>OU785228.1:14722335-20039835 GCA_917051295.2 Erebia ligea
TCACATAATATATTATAACAATATCATAATTAATGGCGAAACTGCCCAGTTCTAGAGGCTAGAGGGGTAAGGCGAATATGGCCGATATCACGTGTCCCGTGGTTAATTCGTTCAAGAGATCGTCGCATTAAATGTTGCGACGTTACCTTGGCGCCGATCTGTCGCAGGCAGCAGGCGAGGCGGCGCCGCTCGTCGCGCCGCCAGCCGGTGAGCGCCGCGCGGTGGTGCTGCGCGGGTCGCTCGGTACGCGCGTGGAGCGCCGGCAGGTGTAGCGCGTGCCACGGCGGCGACACGCACCGCCGCTCCAGTGTGTCTGCCACCCAATACGCTGTCACGCATCGTTTGGCATCGCGCAGTGCCTGCGAATAAAGGAAGTATTTAAAACCAATAATTTGGCAGAGGTACGTTTCAAAACTTTTTGTAAACGTAAATACTAGTAATTTAAAAATCACTCTACAACTTTTTAACTGACACTAACTGATTGATACCTAACCAAAACACATCTATCGCGGGTTGTCTCACTTTGTATACTCTACATTGTATTGTACTCTGTATTGTATACCAGGGATGAAGGTACCAAAAGAGACGCTATTCCCCGTTTACCTGCATGACGATGCCGTGTCTTGTGTGTCGATTTGCCTATCGCAGGTTGTCGTCCTTTGAAATACCACTAAAATACGTCTATCGTAGGTTGTCGCCTTTGAAGACCAGGTACCAGGGTCGAAGGTGTCAAAAGAGCTGTACCTGCATGACGACGCCGTGTCGATCACCATCGTAACTTATCGATCGTGGTTTCCGCCCGTTGGAACTCCACTAAAACACGCCCATCGCTCTTTGTAGAACATTAACCAGGTACCAGGGACGCAGCTATCAAAAGAGGTGCTCTCCTCCGTTTACCTGCATGACGACGCCGTGCCGCTGCGTCTCGCAAAGCACGTGCGTCACTCGCGCGCAGTAGCCGCTCTCCACCTCGCCGCCGCGGCGCACGATCGCCTCCGTCCAGCGCGTCACACGCTCCGCTCCCACTGATTGCTGATACTCTACCTACATAATACATTATTTTAAACGACCTCAATTTACATAGATGGATGGGATAGATGGGATGGAATAAACAGAATTTTACTAACGCCATCTAGTCTGAAAAGCGGGACAGCGCTATGGCGGGGACAAGGACAGGCTTATACAGGTAAGGACATGCCCTACAAGTCGGACGCCCAACCTATTTTTCTATGAAAGGGCCCATCTAGTACCTACATAATATATATCGATGATTATTTTAGATTACGGAACAGCTGCTGATTATTCTCAATAATCGTTATGATTGATTGAATATAATGATATTCTTGATGCGTCAATAGATCATGAGCAATATGACTAATCAGAGGTGACTCTGATCGTTACATCCAAACTAATTTAAGGGCAATCGACACTCAAGGAATTTTACGGTACATTTACAACAACAGTCTAACGATCGCAAAAACCTCTCATACTGTTGGCTGAAATGCATTATTACAAAAAAAAATGGTACTACTCACTAACTTGAGACTCAGCTTGGATGTCGTAAATACGCCTAACTGCTAAAAAATTGGGTTAGTAGATACTCGAATACTGTCGAGTATCGATAATCCAAAGGTAACATGCAAATAATAATAATTTTTACAATTTTATTTTCAAAACACGAATGTATGATTTGTCTAGAGTTATTAGTCTAATCTTAGCTAAATACTTACAATATGAAAGACGCATCCGAGCAGGAACAGGTCAGGCGGCAGTTTGAGGTTAGGGTTGTGCCCGTAGAACTGCGCACGCGGGGGCGTCGCACGCACCGCGCCCGCGTACACTTTGTTGCCCACCACACTGGTGCTGCCCGCCTGAAGCAGTACATTACTTAGCTTTTCCGCCATATTGAACTTGCAGTGACGTCATAAAACCTAACTCCTTCCATAGGGTTAAAAAAATTTAGTGTATTTTTAATTACAAGATGATGACATTCATATACTTATGAAAAGCAATGATGAGGTCTAGGTTGGGTTGGAGCTGTGTTTAAAAATCAACTTTAAAGAGCTTTAATCAACTTCACTATAAACAGTTGAAATTTAGGACAGCTATAGAAAGGACATCGACCATCTCCCATACATTGTTGGGCCCAGAACTTGATGAACCGTTACAAGCTCCAAATTAGTACCATTAGTTAGATGAAAATATCAACCTTAGATTGCTTTAGTTTCAGCTAGATTGCCAGTTGCATAATTGAGATATACGAGCTCAAAGCCATAGTTAGGTTATATTCGAGAATGTGCAAATGCATAGTTTTTTGCAATAAATATCAATCTAGTAATGATAAGACAACTAATAGTGAACTCTTTAGATAGTTTTACATGAAATATTTCACACAATATGTAGGTTTATAGGATTCCTATTTCCTATGTAAACACAACATGTACATTCACTTGCGCGTAAACACCTTAGTTCCTTATTCATTGGTAAACACGGAGCGTATGACAATGACAATCGTACCTATAGTTTTTACATTGACACTTTTTTTGACAGTAGTGTTGCCAACAACACAGGGCCTGAAGTCGCCATTTTTCACAGCATAAGTAGCTTAAATGTTGCTGAATTTCAACCGCTGTAGCCTAAAGTAGCCCAAACGTCAAAATATCGCTATGAATAAAATAAAAATGTACTTAATTCATATCATTTATTTATATCAAAATCACATTATGCATAATAGACATAATATATCAATATAATAATTATAATTATTATAAACTAGCAATTCGCCCCGGCTTTGCACGGGTAGCAGTTCTAATCATCATTAAAATTCATACCCAATACAGCCAGTGGGCACTGGGCAGCACATCAGGTCTTACATTACATTCTTGTCGTGAGTAGCCTAAATGGCGATAAATCGCCTACGTTGGCCACACTGTTTGACACTGACATTTGCATAGAGTGAGAGGATATACGAACCATAGACTAAAGCCATTTCACGGAATGCATAATATCGACAAAACCAACATTTCCAAAAAATATATTTTTATGTATTTAGCAACTGTAAATTCAAAATATTTTTAGTGTTTTTTGTTTATCAAAAAATAAAGGATTTTTTCCACATATTTTTTTTTCTGTAACGCCTGGGCCCAATAATGGACGATCTCCTTTAAAATTGAAAAAACAAATGTGATTTCTGAACATGAAATACGAGAGCCGATAAAACTAATAGGGAGTAAGATCACTCCACCTAATATGAGGTATTCTCGTTCAAGGAAAGAAAGAAAATGTTTTTTTATTTGATCACTACTTGGAGTTTTAGACTTTATAATTAATATTAAGTAGATATAGTGTGACCAAAAGGTTTCCATTTCAGCCAGCAGACTGCAGCGCTGGTTTTCAGTGGAAACGTTACAATAGGTCTTAAAATCATTATAAGGAATCCTAGACAATTTTGGGAATAATACATCCAGTCGAGCAGCGACCGCGTCGCGCGAACAGGCTCATGAATAAGGGGGCCCCGAACGGGTTCGAAACTAGTCAGGTATGTTTCCGACTGAACTCGTGAGTTTATCCGGGTATTATGTAGGTATAGTTATAATAATACATTAAGACGGCGCGGGAGGGTGAATTGCCCATACAAACGTAATACCAATTTTGTGATTCGAAAATATTTCCACCATATTTGAACTTGTGTTTATCTAGGTCCCTGGATAATAATGTTTTCAAAATACTTTTCCAAAATTAAATGTAAGCGCATTGCGTTTTGCATATTTTTACGACATAAATGACATGTTTTCTCCTTATTTGTCTCATATTAAAAACACCGATATCTCTTACGTACTAATTAATCAGGAACATAGCTTATATTGTCAAGTTACAGAATAACATCACGAAGTTAAAAACACAGCAAGTTTTCATTCATCATTTTTGGTATTTACGGAACAAGACCAAATGTATAACAAATTCTGAACGCTCATATTGCTATCGCGCTTGCACGCGATCATGTGTCATCAGCCAAATAGAGATAAATCAGCAATATAGCGGGAAATTTATATTTGCGGGTTGAATAGAAATTGCGAGTGGCGTTCGCCGGCCCCTTAAGTAATGAGTCGTGGTGTTTCAGAGCAAAAGGGCACATACCGGCGTGGGCACTTGGTGCGGATGGTGCGCCGGCCCCAGCAGGATGCGCGCCGGCGCCCGCACCGCGCCGCCCGCCGCGTGCGCCGCCGTCATCAGCCTGCACAGAGCGATCGACATGCGTTATGCAACACCAAACGTACAGTATCGACGCAGCAAGTTGAGACTGAGGTAACGTGGTCGTTCACGTTACCTCACGTGCACTCGTGTGCATGTTTATTTTATACGTGTCCATACTAATATTATAAATGCGAAAGTGTGTCTTGCTAGGGGGGAGGCAATGATGCTAAATGTGGATTTACTCGAGCGTCATGGAGACCTAATGGAATTTGAAGATTAGATGGTAGAAAGAAAAAAAAGGTTATAATACGCGCCGCCCGCCGCGTGCGCCGCCGTCATCAGCCTGCACAGAGCGATCCACATGCGTTATGCAACACCAAACGTACAGTATCGACGCAGCACAATGAGACTGAGCTCACGTGCACTCGTGTCCATGTTTATTTTATACGTATCCATACTAATATTATAAATGTGAAAGTGTGCCTGTCTGCTATGCTTTCCCAGGCCATGTTTTCAACCGATTTTGACGATATTTGGAACAGATCGTTTTATCCCGGAAAATTAAGGAATTCCCACAGGAATACAATAGAAAACTTAATCAACGCGGACGAAGTCGCGGGCATCATCTAGTTTTGAATATTGCGGAGAGTCGGCTAATTTGACGTAGCTCAGCGAGGATCTATCCAATAAATATAACAATAGCAATGTGATATATAACTTTATAATCCAAAAACATCATAATATTTATAACTGTTAAAAAACACTAGATGACGCTCGTGCCGTGCCGTACCACGTGCCGCGTGGATTAAGAATTTAAAAATACCAGGGGAACACGATTATTTTCCGGGACAAAAAGTAGCCCATGTCACTCTCCAGGTCCTCAACTACACCCATGCAAAAAAGCTCTGT
This sequence comes from Erebia ligea, assembly GCA_917051295.2. Classification (NCBI taxonomy): domain Eukaryota; kingdom Metazoa; phylum Arthropoda; class Insecta; order Lepidoptera; family Nymphalidae; genus Erebia; species Erebia ligea. The sequence goes on from OU785228.1 coordinate 14,727,439, forward strand.
TGCGTGTGATTGATGAACAAACCAACAAACATTTCTCATTTATAATATTGTAATACGGAATTTGAAATATTTTTTCTACATAAAGCACGAGTGCGTCTTATTACCATTTTTAAAGGATTTCCAAACAAAATTAATCTAATATATTTCGTAAGGTCAACCTTATCCACTATGGAGGCTTCTTTATCTGGGCAATTATGGCTTTTTGGTGGGAGGCTTCGGCCGTGGCTAGTTACCAGCCTGCCGGCAAAGACGTGCCGCCAAGCGATTTAGCGTTCCGGTACGATGCCGTGTAGAAACCGAATAGGGGTATGGGTTTAATATAACTGCCATGCCCCTAACAGGTTAGCCCGCTACCATCTTAGACTGCATCATCACTTACCATCAGGTGAGATCGCAGTCAAGGGCTAACTTGTAGTGAATTAAAAAAAAATATACCTCAAAGTCCCGGCAGCCGAAGGCTCGTGGTCCGACGGCGGCGCAGCGCCCTGCAGCCGAATGGACAGCATGTTGGCTAGAGCTGTCTTCGTCTTGGGGTTCACTAGTAAGGCGCCCGCGCCCGCTGTACAAAAGCAATCAATAAGAACCTATCATATGGCGCATACAGTACAGTTTTGTGTGGTGACACGACAAAGACGATCAAATATTATAGAGATTTCATAAAGATCTGTCTTCGTCTTTGGGTTCACTAGTAAGGCGCCCACGCCCGCTGTACAAAAGTAATCGATAAGGACTTAATACTTATCCTATGGCGCATACAGTACAGTTTTGTGTGGTGACGCGATAAAGGCGATCAAATATAGAGATTTCATAAAGATCTGTCTTCGTCTTTGGGTTCACTAATAAGGCGCCCACGCCCGCTGTACAAAAGTAATCGATAAGGACTTAATACTTATCCTATGGCGCATACAGTACAGTTTTGTGTGGTGACGCGATAAAGGCGATCAAATATAGAGATTTCATAAAGATCTGTCTTTGTCTTTGGGTTCCCTAGTTTACTACTACCTTTACTATACCGGCAAAGTTATATTTGCGGGTTAAATAGAAATTGCGAGTGGTGTTCGCCGGCCCCTTAAGGTCTAGGCGCGCTAACGATCGGCCAATCATGCTGAGTGAAGACCATTTTGGGGATCAAATATAATTCTATAAGCAATTTATTTTTTCTTTTTCTTTGTTTTTTAAGTTTTTCGCTTATATTACGTTTGTGTTGCGTTTTGTATGTGTAGGTACCCCAAATAAAGGTTTATTTCTTTCTTATCTGTGCATGATTGGCCGGTCAGTGAGTGTACCTACAGTGTACCTATATTGAGTAAATGATTTGATTGATTGATCGTCTAATGCACCACAATGCAGGAATGTGGTTGCAGCTTGTTTGATCGAGTGAGTGAACTCATTCAATTATTATAAAACAAGAGCACGAGATAAATATGTCGTTTTGAAATTCATGAAGATGTGTGTGCGCCCTGTTCTCCTACTAAGAATCAATTCCAGAAAATCACGTCATGCGTAATATTCGCCGATATAAAATTGCGTTAAACCAATGTGGACCATTTTTTTGTAGGAGTGTATAATTTTTTTTATTTTTTATTTTTTTATTGACATTTACACTTTTTACATTAATTACTTGGGTTCTTAACACCCATAAGCCTCGTCGACTTGTCTGGGTGCTGCACATTCCTCATAAATAATATATTATGCGGATATAATAAAAATAATACAACTAATAAGCAACATACAATAACGAACAACGAGAACCTATAATTATATATCTATCGATACAATCGATACGTTGAGAACCTATAATCTATCGTCAAATACCTTGTTGCTGTTCCGGCGTGGTTGGCGTCAACAAGGCATCCACCTGTTGCTCTTGTAATGGCGTCACCACATGTTGAGTGACTGGGGCCACCTGCATATACAAGCGTACACTTATTACAAAGCTATTCAAACCGGGGCTTTTCTTACCTTGTCCTTCCGACGTTTTCCCCTCTACTTTTATTTTGGGTACCTCCAAATCAAATGTTAAAACTTTTTGGCAAGCGCGTCCAACCTAAGGTTACACCATAACGTGTTAGGTAGTAGGTTTGAAAATAGTCAAGCAGTTGCCTAAATAATAAACTTAAAGCGCTGCAACTGCTGCAGGGGAGTCTCCACACTCGTGGCCGCTGCTGCAGCATTACCGCTGTGAACACTTTTTTTTATCCACTACAAATTAGCCCTTGACTGCGATCTCACCTGATGGATTATGCAGTCTTAGATCGTAGCGGGCTAATCTGTTAGGGGCATGGCAGTTATATTAAATCCATACCCCTATTCGGTTTCTACACGGCATCGTACCGGAACGCTAAATCACTTGGCGGCACGTCTTTGCCGGTAGGGTGGTAACTAGCCACGGCCGAAGCCTCCCACCAGGCCAGACCAGGGCAAATTCAGATATTAAAAATTCCCAAATTGACCCTGCCGGGGATCGAACCCGGGACCTCCGCACGTTAAGACAACAGCGCTCAACACTGCGCCACGGAGGTCGTCACACTCGTGACGCGCACCTGTTTAGCGGCCGCGTGGTGGTGAGCGGCGTGGTCGCGCTGCGCCTGCAGCTGCTGCAAGCGCTGGTACTGCTGCTGGCGCTGCAATTGCTGCAGGGGAGTCTCCACACTCCCTGCGACCGCTGTAGCTCCGCCCACCGTGCCAACGGTCCCCGCTACGGCCCCACCTACTAAGAAAATTAACCCGTTTTGGTTTCTAGTTAACCTATTACTAGGCAACTGCTTTTTTCCCAAGATTTCATATGACGCTGGAATAATGCTTGATAAAACTTCTTTATGAGACCTATATTAAAGAGACACCCTACATGGGAAATCTCCAGTTCTTGACTCAGCTATTTGATAAGTTGAAAGTAATTCTTATAAATTATTTTGGCTTTGGCCATGATTACTCATATTTCCTGGCCATTCTGATGTACTCAATCTTTTAACTAAACTTAATTCATAGCACTCCTTTTTTTTAGAGTTTAGCACACAAAAATAACAGTTTTCATATTTCTATAAAATGAATAGATCCATTATCCCCAAAACATGCAATATCACCCCAACGGATTAACTAAGGCGTATGTTACAGTCCTAAATAAATAGAATAATAGTATAAGGCTAAACCTAAATAAATTCTACAACATGCATTCTAGAAGCGTTACTATTAAAACATCCATAATGTTATAAATTAAAAAGTGTGTTTCTTTATTGATTTGACCTTCAATCAAGCCACAAGAGCAACAAACAATCAGAGTACCCCGGGATTAAAAAAGCCTACATCCACGCGGACATAGTCGCGGGAACTATCCAGAATGTTTTAGCTAAACGTTTTAGCTAAACATTCTAGATAGAACTATCGTGAGTGGTATTCATTTTAAATATACACTAGCTGACGCTCGCGACTTCGTCCGCGTGGTTTAAGATTTTCCCGCTTTTCTGTTTAAATTTTTCCTGAATTTTCTTTGCTATAAACCTCACGGAGCCCGAGACCTTTCCAACGAATGCAAAACCGTGGAAATCGGTTCGTGGGTTCTGGAGTTATAGCGTCAGGAAGGAAAACCCGACTTATTTTTATATAGTAGATAATAACCGGATAAACTCACGTGTTATGTCGGAAATGCCCAACTAGTTTCGAACCCATTCGCGGCCCTTATTCATGAGCCTGTTCGCGCGACGCGGTCGCTGCTCGACTCAGCGACTAGTCGGGCATTTCCGACATAACACGTGAGTTTATCCGGTTATTATGTATATTTGAAATATCTGTCATAATCCTTATGACATTTAAGAAATAAAGAAATACCTGCCACCGAAACTACAAATCTACGACAAAATAAGCGCCTACTTTATTCCTAAAGTACCCAGGTACTTTAGGAGTTTTCCAAACAATACTGATTTTAAATTGAAACTAAAAACTTCTACCTATTATATTATAATATTTTGATTGGGTTACACTTTTTGAATGCTAAACAATCAGTACATCACAAACTACTAAAACTATACATAGTTGAAACATACAAACCCACCATAACTGTCATCCCGTCTAACATTACATTTCATTAGATCAATAAATTAATTTGCAAAATTTCTGTTTCTACTCACATTCTGTTTCAGGTGAATCCATTACAATTTCAGTAGAGAAAATGTCTATTCAAACTACACTAATAGAAAGGCGTGTTTGATACAAAGATTTTATTCAAATAGATGTCTTATACTGAACAGATATTTAGAAATTTGATTATAAAAATAACTTTTATATCTTAGAAATAACTGAAGATAGTTTACACTTGCCACGCCTGGCGATCGCTACAAAATATTCATCGACGGATTAGAACATGAGGCTGGTATCGAATTGAAATTATAATTTCCGATCGCCATCACTATGTATGGACCGTAATCTGAATACCAAAAACTTCTAAGCCCCGTCCAACAGCATTTTGCTCGAATTTTCTTTCAGTAAAGTACCTAAAAATGTGAGTGAGACAAAATCAGTCATGTAAAATGCTTCAAACTATCGATCGCACACTTTTTTTCAACCTTTTAAAACTTTTGCCCCCACTGAAGAAACACTGAAATGCTAATGTATTGATTTAAAAAAAAAAAGTTGCAATGTGTATTGAAAATTGAAAAAGATTAGACGTCATAACATCTATATGTATTTAAAGAGCTTCTCATAAAAAAATAAGAAAAAAGTGATGGATGTGCAGAAAGAAAAAAACAGCATGTGTAGGGGAAAACTATAGCATCTGCTTGTTTACAAATATTTATAATTAATATTGCTTAACAATCAAATACAACCAACCAAGCAATATGGTGCGACATTGTGGCATGCCAAATAACCGCATGGTATCAAAAATGTAGCAAGATTGTCGGCAGACTATCGTAACGTAATAGGTATTTCAATTTAACAGAATTCAAGACAACATAGTGATTAGTTGTCTCAGTATAAAATAGACTGTGGCAGAATGCCACATAAAATTAAGATTAATTTTGCCGTTCTAAGCAGCATGCTCAGTAAATTGTTGCAGTTAATAACATGCCACAATGTCGCATGTGATTTTGCATCAATTATATTTATAAAAAATAGATGCTTTAATAGCTGATCTAATTTCGTCTTTAAAGTTTATAAGACTAGTTGATGCCCATGACTTCATCCGCGTGGTTAAGTTTTTTATAATTCCCCGGAGAACTCTTTAATTTTCCGGAACTAAAAGTCACTCAACCATATCCATGCAAAAATCACGTAGATCCATTGCCCTGTTGCAGCGTAATTGAAGGACAAAGCAACACACTTTCGCATGTATATTATTAGTATGATAGCCGGGACCCAGGGCTTAATGCGCTCTCTGAGGCATGAAAATCTAAGATCTAAGTTCTAAGATAATTATAGTGACCAGTCATACCTGGAGACTGCGGCGTCTGCACCGGCTGAGCCGTGGGTATGGTGGCCGTCCTCGCGCCTTGTTGTTGTAACCATTGTACCTGTTCAAACGAAAATCCATATTTTTAGTTTTTACCTCACCGTTTGTTAGGCTTGAAAAAATATTGATACTTGAAAGACTATACCTATTTTTTTTTTGTATAAAAATATCAACCTACTTGATGATGCCCGCGACTTGGTCCGATCCCGGCGGGAACTCTTTAATCTGTTGAATTGATTAACGCTGAAAGCGTAGCAGACAGACACTTTCGCATTTATAATATTAGTATGGATTCATGCCACAATTTGTGTAAAAATATCGGTTAACCAACCAACATACTATGTTTATGTCATGATTATATTATGGTAGCTGGGAGCCCCTGGAAGCAAGCGGCACAAAATCGTGGTCTGTGAAGATCCATGCAGGAGACCTTCGTCCAGCAGTGGATGTCCCTAATGGAAGACGACGATAGAGTAGCGACGCTTGTCAAACGCACGTTTAAGATATGCGGAATGAGACATCAAATCCTTAGTAGGCGTTCAATGTACATATTATTCTAAAGGACTGGTTCTAACATCTAGTCTGACTTATCCTGGTGTATGGTATAAGGCTACATTACGAAAAACATACAATTTTATTCTTGCGATTTATATTTCGCGCACAGATATAACTCACTCCGCACTGCGAATGCGGTGAGCGACATACTACTCCATACAGCAAAAAAAAAATCCGCTAGAAAATAATTCTTACCGCACCGCGTGAAAGTATCAAACCAGACATTTTTTTTCGCGCGAATTTTATTCGCAAACGCGTGGGTATACCTCCATATAATTTTTAGTGTTACAGAATTGCGAAAAAGAAATCGCGCGAATGTTTTTTTCAGTTGAACATAGCCTAACAGTAGTCGAAAAGAAATACCTGCTGCTGTTGAGACATGCCCTGGGGCAGCTGACTTCGGATGAACGTTACACTCTGTGGGGCTGGGGAAGGCGCACCCGGCGACCCTGTCACTACCCCCTGTTGCTGTAAGACAAAGGGACAAAGTCAAAAAAGGGTTACAACATAATAACAAATTATTAATATTTATTAATGTACAAGTGCGCAAATTAGAAAATCATGCGCAAATTTTCGAGCTGCAGAACGTTATTTTTCAATGGTTCAAACATTTTTTAATATTACACAAGGAAATACTATGTATGATCACCAATACCATGGCATATTATTATAGACTTTTATAAAACTCTAAAAATAAATATATACTATACCCTGTAAATAAGTAAAGCTTATAATGTATTTACAATAATTATTATATTATGTTATGTAGCTAAACACCTCTGTTTATGTCAAAATATAGTTTTTTTTATAGGTCGGCAATATTGATCATACCATTTTATAATTTTTATTACAGTGCTTCACACACGAGGAAAGTTTCTAAACTTACTTAGATATACATATCAAAAATTTCGAAACCGGCAGGATTTGAACCTGCGTCTCTCTGGGAATCGCGCCCTGAGCGCCTTGACCACTCGGCCACGGTCCACTTACCTGCCAGTGACGAAACTTGAGATATGCATCTTTAATCCAGTCTTTTTACGCGACTGTTTATGCCATCCAGTAGCGATATATTAAAGTATCGAAACTACTTTCAAAGGCCCATATTCGATGGAACTCTTTGAACTAGGAATGACACACATATAATTTTATCATACCATGATAAAATATTACCTTAAGTATGATAATAGGGATGATGCCTATATCATAAATAAATTATTTCTAACTGATTATTAAATAGATGGTCTTCCAAAAGACCTAAAATTCACATCCTCGGTTAGTTTTAAGTTTGATATTAGATTGTTGCATTAACAACATGCCACAATGTCATATGTGACTTTTCATCAATTACACTAATAAAAAATAGGCGCTTTATTAGCTGATCTAATTTAGACATTAAAGTTTATAAGACTAGCTGATGCCCATGACTTCATACGCGTGGTTAAGTTTTTTTAATTCCCCGGAGAAGTCTTTAATTTTCTGGGATAAAAAGTATCCTATGTCACTCAACTATATCCATGCAAAAAATCACGTAGGTAGATCCATTGCTCTGTTACAGCGTAATTGAAGGACAAGAAAAAAAGTGTGTTGAAATTTTATGATGTCACAACTGAATTTCATACAACTTCCATACTAGAAGAGCGTTTTTAAGTTTGATAAAGAGTTGCAGATTTGATTGAGTTGTCATCATCCCAGAGCAGCAGCCTGTGTGCCCAGCAGTGGGACGTTAACGGGCTGTAGTGGTGGTGGTGGTGGATTTAAGTGGATGGATCTGCTCACCTGTTGGGCGATGGCAGCGGCTCTCTGCATGGACAGTTGCCTGCGCTTCTGCAGCTGAGCGACGAACATTGCTCGCTGCTTGGGATCCATCTGCTGCAACTGCGCATGCGTCTCCGCGTCCAGGTGGATCAGTTGCCGGCCACCTCCACCTGCCGTCCACGACACCTGCAAACCCAAATATTGAACAGATAACAACTCGCAAGTACTTGTTCACATTAACTCATGGGCTTGTTTTGAGTGTTAGAACATGAACTCATGAAGCAATCACCTGAACAACACACACAAATTGAAAGTGCACTTGTCTCAAATCTCAATGTTCAAATGTTGAGCATAAGGTTTGAAGTAATAATAGCACCCTAAAACTGTTGCATTTATTTGTGTAATTATGTTTTGTTCATTTAGTTGTTTACATTAAAACATAATTATGTTCAGGTGGTAAGCACATGATTAATAATGATCAATTTGTTCAACAATATTTAATTTCCCTTCTATACAAACAAGATCTGAATTTCGGTACCGCTTTAGATGGCAACCTTCCACTGACACATATTTACCCTATTGATACATAGTATGTTCCCCAAAAAGAGCTCTAAGCTATTATAATAACACAAGGAGAAAATATATAATAATAAAGAATATAAAGATCATCCCTGATTGTCTTTTTTTGTGAGCGGACTTGTCTAGAAAATGCCTATTCATACATGCCTTAAAGGTGCTTAAGTTGTACATGTTAAGAAACACAGACACCAGATGAGCATTCCAAACCTGAGCAGTTTGTACATAGGAACATGGTTATGTAGGAACATATTAAACTAGCTGATGCCCGCGACTTCGTCCACGAGGAATAAGTTTTTAAATTCCCACAGGAACTCCTCAATTCTCCGGGATAAAAAGTACCCTATGTCACTCTCCAAGTCTTCAACTATACCCATGCAAAAAATCACGTCGATCCGTTGCTCTGTTGCAGCGTGATTGAAGGACAAACCAACAAACAAACACACTTTCGATTTTATAATATTAGTATGATTTTCTTACCCTAGGTCCAACAGTACCAGGCTGCCCAATTTGTTGTCTTTGCTGCAAGTATTGCTGTTGCTGCCATGACACATTCTGGCCACCTTGTACTATCTGCTGTCCTCCCGGAGACACTATCTGCTGGCCTCCACTGTGCGTTATAATTTGCTGAATACCTCCCCCAGTCAACTGAGACCCAGGCTGTGGAGATTGAGGTACTTGTGTCAACACTTGCTGTGATTGTCCAACATTTTGGCCAATTAATTGTTGGCCAGATTGAGACACTATCTGCTGAGACGGCTGAGCTATCACCACTTGATGCTGCTGGCCTTGTTGAGTTATCACATGTTGGCCACCTTGAGACAAAACTTGCTGACCACCTTGGGTGATTATTTGTTGACCACCTTGGTTCACAATCTGACCACCCTGGTGGACAATCTGGCTTTGAGATACAATTTGCTGACCACCCTGCAAAGTTACTTGTTGGTTCCCATGCACCAATATTTGCTGTTGGCCTGTGTGCTGGTTTATTAGAACTTGCTGAGGTTGCACAATCTGCTGCTGTCCACTGCTATTTAATAGCTGTTGCTTTTGAACCAATATTTGATGATGAGTCTGACTTATAGTTTGGCCTTGGTTGCCAATAGTTTGCTGGAGTATCTGTTGTGGTTGTTGAATTGTGTGTTGGGGACTGAGTTGTGATTGCTGATTGTTGTTGAATTGTTGCTGTTGGGTCTGCATTATTTGCTGCTGTAATATCACTTGGTTCTGTGTGTTGCGGGACTGTACTAGAGGGCTTCTAATAATTTGATGCTGTCCTTGTATATTCTGTACCATTTGGATGTTCTGCTGCCGCCAAGTGCCCTGCACTGGCACATTGTTACCCTGTTGGTTTTGTATAGTTTGCTGAACTGACTGAATCTGTTGCCCAATTACTGACTGTTGAGTATTGTTACCAACAAGTTGACCTAGTTGGCCCTGTCCACTTTGAGCCTGTGATGATGACACCAAACCCTGCTGGTTTATCACACTCATATTGATATTTTGGCGTTGGTTACTAAGAGACTGAACAGTTTGCTGTTGCAAGCTTTGTTGAGAAGACATTTGCTGCCCTGAGTTTATGAGTTGCTGCTGGTTTAGTACCTGTGTTTGACCTAAATTTTGATTGAGTTTCGCATTTTGGAGACTATTTTGAAGGTTTTGAGTGGACTGTGCCAATTGTTGTGCAATATTTTGAACAGCGTTCTGCTGGCTCAGAGTCAAACCTTGTTTCATCACCATGCTCTGCTGGTTTAGCTGTGCCTGCTGCAAATTGTTTGCACTCTGACTCAACATTTGACTGATGTTCTCAATTTGTTGCTGTGCTGAGCTCATGGAAGTACTAGAACTTTGACTTATGTTCTGAGACTGCTGTATATTATGATGTTGGTTGTTCTGTATGTGTTGTTGTATAATGTTTTGAGTTATTTGAGATGCAGACACATTTTGCTGCCCAAATCCTTGCTGATTTTGTTGATTACTTAATTTCTGTTGCAACATTTGCATTCTTTGATTCATTTGGTGTTGCTGTAGCAACTTCTGCTGTTGTATTTGTATAGCCGACAATCCGTGTGGCTGTTGCTGCTGAGGTTGCTGACTTTGCTGACTCTGCTGACTGTAAGTTTGCTGCAAATTAACTTGCTGATTTTGGACGTTCATCCCTGCTTGAGACACAATAGAGCTTTGACCGAGCTTCTGTATAAACTGTGCATTCGCTTGACTGCCCTGTATTTGTAAATTCTGAGTAACAATACCCTGAGGTATAGATTTGCTTATAATACTGGAAGTGGACATTGCATTACTGTAGCCCATTGAATTGACATTAGATGTCACTGCGGCCGATGAACTTGCAGTTGAAGGGGGATGATTCCATGGCATTCTTTGCTTCAACTTGTCCAGCAGTGCTTGTGTCTCGTCTTTGTTTTCTGCCATATTTTGTGTTGGTACCTCGTTCTTTGCAATGCCTTCCTCAAAATCAAACCCTGTAATCGCACTAATGCGATCCATTGGCTTGGGTGGCGGCTGAGGGACTACAAGCAGTCTTGGGTGAAACACTTCAGTAACGGCTTGTATTCTTGCCAATATACTTTCAATCACCCAATCAGGAGTTACAATTTTAATTTTAGGATAAGACAAGGCAGCACTATACTTCTTACCAGACGCAGAACCACAAATCAAGTGAGTGCAACTTGTGTCCAAGGTCAACTTCACTCTTCCACCATGATATGTAATGAGTGCGAACAACGCTTTGGCGTCAGCGGGAGTCACTTTACAGACGCACGCGGTAACATTTGAGAATATCTTGTTCTTATTGGGGAAGTAAGGCTTGGGGTTAGCAAGCCTCTTGAGGCGGGCACACGCGAGGACCCAGTTTTCCGTTACTGCAGGGATTTGGTAGATGTCCTGGGCATCGTCGAGGTCCGTATCAGCGGCATTGTGTCCACAAATTAGATGAGTGACATAATCTGAGAAATATTTGGTGTTTTCCGCTCCCCCTGACTGAAGCAACTGCATAATCTGCAAATACAATAAAACGAGGGACCAGTTATACTACAATTCGACAAGTAAATAAAAATAAAAACAAGAATACACGTCAAAAACAAACCCTTTCCGAGACATCGCCGGAGAGGTAGTACTTGACATCCTTGAAAACTGGCTCTTGCAATGATAATGAGTCTAAATCGTCAACAATCGTTACCATTTTCTATTTCAGGTTAATTATGGAAAACTTAGGCTTACATGAACATTTTATTGATACTTTCATTGAATAGCGCCGAAAATAAAAACTAAAGCGAAAACGTCCATCATGAATAATGTTGCCATTTGAAAACGATTTGTCAAATGTCAAATACAAATTCAATGCCATACAAAAAAATATTCGAATAGGGCACACCCTTTTCTTTATTCATTCACATCATAACTTTGAATAATATTTAATAGATAATCAAAGCATCTTAACCCCTTTTTGAAATAACTGTACAAATTACTATATATAATATGCGCTATTTAGAAGAGTGTATTATTTTAATCACACTATATACTTACCTAGCAGGAGATAAAATGGTGTCAAAATATACGATAAAAATGTGTTTACACCAATCTTACCCACGTTACTACATAAAAAAATCGATAAAACCGGATAAATACGTATCACGATCATAGAGTGGCGATGTGCATCTCTATTCTATGGTAATTTAGTAACAAAGCGCGCTAAATAGAAATTGGTTTGCCTCTGCTTTTGGTTTGCCTGCTATTTAAGTATTAAGCATAGTTACAAATTCATGCTATACTATGGAATTATAGGTTTATACTTAGGTAGGTACATTTAACGTTTATATAATCCGTGGGTATTAAAATTGATGAATATGCTCTCGCTACACATTAATTACCTTTTTTTTTTTTTTTTTTTTTTAATTTATTTTACGGCCCTGATATAATTACTCAGAGTAATTTAAATTATTATCTCTACTCTGTGTCTATACTAATCTGTACTTACTCATATTATTATTATAAATGCGAAAGTGTGTAGGTATATCTATCCGTGTCCGTCTGTCTGTTTGTCTGCTACGCTTTAACGGCCCATCTTTTCAACCGATTTTGGTATAGGATAGGTTCCATCCCAAGGAAGGACATTGGCTAAGTACCTACCTACTTATTAGCCCGGAAAATCGCGGGAGTTCTCGCGGGAATAAAAAAACTCAATCAACCCGGACCATCACGCGGACGAAGTCGCAGGCATCATCGTCTAGTAGGTATTGCATTATATAAGTGCGAAAATGTGTCTGTCTGTCTGCTACACTTTCCCGGCCTATCTAACAACAGCTTTGATGGGTACAGACTACAGAGGTAGGTTGCATCCCGGTGAAGGCCATATGCAGAAGTAATTCTTCTATAAAAATGATAAGAATTTAATCCAATAAAATTATCCATAGGCTAGTACTCCTTTCTTGTTTAACTGCTTATGGTTTGATAAGCAGCATTCGATGTATTCGGTTCTTACTTACCTAACTACTTATACTTACTTTCTTAGCGAATGGCAAGGTTGAAGTACCAGCTTGTACTGCTGAAAGGAGATTATACAAATTATGTAGACCTATTACAATCCTTTGAATTCCTTTGACAAGGCAACTCCACTTATTTATTTTATTTACACGAAATTTTAATCCAGTTTTCCTGCATACCTCATTACAACATCGATGCCCCATTACATTAATTAAATAAGCTCCAGCTGTAATTATTTGTTACAGCTCGCTACCAATTTTTTTTTTGAGTCTTCTTTAGCAGGGATCCTTAATCCTTAGCTCTGTTCAGCTGAAGGCATCCATGACATCTTGATGATATTATGACGATTGAAAGCAAAGTTGGTGACGATCTTAAAGGCTCATTACAGTAATAATTTAATAAGCTCCAGCTGTAGTAATTAATTATTACAGCTCGCTACAAAAAAAATTTTTTTGAGTCTTCTGTAGCAAGCCTTGTTTAGCTGAAGGAATCCATGACATCTTGATGCTAATATAACGAATTAAAGCAAAGTTGGTGACGATATCTAAAAGGCTCATTTCACCGGACCAGTCCTCCGCGTCGAAGCTTTGCCGGTAAACTTATACCTACTTTGCGCGCTCATATAAAAGTTATCGACGCGGAAGTGTTTGCCTTGACCGGTCCGCTACGGAAGGATATGTCCTTAGCTTATAGACTAAGAGATAACTGAACTTTTGGTAACTATCGCTGATTTCGTATTTGGTGGGTCCTAAGCTCTCTACTAGTGGGAAATCTGCCAGTCTGCCCGCATGCTGATGGGCCTTTCACTAGAAATGGCCGCTCAAAGACGGTTTATGGTTACCAAAAATGTACCATAATTAGAAAAGCTGATTCTCGTACAGTATTAAACTATGCACAGTACCTATGTAAACAGTATAAAAACTGACGCATGTTCATCGGGCCTTTCACTAGATATCACCTCTCAAAGACGTTCAAAAATCAACAAAAATCCTCAATACACGCGGACGAAGTCGCGGGCATCAGCTAGTTAGTAATATAGTGTATGAAGTAGTTAAATATATAATTAAATCATAGTAATATTATAAAATATGCGAAAGTGCAGTGTTTGTTTGTTGGTTTGTCCTTCAATCACGCCGCAACAGAGCATCGGATCGACGTGATTTTTTGCATTGGTATAGATGAGGACGGAGAGTAATATAGGCTACTTTTTATCCCGGAAAGTTAAGGAGTTCCTGTAGGAATTAAAAAACTTATTCCACGCGGACGAAATCGCTAGGCATCAGCTAGTTAAATATACCTATATATTAGTATAATTTACTTTTTCGATCAAAAATATTTTTCTTTTTTTGCCTTTAAATTTACTAAGTAGTTAATATATTCTCCGAAGAGCTCAATTTGGAAATTTCCTATAACATTAGTAAGTAGGTAGTATTTTTTGGCCTAAACTATGTAAATGCAAAACTGGTTGATGAATAATTAAAAACGAATATTATGTTCAATTTAGTATTTAAAATTGGTTTCGGAACTGAGCACTCAAAAGCAAAAGATGTTATTTGGAAGTTTTGTTTTTTGTGCAAGTTTTTACAAGCATTAGGCAAAATTGATATCGAAGTGGTTAAAGACCGGCGTCTGGGCAGCTTCTAATACGTTTCTGGGTTCGATACCCCGGAACGCACCTCTAAAATTTCGGTGGAGGAGGAGTTACCTAAATGTGCTTTATACGCAATTACCTAAATATCACTTGCTATACATTGTCAGGGAACCTGCAAGCTGCAAGTTCATATAATCTATGGTAAGCATTCCACACATAGCAGTGGAGCCGAGCCTTTTGATAACAATTGAAATTCAACTCTATTAATTACAGATACGGTTGAAATTACGCGTACCGGCAAGCGCAGTGTAGGACGACCTCCAGCTCGCTGGTCCGATGACCTAAAGAAGGTGGCGGGAAGCGGGTGGATGAGGAAGGCAGATGACCGTGCTCGGTGGCGCTCTCTCGAAAAGGCCTATGTCCAGCAGTGGATGCATACAGGCTGATGGATGATGGATGATGATGACGGTTGAAATTGGCATGACGAAAACCAAACATGGAGGAGATTCAACTGCCGCCGTTATGCCAATTGTCAAGTAAATAGAGCGTACGTTATAGTTCGACTTGTTAAATAAAAAAAACCCTGTGCTTTGGGTCAACTCCACTCTGCTTGCGCATAGGAAGATCTGCTTATTACTAAGGTGCCTATTACGTAAGAATTAATAATTGTTACGTTCTTACTAATGTATTGCCGGCAATCTATTATTCCATGTTTTACGTTGATAAATTAGAAAAAAAAAATGATTTCCAGTTTACTTAACATCATTTGAATATTTAGCATGACCTTAAATATTTGGTGTAATTTCCCTGTTCTTGGTCTTCTATAACACCTTTAAAAGTTTATACAAACAAGTTCACCTTTATTAATGAGTTTTGAAGCCGTTACGCAGCTTTTTGTATCATGACGTCTACGTAAAGTGCGAGTCTTAGTACGACTTTGCACATCTCGACAATGTTGATGTAGAGCACAGCTAGAGCCACAGAAACAGGCAGTAGATAAAATGGACTAACCGTTCGGGTTCGGGTCGGGAATTTAATATGTTACCTTACTTAGTATATGAAAAGGTTCGCTTTTCATATACTAGGTAAGTAAGGTAACATATTAAAATCATTGTACCTACTTAAGTAATACTACGTAGTAGGTAGGTACTACGTAGTACTAGTAAGTTGGTGTTACGGTTTTCTTAGTTTTACCTTACAATAGTCAACTGTAAAATTGATCTAAACTAGATTGTACTATGTCTAATCATTACAACAGGCTAACTAGATTAAAATGTTTAATCTATTTAGCCTGTAAGTTTCATATTTAAAGTGAATTGTAAATGCTTACGAAACAATAAATAACTTAAACCAGATGTCAAACTCAAAACACACCAACTCGTAAATACGGTCATATCGTTGGACGCGTGTATGTTAAGATGTATTTCCCACATTCCCATACAAAACATGTCAGTGCGTCATGCGATATAGTATATATATATATGTACAAGCGTCGCCAGCTCATGGCCCAGGGAAGGCAAATTAATATTATGGAGGATAAGAAAAATATCAATTGTAAGTACAGTCATGAGCATAAAGCTTTACACTTGTAGCGTGAGTCTTTGCCTCTATGCCGATTGTAATAAGAATGGTTCCAACTTCAATGTGTAAAGCTTCACGAGCTCTTGACAGCACAATAAATAAAACTTTGAAACAAAGTTATTATATTACTAGAGGACGCCCGCGACTTCGTTCGCGTGGCATAAGTTTTTAATTCCCACGGGCACTCCTTCATTTCCGTGATAAAAAGAAGCCTATGTCACTCTCCAGATCCTCAACTGTACAGTGTACCTACCCATGCAAAAAATCGCATCGATCCGTTGCTCTGTTGCGACGTGATTGAAGGACAAACTCTCTATTTAACGTCCTTGGGATAGAAATTTCAAAACTGTGGAATACGTATTTCATAATTTTAAATCGGAAGTTTCAGGGCTATAATTTGAAAAACGACGGACTTTCATTCAAATTTTCAACCCCTAGTTAACCCCTTTGGGGGTGAAATTTTTAAATATATTCGTAGATATAACTTGAAAAATATCTTGTAAACCTAAGGACTTTTTACAAACTTTACTCCCCTAATTCTACCCCCAAAGGGCTGAAGCCCTTTGGGGGTAGAATTTTCAAAAACTGTGAAACACATATTTCTTAATTTTTAACCGGTAGCTAATATACCAAGTTTTATGGATATAACTTGAGAAATGACGGACTTTCATACAAACTTTCAACCCTTATTTCACTCCCTTATTAGGGGTGGAATTTTGAAAAATCCTTCTTTAGTGAGCGCTTACGTCACAAAAGGAACCTACTATATGCCTACTATCAAAATTTCAAGTTTCTAACCTCAGCGGTTTAGGCTGTGCGTTGGTATATAAGTCAGTCACTTGCAGTCAGTCAGGACTTTGAATTTTATATGTATAGATTTATTAATAAAACCCCAACAAAATAATTTACGGCACAATTTCAATTGAAGTTAATTATTTAAACATAATCTTCGGGGATTTTTTGTCGACAACTTTTTTTATGAAAATCTTGTAAGTTTTCATTTATAAGTTTTCTGTGTAGGTACACTCATCATGGCCAGACCAATAAGACGATTTTCTCCCATAGTTCTTCGTAGCCATGTAATCTCCTGAGGCTGCTAAACGATCGCTCTAGGTTGTGCACGGTAGAGCGATCAAAATTTTTTTGCTTTTCGCAAACGCTTTTCCCGTTTCGGGAAAGAAGGTTTTAGCTTCTTTTAGGACATCAAAAACTTTAGACTTGTTGGGTTCTATCGTGCCAAAATTGCTGCCAAAGTTCGATTTCATTCTTTATACAGTTCGGTAAAACATAAAATTGGGCGATAGTTTCGCAAGTTTCTTTGAGATTTTCAGTTGACATCGTTTGCATTTGCGCCGGGTGTAATTTAGATAGTGCGAATGATGGAGTGTTTTCTTCAGCAGAACGTACTTCAAGGGAGGTAATAATGGAGTCCAAGTATGGTATTATTATAGACCTCCTCCAGTATTCTGAAGGGTTTTCTGCTGGATGGTTGCTTCGATGAATTTTTTAATCTCTAGGGGGGGGCAGCTGCCCCTCCCTGCCCCCCCTTCGCGATGCCCTTGTATATGTATATATATCTACCTCATCTACCTATTGTCATTTGTCGCACCAAGATTACCATAAATTCGGCCAATCACAACAATTGAAATTATATTAGGTTTAGGCTTGGTTTAGGTACCTACATTGACTTAAATCTATGCATATAAGTCAATGGGTACCTACCTATACAACCTGTTGTGATTGGCAGAATTGTAAGAAAGAAAGAAAGAAAATAAAATTTTATTCAATGATGGTGTCACAACCAAACAATCATATACCTACTATACTATTGTACCTAACAATATGCTTGTCTGTGACACCACCCAGAATGGGTGTACAGGTACAGCTCAGCCTTTTGCCCTACATTAAAACTTGCATAATTACACGTTTTGTGCAGGGCGCTGATTTTGAGCTGTAAAAAGCTACGTACGTAAGTGTACGGAAAAGCTGTAATCTGTATCAACCATGAAGGCCTCCAGGTGTTTCGATACTCGAAATCTATCAACGCCATCGTGATAATATCACAATATTATGCATACTCGTACTAATACTATAACCTACGGTAGTCTTGTTGTAAAGTCGTATCACGCGATTTTGCAAAGAAGACAAAGGCTGTATTTTAGTACACCGGGGATCAGAGACTAAGGTACACGTATTAGTGCTGATCGATTACGGACAAGATGCGTCGTACAAAGTTGAGGAAATAAATCAAAATGTATCGTGCGTTCTTCACTTTTGTGTCATTAGGATTTTTGTGTGTGTGCGGACAGTATATCCAGTCTCCTTGCCCGGACTACTTTGACTATAGAAATGATCGTAATGGTATACATGGGGTTATTATGTTGCAGCCGTTTGGACCCGTCTCTTCACTACTGCTCAGAGCTAACTTTACGATAGCAACTAGATTACCATCAGTAAGTATTTATGATTATTTTATTTTGTTTCAATATTTTTCTCTGCAGAGCTGGATAAAGCGTGCGTGTGTTATATCAGTGTTCAGCGAAGTGAGCGTAAGTTTAGCTTTAATTTTTGCACAAAAAATATTCTTTTGAGTTTGAAATTGCACTGGAAAGCAGACGCCATTGCTAATATTATAGGAGATAACTGCACTTTTGGTAACCATCGCCTGAAAAGCTGATTCAGTGTTAGGTGGATGTAGAGCTCTCCACTGATCACAAAAGTTGCAGTCTGCCTGCATTTGGATGGCCCTTTCGCTAAATATGGCCGTTCAAAGACGGTTTATTGTTACCAAAAATGAACGATAATTAGAAAAGCTGATTCTTGTACAGTATTAAAGTATGCGCAGTACCTATGTAAACAGCGTAAAAACTGACGCATGTGGATGGGACTTTTTCTAGATATCAGCTTTCAAAGACGTTATAACCTATACTTACTATGCGTTCCTGTAAAAAAATATTAGCAATAACTTTGTCGTCCCGTTGATTGCTGTTAATAATTTTTAATAGCGATCAACGGCGACAAAGTTATTGCTAATATTTTTTTACAGGAACGCATAGTAAGTATAGGTTATAACGTCTTTGAAAGCTGATATCTAGAAAAAGTCCCATCCAAATGCGTCAGTTTTTACGCTGTTTACATAGGTACTGCGCATACTTTTATACTGTACAAGAATCAGCTTTTCTAATTATCGTTCATTTTTGGTAACAATAAACCGTCTTTGAACGGCCATATTTAGCGAAAGGGCCATCCAAATGCAGGCAGACTGCCACTTTTGAGATCAGTGGAGAGCTCTACATCCATCTAACACTGAATCAGCCTTTCTGGCGATGGTTACCAAAATTGCAGTTATCTCTTAGTCTATAATGATGTGTACTCGTAAGTAAAATATAATCAACTAGCTGATGCCCGCGACTTCGTCCGCGTGGATCGAGGTTTTTCAGTTCCCGCGGGAACTCCTTAGTTTTCCGGGATAAAAAGTAGCCTATGTGTTATCTATCTCTGTGCCAAATTTTATCCAGATCCGTTCAGCCGTTGGGGCGTGATTGAGTAACAAACATCCACACATCCACACTGCGAAAGTTTGGATGGATGTATGGATATACATCCATACATCCATCCAAACTTTCGCATTTATAATATTTATATTTGATTATTTGATTTATTCTCAACAAGAAGCGAAATTCAACAGGAAAATCGGATAGGATATAATATCGGATCTAGTTAGTAGTTAGGTACTAAATAATATGGCGAGCGAAGTGAGCACGACGTCTTATAAGATTTTAAAACGAACATACAAAAATTACTTAAGTATTTATCCGTTAAATATACGAGTGAGCCAAGTACCGAGCGAGTTCATAACGTCTTTATTGTACGATCCATAATGATTCCTTGTGGGGCGGGGCTATCAATTAGCCACCGCAATTGACATTTTAGTAAAGCACTTCTCAAATCTCAGGTCTATAATATTTACTTTGGTTTGGCTTCGGAGTCCCTTTGGCTGTTGGTAATGGTAACCAATTTCAAAAAGGAGATTCTGTATTCGACCCGTAGGTTTGTATATAACGTTCCTACATAATACCGATTATGTATAATATGGATTACGAATTAATACCATGGGTAATACCAATGTTTACACTATAGCAAGCAAATTACTATCGATAGATGCGCAGTGACTACATTATGTGCCTCGTATTATAATAATTAATCTTCGTTTACTTCCCCCCGTACCGTATACATAATGAGTTTATAATTATTGTACAAGTTTATGCCCGAGACTTAATCCACGTGGAATAAGTATTGTTTAATTCCCACGGGAACTCTATACTTTTCCGGGATAAAAGTAGCCTAGATATGTCACTCTCCAGATGCTCGACTATACCTATGCAAAAAACACGTCGATCGGTTGCTCTGTTGCGGCGTGATTGAAGGATAAACCAACAAAAAAACACACTTTCGCATACTAGAGATAATTTATTGGTATGATAGAACCGATTTACTTGTTTAGATTCCGTGTCTCAATACAATTAAACTGAAGGCGCTTAGAAAACATCACCTCTATCTCGATCTATCATACCTACTAATATTATAAACTAGATGATGCCCGCGACTTCGTCCGCGTGGATTAAGATTTTTTGATTCTCTTCTATTTCTCTTCCTATGTCCTTCCCCAGGATATAACCTACCTCTATACCAAATTTCAGCAAAATCGGTTGAAAAGATGGGCCGGGAAAGCGTAGCAGACAGACAGACATACAGACAGACAGACAGACAGACAGACAGACAGACAGACAGACAGACACACTTTCGCATTTATAATATGTATTAGTATGGAAGTATGGATATGGATGCGAAAGTGTGTTTGTTTGTTGGTTTGTCCTTCAATCACGCCGCAACGGAGCAACGGATCGACGTGATTTTTGACATGAGGACCGAGAGTGACATAGGCTACTATTTTTCCCGGAAAATTAAGGAGTTCCCGCGGGAATCAAAATAACTTATCCACGCGGACGAAGTCGCGGGCATCAGCTAATGGTGAATAATTATTACCTATGTACTCGTATAACTTTTTGCGTAGACACACACGGCTTTGCTTTTTTTTATTCGTAATATTCCTAAAATCTCGCTGCAATTAGTTAAGGGTTATTATAGTTGTTTTAAGCACAACAACTATATATAATACAAAACTTTTCATCCAAATCGTTGTAATTACAGCCGTTTCTGAGAAACCAAAACGAGCTACGTTCATGTTTTTAAATATTTTTTATATACAGAACTAGCGATTCGCCCCGGCTTCGCACGGGTAGCACTAATATATAATTCTAATAGTCTATACCCATATAGCTATAAAAATGGTTATTTTGAGTCAACCTCAAAAGATAGATGTATGACTATCGCGGACTTTTTTTAGAACTTTTTGAGAGGAACAATTCCACCATACATTGTTTTCGTGTAACTATTTACGCAGCGCACGCCACGTAAGCTCTCAGAAGAGAGGATTTTGTCCGACTTAGTTCACATAATTGCAATTTTCGTAAGGATCTCTAATTTTTTTGAAAATAAAATATAACCTATGTTACTCGCTGATAATGTAGCTTTCTATAAGTGAAAGAATTTTAAAAATCGGTTGAGTAATTTTGGAGTTTATCCATTACAAACAAACAAACAAACAAACAAATCTTTCCTCTTTATAATATACTAGCGATCCGCCCCGGCTTCGCACGGGTAGCACTAATAATCCCAATATAGCTATAAAAATGGTTATTGTGAATCAACCTCAAACGATAGATGTATGTTATCACGGACTTTTTTTTAGAACTTTTTGAGAGGAACAATTCCACCATACATTGTTTTCGTGTAACTTTAACTATTTAAGCAGCGCACGCCACGTAAGCTCTCAGAAGCGAGGATTTTTTCCGACTTAGTTCACATAATTGCAATTTTCGTAAGGATCTCTAATTTTTTTGAAAATAAAATATAGCCTATGTTACTCGCTGATAATGTAGCTTTCTATAAGTGAAAGAATTTTTAAAATCGGTTGAGTAGTTTTGGAGTTTATCCATTACAAACAAACAAACAAACAAATCTTTCCTCTTTATAATATATTAGTTTATATTGCAACATTACAGTATGTAAAATGTTTTGTAAATAGTGTGTCTAGTTAATTAATGATGCCCGCGATTTCATCTGCGTAAGGCTTTGAGATATCCCTTAGGCTTAGGGACTAGGTACTCTTATTCGTTATGACTATTAGCCAGTAACGATTTGTTAATTAGGTATGGTCATGAACTCATGACTCATGAGAGTGATGAGTCATGAGGTAAATTAATGCGAGGTATTTTTTTAAATAAATATTTAAGTACTAACTTCCCATTGGCTACAACCTGTCTACTCTACTAAACAGGTAAACGTAGGTATTGATTGTTGATGCTGAATCCATAATAAAAATATTACAAGCCATAGTGTTCAATTATTTAGACGCCCGCCGTGGTCGGGCTGTCGGGGGTTCTCCCCCCGGTCACTTACCTCTAATAGACTAAGAGATAACTGCACTTTTGGTAACCATCGCCAGAAAGGCTGATTCAGTGTTAGGTGGATGTAGGGCTCTCCACTGATCACAAAAGTTACAGTGTGTCTGCATGTGGATGGGCCTTTCGCTAGATATGGCCGTTCAAAGACGGTTTATTGTTACCAAAAATGAACGATAACCAACTAGAAAAGCTGATTCTTGTACAGTATTAAAGTATGCGCAGTACCTATGTAAACAGTATAAAAACTGA
Source organism: Erebia ligea (assembly GCA_917051295.2). NCBI lineage: Eukaryota > Metazoa > Arthropoda > Insecta > Lepidoptera > Nymphalidae > Erebia > Erebia ligea. The sequence continues at coordinate 14,750,216 of OU785228.1, forward strand.
CGCATGTGGATGGGCCTTTTATTAGATATCACCTCTCAAAGACGTTTTAAGCTATACTTACTATGCGTTCCTGTAAAAAAATATTAGCAATTATTATATCGTCGTTGATTGCTATTAAAACATTTTAACAGCAATCAACGGGACACGTAAGTAAATCAGGTAAATCCCCACAGATCGTATTTTCTTTTTTATACCTACTAGGTAGGCAAATAAATTGCCCTTAGGGTGAGGCCAGACGAGCGTAATTTTTTGAGTTGTGAGTCGCGTAATTTCTGCTGCATTCTGATTCATATGTAAAAAGCCTACACCCATCCACCACCACCCGAATAAAATTTGTCGAGACGCGGGGTTGTAAGGCCCACGTCAGGTCACTGGTAGAGAACGAATCGTTTACTAGTGGGCTGCTTTTAAGGCGTTTTTTGTTAATTACGATAGTTTTCTATCTCTGGGCAAACCGTCATTCACCCACAATTAAAAAAAATTAAGTCTGGTCGCACCCTTAGTGAGCTTGCTTTGCTTGCTACGCCTTTACAAACGTCTGGTACGTAGTATACGCAGCACCGGCAAGTCGTGGATCAAGTCTGTGGATAGTTCAATAACCTAATGTTGCATAGATATTACCTAGATAATGAATTTCCGTGACTTTCTCGATATCCTTAGTGTGGGTCTAGGTTATAGAGATAACGTGCGTTTCGAGTGCTTTACCAGTTAGTCACGACTCACGACCTACCGTTTTATATGTCCTAACCTACGTATTGAAGCAATAGAAGACCGCAATTTTTGGCGCAATGCTGAGCGCTGTGGTCTTGAAGGAGGGCGAGTTCGTTCCTCGGTAGAGGCAATTTGGAATTTTTCAATTACTAAATTGTCTAAGTAAACTAAGTATCAAACTTCCATTATTATATAAATATATTATTTTTACAACTCTTTAATAACAAAGGTGTGTTTTTTTCTTCGAGTAAGTATAACACTTCACTTCATATAAAAATCACTTCCATAATAATAAATTAAATGCATCAATTTCGTCTCTCCCAGGAATAGCTCACACGTCATAAGTAGAAATGACCAAGTCGCTGACAAAAACAAAGGCTTTTTTGCTAGCAGCTTCGCTCGCGTTGAAGTCTTTATTATGCTACCAAGGTCGCCCCCTCAAAAGATTCAGTGATCTATATACCTAACGATACGTTTTTCTAGAAAAATTAAATGGCTTACTAGGCAATTTAACTGGCTGGTATGTCGTTAAAAGACTTTTAAGTGCAACATTTTTATTATGTTAACGCATTTTCGACTTTCCTTTACAAGAAACTGGGTAAACCCCGTGCGCGTTTTACGCGAACCATGTAGAGTATACCTACCAGCGGAAACATTCGTAATATTATGTTGTGTGTATTGTACTTAGCTATCTTTGTTTTAATGATGAGAATGTATTGACACTAAAAATATTTATAAATTGTATTGCGTATAGTCTGTAAATATCGTAAAGTCGTTTATCTACACTAATGTTATAACATTCTACTTATGTTTCCAATACTTGACTTATAATTACTACTGTTATAGCGCAGATAACAAAACACTCAATTTAAGCAATTTGACATGATGGTATAATATCCACATCGATATCGTAAAATCTCATTATAACATCAATAAAACGCGACCAATTAACCTGGCGAGCCTTATGTCAAAATCCTCATACAAGTTGTATAAAATTTTGATATTAGGCTGGCTATTGAAAACAGTTGGGTTATACGTGAAAACTTCGTCGAAACTACTAAACTTACATACACAAAACTCTTTGGTAAGATCTTGTGCCAATTAAATAAAAAACGAACAGCGCGCGCTCGCTCCTGATTGGCCCTGCGCGCGCAGCTGCGCTCTCATTGGTTAGATTTTAATGGCGGCAAGTTCACTGTGACAATACACGTATATACATAAACTATTGTCAGCTTTTACTCTTGTTGTTTGATAAATTGCATTAGTGAAGATAAAGTAGTGTATGCAACTGCATATAACACGGGTATTAAAACACTCGTTACTATTATGAAACTCGCTGCGCTCGTTTCATAAACTCACACTCGTGTTTTAATACCCTTCATTATATGACAGTTGCATAAACTACTATTATCTACACTAATGTTATAACATTCTACTTATGTTTCCAATACTTGACTTATAATTACTACTGTTATAGCGCAGATAACAAAACACTCAATTTAAGCAATTTCACATGATGGTATAATATCCACATCGATATCGTAAAATCTCATTATAACATTAATAAAACGCGACCAATTAACCTGGCGAGCCTTATGTCAAAATCCTCATACAAGTTGTATAAAATTTTGATATTAGGCTGGCTTTTGAAAACAGTTGGGTTATACGTGAAAACTTCGTCGAAACTACTAAACTTACATACACAAAACTCTTTGGTAAGATCTTGTGCCAATTAAATAAAAAACGAACAGCGCGCGCTCGCTCCTGATTGGCCCTGCGCGCGCAGCTGCGCTCTCATTGGTTAGATTTTAATGGCGGCAAGTTCACTGTGACAATACACGTACGCGTGAATTTAATGTTTCGCAATGTGTTTTGTATTGTCAGCTTTTACTCTTGTTGTTTGATAAATTGCATTAGTGAAGATAAAGTAGTGTATGCAACTGCATATAACACGGGTATTAAAACACTCGTTACTATTATGAAACTCGCTGCGCTCGTTTCATAAACTCACACTCGTGTTTTAATACCCTTCATTATATGACAGTTGCATAAACTACTATTAAGGAAAATACGCACAAAAATTAGCACGTGTATCGTTTTGCTATTTGTAATTAAATGTATGGTCATAGCTCGAATCCCAAAAGGGTTACCATTTACCAATCGCGCTCTCAGCGTGCGAGTTTGTATGGAATACTTGTGACGTCATCAATATTCGAAGCAATTCTTTACATCAATCGATTGCTTATAAAATGGTTTCCAAACTTGAAATCTAGATAAAATAACAGATCACGTGGATTTTACGTGACCCTCCTTAAATCCTCCAAAGTCCAAATCCTTAAATCTTCCAACTGTCTCTAAATTATATTTTCTGTATTATTTTTCCCTAAAAATAGGTGAGCCAGGTAAATGTAGAGTGATGATATACCTACAGCGTGAAACTTTAGTGGTTGTTTTACCGCGTCAGAAAGATTTGCTATCGAAGAATAGAGATAATCTTAAAAAATAAAAGAGTTTTTGTTTCAAAAACAAAAAAAAAAACACTGACTCAAAAGCGTGAGAAACAATAGTAATTCACTAGACATATTATAACGTAGGTAGAATATTATGTACTTCAAACGCGCTACTGTGCGCTGCCTACAAATAGTGAAGAGCCATTCATAAATGTTCAGCGAGCTTACTATACCATCGCGTAAAGCAGTTTTACCTTAAAATTGAAGTTTTGTACGACGTACCTTGACATCCCTAAAATAAGGGCTATAATTCTGAAACAAGAACGCCAACAATATTAATATAAAATAAACTCTCGCGCGTTGTGAATTATGAATACGGCATTTAAGGCGCCAGCGGAGGGTGAATTGCTCATACAAACGTAATACCAAAATAATTAGTAATTCGAGCATATTTCCTCCATATTATGCGATTATTAAGATTGAACTTGTATTTATCTAGGTCCCTGGATAATTATTTTTCCAAAATACTTTCCCAAAATTAAATGTAAGCACATTGCGTTTTGCATGTTTTTGCGACATAAACGACATGTTTTCTCCTTATATGTTTCATATTAAAACCAACGATATCTCACGTACTAATTGATCAGGAACATAGCCTATATTGTCAAGTTACAGAATAACGATACGAATTTAAAAACACAACAATTTTTCATTCATCATTTTTGGTATTCACGGAACAAGACTAAATGTATAACAAATTCTGTACGCTCATATTGCTATCGCGCTTGCACGCGATCATGTGTCTTCAGCCAAATCGGGATAGCAATATACCGGCAAATTTATATTTGCGGTTCGAGTAGAAGTTGCGAGCGGTGGTCGCCGGTCCCTTAAATTTTAAACTAGCCTGCACGACCGACGCGCGACGCTACGTATCAGGCTATCAGCACAGTATTACCACAGTATAATATTATATTGGTTCGAGGTAGCTTTCGAGTTTTGTTTTGCTCGATTGTGAAGCAGCCATTAATAATTTTTGTTTTAATAAATCGATTGTACTACCAAGACAAAATCATTTGCCTGAGAGAAAACAACCATAATAATTATAATTAACCCTTAAATCGATAACGGGAACCCTGGGATACGTTACTTTCTTTTTAAATCTGAGAATTATATAATAACCTGAAAGATTTTTTTGCGCTATTGATATATTTTTTATATATTTGAGATTAGTAGAAAAAATAATTAGAGCTCGTACAAATAAAATCTATCCGTCAAATTCAAAATAGAGTCAAGGCGACAGTATGTTGGAACAGCACGGTTAAGTTTTAATCGGATTTTTTAAATTTTTTGGTCTAAGTAACTGTTTTTTTCGGTATAAATTGAAAGAATAAATGTCACATAATAGACTGCAATATCATATTTAGATCATCAATCCACAATAATAAAATTATAGGTTCATAAAAGTGTATGTGCCCCGTGGTTCCCGTTGCCGCTTTTGCCGATTACGAGTAACGGGTACCAGGAGATACGTTGCCAATTTCTTGGCAAATGGCAGCATACATTCAAACCTTTTAAAATCATTTTGTCAGTATTTTTTGTGCTTTTTTTATGTAGGTGTGGTTGCTTAAAGCATGTTTTATTTATTTGCATAATTAATGCATGTTCTGATAATAAAAGTTTTACTTCTGACAATGGGACAATTTAGAATCACATTCTTCTCCTGTTATAAGCTCAGATCTACCTTCATCTACCTTCTTTAGATTCTTCTTACGAAATTGAAATTTTTGGATATGGTACGGATTATAATGAGGTATTTATTCGATTGCATAATACATATTTAAAACTTCGAAAATATGCCTCACACACTAATATTCGATGAAGTTTTCCCATCCCCTTCGACAAACAACTGAGAGGCTAACACCCACCCTGAATTATATACAGTCGTTTTTTTCCATCACTAGCTAAAAATTCGCTATTTAAAGGGCTTACTAGGTTTAAACCAAAATATAATAGAAAAAAAATAAAAAAAATAAGTTAGTTCTCAATTATAACTGAACAAAAGCTGCATTCAGGCAAAGAGCTGTGATAGATGGAGATTTACAGAAACTTCACAAAACACATTTGGCTACAGTTTTATATTATCTTTATTATTTTTTAATTGCTAGACGGTAGCTTATCGACCTGTAGACAGTATTAGTCTGCATTATATTGGTCATTTTCAGGAAATTCAAGAGAAAAATGCCCGATATCGCTATTGCAAAGAAGGAAAAACAAGGGTTTATTCTATAAAATGGAAATAAGTTTATGTTTTGTGATAAGCGAGCAAAAATCGCGAAACTCTCCGTCAATTCCAAAACAATAAAATGCTTTTTCTTCTAATTTTTTAGTTTTATTCTATACTAAGTATTTCGTAGTTTACTCGGCAACGTACACTACGGTACCCGTAACGGAGTATCGTTCTTTCGTAGAGTAATCGGCATCGTATCCTGTGGGACCCGTTAATTTTCTCGAAAATGGAAAATCATATATTTTTTTCAATATTTTTCCCTGAGTCCAGAGGTCATCATGAACCAAGAAAATCTATAAAACAAATGTTATGTGTATATTTTTAGTCTTGCCGATTTAAGGGTTAAATTGCAGCGTGTATTAGAGTCGCAGAGCAGTAATATCGTGAGAAATTGCCTATATTATAATATTATATTCATTTAAACAAGTTACTCACCTTTCATAATAAGTTTAAAGAAACTTTTTTAACACAACTTTTAACATCAAAAAAATATTTCTTAGAATCGATCCTTCATATTTAAATGAAAACCTATAGGTACGTAAATTATGTTGCATGATGTACCAATTATCATCAAAATCTTGTGGTATTATATGTAGATATGGGGTTTCTGTCCAGAAATTTCCGCCGGGAGAGGATGTCGGTCACCCCAGCGCCTCTTAGAGCACGTAGGTACATCGTCGTTTCTTATCTGTCACCGGTTGTGTCGGATTTCCAACCCATCAGGCTATGAGAGTGAGTGACTACAGAGTGCAACAGCTGTGTTTATGCACTTTCTTGTGAACTATTCTAAATAATTATCTGCCACAATTGGCCACCGTGGCCGCCACCGTAGTCGACATTCGGCCAGAAACTCGACATAGACCTAATTGTAAGTATTATCATAATCCATGAGATTACCTAAGTTATAACCATCACTAATTGCTTTATTATGTAAGTAACATCCTAAATTAGTAAAGTACTCGTAAGTAGTATTTTAAGTAGTAGGTATACTCGTATTACAAGTAGGTAGGTAACTATTTATCATATTATGAAAAAAGAACATTTATCTCATCCATTAATATTCAAGACAACATAATATTGTTGTGTAAAACGTGTTTTAAAGATACAAGTCTACAAGTTATATTCGCTAGTAGTAGGTATGAAATACTTTAAATATTCTTTAGTTCTAAAACAACATGCCTATACATAATTATATTCTGCTGATGAATCCGGTATGTATCTACCAATTATACAGCTGGGTCAGACCAGACGGCCAATACAAGTATGAATAATTATATATCTAATCTAGTTCCGCTTATGAGTTTTAACAACGGTTTCACTGTATCCAACCTACCTAATCAAACTAATGACGACGACGAGATATTATCATATTATACTTATGACGACCTCCGTGGCGCAGTGTTGAGCGCTGTTGCCTTAACGTGTTGAGGTCCCGGGTTCAATCCCCAGCAGGGTTTGGAAATTTACAATTTCTGAATTTTCCCTGGTCTGGCCTGATGGGAGGCTTCGGCCGTAGCTAGTTAGGTAATAGGTACCACCCCACCGGTAAAGACGTGCCGCCAAGCGATTTAGCGTTCCGGTACGATGCCGTGTAGAAACCGAATGGGTATGGTATGGGTTTAATATAACTGCCATGCCCCTCACAGGTTAGCCCGCTACCATCTGAGACTGCATCATCACTTACCATCAGGCGAGATCGCAGTCAAGGGCTAACTTGTAGTAGATAAAAAAAATAAGAAAAATAATGATGATGAAGTATGAAGTACGCTTGGTATAAAAGTGCGTTCTTCACTTGTCTGGTGAGAGGCTTCGGCCGTGGCTAGTTACCACTTACCACCCTACCGGCAAAGACGCACCGCCAAGCGACTTAGCATTCCGGTCCTTGTAGAAACCGACTATAAGTGGTATGGGTTTAATTTAACTGACTAACTGCCACACCCCTAACAGGTTAGCCCGCTACCACATCGCACTTCATCGTCACTTATCATCTGGTGAGATATCGCAGTCAAGGGCTAACTTGTACTGTTGTAGTGGAATTAAAAAAAAAGTGTATCCAAACATAAAGCGGCAATCGTGCGCGGCTGCCGCGCGCCGAATGCCGCGGTGTTATTGGACGTCTGTAGCGCATATCATATTCCTGGGTTCTGGGTATATACTCGTATATAGTCCTCAAGTCCTTACTGGGACGCGGCATAATTGGGTTTTTGACTAAGTACTATTGAAATAAATTATTTTTTAGTGATTATTAAATAGAGGATCTCCCAAAAGTCGTAGGTACCTAATATCCACGTCCGCTGATAGTTTTATGTTGAATAACCATTTTAAATAATCGATTATAGCTTGACTTACCAATACATAAATCGATGGATTAAAGTAAAAACCGGCCAAGTGCGAGTCGGACTCAAGCACCGAGGGTTCCGTACAAACCTGTAGTAAGTTTTAAATTATTAAAAAAAAACTACTTACTAGATCTCGTTCAAACCAATTTTCGGTGGAAGTTTGCATGATAATGTACATCATATATTTTTTTTAGTTTTATCATTCTCTTATTTTAGAAGTTACAGGGGGGGGGGACACATATTACCACTTTGGAAGTGTCTCTCGCGCAAACTATTCAGTTTAGAAAAAAATGATATTAGAAACCTCAATATCATTTTTGAATACCTATCCATAGATACCCCACACGTATGGGTTTGATGAAAAAAAAATTTTTGAGTTTCAGTTCTAAGTATGGGGACCCCCAAAATTTATTGTTTTTTTTCTAGTTTTGTGTAAAAATCTTAATGCGGTTCACAGAATACATCTACTTACCAAGTTTCAACAGTATAGTTCTTATAGTTTCGGAAAAAAGTGGCTGTGACATACGGACGGACATACAGAGCTAGACAGACAGACAGACAGACATGACGAATTTATAGATTCGGATTCGGTTCCGTTTTTGCCAAATTTGGCTACGGAACCCTAAAAAGTACGTCGAACATTGATGAAGTCACATTTTAGAATCATACTAATATTATAAATGCGAAAGTGTGTTTGTTTGTTGGTTTGTCCTTCAATCACGCCGCAACGGAGCAACGGATCGACGTGATTTTTGGCATGGGAATAGTTGAGGACCTGGAGAGTGACATCTAGGCTACCTAGTAGGAGTTCCCGTGGGAATCAAAAAAAAATTTTAACCACGCGGACGAAGTCGCGAGCTAGTGTCATTTAAATCCCATACCTACTTAGGACGCGTTTTGACGTTTGAAAAGAAGTTGCTGATTTGACTACTTGTCAAATACCCAATTGTGTCATGCAAACGCCGCGTGTTGCAGCCGCTCTTGCCGCTCTATTCTCTAATGTTTGGTCTTCTTTCTCTTCACAGTCATATGCGGGCAGCATCGTGCCCATCGGCTCAGAGCTGCACCTGCTACGGGACTTCAACCGAGGAGTGCCGCTGCAATACCGGGTGAATTTCCCTGTGGTGTCTCCCGTGGCTCAACTCACGGCTCTTACAGTGAACGATAACGTCATATGTTATGGACGTGGAGGTATTAGACCACATGATTTTTTTCGATATATAAGCATGTTAGCGAAGTACCACATGTTATAAAATACCTAGACACATTTTAACTATGAAATCACTAACTAATCATAATCAATTGCGTACATATTTCACTGTTAAATATTATGCCAAATAAATCATTGTCACGTTTATTGGTTAGGTACATATAAATTCCTGTACCGATCAATTATTATTACTGCCATTTAAAAAAAAGTAGGCAGCTGAAAGGTCAAGATCAGGTAGAGGTACTATTTTACTCGCTAGCCGCGGTATTCTCCGGATTCCTGATGATGATAAGATATCAAGTAGAAATTTTCAATTTGTTGCATGCCATATTGTTTAGTACAAATCTATTAGTCGATTGGTGACACGCCTCGTGTCACCAATCGATCGAATCGAGAGTTAAGTAATTTCAGAGCAGCCTATTTAATTTTTTTTTTTTTGTATGTAAATAAAACATTTTTTCAACAAAATTCGTAATCAGAAAGTCACAAAAAGCTGTTTAATATAAGGTTCCATCCATCTATCCATCCATCAGGCTGTATGCATCCACTGCTGGGCATAGGCCTGGGCGCCACCATACACGGCCCTCTGCCTTCCTCATCCACCCGCTTCCTGCCACCTTCTTAAGGTCATCGGACCAGCGAGCTGGAGGTCGTCCTACACTGCGTGTCGGTACGCGGTCTCCACTCCAGAACACGTCTGCCCCAACGGCCATCGTTTCTGCGACAGATATGACCCGCCCACTGCCACTTCAGCCTGCTAATCCTCAGAGCTATGTCGGTCACTTTAGTTCTTTTACGAATTTCCTCGTTAAAAATTTTTTTTTTTCTTTAAACAGATATACCAGTTCCAGGCCAGTACATCACAACGACAAGTCTCCAACATACGCTCTTCTTCAAATCTGGTGGGAATGGACTATACCCTGCACATAACCGACCAACTAAACGGCCGGAACTGGAAGTCGTGTACGTGCATGAGGCGCCATCGAATGAGCCGTTAAATCTGACCGAAATCATCGGATATATCGAGACCAACAATAAAGAACATAACATCGAGCCTAGTGAGTGTATAAGTTTGTTTTTTTACTCTATCATAATAATTCATAGTGCTGAGAAACTCTGGAGTGTTTAATTATGGGTTTTTTGCTCCATCATAGCGCTAAGAAACTGGTGTCTTGGTACTTTCCTTGTATATACTTAGTTCCTCATTTATCTTTGTTATCTGTGAAAGGTTTAAAGTTAAAACATTTTTAGGATAGTATTTGAAATTATCAGCATTTCAATTAATTGTATCGATCATTGATGGGTTCGATTAGTTATCGCTTCAAATCATAACTAATTTATGTTTTTATTATTCAGCTGTTCATGTCTTCAATGTTCTTCAGTGTACATAATTGATCTCACCATACTATTCATTGATTGTTACCTACTCGATGGTGTCTACTTTATTATATTATTTGTCAATTTTTTACCATAGTAAGTATTATATTTAACATAATTTGGTATATCTGGCAGTTTGGCTTTAAAAACATGCATTTTGTCTGCAAAACATGCATTTTGTACAAATTCGCAATTTCTCATCATGACAGTTTGGTTTTAGAATTATCGTCCGCATACATTCATTGCATATTCAAAATTTCTCATGATGATGATTTCTAATTGGATTTAAATTGTTTTTTAGATGACCAAACATATTATGTGGTAGAAGTGGGAGATAACGGCCGCCCAGTATACAAACCGCCAGACCCGGATTATGACCCGGATAACAAACCGTTTAACCAACCTGACTTTATTATAGATTCTCCTGAAAGGCAAACTACAAAAGTTACGACTGTTAGAACTACTACGACGGCTAGAACAACCACAGAAAGACCTCAAATTGCATTACCTCCAGAACCTGAGTAAGTATTAAAATTAGCTGGGTCCACACAACTATGGATGTCTCACGAGGCATGCCCAAAGAGATTTAAAGGCTTGACAATGAGTCTCTAACAGCTCTGAAGTAATGAGATGGTAAATAGTCTAAATAATACCTATCCGTCTAAAATTTTTTTGTGGGGGTTTTCTCAGAGGGTTTCATTGGGCACATTTGTAACATTTACAACGCGTGCATTTACAACGAACGCGCTGCCAAAGAAAAGTTAGCGAGCTTATAGTGGATTCTTCTGCTAATGAACTATCGATCGTGGAGATAAGGTAAAAACCAAGATCTTAAAAACTTTGTCATATTTCTATCAATGATGTGGTAGGTATAATAAGCTCTTAAAAGGGTAAACCTGGATATTCAGGTAACAATATCATGGGACATCCTGTAGGACAAGGAAAAAGAAATGTGTCTTGGATGATAGAGGTTCATCTTAATCGTGAAGAAGGATTGGGTTTTAAGCCCACTACCTTCATCAGTGAAGATTTCCTCAGGATATTCCTTATTATAGAACAACTTGTTTGGAGGAGTATTCATTCTACCATAGTACGTTTGGTAAGTGGTTAATGAGGAACAGGAAGCTAAGCCTTGTTTTGAATACATTCTTATTTGTGGTTTTCTAAAGTGCATTTCACTTTTGTCCACCATGTATGGGGAAAAGAGTACTTTAAAATGGTGTAATCTTTTTCAGACCTCAGCTAGATTTTGACACTGGATCTTCACCGTCCGCAGAATGTGGCATAAACTACAGAAACGACCCGAATGCCCCGATAGTTCCACTAATTATACAAGGGGACACTTTCGAGCGTGGAGAATGGCCGTGGCTGGTCGCGATCTTCAAACGGAAATTCAGTTCGTTGAGCTACATCTGTGCTGGAACTCTGGTTTCTGACCGCCATGTGATAACTGGTATGTATTATCATACTTAATAAATGGTTTTATTGTGAACAAAAGCTGTGATTAATTATTTTAGATAATAGTATTGGATTACTTAAATAACTGTTTCGGAGCTGGGCGTTGACGGCTGAAACGCAGTTTATACTTTTTTAGCCGTCATCGTTCTTTAGAAATAAGATACAAAATTTTTGTTACAGTTTAAAGAAAATAAATAAATTTCATTTTATTTCATTTCAAAGCTCGATGCTTTAGAAATAAGATGCAAAATTTTTGTTAGAGTATAAAGAAAATAAATAAATTTCATTTTATTTCATTTCAAAGCTCGATGCTTTAGAAATGAAATTAACTTTTTGACTTGTCATCATCGCGTTAATTTATACCGGAGCATAGTCAGATTGTTGAATAATGGTTTTAACTGACCGGAATCACCTGATTTCATAAACGGACTTTTGAAATACTTAGGAAATAAAATGAGGAGTTAGTCACTCCTGGTGCCTTCTTACGCTTAATGTTCCATATAATTTGATATTTTTTACTGCTTATACTCAGCAGCAAAAATACTTTGCTGTTTTTTCCTTTTTATTTCTTCAGGCTTTCCCCTTTTATATATCAGATATTGCAGTTTATTCATGATATGATTCATTTTGTCCTATTTTACAGCGGCTCATTGCATGCAACGGAAGAGCACTTTCACGGCCATAAAGAATATCGTAGTGAGAGCAGGTGTATACAACCTTGAGGACTGGACTGATGACGACATCACAGTAACCAGGGGACTATCTGCGGCTTCCATACACAACGCTTACAATGCATCGACACTTGCAAGTAAGGTGCTTCAATTTATAAAGAACCTCGTTTGTAGAGCAGGAAGGAGGAATTGGAGTGATGACGACATCATAGTGACCATGGGCCTGGCTGCGGTTTCCAGTTCCACGCACGACGCTTTCAATTCGCCCAAATCTGTAAATAAGGTGCTTCTATTTCTAAAGAACTTTGAAGTTGGACTATTCTTTTTGAAGAGAAACTTCTAATAGTTGTGATTTGAAAATTCGACGAAACAGAAAAGCGACACTAAAAAGAGACAAACATATTCATAATAGAATTTAGACTGCGAGAGAATGAGACAAATATAACTTCTATCTCATAGAATACAAGTTTAAATATATATGTCATTCTCTCGTAGGCTACTTTTCTGAAGTTTCACTTCTGCCATGTGTGGATTGCACACACTTTTTTTTTATTTTTAGTTTTGGTTCTCGATCACACTGAGCAACATTCCTAGCAACCTACCTACTTACTTCTTGTTTCTTGACGTAATATTATACTTAGTGTACAAATCGCTTAAATCCAACTTAAATCTCACCTGCTTCTCTATTTATTCTTTCATTTATATACCACTGTGACGAGCGCCCGTAAAGTTGTAGAGACGTTGATTGAGAGTTGATAATATATTGTTGTTTATATACCGACATAATGGTATAATAGTTCTGCGATAGGCTAAGTTACTTATTTGAACCATATCTATAATTTTTCTAGATGATATCCTCGTTTTGACTCTGACCAAGAGCGTACCTCTGAGCGACAACATAAAACCAGCCTGCCTTTGGAGCGGAAACACTAATCTGAGGACGATCGTTGGAAAATCAGGAGTTGTAAGTTTTTTCTATTATATTTTCCCTTATTTTGAAAATTAATTTACACTTTACTTACTCTACATATATTATATACTTACAGAATACATAATAGTAGGTAGATACCTTTCAGGAATTAATGTCTGTATTTTACCTCCAAAATACTTCACAAGTTATTTCGAGTAACTACTGTATTTTGGGTTTTAAGTATATATACTGCTTTTTCAATTTCCATGCCGATTTAGGTTTAGCTTTATACATAGGTACATGTCTTGTATCTTGACTAGGTTCATCATGGACGGAGCTTTAAGGATTTGGGAAATCGGTTGTCCCGACCACTCCTGTTCTAAAAATGCCTAATGACTAAACTTGCTAGTGCCCACTAATAACACGACATACCTATACTTAATGTGCTATTTGATGGTGCAGTTGCAGTACCTAACTAACCTAACGCTTTAAATACTTAATGGTTAAATCCCTGTGTAATAAGAACTTCTAATACGCAAAGTAGTTAGCGTCTTGTTTTATCCACATCATTGTTTTTTATTTTTGTGTAGGTGGCAGGATGGGGTGCCAACGAATTGGGCCCCGGCGGTAAAGGCGAGCCGCGCATGGTGGAGATGCCCATAGTCAGCACTGAGACGTGCAGATCCAGCAAACCTGAGTTCCACAAGCTGACATCGTCGAAAACGCTTTGTGCAGGTAGTTACCTACGTTGTTACATCTTATTTCGGTTCCTTCAGAACTTCTGACGACCTCCGTGGCGCAGTGTGTAGTCTTAACGTGCGGAGGTCCCGGGTTCGATCCCCGGCAGGGTCAATTTGGGAATTTATATTTTCCCTGGTCTGGCCTGGTGGGAGGCTTCGGCCGTGGCTAGTTACCACCCTACCGGCAAAGACGTGCCGCCAAGCGATTTAGCGTTCCGATACGATGCCGTGTAGAAGCCGAATAGGGGTATGGGTTTAAAACAACTGCCGTGCCCCTAACAGGTTAGCCCGCTACCATCTTAGACTGCATCATCACTTACCATCAGGTGAGGTCGCAGTCAAGGGATAACTTGTAGTGGATAAAAAAAACTGCAGATTAGGTACTCTGCAATCTCAGACCGTCGGAAATCACCGGCCCTTCGTTATGGAATAAATGACTAGTTGTCAATTGCGAGGTTTACGAATAGCCTAAGTTGGCTTCATTTTCAAGTCCAAGTCGTCGACAGTATATATATTTTAAATCCAACAGTAGGCTATAAGCACCTCGTTAATGTTTGACTCAATAAAAATGGATGTCATTTCCGTGGGTTTTAGGAATGCATCTTGTGATATGATAATTAAAAAATCTGAGATGGTGTAATTAGGACATCTTTCAAATAATATTTGCCTATAAGCCGTTCAATATGCGAGCTTTGACTGCGAACCAAGCATAAACCTACGACTAGATTCAGATTTTATCCCATAAACTAATTTTAATATTTCATAGTATGCACTCAAGCTCAAGTTTTTATAGTTAGTAGGTATAGCTGTTCTTCAACCATATACTTATTATAAAAACAAGCGCGGAGTGAAGTTTTTGGATTCCCGCGGGAACTACTCAATTTCTCGGGATATAAATTAGCCTTTGCCCTTCCTTGGGATACAATCTACTTAACCCAGTACAAATTTCATCAAAATCGGTATTGAATAGATGAGCCGTGAAAGCGTAGCAGACAGGACACCCTTTCGCATTTATTATTATTTGTTTAGTATGGATTTTTATTTATATAATTATATTTGCAGGAGATCACAGCGGCGCGGGCCCCTGCTTAGGCGATTCGGGCGGAGGCCTCTACTTGTTGAACAATGGAAGGTGGAGGATTCGCGGAGTTGTTTCACTGTCACTGTGGGCTGAAGGCGACGCTGTGTGCAACGTCGACGATTACATCGTGTTCACCGACACAGCCCAATATTTGCCATGGATTAATGATGTTATGTCTAACAATGTTTAAATTATAATTATTATTTAAGACAACTGTTGTTTTTATGATTTTATTTGAACGTTGGGATAACTCCCACAAACCAATTCATTGCCGGTGACAGCGTCGCTAGTAGAGAAAAATAAAATTAAAAAAAATGAAAAAACCGGCCAAGTGCGAGTCGGACTCGCGCACCGATGGTTCCGTACAAACCTGTAGTAAGTTTTAAATTATTAAAAAAAAACTACTTACTAGATCTCGTTCAAACCAATTTTCGGTGGAAGTTTGCATGGTAATGTAAATCATATATTTTTTTTAGTTTTATCATTCTCTTATTTTAGAAGTTACGGGGGGGGGGGGGGGGGGACGACGACACACATTTTACCACTTTGGAAGTGTCTCTCGCGCAAACTATTCAGTTTAAAAAAAATGATATTAGAAACCTCAATATCATTTTTGAAGACCTATCCATAGATACCCCACACGTATGAGTTTGATGAAAAAAAAATTTTTGAGTTTCAGTTCTAAGTATGGGGACCCCCAAAATTTATTGTTTTTTTTCTATTTTTGTGTGAAAATCTTAATGCGGTTCACAGAATACATCTACTTACCAAGTTTCAACAGTATAGTTCTTATAGTTTCGGAAAAAAGTGGCTGTGACATACGGACGGACAGACAGACAGACAGACAGACAGACAGACAGACAGACAGACAGACATGACGAATCTATAAGGGTTCCGTTTTTGCCAAATTTGGCTACGGAACCCTAAAAACGTAACAAGCATAAGTTCCAATTTTGGCCACCGGGTCAGATAAGTTCCCCGTAAAAAGTGTTCACGTACTGATCTATTTTGTATGTCGTAGCCGGATTGTATAATCCGCCGTATTACAAAACGGCGCTGTTTAGCAATACTGCGGGTTGAACGAATGTCTACTCGATCAACGTTCCGCCAGTGAAACTGAATGAAGGGGCGACGAAGCGAGTTTTCTGGATGAGCCCAGTTATTTCGTTAGTATGGTCACCTTACAATGCAACTTAAGAACGTATCGCTACGACAAACCGGCTGAACGACGAGCCGTCAGATTGCAAAACGGCGCCGTTGCGGCTAGGCTTTTTGGAATACGGTGGATTTGGCGGCGATATACCTACCTAATAAAAATAATTTAAAGAAAATTATTTGACTAGTTACAACAATCAAACAAACTAGGTACCTACATACATGATATATGGAAGAGAGACGAGCTTCATGTTTACCTACCTAGTTATTCAACTTTTACAACTTATAGGTAGTGGTAGGTAAGTATTTGTAAGTACTATGTGTTACAATAATTACTTAGGTAACTAGTTACGCATATTTGTGTAAATCCCAATTTTTTAATCAGTGCTTTGAAAATTATTATTTTGAACACTCTAGCAGCGTTGGCACTTGTCACCTAGGTGGTTGATGTCCAATCTGCTCGCACGAAACCGTTTTATGGCTCTACGTTTCTGAAACGAACCGCTAAGGTGTGGAGTGATCTGAAGTAACTACCCCATAGAAAAAGAAATCATTTATTCTGTGGAGTACCACTTCCAGCGCAAGTTTAACCGAGAAGGTACTTACCTACTTTTGTACCTTCAAAGCAAGAGTGAATAGGCATCTTCTAGGCAAGCACTTTCTTAGGCCTCATCATTGCTTTGCATTACTTAACTCTAAAGTCTAAACATGATTGTCGTCAAGTGCAAGCCTATTTAGCAATAACACTTAATAAAAAATTCTAGCACCCTGGGCATGCGACCTATTTTTTTATATTTCCCGCCATTTAGAACTCAACTTTCAGTCTACATTACTTGGTTAACTGCTTGAGCACAACGCAGTCCGGTGTCCCTTCAGTAGATACTTATGTCTACCTACCGTCTGAGTTATGCAAACACACGTACCCAATGATTAATGTGGATATAAGCATAAATCGGTAAATCATGTTTCTTGAGAAACAACACTATTCATAGCACAGGTAAGGTTTTTGGACGCTAACAAAAACGTCAAACGAAAAGGCGAAGTGTCAATGTCAAAATAACCAAAAATTTCAAGTGATGGTTTCCCGCCAGCGATACGATATTTATAAATTATTACCTATCGAAAATTCTTGTCATGAGTTGGAATAAATTAATTTGTAACGTGCGAGAACTTCAATTAAGTGGTACGCTTAATGGTGGCCAAAGCTTCAGGTATTTAATCAGTGTTAAATAGTTATTGTTACCTATTGACTAATTTATTATTAAATCACTGAAAAGACAACTGCCAAATATATTCCGAGTTCAATTCCAGAAAATCATTCTTAAAATACATAAATAGTATAAAAAATCAACAATCTCTGTATACAATGTTTTTTCTAGATGGGAATACAATAAAGAAATTGATGAATGGACAGGTGTGTTTTCAAAAACAGTGTGGAAATTGCGACAAAGAGACGATTTGCTGCAATATAAAGTCGTAGGATCACTATTAACAAACAATGCAACCAAAAACAACAAAGAAATCAATAAAAATGGTATTTTTGAAAGTTTATTGAAGAAATATTTCCGATTAGATTTCAACTTAAGCGACTACTACACCAAATGGTCTGAAAAAGACGATTTATTTAAGGCAGCATGTAAACAGTTCTATGGCATAAGAATGCTGGCTCAGGAGCCTGTGGAGAATCTATTTTCTTTTATTTGCAGTCAAAATAATCATATTTCAAGGTATGTAACTTAGTCTCAAGCCCACAGTTTGCTTGAAGCTTATGCATTATGCTTGTGCGAGGATAACAACAGCTCAACAAGATTTAATCCCACACTCTTTACTAGTCTGGCGTTTAACTAACTATATAAACTGAAATATTGAATTTTAGGATATCAAGTATGGTTGAAAAGCTATGTAAACACTATGGTGAAGAAATATGTGAACATGATGGTACTACATATTATTCATTCCCTGAAGTTGAGAAACTAGCAAACCCAAAGGTACTTAATTAATACTGTACACACCATACTGTAATTTTACCTCAATATGTATGCTTACTGTGATACAGTATTTTTCTTGAGTGGGATTTGCAATATAAGGGTCTGATGGAGCATGTCACTGCACACCAAACTCTACAGCACACTTAGGTTGTTATTTTATTGGTGGGTAATATCATCACTTATATCAATTCAATAGTTTATGGAGATAGCCATACTCATTGTATCCATGCGTGATCAAATCAGAAATAGATGTCCCTGCAAGAGATCTATATCTAGCAGTAGTCCTTTGGTTGCTGACACCAATCGCCGATATAGGCTTACCAATACCAGCACAAAGATGACAGATTTTAGCTGTGCTGGCTATGATGCTTTTTCAATGATTGATACTATATCATCTTCGCCGGTAAAACGTCCCGTGTGTCGGCTACGATATATTTATTGTGTCGGCCAGTGAAAAAAACTCCTACCTAAAAAGGCCTTTCAACTACTGTAGACTGTAGAGCAGCATTAGATACCGTTGCCTGCCATCAATTCTATCTAAGACATTGCCAAGAAGTCTTAACTTACGTTGAAATATCTTTTCCAGGTTGAGTCTGAATTGAGACAATTAGGTTTTGGTTATAGAGCTAAATTTATTCAAAGATCAGCCTCACAAATTGTAGAGTGGGAAGGAGAAAAGTGGTTCGCCAGTCTTCAAGATATGAAGTATAAAGAGGCGAGGTTAGAACTTATGAAGCTATGTGGTATAGGACCTAAGGTACAGTATAATACTGCAATCATTAACATGCATTTTTGCAGAAACATTGTAAAAAAAATTTACTCTGAATTTCGACTATGTCACAGACACTGATCAATGCAAAGAAGATGCTCGCCACTGTCGTCTTTTAGGTAAACAATAGATTTTTAGCGAAATCCATCTCTAAATAGAGACATGGTCTTGTTCTAGGCAGGATGTACATTAATATTCTATGCCGAGTGGCAGAGAAGGATTTATCTATAGCACTATTAAAAAATGGGAGCCTTAAAACAGCTGAATATTGTTTCTACATGGAATCGTAGTGGCAGGTGTCGGTACCATAAACTGATTAGGGGTATGGGTTTAATAATACAGCTATATTAACATGTTAGTCCTCTTTCATGGCAAACTTGTAGTGGAATTAAAAATAAACCAGCCATGGTGGGGCTTCCGTACGATACGTGCAGTGAGGGCTTAGTCACGTTGGCACCCTTTGGATACGGAACCCTAAATACATGTCATATAAATTTTGTAGGTAGCAGATTGCATATGTCTAATGTCACTAAACCACCTTGAAGCATTGCCCGTGGACACCCATGTGTACCAGATAGCCGCTCAGAACTACCTGCCCCACTTACGCGGCAAGAAGAGCGTTACCGACAAGATGTATACTGAGATCGGGGACCATTTCAGAAACTTGTATGGGGACCTGGCTGGATGGGCGCATACTGTGAGTTCATCAATACTAATCCTTCCTTTAGTAACATTTTTAATAAATCAACTAAAAACACGGTTTTCCACCTTCCTCCCAGAATGAGAAGGGCTTAGCTGCTTCCACCATGCTGGCCAAATGGAGATTGGCAGACTTCACACACCTTAGAGAACATTATGGAGTACTCTTTTGGCATGCAGGTTTCCTCAAGATGTTTTCCTTCTCATTCATCCATCCATCAGCCAGTATGCATCCACTGCTGGACATAGGACTTTTCGCTCAGTGCGCTATGGAGCAGGCTATGTTGAGAATTTCTCTCAGGGATAAAATCCGGAACGAGGAAATTCGGAGAAGAACTTAAGTGACCGACATAGCTCTGAGGGTTAGCAAGCTGAAGTAGCAGTGGGCAGGCCATGTCTGTCGCAGAACCGATGGCCGTTGGGCCAGACGTGTTCTGGACGCGCAAGCGCAGTGTAGGCCGACCTCTAAGCTTGCTGGTCCGATGACCTAAAGAAGGTGGCGGGAAGCGGGTAGATAAGGAAGGCGGAGGACCGTGTTTGGTGGCGCGCTCTTGAAAAGGCCTATGCCCTTCTCAATAGCTAGTGATAATTAATTAATTGCTTGTGCTAAAGTGCTAATGCACACAACTGCGAAAAGTTAGAGGTCCATGCCTAATTATCTGACACCCAAATAGCAAAGATACCTTCAAATCAAGATAGAACAGACATAATCTTTGAGTTGAAATGTTAGTGTTTTCATATTTTTCAGGTATTATTTTGCGCCGACTTGAAGAAATTTCAAAACAGCGATGATTCTGAAGATGTAAAACCTAAGAGGAGAAAAAAATAATACTGTGATATTTAGTATGTAACTAGCTGATGTCCGCGACTTCGTCCGCGTGGATTGAGGTTTTTCGGTTCCCGCGGGAACTCTTTAATTTTCCGGGATAAAAAGTAGCCTATGTGCTATTCCAGACTATAATCTATCTCTGTGCCAAATTTCATCCAGATCCGTTCAGCCGTTGGAGCGTGATTGAGTAACAAACATCCATACATCCATACATCCATCCAAACTTTCGCATTTATCATATTTATTTGATAAATAAAAAACAATTATTATAATTTAAGTATATTTTATTTTCATTGATTATAATAATTTACAGTCTTCAACTTAATCACAATAGAAAAGTATAAAAAGCATTACTTAAAAAGTTATAGGCTCAGTTGTTAAAAACACAACCGGGAATGGTTCTAGGAATTTTGGTAATTTTGATTAGTAAAAAAATGTAGTTAAAATATTTATACATAGGCTGTCAAGGAGGAAGTGTAAGCATGTTGCACTGTGGCCAATTCTAGTCTACACAATCTCTAAACTAAATTGTCTGTCTTTAAATGTAGTAGGTACTGTCCCTTTCCACAGGGAGCCCTCTATGAAAGAGACAGCAATAAAATTAGATGTCATTTTAATTTAGAGATTGTGCACATTGTCACAACAGTGTCAGTTTGACTAATTCCAGCTCTTCTAGTTCTACCGATTGCAATGTGTTTTGAGCATAGATGGAATTAAGTACTGTATGTACTTAAATGGTGAGTACACAAAATTCTGTAATAAGTAGAAATACGTTCAAAATGCTACTTTTATACATGACTTCTTTTCACTATAAAATTATATTGTTATATATTAATACTAGCTAATGCCATCGACTTCGTCCGCGTGGATTGAGGTTTTTCGGTTCCCGCGGGAACTCTAATTTTCCGGGATAAAAAGTAGCCTATGTGTTATTCCAGACTATAATCTATCTCTGTGCCAAATTTCATCCAGATCCTTTAGCCGTTGGGGCGCGATTGAGTAACAAATATCCATCCATCCATCCATCCATCCAAACTTTCGCATTTATAATATTAGTATAGATTAAATATCACCCGTTGTCCTAGACCTAGGTGAGCGACAGAAGCGACGCGACGCAATACGACATGGATAATGACAAACTTGTCTACGCGACAACGTAGGCCACGTGAAGGGTCGTACCTGCAAATTGTGAAACCAGCTTCCCTCTTCTGTGTTCCCTAATGATTATAATATGGGGCCCTTCAAAGGGTGGATAAACAAATTTCTCAAAAGCCAGCAACGCATTGGCGCATTTCGCATTGGGTCAGCTCTCGGTCAGCTACTGTTTGATAGTCACGTCGCGTCGTATCGAGTCGCGTTTGTCGCTCACGTAGGACAACAGGTTAAAGAAAAATCATAATGTGTATGAATCGCATACAAATTCTAATAAAATTAAATAGTTATTCATATAGACAATGTTGAGATCGAAGACTTAATAATAAGGTTCTCGGGGTCGCTCTCGTAAGGACGCGGTGTGGTTGACCAACAGCGGTGGAACAGACCACGAACCCCTAGTATGTATAGTCCGTGTCACGAAAGAAGTCCCGTAGACGCGGCGCTAGTAGTAGACTAAGACTGCAACATCACTTACCATCAGGTGAGATCGCAGTCAAGGGCTAATTTGTAGTGGATAAAAAAAAAGTTTGTATAAAATGAATAGGTAGTTGTTAAAATGGTTATCAAACTAAAAATTAACCGAGGATGTGAATTGTAGGTCTTTTGGAAGACCCTCTATTAAATAATCAGTAAGAAATAATTTATTTTTGACATAGGCAACATCCCTATTGCCGCGGGATTTCTTTCGTGACCTGCAGGCTTAGCATGCGCACAACGAGATATCTCGCGACGAAAGACGCGAGATGGCTAATTTTCGTTAACCATTATAATATTACAAGAAATAAATTGTAAGGGTTCGTAGAGAAAAATACCACAGATAACCCCAGCTGAGTTTGTTGTGGGCTCTTCTCAGACCAGGGCGCGTTTGGAACCCTCGTAGCTTTAGTTTTAAGATACCGTAACAGATTATCACCATCATATTTTTTATGTATCTGGACGTCAATAAGTGTAGTGTATCTACCTAAATTGAATAAATATTTATGACTTATAAGAAATATTACTTTTGACAGGTAACCATGTTAGCTTCGGTAGACAAATAGAGGTAGGTAACGGTTAGACATAATTTTGGTCGCTGTGCGCATGCTAGCCCTTCTGGACTAATAGAATCGATTTGCGTGTATGAGTTGTCAGGGGTGTGCCACAGCAAATCTTTGTGCAGTTTTATTTGTTCCCATAGTATATCTGCGGGCAGTACTCGATGAGCGCCTGTAGCGCGCGGATCTCGAAGGCCAAGTCTGTGATGGCGGGCGGCGTGGCCACCAACGTTGGCGCAAACACCGTGCTGAGGTTATGTGCCGACATTTTGTTCACGTCCGCTTGTTGCGAGACCCTGTATGTGAAGACCAAATATATTATAAGGTCTTATTACAATCGACTGTATGTAAGTTGACCCAAAATGGCGGTCGTCTGCGCAGGTACATTGTACTACAGGGCCGAGCGGAGCATGCGCGAGGAGCGAGGGGTATGGTAACGCGCGGCCCCTCGCGGCGTACCTCATACAGCACTTCGTTTGACACCCGAAATGTGTTTCTGCGCAGAGTTCAACTTACGCGGCGGCTATTATATTTGGCTTTGACTGTCTGTGGTATGCAGAGTTGCAGACTTTCCCCGTTTCTAGCACATTCTAACATTTTCAATGATCGTGAAAGTCTCCAGAGTACCTACTTATGACAAAATATGTGGCCGATCCAAGTCTTGACTATAAAATTACAGACATTTTAGATAAATTTTTACAATTTACATTATTATTTAAATTACATTATTGATAGACGAAAATGGCCAACACAACTAGTTTTCCTCGCCATTTTTCTTTATCAAAATTATATCTCGAAAACCTGACGCTTTAGAAAATTTTGTCTTAGATAGTCTAGGTACTTGTTTGTATTAATACCAGCTATTAATTGACATACTTATTATTTCCGAAGGGCAGATATTAAAAAAAAAAAAAAAAAATGGCGGACGCTAGGTAGGCCAAAAGATTTAAACCCGTTCGAAGCAGACATACCTACCTGTGTAAGTGCTGCACCATATACTGAAGACAGTTGAAGTGCGCGGGCGGCAACATGTCCAGACATTCGCGCAGCATAGACACTTGCAGCGATGTCGTCTTCATTTCTGCGATAATTAATATTATAAATGACACTTTTCCATACTAATATTATAAATGCGAAAGTGTGTCTGTCGGAAAATTTTTACGGCCTGTCCGTTAAACCGTTTTTGATCAACGGTATACAGAGGTAGTTTGTATCTCGGAGATACGGAAACTTATCTAAATCAGCATCAGAGAAAAAATCAGAGATGCCACAGGAATTATTGCAAATAGAATAACTTCGCCAGGGCAGTCGACAGCTTGAGCTAGTGTATGTTTTGCAACTGCTCGACGATACCAAGTAGATTAAAGACAAAGCAAGCCTAATAGACTGCTAAACACTACCTATTTCAGCCGCACAAGTAAGGAATACATACTCATTCATTACGCGTGAAAGAATTAAAATATTTTATGTCCCTTTTCGCGTGCCGTTTAATTATAAGGGAGAGCTTGAACTTTGACCTAAACATACTTTACCTACTACCCATTCGGTGATACGCTTTGTGGAGTGTACTAGAGGATATTTTTGGTTCAAAGTAGATACTCACGAATAGCGTTAACCAAGTGCGGATGAACTTCGTAAGTGATGAGCGGGACAGGTAACAAGCGAAGGTACAGTTTTAGGGTACCCGCAATCACATTGATATTGCTGTACACACTCAAATCTGCCGCCTCACCATCTGCAATACGGAAGAAAGGCAAAACACTCAGGACTTGTGATATCCAGGAAATTTCACGGTAAGAAGACATTTTAAGCTTACCCATTAATAACGTTTCTCAACAAAAAGCTGAAGTTTCTTTTTGCAATGAAAATTGCTCCTTGCACCGTATAAAAACTCTTAGCAAGTAAATTTTAGCCCATTCTTAGAATATAAAATATGCAGGAATGCCAATGCCAGTGAAACCTTTTCCGAAGTGGTTTAATTGGCACAAAAAGTTATAACTACAATTGTCATCTATTCCTCTTAACTTAACAAAATTATCGCAAACCAAACCAAATCTGAACTTTATTACTGTTATAATAAAACTTAACCTTGATCACCTTAAAATAGGACACGCTAAACGTAACATACCTTTGTCAAAAGCCAGTTTCAATGCCTCAATCTCATCAGCGAACCCAGATACCCTATAGATGCCCTCAGAGTCCATTCCTCTCGCCTCAATTTCATTGACGCACTTCCTCACGACGAAAGGTAAAGTGCTTGAGTGCGCGTTTAACAGAGTTGTTAAATCTATGCCAAACACTCCTCTGAGCTTTTTCAGGTCTGGTAAACAGTGGTTAGGGACCACGTCCGAACATTTTGAATGTGCTATGAAACCGCAATCTGCGAATCAAAAATTAGAGTAATACACTTGTAAAATACTTACTGCTGAAGCTAATATTTTAACCATTCCTACATTAGTAATGTTAATTAATTATCATAGTGTATGAAATCCATTTCCAATGCGCAAACTAGAAATAATATGATATGATAATTATGAGATTCATCCTTGTTTTTTTTTAAACTAGCTGATGCCCGCGAATTCGTCCGCGTGACGCGAACTTATTAATTTTCCGGGATAAAAAGTAGCCTATGTGCTATTCCAGACTATAATCGTTGAGGATCGTTGAGGAGCAGGGCTGATCTACCTCTGTAGGTAGATACTTGTAATGTATGGCACAATTTGAAAATAAATGCTTTTTCTTTCTTTTAATCCATCTCTGTGCCAAATTTCATCCATATCCGTTCAGCCGTTGTGGCGTGATTGAGTAACAAACATCCATCCATCCATCCATCCATCCATCCATCCATCCATACATCCATCCAAACTTTCGCATTTATAATATTTATTATATTTGATATTTGATTGATACATATATGTTTTTTTTTTGTATGCATACTTGGTAGCATAATATTATAATATCTACCACAATTGACTTATCAGTTGTATGAAATATTAAAACAGAAATGAAATTGACTGTTCAAACACAGATTTTTGACTACCTAATTTAGCCGAGTACCTGCCACTGCTAATACTGCATGTTTTGAAACAAAAAGTTGTATAGTGGATGTGATTCAAGTACAGATGTAAGGAATGATAAAAACTGATAGAAATATGATAATATGAAATACCTTCACATTTAACACCTTGCGCGGTGAAACCCCACAGAAAGTTAGCACACAGTTCACACCAGTTCAGACCCTTGAATGTATGCACCTTGAAATTATGTGACTTTAGATATTTGTACAATAATGGGCTGTCTTCAATAGGTGTGAGATCTAAAGGCTTTTTGATGTCGGACTCAATCTCTAAAATTTGATTGTCATTCCTGTTAATTGGACTGCCATTTTTTGGTGCCCTGGTGAAATGAAACGCCCTGTTAGTTGATGATTTACGATGACAAACAAGCCATGTTGTTTTGTTGGACATCCCTTACAAACAAAGATAGTGACTAATCTATTCAAAAAAATTAAATAATACAACTGTGCGAATTTCGTGAGTTGGACTAGCATTTAAACCTGCGACATCTTGCTTACGACGGGCTCATTTCATAGCTGGTAGCTACGAGGGCTACTTAGAATGTTCAAAATAATCTCAGACAGGTACTCTGTCTCTCTCCATCTATAGTAGAGGGAGAAAGACAGAGCTTGACGCTTTTTTTGTCATGTACCTGACACAACAAAACGAATTTGGTTCTAAAACTGTTTATCTTAAGAAAATCATTTAAATGAAATCACAATATTTAATCCAGGTTCCAATTTATGTACTATTTAAAAGTTTGACAAACCTTAAAAAAGTGGGGAGAGTTAGATATAGCGTTATGCATAATACCCAGGATGAATGATTAATGCAAATGCCAATTTGTCAGTATGATAAAGAACATCATGGAATATTTTGGAGTAGAAGAAGAAATTTGAGCCTACAAAATAGTTGTGAAAGAATAAATACTACCAACATAAATAATAACCAAGTGAATAAATACTTACTGATGAATTTCAGTCAAAGTATTTTTTAATTTCCGTCGATTAAGTGTTACATATGGGCTTTCGGTATAGTTTGTGTGTGAGTTGATCATTTCCAATATATGGTGCGCCTTAAGTTCCATATGGCAGATGATCAGTCCATCTGCTACTAAATCATAAATACAGTCATACCTCTTTTCTTTTATGTAGTGTGTACCATCATAGTATAACTTATAATGATGTATTCTATCATTAAACCTGCAAAGAACATTCACCATTCTTTTCCAACTAAGCAATAACTGTTTCTGTTAACATTAAAAATAATGTTCTAACACATTGTAGATATGTAATTTATTACTTAGTATTGTAAACATTTAAAAGCATTGCACTTCAGATCAGCCCATGATCACACTAGAGGTCACTAGCCAGTAGTCCAGCTGCAGCATCAGGCTGTATACACATTATACTGATGTAGTAACATATTCTATATAAGATCAGGTCTGTAAGTAGATCCCCCAATAACTTACAGCTGTTAGTTATCAAATACAAAGATATTAAATGATTTAATCTAAATCTGCATGTTTCAATAATTTCATGTACTTAATTCAGGACTAACTTATGTAAAAATTGAGAGCGAACCTTATAAATAGTAATAAAAATAAAATAAAATACATACCTCCAAGTTAATGTGTAAAAATCATTGCACTCATTGCCTTTTCTTATTAGAAACGCTCCGTTGGGTTCACCATCAAGAAACAAAGCCGCTTCCTTGTGCCCCATCACTCCATGGTACTCTTTGCCATAAAACTCAGGTCTGTCCGGGCAATTGTCGCAAATAAGGCGCTTCGGGACTGGCGCCTCCAGTTGAATACGATAAACTAACAAAAGTTAACAATTACGGATCAATTAAGTACCTAGTTACTCACAACTTCCACATGGACTTCAGTTTTTTCTGCGGGATTTCAACATTTTGCTGGAATATTGTATCTGGGTCAGTCTTATGAATACAAGGCTACAAGCTATTTCTGTACGAAATTTAATCAAGATCGGTTCAGCCTTATATAGGTAACAATTGGTAGCTATAAGCTTAAATAAGAGACACACTTTCTAATTTATAATAAGGCAGATTTCAGTACTATTATCCTAGCGTAGATTAGCCTATTAAAGATCTTTTAGGGGAAATGAGTTCCGAAATCAGGCATTCACTTACGTTCAGGTTTCCATATATTTTTTAAGTTATCCATATCAATTTCGTTGTGAATAAAGTTTGAATGAATAATACTTTTAACCTTATTGCCAAGGTGCACATCAAATAAGGAGATTATTCAACCATAGTCTACTAAGATAAATAAAGAGAAATCTTAACAATATGATTAATATTTCGTAAACAAAACAAATTATACAAACACCGGAAATTACGGAAACATTTACTGAAATTCCAGTACAGTTCCTTCCAACTTCCAAACCGTCAAACGTCACGACTGACGACTCACCTCACGCATGAAAAAATGCACTTGGGCTGTGTTCCGAAATACACTGCGAGCACTGTAAGATGTGACGTCACTTTAGTACACTGCGAAACCGTTCCTATATAGTTAGGTATACTGGGTACTGCTTAAAACGGAACGCTGTCAGCACTGAGACAAACACTGAGAGCACCTTACCTCGAAAACGTCAGTGCTCACAGTACAAAGATGGCGTCGATTAATGACGTCATATATTTCCTTAAGATACTGCAGCAGTTTACTGTCAGTTATATCGGAACGAATTTCTACACAGTAAAGAGCACTGAACAGTGCTCGCAGTCTATAACGGAACACAGCCTTGATCAATGACGGATTGACAGATGACATTTTAGAACTAGGCCTAGGCCTAAGCATGTCCCATCGAAACATCGTCGGTTATTCCAAGAATCGGTACTTTGAGGAATGAAAATCGATCCTTACTAGGGAATCGGAAACACTCACATCTGTTCAGCCCATGGAGGTTCAGCCACCTGATTCTTTCAAAGTCGACTAACATAAACTTTCTTTTACCTAGGGAATTTAAATTGAGAATCGGACATCACTTTAAAACCTTTTGTAGAAGGTATTAAGTAGAATGATGTAGAATGAAGAATCATTAATGAGATATTAGGTACCTAGGTACAGTGTCTGTCTGTCTGCTACGCGTTTACCGATTTTAATTAAATTTGATATATGGGGCTATTTTTTTCATCCCGGTAAATTAAGGAGTTCCCCCGATAATCAAACAAAAATCATCTAGTTAATAAAATTCAAACGTTAAACCGCGGCAAAGCAATACCTACATAGGTTAGTATTATTTTTAGGGTTCCGTACCAAAATGGTAAAAATGGAACCCTTATGGTGCGACTTTCTCCGTCCGTCTGTCCGTCCGTCCGTCTGTCACAGTCGATTATTTCAGTAACTATTAAAGCTATCGACATGAAATTTGGAATAGTTGTGTATAATAGTGGCCTAACATCATTAAAATAAAATAAAATCGAAAATTATTTTTAGTGTAATTAAAAAAGGTTGAAAATCGGGGGTTTGAAATTTCAAAGTATGTTAACTATACTGAGTGGGATATCATATGAAAGGGCTTTACTTCTACATTCTAAAACAGATTTTTTTTTATTTTTATGCATAATAGTTTTTGATATATTGGGCAAAATGTCGAAAAAAATACCGTTCCCCCCCCCCCCCCCTTATCTCCGAAGTTTACCAATTGAAAAATCTGAAATAATTATGGTCAATAGAAGCTTATGTATATTTTACAGGAAAAATAAAACCAACGCTCTAACTAGCATAGTTTTTTTGATATTAACAATAAACCTCTACAAACAAAGTTAGTTTTGCGGTTCATTTCGTCTTGTTTTTAATACGTCATAAATCGTAAAACTTACTAAGTACAGGTTTGTACGGAACCCTCGGTGCGCGAGTCCGACTCGCACGTGGCCGGTTTATTTTATTCTTTCCACCACAATGCGGGTAATTTACATTTTCATTGGCATTGATATTGGAAGATGATAATGAAACTATTTAATTGCAGACGGACCTTCGGATCTCTTCCGAAAAGAATATTTATCACTTCACGCTAGATTGAAGGCTCTTTTGGATAAATCTAATAGGGGTAGAGATCAGCCGTGAATTCAATGTTTTAGAAACATCTAATCTTCAGATGAAGTGGGGATTCTCAGTTTATAGGTAGGTATGTACATATTCATTTACCTGGGGTTCAGAAAGAAAGAAAAGAAGAAAGAAAAAGCGTTTATTTGGAACCACAATACAATAATTATAGTAAAGAGACATGAAACAAAAATATGAGTTGTGTGATCCCAAAATGGACTCCACTCAGCATTTGCTATGACTGTGGTTCAAGCACAGGCACAGCGCTGGTCTTCCGTGGATCCACAAGTTTCGGACGAATTACTATAAAAATAAAATACTTACAAGGAAGATGTTAGGTAATTTAAAATAGGTCAGTGTAACGTAACGAAGCTTAAAAAACTATCGAGATAAAGTAAACAGAGTATGAAAAAGATGAACTGAAAATAATATTATTATAATAATTATATAGGTACATACAACAATAATAATAAATAATAACAATAGTCAAATATGTAAGTATGATAATATGAGCAGCGCCTACTCCACAACCTCACCCTTTTGCTGACATAACAATAGCTTTCTTAATTTTGATTTAAACAAATTTTTTGACTTGCTCGTATCACGCAGGGGAGGGGGCAAGTCGTTCCAGCATTTCGTAGCCGCAAATTTAAAGCTACCACGAAATGCTGCTGTTGAATGGTGAGGAGTTCTCAAGGTCCAAACCCTATTTGATCGAGCGTTAGTCTTCTTTGCCCATTCTAATTTGTTGAAAAGATAGTGGGGCTTTTGAGATTGAATCACGCCAAACAATAATGAAGCCAAGTGCAACTTTCTTCTAGATTCCATATTAAGCAGGTTTCCTTTGTTGATGTACGGTGAGATATGGGATCTAGGGGGAATATTGTAACAAAAGCGTATACAGGCATTTTGTATTCGCTGCACTAGTCTCTTGGTGCGACCCAACAACCTTGGACCGTACAGTGCATCACCATAGTTCAATTTGGAGAGAATTAACGTTTCGCAAACCTTAAGACGAGTCTCAGTGGTAAGAAAATTACGCACACGGTAGAGAATTTTTAGTTTATAAAAACAAGTTCGAGCTACTTGAAGCATGTGGTTCTCAAAGCGAAGATCACTGTCCATCAAAACTCCCAAATTTCTAGCTTCCGTGGTGCGTTCTAACACTTCACCTCTGATGCACACCGGTGGCGCATTGAATATTATTTTACTAATACTTTGGCGAGTCCCAAGAAACATGTATTTTGTCTTAGTAGGGTTTAAGACTAGCTGGTTTGCATCGGACCAGTCTGCAATCCTTTCCAAATCTTCATTCATTAAAGATACCACGTGAGAGATATTACTTGACTTAAAGGATGCATAAATTTGAGTATCATCTGCGTATATATGGTATTTGCAGTTTTTTATACTCTTAACGATGTCAGCTGTATAAATTATAAAGAGAAGAGGTCCTAAAATAGAACCTTGCGGGACGCCACTAGCCACTGGTTTTGGTATGGAATCTACAGTACCACCATTAGAATTTCGTAGCTGCACAAACTGAGAGCGGTTGCTGAGGTAGCTTGCAAACCATTGCAAGGAGTTGGAGTCTAAGCCGTAGTACGACAGCTTAGCAAGCAATAATGATATATTGATGGTGTCAAAAGCGCGCGAGAAATCCAGCAGCACGAGCAAACTCACTTCACCTGCATCTTGAGATTCGATGATATTATCAACAACATCAATCAGTGCGGTAGCAGTCCCACGATTTTTTCTGAAGCCAGATTGTCTCTCAGGCAGAATGTCATGCTTCTCAACGTACTTAGTCAGCTGTCCACATGCAACTTTTTCTAAAATCTTTGAAAGGCAAGGGAGAATACTGATTGGACGTAAGTCTTTGAGAGCAGTGACATTGGCTTTTTTTGGGATTGGTCTGACAATAGCTGTTTTCCAGGCTTGCGGGAAGACACTGTTTTCAATTGAGCGATTTATAATTGCAGATAATACGCCAAGAGTAGTAGGTAAGGTAAATAAAATCATATCTAATGATATCCCATCAATGCCAGTAGCATTCGATCTCAGAGAGTTAATAATTTTTCCTACTTCACCTTCTGTAACGGAGTGAAGCTGGAACTTACAATCACCAAATCTATTAGTTTCATAATAAAGGATATCACTTTTTTGGACTTGCTTGTTGACTTGTATATCTAGGAAATGATTATTGATAATGTTTGGGTCTTTGAATATATTTAAAATGTCCTCATCAAAAGTATTACTTTTCGGTACAACGTATTTTTTAAGGTTTTTCCATAATAATTTTGGATCATTAATGTGCTTATTTATATAATAATTGTGAAAGGCCTCTTTTTCCCTATACAGGGCGGTATTCACTGTATGCTTAAGATCTTTATAATATATCTTGCTAGCGTCACAGCTGTTTTTCAAACGGGACTTTGCATGCGCTTCATTACGTAATCTCATCATTTGTACGATTGTAGGCGTAATCCATGGGTAAGATTCTTCTTTAATAGTAATAGTCCTAAGTGGTGCATGCACATCAAATAACAATAAAATGTATGAATTCAATGTATCGAGCATCGTATTTACATCATGCATGTCAATAATTTGACCCCAATCTATTTGGTTGAGATGTTCTTCAAACAAGTCCCTGTCAATATGTTTGAGAGATCTGAGTGTAAGTTTCTTAGATGTATATTTTTTCTTTATAACATCGACTTCACACGTTATAAATGCATGCCTGCTCAGCTCAGGAATATAATCAATGTGAATATTTGAGATATTAATGTCTGCACAAATGAGGTCTAATAGAGTTGAACTGTGCTCTGTAAAGTGTGTAGGATCCGTGACATACTGTGTTAGATTCATGCACCTCAGAAAATCATTCAGCTTCTTGAGATTCGTGGTACCGGACTGTAACATGTCAATATTAAAATCGCCCAGAAGGATGGTATGGTCAAAGTTTGAAAACGAACTCACCGACGCGGTCAAGGCATCCAAGAAAATTGCCACATCGAGCCACGGCGGTCGGTATGCCGTACCGATGACAAGCTTTAACCCTTTAAACTGGCACGCTAGCCACATTTGTTCCACTGGCGGGCTTTCTGGGTGAGCACACAGTGTAACATTCAAACCTTGCCGCACATAGAAGCCTACTCCGCCTCCACGCATGCGCACGCCAATCGGCCGCGGGATATGACACAGCTTGTAACCAGGTACCTTTGGCGCGCGACCTTCTTCCCCTTCCTTTAACCAAGTCTCATTGATAGCCATTATGTCCACCCCGTGATTCAGCATGGCAACAATAAACTCGTCGTGTGCTGTACCTAAAGAGCCGGGATTTAGTAATCCTACTAATAATTTATTATTTTTGTTATTACCTTTTAAAAATATAAAAATAAAATATAATATAATAATATATGTGTTCCGATTTCAATATTGTACTCAAAAGATTGTATAAATTATAAATTAAACTAGAGGCATATAATAAGTAATAGGTCATTAAAATGTAAATAACAAATAGCATAAAGTCGCAAGTTAATACCATGTTTTTTATCATAATGTTCCATTTTGGTACCACGACACATAAAGTAATACAGTAAATTATAACAATATATACACCGGTTAATATACAATGATAAAATAACAAATCAAACATTAATGAAATATAATTAATAACTAGGGAACAGTATAACGCATAGTAGCGTAGTAGTATCAATCGTGACGTTTTTTTAGTATTGGTATATATTAAGTTGCAATACAGTTTTACGTAATTTAACAGTAATAATAAGGTTAATTTTTCTTTAAAACACAGCAATAGTAAAGTACAAATGGGAATACTATCCTTCTGTTCTATGTTTTTATGTAATATAAATTCAAACAATTTAAAAACATAACACGTTAATAACTGGAAATATTGTAAAATTATGGCAATAGATACACACGAGAAAATCAGTAATAATATTATGCCATACACAATTTTAAAATATATTTTAAAATAATTGTACTTTAAGTAGTTATTTGAACCATAGCATATTTTCAACTTATTTAACTTAGTAGTATATAGATTACACATTAGATTTAAAGATTGCTTGGATTTGTTAAACTTCTTTCCTTCAATTGATGAATCACCTGATTTATTAGTTTCCACCAACTTGAATGACGCCAAAAACACGAGCGATGTCCGCCTCCACCTTGATGCTGTGGGCCGGCTGATCTACACCTTTCCGCGCAAAGATGCGCCCTCGCTTGGTCCACGTGTATTTCCATTGCATCTTTCGCGCCGCTTCCCGTGCAAGATAGAAGAGATGCCGATTCTTCTTGGTTAACCTCTCATTGACATAGAAGCGGCGGGGTGGTGCGTCGAAGCCCATGTCCTGCGTCGTAGCGCCGCGCCGCACGCGCGCTTCTCGCAGCAACTCGTCGCGCTGGCCGCGCCGCGCCAGCCGCACCACCAGACGCCTGCCTCGACCCGCTCCACCTGACTGATCAGCGCTTTCATTTGATCTACCGACCCTCTCTGCAAATATGACATCCTTGCAATCTAGGTTTATACCAAGTTTGGTGGCTAGGACCGTAACAGTGTGGATGGGATTTTCTCCTTTCTGTTCTGGTAAGTTGGTGATCTCAAGGTCGGCCTGGAGAAGCTCCTGATCACGATCATTGAGGTCCTCCTGTAGCTGAGATACTGTATCCTCCAAGACTCGCAGCTCTACAGCTCGATCTGACCCACCCTGGCCTTTTTCAATTGCCACCAGCCTTACCTCGATGTCATCAATTCGCCGGTTACAGCCTGTAACAGCGCTCCGCATGTCGAAAAGTTCCGTACGAAATTCCTTCAGCTCCTGCCTAACCTCTCTAAGCTCCTCGCGGAAAAGGCGCATTTCCATACATAGGTCTGACGGCTGAGTCGTGACAAAAACCGTATCATTGTGGGAAACTTCACTATCATCGCAGGCACCTCTTGTACAGTCTTCCATTGTAGACTGTGAAGAGCCCCCTGACGCCACCGAGGTATCCAGGTGGTAATCGCTACTGGCATGCTTAACTGGCGTCGCGCTATTGCCACCTTTAGGAAGTTTAACTTTGCACTCCGGGCACATCCAACTCGGCGCGATCTGCGCTGTTTCCGGAATACCTATACAGGCTTTGTGGTACAGGCCTGGGCAAATACTACATTTGGCGCCACCTACTGCCGAGAGGAATTTTCCACACGCACCACACCGCATCATTACGTCCAGCTTGTTTGAGAATTAGCTAAAGGATGTGAACGTTATCCGGTAGATGGCGATGTATGCAACCGATACCACACGTATCGATCCAACCCCTATGTTATTCGTGTTGATTTCAGCGATGCTCCACGGATGGCGCTGTACAGACAAGTTTGTATGGTAGTAGTTCATAAAAACCTTGTAGAAAAATGATATGTACCCTCTTTTAAAATAATGTAACACAGTTTTTCACTATTTAAAACGGTTTTTGGAGCACAATTCCTTAATTTAATTGTTTGTAAATTACTCAGCCAACTTCACCCCGATGTTAACTTTTGTTACACACTCACTAAATAAACTTAACAGCAAGATTATTATTTTTAAGGAAATAAAAAACACGAAGCACAGTTACCGTGACAGAAACGTCGTCCGAACCCCACACGCACCCCTCCCTCTTTCTCTGTTATAGGTAAGTTTAAATAACTAAGTATTATAATAATTTATTATTTAACTAGAGATACTTTCACGCATGTTGAGGTAGATTCATTCGACTATTCATAAGCACTTGTAAAAAGTCTATTTGAATAAAAAACTTTTGAATTGAATTGAGAAATGAACTTTACTTAGTTCTTTTACGCGTTATTAGTCTGTATGAAAAAAATAAGTAGGTAGTTCATTTCCGAATTAACTACCCACTTATAGGTACCTATATCTACTATCATTTCTTCCCAATTCTTGAAGCTGCTTTGATAGTCCGGCCTCTACTTGTCTCTCTTCTTTTTCTAGAATTTTTGTTTTGTGTTTAAGGGCAAAACGGATTTTTGTAGTCTGCTTGTAGATGTTTTCTAATAAGTAAGTACCTACTTACATATTACTAAATCTACTTGAGAAGTAAAGACGAAGTTAAGTAGGTGAACCTAGACCTATTTTTGTCGGGCACTATCGTTCATACCCCATGCTGATAAATAGGTAATTTATGCAAGGATATACCAGCAGCGGGACTTGACGTTTTTAGTGATAAAAATGTTAATACCTAACTTACCTAGTTACCTACTTACTTAATGGAAATAAAATGTAGGTACCTACCCTTAATTTTGAATATTGACCATCTTCCTGGCGCAGTGGTGAGCGTTGTTATCTTATAATAATAATATAAGTGTAAGTCCCGGTTTCGATCCCGGTAAGGTCAATAATTATTTGGGAATTTATAATTTACTAGTTGATGCCCGCGACTTCGTCCGCGTGAATTGAGGTTTTTTGGTTCCATTATTCTCATTAATTTTCCGGGATATAAAGTACTTAGCACAATATGTGATAATCCAGACTATTATCTTTGTGCCAAATTTCATCTAGATCCGTTTAGCCGTTCTGGCGTGATTGAGTTACAAACATCCATCCATCCATACATCTATCCATCCAAACTTTCGCATTTATAATAATATTAGTATAGATGATTTTTTCTGGTCTGGTGCGAGAATTCGGCCGTGACCACCCTACCGGCAAAGACGTGCCGCCCAGCGTCTTAGCGTTCCGGTACGTGATCCCGTGTAAAACGGATGGGTTTAACAACTGCCTAGGCCTTACAGTTTACCCCGCTACTATCTTCGACGGCGTCATCACCAGCTGAGATCTCAGTGAAGGGCAGAGGTCAAGGGCTAACTTGTAGTGGATAAAAGATTATGGGAATTTCAAAATATTCCCGATGTTCAGAAGTTGGGTAAGCATTAAGTACCTGTATATATTCTGACTATAGTCACTAAAGTTTCAGTTATCTGATAAAGATAACGAATTAATTGATAAAACTTAACTCTATTTGTAATCATGAATATCTATTATATTTCGTCGCTTCATTCTTCAGATATAATTTTTACATTGTAGTTTCCTCAATCAAGCAGCAACAATCGCACGATTTTTAGAGATGTTTTATTTTAGTATAATGATAAAATTCTCCCGCTTAAGGCATCCCTACCTGGTTACACATTCAATATTTGTTCGTCATTCTTTTTTCGTGCGTAGCAACGATCGGACGTTCCCACTTTCAACAAAGTTAATATTATTATTTTATATCTAAATAAAAAATATTGAAAAAGAAACAGCCGCTGCTTCTTACAGGAAAACGGTGAGTCTTTAATCTTTCAATTTCAGCAATTTATTTCATGCCTGACAGGCTTAAGAAATTATACTTAAATTATATTTTCATGCAGTGTCAAATTACACTATGTTGTATGTGGGTAGGTACTTAAACAAAACAGTTCTGTCACTTTTATTGTGGCTCTTGCGTATTTATTACATTAATAATTATAATATCTAACTCACTAAAGGTTTTCCTAGGGTTTACCCGAGAGGTAACAACGAAGGAGAGTAAACTTTTCAGCATAAAACACGCTTATGAAATTATTCTTTTATGCAGCGTTTAATTATTCTAAATGTCCATCCGGCGGGTTGCCCAAGAGGCACCATGAAGAAGGTTAAGCCCTTCAGCATGGCTCGCCTAAGTAATTATAGTTACTTAGTACTTACACGAAGTACGTGTTAAAGTACGCTAATCCACTGGGAGGTTACTAGCGAAGTAACACGACGCAAATCAAACCTTCCAGCTAGACACTCCTAGCGACAGCAGGATAAGGAGAAATATTGGCGCCCGTTAGACTCGTCTGATGACGAGAACTTTGCAGGTTAGTCGAAAATTCTATTACTAAGTGTTAAAAAGTGTTTTTAACTCGGGATTGACTGCGAGTCAATTGCGAGATCATAATTGGCTGCGAGCCAATTATGAGTCATATTCTTATGACACTCATGCAGTGAATATGTGCCACCTGGACTAGATAATATGCACATTAACTGCAAACTAAAAAAGTGTTTTTAACTCGGGATTGACTGCGAGTCAATTGCGAGATCATAATTAGCTGCGAGCTAATTATGAGTCATATTCTTATGACACTCATGCAGTGAATATATACTTATCACCTTGACTAGATATGCACATTAACTGCAAGCTTTTGTCCGCGAGACAAAATTAACGCAAAATGCGTACATACTCGTACATACTACCTCCATATTCGTCCGCTCACTTATTGTATTCTTTAGAGATACAAATGAGGTTGAGCACCATGCACAAGACGAATTCACCATTCTCTGAACAAGGGGGAAGTCGTGAAGAGTCAAAGACGACCAACTATATCAGATTCGTCACTAAGGACCGGCTTAGCAAGCCTAACACAAATTGATTTCGTTTCGTTCACAAAT
This sequence comes from Erebia ligea, assembly GCA_917051295.2. NCBI lineage: Eukaryota > Metazoa > Arthropoda > Insecta > Lepidoptera > Nymphalidae > Erebia > Erebia ligea. The sequence continues at coordinate 14,788,660 of OU785228.1, forward strand.
ACTCGAGAAGTATCCGGAACACAGGTAAATTAATTATTTACCTACTTATAAAGAAGGTTACTTTTTACTCTTATTATATTTTTTACGTGCGACGTAGCAAACGCACGTGCACTGTTTGTTAAAACTTTTAAAAGTGAATATTTAAGTGAAATGCCGAAACGAAAACGCGAACAACAGAAACGTAATCGTCGAAGGATTATTATAGAATCCTCATCAGACTCCCGGTATGCATTCATAATTCAACTTACCCTCGCATAAAAATAATTTTTCACTATCATAATATTGCATTAAAATACAGCTAAATTATATCGCTTTCAAAGCAGAAAACCGGCTTATTCGAACGTACAAACGCCTGATGGTTGACCAAGAGTTAAAACGATGGCCGTCTACCTTACTTTTCATCATACCTGTGTAAGAAAAACATACAACAAACATTTTTCTCTAGAAATCACAAATCATTGTGTAACTGAACAACCTGGCGATTCACAGAGTGTTAACACAAAGGTTTCACAGAGACTAAAACTTTATAGTCTCGTACCTACATTTTCAGACTGTAATATTATGTAACAGAACAACATGGCGGTTAACCGAGAGTTAACACGAGGGTTTAAATACACGCTAAAAGTTTCGTCTTGTACGTTCCATACAACAATGGGGTGTAGGCGAACAACCTGGTGGTTAACCGAGAGTTATCACGAAGGTTTAACAGAGGCTAGAAGTTACGCCTTGTATATTTCATACGATAATATTATGTAACCGAAAAACCTGGCGGTTAACCGGGGGTTAACACGCAGATTTAATAGATGCTCTAAGTTTGTCCAGAGCTCGATCCAGAACTCCTCGGGGTACTCGGAGATAGAAGAGACAGGAAATGATCCAAAATTTGGTGAAAAATATAATAAATGAATAGACCTGAAAGAAATGTAAATCATTCAGTGAATGAAATAGTCAAGATCTCAGGTTCAAAATTTCCAGATGTAATTGTTCACAATATAAAACCTCTCAGTATCAAACGTACATACACCGTCAGAGAGGTAACAAAAGGTCTGAGATAATGAATACATATATCCTTTTTATCAGTTATCTAGGTACTTTAGCGTTATATAAATTCAATTTATTTACGAATACTGTAGATACAGAAAACGAAAATAAAAGCGGTTAGTATCTTGCCTCATAGTGGTGTGCAAAGAAAATTTGCAACAAAAATGTGTGGTAAAATTGCAAAAATTACCCACAAGTTTTACGTTTTTCCTACCCACATGTTCTTGGGCTCAAATCTCTAGTTTTATATCTCCATCGTGCTGGAAGCATAATATATCATACATCCGATGACGCGTAAGAATGGTTGACTAAACTTAGAAGACGGCAGAAAAATAAAAACCTAATTGAGAACCTTTTCCGTTTTGGAAGTCGGTTAAACGGCGAGTATTTTTACGACCGGAAGTAGACTTCGTATGATGTACCTAACAATGTAAAATTTTATCGTATTAATGTTTTTTTAAAAAAGATTTTTCGCGGGCTAGCGGGCAAGCATTACTGCAAACTCGGGATAATGCATAGTTCATGCTGCCCGAAGCGGGATCTTAACTTTAGTATCTATGCATCGTCCATATATTGGAAACAATCTTTGAAAAACCGTCATGACACTGTCGTTATTATAATACCTACATCGTTATCACTCGTGGAAAACATACAATTTACTCCGCCTTAACATACTCCATATAACTTGCTTAATGCAAAATTAAAATACTTTGTTTTTTGTAAAAAGAGTAAAGAGTATAGATCCACGCTCTCAGCGCGTCTACCTTAATAATTGACGGAGGGAAATGATTTAACGCATTCATTCAAAAATATGTAGGTACTTATGAATATTAAATAATTTATAATGACTGATGACACATGTTTTTAGCGACATGAACAACTAGGTTGTCCATTGTTAAAAAAGTATAGTAGCCTGATATCTCACTTAATTTAAAGCTTCTAACGTCAGTGGGGTTTAAAGCCCAAACCGACCGACTTACACCTCCAAGTCGACATTAGTACTACCTAGTAGTCAGTGGCGTAACTATACCATCTGAGGCCCGTGGCAAATTTTTCGGATGGGGCCCTCCGGCGTCCCAGTAAAAATAGTCACGTTAGAATTTAATTTTAATAAACCACTGATGTTATTTCTGAGCTCGTGGCCTCTTGGGCTGGGGCCCTCTTTGGTCGGGGGCCCGTGGCATTTTGCCAGTCCTGCCACCCTATAGTTACGCCACTGCTAGTAGTCTATCACAATATCGACCGAGTATATTCATCATTTTTCATTTATATTCTACGGGGAACTTATACACAAATAGGTATTTGTCGTATTCCATAATCTTGATTATGGCATAATTTTTTGACAAACATCATAAAATGGTACCATTATTAATAATTTTATTAAATATGTGCCTGTTACTACAGGCACATAATTTACCTCTACAACAATAAAGGACCTCTACAACAGGACCGGAATAACCCGTTCCTTTCCCGCTGCGTTTTGAAAAATAATAATTTTCTCCCTGCTTCTGGGTAGGTTTCCAAACGTTCAAACGTCCCATTGGACGTCTGTTGTGTGTAAATACAACCAAGTACTGGGCCGGCTAATATACTTTTGATTAGATTATAAATCTTGCAGCATTAACATCAATAATTATTGGTTTCATTTGCTTGCATCCAACCTGTAAGCTTGTTACTCAGGCGCTGATGTAAAAAGCGCAACATTGTATTTCTAAAGTAAAATGAATACTTAAGAAAAATCTTAGACTCGTCTTAACTATACGTAGATGAGAATATCAAGAAATCCGCACATGATTCCAACCTTAAGCATAAAGCTGCTTAAAACATTACGACTCAAATAAGAGATTGAAAAAAAAAAAAATATATATTGACAACAATAATTAGTATCTATTCAACATGGATACAGTTCTTGCAAAAATAGATATTTTCTGTATCTCTAAACATCTACAATGTAAAAATTATATCTGAAGAATGAAGCGACGAAATATAATAGATGATCAAACGAACTTCCTGAAGTGAAGTTCGATCATTATTATATGAGTCGCTTCATTCGAAGATATATAAATAAATTCCCAACCCACCCAACCCGAAATATATTTTTGCAATAACATTAGGTACTTAAATATCTCTAAAAAGAATGACGAACAAATATTGAATGTGTAACCAGGTAGGGATGCCTTAAGCGGGAGAATTTTATCATTATACTAAAATAAAACATCTCTAAAAATCGTGCGATTGTTGCTGCTTGATTGAGGAAACTACAATGTAAAAATTATATCTTCGAATGAAGCGACTCATATAATAATGATCGAACTTCACTTCAGGAAGTTCGTTTGATCATCTAATATTTGATAGAAAATGTGGGTCACAGGGATCAAACTATTGTTAACAATGCGTACAAATAATCATGTCAAATAGTTATTAAAAGACAAAACGCTTCAGCGCCCGCTGCGTAAAGGGCACAGCCTTAATACCGAAGGTGTATATAAAGTATCATCGGTAAAAAGATTACATAGTTTCATTGTTGAAGTCATCAACTAGGTAGTTAGTTAGTAATTAGTTTAAAGTAACTTATATAATTAAAATGGTGCCAAAATCTATTGTCGTGTTAGTTATCTTAAGTTTCTTTCATACCAGTCTGTGTTGGATTTTCAACGATATCAGGACGAGGGCCGTTCAAGATAATGTGCTAGACGCAGATCTTGAAGATTTAACTCCAGAGGAATTGGCAAGGCTTAGGTTCAGCTTAATATATCCAGGTTAAATACTTCGCAAGCACGAAGAAATACTTAATAAACTTATAATTATGATTAGGTATCGTTTGGATAAAGAAAGAGACTGCATAGATTTTCAGTCCCCTTAAAAATATAAGGCAAGGTTGAGATCGACCGTTACATTCAAAATTATAAGAGTCGTTGCTGATAATCAGGATATCTACCTATTATTAATTATTACCTATCATTTAACAGTGATTTTAAATTAACAGTAGGTATACAGGATAGACTGTACAAATAATAATAATGCCCGCCTGGAATGGTGGTAAGAATGCAGACTGGCTGCATTTCCACGCTGGAAGGCCATGGGGGCTTCCTAACATCACATAAAGCAGTATTATTTTAATATTGTTTGATCATGACTTACCAATAAAGTCCCTAAAATAAGGATCATAGGGATGATACCTATATCAAAATTAATAAATTATTTCTAACTGATTATTAAATAGAGGGTTTTCCAAAAGACCTAAAATTCACATGCTCGGTTAGTTTTAAGTTTGATAACCATTTTAAAATATAGATTAAAGAAAAAAGTGCGTTGAAATTTGATGACGTCACAACTATGAATGATCTTAAAATTTAATGAACATAAAAACGCGCCTCTAGTCTGGAAGCTGTATGAACAACTTCCATACTAGAAGCGCGTTTTTAAGTTTGATAAAGAGTTGCTGATTTGATTGAGTTGTCATCATCCCTATTCTGACAAGACCGCCAAAAAAGCGCCTCCTGATATTTTGCGCAAAAATGGGCCAACATTTTTATCACCAGATGTGAAAAAGCGCGTTGAAATTATAAACTCTACGAGTTATTTACCAACGTGACTTTCAGGAACTAAGTGGTGCGGGCCGGGGAACGTGGCAGAAAACTACGACGACCTGGGGCCGTCCCGGGAGGCGGACGCGTGCTGCAGGGACCACGACAACTGCCCCGAGTACATCACAGCCGGCGACACCAAACACAACCTCACCAACCCTTCTTATTTTACCAGGTACCTACCTACTATTACCTACTAGCTGATGCCCGCGACTTCGTTCACGTGGTTTAAGTTTTTTGATTCCCTCGGGAATTCCTTAATTTTCCGGGTGAAAAAGTAGCCTATGTCACTCTCGAGGTCCTCAAGTATACCCATGCCAAAAATCACGTCGATCCGACGCTCCATTGCGGCGTGATTGAAGGACAAACCAACACTTTCGCATTTATAATATTTAGTATGATGGCTCCTAGAACGCAATTATGAATTATGGAATGAAGTTTGGTAGGATTGATGGATGGATGTATGGATGGACGCCAGCACGGCTGAACGGATCTGCATGTGCCATAGAGATGGATTATATTTTATAGAGATTAGATTACTACAATCTATGAAAAAAAAAAATAACGACTCTCAGTTTTCACAAAAAAATATCTCTAATCTCTATATATATAAATCTCGTGTCACAATGTTTGTCCTCAATGGACTTCTAAACCACTTAACCGATTATAATAAAATTCGCACACCATGTGCAGTTCAATCTAACTTGAGAGATATAGGAACCGAAAAACCTCAATCCACGCGGACGAAGTCGCGGGAATCAGCTAGTATAATGTAAAAAATAAGCTGTGAGCGATATCATCTATGGTTAGCAGTGCCTTTATGTCTGTAGAGCATACCTAAGGTACCTATGTACCTAAGGTTTATGAATTACTAGCTTCAATGCCCGCGACTTCGTTCGCCTTAAGTTTTTTTTATTCCCGCGGGAACTCCTTAATTTTCCGGGATAAAAGTAGCCTATGTATCCTTCCCCGTGATGAAACCGAAATGATCTCTTTACCAAAAGTTAAAATCGGTTGAGCAGATTGGCCGTGAAAGCGTAGCAGACAGTCAGACATATAGACAGATAGATAGACAGACTCACTTTCACATTTATGATATAAGTACTGCATTGCTGTATTAGTGATGCATGGATACTGGATGGATAAAGGTTTTTAAGGTCCCCAATTATGTTTTTTGTCAGTTGGACTTCGGGCAGTCCCTCGCCTCAACCCGCCAGTTTCTTGCCTCTGTCACTTTACTTACCGATTAGGGTTATGGGTTCAATATAATTGCCATATACCCCTTACAGGTTAGCCCGCTACCATCTAAGACTACATCATAAATTACCATCAGATGAGATTGCAGTCAAGGGTTAACTTTTAGTGGATAAAAGAAAATAAAAAAACGATAGGTAGGTACTTAAGAGGCATGTTTTATCATTTTATGGGTTATAAAAACAAACAAGGCTAGCATTGAAATAGCTTCCTTATGAATACCTATTTCGAGCTAGGTACGTAAATAGACTATAGATACCTACGGTCCTACCTATCTCTTATTTTATCTAACCACATGGGGCTTGGCTTAAAGCAGTATCATTTTAATCTTATTGTCGTTCTTCTTTCAGAATATAATACCTTACTAGCAGAAGCCCGCGACTTCGTCCGCGTGAAATAAGTTTTTTTAATTCCCACGGGTACTCCCTAATTTTTCGGGTTAATACCTAAATACTTAGCCTATGACACTCACAAATAATGTTGTTTTCTTTTGGTACCGGAATTTTCAAAATCGGTTCAGTACATCCAGAGATTACCCCCTACAACCTAACAAAGTCACAAACTTTACCTCTTTATAATATTAATAAGTAGGTATAGATTTTAGGGACGGCAAGGTACGTCATTAGGTAGGTAAGAACGTCCCCAGGGATTTGTAAATCTACGAAGTCGCGGGCATCATCTGACTCCATTGACTATTCCTCCATAAAGTAGGTATATCTAGTAAGCAATCCGACACGACCGGAGACTGGAGAGACAGGACAGATAGCTTTACATATCACGTGGATTTTTTTTTTATTCACTTCAAGTTAGCCCTTGACTGCGATCTCACCTGATGGTAAGTGATGATGCTGTCTAAGATGGTAGCGGGCTAACCTGTTAGGGGCATGGCAATTATATTAAACCAATACCCCTAGGGCCTAGTCGGTTACTAGTTACTACACGGCATCGTACCGGAGTGCTGAATCGCTTGGCGGCACGTCTTTGCCGGTATGGTGGTAACTAGCCACGGCCGAAGCCTCCCACCAGGCCAGACCAGGGAAATAAATATAAATAAAAAATAAAAAATACCTACTAAGAATTTACTTATTGATAGTTTATATTGCGCGACACGGCAACGAGGCAGTTGGATGAGGAATACGATGCAGGGTCATCATACTCATGGATCTTAATAATTATGTTGTTTTAATGATAATTGACAGAAACTACCAACAAGTTTTATGGCGGAAGGACATAATTTGTATCCCGTAGGTATATAACTCTACCTAATTGCCTGTGTTGATTCAATAAGTACCTAGGTGATGGTTTTACATTGACCTCTAGGTAAATAAATAAGTTCTCTTCCAGTAGCGGAAAACATTAATAAATACCACTACTGAAAGAAAACTCGGGCATCGACGATAAGTCATTTGACGCTAAAAAATAAAATTTTTGCCCACTCACGGCATTACTACTATTACCTATTCTGTGATTATAGTCCAAATGACTTCATTGTATTGGCCTCTTGGACGAACTAAACACATTGGCCTCCTACGACTACGCACAGCTTGACACCATGGCGAACGGATTTTGCATTCTCGGTCAAATGTCATAACGCCAAATGACAATTAAGGCTGTGGATTAAGGTGTAGGTACACGGAATTTCCGTGGGTTAAAATCGCGCTAGACGCACACTCACGAGCGACGAAGTCATCCTATAACATAGTTAACGATTCCGTTATTCTATAATGTTTATTGTGGTACGGAACCCTAAACATTGAGAATTAATACAAGTAAAGTAATCTTTAAACCTCAGACGTGTCATTGTGTGTTATCAAAATTATTATTATTATAATTGGTATAATTAATTATGTTTGTCTTCGGCACGAGTTATTGTTTAACCTACCTGATAAAGAGAACGATTACATGGTTTAGAAACCTTAACATTGTCTTTATCACCTCGTATCAGTAAGGCGTACCTATCACTTTAGGACGGAGTTGAGCTGGGCTGGAACAATGTAAAATCAGCTTTATTTATTTTGTAATTAAGTTAAAAATGTTAACAATGTTACAGTAAGGGCTATAAATATTTTCGAATCTTTTTGAAACTAGGAATAATTATAGTCGCCGACTATAATTATTCCTACTTATTAATATTATAAAGAGGTAAAGTTTGTGACTTTGTTAGGTTGTAGGGGGTAATCTCTGGATGTACTGAACCGATTTTGAAAATTCCGGTACCAAAAGAAAACAACATTATTTGTGAGTGTCATAGGCTAAGTATTTAGGTATTAACCCGAAAAATTAGGGAGTACCCGTGGGAATTAAAAAAACTTATTTCACGCGGACGAAGTCGCGGGTTATTCTATAATGTTTATTGTGGTACGGAACCCTAAACATTGAGAATTAATACAAGTAAAGTAATCTTTAAACCTCAGACGTGTCATTGTGTGTTATCAAAATTATTATTATTATAATTGGTATAATTAATTATGTTTGTCTTCGGCACGAGTTATTGTTTAACCTACCTGATAAAGAGAACGATTACATGGTTTAGAAACCTTAACATTGTCTTTATCACCTCGTATCAGTAAGGCGTACCTATCACTTTAGGACGGAGTTGAGCTGGGCTGGAACAATGTAAAATCAGCTTTATTTATTTTGTAATTAAGTTAAAAATGTTAACAATGTTACAGTAAGGGCTATAAATATTTTCGAATCTTTTTGAAACTAGGAATAATTATAGTCGCCGACTATAATTATTCCTAGTTTCAATTTCTCAAGTTTTCACTCACGCGAATTATCGAACCATGCCCGACTAATATAGTTCGATAATTTGTTAAGGCATAGTTAGTAGCTTTTAATTCGTGTTGATAGTAGAATGAGTACATGAGCTCAGTTTGAGGTACTGTCAAAAACAGCGCTGTTTCTCAGCTCTTTTCCACTCTGTAGGTGTTGCGTTTTATTAAATTATCGATTCTAAAATCGATATAACTACGCAATACGTTGACGGAAAATATAGAAATTTATTTAGAAATTTCTTCATGAAATACTCTAGAATCACACCCAAGGATAACTCGAGTTACATTACATTATAGAAACGGACGTTTGAATGCGAGGTTCTCTCCTAAGAAAGTTTACGTACGATTTCATGATTTTCAAACACTGGTAAAATTTATAAAAACAATTTGTTGATATATTTCTCTACCTTTAAGACCTGGATTTTTCTGTTATAGTATATTTTAAGAAATGTGAAGATAATTATATTATACTTAGGTAATCTAGGTGTACTTAATTTTGAAACATAACATCCTGACTATGTATACTTCGCAGGTTGAGCTGCAATTGCGACAACACTTTCCGCAATTGTTTGCAGAATGCAGGTACAAAAACCTCGAATACGATCGGCTACATGTATTTCAATGTAATCGGGACACAGTGCTACAGAAAAGATTACTTAATCACCGGATGTAAACAAGAAGGAGGGTGCGTAAAGTAAATCTTCATTATTTTAATCTGATTTTCCATAGCAATTTAAGAAAAATCGTGAAAAGCTTGTCCGCTAAGTAAAGATTGATAATGGTTGATTATAAAATATTGTTATTTTTACAAATATAATTTAACTAGCTGATGCCCGTGACTTAGTCCGCGTGGATTGAGGTTTTTTGGTTCCCACGGAAACTCTGAGTTTTCGGGATAAAAAGTAGCCTATGTGTTATTCTAGACTATGATCTATATCTATGCCAACTTTCATCCAGATCCTAAACCATTCTGGCGTGATTGAGTAACAAACATACATCCATCCATCCATCCAAACTTTCGCATTTATAATACATAGGTATTAGTGTAGATACATAAGCCTGAATTTCAAGCAATTTTATTATACATATTACCGATAATAATTTTCTTAAAAAGAAGAATTTAAAAATATTATTACTAGTGTCACAGATCATTTTATTTATAGAACTATCATTGGCTAGAGTCAACAGCAACTTAGCTGCTACGTTTTCCCGTAGCACATCTACGGAAAACACAAATATACTTCTACATAATGAGTGACACCTTAACATGCCATTTTTAGTACCACTCAACACCGATGACTGCAGTAAATATGAACTTAGGTATAATATAGAGTCTACACTCTACATCATCCAATTTAATTTGCAACTTAGTAACGTGGTGTCATTGTACTTAGCAACAGTAAATTTATACTTTTAAACATATTTTCAGATGGCTGGACACGAAATGCGTTGAATATTCATACAATACAAGCAGCGAGAAAACTTACCAGTGGTTTGACGTGCCCAACTTTAGCTCAGCTAGACTGTTAGCACGTACTAGATTAAATTCAAGACGGTAGGTGCAATCTTTTAAGATCTTTTTAAATTGAAGGGAAGAACAGAAGGTTATGGGCCACAGATTTAGCAAAACTTAGCACTTATGTTTGAATCCTTAAATACGATATACCTCCTATTTCGTTAATAGAAGGATACTATTTAGAGTGTCATTGGGGCTAATTCTGTATAACACAATCTCTAAACTAAACTAAAATGGCAGCTTTAAATCTAGTTCTGTCCCTTTCCGTATGGAGTATTAAGAAAGGGTTAGCAATATTAGTAATGCTCTAATTTTAGTTTAGTTTAGAGATTGTGCACTACAGAATCAGCTTAGCTTGTAAACCATAAACAAAATGTTATAGTGTTAAGCAATTGTTAAATATATTTATTTATTTATATCAACTATTATGTCTTCGTGTTCTTACCTAATGTCCTATATCCCTTAAGTATATATAAAAATACATAAAATAAAGAAGCGGCATTTGTATCGTTTATTTTATCGTAGCGTATTTGGTACATTGTTAAAGGTTTATTTCGTTATATATGCCATAATTCATTAAGTATAATATACAACTCTTCATATTAAATTATGCATGATTGCACGATTAATATACAATAATTATTTATATTTCGTATAAATAACCATACACATAGGTACATGTGATAAAAGATATGGATACAGATCGTACAGATTTATAACATTGTATAAACAAGTGAACAACTTTAAACGCTGTTAGACATAACACTAGAATATTTTTTAATAATAGAAAAACCTCAAATATTCAGGTCATACATTTATAGGTAGATATGTAGCCTGGAGCATATCTAATGTCCGTCATGGGAACGATTATGTACAATCGTTTTAACATATCATATGAATCAGGCTTTTCCTATTTACGAGCGATGCGATCCGTGATTACTTCAGTATTTCGCGGTGTTTTAATGGGTGGTGCAGGGGGCTTACTACGATCGCTTAAAGCCTTGTTTTAATATTGTTGACGTTCGTGTTTTAGAATTATAATCCTTATTTTATTGACATCAAGGTACGTGACATACAACTGTCATTTTGAGGTAATACCAGTAATACTGCTATAAGCGATGTTAGTAACCCCCTGTTTTCTTGCACGATGTCTATACCCAATATTTTTCAACAGGTATTTTATTAGAATTTTTCGTGAAAACGATAAATGATCATGATCTGGAAATTATTTTTTCTACATACTTTGTTATTTATTTTCCAAATTTAACTATTACAAACTATTTTGAATATATTGAAATCTTAATTAACTACGAGTATATCGTCGTGCTAGCGTTTCAAAAACCAGGTTTGTAACAATATAATAAGAGGATTATCATGGCAAATAACTCTACAGTATTTAAAAAAGGTTTTTAGATTATTACATAATTGTAATTACAAGAATAAAGAATTATTACTTAATAATACAAGTTAGTAAGATTGTTGATAATGGCTATTTTGATTATAATTAATGAATTTTACAATTTTTCTCATTTCTAGTAATTAAAAAACGTGTCTCGCACCGCTTGCAATAGAATTTGCCTACAATTGTGGAATAAACAGCATGACTAAACATTTTAAATATGAATGGTTATTACTAAGAACAAGCTAATTGGATTTATATATACGTGAAAAGATTTAAATATGTCGTTGGTTACAAAGTCATTATAAGGACTTAATAGAGAATCCCTTGTACGAAGTGAGCATTGAAATAGCCTACAGTTCAAGCAACCTTACCAAATATGTACAACAACGACTTTAGAAGTATTTTTTATAAATGTACGAGCGTGTCATGGTAAGTTGGTAACACTTCATGCCTATCTATTATGTCGGGTCTAGATTGACTGCAAGGTCTTAGAATGCTGTAATTTCGTGTAATTTCTTATGTCCATCCGAAAAGGAAGTAGATATATATAGGTAGTTGGTTTGGTGAACAAGTGAGTTATACTCGTAGTCACTTGTTTTGTAGGAATATGACGGATTAGTTTCGAACTCGTCCGGGTTCTCATGAATAAGGGCCCCGGACAGGTTCGAAACTAGTCGGGCATATTTCGACAAAACCAAGTTACAACCAGTGACATATAATATAGTTTTAATGAATATCACTCACGATAGTTTAAACGTTAAAAGAGATATATCTACCTAGAGGTAATTTTATATTTTTTTACTTTCAGTTTTTCAGGCCCCTTAAACCTTTCAGAGGTTCCTTTAACTTTAAAATTAGATCCTTCATATGAGTTGAAATATCACGTTCACGTTAATGATCATAATAACAGGGTCGTTAGTAAAACTAAGGGAGGAAAGGTATACATACGACTACGAGTATATCTACAGTCCACTAGTATTCTAGTCAACTGTACCTACCAGTCCACGCATTCACGAGTCCTTTCAGCTAATCTAGATGCGGCATAAAACCACTCGTTGCAAAGATATCCATTGCTGTAATCATATTTCTAAATTCAATCACGTGATATGCAAATAAAAAACTGATGATTGACTGAGACTGAATGATTTTTAACCGACTTCCAAAACAGGAGGAGGTTCTCAATTCGGCGCGTATCTTTTCCTGAATATTAAAGGTATGACTGATAAAACAAACTGGATACATATAAAGTTAACTTTAGAAAATCCTGCTATTTGAACGAAACCCGTGCTCAAAACATTCAGTCAATTTAATTATACGCAAAATAGTTTCTGCATTAAGTACTTTAGAACACGGTAGAACAGTTGGTCCATATTTGCACTATTTTCAAGACTAATTATCTACTATTATTGTCATATTTTAACCATTTTCCGCTTTCGATTTGAATTATGAGTACGAAACTCAAGTTTGAAAATTAAACTTGGAAAGAGTATATTAATATATGATCCTTAGATAAAGGCTTGAACTGGATGAGTCAGAAATTACTAATTTAGTATTTGATATTTAGTTTCTAATTTGAGTTTATTGACTTGGTTTTAGATTGAAAAAAAGTTTTGATAACTATTAAAACTGGATATTTTTGAAGTCTATAATTGAGAAATTCTTTTGTTTAAACTACATATTTAGGATAAAATGTATCTTAGGTATTGACTAATAAAGCAATGGTTATTTTGAAAGGAGTGGTTAAGACTTAAGACGATCGTCGAGCAATAAAAATCGATTTTTCCTTTAAGATTGTTATATGAGAATTGACCGATAATATTTTTATTTAATTTATTGGGCGTCTTAAAAGATCCATACTATACATGAATTTTTGCTGATTAATATTGATAGACGATTTCTTTAGCATGCTTATGTATGCTTCAATTTTTTTTTACAATAAATATTATATACGAATTTTAAAATAATATAAATCTCATGCAAGCAGTCTTTTAGTGGCTCGATATATTTACGGCCTTGCAATTTTAGTTTTTACATTTTATAACGTGGATCTGTTTAACATCACTTTAACTATTAAAGTCAGGTAAGTCCGTCACAGGCGTAGCGTTGATTTATTATAATAATACCTATATTATTTTAACTGCGAGTGTGGACATTTTAATATGCAATGAAACAATCCAATTAACATAATAACATTGAAGCTACGTATGTACGGACTTTATATAATTATGTAGGATAAATAAGTTGAACTGTCCTAAGTTGTGAGTTATATGTTTGTGTTCTGAACATGTTTTGTATCCTTAATTTTGAAGATTACTCATTCTAAAAAATATCTATTAAATCAATTCATATGAAAACAACACAAATTGTGACTGTTATACAAAAATCACTTAAATAAATTTGTTTTAACGAAGTGTGGTTTTATTTTAATCTAAATTTTGGATTTCTCCGCTTATTATATTTCGATATTAAGTATCTATGACGCTTGAATTTTGACAACGTAATTCAAAACAGATTTTAGAAAATATGCTATATTATAAATAAATGACATAATCCGTTACATTATAATATTATATATTAATGAAATAGTATAATATTATATATTAATGAAATAGATGTAACACGTGTCTACTATCACAGAATATACTCGAGAATTTATCATCAATGATATTTTCGAAAAAACGGTGAGTTTTATGTAGACGTGAATTTATATAACGTACTTACAGAATATCCTTAGGCACATACTTATCAGAGTGTTATCGGTTTTGAACTGTAATCTGTTAACAGGCACCTATGTTACATTAGGATGTAGGAACGTACCTACACTGCCAATTATAATAATTATTATAATTGGGTATTTGACAAATAGTCAAATCAGCTACTTTTTTTTCAAAAGTCAAAACGCGTCCTGAGATGGGGTTTAAATGAAATTCGGTAATGTGACGTCATTAAATTTCGACACACTTTTTTACTTTAATCGATTGTTTAATGAATGTGTGAAACGTGAATATTACGACTTTTGGGAGATGCTCTATTTAAAAATCACTACAAAATAATTTATTTGAATAGTAGTCAAATACCCAATTGTTATTAACACAACATATTGTATCGAAAACATTGAATAGAATGTAACATTCGTTAAGATTTATTTTTAAATATATATGTAAAATTTGCAAGTCAATATTCAACATTATTATAAACATTTGAAACAGGTAATCAGGATCACACACACACTTCTTCATGCTTATTGCCAAGTTGATTTTGGTTATCGGATACAGTTCTGCAAGGACGGTTGCAGGTTCAATTAAAACGAGTACCTAACCACAGTTAATCTTGTACGCCGTAAAAAACATTTGAATACTGTTGCCAGACTAAGATCATCTATTTTATTTAATAATGGAACTGATATCTAGCGATTAACAACGTATAGGAAAACATTTGCAATCCAACATATTCGAAGTACCAAACAGTCGGAGTGCATAAATAAACAATTCGTACTTGTATACGAAAGAAATACAAAGCCAACTATTGTGAAGGATCATCGCACGCATATAAGGTAGTTTCCGTAGAATGATAAACCTCAGCAGACTGGGTTTCAGCTTGATGAACCTCCGCAATACAATTATATTATTATCTAACCTAACAGATGGGTACAGGCCCGAAAGATAGAAAACATTACACATAACTATAACATATGGGTGTTTAATCATCAACCGTGCGTACTATCGAGACCACTAAATATATGAATATTCGCTAAACTGTGCGTTTATTGAATCTTTAATTTTTAATTATTTACAAATTTCTCTTACATTACGGTTAGCGGTAAATCGAATGGCCTAAAGTAGAAAAATTCAATACACAACTCGGCCAAATTAAACAGCCGACAAAGAAACAGCATCAGAACCCTGCGCTCAGACGTAGGTACATTTAAAAAGGAGTCGCATTCACTCACACAAGGTTGGAGGCCCTAGAGGCCGTGCCGACATTATTTGCCGCCGAGACCGAACTTCATGAAGATAAGCTCCTTGCCCTTGCTGAGGATATCGCCGCCGGGCGCGGTCATTTCGCTGAATTTTTGCATGAGGTTGGCCTGCGACGTGGGCGGCTGCTGTTGCGACGGCGTGGAGGGCTGCGCGGTGGGCGCGGGCACGACGGCCGGGCCGCCGCGGCGCGCTGGCGACGTGCTCACGGCCGTGGTGGTACCGATGGGCGGCATGGCCAGCGTGGCCGCCGAGCCGGGCGACTGCGCGGTGGGCGTGCCCACGTTACCAGCGCTCGTGCGCGCGATGCTCGTCTGTGGTGCGGTCGCCGCGCCTCTCGCCCTCGCCTGCTGCTCACACAGTGAAACGAACCCTTAAGAAGGCGAGGTAACCTTAGTTTCCCTCTCTCTCTCTCGCTCATTCTAACAATTTACAATGATTGTAGAAGTCTCAGTGTATTTTTTACGGAAATTTTGCACATATTTTTGAAACAGAAAAATGGCGTTAACAACTGATATTTTTCCTTGCCATAATTCTTTACTTAAAATGATATAATATGTCCAAAATGTCCGTAATTTCATCGCTAAGAACTTGGTTTGGCAACAGTAGTCAAAAATATACTGAGACTTTTACGATCATTGAAAATGTTACAATGTGCAGTAGATAGGGAAAATGACAGGTACCCCGCCGCCTTAACATGCGTCGGTTCGCCCGGGGAGCCAAACCCATGAAATGCGGATGACTCTGAATTATGATCTCGAATGAAACTAGCGCCTTATTCAATGCAAACTTGTTTCGATGCAGATTTTTATGAAAACTAGCGAATTAAATTGATTCGCTACTTTATTTTAGCTACAGAATATTTAAATGGGTTGGTAGGGTTCATCTCAAAAACTAGATATAGACTTTTATAAGTTTCTCTAAAATTATCAGAAAAAGAGTTTTTAGATAGGAAAACTGCAATTAATTTTGATCTAATGAACAAGTTGCTTCAGTTATTTATTTTAAAGATATGGAATATAGGACGGTATACGTTATTATGCATGCAAAAATACATTGTAATCGTAATCATTCATGCACTGCCATACACCAAAGCTAGTTTATATACAAAAATATTTATCATGTACACATTCAGTGCAGAAAATATATTTTCACTGTTCTACGTTTCATGTGTAGATAATTTAAGTGAAATCGTATACAATTAATTTTAACAAAATATCATGCCTTGAAATAAATAAACAAAGATTTACTATTGAACTAAACGATTACGCAATTTCATACACCTATCCAATAAAAAAATTTTAGCGTAATCTGCCACGAAGCTTAACATCATATTGTTAATAGCTCATTGTTTATTATCATATTGTAGGTATGAAAAATTGTGAGAATAATAATTTTAGAAGAACGTAATCGTCTAGCTATGGACCACATTCACAGGCTTCAGAGACGTTATCGAACTAACGGTGAATAGGTAATGGTCTGATGTACGTGAAGTATACGCCAGTGTTATTCTGTACTAGTTCTGTATGATATGGTCCAGTATGACATGATATCTAATGTGTAAAAACCTCGATGACTCGTCCAAACGTTTTTTGGTTGGAACGAAATATTAAAGACTAAGTACGCCCACTCGCTATAGGTACACTGGGCGTTGATGAAACGTAATGTAAAAATAGAGAAGAAAATAAAAGAGAAAAATTATAACAGTGAAAACAAATCTAAAAAATATGAAGTGGTAGACGAACTAAAGAAAACGACTAGCATCCTTGCATAATCTGAAATTATTGTCGTGGGGTCAAACTGTATAAACGGTAATATTTTTTACCTGAGAATTCGCCTGTTCTGGATTACTGGCGCATGTGTTGTGGTCTAACTGAGAAGGGGGAAGAGGGCAGGCATCTAGCAAACAGACAATACACACAACATATATAGTGACCACAGACAACCACGCGAATCTTGGATCACACCTCACGCACATCGTGAAATCTGTGCAATGCTATGTTGCGTGTATTAGACCAGCCTACCTTGCGCGACTAATGTAATAGCTATCTCGCGAAAACAATAGGGAAGTTGTGAAAAAACAGAAACAGAAAGGACAGCCAGAAAGATAACGCAGACGAAAAGAAAATAAAGTTGCCCTCAAAGTA
This sequence comes from Erebia ligea, assembly GCA_917051295.2. Lineage (NCBI taxonomy): Eukaryota > Metazoa > Arthropoda > Insecta > Lepidoptera > Nymphalidae > Erebia > Erebia ligea. The sequence goes on from OU785228.1 coordinate 14,806,361, forward strand.
TTGCTGAAACGTTAATAAGAGTTTGGTTATTTGACTTTCGTGTTTGGTTGTAGGTATCTTCAAGTTTACGCGTGTGGAACTTCGATGTATGTGACTGTGTAATCCAAGATAGTGTTTTCAGCATAGTGTACACCAAGAGTCTTTGTGCTCCGTGGATTGCAACCGGACTCGCGGTAATTGCTTAGTGTTACATTCAGGCTGAAATGCGTTAGTTAAAAGTTAATCGTATAAAGTTTCAACAGTTTCAGTAAAATACATAATATTGGACCCATTATTTACTACGATTATCTACCAGTTATTATGTTTAAAAAATCCTGAAAACTCGCAAAGCGAGTCCCGTGGCAATCTTAAGACCGTGTACAGAGAAGATGATAGAAGTTACCAGAGCGAAATAGCGAGCGTCTCTCAGTAGTCACACAGCAAGTCCAAGGTGCAAACATGAAACACTCAAAGCTCTTAGTGATCAGAATTAACCGATCATCAGCTGGACTTACCTAAATGGTTTTGATAGTATTTTTTTTACTAACAGGGAAAGTAACTATGACAGCGAATATTGAAAAGCCGTTCGCGGCTCTACACAGTACATTACAAAAAAGGGGTGGTGAGAGTGTTACCTGTTTTTCGATGGTGGTTCCTTGGCGCTGGTGCGACGTTGTCCCTGGGCGGCGGCGGAGGCCCACGCGCGCCGGGCCCGCACGGCGTGCCTCGGCCGCGGCCTTGTCCGCCTCCAGGAATCGTGCCTGGATTTGCCGTTCTACTTGGTAATCCAACACCTATACAAAGAAACAATACCAATTTTGTGGCAGTCAAACTTCTCGTATTAAAATTTATGATTTTTTTAATTTAAGAATTTTTGTGTATCTAGTTCTAGTTGAAACTTGGTCGGGGCGGGGCGTGCGAAAGTCTCATGCCCTTTTTCACCAACAATCCCAAGTTTTTGGGAACCCTCAAGCTCAATAGGAGACAGTTTTGACACCTAATTGTGCATAGGTGGTCCCTAAAATTTTGGGATAAATCACACAAGTGTCCTAGACAATCTTCGCTTTCCTACTCGTCAGACAGCTCGCTGCACTCTTCAGATCTTTGATTAAGTTTTCTTCTAGGCTACTTTTGGCAAGACCAACTTCTTTATGGTTACAAAGTGATTTACCAGTGGGTATTTAAAATATAAATAGAACTTAAAATAGCTAACCTTGATTAGACTGACTGCCCGTTCCGTACTGGTCAGTGGCATCCGCGAGGAAGTTACTTGGCACCAATCCTTTTACACCATCGATCTCTGCCATGAAGAATCCATCATCGTCCATATCTCCGTACACATGGATTATTTGCCCTGTCTGAAAGCTCAGCTCCACCTGGAATGAGAAAGAAAATTAAACATTAATCATTAAAGCTTCAAATTATTAATATTCAGCCTCAGTTACAATAGTTTCAAATATCTTTTGGTTACCATGTGATTACTAATGGCAGGGATGCGATACGTAAATATCAAATAAATACAAAAATATATACCTATATTCAATTTTATTACATTCTACCTAGTATTTCTATCATCAAAGAAATCATAATACCAACTGTGTTATGATTTCTTTAAGTTTTGTGTGTGTAAACTATACACAGTTAAATTCTATCCCAGTTTCATCATAGTAGGGACTACCTACAGACTTTAAGACAAACAAGATTTTTATGTAAAGTAAGCTAGGATAAACGTTTGCTTGTACCACTTACATCAGCATCAACATTAGGACTGAGTTCTTGAGGATCGTAGTCGTAAAGGGCGACCATTCTTCGAACAGGCTGGTTGGCGTACGCGTCCGTCCATCTATCCCGGGGCTTGGCGGTGGTTTGAGCCATGGTCTCCTGCTCTGACACCTCAGCTACCATGTTGTGGGGAACATAGCCTTTACGACCGCGGCTCTCGCCCCAGTAGAATCCATCCGGATCTTTTTCACCCCAAACCTGAGAAGAAGGAGGAGAAAAAGTTATTTTTGAATTCACGATCGGGATTTAAAATACAGAAAGACAATTTCTGGAATGGAACCATTATATGAGGAGAAAGCGTGGCTGACCTTAACAAAGCCTCCTGGTAGAGATCGGAAGGATAGAGATGACGTCAAAACTGCTCGATTACGCGATATTGTAAGTGCCCCTTTAACTAGTAAAATAGGTTTAGGGCTCAAACAAGCAGAACAGTTTTGGACACCTTTTCATCTTTTATTCACGGTTTTTGACGTAGCATGAACAAAATGCCATAGGCAATTCGTAAAATTGTATGTAACATAATACATGTTATTTATATTAATACTAGATGATGCCCGTGACTCCATCCGCGTTGATTAAGTTTTTTTATTCCCGCGGGAACTCCCTAATTTTCCAGAATAAAAAAAAAGTAGCCTTTGTCCTTCCCCGGAATGTTAACTATCTCTAGCTTTCATCAAAATCGGTTGAAAAGTCGGGCCGTTAAAGCGTAGCAGTCAGACAGACAGGCAGATCAAAATAAAAAGGTAATCCAGAATAGTTCGCATTTCTCACCTTTATAATATCTCCTTCGCTAAATGGTAGCTCTTCATCACAACTTTCAGGGTTAGGACTCATTGTTGGAGGATCGTAGTCGAATAGCGCCACAAATATTCGGCTCCTCTTAGATTGTGGGCCGCCCTGCTGAGTACGTTGGCCAGGTTGAGGGCCTCTGGGACCCATTGGAGGTGCGCCTCGCGGGCCATATTGATTGGGCATTTGACCTTGTTGACCTTGTTGACCCTGCTGCATCTGCTGCATCTGCTGCATTTGCTGCATCTGCTGCATTTGCTGCTGCTGTAAGAAGAAATGGTCGTTTTGCGGAGTTTTCAACTGGCGACTGCAGGTATTATATAATTTAAAATAATTGTAATAATAAGTGCTACGTCACAAAACCGAGATACAGGCATAAAGTAAAATCATATATTTACAAAAAAAAAAAATTAATAGGTAAGTAAATCTACATTTTAAAATACAAATCTATTAAGGAAACACCATTCATTTTTAGTCCAAAAATTGAAATAATTGTATACTCTAGATAAAGAAAATGAATAGAAATGAACCTGGTGAGGGTTAGGGGGGCGTCCTCTCTCGTGGTGGTTTCTGGGCGGAGGGTTCTGATACGGCTGGGGCTGGCTGGAGTACTGGTTCGGCTGGTTACTTGGGAATTGGCCGCCCTGTTGAAAGGGGGGTTGCTGCGTGCCATGGTAGGCTGGTGTATTCGGGAACTGCTGACTCGAAGGCTGCTGCGACGCTTGTGCAGGTTGGGACGGCTGCTGCTGACGTCCGTACGTACCAACACATTAATAAGGTTAGATTTTCCATAACGAAGCCCACAGCAATTTATCAAGCTTACAGCCATTATTATTTTTTGGCGTATGCGATCATAAGCAATATTAATACTTTACCTTTATAAGATATAACATTCCGCTGAAACTCTATCCAATCCCCATGCACAACGAAAGCTAGCGTGCAGCACTTATATATTTTAACCACATCGTCCTTAACATAGATATTTTTTGAGTGGTAGGTACCTCAGCATAGGTTGCACACAAATAAAACCTCAACGTTTTATAATTTAGGAAGTTTATCTTGAACATCGTTCAATCCATGTATAGACAGAGACGTAGTAAGACCAAGTGTATAAGGATAATAATTGAGAACAAATCGAAGCCAAGACAGCATGCAGAAACAATCATACAAACACGCTGCGCATGCTCGGGTATTATGATTCTGTATCGAGTGCTCTGTGGGGACGGTTGTCCTATCTGCCGGGCAAAGGTTAATTACGTGTCGGAAATCCTGGATAGTGTCGAACGTGAACCTGTGTAGTGTGTCGAACATCGAGGACGTGAAGATAACAACATAGAAGAACGGAAAGTGAGAACTTGTGATTGGGAATCCCGCATAATATTGTAAGAGAAGAGAGCAAAGTGAACAGTGCTAGCACATGAAGAGCACATCGATGACAGGCATTAGAGATCGCAGACCTGCGGGCGGCGGCGCGTCGCCTCGTCCTCCTCGCTACTGCCCTCCGCTGCTGACTCTTTAGTGATTTCGATGGCCGGTATCCCCGATTGCTGATAGGGTACCACACGGTCATTCAACATTTCAATCAAAGTTAGACATCGTTTTTGTATCAATGCTTATGAATGTGACAATGGTCAAGATGTGCTGAGTGAAATTACAGTTTTAGGCAAATCTGACAACATTAATCGCTGAAGCTCGAAATAATCTAAAAGCTGACGACGATAAAACCATAGGTACATTAGAAGAATGCCTTATTACAGATATAATATGTCAGTAAATATATTCTAGGATTTCAAGGCAATATAAAGGTAGAACAAGTGAAGCCGCGATGTGAAGCCGAAGTGAAAATAAAAGTTGCCTTTCGTGAAAGCGTTTCGTTGCTTTTCGACACTCGAGTCTTGCCATAATGCTAGCAATTGAACACATTTGTTTTGCGACTTTAGATTTACTTTGTAATGCTTATTTTATTATGGATAGCGTGTACATGTAAACTTGTAATTAATGATAACATGGACAGTGAATTAGTATCACGAGTATAACAATGTAGTTCAATGTGAGCCTGTTGTTGCGGATGCCTAAAGTAAAAGTTAACACAAAAATATGTAAATCAATATCAAAGACCAGTTCAGATAGTTTTCTCACTAAATCTTTATCAAAATGCTAATTGTTCATTAAACAAACTATTAGCTAGGGTGTAAATATCAAAATAGGTACTAAACATGGAAACTCATGTAACGAGTATATATATAAATTATGCATTAGATAAACATTAGCTAACATGTAACATTTTTCTACAATATATTATTGGATTTGTTACTACGGTTATATTATGTACATAAGCATACTCAAAGAAAATATCGTCTGATATATGGATTATAGTTGACTACGTCATTAAATACGTATAATATAACGATGCTATCAAAATACGAGCACACTGTGTAAAGAAAAAATAAAGACAACTAATATAAAAATAAATCACTCCAAAAATCAAAACTGTATTAATCTAAACAAAAGGTGAAAATAAATAATTAAATAAAAGATATAAAAGACGTGTTAAAATTCCTTACCGAAGGGGTTATTTTGTCGAATATACTCTTTAGGAGGCCTGTGCCGAATCCGCTTGTGGGCTACGGAAAGGTGTATAATAGTTATGTGAGAGAGAGAGGCAAGGTTATACTTTAAGTGAGTACGTAAACAAAATGAGCTCGATGATGGGGTTTCTGTCTGTGTCACAAAATACAAGCTCTTTATTTGTTCTAAGTTTACGGGTATCTGTAGGGTGTCGTGCACTGTTAGGTATCGGCCAATAGCACTAGAGACTACTGATCTAGTCGCAAGCATTATGCAATTAATTTTGATCGCTCGAGCCGAGTGCATAGCTGTATAGTCAATGGCGCGCGTGGTAGTGTTGACCAATCGGCTCCAACCAAAGAGAACTACTCGACATTTAGAAGATGTCAGCGACAGAACCACAGGAGATAGTATAAAGAGTGCAGTTTGCAACACCGAGTTCACGCAAGAAGCTGTTTCTTCCCTTGAAAACAACAATATATTTTAAAATTTTAATAGTAAGTAATTTAGAAAAACTAAAACCAAACACAAAGTCGTGAAAAAGTTTCTTGCGTAAGTAGAGAGCGTATGACATTGATATTATAACAACAGCTAAGACCAAACTAAAGGAGAATAACATAAAATGAGACGAAGCTTAGTAAAATTTTTTGACAAAATAATGTATACTGGCGAGATGATCCAATTTACAAACAAAAAGATACAACATTGATTTGCAAACTTAAATTACACCAAGTGCTGTGCCAACATTTAACAAATTTCTTTATGTTATTAACATCTTTGATGAACATAAAATAAAATTTATACACACGAATGAACCTATACTAGATATTACTTAGTCTTAAAGGAACAAAGCATAATTTTTGAAAAATATATCAAGCTCGAAGATTTGTGAAATGAAAAGTTTTAAAGGTTTTGGGTAATTACTTTGTTATCGTTAATAGATAGATATATCAAATATTTTTAGATTTTGAAATATGAATTACATCAAATGAATAATAGTATACAAGAATTTTCACCTGAGTGGTTTGTGGATCATGACGGTTAGCGGTAGGATATATTTCCTTGTCAGAGAGATTTTCATCATGCTCTATCACTTGTTGGTGTTGTTGGTAAGGTTGGGGTCGTTGCCCTCGGAATCCCTGAGCTGGCTGCGTGGGACCGATACCTGGTCCACGAAGGACCCTAGATACTACTCCTCCGAGCACAGCAGGCGGTATAGCTGTAGGAGCACTGTCGCTCGACTGGCTGTCCCGCGATTTGGTTCTAACCTGTAATAAAACAAATTTAAATACACGACACACTCAAACACAGCAGCAGCAAGTTAAGGTTTCAGAGCACACGCTTTCATTAACACACGTGATAATTGCAGAATTTCTAAGTGCGTATAACAATATTAACACAGCGCTCAATTAGCCAGTCTAAGCGGTACGAGTACTCACAGTAACGCATTTCGGATTGAGGCCGATCAATTTGCCGATGTCGATGAGCGCATGATCACCGGTCGGGGAATCGACATCGGTCACCTTCTTCCCGTCGGCGTACACCGCATAGCCCGTGACCGGACCGGAGGCGGGCGGGCGTAGCACCGGCTGCCACGTCACGAGCAGGGTGCCGTCCTGAGGTCCAGCTTCCACCTGCGACACCGCACCAATCACCACCAACAATCCAGCCATTTTCTTTGGGCCAATTGGGTTACGACATGTTTTCACACATACTATTAAGCCACATCGAGGGAGGATTCGATAAAACAAAGGGAAGTTCTAAGCTACCAACAACGTGAGCGGAATCAATAAAAATTTGTCCTGGCGCTGGATTAATGGTTGCGATTGACGCGACTTCCTCGAAATTTTCCATTGTGCCGCGTGCTTGGAGGTCGTGATATATTACTTGAAAGGGACAGGGTCGTGTATGACTTGTGAAAACGTTAATGCTAGGACTTTAATCACACACTTCGTGAGCGTTGGAAAGCATTGTTTAAGTGCGTGTGCTAAAACGCTGATAGATTTTGTATTTCGAAGGCCAGTTCTGTAAATTATATTTCTATTTACATAACTGCTTCGCTGGTAACAGCCAATTCGAATTATATAAATAATACATAAAAATACGTATGAGCTAGAGGGTTTAGCTATTCATAAAAGGTTAGATAGTATTTTATATGTAAAGGCGAGCAGGAAATATGTGAGCGTTGAGAGTAAAAAATCGACGAAAGCATGCTTAGTTCTTATGTCATGCTATAGTTGTAGATATTAACATTATGTACCATTATATCATTTGGCGGATCCGGTAGACCTTTTGGTAAGGTTCTGAAGTCAGTGTAAGCTCCTGGAGCTTCTTCGATTGTGACTCCCGGCGGCCCGGCCCTCAAGTGTTTAGCTCTGACTGTTACCCTATATTGAGTACTCGGTGCGAGGCCTGTTATTGTATGTCTATAAACACCCGGTCTCACTGTACGAACCTAAAACGATAATATACTTGAAATCGAATATTGTGTTGTAAATGCCACCATCATTTGGCAACTCGTCAAACACTTGTTTATTTAGTGTTTTTGGTGTTATGTAGAATACCAGCTACAATACTTACTTCAACGTTATTGACACAGACGACATGTTGGTGATTAGAATTAGCCGGTAGCCATGATATCACAGCCTGAGAGCAGGTGACTCCGCTAGCTCTAACACATGTAGGCCCCATATTCCCAGTGTCCCGTCCTATCACCATGGTGCAGGCTGCGTCCCTCGATGTTCGTCTGTTGACTGTCACTGAACGGACGCTTATGCGATGTGGCTTTGGAAGTAACACAATTCGTATAAATTTTACAACGGTTGAGGTTTTTGTAAGTAATCAACTAGTGCAAGCAAAGAAAAAGATGAAAACTAAATAGGGTTATGTTTAAACTAAAGAAGTGATAATCTGACAAATAAAATTGAAAACAAAAACGTCTAGATGAGATTTTAACTTAAATTAAATTAGAATTTAGTTTCTACGAGAAATTATATGGGCTCACCCGATTGGCGTCTACTCCTTCGACTAGAGCACGCGTGCGTTCAGTCGCTTTAACCGTAGTTTTCAGGACGCCATCGACGTAAACGTGGTAACTCTCAATGTTCGCTTGCTGGACTCCCTCGGGCGCCGTCCATCCGATCAGCACGGATTTGTTGAGTTGCCTCTCCAAGGTCAGCTGCCGCGGCGCAGGCACTAACGACGAGAAAAACAGCTCGGCTGTTCAGGTTTGAGGGTAGATCGCGAGTTGGAGTCAGCCAAGCAGGCGAAGTGCGAGTGATATGCCAAGAAGCGTGCAGCGAATTCCGTTGTCACAGGATAGGGTAAGTAGGAAAGGACAAAGGTTTAACTATAGAACTCTATGGCTACAAATATAAAAGGTAAGCGATTCGAAAGAGTTTAAATCCTGCTAAATATAACAAAATGTATTTCACGCATTCAGTACTGCTATTTTAAAATTCTTCACTCGAAGTAACCTATCGTCACTATGAGTGCATTGAGTCGTGGTAATAAGCATGCGGGTAAAAGTATAGTAATATTGTACCGATATATGATATTTTAAGAAATTAGTGTTATGCCAAAATATTATGCAATCGGTATTCTATACTACGTAGGTATTTAAAATATTGAACAGGATGAGACTGTGAGTTTCTTAAAGGTTCGGGCTACTGTGGGTGTATATAATAGATGGGTGGGTGGATTTAATAGAAATTTGTTTATTCTTGATTCTAGAATTAATTTATGGCTCTATGATTAAAAATTATTAAGTTATTATAGATGAGTGTCTTACCATTGTCGTCGTCTTCAGGTCCCTCACTCATATCAGCCATTTCACTAAGACGTGCCACATCTCTACTGAGCGAGAGGTCACTTATAGCTGTGGTTGCAGTTTCGTCAGTGTCACGCAATGTAGCTACTACGGCCTAATAATACAAGAAATATCTCATCGAGACCACATCCATTTGTTTCAAAACATGATTTACTAGCCAATAAAATATATCGCGAAATTACCTGATGAAACTCTAAGAGATCATCTCCAACTAGTCTTTGAACGAAATTTGCAGGTACGAGACCGCGACGACCGTCTAACAATTCCGCATCGAGCATTGTCGCACTAGGATCTTGAGGTCCCCATACTAAAAGATAATCGCCAGCGCAAATGGACAGCTCTCCTTCTGCTGTTTCAACTCTAAAATTACATTATAAGTATTTAATTAACTTATCATAAGCCTACCTCTAAAACTATTTTTTTTTGTGATCCATTTTTTTTTTTGGGATTTTTTTTCTTTTTTTTCTTTTCTATACTTTTCAATAATATGTTTTGTTAATGCATACTTTTTTTTTTACTTCACTTACTACAAATTAATTAATCGATCAAAGCTCCCAAATCATAACGCATTTTTTTATACATAAATAAATATTTTTTTACTTACTCAGGTGGTTCGTAAGAGAATCTAGCGATGTAAACGCAGCATCGACCTTTCCCTGGAATATCCAACATGTCAACTTGAGCTTCAGAAGATGCACCACCATTCATATAATGGGTATTTCGTACTGAAATTTAGAATTGTATCATTTTAAATAATATAGTGTCACTTAAATTGCAAGGCATTTAGAAACAAATAACTTACCGTCTACATCCAGCATATTACTGGGTAAAATTCTTATAGATCTCGGACCTCGATCGTGAAGAAAGTTTTCTATGTTTCCTAATCTATCAGTTCCATATTGGCTATCTAATGGTAGGTTCCAAGTAGGTTGGTGCGGTGTCAAAGGTGTTGCAGCTCTGACCATAGATGGATTATTAGTCCCGTATCGACTTAAACCAAGATCTATTTCGTCTATCGGCTTCAGTTTAATATTCATTGTATTTGTTCCCAGGCCACTAGACAGGAGTGGATTTGTATAAGTACCAGGACCAGTTCCATATCCACTTGCACCTGTTAAACTAGTATTCAATGCTCCCAATTGACTCCCTCCTGTCAGATTAGATAGAGGATTTCCCAGTGCACCAGATAGATTTGACGATAAGCCAGCAAGTGTACTCGTAAGTCCTCCAGGTAAACTAGTGGGTGGATTATTTAGACAACTAGAGAGTCCCGTTCCTGTCATCGTGCCGGTGATCGTTGGTCCTAATGTGCCACCCAAGCTCATAGCTGATACATTTCCAAGATTGTGAATGTTTGATTGTAGCCCTGCCAGAGTACTTGAGATTTGACTATTAATATTGTTTACGAGTGGAGCTGTGACAGGATTAGTAAAAGTGACCTGATGTGTATTGCTCATACCATATGAGGTGGACACAGGATGTGAATAGGAAGTAGGGTTGTGCGCACTCATAGAGTATGCCACGGAGTTAGAGCTAGGGGCAGTGAACTGAGACGTGGCATGTAGAGAGGAGAGAGTGGGCATGGTGTTACTCTGGCAGAGGGCTGCGTGGCCCGCGGTTGTGTACGAATGCGGCAAGGGTGACGGTGACGGCGAATGAAATTCTCCAAGCGCCTGGTTTGATCCGCTTGAATGTATTCCTGGCAAACAAAATTTAAAGAAAAATTAATATAGGCCACTGTATAATTCGCAATCCTTTGGTTTTGTATTCCTAAACTACGACTGATAACTTGCAAAGTGAAAATGAAAATAAAACTAAAGTTATAAATGCGAACATGTGTCTGTTTGTCTGTCCATCTGTCTGTTTGCTACGCTTTCACGACCCATCAATTCAAATGATTTTGTCATTTGTACAAAGATAGGTAGCATCCCAGGGAAGGACAAAGGCTATTTATCCCGGAAAATTAAAGAGTTCCCACGGGATTGGTAATCACCTAGTAAATCGTCTAGTATATTATAACTAATTGAATATTATATACACAATAATACATTTACCATGGGTCGTAGACCTAGAATGTTCCAACTCAGCTAGAATACGGTTATCCTGTTCGATCTTGGCCATGATCCGTTCTATTTCCGAGGCCGGTTGGGAGGCCTGCGTTGACCACGTCGCCGTGGTGGTGGTGCCACGTGCCCGCATCGCCGACGACAGCTCTAACTGGAGCTCCTCGCAACGAACCGTTTCCAAAGCCGCCTGGTGAGGAAAATACTAATTTTATAAATGATGATGATTGGTGTCGGTGGGGTCCCAAAGTGCTGGGATGACAACCTCGCACTGGAAAGCGCAGCGTAGGCAGACCCCTCACTCAGAGGATGGACAACATCAAACGAGTCGCAAGGAGTAGCTGCATCCAGTTGGCGCAAGATCGCGACATTTGGAAATCCTTGCAAAAAAACCTATGTCCAGCAGTACACGTCTATTGTTTGACGACGACGGTGACAGTGGTGATGATATTGGCTAGACTTATTTAAAAACTGGAGATTCAACTAAATCTTTAAGGTCCAGCCCCCCTAGCATGGGCCGAGAGAATTTTCTCCCCGAGGAAAGGATAAAATTTTTATTCCTAAATAAATAAATAAAAACGCTAAATAACGGTGGGTAAATAGTCCCCCGAGTCCCCGTGAAATGTCAAACGGGGATAAACTTCTCCTCTCCCCTGTTGCCGTGCTCTGAGAGGTGGATAAGTTAATTTTATCTCTTGTTAGTGGATAAAATCGGGGGATAAAATTTTTATCTCCGGCCCATGCTAGGGGGGCAGGTCTACAAACGAGGCTGTAGCGACCGATATAATATGACGGCAACGTAGCCTTAGACTGGCTAAATGGGACAGGGCAACATGCGAGTTGTGACAACGGTACAAGCAGCCTAGCGATGACCAACACGCCTGCATTCGGAAAATTGCTGGTCCGAATTAAGAGTTGCGGCGCGCGAGAGCGTTGGCATGCAGCATGCGTTTGCTGCATAGCGCACGCTTTTATGCTCTGCTCAATAATAGGTAAACGAATGACGTCATACCTTCTTCTCAAGCTCCCGCACCCTGGACTGCAGCTGTTCCACGCTATGCGAGTCGTGCGCCGAGCGCTGCGCTGAGCGGAGCTGCGCGAGCGCGTCGGCATGCGCGCGCTCGGCGTCGGCGCGCGCACGCTCCGCCTCGCGCAGCCGCCGCGACAGCGCGTCCGTCTCGGCGCCGCTCGACATGCCGTACCCACTCATACTCTGGACAATAATTAAATTAAAGTTAATTATTGATTATTCGCCTTCATCTAGAACAAAAACCGACTTCAAAACTATACCTATAAGTATTAAGTACCAACTTAAACTAAAAAGTAAAAAACATTATCTGGGTACATTATTTTTTTTTGTTGATTTTCTCAAAAAGCGCTAAATCAATTTCGATAAAATTTATATGGGACCACCTCTGAAGTATGTTGTACAAAACAAAAAAACCGGCCAAGTGCGAGTCGGTCTCACGCACCGAGGGTTCCGTACAAACCTGTAGTAAGTTTTACGATTTATGACGTATTAAAAACAAGACGAAATGAACCGCAAAACTAACTTTGTTTGTAGAGGTTTACTGTTAATATCAAAAAAACTATGCTAGTTAGAGCATTGGCTATAGTTTTCCTGTAAAATATACATAAATTCCTATTGACCATAATTATTTCAGATTTTTCGATTGGTAAACTCCGGAGATAAGGGGGGGGGCGGGGGAACGGTATTTTTTCGACATTTTGCCCGATAAATCAAAAACTATTATGACTAAAAATAATTAAAAATCTGTTTTAGAATGTACAAAGTAAACCCTTTCATATGATACCCCACACAGTACAGTTATCTCACTTTTAAATTTCAACCCTCCGATTTTCCCCCCTTTTTAAATAAGAACAAAAATAATTTCCAATTTTTTTTAATACCAGTGTCTTTGGGCCACTAATATACACAACTATTCCAATTTTCATGTCGATAGCTTCGGTAGTTACTGAAATAATCGAGTGTGACGGACGGACAGACGGACAGACGGACAGACAGACGGAGAAAGTCGCACCATAAGGGTTCCATTTTACCATTTTGGTACGGAACCCTAAAAAGAATCATCAAAATTGATTCATAATTGGACGAATGATCGCGTATGTTGAATTGAGAACCTCCTCCTTTTTTGAAGTCGGTTAAAATAGGTACATTTCATGTTTAACCAGAACGAAGTAAACACACAATTTAAACACCGAATCATTGAAAAGTAAAATTATAAAAAACATTTTCGATTTTCAAATCTATGACCTATGAAACAGCTGCGGATAGGTACCTAATTTCTTGCATTGTTTATGTACAGTTTAATTGAAAACCTCCTCCTTTTTTGAAGTCGGTTAAAAATAGGTACATTTCATGTTTAACCAGAACGAAGTAAACACACAATTTAAACACCGAATCATTGAAAAGTAAAATTATAAAAAACATTTTCGATTTTCAATTCTATGACCTATGAAACAGCGGATAGGTACCTAATTTCTTGCATTGTTTAAATCGACTACACAAGGTTTTGGTTCCTCAGTTTAATAATGCTCATATACTTATATACACAGAGCTCATAATATTATTTAACAGAGTATGTTATATTTACTACCGGCTATACAGTCGAGACTATAACCCACTCATTTTATTAACCGACTTCAAAAAAAGGACTAGGTTCTCATTTCGACTGTTTTTTTTTTTTTTTTGTATGTTTGTTACGCGATTTCTCCGCCAATTATGAACCGATTTTGATAATTCTTTTTTTGTTTGGTAGGTCATACTTCAGAGGTGGTCCCATTTTAATTTGGTGAAGATCTGATGAATATCTTCGGAGATGAAGAACGGTCTCCTCAATGGATAAGAGTAAATTGCTCGCGATCAGTGTGATAGTTTTGTAAACAGTATGTTTTAACCATGCATAGCATATCTCGTTCTGGTTACACCCTGTATTTTAAAACAGTGGGGCAACTAAAAATTGTGAAATAAAAAATTTTCAAAAAAAAAAAAAAAAAACCGACTTCAAAAACCACAAACACTAAAAAGTAAAAAATAATTTAATTTATTATGTATACAAGAGTTAATGTAGTTCTATAATAACATTTTTTGGAGTCGGTGCCAATGTGGAGTCACGTCAACAATAATGAAGAGTAGGTAGACGGTTCATGCGGCTAATTGGTACCGACTCCAAAAAATGTTATTATAGAACTACATTAACTCTTGTATACATAATAAATTAAATTATTTTTTACTTTTTAGTGTTTGTGGTTTTTGAAGTCGGTTTTTATTTTAGGCTTATCGGCACAATAAGATATCGAAAAGCTCTCTTTCAATGGCCAAGGATGGCCAAGAAGATTGGACCTATCTATACAACTTGGTGGTAATCTTCAGGTATTATACCTACCTACTGTTTATATCTACTTATTCTTAATATGGAGCCCGTCAGCCAAGCCTGATTCTGAATGGACATTCGGGCAAAAGTTTAATTTAGGGGCTAGATTAGGTACACTTTGTGCAGGGGTGAAGTTAGCATATTTCATGATGTTAAGTGTATTTCATAGGGTTATATTAAATCTACGTATTAAAAAACTGATGAAATAATGAATTATTCTCAACAACTCTGCAATTTATAATAAAACGATGAAAAGCTCATATTATGCCTTGTTTCTACTCAACCGTTATTATACGGTGCCGCTTTACTGTTGTATGAATAATTTATCGATTTTCTGTTAAAATTGACTGGAACAGGTAAGTGTATTCGCCTATCGCCGTTTGACGTCACCGATAGAAACTGATATGGGGGATCGATGAAATAAGTGGCCCATAAAATAACCCCTCGAAATCGAAACAAGCTATCGAAAACTTAACAGCGTTTTAACAGGCATTACTTGCGTTTCCCGCCAGTCACAGCCAGCCAATGATTGTGAATCCAGTTGACTGATTGCTAAGTATATTATAACTGCGTCGTCAGTCCCGCTTAATTAATAACATTCATTTTATTTATGTGGTTTACACATCCAATGAAAATTATGGGTTGTGTGAATTTCGATTTACTGTAGAGTCAGCGGCTTTTATGATCATGTAAATAAATAGTAAGACTCATGTAAATATACCTACTACTTTTTACTATATAATTAGAGAGGTATGGTTTTGACGACCTCCCTGGCGCAGTGTTGAGCGCTGTTGTCTTAACGTGGAGCATCCTAGGTTCGATTCCCGGCAGGGTCAATTTTTGAATTAATAATTTCCGAATTTTCTCTGGTCTGGCCTGGTGGGAGGCTGCGGCCGTGGCTAGTTACCACCCTACCGGCGAAGATGTGCCGCCAAGCGATTTAGCGTTCCGTTACGATGCCGTATAGAAACCGATAAGGGGTATGGGTTTAATATAACTGCCTTGTCAGGTTAGCCCGCTACCATCTCAGACTGCATCTTCACTTAAGTACCATCAGGTGAGATCGCAGTCAAGGGCTAAGTTTTAGTGGATTAAAAATAAAAATAAATGTAGAAAGGTATGGCGTTAATACACAAAGAGAGTACCCAAGAAACAAACAGATGAGAAAAGGTGCCATTACTGATTGGCTTCAAACCCCTGGTGCAAAAGCTAAAGAGCAAAAGAAGATTTTGGTTTGACGAATAATAATAATCAATAGAATCTGCTGAAAAGGAAGATTAGAAACTTAGAATAGCTACTTAAGGTCGACGAACTCTAAGGGGTCCGATTATTTAAGCAATTAAACATTAGATATACTATAACAGTAATATATACAAAGAGCAATCTATACATTTTTTTTCTTTTATATATAGGTATAGCGAGCAAACGAGTAGGCGGGTCACTTGATGGTGAGTGATTACCGCCGCCCATGAACATTTACAGCACCAGGGGAACCGCCAATGCGTTGCTGGCTTTTGAGAAATTTGTTTATCCGCCCTTTGAAGAGCCCCATATTATAATCATCAGGGAACACAGAAGATGGAAGCTGGTTCCATAATTTGCAGGTAAGTGACAGAAATGTCCTGAAATAACGGAAGGTGGATGAAGACCAGGCATCCAGGTGGTGAACATATACCTAACATTATGTTTTATGGAGATTGTGACTGACATAATTATTTTATCGACGCATGCTCACGTACGGCTGCGTGATTGCGCGTACAGGTTTTTTTATATTACACAGACTATAATTTAGCTAATTGTCTGTGCCCCAATTAAGTAAGAAAGGATTTCTAAAAGTTCTAACAAAGCGAAGTTTGGTCTTCAGCCAAGCAGGACCAATGAAGTATTAGTACATTACACATCTAGGGCAGTAAAATAAGAAATGTCTCAGATTACATGTAATTGTTGTCCGAGGCGAAGCCGAGGTCAATAAACATGTGATCTGAGGCTTTCTTATTTACTGCCCGTGGTGTGTATACTATTTTTCTCCTCGACGGAGGCGGAAAGCGGCATTTTCGTTTAGCGCAGCGGGAGGAAAATTGACGCTTTCCGCCCGGAGGTGAGAAAAATATATTTTTGTTTATACATATCTAAATTGCAACATATCTATTTCCTCTTTGTTACAAAAGAAAATAATTAATGATGTTGAAAGCTGAAAGATTCAAATTAGCGTTGACGAAGCAGTTAATCAGTCAACGAGCCCCTACGTTCCACTTTGTAGAGTACCGATCTACCTCTACCTCTAAAATCAAAAGGTTAATAAATATCGGGAAAGATTGTGGGTATTTTAGTTCGAAATGTTTCGAAACTACTTTACAATCTTTTACATGTTACATAAACCGCATGATGTACCAACCATAATCCGAAAATAATAACAAAATCAATAGCGGGCGTGCAACGAACTCAACGCAGCTGAAAATCGCCATCCCGTCGCCGCCCCGTCTCGGGCTAAGAAAAAGTGCGGTGACCTGCTTCGCTGTGTTCCCTGGGACTCCCCTTGAAGTAGGGGGCCCCCACAAAGCTTGGCAGACTCTCCGGCGGGTCGCAGTTGGGATAGCAGCCAGTGACTGCCTACTGCCTACTACGCAATACGGCGCGCCGGAACAAACGTCTTTCATGCTCACAGGGAGATATATTAACGTCCTCTTTGGGCAGTGTTGGCAAAGGATACAACTAACAGTCGGGCTTAATTATACCTACTTGCAAATTTAATTGGAACCGCGAATGGGGTGTTTACTCTGGCAATAGTAGGTAATGGCGTTTGTATGTTGTGCGGATTTATTTTGTGCTCAATTTAAAGAATAGACCACAATACGTTTTGTATCGTTCAAGGTGAAAATAAAAAAGTAATTTATAAAAAAAAACAAAAACCCGACTGCTTGTATACCAAAAAGTATTTAAAACAAGATGTCATTATTATCAATTTACATAGATACTTTTAATGAATTAATGAACAAAATATAATAGCAATTATAATAATATTTTCCCTCTTATATAATTTTGTAACTAGCCTTGATAACTTTTCATATATGAAAAGTTATCAAGGCTATTATGGCTTCTAGTGGGCGCCATTTTGTTTTTTCTCAAATCCAGCTTCCATACTAACACTCGGAAGATTAAGACAAATCTAGTGGTGCAAGTATTATCAAAATCGGTTCAGCCGTTTTGTCTGTAGTGTGACACAAAGGAATACACTAAAAAATATGAAACTTTGAAACCTCATAAATCCTAAATGATCGACAAAATGAGAAAATGATCAAGTTAACCTAACTATGATTTTACAAGACCTATTCATCGACACCCCACTTGCCATAGCCTATATCGACTTATTTTTGATTTGTTACATTATAGCTTCTTACGGCGCCATTTTGTTTTTTCTCAAATTCGGCTTCCACAGTGACACTCGGAGGATATATTGGGCATTTACTGGTGCAAGAATCATCAAAATCGGTCCACGCGTTTAGGCTGTAGCTGTCTTCCAAGGAACAAACAAACATATATATAGACTGATGATCACATATAAAGCTGTGCGCTCCGCAGTCGGGTAAAAATACGCTTAGAAGGAATTTATTATTTCTGAATTTTCCCATGGTCTGGCCTGGTAGGAGGCTTCGGCCGTGGCTTTTTACCACCCTACCGGCAAAGACGTCCCGCAAAGCGATTTAGCGTTCCGGTACGATGCCGTGTAGGAACCGATTAGGGGTAGGTATGGGTTAAATATAACTGCCATACTACCATATAACAGGTTAACCCGCTTGGTAGCGCGGGTTAACCTGTTAGGGGTTATGGGTATGTTAGGGGTAGGGGGGGATTGTAAGTGATGATGCAGTCTAAGAACCAATCGCAGTCAAGGGCTAACTTGTAGTGGATATAAAAAAAGCTAGTTCTACTCTATTCCGCGGTAGGTGAAAAGATAAGCAGGTAAGTAAATTAAAAAAGTAAATAATAACACTTATGACTTTGTACTGTAAAAGTTTTGTAAAGTAATAAAGCGAGACTGAAACAAATGTTTAACATTTCAAAAAGAGGACGAGGAAAATAACATGAAATTTTATACAATAAAGATTCCAATTTCACAAGTCTGTTGTGCGCAACGGGCACGCGGCCCGCAATCCGTATAACGGCAGTTCCATTCGAAAAGTAAGGAAAACTCTCGAACTTGGTACGGCTCCCATCCCAATTGTTACAGAGAAAAACCGACCTAGTGCGTGTCGGGCCACGTGCAGTCTAGGGTTCCGTAATTGCCGTCGCATTATACCCGCAGACATTTTATAAGCTGGTCGACCAAAAATAAATTATTTTTAACTGATGATTAAATGACTGCCTCGTTGGTCTAGTGGTTAGCATGTTCGACTGCGGCAGCCGAGGTCCCGGGTTCGAGTCCCGGGTCGGGCCATAATTAGGTATTGGGTTTTTCCGACTAGAAATTCTCAGTACTAGCCCGGCGTTAGGAAGTTGATGGTGTTTCACCCCCGTGCCTCGGAGAGCATGTTAAGCCGTTGGTCCCGGTTATTATCACTAACATGGTAATAGTCGTTAAAGCCCGCCAACCCGCATTGGAGCAGCGTGGTGGGTCTAAGCTCTAATTCCCTCTCGCCTATGAGAGTGGAGGCCTGTGCCCAGCAGTGGGACGTTAATGGGCTGTAGTGGTGGTGGTGGTGGTTGATTAAAAATAGAGGGTCTTCCAAAATACCTTAAATTCACATAGATTAAAGAAGAAAAGTGCGTTGAAATTTGATGACGTCACAACTGTGAATTTCATATAACTTCCGTATTTGAAGTGCGTTTTTAAGTTTGAGAGTTGCTGATTTGATTGAGTTGGCATCATCCGTATTGCCGTCACAACTCATAATATACAGCAGACATTTTATGAGTTGATCGACTATGAGTTATGACTCGTTCTTGTGATAGTTTTCCTTTTAACTTCGAATATGCTACTGCCATGAGTACACTTATCTTGCGACAACTGTTTAGCTGGCAGAGGGATAGGCTGGATGGCTGGTAGGGAGCTGACACAGGACACTTTATTCTAACAAAAAATTGCACTAAGCGTAATATAAAATACTAGATGATGCCCGCGACTTCGTCCGCGTGGATCAAGTTTTTTTGATTCCCGCGGGAACTTCTTAATTTTCCGGGATAAAAAGTAGCCTATGTCCTTCCCCAGGATATAACCTACCTCTATACCAAATTTCAGCAAAATTGGTTGAAAAGATGGGCCGGGAAAGCGTAGCAGACAGACAGACAGACAGACAGACACACTTTCGCATTTATAATATTAGTATGGAAGTATGGATTACGCAAATCGATTCCTAAATCGAAAAATGGTCATCCCCATACAGTTAAGATAAAATATAAGAATACAACAGTACTTCTAAGTGAAACTTCAGAAAAGTAGCCTACGAGAGAATGAGATAAATATAACTTGTATTCTATCTCATTCTCTCGCAGGCTAAATCCTATTATGAATATGTTAGTCTCTTCTTCGTTTCATCGTATTTTCAAATCACAACGATTTTATAGAAGTTTCACTCCAAAAATTCATCACTATTTTACGTGTGGGGAAGGGTATCTACCCTAAAAAAATTGTTTTTTTTTTCAATATATTATTTGACCTCTTCATCGGCGAGATAAATATGTATACCCTCTCTGAGCGTCTGAGCTGAGCCGCGGACAGACAGAGAAAATACGGACAGACATAGCGACTTAAGGGTTCTTTGTTGACGACGGAACCCTAAAAACCACATTGGATTCTCACATTTTTACTCAAGATGCCCGCGACTTGGTCCGCGTGGAATAAGGTTTTTTTGATTTCCGTACTCCTCTGAATCCTTATTTTTCCGGGATAAAAAGCCTAGGGTAGCCTATGTCACTCTCCATTCCTCAACTATACGGTATACCCATGCTAAAAATCACGTCGATCCGTTGCTCCGTTGCAGCATGATTGAAGGACAAACCAACAAACAAACACACTTTCGTATTTATATTATTAGTATGATACAAACGCTCCATTGTGGCGTGATTGAAGGAAAAACCAACAAACAAACACACTTTCGCATTTATAATATTAGTATGATTCCGGTACTTTACAATTATAGTAAAGTTAGAGTAGATGTATGGTGACACATACATTTACTCTGCATTCAACTCGCGCGCGAACTTTAAATTTTCCCCTAAAGCCTTTCCTTACGTCAGTGATTACAAATTCATAAAAAAAGAAAAGTAGTGTTTGGATTAAGGGTGCTAGGGTGAACTGAAAGCACGCTTGAATAATTGCAACGAGGGAAAACTATTATTATGTGGGAGTACCTACTAGTGGTAGGGGCCCATTAAAGAGTACGGTAGGCAAATGCAGCTAAGTGAGTTGCTATTGAAAATGGTCCTTATTATAATAGCGCTTACAGCTACAGGACGCGGTCGCTTACTGTATACACTTCAGTTTTTGGACCAAAGCCACGATACTGCACTTAAGCTCAGTTAATTTGTGCAGCTGTACAATCTTACCAGCAGAGTTGGTATTATTTATGTACTCGTACTTATAGTATACAGATTTATCAAGTTCAATTAAATATATATTATATCAACAATTACAGCCTTCGTAAAAAGGCCACAAAGAAGAATTTTAACGATATGATATATAAAATTAAAAATCTACTCAACCGAAAACTGAACGGCAAAGAAAGCAAATACGAGTATAGTTCACGCGCGAGTTGAATGCAGAGTAAATGTATGGTGCCACATATACCTATACAATTATTACTCTGCATTCAACTTGCGCGCGAACTGTAGATAGGTAATCTTACGCGTGGCTCCCTATTAGGTGCCTTTTCTTAGCACATTTCTCATCTGAAATGCATTGCACTTAGCTTAAGACTTGTACCTATTCTGTGCTTGAGGTGAGATCGCAGTCAAGTGCAAACTACTAAACAATGAAAAAATGAGAGAGAAAATCTCATCAAAGAGAAAAAATAAAAACTAAATTTGTAACATTCAAATTATACTTATGTTATGTTCAAGTTGCAGGATTCTGAACGAATGGATAAAATTACGAACTAGTGGATTAAGTTTTATGTATTCCCGCGGGATCTCCGTTTTCGGGATAAAAGTAGCCTGGCCTTAGAATAACTACATACATACATACATACATACATACATAACTACAGGTAGTTATTCTAAGAGCCTGGCCTTCCCCGTGTTACAAACTATCTCTGTACCTACCTACCAAACTACAAATTTCATCAAAATCGGTTGAAAAGATGAGCCGTTAATGCGCAGCAGACAGACA
Source organism: Erebia ligea (assembly GCA_917051295.2). NCBI lineage: Eukaryota > Metazoa > Arthropoda > Insecta > Lepidoptera > Nymphalidae > Erebia > Erebia ligea. The sequence goes on from OU785228.1 coordinate 14,828,090, forward strand.
GACAGACACACTTTCGCATTTATAATGGCATGGATACTCGGTACAAGTACCCAGACCGATAAGTGCATGCTTTAACGCAAGTAAGAATGATTTTTTGAAGCTGCCAAATGGTAGTAAATAGTTAATAGATAAGTTCTTATGTAAAGATTTTGAACAATCTTGGATTCTAGATCTAGAAGAAGATCGAGTTTGTCTGATGAGAAGCTTCGGCCGTGGCTCGTAAACGTTCAGAAACCGAGTAGGGTACAACTGTAATACCTCAAACAGGTTAGCCTTCTACCATCTTAGACTGCATCATCACTAACCACCTAGTGAGATCGCATTGAAATCAAGAACCGACTTTTAGTGAAGTACCTAATAATAAAAAAGAAAGAACATTGAATCATGAGTTGGTATATTTATATTACACCGTAACATAGTAACATCCAATACTCTATAATTAACTTCACTGAATGTCGCGCAGTATGCGGCCAATATTACCAAACTTGATGAGTCGTGTCTCAGCAATATAATTGCAGTAATAGAGCTTTCGGTACTGACTTCTGAGTATGCTTCTATTCTTAACTTAATGCCTCAAACAGAGTCAAGTTTTAATATTTTCCTTAAATATCAAACTCTTTGCTACAGTCGCTAATTAGGTGTTCTTTATTTAACTCTAACGTAAGTATTCCGAAATAATATATCCGAAGACTATAAATTGGCAATTTTTATAACATTTGTGTACAAAGCTATGGCGAAATAGCCAAAATTATTTAAAACTGAAATCAAAGTTTATACTGTGCTTTGGAAAAAAGAGGCTATCTTTAACCATTAAAATTTATCTACTCCCTGAGTGGTAATTAAGAATTCACCATCCAAAACCTTCCCGTAACATCGCTTTGTAGAGCAGTGGAGATATGTATTCTTTTGCATAGCCGAAGTTTTCTTTCGCCCCAAACATTTTGATATTAGAAAGAAGAAAACTAACATTTAAAATGAAACATAGGTTACAGTCAGGTATCTACGTATAAAGTGACCTTTTATATTTATAAAACTGGTCTGTGATGCTTCCATTACAGCTCATTAACGTCCCACTGCTGGGCACAGGCCTCCACTCTCATAGGAGAGAGGGAATTAGAGCTTAGACCCACCACGCTGCTCCGATGCGGGTTGGCGGGCTGTGATGCTTATTGCTTAGTAATGAGCAGATTCCTATTTCTGTGATATGTAAGTTTTATACCTATTAGCGTTATCATCACTTATCACAGTTTATACAAAATGAAATTCTATTCAGATTTATTTTTCGAAAGTGTTTTCGTATGAATCAATCATCCTTTTCTATTCCAAAGAAGCTTTTCAAACCGTGAGCTCAGGTTAAAGGTTAGAGGTGATTTGAAGCAACCGATTGGACGTCTAGGTGTATAAATAAGTACTGTATACAATTATACTGACACGTTCCTGCAAATCACACAGTCGGTTTCACTGTAAGTGTGATAACGGCAAACATACCGGTATTTTTATCAATTTTATTTCAAAGTTGTGATGTGGTTGTAGCCTCGAACAATATATAAATTATTCCTAAATTCTAGATATAATAGGCACTTTAGTAAATTTTAATTGATCCTTTCGACTTTTTGAAATCGTATTAGATTAATCGCGAAATCTACTTAACTTAGCTTTAGGTAAGCAAGTTAAATAATTATTCATCTTACTAATATTACCTTCATCTTACTAATATTACCTACTAGCTGATGCCCGCGACTTCGTCCGCGTGGATTGAGGTTTTTCGGTTCCCGCGGAAACTCTTTAATTTTCCGGGATAAAAAGTACCCTATGTGCTATTCCAGACTATAATCTATCTCTGTGCCAAATTTCATCCAGATCCGTTCATCCGTTGGAGCGTGATTGAGTAACAAACATACATCCATACATCCAAACTTTCGCATTTATAATATTTATTTGATATAAATGTGAAAGTTTTACTCCTTAACGACTCAATTAAGAATGGATTATTTATCCCAGAAAATTAAAGAGTTCCCGCGGTTTTGGTTCAGGCTTTCTCTGTAACGTTACCCCACTAAAATTTCATGCTCGAAAATTAAATCCGATAATCTCTTATTATAGCAACATTGAGGTATTATGTACTAACGGGTAGCAATTATTGCTTTATGTATGTAATTGGAAAATAATTGTTTTTTTTAAATTGTGATAAGTATGAAAATATACACTTACAAATAATGGACGTTTTCATCGACAATCTCTAGGGAACAACGCCGTTCAATGGACCCGTGACAGTTTTCACGTTCTTATTTGTCGTATCTTAATTGGACTTAGGTGGTCCCTTTTTAAGGATTGTGTGTAAAAAGGGGCATTATAGGAATAAAACGGTGATATCACAAACATTAGTGTCAAAAACCCTCAATAACGAAGATCTCTTTCAGCGCGCCAGATATTATGATTGATGGCGATAATCGGTGATCCTTCACCCCTCGGATAAACAGGCGTCCGGGGAGAAAACGTCTCGCCTAAAAGGTCCTTTTAATACTTAGCTTTACTTTTAAGCATCTTTAAAGTGATATTGAACTCAATTTTATGAATGTTATCCAAAGCAGACCGCTTGAAGACGCAATGGAATATAGAAAAATTACATATAGGTACCAGTTTTTTAAATCGTACCTACTATAATATTATTAATTATTATTATTCTACTCTGAGCATTGAAGTACCTACTATCTAAAGCCTCATTGACTCTGCGTCAATGAGGCGTTATATGAGTGTTCTTTTGTATACTTATTGCATTTTATACTCTTTCAAACCGTCCGTATACCAGTCTCAAATTAAAACAAGTCAGTAGGTATTTTGTCTTGTTTACTTATCTGCAGTTTTGTGTGCAAGGGAACCACGCCAATTTATTTTCCCAAAACAAGGCAGGAGCAGGAAACCTTTATTTACCTAATGCACTTATCACTAGCGACCACTAACCTATTATGCAAATACTATTCAGAATTTATCGCTAACTATATCCGCGAGGCAAGTTGCGGCCCAGTTTGGCAGAGCTGCCGCGTGTAGGGCCCAGTATTGAATATTTCACTACGCGACCCAAGTACAATGACACGGCTTAATTTCGAATTTGTGTAGCCAATACACACAACGGTTTATTATTTGGGTTGTGCTATTGCTGTGAAAATTGCTCTCTAGGCTCGGACAAAATTGGCAAATATATACGTGCACCGGATTTAAAATACTTAAGAGGAGGAGGAAGAGACGAAAAAACTTACAGCTCTACCAGATTCAGTTTAAAGCTTTGTGAATAAGTGAATGATCATTATTTTCGGTTGTTATATTTAAAAGTTTCTATAAGGCATAACATGGTAACAGGAAAAAATGTAACAGCTAAGGGTCAATTGCACAATCGATGATCAATAAATAAATGACTAAATGGTTAAAGTTAAATTTTACCACCTAAGAAAACACTTTGGTTGCAACATGGGCATTTGAACATGGCATGATGGCATGAAAGATGGTACTATAGGTAAGGATATCTATAAATTATTTATTTATTTATTTATTAAATCTTTATTGCACACAAGAATACGAAAATAAACAAGACATTAAAACAACGAACTAGGACTACACAGTATGCAAAGGGTATCTATAAATTATTTTTTAAAACCCCACAAATATCTGCAACGCTGCCTGCTTACTATACTGCACTCATTCAGGGATTTGCATCCATTGAGGAATTCCGTCCTCCATCTCGGAAGGCTTGGATCAAATGGGTTACATAGACCAAAATATCTTTCGAATTCCAAGTCAATAATTGTAGGTAATTGCCGGTATATCTACTCCTTGTTCTAATTCCTCAACCACATGCTTTAGTGTAAGATGCTTTAGATGTGTTTAATTAAATGTATGATAAGAATTGTTAGGTTTTTTGTTAGATGTAAGATTTTTGCTAGATGTTGATTAATTAGATGGCGTGTCTAGATCACTAGTAAAGAAGTTTTATCCTAGTAACCAAAACATCTTTTTACAATCGGCTGATCCTGAACTGTAAATTGAGTTGATTTTACAAATAGCTAGTACTCAAGTCGATCTTAAATGGAAATAGATTGACAATGGTGCTGATTCTGTAGTGCACAATCTCTAAACGAAACTAAAATGACAGCATTAAAAATATTGCTAACCCTTTCATAATACTCCCTACGGAAAGGGACAAAAATTCATTTAAAGCTGTCATTTTAGTTTCGTTTAGAGATTGTGTTATACAGAATTGGCCTCAGTTACTCAAAATAAGAGTCGCCTAAATTATGCGAGAACAGCAATAATTTTGATGGAGGCCAAAACTCTTGATCATAGACATTGACTCAGGACTGAACATTGAGAAAAAAGTATAAGTACTTGAAGTGTTTCATTGGTAAGAAACACAACTGTTTCTGAACCATTGATTATATCGTTTCTTATAGGCATCCAATCTGATATCTAGGTATATAGAAATTTAATTTATCGAACATCTGAAGATGGCTAAATACATTTCGGATTCCACTTTTTTTTTTTTTTTTTTTTATCCACTACAAGTTAGCCCTTGACTGCGATCTCACCTGATGGTAAGTGATGATGCAGTCTAAGATGGTAGCGGGCTAACCTGTTAGGGGCATGGCAGTTATAGTAAACCCATACCCCTATTCGGTTTCTACACGGCATCGTACCGGAACGCTAAATCGCTTGGCGGCACATCTTTGCCGGTAGGGTGGTAACTAGCCACGGCCGAAGCCTCCCACCAGGCCAGACCAGGGAAAATTCAGAAATTCCACTTTTTCCACCACTGTTGATTCCACTTTTCCAGTAGGATTTTCAAGTAGGTACTAAATACTAATGGTTCCACTGCATCATGATCCATGGAAGCTTGCATTGGAAGCATGGAATAGGACTTGTGAATCCTGTTGCCTTCACTCCTGTTATAAAAATATACCTGCCTGTGCACTCACACGTGGAATATAATTTACTGGAGTAAAAATACAGAGACAGGTAAGAGCAAAAACGTTTAGTTCATTGTATACTACTAACTAGGTAGTAAAGGATTCTCAATCAGATTAAGACGTAGAGTTGGAAAATACAAGAAGTGTTAAAGAAAGAATGACGTATCAAGCTGCACACTGCAAATAGTACTGTGATAGTACATTGATGGACGGCGTCATAGAAATTCATAGCCTCAACCCTTATCTTAATATAGATGTCCACCTGAATGTCTGTACCGTCATCATGTACCTACTTAGAAATTCAGTCGTACATAGCACGTACAGTCAACACAGATCATCAAAAGTTCTTGATGATTTTATCAACTAGGTATGTTAGTAATGGACTTCATCAACTCGTTACTTTGATTTTCCGAGATTACCTAAATGTAGAATTATGTCCATCTCCAGGATGTAAGCTGTCGCTGCAATATAATCGGTTAGTCTGGAGCTTGGATGAAACAAACACGTCTGGAGCCGTGAAAAGGTAAGGCAGACACAAACAATATCAAAGACTTGTTATTTCCTCATCTCTACTTTCAAATCAGGTATTTTTTTCAGTTATTCAGTCTAAATAAAGTGTAAAATAGGTCATGAATCTAGATTAAAGAGTGAATGTCATAGTGTACCTAAACTAAATCAATATTTAATATTTAATATGACGACGACCTTCAGTTACTCTTTGCTAGACATGCTTATGTTAATAAAAGCATTGAATGTTTAGGAGACCTCCAAAACAAAGAATTAAGTGATCGATAAACGTTAGGCACTAAACCACTCAGGCCCCAAAGTTCCACCGTTGACAGGCGCGAAAAGTCAAACCATGTTTTACCACATTTCGTAACTGTTGCCAATCAACAACCGTATTAAGTTATCTGTCCATAATGAATATTGCAGACCTTCAAAGCGTTTAATTTCAGGGGCTAGAAGATAACGGCTCGATCGATAAAATCGTTCGTTATAGTTCCTAGCGATCTCAAGACATTTCGATACACTGGAACTTCGAGAAACAATTGATTTTCCATACTTTGGGTGGAAGCGTACTCACGGTAAAAGTCCTCGAGTGCGTTACATGGGCTCCAAGGTTCACTGTACGGTCGATGTTACAGGCTGTAACGGATGCACCTTCTCGCAGGCACCGTCTCGAACTTGCGTAACATTTACATAACGAGGCACATACTGTCCGTGACCAAAACCGCTCGGTCAAAGGCGGGCTCGCGCACGGCTCAGGAGACTGCTCCGTCCTGCCATTTTGGATTCGGTCGGGGCGAGCTGAGTGAATCACGCGGCTAGCACTCGTCACGCGCGATTCGCGCCTTGGGTTTTGTCTCCAAAGGGTACTTTTCTGTTAAAATCGGGATGTCGCGGAGCTACGTTCAGAAGAAAAATAAAAATGTATGAATCGGTCGGGCGGAGCAGTAGGCCGGCAGCGAGTGGCACATGCCGCTCGATACACGGGCGCATGCGCGAGGCGCGGCGCCACGTGACGTCACGCGGTCTTGCGCCGCCGCTGTGCCGCCGCCGCCTCTTCAATGGACCACGGCTTAGCTCTACCCTGCTCTACCACTTGACGCCCTACGAGACGTTCCTATTGTATTTAACGCCATAATCCACCATACCTAACCAATTTATGATAGTGATAAATCAAGGGTAAGTAGTACCAGGTGAAAAGCTCCAAAACTTCACTCTATTCAATTGATTAGAGTACCTACTATTATTTTGTAAAGCTCAATTTTCTGACTAAAGTAAACTAACATAACTGTTTAAATGAGAATTTTAAAACATTTTAAACAAAAAAGTTAAGAAATAGAGCTACAATAAGTTAAAAGCCTTGGTGCGCAAATGTATCCTCTCAAAACGAGAGGTTAGAACGTTACCCCCAATGCTGATCCACTTGACACCACTGGAGTTCAGCAACCTATACACAGATCGGAGATATTTCAGCTTTGGATAAAAACGCTACATCGAAATTAATTTGTTTTTCAATAAGATATGCAATTTATGGATTGTGTGAAAGAAGATATTATGCGTATAAAAGGGGTGAATGATAGGTTGACGAATAACAAAAGTGAGTGGAAGAGGCAAACATGTTGTGCCGACCCCACATAGCGTGGGACAAGGACAAGAAGAAGAAGAAGAATAAGATATGTAATTTTTTGAATACTTTTTACTTACTTATTACACTTTATGTCAAAAGAATTGAGCCATTTCCAATAAGCTCTCTTCTAAATTAGTCAAATCAAATCAAATCTTTTTTTATTCGAGTAGACTTTGACAAGTGCTTTTGAATCGTCGAGTGAATTTACCACTGGTTCGGAATGACATTCCTACCGAGAAGAACCAGCAAGAAACTCGGTGGTGCTCTGATGAAAAAAATAATTTACAATTATATCAATGTGTAGAATGTAGATACATAGCTAGTAGTTACACATGACGAGGGACGAGTGGCCTAGTTGTGACAACGCATATCATACGATTGCGATTGTTAAGCAACGTTGACCTAAGTCGGTAACTGGACGGATGACCGAATTTAGAAGTTCAAAGGAGACGGTTTGGATTTGTATGGGGCGTGGAACTGGTACACGTAGTCTTGGCCTTTTCGTTTTCTCCGTGCCTCGGAGAGCACGTTAAGCCGTCGGTCCCTGTTATTATCACTGACATCTGATAATAATCGTTACAAAAATCTGAGAGTTTCATTAGTCGAGTCGTACGCGGAAGGATGTGGGAGCCCACCGCATTATTATCCCAAGAAAACTCCTACCATTATTTGATTAATGGAAAGGGGTCACGACCCTCACTAATAATGAATACGACGTAGAGAGAGAGTAGACACTTATGTAACCACTGTCCTTAGCATTGTTGGAGCGAGTCAAATCCATGCTCTTTTCAGGAGTATACTTTTAATGGATTTCATAAACTTGTGTAATGGCAAGTTTAAAATAGGTTGTGGAATTTTGTAAATATTTAATAATCAATTTACTATTTACTACGCATAATACTTTGTAATACATTATATCTTAGTTACCTCTTTATTTTTATTTTCAGTTAGAAAATCTGCAACAGACTCTTTACCGAAATTAATTTTGTTTTTTGCTTCAAATTCCTTTGCAACGGATTCCTCTTTTACATTGTTATCTTTATGCGCATTAAAATCTTTAGATAAATATCTGAAGTCGTTGAAATCCTTAGTTTCTATCGGATCATCGGTTTGCACATGAACAGATTTTGTTCCTTTATCACTGGTTTCAACATTTCGCGTCGAAATATCATCGCGATTAATATTTCTACACAAACTAATAGTATTTAAAACTATTTGCCAAAAAAAATCTCCGATATTTTTTGCGTTTATGCACTGCATTGAGGTTAAAACTTTTGGTGATATCGATATACAATCAGATAGACACTTTGAATGGATCATTTGCGAATGAATTCTCAATGATTTGTGAAGAGATACCTGCCTACATTGGGTTTAATTAAATTCAGTTGATATGATTTTGGACCGAATACTTACCTATAATTTCGTTATCAGTTCCATAAGCTGTCCAATATAAATAATGATTGCAATATACTTGTTTGTCTAATTGTGAACTGTTTTGTTTTAAATATATAGGTACCTAAGTACGCAGTTGTTAATGTTTGAGGGGTAAAAATAATAAAGTTTCCTGATATACTTATTTTATTTACAAAATTATAAACATCATTACATTAATATTCAAAATAGTTATGCAGTATCGAATAATTGTATAATTCGATACTTTGGAGATTTTATCAATAATTTTAGTCAAATAATAATCTATGTATTACATGATATATTTAAACTACTGGTAGGTACCGTTATCAGAAATACGTATCTTTAGCAATCTTATATACATCATGTACCTAATGATATTCCAATAAAAATCAATTTAAAATAATAATAATAATAGTAACATCATAAAAAATCCATAAGAAAACTAACATTTACTAAGTACCCTGAGTACCATATTATAAAATTACATATATGAAATGGCTGTACAATACAACAATATTTATATGTTTTCTGCACTATCAATGAGATGTAAAACATTCTAATTATTAAAGCTATCAACACAATATACCTACCTACTAATTTTTTTTCTCGGTAAGATAGGTATGTAGAACCTTACTACCTGTGGCTCTCAAAAAGGCCATCCATGTTCAGCATTGGACGCATACAGGCTGATCGAATGAAATAGAATGGAATAAAAACATGCTTTTTTATATCAATGCATTTTATACCAAATTATATAGAAATATTTATAAGAAACAATTGTGAAAATAGCTTGATTTACTTACTTATTTGTCTAAAATTACGTGCATGTTAAATTGGCTATAAAATGAGGTATCTTTCAATTATCAGGATGCATAAGATGTACAGTAATAACTAACTGTATTACACATTAAAATATAACTTTATCATATGATAAGTATCGCAGAATACACATTTGCCAAAAAAAATTTCTTCCCGAGCCTGCCAAATTGCCTGCGGGCCTGTACACACGTACAATACTTAAATTTTCCATCGTTGGTTTGGATGCGACTTTTTCTTGGTAAACTTTTAAGATCCCATGTGTGCATTTTTAGTATACTGTACACGTACGTAGTGCGAACATACATGAGAATACGATGCATTATGTACACGTATTTAAATCATAGAAAATTATGAGAAGGGTATCTAAAAACGGTGTGAAATGATTTGTTCCTCATAAGTGATTTGTATCTCTATAGACACTGCATGCGGTGGCCGAAACTTGGCCTGGCGTACTGACACTCGATGGTGCTTTCAAAAATGACTATTTATCCTTCTTTACTAGGAGAATACTATAATATATATGCAAACTACAATACACGAAATATAATAATACCCTACACCTAAGTTTAACGTGGCAAAAAATATACCTAATTCTGCTACCTTATTTTGCATAATATAGGAAAAAGTCCATTGCAAAAGTGACGATAATGACAAAAAACGCTCAATGGCAAACGGATATTAAAACGATATGATTCTGCTTGAGCTTATTACTCCGCATATAGATGTAGAAACATACGATTTTAGCTAGCAGCTAGACTAGGGCTACATAACGATAGCCTTATTATTATTGTTGATGATTATGCTCCTTGAAAGCCATTAGTGAAGAATTGGCCTATACCTACATGGATATCTCGCAAAACGACCGACGACGCAGATGCAATCGATGCTCTCGATTGCAATCTAAGAAGCATCGGCTCGCGTCAACCACACGTCTGCGAATAGAGCCGACTCGATTATGGAATCAAGGCTGTGGTTTGGGCACAGTGGATGCTGGGCTCGTGATGTCTGTTAAATCAAATATGTAAGTACACACTTTAATAAAACAGACTAAGATAATAATTTTGGCAGCAAACATCACATCACATGAATGCTGATGCATTCCTAACCATTATCATGATTTTCAAAAATATTTGTTAAGAATGAGTCGGCAAAAAGTTCGCTTTTTATTTTAATATAAATTTCATAAATAGTTTATAGGTAGACATAATATAAGATTTATTTTTAACACCTAAAATATTTTAATAAGGTACCAAAGTTAAAATATTTATTTACATCATTACCTATTTACATATATTATTATCTTGTAAAATTGAGCAATTGCGACTAAATTTCAAATAAAATTCATTAAACAACACTACAATAAAGGGGTGTTATCGGTTATTCCATGCTATAAAAATCAGTCCAAAAGAAATTTTAACATTCGGAAAAAAGAGCATAACGAAAACTATAGTTAAAAGTTTACATGAGATTTTCCCAAACAATAATCAGTCCATTTTATGTGTATTTACAATACATTATTTTCAGACTCGTGTATTGGTTAAGTAGATCAGTCAATATCCAAGCTCTTAAAACTACTGGTAAAGCTGGCGAACATGCCTTTGCTTGGTTTCTTGATCCTTTTCTTTTCATCGACTTTGAAGATCTCAGACTCTATTAGCCAATCTCTATAGACTGTCTCCATGACTTTCCTTTGTTCTTCGTGGAGTTGTTTGACAGGTGGCTCAGGGCCGCCATAGTCTTCGGGCAATAATTCCACGTCAACTACAGAGGCAGGTCCCTCTGAAGAGAAGTTGAGTAGGTTGAGAAGATTGGAGTGTATGAGGGGCTTAACGAGACACATCACTTGGTTGATGAACGAAACCGTGTGTACTACGTGAATCTTCTTCAGGCGACACGGATGCGCGTTCTGAAAAACAAAAGACAAAAGTTGAATAGCTTTTTCGGGCCAAGTTGTATCTCAGATTCTATAGCAGAGCTGGAAAATAAGAAATAAGTAGGAAGCTTAATATTTTTTTTAAATAGCAGTCTCAATCAACGAGGACTTTTCAAATTTTTATTGAAAATAACAACATTACGATTCGTACCAATCCTGCTTTCCGGGATATTTCGAAGCACAGCCTAATCCCTAATAGTCTAATAAGTAACAACGAGTACTTAATTTTATGCTTTTTGCGTAGGTATCTACTTAATACTGCATTAAAATAGAGAGACGTAGTTCGGTAATTGCTATTCCAATTTAAAAATAGCAGAGATGAAGACTCACTTACTTTTGATACTTAAGTAATGGATAAATGAGGCATCGTTAAATCCTAAAGATCTACATTTGAAAAACGGTCCGATATATGAAAGTTGCGAATCACTTCAGGCTTAGAGCTTAATGTATTATGTATTCATATGTTAAAACTAAAAATGTCTCTACGAAACTTTTGCTCTACAAAGCAAATATTAGCAGCAAGCAAGCGCTATCTAGCACTAAAATATTGTAATATTGTAAATATTGAATATTGGTAGAAGTGGTGGTATAAAGACTTTTTTATTTTAATTTTCTTATTTTATTTTATAAGTAGGTATAACAAAATGAGCTTGTTATTCCAATTGTTACGAAGTTACTATTAGTTATACTTACTAGTAGTAGTTACTTACTATAATCGAGTATTATCTAAGTATTCTGTGCTATAATATTATAGCTTGTATCTAATGAAATTCCGCAAAGTATCATACTATCAAGCAGGTTATGTTTACTATTTTAAGCCGATTCGATAGAGAAGAAGGTTGATTAAAATTGTGTGATGGTGATAATAAAAAAAACCCGGCTGAGTTTGTAGTGGGCTCTTCTCACAGGGTGCGTTTTGAACCCTCGTAGAACCCTCGTAGTTTTAAGATAAGTACCGTGGTTAATTATCACCATCATGTCTCTTACTTTGTAAACGTGACGTTCAGAAGGCTTACTGTGTAACTAGGTACCTGTTTTTAATAAATATACTTTGTATTGAATCGAAGCAGACGTTACTTTGTGGAAGTCCATGATAATGAATGAACCAGAAGCTTAATTCGCAACCGCCACGGTAGACAAATCTATGTGGTGCAGTGCGTGTCTTCCACCGACAGCATGCGAACACCCACCACCCAGCAATTCGCACCGGCACAGCACCACACGAATTAAGCTTCTGGTTCATTCATTTAAATATACTTTGAATTTGAGTTTGAATTAGTTCAAAATAATGTAGAAACAAACCTGAATATAATGCATAAAAGCACGCAACGCTGGTAGAGTGACCCTGGTAAGATGCCCAAGGCTGCATCCCTTCATATCGAAGATGACGATGTAGCCCTCAGAGAGTCTGTCTTCTGAGAGTTTGATGTCATTGAACATGCAGAACACTCGCACGGCGTCTGCGAAGTTCAGTTTGCTGTAATCGGTGTCTGCAAAGCGATAAAGCAGGATGTGGTAGCCTTCGGGTGACAGCTTGGGCATAGCTACCATTTGGCTGAAAATAAAGAAATGCATGTGACCCTCAGCTTCTATTTTCTTTGGGGAGAAAACAATCCTATGATAAGAAAACAATTGAAAAAAAACGAATATTTAAAATGATTTAAAAAAATATACACCTTAAAACTAAGGCATTACGAATGTAGTATATTTACAGGTATGTTAGGCATTAAAGTTGAATTACGAATGTAGTAGGTATATTTACAGGTATTTAAGACCTTTTGTCTTCGTAACAACGCGAGCATGTCGGTGACGTGGAGCATGTCTGTGACGCATGTCGGTGACACGAATCCACAAGTTTACCCCCTACCAAAAAGTGCTCAACGCGACTAAAGAAGTTTTCACTTCAAAAACATTTTATAATTATACATTGATTTATTGATTTATTCGTTGTGAACACAATATTAACATGCATTCTGCCATTTCTGGCGTACAACATTTAGAATTAACTAACATTGTTACAATAATGTTAACATTGTTACAACATTGTTACAATAATGATTGAAAGTTAATTCTGTGGACAGAAAATGTTACGCAAATTGAACATTCCCACTCATTATTGTATGCAAATATATTTTAACCTCTGACATGTTGAAAAACAGTGATGATTCTATAGTACTTATGCACCAAAAAAACAATTTAACAACAAATCGGTGCCTGTAAAAACCTACAACCTTCGTCGTTCTTAAATACCGACCGGACACAATTATTACTGTTATTAAAAGAATGACGTCAAAGACTATTAATTACATTTTAACTACAATAAAATGTATCCTTTAATTTTTTTACCATAATAATGATAAAATATAAGTGCAGGGTACCAAATTTCTAGCAAAAAAGCTTCAGATGTGGCCATTGACTAACTATGGTTGTAGCTGTGACAGTGGCGATTCCTGGTGGTCAATCTTGGGTTTGCGCTAGTTGATGGTTACTTAGGTATTTTCTCATTAAAATACATTTACCTCATATATCACTGATTAGGGGTAAGTATAGGTTTAATATAACTGATAGGTATATCCCTAACAGGTTTGCCCGCTACCATCTTAGAGTAAGTACTTACATCATCACCCACCACCTGGTGACATTGCAGTCAAGGGCTAACTTGTACTTACTAGAATAAAGAATACTATTTTTATTTATTTTACACTAGCAGATTCCCGCGACTTCGTCTTCGTGAAATAAGTTTTTTTTAATTCCCACGGGACCTCCCTAATTTTTCGGGTTAATCTCGGTTCTCGTACCAAGCCTATGACACTCACAAATAATGTGACTATCTACTGGTACCAGAATTTTCAAAATCGGTTCAGTAGATCCAGAGATTACCCCCTACAACCTCACAAACTCACAAACTTAACCTCTTTATAATATTAGTACAGTGCGTGTTACATTATTACTATGATATCTTCTAAAATATTCATCTGAATTAAGTGGTGTAAGGGCGAATTTGATCTATTATTAAATACTTGAGATTAACAACCATGTTATTTTGGGATTAATACTATGTTGGTAGAAACACCTTCGCGAGTATAGCATTGTTTTAGACCAAATTTGAAAATCATAATGACTGTTATTGTGAGACGACCTTAAAAGATAGCTATATGCTGTCGCGGACTTTTTTTTAGAACTTTTTGAGAGGAACAATTCCACCGTACATTGTTTTCGTGTACCTTTTACTATTTACGCAGCGCACGCCACGGAAGCTCTCAGATGAGAATTTTTTTTCCGACTTCATTCACATTATTGCAATTTTCGTAGGGATCTTTAATTTTTTTGAAAATAAAATACAGCCTATGTTACTCGCTGATAATGTAGCTTTCTATAGGTGAATTTTTTTTTTAAATCGGTTGAGTAGTTTTTGAGTTTCGGCAAAAGCAAGTAGCTTGCAATGCGCAACTCATAGTGCACGCCTTCGGCCCGTAGTGAGCGGGGAGAAAGCGGGCCGAAGGAGTTCGAATATTCTCGCAGTACGAGCCACGTGGCGATGCGGCGCACGTCACAAGTCACAACTCACAACCAAGGTGCGAGGTGTCATGGAGCGTGCGTGATTTTAAATAATTATCGATTAACGCAATCATTTAATTGATAAACTTATATGTTTTGTTAATGGTATCTATTTCATGTTATAAAATATTAGTATATTACTTAAATAGATCTAGTATAATTGGTAAGTAACTTATGCATAAGTAATTATTGGTATTGCGGCGCAAGCTGCGCAATCTTAGAGGAATCGCCACTGAGCTGTGACATCTAATTAATGAAATGTTGTTTAGACAAACATCCTAAACACCAATGTCTGTTGTTATTTGTGGTAACAGCCATTGCAATAAGTACCTAGGTACTTATCTAACATGTAAATATATAATATACTAGGTAATATACTGAAATACTATTAAAAATAAACCAGCTAATAACATAAGTAAACTTAACCCGGTAAGCTAGTAACCTAGCTACAACGCGAATAATATGAAACGAGCTCATCGACATTTCAAAATTCAGATTATTTAGATAGACCCATTGATGTAGAATTTTAGAATGGATAGACCATAACTTAGGTCACTTAATTTGAGTTTCTCAGTTAAATTCTACGATACAAAATGCCGTGGAATGCAGCTACACTCTGCATATTTATCAATATCTCGGTCTGTAGACTACTATCAGTCAAATAGCCTCTTCTTGATTGAGTAATAAAGATCCATTCCATATCGCACTTATTCAGTCCACTGACCTCTATATTGCTCTCTAATCTAGAGTCTAGACTGGCTGTCTGATTCTGAAATCTGAACAATACAATAGACCTTTGACCTATTTGATTACTTATAGTATTTATCGTCTTTTTGACGCCGTCTACAGATTTGGGGCATACTAATGCATCTTTAGCGGTGTTATTTAAATATTGTTGACGTTCGTGTTTTAGAATTATAATTCTTTATTTTAGGGACGTCAAGGTACGTACGTGACATAAAACTATTATTTTTAAATAATACTGCTTTAAGCGATGGTAGTAACCACCACGGTCTAGTTCAATAGAAAAAAAACAATACAGGAAAAAAACTAAGTTTCCAACTAGCACAGTTTTTTAAAAAAACAGCAACAAACTCTAACAAACAAACTTAATTTTGAGGTCCTAAGAAATGGAATTCGTTACAATAATTGTTAAATGTTAAAATGTTTTCTTCAAAGCTATACGGAACCCTGGAATGACTACGACGTCTGACTGGCACTTGGATGAACAGGGTTTGTAGTCTTAAGTCATGCCTAAGTATACTTTTGCTAGCTAGAAGCAGTTTTTTAATAATAGACATCAAATATTTGCTTTCCGAACCGGTGGTAGAATCTTGACATGGTATATATATTGTGGCTTATGATATGTATCATAAGTGACACAAGCTGTCCTACGTGAAATAAATCTTTTCATTCCAATAATACTCACGTGATATCCAAAATGGTTTTATTCTTCGGCAACAGTGGGTCGCGATTGGTGAAAATATCAGGGGAGTTGTTCCTCAGCGTGAAGTAGCACTCGATGGTGTCCTTCGTCTCCTTGACCTTGCAGTAGTTGGAGTGAAGGAAGAGGACCACGTACTCGTCCGATATGTAAGGCAGGTGGGGTTGGCTTTTCATCCTGAAAAATATTTTTGAAATTAAGCCTGTGCTTAACCAGGCAAGAAAATAACACTTTACAAATCATACTTATTATTATAAATACGAAAGTGTGTTTGTTTGTTGGTTTGTCCTTCAATCACGCCGCAACGGAGCAACGGATCGACGTGATTTTTGGTATGGGTATAGTTGAGGACCTGGAGAGTGACATAGGCTACTTTTTATCCCGGAAAATTGAGGAGTTCGGGTTCCCGTTAATCAAAAAACTAAAACCACGCGGATGAAGTCGCGGGCATCAGTTAGTAATTAATAGAAAACAAATAATGCAGTCGGGTAATTATCGGAAAATAGAGTAAGCAGCAGCAGATATAGGTATACCTAAAGCTATGAAAAACCAATGTCCTATGTTTTAAACCAACAATACTCAATCCTCATCCAAATAAACATATTATGTGAAAAAAACTGAAAACTATGCCAGTCAACATAGACGTAGCAAAACAGAAAAAAAAGTTTATCATTGTATAGTACACAAATAACACAGCAGTTATATTATATATCCAGTGTGTACTTGACCTACTTAACATAAAATATACAAAATTCAAATGACTGAATTCCAGAGTACCTAGTAGGTAGGTACAAGTTGTATTATAAAAATCGTGGGCGAGTTAAAATAAAAGCTACAAACAAAAAGGCACATCAAATTCCGCTATTATGTAAGTTCATAAAAAGTACATAATATTATCATTCATTCGAAAAGCTATTATACTCGTATGTTGAAATGTTGCACAAAATTATGCTCCGAATCACCTTTCTGGTCTAAGTGTTCAAAAGCACCAAATGCAAATAAAAGAACATCGGTTGCTTAAAATCAGTTATACCTAGGTACAATATACCACAGAAGGTTAATATCTAGTTTATTAAACATAAATAATTTTGGTTTTTTACATTACTACAAGATTAAACAAAAAAAATTGGTTGCCTGTAAAGTCGGTATACGGGCGAAAGTTTTACGTGACAACGACTTTGAGTGGTAAAATAATTTTACATCTCTCATATTCGGTAAGTAGGTCCTTATTACCCCCAAATGGAGCTTGTAGGTGACCAATTAGCGCTCTGGGGTAATAATGTAGCTAGAAAAGCCCTAGGGCGGTAAGTAATTAAAAAAAGTATGATGGTTAGATGTACGCGAACTTTTTGAAAGAGTGAAGAGTTTTTTTTTTAATTACTTACCGCCCTAGGGCTTTTCTAGCTACATTATTACCCTAGAGCGCTAATTGGTCACCTACAAGCTCCATTTGGGGGTAATAAGGACCTACTTTACCTCACAATCGAGATGTAAAGCAGAGTAGTTAGCTCGGGTGTAAGCATCAATTGCACCCTCGAACTATAGGCGCCCTCCCTGCGCTCGTGCGCCTAAATATCTCGGGCTGCAATTGATGCCTTACAACCCTTGGCTACTAATCTACTATTAATGTGAATATTCATTCGTATAGTAGGAAGAAGGATGAAATCTCTCTCACTCTCTCTCTCTCGCTCTGTCTCTCTCGCTCTTAGGCGGGCTAACTGTGCTCGAGTGGAAGGGACGCGTGCCTTTCACTTTTTATGTCTGTCTCTCTCGCTCTTAGGCGGGCTAACCATGCCCGAGTGGAAGGGACGCGTGCCTCTCACTCGCTCTCATTGTGAGCGCATAACGTGAGCGGAGCGTAACGCAGTTTCTTGAAGTGTCACCCGGCAAACCAATTTATAAGACGTTGTCACGTCAAAAAATGCGCGAATTTCGTGAGTGAAGTTCGAACCTGCGACATCTTGCTTACGACGATGCTCTTTACCGGCTGAGCTATTGGCGCTACTTGGAAGTGTTCTAAATGTTCATCAGTCATCACTGACTGAAAAGTTAAGTGCAGGTACCTACTCTGTCTCTCTCCATCTCTACTAGAGGAAGAAAAAGAGAGAGTTTAATGCTTTTTTGTCTCGTGCGATTTTTTTCAGATTAGGTCCCCGCATTTTATAGTGCCAAAAGAACTACTTAGGTAGGTATGGTCTAAAATTAAACCACCAAGATAATTAATTGTTCAACAAAACATTTTGAAACTAATCGATTTCGTATTTCTATGGCGAGCTGAAGGCTTCGCTATCTTGGGACATCTTCAAGGCAAGAGTGAATAGGCATCTTCTAGGCAAGCGCGCTCCAACCTAGACCTCATCATTGCTTTGCACAAAGCATGATTGTCGTCAAGCGCAAGCCTATGTCACAATAAAAAAAAATAGACTAAGATATGGCTGTATATGCGGGATAGACTTACATGCGGGCAGACCATCACTATTTTAACCAGATGAGAGCCCTACATCCACCAAATACTGAATCAGCCTTCCTAGTGATAGTTACCAAAAGTACAGCTATCTCCTATACCTACCTATAGTATAATAATTATGCTAGTACCATCGCCTGATCGTGTCTTTTCAGTTGTTCGGTTTTTAGCCTCAGGCTTTCATCAAGATCCATACTCTCTCCAAGGGCTAGAACGCAACAATAGATCTATAGTTCTGTTATCTATATCTATAACAGAAGTCGTACTTATTCTTATTTCTGACGTCCAAACAGAAGCATGTCAGCATTTTTTAGGTTAGCAGAGAAGCTTCAGCTTATTCTTTAGAAGTTTGGATGCTAAGCCAGTTAGAAGCTGGATGTTCAAAGTACGAAACAGAATAGAGATAGAAAAGCTGAAATTAGCGAAATTAAAAATTAGTTTAGGTTAGAGATGTTACATGATAGAATCGGCCCCATTGTGTGAACAGCCTAGTTCATAGTATAAAGTTGCGGTTAATGTAGGTTGCAATAACCACAATGTTTCGTGTCAACACTAAAGAATTTTGTCTTTGTATTACACCTATAGGTACTAAACTAATAATCTAAGGACGTGAGCAGGTTTTGTACAATCAGCATTGTATTGTGTAATTTGGCTTTCTACGTCCATTTCGCAGGAGAAAGTGAGCATGGCATGCCATTCACGCGACTTAAATATTAGCATGCGTTTTTTAATACTTGAATTTCTCTCTGCGACGTATTCATGATTGCTGAGGGGCGGCCCCTTCCGTTAATCGCAAGAATCTTTTTGAAGTAAAACTTCTTTACGCACGCTTGACTTGGGGAGTATGCTGGTAAATGCGTGATGAGAGCGTTACGAAAAGTGTGATCGGGCGAGGCGAACGGAAGTTGAGAGGGAGATAATTAAGTTCGCTTGACTTGGGGAGTAAGCTGGTGAATGCGTGACGAGAGTGTTACGAAAAGTGTGATCGGGCGAGTACAAAAAGTATTATGCCCGCTTTCACCGACGACCCATAAGATTTAAGGGACCCCTTAGCATATTTAGGGGCCAGTTAGGGGATCGTTTCCGTTTCACCAGTTTTAAAGGTTCCCTTAGTGACTTATGGGTCCCCTAAATTTAGGAGATGGATTATTGGTCCCATAAACCTTCACATAAGTAAAAGAGACTTCAAAAGGACGAGATGGACAGTGATTTGTTTGATTTACTTGATAATTTCGGTATTATTAGGTACCTATATAAGTATGTGAAATTCTGTATGTTTGCACATAGGGTGCATTTGGAATGTGGGAATCAATCAAAAAACTAAGCGAACGAATTTGCGGACTGTTATTTGATATAAATCGTAGTATTTAGTAGTAGTAGTATTTGGTATAATCGAAATTGAGCTCTAATTCAATGCTGTTATGGCTTACTTTACTTTGACGCCGAACTTTTACGATTTGATCGGCCATTCATACATAATCGGGGGGCAGGATAGTAGGACAGCGAGTAAGTAGACAGTGGACCACGCGGTCCACTACGTGGTCCGCTTTAGCGGGCCGCTAACCCACGCGCCATACTAGTATCGAATATAGCCGTTCGAAGACAGAGCAAATCAGGCAGAGTAAAAGAAGTTTATGTATGTCATACTCATAAAATAAATTGACGGGTACTAATCTAATATTGGATAACCCACCACTCGCGTATTTGCTGTATTTCATCCTCGAAGCCTTCGGGTATTGGCTTCATGCCGTTCAGGAACGGGTGAGAGTACTTCGTGGCCGACATCGCTTCCAGCGCCGACTGGCCGCCTGAAATTAAAAAAAAAATACCAATTTACTTACAACTATGTCTATAACCACTGAATACTATAATCAGTGCCTTTAATAGGTGAAAACAAAGTATATAGCGGCTTAGACGCCCAGCCTCTTAGCCCCGGGAGTCGGGAGTTTAATCCCCGGGCACGCACCTCAAGCTTTTTGAAGTTATGTGTGTTTTAAGTAATTACTAAATAAATCACTTGCTTTAAGGGTGAAGAAAAACATCGCGAGGAAATCTGTATGCCCGAGAGTTCTTCATAATATTCTCAAAGGTGTGTGAAGTGTGAATCCGTACTTGACCAGCGTGGTGGACTCAGGACAAAGGGTATGAACCTTTCTCATTCTCAGAGGAGACACATGCTCTTATGCGAACCGGCGTGGGATGAATTGATGATGATAGCATTCATGAAAATATTTTTGGTGGAAAAACTTTTTGAGCTTTTTTCGATTAGGTACTCAAGAGGTAATAGGTAAGTACCTACCTATAGTTCGCGATTCGCTGCGGGTGCGATTTACAATACCAAAGTCTCTCCATTTCATCATTAAAATTGAAATATTTTGTAAAGAATTAAATACCTAGCAAACACATTTTTTTACAACAGACGTAAATAGGTCATGGTAAAATAATTATTGTAATGAAGTACTTTCTTGAGGTAATTTCATTGAACTATCAAAACCGTAAACTTCAATATCGGTCAAGGTTAGGTACCTTAATTATTATCTTCATTAAAAACATGTAGTTTTGGCCCAAACAAGGATTCGATATTATGACGAGAAAGGCAAGGTTCAGTGTTGATATCGCAGTCAAGGGCTAACTTGTAGATGATAAAAAAAAAAATTAAAATGCTGTAAGTACCTACCTACACTTAGGGTGCCTTTCCACCAGACATAAGACGTTGCCATGCTACGAATGTATGTCAAACCCACCACTACTTAGGAGGCGTATGATTTTCATAGCTTAGATCGTTCTATTTCAGTATAAAATATAGGTGCTTAAATTATTTTAAAAACGAAATAGAAATCACCTAAACCAAAGGATTGCATAACAATCATAGCTGTTTTAACTTCTATAACGAAACACGCGATTTACGCATA
The DNA here is from genome assembly GCA_917051295.2 of Erebia ligea. Lineage (NCBI taxonomy): Eukaryota > Metazoa > Arthropoda > Insecta > Lepidoptera > Nymphalidae > Erebia > Erebia ligea. Next base: position 14,849,725 of record OU785228.1, read on the forward strand.
ACAGCAAAAACGAGTTGTTGCAGTCACAAACGAATCAATTTCGGCCATACGTTAGATGTGCAGTGATGCGAATGCTCATTGGGTCATAACGCACGGAACACTTTCTTCGGTAATCGCTCGTTAATTACTTGTACATTAAATTGGGGTGCGTATTATAAAATACTACATGAGGCGACGTCGTCCACATTGATTAAGTTTTTTTTCATACATATAGCCTGCTTTGAAAATGCGAGTTTCAATGCCCGTTGAGCCACCTGAAACTTCAGACGAAACTTGTAAATTTCAGACGAATTATACGTCATTCAGCGGGTAGAAAATCATCGTTATTTGCCATGGAATTAGGAATTATGACTTAATGATTTTCTTTCAAAGTGGAGATTTTCTAACGTCCAAAGTTGACCTCAGAACTCTCAATTTTCTGAAAGGCTGAGCCTGAAACTTGATCAATTATTTGAATTATATCCTGTACTTGATCAACAAATACTAAAATTAGATAAATATTATCAATATTCATTCTAAGTCCTATCTTAATCAGTAGGTTGGTTACATTTTTAGGGTTCCGTACCAAAATGGTAAAATTATTTTATTAATTATTTTTAGTCATGATAGTTTTTGATTTATCGGGCAAAATGTCGAAAAAAATACCGTTCCCCCCCCCCCCCCCCCCCCCCGGAGTTTACCAATCGAAAAATCTGAAATAATTATGGTCAATAGGAATTTATGTATATTTTACAGGAAAACTATAGCCAATGCTCTAACTAGCATAGTTTTTTTGATATTAACAGTAAACCTCTACAAACAAAGTTAGTTTTGCGGTTCATTTCGTCTTGTTTTTAATACGTCATAAATCGTAAAACTTACTACAGGTTTGTACGGAACCCTCGGTGCGCGAGTCCGACTCGCACTTGGCCGGTTTTTTTAATTTGTTAAAAACTCACACTCGTAACCTTCTTGGTGTACTTTTCTAATTTGCTTTGCGCGCACCATTTTCTTTCACGTCATATTGTTTAAAATTAAAACCGATTAAAAACAAGAAAATTGAAAATAAGTGAAAAACCTAAAATGAGTGATTCTAGTGATGAAGAAATTAACAGAATTGAATTTAATCTTGTGATTTTTTTTGCATTTAGTCATTTCCTCGCTGAGGTGGGATGAAAAGTTACGTGTTGCACTCGAGTGAAAAGATTTTTCACCTCGTGCTCTTTTGATTCCCTCGCTGACGCTCAGGATTCTAATTTTTGAATCCTTCGCTTGCTCGGTCATCAAAATTGAGCACGCGGTTAAAAAACAACTTTTCACTCTTGTATAACAAATAACTATTATATTTTGCATGGAATGTTTGGAAATGTTTTGTTGATTGTTGTATACCTACTAGGAACCTAATACAACAGTTTAGAAAAAAAATAAGGAAAACAACAGAAAACCTCGATGAATATAGGTAGGTACCTTACCTAAGTAAAAAAATAAGGAAAACTACAGGAAACCTCGATAATTATATATACCTACTTCTATATCAATATTATAAAGAGGTAACGTTTGTGAGTTTGTGACGTTGTAGGGGGTAATCTCTGGATCTACTGAACCGATTTTGAAAATTCTGGTACCAATAGAAAGCCACATTTCTTGTGAGTGTCATAGGCTATATAAGCTATATTATATATATTATATTAACCCGAAAAATTAGGGCGTTCCCGTGGGAATTTAAAAAACTTATTTCACGCGGACGAAGTCGCGGGCATTTGCTAGTAGGTAAATAAAATACCTACCTTACCAAATAAAATATGATACAGTTTTCAGTACACCTATGGTATTAATAGATCTATCGTAAATCATTAAAATAAGATATAAAAACCAAACAAAGTTTTTGTGCCAAACGTAATAACCGTAGCAGTTAGCACGTGTTAGATATGCTTAAATGACTTTATTTTGAAACTTATTTATATACATTTGAAACATAGAGATAATAATATTATCTCTATGATTTGAAACTATTTTTATTTTGAACTAGATGATGCCCGCGACTTCGTCCGCATGGATTAAGGTGTTTTACTCCCCGGGAACTCTTTAATTTTCCGGGATAAAAAGTAGCAGGGGGAGGACATATCCCGCGGGATAAGTTGATAAAGTTCTGGTACCCTACTTCTGGTACTGGTAGGTACTAAGTTTATGGTTAAATTTGGTATGTAGGTACCTAATATATCTAAAAGATCTCTGAAATTAAGTCACTTGCGTTTGGATAAAAATGACGATCGAGAAAACCTGTTTCGTTTCGAGTTCAAGTTCCGTTCTGCGAAACGGCACTTACATAAGTACATACGAGTACGGTCTGCAGAATTTATCTCGTTAGATCGACAGTCGACACATTTATTTACAAAGTCTTGCTGATGCCCGCGACGTCGTCCGCGTGGACTAAGTTTTTTCGATTCCAGCGGGAACTCATTAATTTTCCGGGATAAAAAGTAGCCTATGTATGTATGTATGTATGTATATTCTTTATAGCTGATGCCCGCGACTTCGTCCGCGTGGAATAAGTTTTTCAGTTAATTTTCCAGGATAAAAAGTAGCCTATATTACTATCCCACGGTATAATCCCCCTATAATGGTGAAACACGTACTTCTTCATATTTTAACGAAAGCCCAAATGCTGTTTCATGGCTATAACTTGAGAAATTAAGGATTTTCATACAAAATCTCAACCCCTATTTCACCCCTTCGGGGGTGGAATTTTGAAAAACTGTGAAACACATATGTTTTCATTTTTAACCCGCAGCTCATATATCAAGTTTCATGGCTATAACTTGAGAAATTAAGGACTTTCATACAAACTCTCAACCCCTATTTCACCCCTTCGGGGGTGGAATTTTGAAAAACTGTGAAACACATATGTTTTCATTTTAAACCCGCATCTCGTATATCAAGTTTCATGGCTATAACTTGAGAAATTAAGGATTTTCATACAAACTCTCAACCCCTATTTCACGCCTTCGGGGGTGGAATTTTGAAAAACTGTGAAACACATATGTTTTCATTTTCAACCCGCAGCTCATATATCAAGTTTCATGGCTATAACTTGAGAAATTAAGGGCTTTCATACAAACTTTCAACCCCTATTTCACCCCTTCGGGGGTAGAATTTCGGGCTAAAAAGTATCCTATGTCCTACCTCGTAGTATGGGCTCAAATCGTTCCAAGTTTCGTTTGAATTCATTCAGTAGTTTCGGCGCGATGCGCGGCCAAGATACAGACAGACAGACAGACAGACAGACAGACAAAAATGAAAAAAATTACAGATTTGGCTTCAGTATCGAATAATGAGTGCCCTCCAAAAAAAATTTTCAAAATATCTTCAATGTACAGAATTGGACCTGTTACAGTTTTATTATCTATATATATATATATATATATATATATATATCTCTATATATATATAAATCTCGTGTCACAATGTTTGTCCTCAATGGACTTCTAAACCACTTAACCGATTATAATAAAATTCGCACACCATGTGCAGTTCGATCTAACTTGAGAGATAGGATAGTTTAATATTATATAGATTAGGATTATTAGTGCTACCCGTGCGAAGCCGGGGCGGATCGCTAGTATATATATATATAAATCTCGTGTCACAATGTTTGTCCTCAATGGACTTCTAAACCACTTAACCGATTATAATAAAATTCGCACACCATGTGCAGTTCGATCTAACTTGAGAGATAGGATAGTTTATATTATATAGATTAGGATTATTAGTGCTACCCGTGCGAAGCCGGGGCGGATCGCTAGTAAGTATATAGATAGCTGATGCCCGCGACTTTGTCCGCGTGGACTAAGTTTTTTCGATTCCAGCGGGAACTCATTAATTTTCCGGGATAAAAAGTAGCCTATGTATGTATGTATGTATGTATATTCTTTATAGCTGATGCCCGCGACTTCGTCCGCGTGGAATAAGTTCTTCAGTTAACTTTTCAGGGTAAAAAGTAGCCTATATTACTATCCCACGGTATAATCCCCCTATAATCGTGAAACACATACTTCTTCATGTTTTAACGAAAGCCCAAATGCTGTTTCATGGCTATAACTTGAGAAATTAAGGACTTTCATACAAACTCTCAACCCCTATTTCACCCCTTCGGGGGTGGAATTTTGAAAAACTGTGAAACACATATGTGTTCATTTTCAACCCGCAGCTCATATATCACGTTTCATGGCTATATCTTGAGAAATTAAGGATTTTCATACAAACTCTCAACCCCTATTTCACGCCTTCGGGGGTGGAATTTTGAAAAACTGTGAAACACATATGTTTTCATTTTCAACCCGCAGCTCATATATCAAGTTTCATGGCTATAACTTGAGAAATTAAGGACTTTCATACAAACTTTCAACCCCTATTTCACCCCTTCGGGGGTAGAATTTCGGGATAAAAAGTATCCTATGTCCTACCTCGTTAGTATGGGCTCAAATCAGTAGTTTCGGCGTGATGCGCGGCCAAGATACAGACAGACAGACAGACAGACAGACAGACAGACAGACAGACAGGCAAAAATGAAAAAAATTACAGATTTGGCTTCAGTATCGAATAAAGATTGCCCTCCAAAAAAAATTTTCAAAATATCTTCAATGTACAGAATTGGACCTGTTACAGTTTTATTATAAGTATAGATTCTCTCGTCCACCCTACCAGCTAAAGTGTTCCGAATTCCGATACGATGCCGTGTAGAGACTAGAGACCGATTCGGGGTATGGGTTTAATAAATAACTGCCACATCGCTATTCCCTACCAGTTAGCCCTTTACTATCATATACTCGTAGGTAGACTGCATCATCACCTATCACCAAATAAAATAAAAATAAAAATTTTAGTGATCATTCAGAACTTACAAGGCAACATCTGCAGCTTTTAACACGTACCTAGATCCTACTGTGTATGATCAACTGACAACGAAAACCATATCACTATCAGCTGTTATCAAGCATGATAAACTGTAAAAATAACTTTTTTTTTATTTTATTCCACTATAAGTTAGCCCTTGACTGCGATCTCACCTGATGGTAAGTGACGATGCAGTCTAAGATGGTAGCGGGCTAAACTGTTAGGGGTATGACAGTTATATTAAATCCATGTACCCTAGTCGGTTTCTACACGGCATCATACTGGAACGCTTAATCGCTTGGCGGTACGTCTTTACCGGTAAGGTGGTAACTAGCCACGGCCGAAGCCTCCCACCAGACATAATAAACTGCCATACTCCTCAACGCCATCACTTCGCCATCACCAGGTGAGATCCGGTTCCATCCGCAGCTGGTCACCTGGGCTTGGAAAAGCGTGGACGAGCTACAAACTACCACCTGATACCTCCCACTATCACCGTATCTAATGGTTTAGCATGATATATTATCGTTCAGTAGCCTAGTTACGAAGGTGGCGTGACCGCAACCAGCAGTCATCCGTCACGTAATAGGCACGTAACAGGTACTCAGCCACGCTTCAAGTTTTAAGCCGATTTGCGAATGTGTTTCCGTGTTTATGCTGCGTTTATTAGCTTCAAATTCTTCTCTGACGCAACTCTACGCGTTATGAATCTAGCGTATTTTAGAATTTAGGCCAAGATTTTTCCTTTAGAAGTTTATTATTTGGAAAATATTTAAGATCTGCAACCAGATTGAGAGAGCTTAAACATCCTGCCAGCACCAAGCCGACTCTCCTATATCTTCATATATAAAAATGTATACAGCTACTCTTTCTTAACCTAGGTATCTATTATTTTCTAAGTATCATACTAATATTATACCTAAATGCGAAAGTGCGTTTGTTTGTTGGTTTGCCCTTCAATCACGCAGCAACGGAGCAACGGATCGATGTGATTTTTGGCATGGGTATAGTTGAGGACCTGGAGAGTGACATAGGCTACGTTTTATCCCGGAAAATTAAGGAGTTCCCGCGGGAATCAAAAAAACTTAAACCACGCGGACGAAGTCGCGGGCATCAGCTAGTCAGAAATAAAATTGTAGGTCTGAGGACTGCACAATTTATGATGACCTTGCTTCAAATCAGTGTCAGAAGATATAAATGCATACAATTAGATTCAAGATTCAAGATTCAATTCATTTATTCAATATAGGTACACTGTACACTTATTGACGTAAAAAATTACTTACATAAAAAACATGATGGTGATAATCAGTTACGGTATCTTAAAACTAAAGCTACGAATTATTGTATCGACGCAACATAAAATATAATATATTCTTAGCAATTGATTAGAATCATACAGTAGATATATACCTCTTATGTTATAACGCTTAAGCAAATAATAGTGTAGACCCTGAGTATTATACTATATCGTATCTTAAAATGTTTTCTATGGATATGCTTTATGAACGCGAATAGATTTTAATACGACTCTCTACTTTATTACATTATACGTCTATACGATTGGAACTAGTTAATACTCGTAAAAACAGTTGAACCAAATATTTTTTCTGAAACTAACTTCGAATCAATTTTCTAGTCAGGTATAACTACAATAATCAAAATAAATAAACTAGTGGTTCGCCCCGAACTGAGACCTCGCGGTATCCATAAACTTACAGAGCGCCATCTATGTGAAGTTCTGTTAAACAGTGAAGCTCATTAAAAATTAAATAATTTCCTTTCCTTAGAATATTTATCTAATTTTAGTATTTGTTGTTCAAGTACAGGATATAATTCAAATAAGTGATCAAGTTTCAGGCTCAGCCTTTTCTTTTTAAGCACAAACGAATAAATTTGTACAGAGCGCCATCTATTGACAACATTGTGAAGTTTGTTAAAAATACGTGTGCTCATTAAAAATTAAATAATTTCGTTTCCTTATAATATTTATCTAATTTTAGTATTTGTTGTTCAAGTACAAGATATAATTCAAATAATTAATCAAGTTTCAGGCTCAGCCTTTCAGAAAATTGGGAGTTCTGAGGTCATCTTTGGACGTCAGAAAATCACCACTTTGAAAGCCCCCCTTCTATGAGAGCCCCCCTGAAATAAAGATTTTTATAACTTTTTAAGCCATATTCGGCGGGAGGCCATCGGTTTACACAGTATATTTAAATTTGAAGTAATTACGTTCAGTAATTCAGAAGTTATAAGGCTCTGACAGACGGACGGACGGACAAGTGCCAATTCACCCAAGTAGGTAGACTCAGAGACCTTCGCTTCGCTCGGTCAATAAATAATATTTTATTTGCAGGAACATGTGTACAGATTACGACTTTTATTTTATTTATTCTTTATTCAACAAAAATAGGTGTTTACAAATTACATCTTCAGGTCCTGAAACTGAAACTTAAAAGGGTAATTAATTTTCCTTCTACCATTTAATGGTGTGCAAATTGTTTGTTTTTTAATTGTAACTGTAGTAAAACCATAGTAAATAGGTAAGGTAAGTAATACTTAAGCTTGAAAACAATTCGATTGAAGTGATCAAAAGGTGTAATATCTGCATATTTTTACAAAATAACTAGCTGATGCCCGCGACTTCGTCCGCGTGGAATAAGTTTTTTTTAATTCCCACGGGAGCTTCTCAATTTTACGGGATAAATAGTAGCCCTTGTCACTCTCCAGGTCCTCAACTATACCCATGCCAAAAATCAGGTCGATCTGTTGCTCCGTTGCAGCGTGATTGAAGGACAAACCAACAAACCAACAAACAAACACACTTTCGCATTTATAATATTAAGTATTATGAAGTATGATTCGTAGCTGAATATACATTTTTAGATACATAATATTATTGTAACCGAGTATACTTCAATTAGAAGATACGCACATTTATGGAAATTACCACTAATTTATTACTAACGAGTGTAGAATCCACGAAACTAGGTATTTATTTACCTTTCCCAAATGTTATTTGTATTGTTTTAGTTTATAAGGTCCTCCACCCCGATATGTAAGTTTTCTCTGCCATAATCTCAAAAGAGTATTTGCAATTGTTCGAGTCAGTACTTCGAATTGTAAACCTTGTAAACGTCGAGTGAAATAAATATCAAGTAATCGACGCTGCTGCTGTTGTCATTTCAAGACCCCTTCTGACCACTCGAACATTACATAGGCACGGTTTTAGTTATAGATAGATTTACGATACTCTAAAATGAAAAAAGAAAGTTATCTTACACATTCTGCATATTATAATATGATGTTAGTGTTGAAAGTTGATCCTTAATTGATTAACCTAATTATAAGAAAGTATGATATGTAAGTTAAATAAGATAATTAGAGATATTATGTAAGTTAAATAAGTAGTTTATTGCATCTAAAATATCAGTTTTATAAACCTACAACAGTCGTATCGTTTCTAAACTCGTCTTTTTAAACTTTCATTTTCTATCAGTTAACAGACTGTTAACTCATATTGTCCTCACGGCTTTTAACGGCATCTATGAAGAGGAAACCCATGCAGCATAAGAATCGAAGAGTATGAACTGGTGGTTCAATGAAAAGTTAATTTTGTCCCCAGGCGGACCTTGTTTTGGGCTCTGTACTATCTGTATCTGTATTGTACAGTAGTAAATCTTCCTCCATTTTAAAAATTGTAAAAAATAATTTATGTCAAATTTGTCTCATCTGTAACTAAATCTAAATCTAATTCGGGAATACCCGAATTTTCTTTAATTTGCCGCCATTTTGCACTCTTATCTTTAGCTCTATAGAAACTTGTTACCTTAGTAAGTGAAGGTGTGTACCTAGAGTTACCTCAAATCTAAAGAGGTACCTAAATATTTTAAAATCATCAGGAGGTTTCTTTGGCGCTTGAGTAAAAATGACCACATTTTTTTAGCAAATTGCATGGCTACGCTACCTGCTATGCCTGCGTGTTCCGAGTTCTGACTCGCATTTGAAGTTTTTTTATCCACTCCAAGTTAGCCCTTGACTGCTATCTCACCTGATGGTAAGTGATAATGCAGTCTAAGATTGTAGCGAGCTAATCTGTTAAAGTTATGGCAGTTATATTGAACCCATACTACCCCCCTAAGGTATAACCCTTTAATCGGTTTCTACACGGCATCGTACCGGAACACTAAGTCGCTTGGCGGCACGTCTTTACCGGTAGGGTCATAGGGTGGTAACTAGCCACGGCCGAAGCCTCACACCAGGCCAGACCAGAGCAAATTCAGAAATTATAAATTCCCAAATTGACCCTGCCGGGGATCGAACCCGGGACCTCCCACGTTAAGAATAGCGCTCAACACTGCGCCAAGGAGGTCGTCAATTTAAAGGGTTCGACGTTTATCAAATACTAACGTAGGTGCATACTGGTAGGTACACTACAATTATTATTGAGACCTCATTATTTGGGCCGCCGCGCCGATAACTGCTGTCTGACCCGTGATAATAATTATTATTGTAAGTAATACATATTGGTACGTACGCTATATTATGCTGTACACAGCAAAATTCGAAAAATGCTTACATGATGCTAACAAGCTAGCCATACAAACGTATATCTACGTTTTGTAGATACCCAGGTGTCTTCGGGCTTGATAACAAGGATAAAGGGATCTTATTAATACAGATAGAAAAGAAGTAAAAATATAATATATTCTTGAATCTTGAACTCTCGAGCATGCGTATGAGTTTACTAAAAACCTAAATAACTGAAAAACTAATATTATAAATGCGAAAGTGTGTTTGTTTGTTGGTTTGTTGGTTTGTCCTTCAATCACGCCGCAACGGAGCAACGGATCGACGTGATTTTTGGCATGGGTATATTTGAGGACCTGGAGAGTGACATAGGCTACTTTTTATCCCGGAAAATTAAGGAGTTCCCGCGGGAATCAAAAAAAGCTTAAACCACGCGGACGAAGTCACGGGCATCAGCTAGTAACTGAAATAAGTGAGTTAATCGAAAACGCATATCAACAAGTGTTAGAAAACGCAATCAGCTGACCTAATATTTTTAATAAAAACGTAATACAATCAATATGCTCACTCAATAAAATCCTGTCCAGTGAAACCAAAGAGTGCACTAACGGGACGCGAAAATCAGCGTTTCACTTGGATATTATTTACAACGAAGTACGTGCGCATCCGCCTGCACGCTGTACACAACTGTTCCACTACAACCTTGTACAAATTCATGCCGGAATAAAAAGTTACCTTTCTAAGTTTGAATCCGCGGATCGGCGCAGGTGTGATCGTGGACGGTGGACTTCTTCGACGAAACATTCAATGGACAACAATGGAGGTCATGAGTTCAAAACCTCGGCGCGAACAATTTGCGTAAAATATGCCATTGTCAAGTTGTGTCCTATTCATTATTAGTGGTAAATGATTAGATACATAATTACTGCAATTTAATAGAGAACTTGTTAGTAAAAAGTAAAGCGGTTGTTGGAGTACAACTAGGTACAATATAGCACTAGCTATAAAGATAAAGGTAAATGCTAAATTCGCACATAATGCTGTACCTACCAGTTAGGACACGAAAACGACCACTTTGCTCAAGGGAAGGCTTTCCTTCTTTCCAAGAGGCTTTCGAACTACGATTACAGCCTTTGACGAATGAAGATTACAGCTCAAAAGAAATTCATGTAGGTACATGAGCATGGCTGAGTGTAACTATGGTGTATCTACGATCTTATCCGTGGTCACCAATCACTATCTTCAACTTCTGTAAGTATTGGCACTCAGTTACACATCAAAACTATTACTAGGTATAGGAACACTTAAAGTAGGTATATAAAAAGGTAATATGTACTTACCTATTACATTTTAAAAAAATAGTGTGGTGGAATATTCAATATTTCAAGGCAATAAAATTCAGAAATGTAGTTTAGATTAAATATTTATTTTAGCTCCACATAGTTTATTTGGGTTGTTGTAAAATCGTGTTTGAACCCGATAGAAAAATGCTTTCAGTTTCATTTCGTAAAGTATTCTTCATAATATTATTAACCATACTACACTTTCATTGTCTATCAGTTAACTGTGTGGTTCCTTCTTTAAGCGTTAAAAAAGGTAAAGATAATCTTTCATAATATCAAAGATAATCAAATCTTTTTCGTGAAGAAAAAGATTTGATTACAGAATTGATTTATTTAAAAATTATTTTTTTCTGTTATAGTTAATAGCAAAATAATTGAAAGGAAACGACAAGATACCTTAGAAATATGTAGACTATTTAACGAAGAAAATAGTCATCGTCAAACAAGTACAGTTTCTGTTATAAACTCCTATGGAAATAACGGTCTACCGACAAGAAATCGCATAAAAAGAGATATTGATTCTAACAAAATTGATAATCCAGTTTTGAAGCGAGACGATATATTGAAAGTCGAGAAAATCGTTGACAACTTATATGATGATTTGGAAGATAATGGCAATCGTATTACCTACAGACAAAGAAACGTTAATAATGATATACAGGTAAAAGGTTTAAATAAAATAGCTTAAGGCTGAAAAACTAATTCGTAAAAAGTTAAATAATCATAATAAATAACTAGCTGCTTCACACGGATGGGCAGCTTATGGTCCAAGATCCCAGAGCCGCCAGACCTTACTTATTTTCTGAGAAACAAAATGTGTGTAATATAGTAGCTTTGGTACGTAGATTTAACGTACGCATACTCGCAAATTTGGGGCGACGGCCATTTTATAGTTATAAGGTGCTAAAGGTACGTAAAAACGTTGCTAACTTTACTTATTTTCTGAGTGCTGATTTTTATGTATGTTGTACAGAATATTGTTAATATTTAATAATCAATACTCCCAGACTCATGCCGTGGGCCATTATTTCTGCCAGACACTTTAAAGGTCGCAAAAAAAAAACTTAACTTTACTTATTTTCTGAGTCTTCATTTTTATACACGATACTCAGAGAACTGTTTCAATACTATTTGCAAGCAGCCAGACTAATCTGATGGGCCAAACATCCGCCAGACTCATTTTGAAATTTCGCTGTGATAAAATGTTGGCCTTATTTACAAGGTTTTAGGGACCTTTTTCATTGTGTGGAGTAAAGAAAAACATCAATTATTGCAATATCTAAGCCTGTGTACGAAAAGCTTACGAAAACACACAATAAAGAGGGTGAAATAAGGGTATGAACCTTACATGAAGGTTCTAAGTTTTTGAAGTTAGGGACTTGAAAATCGGCATTAAGGTTACTTATTAGTTTTAAATAATAATAACCTGTATAAGCAATTTTCTGAAAATCCACCCCAAAAGGGGTGAAATGGGGGTTGGAAGTTTGTATGAAAATCCTTTGTTTTTGAAGCTAGAGACATGAAAATCGGCACTTAAGTTTTTAGTTTTAAATAATATAGTTTTAAATAATAAAAACCTGTATAAGCAGTTTTACGAAAATCCACAACAAAGGGGGTGAAATGCAAGTTGGAAGCTTACATGAAGGTTCTAAGTTTTTGAAGTCAAGGACTTTAAAATTGGCATTTAGTTTATTAATTTTAAATACTAATAACCTGTATAAGCAATTTTTCGAAAATTCAGCCTTAAGGGGGTGAAATGGGAGTTAGTAGTTTGCATGAAAGTGCTATGTTTTTGAAAACATGGAAATCGGCATTTAAGTTATTAAGTAATTTTCAATAATAAAAACCTTCTTAAGCTATATATTATAGCCGCGAGAATGTTAAGAACTTTGATAAGAGCAACGTACCACCGTGTAAAAGTGAGCTTCTGCGGCAGTTTCGGCAGCGAATTATTTAAACCTGAAAGTAACGGATGGATGTTGCAAAACAACAATTACCATTTTAACTGGTTCGATGGGGACCAATTTCCGGGTTTTGTAAGAGAATCCCTTGAAGTAGAATCAGGTATTTTACTCTCACTTCAAATTGTTTTTATAAATTTTGAAGCTATTCGAAACTTTATTATTTTATTTGTGTTTACAGATGAAGATTTTACCAATGATATTGACGACGATAAAGATTTGAATATTCAACACCAATGTGCTTAATATGCACACAACGAGATTATCTCGCGACGAGAGAGAGATAGAGATGTTGTCTTTGCCAGCAGTTTCGTTTACCCTGACATGCACAAAATGCAGTATATTACAAGAAAAAATTATTCGGCATGTAAAGATTCGTAGAGAAAAATACCACAGACAATAAATATTACTCTCATCTTTACTTTTGACGTAACGAGTTAGGTAGTAGTAACCATGTTAGGTTCGGTAGACAAATAGAGATAACGGGTAGACATAATATTACTCGATGTGTGCATGCTAACCCTACAGGATTGGCTAGATGAGGAATTACCAAACTTCGACGATGACGATAGTGATGATTATTAAAAATAACATTAAATAAAATATTTTCTTAAAATTTTAATAATTAGATTTAATTTTCATCATTATTATCATTGAAATATACTTAAATATTAAGATAATAAAAGCGGATATTTATATGGATATTTTTCGGGATAGCCTTCCGCGTTGGTGATGTAAAGAAAAGTAACATTCTTGTGATTACATTTTTCATTTACGTTGGAAACCGTTTAAGCCTTTATAAACACTTGAAGCCTGGCAGCATATATACGTCCATTATTCAGGTCACGTTGTAGATTTCACAAATATATTTTTGTATTTAATTGAACACATTTTACTTTAGGACTTCACAGCTGATTAAGTCTAGCTCACTGAATCTCCTCATGTCACTCCTATGTTCTTCCCCGGGATATAACCTACCTCTATACCAAATTTCAGCAAAATCGGTTGAAAAGATGGTCCGAGAAAGTGTAGCAGACAGACAGACAGACAGACAGACACAGTTTCGCATTTATAATATTTCGGATTTAGATATGAGCATATAACCATATATATATTTAGCATATATATATTTAGATATAAACATATTTATCAGTACTACTGGTCGCCCGCGACTTCGATCGCGTACAATTTCTGATTTCCTATGAGATTATAAAATTTTCCCGCTGCAAAAGGCATATCTAAAGAGGCTATAATATATTATCTATAGATTACGAAGGTTTTTATTATTTAAAACTACTTAATAAGTTAAATGCCGATTTTCATGTCTCTAACTTCAAAAACATAGAACTTTCATACAAACTACTAACTCCCATTTCACCCCCTTAGGGCTGAATTTTCGAAAAATTGCATAATTATACAGGTTATTATTATTTAAAATGAATAATCTAAATTCTCTAGATTCTCTAAATCTAATAGATTTTAAAGTCCTTGACTTCATACTAAAACTAAAAACTTAAGTGCCGATTTTCATGTCTCTATAGCTTCAAAAACATAGGATTTTCATACAAACTTCCAACCCCCATTTCACCCCTTTTGGGGTGGATTTTCAGAAAATTGCTTATACAGGTTATTATTATTTAAAACTAATAACCTTAATGCCGATTTTCAAGTCCCTAACTTCAAAAACTTAGAAACTTCATGTAAGGTTCCAACCCTCATTTCACCCTCTTTTTTGTGGATTTTCGTAAGCTTTTCGTACACAGGCTTAGATATTGCAATAATTGATGGTTTTCTTTACTCCACACAATGAAAAAGGTCCCTAAAACCTTGTAAATAAGGCCAACATTTTATCACAGCGAAACTTCAAATTGAGTCTGGCGGATGTTTGGCCCATCAGATTAGTCTGGCTGCTTGCAAATAGTATTGAAACAGTTTCCTGAGTATCGTGTATAAAAATGAAGACTCAGAAAATAAGTAAAGTTAAGTTTTTTTTTGCGACCTTTAAAGTGTCTGGCAGAAATAACGGCCCACGACATGAGTCTGGGAGTATTGATTATTAATTATTAACAATATTCTGTACAACATACTTAAAAATCAGCACTCAGAAAATAAGTAAAGTTAGCAACGTTTTTACGTACCTTTAGCACCTTATAACTATAAATTGGCCGTCGCCCCAAATTTGCGAGTATGCGTACGTTAAATCTACGTACCAAAGCTACTATATTACACACATTTTGTTTCTCAGAAAATAAGTAAGGTCTGGCGGCTCTGGGATCTCGCTCTATTACATAATAACAGCTTACATAATACATATAACAGCATGTATATATGTACTATGCAGTATACATATTGTTAAAAATATACATTTTATTAAGGTATCGAATTTGATTTCCTGTTACCCGTTGAGGAGATGGAACTTCTAAATGGGTAACAGGAATTCTCCATCTCTGAACTATTCATGAGATCTTTATGTTTACAATATACTTAGGTAGACCGTACATATAATATACTAGCTGATGCCCGCGACTTCGTCCGCGTGGACTAAGTTTTTTCGATTCCCGCGGGAACTCATTAATTTTCCGGGATAAAAAGTAGCCTATGTATGTATGTATGTATGTATATTCTTTATAGCTGATGCCCGCGACTTCGTCCGCGTGGAATAAGTTTTTCAGTTAATTTTCCAGGATATACAGTAGCCTATATTACTATCCCACGGTATAATCCCCCTATAATGGTGAAAAACGTACTTCTTCATATTTTAACGAAAGCCCAAATGCTGTTTCATGGCTATAACTTGAGAAATTAAGGACTTTCATACAAACTCTCAACCCCTATTTCACCCCTTCGGGGGTGGAATTTTGAAAAACTGTGAAACACATATGTTTTCATTTTCAACCCGCAGCTCATATATCAAGTTTCATGGCTATAACTTGAGAAATTAAGGACTTTCATACAAACTCTCAACCCCTATTTCACCCGTTCAGAGGTGGAATTTTGAAAAACTGTGAAACACATATGTTTTCATTTTCAACCAGTAGCTCATATATCAAGTTTCATGGCTATAACTTGAGAAATAAAGGACTTTCATACAAACTTTCAGCCCCTATTTCACCCCTTCGGGGGTAGAATTTCGGGATAAAAAGTATCCTATGTCCTACCTCGTAGTATGGGCTCAAATCGTGCCAAGTTTCGTTTGAATTCATTCAGTAGTTTCGGCGTGATGCGCGGCCAAGATACAGACAGACAGACAGACAGACAGACAGACAAAAATGAAAAAAAATACAGATTTGGCTTCAGTATCGAATAATGAGTGCCCTCCAAAAAAAATTTTCAAAATATCTTCAATGTACAGTCGACTGCAAAAGTCCATACATAGCTCTAAGGCTAAAACCGCTTGCAAGCAATGCTGTGAATAACTCCGTGCTCACTCACACTGATAAACATAAACTGTCAATAATATTATCAACCTTAAATCAACACCGTAAGGTTCAAACGATTTCAGTTCAATACTACCTGCATTACCATAAACTGTCAACAATATCAACCTTATGTCATTAGCATTAGGTTCTAAATATTCCTATTCAATCACCTTGTCTATTCTGATTGTTTATTTCATCACTTTACAGTAACCACTCCCAGTGTCGTGATAATATAGTTGGTATACGAGTTACGACGCATCATATGACCTAGGTTCGAATCTCTTACAGCAGTTTTTATTTTGTTTTGAATACAAACAAAATTTATGTTTTGTTTATGTGTTTTGTGTCTGTTTGTTATTCTTTATTATAATATATCTTTATTTCCATTTATAAATGCAAACATTAATTATAACAAGATAATACTTAAGGACAAAGTTAGTTATTTTGGGAGGAAAGCTATAACTATGTTAGTGGTGTCAATTATTGCTTATTATGAGTCAATCTATACTTATAATAAAACTGTAACAGGTCCAATTCTGTACATTGAAGATATTTTGAAAATTTTTTTTGGAGGGCACTCATTATTCGATACTGAAGCCAAATCTGTAATTTTTTTCATTTTTGTCTGTCTGTCTGTCTGTCTGTCTGTCTGTCTGTCTGTCTGTCTGTATCTTGGCCGCGCATCACGCCGAAACTACTGAATGAATTCAAACGAAACTTTGCACGATTTGAGCCCATACTACGAGGTAGGACATAGGATACTTTTTATCCCGAAATTCTACCCCCGAAGGGGTGAAATAGGGGTTGAAAGTTTGTATGAAAGTCCTTAATTTCTCAAGTTACAGCCATGAAACTTGATATATGAGCTGCGGGTTAAAAATGGAGACATACGTGTTTCACAGTTTTTGTAAATTCGACCCCCAAAAGGGTGAAATAGGGGATCAAAGTTGGTATGAATGTCCTTCGTTTCTCAAGATGTTTTACAAGTTATATCAACGAAACTTTTTATTTTCGCTTACGGTAAAAAATAAAGAAGTACGTGTGTCACAGTTTTTCAAAATTCCACCCCTAAGGGGGTGAAATAGGGGGTGAAAATTTGTATGAAAGTCCGTCATTTCTCAAGTTATATCCATGAAACTTGGTATATGAGCTGCGGGTTAGAAACGAAAACGCACGTGTTTCACAGTTTTTCAAAATTCCACCCCCAAAGGGGTGAAATAGGGGTTGAAAGTTTGTATAAAAGTCCGTAATTTCTCAAGTTATTTCGATGAAACTTGGTATATCCACGCGGACGAAGTCGCGGGCATCAGCTAGTAAGTAATAAAACAAACAAAATAAATTGGAAGAAACACTTTTTATTAGATAATCGACTTTATTTTCATTTATTTTCATTGTTATCATGTTACATTTTCTCAAAAGTAATAAATAACTTCAGCTACTTTTTCTATCATTTTTTAAGGTTATAGCTTAAGTAATCGTTTTCATAAAGAAAAGAAAATTGAAGCTAAACCTTAAAAATCTAGTAAGCAAAGGGCGGCGCTGCTTTTTTGTCTGTTAATTTTGATAAGATATACTAATAATAATTAATACAAGTTAGGAAAAGAATAAACGTTATGTTTCATATTAAAAACCTTAAAAATTAAATTTTATATAGCTTTAAAAGTATTACTATTCAATAAAACCTCCATTTTTTTCAATAACATCAAGCAAGCGCCGCCGGGTGAATCCGTTTGTAATATTAGGATAGATATCCGTTATTCTAAATATATTCTCCCATAATTCCATACAGTGAGCCTCCGTTTCCTCTGCAGTCTTTTCATTTCACATAACCCACCAGTTTGCACCATCAAACCTCATAATATTCTCTATGATTTAAGTTTGGTGATCTTACTGGCCAGGGAATAACTGTTGTCTGGGTTTTGATTAAACCAATTACGCACTATATGTGATCGATGCACAGGACAACAATTATCATGCACAAATGATAGTTGTGGCACATCAACAGCTGGACATCACTTCCATGTGTTATAATGTGCAGCTTTGGCGCTGGTGTTTAAGTATCGAACATGTTCGCGAACTCGACAGTTGGTATGCAGATATTGTTCTCATATTGTTCATCTATAATATTATGTCTTCGTTGTGAAGCATTACTCTCTTCGTCAGGATGCGACACCCAACACTTGGTTGTCCACTAAAAACCAAACAGCGAGATTAAAATAAACACTTTTGAAACTACTAAGTATCTTGTCTAGATATTTACTAATAAAACGTTATGTAACTAATCCTAAGTTTATGAACACACATTTTTTAACAATAAAAACAATACTCACAGTGAAACCAGTTTCATTGCAAATTTGAGCTAAGTATATTGTATCCGATATTATTTAGCTCAATAATATGCATCCTCTTCTGCATATTAATATAAGCCTGCATTATTGTTGAAGATAAGAAACAGCAAAACTTAGTAAATTATAATAATTTTGTAGTATTTGCTAATAACGACTAACGAGTGTCAAATCTTCCGTCTCCGTCAGTACTCAGTGGCCATATCTGTTCAGAGATTTTTTAAACTACCCGCATATGCTATTGCTGGTATAAAAATATCAGTCATCAAATAAAAAAAGTAAAAAAAACTTACACGGGGTCGAGATTTGAACCAGCAACAGTTGCGGTGTGCAATCCAAGTAGTTCCACACCTCGCCATTGAGCTCACTTACTTGAGGTGTGAAATTATCGATATTACTCGGCTATTACAATACCTACAAGCTGAACGACTTATATTATACTACTGCAAGTGTGTGGGTGTCCGACCGCATGCAAAGCAACTTATTTGCTTATTCTATATGCAATTTTGACGTCGACTGTACAGAATTGGACCTGTTACAGTTTTATTATAAGTATAGATATGTCTAAAATTGTTGCTAACTTTTTGAAATAATTCATGCGCCGTTATAGTTTTACTAGTTGATGCCCACGACTTCGTCCGAGTGGTTTAAGTTTTTTTTTATAACCGCGGGAACTCCTTAATTTCCCGGGATCAAAAGTAGCATGTCCTCTCCCGGGATACAACTAATCCCTGCACCAAATTTCAACGAAATCGATTGAACGGATGGGCCGTGAAGGCGTAGCAGACAGACAGACACACTTTCGTATAATTATTAGTAGTTTTTAATTTTAAAAATTACAAACTAATTCAATTTATAATTATGTGTTTACATGATGTAAAATATTTTGGGTGTTTCAATATACCAAGTAAGTACTTAAGTATAATGATTACTACTTAACTTACAGGAAATGAAGAATAAGCCAAATCGACGATTTTTTTTTAGACCTGTTAAACTTCTTGGTCCTCTAGACAATTCCACTGAAGAAACCACACCCCTACCTACCACACCAGACACTGGAGATACAACTACACCTAGGGGACATATTCAATGGACCAAGAAGTGGAAGCATGGAATTCTGCCTTATTATATTGATCCAAATACTTATGGTATGGCTTGATTTCAGTATCGGATAACTATACAAGCATTAACTTATTTCTCATACACCAAGCCACGGCCCCCAGTGCATAATATTTCCGGGATTCCTTTAAAATCACGTGACGACCTCCCTGGCGCAGTGTTGAACGCTGATAATGTGTTATCGTGCGGAGGTCCCGGGTTCGATGATTTTTTTTGTTACTTTTACGTACACCCATAACCCTCTATCGCTGGTTAAAACACAGAATAGGTAATAGTACGTTGGTTATAATTCCTATGTGACTTGGTTGCCTGGCAGAGATCGTTTAAAAACGATAAGGCCGCCAATTGTACCGACTTGTATTTTTTGTTTATTGTTTCTGATTATTTATGTTGTCTTTGGTGTACAATAAAGAGTAGGTACCTATTTCATTTCATTCATTTGAGTAAAGCGGCTGCAAGGTCATTGTCGACGTCACACGAATTTGGCAAATGTACATTCACTGTACATTGATGGAGAAAAGACAGCTCTGCAGTCGTGTTTCGTGAGAGAATTCAAGCTACATTAAAATATCGCTTTCAAACTTAAATTTCCCAATTCATTATATTTTCTAGATGTCCTTCTCGCAGAAATCATAATAAAAGCTTTTGACTACTTTGAAAAAGTTTCCTGCATTCGTCTACAACGCCTTCATGAAAAACCTACGGATAAACCATCGATGGAAAGTGTTGGATGGCTTTATATTACTAATCCTTCTGGTATAAGGCAATGTGTTCATAGCAATGAACAGAAAACTAACACCGGTGTCCAGGTGAGAATAATAATCTTTGAGAAGTTTCGGCCAACCTCTTAAGCAGCTTTCTCCTTAATACTGAAGTCAGGAAGGTATATCTGAGACTGTACCAAATTGTTTGTGAGAGGATGCTCCTATCTCAGGAGTAGACGATTGGGTCGGCCTTTCTCGTCTCCCTAACTTCCTAACAAATGGAATAAATTTTAGTATATCATGTAAGATCATTGAAAAAGGAGCTCAATATGCTCAAAGGTCACAGTTTCTCAGGCTCTTCGTAGAGCCAGCTATTCCAGCATGTGGAGTATGATTGAATGAAAACTTGTATAGCTTCTCTATATCTTACACATCTATGTTCTAAATATTGTACAAAAGTTCTTCAGCATTACGTTCAGAATCTACCCTATTATTATTTTATCGCGATTAATAAGGATATAGTGATGGTCTACTCTAACTCTACCACCGCTACAGCCCATTTACGTCCCACTGCTGGGCACAGGCCTCCACTCTCATAGGAGAGAGGGAATTAGACCCACCACGCTGCTCCAATGCGAGTTGGCGGGCTTTCACCACTATTATCATGTTAGTGATTATAAGCGAGACCGACGGCTTAACGTGCTCACCGAGGCACGGGGGTGAAACACCGCCAACTTTCTAACTCCGAACTAGTGCTGAGAATTTCTAGTCAGAAAAACCCAACACTTAATTATGGCCCGACCCGGGACTCGAACCCAAGCGTCGGCCGCATTCAAACATGCTAACCACAAGACCAACGAGGCAGTTGGTACTCTAACTGTGCTGTAAAAAAATAATATGTTCATATTGTATTCGTTTACTATTCAAGTACAGGACCAAAATGATAATGTGAATTGCCAAACTAAGAAATAAATTAAAATCTAAATTAAAAACTAATTATATTTACAAATTATAAAACATAAATTATATTTCATATTGCAGATGGTGGTACTTGGCTACGATTGTTTATCGCGAGGGGAAATAGCTCATGAACTAATGCACGTGCTAGGCTTCTCCCATGAACATACGCGCTCGGATAGAGATCGCTACATCACCATATTGTGGGATAATATTAAACCCGGTAAGTACAATCTTATTTACTTCATACTTATTGTAGTTTGGGCCAATTATAAACCTTAAAGTAATTAAGCCACCAAAAATTTAATAAAGAAAAAACTATTACTGATTATATTTACAAAAAACGCCGTCCAAGTGATCTTTAATGGGCATGGTGCCCAAAACACTGGCGCTATTACCTCGTTGAATAGCAAGGCTTAGCCGTTGAGCTAAAGCGCCAGCTCTTTGGTCACCAGAGGCATGGATCAGTTTTTGGGACCCGACATTTATAAAATTTTTCGTGTCCGATGGCCATGGGCCCAGAGCCTCAAAAGGAAGCGCCGCAAAAATGTAGTCCTTAGTATTGGCTGAATGTCTTATTTTAAACTTATTAGTTGTGTTTAACGTTTTCTTATCTATCTAAAGGGTATAAAAAATATTTCGACACGAGGGATGACAAACGCCTGTTAAGTCTGCCGTATGACTACGCAAGTGTTCTTCATTACCCACCGCGAGCGTTTTCAAAAAATGGTCAACTAACTGTCATGGCAAAGGTGAGTAGTTTTTTGTAAAAAGCTAATTTCTGATATAAAAAAATCAGAATGAAAATCACACACACAATCATCACATAGGTAGGTAACAATTTCATTAATTCTTAGATATTATCTACTAGAATTTGATGACGCCCGCGACTTCGTCATTCGTCGTCCGCGTGGATTAAGATTTTTTGATTCCCGCGGGAATCATTAGCCTATGTCACTCTCAACTATCAACGCCAAAAATCACGTCGATCCATTGCTCCGTTGCGGCGTGATGGAAGGACAAACCAAGAAACAAACACTTTCGCATTTATAATATTAGTATGATATCTCACATGAATACATAATATTTGCGTTTACACAGACCGATGTTAAAGTGGGTCAGCGAGAAGCTCTCAGCGAATTGGACGTCGAAAAGATTGGTATAGTATATCGCCACGAATGCGTTGCGCGAAACCAAGATTATTTAATGAAAACATGTCCAAGTGTGGTAAAAAATAAAGAAAAAACTAAAAAAGTTACACCAAAAGATATCAAAGAATACTTCAAAGACAGAATATGGCCGTTAGGAGTTGTAAACTATGATTATTCAAAAAAATGGGAGTTTAGTAAGTATAAAGCATACCTAAATACCTTCTTACAAGTTGAAAATGATCATGTTTGAAGTAAGAAAATCCATACTTATAATATATAGGTGCACGCTGTAGTATATTAACGGATCGGCTAGTAGATCGATATCAATAATAATAATTGATTGTCATAATTATTTGAAAAATCATAAATTTACTCGATTTCATTAATATAATAATTATATTCATATTCAACAGCTCCTGAAGAAAGGCAGAACTTACAAGCTGTATTTGATCATATAGAAAAAGAAACTTGCATTAAATTTCGGGATATTACGGGATTTAACAAAACAATAGAAGAATCTACAGTAACACCTGCTAATGAAACTGACACAACAATAGAAGGATCCACAGTAACACCTGTTAATGAAACTGGCACAACAATAGAAGGATCCACGGTAACACCTGTTAATGAAACTGAAAAAAAAATAGAAGGAAACAATTCTGTTGTAACACCGAAAAGGTTTAAAATGACCCATAAACTATATGATTTAAGTCGCACAACAGCAAGCCATACCCGAATCTTTATGGATCGTGATTCGTCTAATGAACCTGAAGGTAGATATAGCACTCATAAAGTTGATAAATAATTAATCAATAAGTGAAACTCTAAAAGAAGTTGGGCATCGAAATAAACTTTTTTAATTCATGGTTTTTTGCTGGTTTTTCCAATAAAATAGCACATTTCATGCCTCGTCTATAATTATGTATTGTAAAATGATGAAATATCTCGCAAAAATTTTTGGCACTTAGACTCCACGTCCCCAGGGTCTCATAGAAATACCTACGGAATAAGCATGATTATGATTGAATTGAAACATATAAAATGTACATCGACAACATATTTTTCTTTTATAATTAGGAATGCAAGCCAGGAGAAGAAAGAAGGCCGTTTTCCCTAAGTCGCCGTCTAGACGTCATATTATCGATAGTGTAGTGCTATCGCGTTCTTCAGAGCCAGGATGTCAGTGTCCAACTGTTAGTCGACCAGTCGGCAACCAGGCAATTACTTTTCACCTCTTCATTATCATCTAGATTTAATATCATCATAAATCTTTAAGAAATTAATTAATATCAGATGCTTGACGAACCTGACGATAATTTCCTTCTCAGTTGGAAAACATCATCAGGAAACCTGCATGCCCGATAATTCTTCATAATGTTCTCGAAGGACCTCGTTGGTCTAGTGGTTAGCATGTTCGACACAGAGGTCGTCAAAATAATTAAGTATTGGGGTTTTCTGACTAGAAATTCTCAGTACTTGCCCGGAGTTAGGAAGTTGGCGGTGTTTGACCCCCGTGCCTCGGAGAGCACGTTTTAAGCCGTCGGTCCCGGTTATTATCACTTACATGATAATAGTCGTTAAAGCCCGCCAACCCACATTGGAGAACTGCGCAATTAATTTAAGGCGGCGAGGTAACCTTTTCTCTTTCGCATATTCTAACATTTTCAAAAGTCTCCATACTTTTGACAAATGTGGCCAAGCGAAGTTATCATACTGCTTAATACTATAAATGCGAAAGTGTGTTTGTTTGTTGGTTTGTCCTTCAATCACGCCGCAAAAGAGCAACTAATCGACGTGATTTTTTGCATGGGCATAGTTGAGCACCTGCAGAGTATCATAGGCTACTTTTTATCCCGGAAAATTGAGGACTTCCCAGGGGAAGTAAGAAAACTTAAACATCAGCTAGATGACAATTAAATTACTAATATTTAAGACGTACATTTTTATTGTGATATACCTAGTTTAAGATGGAAAAAAAAAAGTATGGAAATTAAGTACATAGTATTTTTCCTCGCCATTTCTCTCGAGACAGTGGCAAACTAAGGTTACTAGGAAAACGCCGCCTTATGAGACATTTATTTTTGCGCAGACACTATCGATCAACGGAGATTGCTTCAATTCAGTGAACGATCTTCTTCATCTGTTCGTCCACGTGTTAGGACTGGAGCACCAACACAAGATGCACGACCGAGACTCCTTTGTACATATTGAATGGAACAATCTCACTCCAGGTAAAAAAATGTAGAGCATAAATAGTTCAATTGTACTTATCTGAAATAGGTGTATACTGCGTATACTTTGCGTAGACTGTAGAGTATATTTGCATTACTGCGAGTTGTATTATATATAATCTAGGCAAAGATCAATTAATAATAGTTACTTTGTAACTCAATGACGCAAAGTCTCTACATAACAATATCTAATAATAAATTAATTACCATCTGGGTGAGATCAAGGGCTAACTTTTAGTGGATAAAAATTTAAAATAAATTATTATGGTTTGGTAAAAAGTTGCTTCTGTTGTTAGAAAGTAGATTGCGGGATTCAAGTTGATCATGTTCTAAAATGTTTTGACTGCGATTTCACGTTTGTGATGATGCAGTCTAAGATGGTAGCGGGAAAAACAGTTATAAGTATTGTAATTTGTAGTTAAATTGAGCCCATATATTATACTCCTAATGGGTCTCTACACGCCATCGTACCGGAACACTAAATCGCTTGGTGGAACTTCTTTGGCGGTAGAGTGGTAACAAGCAACAGCCGAAGCCTCCCACCAGATCAGACCAGAGAAAATTCAGAAATTATGAATTCTCAAATTGACCCAGCGGGGATCGAACCCGCAGTCTCCTACTATAAGACCACAGCGCTCATCACTGCACCAGGGAGGTTGTCACTAAACAGAAATATTTACACAACAGTTTTTTTTTTAAACAGAAATAAAAATGGATATTGAAAGCAAGCTGCCCGCCGCCGCCTCTGCAGGATTCGCCTATGACTACCAGAGTGTGATGCACTACCCCTGGCTTCGGATAAAGAATGGGCTTACCAACATCATGTATCCCATTTGGGTAAGTTTAAATTAGTCTAAATTATAGTAGAAGTAATAGTATCACAGATTGAGTAAAAAGCCGTATAGTACCGTTGGACACCCCATACGAACGTCAATCTTTTCCGCTACCTATAAAAAAATAAACAAACATAAATAAATTGCGAATTTCTTGAGGACTCGAACCAACTTGCAGCTCTGCTACCGCTTCGCCACATAGGTCTTATTGTAATTGTTCAAAACGTTCATTTAAAACTAAAACAATTACAAATAGGTACTCAGTCTCTCTGTATCTTACTAGAGGGATGAGACAGAGACTAACGCTTTTCCGTCAGGTAGGCTTTTTCCAGCCCAGAGCCCTGCGTTTTATCCTTATAGAACTTAAGTTCCAATAATTGTTTCTGATATCTAGTAGGGAGGTTTTTTACGATCTGAATAAGAAAAACTAGAGTTCAAGTATTTACTTACTACCGAAACATTTTTAGCCCACGATTTGAAATGTAGGTTCTATAATTAGTTATCAGTTGTTCCTAGTTGTCACTTGTTGGAAAAGGGTTACAACATTGCTCTGTCTACGGGTTACAACTTACAGCGTGCAAGTATCTCGGTATACCTATCTGTATGTGGCTTAGGTACGTTGTATTTATGATGAGTATACCAATAAATTCACACTCCATACGTACCTAATACTATAATGCGAAAGTGTAGGTACCTACTTATTTTTTTTTTTTACACAGTTCGACTGCTGAATCAAACTTAACGAATTTGGCACACAAAGAGGTAGCTCGCATGCTCGCTGCTCGCATCCTAGGAACGGACAGGATAGGATACTTTTTATCCCGAGCAATCATGGAGTTTTCGAAAACCGTAAATCCACACGGACGACGTTGCGGGCATCAGCTAGTAGGTGCAAAAATTATTAGAAGAATTATAACTACAGACTTCCAAACATACGATGCTACGTAACTATTGTTAGCACTTTCCAAATTACATTGCGCTCACTCATAAATATTATATTTCAATGAGCACGAACTTACATACTTTCTCGTTATAAATTACTTACATATTAAGTAATTAAAATTTTTAAAACTTCAATGCGCGCTTGCTTGAATTTTTCTCACGTAATGTAGATTATCATTTCCTAGAGCTGATGCTTGCGACTTCGTCTGCGTGGAAGAGGTTTTTTGAATTCCCACGGAAACTTTTTTTAATATATAATAGGTTAGCGCTTGGCTGCGATCAGACTTGCTTGCAAGTGGTGATGCAGACTAAGGTGGAGCTAGGGTTGCCAACTTTTTTTACAAGAAATAAAGTATATTCAGGTGTATGAAGAATATTAAACAGTATTTTAGAAAAATGAACAGTATTTTATTTATTTATTGTTTTACGAGTAAATACATATTTTTTAGAGCTTCTCGCACAACTTACTAATTTACAATCTTTTTTAAAAACTTCATACGCCTCATCACAATTATAACTGAAATTAAAATAAATGAGGAGCTCATTTTTTATTAAATTAATAAATGCTCTATTTCTATCCTCCCGCCACTTAAAGCATTCATTACTGAAAAAACTCTTTCAGTAAATGCTGAGGTGGCGGGAACAGAAAGAAGATATGAGACAATTTTAGTTATATTGGATAGAAGCAGGCGTTACTTTGCGGAAGTCCATGATATTGAAAGCACAATCATGCATTGTAGAGTCAACATCTCCTGAAGATGCTCCGGTGTCGGAGTGAAACGTACGTTGAGGGTATTTTGGAAGATTTATGTGGTGTGGAGAATATCGCGGGCTGCAAGTTCAAGATACGCACTGTACCACATAGATTTACCTTCTGTGGTGGTTTTTTTCAATTTTAGTTATGTTTTTAAATTCGTGATGTTATTAATATGAAACAAAGGAGAAAACATGTCATTTATGTCGTAAAAATATTATGCAAAACGCTATGCGCTTACATTTAATTTTGGGAAAGTATTTTGAAAATATTATTATCCAGGGACCTAGATAAACACAAGTTCAGTCTAAATAATTGCATAATATGGTGGAAATATTTCCGAATCACAAATTATATTGGTATTACGTTTGTATGGGCAATTCACTCTCCGCTGCCGTCTTAATTAATGTGTTTTCATTTTGATGCTGAAAACAGTATTTTGTATACTTTATTTTTGTTCAACAGTAAAAAGTATAATTTAGTGAAAAACAGTATAATACTGTTTAAAACAGTATAGTTGGCAACCCTAGGTGGAGCGCGCTTGCCTAGAAGATGCCTATTCACTCTTGATTTGAAGGTACCTATATTAAAAAAACCGGCCAAGTGCGAGTCGGACTCGCGCACCGAGGGTTCCGTACAAACCTGTAGTAACTTTTACGATTTATGACGTATTAAAAACAAAGATGTAAAACGGTAATAATTACCTTTGTTAATGAACCGCAAAACTAACTTTGTTTGTAGAGGTTTACTGTTAATATCAAAAAAACTATGCTAGTTAGAGCATTGGCTATAGTTTTCCTGTAAAATATACATAAATTCCTATTGACCATAATTACCTATTTCAGATTTTTCGATTGGTAAACTCCGGAGATAAGGGGGGGGGACGGTATTTTTTTTAGACTTTTTCCCTGATAAATCAAAAACTATCATGACTAAAAATAATTAAAAATCTGTTTTAGAATGTACAAAGTAAACCCTTTCATATGATACCCCACACAGTACAGTTATCTCACTTTTAAATTTCAACCCTCCGATTTTCCCCCCTTTTTAAATAAGAACAAAAATAATTTCCAATTTTTTTTTATTCCAGTGTCTTTGGGCCACTAATACACACAACTATTTCAAATTTCATGTCGATAGCTTCGGTAGTTACTGAAATAATCGAGTGTGACGGACGGACAGACGGACAGACGGACAGACAGACGGAGAAAGTCGCACCATAAGGGTTCCATTTTACCATTTTGGTACGGAACCCTAAAAAGAGGAGGGGAAAAAGAAAGCCGGACGGGCATTCCATATCCTTGCGGTTTGAATTAGAAAAAGAAGCCTATGTCAAAGTCAATCTCCAAGTCCTCAACAATGCCCAATAATTTTTTTAAATTTAACTAAACTAAATTACTAAAAAAATAAAACGTACGAGCCTAGATTAAGGTGTACTGAATCTAATGAGACCAAAATTGTCTAATTTCGTAAACGTTTGGGGGGGGGGGGTAAAAATGTTATCACCCGAAACAATATTTCAAGAATAAAATGTAGGCATATGCCTACTGGACTTGCAACTCTCTCTATCGCACGATATGGAGAAGGCAGCGAAGCGTTGTGAAACAGATAGCATTATTGACAATAACAACTCGCGTCGCGTTTCGTCACTATAGAGTATAGACGATCCTCTTAACGTGCAAGTTACACACAAGTTGGAATTGTATAATATTCTCTTTAACCTTAACTTCTTTTTGGTTCCAGAATGATGGCTGGGCCATGGGTCACTGGCAAGGACTAAGCTGGGTTGATGTCCAAAAGATTAATCTCATTTATGCGGAACAATGCAATAATAGACCGAAACATTCGCGCAATTTCTGACCCGAGATAGACAAATTATAAAATCCTATTATTATAAAGTAAAGTAAAAGTAAAATATATGTACTTTAAAAAGAAATAAAAAAACAAAAACAATCCTATTAATTCATATATGGCACAACAGTTTTTATTATACTACCTATGTAAAAATAAAAACTATCATTTATTTAAAAAAATCTTTATTATTATTTTTACTGAATTCCTTATTATATAACCTTATACCAAACATAAAAATCAACTTAAGAATCTCTCTCTCTTTCAAAATCATTTGTTTAATCATGAACGAAAACCTTCACTAAGTACCTATACCAGTCGTGTGTTTCACTTTCACGATCTGATGACTGTTTTTTATCATATTTAAGTTTTTAATACGATAAAACAGCATTTTCATCTGAGTCTTCATCTGATATTTCCTTTGATTTCTGTTTATATGAAAGTTGCAAAAACTTTACGTTTGTAATATTGTGTTCGTTCTTTTCCGACTCCATTTTATCAGGCTTTTCAGTTCCTGCATTTAATACTTCTTCGGTTTCTTCATCTGATTCTCCAGCGGCATTTTCGTTGCCTTTACTCCCTTCATCATGGCTTCCTGCATCTTCCATTTTGGAAGATTTTCCATTTGCAATTGTTCCTTCTTCAACTTGATCATTAGCATTTTTGTCATCTGCATTTTGGCTTTCTGCATTTTGGCTTTCTGCATTTTGGCTTTCTGCATTTTTGCCGTCTGCATTTTGGCTTTCTGCATTTTGTTCTTCTGCATTTTGCTCTTCTGCAGTTTGCCCTTCTGCGTTTGGTCCATCTGCATCTAATGCTTCGTCACCTTGAACTTGAACATCTGAACCTTCCACATCCAGGCTCTCGGCAACTTGTCCTTCAGTTTCATTTATATCTTCTCCCATGTCATTTTGCACTTCTTCCTCTGCTTTGTCTTCTGTATCGATTTCTCTTCCATTATCTCCACATAATCCCAGCTTCGTATTACTTAAATATTTAGGGCCTAAAGATTTTTTACAAGTGTTTAACAAGTTAGTAATTTGCCTTTTTTTACATTCGTGCCCAAAATACATTTGTAAACGCATTCTATCGAGTTGGGATAGCGTATCCGAAGGAGATATCACTAAACCAGGTTCCTGAAACATAAAATAGCTCAAATTAAAATTAGTAGATATATTTAGGGGTTTCGTAAATTTGTATACCTACGTTATAAATTATAATCCCACAGTTAGTAACTATTAGTTTATATATAAAAGATAATTGGTTCTTTTATATTAATACTAGCTGATGCCCGCGACTTCGTCCGCGTGGTTTTAGTTTTTTTTATTCCCGCGGGAACTCCTTAATTTTCCGGTATAAAAAGTAGCCTATGTCACTCTCCGACCTCAACTATACCCATGCCAAAAATCACGTCGATCCGTTGCTCCGTTGCGGTGTGATTGAAGGACAAATCAACAAACCAACAAACCAATAAACCAACAAACAAACGCACTTTCGCATTTATAAAATTAAGTATGATGATATAATATTAGTATGATTTTTGAAACGCACAGAACAAAATTATCCCATCACACGTCCTTTCTCGTGAATTATAGGTAGATGTAAGGTATAGCCACTATGGGTATAGCTCTGAGCGTTATTGGACATAATATTGATGTGACGCTTTATCCATACTAATATTATAAATGCGAAAGTGTGTCTGTCTGTCTGTCTGATACGCTTTCATGGCCCATCTGTTCTAACGATTTTGATTAAATTTGGTACAGGGATAGGTTGTATGATGTATCCCGGGGAAGGACATAGGCCTCTTTTTCCCGGAAAATTCAAGAGTTCCCGCGGGAATCAAAAAACCTTAAACCACGCGGACGAAGTCGCGGGAATCATCTAGTACCGTGAAACATGCCAACTTTGCCATTCAAGGATACTTTGCCCTAAAAGCAAAATTTTTGCAAATCCACTTACTATACGACATTTTTTTAGTTTTATGGCAATATTCATTACTTGGGTAAAAACTAAAAATAGATTATATTTGTGACCACACTGCGTATCGCACTCGTTCCCAAGTTGATTAAAAAACCCGTCAGAAATTGTCGAATGCAGTGTGTGTTTTGGCGGGCAAATTTCTTGAGTGAAGTGGTTGTGGATTTTACATCATAGCAAAAACGCAAGTAAGTTGATGTTACTGTATGTCATAGATTCACAATTGTAGAGTATTTTAATTATAGTTTCAGAATTCAGATGATTATAAATCTAAACTTCAGATGATGGGCAAAATTACCCTTAACTTTTCAAACCCGTGCATGCCAACATGGCCCGTTAACAAAAAGTACTCAGGGTTGTCACATTTAGATATTTTGTAATAGGTGTAACATGTGATTGAATTAATAACGCAATTTACCTCAGAAACAAAACACCAAACACTTGTTTAATTAGAACATTTAATAGTAAATGCTTATGTTTGTTAATACCTACTTAGATGGCGAAGTTTGTGAGATGTCATACACACTGATTCGATTCTGAATATACTAAGTATACTATTCCTACTGATAAAAAAGTATACCTTTCCCGATGCACTATTTTTTATTATCATAAAGCGCCACTTTTCATCTTTTTCTATAATTTTTTAGCTTTCATTTAGTTAATGTTAAATTTCAGAAAAACCAACACGAGTCCAGAATTAGACAAAGAAAATCAAGACGTGAAATAGGGTCCCGAGCCTATAAAAATTACTACTTAGTGCCTCATACTTTTATTAACCTAAACTTTTACTTTAATAAACATAGGTAGTGTTTGATTTAACTATCATTTCTTATTTCTAAAACATGCATCCAAATGCATATTATAATATGTGGTCCAACACCTCCAACAAAAACGTTAAAATGTTATTTATTGAATCAATAATTTCCTGACGTGACAACCCTTAAAATTTTAAACTGCTCGATGGAGCTTGTATGGAAATGAGAAATAATCGCTAGGTAACATTGCCCACTCCTTTTATTGCGAAAATATGAATACTAAAAAAAAAATTTTGGAACCTAGGCTAAGATTACCCTAAATTCTAGTCATGGTGTCTGTTGTAAGTATTTTTAAGAGTTATATTGCATGAAATTTCGATGTGGGCAATGTTGACTAAAAGTCCAGATTATTTTGCCCGCCATTAAAATCGAACAAATTTTGGTTTAAATGTTAATTTAAAAAAAAAATACAAAGCGAACGCTTGCGTATAATCATATAGTTGTAAGAAATGGAGAAACATACTTCACTTTCTATAGAAAAATCTCGAAATTAATTCGATTTTAATAAAAAAACGGGCAAAGTTGGCTAGTTTCACGGTAATATTATAAATGCGAAAGTATATCTGTCTGCCAACTTAGTTTCAACGGTCCATCTGTTCAATAGATTTTGACGAAATTTAGTACAGAGATAGGATAGAAAGGATAGAGGCTTTTTCCCGAAAAATTATTAAAGAGATCCCGCGGGAATCGAAAAAACCTTCATCCACGCGGAGAAGTCTCGCGCATCCTCTAGTAATTAATATTTTACTTCATTTACCAATGGTGCTATCGTAGCATGCCCATTCTTGCTGAAAGCTCGGCTGTGAAAATGCATCACGCTCAAGGGATCATATTCGAACCCAGCTGATTTCACTGCTCGCATGTGATACAAATGCTGGTAAGCTGATGGAATATGTAAGTGTCAAATTATAAATTTAAAATAACCTCTGACTATACGGATACCAATTTCGATTCGATCCATTGAAATAGAAGTACTAAAATTCTACATCAATGATTCGATCAGAATTCAGAGGACCAATTTGGTATTTGACAACTAGTCAAATCGGCAACTTTTTTTTCAAACGTCAAAACGCTTGTTTAGTATGGATTTTGTATAAAATTTTAAGTTGTGACGTCATCAAAGTTCGACGTACTTTTTTACTTTAATCGATGGTTTAAAATGTTTATTCAAAGTAAAACTAGCAGGGGACGTGGATATTACGACTTTTGGGAGATCCTTTATTTATAAATTATAATAATCACTAAAAAATAATTTATTTCACTAGTACCTAGTTAAATACCCAATTGTCTAAAAAAAACCGGCCAAGTGCGAGTCGGACTCGCGCACCGAGGGTTCCGTACAAACCTGTAGTAAGTTTTACGATTAATGAATTTAATGAACCGCAAAACTAACTTTGTTTGTAGAGGTTTATTGTTAATATCAAAAAAATTGCTTAAAAATTACGTTTGTTGTATGGGAGCCCCCCTTTAATATTTACTTTATTGATATTTAATTATTTATTTTGAAAGCTAATATACAAGTTAATATTCTGTGAAAATTTGAACCGTCTACCTGTTACCGTTTTTAATATTGAGCAAAAAAATACGAAAAAAACACGTTTATTGTATGGGGACCCCCCTTAATATATATATTTTTTTAATTTTTAGTATTTGTTGTTATGGCGGCAACGGAAATACATCATTTGTGAAAATTTCAGCTTTCTAGCTATCACGGTTTATGAGATACAGCCTGCAGACAGACAGACAGACAGACAGACAGACAGACAGACAGACAGACAGACAGACAGACAGCGGAGTCTTAGTAATAGGGTCCTGTTTTTACCCTTTGGGTACGGAACCCTAAAAACGTAATAATTTGAAAGCATAAAACGTATTACACGAACTGTTTAAAGAGTTCATACCTAAATGCTTTTTGACATGCTGGCATCTATGAACTCCTAGGTACGACTACGAGTTATACATTTGACAAACGTTTACGATTACGATTTTCTTAAACAATCGGGGGGCAGACCTGCCGAAGTCGCTCGTCATATTCCTTCATCAACTAGAAAAGAGCTGATAATCTTTAAACGGCTGAACCGGCAAAAAAATCTAAATCGGTTCATCCGTTTGGTAGCTACGAGATGCCACGACAGACACACTTTGCGTCGGGGGTTAAAAAGTACATTTTTTAATAGCAAGTTCCAGTGTCTGTTTTGTCGTCTGTTAACTTTACCTTATCACAGCTCAATCTTTACTTGCAAAATTTACTTAGGTACAAAGTTTATGTTCACACCGTGTTTAATCTGTAACACTATTATTGTAATATTGTAATGAATTAATTAATAAAATAAAAATAATAATCGCTGAACTGCACCTAACTAACAACTATTTTATTAATCCCAGAAAATCAATGGGTTCTCTGAGCCTTGAAAAGCTCTTACCTTTGGGTATAGGTAGGCTGTGGTATCAGGTATAGCCTATAGGCACCAAACAAAAGGACAATCAGACTGACTTACACATCACTGTATAGCTCAAACCGCTAGGATTTTGCATTGAAGGTTCCCTTCATAATGTAAACTGCCACTAGAAAAATATTTCCAGAAATTCCAACCTAGCGAAACGGGGGTGGATCAGCTAGTATAGTTCGCGCGCGAGTTGAATGCAGAGCTTATTGTATGTGTCACCTCAGGTGGCCCCGACCGCATTTAACTCGCGCGCGGACTATAGGTAATTTATAAAAGTGTCAAACCAGGTTGTATGTTATCCCACAATATCCGTATGTATTTGTCACGATGGGGATGAGTGACTTCGTCTTTGACACCGATCCCGTGGAGTAAGGTGTGCAGCATTTCATTGGCTGCTAGGCAGTCATATCCAAAAACTAATTCCTGTAAATAGCAATTTAATCAAATAGGTAGGTACTTGTGTGATGGGAGACTTCAGCCATGGCTAATATACAGCTGTATCGGCAAAGAGTATACGCCTTTGCGGTGGTATAGGTATAATAATTACTATAATTGTTCAGGTACTATAATAGACGCGATGCCGCGTAGAAACCAATGGGGTAATAATTTTAATGGTATGAAATAATGTGGTTTAGGTGACCGCAGTAATGAGCGCTGTGGTCTCATAGTTGTAGGTCCCGGGTTCGATTACCGGTTTGGGCTTCGGCTGTGGCTGGTTACCTACCACATTACCGGCAAAGACGTACTGTGACGGCAAAAAAACGATTTAGCGTTCTGTTACGCTACCGTGTAGAAACCGCTAGGGGTATGAGTTTATGCAACGGCCAGTCTTCATGCTACCAGTTGACTCAATGAAAGACCTCTCGCGGCTACACCTAATGGCCTACTTCAGTACCAAAATTAAATAACAAAAGGATTTAGGTGCCTTTAAACCAGGGGGTCTACTCTCTTTCTCTCAAACGAAACTTCGCAAACGAACGTAATTAGTCTGTTATCAGACCCACACAAAATCGTTCAATCCAATCGGTCACGAAAATTTTCTATGGATCCGTACTTCGTCTGCGTGTACGAAAACGAAATAGAGAGGAGCATAGAGATAATATTATGTAGGAGAGGAGTTAACGAAATTTCGTTCGTTTGTTTGCGAAGTTTCGTTTTAGAGAAAGAGAGTAGACCCCCAGAGATGTGGTAGATTTGCTTAGCTACGGACGTGTGTCAAACCCACCAATAGGAGCGCTTGATTTTCATAGCTTAGATTGCTAGATGTTAGATCTAGCGCTCCTATTGGTGTGTTAGACACACATCCGTAACTTAGTAACGTAGCGCCTCTCTGGTGGAAAGGCACCCTAACGCTTACTATTTCTCCGTTATCCTTAAACCGTGGCTCGTGATTGCAATTTTGTTCTTTCCTTGGATTAGTGATGTTAATCCAAGGTGTATTATCCGATGGTGGATCTGTTATATTCATGAAGTCAATACACGAACTCCTCCGTATTATGTGAATGGGCAGTCTCAATAAAGCTTCGAAAATATCATCTGATTGCAAAGAAAAAAAATCAGCTGAAATAGGTGTTTTGAACCAAAACTTATACATTAAAAAAAAAACCATGCAGGAGAGGGATTTATACCTAAACTAGATGATGCCCGCGACTTCGTCCCTCTGAACGGTTTAGCCATGTTTAGCTTTCCAGTTTAACGCGTTTGACGCGTAGCCCAGTCAAATAAGATCTGAAATCAAAATGTTAGCACAACTTTGCATTTTTGATATTGTAGTTTTAATGATACAAAAACAATCTGTAAAGATTTTCCGCAACCCCCGGCAAGGGTTGAAAAAAAATTGTCAAAAGTGTTTTTTCGCAATTACTCGAAAACGATAAAAATTAAACAAAAAAGTTCTAGTAAGAATATGTAGAGCTTAAAATTTTACATAAAAAAGATCCTATGACTTTTTTTCCTCCGGTCAAAATGTGGTCAAAATCACGTCAAAATTGACCGACTTGTTTTTAAGTTTAAGGTTAGGAGGTTTATCTACCCTGTGGTGCAGCTCCATAATATAGACTAAGAGATATCGGGAATATCTCCGATATAAGTTATTTTGAATACTTGAATCGTGAAATTGACCGAGTTAGGGAGGTTTTTATGTTTAAGCATAAAACTCGGTCAATTTTGACTGGAGAAAAAAAAATCATAGGACCTTTTAAGCTCTTTATATTTTAAGCTCTACATATTCTTACTAGAACTTTTTTGTCTAATTTTTTCCGTTTTCGAGTAATTGCCATACCTACTAAAATTCTACATCAATGGTAATTGCGAAAAAAACACTTTTGACAATTTTTTTTCAAGTCTTGCCGGGGGTTGTGGACACGAAAACCTTTACACATTGTTTTTTTATCATTAAAACTAGGGCTTCCAATACCGGGATCCCGGTATTGGCCAATACCGGGATCCCGGACTTTTTTCGCCGGTTTTCAATACCGGTATTGAAATGCCTAATACCGGGATACCGGTATTGGTGACACTATAAACGAAACAGTGACTATTGCATATATTTCTTGGTAGATGCCACTGTTTTTTATTCGGCTAAGTTTAAAACTTGTATCTTAAGCATATTAGCTCAAAAAGAGCGCCTTTATTGCTTAAAACCAGTGAAGAAAAGTCGTTTTTGTTCACTCAGAGGGAAAAATTAGTGTTTGAATTTAGATCCCTGTGGCTTGGCATTTCTATTTCTCTCAAAACGTTCAGAAATCTGATTTATAAAGTCTAATGCATATTTTATTATGGTATATTATTTTCTTTTAAATAATAACTATTGAATTTTAGATTAATTTGTGTTTTGACAAAATTATCGTTTTCTTCGACTTCGATAGACTTCTTACAAAAATATCGTTTATTACTCATTTAGTAGTTCCTCAACAGGTGGGCCTAAAATGAATATGAGCAAGATAAAGATCATTTCTAATGCACACGTTCAGCCCCAACCTGTGTTAGTTGAGAATTCTGCACTCGAAATTGTTGATGAGTACATACATATACCTAGGACATACAGTCCAGTTAGGTAGGTCCAATTTCGAGAAAGAGGTCAACCGCCGAATCCAACTCGGCTGGGCAGGGTTCGGGAAACTCCGCGACATCTTCTCGTCCAAAATTCCTCAGTGCCTGAAGACGAAAGTTTTCGAACAGTGCGTGATGTCAGTGATGACTTACGGCTCCGAAAAATGGTCGCTAACTTTGGGCCTGATAAGAAGGCTCAGGGTCACTCAGCGGGCAATGGAGAGAGCTATGCTTGGAGTATACCTGCGTGATCAAATTAGAAATGAGGAGATCCGTAGGCGAACCAGAGTAACCGACATAGCTCGAAGAGTCCAAGCTTTAAGTGGCAATGGGCGGGGAACATAGTTGGTAGAACCGGTTGGCGTTGGGGTCCCAAAGTGCTTGAATGGCGGCCTCACACCGGGAAGCGCAGTGTTGGACGACCCCCCACTAGGTGGACGGACGATCTCAAGCGTGTAGCTGGGAGCCGCTGGAAACAAGGGGCACAAGACCGTGCTCGTGGCGATCAATGCAGGAAACCTACGTCCAGGATGTTTATAGGTTGAGACGACGACGACGATAGTAGTTTAAATTACAATCTTCGACACTAATTTCACTAATTATTTAAAATTCCCTGCCATATTTATTTAATTTTGTGTGTACTTTTATTAAAAGTTCAAAATTCAATGGAGGTTAAAAATATATATTTTGGTAAGAATTCATCCAAAAATAGTTCTATTTTAAAAATCATATAGTTGATATTCTGATTGATATGAATAAGAAATTGATTATTTGATAATAATATAAGTATTACTTAATAAGATTGTATTTAAAATGATGTGATGGAGTTTCAGAACATTACGTGGTCCGTAACTTTCACTTTATTCATACATGAAACAAATGATAGTTTCGTAAGAATTAAGTCAACGCGTAAATAACTATCTCAATACTCAAAATACAAATAAATCTAAAAATCAATACTTGGTGATTTTTTTTAAAGAGAGTAGGTACCTACTTACAATTTCATAAAATATTGCATGATATAAAATAGCGAAGGAGTGTAGTGTGAAGGAGTTACTTAACAGTTTTTCTTCACTGAATTTATGCAGAAAAGGCACTTTTTTGAGTTAATTTGGTGAACAAATTTTTTTATGAAAAAACTATTTTTTATGGTGCCGTTTGCTTCAGAAAAGACTAATTTTAAAATAAAAAACATCTACCACATTTTAAATTTTTTCCAATACCGGGATCCCGGGATCCCGGTATTGAAAAAAATCATTCCGGTATTAATACCGGTATTGAGAAAAACCGGTATTCGAAAGCCCTAATTAAAACTACATTATATCAAAAATGCAGAGTTGTGCTTACTACTATTACCTATTCTGTGGTTGTGCTAAAAATTTGATATCAGATCTTATTTAACTGGAGTAAGTAGCGTGCTGTGATAAAAGTGCATATTTATTCTAATAAAATATACCTAGCAAATAATCTTCACCTTTTTTTATCGTTCAACAATATATAACTCCTTACCATAAGATTGTTTGTCCACATAATATCTAACGATGCCGTTGGGCCACCGCGAACTTACATCGTCCTCGACCACAAGATCTTTATGAAACTTGAGCGTATTAACTGTAAAAGAAGGTTCATTCGTTAGGAAGGTAGGTCTTCTATTTTCGAGTATATAGAAGAAACCTTTTATTTTTTTAGCTACTAAGTTACCCTGGTTAGTTTTTAGCGTAGTTTTTAGTTACCTTTTTTTTTTCTTTTTTTAGTTATAGTGAATGTTTTTTTATTCTTTGATCTTTCGGGATAAAGAGTACCTACTTGGTCTTATATCTTTTTCTGGGACACTAAATTGCTGTCTGTAGCTAGGTACCTACCAATATTTCTATTTCGGGCACGAAGCCGAGCGAAGCGCGGCAAAGTTGCGATATAGTTTAGTGTGAGATCTATAGAGCGAACTTTGACTTTGCTTATACATAAGACATGGTTAAAACGAGACAGATTTATATTACTCTCATAAGTATAAAAAAAAATAAAAATATGAATCGTAAGTAAGGATTTTTTCCGACTTGGTTCACATAATTGCAATTATCGTAAGGATCTCTAACTTTTTGAAAATAAAATATAGCCTATGTTACTCGCTCATAATGTAGCTTTCTATAGGTGAAAGAATTTTTAAAATCGGTTGAGTAGTTTTTGAGTTTATCCATTACAAACAAACAAACAAATCATTCCTCTTTATAATATTAGTCTACATTGCGGCAGCATTTGCGCTGATGGAATCCGACAATTCACTGTCACTGTCGCTTTGATTTAACATCGTAACGTATTTTTAGAACATTAACTTATTTATAAAAATAAATTAAAATAAACTTAACGTTTATGTATTTGAAGAAAACAAAAACGCGGCAAATTTCTAGACTAATATTTTTTTGTCGGAAAAGCAAAGGTATCAATTCAACTCATTTATCATCAACTCATTTATTACGGCCTCGTCGGTTTTCGTCATTTTATTTAATAATCATAACTGCATAATAAATGCGTACCTATTCCTTTTTCAAAAAGATGTATAATGCTTTATATACAAACTCAATGGTGTAAACACAGATGTAGTTCAGTACGGTAAGTATTCCAAATTTAAATCACATTCTCCCCCTAGAGGATGAATGAAATTCAGTACAATTTTCTTTCGCTGTTTTTAACAGATTAAAAATGACTATTGTTATGTTCGCTTTTTGGTGGCTTTTTGTGGCATAGAATGTCACTTTTTTGAGCAAGTGGTACGTTAAGCATATTTTACGACTTAATTTAGGTGCCAGCGGGCCGCGCGGGCACCTCGCGCTCACCATTAATGGTGTGAGAGCTGCGCAAACAAGCACTTGCACCTCACCTCAGAGAAGACACCAACTATAGATGGCACTATAGATGATTGGAACCAACTATAGATGCTTTTAGGGGATATGGCACCCCATTCGTTTTTCACGAATAAGTAGGTTTTCTTTATAAAAATTGAAGGATGCTCGCTATGACTCCCGTGGCCGCTTGGAGCTGGACATCCCCTACGCATGAAATTGAAACCCGCATGAAGGGAAACCCTTTCAAAAATCAAAATTCTTTGTGTAAGTAATTAGGTATGTAGAGTTTAGAAGAACCATCGATTTACCAATGAAAAGAACAGCTACTTATCTAATAAGCGCACACAGACAAACGCAGAATAGCGGCTTTGTTTTATACCTAGGTATAATATTTATGGATAGAGACAATACAGAGTACCTACTTAGAAGAAATAAATATTGTCAGTTTCTTACCATAAGGAGCTCTTATGAACGCTGTAAAAAAAGCAATGATTAATTTTCTTATATGAAAAAATATGTGCCTACCGTGGCCTACCTTAGTTAAATTAATCTAATTTTAGTAGCGATAAGTTCATATTATTACAGTAGAGATATTATGTAGAATGGATAATAATATCTCTCTCTCTCTCTCTCTCTCTCTCTCTCTCTCTCTCTCTCTCTCTCTCTCTCTGCGTCGTATTCCTCATTGCTGAGGGTCGTTACTCCATTCCATTCATCATAATATACCTAATGGCATAATAATGCAGTGGTTTCCCAGGTCCTTCTGCATATTTGCCTGGTGGGAGGCTTCGGCCGTGGCTAGTTACCACCCTACCGGCAAAGACGTGCCGCCAAGCGATTTAGCATTCCGGTACGATGCCGTGTAGAAACCGAATAGGGGTATGGGTTTAATATAACTGCCATGCCCCTAACAGGTTAGCCCGCTACCATCTTAGACTACATCATCACTTACCATTAGGTGAGATCGTGGTCAAGGGCTAACTTGTAGTGGATAAAACAAAAAAAAAAATATATAGGTATGACTCTACTAAGAGTTAGTATTCCAACTCTTAGGTTACTAACGATTATTATCAGATGTTAGTGATAATAACCGGGAGCGACGGCTAAACGTGCTCTCCGAGACACGGAGGAAACGAAAAGGCCAAATTCGGTCTACCAAATTTGGGCACCCATCCGGTACCGACTTGGGTCAACGTTCGATTGGTATGCGCTGTCGCAACTAGGTAGGCCCCTCGTCCCTCAATATCTCATTTACTTGGAAATCCGCTTATTACTATAAAATATCATTGTTCTGTGTTAGGTACACCTACGTCTAGGAAAGCTAGCCTGTCGGTTGTCACGTGGGTTCTATAACTTCGGCTTCCAAGTCGAGTGCTTACCCGTGGTCCCCTTGGGTTGGCCCATTGATGAGACCACGGGTATTTACCAGATAATTCGATAATCAATACTAGTTCATATCGATATATTATTACAATCAGACAGATAGGTAGGTATATCACTGGTAGTGCTCAAAGGTGTATGAACTGTGAAGTCTGCCCACTAGCATTTGGCCAGCGTGGCGGACTGTGGCCTAAACCGTTCGTAGGTATATTCTAAGAGGAAATCCATTGCTCAGTAGTGGGCTAGCAGCGATTGATTGGCCGATAGGTACTTGAGAACGTGTTCTTAGCTGATGTCGGTTTATTATTACGGCTCTTAGAAATAGG
The DNA here is from genome assembly GCA_917051295.2 of Erebia ligea. NCBI lineage: Eukaryota > Metazoa > Arthropoda > Insecta > Lepidoptera > Nymphalidae > Erebia > Erebia ligea. The sequence continues at coordinate 14,891,576 of OU785228.1, forward strand.
TTATTAAGTTCTACTTTTGGGACTGCACCTGGAGGGAAGATGCTAGATACCCTGTCCCCCGATTGTGTAAGAAAATCGTAATCGTTATCGTTTGTCAAACAGATAACTCGACCGGAGGCATACTACCATCGCTTAAATCCGTATTGGTTTAATATTGTTGACGTTCGTGTTTTAGAATTATAATCCTTATTTTAGGAACGTCAAGGTACGTGACATAAAACTGTTATTTAGAAGTACTCGTAATACTGCTTTAAGCGATGGTAGTAACTAGTAACCCCCCTGTTTAAGGAGTTCATAGATACTTGCACGTCAAAAGCATGTATGAACCCCTTATATACCTAAGTAGTTCGAGTAATACGTTTCAAATGATTTACGATTTGATTAGACGATTGGGCCTCGGATTATGTGCTTACCAAATTTACTTCCGTCAATGGGAGGCTCCACTGGAGGGTCAAGTGAATCAAAAGCAAAGGTTACAGAAATAAACAACAGAACTAACTCCGATACAAACAGCATTGTTTAGCAGCAGCAGCAGCGATAATTTTATTACAGCTTAGAAACGTTGCTTTGCTATGCTTATTTTATTATACCTACCTACTTCTAGGTACTAGGTAGGTACCTAACAACGTTGGTATACGAAACAATAAAATGTGGTGCAATGTTGTTTTATAGCTCTTCCTATAATCAATAATATGATTAAAATAATCACAAGATTTCAGGTCAACCTTCATAACACGTAGCTATGCCTACTTACTTTTTTTTTCTAGAAATCGCATAAATATCTAAATTTTCCGAAACTATGTACCTATACCTATTAGTTCGCGTGCGAGTTGAATGCAGAGCTTAGGTAAGTACCTATGTGTTACCGAACGCGCTAAGCTGTTGTTCCGATGCAAGACCAAAACACCTACAATAGATGCGAGAGGATACCCTAACGGAGTGAGAAAGGGAATGGTCTGGAGCGGGAAAAGGGGCCTGGACAAGAGAGTTAATTACAGAACTCAAAATATGGCACAAAAGGAAACATGGAGAGGTAGACCGGTGGCTAACGCAGGCGCTCAGCGGTCACGGGGTGTTCAACGCTTACCTCCTTGCCATTGGGAAAGCATCGAGTGATAAGTGCTACTTCTGCGGCGAGGAAGACACCCCGAGACACGCCTTATTTGAGTGTCCCGCTTGTGCTGACCTGAGAGAGACGGCCCAGGGAATGAGCGAGAGCAGAGTGGATGCCCGAAACCTAGTCCCACGCATGTTGGCTGGTGCAGAAGCGTGGCAAAGATATGCCCAAATGCTAAGAGGCATAATGTTGAGAAGGGAGGAAAGAGAAAGAGAAGAAAAGAAGAAGAGCGAATAGAATAGCTAGAGGGTTAGCACGAAGTAATGCAGTTGCGGTTCCGTGCTGACCATGAAGACAGGGGGAGGTTATTTTAGTCCGTGCAAGTCGGGCATGCCCTGCCATCAGGCAGAAGTCCGTAGGGATTTTTTCCTCCCCCGAAGAAAAAAAAAAAGGTATGTGTTACCTCAGGCCCCGACTGCATTCAACTCGCGCGCATACTACCTATAACTATTTATTAATTTCATACAGTGGATCGACGCTCATACAAATGACAGACCCGACTACTATGATAGTTGTAGCAGCTGTAGATGTATAGTACCTACTCTTTCTTTCACCTATCGTCGAAAAATGTCAGTGAGGGTCCATCTTTGTTTGCGTAGTAGGTATGTTATTTAGTCAGTGCAGGCTGAGCCTTTTGGTACGAGTATGTCTGAGGCTTTGGAAGTGTGGGGAAACTCACACTATTTATTTGTAATACTTTTGAGTACTTAGGTTTCTTTGTTTCTCTCCATTCTCGCTGCCTTTACAGGGCAGGTTTTGGATGTTGCGAGATGAGCGCCCCACAATTACGGCACTTCAGCACATCTGAAGAGTGAAGTGCAGTCCTTTTAATGATGCTGACCAGCGCAGCGTGAGCCTATTTGCTGGTTCCTAAGTACAAATCTTTCCATAATGATTAAATTTCATGCACTTAAAACATTGCATCAAGGGTGGAACATAAGTGAAAAATTTATGTTTCCAGTTGTCCAAATATGTTATAAGTATACTGTGGGAGATCAGTATCGCTGAAAACTACACTTAACTATTGTTGAGAGAGGCACAAACTCCTCCCCTACTTTTTTCAAAAATCTCCTTACACCTTTATCTTCACTTTCTGATGAGAATTTAGCATAGTTCATGGTTCCTTCCTTTGAAAATCGGTAGAACATATTGTCCGTGAAAGCGTAACAGACAGACAGACAGACAGACAAACACACTTTCGCATTTATAAGTATTATTATGGATATACACTTAGAAACTTTGTTTTAATATTTTCAATCGAAAAAAGCGCGCTTCTCGATTCCCGGCAAAAAGAGAAGTCGCTATCTGTAATCTGTGGAAAACAAACAATAATACCATAAGCGGGCTGTGGAATCAAGAAAATGTGTAAATGAAATCAAACTAATATTTTCCAGCCAAATATTATCCAATAACAACGCTCCAAGTCGTTGTCATTTATGATATTAGCCTATCAGCCCTTCTAGTCAGAACACCGTTTCTCCAAACGCAGAGTAAACCTACAAATGACCTACTTGGATAAAAGCGTAAAAAATAAATGGTAATAAAACAAAACTCAAATACACCCATACGAACTAATTAAATGAAGTATACATCGATGACGATAATATATTTATAACGTACGTTAAAAGGAATCAAATCATATTACTATATTCCATTCCATATTTTAGAATATAAATATCGTAGGTACGTAATTGAAAACAAATTTTATTTCTTTATCTGTGGTATCGGCTATCAACTTGAGCGGCGCTGTCAAATAAAAATTTGTTTTTTTATCAAAAAATTTTTTGAATAACACACGGTATATATTATTAAAGTACATAATTATCCATTACATATCCTAATTCTTTTAAGACCTAGAACTTAGAAGTTATTTCACGGAAAACGAATCAAGTTACGTTCAATAATGCGGCCATTTCTATCGGTAGTTTATTGTTCTTTATTAGTATCCATTCCACACATAGTTTCAACAGATAGCGGTTCAGTTGAATTGAATGAATATTCTTTTGATAAAATTGTGAATAAGTTCGATGCCACGTTAGTTAAATTCGATGTGGCATTTCCTTTTGGTGATAAACATGATGCTTTCGTGGCACTGGCCAAGGAAGCGAAGGATGTTGACGAGTTATTGTTTGCCGAAGTTGGAGTTAAAGATTACGGCGAAAGAGAGAACGAAGCGCTGGCTAAAAAATATGGAGCCACAAAGGACAACTTCCCAGTGGTAAAGCTATTTTTGAAAGGAAATAATGAACCGATTACTTTCGACGATACAAAGGGTTTCACAAGCGATCACTTGCGTCGTTTCGTGCGCGATAACAGCGGAATATATTTAAGCCTCCCTGGCTGTATCAAGAACCTCGATATCCTAGCAATTAAGTTCCAGAGCTCTGCTAAAGAGGACAGAGAGAAAATTTTAAAACAGATTGAAGATGCTGTGGAAAAATTAGATAGTAAGGTAAGGTTAGGTATCTAATCTTATCTAGCTACTAGCTAATACTAGCTAGTCCGCGTGGATTAAGGTTTTTGGTTCCTGCAGGAACTCCTTAGTTTTCCAGGATAAAAAGTAGCCTATGTGTTACTCCAGACTAAAATCAATCTCTGTACCAAATTTCATCCAGATCCGTTCAGCCGTTCGGGCGTGATTGAGTAACAAACATCCATACATCCATCCAAACTTTCGAATTTATAATATTTACTAGATGATACCCGCGACTTCGTCTGCGTGGAGTAAGGTTTTTTGATTCCCGCTGGAACTCCTTGAAATTCCAGGATAGCCTATGTCCTTCCCCGGTATATAACTTACCTCTATACCAAATTTTAGCAAAATCGGTTGAATAGATGGGCCGGGAAAGTGTAGCAGACAGACAGACACACTTTCGCATTTATAATATTAGTATGGATTTGATGACTCAAATACTGATATTTTTAGGTGTGTACTTATGTTAAGAATAATGTGTCTGTTATAGGATGCAGCAACTGGAAAGATTTACAAAACTATAATGCAGAAGATTCTGGAAAAAGGAGACGAGTTCATAGCAGCTGAAATAAAAAGAATTAATAAGCTATTGAGTGGCAAAGTATCAGATGAAAAGAAGAAAGAATTGGCTTCAAGAATCAATATTCTTCACTCATTTACATTTTCATCTAATAATAAAAAAGATGAACTATAAATTTGCTTCATAAAAGTTCAATAATTTATTCAATTGTTGAATAAATTATTCCCATAATTAAAAAGAAAACTGCTGGGTTGCTTTAGAGGAAAAAATTAAAATATTATTGTTCATAATCTTCAAAGTACCAATATTTTGTCAATTTTACTCTTACCACAGCTTACAATAATTAATGTTTACTTTATTTACATCACCTAAAATTAAAACCAAAGTACTTAAATTTAAAATAAAATATGACAGTGAGAGCAATACTTATTCTATGTTCCTAACTATAAAATTAATAAGAGGATTGCATCAGTCGCAAACCAAGTTGTACATATTCACAATACTTAATTTTATTACACAAATTTTTATCATTAATTAAAAAGTAGAAATTGCATTCCATTTAAGTAATTTATTTTTGTTGGTATTAGGTAGTTAAATATTTTTTTATCAGCAGGGGCAATATTTTTCATCCAATGTAGTATTTTAAATAATTTAAGTATGAGCCTTATTATTAAGGCTGATTTTATAATAGACAATAGTATAATATAACCAAATGATAAATTTTCTATTTGTTGATGTGCTTCACAGAATATGAATGGAATAAATGTGTGGAATTTAAAGTTTCTTTTTTTGTAACTAGATGATGCCCGAGACTTTGTCAGCATGGATTAAGGTTTTTTATTCTCACCGGAACTTTTTAATTTTCTGGGATAAAAAGTTATAGCATATTGTTTTTTCCAAGGATGTAACCTATCTATACCAAATTTCATCAAAATCAAGTCAAAAGGTTAAATAGATGGCCATTAAAGTGTAGCAAACAAACAAACAGACACACTTTCACATTAGTATGGAAGTATTCAATAATAAATTCTTGTTTCCATCATTTGAATTTTGAAGAGTAAATTTTAAAGATCACAATTTGTTTTCAAAGTAGGCCACATCAAAATTACATTACATATTTTGAAATCCTACCTAGGTATGTAATATCATCATCATGTGGCATATTGTAGATTTGGATGTCCAGTCCAAAGGCAAAACAATTAATTCACAAAATGCAAGCTAGCACAGCACACCATTCATTCGCGATTTTGTAAAATGCTCTATAACTAGAATTTGCGACAGGATATTTATGATTTAGGCAGAGTAAATTTTTGGGACTGCCATTAATTAAATGGGTTCTGCGTGAAATATGTAAATAAAAATAAAGCCAGGTTCACAAAATGAAAACTATGTTTTGACGACCTCCATGGCGCAGTGTAGAGCACTGTTGCCTTAACGTGCGGAGGTCCCGGGTTCGATCCCCGGCAGGGTCAATTTGGGGATTCATAATTTCTAACCCTACCGGCAAAGACGTGCTGCCAAGCGATTACGGTACGATGGCGTGAAGAAACTAAATAGGGGAATGGGTTTGATATAACTACCATGCCCCTAACCATCTTAGACTGCATCATCACTTACCATCAGGTGAGATCGCAGTCAAGGACTAACTTGTAGTGGATAAAAAATTTAAAAAATGTATGAGTCTCACAATATTCAAAATATTTATTACATTCAGTCCAAACTCCATCCTCACAACTTACAAATCATTGAACACAAGAGAGGATTTGATTCCTCTTTCTTGGCAATCCATCTTATCTGTTACTAAGTTCTATTTTAAAACATTAATTAGCAAGTAATTATCAAAATGTATATAGTAGGTACATAACATAACAGGAATGATCTGTGCAGTGGTCTTAAAGCAATCATAGAACATTTGCAGTAAGACTACCACAAATTTGAACAATTACGATATCTAAGATGTGATTCAGATGCCCAATTGTTAAGAAAATCGTAATCATGTTTTGACTGTTAACATATTACTCCTGTTTAAGGAGTTCATACATGCAGGCATCTATGAAATCAATAAACATGGAAGGAATATTAGTTAGCCACTTTGGATTTTCATGGGATTTTCCTAGTTTCTTTATTATTTATTAATTAATTATGTTAAAATTATTCAGAGCTTTCATTTTGCACCTTAAGTTCTTTAAGTTTTAAAACAATGCCATCAGAGCCTTTTTCATCAGCAGGTTCTTTCTTGATGATGACTTCATCAGGGGCTTTGTCTCCAATTTTAGGCTCGGGTGTCTCGGCGTCTTCACTTTGTGTGATACTACTTTCATCATCAGACTCTGATGACTGGTCATTAGTGTAAAGACTGCACTTGGTCCTGACGATCTCTTGCGCTTCGGCAAATTTCGTTTTCCAAAGTTCAGCATCTGTACAAAAGGAATGTAAAATTTAATAAATACGAGTTAAGTTACTCGACTAGTTCAGCAACTTGCCCTGATGTGCCTTTATCATGCGCTTTGACTTCAGGTAATTGTCCAGTCTGTTCTTAAAATAATTGAGTTTGATTTTAAAATTTCTTATTTTTTTAAATAAAATTGTGCAAGAACATTTTGCTAGTGGGACATAAGTTCAGAAAGTCTAAGGCTAAAATTGATTCAAAAAATGCGAAGTTATCTATAAAGATTTATAATTCTCTTCTATATTACTTAATAATAATCTGCTATGGTACTATCTAGAGGCCAGAAAATTTTAAACTAATTTTGAAGCCTTAGTTTTCCTATAAGGTGATTGTATTATAATACCATACAAGAATAACTTACTTTGCGGATTTCCAAATTTGATAGCCAACAATTCCTGTTTCATTTGCTCATCAGCAAAATCAGCAAACACAGACCAGTTGAACGCCTTATCAGAACCACAGTGTACATTCATCCTGATATCGGGTGTTATGAAGTGGTTGGCGCATACTTTCAATGTCTTATCACGACGCATAACTACCCTCACTGTATTGTTTCCAGTATGACGCAAAAGTTTTATGTCACCTGTTCCACGTTCCTGGAAAAAGCAATCAAATATTTTTTAAAAAAGAAAACTCACCATTCCATGTTGTTCATGCTAATAAGTAAAGGTGCAAGTTTATACTACATAGTATTATTTTTCTTATTACAGTATTATTTTATTTCTTTACTAGCTGATGCCCGCGACTTCGTCCGCGTGGATTGAGGTTTTTCGGTTCCCGCGGGAACTCTTTAATTTTCCGGGATAAAAAGTAGCCTATGTGCTATTCCAGACTATAATCTATCTCTGTGCCAAATTTCATCCAGATCCGTTCATCCGTTGGAGCGTGATTGAGTAACAAACATACATCCATACATCCATCCATCCAAACTTTCGCATTTATTATATTTATTTGATTTTAATTATTTTTAATGAAATAATATAACATATTGGTCCAGTCATTACATCAGAAAAAACGGATTAGAAATGCATGTGAACCAAGAAGGCCAAATTCCGGATACTACGTGGGGTGGGCCCAGAAAAGCCCAACCTCAAATTGTCGACCAAGACCTCCCATGTGCACTTTCCCCCATCCCGAAAAAAGGGTCAAATTCAGCCCTTTCACAATAACTCGTACATACTAAACTACCCAAATAAACATACTACTCAGCTGTTAAGTAGAATTTTGCGATGAGCACAAGCAGTGCATCTATACTAATATTAAAAATGTGAAAGTTTGGATGGATGGATGTTTGTTACTCAATCACGCCAGAACGGCTGAACGGATCTGGATGAAATTTGGCACAGAGAAAGATTATAGTCAGAATAACACATAGGCTCTTTTTTATCCCCGAAAACAAAAGAGTTCCCGCAGGAACCACACAGATGAAGGCGCTGGCATCAGCTAGTAGTGCATATTTACAACTCGTGCTGATGGACACCAGTATAATGTAAAAGTCACACTGGCATGTTCTGGACTTTCGTAAGAATGTTGTGCACACTAGAGTAGCATTTAGTTTAAGTTATGTGCCAGGCAAGTGAATACACAGCTTTTGTTAACCTCAATCAGTGTTGAACATTACTCATATTAAAATGCAAAAGTATGTTACTTTGTCCTTCAATTGCCTCAGAGCAATGGATCAACAAAAATGTTTGCATGGATATCCATATCCATATCCATACTAATATTATAAATGCGAAAGTGTGTCTGTCTGTCTGTCTGTCTGCTATGCTTTCCCGGCCTATCTTTTCAACCGATTTAGCTGAAATTTGGTATAGAGGTTGGTTATATCCCGGGGAAGGACATAGGCTACTTTTTATCCCGGAAAATTAAGGAGTTCCCGCGGGAATCAAAAAACCTTAATCCACGCGGACGAAGTCGCGGGCATCATCTAGTAGTTAAATATCTGGAAAGTAACAACTACTTTTTATCTCAGAGAATCTAAAGAGTTCCTACTGGATTTTTAAAAACCTAATTCCACACAGACAAAGTTGTGGGCATCATTTAGTTATAAAAAATAACAGTTTAGTTCTAAATGTTGTTTATTTATTATAATCTATCAATACATTTTTCTTAAACACAATTAAGATAATGCTACTCATTAAAGATGTACCAAACTAGTGTTATCTTCATTTTAAGTACCATTTTCATTAAATACTTATTATATTTGATAAATGATTTATTTATTTCATGTAGGACAATTTGTGCCACTTATGATACGTTAGCATAACTAAGTACATAATTAGTTACCTATATATTATATATTTACATATATAGGTAAGTAATTATGTATTGTGATTATAATGATACTGCTCAAGTAATATAGGAACATACTCATTTTCGCCTGTAAATCACAGTTTCTACTTGTAGTTTTTAGAGTTTTTTTTTCAATGAATCCAACAAGCAAGTTAGCAAGCAGCAAAGTTATGTATCTCGATGAACAATGGAGATAAAGAAGGGGAAGTAAAATACTACCTAGAATTGCATAAGTACGTAGTTAATAAAAAGTTTATGTGGAATCTAACCTTCCATTCGTGATCACCAGTGTCGTATCTATAAAGCCGTGCGCGTATTTTGACCAGCTCTTCCTCGTCTTCTTCGTTGGTTTGCACATCGACCAGGGGCAAAGACACTATTGGGTCGAAGTGTGGATCATGCTCAGGAGTCTCCGCTTCACCAATATCGCTCTCACTGTTGCGTCGCACACTTTCCTCCACCTTAAAAATAGAGTAGAACAATAAAAAACAAAAACTATAAACAACGAAAAAAATTTTAACGCGTAACTAAATCACAAATTACCGGCGAAGACATTTTGGTGAAGTGGTAAGCGATTTTTAAGAATCCAGATACGATTAATCACAGCAAAATTATTCGGAATAGTTCAATTTAAATTAGAAATTACAAATGAAACAAACTTGAAAAGCTGTTGATTTACCGTCCACAGAAAACAATAATCAACAGAAAATTGAAACAAAATTTTCCTAAATTTTTCTTTTTACGGTTATCTGTGATTTATAATCCAACAGACGAACCAATTTTGTTGCTGACGCGCCGAAATGGTGCTGATGGTGGATTGATCATGTTGTCCATGTTGAGACGATTTGGCGGACCCAAAATTGTCGTGGCCACTGGCCAACCTAGTCGGACCATAAGCAACAAATAATTTTAAGCACCGACCAGAAACAAAATTTTAAGGCTGCTATCTCATCGATCAGTCCAGTCCAAGATTAGCACAAGATTAGTATGGTCCATACAATACTTATCTATGGTATGGTCCGTGGTTGGGTCCGTGGTCCCACATTTCGCACCATTAGAATGAAAGCACGAAAGCACAGACATACAAATTGTATGTCTGTGAATGAAAGTGACCTAACCATAGAAATAGTATGTACTAGCTGATGCCCGCGACTTCGTCCGCGTGGATTAAGGTTTTTTGGTTCCCGCGGGAACGCCTTAGTTTTCCGGGATAAAAAGTAGCCTATGTGTTAATCCAGACTATAATCTATCTCTGTACCAAATTTCATCCAGATCCGTTCAGCCGTTCTGGCGTGATTGAGTATCGAACATTCATTTGAGGTTTCGCGGGATCTATTTAATTTTCCGGGATAATAAGTAGCCTATTATTCCAAACTATTATAATCTATACTCTTTGCCAAAGTTCATCAAAATCCGTTCAACCTTTCTGGTGTGATTGAGCGTCATTCATTCGCGTGGCATAAGATTTTTCAATCACAGGCACTCCTTTATTTTCCGGGATAAAAAGTAGCCTATATTACTATCCCACGGTATAATCCCCCTATAATGGTGAAACACGTACTTCTCCATATTTTACCGAAAGCCCAAATGCTAAGTTTCATGGCTATAACTTGAGAAATGAAGGATTTTCATACAAATTTTCAACCCCTATTTTATCCCTTTTAGGGGTGAAATTTTGAAAAACTGTGGCACACATACTTCTTTATTTTTTACCGAAAGCCTAAGTAGGTACCAAGTTTATCTTGAGAAATGAAGGACTTTCATACAAATTTTCATCCCCTATTTCACCCGTTTGGGGGTCGAATTTTCAAATACTGTTATACACGTATTTTTCATTTTCAACCGGTTGCTCATGTACCAAGTTTTTCATGGATATAACTTGAGCTGTTAAACACGTATTTTTCATTTTCAACCGGTAGCTCATGTACCAAGTTTTTCATGGATATAACTTGAGAAATGAAGGACTTTCATACAAACTTTCAACCCCTATTTCACCCCCTTAGGGGTGGAATTTTGAAACACTGTGACACAAGTACTTCTTTATTTTATACCGTAAGCCAAAATATCAAGTTTCGTTGATATATCTTGTAAAACATCTTGAGAAATGAAGGACTTTCATACAAACTTTCAACCCCTATTTCCACCCTTCGGGGGTAAAATTTGCAAAAACTGTGAAACACATAATATTTCTTCATTTTCAACAGGTAGCTTGTATACCAAGTTTCATCGATATAACTTGAGAAATGACGGACTTTTATACAAACTTTCAACCCCTATTTCACCCCTTTGAGGGTAGAATTTTGAAAAACTGTGAAACACGTATGTTTTCATTTTTAACCCGCAACTCATATACCAAGTTTCATGGCTATAACTTGAGAAATGAAGGACTTTCATACAAACTTTCAACCCCTATTTCACCCCTTCGGGGGTAAAATTTACAAAACTGTGAAACACGTATTTCTTCATTTTTAACCGGTAGCTTGTATACCAAGTTTTATCGATATAACTTGAGAAATGACGGGCTTTCATACAAACTTTCAACCCCTATTTCACCCCTTTGAGGGTAGAAATTTGAAAAACTGTGTAACACATATGTTTTCATTTTTAACCCGCAACTCATATACCAAGTTTCATGGCTATAACTTGAGAAATGAAGGACTTTCATACAAACTTTCAATCCCTATTTCACCCCTTCGGGGGTAAAATTTACAAAACTGTGAAACATGTACTTCTTCATTTTTAACCGGTAGCTTGTATACCAAGTTTTATCGATATAACTTGAGAAATGACGGACTTTCATACAAACTTTCAACCCCTATTTCACCCCTTTGGGGGTAGAAATTTGAAAAACTGTAAAACGCGTATTTCTTCATTTTCAACCGGTAGCTTGTATACCAAGTTTCATCGATATAACTTGAGAAATGACGGACTTTCATACAAACTTTCAACCCCTATTTCACCCCTTCGGGGGTAAAATTTACAAAAACTGTGAAACACGTATTTCTTCATTTTTAACCGGTAGCTTGTATACCAAGTTTTATCGATATAACTTGAGAAATGACGGGCTTTCATACAAACTTTCAACCCCTATTTCACCCCTTCGGGGGTATAATTTGCCTAAACTGTGAAACACGTATTTCTTCATATTTAACTGGTAGCTTGTATACCAAGTTTCATCGATATAACTTGAGAAATGACGGACTTTCATACAAACTTTCAATCCCTATTTCACCCCTTCGGGGGTAAAATTTACAAAAACTGTGAAACACATATTTCTTCATTTTCAACCGGTAGCTTGTATACCAAGTTTCATCGATATAACTTGAGAAATGAGGGACTTTCATACAAACTTTCAACCCCTATTTCACCCCTTCGGGGGTAAAATTTACAAAACTGTGAAACACGTACTTCTTCATTTTTAACCGGTAGCTTGTATACCAAGTTTTATCGATATAACTTGAGAAATGACGGACTTTCATACAAACTTTCAACCCCTATTTCACCCCTTTGGGGGTAGAAATTTGAAAAACTGTAAAACGCGTATTTCTTCATTTTCAACCGGTAGCTTGTATACCAAGTTTCATCGATATAACTTGAGAAATGACGGACTTTCACACAAACTTTCAACCCCTATTTCACCCCTTCGGGGGTAAAATTTACAAAAACTGTGAAACACGTATTTCTTCATTTTTAACCGGTAGCTTGTATACCAAGTTTTATCGATATAACTTGAGAAATGACGGACTTTCATACAAACTTTCAACTCCTATTTCACCCCTTTGAGGGTAGAATTTTGAAAAACTGTGAAACACGTATGTTTTCATTTTTAACCCGCAACTCATATACCAAGTTTCATGGCTATAACTTGAGAAATGAAGGACTTTCATACAAACTTTCAACCCCTATTTCACCCCTTCGGGGGTAAAATTTAAAAAAACTGTGAAACACGTATTTCTTCATTTTCAACCGGTAGCTTGTATACTAAGTTTCATCGATATAACTTGAGAAATGACGGACTTTCATACAAACTTTCACCCCCTATTTCACCCCCTTAGGGGTAGAATTTTGAAAAACTGTGACACACGTACTTCTTTATTTTTTACCGTAAGCCAAAATACCAAGTTTCGTTGATATAACTTGTAAAACATCTTGAGAAATGAAGGACTTTCATACCAACTTTCATCCCCTATTTCACCCCTTTGGGGGTCGAATTTTCAAAAATGGTGAAATACGTACTTCTTTATATTTAACTGAAAGCCCAAATGCTAAGTTTCAAATTAAGGACTATCATACAATTTTTCAACCCCTATTTTACCCCTTTGGGGGTGGAATTTTGAAAAACTGTGAAACACGTACTTCTTTATTTCTTACCGAAAGCCAAAATAACAAGTTTCGTTGATATTACTTGAGAATATCTTGAGCAATGAAGGACTTTCATAAAATCTTTCATCCCCTATTTCACTCCTTCGGGGGTAGAATTTTCAAAAACTGTGAAACACGTATTCCTTCATTTTTAATCGGTAGCTCGTATACCAAGTTTCATGGATATAACTTGAGAAATGACAGACTTTCATACAAACTTTCACCCCCTATTTCACCCCCTTAGGGGTGGAATTTTGAAAAATCCTTCCTTAGTGTGCGCCTACGTCACAAAAGGAACCTACTGTCAAAATTTTAAGTTTCTAACCTCAGTGGTTTAGGCTGTGCGTTGATAACGATTTTATATATATATAGATAGATAGAAGATTACAACTAGAAGGATCACTTAGCTCACGAAACGCGAGCCGAAAGAGAGCTAATATTTCTCGCGTTGTCTCTTTCTAACCGCTACACTAGCAGGACATCATAATTATTATTATTTGAACGAGACACAAGAGTGAACACGAGAGTGAACGAGACAGCGCGACTAAAAAGTGAGTCCTTGTCGAGACCGAAATTCCTTATGAGTGAAAGGTAATCTAAATTGAACTTTATTATTTAATTAAAAAGGTGTGAATTTGTTTAACAAAAACACATAAGTGATCCTTCTAGTTGTATGAATATTATTTCTATGGACCTAACTCAAAATTATTCCTGTAAATTGTGATTTTGCTATAAAGTGGCCTTAAAAAGCCTACTCTAAAACCCTGTGGTAAAAAAGAGCCCGAATTATGAGTAAAAAAGGGACAGTCTATAACATCGGTCACATAACACATTAGTTGATCACGTTTTTTCACATAGGTTTGTTATGTAAAAGAGACCAAATCTCGAGAGATGCTCGCAGGTGGCAGTGTATTATATCGACGTATCTCGAATTGCGCCAGTTACTTGCAAATAATTTATATTATAAATTTTTTAATTTGCGCCCTTAAATCTAAATATAACTTTAAAGCAAAATAGTGACTGATTCCATAATATGCCATCAGTATTAATTGTTGTATCTTGCGTCATAAACAAGCTTAACTCATAAAAAGTCTTAGAAATTCAGAAATATTTTTGCAATAAAAGGACTTAATGTAAAACAATGTTATGTTTTAATGTCAAAATACATATTTGAAATACATTTATACCAATCCATACATAGAAGATCAATATATAAATCCGCAAATAATAAATCATTTTCAACGAAACACGGGAGAGATTACAGTGCGCACTCCATCTAATTTATATTATACCTTCGTGGTCGTGACCATAGACTTCAGTTAATACCTGTGGTTAATACCCTATTAAGGGTCACGCACGGTCACACTAAGTGTGTGTTCCGTTATAAGCACTGCGAGCACTGGCAGTGCTCTTTACTGGGGACTTCCAGTGCTCTCAGTGTATTTCGGAACGCACCCTAAGTCACACTGATTCGCATACACTTGTCTATGTGGGTGTGAAAGGACATGTCCCAGTTCAGTATGGAGGGTGGTTTTTTATTCTGAGTGTCAATGAACCAGAACCAAACTGCCATCACGCGAAAGAGAAAAAAATATAACATTAAATGCCATTTAAATAATAATTTTAGAAAACCCCGTTTTTTTAAAAATTAATTATGAAAGATATCGTTTGTAGAAAATATTTTTCGATGGATGGCAACATTTTCTAATATAAAAGATCTATCAAGGGTATGTTCCGATATACACTGCGAGTACTGTTCGGTGCTCTTACTGGGGAGAAATTCGTTCCGTTATGGACTGACAGTATACTGCCGCAGTAACGTAGAGAAATATATGACGTCATTATCGTCGCCATTTTTGTACTGTGAGCACTGGCGTTTTCATGGTAAGGTGCTCTCAGTGCTGACTGCGTTCCTTTTTGAACAGTAACCAGTATAGCTAACTATAAAGGCACGGCTTCGCAATATATTACATTGACGTCACACCTTACAGTGCTCGCAGTGTATATCGGAACATACCCTATGTACAAAACTGACAGTGACATTTGACAATCACCCTTGACATATGTGACAAAGACAATCAAGTTTTTTTTTTTACTGTTCATAAGATTCAGGCAAAGGTCTAAAAAAGCTACAAAATAAAAGAATATTTTTCTCCAAATTGGGGTCCTTTAAAAATGTGTAAATTATTCTATAAGCCATATTTTAGGATCTCTATTCACGTGTATTAAAATTATCTTGGTTCATGTTCAAGGCCCAATCTTGGACAAGTCCTTTATGTTGTGTCTGCTTCTATTTATATGTCTGTGGGGTCACGTAGGCGTGGGTTAATGTGGGGTTATAACCGTAATGTAATTACACTAATGAAAATGAAAAAATGAAATGAAAATGAAAATGATTTATTTCATGTAGGACCACTAGTGTCACTTATGATAAGTCGTAAGAATCTACCACCGGTTCGGAAAACTGATTCTACTGAGAAGAATTAGATATTCTAGGTGATCGTAGACTGTAGGAGATGCATAAAATACGAGATAGATGTATGATGGATGATGGATGTATATGTGAGGCTCAGAAAAGCTGGAACCCAGAGCTGTAAAGTCAGTAAATAAAAATAAAAACGTGTGGTGTCCTGGGACACCAGCAGAGCGATCGGCTATAAATTGTCGCAATCATTAAAGGACTGCATCAATGTCAAAACATGGTTTTGGCTTCACGTATCACTGAGACTGTCCGTAAAGGATCGTTGAGGACAAAAAAATGTTTTGACATTGATGCAGTAACTATCGATAGAATTAATTGCTGAAAATTGGTATCACGTAAGACTTTTGAAGTAAGATGTCGTTTACGGACCATGACAAACGTCACGTCAAACTAGGCTTTCATTGATACATGGTGGGAGGTGTTTTTAGCGGTGACATATTAAGGTGTCCAATAATCGTTTTACGACTCTAATATCTAAAATAAATATAATTTATGGATTAAAAAGCTCGAATAGATTGTTTGTTAGGTAAAAATAGAAAATACTATTATTTCAAGCAAGTAAAATTCAAAAAAATTCAAAATTCAAAATGTTTTTTATTCAAATAAGCTTTTACAAGCGCTTTTGAATCGTTATAATATGAATCTACCGCTGGTTCAGAATGCCATTCCTACCGAGAAGAGCCAGCAAGAAACTCGGTGGTTGCTCTTTTCCATCAAAACTTACAATCATTATAATGATACAAGTAACTGCAGTCCCACGCATAGCTGGAGCGAATCAAATCCACGCTGTTTTTTTTATCATTTACGTAATCTTCGATTGTATAGTAAGCTTTTTTCACGAGCATACCTACAATATTCAATACACGCCAAGACTGGCAGACAGAAGCAGCCCCATTTCCGACGGTGGCACCCGTTCACGAGCATGACGCATGATCCAGCCATTGCTTCGCTCAACCATATTTGAGGGAACGTAACAACCCGCACCACACGACACCACCACAGAAACGTTAAAGAGAGTGTGACATACCCGACTACCCATATCAAGGCATAGAATTGAATACTGTTTAAGGGTGCAAATCGCCACCTATCGGCAATAATAATATTAAAGTTTGTATGTGTGTATGTTTGTTACTCCTTCACGCGGCAACTACTTAACCGATTTGGCTGAAATTTGGAATGGATGTAGATTATAGATGTAGATAATTAAGTAGGTAATTAAGCTATATTGGAATGGCTTCAAAATGTTATTTAATTTATGACATTCTATTGACAATTTACCTTTTATTAAGTATACCGTACCTATGTCTAGCTAATAAAATATTCTCATTCGCAGTATTGCCAACTCACGCTATTAAAAAAATACAAAAATTGTACGACCAAATACATACCAATGCTATTCATTAATAATAAGTAATAATATTACTTACATCCATACTAATATTATAAAATATGCGAAAGTGTGTCTGTCTGCCTTTCTGTCTGCTACGCTTTCATGGTTCGTCTGTTCAACCAATTTTGATGAAATTTGGTACAGGGGTAGGTTGTATCCCGGGGAAGGACATAGGCTAGTTTTACCCGGAAAATTAAAAAGTTCCCGCGGGAATCAAAAAATCGAAAGTGGATGGTGGTGGTGGTGGTGGAAGTTTGGATGGATGTATGGATGTATGGATGGATGTTTGTTACTCAATCACGCCCCAACGGCTGAACGGATCTGGATGAAATTTGGCACAGAGATAGATTATAGTCTGGAATAACACATAGGCTACTTTGTATCCCGGAAAATTAAGGAGTTCCCGCGGGAACCGAAAAACGTCGATCCACGCGGACGAAGTCGCGGGCATCAGCTAGTTACATAATATTAATGAATAGCATTGGTAGGTATGTATTTGGTCGTACAATTATTATATTTTTTTAATAGCGTGAGTTGGCAATACTGCCAATGAAAATATTTTATTAGCTAGACTTATGTATACGGTCTAATAAAATATTCCTATATAGGTAAATTGTCAATAGACTGTCTTAAACTAGTGGTTCGCCCCGAACTGATACCTCGCGGTATCCATAAACTTACAGAGCGCCATCTATGTGAAGTTCTGTTAAAAATAGTGAAGCTCATTAAAAATTAAATAATTTCGTTTCCTTAGAATATTTATTTAATTTTAGTATTTGTTGTTCAAGTACAGGATATAATTCAAATAAGTAATCAAGTTTCAGGCTCAGCCTTTTCTGTTTAAGCACAAACGAATAAATTTGTACAGAGCGCCATCTATTGACAGCATTGTGAAGTTTGTTAAAAATACGTATGCTCATTAAAAATTAAATAATTTCGTTTCCTTATAATATTTATCTAATTTTAGTATTTGTTGTTCAAGTACAGGATATAATTCAAATAATTAATCAAGTTTCAGGCTCAGCCTTTCAGAAAATTGGGAGTTCTGAGGTCATCTTTGGACGTCCGAAAATCACCACTTTGAAAGCCCCCCATTTCGTCAATTTAAGGGGAAAAATTAAAAAAAAAATATTTTTGGACTCCGTTCCTCATTATCTTTAAAATGATATACCGCAACCCTATGTAATGCTATAAAAAATATTTTACTTCGCATTCACTTCTATGAGAGCCCCCCTGAAATAAAAATTTTTATAACTTTTTAAGCCATATTCGGCGGGAGGCCATCGGTTTACATAGTATATTTAAATTTGAAGTAATTACGTTCAGTAATTCAGAAGTTATAAGGCTCTGACAGACGGACGGACGGACGGACGGACGGACAAGTGCCAATTCACCCAAGTAGACTCAGAGACCTTCGCTTCGCTCGGTCAATTAAATAACATTTTGAAACCATTCCAATATAGCATAAAGTAAAAAGTAAAAGTAAAATATACTTTATTGTACACCTTTAAAATACAACACAAAAAAATAATAATTTATTGGATATGTCACAACAGGCGGCCTTATCGCTTAAATAGCGATCTCTTCCAGGCAACCTTAGGGCAAAGGACACATTAAAAAAGAAAGCGGAAGGGGTGTACTAAAAGATAAGAGATACATATACATAGCATACCTACTTACTTGAAATAATAGTATTTTCTATTTTTACCAAACAAACAATCTATTCGAGCTTTTTAATCCTTATATTATATTAATTATTTTAGTTATTAAAGAGTCGTAAAACGATTATTGGACACCTTATGTCACCGCTAGAAACACCTCCCACCATGTATCAATGAAAGCCTAGTTTGACGTCACTTTTGTCATGGTCCGTAAACGACATCTTACTTCAAAAGTCCTAAGTGATACCGATTTTCAGCAATGTCCATACATTATTTGTATTGATAGTTACTGCATCAATGTCAAAACATTTTTTTGTCCTCAACGATCCTTTACGGACATTCGCAGTGATACGTGAAGCCAAAACCATGTTTTGACATTGATGCAGTCCTTTATTGATTGCGACAATTTTTAGCCTATCGCTCACGGAGCCAAGTTTGTTTTGACAGTTGACTTTTGGATTCATGGATGGTTTTGGTGGTGAAATTAGCAGATTGAAAATATTGATTTTTGTGAATGTTTGCGGAATTTTTAGATTAAATATAATATATTAACTAAAACGAGTCTGGTGAACGTTTAATATACACTTACAAAAATAATTAATGAAGAATTGACGTTAAAGTCCTGTAATAAACAGATGAATTGAAGTCAAAGAACTGCTAATTGCCGACCCATTTCCTTTGTACGAAGTTTATTTTGAGGTTTCCTATTTATTTAACTTCGGTCTGGATAAACATTCTAGTTTTCTTGTGCCCTGATTTCGATTGCCCTGATGCTTTAAGATCTTAATTTTCAGGAAGCCTGTATTAGTTGTTCGTTAATTTGTATCTAATTGTGTCCAAATATTTACTAATAAAATAATAATCCACTTATCAACATTAACTTAATATCGACTTTCTTAGATTTATGATTGTATATTTTTTAGTCTGAATTGCAAAAAGTCAAAATTGCGCTGGATAAAAAAATGCAAAACATTGCGAAGATGATAACAGAGCAGCTTCGCAATCCAAACGAGCTGGACATAAGCCTAAGGATGGAGTTTGGCCCCTTTGAAACTGTCCACAAGTGGAAACGCATGTCAGAGTGCTATGAATTTGTAGGAGCAAGGTAAAAAGCATTTTTTTAAACTCCTTGCTTCTCATTCCACCTTTCTTATTTTAACGTTTAAAACTCCTTTCTTCTCTTAAACTCTGAAACATCTAACTAAAAGATTAGTACAGTACTTAAATTAGACTTTCATGAAACACCATTTTCTAACTTAATATTTTTCTTAATGTAGGGTAAAGAATGGTATGGTAAGTAAAGTACACATATAATGTGACTAGGTTCAACATTATAATTATGATACTCTCAACTCTCAAGTGGTTGCCCACAGCTGAACTGAGGTCTCTAATAGGAATTTACACACTTCTATTGGATGTTGTAACATAACTTAATCATTTTCTATATGAACTAATTTACAGGAGGAGTAAACACACAGCAGTTGCTTATAAGGATGCAATTTATGTGTTTGGAGGTGACAACGGCAAGTCCATGCTGAATGATCTCATCAGGTTTGATATCAGAGAGAAGTCATGGACCAAGACTATGTGCATGGGCACTGCTCCTGCGCCGAGGTACCATCATTCAGCTGTGGTGAGACAGTGGTTCATTGATTTATTATTTACTAGATGATGCCCATGACTTCGTCGGCTTGGATTAAGATTTTTGAAGATTTTCCTACATGAACTCTTTAATTTTCCATGATAAAAAGTTGCCTATGTCGTTTCCCGGGATACAAACTATCCCTGTACCAATTTTCATCAAAATTGGCTGAACAGGTGGGCCATGAAAGTGTAGCAGACGGACACATTTTACATTTATAATATTAGTATGGACTAGATGATGTTGCAAATATGTCCCTGTGGATATAGATGTTTTCATAATGCTGTGAGAACTTATTACCCCAATACAAAGCCTGTATTGAATATGTTTGGAATGCAAGTTATGTCTGTGCCACATCAAAACAAGATGATGGACAGAGCAGCCGTGAAGGGTTAACAGACAGGCAGACACTTATTAATTTGATTACTTTTGTTGTATTGACAAAACTTTGGTAAAAGGGACTGTAAAATGCTGCTCCAAATTTGATCAAGTGTCCACAAATGGCGTTTAAGGATAGTCTATTCCAATGTTTTATATTATTAATTTTATACTTTAAAATATCTCTAATCTTTCAGTTAAAAATAAACAAAGTGAATATTCAGACTTATATGTCCAATCTGAGTTTCTTGCTGGTTCCTCTCAGTAGAATCTACTTTCTGAACAAATGGTAGAGTTTTGACATTTCATAAGTGGCACAAGTTGTCCTCCATGAAATAAATAATTTCAACCATTGAGTTTGCTAATGAAAAAACTGAAAAATGAAATCATTTATTTCACATAGGACAACTTGTGCCACTTACGATAAGTCGTAAGAATCTACCACCAGTAAAAATGGGTTGTACAGACTGTAGATAGGCGAGGTAGTTAAGGGACCGGCGACCGCCGCTCGCAACTTCTACTCGAACCGCAAATATAAATTTGCCGGTATATTGCTATCCCTATTTGGTTGAAGACACATGATCGCGTGCATTGTTGTGTTTTTAACTTCGTGTTGTTATTCTGTAACTTGACAATATAGGCTATGTTCCTGATCAATTAGTATGTGAGATATCGTTGGTTTTAATATGAAACAAATTAGGAGAAAACATGTCGTTTATGTCGCAAAAACATGCAAAACGCAATGTGCTTACTTACATTTAATTTTGGGAAAGTATTTTGGAAAAATAATTATCCAGGGACCTAGATAAATACAAGTTCAATCTTAATAATCGCATAATATGGAGGAAATATGCTCGAATTACTAATTATTTTGGTATTACGTTTGTATGAGCAATTAGCCCTCCGCTGGCGCCTTAACCAATATTTTTTGCAACTTTTGCAGGTTCACAGATCTTCAATGTTTGTGTTTGGTGGCTACACGGGTGATATATTAGCTAACTCCAACTTGACCAACAAGAATGATCTTTTTGAATACAAATTCCAAACCGGCCAGTGGGTTCAATGGAAGTTTACTGGCCAGTATGTTTATGTGTATTTGATTGCTCTGAATAAAAATCGTTATAACTAAGTAACATTAATTATATACTAGCAGATGCCCGCGACTTCGTCCGCGTGGTTTAAGTTTTTTGATTCCCGCGGGAACTCCTTAATTTTCCGGCATAAAAAGTAGCTTATGTCTCTCTCCAGATCCTCAACTATACCCTTGCCAAAAATCACGTTGATCCGATGCTCCGTTGCGGCGTGATTGAAGGACAAACCAATAAACCAACAAACAAACGCACTTTTGCATTTTTTAAGAGATATGATTAGTATGATTATTACATTTTATATTTTTTTTTGTAGAGAGCCAGTGCCCAGATCGGCTCATGGAGCTGCTGTGTATGACGATAAGTTGTGGATCTTCGCAGGCTACGATGGAAATGCAAGGCTGAATGACATGTGGACTATGAATTTAGTGGTAGGCATTTTTTTACTATAGCTGGCGCTAATAATTTATCCATTGTCCTACGTGAGCGACAAACGCGTCAACGCGACGGCGACGCGACAGTATCAAACAGTAGCTGATGATTCACACTAACTGTACTATACGAATCAATAGATTTCTTAAGTAGGTAAGGTGCTGGAGTGGTATCGATATAAAATTAATTTTGGAACCAAAAAATAACTCGAAAACATTTGGAATCATTTGCTCGCAAATGTCTAATTATTGTTTCTTTTTCTTTCTTAGTCTTAGTAATTAGTAATTAGCCTTTCAGTAACAAGTTAGTGAGAGTGTGTCACTCTGACGTCTGACACAGCATGACGTTTGACACATTACTTGTACAATGCAACGTTACGTTACTACAAACCCCATTTACCGTCATTTCCCTAGGGAGAAAACCACCAATGGGAGCAAGTGGAGCAGAAAGGGGAATGCCCGCCCACATGCTGCAACTTCCCCATTGCAGTGGCCCGCGGCAAGATGTTTGTATTCAGCGGACAGAGCGGCGCTAAGATCACCAATGCCCTGTTCCAGTTCGACTTTGAGACGCATACGTGAGTATAACATACAAATGGTCTTATGTCCAACCTCGCTTTTATATGGGCCGAATCGCGGGAGGGCGCTTGTTCGGTACTTGCACTAGGCGTGTTTCCCTGGACCACTTCTCGACTTTACAAGTTATTTCTGTCTATCTCCTTGTCCCTATTGTCATTCTCCCCTGTAATGAATGAACGAGAAGTTTAATTCGCTATAATCCGCCACAGCAGACCAATTTATGTGGTACAGTGCGTGTCCTTCACCAATAGCATGCGAACAACCACCACCCAGCAATTCGCTGCGAGCTGTTGACTCGACAATGCACGATTGTAAAGACACATCTTAATCTTTACAATCGTGCATTGTCGAGTCAACATCTCCTGAAGATGCTCCGGTTTCGGAGTGAAACGTACGTTGAGAGTGATTTGGAGGATTTGTGTGGTGTGGTGCGGTGCCGGTGCGAATTGCTGAGTGGTGGTTGTTCGCATGCTATTGGTGAAGGACACGCACTGTACCACATAGATTGGTCTGCTGTGGCGGATTATAGCGAATTAAACTTCTCGTTCATTCATTATCATGGACTCCCGCAAAGTAACGCCTGCTTCGATTCAATATTCTCCCCTGTCTTTCTGTGGCTGACGGCACGTGCACATGAAGAGATTCCAGCCCCATTGTGGCTTCGCCTTCTATCCGCTTCACATCCTCCATCCATCTTTAAAGCTGGATTAGGCCTTTACAAGACCAATGTCAGACTTGCTTTCCACGTCTTTTGCCCGAATCCCGTCATCTTCTTTAGATACGCTTATAAGTCGTCCCACACTGCGTTTACAAGTTCTGGCCCAGCGAAATTGTGGTCTGCAAGAGACAAACACACATGTCCTTCCACATGTGTTCTATTTCATTTAAAAACTCCCTCCTACCTGAAGGAGAAATTCAGTTTTCTTGGAGTGCAATCCGATTTAAGACCATGTCGAACCTTAACGCTGAAAACCCCAACTCATAAAACGAAGTTCTTTAAAAGTTCGTTCAGTGTTCGAGCTGTTCTGCTATGGAATGCACTTCCACTGACCATACGCCAATCTAAATCACTAGACATATTCAAAAATGCTGTTATGAATCATTATCTTGCAAACTAAAGCCGACAACAAAATTATTCTTTATACTTACTTGAAACACATATATTATAATATATATTAAGTAGTATATTTATTTTTATAATTAGCTATATTATATTTAATTTATATTTTGATAATATGTTTATTATTGGTTTATGTATTAGTATGTAGTTATTTGAATGTAAGTATATTATAGATCCACCTGCAGTCTATTTTCCCTTATTTTCTCCTCTTCCTAAGGTTGCCTGGGTAGAGATCGCTACCTAAGCGATAAGGCCGCCTTTTGTATCCTACTTCTGTCTGTGTTTATTTTTTTTTCTTTCCTTTGTATTTGTTATTCTTACTTGTGGTGGTACAAATAAAGTGTATAATAATAATAATAATAATGTTATAACTTCCCTGTGTTCAACAGAGAGTGGAGCTTAAAATAGCTCAACTCACTGTTCATAGGTTTTCAACCCGTAGGCTAGGTGGTCGCATACTGTAGCAATCAGTACGCAGTCTCTGCTTACGGCGCAAAGTTCTAGCGGCCATCTAGATCTTTGCGCTGGTTGACAGTTGTAACTCGGTGTTGATACATTGTCGACGTCCGCAGCTGGAGCCGCGTGTGCACCGAGCACCTGCTGCGCAGCGCGGGCCCGGCGCCGGCGCGGCGCTACGGCCACGTGATGCTGCACCACGCGCGACACCTGTACGTGTTCGGCGGTGCCGCGGACAGCACGCTGCCCTCCGACCTGCATTGCTACGACCTTGACACGCAGATGTGGTAAGTTTTGGATTGCGGAAGTCCATGATAATGAATAACTAGAAGTTTATTCGCTATAATCCGCAGCAGACAAAACTGTGGGGTAAAGCGTGTATCTTGCACCTCTGCACCACGCGCGATATCTGTATACGTGTGCATTACGGACACGCAGATGTGGTAACTATAGTCCCCAACCTCAATGAACCCCGAGCTCGTGTACCCTATCAACCTGCAAATTACCATTCGACCTCACGGCATCTGACCCCCAAATCCACGACTGACCAAACAACCCCAATTTGTCTAGCTCGTCGAACTCGTTGAGACCAATTTAGCGAGTCAAAACTCGGGGACCTACTTTAGGGCTGAGTTTGTCAACTTATTTATAGCTGATAAAATAATATATTTCACAATAATTGAAAAGCTTTACACTAAAAGCGCGTCAAAATATGACGACACCTAAAGAGTTCTTTGACAGCCATTTTCAGCGGACATTTGACGTTCACATTTAACCATGCGAACAAATTCAAGGTTTTCTTCAAAAATTTTTTTATTCTGTAGTTGGGTATTTGACAACAGTATTCAGATAAATTATTTTTTAGTGATTATTTAAATAGAGGATCTCCCAAAAGTCGTTCCCTGTTAGTTTTACGTTTGAAAATGATTTTAAACTATCGATTGTAGTAAAACATGGCGTCGAATTTTGATGACGTCACAGTTCAGTATTTGATACAAGTACCCACACTAAGCGCGCGTTTGGACTTTTGAAATATGTTGCTGATTTGACTAGTTATCAAATACCCAACAGTCGTCTTCCCCCATAGGTCGTTGGTCCACCCAGCCGCGGACTCCCAGATCCCGTCAGGCCGCTTATTCCATGCGGGTGCGGTGGTCGGCGACGCCATGTATATTTTCGGCGGAACCGTTGACAACAACGTGCGCAGCGGCGATCTGTATCGCTTCCAGGTATACCAATGTAGAGTCTATATATATACTTCTATACTAATATTATAAATGCGAAAGTTTGGATGGATAGATGTATGGATGGATGTTTGTTGTTAAAAAGTTCCCGCGGAAACCAAAAAACCTCAATCCACGTGGACGAAGTCGCGGGCATCAGCTAGGTCATGTCTATGATATATCAGTTTATATGGTAAATTACAATGCAATTGAAACCAATCCAACTCTTCAAAAGTACTTGACAGCAGTTATAGGTGTGGTCACAATGCGATTTTAATTTTTTTCTAAAATTTCTATGTAAACTGACTTATTGAACAGACTAGCCGTAAACCATCCCACTAAAATTATAAACGCGAAATTCTGTTTGTTTTTTGATCTGTCCTAATGATCCAGTTCCAAATCAAAGGGGCTTGAATATTTTAGTTTGAAGTCCGGCGTACCTACCGTCCTGCCATTTTTTTTCTATACAAGCAAGTATCCATACTAATATTATAAATGCGAAAGTGTGTCTGTCTATCTGTCTGCTACGCTTTCACGGCTCATCAGTTCAACCGATTTTGATGAAATTTGGTACGGGGGTAGGTTGTATCCCGGGGAAGGACATGGGCTACCTACTTTTTATCCTGGAAATTAAGGAGTTCCCGCGGGAGTCAAAAAATCCTAATCCACGCAGACGAAGTCGCGGGAATCATCTAGTTATAAATTATAAAGGTTGAAAGGCAGTCTGGGCCGGTCCGGGATGTAGGAAACTCTTAGGGGTCGTCGGAAGAACAGCGCTGGATTGGTGATTAAACACCACTTCAGCATTACGCTGAGGCGATGCCCTTTTTGGGATTGTGTGGCACAGCTTAAAAAGTTAAGTTAGTTTAGTTCTAATTTTTATGTTTTTCAAATTTTTCTTTGTTCTGTGTCTTTTGTTTTTCCAAATAAAGATTTTATTTATTTATATGAGACAAAATATTCTAAAGCGTCAGGTTTCCGAGATAGCTATCAAAGCTGCACTGGTAGCACCATTGAGTAGACTATAGTTATTTATATAATATCTACCTTTCCTTCTAAAGAAGGGATAAGAAAAAAACCGGCCAAGTGCGAGTCGGACTCGCGCACCGAGGGTTCCGTACAAACCTGTAGTAAGTTTTACGATTTATGACGTATTAAAAATAAAAATTACGTTTGTTGTATGGGAGCCCCCCTTTAATATTTACTTTATTGATATTTAATTATTTATTTTGAAAGGTAATATACAAGTAAATATTCTGTGAAAATTTGAACCGTCTACCTGTTACCGTTTTTAATATTGAGCAAAAAAATACGAAAAAAACACGTTTATTGTATGGGGACCCCCCTTAATATATATATTTTTTTAATTTTTAGTATTTGTTGTTATAGCGGCAACGGAAGTACATCATTTGTGAAAATTTCAGCTTTCTAGCTATCACGGTTTATGAGATACAGCCTGGAGACAGACAGACAGACAGACAGACAGACAGACAGACAGACAGACAGACAGACAGACCAGACAGACAGACAGACAGACAGACAGACAGACAGCGGAGTCTTAGTAATAGGGTCCCGTTTTTACCCTTTGGGTACGGAACCCTAAAAAAGACCATTACTGGATTCCTCTCCCACAAAAAAAAGGTATATTAACGTATTAGGTTATATTTGTCAGCTTTCCAACTACCCTCGATGTACTCTACACGACGACTTCGGTCGCATCCTCAAGTCCCAACAGTTCTGTGACGTCACAATTTTGGTCGGCGTGGATGAAACTCCGATATTCGCTCACCAAGCCATGCTGGCTGCTCGATCGCAGTACCTGAGGGCTAAGATCAAGTAAGGTATTTTCATTAGTAGACCATCGATTACAGTTGTAAGCTCTTAAATATTTATTTTTCTTGGTACTTGTATGTCTCAATCGACTAACCAAAACAAAATTAAAAATAAAATAATAATATGAACTTAATAAAAAACAATAGATTGCAGATAACAACGGAGTACAAATCATTTATTTTCCTTTGCCACTGCCTTCATGACACCGACACAAAAGCCAACGAACTTTGATCCTGAACGATCACCACATATGGAGAGAATTGGGTATTTGACAGCAACTCTTTTTCAAACATCAAAACGCGTGTTTAGTATGGGATTTTGTATGAAACATTGCATAGTGACGTCATCTAAGTTCGACGCACTTTTTTACTTTAATCGATAGTTTAAAATAGTTATTCATCATAAAATTAACAGGGGACGTGGATATTACGACTTTTGGGAGATCCTCTATTTAATAGTCACTAAAAAATAATTTATTTGAATTGTTGTCAAATACCCAATTAGGGAATTTGTGTACATCCATATTAGCACGAATTTTCATTTCCCAGAGAAGCAAAAGAGGATTTAGCGAAACGGATAGCGGCGGGCGAGGAGGAAGCGACCGCGGAGTGTTCATACAAATCGCCGCCGCAGCTGACGGTCAAACTTCCTGAAGCCACGCCTGAGGCGTTCCACATGATCCTGAATTATATTTACACGGACAAAATCGATCCTACGGAAAAAGGTAGGTTTATTTAATAATCATTGTTCAATTTAAGAAATATCTGTATTTATGGTTTTTAATCATATGAATAGGTATGATAAAAGAACTAGAAGTTTAATTCGCCACAGGTAAATCTTTGTGGTACACTGTGTATCTTGCACCTGTAGCTTGACCACACAAATCTTCCAAATTATTCTCAACGTACGTTTCACACCGGAGCTTCTTCTTCAGGGATCTGGGAGATGTTGACTCGACATTGCACGATTGTAAAACCAATATCATACCTATCTTTGATGAAGTTATGGAATGTTTAGCTTCAAGCTTCATCTTCCGACTGAACAGGTTATCTCTTACCCTTAAGATAATCTTAAATTAAAGCTATGAGCACTGAGTACTGGCAGACCGCAGAGCAATAAACAAGTGACCAGACCAAAATCCAGGATATATCTGTAGCTAAGGAGCACTGGTTTACGGTATAAAACTAATTCTAGACGGGGACCCAGCCTCGCCAGCGAACATCCTGCTCGTAATGGAGGTGTTGCGCCTCGCCCTGCGTCTAAACATCCCCCGTTTGCGCGGCCTGTGTGCCCGCTACCTGCGCGCCAATCTGTGCTACAGCAACGTGCTGCCAGCGCTGCACGCGGCGCACCACGCCAGCCTAAGCGGCATCAAGGAGTACTGCTTGCGGTGAGCCAATAGATCAGGAGATGTGCCCGCTACCTGCGCGCCAATCTGTGCTACAGCAACGTGCTGCCAGCGCTGCACGCGGCGCACCACGCCAGCCTAAGCGGCATCAAGGAGTACTGCTTGCGGTGAGCCAATAGATCAGGAAATGTGCCCGCTACCTGCGCGCCAAGTGCTGCCAGCGCTGCACGCGGCGCACCACGCCAGCCTAAGCGGCATCAAGGAGTACTGCTTGCGGTGAGCCAATAGATCAGGAAATGTGCCCGCTACCTGCGCGCCAATCTGTGCTACAGCAACGTGCTGCCAGCGCTGCACGCGGCGCACCACGCCAGCCTGAGCGGCATCAAGGAGTACTGCTTGCGGTGAGCCAATAGATCAGGAGATGTGCCCGCTACCTGCGCGCCAATCTGTGCTACAGCAACGTGCTGCCAGCGGTTACGGTTTATACTGAGTAGTTTCAAGTCGCGGGTTAACTTACTACATAGGGTACCTAGTTGCATACAACAATTCTATATTAGTCGTTTTTTTTATCAGATTCGTGGTGAAAGACTACAACTTTACGGCGATCGTGATGTCGCCGGAATTCGAGCAAATGGAGCAGAGGCTGATGGTGGAAGTGATTCGCCGCCGCCAGCAGCCGAGCCAAAAGGTGCCCGCCAACCAAGACCAAGAGGAAGAGGTCATCGGTGAGTATTGACAAGGTATTAAATATAAATAGTGCCACAAACTTATCTGAAACTCCGCCTAGCCAACTTTTCAGTAAAATAAAATGTGAACGGACTGTATAGTCCCACCAACTACTCTGGCTTGGCGGCCAAAATTGAAACAAATTTGTATGCCATTTAGTTTTTGTTTTGAAATTATTTTTAACTGATGCCCGCGACTTCGTCCGCGTGGTTTAAGTTTTTTTGATTCCCGCGGGAACTCCTTCAATTTCCGGTATAAAAAATACCCTATGTCACTCTCCTCACGGTCCTCAGCTATACCCATGCCAAAAATCACGTCGATCCGTTGCTCCGTTGCGGCGTGATTCAAGGACAAACCAATAAACCAATACACTTTCGCATTTATAATATTAGTACGATATATACTAGCGACTCTGTCACTGGGTCAGATAAGTTTGTGGGACTATACATGTGCGGACGGCAGGTAGACAATCCGTACGGAGCATACGCATTGCTCTGAAAGCTTTATCACTTTATCAGGCACAACATTAGAACAAGACATGTGCGTATTCGTGGGCGCCGGGGGCACAGACTTGGCCGACGTGAAGCTGCGAGTGGCTGGAGCCATGAGGCCGGCGCATCGCTCCATACTGGCCGCGAGGGCTGCGTACTTTGAGGCGATGTTCCGATCTTTCTCCCCGCAGGATAATGTTGTCAATGTGAGTATTTAGCTCTTAGGTCGATCGTCCACCGCCATAGCTCGCATAGTTGAGCCAGTTTATATATATTATAGTATAGATGATTTTCTCAATGACAAAGTTGCATGGAAGCAATCCAAAAAGCATCCAGCAAGTCAAGTCAGTGTAATACCTACTTGTTACGTAGCGTATGCATTTTATATTATACTAGCGATCCGCCCCGGCTTCGCACGGGTAGCACTAATAATCCTAATAGTCTATACCCAATATAGATAAAAATGGTTATTGTGAGTCAACCTTGAAAGATAGATGTATGCTATCGCGGACTTTTTTTTAGAACTTTTTGAGAGAAACAATTCCACCATACATTGTTTTCGTGTAACTTTAACTACACTCGGCGTCAAAAAAATCGCACCTTTCAAAAAATCTAATTCAAACAACTTTAGACCTTATTTGACATCAATAATGAGGTTCATTTAGGATATCATTTGAAAGGCGATGAAATGGAGAGTACAAAAACAATTCAATTGATTATTTTTCTTTTACTGGAAGAGCACAAAAAAAGAAGAAGAAAACACCTACAATTTTGCTCCTTAAAACAGCCGCTAGTTGCGCTACCTTTTGTAGGTATAAAAGGGTCAATACAGGTTCAATCGGGATCATTCGCTATCCAACCGTTGAAGTGGACACACGAGAAGCTCATTCCCAAGAAAAACACCCTTGAAAATGGATACCACTGTGGATGAGGCCGCCCAAGTGATTGTACTACTGCAATCAGGCATGCGGCAGTGTGATGTCGCTCGGCAACTCAACTTGAGCCGTTTTTCGGTTCGAAGAGTGTACCAGCGTTTCCTGGAGACCGGTGGCTACGTCCGAAGACATGGGTCTGGTAGACGTCGCTGCACCTCGGAGAGAGACGACCGATTCATCGTATCGACGTCTTTGAGAAATCGCTTCTTAAATGCTGTTGAGTTGCGACAGCAGCTCCAGACAGCTAACAGAAGAACCGTGAGTGTGTCTACGGTTAGACGAAGACTGGGGGAGAGGAAAATAGCGGCGCGAAGAGCTGCTACAGGTCCAAAATTGACCGCAGAGCATCGGCGAGCCCGCTTGCAATTCGCTCGCGAACACGTCAATTGGACCCTCGAACAATGGAAAGCTGTTCTCTTCTCAGACGAGACGAGAGTGTGCCTTTTCTGCAACGACAGACGCAAAAGAGTGTACAGAAGACAGGGTGAACGTTTCGCCCAAGCCTGCATCCAGGAGACGGTGGAATATGGAGGCGGTTCTTGTATGTTCTGGGGCGGCATGTCGGCCGACGGCAAAACCGACCTTGTTTGCGTCTCCCGGGCTCGAGGTGCTCGCGGGCAAGGGTCGCTGACTGCTCACCGGTACATCACAGAGATCCTGGAAGACCATGTGGTCCCCTATGCCAGTTTTGTTGGCGAGGGGTTCACGTTGATGCATGACAACGCTCGCGCTCACACTGCAATTATTGTGCGCGACTACCTTCAAGAGGTTGGGATCTCTGTCATGCAGAAGTCCAGACCTGAACCCGATTGAGCACCTATGGGACCATTTAAAACGCAAGGTTCGGTCTCGTGATCCCACTCCTACGACTCTCCAGGAACTCAAAGATGCCGTTATTGAGGAATGGGACACTATCCCTCAAGAAGAAATTTTAAAATTGGTAAGATCCATGAGGGATCGTATGGAAGCCGTCATCAGGGCAAGGGGGGGTAACACTAGATTTTAGATTAGTTTTAAGATCATTTTTGTATTCTTTTTTGTGTAATTAATCTGTTTTAAATTAAGGCTTAATTAAGGACTTTTACTGTTTTATATACTTATTTTTTTTGTGTTTTTCCAATAAAAGAAAAATAATAAATTGAATTGTTTTTGTGCTCTCCATTTCATCGCCTTTCAAATGATATCCAACATGACCCTTATTATTGATGTCAAATAAGGTTTACAGTTGTTTGAAGTCGATTTTTTGAAAGGTGCGATTTTTTTGACGCCGAGTGTATTTACGCAGCTCTCAGAAGCTCTCAGAAGAGCGGATTTTTTTCCGACTTAGTTCACATAATTGCAATTTTCGTAAGAATCTCTAATTTTTTGAAAATAAAATATAGCCTATGTTACTCGCTGATAATGTCGCTTTCTATAGGTGAAAGAATTTTTAAAACAGGTTGAGTAGTTTTTGAGTTTATCCATTACAAACAAGCAAACAAATCTTTCCTCTTTATAATATTAGTATAGATACATTTGTATCTATATAATATGTTACATTTTTCTGTTTTTGAAAAGAGCAACTGCTGAGTTTCTTGCCGGTTCTTCTCAGTAGAATATATATATAAGTTCTTCTCAGTAGTGTTTTTTTTTTTTGTGTATATCATAAGTGGCACAAGTTGTCCTACATGAAATAAATCATTTTCATTTTCATTTTTCATTTTTTCATACATGTGCGTCCACCACAAACTATGCCAGCTAAGCTAACTAAAATATCCCAACTAAGTCAAACTAACTTAGTTGTGTAGGCCGATCCGAAGCTACGCGAACTAAGCTAAGCCTCTCTCACCCCTTTACGTTACCCCTCTGGCGCCTTTCGCTAGTGTTGTTTTGTAGTGCGTGATCGTGAGCAGGCAGTGAAACGTAGTTTTAGCTTTTCGGTGGACGAACAACTTATTTCCTAGTTTAACTTGGCATAGTTAAGGAATAGGAATAGGAAAACTTAAGCCGGAAGGGCATTTGATAATCCATATCCTGCGGTTTGCGTCTGTAGAATTTATGCACGGATGCAGACCCTGATAATGTCTTGCAGTACGACAGTAGAAAGGTATCTACTAAAAGTATTCTGCAAATTAAGTATTCTGTGCTAATACTTTGTTCTGTCATTCAGTCAAAACAATTTTCTACCAAAAATAGGTTAATAAACAGGAATTATTTTCCTGTTTGTCACACTAGACGTGGTGACAGAGAGGAAACACTCGTGGTGACAGAATAAAACACACACAGACATCATTCTCTCTTTATTTTGGGTCGTTCCTTGATTACTAAAGATCGTAGTCCTGGCTAGATCCTAACCAGTAACGAATAATTTGTTTCCACCCGCTTCTGTTAGACATTATTAAGAATAAGACAGTTAGTTAGACATTATTAAAAGAAAGCGCAACCACCGAGTTTCTTGCTGGTTCTTCTCGGTAGGAATAACATTCCGAACCAGTGGTAGATTCACTCGAATATTCAAAAGCTTGTAATAAGTTTATTTGAATAAAAAAATATGAGTTTGAGTTTGAATGTTTTTTTTAAATCTAGATACAAATCTGCGACACGGTGCCGTCAGAGGAGGCGTTCGACTCGCTGCTGCGGTACATCTACTACGGCGACACCAATATGCCCACTGAGGACTCGCTGTACTTATTCCAAGCGCCTATCTATTATGGTGAGTGACCTTCTAGAAATTACCACGCATACTGCAGCCTTAATGTAGCCTTCAAGGCAAGCCCTCGCCATCCACACGGCTAAAAGACACTTCATCATCATCATCATCATCATCATCATCAACCGACAGACGTCCACTGCTGGACATAGGTCTCTTGCAAGGATTTCCACACGCCGCGGTCTTGTGCCGCCTGGATCCAGCGACTCCCTGCGACTCGTCTGATGTCGTCCGTCCAGCGAGTAGGGAGTCTGCCAACGCTGCGCTTCCCAGTGCGAGGTCGCCATTCCAGCACTTTGGGACCCCAACGTCTGTCGGTTCTTCGAACTATGTGCCCCGCCCATTGTTCGGTTACTTTCGTTCTTCTGCGAATCTCCTCATTCCTGATTTGACACTTTGAAAGACTCTTACCGGAGTACAAAGTTACCCCGCGCCCCACCCGGGTAAGAAGGCTTACCCCCGCTTGACCCTCAGAGGCCAACCGGAGAAGACTCCATGTATTCCATATATCCATCCAAGACAACATGCATTTGAGGTTTTTTGGTTCTCGCGGGAACTCTTTTAAGTTTTGGGATAATAAGTAGCCTATGTGTTATTCCAGACTATAATCTATCTCTGTGCCAAATTTCATTCAGATCCGTTCAGCCGTTCTGGTGTGAAAGAGTAACAAACATCCATACATACAAACTTTCGCGCTTATAATATTAGTAAGGATATGTAGGCTAGCGCTTGGCTGCAATCAGACTAAGCAACAGGAATATCTTCGCAGGTTTCACTAACAACCGTCTGCAAGTGTTCTGCAAGCACAATCTACAGAGTAACGTGTCGCCAGAGAACGTCCTCGCGATCCTGCAGGCGGCGGACCGCATGCGCGCCGCCGATATCAAGGAATACGCGCTCAAGATGATCGTGCACCACTTTGAGTTGGTAAGCTCTGTGACCCCCTTATTCTTATCTACAGTCTACAGACATCCATCATTTATTAATAATACAAAACATTTAATTTAATGATCTCTATATCGGTGCCCAGCCGGTGCACGCGCATGGTGCAAGCGCGCGCGCACTGACTGGCAGGGTCGCCATGTGGTGACGGGAATTAAATAAGAACAACGTCTGTCTCCATCTTGTAATGCTTTATTACTGACTCTTAAACTAGCCTATTACATATAATATATTGGGGCTGATTCTGTATAACACAATCTCTAAACTAAACTAAAATGGCAGCTTTAAATCTAGTTCTGTCCCTTTCCGTAGGGAGTATTATGAAAGGGTTAGCAATATTTGTAATGCTCTAATTTTAGTTTAGTTTAGAGATTGTGCACTACAGAATCAGCCCCATTACCTATATACATTGTACTTGTTACATCACTACAGCGGCCGGCTGAGCGATAGTCTACGGGTATAGTAACTATTCATGTATAACACTCACCATATTCCTACCGAGAAGTGCCAGCAAGAAACACCTATATGATTAGGCCTATTTTGCTTTGTTTTTTTTTTATTATTTTTATTATAGTGCTACTCACACTATAATAAAATTACAAAAACTGCCTGCCTCGTTGGTCTAGTGGTTAGCATGTTCAACTGCGGCCGACGAGATCCCGGGTTCGAGTCCCGGGTCGGGCCATAATTATTAAGTATTGTGTTTTTCTGTCTAGAAATTCTCAGTACTGGCCCGGACTTAGGAAGTTGGTGGTGTTTCACCCCTGTGCCTCGGAGAGCACGTTAAACCGTCGGTCCCAGTTATTAATTATCACTAACATGATTATAGACGTTAAAGCCCGCCAACCTGCATTGGAGCAGCGTGGTGGGTCTAAGCTCTAATTCCCTCTCTCCTATGAGAGTGGAGGCCTGTGCCCAGCAGTGGGACGTTAATGGGCTGTAGTGGTGGTAGTGGTAGTGGCTACTCACACTAGCAAAGATTCTAAACTATCATAAATATTAAATACATATCAAAAATTGCGGAGTCGGCAGGATTTGAACCTGCGTCTTTCTAGGAATCGCGCCCGGAACGCTATTGACCGCTAGGCCACGTTTCAATTACCCGTCAGTGCCGTTTGAGATACTCGTATATCCATCTCTAATCCAGTCCACGCGACTGTTTATGCCATCTAGTAGATATATTGCAGTATCGAAACTACTTTCAAAGGCCCATATCCGATGGAACTCTTTGGCGTTATGGTTTTGAGTTCTGCATTTATATTAGTACTAGGGCTTTCGAATACCGGTTTTTCTCAATACCGGTATTAATACCGGAATGATTTTTTTCAATACCGGGAAAAAATTTTAAATGTGGTAGATGTTTTTTAACTTAAAATTAGTCTTTTCTGAAGCAAACGGCACCATAAAAAACAGTTTTTTCATAAAAAAAATTTTTCACCAAATTAACTCAAAAAAGTGCCTTTTCTGCATAAATTTAGTGAAGAAAAGCCTATAAGTAATTCCTTCACTCTATTTTATATCATACAATATTTTATGAAATTGTATTTTCTTTAAAAAAAATCACCAAGACGTATTGATTTTTAGATTTATTTGTATTTTGAGTATTGAGATAGTTATTTACGCGTTGACTTAATTCTTACGAAACTATCGTTTGTTTCTTGTATGTATAAGGTGAAAATTACGGACCACGTAATGTTCTGAAACTCCATCACATCATTTTAAATACAATCTTATTAAGTACCTAATATGTACTTATATTATTATCATATAAGCAATTTCTTATTCATATCAATCAGAATATCAACTATATGATTTTTAAAATAGAACTATTTTTGGATGAATTCTTACGAAAATATATATTTTAACCTCCATTGAATTTTGAACTTTTAATATAAAGTATATTTGTGACGCACTTTTTCAACGTACACACAAAATTAAATAAATATGGCAGGGAATTTTAAATAATTAGTAAATTAGTGTCGAAGATTGTAATTTAAACTACTATCGTCGTCGTCGTCTCAACCTATAGACATCTTGGACGTAGGTCTCCTGCATAGATCGCCACAGAGCACGGTCTTGTGCCCCTTGTTTCCAGCGGCTTTCAGCTACACGCTTGAGATCGTCCGTCCACCTAGTGTGAGGCCGCCATTCAAGCACTTTGGGACCCCAACGCCTATCGGTTCTACCAACTATGTGCCCCGCCCATTGCCACTTAAAGCTTGGACTCTTCGAGCTATGTCGGTTACTCTGGTTCGCCTACGGATCTCCTCATTTCTGATTTGATCACGCAGGTATACTCCAAGCATAGCTCTCTCTATTGCCCGCTGAGTGACCCTGAGCCTTCTTATCAGGCCCAAAGTTAGCGACTATTTTTCGGAGCCGTAAGTCATCACTGACATTACGCACTGTTCGAAAACTTTCGTCTTCAGGCACTGAGGAATTTTGGACGAGAAGATGTCGCGGAGTTTCCCGAACCCTGCCCAGCCGAGTTGGATTCGGCGGTTGACCTCTTTCTCGAAATTGGACCTACCTAACTGGACTGTATGTCCTAGGTATATGTACTCCTCAACAATTTCGAGTGCAGAATTCTCAACTAACACAGGTTGGGGCTGAACGTGTGCATTAAAAATGATCTTTATCTTGCTCATATTCATTTTTAGGCCCACCTGTTGAGGAACTACTAAATGATAAATAAGTAACTAATAAATAAACGATATTTTTGTAAGAAGTCGATCGAAGTCGAAGAAAACGATAATTTTGTCAAAACACAAATTAATCTAAAATCCAATAGTTAGTATTTAAAAGAAAATAATATTACATATATCATAATAAAATATGCATTAGACTTTATAAATCAGATTTCTGAACGTTTTGAGAGAAATAGAAATGCCAAGCCACAGGGATCTAAATTCAAACACTAATTTTTCCATGTGAGTGAATAAAAACGACTTTTCTTCACTGGTTTTAAGCAATAAAAGCGCTCTTTTTGAGCTAATATGCTTAAGATACAAGTTTTAAACTGAGCCGAATAAAATACAGTGGCATCTACCAAGAAATATATGCAATAGTCACTGTTTCGTTTATAGTTTCACCAATACCGGTATCCCGGTATTAGACATTTCAATACCGGTATTGAAAACCGGCGAAAAAAGTCCGGGATCCCGGTATTGGCCAATACCGGGATCCCGGTATTGGAAGCCCTAATTAATACTGATACTTTGACAGAATAACTTGCTGGCAGCGAACGTTGTCACACATTGCTTACATACCAATTCAGCCCCCCGATTATGTAAGAATGGCCGATCAAATCATCAAAGTTCGGCGTCAAAGAAAAATAAACCATACCATCATTAAATTTGAGCTCAATTTCTTGTATCCATTCTCTTCATACGTTTATGGTATCGTACATACCTAAACGTATGAGAATTGGTACACGAAATTGAGCTCTAATTCAATGATGTTATGGTTTATTTTACTTTGACGCCGAACTTTTACGATTTGATCGACAATTCTTACATAATCGGGGGGCAGCACTAATCTGCCTCTTTCGAGGTTTTAAAAATGCATGACTTATTTCAGGTGGCCCGTCAAGAAGCGATCAAGAACCTCGCACAGCCTCTGCTAGTTGACCTGATCTGGGCTCTGGCGGAGGAGCCTCGCTTCGACACGCAGCTCCCCCTGCAGCCGCGCTCCCTTCCATCCTCCTCCTCTGCAGACACCCTCGCCGAAGACCCGGACTACGTGCGACATAGGTGCGGCAAGTAGACGAAAAGGAAGTTCCTAATAAATCATATTCGTTGTTTCGACTGATATACTGGAAATCTCTTACAAAGAATGTAGTTTTTCTCAGGAAAGATTATACATTGCAGAAGTAATTAGGTATAGTTGCACTGTTCAAGAACATAGTCGACTAATCATGAAGCAAACAATTTTAGCTGACAAAGCCTAATGTAAGTGGCTGAGAACCTCGCACAGCCGCTGCTAGTGGACCTGATCTGGAAGCTCACAGAGAAGCTTCGCTTCAGTCACGCAACTCCCTCTGCAGCCGCGCTCCCTTCCTCCTACTCCACCGCAGACACCCTCGACGAAGACCCGGACTACGTGCGACATAGGTGCAACAAGTAGGCAAAGGAAAAGTGGAAGTTAATCTAATAGACTTAATTAAATTTATTGGTCGTTTCAACGGACTGCATGTTTTCTTACAAAGATCTAGGAATAAATGTAGTATTCACCACAAAAGATTAACCTTTGCAATAGTAAAATATTCAAAGTCCTGTTATTCCAACTCCTTTATTCCCAGTAGTTCTATTGCTCAGTTCTGTCAACAGAACTTCTGGGAATTGATCTCCCACTATTTCTGTGATTTTTTAGACCGAGTTACTGGGAATAATTTTCTTAATAGTTCTTTTCTACAGAAAAACACATCAAACCGTTTTCAAGTGTTAGAGAGACACCAATTTGTAGCAAGAGACTTGAAATAATTTTATTTGTAACAAAAAATAATTTTAAATCTAGTCTGATTTTACTTCTAAATCATAAGAAAAATAATGATTTAAGTTATTAAAGAAAAATAATATTTCTTGTTAAGATAATTTAATCATGTTAACAAAATTAATTAAATAAGCTAATAAATTATTCCATTAAAGAGCGGATGTTTTATTCCTCTTCATTCATACTTGTCCTTGATGTCCTTCCATAGTTTCTGAAAGAAACACACCCAATCAGTTCTACCAGTCCATTTTATTATAAAATAAATGTGAATATTGCATGTTTGTCTGTTACTATTTCATGAATCTGTTTCATATTGATTGTACAAAGAATTATTGCATTCAGGGGATGGATTCCTTTCATTCAGGAAACTACCTATGATTTTGAATTAATATCAGGATTGATTGGAATGGCATGTTTAAGCATAGGCAACCTTATATAAGTAAAATATGAAGCGTTTAATAGTAGAAGATCCGAATCTAAATCGAGACGTACCGGTTTGATAAGAGAATCAAATTTATTTTATAATAAATTTCATATATAAGAAAATAAATTAAAAATGGGTAGACAACAGAAATCCTGGACAGAATATTTTTAATTACTTTTCGAAAAATGATTTTTCATAAAATGTTGCAAAATGAAGATAATAATAAAATTTTATACTGGACTTGAAGTATAGAGCATATAGAATGTGCAATCGTAGGGTAGACTATTATTTCCATTATTTATCCAGGTAAATAATAGGGTAGACTATTATTTCCATTATTTATCCAGATAAATAATAGTCTACCCTACGATTGCACATTCTATATGCTCTATACTTTAAGTCCAGTATAAAATTTTATTATTATCTTCATTTTGCAACATTTTATGAAAAATCATTTTTCAAAAAATAATTAAAAATATTCTGTCCAGGATTTCTGTTGTCTACCCATTTTTAATTTATTTTCTAATATATGAAATTTATTATAAAATAAATTTGATTCTCTTATCAAACCGGTACGTTTCGATTTAGATTCGGATCTTAGACCATAACATTAAGGTAGACCAATGTCAAATAGTACTTAATTTGAATTTTGCTGTCCACAATTAATAATAATTAACAATGCATTGTGGCAGACCCAGACTTAGGTTACTTCAATATTATTTTATGTAAATTGCACAATATGAAAACTACACTGGTAAATTAGCTTTGGAATTTTCCAGTGG
This sequence comes from Erebia ligea, assembly GCA_917051295.2. Lineage (NCBI taxonomy): Eukaryota > Metazoa > Arthropoda > Insecta > Lepidoptera > Nymphalidae > Erebia > Erebia ligea. The sequence goes on from OU785228.1 coordinate 14,931,903, forward strand.
TTCTCCGAAACTTATGTAATGTGGAAAAATGTTAGTGTGAAATAAAATCATTACATCCAAAACTAGGTAAAGGAAAAACGAAATTACATAACAAAATACTTACACCCTTGTTTATGCTCTCAAATAGTGAAACTGAAATTAACTCGAAGGTTCTTTCAAAGAAGAATGTTCCGCCTGCTACCGCTAATGCAAAGGTTGATGTTCTTTTAAAAACACTGCGGTTTAATGTCGCCCACAAAGACATTTTTTATGAAATTTAAATATCGCTAAGAAAAAATTGACGAGTTTTCGATCAACCTCGCAGCCACAGATGATCAGATCCATAGAATAATATAACCCTCACAGATCACTCTTAAACTAGTGACGTCAAAAAATAATTCATAGACAAGTTAGCTTAGGATAGAAGTTGACGTTTAATGTCAAAGAATAATTTCCATCCAATTCTACTACCTCCATAGAAGAATTAACCTCCTACCTCCATGGAAACCATGGACAATTATTTAAATGTCCTACACATGATCCGATTAGATTGGGATCGGATGTTCCGAGGTTTGTTTGATGTTTTTTGGAATTTCGATTTGGGGATCTAAAAAGTGGACTGCACAGTGGACACCAGTGGACACATTGTAAAAAATAGAGCGCGTGACGTTCTTTAAACTTGCCTGTCCACTGAAGCGACGCATACAAGTCTTACTATGCGTGACATTGATGTAGAATTTTAGTACCTTTCGTACCTTTATTTCTATTTCAATGATGCGTGACAAAAAATAAAACTGAATTTCCGATTTCGGCATTGCGTGAAAAGCAAGTCCCTCCTTCACTCAACGTCCGAACGGTGGCAATCATTTGTTTTGTATCTGTAGCCTCGATGACACGGGGCGAGTTTACAAGCTACAAGCCAGCGAGTTCGCTAGCAGCTTGTCAACTCGCTCCGTGTCGCTTTTTTACAATCTGCTTTTGAATAAATGATTGTAAAAAAGCTGCTTGTAAAATAGAAAGCGGGTCTTTTATAATAATCTATGAGCGGGTCTAATTTACTCGCCATTCGCTGGCGTATTGGCCTGAAAGCTAGTTAACTAGCCATGTGTCATCATCGCTGCTAGTGAACTAGTTGCGAGCATCTACGTTTTATAATGTTTTGAATTTTTTTTTAATTAATTAATTTTTGAAAATTTCATCCTTTATTTTTGTGTTAGAATTTCTTGTTCTAGAACTCTTTGTCTTTTATATTCCACTAGCTGATGCCCGCAACTTCGTCCGTGTGGACTAATTTTTTTCTTATTCCCGACGGAACTCCTCAATTTTCCGGGATAAAAAGTAGCCTGTCACTCTCCAGGTCCTCAACTATTCCCATGCCAAAAATCACATCGATCCGTTGCTCCGTTGCGGCGTGATTGAAGGACAAACCTACAACCCAACAAACATACACACTTTCGCATTTATAATAGGTATTACTAGATAAAATAGGGTAGGTACTGCTCATAAGATGTTGAGAAACTCTATGAGTGTTCCACTTCATTTTTCAGCGTAAAAAAATAAACGATAAAGCAGACAGCACGCCACGCAAAACAACACCAACACTCGACGCTAGCTAGTTGGCTACCAAAAAGTACTCTGTGTTGGCTACTGAGCGAGTGGAACGTTTTGCGTGTCATCGACACTCGCTTACTTTTAAACTCGCCGACTAGCTGCTCGTAAACTCGCCCCGTGTCATCGAGGCTGGGTCCTGAAAGCAATAGCTCAATTCAACTACGTTGTCCTTTTTAATTGCTCACCTTAAAATTATTTAAGGTGCCTTATACGGATTTCATGATGTGTCATCCTTTTCCAGGTACACTTTAAAGAATCGGGAGTCACAGCTGTGGGGATGTCATGGTATCAAATTAAAGGTCATTTCTTCATCTCTCGTTTGACCTTATAAAAATGCACACTCCAATACAAATTTTCTGCATAAATACGTTTCTCCGAACGCAAGATCTGCTGAAAATGACGAAAAATGGGGTCCGGATAGGTACCCATAAAGCTAGATCCGCTGCATATTTTAACTTGAATATTAACAATAAAGTGGGGCTTATATAGTCCTCTATCCATGGTGCAAAGCATTAAGCATACAAATAAATATGTTTATAGTTTATGTGGCAAAAAAAAAATGTTTCATACATTTTTCTATGAAAAGAAGCCGAGCGCTAGGCGTTTGGCGCTCAGTACGCGCTGAGACGCGCTCGTGGACGGGTGGGTGTATCGCTTTTTTGCACGAAATTTATTACGACAAAATGAACACCGTGTTGTGTACTGCCATAGAGATATAATATTCTCTATGTGTACTGCGCTTAGAAAAACTTGATACCGACATCCACAAAGAAGGAAGTTCTCAAGTGTAGGCGTATTTTTTTTACCCGATTACGGCAAAGCCACAAGGAAAGGGTATGTTAGGAATATATATGTATGTATGCATGTATGTATGTATGTATTAAAAAAAAGTGAGCGCCATTTTGAAATTCTTTGTTATCGTACCGATTTCGTTCAAAATCGATATCTGGGGTTCCCTGGGATCACAAAACAGGAAACTGTTACCAAAATTTTAAAAAAGTCAGCGCCATTTTGAATTTTTTTGTTATCGTACCGATTTCGTTCAAAATCGATATCCGGGGTTCCCTGGGATCACAAAACAGGAAACTGTTACCAAAATTTTGAAAAAGTCAGCGCCATTTTGAATTTTTTTGTTATCGTACCGATTTCGTTCAAAATCGATATCTGGGGTTCCCTGGGATCACAAAACAGGAAACTGTTACCAAAATTTTAAAAAAGTCAGCGCCATTTTGAAATTTTTTGTTATCGTCCCGATTTCGTTCAAAATCGATATCTGGGGTTCCCTGGGATCACAAAACAGGAAACTGTTACCAAAATTTTAAAAAAGTCAGCGCCATTTTGAATTTTTTTGTTATCGTACCGATTTCGTTCAAAATCGATATCCGGGGTTCCCTGGGATCACAAAACAGGAAACTGTTACCAAAATTTTAAAAAAGTCAGCGCCATTTTGAAACTTTTTGTTATCGCACCGATTTCGTTCAAAATCGATATCTGGGGTTCCCTGGGATCACAAAACAGGAAACGGTTACCAGAATTTTAAAAAAGTCAGCGCCATTTTGAAATTCTTTGTTATCGTACCGATTTCGTTCAAAATCGATATCTGGGGTTCCCTGGGATCACAAAACAGGAAACTGTTACCAAAATTTAAAAAAAGTCAGCGCCATTTTGAAATTTTTTGTTATCGTACCGATTTCGTTCAAAATCGATATCTGGGGTTCCCTGGGATCACAAAACAGCAGTCAATCAAAAAAAAGTCAGCAGTGAACTTTTTAAAATTTTGGTAACAGTTTCCTGTTTTGTGATCCCAGAGAACCCCAGATATCGATTTTGAACGAAATCGGTACGATAACAAAGAATTTCAAAATGGCGCTGACTTTTTTAAAATTTTGGTAACAATTTCCTATTTTGTGATCCTACGGAACCCCAGATATCGATTTTGAACGAAATCGGTAAGATAATCTTTTATACATTATTTTACAATCTCAAAAACTGAGTATTATTGTAGCCGCGAGTATTGTTTCGGCGCATAAATAGGTACATAATATTTACCGCGGCCAACAGCGTAAACAAGTACCTAGTAAATAAATAATCGTCTAATATTTTCAAGTAACAAAATTGGTTAGTTGGCTATAAAATCGAGCGTCTCTACGCTCTATAGCTCTACGCTCTCGTAAAGCGTGCATATATATGCTGTAGTGTGACGAGTTTTATACCTATAGTTGAGTTTTTTACCTATAGTTGGTCGCGGGGTAAATGTTTAAAGGCCCTTAATTAAAAATCAATAAAGTCGTTGAAAAATATTCATCCATACTTTCAAACTCCTATATCTTTTGATGTATGTATTACAATATTTTAAATTACACAAAGTGTTAAAAAACTGCTCAAGTTGCATATACTATAATTGCTCAAGTACCTACATACAAGTTACATATCAAATAGCTACACCAGAAGACTAGCTCTTCTTAAAAACACTCTAGGGGTAGGGCAGACAAGACTACGTGGAGTCGAATTTGGCCAATTCGGTTCAGTCACACTATTCGACCTAGAGTCTTCTGGCGTAGCCTATTTGTTATAATTATGTAACTTGTATGTACTTGAGCAGTTTTTTAACACTTTGAGTAATTTAAAATATTATATACATCAAAAGATATAGGAGTTTGAAAGTATGGATAAATGAATTTTTTTTCAACGATTTTATTGATTTTTAATTAAATAATATAAGGTGAGCAGTTTTATAGGACAACGTAGGTAGTTGAATTGAGCAATTGGAAATCTATCGATTAGATTTTTTTTTATTACAAACTAGATGATTCCCGTGACTTCGTCCGCATGGATTAAGATTTTTTGATTCCCGCGGGAACTCTTTAATTTTCCGGGATAAAAAGTAGCCTATGTCCTTCCCCGGGACACAATCTACCCCTGTACCAAATTTCATAAAAATCGGTTGAAAAGATGGGCCGGGAAAGCGTAGCAGACAGACAGACAGACGGACAGACAGACACACTTTCGCATTTATAATATTAGTATGGATATCATTATTTTGCAGGCTGGGGTGGGGTAACTAACATGTTGGCGCTGTCGCGGATCCGCTTATGACACTTGAGGATCCGCCGCGTTTTCCGCTTGCCACCGAAAAAGTTTCATTCAAAATTAATGGCGCGATCGTATCATAACCGCGGATCGGCTGCCGCCCCGCTGTCCACCGTAAATGCACCCTACCGTATCACATCTCAGGTGGAAATGCTCGTTTGGCCTCACCTTCAGCTGTCTTTAGCAACTTGACAAATAGAATATTTAATAATAAATTATTTAGGGAATGTCAATAAAAATACTTGGTTAATTATGGGCAAAATATATCTATTTACATTTTAAAATGTTGGTAATGAACAATATACAACTTAAAAAATAATATGAGTACTAAAATCAAGATAATAAGCAAAATGCTGTGTACTATTAGACCGGCGGCATAAACTCACAGGAAATTCAGATAAAAACCACAAATTTCAAGACACAATCATTTACATAATTTGATGTAGTGTTAATTAAAACCCAACTGTAGATGACTCTTTTGAATTTTAAGCGCTGTGCTGAGATTATGGTTTTATTGTACTAACATATTATTATAAAAGCATAATCACAGCGCAGTTCTGAAATTCTAGGCGTGGTGCAGACTAAACTCGAAAGTCTACAGAATATTATTAATGCTGTCTGCACCTACAAACTTTCCTGTGTGTTCAAGGCTTTAGGGGAAAATTCACTTTGACACCAATACAATTCAAAAAAAAATTACCTAGAAGAAATAATTACATAAAATACTTGAATACTCATGGCCAGCCTAATTATTTATTGTTGTACAAAATTGTATGGAATGGATATCTTGAATAGTACCAAATATTTTAAACATTTTATTTATGAGCACTAAATAATCTTTATGAAAATCTAAAATATCTTTATTGATATTGACAGGGTATTTTGGTATTTGTTTCATACTACAAATTATAATATATTTAAAAGTTCTGAACAATATAATGTTACTCTACTCATCCTATTTCTGACACATTACTTATGATCCCGAAAAAATAGTTTTGCACTGTGGTCTGTGACACAAATGTGTCAAATGCTTTTTGTATAAATGAGTAATATTCAGTATATAATCATACCTATAACTAATTGGGTATTTGACAACTCTGAAAATCAGGTATTTTTTTCAAACTTCAAAACGCGCGCTTTGTATAGGATTTTGTATGAAATACTGGATTGTGACGTCATAAAAAGTCAACGCTTTTTTTTACTTTTATCTGTAATTTAAGGTTGTCAAATATAAAATTAACAGCAGACGTGGATATAACGTTTTTGGCAGGTCCTTTACCTAATAATCATAAAAAAATAATTTGACTAGTTGTCAAATACCCAATTCAGAATTTCGCAGTTTGCTGCGTTCAGGTGAAATACAAATCGCGCGATGCAAACCGCTTATCAGAATTAGCCCTAGAATTGTCATTACAATACTTTTAATAATTGTACGTAGTAGGTACAGAAATTGCAATTATTTTTTAAATACATAACACAATACAATAAGTAATATATGTAATAATTACTTTAATCAACCAAATGTACTTTATGAATATTTATTGTTTAGTAATTAAAAATATAAACATGGATTAAAATAAAATACAAGCTAAATAGAAAATGCATAATTGGATTGCAATATGAATTTTTAAAATAACCTTTATGTTAAATTATATATTAATATTATTTTTACACAGATTGGAGAGTATACTTTGCCAATTTTTTAATTTCAAAAATATAAATAAGTAAAGGAATATTTGAATGTGAGATTTAAGATTACACAACAGGTCCCTAATGTATTTCGACTGGCAAACATTTAAAATTCATTTATAATATTCACAGAAACCAAATGTTAAATAATAAAAACATAATACTTTTATATTAAATGTTCATGTTTTAATACTACAACTGTCATTAGAGTTTTGTGCTGACATTACTGGTTTTAATTGAAAATTTGATCACTGGATTTTTCTGATTTCATAAATTATATTAACGTGGATTTAAATCTCATTTCAATAAGTGATAAAAGTCATCACCGACTTGTACCACATCACTTAAGCACAGCACACAGCTTTAAGTAAACTCACATATCTTGTTGGAATTTTCTAAAGCTTGTGGAGTTAAAAGCAGGTGTGGGGTAAATCAGTGTCTAATTTGACTTAAGCCGCGATTTAAAACCAAAATTTGATCGTGAATGTGTTTGTAAAATGCCCTGCATGCCGATCGAGAATCTGGTGACACTATTACAGGACAAAAATTTTGGCAAAAGTCATTCGGCTTTAATCAGATGGCTCATCGTCAGTGGCGAGCATTAATGTCATTACAATGCCTCTAATTAACTCATAGTATTTATGCAATGTATGCATGCAATCATAGAAACGGAGTTCTGTCTGATAATGACACGAAACACCATTACAATTTGTAACTAAAAATAATAAATGTTTAAATTAATTGTATACATTTATATCTAGCAACTTTCCGCTTATCATACAAACACTCCATCACATAAATTGTTTTTGATTACGAGAATACAATTATACACATTAACTCATTCATAATAATCCTAATGTAATTTTTGGAGTAAATTATTTATCTGTAATGCTCCTAAAACTCGAGATTATTCAACCCAGCACAGACTTATGTCAAATAAAGGTGTTATAAAACAATATTATATTGTCACTTGAGGTTGCCATTTACAATGTAATTGTGCAGTTCCACCAGTTTGCGGCACTTTTGCACAGTGTGCGGCACAAATGCTTGTATAGCTGGATTCGCACAAGCAAACATGTTCTCAGTGCTTTTCTAGAGGTGATGATATAATTATGATGATACTCAAAGAAAATATTTGTGTACAAATGTGCAGCACACGTTTTTGGTGGACCGCACCATAATACTCAAGAACATAGTTTGAAGGTGAACATTTAGATGTAGGATTGAACTATTTCCTACATCTTTTTCGTGAACGCAATGTGCTGAAGCAGTGTGGTATTTCAGTGATGATAAAACATGCACCAATGTTCTATTATCTAGAAACTCTTAAATAAAACTGGAATTTCAGTAACATGTATATAACAAAATATTGTATAAAATTGAGGGTATTACAACATACTATTTCATAAAAATATTAATACATGAACTCAAAATTTAGTTCACTAAGGCAAAACAGGCTTTTACATGCCCTTTCATAATATTATTATCATTTTCTTAAAATTTTCATATTTACTGAACAAAATATCTTACTAATAAATATTACCAATACTGTCATTTGTTTTGCACATTTTGGAATGCAAAACATTGCCATAAAATCTATTCAATTTTATATATTTTTACATTCAAAATATCGGAAATAAAAATCATATTTTGCCTGGTGGGAGGCTTCGGCCGTGGCTAGTTACCACCCTACCGGCAAAGACGTACCGCCAAGCGATTTAGCGTTCCGGTACGATACCGTGTAGAAACCGAATAGGGGTATGGGTTTAATATAACTGCCATGCCCCTAACAGGTTAGCCCGCTACCATCTTAGACTGCATCATCACTTACCATCAGGTGAGATCGCAGTCAAGGGCTAACTTGTAGTGGATAAAAAAAAAAAAAAAAAATATAATTCCAAAGTGTCTGAATAAATTAATTATTGTGAGTATGAATTTTTGACAAGTGATGTAATGTAGGGAATACATTAAGCTCTTGGATAGTTCATAGTTAGATATTCTGTTTCATGAAGACAGTCTGTCTGTATTTGTGAAAGTGTAAACATACACATTGTTATGTGTAGTCGAAAAATTGCTCCTTCTCTTACACAAACTACATGCATTACCACAACAGACAAAACGTCTTTGTGAACTAGAAAATCTACAGTAACACTGCTATAATATTCAACAGAGATCAACTTACATATCAAGGTACAAAATTCCACTAGTTTCATAAGACTAAACTGTTATACTGCTGATGTCAAAATACACTTCTTTGTAACTAACACCAACAAAAGAAGGCTTCTATTTCATTGGTAAACGTTATATGGCTGAGGTTCATAGTGTCCTGCTAGGGTTGTGCAATTATCTCTCAATTTGAGCATTGTGTAAGCGACATCCCTGGCTAAGTGCCATATTCTGTGATCACTAGCAACATTTCTTCTTTGTTTTGTGGTTCTTCCTTATGTGTACTGTGTCGTTTGCTGTCACATTCTGTCGCTCTTTCATTTCCAATTTAGACCTCAATACCTGAAATATTTATAAATATATATATAAAAATATATAAATGTCCAAAAAGTACATAAAGTGGGTTCTTATTATTTTAATAGCAATTATCAATAGGTGTGTTTTGGTTCTAGTGCTATCCTTTTCTGCAAATTATTTAAGTCTGTCATTTTAGTTTAGTAGATTACAAATGAAATAATGTAGGCACAGCTGAACCAGCCACAAAAAGTTTCCTTGAAAATGAAACATGTGAATTCATCGTTAAGATAAAATATACCCACAATAATACAACTGACATTTTTCAGGATGAATTTTATCCCTTCCCTTATGTTAAAATTGTGGAAGTCATTTTATTTTCCATTAACAATTTTAAATCCTAAACTTAAGTTTAGGATTTAAAATCAATAACAACAGATCAATATGTACTTACACCCAATACCTTATTCCCAATGTAGGAAATGTTGCAAGATGTTCTACTTTGTCATCTAGTTTAATGTTGGTTGTGCAGAACTAAATCAGAGCTAAGTTGTGATAATTGTAATAAATTTTTTTTTTTTTTAATCCACTACAAGTTAGCCCTTGACTGCGATCTCACCTGATGGTAAGTGATGATGCAGTCTAAGATGGTAGCGGGCTAACCTGTTAGGGGCATGGCAGTTATATTAAACCCATACCCCTATTATAAATAAATAATACTCACCATTTTTGTGATAGTAAGAAACATTTCCTCAACATTAATGTTTTCCTTAGCACTGGTTTCAAACAATGGTATGTTCATTTGATTGGCAAATCTCTGGGCGTCCTCCGTTACAACTACTTTCCTTGACGGGCAGTCATTCTTATTACCAACTGAAAAAATTACCATAATTATGTCATTCATTGTTACAACCAAGTCATTATATGGAACATTGGAAATAGTTTGAATACCAAGATACCTATTTCTGACCCTCTGGTTTGCTTGTTATGTGTAAAATTGCCTATTCTAAAAGCTAACAAGCAAGGCTTTCTGAAATAATGTTGTTAACACTAAACCACAACTCTAAGCATTTGAATTGGTTAAAAGCTTGAACCAATTTTGAGCAAAGTTGGGAGATCAGTTATGCCTAATGAGAATGGAATATAAACTTTTTAGAAAGATTATTTTGTAAAAGTTCAATCTTCTTAAATCTTAATCAGTCCAGTGGATTTAGTATCATGCATAAACAGACAAACTAATATAATAGTTATTATGTAGTACAACAACATACTTAAAAAGCCTGCATGTTTAACTAATTGCTAAGCCATATCATTAAAAAATAATTGATATAAGCAAAGCTATTTATATTCAGAAAAACTAAAGTGACTCATAACTTTGCTCTGGTGATTATACAATCAAACAACATTATATCTGACTAACAATTAATTTTATAAATTATAGATTTCTATGCTCTTGAAAATCAACAATTAGGTAATTTATATTATGTAACCTGGGGAGGCAGATTTATGTCTGAATACTGTTAAGAACATCATTACTATTAAATGGTTAATACAGCATATTATATATAATCAACAATACCGTCTTTAGCAACTCATGTGTGGCTGTAAGTGAACCAAAAACAAATATAGATTTATAATTAAATTAAAGGAGTAACCATATTTTGTAAAATTGAAATAAAAAACCCTACTAAAACTTGGGCTTAGCAGCCTCAATAGTACAGAGGAAAGTAGACAAACAATTACTACAACATCCCAAATATCAAGTAAATATTATTATTTAACAGCAAACCCTGGGCTAATGGGGCACAATCTCAAGCTGTATCATTTACATGCATCATGCTTCATACTAATAAATGATACTTATAAATGCGAAAGTATGTTTGTTTGTCAATGTGTCCTTCAATCACGCCAAAGTCATGGGCATTAGCTAGTTTTGAATAAACAAATTACCCAAGGATGTGGAAATTTCATGCTCAGTAAATCAAGAAAGGTTTAGACAATTACATAAGCACAAATGATGTATCTAGGTATCATACATACAGGGGAAAACTTATTATAAGCTAGCTGATGCCTGCGACTTTGTCAGCATGGTATAAGTTTTTTAACTCCCATAGGAACACCTTAATTTTCCATTATAAAAACTAGCCCTACATCGATCAGTTGCTCTGTCACCACAATAGACAAACACCTGTCATCCAAACACCAACAAACAAACACTCTTTCATATTTATAATATTAGTATCACAATAAAAAAATGGTTACAGCATCTGTAACTATTTACATATGTTAAACTTGCTTATTCCTGCAATATCCCATTGGAAGTTCTCTAAATCCTTTCTTAGAGAGGGACAAAGAAAAAAAACAAAATCTCATTAAATGTCAAATTTCAAGATAAGTCAGAAGTTTCTTCTTTTGTATCTTGGATAAGCATTATAAGACAAGCCTGTTGGTTCAGGTAATTCAATAACATTATAACATTTCTTACCTAAAACTTTATTGACGACATCGCAGTTCTGTTCAATCTCATGCAGCCATCGCTTCACATTCGCAAAGGACTCGCCGTTAGTGACATCGTACACCACGATGACTCCGTGAGTCCCCCGGTAGTACGTGCTAGTGATCGTGCGGAACCGCTCCTGCCCCGCGGTGTCCCATATCTGCAGCTTGACCCGCTCACCGTTTATCTCTAAAGTTCTTATTTTGAAATCTACACCAATGGTCGTAATGTAACTACCGGAGAAGGTGTTATCAGCAAACCGCAGTAGGAGACAGCTCTTACCTACACCTGCAACACAAGAACATAATTCCAGATTCCACTGAATACTCGGGGAAAGTCATCATCACTCGCGTACACATCAGGCCTCGCCCACTCACCACTGTCACCGATAATCAGCAGTTTGAAGAGGTGGTCAAACTCGCGAGCCATTGCTTTTGACATGAGTGACTGCACCCCTAACTGGTCATGTGTTTAACGATAACGACAATGATATAACAACAACTGCTATTATTGAAAAATTGACTAAACGCATGCCGTAAAACGTTAGCTTGCGTCACTTTATGAATCGTCCGCCATTATTGTCCTTCCTGCCATTTTTTTTCCATTTGCTTATAACCTGAGTTTTTCGTCTGTGGTTTGCATGACGAACACAGACGAATAACTTGATATGTGTTGATGATTTATATCTGACCCACATTAAAAATTAGAGTCTGGCCACGCTAACTCTGCCACGGAATAAAAGGGCAACACTTAAAACAAAGTAAAAACATGCGTCTAATCTGTGTTCTTACATTTGTCACTGATTTGTCAATTCAGCTATCAGGTTGTTTATGTTCGTTTTAATATTTCAAAAATAAAAGTGAAAATAGTGAAATAATGGATAAACCTATTCAAAATAATGTGTGCGAGTTATTTTATAACATGATTCTTAAATTCTAAGAAGTAAAGGAAGATCACGATGCTGTCCTAAGCCAAAAACAACAATGTTTACAAGAAATTGAAGAGTCGACAAGTAAGTTGACCAAACGGTTTTGATATTTTGCCTTTCGATCTTTGAATACAATACTAGATTATTTATATAAAACGTTTAAACGGTTTATATTCGCCTGTTTATATCGTATAATTATGATGGATAATATGCGAAAAAAACTGACACCAAAATCCTATCAAGTTTTATACTTTTTATTAATTATTGTATAAATTCAAGGTGGAATAAGCGAAGAGTTAAAGCCTCATCTCCAGGATGTCCTTCAGAAACTTGGAATAAGTTGGGTGGTATTTTAGATTTATAAACGTGCTGCCTTGATCAGAAGCTGTCGCGTCTAAGGAGGGGTCAAGAGAGTCTAGACGGAACCCCCAACATAATTATTTTTTGCCGAAAATGCGAAAAAAATAAATTATTTTCATTTATTTCCAGGTGTAAGCGAACGAACCATAAGAGTTATTAAAAATGAGGGCCAAACTAATCAGGGAATCTGGAGGACTCCCGGCAAAAAGCGTGCAGCACGGGAAACAAAAGTCAATTTATTGATAATTTTTATTGTTTTATTTTATTTTTTGTTTTATTGATTCTGATTATTAATGTTATGTCTTTGGTGTACAATAAAGAATATTTCATTCATTTCATTTTATGTTTTAATTCATTTATGCTCTCCTTATGTAATTCAAAAGATCTCCCCTGATCAAGTAATAATTTGTTGTGAATCTTTAGCGTCAGTAGATTCATACTAATATTAGTAGTAGCGAAGAGTAGTTAGCGAAAGTAACCGTTTGTCTGTTACCTTTTTTGACTCATCCCCTGAACAAAAACATATGGTTTCTGCGTGAGTTTATAGCCGAAATCCACCCAGACTAATTCACAGCAAATATATATAAAATTTATATAAATACGGGGATCATGTACTTATGCTCTACCTTATTACGCTGTCAAAATTGTGCCCTCTATTTACATTTTACTCTTTGAAATGTAGGTACTAAAACGAACAATGACCACACTCCCAGGAAAGCAGATTGAAAACAAAAAACACAAGTATCAAGTGCGTTTTTTCGCATTACACTCTGTGTTGTCATCAACAGATTTTCAAATTCTACCATTTTCTTACTGCTGCAGACTTAGCTTAGACAGTCTATAGCAAATAATCATTATTTTCAGATTTATTTTATTATTTTAGAAAATTTATTTTATTATTTTAGAAAATTTATTTTATTATTTTAGAAAAGGATCAATGCGAAACTTGAAAGATCTTGAGGTAAAGTCACAGTAAAGTGTGTGTACAGCAAAGGTGTAGGTACAGTTTAAAAACTGCAAACCACTCTGAACTTTCAAAAAGACTGGAATCCAAGCCGTAATGCCCAGATCTTTGATACAAAATCAAAGGACCAGTACCTAATCACAAAAGTTAGTGAGCACCAAAGACAATACGTGTCAGTCTTGCAAACGTTGAAGTCCCTGGCCCTATTGTGTAAAAGCTGCATCAATCATTGATAATCTCAATTATTGTTGTGATTGGTTGAATTAATTATATTTTTGTTGTAGCAATGGTTTTTGGCCAATCATAGTTGAATGCGATCGTCACATTGTAGGTATCCGACTTGTCCTTGTCATTCTTATTTCATGAATTCATGATTCAATTTCGATTTCTCTTGTCAACAATAATTGTAATTTGTAGATAAAAGTTTAGGTGTGGTAAAAACTAAAAATTAGTAATTAATTTTGCCAATTCGCAACGATGTCGGCTACTTTAAAGCCTTATTTATCGGCTGTACGCCACACACTCAATTCCGCGATGTGCTTAGAACATTTCTCATCACAGGTTGTTGAAAGATATAATAAACCGGAGGTGGAAGTTGGAACAAGCAAAGAATTGTTATTGAACCCTGTGATCATTTCGCGGAACGCAAACGAGAAAGTGCTAATAGAATCCTCTATTAACTCGATTAGAATAAGTATTATGATAAAACAAGCCGATGAGATTGAGAAAATTTTGTGTAAAAAGTTCATGCGCTTTATGATGATGAGAGCGGAAAACTTTATCGTACTTCGACGGAAGCCAGTGGATGGCTATCACATCAGTTTCCTGATCACGAATTTCCACACCGAACAAATGTATAAACACAAATTGGTTGACTTCGTGATATACTTTATGGAAGAAATTGACAAGGAGATAAGTGAAATGAAGCTCGCAGTAAATGCCCGCGCGAGAATTTGCTCAGAAGAATTCTTAAAAAGATTCTAATATGAACTCTGTGTATGACTATTGTGTAAATGTAAAATTCCAATGTTTGTAAAATCGTCATATGAATGAAGACTGTCTCCTAAATGCACAACACTATTTAACAGTATTTTGTTGAGATGTATTGCATTTGAAATTATTTTCTTTATTTAATTGTTATTTTGCTAACAACCCTAGAGTAGTTGCAATTTAAATAATCAGTCTATAATAACCAGCGATTGGAATATATAGAATAATATATCAAATAACATTTGTAAAGATTCAATATTATTTGATCTCTTTAAACTTATTAATCCCAACCTTGTGAGATAAAATGGCATAATAAGCATATTAGGATTAGGTATGTCATGAAATCCTGCAACATTGCACTACTTATTTTGATCATTGGTAATAACTAAGTAGCAGTCATAGGTAGTATTCTGGCAATAATAGAGTAAGCAGTCCCTGATTTAAATACTAAGAAAGCTAGAATTAGGAAGTATGATACCCTGAAATTAACATTTTATTTAATTGGGCATTGTGGCCATCGATTATTATAAATATTGAAGCCCATCTAGGGGTTGTCACAATATTACGCTATCATACATGGTATGCTTGTTATTTTCATTAAAAAAAATTAGTTGCTATAGTTTTATTATTTGATCAAAATATATTAACATAAAATAACAATTTACCTCTTTCATTATTATTAAGTAAGGTTTTTCTTTCTTATGAAGCCCAAATTAAATAACTTAAATTATTTTGTTGTTTGTATTTTTGGTATACTAGACTGCTGCAGATGCAGTATATCACATTTACAAATCCTCTCTTCTCATTCTCAATATTTACAACTCCTAACTACCAACCTACTGAGGATATATAAATATACCTATATAGGCTGATGCCTATGACTTTATCTGGGTTGTTTAAGATTTTTTAAATTCCTGCAGGATCTTCATTTTTAGGGATAAAAAGTAGCCTATGTCACTACCACATTATATGTGACCATTTTTTAAACTTTAAAATGGGTATAGTAAGCTATCCAAGATAGACATCCTATCCTATGCCCTCTCGGACTAGACATACCTACCTATAAAAGAGGAATAATTCCACCAAACATTATTTTGTTATAATATATCTCAAAGGGAGTAGTTTTTAGTTTTGTTTAGAGATATTGTACTGTCATCGGTAATCGCCTATTACATTTGCAAAGTTTCAAATCAATACAACAATAATAAGAAAAAAATTTGGTCTTGATTTTAGATATATCATAACTCTGTTTTAGATATCCATTATAGTTACACAAAAATGAAAAAAGGGATAGATTCTTAAGTTTAATTCAATGAAAGGCAGAGGTTTTATCAAATTATGAATCATTTATAATAATTTAAATTTTAGAGAATACATTTATTGCAAGTAATTTGAATTTAGGTAATAGTGATTTGTTTTTAATCTTTTAAATGTGTACAATTTCAACTTTAGCTGGAATAGAACAAAATTGGGATGGTAGTTAAATTTCAGACGTGACAAATTGAAATGTGACATTGCCATTGAAAAAGTAATGATTTAATAATATATTATAGTCTAGTGTTATGTACAAGATTGTAAGTTGTAACAAATATACTTTGACCATTAAAGTACAAGATATGCAGTCCTTTCCAAAATTTAATAGAAATGAATATTAATATCGAATATTAGCAAAAAAACATTGCTAAGCTGTTTCGTATTTTTAGGACTTTTAAATGGACCCTGAAGATTCTTTGAAACATTTCCTCATTGGATACAGCAATAATAATTATTTATTTTAACGTTTAAAGTTTAAACTATCGTGAGTGATTTTCATTATAACTATACATAATACCTGGATAAACTCACGTGTTCTGTCGGCACGTGTCGGGCAGTGACCGCGTCGCGTGAACAGGCTCATGAATAAGGGCCCCGAACGGGTTCGATACTAGTCGGGCATTTTTCCGACAGAACACGTGAGTTTATTCGGGTATTATGTATAGTAATAAGTATTTACTTTATACTTGACAAACAAAACCATAATATCTTGTTCATCAATGATTAAAGACATTACATTAAAACTTATAGCATAGAAAGTCATGCTAAATTTATACTACTCAGTTCTTAGATTTGGTGGTTCTCAAGGTGAAGCCTTCACCCTTAAATGCTTGGAATGGTTCTTCTGGCGGAGTTTCTTCCTTTGCACTGGCTGGTCGGGAATTCCTGATGAATCTTAGTGTGCCAATCACATAGTCATAGTCCGGAATTCCGCGAACATAAGGCTGTGGAAAAAAGATAGCTTAAACTCAAAAAGATTGGTATTAAATACATGTGCTAGAAGTGCATTCCATATCTTAGCGGTATACGTATCAGAAACGTAGAGCAAAACCATTTAGTTAGAGGAGCATGATTAAAGTGTCAACTCGAGTCACATAAAAATACTTACTTGTCTGGAGTTACCCGCTTGCGGCTCGGAATCGCTCTCACTGGTGAGTTTCTTCTTCTTCCCATCCAGCCTGTTGCCTTCCCCACTGAAGGCCACGAAACCCTCGGGCTCTGGCATCATGGTTGCCGGGTCTTCATCCATATTTGTCATCTCTGAGCTGCCTCCGCCTCGTGTTATGTGCTCCTCCTCTTTATAACCCACAGGCGGTGCAAACTCCACCTAATAAACTCCATTTTAACACAGTCTGTACAGCTTGTAATAGCATTCAAATCTTAGGTGCAGTGTCACTGCTGAAATAGTAGAGATGATGACAATGCACTTTTTTTCTTTAATCTATATTTTAAAATTATTAGGTTAGGATATTATTATTAGGTTACTAAACTTAAAACTAACAGAGGATGTGAATTTTAGGTCTTTTGGAAGATGCTCTATTTTATAATCAGTTAGAAATAATTTATTTTTTATATAAGCATCATCCCTATTAGATACCACGTAGTGGTTGAACCTGAGTACAGCCGAAAAAATAGCCACTCATAAACAAATTTAAACACTGCGTAACTGCATACAGTGTCCAACTTACATTCATATCACATTCTATAATAATCACAGCATTCCCCGGCTTAGTCTCCAATACACACAGCTCATAAACCTTGGAGTTATATTTGATAGCTATCACATCTCCTGTTGTTAGACATGAGAAATTTCTTAAACAGTTTTCCAGCACTGAAAAGAAAAACATTTATCAAGATCAATAATATAATAACACTAACAGTTACTACTAGCTGATGCCCGCAGCTTCGTCCGCGTGGATTGAGGTTTTTCGGTTCCCGCAGGAACTCTTGAATTTTCCGGGATAAAAAGTAGCCTAGGTGCTATTCCAGACTATAATCTATCTCTGTGCCAAATTTCATCCAGATCCATTCAGCCGTTGGAGCGTGATTGAGTAACAAACATTCATACATCCATACATCCATCCAAACTTTCGCATTTATAATATTTATTATTTGATATTTGACTAGCTGATGCCCACGAGTTCGTCCGCGAGGTTTAAGTTTTTTGATTCCCGCAGGAACTCCTTTATTTTCGGGGATAAAAAGTAGCCTATGTCACTCTCCAGGTCTTCAATTATACCCTTGCCAAAAATCACGTCGATCCGTTGCTCCGTTGCGGCGTGACTGAAGGACAAACCAACAAACAACACACTTTCGCATTTATAATATTAGTATGATTGATCTTCTGTTACAGTGCAGGGTAGTAGTTTTAGTAGTTAGTAAGACAGAACTAGCTTACCTACCCTTGCTATGGGTGGAATTTCTGAAACAACTCGGTTTAGGCAGCCTTGATACATCATTCAGGATCAACATTTTTAAATGTAAATAGGTATATATAGGATTTTTTCCAAGGAGGTTCCCTCATTGAGTTTCTTGCACAAAAGAAAGTTTAGTACTTTCTGCACAAAAGGTTTCGTACTTATATGTATTATGTAATAAACAGTAAAACCAACCTGCTTTTGGATTTGTGATATCAAGGAAGTCTTCAGAGAGTGGTTGGAATTTGGAGAATGTGGCCACCGGTAATGAGACACTTTCTACTTGTATAAGAGCTCCTTCTTCAAGAACCAGGTTTGTCATCATCTGGGTAATAAAATTACACTGAATTAGTTATACAGTTTATATGTTAACTAGATGATTCCTGTGACTTCATCACCATGGACTGTTTTTTCAATTCCTACGGGAACTCCTTAATTTTCCGGGATTAAAGTAAGAAATGTCCTTCCTCGGGATATAACCGATCCCTACCAAATTTCATCAAAATCGGTTACATAGGTGGGCCGTGAAAGCGTAGCAGACAGACAGACAGACACACTTTCGCATTTATAATACTAGTGTTTCCATACTGTGTCTGGATGCAGGAAAACAACTAACGCAGTAGGCATTCTGTGGTATGAAGTGAGTGGCAACAATTTGTTGAGTCAACCTCTCGTTTACTCACTATAAAGTGCAGCAGTACCCATACCCAACCCAGCCATCTTATGCATGAAACAAGCTATTAGCACCTACTCTTACAGACTACATTATAATATAATGTAGTCTGTAAGAGTAGGTGTTCACTATTTATATCAGAACAATATAATTATTAGAAATCTGTCTACAAATTAAGTAGACCATACCATACGTCAATGGACCATACATGGACCATACAAACAAATTCATGTGTAGGGATAATAGGGATGATTTCAAAATCAAATCAGCAACTCTTTATCAAACTTAAAAATGCACTTCCAGTATGGAAGTTGTATGAAATTCACAGTTATGACGTCATAAAATTTCAACACAATTTTTTTCTTTAATCTATATTTTAAAATGGTTATCAAACTTAAAACTAAACAAGGATGTGAATTTTAGGTCTTTATGAAAATTCTCTCTATTTAACAATCAGTTACAAATGTTTTATTTTTGATATAGCATCATCCCTATTAGACTATTATTTATTATTATGGTAAAATACAAACCCAGTGCGGTAAATACACATATCCCTCATCAGCTACAAATTCTAGGACTCCACAGTGTGTTATTCTTTTAGTTTTCTTATTTGTCAGCTTGAATATCATTGGGTATTCTATGTTTAACCTTGTTAGAAGCTCCAGTGCTGATGGTGGCATTATAACTGTAAAAATAATATTATAATAAGTGTTAAATTTAGAAAACAGCTTATGCAGCTTAAACAGCAGTAAGCTTTTACTTGAAATTTTGGGCCAATTTTTTTTTAATTTATAGACTAGCCCTTGGCTGAAATCAGACTTGCTGGAAGTAGTGATTCAACCTAAGGTGGAGCGTGCTTGACAAGAAGATACCTATTCATTCTTGATTTGAAAATACCAATATTATAAGCAGATAGAAAAATGGAAGCCGGAAGGGCATTCCATATCCTAGCCGTTCAAATTAGAAATGCAAAATAGCAAATCTCTTTGTACATGGACATGGGATTTCAACTATAAACGGACAACAATATAACAACAATAGATATGATATGCGATCTTATTATCATAGATAATGCTTGTCGACTTGACTATGACTTTGCATAGATTAAAATATTGTAAATGTGAAAGTGTTTGTTTGTTGGTTTTACCTTCAATCACGCCACATCAGAGCAACGGATTGACGTTAATTTTGGCATGGATAAAGTTGAGGGCTTGGACAAAGGCTACTTTTATCCCAGAAAATCGAGGAGTTCCCGTTGGTAATTAAAAAACTTATTCCACTCCGACAAAGTCACAGGCATCAGCTAGTCCAGAATATAACCTATGTTCGTCACCGGGACGCAAGCTTTCCTTGTACCAGATTAAAATTTGTTGAACAGATGTAGGTAACGAGAAAAGGTAGCAGTTAAACGCTTTACAGACACACATTTAAAATATTAGCATGGATTAAGCAGTGAAACTTGCTTACTCTTTCCTCCCCTTTCAACATCTTGCCGTTCATTCCCAGGCATCATAGAAACCGAGAAGCATCTAAAAGTCATGATAAAAGGCCTCATCTCGTTGAACATGTTGAATCCAAACTGAAACTAAACACAAGAATAAAGTAAAAGAAGGTCTAAAACAATGACTTGACTCAAGTTAGATGCGGAGAACCGTTAGTACCATTTTGCTTGATTTATATTTTTGTTTTCAACAACGGAAAGAGTGAAAATAAATTGCAATTCATTTGCTAAAAATCAACACAAAATTTTCAATTATTTGTCAAATGTCAATTGTCATTCTCATTGGATTTGTCTTGTCAATGTCAAAATTGATGTTAACCACTTGCTAACCACAGACGAGAAGAGCTTTTGTCTTTTTTGTAATGATGTGACTATACTCAAAGATTAATTTGGTAATATTGTAACATACGATCCAACATTAGTCCAAACTCCAAATTGGGTCCAACCAACCTTCCACTACGTCGGCTCTCGACAGCAACAAGATTGGCTCATCGATGTACTAAAAACATGACAATGCAACCTAGCGAGACATCCCTTTCTCACAGAATCGTTCGTTCCTAATTAATCGACCATAGTCCATAGTATGTATATTGCTGTGGTATATTGTATAATATCATTTCATTCCACAGATCCACAGAACAATATTCTCTCGGTAGAGAGTATTTATATTCCTTGACAATATTAGGCACAGATCGCACAGCAAAGTCGCACAGATCTGAGATCACTCATATTAGCTGGTTTCTTATTTCATTCATTTGTGTATGTGGCAGCCGCGGGTGCAATAATCGTCATTTTTCTACACAAATAAAAAAAATACTATAACGATTTAACTTCTTCATGTAGGAATTAAATTAGAATAGTGAGTAGAAACAGATGAATACAATATATTTCATGTTGTGTTCCGGTCGTTGTTCATTTCCTTTCAAACATGAATGAACGCCATGTTGATTGTCAAAGGTGTATCGGAAAAACAGTGAATTGAATTATTTGTGTTAATTTCAGACCCCGCGATAAAAGACGGTCGCTCGTAAGCCTATTTAGATTAGTCAGAGCAGAGAAAGTCAGCAATCATGGCTCAAGTGCTGCCAATACGCTTTCAGGAGCATTTACAGGTGAGTACGCCCATCGAATTTTATTACTTTTGCTTGGTAGTGGGTGGTTTTTGGGGGATGTACTATGAGTTTTTAGAGGGGCGCGCTATTCTGTTTAAATTCTGTCGTAAAAGGAAGGAGCAATATTACTAATGACATTGCGCAACTACGATGACAGAAACACCCCCTGCTCCCGAAGCACGGAAGCGCCGGGTATTGATTTGCTCCATATTTCCTGGATCATATGATTTACGATCCATTTTAAATACAGGTCTTATTCCAACATTGATACGTTTATTTTGTTCAATATAGAAAAGAACTGCATAGTATGAACACTAAACTGCAGGACATAATGGAATGTTGAACATAGAGTTCAATCTATGAATTTAAACCAGAATTTTAATTTAATTTAGGTGGAGTTGATTATTGTCTAGGTTTCAAAAGGGCTTAGTTCTTTGAACTGATGAGAGTTCAGTCCAAAGGAAGGTGACAGTACTTAGGTACAACAAGTATCAATGAATTAGCTTTACATTATAAAATTAACTATTCTTATTGGAGATTATCAAATATCTAGCATTAAAATATGAATAGTTTACAAGTTTTTGTATAAGTACTTATGTGTAATAATTTTATACACATTTGATTATAATCTAGAATCTAGATTATAATCAAATGTGTATAAAATGCAGTTGCAGAATTAAGTTTTTTAATTCCCGCAGGAACTCCTTAATTTTCCGGGATAAAAAGTAGCCTATGTCCTTCCCCGGTATACAAACTGTCCCTGTACCAAATTTCATCAAAATTGGTTGCACAGGTGAGACGTGAAAGCGAAGCAGACAGACAGACACACTTTTGTATTTATAATATTAGTATGGTTTTTTTTTATAAAGGGCAATGCTCCTATTTCTTATCAATATGAGACTAATCTGATCTATATTGAAGCAAATATTTCAAGTTCATTGTATCAAAAGTAAAACTGATATTGCTATACCAACTTGGTACTTAGGTACTATTGAGTACTCAGTAGAGAAAGTTGTTATGTCATAATAGGCTGACTTGGCTATTGTCTTCAGATTAAATGTCAGAGCTGATATTCACCAATTTTACCTGCAACTTTGTCAGTGTGGCTTTAGGTATTTTTTAATTGTGAGATTTATCAGAATAAGAGTGGCCTATGCTTCTTTTTCATATACAAGCCTTGTAGAGCTACCAAATTTTGTCATAATTGGTTAAGGGGATTGGTAGTAAAAATACCCTACTTTTTAAACTTTGCTGTTTATAAATGAGTGACAGCCTATACTGTTATTTAATGGAACACTAGGTTGTTGTATAGAGCCTTGGTGCCTGTCTGTCTACCCCTCACAACAGTTTAATTTGCTGTCGGGTGTTGAGAGTTTGGATCTCATGGACCTATTATGCTCCCTATCCTAATTCTAATTACATTGGGCAACTGAACATAGACTGCAAACATGGTACTGGTCTCTATTATGCTAAATACCTTTATTAGCTATGCCTGTAGCATCTCATATCATAGATTAGTAAGAGACAGTTATCGATAACTAGGATGATGGCCGTGACTTAGTTCATGTGGACTGAGGTGTTTTTGTTCCTGCAGGAACTCTTTAATTTTCAGGGACAAATGGTAGCTCATTGTACTAATTCAGGTTGTAAACTATCTCCATTCCAAATTTTAGCCAAATTGGTTCATTCAGGAGTAACCAACTTACAAACATCCAAATTTTCACATTATGATATTTTATTACCATGGGAACTCTTTAATTTCCTGGGATAAAAAGTAGCCTAAGTCCTTTCCCGGGATTCAACCCACCCCTGTACCAATTGAAAGCATAGCAGACAGACAGACACCCTTTCGCAGTTATAATATGAGTATGGAAGAATAGGTTAGTAGGATGAACCTTATTGGCACTTTGCCAAGAAGAAGATTGCAGTTTTTGATGCAAAAATCACCTTTGTTTAAGCTGAAGATGACAATGGCTATTATCTCGAGTGGCCTGAATGCAAAATTAAACTTGACTCCTAAAACAATGGCTTACACGCACAAGCAAAATCTGAAGGATGTGGCTAATTCTGTTGTACACAGGACTAAAATAGCTAGTGCTGCCTGTTTCCACCGGGAGCATTATGAAAGGGATAGCAATACAATTTATTGTTATTAGTTAGTTTAAAGATTGTGTTTAACTGATTTGGGTATTTGACAAGTCAAATCAGCATTTTTTTTTGCAAATGTCAAACTCAAGCTTAGTATGGGGTGTATGAAATACTTACTTGTGCCTTCATCAAACTTCAACACACTTTTTACTTCAATCCATAGTTTAAAATGATTTTAATACATTAAACTAACAGGGGATGTGGATATTACAACCTTTGGGAGATCCTCTATTAAATAATCACTAAAAATAATTTGACCAGTTGTCAAATACCCAATTAGCCACACTTGCTAAGTTTAGTTCAAAGATATGTACGTACGTATAACTTAGGTACCTTCAAGGCAAGAGTGAATAGGCATCTTCTAGGCAAGCGCGCTCCAACCTAGACCTCATCATTGCTTTGCACTAAGCATGATTGTCGTCAAGCGCAAGCCTATCTCACAATAAAAAAAAAAAAAAAAAAGATTTCTTTACAACCAAAATAAGTAGCAAAAAAAAATTGACATGTTCAACACTCAACAGTGACAAATAGAGATAAAAAAATAATATTTCAGCAGAAAGACATTTACATCTCTAAAGAATTCCATTATACTTATTAAATCAGAGAATCACCTTATTTAGTAGTAATATCCTACATAATTATCTGATAGTAGTGAAGCATTTAATTAATAACAAGAATTCTAAAGAGCACAGCACAGACATAAATGCGCAACCGTCTGTTATCCATGGCCCATATTTATGATAAAAGGCCTAGGCTACTTTACTTATCCTGGAAAATTAAAGATCACAGTAATCAAAAAACCTGTCATCATTTAGTATTTACGTACATACTATAGGCATAGGTAATAATCCTACTTATTCATTCCTTGTCCTACATATTTCGTTCTTAGTTGTGGAAAGGGCAGTTTAATTTATGAAAGACATGATCAGGATTTTTTTTTTTAAATAAAATAAAAACAATTGCTTTATTTTTTTGCAGCTCACCAACATTGGGATAAATCCCGCCTCCATTTCCTTCAACACACTCACAATGGAGTCTGACAAGTTCATCTGTGTCCGCGAAAAAGTCGGCGAGACGTCCGAGGTGGTCATCATTGATATGGCAGACCCCACCAACCCTATCAGGAGGCCGATCAGCGCAGACTCTGCCATCATGAACCCGGCTAGCAAAGTCATTGCGCTCAAGGGCAAAGCTGGGGTGGAAGGTAAGCCATCTTATAAGTGTGTCAGCTCTTTGTAATAAGCAAAGTTTAGACCGTCAATATTATCGTGATTTTTGTGCTCCTGAGTAAATATGTTATATTGCTTTATATTAAAACCTTACCAGCAAGATGTTGAATAGTATTAAAGTATAGCTGTTCAATCAAAAAGGTAAACAATAATTATCTATATGGAAACCCTTGAAGGAATGACTTTCTGTTACCCATTGAGGAGTTCGGTCGCCATCTCCGAACTATTCATCAGGTCTTCACGAAATTTATATGAAACTATCTTGACAGCATAAGCTTTGTATAGAAAAAATATTTCTCAAAAACCGATCACATTTGACGGAATTATTGAGTAAAATCGACCAAAAATTTTGATGGAACCTAATTTCTTTTTGGGTAAAAAATATCCTATATGTTAACTCAAGAGTGTTAAGTAGCTATAAGTGTGCCAAGTTTCATTAAATATCATCCAGTAGCTTAAGCACAATGCCGTAACAGACAGACAGACAAAAATTATAAAACAATAAAATTGGTTTGACTACTGTATCTATAATAAAGCTTCCTCCAATTAAAATTCTCTAAAAAAATATTTTTTGCACAGGAATCCAGTTAGAGTTTAATTATAAGTATAGATAGGAACCCAGAGTCCAATTAAATGTTAAATATCGGGATATCATAAATGACTATACACTGTCACGTACAAGGGCCAAGTTGAAGTTCATTAAAATGCTTCCAAAACTTCGGAAAACTATATCAATAAAGTAGAACGCCGGCAAAGAGCCAAGCCCGAAGACGGCGCCGTGATGCGCCAGTTTTTCCACTTGCCCGTTTATGAAACCACTAAATGGGGACATCATGTATGTAGGCTTCTATAATAATTGGTACATAACTATTTTCCTATAAGTAGTAAGATATACGTAACTTATACACTTTCCATTAACTTAAATCTAGCGTAACTATGGTAAGCAACTGACCTATTTCCACTGCAATCTATTTCACTTGATCGATGTTTGGTCTAAATTTTTATTCCATTCATAAAAAGCCGTGAGTTAAAGAAGAAATGATAATACATATACTCATTTTCACGATCACTTATCACCATCAGTTGAGATCGCGGATTATCATGTCGCAGTGTTGAAAGCTAACATGCTATTGAGTAAAAAAGTCAGTCTCAGCTAGATTTGGCATACTTAAGTGGATTTGAAATGCAATGGGTCATCATCATCAAATTAGCTAATTATAGTAAACATGTTGATATTATTAAATCTTGAGATGATAAGTTAAATGATAAACTTCTCTATGTATAAAATATACGTGTATCATGACTAAGCTTTATCTGAAGCAATCATTAATCGCGTCTGTGCATTCGCTTATAATTCCTTGCATTGAATTTCAATGCATTTTTCACTTTTCACCATCCCTTCATTTATTATTATTAAACATTAAGGGGAGGGTTAATTAATTTAACGAAGGCTTACATGTATACGACACACACATTTTACAAAAAAACTTTTCAGTAATTTAGTAATTTAGTAATTGGCAAAAGTTTTCGTATAACTATGTGTACTGTGGTACACATTTGTTAGGTACATTTTATGGTACAGTGAAACTTCAATCGTGTTACGTGTATAGGTGTTACGATTAGGGAAGATTTACGAAAGGAAAATTCATATATAACATTCATATTATAAATGTATAAAATGTATTGGCTATTCAAACAAAAAGCGGCGACTGAAGTATCCAATTCATCAGTCTGGGTGGTTTCATTATGGATATTTCGTCTTTCTCGTCTATAACCGCCTGTTTTATATTCTTAAGAAGTTTTCTCTGCGTAGTAGGTAGGAATATTATATTCATTCATTAATGCGTATCTTATGATTACGTCACGGTAACGCCATCCCCACGTTCATCGTGTCACTTGGCAATGAGTCATCTTTCCATATTCCGATTCTATGTTCTTGACATTTGGACGGCAAAGCTATGGATACTGCTATTAAAAAAATCATTTAGCGTCATATATCATGGATGTTATGTCGACGCCCCTTCTTATTCGAGTGTTTTTGTTTATCTTATCGTGACCTAACGATGCGGTTAAAACATTTCATATTACGATAAAAATTATTTTGTCCATGAATATTGTTGCATACATTAAGTAATGAAGCGACCGCTCATACATATGTATAAATAATAATTAATCATTCATTCATCATCCTAATTTCAGCTTCTGAACATAGTTTTTCCCAAAGAGCATATTAATGCAATAAAATTAAACTTGGTTTAGTTTTCATTAATTAAAAGAAGAATAATTTTGTAGGGTATTTGCTGCTTCTATCAAGTACGTCGTATATCATTACTAATTCCTGCGAAGTGTCGTTATACACGCATCCCTTCGCTGAAATTAATTGCCCTGTGCGTACTGTCAGGCTTCTTTTATCTGAAAAAAGAGTATTTACCTACATTGTTTATTCACGCCCCCATTTCCCCGAAACATCCATCGTTTTTAGGCAGTGTTTTTATATTTTATGCTGAGATAGGAGCAAAAAACTGTTTTCTGACCATTACAATGAAAATGTATGTAATATTTAAAAATTACAATGTAATGCATAGAATAAATAAGGTTAAGTTTTACTAAGCCCCAAATGATAGAAAGCTCGTATAAATCAAAGCGTGGAAAAAATGCTTAAAGGTTTAGTGCACTAAAGGGGGCGGGTTATTTATAGGCGAATAAACATAGTGATAATGTATTAGATATGCACTTGTACGGTTTTATTTGTTCTTGATATATAATTATGTCAATAACCCCTTAAGACTTTGCTATAGGACTTAGCATCTGTCTAGAGATAACTTAGCGTATAGCGTAACGCATGACGATCATTGCGCTATTGTATCAAGGCACGTGCAAAGTAAGCGACTAAAGGATGAGCTATAGGTCAATCCTAATCAATACAGTCGTATACAAAGATCTTCTTGGCGCCATGTGTGCTGTGATCGTATATGATACGAACGGGGTTCGATTCCCAGTCAGGAGGATCCGGGAATCTATAATTTCGTATTAAGCTTTGATCTGCTTCGGCCGTTTTGCAAATTGATGTCGCGTATACGGAAAACCGATGTGGCTTTATGCTACGGGCGACCCTCTTTAAGCCAAAACGCCGAATTAAAACTGCATCATCAATAATCGCTGCTGAAACAGCTGAAATCGCTTTCGAGGGCGTCAGGGTATAAAAAGCTGTTGAATTTAATATGCAGTCCAAACTTGAATTTTACTCGGGAAATTGGCAGTTGAAGCTCAATTAAAATAATTCAACAAATTGTGAGTATCAATAAAATACTTGATGAGCATTGTAATTATTTTATAACTAGATGGTGGCCGCGACTTCGTCCGTCTGGATTAATTTTTAATGCACCGAGATGCCTACCTTTGTACCAAACATCAAAATCGATTGAAGGGAGAGGCCGTGAAATCGTAGCAGACACATTCGCATTTAAAATATCATCATCGTCACCGGCTGACTTATTAATGAGCACAGGTCTTTCATGATGAGAAGGGTTTAGTTTAGGCCGTATTCTAACCGTAACATATATTTTAGCAGTTATTTTATGATCTTGAAGTAAATTTGTACGTAGTTGTTTTTTTTAAAATTGCATGCTTATTTAGTCTTATGTCTCAGCAGCGCAAAAGACCCTCCAAATATTCAACATTGAGATGAAATCCAAGATGAAGGCGCACACGATGACCGAAGACGTGGTCTTCTGGAAGTGGATTTCTCCGAACACGCTCGCCCTGGTGACGAAGTTGTCTGTCTACCACTGGTCCATGGAGGGAGACTCCACTCCGGTCAAAATGTTCGACAGGCATTCATCGCTAGCTGAGTGTCAGATCATCAACTACAGGACTGATCCAAAGCAGCAGTGGTTACTGTTAGTCGGTGAGTAATAGGTCTTAGGTCGTAGGTTTAAACATAATGTTACTAAGGAATGTGTCACGAAAAAAAGGTGTGACCTTGAATCACGCAGAGGCTGATCTAATCTGTCTATATGGTGAAGACGTAATGCAGGCCGCGTGGTTAATTGGTCAGAAACACCTCGTTTCCTAAGCCATAGTATGAGAAAACAGTAAGTTTATGAATAAGTATCCCATTAGTTTTGATTATGGTCAAGTGTATGCATAGGTATACTGAATAAGTATAAAAATTAGGTATGCTGAGACATTTTTAAGACCTTACTATTGATTTGAATTTATGCTTCTTAGGTCGCAGTTCTTAGGCTTAACTTAGATGATTATACATAAAAATACTTCAAAAAACTTGTCTCAAGTGGTACAACCATTTAAGCTTAAAGGCTCCTCAAAGGCACATAATTGCAGCCGTTTACAAAAGCGCTGCGCTGTTGACATTTTATCAGCTCTTGGCACTCAAAATGTCAACAGCACAAATTGACTTCGAAAATCGTTTCTCAAGATCGGCAAAATTGGAGAAAGAAGCTGAAAACTTTTTAAAGACATGGTTTTCGGTCATCAAAGTGTACATGAAAAATTTGTTTCGACCACGATTGCGCACTTTTTTTAGAAAGTACTTGACTACGCAATTTGCTCTTAAATTGTAAATTGTAAAAACGCAAACACGAGGAAGATTTTCAATTCAACCCAAGCTTTTTTTGCGTATATTTTGTAATATTGATGATTGAAAAGTTATTCATAAGCCATATTCGTTTTTAGGTATTTCCGCGCAACAGAACCGCGTAGTGGGCGCAATGCAGCTATACTCCGTGGAGCGCAAGTGCTCCCAGCCCATTGAAGGGCACGCCGCGTCGTTTGCGACCTTCAAGGCGGAGGGGAACGCCGAACCCTCTACGTTATTCTGCTTTGCTGTTAGGACGGCCCAGGGTGGCAAACTGCATATTATTGGTAATTGGTTGAAAAACATTAATTTGGCTACGTTTTTCAAAACAGGCTTAGGTACTCAAGAGAAATCTGCGAGTTAAATTGAACAAGAACTACAAAAATTAGAAAATGCAAAAGAAATCACTATTTATCAAATTACTTAACCAGAGTTTACTGTGACTCTCTCATTGTGGATTGATATGATTATGGTTAATGTTAAAGAACACCTAAAAACCTCTTAAGGATATGAAAGTCGGGGTATTTTTACTTTTTGTCAAAGTCTGACTTGTAAGAATACTCAGTCCACTCACTAGCTTTGTCATTAAAAAGTTAAGCATTAAAATCTTAAGCATTACTCCAAAATTTCTGTAATCATAGATTTATCGGCGTATTTTATGTTCTTATATTGATTTTAACTCTACAAAAACATCCTCTATTCACCTCACAGAGGTCGGCCAAACCCCAGCCGGCAACCAGCCGTTCCCAAAAAAGGCGGTAGACGTGTTCTTCCCCGCTGAGGCACAGAACGACTTCCCTGTGGCGATGCAAGTTTCGCCCAAGTACGACGTGATCTACCTCATCACCAAATACGGCTACATACACATGTACGATATCGAGACTGGAACGTGCATCTATATGAACCGCATCTCGTCCGATACCATATTCGTGACAGCTCCACATGAAGCCACTGGAGGAATTATTGGTGAGTTTTTTTGTAGTTTTCACTGTAAATTATGATTATTTATTTGCAAAATTATAGTGCCTTGCAGCAGTTTTTTAGGCTGTCTTTCCAGTGTCCACTGAAGCGGAGATCTGTACAGGTGACGCTTCACCTCACGCAACGCCGCGCCGCTTAAATTGATAAGAAGCCGAAAAGTTTAGAAAAAATTTGGTCAATGTACATAAATTCTACTGTCTGAGATTGTACAGTATAAAAAAAATATTGAAATCAAGGTTTTGGGAAGACTCGGTTCTACTGCCCCCCTAGCATGGGCCGAGACAATTTTCTCCCCGAGGAAAGGATAAAAAATTTATTCCTAAATAAATCAATAAAAACGCTAAATAACGGTGGGTAAATAGTCCCCCGAGTCCCCGTGAAATGTCAAACGAGGATAAACTTCTCCTCTCCCCTGTTGCCGTGCTCTGAGAGGTGGATAAGTTAATTTTATCCCTTGTTAGTGGATAAAATCGGGGGATAAAATTTTTATCTCCGGCCCATGCTAGGGGGGCTGTAACATAAAAGTCGCCCAAGTTCACTTTTCGTTCATCCATTTTAGTACAGGCTAATTAAACACGAGTTTTGTCGTGTATACAGCAGCAGCAACAGGGGTCAAATAATTTATTTCATCTGTATTCAATAAAAATAAAAATAATTTATATTTCTATATAACTAAAACTATGAAATTTTATTAATTAGGTAATTATGTATTAAATTAATTATACCAATAAGTTTAAACTGAAACTCTACTGAAGAGTACTTTTCGATCCAATGGAGGATCTAAAAAGTGGATCCAAAAAGTGGATCCTAGTGGACTGAGGGGAATTGTCTTTTCGTACGAATATAATATGTCAAGTGTGATATCAACGCCTAAAATCGTTCAATACACGATCAATATGTTCCGACAGGTGTAAACCGAAAAGGCCAAGTACTTTCAGTGACAGTGGAAGAGGATTCTATAGTGCCCTACATCAACACGGTGCTACAGAACCCTGAGCTGGCGTTACGTCTCGCCGTGAGGAACAACTTAGCTGGCGCTGAGGAGCTATTTGTTAGGAAGTTTAACATGCTCTTCACCAACGGGCAGTACGGGGAGGCAGCTAAAGTGAGTTATAAAACTTTTGTGTGCTAAGTTCCAGGAGAATCGGTTTGGTGGAAGAAATAATTTAAATCTGTCATTTAATAGTCATCTGTTACACAAATCAAATGTTTGCTACATCTGATTAGTGAGCCTTAACAAACTGTTAAAAACTTATCATCATACTAATATTATAAATGCGAAAGTGTGTTTGTTTGTTGGTTTGTCCTTCAATCACGCCGCAACGGAGCAACGGATCGACGTGATTTTTTGCATGGGTATAGTTGAGGACCTGGAGAGTGACATAGGCTACTTTTTATCCCGAAAAATTAAGGAGTTCCTGCGGGAATAAAAAATTTTGAACACTGATAAGTTCTCAGTGTCTCAGTTGGATAGGAGCCGCACTGTAAGCAAGAGGTTGCATGTTCAAATCCCACTCATGATGTTTGTAAATTTGTATATTTTTTTATAAAATAAAATAAAATAGCCTTTTATTACAGAGCTTTGACACTATTGGTGTTTATACAAATTAATCACAAAAAGTCCCTTAGTTCAGTGTGCCTCGCGGCAAAGGCCTCCTCCAGATCTCTCCAGTGCTTGCTATTTTTTTATAGAATAACGAAAAAAAACTTGTCATTATGTTTTTTTTAAACCTCGACATTGTTTGTTGGTAGGTGGCAGCTATGGCCCCGCGCGGCATCCTGCGCACACCGCAGACCATCCAGCGTTTCCAGCAGGTGCCCACTCAGCCGGGGCAAACCTCCCCACTGCTGCAGTATTTCGGCATCCTGCTGGACCAGGCGCAACTCAACAAGTTTGAATCGCTCGAGCTGTGCCGTCCCGTACTCTTGCAGGGTGAGTACACTTTCATCAAATGTGCCTAAACTCAACACAATATCGTAGTCTTGTTTGTTTGTTGAACAACTAAAGTAGAATCAATAATTCAGTAGAGTAAACTGACGTTTACAGTGTTGTCAGTTTCTAATGAAAATGAAATAGTGTTGTGACTAAAGTGTATAATGTTGAAATGTGTATAAAGTGAAAATTGTTGTCATTGACATATATGTATAATACTACTAGACAAGCTATGCGGCCTTCAATAATTGCCCACTGAGTTTCGGTTAATTCTCGTAACTCGTTTAGTCCACTGCGAGCAAGCGAGAAGATTGCACTGTTTTGTAAACTGTGAACGTTGTTTTCGACAAACTAACACTGATTTTATTTAAAGTGACCAATAAAACACTGTTATAATTTACGTGCGTAGTTTTTCCAGGTAATTTGAAGTTTATTTCAGTAATTACCAGAGTAATTTATTTCGTATTTGTCTAAATCAATAATTATCGTAAATATAAATACACAACTGCCATCATAATTGTCAATCACGCTTGCTCTTTACTAGACACGTTGACAAACATTATGAGAATTATTTAAACAGATGTGCCCAAGTGGAATAGGGTAAACCAGTAGAAAAATAATTTTAATTGTTATATAAATAGGTACTTCATTATAATTTTTGTGTTTTAGATATTGGATTAATAATTGAATATTTACGAAAATGCCGAATTGCATAGATAATGCAAAAAAATATTCGGTAATTCCGTAATTTTTACGCACCGTTAGCATTATAAAGTTGTGTATATTTCTTATCAAATATTTAAGACTTAAGATATTTGTATTAATAATAATAATAATAAACGATCGGTACAAGATTATCTGCGTTTAAATTAATACTTCCTATACATAGATATTATGTAGGTTCATAAAATAATACATTTACCACAATATTTGTACAATAATAATTATACCAATTTTACTTGTTACATTGAGCCGCAAACTCTGAGAGACAAACAAGAAAAAGGTACAAATCACTTGAAGTCGCATCTGCGTTTGCAAGGCATATTCATTATTCACCATGCTTGCTCCCCTCTCTACCCGCCCGCGCGATCCTAAATTGCGACACAATTTCTTTTTTATTATTATCAAAATAAAAATCGATACAGCTTTGGTGGGTAGCACTGCGAAAAACCACGTAGGTTTAAATTGCGTGCTCTTCCGTCAACATATCAGAATTTTAGACTATTTATAGCTATTAAAAAAATATTATTCTAAATTGCTTGTCTAGTGTATAAATATAAGTCAATGATTGTTGTAACTCTTTTTCTTTGGAGAAAGAAAGTCTTGTTGGCGTGATGTACTTGGAATATCCATATCTTTCTTATTGATTAGGTACAAAACAGTACAAAAAACAGATTACCAAAACACAAAATCCGTCGTAAAAAGTCGAATCCGTCGTAGGTACCTATGTGTTTGTTTGTCGTACGAAAGAATATACAACGTTGTTGTTCGTCAATTTCATTAAGTAATTCTGCATTAATAATAATTATTTACAAATAATTAATATCCCTATTGCAATCAGTTATTTATAAATTGTTATTTAAAACACTTAAATATAATTGACCGAGCGAAGCGAAGGTCTCTGAGTCTACTTGGGTGAATTGGCACTTGTCCGTCCGTCTGTCAGAGCCTTATAACTTCTGAATTGCTGGACGTAATTACTTCAAATTTAAATATAATATGTAAACCGATGGCCTCCCGCCGAATATGGCTTAAAAAGTTACAAAAATCCTTATTTCAGGGGGGCTCTCATAGAAGCGAATCCGAAGTAAAATATTTTTTATAGCGTTACATAGGGTTGCGGTATATCATTTTAAAGATAATTAGGAATAGAGTCCAAAAATATTTTTTTTAAAATTTTCCCCCTTAAATTGACGAAATGGGGGGCTTTCAAAGTGGCGATTTTCTAACGTCCAAAGTTGACCTCAGAACTCTCAATTTTCTGAACTCTCAAGCCTCAAACTTGATCAATTATTTGAATTATATCCTGTACTTGAACAACAAATACCAAAATTAGATAAATATTATAAGGAAACGAAATTATTTAATTTTTAATGATGATGATATTTTTAACAGAACTTCACAATGGTGTCAATAGATGGCGCTCTGTGATACCGCGAGGTCTCAGTTCGGGGCGAACCACTAGTAGGTACCTATTTAGAATTAATTGACCGAGCGAAGCGAAGGTCTCTGAGTCTACTTGGGTGAATTGGCACTTGTCCGTCCGTCCGTCCGTCTGTCAGAGCCTTATAACTTCTGAATTGCTGAACGTAATTACTTTAAATTTAAATATAATATGTAAATCGATGGCCTCCCGCCGAATATGGCTTAAAAAGTTATAAAAATCTTTATTTCAGGGGGGCTCTCATAGAAGCGAATGAGAAGTAAAATATTTTTTATAGCGTTACATAGGGTTGCAGTATATCATTTTAAAGATAATTAGGAATAGAGTCCAAAAATATTTTTTTTTGAATTTTTCCCCTAAAATTGACGAAATGGGGGGCTTTCAAAGTGGCGATTTTCTAACGTCCAAAGTTGACCTCAGAACTCTCAATTTTCTGAACTCTCAAGCCTGAAACTTGATCAATTATTTGAATTATATCCTGTACTTGAACAACAAATACTAAAATTAGATAAATATTATAAGGAAACGAAATTATTTAATTTTTAATGATGATGATATTTTTAACGAACTTCACACTGATGTCAATAGATGGCGCTCTGTGAAACCGCGAGGTCTCAGTTCGGGGCGAACCACTAGTATTATTAGGTATTAGGTATTTTTCCATTGACTTTGTGCAAATGATCGGAATCAATACCATAGAGTACCTACATAAAATGTACATTGTACACTACCTACTGAACTAGAATATCACTATTACAATAAATATGGCAGTATTATTTTACAAAGTGACATTAGCAACTGTCATTTCACTCTACTGAATTAATGATTCTACTTTAGGTATGTAATTCGTCAGATAAATTCACACCAATTCTTGGCTGAAAGTCTGACAAAATCATTGATTCCATGACAGGCTATAAATCTTCAGTAAAATTTTATAATTTTTAAATAATTTTAGATCTTATGTTAAAGTGAACAATGAAAAAAAGGGATGGAACAACCGGCTGAATGTTACTTTCTTTGCAGGTCGTAAGCAACTTCTAGAGAAATGGCTCAAGGAGGAAAAGCTAGAATGCTCGGAAGAGCTGGGAGACCTCGTCAAACAAGTGGACCTCACGCTCGCATTGTCCGTATACTTGCGGGCGAATGTCGCGAGCAAAGTTATACAGTGCTTCGCCGAGACAGGCCAGTTCCAGAAAATTGTGCTCTATGCTAAAAAGGTAAAGTAGAATTTTTTTTTAATAGGATAATTTATTTTTCTGTGTGTACAAAGTGTTTAAGTGTGTACTATACCGTCGTTTGCAACTGAATTAACAAGTAGTCGAATCAGCATTTTTTTTTTCAAACCGTAAAACGCGCGACTGTCATGGGATGTTGTATGAAACGCTTGTGACGTCACCAAAATTCGGCACACTTTTTATAGTGTATTATGTAAAAATAAAATAAAAACAATAAACAGTCCCAATTTTGGCCACCGGGCCAGATATTGAGTTGGTGGGACTACAGGTATGTTTGCCTTCGTAATTGTAGGTGGGGTATACACCCGACTACATCTACCTGCTGCGCTCGGTGATGCGCACCAACCCGGAGCAAGGTGCCGGCTTCGCGGGCATGCTGGTGGCGGAGGACCCGCCCCTGGCCGACATCCAGCAGATCGTGGACGTGTTCATGGAGCAGAACATGGTGCAGCAGTGCACCGCCTTCCTGCTGGACGCTCTGAAGAACAACCGCCCTGAAGAGGGGCCGCTGCAGACTAGGTGAGACCCCACTACAGCTACCTATAACTGTGAGAAAGTATCTCCATCAGAACTCTCATATAATATGTTATTGTGTGCAGGTTGTTAGAAATGAACCTGATGTCGGCACCGCAAGTCGCGGACGCGATCCTCGGCAACGGCATGTTCACACACTACGACCGCGCGCACGTGGCGCAGCTGTGCGAGAAGGCGGGCCTGCTGCAGCGCGCGCTTGAGCATTACACCGATCTGTACGACATCAAACGCGCTGTGGTGAGTTGTTCCGCTCAGCTAATGAACCTGTCGCGGACGCGATCCTCGGTAACGGCATGTTCACATACTACGACCGCGCGCACGTGGCGCAGCTGTGCGAGAAGGCGGGCCTGCTGCAGCGCGCGCTCGAGCATTACACCGATCTGTACGACATCAAACGCGCTGTGGTGAGTTGTTCCGCTCAGCTAATGAACCTGTCGCGGACGCGATCCTCGGTAACGGCATGTTCACACACTACAAGTTAAAACCAAATAAAACCTTCATCACAATCGGTAGCCGTCACTGCACGACGAACGTCTTTTCTACAGAACAAGATCCTGTCCCTGCTTGTGTCCAAAGACTCCAATTGACTGTTTACTTGAGATTGCCCGTCCACTTTGTGGGGACTTTTCCACTTCTCTTTTTAGTGTGAAGTCACCCTAGTATGGTTTTTCGAGCTCATACAATTTCATCACTAGTTTTTTTTTTTAACTGGTTATACATATTAATTTGAAACATATTTTTTCAGGTACACACCCATTTACTATCAGCAGACTGGCTCGTCAGCTACTTCGGGACCCTCTCAGTGGAAGATTCCCTGGAGTGCCTCAAAGCGATGCTCCAAGCCAACATCCGCCAGAACTTACAGATTTGCGTACAGATCGCGACGAAGTACCACGAACAACTGACCACTAAGGCATTGATCGAGTTGTTCGAGAGCTTCAAGACTTATGAGGGACTTTTCTACTTCCTTGGTTCTATTGTCAACTTCAGTCAGGATTCCGAAGTTCACTTCAAGTATATTCAAGTGAGTTTAAAATATTATTTGGTGTCCTATATAGGCCACCTGCTTCTTAAACCAAAAGTAATACGTAAAATCTATTCACATCAAAGTGCCTACTCAATGTTTGTATAAACGATATTTTTCAAAATTTTGCATTAAATAAACAATCAAGTTAGTTATTAGTAGAAGTAAATCATGAGCCTGAATAAACATGTCTAATTGAGAACTTTTGAAGTTGAATTTCACTTTATATGCAAAGTTACTACACTGAACCTTGTACACAATTTATTTAAATACTTAATTATTTTTATTGACCCCTGAGATAAAGGCTTTCCCAAATTAAAGGCTAACCGCTAAGGATTTAATCCTACCATTGTGTTTTGTAAGAAATACATTTTAATTATTTCCTACAGGCTGCCTGCAAGACCGGACAAATCAAAGAAGTGGAGCGCATATGTCGCGAGTCCAACTGCTACAACGCCGAACGTGTGAAGAACTTCCTGAAAGAAGCCAAGTTGCCCGACCAGCTGCCCCTTATCATCGTTTGCGACAGATTTGACTTTGTGCACGACCTAGTACTCTACTTGTATAGAAACAGTCTCCAGAAGTATATCGAGATTTATGTGCAAAAGGTAAGTCTTAATAAACAGAGTATTGATGAAAACTTGCTTCTAAGGGTAATTAAAAGTTCAAAGTTGTTTTGGCTTGAATCTGGTTCGGTATAGTGTATATTATACATAGATATAGAGGTATAATGGTGCCAATTCTGTGTTAGTTTCTCTAATATTAAAATCTCTTATAATAGACTTGGAGAGGTCTGCTATTCTGCAACACACCTATTTGACAGGTCTAAGGCTAAAATTAGATCTGACAGCTCTAACTATTCAATTTGGCGATAATTTAGCGAAATGCTATTCTAGTCGACGTTATATACGCCAAAATTAAGAAACGTCAAACTAAAATTGGTTATTTTCTCTAATCTTAGACAGGACCTCGGAAGGTGGCCGCTAAGTCTAGAGAAGCGGATTAAAGCAAACTAAACACGAATTTTCACAAAAAGTTCAAGTGTAATTTTCTATGCATTAAGTATTAGGTGCATTTGGGATTGAATTTAGTGTTTAAACAGTGTTTAACAGCTAAAATTAACAGTTAAAATGGAAGAAAAGCCTCTTTTTCTGGTCGGTGGAAGAAAACGTTGTTGCAGCTCTGGTTGTTTCGAGAGAAAGGTAATTTTAGGGTCAAATCTTAGTTAATATTCATAGGGCAAATAACATATGCAAATTGTGACTGGACGGACTTACTTAGTTGCACCACAAGGGTTGCTTTGGTGCCATTTAGGTACGCACACCCAATGGTCTGTAGTTCTGGAGTTTCCTAAGAAAACCAAAATAAACTAGGGAAGACGCCATACAGAGAATCACCTCATGCTGTTTGCCTCTTCTGTGGTAAGTACTAGGTACTTAGTTGGAACTCATAGAATAGAAAATAATAAAATTTACTAGGTACCTACCTACTTAGCTATACCTATATCTACCCAAATCTATCAAGAACCTATAAATCAGGACCCCACCCACTGCAACATAATATTATGTAGGTAGGTAGGTAGTATAAATTACTCAGAATGCAAATGCCCGCGACATCGTCCGCGTGGATTAAGCTTTTTCAATTCCCGCGGGAACTCCTCAATTTTCCGGGATAAAAAGTAGCCTATGTCCTTCCCCGGGATATAGCCTACCTCTATACCAAATTTCAGCAAAATCAGATGAAAAGATGGACCGGGAAAGTGTAGCAGACAGACAGACAGACACACTTTCGCATTTATAATATTAGTACCTATGGATGACACTCACAAATAATGTGGCTTTCTATTGGTACCAGAGTTTTCAAAAACGGGTCAGTAGATCCAGAGATTACCCCCTACAACCTCACAAACTTTACCTCTTTATAATAATCGTATAGATATGATAATTAAGTAGGTAGCACATAGTATTTCAGTTATCTCTAAAGAACAAGTGCAAATTCACTCAAGTAGACTTGGGAGACTGCTTCGCTCGGTCAAATATGCATGTTTTACCTGAACTGACAAAATATAGAAGTTGAAGTTTTTTCAACTAACGTTTACCTTCCATAAAATATTAAATTATACAAAAATTCAGTGCATTTTGCGGATTGCTGATGAAAACTAATTAATTCAAGGTGATTAACAGTTGAACAGACATGTATTCAATCTCTAGCTCCACAACACAGCTGCAAAGGCTCTGCTGAGACTGCAGAAACACAATTACACATCACCTGTTACTACTGTGCTGTGCTAATGTAAGCTTATATGTTGTTGCAGCTCTGGTTGTTCCGAAAGAAAGGTAATTTTGTAATATTCATAATCTTAGGTAAATAACATAATGCAAATTGTGACCAGACAGACAGTTATACCATACGAGTTGCTTTCCTACTGTTTAGGTATGCAAACCCAATGGTCAGTAGCTACATAGTAATAACTAGGGAATACACCATACAGGGAATCAGTTCATGCTGTTTGCTTCTTCTGTGGTATATCTAGTACCTAGCAGGTAGTAGTTGGAACCCATACAATAAAAGAATTCAATCATAAGCTGATTCTGTTTTATATTAGGTACTTAGCTATACATACTTATATCTACCCAAACCTATACCTAAGTGTACCTTGTAATAAACCTAACTAGTTTGAAATAACCTAATGAATTATTTAAAAAGAGCAACCACCGAGTTTCTTGCTGGTTCTTCTCGGTAGAAATGGTATTCCGAACCAGTGGTAGATTCACTTGACGATTCAAAAGTACTTGTAAAAGTTTAGTTGAATAAAAAACATTTGAATTTTTTTAATTTAAGTTTAGGTACATCTACCACTGTAGTATGGGTTAGGCAGAAGAGTAATTATAAAAATATTTAGATTGCCTAAATCAAGACCACATCCACTGCATCATAATATTATGCATAAATTACTTAGAATATTGTAAAAAATGTTAATTAAGTAGGTATATTTAAGTATGCAGTCAGTAGGCAACACATAGTATTTCAGTTATTTCTAAAGAACAAGTGCAAATTAACTCAGGTAGACTTGGAGACTTAGCATCGTTCAGTAATATGCATGCTATCACTGAACTGACAAAATATACAAGTTCAAGCTTTTTCAAGTGACCCTTATACCTTCCATAAAATAGTTACCAAATACAAAAATTCTGTATATTTTGCAGAAGTCCTGATGAAAACCAATTATTCACGGAACAAATTGATCCAAGACTAACCCGGGCAAATATTGGTTGAACCGACATGTAGCCAATCTCAAGCTCCAGAACACAGCTGCAGAGGCTCTGCTGAGGCGACAGAAACACATTTACACATCATCTGTTACTACTGTCCTGCGCTAATGCACTAACATAGCCTTCACCTAGTCTACCCGGATAAGGCTAATAATTAAGCAAAGACGCTGATACTATTCTTGGCTGCAAGTGGTTGTGGATCAAAGGCCTTGCATAGCTGTCTCTCCAAGAAGAAGAGAATAAGATGTGGATGAGATGTGGATTTCCTTGAATAAGCAAGAATAATTAGACAAGGATTTATTAATATACTTAAATAATAAAATCCTTTTATTTTTGTGTTATTCTTTTGTAACAATCTACTAGATACCTAAACAAAATTGAATAAATATCAATAGGTATATAATTAACATTAGATACATAACAATGTTATGTATAGGTACATATTTCTTTCATTTAAAGTCAACGTATTGGTATAATAAGATGATGCTTGTGAACCCTTGGAAACTGATTCTCCAAGATAAAAAGTAGAAATAGTACATTTCCAGGATGTAAGCCTTACCTAGCTATGTACAAAAATTTATCAAAATTGGTTAATTCAATGGTCCAATTATACAAACACATCCCCTATAACCTAAACATCAACTATAAATAGCTATTACATGTAAAATCAACTTATTTATATTATTATTGTAACAAAGTGCCTGGGTCTATGTAGACTAGACTTCAAGCATCTTGTTGTACATTCCCTGTGCAACCTGATCAGATAGGTCACACAGGATTTAAGTACTTATTTGACGGGTCCTAGTCTATGCAGGGGGGGTTAAAAATAAAACTAATATGATTCTAAGCCACACAGGTGGTTTATTATTAATAAGCCTTACACTGATAAGAGGTTCTTCAACTGTATTTGAGACGCTAGATGCTAAACGAGACAGATTCGCGCAGATTGTAGGTTAGCTTAGTTACTCTCTATTTCGGTAAGGAAATCTACTTTTATGTTCGCGACAATTAATCCGACTGGCCTAGACTTGAAGAGATTCAGACGTCAGTTAGGATATTATACGGTACGTGGTTCACAAACACTAGACTTCGTTTTATTTCGGAATCGGAACGGAAGATCTGTCGTTGCAGCAGCGATAATTTCCGATGCAGTACCAATTGCTTCCTTTAGTAGCCTTTTACTTTCATAGGCTTGCCACCAAGTTATTTACCAGGGTAGCCGAGGAGGTCCATGGAGACTTCACGTTCTACGCTCTTTGTGCATAGGTTATAACTTAATTTTTAGGATGGAATTTCTCTACTAGAAGATACATTTGCTTTTAATTTGCTCTTTTACTGGCTTCATTCAAAGATTTTTGTGCTCGCTTGTTTGAAAACTCGAAAATCGAAATGAATGAAAACAAACAAGTTATGTACCAATAACCAAAGACAACGGTCCACGATCGACAAGTGACAACTGACAGCCACAGACGAATAAACATAGAGGTGTATGTGGCAGCATCATGGAACTAGGAATCTGCCCGTAGACAGAGAAAGATCTGCCTAAGTAGCATTGACAAAATGTCTCTTTTTGGCAGTTTATACGTTGTTGGTGCAAGGAACATCAAATTTATTAAAATAAAATAATTGATTTTCGTATAAAAAGTCATTTAATTCGATTTTAGTTGCAAAAAGTATTATTACGATTATTGTGCAAAAAACAAAGACAAATTGTGCAATTTTTGTTTCTGTATATGGTAACACTCGCAATTCAATTTAGACTTCAGCTTAGCGAGGATTTTACACATCCTAAATTTAGATGGAGGCATATACAGAATAGCATATAGAGATAGAGAAACTAAATTAGCGAGTTTAAAAATAGGTTTAGGTTTAGCGATGTGACATTACAGAATCGCCACCAATATGTAGATTTATTGAATTACTATATTTAAGAATATACACCGGAAAATTGTTTTCATAAGGCATTTATTGTCATACTAGCTGATGCCCGCGACTTCGTCCGCGTGGATTGAGGTTTTTCGGTTCCCGCGGGA
This sequence comes from Erebia ligea, assembly GCA_917051295.2. Classification (NCBI taxonomy): domain Eukaryota; kingdom Metazoa; phylum Arthropoda; class Insecta; order Lepidoptera; family Nymphalidae; genus Erebia; species Erebia ligea. The sequence continues at coordinate 14,974,638 of OU785228.1, forward strand.
ACTCTTTAATTTTCCGGGATAAAAAGTAGCCTATGTGCTATTCCAGACTATAATCTATCTCTGTGCCAAATTTCATCCAGATCCGTTCATCCGTTGGAGCGTGATTGAGTAACAAACATACATCCATACATCCATCCATCCAAACTTTCGCATTTATAATATTTATTTGATGACTATAATAATATTTCCACAAACGATTTTTGAAGTTTAACTTCTTTAGAATCGTGATTTGAAAATTCGATGAAACGAAAAAGTGTTAAAGAACAGAGTTCGTTTTGTATTTAGCTTTTTATTATTGTCTACTAGTGGGCCCGGCAGACTTGCCCTGAACCTCGAACCCGATTGTAGCGCCCCCTACCGGGTCCAATTGTGAATATAAACCATCCCGGGTCCAAACAAACAACAAAAAAAGAATGAGCGAAATTGGTCCAGCCGTTCACGCGTGATGCCGTGACCAAGGGAAATAGGGATTCATTTTTATATATACAGATTATTGCTTCGTCATAGTTTGTCACCTTCTATTGAAAAATTATTATAGACTAGATGATTCGTACGCGTGCATTAGATTCTTTGATTCCCGCGGGAACTCTTTAATTTTCCGGGATAAAAAGTAGCCTATCTCCTTCCCCGGGATACAACCTACCCCTGTACTAAATTTCATCAAAATCGGTTGAACAGATGAGCTGTGAAAGCGTAGCAGACACAGACAGACAGACACACTTTCGCATTTATAATATTAGTATGGATTGAATATGATAGAACAATAAAATAATTATTTTTAAAACTGAGAAATTATCCTAGGCGTCACTTCAACAAATACGACACTAAAAAGAGACAAACATAAAATAGGATTTAGCTTGCGAGAGAATGAGATAGAATACAAGTTACATTTAACTCATTATCTCATTAGGGCTACTTTTCTTTTCTGAAGTTTCACTTCTGCCGTGCGTGAATTTGCACACACACACTTTTTTATTAATTCATATTTTAGTGCAATAACAAGTCTTGAAATTAATGGTGGTACAAATAAATTATAATTTCATTTGTAACTTTGTAGGTGAACCCGTCTCGTCTACCCGTGGTGGTCGGCGGTCTACTCGACGTGGACTGCGCTGAGGACATCATCAAGAACTTGATCCTCGTTGTGCGCGGACAGTTCTCCACTGACGAGCTGGTTGCTGAGGTGGAGAAGCGGAATAGGTAAGAAATATACAGGACACGCTACCTAAAAGCGAAAATACACTTGTCACTATGGACAATTTTTTTCCAACTCAACCCCAAGCTCATATTTTTATATTCAAATAAACTTATTAAAAGTGCTTTCGAATCGTCGAGTGAGTCTACCAATGGTTCGGAATGCCATTCCTACCGAGAAGAACCAGCAAGAAATTCGGTGGTTGCTCTTTTAAAAAAAAATCATAAATGGAGCTGCACTGCAGACTGGATAAAACGTGATCCCCTCCAATGCGGACATTTTGCGCGGACGTTTTGTCCTGTGCGGTCCATAATGTGTTTTCATTAAATGTTGTACATTAACAGCCTCTTTCTGGGAGAGGCTAGACTCCCACAGTACTTAATACGTCTTGTGTGCTAAAAAACCCCTTCGCAAAATATCGGTCTAGTGTGAAACAGTGTGAGAAAAACGTTTTCACTTTGTTTTCACAAGCGTACACAATTTTTAGTATTTTTAAAACAAACACTTATATTTACCATAGAATGTGTTAGCTTTATTATTACATACATTTTTTAGGTTGAAGTTGCTCCTCCCGTGGCTGGAAACTCGCGTCCACGAAGGTTGTAACGAGCCAGCGACGCACAACGCTCTCGCCAAAATCTATATTGATTCCAACAACAACCCTGAGCGGTTCCTCAAGGAGAATCAATGGTAAGTGATTAACATATTATTTCTTTTCATCAATAAACTAAAATTCAGAAGCAAGCCTCTAAAAAATATTTTAGTCTTAAAATAATAAATAGTACATGACTTGCAGGATCTTGTTTTATTATTTCGATTAGAATCGAATCGAGAGATCGATTAAGTTGCCCCTAAAGCTTGGTACTGATTTCTGATGAGAGACATGGTAAAGCAAATTCTTGTAAATCATTTTGTAATAAATGGGTCCCTTATTCATTTATTACAAATCATGGGTATAATTTACCTTTACACCTCTTCAGAGCTTATAGTAGTCAAGGTGATACTAGTATAGAAAAATCGTACTTTGTTTTTTTAAACATCTTTTTTGGGTTATTATTCTTAAAAAACATGTCAACCCTATTGCAACATTAGTTTAAATACAATGAACAAAAAAAAATAACCTAAACATAACTAAAACAAGAAATAAAACTATCACTTAAGACGGCGGCGGAGGGTGAATTGCCCATACAAACGTAATACCAATATAATTTGTGATTCGAAAATATTTCCACCATATTATCCAATTATTTAGACAGAACTTGTATTTATCTAGGTCCCTGGATAATAATGTTTTCAATATACTTTTCCAAAATAAAATGTAAGCGCATTGCGTTTTGTATATTTTTACGACATAAGTGACATGTTTTCTCCATATTTTTTTCATATTAAAACCAACGATATCTTACGTACTAATTAATCAGGAACATAGCTTATGTTGTCAAGTTACAGAATAACATCACGAAGTTAAAAACACTACAAGTTTTCATTCATCATTTTTGTTATTTACGGAACAAGACTAAAATGTATAACAAATTCTGAATGCTCATATTGCTATCGCGCTTGCACGCGATCATGTGTCATCAGCCGAATAGAGATAGCAATATACCGGCAATTTATATTTGCGGGTTGAATAGAAATTGCGAGTGGCGTTCGCCGGCCCCTTAACATAAGTCGACGTCCGAAAAAAAAAATTCGTACTTCACAGGTACGACTCGCGAGTCGTCGGTCGCTACTGCGAGAAGCGCGACCCGCACCTCGCGTGCGTGGCGTACGAGCGCGGGCAATGCGACCGCGAGCTGATCGCCGTATGCAACGACAACTCGCTGTTCAAGACGCAGGCGCGGTACCTCGTGCGGCGCCGCGACCAGGACCTCTGGCTCGAGGTTCTGTCTGAATCCAACCCGTTCAAACGACAGCTTATCGACCAGGTGAGGAATTCTAATTTGTATGTTTTTTGTGTACTTAACTATAAGCTCAATACATATATACAAAAAAACCCTGTAGTGCCAGGCACCCTTGCTACTAGTTAGCCCATTTTTAACACTACACTAGCGTTAGTATTACATACATTGTTGGGCAGTATGCACACAGAGTTACTTATCGAAGACAATATGTTTGTATCGCTGACGTAATATAAGCAGTCGGTGCTAGTCGCTCGCGCGTCGGCTTCGCAATTTCGCTGAGTTGCCGCTATGCTATGTCATGTCAGAATAAGCAAACAAGCTGAGAGTATAATTTTCGATGCCTACATCATACGAAGTTTTTCACAACTGTACAAAGTCCATGCATCCATTATGTCATTGTACCTAGTTAGTAAGAAATTAATTTATCATACTGACGACTTAATGATGATTGATGACGCTTCAGTCCAATTGTTTATCTGAAGAACTTGGGATGCAGTTCCATGTCCTACTGGTTTTGGCACCTGCCTTGACTTGGTGTTACCACACTCTTTTAAACATAGTCGTCTCGAAACTAGTGAGCTAACTGCTACTAGAGTACTTTATAGTTTTAAGCAGATTACCGGAAATTATTTGCATTCTGCAAAATAATACCTATTCACGAGAAAACTGAACAGACGTTACTAACTGAATATTATTTTAGCGAAAACCTTAAAAAAGTACAGATAATATGTCATTCAGCTCGTAGGAGCGATAAAACAAAATTACAATTACCAAATTATAATAACCTTTACGGAAAAAGAACACTGAACTATGTTATACCCAACCTAATTAATCAGCTACCTAAATCTCTTAGAGACATCATCACACACAAAAACATAAAATTCAAATTAAAAGACTTTTATTTGAAGCAAATACATAATAACTATGCATAACGCTCAAGTAATAATAATTAACTAAATATATATTATTACTTCACTATATTTACTTACCTATTTAATACACTACTCGCTTAAATATACTAGGTACATAATTTAAATACAAATGATGTAACACCCTGTATCATGACATCAATAAATGAAATGAGAATGGAACAAAAGGTTTTTTACGCTCGTTGCAACTAAGTTTTTCTAACCTACCTGCATTTAGCTCGTTAGGTTTTAGATTATGTTTATTATTATATAAATGACTATTCTATGATCTATAATATGTAACTATTGTATTTTCATTAATATTTTTTAACTTATTATTAGATATAAACGTAGGTACCTATTTTATTCTAAGTCTATTACCTAAGGTCGACGGCATTGGTGTGCGGTAAAACTCAATTGAGTTTATGTTAACACTAAAATAAAATAACTCTGTATAAAAACATAAAATAAATGAAAAATAAAAAAAAAAAAAAAAAAAAAAAATAGTGGTGACCGCTTTACAAGCAAATGTTACTGAAAAAAATACTCATTATAGGAGTTAAAAGTCCCCTAAAAAACTTCACCCTCCAATATTAATCCATTTTCATATTATTACAGGTAGTGCAAACAGCTCTCTCGGAAACTCAAGACCCTGAAGACATTTCTGTGACAGTGAAAGCCTTCATGACCGCCGATCTGCCCAATGAACTGATCGAGCTGCTTGAGAAGATTGTGCTGGACAACTCTGTGTTCTCTGACCACAGGAATCTCCAGAACTTGCTCATTTTAACAGGTGTGTGTAAGATAGCGAATATTGAGGTTTCAATCTCATGTATTTCACCTAAGCCTAATAGGGACGATGTCTATATCAAAAATAAAATCTTTCGAACTGATTATTAAATAGAGGGTCTTCCAAAAGACCTAAAATTCACATCCTCGGTTAGTTTTGAGTTTGATAACCATTTTAAAATATTGATTAAAGAAAAAAGTGTGTTGAAAGGAGAAGGTTTACCTTTGGAGCACTCTTTGTACACTCTACCATGAATAGAGGAAAATACATAGATTGTATTAAAAATATAATAATTTAGAATATTTAAGTAATTAACGCGAAATAAAATAAAATGTATTTCAAGTTTTCGATACGTTTCCAAGATGGCAACCTTTAGCCATAGAGATGGCAGTAGTAGGCGCGAAATGTATCAAATGTCATTTCTGACAGTCACTGTCAAAATAACGTGTTTTCCCTACGGTTTTTCCGGTGTTGTGTTGACACTTGACAGAAAACGTCAAAAAATATGAATCCGCCATTGTTACCCACTCGTGTTTAGTGTTGCTTATCGTGGAAAGATTAAATAATTACACCGCTGAAATTACGACGAATTCGTAGATTTGAATGATCAAAACTGGTTTAGTAGTTTTTTTTCTTTCATTTCTCTACTTGTAAAAGGACTGGACCAACGCTCCATACAAATCTGGACCGTCTCCTTTGATGACATCACAACTGTGAATTTCATACAACTTCCATACTAGAAGTGCGCTTTTAAGTTTGATAAAGAGTTGCTGATTTGATGAAGTTGTCATCATCCCTATTATAAGTTTAAGATAATAAGATTGTAACCAGTTTTATGGCCCAAATAAAAATAAAAGCGGTAAACATTAGTACTAATTTGCATATTTGCATTTTTTTTTTAAAGTTTTCCACCACCACTTGCACGCACACTGAAACAATGTGTATGTATGAAGTATAAAAAACAGCCAAAAGGACTTCCCTTCCTGTAATAGAACATCAGTATTCTGTAACTTGTTTTCATGGTATTTCTGGCATGTTTGGAATGGAGAGAGCTTGGAATGATAATTTTGTTTGTTTCCAGCGATAAAGGCGGACCGCACCCGCGTTATGGAGTACATCAATCGCTTGGACAACTACGATGCACCGGATATCGCGAATATCGCCATCAATAACGAACTCTATGAGGAGGCTTTTGCCATTTTCAAGAAGTTTGACGTCAACACGTCCGCTATACAAGTAAGAATGGGATTTTCTGCACTAAACTAAATAAACTTAATGGAGAGGAGTGAAAGTGGGACAACTCTGTCTTTTTTACAATATTTCAAACTGTAAAGACTAATTAATGCTAATGACATGCTGTACTTTGTCAACTCATGCTGATTTTTTAAAAGTCATTGGATGGATTGAGATGGATTGCATTGGATGCATTGGATCGAGTTTTATTAACTTTTTAAAAAAGTTAATAAAACTCGTGAGATATAAATACAACAGTAAACTTTGTGTAAAAGTGTGCTTTTTCCAATTAATATTCTATCAATGCTACAATTTTTAGTATAGAAGTAACTTCTAGGTTATGTTTCTTATTTATTAAAAATCACGAGCAAGGTTTCGTCTATAAAATATCTTTTCATTCTGTTATTTTAAAAAAGTAAGCATGTAAGTAAAAACATTTTATTACACACAAACGAATAACAGAACAGAGGTAACACAAATCGTGAAAAAAATGTGCAACTTGTTACAGTGTAAAGGCGGCCGTGTAGAACACTACGAGTGATCTCTTCCAGGCAACCTATAAGAAAGATTGGTTGCATAATGGCAGGGGGAAAAAATTCATATGTTTTAAGACTTACTTTGTTTACAGGTTCTAATTGACCAAGTGAAGGACCTCAAGCGTGCGTACGAATTCGCCGAACGTTGCAATGAGCCCGGAGTGTGGTCGCAACTGGCTAAGGCGCAGCTTCAACAAGGCCTAGTCAAGGAGGCCATAGACTCTTACATCAAGGCGGATGACCCGTCCGCTTACCTCGACGTAGTGGAAACCGCTTCCAAGCAACAGTCTTGGGATGATCTCGTGCGGTACTTACAGGTTGGTCCATTGAAATTAGTTACATGAATTAAACTCAATTTATTTATAACATGTAGGACATACCGGTGTCTCTTGTGTAACATCATGTTTTTACTCTACCACCGGTTCGGAAAGAAGATTACTAATTAGGTTACTTAGCTTATTACTACTTAGCTTAGTTAGCAAACTTACTAGAATTTCTGGAAACATATTTTCTTCATTTATGTTCTCTTATGTCATGTCATGTTTTAACTCTACCATCGGATTGGAAAGAAGTTTACTGCTTAGCTTATTACTACTTAGCTTAGTTAGCAATCTTACTAGAATTTCTGGAAAAATTTCTTCATTTATGTTCTACATTAAACAGTACTAGATGACGCCTGCGACTTTGCACGCCTGGATTTATGTGCTGTTTAATCCCGTGGGGAGTCTTTGATTTTCCAGGACCATATAAGCCTATGTTTTGCTTCTGCATGCTAGCTATCTCAGTACAAGACTTCATCAAAATCTGTTAATCGGTTTGTTGGCAGATAGCAGGTAGACAAACACATTTTCCAATTTATAACAATAGCTTATATGCAAATTTTACTAGCTTATATTTTCTATTATCGTGAAAATAAAGAATTAATTGTATTATTTAATAAAGAAATGTGATCACAGCATGATTTTCCAATTCCCCATTCTAGATGGCACGGAAGAAAGCACGCGAATCGTACATCGAATCGGAACTGATCTACGCATACGCTCGCACCGGTCGCTTGGCTGACCTCGAGGAATTCATCTCGGGGCCAAACCACGCTGACATACAGAAGATCGGCGACCGCTGCTTCGACGACAAAATGTACAACGCGGCCAAGCTACTATACAACAATGTCAGCAACTTCGCTCGCCTAGCTATCACACTGGTGCATCTCAAGGAATTCCAAGGTAAGTTTCTTGTAAAACATTGATAACTTATAATAGCGGTTGACCTTGAGGAGTCAATCTCGGAACCCAACCATGGTGACAAACAGAAGATCGGCGACCGCTGCTTCGACGACAAAATGTACAAACGCGGCCAAGCTACTGTACAACAATGTCAGCAACTTCGCTCGCCTAGCTGTCACACTGGTGCATCTCAAGGAATTCCAAGGTAAGTTTACATACAAAACATTTATAACTTCATCGGGCGACGGTAGAGGCTACGTATGTGCATTAGCGCAGAGCAGTAACAGGCGATGACGTGTAAGGCGACATCTGCAAGTCGCGGAACAAGTCGCTAGTCGACACTCGCAGATTGTCGACATGCGCGACATAATTGTGTCCCTTAACAGTCGCCTTAGGCTTTGTGAAATAGCAGTAGTAGCGACTACTTCGGTGAGATCTCGAACACAACTGGATACTGTGGACAAGGCAAATTATTAATGTCGAGCTTCTTTGTCCCACAAGGTCGTAGAGACACACCACACTAATATCCGTAGACTGAGTAAGATATATAGACGCCGCCATATCTCCTTTTCACTCCCACATGAAAGAGATGCAGTGTTGGGCTGTTACACAAGATAGAATGAGAAAAAAATATGTGTTTTTCTCTCCCTTTCTGCGTGTCACGGATTATGTGCCTATTGCATACAAACAAACCATATATTGTGCCGACGTTTGTATGACGTTTGGGAGGTGTTTCATAGTATTATCTATCCCTTTCGGTTACACGCTGACCCTGATTCTAGAGATTCCTTCTTCTATGCTAATATCGGACTATATGTCGCCTAGCGAATACATAGCTTTAAGGCGTTTCCACAGCCTACTGGCAGTGTCCTGTAGCATGAGGTTGTATATGTATCTAATTATCTATGTCTGTTCAAACTCAAAGTATATTTATTCAAAATAATTACCAACACAGAACACCTTCTGAACGTCCGCTTACAAAGTATAAGACGTGATGGTGCTAATTAACCACGGTATCTTATAACTAAAGCTACGAATGTTCCAAACGCTGGTCCCTGGTCTGAGAAGAGCCCACGACAAACTCAGCCGGGTTTTTTTATTATCAACATCTCACAAATATCGTAAATTAATTAGATAATCCTAGTCTGTAATACGTCTTTTCAATTATTAGTTTACGTTTTAAACAAAAATATTGAACTTATTGAGAGACACCTCCAATGTCTTCTGGGAAAATTATAAAAACGAATACTGTTACCGACAAATGAGTGACAAACGGTTGTTTTCGTTGTATAGGCGCGGTGGACAGCGCTCGCAAGGCGAACTCGACGCGCACGTGGAAGGAGGTGTGCTTCGCGTGCGTGGACGCGGGCGAGTTCCGTCTGGCGCAGATGTGCGGCCTGCACATCGTCGTGCACGCGGACGAACTGGAGGACCTCATCAACTATTACCAGGTGACGATTTTTAGGTTTATTCTTCTTCTCTTCTCTCTCCTGGGCTTTTCCGCACTTAAGCATAAGTGCCCGTTGTTCGTGAGACCTTTGGTGCGACTCCCCGCTGGATCACTCCAGCCAGCCGAGCTCACTCCAGAATCCAAGCAGGCCGCCCAGGTCGGCGAGGACTTCCGGGAGTGTTGCTGGGGAGCCAATGTAAGCTTCTCGTTGAGTGGTTACAGCACTACACTCGAGTAGTACGTGTCTTGGTGTCTCTTCGCTCTCCATGCAGGCTCTGCATAGAGGGCTGTCGGTTATACCTAGAACATATAAGTATTTTCAATACAGTTGTCAAACATGGCGCACTTTCAGAGGCTGTAGTTATTATTCGAAAATTGAATCTTTCGCATAGGCATCTTACTTTTACACGGTCGTGACTTACTTTTACAAGCTCGACACTTACTTTTGCAGTTTATTTTTAAATTTTCCAAGTCAATTAAAAAAGTTTAGTAGCAAGGAGTTTTCATACATAGAATATAATCGGATAGGCTTTTTACGAGGAAAAATGAATGAATCCGTACGTTTTAGCATTGTATTTCCAAAATTCTTTTAAATGGTTGTTGATTATATTTTTTTACCAGTTTTAATTTAATTATTTTCAACATTTGACAAAAATCGAATAGGCTGTATACGCGTAGGTACGAACCCGTAGCCTAGTTTCGTTGAAAAAAAAAATATGTCCAGGTGTAAATACGCGCCATTTGCTGAAATTTTTTATTTTTATGTGATAAATTGATTATATTTTTGTTAATATGAGTTCTAGTACTTATGATGAAATGGAATTAACTCCACCAGATATTTTATCTGAGGCGAAAACTGCGCAAGATGGAATTTTGCCCCCAAAATCTCGAGAAAGATATATGACGGCTTACAATAATTTTATTTCATGGAAAAAACATAAAAGTAAGTCATTCTCAGAAAATGTTTTGTTAGCTTATTTTCATGAATTGAGTGGAAAATATAAACCATCTACATTGTGGTCAAGTTATTCCATGTTAAAAACTATCTCAATTTTCAGAATTAATTACTATGTACGTATGTATGTTGAAATAAACTTGTAATTCTTTGATTTGTTTATTACTATTTCCCACAACTGTATTGAAAAACGTCGTGTGATACACGGGTGTGAAGGTTATTGCAAACTCGTGACATTAAAAACCCTCACCTTCGGTTCGGGCTTATTAATGACAGCTCGTTTGCAATAACCTACTTTCCACCCTTGTATCACAATATACTATTGTTAAGTGGACAGTGTCCTGTTAATGATGTAGGTATGAACCTACAGCCGTCCTTAGGCTTATTATTTCGATAGCTATTCATTTGACTCATTTCATGACGTTTCATTCAATTTGTACAAAAAAAAACAGAAATCATAAAATTCTGAAATTATAAATTCCCTACCACCTAAACAAAATAACGCGAGAGTGGCGAGGAGTGCGCGGGCGGCTGGCGGGTTGTGCGAAGCGGGAGGAACATCTCGCCGGCGCCGCTCTCATATCTCTTCTCGTCTCCGCTGCGCGCCGTCGGCAGCTTGCGAGCCACATGTGTATTAGTAGTACACTACGAAGCCGTTCCTTTATAAACTCGGATTTTTAATTGCGTGGAATTCTGACGTTTCATGACGTTTCTTGGTTAAAACATTTTCCCCAAAAAAAGGGTAACAAATTCTAATAAAATATAAGTAATGCTAATGGATTCTAAAGATTAAATTTATAACAGTGTTAGTTTATATTAAATTGTTAATTAATTAGTAGAGCACTATTTTAATTTCAAGTGACAAACGTTACAAACATTTTATATTTGCATACATAATGTGCACACATGTAATTACATGCATTAGCAGAAATTAAATACTAAATACCGACTGAAGACTGAAAGAGTCTTTAAATAATTGGAAAGAACAATTTTGCTATGAAAGGATAAAGAAAAATCCAACAACTAATAACAGTAAACTTTTTTGTAAATAATGAATTATTAAAATAATCATCATCCTCGTCATCGTCACTGACATTTATAATGAAAGTGTCTCAGACACTGTCAATCAAATGGTCAATACGGCATAATTTGTTCTGTTTTTTAATAACATGTGCTATGCACTCTTGCCATTTGTTTGGGGTGACATTTGTTCACTCCCTCGACCAAAAGCTCTTTCACTTCCGCCATTTTATAAGTTTTATTGTTTTTTGCCACATGCCCCTTGGCTTGAGCCCAAGCCAACTCAATCGCATTGAGCTCTCTATGGTAAGGGGTACCAGTGATCCCTCGTTCCGCTGCCATCTAGTCCACAACATATTTATTATACTTCTGTTTTTCTTTGCTAAATATGTCCAACTAGCTGATGCCCGCGACTTCGTCCGCGTGGATTGAGGTTTTTCGGTTCCCGCGGGAACTCCTTAATTTTCCGGGATAAAAAGTAGCCTATGTGCTATTCCAGACTATAATCTATCTCTGTGCCAAATTTCATCCAGATCCGTTCATCCGTTGGAGCGTGATTGAGTAACAAACATACATCCATACATACATACATCCATCCATCCAAACTTTCGCATTTATAATATTTATATGGATAAGTTTACCTTCAACATAGTTTCATCATAATTTAAATTCTTTGACGTTAACCACGCTTAAATATCATTCTTTTTCCAGCCGGTTGTTGGTATTCGTTCAAATTTTCGTAGTGGCAATATCAAGTAGCAACAACAGCACATTTGAATATTCAAGCTCAAAGTCGAATGACATGATCATCAGGATGACGGCCGACAGACGCCTAGAAAAAACTTTTATTTTTTGGAGTTTACCTCCTTTAGAATCGATATTCATATATAAGCCCGGGGTATGAAAAATGGGGAGTAAAATCAAACTTTCTCCGTTACGTTATTGACTTTATGTTTCCATGGTAACACTTGTTTATGTTTCCATGACTATGTAATATATTTTGATGAATAATAATTATATAATTATTATAAATAAATGTATCAAGTATGATTTCAGTAATATAAAAAATGCGTTCATTTACCCTACTTTACTAATTTATATATTTTACTAGCTGATGCCCGCGACTTCGTCCGCGTGGATTGAGGTTTTTTGGTTCCCGCGGGAACTCTAATTTTCCGGGATAAAAAGTGTGTTAATCTAGACAATAATCTATATCTGTGCCAAATTTCATTCAGATCCGTTCAGCCATTCTGGCGTGATTGAGTAACAAACATCCATCCATCGATACATCCATCCATCCAAACTTTCGCATTTATAATATTAGTATAGAATATAATCTTTCGTAAAGAGTAAACTCCAGTCGTGCGTTGGAGCTGACACACAATTTTGTTTTTAGTGAAAAAGCTATTCCCTCTTTCGTTTGTCAGGCTGATCTGTTAAATGTTATTAAATATCAATATTGAAACAATTAATGTGGGAGAACAAAGCAAAACAACTGGTCACACCACGCAAGAGGAACAAACCTTTTTGACTGAAAATTAGAAATTATTATTTTCGACACTTTTATGTTGATTAAGTTTTAAGTCAATTCGTAGTTGAAGGTAATATTTTTTTTTTAATATATAGGCTAGCGCTTGCTTGCAATCAGACTTGCTTGCAAGTGGTGATGCAGCCTAAGGTGGATAAATACACAATATATTGCAGTCGATTCTCACGTCTGAAGCTAGGGAACCTAGGATTTAGCTAGATTCCGGTACTTATTATAAGCTAGGAGATCGATAGCCGTACAATACATACGAGTTACTGTCATTGGCGTTTCTTTTACTTCTACCCTACTACAATACTTAATTATTAACTAGCTGATGCTCGCGGCTTCGTCCGCGTGGAATAAGTTTTATTCATTGCCTTCAAAAAGGATCCATACTTCCATACTAATATTATCAATGCGAAAGTGTGTCTGTCTATCTGTCTGCTACGCTTTCCCGGCCCATCTTTTCAACCGATTTTGACGAAATGTAGTATAGAGGTAGGTTGTATCCCGGGGAAGGACATAGGCACTATCCCGGAAAATTAAGAAGTTTCCGTGGGAATCAAAAATCCTTAATCCACGCGGAATCGTGTTTGTAATATTAGTAAACTGTATGGATAAAGTTTATTATTATTGGTTGTTGTTTCTTTCTTTTTATCTTTTATCCTTTCTTAGCAAAGTTATATTCTATTAAAGGACTAATTCAGTCTTTAGTCAGTAATAAGTACCTACTTATTTGGATTTTTCTTGTGACAGATGATAAATTATTTATTGTAGGTAATAGGTGCATGTGATCAATTTGCTTCATACAGTAATTTTTAACCTTAAAAAAACCTGAGTCTTGAAATAAAAAAGGCACACAAAAATGTTTGGGACAACTGAACGTCACAAACGTCAGAATTCCACGCAATTAAAAATCCGAGTATAGTTAGGTATACTGGTTACTGCTTAAAACGGAACGCAGTCAGTACTGAGAGCACCTTACCTCGAAAACGCCAGTGCTCACAGTACAAAAATGGCGACGATTTATGACGTCACATATTTCCCTAGGATACTGCGGCAGTTTACTGTAAGTCCATAACGGAACGAATTTCTCCACAGTAAGAGCACTGAACAGTGCTCGCAGTGTATTTCAGAACATACCCATGGCACATCTCCGCTCAGTGGTATCCACTGAAGCTGAGTGGAGACAAGATGTGGGAATAACGAAATTCTATTGGTTGTTTAAATCACATCTCCTCTCCTGTCGTCTCGTCTCCGCTCTAGTGGAGCCCGGGCCTTATTGGACGTCTACGGCGCATATTATATTCGCAGATATAGGCATCAAGCTAGGCAAGACATGGCAGTATTGTGTCCTGCAAACGCCGCGTGTTGCTGCTGCGGACTTGCCGCTTTATGTTTGGACACACCTTAAGATCAATCCTAGAATCGCTCTTGTCAGTATAAATACGCATTTAGTCTATTGAAAAAGCCTAATAGCGTTTTTCTATCGACACAATGCATATCGTTTGCTGATATTTAACGACCAATCAGTGTATTGCCTTTATTATTTTAATTCAACCTTATGCAAGAAATACGGTTGAAAATTGGTATAGATAAAGCATTGTTTCAGTTTTTAACAAAAAAAAATTGTCAGTCATAGGACTGCCGATAGAAGTGAAAACGAATATTCAAAAAAAAAATTTTTTTTTTTATATAATTAAAATATAAACCTTAACACTCGGGATTAAAGTTTAATTACGAATGTAGTATATTTATATTTAAGACCTTTTGTCTTCGTAACAACGCGAGCATGTCGCTGTTCGCGAGCATGTCAGTCACGCGAATCCACAAGTTTACCCCCTACCAAAAAGTGCACAACGCGGCTAAAGAAGTTTTCACTTCAATTATTTTCGTCAGTTAACATTATTGTATATTCCAGGACCGAGGCCACTTCGACGAGCTCATCAGCCTGCTGGAAGCCGCTCTGGGCTTGGAACGGGCTCACATGGGCATGTTCACAGAGCTGGCCATCCTCTACTCCAAATACAAGCCCGTCAAGATGCGTGAGCACTTGGAATTGTTCTGGTCGCGTGTCAACATACCAAAGGTAAAATTTTATTTAAAAAAAAACAATTTCTCAATCAATGTCCTTTTTGATCCCAGACGCAAACAGAGAAGGGTTTTTACTTTTTTACATATATTTTTGTCTGTAACATAGAATTAGCTGATAACTACTCAAACTATTCGAGTATAAATCTGTGGGTGTGTGGTGTTCAGCAACTGATCATCAGTTGCTACCCTACTGGTAAAAACTTACCAATAAGCAAATTAACTTTACTTTTATGAATGAATATTATACTATAAGTGATTAAACAAACTTGCAAAGTAAAGTTCTATCAAGTTTATATGAGTCGCTTCATTCTTCAGATATAATTTATTAAACAGGTAGGTTGAAAAACTACCTGTTTGATAAATTTTATATTTTTTAATATAATTTATCAAACAGGTAGTTTTTATAATTATATTTTTTATTTGAAAATTTTATTACTATTAGCACATTGTAAACACTATGTGTAGATGACGCTTGAGATATTATACGGAGACGGCTTACGGCCGTAGTACCCTACATTCTTACTCCAACTATATATGTTTTTAAGTCCTATGTTAACGTTTCAAAATAAAGTTTTTATTTATTTATTTATTTATTTAACTACTATGAAAAAATTAAAAGTTATGTTTCTCACAATTAGTCCCCGTTTTGATGGTTGCGGGCTAACCTGTTAGGGGCATGGCAATTATATTAAACCCTTACCCCTATTCGGTTTCTACACGGCATCATATCACAACGCTAAATCGCTTGAAATCCTGTGACAGGATTGCTCTGTCTAGCTCCGTTGGCCGAGTGTCAACTTGACTGTGACATTACCTTATTGTTGCATATTTTGATCCAGGTTCTCCGCGCGGCAGAACACGCGCACCTCTGGTCTGAGCTGGTGTTCCTGTACGACAAGTACGAGGAGTACGACAATGCGGCGCTCACCATGATGCAGCACCCCACCGAAGCTTGGCGGGAGGGACACTTCAAAGACATCGTCACCAAGGTAACTGATGACCAAGCTTCGCCCTCACGAGTTGTCAGTATAACCTTTTAGTAACTGGACTTAGCTAAGGGAAGCCGATGGTCTGTGATTTCCAAGAAAATCTTCAGTGGGTTATGGAAGGCTGCTCAGTTTCCATTGCTGTCTTCTAGTTGGTTTGTCTGATGTGGTTCCTAAAGTCCAACTAGTGGGTCTGCTTTAGTGGATATTCTGTAACTTTTCTGTCAGTGGTGAGGTGGGAAATCGTGATGTTTTTAGTTGGAGGAGTCCACAACAGCTCATCCTCATGAGGAAAAAAGAAAGATCATATTACTGTATTTCGTACTCAACTAAAATTACTATGGACTTTGTTGGAAGGAAATTCCTTCCGCCGAGGTGTGGTGTGTATTATGTGTTATAACTTTGTTTTCAAAGTAGCGAAAGAACTTGTGTTTAGCAAGAGACAGTCTGCTTACGATATTTAACCATTTTCAAACCCATTTCTTTCGCGCTGTTATAATAATCCGATATCGACAATTTCCAACATTCACAGGTGGCGAACATGGAGCTATACTACAAAGCGATCCAGTTCTACCTGGACTACAAGCCTCTCCTGCTGAACGATTTGTTACTGGTGCTGGCGCCCCGCATGGACCACACGCGAGCGGTCGCGTTCTTCACCAAAGTGGGCCACCTGCAGCTAGTGAAGGCGTACCTGCGCTCAGTGCAGAACCTCAACAACAAGGCCGTCAACGAAGCGCTCAACTCGCTGCTCATAGACGAAGAGGACTACCAGGTGAGTTATACCAGCTGTTGGCTGAGATCATGCATGATGGAGTCATGAGCTAAAGTCAAAGTAAAAGTACAAATAAAGTAAGTCGTCGTCGTCAACCGATAGACGTCCACTGCTGGACATAGGTCTCCTGTGGGGTCCTTCACAAGCCACGGTCTTGCGCCGCCTGGATCCAGCAATTAAAGTAACTGAAAGCTAAGTAAGTGGAATAATTAAAAAAATGTTTTTAAATGCGCTCGTAAGAAATCTGTTCGTACTAAATATAAACAAAAACTTCGCTACGCTCGCGGCGTATCGGGACATATTTATTTGGCAAATAATATTTTAAAAAATTAATTAATTAATGATCGTTTTCTGACAGTGATTTATTTCTCCAGGGTTTACGAACGTCGATAGATGCATTCGACAACTTCGACACCATTGCGCTGGCGCAACAATTAGAAAAACACGAACTTACCGAATTTAGAAGAATTGCCGCCTACTTATACAAAGGTAATTACTCCGCATTGCGTAGGATTAAATTCAGTAATATTGCCATGTACAAAGACATACTATGCTATATTTACTGAATTGAAAATTTGATTGTTATTTTATCTTTACTTTTTTTTTATATATCCGCCATATCAAATAAGTCATGAATGACGTCATAGTCTATGGCAATCTGACCTATCAGCCAAACCTACAATACCTAATTAGTAATTTAAGATTTATGAGGGAACACAGAGTATAGTCTAAGTCAGAGTAATGGGAAGTGATGATGCAGTCTTAAGATGGCAGCGGGATAACCTGTTAGGGGCATGGCAGTTATATTAAACCCATACCCCTATTCGGTTTCTACACGGCATCGTACCGGAACGCTAAATCGCTTGGCGGCACGTCTTTGCCAGTAGGGTGGTAACTAGCCACGGCCGAAGCCTCCCACCAGACCAGACCAGGGAAAATTCAGAAATTATAAATTTCCAAACCCTGCCTTCTCGAACCCGGGACCTCCGCACCTTAAGGCAACAGCGCTCAACACTGCGCCACGGAGGTCGTCAGCTTTTTTTCATTAGCAACATTTCGGATACTTAACCTGTTCTAATCGCAATAAAGGCTAATCTTTCTAAATAAAATCTAGAAATATTCTGAAAGTAAGTGTAGATAAAAGTTGAATAAAGGCAATATTCTTTTAAAATGTGTGCAGGCAACAACCGGTGGAAACAGAGCGTGGAGCTATGCAAGAAGGACGCACTGTACGCGGACGCGATGGAGTACGCGGCGGAGTCGCGGCAGCCCGAAGTGGCCGAGGAGCTGCTCGACTGGTTCCTCGAGAGAAACAACTACGAGTGCTTCTCCGCCTGCCTGTACCAGGTACAGTTACAGACAATACATTCAAAGTCGCGGTCGCCTAAAATATTTATTTGAGTAACTTTTTTTATAACTCAGATGTTTTTTTTTTCTTTTTCATTAAAAATAATGTTTAAAATTTTTATAATTTTTAATTTTTGTTAAAATGGCTGGCATGTACCATACGATACCATACGTCTGGCAATACGTGACAGCAAATCACGACAATAGACAAATCTGGGAGAGATAACCAAAAATTATTGGATAGAAGCAGGCGTTACTTTGCGGAAGTCCAATGATAATGAAAGAACTGGATGTTTAATTCGCTATAATCCGCCACAATATGTAAATCAGTGTGTGCGATATTCACCACACTACACAAATCTTGCAAATTATTCTTTGTAGTGAAATGTGCATTCAGAATCCAGTTCAATTGTGCAGTTCTTTCAAACCAAAAATTACCTATATATATCCATTAAATATTGTTGCAGAGCTAATACTAACATAAAATTCAATTTATAATCTCTTTCTTTAAACATTTTTTATATCATTCTTATTTTCTATTTCAGTGTTATGACCTGCTGAAACCCGACGTAGTAATTGAATTAGCCTGGAGGCATAATATAATGGACTTCGCTATGCCGTACCTTATTCAGGTATTATGACAATAATAAAGTTGTGACCGAATTTCGGCCACGACAGCCATTCTCCATCCAGACTACTAGGCGATGGTATATAGTACACAATCACAAGTTCACTCTCTATACCCACACTCTTATACTCGACGACCTCAATTTACATAGACGGGCCCTGTCAAACAATGTGAACTCATTTTACCAACGCCATCTAGTCTGAAAAGCGGGACAGCGCTATGGCGGGGACAAAGACAGGCTTATACAGGTGTGGAGCGCGCTCTACACCAGACTTGCATCCCAGGGCAGTACATAGGCTCCTTTTTTTTTTGTTATCTATCTGCAATCAGTCATAATTGATTTTGGACTATAAACAGATTTTTTGAATGCGTCGAGGGTTGGGAGAAGGTCACTCCATCGAGAAACTCTTCGAATGAGGAAGTTCCTTTTAATCCCAAAAATTAAAAATAAACTTAAGCCGCGCGGATGAAGTCGCGGGCATCATCTAGTAATATGATAAAATAAAAAAACAAATTTTTCCTATATTTGCATATCTGGCACGTTTCAGACGGTGCGAGAGCTCACAACCAAAGTGGAAAAGCTAGAGGAGGCGGACGCGAAGCGAAGCACAGAGGTCGCGGAGCAGGAGGCCAAGCCCGCTATGATCATGGAGCCGCAGCTTATGCTCACCGCCGGTGAGAAAACAACTAAATAATAAACACAAGTTTTGTAATTTTTTTATTTTAGTGTTTCTCGCACTAGGGAAGTTGCTAAACTATTCTTAAATACATATCAATAGGATATTCGGATACCTCCGTGGCGCAGTGTTGAGCGCTGTTGTCTTAACGCGCGAAGGACCCGGGTTCGATTCCCGGCAGGGCCCAAATCATTTATAATTTCTGAATTTTTCCTGGTCTGGGCTTTGGCCGTGGCTAGTTACCACCCTACCGGTAAAGACGAATAGGGATATGGGTTTCATATAACTGCCATGCCCCTAACAGATTAGCCCGCTACCATCTTAGACTACATCATCACTTACCATCAGGTGAAATCGCAGTCAAGTGCTAACTTGTAGTGGATAAAAAAAATCAGCGTCACTCTCGATAGCAAGGTCAACGAAGCCCTGCATGTCGCAAAAAACCGAGCAACATGGCGCAACATCGTCCATAGAAGGATTATTGGTGGAAGGGGTCACGACCCTCAGTAATAGGGATTACGACGCAAGGAAGAGGATAATATTCTTGATCTATGCCATGTGTGTGGGAGAAACATTTTTGGGTTAAGAATAGGAAAATGACACCAGAGCATCTTCAGGAGATGTTGACAGAAGATGCTCCGGTGTCGGAGTAAAACATACGTTGAGAATAGCTTGGAAGCAATATACGCGCTGTACCACAATAGATCTACCTATTCTGGCGGATTAAAGCGAATTAAATTAAACTTCAGGTTCTTTCATTATTATCCATGATGAAAGATACCTTCCGCAAAGTAACGCCGGCTTCTGTCCAATATTTAAAAACCGGAGATTTTAGGATATGTTTTGTGTGTGGGCAGGTCCGTCGATGCCGTACGTGCCGGGCGTGGCCGCGCAGGCGTCGTCGCCGTACGCGTACGCCGCGCAGGCTCCGTCGCCCGCGCCCTACCACGGCTACGGCATGTAGGGACCCGCCGCCCCGCGCTGGCGGGCCGCCGACTTCCACTTCTGAGCGACACATACCGACCACCTGCAAACAGACCCGTACCAATACCACAGGTTAAATTAAAATGAACCTTAACTGTCTTGTTTTAGAGCTCAGGTTCGCTCATACATCGATCGTCAGCTCTAAAACGGATGTTCCAAAATTAAAATATGCAGTACTGAATTGAATGAAATAAAATCAAACCGACGATAAGCGTATACGAGCATTGAACCTTGGTGTTAAAGTAAAATGAATCTTAACTGTCTTGTTTTAGAGCTCAGCTTCGTTCATACATCCATCGTCAGCTCTTAAAGCGGGTATGTTCCAAAATCAAAATAGGCAGTACTGAATTTGAATGATTTTAAATCAAACCGACGATAAGCGTATTCGAGCGTTTAACCTTGGGGTTATAGTAAAATGAACCTTAACTTTATTGGTTTAGAGTTCAAGTTCGTGCATACATTCAAATTCCACAGTTAGCTGTTAAAGCGGATACATTGCGAAATTAATATAGGTGGTACTGAATTTGCAACCTTTAATAAAATTGGCCCATTTTACTTTGTAGCCAATGTTTTCGAACGCTCGAACGTGATGAACGTAGGTGTCATTTAATAACTTGTGGTAAGGGTACAGTACAGACGATGCGCGATGGCAACGTACCTCCTGCTACCCAACCAAAACCATTAGGCGCATGACAGACATAACTTGTTCAAACTAAGAATAGGACCCACTTTCCGCCATTACTGTTTAATAGGGTCCGCCAACTAATAAAATTTACAATTGATAATTTAAAATGGTTACCAAACCTTAAACTTAGAGGACGTGGTTTCTCGTCTTTCAAAAGACTTTGTAATAATAGCAAATGACAGCTGAACAAGTATTATAAATAGTACCTTGAGTTCAGTGATGGTTCCATCGCGCTTTGTCTGTGCAGGTCTTTAGTTTAATTTTTAAGTAAACAAACATGGCATAAACCTTTCATTCTCATTGAGCAACCAGCAAGAGTTGTAAATTTTATATCAAAAAAAAGTTACGGACTAAGACATCGACAACGCATGGTCACGTTTGTTAACTTTAAAAGTTATAATTTGTACAACTGACACTTGATATTAGACCGACCTACCGAACATAGGCGGTATAATAATAATTAATAATTATTATTATGGCCCTAGTACCATGTTGGGCCACTAGGTAGAAATAATTTGTTGGCTCTATGCATAGGGGCCTTAATGCTCATGTTATGACATAACATTTGAAAATAACTATCTCTATCAGTTATATTATAAGTAAAGAGTTGAAATTGTAACAAAATTATACTCGATCGAGCCCACCCTGATATTGTGTTACATAATTTTCAAATAGTGCAGTATTTAATGGATCGATGTCTTATAGCGATATATTATTCAAGCATTAACATTGTTCATTTAAAATTAATTGCTTTAGTTTCGATTGATAAAAGTAGTTAAATAAAGATATAGAAAATAGGAAACTTTTTTGAAAATACGAAATGGCCTAATCGAGATATTTTGGTCCCTGAAAATTATTGATTTTTCCAAATGGTTGGGTCTTCCAATTAACAATTAAAATGCAAGTGTCAGGGTGCAAAACTATTTAAACCTTTATATAGCTCTCAAATATAAAATATACCATTCGACGTAGAGAGTCAAATAAATACATTGTTAAGTATTTAATGTTGTTATTTGTAGGGATTCAATCATCTCGCTTGTAAAGGCTGCTAAACTAAAAGTTATGTACTAAAAATAAAAACCTACGTATTTAAAAGTTGTTACTAGTTTACTCAGTTAGCAAGTAGATTGAATCTCTATAACAAATATCTTATTCCATAACATTTCGCGATTCAGTATTTATTGAACGATACTTAACGTACTTTAAAAAATTTGCGCCTTACATCAATTTAGCAGGATCATCTTTACTGATATCAAAAATATGAATAGTGTTACATATTTATAAATAAAAAAATTTGTGTATTTTGTTTCAACAATTACCAAGTTCTTGTCTTGAGCACATGTAATATCCAAGGCCACGCTACGCAAGTTGAAAACACGTAGCGTGTTAAGCTCTATTCAAATGAATATTACTACAGCTGCTAACCATCTGCTAATTTCACTCGTAATCTCGTAATGTTACCCAACATTATTAATTTATTTCATAACATTTTGTGAGTGAAATTAACAGTTGTTGTAAAACAGTGCATTTGAATAGGATATCGACATTCAACAATTTGATTTGGGAACGCGTGGCTTGGTGCTGCGGAGTGTTTCTGCATTAAAGTTTCTCGCTACTTATTTAGCGGATGCATCCAAATGTTCTCGACGTCATCAGAGCTTAGATATGCCACTAGGTGCATAGATAACTATATATTAACATGTGTATGTACATAGTGATTGTTTGTGGCGACGTTCGCGTCCGATTACTTATTAGCTATTTAAATTATAACATACATTAAAGAAGTTATTCTAAAATACAAGCAAAATATTGTATAAGTGAAGATTAAAATTCAAATACATAATATTTGTTCAATAGTTGATACTTTATTGATATATTAAATTAAAATTTGTTCAGATGATTTATATAGAAATTGTATGACCATTGACCAGTGCTAAGGCTTTATGAAAATTATTAAAGACGCTGTCAATAATCAAGTTACTTAGCATTATTATGTTAACAGTCATGTAGAGAAAGAAAACATCAAGCTTTTGATGTACAAAAGTATTTTAACATTTCAAAATTAATATTGTTATATGTATATAATGCTTTCAAAGTAGATGGTTGATATTGGAGATGAAAAGCAAGGCCCAATAATTGTCTGAGCCAATCGTATTCATTTGACACCTCATAACGTATAACTCGAGCTTTTTAACGAGTACATGATACATGCGTTTTGACGTGCAAGCATCGATGACCTTAAACAGGTCGAATTATACGTTTGACAGACGATTACGATTTCCTTACACAATCGGGGGGCAGATCTCCTGATAAATGGAAAGCTGACAGTAATAAGATCATTGTAGGTATGATTAGAGTTAGTTTAGGCGGATTAAAGCACTATGATGTTATTATTTTGGTTAATTTTTGTTTGCGAGCGTGTGCGAAGTTTGTATTGTCACGCGTGTTGCTTGCGTTGCCTCATTTATCACACCTTGGTATGCCTTCACTAGATAATACTTTAGATTATTACATAAAGTTGAACCAGGGCGGCTTTTTGGAGCCTTTTGTTATTACCTATCATCAGTTTTTTATAGAGATTATAGTTTCTTTTTTTTATATTGTCTCCAAATATGCTGTTATTATATAAATAATAATTGTAAGCTCCACATACTGTTACGCTGTAACATCATGGTTGGAGTGTAATAAAATTATTCATTGAAATCATTCCTCTCACTAACATTATTATTGTTTGTAATTACTTAAAGCATAAAAGCAGTTGCAGTAGTTGCTATGTAATAACTACGATGATACCAAAACTTATTGCACTCCCTCTAGTATAAAGTTATTTTGTATTAAACAGAATAATTTAGGTTTACTTCCGCGCAGTACATAATATATTTGCTGATAAACTAGAGTTTAAAGATTACATATAGAGCAAATACTGCAACAGTTCACCATATAAAATAATGAAACAAAAAATTGATAGTATTGTATTTATTCATGTATGATACTATTTTCCCTGAATTTTATTATAGTAAGATTATATTATATTAATAAATTAAGATGTTGATTTTTATTTGTTTCTACCTAGATCCTAATACAATAGCACACAATTCTGCAAGGTGGTTGTTTGTTAATAGTTCAACTACCAGGTATGCTAGGTATAGTTCGTGCCACGACACGAACTTGTTTCGAACATTTGGTTTAAATGCTCGAAGACCATGCCACGGATCACAATTCGAAGAACAAGGAATCTGTTTATTAATATGTAAGCTGTTCTGTGTGTAGTGTAGCGGTAGTGCCGTAGTTAATATTAGACATATATTAGAAGTCTGCTATATCAGAAACTAGCTGATGCGGGATGCCCGCGACTTCGTCCGCGTGGTTTATGTTTTTGATTACCTACCGCGGGAACTCCTTAATTTTCCGGGATAAAAAGTAGCCTAGGTCACTCTCCAGGTCCTCAACTATATCCTTGCCAAAAAGTCACGTCATACCGTTGCTCCGTGATTGAAGGACAAACCAACAAACAAACGCACTTTTGCATTTATAATATTAGTATGATATTAGACTGCCTCGTTGGTCTAGTGGTTGGCATGTTCGACTACGGCTGACGAGGTCCTGGGTCGGGCCATAACAAGTATTGGATTTTTCTGGCAGGAAGTTGGTGGTGTTTCACCCCCGTGCCTCGGAGAGCACGTTAAGCCGTCGGTCCTGCGCATCTCCGGTCGTGTCGGATTTTCCGTCCCATCGGGCTATGAGAGTAAAGGAACAGAGTGCACCTGTGTTTGTGCACGCAGATGGCTAATCTCTGTAGGTAGGCCGCTGTGACTGATATTCCGTCGGGAGGACAAGGACGCATTTGCAAAACGGATAAGTATAAAATCGCGCTACTACACTCGCATCGTTCACACGCACACACGTGTACTTACAAGCTGCGTGATTCAACCTATCACTACAATACGCATGCTCAACCGACAGGTGCCAAATCCGCATTCTCTGGGTGTCCCATACATGGAATTAGGAATTACGACTTACGTCTTTCCCATACATTTCCTACAGAAAATCCTCGATTTTCAAGCCAACTTTGTCTGGCATCAATCTGGCCAGAGGGGTGAAACTGCCATACAAATTCACGTGAAAAAATATTGCGTAGAAAACACTGCCATCTGGTGATCGCGGAACAAAAACTCTTAAGCTATTTTTCTAGAGCGTACTATAGATGGCGTTTATTAGTCAAAAATCTTAGAATCCAGAGCCCAAAAATTCCAAAGAAAACTTTGGTAGTTATCAGTGTAGTTGACTTGACAGTTTTTTTGTTTATTCAAAATTTGTTCAAAATAAATATTCCGTTGATGTGCTTGCGTTGTGTTGTGTAGTTTGAAAATTCTGGATTATCTGCTTGTTTTGTTGTATCTTCTTCATGAACGTTTTCACCTCTTCTATGCTCTGGACCCGTGTTACCAGTGTTGCCACCCTCTGATTTAGGTTTTCCCCTAACTCCTCGTGAAATTCCCCTAAAATAAGCACTTTTCAAAATGTTTTCCCCTAAAAAATTTATTCTAAGATTAGAACACAAATGAAAGTGCATTAAACTTTTATTTAACTTTTTTTAATATATTATTAAACTAAAAAAAAAAAACTACTAAATCAATACCATCTGTACCATAGGTACGTATTATTTATTATGTAGGAAGTACACTACCATCAGATAATTTTTGACCAATTACTAAGGTGAAGATCTAAATAAGCAGCCATAAGTCACTAACATAACATTTAACGATCATATTACATGCCTACCACAAATCTATGAGGATTTTGAATAGAATTCTCATCATCAATCATCAGCTTTTTGAACTATGTTAACCATAGATCATTTATAGAGGAGTCCTCTATAAATGACCCATGGTTAACATGGCATCATTGTCCTACATTGTCATAGGACAATGGTGCACAGCGTAACTACCTACATTTGGAACAAGCGAAAAACACACTACCTAGATTAAAAACACTGACAGTCAAACCAACCAAGTCAAACAAACAAGAGTACCTAAACCATAACGTATAAATCCATAAAAACCAGTTTACCTCGCACACATAAAGCAGCTTTATTCGTATTCGACATCTCTTCTTTCCACGTACACAATTCTATGAGCGCGAAAGAGAAAAATATATTTTGTTTGGTAGGTACTAGCCATAGAGAAATGTAACATCATAGTCGTAATTCCTTGATTTCTTCTTCCATGGGTAACATCGGCACACCAAGTTACGTTCAGATACACGCAGTCACCGATTCGAACCGAAAGTTGAAACTTTCCCTAAAAAATTCCCTAATAATTTTTTTTTCCCTAAAAATTTCCCTAAATAATTGTATACCCTAAAAAAGCCCCTAAGTGTTCAAAAATCCCCTAAATCTAGGGGAAAATACCCTAAGGTGGGGACACTGCGTGTTACCTGCCTGACGATTGACCTGCTCTTGTTATATCTGGACTTTGCCGCTGCCAACCTATCGACTGCTTTTCCCTACAGGACTTTGTTTGCCGCAACGAACTTGGCTAAGATGCCGAGAAAATCAGCAAGAAAGTGTTATTATAAGTGTTTTAATAAGTGTTATATGAAGAACCACAAATCAAGAATATTAAAGACGTAATAACGCAAAAAGTATAAATATTCTGTGAATTTTCATTGTAATAAATATATTAGTATCTATTTAAAAAGCTTTTCCTTTTTCACTTCCTTTTCTATTTTATTGAGATAAAAAGAAATTAAATATATTGGTACTGCCAGCTAGCTGCGTTGTACAAGATACAGCGACATCTAGCGTACAGGGTACACCTATAAAGACACTTGAAATGTGAGTGGCGCATCTAAATCTGGCGACTGGCATTCCGATCGGATGCTTTGCTTTGCGTAGTTTGATAGTCTGTGAATCGCTGTCACGTGTCAAATGTCATTTTGTTTATTTTGGGTTTGACATCGTACTAGTCTCTGATCGTAGTCTATGTCGTAGTCGTAATTCTTAATTTCATAATTCCATGGGTTTTGAGCACAGAGTACAATGTACATTATCTATGTTTTGAGGTTTTCTGGGTTTTCTTTTTTATGAAACTACTTTTCACAAAAATTTAATATGCCATACAAGCGTAAGAAATACCATGTTGGTGATACACATCTGAAAAAGCGGTGGCGCGTGCGTAACAGAAAGAAAGATCTTGACGAAATTGATGTGGATCTAAAAGAAGGTAAGCTATTACCTGTCAATCCAGGCTTTCTGAGTCTCTGTACAGAAACGACATGGCATTGTTTTAGAGGTTATAACGTATGAAAATCTTTATTTTTGTAGAAAATGCTGAAAAATTGCTAAATCAGGACGTTAACTTGGATGTTCCGGGTGCTGCACAACATTACTGCCTCCATTGCGCCCGGTACTTTATTGACGTTAGAGCGCTGACAGAACATTTCAAAACTAAAGTTCATAAAAGGAGGTTAAAAGCTTTAGAATTGGAACCTTATAGTATCGAGGAGTCAGAACGAGCCGCCGGCCTCGGTAACTTTAAGCTCCCCACTAAGCGAAAAATTGTCACTCAAAATAGTGATAAGCAGGACATTACTGATAGAGATGATGAGGATCTAGAAGAAAACACAAATAAGAAAAAGAAAACAGAAGAAAATGCTGCATAAAACCTTTTATATTCTAACCAGCAAATCATATATTTTTAAGGTAATTAAACGATCTTCAGCTCTGTTTATAAATGGTCCGAAAGCAACAGAAAATTTTGTTTATGTAACACCTCATATAGATTTCCCTGAACGCATACAACAGAAAGATGTTTTAAAGAGTGAACTATGTAAAAGACAGGCTAAGATTAATCTCAAAAAATTAGAGGACTTATGGTTTGTGTATGAAGAATTGAAAACTAGAAAAACAGAATTGGATAAGAAAAAAGTTGAGGTTTCTGAAGAGCTAGGAAACCTATTAAAAGAAGGTACAACAGGTGATGGAGTTGAAAAGTTAAAAATACAAGTTGCTCTGTTAAAAGAAAATATCAAAAAACTTAAGGTACCTTTATGGTCAGCTGAAGAAATGGCTATAGTGGAATCACTAAAACTACCCAACACACTACACCCTCTAACACCTGGTCAAGATCGAAATATTCTTTATGAATATAGTTGTAAGCCCTCCAATAATAAAAATCACTTAAAAATAGGTGAAGATTGTAACCTAATACATTTTACTAAAAATGAAAATTATTACTTACTAGGTGATGCAGCTGTATTTGAGTTAGGGGCAAAGTTTCACTTTAGTAAAATGTTAAAAAATAACAACTTTATCCAATTCTCTAATCCAGACTTCACTAAAAGCCTGGTAGTTGAAGGATGTGGTACAGATCATACAGATCCTGATTCAACATTTATATTACATCATCATGAAGACACTGAAGGAAACTCAGACAGCAAATTACATTTAACAGGAGCTGGTTCTGTGTATTCATTTTTCGCATATCACACTAAAAATGTATTGTATAATAAAGTATTGCCACTCAAATATTTTACCATCGGAAGGCAGTATGTTCCTTCACCTACAGAAGAAGACAGTCTACTTCATGTGAGTCAAAGTTCTGTAGTTGAAATGTTTGTAGCTACAAAGAGTAGTGCAGAACTTGATGAAGTGTTGGATAATGTCATTAACTTAACTAAACATTTATACAGTGAACTTGGCTACCACTTTCGTTTGAGTTTGGTTCCAGCTAATCAATTAAACATGTGGGAATCACTAAGGCTTGCTATAGAAATGTACTCTACATCTTCAAAAGGTTATGTAGAGGTTGGAAATATCTCTTTGAGTGGAGACTTTATTAGCAAAAGACTTATGTTCACATACACGGAAGAGAAGCAAATGAAATTCCCCCACATCTTGTCAGGTACAATTTTAAATGTACCCAAGTTTTTAGCTTGTATTTTAGAACAAAACAATGATTTTGTTGTTCCAGAACTGTTTAGAGTAGAGAATTGGAGTATCTAATTATAAAAATAAAATTAATGTAATAAAAGTTATTTAACTAACAATAAATCTTTTATTCATAACAAATGTACGTATATTATAAAATTCATTTATACATTAATTAATTTCAATAACTAATACTCATTTATTTACATTTTGAAATGACTAGTTCTTTATTAGGTCAATTTGAAATTCACTCCTTTCCCAGTAAGGGTTTTCATCATCAATAGGTGATCTCATGCTAATTTCAATTAAATCCATATGTCCTGACTTGCTCAGTAGCATAATAGTATGTGCCCTGAAAAATAAAAAATATACACATCAATTTAAAAAAACTTACTATTAAATCACCTTCATAATACTAAACTTTATAAAACTTATTATATTCAGCCGATTCAATCCACACAGACACTAGCAAGTGGCAATAGCTTGTTTTTTTAATAAATAATAATGAATTTGAATACCTTGTTCCATATTTCCCTTTAGGAATGTGCACAAAAATTGAACTTAAGTCTTTATAAAGATTTGGTTGTCTACTCTCGAGCTGGTCATCTGGTAAATGTCTGAAAAATCATACCTATTTAATTTAGCACTATGTAAATTTGTAAAGTAAAAACATTGTCAAAATTAAAAACAGTGAGTTTAACGAAATAAAAGTATTCTTTCCCAAAAAATTGAGTGATCTTAAAGATCTACTTAGTACAAACCTTTCATTATTTTTCAGTAGACCAATAAGTTCATCAATAAGTTGTGATTTATCCTTTGTTTTGGTAAGTCTACTGCAAATATCTTTAAGATAGTTCTTGCCAGCTTTAACTTTCTCTAAGGGTCTGTCGGGTAGAGAATTACTAAAACCTAAGTATGGGTCAGACCATTGCTTAGCTTCATCATTTGCATTACAGTATGTGTTTATTATGGGTGTTAAATTCCTGAAACAAGGATTTTAGTAATTTTATTCAGGTGTGTATAGTTCTAGTAGCTTAGAATTTTTTGAGTCTGTAATTATATAAAATTGTATTTTATCTGTACCTACACAAAGTCCTGACCATTCACCTGATTCCTGATGAAACATTTCAGCATCATAGATACTGAAGAAAGTTCAAGCATGTGTTTTTGACTATGTTAGTTTTGGACTAATTTCTTTCTCAAACCTAAAGTCAAAGTCATGTCATAAATATTTATTCAATTTAGGGCTAATTTTTCAATCGTCAGATAAAGTTTATCGGAGGAATAAATTTGACGCTTTGACGAATTTTCAATACAAAACCTGTCAAAACGTCAAATTTATTCCTCCGATAAACTTTATCTGACGATTGAAAAATTAGCCCTTAGGTAGGTACTCCAGTTACATAAAAATATGATGGTGATAATCTATTATAACAATAATTATAATTTTTCAAATAGTGTATGTTTCATAATCTTGTCTTACCCAAAATCAACAGACAGAAATACAAATTCATTACATTGCATAGAATAATCATGAATAAATTCAACATAGTCTGTCAGAGCCATTTCCCTTCTTACATAGTCCGATACAATTCTACCTCTGCCTGAAACAGAATTCAGTTAATGTATTTTGTATCCACTACAAGTTGCCCTTGAGTACAATCTCATCTAATGGTAGGTAATGATGCAGTCTAAGATGGCAGCGGGCTAACCTGTTAGGGGTATGGCAGTTATATTAAACAAATACCCCTAATTTTCTACACAACATCATACTGGAATGCTAAATCGGTTGGTAGCACATCTTTAGCTGTAGGGCGGTAACTAGCCACAGCCAAGCCTTCCACCAGATCAGACCAGAGAATATTCAGAAATTATAAATTCCCAAACTAACCCTGGCCAGGGATCGAACCTGGGTCCTCCCACTTTAAGACAACTGCTCTGCACCCATCACTGCTCTAGAAAGGTTGTCTTCTAATTTTTTGAAGTTCTAGGCAGGCCTGTTGATGAGTTGGTCAGTGACTGAGTGGATCAGTAGATACGTACTTGTAAAATTTCTTTATTCTTCTTCTTTTTGTCATAATAATTAGTAACAAATAAATCAAGCATCTTTTTGTTGTTGGTAGTATAAGTTTTGTAGGGAGTTGTGAAGAACCTTGCTTATTTTCTTCATTTTCAGAATGCATAGTGATTTCTCTCAAGATCTTGTTGGAATGTAAGTTGAGTAGATACCACAGTGGACAAGATTCGTAAAAAATAAATTGTACCTACTTTTAGCATTTTCTTTTTTCACACCTGGTAGATTTAGTAGCAATCCTAGTTTTTTACGAGCTGCTGCTATAGCAAGCCATGTACCTCCTTCACAACCTGGTTCTAAATCCTTGCCTGAAAAACAGATTTTAATAGGCACTCAAAACATGAAATACCAATCTTTTCATGGGTACTGTAAATTACACAGGTAATATTTATTTAATTCCACTACAAATTAGACCTTGACTGAGATCTCACCTGACAGAAACCTCTCCTCACCTCTAATCGGTTTCTAAACAGCATCACACCAGAATTCAAAATCGCTTGGTGATGTATGACTTTGCCAGTAGGGTGGTAACTAGCCACGGCTGAAGCCTCCCACTAGATCAAACCAGAGAAAATTCAAAAATAATAAATTCCTAAATTGACACTGTTGGTGATCGATCCCAGGACCACCCACTTAACAGACTCACTGCTCACCTCTGTGTCAAGAAGGTCGTTAAAATAGATAGGTAGTAGTTTTGTAATATTTTCGACTTTTTGCTTTGTAGGATTTAATTTATGTACTCAAAGGGCCAAAAATCCATACATTACTAATATTATAAATGCGAAAGTGTCTGCCTACTTGCCTATCTATCTGTCTGTCTGCTGCGCTTTCCCTGCCCATCTTTTCAACCGATTTTCATGAAATTTGGTACAGAGGTAGGTTGAATCCCAGGGCTAAAGGAAAATTCAGGAGTTTCCACGGAAATCAGATAACCTTAATCCACTAATGTCTAAGTGCGGAAAACAATCCCAGGACACAAAGAAAGAAGAAGAAGAAGAACCTTAATCCACACGGACGAAGTTGCGGGCATCATCTAGTCATACTAATATTATAAATGCGAAAGTGTGTTTGTTAGTTGGTTTGTCCTTCAATCACGCCGCAACGGAGCAACGGATCGAAGTGATTTTTGGCATGGGAATAGTTGAGGACCTGGAGAGCGACCTAAGCTACTTTTAGGCGACTTCCCGGAAAATTATGGAGTTCCCGTGGGAATCAAAAAACTTATACTAAACTAAACCAGAGCCAAACTTATAGACGAAGTCGCGGACATCAGATAGTGTAAAATAAAAGTCAAAATACCTCCGTAAACAGTGCAATCCTCAATCCAAGGCGACATGCATTGCGCGGGGCGATTGAAGTGTTCATCTCTGTTTGAGATTAGAATTAGACTATATTCGCTTTCAACATCAATTGCTCCATTATAAATAAAAACAATGCACATAATTTTGAATAAAATTTCTTCTTAGTTTGGAAGCTAATATAAGAACCAGGGCCTTTGCACTTATAACATTTTTCGGTTGTATGGGGGTGTTAGTTCCACAACTCCCTAAAGGATGGCGCTCATGGCGCTTATCTTGAGGTGAACGCACACTTGTCCGAGCCGAACGCGCCGAAGGAATCGAAGTCAACGAGGCCTCGCACACTTATCCGAGCCGAACGCGCCGAAGGAATCGACCGCACCGAATCGACCGCGCCGAATCGAACGAATTTTAAAACAATGAAGAAATAGGTATGTCGTACTCTCGCGTTGCTCTGTCATACGCAACTGATAGAATCAGTGTTGCCAGGTGAAGTTTTCACTTTACCCCGGGCCTGGTCTCAATTTACCCTAGAATCTATGTTATATAAAAAATTTACCCTAAATGATTTTTTCGTTCTTTACAAATAAAACAACATATTATATGCATACTTTTTCACACCTGAACGCGTAACGCCAGCACTCGATGACGCCATTTTTTTACAATAATTAACACAACCAAAACACTCGCACGAAAAGAAAGAGCAAACAATTAATTATGCTTGAGACTATATTTAGAGAGGGACACAAAGTAATCGGTGCGTTCACAAAACGGAATCTGTAATGGGCGCGTTCGGAAACGAAATAGTTCAGTTATTTTTTTATTGATATTGATTGTTTTACCCCAAAAAATACCCTAGGAAAATTCATACCCTAAAAATTACCCTTCTCGATTATTTTTACTCTAAATATAGGGTAAATTATCCTATGTTGGTATCATTGGATAAAATGCGGACGCATCGTTCGAGTCGACCGAATCGACCGCGCCGATTCTGATGACGTCATCCGAATCGACCGCGCCGAATCTGATGACGTCATCCGAATTCGTCTAGGATTCTGGGGTTCTTGCCGATTCGGACGATTCGACGCGGATAAGTATGCGAGGTTTCATGAGATTTCATACACAGAATTCTAAAATTCGGCGCGGTCGATTCCTTCGGTGCGTTCGGCTCGGATAAGTGTGCGTTCACCCTTGTACTGAAAGTGTGTGTACCAAAAGTCTGTGATCAGGTCTGTGATGGCGCAGAAGTAAGTGTTCGTTCAGAAGTTTATGTTTTAGATCAATTTAATGCTTTTGCCATTTAAATAAACACATAGCTGATAATATGTAAAACAATTTTTTTTAGCAGAATAAGAGTTATCTTAGATAATTTATAAAGATTTATCTGTTATAATTAGTGAGTTAGAAGTTTAATGAAACATTAGTGTTTTAATTTCTAAACGTGGCCAGCCGCCATTTTAAAGTTTGACAAGTTTGACATTGACGTGTTCTGGCATGCCGGATGCCGGGTGGACAAAGTTATTAATTTTTTGTTTTTTAAATTCGTTGAAATGTGAAACAATATATTATTTTAGTGTGTATTATGTGTGTACCATGTGAAAACATAAAACTGTGGAATAATTGTTATAATTCATGTGTATTCTTTGTAATTGAGAATATAAGAGAAAATAATCAACATGCGTTTCATTTAGTAACATCTGAACACCATCTTTTACAATTTGTGTTTATCGTATAATAATTTATTTTAATTATTACAAGGTCACATAATTCTATAGTTGCAGAATTAGGTGATCTTGTAATAATTAAGATAAATTATTATACGATACACAAGGACTATAATATATAGTACCTACTATAGGACTGTAGTAGTGTGTGTAGTGTGTAGTAGTGTGCGTAGGTATATACATATTTTAGTTGGACAACTTCCCGATAGATGTCGCTGCAGATGGAAAGTCGAGTAGCAACTCTATAACAGTATATATAGGGTGCGTTCCGAAATACACTGAGAGCACTGGAAGTCCCCAGTAAAGAGCACTGCCAGTGCTCGCAGTGCTTATAACGGAACACACACATAATGTACTCTGTGAAAAGAACCAAAAAAAATAATTTTAACTAAAGTGATCAGTGATCACTGATCAAAGTCAGTCAGTCAAGAGCATAGAGTAAAGATAATGTACTCTGTGGAGTAAATACCCATAAATACCTATATCAATTATTATCACTATTAAATGAGTCAACTTCATTTCCTTGTTCATATTTTCAAAACCCCGCCGAGCGATCGCGTAACTTCTGCATCAATCATTGATACATCGCAATCACCTCTGATTGGTTAACACTCTTCCACTATTGGACATAATCCATTGACGCAGCAAGAATGCCATAAATTCAGCCAATTACAACAATTGATACTGTAACAATGATTGATGCAGAAGTTACGCGATCGCTCGGCAGGTTACTAGTCTCTGTGGTCAATGGTGATGTGATTTGTCAAATAAATAAAATTAACTTTTTTTTATAAACCATCTTCTTGGGTGCTTCTTGGTTCTTGGTTTCCTATTATTCGTGTTTATCTAATAGTAAATAGTAATATTAGATTTATTGGTACTAAGCAAAGGCGTCGATTGATATGCACTACAAATTACGTTTATTTTCATTAGGTACTCTTAATAATTGGTGGTACAATGGAGCCCAATATGTCTTTTTTCAGTTTGCCCGTAAGTTTTACAAATTCATTGTTTATACTTATCTAGCTGAGGCCCGCGACTTCGTCCGCGTGGATCGAAGTTTTTCGGTTCCCGCGGGAACTCCTTAATTTTCCGGGATAAAAAGTAGCTGTGTTATTCCAGACTATAATCTATCTCTGTGCCAAATTTCATCCAGATCCGTTCAGCCGTTGGGGCGTGATTGAGTAACAAACATCCATACATCCATACAAACTTTCACATTTATAATATTTATTAGATTTCTAAGTTTCATCCACACTAATACTATTAAATTTGTACTTTACAGTTCGTCGATTCTGAAACATCAGATCTAGTGTTTAATAGAAAGGGGCTAGAATGTGATTATGAATTTCAAAACGAGTTACCTTCCCACAGTGGGTTGTTGGGCTCGGACGATGTCCTTGCGCAGTTTTTGACTGCTGATGGGCCTTTGGAGGAGCCTGACTTAAATGGACCGACAACACTGCACTGTGAGATATGCCAAAAGCGTTTTGATAATGCCAAGAAGTATTATGGACATCTACGCGTACATTCTAAGGATAATCTTTGGATATGTGGTAATATTATATTTTACTTTTTTAAACTTGTTATAAAAATATTGTAAATGACTATAATAGGACTTATGGACAATTTTTTATTGAAAGCTTGGTTATTATGCTTGTTTGATGTCATCTATCACCTCACCTAGTACGGGTTCTGTCAATGCTGCACTTTCTAGTAAGGGTGCCATTTCAGTACCTTGGGAGTCCAATGTCTATTAGTTCATGGAATTAAATGTTATTGTGCTATGCTGGTTACTCTAGTTCTTACCTATTGGTTAAATGGAATTGCATTAAACTCTAACATGCTGCTGGTACAGAGTAGGTACTTGTTTGAAAACTGGGTGTCAGCACACTTAGAGTTAGGGTATGTTCCAATATACACTGCGAGAACTGTACAGTGCTCTTATTGGGGAGAAATTCGTTCCGCTATGGACTGACAGTATACTGCCGCAGTATCCTAGGAAAATATATGACGTCATAAATCGTCGCCATTTTTGTACTGTGAGCACTGGCGTTGTCGAGATAAGGTGCTCTCAGTGCTTTGATCACGTGATCAATAGTTGGACTGCGTTCTGTTTTAAACAGTAATCAATATAGCTAAATATAAAGGAATGGCTTCGCAGTGTACTAAATTGATGTCACACCTTACAGTGCTCGCAGTGTATATTGGAACATACCCTTAAGCTTCATAAATTATTGTTATTTCAGACAAATGCCCGGATCAGAAGTTTTCCAGCAAGCAGCAGCTGATGAAGCACTGCCTCACGCACAAGCCGCTGGCCCGCATGTGGAAGTGCCTGCAGTGCTCCATGGCCTTTGAAGCCCTGTGGAGACTGCAGCAACATGTGTTCGCTAAACACCTGGATTATAGGTAACTAGCTCATGCCCGTGACTGTTTGTGGCTTAAGTTTTCTAATTCATGCAGGCACTTCTTAATTTTCCAGGATAAATAGTAGCCTGTCATTCGTCAGGATACAACCTATGTTTGTACTGTACTGAATTTCATCAAAATCAGTTGACAAGATGGGCCGTGAAAGCGTAACAAACAAACTCACATAGACATTTCCAATATAGTATGATGATAAATATGGCACAAGGTGAATTGTGTGAATGCTGTATAAGCTTGATATTGATACACACATCAGGGCATAATATAATTATTTTGTGTATGTTGTTTCCGTAAATGTTGAATATTTAAATATTAACAATAATAATATTCTTAAACCTGCCTAGAAGGTAGCCCACTACCATCTTAGACTGCATCATCACTTACCATCAGGTGAGATCGCAGTCAAGGGCTAACTTGTAGTGGATAAAAAAAGCCTGCCCAGAAGGAAGAAAGAAACATTGGTTTGCAGTTGATTAATTTGAAAATGCTTTGCCTTCTTCTTTTGAACATCAAAATAACTGATTATAGAAAGAGAAAAATTTGGTAGAACGATTTTTATAAGGTCAATCAATCTTATATAATATTAAATTTCCACAGACCAAACAAGTGTGACCAGTGTGATAAATCTTTTCACAAATTATCAGATTTGAAGAAGCATAAAGATTTTCATAATGGTGAGTATGACTGTATTCTATGTTACATTATGTAAACAAATTCTCAAGCAAGTCATGCTCATGTTAACCCATAAGTTAAATTGTGTGTGTACCTAAAACATTAAACATTTTGTATACTTTCTGCATGTAATTCTGTTGGTAGTTAAAATAAAATAAAGTATTTGCTTACATGGCAGTAAAGCAGTAAAGATTACACACATCTAAAGTTTTAGAGATCGACCTTACGTGGGGCAAGCTGAAGCACCCGCGAGGGTACCCTCTAAGCAGAGGGTATTCCTCTCTCTGCATTTCTCTCGTTCAGATTGATAAGTCACATAGGTATGAGTGACAGTGACAATGCTCTATGAAACTGGAGTAGCTATTTCTAGGCCCACTTGCACAAGGACATTTAAACTGATTTAGTTAAATTTTGTAATGCTGTCCCTTTCTGACAAAGCCATATTGTAGTTACCAAAAAGGGACAGCATTAAAATATTTAACTAAATAAATTTAAGAGCCCTTGTGCAAGTGGGCCCTAAAGCTCGAAAAAGTAATGTGCAACCTTAACTGCTGGGTACTGTAATTTGTTACTTGGAAAACAGATAAAATCTGTTCTGTTATCTGAATTAAAAAATTGTAAATCTTTAGTATGTGTAGAAAAATGATTAAGTAATATGAACAAACTAGCTGATACCCGCGACTTCGTCCGCGTGGATTGAGGTTTTTGGTTCCCGCGGGAACTCTTTAATTTTCCGGGATAAAAAGTAGCCTATGTGTTATTCCAGACTATAATCAATCTCTGTGCCAATTTTCATCCAGATCCGCTCAGCCGTTCCGGCGTGATGGGGTACGAAACAGCCACCCATCCATCCATACATACACCCATTAATCCATCCAAACTTTCACATAATTTATAATATTAGTATAGATAATATGAATTAAGTTTATTGTTTGTCAATAAAAATAAACTCCTTCCTAGCTAGTGAATTAATATAACTAGAAATAGTAGTTACCCTCTCTTACTACTTCACTAGATCAATTATTTTACTAAGTAATTGCACACAATACAATATTCCGAGAGGAGACTCGTGCTCATTAGTGAGCCGGCAAAGAGCTGCAAATATAAAGATGATTGCACACAAAATCCATCTAATGAGGGCATGCAGATGAATTGTGTTTCCATCTTGTAAATGTGTTTGTTACAGACATAAGAAGGCATAAGTGCACGTCGTGTGGGCGCGAGTTCACAGACAAGTCTAACCTCAAGAGGCACATGCTGCTGCATAGTAAGATAAAACCTTTTGCCTGCACCGGCTGCCAATCCAGATTCACTCAGGTTTGTTTCCAAAATCCATAATTACTACATACAGCATAAATCGGTCTGCTATATATTTTCATGGTCATCCTGTTTGACCGATTTTAACAAAACACAGCTTACATTTCAAAAGAACAGAAACAGCTTGCATTTTAAATGTTAGCAATTAAATAACTCAACTCAACTCAAAACATATTTATTCAAAATAGGTATCTACAATAACACCTTCTGAACGTCATGCTTAAAAGTATAAGACGTGATGGTGATAATTAACTACGGTATCTTAAAACTAAAGCTACGAGGGTTCCAAACGCGCCCTGGTCTGAGAATATATTTATAAATATAAATAAAAATATTTATAATATTGAAAATATAAATATTTTGAATGAACATTATTTGACTCGCTCAAGCAATGCTTTGGACTGCGGTTATTTAGATGTAGATCTACACTTTAATTATTACTAGCTGATGCCCGCGACTTCGTCCGCGTGGATTGAGGTTTTTCGGTTCCCGCGGGAACTCTTTAATTTTCCGGGATAAAAAGTAGCCTATGTGCTATTCCAGACTATAATCTATCTCTGTGCCAAATTTCATCCAGATCCGTTCATCCGTTGGAGCGTGGTTGAGTAACAAACATACATCCATACATCCATCCATCCAAACTTTCGCATTTATAATATTTATTTGATGACTGTAATTTATTAAATTTTTCAAAAGAGGGGCTGCCAAGTTTCTTGCTGGCTCTTCACAGTAGGAATGGCATTCCGAACTACTAATAGATTCACTTGACGATTCACAAGCATTTATAAAAGTTAATTTAAACAAAATATACTGTTACAGGTAGCCTCCCTCAAACGTCATCAACAAAAGTGTAATTCTTATATAAATCAAAACAATAATAAAAATACTACTAGAAATAACTACTGCAGAGTATGTGGAATGTCGTTTCAATACAAAAGTGCTTTGCTAGAGCACTATGTACGGTAAATATAGATAATAATTTATTTTACTTATTTTTTTATTAACCAGATAGGGTTTTGATTAAAATACTTACTTAATATCATAATAGTAATTATATATAATGTTTTTAGTAATAATATGTATAAGTAAAGATTATTAGAAATACATAAGATTATTAGAATACAAATCGCTAGTCGTTTTAAAACTCTTCTGTAATGGTCTAGTTACAAAATATTTGATCGTAGTTTAAACTGATGTTAAACTTGTGCACTGTATGGCTTTGTACGGGGAAGGTGTTTAAAGTGTGTCTATTTTCGTAGTAAGAATGTCATGGTTCTCAAGAAGAGTTTAACATGAGAGTAATGTTCCTTAAGTTCCTCATTTTGTAGTCATAAAAATAATTACAAAATTTGTTAAATTTTTAGACAACACACCATAAATACTGAGGCAAACAAAGAAGAAACAGCGCAAGCAAAACAAACTGAAAGCAATACTGACATAAACAGAACTGAGGACAACATCGTAGATGACATTCTATCAGCGGAGGATGATTACATGACCATGTCCACACAACAAGACCTGCATACATACAACCAAACAAACACACAAACAAACATGCCCGACACCAACACATACGATAGTCTTATGCAAATAGAATTCCTCAAAGAAATGAATCAACTACACATATTGGATGATGAACTGCTATATAATGACTTAGATTTCGATAGTTTCCAAAACAGTCATATTTTTAATAACCCAAATGAAACAGACTATACCAATGAAAGAAATAATGAAATCATGTTTGACTTCAATGATGTTGGTAGAAGTGTGGATCAAGATCTAATGAATGCGCTATATAACGCTAAAGCGGAACATTTACCTGACGAACTATTGAATGTAAATACACAGCAAATAAATACGCCCGAACCAAATGATGACAGACTTCAAACTCCCACAGTATCTGTCAATGAATGTGCAACTATATTTGAAAGTGATGTCGATTTAGAAGAAAGCACTAACTTAGCGGCGAATTTAAACCAATTAATAGGTGAAAATAGTGTTCAGTACATCTCAACAGAAGACGATGATATGTTCATAATAAGTTTGAAAAGTGAAATTGATACAGCAAAGTTGTCGGATATGCTAAACATCGACGTTGAAGCTGCAAATATTAAAGAAGAGTTGTCAGATTCTGAAGATAAAATTGAACTTAATGATAGAAGTAAGAAAATTCTGGACAATATTCAACCTTTCATACTGAGAATACAGCCTGAAACATATATTGTGAAACATATACAACTTCAAGCACAAGATTCATGTGACACGATCAAAAATGATATCAAGATTACCGAAGCGGGAAATGGAAAAGATAAAATAAGCAATATAATAATCGAAAAAGTGGAAATTATTAAAGAGAAAAACAAAATTGAAATAGAAAAAGGCAAGAAAAACGTAGAAAAGCAAAAGAATCACAACTTTGTATGCAATGTTTGTAATAAAGTATTTCATAGGAAGGACAACTACAAATCACACATAGGTAAGACTATTTATAGTAATGTTATAAATCTTACAGATCCCGGTTGCGTTTTGTGTAAGATACCAGGCATGGCATAGGACCTCGAGGTTCAGACTTCAAATCCGGTATCCCCGCGCTGTGGGCAATAGGTTCGCCGATGTAGGGTGTCTAGTCTGCTAGTGCTAGGTTTGGAAGTTTGTCGTAGGAGCGTACAGGTAGAGGACGCCTTTGGTGCTATTCTGTGGAGGTGTTCTTATAGGCAGAGGTCTGCGCGGACTTCTATATGAATCTCTCCATAACTTAGAAGAAGACTTCATTAAGCATCTGTTACATCCCCAGCGACCCACTCAGCGGCCCTGCGGCGCCACAGTTGCAGCGTCTGCGGCGCGCGCTTCAGCTACCGCTCCACGCTCAACAAGCACCGCGCCGCGCGCCACGAGCCGCGCGTGCAGCGCGCCCACGCGTGCGCGCTCTGCCCGCGCACCTTCCCCGCCAACTGGATGGTGAGAGTGCACCTTACACTACACTCGCCTCCCCCTTATTTATTTATTTGAACTACCAACAGAATTACACGTAGAAGGTATACAAAACGTTAAATGGCTTAGCCACTAGGTACACCCGTACACACGCAATTCAATTTACATCTTGCAAATAACAAAAGTCGTACATAATTAACACAAGTTATACTACACTCTCCTCCCGCTTATACTTCACTCACCTCCCCTCAGTTACGCTCTACAACCACGAAAAAGTATAAACGAAATACCTCGAATAAATGCCAACCATGAAAATGCCTGGAAATTAGGTCGAGGCTAGTCTTAATCAAAGTTTTTTTTAAGTCGGGGTGTGTGGGGTAGGCAGGACCTGGGAACCCACCGCATTATTATCCCAAGAAAACTCCTACCATTATTTGATTAATGGAAAGGAGTCACGACCCTCAGTAATAAGGGATACGACGCAGAGTGTGGGGTAGTGTCGGGGTTCCAATTTTCAAGGCAACATATAAAGATGTCACGTCACAACCAGGCACCGGTACCGAAACGCGTTGCTGACACAATCACGAAGTCATGTAACGATGTTTCGTCACAAATGTGGAGTCACCTAAACTATTTTTACTTTTACAGCTGAAAAATCACAAGGAACGTGATCACGATCGATTGAAGCCGTACGTCTGCGATGAGAAGGATTGCAGTAGGAGATTCTATAAGCGTTGTGATCTAGTCATACATAAAAGGTAACAAATATTCTGTTACTGTTTGTCTATTCCGTTTCCAGACCAAACCTAGGGTGTTACTTTTATATGCCTGAAATTATTGTATAACGGGCTTGTTGGTGTAGTATCTAGCTTATTTGACTGATTTAATAGGGTCCCGCGACCAGACTAAACTGAGAATTTGTTAACCGAAATCCAATAAAAATTTCTGTTAAGAAATTATCAGTGGTAGTCTAAGAGTTGGGGAGGAGTTGGCGGTTTCGCACCCTATCTGTCTCGGTCTGGTCTGTTCCTGCTCTCCCTTGCGGTGTATTTGTGTTTGCGCAAATACAGATGCACTGTCTGTATTTGTGAACACACTTGTGCACTATAAAAATAATAATTATTTCTTGCATATTTGGCTAGAGGATGTTATTGTATTTTTTATATGTACATGTCACTACTTGTGTACAGAACGCACACGGGCGAGAAGCCGTACAAGTGCGACGTCTGCAGCAAGTCGTTCCTGCACGTGTCGCACCTCAAGCGGCACGAGCGCTCCGTCGACTGCACCACCAGTAAGTGCCGCACCCGTCACTGCTTGTGTACAGAGCAACATTAGCACGTATAAAATATCATCTATTAAGATGATGCCACGTGTCGCACCTCAAGCGGCACGAGCGCTCCGTCGACTGCACCACCAGTAAGTGCCGCACCCGTCACTGCTTGTGTACAGAGCAACATTAGCACGTATAAAATATCATCTATTAAGATGATGCCACGTGTCGCACCTCAAGCGGCACGAGCGCTCCGTCGACTGCACCACCAGTAAGTGCCGCACCCGTCACTGCTTGTGTACAGCCGAGCGATCGCGTAACTTCTGCATCAATCATTGTTACAGTATCAATTGTTGTAATTGGCTGAATTTATGGCATTCTTGCTGCGTCAATGGATTATGACCAATAGTGGAAGAGTGTTAACCAATCAGAGGTGATTGCGATGTATCAATGATTGATGCAGAAGTTACGCGATCGCTCGGCAGGGGGTACGCAGAGCAACATTAGCACGTATAAAATATCATCTATTAAGATGATGCCACGTGTCGCACCTCAAGCGGCACGAGCGCTCCGTCGACTGCACCACCAGTAAGTGCCGCACCCGTCACTGCTTGTGTACAGAGCAACATTAGCACGTATAAAATATCATCTATTAAGATGATGCCACGTGTCGCACCTCAAGCGGCACGAGCGCTCCGTCGACTGCACCACCAGTAAGTGCCGCACCCGTCACTGCTTGTGTACAGAGCAACATTAGCACGTATAAAATATCATCTATTAAGATGATGCCACGTGTCGCACCTCAAGCGGCACGAGCGCTCCGTCGACTGCACCACCAGTAAGTGCCGCACCCGTCACTGCTTGTGTACAGAGCAACATTAGCACGTATAAAATATCATCTATTAAGATGATGCCACGTGTCGCACCTCAAGCGGCACGAGCGCTCCGTCGACTGCACCACCAGTAA
Source organism: Erebia ligea (assembly GCA_917051295.2). Classification (NCBI taxonomy): domain Eukaryota; kingdom Metazoa; phylum Arthropoda; class Insecta; order Lepidoptera; family Nymphalidae; genus Erebia; species Erebia ligea. The sequence continues at coordinate 15,018,172 of OU785228.1, forward strand.
GTGCCGCACCCGTCACTGCTTGTGTACAGAACAACATTAGCACGTATAAAATATCATCTATTAAGATGATGCCACGACGTGTCGCACCTCAAGCGGCACGAGCGCTCCGTCGACTGCACCACCAGTAAATGCCGCACCCGTCACTGCTTGTGTACAGAGCAACATTAGCACGTATAAAATATCATCTATTAAGATGATGCCACGACGTGTCGCACCTCAAGCGGCACGAGCGCTCCGTCGACTGCACCACCAGTAAGTGCCGCACCCGTCACTGCTTGTGTACAGAACAACATTAGCACGTATAAAATATCATCTATTAAGATGATGCCACGACGTGTCGCACCTCAAGCGGCACGAGCGCTCCGTCGACTGCACCACCAGTAAATGCCGCACCCGTCACTGCTTGTGTACAGAGCAACATTAGCACGTATAAAATATCATCTATTAAGATGATGCCACGACGTGTCGCACCTCAAGCGGCACGAGCGCTCCGTCGACTGCACCACCAGTAAGTGCCGCACCCGTCACTGCTTGTGTACAGAACAACATTAGCACGTATAAAATATCATCTATTAAGATGATGCCACGACGTGTCGCACCTCAAGCGGCACGAGCGCTCCGTCGACTGCACCACCAGTAAGTGCCGCACCCGTCACTGCTTGTGTACAGAGCAACATTAGCACGTATAAAATATCATCTATGATGCCCGAGATTTTATTAGCGTGGATGTAGGTTTTAAAAATCCCGTGTGAATTCTTTGATTTTTCGGGAATTTTTATTCATACGAGTATGTCAGACTTCAGAACGCAATCTTTCAAATTCAAGCTCCAAAATTCCAAATTTCGACAAAATCGTCATACGATACAACGTAAGTGACCCCGTTTTCCTCCAACCAAACGTGTAGTGAAAAAGTTTAATACATAGTATATTTTATTTTTTGTTTCAGGGCGCAAAAAATATGAAAAATCTAACTATATATATATATATAAAGGCAGACTATAGTTTAAGTTATTTATTATAATTTAGGTTGTTAAGGTTATAAATAAAAACATACAAATAAAAACGAATATTTTATTTTTCGAGGTTCCCGTACACATTGACTCTATGTCCAATACCGACCAACATCTTAACCCCAGTTTGCGTTTAACTCCCAGATTCTTTGATGTTTGTATGAAAACACGAGTGTGACTCGGCTAGCCTTGGCTGCAAGTGGAAATGTACTCTAACCTCGTGTTAACAAGGCTCCAAATCATCTATTCTACATGTAGTAGGTACATATGCGTTGTGTTTTAACAAGTTTTATACAAAAACACTTCAAGTAGAATTTTTGTTGGCTCCAGTATTTGCTAACACACCAAAAATCTGTATCTATCTCGCTGACCGCTGCGACCTGACCGCTAGTGCGCTATTGGGCTTAGAATAGGACAGCTGGCCGCCAATGTGTACCTACTGGCTCTTAAGCCGATCGTCCACCGCCAGCTAAACTAATTAGGATCTAAGCTAAGCTAAACTAGGAAATAAGTTGTCCGTCCACCAAAAAATAAGCTAAAACTACGCCTGTGCGATCACACACTACAAAACAACACTAGCGAAAGGCGCCAGAGGGGTGACGTAAGGGGGGGAGAGGGGCTTAGCTTAGTTCGCGTAGCTCCGGATCGGCCTACACAACTAAGTTAGTTTGACTTAGTTTGGATATTTTAGTTAGCTTAGCTGGCATAGTTTGCGGTGGACGCACATGTATGAAAAACTGGCTCAACTATGCGAGCTAAACTAAACTAAATTAGTTTAGCTGGCGGTGGACGATCGGCTTTAAGGCGCCCCATACACAATAAATCTGGATCGTGATCTTGAATGTGTATGGGCCGCCTAAAGGCTGTTCATCATCAAAAATATTCTCCTAGTAGATACAAAAAAATCTAAACTTAATTTAACTAAAAAAATATAAATTTTTATAGGTTAGATAATCTTACCGATTTCGTCTGTTCTTAATTTTTAGTTACCAGATAATCCAGTCTTAAATCATTCAAGTCAGAATTTTGTTAGCCTTAAAAATATAAAAATCTTGTCTCGTCAAAATATGCCCTGATGGTTTCTAATTTCATAATTTTTACATAAAAATAATTACAAGTCAAACATACACAGATTAAATTGTATCTAAGAATAAAAAAAACGGGTCGGCACAGGCGGTTAAATGACCAGTCAAAGCAATCTCGATGTAACATACAAAATGTAACAATACCATAAGATGTTTTTTTTTTTATTTTGTTATATTAAACCCATACCCCTATTCGGTTTCTACACGGCATCGTACCGGAACGCTAAATCGCTTGGCGGCACGTCTTTACCGGTAGGGTGGTAACTAGCCACGGCCGAAGCCTCCCACCAGGCCAGACCAGGGAAAATTCAGAAATTATAAATTCCCAAAATTGACCCTGCCGGCGCGGCGATCGAACCCGGGATTATATTTTGACGACCTCCGTGGCGCATTGTTGAGCGCTGTTGCCTTAACGTGCGGAGGTCCCGGGTTCGATCCCCGGCAGGGTCAATTTGGGAATTTATAATTTCTGATTCCCTGGTCTGGCCTGGTGGGAGGCTTCGGCCGAGGCTAGTTACTACCCTACCGGCGAAGACGTGCCGCCAAGCGATTTAGCGTTCCGGTACGATGATGTGTAGAAACCGAAAGGGTTATGGGTTTAATATAACTGCCATGCCCCTAACAGGTTAGCCCGCTACCATCTTAGACTGCATCATCACTTACCATCAGGTGAGATTGCAGTCAAGGGCTAACTTGTAGTGGAAAAAAAGCCCGCATAACTAAAGGTGTCGTTATGCGGGCTGTATGATAGAGCAGCACAACCTATACCTATGCGCGCACTGCTTTGTCTTTTTACGTGAAGCGTTCTGTAAAATAGTAAATACGGTCCACAAAAGTTGTCAAAGATAGGAATCTATGGTATAGATCGATTAGTGAAAGCTATAAGTGCAAAATGGCAAAAATTAAAAAAAAGAGTCGGATAAACTACCAAATTACACTATATAGATTTTTGTTTGGCCTTGAGTTTTGTATACGCCAATGTTGCCAGTATCTTAAAATCGACTCTCAGTTTTCACTAGACAGATTATATTCGAATATTCGAGCCTCAGGTCCAGACCAAAATATCACAGGTTGACTACTCAACTACAGTACGTTTAATTTTGTGGCGCGTACTATTACATTATACCTACACATTGTCTAAACGCAACTTATACTAAACTAGTGGTTCGCCCCGAACTGAGACCTCGCGGTATCACAGAGCGCCATCTATTGACATCATTGTGAAGTTCTGTTAAAAATAATGAAGCTCATTAAAAATTAAATAATTTCGTTTCCTTATAATATTTATCTAATTTTAGTATTTTTTGATCAAGTACAGGATATAATTCAAATAATTGGTAAGTTTCAGGCTCAGCCTTTCAGAAAATTGAGAGTTCTGAGGTCAACTTTGGACGTTAGAAAATCTCCACTTTGAAAGCCCCCCATTTCGTCAATTTTAGGGGAAAAATTAAAAAAAAATATATTTTTGGACTCTATTCCTAATTATTATCTTTAAAATGATATACCGCAACCCTATGTAACGCTATAAAAAATATTTTACTTCGCATTCGCTTCTATGAGAGCCCCCCCTGAAATAAAGATTTTTATAACCTTTTAAGCCATATTCGGCGGGAGGCCATCGGTTTACATATTATATTTAAATTTGAAGTAACTACGTTCAGTAATTCAGAAGTTATAAGGCTCTGACAGACGGACGGACGGACGGACGGACAAGTGCCAATTCACTCAAGTAGACTCGGAGACCTTCGCTTCGCTCGGTCAAATATAAAGGAACTACAATTAAAAAAACGCAGGATTCACGATTTATTTACTTTCAAGATAGTCAAAACAAAACAAAAACTGTAGGTAAAAATAAACCTTATTCTATTATTATAATGAAGGTTTCAAAACTAGATCATTTATTTTCTCTTTTCGTCATTTCTTCCATGAATGATTTTAAGCTATTTGAGCCGCCGTTGTTTAGACTATTGAAGGTGTGATGATTGCATCCCAACTGAAAAACAAAAATATTTTCTTATAAGTACACTATTGTTAATGAGCAATCTATGAGTCGCTACGCTGGCTTGAGTAACTTCTGATTCGCTCTTGACTCCTTCGCTCCGCCTCAAGTAAGTCCGAAAGTAGTCAGAGCGTACTCTTTAATAATAATATTCCACAATCGATTTTTAGACGTCGCGTCTTTACAAATGTTTTAAAAATTAAGTAGTATCGCCTTGCAAACTTACAATAGAAAAAATTAGAAACTTAAAAATATGAAATCTAGAAGGTTCGCATTTCGCTCGCCTTGTTACTTTGTCTCCATCCAACTCGTCGGCTGCAAAAAGCCGTGTAAGGGACCTAGGAGTGCTGGCTCGACCAACAGTATTTATTCAACAGATATATTCTACTAGCTGATGCCCGCGACTTCGTCCGCGTGGATTGAGGTTTTTCGGTTCCCGCGGGAACTCTTTAATTTTCCGGGATAAAAAGTATCCTATGTGCTATTCCAGACTATAATCTATCTCTGTGCCAAATTTCATCCAGATTCGTTCAGCCGTTGGAGCGTGATTGAGTAACAAACATCCATCCATACATCCATCCAAACTTTCGCATTTATAATATTTATTTGATTCAATAATATTATTGATATAATAAGATCTATTGATTATAATCAATAGATCTTTCTCCTAGGTGGTAGCTCGGGGACTGGTCCAACCGTTGTATATTGGAAATTTCTAACACAGTAGCGAGAAAACTCGCGGTAAAGCAGTTTCTTAGCTAGGATTCGGTCGTAGATCTCATAGCGCCATCTGTTGTCGCATGTATAGGCCCCGTCACGTAAAAAGAACGCTGGCTGTTTACCTGCGCACTGAGCGATTTACCGATCAAATTGGTGGTAAAAAGGGGAACGAACGATATATATATTATGATTGTACAATAAACCTACATATAAATCAGTTTTTTTGATGCAATGTAACGCATCGTTACAGCAACAATGCATTTCAGACTAATCCATGCTAGGGCGATTGTAGAACCCAGTACACGGCATATGCGGGACAGAGGAGATAACTTACATATTCCTTCACCCAGCTGGACAGGTGTTGCGTGAAGTATGGCTCGCGGAACCTCGCGTCGAGTAAAAGCACGGCGCCCCAGTCGCCGCTGTGCCGCACGCAGCGACCCACGGCTTGGTTCAGCGCTCTAATGAAGTTTTTTTTAATTCCATTACAAATTGGATATTTGACAATTAGTCAAAAAAATTCTTTTTTAGTGATTATTAAATAGAGGATCTTCCAAAAGTCGTTATATCCACGACCCTTGTAAGTTTTATGTTGAATAAACATTGTAAACTATCGATTAAAGTAAAAAAGTCAACGACCTCAATTTACATAGACGGGCCCTGTCAAACAAAGAATGTGAACTTATTTTACCAACGCCGTCTAGTCTGAAAAGCGGGACAGCGCTATGGCGGGGACAAGAACAGGCTTATACAGGTGAGGGGCATGCCCTACAAGTCGGACGCCCAACTTTTTCTATGAATGTGCCCATCTAGTAGTACCTACATATATATCCAAGAAGAAAGTGCGTCGAATTTTGATGACGGCACTGTCCAGTATTTCATACCAAATCCCATTTGATGTAGCGGGTTTTTATTTGTTTGAAAAAAGTTGCTGATTTGACTCTTTGTCAAATACTCAATTAAGGCTCTTGCAGTGTGCCGGCGATATTGCGCGACTCAGGTCGCAGCGACTTCAACGACGAGGACTGGTAACTAATGGTTATAGGCTCAGTTGTTTTCATAAAATTAAAATAGCATTCGTAAAATCCAATATGGCGGTAGACCATTATGGTACCATAATTATCACATCACTAAATAGGATTTTTCAAAAACAAAATGTTGTTCTTTAGACTCTTTTACTTTACAGCCAAAAGCTCGGTTTATCATGGCTGTTCTACTATCTACTAAAGCTATTATGGGTGTTCTACTATCTACTAAAGCTGAACAGTAATCACACATTTGCCAGCGCTAAACAAAGCAAAGTTTTTCTCACCTGTACGCCTGAACTAGGTACCACTCTGTCCCTGACAGCAGTTTCCTCTGTTTGAGATACTTGTCGTTGTACTTCATCTTCTCGCTCACTCCTATGTCGTACTTGTTAGGGTAAGGAACTCCGACCTACAAACAATTGGAACAATTACGAAATGTATGACGGGTTCCCTGATTCTTGTTATATTGAAAAAAATGGGATTATTTTGTTCGGTATTCCTTGTAAAGTAGCGTGACAAAAACTTTATTATCGTTACAAGTTACAACACATTGAATAACTTTCATAACGTTACGTGTCCACGCAATACTCCTGTCAGAAACGCGTGCAGTAGGCTTAGTAGATGTTTTTACCTATTCGATTGCGTTAAAGTTTACTGCGATTTGTATGAAATTGAACGAGCGCCGCCTGTCATCTATCATCAAGTCAATATTAACTAACATTCAATCTGATAGGTAAAAAATCTCACTTAGACTAGTCATGATTTCGGAAAAAGGCTCTCCTAATTTTTACTTTTGTGCGACCGATTTTTTCCCTCTATTTTGACCCAACTGAATTCGAATTTGCCGATTGCCCGAATCCTGACAGGAAGCGAGAATACACTAGTTATGTCACAACACAAAGGAGAAGGTTCACCTTCGGTGTACTCTTTGTACACTCTACCATTAATAGAGGAAAATACATAGATTGTATTAAAAATATAATAATTAGTAAATAACGAGAAATAAAATAAAATGCATTTCAAGTTTTCGATACGTTTCTAAGATGGCAACCTTTAAATTCAAATTCAAAAGTTTTTTATTCAAATAGACTTTTTACAAGTGCTTATGAATAGTCGACTGAATCTACCACTGGTTCGGAATGCCATTCCTACCGAGAAGAACCAGCAAGAAACTCGGCGGTTGCTCTTTTGAAAAAAATAATTTACAATTTCAATAATTTGTAATTACTTAAGTAACCCTTAGCATTGCTGGACCGATTCAATTTCATGCTCCTTTGTCATTTACGTAATCTTCATCGTTTTTCAGAAGCATACTTTTAATGGACTTTTTTTTTTGACTTTTTTTTAGCCATAGAGATGGCAGTAGGCGCGAAATGTGTCAAATGTCATTTCTGACCATCACTGTCAAAATAACGTGTTTTTCCCTACGGGTTTTCTGGTGTTGTGTTGACACTTGACAGAAAACGTCAAAAAATATGAATCCGCCATTGTTACCCCACTCGTGTCTAGTGTTGCTTATCGTGGAAAGATTAAATAATTACACCACTGAAATTACGATGAATTCGTAGATTTGAACGATCAAAACTGGTTTAGTATTTTATTTTCTTTCATTTCTCTACTTGTAAAAGGACCGGACCGACGCTCCATACAAATCTGGACCGTCTCCTTTGGTCTTTTCGTTTCCTCTGTGTCCCGGAGAGCACGTTAAGCCGTTAAGCCGTCCCGGTTATTATCATTAATATCTGATAATATATAATCGTTGCAAAAACCTAAGAGTTAATACTCTGTTGAGTCGTATGCGGAAGGACGTGGGAACCCACCGTATTATTATCCCAAGAAAACGCCTACCATTATGTGATTAATGGAGAGGGGACCTTCGGCAACGAGGAATACGACGCAGAGAGAGAGAGTCACAACACTCACAGTAATGACAGCCCTGGCCTGCTGGTCCTTGAAGTCCATCCCCTCGGCCACTTTCCCGCGGTACACGGCGAACAGAAGCGCGCCTGCGTCCGAGCCCACGCAGTCGTAATACTCCTGTCAGATATATAAAACGCGTCATCAAACTCGAAAATATGGTCATACTGCTGGAGTCATACTGCCAACGTAAAGCCATATTGTTTGATAATTATTGTTGACTTTCGTGTTTCAGAATTATCATCCTTATTTTAGGAACGTCAAGGATTTACACACTTAATTTTTAGGGTTCCGTACCCAAAGGGTAAAAACGGGACCCTATTACTAAGACTCCGCTGTCTGTCTGTCTGTCTGTCTGTCTGTCTGTCTGTCTGTCTGTCTGTCTGTCTGTCTGTCTGTCTGTCTGTCTGTCTGTCTGTCTGTCTGTCTGTCTGTCTGTCTGTCTGTCTGTCTGTCTGTCTCCAGGCTGTATCTCATAAACCGTGATAGCTAGAAAGCTGAAATTTTCACAAATGATGTATTTCCGTTGCCGCTATAACAACAAATACTAAAAATTAAAAAAATATATATATTAAGGGGGGTCCCCATACAATAAACGTGTTTTTTTCGTATTTTTTTGCTCAATATTAAAAACGGTAACAGGTAGACGGTTCAAATTTTCACAGAATATTAACTTGGATATTACCTTTCAAAATAAATAATTAAATATCAATAAAGTAAATATTAAAGGGGGGCTCCCATACAACAAACGTAATTTTTTGATATTAACAATAAACCTCTACAAACAAAGTTAGTTTTGCGGTTCATTTCGTCTTGTTTTTAATACGTCATAAATCGTAAAACTTACTACAGGTTTGTACGGAACCCTCGGTGCGCGAGTCCGACTCGCACTTGGCCGGTTTTTTAATAATCTCGTCAGGAGCAAACTGAAAATCAGCGCTGGGTATTGGTAGCCAATGCCCAGCACTAGGCTGAGTTTGCGACCTATTGTGTTGTTGCTAGTCCTTTTCGTAGTTTTTTAAATTTATTTTCTTTTTAAGTCTGCAACAATGTTACGCAATAAAGGTTTTTTTTAATTTTAACACTAAGGGGGCGCGCACGAAACGAGCGACGGCGACAGCGGGGCGATGGAAACCGAGAGCTGGTGACAAATTTCGGGAAGGTCCTTTAGGCGAGCTAAATTGTTGAAAAATATAATTTCGTTCATTTTGGCGAATTGGCGAATCCAGTTCTGCCAGTCTGGTAGAGCGTTCGCGATTATTTCGCTACTGCGCAGCATATAACATTTGCAAAAAAAATCGGAAAAAACATTTTTTTGGCAACTTGATTTTTTTATATTTCAATTTTATAGTTAAAGAAATCGAAAATAAATCCCAGACTTTTTGTCGGTTAAAAAGTATTACCAGACATCTTTCAAATTGTTCCCGAAATTCGTCGCCAGCTCTCCGACTAGTCGCATCGCCCCGCTACCGCCGTCGCCCCGCTACCGCTAGTTTCGTGCGCGTACACTAAATCTTCTTTGGTCACTTTAATCTTACTTTGGGCGAAAAGTGTATCTTCGGACATCCAAAAGACAAAAATAATGTTCTCAAAAGTAATGTTTTCTGTGCAAAATAAAATAAATTTTCAACGCGTGTGTAATAAAAATTGAACATAGGTACTACATTAACCGTATAATGTTTATTGTTTGCTTTTATTTTATTAGCTGTTAAAAAGAACAGTAGATTGCATCTGAATCTATATTTCAAAATCAAAGCACTTACCTCCATATTGTTGTCGTGATCTTTGGCGTCATTAGTTTCCATGAAAATATGTTTTAAGTCTTTCAGTCTTCTCCACAATCCGGTTTGCCGCCATCTACAACAATTCCTAAAATATATAGAGTCCATAATTTCCTCTTTCAATTTCAGGGCAGAAGAAGTATGTCCGTTAATTTTCAGCTAAAAATTAAGTGATGAAGAAGAATTTCTTACATCTTTTCGGCATTGTATTCCACGATCAGATAATTTTTAAAATAAAATGAATAAGTGACTCAGACACAGAATACGCAAATCGATCTTGTCATTATAGGTAGCTTAAGGGTATGAGCCGATATACCTACACTGTGAGCACTGTAAGGTGTGAAGTCAATTTAGTATACTGCGAAACCGTTCCTTTATAGTTAGCTATACTGGTTACTGTTTAAAACGGAACGCAATCCAGCTGTTGATCACGTGATCAAAGCACTGAGAGCACCTTACCTCGAAAACGCCAGTGGTCACAGTACAAAAATGGCGACGATTTATGAGTCATATATATCCTATATAGGATACTGCGGCAGTATACTGTCAGTACATAACGGAACTAATTTCTCCCCAGTAAGAGCACTGAACAGTGCTCACAATTTTACAAGATTCAGACCACGCGGGGAGGCCTGACGAGCGTTACTTGAGACGTTTCGTACACGGCGTCACCCAACGTGTCTTGCACGGCATACTCGGCCGTTAGTTAGATTGACTCACCGCTTCACGAGCCCGTTCATGCGTTGGTATGAGGGGAAGAAGCAGAGCACGCCGTGTGGAGTGACGCGACACACTCCATACACGGCCTCGCCCAGCGCGTCTTGCACGGACGTCTGTTTGGTGCCCTGGCTGGTGTACAGTGTGTATTGACTCACCGCCTCACGAGCCCGTTCATGCGTTGGTAGGAGGGGAAGAAGCAGAGCACGCCGTGTGGAGTGACGCGACACACTTCATACACGGCCTCGCCCAGCGCGTCTTGCACGGCCGTCTGTTTGGTGCCCTGGCTGGTGTACAGTGTGTATTGACTCACCGCCTCACGAGCCCGTTCATGCGTTGGTAGGAGGGGAAGAAGCAGAGCACGCCGTGTGGAGTGACGCGACACACTTCATACACGGCCTCGCCCAGCGCGTCTTGCACGGCCGTCTGTTTGGTGCCCTGGCTGGTGCACTCTAGTGGGGTGCCGTCCGGACAACTCGAGAGTGATCCTATCCAAACCTGGAAGTAAATGAACGTTTTAGAACTCGCTTTGAAAGATGATATTATCTCCCTAATGGCTTTAGCAAATGAAGAGCAATTTTCTCTTAAGTAGGAATAAGGCTATAGGTACTGATATAATATTTTTGTAAAGAACTTTTGGTCACCTCAACAACAAACTTATCACCTGCATGTAAACGAACTTTTATGATTGGAACATTTTCTGAGGGTACTAACAGTGTATCCCAGTGAAAATAGGCTCTAATTTAGAATTATTTTAGAATTTAGTAAGCGCTGCTAGCACAGCCTAAAGAGATACTCCATAGTTTATACAGTCGGTCGACAAACACTTCTAGACAGAAATCCAACAGGCTCACAGGGGTGAGAAGGGTAACGATAACCAGCAGAAGTTTTTAATTATGAAAAATGAAAATGAAAATACACTTTATTGTACACCAAACTAGGTACAAAACAGAAGAACATAGACATATACACAAAGGGAAGAAGCTGTACAATAGGCGGCCTTATCGCTAAAAAGCGGTCTCTTCCAGGCAACCTAAATAGGAAAATATAATAATAGAAATACTGGATGAGGGTGTACAATAAAAAGAATAAAGGATGAAATAATAAATAGGTACAATCAATTAAAACTAAAAAAAACTATACATCTAACTAAATACACAAATTACTTAAAATAAAAAATATTATAATATATTTAAACAGATAGCATACCAAAATAAAAACATACATTTATATACATACATACATAAATACATACAATATATACTTAAATATCAAATTATATGGATATATGCCTAGAGAAAAAAAAAATCTAAGGAATTGAGAAGGTATACAAAATTACGGGGTCATAAAATGTTTTTTAAGGAGTCTCTTGAAAATAGGCAGGGACTGCGCTCGCCTTATATTAAGAGGGAGAGAGTTCCACAGACGAACAGCTGTAACGGAATAGAAAGAAGTGCTATGCGAAGGGACTCTGAGAATTAAGTTATTCTCAGAGCGGAGAGATCGACCAGAATGAGAATCACCGAGAAACTCAAACCGTTCTTTCAAATAAGGAGGAGTAATTATATTGCTCAGTAGTGGATCAGTTCGGATATGTGGGACTTGGACTCACCCTATCGCTGGGGATGATGTGTCTTGGGCAGATCTTCAAAGGGAAGTCAGTGGCGAGTTCGGACTGCATGCTTATCTGCGGGGTGAGTGTGCCGGAAGCGAGAATGATGCACCGCGCGGGTTGCAGGCCTTCGAACACCACCGCCGGGTTCATAAAATGAGCCGCAGAGTCAAAGGCTTGGTAATAGTTAGACTCACCCTATCGCTGGGGATGATGAGTCTTGGGCTGATCTTCAAAGGGAAGTCAGTGACGAGTTCGGACTGCATGCTTATCTGCGGGGTGAGTGTGCCGGAAGCGAGAATGATGCACCGCGCGGGTTGCAGGCCTTCGAACACCACCGCCGGGTTCATACAAATGAGCCGCAGAGTCAAAGGCTTGGTAATAGTTAGACTCACCCTATCGCTGGGGATGATGTGTCTTGGGCTGATCTTCAAAGGGAAGTCGGTGGCGAGTTCGGACTGCATGCTTATCTGCGGGGTGAGTGTGCCGGAAGCGAGGATGATGCACCGCGCGGGTTGCAGGCCTTCGAACACCACCGCCGGGTTCATACAAATGAGCCGAAGGGTCAACGGCTCGTTCTCGGCTAGCTGGAGTAGGGATGATGACAACTCAATCAAATCAGTAACTCTTTATCAAACTTAAAAGCGTTCTTCTAGTATGAAAGTTTGTATGAAATACATAGTTGTGCTTGTGACGTCATCAAATTGCAATGCACTTTTTTAAATCTATAGTTTAAAATGTATAACAAAATTAAAGTAAAACTAACCGAGGATGTGAATTGTAGGTCTTTTGGAAGACCCTCTATTTAATAATCAGGAAGAAATAATTAAATTATCTTTGACATAAGCATCATCTATATTGTACACGGTTTTAAGAGCCTGTTCCATTTCCGGCCGTTAAAACTACGTTATGGTTAAAAATTAAAATAACACCAATCGTATGCTTGGCTGTCAGTATTTATACCTCCATGATCAAGGTTGAACGCTTGCCCGAAGCTACTTACCTGAGTAAAAATTTTCAAAAAAAAAAAAAACTGACTTCAAAAACCACAAACACTAAAAAGTAAAAAATAATTTAATTTATTATGTATACAAGAGTTTAATGTAGTTCTATAATAACATTTTTTGGAGTCGGTACCAATTAGCCGCATGAACCGTCTACCTACTCTTCATTATTGTTGACGTGACTCCACATTGGCACCGACTCCAAAAAATGTTATTATAGAACTACATTAAACTCTTGTATACATAATAAATTAAATTATTTTTTACTTTTTAGTGTTTGTGGTTTTTGAAGTCGGTTTTTTTTTTTGAAATTTTTTTATTTCACAATTTTTAGTGGCCCCACTGTTTTAAAAAATAGGGTGTAACCAGAACGAGATATGCTATGCATGGTTAAAACATACTGTTTACAAAACTATCACACTGATCGCGAGCAATTTACTCTTATCCATTGAGGAGTTCCGTTCTCCATCTCCGGAGATATTCATCAGATCTTCACCAAATTAAAATGGGACCACCTCTGAAGTATGGCCTACCAAACAAAAAAAGAATTATCAAAATCGGTTCATAATTGGCGGAGAAATCGCGTAACAAACATACAAAAAAAAAAAAACATACAGTCGAATTGAGAACCTCCTCCTTTTTTTGAAGTCGGTTAAAAACTTGTGCAACGCATTTTTTGTCTGATACCGGCCCTTGGAATTTTTGCGAGACACACTTTATGATCTACAATTTTCTAAGAACGTAACGTCTTGTTATCGCTCGTGCGATGATGCGTGCGTGCGATGATGCGTGCGTCCGACGAAAATGATCGCGCGCCCGTGCGTTCATAATACTGTGTTCTACTGAATATCCTACCTATTGAAGATCGCGCGATCATGCGATGCGATCAAATTGTCTAGTTTTCGTCGCGCGACCATCGACGCATGGACGATCGCCGATCAAACATACTGATCAGTACTGAATGCCCTAATGGCGCTCGCGCGACCACGTAGGGGCCTCGATTGTTTCTGTTTTTAGAGTATATTATGTGGTCCACGTTTTCTTTTTTTAATGCTGTTTACGATTAAAGAAATATTGCCCGACAGCAAAAACTGTGCATCTCTGTTATGAGCCATTTCGAGTGTGATCGCATCGCTCCAAAATAGGACAGACGATTTCTTTTCGCGCGACCAGTTTCATCGCACGATGAAAACGCATCGCATCATCACGCGAGCGATGACAATAGGACGGCGCCTTAACATATAACCAGTAAAGAACATCTACTATAGTGAATTTAATAAACTTACTGTAGTCTTGGGTTTTGGCTTATCCTGAGCAGCATGAAAAAATTAATATAGTTAAATAAATATGAATTAAAGAATTAGTTGAATTCTGTTATTCGCACCAATATGTGCATCGCTACTGCCAAAATAAGTCTTGGACTCTGTCTGATGTCCCAAAGTAAGGAGATGATAATTCCTAGTTCTCTTTCCTGACCTATGAGATCTGCCCCCCCTAGTCAAGTTACATACGTTTCGTGTCTATTCTCTTTCTATTATCGTAAACGCTTTAGAAAACTAAGGGAATGTATGGGCATTACATATTTGTTATGCGATGTTACGTGGTCAAAGAAAAATCGTAACCAAGTTTACAAGTTAACAGTTCGTTCGAAAAAATTTAATAGAATTTAGCGACTCTTTATTTCACCACAGAAACTTAGGTGACTGACGTTTAATTTTAATTATTTTTTCAAATTTAAAACTATACCTAATCTATAATGTCGCTATAACGAAAGCGATTAAAAACGCTAACCCTAAAGTATTCCCTTATTTTTTCTCCCCGTGGTATAAAATGAGCGATCGAGACAGTTGTGTCGACTTGGCTACCAATTACTCGTTTTCTAAGATCGCTTTCGCTAAAGCACTAACGATTATAGAAAGAAAATAGACACGAAACGTATCTACTTGGCTACTTACTACGCTACGCTTGCTTGGCTTACGTTACTTGGCTAGGGGGGCTGGTTAATCTAAAAAAAAATTAGGCTAATGTGCCGCATAACTCACGTCATCACTTTATCTTTTTCCATAAAACCTAATGGTTGTAAAGCGTGTTATTACTTCTTTTTCTTCTTCTTTGTATCCTGGGATTATTTTCCGCACTTGGACGCCGCCAACCCGCATTGGAGCAGCGTGGTGAGTCTAAGCTCTAATTCCCTCTCTCCTATGAGAGTGGAGGCCTGTGCCCAGCAGTGGGACGTTAATTGGCTGTAGTAGACGCAGGCGTCCGCTGTGCGTGAAACCGCTGGTGCGACTCCCCGCTGGATCACTCCAGCCAGCCGAGCTCACTCCAGAATCCAAGCAGGCCACCCAGGTCGGCGAGGACTTCCGGTAGTGTTATTACTTATTATCATACTAATATTATAAATGCGAAAGTGTGTTTGTTTGTTGGTTTGTCCTTCAATCACGCCACAATGGAGCAACGGATTGACGTGATTTTTGGCATGGGTATAGTTGAGGACCTGGAGAGTGACATATGCTACTTTTTATTCCGGAAAATTAAGGAGTTCCCGTGGGAATCAAAAAACTTAAACCACGCGGATGAAGTCGCGGGCATCAGTAGTGTATAATAAAAATAGTTATACCTTATTAAATTGCGAGGTCCTCCACGCATTGGCGTCGTTGACTTCAGAACGGATCTTACGCACCAGCACCGGCTTGAAGTCATCCATGTGCTTGCCCGAGTCGCGGAACAGATAACCTGAGACGTATTATGTACGTATAAAGTATAGTCCCACAAACTTAATTGACCAGTGTGCTTAGCATGACGACGAGAGAGAGAGATGTTGTCGTTGCTGGCAAATTTTTCATTTACCCTAACATGCACAAAATGCGGTACTATAGGTACCGCATTTTGTGCATGCGGTACCGTACAAGAAAAAAATAGTCGACATGTAAAGGTTCGTAGAGAAAAATACCACAGTAAAGAAATATTACTATTATCTCTACTTTTGACGTAACGAGACAAGTAACCATGTTAGCTTCGGTAGACAGATAGAGATAACGGGTAGACATAATTTTACTCGTAGTGCGCATGCTAGCCATACAGGTGACAGCTGTCACTGTTATCACATTAATAAATATTAAACATAAAATAAAAACAAAAACTAAACAGTCGTAAAAAATAGTTCTTTTGGCCACCGGGCCAGGTAAGTTTGTGGGGTTGTAAGAAAGTAAGTATACACACAAACAGATATGATACACAGATCGTGTCACAATTTACAACTTGTTATGGTGTAAAGGCGGCTTAATTATTAATTAATTTCTTCGGCTTAAGTAGAGGTAATAATTTTATCATGACCATTAATTTCTTTCGGCAGAGACTCCCGCCAAAGTTAGAAAACAAACATATTTGTAGATATTTTAGTAGAATTTATTCACAAAAGAAGAAATGGGACGGTTTAAAAATTTTATTAGGAAAAATTTGGTAAAAAATTACCAAAAATATTATTGATTTTTTTTTGGAACAGCGGGATGTTGTACACTCAAATACCCGATTGAATTCTTCCAAATTAGTTTATAATAAACTTACCGAGCACAGTGTCGAGGGATTCTAAAACATTGCAAGTGGACTGCGTAACTCCAATCATAGTGCGGTTGTCTTCACGGAACTTCCTGCAGAAAAGCTCCGCGTTGTGATGGAAATCTGTAATAGGCGTAGGTAAAGGTTATATACTAAATTAATGTTTTCTTACTGATCTTTTATGGAATAGTCACGATAATTTATATATTGACCGAGCGAAGCGAAGGTCTCCGAGTCTAATTGAGTGAATTTGCACTTGTCCGTCCGTCCGTCCGTCTGTCAGAGCCTTAAAACTCCTGAATTACTGAACGTAATTATATAATATGTAAACCGATGGCCTCCAGCCGAATATGGCTTAAAAAGTTATAAAAATCTTTATTTCAGGGGGGCTCTCATAGAAGCGAATGCGAAGTAAAATATTTTTATAGCGTTACATAGGGTTGCGGGTTACATAGGGTCATCTTAAAGATAATTAGGAATAGAGTCCAAAAAAATTTTTTTTTAAATTTTTCCCCTAAAATTGACGAAATGGGGGGCTTTCAAAGTGGAGGTTTTCTAACGTCCAAAGTTGACCTCAGAACTCTCAATTTTCTGAAAGGCTTAGTCTGAAACTTGGTCAATTATTTGAATTGTATCCTGTACTTGAACAACAAATACTAAAATTAGATAAATATTATAAGGAAACGAAACTATTTAGTTTTTAATGAGCTTCAGTATTTTTAACAGAACTTCACAATGATGTCAAGAGATGGCGCTCTGTGAAAGTTTATTCGTTTGTGCTTAGGATACCGCGAGGTCTCAGTTCGGGGCGAACCACTAGTATTATACTAGATGAACTGCCTCGTTGATCTAGTGGTTAGCATGTTCGACTACGGGTTCGAGTCCTGGGTCGGGCCATAACATGTATTGGGTTTTTCTGACAAGAAATTCTCAGTACTAGCCCTAGTTAGGATGTTGGCGGTGTTTCACCCCCGAGCATCGGAAAGCGCGTAAAGCCTTCGGTCCTGCGCCTGATCTATCTCCGGTTGTATCGGATTTTCCGTCCCATCGGGCTATGAGAGTGCACCTGTGTTGACGCACACACTTGTACACTATAATATTTCCCGCACATTGGCTAATCTCTCCGGAGATAGGCCGCCGTGGTCGAAATTCGGTCAGGAGGGCATTATTAGGTATTTTTAATTATCTGTAAACATTCTAATGCGAAAATACCGAAGTGAGTCCGTTACTTTTTCACGACTCAAACGCTGAACTGACCAACGACGCATCATACTAATATTATAAATGCGAAAGTGTGTTTGTTTGTTGGTTTGTCGTTCAATCACGCCGCAACGGAGCAACGGATTGACGTGATTTTTGGCATGGTTATAGTTGACGACCTGGAGAGTGACATAGGCTACTTTTTATTCCGGAAAATATTTAAGAAGTTCCCGCGGGAATCAAAAAAAACTTAGCCACGCGGACGGAGTCGCGGGCATAAGCTAGTTAACAGATAATTACCATTATATTGGTTCGGTCCGATGTTGTGGTTGTTTAGAGTCTGCACGAAATTCTCCACATGCCAAGCGAACGTCGCTTCCGTTCCATTCACCGGCTGATTGTTAATTAACGGAGTTTGGTTCTCGAACCTACAATAAAATAGAACTATTCTTACACACGGAAGGACGTGGGAACTCACCGCATTATTATCCCAAGAAAACTCCAACCATTATGTGATGATTATGTGAGGGGTCACGACCCTCAGTAATGAGGAATACTACGCAAAGAGAGAGATTCTTATTCTCCTTTTATTTTTATACCTATAATTATTTTTTTTAGAAAAGTTTATCGATTGCCCAGGGTAAAAATTATATTATTGCTTTAATCGACCGATTTAGACAATCACTCTTACCGCAAAAAAAAATTGACGTTAAACGTTATGACTGTGTTATTTAAGAATATTTTATGGCGGCTTATCGCTTAAAGCAGTCTTATTTCAAAATGACAGTTTTTTTGACAGTTTGTCACGTACCTTGACTTCCCCAAAATAAGGATTATAATTATTGAGTATTTGACTAGGTACTAGTGAAATAAATTATTTTTTAGTGATTATTAAATAAAGGATCTCCCAAAAGTCGTAATGGTAGGGGAGCCCAAGAGGGGATTTTTGGATTTACTCGAGCGTCGTGGAGACCTAATGGAATTTGAAGATTAGGTGGTAGAACGAAAAAAAGGTTATATGATGTATCCTTTCACCGGTGGGGGGAGCGTCTACAGGTTGTTTTGTTTTTCAAATCATCAGATAAAGAAAATTCCTCGAGATAATCGTCAGATTAAGGGTCAGCACGTTTGGGACATGAAGCTGAACCGTCTGTATGATAATCTGACGCGCTCGAGTATTTCAAAATGGCAATATTTCTTTGCATTTTCAAAAAACCGCAGCGACTTAGCGTTACGTCAGAATCGTCAGTCCTTTGAATAGGAGCTTCCTTTGGGTCCACTTAACATCTCCTATGAAAATCTGACGCGCTCGATTTTTGTTTGTTTTTTTACAAATATTTTTACTTCCGTACGGCCAACCCCACTATGCAAACCGGCAGACAAACATACCATTCGATAACAGAGACACGTAGGGCGTATACGCTATCAATATCTGACGCGCTCGAGTAAATCCAAAAATCCCCTCTTGGGCTCCCCTACTATAATATCCATGTCCCCTGCTAGTTTTGTGTTGAATAACCATTTTAAACTATCGATAAAAGTAAAAAAGTGCGTCGAATTTTGATGACGTCACAATTTAAAATTTCATACAAGTTCCATACTAAGCACGCGTTTTGACGTTTGAAAAAAAAGTTGCTGATTTGACTAGTTGTTAAATACCCAATTCTAAAGCACGAACGTCAACAATATTAAAACAATACGGTGCTTATGCCAACTTTTTAGTCTTAAGAATAGAAAGGAACCTACGTACCACTGATCCCAATTCTTCAAAACAACCACCAGCTGTTCGATATGTGACATCATACCTTGATTAGCGTATCGGAACGTAGCTACCATTTCGAGTTCCTAAAAAAAGATCTTCCTTAGATAGTTTGACAATCCATAGTCCCAATACCTAATTAATATGATATTGGGGCCAATTCTGTTTAGCACAATCTCTAAACTAAAATTACAGCTCTGTTTATATTGATATCCCTTTCATAATACTCCCTACGGAAAGGGACAGCACTAGGTTTAGAGCTGTCATTTTAGTTTAGAGATTGTGCTTAACAGAATTGGCCCCAATATCCATACTAATATTATAAATGCGAAAGTGTGTTAGTTTGTTGGTTTATTGGTTTGTTAGTTTGTGCTTCAATCACGCCGCAACGGAACAACGGATAGACGTGATTTTTGGCATGGGTATAGTTGAGGACCTGAGTGACATAGGCTACTTTTTATCCCGGAAAATTAAGGAGTTCCCGCGGGAATCAAAAAAACTTTAACCACGCGGACGAAGTCGCGGGCATCAGCTAGTCAAATATCAAATAAATATTATAAATGCGAAAGTTTGGATGGATGGATGTATGTATGGATGTATGTTTGTTACTCAATCACGCTCCAACGGATGAACGGATCTGGATGAAATTTGGCACAGAGATAGATTATAGTCTGGAATAGCACATAGGCTACTTTTTATCCCGGAAAATTAAAGAGTTCCCGCGGGAATCGGAAAACCTTAATCCACGCGGACGAAGTCGCGGGCATCAGCTAGTAATTAATATATCTTTAATTCGTAGATAAATTTTAAACTTAGCAATGTTGATAGTTGTCATTTGCCAAAATCAATATGGCCCATATCGATTTCGGCAAATGACACATTAGCGTTGCGTGAGGGTCACCCCAAATCTGGACCCTAACGTAACGATGCAAAAGATTCAGCTGAATTTTTTAACTCGCATTTCCACATTTTTAACGAGTCCCGGGTCGGGCCATATATAAGTATTGGGTTGTCTGACAAAACGTTCTCAGTACTAGCCCGGAGCTAGGAAGTTGGCGGTGTGTCACCCCTGTGCCTTAAGCCGTCGGTCCCGGTTATTATCACTAACATGAGTCGTCAAAGCCCGCCAACTCGCATTGGAGCAGCGTGGTGGGTCTAAGCTCTAATTCCCTCTCTCCTGTGAGAGTGGAGGCCTGTGCCCAGCAGTGGGACGTTAATGGGTTGTAGTGGTGGATACTTGTATTTGTGTGGAAAATATGAGAAGCATTACCTTCAAAGCGTTTTTCACTTGATCCCTTGTGAGGTTGCAAGTGGCGGCGTCCCGGCAGATGTCCTCAATGTTATGGCCCTCGTCGATTATAACCACGTTGTCTTTCAGATCAATTTGCATCTAAACATTAATTATTTAACAATGTAGAAATACATAAAATATGTAGCAGAGTATATAGTATAGTTTCGGTCTTGGATTATATCTAAAGAGATCTTTAGAAGAATAATTAAAGTAACCAGGATTACGAAGCTGAAGTGGCAATGGGCGGGACGCACAGTTCGAAGAGTCGATAAACATATTTGGGGCCCCAAGGTGGAATAAAATGGCGACCCCGTACTCGAAAACGCAGTGTTGGCACTCTACTCAAAATCATTTTTTTTCAAACTTTTACCTACGCTCAAATCTTAAAATTCTTAGAAATTAAATAGATTATTCAAGAACATCTCACGACTAGTAAGTAATACTAAGTACAGTCCCACAAACTTATCTGGCCCGGTGGCCAAAATTGGAACTAATTTTTATGACTTAAATAGTCAGTTTTATTTTTTATATAACTTTTAATATTTATTAGCAACTCTAAATGTGACAGCGATGCTGAATTTTTTTGACTGTTTTTTTTTTAAATATATATAGCGAGCAAACGTGCAGGCGGGTCACCTGATGGTAAGTGATTACCGCCGCCCATGAACATTTGCAGCACCAGAGGAATTTAGTTTTTGTTTTTAATATATATTTGCAAATTTAAATGTGATAACAGCGACGCTGTCACTGGGTCAGACAAGTTTGAGGGACATAAGCAACAATCATTAAAAATAGGTAACACAGAATTAAAAAAAAACAATATTTTACTTACACTTTTCCTAATACCGGGTTCAATCAAGTAGTTATAGGGGCAGAACACAATATTGGCACTTTTGACCATCTCCCTGGCGCCGTAGTAGGGACAAGCGGTTAAGATTTCGCCCGTCGTCACTAGCTCCTTGAGATCAAACGCCGGCGGCAGGGCCTTCCGGTTCAAAGCTTTGCGGTTGTCGTAGTACTTGCAGTTGGTCTCTTGTTGGACTTTCTGTCTATCCTTAGATGATAGGGGCTGTGAAATGGGAAGTAATATTAATTTAATTACTTTACGTATTAATACGTAATAAACGTATTACGTAATAAAATAAATACAAATTTTTATTTCAAATAATAGTCTAGTCAACAAGTGCTCTTTGGGTCAAACTTTTTTTTCCGCCTCCGAAAATTCGGTTCCGAATAGCGTGTACCTAAATGATTTTCGAACAAAATTCAAGACCCGCTTGCATAAATTGCAAAAGTTACTAACAATTAACTGAAAAAAAATAATGGGGGTTGGTTACTTGCAAATATCTCAAAAACTACCTATTTGATATTTTTCAAATTTGAAAAAAGATTCAAAAAGAGGAGGAAATTTCCCAAAAAAAAGTTTTCACTCTTGGAACTATATGATCAATATTTATAATTTGCCAGAGGGTTGAAACTACGGCTAAAAACGGGCACTCTGGCTTGCGTAAGCTTTGCCCACGTTGGACCTTTAATGAATAAATATGATTTAAACCTATTCAATATAACAATTAAGAATTGAAAAAATTCAGGCATCTACTGGATAGATGAATGAGCAATAATCCGTGGTCAAAATTTTTTTATCGCGTATTTTCTATTAATTATGCATTAGTTAATGAATATTTTTTTCCTACTTGAACATGAACATTGCAAGTGCTATATAATTGTTAAATAACAAGTCTGAGATTTTTTTCCTTTTTTGGAGCTATTTTGGAATGGCCTCAGAAGAGATACCCGGTGGAAAAATTAAAAAATTGTTATTTTTCAATTTTTTATCAACAATTTACTTAGGTTAAAAATTAACAAGCTTGATCAATCAACACACCTTGATACACGAAGAACACATATCATTCTTAGACGGCCACTGACTCCTATCATACTCCCGTATACAGCTGTGCTCCCTAGCCGACAGTAGCGACATTAGCGCGTCGCCGCAGTACCTAGTCCGTCCGAACTCCTTCACGACCTGTTGGATCTGCTTGTGCGTGCGCGCGCCGTAGTAGATGATGGGAAGGCTGGAACCAACAAACATGGACGTCCTGAAGCGGAGGTTCTCCACCAGTGTGTAAAGCTCTCTGGAATCAACCCCGATATACCCGTCACCACATGCCGATCACACATAATATTATTACTACACCTACTACTACAACACACTAATTCTATTACATACAATTCTAAATTACATCTAATATGAAATATCCCTGTATAATATATTAAACAAAATATTAAAATTATGTCTTTATTCGCAAAAATAAAGAGATTTTTTTAAATGGATAAAAAAAAACTCTTTATTTGCAAAAATTATATAGGTAGGTACATTTATAATTTGGCCTCTATTTCCCAAAAAAGTAAAAACTGTGAGCATAGTACGAAAATATGTTTGTCTACTCATTACATAATATCATCTAAATTCGGTTTGAACAACAAAATATTTACGACATATTTTACTGTAAGTATATATAAAAAATGTCATAAATATTATAGGTCGTGATAGGACGATTTAATTGTTAATTTATGTGTTACTTATTACCCACATAAAATACCACTAATTATTGTACTTTGTACATGCATATTGTATATTTATGTGTATTAAATGGTGCTAACATAAATACGCATTTAGACGGAACATATTAAAATACAGAAATACTTTACAAATGATTAAAAACTACATCTTTGTCTCGGTAGCCTATCATTTCATAAAAAACAAATGACAAATTTTCATTTCACAACCAACGTTTGGCAAAATTATGAATCAAAAACTCATCTTTAAACAAACAACTGGTTCAAATAAATGATTTTTTTGACAAATTTTTTCCAGACAAATTTTTAAATTTAGTGAAATAATAATTTTGTAAATGATACTTTAACATTCAGCAATTTTGCAAAGGAAAACATTTGCGAATTGAATATACCTATTTTGTCAAATGATCTTTTATAAAATGATATTTTTGCGGAATACGTTGTTTGTCACCTAAATAGTTTTTAAACGTTATTTATGAAATGATCATTTGTTAAACGTTTTTGTGAATCATTAGTGAACCCTTTGTCTCACACAAGCCAGCTTGTTACAACTACGTTCAAAAAGTATAAACATACTTACATAATAAAGGACTACAATCTACATACATCACACAGAATCTATTACTCTATACATGCTTGTAAAAAATAGTCATAAATATTACAAAAAGCTACCAGCTAATCTATGAATAGTTCGTTACCGCGTAAATCTTGCATGCATTTCTTGTGCAACATATAAATACTCGCTGCTTGGTGTTCTTTACTTAGTACTGACATTTTTAAAATGCCCGCTGCCCATTACCTATATTTATATTTTATTTCGACTAATGACTATGTTAGTAAAAATTTGTTGCTAAAAATTAAAGGCTAGGAATTTAGGACGTTTTGGCATCTGCATGACATTGAAAGAATAGGTATTTAACAAGAATATAGCAGTCACGCTGCTCTATTGTAATATTTTCAAATATTTTCTCTACGGTAATTATCCACGGAGAAAACAGATGAATATATTTGTATGGAGAAACCGCCGTGCCATTTCGTCTTAAACCCAAAGTACCTACTTACACAATACGCGACGATAAATGGAACGTTCGTTGTAATACAAGAAACTTTATAAATCATAAAATGTACAAAATATAATTATCCTACTTAATCTTTGACGTGGATTTGACTCGCCAAGCAAGGCACGGGATTGCAATATTAAAAATTTTGAAAGAACAATCACCGAAGTTTCTGTTTTTGTTCTTTTCATTGTTAGGTAACCAGTTTCAACATTCATTGTAAAGTTTATTTGAATGAAACATAATTATCTCTATTATGTCACAGCTTTCATCATTCTAGTTCCAATTAATTTATTAACTCAAATTGAGAAAACAAATGATTTGTGGGGCATTTCCGTTAACGTTGTAAAATCATTGATTGATATCGTTGCACCCGAGTTAGCATTAATATTTAATAATTGTATTGATAGTGGCGAGTTTCCTGACTTAATGAAGCATAGCAAAATAATTCCTCTATTCAAATCAGGTAGTACCAGTGACCCCACTAACTTTAGACCTATATCTGTACTACCCACTTTCAGTAAAATATTTGAAAAATTAATACTAATTCAATTGCTTAAACATTTTGGTAACAATGACTTATTACATAGTAAACAGTTTGGATTTACACGCGGTCGCTCAACAATCGACGCTGGTGTTGAGTTAATTCAAAACATATTCGAAGCCTGGGAGGAGTCACGTGATGCACTTGGCGTTTTCTGTGATTTATCCAAGGCTTTTGATTGTGTTGATCACGAAACATTAGTCAGGAAATTGCACCATTATGGAATTAGGGGTGTAGCACTGGATATGATGAAATCCTACTTAAAAAACAGGATACAAAAGGTAGACGTCAATGGAAAGCGGTCTTCCGGATCGATTGTAAAAATGGGGGTTCCGCAAGGTTCAATTTTAGGGCCTTTTCTGTTCCTCACTTACATCAACGATCTTCCTAATCTCGCTAAGGATAATCATGGGATAGTATTGTTTGCTGATGATACATCACTTTTGTTTAAAATTAATCGTTACGAAGCAACTCCTGACGAAGTAAACAATTCTCTCACTAAAGTGGTACAGTGGTTTGAAGCGAATAACCTACTCCTTAATGGAAAAAAGACAAAGTGTATTAAATTTACATTACCTAATGTCAAACAGGTAAAAACCACTGTACAACTTGATCATGAGGAATTAGATTTAGTGGATATCGCTGTTTTTCTCGGAATAACGTTGGATGCTAAACTCCAATGGGGCCCTCATATAGATGACTTGTCGAACAGACTCAGTTCTGCTGCATATGCGGTTAAAAAGATTCGCCAGTTGACAGACTTAGAAACTGCGAGATTAGTATATTTTGGTTACTTTCACAGCATTATGTCATATGGCATATTATTATGGGGTAATGCTGCTGATATTCATTCTGTTTTCGTGCTGCAGAAAAGGGCTGTTCGTGCCATTTACAACATGGGACCTAGAGAGTCCCTAAGAACTAAATTCAAAGAAGTTAAAATTATGACAGTCCACAACCAATACATATTTGAAAATTTAGTATATGTGCATAAAAACATGCATAAATTCAAGAAAAAAAGTGACTGTCATAATGTTAATACAAGAAATAAGAATAAAATTGTTGTGCCCTCTTCTAGACTTTGTAAAATTAGTAATTCATTTGTCGGTAGCAGTATACGTTTTTATAATAAACTCCCAGAAGACATATTGGAGATGTCTCTCAACAAGTTCAAAGTTTTTGTAAAACGGAAACTAATTGAAAAGTCATATTAT
Organism: Erebia ligea; assembly: GCA_917051295.2. Lineage (NCBI taxonomy): Eukaryota > Metazoa > Arthropoda > Insecta > Lepidoptera > Nymphalidae > Erebia > Erebia ligea. The sequence goes on from OU785228.1 coordinate 15,044,249, forward strand.
AGTGTAAAGGATTATTTGAATGATAGGCAACCATGGGTATGAATTGTTCCAGCGGCTAATTATGTTATATTAAAAATATAATTTAATAATTTACTATATTTGTGAGATGGTGATAATAAAAAAAAAAAAAAACCCGGCTGAGTTTGTTGTGGGCTCTTCTCAGATCAGGGCGCGTTTGGAACCCTCGTAGCTTTAGTCTTAAGATACCGTTGTTAATTATCACCATCAATTCTTATTCTTTATAAACATGACGTTCAGAAGGTGTACTTTGTAGGTACCAATTTTGAATAAAGATGATTTGATTTGATTTGATTTGAGAAGAATTGGTGAATTGGTGGAATATTACTTATTAGAGATACCTTCATAAAGTTCCTCGTTCTTTTCTTCTAGGATTACTGCATCGCGAATTGCGTGAGTTTAAGGCTTATAATACGTAAAGATTAGCCTATAATATGGTTATTTTTTAAGGGAACGCTTACCTGACTTTTTCTGGAGTTTCTTTTTCAGTCACAGGTATGAATTTTTCTGGCGTAGATGGCAGTTCTGGACTATGTAGAGACGAATCAGAATTGTAGCGCATTTTCTTCTGCAGTTTCACTAAGCCTTCGTCTGGTAAATCTAGAGGAGGCAGAAAATAAAATGTTAAATTATGTTTCTAATATCAGTACCTATCATAAAAATACTAGATGATGCCCGCCACTTCGTCCGCGTGGATGAGGTTTTTTTATTCCCCAGCAGGAACTCCTTAATTTTCCGGGATAAAAAGCCTATGTTGACCATTTTGATTGCCATTCTAGAGGGTCCTCTCTATGACACGTGCCTCACCCAGTTCCACTGAGCCGCCGCTCTATGAGCGATGTCAGTCACCCCCGTTCTCTCTCCGGACCTCTGGGCTCTGTCTAAGAGTTACCTAGCAAGTTATATAAAAGTACTTATATAATATACTGGGCGCATTTGTTAAAGTTAAGAATAAAGATACACTCGTAGTTCGTACTTCAGTGTTCACGGCGTGCGCGTCTGAATGATGTTGCTCGAGGTTGCGTTCAAGTAGGGTTGCCAATTGTCATATAAGAGGTAGGTACGATACATTTTTCACAATACAATGTATCTCGTATCTTTAGAATCATCCGTACCGTACTTATTAACATAATATATAGGTAGATAGGTAGATCCTTAAGTATTACTAGTAGTTCTTAGTAAGCAGATTCTTTACTTTTTTTTTTCTTTATAGGTATATATATAGCAAGCAAACGAGCAGGCGGGTCACCTGATTTTAAGTTGATTGATTGATTTTATAAATTCTTTATTAAAATAAATATGTATAGCACATTCAACATTGTATACATAATACAGTGTGAAGAAACAAAGTTACAATCACTTAAAGGCTAAACAGGCACCTATTAAAATTTTCTACATAAAATAATAAAGATAACTGATTTCAACTTGGATTTGGTACTTACTTATTACACGAATAAAGCGCAATATGCGGAATATTTGTAGATATCTCCGCTTTATACAACTACGTGTTACGATGTTAAGTGATTACCGCCGTCCATGAACATTTGCAGCACGAGAGGAACCGCCAATGCGTTGCTGGCTTATGAGAACAAATAATGTTACTTCCACAAAATATAAGTTTCTTGAATAAAAATAACTAATGTAATAGAAAGAAAGAAAGAAAAAACATACTTATTACTAATCTAATGTACTTAATATCTCATGTACCTAAGTGAGACGCATATTATTAGGTAAAGTTGCATAGATTTTCAAAAAGTAAGCATGTATGTTAGTACATAATTAGAATTTAATGGGTTAATCAACCAATATTTGGGGTAAGAGAAGAATCTGATTTTAGTAGCGGTACCTAATAGAGTTTTGTCATATTATGTGTGGCACATGCCCTACATCAATTAAATTTCATTTCACTTCATTTTAGGTTTGCTTTTTTCTGGTTATGTCATTACGATTGTGTAATATAACTCTATTTTTAACAAAGTACAAATTAGGGTACTCCGTCACAATAATATTTACGACAAACATTGATATAATCGCTCGGACTTAACTCTTAAGAACTTCTGTTTCTAATATGGCGGAATCAAGAAACCTGTTTCTAGCCTGTATAAATTAACGATCGCGTACAAATACTCAAGCACGACAGCCCTAGAGAAGAGGGTCGATTTCAATACTTTCATTAGGGTGAACGCGGCGCCGTAATCTGCGTAATGGCGTCATTGTCAACGCTCGTCGCCATTTTGAATCAGTGCAGTCATTGCAAGATTTTACTTATATACTTAGTACTTACCTACCTATATCATTTTATACAAGTATTCATGCAGAATGCACACATAATAATTTTGACTGTGAAGGAATTTTTTTTGCTTGGGAGTTCAAATTTTCGTTCTAATCTCAACGTGCACCAACAGAGTAGGTACCTATGTAAAAGTATATTAAGATCCGAAAACGAGAGAAAACGACCGATTTATGTAGAGATATAGATAAATTCTATCGTTTGTCTGAGCTTAGTCAAAGTAGGTAGGTAGGTACATACTACATACGGTCTACGTTCTACATAATAATGTAGATACCGCGGCCTTAGAACCCCTCTCAACAAATGACAATTATGGCTTACGAAGTATATTTTTAATAGCATTAAATATGGTTTGTTATTTACATGAGAGCGCGTTCAAGCTTATAGAGCGAGAAAATATAAAAATCCAAAAAAACTTACTGTCAAAGGCATCATTATGTGGTTCTTGCCTCTTGCTTACGATGTTATTGCTTGTATTCTGTTTTAGTGGTGAGTCATAAATGCTTCTTTCACCTGAAAAAATATTCATTAAGTAATCAAAAATTTTGAACGCTCTAAATCAGTCATTGCAAAGAAGTGGTCGGTTTCCAATAATGAATGAAGGGAAAATGAATCCAATAATGAAGGGTAAATGAATGAATATTTTCTTCCTGAACTTCCTGAATTGGTTCATTTTTTAAGGGAAATGTTCATATTATACTAGCTGATGCCCGCGACTTCGTCCGCGTGGAATAAGGTTTTCGATTCCCACGGGAACTTCTTAACTTTCCGGAATGAAACCTATGTCACTCTCCGTCTCCAGGTCCTCAACTATGCCCATGCAAAAAATCGCTCTGTTGCAGCGTGATTGAAGGACAAACCAACAAAAAACACACTTTCGCATTAATCATATTAGTACCTATACTTAGTATGATTACTACTACCTACTGTACCTACCTACTACTAATTGACCAAAGTTCGATCTGATGGGACCTGGGTGTAAGGTGGGTATCTACGGTTGGTTATCACCATACAGATGCTATCTAAAAACATTTCAGGGCATTTTTTTATGCATTCAGATCAAACACACTTAAAGATCATAATCAATATCAAGATGGTCCAAGTTTATGCATTTGGCGACAACGTTCAAATATGCAGAGCATATGTCTAGAGGATGCTTAGAAGCATTTGCCTTGAAGGTGCGTCTGTTACGAGGCACAATTTAAGCACAATTTTCTCAGGAAAACGGTTCTGCGAGGTGCTTTAGTAATAGACTAAGAGATAGCTGTACTTTTGGTAACTATCGCTAGGAAGGCTGATTCACTCGTATTTAGTGGGGCTCTCCACTGATCGCAAAACTGCCAGTCTGGCCTGCATGCGGCTGGGGAACTGATAACTTATCGCCGCTCTAAGACGCGTTATGGTTACCAAAATGAACAATAACTAGGAAGGCTGATACGTGTAGGTATAGAATTAAAGTATGCGCAGTATCTATGTAAACAGTATAAAAACTGATGCTATTCATTGGGGCGTTATTAGCTCAAGCGTCGCATCGCGTTGATTGCTAATAAATATTATGAAGGCGTAGAATTATAATAGCTATCCTATTCTTATTACACTCGTTTAATTATACCAAACTAGCGGACGCCCGCGACTTCGTTCGCGTGGCATAAGTTTTTAATTCCCACAGTCACTCTTTAATTTTCCGGGATAAAAAGATGTCACTCTCCTGCAGGTCCCCATCTATACCCATGCAAAAAAATCACGTTAGTCCGTTGCTCAGTTGCGGCGTGATTGAAGGACACACCAACAAACCACCAAACATACACCTGCCGAGCGATCGCGTAACTTCTCCATCAATCATTGTTACAGTATCAATTGTTGTAATTGGCTGAATTTATGGCATTCTTGCTGCGTCAATGGATTATGTCCAATAGTGGAAGATTGTTAACCAATCAGAGGTGATTGCGATGTATCAATGATTGATGCAGAAGTTACGCGATCGCTCGGCTGTTGTTTTATAATGTATTTAAGAGTGTCTGACAGGGGGTTGCAATCGTACTATTATGTGTCTGACAATGGACAATGTGGTTTCTAATATTATTCCAAAGAAAAATATAAAAAAAACCGGCCAAGTGCGAGTCGGACTCGCGCACCGAGGGTTCCGTACAAACCTGTAGTAAGTTTTAAATTATTAAAAAAAATTGCTTAAAAATTACGTTTGTTGTATGGGAGCCCCCCTTTAATATTTACTTTATTGATATTTAATTATTTATTTTGAAAGGTAATATACAAGTTAATATTCTGTGAAAATTTGAATCGTCTACCTGTTACCGTTTTTAATATTGAGCAAAAAAATACGAAAAAAACACGTTTATTGTATGGGGACCCCCCTTAATATATATATTTTTTTAATTTTTAGTATTTGTTGTTATAGCGGCAACGGAAATACATCATTTGTGAAAATTTCAGCTTTCTAGCTATCACGGTTTATGAGATACAGCCTGGAGACAGACAGACAGACAGACAGACAGACAGACAGACAGACAGACAGACAGACAGACAGACAGACAGACAGACAGACAGCGGAGTCTTAGTAATAGGGTCCCGTTTTTACCCTTTGGGTACGGAACCCTAAAAACGGAGCCTAATACTTTAACGAATTTGTGGTGCCGTACCTTTTCTACCTGATACCTCCCAAAGCAACCGCGATCCAAACTTCATAGTCGGGGATCGTTTATACCTCTATTAGAGACATAGAAAAACTTTCAGATTTAATAAAATAACGAAGGTCTGATCGTCGCGGGATCTTGCTCTATAAATTCGCACGTCCGGCGTCGTCCCGTGGAAACGGACTACGTCACGATAAGAACGGCAGCCTGATTACGTAAAATTTGCAGTAGCGACAGCAGTAGCAATGCGACAGCAATCACTACTCGATCGGTCGCAAAACGTCACTAGAATTCGTATTACGCAAGCCGATCGCACATCTATTGCTCGCCTGTCGCAGAATGCACTTTTCATGCACTTTTGCTATCGATAGCCGCTGTTAAGTAATACAAAATTTCCGTTTGACAGCAGCGATCGCGAGATTTACGCCTGTCGCAAGCCTGTCGCGAGATACGTAATCAGCCCGCCGCGCCGCGCCGGTCTCGGAGGCCGGCCGCCCGACGTCACGCGACGTACGCGCACCTCGACAGCACGATCATGAATTTATTGTTATCATTAGTCATTACCGTGTCGACAGTGTACCCGTGCTATTACCCGTGAAACCCGTGTCGCATTACATAAAATTATTTCAGTGACGTTTACCTACGCGCAATAAACAATCTTACTTTTGTACCACTCTAGTATTTCTTCGTCCCGCCAAATATAAATACGAATACCTACCTAGTATGAATATAAATTATAAGATATAGATTTAAGGATTAGAACCGTTTATCAGGAGATAGCGGTCTTGCTTTCGCTTATGAGATAGTATTTAGTCGTTATAAGTATTATTACGTTGTGTGATCGGCCGGTGAGTCATGGAGGAGTTTTTGAATAAACAGTATGTTATGGTGTCGCACGAGTATTTCGATGAATATTTAGTGTTTTTGGGTATGTAATATATTGAGTATTCCTGTGGTTTATCATAATATTATGTCCGCAGATAAGATAAGGTAATATTATGTCCGCAATAAGGTTTGCCGTTTGAGTGATTGTAAGTTAGCTAAACTGATGAAAACTTTCCAATTAAATAACACTTGCTTTGAAAATGAAGGACAAATGAAACGATGAGAGAAAAAAAGGATGAAGGAAACCAGGATGCCCGAAAGTCCTCCATAATGTTGTGAAAGGTGTATGAGGTGGAATCACCACTTTAATATTTAAAATCAATAATAATAATATTTTGATTTCCATTAAGGCTCTGTCATAGCGTAAAATCGGCAAAACGGAGTTTTTTAAAGCAGTGTACCCTATCCATCAAAGTGTGACATAATGAATGCTTGTAAAAATAATATGCTGTTTTCAAGACCTTTAAGCAGCCTTGACGCATCTCAAAACACAATTTTAAAAAATCTCTGCATTGCAATTTTTCTCCTTATTGAAACTAATAATTTGCTCTAGAAATATAATATAAGATAAATTTATAGTTCTAAATCAAACACATTTTGGGATTAATTTACAAATGAATCCCAAAATGTGTTTGATTTAGAACACATTTATTATAGATTTAGATTTTAGTATTTACTGTTTTATACATAGAACAGTAAATACTTATTTTTACAAATTATTTCTTCAATTTTTTGCGACATGCGCTTGATTTCACCCCCGCGCGCCTATATTTTGATCTCGTGAACTCACAACGCCTTACCTAAATCATTTATTTATTATTACAGGCATGGGATACATGTACCGAAAAGCAGCGACTAATTTGAGGCCAGTCCACTGTTTGACGCGCAACGATGACGGGACGTACACATTTTCGCTAAAATCTGTGCTAGCAAACTCTGCATGTATATTTACGCCTGGTGTGATGTTCGAGGAAACGAGAGCGGATGGTGACAAAGTAGGTATCAATCTTCTTTGTATAAAGTATAAACCCTCAACGCAAAAAGGTGTTAAAAATAAATAAATTTAATACTTAAAACTATGTTAGGGGGTCATCCATAAAGTACGTCACACGTTAAGGGGGGGTAGGGAGTCGACGAAGTGTGACATTGTGTGACAAGGAGTGGGAAGGGGGTCCTAAGTTTCGTGACGTCACATTTCAAAATGTGACCTCTCTGTAGGGGGGGCTCACAAATGTGGCCAACTGTGACAAGGACGGGGGAGGGGTCAACTATCACGAAATTAGTGTGACGTACATACTTTATGGATGACCCCTAGTAAAGATTGAAAATAAAATAAGAATTTCAAATTGACACTAACTAAGTTCTACAGGTTTTCCCTAATTAACACTTTCAAAAAGTGTTCTAGGATTGGTGACTCCAACTTCTCCGCTAACATCTTCAGGATGCTTTTGGACTGCGAACTCAGTCTCGTCAGAAGGCAAAACGTCTTCTTCCTTATCATGGTATAGTCATCCGTTTGCTCTTGAGCAAACACGCCAGATGCTGAATAAAACCGCGGTAAACCCAACAGTATCCTGAAGCCATTATTATATTGGACCTGAGGTATCCAGAGCCTTTTGATGGTAGTTAGTCCACAGGCCTCCCGTGTAGAAGTTCTGACAAAACGCTATGAAAAGCGTTATCTTCGCTTCCTTGCTACATCGGGCGAATCTGCGGGCCAACATATTATTACACCTTACAGCTAAGCTTCTACGCTCTCGCTCTATGACTACCTGACCCCTAAGATCCTCCGTCCGTTTTGTGCTATTCCAGACTATAATCTATCGCTGTGCCAAATTTTATCCAAATCCGTTCAGCCGTTCTGGCGTGATTGAGTAACAAACATCCATCCATCCAAGCTTTCGCATTTATAATATTATTAGTATAGATTTAATGAGAAACTGCTCAACGTACCTACTTAATTATCAAAAATCTGCTCGAACCACTATAGACTTGGCTCAGCACAAAAAAGATTTTGTTAAATGCCATCTGGGCGAAGCCGGCTGGGTTAGCTAGTATAGGTATCTATTAACTATGGAAAAGGACTGAGATATCAATGTACTAAAATTATACATCAATGGATATCAATATAAAATCTATTTTTCTTTAAAAAGGTAATAAAGTTGCGCATAGGTCGTTCTAATTGCGAACTTACAATAAAATTTTTAGAAAATACACCCGCGAGAAAACCTATAAAAATTATATTACATAAGCTATAAAAATTATATTACTTTTTTATAGGTAGAAGCGCTAATAACTTTCGAAGGGGACACAATGACCCACACACAGATTGAAAAAAACGGACGGACATCAATACATAAACGAAAGTTTTCTCCGGAGAAACTTGTTGTGGTAAGTGTCTAGATTGTGGCTAATTCTGCGATTCAGGGCGATTATGTAAACCTGCATCAATCATTGTTCCAGTCTCAATTGTTTTGATTGGCTGAATTTATGTTATTTTGTCTGCGTCAATGGATTTTGGCCAATAGTGGAATGTTCTCACGGTTTTACAAAAGATTTGTTTTTTGTTGCAGACGACAACGGCCGTAGGTTTTGATAAAACTGTTACGAGAGTTTTCCATCTGGTTCAATAAAAAAAATGAGATACGCGCCGAATTGAGAACCTCCTCCTTTTTTACCCGACTGCGGAAACCCGACTGCGGAACGCACAGGGTTATGTGTTCATCAGTCTATATATGTATATTTCCTTTGTGTCGCACTACAGACAAAACGGCTGACCCGATTTTGATGATACTTGCACCACTAGATTTGTCTTAATCTTCCGAGTGTCATAACGGAAGCCGAATTTGAGAAAAAACAAAATGGCGCCCACTAGAAGCCATATTGTAATAAATTTAAAAATGAAAGTCAATAAACTATGGCAAGTGGGGTATCGATTAATAGGTCTTGTAAAATCATAGTTAGGTTCCCTAGACCATTTTCTCATTTTAACAATCATTTAGGATTTACGAGGTTTCAAAGCTTCATTTTTAGTGTATTCCTTTGTGTCGCACTACAGACAGAACGGCTGAACCGATTTTGATGATACTTGCACCACTAGATTTGTCTTAATTTTCCGAGTGTCATAACGGAAGCCGAATTTGAGAAAAAACAAAATGGCGCCCACTGGAAGCCATATTGTAACAAATTTAAAAATGAAAGTCAATAAACTATGGCAAGTGGGGTATCGATGAATAGGTCTTGTAAAATCATAGTTAGGTTCCCTTGAACATTATTTCATTTTAACGATCATTTAGGATTTACGAGGTTTCAAAGGTTGTATTCCTTTGTGTCGCACTACAGAAAAAACGGCTGAACCAATTTTGATAGTAGGTACTTGCACTACTAGATTTGTTTTAATCTTCCGAGTGTCACTATGGAGGCCGAATTTGATTTGGTGTAACTTCGGGCCGATAAAACGTCGCCTGTTTACAATAAATACTTACTGAACTAAAAAGTTTGAAATAAAAAAGTAATTTAATAAAACAAAAAACCCGACTGCTGGGATATCAAAAAGTATAAAACAAGACATGAATTGAAGTATTTCATTATTATCAATTTACATCGTATAATTTAATAAAATTTATCAAGATTATTACTTTTTGATATCCCAGCAGTCGGGTTTTTTGTTTTATTAAATTACTTTTTTATTATGATTTATTTTGATGGAAATTGTTGGATTCAAGATTTGCTTATATGCATCGCTGGCTGCATTTATATAACACGAGTTACGCATATTACACTGCTAGCTGATGCCCGCGACTTCGTCTGCGTGGTTTAAGTTTTTTTGATCCCGGCTCCTTAAAATTCCGGGATAAAAAGTAGCCTATGTCATTCTCCAGGTCCTCAACTATACCTGTGGCAAAAATCACGTCGATATGTTGTTCCATTACGGCGTGATTGAAAGACAAACCAACAAACAAACACACTTTCGCATTATAATATTAGTAAGTAGATACTTATGATAAATACATAATTTTAATCACATACATTTTAAAAATTCTTACGGATGTATGTTATACTTACCTATACTGATTAGGTATTGTATTTTTATTGTTCGATTGCATAAAGTGCAAAGGTATAAATAAAGCAGATATAAAAAAAAATTGTACCATATCCCTAATACCGACTTATCTCATTTACCTATGCGACCAAATATTCCGAAATTGTTTTCCGAAAATTCCGTAGGAACGTAGGATTTACCAGCATCAAAGTCATCTCTGTTTGTCTCCACGATGCAAGCTCAATTTCGTCAAAATCGGGTCAGAAATGGTACAATTCAACATACAGTAGGTAGAATTGTAGCATTTTTAATTTTAGTAAGGATAGTTAATAAAATTACTTATGGATTGATCATCTATCTTGTATTATAAACCTGCCATTTTGAGCACGTTAAGCCGTCGGTCCTGCGCCAGTTCTCTCTCTGGTCGTGTCGGATTTTCCAATTCCGTTTGGCTCGTAATGGATGACAAAATGGCAATTACTCATAACTGAACCTCCGGCGAAGTGCGCCGTTACTTGAACGCTCGAATAATCAAATTCTCCACATAATCCCCTATCGACTTTCACTTAACATGGCAGGGTAGGCTATGTACCCTGCAGAGTTGATATATTTCTAGAGTCAGTGATGTCCCGCAACGACCTCAACTTTACAGGTAGGATCAGGTTCGTTTTGAGTAATTATCAAAAAGACGCTGCGGCTCGGCTCATTTTTCATCTGCAGGTGTGCGTTTCGCTTTGTGAGACGTTGGGCTTGGTTGGGAAGTCGACGTTAAGATATTCAGTTAATTTAACGTTGAATTTGTGTTCTTTAGAGTGAAAGGTGAAAATAACCAACAAACAAAGTTTTTGTCTGGCGGACCAAAAGTTTGCATCATTCGCTTTTATATGCAGCGCGCATACTAGGCGACAGGAAAAAAAAACGTCGATCAACGCGGGCGTCTGGTTCCCAGCTAGTTTTCGCTTTAATTCTTGTGTACTGTTAGGCGGATGAAAATCGTACAACGGAACGCAGACGTCACCACAGACTATCCGTGTCTATGTGTCTATAGCGCACATGAGGCCCCGTTTGACAATTTTGACGTTCCTTGAGTTTTCGCGCGTTTTTGGGTGTCAGTCAGAGTGACAGCGCATAGCGACGAGGAGGGAAATCGGTTCGCGTTTTAGTTGGGAAATTGTTGATGGTTGTGATTACTTTACAAATTGATTCTTCGTTTTATAGTACCTACATTTTTCATCATAAGGAACCTATAGTTAGGTGTGTTTGTAACATCCTGGCTTGCTCCTGGTTTAATCAACTCAATGCCAACAACCCAGAACATTCTCTCCGGGGCACTTTCCAAAACACGATTCCCTATTCCATTAGACCCTCCAAGTTATCTCGCGTTATTTACATCGCCTGACCGTACCGTCTTATGTAATGTACCCTTATGTATTGGGTATATAAGTGAGCAATCGTGGGCCGTGTGTCGTTGTTTATAAGGGTGGTTTTGCCGGGGTGGAGTAGGGTTGTCAACCGCGTTCCAATAAATTGTCAATATATCAGGTCATTGTATTTCCTTGGTAAAAACACAAATAGAACTGAAGTCAGCTTTGCCGTTGATCCTGTGTCGTGAATACCTTGAATCGATTGCTTTATTCTGAACTTCATGGGCCCTTCGTTTATATTATTAGAACATTAAATGGAGAGCTTTTTTATTCGCGCTTAGACTGCAGAATACCTATAGCATGTGCAAATCCTTGCAGGACCTCCTGAAAGTGTTACCTATGTTTAGGAAGCCATTCAAATACTGTGAAAGACTAAAGTCTGAACTAAAAAGAAAGGCAGTTTTTTCTTGGAATTGTTTGATTTTCATGAAAATGCAATGATCCTAATACAATTCATTCATTTATCGTAAGTTGATGGTTACACAGAATGGATTTTATCTGTCTTTCTTGGTATGTAGTACTTACTTAGTGAATCATAGTACTTAGTGGTGAAGTTTCTAGCATGGGACTCATAGCAATCGTAAGGCCTTTGGGTCAAGGCCACTTGACATAATAAAATATAAACAGTATTTTGGTCGTACTCATAATTTATTGGTATACCTGCCTATATTGTTAGCTAAGCTATTTGGATTGGGCCAACGGGTTCATGGCGCTTTGTCAAATAGGTACACGTGTATGAACATTTCAAGGAGAAGTCGCTAGCCCTGGCAGTGGGCGAGTGGTCGGCGGGCTGGTGTGGGTGAGGGGGGTGTCGCGGTGTCGTTGCCATGGCGACGCGGCGCCCGGACGCCGGATCCCGACGCCCGCAGTGTCGGCCGCCGCGCCCGCGCCCCGCACAAGTGACACAAGCTGCGAAAAAGCACAACCGCCCTGGGAGTGTGGCGACCACGACGTTTCAAACTTGATGGACTGTCCGGATTTTTGAAGCGAACCAATTTTTTTAGACAAGTTTAGACGTAAGATTTACTATCATGCGGCATCGCTTGATAATCTTTGAAAATCCAACATTTACGATACTGACTATTTGCCAAGTGAAAAATAAACTTATTGGTCGTCGCGTTGTATGTTGGAAGTTCTATATAGTGCAATTCAGAGAAAACTACATCTTCAGAGAAAATTTCGCGATACAGACTGCTGTACCCCTGACGCTAATGTCATGACGATCCATTAAAAAAGTGCTCCTGAAAAAAGCTTATTATACTGTCGAAGATTATAATGATAAAAGCGCATGGATTTGACTCACTCCAGCAATGCTCAGGACTGCGGTTACTTATGTATTTTTTCAAAAGAGCAACCAACTTGGTGGTTCTTCTCGGTTGGAACGACATTCCGAACCAGTGGTAGATTCATTCAACTATTCATAAGCACTTGTAAAAAAACTTTTGAATTTGAATTTGATGCAGTCTTACCTGATTATTTTAGGTAGATGAGAATCAGTGCAGTGTTATCAGAAATTTAGATGACAACGAGCCATGGTCACCGTAACATCCACCCTTCAGGTCGGGTCGATGTGGCCGAGGGAGGGTAGGCTAGCACCTTTTGTTTAGGACCCCACCCCCTGTTCATTTACTCGCACACTGCTCTCAATATTGTTTGCGAAAGGTTTAGGTGCCTAAATGTAGAGGGGAAATGTCATGGTTTCACTTTTAAAGAATCCCTTGTAATGAAATATTGTGTGCGATACGCAGCACTTTGTTTCAGTGCCTCGTCTAGCCCTTCATTGTACGAGGGCTGGCAAAAGTACGGGCAATTAAAAAAGTAATCTAGACTTGAGATTTTACGTTGTAGGTAGGTACGCTCGTTGACATCCACTCGACGCGCGTAGATGGATTTCAACTGAGCATTTTTTTTGTTGAAAATTATTTTTAAAAAGGTAAAAAAGTGGAAATGTCATGGCAAATGTTTGAAGAAAACACTGTAGAATTACTTATCATTTAAATATTTAAAAAATATTATAGAATTAAAAGAAATGTTGGTTATGATTGTTGGGGGTGTTGGGATCGAGCTTTATTTTCTAAGTTAGTTAAACTGACGTGTCTCATTATTATTAACCACTTTGTTTCGTCTAGCTCTTCATTGAACCTACGAGGGCTGGGAAAAGTATGAGCAATTAAAAGTGTTATATAGACTTGAGATTTTACGTTGTACGACGCGCAGTAGGCAATTCCGTACAAAATAGTAGAATGGATTTCAACTGAAGATTTTTTGTTAAAAATTATACAATTATAGTATTATAATTATAGTTAACCTAGAGCCAACAGAAATCGCTGAGAATGGTATAAGCTTTCGTTGGTTCCTCCACGACGGTTAAAAGAACGTTTATGTTGATGCTGCCGGGTACCTACCTACCTAAACCACAATAACTACAGAATCTTTCGTTTGAAAATTGAAGTTTCGTTTCGTGTCCCTACTCCTCAACCCTGATGCTGCACGGGTAGTTTTCACATAAATCCTAAGGAAGAAGGATTTTGATAAGGGAATTAATAGGTAGGTAGATACCTACCTATTGAGATGAATCATAACTGTCTTACATTTATGTAATTTAGTACCTAGTAGATACATTTAAGTAAGACAGTTTTGATACTTCTTTTTTTGTATCCCAAAAAATTCAAAGCTTTGCGGAAAGCTCGCAGATTTTCATATAAATCTGTGTATATTGATACATACGTACATTGATACCTAGGTATCTATATTTTTTAAGAAATCTGGAAAATTGAATCAATTGAGTTTGTTAGAACTTGTCTAACATATTTAATTGAGCTATAGATTCGTATACATATAAATAAAAATCTTACCCACCTCGTTTATAACTAGTGGTTCGCCCCGAACTGAGACCTCGCGGTATCACAGAGCGCTATCTATTGACATCATTGTGAAGTTTTGTTAAAAGTACTGAAGCTCATTAAAAATTAAATAATTTCGTTTCCTTATTATATTTATCTAATTTTAGTACTTATTTGTTGTTCAAGTACAGGATATAATTCAAATAATTGATCAAGTTTCAGGCTCAGCCTTTCAGAAAATTGAGAGTTCTGAGGTCAACTTTGGACGTTAGAAAATCTCCACTTTGAAAGCCCCCCATTTCGTCAATTTTAGGGGAAAAATAATAAAAAAAAAATTTTTGGACTCTATTCCTATTTATCTTTAAAATGATATACCGCACCCCTATGTAACGCTATAAAAAAATAATATACTTCGCATGCGCATCTACGAGTATGAGAGCCCCCCTGAAATAAAGATTTTTATAACTATTTAAGCCATATTCGGCGGGAGGCTATCGGTTTACATATTATATTTAAATTTGAAGTAATTTCGTTCAGTAATTCAGAAGTTATAAGGCTCTGACAGACGGACGGACGGACGGACGGACAAGTGCCAATTCACTCAAGTAGACTCAGAGACCTTCGCTTCGCTCGGTCAATATAAACACTCCCAAATACGCTCCTCTTAACAAATAAAATACATACTTACCTATTTACTTTATAACATTAATCCATAAAAAAGAAAAGGCAAAAATGATTGCATTTTCCTCATCCATTATGTAGTTATTTATCTGTATTTAAATTGCCAAAATTAATCTCGTAAATAAAGACTCGTTATGGCAGAGTTTCAACGACGCGCGCCAATTTAAAGTAGGAAAGGCAGGGAACTTCGAAATACGAGTCTCTGGCGAAATGCGAACTTCACTTCTAACAATAAAGCTAACAATGTTTTCGTTTGCGTAGGTATATATACCTACAGGCTGTTTTGAAAGTAGATCTTACTAGTTGATACCCGTGACATTGCGTGGATTGAATTTGTTTGACGCTTCGATTTTCCGGAATGAAAAGTATGAAGTATCCTATGTTAGTCTACAGGATCCAAGGATATCTTTGTACCTACCTACCAAATTCCGGCAAAATGGGTGCATGGAGTTCTATATATAGAAGTTTTCTTTATGTACATAGGTAATCTACCTACTTTACGTATATAATATTTGTAAAGATATTTACCACGAACTCATATGAGTTTGTAATAAAAATACTAAGGTGATACCAAGTCGGGTTTGATTCCCGGCAGGGCCAATTCGAGAATTTGTGATTTCTGAGTTTTCTCTGTTCTGGTCTAATGGGAGGCTTCGGCAGGGGCTAGTTACCACCCAAGCGGCAAAGATGTACCTACCGCGAAGCGATTTAGCGT
Source organism: Erebia ligea (assembly GCA_917051295.2). NCBI lineage: Eukaryota > Metazoa > Arthropoda > Insecta > Lepidoptera > Nymphalidae > Erebia > Erebia ligea. The sequence continues at coordinate 15,059,798 of OU785228.1, forward strand.
TCCGATTTTAAGAGGCGATTAGGGGTATGGGTTTAATGGGAAGGTAGATATTATAGCTGGCGTACTCCAAATAGGTTATACCGCTACCATCTTAGACTGCATCATCATTTACCACCAGGTGAGATCGCAGTCAAGGGCTCACTAGTAGAGGAATAGAAAAAAAACTCAAGTCCCAAAATAGAAGTTTTCTTTTTCTTTACGCAAGGACATAAACTCCAGGCTCACCGCTCAAGTACATAATATATGTATAAAGTCCGCATCAAATCGATAGCGTGGTTGACGCGGCGGGTGTGGACTCCGCCCACATTTCACACGGAAGGTGACGATTGGCCGAACGCGACACGCACACCTGAACACTTGCAAGAGGATAATGAATAATTTCCACAATTTCTCCCGTTGTTCTTTGTGTCAGTTGGCACGTTTTAGAACGTGTGTTGTGTGTGTGCGTGAACTCATGATAACTGAAGTGGTAGTCTTGACATATTATTATCTTAAGTAGGTAGATACTTATCTTAATAAGGTAGCGGGTAGATGAGGAAGGCGGAGGATTGCGTGTGGTGGCGAACTCCAAAAGGTCTATATCCAGCAGTTGACGCATATAAAAACAGAAATAAACTGACAGGATTGGATTCAGACAGGAAAATTGAGCCTAGGAGTTCGAGATTACCTATGTTTGTACCTAATTCTGTCAATAACGTAGGTATCTACACCCTACATCTCAATTAAGAAAGAATTTTGAGAAATTCCTATGAAATCTTTAAAAACCACACTACCAGACCATCCACACCGATGAAATCACTTGAGGGTCATTTGGACCCCAAACGCAATGGATTTTATGTAATTAATTGTCGTTGTTAAATTAGTGCCGCAAGTCAGTAAGTATGACTTACGGCAGATCAATAATTAATTGCTCTTTCATTATTCCGTAATCTGTCGCTAACGTCAGTAACTAACGTAAGACAATAAACCCTAATAATATATTACTTAGTTTGTCTATAGTGAAAGATGAGAGCACCTAGATTAATTAACTTTTTAAATACTGGCACTTTAAAAAGTTAATTCATATTTTTAAATGCAGCCACACAAAACTCAAGGCAGTTAAACAAAGAAATAAAAAAATCTAGACTAGACTAGGTAGACTAGGTACATTCGGGGATACTCGGCCAATTTTTTTTATTCGCATCTATCACTATGGTATACAGACTCTAGCAACGTTTATAATATCTAAAAAAGTGAAAAGCTTCGAAGATTACAGATATAATGGTATGTAATTAATTTTGGCCGTTACTGTGCTAGCAACTTAAACTTAGTTTGATGATATAAATAGCATCCGCAGATTGTAGAAGCCATACATTTTTTCACAAACATCCCACAGCAAATCAGACAATCAAAATCCATCAAAGGGATGTTAAATCGACAAACATACAGGCTACCGTTGACGCCGATGAACAAAAAAAAAAAGAACACTTGAAATCTAATTCCGTACAATCGCGGGCAGATGCGCGTCCGAACAAAGGGAAGCATTTGTAGAATCGTAATAGGTACATCTAATTTTACGCTAGCATTGTGCGCCAGCGTTGTTCGCGCCCTGATCGACAGCTCCGATAATTTGAATATGGTAAGGCATCCGAGCGTGAGGATTGCGCCGGCGCAGATTTTGAGTTTAAATTTTTTTGAGGTGGTCCATGTTATGCTTTATGGATCATTTTTTATGATATCGAATTGGTGCTTTATTGAATCTTTGCTAATATTTTAAATATGGAAGATTGTCCCTCCCTTAACTTTTAAAGGCAAGGGCCTTTAAAAGTTAAGGGAGGGACAATCTTGGTGGTCCTTGAAAGGAGACGGACAATCTACCCGACTACAATTTCTGATCAGGCTTTAAAATCGGCTAAATTCTAAAGTCAAGAAAGCATGCCTCGTCCATGAGATAGGCATCTTTAAGACACGTTTCGTAACAGCTAACCGTATTTCATCAGTCCTGACTGTGGTAAAGTGCAATACCTCATAAAAAATATATAGATAAATTGAACTTACCATGGAATCTCTTTGAGAAGAATGCTTCTGGAGATTCAACTGTGCTCTTTTGCGGGCTTGCAATGTATTCTACAGCTCCATCCAGTTGGTTCAGCTCGGGATGCTGGGCGAAGGATGTCGTGGCCAGGTCTTGACTGATGCGATCTGCCAAAAATAAATATATTTATGTTCCTGTTATTTATAACATAACTAGCTTATGCCCGCGACTTCGTCCGCGTTGACTACACAAATTTCAAAACGCCATTTAACCCCCTTAAGGGTTGAATTTTCAAAAGTCTTTCTTAGCGGATGTCTACATCATAGTAGCTATCTCTATGCCAAATTTCAGCCCGATTCGTCCAATGGTTTGAGCTGTGCGTTGATAGATCAGTAAGTCAGTCACCTTTTACTTTTATATATTTAGATTACCTATAGAAAACATAATATTTTATTTATGGCACGGCTTGCGGTTCGACGCCAAGCGATGTGAGAGTGTGTTGGGTGAAAGATAATTTTAAACTAGCGTGCCATTGAAAACACCTAGGTATGTGATTTAGGCTAAATACCAGTAGGTATGAACCTACTTCATATTATTATGTCCATAATAATATGTAACACAGAGTACCTATCTATGACAAAATTACTCTTTATTATTTCAACAAAAACTTGTTAGGTACTCTTTAAAAGTTTTTAATTTTTTTGGAACTGACTACTTAGCAAAAACAATTATTATTTTAAGCCTTTGCTCTTACTTGTACTTTTTACAGTAATCCGTCACTCGATCTCGGTAGAGAACTTCGTCTAATTGCTCTCGGAGTGAAAACATCGAACGTTGAATGGGAACCGAAAATTTCATATTTCCTAAAACAGCCGTCGGAAACGGCTAACCCTCCTCCCCCCTCGTCACTCAGAGCTGTAAAATCCGTGCAATTTGTGCTCCCTCTACTCTTATCGTATACCTATATACTTATCGATTTATCGCAAACACAAGTTCGTATTTTAAAAAGTCAAGTTAGCCGTGGGCATGCCTCCATGGATCTTATCGTGGGTGATTACAGTCTATTTTGGTGTAGTAAGGAATGGGTGGATAGGACGTTTCATTTCTGAGGCAGAGTGTAAAAATGCCGTCTTGTAGGCACGCTGCCCCTCCCCAGGCGACATTTTTACAAGTGGGGGAGAGGGAGGCCACCCGGACGCTCCCGTCATTTCGTTGTCATCCAGGGGCTCCTTTTTGCGCGATCACGGCGCGAGCGTCGGCGTCGACAATACTGTTCAGTATTTTTATTCTTTCCGAGAAGAAAATGTAAAAAAAAAACTCGTAGAAAATCATGAACAATGCCGCCCTTGGGCGAGATTACCGCCATCAGAAAATGAATGCTTTGTTAGATCCGTCCACGGGGATGTTTTCAGTTGTTACATTAGACTTGTCATTTCCATTAGAGGGTCCAGATGTCGCCGAGCCGCCCGAACCCGCCCAAGTCTTTATTTGCGTTTCAATTATGAGAGTGCTTCGTCACAATCACTTATATAACGGCTCGGAAACATTACCTACTGCTTACTGATCATGAAATAGATACATAATTATTATAATGGGATACGTTTGTTGTTTGAAATTTAAAGGAGATATTACAATTTTAAATTATAAAGGCAAAATTAATAAGACGGATTGAAATGTCAGAGAGATAGATGATCTACCTTGGATCAACCAAAATGAAGAGCTATTCAAATTTAGTTTGTTTGAAATCTTTAGGTACAGTGGAGACAAAGCTATCTAAAGATAGATAATTGGATTTCTTAGAAGAAACGTCTACAGTAACTGAATATAACGATCAGAATCACAGACTATTGAATATTGATATACCTCTCTCTGAATTCAAAGCAGGTTAGGTACTTGTTGACAGGAAATTAATTCCCTCTGAGAAAGACCAAATATAAAAAAAGCTTGATGCTGTACAACAATCAAAAATTATTAACGTACTTAACTATATTCTAGATTTTGAGGTTTTATTGAAGTGAAAATTCTTTTTCATCATACCTATTCGAAAAACGCATATTGCCTTCAGAGGATAGCGGGAGCAAAGTGTAACTTGTAGGCCCATGGGACTTTTCATTTCTCTCTTCTGATTGGTCCGAAGTCACGTCATCAATTTGTTGATCGAATATACGACTTTGCATTTCTCTGTTCTGATTGGTCCGAAGTCACGCGATCAATTTGTTGATCGGATATACGTCTTTACATTTTATTTAAACTTTAAATATACGTCTAAATAATGTCTATACAATTACATAGAAGGTTGATAGAAGTATCTTCTGGTTGGTGCTTAAACGTATAGGTAATGTCCATACATAGTAGGTTGATACTCCTAGCTTTTTCTCATACGTAATGATGAAAAATAGTGTGTGTCACTCGGGGCCAAATTTTTTTGTTCTCGGGCGGCGTATATTGAATTCCTCGCTACGTTCAGGATTCTACTTTAGAACCCCTCGCTACGCTCGGGATTCTACTATAGAATCCTTCACTTCGCTCTGAATTCAAAATAGCGCCCTCGGGGAACAAAAATTTTCTTTGGCCCCATGTAACACAAATAACTATAGAATCGTGATTTGAAAATTCGATGAAACGAAAAAGCGACACCTTAAAGAGACAATAGTAGATTGTTCATCAAGGGACTAAAATGAGCCATTTCATTCGAGATGTTTAGCATGCTATAGTGTCGAGTAGAATGGCTTTTAGTCCCGTGGTAAACACTCTACTTTTCACTCCGATTGCGAGAAAGTAAAATAAATAACGATTTTTAATTATTTTTTGCCAGTCTATTGTTACATTTTAATAGTAGGTGTATAAGATCTTTATTTTCACTTGATGATATTATTAACAAATAAATAGTCACATTCACTTTACCCTAAGCCTTCACCTTGTATTAAGTATTGTGCATCGAAATCCGAAATGGATTGAATAAACATCCCTTTAAATAAATGTATGTAAGGATAGTTAATTAGGTACAATAAAAATATTAGAGATTTCGCGGAAATCCGCAATACCAACTTTATTTTTCTCCTTGTTGTTAAAAAGAAGGAATTTAAAAAAAAATGCATTAAGAACCATAGACATTGAGCTGTACCTACGCACGTACGTGTAGGTGACGATGGGTAACATTAGCACATTGACGCATACAAGTAGGTACATTCAACAAAGGATTGCGTGCAAATTATTTCAAAAATCGAACATAAAAAAAGTAGATTCTGTGTGGATCGTATTAACATAGCGTATCTATTTATTTATTTCATACAGTGGGTCGACGCTCACACAAATGTGAGACCTGACTACCATCATACCATGACAGTTTTAGCAGTCCTAGATGTACGGTACCTACTGCATAAAAGACATTAGAGTAATAGAATTTTGTATTATAAATATTCTGCTAGTTTCATTCGTTACGCCCCTATCACCCCGCCGCTTTGCTTTGTCTAGATGCCTTTGTTGAACGACTGGTACGAAAGAAAGTATCTTATTAGACTGTCTGTGACATTCGTTTGGACTGTTGATATTAATCATAGACTATGAATTTTTACTACCCATTTACTACATATATCTTAATAACGCCAGCAATTATTAAAAAAAAATTACTTTAATCCCTAGACCCTAAATGCTAACTTTAGTCCACCTACGCTAATTGCACGCGCACACACACTTTTTTTTCAATTCAAAATCAATAGGTTAAGATGGTTAAGGCTCTATAATTTTCTAGTGATCGCCCTTTTGAAACCAGCAAAGTTACAGCAAAAAACATTAATTCATGTAAAACAATATTCGCCTTTGGTACGGACTCAAAAAGAGGAGTTCAAATCAAAAAAGGAGTCACTGCGGCCAACCTCAAAGTATTTGAGGTTGGTTTGAAAGGGAGTGCGAATAAAATCGCAAATCAAATCGAATTCACTCCAAAAACTTCGCGAATTATTTAGGTATGTGGGCTCTATAATTGCGAAGAGATTGGTCTATTGAAACCAGTAAAGATAATAAGCGAAGTTAAAGCAAAAACTATTTAAGTATGCAAAACAATACTCGCTTCTGGTACGGACACAAAAGGAGGGGTTCAAATTAGAAAAACAGTCAATGCGGTCCAAGTTCCTACCTCAAAGTAGTGGAGGCTGGTTTGAAAGGGAGTGCGAATAAAATCGCTAATCAAATCGAACTCCCTCCAGAAACTTAGCGAATTATTTAGGTACTGGATGATGCCCGCGACTTCGTCCGCGTGGATTAAGATTTTTTGATTCCCGCGGGAACTCTTTAACTTTCCGGGATAAAAAGTAGCCTATGTCCTTCCCCGGGATACAAACTATCCCCATACCTTTCATCAAAATCTGTTGAACAGATGGGCCGTGAAAGCGTAGCAGACAGACAGACAGACACACTTTCGCATTTATAATTTTAGTATGGATGCGGGCTCTATAATTGCCTAGAGATTGCTTCTTTTGAAACCAGTAAAGATAATGAGCAAAGTTACAGCAAAAAGTTTATAATTCATGTAAAACAATACGCTTTTGAAGTTTTGGTACGGACTCAAAAAGAGTTCAAATCAAAAAAGCAGCAACTGCGGCTTACCTCAAAGTAGTGTGTAGGCTGGTTTGAAAGGGAGTGCGTGTAAAGGCGATGTAACGCGATGCTCTTACAAGTCGGTAGCGGGCAAAGCTTTGTCTCTCGCCGCTCATCACTACCAATTATGTCAGGTTTTAGGAAAGGTGTTCAAATTTTATTTAGTGTTCGTACAAGAGAACATAACGAAACAAATAAATTCATAACGAAAAAAACTTACGAGCAACGTATCTTTACTGACTGAATGATTGATATAAAGGGCAGTGAGAAAATAAACAACCTGCCTACGATTAAAATAAAAATGAGCTTTTCCCGGCTATCCGAGAGAATTACAATTGGAAATGACAAATTGATTAATCATGAGTTCATGACTAATGTAATAAAATCTCGTAATATTGTAATAAATAAATGCCTCGCTGGTCTAGTGGTTAGCATGTTCGACTGCGGCCGACGAGGTCCTGGGTTCGAGCCCGGGTCGGGCCATAGCCGCCCATAATTAAGTATTGGGTTTTTCTGACTAGAAATTCTCAGTAAGTAGGTACTAGCCCGGAGTTAGAAAGTTGGCGGTGTTCCACCCCCGTGCCTCGGAGAGCACGTTAAGCCGTCGGTCCCGGTTATTATCACTATAACATGATAATAGTCGTCAAAGCCCGCCAACCCGCATTGGGGCAGTGTGGTGGGTCTAAGCTCTAATTCCCTCTGTCATATGAGAGTGGAGGCCTATGCCCAGCAATGGGACAGTAATGGGCTGTAGTGGTGGTGGTGGTGGGTAATAAAATCGTAAGTAGTACCTGTCACACAGACACCAAAAACGTAATAAATCTGTGAACATAAATAGGTTAGTCGTGTAACCCCGTTTATGACATGCTTTTTTATGGACGAGGGTTTCGTGATTTTTTTCCACGATTTCCTTTGTTTTAGACAATTGCAGCGGTGCCGTTTGCTCGTAAATTGGTAAAGCAAAAGTATAAATTCACAATTCGATGTCAAGATAGTTAAAAATTATAACATTGTAAACAGTGACTAACGACGTATAAAAACAGCCGGAAAGATTTACAATTGCGTCCAAAAGCATTTGTTCTTCACGACACGCGAATTACCTTTTTATAGGAATCTCGACGATTTGTTTCCATTTTCCACAATCACGTCATATTCTTTGGGTTTCCATAGATACCTAATGCGCTTTTATACGAAAGTCTAAACCTGCATAGTTTTAATAAATTTGGACAAGGATTTCGCTTCTCATCTTGAGGCAAGGTTTTAAACATCTAACTTTAGAAAGGAACATACAATATGATGAATGTGAACTTTTAACAGCAGATTTTCAACCTTTACTTGCGGGTTTTTCTTTTAAATGTACCTACTTAAAAGAAGCCGTACCGCCGCCTTGCGTGCGACAACGATTTTAGCAAACAAAAGGGAAACATAATTAATTACACTCTGAAGAGACGACGTAGCTGATTTCAGTTATGAAAGTGCTGCTGGCTGTACCTACTAGAGATCGCAAGGCTTTGACAGTATGGCAATATGGCCCCTGCTGAGCCGCATAAGAGAAAGCAGAAGTAGGTACTTACAACCTCGTAAGACTAGTAATTAAGTACTATCGTAGTAGTTAATATCTCAAGTTTCGATTACAATCCTAGCCATTTTTGTTGTTTACCATAAAACATGATTAGTGAGTAATGTAGGTACCTATCTATAATTATTAATAGTTTACTTAATAATTATTAATACTGTTACTCTACAGAGAGGCATATTCACCAAGCGAATAATCTCTAAAAATAAAGATAAAAAAAGTGTGTGTGCAATTCACACACGGAAGAAGTGAAACTTCAGAAAAGTAGCCTACGAGAGAATGAGATAAATATAACTTGTATCCTATATCTTGTATTCTATTCTTCTCATTCTCTCGTAGGCTGAAGCCTACATATGAATATGTTTGTCTCTTTTTAGTGTCGCTATTTCGTTTAATCGAATTTTCAAATCACAACGATTCTAAAGAAGTTTCACTTCAAAAAAAAGAACCTCGAACCGACAATGGAGACGAGTTCTAATTTCCGTGCTTAATAAACGTTATCGGAAAGCGGAGCGATTCGTTTCGTATCGTGTCGGGCGCGATAACCCTTTATCTGATGGGGGTAGCGGGTGATGTCGCCGCGTCGGCATTTCATTACCACAATATTACAGAAAAAACAATACGAGTATCTGAGCCTAACTTGCCTGAGCTTTTTGCTTTGCATATAAAAGTTATGAAAGCATGGTTACGGAACTTTGCATGCCATGGGCGATGCCTGCTTCCCTCTATGAAGTGCATTATTATTCGATACTAGCCGAGCTTGCCTGGCTTCGCTCAGTTGGAAATCCTTTCTTAGTTATGATGTTTAGGTCTAAGTAGGTATGTTATAGATAGGGAAACCTGCGTATGCCAAACACGTAAACCAGACGACTAAAAAGAAATCCAAGATATAAAATACTAGCTGATGCCCGCGACTTCGTCCGCGTGTATCGAGGTTTTTCGGTTCCCGCGGGAACTCCTTAATTTTCCGGGATAAAAAGTAGCCTATGTGTTATTCCAGACTATAATCTATCTCTGTGCCAAATTTCATCCAGATCGGTTCAGTAGTTACGGCGTGAAAGCGGAACAAACATACAAACAAACTCACTTTCCCATTTATAATATTAGTAGGTAAGGATGCCAAAATTCTAGTTACCAGCGATTCGTGTAGTAGGTTTAGCAAGCAGTCAGTTAGTCGTTTTATATAGGTAGGTATAGCATATGTACCTAATACCTATCTGGCCCAGCTTCGCTCGGGTGGAATTTCTAAAGTCTTTTTTAGTTCAAGTTTGGATGTACATTGATATGCTAGTCAGTCAGTTTCTCCTTTTGAATGTAGATTTTGGCTTTAGTAAATTTTTGACTAAACCTTTAATATCACGAAGATCATGAGGATACGCAATAAAAATTGCTGTATTCACTTTTGAGTACGGAACACTCATAGCTAAACTTACACATACGAGTATTACAGGGCCGTTAATTCATTTCTATGATTCCTAGTCAGTACCTGCCTATATACTTAAGTATTCATTGAACCAAAGCATGTCCGCACATACTTAGCAGCGCATAGGCGACAGATAGACACCAGAAGCGCATTACGTATGACCGCCTCTGAACCGCTGAGGATACGACGATGTTATCAATTCTGCAGAAAGATACGATTGCAAATCACACCGAGTCGCCCGCCTATCCTGACATAAATCATTCATAGGCTTTCGTTGCTAATGGACGGTATCAATTGAATAATTTAGTTGCTTGCTGTAGCTTCGCAGCCTTAATGGCAAAATGGTAAAAGGTGCCTATACCTACCGAAACCTACAATTTTTTTATTCCTAGAGTAAGTAGGTACATATATTTTTTTTTCGGTAAAAGTTTCATGCGCTCTTTGTGAAATATGTACAGTAGCTACTGCTTTGCGTAAGCAAATAACATGCTGCTTACAATATTACCTATTACTTATGGAGTATGAAATGGTTTTCTTGTGTAGATTTTTAATGAGTAGGTACCTACTTACCAACAGATTTTATTTACCTATATGTGTTTCACTCACAATGTTCGTGAGTGGAACCGTGAACGTATAATATAGGTAGGTACCTACGTTCATTAGAGGAACAGAAATAAAATCTCTAAGTTTAAATATATAAATAGGTAGGTACGAGAGGCCTGGTAAATAAATAGTACACGCAAATAGAACTTAAGGACAAAGAAGGAAATTGATAACCGATAATTTCAACACAATTAGGGCCGGCGCAATTGAACTGAACAAAACGGTCCGTATCTGCCGAAAACAGCACAAAGGTAAGGAAATAGCCAGTTTCGGGGCGTGCACAAAGGGAATAATGTTTAGACCACAATAGCTGAACCGGGAGCCGGAGCCGGATAAAAAACGGATGTGTCAATAATTAACTGTGTGATTTGGGCCCCGACGCCGGCGGCCATCGATTGCGCGGCCGGTTTTTTAATAACGTAGGTACATGGTATTGTGTCGTTCGGACAAAAGAGAAGTCGTCGTGTTTTCATAGCGCAATGTTGGGGTGAAAAATATTACACCCCCAGGCGTGTATGTGAGAACGAGCGGCCTGGCTCCATGTGCTACCAAATGCTGGGATAAATTTGAATTTCTCATAAGTATTTACCATAAAATTTCCATTCTGATTTGGCCGCAGGCGCTAGCATAGGATCATGTATTTATCGATAGTTTGGCTGTAAAATCATTAATTTTACAATTGGTAAATATAACAACTTCTGAGTTTTTTTCTGGTTCTTCTCGGTAGGAAGGAAACCAGTGCATGATAGTTTAACTTGATGATTCAAATGGACTTGTAAATTTTAATTTGATTAAAAACATTTATATTGAATTATATCTGAAAAATTCTTAAAATAATGATTATTAGTAAACGGATTACTTTCTGCATGTGTACCATACACACCGTGTACCGTATACGTATACATACCGTGGTAGGTATATATGTACACTGGCTTTTTCTAGAAAATTACTAAAATAAGCTGATGACTCATCATTCTACTTCTATTTACCTACTTTTAATAACTTGATAAAAACGACAAGGTTCGAAACTTATTTACACGAAGAACCTTGTTTTACTCATCAATAAAATTCTTAAAAAAATTACCTACCTAAAATCTAAGCTTTTCTTGCTATAAATAAAAATTATGCTGAACTGTCGGGTATATAATATTTTCCTCGTAAAAGGCGATAAGATTGCACAATCCCAGCAAATCCGCACCAATGATCCCCCACGCACAATTTGAACCCCCGGGAGGACCAGGAAATTCATCTCGCTAATCCACCGGCCCGCTGTGAATAGTAAAAGTGATGCCTCTATTCATTCCAAGGGAGACCTCCCCTTTCAGGGGTCTCGGGAGAGGTGAAGGGTGGAGGTGAAAGGGGGAGAGAAAGCGCTAAAATTTAATAAAGCCCGGCTCGTCGGAACTATGGACAGCCCTTGCGATTAATTACGCACAAGAAGCTACGTAATGATACCTACGGCATGAAAATAGGGCTGAGGGTACTCCGTCTATCTATTATTCAAAGAATAATCTCCCGTGTTTATGATGGTTTTTAATTTGTATTGAATAATTTAGGCTGGCAATTAGCGGCATATGGTGTTATCTGCTCGTGAAAATTTAGTTTTGTATTTAATTCGGGTAAATTGCTTACATAAAAAGATTAAAAACCTAATGGGGGTGTTCCAAAAGATCTATATGCAGCAGTGGACACATGACTGATAGATTTGGAGGAGGCATCGGAGAAGCATCTGAGTAGCATCTGAGTACGGGTTTACAATATACCTACCTTGAGTTATGACTAACTATACTTTACCTACGATTGTACCTAAAGTAGAGCTTAAATACCTAATATGAATCTAGGTCGAGCCTACCATATCTATAGTTCACGCACGAGTTGAATGCAGAGCAAATGTATGGTGACACATACATTTACTCTGCATTCAACTCGCACGCGAACTGTAGTATTTACCTACCGTACCTAGGTATAATGTAGAATTTAAGAAGACCGTGGATTTTTTATAGGCTAAATGCAATTAAACCTATACCTATATGGCAAGCGGACATACTTAGGTACCTTACAGAATGCAAGACTTGTGGCGTTAGCATACGAAAACTGTATATATAACCCAATCCAGATGCTATTAGGATAGTAAAAATAGGATTATCTATTTTCCTTTCATGATTACAGTCACTTGAGAGAAAAGGATAGAAATCTGTCATCCGCATAGATTATGATAGTACCAAATTAGTTAACGTCGTTGTATTGTTTTTAATAAAAGTATATCCACAGTCTTATAACGTAAGTAATAAGTACCTAAAACTCTCCCGTGGGGAGGCAGTTGCAACGGCAGTGGGGACTCGAAGTGGAAAGTCACGTCACTTACGTGATTTCTGTTTGCTTCGATGCACTCGCTCTCAAGCCACGCTCCACACTCGACAACCGACGCTGCGTGTACACTACAAGGGATTCGTTGTACGTCAAAAAGTTAATTAGAAAAATGTTGGTTTTCATATTTCAAGTAGTAGACCTCCGGCTTTGCAGTTTTACCTACAAACGAGTTGGTAGTACATAACATAAAATTAGAGAAAATAAAAATATATTGGACGTCGCGCAAGACCGTGTGGACCGTGTGCTATAGAGCAGTGTGAGGCCTCCTGTTCGGTGGTCGGGGGATCTATCCTCGTGCACGTACTTCTGACATATCTGTACATTTTCTTAACGTTCTCAAAGGTGTGTGAAGTCTGCACATCCGTACGATTCCAGCTGGTGGACTATGGCTAAACGAACCAGCGAGCGAACGGCATTCCGAACCAGTGGTAGATTCATCGACTATTCATAAGCACTTGTAAAAAGTCTTTGAATAAAGAAATTTTGAATTTTGAATCCTTGAGACATAAAATTTTATGACAAAAACATCTCTGAATCTGAAGTTTTAGAATTTTGTAGTTAGGTGTACCTAGTATTACTTAATTTGTGCCTCAAGCGGCACATGGTCATTGCACAGGTAACTACTTGTAGGGTAGGGCGGGGGCTAGTTGAGCATAAGGGCAAGTTGGGCAATCGAAATATCTCGCAAACTATTCACCGTACGCATAGGCATCTTATGGCGGAAATAAGGGGTTGCAGAAGGGATAATCACCGCGCTATCGCTAGTGGTGGCTCGACGAGCGAGGTAAGCGCCCGGGCGTTTTGTTTATTTTGTAACCAAAAAGTAAAAACGTCGTTTATCGCAAGTTTTCGTCTGTATTAGTCAAATATTATCTGTTTTCAATCAGGTAAGTGTTAATCTTCCAGAAAATTATTGTACTTTTGATATGTAGAAAGGTCCTGGGTATAATTCTTACGATTTTTTTATAACTTCACTTTTGTTTAAAAATTCCGGGTTGGGGTTAGTTGAGCTATAGTTGCTCAACTTACCCCACGACTCAAACAACTAAAGTAATGAATGTTTTATTTTTTGTTAGGATGCGGACTTACAAGAGGAAGACTACGAGATTTTCTTACATTACTGAAGACTTAAATTATGCTGTAAAGGCTGTCAACGATGAGGGGAAAAGTGTGAATTTTTGTCAATTGCAACAGTGACAATGACCATTAAGTTCCAAAGATCTTATTAATATTTTCTTTTAAGATAAATATAGCTATATGATATATTTATCTAAATATAGCTTTATAGATTTAAGCTATATGGGTAATTATATAAATATTTAGGTCTGATTTTAAACAGAAAGACTAAATCTAATTCTGAAGTTAATCTTGAGATACGTTAATGTTTTGTTGATTCTAGTTTCGGTTAATTATTCAAAGAAAGTTTGTTGTTCTGTCACTAAAAGACTATAAATAAAGAGCTGATTGTCAAACACATATTTTACTTCATCTCTAGTCAACATTGAACCCATGGTTTGGCTAGACATTCTTAGTGATCAACTTGCCCCATACCCTTGCTCAACTTACCTCACCTATGGGGCACATTGAGCATACTTGACTTTCTGCATTTAAACAGCTGTAGCTCTTAAATTCGACGTCTTACAAAAAAAATACTATGGGCACTTTTGCTAAGGGATAAATTACTAATCCATCAGGCCACATAACAACTCATTGAGACTTATGATTTAGGAGCTATATCCGCTCAAGTGAAAAATTGCTCAACTAGCCCCGCCCTACCCTACTAGATAGCGTCATCTTTAGTTGCTGCGAAGAAAACATAGAGGTGTAAGTATAGGAACATCAGCTTTCATGACAAAAATACCTACGAATCTGAAGTGTACGGATAACCCACCCTATGTTTGCAGTTGCCTCAAGTGGCACATGGGCGCGGGTAGGTAGGTATAGTTAGGTACGAGGTAACGACATCTTTTGTTGCTGCGAGCGGAGTTCGTAATCCGCGCTCGGTGGAGTGTCTCGAGTGCTTCACATTCGCTCGCTCTCCATTCGTCGCGAAACCGTCACACTTCAAACAGTGTACGGGACTTGGTTATAGGCGGAAGCGTTTTCTTCTTTATGTTTTTATACACTACAGCCCAGTAACGTATAACTGCTGGGCACAGGCCTCCCACTCTCATAGGAGAGACCCACCACGTTGCTCCAGTGCGGGTTGGCAGGCTTTGACGACTATTTTCATGTTAGTGATAATAACCGGGACCGAAGGCTTAGCGTGTTCTCCGAGACACGGGGATGAGACACCGCCAACTTCCTAACTACGAGCTAGTACTGAGAATATCTGGTCAGAAAAACCCGGCCCGACCCGGGACCTCGTCGCCCGCAGTCGAACTATGCTTACGCATTGTAAGCATATAATCTTGAAAAAACCCCTAATTAAATTGGATAAATCTCAAACGCAAATGCTTCACGATTTGCTTCTGTAAATACCTAAAAGCAATCTCTTAGAATATGTGAAGAAAATAATGACATGGTTAGGAACCAGGTTTGAATTGAATCAACTAAAATTAGTCTATTCGATTTTTCTAGCCGCTAGACGCAACCGCATACCTACCTAATATCTTTTTACTGGGCAGTACGGGAGCGCTACTCCTTGACTCTCCATTAATCGCCAATCATTTCCAATATTCCAGGTATAACCGTAAATTGAATAGTCAGTTATAAATGGAAACTATTCTATTTTCAAATCCGCTGGCAGCACTTCTTAAGTCCACAGGTCTCTCGGCGCATAATCGTGAGGCATATTATCCTCGTAAATGGCGCTTGAGAGGCAATTAGCAGCCACTCGCCTCTGCCACCGCTCTCCCAAGCATTACCAAAATACAAAAGAATATTTGAATAACCAGTTATAATTATTGATACTATTCTATGTTCAAATCCGCTCGCAGCACATGTTAAGTCCACAGGTCTCTCGGCGCATACTCGTGAGGCATATTATCCTCGTAAATGGCGCTTGAGAGGCAATTAGCAGCCACTCGCCTCTGTCACCGCTCTCCCAAGCCTCTCTACTCTTCAGTCTTACCAAAATACAATAGAACATATTTTGAATAACATAAATTGAAACTATTCTATTTTTAAATCCGCTGGCAGCACATCTTAAGTCCACAAGTCTCTCGGCGCATATTCGTGAGGCGTATCCTCGTAATTGGCGCTTAAGAGGCAATTAGCAGCCACTCGCCTCTGTCACCGCTCTCCCAAGCCTCTCTACTCTTCAGTCTTACCAAAATACAATGGAACATATTTTGAATAACAGAAATTGAAACTATTCTATTTTTAAATCCGCTGGCAGCACATCTTAAGTCCACAGGTCTCTCGGCGTATATTCGTGAGGCGTATCCTCGTAATTGGCGCTTGAGAGGCAATTAGCAGCCACTCGCCTCTGTCACCGCTCTCCCAAGCCTTACCAAAATACAATAGAACATTTGAATAACCAGTTATAAATTGAAACTATTATATTTTTAAATCCGCTGGCAGCACATCTTAAGTCCACAGGTCTCTCGGCGCATATTCGTGAGGCGTATCCTCGTAATTGGCGCTTAAGAGGCAATTAGCAGCCACTCGCCTCTGTCACCGCTCACTCAGCCTCGACCTCTGTGCGCTACCTCACTGCCCTTTAGCATTTCAACTACCTTACTACCACCGCATAAGTACTTACTATTTACAATTCTTTTAACTTCATATTTTGTTGAAGCGCAAATTTTGCTGAACGTGGTTTGCTGAATTTCGAGTTTAGAGAGATTTCTTTGTATTAAAAATTTGAAAGTTTCTAAATTCGATGCTTGTGACAAACTTATGCAAACCGAGTGGTTGTTTGTGCAATGTTCTACCCACAGTTCTACCAGTTTTTTCATACACGTAGGACGACCTTAATTTCCGATTTTGTATGGTGATTTTTTCAAATACGTAAGTAGGTACCTATATTATTTTGATATCCAACTATCTCTCATAAATAACAAGGTCTTATCACAGACCACTACCTAGCATATTTTGACAGAAGTCTACAGTCTACACCTACCTACAGTCTGTGTTAAAAATCCATACTAATATTATAAATGAGAAAGTGTGTCTGTCTGTCTGCTACGCTTTCACGGCCCAACTACTAAACCGATTTTGATGAAATTTGGTACAGGGATCGTCCCGGGGAAGGACAATAGGCTACTTTTTATTCCGGAAAATTGAAGTTTCCGCGGGATTCAAAAAACATCAATCCACGCGGACGAAGTCGCAGGCATCATCTAGTACTTAATCAACTACACTTAGTACTTAATATTAAAAAAAAAAAAAAAAACGTTCAAGGTGTATGAGTATTGGGTAGTTCACATTACATAATCAGTTGATTAATTAACGGATTTCAACTGTGAAACACGACTACAGTTCAGCATATTTATAATTCATGCTGCATCATTCCATACAGATCGGTCGCTAGTTGCGAAGCTCAGTCGGCGGTAGGTACCTACTACCTACCTATCAATAATTGAATTTTGGGATTGGGGGATCACTTCGGAGTATCGGTCCTAACTCCTAAACCCTCCTATTAATTGCTAGAATTAATTCGTCCCCTCAAAATATAAAGAAAAACGGATAATGGCATCAGGGACATTTAACATTGGTATAACTCTACAATCTACATGCCTAAACATTTATCAAATAGCCTAAAAATTTAAGTAATCAGCAGTTTCTGTATGTATTTAACACTATAATTTCCTCTCCACGGGATTTTTAAACAACGTTATTACAACGAATTTTCTCTGATGTACGAACTCTTTATTAAATTATAGATATGGTTTAGCTGGAAATTATTGATATGATTTGGCTTGGGTAGAACTCAATTTTTGCGGTGAACATATATCTGAGGTCCAATACTTTGTTTAAAATTTTATGGCCCAAAAATATTGAGTCGTAGATGTGTGTGCAGTGAACGGCGCTCCTTATCTCGACCCTCGAAGGGTGGCAAGGAGGGTCTAATCGCAATCGATACTGGGACCCTGAAGATGCTGACTCCACGCGTCCTTGCATCTAGTGTGAACCCGATCAAGTAAATAAAGACTCTTTTTATTTTTTTCCTGGCCATGTCTGAACCGATGTCTACGTAATCTGGGACATCTAAGATAAAGTCTGTTAATCGCAGTTTTAGGTATGCCGCTCGGGTCTAATGTCGATGTTGTCTATCCAACTAGTGGTTGGTCTTTCGAAGTTGATCGGTTGTGGAGTTTAGTTCCAGCACCATGTACTTACCTATATAATTTCGTTGTCAGGGAAGCTGTGTGCAGTGAACGGCGCTCCTTATTTCGACCCTCGAAGGGATGCGAGGAGGGTCTAATCGCAATCGATACCGGGTCCCTGATGACGTTGACTCCATGCGTCCTTTTATCTAGCGCGGTCCGATTAAGTAAATAAAGGCTCATAAAATAAATAATAAATTAAAATCTCACATCGTATGATATTGATTGCAGATAATGTCGCCGTCGCGTCATAAAAATAACTGGTGAAGTTCCTACCAGAACAAGCATAAAGTAAGCTTCCGTAATCAGCAGGATTCTAAAAACTTTGGCAGGTTTTGAAAAAAATAACTACCACATCAAAATGCCAATTATTTTAACGAGTTAGGTATCTTTCGAGGGAATTAAGAAACAAACAACTTTTTTTAAATTTGAATATGCCTCTGTGGAGCGCCAGCAGATAATATATATAGACCCAGCTCCTATAGTTGATAGGCCGGATGGAATGAAATGAAGGTGTATATAATAATTTTTCAAGTACCTACTTACTTATATTTAAAAAATTACAATAACTGTAAAAATATGGTTTAGTAAGTAGGTAAATGCATGCCGGGAACCTGGACGATATCCCGATATTTGTCTTGCATTCTATAAGGCACGTAGGTAAGTACATACTTTACATAAATTCTATCCCATTCCATAAAGATTCTATTCCATAAAGAGCGTGTAGGTAATTCATGGCATATATTCTAAGTCTATGGTGTTATTAAAGAGATAAAGACTGCTATTCATATCCACCGGCCTGAT
This sequence comes from Erebia ligea, assembly GCA_917051295.2. Lineage (NCBI taxonomy): Eukaryota > Metazoa > Arthropoda > Insecta > Lepidoptera > Nymphalidae > Erebia > Erebia ligea. The sequence continues at coordinate 15,078,457 of OU785228.1, forward strand.
AAAACGCAATGCAATCAAATATAGGTAAAATTTCATAGGCGCTGTAAAAAATGAAGCCTGAAAACGTAAAAAGGAAAAATTCATTAACAGCTAACAGGCAGCAGCGCAGCGTACCAAATCTACCACAATATTAACTCGCAATCACTTTCGGTATCGCGTTGCATATCCATTACACATACGCTATTGCGTCGCACGGTCGTGACACCGACACCCCTACTCACACCCCTGTGTCAGCTACACACACCCTAACCAACTTACGTTTGCGCATATCAAACATTGCCAATGTAGGAATATAGACCGTATAGTGAAGTGATAAGTGTGATAAAAAAATGAAGTTTGATTTTTTATCTGTGGCAGGACATGGTCATAGTGTACATAGAGGGCGCGCCCCTCGCTGTCGCCGAGCAAACATGGCGGCGGCTAACGAGGTTTTTGCGCGCGGCTCTCGTGAGCGATTTCGCGCCTAATTTGGACGTACGCTACAGCGAGAGGTGTTTTATTTTATTTAGATTTTCAGGCGAGCTTTGCAAGCTTTCATGCAGTAGGTAGATATGGGAAGTTGATTGAGCGGCTTCCATGCGATGATAAGCCTTCCTATCCTTTGTTGCTTTTACGATTCGATGCATTTTTGCTCCGAAGTTTGTCTACAGACTATCAATGTGAAATTAATTTACTGGACTGAAAAACCGTGAAAATGATATTCAGAATTTTGGCAACGTTTCATAAATTGTTGGAAGTAAGTAGCTATGTATGCATGTTTGTTACTTCTTTACACCTCAACTAGATACCTTTCAAGCAATTTTCAAAGCTTTTTGACAAATAATTATAATGTCCTCCCGACCGAATTTCGGCCAGGGCGGCCAATCTCCAGAGATTAGCCATCTGCGCGGGAGATATTATAGTGCACTATATTATTACACAGTATACTATATATACTATACTATATATACATATACTATATATAGTATACTATAGTATACACAGGTGCACTCTCTGTTCCTTTACTCTCATAGCCCGATGGGGCGGAAAATCCGACACGACCGGAGAGAGATCAGGCGCAGGACCGACGGCTTAACGTGCTCTTCCGAGGCACGGGGGTGAAACACCGCCAACTTCCTAACTCCGGGCTAGTACTGAGAATTTCTTGTCAGAAAACCCCAATACTTATTATGGCCCGACCCGGGACTCGATCCCGGGACCTCGTCGGCCGCAGTCGAACATACTAACCACTAGACCAACGAGGCAGTTACAAAACAATAATTATAACACGTATTGGAAAGTATCATCGTCGCAGCTGCCTACGTTTGATCCCAAAGAGCCATCATATCCTAAAAGCAAAAACTGGTTAACGGCATTTATACAAGTGAAGCAAAACAGCAATGCATGATGCACAATAATTATTACCTATCCTATTCCTAAGATTCTAATAACAAAAGTCTAAATAAAACCGGAGCTGGCGAGAAGAGGACCAATTTATTGAGACCCAATGCTCCTTGATTTCACTTATCCAAGATCTCGGAAAGATATTGAAAGCCAAGAACAAAGTAGTTCAGCGCAGACTGGTGAAACTCGCAAACAAAGTCAACAAAGATGTTTGTTAAAAAGAGCATCCAAGAAAACCTTGTTAAATCTTATTTGGAACGGAGTAGATGTTTAGAAATGCGTTTCGTCTTTTGTGCACAGAATTGGGTGCTTTAAAACGCCTTTTTATTCAGCTCTATTCATATTCGATACCGTGGAATCGATGTGAAATATGAAATGATGGTTAAAGTCCTTTTAATATGTCAGGAGAAGCTTATAACTTTCACATTATATGTAAAGTTTATATTTATTAAACTATTGGGAGGGACAAATTCTTGAATATGAAGGTCTCAAATAGGTTTATAATTTTATAAAGACCCCGATTTTCGTTAAGAATGTAAAAAAAAGATAAATACTAAGTAGTCAAGCTTGTTGGGAATTAAAAATATCAAATGCTGAATGTGATCTGTGCATTGCGATCATTATGACTTATTCATTCCTAGATCATCTCCAATGACTTTAACTAGGTATAATTTGTAGACTCTACTTGTCTCTGTAGAAGTAAAAAACGCAAGAAAGAAATATCGTTGTTAAAAACATCGCGCACTGTAAAGAGTAGAATATTTTGAATTTGAAAAAACACAATATTTTAACTCAATAACGTTATTGTGTAACTATACGAGTTTAAAAGGATCATTTTGCGGCATTCACATACTTATCACACAAAACCCAACAATGGACGGATCGGGCGACTATGCCCGGGGCATTGTCGGATAGTTTCTGAACGATTAGCCGGCGGCAATACGACAAAATGGGATGAAAATGTCAAAATACAATCTCCTGTGACAATCTAAACTGCTATAATCTGCGATTTAAGGCCATCGCACACACGATACTTTTAGCATCGGCAAACGGCGACTCAAACTTTGACGAAGTTAGAATCAGAGATTGAAATATTAACTCGCACATCTGATGGTTACATCGGGAAGCAAAACAGCGATTAGGTACTTACTGGCGATTGCACGTTTCACGCCACGTAAATTCGGAAGCTCTAGTAGCAGCCAGCAGGATTTTGAATGAGTATATTTGATACCGCGATCAAACGCAACAAGTATTCAAATCACTAAAACATATTTAGATAACGCTACTAATCTCATTTATTTATTTTTAAAAACCATACCTAAACATAAACATGGAAAGGACATGCACAAGGAAAATTTAAATCTTTTGAAGAGATTGCTACCAGTAGCCACATTATGTCGCAAAAAGGAAATACAGCATCGATGGAGTCGCCAAATAGCAATTTGTCTCCGATGCTCAAAGCCGGAATAGAGCATAGCTCCAACTTTATTCTTCGGTTCGGTATTAAGGAGTATAAAAGATGTGTGCAATTGACGAAACCATCTTGTATCATTGTCACAATAGGATTAATCGCTAGTAACACTAGAACTTGTGCGGATGTCGTTCATGGTTGTTTGTCGCTAATCGTGTTTAGTTCATGTAGAGTTGTAGTGTATCTCGTAGTTTGTGACAATAATGTGAGGCTTTGTCAACTTTACGGCATTGAAATAGCAGCAATAAGTTATAATAATATGAGCGGTTGTTTGAATTGAATTGATTGAATTTTTTCCAACGGAATCAAATAATAACGTCCTAACGGCCGAAATTGATAGAATCAATTAACTTTGTTAAATAGAAAAAATGACCTATGGACCTAAAGTACATTAAACATAGGTACAATTTTTGTGTAAATAATGATGATGATATCACTTATAGGTAAGCATTGCCATAATTATCACAAAACTCTGTGGTTGTACATTGTCAGTCATCTAATACAAAGATAGACAGGAGAAATTTTCAATTTTGTGTTTTTGGAATTCGCGCTGGAATGGCGACCTCGCACATGTAGCCGTGTTTGGATAATACGTGTTTGGATTTGGAACTCGCGTAGCTTTAATTTTAAGATACCGTAATTAATTATCAACATCTCGTTTGTATATGATAAGGATGATGCCTATGTAAAAAATAAATTATTTCTAACTGATTATTAAATAGAGTGTCTTCAAAAAGATCTAAAATACATATCTCTCATATTCATTCATATTCATTCTCACTGAAATTTGATGACGTCGTACTTAACTCGCAACTATGTATTTCATACAAACTTCCATATTAGAAACGTGTTTTAAGTAGCTGATTTGAATGAGTTGTCATTACCCCTATTGAACTAGGTACATAACAAGGAATCTGCTATTCTTTTGTTCTGCGAATAATTCAAATATTGACGCAATATTAAAAAAGTCAATATTACCCAATTTGAATAAATATTTTCTGACTTGTGACTGTGATATTTATGTGGGCAAGCATATTTTTAATTACGATGCTGGGTCATAGAAAATATTACGATTTGATTCAACTCAATCATACTCGTATCTACGAATGATATTAAGGTTTCTTCAAAAAAACAAAAGTTTAATACTGCAGCTTCATAACAAAGGGTATAAGTTACCTGCGATGCTAGAAAAGGTTTACTTATTATTTGGCAATAGATTTTTCTTAAAATAATTTGTCCCAAACATTTTGCCGTAGGGGATTTTCGGATTAAACTCTACCTATCACATTAAAAAAGGAATTCATTTTGTTGTGTCAATCGCATCCATTGTACTTGACATGTCTACTTTTGTTAAATGTATTCTATTATTCTAACAATTTATTTGGAATCCTTTTAGATTAATGAGTATTGTTAGGTAAGTATTTTTATAACTTGTCTGTTCATATCACGAGAATAGAATGAAAAGTCCAGTCTTCTTAGTCAAAATTAGGTAAGAATCTCGGAATATGAGATACCCAGCTGAATATTTGTATAAACTTGTATTTTGGCATTCTAAAAGTTGTTTTGAGACAACTTTTAGAATGCCAAAATACATACAAGTTTATACAAATATTCAGCTGGGTATATCTCAAATTCCAAGGTGAACTTACTAAGATGACTGGACTATGAAAGTCTATCTCATAAAGGCAGAGGGGTAGGTAGAGGCATATAGTATATTTGACGACCTCCGTGGCGCAGTGTTGAGCGCTGTTGTCTTAACGTGCGGAGGTCCTGGGTTCGATCCCTGGTCTGGCCTGGTGGGAGGCTTCGACCGTGGCTAGTTACCACCCTACCGGCAAAGACGCCAAGCAATTTAGCGTTCCGGTACGATGCCGTGTAGAAACCGAATAGGGATAAGTATGGGTTTAATGTAAGTGCCATGCCCCTAACAGGTTAGCCCGCTACCATCTTAGACTGCATGATCACAATGCAGTCAAGGGCTAAGGTGTACTTTGTAGGTACCAATTTTGAATAAAGATGATTTGATTTGATTTGATTTGTAGTGGATATAAAAAACAATCTTCTCCACTCTTGTTGGTTAAATGCTCGAAGATTGGAACTGTTAGAGTCAAGCACTCGGTGGCCATAAAAGAAACTCAGCACGAGTAGGTACTTGAACTATGGGACAAGTCCACGAATGGGAGATGGACGCACAGACTCATTGGGGACATAAAGACCTGGGTGTCCAGAAAACATGGAACACTGACTTTCCGTATGACACAGTGCTTCACGGGGCATGGGGTTTTTATGCAATACACAGAGCGCATAAGGAAAAGGGCTAATAGTCAATGTATGTACTGCATACATACAATTGATGATGCCGAGCACGCTTTGTTCCATTGTCCTCAGTTTGAGGAAAAACGAAAGAAGGTGATGGATGACCTAGGAGGCGGGTTCAGAGTGGAGAGCATCATTTGTACAATGCTGGACTCAAAAAGAAACTGGGCTGTAGTCCAAGAATTTATAGAAGATATTATGAAAAAAAAGGAGAAGGATGAAAGGGACGGATGAGGTTGAGGCAAGCTGAGGCAGTAATGGGAGGCCTTCAAGGCAGGGACATCACTGCTTGGAGAAAGGAGGGGTTTTTAGCCGGTAGGAGTCCGGCACTATCCGATTCGGAGTCGGATGTCCATGAGGATTTTCCCCTCCTACACGAAAAAAAAAAAAAAAAGGTACTTGAACTAAACTTAACTAACTTAACTAGGTTTATTGAGTTGAGATAATAATTTATTGTTCTCACAAATTAGACTGTCTAGTTAAATCACTTGTGTCGCGACTCGCGAGGACCTCCAAAAGGTCTTTCAGCTATATTTTATTCAGGAACTTAGCTTTATTGCTGATCCAGTACGGCAGGCAGAAATCAGGTCCGTAGGTGGGCAGAAATTAGGCTAACTACCAGAATGACTATAGAGATTTAGTATTAACTAGATGATGCCCGCGACTTCGTTCGGGTTGATTAAGTTTTTTTTATTCCCGCGGGAACTGCTTAATTTCCGGGGATTAAAAGTAGGTAGCCTATGTCCTTCCCCGGGATGCAACCTATGTCTATAGACTCTGTACCAAATTTCATCAAAATCGGTTGTACCTACAGATGGACCGTGAAAGCGTAGCAGACAGACAGACACACTTTCGCATTTAAAATATTAGTATGGAAGTATGGATAACAGCTTTTATAACACTTAACATTTTATTGTTTTGCGTCAATCTCTAATAGTGGGTCAAAATTATCCATGAATGCTCAGCAATATATATATACCTTTAGTGGAGTTACATGTAAAAGGACGAACGTTACGAAATTTTTCTCTGTGTATGGTAGGTAATTCAAAAACCAGACTGAAGTACCTACGCCTTGACGTCAACTGCACAGGAAATTAAATAAGGTCCTACACGTCAGTTACACTTGAAAGGGACCCGGCCCTCTGGATTGTAATAAGTGAGCTCCAGAATGGGTAAGGAAATAATCAGTTTGTTTTATTGTTCCGAGTGGATCCAATTTAGAAATGGTTCAAGAAAATATTATTTATACTACACCCGCTCAGAAAGTACCCTTTTGCTTTTGTCAAAACGAGGTAGAAAGTACGTCATTGCTACAGACCAAATATGCGGGAGGAAAAGATGTATGAAATTTCATTTCTAACGTGCTAAGCGGGGAGAAAAAGTGTATGAAAATCCATTTCTAACGCGCTGTTTTTTTTTAATTTTGAGTAAATATGGTATCCGGACGTTGAGAATTTGGATGTCTTACCAGGATATAATATTAGAAGCAGCTTCTCCATATTTGACATAGAAAAGTCAAATATGGTAAATATCGATTGTCGACATCGATGTCGGTTGTCGATATCTATGTCGATGCCGATTTTGATGGTCGATATCGATGTCGCTTGTCGATGTCGATTGACGATATAGATGTCGATGGTCGTTATCTTTGTCGATTGTCGGTATCGAGTCGATTGTCGATATAGATTGTCGATATCGAAATCTATCATATATATAAATATGTATTATAAATGCTAAAGTTTGGATGGATGTATGGATGTATGGAGGTATGGATGTATGGATGTTTGTTACTCAATCACGCTCCAACGCCTGAACGGATCTGGATGAAATTTGGCACAGAGATAGATTATAGTCTGGAATAGCACATAGGCTACTTTTTATCCCGGAAAATTAAAGAGTTCCCGCGGGAACCGAAAAACCTCAATCCACGCGGACGAAGTCGCAGGCATCAGCTAGTATTGCAATAAGCCTAGTTGTGATAGTGAAGCTTCGAATGAAGCGACTCATATAATTATGATATAAGATAGAACTTCACTTTGCAAGTTCGTTTAATCACTAATTATCGCTTATTTTCCTCGCAGGTGTAGTATAAAGCACTATGTATCACTCGGTAGAAAGTACGATTCCTACCTCGCGTGTATTGCGGCCCTTCGGCTACGCCTCGGGCCTCAAACTACACCCTCGATAGTAATCGGTCACTTTCTCCCCTCGGTGAACAATGTACTATTATACGGGAAAAATTTATCGCCACTAAGTAGGTACTAACTACTAAGTGGTAGATTCAAAAGCATTTGTGAATGTCTATTTGAATAAAAAAAAATTTGCAGTCATAGATAGGGACTGCCGATAGAAGTAGAATTTTATAGTATTAAAATTTGAAAATAAAAAAACATAAAAAATAATAATTAAAATATAAACCTTAAAATTAAGGCATTAAAGTTTAATTACGAATGTAGTAGGTATATTTATATTTAAAACCTTTTGTATTCGTAACAACGCGAGCATGTCGGTGAGGAGCATGTCGGTGTCGGTGACGCGAATCCACAAGTTTACCCCCTACCAAAAAGTGCTCAACGCGGCTACAGAAGTTTTCACTTCAATAATTTGAATTAAATTAAATTTGAATAATTGCACATAGTTACCTACCTAGAGTTCATCTGTTCAACTGATTTTGATGAAAGGTAGGTACAGGGATAGATTGTATCTCGGAGAAGGACATAGGCCACTTTTGATCGCGAAAGATTAGGTACCTACCGCAGGAATGAAAAACTTAATTCACGCGGAATAATTACCTATTTAAATGTCGGTATAGGCTATGATATTTTAGGTATCTGTTCGAAATAATTCGAATAGGCACATACCTACTCGATGTCACCAAGAGCCTGACATGGGCATTAGGTACACAAAATAACGCCCCACAAACAACAACAAGCGCCATTTGTCCCAAACAGACCCATTCTCATTTTACATGAGACTTCAAAGACATGAGGTTGACACTAAGCATCCGCGTGACATTCCCCTCTGGTGTCGCTTTTATTATATCTTAATTCACACCCCTAGCTCTAAACACTCAACATTCGACTTACAACTCTAACTAAATCACATAAAATTGAAATTGCAATAAATTAAACAGGCGTATAGCTGTTTTCATATGCTAATTTATATAGCTTTCATGTATGATTATGTGTCTAAAAGCTTTTTGTTACGGTCTAAATTGCTATTACACAAAAATATGTTTACAAAGGGGTGCGTAGTTAAGAGCAGTATTACGGTCAGGATTTGCCGGCGTTCTTTGTAATTAATACATAGGTAGTGCAATTGATATTCCAAATTGCCATTGCGTTGACAAAGGCTAGCCTCTGGGGGCACTTTTTCAACAATTGCAATGGATTAATATGGGCAATCGTCTTGTTTGTTTTTTTATTTATTCAAAAACGTGTCACTCGACTAAAGAGGGCTTAGTGCAGGGTTGGCGAACCTTTATGTATCAACGTGCCATTTTTTCTAAAGTAATGTTAAATGAGGTCATAGACGTGCCATCGCATAGCATCGCAAGTTAGGGCCCGCTCACAATATAATAATAATAATAAATACTATTTATAACTCAAAACTTTATTTACTAAAAAAAAAATACTTTTTGCGATGTCACAGTTATACGCGTAATTTAAATCAAAGTAAAATTAGTGTGACTTCTGTTGTTGCAGATTAAATGACAAGTAACAATATGTTAGGGTTGTAAGATGTTACTTTTAGCAGAATGCATGCTGAACTAGAGTCATCTGTCAAACGATTTCTAAACGAGTTTTTAATGTTATTCATCTCTGAAAATAATGACTCGCAGGCAGTGGTAGATGAAAATATTGTTAGAATAGCACGAGCCAGCTTCTTCAAACAGTTAAATGTGAGCGCCACTTGACGACAGCGCCGCTCGATGTTAGTGCCGCTTGCTGACTACAGATGGCGCTGAACCTGTGGCGCGGCAAAGTTGTCTATACGCGTGGTTTTCCGCCATTAATGGCGTGACGTCACAATACTGCTTTGGAATTTACATTATAGCAACTTCAAAGTCTTTAACCATTCGATACTCAGATTTGCCTTGAGTAGCAAGTGTTACAGAAAGTAGACCTATCTTTATACCTTGGTCGCGAGTGGTTATGGATCTAGTTGTTGTTATATTGTTACATTGCAATTAATTTAATATATCTTATATGTTATTGTGTTTCTTCCTCAATAAATGGTCGAGTCTGTGTATTACATATTGTTAGTTTGCATCTTAAAACCCTATCCATCACCACACGCATGTAGGTCGATATCATCAGAAGTGCTCAAGAAGAAGACGCCCATAATTGGTTTGGTAATCAAAGGATAAACTGTAAGTTTTTGAACATTTCTTTACAAATTACAAATGTGAGTTAACGACATTAATATAACCAGGCCTGGCTCACTTGTCACGTGACCTGAGATATTTAACTACTGCTGCGTGGACGCTCGACGGCACTCGTATCAGTCGAGTGTTGCGCGCGGACCGTAGTTATACGTTTGACTTTTACTCAAGTTCTCGTTATGGATAAACAAAGAAAGATCAGTGAACGATATCGTATCACATTAGGTCGTTTAAACTCTGATTATTAAGAACTCTATGCACTTCCTAAGGATCCTGAAAGGTAAGTTTGTATTATTTGCCTATCTAGGCAATATATACGTACCTACTTAGAGTTCTAAACAAAACTAATATTAATACATAATGTGGGTAGTTTTATTTTTATATCCAGACTAGACACAGTTTTAAACAAAAGTAAATATAAACCATAGGTATGTATCCAATATTATAGTGATAGCCTAATGGATAGACTTCAGCCTCCAAGTATGGGGTTCGATCCCGGGAACGCACCTCCATTAATTAATTAAAATATATCATTTACGGTGAACAAAAATCGTGTGGAAAGCTGAAACCATGCCTGAGAGTTCTGCCAACAAGAAATTGGCCAGCGTGGAGGAATATATGGCTTAAACCCTTCTCATTCTGAGAAGAGCCTCGTGAGTCGTGCTTAGTAGTGGGACTAGTGGGTCGCCGATGAGTCGATGATGATTAATCCATAATGTGGGTATATTATTTTGTCTCGTAATCTCTTGCATGGGCCCCCTTCCGCCCCACACACATGTAAAATATTCATTGATATTTCACTACATGTGGTTTTATAACGACTTTTTTTTATCCACTACAAGTTAGCCCTTGACTGCAACCTCACCTGATGGTAAGTGATGATGCAGTCTAAGATGGTAGCGGGCTAACCTGTTAGGGGCATGGCAGCATATTAGACCCATATCCCTATTCGGTTTCTACAAAATCTATTAATAATAATACATATCTATAATCATATCTTTTATCTATTTTTAAGTAATTGTCGTCATCATTGCAACCGATTACCGACCCATAGTAATGATACCGATACAAGAATTTAGAAGTAGTCAGCCCTAAGGCTACACGCGCCGCGTCTGAAGGGATAAGAGTTACGCGATAGAAAGAGATATATAGAGGTAGGTATTTAATTATTTTCACTCGCAGCGCTGTGCGAGCTGAATTGCACTTTATTACGAAGTAACCTGAGTCGCTGATGGTTAAAAGGTCTTCGCGGAGTAACTTTTCTGTTACTACTATTACCTATTCTGTGATATAACAGAGGTAAACGCATTGCACTGCCTCTTAGCAGTAATTTATTTATTTATTTCTTTTGAAAGTAGGTAGTTTACGTATGTACTTGTTTATAGTTAACGCTCGATGAGTAAAAATTTCCTTTGATAGAATTCGGTTAATTTATTTTAATTATTACCTTCACTTTTACATCTTTACGTAATTAACTAGAACCATAGGGAAAGTATATGGTTTCTTAGTGTGTTAATTGTCAGAGATGCCGAGCGGTACTTATTCAAGCTAAAAGTTTTATCTGTTTACTGTGCTAAAAGTTATCTTAAAAAAAATTGCTTTTGATTTCAAAGTGACGTTAAAGACAAGCTCAAGTTTACATAGCGGCTTCCATGAATAAATATATTTTATTTTCAATTCCGAGAAGTAACACTAAATAGTTACGAATTTATTTCAAATTGTACCTACAATGTGTTTTTTAAAATTGAAATTAGTTTTCTATACTTAAAAATATCATTTTTCGAACTGAGTTTCCATTAATTACGAATCGTGTTGATACTTGAATCGATTCTTCTACATTGTATTAACAATCCACGTGCGAATAATATTTTTTTCGGACTACCTACAATTCTAAAATATATAAACGGTGAGTAACGAAGGTACATAATAATTTACGGATTATATTAGTTGTGGGTTAAAATATTACTTTTGAAATGAAATTAATTTTTCACAAATTAAAATTACACTTAACGATGATTCAGCATATCCGAACTGAATCAATACTGAACAAATAATTACATTAACATTAATGGTCATCAGTTAACTCTAATTTAGTTTACATTTATTGAATTTTCATTCGGAATGTTACTTCCGGTTTATGAACAAATTTGATTCTTTACATTTAACGAATTGAATATACTTACAATTTGGAACGTTACTTCCGGTTCACGAACAATTTTGATTCTTTACATTTAACGAATTGAATATACTTACAATTTGGAACGTTACTTCCGGTTCACGAACAATTTTGATTCTTTACATTTAACGAATTGAATATACAATTTGGAATGTTACTTCCGTTTTACGAAAATTTTTAGACATTTTCAATTTGAATATTGAAAAATCAGTTTTTACAGTAATATAACGTTACGATTATTCATTTTACAATAATATCTCGTTACGGTTATTAACGCTTAACGCATTTTGAAACATTTTAATTTAAAACTTGGCAATGGGGACTATCGCGTGTGAATTTGCCACTAGAGGCGCTAGTGTCGCGTGAGGTCCAATAACATTCACTTTTCACTGGTTTTGGCGGGCTTCGTGACAAATTATTTTAATTTCTATATTTTACCTGTTGAAAAGTGGTCTCCTTCGTGAAATTATCGCAAATATGGATTATTTGGCGATGAATGTGAACGCTTTGAAAGCAGAAAAAGAAAAAGAGGCGCAAAAATAAGCGGCCTCAAAGAGCTGCTAATTCAGAGGTTAGTTTGTTTACTGTATTACAAACTTATTTTTTCCAGAAGTATGCTTGTTTGCCGAGGTAACAGCTATGTTTTTTTCTTTTTACATATATTTACCTAATATATTATGTATATTTACCTAATATGACTTCTGCATGAAAGGTTAAATGGGTTTCATGCTCATCAAGGACACACTTTTACTATATGATATTGATGAACATCGATGTCTGCTCTAGGTCTCTGCCCTCTGGTACTATATATGTATCTGGTTATGTACCCACAGTATCTCTAACGAGAACACAACCTATCTTGGGATCAGATTAGGTACTATGTGTGAGATGACTAGAATTTAATAATATTTCTCTTTATTAATATTAGATGTTTCATTTCAGGTTTCTCCAGAAGGATTAATTGGAGAACTAACAGTATTGGAAGAGAAATGTCCTTTCTCTATAAAAGATGAGTTTATCAGTGTGGATAATTAAGTATAAGCACATAGAAATGATCAATAATGAATATTGCTTGAAAGAAAGTAGCCCCTACTATTTTCAAATTCAAAAACTTGTTAGGTACTAAAATAAAGTATTGTGATTTTTTTGTTTGGACAAATAAAGATGAAAAGAGAATTTATGTAAATAGAAATGATAAGCTTATTTCAGAAGTTTTATAACTTTAATCTAATATCTCATAGTTACCATTGTTTAGTAGTTTCAACTAACAAATCAACCATCTTTCAGTATCATATCCATTGTATGGATTTACAATGTTTAATAAGTATTTATTTGTATAGCAGTGTGTTTTAAAGGGAAAAGGAAGGATAAATAAAAGTTTAATAAGTAATTAATTTCTTTTTTATTTTATTTATTTAGTGCCTAACTATATAATTCCTCAGAATCCTGCGAATTCCTGCGAATCGCAACTAGCCACTGTTTTAGAACAGTTTTATCTTTTGGAAACATGTGTCCTCCTTTTTTCCGAACAAAACGGAATTGCACAACATTGCGGCATTGCTACTCGATATGATGATAGCTGTTATAAATTAATAAACATAATGAGAATCAAGATTTAAAACTTTGTTTCGGCACCGATCTTAAAAAGTCGCCTTTGACAGCTATACCTCTGGGCCTTAGTCAACAGTGGCGCCAACTGGTGAGCAAAGAAACGATAGTCCCCATTGAATTTACACATGAAATTTTAACTGTCTAAATTATTATACTGGACTTTTGAGAAATGAAATATTACGATAAATATACACAAAATATTGTGGCTAAAACGTTCGTAGCATTTTTGGAATCAAACTGTAAACTGTGTACAGTTTTTCGCGTACCATGTGGTATGTCGTAAACCCACTTTACTTGACAATTAACTGTGGCTATGTACATTACTAGATTTACACTACAAAGTTACTTAGTAATTTGTATCAAATGGTTTGATGATGTTTGCATGTACCATAAGGTCACGTGGTATGTAGGAAATCCACTTTGCACAATATACGGTACATTTGATAAAATTTACTTTACGAGCAGACACCAAAGTTACTTAGCAATTTGTATCAAATGGTTTAATGATGTTTGCATGTACCATAAGGTCACGTGGTATGTAGGAAATCCACTTTGCACAATATACGGTACATTTGATAAAATTTACTTTACGAGTTGATACTTTCGCTTTGAGTATCGGTTGCAATGTGAGGGATGAGTAGTACTTACCCTAAGCGGAGATGAGAGTTTACAAATTACAACCGCTTGTTAACGATACAGGGTACATGGTGTACAAAACTAGTGATACTGTATGTGTACATCACTTGTTATAGAAACCATGATACACAAGTACAACGTGTAAGTGGATTATGCCGGCGATTCATCTTGCACGTATTGCGCATTAATCACATATGCAAGTCGAGAATGAAGCGAAAGGGATTGACATTAGTTATCGAATCATGAATACAATTTTATCATGCGTTGGACGGTGAGCAAAACAAAAGGCCGAGTGTGAGCGAAAAATATTAAGTTTCATAGTAAAGTATCTGCGCCTTAACTTGTTTTGTTTCATTTGTCTAATGTATTTGCTTTCGAACATAAGATTTCAATATGGTTTCAATCGTTAACATGTTTGACGACCTTTACTGGTCTTCAGATCTCAAGTGGTTTAATCCATATTGTGAATCTTACATTTGCGTTGTCACAAGTTAACCGTTTGTCCCGAATTCATTGTACACATTTGGGATGAACGGATGGTAAACAGAAATTGTAACATTTCGTTTTTTGTTCTCAGCAAATACACCAGACATGAACGCGTTCGGGACGCACGCGTGGTCAGATGGCCGAATGTGAGCGCCACTTGACGACAGCGCCGCTCGATGTTAGTGCCGCTTGCTGACTACAGATGGCGCTGAACCTGTGGCGCGGCAAAGTTGTCTATACGCGTGGTTTTCCGCCATTAATGGCGTGACGTCACAATACTGCTTTGGAATTTACATTATAGCAACTTCAAAGTCTTTAACCATTCGATACTCAGATTTGCCTTGAGTAGCAAGTGTTACAGAAAGTAGACCTATCTTTATACCTTGGTCGCGAGTGGTTATGGATCTAGTTGTTGTTATATTGTTACATTGCAATTAATTTAATATATCTTATATGTTATTGTGTTTCTTCCTCAATAAATGGTCGAGTCTGTGTATTACATATTGTTAATTTGCATCTTAAAACCCTATCCATCACCACACGCATGTAGGTCGATATCATAAATGTCTGGTAACGCATTCCATGTTTCCAAAATTTTGTTATTAAAGCATTTTTACTTAGTTATATTACTTGTCAATCTTTCTGTTTCAATTACTTCCAACTCTTTCCTTATTTCAATAAATTTTTGAATCCATATTGAACTAGACTGGAAATCAATTAGCTGCATTTCAAATTCTTCCATTTCCAACCAATCGAATTGGGACAAGTTCAGTTTATCAAATGTCGTCACATCAGGGTACATAATGAACCTACTACACACTTTTTTTTATAAGCGCATTATGAGTTTTTGTGATAGGTGACGTGCCCAAAATATTGTGTCGCGTGCCATTCATGGCACGCGTGCCATTGGTTCGCCGTCCCTGGCTTAGTGTGATATACATAGATGATACGTAAGTACCTACCTACCTATTGTTTATGTGTAGAGTCATGGTAATTTTTGGTAGTGGTATTAATTTAGTACAGATAAAAGAACTTGGGATGCGCAATTTTAATCTATAGCTACTTCGATATTCGATTAAAACTATTAAAGCTCGTAGGACCTTATTATTACGTAGGTGTCTACCTACGTAATAATAAGGTCTACCCCTCAGGTCTAAGGTCAGGGGTGTCTACCCCTGAATAAATATTCCAAACTTTGAAAGAAATAGCTCTGAACAATCTTCATATTTTTGAAGGTAAGCGCCAGGTATTTTACTTGTTTAGAAAAAGAATTTAAAGAGCAACGGCGAAATTATTATTGACCACATTTACTAAATCTTGATTGTACACAATTAAGGTAAAAACGAAAGGAATTTGCTTATTTTTTAAAATTTTATCAAGTATTCACCTTAATCAATTGAACCTAGGTAAAAAAATAAAATATTTAGGGAATCTTTTTTGATTATTTAGTTCCTGTTTCCCAGTTTAGTGTTACCATTTTATGTATAATCTACCTAGTAGCAGAATAAATCTAAATTGGTAGAATTACTATTTATTTAATGTAATTATATAAAGTGTATTTTAGTAGTGTGTGTGTATTAGTGTATTTTATATTATTTAAGTGAATTTTCTTGCACTACATTATTTAATAATCTCTAACAGAATGGTAATAATTGAAAGAATATTATGGCAGCACTGATGCTGATTGTCTGTGGTTGTGCCGAATGTTTTAGTGGTCTGTGGTTGTCATCTGTCTTTGTTTTTGTGGCTTTCTTCCGGTTGTCATTTTTAGAATTGACATTACCCATAGAGATATATTACCTCTATGGACATTACCACATAACCTACAAAACTTTAAAACGAAATATCTTTTTTTTCTAGGCTTATAAAAAAAAATTCTAGCTGCTGTGAGCTTCATATTCGACGCTTATAAAAACGTATATTTTTTCACACGTGTACATAATTATTTTTTCTCAATAATATTGATGTATGGAAGTTCGCCGTTGCTCTTTCGACTTAAAAACAACAAAGACCAAACGTCACATAAAAGGTATCAAAGACGACTTAGAAACGTCATCATTTCGTCAGTTGCTAAGAGATGGCGCCATATGCGGAGTGAGCGGTTCTTTACGAACCCTCAGTGGAGGAGAAGTTTAACGGTACACTCATAGATGGCGTTTCTAACAAATCTTTGACCAAAGTTCTGATAACTAAATAATATAAAAAATAATACTAAATTAAAAGATAATAATTAAAATTAAATATTAATTATTATTATTATCATTTTATCGTTTTTCGTGTGTTAGGTAAAAACTTATTTTCTTTTTATCCCGGAAAATTAAACAGTGCCTGTGGGAATTAAAAACTTATGCCACGCGAACGAAGTCGCGGGCGTCCGCTAGTTTACTTATAAACTACATCCAATTGAAATAATGCTTAGCGGTATCTAATACTGATGTGTAATTACTAATTACTATTGGGTGCTTTAAATTACTCGTAGGTTTTGAAATAATTTAATAATATCATGGTCATAAAAAAAGAATAACAACTAGTTTAAACCAATAGTAGCCAGGCTCGAGGCAATAACGGCAAAAGATAAAAAAAGCAAAGAAATATCACATTAGGGAAAATCAAATCGATTACCGCAATAGGCTTTCACGATTCGATCTGAAAGTTATAAAAAAAAAAGACAATCTTGAGACATCCACCATAAATCAACAATCAGTGCATAGCGAGCTGCCATGAGCCGTCCCATTTACATTTACGACCGGCGACGCGACGGCACAATTTAAAAAAAATATTAAAGACAACACTAATTTGAAAATAAAGAGTTCAGAACTAAGTCACGAAACGGAAGGCGAACGGTGTTTTGATAAACTAGAAGAGGTTCGCGACTTTGTTTGGATTTTGAAAAAGTGGAATGTTGAATTATAAAGGAAAATTTACATGTCTGTTATTATTTTGTCACATCGGCCATTAATGACCTGATATTTTAAATTCTAATAGTAATTTAGAGAAGTCATTAATGTTGGGTACCCTTCTGAGATGTTATTGTGCTGGTTTCATAAAAACCGTGCTAGGTACTAAACTAACTATAAAAGAAAAAAAACCCTGCAGTATGCTAGTCTTCATAATTTTTAATTATTGATTTCGGCAAAACTTATCGTCATGATAATAATCAAAATACAAATTTTGAGTAAAATATGTAGGTATATACCTAATCATAAGGGAAGCACGGAACCCTTATTCTTAATAGGGTCGTGTGTTATACTTGGACTACAGATTGACATGCTCATAACTGTAAAATTAGATACTTTTCGGGAAAGTATTCGAAATGATAATTTTTTCAAATGGCATCGATCATGGGGTAGAAACGATGCGCACGAATCGAGCATATCTATAGGCGTAAAGTTAATGGCTTGTAAAATATGAATAAAAGCAATCCAATTCAGAGGGTTCGTAAAAAGAATGATACAAGCAGGGCACATGTACCCATAACATGTTGAACTTTACAATCTGCTTCTTTTATGAGATCGTTATAGACTATCACTAACACAGAAGGTAATATTCGACGATTTTAAGACATGTACATGTTTCAGGGGATCATAGAGCCACGTATCTTAGAGAGCATTGGTTCAAGCAAACATAAATTATACAATAATTGGACACTATTCATTAAAAACTAGCTGACCCGTTCTTCTGCTCGATTGGTAATTTTAAATTTTTTAGATCCATTCTAAGTGGGGTCTACGATAAAGAGAAATCCTAAATACAAAATTTCAGGTTAATACGAACGTACGTAATATCTGTGGTAATATGTCACTTTTAAGTCATTGTAGTGTCCTCTTAAATAAATTAGTAAAGCTAATCTTGCGGAAAACAACTGAGCAGTGAGCATATACTAGGTAAGTTTTACTAGTTCGGTCTCTGGTAGAGAAATGAAAATGTTTGACTGTTTCGCGGTCAATATAAAATCAGCCAGTCACAACAATTGAGATATTAACAATGATTAATGCTGGTTTTACGGAATCTATACGGTCTACTAATATTATAAAGAGGTAAAGTTTGTGAGGTTGTAGGGGGTAATCTCTGGATCTACTAAACCGATTTTGAAAATTCTGGAACCAATAGAAAGCCACATTATTTGTGCGTGTCATAGGGAGTTCCCGTGGGAAGATAAAAAACCTATTTCACGCGGTCGAAGTCGCGGGCATCTGCTAGTCTCAGATATATTTAGTCATGCAAAAATATCACGTATGAGTCAAACACCAGTCATCATCGCATTAGACGGTAGATTATTCTGTAAGCATAGCTGTGATTGGCAAATCTGCACAACCTATTCTCCAACGGGCCCCTTATGTACTTCATGGTTAGTTTCCAATAAATGCCAATAGATATGAAGTCACCGATGATGCGATACACATCTGTAGGTTCTAGTTGTGCCAATTTTACGCTCAGCCATCAATTGCCAATCGACCACCTGCATTGAACAGCGTCATTTGTTTCAACGTTTTGATTGGCATCATTGATTGTTGATTCATTTTGCATTCTTTGTTGACGTGGGTGGTAAAGGAGCCCGTGACGTGAATATATTATAATGTTGTTCTGACGCCATTATCATAGTTAAGTTAAGTATATAAGAACAATGCATTTAAACTATGGTCTCGACCATTTAATAAGCCTTACATTTAAAGGGTAGTGTACCTCCATTTTGTCTTCTAGATGCGGTGTTTCATATGAAGCTTTTAGGATAAAATCTTTAAAAGGCGGCAATCTTCTGGTGACTGTAGAGTGAAGATGATCATGGGCGGGCGGCACTTATTTGCTCACATAAGTTAACATTATTGTTAAAAGAATTACATTCTATGTCATAAATGTTCTAAATAAGAAAACTTACAATATTTTGCTCGTCAGTTATCTATTATGTTATTGAAACCATATTGAAACAAGATAAAGTAGCATTTACAGCAGGCATTGCTACGTAGCATGATTTAGTGATTTAGAATCAACCAAAATACATGAGGATTGTCAAGTTAAAAAAATCCACTGATATTTTCAGTAAAATAGACAACAAAAGATGCACTCCACGATAAAAAATGCTATGCCACAAACGCAAGCCTACTGCACCAGTGATTTATATTTCCTTGTTTTTCATGCAACTGCAGTAGCTGAGCCTGTTTACTTTAAATCAATAAATATAATGTAATCAGATCAAAGTTGCAGCGAGTAAAAATATTTTTTCAACGATATTTTACAACGGAAGCCGCATAGTCAGATTAAATCAGGCCATAATCATATTCGTTTTACTGTTATCGGAGTAAACGACGTTTAAATGTTCCAAATTTGGCTACCCCTTTATTGTCACGAACGGTCGTGCTCTAGTGCTCTATGCACCGAGTACTATGCATACGACTGACTCAGTTACCGTCTACTAGCAAATTTTGTTTTTATTAAGTAGAATGAAAACAGAACATAAGTTGGCTAGAATTTCGAAGGCGGAGAACCTTATATGGTGGCCCGCTTTACTAAAGGCCTATGTCCAGCAGAGGACGCAGGATGACGGATGGATGGTTGACAGCTCATGTGGTTATTTGTCAAACGTAGAAGATCCTTGATTTGAATGGGAATATTCACTTGACTAACTATGAGCTAAATTTTGTCCCGGAAAATTAAAGAGTTCCCAAATGATTTCTAGAAACCTAAATTGACGAGAACAAAGTCAATGATGAGCGATCAATTGATCATTTAGTGAATCTTTTTCTTCTTGCTGTCTTTGTCCCATGCTATGTGGGGTCCTTATCCACTCCTCTTACACACATATCCTCTTTTACACAATGCTTCCATCTTTCTCTTGTCTTTTATCCGTACAAATGCATAATTATTCGACATTTGATAATCTAGTCTATAGATGATCTAGATCACATTATAATCAAACTAGCTGATGCCCGCGACTTTGTCCGCGTGGTTTAAGTTTTTTTTGGATTCCCGCGGGAACTCCTTAATTTTTCGGGATAAAAAGTAGCCTATGTCACTCTCCATGTTCTCAACTATACCCATGCCAAAAATCACGTCGATTCGTTGCTCCGTTGCGGCGTGATTGAAGGACAAACCAATAAACCAACAAACAGACACACTATCGCATTTATAATATTAGTATGATTTAAAAAAATCGCACACGAATTTCACTAACGAGTTGTAATACAAAGTGAAAGAAGCCAAAGTTCGACAGTGGGAAAGCACTTCAAAACCCGTGTATTAGCATACCGTCCACACTTGAACACAAGACCGTTAACATGGGCTCGGTTACAGCCCATGACTGTGTAACATTTGTTACATGGAAGTTGTTTTTTATCGAGTTGGGGAACAAAGGGAATAAACACTCTACAGTCTACAAGCCATTCTATTACCATACGGTCCGAACTACATTAAAATTAAACCCTTTACATGGTTTGCATACTCTGTGTCCCACATTCATTTGGTTCGATAACAGAAATTGAAATAATAAGTTCAACCATCTAACCAAAGTCTAAAAGCAAGTGCATCTACATTTCTGTGCGTTTTGTTACATGGAAAAAGTATTACATCACTTTTGAATCTAAGTTGCTGTCATAGTTTTGAATCATAATATGAAAAGTCTTCTGAATTTGATGGTAGTAGGTATGGTACAGATGGTGCAATTTTGTATTCTGCATCGTTTGAAAATTATCCAAACGTCTAAACATTTTTTAAAAAAACAAGCATGAGCTCTACCAGAGCTGTGCTATTATGGCTGTATAGTGTATAAGGTACAGGTTTTATTCGTGGAAACTTACTTCTTTGATTTTTTGGGTAAAAAGTAGCATATTTTGCCACTCTCTAGGTCTAAATATATTGATACAAAAAATCACATAAATCTGTTGTTGCGCTACGGCGTGATTGAAGGACAAACCAACAAACAAACTCACTTTTGCATTCATAATAATATGGGTATTGATTGTAGTATTTAAGTGCTATTGGAGGAAGTGTTCAAATAATTTGTCACAATGGCTTCGTCTAGTTCCAGGCAAGGCGAAGTCTCCCCAACGAAGGAACACGGAAGCGAAAAGTCGAAGGGTATGATCACTACCGCATAAATTGATATGCAAATGAATGGAAGAGCGAGCTCGCGGCAATAATCGTCCGGCGGCGTCATAAATAACGTTTACGATTCGACGACATCGGCGGCAACCCTTGCCGGGGAAATTAACGCGACGCGGGAGTCCTTGTCGTGATAAACTAACTCACTAATGCTGATCGTAGATTAGGTACAGCCGCACGCGCTTAATGCAATGCATTTTTCTGCTCGTGGCAATGATCACCCGACGCGAAATAAAGAGCGAAAACACTAAGGACAACATTTTTTGTCTGGCGGACGTGAAAAGTACGCGTAACTCATTTTTAATTTGGAGCTGCATATACTAGCGAGACAGGAGAGAAGGTCGTTCTCCTTCGACGCGGACGTCTGTCCTGTCCGGGCCCTAGGAGGCTAGGCTGTTTTTGCTCTTATCCGCACGTGACTTAAGTATGAACACAGAATAGGTAATAGTAGTAACAGAAGAGTTACTCCGCGAAGACCTTTTAACCATCAGCGACTCAGGTTACGTCGTAATAAAGTGCAATTCAGCTCGCACAGCGCTGCGAGTGAAAATAATTAAATACCTACCTCTATATATCTCTTTCTATCGCGTAACTCTTATCCCTTCAGACGCGGCGCGTGTAGCCTTAGGGTTGACTACTGGTTGGGCTTTAGTATAGTAACCCAGAGGGGGGGGGGGAGGGGGGGTGAGGGGGAGGTGGGGGGGGAGGGGGTCTACTCCCCCTCCAAGCCAAACTTGGAGGAACCTAATAGTTTTCGAGATATTAATTTTTTTTAATTTTGAGGTTAGGTTCTCAAATTGGGTAAAATTTAGTATCGTTTGGCAGGAGGGGGCTGGGGGGGGGGGGGGGGGGGGGAGGAGGGGGGTGCCCCCTACCCCCCGACCCTACTCCCATTACAAGGTAATGCACCGTTTTTTTTCTATGAATTTTTAAAAATCGTAGTGGTAGTGGAAAAGGTTAATTTCTGAAATGGAATGGGCTACGCCAGAAGACTCGCTTCGTCGCCCCTGAATGAAGCTTCGCCTACTCGACCTTCGTTTCGCTGCGGAGGTCGCCGGCTCGCTTCGCTCGCCACCTCCCCCCTTCGCTCCACTCGACCTCGTAGGCTCGCTTCATTCAGGACCTCCTACGCGAGCTTCTGGCTTCGCGCTTAAAAAAAACACTCTAGGGGCAGGGCAGACAAGACTGCGTGGAGTCGGGGCGTGCCGATTCGGTTTTGTGATCAAAAGTACCTAAATAAACATTTAATAACATAACTTTATACCTTTTTAGTTAATTCGTAATTATACCTATAACCTTTAAACTCTGTGTTTTATACATGGAATTAGGAATTACCATAGAAATAGGAAGATAATTCCATGGGAATTACGACTATAGTCTTCCTATTTCTATGGTTTTATTCGAATGATTAGAAAAAAACGTCCATAGAACGGATTTTAATCACAGATTAGGTACTCAAACGCCAACGAGTCTTTAGTCTATGGTACAATCTATGGCAAATGTCGTACGAAATAGTGAAAAGTGGTGAAGAATAGCGAATTTTCAAAAAATTATTTCTCGAAAAGTATTAGTTTCCGACGTAAAATATTTAGTTTCCGCCCTATAATATCTAAGTGCAAAGCTTACCACATCAAGGTCTTTCTGTAAAAACAAATGTGAACGTCCAACTCGTGGGTTACTATACTAAAGCTGAGCCTGACTACTTCTAAATTCTTACTATCGGTATCATTACTATGGGTCGGTAATCGGTTGCAATGATGACGACAATTACTTTAAAAATAGATAAAAGATATATTATTATTATTCATAGATTTTGTAGAAACCGAATAGGGATATGGGTTTAACATGCTGCCATGCCCCTAACTGGTTAGCCCGCTACCATCTTACACTGCATCATCACTTACCATCAGGTGAGATTGCAGTCAAGGGCTAACTTGTAGTGGATATAAAAAGTCGTTATATATTCCACAAGTAGTGAAATATCAATGAATATTTTACACTTATATGGGGTGGAAGGGGGCCCATGCCAGAGTTTACGAGACAAAATAATATACCCACATTATGGATTAATCATCATCGACTCATCGGCGGCTCACTAGTCCCACTACTAAGCACGACTCACGAGGCTCTTCTCAGAATGAGAAGGGTTTAAGCCATATATTCCTCCACACTGGCCAATTTCTTGTTGGCAGACATATTAGAGTTTTTTATAATGATTATAGAACTTCAGGCATGTTTTCAGCTTTACACACGATTTTTGTTCACCGTAAATGATATATTTTAATTAATTAAGTTGGAGGTGCGTTCCCAGGATCGAACCCCAGACTTGGAGGCTGAAGTCTACCCATTAGGCTATCACTATAATATTGGATACTACCTATGGTTTATATTTACTTTTGTTTAAAACTGTATCTTGTGTGGATATAAAAATAAAACTACCCACATTATGTATTAATATTAGTTTTGTTTAGAAAACGTTCCGTATGTACTATGTACCTAGATAGGCAAATAATACAAACTTACCTTTCAGGGTCCTTAGGAAGTGCAAAGAGCAATAAGTTAGGTCTTAATAATTAGAGTTTAAACGACCTAATGTGATACGATATCGTTTACTGATCTTTCTTTGTTTATCCATAACGAGAACTTGAGTAAAAGTCAAACGTATAACTACGGTCCGCGCGCAACACTCGACTGATACGAGTGCCGTCGAGCGTCCACGCAGCAGTAATTAAATATCTCAGGTCACGTGACAAGTGAGCCAGGCCTGGTATGAATGCGTTTTAATAGGAAATTTTTGCGGCAGTAATCGCCCAAGTGGTCCAACCTATCGACGTAGTAGATATTTCCAACCGGCCGCAATACAATCCGAAACCTCTTGAAAGATGATGACATTGAAGAAATGCTAGATATAGTTAATTACGCAAAACCCGAAACTAGGGGAAGGGTTATGGAGCAAATGGGTCCATTATAGGTTCTGTAAGCTGAAAGTATGAAATCAAAACCAAAATGAAGAGCTTATATAGTGAAATCAATGTACCAGGCTTTGGTGTTATGACCAACATAATTATTAATCCATTTCTGACCTAACCACAATTCAATGATTGCATGACAATGTAAGAAAACAAGTAAATATGGATATCGTTATCAAAAGAAGAAGCATTTATTTAGCGCGTGGGAAAGGAGCACGGAAGACTTAACTCGTGTTTCAATAATCAATAATAATTAATTAGGTATAAAAAAGTATCACAAAGTTACTAACGTTAACTTGCGGATAGCTTCAAGTGAGCTTCCATTTTAAGGCGTTCTTAAGCAGTGTACGTGCACACTGCACGACGCAAATATTAAAACGTCTAATAGTTTATATAGGAATTGCTACTCTTCTACTTCTACTTGGCGGTATACGAGATAATCTCCATTTCATGCAAACATGATCATCTGAGTTCGTATTTCATTAAGCTTGTAGTTAAGGTAAGTAAGGTAAAGTAGACGACCATTTTATAATTTCATCAAACAGTAGGTACGACTTACTTCTCGTTAATAAATCTTACTTTTTAAAATTGGAATAGCTTTTAATTTTGATAATGTAACCAAAGAAGCAAATATGGACTATCAATTTAGAAAAGTAAGTTAATTGTTTCTCCTTCACACCTTACGCCGCAGAATCAGACGTTCTCATCGTCAGGATGCCTACTCTCCTAAATACCGTTTTACCAAGTGATTTCTGTTCATGCAATCTGTGAAACCAATTTCCACCTGCTCAACTACCAATATACCTATGGGGCTATCTTTAATAATTTAAGGGCGTATAGTATATTTTTTTTTGAATAAACAACTTTTAGGCAAAAGTGTTTCCTACGATCAGACGAAATACTTCCGGTCAAGCAAAGTGTTACTTCCCAATTAGAAAAAAAAAGTTAAGTATTCGAACATTTTAAAACATCTGATGTTGGTAGCAACAACAAAGGCCTTTGCCAAATAGAGACATTCTAATTCAATTTGGCAAAAGGGTTGTCAGCTACGCGGAATGACAAAAAAGCAGCAAAGTTAAAAGGGAGAGACAGGGAAAAGGGAAGCTCAAAGACATGTTGGGGCGGTGACGTGTCGCTGTGCCGCGCGGTATCTCGGGGTAATTGATGCGTTCAAAATTATAAGGTGCCTTGTCTCTAAATGATGTTTAGTGGTAAAGTAACGCTGCAACCTGCAATAGAGTGAAATCTATACATATAAAAAGACTTGTCCTTACTGATTAAAATAATGATCCGTCAACGCACTCCGAGAATGATAATGACATTTTCATCATACCTATTCGAAAAACGAATATTGGCTTCAGAGGATAGCGAACTATTTTCTAGGTAGGTAAGTATAAAATATTATCTAAGAAAATTGTTCTTTGGGCTACCTAAAAATTAGGGAAAAAGTGTTTCAAAAATTTTGCGAGCAGAAATTTTACTTGAATGACAATTGCTGGTATACAAAATTCGAGTTTTCCTGAGCGACGATAATATTATAGTCAAAGGAATAAGAGGGGCTCTATTATTAAACTTTTCACGTGTTATGTGTACTGTCAATAAATAATTGACTCCTTCATACGTCTTCGAGGATTATTCAAGAAGTACTTAACTTGGACTTTACCGATGAGCTATACTCTACTACTACTCACATTAATTTCAGAATCGTGTTGAGCCAACCGCAATCGTTCGTGACAAACTAAAAACTTTTTAAGAATCTGCCCAGATCTTTCAGGGGTCACGATTGAGACGTCACAAGTTTAGACGCGGGGAAATTGCCAAAAGAAATTCGTGAACAAAAATGTCGGGGTTAAATTTGACACACGCCAAAACCAAATGGCTTATGGGCGACGATTCTCACCACGTCAGCGTTTTATAGTAATGCTGATGGCGCTGCCAGTCAGACGGGGCGATATACTTTTTTTGTCTACAAAAACACCTTCTTAGGGCACCGTCGCACATCTAAACGAGTCGATACCAACACGGCTCTAAAGCATTGAAATATTAGCTTTACATCTACGTACCTACTGCACGTTCTACACTCTACAGTGAAAAGAACGACGTGTGGACTAGGCGTTAACTCAATATCGCTGACCTTATGTTGTGCCTTTTTGAGAACACGTTGTGGGGGTGGAACCTTATGGTTAGCTGGTGAACAAAGAGTTGATCACACTTGTGGACGACGCATTAATGGACGGCTCGTTAATGCCGAACCGAGAGTAGGAGTCACATCTATTTTGTATAGGACTATAGCTTCCATCTTCTGTGTTCACTCATGATTATAATAAGGGGCTCTTCAAAGGGCGGATAAACAGATATCTCAAAAGCCGGCAACGCATTGGCAGTTCCTCTGGTGCTGCAAATGTTCATGGGCGGCTGTAATCACCTTATTATCAACAGGTTTGCGACGGCCTTTAGCGTTTTAGATCTCTACGTATCTCGCTGGTATCTGTGCTAGTGTCTGTGACGGATTGGCCTTTTTCATGACAAGATTTACGATGCATTCGACCATACGATCGTAATTCCTTCCCGGCCTCGACTAAGTGCTTTTGATTATTATGTACCTATCTATAGAGCAAATTTTTCGTTGCGATTTTTCAGAGAAACATGCGGTAACTCTTTTAGTATTGTGATGAAACAAAATCCAAGGGGGCAAAATCCAATCCTACGTCGGGCGGCCGAGAAAAACAAAAAAGTGCTAATGATCGGGTAAATCTCCCAGTGAAATAGAGCAGAGTAAAAAATACGAGATACTTTATAAAGTAGGACTTTTGAATGTAACTAATTTCTTATACGAACAGAATTTAAGTTTCTTCAACTGTTGGCTGTTAAAGTTGAAAGATTCGATTTCCAAAGTTGTAATGGCGTTACGTATAACATATCGAGTTTAGAAAGTCGTCGCTTATAGCGAAATATGGTACTTTTCAGGCTTTCAAGTGTATAAGTTTTGGTGTAAAACTGGATTAGCTTTGAGTTCAGAGCAAAACTGTGCATGTGAAAAACGTACGAGATAATGATGGTTCATTGTAACGACTTACCAATTTTTTTTTATACGATGGTAACTTAAAAAGCGGTGAGGATATTACCGCTTTTTTAAGTTATTTAATTGGTTCAAAGACGCCTGGTCTCCTATTCGGGCGGTCCGGGGTTCAATCCTCGGGCACGCTTGAGGTGCGTGCGTATCATACTTAATATTATAAATGCGAAAGTGTGTTTGTTTGTTGGTTTGTCCTTCAATCACGCCGCAACGGAGCAACGGATCGACGTGATTTTTGGCATGGGTATAGTTGAGGACCTGGAGAGTGACATAGGCTACTTTTTATCCCGGAAAATTATGAAATAAATTATCACTCGCTTTAACGGTGAAGGAAAACATCGTGAGGAAATCCGCATGCCCGAGAGTTCTTCATAATGTTTACAAGTAAAGGTTTGTGAAGTCTGGCAATCCGCACTCAGCCAGGATGGTGGCCTTTGCCAAACCCTACTCAGTCTGAGAGGGGACTGGAGCTCAGTTTAGCGAGCCGGCAATGGGTTGAAATGATGAAGTTAGCCCTACTTATATTGTATGTACCTATAGCCTTACCTGATGGTATAAGTTATGATGCAGTCGTAACAAAGCGTAATTAATGTATTTGTTGTCGTATGTAAGATCAAAGATAGAGGATATGATAGTTTTAATAAACGCATACATCTAAATGCAATTACTTAACTGCACGATTCCTAAATAAGAGAGCTTTTGAATTTCAAAACCACCATCGGCATCACTATAAAGGTAAATTTAATTTCAAATGTGTTGCGAAATTAATTAACTCTGATTCAAGGAATTTTATTTTTTTGGACATCGGCAGCTGTGGAACTTATTTACTTACTTACGCAATTTTAAATTTACGTAACATTTTTACTGGCGATTAGAGAAGGCAAAAGTTAAGTTATTCAATCAATTTCTTGCAGAAGTAAAGTACCTACTACCTTAGTACGTACCTATATTCATGTCGAATAACATAAGACGGTCGAATTATCCAAGTAAACCTGATCATATAAATTGTAAAGCTATCGACGAAATGAATTGGCCAATCAGGTAACAATAAAAAACATGGAAAATATCAGGTACACCCTTATCCGATGCAAATGGGCTCGCAAATAGCATGCAACAAATGCATTTGGTTGTGGCGCAATTTTCGTGTTTAGGCTGTTCGCAATGTCGTGTGACAGTGGTTGTGATTTATAGACGAGATTTTGCAGTTGCGCCGACCCTAAAGCCTAACAGGGACACGCGAATACTTGTCATCAATTGTCACTGAGTTCTATCTTCTTTCCCCTGGGGTCCGTTCTTTTTCAGGGTCTTTTTTCTAATAAAACGTCTACAAACCCTGGAAAAACCCTGGAAATCTCTACTCTAAAAAAAATAACAACTTTAGAGTAGGGATTTCCAGGGTTTTTTAAAATATGAATAGCATGCAAACAAGCAGGCGGGTCAATTGAAGTGATACCGCCAGCTATATTTTGAACTACCAGAGTAACCGCCAATTCATTTCCAACTTTCTGTGCTTAAATTTTCTTCTGTCCTTTGAGCTCTTCCCTAGTGGAGAAGATTCAACCATTAGCTTTAAGTCAATGTAATTTGTCCCACCAAAATGAAATAAGGGATAAAGTTGATGGCAAAATTTACACTAAAGGACTAGTGCAGGGGCATAGTGTACTCAGTAATTAGATAATTACCAGCACTATAATCACGTTTTTCTTAGATTGCATAGGACACATAGATCTTAAAAGTCATTTTAAAAGACATAACTTTTTGTTTTGTTGACATAACTAAAGGTGGGCTTAATAAACTAGCGTGTAATAATAATTATGGCTGCACTTACCATACAAAGAAGTTCTCTACATAATAATATGTGTTACAGAAAAACTGACTGACCAAAATTCCAAAATACAAACGTAGAACTCAAAAAGTTAAGTCTGGAAACAAGATTTTGCTAGTAGATTTTTTTGGAATTTCATCTGAGTAAAGCCAGGGCAAGTAATGTATCCATCGTATAAAGAACTTACCCTGTTCTTTCTTCTGCCAGGCAAGCGCAGAACAGAGCAGAGCTAGTGTCTTTCCCGTGCCAGTTGGACTCTCAAGTAAACAATTTTTCTTCTCCTTTATTGCTGTTATAACCTGCAAATAATTGTGTTTTTGATATTGCCCTGTTTTATAGCACTATTTTGGCTGAACTTTGCTTAGTCGGGTAAAGCAGATGGCAGTGCTTAAGAACTTCATGATTTAGTTTAGAATTATAGATATTCTAAGTTGTTACATCAAACAGAAAAACTCCTTTAGATATTGAAGTTAAATGTAGAATACCTACAAGCTAATTATTCTTGGCTGTACAGAGGTGGCTTATAGTTAAAGCAACCTTCTCTCTGATCTTCTCTGATGAATAATCATAACTTTTACAGTGAATCTGATATAAAAACTTAAAATAAATCCAACCAACAAGCTGTTTTAAAGGGACACAGCAGTCTTACGTTTTTACATACAGTTTATGGCCCTTTGACCAGTAACTTAAGCTTGCCAGTCAGTATGCCGAGTACCAGCTAGCTAATGCCCCAAAGCTTGGTACCAGTGGTGTCCCCAAGGTTAATTTGTAACTAGGGATTTTATTATAACTTTGAATCAAAAACTTACTTTGAACATCACAGCAATCTGACATGGATAAGGGCTCACAGGTAAGTGTACACTAACACCGCCTATCACCTTCACAAAATCCGGCTGTTTGACCTCTGGAGTCACTAGATCTACCACTTCACACCTACTGCTGCTGCTACCGTTTGTTTTTATATTAGGAAACAAGTTTTTGATCAATGCCTGCCGCTTGATTTTCACATCCACAGGTATCGATTCTTCTTCGTCTTCGTCATCAGTAATAGATATAGCGCCAGCACTGGTTGACTTCTCTGGTGGGGACTGGTGATCAAAACTGTCATCATCATCGGAAATATAGATTGGTGAAGACATTTTGTGGTAAAAACAGTTTAAACACTGGTAGTTTCAACTTGTTTCCCGCCTTTCGGTTTCCAATTACTAATAGAGCTTAATATTCATTACATCTCTTATTTCAACACAGTATTATCCTTATTTTTGTTAAAATCTTACTTATTTGGATATACAACTTATAAGATTCCTTTTTTTTGAGTTTTCCTGTTTGTTTTGGGATAATATCCTTTCACCTTTGACATTGACATTACATTGACAAATGACAAGTTACAAAAATGACAACAAACGTTCGGAAACTTGGTGTGTGTTCCGTTATAAGCAATGCGAGCACTGGCAGTGCTCTTTACTGGGGACTTTCAGTGCTCTCAGTGTATTTCGGAACGCACCCTACATGCGTAGTGTTTCGTAGAACTTTTTGAAAAGTTTTAAAATGCAAGTTACATGCAAGAGTTATAACTTCCAAGGTTTAAGGATCTTTACCTACCTTGTCTTACTGTAGGTTTGTCATAGGGCTTGGATACGTTTTACTGACGTAAGGTTTAATTACACAGTCAGTACAAAAATGCAAGTTAGGTACTGCAAGAGTTATAATTTGTAAGGTTTTAGGATCTTACCTTGTCTTACCTACTGTAGGTTTATTATAGGGCTTGGATACGTTTTACCTACTGACGTAAGGTTTATTTACACGGTTGAAGCTTCCCAGGCCAACATGGCCATCAGTAGGTACAATAAAATGCCCATAGTCATTGCGTTAGTAAGATGAAATATCCTAACACTATGACCAGACCAGACTCAAGAAAATTATTCCAAAATAAATATTATTTCCCAAGTTGGCCGGGGATCAAACCCCACTTCCAGCATAAAAGATTCACCAGCGATGGAGATCATCAAGTAGCTACATAAGTAAGATTTAAATATATAATATAAAAAAGGTCGCAAAGATAAGTCTGTGTCATCAAGACATTTCCTCCCAAATCTCTAGACCTGCACTTGAATGTTGTAAAAATATAAAAGAAAATTACCTAATTTTGAGTAAAAATGCTCACGGTAGATACGTGCTGAGTTGCTCTTGATGCATATGCGATTTAGATGAATTAAATAAAACACCACTTAGGGAATTGAGTTTTCATTATTATGATTTCCACAAGAAACTTATAAATCGCTTACAAATTGACAAAAACTATTACATGTAAGTATTATCATACTAGGTACTTGGTGATTTCTTCAGCTGCGCACGCCACAAACTTTGAAACTGTAGTTTCTGGAACATTTTTTTTCAAATAAGTATTAGGCCTCGTATTCACTAGGGGACAAAATATGTCCCGCAACACGTGTCGCTAAAGAAGTCGGGCGCCATCGTCCGACATCGCACGAAAAGTTTGGCAAGATCCAATAATAGGCAAAAGGTCGCGAGACAAGATACCTATCGTCACCATACGTCAGTCGACATCACTATACGGCCTCGCCAGATCTCTAGCGACACGGGACATTATTTTGTCCCCTAGTGAATACAAGGCTTTATTAATACGGGTAGTATTTTTCCTCTCACTGTGCGTTTACCCCAAAGATTGTTGTATTTATTTATAAAAAGAACGCTTATTTCGCCTGCAAGTTCGTCGCTTTGGGGGGGTGCCCCGTCGTTCACGTCCGCAGGAACTACTTTCTACCTCCCTGCACG
The DNA here is from genome assembly GCA_917051295.2 of Erebia ligea. Lineage (NCBI taxonomy): Eukaryota > Metazoa > Arthropoda > Insecta > Lepidoptera > Nymphalidae > Erebia > Erebia ligea. Next base: position 15,110,681 of record OU785228.1, read on the forward strand.
TGTTCCCTGGGTGGTGCTAAACGATTGTTGTATACTGAAGACATATCATAACCATGTGTGATGTGTCCTAAGTCATAACTCTATGCCTGCGCTAGGAGAAGGACAAAGGGCAGTAGGTAGTGTTGGAAGCCCTATTCCGAAAAGCTCCATCAATGATCTTAAATCATTACTTATGCTACAATTCCAATTGTTGTTATTGGCTGAATTTATGGTAGATATTGCTGGAACACTGGATTTTGTTTCGGCAATAGGTATAGCAAAAGCGTACTTGCCTGGGTGTGGTCGCGTGGAATTGAACCTAATACCGTCGAACTTTTGTGTGTCAGCCTGTTAACAGATGCTTTGATCAGATGATTGCTATTGAGGATTCAAAATGTATTGATTTATTTCAAATTGCTGACTGGATTATGCAATTTGAGAGCTTGCAGGTAGGTAAGGTCAAGTGCTGACAGGACCAAGAGGCAAATTAGAAAAGCTTCCACAGAATAAGTATGGGTTATCCTCACAAATAATTACATTACACAAAGGAGTTAATGTTTTGGGGAAAGATGCGTTGTCGCTGCACACTGCGTTAATATGCCTTGAGCCTAAGTTTACGTTCCTACCTACCTACCTACTTTATAATGTAAAAAACTAGAAAGAGCCAAAGGCAAGGATTAGGGGACAAATAGCACAGGTAAGGTACCCTTTCAAGATCAAGTCTTACCTTTTGCATTTTGTGAGTTGAATTTCAATGCTTTGGGGGAGATACAAACATGTAGGACAGCAGCGAGAGCGCCATAGCCCAGCCTAACCAGCACATTTTGAAAGTATTTTATTTTGTGATTTTATTTCTTATTTTTTTAAAGTTATTTTCCTTATTTTACACATTGGAACAGGTTGTGCTTTAAATTCATTGTCAAAGTCAGATGAAAGTATTTTTTCGATGTCAAGATTTTAACGATGCCAGTAGGAGATTTGATGACCAAAAAGGTCGAATTTCACAAACATACTGTCTTTGTACACGGTGCAGTTATTTAAGTGCGTCAAACGCATCCAAAACGTAGTGTTAGTGGTACCTGTAGAGTAACCCTACTTGTAGTCGTAGCAGCCTTAGATACATCAGTTTATTATTTATTATTTAAATTCTTTGGCGAAGAATACTATGCAACAGTATGATTCATGTTATAAGCAGTGGTGGAAATTTTGTAAACTACTACTGTATATTTTGTAATTTTGTTATTTACCTACATATTTTATGAATCTGAAATTATATAATTAGCAAAGTTAGTTTCCTCTTGTAGAGGGAGATTATAGAATTTAGCAAAACTGTTAGATCTTTTTGTCCAACCAGCAGTAGCCTTTATCAAATCAATATTAAGACCCTTTCTATTCGCACATGATGTGGCTGCATGCCGAGTGCTGTGAGCACTAAAAGTTTCAGTGTCAATACCAGCCTCAAACAAGATGTCCTTCACCCATCTACTGAGAGTGTGTGTAGAGGCAGGTGAATGCTTTTATCATTACTAAAATAGTCTGTTTTTATTATTTTTATATATTAGTAGCGCTGTCGACATGCATAGGATCTGAGCGTATAAATTTGCATTTCTAGTGTGTATTATGCATTAAAACTTAGATTTTACCTTTGATGGTAGTTTATTTGCAAAAAAATCGCACAATCAATGCTACATTGTTACGAAATATTTTTTGATAATTTCAAACGGTTTATAAAAAATTGCCCCCATCAGTGTGCGCTTAGCCTTACAGTGTTGCCTGCCAAATTCCCGCTTCCCGCCAAAATACGGCGCCCCGCGCCATTACACGAGTGAGTTGTCAACAGAGGTTATGGTGCGTTATAATTTGGTTTATAACCCGACACCACGGCGTTTAGGCAGCGCAATTAGTGTTATAAAGCACTATAGTGTAGATCGATATTATTATCCTTACAGTGGATCAACGCTCATACAAATTACAGACTACAGACTCACATATAAGAGTAAGTACACATCCAAGGTGCAATCTAATTTTGAGTTTGGCGATGCGTACGCGGTACGCTCCCCGTCTTTCCCCTGTCACTCGCAAGCGAAGCCAGCGTTCTGGACAAGGCGCATTAGCACGTCTCAAATAGATAGGTACCTTTGAGAATATTGATATGGACTAGGAGATACTGCATGCCAATGCACGGCAGATTGTAGTTCATATTAATATTACCTACTAAATATTGGAACACCAATCTATGCAAATAAAATATGATTTGATTGATACTTTCAGTGTTTCACGCATGCAGGTTTCCCGAAAAAATATCTGATACATTTTACTAGCTGATGCACGCAGCTTCAAACAAACATTAACTTGATTTTTTAAATAATCACTGCTGACATCATAGACTTCGTCCGCGTGGTTTAAGTTTTTTAAATTCACGCAGGAACTCCCTAAGTAAGTATGTCCTTCTCCGGGACATATCCTATGACTGATAGACCGACGGACAGACCAAACTCACATTCGCTCGCATTTATAGTATCTAATAGTTAGTAGGTAGGTACCAATAATTTTATTCTATGCCAATGAGTAAAGATCCCCAAGAACATAATATATCCAAAAAGTTAAGAGATTCGAACCCAGGCCTTACGATTGCCGATGCGGGATGCCTTAAACACTAGACTATTAGGTGTCACCGCTGTTCGTGAATAACCAGTGGCAAATAAATATGCAAAACAAAACTAAATTAAGGATGACACGACACCCCACTTTTCGGTCCATTCAACAGTTTACGTCCGCCTTTAATATCGCGCCACTAAATTGGTGTCCCCATAAATTACCCAGCGAAGACATCGCCTGGCTTCCCCTTGCACTGGAGCTATTACTGATAAATGAATTATTTTGATATCTATGATTTAAACATACGGTCGTAAAATAAATTTTATATCTATCCAACTCATTGGTTTGATTTGCGTGATTTATTGTTTGGAGAATTGTGGACCTGATGCCTGAAAGCGCGCTTCAAAAGCAAGCAATGAGTGCGAACTAATCTATACTCCATACTTATATTTTAAATGCGAAAGTTTGGATGGATGTATGGATGGATGTATGGATGGATAGATGGATGGATGCAATCACGCTGAACGGCTGAACGAATCTGGATGAAATTTGGCCGTGAGATCATTATAGTCTGGAATAAGACTACTTTTTATACCGGAAAATTGAAGAGTTCCCGCGGGAACCAGAAAAACCTTGATCCACGCGGACAAAGTCTCAGGCATCAGCTAGTAGTCTGTAGTACCTACCTATACTATAATATAGTAGTAATCGTTGACGGCCCATAGTAGCAATTCTATCAGTAGGAAGGTTTTGTCAATAAGTTATTCTGGTCAGGCAGTTGTATGTTCTGGAGAATAAAAACCCCCCAAAGATTAAAAAAAAGAATAACTTACACCTACACTGTTCATTCTGATGAAAGAACTAAGAAGCTTTTCTTAGAAGCTTACTTATTCTTACTTCTAGGGGGTATTTTGTGGTAGATAATTGTGGTACCTACTTACTGAATAATATTTACTTAAGGCGCCAGCGGAGGGCAAATTGCTCATACAAACGTAATACCAAAATAATTAGTAATTCGAGCATATTTCCTTCATATTATGCGATTATTAAGATTGAACTTGTATTTATCTAGGTCCCTGGATAATTATTTTTCCAAAATACTTTCCCAAAATTGAATGTAAGCACATTGCGTTTTGCATGTTTTTGCGACATAAACGACATGTTTTCTCCTTATTTGTTTCATATTAAAACCAACGATATCTCACGTACTAATTATTCAGGAACATAGCCTATATTGTCAAGTTACAGAATAACAACATGAAGTTAAAAACACAATAATTTTTCATTCATCATTTTTGGTATTCACGGAACAAGACTAAATGTATAACAAATTCTGTACGCTCATATTGCTATCGCGCTTGCACGCGATCATGTGTCTTCAGCCAAATAGGGATAACAATATACCGGCAAATTTATATTTGCGGTTCGAGTAGAAGTTGCGAGCGGTGGTCGCCGGTCCCTTAAAGCATAAGTTATTACCTAAATGAGATTTTAATAGGTAGGTCCTAACTCCTAGGAACCAGCCTGAATGTTCCAAGTTATATTAGCAAAATAAAGTGTGAAAGTCACTTCCAAACAAACGCGTCGCAAACAATAATTATTGACGTACTTTATTTGTAGATACTTTTACTCCATTTTATCAGCGTATGTCACCAGTATATCTGGCTTATCTTCAATTTGTAGACTATTTCGAACCTTATGCCCATTGCATTAGGGAAAGAATGTTAGAAAAATACATAAAATATTGGATAGGGGTGAAGTTTCTAGTTAATTTGATGGGAAAACTTGTCGTATCGAACTCATTTATACAAGAACATTATCAGGGGTTCGCGCGGATTCGGACGGTCAATGCGTCTCCGAGATTGATATCTAGTGGTATCTATGGTATAAAATGTGTTTGTTGTTGTTTGGTAACATTTTATTGCGATCGGCAATCGATGATCCCTGGAGAAATTGTTAATCTGTCTTATCTTATGGCGGGAGAGACGGTTAGAGCGCAATAAAAGATGGTGGATAAGGTCGCGAAAGCGATTGACTTTTACGAGGTTTTGTTGACTCTTGATTGGTGGTTAATAAACCATCTATTCGAATACAATTATTACTTTTCGCTTTGCGTAGTATTATGGAAACCAAGATCACTAAATTATTGTGTTATTGTTTCCGAAATCATATAGGTTCGTCAAAAGACAATGTGGCCAATTCTGTTTAACACAATCTCTAAACTAAACTAAAATGACTGCTTTAAATCTAGTTATGTCCCTTACCGCAGGGAGTATTAAGAAAGGGTTAGCAATATTTTTAATGACGTCATTTTAGTTTAGTTTAGAGATTGTACACTACATAATCAGCCCCATGTCAGTCTTGGATTCCTTACGGACAACTTGTGTCACTATGATGAGTCAAAGTTCTACCGGTAAAGCTGATTTTATGAAGAGCCCGATACTATATTAGGCTGCATGTACTTACCACCAGTTAAGACGGCGGCGGAGGGTGAATTGCCCATACAAACGTAATAGGTACCAATATAAATTTGATTCGAAAATATTTCCACCATATTATGCAATTATTTAGACTGAACTTGTGTTATCTAGGTCCCTGGATAGTAATGTTTTCAAAATACTTTCCCAAAATTAAATGTAAGCGCATTGCGTTTTGCATATTTTTACGACATAAATGACATGTTTTCTCCTTATTTGTTTCAATTAAAACCAACGATATCCTACGTACTAATTAATCAGGAACATAGCTTATGTTGTCAAGTTACAGAATAACATCACGAAGTTAAAAACACAACAAGTTTTCATTCATCATTTTTGGTATTTACGGAACAAGACTAAATGTATAACAAATTCTGTACGCTCATATTGCTATCGCGCTTGCACGCGATCATGTGTCATCAGCCAAATAGATAGCAATATACCGGGAAATTTATACTTGCGGGTTGAATAGAAATTGCGAGTGGCGTTCGCCGGCCCCTTAAGGCTAACTTGTAGTAGGATTTAAAAATAAAACCGCTGACGAAGTCGAATTCGAGAGTAGGTAAATCCATTTAAGTAGCGGCATAGAGACAGTGCAAGCTTCTGAGCCGGCAACACATTGACCAACACCCTTTTATTTGCGGATGAGACGTGGTCGCGGACACAATGAGCCGATTCAGTTTGCGCGCTCGAGCGTCAAACCTGCCTGATTGTGTCCCTATGCTACTGCGTGGGGATTCGAGAAACGCCACGAACTTTGTAGTTTATTCTTCATCAACTCTATCATTCGTAAGCTAGAATTCTAGGAACTCAAAAAATCTACAATCGCCCCGCTCCTTCGACCGCCAGGGGATTTAGCACTTGCGTTTCGAGCACATAGGTAGATATTAAGGTAATCAGTGGCGTGCACGACATAGAGGCATAAAAGTACCTACTGCTTATTCTAGTTAAGAAAGCTCAATGCCTATTTTTCATCATGCCCTGCCTGAAAGCAGGTATCTACCTGTGTACTAACCAATGCTAACCCTGGCTCCGAATACTGTGCACGCCATTGAAGGTAATAGATAGTTCGATGACCTCCGTGGCGCAGTGTGTAGCGCTGTTGTCTTAACGTGGGGAGGTCCCGGGTTCGATCCCCGGCAGAGACGTGCCGCCTAGCGATTTAGCGTTCCGGTTCGATGTCGTGTGGAAAGTGGAAACCGAATAGGGGTAGGTATGGCTAACAGGTTAGCCCGCTCATCTTAGACTGCATCATCACTTACCATCAGGTGAGATCGCAGTCAAGGGCTAATTTGTAGTGGATAAAAAAAAAAGTTCGCTTCAGAGCTTAAAGTTTTAAACCTGCCTGATATGATTGTGTCAAGTGAAAAGTTAGAGGTGCGTGTTCGTGGGGGTTCGAAGTTCGAACCCCCGGCCACGCGATCGTGGGCCGGGTGTTTAAGCCACTAGGCTAGGCACTAGGTTATCACCTTGCTGCCTTGCGGTTATATGGGTCGAATAGCGGGAGGGCGCCCGTTCGGTACTTGCTCTTGTTTCACGTAGGGTATGGCCATTACTTTATTGAGATCGTTACAAACAGATGGATTGTTTGCTTAATATTATAGGAGATAACTGCACTTTTGGTAACCATCGCCAGAAAAGCTGATTCAGTGTTAGGTGGATGTAGAGCTCTCCACTGATCTCAAAAGTGGCAGTCTGCCTGCATTTGGATGGCCCTTTCGCTAAATATGGGCGTTCAAAGACGGTTTATTGTTACCAAAAATGAACGATAATTAGAAAAGCTGATTCTTGTACAGTATTAAAGTATGCGCAGTACCTATGTAAACAGCGTAAAAACTGACGCATTTGGATGGGACTTTTTCTAGATATCAGCTTTCAAAGACGTTATAACCTATACTTACTATGCGTTCCTGTAAAAAAATATTAGCAATTATTATGTCGTCCCGTTGATTGCTGTTAATAATTTTTAATAGCGATCAACGGCGACAAAATTATTGCTAATATTTTACAGGAACGCATAGTAAGTATAGGTTATAACGTCTTTGAAAGCTGATATCTAGAAAAAGTCCCATCCAAATGCGTCAGTTTTTACGCTGTTTACATAGGTACTGCGCATACTTTAATACTGTACAAGAATCAGCTTTTCTAATTATCGTTCATTTTTGGTAACAATAAACCGTCTTTGAACGCCCATATTTAGCTAAAGGGCCATCCAAATGCAGGCAGACTGCCACTTTTGAGATCAGTGGAGAGCTCTACATCCATCTAACACTGAATCAGCCTTTTTGGCGATGGTTACCAAAATTGCAGTTATCTCTTAGTCTATAACGCCGATCGTTGCTTGCGACGTATGTCCGTAGCAAGTTGCAGGGGACTCACGCTTAACTGGAGACGAGTGACTAAACTATAACATACATGATATACTTACCTAAGTTTGATATATTTAAACGTATAAATTGATATAAATTAAGAATATTTATATAATAAATAAATAAATATAAAATAATTAAATTAAAATCATCATCAATACCGTCCTTTGTTGGTAGAGTCAGCGTCAGTCATTAGTGATACTGTGTGCCTGCATGAAATAAATAAAATAATAGTTCTTAATAATTCTTTATACGCTATGGGTGAAAAACTAAAGAAATGCGCCCTGGAAGAAGCTGACCAATTTCATTGCAAATTACCAAGCAAGTGGTATCACCTAAAAGCGATAGTACGACTATTAAATACCCAAGCCGTACTACATGATAAATGATAATGACACAAATTACTTTTTTCTCAAGCACAAACTGTTGCAACAACTTCTCACATAATAATATACTCTAACGCCTTCACTAACGTCCATTCCTGCCGAGACTGAGCCGTACGTATCGCAAGAAAATAATTTTTATAAATGGTATCACTTTTAATTTTTAAAGCGGCGACGTGCATCACTTGTGCGTAAAAAGTTGTCGCGGGGAAGCAAGAATCCCGTAACGATAGTTCCTAGTAGCGCTAGAGCAACAGCACACTAGAGACATGTCGAGCGACATTAAATTCTGCAACATTTCTCAGTTCACAAATAGGATATAACGTCCAAACAATACTCCTTCTGGACAAATAGGTTCAGAAATGAAGATTTCAGTGAAATATGATAACTCTAGGACTGCGCGATGACATTATCTTTTGTAAAAAAGCATAGATGGTATATCTACAATCTACATGTAAGATTTTAGTTATCGCAAGCAAGCAACCTCTTGAAGTCTAGGATGGAGCGTTCTTTACCTAGGAGGTGCCTATTTACCCCTTGAAGGTAATCAAGTACATATCAAGTATCTGACAGAAAACTCGTGTCAACTACTAGATAAAAGTAAAAAGACGAGGTGACAAGAAATATTTTAATTATTTTCGTTATTTTGTTTTTTTCTTCAAGTGTCTCATCATGCCCTCCCGACAAGTGCCGCCTGTAGATAGCTGTAGGTACTACAAAAAGTCTGTAACCTGATCTTACCCTTAATGTTATGAAGAAATGCCTAACGAGGCTCGAAATATGCTGTATGATGTATCAGACTTATTTATGGCAAGACACCCGGTATTCTTCACCTGCCCACCCCTGTAGGTCGTAAGGCTGATAGTGATCAGAATAGTTCAAAATTCGAGAAATAGTTATCTTTATTTGGTCATCCCATTAAACGCCCGATTGGCTTCTTTAAACAACTCCTTTATCGTGATAAAACGTGTCGCTCCTACCCTTTAATGTTTTCCGAAGTTAGTTACAAGAAAAAAACCTACATCAGATCAAATTACTTGAAGCAGAATGGTAGCTTTGGGCAAAGACCCTCCACTCTTGAAGTGCAAACATTATAGTATAACTTAAGTACTTAAGTAGTCCTACGACACTAGTAGAAAGCTAAGATAAGACCTTTAGGCCCAAGTTGAGCCTAAGACCCTATAAGGTATTGAAGTTCACTGGAGCATTGGACCAGCCGTGGACTGCCCATCGCAGGTTAATACGTGGATTTTTGTGTTAACACATACCTCAATATTTATATTACTAAGTAGCATTGCCCTCTACTTGCCAGCCAAGGATGAAGAAGATGGTCACGCCTTGGTAAGAACTGAGAATCCACTTTTTTTTTTCTTCTAGGCAGGAGGAAATCCTCATGGATGTCAACATACCTGACTTCACTGGGATGCTCCCGGCGACATACGGACTAAAACCTCCTGCTTTCTCTGATGTTTTATTACCAGGGAATCCTAACTTTAATTAAAATATACCTAAATAAATAAAATCAATAGGTGGACTCAATATATCAGTCGACCCAGGAGCAAGAACACCGTCCCAATCGGAAAGCCATTACAGCGACAGTTCAGGCTCACTTATGGTGGCGAGTCACGACAGCCCGACGCGTGTTCCTGGGCGTGACATTAGATATATTACCAGCTATTAAGGCTTGGACACAACACGCGGGGCGATCTGTGTGTCCGTTATCTTTTCAGGGTCCATCGTTTAAAACCGATTTTGACAGTAGAACAGCTTAAATCCTGAACATAGGCAACTTTATATCCCAGAACGAAGATACGGCATTATCTAGATTCCAGTCTACCTTCCAGCAGTTCCGTAATTATCAACTAACTAGCTACTTCGCTTCATGATGTAAGTAGCTGCAATAAACTATACTCTATAGTGATAACTCAAAACTGAAAGGATTGGAGTGGCAGGATCCTTATAAGTGGGAGGTTCCGGTTTGGATTCCCGGCAAGTGGAAATTAAAATTTCAAAATTGTCTCTGGTCTGGGCAGTTTGATAGTCGGTTGTAAAGCTACGGCTAAAGGCAAAGAAGTGCGGTCAACCAGTTTAGTGTTCCGGTACGATGCCGCTTAAGAGAAGAAATCGATTAGTGTATGGTTTGAATTACAACTGCCATACCTGATGGTTAGCCCGTTAACTTGTAATATTTTTTACTAGATGATGCCCGCGACTTCGTCCCCGTGGATTTTGTCTGGTGGGAGGCTTCGGCTGTGGCTAGTTACCACCCTACCGGCAAAGACGTACCGCCAAGCGATTCAGCCTTCCGGTATGATGCCGTGTAGAAACCGACTAGGCGTATGGGTTTAATATAACTGCCATACCATCAGGGTAGCCCGCTACCATCTTAGACTGCATCATCACTTACCATCAGGTGAGATCGCAGTCAAGGGCTAACTTGTAGTGGAATAAAATAAAAATAAAATAAATAAATATTTAGATTTTTGATTCCCGCGGGAACTCCCTAATTTTCCGGGATAAAAAGTAGCCCTATACCAAATTCCGTCAAAATGGGTTGAACAGATGGGCCGTTGAGAAGTTCAAACTACGATTGAAGTGTGAATGAAATCCGAAGTCAGAACGTCAAACTGACTAGGTAGTTTAACTGACTATAGTCAGGAGCTTTTCAGTTTAAATTAATGGAACTTTAAAGTCGTGAGAACTTCAAACTACGATCTTACAGAGTGAAGTGTGAATGAAATGAGAGCGTTTAGTTAACTAACTAGGTATTTAATCGCGAAGGTTAATATAAATATTTGATCGCAAGTTGGGGAGCCCGCATTCGCTAACTTGACGCGCACTCCCGAGGGCGGGGTGTTTGCGTAACACTCTCACTATCAGTAAACTAAACTTTTAAACTTTTACCAACTAGGTCTTGGAGTTATTTAGTTATAAGAATTCATCAGAGAATTACAGAATAAAATACTTACTTAGTTTTAGGAACCGACTAGTGGTATGGGTTTAATATAACTGCCAAACCCCTAACAGGTTTGCCCGCTACCATCGTAGATTGTATCATCACTTACCATCAAGGGCTAACTTGTAGAGGAATAAAAAAAAAGAAATAATAATAATAATACAAGATTATAATTATGAGTCCAAGGATCCGCGACGTAGCGCGTAATTTAAAAATCTATTTGGGACTTTCAGATATTATGTTAGCACTATAATTTAAATATCATAGGTACTAGTATTATAAATGCGAAAGCTAAGTGTGTTTTTTTGTCTTTGAATCACGCTGCAACAAATCGAAGTGATTTGCATGGGTAGGTATGGTTTCTAAGTAGCGGACCCGGAGAGTGACATAGGCAATTTTTATCCCGAAAAATGGTGAGCCTTTTCGGTTCCTTTAGTGTTTTGGAGAGCACTTTTAGCTATCGTTACGTATTATTTACCTACTAACACTTCTGGGAGCTCTACCATTAGGTATCTGATTAGTTAATTATTTGATACTAGCTGATGCCCGCGGCTTCGTCCGCGTGGCTTAAGTTTTTTTAATTCCCGCGGGAACCCCTTAATTTTCCGCAACAGAAAGTAGCCTATGTCACTCTCGTCCTCAACTATACCCATGCCAAAAATCACGTTTATCCGTTGCTCCATTGCGGCGTGATTGAAGGACAAACCAACAAACAAACACACTTTTGCATTTATAATATTAGTATGGATAATGGCTGCGACCCTCAGCAACGAGAACACAGAGAGAAAGAGAGACTGCTACCGTAATGACTGTACTTTTTTGTAAAGAATTCTAAATTAAAGTAAAGCTCGTACCTACCTACTTAAGTAGATAATTGTAAGAAACCTTGCTTGCTTGTTACAAATGATGAGCTATTTAATAAAAATACTATTAAGTAAAAGCTTTTGTCTAGGCAAAAATATTTTCCCCATTTCGCTATTAGTTGTAATACATCAAACACGCACAAAAATGAAAGTGAAAAACTTAGTCAATCAGTATAACAAATAGCAGCTGATATAAACATTGTAAACGCCCAAAAAAAACTAAAAAACTACTGTCCGTGTTGATAAAACGAAATTGTCAAAAGACGGAGCTCGCGTGCGTCACCACGTTTACTTTAATGAGATTGTGATTGTTTTTTTCGTATATTTTTCCGTGATTTGGGATTCCTGGGGAAAAATGACGGCTATCATTTTGAACGGATACCATCCAGTTGCACTCCTAGGAGCAGACACTTAAAATAAAAAATTAAAATCTTTCACATATAATTCCAGTTCCGGCATTAATTGCGGCTTCCAATTTATGCAAATTGGAAGCCGCAATTAATGCAATTATCAATTATTGCTAATTGCTTTCAAAGTTCGTGTAAAACTCAAAACTAAAACCCTTCAGGCATTCTATATTATGAGAAGAATTAGAATTTATTTCAAACATGCAACATAGCCTATGGGCAATATTCATTGTATGTATAGAAACAACAAACTACCCAGTGCCAACCTTTTTTGTCACTTTCAGCACGTCAGTCCCTGAAATCTAAAAGGTAGAGTAATTTTAGATTTCAGGGACTGACGTGCTATTAAGGCTTCTAGTCTCCATAGTTGTAGACCAAGTGGTCCTATACTTTGGAAGAGTAACACGTTGGCGATAGCGTATAGCTTCTCCCTATCGATCCTTGCTTTTTGGGATAGTTGGTGAAAAATCGTGGCTGAGTTATGCGTGTCTTTTTTAATGACGCGTGCCAGCGACGGCTTTGCTCCAAAATGAAGTGAAAATTGGAAGTAATTATGTTGAATTTTGAAAAGTGAACAACTTAACTCTGGCTTACTTCTATATTTTTGAAGAGTTTTTACTTTTTCCAAGATAATTTCGACCAAAATTTAAGAAGAGAGAATTTAAATGACGACCTCCCTGGCGCAGTGGTGAGCGCAGTCTTGGTGACGTTAAAAGAAGGAGGTCCCGGGTTCAATTGAAAAAAAATTAACCATTCCATAGGTAACTTTTTGAAACTAACACTGAAAAGACTGAGTTGTTGATATTAAAACCAGTTTTTTTTTTGTTTATCCTCTACAAGTTAGCCCATGACTACAATCTCACCTGGTGGTAAGTGATTAAGCAGTCTAAGATGGTAGCGGGCTAACCTGTTAGGAGCATGGTAGTTAGGTATATTAAACCCATACCCCTACTCGGTTTCTACACGGCATCGTACCGGAACGTTAAATCGCTTGGCAGCACGTCTTTGCCGGTAGGGTGGTTACTAGCCACGGCCGAAGCCTCCCACCAGGCCAGACCAGAGAAAATTCAGAAATTATAAATTTCCAAATTTACCCTGCCGGGGATCGAACCCGGGACCTCCGCACGTTAAAACAACAGTGCTCAACACTGCGCCACAGATCGTGGGCCGTCGGTTAAACGGATTGTACGGAAAAGGATGTTTATTTTATTGTAGTAGTAATTTTTTGTCGTTCTCCGTTGTCCTTGCATCAGGTGTCGATGTGTTAGCACGCCGCGCTGTTACTGTAAGTATAAATTTAATCACTCTCTACAGCGGTTACATGGCGCCTACACTCTACAGTGGGCAATGAGAATTTAATTTCAGAGAACCGTTATTTAATAATTTATACAAATGCCTGCACAAATCAGACTTATAACTGGAAATACTTAACTAAGTATGGTTTTTTTATTTATTCGAATTTAAATAGAGATAAGTCATGCGAACAAACCACTGGTGAAATAGCTACATAATTATTAAAACAAATATTACAAAATTACAATTAAAACTTTTTAACGTTAATGACACGGTGCCTAACAATATTATTTAATGCCGCTGAGTTTCTTGTCTGCTCTTCTCAGTAGAATTTCTTTCCTAACCGATGGAAGAATCAAAACCCCTGTCATCCTACTGCTATAAATACATTGTTTTCGTGTTACTGCGTGAGTAAGTAGGTAGTTAGGTACTAAGCTGATTGTCAGACGGGCGAACTATACAATACATAAAAGAATAGAAGCGCTAACAAGTAACAGTTAGCTGTTAACGACAATTGCATTTGTCATATTGAAAACATTTTTTTTGTATTGCGTGATAGACTTGCGCTTGACGACAATCATGCTTAGTGCAAAGCAATAATGAGGTCTAGGTTGGAACGCGCTTGCCTAGAAGATGCGTATTCACTCTTGCCTTGAAGGTACTTAAGTTATGTGTCAGGAAACACGTGCGCTGGGAGGGTGTTCCACACCCTAGCGGCTCGTATTAGAAACGTCGAGCAAAAACGCTTCGTGCGAGCAGATTGGACGTCAACCACATAAGGGTGCCAACGCTGACGGTTTCTCGCTGCCCCCCTAGCATGGGCCGAGACAATTTTCTCCCCGAGGAAAGGATAAAATTTTTATTCCTAAATAAATAAATAAAATCGCTAAATAACGGTGGATAAATAGTCCCCCGAGTCCCCGTGAAATGTCAAACGGGGATAAACTTCTCCTCTCCCCTGTTGCCGAGCTCTGAGAAGTGGATAAGTTAATTTTATCTCTTGTCAGTGGATAAAATCGAGGGATAAATTTTTTATCTCCGGCCCATGCTAGCCCTGCTGTTCTGTGTAAATTTTTATCTTATTTTGGGAGCCATGTAACCCATTGTCTTTTCACAGTGTCAACGGCGACCAGGTGTTGTGATGCTATTAATATCAATTGAGTATCGGCCGTATGCCACTTAATGACCACTATAACGTGACCCCAACACCCCTCGCCTCCATACATTACTCCAGTGCGAGCCCTCAACGCCGAAGCAGGCCATAGGTCAAGTGAATTTGGAAACGAAATATTTTATGAGCCGATTTCCGCTCTCCGTAGTAATGCGATTTTACGACTAATACCCTTCCGTATGGTGTTACGTTTTTTTTTTGTTAATCGGGCGAATTTATGACGGTTATTTGTATTGTATAAAATTATAATAGATATAAAATAATAGATATAATAGATAAATATTATACTTATATCTACTATCTAAATACTTAAGTAGTTTCACGATTGTGAAACTACTAAAACCAGAATCCAAACGGGTGATTACCCGTCTGGATTCTGGATAAAACAATGTCTGGTGAGTGGTAGGTACAGCGCAAGCGATGCGAAATCTCGGCTCCTAGCAAAATAGAGGACCATCTTGGTTTAAAACTGCTAAATTCCCTCTCGTATAGAAAATACTAGCTAATGCCCGCGACTTCGTCCGCGTGGATTGAGGTTTTTCGGTTCTCGCGGGAACTCTGTAATTTTCCGGGATAAAAAGTAGCCTATGTGTTATTCCAGACTATAATCTATCTCTGTGCCTGTGATTGAGTAACAAACATCCATCCATACATCCATACACCCATCCAAACTTTCGCATTTATAATATTAGTATAGATGGTAGATATGTAGATATCTTTTATCATTGAGATGAGTTCTCATCTGCAGTCCGTTGCCCAAGCACAATAGGTTCCGAAGTAGCAGCTGCAGGCGAAAGATTGTGGACCAATCATGTGTTGTTGTAAGATTTTTATACACCTATTTAAATCAAACCGCTGCAATAAGGCAATGCGCCCAGAACGCTAGCTGCCTTATCCCGCTGCTGCCAGGCGCCAGCCCTCCGGTCTATGTGAGACGAGAAGATAGGTCCTTAAGGTAGTTACCTATGCAGAAACTTCAGATCTTTACTATCATCATAGTCAGCCCATCGGCGGCTATCTGCTGAGAACGAGTCTCTTCTCAGAATGAGAAGGGTTAAGGCCAAGTCTCCTACCCCACGCAGAACGCTGGTCAATTGAGGACTCACACACCTTTGATAGATAATAATTACAGAAAACTGTACGACTTGCAGTGTTCCTCACTATGTTTCCCTTCACCACTATATAAAACGCTTAGAGGTGTGTGCCCAGGGATTGAACCCCATATTCTCCGAAAAGGAGGTAAGTAGAGACTAGAGGCATTATATTTATATTCTGTGGTAGAGGTCATATCCACTAGGCAAACGTCGTTTAACTGAACAAATTGAACTTTTTATATGTAAATATTATATATATATAATGCCTGGTAAAACTTTCATCAATAAAATGATATGGAACAGATCTCTATTGTGATGGTAATCGGTCGAATGTATCCGCTAATGTGACCGATTCCCATGACACGCTACATTGGGGCACGGTGGTGGTTCGCGCTACCACGCCGCGTGCGCAATCAGGTGAAACAACGGCGTATGAGTATAGATGTCACCGGAAATGTATGAAAGCTTGGAATTTTAGAACACTACGTAGTAAATGTATTTAAATGACATGATAATTTAGGAAATGTTAAACAATTTCTTTCACTTTCTATAAGGGAATGTGTAAAATGTAGGTACGCAGTATCCATACCGTTGGGTTAGTTCACAGCACCCTATTTCGTGGCTAATTTTTCTAGGAAATGTAACTAAACAATAGCGGATATTACATAGACCTACCAACTATGGAATTTGTTCACTTTTATAACTTCAGATCTACCTTACACTAAAAAACTTTTTTAGATCGAATCAGAGTTTCACATAAACGAAAAGTGAATAGGTACCTAATTCGATGTCTAACCTCCTTGATTGAGACCACGTTATACTACATACATCTTTACATACATAATTATACAGTATACTGTCTGTATGCTTCACCTACTATGCCTCCTTCCTGACTCTTAAACTAAAATAATAGTTGAAGTTATGATATCTCCTTTTGTAAAAGTTCCGAATAAAGTAATTAATAAATTCACAATAAACAAAGGTCAGAAGCCGCAGTGGCACCAGGAAGCAACATTTAAAACAATGATAAGATAGTGGGAGCCGCCCGACAGCCATTGATCCCGGAATCAATATTGGGGATCAAGCGATTGGTCAGGGGGCGGACAGATATGGAGATGTTATTACCACCACCGATAGACGTTTAAATTCTGGATTTCACACCGGTAACTACTTAGCTCCGGTTGAAGCTTCCGACTCGACGTGATCTGAGGCAATTTACGATATTTATGATTATCATTAATTATCATCGCTAACCAGCAACAGTGGCAGTGGCAGAAAACTGTATCTACGACTTGCAGTGCTCCTCACTATGTTTTCCTTCACCACTATATAAAACGCGTAGAGGTGTGTACCCAGGGATTGAACCCCGTATTCTCCGAAAAGGAGGTAAGTAGAGACTAGAGGCATTATATTTATATTCTGTGGTAGAGGTTATATCCACTAGGCAAACGTCGTTTAGCTGAACAAATTGAACTTTTTATATGTAAATATTAAATGCCTGGTAAAACTTTCATCAATAAAATGATATGGAACTGATCTCTATTGTGATAATCAGTCGAATGTAACCGTCTCTTGTAGAGAGTTCGATTTCCCACTCTCCGAGTTTCACGTTCTTGGGCCGCTTGTTTCCAGCAGCTCGCAACTTTCTCGCTAGATTGCGAGAAGGGAGGGAAATAATCTTGAATCGTCGTAATCCTCTACAAACGGAAAAATCCTCGCGCACTTTTTTGATTTCACTGAATTAACACATTGAGTGCCAGATATATTTTCAGGTCGTTATTGGTTCCCACCATACAAATGGTCATCTACGTAACACTACGTACTCGGCACCCCGCTTGTGTATTGTATGTGTGGTGCCGGAATCTACGTAGTACTACGTAGATTGAGTTTACGTACAAAACGCGCATAGGTTGCTACTCTCGCTTTGTTTCTGCTCTGTGGTTGCTACGTTTGAAAGACCGGACATCCAAAATACGGCTCTTGAAGTTTCGGGAAGATTTTATCAAATATCTACTGGGGCTGAACTGTGGCGATACTACTCCAACAGCTGCAGAAGCACCTGGACCACAAATACCCCCAGTACAGCCTGGCCCTGCACAAGTTCAAGCAGACCCATCGCCGTTTCTGCCTGGGCCCTGTGTACCACCTGCATCGCCGGCCGTTCGTAAAAGTCGTGTTCCCTTGAGAGATTTCCATTTCTTAGAAAAGCTCCCACAAGAAGGCTGTTTGTTCCAGCGAAGCCTTGTCGTGTCTGCACTAAAAATAAAAAACGCAAGGAGTCATCTTTTTTATGTGCTACTTGTCCGGAAAAGCCTGCCTTGTGTGTTGTAAACTGTTTTTACACCTACCACACTGATCCTCGTTTTGTATAATTTTGGATAAAAATTCTGTTGATGTTCTCACATGTTCCTGTTTTTTTTTTATATCGTTAGTTATCGATCTCTTTAGTTATAACAATTTTTGATCTCATAATAATTATACTGTAATTTGGGCCTTCTTAGTGCCTTATAAATGTTGTGTTTAGAATAGTTTAAAAATAATAAAGTTACTTTTTTTCCATGTCATGTTTTATTTGAGATGCCAACGAACCTAATAACGTCCTTTCCAGGAGGCCTAATAATGCAAATACCCATTTAAATTGTAAGAAAGTGCTACGTTGTATTACGTATTTGGCCCCTAGCATTACTACTTACTACGCAATATTGCGTAGCTGGCATTCAATGTGTTAAGAAATGTATCAGCTGTATGCTTTCCTTCCTTGTTACTGCTCCGAGGGCGCCAGGATGTTTTCATTTGGTCTGAACTGATCCTAAGTAAAACTACTTAGTATGTATTTACGTATATACAGGTTTTTTTTCTACGATATGGAGGAGATGGTGTAAAATCATCTCCAAGTGTGTCCAACCCCGATCCAGCCCCAAGAAAAGTGTCCGTTTCGGGAGATAAATATGTAATCTTAATATAATTGCGTCTCCGGTCCGCAAACATCCCTCGTTCATTCGCCGCCCCTATTGACTCTTTCGCTCGGATGCCTTTCGGAGATGAATCTTGGGCGCCTGCGACTGATCGAACGGCGAATGGCTGTGACAAGCCGTTCACTCAGTACAGATTAATTAAACATCGTGTCACTGGAAATAATTGGGTAAATGTTGGATTACAGTTAGTACATTTTATGCACTGGTGACCCATAATCCATTAAATTATGATTTTTGATGCTTTGACGCAGGGGCCTTATTATGTAAAAATTATTGCTACAGTGTAACGATCGCAATCACCTCGGATTGGTTAACACTCTTCCGCTATTGGCCGAAATCCATTGAAGCAGCAAGATTACAATTAAATTCAGCCAACCACAACAATTGAGACTGTAACAATGATTGATGCAGGTTTTACTTAATTAGACAACAGATTATAAATGAATAAACTGGCTAAAGTCCACGAGCAATACCTAGCAAGCCTGGTGTTATTGGACACCCCGTAAGAAGCTCCCTGGTACAGTGGTGGGCGCTGTTGTGTAACATTGGAAGGTCCCATGTTCGATCCACGGCAGGTTTAATTTGGGAATTTTTAATATCTGAATTTTATCAGGTCTGATCTGGTGGAAGGCTTCGACCATGGTTAGTCACCACCCTACAGGCAAAGACGTGCCACGAATTGATTTAGCGTTCCAGACTCCAGTACGATGCCGTGGACCATTCGGGTTGTGCCATACGTGATAAAGTGTTCAGATTCTAGATTTTGTTTAGATCGTTGAGGTGCAGGGGTAATCTACCTCTTTAAGTACCTACGCTTGTTGTGTGGCACAATTTGGAGATAAATGTTTTTTCTTTCTTTCTTTCTTCCGTGTATAGAAACCGCTTAGGGGTATGGGTTTAACATATAATTGCCTTCCGCCTTACGGGTTAGCCCGCAAAACAGGACCGCTATTGTCTTTTAGACTGTATAATCACTTAAAGGATCCAAATTGTTGGGTGCTTTTGATCGTGTATTATAAGTACAAAAATGTACCCGTGCAAAGTGCAATGACTCCAAACCAAACGGTTCCCTCGCTAATATGACAAGTAGGTAATTATAATATGACAATCGAGTCCAATCACTCACCGCGCCATTGTGCGACACCTCGGTCACACTGGCTGGCGACGAATGCAGTAACCTGCTCATTTGCCTGACAACCGAACATTTGCTTGATAATTAGGTAATAGGTACATACGTCATGTAAAAGGAACTGACTAATTCCCGGTTTCTGAGGTACTTTTGTCGGTGGTTTATCTCTTCAATTTCAATAGCGCTATTGGGTCGATAACTTAGGGTAGAGCGTTTCTGAACCACGCGATTCAAGGTAAACTCCGTTTAAACTTAACCGACCGATCTGTGCCGTTAATCGGTTCCATAACTTTATATTTTAATATTTTATCACAGATTTAAGGTACCAATGTAGCATTATACTTATTGAATCGAAGCAGGCGTTACTTTGCGGAAGTCCATGATAATGAATGAACGAGAAGTTTAATTCGCTATAATCCGCCACAGTAGACAAATCTATGTGGTACAGTGCGTGTCCTTCACCAATAGCATGCGAACACCCACCACCCAGCAATTCGCACCGGCACAGCACCACACCACACAAATCTTTTTTTTTTTTTTTTTTTTAATTTATTTTGTACCAAAAGTTATACAATACGTAGAAAACAGAAACATAGTGGACAAGGAAACACTTATCTCTATAAGAGATCTCTACCAGTGACCCTTGGCAGTGAGAAAGGTTGTGCAGGAAGAATGGGTACAACAAGATATGAGATGGAATGAAACGAGATATAAACTATATCATAAACTTACACGAATATACATACTAATGACATAAATATATACATAAATATATAAATACATACCAACATACATACATCTTCCAAATCACTCTCAACGTACGTTTCACTCGGAAACCGGAGCATCCTCGGAAGATGTTAACTCGACAATGCACGATTATAAAGTGCATCACACTTACACAATTACTTACGTACTTTCGGCCGCTGTGGCCGAAATTCGGTCGGGAGGACATTATTATTTATTTATTACTAAGTAAGAATTTTAAGTAAATACCTAAGTAGACATACCTACTACTTACTAGGCCGAAACTTTTCCACGATTGCGTAATCCCCGCAAGAAAGTACCTATTAAAGCTTTCCAAGTATAAAAAGTTAGTAATTTGCCCCTTACTTATTCCAAAGTTTGCACCTCAAACGTTAACCTAAGTTGAATTCCCATGGACTCATGGTACAATTAATAACAATTAACAAACAATCCTAAGAATAAAAGAGTGTAACAAGACACGTTTTTATTAGCGTAACGATGTGTTAATACAATTTCCTAGTAAATGTATTGTTGTACCTACATGGTAAATTGCGGTGTGCAGCTGGTAGGGTTGCCAATGAACAACTGATGAATTGGGTATATCAACTAGTCAAATCAGCTTTTTTTCAAAGTTTGTATAAAATTATGAATTGTAACGTCCGCGTCATCAAAGTTCGACGCACTTTTTTTACTTTAATCTTAATTTAGTTTTAAATGGTTATTCAACATAAAACTAACAGGAGCCGTGGATATTACGACTTTTGGGAGATCCTTTATTTAATAATCACAAAAAATAATTTATTTGAGTAGAATACCCAATTAATCTAAGTATAATTATATTTATTTATTAAGGGCTACTTCTTACATGCCTACTACTTTTAATACATCATTGCTGTTGTTTGCATAAAGTTTTCCACTGATTCGGTACGTAAATTGACATAGTTAAAGAAAAAAATTACTTTAAAAGTACCAATACTCGGGGCACGCTAGAAGGACCCGAGGACGCGGTAAAAATATTACGAAGAGACTTTAAAATCGTGTTCATAACTGTACATACATCGTGTACATAACCCAATATAATAGTGAAAAGGCTACCATGGGCCCCGGCTACTACAACCATGTTCTGAGACTCAGATTGAAGCTAATAAAGATGCCATTTTTTCATAGAAAATTTTTCATGAAATAGTTCCATAGACTTCTTAATAAAGAAGTTATGACGATCGTTTTACTTACCCCAGTTCGGGGGTAAGTGAGACAACACCAACCAAGGTCTACTTTCATTTTGTAATATTGCCGTTATTTGTACGACTAGATAGCTTGAAGATTATATCATAGAAAGCTGTTTTATGAAAGAATATTTTGCATGCATCTTTATTCAAAATGACTTAGAGGTCAAAAAACTTAGGGGACTTAAAAGTTTTATAAAAAAGCATAGAGTATGTTTCACTTACTCCTCTTGACCTTACCGTCAATATTTTTACTATCTGTTAATAAAGATATTATTACCTCAAAAGTGAGTTAGAGACTTTTACATACATACCAGTAATTTGGAGTACTACCTACTATTACCTATTCTGTGGTACTACTAACAAAAGCTTGCCCTTTTTGTATTTTCATCTATACTTCTGCAATTGTTTTCTAAAAGATGCCAACCCTAACAACATTGAGAATTTCGCGTGGTTTTGTACATCGTTTCTAGTAGTACATTAGCTTATATGCTATTATAATCAGCACTAGGAATGCTTTATGTAACTGTCTATGACGCCGAATAGAAGGGCAATAAATATTAATTTATACAGTACACTACAAAACGGCGCTTGAGTAGAAGAACGCACCATAATAGGATCTTAGCAATAATATACACTTCTATGAAACCTATTAGATTTTACCTACTTTTAAATTAGAAATTATGATACTCAGACGGTCGATACTCGATACTATATTGTGTTTTAAAATATGACCCCAAATAATAATAATATGGTTTTGGTAAAAAAAAAGAAATAAGTCTGATTACCGGGACAAGTACCATAATAGGTAAAATGCATGAGTTTAAAGTTACGTAATTTTTTGGTTGTAATTTTTAAGGATATGGTAAAAAAACTTAGTATTTATTAGCCATTTACGACATGACTTTTATATTCCCATTTTCTCTCTAGGCTTAAAGCTTGTGCAAGTGCAACCAAAACCATTAGGGTTGAAGTTGAACCCCATGAACTTTATCGAGGCTTTTTGAACCCCATAGAGTCACTGAAAATTATCTCTTGCACATAGAACAGATTGGTACCTACTACAGGTACCTATTCACAAATTTTATTATTTTTCTCTTTCCAAATTTCTAGTTTACTTATCTACTCTAGGTACTCTAAATTTTAAGCCCACAAATTTTAAAGACTGATATTTTTAACAAACCTCATCCAATTAAACGTTTTTCGTCGTAAATTTAGCATCAACGTCGGAATCCTTTTTATCAATTGTAAATTAAAATTCTTTAATTTTTAAATTAAAAGCGCACTGGAACCTTCCTCGGTCGTTAATCGTTTTTGAGATCATTTTGCGCTTCCTTCGCACATTCAAAAATATTTTTTTGCTTTATCGGGAAGGCAAGATTTGGGATCGGTAGAATTGCGAGATTTGACTCGTTTCTTAATTTGGTGAGAAATATTTGAAATTACGAAGAATTTCCTAATGTGGCGTTACAATTTGGAGGCCTTAATTGAGAAAACTTTTTGCGTTGCGTAAGCACTTTGCGATTTCCATAGTGACATTGTAATGGCTTCGGATGAAGTTCGGAAAAATTGGTAAATAATTATTGTCAAAAAAAATTCAGGAAGCGAAAAGTTTTTTGAATGTTAATTAGTTCGGCGTTTGATGTAACCTTGCAACAAAGTTGAGTAAGTTACGAAATTGTTTACAAACATCAATTGGCTTTCGAGAATTATTATTATTAACCACATTCAACTTTGACTCAGTTCTGATCTGGTGGCTTTGAACATAACTAGTTACCTCCTTACTTGTAGAGGTGTGTTGCTAAGCAATTTAGTACCTACCTATTTCAGTGCAATCTTTGAAATAAACAGAGAATGCAATGTTACGTGGCGTAGGAGTAATGCATAGATCGGTATCAGGTGATATCGCAGTCAGGGTACCCGTTATCGAGTCCAAAAAGATCGTGCGTAAAGTATTATGTATATCCAAATTAGGTAAATAATTTAATTTCCAGAAAGGATTCATTTCCTTAGTACAAAATACCTAAAGCCTTTTAATCTATGGCATTACGCTGAGTTGCACGAAACAATTTTAAAAATTTAAGTGTTGATTAAACTAATTTAATCACAAGACTTCATACAAATCTTGCGGTTAAATTAGTCTAAGTACCACTTCAATTTTTGTATTTGTTTGTTTGCAACTCGGCGTAACTATGAAACACTTCGATAAATCGATAGACAAAGGCCTCAAATTAGCTGTTCTGTATGACGGTCTTAGATCTTAGAGTTAGGTTATACTATACGCTAAGTTTTAACCCAAAAACTTAGAATAAGGCTGCTCTATCCATAGAATTTTATCCCTCTTCCTGTGTTATGGCCGTAATAAATACGGTAGGTACAATTAGAGGGAATAAAACGCTCAACCGTTGGCGTTAAATGGCGGGCGACAAAAACATGGCGATGCGCACGCAGTTGCGTCACCCTGGGGACGATTTATCAGTACGATCTTATTTGTTGTTGACTCTCCTTCGGCTTTGCAGTTTGTTCCGGTATTTTCCAAGGAATTTTAGGAACAGATAAAAAACTGGTAGGAGAAAATCATGTGTAATACAAAGCAATGATGAGGTCTAGGTTGGAGCACGCTTGCCTAGAAGACTGGCAACTAAGTACTTCGCTGGTTTGTACACAAAACAAAATAGAAAATTACCGTTTTGTAGGCAGATCATTCTTCTGGATCATTCACTCAATAGGTTTGGTTCAAACAATAACAAAGTATCGCTAGATGGACGAAGCGTGGGGTGACCTGCAACTTGCAAGCTCTCGGAGAAGGGCAACCACCTCTATGTACCTACATACAATGCACAAATTCAATAACTAAATACAGAGTGAAGTAGCTAGAAGCTGAAGGAACTACAAAGCAAATTTTTTTTTCAGATTTTAGAAAGCCTAGTAGGTACAATTTACTGAGAACTATTGAAAATTAAAAACTAAATAAGTAGGTAGTTCTTGCTCGGTTGCACAACAGGGAATTTTACCAGCCGCGTCAAAACATGACACAAATGTAGATATCCGCCTTCTGATTGTATTAAATACAAAATAATAGAATCCATTCACCAGCAATTACGGAACAGAACGGTTCCACGATATAATATGGACGTAACAATTCGGTTTTGCTTTGTTCACAAATAAATTATAGTGGTGCGTCCACACTCGTCCGTGGAGCAGCGACAGATCGCGCCAATTTCAATATTAATAGCGGCAGCCGCGCGTGAAAACTGACGCGCTCGTTGCTTTGAGTGGAATTCGCTGGAACTGACATCGCCCAAGCGCGAACACTCCAAGCAGAATCAAATGGGAAAACGCTTTTCTGGGTTTTTTAAAGCCTTGCAAAAGCCACGAGCTGTAGAGCAAGGGCCTAAAGCGATATTAAAGAATAGGCAAACCTAAGATTATAAGGTGTGTATATTTTAGTATTAATTACTATAACACACATAATTTAACTGCCCTTTAAGGTTTGCCCGCTACCATCGTAGACAGCATCATCACTATTACCACAAGGTGAGATCGCAGTCAAGGAGTAGCTTGTAGTGGAATAGAAGGTATTCTATAAATACTTAAATTTCAGTGCCAAGTACAAGAATACGTTGTTTTTGGCTTCATCACCTGCCTTAGATTTAATATTATCCTTATAACATTAATTTTATATCAGTTCTGAATCCAAACAAGGCGGAATTATTTCATGAAGATTCTAACCCGTCTGAGATATCTGTTAACTATTTAAATGCTGCTTCTTTGTAACTGTCTCAGCTATCCATCTATTTCAATTTGTAATTCTGCTCCTGCTTACAAAAGTAAAACCTGGAGGTATTTCTTCCGTATTTCAATACTTTAAGTTCTACGAAAGGTAAACGTAAGCATACACCGCTCACAACCGTTTATGGCACATCCAGTTCCTCTATAAACGATAACAGAGCCGTCGAAGCGCATCGCGGCCATATGACCGCACCCTTAGCCATTGACAGCCGATGCATAAATCAGGCGCCAATAAATAAATATCACTCCAAATCGCTTCCTGTGCCTAATGCAGTGTAATTTAAAGGCCTGGCCGCTGCCCCCGTGTAACCTACCTGTCATGGTGTGCAACCACATTTATTTGGACTGTATCCTTTAACCTCTTATGAATGCATTTTATATTGAGTTATTGACCTCAGAGATGCATCTATACTAGTAAGTTTGGATGGATGGATGGATGTCTGTTACTGAGTCACACCAGAATGCAGCTAAACGGATCTGGATGAAAGTTGGCACAGAGATAGATTATAGTCTGGGATAATAGGCTACTTTTTATTCCGGAAAATTAAAGAGTTTCCACGGGAACCGAAAAACTTTAATCCACGCGGATAAAGTCGCGGGTATCGGCTAGTATTGCATACAAACTAAATTAGTATAGTAATTACTTACGAACTTTACTTTGGACAAAGGTTTGATAGCTAAATGAGCCTCGTTGCTCCAGTGGTTAGATTGTTCGACTGCGGATGACGAGGTCCCGGCTTCGATGTCCCGGTCGGGCCGAAATTAAGTATTGGATTTTTCCACAGAACATATAATAAGAGGTTAGAAAGGCCCTAGTGCAAATTTTGTACGGAAACCGCTGTCGCCGCTTTGATCCCACCATTCTTCACTACTACTAATCTAAACGAATACACACGAGAGTTCCCATGTGTGCGTGAGGCAGAAAAAAGCGCTGCGATTGGCGAAGCTACGCACACTAGTGAAACTTTAAACTTGCGCGTGTTGTCGTGTAAAACAGCAACATACGCTAGGGATTGACTAAAATATTTTTTATCGATGTTTATTTTTCGTACGGTCGACAGCATGTCAATATTCATATTGTTAACATAAGTTGGACTCTATGTCTGTAGATTTTACTATTTTATTTTAAACTAGCTGATGCCCGCGACTTCGTCCGCGTTGACTAAGTTTTTTCGATTGCCACGGGAACTCATTAATTTTCCGCGATAAAAAGTATGTATGTATGTATGTATATTCTTTATAGCTGATGCCCGCGACTTCGTCCGCGTGGAATAAGTTTTTCAGTTAATTTTCCAGGATAAAAAGTATCCTATATTACTATCCCACGGTATAATCCCTCTATAATAGTGAAACACGTACTTCTTCATATTTTAACGAAAGCCCAAATGCTGTTTCATGGCTATAACTTGAGAAATTAAGGATTTTCATACAAACTCTCAAATTCCTATTTCACCCCTTCGGGAGTGGAATTTTGAAAAACTGTGAAACACATATGTTTTCATTTTCAATCCGCAGCTCATATACCAAGTTTCATGGCTATAACGTGAGAAATTAAGGACTTTCATACAAACTTTCAACCCCTATTTCACCCCTTCGGGGGTAGATTTTCGGGATAAAAAGTATCCTATGTCCTACCTCGTAGTATGGGCTCAAATCGTGCCAAATTTGAATCCATTCAGTAGTTTCGGAGTGATGCGCGGCCAAGAAACAGACAGACAGACAGATAAAAATGAAAAAAATTACACATTTGGCTTCAGTATCGAATAATGAGTGACCTCCAAAAAAAATTTTCAAAATATCTTCAATGTACAGAATTGGACCTGTTACAGTTTTATTATAAGTATAGATTAAAAAATGTATGGAGAGATAATGATATTTCTTTTGCTTATAACTACTGTTTCTTTATAAGAAATAAATAAAATAAAAAAACAACTATGGTTTACAAATGGTTTTTATTTGAATACATCAACAATATTTAAAACACACTATACAACAAAACCAACAAACACAAAATATTATAACAATATTTCAAACATTTATGATTAAAATCTAAATCTGTAACTATCATTAAAAGTTCATAATAATAAACTCAGAAACAAATAAACTATTTATCGATACGGTGGAAAAATGCTACTCAGCCCTATCGACAAGTTACTCTTATTGGGTAATACCAGGTAACAAGTGGAGTTGATCGTTCATACGCACTACGCTTTACATTGCCGCTCGCGTACATGACTCTGTTGGAGCGCGTTGTTCGCACCAGCGATGTACATACAAATTTGCGATCCAGTCACACTAGTGAAGGAAAACATAATGTCTTTAGTATTTTCAATTAAATCATTTAAAATCAAGGTTTAATGTACTTACCGATGAAAAGATATCTTGCCATTAGTCACATTGACATTTTGGCTTCTAGCTCTGCAGGTTATTACCGCGCAAGAAGGCATTATAAACACTTTTTTGCGCGTAAAACTTCCCAAGACAGTCCGCGGCCAACTGAGGTGTGTTTTTGGTACGTTTGCGCGTTCGCTCAACATAGTGGCGCGCGTGCCCCGCCCACATCGCCTTTCTAACCTCTTATTATATGTTCTGTGGATTTTTCAGACTAGCAATGTTCAATACTATCCCGGAGAACACGTACAGCCGTCGGTCCTACACCTGATCTCTCTCCGATCGTGTCGGATTTTCCGCCCCATCGGTCTATGATAGCGAGGGAAAAGAGAGTGCACCTGTGTTTGCGCTCACTTGTCCACTATAATATCCCATGGCCGAAATTCGGTCGGCAGGATATTAAGTAATACATAACAACATGTGAGAATAATTACCTATTAACGTTTCATTCGTTAACTTGAAAGTTTACGCTGAGCTTCTAACCGGAACAACAGAAACTTAACAAAAACTTAAAAATATCAGCATCAGTTAGTAGCTTATTAAAATAATTAGCTGATTAAAATTAGCTTCCTACTTATAGATTTTTTTAGGGGCAATTCCGTTAAAAAAATAACCATTTAGGGAAGTGGGTCACTCCAATGGAGAAAAGTTGCCAAAGCTCCTAAATCACCCTGGATACCGTTTACTGCTTTCGCTTAAACTTACAACAAGAAAATCACAAACTTGATTTATAGTTTAGTAGATTTTGCCCGCGACTTCGGCCGTGTGGATTACAAAATTTCAAACCCCTATTTTACCCCCTTAGGGGTTGAATTTTCAAAAATCCTTTCTTAGTGGATGTCTAGGTACCTACCTATATAGTGTATAGGTAGGTCATAATAGCTAACTGCATGCCAAATTTTAGCCCGATTCGTCCGTTCGTGGCGTTGATAGATCAGTCAGTCAGTCAGTCACCTTTTCCTTTTATATATTTAGAATACTCATAATCATCATCTTAATCTATCACCTGGCCCCCTACTCAGCATGCAGGGTCTTTACTCAGAATGTCCACCACCTAACGCGTACGATTTTATTCTGAGATACCAATCTATATATAGGTACGTACTGTACTTGTACTTTTAAGACAAATAAAACAAAAATAAACGTGTTCACAGGAGAAAGCAAAGCAAATAGATAAAGCATTGTTGCATTTGTAACCGCACGAATTCCCCTTCTTACAGATATTTAATTTTGATATGAAAAGCGTGACGCCGCGCCGCGGCTCGCAGCCCAATATATTATCGTGTATCTACTGGCCAATATTACCGCAAAATATTAGCCGTTGCGAATCTAGCATTAAGGTCCTGTCCACTTTAGCGGCTCTTCAGCCAATTATCATGAGATCTTGAACGTTACTTGACTAAAAATAGAGTACAATTTAGATTGTTGCACAACAAGGGATCATGAAAAGATGATAACATAGAAGTATATCATATAAGACTAGAGCTTTGGATATCAAATTTGATCATGGGCTTTTGACGTCTTAAGTATTAAGTGATATAGTATGTAATTTATACTTTATGATGTAGAAAATAGAGTTGGAAATTACTTGAGCGAAAGTGACGTAGAACTGACCGATCTCAAGGGATGGAATGGGGCCTTTAGTCACGGTTTTATTTGAATTCACCGAAATGCGTTGCGACAAATATTTGGACATTTATTGCGATTGCGACTGGTGTCGAATATTAAATGTTGATTTCGTACGGTTGATGGCGATTCGTCGCGGCCGATTGCCCGGTCCGCCGTAAACGATTTCGGTAAACCGCAAAGGGATTCTAGATTGATATCTTAGATATTAAAAGCTGGCCATTTATGTAACGACTCTGTGGCGCGAGTTAGTTAATGTGAATGGTTTGCTCAAAGTAAATCTTTTATTTAGAGCATTGGTTTGGTAGATAGACAATAGTTATTTGTTATACAAGAGTGAAAAGTTGTGTTTTAACCGCGTGCTCAATTTTGATGACCGAGCAAGCGAAGGATTCTAAAATTTAGAATCCTGAGCGTCAGCGAGGGAATCAAAAGAGCACGTGGTGAAAAATCTTTTCACTCGAGTGCAACACGTAACTTATTTTCATCCCACCTCAGCGAGGAAATGACAAAGAAATAAAATAGAGGCATGAAGTAAATAGGTTTTAATGATGTTTTGAATTCACAAACTTCATAGACGAGTGATATTTACTAACGTGCACACGATGTTTTAATCAATTTACTTTATCCTCAAGAGGATAATAACGGCTTTTGCATTCAGATATCGCAGAGCAAAAATACTCTTTCCGAGATGGTGGGATGAAAAATAACTTATCATGTTATCGAAATGTGCCAAGTGGCCAAATCAAACTTTCTTGTATTTTGTGAGCTTGTAAAACTAAGTAGGTAATGAAAAAATCTGTAGTTGAATGTTGGTGAACTTGAAGAATCCATACCTACATAATATTATGAATGCGAAAGCATGCCTTTCTGTCTGCTACGCTCAGATGACCCATCTGTTTAACCGATTGTGATGTTTGTAAGTACAGAGATAGGTTATTTTAAAGAAAAGGGTATAGGTTACTTTTTATGTCGAAAAATCAAAGAGTTCCCACGGAATTTTTCAAAAACCTAAACACACGCGGTCCTAGTAGGTAGGGTATCCACTAGTTGCAATATAATAAAAGACGTTGAAAAAGTACCAGGGGAAAATAGAACCCGTGGAGAAGTTACCCTGTCACAATTATTGCCTTATTTAGATGTATCGAGGCTCTGGCCAGGAGGGTTACTACCATCGCCTAAAGCAGTATTACTCCAAAATGACAGTTTTATGTCACGTACCTTGACTTCTCTATAATAAGGATTATAATTCTAAAGCACGAACGCCTTCAATATTAAAACAATACGTATATTTAAGCGATGGTAGTATGCCCCTGGACTCTGGACTCTGGAGTGACAATTTTATAGGTCGCGCGCCGGCGGCGTCTGCGTCCGGCTGTCAGGACGAGCCGCTAAAAAATCGAGCAAAACAGTGACAATTGGTGCATATCCCCGACGAATTATCCCTCTTCGGCGCCTTTGTCCAATTGAAGCTTTCTTTATTTCAGCTTTTTTGCCGTTTTTCCATTCTCATTTGGTTATTTATCTCCTTTTTTTTGGATCGGACAATGTGCGCGGCGCTCATTAAATCGTCCCTGGTTTAGCACGCGACTCGCCACTAAATCTCCGGTGGAATTCTAGCGAATTACCCGACGAACAAGGCCCGTTTTTGTCGGTTGATTGATCGGAGTAAAAATTACTTTCTCTTGTTTTTTTCCCTTAGAATTAACTGTGGCATCGATTTGCTTTATATCGTGGGGTTGAATCGGATGGATTGATTTTAGCTGGCGGACGCGATAAGATAAATCTCGCTCGGTATTAACATACTCCGGGAGACATATATCGGGGTAGCGAGAGTCATTAATTTAGTGTATCGTGGCAGGTAATCTTTGTGCAGTCGGTGGCTTGCTTCTCGGTAGCTGTCGGAAATAGATCAGCCCACCCGTCAAGAGCTTTCGTCTCCAGTGCATACTGAATTACGAATGTACGAGAACGTGATTTCATTTGCGATCATTTACACCGTCCCTGTGGAATGCTACCATCAGAAATTTAACCTTACGGCTCACAGAACAGGGGATACTTTTAAACAGCTGGTATTAGAGAAACTTGTTGAACGGAAAAAACACAATTGCACAATTTTAGACAATGTTCGCATAGTCATATTCCCAAAAACGGTAGCGGGATGCATAATGCATGTGCTGCTTGCTATTGTCTCGGGCGGATGATGTCTGTCTAAATTACCCGTCGATTAGTTTCCGAGTAAAATTACTTTGTATTCGTCAGCTGTAATCTTGCAAAACATAAAAAGTCGGATGTAATCATTTAGACTCGGTGGAATGTTTTTCTTTTTAGATTTGAATTGATAGGTTGAGTTTACAGGACCGGTGACCTCAAGAAATGAGAAATTAACTCAGGGCATGGTTTTGACTGTGGGTTTGACCTAACTATATAAATTGTTTTTGGACGTCTTCGTAACCTTATCTCACAGTTTTGCACTCCTATAATTGTGTTCCCAGTGTTCTCTTTCAAGCTCTTAGCTCTATGCACTTTCTTAGTAACGTCACCTTTGTTCCTTTGACGGTATAGGAGCCCGGACCTTCTATCCTAGGAAACCAAAGCTTCAATGGTGTTAGCGTTAGTTGTTTTATAATACCTAACATGAGCAGAAACCTTTCTGCTCATGACCTTCTTTCATGTCTAGTTAAAGGAATTCATTCTCTCTAATATGACCCACTAGCTGATGCCCGCGAATTCGTCCGCTAGGAATAAAGTTTTTTGGTTCCCGCGGGAACTCCTTTATTTTCCGGGCTAAAAAGTAGCCTATGTGCTATTCCAGACTATAATCTATCTCTGTGCCAAATTTCATCCAGATCCGTTCAGCCGTTCTGGCGTGATTGAGTAACAAATATCCATCCATCCATCCATCCATCCATCCAAACTTTCGCATTTATAATATTAGTACCTATATAGATTTATGTAGATTGTAAGCAGTATAGGTAGATATATACATGTGTACATAGGGAGATGTGGAAAAATCGGAGAGAGGCCTTTGCCCAGTCGTGGGACAGTACAGGCTAGATTAGATAAGATTAGATTTAGTTTAGATGTAGATTATTATTATCATAGCTCTATGCAGTATGTGTATACCTCTAACCATACGTCTAAGCGACGTACGCGTCAGCATAGGAGAAATTCAGGCATTAGATTAGGTGCGTTTAGGTAGGTACATAAAAAATGTACCAGGGCAACATACGTGAGCAGCATACCAACTGAACATTCTGCCACTAACACCAATACGGCCAATCTCTAATTTTCCGTGTCATTACCCCGCTCGGCCGCGCAAGGAGCCCCTATCCAGGGCGACAACTCACAACGATGTCAAGCTGAGGGGATCTGCTAATAAATTTTCCCAAGTATAATAAAAACCCTTAACACCGACAGCGAAAGATGTCAATGAACAGTTATTAATTTATCTATATCCCTACTAATATTATAAATGCGATTTTGCGTCTGTCTGTTACGCTTTCACGGCCCATCTATTCAACCGATTTGGTGTTTGTACAGAGATAGGTTTCAGCCCGGAACTAAATTACATTTAGCATTACATAGGCTACATTTTATATCGGAAATTATTATTATTTACCTACTGAAAAAAATTTACAAAGTATTATTTAAGTACATTCATTATTTTAACTTACATCTAACTTCTTCATCTTCTTATAATATACATATAGCTTATAACTTCTTCATCTAACTTAAATATAGTAATAATAGATAGAAACACATGGATACGACTGGAGGAGGCCTTCGTCCAAAGGGCGTAGGTACATATTATTTATTATGTAGGTATTATTTCGGTTACATTTTTGAACATTTACACACAACGACGTCAAGCAGAAATCTTCGCTAATAAATTTCCCGAATATAATAAAAACCCCAACACCGACAGCGAAAGATGTTCTCAATGAACATTCGTTAAAATTCTGTGGCGCCTCGCACCGCCACCGGCGGTGGAAATGTCGAAAAATTCATAATTTTTTTGCCGGTCGCAATTCGTCGCGAAAACGCCCGAATAAATGTCATTTTTTGTCCGGGAACAATTGCCCGGGCTTCGGGTACCTACGGGACGGAAAAAATTGTAACATATGAGACCGCTCCCGATATATTCGACGGGAAACTTTTGTTCCCTTACCTTTTACATTCCCGGTATTTTTTTTCACCAGTTTCGCTTTTGGCAAATTGTTTCCGTTGACTTGCCGTGGGCGCTGACGCTGACTAAAAGCTATAGGTAATCTGCAATTACAAAAATGATTTTTTTGTACTAATACAGATTTATAATAATACTCAGTATTATAAAAATAACCTGTAGGTATAGGTACTTGATAATCTTATCAGCAATCACCTACTTATTAACCTATAAGAATTCCCACCCTATTCTTAATGAAATTGGAGCATCAGTATTCAATATCCCGCGTTAATTGAGGTAGGTTAAAATCCACTGAGAACTCTATATTTTTCCAGGATAAAAAGCACCTAGCCGGTTACCCGGGATGCAAGATGCAACCTATATTTGTACAAATTTTTGTGAAAGGGATGGGCCGTGAAATGATAACAGATAGACAGATATCCATACTCTCATATTTAAATTTAACGTCATTTTCTCATGTACGCATTTAAAATACCTATTAGAACATAATATTCAAGGTTCATTTTGCGTAGAGTCATGGTAGAGTCAGTGGAAAATGGAAATGCCTGCCTCGTAGATAAATTATCCCACTTTAAGTACTTAAGTAAGTATATTAATCAAAGGCTAATTTTAATTACATTTACATTTGTTGTAAATTAAAAATTTATCTGATACAATTTTGGTTAATAAAGTTTCGCTTTCGACACGCTTCTATGGCGCTAACTTTCCATCTAAGCGCCTTGTTATTACAAAATTATTCAAAAAACAAATATATTCCTGTCCCATTAATGTTCACGATTGTACCTTTATTAGGCTTTGTTCCTAAATCAGTTTTATCACGTCTTAAATAAAATAAGAATTTACCTCTAGATCGCCACTGCACCTGTCTACGCATTGTTTCACTTGATTTGTGAGGACATAAACCCACACGAAGGAGATGAAACTATACTTTTTGTGTGAATCCGAGCGGGATGAAAGAGGTTTCAACAATTAATTATAATGGGCCATCGTCTATACCTTGTTAGCGGCCTTTTTCAATTTCATTCTCACGCAGCGAAATAGTTGGAATAACTTTTCACGCCGTATTCAAGGCGGAGATCTAATGTCCAAGTTCGTAGGTATTTCTTTACTAATAAATATTTGCGACTATGCTCACCGTAGTAAATATGCTCCTTGGCTCAAAGTGAGCCGATTTTTTTTAAATAAGTACTTATACAACGTTACAAATCTATATATTATAGGCAGTGATAGCCTGACTTGAGCCTCCTAGTCGGGGGGCACGGGTTCAATCCCGGAGCACCCGGCACGCACCTCCTTTAAACTACGTAGCAATGGGCGAGGCAAATAGTAGTTGGAACCGATAAATGTAAGTGTCCCAAATCCTAAGGTGCTTGAATGGCGGCTTAGAACCGGAAAGCGCAGCGTTGGACGACCCCCCGCTACGGGACGGATGATCTCAAGCACAGTCTCAAGCGAGCAGCTGTTTGCCGCTAGAAGCAAGCGGTACAAGACCGTGTCCTGTGGAGATCCATGTAGGAGACCTTCGTCCAGCTGAGGACGCCTATTGGTTGAAACGACAACGACGACTTATTTTGTGTCAGTCCAAAGTGGGGTGAAGGTACATAGCTGTAAGTTTTGATAGGTATCTACTAAGTGAAATACCCAATTTGTTTTGACCTCCAAGTCGTACCTACCTCATTACACACCCAGTGCCCGTTGGATATGAATGGACATAAACCACTCCGCTATCTGCGCACTTTATCACTCCGACACCGCGATACGGTGCAGTGCTTACTTACGCTTATCTACTCGTAGCTAGCACTAGCAACTCGCCCCGACTTTGCACGGGTCTATTGGAGAGGAACAATAATTCATACACACACACACGCACACACACACACACACACACACTTCCACAGATTCCACAGTGCAGCGTTCCCGTGGAAATCTCAGCAGATAAGCTTTACGTCGACAGTTTTATAAGGTACAATCATACCATGTACCTACCATGTTGAAATGGCGACCCCGCACAGGAAATATGCCGCCCACTAGGTGTACAGATGACATCAAAGGAGTTGCAGAGAGCCGCTTGATCCAGCAGCCCAATTCTCTGTAGTGGCGATCAAAAAATTAAAGCCACTGACAATTTTTTTATCCATTGAAGGTTTGCTATGAAATAAAAATAATATTTTCATATCAAATCTTCAATGGATAAAAAGTTAGTTTGAGAATAGGGGGGCACGAGGGAGCATGATACCAGCTTGCTTGGGCCTAGGATTTGTGCTGGGCGTTGATGAGCTAGTTGGTGAGCCAGTTCCCATTATTTTTTTGAGATTATTAATATTCCTCGACTTCGCAAACTCAGTTTACCCATTGGTTCTTCTGAGTAGAGTCTGCTTTTCGAATCGGTGGTACCTACGTAGAGTCAAAACAAGACGTACCTCATATCATATCAAGAGACACTGTCCTGTGTGAAATGTACAAATTGAGTATTGAATATTGGAAAGTGAAAACCGAATCAAAATATCAACAAAGTACCTAGGTAGATACATATCTACCTACTTTTTTCTGTTTATGAAAAGAGCAACGGCTTTCTTGCCGGTTCTTCTCAGTAAAATCAGTGGCAAAAGTTGTCGTACGTGAAATAAATGATTTTCATTTTTCATTTTTTTTTTATTGCCTGCTGAGATCAGAGCATACAGACAATACTAACTCAGCGGAGGGACTTTGTCTTATAATATGAAGTGATAGAGATCTTTCGCGTTGCACCTACAATTTATCGCCCAGAGAAAAACTAGTTTAGCATACAAACACATGTAAGTGGGCGAATCGCGAGGCGAAGATCTGATATGACGAGCAATTACGCTTGTACGTGACACCTCGGGACGAAGCTATCTGGTCATCTTGTATAGTGGGGTTAGAATGAGATTTTACGTCTCACCGACGTTGATAGAATTCGAGCGTTGAACAACAATCTCAGTGTGAAATGACCAGTATGAACTCGAAGGATCACTATTATTTAGAGAGTTGTTGCCCAAAAAAATGGAGTCGAGTAACGTAATTTTTGGTCTATT
Source organism: Erebia ligea (assembly GCA_917051295.2). Classification (NCBI taxonomy): domain Eukaryota; kingdom Metazoa; phylum Arthropoda; class Insecta; order Lepidoptera; family Nymphalidae; genus Erebia; species Erebia ligea. Next base: position 15,147,393 of record OU785228.1, read on the forward strand.
GGGACTCAATTTGTTGGGTTTTTAATCATTTTACATGCTAGTGGGATTCCTGAGATATGTTTAACAAGATCTAGTTTAATAATAATATTTAAATTAAAGAGAAACAAGGCCTGCGTTGTTCGGTACCATTTTGGCTACTCTCTTTTCTTAATTCAAAGTTGGAAAATTCAGTTCTATCGATTTTAATTTTGCACAGTTGTTGCTATGGACGCTGGCTGTAAATGGACGAACTTGAGCTTTTGTAGACAGGGTGGTTAAGGTCCATTTTACGGTAATCCTAAATGGTTTCGACGATCGAATTCTATCAACGTTGGAAAGATAGAAACCTTATGCTAGCCCTAAAGGCCCCCTATAGTTGGGAGTCTCTTCAATTACATGGAGCTATGAAGCTTGTTATACAAGTTAGAAAAAAGGTTTTTATTGCCTCCACGAGTGTCATGGCTGCGATTAAAGATTGTACTCTGTAGTCTTTAGGATGGTAGGCTTTTACGCTGTTAAGGCCACAACCACATGCACTTAGCTCCATATAAACTTACAAAGCCCGCGGCTTTGCTCCCGTTGGAATTTCGAAAATCGATCAAAATTCTCATGACCCTTGAAACGAAAGTAAGTACCTGTCTCTAGTTTAGGACAAAGAGGCAACATCATTAATAAGTAACTATTATTATGAAACACAATATTGCAATGCAATATTGAAGTTTAAGCCATATTATAGGTATTTAATAAATATTTAAAAGTTTCCTACTTGCAAAAATAACCTAAATGCTGATTTGCGTGTTCAAAACACCATGCATCTTGCTCTTGAATATATCCTGCCAGTAAATGTTGACTGAAACAGCATGCTTTCAAGCTCAACTAGGAGCGATCATGAATAGGTAAGTACGTACTTTAACCCAGAAATAAATTTGAAATTTTGACAGAAGTTTTATACGAATTCTGTCAAAGGAGCAGCTAACTCTGGCTTAAAAGGATAACCCGGCGTTTGTGCAAGCGGGCCTTTAAACATGTTAAATGTTAATTGATAAGGCGAATCGTCATGGTAAAAAGTAAATTTGCATGCTACGCACTGTTAAGGCACACCGTAGGTGAATACTTGAAATCTTGTAATCAAACGAATTTAATGAAAAAACTGGTCTCATAAAAGATTGTATCTCATTAGAAGATACCTGTCTATAGAAGGAGAACAGAAGGAAAATTTTTAAGGTTGGAATAAGCTCCAAGTATGCTTAATGATGGCACCTAAGTGGAGCATAGACATACCTACCTTGTACCTACTAGGTACCAAGTAATTTGGTCTTAATTGTACCTACTATGGGCAAAGTATATTTACCTAATTAATGTTATCTATCTTTTCTGTGCCTTACCTATCTAGGTAGGTATATCTATGTCTAACTAGCTTAACCCAGCGACTTTCTCGGCGTGGGTTTTACTATTTTTAGAAATCAATTGGAAACTTTGATGTTCCGGATTAAAAGCAGCCTTATGTCACTTTCCAGGCCATTATTATCTGCAGCAGATTCCTATTTCTGTGATCTATTAAAATTTCCATGCAAAAACGGCGTCGTTCCTATAAAATTATTGATTGAATGATTAAAAGTAAAATAAGATGAAAATATTAATTATTTTGAGAGTTCGATCGAATCCTATTTGTTGGGCTATTTGCCAAATACTCGGGTCAAACACCTTGTACAAATTGTAGTGCGTAGTAATAAAAGATCGTTGACTCTATGCTATTCGTACGATTCAGCTTCGGTCATTTACCAACCTTCTGGATGAGCCGTACATTTATTATCTATGTGTTCCTATTACCAAATTTTATTCCGTAAACTACATAATATATTAGGTACAAACTTGTTATTTGGGGGGTAGAGAAGCAGGTTCAGTAAGTAGATACTTTTGATAACTAAAATTTTAGACTTCTACGATTATCATCAACGAAGATATTGACAGGGACTTAAAAGAGCCTTGAGTTGATTCACGAAAAGGATTATACGGCCAGTTTGAAGTTTGTTTGCTCGACTTGGCGCGGGCACTTCCATGCACCCCGATCTGCGGAATGATCGCAAGAAAGGAAGGTACGTTCAGATACATATCTTAGTTATAACTTATATACCTACCTACACAATAATGTCCTCCCGATCGAATTTCGACCACGGCGGCCAATCTCCACAGAGATTAGCCATCTGCGCGGGAGATATTATAATAGTGCACAAGTGTGTGCGCAACCCACAAGTGCACTCTCTGTTCCTTTGCTCTCATAGCCCGATGGGACGGAAGATCCGACACGACCGGAGAGAGATCAGGCGCAGGACCGACGGCTTAACGTGCTCTCCGAGGCACGGGGGTGAAACACCGCCGACTTCCTAACTCCGGGCTAGTACTGAGAATTTCTTGTCAGAAAAACCCAATACTTGTTATGTCCCGACCTGGGACTCGAACCCGGGACCTCGTTGGTTGCAGTCGAACGTGGTCGAACATGCTAACCACTAGACCAACGAGGCAGTCGACCTACATAATATAGCACTACTAAAACCATCTATGAAACTGAAAACATGGTTCATGACTTAATTTAGTAACAGGAAGGGTTACGCAGGGTTTGACTTTGATTAGTCGGTTGGTTCCTGGGGTTCATAAAAGAAACAATATTCTTGATTTTGTCAATAGATTTATCTATATATTTTAATTAATGAATATTTCTCAATACAGCTGACAAATTGTTACAGTCTCGTTCAATTTACCAAGCAACATGTGTTTAGTACGTTTCGTAGAAAAATTGCAAATCAACTAAGTAAGTAGATATTTGTTAGTTACTGGTGGCTGCTCAAATCACTGGTCATTTCAACTGAAACTTTAATTTACATATTATGACTATTACCAGTTATAGTTTTAATGCGCTTAAATTTAATGAATTCCATGGAAAATTATATTCATTTCATAATTATATAATATTTTGTATTTTAGCTAAATATTTATCAACTATAATCTATATATTACAAAATTTAACTTACAGTTAGATTTTTATCAATCGTTTTTTTTTTCGGGTGCGTTTAGTCGCCCTTTTAGGAAAACATACAAATAGTTAATTGGTTTAGTATTTAACTTACAAAATGACAATCGTTAGTAGATTATAGTACCTAATAATACTTTGTCCACCATAATATTATTTAATTAATTTTATATTTCAAAAGGACCAACTAAACGGACCCCCTCACAGCACAATTGACAAAACATATTTTCAAAATATGTCAATTAGTAAACACGTAAATAATATACCTTACGAATTGTATTTACAAAATAAAGCGATATTATTTTTATATTTTTATTCTATCAGAGTGGGAAAATAAACGTTACGAGAAAAGTTCGATGAAAGAGGCCAACAAAGCACGTTAAATTAAAAACAAAATAAACTTTTTATAAACATTTTAAACAAGCTTACCAAAAGGCTCACTATGCTCGCATGCTATGTAAAGCTATTTTCTTACGGATGATTTCAAATACATTTTTAAGTTCAACTTCAAATAAAGTTACAGAAAGCTGTATCTTAGACATAATTTAACGTGCAGCGGACATCAGATATATTATTCATTGATTTGATTTATTTATTTTATTATGATGTAAAATAAAATAAAATAAATAAATCTAACTCTAACATTAACTCTCTTTGAAGATATTTTAAATCTCAATGTGAAAAAATTGCTCAACCATACGAGCGCAGTGAGTGACTAAATTGCTTTCACTTTTACTTCTAAAAAAATAATAGGTTACAAAAACTTTTTTTAATATTTATTTTCTCGGCCCTTTCACCGACATATGATCTATCCTACAACTATTGCAGTGGAGAATCTAACGTGATAACTATTGTGTCAAATCTACGTGTTCGAGCCGACGTCACTTGGTGATTACAGTTGGATTGTGTACTTGTGTAGTGATTTTATAATTATTAATTACATTATAATTTATACGTAAATCACATAGCTGTATATTCGTTTAGCCCATCATTGACACAGCTATAATATAAAACTTGTACCAATAACATTATTGTTTATTTAAATAAGATTATATTATATATTTTAGTTCAATGACCACTTAAAACCTATATGATTATAGATTTCATCAAGAAATAGTAGATTATTAACCAAGGGGATAAAGCAGTGTCTTCTGTCGCGGGTGACGATTTAAATCGCGAGCGTAACGAAGGATTTAAGTTCACCCAAGACTAAGACAGCTTTATCACCGAGGAAAATACTCTACTTTTCGTACCATTTGCGAAAAAATTAACACAATAATAATATGAGATAAGCATTTATTAAAAATAATGACAATTTTTTTTTTATCCACTACAAGTTAGCCCTTGTCTGCGATCTCACCTGATGGTAAGTGATGATGCAGTCTAAGATGGTAGCGGGCTAACCTGTTAGGGGCATGGCAGTTATATTAAACCCATACCCCTATTCCAGGGTTTCTTAAAGTGGGGTCCACGGACCCCTTGGGGGTCCGTAGCATGTGTATCAGGGGTCCGCAGTAAGTCAGTTAACTCTTAATATATTTATTAGGAAATTGTAAAGTAAACTTGGCATTTCTCGTTTCGGCCACGGGCGAAGCATCGTCCTCGTCGGCCGACGAATTCACTGTTAACGGCCGCGCGCGGCGCGAGCTACAACCGCCCGCGCCTTGCACATGTCTCGCACCGAGCGCGCCCCCGCCGCGCCCGCCCGCTTGTTCATTCCCGCGCACACCCGCGATTCAAGCAGACGAGTTTATTACGCTACCTACGCCGCGCGCGCCCATAACTTGCATTCACCGAGTTGCATTATTTTTTTAACTTGTTAGTGAAATTAAAAGGTATGTAACAAAACAATTGATATTTTTTTAAATTTAATATACAAACGGATTTAAGGCCGCTAACAACAGCGGTGCGACATCAGCACGCTCGGTATACGCGGTAATTAGTTATATTTCTATAATTACTAACTGTGTAATAAAGTAATTGTATATTACATTGTTTCAGCTCTTTCAAGAAAATGTCAAAAAAACGAAAGTATAATGATTCTTATGTCAAGTTTGGTTTTACTTTCTTAACTGAACGCGATGGAACTCAAAAACCGCAGTGCTTCTTATGCGGTAAAGTGCTTGCTAATGGAAGTCTGAAGCCAGCGAAGTTGTCAGAACATCTTCAAACTGTCCACCCTGGAAATACATCTGACAGCATTGAAGATTTTCGTACAAAGAAAGCTCGGTTTGAAAAATCCGGCACTTTACCTAAACTTGGATTCACCCCGACACAAAAACCGTGTCTTGAGGCATCGTACAAGGTTGCCTACCGTATTGCTCAGCAAAAGAAGCCACACACTATTGCGGAAACATTAATAAAGCCTTGCGCACTAGATATTGTGGAACTTGTGTGTGGTAAGGATCACAGAAAGAAGGTTGAAGCTGTTCCCTTATCGAACGATGTTATTCATTCTAGAATTGTTGAAATGTCATCAAATATTTTAAAGCAGGTTATTGAAGAATTGAATGCTTCGTCGTTTCCATTTAGTATGCAATTGGATGAAAGCACGGATGTATCACAATGTAGCCAACTCTTGGTGTTTGTCCGTTACGTACAACATGACACGCGTAGTATTAAAGAAGAGTTTCTTTTTTGCAACTCACTTTTGGGGACTACAAAGGCTTCAGATGTGTTTGAGATGATAAAAAGTTTTTTTATCGAACAAAATGTAGATTGGAAGACTAAACTTGGTAGTATATGCACCGATGGAGCTCCCGCCATGCTTGGTAACACATCTGGTTTTGCGACTTTGGTCAAGAAAGAGATACCCCAAGTCACAATCACCCATTGTTTCTTACATCGACAGGCCTTGGCTTCACGAACTTTGCCTACTTTTTTGAAGGAAGTAATGTCTACATGTGTCAAAATAATTAACTTCATCAGAGCAAGAGCTTTAAACCATCGGCTGTTTAAAATACTTTGCCAAGAAATGGGGTCAGAACATCAAATACTGCTGTATCACACAGAAGTTCGTTGGTTGTCTAGGGGACAAGTCTTGAGGCGCTTATTTAAAATGCGAGAAGAAGTGTTACTTTTTCTGAAAGATAAAGCAAATTCTCTTTATGAATATCTCAAGAGCGAAGATTTTGTTCAAGGGCTAGCTTACTTAGCCGATATATTTACTAATTTGAACGAGATTAACCTATCTCTTCAGGGTCCTGCAGTGACCATTGTGGATGCATCTGAAAGGTTGAAAGGATTTTTAAATAAACTACCTCTTTGGAAAAGGAGGGTGGAATCAGGTAACTACGCAAATTTTCCGATGTTGGAAGATATGATGACACAAGGTGACGGCAACACGATGAAAATTACATCAAACATACAGAAAGAGGTGTCTAAGCATCTGGAAACATTGCAGACGTCTTTTGAAGGTTATTTTACCTCAGAACAGCTTAATAAAGAAACGTGGGTGCGTAGTCCATTTATAATTGATATGGATAATATCAGCGATGATGATCGTATCAAAGATGACTTAATTGACATTCGAACCAAAGAAATTTTGAAAGCTGAATTTCACGCAAAAGGTCTTGCCGAGTTTTGGTGTTCTCTCATGCAAGCCTACCCTCTTCTTGCCAAGCGAGCTATGTCGGTTTTGATACCATTTGCAACGACGTATCTTTGTGAGGCAGGGTTCTCGGTTTTGGTGTCAATAAAAACCAAAAATCGCAATAGACTTAACGTCGCAGATGACATGCGCCTTGCCTTGTCGAAGACAATTCCACAATTTGACTTACTTATTGACGCCAAACAGCAGCATCCTTCACATTAATTCATGTACCTAGTTTTGTAATAAAAGTGTTTTTTTTTTTAATATGATTAGGCTTGTTTTCTTTTCCTAAAATATTTTTTGACAGGGGTCCGTGGATTTTTTTAAACTATGAAAGCGGTCCGTGACTGCAATAAGTTTAAGAAACCCTGCCCTATTCGGTTTCTACACGGCATCGTACCGGAACGCTAAATCGCTTGGCGGCACGTTTTTGCCGGTAGGGTGGTAACTAGCCACGGCCGACAACAGCGCTACACACTGCGCCACGGAGGTCGTCAAAAAGTAAAAAGTCAAAAGCAAATTAAAAGTAAAAGTTAACATTCGAAACATTGGTCCAATTATTGATAGAGAGAGTTACAAATAACGTTTATGTATTTGAAGAAAACAAAAACGCGGCAAATTCCTAGACTAATATTTTTTTGTCGGAAAAGCAAAGGCATCAAGCTCATACGGCCTCGTCGGTTTTCGTCATTTTATTTAATAATCATAACTGCATAATAAATGCGTATTCCTTTTTCAAAAAGATGTATACCTAATGCTTTATATACAAACTCAGGGTGCGTTCCGAAATACACTGAGAGCACTGGAAGTCCCCAGTAAAGAGCACTGCCAGTGCTCGCAGTGCTTATAACGGAACACACACTCAATGGTGTAAACTGTAAACACAGATGTAGTTCAGTATAAATTTCGGTAAGTAAGTATTCCAAATTTAAATCACATTCTCCCCCTAGAGGATGAATGAAATTCAGTACAATTTTCTTTCCCTGTTTTTAACAGATTAAAAATGACTATTGTTATGTTCGCTTTTTGTGGCATAGAATGTCACTTTTTTGAGCAAGTGGTACGAAAATAATATTGTTATATAATTTTTTTATATAACTGTATTATCCTTTTCCATGTAGGTATTAGTGGTTAATTAATTATTATTATTTATTAAAAATCTATATAATATAATAATTAATAATTCAATTTAGTAATTTACATAACATTTATGTACATTACATAATCATATTTTAGCTGTGTTTACAATTGGCTTTAGACAAAACCTTACTGAAAATATAATATCTAACATTTTAGATGTTTAGATTGATGAACAGATTAGAAAATATTAATTAACAATATTTTTTTTTCATTGTAGATACAAGTTATCTGTACTTAACGCTTTCTTCCTAAACATACACAGACAAAATATAGAAATTGATGTCGTTAATGCAATTTGTATCAAATATATATTTTGCATATTAAAAATGGGAGTGAGATGTTGCTTTTTTATTTTCGGATATTATTGTCTTCAGTTTTTTTTTCTGTGTTCAAAAAGAAAGCGTTTTAAATAGAAACTATCTGATGATGTTTTGTGGAATCTAAATTAGGTACCTTAATTGGTAGGTAATTTCTTTGTACTTACTTGTTTATCTTATTTCTTCGATTACGTGTGTTAGGAATTTATTCCACTACCAGTGATCTACAATTAACAGTTTAGCGTTCTGCGTTCAATAAGATTTGCGATGGCTCGTTTTTGTACACACAAAGATAATTTTATGTGTGTACAAAAACGATGACTATTTGATGACTTGTCAGCAGAATATTAAGTGAGAACATAAGACTGGCAGTGGGAAGAACAGTTCCTACTAATATGACGTTATTCGAACAAATTCCACAGTTAACTTGATTGGATAGTGTAGCTCGTAGGTCACCGCATGATCGTCAACCACAAACATTAATGACGTCTAAACAACCATCTAGTGTAAGCTTAACTATTTACAAACATGATCTAAGAGACGACCGCCATATCGAAAAGACGTTGAATTTTTTTGTGTCGAACACAAAAATATTCACACAATATTGCACGCCGAAAAATTTAGCTAGCAAATAAAATTAGATTTATTATACAGGGCCAGTGAAGTATCTATGGTAGTAATGTTTATTTCCTAGTAAAATAGGACCAAATAACGATAAAAGGATATTAAGTTATATTGTGTAGACGTAAAAACGTAACGGTTAATTCGATATTCGAACGGCCGTCTCCAAGATTATTACGATCGACCCGAATAGAACTCGACAGAAAAACAAAATAGGAACGATACAAAACGACGCCCGGTACGCACGAGGCTTGATATAAATACACTCTATATACACGTGGTAGATCAGTCCTGAGTCTCGACGTCTAGGCCGTTAACCATGCGCTCAATGCTTTTGAGATCGGACGCAGGGGGGGTCGCGGCTGTGGTGGTGGACGTGGGCGCGTCAGGGGGGGTGTCAGCTGACGCCGCTCTCGTAGGTGGCGAGCCGACTCTCGGCCGCGCCGGAGACGAACTGAGGCTTCTCGCTCTTGGAGCGACTTGCTCGAACGCCGATCCTAACCCAGGGAGTGCGTAGGGCGCAAACCTGTGCGTCTTACTCAACGAAGGCGCTGGTGCAGGTGCTGGCGGCGCAATGGGAGGAGGCAACGAGTACTGCTGCAGTAAAGGATGCAGGTTAAACAACAAACCTGGCGGCATTTGGTGATGCGGGAAGAATGGAGGCGGGTACAGTGACGGCGGGTAAAGGTATGGTAAAAGGGGGGGTTGGACCGGCGGGCCTAAGGACACGTCGGGGGCCGGTGAGGGTCGCGAGGGACCCGCGGGCGGGGAAGGGGGACGCGCGGGCCCGGAACATGAAGAATCCGAACCGGCTTCATCTGCGCCGGAGTCTGCGCCGCCTCCGCTCGAACTGAACCACGCTGTAAAGAAACACTTTGCATTAGCTTTGTATACGTAATAACTTTTTATGAATGCAAAATGCGATCCTCTAACTTTGGCAGTATTATGACGATTGTAGAATGATTTACAGAGAAAATGGGCAATCAACATTCAAGATGTACCCTGGTCCCCATGGGATTTGATAAGTGAAAATATTTTGACAGAAAAGTTACGTATCTTCACTCAGACTCTGGTCAGCCAGCATGCATAAAGGCACGGGGTATACAAACCACTCTTGTCAATGAAGTGTGTACTCACAGCTACTCGTGTGCTGCGTGGCTGGCGGCGCGGGGACGGACTGAAAGGGCAGCCCACGTTCAGCGAGCGCTTGTCCTCGTCATCGTATACGTCAGACAGCTCCTGCCTGCGGTACTCGCTCAGACTACTCGTGTCAATGAAGTGTGTACTCACAGCTACTCGTGTGCTGCGTGGCTGGCGGCGCGGGGACGGACTGAAAGGGCAGCCCACGTTCAGCGAGCGCTTGTCCTCGTCATCGTATACGTCAGACAGCTCCTGCCTGCGGTACTCGCTCAGACTACTCGTGTCAATGAAGTGTGTACTCACAGCTACTCGTGTGCTGCGTGGCCGGCGGCGGCGGACTGGAGGGGCCGCCCACGTCCAACGGGCGCTCGTCGTCATCCTCGCGCGCGTCCGACCGCGCTGTCAGCAGTGCCTGCCTGCGGTACACGGACAAACTACTCGTGTTAATGAAATGCATCGTCACATCACATCACTACAGCCCATTAACGTCCCACTGCTGGCCCACAGGCCTCCACTCTCATAGGAGAGAGGGAATTAGAGCTTAGACCCACCACGCTGCCCCAATGCGGGTTGGCGGGCTTTAACGACTATTATCATGTTAGTGATAATAACCGGGACCGACGGCTTAACGTGCTCTCCGAGGCACGTGGGTGAAACACCACCAACTTCCTAACTCCGGGCTAGTACTGAGAATATCTAGTCAGAAAAACCCAACACTTAATTATGGCCCGACCCGGGACTCGAACCCGGGACCTCGTCGGCCGCAGTCGAACGTGCTAACCACTAGAGTTAGACCAACGAGGCAGTCATGAAATGCATAGAGCTTCTAAATCAATCCTAAGACCGCAAGCTCTACCGACGTGGAACCAGCTCGATCGTCAGAAAAAACTCTATAGGTATGTGTATTGTACTCGTCGTATTGACGACGTCGGCCGAAGCGAGCGATATCTATTTCACTCTTAAGTAATACTGTATTTACATACAGCTTTTCGTGACCAGCTCAAGCTGATTCGGCGTCGATAGATATGCGATTGCGGAGACCCTTAGTCGCCTATATTCATCATACGCCAAAATTAATGCATGCATGTGATTATATATTTAAATGCGAAAGATTGGATGGATGTAGGTATACCTAATGGATGGATGTTTGTTACTCAATCTTACCATAACTATTGAACGGATCTGGATGAAATTTGGCAAAAAGGTCTGGAATAACACATAGACTACTTTTTATCCCGGAAAATTTCCCGTTCGAGTTCCCGCGGGAACCGTGAAACCTCAACCCACGCGGACGAAGTCGCGGGCATCAGCTAGTTATCAAATAAAGTGCATCCATTCGTTAACGTACCTAATATATATGTCTCTAGACGACGATCTCTACTGATAACATTTACGAAAATGAAAATGACAATAATTTAACCAAACAAACGAACCTCCAAATGATATTAAACGCTTTAAAGCTACCAGCCCGAACTGAGGGGGTGTCAAACGGTTGACATTTCGGCCTAATGGGCTTCGACCCTCGACCGCTAAAGGTTAATCATTTCCTAATGATAGTGCCGAAACCTCGCCCTTTACGAACGTGTCATGCGAAAATACCTTATTTTCAGTGGAAGTTTTTTAAGAACGCAATGATCCGTCCGATCTTGCGACGTGCTTGGAAACATGAATTGCAATCATTTTGTTACCGGGTTACGGATACTACGGCTAATTTGAGGATTTCTTTTTCGTCATTGCTTATTTTTGGGTTCATTTTATTCACTCTTGACCGATCTGTTCAGGACCTGAGATTCCTTAGGTAGGCAAAGGGGATCCATACTTAATATTATAAATGCAAAAGTGTGTCTGTCTGTCTGTCTGTCTGTCTGCTACGCTTTCACGGCCCATCTGTTCAACCGATTTTGATGAAATTTGGCATAGGGATAGTTTGACTCCCGGGGAAGGACATAGGCTACTTTTCATCCCGGAATATTAAGGAGTTCCCGTGGGAATCAAAAAACTTAATCCTCACGGACGAAGTCACGGGCATCATCTAGTATGTAATAAAATACGAGCAAGAGTCCGCGACTTCGCTCCCCTTAGAGTTTCGCAAAATCCCGCCTCAGGTATTCCTTATTTTAAAACAACCTCAGTGCAAAATTTCAGGTGCAAAGCGGTGATAGCCTACAGCGGTTTACAATCTTTTAAACAATCGGTTGTCAAACAAAAACACCCGGTCTCCAATAGGGGTCGCGGGTTCGATCCCGGGGTACGCACCTCTTACTTGTCGGAAATTAAATTTCACCCTAAATGCCATGCCCCTAACAGGTTAGCCTGCTACCATCTTAGACTGCATCATCACTTACCATCAGGTGAGATCGCAGTCAAGGGTTAACTTGTAGTGGTTAAAAAAAAAAAACTAGCTTCAAACGTTGAAGGAAAACATACTCGTATCATAAGAAAACCTGCATGCCGAGAGTTCAAATCTGCATTTGGCCAGCGTGGTAGACTATAGCCAAATCGTTCCCATTCCGAGAGGGTACTCGTACTCAATAGTGAACCGGTAATGGGTAGTATGTAATGATGAGGTGCAATGGTATGGGTTAATTATAACTACCATGCCCGGTGCCCCTAACAGGTTAGCCCGCGCTATCATCTTAGACTGTATCATCAATTACCATCAGGTGAGATGGCAGTCAATGTCTAACTTTTAGTGGATTAAATAATACATATACCTATATCAATAATTGTCACTGCCCGATCGGAAAAACAAAAAAATACACAAAATATGAATTCAGAATGCTCTACTAATGACATGAAAATCCCCAATCCACTAACACTCCGACACTCTTGGCCAACAATAGGGAAATGGGGAGCAAATTAATTACCTCAGTAATCTCATACAACCGGTTGTAAAAGTGGCATAAAAAGCGTAAAAAGGAACAAAGGCATTGTCAGTGGAAAATAGGAAAATTTGTAAAAGTATCCGCTCACCCCAACACGGCCAATTATTTACCTTCTGTCGCAGTTGGAAAACAAACTCTTTGCCGACCGCATTGTCCAGATCTAGGCGGAGCATGATTTTTGGAAAATGGAGCTCATGGTCCTTCTGGGATTTCCATGGAATTTTGGTAAGACGCTTAGTAAGATAATAAACAAAAAATTCAAAATTCAAATCTTTTTTATTCAAGTTGACTTTGACAAACACACTAATATTATAAATGCTGTCTGTCTGTCTGTCTGTCTGTCTGGCTGCTACGCTTTCCCGGCCCATCTTTTCAACCGATTTTGCTGAAATTTGGTATAGAGGTAGGTTATATCCCGGGGAAGGACATTTATCCCGGAAAATTAAGGAGTTCCCGCGGGAATAAAAAAACCTTAGTTCACGCGGACCAAGTCGCGGGCATCATCTATTTGGAAGAATATAGTCACAATCACACGTTTTTTGGTACGCGTTTTTTGCTTTATGTAAGTACGACCTATTTATTGTGCATGATGTGGCTGCCTTTAAGTGAAATTATGTGTGTTCCGCAACCCAAAATCTTATCTGTCTAAGTTTAATCTATACATGTAATTTTGTTGGTAGTCCAAATAAAAATAAAATAAAATAAATAAAAATAAAAAAGACAATCCCAAAAGTGTGAAAGAAGTGTGGTAGGCCGATACTGATCCCTAAATACGGTCTTCTCGCGAAACCGACGCTCCTGATTATCCGGGGTTCCGTACTAAATTCATTTTATTAACTCGTCTCATCGTTGATAGAATTTAATTTGCGGTGCCCCTTACATTGCAGGGTTGACACTTTGAGTTTAACTATTTTAGTGGTCTGAGTGTAATGAGTTCATTTTACCAATCTTATTAAAATTGTACATTTCGTTATTGTATGTATTTTAACGAAGATCTCTTAAAACTTTTGCAGATTGGAGCAGCTGAAACACTAGTAAAGGAAAATGATTAAAAACTTACATAGCTTTTGTAATTATAAGCGTAGCAAAAACGTGAATCCCCAAATATTTTGAGGATACTTGACAAGGCCCAATCACGATCTAGCGACAGTAAAAGCTGACACGTAATTACAACTGTCCTTGTTTGGAAGTGTACATATCCTTAAATGGAAGTTTAATGTAAAATTACGCTTAATTGCACATTGCAGTCGTTTTGTGGAAGATCGGAAAAATATTGGGTGTAATTTTTGACGGTTCGTTTAAACATAATTGATTTTTTTAAATATTTTGTAATTAAATAATTACTTGAAATACTTAAGGCAAGGTTTAATTGTGATACAATGGATATAAATTCCTTTTCTTTACAATTTCTGTTGGTGTTATCGAGATTTATAGCATTGTGAAATTGGCGTTGTATAAACGCGAAAGCATAATTTTAACACGCCACGCAACGGGATAAAATATGAAGCAAGTAACTTAAAAAACGTATACCCATGTTCAAGCTAGACTGCAAGTTCTGCAAACAAGGTACAGTAAGGATATTACATCACGTAATAAATAATTTTAAATAATTTCATTTAATCATTCATATTAATTTTTGATATTTAAAAATTTCGCAATCTATAGTCCCTTTTAAAAATCAAAATAACTTTCACTTGATTAATTTAAAATTTCGTGCCAACCCTAAGTTCAACTGTGCGCATTAGGGTGTTCACGTTACAATGTAAACTCGGAGCGCAGGGGTGGCCGCCTTGTAATTTTACCAAATTTTTACCCCCGAAATAAAAACCGGCACGCTCAGTTTGGGAAACCCCTCGTTCATTGAATCTCTCGGAAGACAGTCGGTTGAAAAGTTGTTTAGAGTTTAGACGATTGTCACATTTTTAGGATCTTAAGACCTTTTTGAAGTCTCTTTTACGTTTTCGTTTAAAGTTAAAACGTTCGTACGCCCGATACTCGTCAGTTCTCTTTGAATGCAGTTCTTGCATTAAAATTTGAATCAAAACCAATTTCATCTCTTAACTGTTTTCGTTTAGTCATGAATTAGGTATAAGTAGGTGGGTAAATATTATTAATATGGATTTAAAAAATACTCTACCGGTTTTTGGGTAGAAAAATATCATTGCTGTGTAGTACCTATAAATCAAAGCCATAAATAGTAAATACTACTAATATTTATGGCTTTGATGTTATATTTATTTTATACTAGACTAGCTGATGCCCGCGACTTCGTCCGCGTGGATCGAGGTTTTTCGTTTCCCGCGGGAACTCCTTAATTTTCCGGGATAAAAAGTAGCCTATGTGCTATTCCAGACTATAATCTATCTCTGTGCCAAATTTCATCCAGATCCGTTCATCCGTTGGGGCGTGATTGAGTAACAAACATACATCCATACATCCAAAATTTCGCATTTATAATATTACTAGCTGATGCCCGCGACTTCGTCCGCGTGGATTGAGGTTTTTCGGTTCCCGCGGGAACTCTTTAATTTTCCGGGATAAAAAGTAGCCTATGTGCTATTCCAGACTATAATCTATCTCTGTGCCAAATTTCATCCAGATCCGTTCATCCGTTGGAGCGTGATTGAGTAACAAACATACATCCATACATACATCCATCCATCCAAACTTTCGCATTTATAATATTTATTTGATTTTATATTTATACTAGATGATGCCCGCGACTTCGTTCGCGTGGATTGAGGGCTTTTGATTCCCGCGGGAACTCCTTAATTTTCCGGGATAAAAAGTACCCTATGTCCTTCCCCGGGATATAACCTACCTCTATACCAAATTTCAGCAAAATCGGTTGAAAAGATAGGCCGGGAAAGCGTAGCAGACAGACAGACAGACAGACAGACAGACAGACAGATAGACACACTTTCGCATTTATAATATTAAAAGTATGGATATGTATCATAATTTGTAGCTTTATTTATATATTTTTATTTATTTCGTTATTTCTGCACCATCTACCGGTTGTATATGTAGCTATGTCCTTTTACACTGCCGGTTGCTTATAAGAGATCGCTAAGTAGCGATAAGGCTGCCAAATTGTATACTTACTTTGTGATTAGCTAAGTTTACTGTTGCATAATATGTTCCTTTGTGGTGTACAATAAAAGTGTATTCATTCTTTAATTCATTCATTCATTGCTTAGGTAACTGTTAAAAGTTCGCATTCTGCGCGAAAAGTACCTACCTACCTAGATATCTTTTAATACGGACGGTTAAAGAGGTGACCTGAGTTAGGTCTAAAACTTCAAATTAGAACACTCGCTTCGCCATTCATCTAGTCTTTTGAAACCTACATGAACTAGACTAGCACACAATCTTCAAAGGTTTTTATTCGAAGGTGTAAAAAATAGCGCACGTTTAGTTTTTGCACACAAAACGGAAGCCGGCTAACTAAAGAGCTTTGAGCACTAAGAAAATAAAGTAACACTAGGTCTCGCGTGACATTTAACGTGTCAGAACTTGAGAGTCGAGTGAAGCAAACTCAATTAGGTACAACACTAATTAGCCGAGATACGAGCTTCAAAGCTGACCTTTATGCAGCATCTACAGACGTGCCAACTGCCAACTTCCAAATTCAATTCAAGTCGGCAGTAGTTTATTGTCCTATACAGATGGTAAAGCAAAATTCTTGCTTGACCTTTAACTTGTCAGTTAGAAATTACAGGCAAGGAAATACAAAGCGTAATCTGGCTAACTTAAAAGCTTCGAGCACTAAGAAAATAAAGAAACAGTAGGTCTCGCGTGACATTTAACGTGTCAGAACTCAAGAGTCGACTGAAGCAAACTCGATTTGGTACTTACAACACTATAATTGGTCAAGCTTTATTCATACTTTTGGTTTCCGATTAGGAAAGACCGTCAAGGAAATCAAAACAAAGGGTACAAATTATTCAAAGATTTTCTCAGACAATTGGGCCTCTGATTTGTTGGCACGTCTGCAGGTGACAAAAGTATCTATGCAACATTCCGCAGAACAATACAAAGGGAACGTTGAGTATTCGCGACATGTCTCGAGCTTTTCACAATGCTCGGGTTTGTCAAAACGCCTCACGTTTCCCGCGCTTCCGGTCGGCGGCCATTTTGAAAAGATGAGCTTCCGGCGTCCGGTGGCATACGGCCTGTAATTCGGAGGCTGCGGCCGACCGTTCCGGCGCAAAATGTTGTGTAAGCGAATTAAAGATGCTTTCCTGCTTCCCTTTACACACTAATGGGACTTCCAAAGGGACAATGAGGTTTTGCTGCGTTAACCATTTCGCTGAATTACTTACTGAAATAATTTTGTAATTTATTGAGAACATTTTGAAAATCAAAGAGTTTACACGGGCTTTTTCAAAACTTATATACCTACATGATCGCTGGCATTATCTAGTAGGTAGGTACATAAAAAATTAGGAACAACGTTTCTTCGTAACATTGCATGGGTTTCAATGCTACTTATTAACTGGTAATATCATGTCGTTAGATGTTAAAACTGCTTGTTTTTTGATAAGCAAATCATATTCCTGTGTTTGATTCGACGTTTGATAAGATCGCTTTAATAACCTGTCGATTGAGACAAGCCCTTAGACAATCCGTTGCATTGCCCGTCCACTAATTGAGTTCTCGTTGAATTTCAAATAAGTTAGCGGAACCACAATCCATGCGGTGAGGCTATCGAATTATGCGGTGAAAAAACTAAAGCCGATTTTATCGCGGAAATCCAATTTTCTCCCTTGCACGCTAAAGACGTTGGAAAAAGCGCCAAGTCGTATGAGTCCACCATTTTGAGCGGTTCCCCGCCATGTTTAAGCTCGGAACACGAATAAGGAGGCGCCGGATTGGTTTAATTTGAATTTCGAACGGCGCCGGGCGTGTTGGCGGCTACGTTCAGTACCGTTCGCTCTAATTAATTTGGAGAGATTCACAGATAAAAGCTAATTTCGTTAGCTGTTAACTTTACTTAAATAGTGAACTGTTTTTGCCGTCATTTATCTTACGCCTCTAGGGTGTTGGCGATTGCCACCTGCCTCGAGGAGTTTTTATGTTTGAACCGGTTAAAATTGAATTCGTGACCTGAGCAGTTATGTTTTTTTTTTAAGTTTTGATTTATTTTGTTTGTTCTACGAATGGTGATTGGAACATAAGTTTTTTAATTATTGTGGCCTAATGAATAAGACGTGTTATTTATAATTTCAGCACTAACTGGCAAGTAGCACGTGCTCGTAGCTCCACAAGCTATCCTGTTTATTAATCTAAGATCTTATATAATAAAACTTTTCTCTATTATGTTTTTTATAGTTCTGGCGGGAACCAAAAACCTTAATCTACGCGGACGAAGTCGCGGGCATTATCTAGCAGATCATATTGTGTATTAGTATAAAGAACTAGATAATGACCACGACTTCGTCCACGTGTATTGAGGGTTTTCGATTCCCGCGGGAAATCTTTAATTTTCCGAGATAAAAAGTAGCCTTTGTGTTATTCCAGACTATAATCTCTGTGCCAAATTTCATCCAGATCCGTTCAGCCGTTTCGGCGTGATTGAGTAACAAACATCCATCCATCCTTACATCCATACAAACTAAATGATTTTTTTGAAGAAAAATAAGGCAGCCGTCTCTCTACTATACCACTGACTTTTGCTGTGCCCCACCGGGGTTCCAATATTGTAATATGAACTATTTCTATTGAATTTATGTAAATTACTATAAGAATTGTATTGAAATCATAGGTATACATAAGTACCTACTTAATAATATTATAAATGCAAAAGTGTGTTTGTTTGTTGGTTTGTTGGTTTGTTGGTTTGTTGGTTTGTTGGTTTGTCCTTTAATCACGCCGCAACGGAGCATCGGATCGACGTGATTTTTGGCATGGGTATAGTTGAGGACCTGGTGAGTGACATAGGCTACTTTTTATCCCGGAAAATTATGGAGTTCCCTCGGGAATCAAAAAAAAACTAAAACCAAGCGGACGAAGTCGCGGTCATCAGCTAGTTTATAATATTAGTATAGATGTGGGTGTTATTTGTCTGGGGTTAGATAGAAAGAAAGAAAGAAAGAAATTATTTATTTGTATGAATATGTGAAATTGAGATGTTTGTTGATGAAAATGTTAAGCCGCAACATATCCAGTCAGGTAACCCTGACGTACAAATGTCAAATATACATATATTTATTTTTAAAAGTTCTCACAATTTTTTCAAAATTATACAACAAG
This sequence comes from Erebia ligea, assembly GCA_917051295.2. Lineage (NCBI taxonomy): Eukaryota > Metazoa > Arthropoda > Insecta > Lepidoptera > Nymphalidae > Erebia > Erebia ligea. Next base: position 15,166,350 of record OU785228.1, read on the forward strand.
TACCTAACTTATAAGTAAGTGTATTTACATTTACACATACATACTTGGATTCTTAACGATAACATAATTTAGTCTAATTTATCCTAATTCTTATTCTTAGATTGCAAAAATTCGTCTATTGAATAAAATACATTTTGCGCCAACCATTTTTTCAATGCATTTTTGAATTTATTTAGTGGCAATATAGTAATAGATTTCGGAATCGCATTATAGACCTTTACGCACATCGCACTACAGTTCTTTAGATAACTAGCTGTCCTGGGTGCCTTATTTAATACTAGCCTTTCCCTATTTCTTGTTCCTCGTAAAAATACATCTCTTGCCGTTTTAAAAAGTTGTGTATTAGTTTTTACGAACATTGCTATTTCCAGGATATATATGCTAGGAAGTGTGAGGATTCCCAAGGTTTTGAAAACCGGCTTGCACGATTCATATGGCGCCTTACCAGTCATTGCACGGATGCACTTTTTTTGAGCAATAAAAGCTCGTTTTATATCGGTGGAATTTCCCCATATCAAAATGCCATATTTGAGTACTGAGTAAACATAGCCGTAGTATGCCGTAAGGACCGTTTTTATCGTTGAGGTTTTCCGTAATTTATTCAGGACATATGTGAATTTATTTATTTTGTTACATACTACTTCGACATGCGCTTTCCAGTTACAGTGTTTATCTAGTTTAACTCCAAGGAAAGTAACAGTGTCGGTTTCTTCTATAATTTGATTTTCATAATTAAGGTTTAATTCAATTTTACTGGTATTATTATAATTAGAGAAGCGTATATATTTTGTTTTTGATACGTTAATTGATAAATTATTATTGCTAAGCCATTCCACCAATAATCTAATTTTATTATTTATGTCCGGTTCATCATTATTATTAGAGTAAGTCAAAATTAGCGAAATGTCATCGGCATACAGAATACACTTATCAGAAACTACTTCTGGTAAGTCGTTAATATATAAGATAAATAATAGGGGACCGAGAAGACTACCTTGAGGTACGCCGAAATTATTTTGTTTGGCAGATGATTTGTAGCTAGTTAAAACTTGTTCTTCATTTAGATTATCTATTACGACTGATTGTTTTCTGTCTTCAAGATAAGTCTTTATCCATTGTAACGCTGGGCCTCGGATCCCGTAATTTTCCAGCTTGCAAAGGAGTAATTCATGTGACACAAAGTCGAATGCTTTGGTCATATCGAAGAAAATTACAATAGGCCGTTTCAGAGAATCTAGATATGTTGTGACAGTGTCAATAAGATTGTAACACGCGTGTATAGTTGATTTTTGCTTTTGGAAGCCGTATTGCTCTTTTTTGATTACGTCAAATTTTTTAATAAATTCTGTCAGTCGTTTGTGCATAGCCTTCTCAAATATTTTCGAGAATATCGAGATGAGGGTTATGGGTCTGTAATTTCCCATGCACGATTTATCTCCTTTTTTATGTACTGGCTTGACTATTGCAATTTTTAGAAGTTCAGGAAAACAACCCCTTTCAAATGAATTATTTAAAAGGTGTGTCAAGATAGGAGCTATTTCATTAGCTACTGCTTTTATTATTTTTGTAGCTATTTCGTCAAATCCTACCGCCATCGTATTATTTAAAGATTTTATCATGGTTACAATATCATTTTCATCATATGGGGCAAGGAATAGACTATCGCACAGTCGTGTTTTATTTGTGTTTTTAATTTTATTTTGGGTTCCATTAGTTAAGGCTATAAGGTAATCATTAAAAGCATTGGCGATTTCCTGTGGATCAGCTAGTACTTTGTCGCCTACCTTGACTTTTTTGATTAGGTTTTTTGTCAAGTTTCTGTGTGGTTTCTATGTGTGGATACTTACTTCTTTTCTCGCTTCCCCGCCCCCGTGTCCCGGAAGCCTTTCGCGAAGGGGTTGTTGTCGATCTTCAGCTGCGTTATCTGGAAACGAGTGTTGCGTTAAAATCCGTAAAAAAGATTGTCTGTTTTTCTTTTAAATGCGACATAAACTTGCGCTTGACGACAATCATGCTTAGTGCAAAACAATGATGAGGTCTAGGTTGAAACGCGCTTGCCTAGAAGATGCCTATTCACTCTTGCCTTGAAGGTACTTTTAGTTATATGTGGCAGGAAACTGTGCGCTGGGAGCCTGGGAGTGTTCCATACCCTAGCGGTTCGTATCGTTAGTTCGTGTCTGGGTTTTTCATTAAAAACTTGTTTTGATCGCATAAGAATTCTGTCTGTTAAACTGCTTGCTCTATACTTAAGAGAGGTCGTCAAACGTAATTAATTCTCTCACCTTCTCGTTCTGGTAGGCGGTGACTGCGATGAACTCGGTCTCCTTGAAGACGTACGTCCTGAAGGTGGAGTAGGGCAGCTTGAGGATGTCGTTGGCGCGCACCAGGTGGAACCGCGGCTGGTACTTGTGCATCGAGTTCAGGATCGTCTGCGTGACACACTTTAGACAGCTTAGGCACTTGATCTAACAGTTCCAGATTAGGGGGACTTATTAATAGGGATCGCGGATTCATTAAAAAGTGGTTTGACCAAAGTCCTTAGTAAAACCCAATTTTGACTGATTTTTGCAGTCAAAAGTGGTTATGACCAATGTTTGTTTGTTTTGTTTTAAAGTCTTTATTGCACATAAAATACAATGCACAAAGGCCTTTGCTAGTGGGGACAGGGTTGAAAGACAGTGCGGATAATATAAAGAGAAAAGTTGGGATAAAAGAAACATATATAGGTAGTAGGTAATATAGTGAAGTATGATATTATAGGTACTAGCTGATGCCCGCGGCTTCGTCCGCGTGGATTGAGGTTTTTTGGTTCCCGCGGCAACTCTTTAATTTTCCGGGATAAAAAGTAGCCAATAGCCTATGTGTGTAGCCAAATTTCATCCAAATCCGTTCAGCCGTTGGGGCGTGATTGAGTAACAAACATCCTTCATACATCCATACGTCCATCCAAACTTTTTGCATTTAGATATAATATTTATTTGATTAGATAAGCAATTCAGTAATGACCATAGTCAAAACCACTTTTGTCTGTTTTTCGCAGTTAAAAGTGGTTTAGACCGTTTATGAGTTTTGACAGTAACATAAACACCCTAATTCCATTGAAAAGGTAATTTTTTGAATTGAATATCATTGAATAAAAATTCACCAACTAACAATGAATTGATATACTTATTCCCGATGACACGTTTGCAAGGAAACCAAGCCGGTCATTATCTAATAAGGGAACGAAAGCTACCTCTGTTTTAACCTCATCAATAATACAGGCTCGCTGTATAAGTATTGCGGAGGGATGGGGGTTGATAAAAGCATCTACAGACGAGCCGACAAGTTGCTTCCTGACACGTTCTGAACAACCAAACCATAGTTTATAATATGTATAATTGCGAGAAAGTCTCACCGAAACTATTTGGTTAATAATTTTGTTTTAGTTCGTTCTTATTCTCTGAGCAATTCAAATGGTAAGGTAATGATAAATATAGTAATAATGGTGGTAAAAAATATGATGAACTCAGGTAAAAAACCTGGTTGGTAAAATATATTTTTTTTTAAGATTTCGGAACTGAAATTTTCTTTCAGCCATATTATGTAATACCCATTTAGGTAGGTATCACCATATTATTATACTATATATAGCTCAATTACCACTGACTGACTCATTGACATAATTGTTCTCCTAGAAAGAGACAGAAAACGATACAATGATGTACGGGAGATGTGTTCGGGTGCGGGATTCGACTGGGGAAAAATTATGACATTTCGGAAAAACAAGATGGCGGCCGATGTGATTCTTGTAACTCTTTTGTTTTCCAACTGATTTCGTTAAAACTCGCAACGATTGAAGAAATTAGGAAACGATTTATAGAAAAAGTGTAAAAAATTGGAAAAACAAGATGGCGGCCGAGCTGTAGTGTTTTAAAATTTTTGATTTTTCGACCCCGAACCGCGGCGCCACAGATCCGAAACGGCGTGGTCGAGCATGATATTTTTTTCTTTTTTCGCTTACAATTATCCTGTATTTTGACAGAATGGGAGTGGTTTTTAAAAATTCAAGATGGCGGCTGTCGCGGCGGCCTTTTTGTTTGAGGTACGAAAAAACGCAATTTTAAAATTCAAATTTCTCACAGTTGGCAACGTCGGAGCGTTTCGACTTCTACGGGGCGATTGTGTGTACAGACTCGAGGTATGGATTGGGGGAAAAAAATTACCCCATTTCTCGGGAAATTTTCAAGATTTACCCCAAAAATAAAAAAATCGAAATACGGACTTTTTGCAAAATTCGAGTACGAGCAACCACGTGTCCCACTTGTACGAATGACATTTGGGTATTTTCGTCGCCGAGGTCTGGCAACACTGGAATTTATCAAAGTAAAACTGATTTTCGACATGGTCTTTTCTCAGGGGCGATCATTTCGGCTGAGTGCGAGCGAGATGAAAAATTTAAACGTCATCAGGAGCGGTATATCCTGTAGTTTACGGGAAAAGTATGAAACTATGTAAAATGTTTCTGTGGAACGAGGTGGCGGCCATTTTGTATTCTTTTTGTGTTTTTCAAAATTTTAATCACGTTTTCGAGGCAGTTGGCAACATTTGGCAAAGTTGACATGTATGGATCGATTGTGTAACTCGACCGGCAGTATCGAGATATCTAAACAGTGTTGCCACATTTGGGGTAGTTTTCAAAATTTTCCCAAAAATGTCCTCCTGTAAAATTTTGTGTGAAAAATTTTTTTTTCACTGATGGCTTCGTATACACGTCAGAAAATTAAACTTGAAGAAAATATGGAGACAGCTGATGATTGAGGATTTTGGAGACGGGTAAAGAGCACGGTCCAGGTATTGAAGATAGGTGGGGGGTGCTCGACCAAATGTCATTCGAAACTTCAAGCAATTAACAGTAAGCTGAAAAAAAATTCAAAATGGCGGATTTAAGACGGCCGCCATACAAATTTATTTGGTGTCTATCTCGGAGAGTTTAAAAGATGGAAGAGTGGTTTCTTGGCAAAAGATGATCAGGACGAGGACGTCTTTTTAGCGAAATGAAAAAAATTTCAAGATGGCGGAATTTTTTTTTTTCATACCAAATTATATGGCGATTAGGACTCATTGACATAATTTATTGTTCTCCTAGAAAGAGACAGATAACGATACAATGATGTAATGGAGATGTGTTCGGGTGTGGGATTCGAGTAGGGAAAAATTATGACATTTCGGAAAAACAAGATGGCGGTCGACGTGATTCTTGCAACTCTTTTGTTTTCCAACCGATTTAGTTACATCTAACAATTATTGAAGAAATTAGGAAACGATCAATAGAAAAAGTGGAAAAAATTGGAAAACCAAGATGGCGGCTGAGCTGTAGTGTTTTCAAATTTTTGATTTTTCGACCCCGAACCGTGGCGCCGCAGATCCGAAACGGCGTGGTCGAGCATGATAATTTTTTCTTTTTTCGACTACAATTATCCAGTATTTTGACAGAATGGAAGTGGTTTTTAAAAATTCAAGATGATGGCTGTCGTGGAGGCCATTTTGTTTGAGGTACGAAAAAACGCAATTTTAAAGTTTAAATTTCTCACAGTTGGCAACGTCGGATCGGAGAAAAAATTTACCCCATTTCTCGAAAAATTTTCAAGATTTACCCCAAAAAAACTAAAAAAATAGAAATACGTATTTTTTGCTAAATTCGTGTACGAGCAACCACGCGTCTTACTTGTACGAATGACATTTGGGTATTTTTGCCGCCGAGGTCTGGCAACACTGGAATTTATTAACGTAAAAGTGATTTTCGACATGGCCTATTTTCAGGGGCGATCGTTTCGGCTGGGTGCGAGCGAGATGAAAAATTGAAACGTCATCAGGAGTTGTATATCCTGTAGTTTACGGGAAAATTATAAAACTATGCAAAATGTTACTGTGAAACGAGGTGGTTGCCATTTTGTATTATTTTTGTGTTTTTCAAAATTTCGATCACATTTTTGAGGCATTTGACAACATTTGGGAAAGTTGACGTGTATGGATCGATTGTGTGACTGGACCGGCAGTATCGAGATATCTAAACAGGGTTGCCACATTTGGGGTAGTTTTCGAGATTTTCCCCACAAATTTCCGTAAAATTTTGTATGAATAATTTTTTTTCACTGATGGCTTCGCATACAAGTCAGAAAATTAAATTTGAAGAAAAATATGGAGACAGCTGGTGATTGAGGATTTCGTAGACGGGTAAAGAGCACGGCCAAGGTATTGAAGATAGGTGGGGGGTGCTCGAACAAATGTCACTCGAAACCTCATCCAATTGGCGATGAGTTTAAAAAAAACTCCAAAATGGTGCATTCAAGATGGCCGCCATACAAATTTCGTCAGTGTCTATCTCGGAGAGTATAAGAGATGGAAGTGTGGTTTCTTGGCACGTGCTGATCAGAGCATAGAGGTCTATTTAGCGAAATGAAAACAATTTCAAGATGGCGGAATATTTTTTTTCATACCAAATTATATTATTATGGCGATTAGGACTCAATGACATAATTTATTGTTCTCCTAGAAAGAGCCAGAAAACGATACAATGATGTGAGCCAGATGTGTTCAGGTGCGGGATTCGAGTAGGGAAAAATTATGACATTTCGGAAAAACAAGATGGCGGCCGACGTGTTTCTTGTTTTCCAACCGATTTTGTTTTGATCGCAATTATTGAAGAAATTAGTAAACCATCAATAGAAAAAGTATAAAAAATTGAAAAAACAAGATGGCGGCCGAGCTGTAGTATTTTCAAATTTTTGATTTTTCGACCCCGAATCGCGGCGCCACAGATCCGAAACGGTGTAGTTCATGTTCAGGCTGCCATACAAATTTATATTTTGGTGTCTGTCTATCTCAGAAAGTAAGATGGATGAGTGGTTTCTTGGCAAAAGATGATGGACCTGAAGGTCTAATTGATGAACAGGAAAAAATTCAAGATAGCGGAATTTATTTTTCCAAGATTTTTCAAGATTTTGATACGGTTCCGTTTTACCCACGACGGGGCTCCTTGAGAGTACAAAACAGGAAACTGATACCAAAGTTTTAAAAAATCAGCGCCATTTTGAAATTATTTGTTAATTCACCGATTTCGTTCAAAACCGATATCTGAGGATCCCTGGGATTACAAAACAGGAAACTGATACCAAAACTTAAAAAAATCTGCGCCATTTTGAAATCCTTTGTTTATTGACCGATTTCGTTCAAAATCGATATTTAGGGCTCCCTGGGATTACAAAACAGGAAACTGGTACCAAAATTTTAAAAAATTAGCGCCATTTTGAAATTATTTGTTAACTAGATGATGCCTGCGACTTCGTCCGCGTTGATAAAAAATTTTTGTATTCCCGCGGGAACTCCTTAATTTTACGGGATAAAAAGTTGCCTATGTCCTTCCCCGGGATTCAAACTATGCCTATACCAAATTTCATCAATATCGGTTGTACAGATGGGCCGTGAAAGCGTAGCAGACAGACAGACAGATAGACACACTTTCGCACTTATAATATTAGTATGGATTTACCGATTTCGTTCTAAATCGATATTAATGGCTTTCTTGGATCACGATACAGGAAACTGATATCAAAGTTTTAAAAAATCAGAGTCATTTTGAAATTATTTATCAATAATTGACCGATTTCGTTCAAAGTCGATATCTGAGGATTCCTGGGATAACAAAACAGGAAACTGATACCAGAATTATAAAAAATCAGTGCCATTTTGAAATTCTTGGTTAATTTACCATTTTCGTTCAAAAGCGATATTGAGGACTCCCTGGGATCACAAATCAGGAAACTGATACCAAAGTTTTAAAAAATCAGCGCCATTTTGAAAATATTTTTATCAAATAATTTCAAAATGGCACTGATTTTTTGTTCAAAATCGATATTTAGGGCTACCTGGGATTACAAAACGAAACTGATACCAAAGTTTTAAAAAATCAGCACTATTTTGAAATTCTTTGTCAATTGACCGATTTCGTTCAAAATCGATATTTAGGGCTACCTGGGAATACAAAACAAAACTGATAGGTACCAAAGTTTTAAAAAATCAGCGCCATTTTGAAATTCTTTGTTAATTGACCGATTTCGTTAAAAATCGATATCTGAGGATCCCTGGGATAACAAGACAGGAAACTGATACCAGAATTATAAAACATCAGCGCCATTTTGAAATTATTTGTTAATTGACTGATTTCGTTCAAAATCGATATTTAGGACTCCCTGGGATCACAAAACAGGAACCTGATACCAAAGTTGTAAAAAATCAGCGCCATTTTGAAATTCTTTTTTAATTTACCGATTTCGTTCAAAAGCGATCTTGAGGACTCCCTGGGATCACAAAACAGGAAATTTAAAATCGATATTTAGGGCTACCTGGGATTACAAAACGAAACTGATACCAAAGTTTTAAGAAATCAGCACTATTTTGAAATTCTTTGTCAATTGACCGATTTCGTTCAAAATCGATATTTAGGGCTCCCTGGGATCACAAAACAGGAACCTGATACCAAAGTTTTAAAAAATCTGCGCCATTTTGAAGTTCTTGGTTAATTTACCGATTTCGTTCAAAAGCGATATTGAGGACTCCCTGGGATCACAAAACAGGAAACTGACACCAAAGTTTTAAAAAATCAGCGCCATTTTCAAATTATTTGTTAATTCACCGATTTTGTTCAAAACCGATATCTGAGGATCCCTGGGATTACAAAACAGGAAACTGATACCAAAGCTTAAAAAATCTGCGCCATTTTGAAATTATTTGTTAATTGACTGATTTCGTTCAAAATCGATATTTAGGACTCCCTGGGATCACAAAACAGAAACATGATACCAAAGTTTTAAAAAATCAGTGCCATTTTGAAATTCTTGGTTAATTTACCGATTTCGTTCAAAAGCGATATTGAGGACTCCCTGGGATCACAAATCAGGAAACTTATACCAAAGTTTTAAAAAATCAGCGCCATTTTGAAAATATTTTTATCAAATAATTTCAAAATGGCGCTGATTTTTTGTTCAAAATCGATATTTAGGGCTACCTGGGATTACAAAACGAAACTGATACCAAAGTTTTAAAAAATCAGCACTATTTTGAAATTCTTTGTCAATTGACCGATTTCGCTCAAAATCGATATTTAGGGCTACCTGGGAATACAAAACGAAACTGATAGGTACCAAAGTTTTAAAAAATCAGCGCCATTTTGAAATTCTTTGTTAATTGACCGATTTCGTTCAAAATCGATATCTGAGGATCCCTGGGATAACAAGACAGGAAACTGATACCAGAATTATAAAACATCAGCGCCATTTTGAAATTATTTGTTAATTGACTGATTTCGTTCAAAATCGATATTTAGGACTCCCTGGGATCACAAAACAGGAACCTGATACCAAAGTTGTAAAAAATCAGCGCCATTTTGAAATTCTTTTTTAATTTACCGATTTCGTTCAAAAGCGATATTGAGGACTCCCTGGGATCACAAAACAGGAAATTTAAAATCGATATTTAGGGCTACCTGGGATTACAAAACGAAACTGATACCAAAGTTTTAAGAAATCAACACTATTTTGAAATTCTGTGTCAATTGTTCGATTTCGTTCAAAATCGATATTTAGGGCTCCCTGGGATCACAAAACAGGAACCTGATACCAAAGTTTTAAAAAATCTGCGCCATTTTGAAATTCTTGGTTAATTTACCGATTTCGTTCAAAAGCGATATTGAGGACTCCCTGGGATCACAAAACAGAAAACTGATACCAAAGTTTTAAAAAATCAACGCCATTTTGAAATTTTTTGTTAATTGACCGATTTCGTTCAAAATCGATACTAAGGGCTAACCACATCTCGTGAGCTGCTTTAGCAGCTCGCGCACAGACCGAAACACTAGTTAATATATATATAGCTGCTCGTGCTGACTGACTCATTGATCACCTCTCCTGTAAAATTTTGTATGAACATTTTTTTTTTCACTCATCGTTTCGTATAGAAGACAAAAATTCATTAAGAGGAAAAATACAGAGAGAGCTGATGATTGAGGATTTCGAAGACGGATGAAGAGCACCAGCCAGGGTATCGAAGATAGGTGGGGGGTGCTCGACCAAATGTCACTCGAAACTTCATCCAATTGACAGTGAGCTGAAAAAAAATTCAAAATGGCGGATTTAAGATGGCCGCCATACAAATTTCTACGGTGTCTATCTCGGAGAGTATAAAAGATGGAAGAGTGGTTTCTTGGCAAAAGATGATCAGGACATGAGGGTCTACTTGATGAACAGGAAAAAAATTCAAGATGGCGGAATTTATTTTTCCATAGAAAATGTATGGCGAATATTGAAGAGGCTACAAGTGTAGAACTATGCAAGACTACGGTTCCTTTTCAAGATTTGTTTTTATGGAAGAAATCTCATTTTGACGAATGGTTCGGAGAAAAAAATATGGAGAGAGATGATGATCGAAGGTTCGGATGATGGGTGAGGAGCACGGGCAGGGTATTAAAGATAGGTACTACTTAGGGGCTGCTCAAACAAAAAGGGAGGGGTGGGGGGTTGGTGGTCTTTGTTTTATGTTTTTCCTTTATGAGAATTTTCTTTTACGTCAGACGCTTGGCGTGCTGGCGCTTCCACTGTGCTCACTAGCATAGCAGTGTGTTGTTCAGATCAGAACACGTAGACAGTAAACCAGCTGCCCGATTATGTAAGAATTGTCGATCAAATCGTAAAAGTTCGGCGTCAAAGTAAAATAAACCATAACAGCATTGAATTAGAGCTCAATTTCGTGTTTCGAAATTGAGCTCTAATTTAATGCTGTTATGGTTTGTTTTACTTTGACGCCGAACTTTGACGATTTGATCGGCCATTCTTACATAATCGGGGGGCAGGATAGTAGGACAGCGAGTAAGTATACAGTGGACCACGCGGTCCACTACGCGGTCCGCTGTAGCGGGCCGCGCAACCACGCGCCATACTAGTTATCTATGTACCTACCTACTAGCTGATGCCAAAATACCCCGTCCGCGTGAAGCTTGATTTATAAAGGGGTTGTTTCAAATTTATATGGAGCCTGGGCCAGGTATCTATTTGTACGGTATTTCAAAATGTTCGGGGTCATAAAATAGTAACTTTTTTTTCTTTATTTCTTACTAAAAAGTTCAATTTACGAGGTACAATGCGAAATTATTTTGCAAAATAAAAGCGCAACAACATGCGTCCATTTTGACATTGACGTATATTACACGTGTCATGATGACATTTGACATAAAATTACTTGGGAAATGTGAATTAACCTTAAAATATCCAACAGCAGTCAGATTGATGGATGGATGCGCTGCGAGAGTTGCTATTCTACAAATGTACCTAATTAAACATTTTATTTTTGTACCTCTTAATCACTGTAAAACTGCCAAAAAGCATATTTTATTTTGTTTTCTATGATTTTATACTATTTTTTGGAATACTGTACAAGTATCTGGCCCAAGATGAAACAACCCCTTTTCCGCTTTCCCATATAGAATTAGGATAGAATTTATTATATCCGTCTCCAGGATACAAGTTAAAAGCTATCCCTGGGTAATAAAAAGATGGGCAGACAGACTTTCACATTTTTAATATTAGGATTTTATGGACAAGTGAAGTATTTAATAGCTAGATTAGCTACTATTACAAATAGGAAAATGTCGACCAAAGTTGGTAAGTCTGTAGATCTTATAATATGATGTCGTTAAGGGTCATTATTGCAGACGCTGTTGAATGAAACATGAGGAGATCGCGATCGGATACGAAGGTGGTAGTTAAGGGAAATCGATCCTTACTTGCTATGATAATTGCAGCTCAGGTTTTTTCCTATCCGATACTTCACCATTGACTAATAAGTCTAATAAAATGCATCAATGCTTAAGTTTTTCCTAATATGAGACACCAATTCCTCTCCCAACGGTCTAAAGTTCCACCAGGAAGTTCTACTTACTTTCCGCTGTTAAAACTGATCAATCAATTAATTAAATAAATTACTTAGGTACCTACTTCTATAGGCTCTGTCATAACGTAAAATCGGCAAAACGGAGTTTTTTAAAGCAGTGTATCTATCAACCGGTGACATAGGTACATATTACGCATGCTTAAAAAAATCATATTATTTTAAGCATACATAATTTGTTTTCAAGACCTTGACGCATCTCAAAACACAATTAAAAAAATCTCTCAATGGAATAAATCTTTAAACATACCCCTTAGTTTTACTTTTAAAGCAATATTGCTCCTTATTGAAACTAATAACTTGCTCTCCAAATATTTCGTATTACTAAATATACTGAATAACCTATGTATAATTTCTTCTCATCAAATTTCTGTTTATCCCGGAAATGGAGTTCCCGCGGGGATTTCAAACTTAAACCACGCGGACGAAATCACGGGCTTCAGCTTCTTCTAAGGTTCAAAGCTAATTTCGTTAGCGACTTGGCCGTATTTTTCACTTTATTTGCTGTGAATACAAATAAGCGTTTAAATTTTAAAAAGTTACTTATCAATTGGGTTACCAAAAAACACTATTCGTTTGTCAAACCACGTTAAGTGTAACAGAATTAGGGTTGTCACAAATTCGGGCTTTTTTATTGCGTAATGACAGTGCTGACCCCACCGTGCGGTTAGTAAATTATGGGACATTTCGTTGTTCCCTCGGCCTTGGATGGTAATGAGTAGGTATGACGTGCACTTTCAGGTTGAATCGCTCAAGTTACCTCAAAAATAACTATGAGAAAACTTTTTGTTTAAAAAAAACTAAAAATATGTTGTCACGTACTTCTATAATATTAGAATTTAAAATTTCAGCATCTATTTAATAAAATATGGCCTTCTTAATCTATTAAGACTTCGCAAGTTCGAATTTAAGAGATGTGCGGTGGGTCGACATTTTAGGCATCGATAATTTTTACACGCGCAATTAATAATTTATAATTCACAGTCATGGAAATCATTAATTTTTAAAACGAAACCAAACGACGATTAACCAACGAATTTTTGAAACGTACCAGTACCTACATTCGATTTTTTTATAAATAAATTTTAAGTTTCTGTATGCACAGCACGGAAAGTACAGTTATTCACTTAAAAAAACGCCACGAGACTCATCAAACACAACAATAGATACAACAAATGGAATCAGCCGCCAATGTATTTTCTCAATAAATAATGTATTACAAGCAGCAAAGAAAATGGAATTCACCGCCTCGTTTACACTATAGAGACGCGCTAAGTCACGGAGATGTTTAGTATTTAAATTAAGATTCCACGCAGCCCTAATCTAGATAGGTACTGTACATCCATTGTTACTCCCGTCATAGATGCTTTTGTATTGTAAAAATAATGTGTTTGTATGCAAAATAAACATTAAAATTCCTCGCGAGGAGCTGAGCGCGCCGCGTACCCTTTGTAAATCAATATTCAAGGGCCCGGTTTTTACTATTAATTCTATTACATTCTAGTAGGCCGGTATTTCAAGTAATTCCCTCCTATAAGAGTTCATTAAAGCAGAGTGCCGAGTTGCCGACTAAGAGACATGTTAATATTGCCATTGTATTGTGGACGCTGTCTCTACGCTGGTGAATAAATGACAGCGGGTATTTACTTTTTACTTTATAATGGCTCAGGTTCTTGCTCTTAGGTTATTAATTAACTTGATCTTGCAACGTTCTTTAAACTTCATACATTGCTATGTTTTTTTTTGTATACTAGCTAGGGCCAACAAAAACAGGTTTTTTGTTCAACAAACATCAGGATGTTAAGTGATTATACCTACCACCCAGTCTTGACAATTTTAATGTTGCAGCACAAAATTGATATGAAATAAAACTATGACTATAAGAATAAACTAATACTGCAAGAATGAACTTTTATAATACGGGCATTAGCTGAGCGAAAAATAAAAACGCCAGACGTTTTCGCAAAGAATCAGTTTAGCGAATCAGCACAAAAATACAAAGGAGACTTGGCATTATCTCACTTTGCTTTTGCTCTCACAGAATTAAATTTCTTTAATACTAGACACTTTATAGTGCACAACAATAGTCCCTTATACTCTTCAAGTCCCGTTGACCTGACCGTGAGACAAAAGCCCAGTGCATTGAAACAAATTATTTTTATTGACTAATTGCTTCCCCCAACGCGACGTATGATTAGTTGAAATTGCTTTTAATTTGATCAAATAGCTTGATGAGGCGGGCTTCCGTACAGATTTAAAGTGCCAGATTGAGTTTCGCGTCGCTTTTTCATAAAACAATTAAAAGAATTAACGCGCGGCCGCCACTCGGTTTTAGAGACATAAGGATAATGCGTCATTCACTGTAACAAATTCTGGAATAGTGTCGACCACTTTTTCTTTTACCTACTGTGGCACATCAGCAAGTAACAGATTATATCAATGGAGATACAAATACAGAACCTCGTGTCTGACTTTGTTTATACGTCTAGTGTCTACAAAAAGCACTCTCGCAACTTGTCATGGAAAATTTACGGAGAATATTTGGGAAGCTCTCGTTGGTCATACAAAATGAGGTACCTACGTAATGCAAAATACTAAGGACGAGCTTGGTTCATTTGTTTGTTTTTGTAAAGGCTCTATCCAAACTCAAGATGTGCAAGACGATATTGTGATTGCAATTATAACGAGATCTAAAACATGGGCGGCGAGGTTTAAGTATGTCACTATCTCAACATTTAAAACACAACATTTTAACAGGTTTGGTTACATTTTACTCCGTGCCAACTGCTAAAACAGCTTTTTGGTTTTTTTGAATAGGCAAAAATGCCGCGTATGAAAACTTATAGGCATCTACTACGAGTAAGTAATATTGATTGGATTCATTTCTATATCTGGTATTATATTCAAGCATACAATACGAAGTTATCTTTATTCGTATTTATTACGTAGGTGAATACTTTGTGTTGCTACTTAAGAACTTAAGAATGGCAGAGCTAAATCAGATCAAAATTTAAAGGGCCAATAAGGACTCTAGACGCTGAAATGGCGACCCTATTTGACACTAAATAATAATGTCCTCCCGACCGAATTTCGGCAACAGCGGTCAATCTCCTGAGAGATTAACCATCTGCGCGATTATAGTGCACAAGTGTGTGCGCAAACACAGGTGCACTCTCTGCTCCTTTACTTTCATAGCCCGATGGGACGGAAAATCCGACACGACCGGAGTGAGATCAGGCGCAGGAACCACGGCTAGACATGCTGTCCGAGGCACGGATGCACTAAATTCAACAATAGTCACTACATATTGGGCTACCAACGTAAAACGAGGCTCAGGAAGCCTCTGGACATAATCAGTCAAGACTACCTACCTAATGGTAAACGAGGAAAACTAAAGAGCTATGTCACGTCTAGATAAGATTTAAGGTTTTAATATCCAAAAAGAAGAAAGAAGAATCTAAACTGTAAATCATAAGCATAACACCGACAAGGTTAACAATGATATTGATACACATATCCCATGTAAAAGTCATCAAGCTCATACAAAACAAAATACGCTTCCAAACTAACGAAGCGGTTCTCTAAGATGAGTCCATTTCAAGAGCGATAACATTAAAATAGTATTATAAATGCAGTCAGGGTTGCCCGGCTTTCTAAAACAGACTAACTATTTCAATAACGACTGAACTCATAGAAATCATAATATCCTAAGTCCTAAGTTTATTGTAATACTAGCTGATGCCCACGACTTCGTCCGCGTGGATTTTAGGTCTTATGGAGTCCCGCGGGAACTGGTTTCTTTCCCAGTATAAATGTATATAATACATATATGAAACTGAATAAATGACCGCCAATCTGACAATATATTTGAAGATCTTCTCTTCTCTCTACTGTCTTATGTCTCATTTACTTTAGTATAAGGAGATTTTTTAACCCAATTTTTTTTCCGTACAATTTTTCAAACATTTTCTTTCATATGAACCTTCTCCTTACAATAACAAACACAACAAAAAAATAATTAGTGAAATTAGTCCAGCCGTTCACGCGTAATGCCGTGACCAAGGGAAATAGGGATTCATTTTTATATATATAGAGATGTTTTAAATTATATAATATATATTTTTGTTTTTATCCACTACAAGTTAGCCTTTGACTGCGATCTCATCTGGCGGTAAGTGATGATGCAGACTTTGATGGTAGCGGGCTAAACTTTTAGGGTATGGCCTTGATGTCAGTTTAATTAAACCCATACCTACCCCTTATTTGATAATCTGTTAACTGAAAATTTTTGCTTTTCATATACATTTTTCACACTAGAATTTGTAACTTTTAAAATAAATCTAAGATTTTTACACATACATGTGTCTATAAAAGCAAATTGAGGAAAAAGTATTGATAGATATATATATAACAGTAATAACTGTATCTTTAATATGCCCGTCATGAATCATGATCTATTCTCACTTTTATGAAGTTTTCTTTCAAGCTTGTACTTTTAAGTACCTAATGACTGACTTACTCTTTTATTGTTTTTTATTTTTTTTTACATACCGACCCATATGCTCATCTATTCTACTAATTCTAACTTATTGTAATTTGTAACTGAATGTATTTTTTCAAAGCTAAGGCTATTAACAGGTGACACCCCTACGTGTAACGTGAGGCTGCCTTAATTACCAGTCTTTTATTCGTCCGTCCAATTTCTTTATTTTATGGTTGGACAACAAATTAATATGTAAATGGGGATGCACGGTGGTCCCACGATGATTTCACTTGTCGATTAAAAATAATCGACAAAACCGCCCGACTTGTGATAACAGACTTAAAGTGATTCACTTAAAAGGACACGACGGAACTCAATTAGGTATGTATTGAATATTGATGTTTAAATTTGTAAGCACTTAGGTTTCTGTTAGGAATGATTAAGCTTCACAATTTGTTCGGTAGGTAGGTATAGATAGGTACCTATCTATCAATGTTATTTACTTTAAAAGTTTATTTTTAATACCTACCTAAGTATTATTTCCTAAATGAAGTGTAAAATGTAGTTGGAATATTCCAACTTCATTTTACATTATCACAAAAGATACGAATTATTAAATTAAAAAAAAGTTGTTTATGATAATTTTGTTTAAAAAGTGAGCAGGGCTAAAATGTGCGAATCATGAATACGTGCTAGTATCTAGTTCAAAGAATAAAATGTATTTTCATGTGTTTACCATGCCATTAAATTTAATACCTCGGGTATCGATAGTCGATAATATAATTTATGGCCCGCCCTAACGAGCCAAGTTCGGGTAACAAGCGAGAGATGGCGCCAGTCGGATCGGTTCCGTTTCGACACGGACACGGATAATAAAATAATTGTTGGCCGTTCGAGATATTTAATGAAGACGTTACGTTATAACGGTATGTGCGTAAAAATATTGTAGTTAATAATTTTCGATTCGAGACGTGGTTACCAATTAGAACTTAGAAAATGTTCTGGCCAGTGTAGGTACCTACCTACGCTTTAAATCCCAGAATTTTTTCTACGCTTCAAATCCCAGAATTTTTTAAACAAGGTACCTGGCTTTTATAATAAAATATTATCCAGCAATGGTGCGTGCCTTCACTCAATCACTGTTTTTGTACTCACATAAATTATGCGATGCTATTTTAATTGAGAAAAGAAATAATAAGAGTAATATTTTGCAGTTATCTTAAGACCGACCAATACGTATCGGATTTCATTAGGTACAATTTTTTATTAAAAATGCAGTTGCTTCGTAACATCTCAAGTCTATGCTATTCGTCTCTAGATGGCGTTACTTGTATGCATACTTGATATCGTTTGGTTTTTGCTTTGCATCATCCGGCGTAGGTACCTACCTATCTCAAAGTTTATTTTATCGTTTTCTCGATAAATAGTAAGGGATAAATATGATTTTTTTGTATGGAATAGGGCGTTAGAGGAATTTTAGACGCTGTTTAATAGAGTCTATGGAGACGAACGTGAGTTTAATACTCAAGCAGTTATAATGAATGTGTTTCCGCTCATTCGATTGCAGTTGCACGTCGTTCCTGAACGCATCGCGTCGCCGAGTGCCGACTGCCGACGGGCGTCGCCCCACACGTTCGCGCCAAATGGCTAATTCGCGCGGTAAACATACGCGCCATAAGTCATATTAACTAACCAATAAAGGCGGAGCCGAACGTACTGCACTTATCTCGCTCTAACAAACTAGAGAAACCCACTGCGACTGTTTGTTTTTCCTTTTACTTCCTTTGAAATCTTATTTTGAATTTTATATCTATAGGGGCGTGGATGCGGCGATGTTGCATATTATGTCGCTCGTTCTCTCCCGCGGAGCCGGCGACCGTCTCTCTCTGGCTTTTTGTGATTTTAATTCGCAGAACGGCATCGAGACGTGATTCGAGTCTATAGAAGTTTTTTATTGCAAATGTTCGGAATTCGTTGGAAGGAAAGACGGGATTTCGGCAATGTCTCCGCTCATGCAGCATCGATTGAATTCGAATATCGCTTTTATTCCGTTGTTCCGTCCCCGGCTTCGGATGCAACGCATTGCCAGCATTGCCTACATGTTTGTAATATGAACCGAATACTCCGGTCACCCGGTGGCGTATGACGTTTCTTTGTATACCTAAATCTATAGCTAGGGAGATATAAGGACGACCTCCCTGGCGCAGAGGTGAGCGCTATAATCTTAACGTGTGGAGGTCCCGTGTTTGATCCCCGGCAGGGTCAATTTGGGAATTTATAATAGGTAAGTATCTCAATTTTCCCTGGTCTGGCCTGGATTTGTAGGGGGAAGACCAAGCATACCTAATTGTTGGAGGGAAGAATAAGTTATACCTACCTATTCGTTGAATTACTCCTTGGCGCAGTGTTGAGCGCTGTTGTCTTATCGTGAGAGGTCCTTCGTTCTATTCCCGGCAGTGTCAATTTAACATTTCTGATTTTTCCCTGGTCTGGTGGGAGGCTTCGGTCGTGGATAGTTAGGTACCACCCTACCGGCAAAGACGTGCCGCCAAGCGATTAAGCGTTCCAGTACGATGCCGTGTATAGAAACCGAATAGCGAATAGTGGTAGGTAGTTAGGTACCAACCTATGGGTTTAATTTAACTGCCATGCCCCTAACCGGGTAAGCCCGCTACCATCTTAGACTGCATCATCACTTACCATCAGGTGAGATAGCAGTCAAGGGCTAACTTGTAGTGGATAAAAAAAAGCGGAAGATGAGAAGATCCCGTGTTCGATGAACCCTGGTAGGTATAGCGTCAATTTAGGAATTTACATTTACTTACTTTGGTCTGGTCTGGTACCTACGAACCAGCAAACCGACTTAGGTAGGTATGGGACGGAAAATCCGACACGAGCGGAGAGAGATCAGGCGCAGTAGGTACCTACCGACGGCTTTATGTAGGTACCTACTCTCCGAGGCACTTAGGTACTTACTCCGAGCTAGTACTGAGAATTTCTTGTCCGAAAAGCCCAATAGGTACTTAGTACTTACCTACCTACTTGTTATGGCTCGACTAGGTACTTACCTACCTAAGTACCTACTTGTTATGGCTCGACCCGGAACACGGACCCGGGACCTCGTCGGCCGCAGTCGAATAGGATGCTAAGCACTTGACCAACGAGGCAGACATATAAGATAAGGTAAGTAGGTAGATGTACTTAGGTACGTAGGTATAACACTTTCGTAGTCGGTTAATGAAAGGGTACCTATTTAAAATCGAACGCAATCAGAGGCAAAGTAGGTAAACATAACACATTAAATGCGTCGTTAAAGCTTCCCATGCAAGTTGATCCCTAACCTACTTCATTTAGGACAGAGAGGTGCCGTGTACTAGAGGAGCATGTCCCGAGAATCGTACCTAACTACCTACCTATAGTCTTCCAAGTAACGCATAAATCTAACACTGGATTTTAACTAAAAGATGATGCCGCGACTTCGTCTACGTGGATTGAGGATTTTGAATTCCCACGGGAATTCTTTAATTATCCAGGATAAAAATTAGCCTATGTGTTATTCCAGACTATAATCTATCACTGTGCCAAATTTCATCCAAATCCGTTCAGCCGTACTGGCGTGATTGAGTAACAAACATCCATTCACACATCCATCCAAACTTTAGCATTTAGATATAATATTAGTTTAGAAGTATGTACCTATAGATTGTACCTTAGATCTAACAAGTGTAAATAAACGGGTAAGTATAGTTAAATTAAGTTTACCCGCCCCAGTAGGTACCTACTTACCTACCCGTTTCACACCGGTATTTTTTTTAAATTCTCTCCACTCTCCTAGGGATATAGAGTGGACCTACTGTCACATTTTATTACTACTGCTGCTACTACTGCCACATTAATTTTATTAAGTAGGTATAGATACCTATACCTACTTAATAAAATTTTGCATTGCCCACCAAACCATGCAAAAAATAACTTTGCATGATTAGGTGGGCTGTGGGAGCGATTATTAGAAGCGCTTTTCACTAATTTGATGTACCTAGGTACCTACTACTTATGTAACTGGGTTTGAGGCTCTGTCTCTAGAGTCTACAACTCACTGATTGAGGACGTGTAAAATAAAAAGCTGTGGGTTTTTCTGATGGTTTTTTCGAACCAGATTACGTTGGCCATAGGAGCCGCCGATGTGTCAACATTGACACTGGCTGTTGACACGCAAACCGTCTTAGCCGAGCGCAAACAAAAGGGTTCACTAATGCCCTTTTTACCACAAAAAGCGTCGACAAACATGGGGGCACACAAGACGGGAACTGTCTGTCTGTTTATATGTTTTGTTTTATTATTTATAACTAGCTGATGCCCGCGACTTCGTCCGCGTGGATTGAGGTTTTTCGGTTCCCGCGGGAACTCTTTAATTTTCCGGGATAAAAAGTAGCCTATGTGCTATTCCAGACTATAATCTATCTCTGTGCCAAATTTCATCCAGATCCGTTCAGCCGTTGGAGCGTGATTGAGTAACAAACATCCATACATCCACACATCCATACATCCATACATCCATACATCCATACATCCATACATCCATACATCCATACATCCATACCTACATCCATCCAAACTTTTGCATTTATAATATTTATTTGACTAGACTATGTCCGCGACTCCGTCCGCGTTGATTAAGATTGTTGATTCCCGCAGCAACTTTTTAATTTTCCGGGATAAAATGTAACCATATTCATATTCATTTATTTGCGAGAAACATGTTTACAAAAGATGGAAGAGATAAAAACAGAGAGAATGTTTCGCCTTAACATTATAGGCATGCAAAAATAAAACATGATATCACAATAAATGAATATGAATATGAACATGAATGTCCTTCCACGGGATACAACCTATCTGTATTACCAAATTTCATCAAAATCGGTTCAACAGATGGGCCGTGAAAGCGTAGCAGACAGGCAGACAGACAGACAGACACACTAAATATAAAGAAGATATTTTCAGTAGAATCTGTTTTCCGAACCGGTGGCATAGTTAGTCTTGCTCTTGACGTATCAAATTATAACATAAGTATGTAGGTACCTACTATATTATCAAATTCATAAAATATCTTACTAATAGGTATGTATTATAAATGCGAAAGTGTGTTTGTTTGTTGGTTTGTCCTTCAATCACGCCGCAACGGAGCTACGGATCGACGTGATTTTTGGCATGGGTATAGCTGAGGACCTGGAGAGTGACGGCTACTTTTTATCCCGGAAAATTAAGAAGTTCCCTCGAGAATCAAAAAAAACTTAAACCACGCGGACGAAGCCGCAGGCATCAGCTAGTCATAACGTAAGTAAGTATAAGTATACATATTTTTACCTATGCAAATGGTGACGTTAAAATTTTAATTCACTCTACAAAATATTCTCCATAGTCAATTCATCATTCGTCGTACGTAATCATGCGTCGACAATTCGATAAATTCAATCGACCTTTTTTAGCTGTTCGAGTATCTTTATAATCTGCGCTTTGAGAACCATAGATAATTGGTTGAAAATGAAAAAAAAGTTGTTTACAAGCAAGATTTTAATTGAAAGTGACTTTAAAAAACAAGGCAAAGCACGCATGACTCGTGCTTTTGTGTCGTTTTTAGGGTTCCGTACCCAAAGGGTAAAAACGGGACCCTATTACTAAGACTCCGCTGTCTGTCTGTCTGTCTGTCTCCAGGTTGTATCTCATAAACCGTGATAGCTAGAAAGCTGAAATTTTCACAAATGATGTATTTCCGTTGCCGCTATAACAACAAATACTAAAAATTAAAAAAATATATATATTAAGTGGGGTCCCCATACAATAAACGTGTTTTTTTCGTATTTTTTTGCTCAATATTAAAAACGGTAACAGGTAGACGGTTCAAATTTTCACAGAATATTAACTTGTATATTACCTTTCAAAATAAATAATTAAATATCAATAAAGTAAATATTAAAGGGGGGCTCCCATACAACAAACGTAATTTTTATTTTAAATACGTAATAAATCGTAAAACTTACTACAGGTTTGTACGGAACCCTCGGTGCGCGAGTCCGACTCGCACTTGGCCGGTTTTTTAAACTGCATCATCTACCTAGGTAAGACACTATTTCAAAAGCAAAGCTTAGGTTTAGGAAAACTAAAGTAGGTACTAGGTAGGTAAGTAGGTATAACTACCTACTTATATAATTATATGTACCTAGTTATATAACTACCAACTTGTCACAGTACGTATTTAAACAAATATTAGGTCTTATTTTGTAATTTGGGTGCTACGGGGGAACAAACTACCAACACACAGATACAAACATATCTAACCCTGGTTAAGGTTTTCTCATGATCGGGTAAAATTCATAATCCTTCGCTGATTAAAAAAGGTTGTTTAATGTTTACAATCAAGTTTTTAATCGAAGGCGAATTCTAAATTTAAACAATCGTTTTGCGTCGGCCGAGGTGCGCGGACGCGGGAGCAAATCCATTAGCGATTAACGAGTGATCGGGCGGGCACTAAATTAAAATAAATATTTGCCGGCAGCGCCTGCTCACAAAGAGACGCCGCTTTCATGTACGCCGACACAGGTGCCGATGCCCGACGTATAGCCTCTACACGCGGGGCCAACTACCAACTCCAACTTGCTATTGACCTAAATATAACAAAGCACGTCCAAGTTCCTACTCATATCCACAATATCGAAAGGCATAATCCTTGAAAAGCTGTGGGGTCATGTCTTTTACTTATTAGCTACATGACGTGTCATGAGCTAGCCAGCAGACTCAACTTTGAACGACAGTTATGATAGCCACACTGCGACTAAGTGTGAGATCAATAGAGCGAACTTTGACTTTGCTTAGACTTAGGAGGATCGTCTAGTTGTAAATTTTCATACAAAAAGCGATAACGTTTTTCTTCCCGTAAATGTTGTCCAATTTTCATAATTTTTAGAAATGTTGCAGATACAACGAAGAACTATGCTCGTACGTTTTAATTTTAAAGAAATATTGCTTATGTTAAAAGTTATTAACGTCTAAATATCCATATTTTTGACCTAAAAACTTCCTCGAGTATTTTAATTTTTTCCAATTTAACTAAACTAAAATATGTACTAAAAAAATAAAACGTACGAGCCTAGATTAAGGTGTACTGAATCTAATGAGACCAAAATTGTCTAATTTCGTAAACGTTTGGGGAGGTAAAAACGTTATCACCCAAAACAATATTTCAAGAATAAAATGTGGGCATATGCCTACTGGACTTGCAACTCTCTCTATCGCACGATACGGAGAAGGCAGCGAAGCATTGTGAAACAGATAGCATTATTGAAAATACCTACTCGTGTCACGTTTCGTCACTAGACGATAGTCTTAAGACATGGTTAAAAGGAGACAGACTTAGGTTACCCACATAAGTCCATCTCGTTTTAACTCTGAGTAAACTCTGAGCCAAGTCAAAGTACGCTCTATTAGATCTCAGCCTCAGTATCGCAATTGTTGTATTTGGCTGGATTTGTGATACACATGCTAAAACTGAATATTTTGACCAAAAGCAAAGAATAACAGTCACCTAAAATTAATTATTGCAATGTTTTATTATAGCATCCTACGTGGCTATTGAGGGAGGCATGGACGTTAAGAAATGAGTACATATTAGTACATTGGTATGACAAAGGAACCGCCAATTCATTGTTGGCTTTAAAGGAATTTGTTTATCCACCACTTGTATGCCTTAATTGAAATGAAGATATCGCGAATAGCCCTTATTAAAAGTCATTTACAGTTTACAATCACTATAACAAGATTGGAACGTAAGTTGGAGTGGACGTTGGTTCCGTGTGTAGAATATCGTACTGTCGCGCACTAAGGAGTAAGGACAATCCTCGGATAATCTTGCCTTTAGATTGAACTATTCTATTCATGCTATCTAGGGTGAATAGTCGATAACTATGGAATAGCGAGATTTGAGTGTTCATGCAATTTGCTGTAAAGATATTTTGCTATCAGCTTATTTGCATTTATATTTAAAAACGTGGAATTGTTTGAATATGTATGAGTTAATAATACACTGAACATTATTGACTATTTGCTATTTGAGTTTATAGTTCTAGAGAATTCATATTATCAGATCCACAGTTGAAACATTTAAAAAAACATGCTCTAAAGTTAGATTTACAACCAAAAAGAGGCTTAGTAAAAAATAAAGCATAATTTTAAGTAAATTGATTGGCTAATGTTGATACATAGATATTTATTTTAGAACTATTTAAACCTCCATCTTTGGAGATGATTCCTACTAACTCTAAACACTTTCGCTCAAACATGTACCGGGCATAATAATTAAAAAAGTGACGTGTAGGTATATCGATATCTCGGTATTAACGATATGCGCATGCGAAAATCTACATCGAACAATAAATCATATTGCGTTTTACATCTGTCCAAGTGATGGCAACCTTGTGATTTCAATTTAAAAAGATATTTTGGGTACCTTATTTTAAAATAACGTCGCTGTCGACACTTGTTCAGGAGACGCTGGTGTGTGAATTCAGTTGTATGGAATTTCTGTTTCAATGCCACTAATAACTAGACTTTTAGATTTAAAAAAATCTAATTTTGTCTTATTCATCAAAAACATTTTTAAGAGAAGCTTTTGTCGTCCGCCATATTGAATTTAGTGTGACGTCATTTTATTTTTCGTATTCTTCTCAGCAACCCCTTTTAATTGATACCCATAACATACATAACAACAACATGGGTGTGCATAAAAAATTACTAGATGCTATGCTATCCCAAAGATGCTGCATCTTTGGGAGTAGACCGTACGCCATAATACGAAAAACAAAGGATTTGTTCGGCCACGGGGTTTCCTAAAATTCAACGTGGGCAAATTCGTGGCACAGATTATAATAATATATAGATATAAACTGTTAGTAGATAATTTTTAATTGAGTGTGGATTGTTGAAAAAACAAAAGGTAAACATAAAATTATGTTGATTTTACTTGCTAATTGCTATTCATGAATTATTTTTAATCCTCTTGTCCTTCCATGATGGAAGGACAAGAGGATTAAAAAAGTCAATTAGTAAGGTAAACCATCAAGGGCCATCATTCCGAAAATCACTCGAAAACAGAATCGAAAATCATAATAAAAGCATCGAATAGGAAGCATAAAGTAGTCACCGATACCGAATTCAATATGTGGGGACAAATAGAAGTACGCCATTAAAACCCAAACCACTTGTTTATTTTAAAAAAAAAACATAGCATTGACATCTGATATTTTAAGCCTGATAGATATTCTGTGGTTTATGTACAACCTGCTCGGTATGACGTTGACCATAGATAATAAATCAATATGTTTGAAGCTAATGCGTTCTGATGTCTTGATGGATTTAACGCTACCGACGATGTTTAAATTAAAGTAAGTAATTGCTTCATAAATATTAATCAAATAAATATTATAAATGCGACAGTTTGGATGGATGTATGGATGTATGGATGTATGGATGTATGGATGTCTGGATGTATGGATGTATGGATGTATGGATGTATGGATGTCTGGATGTATGGATGTTTGTTACTTAATCACGCTCGAACGGCTGAACGGATCTGGATGAAATTTGGCACAGAGATAGATTATAGTCTGGAATAACACATAGGCTACTTTTTATCCCGGAAAACTAAAGAGTTCCCGCGGGAACCAAAAAACCTTAATCCACGCGGACGAAGTCTCAGGCATCAGCTAGTTTATTTATATAATAAAATTTCTGCTCCTATGGGTACCTACTTAAAAGCTTTATTTTGCTGGTTGTCGTTACATATATAACAAGTTCACAAAGGAAACTTGTACAATATTTGGGTGCCTATCCAAATTTTTAAAAGCGCAACTATTGGAATGTTGGCTTATGTCAAAAATAAATTATTTTTAGTGATTATTAAATAGAGGGTCTCCCAAAAAACGTAAAATCCACGTCTCCTGTTCGTTTTATGTTGAATCACCATTTTAAATTATCGATTAAAGTAAAAAAGTGCGTCGAACTTCGATGCAAGCAAGTATTTCATACAAAATCCTACTAAGCACGCGTTTTGAAGTTTGGAACAAAGTTGCTGATTTGACTACCTATAACCTAGTTGTCAAAATTAATATCCTATTGGACCATTGATGTAGAATTTTAGTACCTATACTCTATTTCAATGTATTGAACCAAAAAACGGAACCAATAGGAAGGGTCAAAATTGCTAGAACTTTGATCGGGATTGATCTGTTTTAAAAAATGAATATAAAATATGCAGTGATAGTTTAAAATAAAGTCAACAAGAATTAAATTTATTGACAATTTTAATTGCAAATGGGCTAGTAGAGTCCACGGTAAAAAAATACAAACCGCCATTATATTAGGCAAACTAAAGTGTTGTTTGAGTTTAAGTTCTAGTTCGAACATTCTAATTTCAAAATATCGAAGTTGAGCATAAAATATTATTTCGCAAACGAGCTGATGCCCGCTGAGTTTGTTGTGACTTGTGGGCTCTTCTCAGACCAGGGCGCGATTGGAACCCACGTAGCTTTAGTTTTAAGATACCGTTATTGATTATCACTATCATTAGTTAACCAAGCCAACCAAGCCAACTAAGCGATTTAGCGATCCGGTACGATGCCGTGTAGATACCTACCGAATAGGGGTATGGGTTTAATATAACTGCAATGCCCCTAAAAGGTTAGCCCGCTAACATCTTACACTGCATCATCACTTAACATCAGGTGAGATCGCAGTCAAGGGCTAACTTGTAGTGGATAAAAAAAAACATGTTTTATCTATAAGTTTCGGACGTCAATAAGTGTACAGTGTACCTTAATTGAATAAATCAATATTGATTTGTAGATTGATTATTCGCAATAGCAAAGAGGTCAGCAAATGAAATGGATGGGAAAACCGAATTGGCAGTTAGCGCTTATGGCTTTTAGCTCAGACAGAAGTGTTAATGTTTGCCCGCGAAGTCAAACAGCGTTGAGCACACAGCCTTTGCGGCACGAAACTGATATGCCGACAGAAGTAAATTATTTTTGTGTTGGTACGGATGAATAACAGCGTTCTGTTTTTAATTTTTAGTGTTTGCTGTGGAATCTGTGCTTACTTTTTTAAAAGGAATTTTTTAAGTGACAACTTCTTTAGCCGCGTTGAGCACTTTTTGGTAGGGGGTTAACTTGTGGATTCGCTTCACCGACACGCTCGCTTTGTTACGAAGACAAAAGGTCTTAAATAATAAATATACTACATAAGTAATTCAACTTTAATGCCTTAGTTTAAAGGTTTATATTTTAATTAGTTTTATTCTTTTTAAAATATATTTTTTTTCAAATTTTAATACTAAAATTCTAAGTTAAGTATAAGTTTTCACTTCTATGGGCAGTCCCTATGCCAATTTTTTAATTTTTTCCTGCGTAGCTTTGACAGAAATTTTGTTAACCTAATATGTCTAAATTGATATTATAAATGCGAAAGTGTGTCTGTCTGTCTGCTACGCTTTCACCGGGCCCATATTTTCAACCGCAAATCACTTTATATCTCGGAAAATCAAAGATCTCCTGTGGGAATCTAAAATCCTTAATCCCCGAGGACGATGTCTCAGCCATCATCATACTAGTAGCGTTGTAATTAATAAATAGGGAGTGCTCTGTGGCGATCCATGCAGAAGACCTTCGTCCAGCAGTGGACGTCTATAGGTTGAGACGACGACGACGACGACTGTACATTTATAAAGTAATGTTTTAAATTATTAATTTTCACATCTTGTTTCTACACTCGGCGTCAAAAAAATCGCACCTTTCAAAAAATCTAATTCAAACAACTTTAGACCTTATTTGACATCAATAATGAGGTTCATTTAGGATATCATTTGAAAGGCGATGAAATGGAGAGTACAAAAACAATTCAATTGATTATTTTTCTTTTACTGGAAGAGCACAAAAAAAGAAGAAGAAAACACCTACAATTTTGCTCCTTAAAACAGCCGCTAGTTGCGCTACCTTTTGTAGGTATAAAAGGGTCAATACAGGTTCAATCGGGATCATTCGCTATCCAACCGTTGAAGTGGACACACGAGAAGCTCATTCCCAAGAAAAACACCCTTGAAAATGGATACCACTGTGGATGAGGCCGCCCAAGTGATTGTACTACTGCAATCAGGCATGCGGCAGTGTGATGTCGCTCGGCAACTCAACTTGAGCCGTTTTTCGGTTCGAAGAGTGTACCAGCGTTTCCTGGAGACCGGTGGCTACGTCCGAAGACATGGTCCTGGTAGACGTCGCTGCACCTCGGAGAGAGACGACCGATTCATCGTATCGACGTCTTTGAGAAATCGCTTCTTAAATGCTGTTGAGTTGCGACAGCAGTTCCAGACAGCTAACAGAAGAACCGTGAGTGTGTCTACGGTTAGACGAAGACTGGGGGAGAGGAAAATAGCGGCGCGAAGAGCTGCTACAGGTCCAAAATTGACCGCAGAGCATCGGCGAGCCCGCTTGCAATTCGCTCGCGAACACGTCAATTGGACCCTCGAACAATGGAAAGCTGTTCTCTTCTCAGACGAGACGAGAGTGTACCTTTTCTGCAACGACAGACGCAAAAGAGTGTACAGAAGACAGGGTGAACGTTTCGCCCAAGCCTGCATCCAGGAGACGGTGGAATATGGAGGCGGTTCTTGTATGTTCTGGGGCGGCATGTCGGCCGACGGCAAAACCGACCTTGTTTGCGTCTCCCGGGCTCGAGGTGCTCGCGGGCAAGGGTCGCTGACTGCTCACCGGTACATCACAGAGATCCTGGAAGACCATGTGGTCCCCTATGCCAGTTTTGTTGGCGAGGGGTTCACGTTGATGCATGACAACGCTCGCGCTCCCACTGCAATTATTGTGCGCGACTACCTTCAAGAGGTTGGGATCTCTGTCATGCAGTGGCCAGCGAGAAGTCCAGACCTGAACCCGATTGAGCACCTATGGGACCATTTAAAACGCAAGGTTCGGTCTCGTGATCCCACTCCTACGACTCTCCAGGAACTCAAAGATGCCGTTATTGAGGAATGGGACACTATCCCTCAAGAAGAAATTTTAAAATTGGTAAGATCCATGAGGGATCGTATGGAAGCCGTCATCAGGGCAAGGGGGGGTAACACTAGATTTTAGATTAGTTTTAAGATCATTTTTGTATTCTTTTTTGTGTAATTAATCTGTTTTAAATTAAGGCTTAATTAAGGACTTTTACTGTTTTATATACTTATTTTTTTTGTGCTTTTCCAATAAAAGAAAAATAATAAATTGAATTGTTTTTGTGCTCTCCATTTCATCGCCTTTCAAATGATATCCAACATGACCCTTATTATTGATGTCAAATAAGGTTTACAGTTGTTTGAAGTCGATTTTTTGAAAGGTGCGATTTTTTTGACGCCGAGTGTATATTCACGGTAATAAGTAATAACCGTTTATTATTTAACTTAATATTGTAGCATTTTGGCAATTTTTTTCATGCTAAGGGCAGGACCACCAACATCAAACGGATCATCGACTAATGGACTCCAATTTAGACCCAAACGCTCTTTATTATGAACGAATCCTAATATGTTATTTAATTCTATTGCCAAAGTTTAATGTTTAATATTGTTTTTCAGCTTACTCAAGGCAGCATTTCTTAAAAAATAGTTCAAGAAACATCACAGGATACCCAACGATAGATGGCGTTAGTAGTCGTACAGAAAGATTTCTTAGGCAAACTAGCTTTTATTTTCAACTTTTACGCATACCATAAAATTAGCTCTACAAAACACACTAAGGGAAAATTAAAAAAAATATAACCGCATTTTTAAATCTACCTTGGAAAAGGTATGACACTTAAAACTTAATTGGCTCACTGGTATAGAATACCGGAACCCTAATTAGCTTGGTAGTATAGTTTTGGAAATAGGGTGCTAACCTATGATCCGAGGAAAACTCGGGGTTAAAAGTTCAGTAAAGTAAATCAAATTCAATTCTTCAATTGGGTCGATTTAAGTATTTTTTGTTAATTAGCTCAAAATTTGGGTTATTCCTGAGTTTGAGTCTTAAGTTCTGTACCGTATCAAACGCTTATGTGTGTTTATAAGCATCAGGTATTATTGAGAAACCAATGAACCACCTATGACCAGTACTAAGTTGAAGCCAATTACCTAGGCCATATCAGAAGATTCTTAAATATAAAGAAAAGAAAACACCTAAATTCCAGAATGTAACTTTGGTGAAGTTGAGCAAGGTATTATGAAAAAAAAATTTCTCGTTATTGAAAACAATATGACGGGTGATATTTTAATTGGTGGTCTCTAAACTGACCATCAAGTTAATCACCAATTACTAAAAGCTTCTAACAATAAAAAACAAAGCAGTTTGGTCGTAAGCAGTTAAGATTTCGACTGCCGACCCTCATAATTGAGGGATACAAAACAAAGTAAGAGCATGAGGGAGAAAGTTAAGACTCATTAGCAACAAAATAACTGATGCTCCCCAGAGGCGATCAGTGAAAATGATACACATTTGAGTTTCCTTTGATTTAGAACGATTAAACGATATTGTATGTCCTCCTCGTGTGTCCTGAAGTACCCTCACAAATGTTTGCGTTAAAAGAAACTTCTCAACGTAACGACTCTCTTTTGATGTCGATCTCAAATCCTATAATCTCTCAAGCCGTAAGTGTCGGAAACGTTTTCCATTTAAAAATCGGTTAAAAACAAATGTTCACATTTCGCTTAAAACACACAAAGCGGCCGAACACTTAATACCCTTTGCGGATCTAAGGAAAAGGGGCTAAGAGCTGCAACAAAAGCCTTCAAACTATTAAAACAAACTTACCTTCAAGTACAATTATGAAACGTAGACAATCCACCGACAGAGGCTGAACAATTTTTGCAAAAAGCGTTCCGTTTTACGCTCCCAATTTCCAATGCATTAAAACGCATTTAAATGTGGAACAGGATTTCATAAAGACGGTGGCGCCGCCATCCGCAATTAGAAGTAACATCAAACTATCGCACACCAATTATACTGATCCCTCTTTAAGTACAAAGAGTTCCGCGTTGGGGGTCCTCGTAGATCTGTTAGAATAATGTGCCGGTGATTTTATACTTGAGCGATGGTGCTCTAAGCGGCCTCGGTAAAAGGCTTTTTATAGTTTTATACCTTCATTCACTATACAACTGCACTATAACCGTTAAGTATACCTCTATTAATACTTGTATGCTCGATGTTTTCTCTACTAGTTTAATAATCGGATGGGATTCAAGATGTTTATGCGGATGGAGAATTAAAACGGGCACACTTTATTTCACTTTTATTTCCGCGTGGGAAGACGCTTGATGCTTCATGCTTTAACATGGTCCACTATTGATTGATCTTTCTGCAGTGTAATCCTTATGTTTAGGGATAATAAGGATTTAAAACACGGGATCTATTATAAAAAACTAGCTGATGCCCGCGACTTCGTCCGCGTGGATTGAGGTTTTTCGGTTCCCGCGGGAACTCCTTAATTTTCCGGGATAAAAAGTAGCCTATGTGCTATTCCAGACTATAATCTATCTCTGTGCCAAATTTCATCCAGATCCGTTCATCCGTTGGAGCATGATTGAGTAACAAACATACATCCATACATACATCCATCCATCCAAACTTTCGCATTTATAATATTTATTTGATTTGATTATCTTCAGGGCAGATGACAGATAGATATTGACCGACTCTCTCGCTATCGACTTTACTTATTGTAATAACATAATTCTAGCCTATCGCAGCAATTGAGATTTTAGGTGATTTTAGCAATGATTGTATAGATTTTCCGAAATCAACCAGCATTTTTGGGAAAATAGAAAGAGAGTTAATATTTTCAGATGGAAATGGAGTGATTTCCAGATGCATTGCATATTTGATCCAATTTTCCACGTAACAAAATGATGTCATTTCTAAGTCAGTAACTTTTACTAAATCAGACCTTAGCTGATCTGACCTTATAAGTATCCCTAGAAATCGACTTATGACATCGGCATCCAACTTGGACTGTCCGAAGTCCAATTAGAAGCCGATGTGTTTACCATAATGTCGGTTCTAATCCTTGACCAATAGATTTTTTAAATTGCGAGATAGGCTTGCGTTTGACGACAATCATGCTAAATACAAAGCAATGATGAGGTCTAGGTTGGAGCGCGCTGGCCAAGAAGATGCCTAATCACTCTTGCATTGATGGTATGAGTACTAAAGGTGAATTGAGCCTGTAACTGTTAATATAGTGAGTGAAGAATAACATCGTGAGGAAACCTGCACGCCTGAGAGATATATATAGCGAGCAAACGAGCAGGCGGGTCACCTGATGGTAAGTGATTACCGCCGCCCATGAACATTTGCAGCACCAGAGGAACCGCCAATGCGTTGCTGGCTTTTGAGATGTTAGTTTATCCGCCCTTTGAAGAGCCCCATATTATAATCATGAGGGAACACAGAAGATGGAAGCTGGTTCCAAAATTTGTAGGTACGTGGCAGAAATGACCTGGAATAACGGGAGGTGGAAGAAGACCAGGCATCCAGGTGGTGAGGATGAAAGGTGAATTTGTTTGTTCTTATGTTAATGTTCTCAAAGTATCTCAAGTCTGCCAATCTGCACTTGGCCGGCGTTGACGAATAATAGCCTAAGCACTACTCATAATGTGAGGACACCCATGCTCAGTAGTGGGCTGGGTTGAGATGATGATGGATAGATAATTATGCGTGAAGCACCTAGTCTCGACTTCTGATATCGGCATCCAACTCGGACTGTCCGAATGGTACCTACAATTAGAAGCCGATAAGTCGGTTCGAATCCTAGTCCAATCGTTTTTTTTTTTTTCAGGGCTGCAACTGCAAATCTGCTAAAAATAAGCAAAAATGCCGCTCTGTTATGTGAAGAATCATCTGTTTGGCCAATCGAATTGAGCTGTAACTGTTAATATCACTTGAAGAATAACATCGTGAGGAAACTTGTACGCCTGAGAGTTCTTGATAATGTTCTCAAAGTAAGTCTGCCAATATGCACTTTGCCAACGTTGACTATTAATAGCCTAAGCACTGCTCATGGTGTTTGAACACCCATGCTCACTGCTCAGTAGTGGGCTGGGTAGAGATGATGATGGATATATAATTATGCGTGAAGCACCTAGCTCTTAACTCATTACAGAGTACAAATTGAAATCGTTCAAAGTAACAGAGTAATTGTTCAAGAGAAGTCAATAATTGTGTTGAGCGTGGATATTGGCTTCACTCACGCAATCATTAGCTATAATTGCCCGCTGATGATACTATCGGATTTGATTTCATGACAGATAAAATTATAGCATCGCTCGATAATGGGGGAAGACGAATGTGACTTTTCACACATTTAACTATTACTAAATATGGACTTGAAGCGTACAATTTTCTCTGTAATTAATATTCAATACAAGACTGTTAGTTTATGCATAAAGTGGTTTGTTATTGATGTTTGTTCGACTGTATAGAAATCCTAAAACTAGAGCTAAAAGTACAGCAATCAAAAAGGAATTTTGAAAATGTGATTTAAGTATATTTAGAAGTGTCGATTTGGCAAAAGTACTTTTTTCGACATCCGAATAGTCATACCGTAGCTTACGGTAAAATTATTAGGTTTTCTTTAAAATTATTTATTATTATTTAAGTTACATTATAATATATCATAATCAGCATTTTGTTTAACATATGTCGACATCAAATCAAAATGTTTCGTATGAGAAGAATAATATGATTCTAACTCTATCAACTGTAGGGAGATTATCTGATGTAGATACTCGTACCTTGTCTATCTCTTTCTTTCTTTAGCATCAGATTCTACTGAGCTGGTAAGAAACACAGCAGGAAACGACCTTTATGATTAATGTTCCTGATTTGTCTATTTGAAAGTAGTCAGACCTTGCAAGGACATAATTTAATAGACCTAATGATAGCAATAGCACCCAAATTTGTTCCACTTAAAAAGCAAACATACACTACAAAGTACCTACCAGTAAAAAAGGTTAATTAGGTCTATTTATAGGCTCAAAGACATTTGTCATGTGATGCCTTTCAATGTTCTTTACTTTTTATTGATTCTAAGGACTCCTTTGTCCATTTCTGGAATTTAAGATGTCCTTTTAGTACCGAAACAGATAGGAAAAAGGTATAATACGCTTTATATATATAGACCCAAACGTTTATTCGATTAAAAAGGTAAAAATGTATTTAGTCGACAACAATATCTAATTAGGATTCCTCAGTTAAGAGATCGTCCATTAAGTTAGCGCAAATAGAAGTTTTCTATAGTAAAAAGTAAATGGTTAAAGACACTCTCGGTTGGTTTTTTTTATAGCACCAGTTTTTTGCGCTGCATGTGAAGGAATTTTTACAGCATCTTTAATGCAATATTGCACATACCATAGCTAGTTTGTAAGTGGTAGAGTGTTCGAAAAGTCACTTATAAATTGCTTTTAGTAATTATGATCGATAGGCAGAGCTATTAAGCTGGCGATCCTACTGCCATAGTTGAGAGAAGAGTGCCTACCTAGAGGTAGGTTATTGATTTTCCAAACCATGTTTACTCGAATTTTGAATACTAGACCTCTATCAGTTACTGTGTCTCGAATTTTGAGTTCTGCAGCCACTGTTATCCCCATGGCTTGATCTCTACACGCAAATTAATGATATTGACCGCCACGGTTAAGCAGTTGGTTTTGGATTGGATCTTAGATTCTAGCTACAGATTATCTATAGGTACTAATACTAATATAAAACTTTTTACTTTACTTTACTTTTACTTAATATTATAAATGCGAAAGTTTGGATGGATGGATGTATGGATAGATGGATGGATGTTTGTTACTCAATCAGAGAGATCGCGAGATCGCCAGAACGGCTGAATGGATCTGCATGAAATTTGGCACAGAGATAGATTATAGTCTGGAATAGCACATAGGCTACTTTATATCCCGCAAAATTGAGGAGTTCCCGCGGGAACCAAAAAACCTC
Organism: Erebia ligea; assembly: GCA_917051295.2. Taxonomy (NCBI): domain Eukaryota; kingdom Metazoa; phylum Arthropoda; class Insecta; order Lepidoptera; family Nymphalidae; genus Erebia; species Erebia ligea. Next base: position 15,201,879 of record OU785228.1, read on the forward strand.
AATCCACGCGGACAAAGTCGCGGGCATGAGCTAGTCTAATATAAAAATGAATGCGCCTCCAAATCTTAAAAAACTGGCAGTTTAGGTGTAGGTACAAGATTACAAAACAATTTGATTAATTATGTAATTGGTGATAACTGATATTGATGATTAATCGTTGTTGGTTGAAATCTATGGCCGGATCTGCCCCCCGATTACGTAAGAAAATTGAGCTCTAATTCAATGCAGTTACGGTTTATTTTACTTTGAAGAAAATCTTTAACGTTTGATCGGCCATTCTTACATGATTGGGGCCCTGTTAGCCAACTAGAGCATAAATAACGCGAAAATTCAGTGAGACGAGTACATAGACTAGGCAACCTTTACTAGATTGGACATTATTTAATTATCGGTACGATCGGTGAAACTCAGAACTCTGCAGATAGATGGATTATAAGCGAAGACGAACTCAAAACTCGAAGATTTTCTTGAGATTGATGTCATCATGGAAAAGACTCAATAATTGTAATTATTTCGGTGAAATGTATAAAAAATTAAAAGTTGACTGCACACCAATTGTAGTCAGTTCTATAGACTATTTATTGACTTTTAGTACAACTTTAAATCTTATTTCAGTATAGTTCTGGGCCTGCTCATGTCTGATACGTGATTCGTCAGCACTTAGTACCTAATCAAGATTTGCGTTAACTACCTAGTTACAAAGATTTTTCGTCACAAGTCATTTCTTTAACATATTGAAAACCTTATGTTTCGACCACTAAAGGAAATGATTTGTTATGTATTTGTTGATTTTTTAAACGTAATCTTTTATTTAACGACAAGGCAAGAATGTATTAGATACTAGGACTACACAAGGTGTTCTTCGCGGTTCATTATATAATAATTCACAAAGCTATTAACACTTTGAAACATTTTATTACATATAGAGATAATCAAGTTTCTCTATAATAACTGTGCTTATATCTACATTAGGGTTGTCACAAAATAATAGGTAGAATCTTATGCTACAAGGTAATAAAAGAAAATTCATACCTACATACTTCGTATTTAATTTTACAAAAAGTGCTTGGCGGAGAAAATATTGTAGCCAGAAAATTATATCATAAACGAAAGTTAGTTATTAATAAAATCCTCAATTAAATGGATTAGAAGTTTTTAAAAATAATTATAAGTAGGTAGATATATAATAAGTAGTTACCTTTTAGTACTCAAATATTAAAGGATTAAAAGCTATCAAATATCAATCTCTATGTAGGTACTTGTCCGTCTGCTACGCTTTGAAGACCCATCTGTTCAACCGATTTCTACAAAATTTAGTACATTGACAATACGCATCCCCGGAAGAACGTAGGACATATTTTGATCCCGGAAAAATAAAAAAGTTCCCACGGGATTCTCCAGAAATCTAAATCCACGCAGACGAAGTCGGGCATCATCTTGTAATTCTAAAAAGTTTACAAACTCCGCAACTAACAACAACTTGAAACAACAACAAACAACTTTAAGTTTAAAAAGTTTAACGACCTCCCTGGCGCAGTGTTGAGCGCTGTTGTCTTAACGTGCGGCGCGGCGGTGCCGGGTTCGATCCCCGGCAGGGTCAATTTGGGAATTTATAATTTTTGAATTTTCCCTGGTCTGGCCGGGTGGGAGGCTGCAGCCGTGGCTATAGGTTACCACCCTACCGGCAAAGACGTGCCGCCAGTACGATGCCGTGTAGAAACCGATTAGGGGTATAGGTTTAATATAACTGCCATGCCCCTAACAGGATAGCCCGCTACCATCTTAGACTGCATCATCAATTATTACCAACAGGTGAGATCGCAGTCAACTAACTAACTTGTAGTGGGTTTACAAAAATCCTGTTCGTTTTTTTGTGACAACCCTGACACAAGCATAGAAACGGCTAGTTACTAAACATCTCGCTAGGTAAGTAGGACCTACTATCTAGCATCCACATAGTACACGTGCGGTCCTCAGATACCTCACCATCTTAGACGTGTTCGGTTGTTCACGGAATGGCGGGCCGTTTCCGTGAAAACATAACTTTCAATTGTAGCTATGCGGTGACAACATTTTTTGTATCACGCTCTGGGTGTTCTTGGATTTCGTTATCTGTATTTTCCTCAGTTATGCTGGCATCTGTGTTTCCTACATGCGGCGAATGAGAATGAAATCGGCTGCCTTGATTTCTCATAGAGCAAGGTCTTTTTATAAGTATGTAAACATGTATCGAGGAAACGAGCGTCTGTCGGTTGATGATGATGATTTTTTTTTATCCACTACAAGTTAGCCCTTGACTGCGATCTCACCTGATTGTAAGTGATGATGCAGTCTAAGATGGTAGCGGGCTAACCTGTTAGGGGCATGGCAGTTATATTAAACCCATACACCTATTCGGTTTCTACACAGCATCGTACCGGAACACTAAATCGCTGTACGTCTTTGCTGGTAGGGTGGTAACTGGCCAAGGCCGAAGCCTCCCACCAGGCCAGACCAGGGAAAATTCAGAAATTATTAATTCCCAAATTGACCCTGCCGGGGATCGAACCCGGGACCTCCGCACGTTAAGACAACAGCGCTCAACACTGTGCCACGGAGGTCTACAGTCTGATTTTTGATTAGGATATCCATATTCTACAGTACTATCTAAGTAGATCCGCACGTCTATATGGCTGTCCAGCTTCTTCAGGCTTAAAACATTAACTTTCCTCAATTTTCAAGGTCCATTTACATAGTACTTAGTACTTACACTTAAATACGCTAAATAACGCTGTATGTTATAATATTCTTTCGATCAACACAGCAAATAGAAGTTATCCTTTCCTATTCGTGAGACATAAGAAGCTACAGATCAAACAACATCCCATGGGCGATGGGCAAGGGGGCGAGAGGGTAGTAATTGATTGGCTCGATATTGATGCGCTTATGGGATGATGTATGGGTTTTATTTATTGGGTTACTTACAACCTCCCTGACAAGTCTTTTACTGTGTGTCAGGATGTGTTAGCAAGTTATTATAACTTTGATGCTTATTTTTATACTGTAGTCGAAAAAGTGGTTCCTTCATTTGAAATGTGAGGCGTATTTTACCTATAAGGAAATAGACTTATCTGCCTACGACTGTTTTTTTAAATTGCGTGGGAAATCTTTGATCTTCCGGGATTTTAAAAAGTACCTAGCCTATGTCGTTCCCAGGGATGCAATTTACAACAAAATTCGGTTGAACAGATGAGCCGTGAAAGCGTAGCAGACAGACAGACAAACAAACGTATGTTTCCTTAATAAATATTTGAATTATTTAAGCAAACATGATAAAATATACCTAACATAAAAATTATGATTCACCTCCAACAAGACTTCCCGTCTTTTTGGAGGTGAATCATAATAATTCTGTAGTATTTTCGGTAAATTAAATGAAAGTCTTGTAGTAAAAAATATTTTGAAGAGGTACCTACAGAGATACTTGAATCTTCGAGACCTACGGACTCTTTTCATCCCGGAATATGGAAGAGTTCCAGAGGAATAGGGATGATGACAACTCAATCAAATCAGCAACTCTTTATTAAACTTAAAAACGCACTTCTAGTATGGAAGTTGTATGAAATTCACAGTAGGTAGGTACTTTACACACATAAATTTTAAAATGGTTATCAAACTTAAAACTAACCAAGTATGTGAATTTTAGGTCTTTTGGAAGACCCTCTTTCTAAAAATCAGTTAGAAATAATTTATTTTTTATATAGGCATCATCCCTATTATCAAAAAACCTAATATGATAACGACGATGTCACGGGCATACAGCTGTTATTTACCTAAAAGGCATAGTGTTCTTTTACGAACGTAGTACAGCTTCGGTTCTGACGCATAATGGAATTAGTGTTATATACGAGTAGGTAGGTAGGTACATTGGTCATAGAAACCATACTAGCCGTGATCGGTCAACCGTGAGAGGAGGTTTGGCTGACGGATTTATTTAGTTGTATATGCGACACGCTGAAGTGTGGTTTGTGGTCTTGTTACTAAGCTTCTTGTATCGCATTGTCTAATCGTGAGTTTACGCAGATTCGCAATTGGGTAGGTACCTATTTGACAACTAGTCAAATCAGCAACTTTTTTTCAAACGTCAAAACGTGTGCTCGGAATGGGATATTGTATGAAATATTGCATAGTGACGTCATCAAAGTTCGACGCACTTTTTTGCAGAAATCGATAGTTTAAAATAGTTATCAAATAATCAAATAAGTATTATAAAATGCGAAAGTTTGGATGGATGTATGGATGTGTGGATGTAGGTATGGATGTTTGTTACTCAATCACGCTCCAACGGCTGAACGGATCTGGACGAAATTTGGCACAGAGATAGATTATAGTCTGGAATAGCACATAGGCTACTTTTTATCCCGGAAAATTAAAGAGTTCCCGCGGGAACCGAAAATCCTAAATCCACGCGGACGAAGTCGCGGGCATCAGCTAGTTAAACATAAAAATAACAGGGGATATGGATATTACGACTTTTTGGAAATCCTCTCACTTTTTGGACTTTTTGGAATCACAAATAAATAATAATTTATTTGTTAAATAATAATTTATTAAAATTAATAAATTATATTATGGTGAATAATAATTTATTAATTTAAATAATAATTTATTTGTTAAATATTTGATGTCAAATACCCAATCATAAGGTACGTGGTCAAAGCTCCGAAATACCCAATTAGGTAAGCTGATGCCCGCGACTTCGTCCGCGTGGATTGAGTTTTTTTGGTCTCCGCGGGAACTCTTTAATTTTCCGGGATAAAAAGTAGCCTATGTGTTATTCCAGTCTATAATCTATCTCTGTGCCAAATTTCATCCAGATCCATTCAGCCGATATGTCGTGATTGAGTAACAAACATCCATCCATCCAAACTTTCGCATTTATAATATTACTAGCTGATGCCCGCGACTTCGTCCGCGTGGATTGAGGTTTTCGGTTCCCGCGGGAACTCTTTAATTTTCCGGGATAAAAAGTAGCCTATGTGCTATTCCAGACTATAATCTATCTCTGTGCCAAATTTCATCCAGATCCGTTCAGTCGTTGGAGCGTGATTGAGTAACAAACATACATCCATACATCCATCCAAACTTTCGCATTTATAATAATACTAGCTGATGCCCGCGACTTCGTCCGCGTGGATTGAGGTTTTTCGGTTCCCGCGGGAACTCTTTAATTTTCCGGGATAAAAAGTAGCCTATGTGCTATTCCAGACTATAATCTATCTCTGTGCCAAATTTCATCCAGATCCGTTCATCCGTTGGAGCGTGATTGAGTAACAAACATACATCCATACATACATCCATCCATCCAAACTTTCGCATTTATAATATTTATTAATATTTATTTGATTAGGAATAGGTATACTTACGTACGTTTAGTACTAGGTAGGTACCTACCTACTTACTTAAGTAGTTTAAAATAACAGTTTTTTTTCTCAAGTAGAATCATGCAGAGTTATTGGGAGTGACTAATTCCAATGCAATGCAGAATTTTTAGGGCTAAAATTATTGCTAAGGTAGACTGAATAGGAAGATATCAGAATAGGTATACACAAAATTCTTCTGAAAATTGAAAAAAAATATTTTTTCAATTCCAATTTTCAATATTTAGATACCTATTCATTCAATTTAGGTACACTGTACATTTATGGACGTCCGAAACTTATAAAGCATGATGGTGATAATCAATTACGGGTACCTATCTTAAATTATATTGACTTTTTTATCCCAATATTATAGAAGCTTTCTACAATATTTTGCGGCGTGAAAGCTAATAACTCTAGGCAAGTACGTACCTTACTTTAATCCTGCTGGCAGAATTTTTTTTTTTTTTGATTAACTAGCGCCACGTGAAATTAATGAAACTCAACATCCGTCAAAATGGGTGCAATAAACAAACAGACGGGCATCGACAGCTGCCTAACGACAGAACAGTATTTATTACCATAATTATCTCATAACGCTTGTTAGTTTACTCAAGAACAAACCCCTAATCATTTTCTAATTAAGTCCGTTTTTACGCCAATTCTCGAGTCCATTTTTTTCTATCAAAACCTGATTACATCACAATTGAAAGCCAACTCTATGTAAATTTGTTTAGAGTTTTAATTTGATTGTGTTGTTTTGCAGAATTGTTTGGGGTGAGGTGTTTTTCTCCCATATAATTTGTATACGGACACCTCTGAAGGATCAAGCTGGCGCCTTCGGCAGTCTTCTTGCCCGTAAAGCTTTGGTTTATTATAAAAGCAATAAAGATTCATAAGAACTTAAGGGCATGCGTAGACTACGGATATTGTTGACGGAGGACATTATTTGTCCTTCGTCCTATCCCTACTGTGTTCTTTATTAGTCCTAGATTCCAGTCCATCGCGTGCGTAGCGGTGATTTATAACTTACTAGATGATGCCCGCGACTTCGTCCGCGTGGATTGAGGTTTTTGATTCCCGCGGGAACTCCTCAATTTTCCGGGATAAAAAGTAGCCTATGTCCTTCCCTGGGATATAACCTACCTCTATACCAATTTTCAGCAAAATCGGTTGAAAAGATGGGCCGGGAAAGCGTAGCAGACAGACAGACAGACAGACAGACAGACAGACAGACACACTTTCGCATTTATAATATTAGTATGGAAGTATGGACTAGCTGATGCCCGCGACTTCGTCCGCGTGGATTAAGGTTTTGGATTCCCGCGGGAACTTTTGAATGCTCCGATACTACCTATCCCTGTACCAAATTTCATCAAAATCGGTTGAACAGGTTGGCCGTGAAAGGGTAGCAAGCAGACAGACAGACAGACAGACACACTTACGCATTTATAATATTAGTATGGATTTATTTTCTTAGCATTAACTATAATTATGCCATCGTTGATACCATATTTAGAAAATAATAAATCATTTTAACATAGGTACATTGTATTGAGATATGATCTTATCCTCACGGCTGTTTAGATAAGTTAAGTGCGTAAGTATCTGTTATCTGTGGTACTGGTAAGATAAATCAAATAAATTACTATGAATTATAGAAAATGTATTATTTAGTATAATTTAGTTGCTTTGTAACAATATCGTGTTTTCTGTGATTACAGCAACACCTACTAAGCAATAAAAAATACCAGCCAAGTGCGAGTCAGACTTTGAAACCGAGGGTTCCCTTCCATACGTCATTCATGGAGGGAAAGGTAGGTACATCTGTTTAATTAAATGTTAATCAGGCCCAATTTTCTAAGCAAATCGTAATCATTTGACAGCTTAAATGTTAAAACGTATTACTCGAACTGTTTATATAAGTAGAGTTCACACATGCTTTTTGACGTGTAGGTATCTATTATTAAATCCAAACACTGATTATCCTGTATAATACTTTAATTCAGCAATTCAAACACAGACACACCGCTGTCATCCTCGATGATAATCCATAGCGTCCCCAGATCAGTGTTGCCACTCTACAAAACTATAGAGGGATACCACACATAAATTGTTTTTAACTTTCCATCTAACACTATGAACAGGTCGAATTATCCGGTTAACAAACGATTACGATTACGATTTCCTTACACAATCGGGGGGGCAGATCTTTTTCATCGTATTTGACTAACTATAGTAGGTAGGTACTAGGTAGTACTCGATTGACACATATCAATTTATCTATCAACTATCAATTTAGTTTAAAGATTGGTACAATAGAATTAAAGCCTCGATATTTGTTTTGTGAATCCTCATTCATAACACAAAAATTACATGCCTGAATAAACTTGCATGCCGGCGCGCCCACTTACCGGTAGGTAAGCAGTTACAACAAAAAATAAAAGGTAATAGTCAAGGCCCGATCATAAATAATAGAATCATTAACATCTGCCGCTATGATTTCGACTATAAACTTTTTTTGGGCGCCAAAAAAATTCAAACGATGCTTTACGGGCGTCATCGGGAAAGGACGTGTTTTGACGGTTATTTCGTTACGTTATTTTAATTTCCATTTTTTTTTAATTCGTAGTTACGAGTAGTTTCAAGGTACGATTACCTAATTGTGGAATTAGAGTTACAGCAAAGTATAAATAGGTATACAGTAAGTACAATATTTGATTTGAATTTTTGTAAAAATAAAAGTTTGTAAAAGTTGCTAGAACAAATTAGACATTTGAGGATTCATCTTTATACTGGTTGTGGTAAAACCTTATATATACTTGTAAGAAATGCTCAATTTTCTGGATTTCATTCTACAATGTTTATAATGAAATGTTTTTTTAAAGCAGTGCAGAAAATACAGCAAAATAAGGAAGGTACATAATGGTAAAAAAAGATTTACCTTTAATAACATTTTATATTACTTATTGCTACTATTATTGCTTTTAAGTAATTGTAGGTAATGTAACATTTTTGCTTTTTTTTCCATGTAATGTTAAGCAAAATGCATTTGTATAGATTAAAAAAATGAAATGTCTACTAACCAAATGATCTGAGTGGGGGTCTCTGGGCGCACTAGGTACTGGATTTGGCCACAGCAACTTTGACAACATCCGTTGGCTTTGGCTATAGATGAGCTCCTACGAAGGAGAAAAATGAACTTTAGTAAGCGAAGAAGGCAATTGCCTGAACACAGGATATCCAGTGGCGTGCACAGGATGTAGGAAACTAGATGAGAAAGGCAAATGATACAAAATAGGAAAATCTTATTCCAAAACGGGCTATGACAAATCTGTAGGGTATGCAGTGCTTATATTCATGTTTATAGTGCACGCCACTGGGGATATAGGGTATAATTAAGATTCTAGACATTATATGCGTCAAGAAAATATAGCTATAGAAAGTAAGAACATATAGCAATCTATATGATTTATGATTTAAGCTGCGTCATTATAAAATGCAAATATAGGTAAATGAGTTTTACTGTAAGTAATATAAATAATATAAACCATAAAAAATACTACCTATATATGACATTAAGGGAAGTGTTATAATAATGTTTATGGGATTATATTTCTTAACAGGTACATATATAGCCATCATCAATTCACGGATATGAGACATATCCGTGAATTGATACAAAAATAATAAAATATCACTTTTACCACCGTTAATCTGTACTTATCTACATGATAATAAACAGAAGAATCAGATATAATTAAAAACGTGGTATTTTGTAAATTAGTAGATAGTAGGTACTGAATTAATATACCTACTTACTCTAGGTAGGTATAATGTACCTATCTGACTAAACAAAAAAATGAAAAAAATAATACTTAGGTAATAACCATGCTTTAAAATTCTTAAAAGGCATATAATATACTTAGATATGAAATGTAATATATTATATATTCCATACTAATTTAACATAGAAGCTAAAATAGGTACCTATATTAATTATATTTGTCAACGTAACTATTCTACAAGAAAATGAATATTCATAATAGAATATTACGACGAAGAAAATATACTATGCGTTAAAATTGGTGTTATCTTTAAACCCATTAAATGTCATTAATTATACTTAATGGGTTTATTGATAAAAAGATGTTTAGTCTACAAGAAGTTACGACATCTAATTGGCTTAAAAAGGAACTTGATCGATTGCTAAGTTGTTGCGAGTGTCGGTAATTAAAGATAAACATAATTATTACTAGTAAGGAACCTGGCACGCACTATAATTAATACTACAAATTGGTATTGCAATAGTTATACTAGAAGCTAGATGATTCCCACGACTTCTATGTTCGTATGCGTGGATTTAAATTTTTAAAATAAAATTTAAAAATTAAAAAAAGCTGCAGGTATATCCCTCTCCAGGTCCACAGCTATATCCATAAAAAAACCAGGTTATTCCATTGCTCTGTTGCAACTTGCAACGGATCGACGAATAAAACGTTGCTTGATTGAAGGACATACTAACGAAATAAGACAAATTCACATTTATAATAATTATACAAAAAATATAGTGTGAAAGCGCTTATGCAAGAGTGCAAAATGGTGGTAAATTAAAAAAAACATTAGAATCCCCAGGTATCCCCGGATGAACCAGTTATAACTTATAAACCACTCAATAAACGCACTTTGTCGTTTAGTGTTGCCAGTATCCAAAAATGTTAATTGAGGCACTCTCTCCGCCTAGAGTCTGGACCATAAACTTATTAGGTATACCTATACTTATATGTATTTACTATGGCCTAGGCAGATTATAGGTACGTCTTATAATATACTAGGTGTATCTCAATAGATCAGTTACAGTTAATGCGACATTAGGTATTCATGTTCCTAATTAAATTAGCTTAGGTAAGTATCACTGAGTTGTGAAGCAAGTCAAATTGCATAGCTGTAGGTACTAGGTACATACTACATATTAACATGTAGACATAATTTTAGGTAAGCTTAAATTAAGTGTGCTTAGAATATAGTAGTATGAATGAAATGTTACGACCCTGCGCTCGCGCCGCTGCCGGCGATATAGAGGTAGACGCGGGTTTGAAACTGTTGGTTCACTAAATCATCAATCATGTTTTGTTATTTGTTAGGGACATTTATCATTATCCTTATGATTACACACATGTAAACTTACGTGCAAATAGATACATTACGATGTCGATGGGCATACTAATAACCGTTGAAATTGTATTATTTCCATGTAAAAAACTAAAGCAACATTTCACAAAAGAAACTTCATTTATTAAGAAGGTGTCTATTAAGCTATCTTCATTCATAGTCTTTCGGCCGCTTAACCATCACGTTGAAACAAAAGCAAAAGAACTCAACGGGTTGGCCACTCCTGCCTGAAAAATAACGAGACGTAATAACAGCTTGCGTTGTTCTCGCCCGCAAAACAAACACCAGAGCAGGTAGCCGCAGAGACTCCCAAATTATCGAAATGAGTATTTGTTTTTGATTCATTTTAGGGTTCCCAACAAGGAATAGTTTCGTCTGATCCGTCTGTCTGTTTATCGCAGCCGTTTATAATAACAGCTGTAAGTATACTACTACACTACAGTTGTAATTTAGTGCAAAAATCTATAATCACTCCCCTAATTTAATTAGGTAAAATTTTACGTCCTGAACAGGAAAAGCTAGTTTCGATGTTATTTTTGTTTGGATTATATGGTTTTTAAACAGTTATTTACGTTTTTAAGTAAATTCTGACACGTAAACGTATCCCGTTATTTGTTTATATTTAAAATCAGTCATACGGCCAGTTTAGCCTTGGGCAATCGTTGTTAAATGCTCGAACAGTTGACTTTTTCTTCTCATTTTCCTATCGAGTAAATTTTGTAGTTACATACTTACACTTAATTTATACAATACATAACAGAAGAAACCGATAAACAATATTTCAATTTTAAAATCCCTCTGTATCATTCAACAGTTCACGAAATAATGAATGAGAAACGATTATTCACATTTAACTAACGTCAAAAGAAGGTTGACCACCTCTGGCCTAAAAAATGAAGAGACGTAATAATAGGTTACGTTGTTCTCGCCCGCAAAACAAACACAGCAGAGCAGGTATCGACAGAGAGTGCTAAATTACTTTAACAACTGCCCAAACATTTCTTTGGCATGATTTATAGCTGTTTTTATAGCTTACCACAGACCATGGTCGTATAGCAAGCGATCGAGTTTCTAATAATATTATGTGTTTGCGAACGTTTCATACCTTCATGCTATATTGGCTAATGCATTTTTACTTTAATAATAAAGAGACGATGTTCTCGCCCGCAAAACAAACCGCAGAGTAGGTATCGACAGAGAGTGCTAAACTGCCCAAACATTTCTTTGATTTATAGCTTATGACAGACCTGCACGGTCGTATAGAAAGCTATTGATGTCATTCACTTGAGAGACCCAATATAAGCACGATAGAGTCTGTAACAGAGACAAATAATCGTGAATGAAGCTGATGATAAACGTCATGCTCATGCAAAGCCATGTTCTTGTTAATGATCATTTTACGTAACTAAGATTTCAGATGTCCTAATCCTCAGTATCGGTTTACTGTGCTCTTATAGTCCAAATCTTAATGACGCACTGGACAAAAGACGTAACTTGGCAAGTTCTTTACAATTCTGACGATCAGATCACGACTGACAATGTTCCCAGAAAGTAGGGCAAATATTCACAACCATTGAACATATCTTCGCAGGCATAGAAGCAGTCCCGACTTCTTACATACCCAGACGTGGACTCAAGCCATGGCCGCGGGGTCGTATATCGGCCAATTTTTAATACAACGACATTCTTAGCTGTGGCCCGAGCCACAGCTCAAAGGGCACGTCCTTAGGAAGACCTTGACTCATGAAGATCAGGTGGATCTTCAGGTCTTCGAGCCCTAGGGCTCACTTTTAAGCGTATGTATTATATTATATTGTAGCGTATTATATGTTTATAATATTATAAATGCGAAAGTTTGGATGTATGGATGGATGGATGTTTGTTATTCAATCACGCCAGAACGGCTGAACGGATCAGGATAAAATTTGGCACAGAGATGGATTATAGTCTGGAATAACACTTAGGCTACTTTTGATCCCGGAAAGAGTTCCCGCGGAAGCCAAAAAACCTCAATCCAAGCGGACGAAGTCGAGGGCATCAGCTAGTGGTGAACATAATTTTTTCCTGCCTTGTTAAGTATAAGTACAGCTTTCCATTTTCTTATTAACTTTAGTAAAAATTGTATAGAATTTATCTCCTATCGATTGACTATGTAAATAACAAGCGAAAGCAGGTTTGGAATAGATACATCAAACGCGTAATTATGCATAACCGATCTAGGAACCGGTTTGTAAGAGAGATATTATGTGTCGTGCTAAGGTTCCGACAGCTGCGGAACGAGATAAATATCGATTATTAGATGTTACCCGCGATTTGTTCGCGTGGATTTAGTTTTTTTAAAGTCTTTGGTTTTCCGGGATAATAAGTAGCGTAAATGTCCGTCCCCGGAGATGCATGCTGTAGAGACAGAACGTGTAGGGCATTTTGGCAGAATCAACACACCTTTGAGTACATTGTGGAGAACTTTCAGGTATAATGCAAGTTTTCTCGATGGCTTCCTTCATGGGCTTAGCAAAAAAACCCCTCACCTCGTGAGGTCAAAAGACCTAGGTGCTCAGTAGACAGTAGACGATTGGGAAAACTCTCCTTCCACCGCCATCATTGTAAAAGCACAATAATGTTTTTTTAAATGTATTTTCATACCCGAATATAACGAAATTATATAATTACTAGATGATGCCCCGCGCGACTTCATCCGCGTGGATTAAGTTTTTTGATTCCCGCGGGAATTCCTTGATTTTGCGGGATAAAAAGTAGCCTACGCTCTTCCCCGGGATACAACCTATTCCTGTAGGTACCAAATTTCATCAAAATCGGTTGAATGGTTGGGCCGTGAAAGCGTAGCAGACAGACAGACACACTTTCGCATTTATGTATGGATCTTACAGGACAGTCTTATACGGATCTGAAATGGCATTAATCTTAGTTTCAGATTCTACAATTTTTTTACAGCATATTGAAGCAACCAAATGAGCAATCCATAGAGTAAAATCCAAATCACCAGAGACAACAAGAACCTCAATGGTGAGGGCATCCTCTTGATTTGGGGATAAATTATTTATATCATCAACAAAAACCCATTGAAAAACTTATTGACAGATTTGGAAGCGCCCAAAGGCAACAAACAAGCAAGAAACTTGTTTTAAGACGAAATAATATGTCAAGAACTTAATCAGTGAGATCAAGTCTTGCAGGGTGTAATTAGGCAGTTTCACAAAATATGAATGAGCTAAACGTAGGGTTGACAACTTTTGAAAATAAATACTTATCATATTCAAATGTTTTTTACTAGTGATTTTTATCGTCAAGTGATTCTACCACTGGTGTGGAATGCCATTCCTACCGAAAAGAGCCAGCAAGAAACTACTTATCTGGACAGCTATTATACACGTAGGTACATACGACGATGACATACGACACTTGACGACAAATGACTTGACAACGTCAACTGCGAAAGTCTACATAATTAGGTATATAGTGTAGATTTCTAAACAATCTATACTAATATTAGCTAGTTATAAATGCGAAAGTTTGGATGGATGGATGGATGGATGGATGTTTGTTACTCATTCACGCCCCAACAACTGAACGGCTCTGCAGGATGAAATTTGGCACAGAGAAAGATTATAGTCTGGAATAACACATAGGCTACTTCTTATCCCGGAAAATTAAAGAGTGTCCGCGGTAACCAAAAACCTCGCAGACGAAGACGCAGACGAAGTCGCGGGCAACAAACAATCAACTTTCCGCGGGAGGGCGGAAAGTTTCTAAACAATCTTAAATACATATCAAAATTTGCGGAACCGGCAGGATTCGAACTTGCATCTCTCCGGGTATCGCGCCTTGAGCGCCTCAGACGACTAGGCCAGGAGAGGTAGGAAAATTGTGGAGCTCGGAAAACAGTATGCAATGAGATCTGGAAAAAATCTTAAGTGCTGAGAACTCATGTGGCAACCCTATTCTGGAAAGGCGCCTGCGCAGCCGGCACGCCTCGACGACGCCGGAGGGCGGGAACGGCAATTCCCATAAAATGTACCACCAGACCAGCTCAAGACTAAGGTATAAGATATATTTAGACAATAGAACTGTGCAAGGCTGTTTAGACGTTAAAGATGAAATCCAATAACTTTCAGGGTACCTACGTAAGTAACTTCTTGAAATCTGAGTCATGTAGATTTTATACTCAAAGAAGAAGTACCTACCTAGGTATAGTTTAACTCCAGAATAAAACGTAGCCCATGAAAAAAAATCTCAAAAGTCTATATTCAAATGTTTGGAAACCTTTCTAGGTTCTCGCTTGTATTCTAAATAAGAAAAGACATGACAAGACGACGACGCCAAACATCAAATATCGTTGCTGTCGAGAACCCGTGTAATAGAGCTTTTTATAGCCTGCCGCGTCACGACTCCCAGCGTGACATCTAACCGACTATCTAAGATCAGATATCGGCCAATAAAGGGAGGACGTATATGGGGCTCCAACGAGCCGACAGTCTGAGCGAAAGATCAACGCTAATTAAGCACCATAAAACCGAATGTCGAGTCGTAGTTACCTTTCACCGGCCGCGGCCCAAAACGAGAAATCACCTTACGTACGCGAGCCCACCTTCTCGCCGTAATAGATTAATGATATAGCCTGCGAGCCCTGTTTAAATGAGAACCCTGAAGAGGTCGCGGTGCCGAGGTGGCCGGTAATGACGCGGCGGGCGCCACCCGCGCGGTGCGAGCGGGACGCCGCGCTACGCCCGACCGAGAGGCCCGAATAATCGATAGAGGCGCCACCGACTCGCCGCGGGGCGGCGCCCGCGTCGGCCCCACGCGCACACCACATCTTATTGAGAAATTCTCGAGATGATGCATAATTCTCCTTTTGGTTTCCCGTGTAGTTATTTTACTCCCTGTTAACAATATTACCATTTCGGTGACCGAGCTCGCAGACGCATATTTTATCGACGTGAGGACTGTGACTCGTATGCGCTTCGCTGAGTATTCGGCTGATTTATAACCGCGCGTAAACTCGACGCTGTGTTCGCCGGAGTTGTATAAATTCTGAGCTAGACTTTATAGGGCATTATTCCTCGAATGATTTACTAATCGGGCTCCTGCTCGGTCATCGCCCGGTCCTTTTTATTGATCAATAAAGTTTTAATATGCTGTTAATTAGCGTTCCGCTAAAAAGAATTATATTATGATCGAAGGTAATTTGAGGTATATCAAAAGTTTAATTAAATTATTTTATAAGTTGTAATAAAGCATCGTCGCGGTCGATGGTACCCCGTGCCGCATTTAGCTGTTGAAACAGCAATCACGACCTATCGGACAGTTATGCTAATAAGACATGCTAATTCCCAAAAACCAACAAGCGATGAACAAAAGGGACCATGGTCCGTGTACAAAAAGGTACAAAACTGAGATGAGCCGACGGGCGCCAAGCGGCAATTACGAGCGCAGGCCCCGAACCGCCCGCGCCGGAGCGAGTCGTGGACGGAATGCGGTGCTTTCTACGAGCGATTTTTTAGAAGGTCTACATTTTTCGCATTGTATGTAGACTTCTAAGAAAAAGAAAACGGTTTGGAAATGGCAAAAAGTAATTCGGTTGATACCTACCGACCTAATATTGGTTAGCAGGCGTTCTGGTGGCTTACTTATTGGATTAGTGACAATTTTATGGGGCCTGGCCGCTTACTAACTTTAAATATCGACCAGTTGATTAAGCTCCGATTAAATTCCCTTATTTTTTGACACAGAGCAACAGAAGACCTTTGCATAAGAATATAATACCTACCTAATACCTATGCATCGCATAACCTTTTCCGAACATTTTCTTTTCAAGCTCTACTTCGAAAATAGTTGACCTTAATATTATCTGAAGAAATTAAAAATCCATTTCCCGGGGTACCTAAATGTTAGATATATATATACCTACCTACTACACTTTTTACTGCTAAACTGATTTCAATGCACCCTTGCAACTTTTTCAACAGGTTTTCTCCTGATGTCACGGAAATATCTCAGGCAACTAAGATGGAGTAATAGCTGATAACACCTTATAGTAGGTATGTATACCCAATGTACAGTACAGGTAAATAGACCAAAAATGTCGGTAGAAAGCCTAATCTAACCGCGACTATCCGGTTAAAACCGGTTTGTGCAAGGAAGGGCGTGACTAGACCGTGACGTCACGGCGACCAATGAGCGGCCCCGATGGACATATTGTCACCCTCGGTATCAATGCCGCTATGGACAATAATTCGGTCAGCCACATGTACCTACCGAGATACAGAGTGAATTTAAAATGAACAAAAGCAAAAACCTCTATTCTATATTTTGTTCTGGTAAAATATGTACCTACTTATCAAAACTAACTATTAAGTAAAAACTAGCTGATGCCCGCGACTTCGTCCGCGTGGATTGAGGTCTTTTTGGTTAGCGTGGGAACTCTTTAATTCCCGATTAAATTTTTGATATGTATACCTACTTAAGTAAGTTTAGAAACTTTCTCGTTTGTGGAGCACTGTAATAAAATTATTTAAAAAAACTCTTTAATTTTCCGGGATAAAAAGAAGCCTATGTGTTACTCCAGACTATAATCTATCTCTGTGCCAAATGTCATAAAGATCCGTTCAGCCGTTCTGGCGTGATTGAGTAACAAACATCCATCCATCCATCCAAACTTTTGCATTTATAATATTAGTATAGTAGGTATAGATGCGAAAGTGTTATCTGTTTGTTTGTCCGTGGTCTAATTATCAGATTTTGACGTAAGAGATCTAGCTTGCATCCCGGAGAAAAACAAAGGATACTTACCTACCTACTTTCTATCTCGGAAAATCAAGAGGGATCTAAATAAGCGCCGGCTCTTTGGTCACCAGAGGCGTGGATCAGTTTTTGGGACACGACATTTATAAAAGTCTTTGTGTCCGATGACCATGGGCCCAGAGTCTTAAAAGCTAGCGCCGCAAAAATGTAGTCCTTGGCTTGGCTGAGTATTTGCGGCGCTTATGCAACTGAGCAGATTCGGCAGCTGCACCCGCCTTTAGGCACGAGCCCGGTAGGTAAGATGCTGCCAAAGTATCAACGCAGGTTGCATCCCACACCAGTGCACGACCCTTAGGCACGAGCCCGGTAGGTAAGATGCTGCCAACGTATCAACGCAGGTTGCATCCCACACCAGTGCACGACCCATCGACCACGGTACTATAGTCATCCCGTCCGGCATCTTGCCATCATCCCTGAACAAACCGGAGGGTTCCAGTTGTGAAGGGATGGATTAGCCCAACGGCTTAGCCTTGCCATTCAACGAGGTAATAGCGCCAGTGTTTTGGGCACCATGCCTATATTAACGATCACTGGACGGCGTGTATTTCTTGTAAATATAATTAGTTTTTTAATTTAGATTTTAATATAAGTGTTAGAACTATAATAAAATATTATGTAGTTCTATGGTTAAATAAACTTAAATTGATCGTTATGAGAGGGACCTTAAGAAAAACCTAAATCGAGGCGAATGAAGTTGCTGTCGTTATCTAGTTTTTAGGGTTCCGTACCCAAAGGGTAAAAACGGGACCCTATTACTAAGACTCCGCTGTCTGTCTGTCTCCAGGCTGTATCTCATAAACCGTGATAGCTAGAAAGCTGAAATTTTCACAAATGATGTATTTCCGTTGCCGCTATAACAACAAATACTAAAAATTAAAAAAATATATAATATTATATTAAGGGGGGTCCCCACTCCCCATACAATAAACGTGTTTTTTTCGTATTTTTTTGCTCAATATTAAAAACGGTAACAGGTAGACGGTTCAAATTTTCACAGAATATTAACTTGTATATTACCTTTCAAAATAAATAATTAAATATCAATAAAGTAAATATTAAAGGGGGGCTCCCATACAACAAACGTAATTTTTATTTTTAATACGTCATAAATCGTAAAACTTACTACAGGTTTGTACGGAACCCTCGGTGCGCGAGTCCGACTCGCACTTGGCCGGTTTTTTTTACTTATATGGATGTGTAATGGCTCTTATGTTCTAAGATATTTAAACATCAACTCTACATAAATCTCTATCTTTTAAATCTTACCACGTACCTTTGGCTAATGGAAATTTGAGATTTTTCATGTAGGTTTTGACTATACGAGTCAATCCATCTACTTAGAAATAGATTACCACATTTACAATATTGGCACAATTTAGAAATCCAAAGCAGAACTTAGATTGGAAGATAGAGGACCTAACTCAAATCATCACTAGAGTCGACTGATTTTACCACAGATTTTACCATCGATTAATAGATTTGAACGATTCATGAATTCTTTTCAATTTTATGCCATAATATTGAGATTAAACTCACTCTAGTAGGTGAAGATATAGAATATACACACAAAATGTAATATTTGAGCCTCTATAAAACCAAAACATCTATGAAACTAAACTAAAAATAATACCAATAGAGGTTATAGCAAGCAACGCTGCATACAGTGTACTCCAAACAAGCTGCCAGCTAAAACAAAAGTTGCAAGGTTCCACTCAAAATTACACGGGCAAAAACAAAAACCACAAAGCCCACGGGTATTCCCAATAACAAAAATATAGAAAAACAGCGCAAAATCAATACATTGCGACCGTATCTCGTTAGTATACGAAAGAGTACCGGAAAAATCTCTACTTACTAGTACTTATAATTTCCTAGATCAACGATACGTACCTACCGTATTATTACATTTCTGTATCACCCCATATCTGATAGTTATTTGTTATTTTTGACACACGATTTTAAACCTTAACTCCTTACAATAGGATTCTTAATGTACGTCATGAGGGTGATGTAACTAGGGTGTTGTCACAATGGGGGTTAGGATTTGCACCCAGTGTGCAAGGGGCTTAAGTTATTACGTCACCAGTATGGCGCCGCGTTTTATTATTATCTAATAAGTTGTATTAATATTCATTTAGAACTATAGAAGCTACATCCCTTCATTGTTAACGGGTTGTACTTGTAATATGTTGCACTCAAAGTTCGCAGAATTTGCAAAGTAGACACTGCCCGGGTGTCTGAGCAGAACTGAAATTTTCGAAACGTCGCGCGTTAGGTAGAGTTCCCAAATTATAGAATCGCGCCCTAGCTTGTAATCGTTCTTATAAAAGGATATATATAAATCATACTATAGAATAGATGCAATATGTTATGTATGTTATAATATGGCTAGGTAGTTACTAGTTACTACACTTACCTACCGTGTCAAACAGAAGTAAGAAACCACGCCGCCCTTGTTTCTGTACAGAAGATAAATTTCAAGTAACAGAATCGACGCTAAATATTGTGTACAATAATTATTGTGGACATTATTCTTTATTCTTTATTCTTATTTAATTATGTGGTGCTCTCCTAGGAAGCCGTAACTTTATACATCATCTACAATCATTTATTACTAAATTCATTATGTAGTTTACTTCATTATTTAATTATGTAGAATTATAATTCTCATGAAACTGTATATATCTGGAGGTGGGCGTTAGCAACTGCAACACAGTTTTTAGCTAACGCAGTTGTTATCGTTCTATAGTTTTTAAGGCTCCAATGTAATTTGAGAGAAATAAATAAATTATAAATTATTTGTGTGGTCGAATAAGTCTGGGTTGCTATTTGCTTTCCGAATTCAGTACCAACTGAAATCAAGGCCCGGTGCAAAGTCAGTGCCCGGTCAGTCTCGACTTTGGACTTCCTTCGAATTTCATTCGTAACATAAGATACTAGATCTAAGTAGGTACTTATGACGGATTTCCTATAAATTGTAAAAGACTTGTTTTCGCATTCTCCGGCTCCGCTGCCATTTTAGTTAGGAGTTATAATTTATGAGTGTAACATTTTTAATTAGTGGTTTTGTAATCATATTTTTTCTCTATGTTCTATGTACGGTCATGTTATTACATTCTTTGTTATGGTTAATGGCTGTGTAGCTAGTATTTTTGACGAATATATTATTGGTTACTAGAGTAAAAATGAATAATGTAGGTTGTATTAAATCTATAAACTTGTTTTAAGTTTTTCGAATGCCCTTTAAACCGACAAGTACTATAAGCTTTTGTATATACCTAATACCTATACCACTAATATTATAATAAGCTGGGTAGTAGTTTTATTTATAAGAGGTACCTAAACAGTAGGTAAAAGTTTAAAAAAGGGACTGCCGGTAGAAGTGAAAACGAATATTTAAAATAATTTAAAAAAAAATTAAAATAGGTATAAACATTAAAACTAAGGTATTAAAGTTTAATTACGAATGTAGTATATTTATATTTAAGACCTTTTGTCTTCGTAACAACGCGAGCATGTCGGTGTTCGCGAGCATGTCGTTGACGCGAATCCGCAAGTTTACCCCCTACCAAAAAAGTGTTCAACGCGGCTAAAGAAGTTTTCACTTCAATAAGTAATTGAAAGTGACTAAAATAACCCTTGTCTAGTCACACCAATTTGGAGACCTAGAAGTAAACAAAGATTATCCAGCAATAAAAACAGATGGTAGGTACTAATATATTCAGTGGGGTTAAATTTCGTTCTTTTGGTGACATTATGCCATTTCTGACATGCAATTTGAATCGCAAACAATTTAGTTTTCTTCGCTCCGAAGTGAACGTTACGTGTCGACAACTGTGACAGGCGTTTCCCAACTGCACAAAACAAAGGAACATCTTTTGACACCGTGCCAAAATAGTTGTACGTTATGCGTCGGCTTTGGTTTACGCCGCATCGCGATAGTGAAGAACTCAATGCTCCTTTTTTGTCATAAGAATGATGGTAAATGCATTTTATAATGAAGGTATGACAAATGGACGGACCCAAGATGGTAGTGAAGCGTTCTAATCAAAAACACGTAACAATAAAGTGTAGTAGGTAAGAGGCAAGGACCTTTTTGGTATGTGGTAGTTGAAACTTGAAACAATGTATATAATAATTGTCATGTGTATCTAATAAATTAAAAATACATGTATGAAATGTGGTAATCTGCACAAAGGCATGTTAAATTGTTAAATCCTTTGTTGCTCTAGTGCTACTGTCTCACTACCATTTGAAGCCTTAACTAATAAAAGTCACCGCGTCTATGTACCTATGTACAATTCAATTCAATTTCATTTATTTGATCAAAAACATACAATCTATTTGATGCACAGTTATCAAAAAGTAATACAATACAATAAAGTTTATATAATAACTTAAGGTTCATTAATTTAACACTTAATAATTAGTCTTCGATACTCTATGTATGTATAATGTATGTAGCTCGCTACGTTAATGGCCATTTCCACTCATGTATTTTTCCTCACGCACTACTAATCTTCCTCGCACATCTCTACTTGAAACGCACCTTATTCTTCAATTGCAAGAGCATTTCAACATCCTGTTACAAAAAATCTATAATAACATTTATATTCACAAAAATATACACCGTCCAAATGATCGTTCATGGGCATGGTACCCAAGACACTGATTATCGTTCATGGGCATTGGGCATGGTACCCAAGACACTGGCGCTATGGCCTCTCTGAATTGCCAGGCTAAGCCGTTAGGCTAAATGAACGCCAGCTCTTGGGTCACCAGTAGCGTGGACCAACCTCTAGGAAACATTGATAAAATGTTTCGTGTCCGATGTCTATGGGCCCAGAGTCTCAAACGCAACGTTTACATCCTGTTATTTGGTCACCGCAGCCCACCAAGCAACTTACACGATGTATCAAGCGCATGCGTTATCTCGGCCGCATGCTCGTAAATCCTCCATCGGCTTATCTCGTCGGCCTCAATTAACCTGAAGCGTGTTCAAATTGCGCCGATAGCGCTGTACCGGTGGTCCAGCGAGCTGGGCTGTGATGGATCTTTGCTTGCAAGCAGTGAGCTGATGCCCTACAAGATGTACCCTTTTTCGGAAGTTTTACTGTTTAATTTTTCAGTTTAATTGAGCTTTGTTTTGTGATAAGCTTAAAAAACCACAATAGGTATACTTAAATTAAGAATTGTAAAGATTTAGCCTCACTCAAAAAGGCGCGGCGCGGTGCGGCACGTAGCGGCAACTATTCTTTGTACTATAGGGATGATGCCTATATCAAAAATAAATTATTTCTAACTATTATTAAATAGGGGGTCTTCCAAAACACCTAAAATTCACATCCTCGGTGAGTTTTAAGTTTGATAACCATTTTAAAACATAGATTAAAGAAAAAAAGTGCGTTGAAATATTATGGCGTCACAACTGTGAATTTCATACAACTTCCATACCTACCTACCTACTAGAAGTGCGTTTTTAAGTTCGATAAAGAGTTGCTGATTTCATTTTGTTGTCATCGTCCCTATTGTAAAGATTGAACCCCACTAGATACAGAGGCGCGGCGCGGTGCGGCAAGTAGTGTACCTACACTATTTGTACAATTATGTTGCAGTGCATCTCCGTCGCATAGGTGGGCCTGTGCCCATCATGTTTATTTCCTGTTTGCTCTTTTTTTGGAGCTATAGGGCAAAGATTAATACCTAATGGTTCAGGTAAAAAAAAATCAAAATTTAAATACGTAATAATATGTCTGAGTACCTAGATGGTAAAAGGTTTCAGTCCGGGGCGGCCTTAGGAGGTGGCAAGCAGGGCAACTGCCCGGAGCCGCGCTCTTGCAGGGGCCTCGCGCCCTCGCGCTACATCCCAAGTTGAAATAGTCATGAGGTTCTAAGTTCTAACTTTGTATTTGAATCTCGCGTCCGCCGCGTAATTATTGCAAAACCCACAAGGTGCGAGTGCAAGCATTGTAATGACATATTTCTATGGTGGCCATGTTCTTACCATAATATCGCTCCGATATCTGTGTCGTTCACTCCACTGAATATTTAATTTTCTTCCTGTCTCTTTTACACTGAGGAAATTTCGTGCCAGTGCTCGGGAAACCGGGCCTCTCAAATACCGCTCATAACCTCGCAATGGCTAAGGCCGCCCCTACTTTCAGTTGAAGTACTTACAGTAAGGATTTCTTGTTTTACTAATTATACCTATAGATTCCTAACATTATTATTGATAGCTCAATATTATCTCAGCTTACATACCTAATCACAAACCAAAATCACATCTTGCACAGATGAGAACTCAATGCAAGTACAAAACAAAAGCAAAGTAGTAAACATGCGGGTAAAATATTCACTATCATGCGGGCATTTGGAATTCGAGTGGTGCACTATAGGTACGTTCACAGGCCATCGCTCACTAACACAGGTTTAGTTAGTTTTTTCTTAGGCATAAAACACACCGGCAGGGCGCTCTGGATTGCGCTGGCCTTTGGCCCAGACTAGAGTACAGCATCCCAGCAAATAAACTAGAAACAAACGATACCTAAATACCTACTTGATTATTTAACCGGAGCACTCAACTATATTTTACTACACTTTACTACTCGGAACGTAAAACTGTGAACTCAGGAAGTGAGATGACGTTAACTGTCCAATAGTAAGTAATCCAGCCGAGCGATCGCGTAACTTCTGCATCAATCATTGATACATCGCAATCACCTCTGATTGGTTAACACTCTTCCACTATTGGACATAATCCATTGACGCAGCAAGAATGCAATAAATTCAGCCAATTACAACAATTGATACTGTAACAATGATTGATGCAGAAGTTACGCGATCGCTCGGCAGATCCTATAGAAGTTTTCAACGGAGTGAACTCGTAGAGGTACGTAATACGTATGTACCCACCTACAACAATCAGCAAAAAGAAATACGAAGTAGAAAGTCAATGAGCGAATGATAGAATGGTAGATTCAGTAGATATTAATCACCAATTTTACCTGACTCAACGAAAACACAGGTACACCTTACATACAACAATCGCCACCTAGCCATTGATATTTGATACCTATGTATTATATAAACGTAGTGCTTCATTAATTCCCGGTAGTTATTCATTAAATGTGCCTCTTTCAAAATAAATTACACTAAAATTATATGAACATGAAACAGCTGTATCTCTTCGATAAGCTAAGCTTCAAATTAAATAAAGTCAGACATTAGAAAATTACGACACTTGTAAGCTTATTATCTTTGACGTAACTGTAGGCTTGCATTTATATAAAAAGCGTAATAATATTATGAAGGTCTCTAAGACTACCCACCTGTCAAAGATGAATGAACCGAAAGAACTGACACATCACACAACACACATCTTTTGATGCAATACCTACTTACTTTACCTCATAAATCTCAGATTTTAATTTCAATACATACTATTTACTAAGTACTTATTATCCAAGCTAGTCCATAAAGACTTATAAGAGGTGAAAAAGTAATGTTAAAAGTTTTAAAAGCACGTATGAACTAAGTATCTACAACATTGTAAAGCAAAAAAATGACTCTTACTTACGAGCGAAATACCAACTTATTATGGTGAACACTATAAAGAATTCGATTAATTTTGTAGCCTCACAGAGGATTAAAGGAATCTTGTGCGTCTGTACTCTGTACAACTAATCGTTGCTTGCTAAAACATTAAACGACAAATAAAATAAGTCGATTACTCGCGGCGCGTTTGAGCCTCTCAAAGGCGGCCGATTTGTTAGGCATAAAGACCTCTTTATACGTATATCGGGAATTTATTCTATATTTATTCGGCCGGTTATTATTGCAATTCAATTAATGAACAATGTTCGGTCAGGTTTCGCTCTTTAATGCGGCTGACGGGCGCGTTTGGCGAAATTTTCGCTTTTTATGCGGTAATTAAGAACAGACCTTTTCAGTTTTGGAGTTTAATCGAAAAAAACGGTGGTTTTGCTTGCGGGATTTTTTAGTCTGACATTCCTGAAGGATTTTGTTCGTCGAAGAATAATAATGAATGTAGAGCAGACAGTTCGTTTTGAGGTGCGGGTATCCTAGGGCTGAGGATATGCCTAGTAGGTACCTTCAACCTATAGACACAGAATAAGTATAATAATAGTATGTAGTATGTACACTACTAAAACAATTACATATTATTAGTATATTTAAGTACCTACAAGATAAAAGTATCCTGTGAGGCTGCGATTAAGATTTAAGTCATTTTAATTACGAACTTGGACCGATCTAATTAATAATTCAAAATTCGAAAGTTTTTTTATTAAAATAGACTTTTTACAAGTGCTTATGAATAGTCGAATGAATCTACCACTGGTTCGGAATGCCATTCCTACCGAGAAGAACCAGCAAGAAACTCGGCGGTTGCTCTTTTGAAAAAAAATAATTTACAATTTCATTAATTTGTAATTACATTTAAGTAACCGCTGTCCTTAGCATTGCTGGGGCGATTCAAATCCATGCTCCTTTGTCATTTACGTAATCTTCAACAGTATAATAAGCTTTTTTCAGAAGCATATGTTTAATGGACTTTTTAAACTTGTAAAAAAAGGCAAGTTTAAAATAGGTTGTGGAATTTTGTTATAGAATAGAATGCTCATTCCCACGAACGACCTTCGGACTTTCCTGAGGCGGAGCGATGGAGTCACGACCCTATGGCGGTTTCTAGTTGGCCTATCGTGCAAATCGCATATTCTTTTGTATTTCTGAACGTGCTGTTTTACAAAGATTAAATTACTGTAAATATATTATACCTATTTCCTTGAATTTCTCTCTAAGGGATTCACGTGGTTTTAAATTGTATATTGCACGTACTGCCCTTTTTTGTAATACAAAGTTTTTTTGAATATCTGCCGCTTTACCCCACAGCAAGATTCCATAAGACATAATACTATGAAAATAAGCAAAATATACAATCTTTGCAGTTTCAACGTCTGTTAACTGCCGAATCTTTCTGACAGCGTAAGCAGCAGAACTGAGTTTACCAGCTAGATTTGATATATGGGTGCCCCATTGAAGCTTAGCATCTAAGGTCACTCCCAAGAACACGGCGGCCTCTTCTATTTTTAACATATCATTGTTTAAGACTAGATTAATGTTACGTGTATTCTTGGTATTGGGCAGTGCGAACTCAATACACTTAGTTTTTTTGCATTTAAAAGTAAGTTGTTTACAGTAAACCAGTGAGTGACCTGAGAAATGGCACTATTTACGTCGTCAAAATCTTCCTTATTTATATCGACTTTAAAAATTAAAGACGTATCATCAGCAAATAGCACAATATCGCAAGTATCCTGGACGAAATATGGTAAATCATTTATATATAGTATACCAAGAACATGAAGGGACCCAGAATAGAGCCTTGAGGGACACCCATTAACGAGGCTGATCCGGATGATTTCAAATCATTTACACATACCGTCTGAATACGGTCACTAAGATATGACGCAATGAGGCTAAGTGCAGTGTCTTTGATCCCATAGTGGCTTAATTTGGTCAACAGTGTCTCTTGCTCAACACAGTCGAATGCCTTAGATAAATCACAGAAAATACCAATAGCATTCTGTGAGTTCTCCCAGGCATCAAATATATGTTTTAACAGCGCCGCGCCCGCATCGACTGTTGATCGACCTTTCGTAAAACCATACTGCTCGGAGTGAAG
Organism: Erebia ligea; assembly: GCA_917051295.2. Classification (NCBI taxonomy): domain Eukaryota; kingdom Metazoa; phylum Arthropoda; class Insecta; order Lepidoptera; family Nymphalidae; genus Erebia; species Erebia ligea. The sequence goes on from OU785228.1 coordinate 15,228,972, forward strand.
TAATTTATTTAAATTAAAATGTTGGAGCAGTTGGTTAAGCATAATTTTTTTAAATATCTTGCTAAGGGTTGGCAAAATTGAAATTGGTCTGTAATTATTTGGATCACTTTTGCTACCTGATTTAAAAAGAGGAATCAATTTACTACATTTCATGAGGTCAGGAAAAGATCCCAAGTCCACAGACTCATCAAAAATTTGAGCAAGATATGGCGCAATAACATCAATAACATTGCAGATAATTTTCACTGATAGGTATACTCCATAGATTTCCCGTTTTTTTGCATTGTAAAGATTTGAATGTTTTTATAATATCATATAGGGGGTCACGTACTGAAACTTAAACCTAACACTGCACTCAGAGACATTACTACTGAGAAGTTTATAGGCTACTGTTGGCGAGGAATTAAGGGAACTGGTAGTGGAGATTCGAATATTTTGGAAGAAATTCTCAAATGTATTTGCAATTTCCAACAAAAAAAAATTAAGTGCCCATTTAACAGTATAATATACAAAATTTTAATTATCCGTAAGTAAATACATTTTATGATTTTCTCAAATGAGTTTTTTATAATGCAATTTCCCGACAAAATGTACTTAAGCGTTAACTTTACGTTATCTGTGCTCGTTTACGTCAGAATCCTTCAATTTTAAAAAAAAAGTTTGTAAAAAAGGTTTTTTATCCTGTACAGCCGCAACGGCTACCGGTATTCGACGGCCGTCAATAAACGCCGTTATAATCTGTCCTTTACATATAAAAACACTCAGCTCGAGGCACTTCGACTTTATCTCTTCATCCATTGCCTGTGTGAAATCTCGAACCTACCACCAACTTTTTAATTATTACACATAAAAGTTTTCTCTGAATTCACTCATTCTCATTCTCATTCATTCTCATTTTCAAGCTAGGTATACCTATCTACCCACACCATTATAAACAAGTGTCGAAATGAGAACTATGAGAAACGAGGCAAACGGCGAAAAATATGGTTGAATAAATTGTAATCTATACTAATAAGTATGATAAAGAGGTAAACTTTGTGAGTTTGTGAGGTTGTAGGGGGCAATCTCTGGATCTACTAAACCGATTTTAAAAATTATGGTAGGTACTTGGTACCAGAAATTTAAAATCGCAAAAAAAAACACATTATTTGCCACATTATTTGTGAGTGTCATAGTATATATCATATTAACCCGAAAAATTAGAGAGATCCCGTGGGAATTTAAAAAACTTATTTCACGCGGACGAAGTCGCGGGCATCTGCTAGTGTAATAATAGTCTATACAAAAAGTAAGCTGAACAAATTTTTTACAAGATAACTAAAACTTGCCTGAAGCTTTTAAATATCCAAAAAAAGAAAACTAGCGATTCATGGTCCGGGCAATTCCTGGCGTTTCACCTCCCCATCTCTAGCTACATTATCACTTCTCATCATGTGTGACGGACGACGATGATCAAGCGTTAGCCTATATAGTGCATAAAAAATAATTTCAAGTCTTTGTGTCATTTGTTTCATAGTTTTAACTTTTAGTACGAGTATGAAGTTTTTAAGTGTGCCCTGTTTATATTTTATCATTGCGATATTCAAAAACTACAAAAACACAGAGCGGTTGAGTTAATTTTATTTAAGTTTATGCACAGTGGTATTTACAAAAAATATCTTTGCATTTAATATCATCAAAATCGGATAACCAGATACGAGTAGGTATTATGCCGTGAATGGGTTAGACAGATAGATATAAAACATACACACATTCTCATTCTATAAATAATTAATCATGTTTTTGGAAATAAATATTTTTTCATTTTTTTTTCATAGTTAGTGTGGTTTAATCAAATAATAATCGTTTGCGCACATAATTTTGTCTAACCTGCAGATCTATATAACTATAACCTGTTTATGTACAAACGTAGGCAGGTACCTACGTACCTATGTATCTAGTTTCTAGTAAGTAGGTAGGTAGGTATAGCTCTAACCTACTTATTTATTCCAATAAATTCCTTACAAATACAATGTAATTGTGAAACCATAAAGTGAGGGTAGATATAAACTTACTGGTATAGTGGCACCGCTTTAAATATCACTATTAAATGCCTTAAAATAAATTTGAGAACGAAAATGTATAAGCGCGCTTTAACATTCTTGATCAAGAAGTTACGATTAAACGGAGTTGGTAGTTGTGGAATTAAAAGTTCACTTCATTAACATGATAGAGTTAGTTTGAAACTTGAAAATTGAAATACAACATGTTTTGAAAGACTGAAATAATTTAATATAATTTTTTTTGGGTTTCTGAACAGGTATTTTACTTAAACTAACAATTATGCACTTACTGAGATAATTATATTTTCAGCCCAAACAGAAAGAAAACATTCATCAAATTGATAAAGTTCGTTGGAAAGTGGTTTCTGGCGTCACATTGATTTTAGAATCTTCTGTGAGTGGCTTTTTCCTCGTCTCTATTATTTTTTTTCTAATCACCTTGACAATATTCGGCCGTGCAGAAAGCGAAGAGGGGAATGGGTTTAATGTAACCGCATTACCCCTAACACCATCTTAGACTGTATCATGACTTACCATCAGGTCAACAGGTCAAGGGCTAACTTGTAGTGGAATAAAAAAGACAGTTCTTGAGTACATAAATTACGTTCTCTAAGTATTATTGCTCTATCAACGTAACAAAATATTGGCAAATAATATAATAAAACTGTACTCAGCAAAACTTGAAAAAAGATACCGATACTGGAATTTAAAGCCTACAATTACCACATCTACCTGCGTTTGCGTATGCGTCCACGGCGCCACGACATTAGTCGGTGGTCGGGCCGGGTGACAAAACAAATGAGTGTTTTAACGCTATCTCTTCCTTTCAACCTCGCCGCCCGCCGGTAGCTGCAGATACGGCCTTTCAATATAATCTAAGCCATTCATACCCTATTATTCTGTAGAGGAGATAGATAACTCTTTATACGGTGTTCTTTTTAAAAGGGTACCAGGGAATTTGTTTATCTTGGCCACTTTTTTTTATTAGTCACAGAATTTCTTATGCGTTTTTGCGGAGACTACCAATTACTTTTTTTTTTTCGTTTGATTAGTCAAGGTATTTATTGGGGGTTCTTCGAAGACTAGATACGCAGTTCTATAGTAATTTTATTGAGGACCTTGCATAGTATATTTTGTGGTCAGAAATTAGAATAGATATTGATTAATTTAATGTTTCTGGTAAGTACTTAGCTGTACTGTCCCAAAAACGAATTCGTAATTTTCGATAGTATTATGACACCCGTCATAGCTAAAAAGACTGTTATTAAACTAATATAGACTAACTTCTCAGCCATTCATACTATTATTCTGTAGAGGAGATAGATACCTAACTTTTTATACGGTGTTCTAATTAAAAGGGTACCAGGTAATTTGTTTATCTTGGCCACTTTTTTTTTATTAGTCAAAGAAATTCTTATGCGTTTTTGCGGAGGCTACTTACCAATTACTTTTATTTTCGTTTGATTAGTCAAGGTATTTAAGGATTTTGCAACCTTTTAGCAGGCAAACATATTGGAAAAGAGACCAAAATACATAAATGAGAACTTTGTAATACATGCAAGTCGAATTGAAATTATTCAGTTAGAGTCCTGCTGAATAAGTAAATTTTAATTACGTGAACGCGACATGATAGCAAAACAGTTAAATTAGTTAAGCAAATAGGCTTTCGAATTGTCGATAGGTAGTTCGTTCTATGTAATTACTTGCTGAAACAACTAATAAATTGAATTTATTAAGCGTATTATACTAACCTAATTCAAAAAACGAAGTGTAGGTACCTATATTAAGTTTTAGCTTTTAATTCAACTGACTATGAATTTACATTTTATGTTCTTAATCTAATAAGTGCAGGTCGTCAACCTGTACCATTATTTTTTCTTCTATCATTTTTTTTAATTTAAAAAACTTTAGGCTGGATATTCCAGACATTTCCTTCGTCTGTTGACCACCTATTAATATTTTAGGAAAACGTTTTCGACTCTACAGTTTTCTATATGCCTATGAAGTATAAACCCAACAACGATTATATATTTTAACTTTTTACTGTACCTTATTGACGCATTAGAACTCCACTCACACACATAAGGTTTTAGAAAATCCAATTTATTTCGTTTTGTGCCGTTTTTTCAATTAAGTTCCATAGTTAGTATTTTATCGACACTGCCGTTTCGACTTTCGACTGCACGGATCAAGTGTGTTTGGTATGTGGATTAATATATAAACCCACAGCTGGACTTAGGTTTTTTGCAAGGATCGACAGGTTTAAGATTCTCTTAGGTCTTGTTCCAATTTCGTCTAGGGGCTTAAATATTGAAAAAAGATATTTAATTTTCAACTCTACAGTTTTCCCAATCCAACGACCACCGATACCGCGTTTAAATTTGACTTTTTATTGTCCCTTATCGCGGCGAGAACTTCACTCACACGCATTAGGCTTTTATAAAATCATTTATTTCGTCTTTTGCCGGCTTTTTAATTAAGTTCTATGGAAGGAAACTTGATACCGTCTCTTCTGTATTGTGCCGAGATTGATGTTATTATAACGTTTTATCGATATCGAAAGTGGGCATATGGTCATAAGTCTCTCATTATTTTTAGAGTTCTATTTCCCGTCACTACCCTAATATCCATATTATAAATTCGTTCGTTCGTTGGTTTGTTTCAAAGAAGTACCTAATAGTGATTTTTAGCATGGATAGAGAAAAGACCAGGGAGAGTCGCATTTTTTTATCATGGATAAAAATATCAGAATAGGCTTGCGCCTGACGACAATCATGCTTAGGTAATTACAAAGCAATGATGAAGTCTTTTTTTATTTTTTATTCCACTACAAGTTAGCCCTTGACTGCGATCTCACCTGATGGTAAGTGACGATCTAGTCTAAGATGGTAGCGGGCTAACCTGTTAGGGGCATGGCAGTTAAATTAAACCCATACCTACCTCTAATCGGTTTCTACACAGCATCGTACCTACCGGAAAGCTAAATCGCTTGGCGGCACGTCTTTGCCAGTAGGCTGGTAACTAGCCACGGCCGAAGCCTCCCACCAGGCCAGACCAAGGAAAAATCAGAAATTATAAATTCCCAATTTAACTGCCGGGAATCGTACCCGGGACCGCACTTTAAGACAACAGCGCTCAACACTGCACCAGGGAGGTAGGTTGTTTAGTTTACTAACGTGATTGATAAAAAACGTAAAAGACCACCAAAAGTGACCGTCCTATCGTAACCACAGTTTACGTGTGCCGAAACATGGAATGTCACTCGCGTTCCCTGCACCCGGCCTGTTAACATTATGCCACTTTTATCTTTAAAACGGTAATAACCTGCTACCTGTCTTTGGACGCTTTTTAATTGATCCCCTGAAGTGATAAAAGAAATTGACCTATCGGGATTAGTAAGAGTTTATCTAGATGATAATCCATATCCATATACTAATATTATAAATGCAAAAGTGTGTCTGTCTATCTGTTTTTCTGTCTGCTACGCTTTCCCGGCCTATCTTTTCAACAGATTTTGATAAAATTTAGTATAAAGGTAGGTTGCGTCCCGGGGAAGGGCATAGGCCACCTTTTATCCCCGAAAATTGAGGATTTCCCGCGGGAGTCAAACAACCTTAATCCACGCGGACGAAGTCGCGGGCATCATCTAGTATTAACTATATATGATGATATTATAATTATAATATAATATTTTCATAATAGAGAGATAAAGGGGCATGCATCAGATGAAAAAGGTCTCAAAAGAAAAAGTCTAAGTCGAAAAAGTCGTTCCAGTTACCGACTTGGGCCAACGTTGCTTCACAATCGCAATCGACTGAAATGCTTTGTTACAGCTAGGCCACTCGTCCCTCAATGCTGCTGTATGTATAGTATAGTAGTAGAAGTGTATAGTTAGGTATGATACGAGTAGAATATGTTCGTGTCAAATCTCTTTTAAGAACTAATAGCCTGCGAATTGCTTCATCATAAAATTATCTGGTCCGGAATATATATTTCTAAGGCTAAGTTTTCTTTGCTTTGCTATAGTGTTAATTTATTCTAGTCAGGTTTAAACATCTAATAAATCCCAATATAAACATAAGTATCAATCAGATAATGTGTGTTTAACTTAGGTAGGTCCAATACGTGAGTTTCGCCTTCAAATCATTAGCGACTCCTTGAAAACATACAGAGCGTAACCCGGTTCATTTTTCATAAATTTCATTCAATTATACATTGCTCTTATTACATAGCGTATAGGGAACGTTTTGGCTTGCCAATATATCATAATATAGCAAAATACAGGCAGACAGGCGTGTCCAGAGAGTGACGAATTATCCTCTATTGAGATGGGCGGGCGGGCACGGCCGATTGGTTTCTAGACGCGCTATACAAATCACATGATAAAGGTTCTGAGTTCTCTGTACTATTAGAATATAGGCCAGGCTTCCAGCCTCTACGTTGACACTATTGATTCTCCCTTCTACTGTGACACACCAAGACGTAATCTTATCCCGTTGCTGATATTCTTTGAGATTGTGACCTTCTTTATCCATACTAATATTATAAATGCGAAAGCGTGTCTGTCTGTGTGTCTGCTACGCTTTCACGGCCTATCTGTTCAACAGATTTTGTTGAAATTTGGTACAGGGATAGTTTGTATTCCGGGGAAGGACATAGGCTTTTTATCCAGGAAAATTTAAGAGTTCCCGTGAGGGTCAAAAGCCTTAATCCACGCGGACGAAGTCGCGGACATCATCTAGTAATTTATAATTTAAAATGTTTTCATAAACCCGATTCCCTACCTTTTTGTACCTACTGCATAATGTCTGATGTTTAATAAATAACTTGAACTAAGTACGTAGATATCCAACCTACACAAGTAGGTACACAACTTTTTCATAACCCTCTAGGTACCCCTAATCGGTTTCTACACGTCATCATACCGGAACGCTAAATGGCTTGCAGGTACGTCTTTGCCGGATGGGTAGTAACTATAGCAATGGCCGAAGCTTCCCACCAGGCCAGACTAGAGTAAATTCAGAAATGATAAATTCCCAAATTTACCCTGCTGGGGATCGAACCCGCTCCCACTTACCAAGACAAAAGCGCTCACCACTGCGCCAATGAGGTCGTCAAAATGCTTAGTTCACGATGATAGACTTTTCATTATCAGCCTTTTAGGAATTCCCACATTCATAATCAAACGTTCAGGAATTCTCAGGTATTTTCGAGCCCGTAAAAACATTCGTAGATTGCTTCGTAAAGACAAAAATATGTGACAAATAACGAGACAAAAGTAAAGAAAGGCAGGCGAAAACATTTCTTTAATATCACTTCATAAGGCGTATCGTTGACGCCCCCCGGATCTAAAGTATGCGTAACTTGCTCACTGTTTTCAGTGGGAATATCAAATATACACGACATTGATATACTAAACTAAAGATACACCAAGAATCTCACAAAAACTCACAAAGTGACCGGTAAAAATGAGTAGGTACCATTTGCTCCGACCACTTTTTCAGAGCTCCACATAAAAAATTATAATATTTACGAGTGATGGAAGTAAAATAGCAGTCAATATTTATAGCTCAAAAATCAAAATTGCCTGCTAAATGTTAAAACTTTTACAATAGGTAATTATTAGTACTTTTAAATTGAGGAGCCTGTTCTTGCGACACGATGTAACGTGGGCTAGTCGCAGTAAGATCGAAGTTAGTCGTGCATACTCCGACAAAAAATGTGAGGACAAAAGTACCGGGACGGCACTAATTATAAGATAACAACTGTTTTACCCACAATTTGGCAAAAAAAAAAATATAGACGTAAATATAGGTAAGTATATTATATTTTGTAACACTCATGAGAGTTTAAACTTAAAACGGTAAAAAGGAGTTTCTAAGGCTATGTGCATCTTTGGTCTAGTGGTTGGCATGACTGCCTTGTTGGTCTAGTGGTTGGCATGTTTGACTGCGGCCGACGAGGTCCCGAGTCCCGGGTCGGGCCGTAATTGAGTATTGGGTTTTTCTGACTAGAAATTCTCAGTATTAGCCCGGAGTTAGGAAGTTGGCGGTGTTTTCACCCCCGTGCCTCGGAGAGCAAGCCGTCGGTCCCGGCTATTATCACTAACATGATAATGGTCGTTAAAGCCCGCCAACTCGCATTGGAGCAGCGTGGTGGGTCTAAGCTCTAATTCCCTCTCTCCTATGAGAGTGAAGCCCTGTGCCCAGCAGTGGGACGTTAATGGGCTGTAGTGGTGGTGGTGGGTGTACATCTTTGGTTATCGTATACCAATGCCACTCGTATGCGAAAAATGTAAAATTGTCGTTTTCACGAGTGAGAGGACAGGTGTGAGGGATAACTTGCGATATAATAAAAATATTCCCGACGGCGACGACAAATACCTTGCAAGTTTGCAATACAAACACGCTGGGAGTTGGGAAGTCGCTTTGAATTCTACGAGACAATAGAGTAGGTACTCGGCCGTCATAGTGTTGTAATTTTCTATTATTCTAGATGAAAACATATGATTTCAATTGAGTATTTGACTGATAGGTAGTCAAATCATAAACTTTTTTTCAAACTTCAAAACGCGTCCTAAGTATGGGAATTATGTGAAATTCTAAAATGTGACGTCATTAAAGTTCGACGCACTTTATTACTTTAATCGATTGTATCAAATGGTTATCTAAATATTTATAAGGCAACCGTGACTGACTGACTGATCTATCAACGCACAGCACTAACCGCTGGTCGGATCGGGCTGAAATTTTGCACTCAGATAGCTATTATAACGTAGGCATCCGCTGAGAAAGGATTTTTGAAAATTCCTCCCCTAAGAGGGTTGAAAGTTTGTATGAAATTCCATAATTTCTCAAGTTATATCCATGAAACTTGGTTTACAAGCTACGGGTAAAAAATTAAGAAATACGTGTTTCACAGTTTTTGAAATTTCAACCCCCGAAGGAGTGAAATAGGGGATGAAAGTTTGTGGCAAAGTGCTTCATTTCTCAAGATATTTCTCAAGTTATATCAACGAAACTTGGTATTTTGGCTAACAGTAATAAATAAAGAAGTATGTGGGTCACAGTTTTTCAAAATTCCACCCCCACGGGGTAAAATAGGGGTTGAAAGTTTGTATGAAAGTCTTTCATTTCTCAAGATATAGCCATGAAACTCAGCATTTGCGCTTTCAGTTAGATATGCAAGAGTACGTGTTTCACCATTTTTGAAAATTCGACCGGCAAAGGGGTGAAATATAGAGTTTGTCCTTCAATCACGCCGCAACAGAGCAACGGATCAACGTGATTGCATGACTATAGTTGAGGACCTGGAGAGTGACAGGCTACTTTTTAAAAAAGAAACTTAAGGAGTGCCTGTGGGGAAAAAACTTAAACCACGCGGGCGAGGTCGCGGGCATTAGCTAGTTCAACATAAAACAATCAGCAGACGTGGATATTATACGACTTTTGGGAGATCCTCTATTTAATAAACAATAAAAAATAATTTATTTGAATAGTAGTCAAATACCCAATCCCCAGATCTTAGGTATATCCAGTGGCGTCCTTAACTTAGAGGCATAAAAGTACTGCTGACCCTATTTAAAAAAGCTCAAAGCATAAATTTTCATCATTCCCTGCCTGAAAGTACCAGTAGAAGAAGAAGGTATCTACGTAACCAATGCCTACCCTGGCTCCAAATAGTGTGCGCACGCCACTGGGTTTACCTCTTGTAGTTACCTTTACTTTATATGGGTTGAAAATTTGTACACTTGTTGTTGGCTGACGATGAAGAATCTTCTCGATCTATGTAGTTGCATCTATTCCATGAAAAAATCTCTAACTCATAGATCATCATACAAATATTATAAACGCATTTATAATGTGGTGTGTGTTTGTTTATTGATTTGTCCACCAATCACGCCGCAACAGAGCAACCGATCGACGTGATTTTTTTGCATGGGTAGGTATAGTTGAGGACCTGGAGAGTGACGTACGCTTTTTTATCCCGGAAAATAAACGAGCTCCCGTGGGAATTTTAAATACGTATTCCACAGATACGAATTTGCGGGCGTCAGCTAGCTAACTACCTGACTACAGTTAACTAGCTGATGCCCGCGACTTCGTCTGCGTGGATTGAGGTTTTTCGGTTCCCGCGGGAACTCTTTAATTTTCCGGAATAAAAAGTAGCCTATGTGCTATTCCAGACTACAATCTATCTCTGTGCCAAATTTCATCCAGATCCGTTCAGCCGTTAGAGCGTGATTGAGTAACAAACATCCATACATCCATACATCCATACATCCATCCAAACTTTCGCATATATAATATTTAATTTGATAGTTGATCAAAGGTTAAACTGTTTTAATTATCTTAGGTCTGTAAAGACTGTGCCTATCGAATAGCCAGGTAGGAACAACTAGAAAATATACTGTAGGTACGTAGTAAGTACCTAAAAGCGCGACTTTAAGTTGAGATACTTAAGTATTTATTAGACAATCACGTGTGAAATTATTAATTACTTTTTAATACACACTAGGTACTTACACACTAGGGGCAAATAGTTAAAAAAACCTATTCTTGCCATTATTTCTAGGAATTCTAGGTACCTAGATATTAATATTATGTTGTAATTGATTTACGTTTCACACAGGTCTTACCCACAACATAATATTATACCTAAAGCCTACAAAAACGGGCAATTTGTTATACATTTTATATAACCGATGAGTCCAAGGGAAAAAAACCGACAACATAATCGCAGTACGCCGGTAAACTGGTGGTAAAACGGGGCAGTAAAAAACTTTGATTTATTATGTGGCGACGAATTCAATTGGGATTCCTTGCGAGGATGTGTGTGGGAGTTGTCAGCTTAGAATTATTATGAATCAGGAGATTCTTGCAAGTTTGTCAAGCCTTTTGAAGTTTTTTTGTATAATAGTATGAGCAATTACAATGGCAATTACCCAATTTTTGCGAAATTACCTTAACCTATCAAAATATAGACCTGGCGCAGTGTTGACCGCTATTGTCTTAACGTGGGAGATCCCTGGTTCGATTCTCGGCAGGGTCAATTTGGGAATTTATAATTTCTGATTTTTCTCTCTGGTCCGGCGAGGTGGGAGGCTTCAGCCGTGGCTAGTTACCACCCTCCCGGCAAAGACGTACCGCCAAGCGATTTAGCGTTCCGGTACGATGCCGTGTAGAAACCGACTATAGGGGTATGGGTTCAATATATCTGCCATGCCCCTAACAGGTTAGCCCACTACCATCTTAAACTGGATCATCACTTACAATCAGGTGAGAGCGCAGTCAAGGGCTAACTTTTAGTGGAATAAAAAAATCTTTGCGAGGTTAATTAAATTAGGAGTCCTTATTACCTTTTATGAATTAGGAGATTCTTGTAAGGTTTCCAACTCTTTTGAAGTTTTTATAGGATAATCATATTGTCGTGGTAAGCTTTCATCACCATTCGTATAAAATATAAATAGAATCACAAAATTTAATTGAAAATATGTTGCTAAAGGCAAGTAGAGACGTTTTCAGACACCCTATGTACCTATACGTTAAAAGTCTGCATCTCTATGGTCTAAATTGAGGCTTGTATCCCGTACCTCTACTTCCTTAGAAGAACTGCCGATATAGAAGTGAAAACTTATAACTAAGAATTTTAGTATTAAAATTTGAAAAAAAAGGGATTAAAGTTTAATTACGAATGTATCATTTATATTTAAGACCTTTAGTCTTCGTAATAACGAGAGCATGTTGAGCGTGTCGGTGACGCGAATCGACAAGTTTACCCCCTACCAACAAGTGCTCAACGCGGTTAAAGAAGTTTTCACTTCAAAACGTGCTTTTGCTTGTTGGTTTAGCTTTCAAACACACTTCAACAGACCTGGACACGGACAGTAAGAAAAGCTAGTTTTTATTAGGAAAATTCAAAGAGTCACCGCGTGATTTTAAAAGCTTTACCTACGCGAACGAAGTCACATAATGACATCATCTAGTGTTCTATAACTCAAAGCCTCTATACCTATAATATATTACCTCTATGCCTCTGACATATTACTAACAATTTTTATATCACACTACATTATTGCACGTGAAAAACTATATCCGCGAATGTCGTGCTTACATCACGCGGGAAGGGCCTCGGTGTGTCAACGTTGACACTTTTATGTGTTTTCCATGCAAATTGACCAGCAGAATTGATGGTCCGACGCCTCTTGTCATATTTCAACCTTCGAGTTGACGCGAGCGATGCTATCCAAAAAACTGGGTCGGGACGGTACGCCCTTATAGCAGAACGGACATGTTTTGTATAGGTATAGTAAGTTTGTTTATTTACAAAATATTCATCAATGTCGATGCATATTGGCATTTTTATAGTTATGTATATATATTTTAGTGTTGTTATATGTTGTTAGTGATAATATGTGTCCAGATAGCAGATGGCGATTGCTTAAAAACACTCGGCAAGATTTTTTTTGGGATAAGAGCAAACTATATCCATAATCGTGCGTTTTTAATGCAAATTTGCATCTGCCTATACCTATTCACCCTTCGTTTTGTTTAACGGACTTTGGCACAGAGAAAGCCTTACATCTCGGAGAAGGTCATAGGATTTTTATGAGTTTTATCCCGGAAAATTGAATTCCATGGACTAAGTCCTGCACGCCGATGAAGTCCGCAGATCATGTACCTACCAGGTACTTTATAATTATCATCATCATCATCATCATCATCGCGTGACTTCTTCAAAACGAAGTTTGGCGGTCATCATGCGAAAATCCTCTCTATTTTGAGCCGCATCTTTTAGTCTTGGATAGCTGAGCCCTGTCCACGTCCAACCACTTGCGACCAGCAGGGCTAGCATGGGCCGGAGATAATAATTTTATCCCCCGATTTTATCCACTGACAAGAGATAAAATTAGCTTATCCACTTCTCAGAGCACGGCAACAGGGGAGAGGAGAAGTTGATCCCCGTTTGACATTTCACGGGGACTCGGGGGACTATTTATCCACCGTTATTTAACATTTTTATTTATTTATTTAGGAATAAAAATTTTATCCTTTCCTCGGGGAGAAAATTGTATCGGCCCATGCTAGGGGGGCTGGAGCTCTCTTGCCTGCAATCCTTCCTTCCAAAACTAGTCTTGGAAGTGAGAATTGGGCGCCTCTTTGCAGGTGTCCGAAGAACTTCATAATAATTATAGTCAGCTATAAATATCTAAGTATTTTTTCTTTACTATTCTCGTTGTTGTTTGTTATGTAGCTTTTTGTTTATATTGTTTGTATTGTTTTAGTGTTTGTTGTTAATGCTGTTCCTATTCTTACAAGACAAGTATCTAACAGAAACATATTCTACATCATAGTAGGTAGTTATAAAATATCACGGCATACATCAGAGTCAGTGTAAGCATTGACATTTTATAAAGCTATTTGTTTACAAAGTAAATGGGTACAAGTCAATACATCATACTATGTAGGTATTAAGAATGCGTAAACTTCTACAGTCGCATGCTAGAATTTGACAAATGGTTTTAGCCACGGTTTACACTTTACGCAAACTTTAAATAAGTAGATACATTCCGTTTAACTGTGAATTTCCGGCACTTAGCTTAGTCTTTTAAAGTTTACCTTGGTAAAACTTAGTTCGAATTATTTACATAATACCTAAACTTTATATTATAAGTTCTAACACCCGTCGCTTGATTGTAGGCAGAGTAGAGTATATAATCCATACGAATATTATGGTTGCGAAAGTGTCAGTCTTTCTGATACGCTTTAACGCCTTATCTCTTCAACCGGTTTTGACGAAATTTGGTACAGAGATTGGTTGCATCCCGTGGACTTTTTATCCCAGGAAATTATGTTCCCGCAGGATTCACGCGGACAAAGTCGCGGACATCTAAACTATGTATAAAAATAATGTGAATGCATACTATGAGCTCGGCTTATCACTAATGCATAAGAGCATAAGATTTATAGTACAACCTATGTAGGAATGTAGATACACATGTGAGGCAACTGTGTACGAGACGTAGGCTCTATACGACAGCTTAGGAATCATACAGTTTGGAAGCCAAGGCATAGCTAGTATTTCTCTGTACTTGCTAAAGCAACATCCAGCGGGGACTTTATGGGAAAGCGGGCAAGCGCTTTAATTGGTTATTTAAGGAAAGGGATGATGACAACTCAATCAAATCAGCAACTCTTTATCAAACTTAAAAACGCGCCTCTAGTATGGAAGTTTGTATTAAATACATAGTTGTGTCATCAATTTTCTTTCGTTTATCAAACTTAAAACTAACCGAATTGTGAATTTTAGGTCTCTTGGAATAGACCCTCTATTTAATAATCAGTAAGAAATCATATTTTATTTTTGACATAGGCATTATCCGTATCGCTGGTACCCTTGTTAAAAGGAAACTCAGTTGTCCACATAAATAAACTATAATTTAACAATAAAATTCACACACAAACACGGCAGCCATACCTAATTATTATAAGATCCATCATAGCGTCCCTCACCGGCATCGCCACTCTCGAGAACCATACAGGCAGTGATGCCATGTTCAGGTCGCTTTCATTTTTTCCTTCTAACATACCTAAGTACAAGTACTATTCCTGAACTATAAGGTTGTTAAGCCACGGTCGTATCTATTCCGGTGAATGGCGTGAAGTCTGCAATTCCGATGGAAACATGCTTGTCACAAATTTCCATGACTATCGGTGGGGGCATCTCTCACGCGGCGTGCAATCGGCCGTCGATTGCCGGCTTTTTATGGCGAAAGGAAAAGAAACATGGAGGTGCCGCTGATGGAACACCGTGTCACGGTTTATTTTCCGAGTTAAGGTCTATCCCCACTACAGAGACACGGCGCGGCACGTAGCGGCAAGTATTTTTCGTGCTGCATCTCCGTGTCGCGTCGTTTTAACGTACCCAGCTCCATACAAACTCATACAAATAATATTTGCCGCTACGTGCATCTGTACTCTGTAGTGGAGCTAGACCTTTAGGTTTTATGTCGTCTTGTATCTTCGACCATATACAACCTATGTATGGTCGATATCTTGCATACTTGTCTTACCTACTGCGAATTAAGTCGACAGTCGACACTATTGGTTTTTGAAAATTTTGGCTTTCACGATTTAGGGTTGAGCTTTTAATTGAACTAACGAAAAGTTCGAGATTTTAACAGATTTCCCGTACAACAGTTCAATAGTACATTGTTACCCTAGGGATGAAAGTAACTTATTTAGTCCCGAGACGGGGTTTGGCGCCCGAGCGTAGCGAGGGGGCCTATAGTTCGAGGGACTAAATAAGTCTTTCATCCCGAGGTAAACACTGTGCTTTTCATTACGAATATAAGGAAAGTCAAAATAAAAAGTGTATGAATCAGTTGTCTTTACTTTATGAATAAAGTCTATCTTTCTTCTTGTCTATGGATGCACTCGGGTATAAAAAAAAAAAAAAAAAAAGTCGTGTTTCATTTGAACTCCAATAAAAATTCAGTTGAAAACGATTCTCCCTAGGTCTGAAAAGTATTACTTTCAACCCGCTTCTCAGGCAACTTCAAACCTACTTTCCGTGTATGAGTAATGAAAAATTCATTACTTCTCTGGCAAAAATTAAGTAGTTACCTACAGTATATTCGGTGATCAAAAAATAGTAAGTAAATGTTTATACCTATATTGCCAAGCGTTACTTATTATTTTTTACTTTACTTATCCATCGCAAGTTATTTTATCGGATTATGATATTAAAACTCTATCAAAATACTAAACAAAATTCGTCCGCGTGGATTGAAATTTAGAAAATTTAAAATTTTTAATAATATTATAATTTAATTTTTTGTTGAAATTTTTGGAATTTTATAATTTCAATAAAATATAAATTATTTTTGTACCTATACCTACCACTTAACAATTTCACCTTACTCACTTTCAAGAAAGGCTTTTTTGGTTCCTGCGGGAACTCTTCAATTTTCCGGGATAAAAAGTAGTCCGTGTTATTCCAGACTACAATCTCTGTGCCAAATTTCATCCAGATCCGTTCAACCGCTCTGGCGTGATTGAATAAATCCATCCATCCATCCAAACTTTCGCAAATATAATATTAGTATAGAAGTCTATATCAAAATATTTATACGCAAATAGGTAGGTATACCTATTCGTGTTCGTGTGACTTCACACTATAGGTAAGAAGGCTCACACCTAAATTACACTATCAACATTCGAACGGCGAACATAAAAAGGTACACAAAAATCGTTAGTTTAGCACCCCCCATAATAATAGATGATTTGCCCCCTCGTATCCACATAAGGAGGAACCAGTATAACAAGGCCTGCAAGTAATGATTCGTCAGCAGGAGTTTTGGGTGCCTATGAGTGAGTTTTAGCGGGGTTAGGGGTCGTATATCTCTGGTGTCGGGATGCGTGTCTTCAGCCCATCCTGGTTTGAGGCAGTCCCAGCCTAATGCCACTTGTATCGGACATTTTATCGTTACACGCACTGAGTTGCGATGTTACTAGAGCAGCAATGTCCAAGAATGGATTTATACTGACTGGGGAACAGAGTCGCCAGTTCTGCTTGCCACTACAGCTCAATAACGTCCCACTGCTGGGTACAGGCCTTCACTCTCATAGGAGAGAGTGAATTAGAGCTTAGACCCACCACGCTGCTCCAATGCGTCATTATTTAATTGCCTTTTTTCCATTTATCAATTCATTTGTGTAGAGAAGAATCTGTCAATGTAGAGACCTATGTCTCTACACTCACAGTAGGTAATGATTTAATGAACTAAGGTAAAAAGGAATACTTTTTAGGTACTTAGTTACTTACCTATTAAAAAATAGTTCTAATCTAAACTGTAGTCTCATTGACTGTACGTATAACGTACAGCGTATCTGCACAGTTGAACGTAAGTCTCCGAATAGGGATTTCCACACCATAAGTAAAATGGCTCCACTCCGTCCGACTCCTTGCGAAGATTAGTTTATTTTACATTTTAAGTATATTAACTTAGGTACTAAAAAAATTTTTACTCTAAACCCGTCGAATTTCAAGCAGTATTTGTTGGGTGCGAGATTAGCACATGATGATTGACATTTGCTGTTCCACGGCCAGACTCAATGGCCACACGCTCGATTTTCGGGCGAGTTGTGAACGGCGAGTTTTAGCAACTATGCTCTGGTGACGGTTTTATTGGCCCTAAAGGTGAAATAAAAGCGAACTTGGAGTGTTTCTAAATTTTGCGGTGTTATGTCGGTATTCTGGAGCGTTGTCACGTTTTTACGGGCGGAGTTGGGGGGCAACAGAACTGTTCACGTGATAAGTCACTATAATGTTGGGCGCTCGTAGATATTTGAATTTTTCGTACATTTGTGTTTACAACTTTGTACAAACTTCCATTGGGAAATTTTCAAGTGACATTTATGAAAAGGACGCCATAAAATATTTGAATGTGACCGGCAATCGAATTGGAGTTATTTTTTTCCGAAAAACAACAAATAAATACAGTTTATGATAGGTAGACTATTATTAGGTAAGGTTTTGTGAAATTTACTGGGACGGGATAAACCATAAGTACTACCTAATAATACCTAATAATTAGGAATGCAAAAGTGTGTTTATGTATCTGTTTAGTCGTCTCCAATCTCCAAGTCTCCATCCGCTTTACCAATTTTGACTAATGGGTAGTAGGTAGGTAGCTTTCATGCAGAAGGAAGCTAATAGGTATAATGGGTAAGTAGGCTACTTTTATCCTGAAAAATTTATTAACCCTAATTCCATGCAGACGAAATCGCAGTCATCAGGTTGTATAGTTACCTAATTATATAAGGTCATTCGAAAAAGCGCCCCAAAAAAATTCCCTAAAAAAAATAGTAGGTAGGTAGGTACTAGGTACCTACTGTGACCCCTTTTCGGGCTGGAACCCCATTTCTGTCTGATACAATTCGCAAGGTCAATCAAGGAGGGGTGGAGCTCGCAACTAAAAAAGGCGACTCGGGAGACGTACTTTTATCGTTGTCTTCAACCGATAGACCTCCACTGTGGGATATAGATATCTTGGGGGAAAATCCACTTGCGACTCCAATGCTCCGTCCACTGAGTATAGAGGGTATGTCAACGCTGGGCATTCCGGCCGTCCGGAGTCCGGACTATCAAGAGAAGAGCGGTACAAGATTCCGAGTAAATCCTTACGAGATACCTTTGTCCAGCAATGGATGACTATCGGTTGAAACGACGCATTAGAGATGAAAGTAGGTAGTTGAGATTTTCGGTATAAACATGATTTTCGGATTCATGATAATAACGTCATATTTAAAAGCTCCGATAAAAACGTACGTAATAGCAGCCGTAAGCCATTATTCAAACATTTCAGTATGGTGTTCACACAAGACGTGTCGTTTTCACAATTTCCCCGCCAATTTTCAGTAAACAAAATGGCCGCCAGGCGCGGTGTGACACGCACGTTTAGTAACACGCAAACTACTTTTTAAAGAACACGTTATCTAAAGAACGTGTTAATTATTAAGCCTTTAATAAAAAAGGAAATTTATTATATCTTGTTTGACTTTAACATCGATATTGTACCTATACAATTACTCAACAAAGAAATTATTTTTAAATATTATTCCTACTTTTAAGAACTTATGGGTGTGTATGAGCCTTCATTATTCAACGTACCTACATAAGTATGAGTTTAAGGCCGGCCTCACAGAGCCGGAATGCCTATCTGAATTCAGAATCTTAATTCAGAATCTGAATTCAGAAAGCACAAAAATGCATACAATTTCACTGTTCCCCACACACATTCTGGTTTTTTCAGATTCTTAATTTTTCAGATCGATCTGACAGAATGTGTCGACGAGCGTTCTTAATTCCGGATCTGAAAGTTTCAGATTCTGAATTCAGAACGCACATCTTTCCATACATTTCTATAGAGCGGACACACACACTCTGAATTCAGATTGAATTACTTCAGTCGTCACTGCAACCTGGTACCGTATAGACGTGTTGCGACTTGCGACCCGTCGTGATGTGTGGCACGGAAAATTTAATGTCATTGTTTGTCTAAGCAGTGGATGCGAAACACTAAATTCCCTCCCTAGGGATATAAAGAAGCCTTTATCACTCTCCAGATCCTCAACTAAGTATATGCAAAAAATCATGTCGATCCGTAGCTCTATTGCGGCGTGATTGAAGAACAAACCAACAACACACGCTTTCGCATTTATTATATTAGTATGAACTAGACAACCGCAATCTAACATCGTTCGAGATTTAGCTTGCTACTGCTAGGTTGCCTAGCGACCTAAGTCTCGAACTGTATAATATATGATTATCGTGTAATTAACATATTTTAATTTGCAAAAACAAGTATTGATGTCAATAATTAAGATAAAAACTATCCTATCTTTTAAGTTGGACCAAATTACAGATAGTTACGAAGTTTGATCTAAATCGGTTCAGTAGTTTAGAATCTGTCAGGATACTGACGCAATTTTCTCGCCGTAATATGGTATGGCTCTCCCTTTATCTATTTACATTCATTGGATGAATCCAGTGTATTCGTTTGTATTTCTTTTTATTATAAAAATGAAAAAGAAGCGTATCAATAATTCCTCTTCCATATTCAAAGACGTCTGCCTGAGCCGAGAATAACGTTACTAGTGATCAATCGACAAATTCATAATCTGAATTCCGGTATATTGCCTCACACAGTACCGGAATTCAGTTTCTGAATTAAGATTCTGAATTCAGAGAGGCATTCCGGCTGTGTGAGGCCGGCCTAAAGCTTTGACAAGCAACGGTACTAAACAAGTACCTATGTACCTACCTTAATAAATAAACGTTTACGTCATTATACAATGGACGTAGGTATGTCTAAATGAGTGTTTATTACCTTTTTAGGACCTCTTTGTGAAACCGATTATGATGAATGATGATATTTGGTACAGAGACAGCTTGCATCCCGGATACGGGCATAGGATACCTAGGCTATTTGTTATTTAAGAAAATCTAAGATATCTAAATTCAAAGTCCCGACATCGTTTCATGACATTAGGTACATTGTTTGCTATATGAGCATCTACAGTTACCTTCACAGCTCACCCCAATAAATCAATTAAATCCTCAAACTGCCCTAACGATTGTATTCTAACCTTTTTTTGCAACCATTGTTTCAGTAAGCCGATCCAAACCACAGACATATAAAGAAAAGTAGACATAACATAGACAAGCGTATAGGAATCAGTGTCATTTTCCCTCCAAGCAAAAATGTGTATGTTCCTATCTTTTTTTTATTTGTTGCAACACTGTGCAACACTACCATACCTTTAGGTACATCTCACCCCAATCATTAAATTAAATCCTCAAACTGCCCGAACGATTGTATTCTAACCTTTTTTTTCAACCACTGTTTCAGTAAGCCGATCCAAACCACAGATATATAAAGAAAAGCAGACATAACATAGACAAGCGTTACATAGGAATCAGTGTCATTTTCCCTCCAAGCAAAAATGTGCATGTTCATATCTTTTTTTTTATTTGTTGCAACACTGTGCAACACTACCTTACCTTTACAGCTCACCCCAATCATTAAATTAAATCCTCAAACTGCCCAAACGATTGTATCTAACCTTTTTTTGCAACCACTGTTTCAGTAAGCCGATCCAAACCACAGACATATAAAGAAAAGCAGACATAACATAGACAAGCGTATAGGAATCAGTGTCATTTTCCCTCCAAGCAAAAATGTGTATGTGCATATCTTTTTTTTTATTTGTTGCAACACTGTGCAACACTACCTTACCTTTACAGCTCACCCCAATCATTAAATTAAATCCTCAAACTGCCCTAACGATTGTATTCTAACCTTTTTTTGCAACCACTGTTTCAGTAAGCCGATCCAAACAAGTGCTAAGTGTGAAATGCAAATATTGGCATTGTCTGTGGTCAAAACAGCACTCAACATGTAACAAGAGACGTCAAACACTAGCGTTGAAAACGTTAGATTGGTACTTACTATTGTTTTGCGATTGTTATTGTGACATTAGCTTGACACGCCTTTTTCGGTCGAGTTTAAAGTACCACTGTTTTAAGCTACATATTAGTAATAATAACCACCACCACTACAGCCCATTAACGTCTCACTGCTGGGCACAGGCCTCCACTCTCATAAGAGAGAGAATTAGAGCTTAGACCCACCACGCTGCTCCAATGCGGGTTGGTGGGCTTTAACGACTATTATCATATTAGTGATAATAACCGGGACCGACGGCTTAACGTGCTCTCCGAGGCACGGGGGTGAAACAACACCAACTTCCTAACTCCGGGCTAGTACCTATATACTGAGAATTTCTAGTCAGAAAAATCCAATACTTAATAATGGTCCGACCCGGGACTCGAACCCGGGACCTCGTCGGCTGCAGTCGGACATGCCAACCACTAGACCAACGAGTAATAATAACTAGAATCAGGTAATACTAGATGGTTTAAGTTTTATGAAAACCCATGAAAAGCCTGGTTTTTCCGGGATAAAAAATACCTAGGGTATTTTCGTCCCCGGGATGCAACCTATCTCTGTAGGTGTATCTGGAGGCCATGAGGTAAATTCGGATTAAATTCGGCCATGAAAAAGTAAGTGACAGACGACTGACAGACAGACACACTTTCGTAGTTATAATACTAAGTAAGTAGATAGGTATGTTTGAGTATGGAATTATGGATGTGTAAACAACAATACCACAAAAATTACGAAAATGATAGATTAATTATTCAGTGTTAGACGTACCTACTAAGTATCTACATTTAGACACCTAGATTTCCCCGAAATATTGCTGACATTGAGCGAGAAAGAAGGGCATTGGCAGTGAGGTGCAATATGTTGGCCCGCAGGTTTGTCCGATGTAGTAAAGAAGCAAAAATAACACTGTTTAGAGCATACTGCCAAAACTTCTACTCGGGAGGCCTGTGGGTCAACTATTCGAAAAAGGCCATAGACACTCTGAGGGTGCAATATAATAATGGTTTCAGGATGCTGTTGGGCTTGCCGCGGTTTTGTTCAGCGTCAGCTATGTTCGCAAATGAGCGGACTGATGACTTCTTTGCCGTAATGCGGAAGAAGTCGATGTCACTGCTGACAAGGCTGCGCTCAAGTTCCAACCGCATCCTGAATATGTTTGCGAGTAAGGTGGACTCACCAATGCTTGGACACATTATTCAAGTGCTGGTGAGGCCAAAATAAATTTAAATTGTAATGTGAATAATGTGTAATAATTTTCATATAAGTTTTTGTGTAATAATTCTCTATTTTAAATATCTAAATTTTGTGTATCTTACTACTAACATTAATCATTAAGATTTTAAACTAACAAATTGAGCCGTAGTTGCTATTAATAAAGAGTATTTATTTATTATTATTATTGCAAGTTTTTTTATAAACTTTTCGCAATAATTGGCACAAACTCGATCCCAGTTTGATGTTCGTAGTAGTGGTATCGAATACCCATAGATTGGGACGTAGGTCTGTGTGTAAAGTGCTACAAAAGTGCATTTGATCCTCGGACGCAAATATTTGCACGATGCCCCCGTGGGAACGCGCAACTGGGCTTTTATTTAAAGATATAGAGATGACCATCAAAGGGAGGGATGACAAATTCTGTAAAATTTGTATGAATTATGAGAGCGAACGATGAAGAGGGCTATACTTATAACATCTCTACCTACTTACGTCGTGAAGTCAGACATGAATAGATCCATAGAAGAAAATGAAATCTCTTTGTATTATAAAACGCACGGGTAGCACTAATAATCCTAATAGTCTATAACCAATACTTATAGCTATAAAAATGGTTATTGTGAGACTTTTTTTTAGAACTTTTTGAGAGGAACAATTCCACCATAAGTACCTACCTACCTACATTGTTTTCGTGTAACTTTAACTAAGTATTTACGCAGCGCACGGCACGTAAGCTCTCAGAAGAGAGGATTTTTTCCGACTTAGTTCACATAATTACAATTTTCGTAAGGATCTCTAATTTTTTAAAATTAAAATATAGCCTATGTTACTCCCTGATAATGTAGCTTTCTACAGGTGAAAGAATTTTTAAAATCGGTTGAGTAGGTACCTATACCTAGTTTTTGAGTTTATCCATTACAAACAAACAAACAAATCTTTCCTCTTTATAATATTAGTGTAGATAAGTATATAGGTATACCTAAATATTATATAGTTTAGATATTTGTTTTGTTTTGTCTTGCTGGGAAATTAATTACTACATAAATTATGCCCGCGTGGAATGGTGGCATGAAGGCTGGCTTCACTTCCAACCTTACAGCCTTGCTGATCCTTGGCGCAAAAAATGAACCAGCCTAAGAAGAACCACGAAAGAAACGAAGAAGAAACCCACGAAACTTGGTATTTGAGTTTTCCGTTAAATATGAAGAAGTACGAGTTTCACCATTTTTGAAAATTCGCTTCCCAAGGACGTTATATAGAGAGTTTATCCTTCAATCACGCCGCAACAGAGCAACGGGTCAACGTGATTTTTTCCATGAATATAGTTGAGGACCTGGAGAGTGACATCAGGCTACTTTTTATCTTTTTTTATACCGGAAAATTAAGGAGTGGGGAAAAAAACTTAAACCACGCGGACGAAGTCGCGGGCATCAGCTAGTAGTTTATACTTTATATCGCAATAGAATTTAATCTAATCGAATAATAGACACCAATTTTGTTTGCAAAAACCTATGAATTGAAGTGCCCATCAGGATAACACGATGAGCGGCGCCTAAACGCAATCAAGATGTCTATAAAAAACGGCTTTACCCAGCCTACAGCAGTCAAAACCTCAAACAGGATTAAAATTTACACCTCGCCTACCAACAAAAGATACAAGCCTATAAGTAATTAAAAAAAAAGCATTTCACTCTTCAGTAACTTGGCCATTAGTCTTAAATCTCATGAAAGGGATACAGTTTCAAAAACTCGCAAAAAGTACCGAATAAGAATAAAGTTTTTATTTTTTATTCACTATAAAAGTTAGCCCTTGACTTCTGTGCCTTGACTGCGATCTCACCTGATGGTAAGTGAAGATGCAGTCTAAGATGGTAGCGGGCTAACCTGTTAGGGGCATGGCAGTTATATTTAACCCAAACCCCTATTTGGTTTCTACACAGCATCGTACCGGAACGCTAAATCGCTTGGCGGCACGTCTTTGCCGGTAGGGTGGTAACTAGCCACGGCCGAAGCCTCCCACCAGGCCAGACCAGTGAAAATTCAGAAATTATAAATTCCCAAATTGACCCTGCCGGGGATCGAACCTGGGACCTCCGCACGTTAAGTGTAATGAAATCAAAAAACTTTTCAGCTAAGTAGGTACTATATTGTAATACTAAGATAATGCCCGCGACTTCGTCTGCGTGAATTCTTGATTCGATCGATTTCTTTACATTTCTTTTATAATAACTCTAGCTAGATGGCTGTATCTTTATCCATGCAATAAATTACGTCGAACCGTAATCACCTCGTTGCGGCGTAATTGAAGGACGAACCAACAAACAATCACACTTTCGTGTTTATTTAATTTAATTAGGATTTATTAAGGATAAGGCAAGGCATCATAAAACTTAGTTTTAGTACAAAAAAAGTCACCGTTTAGCCGCCATTTAGGCTTTTTCCATTGCTCGTATATCACCATGTTACACAGCAGGTGGGAACATTTAACAAAAAACAAAGCCAACCGCCGCGCCGTTCCTCCACTACCTCAAAATGTAAGACGCCGAAATCCTAAACAAAACTTCCCGTACGAGGGTAACACCTATTCTGAAAACCGCACGACCGCGAATACTCGATAATGAATCCATTACAACCCTATCACCAATCGAAGCGGTAAGACGGCGATAACCTTACTTACTTACGAGCAAGATTTTATCACCCCCCTGTTTAATAGAGAACAATTTAGGAGAGGGCTCACCGATCGCGCTGGATGCTTCGATGCCTCCCAAAGGACATCACCTTTTGATCAATAACTGTATATAAATTACGGAGCATAATATGCCCTTTCTTGTGCAAACAAGCGCACCGGTTTGCCGGCCTTTGTATCTCGATAGGTATTTATCGAGAGCCCGTTTAGAAGTTCGTCCGTTACGTAGTGACTAAAGTTGGAAAGTATTTCATAACTTTCGCGATGAAGACTAGCAACTTTACTCGTTTTGGCATTTTCAAGGTGAAGGGTGTTGTTTTTAAAAGTAATCGTAAACATTTCCCGGCCCGAACCGCGGGGTAAGTTCGACAAACTTTTGATTCGCATATTTTTCGGCATTCAAGGCAGCTGTATTCACGGCCGGGAAGATAACTTCGGGAGCACAATGGGCTACTTGAAGTGAATTAGACGCTCGAAAGACGCCGGCTGCGGATTAGCCCTTCACAATTAAAACGGGCAGACGGCGCTTTTCGTCATCTTTGACGTGCAAGCCTCAGAATACACCCCCGGCGGCGAGCGACGTCATTGTGCATGCTCAAGATGTTTTGATTTGTAAAAACGGGTGCAGAAGGCTGCGATTAGCGGGGATCGGAACGCGGAGGTTTTGTGCTTCTCTTTGTAGCACAAGTTGTTCATTCGTGTAGTTATGGCGTAATTTGGTATAAGTTTTTATGAGGTAAGAATTATAGAGCACATTATGCTACTATGTTAATATTATAATCGTCGCTCGTTAAATACTGCTCACCTTTTAGCTGCCGTCTATAATTATGACTCTATACTTAAATAGACATTTGCGAAATATTACAGTATGAAATTATCGTTATTCTGTTGACTAGGGGTCTCGGTGTTGCGTACTTGGATAATGTTCATAATTAGGTTTTGAAAAGATCAGAAGTGTGATCATACAAAAAAAGCTGAATTCATTTAACTTGCCCCGAACTATTTAATTTAATGGTTGATGTTAGATTTTGTCAGCCCTATTATAAGTGCTCCAGAGTCCAAAGTGGCCCAATAAAAGGCGGTCAGGCGCCATCCTTTAATTCCGTAATTATAAACGCTTTTGGCGACCGTTAAAGAGTTAAAAATGTCATTATAATTGACGACACGCCAATTTATATCTTAGCGTTGTAATAAAAACCAGTTCTAAGCTGAGAGCATTGTAAATAATCCTGATTGCCGACAATATATCTGCTGACGGACTTTGATTTGATGTCGCCGCGACTCTAACCGTGGTGATAAAACTCAGCTTGTGTGGGACAGGGTTTATGGTGTAGTGAGAATTTGACAATTTGGTCAAACATTGTATTTGCGAACAAATTATAGTAAACTTGACCTTCGGAGTTCGGACCTCGGTCCGCCGGCCAGCCGCTCGAAAATTTTAGAATAATTTTCAGCATTTCCTAAGTACCTAGACATTTTTTATTCCACTACAAGTTAGCCCATGACTGCGATTTCACCTGATGGTAAGTGACGATGCAGTCTAAGATGGTAGCGGGTTAACCTGTTAGGGGTTAGGGTAGTTACTAGTTATATTAAACCCATACCCCTAGTCGGGTTCTACTTTCTACACGGCATAATACCGGAACGCTAAATCACTTGTCGGTAAGTCTTACGTACGTTGTGACGTACGTCGACCAGAGAAAATTCAGAAATTATAAATTCCCAAATTGACACTGCCGGGAATCGAACCCGGGACCTCCGCACGTTAAGACAACAGTGCTCAACACTGCGCCAGGGAGACATACTTAGGAAAATGCAGAAAATAATTATGATTCCATTCATGTATTTGAGTAAGTAAGTAAGTATTTGAGTGTATAGTAAGGACCGATAAAATATTTCGTAACACTCATACCAATATCGACAATTTACACTACACGGGTCTATTGTACTTTACACAAAAGCAAAATTAAAAGGTCGGGCATACAAAAGAACGCATGTTAACATATCGATAATATCTGTATGAAAAATTGACGGCCTTACAAAAATCGGCATGTTGGATGGACAAAAACAACGGGGCTATCTCGAACACATCTTCTACCTGTTTGTTACTACGAGTATGTCAAACGCGGTCAGTGTTTCGTTATTAAAAATCGACGAGAATTAAAAAAAAAGTTCCTTTGTTTTTAAATTTTACGTAGGTAACCTTACCATATGGTTGGTTTGTTAATTAAAACGGCGATGATCTTGAATATTTCTGCCAGTAATTAAAAAATATTTCTTGATAAAAAACTGGGCCTTTTTTTGTACTGTCTAATGACCAGACTGTATGGCGTTCTACCTTTAACTATTTGCAAATGGAACAGCTTCACATTCATAATTCAGAATATAGAATCTCGATAAAAGACTTGCTTGGTAATTTTCAATTAACAACAGTACTAAATAAGTAAAATAAAGTCATTATTTTCAGGGTAGTTTAACTTTTAACAGAAGAAATTATGTAAGTAATAAAAACATATTTTTTTCGCCTTCGGCTAATTTCGATCAACTTGGTCGCCGTAAAGAAACGTACTTATTCAATTAAAAAAATACCTCGCGACCGCGCAGTCAGCTGTTGTCAAAATTCTACGCATACCATGCCGCGTTGGGCCCGTCGTTATTTCAATTACCCCTCGTCAAAGACAAAAGACCTGACACGAAAAAAGGATCCAGCAAAAAACGAAACAAACGCTCATCAGTGGAATTAAAAAAAAGGAAAAAAAATCTTATCTATGATTGGATCGCGGTTGTGTAAACGCATTCGAGTGTATTATGTTAGTCGGCGCCGTTTTCGGTAGCGTTTTTTTGAAATTGAAACTGGACTGTACATTTTTTTTTAGTTTTTCTAGTTTCCGACGGGATATCCGTGTTATTTATGACTGCGAAAATATCTACCAAAATACTTTTACTTAAAATATAAATTAAAAAAAGCCTAAAAATTACACTATGATGTCTCTGGGTTCTTGCGATTTCACCCCATAAAATAATAATTTGAATAATAGGTTGATTTAGAATATGTACCTATATTCAAAGAGAGCGTTGAACCGTTGAACGCGAATTTTGGATATTACTTCCGTCCGAAAAAATATCTGAGTTACAAATTGTGCCGTTTATAGGATTTTGCATAGAAATAATCAATTTTTATTTCACAGGGCTTAGGGATAGCGCCAAGTGCCAACTAATCAAATCAGCAACTTTTTATCAAGTTTTAACGTCAAAACGCGCGTTTAGTATGGGAGCTTGTATGAAGTATATTATGCTTGTGACGTCATTAACTTTTGTTTAATCGATAGCTTAAAATGGTTATCAAACTTAAAACTAACGATGAAGTAGATTATACGTCTTTTGGAAGACCCTCTATTTAATTATCATTAAGAAATAATTGATTTATGACATGGGCAACAACCCTATTAATCTATGGCTTAACCAATTATCACGCCGGAGAGTCTCAAGGCGCGTAAATTGCACCCCGATCCCACTTGTAAAATGTCCGGTAAGGGCAATCTGCGCAAATCAAGTTACCCCCACGTATTTGAAAAATTATTCAGCTATGAACATCGCGCCACACTTGCCTAACCAAGAGCTGACGGATAGTGTGTAGAGGTTTTTTTTAAAAAAAAATTCATGCTCAAAATTCATGACAGAAAAAGGCTTTTTTTAATTTTTATCGGCTACGAGTCAGCCCCTGACTGCGATCTCACCTGATGGAGACTGCGATCTCAGATGATGCAATCTAAGGCTGAGATCTATAGTGCGTAGGTACTTTGACTTGGCTCAGACTTTACTTAGAGTTAAAACGAGATGGGCTTATGTGAGGTAACATAAATCTGTCTCATTTTAACCATGTCTTAAGTCTAAGCAAAGTCAAAGTTCGCTCTATAGATCTCAGCATAAGAGTAAAACGGTAGTTGGTTAACCTGTAAGGGGTATTGCAGTTATATTAAACCCATACCCCTAATCGGATTCCATACGGCATCGTACCGGCTCAGGAAAGATTGACACGCGCCGGAACACTCAAGTCATGCATTTTATACTAGACCTCGCATACTTTTTTTTACATCGCACAAGGGCTAACTACTGGAATTAAAAAAACATGTATGACAAAAATTCTCCGCTAAACTCCCACTAGTTCTCTTATTATGGGCAGAATGGCGCAAACCCAAGCCTCAGTGGCCTCGAGTGTAATGTAACCTTCAAATCGATACGGGCGATGAGAGGACTAGGTTGGAGGCTATTCAGCCTTGCGAATTTTTAATCTGTGAAAACGAGGCATCAGCCGAGGCTAGTTACCATTTACCGCTCCACTGGCAACGACGCGATGTGTCGCCAAGTGATTTAGCGGTTCTGGTACTATACCGAGTGTTGCGGCGCGTCGGTTGCGTAGACCCTGAACGACGCCAGGGAACTTGTCCCGCAAAAGTTGACGGAAACGCTCGGGCCACGGAGTGAGCGGGCGGGCAAATATCGGGACCCGTCCGCTGGTACTCGTCGATGTTGCACTGGTAGGCGTCCCGTCCTGTGCACCCCGGTCGTGCACTTCTACCGTGACAGTAGAGTAGTAGTAATATGAAGACTTGAGGTAGGTACTAGGTACTAGGAAATAAAAGAGTTATTTTCCGTACTAGTTCTGAGGGTTGACTGACTGCCGTTCGGTCTGTCGGGAATATTTATACCACTCAAATCATGTCAACGGAATATTCCCGAACGCCAATGAGTGCAACCACTCTGAGTCCCTTTATTTCATAAATTTCTAGCAACTCATTAATTTAAAACAAAAGTTGACAAGAACACATAAATTTTACCTACGTCTAAAGCAAACACATAAATTTGACATTATTCTAGTGAGTTCTTAAATCTCGAAAGCTCGTTGAACAAAGACCATTCTATTGTTTTTTGTAATTGTTTTTTGTCGCCAGGCGCCTACGGCCTCTTGTAAAAAACCAAACCCGGCGCGACGTCCGTCACTTGAAATACCCTAAATAAATGCTATACAATTGGTCTTTATCTAGAATGTTCAATTCGAGAAATAATTTTTAAACTAGTCGCCGACAATCTCCCCCTCGTGCGTAGCACCATTCTTCGGACACGGCGATGGTACTAGCACTACTATTCGGGAACTGGGTCGTCGTAGCACGCCTCCTCTCGTTTCTACGTCGGCAACTCGTGTTCTGCCATCAGGGCCTGGATAAATTTTCTGTATTTCTGAGCTCTTAGACTTTTTCCAGCAGGGATCTTTCTTCTCAAGACGCCTGGAGCTATTTACTTGTTCTTTCGTCTTGCATAGTGCTATGAACTGCAAAACTCTTGCCATGGTTCTCAATAATCGTGTCCAGCTAGAGAACCTTTCTGGATCTGGTGATGCGTACATGCTGTTGTCATTTACGCTAGTTGTGACGTTTTTCTCTTTCTCTTCTCCTGATTTTTCTCTTTTGAAAGTTCTCTTTTCAGGCCAGAACCTTTCCTCTTGTTTCAAAAAGTCAGGGCCAGTGAACCACCGATGACTCTTTGAAAAGTTTTCAGGTACGTCACGCGTTCCATCATCCGCTGGATTGTTCGCAGTGGAAACCCATCTCCATTCATTTGGGTGCGTTACATCTTCAATTTCTGCTAGTCTATGCGCCACAAATGTTTTGAAATTTCTGGGATCTGACTTGATCCATGACAAGACAACACTAGAATCTGTCCAGTACGTCTTTTTCTTGATAGTCAGATCTAGTTCTCGTGTAAGTGATTCAGCCAGTCGACTTCCCAGCAGCGCAGCTTGCAACTCCAATCGTGGTATGGAGACGGGTTTCAGTGGCGTTACTCTAGCTTTGCCAGCAATAAGGTTGACGTGGAATGAACCATCTTCATTCTCCGTGCGCCAGTATGCAGCAGCCGCGTACGCTGTTTCGCTTGCATCAGTGAAGATGTGGAGCTCCCCCTCAGTGCTATGTGGAGCGATGCATCTTGGGACATGGAGGTCTTTCAATAATTCCAAGTTTTTCACGTATGACTTCCATGTTTCTTGATCTTGTTCTTCGATTTGCTCATCCCAACCAATTCCGCTTCTCCAAATGTTTTGAAGTAGCTTTTTTCCTTGTATTAGGACTGGAGATGCTAGCCCTAAGGGGTCAAAAGTGCTCGTAACTGCACTGGTGACTTCTCTCTTCGTTGGGATTCTTTTTTCTTGGAGCACTTCTTGGGGCGTCTTCCGCAGATTAGTACGAAACCCAATGCTGTCTTCTTTCGTGAACCAACGTAAGCCTAAGGTTTTCTCTTCTTTTTCTCCAAGCTCTATTTCGGTTTTCTCGATACATTCTTTTGTGATTTGCTGAAGAAGATTAGGACGATTTGATGCCCACCCTCTTAATTCAAATCCTGCTTTTCTATGGATGAGATCAATTTCTTGAGAAACTTTCACAAGCGCTTCTTCTGAGTGAAAGCTGTGAAGATAATCGTCCATGTAATGATTACGTTCTATAGCCTTCGCTGCTTCTGGATGAAGTTCTTTGAAGTCTTCGGCGTTTCTGTTCTTCACAAATATCGCAGTGCTTGGAGACGAAGTAGCTCCAAATATGACAGTGTTCATCCTATACTCTTTCGGTGGAGTATCTCGACGACCTTCGCGCCATAGAAATCTCAAACTGTCCCTGTCTTCAGTTCTTATCTTTATCTGCAGAAACATTTCTTTGATGTCAGCTGCCACTGCCGTTGGGCCTTGACGGAATCTTGCTAACACCCCAAAGAGAGATTGCAGTAGATCTGGTCCTGGTAAAAGAGCGTCGTTCAAACTTCTTCCATGAGACTTAGCTGTAGCATCAAAGACGATTCTGACTTTCTTCTTTAATGGATGTACGACAGAGAAATGAGGAAGGTACCATTTTCTTTTCGAGTCTTGATTATCTGGTGCCTCTTCTGCATAGTTTTCATCAAGCAGGTGTTGGATTTGCTTGATATATTCATCTCTTAAGTGAATGTCTTTATCCATTTTCCTCTCGATGCTGAACAGTCTTGTCTCTGCTGATTTGTAGCTTTCAGGCATATGATCATCTTCATTTTTCCACAGCAATCCAACTTCAAAGCGTCCATCTTCTCGCCTTTGACAGGTTTTCTCCAGTATGGCGAGAGCTCTTCCCTCTGAATCCGTCGTCGGTCTTCTTGGTTGCACTCCCAAGGATTCTATGGCAAAGTGTTCTTTTATAGTGTTGTGCATTTCGTTTTCAACCGTGTTCATGTGCAAACACTTGTTCAAGAAGTGCACCGTCTTTCCACTTGTATTATCGAAGCCATGAAGAACCCAGCCGAGTTCTGTCAATGAGGCCACTGGTTGACCGGGTTTTCCTCTCTTTATTTCTTGAGATACAATCAGCTCCCAGTTGTCTTGTCCTATGAGCAGCCGAGGAGGCTCAAACTCATAATAAAGAATGGTTGCCATTTCTTTAAGGTGAGAACATTTTTCAATTCTTTCTTTATCTAGGAACTGTGGAGCGAGATTCAGTTCATCGATGGTGCGAACCCGATCAAGGTTTTTCTTTTCTTTTTGATGGACTCCTCGTATTATTATGCTGAGTCTTTCAGAGTCCTTCTTACGTATCAATTTTCCTCCTACTGTTTCTAGCACTAATTCTTCTTCAGTTCCCTTTGCTCCAATATTCTTAGCTATTTCAGAGTCAAGAAGAGAGACCGTTGATCCTTCATCCAGAAGTGCTAGTATCTTTTGGGATCCTTTCGGTCCGAACACTTCTACTGGAACCATCTTCAGATAAGCTCTGGTTGTTCTTACTGCATGGACTGGCAACGTCATGCTCGCTGTCATTGCCTGTTCAGCATTTTCTCTCTCAAATTCATGTGCTGAATTTGTAGCTTCGCTGGTCTGTTCTTGGCTTCTTTTCTCGGAGTGAAGCAGGGAATGGTGCAATCCTTTACAGGTCTTGCAAGGAGGTTTCTTACACGCTATTTTCCTGTGCCTTCCCATCAGACACTTGAAACAAATGCGTTGTTTCACTACTAGCGCCCATCTGTCATCAACAGACATCTTGAGGAAGCGTTGGCATTCTGACAGGTAATGATCGCCTTGACAGTTTGCACATTTCCATTTCCTTTCTTGTTTCCCCTCTTTCTTCGTTGTGTGAGGTTCATCTTCTTCTTCCTCTATGACTGTGTGAGTGGCTTCACGTCCACGTGTCTGTTTCTTCTTATCTGACGGTGCGTAAGCTCCACACGTGTCTGCTTGCTTATTCAGGAATTCTGCCATCAACACAAGATCAGCTGGTTCTTTATCTTCATGTGCATTTGCGTAGTCGTACCAGCGGAACTTCAAGTACGTTGGTAACTTCTCAACTATTTCTCTCACCATGACTGGTGAACATAAGTACTGAGGTTTCTGAAGACCTTGAATAGCTGAGATACAGTTATGTATGTCGCTGGCAAAGGCACAAATATCTTTAGGAGTTGCTGCAATCTTGGGTAGGGCCTTAATTCTGTCTAATTCTTCCATCACGAGTGAATCTGGTCTTCCATAGCGACGCTGAAGAGCCTTCATGACTTGGTCTGGAGAGGCGTCTGAGTACAAAAGGCTCTTGAAGGTATTTCTCGCCGCTCCTTTTATGGCTTTTCGAAGTCTTGCCATATTCTGCGCAGCTGTGTAAGATTTCGATGTGTCGTCATAGACAACTCTAAAGGCTACCCATTCTGAGCTGGTCCCATCGAAGTAGGGCAGATCATGATAAGTTTGGTGATTCGATGGTAGTTGAACACCAGTTGTCGTGTGGCTGTCAAATGCTTGTCGTATAGCACCTGCTAGCGTCTGGATCGTTGACATCATAGGCTCTTCTGTCTTCACGATCACTTGGTTTTCTTCAAGTTGTTTTTCTGGAATGATATTATCTTTCATATCATCCAAAGGGGACGTCTGGATCCAGTTCTGAACATGTGATGTTCTGTCTTCTTGTTCGTTTTCCAGATCGTCTTCTGAAGCTGATTCTTCAATTCTTTGTTTCTCGAGGCTGATTCGGGCCAGACTAGCTTCTGCTTCGATGCGCTGCAGCTCTAATCGAGCTAGCTTTTCCTTTATTTCTAAGTCGCGCAGCCTGGCAGCAGACCTCGTAGTTCGAACTGATTTGACTGATGCACGAGTAGAACCCCCTGGTATAAGAGTCGCCAGGGAACTATTCCGGTTCTTCTGCTCAGTCATCTTCAATGGATTGAGTCGATCACCCATTTCTATCGACCTCGTCTTCGTCTCGGTGGTTCCTGGAGAATCTGTCATTGAAGTCTTCGAAGAAATATTCGATGCTGTAGCTTCCGAGTTCATTTCTGAGATGGACCCCTCTGATCTGGTTCGCTCGCTCAACTGTTCAGTGTGCTGCGATGCACTTGAGCTTGCGCCTTGGGGCACACCTTTTTCCTTCTGGGACCTGGTTAGAGGTATCTCTCTAAGTCCCTGTTCGTAGCTTCAGCTTTCAGAATTCTTCAATAGTTCCAGAAATCCGCATCCGGGATCCGGCTCGAAGGACCATCTGTTGCGGCGCGTCGGTTGCGTAGACCCTGAACGACGCCAGGGAACTTGTCCC
Organism: Erebia ligea; assembly: GCA_917051295.2. Classification (NCBI taxonomy): domain Eukaryota; kingdom Metazoa; phylum Arthropoda; class Insecta; order Lepidoptera; family Nymphalidae; genus Erebia; species Erebia ligea. The sequence goes on from OU785228.1 coordinate 15,263,520, forward strand.
GCAAAAGTTGACGGAAACGCTCGGGCCACGGAGTGAGCGGGCGGGCAAATATCGGGACCCGTCCGCTGGTACTCGTCGATGTTGCACTGGTAGGCGTCCCGTCCTGTGCACCCCGGTCGTGCACTTCTACCGTGACAGTAGAGTAGTAGTAATATGAAGACTTGAGGTAGGTACTAGGTACTAGGAAATAAAAGAGTTATTTTCCGTACTAGTTCTGAGGGTTGACTGACTGCCGTTCGGTCTGTCGGGAATATTTATACCACTCAAATCATGTCAACGGAATATTCCCGAACGCCAATGAGTGCAACCACTCTGAGTCCCTTTATTTCATAAATTTCTAGCAACTCATTAATTTAAAACAAAAGTTGACAAGAACACATAAATTTTACCTACGTCTAAAGCAAACACATAAATTTGACATTATTCTAGTGAGTTCTTAAATCTCGAAAGCTCGTTGAACAAAGACCATTCTATTGTTTTTTGTAATTGTTTTTTGTCGCCAGGCGCCTACGGCCTCTTGTAAAAACCAAACCCGGCGCGACGTCCGTCACTTGAAATACCCTAAATAAATGCTATACAATTGGTCTTTATCTAGAATGTTCAATTCGAGAAATAATTTTTAAACTAGTCGCCGACACCGAGTAAAAACCGATGGGTTTAATAATTAATATAACTGCCATTCCCCTAACAGGTTAGCCCGCCACCCATCTTAAACTGCATCGTCACTTACCATAAGGTGAGATCGCAGCCAGGGCTAACTTGTAGTGGAATAAAAAAGTGTATAGGTACTGTGCAATTCACACACGGCAGAAGTGAAACGTAAGAAAAGTAGCCTACGAGAGAATGAAATCCATATCCATATAAATATTATAAATGCGAAAGTTTGGATGTATGGATGTATGTTTGTTACTCAATCACGCTCCAACGGATGAACGGGTCTGGATGAAATTTGGCACAGAGATAGATTATAGTCTGGAATAGCACATAGGCTACTTTTTATCCCGGAAAATTAAGGAGTTCTTGCGGGAACCGAAAAACCTCAATCCACGCGGGCGAAGTCGCGGGCATCAGCTAGTACTTAAATAAGTACAAATTGTATTCTATCTCATTTTCTCGTAGGTTGAATCCTATTCAACCTACGAAGGTGAAGGTAAGGTGGTATAGAAGTTTCACTTCAAAAATCATATTGACAATAATCATCCGTAAAACTTCCACCAGTTCTCCACGCCATCCAAGCCTCAGTGGCCTCGCTTAATCTGCTCGAGTGTAATGTAACTCGATACGGGCGACGAGGGAGCTAGGCTGGAGACTATTCAGCCTTGCGAATTTTTTAATGTGTGTGTGAAAACGATTTTTCTCATATTGAAATTTTATTTAAAACACCTGATCACTGGTTCATGAACCCTGTAAATCAGTAAATCTTTTTAAGTCAAATTTTCTAGATCTGTCCGTTTCATGTCAAAAAGTAAACGAAAAGTATAGAATGAGTGGAAGAACAGTAGTACCAGGTATTGTTTTTTTTAATTATTTAGAGAAAATCCGGTTGTCCTAAGTGAGCGAGGAAACCAACGCGACGCCATAGAAAATGACAAACTTTTCTATGCGACAACGCAGGCAACGAGAAGGGTCAGCTACTAAGTGCCTATAGTGGAAGATTTTCTTTCCATTCTATCGCCTAAACGTAAACTACGATTTATATGGAATTGTCAAGCGTTTAACAGCTGGCGTTCGATCAATTCCATCTAGGTATATGGTAGTTTACTTTCACGCGATCGAATACGTAAAAAACTTCCACTCAGCCTGCGGTTTGACTTTGAAACTGTCGTTTGCCGTGAGCGACCAATAGGTAGGTGTATGGTGAGGTTTGACGACCTCTCTGGCGCAGTGTTGACTGCAGCTGTTGTCATAACGTGGGAGGACCCGCGTTCGATTCCCGGCAAGGTCAATTTGGCAATTTATAATTTCTGAATTTTCTCTGGTTTGGTCTGGTGGGAGGCTTCGGCCGTGGCTAGTTACTACCCTAAAGGCAAAGACGTACCGCCAAGCGATTTAGCGTTCCGGTACGATGCCGTGTATAGAAACCGACTAGGGGTAGGTATGGGTTTAATATTTAGACTACCATACCCCTAGGCCTAACAGGTTAGCTCGTTACCATCTTAGACTGCATCGTCACTTACTAGGTATCAGGTGAGATCGCAGTCAAGGGCTAACTTGTAGTGGAATCAAAAAAAAATATTAAAAAATCTATGCCTAATAAAATCACATGTCGACCTTCTGACACAGATGTGTGCATGCAATTATGAGCTATAAGGTGGTAAACATTTTCAGACCACGTCTGTACATACCTAGTTAACTTCAAAAATTACAGTTACTATATTATATAATACTAGCTGATGCCCGCGACTTCGTCCGCGTGGACTAAGTTTTTTCGATTCCCGCAGGAACTCATTCATTTTCCGGGATAAAAAGTAGCCTATGAATGTATGTATGTATGTATATTCTTTATAGCTGATGCCCGCGACTTCGTCCGCGTGGAATAAGTTTTTCAGTTAATTTTGCAGGATAAAAAGTAGCCTATATATTACTATCCCACGGTATAATCCCCCTATAATGGTGAAACACGTACCTACTTCTTCATATTTTAACAAAAGCCCAAATGCTGTTTCATGGCTATAACTTGAGAAATTAAGGAGTTTCATGCAAACTCTCAATCCCTATTTCACCCCTTCGGGGTTGGAATTTTGAAAAACTGTGAAACACATAAATGTTATCAAGTTTCATGGCTATAACTTGAGAAATTAAGGACTGTAATACAAACTCTCAACCCCTATTTCACCCCTTCGGGGGTGGAATTTTGAAAAACTGTGAAACACATATGTTTTCATTTTCAACCCGCAGCTCATATATCAAGTTTCATGGCTATAACTTGAGAAATTAAGGACTTTCATACAAACTTTCAACCCCTATTTCACCCCTTCGGGGGTAGAATTTCGGGATAAAAAGTATCCTATGTCCTACCTCGTAGTATGGGCTCAAATCGTGCCAAGTTTGGTTTGAATTCATTCAGTAGTTTCGGCGTGATGCGCGGCCAAGATACAGACAGACAGACAGACAGACAGACAGACAGACAGACAGACAGGCAGACAGACAGACAGACAAAAATGAAAAAAATTACAGATTTGGCTTCAGTATCGAATAATGAGTGCCCTCCAAAAAAAAATTTCAAAATATCTTCAATGTACAGAATTGGACCTGTTACAGTTTTATTATAAGTATAGATATAGATTATAAATGCTTAAATGTGTCTGTCTGTCTGCTACGCTTTTTCATCTTTTCAACCGATTTTAATGAAGTTTGGTATACAGGTAGGTTACATCCCGGGGAAAAACACAGGCTACATTTTACCTATCCCAGAAAATTAAGGGGTTTCCACGCGGAAAGTCGCGGGCATTATATGTACTAAGTAGTATTCCTGTATGTCCACTTTTGAGTTTAGACTGAGTAGTTCGAGTCTATACAAAAATAAAATATAACGGCCTTAACATTCCATTTATAAATGTAAATAGGTAGGTACTGCAACGTCTAGGTGCAAGCAAATCCAGACCTGTCTGGGGCGCTAATGAGATTATGACCTAGTTTGTTGCATTATTTATCTATGATCTCCAGGCCAGACGGTGCATAATCTACTTTGAATAATTGGATGAACTTCAAATTGTAGACATTGTGTTGACATGTGCCTATTTTTTAATCTATGATGTGTTATTTCCATAGAAATAGTATGTATATTCATACAACTAGAAGGATCACTATGTGTTTTTGTTAAACAAATTCACACCTTTTTCCTTAAATAATAAAGTTCAATTTAGATTACCTTTCACTCATAAGGAATTTCGGTCTCGACAAGGACTCACTTTTTCTTCGCGCGTCTCGTTCACTCTCGTGTTCACTATTGTGTCTCGTGCAATTAATAATAATTATGGTGTCATGCCAGTGTAGAGGTAAGAAAGAGACAACGCGAGAAATATTAGCTCTCTTTCGGCTCGCGTTTCGTGCGATAAGTGATCCTTCTAGTTGTAATACATACTATTTCTATGGTTATTTCATATTCATCATTTCAACATGTTCCAAGTTCCAACCCATTACTGGCTCACTACTGAGCACCAGAATAAAAAGAAAAAAATTGGCAGTCGACTGCCGATAGAAGTGAAAACGAATATTTAAAATAATAAAAAAAAATAACAAAATCCATACTAATTACTAATAATATTATAAAGGCGATAGTGTGTGTGTCTGTCTGTCTGTCTGTCTGTCTGCTACGCTTTAACAGCCCATCTTTTCAACAGATTTTGATGAAATTTGGTATAGGGGTAGATTACCTACATCCCGGGGAAGGACAGGCTACTTTTTATCCCGGAAAATTAAGGAGTTCCCGCGGGAATCAAAAAACTTAATCCACGCAGACGAAGTCGCGGGCATCATCTAGTTAAAATATAAACCTTAAAACTAAGGTATTAAAGTTTAATTACGAATGTAGTATATTTATATTTAAGACCTTTTGTCTTCGTAACAACGCGAGCATGTCGGAGCGAGGTGTCGGTGACGCGAATCCACAAGTTTAGGTACCCCCTACCAAAAAAAAGTGCTCAGCGCGGCTAAAGAAGTGTTTAACTTCAAAAAAAAAACTACTGAGCACGAGTGTCCTCTTGGAATGAGAAGGGTTAGGCCATAGGTATGTACCGAGCTAGCCAAATGATCATCAGCTTTTTTCTGGTTGATGAAGGGAAGTGACTTGTAAGCAACTTGCATGGGTCTTATTTATGTCTTCATTCTAAAACTTACTATCAGAAGTTTCTAAGCTAAGGATGTGTTCAGACGAAATAGTGATTAAACAAGTGCAAACGTTTATCATTATTAATTAGTCAAGTCAATTTGATTCTTGATTGAGGCAGGTGGCATAGCACCAGAAGCCTTTAGGCCCCGAGCAGACGATCGACTTTCATTTCGACGATATGTCAATTTTGTACGAGACAACTAGATTACCACGACTTAAAATTTTAACACTAATAGATTAAGATTAGGTAAGTTGAATAAGACACATTGGTACGGACTACAGACAAGATTATGTTACATAAATTAATTATTTTCTTGCTTAGATAGGTACGTACGTCCTGCCTTTAGGATTAACACGATTATAACTAAAGATATTTGGTGATTTTTCTACTTGTTTATATTATTGCAAAACTGGGAAAAAACTAAATAACCCACCTACCGACTTTACATATCATGTAAAATAAATTGTTGTTAAATTTTTTTATTAAAATAATTAATAGGCAAAAAAATATTATTTCATGCCAATTAAGTAAACAGCCTATTAATAAAAAGTTGATTCAACTGCACGCTTTTTTCAGAGTTTGGCTTACTCCCGGGCCTAATGAGTGTCTGCAGTTTGCACTCACCTTTATGGCTAAAATTTGTGTTTATTTATGGTGAATATATAACAAAAAAAACAATAATTAACTACATTAATTAACGGAAACACGTTTCTCTTAACCGGTTTCGTGATATTACAACACTTCATTATTAATGCTAATATAGTAAAAAATACACGATTTATGGTTAATAAAAGATGTTGTTGCAAAGTTTGTGATGTTCATAATTCTATAGTATACTATAATTAAATATATATTATACCTAGAAGTTACACCGAGCATTTAAAATTCTCGAAGACCTTAGTAAAAAGAGAATAAGTAGGTACTTATAATTAAATTAAAATATAATGTATAATTTACTACATCATGAGGAAACCTACCAGCTCTTCATAATTTTCTTAAAGATGTGTGTGTCTGACAGACACATCTGACTTATCATACACTGTGTGATAAGTCTGGCAATCGTGGCCAGCGTGGTGGTATATGGCTCAAGCTGGGAGGGCCAGCGATGGAATGAGAACAGAATGTGATGGAAGAGTGTTAATTGTTATACTTACATGTACTCTTTATAAATATGTAAATATTACCTAGGTAGGTACTTACATTGTCTTAAAACTTACAGGGAGACTACATTAAATTTTTTTTTTTTTTTTTAATTGAAAAAATCTTGGTTCAAGTTACCTACCTAAGTTTGTATTTCCAATTTTATTGATAGGTAATTAATATTTTAAAGATTTCCAATCAATTATTGCAGTCAAAAAATACTATATTTAAAAATAACAAAGATTTATTTCCATATCATTATTCAATGTAACTAATCATACTTCACGGAAACGATTTTGATAATTGTAATTTTATTTAGAAAAATACACACGAAAAAATATAATATCTAAGCAACTACATATTTCAAAATTTTTAGAAAAACCAAATCACAAAACGTTAACAACACCGGTGGTAGACATCATAACAATAAATAATCTGCTGTAAAGTACAAAAAGTGTAGCCAAAGTAAATACCGTAATAGCCGTGACCGACACAATAGTATCCCGTCGACCGATGACAGATTCGGCCCAACCTTTTTAATTATAATATCACTCGCATTAAAAACTTTTTGCTCCGACAGAAAAAAAAAGAAACGCTACTTTTGCGGTTTGAATGGTTTGAAGTGGGCTTAACCGTTTGTGCTATTGACATGGGTGATCATTTACCGCCTTTGTTAACGATGTATCATATCAAAATAAATAACGTTTGATATGTTTTGTTACATGTAAGCGAAACTATAACGTCACATTTACAGAAGCATACCTACGTCTGCTTGAAATCAGTGGATTTTCGGTAAGGTTGGTGTAAAAAATGATATACCTATCAAAAACAGTTATTATAAAATTGGCCCTAAAGTAACATCTTGAGGCACTCTTATGTTTTGTGTGGTACTAGCTGTACCTATTGATCAAGAAAGTTAGCTGAGAATTTGACAAATTAAGCCAATTTTGATACAATTAATATGGTAGATAGGTAACAGAAACTCCTCATAAATTCAAATTTGAAATTGAAATTATGGTTCATAACTAAACTAGGACCAGACAAGACAAAACGTCTGTGGACGTTGTGTGCTGCTTCATATAAAAGTGAGTTAATATTATTATTGTCAACGTCATAAATATGAAATTGACTTTAGTTGACGAACTATCTACCTTATTTCCTAAAGTTTATCGTATTACTACCTAATGTTTTATTTAGGTAGGTATATAAGATATCATCACGACCTCTTCAAGAGTGCCTCAAAGAAGAAGAAGCCAAGAAGGTAGTCCTAGTTCTAAGAAAATCCACTGATTCCAAGCAGTCTAAAGAAGGAGGTACTCACGAATCCGTGTTTGTCGCTGATGTTGTTCGTCAACTTCAGCTTGTGGAAGGAGACAACCTTCTGCATCCACTGCTCGCCGGTCGACGGCGAGTCTGGGTGGATGTACATCCTCTTGGGCATCTCAGGGTCCGCCTTGCCGGCTACCATCCACCGACTCCGGGAACAAAGGAAAAAGATTAATAAATCCTACCAGTTAAAGTCACTATTCAAATAACAGGAGAAACAGAAAGATTGATATATCAACGCGCCATTTAAACTACATGATCTAGAAACTTGAGATTTGCATGCAGGTTCTTTCTACAACGTAGACCCCCCACAATACAAACAAATGATTTTCAGAATTTATAGATAAAAGCCGGAGTGGATCAGAATTATTATTATTAACTACTAGGTGATGCCCGCCGGGTGATGATTCCGGATAAAATAGGCTATGTCCTTCCGCGGGATACAACTTATCCCAGTACCAAATTTCATCAAAGTCGGTTGAACGGTTGGGCCGTGAAAAGGACCGTGGTAGACAGACAGACAGGCAGACACATTTTCGCATTTATAATATTAGTATGGAACAGCAAAACTCGAGAAAAAATATCTGTTTCTTGGATATCTATGACTTATAGACAATTATTTCTAAGGTGCTCAATATTTTTTGTGGAAATCTAATAATATTTTAAATAGCTGATGTTCAATTTATGTGGCAAGTCGATATGAAAAAATCATACAGGTAGTAAAAGTAGCGCAATGTGAGAGGAGACAAAGACGCGTGATATCTCGTGACATTGTCAATCACTTGAGAGCACGATATGATCGACATGCACCGCCGATAGCGGAGCTTGTTCCGAGAACTGTCTCTGTTTGCATACGTCGAATAGCTCCGTCGATGCATGATGCTGTATGGTGATTTGACAGCGTGCATGGTGTATTATGACAAAGAGTTGATGTAATACTATTTAATAAGTGATAATACAGACTCAAAGTTTACAGCTTGGCAAACATCTGTGCTTGTGATGGAGGCCTCACTATCTATTAAAATATGTTTAGGACAAATACCACAGAATATATAACAGTACTATAAATACCAATACAGAGAACATTCTGTTTGTTCTGAATTTCGCTATACGCACATAATATTATAAGCTTAATAAAGTGTAAGTTCGCTAACACGAAATGTGTTAACGGCTATCAATTAGTATGATGATTGAAGAGGCGCAAAATGTTTATGCAAGTTGAGCTCTTCATATAATTTCAACAGATTATTATCCAAAAATAGCTGTATTTTAACTTGATTACAAGGTCGCCTTGCCCCGACTAACCTCGACGACCTCGTTGTTTGTTTTGGTTGTAAACTAAGCCGGACTATGCAGTTTCATGCAAGTGGACCTTAAGGCTCAGAATAGCATGTCAATGTCTCCACTCTAAACTGCTCGTTGAAAATTCTAAAAGGTAGTTATACTGTCTGCACATGCTAATTTATAATAGCACATAATTATAATCAAGTTCAATAAATCACACCGATAGCCAAAAACTAATTAAGCATCTACTAATGAAAGTGAAAATATTTTTAATTATAAAGAACACACGAGTTCAAGACAGGTGGCCGAATAAATTATAAAAGTTATGACGTTATAAACAAAGTAACTGTTACACACAGGTTAAAAGCGTAGGCTTGGAAATAAGTATTTAATTTGTAGTCTCAAGAAGCTAAAATGCTTTGCTGCATGCATTAAAATTAAAGCTTGATGGTGATAGGATTCGAGGACAATAAGTGCAAATAAATACCCCGGCTCTCATGCATTCGGATACCCTGATGATGAAAGTAACAGTAATCTATAATACGTTATAAGCAATGTGAATAAAAGAGGTCTGCGAACAGCGGAATATTGAAGATAAGTTAAATCCGTGCCAAAGAATCGACGATTACAATTCGAAAACGGAGTAACGATACGTGATGAGATTAGAAATTAGACCAGATTGTGTACAGAGACGGCATTGTACTGCAGAATATCCGGTTCGTTAGCAGAAAAACGAAGACATCAAGAAAACCCGACAGGTGCCGTACGAATTAGCTAGAAAAATGTGTACCTATTACGCCGCGCAGATCCCTATCGTTCACATCTATTACGCATGCTTCTTGCCTCATCGTTCTGTTACGAATTACATTAAAATAAGATAAATCCGTTCGATCAGTGATGCCGTTCACAAGCGCTACAATATCTTTATTTTAATTTAATTCCTTCATATCCTCTTTATTTTATACCTGTTGTGGAATTTGTATCTGCAATCGTCGGCAGCTACGATGTCCATTAGCAAAATGTATTTTGCTTTTTTATCAAGACCAGAAACGCGAACTTTGTAGGCAGGAAACATACGTCTGCAAGCAATACGAGAGAAAAACATGGAGTTGTTCTTTGCGACAACGATTTGACATCGCGTCGATTGTGAGACATGCCGCTACACTAGTTTCACTTTTTGTGCCCGTTTGATCTCCACACTGATGTTTCAGCTTGTGATCTCGTACCGCACTCATTAGAGGTATTTAACTATTTACATAAATTTGGATCTCGATAGTTCATTAAACTTACGAGGTAAAACGAAAAACTTTATTCTGAATTATTTATTGTTTTTTTATATTAGATTGCTGCTAGTGGCCCAATTAGCGCGGCGGTGTCTTTAGTTAGGTGTTACTGAGCATTTGCGACTGTTAAAAAAAATTATCCGCCAAAACAGACCAAAAACGGCAAGGTGGGCGACCATTGTGCGGTTTTGTGTTGTCGGCTGTCGCGAAACGTGACCGCCGCACGTGATCGTATGTGTACTTACGACAAAATACCGATACTCTACCGACGAAAGACACCAAACAGTTTTCGCTGTCTGTACCTTAAGAAATTTTCAATCAAGCGACTATCTCGCAAACAATTTACATGTCAGTGATTTGTAATAATTAATTATCATATTAACGGCGCTAGACGGCCGGTCCCTTTGTCGGCGACGGTATCGGTTTACGGCTGAGTCACAGACGAATTTTCGATCGGAATGCTCGAGTCGTATTAATTAACGGATATTAAATCGAATTTTATCGGTCGCATCTCGATGTTGCCAAACCTGCGCGTCGGCGGTTTTGATACTCGGGTCCGAGCGACGGACCTTAAACAGAGAGGCGGCTTATCGCGTCATGTCATCGGGAATTAAACAATGTACACGATCAAATACGATGATTATCGGTTTCGGATCCGAATCTGAAAGTTCAGATGCTGTCGCCCGTGAACCCGAAAGAATTGTATTTGCCGCAACACCTTTTGTTTTTAATTCGCTGCAACTGCTTTGACTCTTTGAGTTGGTTGAGTAAACTAGCTTGCTCCGTATTTCTCGCCTCCAATATGTTGCTCGGTCCACTTTTTACGCTGCGGCGTTTGAAACAAAGATATTTTAATGATATTACCATTGGATGCGCGTTGAATCCTTAATCGTCGGGTGATTCCAAGCGAAGCTATCCGTAGTGCGTTGCCCTTAAATTGAGCGTATTTACGGATTGTTTACAGACAATTAAGAGCGTATCGGAATTAAATTGGTGGGAACTAGTGCAATATGTGGGCGAAATCACAAGCTTGATGAAGAAGCGTGTAACGGTTCTCGATTCGGTGGCAGTATCTCCAATCGACGGTCAGACAATGATATGCCAGACCCCAAATATGAATTTCTATAGATTCGTATTAGATTCTGGCATGTTAATGGACTAGCAGTTTAATGTGATGGACACCAAGCTCTTAGTCGGTACAAAGAAGGCGATAGGGTAAGTGATGCGTATGATGGTTCCCTGTAGTATGGTCTACCTGTTGTGGAACTTATATCGGTAGTCGTCGGCTGCGACGATGTCCAGCAGAAGGATGTATTTCGCTTTCGCGTCCAATCCGGAGACGCGGAACTTCATTTGTGGGAACATTTGTCTGTAAAGCGGAATTATACTTTTATCTTCTCTGCTCTACAGACTCTTCAAGTCCTCCTACAAATATCGTTTTATTCCTACCTAGATTTTACAAACTCTAAGGACTTAAAATTTCATAGTTTCTCCATATGTATGTGTATCTTAAACCTATAATTTTTCTTTTTGAAATAAAACTATAAAAAATAACCTAAATATAATTTAAAAATAAACCACAGTTGTCCCTCGTTTTGTGGTCTTAATTTACGTCTTAGTTCATCACACAATCCAGTTATCCAAAATTATTATTTCTACAAATTGTTATAAGTAGTAAGTGTAGTCTTATATAGCTCAATGTTACAGTTTACTAGCTGATGCCCGCGACCTCGTCTGCGTGCATTGAGGTTTTTGGTTCCCGCGGGAACTTTTTAATTTTTCGGGATTAAAAGTAGCCTATGTATTATTCCAGACTATAATCTATCTCTGTGCCAAATTGCATCCAGATCCGTTCAGCCTGGCGTGATTGAGTAACAAATATCCATCTATCCAAACTTTCGCGTTTATAGCATTATGTATAGATTAAGTTTTGTGGTTTCAAGGAGACGGCTAAACCGCGAAATTTTAGAAGTGCGCATAGCAAGGTGTTGTGTTCCCAGATTATGAAAAGAGTTGATATTATAATCCGTGTATTTTACAAACCCGGTAGGTAACACCAATCACATGTGAATACTATAAACACATTCTGGCATTGGATCTGGAACTCTTGGACAAACACTATTAGAAAATACAACACATTCTGACTTTTTATTATATATTATATTCTGTGCTTATGATTTGGCTGGCTGTTGGTGTCAGTTCGTACAGAATGTTTTTCAGCGGTTGTTTATCAAATAGTGAATTGGCATCTTCTAGGCAAAACGCATTTCAAACTACCTCATAATTACTATCCTTATGATTGTCATCAAGCGCAAGTTTACTCGTATGTCGGAATAAAAAAAAGATTCACAAAGTACTTAATTGTATAAGATTATTTAGCTTTGTTCACTAGCCAGTGTGAAGGTAGTTTACCGCTCATTAGCTTCGGATTTATCGTCGGTACGTGACGACCACGACTGATCCAAGTCAGGCTGATTGATGTCGTGCCGTGTTGTGATTCGTTTGGAATAACAAGTACCAGCACATTTGACTTGGATTAAAGCAGGTTCATCCGCGTCGTGACTTATGTTTGGGCCGTGACTTATGTTTGGTCTGCTGTATTTTTACATAATTTTTGGTTATCTTTATTTCTTTGGTAGAGCAAATAACTAATTAAATTTTTTCACTACGTCACGGAACGGTGATGATTGGAGATTTGTTAGCTAGTGTGGATCAAACTTAAAAACGAGCTTCTATTATGGAAGTTAGTATGAAATAGGTACATAGCTGTTGTGACGTCTTCAAATTTAAACACACTTTTAACGATAGTTTTAAATGGATATCAAACTTAAAACTAAGCGAGGATGTGAATTTAATAATCAGTAAAATAATTTTTAATTTATTTGTAGCATCCCTATTCTCCACTGTGTTTCTATCACTGGCTATACGGAGAGTATCATAGAGATTTTCTTCCTCTCCCTGTCTTATCTCTCTCTAATGAGGCAATGACAGAGGATCGTAATCATACCAAGTTGCCTACTACGAAATATTATGCTTTCAAATCTCAAATTTTATCTCTGCACGTTTCTTAAACGCAACAAACGTTCCTTTCTTTAAACTATATCTTATTATCTTTATACATTTTAAATGAAAGCCTTGTTTTTCTTTACAATGAAGCATTCACAAATATTTGGTGAAGTCAATTGTGACAAAGAAACCATTTAAACCTACTACATATTATATTCAATAAGTTATTTGTTACAGATGGTTCGCGATTGAGTAATTTTTATTTATTGATAAATCTAGTGAATGAACGTATTTATACTTAAAATAAAACTATCGCTTAGGTACTTTACATAAATTAACTTAAATGATAAGAACATTTTTGGATGTGTACCGAGCTTTTATTGTATTTTTTAAGAACTTTTACAGTAGGTAAGAGTGAATAGACATCTTCTAAGCAAGAGCGCTCCAACGTAGAAACCATCATTCTCTCTGGCCATCATTGTTTTCCAGAAGGCGTGATTTTCGTCAAGCGCAAACCTGCGCAAACCTCTTCTAAAAATAAACTCCTTACTTACAGCGCAAGCACAATCATTTGGGAAACTTATTTTCTGGTTATTGCGAATTGCGATGGGGCGATTCAAACCTGCATCGGGATTTGAAGGATACCAGGCATTCATGATTCAGTAGGTGGTATAACTAAGGTTATATCAAAGTTCGGTCTGATAAAAAATTGCTACATAAAGTATTCGCTCCTACAATTGGAGAATAATTTGCTAGGTTTGCTAATAATAATTGGTGCTGATTCTGTTGTACACAATCTCTAAACGTAAATGACAGCATTAAAATAAAATTTGTTACCACTTTCATAATACTCCCTGCGGAAAGGGACAAAACTACATTTAAAGCTGTCATTTTAGTTTAGAGATTGTGATAAACAGAATTGGCCACATTATGTACATATAGATTAAAGACTTAATTAATAATCAAATAAATATTATAAATGCGAAAGTTTGGATGGATGTTTGTTACTCAATCACGCCCCAACGGCTGAACAAATCTGGATGAAATTTGGCACAGAGATAGATTATAGTCTGGAATAACACATAGGCTACTTTAAATCCCGGAAATTTAAAGAGCCGTTCCCGTGGGAACCGAAAAACCTCAATCCACGCGGACGAAGTTGCGGGCATCAGCTAGTAATTGATATCTCTCTCACACTCTTTAAATTCAAATTCAAATTCAAAAGTTTTTAATTCAAATAGACTTTTTACAAGTGCTTATGAATAGTTGAATGAATCTACCACTGGTTCGGAATGCCGTTCCTGCCGAGAAGAGCCAGCAGAAAATCGGCGGTTGCTCTTTTGAAAAAAATAATTTACAATTTCATTAATTTGTAATTACATGAGTAACCGCTGTCCGCTTTGCATCGTACCTACCTATCTAAGACCCGGCATTGGTAAGTGATAGCTAAGATAAAATAATAATTGCTTCGGTGATAGACCGTATATTATAATTAATTGTTCATTACCGGAAGATGTGGTCAAGCGCAAACCTGTTACAAGCCTCCACAAAAAAAGTCCATCTCAATTATTCACAGCCGTTGGACTATCTACATTTCATTGCATACTTATTCATAGAAACAAAAGACGTAACAATTTTACACATACATATTCAGTTATTAACAAGAAAAACCGGAATAATATCTACATTTGTTGATGTTGACCTAGGTCCTAATACTCCATATTTGTAGGTACAACGCCATTAGAATTTAGACTTTATGTTTTGGAGATAGAGTCGATTATTGACATGTGGTATTAAATGGCTGAGTTAGCATCGTACAATGGGCTGCCTAAGTATGGCGTAGGACACTTAAAAGGTGACGCGAGCGGTCTTCAGAAGTGCTTTTAAACGATAGGAGGATTTAGAATAGACTATTAAAAAGTACTAATAAAAAGGGGTTGATGGGGGTTTTACTGTAATATTCATTGAATAAATTAAAATTTATGACTTTTAAACACTACTCTCATAACTACTCTACCGGAAGAGATTTTGTCTAGCCTGGAGATCTCATCCCGATTTCGATTACCTAACTATAACTACCTACCTACCTATACCTACTTATTATAGTAGACAAGTTTTGGTTAAAATTACTTAATCAAGTTGTAATATGTATTGTTTTCATCGAGGTTGTTTATGGTTAAATAATATGCTCACATTGAAAGAAACTAACTATAAGTAGGTACTTAACTACTTATACATAATATATAGTTTATATGATTTTCTTTTTTAGTTTTAGGTACATCTATTGTTGTCTTATACCTAAGAAAATGGTCAGAGTAAAAAAAAAATACGTGTCTTAAATCTTAATAGTTAATTTACATTATTAATTAAAATACCTGCGCCATAACTATTAGATTATATTACCTATTATTATGTAAATTAATAACTAAGGACCTATAGGTAATTATGTAAAAAATTTATGCTGGTACTGGTAGGGAAGAGGGTAGGTAGCTTCATGCATGTAATTATAGTACTACTATATAGTATACTAACTATTCTGTGTTAGTAGATACGATGGAATGTTCGTACTTCGTACTAAGTATTAAACAAATTAATTTATTGGTACTACTTAAGTAGGTAGATACTATAATTACATAATGTCTTACTAGCATGGAGCTACCCACTTCCCTACCAGTACCAGCATAGATTTTTTACATAATTACCTAAGGTATGGGTAAGTAATTATTATTGGTAGTTAAAAACATTTAATTATAACTTTATGCTGATGTTTAAACTCTAAAAAAGCGTTAATACTTAACTATTAATTTATGATGTATTGTTACATACAGTTTTTTAGTCTTACAACTGTCTGAATTTGAATTGAATGATCATGTTTGAAGTTCACGTTACATACATAAACAGTGTTTTTTTAAATAGACGAAGAAATTTACGAAGAAGCACCTGCCCAATACTTCGTTCGTTTTATTTTAATTATTTCCCACAGATATTAACTATTTCCATACACATCAACGGATCAAGAGTGAATAGGCATCTTCTAGGCAAGCGCGCTCCACTTAGGCTGCATCACTACTTCATACTTGCCAGCAAGTCTGAATGCAGCCAAGCGTCAGTCAATAAATTCAAAATCGACATGATCCCAAAAAAAGAAAGGATTTCCGCGGTGGAGCCTAGAAACTAAATTCACCCGAACGAAGCCGACGGCTATAAGTTGGCAAGTAAAGTACATCATTGTAACTAATACAATGATGCCTATATCAAAAATAAATTATTTCTAACTGATTATTAAAAATAGAGGGTCTTCCAAAAGACCTAAAATTCACATCCTCGGTTAGTTTTAAGTCTGATAACCATTTTAAAATATAGATTAAAGAAAAAAGTGCGTTGAAATTTGCTGACGTCACAACTCACAACTATGAATTTCATACAACTTCCATAGGTAGGTACTAGAAGTGCGTATTTAAGTTTGATAAAGAGTTGCTGATTTGACTGAGTTGTCAATGTCATCACCCCTATTTTAATACAATCTACTATGTATTCCTCGCATCAACTCTAGAAGTCGCTCGAATTCAATAAACGATTGTTCAAAAATGCCAGTAATTTCGCAGGCAGGTACGCAAAATACTCGTATGCATGCATGCATGCATGCGGTTTGACGTCGAAGTCACTATGTAGGGCTAATTATAAATAAAAACGGTCATTAAATCGACGAGTGAGAGAGGGCTTGCTGCTTCAATGCGTCGCAATGAATGCTGTGTTAGCGCTCTCACTGATTGTCTATACCGAGTCTATATTCCATAGACTATGTCGACTAGCATACTACTCTACAACGAAATTCCACAGCCCATTTTAAACATGCCTTTACATAAGTTTAAGAAATTCATTAAAAGTACTTATTTATGCTCCTGAAAAAAGGTTTTTAAACTGTTGAAGATTGTGTAAATGATAAAAGAGCGTGGATTTGACTCGCTCTGAGTGCGGTTACTAATCTACACATTATTATACCTAATTGTAATTTATTATTATTTTCAAAAGGAGTTTCTTGCTGGTTCTTCTCGTTAGGAATATTTTTTCGATTTTTTCTTCTCGTTAGGATTATTTTAACATTCCGAACTAGTGGTAGATGCACTCGACGAATCAAAAGCATTTGTGAAAGTTTATTTAAATAAAAAACATTTGAGTTTGAGTTATGGTCTAAAAATTGGGGTAATCGAACCTGCGAATTCTACGACACGACTCTTTCCCCACAGAGCTATGACGTGCAATCACTGATTTTCTATTATAATATAATACCGCGTATAAATTCTATAATAATTATTAATTAAATTATATCATGTCCTACTCTAGATTCTAGCACTCTACGCAGAAACAGTAGTAGGTACTTAGTAGGTATATGTTTCGAGTTTTATTCACAAGAAATATAAATCCATATTAATTAGCCTAATATCTAAAAATCTAACGGCATATTTCCCAATTACCTTAATTTAGTAGGTAACTTCCTTTGTGATACTTAGAATGTGCATTCTGGCAAGGGCTTAGCCGAATTTGAAAAAAAAATCGTCACGAAAAGGCGCACGACTCACCCAAATGTAATGAAGTTCTCTATCTCTACCCCCGACTCTTACTAAAATCTCCGTGCGTACCGCAGAATTATGAACGTGCGAAAAAAGTCAGTGCAAGCGAAACCTAGCCTGTCCTAGTAAGCGCCAGAACATTATCCTAATTAACGCACGCATCCCTAACCAAAAAGACAAAAGAACAACTTCTAGTCACAGCAATAATCAACTTTAATGTAAAATAATAGGGTTTAAGTTCCTTAAAGTTGTAGTTTTAAAAATCAGAAACTATAATGTACATTCCGCGACAAACAAGAGACTATGTTTGCGTAAAGGCGTAGCATCCCCTGTGTCAATTAATTGGGGGGTCATCGCGAAATTCGCTTAAAGGAAGGGGTGAGGTGTAAGTCGGGGGGAGGGGGAGGTGCATCTGCTCACACGTTGACGCATTCTTGTGGCTTCGGCTCGCTCGGCTCGGTTGCACCGCACTTTGCACTTCGTTGTTAACTAATCGGAGAAATAGCTATTAAGGATTTCTTTTCTAGTGGCTATGAGAACTAGGCGACGGATTTTCGTTATTTTTGACTTGACTATTTACTGATCATAAGTACCTAATTATTAAATTAAAGATCGTGTGTCAATCAGAAGTGGCGTGGAAAAGTCTTTGGATACTCATTAATAGAAGCGCCGAAACATGAACTTGCTTCATTTTGGAAGTCAGTTAGTAAAACAAAGCTTTACCATTAAACGACCAGACATAATACCTTTATGAGGCAAGATGTAGTTAACCTGTTTGTTTCTCAAAGTCCAAAACCAAATTTGAGATAGGGTAGGAACTAGGAACCTCCCTCTCTAGAAACTCTTTCGGATCTAAAAGTTTATTACTTAAACTTAAAAAAAAGCGATTAATGATCATAGCTACTTAGGCGTAGCTAACTATTAAGTAAAAGTCCTGACATATCAAAAGTGAGGGACAGCCCTACATGAAATACGACATTTCATTTTGTTTCAAGTAGAAAATAACGATTATAATGAACACAGTGCCACTGGGCGTCAACGACTCAACTCGGCTTTCACGTGAATCAGCCTACACCGCTATAGTTAACCATAGCGACCTCCACGCCTGCACTCCACGCGATATCTATCAGACTATCGATTTATATAAGCTGCGATTTCACACGCACTGCAAAAAATTGCAGTCTGTGATTTAAAGACGTGAGTTAATTATAGTGTGAAACAATCTCGGATTATTTTTTTCAAGATAGGGTCTTTGTTGTTACAACTAACTTGAGGTGGCCTGCTTTTGTAAGCGGTGGTAGAGTCATAATATCACGTAACATAAGAAACACTTGTATGCCCTACGAGGAATAAATAAAGTATTGAATATAAACACACAGGCTATCCCAGAAAAATTAAGAGTTCCCGAGTAAAAAACCTTAATCCACGTGGACGAAGTTGCATGCATCATCTAGTAAAACATAAATAAAACAAGAATACATAATAGGTATGTAAGTAACAATTGGCAACACTTCCAGCCATCGCCCAACAATTAATAACATTAAAGCTAATGGGCCGTTACTTCATAAATGTTTCATAAACGCTACGCTACACCTTTGACTATTTAACAGTTTACACATGCTCTACCGAATTAAATAAGGATAAAATCGAGCGATGTTATATTTAAAAGGTTCCGTACGTCAGATCGAAATGTCTAGTAATTTAGTAAATTTTAATAAAGATAAGAATATGGATATATATAAGAATATAATATTTATGGGACTAACACGTAAATTCTGCTCGATTTAACTTATGCAGCGGAACATTACGCTAGAAAATATAGTAGGGTAACTATTGTTTGCATGGCACTTTTGAGAACAAAATATGCTCTATATAGAAGCATTATTTTTTCTGCCTAAAATCTGTGCTTCTAAGCGAACATTATCGATTTAATAATTTAATTTTAATTGATTTTTACATGATGATAGTTACTGCAAAACCGATGAAAATCTAAATAATATTGATATCACACAAAACACATTGAGGCCATTTATATGCCTCTTCCTACAATATGGCCCACTTGCACAAGGACATTTAAACTGATTTAGTTAAATTTTTTAATGCTGTTACTTTTTGGAAACCGCATTATATGGCGGTTGTCAAAAAGTGACGGCATGACAAAGGAGATGGTTCAGATTTGTATGGGGCGTGGGACTGGTATTTGTATAAGTAGTGAAAAGAAAGAAAATAAAATATCAAACCAGCTTTGATTATTTAAATCCACGAATTCGTCCTAATTTCAGTGGTTAAATTATTTAATCTTTCCACGATTAGCACCACTAAACATTAGTAGATAGCAATGGCGGATTCATATTTTTGACGTTTTCTGTCAGGTGTCACATATTCTTCTTCTTCTTTACTTGGTTTTTTGTGTCATAAATTATGAAAGAAAACTAACACGGTGACTCGCTTCACTTGTCAGAAATGACATTTGACACATTTCGCGCCTACTGACGCCTATGGCTAAAGGCGCCATCTTGGAAGCATATTATCGAAAAACTTGAAATAGATTTTTATTTTTGCATATTATTTAGTTCGTCATACTAATTTATTTTATTTTTAATAAAATCTATGTACATATTATAAACTATTCATGTTAAAGTGTACAAGAACTACACCCAAAATGAACCTTCTTCTTTAACTTAAAAAATTTTAATATCCTCGTGGCCTAAATCTAATATTTAGTAAATGAGAACAAATACCTGTTATTCTTAACATAAGTAAGTATTGCCTAAAAATATAAGGTACTTCAAGCGTTCTCCATATATCTGGAAGTATTTCTACTCACTCAGTAGGTAGTAGGTGTATCGTTATCATTTTATTTATTGGTCCTACCTTTTAACTTTATTGTATAAAATTTTAACAGATGTAAAAAATAAAAGCTTCTCTGTACTAAATTAAAATACCAGGACAAATGCGAGGAAAAACGTGTTGAGTCAATATGTGGGCGGCCACGGATTTAGTGCCCGTGGAAGAGTCATTAGGCTGTATCTGTAGTCATGTGGGTGTAAATTACGTGATTTTAGTCTTATTTTATTGTTTGTTTACTGACTAATTGTTTGAAAATAATCGAACCCTGGCGTTGCGGTGCAACTGGGCAAATTTTAACCACTCCTTCTGTGGTTTGAAATGAGTTATTTTAAAACTTAAATTATATTAACTAATCATTTTAACGTTTGATTAAGTCAAGCGATGAATCAGTTTTTAACACGACAGATATTCTGCTTTTAAGCACAATGAGTGGGGCTTTTTCGCTACTTGGTTGAGCCAAAAAAAGTTAAAAGTCTTGGAACAAAATTAACAAAATTAACTACCCTCAATTACGACTATTGTAAACCTCTCATTTATTACACATAAAATCAAGACTTTTTACTCACGTACGGCCTAATTAATAAAAACGATAATCCTGCTGTCCGGTTAGCCACAATATAATAAACTTTGTTTGAATAGTCATTATAACGGATGCGTCATGATTATACCTAGTTGTTTTCTTTGTCACATCCAGAGTGCGTACATCCAGGCGCACGCACGCCGCGCCCGGGTATAATATAGTACTTCGATCGCCTATAAAGATAAGCGAATTCCGCTACCGAACACTCGCGAGTAATTAATAAAAGTAATTAAGAGAATTTCATATAAAACACTGTTCCAACTGCCATGTTGATAAATCGATTTTTATTTTACTATTTTTAATCCTGCAATATTCTATAGTTTGATTTTTGCAGCCCGTGACTAAATGATAATAACATTATTAGGACATAGCCTACTTTTTATCCCAAAAAATTAAAGAGTTCCTGCGGGAATCAAAAAGTAAAAACCGTAATCCACGCGGACGAAGTCACGGGCATCATCTAGTTTATTAATAAAGACAATAAAGTATAATAATTATTTAATTAACTGCCTCGTTGGTCTAGTGGTTAGCACGTTCAACTGCGGCCGACGAGGTCCCGGGTTCGAGTCACGGGCCTCTTAAGTATTGGGTTTTTCTGGCTAGAAATTCTCAGTAGGTACTAGCCCGGAGTTAGGAAGTTGGCGGTGTGTCACCCCCGTGCCTCGGAGGCTTGAATGATAATAGTCGTTAAAGCCCGCCAATCCGCATTAGAGCAGCGTGGTGGGTCTAAGCTCTAATTCCCTCTCTCCTATGAGAGTGGAGGCCTGTGCCCAGCAGATGGACGTAATGGGCTGTAGTGTGGTGACGTATAATGTGTAAATAAAAACAATACAAAATTCTTCAATAAAAGTATGAATTTTATTTTATTTATTGAGGGAGGTATAAAAGCAAAATATAATCTAAATCGAATTGATTACGAATCGAATCAGCGCAAACCTCCATTAAGACGCAAAAATCATCGCCAATTATAAAATTTCGTGTCAAAAACGAAATAACAAAGAAATATATGGAGTGGATAACCTGTTTTTAGGGTTCCGTACCCAAAGGGTAAAAACGGGACCCTATTACTAAGACTCCGCTGTCTGTCTGTCTGTCTGTCTGTCTGTCTGTCTGTCTGTCTGTCTCCAGGCTGTATCTCATAAACCGTGATAGCTAGAAAGCTGAAATTTTCACAAATGATGTATTTCCGTTGCCGCTATAACAACAAATACTAAAAATTAAAAAAATATATATATTAAGGGGGGTCCCCATACAATAAACGTGTTTTTTTCGTATATTTTTGCTCAATATTAAAAACGGTAACAGGTAGACGGTTCAAATTTTCACAGAATATTAACTTGTATATTACCTTTCAAAATAAATAATTAAATATCAATAAAGTAAATATTAAAGGGGGGCTCCCATACAACAAACGTAATTTTTATTTTTAATACGTCATAAATCGTAAAACTTACTACAGGTTTGTACGGAACCCTCGGTGCGCGAGTCCGACTCGCACTTGGCCGGTTTTTATTTTATTTATATTCCTGATAGGATTGATATCGATGAATTTTTTTATGAATTGTTAATAGCTTAGACCTTAATAAAACCCTACATGGGTCATGTTTTGGACTTTTGTAAGTCTTGTGTATTTCTTATAAATTATTATAGATTTAGGATGAGTGAGTCAAGTTTAAAGCAATGGGGGGTGATAATATAATAGTGGGCGTCGTCTTTCAAATAGAGTTTTGTGTTATGTTATAACAACTACATGATTCCCGCGACTTCGTATACGCGTGGATTTGGTTTTTTGATTCCCGCGGGAACTCTTTAATTTTCCGGGATAAATAGTAGCCTATGTCCTTCCCCGGGATACAACCTACCCACAGGGGTATCACCGATTTTGATGAAATTTGGTACAAACCAAATTTCATCAAAATCGGTTGAACGGATGAGCCGTGAAAGCGTAGAAGACAGACAGACAGACACACTTTCGCATTTATTAGTAGGTATGGATTGTTTATTGAATCAAGTCATGTTAGTATAAATGTTAAAAAGTAAAAAGGAGGTTAGCCAATTAATGCTAATGAAATATTGATGTTAGAGTGATAATTGTTTTCGTTAATAATGTGGTAAATGAGTGAGTAGGTAATTATTATTAGGTTGAACGGATGAGCCGTGAAAGCGTAGAAGACAGACAGATAGACAGACACACTTTCGCATTTATTAGTATGGATTGTTTATTGAATCAAGTCATGTTGGTATAAATGTTAAAAAGTAAAAAGGAGGTTAGCCAATTAATGCTAAAGAAATATTTATGTTAGAGTGATAATTGTTTCCGTTAATAATGTGGTAAATGAGTGAGTACTTAATTATTATTAGGTACTTACACTTAGGGCCGCTTGCACAAGGACATTTAAACCGATTTAGTTAAATTTTGTTATGCTGTCCCTTTTTGGCAAATGCATATTGCAGTTGCCAAAAAGGGACAGTATTAAAATATTTAACTAAATCAATTTAAGAGTCCTTGTGCAAGTGGGCCTTAGGTACTGTCCAAGAAGTATTTTAATTGCTGAAATCTAAATACGAAATATGCTAGTATTTTTGTTTGCATTGTACCTAATGCAATTATTTATGCATTTGATTAAAAGTTACCAATATGAAATACCGTTGTGAAAAAGGCTCTATCTATGATGTAATCAGACTTTGTAGAATCTATACTTATAATAAAACTGTAACAGTTCCAATTCTGTACATTGAAGATATTTTGAAAATTTTTTTTGGAGGGCACTCATTATTCGATACTGAAGCCAAATCTGTAATTTTTTTCATTTTTGTCTGTCTGTCTGTCTGTCTGTCTGTCTGTCTGTCTGTCTGTCTGTATCTTGGCCGCGCATCACGCCGAAACTACTGAATGAATTCAAACGAAACTTGGCACGATTTGAGCCTATACTACGAGGTAGGACATAGGATACTTTTTATCCCGAAATTCTACCCCTGAAGGGGTGAAATAGGGGTTGAAAATTTGTATGAAAGTCCTTAATTTCTCAAATTATAGCCATGAAACTTGATATATGAGCTGCGGGTTGAAAATGGAGACATACGTGTTTCACAGTTTTTCAAAATTTCACCCTCAAAGGGGTGAAATAGGGGTTGAAAGTTGGTATGAAAGTCCTTCATTTCTCAAGTTATATCGATGAAACTTGATATACAAGCTACCGGTTAAAAATGAAGAAATACGTGTTTCACAGTTTTCGTAAATTTTACCCCCTAAGGGGTGAAATAGGGGTTGAAAGTTTGTATGAAAGTCCTTCATTTCTCAAGTTATAGCCATGAAACTTGGTATATGAGCAGCGGGTTAGAAATGAAAACATACGTGTTTCACAGTTTTTCAAAATTCCACCCCCAAAGGGGTGAAATAGAGGTTGAAAGTTTGTATAAAAGTCCGTTATTTCTCAAGTTATTTCGATGAAACTTGGTATATCCACGCGGACGAAGTCGCGGGCATCAGCTAGTAGTATTTATAAGTCGGTACCTTTATTATTTTTTATGTTATAGCCATTTTCCGTTATAAATATAAAACAGAGTTCAGTTCTATGCAATATGAATCCATTTTGCTTTTACAACCAACCCAAAACCTAAACCTTGAAGAAATTCGGCATAGAAATAACTTAAATTGTGACGCAGACACGGGCTACTAATAGTGTTATTCCTAAGAAAAACTGATAACTCGAAAAAGTTATAAATACCACAAATACCAAGCAAAATGAAGTAGGTAAGTAACAAGTAGGCATAAGTACCTAATATTAAAAGTCTATCTATAGGTAGGTACTAATAAAATTAAATCCGAAAGTTTGGATGGATGGATGTTTGTTTCTCAATCATGCCAGAACGGCTGAACGGATCTGGATGAAATTTGGCACAGAGATAGATGATATAGGTATGGTCTGGAATAACACATCTAGGCTATTCGATAGAAGCAGGCGTTACTTTGCGGAAGTCCATGATTATGAAGGAACTTGAGATTTAATTTGCTATAATCCGCAACAATAGGCAAATATATGTGGTACAGTGTATCTTGCACTTGCAGCTTATCTTGCACTTGCAGCTTGCAATATTCACCACACCACATAAATCTTCCAAATTATTCTCAACGTACGTTTCACTCCGACACCGGAGCATCTTCAGGAGATGTTGACTCGACAATGCACGATTGTAAAACAATCTACACAATTACAATCGTGCATTGTCATACATCTAGGCTACTTTTTATCCTGGAAAATTAAAGAGTTCCTGCAGGAACAAAAAACCTCAAACCACGCGGACGGAGTTGCGGGCATCAGCTAGTGAAATCAAGTAATTTGTTTGTAAAAGTGAATTATGAACAGAAAGTGTAATTTATCAGACTAGCGCAATAACCGCCACTAACAGAGTCTGACACCATACTGCCGTGTAGTTGAACTCTGAACACGTATGCAAGTTGTTACTATGTTTATTGCCACATAATACCTCAATTGCAACATTGCATGCCAATTTTGTTCCGTGATGTGTTATACTGATGCCTTTGAACACTCTAAAGTGGCACTTTAAACTGATTCTACTGTTATACAGTTTAAAATTGCACCTTGGCGAGTGTTTGCCTCTTATAATATACTCGTAGCAACTTCGCTATTTATGCCGTTGTTTACTTAGTGTAGTAACTGCCTCGTTGGTCTAGTGGTTAGGTATCATGTTCGACTGCGGCTGACGAGGTCCCGGATTCGAATCCCGGGTCGGGCCATAATTAAGTGTTGGGTTTTTCTGATTAGAAATTCTCAGTAGGTACTAGGTACTAGCTCGGAGTTAGAAAGTTGGCGGTGTGTCACCCCCGTGCCTCGGAGAGCACGTTAAGCCGTCGGTCCCGGTTATTATCACTAACATGATAATAGTCGTAAAGCCCGCCAACCCGCATTGGAGCAGCGTGGTGGGTCTAAGCTCTAATTCCCCTCTCTCCTATGAGTGTGGAGGCCTGTGCCCAGCAGTGGGACGTTAATGGGCTGTAGCGGTTACTTAGTGCATTGAGTTATTGAGCGTAGAGATGCAGGCCAGATACTTGCAGTGGCAAAAAAGCGCCCCCAACTAGTTATAATAAGAAATAAAGATACTACGTTCATTTGAAATCATACTAATATTATAAATGCGAAAGTATGTTTGTTTGTTGGTTTATTGATTTGTCCTTCAACCACGCCGCAACGGAGCAACGGCTCGACGTGATTTTTGGTATGGGTAGGTATACCTAGTTGGGGACCTGGAGAGTGACATAGGCTACTTTTTATACCGGAAAATAAAGGAGTTCCCGCGGGAATCAAAAAAACTTAAACCACGCGGACGAAGTCGCGGGCATCAGCTATTAATGAATAAATGAATTAAAACTGACGTTCATTGAACATAGTAAGAAATACAACGCAGTAGGTAATAAAATAGAAAACATAACAAATAGATCTAAACAATTACTTAAATTATAAGAGTTTACGATATACGTATCTACCTATAATAAGAATGCAACCTATAAGTAGCATCATATGATAAGGCTATATATAGTAACGTTTTCCTACCTCAGTGGCCACTGGCCAGAGTGAAGTAGTGCCGCCGCCAAGATACTTGGTAGCATCAAAAATCAGTCGTCGATCAGCCTTTCAGATTTCAGAGCGCTTCTTGATCTTTGAATTATTGTGGCTTTGATACAACAGTAGTAGTTAATTAAAAAAACAATTCATTAGCAAAACTATAAAAAAAATAGTTGTAAGAGGCAAGAGCGGCTCTATTCAGAAAAAAAATCTGATTTAAAAAATGAACATCCTTCTTCTCTGAATAGCCTATTACAGGGACAATCACCTACAGTTTTTTTTTTTGTTCAAAAATTAAAAACGGCTCGTGATGTTTGATTTAAGACAAAAGTCGGCACGTTTGGAAGAGATACACAAAAGAAATAAAAATAGAAATAAAAAAGGTATAAATAACGTTTAACAAAAAACAGTGACATCTCGTTTCTCTTATCGAGGTCCGTACCGCCTGACGGTAGCCCGGCTAATCGACAGGGAAGACTGTGGAGTAGATAGTTTTATCTCTTTGTAAAAATATTTTTAGTACGAGAATTTAAATTGTAAATTTTATTGTTTAGGTAATATGTTACTTTTTAGATCTACTTATATTTTAGTTTAGAAGCATTGCGAATGAATAAGCTAATATTATATATTAAACGATTTGATTTTGCTTGTACGGCGGACAGGTTTTTAAATATTTTATTAAGAAACAAGAAAGTATTGGCACAAAGAGTACATACTACATAGAGCTAACATTAATAGTACAAAAGCTTCTGCTTTCTACTTGCGAGCGCAAGAGATTTAGTTCCAGCTGTTCTAGAGTCTCAGTGGATTTTGATTTGAGATCACATGATGCTTTACGTACCTAATAACAAAGTTTCATTTCAATGGGTCCAGTAATTGCATGTGCAATTAACTCTCAAACAGAAACAAACCACAATATTATAAGCACTTAGTAGAAGTTCGACTTTTTTTTGTTTGGGGCGACTCCACACCTTTTCGTAGCAGATAAAGATAAGCAAGACGCGATGTAGTTCGCCTCGCGACGCCTTGGGGTGGCCTCGTTACAGTCTCTCTATGTAAATCGTAACTCTTTGAATTTCTAGAGGTTATTGATTGGCATGTGAAGAAATACAATTTTGTTTTGCTTATAGTTTTGAGGAGTACCTATAACTTACTTAAAGCATACTTAACAAATAAATATTATAAATGCGAAAGTTTGGATGGATGTATGGATGTATGGATGTATGGATGTTTGTTACTCAATCACGCTCCAACGGCTGAACGGATCTGGATGAAAGGACATTGTCCAAATTCGCCTAAGAATCAACATACGTTTGAAATATACAGTAATTCTTAGCTTATTTTTTAACCTTTATTCCAAATATTAGAATTCAACGGACACTTCAAATTAATTAATAATAAATAAATGGGTATTAAATTGACTACCATACTTTTCCGCCTCTCGATTACTATCCACAGATCAATAACTTACATGTTAAAATAATAAACATTACCAGTTACCACCGCTTGAGCGCTGGTTCCGTAACTAAAGAAATAAGATAAAAGCAGCTTGAAGCGCTGAGTGCGTTAGCAGTCTGAATATCGCAACGCCATCTATTGAAAGTACAATAAATTAATATTTGTAACGCCATCTGTAACGTTTTAGGTGAACTACGACGAAACTTGTCTTTTCTACATACTGTTTACAGCTCTATTACAATTGGATAAAGATGATATTTATTTTTCAAGCAGATTGAGTCGAAATAACCTCAAAATTGAAAATATATTTGGTAATAAATAAATTCTCAGAAGTGTCCGTTGTTTCAATCTGCTCTCAAGTATTAAAAGGTTATTATTTTGAACCCAGTATTCAATTTGGTTTGACGGTTGGTTTTTAGGCGAACTTTGTATGGGGACAGGGCAATGTCCTTTGGCACAGAGATAGATTATAGTCTGGAATAGCACGTAGGCTACATTTTATCCCGGAAAATTAAAGAGTTCCCGCGGGAACCGAAAAACCTCAATCCACGCGGACGAAGTCGCGGGCATCAGCTAGTAGCTAAATAATAGCAAGTTTGTACATCAATTTCAAAGTTTTATATATTATATCTACTTAATAATATTATAACTAATATTGTCTATTTTAGTAGATAATGCTCGCGATTTCTATCGTGTGAACGGATTTTTTTTTCGAAATCCCGTGCGAACTCTGATCTTCCGGGATCAAAAGCCTTCCTCGGGATCCAAAAAAACTGTTTTTACTGTGTACATACCAAATTTTGTAAAGAAAGCGATGGAATCCTGTGCTATACGCATGGACGATACAAGAGCCCCAAAAAAGTTGCTGGACATTCGGCTCTTGGTTGCTAGGTATTATATTTCAGTTCGGTTGCTCGGCCTCTACGGCCCTCTGGTAAACCAGGCCGAGGAAGACTTAGAGGACATGAGAGTTGACTGAGAGGAGTGCGGAGTTGGAGAGAGGCTGCTAATGATCGCCTCGGATGGGGAAATTGACATGCCAAATTTTCGTCAATCGATAGGTATACACATGGGGTATACATTACAGACACAGTCTACTAGACATGGAATATGCCATCATAGGTAAGTATTAATTAAAATTAACTGACAAAGTTAACAGTGCGTATTTTTCTTATCAATTTCGAAGCTAGAAGCAAGAATTGAGTAATTTTCTATAAAATTCCACGTAAGATTCAAGCCAAGTCATTATTAAAAAATTTGTTAAGCCACACCGTTCGTTATTCTCATCCCAAACGCTATCCATAAAGGACCCTGTCATCGGTCATAAGATCGACATGATATTAAAAAAACCCTTTAAAAACGCGGGTCGCATCAAAGTCCCGCGTCGCGTCGGTGGCACTGGCACCAGGGACAAGTGTCGATTAATCGCGAGAAAAACTCGACAGGGACACGCTGTCGCTGTCATGTCGCCTATCGCTCCGGCGACCGGCCCAGAAATAGATGTCGCGATAACGAACGAATAATTATTCAAAACGTTCGACTCGTTTCATTAAAAAACGTCGACACGTCAAGGAATGCAGGGCCAACCCTAAATCGCCAAGTTGCATATAAACTGCCCCCCGATTATGTAAGGAAATCGTAATCGTAATCGTCTGTCAAGCGTATAATTCGACCTGTTTAAGGAGGTTATAGATGTACCTACTCCTTAAAAAGTTCGAGTTATACGTTATGAGCTGTCAAATGAATACGATTGGCTTAGGCAATTGGGCCTCAGATGTCGTTAAGTAGCTGAAAAACTATATGCGTACTAGATGATCCCCGCGACTTCATCCGCGTGGAATACTTTTTTATTCTCACGGAAACTCCTTAATTTTACGGGATAAAAAGAAGCCTATGCCACTCTCCAGGTAACCAGCTATACCTACGCATCAAAAAATCACGTCAATCCGTTGCTCCGTTGCGGCGTAATTGAAGGACAAACCAACAAACAAACACAATTCCACATTAATTATAATAATAGTATGAAGTATGATATGATATGCGTATGTGTATTTCACAGGTATACGATATCTTTATGCCAAATAACAGCAAGATTGGTTCAGTGAAAATGTAGACAGACACACACACACATAATTACCTACAGGTAATTCTCGTCTATGGAATTGCTAATCGATTGAAATACTTAATATAAAATATGCACTTGTCAGTTTTGTACATAGATACAGCCAAATGTCAATGTTCCTTCAACAGTAAGTAAATAACAATGAATTGACATATTTATTTTAAAAAGTTGACACATCAAGGAATGTTGGTGGTTGACACAACCCTAATCTGCCAAGTTGCGTATACGCACGACGCGACGTTATAAGTATCTGAAAAACTATAATGACATGTGTCACATTGATCAAAGATTTTAACGTTTAAACTATCGTGAGTGATATTCATTATAACTAGGTATACATAATATCCGGATAAACTCACGTGTTCTGTCGGAAAAATGCCCGACTAGTTTCGAACCCGTTCGGGGCCCTTATTCATGAGCCAGTTCGCGCGACGCGGCCGCTACACGACATGCGAAACGCAGCAGTCGAGTAGCGTCAGCGTCGCGCGAACTGGCTCATGAATAAGGGCCCCGAACGGGTTCGAAACTAGTCGGGCATTTTTCCGACAGAACACGTGAGTTTATCCGGATATTATGTATAGTTATATTGATCAAAGATGTTAAAAAGTATAAGTATTTAAAGATATTGTATTAATTATTGTGGAATACTAAGTTGATGGAAATGCTACAGTTAAGCGCTCTACACGTCGCGTCGTAGGTACTTAATAATAACTCAAATGTAAAAACAGCCATGTCGATTTATTTTAACCACAACAGCTGACAACACCTGTCCTTTATTGGAACGTTATCATACTAATATTATAAATGCGAAAGTGTGTTTGTTTGTTGGTTTGTTGGTTTGTTGGTTTGTTGGTTTGTTCTTCAATCACGGCGCAACGGAGCAACGGATCGACGTGATTTTTGGCATGGGTATAGTTGAAGACTTGGAGAGTGACATAGGCTACTTTTTATCCCGGAAAATTAAGGAGTTCCCGCGGGAATCAAAAAAAACTTGAACCACGCGGACCAAGTCGCGGGCATCAGCTAGTAATAATCTAAATATATAAAAGGAAAGATGACTGACTGATTGACTGACTGATCTGTCTACGTCCACTTTTATGACTTTTATGACGTAGGCATAAAAAGGTAACTGACAGACAGACAAACAGACAAACAGACAGACAGACAGACTTTCACATTTATTGACCGAGCGAAGCGAAGGTCTCTGAGTCTACTTGAGTGAATTTGCACTTGTCCGTCCGTCCGTCCGTCCGTCTGTCCGTCTGTGAATTAGGAATTATTTAAATGCTATTCATCTGAAGTTTAACTACAGGAATACATGTCCTAGCATGCATACAAATTAATAGAACGTCAATGAAACTTCCAGAATGGAATCAAATAGGTTCTCAGCAATTCAATTTAATGGTATTAATTGTTACGGCAATTCAATTACAAGTGAAAGTAAACAATTAGCCAAAATTCGGTGATACACATTCGAATGCCGCTCCACAATACGTGATACGTTTTCTTATTAGCGCTAGTGATGTGAATTTAAGGACGTGACGGCTAGATAATCGACTGTTAATCGATAAAATCGATTTTGGAAAATCTATACCGTATGTTAATGTGCGTGTAATTAGAGCTACTGGAGCTAAACGTTTACGAATGAAGGGAAACGTAGGTATTATTCTCGAATTTAGTAGCCGCATTCCGCATATTAAGTACCGTCAAAACTGAAGAAATATAAGTTTACTTACTTACATACTAATAATATAAAATTGCGAAAGTGTGTTTGTTTGTCCCTCAATCAAGCCACAACAGAGCAAGGGATTGACGTTATTTTTGCATGGGTATAGGTATAGGTACAGTTGAGCTATTTACTTAAGGAAAATTAAGGAGTTCCCGTGGGAAACTCTTATTCCACGCAGATGAAGTCGCGGGTATCAAATAGTTTTTTAAAAAATTTTCTATAGATACATTTATGGGTAGGCTATGTTTTTAGAAAGTTTTAGTTACTTAAAATTCTGCTAATCTTATTAGATTTCAATTCAATTAAAAGGTCCGTCCTTTTATGTTCCCTGCGAAAACGGATAGCTTATTTTGAAGTAGACTTAAGCTTTGCTGCAACCATTCGGCTGGTAAAATTTAAATGGTTGGACAAAATTTAAATACACCAAAGTCCTTGTCAAATTAAATCTAGTGTGGCGAAAAATCCAATCGATACGGTACGATTTTTGTCGCGCGCCAATATAAGAAAAAAGATGGCGGCGATACAAAACGTCGAGAATGCATCCACGTGGAGTGGCCCCACGAATTCAGGGCCAAGAAGGATTTGCTTTATTTTGGATGTCTCCCATTTGTTATACATAATACATATAGGCTTCCTATCGCGGCATCGCGGCCGGTAGGGAATTTACAGACGGCGCCACGGACCCAACTTTTGTAGTACAGGATGCTATTTTTTATTCATTCAATTGGTTTTTCTCATGGCACTTTAAACTCACTGTCAGGTGTCATGAATATTTTTGAAAATCAATGAATAACTACTAATAATAAATAATATGAATAATACTAAACTTAGGTCAATTAGTTACTTAAATATTTGAATTCAATTATATTTACAATATCATTGACTATTGTGGGTAAATAGCGATCTGGATCGATAAAATCAAATTGAACTAAGACGTATTTTTAATAGGTACTTTTTTATAACATACCTATTGTATTACTACCTACTTAGTTAACTTGATTTAATTTAGTTCATCTCGTTAAAATCATAAAAACAAAAATTTTAAAAATAATAATAACAGTTAGCCTAAGAGCAGCCTGTATAAGGAATCGGGATTCGAACCGAGCAAAGAAGAATGCGTCGCGACATGAACTTATGAGTTACAGCTCCGACTTTTTGGTAGCCGTGGCCGGTGACATGGCGGCTCGGGAAGTTGACTTAAAGAACTCGAAGTTTGTGTTATCGATATTTTTAATTACACCCGTGGCAATCACTAGTGCTTACAAATATATTTTTTGCAGTAATTTATTAAGACTCATCATTTGTTACTCCACTCTTCAATCATAGGTACTTACTTTTTGACTGATTTTAAAAATGGTTTTACGATTTATATAACCTACCGTCCTAGTTTAAAACTAGCTTTTTTACATAACTATTACTTCTTATTATTTTATTTTGGGACTTTGCACTTGCATTTTTGGATTTCACCATGTTGGGCTTTCTTTGTCAGCATCTAAATTTGATATAAAAAAATAGGTATTTTCAATAGAAAAAATGCGAAGCCATAAATGTGATTCAACCAAAAGGCAACCCAACAGAGATCTAAAAACTAGTACCTACACGGAAGCAAATTAAGGCAATAAATTAATAACCAAAAGCAAAAAACAATTGAACCGTCGCAAGAACTTTGAGACGCATTTATACAGCTAATTTGTCCAAAATAACCCGGCACTGATTCACGTAAATTGGCCTAATCATATTTTCATTATTTTCAGTTTTAGATCTCTCTTTAACGCGATGCAGACAAATATGATTCCATCTTAAAAACCCCAGTAAAGAGATCTAAAAACTCCTAGTAAGTAGGTACACGGAAGCCAATTCTGTCGCCAATTCAGACAATAAATAATCAAAAGCAAAACACAATTAAACCATCCATCGCAAGAAGCGGTCCTTGAGACGCATTTACAGCTAATTTGTCCAAAATCCCCCGGTACCGATTCTCGTAAATTGGCCTAATCATTCCACGTAAGGCGACAAGACGGACGGCTTGAATGTCAAGTAGGGTGTGAGAAAAACCGGAAAAAAACCGGCCAAGATTCCGTGTGAAACTCGATAGGTTAGGG
This sequence comes from Erebia ligea, assembly GCA_917051295.2. Classification (NCBI taxonomy): domain Eukaryota; kingdom Metazoa; phylum Arthropoda; class Insecta; order Lepidoptera; family Nymphalidae; genus Erebia; species Erebia ligea. The sequence continues at coordinate 15,297,388 of OU785228.1, forward strand.
TTCAGTAGGTACTTTTGTAACTCAGAAATTCGTAACACATTATATAATATGCAGAAGGTTTTAGACTCCGTTTGGTGGCTTTGGTCATCAAAGTAGACATGAATATGATTTCTTTTTATGAAGTGGAGGACTTGAAACTGTAAACTGATTCGTGATAGTCATCATGATGACAAAATATAAGCCTTAAAGAGTCATCATTATCAAAATTTCAACCCACTGCCGGTTCTCTACTGAGCAAGTCTGGATCTCGAAATGAGAAGAGTTTGACCATAGTCCACCACGCTGGCCAAGTTCGGATTGGTGACTTTACACACCTTCGAGAACATTATGAAGAACTCCCCAAAAGTTCTGCATCATGCAGGTTCCCTTCGCCGTTTGAAGCAAGTGATATTTAATTTCATCAAACGCATGTAACTTCGAAAAGTCATGGTGCCTAAACGGGTTCGAATCCGTGAACCAGAATAGAAGGTCGGGTGTCTAAACCACTACGCTATCACCGCTTTTTAGGTAAGAGTAAGTACCCAGAAATAACCCTGTGACCCAAATTAATGGGAACTTAAATCTAATTTCAAAGTTTGACGACGGACCCCTAAAGAGCTAATAGAGCTTGCGTGTCACGCGCTACCGGAGCCCGATAGTGAAAATTAGCCATTTATAGTTTTTGTGACCCAAATAAAACCATAAGAATATGATGGTGCTTGTAAACTTGGAAAAGTTTTTTGACGACCTTCCTGGCGCAATAGTTAAGCGTTGTTTTCTTATTTGGACAGACCCCGGGTTCAAGCTCCGGCAGGAGCAATTGGGAAAAGAGCAACTGCTGAGTCTCTTGCCGGCTCTTCTCAGTAGAATCATTTTCCGAACCGGTGGTAAGTAGAGTCTTGACTTATCACAAGTGACACAAGTTGTCCTACGTGAATTAAATCAAATAAATATTATAAATGCGAAAGTTTGGATGGATGTATGGATGTATGGATGTATGGATGTATGGATGTTTGTTACTCAATCACGCTCCAACGGCTGAACGGATCTGGATGAAATTTGGCACAGAGATAGATTATAGTCTGGAATAGCACATAGGCTACTTTTTATCCCGGAAAATTAAAGAGTTCCCGCGGGAACCGAAAAACCTCAATCCACGCGGACGAAGTCGCGGGCATCAGCTAGTAAATCATAAATTTATCATATTAATATTATAAATGCGAAAGTGTGTTTGTTTGTTGGTTTGTTCTTCAATCACGCCGCAACGGAGCATCGGATCGACTTGATTTTTACATGGGTATAGTTGAAGACCTGAAGAGTGACATAGGCTACTTTTTATCCTGGAAAATTAACGAGTTCCCGTGGGAATAAAAAAACTATAAACACGCGGGCGAAGTCGCGGGCATCAGCTAGTCATTTATAATTTCGAAAATAATTTCTCTGGTCTGGTAGGGTTTGGTAGCTAGTTAGGTATCGTAGGAAAAGTATAAAGTTAGATAGGTTTTTGAAACATCTCCCTGTCGCAATGGTGAGCGTTGTTATTGTTTAATTTGTGTAATTCATTTTTAAAGTAAGTACTTCATTATACAGACAGTATTACAGTAATATACCAGAATTTAACACAGAATCGGCACTTGCAAAATTGCGGCAATTACGATTATTAGTATCGCTTAAACGCACGCGACGCGAAGGTCGACGATTTGTTTCACTGACAACACTGCAACAAAAACTTTATAAACTCAATTAATAATTTTTTTTTTTTTTTCCTTGCCGTAAAGTTCCATTACAATTTCATATAATGGCAACTTTATTGACTACTACCATCTAGCCTATGGGCTAATAAGTAATTTTAATTTAGCTTAAACTTCTACTTATAATTAATTTCTACGTCTAATTTACAGTTCATCAACTGTCCTTAGTTTGTTCTAATATACTTAGTGTTCACTACGTTTTTGTGACCTAGATAAGTAGCACAAGCACTGATTCACTGACACAGCACTTATACACTTTTTACACTAGTTCGAACGGTTTCGTTCTTTTAAGTCTCCTTTTGATGTTCGTGTTATCCAAAAGCTTTACAGCCTCCAGATTCACATGTTGACGAAGTCGATGTTGGTGAGCTTCTGCGTATTTTTGTATGATTTTGGCTACGAACTCTATCTTTAGGTCCCTGTGGAGATCGTGATTTTTTACGTACCAGGGTGCATTGGCTATTTCCCTGAGTACTTTGTTCTGGAATCTCTGTATCACTTGGATATTGCTCGGTTTAGTACACCCCCAGAGTTGTATACCATACGTCCATACAGGCATCAGAACTTGCTTGTATAGCATTACTTTATTACGTATTGAAAGTGTTGAATGCCGTCCAAGCAGCCAATACATTTTTTTGTGGCGTAATTCTAACTCCTCGCGTTTCTTTTTAACGTGAGCTTTCCATCTAAGCTTTGTGTCTAGCGTCATACCCAAATTTAATAATTTGCAGTAGTTTTTTTTCATTATATAGCTAAGTTTATAATAAGCTTTAAATTCTTACTTTGATATAATAATAAAATATAATATTTATGAACTACAATTTTTTTTTACTAAAATTTCCCCAACAAGTAGTTTCGATGGCTCAAGTCGTTCAAGAAACACCAGTCTAATTAGCATATTTACGAGTAGGTATCCCAATAATTGAAGTTGTTTATTTCATGTAAGACACACAAGTGTAGGTATAGTCTGACCGGGACGGACGGAACGGAAGTTTGACGGACTGTAACTACCTGGTTCTGACTCTACCTTTCAATAAGAGTCATAAGTTTATTGTAAAGTTAGTTCTTCTCGGTAGGAATGGCATTCCGAACTAGTGGTAGATTCATTTGACGATTCAAAACCCCTTGTAAAAGTTTATGTAAATAAAACATTTGAATTTTTAAAGTCCTCTCTCCGATCTCCCACCAAAACTCTGTATTGCAGCGATCTCTATGTTTGGTGCCATTAGGTTTGACAAAATGTCGTATCATCTTCATCAAATAAATATTATAAATGCGAAAGTTTGGATGGATGTATGGATGTATGGATGTGTGGATGTATGGATGTATGGATGTTTGTTACTCAATCAAGCTCCAACGGCTGAACAGATCTGGATGAAATTTGGCACAGAGATAGATTATAGTCTGGAATAGCACATAGGCTACTTTTTATCCCGGAAAATTAAAGAGTTCCCGCGGGAACCGAAAAACCTCAATCCACGCGGACGAAGTCGCGGGCATCAGCTAGTTCTTCATATAGGCTAAAACCAATTCGAATATTCCGTTCACGTATCCTGAGCAATCCTCATATTTAAATTTTCAACAGACAAACCCATGTGACTTTATCTACCTACCAGCAAATTAGTAACGGAAAATCTCCTCGGTATAAGTCTTCTTGATGTTTCCAATTCATTCTTTTTAATCAATCAATCAATCTGTCTAGAGTCTAGACTAAATGTATTGTTGTCTCAATCACCTACCCATTATGGTCGTCGGATTCACGCCAATCAACGCTTCACAAAATGAAATGAAATAGTCTTAATTTTTGGAAACCTCAGCCGCATCGAATACATTGTCCGTATCTAATTACAACGCATAAAGGAAGTCATTTCGCGGTCAAATGTATGCCTTTGAGGTAATTACTTACTTAATAACTTAGAGAGAAGTCAATTTTAATGCATTAAAAAATACTACTAATTTTATAATAATTATTGTGAAAGTTTGGATGTTTGTTACTTCTTCACGCCAAAACGACGAAACCAATTTGTCTGAAATTTGAAATAGAGATCATAAACCCTGAATTAAAACAAAGACTAAATTTTATCCCGTTCCCGTTGAAATCAATAAAAACCATTCTGACGAATTCTGGGCATCATCTAGTTTATCATCCTATATTTAAAAGTGTGAAACTTGAAATTGGTTAGGTATAATTATAATTAATATTTTTATAGACAAATTTGTCTTAATCGTATTATAAATCAGGCAGGTTATAAAACCGATGAAGGCCACCAAATAAGTAGGTATAAAAAAATAAAAAAAAATCTTTTTAAAGAAAAATATTCAAATTTTAAAGGGTAGCGGTTGTTGCTCTTCGTAATGAGTTTTATTATTAAATTAACACGTTTAAACTATTAACTACCTACGTTGAAGGTATTCTTCCATTATTTGAGTGATAAAATCGAAGCTCTTAGGCGATTAATGTTAACAGTAAAATAAAAACACGATTAACTAAAAGAAACGTAATCCAGGCAGTAGGTACAGATGAAGATAAACAAAAAAAAAGTTTAAAGTTGAGTAACGTAATACATCACAGTACGTAGCCAGCATTTACATCGACCCATTAAAACGGCAAGGTTTACTACTAATTTTGCAGATTTGACGCTGAGCTCATTATTCCCAGCTATACTGAATTGTTATTTTCTAAAACGGTTTCGTCGTTGAGAGCGTCAACGAAACATCTCCGAAGACAAGATAGACGATAGACTAAGATTTCAACTAGAACAACCGTAGGTACTATGGACACATTGAAGTTTGAAGTTCATTACTTTAGCTTCAACTCACTCTTACTTAAACCCAACTTCAGCTTCGTGCTAAGTAGTGCTTAGCTTAGATTTAAAACTGAAACCATGTTTTGATAAAAATGTACAGATAAGTAAATAACTAGGGACCCAATAGTTTAAGTTGTATTTAGTCGTAGGACGCTCAATGTAGTTAAGTAAGTGACCAAAACGTCATTTCATTTTCATAGTTCGTCGCTGCAACAGCGTTGATGACGAAGGTTTGTCAACTGTGGTTAGAGAATAAACGACCGTTGCCTCCATGTCCGGGTCGGCGCGATTGTTGTCCGATTTTATTCGGATCACGATCGCCGACGATCGTCAATCGACGCCTCGCGGTACGAGATTTCGGCCAACGAAACTGTATCGAACTCTGCGTACGCAACGAGAATTTACATTGCCTATTAGCATTGTCCATTCTGCTTCCTTCAAATTTGCAATTAATATTAGTTCTAGGAGTCAGTTCGTCTCGTCTGCTTTTCTGTTTCGGGACAAGGACGCCAAAAACAAATATGTATGCTGAGTGCTGACAGATGTTTTTTTCTATTAATGTAATACAAGCCTATTTAATACTAAGTTGCAAGCGACGGTTTGTAACAAAATATGTGTCTAGGTATGTATCTCTTAGTGAAATTTATTCAAAACTAGATGATGCCCGCGACTTCGTCCGCGTGAATAAAGTTTTTTTTCATTCCCGCGGGAACTCTTCAATTATCTGGGATAAAAAGTAGCCTGTGTCTTTCCCCGGGATACAACCTATCCATGTACCAAATTTCATCAAAATCGGTTAAACAGATGAGCCGTGAAAGCGTAGCAGACAGACAGACAGACACACTTTCGCATTTATAATATTAGTATGGAATTAGTATGGATATTTAAAAGTTGTATATGAAAAAGTTTTCTGTATCTATCCTACCTATTGTAGTGTTAAAAAACCTAATCAAATAACATAAATTATCGACCTTCTGACATATATGCATCATGCATATTATGAATCTTAAAGGGGTAAAAAAAATTCAGACCGCGACTGTACCTAACCCAAACTAGGCATAGAGCTAGGGCATAGAGTCTGCACACAGATCACGTAAGGTCTCACTCCGATGCACTAAATGTACCTAGGCTTTGTGCTGGATGTGCGTCTTTGATACTATACCTACTACGTGATGTCTTTGATTCTGTTTAATGTTTCCGTGTTTTTGTTCTACATTTTTCAAATGTCTCTTCCTCTGTACCTACTCTGTAAGTCTGTAGTGGGTTGCAGAGGATCCGTTTCCTAATAAGAAAAAAAATCCTACCTAAAATGGTACTAGTGATCTAAACTATTAAAAACTAACCTAACCTAACTTTAAAATTTTGATAGATTTTCTATGGATTTTTGTAAGTATTAACAAAAAAACAATTGAGTACCTACCTATGTACTATATTTTATTGTTATTATTTTATGTAATAAAAAGATTATTTAAACAATGGGTATATAATATATCACAGTACAGCGAAGATGGTTCGAAACCAAGTTTAGGTTTTGATCACAGAGAGCTTATATTCCTTCTGTTATATTAATACAAACATATTTTTTTCAAAAGAGAGAATTTTTCTTTCAAGATTTCGTTAGGAATTTTGGAGTTTTCCTGTTCAGCAGGTTATCGGGAAAGGAAAAATTATTCCTTTTTCCTACTACAAGTATTTAACACAGCTAATTTGGCTTTGGAAGGTGCTGATACATAAATAGCTGATTATGACTACCAAAGATCGTCTACGCTTCAGTATGATGTATCCTAGCTCTATGGATACAACCCTCCTTTCTTTATATCGATGATCTAACATAAGTAGCATCTCAAACACAGATAATGATATAGATGGTGTTATCTAAAGTATAAATCATAAAATTTTACAGCCTTTTAAATGGACATTATCTAACTGATTAGGCACAAGGATTCTGTGTGATGGCGCTAGATGAAGGCGGGCCTTTGTTTGTGAGTTTGACCCCTGGGTCTCAAAGATAGAAGCTTATAGAAAACTGATAATTTTAAACGTAAATTATTACAAATTACTATCCTGAGAGTCGTTCAGATAAATTAATAATATAATCTTTTGAAACGGTCTGCTTTGATGTCGAAATGACTTCATATTTTGAGAGATTAAGAAATGTGGGGCCTTAATTATTACCATTGGACTTGTAGAAGGGTTAAATTGTGTCAACAGATAAAATCATGGAAAACTAATGATAAAATTACTGAGCAATTAGTACTTACTTAAGTAAATATTATTTTATACCCAAATCAATAGCATAATATAAGGTAAGTACCTACTTAAGTATAATATCAACAAACTATTATATGTACCTACTCGTAGGTATAAATTATTATCAGACTCACAGATGTATCAGACTTATAGAAAAACATTACTAAGTGCCTAGTACTTAACTAATAAAGTAAGGAGTTAGTTTTTTGTTATTTTTATGGTGGTACAAATAAAGACTATGTTAATAATAAAAATATTAATAAGGAGATCCTACTAAGGATGAGATATTATTCTGAGTCATTAAAGACCAAACTAGAACATACTTTTTCAAAGTTACACGGATGAAGTCGGGGCTAGTAACAGTATGCATATAGAGCTGTCAACACTACCACAACCTGCAGAAGGCAAAAGGTTTTGTGACAAACGGATTGCGGGACAGCGCGGCGGGAGAAATACTCTCGCCATCGCGCCTCATTCGTACCACCAAATCCAATAGTTCTGGGGGCCTAGTGGGGGCTTTTTTACCTAATCGTTCGCGGTAAAGTTAACTACGATTTGTACCTATGGAATTGTCGTGCTGGGTGTGCTCGATCAATTCCTTACAAATGGTAGTAAACTGTAAAGCGCCTTGGCCACTCGGCCACGGTTCACTTACCTGTCAGTGCCGAAATTTGAGATAAGCATCTTTAATCCAGTCCTAACGCGACTGTTTATGCCATCCAGTAGCGATATATTGTATATATATTGTATTGTATATTGTATATAGGCCCATATTCGATGGAACTCTTGAACGAGGAATGACATATCCAGCGTTTAACTAATTTTTTTAATAATTTTATTAGTTCTTCACACACGAGGAAAGTTTCTAAACTTACATAAATCGATCGAACAGGCATAAAATCTCCCACTAGGCCAGCTGTTTTGCTACCACAAATTGCACCTCATATTGACAATTAATTTAACCTTGAATCGTCCGATGACATCAGCGAGGCTGAGTCGGATTGGCAGATAACGTTGATGCACCCCTGGCCCACGCGGTGACGATTTTTGAGCACCTCTCACCGAACGTGGGTAACATTGGATGAGGCAATTTGTCACATCTTGCACTTTTAGTGGATTGAAGATAGTAATTTATTTTTTGAGTTTATTGGAGTTTACTCCTTAAGAGTCGATTTTCATATATAAGCCCGGGCTATGAAAATTTATGGGGAGTAAAATCAAACTTTCTCCGTTACGTTACGTTACGTATGTTTATGTTTCCATGGTAACACTTTTCGTTCGTAAAGAGTAAACTCAAGTCGTGCGTCGGAGCAGACACACACAATTTTTTTTACCAAATATTGATTGATATTATTAAGTCACAGCATTAATTATGTTTTTAAGTGATAAATTGTATTATTTACTCTAATCTTAGATCGCGTCCTTCAACGTCGATGGTATTCCATACAACTACCTACTTATTAATATGATAGTTTCTTACATGCGAAAGTGTATCTATGCTGTTAAGTTCCTTAGTCCATCTGCTTAGCCAGAGTTAGTTGATAGACTATCAACGCTTTAAACGAAGTTGAAGGACTCATTTACTTAGTACTTATCTACAAAGGTAAAGAAGTCAGTTAAAAATAATAATATGAAGTCAAAATCGCCCCTAAAGTAAATTGCTCAATAAAAAATAATACGAAGCCATATCCGCAAGTCGTACCTCCCAGGTATACAGTTGACGCCAATAACTCAGTGCTTACATTGATTGACGACGGACCCTCAGGTTTTATGAGGGCCTTAATTACCACGACACGGACGACTCGTCTCCTCGCTGAGCCAGACCGAAACCGAGAGGCGTTTGTTTTTTTAATTTCAAAAATCGAACGCAATTTGCGTGTTTTTTTTATTCCGCCGATAGGTTCTACACACACACACATACAAAACACAGGGTTTTGTATGTGTGTGTATGTAGAACTTGTAGAATTTTATTTTGGCCATGTTAAACTCCTCCTCTGATAGAGTAATATATTTTTAAGTTTTTTTTTAAATTGTATAATCTAAGTCTAGTTCTCGAATGCAACTTTCATCCGATTTCAATGTAAAAACCTTAGTATAGGCTTTTACCTATTCTGTGGTATAGGACTTAGGTCAAACTGCTGGATCTTAAAATTTGAGTTTTTATTGCAGGACGGTCATACTTTAAATAAGTACCTACTACACTGTTCCTATTAATAAGAAAAACCCCAGGTTTCAACACGGCATCGTACCTATAGTATTATAATACCTATCTATAACAGCTTACAATACCTATAACTTAGGTTATGCGTAGAAGTAAAATTATTACTTTGAGGCACCGCATGAAAATGTGAATAGCTTACATACAATGTGAAATGTAACATGCAATTATCTATTCATAGAACATGATAATTAATCTCAATAATAATATTATCTCACTATTAATACACTGTTTTAAGTACCTGTAGTAGGTAATTCAAGCGTAAAAATATTAATTTCATACTGTTATCAGCCAATTAGGTAGTTTGTGTTTAACCTTTTTACTAAACTGGTTAACAATTAAGTACCTACCTACTTCACTATAGCACTGTCTAAGGAGATAGGTAAATAGGTTACTTGCTTTCCTACAGTCACGTTTTACAAAAGCTTTGCTGAAAACACCCGGCTGAGTTTGTTGTGGGCTCTTCTCAGACCTGGGCGCGTTTGAAACCCTCGTAGCTTTAGTTTTAAGATACTGTAACTGATTATCATCATTATGTTTTATAAGTTATACGATGTAAATAAGCGTACACTGTACCTACATAATTAATAAATAAATATTGATTGATGGATTGATTTGAACGTCCGATTAAAATTTTCTCAATATAAAAAAAAGTTTTTAATTATCTAATATAGGTACTTGAGCACTTACTTACCACAGTTGTATAAAAAGTTAAAATCTATCTAGCTTTCTTTTCTGTAAGTCTAAACTCTAAGAAGTTGCTAATTTAGCTTTCCTATTACTTTTCATTTATACCAACTTCTCTCAAACCAAGTCCGTTTAGTTATGTCAGAAAAACATTTTTCTAAGCGCCATTAAATTATAATTTTGCATGCATTAATAATAATATGTAACTTTCCACACTTCTTCGTGTTATTTAATTACCACCGTTCCAAGAATTGGGAATCAGAACTTCTACACATAGTATCTAGACCTCGCGTGTAGTAGATATAGTGGCTACAACATATAAACTAGTCCAGGAGATGGTAGTAAGATTTCCTTTGGCATGAAATATTCAATTTTACATAGGACATACAAGTGTCTCCTATATGCTTCGTCTTGTTTTGACTGTACCTTCGTTTCGGAAAGGAGATTCTACTCAGAAGAAAATTACCATTTTCCGGTAGGGACACAATTGTAATAGCTTGCCTGTTGGCGCATGCATCACGTAGACCCATAGATACGCCTAATGCCTTGTCAAACTTAATTCTTACTCTTCATTTTAGTTGGGTACAATCGAGGGCACTCGCTTTTAGAATGCAGTGTATGTTATGTAGATATATGTATGTGTATGTATATGTAACAATTTGAATGCAGTATTCCAGGATAAAAGTACCCTAATGTCTATCTCTAGAAGTATAGGCATACCTATCTGTGCCAAGTGGCCAAATTTCATGAAAAGCGGTTCAACTGCTGAGTTAAAAACTTTCAAACACACGCTTTCGAAATACTACTATTCTACTTCCTACTAGAACTATAACCTACTTATATTATTAACTAGATAATACCCGCAAATTCGTCCGCGTGGATTAAGGTTTTGGTTTCCGTGCGGAAACTCTTTAATTTTCCGGCATAAAATGTATTAAGTAAGTCAGGTAGGTCCAGCTATCTCCATTCCAACAATTTTAACCAAATCGGTTCAATCGTTGCAGCGTGTAGGAGTAACAACATGTTATTTTATTTTTTATGCTATGAATAGCATGAAAAATTTCCTAGCTTCTCCTAATCTACGTAGGTACACCTAATATTCTTCGAATACCACAAAAAACTGGCGAACGTTCACGGAATAACTGACATGCGAAGTAATTCTGTAACACGCCATAAACTATGTCTTATATGGTAAACGTTCACGCTCACTTGCTACTTGGTTCTGATTAATTTAATTTGTATAATTATACTAATATTATAAATTATGCGAAAGTGTGTTTGTTTGTTGGTTTGCCCTTTAATCACGCCGCAACGGAGCAACGGATGGACGTGATTTTTGGCATGGGTAGATAGTTGAGGACCTGGAGAGTGACATGGGGTAGGTACTTTTTATCCCGGAAAATTAGGGAGTTCCCGAGGGAATCAAAAAAACTTAAATCACGCGGACGAAGTCGAGGGCATCAGCTAGTAGTTTTAAGCTAGTAGTTTCATTTTAATTAAGTTATTTTAACACATAAAAAACTTGTTTTATTTATACTTGTCTTGATTGACGAATCCATCAACGCACCTCTCGGGTTAGGAACTTGAAATTTTGGCAGTAGGTACGGGTGGGTTTATTTTATGACGTAGTCACAAAATAGGGGATGTTATTTTGTATGAAAGTCAACAACAAAATTGGTATTTAAATTATCGGTTAGATGTTTCATGATTTTTGAAATATCCACTCCGACGGTGGTAAAATAGGGATTGAGTGTTTGTATGAAAGTCCGTCATTAGTCAAATTTTCCCAATGAAAATTGGTATTTGAATAGGTATGCGAAAGTAACACGTGTTTGTTTGTTAGTTAATATTTCAATCACGCCACAACGGATCGACGTGTTTTTTTGCATCGGTAGATATACCTAGTTGAAGACTTGGACAGTTATTTATGTAATCTTTTTATCCCAAAAAAGCGAAAATTTCTTACAGAAAACAGCCTAAATCCACGCGAAGGTAGTCGTGGGCAGTAGCAAGTAACTAATAAATAGGCGTCATGTCTAATTATTTATCTAAAATATGGACTAAATTAAAATTAAGGAGATGCTGCAGAATGATATGAAGTGTAGTATAGTTAGGACTAGTCTTGTACCAGTAATGAAACAAAAAATACTTACATAATAATTATTGAAATTAAACTTACCTAAAATTGAATTTAGTTTGATTATCTACTAATTTTATTTTTAACAAACTATGTATTTTTCGCTATGGACCAGAAATTATGAAGACGTTTATATGAAACTGTTCTAAACCTAAGTACTTATATCTAACAATTGCATGAAGTATGTACTTAAATAGAGAAAAATTGTGCGTTTCACACACAGACAACGGCTTACATTGAACAAACAAAACGTCGTCGAGATATAATCTGGAATCGCAACATCAATTTGTAAGACGCTGGCATGTTGTGGCATGTTGGCGAGCAATTAATTAAGCGACTCTACGCTAACTATAACACTCTCTAGCACATTTCACGCGCAGGCGTGTTACGCATTCCGGGTTGCTCTTTGCATGCGCTGGCTCTTATTCTATTAGGGTAGAAGTACACTTCGGACGTCTTAAATAGATAGATAGATAAACTCTTTATTGCACACACTTAGAACAAGGACAATAAACAGAAAGATTAAAAGATACAACAGAAGGGTGCAAAAGCGGTCTTATTGCTAAAGCAATCTCTTCCAGGCAACCTTTGGGGAGAGGAGATTAACAAACAAGAGCGCGGGATCTAGTGCAACGTCTAAAATATATAATAAATATACATACAAAGATACATACATACATACACTCATTTGTTAGTTTTAAGTTTAAAAAATTGTAAGCCATTGCAAAATCAAAGTTGATGACGTCACAAGTACCTATTTCATACGAACACCTAGTTACGTCGCAGTTGAACGGGATAAAAAGTACTTAACCTATGTGTTATTCCAGACTATAGGTAATCTATCTCTGTGCCAAATTTCATTCATATCCGTTTATCCGTTCTGACGTGATTGAGTGAAACATCCATCCATTCATACATCCATCCATCCAAACTTTCGCATTTATAATATACCTAAAAGCAAGTATAGATCATGTTATTTTCAGGTATACCTAAGTAAAAAAAAAAGCTTTAATTAATCTTCGGCACTAAGGGCCTGTTGATTATTACCATTGGTTATCGGTTATCGTCACTTACGTTCGTCAAAAATTTAACACACGTACTCGTAAGTACTTAAATTACTATTGCTTCAAGGTAAAAATGGTGAAATAAATTCCCTTTACATGTACTTTTCATAAAATGGAATCCGGCGCGCATATTTTACTTCAACCGCTCGCTGGTTAATGTTAATTTGTAATCTTTTTATTAAACTATGTTAAATAAGATGGTGCCAGATAACACTGGCTAGCTAAATGAAGGAGTCTAACCACATGAGATGAAGTCTTCAGTTTGTTTACAGATCGCGTAACAAGCCGCGCCCACAAAAATGGCCGACGTCTGCCGGTCACCGAATTACTTCTGGCTGAATGAAACTCTAGAACCAGATATAGGGTTAATTGTTGAGTCAGGACCCTGGCTTCTGAGAAACTATGACCTCCTTTCTTATCTTTGTTTTATAGTTTGAAGACAGTTATAATATGGTACCTTGATGGTATGGTTGTACCTAGTTGAGGGACGAGTGATGGCCTAGTAGTGACAACGCATATCAGGCAACGTTGACCCAAGTCGGCAATTGGATGGGTGACTGAATTTGGAGGTTCTAATTTAGCCATTTCGTTTCCTCCGTGCCTCGGATAGCACGTTAAGCCGTCGTTCCTGGTTATCACTAACATCTGATAATAATCGTTACAAAAACCTAAGAGTTTAAACACTTACGCTTAGTCGAGTCGTATGTGGAAGGACGTGGGAAGTGGGAACCTACCGCATTATTATCTCAAGAAAACTCCTACCATTATTTGATAAATGGAAAGGGGTCACGACCCTCATTAATGTGGAATACGACGCAGAGATAATATGGTACTGAAAGTGTAATAATGGGTTCAGAAAAACTAGATACGACCTAGGTCACTGATCATCATTGTGGTGTAAATCCATCGCCAACCAACTAATGAACATGGGTCTGCTTTCTGAATGCGAAAGGTTATAAATTTATTTATATAGGACATGTTCCACCACCTGCACCATGGCGAAAAGTACTTTTTTTAATTCTGTGAACTATAGAAGCGCACTAACCCGGAATGGGATATGGCAGTTAAAGTTTTCATTGCAGCTTTACAATTTAATTAAGATAGCTAAACAAGCTTGAAAAGTTGAAAGTTTAGGTAACCACCGTAAGTAATTATAATGCTGAAACATTTCTTCTGCAGGTACCTACTAATATTAACCAAACTTTTTTCTAGGTCCTATTAGCCTCTATCTAGTTACAATCATAATTAAAACAACCATAAAGGAAACAAACACATAATTTCAATTCGAAAATCGATTTAATAATCGATGTGTTGGTGTACTCTTTCTCGATACACCTCAATAGCGATTACTTTAATGGCGTAATTTTATTGGTGTATTGCATGAAATTCTGCTCTATAATTTTCCTATGGGCATTAAGTAGGTATAGGCACCCGTAGCCTTTAATTTGCAGCACTAGATAAAATACTCGTTTACTTAGCTAGTGTAATATTTTGTTATTGTTAAGCATGGTGTACAATGTAGCTGCTGTATACAAGAGAGAATATTTTTTAATAAAGTTACTTAGGTATAGTTACTTAATTCTAGAATAATAGACTTTACTCTTTGGATTATTTGATAATATACTTGTCGACTTAGTTGAATAACGCATTCTTTCAGAGGCATAAATATGTGAGAAGCCCCATCCAAGGATTACCAACTTGCTGACGTTATAGTTGGTACCTTAAGGTACCAACTATAACGTCACGTAAGGTCTATCTTAAGACAGGCTAAGTTGTCTGTGATAAAAAAATAACTACCTGGGCGTTATGGTTTCAGATGTAGGGTGGATGTAGGTCATAAACATTGTTATAGTACCTATAGATTTATTAGAAAGCCGAAAGCCAATTAGGTAAATTCACTGTTTTTTTATAAGAGATGCCTAATTTTTTGTTTATTTCAAGTTGGACTCAGTATTTAAATGTTGTACTTAGACGCAAAAAGAGGGGTGTTATAAGTTTATCTGTGTGTCTCTCTGTGGCATTGTAGCTCCCAAATGGATAAAACGATTTTGATTTAGTTCATTCTGTTTAAAAGGTGACTTGATCTTCTTTGAAGGTGTTCTTAGCTATGATTCAAGAAAATCACTTCAGCCGTTTCAAACTCAAACTCATATTTTTTTATTCAAATAAACTTCTGCACATTTTTGACGCTGATTCGATAGCATAAGACAAAAAAAAAAACGAACAATGACAAGTTGCGTCGCAATGAGATATAAGTATTAGATATACCTATCAGTTACTAGATGATGCCCGCGACTTCGTCCGTGTGGATTAAGGTTTTTTGATTCCTGCAGGAACTCCTTAATTTTCCGGGCTAAGTAGCCTATGTCCTTCCCCTGGATATAACCTACCTCTATACCAAATTTCAGCAAAATCGGTTGAAAAGATTGGCCGAGAAAGCGTAGCAGACAGACAGACAAACAGACAGACAGACACAATTTCGAATTTATAATATTAGTATGGATTATATTATATTTTTTGTCAAATCAGCGAGGGATAAATATCTTGATTTTACCCGCACAGGCCCGCTTTTACGTTTACTTTTAAGTACCTACCTAATTTTAAAGGAATTACAAGCAATGGTGTGAACTTAGCTTAATAACAAATTGATTGGTAATCGCACATCGTTGTGAATTTTATGAGAAAATAATAAGCGCGTTTTTATTATAGTGATAGGCTCTAACGACACATTTCATAACATATAATATACCTACTTAATGAAGCAAGCAAATATAATTTGAGGTGGCTTAAGACATTATGCAAAAATGACTTATTACTAAGCTGCGGAAAGATTTAGTTAAGTGAATTAAGTTATTAAATAATTAAATATGCAACAGTTAGGCTTAAAGCTAAAATTGATTAAAATTAGGCCAATTTGTCCGAACATTGAAATGATTACCAATAGTTAGTTTAACGTGGAGTAGTTATGCATAGTAGTATGAATAACTCATTGGGCATTAAGTTAACTCAGGTCTTTGTGCAATAAAACGTAAATAAACCAGTTTATCTGAGACCTACAAAAAATTACTACACTAAACAAATACAGAGCTCTTTGCCTATTAAAATGGCCTTTGTTTCATCGCCTCAATATTGTAGCAATCGCCATTTTGTCGTCACTGTCACCTATTAAATATTTGCTTTGTACAAGCTCTTCATAAGGTTGATCGCACACCACCTAGAGAGGCGCGAGAGGTAGGTAGTGTTACGACTGGGGTTCGTAAATTTAGAGAGACGCAGGTCGATTCACAATAATTTATTAAGATTCTACAAAAGAGGGCAAATGGCACTTCTCCTCGCTTCCGTCGTCGAACTTCTTCTACTTTCTATTACAAATTCACGAAATTAATTCATTAAATCACATTTAGCTTTTCAAAAATCTTATAAACACAGCTAGACATCGAGGTTGTTTACTTGGTAACGCATAATATTTGCCTAGTTACGCGACAGTAGGTAGGTACCTGAAAACAACAAATTCTTTACCCACAATGGAGTGGAGACCATATAAGCAGATATAAGTGTATTTTTCTCATCTCTGAGCTATGCGTTTGTACCAGTGAGGGGCTGTCTTTGTGCACGTCTTTTACCTTTTTACTCACTTCACTAAAAACTACTGGACCGATTTTGATTTGGTTTTGTATCCCTGAAGTATTTGTTTTGTGGGTTTCTTTTCTGGCCTGAGCATTTTTACTAGCTATCAATATTTAGCCACTCAAAAATTTTCATAACCATTGTAATAGAGTTTATTAGTTACTAAGTTGATAAGAATCAAAACCGTCGCATTTTAAGCATGTGCGATGTGTCGAAATACTCGTATGATGCGTCGTGTGCGACTCTTGCGGCTCTTGCGTTAACTAGCAATGATGTTCGCGATGATTGATGATTGATGATGCGCGTTGATAATGGTGTTCGCGATGTCACTGCAGTGTGCGACCAACCTAAGTATTTGCCTTGCCAGTGGTCATTATAAGCGTGACACGGGACTATAATGAATACTTTACGACGCTTATCTGTAGTTGTTGCTATTTATAAATACACCCTTTACAACTACCTACCACACGTGAAGGTAATCATTATGAGATCCGTACCTAATATAAATGTCTACTATGCGTTTCAATTAGGAATTTGCTTACTTATATAACATACTTGAAATTGATGTCAAACCTTTATTTGTTATTTATTTTTACTCCACTACAAGTAAGCCCTTGACTGCGATCTCACTTGATGGTAAGTGACGATGCAAACTTAGATGGTAGCGGGCTAGGCTAGGTGTTAGGGTCCCTGTTAACCTAGTCGGTTTCTACACGGCATCATACCGGAACACCAAATCGCTTGGCGGTAGGTAGGTACGTCTTTGCCTCCCACCAGACCAGACCAGAGAAAATTCAGAAATTACAAATTCCCAAATTGACCCTGCCGGGAATCGAACCCGGTACCTCCTACGTTAAGACAACAGCGCTCAGCACTGCGCCAGGGAGGTCTTCAAAAAGTTGCTAGTGGTATAGTGTTGCCTAATTGGGGCATGGGCGCGGCACGGTCTAGCATATACAGTCTTGTCAATGGGGATCGGATCGGATAGATGTGAAACCACCCTTAGGGACAGAGGATTTTTTTCTATAGATTGTCTCTGGTCTGGAGGAGGCTTTGGCCGTGGCTAGTTACCACCACTTACCAAAGCAAGACAAGGTACCCAAGCAATTTGCGTTCCGGTACGACGCCGTCGAGGGACGAGTCGCCTAGTTGCGACAACGTATATCAGTTACTACTACCATTACTATAAACATTTTTTTAATTTGTTAAAAAAAAACACAAAAAAAGAAACAGTTGATTGCGATTGTTAAGCAACGTTGACCCAAGGCGGAAACTGGATGTTAAGCCTCGGTTCCGGTTATTATCACTAACATCTGATAATAATAACCGTTAGTAACCTAAGAGTTGAAATAGTTACGTAGGTACTCAGTCGAGTCGTATGCGGAAGGACCTGGGAACCCACCGCATTGTTATCCCAAGAAAACCCCTGCCATTATGTGATTAATGGAATGGGTTCACGACCCTCAGCAATGAGGACTACGACGCAGAGAGAGAGAACATTGCCGGGTAGAAACCAAATTATTAGGGGCATGGGTTTAATAGGTATTATAACTGCGATACCTCACCTACCAAGTTACCCAGTACCAGGTTAGTCCAGTAACTATTACCTAGTTAGTTCACCTGTGCCGCTAGTTAGGTACTATAATAGGCTCGGTTTTTTTTTTTGATTAACTGCCTTTACGGCTCTGGGTTCATAGACTGCATCATCACTTACTATCCTGGTGAGATCGCAGTCAAGGGTTAGGAAATAAAATACCTACTACTGTTTAGGCATAACGTAATGGTTTAGAGTTTAGAGGTTTAATATAGGTAACAAAGGTTTAAAGGTTTGTCTCAAAAGCTTGAAACTATGTTGCAATAATAATTCATGGGTAGGTAGGTGTCATATAATATTAACCTTTCAACGTTCATATATTAATCAATTTGATATTTTATAGAGTTCGAATGATTTATTGAAAGTACTAAATATTTCACAGACAATTAATGATTTACTTAATTGATTTGCATAGGTACTGCCTCGTTGGTATACCTAATAGCTAGTTTATTCTGTTAATTGAGGTACATGGTTCGATTCCCGGGTTAGGCAATAAATTTAACTTAAAGTTGGGAAGTTGGCGATTTTAAGCCTCGCTATTTACTTTTAAGCTATTTTATTATAAATATGCGAAAGTGTGTTTGATTGTTGGTTTATCCATTAGGTAATCACGCCGCAACAGAGCAACGGATCGACGTGATTTTTTTTCATGGGTATATAGTTGAGGAACTGGAGAAAGACAAAGGCTACTTTTTATCTCGTAAAATAAGGAGTTCCCGTAGGAATTAAAAAAACTTATTCCACGCGGACAAATTCGCGGGCATCAGCTAGTTGAACTAGGTATATGAGAGTATGGTGGCTGGGTTGCGCGAATTCCCCGGTCCCTATCCAGCCAAGACGTTGGGAGGAACACCGTGGGGTTTTAGTCGGTAAGAGTCCGACATAACCTTTGCATCTCCCCAGATGCGAAGGTATCCATGAGGATTTCCCCACGAAAAAAAAAAAAAAAAAAAGGTAGGTATATGAGAGTAAGAGAATGGAGAGTGCACCACAGACTTATAACATGTACTATGCTTATAAACTAAGTAAGTAGAGTAATATTTTCTGCGTATCCTATACGCCTACTCTCCTGTAAGATTGGCCGCCATGGCCTAAATTCGTTTAGAAACACATTTGACATTAATACCAATGGTAAGAAGGCTGGGTGGGAATGGGATACTAATGCTGAGATCTAGGTATATACCTAGAGCGTACTTTGACTTTGCTCAGACTTTGCTTAAGGTAAAACGAGATGGACATAAGTGAATAACAACTCTTTCTCATTTTAAAGCAAAGTCAAAGTTTGCTCAAAAGATCTCACACTTAGATTCGAATTTTTCTTTCATTTGGCGATTATGTTTTCTGTTTTAGATATAGCTTGTATCTATTTTTTTCTTGATAAATAACTTTACCTAATAATAAACTTATCGGAACCCTAAAGACAAGTGAATATAACTCAAAGTATTAAAAAATACGACTGCCATAGTTAAATGATATTTTTTTGTGAATCACTGGATATTGAAATATAGTCTTACATATTTTTGAAATCTATACCTACTCATCATTTTCTTGATGATGACAATAGGACGTATAGTTAGGTAATCTCATTTTGGAAAAAAAAATCAACTTTAGTCTTTGATGCGGGACCATGGTCACCCTATCAATTTTTTTTAAAATTTTACTAGCCTATGTCACCCGGAATAAGCTCAGGATTCTAACGATACCTCATTTATCAATATCCGTTCAGGCGTAAAGAAGTTATGGTGGAATATACAAACTCACATACATACATATGAACCCTGAAAACAATATACTCCTTTTTTCAGGCAGTCGTATAAAAAATTGTACCTACCTAGTTCGGGGTTCTTCTCGGTATTAGGTAGGTATAGCAGAAATTTCAGAATACGGCAAAACGGAGGATTGTTTTTGCTTAGTAACTCAGTTATTTTCAACTTTTCAACAAACTTTTTAAGGATCTAAGTACTCACAACTTTTATCTTCAATTTTTTACCGTGCAATATTTAGTTTCCAAATTACTTAAGTAAATGGAATACCTATTACAGTTACTTTCGTGTCTATGACCGAATTTCCATCTTCCCTAGAAACGGACTATACCTACTTAACTATGTACCTATTTCTAGTTACCTACTTACCTAAAATATTTAAACTTTAGTTCAAGATTTTATTGGTAACTTAGATATCTTCCTATTTAACTTTACTATAGGTATTTATCAGTAGATATGTACTTTTTTCAATACAATTTGTCATGACAAAAAAAGAACCAGGCAAATCGGTCACGCAATTTTGGAGAAATCGGCGTACAAATAAAAACCATTTGTGACATGACTGTATATTTATGTATAAAACGTCGTACTTGGAAGATACTTAAATGTATTATATACTAAAACCTTCCTGAAAGTACATAGATTACGATAATGAAAAAATCATTAAAATCGGTTCATTAGTTTCCGAGAAAATCGTTATTATAAAACAAACATACATATATAACATTATAAGGTTCAAATACAGAACATCCTTTTTGAAGTCTGTTAAAAAAAGGTCTACCTAAAAGTCAAGAAAGATTGAAGTGCATTGCAAACAAAGTTTTCCGGAAGGTTTAAAACGGGTTTGTGGGAAAACCGGCGCCTTGAAAGCTTCCGATTTGAACAGTTTTCTTTTTTGGAACTTCTTTGAAGTTGTCACCCTAAAATTTTCGGCACCCCTCCCTCGCTTGTGCACAAAATATTGTTTAAATGTGTTACTTAAGATGTCTCTTCCCTTTACTTTATACAATTTGAATAACAATTTATTTCTAAGCAGGTAGGTACCTAGGTTTCATTCTGGGTATTATAAAATATTCAATTTTTTGAATTCGTAAGGCATATTATAGTATGTATAACTAGTTAGAGTTAAGTGTCGACTAGACTAGACTAGGATAGCTACGTGCGGTTTATAAAGGTTAGGTTCACAAATAGGCTAATTAGCTCAGGTACCTACTTCATATTAGCCCAATCCAGGTTATATAAAACTATTTTAATATCTTTTCCTCATAAGATTGCAGTCACTCGAGAGAAAAGGGTACAATGTTAACTTTCATAATAATAGCATCAGAATGTGATACTAGAAGAATGATACTAGTTCATACCCATGAGGTTGGTAGGTACCTACTTAGTTTTTTTTTATTGTGACTCTACAAAATTATTGATAAACCAAATAGGTATACTTTTCTTTTATAACACTAGGTAAGTAGGTAATAGGTAAGTAAAAGGTATAGGTAACTTAGGTAAACACATAATTTTTTTTTTCTAATTGCATTTTTCAGGTCTACGCTTACGTCACCAGCAATAATTTATATAATAAGTAGGTCAGTGTCTCTACATAAATATAACTTCTACGAAATTATACCAACGTATCCATTATCTAGCTATAGGTACAATATATAGGTAGGTAGTAGGTACCTACTTACTTAAATCAGCTGTGTGATATTTATTATTTATAGGTATTTAGGTAGACTTTTTCACTTCGTAATAAATCGAAGGAAACATTTTTTAGTTACCTACATTAGTAATATTTTTAGACCGCGGCGCGGCGGTGAGAGCTCAGTGGTTAAACTTCAGCCTCTTCTTCTGGGAGTCAAGGATTCAAATTCTGGGCACGCAACTCTATTTAGCTTTAGACCTCCCTGGCGCAGTGGTGAGCGCTATGGTCTTATAGTGGGAGGTCCCGGGTTCGATGCCCGGCTGGGTCGATTTGGGAATTTATGATTTCCAACTAAGCAATTAGTGGTACATCTATGGTATGGGCTAAATAAAATTGCCGTACCTACCCCTAACAGGTTAGCTAGCACGCTACCATCTTAGACTGCATCATCACTTAGACCGTACCATCAGGTGAGATCGCAGTCATAGGCTAACTTGTAGCCCAAGAAATCATAAAGAATAGGGATGATGCCTAGGTAGGTACAAATCAAAAATAAATTATTTCTAACTGATTATTAAATAGGGTCTTCCAAAAGACCTAAAATTCACATCCTCGCTTAGTTTTAAGTTTGATAACCATTTTATAAAATATAGATTTTAAAAAAAAGTGCGTTAAGTTTTATGACGTCACAAGTCACAACTGTGAATTTCATACAACTTCCATACTAGAAGTGTGTTTTTAGGGTTCCGTACCAAAATGGTAAAAATGGAACCCTTATAGTGCGACTTTCTCCGTCCGTCCGTCCGTCCGTCCGTCCGTCCGTCCGTCTGTCACAGTCGATTATTTCAGTAACTATTTAAACTATCGACATGAAATTTGGAATAGTTGTGTATAATAGTGGCCTAACATCATTAAAATAAAAAAAAATCGAAAATTATTTTTAGTTTAATTAAAAAAGGGGGAAAATCGGGGGTTTGAAATTTCAAAGTATGATAACTATACTGAGTGGGATATCATATGAAAGGGCTATACTTCTACATTCTAAAACAGATTTTTATTTATTTTTATGCATAATAGTTTTTGATTTATCGGGCAAAATGTCGAAAAAAATACCGTTCCCTCCCCCATTATCTCCGAAGTTTACCAATTGAAAAATCTGAAACAATTATGGTCAATAGAAGCTTATGTATATTTTGCAGGAAAAATAAAACCAACGCTATAACTAGCATAGTTTTTTTTGATATTAACAATAAACCTCTACAAACAAAGTTTTGCGGTTCATTAAATTCATTAATCGTAAAACTTACTACAGGTTTGTACGGAACCCTCGGTGCGCGAGTCCGACTCGCACTTGGCCGGTTTTATTTAGTTTGATAAAGAGTTGCTGATTTGATTGAGTTGTCATCAGATCTATTAAAAAGAAATCTAAGAGTAGGTAGACCCGGTACTCAGTAATTGGCTGGCGACAGCTTGAGATTATGACAATGAATAATATGACAATTTTTATGGGACATTATTATAATTATTGTAAGTGCTACCTGCCCGGCTTGCTATCATCACATAAATCAGTAGTTATTATTTTAAAATTGACGTTTTATAGGTATGACGTACCTACCTTGACATTTTTAAAGTATCTAGTGGATTTTTGGGATCATTAATTGTGGCACAGTTTAAAAAGTTAGAGTTCTAGTTTTAATTTTATGTTTTTGAAATTTTTGTTTGGTAGGCAGTGGCGTGCACAGGGCTTGAAGCTAGGGTAGGCTTTAGTCAGTCCGAATACCTATTTACTGACTGTTATAATGGAAATGAGCAATGACGTATTTACATTTGGGTAAGTAGGTATTTACATTTGGGTAAGCAGTGCTTTTATGCATCTATGAACTGCACGCTACTGTTGGTAGGTATGTGTTTTAGTGTTTAAACCCCAAATAAAGATTTTATTATGTAACACAAAACTCAATAAGATTCCTATGTTCATCCCGCCTATGCTCATCATTGAACTTTTTTTGCCATTTAATAAGTATTTATATTGAACTAGGTAGGTACCTATACCAGCTGTAAGCCAAAAATATTTTACAATATCCTACCTAGGTACACCTATAGAATTATTTAGCATTTAGGTATTTGAGTAGGTACTCAGACATACCTAATACTTATTTATCACGTTCAAAATAATTTGGTTACAGACCCAAACTATGCAAATTTTCATAATAAGTAGGTAACTTTAGTAGGTACCTACTGGCTTTGGATCTTCCCAGATCAATCTGGGGTAATCATTAAATACTTACGACTCATCTTTTTTGGTTGTTTATTTTCGTAAAGAAAAAGTTAATTTTGACAAAAGTGGTCCTCTTAGTTGCGAAGCCGTTTTGACCTTAATTTATGTTGTTATTTTTTTCAAAAACTTTAATGCTTGTTGTATATTTTTTTATTCTACAAAGTTTTTATTGTTTTTACCGTAAATGGAGCAAAACAAACATTGTTTTTCCATATTATTCGTATTTTATTGTGAAGCCACGTTCCGTCGGACGTTCTGTACGGCGCAAAAATGCGCCTATAACGAACACGCAACCCTACATGGCTGAGGCCAATTCATTAAGGGCTTTTTATTAATTTTTTTACTTAATTTATTTCAAAGAATTGCAGCGATGAACTTGGCATTTGTATTCTGACAACTGGTTTCTGGTTTTTATTGAGCCTTCAATGTAAAATTGAATACAAAAGATACACGCTTTTACAGAACAATTAATTAGGAAAACATGAACGCAGAGTTCTACTGAAATGCTTTCTTTAACTTTTAATTTATTCTTTTATTTAAATAAGTTTGAATAATTATGTAATTGAAAAGTTCATTGCTAATATGAATGGATAAAAACAAAGTGGGACTTTACTATGTATGATACCTAACATCCATTTTTGTTAACTTCTTATCTAAACCTCAACGTCGGATGTAAGCAATATTTTATGCTAAACATTCACAGACGAGTCCAACAGGTTTTTAAAATTTGTGTAAACTGGATTCGAATGAGAGCTTTTGTTGGGAGTTAGAATATTCTTCTTGTCATTAGAATAATATGGACATTACACGGCACCGAGGTGCGAATGTTTTTGTAAACAAGCGCATGTGCTGTTATGCTTAGTAACTTATATTTAACGGCGTCATAGAGCTATTGCGCTACACTTACCGAGTGATAACATGGACCGTATGAACTAAGTAAGACACACACAACACTGAGGGAGGGCACTGGTCGGCACGGCGCGGCGGCGTACTGACCTGCCACTCTTGGTGATCACCATCTCGGTGCCCAGCTTGTGGAACTTCTCCCAGAGGTCCTTGCCCTCGAGCGTGACCTTGGGGTCGTCGGTGACGCCGTCGTCGTCGGGCGGCAGCGGCGCGTAGTGCGGCGGCGGCGGCTTGAGCAGCGGGCACGGCGCGGAAAGCGCAGCGGCGGCGGCCAGCGCGGCCGGCAGGTACGGCGGCGGCGGCAGAGCGCCCGCCGTCAGCAGCGCCGACACCGAGAAGTCGCTCGGCCGCGGCGCCAGCAGCGGGTGGAAGGCGACGGCGTCGCGCCGCTCCGCGCCCTCGAAGCGCATGCCCGCGCCGCCCGGGGCCCACGGCGCGCGCTCCACCGTCGGCTCCAGCGGTCGCAGCGCGCGCTCATGCAACGGCCATGGCGCGCTCGCAGCTCGACGGAACACTCGCGCTCGACTCGCTCGGGACCGCTCCGTGCGACACCCGCTCGCGCGGCAGGCGTCAAACGACTGGCCGGCGGCGGCGCCGGCTGCGACACCCCTCCGCCGCGGCCAATGGCGCGGCGCGGCCCGCCCCTGCGCGGGGCGCGGCGCCGCGGGCCTTGTTTTTTCGCCGCGCGAGGTGTCCGCCGCCGCCACACCTCGCCTCTCGCGCGGCTCGCGGCCGCTAATCTGGTTAATGCGGCGCGGCCGCGCGGGGGCGACGCAGCGCCCGCCGCCTCCTTCTAATTGGACACGTTTCCGTTCGTTCATCAATTGAGCTCGTTACGACGATATCTTTTGTGCGACGCGACCGGCAGCCGCGACCCGCGAGTCGCGACCGGCGGCGGATCCTCAATCCAGCACCTAGACATGCTCAACTGACTCGATTCTCGACTAGGTACATGCGCTCAGACGCTCAGAGATGCGTACATAACTTTATTACAAAGTTTGAATTGAACTTGCACTCCGTCATCCGTGCGTTTTTAGCTTAGGTTATTCGAATTTAAATTTAACTAGGTACCTACTTACTTACAAGTTAGTATATAGTACCTAGACAGGATCCTGCATCAGGTAAGTAAATACAGGATAGGTACAGATAAGTAGATAGGTACCTATCAAGATTAGATAATACCTAATGGAATAAAAGTTGGTCGTACCTACTCGTATCCACATTTTTTTTCCTACAAGTTTTTGAAAACCCATATTTGGAAAAGTCTTAGGTAGGTAGGTAGTAGGTACCTACTACCTACGTAGGTAAGTCTCTACCATTCACAACAACACAACTCTACATTGGGGCTGATTCCGTGTAACACAATCTCTAAACTAAACTAAAATGGCAGCTTTAAATCTAAGTAGGTAGTTCTGTCCCTTTCCGTAGGGAGTACCTAAATTATGAAAGGGTTAGCAATATTTGTAATGCTCTAATTTTAGTTTAGTTTAGAGATAATGCACTACAGAATCAGCCCCATTGCCTAAATTATGAAAGGGTTAGCAATATTTGTAATGCTCTAATTTTAGTTTAGTTTAGAGATAATGCACTACAGAATCAGCCCCATTGCCTACTCAAGTCAGTCATTAGGTAAGTAGGTAGGTACTCTTTCCTAATAAAATATCAATTACCGATCAAAGTACTTAACAGGTAGGTAGGTACCTATACCTAAGACACATGTATGCGAAAGTGTGTCTGTCAGGTAGGTACCTTTTTACAGCCTGCAGGTGATAGGTAGGTACCTATACCTAAGTAGGTAGGTACATAAGTGAGTTATTATTGATGCCGCAGTCTAAGTGGTCTAAGATCAAAGCAATAACTTAAGTACCTACCTACCTTCAAGGCAAGAGTGAATAGACATCTTCTAGGCGGGCGCGCTTCAACCTAGACCTCATCATTGCTTTGTACCTATTAAGCGTGAATGTCGTCAAGCGCAAGCTGTGGCGCAAGCCTATCTTGCAATAAAAAAAAAAAAAAAAGCAACCCTACTAGGTAAGTAGGTAGGTAAGTTTAATATTAATTAACAGTTAATTAATATTAAACCCATAAAAACCCTAATAGGTTATAGGTAGGTAGGTTGGCTATGTTATATTATCTACCTTCAAATCAAGAGTGAATAGGCATCTTCTAGGCAAGCGTGCTCCACCTTAGGCTGCATCACCACTTGCAAGGAAGTCTGATTGCAGCCAAGCGCTAGCCTATATATATTTAAAAAAAATGTGGCAGCGTACCAGACCAGACATATAGGTACCTACCAACCTAATTTAGAAATTTAAAAAAGTCTATCGGGAACCGAACCTGGAACATTGCATTTTATCATAAGACGGCCGCGCTCTCCACTGCGCCAGTGTAAATTCTTCAACAAAATTAAAAAATAAATAATTTCAAAAGATAAATCAAGACCTAGTTATTAGGTAGGTACATTATACTTAGATACCTATCTAGCTTTATTTTATGAAAATTAGTGGTAATTTTTATGGTAAGTTTGGGGTTTTTTCTAGCGGAAAGGGCCGGAATAGGGATGAGGACAACTCAATCAAATCAGCAACTCTTTATCAAACTTAAAAACGCACTTCTAGAAGGTATCGAAGTTGTATGAAATCCACAGTTTTGACGTCATAAATTTTTTAAAATGGTTATCAAACTTGAAACTATCCGAGGATGTGAATTTTAGGTCTTTTGGAAGATCCTCTATTTATTAATCAGTTAGAAATAATTTATTTTTGATAAGTATAGATACCTACCTACTTAGGCATCACATCATCCCTATATTCATACCCTTTAATTTTACATAATAGGTATATTTCACCTGTGGACGCAAAAAATTTTTTATTCAAAATCAATAAATAATATCATTAGGTACCTACCTAAGTAGGTAGGTACTTTTTTTAATATTATTGATTAGGTATAATATGGGGCTCTTCAAAGGGCGGATAAACAAATTTCTCAAAAGCCAGCAACGCATTGGCGGTTCCTCTGGTGCTGCAAATGTTCATGGGCGGCGGTAATCACTTACCATCAGGTGACCCGCCTGCTCGTTTGCTCGCTATACCTATATATAAAAAAAAATGTTGACTAGATACCTATCTAGTGATGGCGTTCTATTTTATTGTACCTAATTACCTATGATTTCAAATAATTAATTATTTTAAGAATTCTTTAAGCTGTCTACCTACTTAATCCTTATTAAGTAGGTAGGTAGGTACCTATACTATCTTATTCTAGTTTAGTTAAGGGACATCATTTTTCTATTTTCACCGCTTACCTAGGTAAGTACCTATAATATTTTGTGTCATTTTCCTGTCATCAATAGATATACTTAGGTATAGGTAGGTAGGTACGTTTTCTCGACCATATCGGGGTATGGGTTTAATATAACTGCCATGCCCCTAACAGGTTAGCCCGCTACCATCTTAGACTGCATCGGAACTTACCAACAGGTGAAATCGCAATCAAGGGCTAACTTGTACCTAGTGGATAAAAAAAAAACTTGAATCGAACCACAGTGCTCACCACTGTGTCATGGAGGTCGTAAAAACTATGTTGTCCTTTGCCGAAAGCAAGCAGGTAATATTTAATCACAAAATGATAAAGGCCCTAGGACCTACCTATAGTTCGCGCACGAGTTGAATGCAGAGCAAATGTATGGTGACACATACATTTACTCTGCATTCAACTCGCGCGCGAACTGTACCTAGTTAAATACTTACTTAGCAGTAAGTACCAGCTTTGCGATTTTTTTTTTAAAATTTAAGGTTTTTTACATCGAAATATTTAGTAGGTAGGTATAGGTAGGTAGGTACATGCAAGACACAAACATTCACAATGGGGCTGATTCTGTACCTAATGCACAATCTCTAAACTAAACTAAAATTAGAGCATTACAAATATTGCTAACCCTTTCATAATACCTACTCCCTACGGAAAGGGACAGAACTAGATTTAAAGCTACTATTTTAGTTTAGTTTAGAGATTGTGTTATACAGAATCAGCCCCATTGTGTTTCTAAAAAAAAACATACGCGCCGAATAATTGAGAACCTCCTCCTTTTTTGGAAGTCGGTTAAAAATCATATAAAAGTAAACACAACATGCAAAATTCCATAAAATCACATTACAAAAATGACAATTAAAATAACAACTTCATAAATCTGTCTGTATGGTTAAATACAATAACATAATAAAGAATATAGGTAAATAATTTTTACAATATTTATGAGAACTGTACCTAGGTAGTCTACATTATAATGATTAAGTATTCTTATTTTAATATAGGTATTCGTTCGTTCGTTCGCGTGGCTTAAGATTTTTAATTTCCACAGGCACGCCTTAATTTTCCGGGCTAAAAAGAAGCCTGTGTCACTCCCCAAGTACCCAGCTATACCCATGTACCTAACAAAAAATCACGTCGATCCGTTGCTCTGTTGCGGCGTGATTGAAGTACAAACTATTTGACGTCCTTGGTGATAGAAATTTCAAAAACTTTAAAATCCGTATTTCATCATTAGCGGAAGCCCAAATACCAAGTTTCATGGTTAGCAGTTTGAAAAACGACGGACTTTCATACAAACTTTCAACCCCTATTTAACCCCATTGAGGGTGGAATTTTTAAAAATGTGACACACATCCTTCTGTATTTTTACCAAAAGCCAAAATACCAAGTTTCGTAGATTTAACTTGAAAAATTTCATGTTAAATAAAAGACTACCCTATTTCACCCCTTTGGGGGTCGAATTTTCAAAAATGTTGAAACACATAGGTACTTCTTATTTAACCAAAAGCTTAAAATCTTAGTTTCATGGCTATAACTTGAGAAATGAAGGACTTTCATACAATCTTTCATCCCCTATTTCACCACTTCGGGGGTAGAATTTTCAAAAACTGTGATACACAATATTCTTAATTTTTAACCGGTAGCTCATATACCTACCAAGTTTCATGGTTATAACTTGAGAAATACCTAACGGACTTTCATACAAACTTTCACCCCCTATTTTACCCCCTTAGGGGTGGAATTTTGAAGAATCCTTCCTTAGTGAGCGCCTACGTCACAAAATGAACCTACTGTCAAAATTTCAAGTTTTTAACCCCAGCGGTTTAGGCTGTGCGTTGATATAAGTATAAGTCAGTCAGTCAGTCAGTCAGGACTTTGAATTTTATATAGGTATATAGATTACAAAAAAATACAAAAAAAATTAAGTAGGTACCTAGGTATAAATTATTGATTTAATGAAAAGTTAAACTTTTTTTGTAAGAAGTTATTTAAACACCCCCATAGGTAAAAGTTCCTAACGTTGCGTTTGATGACAACGCCATCTATTGAGGAGTAGTTTGCGTTAAGCGATATATTCGAAAGTCGAAACGTCTGACTTCGCACGGGTGGGCAAAAATGTATTAGGTATAGGCACTTAAATAATAATACCAAGTACTTTTTCTGAACTACGTGTGCCATAACTGCATAAGGATTCGATTGTGCTGTTTATGCAACGTTCTTTTTTCTTTTACAAAAATCCACTACAAGTTAGTCCTTGACTGCGATCTCACCTGATGGTAAGTGATGATGCAGTCTAAGATGGTAGCGGGCTAACCTGCCAACCTGGCAACCTGGGCAAGGCATTTATATTAAAACCCATACCTCCAATCGGTTTCTACACGGCATCGTACCGGAACGCTAAATCGCTTGGCGGCACGTCTTGCCGGTAGGGTGGTAACTAGCCACGGCCGAAGCCTCCCACCAGGCCAGACCAGGGAAAATTCAGAAATTATAAATTCCCAAATTGACCCTGCCGGGGATCGAACCCGGGACCTCCGCACGTTAAGACAACAGCGCTACACACTGCGCCACGGAGGTCGTCAAAACGTTGATTCAAGTCCGTTATTGGATGACGATCCATCCAATTTGGTGATCCGAATTTG
Organism: Erebia ligea; assembly: GCA_917051295.2. Taxonomy (NCBI): domain Eukaryota; kingdom Metazoa; phylum Arthropoda; class Insecta; order Lepidoptera; family Nymphalidae; genus Erebia; species Erebia ligea. The sequence goes on from OU785228.1 coordinate 15,328,039, forward strand.
GCTTTTACCAGTAAGTAGGGGAGACCGGGGTTGGTTGACTAACTTTTCACTTAAACTCGTATATCTCTGATTTTTAACTTAATATAACAAAAACAACAGTTGATACAGATAGAAGAGCTATTCAGGTACCTAAAATACTAATCTATAACCTATATATGTATCATTATAATACTTATTTAGTCGATTTTCTAAACCCCTGACGCTTGGTCAACCTACCCCATATCCGGGATAAGTTGACCACAAGCATGGGGTAGGTTGACCTAGGCAGTAATTAGTGTAAAAAGAGGATAAGTATAAAATAAAACATTAAAATGTACTAAATGATAGAAACTTTTTATTAAAATATAAAAAAACTTAAATTTGAGATCCATTCTCGGTTAATAAAGAACTTTACTAAAGGTAACAGTCACTTTTTAAACTATTTAAAAAAAAACTTAAATTTACAATAAGCACCAATTACAATTACAATTTACAATTTGCAATTTTGTAGATTAATTTTTGTACTTTCTGTTTCAAACTTAATTGTAACTTGAATTATTGTAATAAATCGCTAATCACAGATCAAATTGCTTTTATGAAAATATTATTCAACATACATAAACTTGTGAGTATCTATTATTATAAAGTATAAATAAACAATTAAAACAGAAAACTTCTTTTCTAAAAATGAACTTAATAATGAAAATAGAACAATCAGTCTCTTATTAGAGTTTTTAAGTATATCTACTAACAAAATATTATCATCTTTGAATTAGTGATTATCATAAACTTTTATTTTTAAGTACCCCGCCGTGTCCAGGGTCAAATCTGCTCTCCTGAGGTTCGGATTATTTTCTAGCTTATGTTTAAGTTTAGATAGATTACGATGCAACGTTTTGTATGGAATTTGGTATTTTTTGATGTGGCGTTTATGCTATTATTATCGAAGATTACTGCGTGGCAAGCTCTTTCTAGGATATCTTTTGGTACATCACCCCTTTCAGATTCTCTTATGTACGTCCTCATTTTTCTGTAAAAATACAACTGTAATTTAGTTTAATAGTGTAGTTTAGTGTAATTTAGTATAATAGTGTTTACATTGATGATGCACATTAACCACTAGCCCACATAATCCTTTAAAATAAGTATAAAATTTTATACTTATTTTAAAGAATAACTTTTTTTTAATAACTAAACTAATAAGTCTACCTACCCCGAAAAAAATTGGTCAACCAACCCCTGGCGCCATTTTGAATTTTACCTGCGTATCATATGTAAACTCTGGCACTAACATGGAAGCAATACAGTGTAATATAGAATAAAACTATCATATTTACATTAGGCATAACAACTACATTATTTCTAACAGATCCATAGACACGATAACAAAAAAAGTACGAACGAAAAAAGTTACTTACCGAGACCAAAAATACAAAATGTGATGCCACTCACGAACCCCGCCTGATTGCGGCGGCTCACTTCGCACAAGTTAGCGGGTCGCGGGGAGGCATCGTCACTCATAATTGGTTGATGAAAAACACGTGATAGTGGCGAGTTATTGTTGATTAGTCTACCTGCCCCTATAGCCAACCATCCCCGGTCTCCCCTATTATCACAGGTTAGCCCGCTACCATCTTAGACTGCATCATCACTTACCATCAGGTGAGATCGCAGTCAAGGGCTAACTTGTAGTGGATAAAAAAAAAAACATTATCACTGACAGTAGGTACCTACTTAATCGTACCTACCTAACCTGAAAAAGGTTTCAGGACAAACTAAATAAAAGTACTGTATGCACACGCAATACAACTTAGAAAATCCCACAAAACATGAGAACAACTTGCAGATGGCTGTTAGAAATTTCTATTGGAAATGCTTGCAAAATTTAAATTGTTGCGGTTTTTCCCACAGTACCTACATATATATATAGCTTGCCAAAGCTGATTGCTCCAAGTTTCGTTGCTAAGTAGTGAACAATCCATGAAAATTAAATTTTCCCAGCAACTGAGTGCTGTAACAAATTTACATAACAAAACATTTTAGAAAAAAAAACCAGTCATAAATAACTACACCTACTTACTTAATAATTAGAAAAAGCTTTGGATAATTAATAAATTTTCCACAAAAAAAACTCACTGACAGTACAAACGGTCGATGAAATCCTAAAATATAATTCGCGCAAAAGAAAATTTCGACAATCGTGTCTCAACTCTCAAAAGCGCGCAGACATCATTCGATAAGCAACGAATATCTTAAACGCGGATTACGAACCTTGTCGCAGTGAATACGAATCGATCTTCAAGGAAGTTTCAAAGGTTCGGTGAGTGCGACAAGGGTTCAAAATCCTGATGAGGGTCGCCAAGATGGGATAATAAGTGCTCAAAGAAGTATGATCGGGAAAATTCGGTTATGAGATTTGGGGGAGAGGTGTCTCGGGTGTTCCGAATTTAAATTGTGGGCTTTTTATTGCACTCTGTGGAGAGCTATTGTAGAGGAAAATGTTTTTTTTTGTCGTCCACTTTAGGTGCTTTCTCTTGTCGAGTAATTGTGGATATTGATTTATCGAGTGTTGGAAAGGAGCGGTTTTGTTGTTGTTTTGACTGAAGAAGTTTTATGGGAAGAACTTTTATGGGAAACGAACTACGGACTACTTACTACCAAGAATTATAAACGAAATGCCAATTGACCTTAAGTCCAAATTAACAAAAAAAAACATTAAATATAAAGTCAAACAGTATTTATTGAATAGCTCATAGTCACCATTATATTGCATACTTATTAAAAACCCGTAACCATATAAAATATGAAACTGATATAAAATAAGGGAACACAAATACACACATACACAATATGACATTAATTTTATAAACTAAGAACAGCCTGTACCTCAATTCTGAACGATCGGATGCCGAGCATTGCCGGCCTCCGTGCACTATGTTTTACTAAAATACCCTATTGTTTGAATGTTTTCTTTTTTACGAGTGCCGCCGCCTGTTTACGTAAATCTTGTCTTGTTTATGTTGTATATAATTTGTATTGCGCTGAGTACCTATTTATTGTATGTTGCTTATTTATTAGTTATATTATTTTTATTATATCCGCATAATATATTATTTAAGAGGAATGTGCAGCACCCAGACAAGCCGACGAGGCTTAAGGGTGTTAAGAACCCGAGTAAATGTAAAAAGTGTAAATGTGAATAAAATAAATAAATAAAATAAATAAGTAAGGGAAGATATAGACGATCGAGATATTTTCGAAGACCTCCCTGGTGCAGTGTTGAGCGCTGTTGCCTTAATGTGGGAGGTCCCGGGTTCGATACCCGGCAGGATCAATTCGGGAATTCATAATTTCTGGATTTTCCCTGGTCTGGCCCGGTGGGAGGCTGCGGCCCTGGCTAGTTACCACCCTACCGGCAAAGACGTGCCGCCAAGCGACTTAGCATTCCGGTATGACGTCGTGTTGAAAGCGATTAGGGGTATGGCGCTACCATCTTAGACTGCATCTTCACTTACCATCAGGTGAGATCGCAGTCAAGGGCTAACTTGTACATTAGTGGATAAAAAAAAAAAATTAGGTACCTATATCAAAGTGTTTGATAAGTAAATGATAAGAGAGATATATCTAAATAGGAATTAAGAAGATATTATACTTAATAAGGAAGGAGGAGGACCGTGTTTGGTGGCGCGCTCTCGAAAATGTCCAGCAGTGGATGCATATCTACAGGCTGATGGATGATGGATGGATGGATTTAAATACAGTATAGTAGGTACAGTGTCTAGTAGATTTTTCCCAATTAACTGTTTGTCAATCCTTTTAAGTCTGAATGATAAAGGTTTGATTCCCTTCCCTTGCTCATTTAAGCAAGTGAATATAATTAATTAAAAAATTAAAAACACGACTGCCTTTTGCCATATTGAAACTTACGTAATCTACCTATAGGTATATGTATAGGTAGATTACGTAAGTTTCAATAAGTGGGCTGTAGTGGTAAGCCACCACCACCACTACAGCCCATTAACGTCTCACTGCTGGGCACAGGCCTCCACTCTCATAGGAGAGAGGGAATTAGAGTGTAGACCCACCACGCTGCTCCAATGCGGGTTGGCGGGCTTTAACGACTATGATCATGTTAATGTGATTATAACCGGGACCCGAGGCACGGGGGTGAAGCACCGTCAACTTCCTAACTCCGGAATACCTAGTATACTGAGAATTTCTAATCAGAAAAACCCAACACTTAATTATGGCCCGGGACTCGAACCCGTTACCTCGTCAGCCGCAGTCGAACATGATAACCACTAGACTAGACCAACGAGGCAGTTACCAAATTTCATCAAAATCGGTTGAAAATGTGGGCCGTTAAAGCGTAGTAGACAGACAGACAGATACAATTTACCATTTATTAGTTTGGAAATATTGATATCTAAATGTGTAGGTACCTACTTAATATATTATACCTATCTAAATCTAAAAGTTTGAATGTTTGTAAGTTTACGTAGGTAGGTACCTAAGTAGTATGTGAGGGTGTTTGCTACTCTGACTGTAACTGAACGGATTTGACTAAAGATCCCATAATAATCAAATAAATATTATAAATGCGAAAGTTTGGATGGATGTATGGATGTATGGATGGATGTTTGTTACTCAATCACGCTCCAACGGCTAAACGGATCTGGATGAAATTTGGCACAGAGATAAATTACAGTCTGGAATAGCACATAGGCTACTTTTTATCCCGGAAAATTAAAGAGTTCCCGCGGGAACCGAAAAACCTCAATCCACGCGGACGAAGTCGCGGGCATCAGCTAGTAAATATTATAAATGCGAAAATTTGGATGGATGTATGGATGTATGGATGTTCGTTACCTACTCCATCACGCCCCAACGGCTGAACGGATCTGGATGAAATTTGGCACAGAGATAGATTATAGTCTGGAATAACATTATGCTACTTTTTATCCCGGAAAATTAAGGAGTTCCCGCGGGAAACGAAAAACCTCGATCCACGCGGACGAAGTCGCGGGCATCAGCTAGTAGCTTATAAGTAGGTACCTACTTTAAATTAACACTTACTTAGGCTTAAAAAACAATATCATAGCCGAAAAATCCAAGTTTATCTACGCAGTAATAACTACTTATACTCATAGGTTACCTACTTAACCGAATTCTGGGCATGGCATTATTTGTCAAATATTTCAGTTTACACTTAAGTAGCTATTTGCCTTGTAAGTAAGTAGGTACTTAAACTTAATTAGGATAATCGTTTTATTTAAATTTTATATTCAGGCTAATTGGATTTCCGACACTCAAAACATTCTAGGTTCTAGGACATCCGTTACCTTATAGAAGAAATAGGAATCCTAAACTTGTACAATTTGTATTGAAACTAGTAGCGAGACAAATCTTAATTAGTAGATAAAACTGTGGTAAAATTATCAGTGATAATTATCTCTCCAATCGATAATTAATCAAAGTTCTACTGAATGATTGCACCAATTAGCTCTAAATTAAGACTAAGTAGGTAGGTATACTAAGTACCTATCTTACCTACTATTAGCACAGAATAATATAATAGTACTACCTAACTATTAGCTGTATAGGATAGGTACCTACCTACTGTAGGTCTTGCTGGCAGCTGGGTGCTTGATGGGGTAAAGGTATTAGGTACGAGTATAAGGATTTACGTAACACCTTTTGTGGCACAATAGACTTTAATTTTGCTAGGAGCGAATAAAAGATAAAAGGTTGAAGGTTAACAGACCGTTCATTAGTTCATTAGGTAGGTACATAGCATATGGGCTGAGTGAATAATTGAATTAAATCATACATAAATAGGTAGGTAATAAATAATATCTATACCTACTATAATATTATAAATTAAAGAGTTCCCGCGGGAACCAACATAGCCTACCTCAATCCACGCGGACGAAGTCGCGGGCATCGGCAAGTTGTTTATAAACAAAATGAAGAAAAGCCTACGTGAATTATTATAATCAACCATTTAACTAATTAGGTTAGTAGGTACCTAGTACCTACTACCTATGGCGACCAGTTCGGGACTTTCGACCGTATACTCATTTTATAGCGTATTTTCGAAGAAAATCTCTGTGGGTGGGCTATAACAGAACCAAATAAAAATACCTATCAAATTCCCCTATCTCAAAGGAATAAGGTGTAATTTTGGCTTGATCCGCGGGTCTTTTAAATGGTTTATTCTCTGTAGTTAGTTTAGAATTGTTAGCGTTTTATTGGTAAAATAAAAGTTTTTTAACAGTAGTTTGTGAAGAAATTTTATTGACTAATATGTCTGTCGGTGCGTTGATCTCGGTGTGGGAACAGCCAGCCTGATAAGAGATAATTTTTAAGGCCTGGGCAGACACGTCGGCGTCAGACACGAAACTAGCGACGGCCGAGCGACGGCGACAGCGGGGCGATGGAATCCGAGAGCTGGCGACGAATTTTGGGAAGGTCCTTTAGGCAAACTGAAATTGTGGAATAGGTAATATAATTTCGTTCATTGGCGAATCCAGTTCTGCCAGTCTAGAAGAGCGTTTGCGGTTATTTCGCTACTGCGCAGCATATAACATTTGCAAAAAAAAATCGGAGTAAACATTTTTTTGACAACTTGATTTTTCATCTTTAAATTTTATACTTATAGAATTCGAAAAAATAATTCCCAGACGTTTTTGTCGGTTATAAAGTATTATCAGACCTCTTTCAAATGGTTCCCGAAATTCATCGCCAGCTCGCCGACTAATCGCATCGCCCCACTACCACAGGGTAGATAAACCTATACTCATGTGCCACTACCGGTATACAACATGTATACAATTAAGAATGTAGAATTAAACTGGTGCAACAGTGAGCGCTTATGTCTTACAAAATAAATAAATATCTAATAAATAAATAAAACCTTTATTGTGTTACATTCTTGCACTCAAACTTTTAAATTAGACTTAAAAAGGTAAAAAATACAAAAATAGGACTAACAACAATACAATTATTGGTCGCTATCTCAGCCTTATGCTGGGCATTGGCTACAATTCAGTTTGCTCTTGACATAAAACTTATAAAACTAAAGGGGTGATTGATCCTAATGGATCAGTTAAGGAATGTATTATTCCACCAGTCTTTTGGGATGCACCGACCGCGGCTAAAATTACTATCCTCGTGTTAATAGTCAAATTCGTGCCGTCAACCCATGCTGTTAAGAAACTGATTAGGGGTACCTATGGGTTTAGTAACTCAGCCTTAAAAAGGCAACACGCCATAATATTATTCATTGCGTCGCAGGTCCCTACCATCGCGCGTTGTGTTTGTCTACCCTTTATTTAACGGCAAAGATCAATCAACTGCAGTGGTGACATTTTATATGAGAGGCGGTGAGTGGTAGCAGCTTAAAATTAAAACTGTGTCGGCAATAAAAAATATATGACATGGCCATTCTTTATTTACAACTCCACGCCTTATCTGATTTTATAGAGCTGATAGATTTTTTATCAAACTAGGTAGATAAGGTACCTATTCTTCGTATTTTATAAATAAAAGTCAAGGTGGTTTAATTACCTAGCACGGTAGTAGGAAATTAATTAACAATGTTTGCGTAAGTAAAGAAGTCGCATAAAAAGTTTATAGATCAAGATGTTACTTTGGAAAGAGCAATGACTTAATCTCAAAAAGAACTACCTACCTATCTAGCTTCTAGCGTAGTAAAGGTATGAAGGTATATATTTTTTCTACGATTCCATCATACTCTGTCTGATTTTTTAATCTATGACGCCCACCGTCATATTATAGGCAGGTAACTGTATAGGTATTAAATAAATGCGTTTGACACGCATCACTTCCCAATGTGAAATGGAAAAATCTAGGGGACCTAAAGGAGACCAACAAGTGAAAATGTAGCTTACCCCACCTACTCGTAAGTCGTAACCTAAACAGATATACCTACCTACAGTAGTTACATTAGTACGGAATTTTTCCTTAAGTAGGTACATCTTTACATTTTTGGTTTGAAAATTCGATATATAACCGTACTATCTTTTCGCTTTTTATGCTATGACTCTTTGTCAAAACACGACATATTTTTAATACAGAACGACTCTTTCAACTGCAGCAGTTTTGCCAAGTTTTTACCTATCATAAAGACGTCACATCTGTATGAATTTTCTAATCTATGGCGTACATATACATACCTACGTATAGGTGTCTACGCTTCGCACGCATCGCTACCCATCTGAAGACCTCTCGAGACCTAGGGGACCTAAAGGGGGCCAACTTCTAAGTGAAAACATGCCTACACATCCACCTTAGGTTCTTATGTAAGTCCTAAAGTAGTTACCGAGTGCTTAATTCCTTTTTATCGCGAAAAATCTGTTAATTTCTTGAAAGCCTGAAATTAAGTTTGAGAATTGAAAGAATCCATTATGAGACCTTTTAAGCTGCAGACTTTTATTTGAGTCTGCGATACCTAGGTACCCATATTATGAATACAGAATTATAGGTAGGTTAGGTCTCATTTTATTCTAAACTTTGCCCAGATAGGTAGGTACCTAAGTTTAAGTTATAACTATTTTGAAATGGTTTTAGTAAAAATATCTAATGCTTAACTACCTGCCTATCCGAGTTCTTTTCAGACCTGGGCGCGTTTGGAACCATTGTCAATAATTACCTAATTAGGCTATCGGCTATCGCCTATCACCCATTACGTGCGAATTTTATTGACGTTCGGAAAGTGCAAATTTTCGTTTTGTCTATTTCGTGCGGAATTTCCTATGTATGATATTGGGAAAAAACTTTTGAAAGAACCTTTTATAAGCCCAAAAATCTAATCTCTCTATGCGTTAAATCTCTTACGCTGTGTTCGAAACTCTCTGTCGATGGAAAAGTCAAGTTAGGTAAGTAGTGAGTAGGTAGGTACTAGGGTACATATATATTGGAGACTGGAGTTAAGGTGCACTGCATTAATCTTACCTACTGCTAGTAATTCACTAATCATTGCTCTAGGAACTGCTTAGTGATAGATTTTGTATTGAAATCTATACTAAGGAGTTCTTTAAGCAATGACTAAGGGACTCTGCTAATTACTACTTATCTAAGGAATGATTTTTTAAGCGACTCTGAGTGCGGCCGTTAGATAATATCCATACCAATATTATTAATGCAAAAGTGTGTCTGTCTGTCTGCTAATATATCAAGGCCCATCTGTTCATTCGATTTTGAATTTGGTACCTACCTACAGAAATAGGTTGCGAATTGTATCTCGGGGAAGGAACGGAAAATCAGTAGATACTCGTACCTAAGTACCTACGTTTCTACGGAATTTTTCGTAAATAAATCCCAAACGACGAAGTCCCTGATCATCTAAGTAAGTAAGTTATACCTATGACATACCTAGGTACATGTAGGTACCTATACCTACCTATCTAGGTATGTGTACCTAAGTGGTAAAATATAATTAGGTAATAGGTAGGTATAGGTACTTAGATAGAGAAGGTAAGTACCTACCTATGGTAGTATCTTAGCTGTGGTCCTATAGGTAGGTATTACCTAAGTGAGAGGTCCCGGGTTCGTTCCCCGGCAGGGTCAATTCGGAAATTTATAATTTCTGAATTCTGTCGTGCCTGGTAGGAGGCTTCGGCCGTGACTAGTTACCACCCTACCGGCAAAAACGCCGAGCATTTTAGCGTTCCGGTACAGTGCCGTGTAGAAACCGATTAGTTATAATAACTGCTAGAACAGGTTAGCCCGCTACCATCTTAGACTGCATCATCACATAAGTACCATGGTGAGATTGCAGTCAAGAGCAAACTTTTAGTGGCGTAAAAAAATAAAATAAGTTGGATTTATGTAAGATAGTAGGTACCTACTTCCTAACTATACCTATAGGTACCTATAACTATTTATTTGATATTAGGTATGTATCTACCTAGGTATAGGTACGTAGATACCTAGGTATTTGATATTATGCAAACATCTTTAGAGTCTCTAGGTTGAATTAAAGGTTCTATGATAGGGGAGTGAAACGTGCGTAGAGTGCATCTTACAGGGGATTCTGTAGATAAATCTGTAGCATAGGTACCTATACCTATTGCGTGGTGTTGATACAGCCTACTAGCTGACGCCCGCGACTTCATCCGCGTGGTTTAAGTTTTTTTTATTCCCGCGAGAACTTCTTTATTTTCCGGGATAAAAAGTAGCCTTTGTCACTCTACAGGTCCTCGAGTAGGTATACCTACCCATGAAAAAATCAAGTCGATCCGTTGCTCCGTTGCGGCGTGATTGACGGACAAACCAACAAACACTTTCGCATTTAAAAAACTTATTAGTGTGATCTACCCAGGATTTTCCTGATTGTCACAGGCATGAATGTGTCATCCTTTTTATTTTTCCAAACTTAGGTACCTACCTAAGTCACAGAATAATATAATAGTTGCCTAAGTGAATACCAGTGATACCTATACCTACCTATACTTATAGATTACTTATACCTATACCTAGTGATACCTATTTGTCTCCGAGTTTTGTTATTTTGATTAATTTATAAGTTCCTACCTACTTTTAATGAGGATTTTTTACGAAGATTTCAAGCCATGCTCGTGCTTGCGTACCTACTAACGCCATCTATCGGGGAGTGGCACACATAGGACTACAAAGTCTATAAAAAATCAATAAAGATAGACTATTCAATTTATATAAACTGGTAGAAAGATTAGACTAACAGAATTTAACCTAAATGCATTCTAATAGGGAATTATGAAATCTTTAATATTAGGTAGGTATAGCTTAAGTATTAATTTCTATCTAAGTACCTAGTTGGTAGAGCTTTCAAGAGCTTTAGGTATCTAGTTTAGGTAGGTACTTTAAGTCACTGTAAGTTTCAACGTACAGTACCTACCTATTGACTATTTAGGTTTTCAAATTTAGCATTACTTAGTTTACCTACCTAGGTAGGTACTTATGTACCTACTTTATTTACATTACTTTATTTACATTAGGCTTAGTTTATTTAGTTTGTAGGTAATACCTAGTACCTACCCTATTTGGGAACCTATAGGTAGGTAGGTAGGTACCTAACCAGAGTTTTTAAAATGCATGCAGGATGTGCATCATTTAACTTCTGCTTAATGTTAAAACAGCATTATCCATAGAGTAGGTACTAATGAATTGAGAAAAGTGCAGCCTAGATAAGTAGGCAGGCAAAACCACAGAATAGGTAAAAGGTAGGTTCCTAATACCTAAGACTAACTAGGTAAATGCATAAAAGAAACTTTGAAAAATAAAATAAAATATAACATCAAAATTCACGTTATAAAATGCATGGCACTAAAAAATAATAAGTTTCAAATATAAAAATTAGACAAAAAAATACCGCTTAAAAAAAGTTTAGCCCCTTTTTAAGTTCGCCGCTACCTTACTTTCAAATTAGACGTCTAAAACATTGAGTGAAGCAAAAAAGAAGAAAAAACAACAGTCTTTTCGATACAAATATTGCACACGACGGTTGTGGACAAGTAAAAATAAAACATATTTTTCTCTGAAGACCGCGCGAGCATTGTGACTGCGTCTGCGCACGAAAAAGAAAAAAAAAGCTCTCGAACGCCGCCGTTAGTGAAAGGGATAGAACTGTACCTGAATTCATGTATAAAGAAAGAGATGCCTGCTTTATGGGCGGTCCGTGATCGATTTTTGCATCCAATTAATGTTCAGTGGGCTTCCAAGTGGGAGGGGCGTTCGATCCAAACTAATAGCGATCGAGTGAAATGATCTATAGATCATTGCTGCGTCGCAAACGCACGTATTCAGTATTGTTATCGTTAATATCGCGATTATTTTATTTTATTGCGTTTGATAGCCGAATACATTTTTAATGTATGGGACGGGATGGAAGAGGATTCGATTTTGGGAGTTACGATTGATTTTTATCCTATCGGTAGCTGCTTTTTTTATTAATGAAGATCTTACCTTTTTTTAAAATTATTTTTTGATTTTTAGCGATTGGACCTATGATGTCTTGTGCCTATCCATCCTTTGGTTAAAGATAAGTAGGTTGACGTACCTACCTAGGTACTAGGTAGATAGGTTGGACTGTTTCCTATTTTTCTGTTAAAAAGAAATTTCATTGCCTTTTTAGGTAGGGTAGGGCGGGGCTAGTTGAGCATAGGGGCAAGTTGGGCAATCGAAATATCTCGCAAACTATTCACCGTACGCATAGGCATCTTATGGCGGAAATAAGGGGTTGCGGAAGGGATAATCACCGCGCTATCGCTAGTGGTGGCTCGACGAGCGAGGTAAGCGCCCGGGCGTTTTGTTTATTTTGTAACCAAAAAGTAAAAACGTCGTTTATCGCAAGTTTTCGTCTGTATTAGTCAAATGTTATCTGTTTTCAATCAGGTAAGTGTTAATCTTCCAGAAAATTATTGTACTTTTGATATGTAGAAAGGTCCTGGGTATAATTCTTACGATTTTTTTATAACTTCACTTTTGTTTTAAAATTCCGGGTTGGGGTTAGTTGAGCTATAGTTGCTCAACTTACCCCACGACTCAAACAACTAAAGTAATGAATGTTTTATTTTTTGTTAGGATGCGGACTTACAAGAGGAAGACTTTCTTACATTACTGAAGACTTAAATTATGCTGTAAAGGCTGTCAACGATGAGGGGAAAAGTGTGAATTTTTGTCAATTGCAACAGTGACAATGACCATTAAGTTCCAAAGATCTTATTAAAATTTTCTTCTAAGATATAAGCTATATGGGTAATAATATAAATATTTAGGTCTGATTTTAAACAGAAAGACTAAATCTAATTCTGAAGTTAATCTTGAGATACGTTAATGTTTTGTTGATTCTAGTTTCGGTTAATTATTCAAAGAAATTTTGTTGTTCTGTCACTAAAAGACTATAAATAAAGAGCTGATTGTCAAACACATATTTTACTTCATCTCTAGTCAACATTGAACCCATGGTTTGGCTAGACATTCTTAGTGCTCAACTTGCCCCATACCCTTGCTCAACTTACCTCACCTATGGGGTACATTGAGCATACTTGACTTTCTGCATTTAAACAGCTGTAGCTCTTAAATTCGACGTTTTACAAAAAAAATACTATGGGCACTTTTGCTAAGGGATAAATTCCTAATCCATCAGGCCACATAACAACTCATTGAGACTTATGATTGAGGAGCTATATCCGCTCAAGTGAAAAATTGCTCAACTAGCCCGCCCTACCCTACCTAAGTGGGTAGGTATTTCTCACTTCAAACAATGTAAGACAGGTTACCTACCTGCCTGCCCCTAGGCCTAGAGCTTTAATAAAGTACCTACCTATCATGACTTTAACATATTACCTATACCTAAATATCAAAAAAAAATACTTAGAACGGAAGTCAGAACTAAGTGAGTAACCTATTTGCTTACCTAAATTACCTACCTATTTTATGCTTAGATACCTAATATCAAGCAAGCAATAGGTATAGATAGGTATCTACTACCACATATACCTAGCTTTGTCTGTTTTAGCGGATCTCAGCAAATTACCTAAGCTTCTTGTTTCTTGATTCCCGAAAGGGAAAAGACAACAGGTAATATAGGTAGATAATACCTACCTATTACATAGCTATTATTTCTAGCAAGTTATGCTGAAGTGGATTTAAATCGTGTACAAATGAAATTAAATGCAATCTTGATTGGAGCCCTAAATTATTTGAGTCTTTCGTGCTACTGCTAATGGCGTTTATTTTAACCGAAGCTAAAAAAATCCTTTGGAAAATTTTAAAGGAAAACTTTAAAAAAATGTAATCTCTACTAGCGACTGTAAATTGTAGCTATGTAGGTAAGTAGACCTAATTACTTACCTATTCTATGATTGTTATTTTATCAACTAGGTAGGTAGGTACAAGTTAGCCCTTGACTGCGATCTCACCTTGTGGTAAGTGATTTAGTGATGATGCAGTCTAAGATGGTATCGGGCTAACTTGTGAGGAGTAGGTATGGCAGTTAAATTAAACCCACACCTACCTACCCCTAATCGGTTTCGACACGACATCGTACCGGAAAGCTTAATCGCATGGCGGCACGTCTTTGCCGGGTGGTACCTAACTAGCCACGGCCGAAGCTTCCTACTTGGCACATACGAGTAGGTAGGTAGGCAATTTGTGTAATTATTAAATACTTAGCACTCGATCGTCGCCCGCATGTCGAGGACCCTTCCTCCCGTTGATTGACTGAAACTTTATACCTACCTACCTACTAGGTATAGTATAGCCCTTCATTCTCGTCGAAGTCAGGCGAGGCGAACCCGAAAACGTTGCGTTTGACCAGTGGGAGGCTTCGGCCGTGGCTAGTTACCACCCTACCAACAAAGACATGTCGCCAAACGATTTAGCATTCCTGAAAATTTCCTGAAGCTGAAAATTTCATAGCAGCAGTGCCCAGTGGCTAAAAAACAAACCATATCGATTCCCTCTTACAACCACTTTTTTCACTGGCAACAATGATTTTCAAATTTCGATCGTCGCCATCTGCTGTCACTCAATAGGCGCGCATTGTCACAGAACCTTTCTTTTTTTTAATTCTTCAATTGACAATGGCGTTCGGAAATCGAGGGTGCTTCATGGACGGAAAGTGGATACGAAATTAAACCTTATTCCTGTGATGGTATTAATTATCCTGTACTTTTGAATGGAAAATACGGCTCAATTTGTAGTTGGATCAGAACATCCGCAAACATGCGATTTTATATTTCACGGCAAAAAATTTTTGGTCGCAATATGCGTCTTTCTGTGTATTTCTAATGTCTCCACGTAAATCAAATTTCTGGATTACAAAGATCTTTTCGTCTCCAACATTTCGCCTATATGCCAGTTCCACCTCTATACGTAGGTAGGTAGGTAAGTATCGTTCCATTAGGTAGATACATCGACACCCTTTCTTCCAGAAGGATCTAAGGATCTTCGGATTTATTACCTTGATTTTACTCAAACTGAGGACAGTATCTAGTAGATATGTTTTGATTTAGCTGTTGTAAAATCAAGGTTTAAAAAATCCAACTTTAACCAAATAAAAACGTAAGTAGGAGGGTAAGGTTGCCACTATTGGACCACTTAACTTTAAACTGCCATAACATCAAAAGTATGAGAGTATATGGATATATGATTCATCAGTTTCTTAGGGCTTATACTCAGGTATTCACAACTGTGATTTTAGATTTTTTACTTTGAGCATAAATACACATATTACAAAAAAACATTTTTGGGATGGTTTCCTTGTATGGCCCACTGTTTCCTTGATTGAACCACCTAGTTGCTATAATCGGACTTAGGAAGTTTTATCGACTGGTCCATTCATTGCACCCAAGGAGTTTTAATAAATAAAAGGCTAGGTACTAAATTCAGTCTTTTTAATTGAACAGTCGTTTAAAGTAATTTTATAATTTTTATTACAGTGCTTCACACACGAGGAAAGTTTCTAAACTTACTTAAATATACATATCAAAAATTTCGGAACCGGCAGGATTTGAACCTGCGTCTCTCTGGGAATCGCGCCCTGAGCGCCTTGACCTCTCGGCCACGGTTCACTTACCTGCCAGTGACGAAATTTGAGATATGCATCTTTAATCCAGTCTTTTTACGCGACTGTTTATGCCATCCAGTAGCGATATATTAAAGTATCGAAACTACTTTCAAAGGCCCATATTCGATGGAACTCTTTGAACTAGGAATGACACATTTTGCGTTTTACTAATTTTATAATTTTTATTACAGTGCTTCACACACGAGGAAAGTTTCTAAACTTACTTAAATATACATATCAAAAATTTCGGAACCGGCAGGATTTGAACCTGCGTCTCTCTGGGAATCGCGCCCTGAGCGCCTTGACCTCTCGGCCACGGTTCACTTACCTGCCAGTGACGAAATTTGAGATATGCATCTTTAATCCAGTCTTTTTACGCGACTGTTTATGCCATCCAGTAGCGATATATTAAAGTATCGAAACTACTTTCAAAGGCCCATATTCGATGGAACTCTTTGAACTAGGAATGACACATTTTGCGTTTTACTAATTTTATAATTTTTATTACAGTGCTTCACACACGAGGAAAGTTTCTAAACTTACTTAAATATACATATCAAAAATTTCGGAACCGGCAGGATTTGAACCTGCGTCTCTCTGGGAATCGCGCCCTGAGCGCCTTGACCTCTCGGCCACGGTTCACTTACCTGCCAGTGACGAAATTTGAGATATGCATCTTTAATCCAGTCTTTTTACGCGACTGTTTATGCCATCCAGTAGCGATATATTAAAGTATCGAAACTACTTTCAAAGGCCCATATTCGATGGAACTCTTTGAACTAGGAATGACACATTTTGCGTTTTACTAATTTTATAATTTTTATTACAGTGCTTCACACACGAGGAAAGTTTCTAAACTTACTTAAATATACATATCAAAAATTTCGGAACCGGCAGGATTTGAACCTGCGTCTCTCTGGGAATCGCGCCCTGAGCGCCTTGACCTCTCGGCCACGGTTCACTTACCTGCCAGTGACGAAATTTGAGATATGCATCTTTAATCCAGTCTTTTTACGCGACTGTTTATGCCATCCAGTAGCGATATATTAAAGTATCGAAACTACTTTCAAAGGCCCATATTCGATGGAACTCTTTGAACTAGGAATGACACATTTTGCGTTTTACTAATTTTATAATTTTTATTAGCCGCCGGTTCCGAAATTTTTGATATGTATATTTAAGTAAGTTTAGAAACTTTCCTCGTGTGTGAAGCACTGTAATAAAAATTATAAAATTAGTAAAACGCAAAATGTGTCATTCCTAGTTCAAAGAGTTCCATCGAATATGGGCCTTTGAAAGTAGTTTCGATACTTTAATATATCGCTACTGGATGGCATAAACAGTCGCGTAAAAAGACTGGATTAAAGATGCATATCTCAAATTTCGTCACTGGCAGGTAAGTGAACCGTGGCCGAGAGGTCAAGGCGCTCAGGGCGCGATTCCCAGAGAGACGCAGGTTCAAATCCTGCCGGTTCCGAAATTTTTGATATGTATATTTAAGTAAGTTTAGAAACTTTCCTCGTGTGTGAAGCACTGTAATAAAAATTATAAAATTAGTAAAACGCAAAATGTGTCATTCCTAGTTCAAAGAGTTCCATCGAATATGGGCCTTTGAAAGTAGTTTCGATACTTTAATATATCGCTACTGGATGGCATAAACAGTCGCGTAAAAAGACTGGATTAAAGATGCATATCTCAAATTTCGTCACTGGCAGGTAAGTGAACCGTGGCCGAGAGGTCAAGGCGCTCAGGGCGCGATTCCCAGAGAGACGCAGGTTCAAATCCTGCCGGTTCCGAAATTTTTGATATGTATATTTAAGTAAGTTTAGAAACTTTCCTCGTGTGTGAAGCACTGTAATAAAAATTATAAAATTAGTAAAACGCAAAATGTGTCATTCCTAGTTCAAAGAGTTCCATCGAATATGGGCCTTTGAAAGTAGTTTCGATACTTTAATATATCGCTACTGGATGGCATAAACAGTCGCGTAAAAAGACTGGATTAAAGATGCATATCTCAAATTTCGTCACTGGCAGGTAAGTGAACCGTGGCTGAGAGGTCAAGGCGCTCAGGGCGCGATTCCCAGAGAGACGCAGGTTCAAATCCTGCCGGTTCCGAAATTTTTGATATGTATATTTAAGTAAGTTTAGTCGTTTAAAGTAGGTAATAGGTAATAATCAACTATAACAACTTTTACTATATATTTTTAAGTTATGAATAACAATCAAATAGGCACCGATTTTTAATTGTAAGTAGGTACATTGTGGGTCCATCTTCCATTTACCACTTAACAAATAAAAAAATTGAACTACACACCAATTAACACATTTTAACAAAAATAAGACAGTAATTCTTATAAACTGGTAATATAAAGAAATTATTAAAGATAAATTTTAAGTTTTTATTGTCAAATCTTCTTTTTAATGTTGCTTTTGGCACACCATGTATCCTGCTAGCTTACTCAAAGCTAACAACGCTAATTTCATGCTGCCTTCATTCCAGTTATAATACTGGCCTCGTTATGCCATCCTAAAACAAAAAAAAAGTTTAAGTGACGACAAAAACTTAGTTCCTTTGATTGGACCGGTTCAATGAAAGAAACTTGCATGAGTTCATTCATGGCAACTCACTGTGATCCCAATCAAACCATAACTTTAAAAAAAATATATAATTTTTGTGACATGTTATTAATAGATTGGCTAAACGAATAAATATGCAATCCTACTGAAAATAATTGGGTAGAAATACCTTAAAAATCTGTACTTACATGGTAAATAATGACGCACAAATTTTATAACGGGAGCTCGTAAAACACACCGACACGACGTAGGTAGGTACGTCCTTCCTCAACGAAGCCTACGGCGACACTGAGGGTTGAGGGGCAGGGTGCGGGGTCCAATAGCTAGCGTCTCGTCAATAACGACGATTTTTAGGACTGTTTAATTTCAAGAAATCTAAGTGATCCAAACAAAGCACTGGTCCAATGATTGCAACCTTACCCTATAGGGGAGAGCGGGTTGAAAGTGCCGATTTTGACAAAACCTCAATGATTCGGACAAAACAAGTACCTACTAGGTAGGTATGTCTGAAAGTTTATTTTATTTATTTATATTAACCATTAGTTGCAAGTCTGCGCTGGCTTTCGTTATAATCTAAAGCTTTATTTTCGGGCAACGTTTGTAGCCCCGTGTTGAATTTCTTACCCTAAGTGGCGATGGCGGTTGAATTTTCAGATGTATCGAATAACAAACCACATTTAGGTATGGATACACAATGAACCTCAAATAAACATGCATGTTATTTAATTCATTTGTTTTGCCTTCAATTTAATTACCTATTATTAAAACCAAAAATTGAATCAAGAAGTTTTCCTTATTAAAAATTTAGTTGATGATGCCCGCGACTTCTTGCGCTTGGATTAAGATTTTTTCAGTCCGCGATGTAACCTGTCTCTCTACCAAATTTCATCAAAATCGGTTGAGTAGTTGGGCCGTGAAAGCGTAGCAGACAGACAGATAGACAGACAGACACACCTTCACATTTATAATATTAGTATGGATAAGATTCCAATTTTGACCACCGGGTGAGATGAGTTATGTGGGACTGAATTTTTGCAAGTTGTCACCCGGTGAGCGACCAGCTTATAGCTTATTACCTACTCGTAAATGAAGGTCGAGTGGAAAGATTATAATCTACTTCAGTGTTCGTGCCGCTATCGAGATTGGTGGTAATTATAAATTAATGAAGATTCAATGTTTTTTTATCTCATTGCCTTATTTGAGGCTTTAATATGTGTTAATCGTGAGTCAATAAATGTGCCTGCTTTTTACTTAATTTACGAAATATGGGGGCTTTGGCATTCAATACACTCGCACCGAAAATGGCTCACAAGGAAAGTTTTTGATCGTTGATTTTTATGTCCAACTAGCTGACGCCCGCGACTTCGTTCGCGTGGCATAAGTTTTTAATTCCCACAGACACTCCTTAATTTTCCGGGATAAAATGAAGCCTATATCTACCTATCACTGCAGTGCAGGTCCTCAATCCTCATCTATATCTACCCATGCAAAAAATCACGTTAATCCGTTGCTCTGTTGCGGCGTGATTGAAAGACAACCTCTCTATAGGTAGGTACCCATGCAAACAAAACGTCGATCCGTTGCTCTGTTGCAGCGTGAGTGAAGGACAAACTCTCTATTTAACGTCCTTGGGGATAGAAATTATAAAAATTGTGAAATATGTACGTATTTCATAATTTTAAAACGGAAGCCCAAATACCATACCCAAGTTTCATGGCTATAACTTGAAAAATTATAGAATTTCATACAAACTTTCAACCCCTATTTAACCCCTTTGTGGGTGAAATTTTTAAAAATTGTGACACACGTGCTTGTTTATTTTTACCGAAAACCAAGCTATCAAGTTTCGTAGATATAACTTGAAAATATCTTATAAAATTTAAAGGACTTTCAAACAAAGTTTCATTCCCTATTTCAGCCCTTTGGGGGTAAAATTTTCAAAAATGGCGAAACACGTATTTCTTCCTTTTACAACGGTAGCTCAAATATCAAGTTTCATGGCTATAACTTAAAAAACGACGGACTTTCATACAAATTTACCTACTACTACTACTATACAGTTATTGACGCTGTCACCGGGTAAGTTAAGTTTGTGGGACTTTACGTAAGTAAGTAGGTAAATTTAGGTAACCTGTAGCTGCATCCAAATAGACATAACTAGACAAACAAGTCTGTTTGTACAATATCCATACTATCCATACTAATATTATAAATGCGAAAGTGTGTTTGTCTGTCCGTCTGTCTGTCTGTCTGCTACGCTTTCACGGCCCATCTGTTCAACCGACTTTGCTGAAATTTGGTACAGGGATAAGTTGGATCCCGGGGAAGGACATATAGGCTCTTTATCCCGGAAAATTAAGGCGAGTTCCCTCGGGAATCGGAAAAACTTTGTCCGCGCGGACGAAGTCGCGGACATCATCTAGTAGGTACCTACCTACCTATAGTCAATAAAGGTGCACTGATGTTTGAAATTTGAATTCACATAATTATCTGCATAGAATTTGTTTGACAACCTCCCTGGCGCTATAAGCGCTGCCTTACAGCGGGAGGCCCCGAGTTCGATTCCCGGCAGTGTCAATTTGAGAATTTATAATTTCTGAATTTTCTCTGGTTTGGTCTGATTCGGCTACAGCTAGTTGCCACCCTACCAGCAAAGACGTACCGCCAAGCGATTTAGCGTTCCGGTACCATACCGTGTATAGAAACCGGTTGCATATGGGTTTAAATTAACTGCCATGCCCCCAACAGGTTAGCCCGCTACCATCTTAGGTACCACCAGAAGAGATCGCATTCAAGGGCTAGCTTGTAGTGGAATAAAAATAAAGAAAATGGAGACAAGACATTTAGCTATAGCATCGACCACACAACCAATAGACGCCTAATTAGTATGCTTTCGTAATGCAAACAATTCAGTCAAATGACTCAAGTAAGCGGGCGCGGGGTACTAAACGCTGATTGGTCTACTCAAGGTCAAAAAAATCATAAATCAAATGGGATGGGGTCCTAACTCCTAATAATTATTTATCGATAATTAATTATCGATATACTCTATTTAATATTTAAATAACTCGGTAGGTTTTGTTACAAGGGCGTGGAATTATATAAGACCTATTAAGTCTGATGTGTTGTCTGAAAGTGTTCGCCCTATATGAGGAGTCTATTAGTTGTATGGTCGATGAGCTATAGGTAGGTAGGTAGGTACACTCCTTTCCTGTGTGCAACATTCTTTCATATATTTTCTGCATTTCCAAGCATTACTTTCTTAGCTAGTCCTCGGTTTATGTATCGACGATCTTGCAGATTTCGTCTCACCCTTTCCCCCGCCTCTATTGAGGTTTTTTTTTAAATTTTAAATAACTCAATAGCCTAGTAGGTACCTACCTACTTTAATAAAAATCGACACCCGGGGAATCGTCGAAAAAACATATTCTCACCCACGATTCTCATTTCTCACATATCGAAAAACAACCGCAACTGTCAAAATATTCTAATCGATTAGTTTCCACGAAAAAAAATCAGAAAGTAAAAATTATTTAAAAAAAAAAGAACTGTAACAATAGGGAAGGAAGTTACACCGCAAGACGTCGAAATTACTGAGGCACATCCCTAATTACAGTACGCTGTTATAATTTTGTGGCGAAGTCTCTTCCGAGGGTTCTTTTGGGGTTACAACACTACTTTAAAGACTTTGCGGGTGGCAGTTTTTGGAACTAACTTTACCGCTAAGAAATAAGGTTCTAAATTCCATTGAAAATAATTTATTCCATAGACAGTGGCGCCAAAGTCTTCAGTAAAGTTGCGTGTATGGACGTTATATTTAAAATCACCACCTCCATTGTCAAGTAAGGTAACAGCAAATCAAATAGCAATAAGTGGCTACTTAAGCCTTTGTTGTGGGACTCGTTAAAAACCGTTTTTTGAATTGGGAGGGAATTAAAAAGTCATAAATTATCGGGTACTTGGCTTTGACCATTTTTGTGGTGTGTAAGTGTTGAATTTTATTGTGGCACTAGCTTTTGTCCGTGACTTCCCATGCTCCTTTTCACTATATAAACTACCTAGAATGTGCTGGAATGATCCGCTATACCTAAGTACCTAACTATTAAAATTAATTATAACGAAACTAGCTAATGCCCGCGACTTCGTCCGCGTGGATTGAGGTTTTTTGGTTCCCGCGGGAACTCATTAATTTTCCGGGATAAAAAGTAGCCTATGTGTTGTTAATCCAGGGTATACCTACCTAGGTAATATATCTTCATTCCAAGCCAAATCCATCCAGTAATAATTATTCGCTTTCATCTTAAACAAAAACCGACTTCAAAACTATACCTTTATGTACTTACCTACCAACTTAAACTAAAAAGTAAAAAACATTATCAGGGTATATGTTTGGTTTTTCCGTTTTTTGTTATCAACAACTCAAAATGCGCTAAATCAATTTAGATAAAATTTATTTGGGATCACCTCTAAAGTATGATCTACCAAACAATTCATAATTAGCGGATCCCCGGCAGGGTCAATTTGGGAATTTATAATTTCTGAATTTTCCCTGGTCTGGCCTAGTGGGAGGCTTCGGCCGTGGCTAGTTACCACCCTACCGGCAAAGACGTCCCGCCAAGCGATTCAGCGTTCCGGTACGATGCCGTGTAGAAACCGAATATAGGTAGGTAGGTGTAGGTATCTATGGGTTTAATACAACTGCCATGCCCCTAACAGGTTAGCCCGCTACCATCTTAGACTGCATCATCACATACCATCAGGTGAGATCGCAGTCAAGGGCTAACTTGTAGGTAGTGGATAAAAAAAAAACAAAAAAAAACATACAGTCGAATTGAGAACCTTCCTGAGAGAGTCCTTTTTTGAAGTCGGTTAAAAACATACACACATAGGTACCTACCTATAAGGCTATATGTGTGTATGTTTTACATACAAACTGTCGCCTTTATAATATTAGTGTCATGTGATCTAGGCAGAAACTGTTGTTTCATTGACCGAGCGAAGCGAAGGTCTCTGAGTCTACTTGAGTGAATTTGCACTTGTCCGTCCGTCCGTCTGTCAGAGCCTTACCTATAATCTGATACTGAACGTAATTACTTCAAATTAAAATATACGAGTAATACCTATGTAAACATATGGCCTCCCGCCGAATGTGGCTTATAAAGTTATAAAAATCTTTATTTCAGGGGGGCTCTCATAGAAGCGAATGCGAAGTTAAATATTTTTATAGCGTTACATAGGGTTGTGGTATGCACCAGGCACCTATATCATTTTAAAGATACATAATTAGAAATAGAGTCCAAAATTTTTTTTTTTAATTTTTTCCCAAAATTAAAGAAATGGGGGGCTTTCAAAGTGGAGATTTTCTAAAGTCCAAAGTTGACCTCAGAACTCTCAATTTTCTGAAAGGCTGAACCTGAAACTTGATCAATTATTTGAATTACATCATGTACTTGAACAACAAATAAGTACTTACCTACATACTAAAATTAGACAAATATTATAAGGAATCGAAATTATTTAATTTTTAATGAGCTTCAGTATTTCTAACAGAACTTCACAATGATGTCAATAGATGGCGTTCTGTAAAAGTTTATTCGTTTGTGCTTACAAACAAAAGGCTGAGCCTGAAACTTGATCAATTATTTGACTTATATCCTGTACCTACTTGAACAACAAAATTACTAAAATTAGATAAATATTATAAGAAAACGAAATTACATATTTAATTTTTAACGAGCTTCAGTATTTTTAACAAAACTTCACAATGATGTCAATAGATGGCGTTGAAACTATCTTATGGATACCGCGTCTCAGTTCGGGGCGAACTACTACTTAGTTTTATAGGCGTCAGATGTCCGTATAGAGTAGCGACGTATCTTCTGGCTGGAAAGTTTATGTAGTTAGGAGTTAATAGGACCTTTACTTACCAACCTAACCCACATAAAGGCCTTAAGTGTGGGTTAATAAAACGCGCGCTACATCGTGCAATGCGTGGCTACACGGAGGCCGGCGCGTTTGTGCTATGTCTGTTATGTTATGTTATGTTACGTTATGTTATGTTACGGCGAGAGTCGCGTATAAATAATGGAGCACGCCGCCACAACGCGCCGCGCTGCGGCCTAGGCGCCGCTAGGGATCCGCAAAAAGTATCGATACCTGAGTAGTATCGATACTTTCGTTTCGATACCTAGTATTTTTGTACTCGATACTTTTATTCTAGTATTTTACTAAGTATCGATACTTTCCCAATTACTCGATACTTTTGTCAATCACTAGATTAAGCCTCGATGAGACGGAGCGAGTTTACGAGCTGCTAGCGAACTCGCTGGCTTGTAACTTGTAAACTCGCCCCGTGTCATCGAGGCTTAACAAACATAATTTCTATACTACTTCTCTTTTCGATGTATAGCGTTGTCTCCTTTGATGGAGTGGTGGTACAGGCTACAGCTTTCGGGGAATACCCTACTATGTCTACTCAAAATGGAAAAAACCAAAAGTCTAGTAAAAAAAGTTCGGGAGATTGTAATTTTTTTTAAAATAGTGTTATGCAAACTGACTTGTTGAAAAAGAAACAAGGGCAAAATTATAAAAAACTTATACTGGATGTACAAACCCGGTGGAACTCGACCTTTTACATGCTGGAACGATTTATACATTAATTAAGAAGCATTGTAAATTAAATTCTTCTCGAAAATCCAAACGCACCTGATATACTAACCGCATTTGAAAATAAAGTGGTTCAGAAAATTCTTCTGGTTTTACAACCATTTAAGTTTGTAACAAGAGACATAAGCGGCGAAAAGAACGCAACCACAAGTAAAATTATTCCAACCGTCAATTGTTTAAAGTTTCAAATAAAGGACATCAAAGCTCTAGATGATGAGAAGAATATTATAGAGCCGTTAAAAGAATGTGCTTTAAAAGAGCTAAACAACAGATTCGGACAGTTAGAAAACAACCATATTTTAGCTGTATCTACCATTTTAGATCCCCGTTTTAAGAACCTCCATTTTACAGACGCAAATGCATGTACTCGAGCAATTTTCTTCATAAAGAGGTCTGTCAACGCCGACGACTCGCCACCACCAACGACACCATCTCCAGAGTCTTCAAATGAAAAATTTGATTTTTGGAGCCCTCACAGAAAACTGGCCCAAAAACGACAAACCAGACGGACCGACTTTGATAGAGGGGACGAAACTTCATTGTATCTCGCAAGCCCGGTATCCCCCTTAAAAACGAACCCTTTTGAACAATGGGGGGAAATGAAAACCGTATTTCCCAAACTTTATTCTTTGTCATGTAAGTATTTAATAATTCCGGGCACTTCAGTACCGTCAGAGAGATTATTTTCTAAAGCGGGTGCGATGGTAACTGCGGCACGCAATCGATTAACGGGATCACGGATAGACAGATTATTATTCATGTCGGATTGCACTGAAGAAGATTGGGGGCTTGGAGGTTAAAAGTTGTTTTTTTTTTAAATTTGCAGACTAGCGCTTGGTTGCAATCTGACTTGCTGCCTGCTGGAAGTAGTAATGCAGCCTAAGGTGGAGCGCGCTTGCCTGGAACTTTTCTTGTGGAACGAAGTTCCTTATGGGACGATGCGGAGGGGTACCCTAGCCTGCAAAAAGTCCGTAACGAAAATGCGTGGAGTAAGATTTTTTCGAAATTAAACCTTATCACTAAAGCATTAAAGTTTAATCTCGAATGTAGTAAATTTATATTTAAGATCTTTTGTCTTCTTACCTCGACTAGAACTTTAAATAAATATTTATGTTATAAGGATCTTCGTTCCTATCTGGTGTCCCACGACACCACACGTTTTATTTATTAATTTATAAACATAATCACTAAATAAATCATTTCCAATTATTATTGTTGTTTTTCTGTTACTTCAAATTTCTTCAAAATATTGTTCGATACCTATTCGATACCAAGTAGTATCGATACTTTTGATTCGATACTTTTATCGGTATCGATACTTTTCATTCGATACTTGGCATCGAGTAGGTATCGATACTTTTGAAAATTTGCGGATCCCTAGGCGCCGCGCGTCCAACAGAGGAGCTGTGGAGACCATGTTAGACTAAAAACATTGTTTCATAAAGAACTATGTTATGTTACGGCGAAAGTCACGTATAAAATATAATGGAGCAAGCCGCCACAATGCGCCTCGCTGCGGCCTAGGCGCCGCGCGTCCAACAGAGGAGCTGTGGAGACGATGTTAGACTAAAAACATTGTTAACTAAAGACATAAAAAAATAATTATGTTAAGTTCCATTACGATTACGGAGTGGACGTCCGCAGGCTGAGATGATGATGGTGAAGTATTAGTTAGGTGAGAGTAACTTAACTACCAAACACCAAATCGTTAAAGTGTAGCAGACAAACACACTTTCGCATTTATAATATTAGGCTGGGCTGCATAACCATGTTTTGATGGACACGTACCTACCTAACCCTTAAATATGGCGCTAACGAACGTAAGAAATCGTTAATTTTCCATTTTCACCATGGAGTTATTTATCGTAGGTAAGTTACCATAAATAACAGTTGGCCCATCACAGTTAATCATTTGGCCCTCATTATCAAATCAAATAAATATTATAAATGCGAAAGTTTGGATGGATGGATGTATGTATGGATGTATGTTTGTTACTCAATCACGCTCCAACGGATGAACGGATCTGGATGAAATTTGGCACAGAGATAGATTATAGTCTGGAATAGCACATAGGCTACTTTTTATCCCGGAAAATTAAAGAGTTCCCGCGGGAACCGAAAAACCTCAATCCACGCGGACGAAGTCGCGGGCATCAGCTAGTAAATATTATAAATGCGAAAGTTTGGATGGATGGATGTATGTATGGATGTATGTTTGTTACTCAATCACGCTCCAACGGATGAACGGATCTGGATGAAATTTGGCACAGAGATAGATTATGGTCTGGAATAGCACATAGGCTACTTTTTATCCCGGAAAATTAAAGAGTTCCCGCGGGAACCGAAAAACCTCAATCCACGCGGACGAAGTCGCGGGCATCAGCTAGTGGATTTATAACAACAAGCTGGCTCCACAGCTCGCCCTGTGCCGCGGCTTGGGTGGCGCCCGCCGCCCGCCGCTATAAAATTCGGACAGCGGCGCGGAATCCCACAGATTCCAACTTAATATTAATTGACGATCGGCTCTCGCCACCCCCCGGCCATGATGAATATTTGTACTCGAATATTTCCACCGTGTTCGGGGCCCGTAGCTAAATCATAACATATTTTTAGACGCATAATCTTCGGATTATCATATTTAAAAACGTGGGTTGACTAAACGCCGACGTAAAATGTGTTTGTTTGTCCTTCAATCACACCGTAACGAAGTAACAAGTGGATGTGTTGTTTTACATAGGAAGGTACAGTCGAATTAACAATTATTTTCCTCTGTGGTAAGTAGTCATAGTTAGACATTTATCAGGGTGGCAGTGATCAACGCCCTGATCCATCCTATCAATAGCCTCCGTCGACGGGACTCCGGGGTCGCAAATGCCCAGAGCAGGGGCTCTTTCAGCCCCAATATTACATGACCCCAGGAAAACCTGCTGGACAGCTCTAGCTGTTAGGGTAAGGTTGCCACTATTGGACCACTTAACTTTAAACTACGATAACATCAAAAGTAGGTATGAGAGTATATGGATATATGATTCATCAGTTTCTTAGGGCTTATACTCAGGTATTCACAACTGTGATTTTAGATTTTTTACTTTGAGCATAAATACACATATTACAAATAAACATTTTTGGGATGGTTTCCTTGTATGGACCACTGTTTCCTTGATTGAACCACCTAGTTGCTATAATCGGACTTAGGAAGTTTTATCGACTGGTCCATTCATTGCACCCAAGGAGTTTTAATAAATAAAAGGCTAGATTATTACTACATTCAGTCTTTTTAATTGAACAGTCGTTTACCTAAAGTAATAATCAACTACAACAACTTTTAACATATATTTTAAGTTATTAATAACTATTAAATAGGCACCGATTTTTAATTGTACACTGTGGGTACATCTTCCATTAACCACTTAACAAATAAAAAAAATGGAGCTACACATTTTCTATGAGTAAAAAAAACCGAATGCGCTACACAAATTAACACATTTTAACAAAAATAAAAAAGTAGTAATTCATTCTTATAAACTCGTAATAAAAAGAAATTATTAAAGATAAATTTTAAGTTGTCATTGTCAAATCTTCTTTTTAATGTTGCTTTTGGCACACCATATTACCTATACCCTGATTCCTGCTAGCTTACTCAAAGCTAACAACGCTAATTTCATGCTGCCTTCATTCCAGTTCTAATACTTGCCTCGTTTTGCCATGCTAAAACAAAAAAAAAAGTTTAAGTGACGACAAAATCTTAGTTTCTTTTATTGGACCGGTTCAATGAAAGAAACTTGCATGAGTTCATTCATGGCAACTCACTGTGATCCCAATCAAACAATAACTTTTAAAAAAGTATATAATTTTTGTGGCATGTTATTAATAGGTTAGCTGAACGAACAAATATGCAATCCTACTGAAAATAATTGGGTAGAAATACCTTAAAAATCTGTACTTACATGGTAAAGAATGACGCACAAATTTTATATCGGGAGCTCGTAAAACACACCGATGTACGCCCTTCCTCAACGAAGCCAGCGGCGACACTGAAGGTTGAGGGGCAGGGTGCGGGGTCCAATAGCTAGCTTCTCGTCAATAACGACGATTTTTAGGACTGTTTATTTTCAAGAAATCTAAGTGGTCCAAACAAAGCACTGGTCCAATGATTGCAACCTTACCCTAGATAGAACACGAGGTCGGGTATAATTTGCCCTGCAAGGACGAGGCCAGCATGGATGATGCGCAAGGGAGGAACCGGCGCAAGTTCGTAAGAGTCCCCGGAGCGATGAGTTTCATCATGCGCTGCAGACGGCCACCGAGGGGGTTTTAGTGGGTCTCTTTCTGCGTCGTCGTGACCCATTTCCATTAATCACATACCTAATGGTAGGAGTTTTCTTGGGATAATAGTGCGGTGGGTTCCCACGTCCTTCCGCATTCCCACGTCCTTTCCTTTAGTGGGTACAAATCCCATATAACCCGACTTCTCCCCACAAGGTCAGGTATAGGTACCTATGAGATTTCTCCCCCGTTAAAAAAAATTCAAAGTACCTACCTACCTACTCGTACCTACCTATACCTACCTACTTATAGTTAAAGACCTGTAGGTATGGCTAGCATGCGCATGCACAACAAGTAAAAATATGTCTACCCGTTATCTCTATTTGTCTACCGAAGGCGAAGCTAACATGGTTACTTGTCTCGTTACGTCAAAAGTAGAGATAAAAGTAATATTTCTTATCTGTGGTATTTTTCTCTACGAACCCTTACATGTCGACTATTTTTTTTCTCGTAATATAGGTAGGTACCTACCTACTGCATTTAAAATGAAAAAGGAAAATGAATAATTTGCCGGCAACGACAACATCTCTCTCTCGTCGCGAGATAATCTCGTTGTGCGCATGCTAAGCACACATGAGAACGACATAAGCTTCTGCCGAATTTGTACCTATCTCGGAAAATCAAAGTCTTCCCACGGGATTTTCAAGTAAGTAACTAAACGCGGACGAAGTCGCAGGCATCATCTACTAGCGAATAAATAGGGTTGTCAATTATCTTAATTTGCTTTCACGCTGGCTTGCGTTTGAACGCTGCCCGCAAATAACATAATAGCTGCATAACAACGCAACGGGACGTGAAGTAACGGTGTTTTGGGCACACCTCGAATAGGTGCCGAGTTGCCGACTGCCGACTACCGAATGGAATAAGCGCTTTCCGACAAAGGACTGCGCAAGATGGGTAACTATTTGATGGTATTTAAATACCGAATGAACAGTTACTTTGAGCTGCAGCTGCACCTGCTTTGCAAGAGTATTGGGTTACTAGGTACATATTATAGCTGCCTCGTTGGTCTAATGGTTAGCATGTTCGACTGCAGCCGACGAGGTCGAGGTTCGAATCTCGGGTCGGGCCATAAGTAAGTAGGTATACCTAATTTTTCTGACTAGAAATTCTTAGTAGGTACCTACTAGCCCGGAGTTAGGAAGTTGGCGGTGTTTCACCCCCGTGCCTTGGAGAGCACGTTAAGCCGTCGGTCCCGGTTATTATAACTAGCATGATCGTCGTCTTCGTGATGATAGTCGTTAAAGCCCACCAACCCGCATTGGAGCAGCGTGGTGGGTCTAAGCGATATATATTTCCCTCTGTCCTATATGAGTGTGGAAGCCTATACCCAGCAGTGGGACGTTAATGGGCTGTAGTGGAGTAGTGGTGGAACAAATTAGGTACCTATTAGATATTATAGGCCAAAGCCGAAATTTTAGCTTTGGACCAAGAGCTCCATGGCCATTTCTGAGGATTGACTAGGCCAATCGCGATGCGCCCGCACTTCGGTGGTCGGAGGTTCGATTCCCAGGCACGCATCCCTGACTTCCTATAACCTGAGTTACCTACTTATAGGTATTTACCTAATATAAAATTTAAATTTAAATTTAGGACCACATTGTGAGAAAACCTGCATGTCCGAGAGTTCTTTATAATGTTCACAAAGCAAAGGTTTTTGTTTTATCCACTACAAGTTAGCCCTTGACTGCGATCTCACCTGATGGTAAGTGATGATGCAGTCTAAGATGGCAGCGGGCTAACCTGTTAGGGGCATGGCAGTTTTACTAAACCCACACCTATAGATACCACTATTCGGTTTCTACACGGCATCGTACCGGAACGCTAAATCGCTTGGCGGCACGTCTTTGCCGGTAGGATGGTTACTAGCCACGGCCAAAGCCTCCAACCAGGCCCAGGGAAAATTCAGAAATTATAAATTTCCAAACCCTGCCGGGGATCGAACCCGGGTCCTCCGCAAGTTAAGACAACAGCGCTCAACACTGCGCCACGGGGGTCACCAAAGGTGTATGAAGTCTGCCACTCTACATTTGGGCATGGTGGAACATGCCCTAAGTCCACTGCATTCTGAGAGGAGTCAGGTGAAATAACAAACCTGTCAATATGAAAGGGCCTATCCATCCCCTAAAAAGAGTTACCGACACCAAGCCATAGGTATAAACCTCAAATCAAATTAACCCATGTTTTTTAAAAGATCACTTTCAATCAAAGCAGACACAGTTCCTGCTTATTTTACTACTGATCAAGATACGTTTGTAGAGAAATCGATAGCCGATGGAAATTACATAAAAAATAACCCAATTAAAAAAAATAAGATCCCATGTCACACGCATGTTCTATAACCGAAACAATGTAATGCGATCTACGAAGGAGGTTGGATAGGAAAATTAAAAAGTAATAAGTGCATCGACGCGTGAACGCGACAGCTTTGAGGCGGTAAAAAAGAAAGGCGGGCTGATTTGAAAATGTAACGTTCCAAATTCAAATGTCTGTCAATAATCGGAATCGATTAGGCAGTTTTTATTGGATGTATTTATTACACGAATTTTGTAGGCAGGTAGACGTTCTCTGATATTGATATTGCGCGTAAGTAGGTATTGTGATTTGTGACTAAGTAGGTACCTAGGTATAATAATGTTACAGAAAATCGACAACAACTTACCTATGAAGATAGGTAGGTGCATATGGCATAGCTAGTAAAAAGAGAAAATAATAATAAACTTAAGTAGGTAGGTACCTACCTACTAGGTATGCATTGTTTTACATATAGGGTAAGGTTGCCACTATTGGACCACTTAACTTTAAACTGCCATAACATCAAAAGTATGAGAGTATATGGATATATGATTCATCAGTTTCTTAGGGCTTATACTCAGGTATTCACAACTGTGATTTTAGATTTTTTACTTTGAGCATAAATACACATATTACAAAAAAACATTTTTGGGATGGTTTCCTTGTATGGACCACTGTTTCCTTGATTGAACCACCTAGTTGCTATAATCGGACTTAGGAAGTTTTATCGACTGGTCCATTCATTGCACCCAAGGAGTTTTAATAAATAAAAGGCTAGATTATTACTAAATTCAGTATTTTTAATTGAACAGTCGTTTACCTAAAGTACCTAATAGGTAATAATCAACGTATAACAACTTTTAACATATATTTTTAAGTTATTAATAACTATTAAATTGGCACCGATTTTTAATTGTACACTGTGGGTCCATCTTCCATTAACCACTCTTAGCAAATAAAAAAAATGGAGCTACAAATTTTCTATGAGTAAAAAAAACCGAATGCGCTACACAAATTAACACATTTTAACAAAAATAAAAAAGTAGTTATTAATTCTTATAAACTCGTATTATAAAGAAATTATTAAAGATAAATTTTAAGTTGTCATTGTCAAATCTTCTTTTTAATGTTGCTTTTGGTACACCATATATCCTGATTCCTGCTCGCTTACTCAAAGCTAACAACGCTAATTTCATGCTGCCTTCATTCCAGTTATAATACTTGCCTCGTTTTGCCATGCTAAAACAAAAAAAAGTTTAAGTGACGACAAAATCTTAGTTTCTTTTATTGGACCGGTTCAATGAAAGAAACTTGCATGAGTTCATTCATGGCAACTCACTGTGATCCCAATCAAACCATAACTTTTAAAAAAGTATATAATTTTTGTGACATGTTATTAATAGGTTAGCTGAACGAACAAATATGCAATCCTACTGAAAATAATTGGGTAGAATTACCTTAAAAATCTATACTTACATGGTAAAAAATGACGCACAAATTTTATATCGGGAGCTCGTAAAACACACCGACGTACGTCCTTCCTCAACGAAGCCTGCGGCGACACTGAAGGTTGAGGGGCAGGGTGAGGGCCTGAGGGGTCCAATAGCTAGCTTCTCGTCAATAACGACGATTTTTAGGACTGTTTATTTTCAAAAAATCTAAGTGGTCCAAACAAAGCACTGGTCCAATGATTGCAACCTTACCCTACCTACCTACCACAGAATAGGTAATATTATAAATGCGAAAGTGTGTCTGTCTGTCTGCCTGTCTGTCTGTCTGTCTGTCTGTCTGTCTGTCTGTCTGTCTGTCTGCTACGCTTTCCCGGCCCATCTTTTCAACCGATTTTATAGGTAGGTTATATCCCGGAGAAGGACATAGGCTACTTTTTATCCCGGAAAATTAAGGAGTTCCCGCGGGAATCAAAAAACCTTAATCCACGCGGACGAAGTCGCGGGCATCATCTAGTAGACTAATAGTTGCCTATATACCTAGCTACTTATAGGTACCCTTTTTCATTCCACTGGCACTGTAGAGAGGAGCATCCTGAAATCAAATACCTTCCTAATAGGTAGGTACTAGGTACCTAGGTAGGTAGGTACCTACTTAGTTCTTAGGAAAGTACACCTGTTGGTAATTGGTAAGTGATGACTGATGAATGATGATGCAGTCCAAGATGATAGCGGGCACAGATGTAGTACTAGATCTAGTGATAGCGGGCTTATCCGTTACGGGTAGGTATGACCGCGTTTGCGTTATGACTTGGGCACTTCTTTTATAATGACAAACTATCACAATAATCTTATAAACCCACACCCACCAATAGTAAATCCGCGTACAAAGAACACTAGCTAGGTGTTAAACTTAACACCTCCCTTATCAAATGAATTACAACCTTAACAATTCAACAATAAGAAGACATTTTCCATATCACTTCTTACACAATAGACTGAAACGAGCAAGAGAATTTCTTTCTTATACCAAGGTAGTAGAGTTCATTTAATAAAATACGCATTATGAATAGCAATACGCTTATAGGCGTCAATTTTCACACCTCTTACGTGCAGAGCTATATCAACTCTGTACAATAGAGTTAGAGTATAGTTTAGCTTGTATGGATGGGTGGTTTTGTATCATTTTAGTATGTTTGTGTAGAGGTGTCGTATTTCTCGCCTCGGGTGTGAAGGGTCATAATCCTGGACTCTGATTGGTTGGTCCCTGGCACGAGCTGGTGTTGATTAATAGAGATTTGATCTATGTATCGACCCTGCCTTTCTTGTACCTACTACCTACCTACCTATGCGAGCTAAGTATCAGCTATGTGTTATTCTTATTTCGGACTATAATCTCAGTGCCTTTCACCCAGATCCGTTCAGCCGTTCTAGCGTGATTGAGTAAGTAGGTAGGTAACAAACATCCATCCAGTACCTAAGTATAGGTATTAGGTACTACTTAATATCCTACCTAATATTAGTCTATAGGTACCTACTACCTACCTACTTAAATTATGTTTTTAATAAAGTTATTGGCTTATTATGAAAAAAAGCATGTGCCACTAAATCTAGTCCTGTCCTTTTCCAGGGAAAGGGATAGCAAAACGAATAGTCCTGTAATTTTAGTTAAGTTTAGAGATTGTGTAGGTAGGTAGTAGGTAGGTAGGTATCTACCTACCTCATATTCAGAGTTAATTAGGTAGGAGACCTGCTATCTAAATACTAACTAAGTAGGTATATAGATACCTACTTAGTACTTACTAAGTAATTAGGTACTATACCTACTAGGGCTTCCAATACCGGGATCCCGGTATTGGCTAATACCGGGATCCCGGACTTTTTTCGCCGGTTTTCAATACCGGTATTGAAATGTCTAATACCGGGATACCGGTATTGGTGACATTGTAAACGAAACAGTGACTATTGCATATATTTCTTGGTAAATGCCACTGTTTTTTATTCGGCTAATATTAAAACTTGTTTCTTAAGCACATTAGCTCAAATAAATCTAAAAATCAATACTTGGTGATATTTAAAGAAAATACAATTTCATAAAATATTGCATAAAATAAAATAGTGAAGGAGTTACTTAACGTGAGGCAATGAAATAGACATACCAATCCACAGCATTCTAAATCCGAAATAATTATTCCCATTTTGAGTTAATTTTGTGAAATTTTGTAAAAAAATTTTTATGAAAAAAACTGTTTGTTATGGTGCCGTTTGCTTATGAAAATACTAGTTTTAAGTTAAAAAACATTTTAAATTTTTTCCAATACCGGGATCCCGGGATCCCGGTATTGAGAAAAATCCTTCCGGTATTAATACCGGTATTGAAAAAAACCGGTATTCGAAAGCCCTAATACCTACCTATTAAGTAGGTTTACTTACCTACAACCTTTACCTACCTAAGTAGGTACCTACTACCTACCTATGTAGCCACTGGCCACGTAAGTATAGGTACCCAGTCACACGTTGGCTCAAGTTCATTGGCCCAACGTGTAGGTACCTATTGGGCAGATGGTCGTGACAAGCAGCTTGTCCCGTCATCTGCAGTCTGCACTACAGCAATGGGCGCCGCCATCTTAGATATGGCGAGCGTGAGCGCGGCATATCTAAGTATCTTGAACGTGACATTCTGTAGGTAGGTACCTACCTACTGAGTACTGACGCGGACGAGAGATATGAAATACTAGAATCTAGATGATCCAGCGACTTC
Organism: Erebia ligea; assembly: GCA_917051295.2. Taxonomy (NCBI): domain Eukaryota; kingdom Metazoa; phylum Arthropoda; class Insecta; order Lepidoptera; family Nymphalidae; genus Erebia; species Erebia ligea. Next base: position 15,363,665 of record OU785228.1, read on the forward strand.
GCCCGTGTGGTTTTTGATTCCCGCGGGAACTCCTGAATTTTCCGGTATAAAAAGTAGCCTATATGTCCTTCCCAGCAGGGCTAGCATGGGCCGGAGATAAAAAAATTATCCCCCAATTTTATCCATTGACAAGAGATAAAATTAACTTATCCACTTCTCAGAGCACGGCAACAGGGGAGAGGAGAAGTTTATCCCTGTTTGTCATTTCACGGGGACTCGGGGGACTATTTAGGATCCACCGTTATTTAGCGTTTTTATTTATTTATTTAGGAATAAATTTTTTATCCTTTCCTCGGGGAGAAAATTGTCTCGGCCCATGCTAGGGGGGCAGGGATTCAACCCTCCTTCTGTATCAAATTTCATCAAAATCTGTTGAAAAGATGGGCAAACGTATAGCAGACAGACAGATAGACAGACACACTTTCGCATCTATAATATTAGTATGGATTAGTATGGATTTTCTAAAACGAAGACATTTCAATAGGCACTTCACCCTTAAAGAACTATCATAGCAGTCAACTACAATAGGTAGGTATAGGTAGGTAGGTACCTACTAGGTAGGTAGGTACTAGGTAGGTACCTGCAAACCAAAGTTCAAAATAATTTCCCAACTCCAAAAGTCCGAACCCAACATTGACCGTATAAGACATGATACGTTTGTAAAGCGGCTTTCTCAAATTCCCACAGATCCCGCTGTAAGTCACGCCGGCCGGGACGCAGGGGCCCAGGGGGATCCATTCCAGCGGGTGTAATCGCCTTAGATACTGGACCCGAGTGCGGCTCTTTCACTATTGTGTGTCTAATTAAAATGTAGGTTGTGTCCTATATTGGTTGACGTAAAATCTCTTCAGCATTTCTGCATGCCTAGTACTTTTTAGGGTTAGGAACACTAGAGTGGTGTATCTTCTGACCTAGTCGCGACAGTCTTAAATATGTCAATTGTCAGCTTTATTGTCAGTCCATGGATAGGTAGGTAGGTACTTTACAAATGCAATTTTGGATTCTAAAATGATGCAGCTAAAGTTGAATAGGTACGGGCTAACATACCTAAATAGGTGCCATAACCGTAATAATTTTCCCAGGTAGCGCAAGTGCCACACGAGAAAATATAAAAACCGGCCAAGTGCGAGTCGGACTCGCGCACCGAGGTTTCCGTACAAACCTGTAGTAAGTTTTACGATTTATGACGTACCTATTAAAAATAAAAATTACGTTTGTTGTATGGGAGCCCCCCTTTAATATTTACTTTATTGATATTTAATTATTTATTTTGAAAGGTAATATACAAGTTAATATTCTGTGAAAATTTGAACCGTCTACCTGTTACCGTTTTTAATATTGAGCAAAAAAATACGAAAAAAACACGTTTATTGTATGGGGACCCCCCTTAATATAGTATATTTCATTACAAGTGTGGAAAGGCTGTCATTGCAAAGAGTTCCGACAAATGTCTACCCGAGCCGAGGCGCAGCCGAAAGCGAGGGTTGACAGTCGGAACAAGTTGCAATGACGGTTCCGCACGTGTACTGAACGACTATTTTTAATACAGTTGCGAAAAAATGAAGCAATTTAATAAAATAATAAAAACACAATAAACTCAACTAACTTAACATTTATTTCTTATAAAAGTTATAATTCACATATTATTACATTGAAATTGGTACAGTTTTTTATACTAACTGGGGAAGTTTTAGGTTGCATATTTACTGTTTGAGACAAACTATTATTAATTTCGTATGATTGTTCATGTATATTTGTCATACAATGGCGTTTGCTAGTTGATGGAGTTGGATCTGATGAATTATCATTATCAACGAAGGTAGAAGGACGAACGTTCTCTGCAACATGTGAAGGAGACGGACTGGACCTTAAATTAATGGAGTGGATTGGAGAGTTCGGAGAAGTATGCCAACATAACATTTTCTGAAAAACTATTTGCTTTTTTCTCTTCTCTCAGTAAATTAACTCAAACTCTCAAATAAATTCTCAATAAATTCGTCGTATGTACCTAGATATGTAGCGACTTTTTGACTTTTCCGGTAAAATGTTCTCCGAAGCATTTTGTGCAATTATACTGAGTTCCGGTGGTGTTAATTCAAAAAAACTAGGGTCGAAATTACTCATTTTGTGCAACAAACAACTAAACTCGCAAAGAAAATTTCTGAAAAATGGCGCCAACCGTAGAATATAAGCAGTTTTTTTTTTCTTCACCCATTCTGGTAGGCAAAGGGAACTATGCCCATACAGCCAAGTCTTCAGTAGAATTTTTTTATTGATATGAAATGAAAATGAAATTTAATGAGATGAAATGAAATGAAACCTAACCAAACTGATTCAATCAAATCATTAAATCTGATATTGAAACAAATTAGTAGCTTCTTTTTAGAAATATACGTATTTGCATGAATCATAAAAACTTCTATGAATTTTTTTAGTAAAAACTTCATGGTTGGTTTTTCTTTTTAATAGACATTATTTTGACAGTTGGGAAAGAGAACGCACGAGTTCGGGAAAGGTAAAAAAAAAGCACGAGTATGTAATAGGCCACATCCCGAACGCTATAGGTACGTCCCTGCAATACGTCACTTTTTGAGCAACTGTATTAAAAAATATATTTTTTTAATTTTTAGTATTTGTTGTTATAGCGGCAACGGAAATACATCATTTGTGAAAATTTCAGCTTTCTAGCTATCACGGTTTATGAGATACAGCCTGGAGACAGACAGACAGACAGACAGACAGACAGACAGACAGACAGACACCGGAGTCTTAGTAATAGGGTCCCGTTTTTACCCTTTGGGTACGGAACCCTAAAAAGGAGACTTCCAACTAACTACCTACTTCCAATTTCCACTTTGATTAAATTATTACTCACTCTTTGTTTTTGTTCTGCTTTAGAGCCTAGATTGATATTGATATACCTAGGTAGGTAATCAAACAAATCACCAAACTCGATTTTTGACAAATATCTTCTAATTTATTAAATATAGGTAGGTACCTACTAGCTGATGCCCGCGACTTCGTCCGCGTGGATTGAGGTTTTTCGGTTCCCGCGGGAACTCTCTAATTTTCCGGGATAAAAAGTAGCCTATGTGCTATTCCAGACTATAATCTATCTCTGTGCCAAATTTCATCCAGATCCGTTCAGCCGTTGGAGCGTGATTGAGTAACAAACATCCATACACCCACACATCCATACATCCATACATCCATACAACCATACATCCATACATCCATACATCCATCCAAACTTTCGCATTTATAATAGGTATTTATTTGATAAAAGGAAAAGTTGACTGACTGATCTATCAACGCACAGCTCAAACCACTGGACGAATCGGGCTCAAATTTGGCATGCAGATAGCTACTATGCCGTAGACAGACGCTAAGAAAGGAGTTTTGGAAATTCAATTTGTAAAATAGAGGTTTGAAATGTGTATGAAAATCGAACTTAAAATAAAAGCTGCGGGCAAAAGCTAGTCTTACAGTATAAATCTTACAGTATACTTAACATTTAGATAAGTACATGCAACCTACCTACCTACCTTTGGTGTATGTTCCTGAAGTTATTTTCTCACTAAATACAAAGTGTCGTAACTGAGACACTTCAGTGGCCAAGTATGTAGGTAGGTATATCTTTCCTCAGATCCCAGTAAGTTGGGCGGCCGGAAAGGCAGAGGGGGATCAATATCAGAGGGTGTAATCGCCTTACTGGACTCGGGGCTACTTGGGTATTGTGTGCCTCTAATAACTGTTTCAGTTTGTTTTCGTATGATGTTTATAACGCCTCTTATGAACACTAATTGCCTGGTACTTTCTGTTATATCGAGTGGGTTGGATTATTGCCTTTCAAGTTTCATGTTTGTGGTAAAATTAAGTACTAATTGGTAAACTAAGAACCCTTCTTTTGATCAAAAGCATTATGACAGTGAAATCCTGATAGGGTAGTAAGTAGGTAGGTACTTACTTCTACTTTACTTCTTTAGAAAATAGAAAACATCCATTGGTATGGTAGATTCACTCGACTATTCAAAAGCACTTGATAAGTCTACTTGAATAAAAAATATTTGATTAGATGTGAGATGGAGTTTAATAAACTATCCAGCTCGATATCATCGTAAAAAGTAAAAATCAAGAATGCGCTAGATACCTAGGAGACATAAGTAGGTAGAGCATCATCCTTTAATGCAAACTAAGTAAATTCAAATGGGGTCCCAAAGTGCTGGAATGGCGACCTCGCACAGGGAAGCGCAGCGTTGGCAGACCCCCTACTCGGTGGACGGACGACATCAGACGAGTCGCAGGGAGACGCTGGATCCAGGCGGCGCAAGACCGCGGCGTGTGGAAATCCTTGCAAGAGACCTATGTCCAGCAGTGGACGTCTGTCGGTTGTTGATGATGAAGTATTTTCAATTTTTTTTTAATATCTTTATAATTTTTTACATGGTATACCTACATTACCTATGTGATAGGTACCTACCTATATAATATGACAGTCCTATTAGTTAAAAGAATGCTCGCAGAACTGATGAACGATAGCGTCCTTAGGTGCAAGAGTGGACCTTGGAAGACACAGTAGGTACCTACTATCTATTGACTATCATACTACTACGTACTACCTATAGGGATATCCTTGATAGTCAATAGATAGGTAGTCAAACGACATCAAACAGCTGATTAGGGGAATGGACCCGCTATAGTTATCATCTTCGAAGTGAGATTGTAGTCAAAGGCTAACTTGTACCTAGTGTAGCTAAGCAGCCGCAAGATACAAGTGGAGATATGCAGGAATTTGCTAAAAGAGAGCTAGTATAAACAATAAAGCAAGCAGCTGTATGTCTTGACCACACAATAGTCAGTAGTTAACTATGATAATTCTCTCATAAAACAGTCGTATGTCCGACTGAAACGTTGTAGCTGTGAAATATTATACTTAGATCCACATAAAAGTGGATATCGTAACTCCCCAGCTGTCTCTGATGGCGCAACGATAAATCTAAATACACATTTATGAAGTAAACAAGCTATTATCCGGGTATCCCCTTGCTTGAATAGCAGCAGTTTTTCTACTCAGTATTTTTTCAAACAAACATTGGATAGGAAACTTTTGTTTCCCTTAAAGGGTTCCCGATTCGGAAGAGCAATACTCGGAGAGGCTCGTGGGTCTGAAAAATTCAATTAATATTTTTTGTAATTTTTATTATGCTTCTCACACTAGGGAAGTTTCTATACTACCTATTCTTAAATACATTTCAAAAATTGCGAAACCGGGGCAGGATTCGTACCTGCGTCTCTCTGGTTCGAATCCTGGTTTAAATGGTTCTGGTTGTGGCATTTTCAAATCCTGCCGGTTGCGCAGTTTTTGATATTTATTTAAGAATAGTCAGTTAATAATTAATTATTATTCAACGGTTTTTATTTTGAAGTCGTTGTTATAATTATTATCAAAATAAATGCAGCGAGTCGGTGAAAAAAAGCTGTGCAACTTATTAATAATAATATGTACCTACGCTTCTGAAGAATAAGATACGGTGGTTGTATCAATCTCACAATTTCGATTATTGTAAAGCCTCTACGCGTTGGACCTATGACCCCGCGCAAGCTTAGGGTCCTGGCTAAGTCAATTATTGCCCCTCTGGTATACGCAATACACATAACGTTAATTTACTAACCGTTAACCTACCTAAAATTTTCCCAACTTCTCCTATTATACCTAATTAAGTAAGACATGAACAGAGCTGAAAATAATTTTGTTACAAGATTTCCATTTTTCTCATATCAGAAAAGTGTAAAGTCCTATAATAAATGTTTGTAAACTTTTTATGTACCTACCTAGCATGCAGACTACAATAATTTTATTGTGCTTCTAAGCTTTGTTGCCAAAATATAAGTATTAGTGCCGTATAACTCGTAATGTTTACATCCCGTGCCAAATTATTTGAATATGCAAACATGCAAACGAATTTAGTGCATTAAGCTGTAGGTATTTTGTTACATGATTCGACTGTTAATTTTGTTCAATCCTAATTTGATAGGGGTAATCGAGTGTAGAGCTTACTTTACACTATTATGGTATTACAGATATTATAGACAGAGCATAGCTTAAAAGTATTATGATTTATATCTAAGTGCAGGGAAAAAATATGAGTGGAAAGAGTCGAGTAAGTCAAAATATAGTTAGGCAAGTATTTGTTCAACAAGATAGCAAAGTTCGTGAGCAAAAACGACTTTTGCTCGCTGGTTTTAAATTCAAAATTGAGCTAGTAAAGCGAAAAATATTTTCTTTTAAAGTTTGGATTTAAAAAAATTACGAAAAAGAAGGATGATCACTCAGATGATCGTCATTTCACAAAAAACTCAATGATTGTCCGAAATGACATCTCAAATATGAGCTTCATCCATAAAGCCCTTAATTTTTGAGAACGCATAAAAGCCCAATTGATGGTTGTAGGTGGTCTTTAATAATTTAAAGATTTATAAAACTAAATGGACGTGAAAACGGACCTTTAACTATCTCTTCCTGAAAATTCAGTGATTGGAGACGAATTATTTATATTTGATTGATTGGTGGAATCATTGATGTAGAATGTAGTTGGTAGAATCAACAATTAATATTATGTACCTACCTTCTAAAATCTACCTTTGAGTTTGAATTTAGAACACAATTCTTCTTCTCATTCGTTCACTCTTGGCAGAGTGGTCGTGGCTATGAATGGGTCTTCACAGCAGCTCTTGCGATCTCCCTCCAGCGACTTCTGTTGGCGGCATCACGGGAACACTCGGAGACGGATAGATTTGTGGCAGAACGGATTGAATCCGTCCACCTAGTAGGGGAGCGACCACGTGGACGAGTGCCCTCAACTCGACCTTGTACAACGAGGTGTTCTATCGTACCAGTCTTCCTAGAACACAATAAACGTTCCTAATTCAAAATCTAATTCCGTCCGTTGCGAATGGCCGTGTAAGCTAGATCGCTATAGGTAGGTAGCTGGGTGTTGTACAGTCGCGTACAGACCACAAGCGTGCGGAGGAATGTGGGGAGACTCACCCTCTGTGACGTCCTGTCACTGACAAATGGCCCGGAGGAGAGCTCGACCCGAACACCCTCTTGAGGCTCGCGGTGCGGTAGCCTGATTTTCTTCTCTTATTTTTTCTTTACTTAAATATTTAAAAATGCAAAAGTCTGTCGCCTGATCGCATGTCTGTCTATCTGTTACATTTTCACACCGATGAACCGATTTCGATGAAATGTGCAAAGATAACTGCGATGGCTTAAAATTGGAGACGAACAGTTCAGGGGTTTCATCCGGAAAATGATGGATTTTTGAAAACTTACTCTTTCTGAAATAGAGTATTTTCTGAGAGAGTGTCAGCTAATGATAGGTGATTATTATGCATACAACATAGCCTATGTTGTATGCATAAAATTACAATGAAATTGTATGCTCGCTGCGCATAGTATATATATTATATAGTCTCTATAGTCTTTTTTACCGAAACGATTAACTTTACGCGCTTTGTCCGGCAATTTACGTTCTGGAGTTAGGCACAGAACACCTTTCTTATATGTGTTCTGTGGGAGTTAGGTATTCGACTCGTAGGTATCACGGTTTCATCAAAAAAGTAAGTTAACAAGTAAGTTAACAAGTAATAATTATAAATATCTAAGCAAAGCTCTAAGTGAACGATTTTGATATTTATGTTTATTAAATACGAGTGCTATTCAACGAGAAGGACTTGTGTATTTTTTTTTCAAGGAAAAATAGACTATAGAACGCATTTTCTCCATAGCACCCTAACCAGACCGCGCGCCGCGTCAGGAGGGCGCTATAATTTCATAGGACGGGCGTCGGTCGTCGCTTATCTCGGGCGCTGGCTGCAGGCACCGCGAACATCGCCTCTAGACCACCCTCCCCTACCCCCAGCTCACCATTCACCACCCACCACCCAGCCGTGGATATTGGAAATTTTGGTACAGACCGCATACTTTAGCATCGGATCTCTCTTGGGTTTTGTCACTTGTTTGCTTAGAGAAAGACTAGCGACCGCCTGAGGCTTCACTTCCATCTATACCTACTATCTATAATAATATTAAAAATGTGAAAGTTTGGATGGACGGATTTATGGATGGATGTTTGTCACACAATCACGCCAGAATGGCTGAACGGATCTGGATGAAATTTGGCACGTAGATAGATTATAGTGTGGATTATATCGGCTACTTTTTGTCTCGGAAAATTGTTCCCGCGGAAACCAACAAACCTCAATCCACGTGGACGAAGTCGCGGGGATCAGCAGTGGGAATATAAAAGCCTTATTCCATATTGACGTTATAAATTCCAGCTTTCTGAGATCCAAAGGTATAGGCTGGGCGCTGGAGGTCAGTAGAGTGAGTCAGGACTTTTCTCTTTACTTATACCACAGAATAGTATACCTACTTATAGGTAGGTACCTACCTACTTACCTATTAGAAAATTCGTAAGTAGTGTAAGAAAAGTAACAATAATAGATCTTTTGAAATATCGTAACTTCTGAAACTTACCACACCCCCTTCAACAGACAGACAAATAGATAGATGATAGAATTAGGAATTCATTGTTCCTAAAAATACTTAGATATCTAGGTATCTATCTAGGCAAATCGACAGACAGTGTTGACAGAGCCTATATAATAATATTGTTGATTTGTTTTACCATTGTAAGAAAATTATTCAGATTTTAATTAACATAAGTAGGTAAGTGTAGGCCACGGTTAATGACATTTTGTATACTTATTGCCCAAGTTCCCGCGGGAATCCACACTGAAAAAAATAATTAGTAAAACTAATTGCTTTTTCGGTAATATACATTGCTTTGGCCAGTAAAAATGGAGCCTATTGTCCAAACAAGTTCAAGTAACCGAAAAAAAAACATTTGAGTTATAACAGTAGATTTTACCGGTTGACTATTCTTACTGTTTGTAAGACAGTACTTAAGTAAGAAAGTAATACTTAGTATGAACTGTTTATTTCAGTAAACTTTAAAGTTCAAACAATTAAAATAGCTGTTTAGCTCCTAACTATATTCTAAAAAAACTGTTCTGAAGCAGTAAAAATAACTGCTACAATATCAGTAAAGCTCTGAAAACGGCAATACTTAAAAAGAACCGTTTGCTTCAGTAAACATTAATGTACAAACAATTGAAACAACTGATTAGCTTCTTACTGTTTTTTGCCCATTTCAACGAACTGTCAGTAATCAATTACTTTTACAAAAAATCAGTTTTTTTAACCGTATTAAATTTTACTGTGCCAAAACAGTAAAAAGTCTCGTGCTATTTTTTTCAGTGCAGGCATAACATGGTTCCACGAAAATGGTAAATACTCTGTTTGCAATGTCTTACTTTCTGAGTTTATATCCACTGAATAGGTAGGTACCTACTACCTATACCTATATATCAAACCTGTAGATATAAACTCAGAAAGTAAATCAATGATTCATTTTCCACTACAGCCCATTAACGTCTCACTGCTGGGCACAGTACTCCACACTCATAGTAATTAGAGAGAGAGGGAATTAGAGTTTAGACCCACCACGCTGCTCCAATGCGGGTTGGCGGGCTTTAACGACTATTATCATGTTAGTGATAATAACCAGGACCGACGGCTTAGGTAACGTGCTCTCCGAGGCACGGGGGTGAAATATCGCCAACTTCCTAACTTCGGGCTAGTACTGAAAATTTCTAGTCATGAAAAACCCAACACTTAATTATGGGCCAATCCGGATTTCAAACCCGGCCACAGTCCAACATGTCGACCACTAGTCCATCGAGAAACATCATTCATTCATTTTACTTTGACGCTATTGTGGTTGCACGCTCAATACGATCAATCGAATTTGCAATAAAAATTAGACTACGAGTATTTTTTTATTTAGTACACTAACAATTTACATATAATATGACAAACACTAGGCGTTCCGGTAGTTTTACTATCCAAGCAAATATTATCCCTTGTAAAAACAATGGGTGCTCTACGCAAGTGTCCATGGGCCCTGCGCGAGACGGTGAATAATGTGACAACACATTACCTACGCCCTATGGCCCTGCGTCTGCCTACATGTCCACCGTGAGTGACGTCATGTCAGGAACGTGGATGAAATGGATGAAACTAGACGAAAACAACGAGAATCGATTTTATTGCCTTCTAGGTACTACTATGTACTTATCATATACCTACTTAAGTAGGTACACGAAATTAAATCTTCGCCCATGAAACGAGTAGTTTTCCATACTGATTACTGATAAATATAACATAGCATAAATACGAAAGTATGTCTGCTGCTACGCTTTGACGCGTAAGATCTTTCGATTTCGATGAAATTTGGTAGGTTGCATACCGGGCAGGACATACCTAGGTAGGCTACTTTTTATCCCGGAAACTTAATCTAATTCTTCGTGGACGAAGTCGCGGGCATCAACAAACTTTATTTTATTTATAGACTATAGCGCTTGTCTGCATATCAGAGTCTGATCTGCTTGCAAGTTGCAAGTGGTGAATGGTGATGCAACAAAGGGTGGAGCGCGCTTTCCTAGAAGATGCCTATTCACTCTTGATTTGAAGGTACCAAGTACCTAGGTACGTTAAAAGAGGAAGGGAAAACGGAAGCAGCCGAAAGGGCATTCCATATCCTAGCGGTTCGAATTAGGAACGAGGAAGCTAATCTCTACCTAAGTAATAAGTAGCAACCATGGACCATTAGAAAATCGATTGAGCGCATGGGCCGTTGAAAAGTAACACAGGACATGACATACCTACCGCAATTATTTCATAGATTTCTAGCATAAAGTCCTTTTGTGAAATTAATAAATTATAATAAAAATAAATTGCAGCCAATACAAGTAACGTTTAGGATACTACTCGTATAAAGAATAATGTTCTCTTTTACTTACTTTCATCAAAATTATTAGCACTCAAGTCCGAGTAGACAATATCTGGTCATTGGTAGTATAATATCGAAGGTACTTTGACCATTGTGTCTATAAATGAAGATGGCGGTAATATCAGAAAACGCTGATGTTATGGCCATCGCTGTAACTTCCATCATAACCTGCCAAGAGTGAGAGCGACTTCCGTGGTATGGGTCCCGAACGAGCGATATTGGAGAGTGCTTCATTGGTCTAGTAAAATTAGCACGTTCAACAACAATGTTCACAGGTTTTTTGGCTCGGAATTTTGAGTAACTACTTACATATTAACGAATCGTTTTACGTAAGTAATTAACGAGTCGATGTCTTCTTCTCTTTTTTTTTATTATTACCTTGCATACCTTAGTTCGTGTATGTGGCATTGCCGTTCTGATTAGATGCGAATAAAATAAATAAATAAATAAGTTGGCGGTGTTTTATCCCCGTAGTACTTACCTTTAATTAATAGAAAAGTCGAGTGCGACTCTCATGCTTCACTATTTGTCGTCCCAAGTTGCTGGAATTGGCGATCTCGCGAATCGCAGTGATGGTAAGGTAGACAGGACCACCGGACCGACCGGACCATGAAACTAATATTATAAATGCGAAAATGTGTTTGTTGTCCTTCAAACACGTCGCAACAGAGCAACGGAACGACGTGATTATTGGCTTGGAATTTAAAAAAAAACTTATTCCATTATACCATATGGCATCAGTTAGTAGGACAATATTAAGCGAGTCTCAGAGAGCCGATATATATGTGGCCCTTTTTAAAGCTCTGTAAAATTAAAACCAAAAACGGACATCAAAACCCATAGTCCGCATATAAAGGGATTTGTAGAATATTTACATTTGGCACGGATCCCTAAAAACCACCCAAGTCTAGTCGACGTTATAAAAATACATCGGATAAATAAAAATATAAAATGAAATATGAAATGAAAGTGGCGCACGACGCAAGGAACCCGCGATCCTTTTGTGCGATTTGTGCTCGGACAGGGAATCTGTGGAGCGGACCGAACATGCTCTGATTATAATATTGTTAGCACGATTTTTAGTATATACGAGATAAGGACTTATTAAGAACTAGACGATGCCCGCGAATTCGTCCGCGTGGATTAAGTTTTTTTAATTCCTGGGGAAACTCCTTAATTTTACGGGATAAAAGTATGCCCATCCCCGGGATGTAACCTACCTCTATACCAAATTTTATCAAATTCTGTCGAAAAGTTGGACCTTACAGGCAGGCATACACACTTTCGTATTTATAGTAGGTACCTACTATCTAAAATATGAGCCTAAGAGGTATGAATTCGGGTAGGTACTTGCCAAACGGAACTTATTACGATTTTCAAATATTCGCACGAGGTGTTTTGTAACCTGTGACGACAAAATGCCCTATATCGCTCCTAAAATTGAGCCTTGCATGTTATCAAAAATGACTGACTCCTACAGTTAGAAATTTTGAAATTAAAATTAATTGAATATTGACCGTACTTGTAAGAAAAACTAAGTTTCTGACACAATCGCGTTACTATTCTGTACCTACCTGTCGCTTACCTAGAAATGACGCGTATATCTCCATAAAATTACAATGTAACGTCATCAATTATTTTTACTATAACTTATTATAACCTACTCCATAATTTCCCCTGCGCGTATAATGTATCTGCCCGTAACAATCCGAAGGCGCCGTGGGTCAGAAGAGCCCCAACACGTCCGTGAAGCAGAAAACTAGTTACATCACGTAGTTTCTGCTATTCTGTTGTCGCTCAGCTTCGGTTTCAACGCTGACTCAGCGACGAATTGAAGCGTCACCAAAACCCTTACCAGATACCTAGGTTCTGTTAAACTGTTCATAATAATATTGGCCAGAAAACTAGTTAGGTATATCACGTAGTGTCTGCTATTCTGTTGTCGCTCAGCTTCGGTTTTAGCGCTGACGCAGCGACGAATTGAAGCGTCACCAAAACCCTTACCAGATAGGTCTACTCGTACCTAGGTTCTGTTTATAACTGTTCATAATTTAATATTGGCTGTTACTAGGTATTGCTTGAAAAAGAAAGCTGCGATTCGCTAACATATTATTTTAATAGTACCTACTAAACTGCCTCGTTGGTCTAGTGTTTAGCATGTTCGACTGCGGCTGACGAGGTCCCAGGTTCGAGTCCCGGGTCGGCCCATTACAAGTATTGGGTTCTTCTGATAAGAAATTCTCAGTAGGTACTAGCCCGCAGTTAGGAAGTTGGCGGTGTTTCACCCCCGTGCCTCGGAGAGCACGAAAAGCCGTCGTCGCGTCGGTCCTGTGCTTGATCTCTCTTCGGTCGTGTCGAGTTTTCCGTCCCATTGGGCTATGAGAGTAAAGGAACAGGAAGTGCACCTGTGTACGTGCGCAAACGACAAGTCGCCGTGGCCGTAATTCGGTCGGGAGGACATTTTTTTAATTGGGAAAAAGGCTTGCGCTTGACGATAATCATGCTTAGTGCAAAGCTAGGTCTAGGTTGAATGCGCTTGCCTAGAAGATGCCTATTCAATCTTGCCTTGAAGGTAACCTAACTTAGGTATACGTGGCAGGAAACACGTGCGCTGGTAGGGTGTTCCACACCTTAGCGGTTCGTATTATTACATTATTTATTTTAATATTAATACTTATAGATATAAATAAACCTAGGGGTGAAAATACCAACGAAATAAGAATAACCCCGGCAGCCGCAAACTCACTGACAAAACATTAACTCCTTAAGGAAGCGGGTAATTAAGAGGGCCCGCTAATGGCTTAACTGTTACAGATAAGCGTGATAGTTTCATACACACTCGCAGTTACATTTCATCAAATTAATTTTGGTGTATATTTTACTCTATTTCATATCACTTTTTCACCGTTGATTAAGCTCCGTCAATACCTACTTCATATTATCGTACTAATATTATAAATGTGTTTGTTTGTTTGTTTGTCTTTCAATCAATTTCAATTAAGTTTGTCTTTCAATTTTGCATGGGTATAGATGAGGACCTGGAAAGTGACATAGGCTACTTTTTATTCCGGAAAATTAAGGAGTTCCCGAGGGAATTGGACAATCTTATTCACGCGGACGAAGTTGCGGGCTGCAGCTAGTAAATCTTAAAAGTGAAGGGATCGATTTTCTTTTTTAAAAGAGATTATTCGCTTGGCGAATATGCCTCTCTGTAGAATAACAAAATTACACAATAAGTAAACAATTATATATATAGGTGCATGACCGAATTTTAAAATTATGAATAGGTACACACATGTTAAAGCGAAGTAGAAGAAAATCAAAGTACTTACTTAGATAAATAATAGCAATGCTGCCTAAGATAGAAGAGGGCGCAAAGCACCATCGCATAGTCCAGCACTGGAGCCGAGGTGTGTTTTTCTAGATAACGACTCAAACGTCAAGTCTAGGTATTGAGTCTCTTGCGTGTTTTCACTTTTCAGTAAGTATAACAATTTTTTTTCTAATCCCGATTATGCGCCATACTTAAATACACACAAAGTTCGAACAAATAGAGTACTTTTAAATCTATCTATTTAAATAGGAATTGAAGAGTACCTGAGATACCTAATATATGAAATCGGTGGAAAATTTAACTTTTTACCCAAAATTTCAAATCATTTCCTGAAAGTTGTTAGAATTAAAATAGATAGATAAAGAATTAAAATAGATAGCTAGTAGCTAGCAGAATTATTTGATCGAATGCGTATGAAACTGGAGCACTTGAAAACTTTCTCGGCAACGCTAAAAGGAGGAAAAAGACGGGGCGAGATGGTAATGACATTGAAAACGTAAAACGTAAAGTGATAGCGTTACTCTCTTGAAATGAAATGTTTTGGGATAAGGAATATTGATCCATCCTAATATTATAAATGCGAAAGTGTGTTTGTCTGTCCGTCTGTCTGTCTGTCTGCTACGCTTTCACGGCCCATCTTTTCAACCGATTTTGATAAAATTTGGTATAGATATAGTTTGCATCCCGGAAAAGGACAAAGGCTACTTTTTATCCCGGAAAATTAATGTGTTCCCGAGGGAATTGGAAAAACTTATTACACGCGGGAGAAACTTATTACATCATCTAGTTCAAATATCCACTACAAGTTAGCCCTTGACTGCGATCTAACCTGATGGTAAGCGTAAAGCGATGATGTACCTCGTCTAAGATGGTAGCGGGCTAACCTGTTAGCCCATGGCAGTTATATTAAACCCATACCCCTAATCAGTTTCTACACGGCATGGTATCGTCTTTGCTGGTAGGGTGGTAACGGCTGAAGCCTCCCACCAGACCAGACCAAAGAAAATTCCTGCCGGGAATCGAACCCAGAACCTCCGCACGTTAAGACAACAGCGCTCAACGGAGGTGTCATATGATTCTTCTTACAAGCTCTAGTCATAATGTCTGGTATCAGAGTATCAGACTGATATAGACCTATCCCAAAAATAACCTCATTCATTGCTACAATCTCAATTGACTTGGATCATTACACGAATTGTTAGCCGTTGCGTTGGTCTGCACTAAGGATCCATCCAACAGGTACTAAAATTCTACATCAATGATCCAACCATCATTTTTCAATCAACTTGTATTGACGCATTTGCAAAACGGATAGGTATGAAATCTTTTTTCTAAAACGATAAACTAATTACAAAAAAATACTTGTTTTCCATATTGGTTTTCCTGCCTTACCCCTAACAAAGTAACAACCTCTTATCAGTTAAAAGAAATTGCTTTATCTCCTCCCCCACCTTACACTTTTCCTTATTTCCTCCCCCTCTTCTAACTAGCTACAGCTAGTAAGTATGAGATAATAAATCTTATTAATTATGACTTACACTTTCAGACGGGGGCAGTGATCACTTTATATTCACCTTCATTTGGGTGAGGGGTTATTTTATGGTCAGGATTACACTCTGTCTTGTAAGTTTTTAGTAGAGCACGTAGATAGACAGATTACAGATAGATACATTCTTTATTGCCGCACAAACATAAAGATAGGTACGAGTATATTTGACGACCTCCCTGGCGCAGTGTTAAGCGCTGTTGCCTTAACGTGCGGAGGCCCTGGGTTCGGTTCCCGGCAGGGACAATTAAGGAATTTATAATTTCTGAATTTTCTCTGGTCTGGCCTGGTGGGAGGCTTCGGCCGTGGCCACCACCCTACCGGCAAAGACGTACCTACCGCCAAGCGATTTAGCGTTCCGGTGCGATGCCGTGTAGAAACCGACTAGGGGTATGGGTTTAATATAACTGCCATACCCCTAACAGGTTAGCCCGCTACCATCTTAGACTGCATCATCACTTACCATCAGGTGAGATTGCAATCAAGGGCTAACATATTGTGGTGGATAAAAAAAAAAAAAAAAAAAGTAAACACTTAAAAAGTACCTACAGCTAAAACAAAGTGCGTAAGGGCTGTCTTATCACTAAAAGTGATCTCCTCCAGACAACCCATAAGTAAATTTAACAAGTAAGTAACGTATTTCATAAGTTTGATTTTAAGACAAATGGAAGGACAAGGAACATACATAAATACCTATAAATATACCACCACCACTACAGCCCATTACGTCCCACTGCTGGGCACAGGCCTCCACTCTCATAGGACAGGGAATTACCTAGAGCTTAGACCCACCACGCTGCTCCAATGCGGGTTGGCGGACTTTAACGACTATTATCATGCTAGTGATAATAATAACCGGGACCGACGGCTTAAAGTGCTCTCCAAGGCACGGGGGTGAAACACCACCAAGTCAGAAAAACCCAATACTTAATTAATGGCCCGACCCGGGACTCGAACCCGGGACCTCGTAGGCCGCAGTTGAACGTGCTAACCACTAGACCAACGAGGCAGTTCAATATACATAGACTGAAAAAATCATAACCCTTCCTTTTTGTTTTTCAGTAGTCGGGTAAAAAAAAATGTCCGTCAACACAAAGAAGCTCTATTGTGTTCGGACACAGCCTCAGCACGAAGCGACATCGCGCGGCCATTTTCCGAACAATTTCTCTCCTCTCGGGTCAAGAGAGCGTGTTAAAGACGGAGGCTTAAACGTATGTGCTCGGGTGTGCCCCTTCCTGACTTGTGACGTCATGACTAATGTCACAGAGTAGTGAATATTAAAGAAAGAAATGAAAGAAAATATATTTATTCAATGATGGTGTGTCACACAGTCATTTATCATACTATTGTACCTAATAATATTAAATCATAATAGTAATCAAAATAATTTAAAAAAAATATATAATATTCGTTTTCACTTCTATCGGCAGAAGAAGTGAAAACGAATATTCGAACGATATTCTTCTATCCCTATGACTGCCAAATTTTTTTTGTTTACGGGGGGGGGGGGGGGGGGGATAGGTTGGATTATATATGATTTTACTAGCTGATGCCCGCGACTTCGTCCGCGTGGATTGAGGTTTTTCGGTTCCCGCGGGAACTCTTTAATTTTCCGGGATAAAAAGTAGCCTATGTGCTATTCCAGACTATAATCTATCTCTGTGCCAAATTTCATCCAGATCCGTTCATCCGTTGGAGCGTGATTGAGTAACAAACATACATCCATACATACATCCATCCATCCAAACTTTCGCATTTATAATATTTATATGGATTATACCTACTAAAAAAACCTCCTCGGTGGCCACCATCTGTGCATATTGAGAGACTCCGAGATATTCCGTCGACCTAGACTCTAGATTAACAACATCGTTCACTCTGTCACGTTTAGTACCTACTTAGTACCTAGATAAATTGCAAATTCGATACTTTTCTGACAGAAGCGGCATACTTTAGTTGAGTTTGAATCTACCTACTGGTAGAGACTTATCTCTAGAGCGAGTTTCCTTTTGACGCCACTCGCGTCGCCCAATGAAATATCAATCATATTATAATTTTAGGTACCTACTACTAGCTGATGCCCGTGACTACGTCCGCGTGGATAAGTTTTTTTAATCCCGCGGGAAATCCTTAATTTTCCGGGATAAAAATAAAGGAGTTCCCGCGGGAATAAAACGAGATAATAAATAAATGAATAAATAAATAAAATCTTTATTTGTACCAAAATAAATAGCACAATTTTTCTTAAATTACCCTGGACCCCCAAACTACTTAGGATAGCCCGTATCTTGGGGGTCAGTCTCTTCCCAGTAATTGTATATAATATAATATAATAGAGATACCTAGAGGAGCCTCTGTCACACTACAGGGTACTATTATATTATTCTGTGCTACAGGTCTTCAACTATACCTACCCATGCTAAAAATCACGTCGCTCCGTTGCTCCGTTGCGCCGCGATTGAAGGACAATCCAACAAACAAACACACTTTCGCATTTATAATATTAGATAGATAGATAGATAGATAAATTCTTTATTGCCACACATAACTTAGAAATAACTTAATTATAAACAAAAAAACGGAAAACAACGCGTGCGCAAGGGCGGTCTTATCACTAAAAGTGATCTCCTCCAGACAACCCATTACTTAAGGAATTTTAAAAAGGAGCGGGAAAGTGCAACAATAATAATAAACATGCAATAATAATATACTACTTAAACTATACATACTAATAATACATAAATAACTAAATATAAATAAATATAAACTCATATACATATATAGCAGAACATATATTAGTATGATTCACTACCTCTGTGAACTCATTTATCTGTGCACAAAAGGAAGGCTGGAGGCTGCTTCTATTCGCATCAGTTACCCCAAATAAGTAGGAGCGTTCTTAGCGACACGTAGGCACTTTTGCGCAAAACAAAGACGTCCTAACGCTTCTCTACCAAGAGTCTAGTGCCTACCTACTTAGGTAATATAGTGTGTAACAAGATAATGCCTGCGACTTCATCCGCGTTGATTTAGGTTTTGTAAATCTCGTAGAAGCTCTTTGATTTTCCGGGATTAAAAGGGATTAAAAGCCTGTAGCCATCCCCGGGATGTATCTCTGTTGATATGTATCTAGTATTATCCTACCGCTGATTAAAAAAAGTATTTTTTTAGAAACATTTGCATAGATACACCAAACATAATGAATAAAACAAGATTTCTTGTAGTAAGCAACAAAATGAGGTAGGCAATGCCTGTTTGCTAGTATGGATTCCTATCGACAGATTTAAATATCATTGATTGTACTACGCTGACAAAATCGGAAGCATCTACTGGTTACATAAAGATGTACAAGTTATTTAAATAAAGATACTGCAATATTGTCAGTTACATAGAGCTTTGGGAACAGACTTAAAGAAAAATATAGATATGAAACATGCCATCTTTAAGCTCGCAGAAGACCTTAATAGTTAGTTAATACCTACAACTACGTGTTTTGTTTAAAACTCTGACGCGAAAGAAAGCGTAAATTCAGTCAATATATTTATTTTTATTTAATTAATGAATTCTACTAAAAAAATACCTTTTGTTCTCTGTATGGGTAGGTAAATTAGTGTTTTCTATAGACATTATCGTTGGTAAGCGTAAGCCTGTCCTACGATTAAAAATAATGAATACCTAGAACAATAATAGTTATTTGTTATACAAGAGTGAAAAGTTGTTTTTTAACCGCGTGCTCAATTTTGATGACCGAGCAAGCGAAGGATTCTAAAATTGAATCACGAGCGGAGCGAGTGATTCAAAAATTAGAATCCTGAGCGTCAGCGAGGGAATCAAAAGAGCACGAGGTGAAAAATCTTTTCACTCGAGTGCAACACGTAACTTTTCATCCCACCTCAGCGAGGAAATGACTAAATGCAAAAAAAATCACAAGGTAACTTTTCATCCCACCTCAGCGAGGAAATGACTAAATGCAAAAAAGTCACAAGATTAAATTCAATTCTGTTAATTTCTTCGTCACTAGAATCACTCATTTTAGGTTTTTCACTTATTTTCAATTTTCTTGTTATTAATCGGTTTTAATTTTAAACAATATGACGTGAAAGAAAATGGTGCGCGCAAAGCAAATTAAAAAAGTACACCAAGAAGGTTACGAGTGTGAGTTATTAACAAATTAAAAACGATTTTATGGAAATTCGGCACCATAGAGGTACAAGTAAAGAGGTTTTAATGATGTTTTGAATTCACAAACTTCATAGACGAGTGATATTTACTAACGTGCACACGATGTTCTAAATTCAATTTACTTTATCCTCTAGAGGATAATAACGGCTTTTACCATCAGATATCAAAGAATAAAAATACTCTTTCCGAGATGGTGGGATGAAAAAAATATTAATATTTGCATGTTTGTCTATCAAGCTCCATGTCAGCCAATTCACCCTATTTTACCACTTACACGAAGCAACATTTTGTACGTGACACATACACAACTGGCTTCACTTCTATGAATCAGCCCCCCGATTATTTATGGAAATCGTAATCGTAATCGTTTATCAAACGGATAATTCGATCTGTTTAAGGAGTTCATAGATGAATGCACGTCAAAAAGCATGTATGAACTCCTTAAACAGTTCACCTTTTAAGATGTCAAATGATTTCGATTTGCTTAGACAATTATTGGGCGTCTGTTTTTTCAAGAGCTCCATCTATATTTTCTTTCAATCTATATCAGATAAGATAGGTAACTCTGCAAATAGGGCCCGGTTTTTTCAATACAGTCCGGTCCGGTAAACTAGTTCCGAGCAAGTTCCCTTCCAAATGACAATTTAATCTTTCGAAAGTAATTTTTTTTAAATCAATTGGGAGGCAACAAGCCGTAACAAATTCATGTGTCGTTTCGGTAGTTCCGTAAAAGAAGGTCTGCGGTGTGGGTTTTGTAAGTTTTTGTCTGAGTTTAGTTTTTTTTCAATCGTAAATAATTTATTTTACGAGACAAAAAATAAATGGAGTTCCGTGTTAATTAGAAATCGATTCCGGGTACATGCACAGCATAAGTGCCTATCTTTGTTTAATTGACATAAAGTTAAGAGCCCATAACTAGTGGTTCGCCCCGAACTGAGACCTTGCGGTATCCATAAACTTGTACAAAGCGCCATCTATTGACATAATTGTGAAGTTCTGTCAATAATACTGAAGCACATTAAAAATTAAATAATTTCGTTTCCTTATAATATTTATCTAATTTTAGTATTTGTTGTTCATGTAAAGGATATAATTCAAATAATCGATAAGTGTCAGGCTCAGCCTTTCAGAAAATTGAGAGTTCTGAGGTCAACTTTGGACGTTAGAAAAGCACTTTGAAAGCCCCCCATTTCGTCAATTTTAGGGGAAAAATTAAAAAAAATATATTTTTGGACTCTATTCCTAATTATCTAAATGATATACCGCAACCCTATGTAACGCTATAAAAAATATTTTACTTCGCATTCGCTTCTATGAGAGCCCCCCTGAAATAAAGATTTTTATAACTTTTTAAGCCATATTCGGCGGGAGGCGATCGGTTTACATATTATATTAAAATCTGAAGTAATTACGTTCAGTAATTCAGAAGTTATAAGGCGGACGGACGGACGGACAAGTGCAAATTCACTCAAGTAGACTCAAGAGACCTTCGCTTCGCTCGGTCAATAAAACAAAAATGTGAGACCGTCAGATTTACCTATGTAAGAAAAAAGTGCCATCAGATTAGATAATGCTAACCACAAATGAAGCAAAAATCAAGTTAAGAATTGCGTTTGAAAAATAAACTATGCTGGAAAATAATTATTAAAGCATGGTGGATATGGAAACTGTACCTAATTATGCAAATACCTAATAAAAGAAACTAAAGATAAACTGTCACTAATCTTCTTTCCCTACCATATCATCTTTATGCCGATGATTTCCAACTGTACGTATCCACTCCTGTTGAGCAGATATCTGAAGCTGTCAAACATTTAAACGACGAGCTTAATATTGTCTGCAGCTGGAGTGAGTCCTTTGGTCTACTAGCGGCGTCTTAACCCTTAACCTAATACCTAATATCTTGTTCCATAATATTAACGGTCTTGGGTTCTGAGTTCTGACTTATGAGATTAGATTTCTGCCTTTACTTGAATATGATAGTAGGTAGGTATCTACTCAAAGAGATCTATTTAGCTATCGCATACCTAGACTAAAATAAACTATAGAGGTTATGACCGTAAACAGAGAGGCTGACTCAAAGCTGAACGCAAAGTTTAAAGCTCAACTAAAAAATCTAATAGGTAAATACGAGGTAAGTAGGTACATTTTTTACGTTTCCTCTTGTAGGTACATCTACAAGACATTCTCTGCCTCGATAAATTAAAAAAAAATAACAATTGACAATTTTACCGTCTAGCAGAGAAGCCTACTTAACAGTCGAACAAACAAACATTTGAGCGACGTTATTAGTGTCAATTGTACCCAAAAATGCCGTCTTTATATTTTTATTTCTTTTTTGCAAGGATTACGAACAATCCAATTCTAGAAGAAAGAATCGCAAAACGGTTGCATTCTGATTCCGCACCAATTCACTAATTCGCATTCTGTGACAATTTTTGAACGCATTTACATAAGTTCGAAATTCGAATGCAGGCTTGTACGAGTAGACCCGAATTGTAGCATTTTTTTTTTCTGCGACAGAATCTCAAGTGGCATGGGATTACAATTATACAGCCATTTGAAGTTGGATAAAATCTTTTGTGAATGTTACATCTATTATTAGGTGATGCGCAATGATTGCCTGTGGCTACGTGGCTACCTACGTACATAAGTAGGTACAGATGCAAGCAGCAAAGTTAAATACATGCATACGACATTAAAAGGAATGACCTACGTTTTTAGGGCAGGTGAAAATTCGGCCACAGACACCGAAGTATAGGTACTTACTAGGTAGGTAAGGTACTACTTAATTAAAGTAAAAGAGAAAACAAAAACAATAATCAATATAGACACGGAAAGGCGGCTCTATCGCTTAGATAGTGATTTCCGTGATTTCTTAGTAAGTAAGAGAATTTTTTTATCTATGTTCCATTTTTTCCAAAAATGTAATTGTTACAAAGTTTTCTGTTAAGTTGAAATAAATAACCGATTTATCTATTGAGCAAAAAGCTATTGCCCATTTTCCCACCTGCCCTAGAAAGGACACCAAAGGAATTCTTCAGAAATTTCATCCGAGAATAGCCGACAAGTTTGAAAATATCATCATATTCATCTAAGAATTCTACTAGGTATTTAATTAAATCAAGCCCATTTAAAAACATAGTCATAAGTTGGTACAATTTAAAATTCTGCACTTGTATTGCTTGTATTCACCACCGATTTTAACTTCGACATCTACGACTACCTAAAAAAAATCAGTTAACATTTCCAAAACATAAAAAAAGAAAAAGGCCAAGGAATGTTAGCAGACATTCAAATAAAGAACTTCGTGGGCGCGTTGGCGCCAACGTTCCTTTACTTTTTTCAAATTTCGAATTTCGAAAGGACCACGATTCAATTTGCTTCAGATCAATCCAATATGAATCCATGATGGCGAACGAGATTGTGGTCAAACGCGTTTTTGTCTTGTTTTATAATAACGCAAAAGTAGAATTGAAATTGTAAATGACGCTCGGTGCACCACCTATACAGTGTTAAATTACAATCACTCTTTTCAACTTATCCAAAGCACAAATAACTGGGCCTAGAAATTCCAGATTTTGCATGTAGGTTACGAAGAAGTAACTTTGGCCACACTTACTTAGGTGATGTAGGTTATCGTAATCTAAATAGTAATAACAAGACTTCCCTCTCCCCAGTGTTTTCAAAAAATCCACCCGAGCAAATTTAATTAAATTAAGGGTTACAAACCTAAGGTAGGTTTGCAACCCTCAAAAGAAGAAAATCGCACCCTGATTTGAGAAGAAGCATGCAAACATTGTAAAATTGAATGGTCTTGATGCTATTTGTGTTATTCTTCAAAATAATAATTATTATTATTCATTCAATAGGTACGATGCAGAATGCAGATAACAATCTATAGTAGGTACCTACTTACTAATATTATAAATGCGAAAGTTTGGATGGATGGATGGATGTTTATTATTCAATCACGCCAGAACGGCTGAATGGATCTGGATGAAATTTGGCACAGAGATAGATTATAGTCTGGAATAACACAGACGAAGAGCTCCAAACCAACCAAACCAAAAAACCTCAATCCACGCGGACGAAGTCGCGGGCATCAGCTACTAATCATTATTATTCTTTCAAAAGGTGCGATGCAGAATGCAAATTAGAATTATTATAAAGCCTACACTATCTCAAGACATACCCAACCAGTGTTCCGAATTCCAATGCTAAGATCACAGCGGGATATGGTGTTCCATAGAGTCCTTAGACCACCCGCTCACCTCGATTCGTATAATCCTACGGAAACTTCAAATAGGTATACATGACATACCATGAGAATATCATTCCACTATGTCGCAGATTCGAGCTACCAATTTTGAAAAGAAACAAACTTTACTTTGACCTTTAATTTTGGAACATAAATATCGACTTCTCCTGAAGTTTCTGAGATAACATGCTAAAACCACATGAGTAGATAAACCTCATGTGCTAAAACTGCTAAAACTTTAAAAGAATTAAGTAATCGACAGCTAAACAAAATCCGAGACAAGCTTATTTTATCATTCGCTGTCCCAATACAAAAGAAAAAAGCAGGAATCCATAAAAACTTACAAATTCTCATGGCGTTCCGTTACCAGAGTGAGAAATAATTTCTTGGTCGTTTTATTCTAAACCAAGTAATCAAACTACTTAAGCATGCGGTCAACTGTAAAACCTGCAGGGCTAAGATGACTACCATGAGAATATACCTATTATAGGAGAATAGCTGCACATGTGGTAACTATCGCTGAAGAAAGGCTGATTTAGTATTTGGTGGGTCCTAGGCTCTCCGCATTCCACTATGCCACGGATTCGAGCTACCAACGTTGAAAAGATACAAACTTTCTTATTACGATACAGACTTTTAATTTACCGACTTCTTGCAAAAGGCACTAATCAATAAAAAATAATTAAGCCAGAACAAAACCAAACAAAATCCGAGACAAGCCTGTAGTATTTTATCATCCGCTGTCCCAACACAACAGAAAAAAGCAGGAATCCCTAAAAGCCCAGAATTCGTCGTAAATTTAAATCGTGCGTTCTGGTACCGGAGCGAGAAATGATTTCTTGGTATGTGGTGGCGCTTGCGCGCGCTGCGTGTTTGATGTTCCGACAAAGCGGCGCCGCCATGGGAGCCCAAGAGCTGGGGTACCCATGAACACAGAGAAGCTGAACATCAGACTCGAAAGAGATACAGGTCTTAACTTTCTAAATAAAATGAGAAAAAAAAAGTAAATATTTTTTTTTTCATAAAAGTTTAATCGTTCTTGGCTAAGAAAACTCCTTTAGGGGCGACTGGAGAGACCGCTTGAAAGTAACTCGTTCTAAAAGCGTTTTTGTTCTCTAATGACTATATGAATTAAGTAACTAAGTTACTTAATTCTTAGCTTCTCAGTGGCTTTGTAAAAATACGTCAAAATGGAATTTACAACTTCAAGGCTGATAACCAACTACAGACCAATTTTCAATAGTGTAGGTAAATACCTTCACTAAAACTTTCAACACCTAAAATAAGTAAATACATTCACAAAAACTGTCAATTCATTATGTAATAAAGTGTCCAACTAAATACAAATGCATGGAAGCTCTACATATACTCGATCTTGACGTATGGACCACAGGGTATACCTACCTATCATTCTAATTAAACTTTCAAAAGGTTAATAATTATTTTTATTTGTGGACAGATTTACGCTTGGCTGCGATATCACGTGATGGTACTTTTCAGACATGACGTATGATGGAAATTGGAACCACTATCAAAAAGGATGGATGTAAGTACCTAGCAGGATAGTCACTCATACTCATACTTACTAATAATACTTTACTCTAAGTCGTAGGAAAGGTGGAGGGCAAAAGACCCCGGGGCCGATCACCTAGCCGCTGGCCTGACCTGGTCAAGTCGATCAGGGGCCTCCCGCTTACAATTGCGATGCGAAAAGCCGAGGACAGGGCGGAGTGGAGGGCTATCGTGAAAAGCGTCACGAGGTAACTGCAATGCGGACACGACCTTCAGCAATGAAGAATGCGACCAAGAAGAAGAAGAAATAGAAGGATAGAGAATAAACATACATCGCCCAGTCTAAGATAAGACGGGGCGATCCATCCTTCCTGACATTCTTAAACCTCTTTAAAGGATCTTCTGGATAGCGTTTCCATTTCATACTGAATGCTACTGCAACACGGGGGCACAGCTGATAACCAAAGCCAAAGGTGCATCTTCAAGCCGGCAAAATTTTCTTTACACAAAATTAAGTTAAATCTAAGAGCCTGTGGTCTGCAATTTGTATGGTCATGAACCCACTGAAAAGTTCAAAGATTGCTAATAATTTATACTTAGAATACATTTAATTCCTAAAAATTAATTAGTTTCGCAGGAACCAAAAACATCAATCCACGTGGACGAAATCTTAGTAAGTTATGAAACCTTTATCCCAAGAACCTGTTATCATCTATAATCAAGATTCAAGACCCTTTTAAGACGACAGGGGAGGGCGGTTTTCCCATACAATTGTATTAGTCTGTCTTCTCCGTGCATAATTACAATAGAGAAATATTTTTGCACCATAAAATTTATATATTGTGTCCGTGCCATGTCCCTATGTTTTGCTTTTTTCGATAAATTGATAATTTTAAGAATATGAAACCTTCAAAAATTGCAAAAAATGGCCCAGTTTTCAAGTCATCATCACATAATATCCCGCAAATAAATTTGACGAATATAATTAAAAAAATAAAAACCGACATAGCCTGAGTGAGTGAGTGTGCTTAAATTATTCTTGAAAAAATAAATAAAATCGGTTCTGTTTTGGAAGAGGAAACAGAAAAATACGAGAGTAAGAATTCGACTGTTTTTCATAGGTATTATCGGTCCAAGCTGCAGTTGCCCCTATCGGGTGTTATGGTATTCTAATCGAGGAGCAGCGCGACGGCAATATAATTGTTCAATACCTATTCTCAAAGTTTCCCGTTCAGCCATATCCTCTTAAAAAGGTTCTTGTCTATTATGGATAGACTAGATTGCAATCACGAGTTAATAAACAAGGCAGTTTGTTTTTGCTATAACGAACACCATATAGCTGTTGTGTGCACACCCGCGAGACACGCCGATGACGACAGATATGCACGTGTGCGTTGACGCTAATTAATCAACCTTATTAATATCACACTGCGCCGCCATTGAGACGGCAACATGTATGGACATTTTTTTTAAATTATATAATAAGCTTGCGCCTGACGACAACCATGTTTATTACAAAACGATGATCAGATCTAGGTTGGAGCGCGCTTGCTTAGAAGATGCCTATCCACTCTTGCCTTGAAGGTTCTTAAGTTATAGGTACGTGGCAGGGAATAGGTAGGTAGGTACATGCGATGGAAGGGCATTCCACATCCTGGCGGTTCGAATCCGAAACGTAGGGCAGATTATAAATGCACAGCGAGTGTAGAAAAAGACATAATATTATGTTTGCACGGTATAATAAGTGCTAGAAAAGTGAACTAGACTAACTCTAGACACTATTTCAAAAATAAAAATTTCTACTCGAAGTCGAACGCAATAGAGATTCTGGCATATTCTGTCCTTACTTTCTTTTAATTCAGCTCGAGAGTAACCTCTCTGAAATAAAAAGCCTTTATGAAAAAAGCCTTACCTTTTAGAAAAAGACGCGTCTTCAGGAACGTTTAACTTTAATGAACAAGTGAGTATGGGACATTCTTGTCGTATTTAATACATTGTATAGTGTACCTATATAGATACACAAAATATGATAAAACAAGGAATAAATAAATACAAATGGCGGCTACTGGCGCCACGCTCGCCGCAGATCTTCTGTTGTCCGAAACCTGCACAGAGAAAACATTGGAGTAGCACCTGAAGCAAATAAACTATCATTTTTTAATCTGTGCCTGTGGCTTTACGGATTTTCACGATCAACAATTTCGGAAATAATATATTATGTACATAATATAAAGATTAAAGTGTATTGATTTCGTCTAAGTACTAACAATTGATTTGAGTACCTAATAGGTATAAATTAAATCCTATTACAAGCAACTAAGTAAATCATTTTATTCTGATGTTGTTTTGGTAGGTACCTACTTAATATTCTTTATACCTAGAATGCCAATATTAAGACTATTCAGCAAATTCATGGAAATAAACTTTAATGTGTTTTGAATCTAATAATAAATCATTAATTAATATTAACATTAGACCTTTAAGGCTATTTCAGCTAAAAATGTATTTATATTTGTAAAAAAAATTATGGTAAAAACTTGGTACCCTTTCTTACTTATTTGGACGTGCTCTACAGGCAATTCAAAGTATGTCTCATGGCAGCATGCGTTTTTATGAAGCTTGGATAATAATTAGCGCTTTTTTTAATGAAATTGCCCTAGTAAAGAAGCTGAAATCGGCTTACATGAGGAGTGGAGACGGTTTTGGGAGCATATCATAATATTTACCGGTACGTACACGGCCAATTCTTGTAGAGTAATTTGACGTGTAAAATTAATAATAATAGTATATAGTCAACTCTACAGGCGCCGCTGTTCTGGGGCTCATCCGATTTATACACGCAATATTGTATTTGTATTAAAACAATAGCCTTATTATTGGTTGAGTCGTGTAGACGGGGACCTTTTGCTTTTTTCGTTGACTCACACTCTAAAAACTACGTTTCGGGACTAAGACTACAGAGAAGAAATTGGTTGTTTTTGGAAAATCTTAGCAAACTATATTCTATAATAATAGTACCTACCTACCTACCAGACAGTACCTACTAATATTATAAATGTGTGTCTGTCGGTCTACTACCTACGCTTTAACGGCCTATAATTTCAACCGATTTTCATGAAATTTGGTACAGAGATACAGACCTACGTTGTACCTATGCAGGGGAAGGACATAAGCTAATTTTTATCCCGGAAAATTAAGGAGTTCCCACAGGAATAAAAAACGTAATCCACGCGGTAAAGAGTCGCGGGCATCGTCTTGTAGTAAAAATGATAAAAAAAAAACAGCGTGGATTTGATTCGCTCCAGCTATGCGTGGGACTGCAGTTACTTGTATCATTATGATGATTGTAAGTTTTGATGGAAAAGAGCAACCACCGAGTTTCTTGCTGGCTCTTCTCGGTAGGAATGGCATTCCGAACCAGCGGTAGATTCATATTATAACGATTCAAAAGCGCTTGTAAAAGCTTATTTGAATAAAAAACATTTTGAATTTTGAATTTTTGAAATGAAATAATCACAATTAGATTCTTTATTCTTTCAGATTAGAGGACTTCTTAACTTTTTCATCAATAAAATCGGCTCTCTAGTCTCTACCTCGGCCTCTATCATATTTCCTTATGACCGTTGGCAAGTTAAACTTGACTGCTAAGTAGGTATTTGTGGAAATTCTAGGGCCTATTGAATACACTCACGTAGATATACAAATACCAATAATTAAAATACTCAGCTATTATTGCAAAATGTACTTAGTTTACATTCTTGGGAATAGTTTTATTAATCGCCTTGGAATTTAAATTCTTCCTGTAATGGTGGAGGAATTTTTATTTAAAAAAAATCATAGTAAGTACCTACCACCTTTTGAATTGAACTTATATAGGAAAATCATCAAAATGCGAAAGTGTGTCAGTCTGTAAACTTTTCAGGGCCGTCACTGCAAATCGTAGAGAAATGTGTCGATTAACAAAATATTCTTTGTTTCGTGACACCGATGATGCAAATAAATATTTATATATATATAGCTGCTCGTGCTGACTGACTGACTCATTGATCACCTCTCCTGTAAAATTTTGTATGAAAATTTTTTTTTTCACTCATCGTTTCGTATAGAAGACAAAAATTCATTAAGAGGAAAAATACGGAGAGAGCTGATGATTGAGGATTTCGAAGACGGATGAAGAGCACCAGCCAGGGTATCGAAGATAGGTGGGGGGTGCTCGACCAAATGTCACTCGAAACTTCATCCGATTGACAGTGAGCTGAAAAAAAATTCAAAATGGTGGATTTAAGATGGCCGCCATACAAATTTCGACGGTGTCTATCTCGGAGAGTATAAAAGATGGAAGAGTGGTTTCTTGGCAAAAGATGATCAGGACATGAAGGTCTACTTGATGAATAGGAAAAAAATTCAAGATGGCCGAATTTATTTTTCCATAGAAAAGGGTATTGAAGATAGGTGGGGTGTGCTCGAACAAATGTTACTAGAAACTTCATCCGATTGACAGTGAGCTGAAAAAAAATTTCAAAATGGCGGATTTAAGATGGCCGCCATACAAATTTCGTCGGTGTCTATCTCGGAGAGTATAAAAGATGGAAGAGTGGTTTCTTGGCAAAAGATGATCAGAACATGAAGGTCTACTTGATGAACAGGAAAAAAATTCAAGATGGCGGAATTTATTTTCTATACTCTATAGCTTTCTTTATATTCTATGCAAGACTACGGTTCCTTTTCAAGATTTGTTTTTATGGAAGAAATCTCATTTTGGCGAATGGTACGGAGAAAAAAATATGGAGAGAGATGATGATCGAAGGTTCGGATGATGGGTATTAAAGATAGGTACCTACTTAGGGGCTGCTCAAACAAAAAGGGAGGGGCGGGGGTTGGTGGTCTTTGTTTTATGTTTTTCCTTTATGACAATTTTCTTTTACGTCGGACGCTTGGCGTGCTGGCGCTTCCACTGTGCTCACTAGCATAGCAGTGTGTTGTTCAGATCAGAACACGTAGACAGTAAACCAGCTGCCCGATTATGTAAGAATTGTCGATCAAATCGTCAAAGTTCGGCGTCAAAGTAAAATAAACCATAACAGCATTGAATTAGAGCTCAATTTCGTGTTTCGAAATTGAGCTCTAATTTAATGCTGTTATGGTTTATGTTACTTTGACGCAGAACTTTGACGATTTGATCGGCCATTCTTACATAATCGGGGGGCAGGATAGTAGGACAGCGAGTAAGTAGACAGTGGACCACGCGTTCCACTACGCGGTCCGCTGTAGCGGGCCGCGCAACCACGCGCCATACTAGTTAATATATATATAGCTGCTCGTGCTGACTGACTCATTGATCACCTCTCCTGTAAAATTTTGTATGAACATTTTTTTTTTCACTCATCGTTTCGTATAAAAGACAAAAATTCATTAAGAGGAAAAATACAGAGAGAGCTGATGATTGAGGATTTCGAAGACGGATGAAGAGCACCAGCCAGGGTATTGAAGATAGGTGGGGGGTGCTCGACCAAATGTCACTCGAAACTTCATCCAATTGACAGTGAGCTGAAAAAAATTTCAAAATGGCGGATTTAAGATGGCCGCCATACAAATTTCGACGGTGTCTATCTCGGAGAGTATAAAAGATGGAAGAGTGGTTTCTTGGCAAAAGATGATCAGGACATGAGGGTCTACTTGATGAACAGGAAAAAAATTGAAGATGGCGTAATTTATTTTTCCATAGAAAAGGGTATTGAATATAGGTGGGGAGTGCTCGACCAAATGTCACTCGAAACTTCATCCAATTGACAGTGAGTGAAAAAAAAATTCAAAATGGCGGATTTAAGATGGCCTCCATACAAATTTCGTCGGTGTCAATCTCGGAGCGTATCAGAGATGGAAGAGTGGTTTCTTGGCAAAAGATGATCAGGACATGAAGGTCTAATTGATGAACAGGAAAGAAATTCAAGATGGCGGAATTTATTTTTTCATAGAAAAACTATGCAAGATTACGGTTTCTTTTCAAGATTTGTTTTTATGGAAGAATTCTCATTTTGACGAATGGTTCGGAGAAAAAAATATGGAGAGAGATGATGATCGAAGGTTCGGATGATGGATGAGGAGCACACTCAGGGTATTAAAGATAGGTACCTACTTAGGGGCTGCTCAAACAAAAAGGGAGGGGCGGGGGGTTGGTGGTCTTTGTTTTATGTTTTTCCTTTATGAGAATTTTCTTGCACGTCGAACGCTTGGCGTGCTGGCGCTTCCACTGTGCTCACTAACATAGCAGTGTGTTGTTCAGATCAGAACACGTAGACAGTAAATAACTGCCAAATTATGTAAGAATTGTCGGACAAATCGTAAAAGTTCGGCGTCATAGTAAAATAAACCATAACATCATTGAATTAGAGCTCAATTTCGTGTTTCGAAATTGAGCTCTAATTCAATGGCGGATGTAAGATGGCCGCCATACAAATTTCGACGGTGTCTATCTCGGAGAGTATAAGAGGTGGAAGAGTGGTTTCTTGGCAAAAGATGATCAGGACATGAAGGTCTACCTGATGAACAGGAAAAAAATTCAAGATGGCGGAATTTATTTTTCCATAGAAAAGGGTATTGAAGATAGGTGGGGGTGCTCGACCAAATGTCATTCGAAACTTCATCCAATTTAAAGTGAGCTGAAAAAATTTTCAAAATGGCGGACTTAAGATGGCCGCCATACAAATTTCGTCGGTGTCTATCACGAAGAGTATAAAAGATGGAAGAGTGGTTTTTTGGCAAAAGATGATCGGGACTTGAAGGTCTACTTGATGAACAGGAAAAAAATTCAAGATGGCGGAATTTATTTTTCCATAGAAAATGTATGGTGAATATTGAAGAGGCTACAAGTGTAGAACTATGCAAGACTACGGTTCTTTTTCAAGATATTTTGTTTTTATGGAAGAAATCTCATTTTGACGAATGGTTCGGAGAAAAAAATATGGAGAGAGATGATGATCGAAGGTTCGGATGATGGGTGTGGAGCACGGTCAGGGTATTAAAGACAGGTACCTACTTAGGGGCTGCTCAAACAAAAAGGGAGGGGCGGGGGGTTGGTGGTATTTGTTTTATGTTTTTCCTTTATGAGAATTTTCTTTTACGTCGGACGCTTGGCGTGCTGGCGCTTCCACTGTGCTCACTAGCATAGCAGTGTGTTGTTCAGATCAGAACACGTAGACAGTAAACCAGCTGCCCGATTATGTAAGAATTGTCGATCAAATCGTAAAAGTTCGGCGTCAAAGTAAAATAAACCATAACATCATTGAATTAGAGCTCAATTTCGTGTTTCGAAATTGAGCTCTAATTTAATGCTGTTATGGTTTATTTTACTTTGACGCCGAACTTTGACGATTTGATCGGCCATTCTTACATAATCGGGGGGCAGGATAGTAGGACAGCGAGTAAGTAGACAGTGGACCACGCGCTCCACTACGCGGTCCGCTTCAGCGGGCCGCGCAACCACGCGCCATACTAGTTAATATATATATAGCTGCTCGTGCTGACTGACTCATTGATCACCTCTCCTGTAAAATTTTGTATGAACATTTTTTTTTTCACTCATCGTTTCGTATAGAAGACAAAAATTCATTAAGAGGAAAAATACAGAGAGAGCTGATGATTGAGGATATCGAAGACGGATGAAGAGCACCAGCCAGGGTATCGAAGATAGGTGGGGGGTGCTCGACCAAATGTCATTCGAAACCTCATCCAATTGGCGGTAGTTGAAAAAAAAATTCAAAATGGCGGATTTAAGATGGCCGCCATACAAATTTCGACGGTGTCTATCTCGGAGAGTATAAAAGATGGAAGAGTGGTTTCTTGGCAAAAGATGATCAGGAGATGAGGGTCTACTTGATGAACAGGAAAAAAATGCAAGATGGCGGAATTTATTTTTCCATAGAAAAGGGTATTGAAGATAGGTGGGGGGTGCTCGACCAAATGTCACTCGAAACTTCATCCAATTGAAAGTGAGCTGAAAAAATTTTCAAAATGGCGGATTTAAGATGGCCGCCATACAAATTTCGTCGGTGTCTATCACGGAGAGTATAAAAGATGGAAGAGTGGTTTCTTGGCAAAAGATGATCGGGACATGAAGGTCTACTTGATGAACAGGAAAAAAATTCAAGATGGCGGAATTTATTTTTCCATCCATTTCGGAGAAAAAAATATGGAGAGTGATGATGATCGAAGGTTCGGATGAGCACGGTCAGGGTATTAAAGATAGGTACCTACTTAGGGGCTGCTCAAACAAAAAGGGAGGGGCGGGGGGTTGGTGGTCTTTGTTTTATGTTTTTCCTTTATATGAGAATTTTCTTCTACGTCGGACGCTTGGCGAGCTGGCGCTTCCACTGTGCTCACTAGCATAGCAGTGTGTTGTTCAGATCAGAACACGTAGACAGTAAATCAGCTGCCCGATTATGTAAGAATGGTCTATCAAATCGTCAAAGTTCGGCATCAAAGTAAAATAAACCATAACAGCATTGAATTAGAGCTCAATTTCGTGTTTCGAAATTGAGCTCTAATTTAATGCTGTTATGGTTTATTTTACTTTGACGCCGAACTTTGACGATTTGATCGGCCATTCTTACATAATCGGGGGGCAGGATAGTAGGACAGCGAGTAAGTAGACAGTGGACCGCGCGGTCCATTACGCGGTCCGCTTCAGCGGGCCGCGCAGCCACGCGCCATACTAGTTAATATATATATAGCTGCTCGTGCTGACTGACTCATTGATCACCTCTCCTGTAAAATTTTGTATGAACATTTTTTTTTTCACTCATCGTTTCGTATGGAAGACAAAAATTCATTAAGAGGAAAAATACAGAGAGAGCTGATGATTGAGGATTTCGAAGACGGATGAAGAGCACCGGCCAGGGTATCGAAGATAGGTGGGGGGTGCTCGACCAAATGTCACTCGAAACTTCATCCAATTGACAGTGAGCTGAAAAAAAATTCAAAATGGCGGATTTAAGATGGCCGCCATACAAATTTCGACGGTGTCTATCTCGGAGAGTATAAAAGATGGAAGAGTGGTTTCTTGGCAAAAGATGATCAGGCCCTGAGGGTCTACTTGATGAACAGGAAAAAAATTCAAGATGGCGGAATTTATTTTTCAATAGAAAATGTATGGCGAATATTGAAGAGGCTACAAGTGTAGAACTATGCAAGACTACGGTTCCTTTTCAAGATTTGTTTTTATGGAAGAAATCTCATTTTGACGAATGGTTCGGAGAAAAAAATGTGGAGAGAGATGATGATCGAAGGTTCGGATGATGGGTGAGGAGCACGGTCAGGGTATTAAAGATAGGTACCTACTTAGAAGCTGCTCAAACAAAAAGGGAGGGGCGGGGGGTTGGTGGTCTTTGTTTTATGTTTTTCCTTTATGAGAATTTTCTTTTACGTCGGACGCTTGGCGTGCTGGCGCTTCCACTGTGCTCACTAGCATAGCAGTGTGTTGTTCAGATCAGAACACGTAGACAGTAAACCAGCTGCCCGATTATGTAAGAATTGTCGATGAAATCGTAAAAGTTCGGCGTCAAAGTAAAATAAACCATAACACCATTGAATTAGAGCTCAATTTCGTGTTTCGAAATTGAGCTCTAATTTAATGCTGTTGTGGTTTATTTTACTTTGACGCCGAACTTTGACGATTTGATCGTCCATTCTTACATAATCGGGGGGCAGGATAGTAGGACAGCGAGTAAGTAGACAGTGGACCACGCGGTCCACTACGCGGTCCGCTGCAGCGGGCCGCGCAACCACGCGCCATACTAGTTTTAAATATTTCTATTTCTGGGTTGCTAGTAAGTAGTTTTTTTTTAAATAATTTAAAACTTACTACAGGTTTGTACGGAACCCTCGGTGCGCGAGTCCGACTCGCACTTGGCCGGTTTTTTTTTTATAAAAAGAGCAACTGCTGAGTTTCTTGCCGGCTCTTCTTACTTAGCAGAATCAAAACATGACGTGGTACCTACTTAAATAAATTGAGTTTGAGTTTGATTTTTGGCGACAATTATTATTTTAAGCATTAATTTTCGACAGCTTTTAATATATTTTACAAGATGATGCGTCCGCGTCCACTTCGTCCGCGTGAATTAAGTTTTTTAAACTCCTTAATTTTCCGGGATAAAGAGTAGCCTATGTCAACCATCCAACCAACAACCTATGACAAGCTTGAGGACAATAGAGAGCTAGATAATAGAAAAGCATGATTTGGTACATACGAGTAGGTAATACTGCAAGTTCCCGATTAGGCACATACTTGGATCACGGTATTTCATTTGCATGCCACTCTCCGTGCACCAATTCCTTCAGAAGCATACCGATCGCACTCTCCCGATAGCATTCCTGTTGACTCTGATGATTCAGGCAAGGTTTTGAAATGCCAACAATAAATGATTTCAATTCCATCCATGGTTTAATAAATACTTTATAAATTTACTTTATACTTTTGAAATTTAAATGTAAGTATAACAGAAAAAAGTGACTGACTGATCTATCACACAGCTCAAGCCACTGGACGGATCGGGCTGAAATTTGGCATAGGTACATTATTTCTACATTACCTAAGATGTTGTAAGTGTGTAGGGCTTACTTAGAAGTAGAAATACATGTTATTCGGGGTAATTCTGCATTCAAGTAACTTTTGGAAGTGATGTGACACACTTTGTTATTCCACGAGGTTGCAGACTGTTATCTTTTTTGCTAGCGTCTTAACCGGCCATTTTTTCATCAATATTATAGCGCCCCGATGATCCCCGCTTTCTTGAACACTTAACCCTACCGCCACAACCCTTCATGTATAATTCTCAATCCCTGCGGGCGTTAATGTCACGCCTCCGCCACGTATTTAGAACAACAGTGCTTACATTCATTTAATCCGACACTCGAAAATTCAACCTTATTTTGGACAGCTTTTGAGGTTAAATTTGTGTGATGAGAACATGAGAGTAGAACGGGGTAATATTGCACACGCGTTTAAAGAATAAATCCTCAGGTGCATTCCGCTTTGCGTTTAATCTACGCTGTATTACAACGTGATAGGGTCTAGGTCGTTTTGCGATAAATTAAAGAAAAATTGCCTAACCGGAGGTGACAATCGTGACGCCATGTTGGTTTAGTGGGGAGGTGGGGGCAGTGGGGTGTCTCATAAGAGGTTTATACCAGTTTAATTGGCTTCGAACTAAAACTTAATACGGGGGATCGATATCGCGTGGTTTATTCAAGAAGCCGGGCAAGTTTGGTGTTCTTTCACAGTTTAGCAGATTGGTGTATAATTAGGGGAGGCTCGGGTTCATATTTTATATGGGACACTGTCATTTTGAATGATATGAATCACATGTTTATTCCCCCCGAGCGACAAACCTAGTGTGTTTTTCCCGGAAGTAAAGCACCTACCTATAAGATTGGGAATACAGCAATAATCAATTTTGAAAAAAAGTC
This sequence comes from Erebia ligea, assembly GCA_917051295.2. NCBI lineage: Eukaryota > Metazoa > Arthropoda > Insecta > Lepidoptera > Nymphalidae > Erebia > Erebia ligea. The sequence goes on from OU785228.1 coordinate 15,400,882, forward strand.
ATAGGTTACAACATTTTCCATAAGGTTGATGATCTTATGATAGTATTTTTTTATTTAATTTACCAAGTAAGAGTCAAAAGCGCGTGAGAAGGGCGACGATATCTCTTTGAGCGCGATAGACATGATGGTGTATACTACAATTGTTTTTATATTGCTAAAAAGCCCATGCAATATTAACCTTTTTCATCCAGGTATACTATCTACTTATACTAATATTATAAATGCGAAAGTTTGGATGGATGGTTGTATGGATGGATGTTTGTTATTGAATCACGCCCCAACGGCTAAACGGATCTGGATTGGCACAGAGATAGATAATAGTCTGGAATAACACATAGGCTACTTTTTATCCTGTAAAATTAATGAGTTCCCGCGGGAACCAAAAAAATTTAATTCACGCGGACGAAGACGCGGGCATTAGCTAGTAGAACATAAAAAGCGCGTCAAAATAAATCTTCCTCGTTAGGTCACATGAAAAAAAAGGCTTTGAGTGCTAATTCGCGCTCAAGCCTCCACTCAAGTGTGGGCTGTATATCTATGATAGTTATACCTTTAACCTCCCGTAGGCCTCCATTACACCTTTGATGTCCAGTCCAGAGCGGTACCAATGGTTTTCGCAATCGAAATTTTAATGATATTTGGCGACAAAATAACTCGATCGGTATAAGTACCTACCTATTATCAAATACCAAGTAACTATAACTTAATCTGCTTTAGACACGACGCGACGTTTCATATCTACAGATCGAGTCATATTAGACCTTTGCAAGGTAGGTACCTACGCTGAAAGCCGTGAAAAGGCTTTGTTCGAGTGCTAATTTGCGCTCAAGCATCCACTCAAGTGTGGGCTGTATCCTCTACGTTAGTTACCTTCAACCACCCGTAGGCCTCCATTGCACCTTTTAATGTCCAGTCCCGAGCGCTACCAATGGTCATTGATAGATTTGGCGAGACAATAACTCACAAAAAGTCAAAACTTTTTCGTGTTTTAAGTATTAAACTAAATAACTATTTTTAACTCGGTGGTCTTATGCAAAATTAAATAAAAATTTGAATTTAGACACCACGTCTATCGGTTGACAATGACCTCCAAAACGATCTAAATTGAGACAATTAGATCACATTGAATCAGTATTAAGTAAAGTGTTAATAGCATTTGTCGGCCCTCCTACACTGTAGACGTAGGCTTCGCTTACGTCGTGTAACACGTGAACTTGAGAGGATTAAGTGCAGTTACCTTGCAAGCATGTCATGTGAACTAGACTGGATTATAGATTCATAAGTCTTTGTTATATGTGGAGTATAGTCGTGGTTCCATTAAAGAACCTTGCACTACACCTACTCTTTACTGCAATGGGGGATTATATCTGGAAATTTTTTCATAACTATTCCATCGTATTATTTCACAAGTATTCGTTAGGGATTCCTTCGCTGATTGACTATATTAAGTAAATAAATAAATATGTAGGTATAGAGTGTAGCTTGGTTTAAATTATATAAAATAACTAAAGTTTTAAGTACCTATCTCTAACTAATAAGTGCACCGGGTATTAATAATAATTATAGTTGAGTGGGTGGTATTCGCCAAAAAACTACGTATGTATAGTTTGGCGAGATACTAAGTAATTTCTTGTATTGTGTGTGCAATTATGTAATAAATAAATTAAAAAAAAAAAAAACTTGCTAATTATACCAATACAATATGTGAAAAATTCGAGATCCAAAGTAGCGTTAGTTTGAATGTAATAAATAAAATTAAATAAAAACTTGCTAAGTATACCAAAATCTGTGACAAATTCGAGTTGCATTAGTATCAAAAAGGTCAGTCTCTTGTCAGGAACGTGAAAGGGGGTAACGTGGGTGGGTGGGGTAATGGAGAGTGCTCCGGACACTTGAGGGGTGAACTGTGACCCGAGCGCTGGCTTTTGACAGTCCGCAATGCTGCAGCTTTGGATTTTATTGGAATTGTATGGCCTTAATACCAGTTTAACTTCCTTTAGCTAGCTGGCTTTATTTACGAGTGGGGGCTGAAATATAATAATCCGTATACTAATATTATAAATGCGAAAGTGTTGTCTGACTGTCTGTTATCTTTTCATAGCAGACCCATTATAAACAAATTTTGATCAAAGGTAGGTATATATTATACTAGCTGATGCCCGCGACACGCGTCGTCCGTGTGAAATAAGTTTTTTCAATTCCCGCGGAACTCCTTAGTTTTCCGGGATAAAAAGTCTATAGCCTATGTCACTCTCCAGGTCCTATACTATAACCATGCAAAAAATCACGTCGATCTGTTTCTCCGTTACGGGGTGATTGAAGGACAAACCAACAAACCAACAAACAAACACACTTTCGCATTTATAATATTGATATGATTTCTTCTGATTTTTTTTTATTTATTGAAAAAATCAAGTAGGTATACATTCTAATAATGTCCATTATGGTGTATCGAAAACCTGATCAGGTTAATCCGTACACCGGTATTCCTTGTGTTCGCGCATTAAATACTAATTTTACATACTTACCTCTTATTTTTTGAAGTGAAAACTTCTTTAGCGGCGTTGAGCACTTTTTGCGTTGTTACGAAGACAAAAGGCCTTAAATATAAATATACTACATTCGTAGTTTAAACTTTAAAGACTTAGTTTTAAGGTTTATATTATTTTCGTTTTCACTTCTATCGGTCCCTATGACTGCCAATTTTTTTAATTTAGGTGTGTTATCGTAATAGTGGTTTAGATGTTCGAACTCATGGAGGATTAGATCCAGACACGCATCTGCATTCTCAGTGGACCATCTAATTCTAGTCAGTAGTGATGTAGTGTAGTGGATAAAAAATGATGATAGATTTAATCGCGGAGAAGGACAAAAGTTCCTTTTTATCCCGGAAAATGAAAGAGTTCCCACGTGATTTTTCAAAATCCTCAACCCTTGCAGACGAAGTCGCGGGCATCGTCTAGTTAGATACTTTGCGACATTTACTAATTAAAAAAATAGTTGATGAATGAAACATAATTCTTACTTATTCAGGTACATTTTCGGACACAGTCGTTGAGGATGGCTGCAGCATCAAAGAGGACTCTGCTGCGTAAACTACAGTTTTTAAATAGGTGTATTTTCTGTTTTTCAATATTTAGGTAAGTTAGTCGACCGAAGTTTTGACGACCCTGGCGCAGTGTTGAGCGCTGTGGCCCCGGGTTCGATCCCCGGCAGGGTCAATTTGAGAATTTATAATTTCTGGTTTGGCCTGGTGGGAGGCTTCGGTCGTGGCTAGTTACCATTCTACCGGCAAAGACGTCCGGCAAGCGATTTAGCGTTCTATTACGATGCCGTGCAGAAACCGATTAGGGTATGGGTTAATGACAGTAACTGCTATGCCCCTAAGGTTAGCCCGCACTTAGATTGCATCGTCACTTACTTAGGTGAGATTGCAGTCAAGGGCTAACTTGTAGTGGATAAAAAAAAGTCAAGTTGTGTCTTATGCTGAGATCTTTAGAGCGTAAGTACTTTGACTTTGCTCAGGCTTTACTTAGAGTTAAAACGAGATGGAGTTATGTGCGTATCATAAATCTGTCTCATTTTAACTTAGTCATAAGTTAAAGTTAAGTCAAAGTATGATCTATAGATCTCACATTGAGCCCTCTGAATTATTATCTCACGGTAAGCATTGAGGGAAAACGCAGAGATGTAGCCGTAATGAAATACCATTGGACACAATTCACACAGATCCATTTGACCCGTTAATTGTGCCAGTCAAGTCCGATTAACAGGTCAACTGACTTCGCTTCCTACTTAGCGGACCACCCACTAGCCCGTGATGATTAGTGACGTCAAACTACGTGAGGTTTACGCGCACTGCAGAGTAAATTCCGAATAGGTATTATCGTACCGCATTGCATCGTCACAGTTTGCACCCACACGTAGTACGATATTCCGAGGAATGTACGGAAGCGTTTTGCTTTCTTGTCTCTAATTCGAACCCATAATATGGAATGTCTTTAAAATCCTACTGATTACTGAACGTCCAAGTGGGACCAAGCACTGGGGCCAATTCGGCTTCCTTTTCTCTTCCTTTTTTTATTTCAAGGTTTTATTTTTTTATGTGTAACATACCTTGTTTTTTAAAAAAAAAGCAACTGCTGAGTTTCTGGCCGGCTCTTCTCAGCTATTTAGAGCAGTATAATCAAATATTTAATTTATAGGCAGAATTTAAGACAGATATTTAAAAGCATACGAAAATTCCTGCAAGTGGAAAACTGCTTAAGGTGCCAATTGCCTAATTTCAGAGGAAGTATCGCTAGTTTCCTTTCAAGACCTATCATTAATTAATTTATTCATTCATTGGCATTTCAGTTTTTGAAAATAGATAAGTATAATAAGATCATAATACTTTTTATTAGCCTCGATTTTATTGCCTCGCGAGGTGTGAAAATTAGAGTAGGTATTCAACGAAGGGAAGGGTAGGATTCTGTCTTTGTCTTGGGCGCCCCTAAACCCTGGGCTTCTGCACTCAGGATTCTAGATGCAACACCCTCGCTACGCTCGGGAGTTACTCTAAGGTCCCTCTTTGCGCTTGGGGTTTATCCCGGCGCCCGTGACGTAAGACCTTGCATTACCCCCATGTTGAATAATCTACTATTAAAAATGTCAGTAGTGCGCCATGCCCATCGTCTTCCACGCCCGTTGTTCTTTCCCAAGTTTAAGGGAGAAATGACAATCACACCCCCCGGGAGTTCCTACTCAGTAATATTTCTGATAAGTTTGTTTGTAGACCCATCTCAAACAACTGTTCTAGTTGCCACAACAAAGATTAAAGACCCTTATATTAAACTAGTGTTTCGCTCTGTGCGCGAGCTGCTAAAGCAGCTCGCGGGCCGTGTTACTGAGTCGGTCAATTAACAAAGAATTTCAAAATGGCGCTGATTTTTTAAAACAATGGTATCAGTTTCCTGTTTTGTGATCCCAGGTAGTCCTAAGTATTGATTTTGAACAAAATCGGTCAATTAACAAAGAACTTCAAAATGGCGCTGATTTTTTAAAATGTTGGTATCAGTTTCCTGTTTTGTGATCCTAGGTAGTCCTAAATATCGATTTTGAACGGAATCGGTCAATTAACAAAGAATTTCAAAATGGCGCTGATTTTTTAAAACAATGGTATCAGTTTCCTGTTTTGTGATCCCAGGTAGTCCTAAGTATTGATTTTGAACAAAATCGGTCAATTAACAAAGAACTTCAAAATGGCGCTGATTTTTTAAAATGTTGGTATCAGTTTCCTGTTTTGTGATCCTAGGTAGTCCTAAATATCGATTTTGAACGGAATCGGTCAATTAACAAAGAATTTCAAAATAGCGCTGATTTTTTAAAGTTTTGGTACCAGTTTCCTGTTTTGTAATCCCAGGGATTCCTAAATATCGATTTTGAACGAAATCGGTCAATTAACAAATAATTTCAAAATGGCGCTGATTTATTACAACTTTGGTATCAGTTTCCTGTTTTTTAATCCCAGGGAGCCCTAAATATCGATTTTGAACGAAATCAGTCAATTAACAAAGAATTTCAAAATGGCGCTGATTTTTTACAACTTTGGTATCAGTTTCCTGTTTTTTAATTCCAGGGAGCCCTAAATATCGATTTTGAACGAAATCGGTCAATTAACACAGAATTTAAAATGGCGCTGATTTTTTAAAACTTTGGTATCAGTTTCCTGTTTTGTAATCGCAGGGATTCCTAAATATCGATTTTGAACGAAATCGGTCAATTAACAAATAATTTCAAAATGGCGCTGATTTATTACAACTTTGGTATCAGTTTCCTGTTTTTTAATCCCAGGGAGCCCTAAATATCGATTTTGAACGAAATCAGTCAATTAACAAAGACTTTCAAAATGGCGCTGATTTTTTACAACTTTGGTATCAGTTTCCTGTTTTTTAATCCCAGGGAGCCCTAAATATCGATTTTGAACGAAATCGGTCAATTAACACAGAATTTTAAAATGGCGCTGATTTTTAAAACTTTGGTATCAGTTTCCTGTTTTGTAATCCCAGGGATTCCTAAATATCGATTTTGAACGAAATCGGTCAATTAACAAATAATTTCAAAATGGCGCTGATTTATTACAATTTTGGTATCAGTTTCCTGTTTTTTAATCCCAGGGAGCCCTAAATATCGATTTTGAACGAAATCAGTCAATTAACAAAGAATTTCAAAATGGCGCTGATTTTTTACAACTTTGGTATCAGTTTCCTGTTTTTTAATTCCAGGGAGACCTAAATATTGATTTTGAACGAAATCGGTCAATTAACACAGAATTTTAAAATGGCGCTGATTTTTTAAAACTTTGGTATCAGTTTCCTGTTTTGTAATCCCAGGGATTCCTAAATATCGATTTTGAACGAAATCGGTCAATTAACAAAGAATTTCAAAATGGCGCTGATTTATTACAACTTTGGTATCAGTTTCCTGTTTTTTAATCCCAGGGAGCCCTAAATATCGATTTTGAACGAAATCGGTCAATTAACAAAGAACTTCAAGATGGCGCTGCTTTTTTAAAATTTTGGTATCAGTTTCCTGTTTTGTGATATTAGGGATCCTCAGATATCGAATTTAAACGAAATCGCTACAATAACAAAGAATTTCAAAATGGCGCTGATTTGTTTTTAATTCTGGTAACAGTTTCCTGTTTTGTAATCCCAGGGAGCCCTAAATGTCGATTTTGAACGAAATCGGTCAATTAACAAATAATTTCAAAATGGCGCTGATTTTTTTAAATTTTGGTAACAGTTTCCTGTTTTTTAATTCCAGGGAGCCCTAAATATCGATTTTGAACGAAATCGGTCAATTAACAAAGAATTTCAAGATGGCGCTGCTTTTTTAAAATTTTGGTATCAGTTTCCTGTTTTGTGATATTAGGGATCCTCAGATATCGAATTTAAACGAAATCGCTACAATAACAAAGAATTTCAAAATGGCGCTGATTTGTTTTTAATTCTGGTATCAGTTTCCTGTTTTGTAATCCCAGGGAGCCCTAAATGTCGATTTTGAACGAAATCGGTCAATTAACAAAGAATTTCAAAATGGCGCTGATTTTTTTAAATTTTGGTAACAGTTTCCTTTCCGCCACCTTGAATTTTTCTTATTCATCAAGTAGACCTTCAGGTCCTGATCATCTTTTGCCAAGAAACCACTCTTCCATCTTTTATACGTTCTGAGATAGACACCAAATAAATTTGTATGGCAGACATCTTAAATCCGCAATTTTGAATTTTTTTAGCTCATTGTCTTTGGATGAAGTTTCGAATGACATTTGGTCGAGCACCCCCCGCCTATCTTCAATACTTCGATCGGTTCATTTCAGCAAATCGGCCGCCATCTGGTTTTTCCGACATGTCATTATTTTTCCCTACTTCCATCCCGCACCCGAACATATCTCCTATACATGAACTACCCCGTTTCGGATCTGTGGCGCCGCGGTTTGAGGTCGAAAAATCAAAAATTTGAAAACACTACAGCTCGGCCACCATCTTGGTTTTCCAATTTTTTCCACTTTTTCTATTGATCGTTTCCTAATTTCTTCAATAATTGTGAGTTGTAACGAAATCGGTTGGAAAACAAAAAAGTTACAAAAAGCACTACGGCCGCCATCTTGTTTTTCCGAAATATCATAATTTTTCCCTACTCCCATCGCGCACCTGAACACATCTCCCATACATTATTGTATCGTTTTCTGTCTCTTTCTAGGAGAACAATTACGTCTTTTATAGTTCCTAATCGCCTTAATATAATTTGGTATAAAAAAAATATTTCGCCATCTTGAATTTTTTTTCATTTCGCTTAATATATCTGCTCGTCCTGATCATCTTTTGCCAAGAAACCACTCTTCCATCTTTTATACTGTATCTTTTATTCTTCCACTTTTTATTCTGTGATAGACACCAAATAAATTTGTATGGCAGCCATCTTAAATCCGCCATTTTGAATTTTTTTTCAGCTCATTGTCTATTGGATGAAGTTTCGAATGACATTTGGTCGAGCACCCCGCACCTATCTTCAACACCTTGGCCGTGCTCTTTACCCGTCTCCGAAATCCTCAATCATCAGCTGTCTCCATATTTTTCTTCAAGTTTAATTTTCTGACTTGTATACGAAGACATCAGTGAAAAAAAAAATTTCATAAAAATTTTTACAGGAGGAAATTTTTGGGGAAAATGTCGAAAACTACCCCAAATATGGCAACACTGTTTGTATATACTGCCGGTCGAGTTGTACAATCGATCCATACATGTCGACTTTCCCAAATGTTGCCTACTGCCTCAAAAACGTGATCGAAATTTTCAAAAACACAAAAAGAATACAAAATGGCCGCCACCTCGTTTCACAGAAACATTATACATAGTTTTATAATTTTCCCGTAAACTACAGGATATACCGCTCTTGATGACGTTTCAATCTTTCATCTTGCTCACACCCAGCCGAAATGATCGCCCCTGAAACAAGACCATGTCGAAAATTACTTTTACTTTGATAAATTCCAGTGTTGCCAGACCTCGGCGACGAAAATACCCAAATGTCATTCGTATAAGTAGGTCAAGTGGTTGCTCGTACTCGAGTCTCGAATTTTGCAAAAAAATACCTATTTGGATTTTTTAATTATTGGGGTAAATCTTGAAAATATCCCGAGAAATGGGGTAATTTTTTCCCCAATCCATACCTCGAGTCTGTAACACAATCGCCCAGTACAAGTCGAAACGATCCGACGTTGCCAACTGTGAGAAATTTGAATTTCAAAATTGCGTTTTTTCGTACCTCGAACCGAACGGCCGCCGCGACAGCCGCCATCTTGAATTTTTAAAAACCACTCCTGTTCTGTCAAAAAACAGGATAATTGTAGGCGAAAAAAGAAAAAATTATCATGTTCGACCACGCCGTTTCGGATCTGTGGCGCTGCGGTTCGGGGTCGAAAAATCAAAAATTTGAAAACAGTACAGCTCAGCCGCCATCTTGTTTTTTCAATTTTTTCTACTTTTTCTTTTGATCGTTCACTAATTTCTTCAATCACTGCGAATTGTAACGAAATGGGTTGGAAAACAAAAGAGTTGCAAGAATCACGTCGGTCGCCATCTTGTTTTTCCGAAATGTCATAATTTCCCCCTACTCCCATCCCGCACCCGAACACATCTCCCGTACATCATTGTATCGTTTTCTGTCTCTTTCTTGGAGAACAATAAATTATGCTAATGAGTCCTAATTGCCATGTAATTTGGTATGAAAAAATATATTCCGCCATCTTGAATTTTTTTTCTTTTCGCTAAATAGATCTTCTCGTCTTGATAATCTTTGGCCGAGAAACCACTCTTTCATCTTTTATACTTTCTGAGATGGACACCAAATAAATTTGTATGGCGGCCATCTTAAATCCGCCATTTTGAATTTTTTTTCAGCTCATTGTCTTTTGGATGAAGTTTCGAATGACATTTGGTCGAACACCCCCCACCTATCTTCAATACCTCGGCCGTGCTCTTTACCCGTCTCCGAAATCCTCAATCATCAGCTGTCTCCATATTTTTGTTCAAGTTTAATTTTTTGACGTGTATACGAAGCCATCAGTGAAAAAAAAAATTTTCATACAAAATTTTACAGGAGGGCATTTTTGGGAAAATCTCGAAAACTACCCCAAATGTGGCAACACTGTTTAGATATCTCGATACCGCTGGTTGAGTTACACAATCAATGTATACATGTCAACATCCCCAAATGTTGCCAACTGCCTCAAAAACGTGTTCGAAATTTTCAAAAACACAAAAAGAATACAAAATGGCCGCCACCTCGTTGCACAGAAACATTTTACATAGTTTCATAATTTTCCCGTAAATTACAGGATATACCGCTCCTGATGACGTTTCAATTTTTCATCTCGCTCGCACCCAGCCGAAATGATCGCTCCTGAAAAAAGACCATGTCGAAAATCACTTTAACTTTGATAAATTCCAGTGTTGCCAGACCTCGGCGACGAAAATATCCAAATGTCATTCGTACAAGTGGGACACGTGGTTGCTCGTACTCGAATTTTGCAAAAAGTCCGTATTTCGATTTTTTTATTTTTGGGGTAAATCTTGAAAATTTCCCGAAAAATGGGGTAATTTTTTTTCCGAATCCATACCTCGAGTCTGTACACACAATCGCACCGTACAAGTCGAAACGCTGCGACGTTGCCAACTGAGAGAAAATTGAATTTTAAAATTGCGTTTTTTCGTACCTCAAATTAAAAGGCCGCCGTGACAGCCGCCATCTTGAATTTTTAAAAACCACTCCCATTCTGTCAAAATACAGGATAATTGTAGTCGAAAAAAGAAAAAAATATCATGCTCGACCACGCCGTTTCGGATCTGTGGCGCCGCGGTTCGGGGTCGAAAAATCAAAAATTTTAAAGCAGTACAGCTCGGCCGCCATCTTGTTTTTCCAGTTTTTTCCACTTTTTCTGTTGATCGTTTCCTAATTTCTTAAATAATTGCGAGTTGTAACGAAATCGGTTGGAAAACAAAAGAGTTACAAGAATCACGTCGGCCGCCATCTTGTTTTTCCGAAATGTCATAATTTTTCCCCACTCGAATCCCGCATCCGAACACATCTCCCCTACATCATTATATCGTTTTCTGTCTCTTTCTAGGAGAACAATTATGTCAATGAGTGAGTCAGTCAGTGAGTGAGTGGTAATCGAGCTATATATAGTATAATGCGAATGGGGTTTGTTAGGTCCTCTTTAGTGCCGGTGCACCAACTCGGTGTTAAGGGCACTTCTTCGATTTCATGTCAAAATCGACCGGTTTAATTTTTTTTTTTTTTGAGTTATTGTTTTTTTATGTTGACCTTGACAAAGGGGTACCTTCATTTATCACAGTGATGAGGAAGGCGTCTCACCAGGATCTGATTTTCTTGGAGCTATAAGGTGTTTGGTAATTATTGTGGTCATGGTAATGATAAACTGTGACATGGTAATGGGGTCCGGAATATGGTGATTAGAATATGCATATGGTAATTTGGTAATGGTAATGGTGTTGAATAATAAAAATAAAATAAATTCTGTACTCAACAGTTCACTCTACTACAATTTTGCAGTCCTTTTCTTTTTCTATGTTATTATCTATAATATATATAAAATTCAAAGTCCTGACTGACTGACTTATATATCAACGCACAGCCTAAACCGCTGGTCCTAGAGACATGAAATTTGGAGGGTGTGTTCTTTGTGAAGAGTAGGTATCCACTAAGAAAGGATTTTTCGAAATTCGACCCCCAAAGGGGTTAAATAGGGGTTGAAAGTTTGTATGAAAGTCCGTCATTTTTGAAGTTATATCCATGAAATTTGGTATTTGAGCTACCGGTTCAAAATGAAGAAATACGTGTTTCGCCATTTTCGAAAATTCTACCCCCATAGGGCTGAAACAGGGGTTGAAAGTTTGTAGGAAAGTCCGTCATTTTTCAAGCTGTAGCCATGAAACTTGGCGTTTGAGAGTTCGGTTTGAAATGAAAAAATACGTGATTCACAGTTTTTGAAAATTCTATCCCCAAGGACGTCAAATAGAGAGTTTATCCTTCAATCACGCCGAAATAGAGCAACGGATCAACGTGATTTTTTGCATGGGTATAGTTGAAGACTTGTAGAGTGACATAGGCTTCTCTTTATCCCGGAAAATTAAGGAGTGCCTGTGGGAATCAAAAACTTATGCCACGCGAACGAAGTCGCGGGCGTGCGCTAGTTTATTATAATATTTTAAAAAAATATTAAAATAACCCCCGACATATTGAAGTAACAGGTACCAATTTCATCAAATAGTAAAGCTGCTGCTGAGCTGATGATCCTCAAACGGCTGAAACGAATTTTCTTGAATCGTAGCTAAGAACACTCTCGATCAAGTCACCTTGTAAACAAAAATACTAAATCAAAATTGGTTCATCCGTTTGGGAGCTACGATGCGACAGACAGACACACAAATACACAAACAGATAAGCACGTTAAACTTACGCATAACCTTTTATGCGTCGGGGGTTAAAAATCGAAAACTTTTTTTAAAATTTGTACCAGAAAATTAGAAAAAGTATAGAAGAATACAGAAGTAAAAGAAAGGGTTTAATATGTTAGCTTGATTTGTTAATCGGATAATCAACAGCAGAACAAGCCCGCCGTGAATTATAAATCAGGCACAGGCGCCGACCGCCCGAACGCATTGCTTCCCAAACTGTTTGTTTTAATCAAAATACTAGTGGTTTGCCCCGAACTGAGACCTCGCGGTATCAGAGAGCGCCATCTATTGACATCATTGTGAAGTTCTGTTAAAAGTACTGAAGCACATTAAAAATTAAATAATGTCGTTTCCTTATTATATTTATCTAATTTTAGTATTTGTTGTTCAAGTTGTAGCTTAGGATATAATTCAAATAATTGATCAAGTTTCAGGCTCAGTCTTTCCGAAAATTGAGAGTTCTGAGGTCAACTTTGGACGTTAGAAAATCTCCACTTTAAAAGCTCCCCATTTCAAATTTAGGGGAAAAATTAAAAAAAAAAATTTTTGGACTCTATTCCTAATTATCTTTAAAATGATATACCGCAAGCCTATGTAACGCTATAAAAAATATTTTACTTCGCATTCGCTTCTATGAGAGCCCCCCTGAAATAAAGATTTTTATAATTTTTTAAACCATATTCGGCGGGAAGCCATCGGTTTACATATTATATTATATGAATTTGAAGTAATTACGTTCAGTAATTCAGAAGTTATAAGGCTCTGACAGACGGACGGACAGACGGACGGACGGACAAGTGCCAATTCACTCATGTGAACTTGATTCTCTGATCTGTGATAATGATCATCACAAACTTTCGCCGGCCCATTATGAAGAACTCTCAGGGGGCGCGCACGAAACGAGCGACGGCCGAGCGACGGCGACAGCGGGGCGATGGAAACCGAGAGCTGGTGACAAATTTCGGGAAGGTTCTTTAGACGAGCTGAAATTGTGGAAAAATATAATTTCGTTCATTGGCGAATCCAGTTCTGCCAGTCTGGTAGAGCGTTTGCGGTTATTTCGCTACTGCGCAGCATGTAACATTTTCAAAAAAAAAAATGGGATAAAAAACCTTTTTTTTGGCAACTTGATTTTTTTATATTTAAATTTTATACAGAATTCGAATTATAAATACAATAATTATAAAAACTGCAAAAAGTTAGGTCAGTAAATTTAACTTAAAAACCCTGTTTACTGCATTTATAAGTGCATTTTTCGAGCAACTGTATTGAAAAAACCGGCCAAGTGCGGGTCGGACTCGCGCACCGAGGGTTCCGTACAAACCTGTAGTAAGTTTTACGATTTATGACGTATTAAAAATAAAAATTACGTTGTATGGGAGCCCCCCTTTAATATTTACTTTATTGATATTTAATTATTTATTTTGAAAGGTAATATACAAGTTAATATTCTGTGAAAATTTGAACCGTCTACCTGTTACCGTTTTTAATATTGAGCAAAAAAATACGAAAAAAACACGTTTATTGTATGGGGACCCCCCTTAATATATATATTTTTTTAATTTTTAGTATTTGTTGTTATAGCGGCAACGGAAATACATCATTTGTGAAAATTTCAGCTTTCTGGCTATCACGGTTTATGAGATACAGCCTGGAGACAGACAGACAGACAGTCAGACAGACAGACAGACAGACAGACAGCGGAGTCTTAGTAATAGGGTCCCGTTTTTACACTTTGGGTACGGAACCCTAAAAACAACACAGTCATGCAGGTTGGGAACAGCATGCCCAATAAAATAAGATCAAATCCCAGCGATAGTAGCAGCATTAATTTGGGTGAACGATTAGAGGTCTCAAAATAAAAATGAAACACAGACACACATTCTTACAAAACACAGAAATGTGGGACAAATTCATTAGAAACTGTACGAATTTGTCAAGAATATCTACGGAAATCAAGACATGCCATTTTTAGCTGTTTTATCCAAAGATATTAAAACTCGCTTTGTAAATATTTATCGACAATGAAAGCATTTACAGCAAAACTAACAAATCAAGAATAAGCGGCCATTTGGCAACTTTTTTCACTTTAATAACAATGATGGAGTGACTTTTAATAAAATCGGATGGAAAATAATATGCATAATATAAATCTATGAAATGAAATGAAATGAAATGAAATTTATTTGAAATGAAATTTATTTATTTTGTACACTGTAACAAAAATTATGCATCTTATTTCTAAAGAACGATGACGGCTAAAAAAGTATAAACTGCGTTTAATCTATGAAGATTATTTTGGCTCTAAAATACTACCTACCCTTCGATCAAAATCTAAACTGCTGTTTTATGAGAGAAATGCAATAAGGCATTGTGAGGAATATAATTGTATCTAAAATTAATAGCTTAGTTAAAGCTAATATGTTGGTATTTACGAAATTAACTTAGTAATAGAAAAGCTGAAAACATATTTGCTTAATAAGTAATGAGCTGGTTCATTTTAGGTCATATTGCTTAACAAAAGTGGACAAGCTGAAGCATGACTTATCTTTCTTCGCAATAGCCGCTCTACTTTTGTCGAATCTCATTAGATTAAGCGATTTAAAGTGTTCAAGGATTCCTGGAAGCGAGAATTTTTCTCGACAAACTACACAGACTAAGTTTTTGTAACAACCAATTCTTTAAAATGCTCAGAGATTGCTTTCTGTTTAATATTTTGTTTTATTTAAAACTAAATGTCCGTTTCTGGAATGTTGTAGCAGAAATACTACCTACTTAAAGCTATTAAGCTATGGTCGGAGTTGTATACAGCTGCGCACGTCTCTACTGCCTCAACCTGAGGCATGCCTCACCATTACTCATGTGTCATGAGGCAAATTTCGCCGAGATAGTTTTTATCTCTCCTGATGGTAAGTGATGATGCAGTCTAAGATAGTAGCGGGCTAACCTGTTAGGGGTATGGCAGTTATAATAATTCCAACCCCTAATCGGTTTCTACACGGCATCGTACCGGAACGCTAAATCACTCGGCGGCACGTCTTTACCGGTAGAGTGGTAACTAGCCATAGCACCGTTGGTTGAATTTTTAGAAAAAAAATTGTCTGGCGGATAAAAAGTCCTCGCGCACACTTTTGTGGAGCTAAACAGGCTGCGCGACAGGATATAATTATAACGTATGTCCCATACGAAGCCGTAATTATGCTAAAGATGCAGATTCAAGCAAAATGAACAGTCTGAATTTGTATCAAACAGTGTACGCCGGCGATACGCTGCAGCTAGATATTATTTTGAAACTTCTGGATTGCGAACCGTTAAAAAGTTGTAGGGAATCATGCCAAACTATGGTGAATCAATTAAAGATCTTTTATTTGCCTCAAAACCATAATTGACAACCATTTTTAAATAGACATTGGAAGAATGTAATTTAAATATTATCTTACAGGCAGAGGCGTAATATATTATCTTATATTGCAATGCAGCTTGATAACCCCTGCGTAAGTTAAAAACTAAGTGGCTGGCTGGTTCTATAGCACTAATACAGTAGAACAGTAATAAAGCAGGTGAACCCACAGGAAACGAACACGAAATCATCTCGTACGCAACATCTGTCAGTATTAATGCATTCGATCGAAAATCAAACCATACTGATTACCGACGGTAACTGACCATTCATACACGACACGAAAAGGAGCAATTTTCATCACCAGCCATAAACAACCAAACAACCTAACTAACCAGGAGAGAGAGACGGCAACACATTCCAATATACGAAGAAACGAGACAAAAAAACTCGTATCGACTAAGACGAATGCAAACAGAGCTAGACTTATATCAGAAATACTAAGTGTGAAAAGGATGGAAGAAACTTGGGTGGCCACCCCCCATGGTTGGCCGATGACCATAAAAATGAGTATAAAATTGAAACATCAATATAATAAGCAATCAACGTGACTCAGGCCAGGCCTAATTATACAGGGCGAGCTTGCGTTATAAATTATACGTCCAAATATACAGATTGTTCCGAAATCGAACGGTTATTACTGACATTGTGTTAGATCGATATGTTTGGAGTGGATTTTACAACTTAATTTCGATACTCACGTACTATCAGTATCTTTGTAGAAGATTACGACTTCCGCCTACTTAAAGAAGATTGTTTTATTTCGATATCAATATAATTTATCCGTCTATTCATTGGTATTAGAAAACAAACAGAATTTGTTCGTAACTTTGATTTTCAGGGATTAAAAGATAGCCTTAGATAAGTCTTTCCCTGAGATGCAACCTATATCTGTAACGAATTTCGTCAATATTGGTTGAACGGATAGACCCTGTTCTTTCTGTTCCGTGGATAGACCAGATAGCAGTAGCTGTAAAACGTAGCAGTCAGACAAACACACTTTCGTATTTGTTATATATGCATCATGGACCTAATATGGATTCCCTACCATATTTTAACATTTTTATACTCACCAGGTCATCACATCACAAATTCACAACAACATTACAAGGCATGATCAATATGGCCCTTCCTGTAGGATGGACTATTAAAATTTCTTTATTTTTTTAATTACCTACGTCCTACCAGGTCTACAATAAGGTACTAGACCACCTTCTGCTTTCAGTATTTGTTGACCTACTTATGAATCCCGTATTTTTACCAATGACAGAACGGACACGGTCTGGGCATGCATTTTTAATTTGGGGTCCATGTTCCTTAAAAAGTTCTACACCAAGTTTTAAACTTTTAATGCAATTTTGTATTATGTCTAAGATATCAGTTTCTTGAGATTTTCCAAATTTTTTTTTGTCCTTTTTAGGGAAAAAAGGAACCCTTAGAGGATCACTTCGTTGTACGTTTTTCTGTCTGTCAACCACCTTTTTCTCGGGAACGCGTGGAGGTATCAAGTTAAAATAATATCAAATACTTACTTAGGTTTACGGTCCCTTGGCATCAAAAAATCAAGCTTCTAAGTCAACGCAATAAAGAAATACGGGCATATAAGCTGCATATTTTGAGTATTTGGACGCTCGCCAGTAATACAAAACCTATAGGGTACTAAGTAGGTACCTACTAACTACTAACCTAGAATCAAGAAATTTGTCAGAAAGTAAGGTCACAGAACGCAAGTACAGCAATAAATCCTAAAACCGCTAAATAGAGTTCCGTACTCACGGGGCGAATTGTGTGTCAGGCTCTATACCGATAATTTCACAGCTGTTTTTAGGGTTCCGTACCCAAAGGGTAAAAACGGGACCCTATTACTAAGACTCCGCTGTCTGTCTGTCTGTCTGTCTCCAGGCTGTATCTCATAAACCGTGATAGCTAGAAAGCTGAAATTTTCACAAATGATGTATTTCCGTTGCCGCTATAACAAAAAATACAAAAAATTAAAAAAATATATATATTAAGGGGGGTCCCCATACAATAAACGTGTTTTTTTCGTATTTTTTTGCTCAATATTAAAAACGGTAACAGGTAGACGGTTCAAATTTTCACAGAATATTATTTTGTATATTACCTTTCAAAATAAATAATTAAATATCAATAAAGTAAATATTAAAGGGGGGCTCCCATACAACAAACGTAATTTTTATTTTTAATACGTCATAAATCGTAAAACTTACTACAGGTTTGTACGGAACCCTCGGTGCGCGAGCCCGACTCGCACTTGGCCGGTTTTTTATTTACTAAAACAGCTTAGGTATATTGTGGTACGGAACCCTATGTGCGCAAGTCTGACTCGCACTTTACCGGTTTTTTATCTTTACTAGATACTAGTTATGGATCCCTTATTTACACACAATTTATTAAGCCTATCTTTTCTTCATATAAAGGAATTCTTACTAAGTCTACGTGCAATGACACTTCTTTTTTTACAAAACTCCATATCTTATTCATTTAAACGCGTCGTACTCGTCGGTTAGCGGACAAAAAGCAGCGTTTAACGTATTAAACTGTTGATTCAGTACCTTGCAATTATCTCCTACGAGATCCTGTGAGCGATAAGCCAGTTTGGAGCTAAGCGAGGCTTTTTAAAGTGACAGCGTTTACGCTACATATTCAAGCGCTCAGCAGGGTTTCTGGTAATTATACTTATGGTTTAATACGTATTTATTTATTGAGATAAAAAGATGTTAGGGTGCCTAGGTACTACATTGAGACACTTGTATGTGAATATTATGCTATCTTTTACATTTCTGGATTTTTGCAATGAGATGGGTTATTAGTGCCATAAATTTAGAGCTTACAGATATAGGTAATATGATGGTTTTAATTATTTCTCAAATTGTAATTTTGGTTAGAAAATAATACCTACCTTACTATTATGAAACAAAAAACTTAGTGATATTCGTAAAGTTTTAATAGGACCTAAAACTTAGGTAGGTATGTGTAGTAGGTAAGTGATATTGCAGCTTGGATGTAAAGGGATATAATATAATCAAAAGAGTTATTTAAACCAAAAACATTAAAAACCGGCCAAGTGCGAGTCGGACTCGCGCACCGAGGGTTCCGTACAAACCTGTAGTAAGTTTTAAATTATTAAAAAAAAACTACTTACTAGATCTCGTTCAAACCAATTTTCGGTGGAAGTTTGCATGATAATGTACATCATATATTTTTTTAGTTTTATCATTCTCTTATTTTAGAAGTTACAGGGGGGGGGGGGGGGGGGGAAGGAAGTGTCTCTCGTGCAAACTATTCAGTTTAGAAAAAAATGATATTAGAAACCTCAATATCATTTTTGAAGACTTATCCATAGATACTCCACACGTATGGGTTTGATGAAAAAAAATTTTTTGAGTTTCAGTTCTAAGTATGGGGACCCCCAAAATTTATTGTTTTTTTCTAGTTTTGTGTGAAAATCTTAATGCGGTTCACAGAATACATCTACTTACCAAGTTTCAACAGTATAGTTCTTATAGTTTCGGAAAAAAGTGGCTGTGACATACGGACGGACACACAGACAGACAGACAGACAGACAGACATGACGAATCTATAAGGGTTCTGTTTTTGCCAAATTTGGCTACGGAACCCTAAAAATTAACAAGCGGGTTATAAAAATAAATCAAATACTTGCTAATAAATTAGATTTGAAAACATGCCAAAACATTTGATTGAGAGCAATCTCCGAAGAAATCTATTGATTTTATAAAATGTTACCAATTAAATTATTTAAAAATAAGTTAGGTACATAAATGGCTAGTAGCTCGTAATTTTTACCATGTAAAAGACTTTTTTAAATTTTAAAACGTAAGAAGTGTCGATTTTAAACTCTAATTTGCTATTAATTTGATAATTCTAAGTATTTTGCACGCCATTGCATGGCTGATTGTAACTTGCTCACCATATTAAATTAATAACACCTTAGGTACTTTACTTACAAATAAAAATATTCTATTCTATTCTATAAAGAGCTTAGCTTATTAGATAGAGCTCTTTGGCAATTCCATAATTTACTATTCGGCGCGGCGTGACAATTACGCGCTAAGCCAGTCTCGTGGGTGGCTTGATGCATAATTAATTTATCAATAGGTAGGTACCTTCCAATTTCTATGACTAAAATCAAATTCAAATATCAAATTGCCAACTAGCTTATAGGCTATCCGGCTATGCGTTAAAGATATTTGAGTACTTACTTGCAAATCTAAAAAAAATGAATACCACAAATCTTTTGAGCACTAACCAGTTCAACCACAAATTAAATAATAGATACTCCGTCTAGCTCTAAGCAATCTATACGTAGCTATTAAGTAGAGATCTTTGGCAATCCCATAATTTACGATTCGGAGTGATAATTACGCGCTATGCCAGTCTCGTGGGTGGCATGATGCATAATCTATCGGAACCAATGTCGATGACTATCAAATTGCCAATTCGTGACCGCGCTTTCTGAGATAATGTCTCTCTTTGGTAGCTTGCGCAACTCCCCGACCGCTGAGATGGGATCATAGATCATTTAGATTGAATCTTACATATTTACCTATTTGGTGATGTGGAATACGAAAAATAAATTTTGGGTTTCCTTCATTCAGTTTTCAATTTCAGTTTCATTGAAAAATTCAATTGAAGAATTTTATTGAATTCCTTTACCTTGCCTTCCTGTTCCATCCATGAGCCAAGACAAAGAAGTCAAAAATAATAAAGAAAAAAGAAAAGAATTTTGCATTTATATAATATACTAGATGATGCCCGCGACTTCGTCCTCGTGGATTAAGATTTTTGATTCCCGCGGGAACTCTTTAATTTTCTGGGATAAAAAGTCGCCTATGTCCTTCCCCGGGATATAACCTACCCCTGTACCAAATTTCATCAAAATCGGTTGAATAGATGAGCCGTGAAAGCGTAGCAGACAGATGGACAGACATACACACTTTCGCATTTATAATATTAGTATGGAGTAGATGATGTCCGCGACTTCGTCCGCGTGTTTTAAGGTTTTTTGATTCCCGCGGGAACTCCTTAGTTTTCCGGGATAATAGCCGTAGCGTTCCGTAGCCTATGTCCTTCCCCGGGATATAAACTACCTCTATTCCAAATTTCAGCAAAATCTGTTGAAAAGATGGACCGGGAAAGCGTAGCAGACAGACAGACAGACAGACAGACACACTTTCGCATTTATAATATTAGTATGGATATATTATATTAGAATGGATTCAGGATTAGTACCTATAGCTAGTCATGCTATGAAAATGGGAACGTGTTCTAGCTAATTTAATTTGATTATAATTGGCATAATAGCATAACTATTTGCCCGCTATACTTGAGTTAAAAGCATTAGGTTAACATGATTAGAGCTAAGCATTGAGCCAGCAATGAGTAAAGACTAATGGTCGTGTAATTTGAGCATATAAATCACGTATAGACGCAAGCGTTGATAGACTCTCAGTAGTGGCTTAAGGCGATCAGACATTATCACCTTAGTTAAGGATACAGAATGCATGGAGCAACTTCGTTTGCTCAAATGTTTTTATTCCATTACAAGTTAGCCCTTGACTGCGATCTCATCTGATAGTACCTAAGTGATGATGCAGTCTCTAAGATGGTAGCGGGCTAACCTGTTAGGGGTATGGCAGTTATATTAAACCCATACCCCAAGTTGGTTTCTACACGGCATCGTACCGGAACGCTAAATCTCTTGGCGTTATGTCTTTGCCGGTAGGGTGGTAACTAGCCACGGCCGAAGCCTCCCACCAGACAAAATCTAAAGTTAAATATAAGCAGGCGTTACTATAAGGTAGGTTGTCCATGAGCTTCAACCCATTACCGGCTCACTACCGAGCCCTCTCAGAATGAGAAGGGTTAGGTCATAGTCTACCACGCTGGACAAGTGTGGATTGATAGACTTCACCCACCTTTGAGAACATTATGGAGAGCTCTCGAGGATGTAGGTTTCCTTCATCGTTATAAAGCAAGTGATATTTAATTACTTAAATTGCATATCCATACTAATATCCATACTAATATTATAAATACGAAAGTGTGTCTATCTGTATGTCTGTCTGCTACGCTTTCACGGCCCATCCGTTCAACCGATTTTAATGAAATTTGGTACAGGGATAGTTTGTATTCCGGGGAAGGACATAGGCTACATTTTATCCCGGAAAATAAAGTTCCCGCGGGAATCAAAAAAACTTACTTAATCCACGCGGACGAAGTCAATCATCTAGTAATTCCATAAAAGACAAGAAGCTTAATCCAAAATTTCCAAAATTAATAAATAAATTATCTACTTAATAACAAAGCTAAAATATCTGCCTCTCTGCTACTGCTGTTTCCACGGCTCATCTGTTTAACCGATTTTCTGAATCTGGTACAGAGATAATATCCCAAGGAGAGACATACTTGGCTATTTTTTATCATCAAAAAACCTCAATCCATGGAGATAGATTTGCAGGCATCATCTTATTTAAAAAAAAAATATTAAAATGAGATCTCCACTATACTCTGTTCCGCTAAACAAACTCTTATTCGTGACTCCGATTCGGTCTCATTATCGGGTTGGGTCCGATTTTAAAAAGTATAAATAATGCCCCGGCCGCGGCAAATTGACGTATAATCATAGTGTTATGTTGATTAGTCGTAAATACAGATATTATGTGTTGAGAGGGCACCGTGGGTGGCGTAATGGACCCGATGACACACTTGTTTGGACTGGTTATAACTTATAAGATATAGGGTTGGGAATTGGCAGTTAAATTAGATTCTGGACCAGTGTTTCCCAATGTTGTAGACGCCAGCGCCGAATGTTGCCTCGTTGCTCAATTTTCGTTTTGCATTGCAATGTTCAGTTTGCATCGCTCTGCCCTCAAGTACGTGAGCACAGTTTGTGGATTTGAACTATAGTTCACCATGCTGTCCAAGTGTGGATTGACAGACATCCCACCTCTTTGACAAGTGAGAACATATGTAATAACTAATACAGAACTATCAGGCATGTAGGTATATTCACGATATTTGTTCAACGATAAACTATATATATAGTCTGTTCCAATAGAGAAAAGCTTTTTTGAAGTGAAAACTTCTTTAGCCACGTTGAGCACTTTTTGCTAGGGGGTAAAATTGTGGATTCGCGGATTTTTATTTAAAAAATAATAATTCGCTTTCACTTCTATCGGCACTTCTATTTAACGGATGATCATGTCACTCAGTGGCGTGCAGTTCATAGAGGCATAAAAGCACTGCTTCCCCAATACGTCAATGCGCGTATTTATATCATACTAGCGATCCGCCCCGGCTTCGCACGGGTAGCACTAATAGTCCTAATAGTCGATACCCAATATAGCTATAAAAATGGTTATTCTGAGTCAACCTTAAAAGATAGATATATTATGCTATCATGGACTTTTTTTTAGAACTTTTTGAGAGGAACAATTCCACCATACATTGTTTTCGTGTAACTTTAACTATTTACGCAGCGCACGCCACGACGTAAGCTCTCAGAAGAGAGGATTTTTTCCGACTTTGTTCACATAATTGCAATTTTCATAAGGATCTCTAATTTTTTGAAAATAAAATATAGGCTATGTTACTCGCTGATATTGTAGCTTTGTATAGGTGAAAGAATTTTTTAAAATCGGTTGAGTAGTTTTTGAGTTTATCCATTACAAACAAACAAACAAACAAACAAATCTTTCCTCTTTATAATATTAGTATAGATAACAGCTAGTAAATAGACCTATTCTGACCAACTCGAGCCTACCCCAGCTTCAAACCCTGTGCACGCCACTGATGTCACCTGACCAATAGTCTGCCACTTGACCAATAGTGATGGGAGTATTGAAAGACGACAAGTTTCTGGATATATCCCCATCATTACTGATCGAATTGCAGATTAGATTACGTGATCATGAAAATTAATCATGAGATTAATGAAGTTGAAAAAAAGATCATCTTAATATTGGAACAGACTAATGATCACGTTAGAAGTGCGTGGACGCGTGCCCGAGAAAACGTTTAATCATTGTGTTTTTAATGACTTGATGATTCTGGGCTTATTCGTAGCTATTCGTAGCTAATGTAACCCATCCAACTGCTATTTTTCTTATAGCACGAATTATTGTTTTAGAGAAGAATATAGGACTGAAAGTGAGCATGCTAATTCCATCAGCAGATTTGAAAGGTAAACAAACATATAATTTAGGGTCATTGTCTACCACTTTCCAACATAATAATATTAGGAAGGAATTGGCGCCGTCTGGAAAATTAGGAAAATTATTTATTCAAATATTGGGAGATTTTACGAAAACTATCGACTTTTTAGTAAGTACCTATTGGAAGGCTTATACAAAAAAAAAATTACGAAAAAATTTATCTGTCCACCAGAAAATAAAATCGAAACTACCTTTTTGAAAAAAACCATGCTCTCCTTCAAGGTAAGAGGATACAGCTAAGACACAGTTAACCCCTTTCATTCATTTATTCATTCACTAGATGATGCCTGCGACTTCGTCCGCGTTGATTGAGTTTATTTTAATTCCCTGGTGAACGATAATTAATATCAATGTGGAAAATCGATTGAAACTTCTTCATAAAGAAAGTCGATATTTATCAAAAATCTAATCAGTAACGCATTAGAACATTTTTTTTTTATCCACTACAAGTTAGCCCTTGACTGCGATCTCACCTGATGGTAAGTTATGGTAAGTGGACATCATTGAATCGAGCTGCCAAAAGTAAAATAAATGGTTGGACAAAATATAGTATGGTTTTTTGGGGTTGGGTAAGGTCGAAGCCCGTTTAAGGAGCCGCCACATCCTTTGAGAAACGCTGGTAGGTACCACCTACTATAATATATCCACATTTAAGACCCAGGAATCCGTAATGGGTTTTTATACAAATACAAATAGGCAAGGCGTTATTTTACCTGCCTATAAAGTGCGGGTCATTCGCGGAATTGATTTTTTAGATATTTTTTGTGGAAATACTCAGTTATTGTGTTTGTATATTCTGCAAAAGACTACCTCGTTGGTCAGGAAGTTGGGCGGTGTTTCACCCCCATGCCTCGGAGAGCACGTTAAGCCGTCGGTCCCGGTTATTATCACTAACATGATAATAGTCGTTTTAAAGCCCGCCAACCCGCATTGGAGCAGCGTGGTGGGTTTAAGCTCTAATTCCCTCTCTCCTATGAGAGTGGAGGCCTGTGCCCAGCAGTGGGACGTTAATGGGCTGTAGTGGTGGTGGTGGTGGATTCTGCAAAAAATATTATTACGTACCTATACCTAATTATTTCATCTGTAGGTACCTAATACCTACCTATACTTACTCGTACAGGATACCAAATTTTAGATTTGGATTTTTTTTATAGCGGACTTCAAGCTTTATCAATATACATTAAATCAAAATGAATGACCCTGACTGAAATGAACCCTTGAAGAGTGGAGACTGACTGAAGGAACTTTGGAAACATAACCCCTAAAATATAGGGAATAGCAATTTTTCGAAAAAAAATCCTATATCCCTAAAAATTTGGGATAGGTATAATTTGAGACATTATATCTCGAATTTTTTGGGCTTTTTATGGCTTTTGAGTCAAAAGTTTAAAATACGTGTTTCATGATATTTGTAAGTTCTTACGTAAATGGAGTTTGAGACATTATGCGAGCGAAGCAGGGAAGGGGCCGCTAGTTTTAGTATTATAAGTAGTATAAAATATATTGATTGAGCGTGTAGGTAAATAATGTTGTATTGGTATCGTCTCATGGCGAGGTCGGGGGTGAAAAGAATTGTTCGGCTGCCACGCACCGTGACCGGACCATTAGACGGCCACTGCGCAAGTTGGACTGTTCGCAAAAAAACTACTTGGTTTTCAATAACATTATTTATTTATTTACATCTAATTAGAATGACAATACCACTTTTACACTAACTAGATGGTTAAGCACTTATAAAATACTAGATGATTCCCGCGACTTCGTCCGCATGGATTAAGATTTTTTGATTCTCGCGGGAACTCTTTAGCTTTCCGGGATAAAAAGTAGCCTATGTCCTTCCCCGGGACACAATCTACCCCTGTAATTTCATCAAAATCGGTTGAAAAGATGAGCCGGGAAAGCGTAGCAGACAGACAGACAGACACACTTTCGCATTTATAATATACATATTAGTATGGAAGTATGGATGAATTACTAGCTAACGACTTCATCCGCGTGGATTGAGGTTTTCCGGTTCTCGCGGGAGCTCTTTAATTTTCCGGGTTAAAAAGTAGCCTATGTGTTATTCCATACTATAATCTATCTCTGTGCCAAATTTCATCCAGGTCCGTTCAGCCGTTTTGGCGTGATTGAGTAACAAACACCCATCCATCCATCCATCCAAACTTTCGCATTTATAAATTTCTATTCAGAAATCAGAAACCTATCCAATCCTTTGTTAAAAACGTTGCTTAGTAGATTATTTGAATGAGAAAAAGCAAGTTACCTACTTCATAGATTTCTTATTTTACTAAACTTTATGAAACATGTAGATTGTAGATAGATTATAAGTATAACCTATACCTACTACCTAGTACCTACTACAAAAAAAAATCACTTAAGTAAGTAGGTACTTTATTTTATATTATTTTTGTTATAATTGCACTCAAAAATGTTTGTAAGTGCTTTCTATTCTTTTTTTGTAGTCAGTACCAAACAATCGCCGCCTATTTTCACTTACATTAGTTTAGCGTAGGATAGTATAAATGAAATATGTGAACGCTCGCGTGATGTCTCCATCCCTTTGGCCACCCCACTTAGGTGATTGGTTTTTTTTTATAAATTCTACTGGATGCACGCTCAGCTTGCAGACTTTGATGCTCGGACCTGCATTTGCTTTGTACTACAGGTACGAGTAGGTTACCAGTACTATATGTAATCTATATGTACTTACGTATAATTCCTTTAGCTTATCTTAGCTTTTTGCTGTTAGAATTTGGACAAGGACCGGATTAGATATACCTCAGATATACCTAGGGACCGGGACAAAAAGACCACGCGAAACATTGCGGAACGACGATTTGTTTTGTCGCCTAGTGTGCGCACTCCTTGATATCATAACAGAAATGACGCGTAGTGTGTATGTCTTTGAGTTCTCTAGGTAATGGTATGTGAAGTCAGCCAATCCGCACTCGGCCAGCGTGATGGACTATCTGTCCCTT
Source organism: Erebia ligea (assembly GCA_917051295.2). Classification (NCBI taxonomy): domain Eukaryota; kingdom Metazoa; phylum Arthropoda; class Insecta; order Lepidoptera; family Nymphalidae; genus Erebia; species Erebia ligea. Next base: position 15,427,539 of record OU785228.1, read on the forward strand.
ATCAAGCTGTCCCTCGTCTGTGTAGTCCGCACCTAAACGTGAGAATAACAAGAGCTTTGGGCGGATTAGGTAAGGCACCATGTAATCTGATCCGAAAACCGCAGTGAGGGTTCAAAATGTTACGTTCAATACCTAGCCAAGGACTTTTGCTATAAACTTTTATGATTAGAAAGCTGAAAGAAACAGCTCAAAGAAACAGCGATAAAAAAGGATTCGGGATAAGAATATAAATAAAATAGAAACAGAAAATCGGTCATGTAACTAATAGGTAATTGGTGATGCCCTTCCCAACCCAAAATAAACTTTTAAAAAATGTCCGTAAACTCTTGGAGTTGCATAGACTGCCACGATAGGACGAAACGTACACAGAACGCGGACGTTTTTTCATGTTCTGTTTATTGTGTGTTTTCGCCCTTAAATCATTTAATTTGTCAATTTTCCCATCCACGGTGATTCCAAACACATCTCTCATCACCATTAGTGTATCACATCATCCCTTCCAAACAAATCAATTTAAATAAAATTTATTTCGCGTCGTCCAAATATTTATTGTAAGTATTTCACGTAACCTACTGACGAAAGGGTGTCTTGACACGTGCATGGGAAGTTAGGGTGGCGAACTACCAATTTTATAAGACCCTTTTCCTCCCTCTATCTCCTGAAAATAATAGAATAAAGAGGGGTGGGAAAAACAGTTAGAGAAGTCCTAGATAAAGTGGCCGTGTTATAGTAACACAAGACCCGATTTAATACGTTTAAAATTTATTATACTTACTGTTTGTTTGTGGGTCAAATTTGATTTCGGATATTATGAAGTGGTCTTTTATATTGTAGCAATAAAGTTTATGATGCCGTTAATGGTCATAAACTTGGAACTATCTCTATTTCCAAAACACGGAATAGGTAAAGACGGATAAAAGTAAAATCGAAGTTAAAGTAGCAATTACCTAAATATTATTTTTATGATTGAATTTGATGTTAGAGTAGGAATTCCATTTCTATATAATCTGGATGTATAATTATTGACTTTTAAGATCTATCTACCTAGGAATCTCAATGATTTTAATTTTTTTAGCTCTATTTCGTATACTTATAGACCTACTACTGAACTGATTTTGTAATGCAAATAGCATTAATAAATTTAGCTCCCGTGAAATTCGGGTTTCAACTCGTCAATGCGCTAAAACTGCCTGCTGTAAGATCTGCAAACTATGAATGTGACTTAATCAGGGATTTTATCATTAATCTTATACTCAACTCTTCTCTTCTGCAGGGGTACTTTCCACATAAACTTCAAGAACGAAATATCTGTTTAAATATTTAGGCCTTCTGACACAGGTACCTACGGGTATTAGAAGGCCTCAGCCAAAATCGTTTGATAATCATGTTTTTAGAAATAAATAATTTTCATTTTCATTCTCATTAAATGAAACTGCAAGCCCTCAAGGACCCGATTGGTGTGATAGGATTTTAGATTGTCATTTTTTATAGACGGAGGCAGAGAACTTTCTTAGGTCACTCACACTGAATCAACGAAGTAGGTACCTACTTACGTATCTACCCGTTCTTAGGTGCACATAATATTAACGATGCATTAAGTTTAACATAATAGTAGAGGCTATCGCTAAAAAAACAGGAACACAATTTCATTAAACAAATTTCGCACAAACCAAAATTCTTTATCGACGCAAAATGCAAAGGGTGTCACCCTCTTTCGGGAAGACAAATTATTAATTTCATAACATCATCCCGACTATTACAAGTCGCCAACGACGCGTGGCCGTAGACTATTAGAGGACGCATTTTATGATTTTACCAGTTTTTAGGGTTCCCTACCACAGTTAATATGAAAGGCCCACACACACACACACACACACACACACACACACACACACACACACACACACACACACACACACACACACACACATATATACACACAGTTTATATGGCGATGGCTCGAGAGACAAGCTCATAGGTATCTCTATTCCCCGACACTATCATGTCATCAAACTACAGTCCCACAGACTTAGGTATCTGACCCGGTGACAGCGTCGCTAGTATCTATTAGAAATTAAATAAAAACAAAAACTTAACAGGCATATTTAAACAATATTTCCAATGGACATCATCCACGATTCATACATTTTTGGTCCAAAAATGAAAGTGCCGGCCAAAAAATTGTTTTTGCTGTATTTCGTTAGAACTTGTCCACCTAAACATTTTTTATTATTATTATAATTTTTTTTTTTTTTTTTGATTATTTGTTATGACATAATTTTACTTTTTTGGTGTTTATGTTTTTTGTAAAACAAAATAAAAAACTCCAAAAAAGAAAAAAAATAGCTTAGAAACATTTCACATAAGTACCTACCTACTTAATCGAAAAAATATAGATTTTAAAAACTTAAATAAAACCAAGGGCAATCGTTCTACAGCTTCGGTGAAACAATAAAAAAAGTTTAGGTGGACAAGTTCTAGCGAAATACAGTAAAAAATTTTGATGTCCGGCACTTTTTACTTTTGGACCAAAATGGATGATGTCCTTTGGCCACCGGGTCAGATAAGCTTGACGGACTGTATGAGAGTACAAGGGAATAGAAAGTGCACCTGTGTTTGCGCACACAATTATTGTGCAATATCTCTTGCGCTAATGTCTTAGACCAACATTCAGTGGAGACTCCAGAAAACATAATTTCTATTGTCTACAGTCTACACGATAGAATCAGAAATAAGAAGATCCGTAGAAGAAACGAGTTTCAAAGTAGAAATTGCAATGGGTAAGGTTAAGGGGGGATAGTTTGAAGAAATATCTACAATCTTTGGATATGAACAGCACAAAATTGACTTGTAACAATTCATGCAAAAGACGTCTAGTTCAGTTGTGGACATTTATCGATGATTACTTCATTTAGGAATAAATAGAAAACCCCTTGATCACCTGTTGTCTGTCTGTCTGTCCGTGTGTCAAGGACAAAAAGTCTCTTCTTGAAAACTACTTGAGATCCAAAAATTATTAAGTGAAAATACAGTAAAAATGTTTTGGCGCGGAACCCTATAACTAGCTCCCACTTGACCGTCTTGTTTTTTCGCGTCTATCTCTCTGAGTCTCCATTGTCACAGATCGACTGGGGATACCGGAAGTTGTAAAGTAGTGATTTGTAACGCACGCGCCGCAACGGCCGACGTCACTTCCGCTTAGCGCCATAATGACATAGACTATAGAGCAAGGATGACAAACTTTTTTTAGGTTAGAAGGGGCGCATTATGCGCGAAAGCCACTGGGATCTGGGACAAAGTTAAAGTAAAGTAGGTAAAGTAAGTACTAAGTACGGTAATCCTAAAGATATTTTAGATTCTGTATCCGTCCTTAGGAGAGCACTAACGTCCGATATTATTAGTAACATCAGAGCATCGAAATCGTACCCACTAGTAGGTACTTACTACTTAGTAGGTACGATTTCGATGCTCAGTCGATTCGTACGAGTCGCAGAAGGATTTGGGAGCCAACTGTATTGTAATCCCAAGAAAGATCCTCAGCAACGAGATGTTCGAAACAGAAAGACTTAAAATCTTACAAATGTTGTAGGTACCAACCTGTATATTTGTACTAATAAGTATTCATATTTTTTAGTACACATATACAGGTACCTACTTAGTACTTAACTACCTATGACATACTCACTTCATGACCTTTAATTATAAAGATTCGCCACCCCTGTCATGGAGATGTTTTGCCGTCTTGCTACGAGTAGATAGGTATATTCTACTATCCTCCCCTCTTTTATCGTACCTATCACCGTAGCGCCGAGCTTTTACTTTTAATATTTGTTTACCTACATTTCTCTCTCCATTTAATTACGCAGGCCCTGTTAATGTTCTTCACAAATGTCCATAATTTAAAGATAAGGTATACCGTGGGTATACCTACCTACCAAGAGTGACTCAAGACCTACTAAATACGATAGAACTACAATAATTCGTTGACCTGCATCCTACTAGGTATTATGATTTATGCGGCCTCGTGGTTTAAGTTGTTGAACCTATCTTTGCGGTATAAAAAGTAGCCTATCTCCTTTCCCGGAACACAACCTATGTCTGTACCCCTCAAAATCGGTTGAAAACATGGGCCGTGTCGAAAGCATAACAAACAAACTCGCATTCACATAATGTTAGGATATTATCAATATTAGGATGTTTGTCAATATCGAACTTTTTTTTTTTTTTTTTTTTTTTAACCACTACAGTTTAGCCCTTGACTGCGATCTCACCTGATGGTAAGTGATGATGCAGTCTAAGATGGTAGCGGGCTAACCTGTTAGGGGCATGGCAGTTATATTAAACCCAGGCCCCTATTCGGTTTCTACACGGCATCGTACCGGAACGCTAAATCGCTTGGCGGCACGTCTTTGCCGGTAGGGTGGTAACTAGCCACGGCCGAAGCCTCCCACCAGGCCAGACCAGGGAAAATTCAGAAATTATAAATTCCCAAATTGACCCTGCCGGGAATCGAACCCGGGACCTCCGTACGTTAAGGCAACAGCGCTACACACTGCGCCACGGAGGTCGTCAAAACTATGTCAGAACTATGATATAATCAGGTCTTGGCACATCAATGAAGACTTCTGGCATGGCAGCTGACGACTGGCACCACTAAGATGCCATGGCGGCAAATAACGGCCGATCTAAATATGGTGACATCAAAAGACTGCAGTTGGTGGGCACAAAATTCCCGTGTGTTGGCATTTGGCATTCAGCTATTTTGGCCATTTGGGCTTGCATCAGATGATCAGGTATCACACGGTCAATTTTTTTCTTTATGATGTGACTTAAGTCAAATGAGTTTTACTATAGTAGGTGCTATCGATTACGGATTTTATTTATGCAGAAAACTAATCGTTGTCAAACAAGCCTTTAACAAAGATTAAAAAAAAGTCTGGAATGCAAAATCTCGACATGACTTTGAATGTAGAATTGATATTATGGGAATGGGAGGTATTCATCCGCCTACCGGGTGCATCTTATTTATGATCGCTACTGTAGCGGCCATAGAGGTGCCGTACATTCGAATACTAGAAGTGGAGATGTAATGCAAAACGGCGTCAACTAGCTCCACTCCAAGCACCGTAATTGGAGTTCTAGTTCAACAAATTACTTAACGGCTAATAATTACTTAATTATTAGCCGTTGCTTGCGGCTATTTATGGACAATGTACGAACTTTAGACAAACCTGGCCAGCCATATTATATTATAGCCATTTTAGACATATTTTTACTGTTATATACCTGTTTTTGATTGAGAAAAATGGTGAGGAAACTTACAGTGTAATTGCCATTTTTCTCTTAGAGAGAGGGCAACTAAGGCCACCCAGCCGCCTCAATCATTTTAAGTGAGTGAATTAGCGCTGTAATATCTTCTTTTAGTTTGCCTATCATTAAATCAATAGGGATATCTAGTATGTACCTATTAGTAACAGCTAGTATTTGTCCTACAGCTGATATGTATGAAGTCTAATATACTTATCTGCATCTCTATGGTCTACAATACAACTCAACGGCGCCGGCGCAAGTCTCAGCGGAATGGATTTGAGAAAGAGTTTATTGGATTTCACAAGATAAATGGTTTGTTTTAGTATGAATTGCGAGAAAATTGGCAAAACTAAATTACCTACCTTAGATATACCTACCTACCAACCAATCGAGAAAGAGTCGAATCTTGGACCAATCAGAACAGACATCTTGGTCTGCTCCACCAGCAAAATATACCTATGTTAGTCTATCTTGTAACTGAATATAAAAATCATATAGGTATACAATTATAACAGCGAAACTGTGTTTGCCCTTCTGTTTCCCTTTCCACCTTTTCAAGGCTAGTTGAGCTATTTTCAATAGCTAAGCAGATCTTGAAAAAAAATTGCACATAAATAGCTTGCATCCTGCAACCAGAACACGAACAAGAAGCAGAACAATAATTAAGAGTTCCACCAGAATTATAAAAATTCTTCCTATTCATACGCAGACAAAATAGAAGGCTGCAGCTATAAAAAAATTACCTACCTGCATACAAGTGAAGTATAGAGGTAGCTTAGTTTAAATAAAGGCAACAGGAAAACGCTTCGACGTGGACGGACTTCAATTCTCATAAAAGTACTTTGTACCTTTTATTAAATCAATGCCATTAACCTTTAGGCACTATTATTAACTTGAGTTTAATCAGACTCATTACCACTTCGATTCAGGCATACCTCTCCTCTCCCGGCCTTTCTCGACAACCATCAATCTCCTTCCAAATATAGAACTGTACAATGTATTTAGTTTGAACCCTATTTCTTAGGTAATAAGCTTTATACGTTATCAGCTTTCACCAATTATTTAAGCTGTAGGTTGAAACACGTTGAAAGATCGACAACCTATTTGTAGAAATACCTACGTGAAGATATTCACCAAAAAATAATCAAAAATACCTATAACTATTTACGAATTATTTTAGGAGCCAAAAAATAAGAAAGGAATCCTTTAATAGTACCTAATATAACTTGAGTCCCAATTTTGACTGAGCAGAAAGATTTTACGAAAAAAGAAGAGCAAGAAGGTAATAGTTATCTGGTATATGAACGACATAATATTGTCCTTCAGTGCATCATAATGCGCAAAATATAGAGCAAGAGAAACATTGGAAGAAGCTAGGAAATCGGACAATATACCTATTAGATGGATATTTTTTTTTTATTAAAATAAAAATTTAAGATAAGTTTAGGAAGTCCTAAAGTCATGGCGATTGTCGAATGCGAATGATAGAGCCTAATGCATTTTGACAGAAGTTGAAAAGAAGTTGAATGCAAAAGACATGAAAGAAAAAATAATTCGACGGTCCAGGAAAAACTGCCCACTTAAAAAAATAGTAAATTATAAATAATCCTAGCTCTTTATACGATGCTTCACTAGTACGTTTTACTGACTAGTATTTAGCAGGACAATCTAGAAACAGAATGTACTATATGAAAAGAGAGGTGAAGTTGGAAATGTACCCATTAGAGACTAGAGTCCCATGCGTAAAGGCCTTCCGTTGAAAGGACCTGAATTACCCCACTTTACGGCAGGGTAAATGCGGGCAATGGGAATCTTTTAAATGTAGGGTAAAATAGGTAAAAGGGTTGTACCAAACGTAAAACGTGTGTAACATGCGTAGGCCTATACATCCTTTACGTAGTTTAGAAGCATTTTATCAGCAGATTTTTACTAAAGTTAATACCACCTTTGGAACTTTGTCATTAGGAGAGTTTAGATTTACAAGCTTTTTGCACCAACAAATCTGGTTTACTTACTTACTTGTTTGCGGTCCAAGTATTTGAGACTAAAAATTTGCTCAATAATTTCCTCAATGACTACCTCGTTGGTCTAGCTAGTGGTTCGCATGTTCGACTGCGTGAGTCCCGGTTCGGGCCTGTTGGGTTTTTCTGACTAGAAATTCTTAGTAGGTACCAGCCCGGAGTTAGGAAGTTGCCCGTGCCTTGGAGAGCACGTTAAGCCGTCGGTCCCGGTTATTATCACTAACATGATAATAGTTGTTAAAGCCCGCCAACCCGCATTGAAGTATAGTGGAATGGTCTAAGCTCTAATTCCCTCTCTCCTATGGGAGTGGAGGCCTGTACCCAGCAGTGGGACGTTAATGGGATGTAGTGGTAGGTGAAGTACCTACCACTACCTTCTTTCCTCGTAGCTACTCTAGCGGTTGTTTCTTTAAAAACTCACACGATGTTCAAATTCATATCTAATTCGGGTAGGTATATGATTGTATTTAAAAGATAATATGTTATATTTTAGATATCTCTCATGCAAGTAGGTGTTCCCGTCCATAGACCAAAATCTAATAAGTACTTCGATTATTCCTAGTTAGTCACTCCTGCATCTTTAACTGACTATACTAATTAATGTACCTGCCTTTTAAAACGGTAGGTATTCCTAGTAGCAATTTCCGTTGGGGTGTTGTAGCCAACGGACAACGGTAGCCAACAGTTAGTATAGTACGTAGGGAGACGGTAGTGGGTTTGCCGACTAAGTCCCATCGTAGGGCCAACCACATACCTAAAATGTTACGTTACGTCAGGAAATATTGCCTACAATCTTGCTACAGTGGGCCATACCAATAAAGCTGGGTGAATAACAATGGGGCATTGAAGGTCTAACGTTGGCCTATCTTCATTAAAATAACCAATGTTTAGGTATTTTATTTACAAAATCTTAAACCTATATAACTTTAAATAGTTAGTGAGAACTATATTTTTAAAATACACTGGTATTTTGTGAGCTTTGCCCGTAAAATTTCTGTGTCCTTAATACCGTATGTGTACGTTAGTACATAATACCTCAATGGGGCCAACTAAGTAATTACAATTATGGCAAAGAGGGACAACGACTTTTCAACGGTAGGCACAACTATTTTTAGGGATGACAAGTCTAACTGTTGGCCAACCAAACTGAGACAAAGGCCCAATCAACAGCCAACGCAAATTGCTACTAGGGATTCCACTCGAAGCCTCGAGAACTATTAAATATTCAATCTGTGCCTGTGCGTAGTGTATATAAATCTTCACATTCCCATGCTTAGGTATAAAACAAATATTAGGTACTAGCTGATGCCCGCGACTTCGTCCGCGTGGATTTTAGGTGAAACTGAATAAATGACCGTCAGTCTGACAATATATTTGAAGATCTCTCTACTGTCTTAGGTCTCATTTACTTTTGTATATGGAGTTTTTTTAACCCAATTTTTTTACTTTTCCATACAATTTTTCAAACCTTTTTTTCATAAGAACCTTCTCCTTAATACAAACACAACAAAAAAAGAATTAGCGAAATTGGTCCAGCCGTTCACGCGTGATGCCGTGACCAAGGGAAATAGGGATTCATTTTTATATTAGGTATTTAATAGAAAACAATCATACCATAGGATAAAAGAAAAAAAGGGCACCCGCATCAACCGCATAAACATCTTAAGTAACAATCGCAAACAGTAGGGTTGCCCCAATGTTTGCGCACGAAACATATCTGTTGGCTCAGTTGATTGCTATCGAAACTTTACAACTGACCACTCGGAATCGGATTACCGGTTCGTTACGATCCAACATTTTTGTTTGTCTGACCGCTAACAACGCAAACAATACGGACAGTTTGGGTATTGGGGTAGCGTGTTTGCACAACCCTGATATAGTTCTGTTTGCGTTGCAATTTGCGATTCCAACTTTTAATTACGCATATCGCAACATTGTTTTAACTTTTGTTCGCTCGAATTTGTGTAAGTTTGGGTGTTACCTAATATGTTTAATGTTGCACAAAGTAGATTAATAAAATAATGTAAAAAAACATAGTAGGTATGCCTATTATATATAAATAATATGTTTTTCGTACCACTTGCTCAAAAAAGTGACATTCTATGCCACAAAAAGCGAACATAACAATAGTCATTTTTAATCTGTTAAAAACAGGGAAAGAAAATTGTACTGAATTTCATTCATCCTCTAGGGGGAGAATGTGATTTAAATTTGGAATACTTACCGAAATTTATACTGAACTACATCTGTGTTTACACCATTGAGTTTGTATATAAAGCATTAGGTATACATCTTTTTGAAAAAGGAATACGCATTTATTATGCAGTTATGATTATTAAATAAAATGACGAAAACCGACGAGGCCGTATGAGCTTGATGCCTTTGCTTTTCCGACAAAAAAATATTAGTCTAGGAATTTGCCGCGTTTTTGTTTTCTTCAAATACATGAACGTTAATGTAGGTAACTCTCTCTATCAATAATTGGACCAATGTTTCGAATGTTAACTTTTACTTTTAATTTGCTTTTGACTTTTTACTTTTTGACGACCTCCGTGGCGCAGTGTGTAGCGCTGTTGTCTTAACGTGCGGAGGTCCCGGGTTCGATCCCCGGAAGGGTCAATTTGGGAATTTATAATTTCTGAATTTTCCCTGGTCTGGCCTGGTGGGAGGCTTCGGCCGTGGCTAGTTACCACCCTACCGGCAAAAACGTGCCGCCAAGCAATTTAGCGTTCCGGTACGATGCCGTGTAGAAACCGAATAGGGGGTTGGGTTTAATATAACTGCCATGCCCCTAACAGGTTAGCCCGATACCATCTTAGACTGCATCATCAGATCACTTACCATCAGGTGAGATCGCAGTCAAGGGCTAACTTGTAGTGGATAAAAAAAAAAATTGTCATTATTTTTAATAAATGCTTATCTCATATTATTATAGTGTTAATTTTTTCGCAAATGGTACGAAAAGTAGAGTATTTTCCTCGGTGATAAAGCTGTCTTAGTCTTGGGTGAACTTAAATCCCTCGCTACACTCAGGACTCGTCTTAAATCCCTCGCTTCGCTCGTGATTTAAGTTTTTAACACCCTCGCTACGCTCGGGAGTAAACCTCGAGTCCTTCGTTACGCTCGCGATTTAAATCGTCACCCGCGACAGAAGACACTGCTTTATCCCCTTGGTTAATAATCTACTATTATTTGTTATTTATTTATTTGTTAGATATTAGAAAAAAAATATGAAAATGTTTAACTTAATATTAATTGACCGAGCGAAGCGAAGGTCTCTGAGTCTACTTGGGTGAATTGGCACTTGTCCGTCCGTCCGTCCGTCCGTCCGTCTGTCAGAGCCTTATAACTTCTGAATTGCTGAACGTAATTACTTCAAATTTAAATATAATATGTAAATCGATGGCCTCCCGCCGAATATGGCTTAAAAAGTTATAAAAATCTTTATTTCAGGGGGGCTCTCATAGAAGCGAATGCGAAGTAAAATATTTTTTATAGCGTTACATAGGGTTGCAGTATATCATTTTAAAGATAATTAAGAATAGAGTCCAAAAATATTTTTTTTTTAATTTTTCCCCAAAAAATTAACGAAATGGGAGGCTTTCAAAGTAGCGATTTTCTAACGTCCAAAGTTGACCTCAGAACTCTCAATTTTCTGAACTCTCAAGCCTGAAACTTGATCAATTATTTGAATTATATCCTGTACTTGAACAACAAATACTAAAATTAGATAAATATTAAGTATAAGGAAACGAAATTATTTAATTTTTAATGATGATGATATTTTTAACAGAACTTCACACTGATGTCAATAGATGGCGCTCTGTGAAACCGCGAGGTCTCAGTTCGGGGCGAACCACTAGTAATTTAGTTTAGATTTTGTAAACATTGTTTTAGATGAAACACTGTAAAATGTTTGAGGAGGGCGATCATCACTGCAACGCAGTTTTATACTTTTGCAGGATGATCGTTCATATATGTTTTTTAAGTCCTAGGTGTATGTTTCAAAATAAAGTTTTTATTATTTATTATTTAAAGAAATAACCAATAAGTTTGGCTATTCAGCGGGGTAACGCAGCCAGCGTTCTGGGCACATTGTGACCAATTACAGAATTGTTATACAGATAACACAATTGGATAAGAAATTTTCTGATAAATAAAGTCATAATCCTTCCTTTTGCCTTTGCCGTAGTCGGGTAAAGCCGTCGGTCCTGCGCCTGATCTCTCCCCGGTCGTGTCGGATTTTCCGTCCCATCGGGCTATGAGAGTAAAGGAACAGAGGGTGCCTGTGTATGCGCACACACTTGTGAACTATAATATCTCCCGCGCAAATGGCTAATCTCTCTGGAGAATAAGGAGATAGGCCGCCGTGACCGATATTCGGCCGGGAGGACATTATTAGTTGGGTAAAAACCTGTCTAAAAAAACTAAATCAAACTTCCAATATAAACATAATACAGAATGGAAACAACACGGCGAAATGGATTGATCGACTGCAGTCAATACAACCGATTGGCGTACCTACCCACCATTCCTAAGAACACAGACGCTTGTTCCATTGCAAATATATTCAACGAAAATCCCTATTAACTATTCATCGGAGCGGTTCACCAAAGGATCCCACGCAAAAACCAAAGAGATTGATATATCCGCCTAATTTGCCTATAATAAAATATGTCATATCATATGGCTTTTGAGCCTTGCAACGGAGCCTAAAAACAGCCTTTTCAAAGAACACCGTATATCCGGTGGAATTCATCGGACAAAAAAAAGGAAATTGGTCTTTAAGGATCCTTCCAATTAAATAAAGAGAAAGGCTTAAGTGATGGGGGCCTCGAGAGGCATAAATCAGTTTAGTGGATTTTAATTATGGTAATCAGGATGTCCTTTTCTCTTTTACTTCTTTGGCCTTTTGTGGTCTAATTTGTGTGCACTGAATATTGCGGCAATTGAAATCTAAACTGGGCTTTTTATTGGACATGCGCGGGTTGTCTTATTGTTAGGAATTCGTATGGGTTTGTTTTATTCAAGGGCTGGATGGGACACTAGCGTCGGTCGTTCGCGTGGGCAGCTAATTATGATAACTAGACGATGCCCACGATTTCGTTCGCGTGGATTTAGATTAGATTTTAATATTATACTGATACACCAAAAAAATTTGAATTTGGAATTTCATGATTATGTACCTAATCCAGTAGGATTTTGACTCTTTGATTTTCCGGGATAAAAAATAGCCTAATAGCCCCGAGATGCCACTAAATTGAATGATTGAATCTTGAAAAATCTATATTCAACAGTGATGGAGTATATGGAACGTTAAAAGAGCATACAGACAAATACACTTTCGCATTTATAATAAGTACCTATTAGCCAGGTTAAAGAGTTTTAGGTTACGTAGAAAATAAATATCCCTATTGTTTCGTCCAGTCCATCTGCCCATCTGTGGGGAGCTGTTTTAAAAATAATCCAAAAGAAAATGAGGCACAGTTAAAGAAACTTGTTACTCAAAGAATCAGGGAAAAGCGAGAGCTGAAAAAAAATTTTGTTTGGCGCCTTTGAGGTATTACGAGGTAAGTATTTTAAAAGAATAAAATATGGGCAGGTCGCTTGTTTGGGATGCAACGTGTGCAGACACTTTAGCTGCATCCCACATTCAGGCGACCTCCTCTACGGCGGGTGCAGCGGCCATCAGCGCCGAACAGGCCAAGAGGCGCAAATATGAAAACCTCGATTCGAGCTTCATATTCGTGCCTTTTGGTGTGGAGACCTCGGGGCCGTGGGGCCCGGGGGCTCGAGCTCTTTTTGAGGAAATTTCTAAAAGGGTTATCGAGTCAACCGGGGACCCGAGAGCTGGCAGCTACCTTGGTCAAAGAATTAGTTTGGCCATCCAAAGGGGTAATGCTGCCAGCATCTTGGGTACAATGCCTCGCTGCGGTGGTCTCGATGAGGTTTTAGATTTAATTTAATTTATTTTACTTAGTTTTAATTTAATAGTGTTTGTATAATATTAGTTTTAATTTAGATTTCATTTATAGTTTGTTTATTTCCTAGTTCTAAAATTAAATTACTTTTCCATAAAAAAAAAATATATGCCTGTTTAGAATATCAGTGATATAAATAAAAATTAAAAGCATAATTTAGTTTTATCACGTTACGCCGGTGCATATGATTACAATCAATACAAATTAGCCGAGACCCTGTTATTATCAGCGAGTTGGCACTAAAGGAATTAATAATCTGACATTATAGCACAATTAAGGATAATTTGCTTTTGTTTTTCTAGCGATAAATTATCTACTACAGTCCGTGCTTCCACGTGGAACTAATTTATTTACTCTGTGCACACCGCGGTCTTTTAACTGTTATCCTTATCACCTCAGTAACAGAGTTCAAAATGCGGATGATTATTCAAATTACGTTACAATCAAAGACAGGGCAGGTGACCATTATTGCTTCTAAATGAATATATTATAGCTTTCGCAGTTTTTTTACCACGCGTTTTCTTTAGAAGTGGAGCCATTAACAATGAATTAACTTCCCGCGTAGAGAAATTTTTCTTCGAAACGTGTTAAAATGGTCTTGTAATTGGATGTTGGCATGAATAATGGATGCTAAGCGGTTTTCAGTACGCTTCAATAGCTTCAAGATTGTGCGATACGTTAGGTGTTCGTCGTATGCGATATTTGCATATCCGCTATTTTATTTACATCAGAATGTAGAATATCATATACCAGCTGAGCGATCGCGTAACTTCTGCATCAATCATTGTTACAGTATCAATTGTTGTAATTGGCTGAATTTATTGCATTCTTGCTGCGTCAATGGATTATGTCCAATAGTGGAAGAGTGTTAACCAATCAGAGGTGATTGCGATGTATCAATGATTGATGCAGAAGTTACGCGATCGCTCGGCTGATTTGAAAAGCTTGTTTCTATGATACCAAGCATTTGCGTCCCGGTTAATGCCGCGCAAAAACTGATTGGGGTTTGCCTTAAAAATATTCTTTTTACCCTTTGATAGATACTCGCACTTGTCATGTTTACTGTATGCTAATAATTACTTACCTACTTTCGTTTATAATCAAACCCCAATTAGAATAAGGCGCATAACGCATTGTCTTACCCTTCCATACAACTCTTCCTTATTTTCCCATATTATGGAACCTGATTCGCCATACATACGAAAGCTATGGTTTTACAGTAACGACCATAATTGATAGAAAGAAATAATTTATTTCTTCGTAGGCCTACCTAAAACATTCTCACGCCCGATTAAGATCAGCTGAGAGCAAACCTAGAGAAGATGAAGAGTAGTAGTTACCTACTCGTAGTTTTGGCCACAATTGAAAGAAAGAAATACTCGTTTATTCGTACTTACCTGAATAAAACAGAAACAAACAAGAGCAAAACTATACCTGCCTTACCTATCGAATTGGTCTTAGGAATCAATCGTAGGATTACCCGTGTTTTCATAGATCGATTAAAGCTCATAATGAAATCGGCTTTAACTAGTCAGACCTAAATTGATTGTGTGTGTATTAGGGGAGTAGGTAATTAGATCGGACCAGCATAAGTACCTATACGTTACCCTCTGATTGATGTTGCCACGTCAATCTTAATTCTTCGTAATGAAGACAATAAATAAAATTATTCATATTCTTTGTATTTATGAGCACAGATTTATTATTGAGTCCATAATTAGGTATTTCTATTAAGGATTAGGATACATTTAACGAACTTAATTTATTTATCGGGATAGTACCTAGGTATGTAAATTATATGATTACGTGTGCTAGATGATGACTTTGTTTGCATGGATTAAGATCGAAAACATACTGGGGACCCTGAGGCTCAATAATTATTGTTTAAGCAAATCGTAATCAGTTGTCAGCTTAAAACTTATACCTACTCGAATTGTTTAAGGAGTTCATGCATACTTTTTGACGGGCAAGCAACTATGAACTCCTTAAACAGGTTGAATTATCCGAGGTTGAAAAAACGATTACGATTTTCTTACACAATCCGGGGCTTATAGAAACTCTGCACAGGACTCAGCTTCGGAGAAAGAAGGACGTTTTGTGGCGTCGTGCTAGTGTGTTGGCTCTATATAAAGTGAATCACGCGGACATTTCGTCGCGAGGGCGTACGGACTAGTTTAGTCCAACTGACCTCCCATCCGTCCTAACGTCATCTTGACCTATGCCATGGTCCGAGTCTCACAGGAGGCGCCCTTAGGAAGACGTCAGCCCCCTGATGTCTTCGAGCCCTAGGGCTTATTTATCGGCGATGCCTAGCGCTCGCCCAAGCCCCGAGCATCAGGGCCTAAGCTGCATGCTCAATCTGGAAAAAAAGGAAATTCATTGCCAAACAAAACATTTCTTCCCATCTTCATTTAAAGGTTGTCTGGAAGAGATTGCTTTGCAATAAGACCGCCTTTGCACCCTTCTGTTGTATCTTTTAATCTTTCTGTTTATTGTCCTTGTTCTAAGTGTGTTCAATAAAGAGTTTATCTATCTATCTATCTACTTCTCATAACATGTTTCCTTGGGAATTCTTCGATTTTCTGTACAAAATATCATAGAAAACATCAGTGTAACGCGTACCTACCTAATAGGAAAACCCAATTCGTTGCGTTGGAAATCGCCTTAGCTGGAATGACTGTACAAATGCACACAATAACCCAGCATCCCTCACCATAATTTATACGAGAAATCACCCTCGGCGTCACATCCTATCCCGCCGGAAGCTCGCCGCCGCCATTTTGGACGCACGCGGCAGGAAGTGAGTGCACGCGCAACGCAATGTCACTTCCGGTTTTGTTGTCACTAGGACGCTTTAGAGAAAATATTTTGTAGGATTTCATGATTTCAAACGCATGATTTGGTGTTCAAATTTATTGCGTTTTGAAGTTTTGGGGTGGGCTTTGAAGTGTCACAATGTTGGTGCATTATTCGATCTATTATAAACCTACCTATTATTACCTAAGTATAATTGTTTTAATTAATCTATTTTTATATAGTAATGTCAGATTTTAAGGAGATTTGTGCCCGATTTCATCAATATCATTTTAGGGAGCACCTAAGTAACAGTTGTCACATTACAATAAAATAATTAGGTCACCTACCTGATGGAATCTACAGCTTCGGTATTGGTCTTAGCTAGTGTTCTCTACACATTTTGTGAAAACGGCATTTAAGTATGTCATTTTTACCTATGTACAGCGGTAACTGGTTTTTTAAGATCCTGTCCTTATAATTTCAACTTTACACCTCTTTAGATGGCTGTGACAGACAGACATAAAAACAGACGAAACTATGAGTAAAAAATACTGGTAACTTAAAACAAATTTATAAAACTTACTCTGGTGATTAGTAGAGTTTACGTTTGGGAAAGTGGCATAGTTACTTAGTTTATCGAAAGCCATAGTTTTTAGGGTTCCGTACCCAAAGGGTAAAAACGGGACCCTATTACTAAGACTCCGCTGTCTGTCCGTCTCCAGGCTGTATCTCATAAACCGTGATAGCTAGAAAGCTGAAATTTTCACAAATGATGTATTTCCGTTGCCGCTATAACAACAAATACTAAAAATTAAAAAAATATATATATTAAGGGGGGTCCCCATACAATAAACGTGTTTTTTTCGTATTTTTTTGCTCAATATTAAAAACGGTAACAGGTAGACGGTTCAAATTTTCACAGAATATTAACTTGTATATTACCTTTCAAAATAAATAATTAAATATCAATAAAGTACATATTAAAGGGGGGCTCCCATACAACAAACGTAATTTTTTGATATTAACAATAAACCTCTACAAACAAAGTTAGTTTTGCGGTTCATTTCGTCTTGTTTTTAATACGTCATAAATCGTAAAACTTACTACAGGTTTGTACGGAACCCTCGGTGCGCGAGTCCGACTCGCACTTGGCCGGTTTTTTAAATCCCTAGCGTGCCGTAGAAACTCAATCTTCATAATACCTATCTAATGTCGATATCATAAAAATATAATTTGTAGAAAACGGTTGCTCTATTCTATTAAGTTAGTGTTTTAATAAAGTATGAGTAGTAAGTACCTATGCAAAAATGCTTTGACCCATTTCGGTATGCATTCTTTGAGATTATTTTTATTAAAAATCCATCTCTTTTACTAGATAATATTATAATTCAGAGATAAATATAACTTGTATTATAACTCATTGTCTTGCTCTTCTAAATCCTATTTATGAATAAGTTTGTCTCTTTTTGGAGTCGCTTTTTCGTTTCATCGAGTTTTCAAATCACAACGATTCTAAAGAAGTTTCATTTCAAAAATAAACAAAGAAACGCTTTAGCTTTAATTAAGAGATTAATATAAAAACTCTAGTATGCAATCAATAAAAACCTCCATAGCAACAAAGTTGTAAAAAATCTTTTTTCAAACGTGCTAGTTACTTTATCTGTGCATATTCACAAAACCTCATTTCAAACGCGCTAGTTTATCTGTATCTGTATATCCACAAATTGCCGCGCAATAGCGTCGGCCGTCGATATAAATCTTCTATTGAAACAGGCCTCTCTCAACCATTCACGAGGATCTTTTCAACGCGGAAAAACAGACAGGCTCGGTTCAAAACAAACACTCCTGCGGGCCAGAGATCAAAGCGCGATATGATACATACGCGGTTTAATTTGGCGCCAACTGAACTGACAGGACGCCATTTTGTAAGTTTTCGCGGTATTGAGTCGGTTTTTTCAGCGGACTCAGGGATGTCAACTATCGGTTTTGAAATGATAAACTTTTTTTTAGCAACACGTTTGAGCTCAAGCTTGATGTTCCTTTTTCTGTTACAGGATATCTAATGCTTACAAAAGCGACATCATCGACCTGCGACGACAACTGCAGCACAGTTCAAGACTGAACATTACCTAAGTAGAAGTAGGTAAAATCACCTAATGATTCAAAAGAATGAATGAAAACATTTGAATTTGAACGGCAGGATGTCACGCTGAACGCCTTGAAGGCTAAAACTTAGAGAGTAGAGTGGTAGAGTGGAATTAACTTTCATAGCGAGTTTTACATGACCTACCTACGCCTATTAATATTAATGTTAAGTTTATTAATATGTTACCTGAAATCCATACTTTCAGTTTCATTAGGTACCATAATTGAGTTATCTTTCAAACTTGCAGTCGGTAGGTATTAGGTATAGGTATCCTATCTACATATATAATATTCACCGTGGAGTCTTAGTGGCAAAAATTTTTTGCGAGATATTTCACCGCGGTTGATTGCCTCATCTGGTGACAGAAGGGCTGGCTCATTTTTTGCGCAAAGGATCAGCCTGGCTGTCCAGCGCGGAAATGCAGCCAGTATTCTCGCCACCATTCCACGCGGGCATGATTTATATAGTAATTAGGTGAGGCTCGCTAGCTTTAATTTCTATTGTATTGTTTTCAATAAAGCTAATTATATTTTCAAAAAAAAAAAAGTTATAAAAAAATACTAGCTGTTTAAGTAGGTATAGTTTTCATTCTATCGATATTTCACCCCCCATAGAGTGCAGCCTTTCGAGTTACACGAGTCGTACTCGAGCTGGTAGAGTGTTTATGAGTTTTCATTATTCATACTCCGCGGCGCATTCTTGGGGGCTGCAAATACGTGTCCGAGATGTGTACCTACTGTTTATTTATTTAGGACTTTTCACGCACGGTTTTTACACTCGTTGGAGTACGAGGGTTAAATTTTTTTAATGGACTTTCTAGAAACCTTTTTTTTGTTATTTGTACGCTATCTGCAATCAGTTGAAAGTTTAACTATACTTAAGCAGATAATATTTTGCGTGTGTCAAGAGTCGGGAGAAAGTCACTCTTTCGAAAAACTCTTCTTATTATTATTATTATTATCTCTTCTTATTAATATTATTCCTCAACTGTGGATCTTTTGGTCTTGTGGACGCTGCATGGTCGTTGGAGCCGAAATTATAGAGTAAGTACTTAAATAAATCGAAAATATTTTGAACCCAATAAATCTTTATTTTTTAATGATGATTTTTATTATAATAAAACATTGTCAGAATCATATCTAATACCTATCTAAATAAAACTAATTAATACTTAAATTAAAGTCATTAAAACTTATCCACAAAATAAACTATAAAATCTAAACTAAGAACTAAAACCTTAAAGAAACCACCGCAGCAAGGCATAAATCTACATACATACTACGTACCTACCTACCTACATAATTAAAGCTATCATTGTTTATTAGTGTGGTCAATGGGCCACCTCCTCAGCCTGCGTCACAGTATAAAAGGTAGTGTATAATATAATCTATACAATTTGACCTAAACTTTTGTATTTAATACCATATTTAATCATTAATTAATAAGGCTCTTTTTTCCAATATTTCGAACACCATAATGGGTAAGTAGGCAGCGCCATGTAGTAATTTCCACAGATACATAATATTTTATAGCCGCTTAAAGTATCTGCTTAATGTATCGACTTACGACTTTAATGGTTGGTAATGACACTAATTGCGTTTTGAAGGAATGCTCACAAGCTCGCGTATGCAATGTGTGTGGCATAGGAACTACTTTGAGAGAACCCCTACTATTTTTCTTTCAAACATCTACGAGTATCTATACCACAGAACACATAGGTATGTTCTGTGATCTATACTAATATTATATAGAGGTAAAGTTTGTGAGTTTGTGACGTTGTAGGGGTGTAATCTCTAGATCTACTGAACCGATTTTGAAAATTCTGGTAGGTACAAATTGCTACATTATTTGTAAGTGTCACAGGCTATAATATATTAACCCGAAAAATTAGGGAGTTCCCGTGGGAATTTAAAAAACTTATTTCACGCGGACGAAGTCGCGGGTATGTGCTAGTTAATAATAATTTAATAATTAATTTGTTGAGCTCAACAGCCAAAGCTCAACAACTCAACAGCTCCAACAGTAGGTATGACAGGTAGAAACAGGGGTAGAATTTTCTCAATTTACCTACAGCTCAAATAAATAGACCGTGGTATCTTTAATAAAATTATTTTATTTATAGATTTTCTCACAGAAAAGAAATATTGCGAAGGTTCAGGCTCTCTGTTTGCTCGTAGTGGTTCTCTCGTAGTGCTCGTGGTTCATAAAAGGGTAAGGGGTTCAGGTGTAGGTCTTAATATGCTACCAAGAATGTACCACACGCTTACATAATAAGACAAAGCACATTATGTAGTGTATAAGGACAGCAAAGTCGGCTAAATTTTTTTGTATTTTCTCACATATTTTTATAGCATATAAATATCCAATTAATAAAAAGGTGCAAAGGTGACATTTAAATTGGCTTTTATTACTAGAGGAATAGGGTTGACAATTTCATTATTTCAGGATGAATGTTGTATGACGCCCACCAACGCTTTCTAGAGGTTCTTGGAAAGGTTTTTGCTGGTTTCCGCGTGAGAACGAGTTTTCGTGGTAGGAGGGGTTTATTCCCAAATTAATTATGGCGTCAATGTCGTGAGGGATCGTTAAATTTTGTGGGCCATCAGAAGAAACGGGACGTCTGGATTTCATTAAGTACCAAACACGTACCTAGATTTAAGCCTTAAAAATAGGTCAAGACTTTTAGGTACTTAATAAAATAATAATTTATCCCAAACAGAACCATCAGGTAAAGCTCACGTATCCATGAGATTGATGACGTATCGATGAGATTCCAATAAAAAAAAATTGCATTTTTTTTTACGTACCAAACACGTACCTAGATTTAAGCCTTAAAAATAGGTCAAGACTTTTAGGTACTTAATAAAATAATAATTTATCCCAAACAGAACCATCAGGTAAAGCTCACGTATCCATGAGATTGATGACGTATCGATGAGATTCCAATAAAAAAAAATGCAATATCAATTCGTTCATGGACATTAATTAAAACTCATCCTCTAAAACTAAATAGTTATTTTCATTTTTAGGGTTCCGTACCCAAAGGGTAAAAACGGGACCCTATTACTAAGACTCCGCTGTCTGTCTGTCTGTCTGTCTGTCTGTCTCCAGGCTGTATCTCATAAACCGTGATAGCTAGAAAGCTGAAATTTTCACAAATGATGTATTTCCGTTGCCGCTATAACAACAAATACTAAAAATTAAAAAAATATATATATTAAGGGGGGTCCCCATACAATAAACGTGTTTTTTTCGTATTTTTTTGCTCAATATTAAAAACGGTAACAGGTAGACGGTTCAAATTTTCACAGAATATTAACTTGTATATTACCTTTCAAAATAAATAATAAATATCAATAAAGTAAATATTAAAGGGGGGCTCCCATACAACAAACGTAATTTTTATTTTTAATACGTCATAAATCGTAAAACTTACTACAGGTTTGTACGGAACCCTCGGTGCGCGAGTCCGACTCGCACTTGGCCGGTTTTTTAAAGTTATGCGTACACTTCAAGGAGCACGCTTTCAATTTAAGATCTCTGGTTTAGGTACACAATCAACGAGTTCTGTCGCCAGTTCCTTGCCAAAATATAGTCGCTCCCTTCGACAAATAGTTGCAATCGGTTGTATATAGAAAACACACACAAACGTCTAGATGTGCATATTATAAGTAAATAATGGTATCTGGACAGAAGTATCATCATCATCGGCGCTATAGGTATACCCTTTGTGGGCCCAGGACTGCTCTAGAAGATTCTTCCATCTGTCTGTGTCCTTTGCACTCGTTTTCCAGCTCTTTAAGCCGCTTGGCATATTGGTTAACTCAATCTAACCACCGAAGCTTTGGACGACCAATGCTTCTACGCACATCTAGGTTCTGGGTGCGACGACATTAGGCCGGTCGATGCTCATCCACACGCTGTACCTACGTGTCCAGCCCATCGCCGTCTTAACTTAAGACTCTTAAGATTTTAATGGTGCTGCTAGAGGTAAGAATACCAATAGTTTTAAACTAAAAGCTGGTAAAGTTAAAGACTTTCTTTTTTAAATCCGTTTAAAGAACGCCGACACTTTATAGCTGTTCAGATTAGCTTGCGTGCATGTTCCGCCTACTTTTGATACGGCGAGGACATAAATAATACCTACCGCGTATAATGCTGAACATTCATATTACGGAGCGGGCTTAAATCCACTGCATAAATTATACAATAAGTACCTACTTGTAGTGTATGAGGTTAAAATACCCACCCTACATCACAGGTAGGTAACGCCGAACGCGCTAACGCGGTGACAGCCCAGAGGCAGAATATGGGGGTCTACTCTCTTTCTCTAAAACGAAACTTCGCAAACGAACGAACGAAATTTCGTTAACTCCTCTCCTACATAATATTATCTCTATGATCCTCTCTATTTCGTTTTCGTACACGCAGACGAAGTACGGATCCATAGAAAATTTTCGTGACCGATTGGATTGAACGATTTTGAGTGGGTCTTAGTAACAGACTATAATTACGTTCGTTTGCGAAGTTTCGTTTGAGAGAAAGAGAGTAGACTCCATGGATTGAGCATCCTATTCGGGCGGTCTGGGGACCGAATCCAAAGGTCCGATAAAATCCTAGACTCTTCGGAGTTTCAAGGATGCAGCGTTTTGATGACACTAATTGCTTGAACACATCGTGAGCAAACCTGCATACCTGGTGAGTTCTCCATAATGTTCTCCAAGGGCGTGTTAAGTGACAAGTCTGCAAATCTGGACCGGATCCGGTAAATAGCTAGGATTCTGTGGCCGTGGTCCATCGATTGGTTGAAATGACTGAAAGCCTTATCCGAAGGTGCTTTTTTATCTTTTTTATCTACTACAAGAGATCGTAGTCAAGGCACAGAATAGGTATTTAGTACGTTGTCAACTACATAGGTACATTCTTAGCTAAGCATTGGTATCTTACAAGGATATACACGGACCACGAGTATAGGAGTATACCTAAGGTCTTGAGCCGCTTGCGTCCACCAAGTCCCAGCAACTGATTTGAGATCGTTTTTTTTTATCCACCACAAGATAGCCCTTGACTACGATCTCACCTGATGGTACACCCAACTGATGATTGTAGCGGGCTAACCAGTTAGGGATAGGTATATATGGCAGTTATAATATTAAGCCCATCACGGCATCGTATCGGAACGCTAAATCGCTTGGTGGCACGTCTTTGCCGGTAAGGTGGTAACTAGCCACGGCCGAAGCCTCCCACCAGAAAGCCTTATCCGAAGCCGATATCCAGCAGTATGACAACACGTGTCAATCTGCTAAGAGTGAATACAAAACAAAACGCCGATAATCCACGTCATTAATTTTTACCAAATTACACATTAAACGGAAGCATTTATAAAAGCAAAGAAAACCACAGCCTTTTGATATCCACAATGACGCCATATTGCAAACGGGAGCTTCCACAGATTAATTTTATTTAGTACAACAATTTTAATTTTCTGTCGATTTTTCTCACGTTTTCTCAAAGTCATACTTATGCTGTGGTAATAAAGTTTAGTATTTATGGTTATGGGTTTTAGGAGCGTATAATTAAATCGGTTTGTTCTCTTTAAGATGCGGTTACAAATCATCACTTAAAAGTACGAGCGGCTTCCCGTCATGAACATGTCATGTTGAAAAGTTTACAGTTGAAAGAAATACGAAAGGTATTTTAAGGAAAAAAATAAGCATAGAGTTCTAAGTTCTATTATTTTAGATAGCTGATGCCCGCGACTACGTCCGCGTGGATTGAGGTTTTTTGGTTCCCGCGGGAACTCCTTAGTTTTCCGTGATAAAAAGTAGCCTATGTGTTATTCCAGACTATAATCTATCTCTGTGCCAAATTTCATCCAGATCCGTTCAGCCGTTCGGGCGTGATTGAGTAACAAACATCCATACAACCATCCAAACTTTCGCATTTAGGTATAATATTTATATTGATTATATTGATGATAGCCAAGTGGTTAAAATTAAGCATAGGTTCTTTTACTTTCATGATAGCCAAGACGTGGTTCAGCTTGCAGTCTGTAATGATAAGGTGGGGTAACTATGCCTGAGCCTTAAAATGTTATCGAGGGGTGTACCTACTGCCAATCCGCACTTGGGCAGCGTAGTAAACTATGGGCTAACCATGGGCTTCCCTTCGTTCTATTAAAACAAACATAGGCAGTGGTTACACAAGTGGCTAAGTATATCGGCTTAACGCTCGCGTGTACCTACGTCACGACACGTCGATCCCATTTCTGATGTGACGAAACAATGATCACGTAAGGATAACCACTTCCTCTCGAACACTAATGATACGTTTGAGGGTGAACTGCCATACAGAACCAATAGGTACATACCTAGTAGGTACCGTCAACCGAGGCTACTTAGACATGTTTTTGGAAGTTTTTCTACATTATACGAAAAAATATGCTTGGAATTCCAGCTTTTTGTACCTCATCAGAACACTTGAAGTCTTGGCTTTCATATGTGTGCTGTACAACAGTCTAAGACCCTCCATCGATTATATATATTTTTTTTAAAAGGTGTCAAAGTAATCTCTAGTGTGGGGTTACTTTTACACCTCATTAGATTTGCCTGAAAGTCAATGACAATTGTAGTGTAAGTAGGTTTCTTTGACACCTTTAAAACAAAAAAATATGTATACAAATATAAGTATGGAAGTACCTACGGATAGTATGGATTAAAAAGTAACCTTTGTCCTTCCCCGGGATGGGACATTTAGATTTTAGAATATTAGTAGATATGGAGGTTACGATGATAGTTCCCATGCCATAAACCAAAATGCGATAAACGAAGCTAACGATTCAGATATCCTTAAACAAATCAACATCAACGTTTTCCATCATGTACAAATTGATGAATTGTACCAAATTGTACGTTCACCAAATACAACCAGCGAATAATTAATGTAAAACGAACTCTGTTCCTGTTAGTTTAGAGTGGGTTTTCATTTGGCAGATTGGGAGGCAAAAGTGGTTTAGCGGGCTTTATTAAATAGTCTGATTTGTGCAAACCGAATTACATTTGAAATGATCCACTCGGTATCACTCCATTCGACTTGCAATCAATAAACGTTAGGGTATTCTATGCACTTGCTGTTAAATTACTTAAAATATATAGTATATTAGTTCTCGCGGGAACCAAACTACCTCAATCCACGCGGACGAAGTCGCGGGCATCAGCTGGTAATACCTATTATAAATGTGAAAGTTTGGATGTTTGTTAGGTACTCAATCACGCCAGAACAGCAAAACGGATGTGGATGAAATTTGGCACAGAGATAGATCATAGTCTGAAACAACACAGGCTACATTTTATCCCGGAAAATTAAGGAGTTCCCGCGGGAACCAAAAACCCTCGAACCACGCGGACGAAGTCGCGGGCATCAGCTTGTGTAACAAAAATCAGACAGACAGCATCCATTACAGCTAATAGCGGACGCAAACAACTTAATCCGTACAAATACAATATGCCCCAACCAAACCCAATCAGGGCCGATCCGCTTGATTGCAATCACTGTATACTGTATAGCCCCATTCGATACGCGACGTGACGGGAAAGAATCAACTCATTTGCGAGTATATTGTTTCCATCATTTTTAGGGTTCAATATCCAAGTGTGCTAAACGGGACACTAACTGAAACTCCGCTGTCTGTCTGTTCTAAACTAATTAGCCTATTCTACTAATATTAGAAAGAAATAAATCTTTATTCAGCGATACAAGTACAAAAAATAGCTGTCCGGTTACTACTCTGATGGTACGGGTACGCGACCCCGGCTCCTCCAGCTACTTTTAGTCACTACCCCTACCTATCCGTGACAAAAGTATCATTTATCCCGTACCCTTTTTGTCCTCAATCACAGCTCCTACCCTTATCCCAATTTCCTTTCATTCATTCCTTGCCTCTTAGGGCTTAAAGAATCCAATTCTTT
Source organism: Erebia ligea (assembly GCA_917051295.2). Lineage (NCBI taxonomy): Eukaryota > Metazoa > Arthropoda > Insecta > Lepidoptera > Nymphalidae > Erebia > Erebia ligea. Next base: position 15,453,760 of record OU785228.1, read on the forward strand.
AAAAAGGCCTAATTGGAACAGTCGATATCAAAGCAGGATAGCGACTTCGGGCGGTGGCGGAAGAATGCCATGCGCATCAACGGCAACGCTCACGGGCGGAGAAACCAGTCTCATTTTTAGTTCTATGGGTTATACTTGTGGTTCTATAAGTGAGGCTTGTTGCTCGGCTCACTGCTTACCCACCAACACGCACTAGACAAGCGCGGTGGGTTAAACGTCTAACCCCCTCCGAATTTAAATGATGAACACAAAACAAAAAAGGCCCCGAGTTCCCGGCTGCTCCACAAGAGCAAGGGGTGCTAAGAATCTCCGGGTGGGAAATCCTCAACAAACAACGACCACGGCTTACGTTAACAAGGATAAAAATGAGATTATTGATATTCTAACCTACAACGTGCGAACACTCAGAACAGAAGAACGTCTTGTAGAGTTAGAAAATTCCCTGAAAGATATCAAATGGGATATTATTGGATTATCAGAGGTACGTAGAGAAGGTGAAGACACTTTAGAAAGAAATGACAATATATTTTATTACTACGGTGAAACAAGTGGGTTAAATGGGGTTGGTTTTCTTGTAGCTAAACGATGGAAAAATAATATTTTAGAATTTAAATCATACTCAGAACGAATAACAACACTTAAATTTAAAATTAACGATAAAGAAACTCTGACGTTGATACAAGTATATGCACCTACGTCTAGTCATCCTGATGATGAAGTCGAGGAGTTTTACGATCTACTCAATAAAGCGTTGGATGAACAACGCAGTGGCTGGAGCATGATACTTGGAGATTTCAATGCCAAAGTTGGACAGATGGAGGAATTAGATGATAAACAGGTACGGGGTAGACATGGGCTAGGAGAACGAAATGAGCGCGGCTCACGTTTGATGCAATTTGCTTTTGGTCAGAATTTATGTATTTGCAACAGCTTATTTTACAAAAAACCACAACGTAGGTGGACGTGGATGTCCTGTAACGGTAAAACTAAAAATGAAATTGACTACATCTTAACATCAAACAATAGATCAAGCTCCGTAAAAAATATTGAAGTCATTAACCGTATAAAATTTAGTTCCGATCACAGACCTGTTAGGGCAAGAGTAAATATAAAAATTGATAGATTTAAGAAATTGGCTAGCAGTATAAGACGTATCGATAGGACCACTTTGCTTAATAACAAGGACGTCTTTAATCTAGAGCTCCATAATGCATTTAGTTTGTTACATTTAGAAAACAGTACAGAAGATTCTGAGAACGATGTTCAAAACCAATACGATTTAATTAAAAAGGGTATCAGAATAGCAAGTAGTAAAGTCAAGCGTACAAATAAAAAATATGAGAAACTAACCGATGATACAATTAAGTTAATAATAGAAAGAGAAAAATCCAAAACAAATACCTTAAACAATAACGTAGAATATAGAAGAAAAGACAAATTAGTAAAACGCAGTATAAGGAAAGACATTAGAAGATTTGAACTTAATACAATTAAAATAGCTCTAGAACAAAATAAATCGCTTCGGACAGCAAGATATGGTATAAGCAGGGGCAAATCATGGATCACACATATGAAGGATGAGAAGGGTGTGAAACAGGGCTCACGTGATAAAATTTTAAATATATGTACACAATTTTATAAACGATTGTATTCAGATAATAGTAGACCTCAATATCAAAATAGTAAGTTAAATGTTGATGACATTCCTCCCATTACTGCTTATGAAGTAAATCTGGCTTTATCCAAGATGAAGTTTGGAAAAAGTCCAGGTGAGGATGGTATCACAACTGAAGCCCTTAAGATTGGCAGATCAGAGTTAATTCCGATGATCACAAAACTATTTAATTCTATTTTACTCACCGGAATATTCCCATCTCAATTTTGTCACTCCAACGTAATTTTACTTCACAAAAAAGGCGATAAATCCGATATAAATAATTATAGACCGATAAGTCTTGTCTCACATCTATATAAAGCTTTTATAAAGGTGATTGAGAATAGAATCGCAGGAGAGCTGGACATGCATCAGCCACCAGAACAAGCAGGCTTTCGTCGAGGTCTCTCCACGACTGATCACCTACAAACGTTGAATCAACTTATTGAAAAACATACAGAATTTAATTTACCTCTCTATCTTGCTTTTATAGATTACTCTAAAGCGTTTGACAGCCTAACACATAATTCAATATTCGAGTCACTAAAGAATCAGAATATAGATCCCGTATACATCGATATAATTAAAAACATTTATTATAATAGTACTGCAGCATTAAAAATAGAGAATCTCGGTCCTTCATTTAACGTTGAAAAAGGTATTAAACAGGGTGACCCTTTATCCCCAAAATTATTTACTTGCGCATTAGAAGAAGTTTTTAAGAAGCTAGCTGCAGGGTGGAATAGTAAGGGTGTTGAAGTCAGCGGCCGTAGGCTAACAAACCTTCGTTTTGCTGATGACATCATCTTATTTTCATCATCGGCGGCGCAACTGGAGCAGATGCTGAATGATCTAAACTCGGCAAGCCTTGAGGTTGGACTGAATATGAACATGTCGAAAACCAAGCTCATGACTAATAGCACGAAGAGGAGGATAGAAGTGGGAGGTGGTAGAATTGAATATGTCCAGGAGTATGTTTATCTTGGCCAAATAGTTTCTTTTCAGGCACGCCAAGATAAAGAGATCACAAGGCGCATAGAAAATGCCTGGAGAAGCTTTTGGTCATTGAAAGACCAACTGAAGGGTGACCTTCCATTATGTCTGAAACGAAAGCTCATGGACATGTGCATTCTACCAACTCTCACATATGGTGCTCAGACTTGGTCCCTGACGAACTCTCGAAAGTCCAAGCTCAAGGTTTGCCAAAGAGCCATGGAACGCAGCATTCTAGGTTTAAAACTAGCAGATCGTGTAAGAAACTCGGACATACGATCCAAAACGCTAGTAGCCGACGTTGGCCTTGCAGCAGCTTCTCTCAAGTGGGACTGGGCCGGTCATGTGAGCCGTATGCCAGATGACTTGTGGGCTAAATCTGCTTCCTTCTGGACCCCCCAAAGTCATCGGCGCCAGCGTGGTAGGCCGAGGCTACGATGGCGCGATGAACTGGACAAATTCCTAGTTGAGTGGCCCATCGAAGCACAACATAGGGAGATGTGGAAGGATCGGAGGGAGGCCTTTGCCCAGTCGTGGGACAGTATAGGCTAGATTAGATTAGATTAGATTAGATTAGATAAAATAAGACTTTATAAACAGAAAAAATACGTGAAATGTGACTTGATCCCCAAAATGGTCTTTACTCTGCAGCATGTGCTATTTCTATTAGAAATGTGAAAATGTGTTTGTTTTTTGATTTGTCCTTCAATTAAGTACAATATCGCAAAAGAGCGGATCTACTTTGAATATTTGTTAGTCCTTCAACTTTCAGGCCACAATAACTGAATTGATTTGGCTGAAATTTGGAATGGAAATATTCTATAACCTGAATTAAAACATAGACTACATTTGTTTGAGTTCCCGCAGGAATCAAAAAAACCACGCGGACGAATTGGCGACTATTTATAAGTCGGTTGGTATTAACTAAATTGGCATATAAATAATATGTGTCCTCCCACTCAACACCATGCTGCAGCAAGCTGCAGCGCTGCATTTTGATTCAACACCACAGAATAGGTATGTCAACACAACAGTTTTATTATTAGCAACTTCAAAGTCTTTAACCATTCGATACTCAGATTTGCCTTGAGTACACAGACTACAGTGTACAAATTTTAATTGAGTAGCAAGTGTTCTAGAAAGTAGACCTATCTATACCTTGGTTGCGAGTGGTTATGGATCTAGTTGTTGTTATATTGTTACATTGCAATTAATTTAATATATCTTATATGTTATTGTGTTTCTTCCTTAATAAATGATCGAGTCTGTGTATTACATATTGTTAGTTTGCATCTTAAAACCCTATCCATCACCACACGCATGTAGGTCTATATCATTAATTTTAAGTTTAGAAACTTTCCTCGTGTGTGAAGCACTGTAATAAAATTATAAAAATTAGTTTTATTATTCATAATATAGGTACCTAGATAGGAAGGCGCCTAGCTATAAACAATCGGAAGACCTAAAAAAGTGACATTTGTCCCTCATTGTTACGTGTAATTTGCTATCGGGCTATTAATTCCTCACTTAATAACAATAAATTAGGGGTGTCCTTTTTTTCAAGACAACATTAATTGAATTCGCAACTGTCTTTCGATCATATGTCGTCATCGACAATGAGACGATAATTACTGATGGCCCCTTTTGTGACATGAGAAAGAAATTGAGAACAGACATACGTATTAACAATGGTCATTATTGTCATTCCTTTATTTTGTATTGCGGGGGGGTAGAAACTTGACCTCGATTAAAGACATGCATGCCTGCAAAGACATAATTTCAATTGTTATGGTAGGTTTCCCGGTGGCCATAATTGGAACTAATTTTTATGCTTGTTTAGTTTTTGTTTTTATTTGATTTTTCATATCTACCAAGTACCAACTACCGACGTCGCACAAATTGAAGCTGGACTCTATCTGACTAATCCATTGATTTTTATTTTTACGCGACTGCCCAAAAAAAGGAGTGTAATTTATATATATCTAGTATTCAATATTATCTTAGAATAAGCTCATATTAAGGACATTTCATTAATTGTTGAACTCAAACTTGATGGGGTTTCATTAACCCGTAAATCAATCATTGATCTCGCCTCGTTGGTCTAGTGGTTAGCATGGTCAACTGCGGCCGACGAGGTCCCGGGTTCGAGTCCCGGGTCGGGCCATAGTAAAGTATTGGGTTTTTCTGTCTAGAAATTCTCAGTACTAGCCCGGAGTTAGGAAGTTGGTGGTTTTTCACCCCCGTGCCTCGGAGAGCACGTTAAGCCGTCGGTCCCGGTTATTATCACTAACATGATAATAGCCGTTAAAGCCCGCCAACCCGCATTGGAGCAGCGTGGTGGGTCTAAGCTCTAATTCCCACTCTCCTATGAGAGTGGAGGCCTGTGCCCAGCAGTGGGACGTTAATGGGCTGTAGTGTAGTGGTAAGCAAATCGTATAAATCACTTCTCAGCGTAAAACGTATTACTCGAACTGTTTAAGGAGCTCATAAGTACATGCTTTTTGACGTACTTATCTATGGCATTGGCATCTATGAACTCGCATTATAAGTTTGACAAACGATTATACGATTACGGTTTCCTAACACAATCGGGGGGGCAGTTGTTGGGACTCGCTGGACGCAAGCGGCTCAAGACCTTATACTTACTGTGGATATCCTTGCAAGATACCTACCTACCAACGCTTAGCTAAGAATGTAATATGTCGAGTGAAGAAACGGCAATGGTCCATACTTAGATAGTACCTACTAACCTACCAAAATATATTAAGGAAGCTTTTAGTGACACCATTCTTTCGAAAGAACAACTAAATTGGTCCTAATTTATTGCACCATTTAAATGGAACCGGATGCGCAAGCGCTTCTTTTGAAAAACCTAATCCATCAATATGCAAAAAACCGTAGCACGCGATCGGCAATTAGTGTGAAAATGCGTGAATCGAGGCCAACTTTTGAAGTGTTCCGTAGGCCATCGTTTGTATAATATTGACTATCGAAATTATTTATCCTAATGGGGTTAGGAGTATGACATAAAGATGATAAGGTTAGGAATGTTTTTTTAACTTACTTAAAATACAAGACCCGCTTTTTAAAAAAAAATTGCGTCATAATCTATGTAGAAATGTAAGTACCTAGGTATATTTGGATTGGGGGCATATAGGTACAAAAACAAACAAAATACCCGCCGAATTAACAAAGAGAAAATTGGACGCAAAGGACATACCTAATTGACCGAGCGAAGCGAAGGTCTCTAACTACTTGAGTGAATTTGCACTTGTCCGTCCGTCCGTCCGTCTGTCAGAGCCTTACAACTTCTGAATTAGGTACTGAACGTAATTACTTCAAATTTAAATATAATATGTAAACCAATGGCCTCCCGCCGAATATGGCTTAAAAAAATATAAAAATCTTTATTTTAGAGGGGCACTCATAGAAGCGAATGCGAAGTAAAATATTTTTTATAGCGTTACATGAGGGTTGCGGTATATCATTTTAAAGATAATTAGGAATAGAGTCCAAAAATATTTTATTTTTATTTATCCCCTAAAATTGACGAAATGGGGGGCTTTGAAAGTGGCGATTTTCTAACGTCTAAAGTTGACCTCAGAACTCTCAATTTTCTAAAAGGCTGAGCCTGAAACTTATAAATTATTTGAATTATATCCTGTACATGAACAACAAATACTAAAATTAGATAAATATTATAAGGAAACGAAATTATTTAATTTTTAATGAGCTTCAGTATTTTTAACAGAACTTCACAATGATGTCAATAGATGGCGCTCTGTAAAAGTTTATTCGTTTGTGAGCGAGGTCTCAGTTCGGGGCGAACCACTAGTTTACTTCTTATTTATATTCTTATTATTTTGGTTGTTTCTTACTTTAGTGACGTCAAGGTATTCCCAACGAGCCAGTGTGACTGGATTAGGTGTGTCTCGTTGGGAGCCCACCAAGGCACTTGACATCAACATCAAACTGTCATTTTGAAACAACACTGCGTCCTGAGCAATATTCAAATCGACCCCTAAAAGTTTCTGCTCAAATGTTGCGGAATCCCAAAGAACAACAAAAAAAATTAACAAAAAAAGCTTGGGGTGAGGTGTTTTTGTGTGTAATGAGGAATAATTAGTGGAACGTCGCTGTGGTTAGGTTCTGCATACGCATTGCGGTTTCGGGGCCATTGCCATTAGTGCAACAGATGGTGTCTAACGGCGCACCATTGCAAGGAGCATTGTTATGGTGTTAATAGCTGATGCCCGCGACTTCGTCTGCGTGGGTTGAGGTTTATTGGTTCCCGCGGGAACTCTTTAATTTATCGGGAAAAAAGTAGCCTATGTGTTATTTTTGGCTATAATCTATCTCTGTGTCAAATTTTGTTCAGATCCGTTCAGCCGTTCCGGCGTGATCGAGTAGGTAACAAACATCCATCCAACCATTATATCCATCCATCCATCCAAACTTTCGCATTAATTATAATATTAAGTACCTATAGATTAAAGCGGTAATAGCCTAGTGTTACTTAATACTAGTTTAGTACGTTTAGTACTAAGTTTAAGTATACCTAAAGAAAAAAAAGATGTACCTAAAGAAATTGAGTAAGTAGGAAGTAAAAGTTTTATTAATATACCACCACATCCCATTAACGTCCCATTGCTGGGACAGGCCTCCACTCTCATAGGAGAGAGGGAATTAGAACTTAAACCCACCACGCTGCTCCAATGCGGGCGGGCGTTTTTATTAATATATTATCTGGGTTATAAGCTACGTGTCAAACAAGCTCAAAGATAAGTGTAGGTACCTACAAGACAATATATCTTCTAAACCAAATTAACAGACGTTCAAAGAAATAACATCTCAATCGTCACAATACTTTAAGCGGCTCTTTAATATGCAAATACGATCCCTCCACTGAAGGGGGGAAGGGGAGGGGGAGACACAATGGTGGCGGCGCCTTTTGAAGTCGTCGACACCAAGCCCATGATAGATTTAAGACCGGGTCTCGTATTGTCCGGGATTGCATCCGTCTTTAATGAGAGCAAAAACCAGCCTTCAATGGATTTGCTGGATCGCATTATATTACTCAGGTAATTAAGTGCGCGGTAAATTCGGTGTACCTACCGGATTGTATGGTATTAACTGGTGAGAATTTAAGTTTAACGTTCATAGCATTGATGTAGAATTTTAGTACCTAGTACATAGAGTAAGTAAGTATACTTAGGTAATTTCCTTAATTCTTGATGCCACACCATGTAAGGTATGGTCTGGCCTGGTGGGAGGCTTCGGCCGTGGCTAGTTACCACCCTACCGGCAAAGACGAAAGACCAAGCGAGTTAGCGTTCCGGTACGATGCCGTGTAGAAACCGAATAGGGGTATGGGTTTAATATACTTAACTGTCATTCTCCTAACAGGATAGCCCGCTACCATCTTAGACTGCATCATCACTTAGGTACTCAGGTGAGATCGCAGTCAAGGGCTAACTTGTAGTGGATAAAAAAAAAACAAAAAAAACGTGTGAGCGTTTGAATTTTGAAAATCGGCCGGTAACTTTTTTTTAAATGTAAAAAGTCGGGGTTTTTGGTGGTGTTTGTTTACTAAATTGTAAATATTTCGGAAAAAACCGACTTAAGAAAAAATTCAAAAAGGGTCCTAGGGTAGGTATTACGATTTTTTTTTGAAAATTCGTGGTCCATTTGGAATTGTAGAAGAACGGGTATTTCCGTAAGTATAAGTATAAAAAGTGATGTATAGGTGGCTTCTATGATTATTGACCGATCGTCATGGATCGGTGGTATAAGATGCAGATGCAGGCGAGAAGTGCATTAGAGTTGGAATTTTGAAAATCGGTTAGTTTTTTGAAAATTTTTAAAGAGATTTTTATTTCAGAATTTTTTTTTCGTAAATTTTTGTATTCATTTTCAATGCTCCGATTCTTGCGGGGACTGCGAAATCTGTGATTTTTTTTTCTGTAGTGTTCTCTATTAAATTAATATGAATGAGGCACGTGAATTAGACGTAGGGGAGGTCAGCTCAAAGCGGCCATAGGAGGCAAAGCGGCCACTCTTCATTTTTCGGTTATTTGAAATGATAATGCGACGTTGCCGTTTTGTCGCATAAGGAACCTCCCGCCCTGCGCCGGGCAGTCATTCGGTAGCGGTAGGAACTATCGCGTGGCTACAGTGTCGAAAATATTATTTTTACATGTTTTGTTAAAAAAATGCAAGGTAAGCTCATCCTGTTTTGATCATACCGCTTTATATTTAAATTCTTTTATAATACGTGTATTGTTTCTTATCTATTTGGCTTGATTTGTGCAAAATTTGCTCAAACGTAAATGTATAAAATTGTGAGCAGCCGAATTTTTAAATAATATGGCCGAATAAGGCAAAGCGGCCCGGGCAAAGCGGCCAACTGACCGCTTTGCCCTTATTAAAAAATATTATGATTAGATAGATATTTGCTTAATTATTTTGTTTAGATGGTGAACAATTATAAGAGAAAAACCAACCAGGGATCATGGGATGAAAATCTTATGGCACGGGCGATCAAAGAGATAAAAGATAAACGTGGATCTGTTAAGTCTATCGCACTTAAATGTAGGTAATATGATAATATCCCTCGCACTACTCTAAGAAGACACATTGCGACAGGATCTGCGAAAAAGAAACTTGGGAGATACCTATAAAGAAGTTTTTACTCCACAGCAAGAAGAAGAAAAGAATAACAAAAGGCTGTGTTAAGTTCCTAAAGCTTTAAAAAACAGTTTGATGACTGAGATGTTTAAAATATAGGTACTATACCTACTTACCTACTACTTAGTTAAGGTTAAAGTAATTGTAAGACCATAATATGATTAAAATAATGAGAATACCTACTAGTTTTTAGTTAGTGGAAACTCAGACTGAGAATAAAATGTTATTGTTAATGTAAGAGCAGTATTTGTTGATTTTTAAAAATATTCAAATGTTAATAAAAACTAAACCTGTGTTAAAGTTCCTAAAAAAATTCCTTTAAAAATAATGATAATTACTCAAAACTGTATCTGGTTAAATTTAAAATTAAGTATTTAGAAACTGAGAACTAGAAACTGAACTGAACTAGAAATTGAGTACCTAGGTATAAGACGGGTAAAATTAATACTAAGTAAATGTTTCTTTAATATATAATGTTCTTTTATATTTTTTGGACATTTTTAAATCCGTCAAGCATGTTAAATTTAAAAAAAAAAAACAATTATACGCAGTAACGTTGGGGCTGGCCACGTTGCCCTTGGCCCCCTGGCCGCTTTAGGCGGCCGCTCGGGCAAAGCGGTTTTTTTACAACTTGCCGTAATTTAGACATCATATGCTTATTATTTCAATTTCGAGACCTTAAATTTCACAAATCATAAATTTAATAAATTTCTTTCCCATCAGTATAAAATTCTTGTGGAAAATCAATCGTTTGATAGGTTTTTTCTTTACTCAAAGTTAAGGTGGCCGCTTTGAGCTGACCTCCCCTATTCCTACCTAATAAATGTTGTGACGTTAAATCGATTAACGACACTCCCATTCCAAAGGAACAATTTCATTCAAAAACGAGTGCTAGCGCCCAAAATCTGGAACAAAAGAATGAAACACATTGAGCGACGGCACGCATTAACGCTAATGGCCGTGGCAGGATGCATTATTCAATTGAAAATATTTTTCGGGGGACCACTCATGGAATTGCCTGGTCCGGTCCGGCAAATATTTTGAAAACAGGGGCCCGTATTGTCAAATTGACCGAATGATTGTAGGGAGCGACATGTGGAAGCGTGGGGTAATTATTGTCTTTGGACCAACTTTGGAGCATTTGGAAACCTAGTTTTTGGGGCCAGTTTGATGTACCTAGTAGGTACTTGGTATTAAGTGCGCGAGGAATTATTGTAGGTATAGTTTAAACTGGTGATTAATAGGAATTGCAGAAACTATTTAACAATTTAGACGACGAATTTTAGACGACATCCGTGGCGCAGTGTTGAGCGCTGTTGTCTTAACGTGCGGAGGTCCCGGGATTGATCCCCGGCAGGGACAATTTAAGAATTTATAATTTCTGATTTTTCCTTGGTCTGGCCAGGGTGGGAGGCTTTGACCGTGGCTAGTTACCACCCTACCGGCAAAGACGCGCCAAGCGATTTAGCGTATAAGTATGTATGTATCTTCGTCCGCAGATTTCTCCGAAAATATTAATCGGATTGTGACCATTCTTTTTTTTGGGCTTACATTTACTTCAACTTAGGGAACAGTGCGAGTTTCATCAAAATCGGTTTGAGTAGTTTTCAAGATATGAGACTGTTATGTAAGACAGTATTTCAAACTTTTACGAGTAATTAGATTATCACTTGTGTGGGCTTCTTCTTAGACTAAGGACGCGTTTGGAACCCTTGTAAGTTTTAAGCTTACGTTATGTTATTATCATCACTAAGATACTTAGTTGTTCTTAAAGTTATATACAAGATAGGTACTTTTTCACATTTTTCCGCTTCAAAAAACTTTCGTGCTCCAAATAGATAAATCTAAATCGCACAAGATAAACCCGTAGTCACGTCGTTCCTATCACCACGGTCTCACCCATACTGTTATTAATCCAGCCTCGTAAATAACACCAAAACGCTCTTTAATCCCTGGGAAAAGAGTTCAAATTACTTTACCGAGGGTTAAAAAGGCGACGCATTTGCGTAATGGCACGTCATCATCACGATTTGCCCTCAGGTTACTTTTTATTAGGTACTGGGTGATGCCCGCGACTTCTTCCGCGTGAAATTAGGTTTTTTAAAATCCCATGGGAAATCTACAATCCCCATATGCATATCCCCATATCCAGGATAAAAAATACTTACCAATGCTGTTTCCGTCCTCAGAATAAAAAAGCTAGTAATTCTATTCTGTGCGAAATAAAAATAAAATATATCTAACATCCCTATACGCAGCAGCGAGCATTGTACCTACACTGAAAAAAATAGCACGAGACTTTTTACTGTTTTGGCACAGTAAAATTTAATTCGGTTAAAAAAACTGATTTTTTGTAAAAGTAATTGATTACTGACAGTTCGTTGAAATGGGCAAAAAACAGTAAGAAGCTAATCAGTTGTTTCAATTGTTTGTACATTAATGTTTACTGAAGCAAACGGTTCTTTTTAAGTATTGCCGTTTTCAGAGCTTTACTGATATTGTAGCAGTTATTTTTACTGCTTCAGAACAGTTTTTTTAGAATATAGTTAGGAGCTAAACAGCTATTTTAATTGTTTGAACTTTAAAGTTTACTGAAATAAACAGTTCATACTAAGTATTACTTTCTTACTTACTGTCTTACAAACAGTAAGAATAGTCAACCGGTAAAATCTACTGTTATAACTCAAATGTTTTTTTTTCGGTTACTTGAACTTGTTTGGACAATAGGCTCCATTTTTACTGGCCAAAGCAATGTATATTACCGAAAAAGCAATTAGTTTTACTAATTATTTTTTTCAGTGTAGGTACTTAGTACTTACTGTAACGCATATTTGCTTGGCGGCACGACACTGCCGGTAGCGTGGGTAACTAGCCACGGCCGAAGTCGCCCACCCGACCTGCAGAGATAATTATTTATGAATTGCCAAATTGCCACTGCCGAGGATCGTATCCGGGACCCACTTACAAGACTACGGGAAAAAAACCCAGCTGAGTTTGTTGTGGGCTCTTCTCAGACCTGGGCGCGTTTGGAACCCTCGTACCTAGCTTTAGTTATATAAGATACCGTAACAAATTATATAACTGGACGTCAATAAGTGTAGTGTATCTACCTAAATTGAATAAATATTTATGACTATGACTATGACTATGACCATGACTATGACCATGACTATGACTATGACTATGACCATGACTATGACTATGACTATGACTATGACTATGACTATGACTATGACTATGACTATGACTATGACTATGACTATGACTATGACTATGACTATGACAGTATTCACCACTGTGTCAGGGAGGTCGTCGAAAGTTAAAAGGTAAGTAGGTAAGTAGTTTTTCTCTACAGTTCTTGGAGTAGATAGGAATAACAATTGGGGATCGTTTTAGTTCTTCGATAACAATACCTAATTGGGGATCGTTTTACCTCCTGGGATCATTATGTACCTACACCTTTCCCCTAGGTAGGTATGTTTTGAGATGTGCCACTGTTTGGCTGAATGCAATGGCTGAATGTCTATATGTTGCCGAATAGAGGTGGAAGAGAAAATAAGGCACAGATAATATGAGGACTAATATGAGGAATAATATGTCCATACAGACATATTTATTTTATTAAACTAGATGATACCCAAGACTTCGTCCGCTGTATACAGTCTTGATTCCCTGGAGTGCAACCTACCTATCTCTGCACCAAATCTCGTCAAAATCGGTTAACCAGATGGACCGTGAGAGTGTAACACGTAGACAGACACACACGGTGGAGTAAATATACTTAGATTGATAACTTTTTGAGATATCTTTTTCAAACAAACAGACGAACTGACTCTCATACTAGGTGTAGTAGCCTTAGTATAGGTAAAGTTGAGGCCACCTCGAGTTAAGGATGAATCTTCGTGACTGGGAGACGAGCGCAGACTTTAAATAGTCTTTTTACATGAGATCTAGGTACATTGTTCTACAGGTATTGTTACTTATATTATGTAGTTTTTTAGGTACATAGGTACTTACCTACGTATCTTATCTTAATATATCACAGAATAAATCAACTAATATTATAAACAAGTACCTACCTATTTATGCTGTAAAGTTTATCGATTCCGTCGCCTTTAGAAGTTAGAACAAAATCGTAGCGGTATATCGTCGCCCGTCGGCGTTGATAAAACTATGTACCTACCTAGGTACCTATTTGTTGGAACTTGGATTATAATTTACAAGCCAGCGGTCATCGGCGCTATTAGATCTCAACTCTATGTATTGAATAGGTAGAAAAATATATGATTAAAACTAGGTTTCTGATTTATTTTGGTGAAAACAGACTCGGAATGACTAAATCTGATTATACCTACCCAGAATTCTTTTACTAAACTTTCAAAACCTATCTACCTACGTATAGGGCTTATTTTTTTCTATTAGGTATATTGAGTAGGTACCAAATACCAATGTTCTTCAATATACCTAATTACAATCTAGCCAAACTATTTGACTAATAAGTATTTTTTCTTTAACCTAAGCTTAGAATGATTATCTTATGTAGGTAGGTACCTACTAAGAAATTGTCCAATGAGAGGTCCATGTTCAGCAGTTGACAGCTTTTTTGGCAAGCTTGGTTCAATTCTTTTGATGTAATCCTTGAATTCCCGTGGGAACCAAAAGGTCACGATTATTCAGATAAGTTAAGAAAGTAGAACATTATCTAGGATACAAAATTTCATCCAAATCGGTAGAGTCGTTTCTAACTTCTTAGAAATTCTAAGAAAACGATTAGGTACAAAGGGGTTCGAACCTTTTTGTATGGAAGCTGGCATAGCGACCCGCCGCCATTTTGATTTTTTTTCGAAATCGCAGTGCACGATGGAAGTGGTATGTATGGATAGAGGACACATAGACGAACAAATAATGTCAAGTAACATAGTACCCCAAAGTGTCACGTTACCGAGATATTTGGAGGTAAAGATAGACATATGAGGACAACGACAATCATTAAAAATAGACTTATTACGTGTCTACAGGCGTCAGATTGTATCCAAATAATCGTTCCCAGGTTGATTATTATTATTACTGTTTATTAGAAGAGAGTAGGTACATTACATACTACTCGGAGCACGAGAAAACCACTACTAGGTATAATAATTAATTATTTGCCTACTAAATCGCATCACATCGCAATGAAACGCTATATTATGTCAAAGTATCTCGCGCGCGCGTGTTGGCTTGTCTACATAGGTATCTAACTAGCTGCAATACTTACCTACTTAAAAAAATGTTTTTAAGCTAAGTGACATGCGACCAACGCGACATGTCGACTGCGTTTCATTGCAATGCGTTTTAGTAGATAAATAATTAATAATAGTACGTAGTAGTTTTGTCGTGCTCCTAGTAGTGTGTAATGTACCTACTCTCTTCTAATAAATAGTAATAATAATAATCAACCTAGAAACGATTATTTGGATACAATCTGACGCCTGTGGACACGTAATAAGTAGGGCTTCCAATACCGGGATCCCGGTATTGGCCAATACCGGGATCCCGGACTTTTTTCGCCGGTTTTCAATACCGGTATTGAAATGTCTAATACCGGGATACCGGTATTGGTGACACTATAAACGAAACAGTGACTATTGCATGTATTTTTTGGTAGATGCCACTGTTTTTAATTCGGCTAAGTTTAAAACTTGTATCTTAAGCATATTAGCTCAAAAAGAGCGCCTGTATTGCTTAAAACCAGTGAAGAAAAGTAGTTTTTGTCACTCAGAGGGAAAAATTTGTGTTTGAATTTAGATCCTTGCATGCATTGTGGCTTTGCATTTCTATTTCATTGTCTCTCAAAACATTCAGAAATCTGATTTATAACTAATGCATATTTTATTATGATATATTTTCTTTTAAATAATAACTAATGAATTTTAGATGAATTTGTGTTTTGACAAAATTATCGTTTTATTCGACTTCGATCGACTTCTTACAAAAATATCGTTTATTACTCATTTAGTAGTTCCTCAACAGGTGGGCCTAAAAATGAATATGAGCAAGATAAAGATCATTTCTAATGCACACGTTCAGCCCCAACCTGTGTTAGTTGAGAATTCTGCACTCGAAATTGTTGATGAGTACATATACCTAGGAATACAGTCCAGTTAGGTAGGTCCAATTTCGAGAAAGAGGTCAACCGCCGAATCCAACTCGGCTGGGCAGGGTCCGGGAAACTCCGCGACATCTTCTCGTCCAAAATTTCTCAGTGCCTGAAGACGAAAGTTTTCGAACAGTGCGTGTTGCCAGTGATGACTTACGGCTCCGAAAAATGGTCGCTAACTTTGGACCTGATAAGGCTCAGGGTCACTCATCGGGCGATGGAGAGAGCTATGCTTGGAGTATACCTGCGTGATCAAATCAGAAATGAGGAGACCCGTAAAGTGGCAATGGGCGGGGCACATAGTTGGTAGAACCGATAGGCGTTGGGGTCCCAAAGTGCTTGAATGGCGGCCTCACACCGGGAAGCGCAGTGTTGGACGACCCCCCACTAGGTGGACGGACGATCTCAAGCGTGTAGCTGGGAGCCACTGGAAACAAGGGGTACAAGACCGTGCTCTGTGGCGATCCATGCAGGAGACCTACGTCCAGGATGTCTATAGGTTGAGACGACGACACTAATTTCACTATTTATTTAATTTTGTGTGTACGTTGAGAAAGTGCGTCACAAATATACTTTATATTAAAAGTTCAAAATTCAATGGAGGTTAAAAATATATATTTTCGCAAGAATTCATCCAAAAATAGTTCTATTTTAAAAATCATATACCAGTTGTTATTCTGATTGATATGAATGAGAAAATTATTTGTTAATAATATAGGTAAGTATTACTTAATAAGATTGTATTTAAAATGATGTGATGGAGTTTCAGAACGTTACGTGGCTGCAATTTTCACCTTATTAATATGTACATGAAACAAACGATAGTTTCGTAAGAATGAAGTCAACGCGCGCGTAAATAAGTATCTCAATACTCAAAATACAAATAAATCGTAAAATCAATACTAGGTGATTTTTTTAAAGAAAATACAATTTCATAAAATATTGCATGATATAAAATAGAGTGAAGGAGTTTCGTGAGACAGTGAAATAGACGTATATACCTATCCACAGCGTAATAATCAACCACAGCGTTCTAAATCCGAAAAAAATTCTCGCTGAGTGAAAAAAAAACGGCTTATCTTCATTGAATTTATGCAGAAAAGGCACTTTTTTGAGTTAATTTGGTGAAAAAATTTTTTTATGAAAATACTGTTTTTTATGGTGCCGTTTGCTTCAGAAAAGACTAATTTTAAGTTAAAAAACATCTACCACATTTTATTTTTTTTCCAATACCGGGATCCCGGGATCCCGGTATTGAAAAAAATCTTTCCGGTATTAATACCGGTATTGAGAAAAACCGGTATTCGAAAGCCCTAGTAATAAGTCTATTTTTAATGATTGTCGTTGTCCTCATATGTCTATCTTTGCCTCCAAATATCTCGGTAACGTGACACTATGGGGTACTATGTTACTTGACATTATTTGTTCGTCTATGTGTCCTCTACCCATACATACCACTTTCATTGTGCGCCGCAATTTCGAAAAAAAATCAAAATGGCGGCAGGTCGCTATGCCAGATCGGTTCTATCCCCTTTAAATACCTACTAGATGATGCCCGCGACTTCGTCCGCGTGGATTAAGTTTTTATGATTTCCGCGGGAACTCTTTAATTTTCCAAGATAAAAAGTAGGTACAATTATTTATACAAATTATCCCTGTACCAAATTTCATCAAAATCGATTGAACGGATGGGCCGTGAAAGCGTAGCAGACAGACAGACAGATAGACAGACACACTTTCGCATTTATAATACATAGTATACCTACCTAAGTACCTATGGATAATATTTGTAACCCCTTAGCTTATTAAAGTACTGACCTAATAGGTACATACCTATAGGCTTTTCGGTTATCAAATATAATATATAAATAAAAGTATTTTCATACTTAAAATAAAAATTACTTTGATATTATAGAATTTTATTGAAATGGATTGGATAGCTACTGAATAAAAGATGGCGCTAATAATTTCAAGCAAATAATTTGAACAGTAACTCCATCTAGTTGTGAGTAGAACAGTGAATTTAATACATATTAATAAACTTATTATTTCTTCTCTTAACTGTGCTTAAAACTATTAATAACCCATAAACATAATATAAGATTATTTTTATTTAATATTATAAGGTCCTTAGTACTTTAGTATTGAACATTGCGATGATCGCGCATACGCTAGCGCCACATACCTTAATTGTGACAATATTGAAACTCTGTATAATATTATGCTCAAACGCATGATAGAGGTGTACCAAACTTACGAGGTGGTTCGTATATTTTGTACTAGATGGCGCTAGGTAAATGTTTTCAATGAAATGTCGCTCGAAGTAAACTTCACTGACTTGATACGACTGCCTGAAAAAAGGAGTAAGTAGGTATATTGTTTTCAGGGTTCATGTTTGTATGTAATATGTATGTACATATATGTGAGTTTGTATGTTCCACCATAACTTCTAGACTACGCGACGCCTGAACGGATTTTGATGAACGAGGTAGGTATCGTTAGAATTGATTCCGGGTGACATAACTACCTAGGCACGGTCCCGCATCAAAAACTAAAGTTGATTTTTTTTTTCCAAAATGAGATTAACTATAGGTACCTACTTACTTAATGTCATCATCAAGAAAATGATGAATAGATTCCAAAAATATGCAAGACTAAGTATAGGTATTATTTCAATATCCAGTGATTCACAAAAAAATACAGTCGTATTTTTTAATTCATTGAGTTATATATTCACTTGTTTTCCTAGATGATGCCCCGCGATTTCGTCTGCTAAAATCCCGTGGGAACTCTTTGATTTTCCGGCATAAAAATTATTCATCGTGGTCGAACTAGTCGGACACGCTCCAGGGCTAGCATGGGCCGGAGATAAAAATTTTATCCCCCAATTTTATCCACTGACAAGGGATAAAATAAACTTATCCACTTCTCAGAGCACGGCAACAGCCCCCCTAGCATGGGCCGAGACAATTTACTCCCCGTGAAAAGGATAAGAAATTTATTCCTAAATAAATAAATAAAAACGCTAAATAACGGTGGATAAATAGTCCCCCGAGTCCCCGTGAAATGTCAAACGGTGATAAACTGCTCCTCTCCCTTGTTGCCGTGCTCTGAGAAGTGGGTAAGTTAATTTTATCTCTTGGCAGTGGATAAAATCGGGGGATAAAATTTTTATCTCCGGCCCATGCTAGCCCTGCAGGGGAGAGGAGAAGTTTATCCTCGTTTGACATTTCACGGGGACTCGGGGGACTATTTATCCACCGTTATTTAGCGTTTTTATTTATTTATTTAGGAATAAAATTTTTATCCTTTCCTCGGGGAGAAAATTGTCTCGGCCCATGCTAGGGGGGGGGCTAGCATGGACCGGAGATAAAAATTTTATCCCCCGATTTTATCCACTGACATGAGATAAAATTAACTTATCTACCCCTTCAGAGCACGGCAACAGGGGAGAGGAGAAGTTTATCCCCGTTTGACATTTCACGGGGACTCGGGGGACTATTTATCCACCGTTATTTAGCGTTTTTATTTATTTATTTAGGAATAAATTTTTTATCCTTTCCTCGGGGAGAAAATTGTCTCGGCCCATGCTAGGGGGGCTGGGGAGAGGAGAAGTTTATCCCCGTTTGACATTTCACGGGGACTCGGGGGACTATTTATCCACCGTTATTTAGCGTTTTTATTTATTTATTTAGGAATAAAAAATTTATCCTTTCCTCGGGGAGAAAATAGTCTCGGCCCATGCTGTGGGGGGCAGGGGGGTCTACTCTCTTTCTCTAAAACGAAACTTCGCAAACAAACGAACGAAATTTCGTTAACTCCTCTCCTACATAAATAAATAAAAATAAATAAATAAATGTTTATTTAGCTTTACACGGAAAAGTAACACCAAAAATGAGAAATTAACTAGTACAGACTAAATACTTACTAAGCTTACTTACTAAAAATACAAAAATGTATTTTACAAAATAGTTACAAAAAAAAAAAAAATAATAAGTACAAAAAAATTAATTACTCCGTGCAATCGCTAAAAAGGCTGCTACCTCAGCATGTTGCTGCAGTTTATGATAACTGCAGCGCTGATTTTCAGGCAGAGCCTTATGTGACGTCACGATACACGACCCGGAAGCGACCAGCGCACACTTTTCTCAAACACGGTACTTAAGTTAGGCAACAAAAAATAGGACAAAAATTAGGTAGTAACAGAAAATATAGCATGTAATATAGTAAGACACAATTATAAATACTAAATATAATGCAAAAGAATATATAAGATATATTAGATTCATACACAAGTACAACATTGATAACACAACACGCGATACATAACTACTTAACGCCTGTAAGACCTGAAACTATTTTCTACGGCCGTGCTTTTTGCTGTTTTAAAAGATGTTTTTTGTGAGTTTTAAAAGAAATTATGGATTTTAGCATTCGAGCTGGGGGAGGGAGGTCATTCCAAATCTTACAGGCGGCATGCTTAAATGTGCCCCAGAATGCAGCAGTTTTGTGTCTCGCCATAGCGATACTACATAATATTATTATCTCTATGCTCCTCTCTATTTCGTTTTCGTACACGCAGACGAAGTACGGATCCATAGAAAATTTTCGTGACCGATTGGATTGAACGATTTTGAGTGGGTCTAATAACAGACTAATTACCTACGTTCGTTTGCGAAGTTTCGTTTGAGAGAAAGAGAGTAGACCCCTGGGACGTTGAGACTTGAGACGTCATCGGTCGATTTTCGCGCATTTTCTGCAGTAGGTAGGTACCTACCTATTAAAGAAACTTTATAGAAATGACACCCGACCTTCAGTCTATTAGGTATAGGTAGGCTACTAGGTCGTGGATGCGATCCCCGGACTCATATTTCTTAAATTTTCAGAGCTTTGTGTGTAAGTATTAAAAAATTAAATTTTACCTACTTGCTTCAAACGATGAAGGAAAACATCGTGAGGAAACCTGCATGCCCGGGAGTTCTTCATAATGTTCTCGAAGGTATGTGAAGTCTGCCATTCCGCACATGGCCAGCGTGGTCTACTATGGCCTAATCCTTCTCATTCCGAGAGGAGACTCGTGCTTAGTAGTGACACACGAGTATATAGTAGTGAGCTGGTGAGAAATCACTTATCAGATTAAATTAAAATGCCTTTCTTCCTTGTTTTGTGTTATTAAGAAACAAAATCTCTAAAATGCACATTGCACAAGGTCTATATAAGCTTACTAGGTGCGCCTTGCCTGCTCAGTCGCCCGGAACCCTGACCGTGGACTGTCAATAAGTGACCCGAGATATCGAAGAGATAGTAGAAAATAATGCGTAACGTTCTCGTATCGAGTGTCCTATTTTTGTTCAGTGCGCACAATGTCTGGGCCAAGACCTCCGATTATAACCTGGAGAGAGCCAATTTACTAGCGGAAGAATCCGAACTTCAAGTGGGGGGCAGCCTCAGATTGACCGATGAAGAAAACAGAGCAAACGAAATCCTAATGCACTACAAGAACGAAGAAGTGGACGAATCATTTCACAATCCTAAGCACTTCAACTTCTCAAGACACTTTTTTGCTTACAAAAATGATATTGGCAACTCTAAAGTGTATCAGATAATACGGAGAATGCCTAAAGGAGCGGCGCTTCACGTTCACAGCTCTTTAATGCTTAGTGCGGATCGCTTACTCGAGCTGACGTACGAAGACCACTTATACGCATGTACCGCGGACGGTGATTTAAAATTACAGTTCTGTAACAGTGTCCCCCAACGACCTTGTCCGTTTAAATGGGAACTACTCAGCGAACTAAGAAATAAAACCGAAAATCTTAAAGCATTCGATGCCACACTGAAAAGTCACTTCACCATGTACTCCGATAATGAAGAAGACTATACAGGAAATATCAATTTCGTGTGGAGGAGGTTTAACAAAGTAGCAGAAACAATTAGGGACTTGTTAGCTTACAGACCCGCACGAGAAAAATTCTTCTATGAAGCACTACTGGAATTCTACAACGATAATGTTATGTATATCGAAGTGAGGAGTGGTCTGAAAATTTTATATGAACTAAATGGCACTCGACATGACCAAATGTATCTGCCTCGCCTCTACCACAGAGTAGCGAAAAGATTTAAGGAAGATTATCCAGATTTTGTGGGCATCAAATTGATAGTTTCCAAACATCGTGGTACTGGGATTAAACAAGTCCTTGAAACAGTCAATATAGCTCGAAGAATCAAGGAGGAACTGCCGGATACGTTTGCCGGTTTCGATTTAGTTGGTCAGGAAGATTTGGGGAAACCATTGCTGGATTTTCTCCCGATTCTCTCAGAAGCAAAGAAGGATATGAATTTTTATTTCCATGGTGGAGAAACGAATTGGTACGGAACGGTTTCAGACGAGAATTTGGTGGATGCGATTCTTTTAGGATCTAAAAGGATTGGTCATGGATACGCGTTAATAAAACATCCTTCGCTTATGGCTGCTGTGAGGAATAAGGATATAGCGATCGAAGTGAATGTGGTCTCGAACGTGGTGTTGTCTTTAGTTTGTGATGTGAGGAACCACCCGTTGGCTACATACTTAGCACTCGGAATGCCTCTTGTCTTATCCAGCGATGATCCTGGAGCTTGGGGTGCGGACCCGTTATCTACGGACTACTATATCGCTTTTGTGGGTATTGCCAGCAAAAAGGCGGATTTGCGCATGCTAAAACAGTTAGTGATCAACTCGATTAGATATAGTGCGTTAGATAACAAACAAAAATTAGACATGTTTAGACAGTTGTACAGACAGTGGAGTGTCTTCGTTAAGAATATAATAAGAACATTTGGGTAAGTTTAACGAAAATTATACCAGGCGATTTTCCTTGGTCGATAGAAAAAGGCATCAAGGGTGGGGCATATAAACGGTATGTGATATGGAAAATCAGGGTCAATTATTTGGTCGATAAAAAAGCTTATGTACCTAGTGGTGGTTCGATAAAAAGTGGTTTCCATAGTGCTGGCATTCCGGAAGTTTATATTAAGTATATATAGAGCCCATTAACGTCCCACAGCTGGGCACAGGCCTCCACTCTAGTAGGAGAGACGGAATTAGAGCTTCCCACCACGCCGCGCTGCTCCAATGCAGGTTGGCGGCTTTAATAACGACTATTATTATGTTAGTGACAATAACCGAGACCACGGCTTAACGAGCTCATTATAGGTATCATTATATCCTTAAAGTGTTGAAATTGCAGACCAGACTTAATATTTGTTACTAAAATAACTGAGTTTTGTACTGAAAGTTCTGCCAGTTTATCTGCCAGCTTGGAAATGCCGTAACCCTCTGTCAGATGACTGTTAGAAAAAAAACCGATCTCCTTACTCCTGGAGATCTACATTAACTGGAGAATTTCAGTGTCGCTATCCACCAGTGTCTCCACCTTAGGTCTCCATAGAGAAAACAAGCAAATTACACATTGTTTAGGTAAGTAGTTAGAATAAACTTTGGCACACACATGCCGAATGTGCCATGAATTGGTCCAATGTTAGTCCAAAAAAAGCGTGACCGCAAAAGGATTGAGCAAAATGTAAAATTTAAAGGTTTCTAAGAAAATAAGGCTAACTGCCGCACTTCGAGTCGCTTAATCATTAGGCACTTACCTAAAGAACTCCTTAGTATACCTATAGAGAGATGCGTAAAAGAGGAAGGTAGGTAAATGAAATCTATAGTATACCTACCTAGATACCAAGGAGTTCCTTAAGTAGGTACTTAATAATTAAGCGACTCTGAGTAAATAACAAGAAAGAATATGTCATAACAACACGTTATCAGCTTTGAAATAACTGGCTTACCTGGCAAACAATTCGACACCCTATGAGTACGGAACCCTAAGCAGGTATAACGATTTTCTGCGGGGCAATGCTGCAAGCTTGATGGGGTATCTATCTAGGTACCTTTGGGCCATGGGCAACCAGGGGTGGTCTTTTTGGTTAGGTTTTGATTTTGTTAGTAACTATGTATAAAGACTAGTTTAAGTTTATTTTATCATATCATACTAATATTATAATTGCGAAATTGTGTTTGTTTGTTGGTTTATTGGTTTGTCCTTCAATCACGCCGCAACGAAGCAACGGATCGACGTGATTTTTGGCATGGGTATAGTTGAGGATCTGGGAGAGTGACATAGGCTACTTTTTATCCCGGAAAATTAAGGAGTTCCCGCGGGAATGAAAAAAACTTAAACCACGCGCACGAAGTCGCGGGCATCAGCTAGTAGTTTAATATTTTAATTTTAGTGAAAATATATTTTAATGTATAATAGAGTTGTTTATTTTATGTTTAAAATATATCAATATTAATAACCGATTTTCTGATCTTTTCGTAAATTGTGTTGTGAGACCTAAGTATTACCTACCTATTCTGTGGTGAGACCTTGCTTCTTGCCAAACATGCCCCCCGATTACGTAAGAATTGTCGATCAGACGTTAAAGATTTTCGTCAAAGTAAAATAAACCATGATAGCATTGAATTAGAGCTCAATTTCGTCTGCCCATTCTTATACATTTAGGGTATCGTACATACCTAAACGTATAAGAATGGGCAGACGAAATTGAGCCTAATTCAATGCAGTTATGGTTTATTTTACTTTGACGAAAATCTTTAACGTTTGATCGGCCATTCTTACATGATTGGGGCCCGGATTACAGCGGGAAGTAACCTTTATTGGCAAGTGTCAACCACAGAACATATAATAGAGGTTAGAAAGGCCCTAGTGCAAATTTTGTACGGAAACCGCTGTCGCCGTTTTGATCCCACCATTCTTCACTACTACTAATCTAAACGAATACACACGAGAGTTCCCATGTGTGCGTGAGGCAGAAAAAAGCGCTGCGATTGGCGAAGCTACGCACACTAGTGAAACTTTAATCTTGCGCGTGTTGTCATGTAAAACAGCAACATACGCTAGGGATTGACTAAAATATTTTTTATCGATGTTTATTTTTCGTACGGTCGACAGCACGTCAATATTCATATTGTTAACTTAAGTTGGACTCTATGTCTGTAGATTTTACTATTTTATTTTAAACTAGCTGATGCCCGCGACTTCGTCCGCGTGGACTAAGTTTTTTCGATTGCCGCGGGAACTCATTAATTTTCCGGGATAAAAAGTATGTATGTTTGTATGTATATTCTTTATAGCTGATGCCCGCGACTTCGTCCGCGTGGAATAAGTTTTTCAGTTAATTTTCCAGGATAAAAAGTATCCTATATTACTATCCCACGGTATAATCCCCCTATAATGGTGAAACACGTACTTCTTCATATTTTAACGAAAGCCCAAATGCTGTTTCATGGCTATAACCTGAGAAATTAAGGATTTTCATACAAACTCTCAACCCCTATTTCACCCCTTCGGGAGTGGAATTTTGAAAAACTGTGAAACACATATATTTTCATTTTTAACCCGCAGCTCATATACCAAGTTTCATGGCTATAACTTGAGAAA
The DNA here is from genome assembly GCA_917051295.2 of Erebia ligea. NCBI lineage: Eukaryota > Metazoa > Arthropoda > Insecta > Lepidoptera > Nymphalidae > Erebia > Erebia ligea. The sequence continues at coordinate 15,478,715 of OU785228.1, forward strand.
TTAAGGACTTTCATACAAACTTTCAACCCCTATTTCACCCCTTCGGGGGTAGAATTTCGGGATAAAAAGTATCCTATGTCCTACCTCGTAGTATGGGCTCAAATCGTGCCAAGTTTGAATTCATTCAGTAGTTTCGGCGTGATGCGCGGCCAAGATACAGACAGACAGACAGACAGACAGATAAAAATGAAAAAATTACAGATTTGGCTTCAGTATCGAATAATGAGTGACCTCCAAAAAAATTTTCAAAATATCTTCAATGTACAGAATTGGACCTGTTACAGTTTTATTATAAGTATAGATTAAAAAATGTATGGAGACATAATGATATTTCTTTTGCTTATAATTACTGTTTCTTTATAAGAAATAAATAAAATAAAAAAACAACTATGGTTTACAAATGGTTTTGTTTGAATACATCAACAATATTTAAAACACACTATACAACAAAACCAACAAACACAAAATACTATAACAATATTTCAAACATTTATGATTAAAATCTAAATCTGTAACTATCATTAAAAGTTCATAATAATAAACTCAGAAACAAATAAACTATTTATCGATACGGTGGAAAAATGCTACTCAGCCCTATCGACAAGTTACTCTTATTGGGTAATACCAGGTAACAAGTGTAGTTGATCGTTCATACGCACTACGCTTTACATTGCCGCTCACGTACATGACTCTGTTGGAGCGCGTTGTTCGCACCAGCGATGTACATACAAATTTGCGATCCAGTCACACTAGTGAAGGAAAACATAATGTCTTTAGTATTTTCAATTAAATCATTTAAAATCAAGGTTTAATGTACTTACCGATGAAAATATATCTTGCCATTAGTCACATTGACATTTTGGCTTCTAGCTCTGCAGGTTATTACCGCGCAAGAAGGCATTTTAAACACTTTTTTGCGCGTAAAACTTCCCAAGACAGTCCGCGGCCGACTGAGGTGTGTTTTTGGTACGTTTGAACCATAGATGAGCGTTCGCTCAATATAGTGGCGCGCGTGACCCGCCCACATCGCCTTTCTAACCTCTTATTAAATGTTCTGTGGTGTCAACATATGCGGCAACAGCCGTATCTTTTGATTGCGTTGACTTAGAAGCTTGATTTTTTTACAGCTCCAAAGAACCGTAGACCTAAGTATCAATTTGTTAATAATTTCAACTTGATACCTACCTCCATAGGTACCTACGTTACCGACATACCGAGCAAAAGGTGGTTGAAAGACAGACAGACAACCTCCGTGGCGCAGTGTGTAGCGCTTAACGTGCGGAGGTCCTGGGTTCGATCCCCGGCAGGGTCAATTTGGGAATTTATAATTTCTGAATTTTCTCTGGTCTGGCCTGGTGGGAGGCTTCGGCCGTGGCTAGTTACCACCCTACCGGCAAAAGACGTGCCGCCAAGCGATTTAGCGTTCCGGTACGATGCCGTGTAGAAACCGAATAGGGGTAGGTATGGGTTTAATATAACTGCCATGCCCCTAACAGGTTAGCCCGCTACCATCTTAGACTGCATCATCACTTACCATAAGGTGAGATCGCAGTCAAGGGCTAACTTGTAGTAGATAAAAAAAAAAAAAAAAAAGACTGACAGACAGACAGATGCACGGACAACGAAGTGATCCTATATGGGTTCCTTTTTACCTCTTGAGGTACGGAACCCTAAAAATAACCATTGTATACTTACATTGTATACCAGCTTTGTACCTATTCGCTGTGCAATGTGCTTAGATGGAACCACAGAACAGATGTAGGTAGGTACAGAAATTGATTTTATTTGAAAAGAAAATAAATCAATTTAAAATGGCATTTAGATTTTACTAGCTGATGCCCGCGACCTCGTCCGCGCGGATTGAGGTATTTGAGTTCCCGCGGGAACTTTTTAATTTTCCGGGACAAAAAGTAGTCTATGTGTTATTCCAGAGTCCAGACTATAATCTATCTCTGTGCCTTTCATCCAGATCCGTTCAGCTGTTCTGGCGTGATTGAATAACAAACATCCTTCCATCCATCCAAACTTTCGCATTTATAATATTAGTATAGTACGAGTAGGTACTTATATAGATTGAAGGCACGGATTGAACTGCCCCGTTGGTCTAGTGGTTAGCATGTTCGAGCGCGGCCGACGATGTCCCAGGTTCGAGTCCCGGGTCGGGCCATAATTAATTAAGTATTTACCTATTGGGTTTTTCTGACTAGGAATTCTCAGTAGGTAGGTAGGACCTACTAGCCCGGAGTTAGGAAGTCGGCGGTGTTTAACCCCTATGCCTCGGAGAGCACGTTAAGCCGTCGGTCCCGGTTATTATCACTAACATGATAATAGTCGTTAAAGCCCGCCAACCCGCACTGGAGCAGCGTGGTGGGTCTAAGCTCTAATTCTCACTCTGCTATGAGAGTAGAGGCCTGTGCCCAGCACTCAGCAGTGGGACGTTAATGGGCTGTAGTGGTGGGTGGTGGTGGATAGATTGAAGGCGGCAATGTCTACGGACTGGACAAAGTCTTCGAACTCCTGGATCTTTTCTGTCAGTAGGTGAACACTCAACAGACACTTTGTCATCTTCAATGACACACATGATCTGTAGGTACTCTGTTTGTTGTACTTATGTAGTAGGTATGTAGCCTGTAGGGTGCATATACTTACCTACTCGTAGCCATACTTTCCTGTGTTGTAGTTAGATGATTGTAATTTGTATCTACATCATACTTATTTTATATTCCCAGCTATAAAATCCTACAACAATAAACAAGTCAACTGTGCTGATAACCTTTGGCATTTTATATTTATCTGTACCTAAGTAGGTATTTATTGGAATATGTTTCATTGTTTTCAATTCGCTGAAATGCACGTTTATTTATTTTATACTTAGATAAACATTTACCTAGGTACTTAAGTAGGTACTTGTTGTTTTTCTATTGAACTAGGTACCTTTCGTGCCACTAAATTCGATGCCGGAATCACAGCGCAAATCGGAATTAACAGATTTTCTAGCATAATGCATTCCATAAGTATATTATATTTCGTGCAGTAGGGCGATTGTGTAAAATCTGCATCAATCATTGTAACAGTCTCAATGATTGTTTTGACATTATGATATTTTGGTCCATGAATTTTGGCCAATAGTGGAAGAATGTTAACCTGCATTGTTAACTTATGAGAGGTACACGGAAAAAAATGATTTAGTTGTGGTAGCTAAACTCGTTTTGCTGAAATTTCCTTTGCTGCTGCATACAATTTCTTAGCAACGGTAACAAACCCGTGTCTATAGGAACTAAAGCCATTTCGTTACACTTGCTAACGATATTTAGTTAAAAGAATTTCAAATAATTTGCTACCGCTACTAATTGATTAGCATGTATGGCTAATTTCTTTATCCGTATCAACAAAATTTAATTAGACATTGCTGTTAGCTATGACTGCTAATAATTCTTAGATTTAGTAGACAAAAACTTTGTTACTATTGCTAATTGTACATGCATAAGGCAGCAAAAACGTGTCTTTGTTGCATTTGATAAAAACATTTTGCAATCACTAACAATAGTTTTGCAACAGCTGCTAATTTTATTTTCACACTCATCTACTAATATACATAGATATCTTTCGACAATATTGATAATTGTCACATCAACAAATTACCTAGGTAACGAAAAGTTATAATATATTAGCTGAAGTAGCAAATCAGATTTATGTGATGCTGCTAAGAACATTTTGAAGCTGTGACTAACTTTTTCACAAACTTTAGCGAATATTCTTTGCTTCAACTGCTAAATAAAAAATTCGCCGATGTTACTAAAAATCATAGTCAGACCACCGAATTTTCTGTGCAATGAACAACAATAATATAATAGCATTAGTAGCAAATCAGACTTATGTGAGGCTGCTAAGAACATTTTGTAGCTGTAACTAACTTTTTGAAAAACTTTAACTAATATTATTTGCTGCAACTGCTAAATAAAAATTCACCGATGTTACGAAAAATCTTAGTCACACCATCAAATTTTCAATGCGATAAACAACAATAATATATTAGCATTAGTAGCAAATCAGACTTATGTGAGGCTGCTAAGAACATTTTGTAGCTGTAACTAACTTTTTGAAAAACTTTAATTAATATTATTTGCTGCAACTGCTAAATAAAAATTCACCGATGTTACGAAAAATCTTAGTCACACCATCAAGTTTTCAATGCGATAAACAACAATAATATATTAGCATTAGTAGCAAATCAGACTTATGTGAGGCTGCTAAGAACATTTTGTAGCTGTAACTAACTTTTTGAAAAACTTTAACTAATATTATTTGCTGCAACTGCTAAATAAAAATTCACCGATGTTACGAAAAATCTTAGTCACACCATCAAATTTTCAATGCGATAAACAACAATAATATATTAGCATTAGTAGCAAATCAGACTTATGTGAGGCTGCTAAGAACATTTTGTAGCTGTAACTAACTTTTTGAAAAACTTTAATTAATATTATTTGCTGCAACTGCTAAATAAAAATTCACCGATGTTACGAAAAATCTTAGTCACACCATCAAGTTTTCAATGCGATAAACAACAATAATATATTAGCATTAGTAGCAAATCAGACTTATGTGAGGCTGCTAAGAACATTTTGTAGCTGTAACTAACTTTTTGAAAAACTTTAACTAATATTATTTGCTGCAACTGCTAAATAAAAATTCACCGATGTTACGAAAAATCTTAGTCACACCATCAAATTTTCAATGCGATAAACAACAATAATATATTAGCATTAGTAGCAAATCAGACTTATGTGAGGCTGCTAAGAACATTTTGTAGCTGTAACTAACTTTTTCATTAACTTTAACTAATATTATTTGCTGCAACTGCTAAATAAAAATTAGCCGATGTTACTTAAAATCTTAGTCACATCACCGAATTTTCTGCGCAATGAGTAACAATTATATATTAGTATTAGTAGCAAATCAAACTTATGTGAGGCTGCTAAGAACATTGTGTAGCTGTAAGTAATTTTTTGAACAACTTTAACTAATATTATTTGCTGCAATTGCTACATAAAAATTCGCCGATGTTGCGAAAAAGCTTATTCACACCACCGAAATTTCTGTGCAATGAATAACAATAATATACCAGCATTAGAAGCAAATTAGACTTATGTGAGGCTGCTAAGAACATTTTGTAGCTGTGACTAACTTTTTCTCAAACTTTAACTAATATTCTTTGCTGCAACTGCTAAATAAAAATTCGCCGATATTGTGCGAACCGGGACATCCTCAGTAGATGTTGACTCCACAATGCGGGGCGAAACGTGCGTCGAGAGTGTATAAGAGTATTTTATGTGGTGGTGCGTTCAATTTCAGCCAATTCCCTTTTGAAGCCTGATGTACTTCTTTATTCTTCCAAGAAAGTTCAGCATTTTTTCAACAGGTCTGTGAATTTACCGAGATATCTGTGCCTGTTGATTGCAGAGATTTACTAACGATATTAATTTGAAAAATGTGTCATACCAAACGACAATATTTCGTAATTTATTGTATAAATTCTTCAAAAATTAAAAAATGCTTCGTCAATAATAACATCAACTGTCTCTAATTTAAACGTAGATAAATTAAAAGTAAAAAACTTTTTAAAAAAAGCTTTTATTACAAATTACGTGTTTACAAATATAGCAGTTTTCGTTTAGTTTTCGGTACATATTGTGACTAGGTTACACAAAATATAATGGAACTAAAAATAACAACACAAAGATTGGTCTTTTATCTACAATTCGTGGTAAAAAGTTTGATTTTTTCCCAAAATTAAGGGAACTATCTAGGTGACCGAGCTTTGCTCGGTAGTATATCCTTCTAACTGCAAATTCACCTATAGATGGCAGCAGGAATCATTTTTTTTGGTAAAAAATCTAAGAATGCAATTTAAATTGCTTTTAAAATTGAAAGAAAGTCTTCTTTCAATGAAATGCTCTATCTACAATATTTAAGGTAGGTACTTCCCCTCCATGTGGCATCGCCATGGGATGCCCTGTATACAAGAATTGCTCGTTTAAAGGTATAGGATTTACGAGTACCGTGAAACTAGCCAACTTTGCCCGTTTTTTTTATTAAAATCGAATTAATTTCGAGATTTTTCTATAGAAAGTGAAGTATGTTTCTCCATTTCTTACAACTATATGATTATACGCAAGCGTTCGTTTTGTATTTTTTTTTTAAATTAACATTTAAACCAAAATTTGTTCGATTTTAATGGCGGGCAAAATAATCTGGACTTTTAGCCAACATTGCCCACATCGAGATTTCATGCAATATAACTCTTAAAAATACGTAACAGACACCATGACTAGATTTTAGGGTAATCTTGGCCTAGGTTCCAAAATTTTTTTTGTAGTATTCATATTTTCGCAATAAAAGGAGTGGGCAATGTTACCTAGCGATTATTTCTCATTTCCATACAAGCTCCATCGAGCAGTTTAAAATTTTAAGGGTTGTCACGTCAGGAAATTATTGATTCAATAAATAATATTTTAACGTTTTTGTTGGAGGTGTTGGACCACATATTATAATATGCATTTGGATGCATGTTTTAGAAATAAGAAATGATATTTAAATCAAACACTACCTATGTTTATTAAAGTAAATGTTTATTAAAGTTTAGGTTAATAAAAGTATAAGGCACTGAGTAGTAATTTTTATAGGCTCGGGACCCTATTTCACGTCTTGATTTTCTTTGTCGAATTCTGGACTCGTGTTGGTTTTTCTGAAATTTAAAATAACATTAACTAAATGAAAGCTAAAAAATTATAGAATAATAAAAAATAGTGCATCGGGAAAGGTATAGTTTTTTATCAGTAGGAATAGTATACTTAGTATATTCAGAATCGAATCAGTGTGTATGACATCTCACAAACTTCGCCATCTAAGTAGGTATTAACAAACATAAGCATTTACTATTAAATGTTCTAAATATACAAGTGTTTGGTGTTTTGTTTCTGAGGTAAATTACGTTATTAATTCAATCACATGTTACACCTATTACACCACCACAAGTTAGTACAAAACGTAAACGCTTGCTATATTATGAAGCTTGCATTAAGCGTGATAAAAATAAGAACACCTATAAGAAATACTCCGCAGTTTTACGCCAGTGTATTTACTTCAGACAACGGGAATGTAACAAAAGATACATCAATAACGCAAAAAATGTATGTAGCGCAACCTGGAATATCATTAAAAAAATGTGGGACAAGACTACCGAAAACAAAATATTAAATTCCTCACTGACAAAGGTGCGAAAATAACTAATCCCAAGGAAATTTGTGACATATTAAATAAACATTATATAGCCACATCAAATATACAGCATAAAAACTTCGACAATAGAGTAAAAAACATAACTTGTAGTTCAAATAACATGTATTGCAGTCCTACTGATCCCTATGAAATAAGGAAAATAATTATGAACCTTAAAAATACCAACTCCACCGGATATGACGAACTAAATACTAACTTACTAAAACGCTCATGTATATCTTTGGCTAGACCAATAGCTCATATTGTAAATCTTTCCATAGAACAAGGTATATTCCCAGACAGACTAAAGCTATCAATCATAAAACCTTTGTATAAAAAAGGAAAGAAAGACGACGCAAATAACTATAGACCAATCGCCTTAATCCCGGTGCTATCAAAAATCTTTGAAAAAGTTATATACAAAAGAGTTTATTATTATGCTGAACATTTTAACATATTTACTAACGCACAGCATGGGTTTAGACAAAAGAGATCTACCATAACGGCTATGTTTGAGCTAGTCAAGATTGTGTTAGAGTCAGTAGATAAAGGAAGACCCGTAACTGCTCTATTTCTAGATATGTCCAAGGCATTTGATCTTGTTAATCATGAAAAGTTATTAAACAAGTTAGAACAGTACGGAATTCGCGGACAAATACACCAATGGATTAAATCATATCTAGACAATAGAAGACAAAAAACAATAATTCAGAATCAGAATGGTAAAAATATCACTGTGTATGCGTCCGAGTATGAAAATAATAAATACGGTGTGCCTCAGGGTAGCATTTTGGGTCCACTTTTATTTTTATTATATATCAACGACCTCTCAAGAAATATATCACACCCATCTATACTCTTTGCTGATGATACCACTATAATTGTTCCATGTGAAAACACGCAGACACATGAGTATGACGTGAACAAATCATTGTCAGAAACGATTAATTGGTTAGGGAATAATAATTTAAGCGTAAACATAAGTAAAACTAAATGTATGCAATTTAAAACCAAAAGAGGTCATAATATTACGTTGGATATAAACTATAATAATGAATCAATTGACATTGTACATAATGCAAAATTTTTAGGTATTAACTTTGACGAACACTGTGACTGGAAAAAACATATAGAGGACATTTGTAATAAACTAAATAAATTTGTGTACCCCTTGCGTCGCTTAAGACGAACAGTATCTCTAGAAGCAGCACTAGTAGCATACCATGGCTACGTCATGTCTGTTATGCGCTATGGAATTGTAATATGGGGAAACTCTACTGACTTACAAAAACTTTTTGTGATTCAAAAAAAGTGCATAAGGAGCATATATTTAAAGGGACCAATTGATTCATGCAGGCCGCTATTTAAAACGCACAAGCTTCTCACACTGCCATGTCTATATATCTATGAAATAGCAGTTTTTGTACATCGGCACATGGAGTATATCAAGACCTTCTCGCAACTAAATAATTATAATATAACAAGAAACAAAAATCGACTATGCACTACAAACTATAATTTACAACAAACGTCTAAATCTCCGCATGCTATGTGTGTAAGAATTTATAACAAATTAGATAACAACCTAAAAAATCAAACTACAAGTAGCTTTACAAGAACACTCTTTCGTTGGTTGTGTGACAAGTCTTTTTATTCTTTATCTGACATATTATTTATTTAAATTGATTAATGTGATTTTATATTTGAATTTTATTTTAATCTGGACATTATTATTATTTATTTTTTTTTTAATGTTCAGATCTCATAATTTCATTGGAATAATTTTTAAATACAATATTATTCCTAATGAGTAATTACATTAAATATTTGCATGCTAAGTAGTAGAATGTGAAGGACGCCTTAATATTGTAAACATCTGTACATACTCATATTCAGCAAATAAATTTCTTTCTTTCTTTCTTTCTTTCTTTCTTTCTTTCACCTTTTACAAAATATCAAAATGTGACAACCCTGAGTACTTTTTGTTAACGGGCAATGTTGGCATGCACGGGTTTGAAAAGATAGGGGTAATTTTGCCCATCATCTGAAGTTTAGATTTATAATCATCTGAATTCTGAAACTATAATTAAAATACTCTACAATTGTGAATCTATGACATACAGTAACATAAACTTACTTGCGTTTTTGCTATGATGTAAAATCCACAACCACTTCACTCAAGAAATTTGCCCGCCAAAACACACACTGCATTCGACAATTTCTGACGGGTTACCTAATCAACTTGGGAACGAGTGCGATACGCAGTGTGGTCACAAATATAATCTATTTTTACCCAAGTAATGAATATTGCCATAAAACTAAAAAAATGTCGTATAGTAAGTGGATTTGCAAAAATTTTGCTTTTAGGGCAAAGTATCCTTGAATGGCAAAGTTGGCATGTTTCACGGTAAGTAGTTTAATTATGTTTATAAATTATGACTCGTCAATATACGTCACCGCGCTTGCTGCTATGTTTCGGCGAAATTCATAGACTAAGAAACTATGCAGATATGACACTATGAACATTGTACTAGGAAGGTGGTAGGAAAAAAGATGTGTTTATTTACCCTTTTTATGTTTGCTATTATGTTTATTTAGGTACCTATTGCATATTTGATCATTTCAACCACGACTCGTGCACAAGTTTTATTTACTTTGTTTAATTTTTTATTATTTAAAATGATTTGTAATTTAAAGGTTTCCTCGGCCGGACAATGAAAAAAGAGAGTCGTGGATTCCTGGCTCGAGGTCCGCAGTCAGACATATATTTAAACGATAGATCAACGAGGCAGTTATGTTATATATAATATAATTACTTTTATTTTTGCAAGGTTTAATAATGGACTACCCAAGTCCCGGAAAACCGTTGCTTAAGTGCGTGTTTGAGTCACACAGTGCTATAAAATAAATATTGTAATTAAAACCTCAGTTGCGCTTTAAATTTATTTTACTACGTTCTCTTACAGTAATTCAATAGGTAAAATATCGTACAAAGTGTCGCCTCTGTATAACAGTCGCATCTATGTTAAGGAGCGGGACGCGCGGAACGAGGCCCTCCCCTCCCGCGCGCCCCGCACTGCCGTTCGCGGTACACAGATTTTGTTAGCGTTGTCTGTTCTAGTACCTACCTACATATTAATTCAATGCTCTATAGAAAGTTCTCCCAAAAGTTCCTCCAAAATCTCAGTTTTTCTCTTTTTTATCGGAAACTACAATGGAATATGGATGTATTGTTATTTGAGTTTTAAGGTGTCGGTAATAATAATATCCAAAAACTCTAAGAAACAGATTTTTGATAACTGGCTTAGTTTTTGAGTAATGAGGTAAAAGATCGATTTTCTGTTATATTCTTCCGCGACGCTGCATGTCGCTCACCAACGTATCCGTGAGAGTGAAAAAGATAAAAATAAATTCAATAGGGTTACCCTTTCTAAGGGTTTTGAAAGTAAACGGTTTATCCAGTCTCCTTGAATTAGGATAGCTCTAATGTTTTTGTAAAGCTAACGAATATCGTATTCGCTGCAGTAGCTAAAACACATTTTGCTGCTACGACGAATATTTTCGAGTTTCACGCGGGAAAAGTTAACGTAAGAAGTGTTGCCAGTACTTTCCAGCAAAGCACAGGATTTAGATTTTAATTAACTCTGTTTATAAAGAAAATGCTATCACACTAATATTATAAAACAGAAAGATTATGAGTGTGTATGTGTGTATGTTTGTTACTTCTTCACGCACAAACGGCTGGACCAATTTTGATAAAATTTGGTATCTAGGAAGCTGACACCCTGGATAGACTCTATTGATTTCGACGGAGATAATTATAACCATAACCTTAAGATTAGTCCATAGCGCCGAACAGACGAATTGTAGCAATGGTATGCTGCCAAAACTATGTGAGGTAACGCTATTTGGCGCAATCAGTACAAATACATATACATAACTGTTTAGTTTCTTGCATATTGCATTTGACGACCGAATGGCGTAGTGGTAGCGAACCTGCCGTCTGCGCCGGAGGTCGTGGGTTCGATTCCCACTACTGGTAAATGTTTGTGTGATGAGCATGAATATTTTCCAGTGTCAGGGTGTTTTTCAGTATATTATATTTATGTATATTAGTATGTATGTATATTTATCAGTTATGTAGTAAGTACCCATAACACAAGCTATCGCTTACTTTGGGGCTAGATTGCGATGTGTAAAATGTCCCGTATATATTTATTTATTATTATATCATATCAACATGATCTTTCCAGTTTAAAGTTTTGTCTAGTTCTAAACCTAAAAATTTTATATGTTGAGCTTCTTCGATTTCCCTTAAAATACGGCAAATCAAAATGTGGCTTACGGCAATCCCAATTTTTACGATAGCAACACCGCGTCGGCCGCTCTGGGCGCAAGTTAGTAACTTGTGTTGTGTCTGTAGTGGTTTGTAGCTTTTGAAATAAGTAGTGAAAAGTGCATAAAAAGTTTAGGTTTTCTCAGAAAACAAATGGAAGAAGAAACCCGGGACATCTCCCAACTCCTGGCGAGCTGGGGATATGACCAAAAAGTAATTGAAAAGTTTAAAGGTTAGTGGATTCGTTTCATGTACCTACGTTTTTCTATTCCCGTATTCCACCGCCCACAGGCCCAAACGTATTGTCTGCCAATGAATCTTAAATCACTTGTTATTATTACTATTTGAAACCAATTATTGTACAACCAAATCAATTATTGGACGACGAAATCAATTTGTCAATTCAACACTCCAACTAGTACCTATACCTACTCATTTTGTGGTTTAAGATTTTTGTTACTTTCTTATAGAATTAAACAATTCACTTCGATGAAACTTACAGGCTAACGGTACATTATACATATTGTGAACAAATTGAGTTTTGAGCGTACAGTTAATAATATAATTCCGTCACACAATCATAGGTATAATTTGTTATTGGCAATAAACCTCCAAAAACAAAGTTAGCTTTCTAAAATTTTTAAAATTGGTCCAGTAGTTTAACGTTTCTCCGTTACAAACAAACACACAAAACTTTTCCCTTTATAAATATGTACCTATATTTTATATTCCTATATATTATTATTAGTCTAGATTTATCTATTAATTATTTTTTTTTAGATGAAGGGATTGAAATTTCCCACTTGAATGTATTGACTGAATATTCGCTTGAAAAACTCTTTCCAAAGATTGGTGAGAGATTAACATTCATGCAAAAAATTACAACTCTGCTAAACCAGGTAAAACTTTGTTCACTTATACAAATAATTGTTTCTTTTAACACTTTAATTATTATAGTGTTATTATAATTTTACTATACAATCGTGATCTAGTATAGCCTGTGTAGCAATTTCATTTTATACATATTAATGTGTACTTAAATAGGAAGCACCAGCAAAAAGGAGAAAAATTTCCTGCGATTCTGATAGGACCAGTATGGTGTCAACAACCTCAGTCGATTATAATATGATATATATTAATATGTCGATTATATTTTAATTGTATTTTCCGCAGCTAGAAATAGATTTTTCTAATTTGTATCCTGACGCTGCAATGCAACTATATAACGAGTGGCCGACGCTGTCATCTTTTATAATCAGTAAAATTCCAGTAAAAGAACAGAATGCAATAAACGACTGCTGCACATCAGGTTAGTATCTAATAAATTATGACTCTATATTTAACCGCTAGAACTAGAACGATAGGTTCTGTATTATTAAGCAATATGGCAGTTGTTACCTACTCCTTATCCTCTTTAATTTTTATGACATGAGAGAATTCTATGAATGTTAATAAGTAAAACGACAAAATTTAATCTATAGTTTAAGCATTGTGTTTAAGTTTTCGCTGTTTTTCAATATTACTTTATACATATTTGCAGGCAATAGAATGGCAATACACTGTTACCACTTTAGCTATATTTAACACCTCAATGTAAATGCGAATAAAGAATTATTATTATTATTATATTATTATTATCTATTTCCTCAATGGTTACATTAGTGAGCGCTCTTGCAATGGAAATCACTTATAATTCATTCATATGATATCCGTGATAATGGAAAGTGATTCTGTTCTTTTTATTTGCAGATGGAAAAAAAATCAAAACTTTGAGAGCCCTTCCATTGTTACTTCCAATTAAAAATATTGTAATGAAGAAAAAACAACAATGGAGGCCATCAAGATTGGAAGCGAAAGATAGTTTCATTCAATATGTAAAAGTAAGTAGTTCATCACAATGAATTTTACTCCTAATCTTTGTGAGCTCCATCTACGTATCTTACAAATGTTTTAAATTTTCAGTCTGCCGCTGAAGTCCTGCCAACCAACCTGCGTAATAAGGAAAACTGTTGTCCTCAGTTGTTTGCAGTATCACCGGACGAAGACAGTGTTTTTTAATCATAGATGATACAATGTATAACATAGACAGCCCCCTTAAAGCCTTCGACATTTTCTTTAAACTATTTCACGCTTTACATTGTTGCTATCCCAAACAAATTGAAAGAGAATTGTATTTTCTACAAAGGGCTGTATACAATATACAATGTCATTCAGACAAACAAATACGCGACTCGAAGACTGAAGGATTAATCAACGAATATAATAGATATAAGCCTTCTAATAATATGTTATAATTGGGAATAACCGCGCTATGGACGGGGTTAATTCGGGGGTATTTTGTAGCCAGCGTACCAAGTCGTCATGCTCTTCTTCTACAGACAAACCGTGTGTAAGTTAAACATTATTGGTAATGTTATGGTACTTGGAATCTAACACTGTTATACATAAATACAGAATCCCATTAATTTAAGGGCAGGTACTTAGAGGTCAAAGAAACTCTTTAGTACGCGTATAAAATTTGGTAAGATTACACGATAGATTGGTTTTTACTTTTTCTTACAAAATAATTATTAGATTATTAATTATTAGATAGAGAAAACCATCAATATTACTATAAATAACTAACGAAAAGAATTAGGTTGTAATAAAAAAATAATTATTTTGTATAAACAAAAACTTTACCTAACTATATTCTTCTATAGCCTTTCTTTCGCCTCCAGGGTATGTACCTATACAAACCCTTATATTTGCGCTTAATTTAAATGGACCTTGTATTATAAAATTGTATTATACCTTAAACTAACACGATCATGTTTGCAGTGAGTAAGAGCCCAATAAATATAAATAACGTTACAATAATTTCTGCATTTGATTTTATTCATCACATGAAACTTACTTGCGTGATGTTTTTATTAAGGATACATTTAATAAAACATAGTTACAAAAATGCTTTGTAACTATGTTTTATTTAGCAGCATCGGTAGCAGTAAGTTTATTTTGCAGACGTTGCAGGAGAACGTGTACGAGAAAGAATCTTTTACGCCACTTATGAAAATATATACTTATTATATATTTTCATGAGTGGCATAAAAGATAGGTTTTAGCTGCAGCAACTAAGTAAATTTGATACTCTATCTAATTATTTTTAGATGTGGTGTGTGAATTAAGTTTGTTACTTTAACTAAGTGTATTAGTTAAAGTTCAATCCACAACCACAGCTAAAAACTTATTCGATTGAGTATCAAATTTACTTATTCACTGCAGTTAAGATTATCTCCCGTGCGACGAACTATTTTTGTCATTTCAACTAAATAATTACATCACGCAACTAAACCCCTTAGTTACATTAACAAATCTAATTCACAACGGCAGTTAAGATCATTGTCAAATACCGCTAAGGTAATTTGATAGTGCATCAAACTGACTTAGTTGCTGAAGCTAATTTTAATGTACAGGGTGACAAATTATTTTAGCTGTCGCAGCTAAAGTGATTACTCTTCGCAACTAAACTTCTCAGTTAAAGTAACAAACACAATTCACGGCTGCATCTAAACCCATTTTCGATTACCGCTAAAGTAATTCGATAGAGTATCACACTAACCTAGTTGCTATGGCTAACATTATTTTCCATCGCTACAAATTATTTTAGCTGTCCCATCTAATGCGATAAAAACTCACAACTAAAACTCTTAGTTACAGTAACAAATTTAACTCACAGCGACAGCTAAGATTATTGTTAAAGGCTGCTAAAGTAATTTTATAGTGCATCAAAGTAAATTAATTGCTAAAGCTAATACTTTCTTCCATGGCGACGAAATAAATTAGCTGTCGCAGCTAAAGTGAATTCGCTTCGCAACTCAACCTCTTAGTTAAAGTAACAAACACAATTCACAACTTTAGCTAAATTTATTTTCAAATACCTCGTAAGGTAAATCGATAGAGCATCAAACTGATTTAATTGCTACAGCTAATACTATTTTCCATGGCTACAAATTATTTTAGCTGTCGAAGCTAAAGTAATTAGCAGCTTCGTCTAATTTTTTTATCGGCTATCGCTAAATATAGCTAATAAAATTTGCTGATACTGTTAATATAGTTAGCAGCCACAGCTAAATTTAGCTAAAATTATTCGCTGTCACTGCTAAATATAGCCAATATGGTTAGCAGCCACAACTAATTTTACCTAAAATTATTCGCTGTCACTTCTAAATATAGCTAATATGGTTAGCAGCCACAGCTAAATTTAGCTAAAACTATTCGCTGTCACTGCTAAATATAGCTAATATGGTTAGCAGCCACAGCTAAATTTAGCTAATAAAATTTGCTGTCACTGCTAAGTTTTCTATGATTCGTAGTGATTTCAGATAAAAATATTTGCTACCACAGCTAATTTTTGTTAGCTAAAAACACTTTGCTACGAGAGCTAAATAGTTAGTTGTCCGTATATTTTCGAAGGAATTTAGCTACCATTACTAAATTTTAGTTACCACAGCTAATTTTTTTTTTCCGTGTAGATAGTAGATACCTAATTGCGATCTATAATTACACTGTAGCTGTAATTTTTAGCGAATCACCCTTCAGCTCCTCTACTGACAATTGACATATAGGTAACTATTGAAAAAATATATGTCACTGGCTTTTTGATAGCCACTGATTTAGTGAATAGGGGGGCTCATGCCCCCCTGTTATTAGCCCACAACCCAACATTAATTGAGCTGTGATAGCCACGTGATAGCCTAATCCCTAAAGGCTTAATCGCCTGACCTGTTCGGCTGGTCACGAGTTTGATCCCCTGGCAAGCACCTTTATCTTTTCAGAGGTAGGTATACCTATATGTGAATTTTAAGAAACCGAATATCACTTGCTTCACTAAACACTACCTATCTGAAAAAAGATAATTATAGGTATTTCGTATCCTAATTTAGTCTTACGATAATTTGTTAAGGCCCCGCGTCGTCATCCTGCATAGAGTAGGTAGGTATGACAGTCAATTTGCCATCGCCCATCTAATAGCGAAACTGCCGAGCGATCGCGTAACTTCTGCATCAATCATTGTTACAGTATCAATTGTTGTAATTGGCTGAATTTATGGCATTCTTGCTGCGTCAATGGATTATGTCCAATAGTGGAAGAGTATTAACCAATCAGAGGTGATTGCGATGTATCAATGATTGATGCAGAAGTTACGCGATCGCTCGGCTGGTGAACCAAGAGATGACCGCCGATTTAACATTTCTTGGTACTATAGGTAGATACTAATTCCTCCTTTAACACTTCTATACTAATTCCGATTTCTGTGCTTACCTACCAACTGAAAATAATTTTAAGTACTTATTTCGTATACCCTGCATCGATCGTAGGTACCTATGACATTCAATTTGCCATCCAATAGCGAAACAGGTGAACCGAGCGATGATCGCCGAGTTATCACGATTTAGATCCATATTAAATACTAATTATGCCTTTAGGTAACGCTTCTATACTAATTCCGATTTCTGTGCTTACCAACTAAAAATAGACATAATTATTTCGTATCCCAATTTAATCCTACGATCATTTGTAAAGGCGCCGCGTCGTCATCCTACATCGAGTATGACAGTCAATTTGTCAGCCGATGCGTAGCAAAGCTATGAAGCGAAGCGGGTAAACCGAGCGATGATCGCCGATTAGTAGCACTGCCGCTAATTAGTCGAACACGGATGAACACCGACGGTATCTAGTGGTGATTTTGTGAGCAATTAGGAACAGATGTCTCGTACAGTTCGTTTCAATTAAAAATATCTCTGGGTGACAGTGGTGAGGTGGATGACCCAGTCAGCGCATGGTGTAGGTACCTGTATATAGTCCGACAAAATTTGACACGGTGACAGTGTCGCTAGTATCTATGAAAACAAAAACAAAAACTAATTTGTTCCAATTTTGGTCACAGGGCCAGTTAAAGAGCAACGGCGAAATTATTATTGACCACATTTACTAAATCTTGATTGTACACAACTCACAAGTAAGGTAAAGACGAAATTAATTTGCTTATTTTTTAAATTTTATCAAGTATTCACCTTAATTAATTGAACCTAGGTAAAAAAAATAAAATATTAAGGGAATCTTTTTTGATTAGGTACTTAGTTCCCGTTTCTCAGTTTAGTGTTACCATTTTATGTATAATCTACCTAGTAGCTAGAATAAATATGAATTAGTAGATTATTTTGTATCGTTTTAAAAATTGTAATTATTTCGTCTGAATAATGTTTGCATAAATAATAGTATTGCTCTTTTTTTTAGTGTATTTTATATCTTTTTTTTCTAGGCTCATAAAAAAAATTTCTAGCTGCATGTGAGCTTCATAATCGACGCTTATAAAAACATATTTTTTTCACACGTGTACATAATTATTTTTTCTCAATAATATTGATGTATGGAAGTTCGCCGTTGCTCTTTGTGGGACTAATAGGTACATAGTAGGTACCCAATAATGTCCAAGCGAATCGTAATTATTTGACAGCTTAAAACGTATCATTAACAGTAGGTACTCGAACTGTTTAAGGAGTTCATAAATGCATTTTGACGTGCAGGTATCTATGAACTTCCTATACAGGTCGAATTATCCGCTAACCCATGAGTGCAATTATTTCTTGTGGTGGTCTGTGGTGGCTGGTATCTATCTAGTGGTCAACCAGATTCAGAGGTAGGCAGATACGTGACGATGCAGCCTAACATGGAAACGGGCTAATAGAAATACTGGAACGGGAAACTAACTTCTTGTTCTCTGGCGCATGCAAGCGTATGTTGTGGTCTTTTAATATACCTAGGTGGGAGGTCGCGGGTTTGATTCTCGGGTCAATTTTAGAATTTATTATTTTTATATAGCTCAGGTGTGATGTGGTGGGAAGCTTCGTCTAGCTACCACCCGACTGGATATCTAAGTACTATCTGATAAAGGTATTACTATGTAGGTAATTAGATAAATAAGATAAGCCTGTTTTATGTAAGTAGGTGGTACTTAGATATAACTTAAAAGTAGATAAAAAGATCTAAATCTAATCAATAGCGGAAATTCTCACTTTTAAGATAATTTTTAATTGTGTTCGTATCTTATCGTATATCTTTATCATTATAATAATTATTTATTTAAAACTATCATTTTCATCTAGAAATTTTGCAAGAAATTATCAAATAAAAAATCAATTAGGTAATTAATGTTCCAAAAGTTTATTTTCGATATTTTATATAAATACATCATTCAATTTACAATACTAAGTACCTACGAATATATTTTATGTACATACATGCAGCAGGTACCACCGTACCACGCAGACAGCAGTCAGCAAAAGGTTTGTCTATTTGCAGACTATCATATTTTCAGACATACTAAACCATATCATAACATGAACTTATTTAGAGAATATTACCATTGACCCTGGATAATCGCTTTTATGAATTTCGTCCATCTGATTTCAAATTCATGCACTATTTTATCTATATTAGAATATTCACTATAGTATAAAGAATTGAGTGCCAATTTTTTAAGAACCCTCAAATCAGCACGGCGGCTGGCGACACCCATAAAAGTGACATAAAAGTCATGAGTTAAAGGATCCGACTCCCACACTCCAGGATCATCACTGGAAATCACTACTGGTAAGTTGAGAGCTAAAAATGAAGCCAAAGGATGATTTCTAATATCCCCCACTAATGCTAAAACGGCATTCGAAATTACATTAACCTCCAATGCTATATTCCTTTTCTTAACTTCTTCAATGAGAACAGGGTGTTTAATGATAGCATATCCATGTCCTATGCGTCGAGTGTTAAGGGCAATCACGTCTGCCAAATTTTCATCAGACGTAGTTCCAAGCCAATTGGTTTCTCCTGCATGAAAGAAATATTTTAACTCGTCACCTGCTTCAAAAAGAATCTTGAAAAATTCTTTAGTAGGCAATCCTAAGTCTTCCTGTCCTACTAAATCGAATCCTGCAATAATATCGGGAAAATTTTCTTTCAGTTTCCTTGCATTATCGATATATCCTTCCACAGTTTTAACATCAACAGATCTTAAAGGAGCGTAAATCACTTTTGCGCCAAAGAAATCTGGGTAATCGTTCATAAATTGTTCGAGAGCATGTTTGTAAGAAGCAGCTGTATCTAAAATATCATATTTGTTTCCGTATAGATCATACAGCTCGGGCAGTACACTTCTTAATTCCACATACATGACGTTATCTTCTCTGAATGCCAATAGAGAATCGTAAAAATACTTTTCCCAAACTGGTTTGTAAGTAAATAGACCAGTAGTTGCAATGAAGTATTGTTGTAGCGCCACCCAAACTGCATTTATATCCGAATAAACTTCGTGTGGATTATCAATAACTACAGTGAAATACTTTCTAAGATCGGCGTCAAATTTTTCTACGTTGCCTGAAGTATATCGAGCTTCTCTCATCAATTGCCATTCCGTGTTACATGGGGAAGTGGGTGTATCCAAGGAAAATAAAAATTGGACATCCTTTCCTTCAAAGCATACGAATAGATCTTCCAAGTAGGTTAGTGATAAAACGTAATCTGGACTTAATATTCCTGTATCGTGAGCGTGAAGTGCAGCACCTTTAGGCATTTTCTGAATTATTTTATAGAGATCTGAATCCTTCACTTCTTCTTTGTATGCAAAGAAGTGTTTTGAAAAATTGAAATACTGCGGCTTCATCAAACAGTAGTCAATTTCTTTTTCCTTCAGCCTCATGATTATATTGTTTGCTTTCTCTTCATTGTCACTTAACACGATATCACTGCCAAGCATCATATCCAGTCCCTTTTTTATGAGATTATTTCTTTCTTCAAGTGCTTTTTCGAATGCATCGTGAGTAAGAACTGAGCTCACTATACAAATCAATGACAACAGTAGCGTTGTCCACATTTTCACCATAATTGAAATTGCAACACAAATCTCACAAGTTATAAATAAATTACATCTATCGAGTACAAGGCTATTTAGCAATGCTCTAGTAATGAATGGTGCAAAAAGTTACAACGTACCGCCTATTTTCTTTTTTTTTCACACACAAAACTAGCTTAGAAAGTTTAGAATTTTCGAACTATTCATATCGAGCTGTGACAAAGCAATGTAGAGGATATCACAAAATAACTTTACTTAAATATGTTTCAGTTACCACGCTTAACGCCGACACACTAAAGGTTACATATACCTACACAAGAACACAGTAGCTACTTATCATGAGATACTAATCTCAGAATCAGATATTACATAGATTTAAACATACCTTTATTTTATGCATTTGTATGGACGATTAGATATAAGATAAACTATTTTTGTTATTTTCTATATTGTCGTTAAGGCGATATTTTCATGGATTTTCAATAATAGGTATTTCATAACTGATTAATTATATAATAATTAATAATGAGTAATGAATCGTTTAGGGTTCATAATCATAAGGCCCAGAATATACTAACTGATCAAGGTTTGTTTAATCTCAAATAGGAGATATATTTGAAGAAGTGTTCGATCTCCTTTCGTCCTACTGAATGCTGATTACCTACTTATTAGATTTCTGATTTTAAAGCCCTCGTAAGCTCGTTTAGGAGTCTCTGAAACGCGTTTAAAGTTTATAGTTAAATCGATCAGAAATAATATACATCTCCTTCGTGTTTTCCTCAAGCAACGCGACATTGGCGAAGTAAATTGTGCTGTGCTGGCACAAATAAAAGCCACACACCAAACAACAACAACAACAACTAGAGTTGTTAGAAGTGTCAAGTTTAAAACTTCAAGGCCGGAGTCAACTTTGAATAAATTTTAATATTCTTTGTCAATAAGTTCCATACACTTCTCTAAAATAAACTGTTGTAGGTACCTATATAACAAACTGATCACAACTTTTAATAAGTACAACCACAGAAATAGGAATCTGCTTATTACTATTTAAGTACTAGGTACCTACAACAATATAGTTTTTGGTAGGTATGCTATCTTCCATTAAACGCTACGTACATGGTAGGCGTTTAATGGAAGATATCCAAAAACAACCTCGCATTTATGACGTAGGTAGGTACACATCTGTCATCTATCCCTGCGACTATCTATCTACATACACAGAGACATCGCGCGTCCTTTGTCCCCGAATCATTTCAGAAAGTGTCATCTCCAGACTCCGGTGCAGTAATTAGAAGATTAAAGGAGAGGTGGCGAGTGCACCGAAACATCTCAATATCATGCATGTCGCTGTGACGGCCATGTTTTTTTCTTCTTTTCGCGAAAGTGTACGGGGCGGTACCGTACTAAAGTGCCACTTAAAACGTTCCCCAACCCTTTAGCTGCATAAAATCAGCATGGCGGATGAGACGGCCTTTATTTCTTTTCAGATTATAATTTTTTTTTTAGTTTCTTTAGAGCGCTGCTTTGAAAACGAACCCTTTAGGACGCCGCTGGCTGTAATTTACACCAGCGCGGAATGAGTTTTAGTAAATTTTATCGTTTAAAAAAGTCCATACAAATCGCGGCTTACGCGAGATCGTTTCTCTGCTTTGCCAGTTGTTTTTTTTTCGGCTCCGCATTATGTGGGTGGGTAACTCAGTTGGCTGCTGTTTTTGTCGTTTTACTTTTCTAGAGAAATAATGTAACTTGTGCCACAAAATTTTCTTAGAGCTACATTTTTTTTCTCAAGAAACTTATTCTAAACCCTTATTATAGCAATGAAAAGGTTACTGAATGACAAAAATCAAAAAACCATGGTACCAGTGAAGTTGAGTCAACGTCGGCTATTTCTACTCTAGTAATACCTATGACAACTCTCTGTTTAACCCTGTTAAAAATTAGTAGGTAATTTAAAGTGTATCTACCTAAGTAGGTAAAATAGGTACCTAGATAAACAGGTTAGAATAACAATGAAAACTATGTTTATTCAGCAAATATGAAATACCTACTTACTTACCTACGTGCCAATAATATCAAAATATTATGTATTTATGGACATAACATCGGTGACCGACAAGTTAAAAGGTGTTAAAAGTCTTTTTAATACTTACTAAGATTATTTATGAAGCTCTTACTTCGGAAATATCATTATTCGGTTAATTTTGGACTAGGTACATCGACTTTACCTAATATTCTCGATCTATTTCGTATCGTATTGTAAACAATAAACACGTCATGATTTCACTTTTTAGCCTGTACATTTAGGTAGGTACCTATAGTAACAGTTTAAATTAAAATTACATATTACTAATAAAAATAATGTTTATAAAATAATTGCGTCAGGTCATTCACCCGAGACATGCCCGAGGGCCGAGACCAAACTGACCCGGCGCGCGGTCACCAATCGCCATTGCCATTTGCCAGTGTATTATCGGAGTTCGTTGGCGCAACACCGAGCGCGCCCCAACCTTGAAACATGCGTTTTATACTACCCTATCTATTCCTACTCGCAGTTTGCTACGCCACAATTGACGATTACAAAGCGGAGCGAGCAAAGATCGTACGAGATGAAGCCCTCTTATCCGTTGGGGGAAACTCGACGCTCACGGATAAAGAATCAGACGTCAACAACTGTCTAATGCAACGCAAGTTCAGAGAAGTGGACTACGGATTTAACGACCCGCAGACGTACAAATTCTCCCGTCATTTCTTCTCGTACAAGGACGATATACGCAATTCTGGAGTTTACAAAATTATCAAAGACCTGCCTAAAGGAGCAGCGTTGCACGTTCACGACATGGGAATTCTGGGACCGGATTATATCCTAAATATAACGTATACGGACAATCTTTACGTATGTTTCCATAAAGACGATGTTTTATTTAGGTTCTCTGAAAAAACACCAACGATACCCTGTACAGGAAAATGGAAATTGATTAGTGACGCCAGGCGGGCGTCGAATAACACGGCCAAGTTTGACGCAAAGCTGCGTAAATATTTCACGATGTTCGTGGACAATCCAGATGTTGCGTACCCCAGCATTGATGAATCGTGGGGCGCTTTTATAAAATATTTTGAAAGAGTTGTTTCACTTTTAACGTACAGGCCGATATGGGAACAATATTGTTACGATGTCCTGCGAAAGTTTCGGGAAGACAATGTAATGTATGTGGAATTCCGTAGTGTCCTTCCGAACTTATATGAGTTAGAAGGCACAGTTTATGATCCAATAGTCACAGCAAAATCCTACAAGAAGACATTCAATCAATTTAAAAAGAACCATCCTGATTTCCTTGGGGCGAAGCTAATTTACGCACCTAGACGAAATGTTAATAGAGGTCAGTTGGATGAATATTTGCGATTGGCTCGTGCTATAAAGGCTGATATGCCGGACGTGTTTGCAGGATTTGATCTAGTCGGTCAAGAGGATTTAGGCAGCCCTCTAATTGAATTTATACCACAGCTGCTAGACGCATCCAAAGATTTGGATTATTTCTTTCACGCAGGAGAGACTGATTGGTATGGAACAACTACTGACGAGAATTTGGTAGACGCTATTTTGTTGGGAGCGAAAAGATTGGGTCATGCATATGCTTTGCCGAAACATCCTTTGCTAATGAAAGAAGTGATTGAGCGGGATATAGGCGTGGAAGTGAACGTGATATCCAATAACGTTTTATCTTTAGTGCGAGATGTACGCAATCATCCGTTAAGCTGTTTTCTTGCTAGCAGAATGCCGGTAGTGATTTCTAGTGATGATCCGGGTATTTGGGAAGCTGATCCCTTGTCAGATGATCTTTATGTGGCGTTCGTCGGTGTGGCGAGTCGTTTGTCAGATCTTAGACTGCTGAAACAACTTGCGTTCAATTCTATAAAATACAGTTCTTTAAATGGTAGTGCTAAAGAGAACGCAATAGTTAAATTGACCGAGCGGTGGGATACATTCATAGAGAATTTTAACTGTTCGAAATACTGAACTTAGTTAAATATTAAATTAAGATTTGTAACAATGTTATTATTTTATTTTTTATCAAAGGAAAGAAGAGTTTAAGAAAGGTTAAAAAAGCGGGTAGTGAAATGTATAAAGATAAAAGAACTTTGCCATTGATAACCTAACCATTTTGAACCTGAAATTGATAATGATTTACATGATTAAACACCTACTTTCTGCTATTCTGCTTGATATAAATTATAAACAAACAGGCATCCTGGTGACGGATTTAATGCCCAATGTATGGATGGGATGTATCCTAGAAAATTAATGAGTTCCTGCGGTATTTTTAATTTTTGAAAGCTGAAACCTAAATCGTAGATATCATTCAGAAATGAAATTTGATATTTTTAATGTTATGTTATGTAAATACATACTTAATCTCTAGTTTATAAGAAATCTTTAGCACGCCTAAATTGAGTCAAAACATGAAACTATACGATTAGGTACGTTATATTATTTTCACCTCTCATGCTCTAAAAAGACGTCATTATAGATTTTAGCTTAGCGTAGGCGGACTAAAGTTAGCATTTAGGGTCTAGGGATTAAAGTAATTTTTTTAAAATAATTGCTGGCGTTATTAAGACATAGGTAGTAAAAATTTATAGTCTATGATTAATATCAACAGCCCAAACTAATGTCACAGACACAGTCTAATAAGATACTTTCTTTCCTACCAGTCGTTCAACGAAGGCATCTAGACAAAGCAAAGCGGCGGGGTGATAGAGGCGTAACGAATGAAACTAGCAGAATTTTTATAATACAAAATTCTATTACTCTAATGTCTTTTATAAGTACGAGTATGTTATACCTACCCATATGTTTATACAAACGAATACATGCCAGTCATGGCACATCTAATGTGAATATCTATGTACAACTTGAGAACTTAGACAATTCAAACTTATATACCTATATAATAAACCAACTATACCTGACTAAACCCCCTCATTGAAGAACAAAAACCCGTCAATAGATTTTAAACCTTAAAACCTAGCAATAGGGTTTGATATTGAAGTAGGAGATGCGAAAGTCGGGACTACGCACTTGTAGAATGAGTATGACACTCTGGGGGTTCCTTGATTCCTTCACTAACGAAGCTATTGTCTGTTGCCTTCATTTGTTGTATATGTCGCGAGCAAAGTGCATGTGCGAGAGTAGGCAGGCTTCCTTTTATTTCACTCCACTATAAGTCAGTCCAGACTCCAGGCTCTCATTTTTAGGGTTCCGTAGACCGTAGTCAACAAAACCTTGTAGTTTCGCCTTGTCCTTCCGTGGCTTACGTGTAGCTCAGAGATTATTAGTACCAGTTATTTTGGCATGGGTATGAGTATTAATCACGCCGACAGAGTGTTCAAGTTAAATTTGACACCTTAGGGAAAAATCACAGATTAGGATTTGCTATGTTATGAATGCTTGTTGTCATAATAAATAATTATTTATTCATATTTCCACAAGCTTATCTGACCCGGTGACAGCGTCGCTAGTGAATATTAAAAAAAAAAACTTACCATGCATAAAAATTAGTTCCAATTTTGGCCACCGGGTCAAGTCGTTGACCGGGTCAGATAAGTTTGACGGGTTGTACTAATAAATTGAGGGGCGAGAGGTCTAGTTGTGACAACGCATATAAGTCGAATGTTAAGCAGCGTTGACCCAAGTCGGCAACTGGATGGGTGACCGAATTTGGAGGTTCGCAGAGCACGTTAAGCCGTCGGTCCCGGTTATTAACACAACATCTGATAATAATCGTTACAAAAACCTAAGAGTTTAAGTTTAAATACTCTTAGTTGAGTCGTATGCAGAAGGACATGGGAGTTGGGAACCCACCACCGCAAACACGTCAGATAAAAAGAAATACATATAATATAGCACTCACTCGGGAACGAAAGTGATAGCGCTCAACCTGTGTTATACAAATTCTGTTCGTTTCATTGTAGGTTTTTTTTAAAAAATCGACAATATTGAACTGAATGACCATCAAAAAATTGAAAAGTGGCAACTCGGTCAAACGGCCGAGTTTCTTTCGGTCAAGATGACGCCCAGTCCCAAGTCGAAAGAACTATACTAAGTATTCCTTACCTTTACTAATTTACTAAAGTTATAAGTTAGTTATAACTAGGTAATAAGTTAGGTCCATCGAATTAGGTTTTCGAAAATTTAATAAAAAAATCTAGCCTATTCAGGCTCGATCACACGATTTGAAGTATTAGCTTGTTTTGGATTTTTAAAAAACCGACGACGTCTCTCCAACACACAAAAGCATTATGCATAACAACACAATAGAACTCGCTCTCCAATTGCATCGAGTACTCATCGAGTGCCAATAGTTAGGTATTGATAACTGTACAATTAGCATTGGGTCTGAATACACACAATGGCGGGCAAGCCTCAATTGAATTAGTTCTCTAATGATCGAAATGGACTCAAGTTCGCTTGTTTGCAGGATTTCAGTTTTCAGTTCTCACTATTCATCGTTGTCATACTAGAATCTAGCTGATGATCACTTCAGTTATTCAGTATTGTATTGTGGTACTTAATTAAATTAGGAAACAATGTATTTTCAAAGAATATTCAGGTAGTATTTTCTATTTAATTAAATTAAAAAGTGCTGTATTTTTGAAAAATTACAATGGTTTATGGTATGAGATTTTATATTTGACGTTGATAAAATTAGAGATGAATTAATACAATCACGTCACAGTAAAATTGATCTAATGGCTTTTGATTTAAAGTAAAAAATTCAGTACCAGCGAATAGCGCATGATTTCCACTTGAAACGCTGGCTATAGACGGATAGACGAAATTGAACTTAAAAAAATAAGGATTTTAAGGTAAAATATTTCACTTTAACGGCAAAGTTTTTCGAAAGATTTGAAATCCCATAGTATTCAGTGCGAATAAAATAATATTTTGAATGTAATTTTTTTCCTAATTTTTACGGCAATTTATACTCTACAGTCTACACCCAGACAATACTGCTCGGCCTGCTATACCTATACCACAGTCTAAGCCCTAAGGCGATTCATTGTTTCCTACCAGTTCGACGGAGGCGCTAGAGTTTAGACGCTTTTTTTAAGTGCACAAAGTACAACTTAGCCCTTGACTGCGATCTTGCCTAATGGTAAGTGATGATGCAGTCTAGATGGTAGCGGACTAACTTGTTAGGGATACGGCAGTTATATTAAACCCATACCCCTATCGGTTTATACACGGCATCGTACCGGAATGCTAAATCGCTTAGCGGTATGTCTTTGCCGGTAGGGTACTGGTACGAGTAACTAGCCACGGCTGAAGCCTGATCAGACCAGAGAAAATTCGGATTATTACTTCCCAAATTGACCATGCCGGGAATCGAACCCGGGACCTCCCACAATAATTACCACAGCGCCAGGGAAGTCGTCGCTGCGGATCTAATGTTAAATTTGTATGCAGTTTCCTACCTTTCTCAAGTCTCAACCATGATAGGTGAGAGTAATTGTAGTTGTACCTCTAGGTGCTACAAATGTTATGGTAGCCGGCTCTGTCATATGGGCGTCGACCTACTGTATATGCGGTAGTTACGCTGTGCCTGTACTATACCTAGTAGTTTCATAAATAAATAGGTAGGTACAGTCCGAGAATCTTTTTGGCGGCTGAGAACAACTCGCAAGTCGCGTTGCAATAACATATTATTTGTGGGTGTTCCGATATAAGCACTGCGAGCACTGTCAGTGCTCTTTACTAGGGACTTACAGTGCTCGCAGTGTATTTCGGAACACACCCTTTACGTATCAGCCAATCAGGGGGCTTATATATTACCTGTAACCCTCACTTTTGAGCTGTCAAAAAGATTGAATCGAACAAGTTCTATATCTTCTAAGGGTCTTATCAAACCTATCGACGAGGAAACGGCTTGAGCCGGTCAGGAAAGCTTAATGTGAGCTTTATGTACTTTATATACGGCATTAACGAGTCACACGAAACTAATTCAGAAATTTGAGTGATAGTTAAACTAATTTAACTGCATAGTGTAATCAACACTTAAGTTTTTTAAATTGTTTCGTGCAACTCAGCGTTAGTGTACGGGCACGAAACTAGCGGTAGCGGGGCGACGGCGGTAGCGGGGCGATGCGATTAGTCGGACAGCTGGCGACGAATTTCGGGAACGATTTGAAAGAGGTCTGGTAATACATACTAATTTATAACCGACAAAAACGTCTGGGATTTATTTTTTCGAATTCTATACGTATAAAATATACGTATAAAATTTAAAGATAAAAAAATCAAGTTGCCAAAAAATGTTTTTTTTTTTGGATTTTTTTGCAAATGTTGTATGCTACGCAGTAGTGAAATAACCGCTCTACCAGACTGGCAGGACTGGATTCGCCAAAGAACGAAATTATATTTTTCCACAATTTCAGCTTGCCTATAAAGGACCTTCCCGAAATTCGTTGCCAGCTCTCGGATTCCATCGCCCCGCTGTCGCCGTCGCTCGGCCGTCACTAGTTTCCTTGGAGGAAGGAATTACGACTGCCGTCTAAGGAGGTAGGACTAAAATAAAAACTAAGAATACTATATTTTATCCAATTTCTGTTTATTACCATCACGTAAGTGTGAGTGAAACAAAATATCGCTGTTTGTGTCTATTCGATTAGCAACTGGTCACAAGGTTCAGATTGTCAAATTATATCTTTTATCTTTTAATACTGTCAAATTCAAAATACCCTATTCTTGTACGAATAATACGGGTCGTTAACTGTACACATAATTTTGTTGCTTAGTATTTGTTTGTTTACATTCGAGGTTACAGAAAAGATTTTTAAGAATTTCTTTATTTAAAGTAAATTTCTAAGGTGCATAAAGCTCTAAAATCAAAGCCAAGTGTCCACAAAAAATGTATTGTGCCTTTGAGGGACGTAAATCCAATAGTTTAAGAAAATAAAATGATACAGAATCTGTCGGGTTTCATCGGTTTCATCCAGTTTTGGCAATGGTTCTTGTTTAAGACTAAGGATTTTACTAGTAAATAGGTAAGAAAAAGTAAATAAATATGTTTAAGTACTCAATTACATACTTATTTAATAATAATAATGATATTTCGCCAAAACGCTTTTAGGTTACTAGTGCTGTGAAATAGATTATTGATAATTATTGCACTAGTACGTACATACGAGTATTATGTACTCTCTAATCTCTATGTTGTAGATTTCCTTAAAAATGAACTAATAAAAAGGAAATGGATAGAAATGATAAAAATACCTAATAGGATACCGCGGCATAACAGTCGTATTTGCTCAAAACATTTCACAGAAGACTCATTTTTGCCAAACGAATACACCAAATGTAGGCGACTGAAATAAAATGCTATACCCACTATAAATTTACCCCAAGAAATAGGCGTTATCACGACAAGAAAGTTTAATATTTATAAATTAACTAGCTGACCCGGTGAACTTCGTACCGCCAACTTATCTATAAGAATAAAACAAATAAACTATCCTATCTTTTAAGTTAGACCAAATTACAGATAGTTACGAAGTTTGATCAAAATCGGTTCAGTAGTTTCAGGGTTTATCCCGAACATACCTACATCGTGACACGAGATTTTTATATACTTATATAAGATCGGATATTATATTGTACCAATTTTTACCCGACTACGACAAAGCCCAAAGGAAGGGTTCTGGAGTATGATTTTAGCTGTCGATGGTATTTAGCTATTTACGAATGTTCCTCCGTTACACCTTCATGAAGCAATCATAATCAAATAATTACGAAAGTTGGTGGTATTCTCTAAAATTGATTTGGTGTAACGATCGCAATGGCTTCCACTCTCCCGCTAAAGGTTAAAATGCATTAATACACCAAGAACGCCGTAAGTGCAGCTAATCAGAGGTCATCACGATTGTTACACTGATGCAATAATTTTTAGATAATACGAGTTTTTCTAATTAGAATTCTTTTTCTAATTTTTTTCTAAAACATTAGATATTTGCGGTATTATACTGTCATCATTTCATTTTGAAATGGGATATTTGGAAGACGATATTTTGGGCAAATTATATTCTTTGTACATGTAGTATGTAAATAAAATAAAATATATTGAAACTTACTAACTAAACTGCATTTTAATCAATAACCCCGTGCGTAATTAGTATAAGGAGTGTGGTGCCAACCACGTAAAGATTTTTTTTAGTTTTAATTAATTTAGTAACTAGTAATATAGTTAAAATTTTACCTTCTTTTATAAATTATTTAGTTGCTATTTGGGTTTAAATAAGGTTATTTATTATTATTTTTAGTATTAAATAAATAAATAACAAGAAATTTGTAATCAATAAATGTACTACTTTGATTTCAGTAAAGTAGTTAATTATTAAAACTAATCTGTCGTACTATGCGGGCTAGTTCGGGTTGCTAGATTCAAGAAAATTTTGCGACAGTGGCGCCCCTATTTATTTCACGACTTTTTTGCCAAGCTATAGTACCTATGGCTTGTATATTTTTATAATTATTGTTAAAATCTGTCATCACCTATCCCGAAGGAACCCTATAATTTTTGGGATAAAAATATTCTCTAAGTTAGGTATCCCAGGGCAGAAAAGTATGTCAAGTTGCAATCAATCCATATTGCAACTTGATAGTAAGTATTTACTGGTTTGAACGTGATCGGCTAACAGGCAGCCAAAAATAAAAAGTAACTGTATGGATACTGTTTTAGGCTCTTTATGGATACTAAAGCATTCTCTATTTTAAGATTGTTTTATAACTACAAAAATCATCATTTATATTTCACAGATTACGTATGTTAGACAATAATATAAACGACTGCCACCCATCACTAGGAAAATCCTACCTAGTGACAAACTAAAAACACAATCTTACTTCTATAGTCTTCATTATTCTATGCTAGTTTCGTGTCTGACGCCTTGAGTGAAAACGCGGCAAAACGCAGTTCCGCACCGGTAGCCGTCGCGTCACGTCGGCCGGGGCGAAGACGTATTTTTCGCTCTTTATACCATATACATAAAGCTTTTTCTGACCGGCTCAAGCCCGTTCCGCGTCGATAGATGTAGTGAGACCCTAGACAAGAATTTCCTAAAAATTAACTATTCAAATTCATCATACTTAAATAAGAATATAGTAATATTCAAAAATATATTAATATATCAATTTATATTAGGTATTATAACCGTTTTAATAAGTAATATAGGACTTCTATATCTATAAATAAGATAACTTATCATAATTATAAAAGTAATGGAATTTAGATTAACTTAAACATAATAATATATATTTCAATATGAACTAGTTATTATGTCTAGAATAATGACTGTTTAACTTAAAATAGCGTAAAACATAATCACTGTATATATTCGCTAATAACTTCTAAAATTCACCATACAATCGTACCATTTTGGCTGTTGGGTACACTTTTTGTACCCCAGTAGACATATACCATTATGTGGTTATGTGATTGAGATTTTTTTAAACTACATCATAATTAATGCAAGTGAGGGGTAGGTATAGCACATTCACATATATATATAAGTACACCATTTTGGCAAGTACGTTCCATCATAGACCACATAAATTAACTGCTGAATCAATGCTTTTGAATCAATAGAGATGCCTTAGATGTCAAAAATATTTTTTTTCTTTCTGATTATTTAGTAGAGGGTCTTCCAAATGACCTAAAATTCACATCCTCGGTTCTAAGTTTTATCATTTTAAACAAAGGATTAAAGAAAGTGTGTTGAAAGATGACCTCACAAGTCACAACTATACATATTTCATACAAACTTCCATATTAGAAGCGCATTATTAAGTTTGTTATAGGGTTGATTGTGTTGCCATCATCCCTATTGAACTCTTTTACAAGTTTGTTCAGAAAAGACTTGATTTACATTGAAGCCTGATTGTTGTCAAGCGCAAGCCTATCTTGCAATAAATGAAAGTATATTAAACTAGATGATGCCCGCGACTTCGTCCACGTGGATTAAGATTGTTTGATTCCCACAGACTCTTTAATTTTCCGGGATAAAAAGTAGCCTATGTCCTTCCCCGGGATGCAAACTATACCCATACCAAATTTCATCAAAATCGCCGTGAAAGCGTAGCAGACAGACAGACAGACAGACACACTTTCGCATTTATAATATTAGTATAAATAGTATAAACATGGTAGCGGGTCCCTGCTAGTTGGTTTTAATCTTCTCCGGCAGGAACTGCATCTTCTAATCTCTTGATGTATTTCACTCGGAGTTCAGTCACTGAGTCGCCTTTGAGTTGGTCCTGTAAAAAAAATGTTCTATTTAATGTTGAAAAATAAAATAAAGTCTGCCCATCTGCACTTGGACAGATTAGTGGACTGTGTCCAAAATCCTTCTCTTTTTGAGAGGACACTCATGCTCAGTAGTGGGCTGGCTTAGAGGCTCAGCAGGGCTGGAACCCAGAGCCCTATGTCGCAGGACAAGCTGACGTTCAATTAAAATTTTTGTAAAAAAAACTGTATTTGTAAAAAAATATTATTTAGCAATAACAGCTATGGTTGATTAATTGATAACCTAGTATCCACCACCCACCACCACGTCCCACTGCTGAGCACAGGCCTCCACTCTTATAAGAAAGAGGGAATTAGAGGGGAGGACCCACCACGCTGCTCCAATGCGGGTTGGCGGGCTTTAACGACTATTATCATGTTAGTGATAATAACTGGGACCCACGACTTAACGTGCTCTCCGAAGCACAGGGTCGAAACACCGCCAACTTCCTAACTCCAGGCTAGTACTCAGAATTTCTAGTCAGAAAAACCCAATACTTAATTATGGTCCAACCTGGGACTCGAACCCTGGCCCTGCCACAGTCAAACATGCTAACCACTAGACCAATAAGGCAGTCCCAGCCCAACCTAGTATAGGTGTTGCCAATCATTTAGTTGACCGCAACACGCGTTTCAATAGCATATTTTCACGAATAGGTACTTGGAAATGCTGTGTTTACTTGTAAATGGTAAATACATTTAGCAAGCAATTGTTTTAATAGGATAATATAACTTTTGAATGTATAAGTGTAAGTGACCGTAAGTGAACCTAATAAATAAAAATATAATATTCAAGATTTGATTCATTTATTGCAAATTTGGGTATTCATTAGGCATGCAATATTATAAAGTAGATAAATAATATTTCATTAATACAGCATTATTATAATTAATTATCTTATAAAGTCCATCCACTTATTATACTAGAAGAAGTTACCTGCACAAACCAGCACTGCACATCAAGCTGCACCATCTGCAGCGCTCCCCGTATCGCTCCAGGAATCAGGGTGCAGTACTTGAGCCCATTGTTGGGCATTTCCACCCACTCGCTCAGCGGGCAATGGTCCCAGACCAAAGAGAACTCGTCACCGGAACTGCTCCAGCTTGTGACTGTTGGCTGCATGTTTAGGTATAACCTGTAATGAAATGTTAATTAACACTATGTTAAATGGGCCATAATATACAGATTTTCTCTCCCACATTCTGACATTTTAAATGATCATGAAAGGGTCAGGATAATTCGGACAAATGTGCCCAATCCAAATCTTGACAGTAAAATTATAGTAGGGGAGCCCAAGAGGGGATTTTTGGATTTACTCGAGCGTTGTGGAGACCTAATGGAATTTGAAGATTAGGTGGTAGAACGAAAAAAAGGTTATATGATGTATCCTTTCACCGGTGGGGGGAGCGTCTACAGGTTGTTTTGTTTTTCAAATCATCAGATATAGAAAATTCCTCGAGATAATCGTCAGATTAAGGGTCAGCACGTTTGGGACATGAAGCTGAACCGTCTGTATGATAATCTGACGCGCTCGAGTATTTCAAAATGGCAATATTTCTTTGCATTTTCAAAAAACCGCAGCGACTTAGCGTTACGTCAGAATCGTCAGTCCTTTGAATAGGAGCTTCCTTTGGGTCCACTTAACATCTCCTATGAAAATCTGACGCGCTCGATTTTTGTTTGTTTTTTTAAAAATATTTTTACTTCCGTACGGCCAACCCCACTATGCAAACCGGCAGACAAACATACCATTCGATAACAGAGACACGTAGGGCGTATACGCTATCAATATCTGAGGCGCTCGAGTAAATCCAAATATCCCCTCTTGGGCTCCCCTACTATTATGGACAATATTTTGAGGCATACTTTCATAACAAATTTTTTGATAAAGAAAAATTGTGAAAACAACTAGTATTTTTCCTCGCTATTTTTCTCTATCAAAAACTAGGTATCATACTAATATTATAAATGCGAAAGTGTGTTTGTTTGTTGGTTTGTCCTTCAATCACACCGCAACGGAGCAACGGATCGACGTGATTTTTGGTATGGGTATAGTTGAGGACCTGGAGAGTGACATAAGCTACTTTTTACCCCGGAAAATGAAGGAGTTCCCGCGGGAATCAAAAAACGAAACCCAATATCTTACTATTTTTGGCCTGACCTAAGTACTCATAAGAAAAGAGCAACTGCTGAGTTTCTTGCCAGCTCTTCTCAGTAGAATCAGCTTTCTGAACCGGTGGTAGAGTCTTAATGTATCATAAGCGGCACAAGTTGTCCTACATGAAATAAATAAATCATTTATCATCTATCATAATTGGCAGTGAAACGTGCTTTTCAGAAACGCAATAACGAGTAACGCCCCTCTTTACTTAATCGACATGAAATTTCGTGTCATGTGTAATAAACTTTAACTCTGTTTACCTGAAAGCTTGCTGTATTTTATCAGCAGTTTCTCTCATTTCCATGCACCGAGTGGACGTTGTTCTCGCCAAGAAGTCTTCAATAAGTCTTACGCCCATATTGTAACCAATACGTTCTAGTTGCTTGTTTACATCTTCTGGGTTCTCGGTTTCTTTGAGCATTTGAGACACCAGAGCACCGTATGTAAGTGTAAGAAGCTCCGAATTCTATAAAAGTGTAATTCAATGAATATTTTAAAACCGAAAACCCAACAATCAAACAATCCACGTAATAAAACAGAATCCTAGATTTTTCAGCTTACCACTTTCTTTGCATCAAGGCGAGAAGTTTGGCGAGACATGATAATAATCTATTAGCTTATTATATAGTTATAGGTACCTAATTTAATAAATCCTTTTTAGCTTACTTTGCAAGATAGAATTTATTTAGAGTAGGTACTTAGTTCTTTGATTTTCAATTCAATTCAATTCTTGGTTTTATGGCTTGCGTTGTACCAAATAGGTACAATATACCTCGCCAAAGACGCGTGGAATGGAGGAGACACGCTTTTGTGATAGCTGGGAGATTCTGTTCAGCTTTTAATTTGGATTATGAAATATAACAATGGCAGGTTTCTTATTCCAATGTTTTATGGTTAGTTTCTACCCTAGAACAACACAATATTGAGATTAGCACATATAATATTACACACATAAGTAGGTACATAGATATTTACAGCTTAATATGGTTAGTTTTAATATATTTACATAAAAATTTACAATAAGGACTAAACACAGACATTAACAAACACTCAGCATTTATTGGACGGGGGATTTGTGATGGAAGGACATCATAGAGGGGATGAAGAAGTTTGGGACAAGAAAACAATATATGGGAAACAGTACCTTCGTCTAAGCCACATTCACACAGGGAGTGATCTCTAACTCTGATCTTGTGCAGGTGGACAGGTGTGCAGGAGTGGCCAAGGCGTAAGCGGCATATTGTAGAAGTTACCCACCTATCTGCATATTTGTAAAAGAAAAACCATGGACGCGTTGGAATATCAGGTTGAATTTTGGAGTAGAATTTGCCCTTAACCGATTTTGATTCATTCCAGAATGTGTTCCAAGACTTGTCCAGATAAGTTTTAGATATAGCGCTCAGATCTTGGGAGCTATTCTTAAAATGCTCATGGGAACCCATTTGAATAGCAGCCTTAGCACATGAATCAGCTGTTTCATTACCTGCAATGCCAGAATGACTTGGGATCCATACCAAGGTTAAGGCTAAACCGTTTTGATGACAGGAGAACAGAGCCTCCCTAATCTCCAGAATGATGGGAAATCTCGACTTACTCCGGAATGGGTTTTCTTTAATGGATAATAAGCAGCTAAGGGAGTCAGTAAAGATAACAGTTTGTTTTAAGTTATGGGACCGGGTAAACAGGATTGCTTCTAATAAGGCAATGGCCTCTCCTGTAAACACCGAAGACTCGGGAGGGCATTTAAATTGTAAGATAATTTTAAACCTGGGAACCCAGCAGGCTGCACCAACACAACTTTCTGGGGACAACTTTGAGGCGTCAGTGTAAATAAGAAGGTGATTTGACCAATTTTGATGAACTAAGTTTTGAAATTTAGAATGAGTATCAGGGGCTCCCTTGACCAGACCAAGATCAGTGATTACGGGAGGGTTGTAAACCAGAGCATCATATGGTGTGGAGAATAGAGGGTTAATTGGCAAAGATAGAATTGGATTAGGGAGTTCAGTAAATTTACGGAAGCTGTCCAAGAGATAGGATGCAGGGTTGCGTGTGCTAAGCACTTCTGCTAGCTGGGTTAATTTAGGCCACAGTGGATGAGAAGAAAGCTGTAACATTTTGCTGACAAAGCGGTCACACAAGTATTGCCGTCGGAGATGTAAAGGAGGGTCAACACATTCAACCTGTAGAGCGTTAGTAGGGGAGGATTTCATTGCACCCAGAATTATTCTGAGGCAACGGTATTGAATTTTGTTCAACTTCTCACACACAGTTTTATTCAGGGGATCTAAAACAAATGAGCAGTAATCAATATGGCTACGTACTAAAGCATTATAAAGTAATTTGAGGGAGTAGGCATGAGCACCCCACCAAACTCCAGCTACTGCACGTAGGACATTGATGCCCTTTTCGCATTTATTAATTATATATTCAGTATGAGCCAATCCGTTCAGTCTGTAATCAAGGATAATTCCAAGGAACTTTGCTTTGTCCACCAGGTTGATGGGTTGATCCTCATAGCAGAAGCTAAAGTTAGGGATGGATCGCTTCCTCGTGAATACAACTGCCTGGCATTTAGCTACTGATAAGGACAAGCCATGGTCAGTAAGCCATTGCCCAAGGTAATATAAAGCAGAGTTAAGACGTTGGGATATTTCCTCTATTGAGTGTGAACTGTGGTAGAGGACAATATCATCAGCATACTGCAAGATGTTACAGAAGTTATTTACAGACAGTTCTAGGTCATGGGTATAAATGCTGTAAAGCAGAGGACTGAGGATGGAGCCTTGGGGAAGACCTTTCCAGACTAATCTGGGGGGGAGGCTAGTTGACTGGTGTTTTACAACCACTGATCTACCAGAAAGCAGGTTACATATGAAATGAGTAATTCTCGGCGGTACACTCAGCTGGTGCAGTTTTTGCCTGAGCAACGGGAGAAGTACATTGTCATATGCAGAAGCTATATCCAGGAAGATACCCACAAGGTATTCCCCCTTACCAAAGGCAATACGAATGTCTGTAGTGAGTATGCTGAGGCTGTCTGTAGTACTAAGACCCTTACGAAATCCGAACTGAGAGGGAGCTAGTACTCCTCTGCTTTCCATTATCCACTCTAGCCGATTCTTGAGGAGGATCTCCGTTACCTTTGCTAAAGTTGACGATAGAGCAATAGGTCGGTATGAGTTTGGGTCCGATGAGTTTTTGCCAGGTTTAAGAATGGGCATTACAATTTGGGATTTCCAGGCATCTGGAAATATTCCATGTTCAAAAAAGTAGTTAATCAATTTTAAAAAACAAATTTTAGATTTTTTATTTAAATTTACAAGAAAAGAATAGGGCACACCATCTTCCCCGGGGGTCGAATCTTTTAGACCATTGAGAGCAATCTCAAACTCAGAAAGTGAGAAGGGGGCATCCATTTCGCCCGTAATGGGTGCTGGTGCAGAAATAGGGAAATCGTCCTGCTGAGGGACATAAGGTGGAGCGAGCTTGTCAGCAAAAGTGTTAAGCCACTCAGATGGATTATTGGAGCTTGGGTCAGAGTAGTTAAGAGATCTACGAAATCGTCTCATGTTTGTCCAGACAATTGAGGAAGGCGATCTGGGATTAAGCATTTCACAGAACTTAGTCCAGCCAAGCTTTTTCTTTTTGGATACCATCCTTTTTGTCTTTGCATCAATGCGCTGATATTTAATAAAATTATCTTCTGTCATATGGGCAGTGTATTCTTCTTCTGCTGTCAGCCTCTGGACGAACAAATCTTTGCATTCCTCATCCCACCAAGGGGGGGAAGGGAGATGGTTTGTCACAGAGAGATTTTTACGGGGGATATTAGAATCGGCCGAATTAATAAGAGACTTTACAAAGTGATCGTAGTAAGTCAAAGGGCTACCACCATGTTCAAAATCAGGAAGAGAGTCCATCAAGTCATCCACTGATTGAGCGTAACCAGGCCAATTTGCTTTATGAAGTTTATATCTGAGCATTGGGTTAGGGTTAGGAGGAGGAAGGGATCTATTATTGAGAGATAAGATGATTGGAAAGTGGTCACTACCGTAGGTACTGGAAAGAACTTGCCAAGATAATTGAGATGCGAGGGAGGAAGAAGAAAGGGAAAGATCTACTGCAGATTTTGGGTTCTGATTAGGGTAAACTCTGCGAGTCGGAGAGCCATCATTCAGGATACAAAGGTTCATATCCTCAAAGATGTCAACCAACAACGGAGCAAACCCGTCACAGTTATAACACCCCCATAGTGTATGGTGAGTATTAAAATCACCCATAATCACAGTTGGACTGGGAAGAGAAGATATGATAGATTCAATTTCTGGGATAAGGGAAGGATTGGGATGAGGAATATATAACGAAAGGAACGAAATATTTACAGCTCTCACAGCAACAGCATTAATCTGACTGCTGTGGGAGGGGATAGGGATAGAGGAAAAAGGAAAGTTATGCCTAATGAAGATGGCACTGCCTGCATAGCCGTCATCCCTGTCATCCCGCAAACAAAAGAAACCAGGGACTCGAAATCGAGAACCAGGTCTCAACCATGTTTCCGAGATGGCAACCATGGCAGGATTATGCAGGTTGATAAGGGATATTAAATCTTGTTTTTTGGAACGGATGCTTTTACAGTTCCATTGAAGCAGAACTATTGGAGTCATTGTTTAAGATTTTAAACAAGGAGTGAAGGTTTTGGGCAACGTTGGGCGGTAAAGGAAGTTCATCACATGGGGAGAGGAGGCTTACAAGTAATGCTGTGAGGTTTTCTAACATTTGACCTTGTGCTTGAGTAAAGTAGGATTGGCTATTGCTAAGAGCACAGCCATTGGGTTGGGAAGAGGATGGATTATTGATTAATGATTGGTGGGCTTGCTTATCATAACCTTTTGGTAATGGGGCACGAGGGCGGGGTGACCGGAAAACTGTCTCCCGGTGACCTTTAAGAGGGGAATTGGAGGCAGTGGTACGATTTAGGTTTGTAGGGCGGGGGGAATTGGTAGGACGGGGAGGATTATTAGGGAGAGTAGAATAAACAGGGGTTGAAAACAATTCACTTGATACTTCAGCAAAAGTTTTCCTGACTGGGGGGAAACGTGCTGATGCTTCTGCGTAGGAGATGTTTTCCTGAGACATGACTAATTTAATGTTCTGTTGGCGGGAGAACTCTGGACAGTCCTTGTCCGATGCAAAATGTTTACTTGTGCAATGAATGCAAGTAGCTTTGTCTTTTGTAACATCGCAAGAGTCACCTGTATGAGGCTGTGTACACCTGTAACACCTGGGTTTAGACCTACACTGTGTTTTAATGTGGCCAAAACGGCAGCAATTCATGCACTGTATGGTGGGGTATTTATAGGGCTCTACCGGGAGGGATGTGTAAAATGAAAAAATTCGTTGGGGAAGCATCTGGCCTCTAAAAGTCACAACAACTGATTGAGTAGGCACCCACTCAGTAGCGCCTTCATTATTAACCTTGCGGTTAAGGCGGCGGGCTTTAAGAACCTCGCCACATCCAATCGGCAGAACTACGGATTCAACAAATTCCCCCATAGACCAGTCTACAGGGACTCCACGCACTAAACCCATCCGTGTGATGTTATAGGTTGGAATAATAGCGGTGTATTTGGTCATTGGGAGTATTGGGCTGACCAAGAAGTCGTTGGCTCCTTGGGGATTCGAGAACTCGACGCTTATTTTATTTCGGCCAACACTTTTGACACCATCATTTATTATATTTGTAAATTTGTTTTTATGTAAAAATTGGCCAAATTGGAGAGCACGAATGGATGTACCAGCAGATGGGTCTGAGACTTCCCTTGATACATGAACTATAAAGGGACCTTTGTCGTCCCTGCTGTAGCTTTTGGCACCTTCAGCAAAGGAAGGATGGATATAAACGGATTCAATGGATGCTGTTTGTAATGGCTGTGTAGTAGTTTTTTTACTGCTCTCTGCAGGTGCAGTATCTGAATCGACAGGTCGCTTCCGAGAGGAGGCGGTCTGCCATGGCGCGTCTGACGCGTTTTGAGACCCGTCAGGGTCTGGGGGTTTCGGAGGTGGATCCACCTCCATCTCTACTCACCGACACCACAAAAACGTTAGTCACAAACAATACAGTACACAGAAACCGGCTATTTTCAATAAAAAAACCACTCCGGAAAACACCACACGTGCGTCAACCAAAGCCAACGCGAGCGAGTCCGAATTTTTTAATTCTTCGAGCGGCAGCCTCTTTGATTTTTAGTTTTGATTTTGCCACTTGTCAATGTCATTGTATTTTTTTTACCGCAGACTAATAGCCATAGGCTGTGTTCTGATATAGACTGCGAGCACTGTTCAGTGCTCTTTACTGTGGAGAAATTCGTTCCGTTATAAACTGACAGTAAACTGCTGCAGTACCTATCCTAGGGAAATATAATATGACGTCATTAATCGACAACATCTTTGTACTGTGAGCACTGGCGTTTTCGAGGTAAGGTGCTCTCAGTGTTTGTCTCAGTTTTGACAGCGTTCCGTTTTAAGCAGTACCCAGCCGAGCGATCGCGTAACTTCTGCATCAATCATTGTTACAGTATCAATTGTTGTAATTGGCTGAATTTATGGCATTCTTGCTGCGTCAATGGATTATGTCCAATAGTGGAAGAGTGTTAACCAATCAGAGGTGATTGCGATGTATCAATGATTGATGCAGAAGTTACGCGATCGCCCGGCAGTATACCTAACTTTAGAGGAACGGCTTCGCAGTGTACTAAAGTGACGTCACACCTTACAGTGCTCGCAGTGTATTTCGGAACACAGCCACAGTAAACAGTAGGAAATATATGACGTCATTAATCGACGCCATCTTTGTACTGTGAGCACTGGCGTTTTCGAGGGTGTTCGAGGTAAGGTGCTCTCAAGTCAGTGTGTCTCAGTGCTGACAGCGTTCCATTTTAAGCAGTACCCAGTATACCTAACTATAAAGGAACGGCTTCGCAGTGTACTAAAGTGACGTCACGCCTTACAGTGCTCGCAGTGTATTTCGGAACACAGCCTTAGTAATATGCAAAATGGAAATGTTCGACTACCTACTAGTAATGAGCCGTATGCATAATAGAAATGAAGCGACAATCACGTTATTGGTAACACCGTAACAGTGCTATTGGCAATTTATGAGTTTAGGTTCTACCACAGAGTTAGTTCTACACATTCTGCAAGATCTTGCATTTATACACAGACATATAAATACATTTATAATCAATTTTTAATAGAATAAATGCCTTCAAAAGAAATTATAATCCATAAAGTAAAGACCATCACAAAACCGGAAATCGAAATTACTTTTCAAAATTGTTTTGTTTACAATTATTAAAATGTCGTTATAGTGAAACGTCAGAACTTCAGAAGACAAGAGGCATTTTATTTATAAATATTGATAATGCTATTTTCTAATTTTAATTTGTTATTATTATAAAAGTAAATTGTCCGCGATGTTTGCATTGTTTTATATTAAATAATTGAGCTATGGAAATTGAAGAAACGGAAGATAAACACGTTTCAAATTGCGAAGAATCTCACACTGCGTGTTCTGCAGTTAACAATTTAATTTTGGATTATTATAAAAAGTTTGGAAGGAAGCGAGATTTGGAGCAGTTTTTCTCACTATCGACAGCGCAAAGTGAAGTGCGAGACCCGTGTAGTTTGTTTTGGAGGAGAATGAAGTCTCAAGACGAATCTTCGGATTCTGGTGGCAAGAGAAGCGAATCTTCTACGGAGCTTTGTAGAATTTCTATCAAGTGCTCTATTCCAGAGCCTTCCACTTCACAGGTTTGTCTTTGTAACAATATTTTCCTAGGGGTTGCATTTGAAATACGCATCTGGATGTATGGGGTGGGGGTGGAGGGGGGGGTGAGGGGGGAGGGTAGGAACCCTCCCCACCATCCCCCGCGGCGCGGAAACCTATAATTTTTTTTTTATTATTTTTTTTTATTTTTTGATGTTGTGTTAACTTTATATAAGAATTTACGACTATAGCCTAAGAAAAAGTGGGGGACCTAGGAAAACTCCTTAGCCGTCACCCTCTTCCCCTCTAAGAGCATGTCGACGGAGCCCCGCTTCGCGGGGCTAGTATTTCTGGGTG
This sequence comes from Erebia ligea, assembly GCA_917051295.2. Classification (NCBI taxonomy): domain Eukaryota; kingdom Metazoa; phylum Arthropoda; class Insecta; order Lepidoptera; family Nymphalidae; genus Erebia; species Erebia ligea. The sequence goes on from OU785228.1 coordinate 15,521,841, forward strand.
GTCAAAAAAGGAAAATAACCGGTTGGGCTTTAGTATACTGTCGGTGAAGGAGGGGGAGGGGGAGCGGGGAGGGGGAGGGGGGGGAGGGGATATACCCCCCCTCCAAGTAAGACGTTCCGAATTTTATTAGTTTCCGAGATATTAATTTTTTAAAATTTTGAGGTTAGGTTCTCAAATTGGGTAAAATTTAGTATCGTTTGGCAGGAGGAGGGGGGTGGGGGGGTTTTGGGGGAGGAGGGGGTACCCCCTACCCCCCGACACTACTCCCATTACAAGGTAATGCACCGTTTTTTTTCTATGAATTTTTAAAAATCTCATTTTGAGGTTATGTTTTTGTATATTTTTTTGATATCATGAACCTCATTTATGGAGGAGGGGAAGGGGGGGAGGGGTAGGAAGGGAGGGGGTGAACCCCCCCTCCAAAGGAAAAAGTACTTTAGAGGGGGAGGGGGAGTTAGACTTCACCCTCTCCCTCTCACCCCCTCCAAGGCCGGTCGACGGAGCCCCGCTTCGCGGGGCTCCTTTTTCTGGGACGTAAACAAAGTAAATAACCACAGAAGAGGATGGCGGGGTCTTACAGACCCCGCCATCCTCTTCTTAACCTAACCTATCCGAGTCGGAGTGCCCCCAAGTCCCGAGCTCGCTTCGCTCGCTCTTGATAGTGGGAGCAGAAGAGGAAAGAGTACCACCGCTATGCTGTCAGCAAGGCATTTCTGGGTGGAAGATTTGAAATTTGAATTCAATAATGTCATTTGTCAATTTAGCGCAAAAAAATTTGGCGCGTTCCGTTTTTGGTACACTATCTGTGTTTTATTCGAAAACGTCAAAAAAAAGGGACTTTAATGACAGATTAGGTACTTTATGTACTAGTTTACGTAAAACGAATCTCTATCACGCCAACTAAACGTCAAATGGCAATGGCAAATGTCGTACGAAATAGTGAAAAGTGGTGAAGAATTGCGAATTTTCAAAAAAATATTTCTCGAAAAGTATTAGAATTCGGAGTAAAATATTTTAGTGGAAGGCTAACCACATCAAGGTCTTTCTGTAAAAAAAATATTAACGTCCAACTCAACCGACAGTATTCTAAAGCTGAGCCAAAAATAATAATAAATAAAGAAAATTACTAAAAATAAGGGTTAAAAAGAATTTACGACTATAGCTTAAGAAAAAGTGGGGGACCTAGGAAAACTCCTTAGCCGTCACCCTCTTCCCCTCTAAGAGCATGTCGACGGAGCCCCGCTTCGCGGGGCTCCTATTTCTGGGTGGTCAAAAAAGGAAAATAACCTTAACCTAATTACCTATAGGTGCACCTTGTTATACGTTACTTTTTTTTTTACATTATATTTACCTATTAAAAATAATAATAAATAAAGAAAATTACTAAAAATAAGGGTTAAAAAGAATTTACGACTATAGCCTAAGAAAAAGTGGGGGACCTAGGAAAACTCCTTAGCCGTCACCCTCTTCCCCTCTAAGAGCATGTCGACGGAGCCCCGCTTCGCGGGGCTCCTATTTCTGGGTGGTCAAAAAAGGAAAATAACCTTAACCTAATGGGGACTATCGTTTCTTTGCTCACCAGTTGGCGCCACTGTTCACTAAGGTCCAGAGGTATAGCTGTCAAAGGCGACTTTATAAGATCGGCGCCGAAACAAAGTTTTAAATCTTGAATCTCATTATGTTTATTAGTTTATAACTATCATCATATCGAGTAGCTATTTCCGCAATGTTGTGCAGTTCCGTTTTGTTTGGAAAAAAAGGAGGACACATGTTTCCAAAAGATAAAACTGTTCTAAAACAGTGGCTAGTGGCGTTTCGCAGGAATTCGCAGGATTCTGAGGAATTAATTATATAGGCACTTAATAAATAAAATAAAAAGAAATTAATTACTTATTAAACTTATATTTATCCTTCCCTTTCCCTTTAAAACACACTGCTATACAAAAAAATATTAAACATTGTAAATCCATACAATGGATATGATACTGAAAGATGGTTGAGTTGTTAGTTGAAACTACTAAACAATGGTAGATACTAGAATAAGCTGGAAAATTTTCTAGCAATAGCAGGTATCATGTATGTATGATAATAGGGGCTACTTTCTTTCAAGCAATATTCATTATTGATCATTTCTATGTGCTAATAATTATCACACTGATAAACTCCTCTTTTATAGAGAAAGTACATTTCACTTCCAATACTGTTAGTTAGTTCTCCAATGAATCCTTCTGGAGAAACCTGAAATGAAACATCTAATATTATTAATCAAGAGAATTACCTACTATTATTAAATTCTGGTAATCTCACACATAGTAATCTGATCCCAAGATAGGTGTGTTCTCGTTAGTGATACCTACTGTGGGTACATAACCAGAGACATAGGTATATTTCAATATCATGTAGTAAAAGTGTGTCCTTGATGTGCATGAAACCCTTAACCTTTCATGCAGAAGTCTTAGTAAGTAAATATATATAATACCTATACTAAGTAAATATATGTAAAAAGAAAAAACATAGCTGTTACCTCGGCAAACAAGCATACTTTTGGCAAAAAATAAGTTTGTAAACAGTAAACAAACTAACCTCTGAATTAGCTGCTCTTTGAGGCCGCCTATTTTTGCGCCTCTTTTTCTTAGTTCCGCTTTCAAAGCGTTCACATTCATCGCCAAATAATCCATATTTGCGATAATTTCACGAAGGAGATCACTTTTCAACAGGTAAATTAAAGAAAATAATAATTTATGTCACGAAGCCCGCCAAAACCAGTGAAAAGTGAATGATATTGAACCTCACGCGACACCAGCGCCCCTAGCGGCAAATTCATACGCGATAGCCCCCATTACCTATAGGTGCACCTTGTTATACGTTACTTTTTTTTTTACATTATATTTACCTATTAAAAATAATAATAAATAAAGAAAATTACTAAAAATAAGGGTTAAAATAACATAAAAGTAATCACTATAACGCAAAATAACGTTCCGTTACACGTAACTTCAAACACAATAACGTTCCGTTACACGTAACTTCAAACACGTGTAAAAAAAAAACCACGCATCTCCGCGGGATGGGGGGGGGTGTCGATTGAAAGGGGTAACCTACCCCTATAAAAATCAACCCTTATCAAGTCCAAATTCCAGATGCGTATTTCAAATGCCAACCCTTTTCCTACCTACTTACCTCTTATTTACACTTGGTTAAATATAGAAAAAAAAGTTAACAATATGTACACAAAAGGTGACCTAGTTACTATCTATTGATTGCTCATAAAAGTAAGAACCCATATGGTTTGCTGAATTGGTGTCAACACTAAAGTGGTGCTTTTCATCCTTTTACTTTTTCCAGCGCCTCAGTGAATATGTTAAAATATATGGTGTTAGATAAATGATACATAAAAGCAGTTGTTTTATTTGAATAAAATACCAGAAAAAAATTGTTTTATAGTAAAGTTTCTTTTAGACAACTTTTAATTGTTAATTATTTTAAAGTAACAATAACAAGGATAATTTTGTGAGGTGGTGATACTAAAAAAACCTGTCTGAGTTTGTTCTGGGCTCTTCTCAGACCAGGGCACGTTTGGAACCCTCATAGCTTTAGTGTTAAGATATTGTTGTTAATTATCACCATCATGTCTTATACCTTGTGCAATCAACGTTCAAAAAGTGTAGGTACTGTGTAGGTATCAATTTTCTGATTTGATTTGATTTTTCAGGTTGAAAAGTCAAGAATTAAAAATGACTCTGAGTCTCCTCCCATAATAAGTGAGGAAGTTATTCCAGAGGAACCCACAGGGCACTCTGATAATGAATCAATAAAATCTGATGATGTGCAGTCGCAGAAATGTAAGTAATAAGCACTGGTCAGAACAATTTATTTATAAACAGACATATATTTTGTTGTGTATTTAAGGCTGCCTCCTCAGTGAGGCAGAGTTTGTTAAGTTAACACTCTCTAGTAAACACTGTTTACAGTATTGTGCTATCCTAAATGTAAAAACTGGTTTGGAGTTTATTATAACTTCCACACCCCTAACAGATTAGCCCACTACCATGTTAGACTGAATCAACACTTACCACCGGGTGAGATTGCTGTCAAGACTTAATTTGAAGCCGAATAAAAAAATCTTGTATTATTATCTAACAAGTCAATTTGTAAACCCCTTTTCAGCTGTTGATGGTACATTAGACAATTCTACAAATAAGCCACATTCACCTACAAGCAGTATAACATCGCAACGCAAGCTTGAATGGGACTCATTAGCAGATGTGGGTTATGCTAATGAAAGTGACAGAAAGAATTCAGCATCCAGCTTAAGTACTTTAGAAAGAATGGCTTTGCAACAGCAATATTCATATAATGACTCAAAGAATTCTGATATAGGACATCCTACTGCACAATCCACACCATTTGATGCAAATGAAACCAAATCAAAACACAAAAAGGGTGCAGTAAAGAAGACAACTAAAATATGTAAAAAAGACATTGAATCAGTTGAACTATCTATTCCACAAAATGCTAATAATAATCCACAACCTATAAATCTAAACTTGACTAAACACATTTCTTTTAATGTTGATAGAAATGGTAGTGTTGTTATTGAAAATATGTCTAAAAATGTTTCTTTGAGCCCTGAAAAGGTGTCAGTAGAAACTGAAATTACACCACTAGTTAAAATTGATAAAGAAATTCAGACCACTATGTATAAAAGTAAAGACAAATCCTGTAGTTCAGATGAGAAAGATAAGGATGCAACACCTCAAGTTAAAAGATACCCTGTACTGATTAGCTTAAATACCTTAAAGAAAAAAACTAATAAAAAGAAGAAAGTGAGAAGAATTAAAAGACAGCAAAGCAAGAAGAGACTGATATCTGACAAAGAAAATGTTCCAGTAGAGAAAAGTGGAGACCAACTATCAGAAGCTGAGAGTTTTGAATATATGCCAGGGCATATTTATAACCAAAATCACATGAAATATGGTCAGCGCAAGAATAATAACGCTGACAATAAATCAAGCCTAGAATCGAGTGGGCTAACCACAGACTCTAGTAAAACCACAAAATATTCATTCGCGAAAGATTTAGAAAAGAGCATTGATATTCTTAAAGCAGCACTTGACCGAAAATATGATGATACAAATCTAAGAAAAAATCTAATTAAAGAAATAGTTCAAAAACTAATTGAATCAAAATATAAAGGTGATAAAAGCTCAACTGAGTTTTTATCAGGGTTGAGCTTCAATAGTAAGAGATTAGGCTTAGGAGATAATTACACTACCACAAGTACCTCAGATACAAATATTACTACCAATGAAACCAAACCAACAAAGCCAAAGAAATCTATTTTACGCATGGACAAATTCAATGCAAATCCCATAGCTTCAACATCCCAAAGTGTTCCCAATATTCCTATTTTTACAAAGAATGAAAAACGTGTTGAATCAAAAATTTCAAAGTCCATAGATCTTTCCAATACAGATTCTGACGTTTCAAATAAAAATAAAGCTTTATCTGATATAGGTGTAGATAAAACATCTTCAGAAAAACTTTATAGAAAGTATCTAGAAGCATTAAAAAGAGAACAAGCTTACAAAAGGCATTTAAAAGATAAAGAAATGTTTCTAAAACAGAAGCTAGTTAGTTCTGATGCCGTTCATAATGCTATTAAGCAAGTTGATGCTAAAGCTCAGCATAGGATAAAAGATTTAATGAAAGACTTAATTAGAAATAACTATGATGATGGATCAGGTGATGCAAGCAAATTGGAAGGTGGATCAAGCACTTATATAAATACTGAAAAATATAATTCTCTGAGAAAACAAAAGAGTCATTCTGTATTCACTTTATCGTCAGGTACTTCTGAAAATCATTGTAAGAATGTACCTGCAGTAAACAAACATCAAAATGAGGCAGGGAGTTCAAAGATGGATAGTAAGTTCGAGAAACATTACTGCTGCTGTCCACTTCATTCAGTACATCCTAAAGTCAGAGTGACAGATAGTTCAGTGCAAGTGAATATTCAAACTGGTAGGAACCATGATTCTCCTCAACATAAAATAAAAGGAATGTTTCAGCACCTTGAGATACCTGAAACTGAGCAAATTCAATGTGAAAAATGCAAAAGTCCACGAAACATACCACTTACTGCATCTGATGGAGCTAAAGATAATTTTAAATATGTTTGCCTGTGTACTGATGATGGTGTGATGTCACAAGAAATGCCTGAAAACTTTTTAATATATAAATGTTCTAGATTACCAAACAAGAGTCTGAAATTAGATGACATAGTATCAAAAGTTGGAAACACTGCTAGCGGATATTCAAGCAATTTTACATCCCCTCAACAAAAGATATCTTCATTCAAAAGCCAAGATTGTGAAAGAAAATGTTTGGTTATAAAGGACAGTACTAGTTCTAATAATCAAACTTCTAAATCATCACAAACTAACATCAATTTACCATTGATTCTGCGGAGTACAAATAGTCAACAAAGTGTCAGCTCTACATCAACAGATTGCAGAGAAAATGTAATAGATATATTAGGACCACAAAATACGAATCCGCCTGATAAATTAGTACATGAGGCTACAAGGTGCATCCAAACAGAAATCAGTATTAATCCAAAAATATCTGATCCTTCACTATCTGATATAAATATTGTAAATGAAGAAAATTGTGTGAAATTGATCAGTGAAAGATATAAAAAAATCTCTCAGCCTGCTTTAGAGAACAACAACCATAAATTAGATAAAAATTGTGTTCAAGTTCGAAGTAGTGAAAGCAGTTTGCCTGAAAGCGAAAAGAAATTACAAATAGGGTCTGATAAATGTATAAGCACAGCTGCTGAAGAAGAATTTACTTTAGTTCAAAAATTTGACAAAGAAGTACAATCTTCTCCTGATCATGTTGCTAAAAATAATATAAATAGAATTGATAATCAACAACGTTCAAACAATTTTGAAATACCGATAAAAGGCACAAAAATGACACTTAAAGTTAGTCTAGGTTCTGAGACTAACATACCTCCATTTGATGAAAACATATCACCAAAAGACATAAAAACTGATAAAAAATGTGTGTCTGATAACAGCCCTCAATTTGATGAAAACATGTTAAAAAAAATCAATAAAACATTTATGTCTAAAGGAACTGGGACAGTAAAGCCCCCAGTTGTCGAAAATGCCACGTCATTGCAAGAAGAATGCTCTAAGGGAGTACAGTCTAGTAATACATACATTTTTGAAGAATTTTATCGTAAGCCACTAAAATGCACGAGCACAAACCATGAAACTCAAAATACGTACAGTGATAATTTTGATTCTGAATTAAAAAACAATGAAGAAGCGAATATACCAACTAAATCCTGTTTTGTAACTGCTTGCATGACCACTGATGGAAAATATAATACCTACCCAACAGAAGATCGAAGTCGAGTTCAAAAACCTCTACTTCGTTCTAATACCGATCCTAGCAAGATAGAAAAAGCTAGTCATGTGACATTTCATCAAAGAATAGAGAAACAACCAGAAGTTACTGTAATACCCCACAGACAATCAAAAGAAATATCACCAAAACAGCAAGAAAAAGCTGCTTCTTGCAGTTCTGAAATGTCTTCTAAATCTATGGAGACAAGTTGCAAAAGCAAAGTAAGCTCAAATACAGATAAGCAGTTCAAGTCATTTAGCAGTGAGACAGACTGCAACACAAAGGTACTTGCTTCTAAAGACCCTGTGCTAGATATAATACAAGATATAACTAAACGGTATTCAAAAAAAGATTTTGAGAAGAGTAAAAGAAAGAAATGCTTTAAAGAAATAATTAATGTTCTTAGCTACCTATTAGATACTGAAGAAAGTACAGACCATGATCAAAATAAAGCATCATGCTCATCCGCTTTTGATGATGTTTATGATACAGGAGAAAACTTGCCAGATAAAGAAAGTGCTGATTCTATTCCAGTGAAGACTTTAGTAGATAAAGCAGTACAGTTATCTACTAAAAAGTCTAAATCGCACAAGACTTGCACTGATTCATCAGATCTTCCTACAACAACTGACTTTCCCAGTACATCTTCAGATGCAGCAACATGCAAAGTTTTAAATAAAATCAGAAAGGAATGCGAAAAATACCACCAGAAGCGATGCAAATCACACACAAGTGGTAAAAAATGCGAAGGATCAAGCAGTACTTCAATAAATTGTGATCAATGTAGACGCGCCCATCATTGCACTTGTAGAGGGCATAAATGCAAAAGTCATAGAACAAAAACAACTGTTGAGAAAACAAAGAAAAAATGTGTGGCTTACAACTTGATCATTCAAACATCTGATAGTCTAGTGAGCGAAGAAATAAATTGCGGAAATAATCGCCGTCAATTGCAGAATATAATCGTCAAAGTGCCTTCGAAGCGAAAGGTTGAGAATGTGCCTTTTAAAGAAATGGCTACTAAAATTGAGAGAGGCATGCCTCACTGTAGCCCCCGTAGCGACTCGCGGTATCATCGATCAAAGAGTCTGCCTAACGACAGTGAAATATCAAGCACAGACGAAATGATTAAGAAGACTCAAGATTATACTGTGAGGGAGTTTTTAGAAAAAAATCGGCCAGATTTTATAGAGAAATGCTCCAATCGGCAAGATTGTTTAAAATTGATCCATGAATCCAGGTAACTGAATTATATTGTTTTGGTGAAATAATTTCTGAATATTATAAGGTTATATTGGGGCTGATTCTGTGTAACACAATCTCTAGACTAAACTAAAATGGCAGCTTTAAGTCTAGTTCCGTCCCTTTCCGTAGGGAGTATTATGAAAGGGTTAGCAATATTTGTAATGCTCTAATTTTAGTTTATTTTAGAGATTGTGCACTACAGAATCAGCCCCATTGTGATATTTTTCAAGGAGTCAAATAGGTTGGGAAGAGATTGGGTAGAGATAACAAAGGCCTAAAGTGAAGTTAATTAACTTCTTTGTAGAAGGTAGAACTCACCAATTTTTCTTACTCTAGGCCAAGTGATGGCTGCCCACCTGGACTGAATATGATTGTTGTACATCCTCCAACATGCAATGGTAATTCTTGTATGGAAACTTGCAATATGTGTTACGGAGGTATTTTCCTTTTTTATTAAATCCATTTTAAGTTTTGTCTCATTAGTAAAAATAGTTCAATAAAATAGAGAATAATTGTTCTAGGTTTACCAATTAGTAACTGTAATGCCTGTGCATATAATAGTGTCCATTGTGTTCAGAATGAAGTGACAAAAATTGGTGAGTTTAATAAATTTCTTATTATTTAATTAACTAGCTGATGCCCGCGACTTCGTCTGCGTGGATTTTAGGTCTTATCGAGTCCCGTAAAATTGGTTGTTTTCCCAGGATAAATGTATATAATGTATGAAACTGAATAAATGATCATCAATCTGTCAATATATGTGAAGATCTCTCTACTGTCTTATGTCTCATTTACTTTTGTATATGGAGATTTTTTAACCCATTTTTTTACTTTTCCGTACAATTTTTTAAACATTTTCTTTCATAAGAACCTTCTCCTTACAATAACAAACACAACAAAAAAAGAATTAGCGAAATTGGTCCAGCCGTTCACGCGTGATGCCGTGACCAAGGGAAATAGGGATTCATTTTTAGGGTTCCGTACCAAAATGGTAAAAATGGAACCCTTATGGTGCGACTTTCTCCGTCCGTCCGTCCGTCCGTCCGTCCGTCTGTCCGTCCGTCCGTCTGTCACAGTCGATTATTTCAGTAACTATTAAAGCTATCGACATGAAATTTGGAATAGTTGTGTATAATAGTAGCCTAACATCATTAAAATAAAAAAAAATCGAAAATTATTTTTAGTTTAATTAAAAACGGGGGAAAATCGGGGGTTTGAAATTTCAAAGTATGATAACTATACTGAGTGGGATATCATATGAAAGGGCTATACTTCTACATTCTAAAACAGATTTTTATTTATTTTTATGCATAATAGTTTTTGATTTATCGGGCAAAATGTCGAAAAAAATACCATCCTCCCCCCCCTTATCTCCGAAGTTTACCAATTGAAAAATCTGAAATAATTATGGTCAATATAAGCTTATGTATATTTTACAGGAAAAATAAAACCAACGCTCTAACTAGCGTAGTTTTTTTTATATTAACAATAAACCTCTACAAACAAAGTTAGTTTTGCGGTTCATTAAATTCATTAATCGTAAAGCTTACTACAGGTTTGTACGGAACCCTCGGTGCGCGAGTCCGACTCGCACTTGGCCGGTTTTATTATTTAAAGGGTAATATTAGATTTTCTTAGACTGTACTGTTAGTTCCTACTACATTTTGACAATGGGGCTGATTCTGTAGTGCACAATCTCTAAACTAAACTAAAATTAGAGCATTACAAATATTGCTAACCCTTTCATAATACTCCCTACGGAAAGGGACAGAACTAGATTTAAAGCTGCCATTTTAGTTTAGTTTAGAGATTGTGTTACACAGAATCAGCCCCAGTGGCATACTTGCAATCCTTCTAATAGGTCTACTCTTCTAAGTACCACCATTAACGAAAATTAGCAGGTCATTAAAAGCCACCCTACAAATCGAGACAATGGCAACATTTGGGATTTAATAAATAATTCATTTATTCCCAAAAAAAAATACATAAAAGATAAATATAGTACGCACCCGAGTTGAATGCAGTCGGGGCCTGAGGTGACGGGAGCATCTCCCTCCCCCGTCCGCCCTCACCCCCGCGGATAGTGTTGTCAAGTGTTGTCTTCGACATCTATCGTACGATATACATACGTATACGGAGTGATTTATATGTTAGAGTTGTTAAAACCGTTTATGTTCACATTAACGCTGTGATGTCAACATTAACGTATCAAATCCGTTAGAGTTGGAATAATTATTGTTTTCTTGCTCATACTACCTAGGTTATGTAAGTTGACATTTCCTAGATAATACAGAGTAAACGGATACGGATAATACGGAGTATGGGAATTTTAGTCCCGCACCCATACTAGGAAAACTTGTGTTACGGGCGCTGAAATTTGTCAACTAATCAAATCATAAACTCTATCAATCTTCAATAAGCGCAATTTAGTATGAGAACTAGTACGAAATACTAAATTGTGGCCTTATCAACGTAGGACAGTTTAAAATGGTTTTCAAACTTAAAACTAATTTTTTTTCCAGAGCAAACGAGCGCAAAGTCAAACGTCAACTGCTGTCATTGCAGCTGGACCGCAAACAAGCATTGAATGCTCTTAGCGAATCCGACCTAAAAGATTTTGCTAGAGCACTTGGAGACGAATTGAGAAGAAAAAAGGGTTGGTTAAAATTTCTTGCTAAATTCGTAAAACCAAGTTATTTAACTGTGCCGAAATAGATAGTATAGAGTGGATATAGATTATTATAGGAGATAACTGCACTTTTGGTAACCATCGCCAGAAAGGCTGATTCAGTGTTAGGTGGATGTAGGGCTCTCCACTGATCACAAAAGTTACAGTCTGCCTGCATGTGGATGGGCCTTTCGCTAGATATGGCCGCTCAAAGACGGTTTATTGTTACCAAAAATGAACGATAACTAGAAAAGCTGATTCTTGTACAGTATTAAAGTATGCGCAGTACCTATGTAAACAGTATAAAAACTGACGCATGTGGATAAGCCTTTTACTAGATATCACCTCTCAAAGACGTTATAAGCTATACTTACTATGCGTTCCTGTAAAAAAATATTAGCAATTATTATGTCGTCGTTGATTGCTATTAAAAATTTTAACATATCTAGCGAAAGGCCCATCCACATGCAGGCAGACTGTAACTTTTGTGATCAGTGGAGAGCCCTACATCCACCTAACACTGAATTAGCCTTTCAGGCGATGCAATGGTTACCAAAAGTGCAGTTATCTCTAAGTCTATTAGGGCGGATTACGAATTTATGACGTCATCGTAAAATCAATATGGCGTCGAATCGAAGTTCGAACCGAATTACCATTGAAATTGAATTGAAAGCGAAATAACATTTTTAACACGTAGCTTCAGCTGTATGTATGTATTTTAATTTAAACGAATCATTCGATTCAATTTTTATCCACTGCAGAAATCCGAATTATTTAGTGCACATAAAGAAATTATTGACAATACAATAATTTAATTACTATTAATAATAATTTGTATTACTACAGAAGAGTTTTTTATTTTAATGTTTTTATTTAATTTATTTTTAGTTGCGCCAAAATTTATAAGTGAACATGAGATGAAGAAACATTCTGAAAAAATTTACAAATCACTTCCCGAGGTTGTGCAGAAGAAGGAGGAAATTAAGAAGGAAAATATCAAAAAAACAAACCTTCTGATGGCTAATATCTTTAAAAAGGTTAAAATTTTTCTATCTTTTATTGGAAAAGGACTGTCAGACCTATCACATATTCTTTTTGATGTTAGACGAAGTATGAAGTAGAGAAAATGTTTCGTCGTCATTGTCTCAACCGATATACGTCCACTGCTGGACGAAGATGTCCTGCATGAATCTCCATGGGACAGTCTTATGCCCCTTGTTGTCCCAGCAACTCCCTTGACATTGTCTGTCCACCAACTGTGGGGTCATCCAATGCTGCTGCGCTTTTCGATGCGAGGCCGCCATTGGACCCCAACGCCTATCGGTCCTAAGCTGGTTACTCTGGTTCTCCTACAAATCTCCTCATATCTGATTTGATCACCAAGGGACACTCCAAACATAGCCTCCATCGCCTGCTGAGTGACTGCTGAAGGATATGTTTACTTATGTATAAAATGTCAAGACACAATAATTTTCCAAAATGTAATTTAAGTATTTTACTGTTTCAGAATCTTCAGAAGAAAACTCTATGTGGAGCTATTAATATATCAAATTACAGTTCAGTTATAAAGATTTGACAAAAGAATGAACTTACAATAAAAATTACTCATTATAATTAAAAACAATTCCTGTGTTTGGCGATTGTTAAAATAAGTTTTTTATACTTATTTGTTGACGTCATTGTTATATTAATGATATGAAATTGTATAAAATTATTGTTCATTTTGATGTGATGTATTCTATTTAAATTCTTGAGGTAGTAAAATATTTTTATACTTATTTACATTTTTTTTTTTTATACCTAACCCCAGCTATGCATGTGACTTCATAGTTCATGTTTTTTCCTTTGTAATCTAAGCAGTCAAATAAGAGTAGTTAAGTACAATATATTTTGTAAAATTATTTTTAGAACATCATTATTATATGAAATTAAATTCTCTAAGTTCTCAAAGTGCTCCCAGTAAAAACGGAACCAGTTGCGAGCTGCGACCATGCAAAAAGTATCGAAATAAAGTTCGGTTGTTAGATCTACCAGGGTGTGTACCAGGGGTTCCGGAAGGGCTTCATTTGTATTCAAGATAAGAACGTCTTTCTGACGTAGATAGATAACTCCTGTTACAACTCAAATCCTGAGGACTCCGTCAGTATCATGGCCAGTGGTTCTCGCGTCGTTCTCGCTCTGCGTCGACGCGCAGGTGATGGGGATATTATTTAGCAGAACAGTACCAACGGATATCGTGTAAATACCGCCAGATTTTAGCTCAAAGTTCCTATTGACAATAATTTCTTGGCAGAAAGCCAAATAAATGTAAAAAGAAAAGGTGTGGTGTCGTGGGACACCAGATAGGAACGAAGTTCCATAGTACATAAATATTAATTTAAAAAAGTCAGCGCCATTTTCAAATTCCTTGTTATTGAACCGATTTCGTTCAAAATCGATATCTGAGAATCCCTAGGATCAAAAAACAGGAAACTCACTAGGATCACAAAACTAGGATCACAAAACTCCTTATGATCACAAAACAAAAAACACAGCCAGTTCCACGCATTGAATTTTTGTCAATGTGTGCGTTGGTGTAGCCCATGGGTGTAGCCTTTGATTTTAAAAATCAAAGGTTGTAGCACAGTGTTGCAACCTTTGATTATATTTATATCCTATTTTATATACAAAATCAAAGGTTGCAACAAATAAACATACACATTTTTGCTTGGAGGGAAACGGTCACAGTCACACTCAGTCACACTGATTCACATACACTTGTCTATGTGGGTGTATTATTGTGTGATTATTGTGTCTTCTTTTTAAGGCCCCAGTACACAATGGCCCATGCGGGCCCACTACAGGCCATCGCCATTGTGTACTGGGGGCTTTAGATATGTTTATTGTGGGTGTGTTCCGAAATACACTGCGAGCACTGTAAGGTGTGACGTCAATTCAGTACACTGCGAAGCCGTTCCTTTATAGTTAGGTATACTGGGTACTGCTTATAACGGAACGCAGTCAGCACTGAGACAAACACTGAGAGCACCTTACCTCGAAAACGCCAGTGCTCACAGTACAAAAATGGCGTCGATTAATGACGTCGGGTGCGTTCCGAAATACACTGAGAGCACTGGAAGTCCCCAGTAAAGAGCACTGCCAGTGCTCGCAGTGCATATATCGGAACACACACGTCATATATTTCCCTAGAATACTGCGGCAGTTTACTGTCAGTCATAACGGAACGAATTTCTCCACAGTAAAGAGCACTGAACAGTGCTCTCAGTCTATAACGGAACGCACGGTGTACATATTGTTTTGTGCATGGAGGAAGGAATTACGACTGCCGTCTAGTTTTGTGAGGCAATCCCAATGACTTTCTATATATTCTATTCATTGGGCAATCCCTAAGAATAGTCCATGTCAAAAAACGAAAAATGTCAATGCCATTGTCACACCACTGTCAGTGTCAGAAACAGTAACTTGTCAAAGTTTATGAACTTGGGAAATGGGAATGTTCGTCGGGAGAATTCAATGTTTTTCTAATTTTGAAAATTATAAAATGATTCAACATTGAAAGAAAACAGGTTGAAAAATGGACGAAAACGAGTTTTTTAGACAGACCGTGCAGCATTTGGCGCGATGTCTTTCCTGTATCAACCCTACGCCATGGGAAAAGGTAGGTTGCAAAACATCGATTGGCAATCCTGTAATATTAGTTTGGAAATTGTACATTTACCTCTGATTGAAACGATCCTCTCTCCAATTCGAAAATAATAATTACTAAAAATTGTCTAAGAACTATTTCTATATTTTTTTCGATACCGACCAATATGATATCATCAAAATATGACATAAGCTGAGTTATCGTCATTCAATGGTTCAGGGTCATCCTAAAGTATCTAAGTACTTACTTTCTTTCCCAATGACCGCGAAGCCATTATTTTTAAATGTAGGTGAAAGGGAGAATTTAGATCTGATCAGGCCAGGTAAGCGTTCCCCAATTCCAAAAAAATTACCATCAAGCAAAGTTAGAGCACGAAAATATTTACAATTTATTGAATTAATTAAAATAACCAATGATTATATTTTATTGCTAGATGATGCTCGTGACTTCACCTGTGTGGATTATGATTTTTAGATTCATGAGGGAACTCTTTAATTTTCTGGTATAAAAAATAACCAATGTGTTAATTCACAGAAAATGCTATTTACATTCCAAATTTCAGCCAAATCGGTTCGTTTGTTGTGGAGTGAAAGAGTAACATGCAAACTTTCACATACTTTATATTACTAGCTGATACCCATAACTTCTTCCATGTGGATAAGTTCTTTTATTCCCACAGGAACAGATTGTAAAATATAACAAAACATGAAACAATAGATTCTATAATATTGTATAATATAATATAGCTATTCGCAGGTCTATTGGTAGGAGGCCTTAGTTGGGGTTGAACCACTAGTACGAGTAGGTTGTTTTAACAAATATGCAATGCAACATTTTTTGAAATCACAAAGAAAAAAGTCCTTGTATTGTCTTGTCTCTATGATAATGATAAAATCTGGTTTTGTGCATAATCAAATATAAATATTATAAATGCGAAAGTTTGGAATTTGGATGTATGGATGTATGGATGTTTGTTACTCAATCACGCTCCAATTGCTGAACGGATCTGGATGAAATTTGGCACAGAGATAGATTATTGTCTGGAATAGCACATAGGCTACTTTTTAACCTGGAAAATTAAAGAGTTCCTGCGGGAACCGAAAAACCTCAATCCACGCAGACGAAGTCACGGGTTCAGCGATTCATAATCATATTAATAATCAGCTAGTTATTAATAAGCCTTTGTTTTCAATAAAATCTTTGTTCTTTTATCACTTAAAAATAGTTGGTCTTTTATAAGTTACCTACTAGCTGATGCCCGGGACTTCGTGTGGATTGAGGTTTTTTGGTTCCTGTGGGAATTCTTTAATTTTCCAGGATTAAATGTAGCCTTTGTGTTTTTCCAGATTATAATCTATCTCTGTGCCAAATTTCATCTAGATCCATTCAGCCGTTCTGGCATGATCACCCATCCATCCATCCAAACTTTCTCATTCATAATATTAAGTAGTTTATATCACTTGGATAAGTTGATGAATTTTGTGAGATACTTGAAGAAAATTATAAACAGACTAGCTGATGCCCGCGACTTCGTCCGCGTGGATTGAGGTTTTTCGGTTCCCGCGGGAACTCTTTAATTTTCCGGGATAAAAAGTAGCCTATGTGCTATTCCAGACTATAATCTATCTGTGCCAAATTTCATCCAGATCCGTTCATCCGTTGGAGCGTGATTGAGTAACAAACATACATCCATACATCCAAACTTTCGCATTTATAATATTTATATTTGATTCATACTAATATTATAAATGCGAAAATGTGTCTATCCATCTGTCTATCTGCTACACTTTCACGCGGCCCATATCTACAACCAATTTTGATAAAATTTGGTACAAAGATAGCTGGCATCCTGGGGAAGGACAAAGGTTAGAGTTCCAACAGGGATCAAAAACCTTAACCCGCGAGGACAAAGTGGTGGGCATCTTCTAGTAGGTTAATTTTTAAAAAATATGATACAGATGAATACAGACCAGGGCCCCAATCATGTAAGAATGTCCGATCAATCGTTTAAGATTTTTGTCAAAGTAAAATAAACCATAACTGCATTGAATTAGAGCTCAATTTCCTCTGCCCATTCTTATACGTTTAGGGTATCGTACATACCTAAACGTATAAGAATGGGCAGACGAAATTGAGCTCTAATTCAATGCAGTTGTGGTTTATTTTACTTTGACAAAAATCTTAAACGTTTGATCGAACATTCTTACATGATTGGGGGGCAGATTTATCCAACTAACTATTCATCACACAGGATAGTAGGTTAGATAGTAAGTAGGAGGAATGGTACTATGCCTCATTCAGTCACAGGAGTGATGTAAAATTACAGTACTTTTCCAAAAACATTTATTTTTCTATTCAATTACTTCTTTCAGGTGAATACTCTATTCATGCTATGCCCACAAGCCAGCTCAAGTTTTGTGGTAACCCCACGGAGCCAAGAAGCCAGTATTGCCCTGGGACTGTACTTCCTGCAAAGTGGCCTCCAGCATCAGGATAAATTGTTACCATACTTCCTGAAAGTCCTTAAGTGCCTTACCAATGCACAGTTCGAGGAACCTATGTACAGAGTTAAGAGTGGTGATCGTAAGTATGATCAATTTTTATTTATTACTTAAGTAGTAAAAATCTATTTTCTTATTCATTCTATAAATCAAAATTCTTTACCATTGGACTGAAAAGCAGTTTAAAAACAGTTACTCTCTTTCTCTTTCAAGATTCAAGATTCAATTCATTTATTCAATACTAGATGATGACCGCGACTTCGTCCGCGTGGTTTAAGTTTTTTGATTTCCGCGGGAACTCCTTGATTTTCCGGGATAAAAAGTAGCCTATGTCCTTCCCTGGGATACAACCTATCCCTGTACCAAACTTCATCAAAATCGGTTGAACTGTTGGGCCGTGAAAGCGTAGCAGACAGACAGACAGACACACTTTCGCATTTATAATATTAGTATGGATAAGTACACTGTGGGCATACTTATTGACGTTACTTACTTATAAAACATGATGTTGATAATCAGTTACGGTATCTTAAAACTAAAGCTACGAGGGTTCCAAACGCGCCCTGGTCTGAGAAGAGTCCATAACAAACTCAGCCGGGGGGTTTTTTTTTATTACCATCTTACAAATCATCTTAACTAAAGAACTATCAGAACCATTAGAGCAAATCATTGCCAAGCTTCCTTGTCGTTTAAGTAAAGTTTAGTAAGTTTCACAACTCGTCCAATTCAAAGATCGACAAAATGGGACAAGATGCGAATATAAATAGTGATACCGAGTTGCAAACAGGACGAGCTGTGAATGCTTCAAAAGCAAAAACAATCAAAGTTATTGTTTTCCAAGTTGTCCATACTCAATACAGCAAATCTCATATATAAAGTGTATTATTGGAATAATTAGTATTTAGTTTATTACAGTTTTAGTTCTCAGTATAAAATAAGGTTTCTACCCATGTTTGTCAGTTTGTAGTACCTTAAGTTCTTCTAAACTGCTCAACAGATTTAGATATGTTTTTCACTTTTATTTGAAGTTCTTCCAGTAAGTTTATATGTATGTATAACTAAATGTTGCCCGCGACTCAGTTCGCGTGGATTTAGGTTTTTCGATTTCCGCGGGAATTCCTCAATTTTCCGGGTTAAAAATTTCCTTTGCAACCTACCTCTAAATTTCGTCAAAATCGGTTGAAAAAATGGGCTGGGAAATCGTAGCAGACAGACAGACACACACACTTTCGCATTTATAATATTAGTATGGATTAAGTCAATGTTTTGTAAACCCCATGGATCTTTTGACTACTTGTGTAAAGCCAGGATGGGTACTAGTGAACTTTAAAAAACTTCAGATTAGCCATTTATAATTAATAAAATCGATCGAAAAAATTAAAATAAAAAGTTTATTTTTTGGAGTTTTTTTGGAAGATACTAAATTAATACATTTTTGACGAAGTAAAATACTGTGTAGAATTGTTGATTGAAGTCCAGGCATAAGATTTCAGTGTGGTTATACCTGGAAATTTAAAAAATATTTTTTACTTAAAGACCGACCTATTATGTCAATCCTAAAATAAACTTATCAAAAACTGGATGATGCCCGCAACTTTACTATGTCTGTGTGGAATAAGTTTTTTAATCCCGCGGGAACTCCTTCATCTTCTAACTAACCAACAGAAACAACCTATCTCTATACCAAATTTCAACGGTTGAAAAGATCCGTGAAAGCGTAGCAAACAGACAGACACACACTTTCGCATCTATAATATTAGTATGGAGTAACAGCATCTAAACATTTATTTATTCAAAAATTCATTAGTTTTAGCTGCGTTGCGTAAGATGGCCTGAGTATTTGTACTTTTAATTGTTGCTTTTTTAAAAAGTTTTGTTTTTCTAAAGAATTCTACTAACTAGTACATTACAATAAATACGAAATATTACATACATAAGAAGAAAAGCCATTCGGCCCATTTAAACAGTCATATTATATTTATTTGGCACCTCCTGCTTCACCACCTGCCTGTCCACCAGCTGAAATAATCAAATTACAAAATTATTTAATTTACTCAACAGTTCATTCAAATAAGTAAATAAACAAAAATTCATAGTATGTATATAATTAATTTTATATCATACTTGCTCAGTAACTAGGGATTACTATGGTGGAAAGTCTCCTTGTAAGTTTGTGTTTGCAATTCAAGGCAACATTACGTCGCACTATGCTTGAATTGTAATGTTCACATTACAGTTCAAGCTATGCAAAACTCCTTGGTAAACAATCTCTTTTCTTATAAAATGGTAAGAAAACTTTTTACTGAAAAAAAGAACACTGAACGTGGCGGCATTTAATTTCCATACATTTCAAACTATGCAAAACTCCTTGGAACTCAGAGCCGTAAAAAAAAAATGGAAAACTATTTACGAAAAAAAAATGGAAATGGCGGCATTTCATTTGATCTGAAAGTTGTATCACAGCATTTTCATAATTGCAGCAATATTACTATAATTAATTATAATAAGTAACCATTTTTTTCTATTTTTTCTCTAAATTTGCTAATTATTCTAATTAAAATTTCATTTTGCATTACCAATGTTTTATTTACCTCGCAAGAATGATATAAAGTAGAATGCTTACCTCGGTTGCAAGTAGCTATTACACCCTCGAACTATATTCACCCTCGCTCGCTGCGCTCGCTCGTGTGACTAAATATCTCGGGTGCACGCGATCCATTAGCGCCCTATGCGAGCTGCGCTCGCACTGGCGCCAAATTGGATCTTGTTCTGTAATAGCTTACTTACGTCCCTTGTGTAACAATCTACTATTATAAATGATTATATGTAGTCGTAAACTTGTCTGGGGGCACAGAGCCAAAGTTTTCTATTTTAGTCCATGACCCATGTTGGTTTATTATGTTGGTTTGTTAGTATGTATTTGACAACAATTACAACTGCTCTATGATAGCTTTTTTGCATTTTTAAAGCATATATTTTGTAGTTTCTAAACTTGCATACATATCAAAAATTTTCGGAACCGGCAGGATTTGAAAGTAAACAGTCGCGTTAAAAGACTGGATTAAAGATGCATATCTCAAATTTCGTCACTGGCAGGTAAGAAAACCGTGGCCGAGTGGTCCAGGCGCTCAGGACGCGATTCCCAGAGAGACGCAGGTTCAAATCCTGCCGGTTCCGAAAATTTTTGATATGTATGCAAGTTTAGAAACTTTCCTCGTGTGTGAAGCACTGTCATAAAATTATAAAATTCATATTTAAAGTGTTCTACAAGCTTACAAATAATTCAAAACTAGATGATGCCTGCGACTTGTCCGCGTGGATTAAGATTTTTTTATTCCCTTTAATTTTCTGGGAGAAAAAACAGCCTGTCTTTCCCTGGGATACAAACTATCCCTGTACCAAATTTCATCAAAATCATTCTAATAGAGGCCGTGAAAGTGTAGCAGACAGACACTTTCGCATTCATAATATTATATAGTATGGATAAACTTTTAAAATATACCTAACTATCATACTAATATCATAAATGGGAAAGTGTGCTGGTCCTTCAATCACGCCGCAACGGAGAAACGGATCGACGTGATTTTTGGCATGGGTATAGTTAAGGACCTGGAGAGTGACATAGGCTACTTTTTATCCCAGAAAATTATGGAGTTCCCGCGGGAAAAGAACTTCGCGGGCAACAGCTAGTTACTATAAAAATTAAATTAAAATATGTTTGTTACTGATGATAACAGTTTGAAAGTAGTAATTCCTTAAATTAAAATTAAAAATGTGATTACCGCCCATACTAAATCCTGCTTGAGCTCCAGCTCCCGCTTGACCTGCAGAGCAAAGTTCTTTTTTAGATATTTTGAAAACCTTTTTAAAAAAACCCCAGCTGAGTTTGTTGTGGGCTCTTCTCAGACCTGGGCGCGTTTGGAACCCTCGTAGCTTGAGTTTTAAGATACCGTAACAGATTATCACCATCATATTTTTATTTTTATGTAACTGGACGTCAATAAGTGTAGTGTACCTACCTAAATTGAATAAATATTTATGACTTATGACTTAATATATCTCCTGGTACACCCACTGGTAAAGTAAATGGCACAATTCATAACACTAAAAAATTCATTCAGTTGTTTGAAACTTGAATGTGAAGAAACTGATAAATCTGATTTTTTGATTGGTATTATAGCCGGCGCCAATTAAATAGTCGCGTCTGAAGTTGACTGCAAGACACGTCGCAATAGCATATTTTCGTACGATGACTTCGAAAATTTGTATGAGACACTTCTCATATAAACTGTATGACTATTTGACTGGCGCCAACTATTCTAGTAATATGCGTTCTTTAGCTAAAACTAAATGAACTTACCACCACCACTACCGCCTTGTCCACCAACTCCACCACCTAAAAAGCATAAATTATTAATTTCAAACTTATGCATTTTGTTACAAAAGTCCAACGAAATTATAACTTCTTCAAATTGTCATACCAACTTTTAAACAATTTATTACAAAGTATTATATCTTTATAGGTACTTTATTATTGTTGGCCACTATATTAGAAGTGGCCAACTGACTCGTGTAAATTGTGAGAAAAATTATAATTGAGCTAAGATTTAGAAACATTTTAAATACTGTGTTGTTATTTATTACCATTTTATGATATACATACCTACACCGAAACCGGCACTAGCTGTGAAAAAAAAAACTATATTTTAATAACTATTTTATATTATTTATATTAGAAATAGAATATGTCAAATATTTTATCTACACTAATGTTATAACATTCTACTTATGTTTCCAATACTTGACTTATAATTACTACTGTTATAGCGCAGATAACAAAACGCTCAATTTAAGCAATTTCACATGATGGTATAATATCCACATCGATATCGTAAAATCTCATTATAACATCAATAAAACGCGACCAATTAACCTGGCGAGGCTTATGTCAAAATCCTCATACAAGTTGTATAAAATTTTGATATTAGGCTGGCTTTTGAAAACAGTTGGGTTATACGTGAAAACTTCGTCGAAACTACTAAACTTACATACACAAAACTCTTTGGTAAGATCTTGTGCCAATTAAATAAAAAACGAACAGCGCGCGCTCGCTTCTGATTGGCCCTGCGCGCGCAGCTGCGCTCTCATTGGTTAGATTTTAATGGCGGCAAGTTCACTGTGACAATACACGTATATACATAAACTATTGTCAGCTTTTACTCTTGTTGTTTGATAAATTGCATTAGTGAAGATAAAGTAGTGTATGCAACTGCATATAACACGGGTATTAAAACACTCGTTACTATTATGAAACTCGCTGCGCTCGTTTCATAAACTCACACTCGTGTTTTAATACCCTTCATTATATGACAGTTGCATAAACTACTATACTGACACCTATTTATTATTAGTAAAATAATATTATGTACCTATCTTTAGAACTTATTTTAAATTAAGTATATTAATATGTTAAATACTTATACTATTCTACTTACCACTAAAGCCACCTCCTCCACCAGCACCACCTAAAAAGTTGATAAAATGTGATAAGTACCTATAATTAAATATTATAATAACAACAATTACAGCCGTTTAGTTATGAGATACTTTAAAACGTTTAACCACTTAATTATCAAAAAAATATTTTAATTAAAATAAGATTTTTTGTTATAATTTCATGTTTTGAGAAAATGTATTTAAAGTTGATTCAAAATTTTAGGGTAAAGCCCTTACCCTCTCCTTGTCCTTGAGCAGAACCATTTTCAATCTGGAATAAATATTTTATTTTTTAGCACTGTTCTCTTAACATATTATCTGCGATATTTCAGTATTTTTTTATAGGTATATAATTTTTTATATTCTTATACATATATACATTGTTTAAAGATCACTTTCTATTCAGACGCTAATACATGATTTTAAAAAAATTGAGCAGACTTACATTCGCAATAAACATTAATCCTAAAATCGTTACAGATAATAGTTTAAACATTTTCACACTATAATGAACACTCTACTCTTGTTACGGAAACAGTGATATAACACATATAATCTTGGTTCATATAAATACTGTGAAATGACAGGTGTGAGGGGAGAAGGGAGGGCATTTAACATCCATTTAAATGTAATAGTTTAGAGAATACATCATTACATGCTCAGTTGAACATTTATACATAATTCAGTTGGTTGCACGTGATTTTGTTTGTGCAAAAAATATAACATACTCGTACTAGCTGATGCCCGCAACTTCGTCCTTGTGGATTGAGGTTTTACGATTCCCGCGGGAATTCTTTACACATATTGAGGTTCTACAGGATTCAGACAATGAATTAGACGAATAATTAATTAAGCGACCTCATTTTTAACTATTTTTGAAGTCAAATAAGACATCTTATCGTTAAAATCATAGATATATCCGGCTCGTAGGACCATAAAGAAAAATACAGAATTCTAAGTGAAATTTCTAAACAATTGAAATTTCTAAAATTTTTAATTTAGAATATAGATAAGCCACATCTATAGTAGCAGCTGAATAAGATACTCCTAATCTAAAATTTAAGATTGGTGATAGTAGCTTTATTAAAGTGTAGGAAGGATATTTTGAGATGCCAAATTACATAAAAATCGTTTTGAATCAGATAGGCCTATGGTTATTACGTTCTAGGCCATACCAAGTTGCTATCAACAATTATGACGTGTATTTATACGTAGCTCTGATGTGCAGATAATTTTTGTGTCATTAAACACCAAATGAGTTCGTTCCGCCCAATGCCATCGCTTTTATTAAAATAATTTTTTCGATGGTAATTATTTTTATAGTACTTCACTGTCAACTTGGTACTTAGTTTCCATAATCGCCGAGTATTTTAGTGTTTCCGGACTTTTTATGTTTTAACGTTTTATAATGGCTTTGATTTGGGATAAAAGTACCTACTCCTAATATTCCAAAATTATCATAGTTTGTTTTATATTCATGCATAATATTGCATATATATATGATTCCTGCATTTGCATACAACTGTATAAACATTAAATTTCATGATAGATTGGCCATTCCTAAAAAATGACATGTTTGAAATGGCCAATCCATACAGTGGATAGTAGGTGCAAGGTACATAGAAATTGTTGCTTGTTGTCTGATAATATTGATGTCCTTTTAATACAACGATAGTGCACCTGTTATATTTTTATCTGAACGCAAATCTATGATAATGTAATTGTTGGAGTTCCATTGAGGACAAAAACGGACAGCTCATGTCACGAACATGTAAGGGCCTTGTACAGTACTCTATGGCCCAACATGCTCGGCAAAATTAGAATAACGCACAAGTTGTGCAGCAATGACATTTTAACGTATCAGTCAATCAGCGGGGCTATTATCTTGTCTATTCCTACACGGATCCACCTTGGTGTTGTCTTCTCATTTCTCAGCCAATCAAATTCATCTATGTCTACTCTATGAACGTTTAAAATTCCACTTGCGGTACACGTGACTAGGTTTTCGATCTGTGGGTTTTCATTTCATAGAAATCAAAGAATCTTGGGCGCAATTATAAACTGTGTTCATCGGCACTCGTCGACAGAGCATCTTATACTGGGGTCTTAACGCAGCCAATGTCTACAGCGTAGTATATTTTAATGATTTCAGGTATTCCAATGTCCGAAAAATTCAGCTTTTGTCTCAACACGCTACTTTCTGACGTTGCAAGGAAACAGCCAAGCCTGAGAGAGGAAATCATCACAGCACAAATAGAACTCATGTCAAACTTGACAAAAGTCATAAACACCTGCCACGAAAGCAGGGACTACATTTCAGTATCCAAACTACAACTATGCAAGAGTACGCTACCGATTTTGATAGGTCTTGCAAGATCTATGGGACGGTATGCAACTGTAGAGCCTCCTTTATTATGTCGGTTGTTCCCCCAACCGAGCAGTCCAGTAAAAACTAAGGAGCCAGAGCCTAGCTTCGAATACTCCACTTTAGATAAAAAGAGGACGTTTAATCAGTTCCGGCCGATTATACCCAGGTCTTTATCGGGGAATCTGAACCCAAATAATGAGGTTATACTTGAAAATGGAAATGATACGATAGACAGTACCGGAGGAACCCTAAAGCGAGGTTCGTTCCATAGCTACAACTCAGTCCCATACGATCCGACGACATACTTCTTCCATAAATTTGGATCCAGTTTCAACCAGTTTCCGTACATGAGGTATTCAGAATCTCCGGAAAAAAGGATCAGTGTACAATTTTACGTGACGTATCTCCAGTCGATTCTTTCACTGGCGAAGAAATTATTGACCAAAGATCTGTTGGCGTTTTTAGATGAGGAAGCCGAAGATATTTTCGCTTCTGGTCAGATACAGGTAAGTCTAATCACAGCCCTTGAGGCTTCTGAGCTTTGTATTTGATTGAGTGTTTTGGTTTTAAAAGCAGAGCAAACCGGTTGAAACCAGTTTTAAGGGGTTTTAACTACGGGTTTGACACTCCAAACTATTGCTGCGCACACTCGCACAAATGCATCAGCTCAGCTTACGCCTCACGGCTGTATTACATATACGTTCGGTATATTTTGGTAATATGACTTCATTGGTTGGATGGGGTTAGCCAAGATGCAAAGCGGATTGGTTTAAATAGCTAGAGAACGAGCGCGAATGATAGAGATAGATGGAGAAATCTTCTGGAGCAAGCCCGGGCCCATAAAGGGCTGTAGCGCCGATGATGATGATGATATTTTGAATGATTTTTTAAAATAAATAGAAAGATAATTTGCAACACCCCTATTCCCTACTTTCTTTTCAGGTTTTTCCATATAAATCGTTTTCTGAGACGCTCAATTTGGTTATGGTGACACTTTTGCGAGATATTTTACAGCACCAAAAAGATTTGCCCGGACCATTTACAAAGGATGTACAAGTAAGTTGCTTATTATGTTTTAAGACGGTTTGAATCGAGCATACTACCATCGGCTAAAGCAGTATTGTTTTAATATTGTTGACGTTCGTGTTTTTGAATTATAATCCTTATTTTATGGACGTCAAGGTACGTTATATAAAACTGTCATTTTTAAGTAATACTGCTTTAAGCGATGGCAGTAACTAGTAACCCCCCTGGTTTCTAGTCTGCATCCAGATTATGTGCATGTATGAAGCATTGGGCAGATAGACTGTACCCATTGTGAATTGTGATTGAAAGCGGTTCATCTTCTGAATACGTTATCACCCCTAAGGGCTAGTTCAGACGTACAGAAAAAACGGTAAAAGAGCGTATACGATTGTATTGTAACTACGTTGTTAATTTAACGTGTTTTATTGTATTGTACCAAGAAGTTGTATGAGTCTGATAAGCGAGTTCAATTCCAACTTTCCAAGTAATGTATCATAGTATCTATAGTGTTACTAAGGGCTTAGTGGTACTTATTTCAGACAGATATATTCGAATATGAACTACGAAAACCGCGTACTTGACCGCACGGATTCCACCATGTATGAACTAAGCCTTATTTAATATTTTGAATAATCAATATTCTTTTAGAACATTCTTTATATTTCTTGTTATATTTTTACTAATTTCTTATTATATTTATTTGTTTATTCCTTTTTGTTTTTTGTCCCAGAAGTTCCCCTTCGTAATTTTTAAATAAAATTTATTAATTTTTCCAATTTTATTGTTCGGTCATCTTGAGGGCGCAAAACTAGTTAAGGTAAAGGCAGAATATAGTATTAAGACCATTTAGTATAGAGTTTGTTTAGATACCTTACACCACTTTTTCCTAGTATAGATTTTGTATTGAATATTATCCTACGTAGTTTATGTCTTTTTAATGTTCTACCCACGTTTTTTGTCTTATAAATAATTGTAGAATTTAACCTGTGAGAAATGCTAACGCAATTTAATTTTTTGTCACATTTGATTAAGCTAATAGTGAATGTCCAAGTTATTTTTGATGATATGTAATCATATATTTCATACCTACTACATGATGTCCGCGACTTTTCCTGCGTAGATTAAGGTTATTTAAATCCCATATCTCAAGTTTGCCAGGTCGCAAGATATCTCTGTAACAAGTTATGCAAAAATTGGTATAACATGGGTTTAACACATTGGCTGTGAAAAGATAACAGATAGACAGACTACATTTTCGCATTCCTCCTCCTCGTTTAATAAAATTAACCTTAAATACATGCAATAATTTAATAAGTCATCGCCATTATGGTTGATTCAAAATCACAATAAATAAGCCAGTTTTCTCTCTATGTCGCTTTTGCAATATTTTTACTAAATAGTTAAATTTTGATTGATTTATTTAAATATATTTCCGTAAAATAATTCTATAAATAAATTAAAAAAAAAAAACAATCGAAGTTACATGCCTAACGGCGAATATATACTATGGATGGGACAACACAAAACGTCAGCGCGAAACGACCGCGTCGTATTCACGTATGGGAAACGCATCTCGTCATATCGCACACGTCGGCGTAGCTAAAAGTGCGCAAACATTTCGCGCTGAGGCTTCATGTCTAACAGGCATAAAAATCCAGCGTCGCTGTTGTAACATTTAGGCCCACTTGCACAAGGACTCTTAAGAGGATCGTCTAGTGACGAAACGCGACGCGAGTAGGTATTTTCAATAATGCTATCTGTTTCACAACGCTTCGCTGCCTTCTCCGTATCGTGCGATAGAGAGAGTTGCAAGTCCAGTAGGCATAGCCTACATTTTATTCTTGAAATATTGTTTCGGGTGATAACGTTTTTCCCCCCCCCCCCCCCCAAACGTTTACGAAATTAGACAATTTTGGTTTCATTAGATTGTATTGTATCTGCAACATTTCTAAAAATAATGAAAATTGGACAACATTTACGGGAAGATAAACGTTATCGCTTTTTGTATGAAAATTTACAACTAGACGATCCTCTTAAATTGATTTAGTTAAATATTTTAATGCTGTCCCTTTTTGGCAACTACAATATGCATTTGCCAAAAAGGGACAGCATTACAAAATTTAACTATGTATATCAGTTTAAATGTAAATGTGCGGCCCTTAAAGTTGCTAATAAATAGTAAAGTAGTTTTGGTCACCAGGCCAGATAAGGTGAAGCCTGACGGTTTGTTTTGACCTGTCCGTAGTGTGCCTTAATGTTGCCATTAGTAAGTTATAATAATTTACACAGTAATATAAGCGCATATCTAATCCATAGGCTATTCTGTGTATGTATTTAATTAAAAAGTATTCCACATATTTCCTGAATATGACTTAAATGTTGGTAGGAATTCGTCAAATGCCTGTTCCTCAGTGGCCAAACAGAGTTGCAAAGTCGTCATCACGACGCCTCGGAAAAAGAGGACAGGGAGAGTAATTTTGCCACTGTCAACAAGTTTAAAGTGAATGTCATGGCGAATTCAGCGTGTGTCGACTTGCTTGTATGGGCTATTGGCGATGAAACAGGTAGTGTAATTTTTCAGACTATTTTTATGATCATTGTAAATAGTAAATGATAAAAAAAACAGCGTGGATTTGATTCGCTCCAGCTATGCGTGGGACTGCAGTTACTTGTATCATTATGATGATTGTAAGTTTTGATGGAAAAGAGCAACCACCGAGTTTCTTGCTGGCTCTTCTCGGTAGGAATGGCATTCCGAACCAGCGGTAGATTCATATTATAACGATTCAAAAGCGCTTGTAAAAGCTTATTTGAATAAAAAACATTTGAATTTTGAAAATTTTGAATTGGTGCTAATTTGGATGTACTCAGAACTTCAAACGTGCTATCCCTTTCGGTAGCTCATAATGTTACACGACGATCGCGGGGATAGATTTTTTTTAATACTAGAAGATGCCCGCGACTTCGTCCGCCTTGATTTATCTATGTGTCTCCAGGATGCAAGCTATCTCGCTGCCAAGTTTCATCGGAAACAGACATACAGACACTTTCGTAGTTACAATATTAGTGTGGATAGCGTAACTTCAGTTTCAACGTTAGTTGAAAGCTTACACTGTACATCCAAATTAACACCATTGTAGTTTTTGAAGTCGTATTCCGTAATATTATCTTCTGCTTATATACATGAAGTAAGATTTCTTAATAACGCTATCGAATAATTTCATAATTTAGCCTGATTATAATATTGTGAAGTCTTTAGGCGTGTCCAAACATTCGCGCGGCAAGTGCGCGCCAGCATCACACGGCGTTTGCAGGACACAATTCTGCCGCGCGCTATTAAGCATTTCAGGACTACTCGCGAATATAATAATTATGCGCGGCAGACGCGCACGAATGCCGCGCGATGTTTGGACACACCGTTAATATTTTGGTAGGTTCTTCAATTATGTTATTTATGTTTGATATCAAGTAATGATTTCCAGTTGACGACGATTATGACGTACCAGCTCTATTAAACGCTTTAACTATTTTAATAGGTATTTTTCACGTAAGGTTTGCGGGTTTGCCCCTTGTTACTAACATAATATGAGACTTCTTTCTATCCTAAAATATTATGCTACACGGATTTTTGTAGTTATAAAAGTTCTTTTCATTTAGATTATTCGTTTCAGTATGATTTATTTCGTAATAAACAACTAACTTCATGACAGTTATAACGGTTTTTAACATAACATAGCTGTTTTTACTAACAGTTAGGTACTCTATTTAACTTAGATATCAATTATTCCATATAAAACTATGTAATTTTGACGTTTTCAAAAGGGTTAGAATGTTAGAATTTGTTAATCTACGAAACTCATAAAAGAATGTAGTAGTGTCCTCTTCCTTGATTTATGACAGATTTTGTACCTCAGGTTAATAATCATAACTTAATTTCATCTCATAGGAACGTTTTTATATTTTGTTGAAAGCATGCATAAGGTTTTGCCTGCGAATCCATGCCTGTATAGGTACAGTACCCGGAAGTAAAGAATGCACATGGAGCTTTAGAAATAAACAATTTGTCTGCTTCAGCTTCGTAAAGCGCCGTCTCGGTCGCTCACTCAGTCAGTGTCAAAACGTCACTTACAAAGTCAAAGAAAGCCTATAGACTGCTAGGGACTACCCATTTCAGTCGCACAAGGGATGCATACTCCCTTGCATGCGCGACTACCTGTCTGCGAGGCTGTCTTTGTCTTTGTTTGTGACGTTTTGTCGCTGACTGTTAGTCTGAGTGACAGAGACGACGCTCTACAAAGCCGAAGGAACCGATTATTTCTTCCTAAAGCTCGATGTGCAATATTTATTTGCCGGGTACTGTTCCCTTGTACTAAAATGGAAATAAATGGAATAAAATGGAAATTGTCTTCGTAGGAGCAGATTCTCTATGCGGAAGATTGACGGAGAAAATTAACTCTAATCACAATCATAAACTGATATTGGCCCATATGCCCTTACTGATGGTTTGTCTTGAAGTAAGTACCCAGTTTTCATTGCATTCTTTCTTGTCTACACTATAAAGAGAACCTCTTTGCAATATATCAGTTTTCCGCGCGTACTTTAGGTCCAAGGGATTGGGCTGGGTTTTGATGAGGTAGTCAGTGAGTACCTAAGTCAGGACATGTCCACATTGCTTCCGTACATTTGTAGCAAAAATTGGATATGCCAGCCACATGAAGGCATATAAAAGGGCAGAACATCAGATCTAGACCCTCCAGAAACTAGGAGTTCTTCCCAAGCAGTCGCCGTGGCCGAAATCAGTCAGGAGGACATCAATCATCATACCTAAGTCCGGACTTTTCTTTTCTTTTTACTATAAATAATATGAGATAATCTTATCATGGAAGATTTGCCACCTACGTAAATATACATATCAAAAATTTCGGAACCGGCAGGATTTGAACCTGCGTCTCTCTGGGAATCGCGCCCTGAGCGCCTTGACCACTCGGCCACGGTTCACTTACCTGCCAGTGACGAAATTTGAGATATGCATCTTTAATCCAGTCTTTTTACGCGACTGTTTATGCCATCCAGTAGCGATATATTAAAGTATCGAAACTACTTTCAAAGGCCCATATTCGATGGAACTCTTTGAACTAGGAATGACACATTTTGCGTTTTACTAATTTTATAATTTTTATTACAGTGCTTCACACACGAGGAAAGTTTCTAAACTTACGTAAATATACATATCAAAAATTTCGGAACCGGCAGGATTTGAACCTGCGTCTCTCTGGGATTTTTGATATGTATATTTACGTAAGTTTAGAAACTTTCCTCGTGTGTGAAGCACTGTAATAAAAATTATAAAAAAAGATTTGCCACCACTTATTGTTAGTCGTTGGTTTGAAATTTAGATACGAATGATCATTTGTGTAGATTTATAATTTTTCATTTCCTCCTTTTTAACTTTTTAGGGCCTAGGAAAGTTAGCGACAAAGTTTCCAACGATAGCAAATACGTCGATATATTGTTTGCGAGATTTCCTAGTGACACCATCGCCTATACTTTTTAAATTGCACAAACTTGAACTCGAGAAAACTGGGAAGGAACACATGAAAGCATCACGTAAGTTCACTTTAAATGCTTAATAATTCACATATTATTTTATTGTGAATATTGTATATCATAAAAATATTAGAATAATGAATCGTCGTAAGTGTCATACTTAAAGTGTCTTACGTTATTTATTAGAAAAAATATATAAAAGTCCCTTATTTATTGCAATGCGCTGTAGAATTAGAACTGTCTCAGTACATATTTGGGTGAACAATACCAAATCCACCTAACTACCATACTTGCCCAAGATTATTTAATATTATTAGTGGCCCAAAGATGAAAGAGCTTATTCTAGCTTCTAACTCCTAAAATCTTCATTCCATCGCTTCTCTATTCTACCGGTAGGTACATAGACATTAAAATTAAAATAGTTTGTGTGTGAAAAACTTCAGAAAAGTAGCCTACGAGAGAATGAGATAAATATAACTTGTATTCTATCTCATTCTCTCTCGCAGGCTATTTGGTGTCGCTTTTTCGTTTCGTTGAATTTTCAAATCACAACGATTGTAAGGAAGTTTCACTTTAAAAATAACATATTATATTTAAAGTTCAAGGCAAAGAACACCAAAACCTGACAGATACGGGAGTGCCAGTGAAATCCACGCCTTTCGAAAAACTGCGCGATGCAGCCATAGAGAATCTCTGCGTTGCCTTGGAAGCAGCCTTAACAGTGGACCCTTTCTGTGTGCCAGCCCTGGTTGGGTCCGTTAGTAACAGACTGTTTACCGCTGAGACTAGTGACAGGTAATTCGGTATTTTTAACTAGCCGGATCTAGTTTTTTTATCCCGTAGACGTCTTTTATTTTCCCAGGATGACAAATATCCCAAGTCCGTCTTCAGACAAGCTAGCTCTGTGCCAAATTTTGTCATCGTGAAAACATATTTGTATAAAAATCTTTCTATTACAGTCTTTTCTTTCAAGGATTTCTACTTGGGATACTTTTCGTCCCGGAATGAAAAGTGTCCAATATCCATCTCCGGGATGCAAGCTTTCTTTGTTTCAAATTCCGTCAAGATGGGTTCTTCAGCGTCTTTTAACAGCAAAATGCTGTTAAAAGGTGATATATGGATTGTGGTGGCCCCTAGCCAAGCCCTATTGTGTAAGACCTGCATCAATCATTGTTACAGTCTCAATTGAGTATTTGACTACAAGTCAAATCAGCAACTTTTTTTCAAACGTCAAAACGCGGGCTTAGTATGGGATGTTGTATGAAATACTGAACTATGACTTAATCAACATTCGACGCACTTTTTTATTTCAATCAATAAATTAAAAGGGTTTTCAAACATAAAACTAATAGGGGTCGTGGATATCACGACTTTTGGATGATCCTCTATTTAATAATTAATCACTAAAAATTTATTTATTTGAATAGTTGTCAAATACCCAAATTAATTGTGAATAGTGGATTTTGCCCAATAGCGGAAAAGTGTTAAACGGTCAAAGGCGATTGCGATCCTAATACTGTAGCAATCATTAACGTGTAACGACATCTGGCTATTAATCCTATAATGATTGTTTCAGCGAATCCTCATTAATCAGCACAAACATTGTAATAATGTTAGGACACGTGGCCGTAGCATTAAAAGACACACCAAAGACAACGGAAACTATCCTACAATTTTTTCAACAGAGGTATGAATGTACAATGTTCTTTTTTTTATTTTATTCATTATAGGCTTACGATTGACCACAATTACACCTGATGGGAAGTGATCATGCGGTTTAAGATGGGACGCGCTCTTGATTTAAAGATACCCGGATTGAAATTGGTGAAAAACACAGTTTTAAGCTTACCATTTCAAAACGAATATATATGCACTTCTGGGATCGAACTGATAAATGATAAATGATTTATTTCACGTAGGACATCTTGTGTCACTTATGATACGTCAAGACTCTACCACCGGTTCGGAAAGATGTTTATACTGAGAAGAGCCGACAAGAAACTCGGCAGTTACTCTTTTCTCAAATAGTGTCAGAGTAGGTAATTGTTATTTCGTTCTTTAGGTGAGGATTTAAAAGGAAACACAGTGTACACCTCGCAAGCTGTATTCTCACTAAAGGCGCGGCGCGCAGACCCCGTACGGTAGTTTTTCCAAATACCTACATACTAGTATAACATCCCTCCACCAATATTTTGACAATTAGGGACCCTTATCTACTAAAAGGAACACAATTAAAAATATTTCCTATAATCAAAATGTTTACGAGGCCTCTGAGGTCGAGGCGTTTGAGTCTTATCTGGCATAGACTGGGCTGAAGGAGGTGGAGAGCGCGACGGGCCCGGAACGGGTTCGGCGGCCGGGGTCGTTAGTTCCTCCGGTGCCCCGGGACAGTCTGTCCCGGTCTCGGCGTCTGCCTGTATAGGCGCCGGTGCACTAGCCGCAGTCTGCAATTGTCGGCCTGAACCGTGCGACTTCAGGAGCACAGGCGGTAAAACAGTGCACGGAGTTGAGGCATTGTTATCTCGCTCCGAATTATTAGATGCTTCATCTCTCTGGTCTACCAACAACGTTCCTTTTCCCCCCTCAAATTTGCAAATTTGATTTTTGTGTCTTTTTATCTGAACCTTATTGTCCACTAACCAAACTAAATATAGGGATCGACCAATTTTTTTCACAATAATACCCTTAGCCCAAGCATCATGCTGTTTCTGGTATGTTTTTACCAATACGACCTCACCCTCCACAAAGTCTACGTTCCTTTTTCCACCGTAGTTCCTAATTTGTGAACACTGATTGTCTTTTACAATTTCTGATAACTCACGGTCGGATGGCGATGATGGCCGCACGGGAGGGTTCAGCAAGTCTAATCTACAACGTAAATTTTTACCAAATAACATCTCGGCAGGTGACCGATTTGTGGTGGAATGTGTAGAATTACGGTAATGAAACAAAAATTCATTCAACTTATTATTAATATCTTTTTTTGACGTCCCTGATAAAATAATAGCCTTCAAGGCCTTTTTAATAATTTTAACAAAGCTTTCTGCCTGGCCATTGCTTGCAGGGTGATAAGTAGGTGAAGTTAAATGCGAAATACCATTAGAACTACAGAAATTCTTAAAATCGGACGATGTAAAAGAACTTCCATTGTCACTGCAAATCGTGTGAAATAATCCAAATCTAGACATTACTTCGCTTAACTTTTCTATAACTACTCTAGAACTATACCCATTACTCACATCAAAAACTTCCACCCATTTAGAGTAAGCATCAACCACTATAAAATATACCCTATTATTAAACGGGCCTAAAAAGTCCACATGCACTCGGAACCAGGGTTCCGGCGGGTACGGCCACGGAGTGAGAGGGGCGCGCGGCGGGGCGGCACGAAGCTGCGTACACACCTCGCATGCCGCTACTGCGCTCTCTAAACTAGCGGACATCTTCGGCCACCAAAAACGCATTCTTGCCGAGGCCTTCATTTTAGCTACACCCAAATGACCCGTGTGTAACTCCCTAACTATTGCGCCCTGAATTGCCTCGGGTATTACAAGCTTAGCCCCTCTCATTACGCACCCGTTTTCGACCGACAATTCATACCGACAGTTAAAATAAGGCTTAAGATTGCTGTCCATTACATTCCTAGGCCAACCATTCAAAACATAATTAACAACCTGGGCTAATGTTTTATCTAACTTCGTACACTGTTGCACATCTTTAAAAATTGCCGGCATTGAATTTGCATCCCAAATATAATAGGAATAAGAGCTATGATCGAGTGCATTACTTTCACTTCGAATCCGTTTACTTTGATTCGTATAATATCTTGTACCTAGGCCCGTCGGCGGCGGTGACTCACCGTCACCGCTGACAGTGGAGCGGCTCAGGTAATCAGCTGAGTTATTTGCACTAGTAACGTACTCAATATTGTAGTTGTAGGCTGCTAAAAACAACGCGTACCTCTGTAATCGGTTTGCTGTAATTTCAGGTATGCCCCGGCCCGGTTGAAAAATAGACAACAACGGCTTATGATCGGTTCTCAATATGAACGGCTCTGCTCTGCCATATAAATATTGATGGAATCGCCGCACCCCGAATATAATTGCCGTAGCTTCTTTTTGTATTTGACTGTAATTTTTCTCGGCCGCGCTTAATGACCTTGACACATACGACACGGGTCGTTCCTCGCCACTGTCTTCTATCTGCGATAATACTGCACCGAGGCCGTAAGGGGACGCATCCACGGTTAAAATTATTTTTGCATCTGGGTTAAAATGTGCTAAAGTATTTTCAGAAGCTAACTGTTTCTTAATTAATTCAAAAGCCTCCGAATGGTCCCGTTCCCATTTCCATTTCGTATTTTTCCTTAACAAGGAATGTAATGGACACAAAATACTAGACGCGTTCTTTATAAAACCCCTGTAATAGTTTACTAAACCTAAAAATGATTTTAGTTCAGTGACATTTGTAGGAACATTAGCATCAATAATTGCCCTCACTTTTTCAGGTGACTTATGTAACCCGTTTTTATCGATAGTGTAACCTAAATATGATACGGACTCTTGAAAAAAATGGCATTTATCTTTTTGCAAAACAAGCCCAGCATTTTCTAGCCTCTTGAAAACCTGGTTTAATCTATCTAAATGTTCTTGCTCGGTCTTACCTGTTATCAAAATATCGTCTAAGAACTGAAGGACACCATCTATCCCTGTTAATATAATCTCTAGCGTTCTTTGAAATATGGCCGGTGCACTTGACAACCCAAATACCAATCTCGTGTATTTAAATAAGCCCTTATGAGTATTTATGCACGTCAACAATTGTGAATCTTCTTTTAACTTTAACTGATTGTATGCATTAGATAAATCTAATTTAGAAAATTTTTGGCCACCATGAAGCTTAGAAAATAATTCCTCAATACGTGGAAGTGGATATTTTTCAACTAATAATTGTTTATTAAGCGTCGCTGAGTAGTCTGCACACACTCTTATGTCACCATTACTTTTTAAAACTGGAACTATAGGGCTAGCATACTCCGAAAACTTTACGGGTTCCATAACGCCTAAAGAAGTTAACCTATTCAACTCAGCTTCTAGCTTGCTACGCAGGGCGAAAGGCACAGACCGAGCTTTAAAAAAAATGGGCTTTGAATCTGGTTTTAAATTCAAAGTCACTTCAATGTCTTTACAACAACCTAAGGAATCAGAAAAAAGCTTTGGATATTTATTAGTCAACATTTCAACATAGTCGGCTTTTGCTGTGCATACATTTATGGGGCATATCTCAAGATTAAATTTATGTATAAAATCACGGCCTAGCAGCGGAGGCCCGCCCCCTTTAACCACATACACATCTATTGTTTCCGTTTTATCTCTGTATTTAAAATCTAAAGGTAAAAACCCTATTGTCTGAATTGTGCTGCCATTGTAACTTTGTAGTATTCGTTTATTTTCTAACAGTTCATGTTTGGAAAAATACCTATAATAAGTAAAATCCGAAATAGCTGTTACAGCTGACCCTGTATCTAACTCAAAACTCAATGATACACTATCCACCACAATCGTCTCCCGCATCGGTTCCCCGTGATAGCTACGAAGGTTAAAAATTAGTCGCTTACCATCATCGCCATCAACCTGGTCATCCAAACGATACTGTAGGAAATGCTGGTTGTCACGTCCTTTCTTAGCCACACAAGCGCGCTGAATGTGACCTTTGACCCCACAGATCCTACAAGTATATGACCTATATCTACACATCCCGCTGTCGTGACTGAAAGAACTACACACAACACACTTTGTTTTATTAACCGACACTGAACGAGACGCACTTCCTTTCTTAGCACTATTCACTTGTCTTCCTTGTGACGACCCCGGTTGGGCCGTTACCTTGTGAACCTCGACGAAAGGCGATAAGGCTAAATCTTGTGTTGGTTGCGTCGGTACGGCTGCTTGCCGTGCTCCCTCTTGTGCACAATGCACACTTTCCGCCAGTTGCAAGGTTTTCTCCATTGTAAGCCCTTCCAGAGGCTTCTCGAAGAGTCGCTCCCGAACTTTTCCATTCACCATACCAAGGACGAACCGGTCGCGCAGCATCTCATTCAAAATCGCGGCCGGAAAACTGCAATCCTTTGCTAATCCACGAACTCGGGCGGCCCACTCGCTCAAGGACTCACTGTTCTCTTGATGGGCACTGTGGAATTTATAACGCTCTGCAAATCCACATTTCTTTGCTTTAAAATGCCCATCGAGTAAGGATACAACCTGCACGTACGAAAGGGAAGAAACCTCATTAGGTAATGCTAAATCCCTTATGAGTTTATAGGTGGTTTCGGCAAAACTGCTCAATAAAATTGCCCGCCGTTTTGTTCCCGACTTGTCGACGTCATCGTTAATCTCGTTCGCTAGGAACCATTGTTCAATGCGACCTTTATATAACTCCCATTCTTGTGTTTCGTGATTAAATATGGTTAACAACCCCACCGACACTTTATCCATGATCACACGCGTTAGGTAAATCGTCGCCAACTGTTATTTCGTTCTTTAGGTGAGGATTTAAAAGGAAACACAGTGTACACCTCGCAAGCTGTATTCTCACTAAAGGCGCGGCGCGCAGACCCCGTACGGTAGTTTTTCCAAATACCTACATACTAGTATAACAGTAATTTGAATGTTACTTGGTCTATAAAGCCTGACGTTATTTGTAATTAATTATTCAAGACATTATTTATTTGTTCAAGATGTTATTCCTGTGAAATGTTATCCTAATACTAGAACATACTTGTACTTATTTAAATACTTACCTAATAATTTGTACGTCAGGGTTGCCTGACTGGATATGCTGCGACTTTCATACTGTAACCATCATTGTAACACATATTCGGACAAATAAATTCATTCATTCATTCATTCAAAAGAAAAATGTTACAATTAGTAAACAATACAACACATACGTTACGTTACAAGTATTACACTGACTTGTGGGGCTACTGGATGCGAGGCCGGTTGCTTCCATGCAACTTGTATTTAAGAAAATCATCGATATTATAATAACCTCGACTTAACAAAAATGCTGTTTAACACTTATTTGAGGATTTATTATCGTCATTTCAAGGTTATGCCGCTCGCCATCCTCGCTAGACACGCTGATCGTGGATCAGTTAGGCTGTATGGCGTTGGCGAGCCCTGAGGGACCGGCTCATGATGAGATCATGCGCATGTTTACCGTCATCACCGTAGAGGCCGCCAGCGCCGCTTACCAACATACCGATGATAGGAAGCAGTATCGGTTAGTTACTATAGTACTGTTTTTATCTCGCTGCAGACTGGGCCATAAATCATTCGAGTGTTTCGTTCTCTTTCCCACTCACGGGCCCTATGGCACGGCCGAGTGATGTGTCGATGAGTGATATCGATAGTTGTTTTTTTGGTATCTTTTTAAATGGGTGATAGAAATAAAAACACGTTTATTTTTTTTAAATAGTAATGGTCTAATTTATTTTGTAGAGGTTTAAATATACTTAATAGCACAGCACAACTAAAATAGTTATACTAAATAGGCTCAACATATTTGCTAATTACCCTTTTTAAACTAAGCTAAACAAATTTCCTAATTACTTTAGTTTTCAATAATTAGTTAGTTAAATACATTAGTACCCATTAGTTACCCAGCATACTTAATGAGTGCAGTATGTTTACGTCGTAACCTTGATGATTCCGTTATCGATAACGGCCTTGCGCGCGCGCAACTAGCGCACATCCCTAGTCCGATTATGATTTATGGCCCAGTCTGCAGCGAGATAAAAACAGTACTATAATACCCATTTAAACTCTCTAACATTCAAGGCAGCCGGGTAACATAAGTCTCTCTCTCTCTCTCTCTCTCGCTCTCTCGCATATTTTAACACTTTCTCTCACACATCGAATACTCAATGACTGCAGAAGTTTTTGTATACTTTTAGCAAATAAAAAGATAAAAGAAGGATAGTTTTATTTGCTGATAATAATTTTAAAACGTTTAATGTGGCCAAACCAACCAAGCCAATTAAACTATAAATAACTTGCGGTTAAACTCACGTGTTTTATCGGAAATACAGGCTCATAACTAAGGGGACGGTTCGAAACTAGTCAGGCATTTTTGGGACAAAACACGTGAGTTTAACTGGTAATATCACTCACGAAAGTTTAAACGTTAAAACAAACAAACCAAGTTCTTGACATTAGAATTATAGATATTGTAGGCCTATTTTTACTATAATAGACCTCGTTTTTGAAATAGCAATATGCCAAGATGAATTACTCGTTGTTTTCGCAACTTTTCTCATAATATCACTTTTTAGGCACGTATCCGGAGCGGTACTGAACGCGCTAGCCAACATAGCGGCAAACGTTCGAGGGACGGCGGCTCGACTTGATCTGCTCACTCGTTTGCTCGAATTGTTCGTGCAACTCGGTCTAGGGGGCGAACGGGCCACGGATCGGTCACCCGCACCCGTGTTGAAGGCTTCGGGCAGCGCTGGAAACTTGGGCGTTCTTATACCTGTTATTGCGGTGAGTATTGGTAGGCTGAAGCTGAACACTAATTAAAAAAATACGTAGGTGCAAAATCTTACTGCTTCTATGGTTCTCGAGAGTGACAACAAGGGTCTTAAGTTTTTAACTCTAGGATAGAAGGTCAAGACTTGGTCGAGGGAAGGTTGGTCAGTGTTTGTGTGAATTGCTATAAATAAAAGTATAATTAAATGGAGAACCGAATTTTCTTCTAATACCACTGTCAAAGTTACATATTAGCGGTAAATGTTCGAGGGGCTTACTTGACTCGATCTGCTCGCTCATTTGCTGGAACTATTTGTACAAATCGGCCTTAGAAATAATTTCATAATTCTTGGTCTTACTATTAGGGGATTTCTTCAAAAAAAGCTGAATTCAATGGAGACGGTTTTCCTGTATATTTTTTTGCGACTAATTAGTGATGTACTAAATAAATACATATCGATTTCATCTTTTGGCTCGTTCACACTCTCCGTGGGGCGCCTCTAAGGGAGCTCTCAGATAGTGTGGATGCGTCATTACATGTAAAAATATTGAACTTTTAATATTACCTCTGCACACTTTTATCATACAGGT
The DNA here is from genome assembly GCA_917051295.2 of Erebia ligea. Taxonomy (NCBI): domain Eukaryota; kingdom Metazoa; phylum Arthropoda; class Insecta; order Lepidoptera; family Nymphalidae; genus Erebia; species Erebia ligea. Next base: position 15,562,882 of record OU785228.1, read on the forward strand.
ACTAGTCAAAAGGTTGCCTCCAATAAAGAACCCAAAGCCTCGCCTCCACAAACTCTTTAGAGATTTTTGGTTATACTGCGTCGTTATGGGATTCACAGCTGCCGAATCAGGTAAATATTGAACTACCTGCTGTTTCTGATATATTCTTATTTTAATGTACCCACAATTTAAACCGCTCGATTATCAACTCTAAATTCCATTGTTTTAAAATTCGATTCAGCACTCTGTCTATTCCTCAAGTATTTTACACTTTTAACGGTTCATCATTATATTACGTTAAGCGAATCTGACGATAGGCGAGTATGCTTTTGAGTTATCTATTCAATACACGCTTGCATTGCAAGTGACCTAAAAAAAAATTGGAAGTTTTTTTTACTGAGTTTCAACATCTGCAAGTTTTAGCATACAAAATTTTCATTGACATATTATGTCAATGACAGCAACTTGTGCAAGCTCGATTTCACGTCGATTTCACGAAGTCCGTTTGGTTATGTTTGTTGTTTGTTTATCAACTACAAGATAGCCCTTGACTGCGATCTCACCTGATGGTAAGTGATGATGCAGTCTTAACCTGTTAGGGGTAAGTATAATGTTAAGGTTATACGTTCGAATAATGTTAAGGTTGAACGCTTCTGGGATAACCCACACTAGATCATAATATCATAAAAGTACATGCACTACTATAAACATAACCAAACGGACTCAGTGGAATAGTACATTTGTATGAACATTAACTCATTCAGGTATGTTGATTTTATAATAACGTAATGTATTGATGACCCCTAAATGTGCTATTTATATTTTATGATAGTATTTAAACATCTTCTTGTCTCTTCTTCTATGGCCACGCCTGTAGCAATGCGAAAGCGTGAGTAAAGATGCTTCTAGAAAGTTCTTAGATGTATGTCGTTTGGTTTTATATTTATGTATGAGAGTTGTTATGTATTTTTTTATATGATGATATATACAACTGTTATCGTATTGTAAAGATAATTAATTAGCTGATAGAGTGTTTTGCCTGATTTTTTCAATAAAACTTTTTTTGCAAACTTTCGTACTTAGACCGTAGAAAATATTTTCTCTCTATCTATTACAATGATATTAAAATGATACAAATAATTCTTATGCAGTATGCAGCTGTGTAAATATCTCGTAAGTTATGTTAAAACAAGTCTCAAAATAGTGTTGTCTTTCTCACAATGTTCCTTGCGAAAAGCATAGCACTACTTTAGAACTTCCAATTGGTACTTTAGATTTGTGTCCAATTTATTTTTATTATAAAACTAGTGTATATGTCATTATTTCAAAAAAATATTACGTATAAAGAAAGTGCAGGGTTGGTTTTTGTAAATTATTTCAGAGTGTCTTAAAACGTAGAGTGAGTTTGATTTTATCTTTAATGTTTTTCTGTTTTTGTCCATTTTAGAATGCGTTGTTAGCAATTATAATTTAAAGTTTGTTGTGTAGGCGTGAATTGGATTGGTTTGTTTGCTTTTTAAAGCGAGTTTTTAATGTTAAAAGTCTTTTACATATTGGTGATGCTGAAGTAGTTTGTTTTTTACTATTTGAATTGCGCTGTTTTTGTGACTTGACTCAAACAAAATGTGCGTTTGGACTTGATGTTTTGATTAAATATTGTGTGATTCAATCATAAGATAATATTTTTAATAATGCCGTTCTCTGAATAAAGGTCTCTTTTACATAAAACTATGACGGTTAGGTTAGTTTAGGCCGTGATCTGTCAAAATTATGACTCGGTATATTTTATCTGATTCAAAACATGTCTGCGTATAGCCGCTTCAAAGAGTATACGGATAATTTTGACTGATCACCTGTTGCCAGTTGAAGTGCCTAACACTTTGATTTTGTGTAAATACTTAATTAAACAGCCTAAATTACCGAAAAATTCTAGACCCCATATAGTAACAATCCCATATCACTGAAGGACGGTGTAACTATAAAATAACCTAAAATTATCTCATTTATTTCGACCAGCCAAATAATATAATTAAAAATTCCTCAGGACTATGGCCCCAAGAATGGTACGCTGGTGTAAAAGAGATAGCAGTGAAATCTCCCTTCCTTGTCTCCCAAACGTCTTTGCGTTCGGAAATGAGGGAGTTACAGTACACGTCAGCTGTTAGGAACGATTCAGTGTCGATTAATGAACTGCAGGAGTTAAAGACACAGATATTGAATTTGTTGGATCACCAACAGGAGGTGGCGGTTATAGTTCCTAAATTGACGTTCGCGCCATGCATGTATTTGCTGAGCGTTTATTGGTTAGAGACTTTAAGGTGAGTTTCTAGAATATAAAGTAGAATACAAAGATTTTTTAATCGAATACACTCTTACGTATGCTTTTTTGTTCGTCGGATTGCCGTAAAATAAAGGTGTTAAAACGTCTTGCCTTGGCGCATCATACTAATATTTTAAATGCGAAAGTGTGTTTTTGTGTTGTTGATCTGTCCTTCAATCACGCCGCAACAGAGCAACGGATCGAGGTGATTTTTTGCATGGGTATAGTTGAGGACCTGGAGAGTGACATAGGCTACTTTTTTACCCAGAAAATTAAGCAGTTTTCGTGGAAATAAAAAAAACTTATTCCACGCAGGCGAAGTCGCGGGAATCGGCTATTATTTTATAATTTTTATTGTTTTTCTGTATTTCGCCAGATTTATTCCAAGCCTTATGCAAGTAGACTGTTAGTACGCCATTTTTTTCATTTATTTATGATGAAATCGTGTGTTCCCAATGAATCTTTAATTAATAAGGATCTTTTTCTTACTGCACAGAGTATGTAATTCACCGGAGCCAAGTTTACAACACATAATTGAGTATTTGAGTGACACTGCGCTGCAGAAAGATAAGAGCGGTATGTGGCAATGTGTTGCCAGGTAAGTCAATACATTTTTACTTAGTACATCTCTATTAAACTCACCCGTTGTCCCAAGTGAGCGACGCGACGCAACGCGATTCGATACGGCGCCATAGAAAATGACAAAGTTGTCTATGCGGCAACGTAGGCCACGTGAGGCCATTAAAGAACATTTCTTGTGTCGTATAAGTAATGTCTTATATTTTGTATGCGCGTGTCTGATCCGACATAAGAAAAAATATCTTGTAATCTGTATGGTCTCATACAACAACCATTGCGACTGAATTTCTTATAAGACGTTACTCATAAGACAAAATATTTTTTCTTATAATGCGCAATAGGCCTAAAGGATCAGCCCCCCAATCATGTAAGAATGACCGATGAAATCGTTAAAAATCTGCGGCAAAGTAAATAAGCCATAACAGCATTAAATTAGAGCTCAATTTCGTTTACCCATTCTTATACGTTTAGTTATGTACGATACTCAAACGTATAAGAATGGATACGCGAAATTGAGGTCTAATTCAATGCAGTTATGGTTTATATTACTTTGACGCTGAACCTTTACCATTTGATGGACAATTCTTACATAATCGGGGGGCTGATACTGTCGCTCACGTAGGACAACAGGTATTATATATGCCTGTATTATGAATGCGAAAGTGTGTCTGTCTTTTTGGTTTGTGCCTTATCACGGGTTGATCGCTTAACTGTTCCTGACAAAATAATAAACACAAAATTAGCTTGTTTCCTCAGGACGTACATAGGATACTATTTATCCTGGAAAACCATAAATTTACCACGGGACTAAAAATCTCAAAAGAAGTTTGAGAAGCTAGTATTAAAGATTTGGATTAATGGCGTTAATCATTAAAAGAAGAAATAATGTTTTCTCGGCCAAAGTTTTCTGTAAAGTTTGGCAATAAATAGCAGGCATATTTGCTTCTGTATCATGTATTGTTTCTCTGTGTTTGTTCATGCAATATTTTTTTTAAATAAATGATACTGACCTCCCAACAGCGTTGGTGATAAAGTATTCCAAAAGTTCCTCGATGTAATGTCTGAGAAACTCAAGGACGAGTGTCGGGAAAGGGAGTTGGAAGGCCACGCTCAGTTCCTGTTGGTTAACTTCAACCATATACATAAACAGATCAGACGAGTAGCAGATAAATGGCTAGCTGGCCTGGTTGACAGATTCCCCCACCTTTTGTGGAATTGTCGGGTATGGAACTTGGATTTAATGATTTAGGAATTATTTCATGGTTTAACACTATTTTAACTTCGACAATGGGGCTGATTCTGTAGTGCACAATCTCTAAACTAAACTAAAATTAAAGCATTACAAATATTGCTAACCCTTTCATAATACTCCCTGCGGAAAGGGACAGAACTAAATTTAAAGCTGCCGTTTTAGTTTAGTTTAGAGATTGTGTTATACAGAATTGGCCCCATTATGAAAGGGTTAGCAATATTTTTATCATTTTGTCATTTTAGTTTGGTTTAGAGATTGTGCACTACAGAATCAGCCCCATTAAAGGGTGATGACAACTCAATCAAATCAGCAACTCTTTATCAAAGTAAAAAAGAAGGCTCCAACCTTTTACGTGTTAAAAATAATCTTTTTGGGGAAAAATAAACTATTTTATTTTATTTATTTTTAAACTTAAAAACGCGCTTCTAGTATGGAAGTTTGTATAAAATACGTATTTGTGACGTCATCAAATTTTAACGCACTTTTTTTTATTCTATAGTTTAAAATGGTTATCAAACTTAAAACTAACAGAAGATGTGAATTGTGGTCTTTTGGAAGACCCTCTATGTAATAATCAGTAAGAAATAATATGTTTTTCACATAGGCATCGTCCCTATTGTTTTGCTGTCCAGTTTCATCTAAAGTAATATTATAAATGTGAAAGTTTGGATGGATGGATGTTTGTTACTCAATTACGCCCCAACGGCTGAACGGATCTTTCATCCAGATCCGTTCAGCCGTTATCTGAAATAACACATAGGCTATTTTTTATCCCGGAAAATTAAAGAGTTCCCACGGGAACCAAAAAACCTCAATCCACGCGGATGAAGTCGCGGGCATTAGCTAGTGGATTATAATTTGTGGTCACGACGGGACTGCCTTTCTGCGGGACGTGAAGTTGGAACTGTCTCGAGCAATATCTGAGCACTTCAACTAAAATTTTATGGAGTTTTTACCCATCAACCTTAACGTTTTTTCATTTTAATAAAAAAGCAAAAAAATGTTACATCATGTCATGGTTTTGTTTTAGGTGCTCTGGTCAATGTTAGACATTCTCCAAGTATTGAGTTTCAGTTTGGAATTAGATGCAAATCAAGAAACGCCATTATTGAAAGTGCCCGGTACAGACTTCACTTTACAACTTCAGGACACTTTAGAAGGTCGAGAGGTAAGGAGATTTTATATACCTTTCCTTGAATTTAATCATGCTTTTACTCATCTTTTTTGCACAGATGTTCTCTTTATAATGTAGACAAGAAATAAGGTTGCATCATACTAATATTATAAATGCGAAAGTGTGTTCGTTTGTTGGTTTGTTGGTTTGTTGGTTTTTTTGTTTGTCCTTCAATCACGACGTAACGGAGCAACGGATCGACGTGATTTTTGGCATGGGTATAGTTGAGGACGTGGAGAGTGACATGCTACTTTGTATCCCGGAAAATTAAGGAGTTCCAGTGGGAATCAAAAAAAACTTTAACCACGCGGACGAAGTCGCGGGCATCAGCTAGTTCTTGGAATAATTTCTAAACTATTTTATTTAAAGTATTGTTTAGCCTTTTAACAATGTTCCGTGGAGATTGCCTGACAATTAACAGATATTATCTGAATTAGCACCATTTTCATATTTTCGCAGGGAATAGTAAAAGATTTCGCTGATCGGTGTCACGGTATAGTCCAGGAGGCTATGAAATGGGCCCCCCAATCTACCCGATCACATTTACAGGAATACCTCAATCAGGTAATGTTAATGAAAAATATTTGTACAGCTATATATATATCATTAGATGTCCTAATGAATAGCCGGCGCCAATCAAATAGTCGAGTCTGAAGTTGACCGCAAGATGCGGTCACTCGCACGCTCGCACCTCAGCTCAGAGACGACTAAATGATTGGTGCGAACTACACTTTGAAATATTTTGAAATGTGACGTCACGAAACTTAGGACCCCTCCCTTGTCACACAATGTCACACTTCGTCGACCCCCCCCTGCTTAAATGCCATTTTTTTTGGCACAATGTATGTAATTAAATTTTTGTGTTCAGGTTCCAAATTCGACACTTTGGCACCATTGCGGCTTAGCTCTTGCAACGGGGGCATTATTGGGAGCGGCTGGCTTGAACCGCATGTCAGCACCCCTACCACGGTCCGCTTTGGATAAACGACCACCCTGTGTCACTCAAGATTCCGCTGCTTTGTTGGCTGTTGTGTCGCAAAGAAGTCGATATGCAGGAGAAGTGAGTATAACTTATAACTTTATAGGATCAGAAGCTCTTTAAAATATTGAATTGCACTGTAGGCATACTTTTTGAGTGAAGCAAGTTGTTAGTCGTGGTTTAAACCGCATATCAGAACCCCTACCACGGTCCGCTTTGGATGAACGACCACCCTGTGTCACTCAAGATTCAGCTGCTTTGTTGGCTGTTGTGTCGCAAAGAAGTCGATATGCAGGAGAAGTGAGTAAAACTCATAACGTTAAGACATTGGTAGGAAGTATCATTCAGAATAAGAATCTTTTTAAAAGATTGAATATTAGTTTGGGCATAATTTTTAAGTGAAGCCAGTATTTTTTCGTGGTTTGAACCGCATAGCGGACTTGGACCGTCGGAGTCGATATGCGGCAGAAGTGAAAATTTTCTGAATTTTCACTATTGGTATTAGGTAATAGGATTAGGTATTAAATACTAGTTTGGGAATAAATATTAGTAGGAAGTTTTTAAAAACATTACTGTTTTTGCCCCAAAGTTTTCACTAAATTCAGTTTGGCTGTGTAGATGTACACAATATCAAATTTAATTTTCGAAAACAAAACATTTCGTAACCAAAAATATGTTTTTCTAAAAAATGTGCACATTTCATACCCTGTAAATGAGTTCGAAAGTTAAACTTCCCGGCCTAGGCCAGTAAAGAATGTATGTATTTTCATTACATATCTTAAGTTTGAATTTGGAATCTTTCTTCCTGAATATCTTGTAACTTGTTATAATGTTCTTTGGCCTAAATAGTTTAAATTTGGAACTCTACCGTATTACGCGTTCAGCACTCACAGCGCAAAAAAAAAATTATATTTCTTAAGTAGGTTGCTTTTTTATTTGCATTCTTTTAATTACATAATATAATAATATATTTTAAAAAAAGTAACTTGTTTCATTTTTTAGAAAAGCACTATACACACCTCGACCGGGAGAGCATTTCTGGTCTCGTATATAGCCGGCCTCGCGTAGCTCGGCCGTCTAACTAACACTCGACCAGAAAACGCGTACTTCCCGGTCTCGCGATGTAATGTACTATTTCAGGTGGATTTTATCCAAAATAAACCGAAAAAATATCTGTTAAAGGTCTTTTAAGAAATTAGGAGGGGCTAGTAACTTAGTGAACCCTTTACATCTTAGGTAGCAGGAGCGGTGTATGCAGAAGGTGGTGGTGAAGCGGCAATATGGCGTGTGGGCTTACGTCTTCATACTGCGTTGAGGGAAGCCTGCGCCAGTGGCAGCGAAACAGCCCATCGAACCTCTTTGTGGCGCTGCACGGCGCTGTTAGTGCACGCGAGGTCCACTTCCTCGGGGACTACGCCCACGGCTCGCGCTGTACTTCACAGCATTGGTGAGTATGACTTCTGATGCCCTGAAGTTAGCCACGTATCTCCATAATGCGTTATGGAGTCCCACGTGGCCCGCGTGGACGGGGGGGGAGTATATTTCACTTAGATGATGGCTGATGCCTGCGATTTCGTGAAAGTGAATTTAGATTTTTTGAAAATCCTTTGGTATCTCTTTGATTTTCCGGTATAAAATATCACTCCTTGGTACTAAACGATACCAATGCAAGAAATCATAATATGGATCCTTTGCTCTCGAACAAACACACACAATTATCTCTTGTCACTTATCTAGTCAGCATCTATACAATTGGGCGGAAGTACGGTTCGCCTATTTGTAGATTATTTGGGGTTATGTTAGATTATTTTTTTCCTTCTGTCTATTTCAATGTCTCTGCAATCTGTCTTGCGACATTGAGCCGTGCGGTTGTGTGTGGCGGATTTGTATTTCAGAGCAAGGTATCCGTCCACCGACGGAATTCCCTATTTGCTGAAGAATCTACGGGGCAGATCCGAGACACTATTGCGTTTCAATCTGCAAAATCGGTGGCTGTCTTCTCTCTCCAATTGATATGCCAGGTCCTCCTGATATTTTCTACTATTGGCCTCAATTTCTTCTCTGACGGTTTTAATGTTTGTTGTAATGTTTGAATCAACATTATTCTTTACAGCATGGTCGCAAGTAGACATATTCACGGAGGATGCAGTAACAACGGCCGCAGAATGCTGGCAGTGGCTCAGCACAGCTCGGCCGGACCTGGAACTACGGTTATTACAAGAGATCTTCATGGCCTGGCAATGTACCGTGGACAGGAAGATGGGGTTATTCTCTAAGCAATATGATGAAATCAGCCCTTTAGCGGCTTATGAAGGTATGTTATAAAGGTTTTAATGTTTTTCAGCTTGCAGCCTTTAATAATTCTCTGTACCTACATTATTGTGAAGTTGTGTTTCGCTGAATATTTTTGGAAGACAATTTGTCGGCTTTGAATTTCTCTTTTGACTGGAAAATGATAGTAGGGATATGTTATGTTATGGATTAGATTTTTGGAAATTGTGGGTTTTCTCTATATCTGTTATTTCATGGATAAAAGTTAGGATAAAAACTTTACGGCTATTTTCTCATTTGTGTATTGCTTTTCCATAATTCCTGGACTTCTGGAGTCTTTATTTTCAGCTAAACGTGTTTCAAAGTTTCTGTTATTTTACCAGGGTATGCGTATTATTGTAAACCAATTTGATAGTGTACTATTTTAATAAAAAGCGATCGCCAGCTGAGCTATATTACCTGATATACCCATGAAGCTTATAATTTATTATTTGTTTTAGGTGCCAAACTAGAACCTAGGCCGCCTTTCGTGGCCCCTCACGCAGTATGGATCCGATACTTATGCGAAGTCGCAGAGACCGCTAAATACAACAGTTTGGAAAAAGTCGAAATGTTAGCAAGCTTACTTCACAGGTAATACATATTTTATTATTGTTTTGCCTCTTTTATGGAAGACTATCTGTAATTCCCAAGAGGATTTCCTATCATCTTTTATTCAACCCCTTTAGGATTGCATGATATTCGTGAGCGAATCAAAGTGAACTTCTAAAATTTGACATAGCATAATATGTCATCTATTTTCATCACTAGATCTAAAAAATCTTTGTGTGTGTGTCTTCGTGTGAACCGACCCTTAGGGAATGAATTCCCAAAAAATTATCACCTGCTCCAGTGCAAATTTGAATGTTTAAAAACCCATATTATTAAGCTCTGCTTTGTATTTTAGTCAGTTGCTAGAGTTTTATTTAGTAAATGTATGTATTCATTATTTATTTATTTTGTCAGATCGCTCCCTGTAACCGTTGGTGACATACGTGATCATATCAATAGGCACGTCGAAGCTGCTGGTGTTAGATTTAGGTGAGTTTGAAATGTTTATTATTGTTTTCTTGTGAGGCTTTTTTAGTAGTTCAGTTTCAGTACTTTTTAACACAATTTTATTCCAAACATCAGTAGTTTGACTATTAGAAGAGGGAGAAAAAATGCGCGTTATTTAAATCTGACAATTTTTTGAAATAGAGTTAGTGTAGAAAATACACTATGAATTACAAAATGTTCATTGTATGTAACATTCCTAAGGCCGCAATAACACGTCTTGTAAGTTAAGTAGCTTACGTAAGTAACTTACAAATAGACCGCGACGATATAAGACATACAATACTTTCAAGTGTAATTGCGGCCATACAGTGGTCATACAGTGGTCAGTCATACACTTCATTTTATTCTATTTTTAATCTGTTTTACCAGGCTTCTATCCTGCGGCCTATCCCTCCTCCAAGGTGACATCTTACCGAGATCTCTAGCACGTAACATCCTACGTGAACGGGTCTATAGTGCGTGTCTAGACTACTTCTGTAGAGGTCTACAGTGTCCTGCCAAGATGTCTGGCGCTTTGAGAGAAGATATCATATCTTTGATCAAGTTCTGGCAACTGATGCATTCGGATAAGAAGTATTTGAAGAGCAGTGATATAGGTGGTAAGTACTAAGAATAATGTCTTGAGATAAATCACGCGTGCTACATAATTTCTATAGGAAGTCTACAAGAACCCGTTAAGATGTCTGGTGCGTAATTTTAAAGTAAAGTAAAAGTAACTTTATTGTACACCATAAAAAGAAAAAAAGTCACAAAAACAATTATTTTAACGGATATGGCACAATAGGCGGCCTTATCGCTTAAATAGCGATCTCTTCCAGGCAACCTTAGGGCAGAGGACACTTTTAAAAGAAAGTGGGATGGGTGTACCAAGGCAAATTACTAAATTTAACTTAATTTTACTATTGTGAAAAATTCTAAATACTGAACCCAGTCGATTAAATTCGATCGTTTCAAGGCCATCCGTTTTCTTAAGGAATAAACTCAACCTTTTCCTAGATAAAGAATTTAAAAAAATCCCCAAATTCTACTGTTATTATTAAAAGCAACCTCCTATATATACGTCAGGATAAAATAAATGGTTTTTTTTAGGGCCAATGAGGCCAATTCTGTTGTACACAATCTCTCAACTAAACTAACATGACAGCAAATAGCAATAAATATATTGCTAACTCTTTCCTAATCCTCCCTGCGGAAAGGGACTGTAGTTTAGTTTAGAGATTGTGTTATACAGAATTGATCACACTGGGGCTGATTCTGTAGTGCACAATCTCTTAACTAAACTAAAATAAGTAATAACAGCATTAAAAAAATTGCTAACCCTTTCATAATACTCGCCGCAGAAAGGGACATAACTAGATTTAAAGCTGTAATTTTAGTTTAGTTTAGAGAATGTGCTAAAGAGAATTGATCACAATGGGGCTGATTCTGTAGTGCACAATCTCTAAACTAACTTAAAATGACAACATTAAAAATATTGTTAACCCTTTCGAAATACTCCCTGCGGAAAGGGACAGAACTAGATTTAAGGATGATAATGCGTACAGCCATTTATTTAAAAAACCGCTCGCCAACCATGGCTCTTCAAGGTAAAGTACCAGAGCAGATTTGGACAGGAGAAGACATAGACGTCTCTCATTTAAAAATATTTGGTTCAAAAGCTCAAGTCCTTATTAAAGATGGTAGTCGCAAGAAACTAGATCCAAAGACACGAGAGCTAACCTTTATTGGATATAGTGAGGTTCAGAAGGGATATAGATTTTGCGATGTAGTGAAGAATCCTAAGCATTGTATTATTGCACGGGATGCAGTTTTTGATGAGAACTATACATCTAAGGCAAGTGATGTTATTAGGATCCCTTGTAATAAACCCGTGGAAAATGTTTCTGGGACAGAACTTTCAACTCAGAATACTGTTGAGTTCGAAGTACCTGTAGAAAATGTAGAGTTGCCAAGTCAAAGCATCGAAGAAGTAATACAAGTTGAGTCTGCTACACCAGATAATTATAGTGAAGTAGAAGACGAATTTCATGATTCGGTTGATTCTAATGATGTTGAATTAGAACATTCTCAACTTGAGAGAGAAGTTGAAGCTGTTGAGCGTCGATATCCTTTGAGGAATAGAGTTCCTAATAGACAAGAGGATTTTGACTATAGTTTTATGATATCAAACGATCCAATATCAGTTAAGGATGCAATGGAGCGTAGTGATAAAACACTTTGGCTTGATACGATGCAACAAGAGTATGATTCTCTTATTGGCAATCAAACTTGGGAGCTTGTTGATCGTCCGAGGGGGGTAAATGTTGTGAAATGCAAATGGATATTTAAGCTAAAAATTGGTGCTGATGGGACAGTGCAACGTCATAAGGCAAGACTTGTTGCAAAAGGATACTCGCAAAAGTGGGGAGAAGACTATTCGGAGACATTTGCACCAGTGGTAAAGCTTTCATCAATACGATTATTATTGGCTTTATCAGTTGAAATGAACTTAGTAATCCATCACATAGATGTTACAACAGCTTTCCTACATGGCGATTTAAAAGAAGACTTGTATATGGAACAACCAGAGGCTTTTATTGCAAAAGGTAACGAAAACAAAGTATGCAAGCTAAAAAAGGCTATTTATGGTCTTAAGCAAGCTGCACTTTGCTGGAACGTGAAAGTTCACGCTCACATAGTTAAAATCGGATTTACAAGATGTAAATATGATCCGTGTGTTTATGTGAAGAGGTTAAATAATAGAATTATCATTATCGCTCTTTATGTTGACGACTTCTATATATTAGGAAATTCTGTTAAAGATATAGAAGTAGTGAAGAGGGAAATAGGAGAATCTTTCAAAATAAAAGATTTAGGAGAAGCGAAAGATTGTTTGGGAATAGAATTGACTCATAAGAAAGGGGAAATTCACTTAAATCAAACAAATTTCGTTAATAAAGTCCTACGTAAACATAGTATGGAAGACTGTAAGCCAGTGAAAACTCCTAGGTGATAAAACTCAAGATATGAGTTATCAGGAGATTCTGGGGTCACTTATGTATTTGTCCTGTGGCACTCGACCAGATCTTACATACGCTGTGAGTTATCTAAGTCAATTTAATTCTTGCTGGAATTCAACTCATATGGCCGCTCTCAAAAGAGTTTTGAGGTATTTGAAAGGCACAGCAGATTATAAATTAATCTACAAGAAGACGGGTAAGCCTCTGACTGCGTATGCCGATGCAGATTGGGGAAGTAATATTGATGCTCATTCCTTTACTGGGTACGTGGTTATGTTTGGAGGTGCAGCAGTTTCTTGGCAGGCTCGCAAACAGCATTGTGTTGCTTTAAGTACAGCGGAAGCTGAATACATTGCACTTTGTGAAGCTTCAAAAGAGATTGTTTATATCAAAGGGCTTTTCAAAGAAATCACAGGAAATACATATAGCATAGATTTGTATAGTGATAGCCAGAGTGCTAGTAAATTGGTTTATACTGCAGCAGTAGGCAGAAGATCAAAGCACATTAACATAAGATATCATTATGTTAGAGAATTGGTTGAAGCAAAAGAAATTGTTATAAAATATTGCGAGACGAATGTAATGCCAGCTGATTTTCTAACTAAGAGTTTGTGCAAATCTAAATTTAATTTCTGTGCACAATATTTAGGTATTGTTGATTCAGTGGGGGTGTTAAAGTAGGTTGAATAGTGAATACCTAAATACCTAAAAAAGGAAAAAGAATGTGTCACATTGTAAACAAACTTATATTGTTTTTATGGTTTCAAATAAAAACATGTCATCATCTATCGTTTAATATTCTCCTTTAGTAACTCTGCTTTATCCTTTTATTTATATAATTCTATCAGATAATACTAACTACTTAGATAATAGTTCGAATATACTAACTATACTTACTATAGATAGTTAACTATAGATAGTTAGATAATACTAACTTTACTTTCAGCGGAGTTCGAACTAATGGGCCCGAGCAGTAACCAAAGCATTTATACGTCCAATTCGCCTACGGATAACCGATCGTCAGTCAACAGTAGTGACATGGGCAATCGACAAACTTCGGGTTGGATTAATACGGTAAGAAGATCAGCCCTCCGATTTTGTAAGAATATCGTAATCGGAAACGTTTGTCAAACGTATAGTTCGAACTGTTTAAGGAGTTCATATATGCCTGCATGTCAAAAAGCATCTATGAACTCCTTAAACAGTTCGAGTAATACGTTTTAGCTCTCAAATTATTACGATTTGCTTAGACAATTGGGCCTCAGATTTCTTTACGTTATTTAGAATTGTCAAAGCTTTCTTTTTATACGCGTTATTTCTGTCCTATGTATTAATTAATTTGGAATGAAACAATGATTTTTAAGAAGGTAGCAAAATCTTTAAAAAATTTAATGGCAATTTTCTATCTGCGTTTTTTTTGTTAGTCACATCTTTTCTTTTGCTAGAACGAGCAGTTGCGTTGAAAAGGCGTAAAAAAAAGTCTTATTCCTAAAAAAAATCTTCTAAACTTAAAAGTTTCTTGGCATCGTACTATAATAATTACACTGAGAGGTATTCATACATTGAGTATTGTTTTGTTAGGTGCCCATGTCAACAACAACTTTGTCCAGCGGAGCGGGCAGTGTGGCGGGAAAGAGATCAGTTCGCAGCATCAAACCGCCGACCAAGTCACAAGACCCGTTCGTCAAGGATTACGTACGGAAAAGGAATCTTATATTGGAACTTATGGTAAGATTTCTTTTAACAGATTTTAATTACGGATGGTATGGTACATTATAATATGGTTACATATTACAGATATTACATATTATAGTAAGGTCAGCATGTTCTACCGTCGCCGGTGTACAATAAAGTTAACTATATCATTATCAATCCTTAACTTATTGTAATATACAGTAAAAATCATAAAAATAGTAAATAATAAATACAAATACTTAAAAGTTTGAGGGTATTTCGAAAAACTTTTGGTTCCGCAGGCAGTAGAAATAGAATTCCTCGTCACCTGGCACAATCCACACAGCAGACCCGAGCAAGCGGTTCCGGGTGAAGACAATATAGCGACGTGGCGATCTAAACCCAATACAGAGCGTACATGGCGGGATTATACTAAACTGGCGTGGGATATCAGCCCGACGTTGGCTGTGTTTTTGCCAGAAAGGTAAGCTGTTTGATGATAAAGGGTAATCTTAGTGTGCACTTATAGTTTCGTCATCACCGTCAGCAGATAAAAGTTTTGACGACCTCGTGGCGCAGTGTTGAGTGCTGTTTTCTAAACATGCGGAGGTCCCGGGTTCGATCCCCGGCAGGGTCAGTTTGGTAATTTAATTTCTGAATTTTATCTGGTCTGGTCTGGTGGGAGGCTTCGCCGTGGCTAGTTACCACCCTACCGACAAAGACGAGCCGTCAAGCGATTTAGCGTTCCGGTACGATGCCGTGTAGAAACCGAATAGGGGTACCGGGTATGGGTTTAATGTTACTGCCATGCCCCTAACAGGTTAGCCCTCTACCATTTTAGACTGCATCATCACTTACCATCAGGTGAGATTGCAGTCGAGGGCTAACTTGTAGTGGCGTAAAAAAAAGTCGATACTTGTACAATATTGAACATCGCGCAAATTAATTACCTTTCGCAGGTTGAAAAACGAAGGTATAATAGCCGAGATCAAGAGAAAGGTCCAGATGCATCCGACGTCCGTTTGTCATATACCTCAGGCGTTGAAATATTTAGTCACCACTGAGAACCTACTCAACGATGCGCATGAGGTGAGTATAACCATTAAAAAATAAGCGTTACTTCGCAGAATAAAAAAATCAATCACCTTCTTAAAAATCTTAGATAAAATTAACTCAACGTAATCAAACATATTATGTCAGAGAAGAGACACCTAAGCTACAAAGAACCTAATTCTCCTTGTTAATTTTTACGTGTTGATATTTATATCGTCGGTCCCATAAAGTGTGTTTTTTCATATAGTCCAAATATCAAACTCGGTTTAATTAGGCCCATTTTCATCGACGGAAAAAATATTTTAAAAGTGAAGTAAACATTGTACAGCGTGCTTTAGAAATAAATGATCGGTTGTTTCGGCTTCGTAAATCGCTCTATCTCTATCGCTCAGACTAACAGTCAGCGACAAAATATCACATTGCTATGAGTGACAGAGACGACGCTCTACAAAGCCGAAGCAAGCGATTATTATTTCTAAAGCTCGATGTGCAATCTTTACTGCCAAGTACCAAGTACTGTTCCACATTGTACTATACTTGTTAACTACAAGTCCACATGGTGACGTGGGCTTCGTAAAACGCTCTATCTCTATCGCTCAGACTAACAGTCGGCGACAAAACGTCACATTGATATGAGTGACAGAGACGACGCTCTCCGAAACAAGCGATTATTTCTTTGTAATGCTGGATGTGTAATCTTTACTGCCAAGTGCCAAGTACTGTATCACATTGTACTATACTTGTTAACTACAAGTCCACATGGTGACGTGGGCTTCGTAAAACGCTCTATCTCTATCGCTCAGACTAACAGTCGGCGACAAAACGTCACATTGATACGAGTGACAGAGACGACGCTCTCCGAAACAAGCGATTATTTCTTTGTAATGCTGGATGTGTAATCTTTACTGCCAAGTGCCAAGTACTGTATCACATTGTACTATACATGTAGTTAGTCCACATGACGTGGACTAACTAGAAGTAATGCAAGCATCTATTAACTCCTTAAACAGTTCGAACTCGAACGTTTATGATTTTCTTACACAACCGGGAGGCAGTTGGGTATATTTGCATTTTATGGACAGTCTCACTGTATACTTGTAGTTAGTCCACATGGTGACATGGGCGCGCGTAAGCCCGGTGGAAGCGCTGTCGTACTTCAGCCGCCAGTACCCGCCACACCCGCTGTCAGCCCAGACGGCGGTCGCCACTCTAACTTCCTACCCGTCGTCTGCTGTGCTGCTGTACATACCGCAACTTGTGCAGGCGTTGCGGCACGACACTGTGAGTACATAACTCGAAACGAACAAATACCTAAGACTACAGACAGTGACGTGTACAGTATTTGGAGCCAGGGTAGGCTGTGGTTAGGTAGATACCTTTTTTCAGTCTGGGCAGTGGGCACTTTACTGGGGTAAGCAATACTTTAAAGCCTCTATGTCGTGCACGCCACTGACTACAGACCTGTCAAAATTTCAAGTTTCTTGCCCCAACGGCTTAGGCTAGGCGTTGGTTTACAGATCTGTCAGTCTGACAGTTCTTTTAATTGACTAGTCAGGACAAATCATTTTGTAAACACCCAGTCCACTGATCATTCTGTTACTCGATGGTAATAAATATTATTATCATTATCAAAGTTATTACAATAAATAAATAAATAAATCTTTATCAACTTATTGTATTACAAAAAGTAATACTAAAAGAAAACTATGTTCCGACATAAAGTTGTAATCTTTCAGATGGGTTACGTAGCAGAACTAATAAAATCCCTAGCAAAGAAGTCCCAAGTGGTGGCGCATCAACTTATCTGGAACATGCACACCAATATGTATACTGACGAGGAGATGCATAATAAAGACAGTAAGTAACCGCTGCCCCACGCTCTTGTTTTACAAAATATTTTTTCCACAGATTGACTGTAAGATATCGCCTTTGCACCCTTCACAATCGCAAGAAAATTGGCAATTCGGAAGAAAATAAACTGAAAAAGTTGCTTTTCTTATTCTATATTGTTTCTTTGTGTCTGTCTGTCTGCTACGCTTTAACGACCCATCTTTTCAACCGAATTTCATGATGTTTGGTATAGAGACAGGTGACATCCCGTGGAATGATTGAATTCTCCGGAAAATTGAGGAGTTCCCGCGGGATTAAGAAAAAGGAAGTTGCGGGCATCAGCTATCTTAGTCATAAATAAATGAAAGTGGGGAGTGTTTTTGTGGATTGGACTACCTATATTTTTTATCAATCAATAAATTGTGTATATATCCAATCATTTCAGTACTATTCGACATACTAGACAATCTGACAAAGAGCATCGTAGACACGCTGTCTGGTCCAGCGAAGGCGTTTTACGAGAGAGAATTCGAATTCTTTAGCCAAATTACCAATATCAGTGGCATAATACGACCGTACCCGAAAGGAGCCGAACGAAAACGCGCGTGTTTGGAGGCTTTAAAGGGCGTTAAGGTAATACTGAACTCTATGCCTTTGAAAAACACAAGTTTTGATTTGTTAGTTGAATGAACAAATAGTTAGTATAAGACGAAACACTGGTTCTCCATTTTAATCAACTTTATTTAGCAATTCACACGAATAATACACGAGCAATTTCCGAGTCAACCATAGATTTCTCTGTCCCGCAATTACAGAGTACAATATCTATTGTCGCGCCACAGACACTGAACAGGCATAAAAATTAGTTCCAATTTTGGCCACCGGGTCAGATAAGTTTGTGGGACTATAAAAAAAATTTGTTTTGTCCAAAACGTCTGATAGTAACAATTATCTTTGCTTTAAAATAAGATAAATCAATTATATGTAGGAGACTCTAAAGTTTAATCTTTATTGAACTTTACTGACACGTGGGTTTTCGTTGTAGGTGCAACCTGGCTGTTATTTACCTTCAAATCCTGATTCAATGGTCATTGACATAGATTACAAAAGCGGTAAGTTTTACACTAAGCTTCAATAAGGTTAAAGTTTACACTAACAGTTTCGCCTACGGGAGAAATGATTAATTAGTGACTCTTTTATCTATATCGGTATTGAAATGTCGACTTAAATATGAAAATTCGGAGGTTTCAGATCTTTTATCTTCCATAGAAAGAAATGAACCTTACCGACTCTTATCAGTCTCAATATCGAAATTTGGACTCAAATATTCAGTTTCAGGGGTTTTCAGACTTTTTGGGGTTGTTCTACGAAATAAACGATCCTACCGCCTTTTTTATCTGTCTGTATTAAAAAGAGGTATCATAGGGATGGGAAAAGATGTAAAGGAAGGCAAAGGAAAAGATGGGAGGATGACTTAAGAGTGGTGGCTGGTGCTACATGGCGCCGAACACCACAAGAGAGGAAGATCTGTAAGGCTCTGGAGGCCTATGTCGCAGGACAAGCTGATGTTCACTTAAAATTTTTGTAAAAAAAAGAAAAGAACAACATTATAATTGTAAAAATATTTTATTCAGCTATAAAGGCTATGATTATGATTATTAAAAATGGCAAAATTTTTTATATTTGTTATTTCAGGAACACCCATGCAGAGTGCCGCCAAAGCGCCGTACTTGGCTCGTTTCCGTGTGAGGAAATACGGGATAGCTGAGATGGAAGCAGTCGCTATGGCCATCGCGTCCGGGGAAGAACTACCTTCCGTAAGTAACCAAGATTTACCCGTTGTTCATCATGAAGTTTCACTTCTGCCGTGTGTGAATTGAACACAAACACTTTTTTAATTATTAATCTCTTTTTAAATAGGAGGAAGGCAAAGACCGATACACATCTATAGCGGCTGAAATGTGGCAGGCCGCGATATTCAAAGTGGGAGACGACGTGCGTCAGGACATGTTAGCTTTACAAGTGATCTCGCTGTTCAAGAACGTGTTCCAGCAAGTCGGGTTGGACCTTTACTTGTTCCCGTACAAAGTTGTTGCGACTGCGCCAGGGGTAAGTGTTGTTTGTTATATTTTGTCCAACCATTTATTTTTCTTTTGATATAAGCACGCATATTAAGTGTCATAATTATTGACAGGCAACCATCGACAAAAAATGCAAAACTCCATTGACACATATCGTTTTTTACAATAGTGAAGCGACGTGCCCTTTTATCCGATATTTTGTAACTCGTATACTCATCTAGTAATTACAAGTCGACTTTCCTTTTCAAAATAGTCACGGAGCTTCAACACTAGCTTTCTTTATAGTCCTTCAAGCACCATACATCTTTGGCGATGGATGGTTTCTATGACCTGGATTCATCTACATTTACTGTACTGTTGTATAAAAATGATTTAATTTAATACATACATTAATATACTAAGTCATTTAAACGCTTGGGTATGTTTATAAAACAATAAAAAAAATGTTGAGCAAAGATCAACAACCAATGTATCAAATCAATTAAAACTGCTTCATAGAGAAAGTCGATTTTAATTAAAAATTGAATCAGTAACGCTTTAGAACTACATTGAATCGTGCCGCCAAAAGTAAAATAAATGGTTGGACAAAATATAAATAAGTTTTGCAAAGACCGATGTGTTCAATTTAGTGACGGAAATATTATGTGAAGCCGTGATATTCAACGATGGCGATGACCCCAGGATATTAGTTTTGTGGTTTTTATATTTCAATATTAAGAACATTATTGGATTTAAAAAAAATACTTACTTTACCCTTTCAGTGCGGTGTAATAGAGTGCGTGCCGAACGCTAAGTCGCGAGATCAGTTGGGCAGACAGACCGATATTGGCATGTACGAGTATTTCATCAAGAAGTATGGCGACGAAACTACTCGAGAATTCCAGGTATTTCTACAAATAATATAATTCTTTTAAGAAAATCGTCACTTAGGAAGAGTAGCATAATGCTAATAGCTGAAACACGTAGCTGAGTTCAAGTACCTCGGACACATTGTAACCGAGCGCCTGGATGATGACAGTGACATAGAGCGTGAGCGCAGGGCTCTGTCGGTAAGAGGCAATATGTTGGCCCGTAGATTTGCACGTTGCACGACACAAGTCAAGTTAACTTTGTTTAGAGCCTATTGCCAATCTTTTTACACGTGCAGTCTATGGGCGAACGCAGCGGACCTACGGTGCCCTGCGTGTACAGTACAACAATGTGCTGAGGGTGGTGCTGAGGAAGCCTCGACACTGCAGCGCGTCGGCAATGTTTGCGGAAGCTCGGGTGGACGACTTCTACGCGATCGTACGTAAGCGTGCCGCGTCTATAATGAGCAGGCTATTGAGTAGCTCCAACACCCTCCTTGGCTCATTGGCGGGTAAACTGGACAGCCCTCTCTGGAGGTGCTGGAATGGTGCACACAGTCGCGCTAGGAGGCCCCAAAGGGCCTTGTAGAACGTTTTTTTAGGTATAAGAGTAGGTTAAGTATTTTGTATTTACTAACATAGGTTAAGTGTTTTGTTACTAACAAAATATGGGAGTTTCCTGAAATAAAAATGATATTATATAATATGTCTCTTTTCATACGTGGAAAGACAGAATTGTCTTTTTAAAACGTTGCTCATAGGTTGCATCGTCACAATATTGTCCCTTTACTGTTCTACCACAAAACAGTGCAATAATGTTAGCATTGGCATCCTTATAATAAATAAAAGCTTTATTGTTTGCGCCGGCGTTACCCCTGAGGTTTTTTTTTATTTTATAATATATAGGCTAGCGCTTGGCTGCAATCAGACTTGCTTGCAAGTGGTGATGCAGCCTAAGGTGGAGCGCTCTTGCCTAGAAGATTGCCGGAAGCCGGAAGGGCATTCCATATCCTAGCGGTTCGAATCAAAAACGATGAAGCAAATCGCTTCGTAAGAGCCCGCGGAACTTCGACTGCGTAAGGGTGCAGACCTTGTCGATGCCTTGCGGTTCGATGATAAAAAGGTGACGGAGGAACCAGATCGAATAGTTCTTGAGCACACTCTCCGAAATATATCCTGTAGAATACCGACAGACAGGCAACTTTACACTTAGGTACGTGTAAGAGGGGTAATGCGGTCTTCGTCTTGGGCAGCCCCAATACCCCGCGCTTCACTCAGGTTTCTAGATGCAATACTCTCGCTACGCTCGACTACTGTCCCTCGATACGCTTTGAATTTATCCCGTCACGTAACGTACAACTTTACATTACCTCCATGTTGAATATACTATTAAACAAATTTTCAGGCTGCACGGAGATGTTTCGTAACCTCAATGGCGGCGTACAGTGTCATCGGATTTCTACTGCAAATCAAAGACAGACACAATGGAAATATTATGTTGGACACTGATGGACACATTATTCATATAGGTAAATAGAATTAAATCCTACTTACTACTAATGCTACACTCAAGTTTATGCGAAAGTGTGTTTGTTTGTAACATAATATTGGTATGTATGTGCTATGTAATATGTTATAGTACATCTAGAATGCTTACTCATGCCGAACAAACTGTGATATAAACGACCGCACTACATCTATACTAATATTATAAATGCGAAACTTTGGATGGATGTATGGATGGATTCACGCCAGAACGGCTGAATAGTTCTGCATGAAAATTGGCACAGAGATAGATTATATAGTCTAGTATAACACATTGGCTACTTTTAATCCCGGAAAATTAAAGAGTTCCCGCGGGAACCAACACAAACTCAATCCACGCGGTCGAAGTCGCGGGCATCAGCTAGTTACTAATAAGGTGTGCTTTTAGTTACTATTTAAACCATAGTTAGTACTCCCAATATATTTCCTCGGAAGGTATGAACTATGAACACAATATTACAAAAACATTATCCTTTTTTTGTGCATTCGGGTAAAATAAGTCATAATTTTTCGTGTTTTTTTTTTAACCAGATTTCGGCTTCATGTTCGAGTCATCGCCGGGCGGCAATCTAGGCTTCGAGCCGGATATCAAGTTGACAGACGAGATGGTGATGGTGATGGGAGGCAAAATGGAGGCGCCGCCTTTCCGGTGGTTCTGCGAGTTGTGTGTGCAGGCCTTTTTGGCTGTCAGGTGAGTTAATAGAGTTAACACTTAGACCTCAGCTTCGTAAGTCATTCAATTAGAATTTTTCAGGAATCAATAAAAACTGTTTTATGGACAAAAAAATGAGTTTTATAGGACTTTTTTATGCTTAATTTAGTATTTGAGTACCTAAAACATCAAAAAGCTATATTTTTCAAAACAATCTATACTAATATTATAAATGCGAAAGTTTGGATGGATGGATGTATGGATGGATGAATGGATGTTTATTACTCACTCACGCCCCAACTTCTGAACGGATCTGGATGAAATTTGTTACAGGGGTAGATTGTATCCCAGGGAAGGACATAGGCTATTTATCCCGGAAAATTAAAGGGTTCCCGCGGGAATCAAAAAATCTTAATCCACGCGGAATTATCTAGTTTAATAAATCTTATTCTAAACGTTAAAGTCTTGTTCTCTTCCAGACCGTACCAAGAAGCGATAATATCCATAGTATCGTTGATGCTGGACACAGGCCTGCCCTGTTTCCGCGGTCAGACGATCCGACAACTGCGCTCCCGGTTCGCGCCCAACTCGACGGAGAAAGAAGCCGCCGCATATATGCTGTCCGTCATACGAAACTCCTTCCTAAACTTCAGAACGAGGACCTATGATATGATACAGTACTATCAGAACCAGATTCCTTATTAGACGCATATAAATTGTCTATGATTGACTTATCTTAGCATTGTCTATGATTGACTTTAATAGCTTGAGTCTGTCGCTTCGTTGTTAGAAGGAATTTCTGAAAATCTTTTTAACCCGTACTAAAAAGCGATAATATCTATAGGTCACAATGTAAGTATATATTCATACAGTGGATCGACGCTCATACAAACTGCAGAGCCGACTACCTGACAGTCGTAGCATCTAGAGGTATGGTATCTCTCTATATCTGTCTCGATCTATGGTTGCATACTAATTTAACATTTTGACAAGATTTTGTATTAAAACATCTGCCAGTGAGGCCAATTGGCTATTTGACAGTTTTCGAAAAAATACTTAAAAATGTACGTGGGTTCATTTTATACCTCTTACAATGATTTTTTTCTCAAAAAAAGCGTTTTTTATTAGAAAAAATTACATTTTTAATACATTAATTTTAAATTCGCGCGAAAACAGCCGGTCACGTGACATTTGCTAGCTGTGACGTCATAGCTCTAAATAAAACAAAGCTATCTACGACGCTCCAAGTCATAAGTAATTTCGAGTGGAAAGTTTACAGCTTTTTTAATAAAATTGTGAAAATTACAAGCTACAAGACGTGTGTAGAAATACTATAAACAAATAATTAATTAATATCCTGACAAATTGTATATAAACACATACCTACAATCATCGATTTACCAACTATGGTAAGTCAATGCCTACAATAGTATGTCATAAACGTCGAAAGCAGTGGTTACAGTTAATCTGCCGAGACCCGGAATTTAAAACGGATAAATCTGCGATTTTACTTTGTGAAGACCACTTTGATGTTAGTAGTTATTATGAAGAAATCAACTTACGACTCGATCTAGCAAAAATGAACATGATCTAACATTTTCTTCATAAAACATGACATAAGATTAAAATAAATTATTTTTCTGTCACTTTACAGCACTTTCTTATGTCTTAAACACGATACCTAAGTAATATTACTTTGTTTATTTCGGTACTTACATGGAAGTTTTTACATTACGAAACTCGGCAGAGTAAAAGTTAGGATTACACGGTGGATTACACGCAAATAAATTTGCAACCATAAATGAATCGACTTTAGGCAGATTTGCACTATCAGCTCTTGTATAGCCTGACTCCATTTCGTGAAACCTTTCACAAGCTCAAATCGAAATATTTTATGTTAATTTTCTCAACAAAACGAAAACGATTTACTTATAGCTGTTTATCACACGACCTCACAGTGACGTTTGTATGAGATAAAAGTACCCTGTCTGTGGTTTGAGAGTTGTGACGTCACACGATGCTAAATCAATGGCGCCCGCGTTTCGGGTCTTGCAATCCACAGATAAAAAATCTCAAATTTGTTTTGCATAAATAAAATATATACAATTTATTTTAATGCAAAATACATATTGCATAATTATTGTTAACCTACAAGCTACCAAATCTAACATAATATTTCGTATTTTATAGTTACAGCTGTCAAGTAGCTAATTCTGTATGAGACAATCTCTAAACTAAACTAAAATTACAGCTTTAAATCTAGTTCTGTACCTTTCCGCTGGGAGTATTAAAAAAGGTTCAGCAATATTTTTAATGCTGTCAGTTTAGTCGTGATTGTGCACTACAGAATCAGCCCCATTTTCTGTTTCGTCCCTGTCATCCCGCAGTGTTGCTCTGTCTAGAGTCTAGGCCCCTAGGTCGAACGACTTCTTAGCCAACAGTGCGAGTCTTGTATTTATTACGTCAGTTGATCAGTATGCAAGTTAAACGCGGTTTTAGACTTTGTTTTATACAATTTTATTAATATAGTACATAATGTGTTGGGAGTTGGTACCATTAAAGGTGTTGGTTCCATAGCATATTTATGGTTTTTTCAACCTGTATTTTCATTTTCTATTGATCATTAAAAAGTTTAACTCTTTTTCATTTAGTCAGTTGATCAATATGTAAGTTACTGCGGATTAAGACTTTGTTTTATACAATTAGTATAATGTGTTGGGAGTTGGTACCATTTAAGGTGTTGGTTCCATAGCATGTTTATGGTTTTTTCAACGTGTATTTTCATTTTCTATTGATCATTAAAAAGTTGAATAGCTGATCTCTGTGAACTAAGCTTAGTAATTTACTTTACGGATATGGAAATATATGATATTAAATTATAATAATTATTGAAAGGTGATAGAACAATATAAATTAAGTCCCATATTTGAAAAACAGTATTTGTGTTCCTTAATTAGATAATTAGTAATTGAAAAATAGCCAAAATGATCCTAAAAATATGTTATATCATTTATAGCTTTACTTGTGCAGTAACATATAAATAATTCCTACGTACATACGTAATGTATGGTATTTTATATGAGTGATAATTATTATAATGATGATGTTATGTAAGTATACATTTGATTGATGCGTAATTAAAATAAATGTTATTCCGTATACTTTCTAGTGTTGTTGATCATGTCTATATTCTATTTAATATTGAATTTATGAAAAAATAAATTTAAAAATTCCTTGTGAGCATATCACAGATTGTTTTAAAATACATTTCATTAAAAAATGTGATAATATATTATGTACATATTATGTAAAATATGTGCATCTTTTGTATACTTCATATTTTCAAGTTAAAAATCTTGAAGCTAGAGTTTTATTTCTCCACCAAAACTAATATTATGTATGCCAGGCCCGGTTCGTTCACAGTCTAATGTGAATATACCCTTCGAATTGGGTATTTGACTACTAGTGAAATAAATTATTTTTTAGTGATTATTAAATAAAGGATCTTCCAAAAGTCGTTATGTATATATATCCACATCCCCTGCTAGTTTTGTGTTGAATAACCATTTTAAACTGTCGAATTTTGATGACGTCACAATTTAAAATTTCATACAAATCCCATACTAAGCACGCGTTTTGACGATTGAAAAAAAGTTGCTGATTCGACCAGTTGTCAAATACGCAATTAAAAAACAATCTGTGATGTACCTAATCGAAATAATTTATCTGAATAATATTATGTTTCAACAAAACCTGTTACCATTACAAGAATGTATTTCTTATTTATTAAATTGTAATTTAAAGAATACGATATGAATACTTAATTTATTTTAAATGTTTTGATATTTGTACATTCCTCTGTAGTAATTCTATGTTGTTGGTATTAAAATATAATATTATTATCGTAAACATTATATTATTGAGTTTTATTCAATTACCCTAGACTACTTATCGTAGGTACCTAATTACCAACGGTACGGTAAGTAGTAAGTACCTATATAATATACTGCCTCGTTGGTCTAGTGGTTAGCATGTTCGACTGCGGCCGACGAGGTCCCTGGTCCGAGTTCCGGGTCGGGCCGTAACATATATATTGGGTTTTTCTGACAAGAAATTCTCAGTAATAGCCCGGAGTTAGGAAGTTGGCGGTGTTTCAACCCCGTGCCTCGGAGAGCACGTTAAGCAGTCGGTCCTGCGCCTGAACTATCTCCGGTCGTATCGGATCTTCCGTCCCATCGGGCTATGAGAGCAAAGGAACATAGAGTGCACCTGTGTATATTACACAAACTTGTGCACTGTAATATCTCCCGCGCAGATGGCTAATATCTGGCTTCGACCACGGCGGTCAATCTCCACAGGATTGACCGCCGTGGTCGAAATTCGATCGGGAGGACATTATTATTAACTAGCTGATGCCCGCGACTTCGTCTGCGTGGATTGAGGTTTTTCGGTTCCCGCGGGAACTCTTTAATTTTCCGGGATAAAAAGTAGCCTATGTGCTATTCCAGACTATAATCTATCTCTTTGCCAAATTTCATCCAGATCCGTTCAGCCGTTGGGGCGTGATTGAGTAACAAACATCCATCCATACATCCATCCAAACTTTCGCATTTATAATATTTATATTTGATTTGATTAAGGCTGGTTCTACCAGGCTTGCTGTGTCGAGTCCCGCAGTTAGTCTTTAATTTTCCGGGGCAACTAGTTGGACAGAGTAAAAATTTCTTCAAAATTTAAAATGATTTTATTACTTAACTTCATTATCACAGCTATTTAAAAACGATAAATAGTATTCTAATTTCTTAATAACTTTCTTTACTTTGCTTACATCTAATTCAGGCAAATGCCCGTTGCTGTATTCTGGGAATTTCTTTGAAAAATCTCCATTACTTTTGTCTGATTTACTTTTTGACTTGTTACAGTTTGATTTTGTTTGTGTAAATATTTGTATGAGGTGTGAAAAAGCTGCTTTGTTATAATATAGTTTATTCTCTTCCGAAGGTCCTTGTAGGATGCGATATACATCATTCTTCATTACATCTAAACTGGCAGCGTCAGTCTGGATGTATTCACTCTGTAAATAAATAACATTTTATTTGTAATTTAAAGTACGATAAGAAAGCTTGGGAATGGGAACTCTAATGGTATGATCGTTTTAATTAGTTAAATATGATTTGAGAGATGGTGATAATATTGGATAGAAACAGGTGTTATTTTGCGGAAGTCCATGATAATGAAAGAACTTGAAGTTCAATTTGCTATAATCTGCCAAAGTAGATCTAGACTACAGAGAGTAGTTAAGCAATATTCTTAAGAATAAGAATTAAACTTCTAGTTCTTTCATTATTATGGTGATAATAAAAAAAGTCTGTGTTGTGGGCTCTTCTCAGATGAGGGCGCGTTTGAAACCCTCGTAACTTTATATTTAAAATACTGTTAAGCAGTACGCTACAGGGATAATATCATAAGGCTTACTTGAAGACACTTTTGAACAACAGACTCCACAGCTAAATCAGCATCATCAAAATTGGCATTAGAGTCCAAATTAGCAGAAATATTAAGTATGTAAGATGCAGCTTCCAACGGTTCTATTTCTCCATTAAAATATCTTGCGATGAATGCATATGATGCTAGCACGTTAGCCATGTTAAATCTTATGGCTTCTGATGGTTTGATACTCTGAAAAGGGAATGAAAGATAGATGTTTGCTTTTATGAATGGTAATGTAAGTTTTGTCCTATGTAATACATCAACTTTCTTTTCTCACTAAAGGTGTACTAAGAGTGACTATGTAGAAAAGTGCACTCTTAAAAATTCCAGGAAAACTGTTTTTTTGGGATAAAAAATAGGATATATCACTCTCCAGATCCTCAACTATACTCAGGATTGCAAAAAAAAAACAATTGATTTGTTGCTCTGTCACAGTGAGTATGAAGATTCCCACGGAAAAAACAAAAATTAATCCATATGGACAAAGTTGACAAATAAGGATGAAGAATAGATCTTACAGTGAGAGAACTGAACTTTGGCACAGTTTTAATATCAGGACACAGCTTCAGGTGATCACTTTCTAAATTCCCTTCCTTTATTTCTTCTACAATCTTCTTTTCCTTCCTGTAGTTCCACCATGGATCCCATTGAGGTACAATATTACCCACATCACCTCCACTAAGCATAGCATTAAATTCATTTCTTTCATCTTCTGTTAGTGCATTCCATAGAGCATTAGGGTCATCTAGATTTAAGTCTTTGATTCTTGTGTGTAAATCTATGTCTGAACCATCATCTGAGTCTACTTCTTCTATATTTTCTGAAATAAATTGAATATATTTATGAAAATAGCAAATTAGAACAAATAGATGATGCCCACGACTTTGTCCACATGGATTGTGTTTTTTTTGGTTCTTGCGGAAACTCTTTAATTTTCCAGTATAAAAAGTAGCTTATAATCTACCTTTGTAATAGGATGGGGCGTACCTAAATGAAGGGAAGCTTTGTTGGCATTTCATTTCAAAAATAGGTCATTTGCACCAAGAAAAGCGTATGTAGTAAAGTTCAGTTGAAAGTCTACAACAAAATTAGGCTTTGCAAAAGAATTTAGGACTGTAATAACTGTAAAGTCGATATAATAAATCACGGATTCATAAGATTGATTTTACAGAAAAGGAACTAGCAAAAAAGCATTAAGTACTATAGTCCGTTCAATCCACAAAGACACGCGCCAATCTTATTTATAATTGTGATGATTGCGCCATTAGCAAGCAGTACTCTCTTTTTTTTCTTAAGTAGGTATCCCATGCTCACTAATGAAACAAAGTCATCTGATTTAAAAACATGACCAAACCAACTTGCAAGTACCTAACCAAAATGTTATTATTTTGTTCTGTTACAATAAACACTCCAAAAAAATCAAGTGTCAATAATCATTATACCTGATACATTCTCTGGGTCTTCTAAAATATCTGCTTCATCATCTATATTTTGTTCATGCATTCTTTTAAGAATATCAATCATTTTGGTTTTTGATTCATCATCAACTTGATATGATGCCAGTTCTTCATTTACACACTCTCTGTAGAAATCCTCAGAGCATTCTGAGTGTTTATCAGATTTGTAGCAGTTGAGAGAGCAGTATAATATTTCACAACGGGGACAACAGTATTTACTCAGATTTTGATTACATCTAAAATGAATAGGTACATATAAGCTTAAAATTAAAGAAAGAAAGAAAGAAAGAAAGAAAGAAAGAAAGAAAGAAAATACATTTATTCAAAAATGGTGTCGCAGACACCTGCCCCCCTAGCATAGGCCGAGACAATTTTCTCCCGAGGAAAGGATAAAATTTTTATTCATAAATAAATAAATAAAAACGCTAAATAACGGTGGATAAATAGTCCCCCGAGTCCCCATGAAATGTCAAACGGGGATAAACTTCTCCTCTCCCGTGTTGCCGTGCTCTGAGAAGTGGTGTTAATTTTATCTCTTGTCAGTGGATAAAATCGGGGGATAAAATTTTTATCTCCGGTCCATGCTAGCCCTGCTGTCATACATATTATCTGTACCATGGAAGAAGGAATTACGAATCTGTACACACAAATATGTTTGAATTACAAGGATCGCCTTCTCTGCATGTACACACTTGGTATTGGGATCCCTAATAAGTACTTAGTTAAAAATAAGTAGTAATGTTCTGAAACACAGGTAGTTTTAGTCAGTGAAGATAGTAATACTTACAAGCCGCATAACCTATCCGCATTCGATTTATATTTCTCGTTCGACATTATTCAACTACGACGTATATTATCTATTTCATTTAGAACTGCAATATTAATTGAATGAAACCTAAAAACAAAAACAACAAACAGAACAAAATTAAGCTTTATAAATCGTAGGTAATTTTCGATTTTTTTACAGTTTGTTTGTATTTTTGATCACAGGCACAGCTACCAGTTTGCACAACTACCCTATCTACTTGCAGGTTATACAATACTTATCTATGCCTACTACCTACGAATTTTGATGTCACTCTGATGTCACTGTCAAACAAGTGTCAAAAAGTGTCCTTTTTTAACTGGCTTTACGGCTCCGGGTTCAAGACCTTCTGAGCTTTCACGTGCACATTCCTCCATGAGTGACCACCTCATAGCTTCTAGGTTTTTAAGTCGTAATTCCTAATTCCAGGCATTTAGCACAGCCCTGACCGTAGTCGTAATTCCTAATTCCATGGTTTTTTTTTGCCAAAGTTTGATTGACATCTCACATCTGTCTAGTACCCATAGATAGAAATAGTATGTATATTCATACAACTAGAAGGATCACTTATGTGTTTTTGTTAAACAAATTCACACCTTTTTCCTTAAATTATAAAGTTCAATTTAGATTACCTTTCACTCATAAGGAATTTCGGTCTCGACAAGGACTCACTTTTTCTTCGCGCGTCCCGTTCACTCTCGTGTTCACTATTTAGAGTTGTTCAAAACTGTTATAAATCCATAACACGCTACGGACTATAAACTATACATTTTTAACATGCTTTTAAATACGCTATGTTATAACGCGCTTGTTATAAGAAAACGTGTGGCAGGCGCTATATGTCTCGCAACACGCTAAATTTCGTAACACGCAACGATGACGTTCACTCACAACAGCGCGTTACGCGAGACTAACCGAATACCAATATAACCATCGGCTAGCGGCAGCGCGCTACTGACAGCCAGGCGGGCGCCGCGTACAACGTTATTAGTGTTATTACCTACGTTACGACTCATTACGTGGCACCGCGCGCGATCGCGTGATATTCATAACGCCGTAACGTCATGGCGGCTGCTCACATAACTCGTTATCCCGTTATGGAACAATAACGCGTTATCATATTGCGTTACGTGTTATATTAACCACCTCTATCACTATTGTGTCTCGTTCAATTAATAATAATTATGGTGTCATGCCAGTGTAACGGTAAGAAAGAGACAACGCGAGAAATATTAGCTCTCTTTCGGCTCGCGTTTCGTGCGCTAGTGATCCTTCTAGTTGTAACTTGTAATACATACTATTTCTATGCTAGTACCTATTGTCTGTGGCTACTGGCTGACGGCTGTGGTCACTGGTCAAACAAAAATCACACATTGAATTTTGTTGTTACTTGTTGTTTACAAACAAAATTAAAAATCCAGATTTTGTATTGAATTTGCATATAATAATACATGAATCTTTAACTGTTGTTTCCTATTGAAACCAATACTTAATCATCAATCAACAATATTAATGGCTGAACCAGAAATAGTTGAAGATTTTTACGGAGTCTACCTCCTGTACAATATAAATCCAAAATATAAAGGTCGTACTTATATAGGATACACTCGAGACCCAAACAGAAGAATAATGCAACACAACAGAGGAACCTGGGCCGGTGGTGCTCATAGAACTAGTAATAGAGGGCCATGGTAAGACCTTAACAATTTTCCCGCGTTCTCAGTGCGCGTTTTATCATGATATTCATAACTTATTGTTTTACATAATATATGACACATAGAGGTAATTTACTTACAGTTCCTTTCAAGCTATTAGGTTAGTACTTATGATATTATTGTTTGTTTGCCTCTCTTTGATACACATACAATTATTATTTCCTGCACTTACCTACTGTAAGACCTTATACTAAATTTCTGGGAATATGTGTGTTGAACACAACCATGCAACATGCTATAATTCATATTTCAATTGTTATAGGAAAATGGTTATGATAGTCCATGGGTTCCCAAACAATATTTCAGCATTAAGAGTAAGTCCAGATTATTACATACGTATTTTTATTAGTTCAAGCTTAGCTTCATCTTTATCCTCAGTATGTTTCTGGGTCCTAGATCCCCACTTAGGATATCCCCACTAAAATAGGTTATACAAGAAGCAGCTAACAGTACCTTGTACCTTTAAGGTATCTCCATAATGTTCTGGTGTGTGAAGTTTCACCATTTCCAAAAATCTGTACTTGGTGGAAGTGGACGACTTTACCCTAAACCCTTCTTATTTACAGAGGAGAAGGAAAAGTCTCACTAAGTAATAATAATATTATAATCATTTTATTCAGTTTGAATGGGCATGGCAAAACCCAAATAAAACAACGAGACTGCAACACCTTGACTTGAAGAAGATACCCAGGAAAGAAACAGAGTTTCAGTTCAAACTAAGAGTTCTAAGTGAGATGTTGAGAGTTGGCCCCTGGTGCCGCCTTCCTCTGATGATAAGATGGCTGGAAAATGAGTATAGAGAGGAATTCCCAGTAAGTATTTGAGTAAGATTTGTAACTCCAAACATAGCAGGCGGCAATTAAATAGTTGTGTTTGAAGTTGACCGCAAGATGTGTCGCAATAGTATAATTTTGTGTGTGGTATGTACATTGACTTCGACAGTTTGTATGAGAACTGCACAAACAAGGACTCGCACCTCAGTTCAGAGACTATTAATTGATTGGCGCCAACTATACTAGGCCAATTTTTTTTTTTTATCAAAGAAAAGAAATCAAAAAATTGGCCGGAGAAAATTGGATGCAGGTGGCAAAAGACCGAAAAACATGGCAAACAATGGAGGAGGCTTTCACCCAGGATATGGGATCCATCTCAAGCTAAAATTACTAACTAACTAACACTTACTTACCTCTAAATCTCATTATGTTTACTACTCAACTAACAAAACTAACATACATATAATTATATTGAAGGCATTGTAAAGAAAATGGTAACAGATGGATTAAATAAAGCTTTATTATTATTATTAGGCACTCACACGGTCATCTTTTCTGACGTATCTGCTAAAGGCTGAATTCACTAGGCTTGCAGAGCTGAGTCGAATCGTATTGAAATGATTTGAGACCGAAATTTTTAAACTGTATCAATTAGCGGCGTGCCAAAGTGTGCCAAGTGGAGTCTATTAGGCATACGAAATGCGCCTCGAGTCTGCCAGACTCCAGACTTCAAACGCTCATAGCTCCGTAAAGTTTGAGGTCTGCGCCTCAAGCAATGCATCATGGTGGCCAAATCAGGCATACACCACTAATTCCAGGAGAAAACCCTTGCCCTGTAGTAGACTGTTGATGTTGTGACTTGACATGATATTTTATGTTATCAGGCTGATGATAGAGAGAGATTCCTCATTGCTGAGGGTTAAGTGATAAGTCCATTATTTAATCATATTATAATAGGTTTTTGGTTTGATGTTGTGGGCCCCAAGTTCCTTCAACATATGGATTGAGGAACCAATCGCGTGGCAGCAGACACGCGTCTGCTCTCACGCGATTCTCTGTCGCGCCTCACGCCGTACGACTAAATAGGTAAATCATCTACTGCACTGGTTCAAGTCACACCACTTTGCGCTCTAAGGTCATGCAGTAGGGTACATCTTTCAAAATTAATTTAATGGAGCATATTATTATCATAAGCACAAGTTATCATCATGTAGAAATTTCACATTATAAAGAGAATTTCTGTGCAATATTTCAGCTTTCTAGATCCAAAGGTGGGTTGAGGGTTGATGAGTTACTTATTGAGTTAGTTCTGGGGCCATAGTGCCAACGTTTAAAGCAATATTACGCAAAATGACAGTTTGATGTCACATACCTTGACGTTCTTAAAATAAGGATTAGTAATATTATTCTAAAACACGAAAGTCAATAATAATAAAACAATATGGCTTTAAGCGTTGGGAGTATTCTACTCCTTGTATTCCCTGTTCTATTTATTGTATGAATATTTCTAAGCATGTTCTTATCATAAAATACATTTTTAGCCCGAAAGAAAACCGCCGGATCACATGACAGTAATCCAAGGCCCAGTTAAAAGCTACAACCACAAGAAAACCAAAGACATTACCTCCATTCCCACCATAGAGTGCCTATTGTGTTCCGGATACTTGAAAGACACAGAAAAACTTCGTTGTACAAACGTGAACTGCGATCTAGTATCACATATCAGTTGTTTGGCAAACCTGTTTCTTCCACCTGGTGAATACATACCAATTAATGGTTATTGTCCATTTTGTAATACAAAATTAAAATGGGGCGATCTGATACGGAGAATGAATGGATATGACCAAGGCGTTAAAGGTGATTCCTGTGAAGATGAACACGAAGTTTGTACACAAGATAGAAGTTTTGATAATTTTGATGCTGTTGATGATGTAGTTTGCTCACAGGACAATTTTGATAATGATAAAGATGTTTGCACTCAAAATTTTGATAATGTCGTATGCACTCAGGATAGAATATTTGTCGATAATTTTGACGTTGATGATGATGATATGGTATGCTCACAAAATAGAGTTTTTGATGATGACGTTGTCTGTACCCAAGATAAAGGTAATGGCGATGTATTTTCTAGACGGAATAGAGTTATTGATAGATTTAATGACCATCAAAATGATGATGTGATTTGCACTCAAGATGAAAATAAAACTGATGATAAAAATGATAAGTCTGATGATAGCGATGATGAAATACTTTTTAAACGTGACAAAGTTTACGACGATCAACCTTCCTGGTTTCTTGACTGTAATGAAAATTTATGATGCTTTAAATTTTGAATGATGGAAGTGATTGAATATGTTAATGATTTTATAAGATCCTGTATAGTTTAATGAACGCAATAAATGTATGAAATTACATAGGTGATAACAGTTTTTTATTATTTTTTGAAGCATGCTTGATACATTTATTTATATTCATTACTAGCAAGTAGCAGATGCCCGCGACTTCGTCCGCGTGAAATAAGTTTTTTAAATTCCCACGGGAACTACCTAATTTTTCGGGGCAGTATAATATAGCCTATGACACTCACAAATAATGTGGCTTTCTATTGGTAACAGAATTTTTAAAATCAGTTCAGTAGATCCAGAGATTACCCCCTGCAACCTCACAAACTTTACCTCTTTATAATATTAGTATAGTCTAAAAAAGATTTGTTTGTTTGTTTGTTTGTTTGTAATGGATAAACACAAAAACTACTCAACTGATTTTAAAAATTCTTTCACCTATAGAAAGCTACATTATCAGCGAGTAACATAGGCTATATTTTATTTTCAAAAAATTAGAGATCCTTACGAAAATTGCAATAATGTGAACCAAGTCGGAAAAAATCCTCTCTTCTGAGAGCTTACGTGGCGTGTGCTGCGTAAATAGTTAAAGTTACACGAAAACAATGTATGGTGGAGTATGGTTCCTCTCAAAAAGTTCTAAAAAAAAGTCCGAGATAGCATATATCTATCTTTTAAGGTTGACTCACAATAACCATTTTTATAGCTATATTGGGTATAGACTATTAGGATTATTAGTGCTACCCGTGCGAAGCCGGGGCGGATCGCTAGTAATTATATTCATCAAAATACATTCCAGTATTCATGGAAACATAAACAAGTGTTACCATGGAAACATAAAGTCAATAACGCAACGGAGAGTTTGATTTTACTCCCCATAAATTTTCATACCCCGGCCTTTTTAATATATGCAAATCGATTCTAAGGATGTAAACTCCAAAAAATGATTTCACCACTCGAGGGGGTCTGCTTGACATATTATTGCAAATTGCTTTCATTTAAAGTGTCATTACTTTCTCTCTGTGTACACCTATTTACTTAGTAAGTAGCGGTTTTACGAGTCCTTATTGGGACTTCCTTTCACCGGGTCGTTAGGCATATATGGCTATCGCGTATTGTATCTAGATATAGAATATTAATTAGGTACAATTGACCACCCGTTGAAGGCTCTGTCATAGCGTAAATTGGCAAATCGGAGTTTTTTAAAGCAGTGTGTCTATCAAACGGTGACATGATAGATTTTCTGTTAAAAACAAAATCTCTAAACTAAACTAAAATCACAGCTCTAAATCTAGTGCTGCCCTTTTCCGCAGAGAGTATTATGAAAGGGATAGCAACATTAATAGAACTGACATTTAGTTATGAGATGATGTACAACAGAATTGGCCTCATTATGTACCTACCTAAGCTTGAAAAAATAATAATATTAAGTTGTTTTCAAGACCTTATAGCAGCCTGACGCATCTCAAAACACAATACCTATCTGCTCTTAAAATTGTGAAAATTTTCAAATATTCAAAATGCGTACCCTGACCTAAAATAATAAACAGTTAGTTATTTATTCGTATCTCTTTTTGCAAAAATATTCCGAAAGTTACCGTGTCATTTTGACCAAGCGTGTTAAATAATGTACATTTTTATGAGAAAATTAATTTGAATCAACATAATATTATGTATATTTTTTAAATTTTACACTCAATTTAATACAAATAATCCCAAGTTTTATACCGTTCTTAATAGCAAGAGTACATGTCACGTCTCGCTTGAATAGGTGGCGTTACTTTCACTGGAAACAGGGTTGCCAACATATTTATAACTAGCTGATGCCCGCGACTTCGTCCGCGTGGATTGAGGTTTTTCGGTTCCCGCGGGAACTCTTTAATTTTCCGGGATAAACAGTAGCCTATGTGCTATTCCAGACTATAATCTATCTCTGTGCCAAATTTCATCCAGATCCGTTCAGCCGTTGGAGCGTGATTGAGTAACAAACATCCATCCATACATCCATCCAAACTTTCGCATTTATAATACTAGTTGATGCCCGCGACTTCGTCCGCGTGAATTGAGGTTTTTTGGTCCCCGCGTGAACTCTTTAATATATTATATTAAAGATATTCCGGGATAAAAAGTAGCCTATGTGTTATTCCAGATTATAATCTATCTCTGCGTCAAATTTCATCCAGATCCGTTCAGCCGTTGAGGCGTGATTGAGTAACAAACATCCATCCATACATCTATCCATCAAACTTTCGCATTTATAATATTAGTATAGATTTATTTGATTTCATTAATCTTAGGATATCATCTTGGTTTGAGAATCAGTTATGTAGAGAGAGATGCATTCCTTGCAGTTATGTTAAGTACCTATGTATGATAGCGTGTTCTCTGGCACAATATTATTATTACACCAATAATAATTAACCTAACGAGTTTAAAGAGCAAACTAATGATCATAGCATTAAAATGCCTTGGTTCGAACTTCGAAGCATAATGAAGTAACTTTTGTTTTTTCCGTCGTTGCCAGTTGCCTAACATTATAATTTGGAAATACGTATAATTTTCAATAGGTTCCTAACACGTTGGTGCATTGCTCCGGCTTATAAACGTTGCATCTAGAATGCTGCATGCTGGCAACCCTAAAAAATCATGAATAAAAAAAAATCAAGCAAGCTACAATGTATCAATGCATCAAATTAATAAACCACGCATAATTAAACTACTTAAGTACTAACATTGAACCATTATTATTTATGTTCTTAGCTGTTGCATTTTTTTGGACCGATATATCTAGATTATACCGATTTATGAATGAATGTATTTTTTTTTATATATCTAATGATATATAATTGAGAGAAATAAATGAGATATAATTTTATATATATGATAGATCTATATAATATATAGAGATTTGAAATAATATGTAGGTCAAGTAATCAAGGAGGATTTTGGAAATCAAGTTTCATTTTAGGTTTAAAAAACTTTTGTTGAGCTTTTAAATACGAAATACTTACTTACATTTAGTTCAAAAAATATTTTTTATTTAAAAAATATTGTTTCTTTAAAAATACTTACAACAATAAATAACTAGATACATCTACCAGGTACGTGGTTAATGGTTATTCAATCATATACTTTCTTAAATCTATCTATTAACACAAATACCTACATAAGTTAATAATTTTTTTTTAAACAAATACTTATTAAATTCGAGGTTAAATTAATAACGGTTTAAAAACGAAATATAAACATACCGTTGGTGAAATATGATAAAATATTATAATTACTTAAAAAAGCTTTTTACAATAGGTAATCATGAGTGAGATAGCGAATTTGCTAAAATTCGCTCCCCTAAAAATAAAAATAAGTTAAATGCAAAAACATTTGGTATCATTTCCTAGCATAAAACACGTAATAAATGCATATAACTGATCTAAAATGTACAAAACAATAATAAACAATCCGTTACATCCTTTAGTAGTCGTCGAAAAAGCTGTCATCGTCATCATCATCGAAGTCACCGTCATCATCAGCACCAGGTGGCACTAATGCACCGTTCATAAACTCACTAACCGGCTCTTGGAAACCCATGACCTTGGCCAAGCCATACACCACTCTCATCACCAATAGCCTTGTAAAATCCACAGGCGTAGTCTCCTTCCTTTGCAACGTTAGTTGTTTATCTGTGGGGTAGTCCATTTTCCTTTTCTTCATCTCGCACAGATTAAAAACACAGAGTAGAACGAAGAAGAATACAAAATGGCGCCACATTTTTACAAGTTCCCGCCAAAACTCACGTCAAACTTTTATTTAATTTTTTTTTTATAAAGGCAATGGTATTTAAATAAACAGCATAGTTAACGAGTTGAATTCAAGCCCGTGACGAACTAACGGACGGTTGGCGCACGAGCGAATGAAGATTCAGAACTCAGAAGCGCGTAAGTAAGCAGGACTGTCGCTCATTTCATTGTGTGTCATTCCAATAAGTATATGGATAACTGTCTTAAGACGTGCGAGCTCGGTGTCTCTTTTTACAGTTACCCAGCCACAGTCGTGAAAAACCAAGACGATGCGGTTCAAATCGCGGTTACGGGCTAGCTTCTTCGTTAAAATGTTAAGCCTATGGAACCTTGACATATTTTAGCTTTCAAAAACGATGCCACATCGTGAACTCGTGACGTAAGTACGTAGCAGCTTTAGAATTAAACGCAAATCATTTTGTTCTATGCAGAAAATAATTACCATAAGAACTTTCACTTTAACAACGGGCGCTGTAAGTTACAACCGAACCGCCTTTATGACCTTAAACTATATAGGTAGGTATAGTTGCATTAGATTCAAATAATATTTACCAAAATTATCTGCAAGACCTTGCTCATCTCCAGTCTAGTGACTGAAAGGTTCGACCTCCTTTTGAGTGGACGGGCGTTCAATCCTAGGGCATGCACTTGACCTTTCCGAGTTATAGGTACGTTTGCATTTTACTTTCAAGCAGACGACCTCTCTGGCGCAGTGCTGAGCGCTGTTGTCTTATCGTGCGGAGGTCCCGGGTTCGATCCCCGGCAGGGTTAATTTGGGAATTTATAATTTCTGAATTTTCTCTGGTCTGGCCTGGTGGGAGGCTTCGGCCGTGGCTAGTTACCACCGTACCGGCAAAGACGTGCCGCTAAGCGATTTAGCGTTCCGGTACGATGCCGTGTAGAAACCGAATAGGGGTATGGGTTTAATATAACTGCCATGCCCCTAACAGGTTAGCCCGCTACCATCTTAGACTGCATCATCACTTACCATCAGGTGAGATCGCAGTCAAGGGCTAACTTGTAGTGGATTAAAAAAAAAAGCAATTAAATATATATCGCATGCTTTATCGGTGAAGTAAAACGTCGTCGTGAAGAAACCTAAATAGTTCTTCATAACGTTCTCAAAGGTGTTTGAAGTCTATCAAACCGCACTTGACCAGCGTAGTGGACTATGGCCAAACCCTTCTCAGTCTGAGAGGAGACTCGTGTGCTCAGTAGTGAGCCGGCGATGCGTTGAAATGATGATTAGGTAACTATCTGTAGGTAAAAACCGATTCACATACATTTTGAAAACTCGACTATAGACTGTAGTACGCGCGCAAGTTGAATGCAGAGCTTATGTAGGTATGTGTCACCATACATAAGCTCTGCATTCAACTCGCGCGCGAACAATAGGTATTAAGCTATAGGTATTTATAACATTACCTTAATAGATGATGCCCGCGGCTTCGTCCGCGTGGTTTAAGGTTTTACGCGGGAACTCATTAATTTTCCGGGATAAAATTTGAGCCTATGTCCTTCCCCGGAATGCAACGTACCTCTGTAACTACCTAGTTTTGCCAAAATCAGTTGAAAAGATGGGCCGGAAAACTTAGCAGACTGACACATTTTCGCATTTATGGATTAAAATATTAGTACCTATGAATGTAGTTTTCAAAAGCCTTAACTTTCCAATTAGGTAAAATAAGTAGGCAGAGTATAGACGCAGGAGACCTCAATTTTGAGTCTTGACATTAGCTCGGATGGTTTTCTAGGCTAATAATATGCGTTAAAGATCGCGCTGTACCGGAAAAATTAGCATTCACATCTCTGTAGGATATGGATAAAGTCGACCTAACTTATCTAGCCCGGTGGGCAAAATTGGAACTAATTTTTATGCCTGTTTAATTTCTGTTTTTATTTTATTTTTTATACATACTAGCGACACCGTCAAAGGATCAGATAAGTTTGTTGGACTATACGGGTGCGTGTACGATTAACCAAAATAAATCAATGAAATACCTACTCTTATTTTGCAGGAAGACGAAATGCGAATCAATGCTGAAACTTTTGATTCCAGTTTCCACCCATAATAATTAGTTAAGGTAGACAGTTTAAGATCATTGCTTAGGTAATGTATCGAATATCGATATTATTTCTAATCAATAGGAAGGTACTGCGCTAGATCATAGCGATAAGCGAATATAATACTATAAGGGCGTTTATAGCTCTACAAATCTATACACATTTAGGTACAGGTACTTAGGTAGGTTAGTCTAATTAGTTAGTAATAAAAAACCCGTAATATAAAACTGCTCTATGAAAACGTGATCATAAATTTATAGAGATTTATGAATTTTAAATAATTAAAATAAAACTTAATTTGCTTGTATGAGATTCGAGGCTAATGCTTAATATTATTCATTTAAATAGTCGCTTAGAACCTTGGTGTGAAAAAAATGATAGGTTTTATACCAAAAACCATTTTAAGAATAGTTTATTTGGCGCCAATTGTATGCACTTTTTTTTTTTTTACTTATAGAGGACTATTAGTCCGCGTGGATTTAGATTTTGTGGTCCCGTGAAAATTTTGATTTTCCGGGCCTTTGGCTTTTTCCAGGATCTCTATCTGTCCCGGGTTCGATCCTCGGCAGGGTCAATTTGGGAATTTATAATTTCTGAATTTTCTCTGTTCGTCTGCAGTGAGGCTTCGGCCGCGGCTATTTACCACCCTGCCGACAAAAACGTGCCGCCAAGCGATTTAGCGTTCCGGTACGATACCGTGTAGTAACTAGTAATCGATTATGAGTATGGGTTTAATATAACAGGTTAGCCTGCTACCATCTTAGACTGCATCATCACTTAACATCAAGTGAGATAGCAGAGAGCAGTCAAGTGGTCAAGGGTTAACTTGTAGGTACCTAGATTAAAAAAAACACTGCGATATTATCACGTCTTCTTGCGTGTAGGTAACCTAAGGTCGGGTGAAAGTATTGAATCTAGGTGAGAGTCTGGTTTGAAGACATCAGTCATGACATTCTTAAATTCGATACCTACTTACTCTTACCTAGGTACTGTGATTCGATACAACAATGCATACTGATTTGACGTGACTGCAAATCAAGAGGATTTGTGGTAGGTATACCTATTACCTACCTAGTAGAAAGTAGGAACGAGTGATAAATAGACCTATAATGCCTATACCACTACTTAGGTGCAGAAACATTATATTATTTCTTATGAGTTGTGGCGTCTTGCAAACTAGGTTAAACCTATGTCTATATTGTATCGACCCAATTTGCTGTTAGTGAATTTAAAGCAAAACCAATTAACTACTTAAATAACATGACAAGAGAGCTAATTTAATAAAAAAAATTACAATATAGTTTTAGAATTAATATTTAAAAAATAAGTACTTAACTTGTACGGGACGATTATGGACAAATCTGACGGATAGATACTGCCGTCAGATTTATCCCGTTAATCGTTATGTCCCATAACTTGTCAATAATTTTTAACAATAATTTTTTTAAATTTCATTATAGGTACGACTGCCTGAAAAAAGGAGTATATTGTTTTCAGGGTTCATGTATGTATGTATGTATGTATACCTATGTATGTATGTGAGTTTGTATATTCCACCATAGCTTCTATACGCCTGAACGGATTTTAATGAATGAGGTATCGTTAGAATCCTTAGCTTATTCCGGGTGACATAGGCTAGTAAAATTTTTAAAAAAAAATTGATAATGTCCCGCATCAAAGACTAATGTTTTTTTTTTTTCCAAAATGAGATTAAGTAAGTATATTGATTATTGTCATCATCAAGAAAATGATGAGTAGATTCCAAAAATATCAATAATAAATATAAATAATAAATATAAGACTAGTTATATTATTATTAAATATCAATAATAAATATAAGACTAGTT
This sequence comes from Erebia ligea, assembly GCA_917051295.2. Taxonomy (NCBI): domain Eukaryota; kingdom Metazoa; phylum Arthropoda; class Insecta; order Lepidoptera; family Nymphalidae; genus Erebia; species Erebia ligea. The sequence continues at coordinate 15,605,506 of OU785228.1, forward strand.
ATATTTCAATATCCAGTGATTTACAATAAAATATCATTTAACTATGGCAGTCGTATTTTTTAATTCACTAATTGTTTTCAAGTTATTTATAATATCTTTATTGAAAACATTAGGTAGGTACATTAAAACTTATAATTAGTTACCTACTTACTTACAATTTTTTAAGTCTCGATTGTAGAGATTGTAGAGTTGTTGTGTTGTTTCGCCTGGATTCATTGTTATGAAATACAAAATTATATTAAGTAGGTACAGATATTAGATAAATCATAACCTTCGAAGTTCGTCCTAAAATGTTGGTCGACAATTTTTTGCTTGGAGTAATTTTTTGCCCAGATTTGGAATAGCCAATGATATAACTTTGTCATCTCATTAGCAATGGGATGATAAAAAATATAATGAATGACGCTTTGTTGAATATCAATTAGGCCTGCCTATACTTACCTGTCTAAGTTTTTTTAGATATTACTAGCTGATGCCCGCGTCTTCGTCCACATTGATTGAAGTTTTTTGGTTCCCACGAGAGCTTTTTAATTTTCCGGGATAAAAAACTTATGTGTTATTCTATACTATATCTATCTATCTCTGTGCCAAATTTCATCCAAATCCGATCAGCCGTTCAGGCGTGACTGAGTAACAAACATCCATCCCTACATCCATCAACCCATCCATCCAAACTTTCGCATTTTTAATATTAGTATAGATAAATGGGTAGGAACTAGGTACTTAGGTAGGTAGGTATATCGGGTAATACCAGAAAACAACGCGTGATTTAAAAAAACCTTCCTTCCTAATCCGAACTGCAGCTAGGATTGCATGCCCTTCCGGCTACCGTTTTCACCAGCTCGGTATAAAACTAGGCATGCGCACTCCACCTTAGGCTGCATCACCACTTGCAAGCAGGTCTGATTGCAGCCAAGCGCTAGCCTATCAATTAAAAAAACCCTTTCAACAGTACCTACAATAATTAATTGGAGTTTAAGAACGACTTAATCCGAGCAAACTTGAAAAATCTCGATTTTTCCTTGGCATTTTGTAACAAGACGACATATAGATAGGTACCTACCTCAATGGAAAATTATACCTATTGTAGCTTTTATTCGATTCTAGCTCTACAATCAAAAATGCACTATTAAGTCGTAGGTTCCAAAATAGGAATTAAAAGGTTACAAATGATCCATCGCAGATTATCGAATTATCGTTCTTATTGTTTAGCAAGAAATATTAAATTCGACTGCTTGCAGATCGAATTAGATTGAATCATTATAAGTATTATCTTAACTTTGAAATGTCATTGCAAATGTTCACATGATGTTGAAATGGAATACCAAATAGGTAGGTAGGTACCTACTTCAGCTTGGCTATAAATCCTCAATAGATCTGCGTAGCACAAATTAAATATAATATCTGTTGGAGTTGTTTCTACTAGGGATGTTATGGATATCATATTTCGGATCTGGATACGGATATGGATATAGGAATAAAATTATATCGGTTTCGGATACGGTTACAGATATGTAATTATTTCGGACTAGCTGATGCCCGCGACTTCGTCCGCGTGGATATACCAAGTTTCATCGAAATAACTTGAGAAATGACGGACTTTTATACCAACTTTCCACCCCTATTTCATCCCTTTGGGGGTAGAATTTTGAAAAACTGTGAAACACGTGTGTTTTCATTTCTAACCCGCTGCTCATATACCAAGTTTCATGGATATAACTTGAGAAATGAAGGACTTTCATACAACCTTTCAGCCCCTATTTCACCCCTTTGAGGGTAAAATTTTGAAAAACTGTGAATTACGTATGTCTTCATTTTTAACCCGCAGCTCATATACCAAGTTTCATGGCTATAACTTGAGAAATGAAGGACTTTCATACAAACTTTCAACCCCTATTTCACCCCCTTAGGGGTGGAATTTTGAAAAACTGTGACACACGTACTTCTTTATTTTTTACCGTAAGCCAAAATAAAAAGTTTCGTTGATATAACTTGTAAAACATCTTGAGAAACGAAGGACTTTCATACCAACTTTCATCCCCTATTTCACCCTTTTGGGGGTCGAATTATCAAAAACTGTGAAACATGTATGTCTCCATTTTCAACCCGCAGCTCATATATCAAGTTTCATGGCTATAACTTGAGAAATTAAGGACTTTCATACAAACTTTCAACCCCTATTTCACCCCTTCGGGGGTCGAATTTCGGGATAAAAAGTATACTATGTCCTACCTCGTAGTATGGGCTCAAATCGTGCCAAGTTTCTTTTGAATTCATTCAGTAGTTTCGGCGTGATGCGCGGCCAAGATACAGACAGACAGACAGACAGACAGACAGACAGACAGACAGACAGACAAAAATGAAAAAAATTACAGATTTGGCTTCAGTATCGAATAATGAGTGCCCTCCAAAAAAAATTTTCAAAATATCTTCAATGTACAGAATTGGACCTGTTACAGTTTTATTATAAGTATAGATAGATTATCCGTTAGTTTCGGATAGTTTCGGTTACGGATATCTATATTAACTTGATAAAAAATGCCCAAATTAAACTCGACTTTGGTGGCGTTTTGTCTGTAGAAATCAATTTAATACTTAACACAAGACTTTCTTAAATTAAGTATCAACTCTTAAATAAAAAAACTAACTAGCTAAGAAAGCGGTTATGTTATGAATAGAAATAACAAACAAACTGCAACGCGCGAGCGGTGAAACAAAAACCTGTCGAAACATGTCGTTTTATTTGGACTCCTCCCTTATACGAAACTATCCGAAACTTGTGAAACGGATACGGTTACGGTTACGGATATATTTTTATTTCGGATATCCGATAGTTTCGGTTACGGTTACGGAGCTCCATAACATCCCTGGTTTCTACCAAGGAAAACTTAAGAAAAACTTTACGCCTAGAAAAAGGCAATACCTAATGGACGCAATAACACGTCTTTCGTCCATGTACCTAGGTAGGTACCTAATAGTACTTATCAGTTTACTTATTGCTGGAAGAAAGGAAAAGAATTTACCTATGCCCATTTATTACAAAGAATAGAGTTGCGAGGAAGCATGGCAACGCTATGGGCAAATGCTGGCAATAATGATGCGAAGGGGAGAGAAGGAAAGAGAAGAATATAGAAGACAGAGTAAGAAATAGAGGGTCAGCACGAAGTAGGTAATGCTAAGTGGTTCCGTGCTGACCCGGAAGACGTGGGGAGAGGTTGTTTTAGTCCGTGCAAGTTGGACACGATTTTTTCCTCCCCCCCGAAGAAAAAAAAGCCCTTTATTACAATTAGGCTTACGCTTGACCGCATTAACACCTGATGGAAAGTGATGATGCGGCCTCAGATGTCACGCGCTTGCCTAGAAGATGCCTATTCACTCTTGATATAAAGATACCCGGATTGTAATTGGGTGGGAAACACAGTTTTAGGTAGAGTGTTCCAGACCCTAGTCATGCGAATGGAGGAATGAAGAAGCAAAGCGTTTCGTACGTGTGGACATTAATATGTAACCTACATTATCAAATACATAAATATTATAAATGCGAAAGTTTGGATGGATGTTTGTTGCTCAATCACGCCCGAACGGCTGAACGGATCTGGATGAAATTTGGCACAGAGATAGATTATAGTCTGGAATAACACATAGGCTCGAGTTCCCGCGGGAACCAAAAAACCTCAACCCACGCGGACGTAGTCGCGGGCATCAGCTAGTAGAGCATAAAATTGAAATGGAATACTTACACCCACAGAACACTTTAAACGAGCAATTCTTGTATATATTCATTGTGGTTTTATAAAATAGCCGATTTTACAATCCATCTTCTTCATGATACTAGATATTAATGTGTTGATGGTGTCTACTTTCGCGGAAACAGATTTAAGACTTGAATGTTTTTTTTACTTTCCAACTTCATACGGATAGGTAGACCGTGAAGTGCCGCGAGAAGAATTTGAAAGATGCTGAGCGAAGCTCGCTCTCGTCCAGGCAGTTAAGTATGTAGTTGGTACTATTATGATAACATATTTATTCCATATTTCCCTACTAAGGAATTACTAGAGTTATCTAATTATATTATTAGGTAGGTACGTCATTATTTTTGTATTTTATTAATGTATGCTCTGTCTTCGAAGATGGAATACCTGCTCGTAGGTAGGTGATCTTTGATCAATATCTCAGTCAATTATGTCTAGATAGTCCTTGGACTTGTAAAGTTTTATATAACTTGTTATATATGCCCATTTAAGATGCCACTAGTCAGTGCGGTCGAGTCGCTAGATCGGTCAACATGCGGCACCTATCCAGTTTCGTTGTTTCGCTCTTTGGATTAACTGTGAGTAGAAACGTTATTATCAAATTCAAATTATTCATTTCCAGAATTATCTTTTACGAGGCACTTTAATAAAAAGTGCATCTCTAGACAATGTTTCACCGTTAAGGTGAAAAAATACTAAATTGATCACAAGATTATAATAAAATTGGCAATTAATTGCGAATAATATGATCACTAAAAAATAGTTAAGAAATTTATATATGATTATGAAATCAATGTATCATCTAATTCTATACGTAGAGGGTATAATATTATGATCATCTATGATTACAAATCTTAGATACAATCTAATTATAATGTAAGCCGTAGGCTTAAGGAAAATGATTTAGATTTTTGTATAAGTACTTATGCTTAATTTGAGCATTAAAATGCGGAAAGCCCCAATTGCTATATTATGATGGGTACCTAGACAACATATACCCATCTACCTGGGTATATTTTGTTTTGTTGTTACCAAAGATTCATCTCAATTCTAGTCCTAAATCACTCGCCGATTGACTCGACATTAAAACGCGCAGCCTAAATAAACCCTAGGCTTAGACCAAGAAAGCTGAAGTTTTGCGCACAGGTTCCCTCTGTAATGTAGACAAGGTATAAGACCTGATTTTTTCTAACTCCCATGGGAGTAAAGTAGCGGGTGTTGACTAGTAGCACATAGGTACATAATGTAGCACATTATTCTGTACTTTATTTTATTGACCGAGCGCAGCGAGGTCTCTGAATCTACTTGAGCGAATTTCGTAAAAATATGGGTACCAAGTACCAACCTAGTACGTAGTATAAGATGGAAATCATGTTTATGATACGTAATATTATGAACTAGTGATATTAAATAATATGTGCATTGTTACCAAATAAATAAGCTTTAATTCGAGTTTTATAGCTTTTGAAAGTTGACTGCAATGACATAAAACTGTCGTAATTTTTTTTTTGTATGTTGTTTTACTTTATAATATATTAGTATTTTTATCAGGATTACACAAGGATATTGTATTATCATCATATTTATTATAATATAAAGAATAAATATTATTAAATTATAAGATTTTTTGCGTCGTCTACCAACGTCAATGAAGGAGGAGGTAATTATGTAGGTAAGTAGGTATTATGTTTTTTACAATACATTTGCTCCTTAAGTGGCTACACCGCTATTAGAAATGTAAAGGAGACTTTTATCACCCTTGTGCGACAACAAAATTACCGCACAGTTTTTCACTGCAAAAAACCTCGGTGAAAAATTCATTTTTGCACTAGTGCGGAAATATTAAATAAATAAACCTTTATTTCAGATCCTTAAAATCCATACAGTGTTAGTAACAATATTTGTGTTATATGGGGCCAAAGAAAATTTTTGTTCCCCGAGGGCGCTATTTTTAATTCAGAGCGAAGTGAAGGATTCTAAAGTAGAATCCTGAGCGTAGCGAGGAATTCAATATACGCCGCCCGAGAACAAAAAATTTGGCCCCGACTGACACAAACTATTTTTCATCATTACGTATGAGAAAAAGCTAGGAGTATCAACCTACTATGTACGGACATTACCTATACGTTTAAGCACCAATCAGAAGCACGAACGCGGACCAACCAGTAGATACTCCTATCAACCTTCTATGTATAGACATTATTTAGACGTATATTTAAAGTTTAAATAAAACACAAATAAATTATTATTTCCTCTTTGGACTAGCAGCCATAATTCCGTTCGAAATTCAAAAAATGTAAAGACGTATAATATCCGATCAACAAATTGATCACGTGACTTATCGAAGACAACTCACAACAGGCACTCAAACATTTTTGGATTTCGAACGGAACGAGCGACAGGTTTCTGCGACGAACGCAGTATTCTAAAGCACGAACGCGGACCAATCAGAACAGAGAAAGAGGTACACCTACGCACCGGACTACTGAAAACAAAAAAGAAATATCCTTATTCTTTTATCACAATATGACACAATTTTTTTTCTCGCTGACACTTTTTCATGTGTAGGCTTTTTTCGCGAATTCGCGTACGTTTAATAAGTATATGGCATTTTCTCATTTTTCCCTGTTTTTATACACAGGCAATATTTAGTAAAACGGTGTTAATACACGTGTGCATTTAAAACTAAATTCTCGGTTGCCTGCGGCGGCTTAGGTATATAAAAATGGGCCCCTCATGTGTAATTTTCATCATGATGCACTTGTAGCTTACGCAATGTATTTTAAATAATATACAAAATGAAATCTAAATTAAAACTAATATTACAAACACTATTAAATTAAAACTAAGTAAAATAAATTAAATTAAATCTAAAACCTCATCGAGACCACCGCAGCGAGGCATATTGTACCCAAGATGCTGGCAGCATTACCCCTTTGGATGGCCAAACTTACTACTATTACCTATTCTGTGGCCAAACTAATTCTTTGACCAAGGTAGCTGCCAGCTCTCGGGTCCCCTGTTGACTCGATATACAAAATTATAAAACTCCAATATCCTTCAATAATTACCTTGAAGTTTATAATATTTTATTTGTCAGTTAAGTACCAAACGCACTTAGGTAATAATAATAATAAATATTTTTCTAGACTAGTTTTATATTTATATTCGGTGGATATATGCTAATCTATTCGTCCGCATGGATTTATTTTAAAAAATCCTTATTTTTATCCAATTTTTTTAAACCTGAACATTGGAAAAATGTCTGGTTTTATCAAAGAAATCGGAATCTGCTTATTACTATTTTTTCAGTATAGGTTTTATCACAGAAATGAGAACCCTGCTTAAATTGGATTCATAGAGCTAAATAATCTCTACAGTAATTAATTAATAGGTTCTAGATTACACACGCGTACGTTTTTTTTTATGATCTACAAGTTAGCCTTTGACTGCGATCTCACCTAATGGTAAGTGATGATGCAGTATAAGATGGTAGCGGGCGGGATGGCAGTTATATGGTATGGGTTTAATACCCCGATTCGGTTTCTAGAGTAGGGTGGTAACTAGCCACGGCCGAAGCCTCCCACCAGGCCAGACCAGGGAAAATTCAGAAATAATAAATTCCCAAATTGACCCTGCCGGGGATCGAACCCGGGACCTCCGCACGTTGTGAAAACAGCGCTCGTCAAACATATCTATAATACGTAGGTACGCTAAGCTTGTCAGTTGCCACTCAAGATAGTAGGTACTCGTAAATAAAGTACGGTGTCAACGTGCTTAGTTTTCCAATCGATCCCTGGTCACTGACCTCAATTATTTTGCCGGTTAGTATTGGCTTGTTAACTTTGCCATACTTACTTAAACTGGTATTCCAGTGCAAGCTGGAAATTAGCTTAATACTTTTAGCTAAGTTTTTTTAAAGGAGTTCTCAATTCAGCCCATAATATATTTTGCTTTCTGCATACTACTCTGTCAAGAAAGTACCGGGAAAAGGTCTATAATATACAAAATGTTAATTATTATTCCAAATTTATTGTATCTCCTTCAAAGTAGGCCCCTTCGGAAATAATACACTTACGCCAACGAATAATCCAATTTTCAAAGCATTTTTTAAAGGCATTTTTCGGAATAGACTTCAGTTCTTGCCGCGTATTCTCTTTTACATGTCTTCTATCGATCGAAAACGGGTGCCACGAAGTGGTAATTTGAGTTTTGGAAAGAGAAAAAAGTCGGCCGGAGCCATATCCGGTGAATACGGTAGTTTTTCGATGGTATTTGTTGAGTTTTTGGTCAAAAATTCATTCACAATGATGGCCTTGTGCCTTTTAGTTGAAGACGTTGATGGCCGACCAGAGCGAGGCAAATCTTCCACCACATCGCGACCACTTTTGAATGCATGATACCACTCGTATGCACGTGTTTTTGATAAAGTCGATTCCCCGTAAGCTTTCTGCAACATTTTCAGCGACTCTGGACACGAAATTCCATTTGCGATGCAAAATTTGAGACAAACTCTTTGTTCGATATTTTCATTCAGTGTAAAAATCGCAGAACACTATTGAGATGAACTGACAAAATGGCGCACTGTAAACAAAGTAAATAACAATTGACGCTCAAACTTCGCGGCAATATAGACGACAGTTGTGTCAACTAAGCGACAAAAAAAAATTTTTGAATTGAATCTGGAATTAGAAACAAATGATGAATTCCTGGTACTTTTTTGACAGAATGTATAAACATTCTCACATGCGAGCCAGTTTGATTGCAGCCAAGCGCTAGCCTATGTATTAAAAAAAAACACTCCTTTTGTACTCTTTGAAATACCTATAGGGACTCTCACACTTTTTGTACTCAATAGGAGAAGTTCGCGAGCTGGTTCTCTTAAATTTCGGATTCAACTCCTTAATCCTGATGTTAAAGAGTTGGTTCGCTTAAGGAGATTCATAAATTGTTTAGCTTCAATGCTATTTTTCGTGACATCATGAAAATTACTCTACATAGGTACATTAGTTTCACAAAGTCATCTGTTTTATGGTCGTTATTAGGTTTTAAAGATTTTTTTGAATTATAAACCAATAATTTTAAGTTTAAATGCGTGCTATGCCACATGGTATTCATGCCATCTTCACAATAGATAAATGAGAGTGAGGCCCGTCTTTGTGTTTTGAACTAAGTATGATTTACTAGCTGATGCCCGCGACTTCGTTCGCGTCGAAAAAGTTTTTTTAATTCCCACGGGAATATGTTACTCTCCAGGTCCTCAAGTAGGTACACCCATGCAAAAAACCAGGTTGATCCGTTGTTCTGTTGCAGCGTGATTAAAAGACAAACCAACAAACAAACAAACACACTTTCGCATTCATCAAATAAATATTATAAATGCGAAAGTTTGGATGTATGGATGTATGTTTGTTACTCAATCACGCTCCAACGGATGAACGGATCTGGATGAAATTTGGCACAGAGATAGATTATAGTCTGGAATAGCACATAGGCTACTTTTTATCCCGGAAAATTAAAGAGTTCCCGCGGGAACCGAAAAACCTCAATCCACGCGGACGAAGTCGCGGGCATCAGCTAGTATTAGTATAATTTCAACTGCATCATCCAGGGAAAGGATTTTAATTTCTAAACGCCTCTGTGTTTTGAACTACGATTTACGAGTATTTCAGCTGATGATGCAGGGTAAAGCTTTTATTTTCTAAACCTTAGTGATTCAGGATTGGTTGATGCAAATTAATATTGCCAGTAGCATTGGCTCATTGATCTTCGGGTCTTTCCTAAGGGTCTATCCGCTATCGGATTGTCTTGACTATGCTATGCTATGCTATGTACCTAAGTATCGCTCGCAGTGGATAACTAAGATTCCTATTGACAGAATGATATAAACGAGTTTCTGTAAATGGTACGTGGAAAGTTTCTTAAATAGGTAACTCGTGCTAAGGCAGCTTAATAGTTTATTTTATGACTAGCGAAAGCCCGCGACTTCGTCCGCGTGGATTGAGGTTTTTGTTTCCCGCGGAAACTCCTTAATTTTCCGGGATACAAAGTAGCCTATGTATTATTCCAGACTATAATCTACCTCTGAGCCAAATTTCATGCAGATCCGTTCAGCCGGTGTGGCGTGATTGAGAAACAAACATCCATCCATACATCCATCCAAACTTTCACATTTATCATATTAGTATATATTATGATAATAGCCCCATGGTTAATCAATCTCTTATGGATATCTAACGAGCAATGGTCGAAGTTGATGTCTTTCAGTGGGTACACTTAAAAAATTCACAGTTCGCGACTTCAGATATTTTTCGATCAGTTCGATTTTTGGTCCATAATATGTAACATCGTAAGTACTAATATTATAAATGCGAAAAAGTGTTGGTTTGTTGGTTTGTCCTTCGTTCTGATTGAAGGATGGGGTTGCTCTAGCAACGGATCAATGTGTTTTTTTTGCATGGGTGTAATTGAGGACCTGGAGAGTGACTACTTTTTATCCTAGAAAATAAGGAAGGAGGTCCGTAGGAATTAAAAAACTTATCTGCGCTGACGAAGTCGCGGGCATCAGCTAGTTAAATATAATATGAGAGTGTTTTACAAAACACGCCAAGGTGATTTTACGATATTTTATGAAGAAGTCCTACCTATTTTATTATTGCGATCTCGCCTGAGGCACATTTACAGATGCAGTCTTTAGATTTCTTAATCATACCGATTATCTTAATCGATTTCTACTTTCTACGCGGCATCGTACACAGGGTCGCTAGGTATAACAAGATTAAAATAGGTAGTAGCTAAATTGCGTTAAAACTAGCCTGAACAAAATCTCGCTTCAGAAAAACATTTTCTCAAAGGAGCTTGTTTCTAAATTACCTACCTAGTACCTACTTAAATATCTACTTTAAAGAACATTTTACATTAGGATAATAATGGCGTCAGTTGTAAATATGTAGGTATTACTTAACTAAATATTTAACCTAAGGTCAAACGTTTTTGTCTCGTTAACGACTGTAAAAAAATTGCGTTTCCAGACGTCTTCATAGCACAAAATATCTAAGTAGGTATCTACCTATAAAATACATGTATTATGAACTTCATTAAGGAAGTTAAAATGTTTCAAAAATTCAAATTCCGAAAAATCTAGGTTTATCTACCTAACTAACTATAGGTTACATTACAGTAACATTATTAGGATCCAACCTGGTTCGCACTGGTGGGTAAACCTATTTGAATGTTACCTTCTGGATATAAATTTTTCTTAAATAATTATAGTCAACATCATCTGGTATACTTACTCACCTACAATAGTTTAAATTATTGTAACTATAACTATTACTCATGAAATTTTTTACTACTTAATGACTTAGGTAATTAACTTATTATTGGTTTCTCATATTATCGATACAGAAGAACTGTATGAGAGTTAATATGAGACTAGCTACATTACATAGGAAGTCTCATCATCTGAACGCGGTGCTAATTTAGACCAGCTTAGTTACATCCAACGAGGGGGTTGATCCCAAAAAATTATCTCCGTATGATACTAGTCGGGCACTTTTCCGACAAAACACGTGAGTTTAATCGGGAGTTATGTATGGTTAAAATGATTATCACTCACGATAGTTAGCGTAAAACACCCGCCACACGCCCGACCCGCGCCCGCGTTCTGTGTGATGTCGTCCATATAAATACGAGGAATTCAACCCGCCGCGCACCCGACCCGGCCCGCACCCGACCCGGCCCGCACCCGACCCGCGCCCGTTCCCTGTGTGTTTTCCCCATAAACGTTAAAATAGTTTCAATTATGTTTGATTTCAGTTGGCGGCAGCCGCACAAGCGCCTTGCATTGAGCTGAACGATGGCAACAAGATGCCGATTGTTGCTCTCGGCACGGGCAGGGGCACTGCGAGCGAAGTAAGCATCTATATAGTAGAACATCATTATTTTTGGCAGGATAACACGGGGATGTGACCTGGAAAAATACGTGCCAAAAAACCGAGGAGAGAGACAGAGTTTACCTACTTGTATGTATTCTCTAATACTTTAAACGAGCAATTTCACAAGTTATTATCACTAACATGATAATAGTCGTTAAAGCCCGCCAACCCGCATTGGAGCAGCGTGGCGGGTCTAAGCTCTAATTCCCACTCTCCTATGAGAGTGGAGGCCTGTGCCCAGCAGTGGGACGTTAATGGGCTGTGGTGGTGGTGGTGGTGAAATCTCGGAAACGGCTCCAACGATTTTCATGAGGGATTCGGGGGCGATAAATCGATCTAATTAGGATTCATTTTTAGAAAATGTCGTTTTATCCGTGTTTTCAGGCAATGAAAAACTGCAACAATATCATTAGAAACCGAAGGTAAATTTCGCCACTATCTACACACACACTTAAAACAAATTGCACTTACCTAAGACAATTGCAGTCTGCCTAGTGAAAGTTGAAGAGAGTAAAATTACGGTCTTCAAAAAAAATTGTGTTAGATATTTTTTTTTTGGTATCGCCATGGTGTTACCTTGAGTTTTTTATGGCCCCAATTTTTCCGGTAAGTAGGTATAAAATGTAAAATACTTACCTATACGACTCGCTGGGGGGTTACTATAACATCGCTTATATTATATTATTTTAGTATTACTCGAATTAATTCGAGTCATTATAAGTCTGTACTTGTTACCTACTAAGTAGTATACGAGTAGTGCATGTTATTTTATGCATAGGTACATGAATATTGATTAGTGATTCAGTAATTATTTACTTTGTTATATTTTAATCTGGACATATTATTCTAAGACCGCGGTAATTACGTTACAATTAAACTCATATTGTAAATATGGTGAAATAAGGTTGTAATCAATAAATGTTTATACTATTTGTATGACTGGAACTAGATCATATTCTATTTCTGGAATTTCGGAAATTCCATCTCCAAGGAATTTTTAAAAATTCCATCCGAGCAAAGCAGGGGCAGGTCACCTAGTTACATGATATTTAAATTCGTTTAAAGTTGCTAAACAAGTTTCTTCTTGGTGGCGATGACCTCCCATAAACGTCTAATAGCAATTAAAAGTTCGATGTTTCACATTGACAATAATTATATTGACCTCTTTCGGAAAAATATGTATATAAACTAGTCTATCTACAAGTGTAACAAGTTTAGTATTAAAATGAGTCGTAAATCAACTGATAAGCATGAACGTACCTATTTACAAAAACTAGGGGTGCTTAACAGAGCGAAAAGGTACTTTGCGCCCAAGCACATACTTCTAGCAGGAGCCTGTGCATCGCGCAAGTTCTGCCCCACATGGAATACAGCTCACACCTTTGGACCGGAGCACCCCAAAATTCAAAATTTTTATTTAAATAAACTTTAACAAGTACTTTTGAATTGACGAGTGAGTCTATCTCAAAATGACTTGCCCGTTGGAGTCTCTAGAACAAAAGACATCAGTTCTCTTTATACTATCGACTACAACGGGGAGTGTTTAATCTAATACCATTTTCCGTGGTCTCTAGTAGCACCCTTCGTCGCAGAAACAAATACCTTTTTTTTTTTGGTATCGGGGGGGAAATCTTCTTAAGATACTTACCTGATTTCTTGGGGGAGAAATCAGGTTATGTGAGATTTTTACTCACTAAAACCCCCTCGGTGGCCACCCTCACCATTTTCCGTGGTCTCTAGTCGCACCCTTCGTCGCAGAAACAAATACCTTTTTTTTTTGGTATCGGGGGGGAAATCTTCTTAAGATACTTACCTGATTTCTTGGGGGAGAAATCAGGTTATGTGAGATTTTTACTCACTAAAACCCCCTCGGTGGCCACCCTCAGCGCTGTGTTGGGAAGCTCCGAGATCTCAAAATATGAACGCATCGGAGTATCCCGTGCGCGATGAAACAAATACCTAGATGCCTGATCCTGTCATTCCGCTCCGTTATGGAACCAGCTTCTATCTTTTGTGTTCCCTCATGATTATAATATCTCTTAATATGATGCTCTTCAAAGAGCGGATAAACAAATTTTAAGGAAAGAGCTAACTAATGTGGCTAATTCAGAGTTCTGTTGTACACGATCTCTAAACTAACAGGACTAAATCTAGCACTTTCTTATTCCGTAGGGCGTAGGCTATAGCAAAGGTAGGTACTATTATATTAAGTATCCTGTGCAAGTTTTTTTTTTTTTTAAATTGTTACAGTTTTGGTGGGTAGCACTGAGAAAAACCACGTAGGTTTAAATTGCGTGCTCTTGCGTCAACTATCAAAATTTTAAACTATTTAATGCTATCTAAATTAGTGAAAATACATGAAAAAACTAAAACTAAACTACCTACAACTTGCTTAAGAAAATATAAGAAGACTTATATTTTAAATTATTCTAAAATTACTATCGAGACTATGTATTAAGCGAGGGATCATGTATGCGCTAGTGCGCTCACCATATTTGTTCTTAGCTGACACGGTTATTATGTGAATTGGTATCGTTAGTTTGAAATGCCATTTCTTCCGAGCGGAGTCAGCACAATAGGTAGATACTTGACGACCTTGCACTTTTGAACTAAAGACGTCAGTTCGTCAGTAGAGTTTTCGTGTTGATATAACTTTATCTTATTTTCCAGTCCGCATCAAAAGACGAGGTCCGTCAAGCAGTTTATATGGCCATAGAAGCAGGTTACAGACACATAGACACCGCGGCCATTTACTTCGACGAGACAGAAGTCGGTCAGGGAATTAAGGATGCTATTGATAAGAATCTTGTAACGAGGGAAGAACTCTTTGTTACCACTAAGGTAAGTTATGCAAAAGATTTTAATACTATAAAAATTTCAAAGGGCTAAGAAAGGATGGGGGTGACTAATATAATATCGCTAGAAGTCTGGCGGCTTTAAGTGAGTGGGCACCTATGTGGTAGAGAGGACGTTGGCGCCGAAATCTGTTGAGATTTCGGCGCCAACGTCACTGCCAATCGTGCACTGGGTGCAGAAGCGTCGGAACGAGGCTTTTCATTGTCGTCACACCAGCGAGAAATAGAAGGGGATTTCAAGCGAAATAGAAGGGATTCACAAAATCTAGATGATATACGTATAATATAGATGATGATGATGATGATGATGAAGTTTAGAGAAAGTTGTATTGTTATTTTGTTGGCAAAACGACCTCTTGTAAGCAACATTGATGATGCAACTTTTTGTCATATAAATCATTGCCAGTGACAAACATTTCCTGTTATTCTGGATAAGTGTCATCCGTGAGTTCCCAGGGGAAGAACTCTGTTTTTAGTGCAAGATAGGCTTGTGCTTGACGACGACAATCATAAATAGCAAGCAATGATAAAGCCTAGATTGGATTTGGAGCGCGTTTGGTTAGAAGATGCCTATTCGTATATTATCTTGAAGGTACTTAGATAACTTACTTATACGTCGGAAGCTTTGTTACCTTAGTCTTAATGAAAACGCTTCGTACGAGTAGGCTAAATATCGATCACAATATGAGAATGCCATGCTCATAGATTCTGCAGATGGTAATTGTTTTATAATAAACCCTCTTTTGCAGTTGTGGAGTGACAAGCATAGACAAGAACAAGTGGTGCCAGCACTTAAAGAGTCTCTCCAGAAACTCGGCCTGGACTATGTTGATCTTTACTTGATTCATTTCCCTGTTGCTGTGAAGGTAAGTTCCTCGCTTCGCTCTCGGGTAAACTTTGTAGGTCTGACAACGGGATCCTGTAAAAACCTAAGCGTACATGGATGAAGTTGCGGGGAAAAGCTAGTATACTGGACAGTAACAGCAACATAGTATACGACAGTCAGTTTTCGCTGGACAACAATTAGTGTAAAAGTTCCTTGATTCCATTATAATATGTATTCCGTTTAAAAAGTATAGTTTAAAAATTAAAGTTTACAAGATTAGTCCGCGTGGATTTGGACTTTGATTTCCCGATACAAAAAGTATCTTTTATAAAAATTATCATTTTTCCGTCTCCATCTCCAAGATGTGACCATTCTATGACAAATTTCATTAAAACCTTACGGGCAAAAATTTTTGTCTATTGTGTATCATACTAATATTATAAATGCGAAAGTATGTTTGTTTGTTGGTTTATTGGTTGGTCCTTCAATCATGCCGCAAAGGAGCAACGGATCGACGTAATTTTTATCATGGGTATAGTTGAGGACCTGGAGAGTGGCATAGGATACTTTTTATCCCGAAAAATTAAGGAGTACCCGCGGGAATCAAAATAACTTAAACCACGCAGACGAAGTCGTGGGCATCATCTAGTTACAAAATACTGGAAGAAAAGAGATTGGAGCTGCACAAACTACCGCTACAGGACGAAACGTTTTTACGATTTGATGCGAACGATTCGCGCGGTCCAGATTCGTCCTGTTCAGTCAGATTGCTTTCGCCCTAACATCGGTTCTGCTCTTGAGCCTTGGACACACATTTGCATTGCTCAAAAACTCATAATAAAAATACGTTGCAGGAAGACGACAGTTATGATGATGTGGATTATTTGGAGACTTGGAGAGGAATGGAAGAAGCACGAGCCCTGGGATTGACCAGGTCCATCGGTTTGTCCAGCTTCAACGCCAGCCAAGTCGATCGGGTCATTACCAACAGCAGGGTTTGGCCCGCTGTCAATCAGATCGAGGTAAGGGGACGTTTATTTATACTACGTAAGAGGTTTCAGGGGAAAGATGGGGTAAACAAACAATTTATTGAATTCCTAATGGATAAGGGCTCATGAGTCATGGTATTAAGTGAGAATTTTGGAACTGAATGTACTTTTGCCTGTCTTGGCTAAGTTAAAGATATGAGGGAACAATAGATACACGATTCTACCAAATTGATTCACTTATGGTTAAAAGAGTGACGAAATAAAAGCCAACGTGTGGCAACAAGGACAATGATTTTGGTTCAACTTCGTTCTTCCAAGTTGAACGACGGAAGTCAATCGTGTACTAATAAAGCTATTTGTTACTCGCATACCGGATATAATATATCATGTAACTTTAAAGAACACGACTGACATCCAGGATATCAAGAAAAAACTTCTTTATATCTTCTATTCCAGGTTAACCCAACCCTAACCCAAGAGGCTCTGGTCACTCACTGCCAGGAGTTGGGTGTTGCAGTCATGGCTTTCAGTCCATTCGGCTTCGTGGTCTCCAGGAACCGCCCCGATGCACCACCTCCGCGAGCGGACGACCCAGCACTCGTGCGATTGGCTAACAAGTACAAGAAGTCAGTTGGACAGATTGTCCTACGGTACCTGGTAAGTAAGAGGGACGAGTGGCCGAGAAGCGGCAACGCATATCGGTCGATGGCGATTGTTAAGCACCGTTGACCCAAGTCGGTAACTGGATGTCTGATAATCGAATCTGATAATAATCGTCTTTTTGTAACGATTAATTATTATCACTAAAATCTGATAATAATCGTTACAAAAACTGTACTAGATAACGGTAGGTACTCCGGTTTTCAATAATAATCATACATCATCTTTGAAGTTTGGGTACTAAAAATACAAAAGAATAATGTTGAAATCGACAAATTACTCTGCAACTGATTCAGAATGTCCTTCGCACCGAGAAGAATCTACAAGAAACTCGGTGCTATTCTTTTCAAAAAAGTTCAAAACTCAAATTCAAACTCAAACTCAAAGTATATTTATTCAAAATAGGTAGGTACCTACAAAGTACACCTTCTGAACGTCACGGTTACAAAGTATAAGACGTGATGGTCTTAATTAACTACGGTTTCTTAAAACTAAAGCTACGAGGGTTCAAAGCGCGCCGTCTGAGAATTGAGCCCACAGCAAACTCAGCTTTTTTTCATTATCTGGTGATAATGGTAGTAATCTCACAAATATCGTAAATTAATTCGATTATTAATTATATAACACTTAAATATATACCAATTACTTATGCCGCTGGAACAATTCATACCCATGCCTCTTTATCATTTAAATAATCCTTTACTCAGTAATAGGATTTTTCAACTAAGTAGTTTACGTTTTATAAAAACTTTGAACTTGTTGAGAGACATCTCCAATATATTGTCTTCTGGGAGTTTATTATAAAAACGTATAGGTACTGTTACCGACACTAAACTACTAATTTTACAACGTCTAGAAGCTGGCACCACAATTTTATTCTTATTTCTTGTATTATCATTACCACCATTTTAATTACCTATTTTTTTTTCAGATTGACCGCGGCCTAATTCCTATCCCGAAATCTGTCAACAAGGAGAGATTAGCACAGAACATAGACCTATTCGACTTCAGCCTGACCAAGGAGGAGGTTCAACTGATTAACGGATTCAACAAGAACAAGCGTGTCATCGACTTTGAAGACTGGAAAGACTTCCCTAACTTCCCGTATGTGGAATATTAATGCATTTATAAATAATATGTAATAGCTTAAGAATTTTCTTACTTTAATTGTTATTAAAGAGTTCGTAATGTAACTATCGTTTTATTTTTATCGAAAAAGTTTTTTTGAGGGCTAAAAAGTAGCCTATTTCACTCTCCGGTGATTGAATGACAAACAAACACACTTTTGCATATTTTATAATATTAGTATGATAGAACAAGGATATTGAACGCGTTCTAACAAAAAAGGAAAAAGAGCTGCCATCGTCAAAAACATAATTATTATGGTCCAAGATCCCGCGACGATCAGACCTTCGTTATTTTGTTAAAGCTGAAAGTGTTTCTGGGTACTTCTCAGGCGCCTCATTATTTGATTGACTTCGGTGGCACAATTTTTTTTTTGTATTTGAGACATACTAGCAGGAAATATCAAATCTAGATTTAATTTAGTTAATATTGGTAGTAAAGGGAACTTTATAGGCCCAGCGGTTACATCGTAACTCGATTTTCAAAAAATGGTGTCCACCGAAATCAATATTTTAGTCACCGAAATCAAAATAAAATTATTTATGGAGGTATTTAGTATTTTGAAGACTAAACGTAAAGAATTTCAGGTTAATTTTTCAATAAAATATTTTAAAATATTATTTAAAATATTACTTACAACATAACATATTATACCTACTTTAATTACTTAACTTAGATTTAGGAAAATTTACGAAAATCAACTTTGTACTTATGTATGTATTTTAAATAAATGACCTACTAAATGAAATTAAAAATAGTAACCATAACAAAGTAGGAACTTAAAACAGTCTCTATTTAGATCTATCATAACACACATAGTCCAGTCGCTTATTTTGAAGCGAAAAAAAAACAAAATTGTTAACTGGATGGGAACAGTTGGAAATGGTAAGGTGGCATATAATAAACGTAAAAAAAAATGCGTGAGCAGAGCTTTTTCCAGATATATTTGGGGGATGAAAAGGGGTGGAATTTTGGATTATTGTGATATCCGGCGAAAGTTGACTTCGGAGAGAAAAGTGTACAATAAAAAAGTTGTAGATCATAAAAAGATCTACCACTTTTGTATGAATGGTTTTTTCACATAACCTCAAAATCTCCGAGTAAAATGCGAAAAACCGCTTTTATCGTTTTTTATTTTTCATTTACACAAAAATAATTTTATTTTGACGAAACTTGGTGATAGTATACATTTTTGTATTTAAAATATTTACAAAATTTTTCAGATAAAAATATTAAGAGACTTCCGTGATAATCACGTTTTTAGGCCCAAAAAAATATTTTTCAAATTAAAATTCTCCTTTGGAAAATTATCGTAGAGACTTATTTCAGGTCGCAATTTTATCGTTTTGAGTTATACTTTCTTGTGAAATAATAAAAAAATACAGCCGCCATTTAGAAACATGCTCAAAAATTAAAAAATCATAAATGAATTTTGCAACCATCTTTTTTTTACTAAATAGATTAACTATTTCCACCGAAAACACTGAGATCAATCCCACTGAAATCAAAATAATGGGCAATATCCCAGATTTTTACAAAAGTATCCTAAATTTATAATAATAACCTCCTTAATTGCAATCTAGCACTCATACGATATACGTTTGTATAAATTAAATAATAGTTGTTTAAATAGATATGGATAGAACAGTTCCACCGAAATCAAGTTTATGGGTATACCAAGCCACCGAAAGCGATTACTTATCTTAATAAAAGGGACGCACAGAGAGGCACAGACGTGTTGCCTAACCACCGATGCGGCGTGACGGATAGTTTGTCTTACTCTTACTACTATTCTCGCAGTTATTAAAGTACAGAAGTTATAAGAGAATTGGAGCGCGCCACCGGTATCAATTCTAAACGTCGGACGCGAAAACAATTTGTTGTAAGTTGTCAACTAAGCCCTATTATTGATTATAAATATTATAATTTGAGCTAGTAACTAACTAGTTTCTTGTAAGCACCTGCAAAATAGTGGCATATTTTATAGAAAAAAAGAAAAAAAATAATTTTCAACTCAATATGGGGTGCGGGACACGGCACCGAGGTCAATATTTCCGCGGTTTTCTTTTTTTAACTTAACTTACATAATGTTTACCTAAAAAAGGACATAGGCCCCCCCTAATATTTTGATCATATCTACCATACATAAAATTATCAAGAGGCTAGCAATATATTTCATACAGGTTTTCGACCCGGACACGCTTTTTTGAGCCGTTTGAGAATGACCCTTCTATATATTTCTCTAATAGAGGTATAAACAATCCCCGACTATGAAGTTTGGATCGCGGTTGCTTTGGAAGGTATCAGGTAAAAAAGAAAAAGGTGGCACCTCAAATTCGTTACAGCATTAAGCTCCGTTTTTTTATATTTTTCTTTGGAATAATATTAGAAACCACGTTTTCCATTGTCAGACACCTAGTACGATTGCAACCCCCTGTCAGACACCCTGTTGTTTTATAATTTAAGAGTGTCTGACAGGGGTTTACAATCGGGGGTTTATAGGTGTCTGACAATGGACAATAGGCCTAGGTCCTTTCCCGGTATACCACCTATCCCTGTACTAAATTTCATCAAAATCGGTTGAACAGATCGATTGGACCGTGAAATCGTAGCAGACTGACAGACAAAGAGATACTTTTGCATTTACAATATTAGTATGGATATAAACTTATCTGACCCGGTAGCCAAAATTAGAACTAATTCTTATGTCTGTTTAGTTTTTATTTTTATACGACTGCCTGAAAAAAGGAGTATAATATTGTTTTCAGGGTTCATGTTATGTATGTGAATTGTGAGTTTGTATACTTCTATACGCCTGAACGGATTTTGATGAATGAGGTATCGTTAGAATCCTTAGCTTAGTCCGGGTGACATAGGCTAGTAAAATTAAAAAAAAATTTGATAGGACTGACCATGGTCCCGCATCAAAGACTAAAGTTGATTTTTTTTTACCAAAATGTGATTAACTATATTGTCGTCATCAAGAAAAGGATGAGTAGATTCCAAAAATATATATGACTATACCTATTTCAATATCCAGTGATTCACAAAAAAATATCATTTACGAGAACTATGGCATGGCAGTCGTATTTTTTAATTCTTTGAGTTATATTCACTTGTTATATAGGTACGTCTTGGTATACTAGCGACGCTGTCACCAGGTCAGATAAGTTTTTTTTTATTCACTTCAAGTTAGCCCTTGACTGCGATCTCACCTGATGGTAAGTGATGATGCAGTCTAAGATGGTAGCGGGCTAACCTGTTAGGGGCATGGCAGTTATATTAAACCCATACCCCTATTCGGTTTCTACACAGCGTCGTACCGGAACGCTAAATCGCTTGGCGGCACGTCTTTGCCGGTAGGGTGGTAACTAGCCACGGCCGAAGCCTCCCACCAGGCCAGACCAGGGAAAATTCAGAAATTATAAATTCCAATGGTTACCAATTTCTTTTCCAAAATCGAAAAGCCTGTTACATTTTTTATATATATATATATATAGCGAGCAAACAAGCAGGCGGGTCACCCGATGGTAAGTGATTACCGCCGCCCATGGACATTTGCAGCACCAGAGGAACCGCCAATGCGTTGCTGGCTTATTAATGTTTGTTTATCCGCCCTTTGAAGAGCCCCATATTATAATCGAGAGGGAACACAGAAGATGGAAGCTGGTTCCATAATTTGCAGGTACGTGGCAGAAATGACCTGGAATAACGGGAGGTGGAAGAAGACCAGGCATCCAGGTGGTGAGGATGAAATTTGAATTCTATAGGGAAGAAGTGAACATAGTTAGTCTGAATTACATTATAATATAGGTATTAAAAAGTCTACTTTTTTATCACACAGAGATTGATTTGCTGAGTGCTGCAGCACTAAGTAATTACTTCCTTTGATTTAATTAATAAAGAGATCATAATGTAATTTTCGTCCTTATTACTAGTCGACCCACTCCAGGTTCTCTGAGACAGTTTTAAAGAATCATTAGAGAGCCTACATTATAGAGACATCAGACAATCTATATTATGCCTTATCATGAACGAACGAATGCATTAAAAAGTTTTTTTTATGCCCTAAGATTATTATAGGTATATTTTTACTGTTGGCAATTTGCGTAATTGCTATAAATAGTTATTTATTACACTCAATAATTATTTATCTAAAACAGATAGGTACATAATAATAAAAATGTAATCTGAATTTAATAAAATTGAAGATTATAATATGTGCAACGTGATGATATATATATAATACTGGCTGAGTTTTTAACAAAAAATATTAAATTAAAACTATGAAATAAATAAAAATCTAAATTAAAAACCAAACATTAAAGAAAGTGGGCATATGCTGTATCTGCGTACATCTCCCGCTACGTGTTGCGCCGCGTCGCGCTTTAGTAGTGGGGCCAGACCTTTACCCCGTTGAATAGCCAAACATAAAGGTACTATCCTGGCCGAGGTAGCTGCCAGCCCTCCGGTCACCTGTGTACTCTGTGAGACGAGAAGATGGATGTTTAAAAAGGGATTTAGTATCTTCGCCCCACGACCCCAGGGTTTCGAAACCAAAAGGTACAAAAAATAAATTATGTATTTTCATTATTTCGACACGCCAAAAAAGTCACCCAGTAATATACTCGTAGTACCTATATTTTATCCTTCGCTTGGTTTTAGTTTTTAAAAATCCCATGGGGTCACTGTCTTTCGGGATACTCAAGCAGGGATATACTGGGAAAAATATTATAAATGCGAAAGTGTGTTTGTTTGTTGGTTTGTTGGTTTGTCCTTCAATCACGCCGCAACGGAGCAACGGATCGACGTGATTTTTGGCATGGTTATAGTTGAGGACCTGGAGAGTGACATAGGCTACTTTTTGTCCCGGAAAATTAAGGAGTTCCCGAGGGAATAAAAAAGAAAAAACCACGCGGACGAAGTCGCGGGCATCAGCTAGCTCTGGGATAAAAAGGAGCTTAAGTCACTCTATACCCATACAAAAAATCACGTCAATCCGTTGCTCTGTTGCGGCATGATTGAAATACTTTTCATCCCTGAAAATTCATAAGTCATAAGTCATAAATATTTATTCAATTTAGGTAGATGCACTACACTTATTGACGTCCAGTTACATAAAAATATGATGGTGATAATCTGTTACGGTATCTTAAAACTAAAGCTACGAGGGTTCCAAACGCGCCCAGGTCTGAGAAGAGCCCACAACAAACTCAGCTGGGGGGTTTTTTTTTTTTTTCATTATCACCATTTCACAAATCATCTTAACTAAGGAACTATCAGAGCCATTAGAGCAAATTATTGCCAAGCTTCCTTGTCATTTAAGTAATCCTTCACATGGTAATAGGATTTTCCAATGAGTTTACGTTTTACATTAACTTTGAACTTATTCAGAGACATCTTCAACATGTCTTCTGGGAGCTTATTGTAGAAGCGGACACTCTTTCCAACAAATGAATTGCTAGTTTTACTAAGCCTAGAAGCAGGCATTACAAGTTTAATTTTATTTCTAGTATTGACATTATGACAATCACTTTTCTTCTTGAATTTATCAATGTGTTTATGCACGTAAACTAAATTTTCAAATATATATTGGTTGTGCACTGTCATAATATTGAATTTTTTGAATTTATCTCTTAATGACTCTCTTGGTCCCATATTATATATGGCTCGAACAGCCCTCTTCTGCAGCACAAAAACAGAATTAATATCAGCAGCATTACCCCATAATAATATACCATATATGACATAATGCTGTGAAAGTAACCAAAATAAACTAATCTCGCCGTTTCTATATCTGTCAACTGGCGAATCTTTTTAACCGCGTATGCAGCAGAACTAAGCCTGTTCGACAAGTCATTTATGTGATGGCCCCATTGGAGTTTAGCATCTAACGTTATTCCGAGAAAAACAGCGGTATCCACTAAATCTAATTCCTCATGATCAAGTTTTCACGTTCAAATTCATTCGTTTCACGAATTAAAGAGTTCACGTGGGAATTGAAAACACTTTTTTCACGCGGACAAAGTCGCGGGCATCAGCTAGTTTATAATATTGCTAGGATTTTACTGTCGTAATAATATTAATGTGAATGAACAATAAAATCTATAAGCTAAGTTGTGTTGAATTTTATTAATGCAGTAGATATAAATTTGTATATAATTGGGTCGAAAACGCCACTTTATAATAATTTTCATATGGAATTACCTATTTGCTCTTAAAATGTTACTTGTTGCAATTATTTCAGTATTGGTATTAATAGTAAGTATTGTTTCTTTGTTTTATACTGTACTTATTTTGGTGTCGAGAGCATATTTTATCAGTTATACTGATAATCCCTTAAATCAGTTAAATGGAAAAAGGAAGTCCAAAACCCTAAATTTAAATTTAAAACGTGAATTTGAATTTACAATTTAGTCATTGGCAGCTGCTTATTTTAAAGCCGTATACGATAGAGTAGAATTACTTGTATGGCATTTTTTTAATATTGGTTTTTACGTGACATCGTAACAGAACGCTAATTGGGGTGGATTTTCGTAAAATTGCTTGTACAGTTTAAAAACTTGTAACCTTAATCCCGATTTTCATGTCCCTTACTTCAAAAATACCTTTCATATAAACTTCCAACCCCCATTTCACCCTCTTAGGGGTAAATTTCCTCAAAACCGTTTCTTAGCTGATGACTACACTATGAAAGGAATCTACCTTCCAAATTTCAAGTTTTAAACTTCATAGTTTCTAAAATATCGTGATTAGTCAGTGAGTGAGTGGTATTTCGCTTTTATAATCTATCTATTACGAGTATATTTAAAAGCGAAAGGTCACTGACTGACTGACTTACTTACTCACTCACTGATCATCACGATATCTCAGAAACTACTAGTGGTTCGCCCCGAACTGAGACCTCACGGTATGCATAAACTTGTACAGAGCGCCATCTATTGACATAATTGTGAAGTTCTGTTAATAATACTGAAGCGCATTAAAAATTAAATAATTTCGTTTCCTTATAATATTTATCTAATTTTAGTATTTGTTGTTCATGTACAGGATATAATTCAAATAATTGATAAGTTTCAGGCTCAGTCTTTCAGAAAATTGAGAGTTCTGAGGTCAACTTTGGACGTTAGAAAATCGCCACTTTGAAAACCCCCCATTTCATCAATCTTAGGGGAAAAATTTAAAAAAATATATTTTTGGACTCTATTCCTAATTATCTTTAAAATGATATACCGCAACCCTATGTAACGCTATAAAAAATATTTTACTTCGCATTCGCTTCTATGAGAGCCCCCCTGAAATAAAGATTTTTATAACTTTTTAAGCCATATTCGGCGGGAGGCCATCGGTTTACATATTATATTTAAATTTGAAGTAATTACGTTCAGCAATTCAGAAGTTATAAGGCTCTGACAGACGGACGGACGGACGGACGGACAAGTGCCAATTCACCAAAGTAGACTCAGAGACCTTCGCTTCGCTCGGTCAATAAAACATACAGACCTGAAATTTGGAAGGTAGGTTTCTTCTATGGTGTAGACGTCAGCTAAGAAACGGTTTTGGGAAAATTCACCCCTAAGGGGTTGAAATGGGGGTTGGAATTTGGTATGAAAGTCCTTTGTTTTTGAAGTTAGATACATGAAAATTAGCATTTAAGTTATTAATTTAAAATAATAAAAACCTGTATAATTTTTTTTCCGAAAATCTACCCCAAAGAGGGTGAAATGGGGGTTGGAAGTTTACATGATGGTTCAAGTTTTTGAAGTTACAGACTAGAAAATCGGGATTTAGGTTATCAGTCTTAAATAATAATAACCTGTATAAGTACTTTTTCGAAAATCTACCCCAAAGAGGGTGAAATGGGGAATAATATGAATGCAATCGCGATTGCAAGTCTTTGGAGTCTCGAGGTCATGATGGTTTTTACTAAAGTGGAAAAATCGTTTCAACCCCTTGTACCTACGTTTTTTGAATACCAAAGAAGTACTTAATCAAAATTGATTCAAGTTTGCCGGAAATATCGATTTAAAAAACACAGGATTAAGTATTTTATTACGATACTACTTGTTATAATATTAATTTCTTTAAAAAATTTAGTCGCAGGTAGAGTCAAAGGGTGTTACAACAGAAAAGATACTGTTGAATGATGGCAACTGGATGCCAGCCGCTGCTTTTGGTACCTATATGCCGGACGTAAGTAAAGTTTGTTTACTTAGTGTAAATAATAATATAATATTATATTGAATCGAAGCAGGCGTTACTTTGCGGAAGTCCATGATAATGAATGAACGAGAAGTTTAATTCGCTATAATCCGCCACAGTAGACAAATCTATGTGGTACAGTGCGTGTCCTTCACCAATAGCATGCGAACACCCACCACCCGGCAATTCGCACCGGCACAGCACCACACCACACAAATCTTCCAAATCACTTCCGGAAAATTACGGAGTTCCCGCTGGAATCAAAAACACTTAAACCACGTGGACGAAGTCGCGGGCATAGTACCTAGTAGGTACCTAATAATTGTAACTGTCGAAAATAGTGAATGTTTTATTTTAATAACTATTTTTTATACACTGTTAAAGTGTAATACATATTTACTAGCTGATGTCCGCGACTTTGTCCGCGCAGATTGAGGTTTTTTGGTTCCCGCGGGAACTCTCAATTTTTTTAACCGGGATAAATACATGCTATTCCAGACTATAATCTATCTCTGTGCCGAGTTTCATGCAGGTCCGTTCAGCCGTTCTGGCGTGATTGAGTAACAAACATCCATCCATTTATCCATCCATACATCCATCCAAACTTTCGCATATTTTATAATATTAGTATAGAAGTATAGATGGACTAAGAGATAACAGTATTTTTGGTAAGAAAAACTTGCCTTCCTAGCGATAGTTTTGCTGGTAAAAACTATCCAATTCAAATCTTGAGCTTCAATCCATACTAATATTATAAATGCGAAAGTGTGTCTGTCTGTCCGTCTGTCTGTCTGTCTGTCTATCTGTCTGCTACGCTTTCCCGGTCCATATTTTCAACCGATTTTGTGGAAATTTGGTATAGAGGTAGGTTATATCCCGGGGAAGGACATAGGGTTTTTATCCCGGAAAATGAAGGAGTTCCCGCGGGAATCAAAAAAGCTAAATCCACGCGGACGAAGTCCCGGGCATCATCTAGTTTATACTAGGTTATCTCGTACAATAACTCATCTTTGAGCGGCGATAAGTAGTCAGTTGGCCAGCCGCATGCGGGCAGACCGTCACTATTCCCACCAGAGGAGAACCCTACACTCACCAAATACTGAATCAGCCTTCCTAGCGATAGTTACCAAAAGTACGGCTATCTCCTTTAATAAACAATATGACTTTGTTTCCTTAATCTTCTCTCGGTTTTTGCATCGTTTGCTTGTTCTAAGTTTAAACAAGAATTTGTTTCTGTTGACACTTGTCTGTTGTTCTGACACTTGACTGTATATTATAATACGTGCTATATAAAATCTAGTTGGCCACATTTTCTAAGTAAAAATGGGCATTTTGGTAAAAAAATTTTGATGTATGTTACAGTTAGATAACCGGGAATACATGCCAGAAGCAGTCACTTGGGCTCTTAAAGCAGGATATAGACATGTAGATTCGGCAGCTCTTTATGGAAGCGAGGACGTGATTGGTGTGGCCGTCAAGGACGCCATAAGTCAAGGTATCGTGAAACGGACGGAAGTATATATTACTACAAAGGTAAAAAAAATCTTTATAATCAAGCAACAAAAGTAAAATAATCTATATCATCAATTACAAAGTTAGTAATTCGCACGCTATCCCATCATCGAGTATGACTGTACTCATTAGGAAATAACATTTTGGCCCCAAACACCAAACATTCTCCATACAGAGCCTTGTAGAAAGATATGGTGTCGAATTTCGTCAAGAGATGTTGATTTTTGTTAATTTAGAAAAGTAACTTTCTTCTATTATATCACACGCAAAACCAATATAGTATACCTAAAGAACTAGGCTAGAGATTTTTTGACAAAAATGGGCTGTAAAAACGGATTCCACTGGCATAGACATACGGACAGACAGACTGATAGACAGACAGCCAGATAGACTGACGTACTTTCACATTTATAATATTAGTACCTACTTGCAAGTGATACTATTGGCAGATTTAAATTAACGTACCATACTTTCTTATTTTTCCAGTTACCATTCATTGTTAAAAACAGAAAGCAGGTCATAGAAGCTATTCGAAATTCTCTGAAGAGACTACAGTTAGATTATTTGGATCTATGCCTTATCCATACGCCGCGTAATGTGGTAGGTCTATTGATCATTCATTTAAACCAGACCACATTCCTGATTTGACTGACTATTTAACCCACCTCTGCTTTGCTCGGGTGGAATCTCTGAAAATCGGTTAGGTTTAGTTCATACAGTAAATTGTATCCCCTTTTTAACACCCCTGCCGGGTGGAATTTCCGAAGATACTTTCTACGTCGTAAAAATAACCTACTGTCAAAATTTCAAGCTTCTAGGCCTAGCCTTTTAGGCTGTGCATAGATAGACCAGTCAATCAGTCTTTCAGAGGAAGTCTTAAGAAGTGTAGAAGAAGATTAGATATTTCCCACAAGAGAAATTAATTATTTGTTGTTCGAAATTCAGCTAAACATAACAAATCGCGATTACTTGGAGATTTGGAAAGGCCTTGAAGAAGCCAAGCGGTTGGGTTTGACGAGATCAATTGGTGTTTCAAATTTCAACGCCACAGAAATTAATAGGATCCTAGTTAATTCAAAAACACCACCAGTCGTTAACCAGATTGAGGTAAGCGAAATACATTATAGCCCTGTTTCACAATAATTGTCACTCAAACCTTGAGCAAACCTTGAGTGACGAATTGAAAGACAGTATTTCTCTAGGTACAACATCTGCCAAACATCAAAATCACAGAGACATATGGACACTACCAGAACATTGACTTCGGAATCCATGGAAAACTACTGGAGTTATTTATTGAAACGAATCTATACTTAATATCAACTGGAATTGTGTTTAATTAAATTATTTTTTTAGGCAAATCCTACCTTCACTAATCTAGAATTAGTAGCTTACTGTCAAAGTAAGGGCATCGTTGTTACTGGATACGCGCCATTTGGTTTTCTCGTGTATAGATCTTACAATGATTTACCAATACCGCCCACTTTTGACGATCCAAAATTAGTGGGGATGGCCGAGAAATACGGTGTACAAGTCAATCAGATTTTGCTGCGGTATTTGGTAAATATTTCCATATTTTATTCATTTTTTTTGCCTAGTGTTGACTTGATGGAATTTAGTTTTTTTTTAATGTTGTTTTGTGGGAAGTATTTTTTTTCCCGAGATAGTAAGCTAAATAACTGTTTTAATTCATTGTTAATAATTTCATTGTAATGTATTAGAGGTTAGTAAAGGACACACATCTGAATTTACCTATAATGTACCAACTTAAGGGATCAGCCTGGCTGTCCAGCGCGGACATGCAGCCAGCATTCTCGCCACCATTCCATGCGGGCATGATTTATATACTTAGTAATTAGGATAGGCTAGCTAGCTTTAATTTCTATTGTATTGTTTTCAATAAATGTTACATAAACTTAAAGACCTTTCGAGATTTTCCAAACTATAAAAATTAATAATAGATGAGAATAATAAATAATGTGTGTTTTTGTTTTGGAAAAAAAAAATAAAAAAAAAAAAATGTAACAGTATATATGTAGGTATAGTTATATGTAGTTCGAATCAGTCAAGCGTTTCGTTCAGCAGGATTAAAAATGTATAAAAATTGTTGGATACATTACTTTTCCAAAGTCAGCATATCCTAAGTTCACGTGCACTAATTCATTTCGATTCAGCTTTTGTGTTATGAAGGTGCATGCGCGTTTATTCAGTAGCCCTTTTATGTCAAACTTGGATCAATCATTGTTACAGTCTCAATTATTTTGATTGGTTGCATTTATGGTATTCTTGCGACATTGCATTCTGTTACCAGCGGAAGAGTGTTACCAGTCAGAGGTGATTGCGATCGGTAAACTGTTGATTGTACCTAACAATTGTTTTTACTTAATAAAGCCCCAGCTTTATGCAGCTGAACGGATGCGTTTGCATCTCCATTAGATTTCCTATTTACTTTTCGTAGGCCGTTTTTAAACTAAAAATAATATAATTTAATTTAATATTTTCAGGTTGACCGCAACATTATACCAATCGCTGCTTCGTTAAATAAGGAGCACATTGAATCCAATACAAAAATATTCAATTTCACCTTAAGCCCTGAAGACATCCTCATCATGAATGAATTTGACAAGAATATTAAGGTTCACTTGATCGATTATGATGGACTGGAACAAGAGATGCTTGATGGTTTTAGATATTTGAGTACATATGTGAAACAGCACAAATTGAAACAGTATTACAATGTTTTGTTGTAGTTCTGGCATCTACAGTCTTTATAAATGTAGGTAGAAAAGAAAATAAATAATTGAAATCTAACCTACGTATCACCAATAATATTATGTTTTACAAGAAATATACATATAATATTTATTTGAGATCATCGCGCTGTAACTCAGGGTCAACGAACTCCAAACAGAAGTAGGCATACTATATATAGACTTTTAGGCCTAAAATAATATCAAAAATGAAATTGAGATCTGCGGCATTCCAGAATGCCCCGGCGAAAATGTGACCAACACAGTTTTGCTCTTAGCGAATAAAATCGGTGTAGAACTCACAGATCAAGACATAAATTGTTCAACTCGCGCCGTTCGCGCATCCTTTTTTTTTTTTTGTAAATAAATAATTCAATTATTCCCATAAAAAATTTCAAAAGAATTACATAAAAGATAATAACATATTCCTGAAATGTTTACAAACTTTGTAATGAACTTAGAATATTTGCTTAGATTAGAAACAATAATAATATCCCTTAGAACCTGTATGAATTATACAATGCAATGCAGTACGATGAATAACGTGAACAAAAAAGTTTTCGAGGTCAGAGGGAGTGTTTAAATCCTTTCTGCTGTAAATTCAAAAGGGAACGCAAGAAAACACCTCCGCCCTATTGTAGTACGGCTACTTCGGCGTGCAAAACGCGATGAAATGCTGAAAGGGTCTAAAATACACAGAAATGTCAATAGCACCGACTTAACCCTGCCCGGACCTTCACAAAAAGTTTCGATAAATGAATGGCTCACACCAACAAACAGGCTGTTATTTCGTGAGTGTAGAAAGCAAATGGGTTACGATTTTTGCTGGTGTAGTAATGGGACTATATACATATATGTACGTCACTGTGAAGGAAAATCTGCCATTGCCATCCGTAGTAATGAGGATTTGGAACGTCTTATCAGTAAAAATAGATCAACATAAAACGATACAGCAATACTGTAGGCTTTTGAAGTATGCAGTAGCTAGTGTTAGTACATATTGCAATATCAGTGATGTACTTTATTTAAAACTATAATTACACTATAGTGATTGTAAGGGTGGAATGTATAGGCACAGGGTAGATAAACCTCCTAACGGAACAGAGGCAGAGGCTAAGGAGCGAGCAAAATGTATACCTATGTTGGTAGGGTTGGCACAGGAGGATACAATTTAATAAACAATAGTTATTTGTGTAAGAGAAATATTTATTGAAACATTAAGTTAAATTTAGAAGTTTTATGTGCGTAGGTACACTATATTAATAA
Organism: Erebia ligea; assembly: GCA_917051295.2. NCBI lineage: Eukaryota > Metazoa > Arthropoda > Insecta > Lepidoptera > Nymphalidae > Erebia > Erebia ligea. The sequence continues at coordinate 15,637,380 of OU785228.1, forward strand.
ATATTTAACATGCGCCTACGTATTTTAATTTATAAACATTATTAATCAATGATACACATAACAATTCAATCACTAGGTAAGGTAATCACTATCACTAGGTAATGGTAGGTAATCACTAGGTATTACCTACAAATTTGAAATCAAACACCAATCATTTCGCAGTAAAAAAATTGTGTACCTTGTGCAATTCACACACGGCAGAAGTGTAACCTATGAGAGAATTAGATAACTATAGAAATATCAGGAATATTAAGAATTAGAATGTTTGATAATTTATAATATTTGTGTCAAGCTCAAAAAATAAAGTAAGGGTATTTATGAAAAAAATAAAATTTCAAAATGGCGCCAACTTTTAAATTTTGATAACAGTTCCCTGTTTTGGGTTCCCAGGGATCCTCCGATATTGATTTTGAACGAAATCGGTACAATAACAAATAATTTCAAAATATTGCAGCCTTTTTTAAATTTTGGTAACAGTTTCCTGTTTTGTGATCCTAGGGATCCTCAGATATTGATTTTGAACGAAATCGGTACAATGACAAATAATTTCAAAATGGCGCCGACTTTTTTCAAATGTTGGTAACAGTTTCCTGTTTTGAGATCCCAGGGAGCCCTGAATATAAATTTTTTATATTATTATTATATAATTTAAGTATATTCATCAAAATACATTACAAATGGAAACATAAACAATAATTATTTTCTACAATTAAATTTTGACAAGTGCTGGCAGCTGGGCATACGTTGCGCACGAACCGTAACGGAGAAAGATTGGTTTTAATATAATCCACGCGCACAGAAAACACAAACTAAATAGCTTAGGCTCGCTTCGACGCGAGTTTGCCGACGCTACGGCAGGCCGGCGAACCGCGCGTATCAGTTTAGTTGAATTAGATGGATGCGGTTACAGAATATCACAATAACATCTAATATGTATGAGGTACCTATCTACCCTACTATTAAATCCAAACACGGTTTATCCATTTTAATACTTTATTTAGCAATTATTTACACAGACACACGTCACTAGCGATATGCCCAGGGCCGCGCCGCCCCTGTGTGCGAAGTGTGCGGCGCACACAGGCGCCAAGACAATAGGGGCGCCGCCAGTGGCGTGCAGATTTAATACTCAACTAATTTACATATAATTTGTACAAGTAAAAAAAGACAACTAGAATAAAATCTTAAAAACGCCATCTATAGTAAATCACTACACTTCTGCTAACCCTAGCTTCGAAGTTCGAACCCAGTGCACGCCTTTGGGCGCCGCCATCGAAATTATTTTGGTTACACTTACACAACAACATACCTATTCTTTGTACAAGTATCGATAATTAAGTAGGTACAATGGGCGCCTTGTTAATAACAAAACATAATATAATATTGAGCTTATTGTACAAGTCTCCCAAGATAATATTCACGTTTGTGGTTTAGTTTTACGCTTTGGGTTTTGTTTACATAAATTACGAGCTCAGCGTTAAATTCAAAAGAACCGCCGTGAGTTTGCTTGAACTTTGAATGAGTTTATGAACGCAACCCGATGCGATGCGCGCGCGCAAGCGGTGTACAGTGGGGTCACGGGGAGGCCAGAGGAGAGCCAAAACAAAACAATTTAACAATAATTAATAATTATTCATTCGAAAGTGTGTGCAAGGTGCGCATTGATTTTTTATAATAAGAATAAGTTCTAGCAATAAAAACAATTTAATATAGTTTGTGTGTTACTGATTGTTTTAAATTGTTTTCACGATGAGTGATAGTAATCAAGATAAAAAAAAGAAATTATCTGGTAACCAGAATTTAATAAGGAAAAGAAAACAAGAAAAATAACGTGATAAAAATACAACTAAAATAACCATCCACTTCCAAAGAATCATAGAGACAGAAACCAGACTTTTTATTGATGAAGGCACTGAAGGTGTTAGGTATAAAATCTGATTCAAAAAACGCTTCATGTAGTGGTAGATATGTGCTTTTTATGTAATTTTCTATACAAATAAATATAACTTTAGTCTGTTTGTAATGTCAAAATAAAAAATAAACATTATTTTTTTAAATTTCTGTCTGTTTTTTTTAAATCTTCGAAACGCCTGCACCGATTTTGATGTGGCGGATAGATGACGTCAGATAGGATAGATAATGACAGTCGTTTTATTTTATACAAGTAATCGCTGCCGGCGCCATGACTCGATTCCCACAAGGAATTAGATATAACAGCATAAACAAAGTACTTACTTTAAATGTAAAAATTTTATTCGTGTTTTACTTTTCGCAGTAATTGGCAAGCGGAATTGAACTGGTCTTACCTATGTAGGAAAATATTATCTTAGAAATAAGTATATAAAACTAGAGAACATTTATTTCGGTCGAAATTAACAATTAATGAAAAAAATAAGTTAAAACATGAAGATTCGTGAAAAAAAGAGGCGCTTCATAGGTTTCGCACACAGGCGCTGTGGGGGGTCGGCGCGGCCCTGGATATGCCATCGTCATTCCTCCACAGAGCAGTGTTGCCACTCTACAAAACCATAGCAGGGATACGATACATAAATTGTATTTAACATTCAATCTAACAGTTCGGTCATCCTGACTCAAACTTCGTCCCGAAGTATACATAATTTGAACACTTAATTAAAATCACGATGATTGCTGATGCTACTCTGCCATTTGTAGTATTAACGCTGGTCTTTAACGCCTGAGACCCCAAATGTTAAAGCACTGGCATTATAACCCTTAGCCAAGTACAGTTGCAGATAACAAGACTATGTTTTAGGGTAAAAGAGCATCAGTCTCCATCGTCTTTTCGCGTTACAAAACATCACCTAATAAGTAAATATGGATTTATCACCCATGACACATCTCATCATATTATTCTAACTCTGGTGAATTCACGTGTAGCTATACTGAAGTAACTGAATCGCCATATTTCACAAACCACAAAAGCTTCCTACACATGTGTTCATTTTGTAAACATAAACTTATTCAGAAGTAGCTTTCCAGCATTACACAGAGTTTTCCGTTAATTACCTAAGCGCATAATATTATAAGTAATCATTTCCCGTTACTCATTTTGGTTAACCCTATGCAACTCACTGACAATAATTAATCCTTAACTCAATAACATCTTAACATTGCTAACTCTAAACCCAAAGTTTCAATTCTATAAGTGTAATTCGTAACAATTTCGACATTCTCATGGAAATGAGAACACAATCATTTGATTATATAATAAATAAGATCCTTATAGTCTACTGGTGTTATTATACACCTATAATTAATTTTCCTATGAGTATACTCATGTTCACTTTGTTACTTCCCAGAATGGTTATTATTACTCATTCATTACACATAATTATACGTTCCTCTTTACACATGGCATAAATGACATATACCTTCTCTGTAAGCCTTAGACAGGCTAGCTTATGTTACAATTTCCCCCAGAACTTTATCTGACAATCGATTACAATTGGTTACAAAACTCAATAAAACCCGAAGACCTGAGCCACGTTCTCTATAATGAGCCATTTTGTATATTTTGCACATGCTCCATCTTTTGAGCAAATCTCTACGTTCCTAATTTCATTTGAAATGTTGAAGTTTCAAAAGCACCTTATTCCCACCGGAAGAATAGATTAACCTCATACCGTGGCCCTGCATTGTATTGTTCGTTTTAACTTAACACAACAGGCAACTCAACTGCCCGGTAACGCCTTCATCAGCTCTTGCCAAATTTCAACGTTTCGTAAAACCGAACTCAAATGTTGATACTATTCAATACAACATACTTTGGCATCTGCTTGGCAACTTATATCATTTGGATTTGTGCAGTCGTGATAATGTGGTGAAAACGTATATTAATATAATATAATATAATTTAATATCATAATATAAATATAATATAATACTAATAAAATATAATTGTGTAATAGTGTACCTACTTGGTTGTTCAATATTTTGGTAATTTACTTTCCACTGTTCCTCCTCAATCTAATTATGGTATTCATATCACTTTCATGAATGAATATCCCAAGGAACATCATAGAGCGAGTCTCTTTACAAGATAAGTAAATCTCTTTACACGATATTTTGTTACATCGCTCAACCTGCATAGAAATATTGTTACTCTCACATGAATCTTAGTGAACTCCAAATGGCATCAAAACATAACACCGATATAAATCGCGTCCCGTAACTTGACCCAAAATGGCGGTCGTCTGCGCAGGTACATCGTACTACAGAACTATGGTATGGAACGTATGGTAACGTGCGGCCCCTCGCGGCGCACCTCATAACGCACATCATTTGACCCCCGAAATGTGTTACTGTGCATAGCTCAACTTACGCGGCGGGTATATTACTTGTTTGCCACTCAGTGCCTCGCATTTAAAACAATAGTTGATATCAGTGAATATCATCTGGAATATCATCTGCATATTATACAGACCTATTAAGCCTTTATGTCACCTAACCGTGACACTCACTGAACATCATCATCATTGCGCTTTCGCCTGAAACACAGCTGTTTTGCTACTTGCTTACTATCATGCCCCCAACGGCGAGATTACCTGTACTAATCTGGCTAGCCCCGCGGGCAATTTACCTAAGCTTTGCTTTATTTTGCAACTGTCGCTACCGGAAATCGAAACGTAGCAGCCCCACAGGCTAGACTTTCGAAGTCTACTGGCACCATGGCCCCTATTTTCCACACCAGCGATATATTCAAAATGTTGTAATATATAAGAGGTACGGAATTAACTTACGTGAGCGGTGAGCCCCACGGGCAAGGAACAACCACATGAGTTATGCGGTCAGCGTACAGCTCCACTGGTAACTTACTTGTGATTCACCATCTGCTCATCAGAATCCGATAAGCTTTACATTCCAGCCCCGAGGGCGCTAATGTCCACACTTGAAAGTATATCATATAAGCCCCGAAGGCGAGGTGTGTCGGCCCCGAAGGCAAGGTTCATCGGCCCCGAAGGCAAGGTTCATCGGCCCCGAAGGCAAAGTATATCGGCCCCGAAGGCAAGGTTCGTTAGCCCCGAAGGCAAGTGCATTGGCCCCGAAGGCAAGTGAGTTGGCCCCGAAGGCAAATGCGTAGGCCCCGAAGGCAAGTGCGTTGGCCCCGAAGGCAAGTGCGTTGGCCCCAAAGGCAAGTGCGTCGGCCCCAAAGGCAAGTGCGTAGGCCCCGAAGGCAAGTGCGTAGGCCCCGAAGGCAAGTACGTAGGCCCCGAAGGCAAGTCCATTGGCCCCGAAGGCAAGTACGTAGGCCCCGAAGGCAAGTACGTCGGCCCCGAAGGCAAGTACGTAGGCCCCGAAGGCAAGTACGTAGGCCACGAAGGCAAGTACTTTGGCCCCAAAGGCAATTGCGTTGGCCCCGAAGGCAAGTGCGTTGGCCCCAAAGGCAAGTGCGTAGGCCCCGAAGGCAAGTGCGTAGGCCCCGAAGGCAAGTACGTAGGCCCCGAAGGCAAGTCAATTGGCCCCGAAGGCAAGTACGTAGGCCCCGAAGGCAAGTACGTCGGCCCCGAAGGCAAGTGCGTAGGCCCCGAAGGCAAGTGCGTAGGCCCCGAAGGCAAGTGCGTAGGCCCCGAAGGCAAGTTCGTAGGCCCCGAAGGCAAGTGCGTAGGCCCCGAAGGCAAGTGCGTAGGCCCCGAAGGCAAGTACGTAGGCCCCGAAGGCAGGTGCTTAGGCCCCGAAGGCAAGGTGTGACAACCACAACGGCTAACTTCCCTTTACTGAAAAATAATTTAAATTATACTGAAGGCAGTCTGTGTGAAGTAGCCCCGCAGGCACATGCCATGCATGTGCTGTAACACATAAAATAACTCCTCAGGCATGTTCTATCAGCTGTGTGCCCAGCAAGCTGATCCGTTACGCAGTAGGCATACGCTATACGTACTGCAGCCCCTTAAGGTATGCGCTCTGTCGCCCCGGAGGCGTGTGCTATAATTTGCGTTGGAGCCCCTTAAGACATGTGTTCTGTAGCCCCTTAGGCATGTTGGCTTATCTGCGCTGTAGCCCCTTTAGGCATGTTTTGAAACTTACCAGTAGCCCCGCAGGCATATGCATGAATTGGCACTGAAACCCTTTAGGCGTGTCTTACCACTGAGCCATAGGCCCCTGTTAGGCATTTCCCTGAAACTAATCTGCAACCCTGCAAGTCATTGTATTAGTCTGTACTGAAGCCCTTAAGGCATGTTACATTTACTGTTCTGTACTCTGCACTGTTCTGCCGTGCAGCCCTGCGCCAATATGCGTTAATTTGTATGAAAGCCCCTTAGGCATGTGACATATACAGTAAGTGTACCCCACTTTAGGTATTTAGCTAAAACTGATCTGCTGTGCATCCCTGCTGGCGCATGCATCAATTTGTTCTAAAGCCCCTCAGGCATGTGACATTTACAATAAGTGTACTTCACCTTTAGGAATTTTCCTGAAGCTGACCCATGGCCCCGCAGGCATATTTATTTCTATTTTGTTTTTACCTCAACAAATATCAAACCAAAATATCACAAATGAGTCACTCCCAAAATACCGTTATGTTCTCATATTATACACCCTGTTCATCTCCACCATATGAATTATTTGCAATATTATCATTACCGGTCCACCAGTACCATTCCACCCCGACATCCTCTTTATTTTATTTTTCTCCAGAGTAACATTTAAATCTTTATTCAACAGCCGGGCTTTAGCTCCCAAATTCATAAGAAACAATTTTACTCTTCTCAGACCAGGGCGCGTTTGGAACCCTCGTAACATTAGTTTTAAGATACCTATGTTAATTATCACCACCACGTCTTATACTTTGTATACTTGACGTTCATTAAGTGTACTGTGTAAGTACCTACTTTGAATAAATATATTTTGACTTTGACTCTTTAACTATAAAAGTTAAATCTTAAACTTTGCATCATTCTTGTAACTCCTTGCACCACATAAGATGACTGTATATAAATCTCCTTGCACTAAAAGGTGCCATTGCCTTTTACAAACTTGCCAATCTCCTTTATTTTCCCTCTAAACAAAAATTATAATTTTCCTTTTTTTTTTTCAAAAATGTGGCATCCTCCTTTATTTTTTTGCCACTTATCCTTTTTGACTTTAGAGTCATCATCCATTACAATTAAATTGGAATTTACCAAAATTACCACTTAGTTCTTTTTGCATTTATTTGCTAACATGACTGCAAGATATGCGACCCGGACTCGGCCCATATGTTATATAGACATCATTCCATACCATTGTTATTCAAGGTGCAGGTTAGGCAACCACCATAACATAATATGCCACTAGCTTTTGGTCTTGGCCAGAGAACATTGCGAAGACCACACTAAAACTCAAGAATTAATTTATTAATTACACCTGTAAAATTAAAAATATTATTATCTTGGCAAAACCTCTGCTATCTTAACAGACATAAGCCCGTACATAGCACCATAACCATGGTACCCCAGGTGTGAGTACCATCACTGATGTGATATCTCTCTTTTCCTTCAGTCTCTCCGCATAATGAGAAATCATATGCTCTATCAGGCAATAAAGCAGACAGCCACTGTGAAATACTTGAGACAGACAACATACTTATTATTAAATACCAACTTCAGTTAAACCGGGTCTCAAAACCTGTCATAATAATAATCATCATCATAATTCACACCCAGTTCGGCTAACCCATTTTCCATCCAGGCAGATTTGATATTATTTCAATTCGCATTTTCCGAACAAATGTATCTATGCCACCCAATCTTTATATATAATGTACTTACTCAATTATATACTTGCTCTAGCCCTTCAAACATGTATAGCTCTGATATTATTTATACTAAACGGCTAAACTGTAACTTACTTATTATTTTAACTGGGTATCCGTTCACTCTACAAATGCAATTTTCACTTGTAAGGACCTTTAATGGGTTATACTTGCTTTAATGGAATGTATATAATATTACAGTTACTTTTGACCTCTGTTCATTTACTCAACAATATGATTCACATAAATAACTCTCAGAATAAATTGAATATTCACTCTCTATTTAAGTACAAGATTATCAATTAAACTAATTTCCAACTGAATAAATTAGTAAATACCTCTTCAATAATTTACTTATACCAACCTATTATAGCGTTGACTTAACTCTTTAAATATCTCATAGGTAGATCATGTTATGAACTACCTACCAGTGTAATTCACTATGATCTGTCACATAAAACTTAGATACTTAAGTACTTAATGTAAGTACAACCTGTAGGTATTGAACTTATATCACTCTGTAGGTATGGTCTATCTATTTATTATACACACCTAGTCATCTTTAGCCAGACAGACCAGATAAACCAATATAATTATTATTCTCTAGTATGTACCTTTAGCCCGCCAACCTGCATTGGATCAGAGTGGTGGGTCCAAGCTCTAATTCCCTCTCTCCCATGAAAGTGGAGGCCTGTGCCCAGTAGTGGGACGTTAATGGGCTGTAGTGGTAGATACCTTTATACTCAACCTTTACTCATTTCTCTCAATTATATAGGTATTTTAACTAACTCATTCCATGTACCTAAACACAGTACAACTAGGCCAATGCTCTAACTGAATGAATGCAAATGGTAAACTTACCTAATTCCCAGATAGAATTAGATTATACAACCTTATTTATTCGCTGTGACCTTTGGTAATTTGTATGCAAGTACTTGATAAGTACTAACTATTCCATTGATACCTCTTTTTAAGTTTTCCATGCCAACTTTCCAATGCAATTCCGATTGCCAACCCACGTAGGTATTTATGTACTTACGATCATTTCACAATACGAGTTTTAGCACTCATTAATTATCCTTCTTGTATTTTATAGTTCAACCTTCCGTCATGACAACAATTATTAATTCTTTTCTTTTTTTTCTTCACGTATTACGTCACGGTCATGGCGTCATTTAATACTTTAACATCTTGAATTACAATTTGTACCATTTTCAGGATAGGTCCGGATAAACAATTAATTAGCACGTGAAATACATGATCCCTCTTCTGAGATATTAAATCCAAACACGGTTTATCCATTTTAATACTTTATTTAGCAATTATTTACACAGACACACGTCACTAGCGATATGCCATCGTCATTCCTCCACAGAGCAGTGTTGCCACTCTACAAAACCATAGCAGGGATACGATACATAAATTGTATTTAACTTTCAATCTAACACTACACATTAAAAATAATAAATTATAATCATGTTAGTACTACCTACCTAGTAGAGTCTTTGGGATAGCTAAAAAATGATGTGTTTTTATTCTTTCTTTTATTGGTCATAAACACAGTACAGTAAACCATATTTACACTTTTATATTAAAACACTATTATAAAATTACATTAAAACACTATTTAAATTATTAAAGTATTATCATTAACAATCAATTAAATGAAAACACGACGCGCGACGTGTACTGCAGCCCCTGAGCTTGAGCACAGGCCGAGCCGGTATAAACCGATTTCTCTCCGTACGCGACGTAGCGCCTGTGCTCACGCACACACGCGCCTCAAGCTTGTAGTAGTGTACCTATCGTAGCGCGCTTGTATGAAGCTTTTTCTCTGGAGGTACCATAATATGGCATGGCATATTTTGTACACAGTCATTATAGCAATGTTTTGTGATAAAATAATTAAGCTGGTACGATCCATTATGCTACTTTTTTTGTTTTAAGCTCTTATACACTATTATTATAATTTGTTTCTTTTATTATGCTTTGTACACAGTCAAATTACTTACTTTTACGATAAAATGAAATATGTTGTGCATATGTAGGCATGCACAGGTGCACTCCATGTTTCTTTACTCTCATAGCCCGATGGGACGGAAAATCCGCCACGACCGGAGAGAGATCAGGCGCAGGACCGACGGCTTAACGTGCTTTCCGAGGGACGGGGGTGAAACACCGCCAAATTCCTAACTACGGGCTAGTGCTGAGAATTTCTTGTTAGAAAAACCCAACACTTGTTATGTCCCAAACTGTGACTCGAACCGGGACCAACTAGGCAGTCAGTTTTCTTTTATATAGATAATATCATTAATTAAAACTTACTACCTATGACAGTATACTGCTATAATATGTAAAACGTGTCAACATAATATATTATTATACCTACTATCATTTTAATTACAAAGGCCTACTTATTTATCTTTGATGATACATTTTATGCGCAGTATTTAAAACAGCGAATATCTTGTTAGAAATTCATAATACATCGACTTTTCTTTGTCAAAGGAATTTAATTATTATGAAAATGTTATTTATTTCAATTAGTTTACTTGTAATATGCGCTGTAAGTATTTTGTATTAATGTTTTTCGTAACTTTTTTAAACAACACCTCTGTTTGTTTTCACAAGAACGTGAAATTTACAAACAGAAGTTGGTGTTATTTAAGTTGGCACAATAAATAATTTATTAAAAATAGAAGTCTAGCGTTTGTTTCTGTTTTCTTTCTAATTTATGTAGAGCCAATTTAAATTCTAAACTTACTTATACATAACAAAAATTTGCGGAACCGGCAGGATTTGAACCTGCGTCTCTCTGGGAATCGCGCCCTGAGAGACTTTTGATATGTATTTAAGTTTAGAAACTTTCCTCGTGTGTGAAGCACTGTAATAAAATTATAAAACCAATTTAAATTAAATATTCGATATGAAATATGAATGCACTCTCGCTTGCAAGTCGTTGGAGTCTCGAGGTCATGATGGTTTTTAGGGTTCCGTACCCAAAGGGTAAAAACGGGACCCTATTACTAAGACTCCGCTGTCTGTCTGTCTGTCTGTCTGTCTCCAGGCTGTATCTCATAAACCGTGATAGCTAGAAAGCTGAAATTTTCACAAATGATGTATTTCCGTTGCCGCTATAACAACAAATACTAAAAATTAAAAAAATATATATATTAAGGGGGGTCCCCATACAATAAACGTGTTTTTTTCGTATTTTTTTGCTCAATATTAAAAACGGTAACAGGTAGACGGTTCAAATTTTCACAGAATATTAACTTGTATATTACCTTTCAAAATAAATAATTAAATATCAATAAAGTAAATATTAAAGGGGGGCTCCCATACAACAAACGTAATTTTTATTTTTAATACGTCATAAATCGTAAAACTTACTACAGGTTTGTACGGAACCCTCGGTGCGCGAGTCCGACTCGCACTTGGCCGGTTTTATTTACTAAAGTCGAAATATCGTTTCAATCCCTTGAACGTGCTTTTGAATACCAAAGAAGTACTTAATCGAAATTGATTCAAGTTTGCCGGAAATATCTATTTTAAAAAACACAGGTTTTTTTTTATTCCGAACTACTACCGGTATACTAGGTACTTGTTATATTTTCTATAAACAATCTTAGTCGCAGGTAGAGTCAAGTTGTGTAACCACAGAAAGGAGACTGTTGAATGACGGCAACTGGATGCCAGCCACTTCTTTTGGTACATACATACCTGACGTAAGTAATGTTTGTTTACATAAGAATATGTAATTTTTTTTTATCCACTACAAGTTAGCCCTTGACTGCGATCTCATCTGATGTGATGATGCAGTCTAAGATGGAAGCGGGCTAACCTGTTAGGGGCATGGCAGTCATATTAAACCCATACCCCTATTCGGTTTCTACACGGCATCGTACCGGAACGCTAAATCGCTTGGCGGGACGTCTTTTACCGGTAGGGTGGTAACTAGCCACGGCCGAAGCCTCCCACCAGGCCAGACCATTTTCATATAACCTGCATCGAAAATGCGAATTTCAATGCCTGTTGAGCCACCCGAAACTAGTCCATTTCAGACGAATACGTCTGCCCTAGGGCAGAAAGTGATGGTTTTCTACCCGCTGAATGGCGTAGCAGCCCTCCTAAAATTAAATCCTGTCAGAGTATCTGTTGTTTATTTCAAACCTTTATAATTGTCATTTTAACCATCAACTAAACTGACAGATATCATATTTGTAAACAACAACCAAGCAACTTAAAACCAAGTGCGTAAAACTCGCACTTTCAATGCAGGTTATAATGAAAAATATAGTGTAATGTACAGAATTGGACCTGTTACAGTTTAATTATAAGTAACTTGAGTGCTATTTAAAATCTAGTTAGCCACATTTTCTAAGTAAAAATGGGAATTAAAAAAAACCGGTAGTATGGAAATTTTGATGAATGTTACAGTTAGATGACCGCAAATACATCACCCAATCAGTCACTTGGGCTATCGAAGCAGGATATAGACATGTAAATACGGCAACTCTTTATGGGACCGAGGACTTGATTGGTGTGGCCTTCAAGGACCTCATAAAAAGAGGTATCGTGAAACGGACGGAAATATTTATAACTACAAAGGTAAAAAATATATTCTTTAACATCAATCACAGAATAAGTAATTCGCACACCATCCCACCGGCCACCATCGAGTAACTATAACTGTACTCATCTGGAAATCCCTTGTTGGCCCCTATCCCAAATACCAAACATTCTCCATACAAGAAAGTTATGGTGTGGAATTTCGTGAAGAGGTGTTGATTTATCAATTTAGAAAAGTAGTTCTTAAAAGAACTAGGATTCTATTGACAGACGGACGGACAGACAGACTGATAGACAGACAGCCAGATAGACTGACGTACTTTCACATTTAGGTATAGCATAAGTATGGAAGTATGGATGCCTGCTTGCAAGTGACACTGTTGGCAGATTTAAATTAACTAAACATACTTTTTTATTTTTCCAGTTACCATTCATTGTTGCAACCATTAAGCAGGTCATACAAGCTATTCGAAATTCTCTGAAGAGACTACAGTTAGATTATTTGGATATGTGCCTTATTCATACGCCGCGTAATGTGGTAGGTCCATTGACCATTCATTTATTACCATTTATTACCAGACCACATTCCTGATTTGACTGACTAGTTAACCTACCCCTGCTTTGCTCGGATGGAATCTCTGAAAATCGGTTAGGTTCAGGATATTAATTCTTGCGAAACAATTGCGAAAGCTTGAATATCAATTTTCATGGCCATAACTTGAACTTTCATACAGTAAATTGTATCCCCTTTTTAAATAAAACCCCTTCGGGTGAAATTTACGTACATACTTTCTACGTCATAAAAATAACCTACTGTAAAAATTTGAAGCTTCTAGGCCTAGCCGTTTAGGCTGTGCGTAGATAGGTCAGTCAGTCAGTCATTCAGGGGAAGTCTTTTTATGTGTAGAAGCAGATAAGATATTTCCCAAAAGAGAAATTAATTATTTGTTATTCGAAATTCAGCTAAACATAAGGAATCGCGATTACTTGGAGATTTGGAAAGGCCTTGAAGAAGCGAAGCGGTTGGGTTTGACGAGATCAATTGGTGTTTCAAATTTCAACGCTACAGAAATTAATAGGATCCTAGTTAATTCAAATACAACTCCAGCCGTTAACGAGATTGAGGTAAGCGAAAAACATTGTATTGGGGGCATGTTTCACAATCGTCAATCGAACCTTGAGTGACGAATTTGAAATTTTGACAGAATGTTTTGATGATTTGGCTTATGTTGTGTACCTATAGGACTAAGGTCGTCTGCCAAAACATCAAAATCACAGAGACATAATATGGACATTATGAAAACATTGACTTCGGAATCCATGGGTATACTACCTAATCGAAATTTTTAATTGAAACTTTGAATACATATCAACTGGAATCGTATTATATTAAATTATTTTTTTAGACAAATCCCACCTATACTGATCTGGAATTAGTGGCTTACTGTCAAAGCAAGGGCATCGTTGTTACTGGATATGCGCCATTTGGTTTTCTCGTGTATAGACCTTACAATGATTTATCAATACAGCCCACTTTTGATAATCCGAAACTAGTGGGGATGGCCGAGAAATACTGCGTATCAGTCAGTCAGATTGTGCTCCGGTATCCGGTAAATATTTCCATATTTTATTCATTGTTTTTCTTATTTCTCTGAGATAATAATTAGGTATTCGTCGTTCGTTCGCATTGACTTATATGTACACTACTGCTACTAGACAAGCTCTGCGGCCTTAAATAATTCGCCACTGAGGTTCGGTTAGTTTTCCGTAACTCGCTTCCGTAGCTACCCTCTCTACCCGCCCGCGCGATCCGAACTACCCGCCCGCGCGATCCGAAATTGCGACACAATTATTATTCCAAATTGCTTGTCTATATAGTAGTATACATATAAGTCGATGTTCGTTCGACTAACTGATTGCCTAATGCCATTGTAATGTATAAGAGGTTTTTAGTAAAGGACACACACTTCTGGATTGTTAATGTACCAACCTATAGGCCTATATAAATTTTCCAACCTTTATAAATCTTTATAAATTGTTGTGGTTTTGGAAAAACAAATTTTTTAAAGAATATATCAAATTTTTACCCATAAATGAGCTCGAATCAGTCGAGCGTTTCTTTCAGTAGGATTGAAAATATATAAAAAATGTTGGATACATTACTTTTCCAAAGCCAGCATATTCTAAGTTAGGTGCACTAATTCAGTTCGATTCAGCTTTTGTCCATACAAAACTGACGTTAATGGAGATGCATACGCGTTTATTCAGTAGCCCTTTTATGTCAAAATTGGCTCAATTGCAAGAAGAAGGCAACCAATCTTTTGATTGGTTTATTTATGGTATTCTTACGACATTGCATTCTGTTCAATAACGGAAGAGTATTAACCAATAAGAGGTATTTGCGATCGGTAAACTGTTGACTGTACCTAACAATGGTTTTTACGGAATAAGACCCCAGGTTTACGCAGCTGAACGGATGCGTTTGCATGTCCATTATATTTCCTATTTATTTTTCGAGGGTAAATTGAACTAAAATAATTGATTTAATTTTTTCAGCTTGACCGCTACATAGTACCAATCGCTGCTTCGTTAAATAAGGAGCACATTGAATCCAATATAAACATATTCAATTTCACCATATGCCCTGAAGACATCCTCATCATTAATGAATTTGACAAGAATATTAAGGTGCACTTGATCGATTATGATGGACTGGAACTAGAGATGCTTGAAGGTTATAGATATTTGAGTAGATATGTGAGACAACACAATTTAAAACAGTATTACAATGTTTTGTTGTAGTTCTGGCATCTACAGTCTTTATAAATGTAGGTAGAAAAGAAAACAAATAAATTTAATTTAACCTACGTATCACCAATAATATTATATTTTACAAAAAATTACATAATATTTATTATGCTGTCCATATGATCAGATATTGATTGTGTATTAATATAATAGACAGAAGATTCAATATTCAATTCATTTATTCAATATATGTACACTGTACACTTATTGAAAAATGACTTACTTTTAAAACATGATGGTGATAATCAGTTACGGTATCTTAAAACTAAAGCTACGAGGGTTCCAAACGCGCCCTGGTCTGAGAAGAGCCCACAACAAACTCAGCCGGGTTTTTTTTTATTATCACCATCTCACAAATCATCTTATCTAAGGAACTATCAGAGCCATTTGAGCAAATCATTGCCAAGCTTCCTTGTCGTAATATTATGATAAAAGCGCGTGGATTAACCTCGCTCCAGCTATGCTGGTTATAGACTGCAGCTTAGAGACTGCAGCTACTTATAGTTATGCATCTTCAGCTTTATTATTATTATTATTGTAATTAGTATTTTTTTAAAACCAACAGCCGAGTTTCTTGCTGGCTCTTCTCGGTGGGAATGGCATTCCGAACCAGCACTAAATTCACTTGAGGATTCAAATTCAATAACACTAATAAGTAGAATTTTATTATTTGAATAAAAAAACAGCTGAATTTGAATTGTCTCATTAACTAGCTGATGCCCGCGACTTCGTCCGCGTGGTTGTTTTTTTGATTCCCGCTGGAACTTAATTTTCCGGGATAAAAAGTAGCCTGTGTCACTCCCCAGGTCCTCAACTTTACCCATGCCAAAAATCACGACTATCCGTTGCTCCGTTGCGGCGTGATTGAAGGACAAACCAACAAACCAACAAACAAACACACTTTCGCATTTATAATATTAGTATGATGAGTATAATGACCATAGTGCCCAATCCTGCTACACTCGCTAGATACTAAAACCGTTGAGCGAAATGAACATCTTCGTAATAACTAATAACTATAATAATTGTGCTTTTTATGTAATATATGTGCATTTCAAATAAGCATGCAGTGCTTGTATGTTATTAAATAAAATTTACACAAAGTCATCACACTATAATATTATAAAGTCGAAAGTATGTATGTTTGTTACTCTTTCACGGAAAAACTATTGGACGGAAATTTGGAATGGAGATAGACTATAGTCTGAAATAACACTTAAGCTACTTTTCATCCCGGACAATTAAAGAGTTCCCGCGGGAACCAAAACCTCAATCCACGCGGACGAAGTCGCGGGCATCGTCTAGTGGTTACATATGTGTAAATATCATGGGATTTGTATTATACGTTAAGATTTAAATATAAATAAAATAATGTTGATTGTGATAGTAATATAATTTATTTATGCCCTTTATCCCATCTTTGATGGTAACCATAACAACTAGAAGAGGAGACAAGACAGCATTTTCTTTCAAAAAGAGCTGAGAAGCCCTATTTAAAAGCTACAGAAGAATGAAAGTACGAGAAGCATAATTGATAGAAATGGAACGAAAGAGTAGTAATTAAAATTGTAAACAAAGTCTCCCCCCCATGTTGGAGGTTTAGTATAAAAATTAAAAAAAAGAAGCTATTGTTCTTTTTTAATTTTTTAAGTTACTAGCTGATGCCCGCGACTTCGTCCGCGTGGAATACGTTTTTTTAAATTTCCACGGGAACTCCTCAATTTTCCGGGATAGAAAGTAGCCTATGCCACTCTCCAGGTCCTCAACTATACCCATGCAATCACGTCGATCCGTTGCTCCGTTGCAGCTTGATTGAAGGACAAACCAACAAACCAATAAACCAACAAACAAACACACTTTCGCATTTATAATATTAGTATGATGAAATAACGTCTAAGATATTCATGGAACAAAAACAGGAGTTGAAATTCAGGATGAAATTGGTTTTCTGAAGTTTCACTTTTGCCATGTGTGAATTGCACACACACACTTTTTTATTTGTTGTAATAAGTCTTTTCTGACCGGCTGAAGCCGATTCCGCGTGGATAGACGTGATGAGACCCTTAGGGCGGATTGCACGACGTGTTCCTTAACCGCTGTTTAGGTAATCGGCTGGTTAATCCCTATGCATCGTTTAACCAACTGTTTAAATATTATCTGTTTAAGTTAAGTGGTTAAGTTGTGTTTGTGTGCTGGTTCGAACCACGATCAACAAATCAGTCGATAACCAACCTTTCACTGCAAATGGACCCAAACTGAAAGAATGGTAAAAGCCAAAGCATTTGCGCAATCACATTGTCTTACGTTCTATTCAACCTGACGCACTGCGACGTTTGTTTTTAGTAGCATAATAGTTATTTGTTATACAAGAGTGAAAAGTTGTTTTTTAACCGCGTGCTCAATTTTGAATCACTCGCTGCGCTCGTGATTCAATTTTAGAATCCTGAGCATCAGCGAGGGAATCAAAAGAGCACGAGGTGAAAAATCTTTCACTCGAGTGAAACACGTAACTTTTCATCCCACCTCAGCGAGGAAATTAAAATTAAAAACGGTTGTATGGTAATTCGGGACCATAGAGGTAGAAGTAAATAGGTTTTAATGATGTTTTGAATTCACAAACTTCATAGACGAGTGATATTTACTAACGTGCACACGATGTTCTAAATTCAATTTACTTTATCCTCAAGAGGATAATAACGGGTTTTGCATTCAGATATCGAAGAGTAAAAATACTCTATTATTATTATTACGACCAATATTATAATTGATGAGAAAGTTTATTTGTTTGTTTGTGTTTGTGTGTGTACAATGACTTCAAATATATTGTAATTTTACAGCATTATTTATCTTCCCCAGTGGCGTCGTTGTACTTTTCAACTTGATAGCATTTTATTTTTCATCCCACCATCTCGGAAAGAGTATTTTTACTCTTCGATATCTGAATGCAAAAGCCGTTATTATCCTCTTGAGGATAAAGTAAATTGAATTTAGAACATCGTGTGCACGTTAGTAAATATCACTCGTCTATGAAGTTTGTGAATTCAAAACATCATTAAAACCTATTTACTTGTACCTCTATGGTGCCGAATTTCCATACAACCGTTTTTAATTTTAATTTCCTCGTTGAGGTGGGATGAAAGGTTACGTGTTGCACTCGAGTGAAAAGATTTTTCACCTCGTGCTCTTTTGATTCCCTCGCTGACGCTCAGGATTCTAATTTTTGAATCCTTCGCTTGCTCGGTCATCAAAATTGAGCACGTGGTTAAAAAACAACTTTTCGTACCACTTGCTCAAAAAAATGACATTCTATGCCACAAAAAGCGAACATAACAATAGTCATTTTTAATCTGTTAAAAACAGGGAAAGAAAATTCTACTGAATTTCATTCAAAATGACGAAAACCGACGAACGAGGCCGTATGTGCTTGATGCCTTTGCTTTTCCGACAAAAAAATATTAGTCTAGGAATTTGCCGCGTTTTTGTTTTCTTCAAATACAATCAATAATTGGACCAATGTTTCGAATGTAAACTTTTACTTTTAATTGTCATTATTTATAATAAATGCTTATCTCATATTATTATTGTGTTATTTTTTTCGCAAATGGTACGAAAAGTAGAGTATTTTCTTCGGTGATAAAGCTGTCTTAGTCTTAGGTGAACTTAAATCCCTCGCTACACTCAGGACTCGTCTTAAATCCCTCGCTTCGCTCGTGATTTAAGTTTTTAACACCCTCGCTACGCTCGGGAGTAAACCTCGAGTCCTTAGTTACGCTCGCGATTTAAATCGTCCCCCTCGACAGAAGACACTGCTTTATCCCCTTGGTTAATAATCAACTATTTCACTCTTGTATAACAAATAACTATTACATAAGAACGCAAATCAAAACACAGACCCAACAGTAGGTATTTCAATTCGAAATAATTTGGTACAAAAATGTCAAAATTAAACCAAAATGTCAATATTAAAAAGCTTTTTACTCTGTCAGCATGCCATTTATTGAATAAACACATTTATATGTGTAATAATCTATGTCATTTATTTAACAACCACGAGAATAGTTATTTGTTATACAAGAGTGAAAAGTTGTTTTTTAACCGCGTGCTCAATTTTGATGACCGAGCAAGCGAAGGATTCAAAAATTAGAATCCTGAGCGTCAGCGAGGGAATCAAAAGAGCACGAGGTGAAAAATCTTTTCACTCGAGTGCAACACGTAACTTTTCATCCCACCTCAGCGAGGAAATGACTAAATGCAAAAAAAATCACAAGATTAAATTCAATTCTGTTAATTTCTTCGTCACTAGAATCACTCATTTTAGGTTTTTCACTTATTTTCAATTTTCTTGTTTTTAATCGGTTTTAATTTTAAACAATATGACGTGAAAGAAAATGGTGCGCGCAAAGCAAATTAAAAAACCGGCCAAGTGCGAGTCGGACTCGCGCACCGAGGGTTCCGTACAAACCTGTAGTAAGTTTAAAATTATTAAAAAAAAACTACTTACTAGATCTCGTTCAAACCAATTTTCGGTGGAAGTTTGTATGGTAATGTACATCATATATTTTTTTTAGTTTTATCATTCTCTTATTTTAGAAGTTACAGGAGGGGGGACACACATTTTACCACTTTGGAAGTGTCTCTCGCGCAAACTATTCAGTTTAGAAAAAAATGATAGTAGAAACCTCAATATCATTTTTGAAGACCTATCCATAGATACCCCACACGTATGGGTTTGATGAAAAAAAAATTTTTGAGTTTCAGTTCTAAGTATGGGGACTCCCAAAATTTATTGTTTTTTTTCTATTTTTGTATGAAAATCTTAATGCGGTTCACAGAATACATCTACTTACCAAGTTTCAACAGTATAGTTCTTATAATTTCGGAAAAAAGTGGCTGTGACATACGGACGGACACACAGACAGACATGACGAATCTATAAGGGTTCCGTTTTTGCCAAATTTGGCTACGGAACCCTAAAAAGTACACCAAGAAGGTTACGAGTCTGAGTTTTTAACAAATTTAAAACGATTGTATGGAAATTCGGCACCATAGAGGTACAAGTAAATAGGTTTTAATGATGTTTTGAATTCACAAACTTCATAGACGAGTGATATTTACTAACGTGCACACGATGTTCTAAATTCAATTTACTTTATCCTCTAGAGGATAATAACGGCTTTTACCATCAGATATCGAAGAATAAAAATACTCTTTCCGAGATGGTGGGATGAAATAGTTATTTGTTATACAAGAGTGAAAAGTTGTTTTTTAACCGCGTGCTCAATTTTGATGACCGAGCAAGCGAAGGGTTCTAAAATTGAATCACGAGCGGAGCGAGTGATTCAAAAATTAGAATCTTGAGCGTCAGCGAGGGAATCAAAAGAGCACGAGGTGAAAAATCTCTTCACTCGAGTGCAACACGTAACTTTTCATCCCACCTCAGCGAGGAAATGACTAAATGCAAAAAAATCACAAGGTAACTTTTCATCCCACCTCAGCGAGGAAATGACTAAAAGCAAAAAAAATCACAAGATTAAATTCAATTCTGTTAATTTTTTCGTCACTAGAATCACTCATTTTAGGTTTTTCACTTATTTTCAATTTTCTTGTTTTTAATCGGTTTTAATTTTAAACAATATGACGTGAAAGAAAATGGTGCGCGCAAAGCACATTAAAAAAGTACACCACAAAGGTTACGAGTGTGAGTTTTTAACAAATTAAAAACGATTGTATGGAAATTCGGCACCATAGAGGTACAAGTAAATAGGTTTTAATGATGTTTTGAATTCACAAACTTCATAGACGAGTGATATTTACTAACGTGCACACGATGTTCTAAATTCAATTTACTTTATCCTCAAGAGGATAATAACGGCTTTTACCATCAGATATCAAAGAATAAAAATACTCTTTCCGAGATGGTGGGATGAAAAAGATCTTTCTTAAAGCTAACTTAAGCCTGTAATGGAAGACGCAATTTTGAAAATCCACGCTCACAAGCGAGGCTTCATGTATTCTACACGGCAGACTGGATTACATGATTAGGGTTGTCGGGTTTCAAAATTAGGGTTGAAGACGTGAGCAGTCTCCTACGGGAGTTTTATATAGGTTTATGAATTTTAAGTATATTATACTGTAACTGGACGAATCCTGTAAATTTAATTTTTGAAAATTTTAATTGAAGTAATCTTAGTTATCGAATACAGAGCTCAAAACATTTTTTTTAATAATTTTTGTCCGTCTGTCTATCTGTCCCAAATTACTGGACGAATTTGAATGGCACACTTAGCTTATTAATACTCTGGGCTTAAAACATACATTATATTAATTTGTTATCCTGAAAAACAATAGGATTTCTTCGAGGGGATAAAAGTTTTGGTCGATTTTACTCCATAACTCCGTCAAATCTAAACCGATGTTCGCGACTTCAACCGCGTGGGTTGAGGCTTAAATTTTCCGGGATAACAAGTAGCTTTGTTTTTTTAATTAAAAAGCCTATTATACTGTTGAAGATTACGTAAATGACAAAAGAGCATGGATTTGACTCGGTCCAGCAATGCTAAGGACAGCGGTTACTTATGTATCTACACATTAATAATCACCATCATCATCATCATCCTCAATCGATAGACGTCCACTGCTGGACATAGGCCTCTTGCAAGGATTTCCACACGCCGCGGTCTTGCGCCGCCTGGATCCAGCGGCTCCCTGCGACTCTCCTGATGTCGTCCGTCCAGCGAGTAGGGGGTCTGCCAATGCTGCGCTTTCCAGTGCGTGGTCTCCACTCCAGCACTTTGGGACCCCAACGTCTATCGGTTCTTCTAACTGTGTGCCCTGCCCATTGCCACTTCAGCTTCGCAACACGTCGAGCAATGTCGGTTACTTTAGTTCTTCACCGGATCTCCTCATTTCTGATTTGATCGCGCAAAGAAACCCCGAGCATTGCTCTCTCCATCGCCCGCTGAGTGACCCTGAGCTTTCTTAATGAGGACCATTTGGACCCCTTGGAGGACTTTGGTCTTCAGGCACTGAGGAATCTTGGTATCATTAATAATTAATTTTTGACGACCTCCGTGGCGCAGTGTTGAGCGCTGTTGCCTTAACGTGCAGAGGTCCCGGATGCGGAGGCCTACGTACCCACGGGTAATCACGTAGAAAATCAACTAAGTATTTTTTTTTAGGTACTACAAGTTAGCCCTTGTCTGCTATTTCACCTGATGGTATACTACGTACCCACGGGTTCATGAAAACTTTTTTTTTTATCCACTACAGTTTAGCTCTTGACTGCGATCTCACCTGATGGTAAGTGATGATGCAGTCTAAGATGGTAGCGGGCAACTCGTTAGGGGCATGGCAGTTATATTAAACCCATGCCCCTATTCGGTTTCTACAAGGCATCGTACCGGAACGCTAAATCGCTTGGCGGCACGTCTTCGTCGGTAGGGTGGTAACTAGCCACGGCCGAAGCCTCCCACCAGGCCAGACCAGGGAAAATTAAGAAATTATAAATTCCCACATTGACCCTGCCGGGGATCGAACCCGGGCCCTCCGTACTAGTCCAGGCATATTAGGGGTTTCACCTCGGAATGAGAGATAGTCAGCTGTAAACTTGTATAAACCTTTATTTTGGCACCCTAAAACTTGTCTCAAAACCTACTTATCGTAGGGTGTTGGCGTCTACAGATATTCCAAGGTCAAAGGTCAAAAAATCGATTTTTTACACATTTATTGCAAATATCTCGTTTCCTATGGGTTTTATGCTATTTAGATTTATTATAAATATTGTAGAAGATTAAATTCTCTACAACTTTTATTCAATCATTTTTTTTATATCTTGAACCATTTTCGAGATAGAGGGCAGAGCGCGCGCAGTGTTTAACTATTTAGATTTTAGAGTATCATTCGAGGTCAACCTGTAGTCCCGATTAAAAACACGCCGTATAAAGTTTATAAATTATTGATAAGTATATATTTCTAAAATATTTTAATTTTTTATTTACTATTACGTTATAATTAATATTTTTTTTTCAATAATTCAGTACCTGTAATATTCAGTAACTGCCTGTTTCAATTATTATTTGAGAATGGAGTGCGAACCTTGTTGGCAATCTATAATGCTCCAAAGTCTGAGGACTGTATCGATCATCTTCGCTATGCACAGTTCAGCAAGTTAACAAAACTGAATATACCTGTGCAGTTATCAAATATTCCACCAACGAGTGCAGCAGCTCACCAACATATCAACCATGTTTATTATCAAGTTCAGACTTGGTTAGGGCATGATTTAGAACCCCAGAATTGGGGTTGGATAATGCGTGATGAATTCCTGGAACCTGTTATGACAATGAATCCACTAGCTCCAGAGGAATTGCTTAACACAATATTCTGCAACTGCAAGAATGGTTGTGGTTCGCGATGTGGATGCAGGAAAGCAGGGTTGCAGTGCTCTTTAGCTTACGGCCAGTGTAATGGGCAAGCTTGTCTTAATGCTTCACCATATCAGAGTGATATCAATGAAGACGGTACTATTGACCCCGAAATCCTAGAAGAACTGGAGACAAATGTCGTTGAAGACGAGAACACCATTACTAAAATTCTACATCAAAGAGAAATTTGAAATTTTACAGCGACTGGAAGACGATGATGAAGAAAAAAATTGAACTTAGAACTTGTAGATCTTATTATTATTAATTTTTTTTAATTTCAACGTTAAATGTTTCATAAATGTATGAAATGCTATTTTTCAATAAAAACATTAATTAAAAATTTAATTATTTTCTTTTTATTAAGTTAAGAAGTAATTAGTAATAATAAGATTAGAATTTAAAAAAATATTAAAGTATTTCCCTTCATAACTTTATAATTACACGAGTAGGTAAGTGTTAATAAATGAATACATACTGAATTATTGAAAAAAAAATATTAATTATAGCGTATAGTAAATAAAAAATGTAAATTATTTAGAAATATATACTTATCAATAATTTATAAACTTTATACGTCGTGTTTTTAATCGGGACTACAGGTTGACCTCGAATGATACTCTTAATAGTTAAACACTGCGCGCCCTCTGCCCTCTATCTCGAAAATGGTTCAAGATATGAAAAAAATCATTAAACAAAAGTTGTAGAGAATTTAATCTTCTACAATTTTTATAATAAATACAAATAGCATAAAACCCGTAGGAAACGAGATATTTGCAATAAATATGTAAAAAATCGATTTTTTGACCTTTGACCTTGGAATATCTGTAGACGCCGACACCCTACGATAAGTAGGTTTTGAGACAAGTTTTAGGGTGCCAAAATAAAGATTTATACAAGTTTATAGCTGACTATCTCTCATTCCGAGATTCTTACTATTATTTAGCTAATTTGCCTGGACTATACGTTAAGACAACAGCGCTACATTGTGTAGCGCTGTTGTCTGTTGTGCGCCTCGGAGGTCGTCAAACAAACAAACAAACTAGCAGCAAGAGAGGTTATGGACCCGAACCATAAGGGTCACAGGGTGCTCTTTTTACCATTGTGGTATCGAACCCTAAATAAGTAAATACACGAACGAGGTGGATAAGTTTATTTAATTAATTAAATTTTTGTACCAGTTTGATTATTTCTTAATTAATGTCAATGATAAAAATGCTAAACAATTAATGATTGTATTGACCTAATTTAATTGAAATAGGTACCTACTTAGGTAAATGATATTAGTTACTTGGCTTCCATATAACTGTGGTTTATTATATACTTAAAATACTACTTTGTGTCGTTAAACTCGAAATGTTATTATTTGCTGTTTTAAATGTCTTGTTTTTATGTATTGTAAGTAAACATAACATAATTTTATTTCAATAATAGGTATATGAAGAAGTGTACGAATATTTTCGGTATAAATCCAGGGCTTGCATTTTATCAATAATAATCGTATGCTATTATGTACTTAATTAGTTTTTCTATTCACAATTATAATAGGCTCCTAAAGTGTCATAATAATCAAATAAATATTATAAATGCGAAAGTTTGGATGGATGTATGGATGTTTGTTACTCAATCACGCCCCAACGGCTGAACGGATCTAGATGAATTTTGGCACAGAGATAGATTATAGTCTGGAATAACACATAGGCTACTTTTTAATCCCGGAAAATTAAGGAGTTCCTGCAGGAACCGAAAAACCTCGACCCACGTGGATGAAATCGCGGGCATCAGCTAGTAAAAAAATATTTTAAATACATTTGCCTGCGGCTCGGGTATTAAAATTTGCCCCTAGATATTATTTTCTACCACGTATAACTATTCTACAGTATCCCTTTGTCACTACAAGTATGACTAAATTGACCGTTTTCATATGGAAAATTGTCAGGTTTTAAATGAGGTAATAGTTATTTGTTATACAAGAGTGAAAAGTTGTTTTTTAACCGCGTGCTCAATTTTGATGACCGAGCAAGCGAAGGATTCTAAAATTGAATCACTCGCTCCGCTCGTGATTCAAAAATTAGAATCCTGAGCGTCAGCGAGGGAATCAAAAGAGCACGAGGTGAAAAATCTTTTCACTCGAGTGCAACACGTAACTTTTCATCCCACCTCAGCGAGGAAATGACTAAATGCAAAAAAAATCACAAGGTAACTTTTCATCCCACCTCAGCGAGGAAATGACTAAATGAAAAAAAAATCACAAGATTAAATTCAATTCTGTTAATTTCTTCGTCACTAGAATCACTCATTTTAGGTTTTTCACTTATTTTCAATTTTCTTGTTTTTAATCGGTTTTAATTTTAAACAATATGACGTGAAAGAAAATGGTGCGCGCAAAGCAAATTAAAAAGTACACCAAGAAGGTTACGAGTGTGAGTTTTTAACAAATTAAAAACGATTGTATGGAAATTCGGCACCATAGAGGTACAAGTATAGGTTTTAATGATGTTTTGAACGAGTGATATTTACTAACGTGCACACGATGTTCTAAATTCAATTTACTTTATCCTCTAGAGGATATTAACTGCTTTTACCATCAGATATCGAAGAATAAAAATACTCTTGCCGAGATGGTGGGATGAAAATATACGTTTTTAACGCTTGTTTAATTTTTGTGGTAACTACGTAAATGTTTTAGTTTCCAGCAGAATCTGCGTATTACGAAACATTTGTGTCGAAAAGGGTTCGATTACTGAACGATGGAAACACAATAAAAGTACCAGCTTTTGGTACTGCGAATGATGTAAGCTGTAGAACTTATAATATTTATCGTCATCATCATCGTCATCATTATCATCATCATTATTATCATCAACATCATCTCAACCCTTTACGCTGATCTACTAAGAATGACCTAATGTAAAAAACATACTGATGAGCAGCATGCCTCCTTTCTGAAGGGTCCATAACACCATACAAAATCTAACACGCCCGCGCCGGCCAAGTAAGAAATAGTTTACACACCTTTGGCACTTTTTTTTTTAATTCCACTACAAGACTGCAATCTCACCTGATGGTAAGTGACGATGGTAAGTCTAAGATGGTAGCGGGCTAACCTGTTAGGGGTAATGGGTATGGCAGTTACATATAAAAAACCCATACCCATAGTCGGTTTCTACACGGCATCGTACCGGAACGCTTAATCGCTTGGCGGGACGTCTTTGCCGGTAGGGTGGTAACTAGCCACGGCCGAAGCCTCCCACCAGACCAGATCAGAGAAAATTTAGAAATTATAAATTCCCAAATTGACCCTGCCGGTAATCGAACCCGGGACCGCCCACGTTAGGACAACAGCGCTCAACACTGCGCCAGGGAGGTCGTTAAACAAGGTCAAGGTTATGGAGAACATCCAGGTTCCTTCACGATCTTTTCCTTCAGCGTTCGAGCACTTATCTATCGAAAAAACCTAATATTACGAGTAGGTATAAATGCGAAAGTGTGTCTGCCTGTCTGTCCGTTTATCTGTCTGTCTGTTTGTCTGCCAGTCTGCTACGCTTTCACGGTCCATCTGTTCAACCGATTTTGATGAAATTTGGTATAGGCATAGTTGGTATCGCGGAGAAGGAAATACCTTAATCCACGCGGACGAAGTCGCGGGCATCATCTATTATTAAATAAATAATTTCTCAGAACAATTATTTATTAGGTAGATATTGTTATTTGCCTCCAATTAATTTTATTATTCAATTACCTACTGTGTGGCTGTGTATTGGTTACATTTTCACATATGAAATTGCCGTTTTGTATGGAATAAGTGAAAGTACTTATTTATTCAAACTTTTTTATTTCTGTTATTCGAAGTAATCACCCATGCAATCGACGCATCTTTGCCAACGCATTGGCAGTTTATTGATGCCCTTCTTGTAAAAATCAGCTGGACGGGAGGCAACAAACTCTTCAAAGGCATTGTGTACTGCCTCTCGGGAATTGAATTTTTTACCCACTAAAAAGTTGTCTAAATTTTGGAAAAAGTAATACATAGTCGGTAGGTGCAAGGTCTAGTAAGTACATTGTTTACAGCTGAACCGATTCTGACAAAATTATAGGGTTTGCAACATGGAGACTTGCAAAAGATTCCTACTATCACAAAAAATCATAACGATATATAATTAGGTTATTAGTAAATTCATAGAAATCAAATAAATATTATAAATGCGAAAGTTTGGATGTATGTATGGATGTATGGATGTATGGATGTTTGTTACTCAATCACACCCCAACGGCTGAACGGATCTGGATGAAATTTGGGACAGCGATAGATTATAGTCTGGAATAACACATAGGCTACTTTTTATCCTGGAAAATTAAGGAGTTCCCGCGGGAACTGAAAAGCCTCGATCCACGCGGACGAAGTCGCGGGCATCAGCTAGTACTTAATATGGTTTTGTTCGAATTAGTAGTATTTTGTATTTTTAGGTCAATGAATTAAAAAATGTACGTCAAGCAGTATTTATGGCGATAGAGAGCGGGTACAGACATGTGGATACCGCTGCGTCATACACTTCTGAAGATTACGTAGCGCAGGCTGTTAAGGATGCTATAAACTGTGGGATCGTTAAACGGGAAGATATGTACATTACTACAAAGGTAAGACCCCCTATTAGGTGGATGGACGACATCGAGTCGCAGGGAGTCGCTAGGACTAGGCGGCTCAAAACCGCATCATGTGGAAGTCCTACAAGAGACCTATGTTTAGCTGTCTAAAGGTATCATACTAATATTATAAAAAACAAAACTGTGTTTGTTTGTTGGTTTGTGCTTCAATCACGCCGCAGCGGTGCAACGGCGCGGCGGGAGAGTGACATATGTCTACTTTTTATTCCCCGAAATTTAAGGAGCTCCCGCAGGAATAAAAAAAAACTTAATCAACGC
Source organism: Erebia ligea (assembly GCA_917051295.2). NCBI lineage: Eukaryota > Metazoa > Arthropoda > Insecta > Lepidoptera > Nymphalidae > Erebia > Erebia ligea. The sequence continues at coordinate 15,665,856 of OU785228.1, forward strand.
GGACGAAGTCACGGGGTAAGCTAGTCAAATAAATATTATAAATGCGAAAGTTTGGATGGATGTATGGATGTATGGATGTAAGGATGTTTGTTACTCAATCACGCTCCAACGTTTGAACGGATCTGGATGAAATTTCGCACAGAGATAGATTATAGTCTGGAATAGCACATAGGCTACTTTTTATCCCGGAAAATTAAAGAGTTCCCGCGGGAACCGAAAAACCTAAATCCATGCGGACGAAGTCGCGGGCGTAAGCTATTGTTCTTATAAAACCGAATTTAAACTTAGAGAATGCTTTTAAGATTGATAAAGAGTTGCTGAGGCCCAAAATTGTCTAAGCAAATCGTAATCAATTGATAGCTTAAAACGTATTACTTGAACTGTTTAAGGAGTTCATACCTACATGCCCTATGGCATTTTTGACGTGCAGGCATCTATGAACTCCTTAAACAGGTCGAATAATAATTTAGACGTTTGACAAACGATTACGCTAACGATTTCCTTACAGATTGGGGGGCTGCCCCCCGATTATGATATGCGAGTCTTGATTTTTTTTGTTCGCAATAATTCATGGCAATAATTAATTATTTACATACTAAGTATCCTTTTCAGTTGGATCTGGATGCAAATACACACAAGAAAGTAGTACCAGCACTAAAGCTTGCCCTGAAGAGGCTGCAGTTAGACTACGTTGATTTATTCCTTATTCATACGCCATATAATCTGGTAATTATTCAATTTATAAGTCTTGTCGTTTATCAAAGATTTATATTGTAGTAGATCTGGCGTATTCAGTTAAGTAACCTTTTCATTAATCCAAGATGTCTTCTAAATATATAAAAGGAAAGTGACTGACTGACTGATCTATCAACGCACAGCTCAAACCACGGAACGGATCGGGTTGAAATTTTGCATACAGATAGCTATTATGACGTACTTACTATAGGCATCCGCTAAGAAAGGATTTTTGAAAATTCAACCACTAAGGGGGCTAAATACGGCTTTGAAAGGAGACGGTCCAGATTTGTATGGAGCGTTGGTCCAGTCCTTTTACAAGTAGAGAAATGAAAGAAAAAAAAGTACTAAACCAGTTTTGATCATTCAAATCTACGAATTCGTCGTAATTTCAGCGGTGTAATTATTTAATCTTTCCACGATAAGCAACACTAAACACGAGTGGTTAACAATGGCGGATTCATATTTTTTGACGTTTTCTGTCAAGTGTCAACACAACACCGGAAAAACCGTAGGGAAAACACGTTATTTTGACAGTGACTGTCAGAAATGACATTTGATACATTTCGCGCCTACTGCCATCTCTATGGCTAAAGGTTGCCATCTTGGAAACGTATCGAAAACTTTAAATACATTTTATTTTATTTCGCGTTAATTACTTTAATATTCTAAATTATTATATTTTTAATACAATCTATGTATTTTCCTCTATTCATGGTAGAGTGTACAAAGAGTGCTCCAAAGGTAAACCTTCTCCTTTGTATGACAATCGAACCTTTCACGAGCAAAGCCGCGGGCAAAAGCTAGTTACTTATAAAACTAAAAGAAGCTGTAGATTTTTTTCAATAGTACCTAAGTCTACTATAACTGGTATTTGTGCTTTCGACACGTTCAGATCAAGATACGTAAGTAAGAACAAACGTTAACATTATCAATCGTTAACGTCAATTTAATTTACCTACTTACGTGATTTTGTACATAAGTACAAAAGAAAAAAATCATAGACATACTTCAATATTCATAAGTACCTACCTTGTGGGTATTAAATACTTAATTTATTTATTTTTTCGATTAGCTTAGAAAAAAGAAATACGATCTCTTGGACATTTGGAACGGCATGGAAGACGCCAAAAAGTTAGGGTTGACAAAGTCCATTGGCACTTCAAACTTTGAGATAGAACATTTGGCTCAGATCTTGCCTTATTGCACAACGACACCTGCTGTTAATCAACTTGAGGTGAGAACTAATATTGTTAAAAGTTATAATAAAATTATAATGTCTTTCATTGCTCTGTGTTTTCACTCTGTACACGGTAATTACTGTAACTTTGTGTTCACCTTTAACATTATCAGCGTTGCTAAATTATTTTGTTTTCGAAATAACCCGGAAATTCCTTGAATCTAAAATATATTATGTAAAAGTAAAAAGCAGGAGCGGCCTTAGACATTGTAGATATTAGGTATTTACCTATGAAATTGCCGTTTTGTATGGAATAAGTGAAAGTACTTATTTTTTCAAACTTTTTTATTTCTGTTATTCGAAGTAATCACCCATGCAATCGACGCATCTTTGCCAACGCATTGGCAGTTTATTGATGCCCTTCTTGTAAAAATCAGCTGGACGGGAGGCAACAAACTCTTCAAAGGCATTTTGTACTGCCTCTCGGGAATTGAATTTTTTACTCACTAAAAAGTTGTCTAAATTTTATAAAAAGTAATAGTCGGTAGGTGCAAGGTCTGGTGAGTATGGCGGATGAGGGAGAGCTTCTAACCCCAGCTCTTGCAGCTTGGAGACTGTCTGTTGCGCAGTATAGGGTCGCGCGTTGTCGTGAAGGAGCAGTGGGGACGACCGATTGACCAAAGCTGGTTGCAGATGTGCAAGCTTCTCCATCATTCTCTCCAGTTCTTCACAGTACACATCTGCAGTAATGCTCATGCCGTTTTGTAAAAAGCTGTGGTGAATTACACCCACACTAGACCACCAAACAGTGACCATCACCTTTAAAGGGGTCATTTTTGGTTTAGGGCATTGCTTTGGTGCTGAACCAGGATCTAACCAACTTGCTGAGCGCTTTCGATTGTCGAACAGAATCCATTTTTCGTCGCACCTAACAATTCGTTTCAAAATTCCTTCATTTCTTTGCCTGTTGAGCAGCGCAAGGCAGGTCTCGACGCGTACGTTGCGCTGGCGATCGTTAAGGTCGTGGGGCACCCATCTATCAAGCTTTTTTACCTTGCCAATTTGTCGCAAATGGATCAATATTGTTTTGATGCTTACATCAAAAGCTGCTGCTAGCTCAGCTGTAGATTGAGTTTCGTCAGCTTCCACAATCGCCTTTAATTTATTATTGTTGACCAAAGTCTCCGGACAACCACGACCTTCATTTTTTAAGTCAAAATTTCCAGAACGGAACCGGGAAAATCAATAACGGGTTGTGCGTTCGTTTGTACCGTTCTCTCCGTAAACGTTTTTGATGTTACGTGCCGTTTGTGTCGCGTTGGTGCCACGACGGAACTCATATTCCATATTTACACGAATTTTTAAAGTATCCAGTAGGACAAAAAATGTTCAAATGTAATGAAAATACAACGCTAATCAAAAAACAAAAGACTGAGTTTGTAAATAGAATGTCATGGTTTTAAAACAAAATTAATTTGAATTTAGAATACAGAGCCATTACAAACTTTTTTTTATTTGAAATGACCAGTACTGAAGAAAGGCAATTTCATAGGTAAAGACCTATTATTTGCGAGGCGCGAGATTTAAATTCATTAGTATTTAGTACCTAATGACTTTTCTACTTGGGCTGTAGCGCTGTTGGGCAAGAGCGCGAGGCCCTCGCAAGAGCGAGGCCCCGGGCGATTGCCCTGCTTGCCACCCACTAAGGCCGCCACTGCTAAAAAGTGACTGACTGACTGACAGATCTATCAACGCACAGCTCTTGGAGGAAGGAATTACGACTGCCGTTCAAAAATTGCACTGATCGGTCTGACATTTGACATTCAGAAAATTATTACTACGCAGGCACCCGCTCAGAAAGGTTTTAAAAAAAAATTCAACCCCGAAGGTGTAAAAATAGGGGTTTAAAATTCATTAATTAAAATCAAACTTAACGTGAGCGGAGCCTCAGTCAAAAGGTTTTTAGATAACTATTATGGATGCTTTATTTGTCGATTCCGAGTAAACAGGGCGAGTTCCAATAGGCGACGAGATGAGGAATGGTGATAATATCAGCACATGAGTAGATATTAGGGATATATATTATCTTCTCATGTGATACCTGGGGGCAGTACTACCATCGCTTAAAGCAGTATTGTTTTAATATCGTTGACGTTGGTGTTTTAGAATTATATTCCATAATTTAGGGAGCTCAAGGTATGTGACATAAAACGCGCTTAGCGCTCTCGAGGGAAGACCTGTGTTCATGCTCCTTATGTTTTAAATCCCATTCTTTCTACTTACGCTTACTTAGGTATACTTAGGTATATGCTTGCTTATACTTAGGTAATTTTAACAAGACGCTATGAACAAAGTTCGCCTTTGTTTCGTAATTTTTCTCTGAGCAACAACACCACATTTTTTTCAGGTAAACCCAACGTTTACAAACGCAGAACTGGTAGAATATTGCCAGGACCAAGGTATTGTTGTGACGGCTTATGGAGCGATGGGTTTCACGGTCCCAAGAGCAAACGTTACCAATCCACCACCGCCTTCGTTGAACGACCCCGTGTTGGTGAAAATAGCCAATAAATGTGGTGTCGCAACTAGCCAAGTTGTCCATCGTTATTTGGTAAACATCTCATGATATTATATTTTTTTAACATTGTCAAAGTTGAAGCGGCGATAGCCTAGTGGTTTGGACACCGGACCTCCTGTACGAGGTCGTGGGTTCGATCCCCGGACACCTCCAACTTTTCGAAGCTATGTGCGTTTTAAGAGATTAAATATGACTTGCTGCAAACGGTGAAGGAAAACATCGTGAGAAAACCTGCAAGCCCGAGAGTTCTTCATAATGTTCTCAAAGGTGTGTGTAGTCTGCCAATTCACACTTGGAAAGCGTGGTGGACTATGGCCAAACCCTTCTCATTCCAAGAGGAGACTGATGCTGAGTACTTAGTGAGCAAAAATCATACTAATATTATAAATGCGAAAGTATGTTTATTTATTGGTTTATTGGTTTGTTGGTTTGTCCTTCAATCACGCCGCAACGGAGCAACGGATCGACGTGCTTTTTGGCATGGGTATAGTTGAGGACCTGGAGAGTGACATAGGGTACTTTTTATTTTAACATTTAACTAGGTACTTTTTATCCCGGAAAATTAAGGAGTTCCCGGGGGAATCAAAAAAACTTAAACTACGCGAACGAAGTCGCGGGCATCAGTTAGTCTCCTAATATGAGAATACAAAATTCAGTGATTCTAGCAAAAAATAATATGCAGCTTGGAAGTCTATACGTAATGGTGTGAGTATTCGTATAAGTAGGCGATGAGCTATGGGTCGATCCACACCCATGCTTTATCATTTAAATAACACTTTACACTGTAATAGGATTTTTCAATTAGTTTAAGTTTTTATTATATAACGTAAATAAATTAGATTTATAATAATTATAACAATTGCATAAAATTAGCCGCTGGAACAATTCATACCATTTTTACCAATTCATTCATATACATTTATGGCCTGGTGGGAGGCTTCGGCCGTGGCCGTTACCACCCTACCGGAAAAGACGTGCCGCCAAGTGATTTAGCGTTCCGGGCCGTGTAGAAACCGAATAGGTGTATGGGTTTAATATAACTGCCATGCCCCTAACAGGTTAGCCCGCTACCATCTTAGGGTGCATCATCACTTACCATCAGGTGAGATCGCAGTCAAGGGCTAACTTGTAGTGGATAAAAAAATATATTATACCCATGCCCATAGGATTTTTCAATTAAGTATAGTTAACGTTTTTATTAAATAAATACTTATGCTGTGATACAAGTATGGATTTTTCATTGCAGTTTGATCGCGGAACCATACCTCTTTCAAGATCTAGCAACAAACAGCATATTCAATTAAACATTGATCTGTTCGAATTCTCTCTCACTGATGGAGAAGTGGACAGAATCAGTGAATTTAACGTAAACAGAACAGTCTACGGCTATAGAAGGGATGCGATTTTTGAAGACTATAGAATTAAATTGCTGCAAGCAAATCGGAGAAATAAGAAATTGTATCCATTGCCACCACACTTTCCATAGAAAATGTCATTTGTGGAAAGGAATTGATAGCTCCTGAATTTTGAAGATTGAATTATATTAACATTCTACAACTGCTTTATTACAAACATGCAATGCCTTGACTTTGTCCACGTGGAAAAAAAAAGTTTTAAATAATCCCGGCGGACTCTTTGAATTTCCGGGATATCTAAAAAGTAGCTTAAGTCACTGTCTACAAGTCTTCAAAGATCGTCGATCAGCATGCAAAATTCATGTCGATGCATTGATCTTTTACGGTGTGATTGAAGGGTAATTTAACAAATATATTTTTGTATAATATAATATTAGTATCGATTACTGCCACATTGCATAATTAAATAGTGCCGAAATTAAAATTATGGTATATGTAGCATAATATATTGTGTACTTACACATATATCATTTATAATACAAAATAAACACATAATAAGTATCTAAAATAAGATTATTTTTTTCATATTCATTGTTTTGTTTTTCTTTATTTCCTTTGGAAATAAATAAAATAGATAACCGATATAAAATACCTATATGTTTATGTTACCACTAAAGTGCAAACAACAGACAAAGTTGAGATTGACTAGTTAATTTTGACGACCTCAGTGGCGCAGTGTTGAGCGCTGTTTTCTCCGGCGCGACGTACGTAGTTTCCGTTTTCGTCGATTCTAAAATCGCTTTATGTTTGTAACGCTTGGGTCGAAAAATTTGAAATTCGTGTATATTATAATTCACTAGCTAATGCCCGCGACTTTGTCAGCGTGAATTAAGGTTTTCGATTCTTGAACTTTCCGGGATAAAAAGTAAATTAAGTTCTAAATTTCATCAAAATCGGTTGAATGGACGGGCCGTGAAAGCGTAGCAGACAGACAGGCAGACACACTTTCGCATTTATAATATTAGTATGGAAGTATGGATTAAATTAATATTAATTTCATTATACTTTTTTTCATTCATTTTATGCAAGTAAAAAACTGTGAGGTTAGGTTAGGTTAGAATTTTATTTAGAAGGTTATTAGGTTAGAAGGTGAAAGATCGAAATAATCCTAATTGCAATAATTTTCTTATTGAATTCTACGCTTCATCGACTCTGTACGCTAAATTGAATCAGTAAAAATAAAATGAAAATATAATAATATTACTAGGAGTTCGTAGTTCCATTCAAGTTTGCTCTGTTAGTTTGCGTGAACTTAATAATTGCCTATGTTTATTAATCTTAATAGGTACCAGTACTAATTAGGTAGGTTAGGTGATTGTATCTAATGTTAGTTTTAATTTAGATTTCATTTATAGTTTGTTATGTACTTGTAATGTGTTATTCAAAATAAATTACCTTTATAGGTACTTTATATATGATATTGATTACCTTTAATCTTTATAGTCTAAAATAGTAGGCAATAAATGAAATGAATATTAGTTTGATAAAAAATATATTATTATCTATATATTTATTTCTAGAAGATGATGCCCGCGACTTCGTCTGCGTGGATTAAGGTTTTTGATTTACGCCGGTACTCTTTTTTTTTCCGGGATAAATAGCCTATGTGCTATTTTAGACTATAATCTATCTCTGTACCAAATTTCATCTTAGAGATCATCAACCATTCAATCTCCCATCTAGATAGGTTCTGGCGTGATAGAGTAACACACATCCATCCATCCATCCATCCAATCTTTCGCATTTATAATATTAGTATAGATTATTTATCGTTACATTACGTAAATTACCTACTATGTAGAAGCAGTATATATTAACCAATAGACTACCTATACCTCATTGTGTTATCGATGTAGCGGGTTGAAAATTCGTTTTTTTTAAATTGAATTTACTTGCATTTAAAATGTTACTTGTAGCAATAATATCAATGCTTGTGCAAGTAGTAAGTATTGTTTTCATTTATATTTCATGCGATTTCTTAATTACTGAAAGTTCAATTAATAAGTACCTATCAGGTTTCGTATCTATAAAATGAAAATGTAGGGAAAATGAAAAATTAAAAAAAATGTAGAATACCTATCTATGGTATTAAGTTCGCCTTTGTACATTGTATTTTAATTTTCAATTAAGATTTTAAAATAAACGCAACAAAAAGGCGGATTTTCATACAAAACTCTGTTTAACCTTTAGAGGTGGAACTAACCTAACCCCAATAACTTTATTTTGATTTGAACCTTATTATTGAATTTGCAACTTGGAAAAATTAATTTCGTACACGTTGTCGTCTCCTGTTTAAAAATTTGTAGAACTTCCAAAAAAAATTCTGAGCTAGAACTTTTAGTTCCTATCACAGCGGTCTAGTTTTGAGCGATAAGTCAAGTTTTGATAGGATAAATCTTCAATCGAAGACAAATTATTATTGTTCGAACAAACGCTTATTTTGAGGACCTCGACAGATCTTATTATTTGGATCAAATAATTAAAGAGACGATGGGCCAAGTCTATAGAGCTCGTAAAGGAAAATACGTTAAGAACAAAACTTTTGCATCTAAAAACCTGTGTTTCATACAAGTCACGGATTTATTGACCATCCTGCAATAAATTACAGATGGAAGCGACATATTCGGCTAGTAGAATGCAGCAAGAATATAAGTTATTAAACGATGGTCACAGAATACCATCTCTTGCTTTCGGTACTTGGCAAAATGTAAGTAACATCTTTCTATGATTAAAAAAATAACGTTTAGATGCAATCAATCCTGCTGGCAATTGAGTACAAAGACTAAAAGATGACTACTCACTCTTGATTTAAAGGTAGATAAATGAAGGGAAAAATAGAAGAGCATTCTATCCATTTCCATTTGTCCTATCCTGTTTTTTTCACGCGCAAAGATCAGGAAACAAATCGCTTCGTACCTACGTGTCCGTGAATATTTAACTACGTACGGATGCAGAGCTTGACGATGCCTTGGTAATATAGTAAAATGATGGGGGGAATAAAATTAAAAAGTTCTCAGGCATAGTCTCCGAAATTTATTCAATAGAAAAGCCATTTAATATATTCTGACAGTGTCTGAGTACTCGCTACCCTGCAGGGTACCCTGGGCCCTGGGACTAACAACATTTACGAAACATAATATTAAAATAATTTTCAGGTGACTGATTTAGATGCACTAGTTCCATCACTTACGAATGCTATTGAAGTTGGATTTAGACATGTGGATACAGCACATCTTTATATTAATGAACATTTGGTTGGGCAAGTTTTGGCTGATGTGTTTAAACGAAGGATTGTCACCAGGGAAGATGTGTTTATTACAACTAAGGTAACAAATTCCACCTTCCGTGTTCTCCAGTCACCCTTCGTCGCAGAAACAAATTTCATCCTGGATCAAATGGATGCCTGGTCGTCCACCTCCCGTTATTCCAGGTCATTTCTGCCACATACCTGCAAATTATGGAACCAGCTTCCATCTTCTGTGTTATAATCCATGATTATAATATGCGGCTCTTCAAAGGGCGGATAAACAATCTCAAACAAAAGCCAGCAACGCATTGGCGGTTTCTCTGGTGCTGCAAATGTTCATGGGTTGCGGTAATCACTTACCATCAGGTGACTGCCTGCTCGTTTGCTCCACGCTCCACGCAAAAAAAATGTCCACGCTTATTTTTGTGTGGCTAACACCACGAACATACAGCAGAATCGATTTGGTATTCTTCAGGCTCTTTTCAGGCCTCTGCTGAAATTTAGGTTAGAAATCAGATAATTGCCCATGCAGCACAAGCTGTTAGCGCGAGTTAAGATAAGTCAATTCCATCTATCGGCAATGTAGGGATGCTTTGGTTCCTCACGAATTAGAGAAAAGTTCCAAGTCTCGGCCGAAAAAGCAATTCACGCTCGGCTAGCGCCTCTTTCTTTTAAAACCACATCGAAAGTCCTAGGCTTCGCGGCGAAGTAATATTGGAAGGACGAGGCAAAGCCTTCACCTCGTCCTTCCAATATTACTCAGTCATGAATTTCTTTATTTCCGGCCTGGGCAGTAATGTACTATTAAAACGTTTCAGATGGACATCAGAGTTCATAACCGAGAAATGGTAATACCAGCGCTCAAACGGAATTTGAGAAGATTGCGTTTGGACTATGTGGATCTTTTTCTCATCCACTCGCCGTTCAACGTGGTAGGTGCAATAAAATATTGACTGAATTTCATATCCATACTTATGATATCATAATCATATTTACTAATATTATAAATGCGAAAGTGTGTCTGAAAGGCCGCTTTTACACCATAATAACATGTAATTGTGTCACTAAGTGTGTATCATTTCTGTTTGTGTGTAATAAAGTGTTTTAACTTACTTACAATATTAATATTTATAGTTACGTAAATAAAATCGAATACTTTTAGCTGAATTTGTTTTTTTTTCAGTTCGATTATCCTAAATACGACATCATAAACATTTGGAAAGGCATGGAAGACGCCAAGAGGCTTAATTTGACGAGGTCCATTGGCATCTCTAATTTTAACAGTTCTGATATTAATAGACTCCTGAGACACGCAAAAATAAGACCTGCCGTCAATGAGATACAAGTAAGTGCTTCTTAGGGTTCTTCAGTCAACAAGGAACCCTTTAAGTTTCGCCATGTCCGTCCGTCTGTCTACTGTAGTGATTTTATTAGTCTATGGGCTATCGGTCTGTCTGTCCGCGGCTAAGCTCCAATCACGGTATTTCGCTTTCCTAATCCACTCGCTTCTTGCCACCTTCTTGAGGCTCCCAGCCGGCTGGAGCCGCTGCGCTGAGTGCTACACGGTCTTCAGCCTCCACTCCAGTATGTCCCATCGGCTCGATATAACCTACTTATTGCTCTAGGACACGGTTCTGTGTCGCTTGATTCCAGCGAATCCCAGCTACTTGCTTGAGATCGTCCGTTCACCTAGTGGGGGCTCGACTAACGCTGTGCTTTCCGTTGCGAGGCCGCTATTCAAGCACCTTGGGACCCCAATGCAGAATTTAAGAATTATTTAAAAATTTCAGGTACATCTTACCTACACGAATCTGGATTTAGTAGCTTACTGCCAAAGCCAAGGTATTGTCGTAATGGCGTACGCACCTTTTGGATTCCTGGTGCCACGACCTTTTTTGAATTTCACCGTCCCGCCAACGTTTGAAAATCCTACATTGAAGAGAATAGCAAGAAAATGTGGAAAACAGACAAGCCAAGTTGCTCTTCGATATTTGGTAATTTTTTTTTAAATCAGCTTTTATTGTTTTTAGATTTATTTTTCAATCTACGTGCTTGAAGTTGATCACAAATATATCTACCTACACAATACAAGTATAAAAAGCTGATTTGTTGTTCTAAGATGCATAAATTAATTATGAGGAGAAATCACTAATATTACTTACTAGAGGCTAGATGGTAGTAAGGTACTTTTTATTACTTGTATTCTGTGCTAATAGCACAGCTAATAGTCGCACACTATAACCGTAATAAAAATAAAATATCAGTGTACACATCCTGTTTCGCTTTTACTTTTGAAACCCTGATGAACCTAAGGCCCTTACAAGTGCTAAATCTTGGGTAAATGTTATTATAATAGATTTTTTTTTTTCACAGATGGACCGGGGCTTAATACCAATTCCAAAATCTATAAATAGAACACACATTTTATCGAATGTTGATATCTTCGATTTCAGCCTCAGCCAGGAAGAAGTGTTGACTATTAATGAGTTCAACAAAAATATACCAGTTTATGCAATATCCAAGGAGTTGTTTCGTGAATATTATGAATACGTAGAAAGTGTTGTGCCGATGCTTCTTTGAGAGTCATACGACGATTATTTTATTATGATTGTTCTTTGGTATTATAAGTAGTTTTATTTGGAGATGTTCCTTTGCAAATATTTTAAGTAGACGCACAAATAATGTAAAAAAATAAATATTATAGGTAGGTACGTATATTTTAGAGAGCGCTGGACATTTTGAACTTGTCTAGGAATATCTCTGTGGATCAGTTGGATTAGAGCCGCGTCGTAAGCAAAATTTTGCAGGTTCGAATCCTACATAATATATTCGACAATAGTATTTTTGAATGTTTTGATTTTTAAAGAGAATAGCGAAAAAAATTTATGTTCTTACGGGGTATCAAAGGACACGTCGGACACCATATAGTTTCATGGCTTCTTTGAAACATAGTTATAAATAATTAAATATATAACATGATGGGTAAATCAAAATAAATTTGTCTGTTCCAAAGCTTTTTGTATTTTAAGCTTACATTTTATAATACCCTCTTAAATTAAGTTTACTTATTAAACGTTCCTAGAAAGAATATTCCATTTAATTACACTTTTATGTGTATATATAAAAGATAGATATTTAATCATTTAATAAAGATAGATATTTTATCATTATATTATGAACTTGCTATATTTCATATGAAAAGAATATCATATTGTAACATAACAACATATTTGCTTGATTTAAATTCCTAATTTTCAAAAATTCCACTATCTAGAGAATACTCTCAAACATGGAAAAGGTGGAAACGAATAGATAACATATAAAATACACATTTTTTATACGAAGAACATTTTAATAAAGATTCTTTATTTTTTTAAAGTTTTGAATGGGTGGTGAAATATCATCAATAAAATGTCGATTAGAATTTTCCACGGGTGTTATGTTAGTTTAATTGGGTTATAACATGAAATGGGTGGGAAATGAGGAATAGGATAATTGGAAGTTTTGGAGGTTGGAGTTAAAGAACGTCCCTGGGAACGTCGGAGTAGGCTCCTTTTCTCAGCGTGTGGGATGGTTATGTGGAGAGAAATGGAGAAGAGGGATGATGGGAAGAGAAAATATATTCTGGTCGGAAAAAGATAAGGCAGCAAAGAAAAGGAGGCAAGGAGAAGGAATATTGTTAAGGTATACAAAGGAAAAAGAAAAGGGTTATAGAAAAAGGGAATGTTTAAAATAACTATGAATCCCTGTCTTGATTGATCCATTGTTTAGATGATGTGAGAGTTTAAATTCATCAAAGATTCTATAACATTGATTTAGATTTAGAATATTATGTTCTGAATTCTACCATACTAATAAAATGCTTAACTAAAACCTAACCTAGGTATGTTTCATAAGGCTGCCGATAAAATGATTAATCTTTTTAAGACCGTCACAGACATGGATTTATAACATAATAGGTATTTATTGATGTAAATTTATTATAGCTGATGAGTAAATTAATGCGACGTACGTAACTACACATTACTATGGAAAATATAATATGGTCGTTATTAAATACTTACTTATCCCTAGTGAATATTATTATATTATTTCATATAACTATATCTGTGACGTGCTTATAATAAAATATCGAGCGCATTATGTAACAAAATATCACATACACAATTTTAAAATATCCATTTTTCACACAAAATTATAATAATATTATATGATCAAGGAATTCGAATTTATTTGCTTTGCCCTGTATAAAATGAATCGCCTGCCAATCATCGATAGCCAATTTTAAAAATTTGAGTAGTTTTTGTTACGTTTTTGTTTTAGAATTTTAATATATTATTATCTAGGGGTTTGAGCAAATATTGCAAGTTTTGTACCAAGTTTTTATAATACTGAGTTATAATAGCCGCGGCGTAAGTTGAACCCTGCGCAGAAACACATTTCGGGTGTCAAACGATGTACGATATGAGGTGCGCCGCGAGCCCATACCCCTCGCTTCCCGCGCATGCTCCGCTGGGCTATATAGTACAATGTACCTGCGCAGACGACCGCCATTTTGGTTCAACTTACACATAGTCGACTATAAATACTTTATTTGTCATGGTTATCAGTGTTGCAACCGTATTTTTCATTAGGAATGTCGTTGTGATCACGTCAATAACGATCGTTGATGACGTTAACTTTTCTTCAATAAACTGCTAGCTGATTTCATTCAAAGATCAATAGTTAAAAAAATACAATGACGCACTCATAGTCATATTGAAATCTATGCTGAAGAGATCCTCAAGTAATTATTAAGCGACAAAATTCTCAAGGGACAAAAATAAATCCACCCGGACGAAGTCGCCATCAGCTAGCTTACACCGGTCACCGTTGTTGCAACCTGAATGTCATAAATTCACCAAATAACAATTATTGTGATTATAGTGTTCGTCACAATATCTTGCTAGCCCACCCCGACATCTTATTTTGACGTTTCATTTTATACAAGACAAAGTTTACAATATCAATCGATAGCTAGCTGTCTAAAGGAACCGTCGATACCGAAGAGTTCATCGTAGTTGGTAGGTTTTCCTGGGCGGAGGCTTTCGTTGGCTACCAGCGAATCCTGCATTTTGAACCATTCCCTGTACTCGATCAACTTTTGTGTCCATTTGGCTGAAATATAGGATTACTTTTGTTAGAAATTTTACCGTGGGACAAGAAGCCTAATTCACTATTGGATAGAAGCAGGCGTTACTTTGTTTCCATGATAATGAAGGAACTAGAAATTTAATTCGCTATAATCCGCCACAGTAGGTAAATCTATGTGGTACAGCGCGTATCTTGCACTTGTAGCTTGCGATATTCACCACACCACATAAATCTTCCAAATTATTCTCAACGTACCTATGTTTCACTCCGATTCCGGAGCATCTTCAGGAGATGTTGACTCGACAATGCACGATTGTACAGTGACGGTCGTCACTTTAAAATCGTGCATTGTGTGGTGAATATCGCAAGCTACAAGTGCAAGATACACGCTATACCGCATAGATTTACGTACTGTGGCAGATTATAGCGAATTAAATTTCTAATTCCTTCATTAATTCACTTTTATCCGCCAAAACAGACAAATCAATGAGGTACAACGCTCGGCTTGCGATATGCACCGCCCAATAAGCCAGCAATACACAACGCCACCACACAATTAATCTTCCAAAGTATTCTCAACGTACGTTTTACTCCGACACCGGAGCATCCTTAGGAGGTGTTGACTCGATAATGCATGGTTATAAATCACTTTACATTAATTATTATTTTGCTTGATTAGCATGGACTGCCGCAAAGTAACCCTGCATCTATCCAATATTATAAATTTTGCAATTCATATCACTTTTTAATAGATCGATAGGTACTTAAGAGTCTTCGAACATAAATTTAGTTCATACTAGCTGACGCCCGCGACTTCGTCCGCGTGGTTTAAGATTTTCCCGCTTTTCGGTTGAAATTTTTCCTGAATTTTCTTTGCTATAAACCTCACGGAGCCCGAGACCTTTCCAACGAATGCAAAACCGTGGAAATCGGTTCGTGCGTTCTGGAGTTATAGCGTCAGGAAGGAAAACCCGACTTATTTTTATTTAGTTCATATTATGGCAAATCTAAAATAAGCTTAAAATTATATTCTTTTCTCTCAAATTCCTCAATCTTGATACTGCAGGGTATTGCCATAAACAGTAAAGCAAATCATCATCATAAAAATCATTACCTTGCAAGTCATCCATTGATCCAATTTGACCACCATATTCATTCGGCAACATTTCTTGAGGAACGTACTTGTACAAATCCTTCAACTCCTTATGAATGAAAATCTGTAAAGTCAAAATTCTATAGTACCGAGCATAAAGAATTTTATATTTTGCCCTGTAAACTTGTGGCGTTCTGCAGGTTGGCCTCTTTTCGACAATGTCCGCCAGGACGAATTAATTTTCCGAATCATGCTAAGTTGGAACGGATTGATGCGTTCTGTGACTGCGTGGAAATTATTCTACTCTGGTCTCTGCAAGCGACAACGAACATCTCCTGTCCTCGATATGACCAGATCAAGCAGCTATTATTTTACATCTTTACGCGCAGTGCAAATCAATTGTTTATTTAAAATTATTGTGATTTGTGACCCATATTTCAATTTAATGCATAGATGTTCATCGGCGTTTCATTCTCCACCAAGAGGCCCCTCACACTCCTGGTTTTTATGTTCCTTACCCTTGTACATGATATGTTTCACCTTTTGTTTAGTGTTTATTATTATATTAATAGGTAACTCACCCGTTTCCTGATTTTCTCCTTAAGGAAAGGTTTCACGAAGTTGACGAATCTTTCAACCACGGGTGAAGTATTGATGACGTGGACTTCCTTCAATTTTACTGGATACGCTTCCTGAAATGCATTAATTTAGGTTTTTTGAAGAACTAGGTAATTAATTTCCAATGTCTCTTCAATGTTTCTGTAGTAGAATATGTTATAAAAAAGATTATTTTTCCAATGCCGACATTTCTATTTATTTTGAAATTCCTTTAGGTATTTCAATCTACTAAGTTACTGCAGCCTTAGCTTGCATTAGGTTAATTAGGTTTTAGCGGTTAGATGATTCCCGCAGCGGTATTTGATTCTCGCGAGAACCCATTTATTTTCTGGGATAAAAAGTAGCCTATGTCCGTTGCCGGAATGCAACCTATTTCTACCGAATTTGGACAAAATCGGTTGAACAGATGGTCCGTGAAAGTGTAGCACACTAACAGACAGACAGCCATATTTTTGACTTACAATATAAGTATGGCAGTATAGGTAGATATATTAGACGTTTGACGTTTTGACGATTTCATCGAGATCCGTTCAGCCGTAACAATCCGTGATTGAGTAACAAACATCCATCCATCCATCCATCCATCCAAAATTTTTCATTTATATACCTAGTTTAGATTTCAAATATCTAGGTACCTGTACGCAAATCATGAATTTCTTGATAACTGAAGGAGACAGCTTAGCAAGTAGACTCGGTCCAAGCACTGCGCCGTCCAGCACGTAGATATCGCCGGCAACACCTACTATTTCTTCTACAAGTCTGATGTCGCCAATCATCAGAGCCAACTTGAATGTGTCTGTTATTTGTTGGGAGTCGAGCCCTGGGTAGAGACCTAGAAATATTGAAAAAAAAAGACGTTTAGGTACTCTACAACCCAAGTGACATGGACGAGTAAGATTCGTAGAGAAAATTTTAAGTGATAAGGATGATAAAACTGCCAAACATATTAATAAACTAAATACACATACAGAAATATTTCTGCCAAACAAACACTCTTTTATATTTACGGAGTACCTACGGATGATATGGTTTCGTTTAGGTTATTAATGCTATCATTTAGTATTATTAGTTAACCCTTAACTGCGATCACCTTTTGGTGATCAGTTGAACTAAAAACAAGGTGTTTCTTTTTAAAATTACAAAACAAACGAAGACGCAGAAACAAATAGCAGTTTTAAATATAAACGTATTTGTAAAACGTTTGACCGTTGTGTTTATCTTATTTCCCATGATTGATCTAGCCAATAAGGATGTTTGTTCACAACTCACGTAAATTACAGATGACACGTTACTGTTCAAGCATTAACAAGTGCGCACTTAGCGGAAAGACAACTGGGGACATACATTCATTGTCATCTTGTTGACGTTCGTGTTTTAGAATTATAATCCTTATTTTAGGGACGTCAAGGTATATGAAATAAAACTGTCAGTTCGAAATAATACTGCTTTAAGCGATGGTAGCAGCCCCCTAGAACCAAACCATTTACATAATGGAGAACTCATATTTATTCGAAATCTTCGGCAGATTTTATACAAGTTTTTAATTTTGGAGTTTCGGTTCCAAAAATAAATACGTGTTCGTAAACTTATGAGTTATGACTATTTTGGAAATTAAAGGTTATGAAAATGGAGGTATACGACCTCCATTTCCAGGTCCGTTCAGCCGTTGGAGCGTGATTGAGTAACAAACATCCATACATCCACACATCCATACATCCATACATCCAAACATCCATACATCCATCCAAACTTTCGCATTTATAATATTTATTTGATATTCTGCATACCTCTGCATATTGTGACTCGTCTTCCATTTGGGGTCAGTCCTGGTAGTGGTGGTCCTTGTCTGAAAATCGAAAAAAATCTATAGGTATATTAATAGTTAATACCTACTAGGAAAGTGGTAATTTTAATTGCGACGTTTCTATAAAAAGTACCGTTATATTTTTAGTTGTGTCCTGCAGGTGTCTAACTTTGAGCTGGTGAAATAATGTTTATTGTACAATAAAATTAATTTTTCAATACAGTTGTCAAACATGGCGCACTTTCAGAGGCTGTAGTTATGATTCGAAAATTGAATCTTTCGCATAGGCATCTTACTTTTACACGGTCGTGACTTACTTTTACAAGCTCGACACTTACTTTTGCAGTTTAGTTTTAAATTTTCCAAGTCAATTAAAAAAGTTTAGTAGCAAGGAGTTTTAATACATAGAATATAATCGGATAGGCTTTTTACGAGGAAAAATGAATGAATCCGTACGTTTTAGCATTGAATTTCCAAAATTCTTTTAAATGGTTGTTGATTATATTTAATTACCAGTTTTAATTTAATTATTTTCAACATTTGACAAAAATCGAATAGGCTGTATACGCGTAGGTACGAAGTACGAACCCGTAGCCTAGTTTCGTTGAAAAAAAAAATATGTCCAGGTGTAAATACGCGCCATTTGCTGAAAATTTTTATTTTTTATGTGATAAATTGATTATATTTTTGTTAATATGAGTTCTAGTACTAATGATGAAATGGAATTAACTCCACCAGATATTTTATCTGAGGCGAAAACTGCTTAAGATGGAATTTTGCCCCCAAAATCTCGAGAAAGATACCTATATGACGGCTTAAAATAGTTTTATTTCATGGAAAAAACATAAAAAAACTAAGTCATTCTCAGAAAATGTTTTGTTAGCTTATTTTCATGAATTGAGTGGAAAATATAAACCATCTACACTGTGGTCAAGTTATTCCATGTTAAAAACTATCTCAATTTTCAGAATTAATTACTAAGTATGTACGTATGTATGTTGAAATAAACTTGTAATTCTTTGATTTGTTTATTACTATTTCCCACAACTGTATTGAAAAACGTCGTGTGATACACGGGTGTGAAGGTTATTGCGAACTCATGACATTAAAAACCCTCACCTTCGGCTCGGGCTTATTAATGACAGCTCGTTTGCAATAACCTACTTTCCACCCTTGTATCACAATATACTATTTACGATTGGCTGAATAGAAAAAATGCTGAATGTGAAAGTATTGGGACCATTGGGACGATTAAAATATCTTTTCATCCCACCATCTCGGAAAGAGTATTTTTACTCTTCGTTAGCTGAATGCAAAAGCCGTTATTATCCTCTTGAATTAGAACATCGTGTGCACGTTAGTAAATATCACTCGTCTATGAAGTTTGTGAATTCAAAACATCATTAAAACCTATTTAGGTACTTCTACCTCTATGGTGCCGAATTTCCATACAACCGTTTTTAATTTGTTAAAAACTCACACTCGTAACCTTCTTGGTGTACTTTTTAATTTGCTTTGCGCGCACCATTTTCTTTCACGTAAAATATTGCACTCAACTTAGGTAACTGTAGCAACGTTACTTTCATTTTTTCTTAAATATACCTACCTAAGTATTATTTGTTAAGATTATTCTGTAATACTTAGAATAGAATAGAAATGATTTATTTCATGTAGGACAACTTGTGCCACTTATGATAAGTCGTAAGAATCTACCACCGGTTCGGAAAGCTGATTCTACTGAGAAGAGCCGGCAAGAAACTCAGCAGTTGCTCTTTTTAAAAACAGAAAAATGTCACAATTTGTATATAATATAAAATGCATACGCTACGTAACAAGTAGGTATCACACTGACTTGTGGGTTGCTGGATGCGAAGCCGGTTGCTGCCATGCAACTTTGTCATCGAGAAAATCATCTATGCTATAATACCCTCGACTTAACAGATGCTGTTTAACACAGTCTTTAAATTTATGTAATGGCAACTCCAGAAACTCTTTTGGTACCATGTTATAAAAGCGAATACTCGACCCCACAAAGGATTTCTGCACCTTGCGCACACGATATGACGCTGTTACAAGTTTATGGCGGTTTCTAGTACATCGATTGTGAGTATCACTTATTTGCTTATAAAGATTAATGTTTTTCCTGACAAAGACTATATTATTGTAAATGTATTGTGAAGGCACCGTAAGTATACCAATCTCTTTAAATTTGTCACGAAGTGATTCGCGTGATCCGAGTTTATAAATAGAACGGATAGCTCTTTTCTGTAATATAAAAATTGTTTGGATATCAGCTGCTCTGCCCCACAATAAAATGCCATACGACATGACACTGTGGAAGTAGGCAAAGTAGACAAGCCTAGCCGTTTCAATATCGGTAAACTGTCTAATTTTCCTGACAGCAAAAGCAGCCGAGCTAAGTTTTCCCGCTAGTGTCTCTATATGAGCGCCCCATTGAAGCTTATTATCCAAGGTCACCCCCAAGAAAACTGTGGAGTTCTCCATTTTTAGTGTTTCCCCATTTAACGTTATTGATTTATCGATATTCTTTACATTAGGTAAAACAAACTCTAAGCACTTGGTTTTCTTTGCATTCAATAACAAATTATTGACAGTAAACCAGTGTGATACGTGTGATATTGCATTGTTTACATCGTCAAAATTGTCCTTACTCCTATCAACTTTAAAAATAAGCGATGTGTCGTCAGCAAACAATACAATATCACAAACATTGTTCACATGGTATGGCAAATCATTTATATACACTAAAAATAGAAAAGGACCCAAGATTGAGCCCTGTGGGACACCCATTAATGCAGACGAGCCCTCCGACCTCACATTGTTTATGCAAACCCTCTGAGTTCTGTCACCAAGATAAGAGGCAATGAGATCAAGTGCAACGCTTCCAATGCCATAGTGGCTTAGTTTAAGCAACAAAGTTTTGTGATCAACACAATCAAATGCCTTAGAAAGGTCACAGAAGACACCAATAGCATTCTGTGATCGCTCCCAGGCATCGTATATATGTTTTAGAAGTTTTGCGCCCGCATCAGTTGTGTTTCGACCTTTAGTGAAACCGTACTGCTCGGGGTGAAGTAAGTTATTGCCGTTAAAATGATTCATTAATTGGCTCAAAATTACTTTTTCAAAGACCTTACTGAGAGTTGGTAAGATAGAAATGGGTCTGTAATTGTTAAGGTCGTTTTTATTGCCCGACTTAAATAGAGGAATGAGTTTACCATGTTTCATTAAGTTTGGAAATGTACCTAGGTCAACACATTCATTAAAAATTATAGCTAGGTAAGGGGCGATATCGCTAATGATGTTTGATATTACTTTAACGGACATACCCCATAGGTCCCCCGTGGGGGAATCCATAACTTAGGATCATTTAAAAACAAACCTTATTCCAAAGGATCAAATACCATAATGTCCAACGATGCAATCACGATAAGAAAAGACATTAAATTTGGACTATGTAGAGCGGATTTAGAACTTTTGCAACTACGGATTTTCAGGTCTGCCAAAATTGGGGTTCATGTTGACACCCTTTCTTAAGGTATGTTGTTAAAGTTTGACTTCAAGTGACGACATTTTGTTAAAGGATTAATTTTATGAGTGGCAAAGTTGATTTTTTGACTTTATAATACTTGATAGGTCCTATTTATTTCTTTGTTTCCAAAGGACTAAAAGTTTACAATTTCTTATTTATTTTATAGACTTCACGACAACTTTGAGCTTGTTTAGAACAGGATCCTAGTGCGATTTCTTGAAGAAACCTGAACTTATAATTGTATTAATAACGGATATTTCCCGTTGGACTGCGGTTAGTTTAGGTCTAGCTACATATACCAACTCCACTAATACTGAGTAACAGCTCTTTAACGAACCGGTTACAACATCTTGCTTCTGGTTATATATGATTAAACTAGTATGGCGCGTGGCTGCGCGGCCCGCTAGCGGACCGCGTACTGGACCGCGTGGTCCACTGTCTACTTACTCGCTGTCCTACTAACCTGCCCCCCGATTATGTAAGAATGGCCGATCAAATCGTCAAAGTTCGGCGTCAAAGTAAAATAAACCATAACAGCATTAAATTAGAGCTCAATTTCTAAACACGAAATTGAGCTCTAATTCAATGCTGTTATGGTTTATTTTACATTGACGCCGAACTTTTACGATTTGATCGAAAATTCTTACAAAATCGGGCAGCTGGTTTACTGTCTACGTGTTCTGATCTGAACAACACACTGCTATGTTAGTGAGTACAGTGGAAGCGCCAGCACGCCAAGCGTCCGACGTAAAAGAAAATTCTCATAAAGGAAAAACATAAAACAAAGACCACCAACCCCCCGCCCCTCCCTTTTTGTTTGAGCAGCCCCTAAGTAGGTACCTGTCTTTAATACCCTGACCGTGCTCCTCACCCATCATCCGAACCTTCGATCATCATCTCTCTCCATATTTTTTTCTCCGAACCATTCGTCAAAATGAGATTTCTTCCATAAAAACAAATCTTGAAAAGAAACCGTAGTCTTGCATAGTTCTACACTTGTAGCCTCTTCAATATTCGCCATACATTAACTATGGAAAAATAAATTCCGCCATCTTGAATTTTTTTCCTGTTCATTAAGTAGACCCTCATGTCCTGATCATCTTTTGCCAAGAAACCACTCTTCCATCTTTTATACTCTCTAAGATAGACACCGTCGAAATTTGTATGGCGGCCATCTTAAATCCGCCATTTTGAAATTTTTTTTCAGCTCACTGTCAATCGGATGAAGTTTCGAGTGGCATTTGGTCGAGCACCCCCCACCTATCTTCAATACCCTTTTCTATGGAAAAATAAATTCCGCCATCTTGAATTTTTTTCCTATTCATCAAGTAGACCTTCATGTCCTGATCATCTTTTGCCAAGAAACCACTCTTCCATCTTTTATACTCTCCGAGATAGACACCGACGAAATTTGTATGGCGGCCATCTTAAATCCGCCATTTTGAATTTTTTTTCAGCTCACTGTCAATTGGATGAGGTTTCGAGTGACATTTGGTCGAGCACCCCCCACCTATCTTCGATACCCTGGCTGGTGCTCTTCATCCGTCTTCGAAATCCTCAATCATCAGCTCTCTCCGTATTTTTCCTCCGGATGAATTTTTGTCTTCTATACGAAACGATGAGTGAAAAAAAAAAAGTTCATACAAAATTTTACAGGAGAGGTGATCAATCAGTCAATCAGCACGAGCAGCTATATATATATTAACTAGTATGGCGCGTGGTTGCGCGGCCCGCTAAAGCGGACCGCGTAGTGGAGCGCGTGGTCCACTGTCTACTTACTCGCTGTCCTACTATCCTGTCCCCCGATTATGTAAGAATGGCCGATCAAATCGTCAAAGTTCGGCGTCAAAGTAAAATAAACCATAACAGCATTAAATTAGAGCTCAATTTCGAAACACGAAATTGAGCTCTAATTCAATGCTGTTATGATTTATTTTACTTTGACGCCGAACTTTTACGATTTGATCGACAATTCTTACATAATCGGGCAGCTGGTTTACTGTCTACGTGCTCTGATCTAAACAACACACTGCTATGCTAGTGAGCACAGTGGAAGCGCCAGCACGCCAAGCGTCCGACGTAAAAGAAAATTCTCATAAAGGAAAAAACATAAAACAAAGTCCACCAACCCCCCGCCCCTCACCCCGTTGTATACCTTTGGGTGCAATCGAACTTCGGCAACTTGGCTTTCGTAATGGCGAACCGACAATAATTATCCATCAAATAAATATTATAAATGCGAAAGTTTGGATGGATGGATGTATGGATGTATGTTTGTTACTCAATCACGCTCCAACGGATGAACGGATCTGGATGAAATTTGGCACAGAGATAGATTATAGTCTGGAATAGCACATAGGCTACTTTTTATCCCGGAAAATTAAAGAGTTCCCGCGGGAACTGAAAAACCTCAATCCACGCGGACGAAGTCGCGGGCATCAGCTAGTATAGGTATAAATATTATAAATGCGAAAGTTTGGATGGATGGATGTATGGATGTATGTTTGTTGCTCAATCACGCTCCAACGGATGAACGGATCTGGATGAAATTTGGCACAGAGATAGATTATAGTCTGGAATAGCACATAGGCTACTTGTTATCCCGGAAAATTAAAGAGTTCCCGCGGGAACCGAAAAACCTCAATCCACGCGGACGAAGTCGCGGGCATCAGCTAGTTCTTCCATAAAGAACAAATCTTGTAAAAAACCATTTCAAAATCATGCATATTTCCTAACTTCTTCTACTCTCTTCAATGGCAGAATCTGCCATCTTATTTTTTTCTGCTCATCAAGTAGACTTTCAGGCCCTGATAATTTTCTACCCAAAAACCACTCTTCCATCTTTTAAATAGTCTGAGATAGCCGTCATCTTGAATTTTTTTTTCAGCTCACTGCCAATTGTATGAAGTTTCGAGTATTTTTTGTTTGAGCAGCCCCTACCTATCTTTAATACCCTGACCGTGCTCCTCACCCATCATCTGAACCTTCGATCATCTCCATATTTTTTTCTCCGAACGATTCGTCAAAATGAGAATTCTTCCATAAAAACAAATCTTGAAAAGGAACCGTAGTCTTGCATAGTTCTACACTTGTAGCCTCTTCAATATTCGCCATACATTTTCTATGGAAAAATTAATTCCGCCATGAACAAACCACTCTTCCATCTTTTAATAATACTGTCTGAGATAGCCGCCATCTTGAATCCGCCATTTAGGTTTTTTTTTCAGCTCACTGCCAATTGTATGAAGTTTCGAGTATTTTTTGTTTGAGCAGCCCCTATCTATCTTTAATACCCTGACCGTGCTCCTCACTTATCATCCGAACCTTCGATTATCATCTCTCTCCATATTTTTTTCTCCGTACTATTCGTCAAAATGAGAATACTTCCATAAAAACAAATTTTTAAAAGGAACCTTACACTTGTAGCCTCTTCAATATTCGCCATACATTTTCTATGGAAAATAAATTCCGCCATCTTGAATTTTTTTCCTGCTCATCAAGTAGACCTTCATGTTCCGATCATCTTTTGCCAAGAAACCACTCTTCCATCTTTTATACTCTCCGAGATAGACACCGACGAAATTTGTATGGCGGCCATCTTAAATCCGACATTTTGAAAATTTTTTTCAGCTCACTGTCAATCGGATGAAGTTTCGAGTGACATTTGGTCGAACACCCCCCACCTATCTTCAATACCCTTTTCTATGGAAAAATAAATTCCGCCATCTTGAATTTTTTTCCTGTTCATCAAGTAGACCCTCATGTCCTGATCATCTTTTGCCAAGAAACCACTCTTCCATTTTTTATACTCTCCGAGATAGACACCGAAGAAATTTGTATGGCGGCCATCTTAAATCCGCCATTTTGAATTTTTTTTCAGCTCACTGTCAATTGGATGAAGTTTCGAGTGACATTTGGTCGAGCACCCCCCACCTATCTTCGATACCCTGGCTGGTGCTCTTCATCCGTCTTCGAAATCCTCAATCATCAGCTCTCTTCGTATTTTTCCTCCCCATGAATTTTTGTTTTCTATACGAAACGATAAGTGAAAAAAAAAAAGTTCATACAAAATTTTACAGGAGAGGTGATCAATATGTCAGTCAGCACGAGCAGCTATATATATATTAATATTGCGCGCTATTTCTTCCTATTTGATATTTGATTCTGTGTTTTATATGTGTTAGACCCACGGCATATATTGTAAACTGCGAAAAAATTACTAATACTTAATAGCTCAAACTCAAACTAGTATCTACCACTGGTCTTGAAAGTGATTCTGCTGATAAGAGCCAGCAAGCTTCAGCAGTTACTTGTTAAAAAAAAACGGTGAATTATACTAACAGTTTGGATTTTAAGACCTCTCTCAGCTCAGGGCTGGTCGCATCGCGGTTGGTGAAGAACTCTGGGCAAGCAGCTCTCATTGTGAAGTACATGTCCAGCTTTCGTTTGCACTTCTCCAGGGAAAAGCTGCTGCCTCTCAGAAAGGTCATCAGGGGATTGTCTTCTGCAAAAAGAACCTCGGTTAATTCAAGTTGTAGAACAAAATTTATTTCAGGGCTTGGAAAACGAAGGTGGTTTTCAAGGCTGTTTCTTATGTCGATGATGTTTCTACTTTCTTCAACCTGACCCCTATTAAAAGTTACAATCTAACTTTGTAAAAATATGACATAAATGTTAAATTGTATGACATTTCTGTCCTCCTTCATTTGTTTCCTTACAATTTAACAATATGTCGCTCTTTTAAAATTTTTTCGTAATGTAACTTTTATTACATATGGAGGGGCCTGGATCTTTTTTACAACGCTGTTTATATAGAAGTCGTACGTACGATTTGTACTGTAGATATATGATTTAACACGTTTGCTGCGACAGTAACTTTTCAATACTTTCCATTCCTTCGGTACAAGGCCTATACACCTGGTAATAAAACTTCCATTGTGGCGGCACAAGGCTTATAGACCCTGTAAAATTTAAGAAACTTAAATCCTTTTTTGGGCTTCATGTAAAAATATATATGTTTTTTTTGCTTTGAATATTAATAATAATGAATTAATTGACATACACCTGAAGGCGTTCGTTAACAACTTGTTTAGTTTAAAAGTTATAGCTATATTCAAAATACAGGGCTTAATCACCCTGTGCCGCACTGAATAAGGGCAGTCTGGTGCGTATTTTAAGGATGTGAAATAAAAATATCGATAGCTGTAATTAAGTTTTAATATAATGGAAAAAAAACAAACATGAATTACTGTTTTTTCAATGAAACATGGGTAGCAAAAATTTTTTTTGTGCACTGAACACATTTAGTTAAATTTTTTTTTACTTTTTTGTCAGCTTGGCGACTGGTTAAAAAGGTTCGGAGTATTGCGTAACATCCGACACAATTCCTCTTCTTATCACGTTTTACCAAAGGGTGTTTGTCAAGTTTTCGTGCGGGTTCTGAAAAGATAAATTTATAAATTTATTGTTATTTATTTGTATGTGTATGTGTGCGCGCGTGTGAACGTGGATTGGATGTGGATGTGTATATGTATGTTTATGTGTAAGTGTGTGCACTCATTTACGTCTCCGTTGAAATTACCTGTATCATTGTCAAAGTCCTTTTTTGTAAAAAAAAAAACTTAAATACGCACTAAACGGGAAACGTAATTAGGTAAGTAAAATAAATAGTAATGATGACTCACCTGTCTCTGATAAATCAATCTATAATTGGATTTAACTTTCACTGCTTCACTGTCCTCGCAAACATCATATAATATATTTTTTCGGCACCGTTTTGTTGGTCTTGACGCCATGTCGACACGTGCGTTTCTCACGATTGCAAGCCATCACTAGTCGCGCGAAGCTAACGTGGGGTGCGGTACCAGGTGAGCGGGGTACAAGGTGCTTCGACCTGGTTTCGCATTATGATGAAATTTTATTTCTTCCGTGCGGTGCCAGTGTAAAAACCTGGTATTAAGGTAGGTACACCATTGGATTCTATTTTAATAACACATCTTAGATATATATTCATCTCTTTCCTACACCGAACCAAGTTAAAGTTAGGCCTTCCGCGCGACAAGGAAGTCTATACTTTTCTTAGCCGCACTGTAAGCGTAGACGTATACAAGGTGTTTAGACCTGGTTTCGCACTCAACGTGTTAAAGAATCACTTTGTTCAAAAGCGACCGATGCCATATCTGCCTTTGGCATTTTCACTTGTTTCTATTGTTCGTATTTGCAGCTCTGAAATATTTTCATTGCTCAAGCTCTTGTATTTCATGCAGAGTAAAGATTTTGTCGTTGCGATAATCGTAATTGTTGCGATTGACACACCTCTTGCTTCTCGTAGATAAGTCCGTTTCAAGCAATTTAAGATCACTCGCCTTGTCGGCTAATTCGATCGTGAGGAAATCTGCATGCCTGTGAAGTATGCACCTGAAAACGCTTATTATTCTGTTGAAAATTATGTAAATCATATAAGAGCGTGGATTTGAGCTATGCTTGAGACTGCAGTTAGGTACCTATTTTAATAATGGCATTTCGAACCAGATTCACTTGATGATTCAAAAGCAAGAGAAAATGTTTATTTTTAGAATTTTCTTTAATGTGTGTGAACTCTACCAACTCACACTTGACCAGCGTGGTGGACCTTGACCTTAAACATTCACTTTCTGAGAGGAGAGGATGATGAGTTGATGATGATACTACGCCACAAATACAGAATAGCAACATTGCGACTCAATTTTCTTGCGGTTTTTGCAATACTTTGTAGATGAATCAGCTGCAAGAAAGTATGCACTGATTTTATTCGGGCTATTGAGATAATCGCTATTATCACATTGTAACATAGCTTGTTGTAGCTCTTACATTTTAGTGTTAGACTTGCAATCGCAACCTATTTTCCTCGTAAACGTGGCCGTCACGCCCATTGGAGGTCATATAACAACGTTCTCAATAGGTATTTACCTATCCGCGTTATTTTTAGCAGGTACCTTATAGGTAGGTATGACAGCCCCTTAGTTTCATAGTAAATAGTCTATAGTATAAAGATAATTGCATTGAAATTAAATACAAAGTCTATCGATTTGTCCTGTTATTGCGTACCTAACTCAAAATCCATTAGACTGGCAATACCTATTGGTGTCAAAGAGCAGTGTATTAATGATTTTATATTTATTATAATTTGAATTGAACATATTATTACGCTTGTAAACAAGTAAAACTGAGTATTATATACTGGTGATGATGCAGGCTAACCTACCTAAATTAAATGGCAAAACTAGCAATCTTTAATCTAAAATGGGAAGGCAAGTATAACACTCATCATCAGGTGAGATCGCAATCAAGGGCTAACTTGTAGTCGAATTAAAAGGTAAAAATCACAGAACACATAATAAGAGGTTTGAACCATAGATGAGCGTTCGCTCAACATAGTGGCGCGCGTGACCCGCCCACATCGCCTTTCTAACCTCTTATTATATGTTCTGTGGTAAAAATAGACACAGTCGGCACTAGAACATTCGGTGGATAAATAGCTTACAAAACGCGAATTTTTCTAACGAAACACTCTGATCCGAATTTTGGAATATTTTTTAAAATCAAAATTCAATTTTTTTAAATTAAAGTAGACTTTTTTTAAGTGCTTTTGAATAGTTGAATGCAATTCTACCACTGCTTCCGAATGCCGTTCCTACCGCGAAAAACCAGCAAGAAACTTGGTGGTTGCTCTTTTGAAAAAAAAAATATTTACAACTAGCTGATGCCCGCGATTTCGTACGCGTGGTTTAAGTATTTTTGATTCCCGCGGGAACTCCTTAATTTTCCGGGATAAAAAGTAGCCTATGTCACTCTCCAGGGTCCTCAACTAGACCCATACCAAAAATCACGTCGATCCGTTGCTCCGTTGCGGCGTGATTGAAGGATAAACCAACAAACCAACAAACCAATA
This sequence comes from Erebia ligea, assembly GCA_917051295.2. NCBI lineage: Eukaryota > Metazoa > Arthropoda > Insecta > Lepidoptera > Nymphalidae > Erebia > Erebia ligea. The sequence continues at coordinate 15,695,142 of OU785228.1, forward strand.
AATCAACAAACCAATAAACCAACAAACCAATAAACCAACAAACCAATAAACCAACAAACCAATAAACCAACAAACCAATAAACCAACAAACAAACACTTTCGCATTTATAATATTAGTATGATGAGAAGATACTTGTAACCGCAGTCCTTAGCATTGCTGGAGCGAGTCAAATCCATGCTCTTTTATCATTTACGAGTACCTACTCGTATGTAATCTTCAACAGTATAATAAGCTTTTTTCAGAAGCATATTTTTAATGGATTTAGATTAATTGACCCGCGCATGACTACAATCAAACCCGCTGGCACGGGATGATATCTTAGTCTAAGGTTGAACGCGCTTGCCTCAAAATAAAATTAATTTCAGAAGCCAGATATTTCTGTCGAGGAACTCGTATCCAAAGTGAAAAGGAAAACGGCAGCTAGAAAAGCATTCCTTATAGGTTCGAATAAAATACAATGCAAATCAATTTAAATACGTTTTCATGAAATTTCGATATACGAATAGACATTGATTATGCCTTATTTTCGGATCGTAGAAAGATGAGAATCCTCACAAACAAAATTAGGGGTCAGACGTATTATTAGGCCATAAGCATTATTAACCAAAGTCATGTTTAATGACCACGTCACCTCGAGACCCATTACCGTCGAAAATGTCAGCATCGAAGTTGTTCAGGAATACAACTACCTTGGTCAGGTTATACAACTTGGTAGGAACAACTTCGATAAGGAAGCTGACAGAAGAATCCAGCTGGGTTGGGCAGCATTTGCAAAACTTCGTCAGGTCTACGACTCGTCGATTCCCCAAAGCTTAAAGACAAAAGTCTTTAACGAGTGTGTCCTACCTGTGATGACGTATGGAGCGGAAACGTGGACACTGACAGCTGGCCTTCTCTACAAATTTAAAGTCGCTCAGCGGGCTATGGAGCGGGCTATGTTGGGTGTTTCTGAGGGATAGAATCCGTAACGAGGAAATCCGCCGGAGAACAAAGGTAACTGACATAGCCCAGAGAATTAGTAAGCTGAAGTGGCAGTGGGCAGGTCATGTCTGTCGCAGAACCGATGGCCGTTGGGGCAGACGCGTTCTGGAGTGGAGACCGCGTACCGGTAAACGCAGTGTGGGACGACCTCCAGCCCGCTGGACCGACGACCTTAAAAAGGTAGCGGGAAGTGGGTGGATGAGGAAAGCGGAGGACCGTGTGTGGTGGCGCTCTCTCCAAAAGGCCTATGTCCAGCAGTGGACGAATGCAGGCTGATGGAAGCATTATTAGGGGTGAAATGGATGACATACCCCACTCATTAGGTAGATGCGGCTCCTTCCGCAGCCACTCCTTAATCGCAGCCAGGTCCCGGTCTCTGGTGGTGACATCCTCCTTTAGCTCTAAGCGGATCTTCTCTGAGAGTTCCTCTGTTGGATGCAGCAACAGTTCCGTCTTCAACTTCATGCTTACTGTAAATCAGAAATTTAAGTTCTTTAGTTTTTTGAAAAATCATATTTTGTCATAATTATATTTTCATACACAGCTCTAGTAAAGATTTACTAGAGCTGTGTATGAAAATCCACCAATAGTATCACTTCCTAAAGACAATTTTCTCAAATTAGTTTTGGTGGCTCAATAATCAATATATATAAAATACTAGCTGATGCCCGCGACTTCGTCCGCGTGGAATAAGTTTTGGTCGTTAAGTTTTCCGCATAACTTTCTTAGTTTTTTCTTTCATAAGAACCTTCTTCTTACAATAACAAACACAACAAAAATAGAATTAGCGAAATTGGCCCAGCCGTTCAGGCGTGATGCCGTGACCAAGGGAAATAGGGATTCATTTTTATATATATAGATTAATATTATGAAGATGGCTTGATTTTGTTTTTTTTTGCAACTGCGCATTTTTGACACTTTTATTTGGCTTATCAAGTAGTTATATTACGAGTAGAGTTGGTATGTGGGAGTGGATGAAGACTTCATTGTACATCATCTATATGACTTTCCAGCCTTTATTCACAAAAGTAGCAAATTTCTGTGTGGACACTATGACTCTTTGTGATATCAAGGCACTAGCACTTTATTCCATAAGCATGTATAATAATATTATCTCGGTAGATATATATTCAGTATAATTTATGACCTAAGGGAGTAAGTAACAATATTTATAGATCTTAGTTGGTAAAGGCTGAAGTGACGCTTACGCTAACTGGGCCGTCTTCAGTTACTTCAAAATAAATCTTGGCAGGTAGGTAATTCCCTGACTATGATTATCTGCGTAATTAAAGAGATACAACTTGTATCTTTTTAATAACACGTTTAGAAACAAAAAATAGGACTATTAAAGCTTTATGGACAGTAGCTTCGTGTGTTAGTGTGTTGTTGCTTAATAATCACACGATTGTGGTCGAATACGTGTTGGAGAAACACATTGCATCAATTTTGGCACCTTGACCTCAAAAAGTGTGCTGATTGGCCACTCCACTACGCGATAGTATACCGATACATATTTAGACATCTGTCTTAAAGCCACAAGAAAGTGAATAATTTGACCATTAAGAAATAACTAAACTAGAAGAGTGTCATTAATGTCAAGATTTATAAGTAATAATCATCGATCTTAGACAGTTTAGCTTGGAAGATAAAATTTTAAGTTTCTGGACCCAACAGTTTGAGCTGTACGATGATATTTAATATTATCAGTAAAGTTTCACCTATAATAATTACAAAGTAGTTATAATAAAACTAAGAAATGTGAAGACTTTTTAAGTATTACTAATTGTTAATTCTAAACATCAAGAATATTCTTATTATGCAGTGTTTGTTTACTAGAAAACCTACGTAATTATTTATCTATATCTAGGTATCTAGTCAGTAAAGTATCTTCAGGAATAGCACGTCCCATCATAAGTCTAGGTCATTGTGAATGTCAATATGTGGTCAATATAGTAAATATTAGTATTTGTTCTTAATGTTAGCACTTTAAACATTAGTACAGTTTACAAGGTTAGGTACTTCAAGACTTCAAGTGTTTTAAAATAGCTTCTTTTTAACTTTACTTTGGTAAAGTTTGAAATCTTGTGGTTTCTGATTATTCTTTATCATAGGTACTTCAACTAATATTATCCGGTTCATTTTAGGAAGGTCGGACACGAATTATAGTGTATGACATTTTTTTAAACTCCAGATTCCGAGTACATAATCATCATCCTGCAGGAGTAATGTTCATATCATAAACCATGAAAGAAGATGAACCATTTATTTTTTAAACTCAAACTGAATTTTTTTATTCAAATAAACTTATTACAAGTGCTGTTGAACCATATTGCTTACAAATGCCATTCCTACCGAGAAGAACCAGCAAGAAACTCGGTGGTTGCCCTTTTTAACCGACTTCCAAAAAAGGAGGAGGTTTCCAATTCGGCGCGTATGTTTTTAAATAATTCATTTACAATTATTTTAGTGGGAGAATGAATATGAATGAAATAAAACTGTTTAAGTATATAGGTATTTTTTTAACCGTTGCCAATAATAAATGCGAAAGTGTGTCTGGCTGTCTATACTATCGCTTACATTGCTCGTCTATTTACATTTATTTTTGAAGAATTTTGGTACAGATAGGTATTCTGGGCTTTATCTTAGAAACTAGATGATGCCCGCGACTTTGTCCGCGTAGATTGATGTTTTTTGATTCCCGCGGGAACTCTTAAATTTTTGGGATAAAAAGTAGCCTATGTCCTTCCCTGGGATGTAACCTACCTCTGTACCAAATTTCATCAAAATCGGTTGAGTAGTTGGGCCGTGAAAACGTAGCAGACAGACAGACAGACAGACAGACGGACAGACAGACGGACAGACAGACGGACAGACAGACAGACAGACACACTTTCGCATTTATAATATTACTTAGTATGGATTCAAAGATTTCCCACGGGATTTTTGGACTCGGAATTGAAGTCGCCACACCAGGCCATGTGAAACTAGCGATAATATTATTTAGTTGCATCTTCTAAAACATAAGATCAATCTAATTCAATAATCTATTTCAATTTTGTTGGTTGTTCCAATATTATTTTACATACACTATAATAATTATTTTTAATACATTTTGCGTGTGTTGCTAAGACCACCTCGTTACCACCATCACATTATAAAATTCTGTTCTTACTTTAAGAGGAAACGAGTAGTAGAGAGACGCTCTAAATTTTTGCTAGTTCGGTCACACTGTATTAAACAAAAAAATAATACTTGAATATGTCTTTTGTACCATTTATCGATCTAACTGCTGAGCTGATCTTGAAATGACGAGGCCTTTATATACGTACTTCAAAGCAAATTATTCGCTTTCATCTAAAACAAAAACCGACTTCAAAGCTATAACAACATAAACTAAAAAGTAAAAAACATTATCTGGGTATATATTTTGTTTTTTGTTGATTTTCTCAAAAATCACGAAATCAATTTCGATACAATTTATGTGGAACGGGCTCTAAGTATGATCTACCAAACAAAAAAAGAATCATAAAAATTGATTTGTAATTGGCGGAATGATCGCGTAACATACAAAGAAAAAACATAGGTACTTACAGTCTAATTTAGAAGCTCCTCCTTTTTTGAAGTCGGTTAAAAATAAACGGATAAAGTCACGAGCAACAGTTGGTAAACTTCAGGAATGTTTGAAAGCGAAATCTTTTACTCTAATCTGAGATGCATTGTATTATTTTCGCTTACCCCTTAAATTAGATAATGTAACAATGGTTGCGTTTCAATCATAATGAGATGAGGTAACCGAGTCAGTGGGAACTTTAACCGTTGATTCAGATGAATAACTATTATGAAACGTTAAATTTAAGATAGATGGAGACTGGTTTACCGAAGACCGGTATTGAAACGAAATGAAATGATGATTATATCTAAGAAAGAGAGAAGTGGCTGCGAATGCGATTATAATATTATTCTATACTGGATAATGCCCGCGACTAAGTGAATTAAGTTTATTCCCGCGGGAAATCCTTAATTTTCCGGGATAAAAAGTAGCCTATGTTCTTCCCCCGGATACAATCTACCTATATGACAAATTTCATCAAAATCCGTTGAAAGAATGGGCCGTGAAAGCGTAGCAGACAGACAGACACACTTTCGTGTTTATAATATAATATAATATTATATGGATATTAAATGGATATTATATTATATGGATTGAATAGATGCGATAGTTCTAGGTTAGTTCACACATAGGTACTAAAATTCTACATCAATGGTTCACACTGTAGTCTGTAGCTGTCAATCTTAGTACCTAGCTATGCTAGGCATAAGAGAAAGTACCTTACCGTTCCGTATTACCTAAAGCACCTTCTGACAATACTCACGTTTCAAATTTGTTAATTCTTAGGTACCTATCAGCTTTTCGTAGTCTTGTAAGTGGGAGGTCCTGGGTTGGATCCCCGACATGGGTATAATTTGCGAATTCGTTATTTCGTTTGGCCGTGGTTAGTTAACCCCTGCTACCCTGCTGGGTGCTGGCAGATGCCAAGAGATCGCGACCCTTACGATGCAAATACTATTGACATTCAAGATACCTAGCCAGCTTGAATACCTAAAGCATTTTGAGTTGGAGTTTAGGCCTTCAGGTTGTTATTAATGTTTAATTTTAAGTAACGTAAGTAGACTTCTACGTCCTTACAAATATTTTTATGACTAACCATCCGGTCGTAAAATTACGAAAGGTTCTTAATGTTAGTTTCATCAGAAATGGCGTAACCAAAGGCGAAAAGGGCGGTTCGGGTATTGTTACTTGAAAGCACATAAGTAGTCTATATTATCCATATTCCATACTATTTCTTGTCAATAGGAAAGTGTCTCTGTCTGTCTGTAACCTTTTCTCTGCACATCCGTTTGACTCTTATAACGAAATTTAGCACATACATATTATTACATAGGTACCTAGCTTGCATGCCAGGCTATTTTTTGTTCCGGAAAACCAAAAAGTTTACACGGAGTTTGAAATCTTCCACGCTGTCGCGCGCTTCATTAATTAATTATCATTATTCATTACCTGCATTAATTAGATATTATCATCTTGATAGGATATACTTCACATATATATTCTTACACCTATTTTAAATTTTTTTTGGAAATAGCTGGTATTAATATATTATCATTTATTAGATGACTTTAATATCTGTGTGAAGAATAAATAAAAAGTAACAATATACTTTTATTTTATCTAATACTTCTTGTACAAGTTATAAATTATTTCAAGCGCTTACCCATCAAAATTCTGCAACTTTGTCTTAACGACCCTTTGTTACAAACATACAGACAGATTTTATAGCCTAGATAATTAGATGTTTCCAGATAATTATCAGTTTAACTTTTTAATTTCCAAACTAACTTAGGAAAAGGCTTTCAACGATTCTATCCGCATATATATTTAAGAACTACCCTTATTATATTTGAAAATAAAAAAATATAATATGTTGGAACTAATTCTTCTCTTAGATATTAAAATTGTTTATCTTTAGTGGTAGGTATATAAAAATAGGATCAATAATACTTACATTAATCCTTGCGACACCCACACTAAAACAAGTTATACACCTAAATTATATACTCGTAACAACAAGAATCACGTCTACTTAGCTGTAATATACAGCTATTACTGACCTCGCACAGCCTCTCTGTGTTGAGAAATGCGGCACTTTGCTTACTTGACCTGATGCTGCGTTTGCACGGCATTCACTACTGGAAAGATTAATTATATTATCGGTAGTCTAGCAAGCTGAGAATCATACTATCATATTTAATACTAGCTGATGCCCGCGACTTCGTCCGCGTGGTTTAAGTTTTTTGATTCCCTCGGGAACTCATAAATTTTCCGGGATAAAAATTAGCCTATGTCACTCTCCAGTTCCTCAAGTATACCCACAAATAATCTTAAACCACGCGAACAAAGTCCCGAATAAACAAAAGTGCTAGTAATAAACAAAAAAAATACTAGTGTGTAGTATGCAATATGCACTCTTTAGCATTCTAAAACCAAGCCTTATTAGAAGACGCCCCTACACACATTATTTACAGACTTATCGTTATTTCGATCCCAGACACACTATGTACATAATAATAAGTAGTTTAGTTAATTAATTATAAAAATATAAGGTAACTCTTTATTGTCTATACTGAAACAAGGAAAAGAAGAAAGAAAGAAAACCACATATTCAGTAGGGTAAAGACAGAAAGAAAGAAAGAAAGATATAATACCTAAATCAAAAAATAATTAGATACCTTCTTGTATCATGTACTTATTTAGTGGGCACTGAGGTCCTAGACGAAAAAATACGAAAATCCACAGCATACATATTTTTTTTAACTATTATGCCTATTAGGTAACCGATTAAATAATATAATCGTAATATAAAAATAGCCATCTCGTTTCTCTAATTGTCAGAAGATTGAGCTATTATTATCAGACTGGATGATGCCCGCGGCTTCGTCCGCGTGGATTAAGATTTTTAGGGTTCCGTACCAAAATGGTAAAAATGGAACCCTTATGGTGCGACTTTCTCCGTCCGTCCGTCTGTCACAGTCGATTATTTCAGTAACTATTAAAGCTATCGACATGAAATTTGGAATAGTTGTGTATAATAGTAGCCTATCATCATTAAAATAAAAAAAAATCGAAAATTATTTTTAGTTTAATTAAAAAAGGGGGAAAATCGGGGGTTTGAAATTTCAAAGTATGATAACTATACTGAGTGGGATATCATATGAAAGGGCTATACTTCTACATTCTTTTACAGATTTTTATTTATTTTTATGCATAATAGTTTTTGATTGATTCCCACGGGGACTCTTTAATTTTCCGGGATGAAAGGAAGCCTTGTCCTATGTCCTTCCCCGTTATAATATATCCTACTCCTGTACCAAATTTCATCAAAATGGTTTATAATTTTAGTATGGATGCGAAAGTGGGTCTGTCTGTATTTCTGTCCGTTTGTCTGCTACGCTTTCACGGCCCATTCGTTCAACCGATTTTGATGAAATTTGGTATAGAGGTAGGTTATATCCCGGGGAAGGACATACGCTCCTTTTTATACCGGAAAATTACGGAGTTTCCCCGAAAATCAGACAAACTCAATCCACGCGGATGAAGTCGCGGGCATTATCTAGTTTATATTATAATATTAACTATGGATACATAAAGTTTCTGGTCATTGATTTAATCACTTTGTTTTTCAAAATATTTAACATCTTAAATCCAAGAAGTTTAGGTGTCCAATTAAAATGTTTACGGGTAAATTATTAATTCAACTGATGCTCACAAAAAGGCAATCCATGTTTTATCTTCGAAGTATTTTATTGCAATTTAAACTTAAAAAAATGCTTCATTACCATGCAGATATATTTATCAATCAGCGGTAAATAGATATTTTGTTTACGTCTTCAAATGTAGATAACTAGCTGATGCTCGAGACGACCTCAAACGAGGCAACTCTTTGATTATCCGGGATATAAACCATCCCTGTGGTAAATTTATTTAAGATCGGTTCTGGGTTTCAGCAGCGAAAAGGTAACAACAATAAGTTGCAACATGTTTAGTTTTTTTTTTTGACAGGTACCAGGACCGCTACCATCTTAGGCTGCATCATCACTTACCATCAGGTGAGATCGCAGTCAAGGGCTAACTTGTAGTGCATAAAAAAATAAAAACAGACTTAATTTTGCATCCAAAAATTTAGTATGGAAAGAAAGAAAGAAAAAAAGAAAAAAACATTTATTTTCAAACTGTGTCATACATAACAAGCATACCTACCGCATCACGCATGGCACAACCCGAAAAATGGTCCAGGCTCAGCATAATGCTGTATGTTCAGTGCAAGCACTAATCATACAGCGCTGATTTCCAGCCTGAAAGTTTATAGTTATAGTATGGAGTTTATAGTTTCCCACGCTGTTTCACCTGATTAATCGACCACTCGGTCGATAGTATTATATCGATATAACAGGTCACGATTAATAGGCCACGATTACCTTGTAAGTTTTTACGTTAGTTATATTATAGGAGATAGCTGCACTTTTGGTAACTATCGCCAAGAAGGCGTAAGAATAGGCCAGCAATAAATTTTACGCCTTCATAATTTTTAATAGCAATCAACGTGACGACATAATAATTGCTAATAATTATTTATAGTTTGTAAGTTTATAACGTCTTTGAGAGGTGATATCTAGTGAAAAGCCCGATGAATAGCGTCAGTTTTTATACTGTTTACTTAGGTACTGTGCATACTTTAATACTGTACAAGAATCAGCCTTCCTAGTTATGGTTCATTTTTGGTAACCATAACACGTCTTTGAGCGGCCGTATCTAGTGAAAGGCCCATCCGCATGCGGGCAGACTTTCACTATCATCATCAGTGGAGAGCCCTACAGTGCAGCTATCTCTTACTCTTATAAGTAGAGCGCGCATGTAACTTACCTATCTAAACTCAGGCGACTTACAATACTGTTGACATTTTACAGTAAAACATGCGTAAGTGTAATCGTAGCCATGCACATAATATTATTTTGTGCAAGCTGACTTTCCCATGCGATCGAAGCATACAACCTTTGTTTAAGATTTGCCAATTTCTAAGATGCAACAATTTTATCCGAAATATAGTATTACTAGCTGATGTCCGCGACTTCGTCCGCGTGGTTTAAGTTTTTTGGATTCTCGCGGGAACTCCTTAATTTTCCGCGATAAAAAGAAGCCTATCTCAATCGGCAGGTCCTCAACTATATCCAAGTCAAAAATAACGTCGATCCGTTGCTGCGTTGCGGCGTGATTGAAGGACAAATCAATAAACCAACAAACAAACTCACTTTCGCATTTGTAATATTACAAAAATATAAATATGTATAAAAGATCACTGGATAAGAATTCTTTAAATAATCTCTCTCTCCCCATCGTATTCCTCATTGCTGGAACATAGGATCGTAGGGTCGTCCCCTTTTCCATTAATTACATAATGGTAGGGGATTTTCTTGGGATAATAATATGGTGGGTCCCAGGTCCTTCCGCATAAGTAGGTACGACTCGACACAGAGCACTATTTCAACTCATATGGTTTCATAACGATTATTATCAGATGTTAGTGATAATAACCCGGACCGACGGTTTAAAGTGCTCCTCGAGGCACGGAGGAAACGAAAAGGTCGCATTCAGACTTCCAAATTCGTTCGCCCATCCAGTTACCGACTTGGGTCAACGTTGCTTAACATTCGCAATTGACAGTTATGCGTTGTCATAACATACCATGCTAGCCTATTACTTACTACTATTACCTATTCTGTGCTATTACTCCTCCGCATTACATGCCCATACCTACCATGCTAGCCTATTACTACTCATCTTTTCTATCACTGGCGCTATTTTCAAACTTCCCCGTATATATTCATTCCTAATCTTATCCATTCTAGTCACACCACACATCCATCTCAACATTCGTCTCAACATGTATCCTACTAATATAAATGTGAAAATTTGGATGTTCGTAAGTTTGCATGTTTGTTACTTGAGTAACAAACATACAAGAATGCAGGATCCTGCACGCCGCAATAACTTAACAGATTTGGCTGTTTCAAGTTCAAGATTTTGAGTTTCGTAATATACGAGTACATTCAAATAAATAGACAAAGAGAAAAAAGAGAAGTTATTATTGAAGTGGTTTATTGCGACTTAGTTTTTGTTATATATTTTAGCTCAGTAATATTATATCCATCAACAATTATTGGGCAAGTATTGAAGATAAAAAACCGGACAAGTGCGAGTCTGACTCACGCACCAAGGGTTTCTATACAAATATTTTTTACTACTAGATGATGCCCGCGACTTCGTCCGTATGGATTGATGTTTTTTGATTCAAGCGGGAACTCTTCAATTTTTTGAGATAAAAAGTAGCCTTTGTCCATCCACGGGATGTAACCTATCTCTGTACCAAATTTCATCAAAATCGATTGAGTAGTTGGGCAGTGAAAGCGTAGCAGACAGACAGACACACTTTCGCATTTATAATATTAGATAAATGGATGTAATCGACATTACTGAACTATCGAAGCTCACAAACTATATGTAAGCACCGAACATTGCTCTAACGAAAAGACAAGACTGAATGAAGGACAGTCAAAAAATATTTTTTTACTAGGTAGCTGATGCCCGCGACTTCGTCCGCGTGGATTGAGGTTTTTCGGTTGGACCGCGGGAACTCTTTAATTTTCCGGGATAAAAAATATAGCCTATGTGCTATTCTAGACTATAATCTATCTCAGTGCCAAATTTCATCCAGATCCGTTCAGTCGTTGGAGCGTGATTGAGTAACAAACATGCTTACATCCATACATCCATACATCCATCCAAACTTTCGCATCAAATAAATATTATAAATGCGAAAGTTTGGATGGATGTATGGATGTATGGATGTTTGTTACTCAATCACGCTCCAACGGCTGAACGGATCTGGATGAAATTTGGCACAGAGATAAATATTATAGTCTGGAATAGCACATAGGCTACTTTTATCCCGGAAAATTAAAGAGTTCCCGCGGGAACCGAAAAACCTTAATCCACGCGGACGAAGTCGCGGGCATCAGCTAGTTTATAATATTTATTTGATGTTTTATAAGTACAAATTAATGATTTTCGGATTTATCCCTTTACTTATACTGGTGCTATGACAACTTGTTTCTTGCCGAATTTTACGAAACTAGGTCAACGGGAATTTCCCTATAAGTTTTGGTTTCTATATTGTTTGATTGCTTTGACATAGAAGTTTGTTTTCTTTACAGTTCCAAAGGATATATTATACTTCAGTATTTGGTATTAATTTCAACTTGATACCCAACGACTTATTACAAATAGACGTGGCATACGCGAACATCATTGCACTAAAAAACGGCGCAAATATTACGTACGCGGAGAAAGGGTAAGAACATAAAGTTTAACATACGCTATACCTGTTGTTAGAAAGAGATGAATATAGATTCTAAGTTACACTGTTGTTAACTGCAATGTACGCAAGTGAGGGCAAGTGCCTTCTTAAATTCTTGCCAAAATAAAGCGCGGGGAACGTATCTAATGTTCTATATAATATCATAGTTGATACCTACCTCCATGGGCGTTCCTGAGAAAAAGGGTCTTGAGTCTTGACAGACGGACAACAAAGTGGTCCTTTACGGGTTCCTTTTTTTCTTTTTGAGGTACGGAACCCTAAAAATGGCCATAAATAATATAACCTTTATAATATTATGTTCGCTGGATTGTTTAAAACAACTGGATTGTAACAACCTTGAAAGCAATTACCACAATGTAATGCATTTTAACGGTACACGTGAAAGAAAAATCGATTCTCTATCCGAGAGAACTTTTTTATTATATTATAATTAATAGTAATTATATTTGATTATGAATTATTTGCCTGTCAAAAAAACCTGCCTGGAAGAAACCAAAAAAGGTTTTTTAGTTTTAGGTACCTATGCCAACATCAATATTCAAGAAAACGAACCATAAGACCTCCCTGGGGCAGTGTTGATCCCCGGCAGAGTCAATTTGGGAATTAATAATTTCTGAATTTTCTCTAGTCTGGCCTGGTGGGAGGCTTCGGCCGTGGCTAGTTACCACCCTACCGGCAAAGACGTGCCGCCAAGCGATTTAGCGTTCCGGTAGGATGCCGTGTAGAAACCGAATAGGGGTATGGGGTTAATATAACTGCAATATCCCTAACAGGTTAGCCCGCTACCATCTGACTGCATCAACACTTGCCACATGGGTGAGATCGCAGTCAAGGAGTACTATTATATTATTCTGTGGTCAAGGGCTAACTTGTAGTTGATAAAAAAAAAAAGAGATCATCGAGTAATCCAATTATGATCACAGATTTATAAAATCTGTTATTTTTGCAAATATATTATCTACTAGCTGATGCCGGCGACTTCGTCCGCGTGGAGCGATGTTTTTCGGTTTCCGCGGGAACTCTTTAATTTTCCAGCATAAAAAGCAGCTTATGTGTTCTTCCAGACTATAATCTATCTCTGTGCCAAATTTCATTCAGATCCGTTCAGCCGTTGGGGCGTGATTGAGTAACAAACATCCATACATCCATCCAAACTTTCGCATTTATAATATTTATATTTGATGCAAATAATATATGCATAAATATTAGGTCTCTTATACTTATCTATCTTTTACGATGAATGAAAACAGCGTTAGGAAACCTATGTGGCCGAGAGTTCTTCATAATATTCTCAAAACCTTTGAGACTTTCAAACTTCATATACCTAACTCATTCACTAACCTTTGAGTCAAAGATATCAATCCGCACCTGGGCACCGTGGTGGGCTATGGAAACCCTTCACATTTGGAGAGGGACCATCGTGCGTGATCGTGCTCATCATTTTCGGCAATGGGTTGAAGTGAGTGAGTGTGATTCCGCGACTTTGTCCGCGTGGATTAAGATTTTTTGATTTCCGCGGGAACTCTTTAATTTTTCAGGATAAAAAGTCTATGTCATGCCCCGGGATACAAACTATCCCCATACCAATTTTCATCAATATCGGTTGAACAGATGGGCCGTGAAAGCGTAGCAGACAGATAGACGGACAGACAGACCGACACGCTTTCGCATTTATAATACTACCTATAAGTACCTACCTTATAGTATGAATTATGTTTTTATGTTAAGTACTTTGTTTTAAATCTTAACACCTGTGGAAGATTTTCCAGCATTCCTGTTTAAATGAAAACCACAAACAGTGGACAAGATTAAAATGGAGTAAAAGGATGCTTCTTCGAAATGTGGTAAAAAGCATGTCCCAAGCTGGAGAACGTAGGTTAAAACTAACTCTGGCTTATGTAATTTTTTTTGTAGACACTAGACGGTGTCCTCTACACCCTCCATCAAGAAAAAGAACATAAAAGAGGTGAGATCCATCTAAAAAAAATATTTAAATCTCCAATTTCTAACCTCCATGACTGTCCCACTGCTCATGTCGCAGATAACAAACCTATTTATTAATATATATCGACGCAAGAAAACAAAAAGGTCGTAACTGACAAAAATGGAATTGTTCAGGAGAGCCCAAAAATGATTTAATAAACTAGAAAAAAAATCATAACTTTCGTTCTACCCGCCCTAGGACAACGATATTTAGACAGCAAATTTGAAAAATATAACCGGTTATATTAATTCAATTAAATTCAACCTAAAATGGCTCTTAAACGTGGTTTATGTGGGTTACACCCTTTAGTGTATTTTTTTCAGGCACCAAGAAGGTTGTAACTGCAGCACCAAATGTATGAAAATCTGTTACTCTATAAAATTTTTAGAAAGTAAAAATGGTGTAATTGATTAGATTTATCCTGTACAAACCATAAAAACGTCGTAAATGTAATAAACAACTTATTTGACGATGGCAATACTGATTTAAGTCCTGCACTCTCCACACTACAAGAAAAAAACATTGTATTAAAAGTGAGCAGAAAAAGAATTTAAGTCAAAAGAAATAGGCTTAAACACTAAAGTAAAACAATATTGAAATTATTGAAAAGGTTTATTTAGCAAATTTTGGAATAAAACGAATGAAACGCGCTTATAATTAACGTATTAAAGATCAAAACAATCATCGTCTTCTACGTCAGTATCAGGCAAACAGTCAGCTTTCTTGCTACTGACTTTTAACTTCAAATACTCATCCGCAAATCTTCTAGGAATAGCTTGTTTCTCTACCAATTTTTTCAAATCAGTATATTTCTGGGTACTGATTAGTATTTTAGAGGAGTATAATGGAGTTTTTAAAGATGAACCCGTTATATCACCAATATGGATTTCCATGGTTTCGGCTTTCGGTAACATCGAATTTTTAACAAACATTGTTTTTGAGTCCTTTTTTTTAAATGTAACGATCGAAATTTTGGAAATTTGTAATTTCTTATTTTTTTTAAAAGTGTGATCGACAATGTTATCGAATCCCAAGAAATCAGAGCAATCCATTACGGTTACTTGGTAGGGTTCCGGGTTTTTTCGTGCCATTTCTATAATCGTGGGCCATTGCGAAGGTGCCCACACTATAGTCTTTCTTACAGAAGATTCAATAGTTGCGTGCATTGAATCTACTGGCATATAAGTATGGCCCGGAATCAAATAATTTATTTGAATCACCTCGAGATTCTTGCTGTGGCTTAATACATATCGCAGCATGGCCAGAACAGTTTTAAAGTTCTTGTTTTGACCGTAAGCAGAATCACAATAAAATATAATTTTGTTTACTTCTTCGCGCTCATCCACACTTTTAATATAATTATACAGACATGTGGCTATCTCATTAGCTCCTCTATGAGCATCAGTTTCTGTCCATACATAAGAAAAGCCCTTTTGAGTACCACTTTCATAAATTGTGAAGTTATATACAGCAATCTTGCGACTGTAATATAACAGCATGCTTTCCCCGTGTGGCGTATTTAAAACTTTTTGTAGATCAAAGCTTGCGCATATAACATTTTTGTTCTTAGTATTTAAACTTTGATGAAATTTAAATCGTTTGTATGATTCATTTTTTTCTTCTTCGTGTGTTTTCAATTTTTCAGTCTCATCTTCATTAAGAACATCAAAAGTTTTAGCTGAAAGACACAAGCTACACTTGTCTTTTTTGGGGACATGAAATTCGATATTAAATGTTTTTTTGAACCACACTGAAAAAACTTTGAAAGACATAATCTTTCTTCCATCTTGAAAATGGTTTTGATAAATGCGATATAAGTTTGAGATGTTCTTAAATTCATTAGGCAAATATAATTTTTTTGAGTCTCTTCAACAATAGTGGGAAGGTAGCAGAAAGAATAAATTCTTTTCCGTCCTTCAGTACATCATCAGATGTTTTATTATGATGTCCTGATTTCCCTCGCATATCCTCTTTTGCAAATCCATCAACTGTTGAAGCCACTGTATATAAAATAAACTTCTGTGTAATATCTAATGTAATAATCAGAAATTTCTGACAAACTCGTCGTCTCCCTTCATTTTCATTAATATAATACTCGTAAGCACACGATCTATTCAATGACGTGTTTTTGTCTGGCCTTTTTACTCGTTTTTTTATAGCACTTTGAGCTACCCAGTCTTTGCGCCGTTGATGGGTATCTAGATCCCAAAAATATTTGAAAAGTTTTTCACGGCGGTCGTCAGGAATACTTTCACAATTGTTAGGACACTTCTTACCAATACATGGATTGGGCTTCATACGTTTACCTTCAACAACTTCTCCATCTTTATTAACATAAGTTTCTCAGCAGCAGAATTTTCTCCACTAACCTTAGCTTTGCTTTTCCTTTTCAATGCTTGAAGTTTCATAATGTCTTCCGCATTTTTTTTCTCTTTTTTTGTATCTTTGGATAACTTCTTCGAAGTCTTTTTCTTCTTTCTATTATTTCTCTTTTTGTTTTTCCCTAAAAGTTAAATTGTATTAGGTATGTATTTATTAGTAGGTACTAAAAATATTTTGACCACAATCATAACACAAATAAAGTCACACACAGACACACACACACACACACACACACACACGCGCACACACACACACACACACACACACGCACACGCGCAAACTCACAAACACACACAGCCACCGAACACCCAACAAACACTATAATTATACAAACAAAAATCAAATACCTTCATCTGTGCTTGAAGTAGATTCCCCCGATATTTCAAAGCTGGAGCTTTCGGAAGGAAATGCTTCATTTAAAATAGTGTGTCCGGGTCATCATCATGTCTGTATCGTCTATTTTATAAATGGACTTTAAGAATGTAGTAAACAACACCATTTTTATTTAAAATATCATTACAAAAAGATCGCTCCAACTTGTAAATAAAATAAAACCTTTGCTAGAAAGTAAGTGATATGTAGTTTATTTTAGTGTTTTTAATGTTGTTTTTTAAATTTTTTATTTGAGTTTTTTAATGTCTAGTGTTAGTTTAGTTTGTGTCTATTTTTATTTTTAATTTTAAGGTATTTGTAGCCTGGGCAGACGAATTGGGCAACTGTAATGTCTCCCCAGGCATGTTTCACAAATAAAGAATAAAGAATAAAGAATAAAGAATAAAGATGTAACAAACACATTCACTAACATTAATGAACCTTAAAAGAATGTAATTAGCATCACCTAAGAAAGGTAGACCTTGAATAGAGTTAATTGACATGAGCGATAAAATGTCGAGCAGCGAAAACGGCGTAACCCGTGCTTTATGTAAAATAATATTTCTATTTAATAGCCGTTACCTCTATTTCATCATTATTTTTAGGCGGCAAATTAGCGTAATTGAAAATGACACGAAAAGATCGTATTTTTTGTTACTTACGCCGTTTCTTGGTAGGAAAATCTAAGATTGAAGGCCGGAACCGAAAATCCTAAAATCGTTTCTATTCATCGTAGCGCTAAGCGATCCAGATGGTTTGAGGTAGAAAAATTAACTGAATCCAATGGTGCAATAAAAGTATTTTCGTCAAAGGTGTGAGTTACGACCTTTTCGTTTTCTTGCGTCGATATATAGCTGCTCGTGCTGATTGACTGATTGATCACCTCTCCTGTAAAATTTTGTATGAACATTATACAAACAAACAAAAAGGGAGGGGCGGGGGGTTGATGGTCTTTGTTTTATGTTTTTCCTTTATGAGAATTTTCTTTTACGTCGGACGCTTGGCGTGCTGGCGCTTCCACTGTGCTCACTAGCATAGCAGTGTGTTGTTCAGATCAGAACACGTAGACAGTAAACCAGCTGCCCGATTATGTAAGAATTGTCGATCAAATCGAGTCTGCATTAAATTAGAGCTCAATTTCGTGTTTCGAAATTGAGCTCTAATTTAATGCTGTTATGGTTTATTTTACTTTGACGCCGAACTTTGACGATTTGATCGGCCATTCTTACATAATCGGGGGGCAGGATAGTAGGACAGCGAGTAAGTAGACAGTGGACCACGCGCTCCACTACGCGGTCCGCTTTAGCGGGCCGCGCAGCCACGCGCCATACTAGTTAATTAATATATATATAGCTGCTCGTGCTGATTGACTGATTGATCACCTCTCCTGGACAATTTTGTATGAACTTTTTTTTTTTCACTTATCGTTTCGTATAGAAAACAAAAATTCATCCGGAGGAAAAATACGGAGAGAGCTGATGATTGAGCATTTCGAAGACGGATGAAGAGCACCAGCCAGGTTATCGAAGATAGGTGGGGAGTGCTCGACCAAATGTCACTCGAAACTTCATCCAATTGACAGTTAGCTGAAAAAAATTTCAAAATGGCGGATTTAAGATGGCCGCCATACAAATTTCGACGGTGTCTATCTCGGAGAGTATAAAAGATGGAAGAGTGGTTTCTTGGCAAAAGATGATCAGGACGTGAGGGTCTACTTGATGAACAGGAAAAAAATTCAAGATGGCGGAATTTATTTTTCCATAGAAAAGGGTATTGAAGATAGGTGGGGGGTGCTCGACCAAATGTCACTCGAAACTTCATCCAATTGACAGTGAGCTGAAAAAAATTTCAAAATGGCAGATTTAAGATGGCCGCCATACAAATTTCGTCGGTGTCTATCTCGGAGAGTATAAAAGATGGAATAGTGGTTTCTTGGAAAAAGATGATCAGGACATGAAGGTCTACTTGATGAACAGGAAAAAAATTCAAGATGGCGGAATTTATTTTTCCATAGAAAATGTATGGCGAATATTGAAGAGGCTACAAGTGTAGACCTATGCAAGACTACGGTTCCTTTTCAAGATTTGTTTTTATGGAAGAAATCTCATTTTGACGAATGGTTCGGAGAAAAAAATGTGGAGAGAGATGATGATCGAAGGTTCGGATGATGGGTGAGGAGCACGGTCAGGGTATTAAAGACAGGTACCTACTTAGGGGCTGCTCAAACAAAAAGGGAGGGGCGGGGGGTTGGTGGTCTTTGTTTTATGTTTTTCTTTTATGAGAATTTTCTTTTACGTCGAACGCTTGGCGTGCTGGCGCTTCCACTGTGCTCACTAGCATAGCAGTGTGTTGTTCAGATCAGAACACGTAGACAGTAAATAACTGCCAAATTATGTAAGAATTGTCGATCAAATCGTAAAAAGTTCGGCGTCAAAGTAAAATAAACCATAACATCATTGAATTAAAGCTCAATTTCGTGTTTCGAAATTGAGCTCTAATTTAATGCTGTTATGGTTTATTTTACTTTGACGCCGAACTTTGACGATTTGATCGGCCATTCTTACATAATCGGGGGGCAGGATAGTAGGACAGCGAGTAAGTAGACAGTGGACCACGCGGTCCACTACGCGGTCCGCTGTAGCGGGCCGCGCAACCACGCGCCATACTAGTTAATATATATATAGCTGCTCGTGCTGATTGACTGATTGATCACCTCTCCTGGACAATTTTGTATGAACTTTTTTTTTTTCACTTATCGTTTCGTATAGAAAACAAAAATTCATCCGGAGGAAAAATACGGAGAGAGCTGATGATTGAGGATTTCGAAGACGGATGAAGAGCACCAGCCAGGTTATCGAAGATAGGTGGGGGGTGCTCGACCAAATGTCACTCGAAACTTCATCCAATTGACAGTTAGCTGAAAAAAAATTCAAAATGACGGGTTTAAGATGGCCGCCATACAAATTTCGACGGTGTCTATCTCGGAGAGTATAAACGATGGAAGAGTGGTTTCTTGGCAAAAGATGATCAGGACATGAGGGTCTACTTGATGAACAGGAAAAAAATTCAAGATGGCGGAATTTATTTTTCCATAGAAAAGGGTATTGAAGATAGGTGGGGGTTGCTCGACCAAATGTCACTCGAAACTTCATCCAATTGACAGTGAGCTGAAAAAAAATTCAAAATGGCGGATTTAAGATGGCCGCCATACAAATTTCGTCGATGTCTATCACGGAGAGTATAAAAGATGGAAGAGTGGTTTCTTGGCAAAAGATGATCGGGACATGAAGGTCTACTTGATGAACAGGAAAACAATTCAAGATGGCGGAATTTATTTTTCCATAGTTATGTATAACGAATATTGAACAGGCTACAAGTGTAGAACTATGCAAGACTACGGTTTCTTTTCAAGATTTGTTTTTATGGAAGAATTCTCATTTTGACGAGTGGTTCGGAGAAAAAATATGGAGAGAGATGATGATCGAAGGTTCAGATGATGGGTGAGGAGCACGGTCAGGGTATTAAAGATAGGTACCTACTTAGGGGCTGCTCAAACAAAAAGGGAGGGGCGGGGGTTGGTGGTCTTTGTTTTATGTTTTTCCTTTATGAGAATTTTCTTTTACGTCGGACGCTTGGCGTGCTGGCGCTTCCACTGTGCTCACTAGCATATCAGTGTGTTGTTCAGATCAGAACACGTAGACAGTAAACCAGCTGCCCGATTATGTAAGAATTGTCGATCAAATCGAAAAAAATCGGCGTCAAAGTAAAATAAACCATAACAGCATTGAATTAGAGCTCAATTTCGTGTTTCGAAATTGAGCTCTAATTTAATGCTGTTATGGTTTATTTTACTTTGACGCCGAACTTTGACGATTTGATCGGCCATTCTTACATAATCGGGGGGCAGGATAGTAGGACAGCGAGTAAGTAGACAGTGGACCACGCGGTCCACTACGCGGTCCGCTGTAGCGGGCCGCGCAACCACGCGCCATACTAGTTAATATATATATAGCTGCTCGTGCTGACTGACTGACTGATTGATCACCTCTCCTGTAAAATTTTGTATGAAAAATTTTTTTTTCACTCATCGTTTCGTATAGAAGACAAAAATTCATTCGGAGGAAAAATACGGAGAGAGCTGATGATTGAGGATTTCGAAGACGGATGAAGAGCACCAGCCAGGGTATCGAACATAGGTGGGGTGTGCTCGACCAAATGTCACTCGAAACTTCATCCAATTGACAGTTAGCTGAAAAAAATTTCAAAATGGCGGATTCAAGATGGCCGCCATACAAATTTCGTCAGTGTCTATCTCGGAGAGTATAAGAGATGGAAGAGTGGTTTCTTGGCAAAAGATGATCAGGACCTGAAGGTCTTCTTGATGAATAGGAAAAAAATTCAAGATGGCGGAATTTATTTTTCCATAGAAAAGGGTATTGAAGATAGGTGGGGGGTGCTCGAACAAATGTCACTCGAAACTTCATCCAATTGACAGTGAGCTGAAAAAAAAATTCAAAAAGGCGGATTTAAGATGGCAGCCATACAAATTTCGTCGGTGTCTATCTCGGAGAGTATAAAAGATGGAAGAGTGGTTTCTTGGCAAAAGATGATCAGAACATGAAAGTCTACTTGATGAACAGGAAAAAAAATTCAAGATGGCGGAATTTATTTTCCATAGAAAATGTATGGCGAATATTGAAGAGGCTACAAGTGTAGAACTATGCAAGACTACGGTTCCTTTTCAAGATTTGTTTTTATGGAAGAAATCTCATTTTGACGAATGGTTCGGAGAAAAAAATATGGAGAGAGATGATGATCGAAGGTTCGGATGATGGCTGAGAAGCACGGTCAGGGTATTAAAGATAGGTACCTACTTAGGGGCTGCTCAAACAAAAAGGGAGGGGCGGGGGGTTGGTGGTCTTTGTTTTATGTTTTTCCTTTATGAGAATTTTCTTTTACGTCGGACGCTTGGCGTGCTGGCGCTTCCACTGTGCTCACTAGCATAGCAGTGTGTTGTTCAGATCAGAGCACGTAGACAGTAAACCAGCTGCCCGATTATGTAAGAATTGTCGATCAAATCGTAAAAGTTCGGCGTCAAAGTAAAATAAACCATAACAGCATTGAATTAGAGCTCAATTTCGTGTTTCGAAATTGAGCTCTAATTTAATACCGTTATGGTTTATTTTACTTTGACGCCGAACTTTGACGATTTGATCGGCCATTCTTACATAATCGGGGGGCAGGATAGTAGGACAGCGAGTAAGTAGACAGTAGACCGCGCGGTCCATTACGCGGTCCGCTTTAGCGGGCCGCGCAGCCACGCGCCATACTAGTTAATATATATATAGCTACTCGTGCTGATTGACTGATTGATCACCTCTCCTGGACAATTTTGTATGAACTTTTTTTTTTTCACTTATCGTTTCGTATAGAAAACAAAAATTCATCCGGAGGAAAAATACGGAGAGAGCTGATGATTGAGGATTTCGAAGACGGATGAAGAGCACCAGCCAGGTTATCGAAGATAGGTGGGGGGTGCTCGACCAAATGTCACTCGAAACTTCATCCAATTGACAGTTAGCTGAAAAAAATTTCAAAATGGCGGATTTAAGATGGCCGCCATACAAATTTCGACGGTGTCTATCTCGGAGAGTATAAAAGATGGAAGAGTGGTTTCTTGGCAAAAGATGATCAGGACGTGAGGGTCTACTTGATGAACAGGAAAAAAATTCAAGATGGCGGAATTTATTTTTCCATAGAAAAGGGTATTGAAGATAGGTGGGGGGGGGTGCTCGACCAAATGTCACTCGAAACTTCATCCAATTGACAGTGAGCTGAAAAAAATTTCAAAATGGCGGATTTAAGATGGCCGCCATACAAATTTCGTCGGTGTCTATCTCGGAGAGTATAATAGATGGAATAGTGGTTTCTTGGAAAAAGATGATCAGGACATGAAGGTCTACTTGATGAACAGGAAAAAAATTCAAGATGGCGGAATTTATTTTTCCATAGAAAATGTATGGCGAATATTGAAGAGGCTACAAGTGTAGAACTATGCAAGACTACGGTTCCTTTTCAAGATTTGTTTTTATGGAAGAATTCTCATTTTGACGAAGTGTTCGGAGAAAAAATATGGAGAGAGATGATGATCGAAGGTTCGGATGATGGGTGAGGAGCACGGTCAGGGTATTAAAGATAGGTACCTACTTAGGGGCTTCTTCTTCTTCTTCATTGTCCTGGGATTTTTTATCCGCACTTGGGCGAAGTCGTCCGCTGTGCGTGAAACCACTGGTGCGACTCCCCGCTGGATCACTCCAGCCAGCCGAGCTCACTCCAGAATCCAAGCAGGCCACCCAGGTCGGCGAGGACATCCGGTAGTGTTGCTGGGGAGCCAATGTAGGCTTCTCGTTGGGTGGAAACACCGCTGCACTCGAGCAGCACGTGTTTTGGTGTCTCGTCGCTCTCCATGCAGGCTCTGCATAGAGGGCTGTCGGTGATACCTAGAATAAATAGGTGTTTGTTCAGAGGGCAGTGTCCTGTTATCATACCTACAACTATCCTGGCTTTGGCTCGGTTGAGTTGCAGAAGTTTTTTAGTTAGTAGTTTATTTGGGCTGGGTATCGCCTCTCTTGTTTGTCTGCAGTCTGTAGTGTTTGCCCATAGTTTGGCATGTGTACTTACGGTTTGTTTCCTTATCCAGGTTTTGTATTCACTGAAGGGTATTGGGACGATCGGATCGGGTCCCGCTACCTTCAGGTTTGATGCTCGTCGTGCTAGCTCGTCAGCTGCATCGTTTCCTATGTTCTCACTGTGGCCTTTTATCCAGCTCAGTGATACTTGGTTCGAGTCGGTCAGAGTCTGTAGTGCATTGTGACAGTCAAGTACGAGCCTAGAGGTAGTCGTGTTTTTTGCTAGGGCTCTCAACACTGCTTGACTATCACTGTTAATGTTAATATGAAAGTTTGTTACCTGTCTGTTGATCAAAGCCATGGCTGCTACAGTGATGCCGACGCACTCTGCTTGAAAAACAGAGTTATTCTTACCGAGAGCGTGGGCTGTGTTTATGTTGAGTTCGGGACAGTATACTCCTGCGCCGGTTCCCTTGTTGGTTTTTGACCCATCTGTATACACATCTATTGTGTCTATGGTGGGTGCTTGGGTTGTGTTCTCTGCTATGTTTACCTTGTACCTTTTCTCAATTATGTGTTCTTTCTGTGTTTTATCGCATATCCACTCTAAGTGTGGACATTTTGTGTGTTCACTCGACAATATCCGGGTGTGTGTTGCGTCTATGTTTTTCCATAGCCCATAGGTCTTTATCCTAAGTGCTGCAATGGTAGCCTCTTCTTTTATGTGAAGATGTAAAGGTGGTATTCCTAGCATCACCTCTAGGGCACTTGATGGAGTTGTGCTCATGCAGCTTGTGATCGCTAGGCATGCTTGTCTTTGAAAGCTCTGTAGCTCATGTTGTGTTGTCGTCTGATTTGTCCTGGGCCACCATACTAGTGACGCATACGTTAATGAGCTCCTTACTACCATTAAATATAGCCACAGCATTATCTTTGGTTTCAGGCCCCAAGTTTTCCCAATCATGCGTTTGCATTGATTTAGTATTATTGTTGACTTTTCTATTTTTGTTTGTATATGTCTCTTCCAGTTAAGTTTGCTATCTAGAGTTACCCCTAGATATTTCACTTCTGGTGATAGTGATAAGCTAATGCCAAAAAGTGTTGGCATTTTTGGGATGTCAGGTTTTCTTTTGTTTGTAAACAGAACTAATTCAGTCTTTTTAGGATTTACTGTTAGTTCATTGTCTTTGCACCATTTCTCTATAAGTTTTAGTGCGCCTACTAGTGCGCTACTTAGGGGCTGCTCAAACAAAAAGGGAGGGGCGGGGGGTTGGTGGTCTTTGTTTTATGTTTTTCCTTTATGAGAATTTTCTTTTACGTCGAACGCTTGGCGTGCTGGCGCTTCCACTGTGCTCACTAACATAGCAGTGTGTTGTTCAGATCAGAACACGTAGACAGTAAATAACTGCCAAATTATGTAAGAATTGTCGGACAAATCGTAAAAGTTCGGCGTCAAAGTAAAATAAACCATAACAGCATTGAATTAGAGCTCAATTTCGTGTTTCGAAATTGAGCTCTAATTTAATGCTGTTATGGTTTATTTTACTTTGACGCCGAACTTTGACGATTTGATCGGCCATTCTTACATAATCGGGGGGCAGGATAGTAGGACAGCGAGTAAGTAGACAGTGGACCACGCGGTCCACTACGCGGTCCGCTGCAGCGGGCCGCGCAACCACGCGCCATACTAGTTAATATATATATAGCTGCTCGTGCTGATTCACTGATTGATCACCTCTCCTGTAAAATTTTGTATGAACATTTTTTTTTTCACTCATCGTTTCGTATAGAAGACAAAAATTCATTAAGAGGAAAAATACAGAGAGAGCTGATGATTGAGGATTTCGAAGACGGATGAAGAGCACCAGCCAGGGTAACGAAGATAGGTGGGGGGTGCTCGACCAAATGTCACTCGAAACTTCATCCAATTGACAGTGAGCTGAAAAAAATTTCAAAATGGCGGATTTAAGATGGCCGCCATACAAATTTCGACGGCATCTATCTCGGAGAGTATAAAAGATGGAAGAGTGGTTTCTTGGCAAAAGATGATCAGGACATGAGGGTCTACTTGATGAATAGGAAAAAAATTCAAGATGGCGGAATTTATTTTTCCATAGAAAAGGGTATTGAAGATAGGTGGGGGGTGCTCGACCAAATGTCACTCGAAACTTCATCCAATAGACAGTGAGCTGAAAAAAAATTCAAAATGGCGGATTTAAGATGGCCGCCATACAAATTTCGACGGTGTCTATCTCGGAGAGTATAAAAGATGGAAGAGTGGTTTCTTGGCAAAAGATGATCAGGACATGAGGGTCTACTTGATGAACAGGAAAAAATTCAAGATGGCGGAATTTATTTTTCCATAGTTAATGTATGGCGAATATTGAAGAGGCTACAAGTGTAGAACTATGCAAGACTACGGTTTCTTTTCAAGATTTGTTTTTATGGAAGAATTCTCATTTTGACGAGTGGTTCGGAGAAAAAATATGGAGAGAGATGATGATCGAAGGTTCGGATGATGGGTGAGGAGCACGGTCAGGGTATTAAAGATAGGTACCTACTTAGGGGCTGCTCAAACAAAACGGGAGGGACGGGGGGTTGGTGGTCTTAGTTTTATGTTTTTCCTTTATGAGAATTTTCTTTTACGTCGGACGCTTGGCGTGCTGGCGCTTCCACTGTGCTCACTAGCATAGCAGTGTGTTGTTCAGATCAGAACACGTAGACAGTAAACCAGCTGCCCGATTATGTAAGAATTGTCGATCAAATCGTAAAAGTTCGGCGTCAAAGTAAAATAAACCATAACAGCATTAAATTAGAGCTCAATTTCGAAACACGAAATTGAGCTGTAATTCAATGTTACTGTTATGGTTTATTTTACTTTGACGCCGAACTTTGACGATTTGACCGACCATTCTTACATAATCGGGGGGCAGGATAGTAGGACAGCGAGTAAGTAGACAGTGGACCACGCGGTCTACTACGCGGTCCGCTGTAGCGGGCCGCGCAACCACGCGCCATACTAGTTTAAAGTATATACCTACTGGATTAAAAATTCTCAAAAAAATATATTTCAATAATGAATAATAATTAATGTAAGTATCGAATAACAACAGCAGCGTGAGACTACGTCTTTGAATTATTTTTTTACTAGTGACTAAAGTCTGTCCCATGACTTTTTAATCATTCATGTGAACTTATACAAACACTAACGTAACTACCCACATATCCATAAAATCCGCATCGTCGTCGCGTTGTACGAACAAATTCAGTAGGCTTGAGCAATTCGTGTAGAACGGAGGTGTCTTCGTCGTTGGGTTACGAAAATATTTGGCATTCTCCAACGGAAATTTCATTTTGTCAACTTTAAACCCTCATTCATAGAACTCTCACTATACCGTAAGTAGTTATCACCTTTACATATTTGTATTTTTTTATATTTTAAGTATGTTTTACTTTCTAACAAAGCACATTTAAAAAAAATACTATGCTTACTTATCAAGTAAAAATTTAAATACTAACCAATCCTAATTACCATGATTCTAATTACCATTATTACCATGACCATTTTACGTACATGGTAATTAGGCATTGGCTAGGTAATTAGATTAGTGCTTGAATGTATGGGAACTTCTAGGTTTTGACGACCTCCCTGGTGCTCCTGTGGTGAGTGCTTCGGTCTCAAAAACAGGAGTTCCTGGGTTCGATCCCCGACAGGGGCAATTTTGGCATTTTATAATCTTTAAAATGGTCTCTGGTCTGATCTGGCGGTAAGCATTGGCCGAGGCTGGTTACCACCCACCACTGTACCGGCGAAGACGTACCGTGCCATGTGATTTAGCGTTCCGGTACGATGTAGCGTAGAAACTGATGACAGATTTAAGTTTAATACTACCTTACTACTCTGTAAGAGAATGGGGCGCATCATAAATACGAAGCTCTTGGCGTACCTAGAGTCTAATGATCTACTTTCAGACCGCCAATACGGGTTTCGTAAAAAACGGTCTGCCGGTGATCTACTCGTGTACGCCACCCATATTTGGGGTGAAGCCATAGAGAAACATGGAGAGGCGCTTGCTATATCTCTCGATATCTCTAAGGCTTTCGACCGGGTTCACCCTTCTTTGCAAGCTTCCAGCATTCGGTCTCCCGCCGAGCTTGTGTGACTGGATATCTGATTTCTTGAGTGAAATATCCTTCAGAGTAGTCATTGATGGCTGCGTGTCAGATCTTATGGCTATTATTGTCGGTGTTCCTCAAGGGTCTGTTCTCTCCGCTACACTATTTCTGTTGCACATCAATGATCTCTTGCAACCCGGTGTCCTTGGGTACATAGACGACATCACTATAATGGAGAGATACATATCCAGTTCACGCGCAAGTAGTTCAGGTACCAATGAACTCAGACAGGCGATGGTTCAGCGGTTGAACTCTACCCTGAAATTCGTTTCAAATTGGGGTGTTGCCAATTTGGTGCAGTTTAACGCAACCAAAACGCAGGCATGTTTGCGTACAGCAAAACGGAGTCCATTCATCTTGACTCCCACTTTTCGAGATATACCCTTGCCGTCTGACGATTGCCACTATCCTAGGCAACTTCGGAAGCGAAAGCCAAGACAGCCACCAAAAAACTTGGTACACTTAACAAGGTCAAGCAGTACTTCACGCCACGCCAACTGGTTATCCTATATCAAGCCCAAGTTCGGTCGTGCATGGAGTACTGCAGTCACCTTTATGATGGCTCTGCTAAGTATCAGCTGGCGGCTCTTGATGCCGTAGATCGTCGAGCTAGGAGGTTGATTGGCGAAGATTCACCTCTTCTGGCGAAACTTCAAACTCTGGATCACCGCCGAAATGTAGCCGGCGTACCGGTATTTTATGGGATATATTTCGGAGAGTGTGCTCACTTCACCTTTCTACCACCGTGCCGCAAGGCGCCATGCAAGTTTCCACCCCTATTTCGTAGACGTTCCATCCACACGTCCGAAGCGCTTTGTGTCTTTATTCCTTCACTGAAATCTGTTATTTTTTTAAATTAGTTCAGAGTAATTTTGGTCATTTTGGTGCAACAACACTGAGATACTAGTTTACTTAATTTTTCAAAAACTTTGTTGTTCTATCTTTTAAGTTGTCAAGAAGACTGGCGTTTGTTTTTAAATTTTTATATGATCATGTCACTGAAGCATGTTATTTTAAGTTGTGTGTGTAAGAGAGTTTCAGTTCAGAGTATTATTTTAATACTATTTATTATATACTTATACCTACTATAAACAACTATTAATTTTATGAGAACTTTGCTGAATCGGTTGATTTCGTCAACGAGATCGACTTTTTTTTACCACTACAAGGTAGCCCTTGACTGCGATCTCACCTGATGGTAAGTAATGATGCAGTCTAAGATGGTAACGGGCTAACCTGTTAGGGGCATGGCAGTTATATTAAACCCATACCCCTATTCGGTTTCTACACGACATCGTGCCGGAACGCTAATTCGCTTGGCGGCACGTCTTTGTCGGTAGGGTGGTAACTAGCCACGGCCGAAGCCTCCCACCAGGAGGTGGGAGGCTTAGGCTATTTTTAGTCTTATTTTTATTGCTGAAGCGATCTATGTTAAAATGATTTTTCAATGAGACTGACTTTTGCTTATAATATTTTTAACATTATGTTGGTAACTAAAGCATGTTTTTTTTAAATAACTTTGAGCGCAGTGAGCTTCTTTTGATACTATGTATTTATAGCATACTTAGACGCTTACGACGATGATTACGCGGTAAATCTAAGTAGGTTTGTTAAGAAGATTACTTAATATATTGATCACGTTAACAAGACTGATTTTTTTTGTCAAATTTTGTATGAGTATGTTTGACATGCCGTTTTAAAAATATTTTGTGTACAAAGAGTTATTTTGATAATATTCTAATAGACGCTTACTTTACGCTTACTATCTATTTGATAGAAGTCTACTGAATTTATTGATCTCGTGGACAAGACTGACTTTTGCTTATTAAATTTCGTACAAGTAATTAAATTTCTTTCACAATTTTAAAAAGATTTTGTGAATATAGAGTTATTTTGATTTGATAAGAAGATTACTGAATCTATTTATGTTGTCCTCGTGACTGACTTTTGAATTTTGCGAATCGCGATTGACTCATTTATACTTTTTTAGATATTAAGATAGTATAATTGTTCTTTCAGTTTTATTTCTGTATTTTTCCACATTTTCTTATAGTTTTTTATAAATCACAAACACTTATGTTTTATTCATATTACTCATCACCATTATCATTACCAAATTACCATATGCATATTCTAATCACCATATCCCGGACCTCATTACCATGTCACAATTTTTCATTACCATGACCACAATAATTACCAAACACCTTATATCTCCAAGAGAATCAGATCCTGGTGAGAGGCCTTCCTCATCACTGTGATAAATGAAGGTACCCCTTTGTCAAGGTCAACTTAAAAAAACAATAACTCAAAAAAAAAAAAAAATTTTTTACACCGGTCGATAATGACATGAAATCGAAGAAGTGCCCAAAACCATATTGATACAAATTCATGCCTTATTCTTAGTCTATAATAATTATTATAAGAGGAACCTCTGTACAAAATTTCAGCTACAGAATGTATTGAAACTGTACCTTTTGAGTTTTTGGTCGGTAACTATAATAATATACTAATTACTTGATTAGGTGCTTTATCATGAAATTTATTTGATAAAATTAGTTTTATAGGGCGAGGAGGTCTTCAATAAAATAACCAACTAGCATAATACAATTTCATATCACTTATACATAATATTTATTAAAAGAGATTTTTTATAACTACGCGTACCTTATTATTATTCACATAACAATAAACCTTATACTTAATAATAATTAAAACCGAAATAGATTTTTAACTGTTGTATGGTTCATTAATTCATTTATGCAGTTGACAAATGTTGGTCAATTATTATCTTGTAATGTAATAGGTTAAAGTTCTAGTAACAATTAACTAAGTTAAGTAACGAACAATTAAAAAAAGTAATGTATGAGTATGATGACGTGTTGCTAGTGAATGTGCAATGAGCGATTAGGTACTTAATATTGATTTTACTATAGAAGCCTGAAGGAGATGGGGTGATTGTAAAATATGTTAGGGGACTGGGGAGTATGTTTACCTTGAACTCTAACATTTATGTTCGCCTGGTACCGTTTGTTTTGACTAAGGCACGTAGTGAATAAGGCTTTCACTTTTCATGTTTTATATCTATTATTTTATTATGCCCTAGTGATTTGTTTTGATACAATATTATTAATATAGAACGATTTGTGCTGCGGTTTTAAAATTCATTTCCCAGCCAACCAACGTTTGTGGTTCATATTTTATATAGCTTGGCCAACTTATATTATGTCCATGTGGCGGAGGCGCCACTGTCTATGAAAAAATAATATTTTAGGATCAACATAGAGTCGATTCTGTTAGTTCCGAATTCTGCCACACGCACGGATAAATTTGCCAAGCTGTACAGAAAAGTAGTAATAACGTGAGATTATCGCTGCACGTGATGTGTAAATTGATAAATCAGTAAAAATCTTATACTTATAGTTTGTTTAATTAGTCTATCGATAGCTGTCTAAAGGAGCCATCAATGCCAAAGAGTTCATCGTAATTGGTAGGGTTGCCAGGTCTTAAAGCTTCGTTAGCTTTGATCGAATCTTGATCTTTGAACCACTGTACGTAGTCTTCTAACTTCTTCATCCATGCACCTGCAATAAAAAATTAGATTAGAAAAATAGTTACTTCATATAGTTTAAATTCTTAATAATTATTGGCTAGATTATGTAGTTGCTAGTGGAAATGTAAAAGGAAAAGGTGTCTGACTGGTCTATCAATGCGCAGCTCTCAGCTATCAGCGCTTTTCTACAAAAAAAAACTTACTGTTCACTTCGTCCAAGGAACAGCCATTGCCGCCAAATTCTTCTGGAAGCATTTCTGAAGGCACGTGGTTTTTCAACGTACTGACGTTTGAGTGAGTGAAGATCTGGGAAAAAATCATAAAAGTACTTACACATTGAAATAGTAGTATTGATACATTAAAATACTTTGAAAAACTTATTATATTTTAGTTTAGTGATTTTAATATATGAGTTATGGCTGTTGTCTTCATAATCGAAAATTCAAGTTAACAAATTTTAGAAAGAAAGAACATAATATAGTTACCTAGCTTTTGGTCTATTATTATAAAACTGTACAAATAGTTACAATTGAGTTTTATCCTGGCTACATAATACCTACCTACATATCTATTTACAACGATAACAACGTATTTCTCGAGCCTCCCAAACAAATGAAGCCAGCGATAGGATAAAGCCTGCGAAAGAAAGGGATAAAACATGGAGGGTTGTTTACTCAGAACGCCTCTACAGCCATGCTCGCCTGGTAGTGATTGTTTTGATAGTCAACCGTGATTTTCATCAGATTGGAAAAGTGTATAATTTCATTAAAGCCTTCATAATTTGTGATACCCTGGTATTCAATGTTTTGATCTAGTGTATTTTTGTAAACAATTTCGAATGGATGGATACTGACTGCTTCATCAGATAAGTGCATTGTTTATAAAATATGATAAGCTGACGCACCAGCCACCACGCACGCTACACCTAAAACCTGTTGAGGTGGTTTAATATCTAATGTAATATTCTGAATTAAAACACTCCAAGTTTGAAAGTTGTAAGTGATAACACAGACAAATGAAGACCTTGAAGAAGAATCACTAGCGTAAACTTTTTTAGTACTTTTAATTTAGGTACTTAAGAATGATATAGAAACTCATTTACCTATTCGTATTCCTTTTTTCAAATATTTAAAAAGCTATTAGTTGTCAATGTATTCATCAGTCCATGTATCATATTTTTTAGTCAAATAAAACTTGTATTTTATTACAATTTAAAAGTCCAACAAAGTTGTAGTTAAATCAAGTAATTTATGTTAAAAAAGATTATGTTAATATTTGAAGCAGCCTGTATCTTTATAAATCTGCGTCACCTCTTAAAATTTTCTATATTCAAAAATTGCCAGAAGTCAAACCATGGAACTTGGCAGTCGAAAGGAACTATTATTTTTCTTTTACTTAATTAACTCAAATTATTGTTTCGATTGCGACCGATGTTAATTTTACTGTATATCTTTTGTGAATTTTTGCTGCATAAATGGCACACTGAAATTGCAAAAATAAATCAACTAAATAGGTACCTATATAATTACATGTAATTTCCAATCTTGTACGTAGAGTCTAGAATAGTTAAACTAATTTCAGTTTATTGATTTATTCTAGCATGCAGAGCCGAAATTGTCGAAGCCTCTTTTACAGTTATGATTTCCTAGTACCGAATGTTTTGGTTTTCACATTGCGTAACCGGGCAAAGAGGGCAGTTTAATTGGGTCGGACCATTTGGGTCGGCAAGCGGGTTTCCCTTTCCTCACGATGTTTTTTGACCGCAAAAAGCATACTTATCTATAACTAGATGATGCCCGCGACTTCATCCGCGTGAAGTAAGTTTTTGATTCCCTCAGAAACTCTGTAATTTCCCAGGATAAAATATAGCCCGGGACGTAACCTATCGATGTTCCAAATTTCATCCAAATCGGTTGTACAGATGGGCCGTGAAAGCGTAGCAGACAGACAAACACACAGACACACTTTCGCATTTATAATATTTGTATGGATAGTATGGACACGTAGACAAAACTTACTCTGTTCTTGATTTTGTCTTTAAGGAAAGGCTTGATGAAGTTTATTAGGCTTTCTATAATAGGCGACGTGTTCACCACGTGAACCTCTTTCAGTTTGATGGGATACGCCTCCTGAAAAACACAGACATACAAGTTACATCAACATTCATCTATACTAATCCCTACTAATATTATAAATGCGAAAGTCTGTATGGATGGATGTTTGTTACTCAATCACGTCACAACGGCTGAAATTTGGCACAGAGATAGATTATAGTCTGGAATAGCACATAGGCTACTTTTTACCCCGGAAAACTAAGGAGTTCCCGCGGGAACCAAAAAACCTCAATCCACGCAGACGAAGTCGCGGGCATCAGCTAGTTAAATATAAACGAATGTAGTATATTAATTATATTTAAGACCTTTTGTCTTCGTAACTAGGCGACGGTGTCGGTGACGCGAATCTCGGAAAATTAAAGAGTTCCCGCGGGAACCAAAAAACCACGCGTACGAAGTCGCGGGCATCAGCTAGTAATGATGTTATTTTGAACAGTGCTTAGCATTACTTTAATACAAGAACCGGCCAAGTACGAGAACACGCAAAAAGTGTTACGTTAGTTCACTAAATACGTAAATTGTTTTAGTAAATAACAAGAAAGACACCATAGCAACACGTAATCAGCTGTAAAAGAACCGGTAGAGCCTGAAAAACAATTCGATATGTACCCCATGAGTACCTACGGAACCCTAGCGAGACGAAATCCTAACGATTTTAAGATTTATTCCAGGTACTTCTGTTGTGTGTATAGCAGACAGACACACTTTCGCAATTATAATATTTTTTTGATTTTTTTAAATTTTATTTCACCCAACTTAATTCTATCCTTACAGGTTACCTAATGCGAGAGAATAAGCCTTACATTATTTACAATAGAAATATACGAATAATAAAAACCTACTTAATTAACTACATTTACATACCTAATTATAACCTAACTAACTTAATACAAATGAAGCGGATCCTATTGATACTGATGTAATGAACCTTCTAATTAGGGATATGCACTTGAGATACAAAATTCATGATAAGAGACTAAAATGAATTGTCATAAATCTAAATATATAAAAGACAAAGATGACTGACTGACTGACTGACTGACTGACTGACTGATCTATCAACGCACAGCTCTAACACTGGTCTGATCGAAATTCTGGAGCTGAAATTTTGCACTCGGATAGCTATTATAACGTAGGCATCTGCTAAGAAAGGATTTTTGAAAATTCCAACCCCAAAAGGGTTAAATGGGGGTTGAAAGTTTGTATAAAAGTTCGTGATACACGAACGTCAACGAACGAATTGGGATGGACGTGATTTATGGCATGGGTATAGTTGACGACGGAGAGTGACATAAGCTACTTTTTATCCCGGAAAATTTTAAGGAGTTCCCGCGGGAATAAAAAAAACTTAAAGCACGCGGACGAAGTCGCGGGCATCAGCTAGTACATAATAATTTTATCCTAACTTAAATACGGTAATAACCTAAACGGTTTAATATAATAATATTATGTAACATAATGTAATATGTCATAATATTATGTATTATGTTTTGTTTTTTAGCATAACGGAACCTTTAAAATGTTTATTGCAAACATAGTACACTTTATTGGAACTCCAAATTGAAACTTGAAAGAGGCATTATCTTGAATTAAGACGCTTTTTGTTTTATGTTAATTCAGTTTGTGAGCTCTAAGCCTATAAGTGTGCCAAGTTTCATTTAAATCCGTCCAGTAGTTTTAATTAGCATGATGCCGGAAACAGACATAATTTAAAAAAAAGGTTTGGACTCGTATCGATAGTAAAGCTTCCTCCCACTTTCTCCAATATATATAATATAGTCTTATGGGCTTGCGCTTGGCTGCAATCAGATCTTCTTGCAGGTGGTGATACAGCCTTTGGGGCCCGCTTGCCTAGAAGATGGCTATTCACTTTTGATTCGAAGGTATGTTATCACCTTTATAAAAAGTGGAAGGTAGGTACAAACCTGCACACATATCAAGAACTTCTTAATGGCGGAAGGCGATAACTTGGCCAGATGGCTCGGCGATACCACTGAAGCATCCAGGATGTATATATCGCCTGCTACTCCTTCCAATTCTTCCTGAAGTCTGACATCTCCAATCATCAGAGCCAACTTAAATACGTTGTTTAGTTGACCTGCGTCTATATTCTTGTCAAGACCTGGAATTAAAGTTGTAAACATTTGATATTAAACATCGATACTATTAATAATATATTTAACAAATCATATAATAATAGATTATGCCCGCGACTTCGTCCTTGTGAATTAAGTTTTTATTTCCCGAGGGAACATCGTAATTTTCCAGGACACAAAGTATCCTATGTCCTTCCCCGGGACGCATATTTCCGTTTGCGTGTTCAATAGAAGGCAGTACTGCCTCGAAACCCGGGACGGGTTTGCAAAGAGCATAATATGAAGCCGCCAACGCTCCCAAACTCCCGCGCTGCACATGCAGCCGCCTTGAATTGAACACGACGTGTTTGGAAGAAAATTTAGGTTGCAACCCGAATGCGATTGGAGGACGAATGCCTTAAATTAAACACGAGTTTGAAACAGAGCCCATCAAACCGGTGCGGATTTCGAGGCAGTACTGCCTTCTATTGAATACGCCCCCGGGCCCTACTTCTATGCCAAATTTCATCAAAATCGTTTGAAAAGATGGGCCGTGACAATGAAGCACACCTTGGATGAAACAAACACTTCCTCCAAGTAGCAGACAGACAGATGGTAAGGCTCACTTTCGCACTTATTATATTACTAGCTGATGCCCGCGACGTCGCCCGCGTGGATTAAGGTTTTTTGGTTCCCGTGGGAACTATGTCCTTCACCGGGATGTAACCTACCGTTATACCAAATTTCATCAAAATCGGTTGGATAGCATGGGCCGTGAAAGCAGCAGACAGACAGACAGATAGACAGACCGACAGACAGACACACTTTCGCATTTATAATATTGGTATTAGAATATTAGTGTATCTGTATAGGGATTACCTCGACATATTGTAACACGACGTCCATTTGGTGTCAGCCCTGGAAGAGGAGCACCTTGCCTGAAATAAATAAGAAATTAAAATTAGTAGCAAAGAAAGAATTTCAATTTTTTTCAATTTTTATTACAGTGCTTCACACACGAGGAAAGTTTCTAAACTTACATACATTTCAAAAATCTTCGGAACCGGCAGGATTTGAACCTGCGTCTCTATGGGAATCGAGCCCTGAGCGCGCTCATCTCGGGGCGCGATTCCCAGAGAGACGCAGGTTCAAATCCTGCCGGTTCCGAAATTTTTTGATATGTATGTAAGTTTAGACCACATTACACACATAATTAAGGCCAAAACAATTATTATGAAATCTGATTGATCGAGCAACGTTGAGTTACCAGTTACCAGTTACCACTAGTAATTCGGCTTTGAAAGTTATTAGGACTTACAAAATATTAAATTAGATCGAGGCGGACCCTTGACTGCGATCTCACCTGATGGTAAGTGATGACGCGGTCTAACTGCCGAGATTATTTAATTTCGAATAATATTTAATAATGCGTGGACTACGCAAACTTTCAAACCCCTATTTTACCCCCTCAGGGGTCGAATTTGCAAAAATCCTTTTTTAGCGGATGTCTACCTCATAATAGCTATCTGCATGCCAAACCTTTTGCTTTAATATATTTAGATACTAGATGATGCCCGCGACTTCGTCCGCGTGAATTAATATTTTTTGATTACTGCGGGAACTCTTTAATTTTCTGGGATATAAAGTAGCCTAGGCGCGTAAAAAGGTCCTTCTCCTGGATACAAACTATCCCTAAGTATACCAAATTTCATCAAAATTCGGTTGAAGAGATAATTTTTTTTATTCCCGCGGGAACTCTTGAATTTTCCGGAATAAAAAGTAGCCTATATTCTTCCCCAGGATACAACCTATCCCTGTACCAAATTTCATCAAAATCGGTTGAACAGATGGGCCGTGAAAGCGTAGTAGACAGACAGACAGACACACTTTCGCATTTTTAATATTAATATGGAGTATGGATTAGTTGAAAAAGCTTACACTTTGGTTAAAAGCTCAGCAAGTTCTGGTCTATGCACATCCCGGTTTGTGAAGAACTCTGGGCACGCCGCTCGCATCGTGAAGTACATGTCCAGTTTCTTTTTGCATTTTTCTAAGGAGAAACTGCAGCCCCGAAGGAAGGTCATGATTCGACCGTCATCTGTAAATATTATAAGTTATAAAGCAGTATTATATTAATCTTGTTGACGCTTTTATTTCAGAATTATACTCCTTATTTTTGGGACATCAACGTCATAAAAACTTCAATTTTAAAACAATATTGTTTTAACGATGGTAGAAAGTACACAGCTCTTTTCATTCTCTTTTTCTGCAATCTATGAAACCAGTTTCCACCTGCCGTGTTCCCTATTGGAGGGGCGGACAAACAAAATTGATTCCACGCATTGGCGGTTCCTCTGGTACTGCAAAAATGCTCTTGGGCAGCGCGATGACTCGCCTTACGCCTGCTCGATCGCTTGCTATTCATAACATAAACAAGCTATAATTTAAAAAAAAACAATGGCGGGTCGAGTGAATTTTTTTTTTGCTAGAACAATGCATTTACTCTTCCCGCACAAGGCGGGTATGTGGGACTCACAGATGAAGCAGAATACCCACTCTAAAAACCAGCAGCACAGTCCGCGTCTAGAAAAAGAGGTCTCATGGTCCCAAGACGTATTGGATGCAACTGAGACGTCGCGATTCGCGACGGACAAAAGGGTCCTAAAAACCTATACTAAGGCGGGAGAAGGTGAGCCGCGTCGCTTTCTTCCCCCCTGTCGCTGCCGAAAAGATAAATTTTCAAAAAATGTATACTTAGCCAGTGTCACTCCGGATGATGTAAGGATTCTTATGATACCCATACATCCAAATCTGTTCAGGCATTTAGAAGTTATGGTAGAATAAGGAAACTCGCATACATGCATGAACCCTGAAAACCTTACACTCCTTTTTTTGGACAGTCGCGTATAAAGGCGCACTCTCAAAATCTTGCATTGCAATTTGCATTACGCCGCTCATATTTTTAGCTGCCAACCTTTGCTCTTCAAGATTGGGTTTATTGTAGCACTGGATGATATATCAGCAACTTCGTCTGCGTGAATTTGATTTACCGGGATAAAAACAGTCTATCCCAGGGAATGAGGAAGGATAGGCTAAGGGAGGAATAACCGTTGCATCCCAGGGTCGGCGGGATGCAACTTATCTCTAGGTATTTGGTAATACCTAATACATAATTTCACTAAACAGCAGATTTATTTTCAGATAAGTAGCAGACAGACACACTTTCAGGTTTGGTTTGGTGGAATTAAGGTGGGTACTAAACAGTTCAAGGTTATTCACTTTACCCCATTCATCAGGCAGATGCGGCTGCTTCCGAAGCCATTCCTTGATCGCAGCGAGGTCCATGTCTCTAGTTTTGACGTCCTCGTTGAGTTCTACCCGAATTTTCTTCCACATCTCT
Source organism: Erebia ligea (assembly GCA_917051295.2). NCBI lineage: Eukaryota > Metazoa > Arthropoda > Insecta > Lepidoptera > Nymphalidae > Erebia > Erebia ligea. The sequence continues at coordinate 15,733,800 of OU785228.1, forward strand.
CCTGAAGGCTGGACTAAAGTCGCCGCGGATGCCATTCTGGTTAAAGTAAAGACAATTGACTTAATATTAATTATTATTGATACTCAGATAAATTAACCAACGGCGTGTATTTTTGTAAATATAATTAGTTTTTAAATTTAAATTTTAATTTATTTCTTAGTTTTATTTAAAATAATATGCCTAGCCTTAGTTTCATGGTATAAACAAATTACTAAGCAAAAAAAGAAAATTAACCAACGGAGATATTCTGATAATATTATTATGATATTAATTTATTGCAGCAATACACGTGAGGAGGTCTTACGTTGTCTTTATTTCACTAATGTTTCGAACAAAAATATCATAAAAGAAATCGGGGGCCTTATTCACTACTTCCAGGAAGTCTGATTGCAGCCAAGCGCTAGTCTATAAATAAAAAAAGGTGCGGCATGTAGCTGTAAATCCATACTAATATTATAAATGCGAAAGTGTGTCTGTCTGTCTGTCTGTCTGTCTGTCTGCTACGCTTTCACGGCTCATCCGTTCAACCGATTTTGATGAAATTTGGTACTTACAGGGGTAGGTTGTATCCCGGGGAAGGACATAGGCTACTTTTTATCCCGGAAAATTAAAGAGTTCCCGCGGGAATCAAAAAATCTAATGCACGCGTACGAAGTCGCGGGAATCATCTAGTATTCTTTATATGAGTTTGTATGGGGCTGAGCCCATGCGCGACGCGGCCACATACAAACTCATATCAATAAAATTTGCCGCTACGGGCGCACCTCAAGTGGAGCTAGACCTTACCACGGCACCGCATTTCCGACAGTTTTAGTACTATACAAGACGCAGCTGAAAGAGCAATTGACAGACCTCGTTTACTTAAAAAGGACTCGGCTACACCCTCGTCGTTAAAATCACTTGATAAGTACTTCTTACTTACTTCGCCTCGTCCTTCCAATATGACTTGGCCGTCAATTGCTTTATTTCCGGCCTGTGGGCTTACTACCATCGTTAAAACAATATTGTTTTAAAGTTTTTATGACGTAGGTCAAACGCATCAACAAGATTAAAATAATACTGCTTTAACTTTAAGCAACGATAGTAAGTCCTCTGGACAGTAACGTACTATTATAGTCTTACCTAGTAGTGGGCTGCGTAGAAATTGCTGCCATATTTTTTAAAGGTTCAGGACTTTTGAGATAGGTACCTAGTAGGGCTTTCGAATACCGGTTTTTCTCAATACCGGTATTAATACCGGAAAGATTTTTTTCAATACCGGGATCCCGGGATCCCGGTATTGGAAAAAAATTATAATGGGGTAGATGTTTTTTAACTTGAATCTAGCCTTTTCTGAAGCAAACGGCACCATTACAAACAGTTTTAAAAAAAAAAATTTTTTGTACCAAATTAACTCAAAAAGGGCGCCTTTTCTGCTTAAATTCAGTGAAGAAAAGCCGTTTTTTTCACTCAGCGAGCAAAAAATTCGGATTTAGAACGCTGTGGATTGGTATGTCTAGGTATTTCATTGTCTCACGAAACGTTAAGTAACTCCTTCACTCTATTTTATATCATGCAATATTTTATGAAATTGTATTTTCTTTAAAAATCACCAAGTATTGATTTTTTGATTTATTTAGATTTTGAGAATTCAGATAACTATTCGTGCGTTGACTTAATTCTTACGAAAATATCGTTTGTTTCATGAATAAGGTGAAAATTACGGATTTGAAACACCATCACATCATTTTATATACAATCTTATTAATACTTATATTACTATTATCAATTAATCAACTGTATGATTTTTAAAATAGAACTATTTTTGGATAAATTCTTACGAAAATATATATTTTTAACCTCCATTGAATTTGGAACTTTCAATATAAAGTATATTTGTGACGCACTTTCTCAACGTACACACAAAATTAAATAAATATGGCTGGAAATTTTAAAAGATGAGTGAAATTAGTGTCGAAGATTGTAATTTAAATAAAGTATTAAAGCACTATTGTCGTCGTCATCTCAACCTATAGACGTCCACAGCTGGACAAAGGTTTCCTGCATGGATCGCCACAGAGCACGGTCTTGTGCTGCTTGTTGCCATCGGCTCCCAGCTACACGCTTGATATCGTCCGTCCACCTAGTGAGGGGTCGTCCAATACTGTGCTTCCCGGTGCAAGGCTGCTATTCAAGCATTTTGGGACCCCAATGCCTATCGATTCTACGTACTATGTGCCCCGCCCATTGCCACTTAAGCTTGGCGACTCTTCGAGCTATGTCGGTTACTCTGGTTCGCCTACGGATCTCCTTATTTCTGAGTTGATCATGCAGGGTTACTCCAAGCATAGCTCTCTCCATCGCCCGCTGAGTGACCATATGAGCCTTCTTATCAGGCCCATAGCCAGCAGTCATGTTTCGGAGCCGTAAGTCATCACTGGCAACACGCACTGTTCGAAAACTTCAGGCACTGAGGAATTTTGGACGAGAAGATGTCGCGGAGTTTCCCGAACGTTGCCCAGCCGAGTTGGATTCGGCGGTTGACGGGTGGATGAAGACACATCAGACATGATCTTCGGCTTGCTCATATTAATTTTTAGGCCCACCTGTTGAGAAACTCTGCTGAGGTCCTTGAGCGTTAAACCACTATATTAAAATGTATTGTGACTACTAAATGAGTAATAAACGATATCTTTGTAAGAAGTCGATTGAAGTCGAAGAAAACGATAATTTAGTCAGAACACAAATTAATCTAAAATTCAATAGATATTATTTAAAAGAAAATACATCATAATAAAACATGCATTAGTTATAAAACAGATTTGTGAACGTTTTGAGAGACAAGGAAATAGAAATGCCTCAGGGATCTAAATTGAAACACAAATTTTTCGCTCTGAGTGAACAAAAACGACTTTTCTTCGCTGATTTTAAGCAATAAAGGTGCTCTTTTTGAGCTAATATGCTTAAGATACAAGTTTTAAACTTAGCCGAATAAAAAACAGTGGCATGTGAGTATTTTTCAAAAAGTTGTCCACTTTTATAAAATTAAGGTGTCCCCTCATGAAAAACGTAAATGTAGCAAAGAAATAGTTTCTGTCACGAATCATGTATGATTTGAATGTTATCTGGGTCTCTACACTAGCGGCACGCTATGATGGCCGGTTGGACAAACGTTCCGTATTAATTGATAACGACTTTGAAGGAAATAATTGTATTACTTTATTGACGATAGCTATGACGATAGTGATGTGCAGAGATTCATAAATTTAAAAAAACTTAATTGTTTTTTGTTCGAGAATAAATTGACCTATTGTAATGTGTCAACCGGCCATCATAGCGTGCCGCTAGTGTAATATTTACTTTAAAAGCATCATTACACCGGTACGTATTCATTTTACTTATAAAAATCAATTTGTTTAGGTTAGTGAAAATGTTCTTCCATACAAAATTCCGTTGTCCCCTTTCTACCTACGGGACTAAAAAACGTTGTGCAACTATATTTTCAGATATTACAAACAAGGTTTAATAACTTTTCTACTCCTTAATAATAACAGACGCTATTAAAAAGTCTAATATAGCTTTAAGTACCTGGTTTATAATTAAAATTTAAAAAATAAAACATGTCCCCGATATTTCGCGTAATTTCGTGACATGATTTCTTGACGCCATATACCACATAGGAACTGGAATGTCTTTGGTTGATTTAATTTTCTGTGCATGGCAGCACAGTAGCATTCCATAGACATTGCCAAAATACCGCTGCCATTTTGTTTTGGCTTGTCAACACCGAAGTAATCGGGGCATCTTAGTGTGTGACGCTGAATAAAAATATTTCCTGACGTGTTTTCAAGACAAAAAGTAAGTAATAATACAATTAAATATATTTAAAACCTTCTCGTGAATAACGTCTTTGCTTTAGAGACTTGTAATATGGAATTCAATAGATTGTTTTGATGTTGTTATAAAATTTAGAGTGCATCATAAAATTTCCTCACAGATTTCGTGACAATTTCTTGACGTCAAGAAATTTTGGATGTGTTCATGCAAACGCCGTGTCAATTAGGAATCTAACTGCCAAATGCCAATTTACTTCGCTATAGGCGCCACTGTGTTATGCCGAAAACAAACATAGGTAGTGATTTAAATATAATATGGTTGGTGATTTAAATCACTACCCAAGTAGTACTTGGGTACTATGGGTACTTGGCAAGTACCCATATTATAAAGGCAGAAGTGTGTTGGTTTATTGGTTTGTCCTTCCATCACGTTGCAACGGAGCAACGGATCGACGTGATTTTTGCATGGGTATAGTTAAAGACCTGGAGAGTGACATAGGCTTTTTATCCCGGAAAATCAAAGAGTTCCCACGGGATTTTTAAAAACATAAATACACGCGGACGAAGTGGAGAGCATCAGCTAGTATAATATAATAATGTTGAATGTTACTCGTATTTGTTGTAGATGCCAATGACAGCTGCTGAGCGACAAAAAAAATATATCGAAAAATTTAAACGTGAAAACCCTGAAAAATATGAAGAGAAAAGAAAAAAGCACTTACAAAAAGTGAAAGAACGGCAAAAAAAGACCAACCATTTAACCGATGAAGAAAAAGTAATACAAAGAGAAAGGATGAAAAATGCTGCCAAAGCTAAATAGACCAATTTTTTTGTAATAAAAATTTTTGTGAAATAAAAATGCGTTTAATTAATAACCTACACAAAAGCATTAGGTAGGTACCTACTTAATTTCACCGGCATGTGGTATTAGCCCATCCACTGTATTGATTATTTCCTGACATTTCTTGACGAACCTATTTCTTGACAATTTCATGACGGGACAACTTTTTGAAAAATACTCATGTACCAAGAAATCTATACAATGGTCACTGTTTCGTTTATAGTGTCACCAATACCGGTATCCCGGTATTAGACATTTCAATACCGGTATTGAAAACCGGCGAAAAAAGTCCGGGATCCCGGTATTAGCCAATACCGGGATCCCGGTATTGGAAGCCCTAGTACCTAGCTTTCAATTAGGAATTTATAACGAAGGGAAATAGCTAAAACTTTCGATTATGAATAATTACGAGACCAAATCAATGATGTGTCCGTTCAGGATGAGAAGGGGTGTAGCCTAGTCCACCAAGTGTGGTGACCAGCGGGTCAAGTGGGTATTGGCAGACTTCATACGCAGAGAATATTATTATGAAATCTCTGGCGGGTTTCTTCACGACATTTTCCTTAGGCAGGGGATTTTTTGATTTTGTCCAAGGACATCTACACCGATAAGACAAGTGATAATATTTTATGACTCCGAAAAGTTATAATCAAGTGTCTAAATAATTTATTAGGCTTTCGCCGCTTATATTTTAGCATCTGCAAGAAATCCTCTGTCAACCTATTCAGTGAGACCTCAAGGTACGGATTGCTTAATTCTTCTTATTATACCATCGTGAACCAGTGTTGCTCCACAAACCGCAGTCATGGACAATAATGTTTTAAATTAAGCGAAATTTAGGTCCAAAACAAATTACAAACATGAAGGTTTGCTATGAAAGTGTTGTTTTTATGTCATATGAAATCTTCAATGGATAAAAAGTTTATGTCAGTGACTTTCATTTTTCGATAGTCACTGAGTTAGAGAATAGCGTTCCCGGAATCGAACCCCAGACTTGGAGGCTGAAGTCTACGCATTAGACTATCACTATAACATCAGATTCTACCTATGGTTTAAATTTACTTTTGTTTAAAACTGTGTCTTATGTCTGGATATAAAAGTAAAACTACCCACATTATGCATTAATATTAGTTTTGTTTAGAACTCTAAGTACGTATGTAGATAGGCAAATAACACAAACTTAACTTTCAGGGTCCTTAGGACCGACGCGAGTCGTGCAAAGTCGTTAGTGCAAAGAGCGATAAAGTTTGGTCTTAATAATTAGAGTTTAAACGACCAAATGCAATATGATTTCGTTTACTGATCTTTCGTTGTTTTAAATCCATAACGAGAATTTGAGTAAAAGTGAAATGAAATGAAAGGTTTTTTTATTTATTTCACGTAGGACAACTTGTGTCACTTGAGAAACATTGGATAGAAGCAGGCGTTACTTTGCGGAAGTCCATGATTATGAAGGAACTTGAAATTTAATTTGCTATAATCCGCAAAATAAAATAGCAAATTAAATTTCAAGTTCCTTCATAGTTCATACTTAAGAAACGTTAAGACTCTACCTACCTAAGTCAAACGTATATCTACGGTTCGCGCGCAACACTCGACTGATACCACCTGCAGGGGGTCTACTCTCTTTCTCTAAAACGAAACTTACGAGTGCCGCGCACGGTCCACGCAGCAGTAGTTAAATATCTCGTCACGTGACAAGTGAGCCAGGCCTTTTTTTTTTTAATCGTTGGAAAAATGCTGTTACGCATTCCGCATTAAGCGGTTATGTGGGATTCACTCCAGAATACCCACTAAAAAACCAGCGGCACAGTCCGCGTCGAGAATGAACCGTCTCAGTGTCCCAAATCTTGGAAACGACTGAGACGAAGTGAGCCGGGCCTGCCCAAACCCTTGGACCTAAGGCGCGGGACATATAAAAATGGCGACTGGCGTGGCGAATGGCGAGCGGGTGCCGCCATAATATTTATTTCATACAAAAAAAAAACATACGCGCCGAATTGAGAACCTCCTCCTTTTTTGGAAGTCGGTTAAAAATGTATGCGATAACGGTTTTCTTCCCGTAAATGTTGTCCAATTTTCATTATTTTTTAGAAATGTTGCAGATACAATGAAGAACTATGCTCGTACGTCTTAATTTTAAAGAAATATTGCTTATGTTAAAAGTTATTAGCGTCTAAATATCCATATTTTTGACCTAAAAACTTCCTCGAGTATTTTAATTTTTTTTAATTTAACTAAACTAAAATACAAAAAAAAAAACGTACGAGCCTAGATTAAGGTGTACTGAATCTAATGAGACCAAAATTGTCTAAATTTCGTAAACGTTTGGGGGGGTAAAAACCCGAAACAATATTTCAAGAATAAAATGTAGGCATATGCCTACTGGACTTGCAAATCTCTCTATCGCACGATACGGAGAAGGCAGCGAAGCGTTGTGAAACAGATAGCATTATTGAAAATACCTACTCGCGTCGCGTTTTGTCACTAGACGATAGTCTATTTTGCCAGTTAGTGGAAATATATCTAGAACTTAACGACTAGTTATTTTTAGTTTGTAGGTATAATGCTGGGCACAAACCTGAGCTGTAGGAACACCCATTCCGGGTGGTGTCACATGCAAACATATTCTTATGTACAATTGTATGATAAAATATGTTTGTCTGTGTCACCATTGTGGAATAAAGGTATTTTCTTTCTTTCTTTTCTTTCAATTATTTAATGCGTTTTATTAGACGTTGTCTTTTTGACAAAAACCGTTAAGTACCTACTCAAATTTTCATTTGAAGAATAGACATGTCGTATCGAAATCAAACTAAAGCCTATGCCCCAAATACGTCCCACAGCTGCACGTCCCAGCCTCGCCGTTTGCGCGCACTTGGGCGCCAGTGGCGTGCCTCGCCACTCGCCCCTCGCCACTTTTGTTTCGCCGCATTCGCCGCTAAGGCCTACCCAAACATTGGGTAGGCCTTAGCGGCGGGACAAACCTAGATAGCTGAAATTTGGCACAAAATTTCAGGCTGGTTTTTATTAGGTACTAATAAACTGTAACAAACTATCAGTAATACATTAAAATTTAGTAGTAATACATTACCATAAAATATAGCAGACCATAATTGTTTTGTTAACTTCTTACTTCACATGTAGGTAGGTATTTCAATAATTAAACAGCTAAGTTTTTAATAGGTACCTACTACCTAAAGGGAATAAAATTTGTCACTACATTCAAATAACCCAACACCCACTCCAACACCTCCTTTACACTAGTTATAACACGGATATTATTTTCTTCTTCTCCATTTTTAGAAAACACACTAGATACCGGATTGGACAAAGTATCTGAGCGAAACGTCCGCGTCGGAGTTTCGTCCTGTCGCGTAAGTGTGTACCGTATAAACGATCCGAGTTTTTTTTTACAGTATATTTACTATTTTCTTTGGTTGGTATTTAAAACACTTGTCCTAATATTACTTTAAAAGTTTAAATTCGTGTAAAGTAAGATTTATTTTTTAAATACTGTTAGTTTCTTGGCACCGTCACTTATCAACTGCCATATTGAATTCGCGATAACGTGATGGCTAATACATTTTCTAGGTATCCAACGTTATCAATGGCCACTTCATGCTATCAAGATTATTCAAGTACCTGTATAAATAGTTAAGACTATAATTCCTTTGTTTTGACACTGGTTCAGCTACCTATCTATATCTATCCAACCATTTATTTTACTTTTGACATAAGCACGCCTATGAAGTTTCATAATTTAACTTTCCACCGAAAAGAAACCCCATAATAGACAACAGTGACTGCATTGTCGGTCTATGGTTATGGTTGGTGGTTGGTAACCATGGTTGGTTAGCATGGTCGACTGCGGATCACGAGGTGCTGGGTTCCATTCCCGGTTGAGCATACAAATTGTTAGGTATTGCGTTTTTCAGTTAAGAAATTGTCAATGCCAGCTCGGAGTTGCAAGTTGGCGGTAGATAAGTCATCCCCGTGCCTCGGAGAGCACCTTTAGCTGTCGCGTCGCGTCGGTCCCGGTTATTATAACTAACATGATATTGGGGCTGATTCTGTAGTGCACAATCTCTAAACTAAACTAAAATTAGAGCATTACAAATATTGCTAACCCTTTCATAATACTCCCTACGGAAAGGGACAGAGCTAGATTTAAAGCTGCCATTTTAGTTTAGTTTAGAGATTGTGTTAAACAGAATCAGCCCAAATAGCCGTTGAAGCCCGCTAACCCGCATTGGAGCAGCGCCGTGAGTCTAAGCTCTAATTCCCTATCTCCTGTGAGAGTGGAGGCCTGTGCCCAGCAGTGGGACGTTAATGGGCTATATTAGTAATATAAACCAGGGGCCACATTCATTGATATACCGCCCGGACCTTCCACGGCCTTGGTCTACCGGTATTAGTAAATTAATATTTCCCAACCAAATATCGGCACTGCTTAGGCAAAAAAAAACGCATACAAAATGTGTTTGTGTAAGTTTCCCAAGCAGGAAGGTGGGTACAAGGCGAGGCGGTAGATACCACGTTTACCAATCGATTCTAGCGCAATTTGGTTTTGCAACCAACGAACGACATTCCACCATTTGGAGCTAACCCAACTTAGCAGTTTAGTGGGACTTTTACTTTTTAATTTTTACGTTTGATAATGATAGGTATTAAAAACGTTTTTAGAAAAAGTATCAACGTATTTAATTTTTAAACTAAATAATATCTACTTAGTAGCTAGGTAATCGGACATCATATTTTCACTTTTGGCGTGATTTTTAATTTGCAAAACCAATTTGGAAAGTTTATAACTCTGTCCGCCCGAAAAAGTTTCCCTGGTGGCCCGATATCTCAAAATGGAAATAATATTATAGAAATGATTTCTATGTAAACTGTACCTACAATAGGAATCAAAATGAAAACATAATCTATTTAAGAAAAAAACTAGACCAGAACTTTGTTTATGGTACTACTCCGCACTAGCTAATATTATAAACTAGCTGATGCCCGCGACTTCGTCCACGTGGAATAAGTTTTTATAATTTCCATTGCAACTCCTTAATTTTCCGGGATAAAAAGTAGCCTGTCACTCTCCAGCTCACGGTCCTCTCGACCGGAATTCGGCCACGGCGTTCAATCTCCACTGAGATAAGCTATCCGGGCGTGAGATATTATATATAGTGCACAAGAGTGTTCCCAAAAACAAGTGCACTCTCTATTCCCTTACTCTCACAGCCCCGAGGGACGGAAAGTCCCACACAACCGGAATGAGATCAGACGCAAGACCGACGGCTTTACGTACTCCGGGCTAGTCTACTGAAAATATCTCTTGTTAGAAAAACCCAATACTTAACATTCAGTGGCCCGACGCGGGAATCGAATCCAGGGGGTCTACTCTGTTTCTCTCAAACGAAACTTCGCAAACGAACGTAATTAGTCGGTTATTAGACCCACACAAAATCGTTCAATCCAATCGGTCACGAAAATTTTCTATGGATCCGTACTTCGTCTGCGTGTACGAAAACGAAATAGAGAGGAGCATAGAGATAATATTATTTAGGAGAGGAGTTAACGAAATTTCGTCCGTTTGTTTGCGAAGTTTCGTTTTAGAGAAAGAGAGTAGACCCCCTGGACCTCGTCAGCCGCAGTTGAACATGCTAAGCAATAGACCAATGAGGCAGTTAAATATAGATTTATGGAAGTATGTAGGTACCAGTTGGATGGTGTAGTATGGAATATGGATGCGGTAAGTACTTTATAGCGCGACAGATAATAATTAATTTATGAACGACTGCAATGTTAAACCAATGAATTAGGTAGTTTTATGAGTATCTAGGTAGCCATATAAATATGAACACAATGAACTAAGAGAGTCTACTTAATAGGTAGTAGGTAGTAGGTACCCATTACGTAAGTAGCGAGTAGCGACGTGAAAAGAATAATAATGGAGCTGCCTTTATTTGATTTACAAGATAAGTCATAAGTCATAAGTCATAAATATTTACTCAATTTAGGTAGATACACTACACTTATTGACGTCCAGTTACATAAAGATATGATGGTGATAATCTGTTACGGTATCTTAAAACTAAAGCTACGAGGGTTCCAAACGCGCCAAGGTCTGAGAAGAGCCCACAACAAACTCAGCTGGGTTTTTTTTTCATTATCACCATCTCACAAATCATCTTAACTACGGAACTATCAGAGCCATTAGAGCAAATTATTGCCAAGCTTCCCTGTCATTTAAGTAATCCTTCACATGGTAACAGGTTACGACAATCACTTTTCTCAAGTTCAACTCGTTCACTCTTTTTCTATCAAGATAATATGGAACTTGATCTTGGAAGTTAGACGCAATTCCATTAAGTCACTGATGGACGGTGGGATTCCAGGGCGACAATACGCTACTGACAGGGCAGGACAAAACGTCGGTGTGGGCACTTTTTACACGAGTACCCAAAAAAAAGAAGTTTAATATTTTCAGGGTTCATGTATGCATATATTCATGTAAATGCCTAAACAATGCCTCGCTCCAGCAATGCTAAGGACAGCGGTTACGTATGTATGATCTACACATTGATGAAATTGTAAATTTAGTCATAAAAATATTGCCCTATACTAGTCCTTGACTGCGATCTCGCCTGATGGTAAGTGATGATGCAGTCTAAGATGGTAGCGGGCTAACCTGTTAGGGGTATGGCAGTTAATTTTAAACCCGTAGCCATGATTGGTTTCTACACGGCATCGTAGCGGTACGCTAAATCGCTTGGCAGTAAGGGTCAACTCATACTAGCGCAGAGTCGAAGCGCATCGAAGGGTCAATCTGAAACTTAACATAGCAAATTCACCCTTATCTCCACAACGTAATGCACATATTCCTTCTGAGATAAATAGAAGACGCGCGAATTCCCGCGCATTCGACAGAATTCGTGCGTCTGAGCAAAACCAATGCTGATGCTTTAATTGTGAAGAATTTTACGCTTCGATTCGCTTCGACTCTGCGCTAGTATGAATTGACCCTAAGTCTTTGCCGGTAGAGTAACAACTAGCCACGGCCCAATTCTCACACAAGACCAGACCAGAGAAAAATCTGAAATTATAAATTCCCAAATTGACCCTGCCGGAAACCGAACCCAGGACCTCCCACAATAAGACCACAGTGTTCGACACCAGGGAGATCGTCAAAATATTATAGTTACCTGTATGATTCATTAAATTATACTGATGTAGGTACTCGCCAGCACTATTTCCATGTTCCTATCGATTAATACTTTATCAGTCTAAATAATTATATATTATCTATCAAATATCTGTAGTAATAGATGGATGTATGTATGGATGTATGTTTGTTACTCAATCACGCTCCAACGGATGAACGGATCTGGATGAAATTTGGCACAGAGATAGATTATAGTCTGGAATAGCACATAGGCTACTTTTTATCCCGGAAAATTAAAGAGTTCCCGCGGGAACCGAAAAACCTCAATCCACGCGGACGAAGTCGCGGGCATCAGCTAGTATATAATATGTATATAAAACTAGGTGATGCCCGCGACTTCGTCCGCGTGGAATAAGGTTTTTTTGGTTCCCGCGGGAACTCCTTAATTTTCCGAGATAAAAATAGGGTAGCCTATGTCCTTCTCCGGGATAGAAGCTACCTCTATACCAAATTTTAGCAAAATCGGTTGAAAAGATGGGCCGGGAAAGCGTAGCAGGCAGACAGACAGATAGACAGACACACTTTCGCATTTATAATATTAATATGGAATAATATGGAAGTATGGATTCAAAGTCCTGACTGACTGACTGACTGATATATCAACGCACAGCCTAAACCGCTGGTCCTAGAGCCATGAAATTCGGAGGGTGTGTTCTTTGTGAAGAGTAGGTATCCACTAAGAAAGGGTTTTTTGAAATTCCACCCCAAAGGGGTAAAATAGGGGTTGAAAGTTTGTATGAAAGTCCGTCATTTTTCAAGTTATATCCGTGAAACTTGGTATTTGAGCTACGGGTTTAAAATAAAGAAATTCGTGTTTCGCCATTTTTGAAAATTCTACCCCCAAAGGGCTGAAATAGGGGATGAAAGTTTTTATGAAAGTCCTATATTTTACAAGATATAGTGCCTGTGGGAATTAAAAAACTTATGCCACGCGAACGAAGCCGCGGGCGTCCGCTAGTTTAAAATAAAATTTGGTCAAGTGCGTAGGTACCGGAACACACAAAAAAGTCGAGTTCCATATTCATGATGTTGCTAAAACTTTGTCGGTCAATATTATTGGTTTTTGACAAGCTTTTATTAAAATTCGCATTAAACTTGTAATGTTTGTATGTGAAGATCAAATCTTTCAACTGAATCTTGAGCAGTTCCGCCCAACCGGTTGAGCTGTTTAAAACGCAAATGTTAATCTTTGTTGACGACCTCCCTGACGCAGTGTTGAGCGCTGTTGTCTTAACGTGGGAGGTCCCAGGCTCGATTCCCGGCCGGGTCAATTTGGGATTTTATAATTTCTGAATTTTTTCTGCTCTGGTCTGGTGGCAGGCCTCGGCCGTGGCTAGTTACCACCCTACCGGCAAAGACGTACCGCCAAGCGATTAAGCGTTCCGGTACGATGCCGTGTAGAAACCGACTGGGGGTATGGGTTTAATATAACTGTCATACCCCTAACAGGTTAGCCCGCTATCATCTGAGACTGCATCGTCACTTACCATCATGTGAGATCGCAGTCAAGGGCTAACTTGTAGTGGAATAAAAAAAACCTCGATTAAAATGCAATAATATGAGTAAATAGAGGTGGTCTCAAGATGGAGCTGAAAGATGGCCATAAGAACTCCTCACATTATATCAACATAGCTCCATCGTGTTTGAGCTCATTGAATTAGTCTTGCCAAGTACTTAGAGGACGTTCCGAGTCTGACGGCTGGAGAGAGCTTGTAAAAAAAAGTGTATTTTATTCATACTTATTTTCCACTAAATATTTCATTAATGATTAACCACTTGATGGTCACCAAAACTCTCGGCTTTCGGTTTTCATCTAAAGAAAGTAGAGTTAACGGAATCCTAATCCTTTTTTTTTATCTCAAAACAATTCTAACAAGAATCGCACGCTAAACTAAATACAATTTTAAATGTTTAATTCAAAAGAAGTTCACGAACCAACAAATATTTGGTATTTATGAATTAAAAATAATTAGATTTATTTAGAACTAGCTGATGCCCGCGACTTCGTCCGCGTAGATATACCAAGTTTCATCGAAATAACTTGAGAAATGACGGACTTTCATACAAACTTTCAACCCCTATTTCACCCCTTTGAGGGTGACATTTTGAAAAACTGTGAAACACGCATGTCTTCATTTTTAACCTGCAGCTCATATACCGAGTTTCATGGCTATAACTTGAGAAACGAAGGACTTTCATACAAACTTTCAACCCCTATTTCACCCCTTCGGGGGTAAAATTTACAACAACTGTGAAACATTTATTTCTTCATTTTCAACCGGTAGCTTTTATTCCAAGTTTAATCGATATAACTTGAGAAATGACGGACTTTCATACAAACTTTCACCCCCTATTTGACCCCCTTAGGGGTGGAATTTTGAAAACTGTGACACACGTACTTTTTCATTTTTTACCGTTATCCAGAATAAAAAGTTTCGTTGATATAACTTGTAAAACATCTTGAGAAACGAAGGACTTTCATACCAAGTTTCATCCCCTATTTCACCCTTTTGGGGGTCGAATTTTCAAAAACTGTGAAACACGTATGTCTCCATTTTCAACCCGCAGCTCATGTATCAAGTTTCATGGCTATAACTTGAGAAATTAAGGACTTTCATACAAACTTTCAACCCCTATTTCACCCCTTCGGGGGTAGAATTTCGGAATAAAAGGTATCCTATGTCCTACCTCGTAGTATGGGCTCAAATCGTGCCAAGTTTCGTTTGAATTCATTCAGTAGTTTCGGCGTGATGCGCGGCCAAGATACAGACAGACAGACAGACAGACAGACAGACAGACAGACAGACCGACAGACAGACAAGAATGAAAAAAAATACAGATTTGGCTTCAGTATCGAACAATGAGTGCCTTCCAAAAAAAATTTTCAAAATATCTTCAATGTACAGAATTGGACATGTTACAGTTTTATTATAAGTATAGATAGATTTAGAAATTTTATAAGTATATTTAATTTTAATTATTTTAGTTTTAATTTCAACTTGTCACACCTTAAAACAAAATCTGGAAAATTCAACTTTTTAAATCTACAAAATTAAAATTAAATTAGAATTCATTAAAATTAGGTTTATTTTATTTATCTTATTGTACAAGGTTGTTTCAAAAATAATAAATAGTATGTCGTGTTTTATTATGATTAGGTTAAAAGTCATTACTTACTTTGCGCGTCCTAAGTAGGAACTTCAAAGAACTCACGAGATTTCTTAACACGCGACCGCCAGCAACGCACCCACTACGAGTCTCCAAACCTTACTGAATACCTTCTACCTTCGTTGCTTTAACACCGGAATCACAATATTCTTTGAACCCCGTATAGGTTGCGACATTGGTCTCTTGTTTGTACAATTTTCTTTGATGATTTTATCACTATGATTTAATTTTTCCTGTCCATGATTTTTTAACGTCACAGCTGAATACTACATCTGCATTACTGTACAGATCTTATTTTCCTGAGAATGCTTCATTATGATCTCAAATTGTATGATTTTTTTTTTCTAAAAAAATATGCAACTTGCGTACCATGCCCATGAATGGTGGACGGTGTTACATATTTTTTATTAAATACAAATGTCATTACAGATTTTTTGTAGTAGGTTATTTGTAAATATTTTAATTATAATTGTTAACTAGCTGATGCATGCGACTCCATACGCGTGGATTGAGGTTTTTCGGTTCCCGCGGGAACTCGTTAATTTTCCGGGATAAAAAATAGCCTATGTATTATTATAGACTATAATCACAGAATAGGTAGTAAAAGTATCTATAATCTATCTCTGTGCCAAATTACATCCAGACCCGTTCAGCCGTTCTGGCGTGATTCGGTAACAAACATCCGTCCATCCATCCATCCATCCAAACTTTCGCATTTATAATATTATTACTATAGATACCCTAATATTTTCTTTAATATTTGTGGCAAATATAAATGATTATTATGTAGAATAAAAAAATCAGTTACCTAATAAGAAATAAATATACTTAACTATTGTACAATTTTGTATATTGTACAAAATTAAATCGGCTAGTTAGCCCTCTAGTAATAGTATTAACTATTGAAGTTAAATACATCTAATAATTAGTACTAGTTTAGGTAGTATCACTTAACTTAATCTACCCTTTACTCCTACGTTTACCAATAATTTTACCATTTGACGTCGCACGCTGGCGATATAAACTATGACTGTACTCGTAAAGTGTAGGTAAGTATAAACTCTTCTTATTCACCCATCCCGTTAGCGTTTGGTCAACGTTGCTTTCCCAGCGACGTATATTATGACGTCGACTTTATAGTTTAGAGTGAACTAGTCCCTTTCATTTATTAAAGTTGTAGTAAAAGTTCAATTTCAATTAATGATGAATTGAAACTATATATAATATTTTATAATAATAGTAGTGGTCGCCGTCACCGTCGTTGTCAAACAATACACGTTCACGGCTGGATATAGTTAACTAGTAAGTTAGTAGATATAGTTTAAATAGTGGTGTATGAACTTTCACATGTCACGCTTCCCCTCCATCCATTAGTTGCCTGCGACTTGCTACAATGACGACCTTGGTTGACCTTGGTTTTTGACGACCTCCGTGGCGCAGTGTTGCCTTAACGTGGGGAGGTCCCGGGTTCGATCCCCGGCAGGGTTTGGCAATTTATAATTTCTGAATTTTCCGTGGTCTGGCCTGGTGGGAGGCTTCGACCGTAGCTAGTTACCACCCTACCGGCAAAGACGTGCCGCCAAGCGATTTAGAGTTCCGGTACGATGCCGTGTAGAAACCGAATAGGAGTATGGGTTTAATATAACTGCCATGCCCCTAACAGGTTAGCCCGCTACCATCTTAGCGCGCTACATCATCACTTACCATCACGTGAGATCGCAGTCAAGGGCTAACTTGTAGTGGATAAAAAAAAAGATTTCGTCCGTCCTTCGAGTGGGAGGTCTGACAACGCTGCGAGGTAATCATTCCAGCAGGAAGAACCGATGTGTGGATCTGGGACCATATTATTATTGTCCACCGGTTCTTAGAACTATGTGCCCTGCTTATTATCAACTTGCAATTTTTTGAGATAGATCGGTTACTCTAGTATCTTGTATCATATTTCTTATGATCAGAGACACTCAGCGGGCGATGCAAGCGCTCGGAATTTCTCTACGTGACCAAATTAGAAATGAGGCTATCTGTGTCGTCTACGTTAGATGTTACTGTTACCTATTCTGTGATTAGATGACTGGTTGAAAATAACGTCCTTAGTCTTTGCTAGTATTATTTAACCGTCAGAGAAATCAATTATCAGCAAAAAACTAAGTAGCGATATTTAAATTTGATAAAAGGGAAATAGATATTATAGTTCAATGAATCGATTTCATAATCGGTTCGCAATACCATCTTGTACTTCGGCCTACTTCCTCGCTCTGATTCCTTTGCTGTTGCAATATAGGTATTTTCCGTTCGTATGTTAGAAATATATCATTTTTGCAAGTAATTTACGCAATTGCAATGTTTTTTTCTTCATATTTTAGTTGGACTGAGTAAAACTGGATTAGTAACAAAAAAGTGTGAAATTTTTTTTTCGCTTTAAAATCTGCTTCTTTGTTATAATGCGCAATTTGGTGGTTGGTGCAATGAAACTCGGTGGTCAGCAGGAGAAAACTTTGCAGTCATTATTATGTAATCTTCTTTCTTAGTCCTTATGTCGGTTAATCTGGATTTTGACAAATCTGGAGACGAGTGCTTGATAGAATAGGAAAACCTCTTTACTATGAAGAAATAAAAACGAACTTAATAATTAAAGAATATTTTATTAAACAAGATAAACATGCTTACAATAACATTAAACATTAATGAGCAACTACTTTGGTTGAAAATACAATTTGAGTATTAAATACTGAAAAGTGTGAAGGCGACAGTGGTAGAGGTGCTAAAACCCGAGCGAGTTAAAATCATTTTTTAACTATAAAAGTTTTTAAAGATAATGATTTTTAAACTTGGACGGATAAATTGTGGGCTATTTATTATAATACTTAATCTATAACTAATTGACGGAAGGAGCCATCAATTCCGAAGAGTTCATCATAGTTGGTAGGTTTTCCAGGCCTGAGGGCTTCGTCGGCCTTGTATTGTTCTTGTTCGGTGAACCAAGGTGTGTATTCTTCGAGCTTCTTAAGCCAGGCATCTGTAAGACAAGTAGAGAATTTTAAAATATTGTTTTTTTTTTAAGTCTTGACTTTCTCATACTCTCTAAGCACGATGAGTATCATCATATTAATTAAAAGGGAAATGTTCACTGCCTTCATTGTACCTAACACAAACTTTGTGTTTAATAATTGTCACTAGGCATAAAAACAGTTAATTTTAATACGTGTAGCTTTACAACAATCAAAGAAAAATAGAACAACAACAATTTTTTCCAAAGCTTTATCAGCTCTGAGCTGCAGAATTTTAATCTGTACAAGTTTAGCGTCAAATTAGTATATTTTTCTATTGCTTTCAACTGACGCTAAATTTATCAGTGTAGCCACTACAGCTTGAGTAGCGTACATTAGATTTAGCACTAATTTTCCTCTAGATGTAGCTCTCTAAAAATAATTTTCCTCCTGAGCAAATTTATAATGTATCTTTTTTATGAAGTATAGTAACTAAATCAAAAAACTTACTGTGCAGATCATCCATGGAACCAGCTTTTCCTCCGTATTCACTTGGCATCATTTCTTGAGGAATGTGTTTGTAGAGTTCGTTGACGTCACTGTGGATGAAGATCTGCAAAAAGAAATACTTTCGATAACATCAAATAAATTAATAAAAAATCCCCTCATTAGTTCAAATTATACCAAAATCTTTATTAACCATGCCGTAATCATTTATTTTCCCTCTTCAATAATGTTAAATTTTCTATGAAAGTTCATAGGTCACGTAATGTTACTCTCTGTGCTATTGTTTTTACGCTCTTAAATTATGTTTGCGTCTTAGGATTTTGCCTCATTTGAAATGAATATGTTACGCACATAATAATACCATGACGTGTACATAATAATTGGTTGGCATGGGATGTAGCTCAAGCATAGGGACATAGGAAGTATAAAAATTGATTTCAACAGTATGTCTTGCATGACGGTGGCGTGCCTTTGGCTGTTAACAGACAAAGACTTTTGTTAGCCCTCATTTTATATGTGTGATGGTAGATTTTTAAGTAAAAGTTAATTACTCTCTCTCTGATCTTCTCTTTTAGGAACGGCTTGACGAAGTTCACGATCTTGTCCACCAATGGGGAAATATTTATGACGTGGACTTGCTTCAGTTTTACGGGGTATGCCTCCTGTAAAGAAAACAAACATGCGTAGTACGATGAATTGTTTTGTGATAAGACGTTCGGTTTTTGCAAGTCATATTTCAGGTTTAGGTTTTGAAGATTCCAGCAAGATTGCTGAAGTTCTAAATACGAAAATATAAAATATAGCGATTGGACTAAAATTTGTCATAAAATTGGAATTTATGTTAAGTATGTCACTTCTCACCTGACAGCAAGGGTCAAGAGATGAAGCTGACTATGGTATAGAAGGGATAATTCAATCATTTCTTTTTGTGGCTCACATAAACCACATTTTCTCCACGATATCCAATACCCGCTTTGAACAAGTTGTCCTTGTAGTTTTGCTTTTACAACACAGTCGGCGCTGTTGCTTCATATTCATTTAAAGTTAACGTTAGCTTTGCCCACAAGGCTTCCGCAAGCGCAAAAATGCAGGAAGCAATTCCATTTAAAAGAAGTTCCATGATAACTCGACCGAGTAGTAGGCGTATGATATTTACCTGGACACAGACTAAGAATTTCTTCACCAATGTTGGAGTAAACTTGGCGAAGTGGTTGGGTGTCGCTACAGAAGCATCCAGGATGTAGATATCTCCAGCAACGCCTTCCTTCTCTTCCGCAAGTCTGACGTCACCAAGCATAAGCGCCAGCTTGAATGCATTTGCTACGTTGGGTGTTTGCACGTCTTTTTCGACACCTGAAATAGGAGGCAATAAGTGACTATAATTATCAATACTTACATAAAAAACAGAACTTACAAATTAAAAGGTGTCAATGTGCAACTCAAATTAGTGAGTCCAGAATGTTAAGAACTTGCTGTTAATTTCTATAAGAAGGGGGAGTCTGCTCCCACTAAGAAATTTAATCGGTTAAGATTCAGTATCCACCTGAGGCCCAATTGTCTAAGCAAATCGTAATCATTTGACAGCTTAAAACGTATTACTGGAACTGTTTTAGGAGTACATGCATGCTTTTTGACTTGCAGGCATCTATGAACTCCTTAAACAGGTCGAATCATACGTTTGACAAACGATTACGATTACGATTTCCTTACACGATCGGGGGGCTGAATGGAGATATGATATACATACCTCTCATGAGTATAACTCTGCGGCCGTCGGGAGTAAGTCCTGGCAGAGGTGGCATTTGACTGGAATATAAAGAAAATATTTTTACTTAATTTTGTAATTACTTGTTACCTTTATTAATGAATATTAATTATAATAGATCTGGGCCCCAATCATGTAAGAATTGTCCATCAAACGTTAAAGATTTTTGTCAAAGTAAAATAAACCATAACTGCATTGAATTAGAGCTCAATTTCGTCTGCCCATTCTTATACGTTTAGGTATGTACGATACCCTAAACGTATACATAAAGATAAATGATTTATTTAATATCTATCTATCTTTGTAACTTACACAATTTTAGTGATTTCCTGTAGCTCGGGGCGTGTGACGTCTCGTTCGTTGAAGAACTCGGGCACGGCGGAACGCATGGTGAAGTACATGTCCAGCTTACGCTTGCACTTCTCCAGGGAGAACTTACAACCACGGAGGAAGGTCATGATGCGCTGGTCATCTAAAATGGAAATGTTCAGCAATTCAATTAATGTTCACATCAAAGTTGGAGCATGTCTAAGGAATTCTTCATTAAGATTTTAATTTTCTTAATGAGCTTATATTGAGGATTGCGCTATGTCAAAATATTATATTAATGAGAAAAATCATTGGAAATTTTAAAAATACGCATTGATTAGATTGTTAATAATACCTACCTATTCGTTAAGTTGCATTGGAAATGCAATACTATACTTAAAAAGCTTCAATTGACTCTTCTTTCAGGACGATAAATTAGCAAGCTATCATTTATCACTTATAAGTTTACAATTATATTAATACTGCTAAATAATGAAAAAAAAAGATTCTCTGAAAAATATTTTTGTTATTTAGCACAGCGTCACTATGTAATCATTAGTCCTCTGGATTTGTTTTAATTGGACTTCTTTCTGCTTATCTGTCTGCTACAGCCTAAAAGTTTAACCAATTTTTACGAAATTTGGTAGGTAGAGAGATAGGTAGCAGCATACCTATTACCTACCGGGGAAGGACATGGACTGCTTTTTATCCCGGAAAATCAGAGAGATTCCCACGGGATTTTTAGAACACCTGAATTAACGCGCACGAAGTCGCGGCATCATCTAGTCTAAATATATAAAAAGAAAAGGTGACTGACTGACTGATGCACAGCACAGTACAGACCACTGGACGGGCTTTTTGGCATGCAGATAGCTTTTATGACGTAGACATCCACTAAAAAACTATTTTTTGAAAATTGAACCCCTTATGGTGTAAAATAGGGGTTTGAGATTTGTGTTAAAGCTCATAAGTTCTATTTTACTGTTCTTTACCAAATTCATCAGGTAGATGAGGTTCCTTCTTCAGCCACTCCTTGATGTGAGCAAGGTCCTGTTCACGAGTGTCAGGGTTCTCATTGAGCTCCTCGCGGATCTTCTGCCACATCTCCCCAGCTGGCTGTTCTAGCGTCATCTTGGTTTCTGGTTCTGGAATAATGGAATGGGGTTTATAAAGGTGTGCACATTATGGCAGTCTATGAAAATCCATTTTTTACCCGACGTACGAACGGTACGTACGACAACGTATCATTACATTAAATTTACATTATCATTACATTATCATTATAATTAGAGCTTCCGAAATCTGAGTCAAACATTAAAAGTGTCAAAACAACTTTGCTAATAGGCTGATCTAGGTCGAAGAAAAGACGCAAGTTGACATTAGCTTTCGTAACCAAACTATGTCTTACATTATTATGGACCAAATACGGGATGTCACGAGCATAACATTGGCCTTGTCCCATATCCGGGATCGTTACGTTACAAAAGTATGTCAAAATTATCCAACGTTAACGGTACTACAAGGATAATATGTACCATAAGTTCAGCTAAACAGAACAATAAATAAGGTTTTAGCAATTACCTTAGGGACTTAAGTTACAGCTAAACTTTGCTAATAGGCTGATCTAGGTCGATGAATTATGTCTTACATTATTATGGACCAAATACGGGATGTCACGAGCATAACATTGGCCTTCTCCCATATCCGGGATCGTTACGTTACAAAAGTATGTCAAAATTATCCAACGTTAACGGTACCTTTGATAACGGTACTACAAGGATAATATGTACCATACGTTCAGCTGAACAGAACAATAATTAAGGTTTTATCAATTACCTTAGGGACTTATGTTACAGCTAATAAAGAAATTATGAGTTTCCGAATTAACACAGCTGGAATTATTTATCTCTGATAAAATCCAAGTTAAAGCTATGTTTCTGCGCCAGAAGAATCTTCGTTCGAGTAGATAATCAAATAAATATTATAAATGTGAAAGTTTGGATGGATGTATGGATGTATGGATGTTTGTTACTCAATCACGCCCGAACGGCCAAACGGATCTGGATGAAATTTGGCACAGAGATAGATTATAGTCTGGAATAACACATAAGCTACTTTTTATCCCGGAAAACTAAGGAGTTCCCGCGGGAACCAAAAAACCTTAATCCACGCGGACGAAGTCGCGGGCATTAGCTAGTATAATAATACTAGCCGATGCCCGCGCCTTCATCCGCGTGGATTGAGGTTTTTTCCGCGGGAACACTAATTTTCCGGAATAAAAATAAGCCTATGAGTTATTCCAGACTAAAATCTATCTCTGTGCCAAATTTCATCCAGATCCGTTCAGCCGTTCTTCCCTGATTGAGTAACAAACATCCATTCAAACTTTCCACTTAATAATATTAGTAGGTATAGATTACTATGGTTGATAGTCAAAGAAAGCCACAAACCGACATATTACCACAGAATAGGTAAATATTACGCAAAAAGGATTTTTTTAAGGAATACAACTAGGGTTGCCAGATGGTCGGGATTTGTCTGGATTCTCCCGACATTTTAAATAATCTCCAGACTCCCGACAAACGTCAAAATCTCCAGACAAACAACTTCTGGGAAAATTCGATACAAAATAATAATTTTAAACTCTGAATAATACTAAAGGATTGAGTCCAAATCAAATTATTAGTTGTGTCAACAATGTTAAGTCTTTTTGTACTTAGCTTTTTAATTTACAAAATAAACTTTTTATTTTACATTTTTATTTTTCATTGTTATTTCTCCCGACAACAATCCCAAAATCTCGACATTTTCAAATTTTGTCCAGATATTTTGGTCTTCCGATCTGGGCAACCCTAAATAAAACGCTTGGAAGCCCTACAGTAACCCGAAACGAGTTACATATTATACTTTCTTTAAAAAAGAACGAAATTTGCGGTTTATGCGCCGGAACGTTCGTGCAAAACTGGGTACCAATCATGTAAGAATGTCCGATCAAAACGTTAAAGTTCGTCGTCAAAGTTTATAAACCATAACGGCATTAAATTAGAGCTCAATTTCGTGTATCCATTCTTATACGTTCGAGTATCGTTCATACCTAAACGTATAAGAATGGGCAGACGAAATTGAGCTCTAATTCAATGCACTTATGGTTTATTTTACTTTGACAAAAATCTTAAACGTTTGATGAACAATTCTTACGTAATAGGGGGGCAGGTTAGCTTTCACCGCTTGGTGTTAGGAAATTCCTAACTGCGGTCACGAGAAGCGCTCTGATAACCCAGTAATTACCTACTTGCTAGTTAAGTCGGAACTTGCCAATGCTGCGAACTCTTTCTCTATCTTCATCTTTCTTGTACATATACTGAATTCAAATTCAAATTCAAATGTTTTTTATTCAAATAAACATAAACAAGTGCTTTTGAATCGTCGAATGAATCTACCACTGGTTCGGAATGCCTATTTACTAATTCCTACCGAGAAGAACCAGCAAGAAACTCGGCGGTTGCTCTTTTGAAAAAAATTCATCATTTACAATTTAATTAATGTATATACTCTGATTTTTAATTGCGTGGAATTCTGACGTTTGTGACGTTCAGTTGTGACAAACATTTTTCTATGCCTTTTTTATTTTAAGACTCAGGTTTTTTAAGGTTAAAAATTACTGTATGAAGCAAATTGATCACATGCACCTATTACCTGAAATACATAGTTTATCATTTGTCACAAGCAAAATCCAAATAAGTAGGTACTTATTACTGACTAAAGACTGAGTCCTTTATTAGAATTAATAACTTTGCTAAGAAAGGATAAAAGATAAAAGAAAGAAACAACAACCAATAATAATAAAGTTTATCCATACTTACTAATATTACAAACTAGATTCCGCGTGGATTAAGGATTTTTGATTCCCACTGGAACTTCTTAATTTTCCGGGATAGTGCCTATGCCCTTCCCCGGGATACAACCTACCTCTATACTAAATTTCGTCAAAATCGGTTGAAAAGATGAGCCGGGAAAGCGTAGCAGACAGATAGACAGACACACTTTCGCATTGATAAAATATTAGTATGGAAGTATGGATCCTTTTTTAAGGCAATGAACAAAACTTATTGCACGTGGATGAAGCCGCGAGCATCAGCTAGTTAATAATTAAGTATTGTAGTAGGGTAGAAGTAAAAGAAACGCCAATGACAGTAGCTCGTATGTATTGTACGGCTATCGATCTCCTAGCTTATAATAAGTAACGGAATCTAGCTAAATCCTAGGTTCCCTAGCTTTAGACGTGAGAATCGACTGCAGCGGCTTCTGATAGTATGGTCGCTAACTAGCAAATTGAGTTAATATCTTCGTCACGCTCGGGCTTATATAGGGCTCCGCCGCTTTGTTATTCGCAGAGACACGTTGGTCGAAGCGCTAAGAGCGAGAAGTTTAGTCGATTAAGCAGGAAAGTATTCGAGGCCGAGCCACGCGTGCAATGCTTGTTACAGTATTTAATAAAATCATCATGATCATCGTTGTTGTCGTCATCCTCATCGTCCACAGACACTGTCAATCAAATGGGTAATACGACATATTCTTTAATTACATGTTCTATGCACTCTAGCCATTTGTTTGAGGTGACGTTAGCTCCCTCAACCAAAAGCTCTTTCACTTCCACCATTTTGTTTTTTGCAACATCCAAATTGCAATCCAAGTTTGAGCCCAAATCAACTCAATTGGATTGAGCTCACAATGGTAAGGGGGTGATTGGAGTACCAACAGTAATCCCTTGTTCTGCTGCCAACTCGTCCACGATATTTCTATTACACTATTTTATGCTTTTCTTTGCTATGCCCAATAAATTTATCCACTTTAATTTATTTATCCACCTTAGGCTGCATCACCACTTGCAAGCAAGTCTGATTGCAGCCAAGCGCTAGCCAATATATATTTTTAAAAAAAAATTACCTTCAACTACAAATTGACTTAAAACTTAATCAACATAAAAGTATCGAAAATAATAATTTCTAATTTTCAGTTAAAAAGGTTTGTTACTCATGCTGGTGTGACCAGTTGTTTTGATTTGTTCTCCCACATTAAGTCATAAGTCATAAAGTCATAAATATTTATTCAATTTAGGTGTTCAATAATAAGTGTTTCAATATTGATATTTAATAACATTTAACAGATCAGATCGGGCATCAGCTAGTAAAATATAAAAATTAGTAAAGGAGGGTAAATGAACGCAATTTGTATGTTACTGAAAGCATACTTGATACATTTATTTATATTAATTATATAATTTATATTCATCAAAATACATTACATAGTCATGGAAACATAAACAAGTGTTACCATGGAAACATAAAGTCAATAACGTAACGGAGAAAGTTTGATTTTACCCCCCATTTTTCATACCCCGGGCTTATATATGAAAATCGATTCTAAAGGAGGTAAACTCAAAAAAAAGTTCTTTTTAAAAAAAAGTTTTTTTTAAGGCGTCTGTCGGCCGTCATCCTGATGATCATATCATTCGACTTTCAGCTTGAATGTTCAAATGTGCTGTTGTTGCTACTTGCTATTGTCACTACGAAAAGTTGAACGAATACCAACAACCGGCTGGAAAAAGATTGATATTCAGGCATGGTTAACGTCAAAGAATTTAAATTATGATGAAACTATGTTGGAGGTAAACTTATTGGACATAGTTAGCAAAGAAAAGCATAAATATAATAAGTATGTTGTGGACTAGATGACAGCGGAACGAGGGATCACTGTGCTCCGATTACCCCCTTACCATTGAGAGCTCAATCCGATTGAGTTGGCTTGGGCTCAAGCCAAGGGGCATGTGGCAAAAAACAATAAAACTTATAAAATGGTGAAAGTGAAAGAGCTTTTGGTCGAGGGAGTGAACAATGTCACCCCAAACAAATGGCTAGAGTGCACAGCACATGTTATTAAAAAAGAGTACAAACTATGCCGTTTTGACCATTTGATTGACAGTGTCTGTGACACTTTCATTATAAATGTCAGTGACGATGACGAGGATGATGATTATTTTAATAATTCATTATAAAGTACCTACTGTAAAATGTTTACTGTTATTAGTTGTTGGATTTTTCTTTATCCTTTCATAGCAAAATTGTTCTTTCTAATTACTTTAAGACTCTTTCAGTCGTCAGTCGGTAATAAGTGTTTAATTTCTGCTAATGCATGTAATTACATGTGTGCACATTAAGTATGCAAATATAAAATGTTTGTAACGTTTGTCACTTGAAATTAAAATAGTGCTCTATTAATTATGTAATTAACAATTTAATGTAAACTAACACTGTTATAAATTTAATCTTTAGAATCCATAGCATTACTTATATTTTATTAGAATTTGTTACCCTTTTTTTGGGGAAAATGTTTTAACCAAGAAATGTCATGAAACGTCAGAATTCCACGCAATTAAAAATCAGAGTTTAGGTACTATACATAAGTAACCGCTGTCCTTAGCATTGCTGGAGCGAGTCAAATGTTCTTCTGTCATTTACGTAATCTTCAACAGTATAATAAGCTTTTTTCAAAAGCATACTTTTAATGGATTTCTTAAACTTGTTTAAAGGCAAGTTTAAAATAGCCACAATCAATTTTGTTATAAAATAGAATTCTTCCCACAACCGACCTTCGGACTTTCTTGAGGCGGAGCGATGGAGTCACGAGCCTATGGCAGTTTCTAGTTGGCCTATTTTAGTTGGCCAGTTTCTAGTTGGAATTTATTTATAACATGTAGGACATACAATGTCTCTCATGTTACGTCATGTTTTGTCTCTACTCTACCACCGTTTCGGAACCGATGGCAAGTGATGATGCAGTCTAAGATGGTAGCAGGCTTACCTGGCTGTTATTTACTGAGCAAAGTGAGGTTTTTTGAGTTTAATTGGTTAGGTTAGCCTGCCTGATATTCCAACAATTACTAATTTTGCTATTTGTGTTTTCAATTATTATGATCTCTTGGACCGTAATGAAGAAAAAAGTAAATGAAGAAAAAAAAACCGGCCAAGTGCGAGTCGGACTCGCGCACCGAGGGTTCCGTACAAACCTGTAGTAAGTTTTACGATTTATGACGTATTAAAAACAAGACGAAATGAACCGCAAAACTAACTTTGTTTGTAGAGGTTTATTGTTAATATCAAAAAATTACGTTTGTTGTATGGGAGCCCCCCTTTAATATTTACTTTATTGATATTTAATTATTTATTTTGAAAGGTAATATACAAGTTAATATTCTGTGAAAATTTGAACCGTCTACCTGTTACCGTTTTTAATATTGAGCAAAAAAATACGAAAAAAACACGTTTATTGTATGGGGACCCCCCTTAATATATATATTTTTTTAATTTTTAGTATTTGTTGTTATAGCGGCAACGGAAATACATCATTTGTGAAAATTTCAGCTTTCTAGCTATCACGGTTTATGAGATACAGCCTGGAGACAGACAGACAGACAGACAGACAGACAGACAGACAGACAGACAGACAGACAGACAGACAGACAGACAGACAGACAGACAGACAGACAGACAGACAGACAGACAGACAGACAGACAGACAGACAGACAGCGGAGTCTTAGTAATAGGGTCCCGTTTTTACCCTTTGGGTACGGAACCCTAAAAAAGGAGGCCTCAACCTTTCGGCGTTTATCAATTAGAGTATGTACATTAGGTACCTATCATACTAATATTATAAATGCGAAAGTGTGTTTGTTTGTTGGTTTGTTGGTTTGTCCTTCAATCACGCCGCAACGGAGCAACGGATCGACGTGATTTTTGGCATGGGTATATAGTTGAGGACCGGGAGAGTGACATAGGTTACTTTTTATCCCGGAAAATGAAGAAGTTTCCGCGGAAATCAAAACAACTTAAACCACGCGGACGAAGTCGCGGGCATCAGCTAGTTGAAATATAAAATTACATAGAGGTATTTTATAACTGACTAGCTGATGCCCGCGACTTCGTCCGCGTGGTTTAAGTTTTTGTGATTCCCGCGGGAGTAAAAAGTAACTCAACTATACCCATGCCAAAAATCACGTCGATCCGTTGCTCGGTTGCGGCGTGATTGAAGGACAAACCAACAAACCAACAAACCAATAAACCAACAAACAAACACACTTTCGCATTTATAATATTAGTATGATTTTTGGATCTCATTGTAAATAAACGTCATCTAGAGTTAACTACCGGTTATCACGACGCAGCCTCTGCAGGTTTGATACAACTAGAAAGGAAATTTTGAGTAGTCGACGTAGATGGCGTTAACTTAAAAATTAGCCATTGGCGCTCAGTGCCGATATCAGAGTTAAACGACTGAGCGTCCGGCGGCACTGAGTGCCGCGTAATGGTGTCGGGTTACGGCGCGAACATTTATCGCTCTGTCGCAAAAAGTACTGCGTCTATCTCTTTTCTACCACTTGGTTATTGCTCTGGAATACGGAAGCTAGTTTGATGTTTGTCTTTGAAATTAGAAATTTTTATGTCGAATTTGTCTTTGGTTCCGAAATTTCATGCGCGGAGCAGATGTTGTTTTTTTTCTGTGTTTCGTCTTTGGGAACTTTGGTCAATGTATTTTTAGGTACAGATGTCTGTGGAAAGCTTTTAAAAGTGTGTAAACTAAGCCTAAATATTTAATCTACGTACGATTTACTCTGTATTTACTCATTTTTGACATCAGTGGTGTTTTGAAGTTAGATGTCGGTTTGTGAATATCGGGATTTTTGTTTTGTTGTTATACTCTCGTAATATTTATTCTAAACGAATAAAGTGCTTGTATATTGTTTTTTAGCATCTTGAACTATCAGAGAATACATAATAATTACCAGTGAAACAATAAATCTGTGAAATAATTAGCTGGAACGAGCGTAAAGTTTGCATTTTTTATGCGCCGACCGAATTAATGGGTATGTTAATTATTTTTTTTTAATAGTTTTATCGTTGTTTTAATTTCTTTGTGTTACTAATTAATTTAGACCAGGTATCGAACTTTGCAAATAATATTAGTTGAAAAATGTGTGAAGTACAATTATTTTTTTATAATTTTTTTAAAGTAATAAAATGGTAAATAAAACAAAGGTGTCATGTTTCATCCAGGATTGTTTTTATTGCATATTATTTATAAACATAAAATAAATACAGTCATTTAGGAAATTTTATCTAGTTTCTACAAATATATAATTTAAACAAGTTATTATAACTTTTAATATTTATTTTTATTATTTTAGGGAAATAGATAACAGATAATATGCAATTAACGGGAAGACGGGAGGGGGTGGACGCCCGAAGGTCTCGCGGCAATGATTGCCGGCGGGACGCCTGAGTGGATAAAAATTTGATCTAAAACAGAATTGATTTTTGTTTTTAAACCAATAAATGAAAGAAAAATAAGTTTCTACATATACTAATACCTACTAGTGGTTCGCCCCGAACTGAGACCTCGCGGTATCCATAAGATGGTTTTAACTATCTTTACGTTCATAGACATCAGTAGGTACTATCAGTAGACTATTTTTTTATTCCGCGTAAGATGGTGCTAACGTCTATTATTTGTAAGCACAAACGAATAAACTTTTACAGAGCGCCATCTATTGACATCATTGTGAAGTTCTGTTAAAAATACTGAAGCTCATTAAAAATTAAATAATTTCGTTTCCTTATAATATTTATCTAATTTTAGTATTTGTTGTTCAAGTACAGGATATAATTCAAATAATTGAAAAAGTTTCAGGCTCAGCCTTTCAGAAAATTGAGAGTTCTGAGGTCAACTTTGGACGTTAGAAAACCTCCACTTTGATAGCCCCTCATTTCGTCAATTTTAGGGGAAAAATTAAAAAAAAAATATTTTTGGACTCTATTCCTAATTATCTTTAAAATGATAGTTATACCGCAACCCTATGTAACGGTATAAAAATATTTTACTTCGCATTCGCTTCTATGTGAGCCCCCCAGAAATAAAGATTTTTATAACTTTTTAAGCCATATTCGGCTGGAGGCCATCGGTTTACATATTATAATTAAAGGACATGACCAGTAACTGCCCTCCGATTCGGGACAATGTGCAGGATTTCCGTTTTTACAGTAAGGTTTAAAAATTAAAACCGAAATTACTATGGATTTATTATTCCGAATAAGGTCAAGGTTAAAATGTCTATAAAAACAATACGTTTATTGTTTAAATCTTGAGCGTCCGGTTTCCTCTTTAAGCACTACTCCATTTTGACGTTCCGTTTTATCCATGCCTAATAATAATCTTGTTACCCTACATGAATACCATATAAGTACCTTAGTCACTATATTATGAGTGATTTATGTTTGATCAATTAAATAGCTATGAAAAGGAAATGTATGTTTTGTTTTTATTATTTTTGTTAGTTGACAAGCCTCAAACGAACAAAGCATTTTCAAATAACCACTGCGTTTAAAGGAAAGTAACGCCCTCTGGCATTGCATCTGTCTGCCATCTGTGGTCGAATAGTTGAACAAACTCGCTAACCTAAAGTTTAACGCCATCTGTTGTCGAATAGTTAGTAAAAGACTCGCTAGCGCCATCTAGTGTGGCAGCAGTACAATGTATCGTGATCTTTAAAGGAATTACGTAATTCTTGCAAATATAGTTTATTAATTATTTTGCAAATATAGTTTAGTAATTATTTTCCTGAGAAACGTGGTTAGCAATACTTAAAATATTTTTTTAGACTCGCTCACCACAACAACTAGTGCCATCTAGTGTGGGAAAGCAGTTTTTTGGTGAAACTTCTTTTATTTATTTTCTGTTTTCAGAGCCTTCAGACTCCTGAAGCTTTTTTGTCTGAAAACTATAAAATATAAAAATTACAATAATAAAGAGTTCATTGGTGCACATTAATTTTTGATATCTAGGCAAGCTCCCATAGTTGCGCTGGTCAAGTCCTTTGAAGTAATTACGTTCAGTAATTCAGAAGTTATAAGGCTCTGACAGACGGACGGACGGACAAGTGCAAATTCACTCAAGTAGACTCAGAGACCTTCGCTTCGCTCGGTCAATCTTTGCATTGTATTTACCTCGTTAGTCTAGTGGTTGGCATGTTCGACTACGGCCGACAAGGTCCCGGGTTCGAGTCCCGGGTCGGGCCGTAATTGAGTATTGAGTTTTTCTGACTAGAAATTCTCAGTATAGCCCAGAGTTAGGAAGTTGGTGGTGTTTCACCCCCGTGCCTCGGAGAGCACGTTAAGCCGTCGGTCCCGGTTATTATCACTAACATGATAATAGTCGTTAAAGCCCGCCAACCCGCATTGGAGCAGCGTGGTGGGTCTAACCTCTAATTCCCCCTCTCCTATGAGAGTGGAGGCCTGTGCCCAGCAGTGGGACGTTAATGGGCTGTAGTGGTGGTGGTGTTTGTATTTACGGAAAGTCTTGACTCGTATCCATTAATCACTGTTTAAATGGTAGGTATTTTCTTGGGGTACTACTGTTTGCGTGACCTTGATACCTACTGTTCAGTGTCAGAAAAATGCCTGATATAATTATACGCAAGCATATTTTGTGTTCGGTCCAATCTTAGATTATCATACCTTCCTAAGATTAATGTACAAACAATTAATATTATGGCCATTTAAATCTAAAAAACTTATGAATGGCTGCTTGAACAGCATTTCTCAAAAGGAAATAATATATTTTTTAATATTAATATATATTTTGTACTCTAACAAAGCTTATGTAAGTGTAATCTCTATATTATAAAACATTTCCGCATATAAATAAAACATTACGTACGTTTTATACGTCATATATGAATTATCATGCACACTCAGAAGTTTTGTCCATAAAGTTTACTCTTAAAGAGAGAGTAACCGTTTTAGAGAGTAAAGTGTTTTAAGAGAAAATTACCTTTGCGAGCAAACTGATCTATATCTCTTTAGAATATGTAGATAGATATAACTTTTGTTTGTACTAGGTATTTGAGATTATCTTGACTAAAACTAACGTGGCTTACGTCAACTTCAAACAGGCTTTGCTAATCGTGACTTATGTTTTAGACGTTCTTTCCTCCGTTTCCGAAGATCATCACATCTCCTACATGACAAACCTAAAGGACTAAGGTACACACCCTTTCAAAAAGTATTATCGAAATCAGTTCAACATGTTTTTCTGAATCTATATCTATACTTATATTATAAATGCGCAAATGTGTTCGTCTGTCTGTCTGTCGATCTGTCTATCTCTGTGCCCACCTCACGCCTCATCTGTAAAACCTATTTTTCTGGAATTGATAGAAATTTGGTACAAACTACAGAGAAAGATTGACATAATTATATGCTACTTTTCCGAAAAAATCGGAGAGTTTCCACGGAATCAAAAAACCTATATCCACGCGTAACTAGTCTCTTTTATTTAGTTGTACACTCTATAGGTTGTACGTAATCTATCAAATATCTTTCATGCTTCAAATAATAAGGTAATTTGCCTTACTAGCATAACGCCAAGACAATAATTTCTCGCGGGACTAGTGGCGTCAGTAGTGGGTCCAACGGTTTGTCAATTTAGTCCTTTGACGTCAATTCTGGTTCCTGTCACACGTCTGAAATATCAGCGTTAAGGTTGTAAGTAAGTAAGTGATAATAGGATTGGGAATTCATAGACTTATAATATTAATATATACTAGGAAATTCTCGGGAATTTACAGACTTCTAACATATACTAGGAAAATCACATGTCTTGAATTTGTAGATGTGTGAGCGTATGTCCTTAGTACTTTGATACTTGGGCGTGGAGATGATTTCCTATGTTGGCAGTTGGCACGTGGATGTGAAGAAAATGTCGCCCTCTTACAATGTGTGTGTGTGTGTGTGTGTGTGTGTGTGTGTGTGTGTGTCGAGTGGAACCTGAGGCCCAATAATTGTCTAAGCAAATCATAGTCACGCCAGCTTAAAACGTAGTACTCGGACTGTTTTAGGAGTTCATACATGCTTAATGACGTGCAGGCATTTGAACTCTTTAAACAGGTCGAATATCGTCGGCCGGTCGGTCGAGTAGTATACGTTTGACAAACTATTACGAAATACGTGCGAAATACGATTTCCTTACACAATTGGGGGCTGGTCATGCTAAGGCTTTGATGACTGAGATGACATAATAGGCTTTTAAATCCTGGTAAAATAAGCAAATGAATTAGTACATCATGTCCACTGCACTGCAGGGGATATAATCCATAGGTTTGCTGATTTGACGGAAATAAAGATGAGAAACATGGTTGAAAAACGTTTCAAGTATTAGGTACCTACTTATGTTCAACAAAAACTTAAATGTATCCAGTTTTGATATGTACCTACGAGGTACAGTAGTTATACCACAGTTATACTCCAAAAAGAATCCAAATGCACCGAAGCAATCCGGACGACATTTGCGCAAAAACCATAATAATTTATTAAGGTCACCGAGCACCGTCTGAGTCATTGCCAGACTTTTTAAGGCATCACGTTTTCAATTGCATTACGTATAATTTTCATACAAAGTAAAGCTATTCTGTGCCGTTATATACGGAGTACATATTTCTTGAAAATCTGTTGGAAGTTCCGCCTTTACGTATAAGGAAATAGAGACTACAATCAGATGTACTCATTCGTCACATTTCACGTAGAGGAGGCCTGCTCCTCTTTCTATCTAATGATAGGGGAGCACGGAAATCATGTTTTGAGATACAGTTTGCTATTTAAGTGTCTGAAATGTAAAAATTACTGTGGCCCTATTAACTATAATAGTCTAAACGTTCACTTTGTGCCGGAGATCGGAGAAAGAGAAACTAGGTTCTAACATTAGATGAATTTTTGTTTTTGGCAAGTTGGTAGTTATGTACTATAATTAAAATGCTGTCCAGCCGCGTATTTTGCCGGCTAACCTCTTTCTCAAAATTGAACATATTATCTAGCTGGAGCGTGTGTCCCGGGCACATATTTTTTTTTCTAAAATTTTAAGTACAGAGCTAATCAACGATTATAATAAAAATATAGAATCAGTATTACAGAAAAAATTTAGGCTCATCGGCTAGTGAAAACTGGCCAATTAATATCTATTATTAGGTATCTACTATCTGACTCCGCATGACTCTGCAACTGTCCGCGTGGATTTGAATTTTCTAATTTTTGTAGAAAACCGTTTCCATGATCTAGAGCTATCTCTGCGGGATGCAAAATTTTGCCGAGCCTGGATCTAAATCTAAACTGTTAAAAAACACAAGCAGATTCACTGTTCCGTGTACAATTTCGGATTTTTCGCATAATCTTTTTTTTTTTTTTTCCATAATTTAACAAAAACGTAAGTACATTTTTTAAAATTTTCTCAATTTTTTTTTACAAGTGCGTGCTTCCCGAGCTAGTGCTCTCGGACTAAATTCAGGTTAAAGTGGTTAACCACAAACCGTAGGCAATAGGCATAGCATAGCGTATAATAGCTAGAATCTGCGATCTCGTACAGTTTCTCTGCGCAGGCAGGTTAATGACCAGTGAATCATCCGATCAATTATTCTACCGAGGCAGTTAGCTAATAAATATTAATATTGAACATTCTTTTTCATACTTTCTTGTCGTTACTGCTAATTGTTCTTCGATATCGTTTGTGCTATTTATAGCTTAGGAGAGCACGATTTAGTTGGTAATTGTTTTAGATTCATTGTTCTGTATGTTGGTCGTACTAAAAGCAATTTGGCTCAATAATATTTTCTCCATACGATTATTCAATACAAAACTTTTGTTACCTAACCATAAAGATACCATGACATGTTGATGTTGATGATTGAATTACATGTCGAAGTTCTACGACTCTACCTAGCTACCTAGTTAAATATCTAGGGCACGTGCTCAGGTTCTAAGGATAATTAA
Source organism: Erebia ligea (assembly GCA_917051295.2). NCBI lineage: Eukaryota > Metazoa > Arthropoda > Insecta > Lepidoptera > Nymphalidae > Erebia > Erebia ligea. The sequence continues at coordinate 15,769,282 of OU785228.1, forward strand.
TCGAATTCATTTCATTTTCATTTTTTTGTGATGTAACTTCTACATGCACATGATGGGAAAAAGATTCAGAAGAAGAGAAGTTGGAGCAGAAAAAATGCCTAGATACTATCTAGGCTGGCTTACTCGAGCAGACAGGAATCGCGAAGAATAGCTCGGAGAGTATGAAGGTGATGGTAAACCTTGGATAATTGGATAAGCAGGAAGGAAAAGAACAATTGCGTTTTGTAACATATTGACGCGGTATTCAAGTCTTTCTTCAGTAAAATTGAATAGATACCTATTTATTTTTCTTATACACGTTCTTGTTGTTATTAATTTTAATTAATATGCGAATAGTCAATAATTATTAACTTTTTGATGGTAATGATTCCATCTGCATACAGTTACTCGATGGGACATTGTTTTACGGTACGGTCATTATTTTGCAGTAATTTAATTTTACCACTAAAATGGTCTTCATCAATATTGTCACATGCTGTCATAATAATAATTGAGTTCAAGCTTTCGTGTCATTTTTGACCGAGCGAAGCGAAGGTCTCTGAGTCTACTTGGGTGAATTGGCACTTGTCCGTCCGTCCGTCCGTCCGTCCGTCCGTCCGTCCGTCTGTCAGAGCCTTATAACTTCTGAATTGCTGGACGTAATTACTTCAAATTTAAATATAATATGTAAACCGATGGCCTCCCGCCGAATATGGCTTAAAAAGTTACAAAAATCTTTATTTCAGGGGGGCTCTCATAGAAGCGAATCCGAAGTAAAATATTTTTTATAGCGTTACATAGGGTTGCGGTATATCATTTTAAAGATAATTAGGAATAGAGTCCAAAAATATTTTTTTTTAAATTTTCCCCCTAAAATTGACGAAATGGGGGGCTTTCAAAGTGGCGATTTTCTAACGTCCAAAGTTGACCTCAGAACTCTCAATTTTCTGAACTCTCAAGCCTCAAACTTGATCAATTATTTGAATTATATCCTGTACTTGAACAACAAATACCAAAATTAGATAAATATTATAAGGAAACGAAATTATTTAATTTTTAATGATGATGATATTTTTAACAGAACTTCACAATGGTGTCAATAGATGGCGCTCTGTGATACCGCGAGGTCTCAGTTCGGGGCGAACCACTAGTTAATCCAAAATTTAATTGATGTAGAATTTTAGTACCAATATTTTGTAACATAGACACAAATCGAAATACTTTTATTGAATTACAATCTGTTAGTCCGTATATGTCTGTCTTTTCGTAGGTAGTTAAATGTTGTAGGTACCAATCTTAAATAAATTAGACACAGAGATAGTTTAATATGAAATTACGTAAATCAGAAAATTCCTTGCAGATGAAGTTGAAGTAGATAATTGATTGTTTACGAATTTTAACATTTTGGACCTAATGTATGTTAGTTTCATCGACTTATAATATACATATTATCAAAATTAAAGTATAATAATATCAAAGTTAAATTAAATCACCGAATTGATTATAAAAGCTTTAACTTAACGTAACGAAATTTAATGCTGGATATTATAAGATGCTGTCCATTTAAAGATTTTGGGACATTGCTGAAAACTAACTGACAGTTGACTAAAAGCTCGACTAAATTAATGTTTTCACAATTTTTCACATTTTATATCCACAGCACTACACTTAAAAAAATTGTAAATAAATCAAAATAATCACCTTGGTAATGAAAAATCAAGTCACACGCCAAGCTTTCAACGATGGAAACACTCTCACTAGAACGCAACGTGTTTGCAGTTTATTATAAACTTTTTGGTTTGAAAATAGAACTTTTTGAAATTAATTTTCAATGCACTGATATTGTTTATGCGCGTGCGCCGCGCCGTCTCAAATGCGAAGGCACTGCATGTGATCCGCTTTTTATGATTTCGTTACGCGGTTTGAATGCAATTATTTTGTAGGGGGAAACATGGTTTTGGAATTTTTTTGGGACTACTGAAATAAACCAAAAAACGTGAGTTTAGATGAAAGTGATGTATTAAATTCAAAAGTCACTTTTTTTGCTAATTACAAGAAGGCTTACGTTTTAAGAAGACTGCATATTTTTTTTTACTGAAATATGAAGGTCCTTTTTTGCCGCTCAATGCTCAATATTATTATTTATAGTATAGGTTTAAAAAATATAGCGTGCAGTTTAAGTTTAACTCAAAGGATAAGTATTTGATTTTGCCTAGAACTAAAAATCAGCGGTCGGTTTTGAGTCTTTAATTTCAGTCAATCTTTGAAAATCTCTTTCACCTTTCTATATGATTTGATCCTTACCTTTGACTTAATCTCACTTTTAAATTAATAAATTTCTAGTCTATCCCGTCTTTTTATCTCTCCCTATATAAGATTCATATTGAACTCAACGTGTTTTATTTGATATCTAGATGATGCCCTTTGGATTTAGATTATTTGAAGATTTTGTGGGAACTCTTTGATTCCGGGATGAAAAGTAACCCAGTAAACTAACCTAACCTTACCTAACTCTGTACCAAAGGGGATAGAACCGATCTGGCATAGCGACCCGCCGCCATTTTGATTTTTTTTCGAAATCGTGGCGCACAATGAAAGTGGTATGTATGGGTAGAGGACACATAGACAAACAAATAATGTCAAGTAACATAGTACCCCAAAGTGTCACGTTACCGAGATATTTGGAGGTAAAGATAGACATATGAGGACAACGACAATCATTAAAAATAGACTTATTACGTGTCTACAGGCGTCAGATTGTACCCAAATAATCGTTTCTAGGTTGATTATTATTATTACTGTTTATTAGAAGAGAGTAGGTACATTACATACTACTAGGAGCACGAGAAAACTACTAAATACTATAATTAATTATTTATCTACTAAAACGCATCGCAATGAAACGCAGTCGACATGTCGCGTTGGTCGCATGTCACTTAGCTAAAAAACATTTTTTTAAGTAGGTAAGTATTGCAGCTAGTTAGATAGGTATGTAGACAAGCCAACACGCGCGAGCGAGATACTTTGACATAATATAGCGTTTCATTGCGATCCGATGCGATTTAGTAGGCAAATAATTAATTTTTGTGCTCCGAGTAGTATGTAATGTACCTAATCTCTTCTAATAAACAGTAATAATAATAATTAATAATCAACCTGGGAACGATTATTTGGATACAATCTGACGCCTGTAGAAACGTAATAAGTCTATTTTTAATGATTGTCGTTTGTCCTCATATGTCTATCTTTACCTCCAAATATCTCGGTAACGTGACACTTTGGGGTACTATGTTACTTGACATTATTTGTTTGTCTATGTGTCCTCTACCCATACATACCACTTTCATCGTGCGCCGCGATTTCGAAAAAAAATCAAAATGGCGGCGGGTCGCTATGCCAGCTTCCATACAAAAAGGTTCGAACCCCTTTCATCAAAATCGATTGAAAAGATGGTCTGTAAAAGCATAGCAGACAGACAGACATACATACTATACTAATGTGATACAATACTAATGTGATCTAACAATATTTTTTCTTTCTCTTTTGCCACTTATTTTGTTCAAACTGAATCTTTTTAGTACTTTTTAACTATGGATTATATTATTAATTATTAATACAAATGAGTAGTAAATATTTTTACTGTCAGAGAAAGGTCAAATATTTTATAATTCTCAGAATATACGGATTTTATAATTTTCTTTTCATTCTGAAGAAATGCAGGCGAAAGCTAATATCAAATATATACAGTTACTGCCTGCTGATATAAAAAGTAATTCTAAGATAGTCATTCGCAATTCACTTTGAACATAAAGACACTTTTTTATGCCATAATAACGAAAAAAAAATCCATACTAATATCCATATCCATATCCATACTAATATTATAAATGCGAAAGTGTGTCTGTCTGTCTGTCTGTCTGTCTGCTACGCTTTCCCGGCCCATCTTTTCAACCGATTTTGCTGAAATTTGGTATTGAGGTAGGTTATATCCCGAGGAAGCACATAGGCTACTTTTTATCCCGGAAAATTAAAGAGTTCCCGCGGGAATGAAAAACCTTAATCCACGCGGACGAAGTCGCGGGCATCATTTAGTTATCTAATAATTATAAATACTTATTCTAAACATCATTTAAATCTAGTATGGAAGTTTTTTTTTATTCACTACGTATGTTAGCCCTTGACTATCTCACCTGATGGTAAGTGTCGATGCAGTCTAAGATGATAGCGGGCTAACCTGTTAGGGGCATGGCAGTTATATTGAACCCATACCCCTATTCGGTTTCTACACGGCATCATACGATAAATCGCTTGGCGGCACGTCTTTTGCCGGTAGGGTGGTAACTAGCCACGGCCGAAGCCTCCCACCAGGCCCGACCAGGGAAAATTCAGAAATTATAAATTCCCAATTTGACCCTGCCGGGGATCGAACCCTGGACCTCCGCACGTTGAGACAACAGCGCTCAACACTTCGCCAACGAGGTCAAGGAGGTGGTTGTTTGAAATACATAGTTGTGACGTCATTAAATTTCATTTTTCTATCGAGTTCCAAATGACGAACTTAACACTAACCGAGGATGACAATTTTAGGTCTTTTGGAAGACCCTCTATTTAATAATCAATAACTATTTTTGACATAGGCATCATCCGAATTGACGGTAGAGTCAAGACATGCTTAAGGCTGGTCTTAAGCATATTATATTGGCCGATACTTGAGAACAAAACCTCAGTTGATGTCAGTTTATTGATATGGGATAGTGATTCAAGTTGTACAGCTGTTGCTGTACACTGTACAGTAGTGTAGTTGTCAACATTAAATAAAAAATTGAATTAGATTTTGATAAAGTAGGTTTTGAGAAATCATACCCGTTGATTGGAATATGGATCTTAGCGTTAACTTTTAGCGATGTTAAAATTAATTATGATTCTGCAATTATAATTCAGACGGGTGATAATTAAAATTTTGGTTAATTAAAAATGTTTATGCCTTGCGTGAAGCGATTGCAGGAAAAGTTTGTACTTTCTAGTGGATAAGGCTAATTATTATCTTCCGAAATAATAATTTGCGTTGCTCGTTTCCTTATTTTGTACTCAATTGTAACTTGATAGTTGATCTTCTATCAACTTACGAATATTCTTCTTTGCTTTAGCATGTTTCCGGTAGGTAGGTATATCTATTTAGCCGGGGAAATTTCTTTATTGCATATTTACCGCTACGGGCCTTCTCATTTCTGATTTGATCACGTAGAGAAATATACATACAGAACCATGCAAATAAAATCTATAAAGGAAATAATTCTGCACCTTTGACCCATAATGGCTATACTTATCTCGCGCAATTTGTCTAAAACCAAGGTTTAGACTTAGACTTAGAGACTTAAATATTGTTGAATGCTTGTGTGTGATGCCACAATTATTGTAAAAAAATACTTACCTACTGCAAAAATATTTTTGTAAAAAATCCCCTGCCAGGTAAGTTTGCTACCCTATCATACCATACCATAGTCTAGGACTAACATGTAGCAAAATTAATAAAAAAAAATGCAAAAGTAATTTCGACACTGCATTGTAAGAGTTTGGTTCCAAAGGCATCAAAGGCAAGCGATTTAGCGTTCCGGTACGATGCCGTGTAGAAACCCAATAGGGGTTATGGGTTTAATATAACTGCCCTGCCCCTAACAGGTTAGCCCGCTACCATCTTAGACTGCATCATCCCTTACCATCAGGTGAGATCGCAGTCAAGGGCTAACTTGTAGTGGATAAAAAAAACATTTTCGAAAAAGAACAAGTTGTAGGTACTAACAGAATACTGGTATTCTTTCATTATTTGCCATTTCACTTTATAGCTGAACCTTGTACTATGTATGTAATTATTGTATGTATTCTGTAGCCCAACTAAAAAAAAATGACAGGGACTGCCGATATAAGTGAAAACGAATTTTTTTTTTAAATATCTAATAAAAATATAAACCTTAACACTAGGGCAAGTTTAATTACAAATGTAGTATATTTATATTAAAGACTTTTTGTCTTCGTCTTCGAGCATGTCGGTGTTCGCGAGCATGTCGGTCAGGCGAATCCACAAGTTTACCCCCTACCAAAAAGTGCTCAACGCTGCTAAAGAAGTTTTCATTTCAAAAAACTTTCATGATGAGCCTTCGCGGCAGAAAAAGTTGAGTAGAAAGCAGATTTCTCAAACTTTTAGTAGGATTATGCCTCACCTCGCCTGGCTGATATGCTCTAATGCCATTAAATGCGTAGGTCCTCAACTATCCATTTAGGTTTTAATCTCTTAGTAACTTTATAACAGACCCGCAGACTTTGCATATAGTCCTCTCAGTCAAAACTTTAACCTTGTGAGGCGATTCTTTCCACCACAACCTCATTTTATCCAAATCTGCAACGGATCTTGATTTTCAAGCTACCAAGTCATCGAGATAATTTCTTAAATCAGAGTAATATAGTCTTTATTTCTATAGTCATAAGAAAGTAAATTTTCCCTTGTATTTTAAAATTCAATTCTGCTTAATATTTTTTCATGTCAGTATAGCTTTTATTCTACATGCAATAGATGTTAGATTAGCATGCATGTAGAGTTTATAATGCGCAATAGGAATGGCATAAGCGGCACCATATTGCTTGTTAGAAATTCGTAATGACGGTGACTCATCGTAGATCAGACCAGCGATGATTTACTGTTTCCATTATACCCTCGAGACTAAAATGTAAATTGAATTTATAAACTTAAGAAGCTATAGCAAGAGGATAGTAGTGAAGTGGCCGGTGAAAGAGAAGAAAGAAAGAAAATAAAATATTTATTCATGAATGGTGTCACAAACAAACATTTATCATATGCTTGTCCGTGACATTGCCTGCAAGAATGGTTGTATAGCTCAGCCTCTTGCCCTGAATCAGGGCGCTGATTTTCAGCTGTGACCCAGGTGACATCACATCCAACGGATTGAATATACCTTACCTAAAGACAGAGAAGATGTGGAGCTGAAGAAGAATAGCGTTGAGAGTATCTTAAACCGATTTTAAACCAACAAGTCCATTCTTAAAGAACTCGGCATCAAGCAACGTCTTTCCTCAACTGTAGTCTGTAGAGGCTCGCATTTTCTCTTACTTTGGTCACGTAACTACACGCGACGAACATAATATCTCCATTGAACGTATAGTTGTTCAATGAACACCAATGTAGAGGAGACCAGAGCACCTGGCAGATTGCCCCTGAGGTGGACAGAGTTACAAGAATGCACACGGAAGGCAAGTGGATCAGAGAAGAGTGGAGACGCATGTCAAGCGCGTGCCTCAGCACTGAAGTGATGAACACGACAGCTCTGACAAGACCGATACGACAAAGAAGAAGAAGCTATAGGAAGTAGGAACCTTAAGTTAACTATTACCTTGCATGTGCCTAGCTCATACATTTTTAGTAGTTACAGTTAGAGTCTCTTTTAATAGATAATTGCTACTCTATGTATAGTAAATGTATAACTCCTTGCCTAGGAATATTAGTTTTGAAACTTAAGTTACACGAAGGTACCAGGTACGCTAAAGTCATCATGCAAAGATCATGTTGCTAAAGTTATGCATAATACAGGGCTCTATATCCCTGGAGACGTAAGCCAGGTCGTAAACTGAGCAGGGGGTGAGAAGCAATCAAAATATTCCCATATTTCTACTAGCTTCATCGTTTTAAATAGTTGAACGTTTTATGTTTCTCTGAGACTTCACGAAAATGTGCTTTGGCTGGACAGGATAAATATTACCTGGACAATACATGAGTCAATTTGTATTAATATTGTACATCTAGATTCTAGAGGAATACAATCTTAATACAAATATTTGACATCTAGTAGGAAAATAACTATTTTGTGTTGCAACTGTAGTAGGTATACATAAGCAGGGCGTCCGTATATTATGTTGATGTGTATGCCTGCGTCGTATAATTCTTGCCTTGCCTTATTCCCAATAGAACACCTTCAAGAACCTAAGTAAAAGAAAACATTACGATAAAACCACCTGTAAAAGGTAGTTAAAGCTGAAAATCAATCGCATTATCGTTAAACACGATACCGAAAGCCGAATTGCTACGATGTTTTCGTATTTTTTTATTTTTTGCGTGCTCTTCGCAACTATTCTTAACGAAAAGTTAATACACAGCACGCAAACGTTACGAAAACGAATAAGTATCTACTCATGAGCAACACGGTTGAAAAGGTGTAAAAGTCTTACAGTTTTTTGTTGTGATACCGTACGGTTAAATGTGAGTACCTACTTAACAAAAATTTATATAACCGACAAAAACTACTTAAGTACATCAAGTCGAAATCGTGGAACGGAACCGTTAAATTATACATGGAGTTTGTACAATTAAAATTACTGATGATAGCAAAAAATGGTGGTAGATATCAATATAATATTTAGCTACTGTTGTTGATTACACCTACTTTATTAGATTGTAGCACAGATTAAATTATACAGGTAGTAGCTACTAGCTGATGAATACGTTTTTTTTTTAATTCCCTCGGGTTAGTAGCCGATGTCACTCTCCAGGTCCTCAACTATATCCATGCAAAAAATTCACGTCGATCCGTTGCTCTGTTGCGGCGTTATTGAAGGACAAACCAACATACTCGTACAAACACGCTCTCATTTGTAATATTAGTATGATTTTAGTTCTTAAAATGCTTCAATGGATGTAAAGCAGAACCTACTCATGTTATGAATGTGTAAGTCTCCCTGTTTGTCTATTTTTCAGATTGTCTGTCTGTATCAAAATAAAAGATATCAAACCTTTTCACGTTCAACCGATTTTGACATAATTTTGTAAAGAGATAGGTACCGTAAACAGTTGCATCCCAGGGAAGGACGTCTTCGTTTTATCTCAGAAAAAGAAAGTTTCGACATGAATGAAGTCGCGGGTATTATCCAGTAAGTAAGTAATGAAAAAAGTAAAAGTATATAGCTCATACTCATATATTATGTATTATGTACTTTTTAAACACTAATTTAAAAAGCAAATAATACCTGAGTGAAAACTATTATAGCAATTCTCCACGATTTTGTCCCAGTTTAAATCCAATTTGGTCGAATGATTTCTATATTTAGGTAGTAGATAATAATATGGTATACGTACAAATAAATTAACAGAAAATCTATATAAATAATAATAATGTTTGCAAAATATTTCTTTTTAAGACAAAAACTCTACTTTCTATTGGTATTTTTTTTCTTACTATACACTATATATATCTTGTTCCTTATAATTATTAATCAATTAATTAAACTTTCAAATCTACTACTTTAGTTTTATAATTTTAACTTCGAAACAAATCCATATCCTACATCACAATTGAAGTAAATTATTTTTACAGCACTAGGGTTACCATGCATTATTGCTTAACTTTATAATACTTATAATGTATAATTTTTGTACAATTATAATTAAGATCATGTCCTCAGCTTCGTCCGCGTGGATTAAGGTTTTTGATTTCAGCAAACTGTTTAATTTTCCGGGATAAAAAGTAGCCTATGTTTTATTCCAGACTATAATCTATCTCTGTGCCAAATTTCATCCAGATCCGTTTAGCCGTTCTGGCGTGATTGAGTTACAAACATCCATCCAACTTTTCTGAATACCTACTAAAATCATGGCTACCATTAATTTACTAGTGCGTATCGGATTGCATGCACCCATTGGAATCGTTGTTGCTATTTGACGCTCCCATTGACCAATTTCTAAATTAGCCTTTAGTTCTATTGTCTTAAGATATATTATTTTAACTACGCCAAAAAGGCCATTTTATTGCGAAACAGACTTTATCTTTATTAAAACAAGGTACTTTTTTGTTTGTTACATTATTTAACATTTATGGTAAGGATCGTTGCGTCTGCGTCAAGCCCTTGTAAGTTATATATTATGTAGTCATTTTGTTATGTAATCGGTTTGTTTTGGTAGACTGGTCTATGATTTAAAGTTTTTCAGCTATCATGCTCACCACTATGACTATCGCCAGACAAAACATTTCTGTTTGTTCTACTCTCAAAAGTTGCTGAACAGATTTTATTCAAGTTTCGATCAATAGAAATGTCTTTGGGAAAGGCTCTGACTTGGTAGTTCCCTCATTGTTGAAAAGTTGGAAGTCCAATGGATGTGATTCTGGATTCACACAGTCCGCGTTCTAGTGTTTCTTGTATACCGTCAGCTTGTTTAAATGTCGTCAAATTATCCTTTCGCATGACGCATCTGACAAAGTTATCAATAAAAGCTAAGCACCGAATTGAGAAGAGAAAGGAACGAAAGAAATCCTTTATCAGAAATGGTACGAAAAACTAAACTAGCAGATTTAGTGCAATATTTTTAAAATCTTGTATAATGTTATCTGGTGAGATAGCTTGCTTGTGAAGTTGTGATCCATCAAAAAAACCTTACGTGATATTATTATGCAGAATTTTATTTTACGCAACCTTCAGCTGATGTCATATTAATTGAGCCCCTCGCTCCCTAAAGAGTAAAGACCCATTGTTATAATGCAATCCACGGATATGAAACGCCTGGCGTCTTTATGTGATGGCTGACTTACATTACTCCAGTGTTCTGTTTCAACTCTGCGACCTAATCTAACGCTTACCACTCATCTACCTATTCATTAGCCTGTATGCGTTTACAGTCCGGTGCCTTTTGGAGAGCGTGGTATCTAGCTTATAAAATAACTTTTCATTACGTCTGCTCATTGGGTGGGGCCGATCCCCTATTCTCTAACTCAGTGGCTATCAAAAATGAGGGATGGAATGTTTTGTCATCGATGAAAATTTTATCATAGTAATAAGACGAAACACTCTACAACCATTTTATCATACTTTATTCAGCAATTTACACACACAGTTAAGGCCGCCATCTTATACCCTAATCTATAGCGTTCCCAGAACAGTGTTGCCACTCCACAAAACCATAACAGTGATACCACATATAAATCGCTTTTGAATTTCCATCTAACAATAGCAAACCTACAATGGATAAAAAATATATGTCAGTGGCTTTCAGGTTTTCATAGCCACTGAGTTAGAAAATAGGGCAACATGTCCCCTAGAGGTCGTCCACACTATGTTTACTGGTATGCGGACACCATTCCAGAATCCGTTCCTTTTACGACATACTATATGACCTGACTACTACTATTTCTGCTAATTCAGCTTGTTAATTTAGTGTTTCATTTAAATACTACATGCACACCTTGCTAGGAAAAAATGTACACAATAAATAAATAGTTCATTAGGTACGGAATAGTGCAAAGAAAGTCTTAAATGGACAACTTTTGGAGAGATATGTGAGGACGTTCGGGTTGAAATGAAAATGAATATAGAAGATTGAATAGAATCCAATCCTGTCTAGCTCCTAATATTAACTGGAATGGCAACTATTCTAGTGTGAACCGGGTATAACAGTTATAACGTTCACCATTCGCATAAAGAGATATTGCACGTGATGTTTATTTGAAATTTTATCATTGGGAACCTGCAGTGCATTTTCAGCCTATGCTTAAAGTATTTAGAGTTTATAATAGATCGGAGATTTCTAAATAGAACTTGAATATCTCCAGGGTAAACGGTACCTTTGGGGAGGCTATTGTTTCAGTTTCTGAAGCGCCAGGGTGACGCCGGTAATTAAAACGCCCATCATATCGTTAATTTTGTCACATCAAAGCTGACATAAATTTTAATTTGCATACGGCATATTAAGTGTTATGAATGTTCAATGTTCTCGAATTTGTTTGATGGCGACCACATACCCGGAGGCAGAAGGCTCAGTAGGTATTGGATAGAAGCAGGCGTTAGGTACTTTCCGAAAGTCCATTATAATGAAGGAACTAGAAGTTTAATTCGCTATAATCTGCGACAATAGGTAACTCTGTGGTACAGTGTGTATCCCACACTACATGTGTTTGTAGTGTGAAAGCGAATTAAACTTCTAGTTCTTTCATTAGAAGGCTCAGTGTTTGGACTGGGAGACACCTACTAGATAGTAAACAGACTATCAGCGAGTCATTAGGTTGATTGATTGGTTGATTCAAGCGGCTCAAATCGCAACATCCTGTGGAAATCCTTGTAATATAAACGTCTGTTATGTCCAGAATCTAAATGCACATCCGTCATTTTTCTACGATCATGATTATGAAAAATATAAGTTAGGTGAGGTGATATGTATTGCTATGTTCACCATGAATAATTAATGTCCTCCCGACCGAATTTCAACCACGGTGGCCTATCTCCAGAGAGATTAGCCATCTGCGCGGGAGATGTTATAGTGCACAAGTGTGTACATACATATGCACTCTCTGTTCCTTCACTGTCATAGCCCGATGGGCGGAACGACCGGAGAGAGATCAGGTGCAGGACTGACGGCTTAACGTGCTCTCCTAGGCACGGGGGTTAAAAACACTGCCAACTTCCTAACTCCGGGATAGTACTAGGAGTTTCTTGTCAAAAAAACCTAATACTTGTTATATACCGTGAATAATAGAGAAAGCAATGGATCCTAAGCGAATTTTTACTAAGAAGCAGAAGCAGGAAAATGAAATAAAATGTAAAATTTAATGAATTATGTTTTATTGCAACAACATAAACAGAACAGAACAGAAGTAACAATGGAGAAGAAGATGACAAGATGGATAATACTATAGAGATAGACTTAGTTGAAGTACCTACTATTGATCGAAAGATTATTATAGATACTATACACGTAGGGATGGAGCAAAAATTATTTGTGCTGGAAATTCTATTAGAAAAAAAGATAGGACACAATACTAATTTAAATAAAATAATTTTATTACAAAATGTACAAAACATAATATTATCACTGGTTGGGAGTTTAGGAACTTTTGGCAAACACGCAATATCAAATAAATTCTGCATAATGCATATTGACTCTCAAATATAGAAATGTCTATCGGTCACTTTCAAAGTCCTATATGCACCAGGGGTCCCTTCTTCCAGATCTTCATTTTTATAAAGAGATTTACATGAATGTGCACGTGCGAGCATATCGTAAGATCCATTTGTGTTGCACATGTTCCGAACAGCGCTTCTGTGTCGTGAGCGTTGCTTAATCTGTGGCCTCAGTTCTGTTTGGTAGAATTTCCGATTTTCCATCTGCAGCCATTTTGAGTTGAGTAAGAGTTTCTTTGTCCATTCATCTGTTAAAAGTTTAATAGTATTAGTTTAGTATAGTATTAGGTTCCGTTTTCTTTCTGTTTAGGATCCGCGATCACTTGACACGCCATATTTGATGAAGGATTTTTATAGAGGCTAGGGCCAAGGGTGCGAAAAGTTCTAGAGTGAGGACTGCGTACAAGTAAGGGTAGGTAAGAGGTGTCCTCTTGCAAAATGCACCGAGGATATAAAGAGGGTGGCCGGGAAGTGGCTGGATGGGAAAAGCTGAGGACCTGGTCTGGTGGCGCTCTTTGGAAATACCCCATGTTACGCAGTGGATTACTTGGCGTGTATTGAGTGTTGTATGCTCGTAAAAAAAAGCTTACTATACAATCGAAGATTACGTAAATGATAAAAAAAAAGCGTGGATTTGATTCGCTCCAGCTATGCGTGGGACTGCAGTTACTTGTATCATTATGATGATTGTAAGTTTTGTGTTGTATGCTCGTAAAAAAAAGCTTACTATACAATCGAAGATTACGTAAATTATAAAAAAAAGCGTGGATTTGATTCGCTCCAGCTATGCGTGGGACTGCAGTTACTTGTATCATTATGATGATTGTAAGTTTTGATGGAAAAGAGCAACCACCGAGTTTCTTGCTGGCTCTTCTCGGTAGGAATGGCATTCCGAACCAGCGGTAGATTCATATTATAACGATTCAAAAGCGCTTGTAAAAGCTTATTTGAATAAAAAACATTTGAATTTTGAATTTTTTTTGAATTTTGATGTCTGCAGGCTAAAATGATTATGATGATGATAATGTAAACAGACAGACAAGTTATATATTGACGCTGGCTTCTGAATCAAAAAATATAAGGATAGTAGACAGTTGCTATTAAAAATGGTTTGATTCCTTACCATTGAGATCCTTCATAGCTCCAGCCTTCCCACCGTATTCATACGGCAGACCCTCGATAGGAAAGTGATCAACTGCCATGGCATTGTTAATTTGTTCTCCGTTTGTATGGAGATGTACTATCTTGCGTCGCCACGGGTACAGGCCGATGTGCAAGAGAAGCAGGGACATTGTCTTCAAGCGATGTGTGTTGATGATGTGCACTTCTGAGAACCTGACTGGGTAGACTGACTGAAAGAATCATATAATCTATATTCAATCCATACTCGTATTATAAATGCGAAAGTGTGTCTGTCTTTTTTTTGTTTGAAGAAACCCTTATTATAATTATTAGGGAACACAGAAGATGGAAGCTGGTTCCATAATTTGCAAATACGTGGCAGAAATAGCTGTCTGCCTATCTGATACGTTTTCAAGGCCTATATCTGCTCAACAGATTTTGACGAAGTTTGTAACAGAATCTACGTTGCATCTCAGGGAAGGGCATAGGCTACTTTTTATCCCGGAAAATCAAAAAGTTCTAACGGAGTTTTCCATAACTTAAACGTGGACGAAGTCGCGAGTTTTTGAAACATTAAATAGGCTGGCACTTTGCAATCACACCAAATAATGTGTTTGCTATATAGAAATATAAACTTTTATAGTCAAAAAGTGCCAATTCCATTCCGAGTTAGGCGCGAGCGGTGATGTGTAACTGAAGCCGGAACAGCAGAGAATAAAAAACTGGCCAAGTGCGAGTCAAGCTCGCGCACCGAGGGTTCCGTACAAACCTGTAGTAAGTTTTAAATTATTAAAAAAAAAACTACTTACTAGATCTCGTTCAAACCAATTTTCGGTGGAAGTTTGCATGGTAATGTACATCATATATTTTTTTTAGTTTTATCATTCTCTTATTTTAGAAGTTACAGGGGGGGGCACACACATTTTACCACTTTGGAAGTGTCTCTCGCGCAAACTATTCAGTTTAGAAAAAAATGATATTAGAAACCTCAATATCATTTTTAAAGACCTATCCATAGGAACACCACATGTATGGGTTTGATGAAAAAAAAATTTTTGAGTTTCAGTTCTAAAAGTATGGGGAACCCCCAAAATTTATTGTTTTTAGGGTTCCGTAGCCAAATTTGGCAAAAACGGAACCCTTATAGATTCGTCATGTCTGTCTGTCTGTGTGTCCGTCCGTATGTCACAGCCACTTTTTTCCGAAACTATAAGAACTATACTGTTGAAACTTGGTAAGTAGATGTATTCTGTGAACCGCATTAAGATTTTCACACAAAACTAGAAAAAAAAAACAATAAATTTTGGGGGTCCCCATACTTAGAACTGAAACTCAAAAAAAATTTTTTCATCAAACCCATACGTGTGGGGTATCTATGGATAGGTCTTCAAAAATGATATTGAGGTTTCTAATATCATTTTTGAAGCAAACTATTCATTTTTTTCTAAACTGAATAGTTTGCACGAGAGACACTTCCAAAGTGGTAAAATGTGTGTCCC
The DNA here is from genome assembly GCA_917051295.2 of Erebia ligea. Classification (NCBI taxonomy): domain Eukaryota; kingdom Metazoa; phylum Arthropoda; class Insecta; order Lepidoptera; family Nymphalidae; genus Erebia; species Erebia ligea. The sequence continues at coordinate 15,784,830 of OU785228.1, forward strand.
CCCCCCCGTAACTTCTAAAATAAGAGAATGATAAAACTAAAAAAAATATATGATGTAGGTACATTACCATGCAAACTTCCACCGAAAATTGGTTTGAACGAGATCTAGTAAGTAGTTTTTTTTAATAATTTAAAACTTACTACAGGTTTGTACGGAACCCTCGGTGCGCGAGTCCGACTCGCACATGGCCGGTTTTTTCTATTTTTGTGGGAAAATCTTAATGCGGTTCACAGAATACATCTACTTACCAAGTTTCAACAGTATAGTTCTTATAGTTTCGGAAAAAAGTGGCTGTGACATACGGACGGACAGACAGACAGACAGACAGACAGACAGACAGACAGACAGACAGACAGACAGACATGACGAATCCATAAGGGTTCCGTTTTTTGCCATTTGGCTACGGAACCCTAAAAATGTGAGTCAATTCTTAAGCAAAATGCTAAAAACGAGAAAATAATAAATAATTAACAGCTAACAAAATTATACAGAATGAAAAGTTGATTAACGGCGTCAATTTAAAACTTTTCAACGCAAAACTTTAAATGACTTTTCTGTCGCGAGCATTCGAAGTCCCATCTCGATTTTCCAAAGAATTAATTTGCAGACGAATTTATTAGTTCATTTGAAATTAGTTTTCATTACCAAGCAGTTAAATTGATTTGTATTTTTTAACGGTTTTATTAATTTGTGTTCAGGTTTTATTTTGAAATAAATAAATGTAGGTACCTACTGTACCGCCTAATAATTATACCTATGAGGTACAGTACCTATAGGTTTTATTTTTGAAATAAATACAAAAACTATTATGACGCTTAAAAATATTATCTGAGCAAAGACAAATCTCTATTTGAATTGCTCACTATAAAGTCACAGGAGCAATTTAGTAGTATTCTAATAAGCTAGAGACTAGAGCAGGTACTAGATTTTACCAGCGACTTCATCCACTCCACGCGGGTTAGGTTAATAACCCCGTGGGAACCCTTTGATTTTCCACGATAAAAAGTATACTTAGGTATTATGCATCAGCTTATATATGTTGCTCTCCAGATGCCCAATTGTCTAAGGCTATAAGCAAATTTAAGGTGTTCCTAAATGCTTTTTGACGTGCAGGCATCTATGAAGTTCTTAAATAGGTCAAATTATCCGTTTGACAAACGATTGCGATTACGATTTCCTCACACTATCGGGAGCCTGGTCTTTAAATTCATACGAAAAATCACGTCGATCCTTTGCTCTGTAATGTCGTGATTGAAGAACAAACCACTTTTGCATTATGTAGTCTAGTCTTGTAGTAGTTAATATCTGTTTTTATGAATTATTACCTTCATACACCATACAAAGTCTTTCCAGTAAGATCCCCTGAAGTGATTCTTAAGATGAGAAGGTTGTAAGTCACAGACGTCTATAAAGACAACTTCTTCACCGGGCGTTGTGTCTTCGCGTAATCTAAAAGAAGAAAGTCATAAGAATTGGATCCAAATTAAGTAGGTATACAAAAAACGTACCGTACGTACGTACCGAATTGAGAACCTCCTCCTTTTTTAGAAGTCGGTTAATAAATATTTTGACGCTGTCGGTCAGGGTAATCCATACTTCCATCTATACTAATATTATAAATGCGAAAGTGTGCCTGTATGTCTGTCTGCCTGTCTGCTACGCTTTCACGGCTTAACTAATACTTAACCGATTTTGATGAAATTTTGTACAGAGACAGGTTACATCCCGGGGATGGATACATAGGATACTTTTTATCCCGGAAAATGGAAAAGTTCCCGCGGGATTAAAAAAAAATCAAACACGCGAAGTCGCGGGCATCATCTCGTGATAAAATATGTCCATACTAATATTGTGTATTTATTATTTGCATCCCAGAAAAACTCATATTAGCTTAATTTATTTGCGAATTTGAGGTAAGTAATATTGTATTTATTATAAAGTACTGAAGTTCCATAAGGCAGACAGACGGACATATAAAGCTCGAATCGAATTGCTCCAGCTTCATCCAGCCAAATTTTAATTAATATAGCCAGATGGGTTGTCTGTATTCGTAGGTACAACACCTAGGTACTTTTTTTGTTTATGTATAAAATTTTCCAACACAATCGACGCATTAGAGTCAATTTCACTCGGCGAAGTAAAACTTTTAATAGCCAAAGTTTAAGAGTCTTTGGACGCGTAGCTATAAACGCGGAGTGCTTTTAAAATTTACCCTTAGAACTTTTAACCAGATGAGCAACTTGCGAGAGAAATACAACTTTTCCTTATTTAAAATCTCGCTTGGTTAACATGGAGATAACTTACTGAACTTCATCTTTATCATTTACTGTAATGAAATGAACAAAATGTCATACTTATATTATAAATGCGAAAGTGTGTTTGTTTGTTGGTTTGTAGATTTATTGGTTTGCCTTCAATCACGCCGTAACAAAGCAACGGATCGACGTGATTTTTTGCATAGATAAAGTTCAGGACCAGTGTGCATGCGCACAACGAGATTATCTCGCGACGAGAGAGAGAGATGTTGTCGTTGCCGGCAAATTTTTCATTTACCCTAACATGCACAAAATGCGGTATATTACAAGAAAAAAATAGTCGACAATATGTAAAAGTTCGTAGAGAAAAATACCACAGATAAGAAATAAGTATTACTTTTATCTCTACTTTTGACGTAATGAGACAAGTACCTAACCATGTTAGCTTCGGTAGACAGATAGAGATAACGGGTAGACATAATTTTACTCGTAGTGCGCATGCTAGCCATACTGGAGAGTGACATGGGCTACTTTTTATCCCGGAAAATTAAGGAGTTCCCGCGGGAATTAAAAAAAACTTATTCCGCGCGGACGAAGTCGCGGGCATCAGCTAGTTTATTACATAAGTATGGATTCATTGTTTGTGTTGTTTACCTTATGTCCAATATCATGAGCCATCTAGAGAGGAAGGCCCTGGCGCACAGAGGCCGGTCCAGCGCCGTGGGTGCGGGAAGGCGAACGAGTGTCATGCGCCGTCCACCCACGCTCCTCGCGCGTAATGGTACGATGTAACTGGAATCGAAACACACTGGTATCAAAACCAAAAAGTACAAACCCAAAGCCCACTACCTTTACTTGTACTTACTACTTCCAGGTCCTAAACATAACATTTTTAGCGCTTACATTTAAAGATATCTATTCTGTAATATCTCCATTTGAGCAATTAAAACTCAACTCAAACCTCAAATGTTTTTTACTCAAATAAACAAGTGCTTTTGAATCGTCGAGGGGAATCTACCACAGATTCGGAAGAAAGCCTCAATCTTATTAGGGAATCTTATATATGAGGAATTGTGTCCGGTTAATTCGTATTCAAATACGAGTGAGTTGAATAATTCGAAATCAAGAGGTGGTCCTGCATCCATCTTAGACTGTATTCTTTTCATTCGCCAGAAGTAAGATCATTTTACCGTTGAATTCAAAAATTGATAAATAACTTACGCATCTTGACAGCTAGACAGGATATCCTCATCATCCGGATGGCTTTTATGCCACAACTCCGTCAAACCACCGGAACCTCGTGCGGTGTAATACCTCCTGGCCCTTTTAGCAGCTTCTACCACATCACCTCCGCAGGTGGCAGGGAATAAGTCGAGGGTCTGTATTTCTTCCGCTGAAGCTTCTCTGTCCAGGTTGTCGCGGGCCCATCGTTCACCAAACGACGCTGCCGGGGACATCCTTATACTGCAACATGTAAAGGCAAATAGTTTAGCTTTGAGGGAGGAGTGGCCTAGTTGTGACAGCGCATATCAGTCGATTGCGAATGGTAAACAACGTTGACCCAAGTGAGTGGATGGGTGACCGAATCTGGAGGTTCTTTGGCCTTTTCTTTTCCTCCGTGCCTCCGAGAGCACATTAAGCCGTCGGTCCCGGTTATTATCACTAACATCTGAAAAATAATCGTTACAAAACCTAAGAGTTTTATACTCTTAGTCGAGTCGTAAGCGGAAGGACGTGGGAACCCACCGCATTATTATCCCAAGAAAACTCCTACCGTTATTTGATTAATGGAAAGGTGTCACGACCCTCAGGAATACGACGCAAAGACAAAAGGCATTCGCTGAAATTGGTATTATAAGCTGTCTTCAGTACTGAGAACGTTTTGTCCTGTCCTGTCCGTACATTTACACTAGTACATTAACATATCACGTATCTTTTTTTCTTTGCTTTCTTTCAGAACGCGAAGCGTGACGTTCATGCTTATTGACGTCACGCGTTTAGTGTGTTTCAGGCTAAACGACTAGCACTTAAGCACACAACGCAACGTCGAAAACGCCATACAATATTCAGCTCTGATAGTTTCCGGTACATTTTCGCTGTACGCGAAATATTGCGTAGTAAAATCGTTTTCATGTTCGCCGAGCTAATGGAATCTGTAAGAGAGATGTTTGGTCCAAGTTGTGGTCCGATGAGGTATTTAGTTTATTACTTTATTTTCAGGGTTCCGTATCCGTAGGGCGAAAACAGGATCCTATTACTAAGCCTCCGCTTTCCGTCTGCCCGTCCGTATATCAGCTAGCTTTATCTCATGAACTATGTATGTATGTATGTACCCATATACTTTATAATTGTTCACCACAAAAACAAAAAAGAAACAGATAACTAACAAGAAAACTTAAAACGTAGGTACAATAAGGCGGTCTTATCGCTAAGTAGCTATCTATCTCTTCCAGACAACCTTAACGATACGGAGAAAATGAACAAGTAAACTACTGTGGAGATCCATGTAGGAGACCTTCGTGCAGGAGTGGACGTCTATTGGTTGAGACCACGATGGCGATACATATTAGTATACAGTATACATTTGCCTGCTGCCCAAAACGTCAATACACACTTCGCCGAAGAACGCTGGCATTGGAACAGGTCCACCACGGAAACCACATAACAGGATCTCGCAAAGAACCGTTCCCACACAAAAAATAATGTTACCGTGAGAACCAGCCCTAGCTCACATCGAAAATAACATAACAGCGGGTAATGTCAAGGGATCAACAAGTTTCCTACGAGTATCTCCAACAGAGTTGTCATACCAAAATACTGAGTGGTATTTGAATCGCTTTGTTACCTATAGCCCGACGCACCACATTCCATCGAAGATCCGTGATCTGAACTTATACACACATGCCTAGATTGGATAGTAAGAAATACATTCAAGGCCTAATAATTATGAGTAACTTGAGTTAATGTTTTAGGCTTAGTTTTGTAAGTTATGCCAAAGTTTGTAAGTCACGATTTAGTATCTTGTCTGGGGTACAGTAAGTATTTAGAGCTATGCAAGTTCATCAACTTTATCCTGGTCGTTATTAACTCTGTCCATAGTTACTTTCGCTATTTAATTCGATAATTATGGTTCCGTACTCATTGGGTGTCAAATTGTTTGTCAGGCGCTACCAGTTTAGCGCCATATAGCCTAATATTTCACAGTTGATTACGTATTGGGGCTGATTCTGTAGTGCACAATCTTTAAACTAAACTAAAATGGCAGCTTTAAATCTAGTTCTGTCCCTTTCCGTAGGGAGTAATATGAAAGGGTTAGCAATATTTGTAATGCTCCAATTTTAGTTTAGTTTAGAGATTGTGCACTACAGAATCAGCCCCACTGTTGTTACATATTTCTTATTATTGTAAAATTGTGTGGTGGTACGGAACCATTTGTGCGCGAGTTTGACTCGCACTTGACCGATTTTTTATTTAACTTATTACTTTTTATTTATTCGTTTAGTATTTTTACTTGAGTACCTAATGACAGAATATACAAACAAATTAACCGATAAAATATGTAATTTTTCTCATAATGCCTACTTGAGACTACTTTTATAGTACACCCACTATCCAGTCATCTAAATCCACCATCACATCCATCCAGTCATACTAAAGTGAGTAAAATACACTGTGGTAAAATAAAATACCAATACGAAAACGGTAAATGTAAGTATATTATACTCTAAAATGTTCCCTTGACATTACCGTATAAGTTCATTTTCGTTATAGATCACGAGATTGATTTGAAAATACCAAATTGGATCGTTGACATCATTCTAATCGAATTATTGAATAAAGAGATATTACTTAGGTATTTAAATCTCTAAATTAAAGGTGCATCTATAGGTGCATCTATAGAGTATACTAATATGATAATAATAATAGTATATGTGTTTGTTTCTTTGAATTTTTTCTTGTACCCTAGCTGATACCCGGGACTTTGTCTACTTTTTCTCCCGGAAAATGAAAGATTTCCCGCGGGAACCGAAAAATCTTAATCCACGCGGAAAAAGTCGCGGGTATCAGCTAGGTAGAATAAATAATTGAAAAAAAAACTCTTTCGCATTTATAATAGGTATTAGTATGGCTACAAAGAGGTAGCAACTTTACTAGTTTACAGAATGCGGGCGGCCCTGGTGGTGAGTTACTGGCGACACCTTCCCGCGTTTGGAATGACAGGGTCACTACAATTATAATATGCATGAACTACACTGTCATCCTCCATTACCTAGGAAATGGCATTTATCTTCTAAATATATTAAAGGAAAAGGTGACTAACTGACTGACTGATCTATAAACGCACAGCTCAAACCACTGAACGAGTTCGACGACCTCCCTGGCGCAGTGTTGAGCGCTGTTGTCTTAACGTGTGAGATCCCGGGTCCGATTTCCGGCAGGGTCAATTTGGGAATTTATAATTTCTGAATTTTCTCTGGTCTGGCCTGTTAGGAGGCTTCGGCCGTGGTTAGTTACCACCCTACCGGCAAAGACGTACCGCCAAGCGATTACGCGTTCCGGTACGATGCCGTGTAGAAACCGACTAGAGGTATGGTTTTAATATAACTGCCATACCCCTAACAGTATTATTGTAGTAGAAAATACATATTATTATTGTCCTGCGGTGGACACGTGCAACTTGCAGGTTGTGGACATTTTAATCATTAATGAGCAACCCAAAACGTTAAAAAGGAGAAAAGCAAGTTGATATGGATGGTTGAAATTGTCATTTCAGACATTTGGATTCAAAATTCAAATGTTTTTTATTCAAATATACTTTTACAAATGCTTTTGAATCGTCGAGTGACGATGGTTCCACCACTGTCTGGATCTACCACTGGTTCGGAATGCCATTCTTACCGAGAAGAACCAGCAACATTTGTTAATAAGAATTGTAGCGTCACAAGTACTTACCATGTACTTACCTCGGTTAACCCAGAATACCAACCATCATAACCTCAAATTACCTGGAGGAAGGATTAAGTGGAAAGGATAAATAATAACCAAGGGATCACTTTATTATCAAGAGGAGATAAATAATGAACACTGTGAAATCAAGATGCAACTCACTTTAATATCAAGATTCGACACCTTTCTCATCGAGCGACACTTAGATAAAAGGAAGTTGTAAGATCGCCTTGAAAAAGGCGAGAGCTCACAGCATCGGCTCGACGGAAGTTACCTACCGTGTTGAGGACGCCTGCACCGAACAATTGCCGATTGTAACAATCGCGCCAGCTACTTTGCATTGGACATAAAAAGGAAAGATTAGCCTTGAAAAAGGCTGTCCGTACAAACTGCTGCCGGGACCGGAGATGCCGCTGACCTGCTCAGGAGTTGAAGAATGCACCGAGAGTTCCACTGTCCACACAAGTACACCAGCCAGTTCATATTTACACTACCGCACACGTGTCACTCAATACGGCGCGCGCGAGCTGCAGGAGCGCGTGAATTGCCCGGCGTTCCTTGGGCGACTGAGAGAGCGCGCGGAGGCGCGCGTTCTATTTATAGCTTCATGGTGTCAGTCGATTTGAACTATCGCAACTAGCTAGCGTGATATTATGCGTTGTATGTAGATATTATTATAGTTACCTAGTTTTAATCGTAATTATTATTATTTCTATTATTATTACTATTTTCTGATTGGTGGTTAGTTGTAAGGATTATAATATAAATATCGGCATATTTTGCAATACATTCATTCTGATCTCAGCATCAAAACAGTTTTATTTTACTCCAAAACCTCCGCTAAAGTGGTGACCCCGAGCCTGAACAAGCTGAAAAATGGAAGATCAGAAAACATCCACCTCTGCACAAGCAAGACTCCCAGGCCAGGAAGAAATCGCCGCCATCGCCCTATCACTGCGTGTTCCACCATTCTGGAGAGACAAGTCCCGTTTATGGTTCATCAGTTTTGAGGCCGCAACAAGCGAACTAAAGAAGAGCCAGGAGCAGCTAGCCCAGATGGTCATCGCTCAACTAGAAAAACAAGACATAGAGCAAATTTCGGACATACTGTGCAATCCGCCACCTACAGAACTGTACAACGCGGTGAAGAATCGTCTGATTTCCGTCTATGAAGAATCCGACAGTCGCCAGTTACAAAAGCTACTTTCGGAGATAGAGCTCGGCGACCAAAAACCTACCCAACTCTTGCGCCGCATGCGTTTTCTCGCCGGAAGCAAACTACCAGACTCAACTCTACGACTGATGTGGACGAACCACCTTCCAGCGCACGTCCGATCAGTATTGGCAGTCAGCGAAACCTTCAGTACGAAGACTGCACTCGACGAGTTAGCACTCCTAGCCGACAAGATGCTAGAAACAAACCCCACCCCGCAAGTCTCAAGCGTCGAAGCCGTCTCATCAACCAACGCCACCGCAAGCACTCACGCCACTTCAAGCACCGACATGCAATTCCTAGTGAAAGAAATTACCAAGCTATCACTCGAAGTTGCCGCGCTCAAGACTCAGGTCAACAACATACCATTCCAACGTAGAGGCCGTTCCGCAAGCCGTCGTCGCTATGGCAACTATAACAGATCTCGAAGCGCAACTCCTTCGCCTTACTGTTACTATCATCGAAGATTCGGCAATGATGCAAGAAGATGCACACTGCCGTGTTCTTTCAAGGACACGAAGTCGGAAAACTAACAACTACGCTGGATGAAGCGGGATCCGGCGTATCTGAGAAGTCTTACCGCTTGTTTGTCACCGATAAGAAGTCAAAAACTACATTTTTAATCGACACAGGCGCTAATATCTCCGTGTTACCGCCGCGTAAAGGGGAAACACAGAAGCCATCGAATTTGCAACTCTACGCCGCTAATAATACGGTCATTCCAACCTACGGAGAGAAAACCATGGAACTCGACTTCAACCTTCGCCGACCATTTAAATGGAAGTTCATCATAGCCAAAGTCAGCAAACCAATCATCGGAGCAGATTTTCTCGAATACCATCAGCTGATCGTCGATATCAAGAATCGGAGACTTATTGACGGAAGAACCAACTTATCGTCGCGATCTTTCGTCCGTGCAACAAACATACCTACAATAAGAAGTATCGACGTTCAACAGGCATACCACAACATTTTAGCCGATTTTCCCGGTGTAACAAGATTAACTTCAATGAACCTTACGCCGAAGAACAACGTCGAACATTTTATCGAAACAACTGGACCGCCACTTCACTGCCGTGCTCGACCAATTGCACCGCATCGCTATGAACGAGTCCGCTAAAGTAATATCGGCATATTTTGCAATACATTCATTCTGATCTCAGCATCAAAACAGTTTTATTTTACTCCAAAACCTCCGCTAAAGTGGACCAGACTACGACTGATGTGGACGAACCACCTTCCAGCGCACGTCCGATCAGTATTGGCAGTCAGCGAAACCTTCAGTACGAAGACTGCACTCGACGAGTTAGCACTCCTAGCCGACAAGATGCTAGAATCAAACCCCACCCCGCAAGTCTCAAGCGTCGAAGCCGTCTCATCAACCAACGCCACCGCAAGCACTCACGCCACTTCAAGCACCGACATGCAATTCCTCGTGAAAGACATGATAGAACAAGGACTATGCCGCCCAAGCAAAAGTCCATGGTCTTCGCCACTGCACATTGTTCCGAAGAAAAACGGCGATCTGCGAGTCTGTGGTGATTATAGAAGACTTAACAGCGTTACTATACCGGACCGCTACCCAATTCCAAGAATTAAGGACTTCACACATCAATTAGCGGAGAAGACTGTATTTTCTACAATCGATCTCAACAGAGCCTATCAGCAAATTAAAGTACGTCAAGAAGATATAGAGAAGACTGCAATTATAACTCCAATGGGCCTATTCGAATTTCCGAGAATGGCACCAGGTTTAAGGAACGCTGGTCAAACCTTTCAACGGTTTATCCACGAAGTTCTGCATGGTCTCGATTTCGTCTACGCCTTCATAGACGACCTACTAGTTGCAAGTCCTGACAAATCATCACATGAAGAACACCTACGAGTTGTATTGCGAAGACTAGAAGACAATGGCATTACAATCAACCCGTCAAAATGCATCTTCGGTCAAGATGAAGTCAAATTCCTCGGTTTTACTGTAAACAAGTGCGGAATAAAACCTCCTGAAGAAAAGATCACAGCAATCTGCAACTACGTGAAACCAAAAACAATCGAAGAGCTAAGGCGTTTTCTCGGAATGATAAATTTCTACAGAGAACATATTCCTAAGGCTGCAGATATTCAAGCACCACTCCATGCCTATCTTCATAATTCGAAAAAGAGAGACCGCACACTAATCGAATGGACCGACGAAGCTACAAAAGCATTCGAAGCGTGTAAAAATGCAATTCAAAACGCAGCTTTACTCGCTCACCCATCGCACGATGCTACTCTTGCAATCTTCAGTGACGCATCAGACTCGTGTGCCGGAGCTGTACTTCAACAATTCGTCAAAGGAAAATGGCAACCACTTGGGTATTTTTCGAAGAAATTTTCCGACGCGCAACGCAACTACAGTACATTCGACCGGGAGCTACTCGCTATCTACATGGCAGTAAAACATTTCAGGAAGACTTTCGAGGGACGAAACCTAATCGTTTTCACTGATCACAAGCCATTAACTTATGTACTTCAGAAACCACCTTCACCATCTGAAACTCCACGACGAGCAAGACAACTAATTTTCATCAGCGAATTTACTACGGATATTCGTCACATCAGCGGGAAAGACAATGTTGTCGCCGACGCACTGAGTCGCATACCTATCGAAAGCATAGTTTGCCCGACAAGTCTCGACTACGAAAGAATAGCCGAAGCACAAGAAAGAGACAGAGAATGCATCGAGCAACTATCGAAACAGAATAATCTCACTCTGCGGAAAATGACTATGCCAAATTCGCAAGCTGCAATCTACTGTGAAACTTCAACTGCATTCGTACGACCATACCTACCCGAAGAATTTCGACGAGTCGCTTTCGATGCAGTTCATAACATCAGTCACCCTGGTATCCGAACTACGAACAAACTCGTCACGCAAAAGTTCTTCTGGCCATCAATAAACAAGGACGTCAGTACATGGGCGAAAAACTGCATACAGTGTCAACGGTGCAAAGTTCAACGGCATACAACGAGTAGTGTATCTTCATTTCCGACCGCCGAACGATTTCATCATGTTCACATAGACGTCGTCGGGCCGCTGCCCACTTCGCCCGAAGGACATCGTTACCTCGTCACCATGATCGACCGAGCAACGAGATGGCCTGAAGCGATCCCGACCGACGATACATCGGCTGAATCGATTGCCAAGATATTCTACGAGCACTGGATCACTCGTTTTGGGACGCCAGTAGTTTTGACCTCAGACCAAGGGCGAAATTTTCAAAGCCACCTGTTCTCCAAGCTTCTCAACGTCATGGGAATTCAACAGACTCGTACGACACCCTACCATCCACAATCCAATGGTATAGTTGAACGTTGGCACCGCGCTTTGAAGACCTCACTGAAAACACGTCTATCTGGACATACAAAGTGGATCGACGAGTTACCTACAGTTCTGATGGGTCTTCGTGCCGCAATGCGTTCTGATACTAAAGTCAGTGCCGCAGAGCTTACCTACGGATTCAACCTACGTCTACCATGTGATTTTTTCGCACCTGTAAAAGCGACCGAGCAAGATTTGGACTACGACTACGTGAGCAGATTACGATCAACGATCAACTCCGTCATGCAAAATCAGCCTACAGTACATAGCAACAAGAGACCTACTTTCGTTCATCAAGATTTGCAAACCTGCGAGCAAGTTTTCGTTCGAACCGAAGGAGTGAAGAGAGCCCTGCAACCATCATATGAAGGCCCATACAAAGTGTTAGAGCGGGATAGCAAGACTTTTAGACTGCAATTGCCAGAGAAGCGCTCTGCAGTTATATCAATCGATCGTCTCAAACCTGCCTACACTTTGGATAGTACACCAGAGGACTCGCCTGCATTAACTTCATCATCGGACGGACAAGAACCTACTCACAACCCCGTGCGAAGGAAAGAGAACGAGGCAAGCCAGGCGCCAGCATCTAGTGCAATACAACCAATATTAAAGAAGACTAGATACGGACGCGTAACTAAACCTCCTGTACGCTTTCGCTAGGGGGAGAGTCCTGTAGCGTCACAAGTACTTACCATGTACTTACCTCGGTTAACCCAGAATACCAACCATCATAACCTCAAATTACCTGGAGGAAGGATTAAGTGGAAAGGATAAATAATAACCAAGGGATCACTTTATTATCAAGAGGAGATAAATAATGAACACTGTGAAATCAAGATGCAACTCACTTTAATATCAAGATTCGACACCTTTCTCATCGAGCGACACTTAGATAAAAGGAAGTTGTAAGATCGCCTTGAAAAAGGCGAGAGCTCACAGCATCGGCTCGACGGAAGTTACCTACCGTGTTGAGGACGCCTGCACCGAACAATTGCCGATTGTAACAATCGCGCCAGCTACTTTGCATTGGACATAAAAAGGAAAGATTAGCCTTGAAAAAGGCTGTCCGTACAAACTGCTGCCGGGACCGGAGATGCCGCTGACCTGCTCAGGAGTTGAAGAATGCACCGAGAGTTCCACTGTCCACACAAGTACACCAGCCAGTTCATATTTACACTACCGCACACGTGTCACTCAATACGGCGCGCGCGAGCTGCAGGAGCGCGTGAATTGCCCGGCGTTCCTTGGGCGACTGAGAGAGCGCGCGGAGGCGCGCGTTCTATTTATAGCTTCATGGTGTCAGTCGATTTGAACTATCGCAACTAGCTAGCGTGATATTATGCGTTGTATGTAGATATTATTATAGTTACCTAGTTTTAATCGTAATTATTATTATTTCTATTATTATTACTATTTTCTGATTGGTGGTTAGTTGTAAGGATTATAATATAAATATCGGCATATTTTGCAATACATTCATTCTGATCTCAGCATCAAAACAGTTTTATTTTACTCCAAAACCTCCGCTAAAAGAATCAAAGATGAATAAGAAGGTGCAAGAACAGTAAACAGTGGGGGCGTAATAAATATTAGATGAATAGGCCAGACGTATGCTCCTCGGCCTAATTGTTTAAGAGCTTAATAAAGGTTAATTTAAGCTTAATAAAGGTTCATTCAAGTTTAATAAAGGTTAATTTAATAAGCAGACTTCGTGGAGATACTGCCAAGTACCTACAGAGTTCGAACATATTTTGTGCAATCAATTCTATCTCTCACTAGTTGACGATGCTCGCGACTTCGTTCGTGTAGGTGTAGGTTACAAATCCTGAATTTCCGGGAACAAGTAACCTATCTATAGTGACGACTATCGACTATCACTCTCGAAGTCCCCAACACCCATGCACAAAATCACATCGATCAGTTGCTCTGTTGTGGTGCGATTAAAATACAGACCAACAAACAAACGCTTTTATAATATTATAGTATGACTTTCTTAAAGTTACTGAAATAATAGGTAAGAATACCTACACATTTCTATAGGGCATTTTAAAAAAGCCAATTAGGTAACTCTACGCGTAAGTAGGTACTAGGTACACAAACACACTTTCGCATATAAATCAACGATATTTCAAGTATGATTCCCATAAAATTCAACTGAAAAACATTTAGGTATATGGGGATTTAAAACCCCTAACTTTACGCGTAAGAACAAAGATGCACAGAATAGCAATATTCTTATTAGTTTAATCTACAATGTTAACATGTTGGTAAGGACACAAATTTTATATGTTTGGTCCATCTATAATAATAGGTAAGATTTTGGCTGGGGCGCCATAAATTTTATCCCATCTAACGCAGAGTTGATCCATGTGCTGTAATTAATAAGCCAGAGAACCAGAGAGGTGTTACTTTCTAGAGATGGTGATGCCACAAAATCGGCCTCAACTTCTAAAATAGCTTTTCGATAGCTATACTACTCGTTGCTATACTATGCTAGCTGCTGGACCTACTTAAACTTAGTTTTTACTCTAAATGTAATTAATATTATTATCGCTGTCCTAACTTTTCATAAGAAACAACTCTCATGGTATTGTATAATGTATTAAAAGCGTAAAAACAAACATTACTTAGAGGACTTGAAGCTGTACAATACATTCATGGTTTTAGACCTGGCAGTGTAGGTAAGCTGTACGCGTTGATATTATTAATGTTCGGTTACGCCTTTGTAATTTTTGAATTATAATCAAAATAAGGCTTGCGCTTGACGACAATCATAATAATAAATAATGAGGTCGTAATGTGCCTTAACTTTAATATTACCTCATGCAATGAAGGTAAGTCTCGTCTTGTTTAAACAGTTGCCCTATTATATAAAACCTGTGTCAATCATTATTACAGTCTCAATGCTGTGATTGGCTGAATTTATGGCACTCTTGCTGCGACTATGGATTTTGGCCAATAGCGAAAGAGTGTTAACTAATCAGAGGCGATCGCGATCGTTACACTGTAGCATTTTTTTGTACATATAAAGATGCCCCAGGTCGAGGCATTTTTGACACGTAATATAGGGGTCCAAGGGAGGTCGTATGTATCTCTATTTGGTATGTATAACTCAATGTCGAGAAGCTTATCGCTGCAGATTCAGGTCGCTGATATAATCCGTATCGTGATGCGTAATAAAGGGATTACTGAGCTTACACAGTTTGTCATGGAATTGTCCGATATCGCCTGAAAATAGCTCGTTATGGGTTACGAATACGATGCAATGACCGCGTCATGCTAAAGAGCTTGTATTACGTTTGAATTTTGAGGACCGCAGTGTGTAGCGCTGTTGTCTTAACGTGCGGAGGTCCCGGGTTCGATCCCCGGCAAGGTCAATTTGGTAATTTATAATTTCGGAATTTTCCCTGGTCTGGCCTGGTGGGAGGCTTCGGCCATGGCTAGTTACCACCCTACCGGCAAAGACGTGCCGCCAAGCGATTTAGCGTTCCGGTACGATGCCGTTGTGTAAAAGAAGCACTGTAATAAAAATCATAAAATTACAATAATATTATTTCATTATCTATAAAATCGCAACATCTATGATATTCCGGGATAAAAGAAGCCTATATCCATCCACCAGGACTCTTTACCAAGTATCGTCAAAATCGGTTGAATGGATGGGACATTGCAAACTTAATACACAGAGATACTTACGAAGGGACAAACAGACGTAATTTCATATCAATTATTTATTACCTTTTCCAGTGAGAAAACAAATAAAGAAGTAAAATGCTTTAGAAAAAGTTTGGGAATACGTTCATTAGGCTTTATAGACTTTTTGGAGTTTACCTCCTTAAGAATCGATTTTCATACATGTATGAAAATTTATGGGGAGTAAAATCAAACTTTCTCCGTTACGTTACGTTAGGTTTATGTTTCCATGGTAACACTTTCGTTCGTAATGATTAAACTCCAGTCGTGCGCCGGTGCGCACTTTTTTTTCTTTATTATTGTTTATTAATATTCAACGTTAATAGCTTTGCCGGTAATTTTGCATTTAACGATTGGTAATACATTACACGATGCAGGAAATCGCCTTGCACGCCCGACCTTACGCGGCGAATTGCTGCTGGCCACGAGACTTCCACATGTTACAACACCAAAACGGCATACAGTTGTTAATAAATCGATTGATCGAATAAGTTTTACTTAAACGGATCTTTATTTAATTGCAAATCCATAGTCTGACCATGGTAACTCTGCAGTGGAATTAATGGGTATCCCAAAAAAAGTTTTGTATAATCTGTCCAATTGGACCAATGACCACACTGTCTTGGGAAAACCGATTAAGATCAAAACCCTTTTAAAAAAACACAAACTGTATCAAATGCATTTTTTCGCAGTAGGTACAGAAACAGATTTTCAAATTCTTCAATTTTCTTACTTCAGCACACTAGCGTGGCCAGACTTGATATTATGAAATTGATGAAATTTTTAACACTGACATAGATATAGGTTACGGATTAAAAAAAACTAAATCTACGCGAATGTACCTACCTGAATCTGGCATTATATCTAGAAGTGCGAATTTTTGCTAAAATTAAACTTCCTTACAAGAATTAATATTTAGCGGATCATGCATATTTTCTGCTGTTAAAATCTTGATAGTTAAGAGTTTACATGTATTTTCTTTCATTGCAACAATAAAATAAGGGCCTAGTAACTACAATATCAATAATAATATCATGTATACTTAATACGCGCGATAGCATTACCCTGTAGCGGGAAAAAATTGATGGTATTGATATTGAAGCAGCTAGGTATATTGACATAGGTACGTAACCGGATGATCTTGCGATACTCAATGGCGCTTTTGGTATTCATAGTAGGTATAACCACTGAATAGGTAATAGTACGTATAACACTTCAATTAATTCAGCCCGCAGTTCATACAAATTTTGTCTATTTAAAAGACTGGCCTATATATTCAAGGCTCCCGAGTCACGACCATCTCACGACGTTTTACCAAGTCAAGCGTTAAGCTATTGATAAAAAGCTATAGGTAAAATATATTATATACCTTTTTCTATAGAAGACTAGCTGATGCCCGCGACTTCGTCCGCGTGGTCTAGTTTTTTTGATTCCCGCGGGAACTCCATAATTTTCCATGATGAAAAGTAGCCTATGTCACTCTCCAGGTCTTCAACTATACCCGTGCCAAAAATCACGTCGATCCGTTGCTCCGTGGCGCCGTGATTGAAGGACAAACCAACAAACCAATAATCCAACAAACCAACAAACAAACACATTTTCGCATTTATAATACCTATAAGTATAAGTATGATATGATAAAAGCAAATTATATAACTTTTGTTAGACAATTTAGTTATAAAGGAACTTTGTACTTTCCATTTTGTTATGTCCGCGTTTTTTACTTATGTGGAATAACTCAAAATAGGATATAAAACTTCTAGAATAGCCTAATGGTTATAGTGTTTAATTACTTCAGCCTTTGATTTTTTATGTGTATGAAATCTCTTTCTATATAAAAGGCTAAAGCAATAGCTGAGATGAAATGAACTGAATGATCACGATTTCAAAAATTATTCTTTCTAATAATGTATTTTTCTAAAAATTGCCATTTTTATGGGTCATTCAAGCAAAAGAATTTTTGATGAAAGACTTCCATATAAAAACAGTGTGTCGTAAACTTTATATCCCATGAACCAGCATTTATTATGATTTACCTGCCTACGTATGAGTAAGGCTGCGATTTTTAGGGTTCCGTAGCCAAATTTGGCAAAAACGGAACCCTTATAGATTCGTCATGTCTGTCTGTCTGTCTGTCTGTGTGTCCGTCCGTATGTCACAGCCACTTTTTTCCGAAACTATAAGAACTATACTGTTGAAACTTGGTAAGTAGATGTATTCTGTGAACCGCATTAAGATTTTCACACAAAACTAGAAAAAAAAAAACAATAAATTTTGGGGGTCCCCCCATACTTAGAACTGAAACTCAAAAAAAATTTTTTCATCAAACCCATACGTGTGGGGTATCTATGGATAGGTCTTCAAAAATGATATTGAGGTTTCTAATATCATTTTTTTCTAAACTGAATAGTTTGCACGAGAGACACTTCCAAAGTGGTAAAATGTGTGTCCCCCCCCCTGTAACTTCTAAAATAAGAGAATGATAAAACTAAAAAAAATATATGATGTACATTATCATGCAAACTTCCACCGAAAATTGGTTTGAACGAGATCTAGTAAGTATTTTTTTTTTAATAATTTAAAACTTACTACAGGTTTATACGGAACCCTCGGTGCGCGAGTCCGACTCGCACTTGGCCGGTTTTTATTAAAAGTGAGGAAACGAGCCAGGCTGCCTGATAATACTCGTAAGTCGTTACTACCACTATCTGAAACACCAACAACTACCAACGCATTGCCCAGAAAATAGTTTTTCCCCGTGGATAATACCCACTCTACTGTTTGATAGTGTCGACAAGGCCTTGTCTCGAGTTGCGTTGTTACTTGTCGCGTTTGTCACTCACGAAGGATAATACATAAGAGAGAGCGCAGCAATGTGAGCATTTTTTTTTAATTGCAAAATATGTCGATCTCCAGGATGCAAAGTTTGTTGGCGCTATCGTGAAAACTGAAAAGGAATGATTAGGTACAGAAATTAAGATTTCGATTACAAAACCTATTAAGTAAGTACTTCGAAATAACCATTTTAATACACTGGATAATGAATAAAATAATAATGAATAAAATGGTTATAAACTTCCCGCGTTTCCACATCGTTACCTAGTAGTTGTATTTTTACGACGTTTCGTGCATTTAATTACGAGGTAAAAGGTAACATTTCGTACCTTAAGTACTTTTCATCACTTAAGTATGTGAACGATACCGAAACGCAAATTAGCAGCTTGAGAAAGGTTAATTGTTACTCTATGGCAAGTTTTGGTTATTACACAATGTTAACCAAGGAGCTATATCGTTCGCTAGCAACAATATACTAATTGAAGCTAAATATGGTACAAAAATTTTGCAATTATGGGAACCTGTGACGTCACAACTCACAATGAATCGACCACGAGTCATATTTGGAAAAAGTATGTACAAGGAATGGGTTATGTACTTGTTGTAATCTTTATTATATAAAAGCTATACAATGCTATAAAAATATTACTTATACAATAGATATTAACGATAACAAGAATAGAAATTAGCCTGAACGTGGATAGAAACAATCAAAGCTGTTTTAAAATTTTATTTTCTTTCCTTTCACTACTGGTACAAGACCAGTTCCACGCTCCATACAAATCTGAACCATCTCCTTTATACTTTTTAACCTACTTCAAAAAAAGGAGGAGGTTCTCAATTCGACTGTATGTTTTTTTTTTTGTATGTTTGTTACGCGATTTCTCCGCCAATTATGAATCGATTTTGGTAATTCTTTTTTTGTTTGGTAGGTCATACTTCAGAGGTGGTCCCATTTTAATTTGGTGAAGATCTGATGAATATCCGGAGATGGAGAACGGAACTCCTCAATGGATAAGAGTAAATTGCGCGCGATCAGTGTGATAGTTTTGTAAACAGTATGTTTTAACCATGCATAGCATATCTCGTTCTGGTTACACCCTGTATTTTAAAACCGTGGGGCCACTAAAAATTGTGAAATAAAAAATTTTCAAAAAAAAAAACCTACTTCATAAACCACAAACACTAAAAAGTAAAAAATAATTTAATTTATTATGTATACAAGAGTTAATGTAGTTCTATAATAACATTTTTTGGAGTCGGTGCCAATGTGGAGTCACGTCAACAATAATGAAGAGTAGGTAGACGGTTCATGCGGCTAATTGGTACCGACTCCAAAAAATGTTATTATAGAACTACATTAACTCTTGTATTTTTTTTTTTTTTATCCACTACAAGTTAGCCCTTGACTGCGATCTCACCTGATGGTAAGTGATGATGCAGTCTAAGATGGTAGCGGGCTAACCTGTATACATAATAAATTAAATTATTTTTTACTTTTTAGTGTTTGTGGTTTTTTAAGTCGGTTTTTATTTTTTTTTTGAAATTTTTCTTATTGTGTAAACATAATTATTCTATGGAATGCTGTCTTAATAAAATATTTGTTTATGTTAATTTCTATTTGACCAAGGTGACAACAAAATTGGTGACAATGTGTGAATGAGTGTAACATCACGTTGGATGCCGCTATGTGTCACAAATTATTACAATTTGAGAGTCGTTGACATTTGCAAGACAATGAAACTAATAATAATTGTCTATCACGTGAAATCAACCGTTAGAGTACCTAACTACACCGGAAATGTAAACTCTACGAACTAAACTCAAGCTAAAGGTGATCGCTCACAGCCACAGAAGGCGCAAAAGCTGTTAAAGGCGCTAGAGCATTTTTTTTTTAATATCTCCATATTATTTGGAGAGAGCTCTGCACCCCTCCGATGAAAATCGGAGTCCTTTTTCACACGCACACATTTACACGTATACAAATGTATACAGGTAGGACTTTAACACAACCATGAGCCACGCGCACTTGTGAATTGCAAGAACTTTACCCGGACAACAGCTGGTAGGTATCTACACAGTAGAACACTTAGCCGGTAAAGCACAACACACACAGAGGACGAGTGCGGGTCGCGACGGGTGTACGGCGTACGCTCCCGTCTGTCGCCCAACCCGAAATCGCTTTCCGCGTGTTGTCGTCCATATAAATACAAGGAATTAGATACGCCACCCATCTCGACCCGTGCCCGACCTGTCCTTGTGTGTGTGTTGCGCTTAAGATTTCCCCTGCTGTATGTTCCGTCAGCAGCATTGGGCGTGCCGTAAAGTAAGCGTGAGTTGTCAGTTGTCACGTCAGAAATGTACTTTGAGTGACGATGTCATTAAAATGTACTCGATGCGACGGATGTGGCCGTATCTTACGGACTCTACTACGTACGAATGTTGAGTTTCTTTTATAAAATTGCCATAAATTTGTCTACCGTTGTACAAAATCTCCGTTGTGTTACGGTTAAAGAGTACGGGTTAAAAGCAAGGTTCATACTTAACCTTGTGGCTCTATTGCCATAACTTTTATAGTTAAAAGGGAGCATGAATAGATTATGACACCGCTACGTTTATAAAGCAAACAGGTTTTTTTTATAATAAAAACGTAGAGATGAGGCCAAAAATGCGAATTTAGGTTTTCAAAATTGTTTGGTTTACCGGGATAAAAAACGACCTAAGTATATGTCATACTACACCCGTGCAATAATCACGTCAATCCACAAAAAATTAAAACCAACACACAAACTTCCGCATTTATAATACCTATTAAGAACCGATACTTTTCTTTACCGAAAGTTTCTTGCTACGAAAGAGTTTTAAGAAAATTCACCAAATCAGAGTAGGTATTATAACAATTTCACCGTCATGAAACTTATTATACTTACCTACTCCAGATTTCAAAGATTTACTAATATTATGTAGGGATGTTAATTGCTATACTATTTAGTATTTATCTAGATAAGTAGCATAAGTAGTAAGAAAATTATAGGTTGAATATTTTTGATATTCCAGGGGAATACCGAATATTGTATTATGTATTAGTATAAATACCTACAGTTTTTTTTCATGAACACAATATATTTTCTTTATTTATTTAAATTGTCTTATGTATATAAGACATGATTTATTATTATATGTTAAAATAATATGTTTTGTATAATATTATGCATTTGGCTGCCGGTGGGAGCCGTTGACTTGAATACCAAATTGTATTACATAAGTATCTAGGTATATACGAGTACCTATTGCATGTGAATTAAATGGTCCAGTCCGATTTTATTCGTGCTATAAATTAAGATTTAATAACATAATTTTAATACATGAATTGAATTAATTAAAAATAAATAAATACTCAGGGAATTGCATATGGAATCGCATAATTATAAATTATTGTTTTGAATGTTTGTGAAATTATCTTTTATTTCAAAGATTTCACTCGATTATTTTAACGTTTACTTTTTCACTAATTAGTTTTGGAAGTTCAGCTGTCTACATTTAATATTAACATTTAATATAATTAACTCAACGATAAACATCTGCTAAAATCGCGAGCGTTAAATCTATTCAACATGATTAAAATTCTTAAAAAATAAAAAAATACCAAAGTATTTTATTTATATCTTCGTTTATAATAATGTAACATAATATTATCTATGTTACAGGTCAACGAATAACATATTATGTAGAGTCCAAATCTCAAATAAAAATACGACCAATTTTCCAACTCTACCACTCCAAACAAAAAAGAACTTAACCTCAAAGTTACGAACAAAAACAATAATAACAACATACCACATTCACTGACACTGCGTCTACGCCTCACGTCACCTCAGAACTGACTGACTCACTGACTGACAATTGTCTTCCCCATTGCCTTGACCTTTGAGAATTGTTTTGGTGACCGGAGCTTGAGCAAAGAGTGGGGCAGAATAAGGTACGGCGTAAATGACCTATCTAATCCAGAGGCTTGGTAAAATGTATTGTCCACGAAACTATGTAAAAGGTTCTTTTTGTTAGTATCAAATCCGATACCTAAGTATCTAAGTTGTTTTTCTTTGTCTGTAAATATCTGATTACGTCCTTGGCGTAGTCACTCTGTGGTATTATTATAAGTCTCGATATCCCAGAAGTTGGGCATTTAAAATTTCTAAATCGATTAGTAAATTTAGTAACTTTGGTCGCCTTGTCAAGCCAAGTCTTGGGTCTTTTGAATCACAATACGCTTCGCTAGCAGTCCTAGCTTCCATCATACAGCTTAGTTCACAAAAGGGTCAATTTGGGAATTTATAATTTGTGAATTTTCTCTGGTCTGATCTGGTCTGGTGGCTTCGGCCGTGGCTATAGTTAATAATAAATAATAATATCCTCCCGACCGAATTTCGGCCACGGCGGCCAATCTGCAGAGAGATTGGCCATCTGCGCGGGAGATATTATAGTGTACAAGTGTGTGCGCATACACAGGTGCACTCTCTGTTCCTTTACTCTCATAGCCCGATGGGACGGAAAATCCGACACGACCGGAGAGAGATCAGGCGCAGGACCGACGGCTTAACGTGCTCTCCGAGCCACGGGGGTGAAACACCGCCAACTTCCTAACTCCGGGCTAGTACTGAGAATTTCTAGTCGGAAAACCCCAATACTCAATTATGGCCCGGCTCGGGACTCGAACCCGGGACCTCGTCGGCCGCAGTCGAACATGCCAACCACGAGACCAAAAAGGCAACTGTTGTTAAGAATCAAAAGAGTCGAGAAAGTGGTATGTATATAGAGAAATAAATTCAAAATAAAGAAAAGCACTTATTCTTCGAAGTTGCCAATTACTAGAGCCTCTTTATAATCATTAGAGTCTGAGTGCTCTCAAACCTTTGACTTTACCCGTATCATACGAATAAGTACTTCATGAGAATCTCAAAGAAAAAACGGTTGTAAGTAGTTATTGGAAAACTGACATAATATTTTTTCCAGACATACTGTTTTTTTATCAACTACAAGTTAGCCCTTGACTGCAATCTCACCTGATGGTAAGTGATGATGCAGTCTAAGATGGTAGTGGGCTAACCTGTTAGGGGTATGGCAGTTATATTAAGCCCATGCCCCTAGTCGGTTTCTACACGGCATCGTACCGGAACGCTAAATCCCTTGGCGGTACGTTTTTGCCGGTAGGGTTGTAACTAGCCACGGCCGAAGCCTCCCACCAGACCAGACCATAGAAAATTCAGAAATTTTGAATTCGCAAATCGACCCTGCCGGGAATCGAACCCAGGACCTCCCACGTTAAGGCAACAGCGCTCAACACTGCGCCAGGGAGGTCGTCAATCTAGCGCTATCATTGTTTTAATATTGTAGACGTTCGTGTTTTACAATAATTATAATCTTTACAATCGTGCATTGTCGAGTCAACATCTCCTGAAGATGCTCCGGTGTCGGAGTGAAACGTACGTTGAGAATAATTTGGAAGATTTATGTGGTGTGGTGAATATTGCAAGCTGCAAGTGCAAGATACACTGTACCACATATATTTGCCTATTGTTGCGGATTATAGCAAATTAAATTTCAAGTTCCTTCATAATCATGGACTTCCGCAAAGTAACGCCTGCTTCTATCCAATATAATTATAATCTTTATCTACTCCCATGCTATAAATCCTCTATAACAGGTTCTGAAACGGTTCTGAAATCGCAATACGTTTCGCTAGCAGTCCTAGCTTCCATCATACAGCTTAGTTCACAAAAGGGTCAATTTGGGAATTTATAATTTGTGAATTTTCTCTGGTCTGATCTGGTCTGGTGGCTTCGGCCGTGGCTATAGTTAATAATAAATAATAATATCCTCCCGACCGAATTTCGGCCACGGCGGCCAATCTCCAGAGAGATTGGCCGCCGCGGGAGATATTATAGTGCACAAGTGTGTGCGCATACACAGGTGCACCCTCTGTTCCTTTACTCTCATTGCCCGATGGGACGGAAAATCCGACACGGCCGGAGAGAGATCAGGCGTAGGACCGACGGCTTAACGTGCTCTCCGAGCCACGGGGGTGAAACACCGCCAACTTCCTAACTCCGGGCTAGTACTGAGAATTTCTAGTCGGAAAACCCCAATACTCAATTATGGCCCGGCTCGGGACTCGAACCCGGGACCTCGTCGGCCGCAGTCGAACATGCCAACCACGAGACCAAAAAGGCAACTGTTGTTAAGAATCAAAAGAGTCGAGAAAGTGGTATGTATATAGAGAAATAAATTCAAAATAAAGAAAAGCACTTATTCTTCGAAGTTGCCAATTACTAGAGCCTCTTTATAATCATTAGAGTCTGAGTGCTCTCAAACCTTTGACTTTACCCGTATCATACGAATAAGTACTTCATGAGAATCTCAAAGAAAAAACGGTTGTAAGTAGTTATTGGAAAACTGACATAATATTTTTTCCAGACATACTGTTTTTTTATCAACTACAAGTTAGCCCTTGACTGCAATCTCACCTGATGGTAAATGATGATGCAGTCTAAGATGGTAGTGGGCTAACCTGTTAGGGGTATGGCAGTTATATTAAGCCCATGCCCCTAGTCGGTTTCTACACGGCATCGTACCGGAACGCTAAATCCCTTGGCGGTACGTTTTTGCCGGTAGGGTTGTAACTAGCCACGGCCGAAGCCTCCCACCAGACCAGACCATAGAAAATTCAGAAATTTTGAATTCGCAAATCGACCCTGCCGGGAATCGAACCCAGGACCTCCCACGTTAAGGCAACAGCGCTCAACACTGCGCCAGGGAGGTCGTCAATCTAGCGCTATCATTGTTTTAATATTGTAGACGTTCGTGTTTTACAATAATTATAATCTTTACAATCGTGCATTGTCGAGTCAACATCTCCTGAAGATGCTCCGGTGTCGGAGTGAAACGTACGTTGAGAATAATTTGGAAGATTTATGTGGTGTGGTGAATATTGCAAGCTGCAAGTGCAAGATACACTGTACCACATAATATATTTGCCTATTGCAAGATACACTGTACCACATATATTTGCCTATTGTTGCGGATTATAGCAAATTAAATTTCAAGTTCCTTCATAATCATGGACTTACGCAAAGTAACGCCTGCTTCTATCCAATATAATTATAATCTTTATTTTAGGGACGTCTGGTTACGGTTAGTGTATCCCAACTCCCAGCGCGATCCCCATTTTACTCGTAGCATCTCAATAATTCACAAAATTGGGAGAGACAATTAGTGATCGTGAAATTTTAAGTCAAGAGAAAAACAGGGTTAAGTACTATATTATAGTCCTTGATCTCACGTGTTGGTAAATTAAGATCCACTCTTAAATGGTAACTAGCTCACCGAAAGGGTATGGCAATTTTTTTTAAATTATGTAGGCAGTGAGGCACCTACTTACTCAGTTTTTACAGCTTTCAAGTGCGGCGTCGTAACGCAAAGCTAAATCGCTTGGCGGTATAGCTTTGTCAGTAGTGTAGTAAGTAGGCTTACCACGGCCGTATGATTAGACCAGAAGGAATTTAAAAATAATTAATTTCCAAAATTAGTGATCGTGAAATTTTAAGTCAAGAGAAAAACAGGGTTAAGTACTATATTATAGTTCTTGATCTCACCTGTTGGTAAATTAAGATCCACTCTTAAATGGTAACTAGCTCACCGAAAGGGTATGGCAATTTTTTTTAAATTATGTAGGCAGTTATGCACCTATTACTCGGTTTTTACAGCTTTTTAGTGCGGCGTCGTAACGCAAAGCTAAATCGCTTGGCGGTATAGCTTTGCCAGTAGTGTAGTAGGCTTACCACGGCCGTATGATTAGACCAGAAGGAATTTAAAAATAATTAATTTCCAAATTGCTTCTGACGGGAATCAAATACGCAAATCAATACAAATTTATACTTACCTGAAATGTTGTAGTTATTTCCTGTTTTGTGTACCATATAAACAATAAACAACAATAAACGCGACCTGCGTTTAAGCTTCCTCTTGATCCCAGCCCAGATTTTGTCTCAGTATCTATTTAGTACCGCAGAGTAAATGTGAAACTATAACCCCATTTCGAATCGAAGTTAGATGGGGTCGTTTAATGAAAAGAGGCGTCTCATGTGTCTCAAGGTTGTCACGATGTTGGGTCAAGTATTGCTCGAATGCTATTTCATAAGCACTGGTTACGCCTGAAATCAATAAAACTGCCAAAAGTCTAACCATCTGGCGCGAATCTGGGAATGTTTTGCGCATGCGCGGCCCAGTGTTGTCAGTATCTAGACAATAAATTTTCCCTTATTATATCAGGGTATTTCTCTATAAATTATTATGGTACTATGAACAAAATCAGGACGTTAAAAAGTATATGTATAGTATTAATTTTAATACTTTATTGTACACGAAATCCATATCCATACTATCCATACTAATATTATAAATCCGAAAGTGTGTCTGTCTTTGTCTGGCTGTCTGTCTGTCTGCTACGCTTTCCCGGCCCATCTTTTCAACCGATTTTGCTGAAATTTGGTATAGAGGTAGGTTATATCCCGGGGAAGGACATAGGCTTTGTATCCCGGAAAATTCAAGAGTTCCCGCGGGAATCAAAAAACCTTAATCCACGCGGACGAAGTCGCGGGCATCAATCTAGTATAAAATAAGCCCTTCAATACAGAATACAGATACATACAGAAAACAGAAGAATATGTTTTCTGTATTATATATAGGTACGATCGGTATGATTTAATATGATGTAGTACAGTAGCTAACCTTATAATTTTATGCCATTCATAAAAAAAATAAAAAAAAAATTGTAGAGTATTTTTGAAGATCACTAATCATATTTGAACCAAAATGATTAGATCGATAATGTTCAATGACCTTACTACCATCACCTAAAGCAGTATTATTTGAATATGACGTAGGTACTTTGACGTCCCTAAAATAAGGATTATAATTCTGAAACAAGAGCCTTATCAATATTAAAATAATACCTAAACTGCTTTAAACGATGATAATAAGCCCCCAGGTGTTAATAGGCCCCTAGAATATGATGCCCGTGACTTCGTCCGCGTGGATTGAAGTTTTTGACTCGCGGGAACTTCTATATTTTCCGGTATAAATAGTAGCTTATGTGCGATTCCAGACTATCCCTCTATATCTGTTCCAAATTTCATCCGTTCAGTCATTCTGGCGTCATTGAGTAACAAACTTTCGCATTTACAATATTAGTTTATTATTAGTAAATTATAGATAAAAAAGAAAAGAGTGATCCAAGGACCTATCTGATCAAAAAAAAATTACTGGGATTTTCCCGTTTTCAGTATATTATTGGGTTGAAAAAATATATAACACAGCAACACCGAAAACGAATGTCAAAGTTACGAAGTGGAGCGAAAATTACGCGATACAATTTATTTCTCATAATTATGAATGAAAATATTCACGATTATCGCTGAAACTGAAAAACCAAATGATTACCAGTTCAAATATTTATTCAAAAACATTTTCACGGGAAAATGTCGGGAACATTTTAGTGAAAAATACATTCGTGAGTTCGATATTTTCGCGAGATGTGTTTAATTTTGGATTTTGTCGAATTGTTGTATTGATGTAGTGTTGTTAAGTATTTCTTGTTGTTCATTGTTGTTGTGTAGTTGGTCAACGTGTTGTGTAGACGGTTGTGCCTTTTGATTCGAAGAAATTACGCCGACTGTAAAAGGTAATTGTGTTTTGTATACATGCTATGTAATCATCAGCTATGTGTAAGAAACTGTTGCGCTATTACTTGCATCAGATGACACACAGTTTGGGTAGATGAATGATGATGATGTGTGATGTGAATGTGAAATTAATTGAATCATATAATAATTTTGCTTTTAGAATAATGAAATTCATCAAAACTATTTTTTGTGTATCATCCATACTGATTATGCAAACTACGAGTAGCATTATAAATTCGAAAGTTAATTGTTTGGCTATCTGTCTGCTTCGCTTTAGCGGCCCACCTTTTACACCGATTTTGATGAAACTTAGTACAAAGGTAGGTTGCATCCCGGGAAGGATATTATAAATTATGAAGTTCCCGCGGGAATAAAAAATCTTACCTAATCTACGCTGACGAAAGTGCGGGCATTAGCCAGTTTTACAATAAATTATGTATTTAGGTAATGTTATGGGGTGATAAGGAAATTCCGGATATTAATTCTTTACTTTTCCTCTTAGAAATCTTAATATTTTAAACGGGCAGCGCGGGCATCGGCTAGTTTTAAAATAACTTAAGTAGATACCTAATGTTATGGGGTTATAAGGAAATTTTGAATATTTCTTTGCGTTTCCTCTTAGCAATCTTAATTTCTTTTTTTTGCAATCTCACCCGATGGTAAGGGATGATGCAGTCTAAGATGGTAGCGGGCTAACCCACAGAACACATTATTATGTGTTCTGTGGGCTAACCTGTTAGGGGCATGGCAGTTATAATTAGCTCATACCCCTAATCGGTTTGTACACGACATCGCAACGGAACGCTAAATCGCTTGGCGGCCCGTCTTTACCGGTAGGGAGGTAACTAGCCACGGCCATAGCCTCCAGGCCAGATCAGGGAAAATTCAGAAATTTTAAATTCCCAAATTGACCCTGCCGGGAATCGAACCTACCACGTTAAGGCATGTGCTCAAAGGTCAGCCAAGTTTGTCGGACTTGAAAGAAATTGAACTGACAATTACTGACAGTTAAAACTGTACAGTTAATCTGTCAGTTAATTTTAAATACGTTTGTAGCGTACTTTAGACCGACCAATAAGAGCGCTTGACCTTACATCTAGCGATCTATGCTATGAAAATCAAGGGTTTGACACACATTCGTATCCCGGAAAATCAACAGTTTCCCAGGGAATTTCGATCGGATCGGATTGTGTGTGTGGCTCCATAATATAAAAACCGGCAAAGTGCGAGTCGGACTCGCGCACCGAGGGTTCCGTACAAACCTGTAGCAAGTTTTACGATTAATGAATTTAATGAACCGCAAAACTAACTTTGTTTGTAGAAGTTTTCTGTTAATATCAAAAAAACTATGCTAGTTAGAGCATTGGCTATAGTTTTCCTGTAAAATATACATAAATTCCTATTGACCATAATTATTTCAGATTTTTCGATTGGTAAACTCCGGAGATAAGGGGGGGGGAACGGTATTTTTTTTGACTTTTTCCCCGATAAATCAAAAACGATCATGACTAAAAATAATTAAAAATCTCTTTTAGAATGTACAAAGTAAACCCTTTCATATGATACCCCACACAGTACAGTTATCTCACTTTTAAATTTCAACCCTCCGATTTTCCCCCCTTTTTAAATAAGAACAAAAATAATTTCCAATTTTTTTTAATTCCAGTTTCTTTGGGCCACTAATATACACAACTATTCCAAATTTCATGTCGATAGCTTCGGTAGTTACTGAAATAATCGAGTGTGACGGACGGACAGACAGACAGACAGACAGACAGACAGACAGACAGACGGAGAAAGTCGCACCATAAGGGTTCCATTTTTACCATTTTGGTACGGAACCCTAAAAATGTGATTTTGTCTACCAACCACTTGCAAGCAAGTCTGATTGCAGCCAAGCGCTGGCCTATACATTTAAAAAAAAAAAAATTTGTCCTTAATGTGTTTGCGCTCTTAGGGAACGTATTTTGGCAAAATCGATAACTTTTCATAACGCCCCTCGCAAGTTCATAACTTAGTCGATGCCAGAAATTGTGTTCGAACTTTGTAGAGCGTAGGCGGTATCAGCTTTCAGCGGCAGAGTAATGGGTAGTACCTACCTATACATGTTTACTGACAGCTTAATTAAAAACGAGTCGCAATTAAGATGAAATTATATTATAACAAGAATTTTTGGCTGCGACTTCGTCTGCATGGATAAAGTTTTTTAATTCCCGGGGGAACTCCTTGATTTTCAGGGATAAGATGCCTATGTCCTTCCGCGAGATTTACCTAACTCTATGCCAAATTTATTCAAAATCGGTTGAAAATGGGCCGTTAGAGCGTAGCAGGAAGACAGATACACTTTCGCATTCATAATATTATGGATCTGCATGTGTGCATATTATCTGTTGGTAGGTATGTATGAAAAAAAGATATTTAAATGATATATGGCAAAATCCATACTATAATAATATTATAAATGCGAAAGTGTGTCTGTCTGTCTGTCTGGTCTAAGATCCGAATCTAAATCGAAACGTACCGGTTTGATAAGAGAATCAAATTTATTTTATAATAAATTTCATATATTAGAAAATAAATTAAAAATGGGTAGACAACAGAAATCCTGGACAGAATATTTTTAATTATTTTTTGAAAAATGATTTTTCATAAAATGTTGCAAAATGAAGATAATAATAAAATTTTATACTGGACTTAAAGTATAGAGCATATAGAATGTGCAATCGTAGGGTAGACTATTATTTACCTGGATAAATAATGGAAATAATAGTCTACCCTATTATTTACCTGGATAAATAATGGAAATAATAGTCTACCCTACGATTGCACATTCTATATGCTCTATACTTTAAGTCCAGTGTAAAATTTTATTATTATCTTCATTTTGCAACATTTTATGAAAAATCATTTTTCAAAAAATAATTAAAAATATTCTGTCCGGGATTTCTGTTGTCTACCCATTTTTAATTTATTTTCTAATATATGAAATTTATTATAAAATAAATTTGATTCTCTTATCAAACCGGTACGTTTCGATTTAGATTTGGATCTTCTACTAGTCTGTCTGCTACGCTTTCACGGCCCACCTGTTCATCCGATTTTGATGAAATTTGGTACAGAAATAGGTTGTATCCCAGGGAAGGACGTATGCTACTTTTTATCCCGGAAAATTAAGGGTTCCCGCGGGAATTGTAAAAATATTTCACGCGGGCATCATCTAGTAATATTCAAAATTCAAAATTCAAATGTTTTTTATTCAAATAAACTTTTACAAGTACTTTTGAATCGTCAAGTGAATCTACCACTGGTTCGGAATGCCATTCCTACCGAGAAGAACCAGCAAGAAACTCGGTGGTTGCTCTTTTTAGATAATTCATTTACAATTTATCATTATAACTTATATCAATGTGTACATAAGTAACCGCTGTCCTTAGGATATTATAAGTGACACAAGTGGTCCTACGTGAAATAAAACGTTAATAATTCATTTCATAGTAAAATGTGTACTTATGCTGTTATGTACCTACGTATGTTTTGAAATTTTATCATAAAAATATCTTTGTTTCAGAATATATAATGCGGTATAGGCGGCGAACTTCTCAAACCACGAGAGCTTCGCGCCATTCCGACAAGAAATACACAATTCGTAAGTTGACAAATGTCTTTCCCAACTTAGTTGAGACTCACGCCTTAGTGTTAGCTCTAAAACTTGAGCACCTGAAAGCCGAATTTCCCCATATCCATCTAAATTTCTAGGAAAGAGCACCTGCATCCCTGCGTAACTTTCTATTCCAGGCATTAAAATTAAGAGTCCCACCAACACTACAACCCATTAACGTCCCACTGCTGGGCACGGGCCTCCGCTCTCATAGGAGAGAGGGAATTAGAGCTTAGACCCACCACGCTGCTCCAATGCGTGTTGGCGGGCTTTAACGACTATTATAATGTTTGTGATCATAACCGGGACCGACGACGGCTTAACGTGCTCTCCGAGGCACGGGAGTGAAACACCGCCAACTTCCTAACTCCGGGCTAGTACTGAGAATTTCTATAAAAACCCAACACTTAATTATGGCCCGACCCAGGACTCGAACCCGGGACCTCGTAGCCCACAGTCGAACATGCTAACCACTAGACCAACGAGGTAGCGCTACAAGTTATATTTTGTTTCTAGGGTTCCCCGAACTAGTCTAATTTGCTTCAACTTTACCTACAAATACTTTATGATTAATAATAACTTATGCTTTAAATATACAATCGAAGTTTGTCACTTGAAAGTGAAACTAATATCATTTGTTTGAAAATGAGATCTGGGACGCGCGGGCTCTGTGTTTAAAACTTTGCCGATTAAAACTTTTTAGCATCCCGGTTGTATCGAATCTGCTACTCCATAATTTGTTTTTGTATTGATTTATTATTATGTATACACCATTAATTTATACGTCCCGCTTGCTGCGGGGAAGGATCCAAGCAGCCGGTGGTCAGGGCTCCAGAGAGAGGAATTTCTTCACAATTCGCGCCGTCTCAAGAATAACCGCCCTTTCCAACAACCTTTTTAATACAAAGCAATGATGAGGTCTAGGTTGAAGCGCGCCCGCCTAGAAGATGCCTATTCACTCTTTCCTTGAAGGTATTTAAGTCATACGTGGCAGGGAATACATGTGCTGGAAGGGCATTCCACATCCTGGCGGTTCGAATCAGAAACATAGAGCAGAACCGTTTCGTTCGTCGAAACGTGTTGGTCGAAACTTTTCGCAATAAGATCACTAGGTAACTGATACAATCATCGGTACAATAATCGTTGAGTCAACACTCCACCTGGCGGTAATCTCGTGAGCAAGGTCCAAGTATCTCGATACTTTTTCCTTTTCTGCTTAATAACTCTAAGTCAGGTCTATTGGCAGCAATATACCTATCAGTGATAACCGACCGATCCCAATAGAGTATTGATTTTATTAATAGGACTGCTGCGTGAACAGGTAATCAACTAATTGGTTTGGGAAGTAATTGGTCAATGTATACGAATTACGAACCGTATTTGTTATCAACAGTTGTTGGGGCAGTCGTTGTTTGCTCAGGCTATTTCATGTAATTATGGCAATGAACGGAAGATTGTAGTTCACTTTATCATCGCAGCTTCATCACAGAATCATGATTGCTTTAAGTTGTCCGTGAAGAGTGAAGACTGAAGATATTATAACCGCTCTAAGTTTTGCTACCGTTTTTTAACTCACTACAGGGTAGCCCATGTCTGCGATCTCACCTGGTAAGTGATGATTCTGTCTAAGATGGTAGCATGCTAATCTGTTAGGGGTATGGGTATTAAACACGTACCTCTAATCGGTTAGTTGTATGAAACCAAATTTCCCAAAGACCACCATCACTTCCAGTCCTAAGACGCTTACCGTAATTGATTCATTTACTTAAATCTTTATTGCACTCAGATAAAAGGATTTGTAAAAAACATTAAAACTAAGAACCTGTAATTACAAAGCATACAAAGCCAAAGATTATCATTTTTATCGGTCTACTCAATTAAACAAGCTAATAAGAACATTCTGGCACAATGTCCATTCACCTTTATAACGCCGAATAGCAAAGAAGCTTTCCTTCTATTTTTGTTTCTCTCTCTCTCTGCGTCTTATTCCTCATTACTGAGGGTCCTGACTCCTTTCTATTAATCAAATAATGGTAGGAGTTTTCTTGGGATAATAATGGGGTGCACACGTCCTTCCGCATACGACTCGACTAAGAGTATTAAACTAGGTTTTGTAACGATTATTATCAGATTTTAGTGTTAATAACCGGGGTCGACGGCTTCACGTACTCTCCGAGGCACGGAGGTAACGAAAAGGCCAAATTTGGACCTCGACATTAGGTCACCCATCCAGTTACCGACTTGGGTCAACGTTGCTTAACAATTTCAATCGATTGATATGCGTTGTCACAACTAGGCCACTCGTCACTCAAACGGATTCCCTAGTTTTGTTTACTTAGCTATTATCTTTTTATTCAAGCTTACTCTATCGGAAATATTCTGGCAAAATGTCTATGTACGCCTTTATCAGAGAGGCGGGTACTTTTATCCCGTTACTTAAGTAGACGTGATAAATATTTATGCCAAGAGTCTACCTTTCCCCCGCTGGCACACTGCCAAATGTTATCAGACAATGTTACGGCGCCTCGCAGACTGGAGCAGCATTAACTCTTCTATTTTGCTGATGTTGCATAGCAATTTTATTTGCAATACAGGCTTTTATCTGCAGACATTTTTAATCTGTGCTCTTATTATTTGTAAACATATCCAATATTTTCGTCTATACCATCTGATGTTCTTGACTTATTCGTAAAGTGAATAGACCTTCCGTCTAGTTTTGTTTAGGAAGCTGGTTTACAGACCTTTGCCTTTGAGTGGTTTGACTCCTTCGAGCATTTAGACTCAAACTCAATATCGAGGTAATTCTGGCTCATTGTCCATGAGCCTTTATCAGGAAGGCGGATACTTTTATCTTAGACTTAAGTAGACATGATAAATATTTATGCTAAAAGTCAACCTTTCGGCCGTTGGTACACTGCCAAATGCTATCAGACAATGCTACGGCGCCTGGCAGACGGTGGCAGCAATATAACGCTTCTATTTTGCTGATCTAAAATAGCATTTTTTGAGAACGTCTTTTGTCTGCAAACATTTCTAATCTGCGCCTTTTTGAAGTGAAAACTTCTTTAGCCGCGTTGAGCACTTTTTCTTAGGGGGTAAACTTGGTAGATTCGCGTGCAAACCTCTCTTCGTAAAATTAAATCTTTTAACAGTGCCTAGTTTATACATTTATGAAACATCTGTGTTCGTGAGAGAAAACCATAGTTTATTTATTAAAGCTAGCGATATCTACCCACGGTGTACTAGAAACACAGACAGGCTTGTGTTTTAAAACTTAAGAAGTCCCGATTTTAAACTCTAATTTGCTATTAATTTGATAATTTTAAGTATTTTGCACGCCATTGCATGGCTGATTGTAACTTGCTTACCCTTTTATATTAATAACACCTTACATAACTTACAATCATGCAAATAAAAATATTCTATTCTAATATTCTATTCTATTCTATTCTATTCACCGACCGCGTCGCGATGCTCGCGTTGTTACGGGTATTACAATACAAAAGGTCTTAAATATAAATATAATTTGCCTGGTGGGAGGCTCCGGCCGTGGCTAGTTACCACCCTACCGGCAAAGACGTGCCGCCAAGCGATTTAGCGTTCCGGTGCGATGCCGTGTAGTAACCGAATAGGGGTATGGGTTTAATATAACTGCCATGTCCCTAACAGGTTAGCCCGCTACCATCTTAGACTGCATCATCACTTACCATCAGGTGAGATCGCAGTCAAGGGCTAACTTGTAGTGGATAAAAAAAAAAAAAAAAAAAAATACTACATTCGTAATTAAACTTTAATCCTTTAGTTTTAAAGTTTATATTTTAATAATTTTAACTGCCATTTATTTGTGGTAAAGAATATCCTGTCCTTCGATTTTCTACTCTACCTTCCAGTCATCAGACAATGGTACGGGTGCCTTGTAGACTGTGGCAGCAATAACGCTTCTATTTTGCTGCTGTTTCATAGCAATTTGCAATGCAGGCTTTATCTTACCTGTATACATTTTTAATTCGCGCTCTTATACGTTTTTTGAAAAATGTACATCTTCCGTATTCCCTAGAAAATTATAGAGAACTAGATGATGCCCGCGACTTCGTTCGCGTGGATTGATGTTTTTTTATTCCCGCGGGAACTCTTCAATTTTCCGGGATAAAAAGCCTATAGGTATGTCCTTCCCCGGGATGTATCATGTAACCTATCTCTGTACCAAATTTCATTAAAATCGGTTGAGTAGGTATAGTTGGGCCATTAAAGCGAAGCAGACAGACAGACAGACGGACAGACAGACAGACAGACAGACACACTTTCGCATTTATAATATTAGTATGGATTAGTGTTTCGGACAATGCTTGGGAATTTGTCTACCTAGCTAGCAGGAACAGTGAAAAAAAAAACTAACTAAGTAGCTGTTTTTTTTAACTAGTTTTTGTTTTTATTTTGACCAATTTTGGGCGAAGTAGGCGGTTTTACGTTTAGCTTTTATTAGGCCCATATTCCACGGATTCTCGCTATATGAACACATAAATATTATTGGTACTTAATTTATATCCAAAGCAATACTGAGTTTAGACACCGTTGCTCTTAGTATTAGAGACGCCCCGAATTATTCAATAAGTACATATTGGTGCATATGGGTATATATATTTATATCTATTTATTGGTCTAAAATTTATGTACTTTATTTATTTATTTTTATACAGCACCATCCCGCGCTCAGGTTTATTTATCCTTTCACCAAAGGTTGTCTGTAAGAGATTGCTTTAGCAATAAGACCGCCTTTGCACATTTCTATGTAGTTGTTCACTACAATAAGGTTCACTCTTCAATGATAGGACTAATAAAAATTAAAATGCGGGTATCTTCGGTACTAGTTTACTGCCGACTGATTTGCTATAATTAGCTTGACATGCGTGAGTGTTAATGATATATATTTTACAAGATATCTTCGGCCAATTTTCATAGATATATGTTACGCTTTATAGATAGGCAGCAATACAATACAAATTAATATCTATATATAATATAACGCCAAATAACTTAAACATAAATTGTCTTAGACATACATTGTCTTAGACATACCGCCCACCAAAACGATAGTTTTTTACTTAGGTAGGTACATAAATTCCGCCCACCATGACATTCAACACTATAGTTCTTTAATTACATTATAATAACTCCAAATTCTTAATTATTTCTTCTTCTTAAACTACGTTGTGTGTTGCAATTGTGCACAGTAAATATATTTTCTAAATTTATTATCTCAATATTTATTCTTTTCAAAACTTCGCAGTACGCTCTCTCTTTTACTCTTTCTGTAAGATTTGAAAAAATGTAAATACTTTATAATATTTTCTTTGTCTTCTCTCCTTTATTCTTTCTATATTGTTGTCATGTGTTTCAGTCTTGTTGTTGACCTGAGATAATCCAACCCAAACATGTTTTTTGTGCCACAACACCGTCAGCAGTCTTTATCAAGCCTTCTTCTATAATTTTAGAGAAGACGTCGGTACCGAGCAAAATGTCGACACCACCTGGTGTAAAACAGGTAGGGTCAGCCCGCTGTATATTTTGGAGTTCTGACCAGTTCTTCGTGATATGCATCGCCGGTAATATTGTCGATACTGTATCCAACACATAAGCCTTCACTCTAATCTCTTTATCTTCACTGAACCGCGACGACATTGACAGCTCAACTGAGTGTTTGCTCGTTAGCTGCGTTCCTTCCCGCACTCCAGAGACTACGGCATTAACATTCGTTTTTGTTAGACCCAAAAGCTCCACTGCTCCAGAAGATATGAATGACGCTTCGGATCCTTGGTCAATGAGGGCTCGAAGTTTGCATTTTTCTCCATTTTTTTTCTTAATCTTCACTTGTGCTGTGGCTAACAACACCTTTCGACCCGGTTGTTCTCTTGAAAAGTGTGCCGTTGTGATCATACATTCTGGGTGAGTTTCTTCGACTGTATCCTTCTTTTCTTCTTGATTCGTTCGGTGTAAGAGAAAGGCATGTCTTCTGCGGCAAATCCTGCAGGTTCCTTTACATAATAATTCGTATACACTATGATTTGGCATGAGACAGTTAAAACATAATTTATTATTCTTCACGAATGAGTGGCGTTCTTCAACAGGCCGCTGGATAAAAGCCTTACAGTTTTTAATACAGTGCTCCCTTGCTTTACAGTAAGCGCAACCACGTGATGTTCTGGCATGAGCAGATTGAAATCTTTCAACTTCGAGTTCCTCGAGGGTAACGTGGAACGACTTGTGAGCAGATTCGTTTTCACGTGATGATGTGGCTGCTGCAGGCGCGATCATTTCTAAGGTTCTAAATCGAAATTCTAGAAACTTTTTCATCTCGTCCCAGGTAGGCATACTTTCAGAATTCTCTCTGTAGATCTGTTCCTCCCAGTCCTTTAAAGACTCTGCATCCAATTTTTGAGTTATCAAAAATATTATTATTGGATCCCAAGAGTCAGTGCTTATTTTCAAATTATTCAAACTACTCAAACACTCCAACGTCGTATCTAATATGGTTTTAATTTGATTTGCTGACTGGTTCGTCGCCTTTTTCTGACCGAATAATCTTTTAAATATCGAATTCGTAATCATTTTTTTGTTGCCGAATCGCGCTTTAAGCAAGTCCCACGCTCGAGTGTAATTTGTTTCTGTAATCTGTATGTTTCGTAATAATATTTCTGCCTCACCCGAAACTGTAGTTTTTAGGTAATGCAGCTTCTGTACGTCGCTCATCGAAGTATTATGAACAAGGGCAAAAAATAAATCTTCATAAGATGGCCAATCTTCGTATTTTCCGGAAAACGTAGGAAGTTTTATTCGTGGCAGTTTAGTGAATGAAATCTGACCGCCCTGAGTTGCATTTGACAAACTGGGAACATCTGCAATCCTTGGTTGTAATTTTAATAATAGGTCGGTCAAATCTGCGTGCATGCTTAAGTATACTTCTTCAAACTTATAAAATTCCTCTTTCAAAAAATACGGCAAAATTCCCCGTTGTTCCCTCGTTGTACTTCTCGTGAGGCTGTTATGTGCTTGTTTAAATGTGTCCCAATAATCTTCAATGGACTTTATTCTCGCCTTTACATAACCTATTGTGAGTCGTTGTTCCGGGCATTTTTTAATATTCCTTTGCGCATTTCGTAGCATATTAGCTACATCTTCCAAAGTAGTTAAGTATCCACTTTGTTCAAAAGTAGGCGTTGTCATATTTCAATTCTCAAAATCAATACGAAATATATAAATAATCTAACAATTGTATTGTTCGAATGTATTCATCAATCGCCTTTGTCTTCAAGTCCGTCACTAAATCCGGTTCGTTATGACCACTATGTTCACTACAATAAGGTTCACTCTTCAATGATAGGACTAATAAAAATTAAAATGCGGGTATCTTCGGTACTAGTTTACTGCCGACTGATTTGCTATAATTAGCTTGACATGCGTGAGTGTTAATGATATATATTTTACAAGATATCTTCGGCCAATTTTCATAGATATATGTTACGCTTTATAGATAGGCAGCAATACAATACAAATTAATATCTATATATAATATAACGCCAAATAACTTAAACATAAATTGTCTTAGACAGTAGTCTTAATACTGCTTTTCTGTATGTAACTGTATACCTACTGTATATTTTGTGTGTGCAATAAAGATATCTAAATAAATAAATAAGTACCTTTTATTAGATCTGCATGGTTTAGTGAAGGAATTCATATTCCTAGCACGTAGGTCTACGTAAGGTCTACGTACGTATGTAAGGTCACTTGATACTTTTCATCATCGTCACAATCATTAGGTAGGTACCTATCTCAAGTCTCAACCCACCACTGGCCATCTACTGAGAACAAGCCTCTTCTTAAAATTTTAAGAGTTCGGCCATAGTCCACCACGCTTGCCAAGTGCGGATTGACAGGATTGACTTGGTCATACATTTTTGAGATCATTATGAAGAACTCCTGAGCATACAAGTTTCCTCACGATGTTTTCCTTCAACGTAACCTAGGACTGTAATAGCAAATGCTTAACTGGCTTAACTCGTACTAGCAATATATAATTTACTAGATGATGCCCGCGACTTCGTCCGCGTGGATTAAGGATTTTTGATTCCCTCGGGAACTCCTTAATTTTCCGGGATAAAAAGTAGCCTATGTCACTCTCCGTCCTCGACTATACCTATGCCAAAAATCACATCGATCCGTTGCTACGTTGCGGTGTGATTGAAGGACAAACCAACAAACACACTTTCGTATTTATAATATTAAGTATAATATTATGATTGCATAGACACATAAATATGTTTCTAGATTAAAAAAAAAATTTAAAAAAAAAAAAAAAACCGACTTCAAAAACCACAAACACCAAAAAGTAAAAAATAATTTAATTTATTATGTATACAAAAGTTAATGTAGTTCTATAATATTAACATTTTTTGGAGTCGGTACCAATTAGCCGCATGAACCGTCTACCTACTCTTCATTATTGTTGACGTGACTCCACATTGGCACCAACTCCAAAAAATGTTAATATTATAGAACTACATTAACTCTTGTATACATAATAAATTAAATTATTTTTTACTTTTTAGTGTTTGTGGTTTTTGAAGTTGGTTTTTATTTATTTTTTGAAATTTTTTTATTTCTCAATTTTTAGTGGCCCCACTGTTTTTTAATTAAACTAAAAATAAACCAAACTCTCATCAAACTACCCTTGAAGTACATCCTTTCCAATAACAAAAGAATCATCGAAATAGGTTGGCTTGATATTGAGTTATTCGTCCATTTGTCACGCACACACTTAATGCAAATCTAAGACTTATATGATTTTCTCATGGATGCCATTGTCAGAACTGGACCAAATTGAAATGGGACCACGCGGGAAGCACCAGCTTTCAAATAAAAAAAGAATCATCCAAACCGGTCCACCCAGTCAAAAGTTCTGAGGTAACAAACATAAAAAAAAAAAAAAATATATATATACAGTCGAATTGAGAACCTCCTCCTTTTTTTGAAGTCGGTTAAAAAACTGTTTCTCTTGAGGCAGCATTAACTGCCTATCATGGATACCTTTCCTCACTATTGAGGTATGGTATCATTATATGGGGCAACTCAAGCGATATGATTACAGCATTTAGAACCCAAAAAAAATGTATAAGAATTAACTATCTTCAAACTTGCAAACCGTTATTTAAATCTAAAAAGATTTTACCACTTCCGTGCCTATACATTTATGAATCTCCATTATTTGTGTTTAAAAATATTAATTTATTTCTAAGTACATACTCACAACCATACAAAAGCAAAAGATACAAAAACAATATTTCGTTGCCTCAACAAAGGCTAAGTCTGTTTAGTAAAAACTGTTATTGTATGGTCATAAGGATCTAATAATAAATTACCGAATAAACTAAAAGAACTAAATCTACCCTTATTATCTTCTGGATTATTGTTTTTATTCAGTACAAGAATTCTTGAATTCTTAAGTAAGAATATTATATTCGGTTTTAAGATATTTATTTCTCTTAACAAGAGATTGAAACATAAGTTATGTAGTTAATTATAACACAGAAGCTTGCAATAAATATTATTTTAATTAATTCAATATTTGGACGTCGGCAACGATAAAATATGCTTGTACATAATAACCTTATAACATCTTGTCTGTACCATATTTTACCAAATAAATATTTACTTTACTTTACTTTACTTTAAATAGAAGTAGAGTCATAAATGAGTTAGTTATAACAGTAGGAATAGAATAGGTAGATTTTTCTTCTATGAGTCTGTGTAATAAATAAGTTAGTTTTTTTGCTTTTGTGTGGAGGTAAAAGGGTACCTATTCTATTTTATTTTCCTCGTTAACTGGGTTAAACATAATCCTCCCGTTTTATTATCCCCAGCGCCCGAAAGGGTATATTTTGTAGAGGGGAGATCTCACTAGACTATGTAATTATTTGATAACGAGGGTAGAAACGACTAGCTACATAACAAACACCGGGATGTTAAATGAAATCTTTTGTTGCGCCTTTGGAAACGAAGGTAATTACGTACAATAATAATAAAAATACGCCATTGAGTACATCGATATACCAACTTACTACCTATTCTGTGGGTATATCTTCAAATTGTTTATTCGTTGCTCAGGTCAGGATACATGATAATGATACATAATATAACAAAAGCATCAAAAGGCCTTCGCTATGGTTTAAAAATAAATAAAAAATTGTGACTTAGAAAAAACAAAAATCATACTAATATTATAAATGCGAAAGTGTGTTTGTTTGTTGGTTTGTCCTTCACGCCGCAACGGAGCAACGGATTGACGTGATTTTTGGCATGGGTATAGTTGAGGACCTGGAGAGTGATATAGGCTTTTAGGGACTTTTTTTCCCGGAAAATTAAGGAGTTCCCGCGGGAACCAAAAATTTTAACCACGCGGACGAAGTCGCGGGCATCAGCTAGTATGAAATAAAACCAGTATCTTTATTTTTAATGTTTATATTACTCTATGGTAAGTAATAAATAAATTAATAGATTTACAAACTAGACAATCAATCATCACTATCATCACAATGTGATCACTTACATACTAATCATATTATACTACCTATAATTATACCTATCTATAATTTTATAAAACAAAAGTCCCCCTGCCGCGTAGACCGTCTGTCTGTCTATCTGTTTGAACGCGATAAATTCAAAAACTACCGAACCGATTTTCACACCGTTTTCACCAATGACTGGAGTGGTTCAAGCAATGACCTCAATTTACATAGACGGGCCCTGTCAAACAAAGAATGTGAACTTATTTTACCAACGCCATCTAGTCTGAAAAGCGGGACAGCGCTATGGCGGGGACAAAGACAGGCTTATACAGATGTGGAGCGCGCTCTACAGGTCGGACGTTCTATGAAAGGGCCCATCTATAGTACCTACATATATATCGATGGGTTCAAGAGGAAGTTTTATGTAAATAATTCACGACGACGATTGTTGAAGATGTCGGAAAAAATCAAGCCCACTGGAAGCTTTAATCGAAAACGGTGCCTATCTAATCCCTTTGAGAATATAACAAAATAATGTATGGTGGAATCGGTTATCTTTTATAGGTCTACAGAAAAGTCCGCGATGGCATAAATGTCTATCATAGGATAGCTTACTATACCCATTTAAAAAAAAGATGGTAACATTATAATGACTTGGAAAACTATTTTGACTCCATACGATATTAATTACTCAATTACCTTGCATTTCATGCACATAATAATTATACTTTACCCCATACAATTGTAAATAATTTCTTAGCAGTTATCACCAAATTAAAACTATCGCATGACCAAATAAATTCAAGCGGGCTCACTCCGACGCGACACGAGTGATGCAACCACCCCCGGCATTATATAAATGCTATGCTACCCGTGCGAAGCCGGGACGGGTCACTAAAATACCTATACTACTTAAATATACAATGTTTTACGAATCCTGCCAGCTTAGAAGATCATCAAGCACTGCTTCCATCATTGGATTTCCTCCAAGACGAGTTACCTGTGGACGGTAATTAAATATCAACCATCTTGATCATCACTTCAACTATACCTACTCGATTTCTAAGTTGATATTGTCTTACCATTTTATTATCTGATCTGCAGCTTCCCATAACATTTTAATATCTAGCTTAGAATATAAGTAGGTATAAAGCCAAAATTAATAAAGTAATTATGGAACCAGCTTCCATCTTCTGTATTCCCTCATGATTATAATAAGGGGCTCTTCAAAGGGCGGTTAAATAAATATCTCAAAAGCCGGCAACGCATTTGGGGTTCCTCTGGTGCTGCAAATGTTCATTGGCGGCGGTAATCACTTAACCACCCGCCTGTTTGTTTCTCTCGCTATACATAATATATTTTTAAAAAAATTTACCTCTGCCCGGGCTGACTTGTCAAATTCCAGAAGAACTTTTCGCGTATATTGTAAGCTACCGCTTTTTTCCAGCAATG
This sequence comes from Erebia ligea, assembly GCA_917051295.2. NCBI lineage: Eukaryota > Metazoa > Arthropoda > Insecta > Lepidoptera > Nymphalidae > Erebia > Erebia ligea. The sequence goes on from OU785228.1 coordinate 15,828,543, forward strand.
ACATGCAATGCTTCTTGAGTTCAACGTCACGGGTCCGCTGACGAAGGATATCTTTGTTTTGTTAAGGATCATTAAAAAAAATTCACATGTTCTTACGGAGATATGGAAAAATGTACATCAATTGCCGTCTTCAAGGATTGCTTAAATCACCAGTATATTTAAGATCTAGCCCCATTACAGATGCACGTCGTGGCCCGATACGTAGCGTATTTAATTAGATTCATGCAATTGCAACGGCAGGCCTGAGCGCACCTATGGAGTATGGAGATACGTTCTTAATCCTACCAGTCGTTCAATGGAGCCGTCTACAGTCGACACCTCATTGTGTGTAATTATATTCTATGGTATAGCCAGTGCAACGCTGCGTGGTGGCGGGGGACTTGGCGGAGAAAACTGGCAGAATTTTCAATGCAAAATTCTGTCACTCTAACGTCTTTGCATGCAGTTTTCTACATCTCTCAACCATAGGCAAGAGTCACAGACCAGTTATATATAAAAGGATCGCTGATCTTGGTGCCAAAACTATCATGGTAGCTGGGTCTGTCATTTGTATGGGAGTATACCTAATTCCATATATACATCCATACTAATATTATAAATGCGAAAGTGTGTCTCTCTGTCTGTCTGCTACGCTATAACGACCCATCTTTTCAACTGATTTTGATGAAATTTGGTATGGAAGTAGGTTACATGCCGGGGAAGGACATAGGCTTTCTATCACGGAAAATTAAGGAGGTCCCCCGGGAATTAAAAACAATCCACGCGCACAAAGTCGCGGACATCATCTATCATCTAGTATGAATATTAATACTTACGCTATAATATATTCTAGAAAAATCTAGAATACTATTACTACTATCCTATATACCTACTAGGTATTTATTTATAAATCTTACCTAATTCTTGTGCATCTATATATTGTATCCGAGTGGTTCTAGTACCTGTAGTTTTTATTACATTCTATTCTTATGCTTAGTTTTTTAATTGCAGTTTTGTGTGAACTAAAGATTTAGTAAAAAGTTCATGATAGTGCATTATTCACACAATTAACTAAGTCCTTTAATATTTAAGTTAATTCGAACTCGAAACGTTATTCAAAGTTTGTAGCAATGTACCTAACAATTTGCTGTTTATTTATTTTTAGTGGGGTCTTTATTAAAAAAAAACGGTCAAGCGCGAGTCAGACTCGCGTACAAAGGGTTGCGTACCACCACAAACACACAGTAAATAACAAGAAAGATGTCATAACAACACGTAATAAGCTGTGAAATAACTGACGCTATGGCGCTAAACTGGTAGCGCCTGACAAACAATTCGATACCCTATGAGTACGGAACCCTAATTAACGATTTTCTGATTTTTACCTATACTTGTGCTGTAAGACATTGCTTCTTGCCAAATTTCATGATTCTAGATCAACGGGAAGTACCAGGTTTTGATTTATTGGCGAGTGTCAGAATATGCATAATATGCCGCATAAACGTTGAGTCGTCAGCTTAATTTTCTTTACAACTCCAAGGGACCGTGGAATTAAGTATTTGATATTAATTTCTACTTGATACCTCAACGCGTTCCCGAGGAAAAGGTAGTTGACAGACAGACAGACAGACAGACGGACAACGAAGTGATCCTATAAGGGTTCTTTTTTTCCTCTTGAGGTACGGAACCCTAAAAATAGGAACAAGGTTCTTTAGTCAGTTATCGTTTAATTTACCTATGTATGATGATGCCTGCGACTTTTTCCGATAATCTGTGCACTTAATTTTATAAAGAAGTTTGTGAGGTTGTAGTGGCTAATCTCTGGATCTAGGTACTGAACCGATTTTGAAAAATCTGGTACCAATAGAAAGCCACATTATTTGTGAGTGTCAGGCTATATAAAAAAACTAAAAACTAGGGAGTTCCCGTGGGAATTTAAAAAACTTATTTCACGCAGCGACGTCGCGGGCATCTGCATACACCTATACCTAAGTATATGATACCCGCGGGAATTTTGTAATTTTCCGGAATAACCCTATGTCCTTATCCGGGATACATGTACCTATTTCTGTATCAAATTTCATCAAGTTGAAAAGATGATGGGCCGATAAAGCGTAGCAGACAGAAAAACACTTTAGCATTTATAATTGACCGAGCGAAGCGAAGGTCCTGAGTCTACTTGAGTGAATTGGCGCTTGTCTGTCCGTCCGTCCGTCCGTCCGTCCGTCAGTCCGTCCGTCTGTCAGAGCCTTATAACTTCTGAATTACTGAACGTAATAACTTCCGAATATGGCTTAAAAACGTATAAAAATCTTTATTTCAGGGGGGCTCATAGAAGCGAATGCGAAGTAAAACATTTTTTATAGCGTTACATAGGGTTACGGTATATCATTTTAAAGATAATTAGGAATAGAGTCCAAAAATATATTTTTTTTAATTTTCCCCAAAAATTTACGAAATGGGGGGCTTTCAAAGTGGAGATTTTTTAACGTCCAAAGTTGACCTCAGAACTCAATTTTCTGAAAGGCTGAGCCTGAAACTTGATCAATTATTTGAATTATATCCTGTACTTGAACAACAAATACTAAAATTAGGTAAATATAATAAGGAAACGAAATTATTTAATTTTTAATGAGCTTCAGTACTTTTAACAGAACTTCACAATGATGTCAATAGATGGCGCTCTGTGATACCGCGAGGTCTCAGTTCGGGGCGAACCACTAGTATTATTATAGTATAGATTATTTTAAAAAGGATACTCATTATTTCGTTGTCTCCTGGTTTGTTGATTGCGTGGACAATGGGAAAACTGAACTTGCCCTCTGTCAGATCTTCGCAATAAGACGCCTCGTTTGCCTTTAAAACAGAAAGTAATTTAACCTTATCCGATACGGGCTGCGTGCCTTTATGAGTATAATATTACTACATATTCAAGTACTCAATCCGTCTTTGTCGTCGTCACAACCAATCGACCAGGAGACCGTCGGCCAGTATTTGACGTCGCGTCACTCGCGACGTCCAATACTGAACGAAGGTCTCCTGGATCTCTACAAACACGCTCTTGTGCCGCTTGTTTCCAGCGGCTCCCAGCTACTCGTCTTTCTGTCTCGTCTGGGTCGTCTCTCTATGTCGACCTCCACTAGGTGCGAGGCCGCCATTCAAGCACCTAGGCCGCCATTTCTTGGGATCCCAAATACCTATCGGTTCTTCGTACTATATACCCCACGGCCCATCCATTGCCACTTAAGCTTAGCGACATTTCGAGCTACGTCGGTAACTCTGGTTCGGCTACGAATCCTCTTCGTTTAATTCTTTAATTCTCTCCTCTCCTCATTCGATGTTACAATCTCATTAATTATATTGTTACGATTAGTAAAGTAGGTACACTGGGAGACCTGACGTCACTTGGCCAGTTACCATAATCTAAGTCTAGGTAAGTAATAATATTGAAGTAGATACCTACATGTGTATCTTTTGAGCTCGGCCATTCTTCTAACGCCTGAAAAAAAAAGCATCCTATTTAATTTGTTTCAAACGTTGAACTATGTACCTACCTATTCATCGCAAAAAGTTACAACATTTTAATTACAAGATATAAAAACCGGCCAAGTGCGAGTCGGACTCGCGCACCGAGGGTTCCTACTTCCGTACAAACCTGTAGTAAGTTTTAAATTATTTAAAAAAAACAACTTACTAGATCTCGTTCAAACCAATTTTAGGTGGAAGTTTTCATGATAATGTACATCATATATTTTTTTTAGTTTTATCATTCTCTTATTTTAGAAGTTACAGGGGGGGGGACACACATTTTACCACTTTGGAAGTGTCTCTCGTGCAAACTATTCAGTTTAGAAAAAAATGATATTAGAAACCTCAATATCATTTTTGAAGACCTATCCATAGATACACCACACGTATGGGTTTGATGAAAAAAAATTTTTTGAGTTTCAGTTCTAAGTATGGGGACCCCCAAAATTTATTGTTTTTTTTCTAGTTATGTGTGAAAATCTTAATGCGGTTCACAGAATACATCTACTTACCAAGTTTCAACAGTATAGTTCTTATAGTTTCGGAAAAAGTGGCTGTGACATACGGACGGACACACAGACAGACAGACAGACATGACGAATCTATAAGGGTTCCGTTTTTGCCAAATTTGGCTACGGAACCCTAAAAACCCGATTGCTGCTCTTAAGGTAGTTTTACAATAGAGCAACAACTTGCGACAACGTGACATGCTTGCCGTGGGAAAATTAATTATTTTTGCAGCCTTGACATTTTATATTTATTTTACATAGTGTTAGGGTTTATAAATATTAAGAACTCATTTGACTTTAAATTGTATTCAAGAAATATTGTGTCATGATCGGTGTTATAAAAAACGTCATTATACTAAAATGTGTCTTCTATAAATAAGCTCGTTTGGCGGTATTTGGGTTAGTCTTCATCTGTTAGCGAAAGTGTAATTTATTATTATAGCCAGTTAATATAAATAAGACGTGTAAATTGTATAAAGTGTAAAATAATAAATAGTGATTGATATTCAGGGTAAACTAATTGCGTTACAAGTATTAAACGCATGAAATAAGTGAACATGGAATTATACAATACGAAGCGTTATCAGTGTGTATTATTTCTACGAGTATCCTGCCTGCGGGTAACAGTTCAGAAGTGCTAATGAACCTCGTCTTCGGCTAAAGTTAAAGGTACGTGTGAATTGATTATTATTTTTATAGTAAAAAAGCATCGTAATTCAAATCAGATTCGAGCCTTAATCAAGCAATGGCATATTGAGGTTAACAACAACGTGATAGTTGTTTTCTTTTGAAGAATAGAAATTAATTTTTTAGAAGTAGCTAAAATTGAAAAAAATATATAAAAACTTTAAAATATCAGCTGAGTGTAAATAAAAATAGATTGTTTCCAATTGTTTGTGTTTGTAGTGGCAATTAGGTACTTCAACTACAACAATTCTATTGGCAGCCTGCATATATTCGATTTAGTTTTTTTTTTGATGGTTTTACATGATTTTCGTTTCGAATAACTACTTCGATTTTCCGATACTTATGTACCATCGTGTGTTGGTTTAAGTATCAGGCAGTAGGTACCTGTACCTTGCCATACCTAGTACTAAGTAGTGCCAACATATCAAAAGCACTTAGTAAATTGTTTTGTTTCGTGAAATGATTCAAGTATAAATGTAGATTTCAATGTTAGTAAGCTGAAAAATAATTCCACTCATTTTAAATTAATTTTTAATATTATTTCCCATCGATGGAATATTTTCGTGTTCATTGTATTTCATACTATATCATATCATATCATTTATTAATTGCATCCATGTAGGTATATATAAAATAAATTAAATATAAATTAATATATACATGAGGCCTCGTCAGGGCATTGCAGATTGGTAACATTAGTGTTGAAGCTAAACAATTTTACGTACTTTTATTTGTTATTTTATTTTTATTTTATTATTATTACTTAATTATTAATCTTATAAAATGGACATAAAATTAGCGGATAGCGTTTTGGCCACGTACATTAAGGGGAATTTTAAGTTTTCTTTAGATATTACAGAAAAAACAAAAGTTATATTTGAGTGAAAGTTTTATTTAGTAAACACGTACCTACAAGTTGAAATTATCTATTTAAATACGAAGTTGCATGAAATGAGCAAGCAATAGGTAGGTACATTAATTTATTTGTACTATTGAACGATCTTTTTTTTGTATCGAAACTTTTTTTAAGAACAAAGCAACTCGACCAATAAAATAAAATAATAAAAAACTCTATAACTCACTTGTGAATAATAGTAATGAAAAAGTCAGTTTGATTATAGGTGTCATTATGTGCCTAATTGCGGTGAACTTAGAGCCACTTTATGAGCAAGTGTGTTGAAAAATTATGTTACATACAGTGCCACAAAAACCACAGTCGGTTTTACTATGCACCGTGTTAATATGATATGTAAGATCTAAGAAATTAAACAATCATGTGACAAAATTAAAATATAGCGGGTAGGCTTCAAAAACTTAAACTCAGCGTTTAGCAACATCGCGTCGCTGCCAGCGAAACCGGTTATACTAAGGTTGCGGTTTTCAGTGTTAACTATTAATTATACAGGTTGCTTCAAAAAAAAATATTTTTTTTTTAAGTTGGTATTTGAAATTTCTTCGTTCATGTTTTCAAAGTTTAAGGAGGTTGTTCAATAGGGTTGTAACGATGAATTTGAGTCTTCTTTTGCAGTAATTATTCACAAATTTAGGTTTATGCAGTCTTGGGTTTTTAAGACTTCTTAATTTTTTACTATATTGTACCTTTACTTGTTGCTTTGAATTTGGGTAATTTTCGGCTAGTATTAAATATTTGACATCTATGGGCATTACTTTACAATATTTAAATAATAAGTGGTAACTGTGTTGTTCTTTATTTTTTTTGGGTACAATAGTTTTTAGGAGTCTCGAATAGAGCTGGTATAACGATTGATATGTGTTTTATATGTGAGCCCATAGCTACTCAGTCCATATAATTATCGATTCACCTGGTGCATTACATTAATGTCGAAAAAAAAGGCGAAACTTCTAAATAAGAAGATTAACGATTTCAGTCAGTCTACCTTATAATTGTTACATTGCATTATATTATTACATTTCATTTTATCTACGTGTGCTTCATAATTTTTAACTACTATAGATATTAAAGATAAATGTTAATAGGTATGTCATGGGTCATGTCACGACGTCATAGTTTCATCTGCACAATTCATAATAATAGTGAACCAACAATTAACGTGTTTTTGTTTCTTTTTTTTCATGTGGACATGAATGAGTACCTACGAAATAAACAAGGTGTGATGATAATGCTTTGACGCTGCGATGGGAAAATACTGGATTATGAATAACACAGAGGCACGTGTATGCTTGCGGTATCGGAAACCACATTGTTGCGATGGAAAAATACTGGGCTATGAATAACACTGAGGCGTGTGTATACTTGCGATATCGGAAACCACATTGTTGCGATGGGAGAATACTGCACTATGAATGACATGGAGGCGCGAATATACTTGCGGTGTCGAAAACCACATTGCTGCGATGGGAAAATACTGAACTATATGGTGAAATCATTCATTAATTTATCTATTTAAGCAAGTTTATATAGAATCATGTACTTGTTGCTCAGTCGAATAATAATATTTTAATAGAATAGGGGCCGGTTGATTCAAACCACTGGTTATCGTAGCTTACGTTAACGTCTGTTAATTTACTAGTGTTGCTTCATGGAAAAAAATGATAAATCGACGCCTTCTTTGACTAACGCTCGTTAGCGCCATATTATGAGGTTGCGTGTCTGTCAAAATGTGTTGATGCAACCCAACCTAAGCTGTAAATTTAACAAATCGTTAAGCATGATATTTAATAATTTCATGATTGGTTTTAAAATAGAACTTTCAAAACGAAAATAATGATTCATTTTCTTTTTTATTGAATTAGTTAGGTTGTGTGTGTAATAGATGATGAAGAGATAAATTAATATTTGAGTCTTTGTTACCTAACGAGAAAGAAATAAATTCCATATATTTTTTTACATTGTCTGAGGAATAATGTGATTTGATAACATTGCTGTTTATGGGTAAATTTTATGTTTGATTATAGTACGGCATTGATCGATCGATCGAATTGAATGACAATTGAATTCTGATGCCCAAAATGTTGTGAATATAATGGATAATATGGCTGTGACAAAGTTATTTTAGACGCCTTCGAGTTTCTTGCTGATTCTTCTCGCTAGATCCATTTCGAATCAGCGGTGGATTCGCGGTTGTGAAAGTGCTCTTATTTTACGTGACAACACTATTGGACTTGTATGTTTTTGAATATGTTTGGGATGTTTCTGTTTGATGAGGTTGAAAGTGAAATGCTGTGGGTTGCTCAAGTTATGTTGTGGTTGTTGTGAACGTGGAGAGATCTTTTGAGAGAAATATTTTGGTTATCGTGAGCGTGAAGGATTCGCGCAATTGATGTGTGGTTTTAGTTGACGTGAACGGAGGGGGTCACGCAACTGATATTGTGAAAGTTATAGTTAAGTAATATTGTGAAAGTTAGATGTAAGTGATATCGTGAAGGATATATGGTTTTAATTGACGTGAACGGAGGGGGTCACGCAACTGATATTGTGAAAGTTAGAGTTACGTAATATTATGAAAGTTAGAGGTAAGTGATATCGTGAAGGATATATATGGTTTTAATTGACGTGAACGGAGGGGGTCACGTATCACGCAACTGATATTGTGAAAGTTTTAGGGTTACTGGTTGTAAACGTGAAGGCTTCGTTCGATTGTTGTGATCTCATTTCGATAGTGTGAAGGCTACATGGCTGCTCCACAAATATCCGATTGCATAGTATTTTTGATAGTTTAGTTAACAAAATTTTTATTGAGTTGAGTTTTCATAGAGAGAAGTCTATTCGCTTAAAACTGTACTGTACTGTAAAATTATTTTTGTGGGAGCCATTCTTTAAAATCGGGCTGAAATTTGGGGAGCAATTAGCTATTATGACGTGGACATCTGGAGGTGGCTAGGAAAGGATTTTTGAAAGTGCAATAATATTATAGGAATTATTCCTAATAGGGATAACCGGATGCCCATAAATACCAACGGCAAGGTATATAAAACAGCACTTCAACCTGCAATGCTGTACGGCGTTGAGTGCTGAGCAATCAAAAAAAAAAAAAAAAAAAGATTCAAGAACAGAAATTGCATGTTAATAAGAGGAAGATGCTTAGATGGGCGGCAGGTGTAACGAGACTCGATAAAGTGCGGAAGGAGCACATCAAAAGAAGTTATAAAGTTGCCCCAATAACGGACAAAATGGTAGAGGGTCGTTTACGTTGGTACGGACACATTTTGCGGCGAGGAGAGGATCATGTTGTGCGGAGAACATTGGCAATCCCTCAGAACACGAGGCGGTGAGGGCGCCCTGCAGCCACATGGTGGACAACTGTAGCCAAGGGTATGGAGCGCGAAGCAGTTTCGGAGCAGACAACTCAAGATATAATATTTTGGCGCAAACAGATGAGAAGAGCCGACCCCAAATAATGGGAAAAGGCTAGGAGAAAGAGAAAGAGAATCCCTTATGCAATAAGGAAGGGGTTTGAAATGGGAAATTAGAACTCGAGCCGCAGAATTTTTTTTTTTTTTTGCCACGGAACATAATTTCTGACGTAATAACTAAGCAACGGGAAAATGATTTCATTTATTTTACAACAGTTACCTACTAAATATTCCAAAGAATACTTATGTATACATCGCCATCAAATTTACTAACTCAGTCACGGTGTTTACAACTCACCAACATTTTATGTTTTAAAGCTTCAACATAATATAATGTTCCTCGTTAAAAAGGAGAGCGCCATTCGAATTTATGCAGTTAATTTTTTTTTTTAAATAAGTACTATATTTATATCAAAATCTTAGGTTAGGTTAGGATTTAACATAAATATTCAAAAATAATTTTATATTTTGATTAAAATTAGTTAAATTGAAATGTGGTTGAGGTTTCGGTGGTCATGTTCTAATTTTGGCGATCGTTTGCTATTTCTGGTGATTAGCTAAACATTTTCCCTTGGTGGTTTTTAATATTTAGTGATCACAAATCTGATGATAATATTGGGTGAACTTTGATGATGGATCATTTATAGGGCGAGGGTAAATTATTCATGTTTCACTGTATCTTAAACATGCAGAGTTGTATTTACTTCGAAGATTAGCGGATTAGATGGTATTTTTCAGACTTCCATTGATAGTGTCTGACTTAGTGATTTAGAGGATGGTGTGAGTTTTTGGAGACGAGTAGTGCTATCGAGAGTGGAGGTTTGTTTAATGCTAATTGTAATTACTGTAACTACTGTGTACTAATTTTATAATTTGCGAAGTCTAGTTTATAATTTCCTTAATTTAATTTTTTTTTTTTCCCTTACAAACAGGGTTGTCCATTAAATACCTACAAGGTAACATAGACTTAAAAATAAAAACTTATGTTATTAAGAGGATCGTCTAGTTGTAAATTTTCATACAAAAAGCGATAACGTTTTTCTTCCAGTCAATGTTGTCCAATTTTCATAATTTTTAGAAATGTTGTAGATACAATGAAGAACTATGCTCGTACGTTTTAATTTTAAAGAAATATTGCTTATGTTAAAAGTGGTTAGCGTCTAAATATCCATATTTTTGACCTAAAAACTTCCTCGAGTATTTTAATTTTCTTTTTAAATTTAACTAAACTAAAATACTTGAATATACCTACTCGCGTCGCGTTTCGTCACTAGACGATACTCTTAACGTAAACTATTATGTTTATACGTAAGCCGATCGGTAAAGTAGCCTTAAAATAAAGTAGGTACCTAAAGTAAATATTTATTTGGTAAAATATGGTACAGACAAGATGTTATTAGGTTATTATGCACAAGCATATTTTATCGTTGCCTACGCACAAATATTGAATTAATATTTTAATACGTCAAAGAATTCAAGAATTCTTGGACCGAATAAAAACAAGGATCTAAAAGATATTTGAAAAGTCCTTTTTTTTTAAATATGGTAGATTTAATTCTTTTAGTTTATTCGGTAATTTATTATAGATCCATAAGACATTACAATACTAATAGTTTTTACATGCAACGAAATGTTGTTTTTGTATCTTTTGCTTGTGTATGGTTGTGAATATGTATTTTGAAATAAATTAATATTTTTAAACACAAATAATGCAGATTCATAAATGTATAGGCACGGAAGTGGTAAAATCTTTGTAGATTTAAATAATGGTTTACAAATTTGAAGATAGTATTTTTTTTTGGGTTCTAAAATGCTGTACCTAATCATCTTGCTTGAGTTGCCCCTTTTATTGGTGCCATACTTCAATAGTGAGGAATAGTGAGGATAGGCAGTTAATGATGCCTCTGGAGAAACAGTTTTTCATCTAGATAGCGCAAATATAAATTTATTAATTTTTGTACATAATTGAAATACGTGTTCTTTCCAGTTGCACATTCTATCTATAGTTATTCTCAAAAATTTTGTTGTATTTACTTCTTCTAGGGTAGATGATTTATGGTCAATTTTCATAAATTTTTTGTTTTGAATCTTTGGTTAAAATCTGCGTGATGTTTGTTTTAGTGATGATTAGAGTTAAATAGAAATAAGTTTTATGATTGAGTGATTTGAGTCTTGGAAATGACTCCCAAGTTTTGTGGTCGTTGTGATGATTCGAGTCTTAAAGATGACTCCTAAGTTTTATGATGATTAGAATAAGAAAAGTTTTGTGATTTCGGAGTTAAGTTTTGGTGATAAGCAGTATGTGTGATGAGCAGCTGATCTTAGAGTTAATTTATAAGTTTTGTGATCTTGGAATCGATTCTAAGGTGTATCCTAAAGTCTTGAGATTTTGGAGTTCAGTTTTGGGTGATAAGTTTAGTTAATTTAGAGTTATATTGTTGAGAAAGCTTTGAGAAAGCTTGAAAAATAATGATGTAAATTGAGAAAAATTATAATTATTTATACCATCAGTGCAAAATATCAATAGTGAAACTGAAATAATGATGACAAATTTTAATTTAAAAAAAAATATATTTGTTAGCTACTTATTGTTGAGTGATGAAATCAAACTAAATTACAACAGATTTTCGATTGAAATTAAGCATATTATAAATAAAAAGCACATAGATTTCAAATAAAATAATAAAGATTACAATATGTCAATAGCAATTGGAGGACCAATTAAATGATCAGATGGCCGGAACAATTATCATTTACCGATAAAATAACTATTTTTTTTATTATGCATTCTGCAGAGTTTCTTGCCGGTTCTTCTCTGTAGAGTATAGGTTCCGAACCGGTGGTAGATTCACGCGAGGACTCGTCTAAACAGGACGGCCGAGCTGTTAGGGTTTATAAATATTAAGAACTCATTTGACTTTAAATTGTATTCAAGAAATATTGTGTCATGATCGGTGTTATAAAAAACGTCATTATACTAAAATGTGTCTTCTATAAATAAGCTCGTTTGGCGGTATTTGGAGTCTTCATCTGTTAGCGAAAGTGTAATTTATTATTATAGCCAGTTAATATAAATAAGACGTGTAAATTGTATAAAGTGTAAAATAATAAATAGTGATTGATATTCAGGGTAAACTAATTGCGTTACAAGTATTAAACGCATGAAATAAGTGAACATGGAATTATACAATACGAAGCGTTATCAGTGTGTATTATTTCTACGAGTATCCTGCCTGCGGGTAACAATAGACTTGCTTTCGTTCATTGATTTCAGATTTTTTGTTATTTTTAAAATATTGATTTCATGAATTTTTCCAGTAGTAAATAATTCTCTGTTAATATAATATTGTGAATGTTTCTTAAAATTTTGCACGCCATTATTTGGCAGATTGTAATATGTACCATCTTTATGTAACATCTTTATGTAACTTACAATCATGCAATAAATGAATGAATAAATGAATAAATGAATAAAATTGTATGGTGTAAAGGATAATTATTATTATGTGCATAAAATGCTTAAGTTAACTAACGTAACGTATTTAATTTGTTAATAATTAATTTCGTATCCGTCAGAATAGTTTTCCAATTAGGTACCACATTACATTGTGACAATTTTTTTAAACTTTAAAAAGAGTATAGTAAAACTATCCTTAAAAGATAGACATAATATAATGTCATCGTAAACTTTTCTGTAGACCGATAAAAGAGGAGCAATTTTACCATACATTGTTTTGTTATATCTCAAAGGGCATTAGGCAGCGTTTTCGATTAAAGCTTCCAGTCGGTTTGATTTTTTCAGACATCTTCAACAATCATCGTCATATTTCAACCAATTTACACTATACATGAATGAATATACCTACATAAAACTTTATCTTGAATCACTCCGCCGAAAACTGTATGAAAATCGGTTCGGTAGTTTTTGAGTTTATCGCGTTCAGACAGACAGATGCGGCAGAACGATGACATTGTTTTTTAATCATAATTGTTCATCATTAAAAGTAATATAATCCATTTAAAGATTATAATTTAAAAATAGATATTTTTTTTTAATTTTTTTTTATATTATAAAAAAAAATTTTAAATAATTAAAATATAAACCTTGAAACTAAGGTTATTAAAGTTTAATTACGAATGTAGTATATTTATATTTAAGACCTTTTGTCTTCGTAACAACGCGAGCATGTCGGTGACGCGAATCCGCAAGTTTACCCCCTACCAAAAAGTGCTCAACGCGGCTAAAGAAGTTTATACTTCAATAATTATAAATTTCAATAAGCCCATTGAAAGTTTATGTACCTCTGGTTTACTGAGATTGCAGTAGTCGTCCCTTATCTGGAAGTATGTTCCTAAAGGCAAAGCTAACATACTGTAGTCGGTCTTATCTTCGCTAAACGATTGAAGCATACGGACAGCCATGAAGTAGTATGCGCCATTTTCTATGGGAAGAAAATTTGAAAAATAATTTAGAAGTTCGTGATCAAAATCTTGATTCTTGGCATTATGGTGGGTGGATCAAGTACAAAGACTTGAATAGCTCTAAAATTCTGAAAACTCGTATAATCGATTCCATATTTAAAGCTACCATAGTAATTGTATACCCATAGAATTATTATAGTAGCACCAGTATACAGTCCCACCAAATTATTGGTCAAAGAGCCAGATATACCACGACCTTCACCGATCTGTTAACCAGATGAAACATATTTTTTGTAAAGTTTTAATTATAGATAAATATACGCCCAAAATAGATTGCCTATCAAAATCCTGACCAGGCTATTTTTAAATAATTCAATTATCTATTTCGGCATTACTCTCTCAATGATACTACCAAAAGGGCTCTTGCCTCCATAGATAATAATCAAGGCCGGGATCTGCTGCAGAAAAGGCTGAAACCGGCAAGTGTCTGTCTCATTTTTTGCGCAAATGATCAGCCTAGCGGTCCAGCGCGGAAATGCAGCCAGGGATGAGGGACGAGTGGCCTAGTTGTGACAACGCATATCAGTCGATTGCGATTGTTAGGCAACGTTGACCCAAGTCGGTAACTGGATGGGTGACCGAATTTGGATGTTCCAATTTGGCCTTTTCGTTTCGTCCGTGCCTCGGAGAGCACGTTTTAAGCCAAGCCGTCGGTGCCGGTTATTATCACTAACATCTGATAATTTAAATAATCGTTACAGTAAGAGTTTAAATACTCTTAGCCGAGTCGTATGCGGAAGCACAGTACTCGTGTGGCGGAAGGACGTAGGAAGTAGGAACCCACCGCAAGTTATTATCCCAAGAAAATTCCTACCATTATTTGATTAATAGAAAGAGGTCACGACCCTCAGTAATGAGAAATGTGACGCAGAGAGAGCTAGCTTTAAGTTCTATTGTATTATTATCTATAACGGTTTTGGAAAGTTTCAAACAATCATCAGTAAAATCACGTATGCAGCAAAAAGTTGGCGAAACATGTTTTTGAAGTACCGTATTGGGGTAGTTCTGCAACAGTTGTAAATAATTCATTACTTGTCAGATTTTCATGCAGTAACATAAGCCTTCCTGCATAGAAAAATATTACTTTTCTGGCTTTATGCAGCATGCAGTACCTAGTCGATTTTTTTATAGTGAGGAAGCTATTTACTGTTTTTGAAGTGAGACTTCTTTAGAATCGTTGTGATTTTATAATTCAATGAAACTAAAAAGCAACACCAAAAAGAGACAACCATAATATATAAGATTTAGCCTGCGAGAGAATGAGATAGAATACACGTTTCTCTCGTAGGCTACTTTTTTGGAGTTTCACTTCAGTACCCTTACTCTGAGATTGATCGAATTTAAAATACGGTCTCACTAAGTGAGGTGAATCACATTTGAGTCAAACTAAAATGGACCCAAAAACTCTTGATTTAAAGCCACAAATTCAGTGCAACCGATTCAAATTTCGAAACGTATCGTTTGGAGCGCTAGCTGTGAATGCATACACGAAATTGAGCTCTAAATTAATAAAATTAAGATTCATTTTAGTTTGATGCATATGTAATTCACCTCACTTAGTGAGACCGTATTTTAAATTCGATCAATCTCAGAGTAAGGGTACTGCCGTGTGTGAATTGCACACACACACTTTTTTCTAAGTTTACTGACTTCATATTATATATTTACAATCTAATATCAAATTTTCTGTATATATACGTCGTTCATGTCATTATTAGTTTATTGTATTACTAGCTGATGCCCGCGACTTCGTCCGCGTGGTTTAAGTTTTTTTGATTCCCGCGGGAACTCCTTAATTTTCCGGGATAAAAATCCGTCTTCAACTATTCCCATGCCAAAAATCACGTCGATCCGTTGCTACGTTGCGGCGTGACTGAAGCACAAACCAACAAACAAACACACTTTCGCATTTATAATATTAGTATGTTATGATATGATATGATTATTATCATTCCTAATATTATTATAATAAGCATAATAATATCATCTAAATACCAATGTTAATTACGTTTAAAGTAATATTTAATTATTAGGGGTAGATAGTAATTAATTAAACTAATTTGTTTGTTTCTTAATTACTAAATCATATTTAATTTATCATTCCTTAAACTTACTTCGTTGGGCCATATCCATGTATTGAGCCTCAGTTGGGCTTATGCTATTTTCGCGCCAGTAAACATCTAGACCTTGACCACGAACAGCTTCTAGAAAATGCTCAATGAATATTTTTTCTGCCTAAAATAAAAGAAATATTAGGTTTAATTAATTCACAAATTAGGATTACTCATCTTTTTCTGACAACATTAAAGCGCGATAAAAATTTACCGATTTTCCTTACTTAGCCTACAGTTCGCGCGCTAGTTGAATGCAGAGCTTATGTATTAGTCACCATACATAAGCTCTGCATTCAACTCGCGCGCGAACTATATCTTTTTCTTGTTTTTGATCGTATAACAACTCGACTGGTATTGAATTCGTTTGGTTGACAATTGGCTTATGATAATTATTAGAAACTAGCTGATGCCCGCGACTTCGTCCGCGTGGATTGAGGTTTTTCGGTTCTTTTTTCGGGTTCGGTTGTCGGGAACTTATTAATTTTCCGAGATAAAATGTAGCCTATGTGTTATTCCAGACTATAATCTATCTCTGTGCCAAATTTCATCCAGATCCGTTCAGCCGTTCTGGCTTGATTGAGTATCAAACATACATCCATCCATACATCCATCTATCCAACCAAACTTTCACATTTATAAAAAGTAAAGTAAGTATAGAAGCCAAAAGTTTTTTGGCGCGAACCACTAGTATCTATACTTACCTGTGGAATTATATTGACAAGTTTTTGAAATACTAGTAAAAGTGCATGAAAAGCAGCATTAATGGTCAAGGGAAGTCCGTAAATACAATGGGCTGCGGGTAGCCCTCGCCGGACAATTGAATTGTCCTCAATATCGTCGACTCTAAAAAAACAGAAACAGCTGTTTAGTTTTATATCTACAAGGTGATAAATAAAATCTTGATTAAAATAAGAAATAGTGAAGTGAACGCGAAAAATAAGTGTTAAATTATCTATACAGGGTGGCCCAAATAGTGACGTCCAAAGAAAAAAAATTAGATTCCTTTTAACTAGACCTATCAGAAAATACCTCATGTATGTTCAGCGATTTTTGGTAGTTTTCGAGTTGTAATTTTTAGGGTTCCGTAGCCAAATTTGGCAAAAACGGAACCCTTATAGATTCGTCATGTCTGTCTGTCTGTCTGTGTGTCCGTCCGTATGTCAATAGTTTGCGCGAGAGACACTTCCAAAGTGGTAAAATGTGTGTCCCCCCCCTGTAACTTCTAAAATAAGAGAATGATAAAACTAAAAAAAATATATGATGTCATGCAAACTTCCACCGAAAATAGGTTTGAACGAGATCTAGTAAGTAGTTTTTTTTTAATAATTTAAAACTTACTACAGGTTTGTACGGAACCCTCGGTGCGCGAGCCCGACTCGCACTTGGCCGGTTTTAAAGTTTTTTCGTGTGATTTCTGAGAGAGTAAGTGTTAATTTTTTTTTCTTTTTATCTAGTGTATGTTTCCCAAATTATTTTTTGTGAACATAGTTGCTATGAAGTGTACTACTTTGCATAAAATATATGTTATTTACTTACAGCAAAGCTGCGTTATGAAGCATATTGAGTATATCAAAGATTTGATGTACTATTTCATCGGGCACTTTCAACCAGTAGTTGAACGCAAGGATGATCTTAACTCTCAACTGCTTGCCTTTCACTTGCAGAAGGTGATTATAGGGGGATAATAGTTCCTAAAAATATTAAGAAAAAATTTGATCAAGTGCTTGCCAAAACACGGACTCCATGTCCAGCCGCCATTCAACCGGCAGGAGCCCCCGGTGGGTCCGTAATTTTTTTAAAAAAGAAAACGCACTAATTATTACTGAAACGTAATATATAACTTTCTTTATGTCTTTCTATTCAATTCCAATGAAAATAGTAAAATAGCTTTATGGGGAAAATATGCTTTTTAAAAAATTGCGATCGTTGACGCCTTCTTTCCGTTTATATTATGTAGTTGATTGTAGACTGCAGCTTCTTTATATCACACCTTCATAAAGATACATTATTTAGAAAGAAAATGCCGTTTACAGAACCATGATAGGTGGTCTGGGTATTTTTTATAGACATTTCTCAAAAAAATGACGCAATGTACTCAGGAGCGAGGTGCGCGGGTTGCAAAATAGGAACCGTGCAAAAACTGACAGTTAAAATTCGGTTAGTTGAAAGGTTAAAAGTTTTTATAGTTATTACCTATTCTGTGGTTATATTTTTCGATAATTAATAATAATTATTTTTGCCAAAAACTGTCTGAGAAATCTCATAATGATTTTAAAATAATAATAATTAAAGCAAGCAACACTCGAACGAATAATCCAAAAAAAAAAAACAAATATCTAAAAGTTGCTGTCGGTAGGAATACCATTCCGAACCAGTGGTCGATTTACTCGACAATTCAAAAGCAATTATAAAAGTCTAATTGAATAAAAAAGTTCAGAATTAGAATTTATTTTGTTGTCTTCTCACAACGAAATATTTCTTCCGATTTTGACTAAATATGGAACTAGAAATAGCACCCTAAAAGTAAAATTACTGCGTAAAACTTAGTTGTACATAACATAGATATAAATAATAATTAAACTAGGCTTTTACTTACATTCTCATATTTAAATTCACTATACACTTTTTTTTCTGCCATTTTGCAATCTTGTTGATCCTCCAGAAGTTTAGTCTTGTTTACTTAAATAATTTAATATTTATATAATAATTATTGATCCTTTGTGCTAACGTTTCCATATTATGGAATCAGACTGTCAAATGAATATGGCTTCTTCGGTCAGAGTATTTATTTATGTTTAGCATCTGAAAATGATATTAAGGCCCGTCACAGACGCAATCATAATAATTATTAATAAAATAGTTCTTTACAATATTGAAAAAATAAAGGAATGCTTTTAATAATAACTCATTGTTTCTAATAATAACTTACCAATGGACAAATTTTTATATTGTTGTATCTTATCATATTATATATAAATCAGATTAAGTTAGATTAAGTTGCCGCCAAGCGATATACCTAGCGTTCTGTTATGTCGTGACTCGTGAAGCAACCGAGGGATAAGCGTTTGATAAAATTCCGTACCCCTTACTAGTTACCTAGTCTGCTTCCATCCTTAACTTCATCACCAAGTGAAGAGTCTGTCAAGGGCAACATTAAAATAAAATTATAAAAGACTACAAAAATTAAGAGACTATTTACTATAAGAGGATTACCGCTAATAGTGGATTTAACAAAAAAAACATGGTGTTTTTTTTTCACAGGAAATAGTTGACCGAGCGAAGCGAAGGTCTCTGAGTCTACTTGGGTGAATTGGCACTTGTCCGTCCGTCCGTCTGTCAGAGCCTTATAACTTCTGAATTGCTGAACGTAATTACTTCAAATTTAAATATAATATGTAAACCGATGGCCTCCCGCCGAATATGGCTTAAAAAGTTATAAAAATCTTTATTTCAGGGGGGCTCTCATAGAAGCGAATGCGAAGTAAAATATTTTTTATAGCGTTACATAGGGTTGCGGTATATCATTTTAAAGATAATTAGGAATAGAGTCCAAAAATATTTTTTTTTTAATTTTTCCCCTAAAATTGACGAAATGGGGGGCTTTCAAAGCGGCGATTTTCTAACGTCCAAAGTTGACCTCAGAACTCTCAATTTTCTGAACTCTCAAGCCTGAAACTTGATCAATTATTTGAATTATATCCTGTACTTAAACAACAAGTGCTAAAATTAGATAAATATTTTAAGGAAACGAAATTATTTAATTTTTAATGATGATGATATTTTTAACATAACTTCACAATGATGTCAATAGATTGCCTCTGTGATACCGCGAGGTCTCAGTTCGGGGCGAACCACTAGTTTATATAGAAACAAAAAGCAGAGTTCAAAGTTTTGCATGCAAAGCCGGTCTTATCGCTTAGTTAGCAGTGGTTTTAGTCCGATTTTAATATTGAAACGTTTCCGTCTGGAGTTCGGGTTGTGAATGCATTACACGAAGTTGAGCTCTAAATCAACACGTTTAAGGTTCATTTTACTTTGACGCCAATGTGTTCGAATACGATCAACGTAGGGTAGGTGTGGTTTAAAAACTTGTGGTAAGGGCACATGCTTCGTTGGCAACGGCTTCTAAGGTGAACGGGTCGCGAACCCGTTCACCTCGGTAAGTTTCATTGCTGCTGTCCTGAGGCCGGCCGGGCGAAGTAAAACCTATTATCCAGTCTGTGGTAAAACCAGCTTCGCTGCATATAAATGTGTAAAGATGGACTAAACGAACATAGAACCACAGCAAGAGTAAGAGCATTCCATACTCAATCTGAAGAAAAGTAGTCCTATCTACCCTGCTGCTGTCATTACGCGTTTTTGTGCATACTTTAGGCACCATCTTTAGGTAGGTTAAGCTACCACACTAGGCAGGTACCAACTTACTGTCATCTCGCAGTTTGCATTAAAAATAATAATAAACTCGTTCTATATTAAAAATGTTTGATTGTTATATAGGATAGTTGTAGGTAGGAGTTGCTATCACCGTGACTGCAGGCACCCTTAATGGCACGCAAAGAAACGAGAAAAACGAGTTCAACGCGCCTTTTAGTACGAGATTAGTGAAACGCGCGCCAAGCGTCAACGCGTCAAGCGCGCGCTTAGTATGGGATTTTGTGAGAAATACTTGCATTTGCCGTCATAAAAATTCGACCCAATTTTTTTACTTTAATCGATATTTTAAAATGCTTATTCAACATAAAATAGAAGGGGGCGCGGATATTCCGTCTTTCGGGGGATCCTCTATTTATTGATCACTAAAAAAAAATATTTAATTTTGAACATAATATAATAGGCGACATCCTCGTCAATATAGACGGTATTCTTGCTGCGACAGTTGAGTCTGGAAAATAGTGAAAGAGTGTTGTAGCCAATCATAAATGGCCGCTATGACCGGTGAGCTATCTAGGGGCTGCGCAGCATCTCTCTCTATTCGGTTGTTCCTTTGTTGCTGAAGATCGTGGTCCTGGCTAGATTTTTTTTTTTTTTTTATCCACTACAAGTTAGCCCTTGACTGCGATCTCACCTGATGGTAAGTGATGATGCAGTCTAAGATGGTAGCGGGCTAACCTGTTAGGGGCATGGCAGTTATATTAAACCCGTATCCCTATTCGGTTACTAGGTTACTACACGGCATCGCACCGGAACGCTAAATCGCTTGGCGGCACGTCTTTGCCGGTAGGGTGGTAACTAGCCACGGCCGGAGCCTCCCACCAGGCCAGACCAGGGAAATTCAGAAATTATGAATTTCCAAACCCTGCCGGGGATCGAACCCGGGACCTCCGCACGTTAAGGCAACAGTGCTACACACTGCGCCACGGAGGTCGTCAAAACAGATCATAACCTCGAACGGATTATATTATTTGTTTTCACTGGCACTTTCTGTTCGGACGGACAGACTCGTTCGACTTCCTCTATTAGTTTTTTCTTTTTTTTTTGTGTGTGTTTTGCTAGGAATCCTCCGACATGGTTATCGGAGACCTTATAATATAGCTAAAACACGGCTTTTTTTACCTTATTCTGATTTAATTGTCATGAAACAGGTTCTTTTTTTTACTGTGGTCATGAGTACTGTTTTAGCCGTACGTTTTGTTACTTATGATATTTTAACTTATATTTATATGCTCCCTCTATTGGTTAGACCACCTAGTTGGTGAGGGGCGTAAGCAGCATACTCAATCCGAAAAACATAATCAATGTATCGTCCTGCCACCCCTGCTGTCGTTACTACATAATTTAGGTAGGTTAAGCAACTCACTGCCTTCTCGCTATAGGCATTTGCATAATATTAGCACAGCGTCAGTAGTCATATAGGAAAGAACGTATCTGATTATGTGGTGATATTCTGCACATATGATAATATTCCGACATAGCTCGAAGAGTCGCCAACCTCAAGTGGCAATGGGCGGGGCACATAGTTCGTAGAACCGATTGACGTTGGGGTCCCAAAGTGCTTGAATGGCAGCCTCGCACCGGAAAGCGCAACGTCGGACGACCCCTAACTAGGTGGACGGACGATCTCAAGCGTGCAGCTGGGAGCCGCTGGAAACAAGCGGCACAAGAACGTGCTCTGTGGCGATCCATGCAGGAGACCTTCGTCCAGCAGTGGACGTCTATAGGTTGAGACGACGATGATATTATGCACATATGAGATTCCGACATAGCTCGAAGACTCGCCAAGCTCAAGTGGCAATGGGCGGGGCACATAGTTCGTAGAACCGATAAACGTTGGGGTCCCAAAGTGCTTGAATGGCAGCCTTGCACCGGAAAGCGCAACGTCGGACGACCCCCAACTATAGGTGGACGGACGATCTCAAGCGTGCAGCTGGGAGCCGCTGGAAACAAGCGGCACAAGACCGTGTTATGTGGCGATCCATGCAGGTGACCTTCGTCCAGCAGTGGACGTCTATAGGTTGAGACGACGATGATATTTTGTGGCATTCGCGCATCATGTTTTTAGGTGCCAAGTACCTACCTATCCGACTGCAAATACGTGTACCTAATATTATATAGTTTGTACCGAAGAAGACTGGGTGTCCTTAACACAAATCGATATAAGAAAAGCAAGAATAACTACTTATGGTTCTTGAACAAAATTGTCAATAATCAGGTACGCAATTATCGTATGGTAATAGCATTAACCATTAAGTCTATGACAGTAATTACTCTTAGGTATCTATGTCGCAGCCGGATTGTAGAATACACCGTATTACAATAAGACAGTTTGATGTCCGTAATTGCCTCGTTGGTCTAGCGGTTAGCATGGTTAACTGCAGATTACGAGGTCCTGGGTTTGATTCCCGGTCGGGCATAAAAATTGTTAGGTATTGGGTTTTTCAGTTAAGAAATTCTCAGTGCCATCCCGGAGTTGGAAGTTCGCGGTGTGTGCCCCCCGTGCCTCGGAGAGCACGTTAAGCCGTCGGTCCCGGTTATTGTCAGTAACATGCCGTGACAAAACCCGCCAACCCGCATTGGAGCAGCGTGGTGGGTCTAAGCTCTAATTTCCTCTCTCCTACGAGAGTGGAGGCCTGTGCCCAGCTGTGGGACGTTAATGAGATGTAGTGGTGGTTTGATGTCCAGCCAGATTATAATAGGTACCGACGGCTGCACGAACGTCCGCCGCATAGCTATTGTCCTACGTGTGCGACATACGCGACACCGCGGCTCGATGCGACGCGACGCGACAGTACCAAACGGTGGCTGACCCTATACGTGGCCTACGTTGTCGCGTAGAAAGGTTTGTCATTTTTAATGGAGTCGTAACGCGACACGTTGCTTCGCGTAACTTTTGTCGCTTACCTAGAACACTTACGGGTAATAAAGAGGGGATTTTTGGATTTACTCCAGCGCGTCAGAGATATTTATAGCGTATACGCCCCACGTATCTCTGTTATCGAATGTATGTTAATATGCTGGTTTGCATGGTGGGGTTGGCCGTAAGGAAGTAAATAAATTGGTAAAAAAAATTCGAGCGCGTCAGATATTCAGAGATGTTAAGTGTACCCAAAGGAATCTCCTATTTAAAAGACTGACGATTCAGACGTAACGCAAGGTCACTGCAGTTTTTTGAAAATGCAAAAAAAAATGTCATTTTGAAATACTTTCGAGCGCGTCAGATTAATTATTATCATACAGACGTTTCAGCTTCATTGGGTGTTCAGTGATTGGGCGGACGAAGAGCCGCGCCGCGCCGTTTCGAACAGCGTGAAATGAACCGCCACATTGTAAACCAGCGCACGCCCGCGACTTCGTTCGCGTGGCATAAGATTTTAATTCCCACAGGCACTCCTTAATTTTCCGGGATAAAAAGAAGCTTATGTCACTCTCGGTCCTCAACTATACCCGTGAAAAAAATCACGTTGATCCGTTGCTTTGTTTCGGCGTGATTATATAGGACAAACTCTCAATTTGACGTCGTTGGGGATAGAATTTTCAAAAAGTGCGAATCACGTATTTTTTCAATTCAAACCGAAATCCAAACACCAAGTTTCATGGCTACAGCTTGAAAAATGACGGACTTTCATAAAATCTTTCAACCCCTGTTTACTTCCTTTGGGGGTGAAATTAAAAAAATTGTGACATACTTACGTGCTTCTTTATTTTTTACTGAAAGCCAAAATACCAAGTTTCGTAGATATAACTTGAAAAATATCTTGTATAATAAAGGACTTTCATACAAACTTTCATCCCCTATTTCAGCCCTATGGGGGTAGAATTTTCAAAAATTGCGAAACACGTATTTCTTCATTTTGAACCGGTAGTTCAAATACCAAGTTTTATGGATATAACTTGAAAAATGACGGACTTTCATACAAACTTTCAATGTGTGAAATTTCGAATAATCCGTTCTTAGTGGACTCTTCACAAAGAACGCACCCTCCAAATTTCATGTCTCTAGGACCAGCGGTTTAGGCTGTGCGTTGATATATAAGTCAGTCAGTCGTTCAGGACTTTGAATTTTATATATTATATAGATAAGTGTCAAATGACCATATCACAAATTCCAAAATCAGGACCAGAATGAAATCCGGGTGCCCCGACTCCACGCAGTCTTTTCCGCCCTACCCCTAGATTGTAGTGTTTTTGTAAAGCATGAGGCCATTAACGAAGTTTTTGGCTTAGCCGACTTATTTCTTGTTGTAATACCTACTTGGTTACAATTTTTTTCGGTAAAAAATTTGCATTGTGCATATATCTACAGGTCAATCTTTCTCATCACCAAATTATTATCTAATTATTAATGCTGAGAGCACACAAACAGGGGTCATTAACACTTTTGGCCTTTGGCGTTATTTTTCTCATTGGAGTCAAAATACAAGAAGTTTTAGCGATTACTGACAGAGTTGGTTCGAAAAAATACATTTTCCTGAGGTACCTTTATACTCCGGGTATACTCCGCTTTTATAGGTACCTTCAAATCAAGTGTGAATATGCATCTTCTAGAAAAGCGAGCTCCACCTTAGGCTGCGTCACCACTTGCAAGTAGGTCAGATTGCAGCCAAGTGCTAGCTATATTTAATTTTTTTTAATGTTAGAGGGAGAGCGACTGAGTTTACAGAGCTTTTTTTAACCGACTTCAAAAAAAAGAGGAGGTTCTCAATTCGACTGTATGTTTTTTTTTGTATGTTTGTTACGCGATTTCTCACCCAATTATGAACCGATTTTGATAATTCTTTTTTTGTTTGGTAGGTCATACTGAAGAGGTGGTGAAAAATCTGATGAATATCTCCGGAGATGGAGAACGGAACTCCTCAATGGATAAGAGTAAATTGCTCGCGATCAGTGTGATAGTTTTGTAAACACTATTAACTCTTGTATACATAATAAATTAAATTATTTTTTACTTTTTAGTGTTTGTGGTTTTTGAAGTCGGTTTTTTTTTTTTAATTTTTTTATGTCACATATGATTTTTCCAGCCCGGGTCGGCGTGTCTTATCGTGCCAAAAAATCTTTATATAATTGGCATTCCGAACGAAAAGCACTTGTCAGTCTACTCGAATAAAAATGATTTGAGTTTGAGTTTGAAAAAAAGCTTTGACTTATTTTATCTACAATAATTCTCTGAGGGTACTCTGTTAAAAAACTCTCGTGACAAGAGTTTGTGAGGTACAGTGTCGAGATCTTTGTCCCGTAAAGAGCTGTTGAAACGTTTGTACCTCTATTGGGCTGACACGTCTTCATCTCTGTATTAAAAATACTTGAAATTGTGGTCAGCAAGCAAGCATGCTCTGGTTTAAATTCGTAGCTGAATATTAAATTAAATAAAGAAATCGATAATTTAATTTTGTTACCAAAGTAGATAAGGTTTAAGCCATAATAGTCCGGGAGCCAACGACCTTTTAGGATGACCAAAAGCGCAAAAGCTGAATATTTTTCTACGCTTTATTTGGTATCAGTAGTAAGTGAATGGACCTCCAGCGCGCGCACTTCCGGGGGATATAGCTGCGGCAGCCTCCCACACACGTAAAATAATTATACAAAAAAACTAATACCGCAAAGCCGATACTTTGTTGACAGGTTCATTATGTAGTAAACAAACGAAAAAACGTATCCAGCTGACTTAAATAGAGTGGGGGATTATGCCCCAGCTTTTCACGTAAACGAGTGAAAAATATGCATTTGGTTAAGTGATAGTTAACTTAATAAGTTTAACGAAAAAAATATCCAGCTTTCGGGAACAATTTGAAAGAGGTCTGGTAATACTTTATAACCGGCAAAAACGTCTGGGATTTATTTTTTCGAATTCTACAAGTATAAAATTTAAAGATAAAAAATCAAATTGCCAAAAAAGTGCTTTTTCCGATTATTTTTTTTGCAAATTTTATATGCTGCGCAGTAGTGAAATAACCGCGAACGCTCTACCAGACTGGCAGAACTGGATTCGCCAATGAACGAAATTATATTTTTCCACAATTTCAGCTTGCCTGAAGGACCTTCCCGAAATTCGTCGCCAGCTCTCGGATTCCATCGCCCCGCTGTCGCCGCCGCTCGGCCGTCGCTAGTTTCGTGTCTGATACCTTAGGGGTATGGCAGTAATGGCAGTACCCCATTTCAATAACTCAAGTTCATTAAACCTGAAGGGTTTATAGGCCAAAAAGGAAAGAAATTATGTGAAAACAAGCAGATTTTAATAAAGTATAAATTGAACCAGAATTGAACGGCGAGACACTTCGATTGCAAGAGACAGAGAGAACATAGATAATACCTTATATCAAGTTGACAGCAATTCCACAGATAATGTTATTTTTGGTTTACAATTCTACACACGAGTCGATTAAGTCTTTTAGGCTTCAACAGACTATGCTGTTTCAACATGTGCCCTTAAACCAAAACGATACACATTCTACAGTACAAGTCCCAATAGATGAGCTATCACATCTACATAACAATCCAAAATAAATTAATCAAACAATAAGCAAACCTATTCGAACCTTATCCTGCATTATACAAATAATAGAACGTAACAATACAACAATAATTATTACTTAATGAGCTCTTAGGTTCTAATTTTTAAATTTAACTGACATTTAAATTTATCAAATTTATCTTTTACCAGCTTTTGTGAGAATGTCAGCTGTCATTTGTTCTGTACATAGATACTTCACTTTAATTAAATTTTTATGAATAGTATCTCTGATGAAATGATGTCTAACATCTATGTGCTTTGTGCGAGCATGAAACATGGAATTCTCACACAACCTTTGTGCAGATTGATTATCATTATATAAAGTCGTTACACAATGCAAATCAAGACATTCTTTAAAGAAAGTACCTATAAATAAAGCTTCCTTACAAGCATCAGACAGTGCCATGTATTCTGCTTCTGTACTCGAGAGTGCTACTGTTTTTTGCTTTCGACTTTCCCAAGCAACTACTGATTTACCTATCTTGAATACAAAACCAGTGTAAGACTTTCTATCTACTTCACAAGATGCCCAATCAGCGTCCACATATCCAGTGACATCTAAACTTGATTTTTCAAAAAATAGACAATAATTTATAGTGCCTTTTAAGTACCTCAAAACACGTTTTGCAGCTTTCCAATGAATATCAGAGTAGCAGTCATTAAATTGACTCAAAAAACTTACTGCATGAGCAATGTCAGGTCTGGTACATACAGCTAGATACATAAGATGGCCGATGAGATTTCTGTACTCACAATTTTCTGACTTTTCTGCCTTAATAAGTTTAATGCCAGTCTCCATTGGAGTTCCAATTGGCTTACAATCGTCCATCTTGAATCTTTTCAATACATTTCTTATGTAGTTAGATTGATCTAAGGTTATAATTCCATTATCTTTGTAAATTCTCATGCCTAAAAATTCATGAACTGCTCCAAGGTCTGTAATCTCAAACTCACTCATTAACTGTTCTTTAATTTCCTTCTTATCTTTATGTGAAGATGTAAATAACAGTATATCATCAAAATATACAGTAATTATGGTTAGTCTTCCATTCTGAGAACGAAAATATACACAAGGTTCTACAGAAGATTTCTTGAAGAACAATTTCTTAGTTAGCACACTGTTAATTTTATCATACCAACATTTTGCAGCTTGTTTTAAACCATAGACGGATTTGTTTAACTTATATATTTTATTTTCCTTCCCCTTTATAACAAATCCTTCTGGTTGTTCCATCGTGACATTTTCTTTGAGTTCACCTCTCAAAAATGCAGTTTTTACATCTAACTGGTCAATATCTAGGTTATATTCAACTGCTATAGCGAGTAGCATTCTAATTGTTGAATAGCGAACTACAGGAGCGAATGTCTCCTGGTAGTCTATACCATATTTTTGTGTACACCCTTTTGCAACTAAACGTGCCTTATATCTTAATATTTTCCCATTAAGATCTCGTTTTATTTTGAAAACCCATTTGCATTTAACAGGCTTCTGTCCCTCCTTAGGATCCACTAAAGTCCAACAATTATTTTTAGTAAACGAGTCATACTCATCTTGCATTGCAGCACGCCATTTGTCAGCATCCCTGCTATTCATAGCTTCCTGTACTGTCAATGGTTCATAATTGCTGCAGCTCAGCATGCACCCCATGTATCCAGACTCGTCCATGTCAATTATGCTTCCAAAGCTCGGAGTGTCTGTATCTGAGGAGCTGCCTGATGATGTGCCTGGAATGTAAGTTTCATCCGAGACGTTATCTGTACTTGGACTTGTGGATGCCCTCTCACCAGTGTCATTTAACTCAAAAAATTCTTGCCGTCTCTGCTTTGACTTAGTTAATATGTCATCAGATAGATTTTTGTCAAAAAGCTCAGTATTACACTGATTATTGTTGAATGACTCTGGCTCAAGGTCTGTTTGCTCTATCATACTGTCAGTATTGTCATTTGAGACAGTACTGGGTGACAATGTTATATCTATTATATCATCATGTGACATATTATTGTTACTATTTGAAATAAATTGATTTTCAAAAAAGGTAACATCCCTTGCTTTAATGCATGTTTTTGGGCATTCCGGGTCTATTAATCTATACCCCTTGCTTTCCTCACAGTACCCAACAAAAATGTACTTTTTACTTTTTGCATCTAATTTCTTTCTGAGAGGAATTAATGCATATGCTATACATCCAAATATTTTGAAATGACTAATATCTACCTTTTTCCCGGTCCATTTTTCCTCTGGTGTCATACCCATTACAGCTTTTGTGGGTGTCCTGTTCTTAATGTATACAGCTGTCTGCGCTGCTTCAGCCCAGAACCGCCCATCTAGCCCCGCATCTTGCAGCATGCATCTCACTTTCTCCATGATGGTCCTGTTGGCCCGCTCGCTGACACCGTTTTGAGCTGGAGAGTAAGGCACTGTTGTTTCATGAACAACACCATGCTGCTTCAAGAATGCCTGTAATTCATTATTAACATATTCACGACCGTTATCACTTCTTAATATTTTTATTTTCTGACCTGTCTGGTTTTCAACAAGAGCCTTGAATGCTTTAAAGCTCTGATAAACCTCACCTTTAGATTTAAGAAAATAAATATATGTTTTTCTTGTGCAATCATCGGTGAAAGTCAAAAAATATTTGGCACCTCCGAAAGAAGACTTAGACATTGGCCCACATAAATCAGTGTGAACAAGCCCTAAAATTTCTCCTGACCTACTTTGAGACTTCTTAGGAAAAGGGACTCTAGTCTGCTTCCCCTTAACACAAGCTATACAAGATTGATAGTTAGTATCATCATAATCTATACCTGTAACCATTCCGTTTTTTAATAGGTACATACTCCTAGAATTGAGATGAGCTAGCCTCCTATGCCAAGTCTCCTGAGTTGACTTACAGCCCGATGCCCCTTTCCCAGAAGTTAATGTTAACAATCCAACTTCGTTTGTGTTCCCTGTCATCTCAGAAACCTGTGAATTTGCTACAGAATCAGAAACAGAACACATGGAATAAGTGGCACTTTCTGAAGCTAATTTACTCTTAACACACCATAATATGTTTAATTGATACACATTATTGATGTGGTTGGCTATAGCTACTATACTATCATCATCGCAATCTATTATTTTACAACTTTTACAGTCAAAAATTATCTTAAATCCCTTCTTGGCCATTGAGCTTACAGAGAGAAGATTTGCTGCAAGGTTAGGTACATAAAAGACATCACTAATTGTTTTTTCACAATTTAACAATTGAATTTTTACTTTACCTTTACCTACTGCACATAATTTTTCTCCATTTGCAATGTTTACATTAATTGGGTCAATAGGCACATATTCGTGAAATAAAGTCTGGTCATTACACATATGATTTGTGGCTCCTGAATCAATGTACCACATCCCTTCTTGAATCCCAATTGAGAGCGCAGTCAGCAACGCTTTGTCCTTGTTTCTTGGCACGCTATCCTTCCTCTTACCGGATTGACGAGCCTCTCCTTTCAACAAAGGGCAATTTTTTAAAAAATGTCCAAGATTTTTACACTTGTAACAGCGGATCACCTTTCTCGCTGCTAATGCTGTGACTTCACTCTCTCCTCCATGTCGCCTCTGTTGCTCCTGCAGTAATTTCGCCTTTACTACCTCACTCGATAGTTTCAAGTTA
This sequence comes from Erebia ligea, assembly GCA_917051295.2. Lineage (NCBI taxonomy): Eukaryota > Metazoa > Arthropoda > Insecta > Lepidoptera > Nymphalidae > Erebia > Erebia ligea. The sequence goes on from OU785228.1 coordinate 15,858,781, forward strand.
TTATTTTCCAATGTCATTATCAAAGGATCGTACTCCGCAGGCAGGCCGCTTAGCATAATTACTGCTACAAAATCATCTTCCAGGGGGGATCCTATATCAGCCAACTGCTGAGTTGTTTCAAAAATTTTTGACAAGTAGTTGTCCATGCTCTCGCAATCTGCATACCTGACATTAAACAGGCTCCTCAGTAGACCCAACCTCCTGCATAGTCCTTTGTCTTCATAAGCGTGGCTAAGGTTCTGCCAAGCCTCGTATGCACTTCGTGCATTACGCACGTGTGGATAAGCTGCAGTGCTTACCGCAAGACATATTTTGGCAAGGGCCTTTAAGTCCTTTTTGGCGTCAGTAATTTTTTCCGACACTACGCAGTCCCACAGGTCTTCATGCACTAAAACCATCTTAATTTGAAATTTCCAATTATGGTAGTCGTTAGCACCTTTAAGTTTTTCAATGGTTTGCCAGATATTTGAATTATTTGAGTTTGACATCGCCATTATCGAGGTATGAGTGCACGCGGTCAATGACTTTTGACCTACTTTGCCGCCGGTTACAATTTTCACTTATTTCAAAAAATATGATTTACACGCTCAGAATAATAACTGGGCCCATAACCTGAAGGGTTTATAGGCCAAAAAGGAAAGAAATTATGTGAAAACAAGCAGATTTTAATAAAGTATAAATTGAACCAGAATTGAACGGCGAGACACTTCGATTGCAAGAGACAGAGAGAACATAGATAATACCTTATATCAAGTTGACAGCAATTCCACAGATAATGTTATTTTTGGTTTACAATTCTACACACGAGTCGATTAAGTCTTTTAGGCTTCAACAGACTATGCTGTTTCAACAAAACCTGTGCTCTTACCCCTAATCGGTTCCTATACACCATCGTACCGAAACGCTAAATCGCAGTGCGGCACTTCTTTGCTGGTAGGGTGGTTTTTTTATACCTCTTTTTTCTCTTCGATTTTACCGGGCGAAAAGTATAACCCATGTCCGTATAAGGATCCAGTTATTTTCTGTATCAAATTTCGTTAAAATCAGTTCAAGTAAGTACTAGCAACAAATTGTCTGTATTAATTGATAACAAAGAAAAAATAAGGTGGAATATATCATGTGCAGAAGTGTGGCACAGTGGCACTAATCTTGATCTTGTGCAGTAGCAGGCGGTATCAAAAAAGTTACACTTCGTAAATAATAAACAATGCATTACGTTACGTAACAATAGTATTGCACTGACTTGTGGGTTGCTGGATGCGAAGCCGGTTGCTTCCATGCAACTTTGTCATCGAGGAAATCATCAATAGTATAATAACCTCGATTTAACAGATGCTGTTTAACACAGTCTTTAAATTTATGCAATGGCAACTCCAGAAACTCTTTTGGTACCATGTTATAAAAGCGTACACTCGACCCCACAAAGGATTTCTGCACCTTGCGCACACGATATGACGCTGTTATGACGACATGAGCGAAGGGTCATTGGACAACTTGCTCAAACTCAAGCCACACCAAGAAGTTTCTTCACACAACAGAGCGGCTTATTGCTTACTTTTAGCAGATTGCACTGAAAAAAAAAAAAAAAGTGGCACTAATTTCCTAAGAGCAATATTTTATTTACAAGTGCGGGTAAATTGGCTTTCATCTAGTGCCATTATAGCGAACGTCTCGCTCCGTTGTAACGGCAATCGCCGCGTTAATCCGAACATTACACGAAAATTATAGCCCGACGGCCGACTCGGATGAAAACATCACGAAACATAATAAAATCCCCATTTCTAAAATCAAAGTCTTAATATTCAAAATTGATCTGATCTAATTTGGGCAACATTGATCACTATTGAATTGATCGCAGAATATAATTAGCTAAAATTAGTACTAGCAGATGCCCGCGACTTCATCCGCGTGGTGTAAGTTTTTTCCCCACAGGTACTCCTTAATTGTTCGGTACAAAAAGTAGCCTATGTCACTCTCCAGGTCCTCAACTATATACTCATGCAAAAAATCAAGTTGATACGTTGCTCTGTTGCAACGCGATTGAAGAACAAACTCTCTATTTAACATCCTTGGGGATGAAATGTTCAAAAACTGTGAATCACGTATTTCTTTATTTCAAACCGAAATTCCAAATATTAAGTTATAACTTAAAAAATGACAGACTTTCATACAAACTTACAACACCTATTTTACCCGTTTGGGGGGTGGAAATTTGAAAAACTGTGAACGTATTTCTTTATTTTTTACCAAAAGCCAAAATACCAAGTTTCGTTCATATAAATTGAAAAAATATTTTGAGAAATTAAGGACTTTAATTACAAACTTTCTTCCCCTATTTCACCCCTTTGGGGGTCGAATTTTCAAAAATGGTGAAACACATACTTCTGCATATAAAACTAAAAGCCCAAATGCTAAGTTTCATGGCTATAACTTGAGAAATGAAGGACTTTCATTCAAACTTTCAACCCCCTTTTCACATCTGGGGGGGTCGAATTTTCAAAAATAGTTAAACACCTACTTCTTCATACATAACCAAAAGCCTAAATGCTAAGTTTCATGGCTATAACTTGAGAAATGAAGGACTTTCATATAAACTTTCAACCCCTATTTTACCCCTTTTGGGGTGAAATTTTGAAACCTGGGGTGGAATGTGACACATGTACTTCTTTATTTTTAATCGAAAGCCCAAAATCAAAGTTTCATGGATATAACTTGAAAAACAACTTGATAAATGACGAACTTTTAGGTATACAAACTTTATACTAATTTTCAAAAAACCTTTCTTAGCGGATGCCTACGTTATTATAGCTATCTGAGTGCAAAATTTCAGCCCGATCCGACCAGTGGATAAAGCTGTGCGTTGATAGATCAGTCAGTCAGTCAGTCAGCCAGTCAGTCACCTTTGCCTTTGTTATATTATATAGAGATTACCTACCTACCTAAATATTAGGAGTACATAAATATTAGGAGAGTATAACATTTCAACAAAAAACCCTATCACAACACATTCTCCTCATTTAAAACACAAAACATGAATGAAAATGAGTAAATACTTACGCAATAAGAGTTTTCATTAAAAATCTATACCTAAAAAATAAAGTAAACAAAGCTCCAAAGATTAATAACCAAAACTCTGAATTACGAATGAAGTCGGAACCAAAGACAAGTTTGATATGCCTAATAATTTCTAGTTTCAGACTCGAGGGGAGTACAGCTGGTAATACAGTCATTTTTTATTTAACGATAGGGATGATGCCTACCTACCTAGGTATGACAAAAAATTATTTATTTCTTAATGATTATATACATATTACAGAGGGTCTTCCAAGAGACCTAAAATTCACATCTTCAGTTAGTTTTAGGTTTGATAATCATTTTAATCTATAGATTAAAGAAAAAAAGGCCGTTGAAGTTAGATGACGTCACAACTATGTTTTTTTGTTTATAATTAAGTTATTTCTAAGTTATGTGTGGCAATAAAGAATTTATCTATCTATCTATCTATCTATGAATTTCATACAAACTTCCGGACTAGAAGCGCGTTTTAATTTATAATAATTGATAAATAGGTATAGTTAATAAGGTTATGATGACTAGTAACTTTACTTGTTTCTAATTCGAACCGCTAGGTTATGGAATGCCCTTCCGGCTTCCGTTTTCCCCTCCACGCATCTAGGCAAGCGCGCTCCACCTTAGGCTGCATCACCACTTGCCAGCAGGTCTGATTGCAGCCAAGCACTAGGTAGTCTTAAAAAAAATCTTGAACAGGGACTCGCTAATTGTGTCTTCCAGATTTTTAGAAACACCTAAATCGTGGGCATCATCATGTATATACTACGCTTTGCATAAATATGAGATTTTCGGGTGACATCCTTAAATATGGTTGCATTTTCAAAAAATTATATATTATTCTACATGTACTTATCCAAAATTGCTAGCTTGCTGCACTGGCGCATTGATACCTACCTTGGAGCAGCGATTTGGCATCTTTTCAATGTAATAAGCTGACGGTGGCATTTATAAAGCGAAAACAATATATGAAACTAGTAAGTAAAATAATAATTTATTTCATTGTCATACACATATAAATAAAATAGGTAATTAATAAGTTATTATTTAGCCACTAATAAACAAACTTATCTAACCCGGTTACTCGGAGTAAATATTAAAAATTGAATAAAAACAAAAACTAAATAATATGCATAAAAATTAGTTCCAATTTTGGCCATCGGGCTAGTTAAGTTGGTGGGACTATAAATATATAAATAACTATAAATATATAAATACATGCTAAAATACGTAATATCACGTGCCCTGTTAATTTTGTGTTTGTTAACTATTTTAAAATATTGATTATAGTAAAAAAAGGCGTTGACTTTTGATGACGTCAAAGTATATAATAAAAAAACACGTTTAACTACCTAGTTGTCAAATACCCAGTTTAGAATTAAAAATCCAACTTCCAAGTAGGTAACCCCTGTCCCGATCCTGGGACTATTAAGAGACCACAACGCTCACAACGGTATTAGATCTTGACACCTTCCACTAATAAGACTACAGCACACGAGTATATATTATATACTCGTGTATATACTCGAGTACTATATTATAGTACTCTGTGACTGCAGCGCTCACACAGCGGCTACATAAGTAGGTAGTAGGTACCACATTGATATAAAAATAATTGTAAACTAGTGGTTCGCCCCGAACTGAGACCTCGCGGTGTCCATAAACTTGTACAGAGCGCCATCTATTGACATCATTGTAAAGTTCTGTTAAAAATACTGAAGCACATTGAAAATTAAATAATTTCGTTTCCTTATGATCAAGATAACCGGGTTAGGTGGGCGGGTGTATACTCTGACACCTACAGGCTGGAATGCGGAGTTCGGCAGGGTGGAAGAAGCTCTCCGAAGCTTTTCAGCCTGTACGTGAACGAGCTGATTGAGGGACTTAGCGGCATGTATGCGGGATGTTCCATTGATAATCAGATGATTAATAACATCAGTTACGCGGATGATATGGTGCTGCTGAGTCCTTCAGTCTGCGCGTTGAGGGATCTGCTGCGTGTGTGTGAGGACTATGCAGAAAAGCATGGACTTAAATATAATGTTAAAAAAAGCATGCTCATGGTCTTCGCTGCAGGCAGTTTTTCCCCTAGCTATGTGCCGCCGGTGAGATTGTGCGGTGCAGAGCTAACCAGGGTGCACCAGTTCACTTGGTCATGTGGTTACAGCAGACATGAAGGACAATGGAGATATAGATAGGGAACGGAGGGCATTGGCGGTTAGAGGGAATATGTTAGCTCGCAGGTTTGCTCGTTGCACAAAAGAAGTAAAGGTCTCACTTTTTAAGGCCTTTTGTCAGAGCTTCTACACTTGCAGTCTGTGGGTTGACTATACCCAAAAATCTCTGAGTGCTCTTCGAGTCCAATATAATAACATCTTCAGGATAATGTTGGGACTGCCTCGGTATTGCAGTGCGTCCGGTATGTTTGCGGAAAATCGTGTGGACGGTTTTTTCGCAATCATACGGAAGAGGATCGCCTCAACCAAAAGTAGATTGGAGAGTAGTTCCAATATTGTCCTGAAGGTGATAGCTGACAGACAGGACAGCGCTTTCAAAGCGCACTGGATGTCAGCTTTAGTTTGTAAGTGTATTAATTATATTAACTAACATAGAATAAGGCCCACTTGCGTAACGTTTGATTTAAATGGCTCCTAAATAAAATTAGTTAAATGTATTTAATTTCTTAAATGCATTTAACTTAAATGTAATTAAGCACGCCTTGCACCACCACTTCATTTTGAATATTTAACTAAATACGTTTAACATGTCGGTAAAGCAGTACAGTACGTTTCGTTCTACGTATTTACGGCCCAGATGTGAGAGCTTGTATTATTCTTATGCATTTTAGAAGTTGTAAGCCAAAGATATATGCGTGAACTGAACTTTATCAGTCAGTAGCATTTGGATACGGTTTTATTTGCGGCCTTTGGTTACTGGTCTGTGTTTGTTATTCTCAACTTGTGGTTCTCAAGTTATCTTGCACAGACTACAGTGTATAAACGGTTATCTTGCGTTGTAAGCATAGAAGATATATCTTGCTCTGGTTATAAACTTCTTTTACTGGTCGGTATTTGTAAAAATTATGTCCGAAATAGGTGGTGTTTTACGCAAACGTGCCCGTAATTTCTCGCGGGTAGAACAAATGTTATTGTGTAGTGTCATGGAGCCCTATATTCACATTGTGGAGAATAAAAAGACGGATGACATTAAACAACATGTCAAACAAAGTACTTGGCTTAAAATAACCGAATTTTATAACGCCAACACAAAGAGTGTTCCTCGTACCACGGAAAATTTGCTAGCGTGTTATAGAAACGAAGAGAAATGAACATGATGAAGAAATCCATTTTGTGCTCACTAATATTCGTCAAAATCGTCTTTTACGTTTTACAGCGCATTAAATTTCTTTAATTATTATTATTTTATCTCAATTCATAACAAAAATGACAGTAATGACAATTATCTTGTCTCTGATGACAACAGCTTAAATACGTTTTCAATACACTTGCTCGCAAAATGCACTTACAGAGGCAGTAAACAGGGCTTGTAAGTTAAATTTACTGCCCTCGTGCTTTTTTTTTGCAGAATTTACTGCCCTCGTGCTATTTTTTTGCAGTTTTTTTTTAATTTTTGTAAGGCCACTTTACTTTTAAATAAAAAGTTTTCTTGAAAGAAGGTTCGTAATGATATTGACTTTGTATGTAGAAAACTTAAAAAATAATAACATTTAGATGTGGATTGATGAAATTAATTCATGAAATTAAAAATTGTATTTAATTTAGTTAATTAAAATTGTTTTAAGTTTTATAAATCAAAAAAGTAAAGGCTGAATAGTCCAGGTTGATAGTTAAGAGCTAGAACCTAGAGCCATGAAGCCAATTAAAAAAAACGCAATTACAACAAGGCGCTATAGAGAGGTATAGGTACTACCTACTAAAATCTTGAATCTGTGCGCGCTATTTTTAAAAGTTTCATTGAGTTTTCCTTATAAATTATTAAATAATAATATGAGTGGTATAAGTGATGTGTAATAATAAAATTAAATCAACAATAAGGTATTTTAGCTGTGAGATAAAAGTCGCGCTTGTAATAGCCGCCGAAAATCTCGACTAAGTATGGGCGTGAGAAGCCATTTTCTAGTGAGTACCTTGTACCTACCTACTCGAGTTTTATTTTCAAGTTTTCTCACAAATGTATTGAAAAATATCGTGTGATACACGGGCGTTAAGGTTTTAACAAACTCGTGACGATGGTCAGCCCTCGACTGGCGTCATCGGGCTGACATTAGTCAACTCGTATGTAAAAACCTACTTACCGCCCTTATATCACAAACTACTATTAGCGCCGCTAAATAGCCATTCTGGGATGTTTAAATTTGACAAGTCGCTAATTGCACTTAGCAAAAAAATTTACGTTGTGCAAGACGCTAATTGTATTTAACCATTTAAATGCGTTTAAGATGTTTTTAAATACGATTTAAGGCTGTTACGCAAGCGGGCCTAAGTCTTACTAACACATTATTGTTTTTTTTTTTTTTTTTTTTTTTTTTTTTTTAATTAGGTATAAGTAATACTAACATAGGTTAAGTCTTTTACTACCTAATGGACCTTTGTAGTCATGAAAATAAAAACATTCATTCATTCATTCATAATATTTATCAAATTTTTGTATTTGTTGTTCAAGTACAGGATATAATTCAAGTAATTGATAAGTTTCAGGCTCAGCCTTTCAGAAAATTGAGAGTTCTGTGGTCAATTTTGGACGTTAGAAAATCTCCACTTTGAAAGCCCCCCATTTCGTCAATTTTAGGGCAAAAATTAAAAAAAATATATTTTTGGACTCTATTCCTAATTATCTTTCAAATGATATACCGCAACCCTATGTAACGCTATAAAAAATATTTTTCATCCCACCATCTCGGAAAGAGTATTTTTATTCTTCGATATCTGATGGTAAAAGCCGTTATTATCCTCTAGAGGATAAAGTAAATTGAATTTAGAACATCGTGTGCACGTTAGTAAATATCACTCGTCTATGAAGTTTGTGAATTCAAAACATCATTAAAACCTATTTACTTGTACCTCTATGGTGCCGAATTTCCATACAATCGTAACCTTCTTGGTGTACTTTTTAGGGCTCCGTACCCAAAGGGTAAAAACGGGACCCTATTACTAAGACTCCGCTGTCTGTCTGTCTGTCTGTCTGTCTGTCTGTCTGTCTGTCTGTCTGTGTCCAGGCTGTATCTCATAAACCGTGATAGCTAGAAAGCTGAAATTTTCACAAATGATGTATTTCCGTTGCCGCTATAACAACAAATACTAAAAATTAAAAAAATATATATATTAAGGGGGGTCCCCATACAATAAACGTGTTTTTTTCGTATTTTTTTGCTCAATATTAAAAACGGTAACAGGTAGACGGTTCAAATTTTCACAGAATATTAACTTGTATATTACCTTTCAAAATAAATAATTAAATATCAATAAAGTAAATATTAAAGGGGGGCTCCCATACAACAAACGTAATTTTTATTTTTAATACGTCATAAATCGTAAAACTTACTACAGGTTTGTACGGAACCCTCGGTGCGCGAGTCCGACTCGCACTTGGCCGGTTTTTTAATTTGCTTTGCGCGCACCATTTTCTTTTACGTCATATTGATTAAAATTAAAACCGATAAAAAACAAGAAAATTGAAAATATGTGAAAAACCTAAAATGAGTGATTCTAGTGACGAAGAAATTAACAGAATTGAATTTAATCTTGTGATTTTTTTTTGCATTTAGTCATTTCCTCGCTGAGGTGGGATGAAAAGTTACGTGTTGCACTCGAGCGAAAAGATTTTTCACCTCGTGCTCTTTTGATTCCCTCGCTGACGCTCAGGATTCTAATTTTTGAATCCTTCGCTTGCTCGGTCATCAAAATTGAGCACGCGGTTAAAAAACAACTTTTCACTCTTGTATAACAAATAACTATTACTTCGCATTCGCTTCTATGAGAGCCCCCCCTGAAATAAAGATTTTTATAACTTTTTAAGCCATATTCGGAGGGAGGCCATCGGTTTACATATTATATTTAAATTTGAAGTAATTACGTTCAGTAATTCAGAAGTTATAAGGCTCTGACAGACGGACCGACGGACGGACGGACGGACGGACGGACGGACGGACGGACGGACGGACGGACAAGTGCCAATTCACTCAAGTAGACTCAGAGACCTTCGCTTCGCTCGGTCAATCAATTATTTAAAAAGACCAACCACCGAGTTTCTTGCTGGTTCTTCTCGGTAGGAATGACATTCCGAACCAGTGGTAGATTCACTTGACGATTCAAAAGTACTTGTAAAAGTTTAGTTGAATAAAAAACATTTGAATTTGAATTTTGATGACTATGATGATGATGATGGCAAGCAGCAATTAAAGTCTTAGTTAAACAGAACCCGGGGCGAAAATTAGATTGCAGCACGACACATCGTTTAGGTACTGCGTGTCTGTGGATGGAAAGGGGCATTTAAACACGAAGTGATTTGACATATTATTATGTATAATATCTTCTCACTAGAGACGCATTACTTGAAAAGTCACCGATCTCTGGTAAAGGTACCTGTTATATTATTGTTCTAATGAACGTATGTTTTTAAGGAATTGGTTGAATTTCTCAAAATATTTTCTCAGTACTTACCCTGCAAAGCTTAGATGCTACAAAGAATAATATATCCACCAAATAAGTCTGTCACTCAGTCGATCACGGGAGTGTTTCATAATATTGTTATGTTATTTACCTACAAAATGTTTTCCCAATAACTAGGCACTCTAAGCTTTTATAAATACCTACGCAAGGGCGCACCTCAGAGGCTGTTTCAAGTTTTCCGATAAATTACCTATTCATATTCAATTAAGAATTCTTCGAGCATAGGAATCGAGTTTCTAACGACTTTCCCAAACAGAATTTATTAAGAAAAACGACGTTATTGGAGATACTCTGAAACAGAATTGAGAGTCGCCGCAAAGGTACCTCCGTTCGTTCTCCAATTTGGCGAGCTTCCAACACAACTTAATATTGTCTGTCTACTTTTATTATACCTTTTAAACTGGTCACTATCTTCTTAGGTCCCGTATCCAAAGGATGCAAACAGGACCCTATACTTATAGGGTCCTGTTTGGATTGGTTCAGTCTGTCCGTCACAGCAATTTTAAGTTTCAGACGTAATAGGTAGTCAATTGCAATTTGCAAGTATGACCTTGGAGAATACTAGCAACTATGACCTCTGTCACGCAAAAACATATTAACTATCCATACGAAAATCTTGAAAATAGCATTCTTCAATATTAGGACCCGTGTGTGAGTCTGATCCGCTTTTAGTCTACTTATTATTTCATAAAATGTTTTGATATCATTTAAAAAATTTAAATCGTTGGTGTTCTTTATTGGGTAATCGACGCATGTGCTGTGATGTGATGACACACTAATTTATCATAATGATATTATCATGACAACACAAGTGCGACGTCGACGTGCGTTTTTACTACAGTTTATTGTATTACAAATCCTACTCACATAAGCGCGCGACGCGCGTTTATTGTGAAGTCGTGCCGTCACGCGTTCTGTTTGTTTCAACCTTTATCCAAACGTTGCTTGCATGTAAAAACACGTAAAAAGTAGACCATTTCACCTTCGGATGTTCAGTAAAGATACATTTGGCACCAAACTCCCTTACACTATCAATAAAATCGCATAATATACGAGATCTCATGCACCCTTGATATATTCATTCATTTATCACTCTTACTGTATATCACATAAGATCTATGTTCCCGACATCCCGTTACGGTGAGATGTTCAATTAGGAGTACCTAGACTGAGAGACACTAGAGCGGTAGTAGATGAGAATACCTCCCGTAGGACGGACGCGTCCCTCTTATTGAATATTGCCGCCAAAATTTACGATAGCTGAAAATTACCGTGTTTCATTTCAATGCCTTTGTACACTTCAAAGTGAATTTTAGGAGCGTGAATGAATGAGTTTTAAACTTCGGTAAAAGGAAAATTTTATGAGCTTGTTATTGAAAAAAAAGAAGAGTTAAGGAACTTGCAAAGTTTCTGAACGCAATCTGTGAACGTTAATATTATTTTCAATAAAAGATAAAAAAAGGTTTGGTTCTTTATTAGAACTCGTGTAAAGGAAGAAAAATCTTTGTGAAAGTTATCGGATTTTTTTAAAAAGTGTGTTGAATATTAGTTATGAATACAAAAAGGCTTTCATTTTTTTTAATTTATAGCACCTAGTTAGTATTGAGGAACATTGTTTCATGAAAATGTAATTTTGCACACTTCGGTAAAATTGCCTTTCAAATTAATTTTAAATACTTACCTAATAAAAACAATGTTTATCACTAAATATGCGCGGAGTGTAAGTCTTGGTGATACTCAGAAATGAATAGATTGGATAACCCATCGAAACAAGAAAAAGAAGACGAGAATAATGTTCGAGGGAATTGTACTAAGCAGACCAAAATTTTGGGTATGTTATTGAAGTGGAATTTCCTTAGAATCTTTTTGATTTGAAAATTCGATGAAACGAAAAAGCGACACTAAAAATAGACAAACATATTCATAATAGGATTTAGCCTGCGAGAGAATGAGATAGAATACAAGTTATATTTATCTCATTATCTCGTAGGCTTTCTTTTCTGAAGTTTCACTTCTGCCGTGTGTGGATTGTTTTTTATTTATGGCCAAGTTAGCTCTACACTGCGATCTCGTGGCGCGACGGTGGTAAATGGTTATGCAGTCTAAGATGCAAGCGGGCTAAATTGGAAGTGGTGTGGCATGGTTTGTAAGTTACGCTTTATTGTATACTGAAACGTTTTGCCGATAGGTTTGTAATTACCTGCCACAGCTGAAGCTTTCCACCAGACCGGATCGGAAAAATACAGAAATTGTTGATAAATTCTAAATTATTTTTGGCGGGAATCGAACCCGGTACCTTACATTCATCTCATAAACCATAACACACTCTGATAACTTTGAAGAGTACCTTTCTTCGTAAAAAGAGTAATGTTGTCCGCATTAATATTATTATTATAATATGAGGAACGAGTGGCCTAGATCCGACAACGCATATCAGTCGATTTCGATTGTTATGCAACGTTGACCCAAGTCGGTAACTGGATGAGTGACCGAATTTGGAGGTTCAAATTTGGCCTTTTCGTTTCTTCCGTGCCTTGGAGAGCACGTTAAGCCGTCGGTCCCGGTTATTATCACTAACATCTGATAATAATCGTTACAAAAACCTAAGAGTTTAAATACTCTTAGTCGAGTTGTATGCGGACGTGGGAACCCACCGCATTATTATCCCAAGAAAACCCCTACCATTATTTGATTTATGGAAGGGGACCCTCAGTAATGAGGAATACGACGCAGAGAGATTATTATTATAATTCTATGTTCGTTCCACATAGTATATTTAAATAGGTCACCGCCTTAACGTCGAATCCGCCGCCCGTTTTAATATTACTTTAAAAAATAATTGAAAACGCTTCAATTAAACTTATTACTAGCTATCCTAATCTTCTTACTATACAAATCATGTCCACGTGAACTACATTGCCTTCTAACCATACTACCACTAGATGATGCCCGCGACTTTGTCTGTTTTTAATTCCCGCGGGAACTCCAAAATTTTCCGGGATAAAAAGTAGCCTATGTCCTTCCCCGGGATATAACCTACCTCTATATCAAATTTCAGCAAAATCGGTTGAAAAGATGGGCCGGGAAAGCGTAGCAGACAGACAGACAGCCAGACACACTTTCGCATTTATAATATTAGTATGGATATTAGTAGGTATGGATTGTAATATCACAGAAAATAAATCGGACAAGTCGGAGAACGATCTAAAATACCTAAATACTGTAAAAATAAACCGCAATCACAAAGGCCATTTCTCGCAAGCTCTGCACGAAATATATTAATCGAAAAGCCATAAGGAACTCGTCAAAGGAAAGCTGAAAAGCGAACGGATCAAAGGATATTTTATTCCCCTGGTTCTTATATATTAATAATATGTCACGGAAATTAAGGCACGCCATTTTTTTTTTCGACATCGTGACGTAAGCCTTTGAATGGCTCGTCTCTCTATTGGTTTTTAAACTGCAGAATGATGAGGTCCTGGGTATTCCAGGTTGAGCCAAAATTAGCAAGGTCTGTTAATTAAAAAACTAAATTTAAAAGAGGCTTCGGCTGTTGTTCTAGTTACCATCGGCTTAGACGTGCCACCATGGACACTATCTAACATTGTGCCGCCCACTGAAAAAAAAAAAGGCATATAAGTATAATATATTATAATAAGCAGATTCCTTTTCCTCTGATGCCGCCCGCCGTGTCGAAATCCGATTAGGGGTATGGGTTTACCATATTATCTACTCCTCAAATTCTAAATTGAGGTCGTTGACCACAGGGTAAGCCCTGTGGTCTTACCACCAAGTGAGATCGCATTCAAGGGCTAACTTGTAGAGAATAAAAAAGACCGCCCAAAGTTACTATTGCGACGAAGTCGTCATTAAATCGTTCGGTCATCAGTTCGTATCTGTGGAGTGTGGTCACTATTTATGTAATAAAATGACGGTGTTATTTTGTCCGGGTTGAGTATGCTGCGTAAGCCTCAGCCGCTAAGTACAGCGTCAGCGGGGGTGCGTCGCCGAGATATCGGGTGTGAGCCCTAGAGGCTCGGAAACATCGGGGGGCTACGTCTTCCTAAGTGCGCGTCATGTGAGGGTCGGACCTCGTCCTCGAATGACGTTGGGACGGGTAGGAAGTCGATTGGAGGGGGAGGTCGGTAAGACAAATGACGGTAGATGAAGTAGAAAAACCATTTCTCCACATACAAATCCATTTCTTACACTTGCCGTCTTCAAAGGCAAAAAACCTGCCAAAGGAATTGATCAAAGGATATTTCATTCGCCCTCACCCTAACATTATTATTTGTCACAGCCTCAGAAAATGGATGCCGCCTTTGTGAAAGATACGTAGACGCTAACAAAATCTGACAGAAAGAAGTATGTTCGACGTTATTTTGTTTAGGTACTGTCTAAAAATAATCCGCGCGCGATGAGAATGGGATGGAACCACAGATAACGGAAACAATGGAACCTTGTCAAAGTAAATCGCAAATGAGTAAAATAATATAAATAAAAAAAATTAACGATTACAACAACGAAACATTTTTGTGTATTTTCATATGCCTATGATAGATCGTAGAAATAACTACTTAATTTATAATTAATATTCCGAACTTATTTGCACACTACTTGAGAACTGTTATTTTCGATTTACTTTGACAAGGTTCCGTCCCATTCTCATCGCGCGGGATTATACATACTTTATTTTATTTTTAGAGCTGTAAATAAAATAAAAAAATGAAAATAATATCTGCCACTGGTTTGGAATGTTTAAAGAGAAGACCACCAAGAAAATTGGCGGCTGCTCTTTGAAAAAAAAACTGCAAATAAATTATATATTTAACGAAAAATTAATCTAATTTGGATCATAAAAAGTTTAAAATCTAAATGACAAATACAATCGTAGGTGAGACGATATTTTATTTGACAGACTTTGACTACCATTTTTGAGCTCATCTCGTAATTTTTCATCTCAGCCTTATGATTTGTGGCACGCCATCGCTCTACGTCCCGACATTTTTCTTCTAACATTTCTTTTTCGAATTTTCAACCAAGTAACAGGGTAAATAGACCGCGAATTATTATAATAATTTGAGACGGGCGCTGTTTGAATAATTAATTAGGTGGTAAGACAAATAAGCAAAGATTGTGATACTGTGTAATTTATCTGTTGCTTGTCACAAACATCAATGAATATAATTATTATCTCTCCCGCTGTAGTACTTAATTAGGTATTTATTAGGTATTAATTACCTGTTCCATTAAATTAGATTTGCGTAACGAAGCAGCTGAAACAGGTTTTTTTTATTATTGCGCAATGGATTCCATTTTATACGACAACATTTTTAGAACATACCGAGTTATTTTTGGCTAGATATATCAGGAAAACTAGCCTGGAAAAATCGTACGTAACGACAAACGTTCTTCCTTCAATAGGTATTTAGAAAGATTATGAAGAAATTAATTAATTTAGTTTGTGTTGAACGCTTTTAAAATCCGTATCCGTATCCGTATATTTTTTAAGTAATTAGTTTTCCATAATTTTTTTGAACTATGTTCTTACGGAGTGTCCAACAAAACCGCATGGCTTGTTTTTACAAAATTTTGTTAGGAACATCCAACAATCCATCGCCGATCCGCTACTGAGCACTGGTCTTCTCTTAGAATAAGAAGAGTTTAGTGAAATAGTCTACCACGCTGGCCAAGTGCGGATTAGCAGCTTCACACACCTTCGAGAACATTATCGATAACTCTCAGGAATGCAGGAGGAGGCAGGAGGTTGCCTCACGATGTTTTATAGCGCGTGATATCTAATTGATTATAACGCGCATAATATCTAACTCCGAGACATAGATTTATCATCCGCTGCGCTCTTACCAAAGCGAGACCATCTTTAATCTATGCTCAGAGATAGAACCCTGGTCCCCCGATTAGAGACCGAAGTTATAACCACTAAGCTATTACTGCACAGCATCGTCATCTTTCTTATCTTATCGTATTTACGCATTTACAGGCCCCTACGTCTACGCATTAACAGTCCTTCGAGCAATATGCCCCGCCCAAAATCGCTCTGTCTTCTACCACTTCGCTACCAGCTTTCCTCATTTCATAATTGATGACCTAGAGAGCATATGAAGATAGATCTATCCATCATTGTTTGATGGATTTCATTTTTGTAATTAGTACATTATCGTATTTTGTGCTTACTATCCTGAAAATGAATGTTTCGAAGCGTTTCGAGCATCGAGCATACTCGAAGGATTCGAGATAAAACCTGATGAAACGCCAGACTTAAACAAATTGACTGAGATTCTAAGAAACTCTATTTCCAGTTTGTTTAACATTTCATTTCAAGAATAGAAATTTAAGTTAAAAAGCTTTTTATAGAAATTCCAGTTTCTCGAATTCAAAGGAGAAGGTTCATTTTGGGTGTAGTCTAGTACACTTTATAATGAATAGATTAAAATACATAGATTTTATTAAAAATAAAATAAATTAGAATAACAAACTACTTAATTATCGTGCAAAAAATAAAAATCTATTTCAAGTTTTTCAATATGCTTCGGCCATCAGCCATACAGAAGTCAGTAGGTGCGAAAGATGTCAGTCATTTCTAACAAGTGACGTGAGTTACCGTGTTATCTTCTTCTTTCCTTGGTTTATGGCTTTCAGTAGTGCTAAGACAGCACAGTGCACTTCGCCAGTGTCAAGTAACTTGAGGGAGGCACAAAGGAGATTGGCCAGTTATAGAGTGCCAAAACCGTGTTATTTTTATACAAAATAATATTTGACACTTGGCAGAAAACGTCAATACTATGAATCCGCCATTGTCATCTACTAATGTTTAGTATTGCTAATCGTGGAAAGATTAAATAATTTCACCACTGAAATTAGGACGAATTCATGGTTTTAAATAAACAAAGCTGGTTTTATTTATATATTGATATTTTATTTTCTTTCTTTTCACTACTTGAACAAGACCAGTCTCACGCCCCATACAAATCCGAACCGTCTCCTTTAAATTGATATTCCTTTATTAAAACAAATTCATAATTCCTTTTGAATCGTCGAGTGATTTTACCAATTCGGAATGATTGGTAGTCAATGGATACCATGGAAAATTCCATTAAGATTGTTATCACGTGGATTACTCAGTAAGTGTGAGCACAGAGTAATAGTGGTATTAGCTTTGGTATTATGGAATCTCTCGACCCATATCTAACCTTAATCTAATTACTGTTAATAACTTTGCTGAGTGCTTTTAAGCGTTGCGGTCTAATTATATTTATACTTAACCCATTGTAGAGCCATCGTATATTATATTCGTAGGCTCTTCTCAGACCAGGGGCGCGTTTGGAACTCTCGTAGCTTTAGTTTTAAGATACCGTGGTTAATTATCACCATCACATCTTATACCTACCTACTTTGTAAACGTGACGTTCAGAAGGTGTACTGTGTAGGTAGTCCTATTTTGAATAAATATACTTTGAGTTTGAGTTTCAGTTTTCTTCTATCATATTAGGAACTTTTCTTAGTAGTAAAAAACCTGCCTGCTTCAAAGCAAATGCTTCAAGCAAGAGTCAAATTTTTTTTTTTCGGGAAAGTAACTATTAGTTTTCTTTCCTATACCAGTTTTCAGCTTCTTATTGATATTCAGCAGAAACCTGCTGCCTAATCATGTAAAACCTGCACCAATCATTGTTACAGTCTCAATTGTTGTGATTGGCTGAATTTATGGCATTCTTGCTGTGTCAATGGATTTTGGCCAATAGTAGAAGAGTGTTAACCTATGACATGTGATTGCGATAAAATTACACTGTATGAATGAAATATTCTTTACTGTACACCAAAACAGAAATAATCACAAACAATAAAAGTCGGTACAATTGGCGGGCCCTATCGCTTTGAAGCGATCTCTAATTCTCTACCATGCAACCAAGTAACTGTCATTTTAGCCGATCGACCCCCTTACTGAGAGTTCTCCATAATATTCGTAATGACGTCATAAGTCTACCAATTCGCACTGAGCCAGTGCGTTGGATCGAAGCTTTTACCCTTGTTATTCTGAAAAGAAAACCGTGCTCGATACTCTGCTGGTACCTAATAGGCTGAGATGATTCTTGGATACTCTACTCAAAACCGAATTTCACCCTTAACTGCCTAGATATTGAGACGTGTTTTGCACAATATATCACTTAGAAACAATCCCTTTCATAAGCAATCAGTCATGATAAATTCCATTTATCTTAATCTTATTCATACCAGTAGGTAGGTACTTACCGACCGACTTGAGATCACGCTATATGAGAGCAGAACTTTGGAGGGTCGAAGGGAGAACGGAACTGGGTCATCTTACACATAAAGCTTTCATCTTGATAAGGAACTTATTAGGCCGAAAGCATACTCATAACTCGCTACCCTATTCTACTCCACTCGGTTAAATGTACAGGTTTTTTATGTTTGTAAGTTTGAATGTTTGGATGTTTGTTAGGTAGGTACCTACTCCTTTATGCAACGAAGACTGAACGGATTTGGCTGAAATTTGAATTGAAGTTAGCTGGAACTCTGAATCAACATATAGGCTACCTTTTTTACCGGAAAATTACAGAGTTCCCGCGGGAATCAAAAATCTTAATCCACGCGGACGAAGTTGCGTACATCATCTAGTTATGATTAAAATCATTAAGGCTATTTAAGCAAGGACAATAATTGTTATGTATAGAAACATATGATAGATTTAACTGCTATACCTATACCTATACCAAAGTTGCTCGTTCAATAATTACTATAAGCCCTTGATGATATCAAAGCTTGTTTTCCCACAGCTGTTTGAATTGCTGTGTGAATTGACGTAGGTAGATTTGCGAATTACATTAAAAAACACAACTTGAGTAACGGAATAATTGTTACGTGAGACATAATATTATAAGTATGTTTCCAACCCGACTTTTTTATTATTGTTTTTGTTTTTGAGGAGATTAAGAGCTGCTTAACATGAGAAGGCTTTATTAGTTGATACATAGGTCTACTCGTATAACCGTTTATCAGAATAATAATATTATTATCTCGGAAAACAAAACTAATGAGTTTAACGCATTTTATTTTCGTGTATATAAATATAATATTTAGGGTCAATGCAGCCTAGGGAGAATGGGCAATGTAGCGAAAACCAATTTTTACCATTAAGTTAGTAAAATTTAAAAATTTCGACTTCCAAAAAAGGAGGAGGCAATTCGGATTTTTTGTGGTATCCAAATTAGCAAAAATCTTAAAATTGGAAATAGTTTTAAACCAGGAGTTCATATCATAATATCATTCATATCACTTAGCCGATTTATTTTCTCGCTACAGAATTGGGCTTGGATTACTTTAGGTTTTTTTTTATCCACTACAAGTTAGCCGTAGGTATATCGCCTAGAGTCTAGACGATGTCATCAAACTGTCTTTTCTTTCTACAGAATTGGACTTGGATTACTTGGAGCGAGGTGGTGTCGGCAGTATGACAGTGGGAGGTGCGCCCAGCGTGGACCCAAGTCCAGACAGTCTGGACCTCATCAAAGTTGTGCTACTGGGCGCCCCTGCGGTTGGGAAGACGAGTATTATCCAGGTTAATAATATATTCCATACTAATCCCGTTAAATGTTATTGTAATTAAAAAAAACAGTTAAAAAGAAAACCGACCAAGTGCGAGTCGGACTCGCGCACCGAGGGTTCCGTACAAACCTGTAGTAAGTTTTAAATTATTAAAAAAAAACTACTTACTAGATCTCGTTCAAACCAATTTTCGGTGGAAGTTTGCATGGTAATGTACATCATATATTTTTTTAGTTTCATCATTCTCTTATTTTAGAAGTTACAGGGGGGGGGGGGCACATTTTACCACTTTGGAAGTGTCTCTCGCGCAAACTATTCAGTTTAGAAAAAATGATATTAGAAACCTCAATATCATTTTTGTAGACCTATCCATAGATACTCCACACGTATGGGTTTGATGAAAAAAAAATTTTTGAGTTTCAGTTCTAAGTATGGGGAACCCCCAAAATAAGTATATTGTTTTTTTTCTATTTTTGTGTGAAAATCTTAATGCGGTTCACAGAATACATCTACTTACCAAGTTTCAACAGATAGTTCTTATAGTTTCGCAAAAAAGGGGCTGTGACATACGGACGGACAGACAGACAGACATGACAAATCCATAAGGGTTCCGTTTTTTGCCATTTGGCTACGGAACCCTAAAAATTATTAGTCTAATATGAATTAACCCGGACGTCATGTCAGCTCCGTAGAAAGATATACGAGAAATATAAATTGCTATTCTACAATTTTCCGTACCGCTTGCTCGGTTATAACGTTTAAACGTTTTAAAATTGGAGTTTAAATGAAAATTGAAGTGAGGTAGAGAGAAAAATCCTTTTAGAGTTTCCACTAACGTTTCCACTTTGTTTTATACTTGTTTCGTAATAGTCTTGACTTATTTCTGTCTCTACTTTAGTACAATTTTTTCAGTAGGTACCTACATTAAATACGAATGGCTATTTTACTGGAACTATTTTTTAATGTAACAAGGAAAAGGGTAGATTTATGTTAGACCATGCACGAGCTTTGTCCATTTTTTTAATTTATTATCGACTCACGCTTGACCACACCTGATGACCGATGGGAAGCAACGACCTCAATTTACATAGATGGGCCCTGTCAAACAAAGAATGTGGACTTATTTTACTAACGCCATCTAGTCTGAAAAGCGGAACAGCGCTATGGCGGGGACAAGGACAGGCTTATACAGGTGAGGGGCATGCCCTACAAGTCGGACGCCTAACTTTTTTCTATGAAAGGGCCCATCTAGTACCTACTTATATATCGATGATGGGAAGCGATAATGTGGGACGCTTTTGCATAGGCAGATGCCTGTTCACTTTTGTTTTAAAGAAACCCGAATTGTTAGGATAGATCTCGGAAGAATATTCTAAACTTACGCGTACGTGCAATGATGCGTTTCGTACGTGAAGTAAATGGGGTACGAGATTGAAAAGCACTTTTCCACCCACCATAAAAAAATATGTATTCCATAATTATACTTACTAGATGATGCCCGCGACTTCGTCCGCGTGGATTAAGTTTTTAATTCCCGCGGGAACTCCTTAAAATTATCCGGGATAAAAAGTAGCCTATGTAAATTAAGTAAATTTCATTAAAACGGTTGGTCGCTACGCTTTAACGGCCCATCAAAATGGGCCGTTAAAGCGTAGCAGACAGACAGTCAGAAAGACAGACCGACAGACAGACACAATTTCGCATTTATAATATTAGTATGGATGGATGCTTCACGTACATTTTACAGCGCGTTATAATCGCGTCGTTTGCATCCTCATGTTTTCCGCAAGTTCTCGCTAAACCGTGGCGAAATCCTAAACGTATTATTACAACCTGCTAAAACAACGTACCCAGTACCTACGTTGAATATTAGCTTACCTATTTCATGAAATATTCATTAAATTCAGAGCTTATGTAAGCACGGGCTCGTAAGCGGCAGTTTAAACACCTTCAAACAGGGTGCGGGCAAAGAGACTTGCTTTACCTACTAGAAGAGCAAACCTTTACCTAAACATAGACCAAACCTATTATTCGGCTTCTATGGTCTGAATGATGCGCATCCACCAAAAGCACAGTGTGTAATGTCTGGACCCCACTGCCACTCAGCTGAAGGTTTTGTGTATGAACATATTTTGATTGAGACGAGCGCTACGCCCGCTTGTCTATTTCAAGGTTGTTGACTATTCAGGATGTTGTTTTGGAGCGGTCAGTGAGAAGAGAAACAGGAAGTCGGTCTAGGGAACCAAGTCTTTAAAGTTAAAGATTTTTTTTAAATGTATATCTCATTTCTACATATAAAAGAAGTTTAAAAATCTCATACACAAGCCATAAATAATAATTGAAACCGCACTTAATCTCCAAAAAAAATACATATGTGATTTTACCGTGGAATAAATAAATGTGGTATTTAAACACCTCTGAAATGAAAAGTACGATAATAGAGTATTTCAAATTAGTCCCATGACTGGGAGCTATTACAGCTATACCACGCACTATTGAACTAAAGAACACATTATTATCGTAAAAATAGCAATATTGTTGGCGGATCGAACAAAAAACGCCAATGACATTTAAAGAACTTATTGATATATTTTGCCGAAAATTAGTTATTTGACAACTAGTCAAATCTGTAACTTTTTTTGAAACGTCAAAACGCGCGCTTAGAATAGGACGTTGTATGAAATACTTGCTCGTCTTCAAATTCTACTCACTTTTTAGGGTTCCGTACCCAAAGGGTAAAAACGGGACCCTATTACTAAGACTCCGCTGTCTGTCTGTCTGTCTCCAGGCTGTATCTCATAAACCGTGATAGCTAGAAAGCTGAAATTTTCACAAATGATGTATTTCCGTTGCCGCTATAACAACAAATACTAAAAATTAAAAATATATATATATTAAGGGGGGTCTCCATACAATAAACGTGTTTTTTTCGTATTTTTTTGCTCAATATTAAAAACGGTAACAGGTAGACGGTTCAAATTTTCACAGAATATTAACTTGTATATTACCTTTCAAAATAAATAATTAAATATCAATAAAGTAAATATTAAAGGGGGGCTCCCATACAACAAACGTAATTTTTATTTTTAATACGTCATAAATCGTAAAACTTACTACAGGTTTGTACGGAACCCTCGGTGCGCGAGTCCGACTCGCACTTGGCCGGTTTTTTACTTTAATCGTTCAAACATAAAATTAACAGAGCACGTCGATGTTACGTCGTTTGGTAGATTCTCTATATATAACAACCAAAAAATTTTTTTTTTACATAGCCAACATCACAATTGCTGCTCTAATCATACGGCAACTCGACGTTAAGTTTCTAATAACACTACAGCTCAGGCAGTAATTACAGGCGTATCATACCTACTTGATATGATATTGTATCCTTTAGGAATACTTAATTATCCGATACCCTACCCGTGCTCCGTTAGCAATGAAGGGGTTTAATCAAAATAATATTGTAATACGCTATAATAATATAGCGTTGCTTGATAGAAGAGCGACCTACCTGGCGCAGTGGTGAGCGCTGTAGTCTTACAAGCGGAAGGTCCAGGGTTCTATACCTGGTAGGGTCAATTTTGGATTTAATCATTTCTGAATTTTCTCTAGTCAGGCTTTGGCTAGTTACCACCCTACCCACAAAAACGTGCTGCCAAGCCATTAAGGATTCTGATACGATGCCGTTTAGAAACCAATTAGTTATTTGGGTTTAATATACTTAGACTGCATCACTTACCAGGTGAGATTGCAGTCAAGACTGCAAAAAATTCAGCCAATAACGACAATAACGATATCCAGTCACAATGATTATCCCAACTTTGGCGCTAGGCCTACTCTCATACAAATTCAACGGCACACATTCTGATAATGCCTCATAAAGCCGAATCGGAACGGCTACGTGCCCCTTGACACTCGTTATATATATTTGATCAAACATTGGTGCATTGGTCATCTGATTTTCACATCAGAGGCCCGATTGTGTAAGAAAATCGCAATCATTTGAGAACTTAAACGTATTACCACAGAATAGGTAATAGTGAAGTATTACTCGGACTGTATATGGAGTTCATAGGTACATGACCTCCTTCACAGTTCGAGTAATAATTATTTTTCTATGTTACTGGAGTACATACACTTTTTTGCAATTTTGATACACTCGATTGCAATTTGTATACACTACCAATGTTAGCCCCAATGTTGGCTGTGTAAATAGGAATAATCTCGTAGATTCAAGTAATATAACATTCAAAAGGGCTATATGCATATAAATGGCCTACTGGAACGTATGTACATATTTGGTTATGCGCAAATTGTTGTTGGAAATCCGAATGTATTTTGATATTATTTTAGCATCACTTACGTATATTTACGTAAAACGTAACGACGTATTTTAAACGACTTGAAAAAAGGAGGAGGTTCTCAATTCAGTGCGATTTTTTATGTATATGTGTACACCGATTTTTCCGAGATATGTGGACCGATTTAGATATTTTTATTATTCTTTTCGACATACTTAACTTTTAGACAAGATCTAGAATGACGAGAGGTAAGTAGATAAAAACTTCCTTTGTTTATAATCAGTTAAACAGATGAAAAGGTTACAGGCAGAAGGACAGAAACAAAGATAAAAACACTTTTGCGTTTATATCCATACTTCCATACTAATATAATTATCTTTCTATCTGTCTGTCTGTCTGCTACGCTTTAACGGCTCTACTTTTTGACCGATTTTAATGAATTTTGGTAAAAAGAAGCTACATTCAGTGGACGGACATAGGTTACTATTTATCCCGGAAAATTAAGGAATTCCGACTTTGGGTGAGAATAAAAAAACGTAAATCTACGCGAAGTCGCGGGCATCATCTAGTTATTAATATGGATGTTTTTTAAAGTGGTCGGATTAGGCTTGAGATATTTTGCCTTATCCGACCAGGGAAGCAATAAATAAAGGTGGTTTCTGAATAAAGGCCACGGATGTTCTATTTGTTGTGCCCACACAAAAGGTAAATTAAAGGGATAAATAAGGGACGCCGGACTAACCGTGTCCGTCCCCTTGGTATTATGTTTCTTATTTAGATACGTGTTTTATCTTGAAAGTATGCGGGTTTATTGATCTATAAAAAAGTTTCTTTATATTCTGTCGCGAAGATACATTACTGCATTGTTGAGTGATATAAGGACAAACAAACAACCTTTCGTAGTATTTGGAGGAAAATATTTGGATTTCGTTTTAGGAAAAACAAACAATTTCTTTGATTTCGTTTTATCCAGTCCGGTCCATGGTACAGTTTTGCTCTAAGAAAAATTTGTACCTTTTGTCATATTAACCAACTTATCCCGGAAAATTAAGAAGTTTCCGTGGGAATTAAAAAAAAACTTAAGTAAACCACGCGGGCGAAGTCGCAAGCATCAGCTAGATGTTAATATAAAAGCATCTTCTTATCGATAAAATTGTAAGCAAAGTTTAATAATATTGTGATTGTAAGTTTTCAGTACGAATGGCTACCTCTTTTTTTTCTTTTTTTTCCATTTGAAGTGTTTTTGCAAGGGCTTGATAAACAATCAATGATGAAGCTTTCACGTGGCAGGAAACACGGACCGGACGCCGGAAGGGCGGTTCAATTCGAAAAATTTTGCGTCAGCGGGACTTTTGTCCAATAGCCAACATTCCAACATTGGTTCAAACACGCATAGGTATTTATCAACGAGGATCACGTAGTCTTTAGGCACGCAGTATATACGGTTTTACGACGCATTATTGGCGTACGTGACGCACAGTGAGTGTCTTGGAGCTTCATACGATTTACTTTTATTATGAAACAAAAATGCTGACGGGATAGTAATATAATCGTCCCAAAATTGGCAACTCTATCTAATCTTTAAATGTAACTACGTGTTACACATCTTAGCAACCCAAACACTTTTTTCTTGTCAAACAGACAAGAAAAAAGTGTTTGGGAAAACTTAAAAATGAAATGAAATAAATAAATGACTACTTTTTAACCTCTATATAAAAGGTTCTTGCTGCTTTTAAAAACCTAAATCCACGCGGAGTAATAAGTAAAAGCTAGTTAAATTTATATTATAAACATTGCTGAAATTATTTTAGTTCAAGCCATAAAAGCATAAGCACTTAGACCAACCAATAGACCTTCAACCATATTGGTGGAAGCATATTTAAAATATTCAATAGCTTAATGTTCTGTGGTTAGGAAAATTAATCCTAAGCATTTCAAATAATATGCTCTCAACTTCAATCTAAAAGCTTTCACATTTGAACTCTAGAAACTACCTAATAGTGGCTTAATTAGAGCGCCTGCGTCGGTTCTAGGAAATTTCCAACGTTTTAGCTACTATTACCTATTCTGTGGTTTTAGTTCTCATAACAATGAAAAGCTTGTACCTTGTGCGCAGGGCAACCAAGTCGCGCCATTATCCACGAAATAATGGCTAGATAATTAAGTACCGATATTTAAAATGGAAGCGTCGAATTAACAAACATGGATTTAACTTTTCTTTTGGTGAATAGTTGAATCAAAGTCATATTGAAGATATTGAGTTTAATATTGTATTATAATATAATACACGGCATCACACCAACTTAAAACTAAAGCTACGAGTTTTCATATCCATTCATTTATTTGCTAGATTAGATTAAAATTTAACAGATTGAATAAGTAGGCACGATCACGCAACAATCTGCCTCCATATTAATCAACCTAAAACGCTTCAGTACTGTAATATGAACGAGTCATTAACCAATTTTTCTTTTTCAGCAATTCGTGTGGAGTGACTTCTCAGAGGATTACATCCCAACCGACAGAAAACACACGTTCTATCCATCGGTGATCATCAACGAGCATCTATACGAAGTGAAAATAACAGATGTGCCAGTGATACCATACTTTCCCATCAATTCCTACTATGAATGGGCGCACTACAGATTTTACGGATTACGAAATGCGACAGCCTACATCCTAGTATTTGATCTGTCTAATGTGGAAACGTTTCAGTATATACGAACGTTAAGGGACCAAATGGTTGAAAGCCGGGATATGAGGAATGTGCCAGTTCTCGTTGTAGGTAATAAACAGGATCTTCTGTGTAGCACAACCCCTTCAGCTTCTAGTGGTTTACAGCAATTGGCGATGGCTGAAAGTGCGTGTGGTGACTCTAGGGAGAAAAGACGGAATATCGTGAACCTTGTTCGTAAACATTGGAAGTGTAGCTACGTTGAGTGTTCAGCCAAATACAATTGGCGTGTCATAGCTGTATTTAAGGAGCTAATGGAGATGATAGACGCTTTAGAGTGGAGTGGTGGGAGTCGATCCGATCCTCCACCTGATGCTTCGGCTGGAGGTGGATCGTCCCATGAAAACCGATGTGTTGTTGCTTAGCATTTCTGTTTTGTGAAACACATATTCAGGACATTTAGTTTTCAAAATCGTCGGGGTGATGAAGAAACTGTGAAGCAAGCTTGAAAGTTGAAATAAATTATAGAACAGACAATATTTGTGTGATGATAGTTTGCAAAATATTCAAGCGAAACTAATGCAAAATGATTTCCATTGATTCCGCTTAACGGTTTGTCTCAAAATAGTGATATGAATTGAATAACCAATTGTACAAAATTATTATTATTTTAATTGCATTGCATTTATTTGTTTATCTAGTTAATTTAAT
Organism: Erebia ligea; assembly: GCA_917051295.2. Classification (NCBI taxonomy): domain Eukaryota; kingdom Metazoa; phylum Arthropoda; class Insecta; order Lepidoptera; family Nymphalidae; genus Erebia; species Erebia ligea. Next base: position 15,885,807 of record OU785228.1, read on the forward strand.
TAATTTAGTAAATTGTCAGTGTTTTCATAAGAATAATATTATTTGTAAGAATAATAATAGTTTGTGCTATAGCTCTCGTATAAAGTGAACAAACATCAAAATCTACCTACGCATCCTGAACTAACCATGCAAAAGAGGAGGATCTTTGATGTTTTTGTTCCTCGTCTTTGCAATAAATAACTTCTAAGCACCTATTTCATTACGTGACAAAATTTTTAAAGCTAAAATAAGTATTCCAGTAGGTTTATTGGTTGACATTAATTTACCTTTTTTTGTATTTATATTAACATACACAGGCAGGTATACAATTCCGCTATAACTAGGTTTTGTAAAATTTGTCGGAACGTTATTACTTCAGTACAAAATTAATTTCCTTTGAGACATTTTTAATCTGCAAAATCACACAAAGAACCTCAATCGCAAATCCGTAATAATGTTCTGGGAATATTTAATATTGCCAAAGATTTCTTCTAACTTCACGACCGACTCTGTATGTACCTACTGCTTATACTTAGTCGATTAATTTTCTTTCTTTCTTTTGCTTTATTAATATAATTAGTTTTCTCTTTAGTCCACTTTACTGGATGTTTTTGGCTTGTCTTTACTTGGCATAAAAACTAAGTAATTTCTTGCCTGGTGGGAGGCTTTGGCCGTGGCTAGTCACCAGTTCCACCCTACCGGCAAAGACGTGCCGCCAAGCGGTTTAGCGGTAATCCGGTACGATGCCGTGTTGTAACCGACTAGGGGTATGGGCTTAATAAATTAATTTAACTGCCATGCCCATAACAGGTTAGCCCGCTACCAACTTAGACTGCATCATCACATCAGGTCAGATCGCAGTCAAGGCCTAACTTGTAATGGATAAAAAACGTGACTTTATTAGATACAGTACATCTTTTCGCTGATAAGGATTCTAATAAATTCAAGATAGTTAATAGTATAAAATAGCATCATTGCTGTGCACATAGTATGATTGTCGTCAAGCGCAAGCCTATATTATCACAAAATAAAACAAAAAAATGTTTTTCAAGAAACATGATTTATGGATATGAATATCGAACATTGCGTAGCGTCATTTCCATCGCCGCTCCTCTGTATTGATCCCTGGAATATGATTGCATGTTTCTGCTGGGCCATTACCATTTGCAACCGGCTGAAAAGGGAAATCAGTTTACACTTTTCAGCCGTTTAAAATCAACTGACGTCGTCGTCGGGTGATTACATAATATGCCGAAGTACATGAAAAGTATTTTGAATCGACTATAATATATAAATTTTCTAGCGTTTTAAAACTTTTGTGTAGCTTCGTCCGCGTGGTTAAAGTTTTTTTTTATTCCCGCGGGAACTCCTTAATTTTCCGAGATAAAAAGTAGCCTATGTCACTCTCCAGGTCCTGAACTATACCCATGCCAAAAATCGGGCCCATCCGCTGCTCCGTTGCGGCGCGATTGAAGGACAAACCAATAAACCAACAAACAAACACACTTTCGCATTTATAATATTAGTATGGTATCGCGATGATGACCACCATAAGGCTATGGATGGTAATGATAGTTCTAATGATAGATGACAGTATCGGCTTTATCGTTTGTCTTACCCCACTAGCCATGGAAAAGCCATGGCCTCGCAGTAAAGCCGTTATTAGAAAACACTCGATCAAGGGAATTTTCCTGTGATCGAAAAACGAGCACTGACGTCTGCGAGGTACTTACTTGATTGGTTTGTTTTTTCAGAATTTAGATTCAATATTTCCCGTTCTATCGCTTTTAATAGCCGTGTTTTTTTAATGTCAAAGTTTAAGAAGTCTATTTATAGTATTTGCATAAAATCAGAGTATTCAGCATAAAATAGGAGTATTCCCGACCCTATAATGCATCCCTAATTGGTTTTCTACATGAAAATGATTGAATTCAATTCCCCGGTAGGTAGGGTCAATTCGGGATTTTATAATTTCACAATTTTCTCTGGTCTGGTCTGGTCTTTCTCTGGGCTATTTACCACCCCACCGACAAAAACGTGCCGCTAATCGACTAACGTTCCGGTACGATGCCGTGTAGAAACCGCTAAGGGGTTTAATATAAGAAAAGAAAAAGAAAGAAAGAAAAAACATTTATTCACAGCATTGTGCCACACAAAACAATACCTTAAGGTAAATGTTACCATGGCGCTTCCAGTACCTGAGCATTAGACTCATGATCAAGTCATAGAAGCACCATGATAACATTTGTGGTGTGTGGCACAACCTGAAAAAAGGCATCAGCTCAGCATAATGCTGAAACCCTTGCAATGAATTACAAGGGCATTCAGCGCTGATTTTCAGCTGAAGCCCTCCTCCAGGTGACACCACGGCTACGTAACTATACTAATTAAAACTAAACAATCTCTAATTAAGGCTTTAGGTACTAAATAAATAAATAATAAATAAGTATACATTTATAATATAATATGCATAATATAATATACTACATAACATAATATAACGGTCATACCCATAACAGGTTAGCCCGTTACCATCTTAGACTGCATCATCACTTACCACCAGGTGAGGTCGCAGTCAAGGGTTAACTTGTAGTGGAGTATAATTTATAAATTATAATCATCGCCTTGGCAGAACTTTTATTTTTAACATGCCTTAAAAATACGACTATTTTACTTTAACTTAACGCGTATCTGCCTTCCTGCTTTTGTACCAACGTAGCTAGGAATATGAAAATATGAATACCTTCCTGTTACAAGTATTCCGGCGGCGAGCAAAGGTTTAATCAGCAGACTAGCGCCATTTTCATTTTATATTTTTTAAGCTTTGACTTCGCATCTTTTGTACCCTTCCAGCTTTCGTTATCAGGAACAGAACATTAGGATTTTCTTTATTCCACTTCAAATTAGCCCTTGACTGCAGTCTCACCTGATGATAATTGATGATGCAGTAAGATGGTTACGGGCTAACCTGTCAGGGGTCCCCTAGTCGGTTTCTATACGGCATCGTACCGGAACGCTAAATCGCTTGGTGGTACGTCTTTGCCGGTAGGGTGGTAACTGGTAACTAGTTACGGCCGAAGCCTCCCACCAGACAAACAGGAGAGGGTACCTTTACACTTTTCTACATAATACTTTCGAATTAGATCTTCATGTAACAATAAACTAACACGAGAGAGATAGATAAGGAATTTTAAATTTGAATGTAGAAAATAAATAAAATTATAAATAATCTTTATTTGAAGCAACTGGGGCTCAATTGAATAACGTGCTCAGGAATCGGCGAGTCCATCTTCCTCGTAAACATGTTCAGGGGCCATTCTGCCAACGCTTAAAGCAATGCTTATGCAATATTACTCAAAATGACAGTTTGTTGTCACGTACCTTGACGTTCATAAAATAAGAATTATAATTCTAAAACACGAAAGTCAATAATAATGAAACAATATGGCTATAAGTTAGGAAGTTGGCGGTGTTTCACCTCCGTGCCTCGGACAGCACGTTAAGCCGTCGGTCCCGGTTATTATCACTAACATGATAATAGTCGTTAAAGCCCGCCAACCTGCATTGGAGCTGCGTGGTGGGTCTAAGCTCTAATTCCCTCTCTCCTATGAGAGAGGAGGCCTGTGCCCAGCAGTGGGACGTTAATGGGCTGTAGTGGTGGTGGTGGTGGATGGCTATAAGCGTTGGCAGGATGGGCCCTGGAGGCGGTTGGTGCTTGAGCGCAGCCTTACCCCCGACTGTGTAAGGCAATCGTAACCGTGCCCATACATTTATCGAACTGTTTATGGAGTTCATAGATGTTTGCACATGTCAAAACGCATGCATTGACTCCTTGAACTGTTCAAAATATTATAAGGCGATCACTACACGTTCAATGTTCAGCGTGATTAGGATACGCAACTTCTATCACTGGGATAATGCTATCATTAATTATTACAGATTTTGTGATACAATAATTATCAACGTTACGATCCAAATATCACGATAAATATTGAGCGTGTAGAGTTTGATTAGAATAACTATTATGTACTAGCTAATGCCCGCGACTTCGTATGCGTTGATTGAGATTTTTGGTTCCCGCGGGATTTTTTTATTTTTCCGGGATAAAAAGTAGCTTATGTGTTGTTCCATACTATAATCTTTCTCTGTGCCAGATTTCATCTAGATTCGTTCAGCCGTTGGAGCGTGATTGAGTAACAAACATCCATCCAAACTTTCGCATTTATCATCATACTAATATTATATATTAAAAAAATCAAAAATCAAAATAAAAAATGAAAATCAACGTCCGGCATCATGCATGCATTTGTATGTATGATGCTGGGCACACGGCTGAGCTGTACACCCATTCCGGGTGGTGTCACAGACAAACATATTTGTGTGTACAGATATGTATGACAGGTGTTTGTCTGCAACACCATTTTTGAATAAATGTAGGTATTTTCTTTCTTTTTTCTTCTTTAAATTATGTGATTTTTGGCAGGAGAGTGACATAGGCTACTTTTTATCCCGGAAAATTAAGGAATTCCCGCGGGAATCAAAAAAACTTAAACCACGTAGACAAAGTCGCGGGCATCAGCTAGTAATATTTTGTATTCGTATCTATAGACTAGCTGATGCCCGCGACTTCGTCCGCGTGGTTGAGGTTTTTTTGATTCCCGCGGGAACTTCTTAATTTTCCGGGATAAAAAGTAGCCTATGTGCTATTCCAGACTATAATCTATCTCTGTGCCAAATTTCATCCAGATCCGTTCATCCGTTGGAGCGTGATTGAGTAACAAACATACATCCATACATACATACATCCATCCATCCAAACTTTCGCATTTATAATATTTATATGGACTAGCTGATGCTCGCGACTTCGTCCGCGTGGATTTAGGTTTTTCGGTTCCCGCGGGAACTCTTTAATTTTCCGGGATAAAAAGTAGCCTATGTGCTATTCCAGACCATAATCTATCTCTGTGCCAAATTTCATCCAGATCCGTTCAGCCGTTGGAGCGTGATTGAGTAACAAACATACATCCATACATCCAAACTTTCGCATTTATAATATTTATTTGATATATATATAGTATAGATTAGTTATGTTATAAAAAACGTCTTAATAATAGGTGCAAAATGTAATAATAAGTAAGTGTATCTTACCTTTATTAAAACTGTCATCATAGGTACCTACGTAGATATTGTTTAGAAAAAAACCTATTTCGAATCTTGAGTCTTGACTGAGAATCTTACTTCAATAAATCGATTTATAAAGTAAATTAATGATTAATTCAATAAATATTTTTACTACTATGTTTATTCATTATTTATTTTACAGTCCATTCTCTACCTAATACGATCATACTTGGTAACGCGGTCTTTTTCTTCTTTCCTAAGTATATGAAAGCAAAAATTAATATTATACCTAGTCTGTTATTGAAGTTAAACTTCTTTAGAATCGTTGTGATTCATTGAAATAGATGTATAGGTACTAAAATTCTACATCAATGTTGTGATTTGAAAATTCTATGACATGAAAAACAAAACGAAAAAACGACACCAAAAGGCTAAATAAGCCTGCGTGAGAATGAGATAGAATACAAGTTATATTTATCTCATTCTCTCATAGGCTACTTTTCTGAAGTTTCACTTCTGCCGTGTGTGAATTTTGCACACACACACTTTTTTTTTTGTCAATTTGGACTCTGTGTTGTGCTTACAAAAACCTTAGTGCTTCCTGTTGTAGATCTAGTAGATACATTAGTCGTTATAGTTTCGTATGTAAATAGGTAGTCTATATAAGCAAAATATAGCCGTTTATTTAATTGAAATTTTAATTAATATTATTATAATTGATTGAAGAGTTATTAAGTACAAAGAGTCGCTGCTTATTATAAAATTCTCACCTAAGTTACAGGAATTCCAGTATAGTTAATAATAAGTCACATAGTCAGTTATTTACTCAATCAAATTAAAATCATAACAATCATAATTATATTATGTATTTACTTACTAAATATTAGGGTTGCCAGATCGGAAGACCAAAATATCTGGACAAAATTTGAAAATGTCGGGATTTTGGACATTGGCGTATCTAGGGTTATTTTCCAGGGGGGGCCTGGGCCCCACTACTACTACAAAAAAAATCTAACTATGACAGACTGGAAGTTCTAGTTTCGTAATTTAACATTTATCCTTCAACTATTCTTCGGAGGTTATGTCAAAAGTTCAAAACATGAAACAAATGGCACATGAGTAGATAAACGGAATTATCTACTCATGTGCAAATGGTGCAGAATTAGGGCTTCCAATACCGGGATCCCGGACTTTTTTCGCCGGTTTTCAATACCGGTATTGAAATGTCTAATACCGGGATACCGATATTGGTGACACTATAAACGAAACAGTGACTATTGCATATATTTCTTGGTAAATGCCACTGTTTTTTATTCGGCTAATTTTAAAACTTGTATCTGAAGCACATTAGCTCAAAAAGAGCGCCTTCATTACTTAAGAGGAATTCTCCCGGCGATTTCTCCATACAAAAACATTTGTCTGTTTCCTCCGTGGATAAACAATACAGAAAATATTCTTGCTCCATAAAATCCATATGTGTCCGTGCCATGCTCAGGCTATGTTTTGCTTTTTTCAATAAATTAATTCGTTTAAGAACAAGGAACCTTCAAAAATGGCAAAAAAGGCCCAGTTTTCGTGCCATCATCAGAGATCCTGCAAATAAATTTGACGGATATAATCAAAAAAAGAAAAACATACCGGCATAGCCCGAGCCCTTCTTAAATTATTCGTAAAAAAAGAATTAAAATCGGTTTTGTTTTGGAGGAGAAAACAGAAAAATACGAGAGTAAGAATTAGACTGTTTTTCAAAGGTTATCGGTCCAAGCTGCAGTTGTCCCTATCGGGTGTTATGGAATTATATTCGAGGAGCAGCGCGACGGCAATATAACTGTTCAATACCTATTCTCAAAGTTTCCCGTTCATGCCATATCCTCTTAAAGCCAGTGAAGAAAAGTAGTTTTTGTTCACTCATTTGTGTTTGAATTTAGATCCCTGTGGCTTGGCATTTCTATTTCATTGTCTCTCAAACGTTCAGAAATCTGTTATAATAACTAATGCCTATTTTATTATGATTTGATGGCGAACCAGAGTAATCGACATAGCACGAAGAGTCGCCAAGCTTAAGTGGCAATGGGTGGGGCACATAGTTCGTAGAACCGATAGGCACTGGGGTCCCAAAGTGCTTGAATGGGGGCCTCGCACCGGGAAGCGCAGTGTAGGACGACCCCCCACTAGGTGTACGGACGATCTCAAGCGTGTAGCTGGGAACCGCTGGAAACAAGAGGCACAAGACCGTGCTCTGTGGCGATATATGCAGGAGACCTTCGTCCAGCTACAGTGGACGTCTATAGGTTGAGACGACGACGACGATAGTGGTTTAAATTTTTTATTTAAAACTAGCTGATGCCCGCGACTTCGTCCGCGTGGTTTAAGTTTTTTTGATTCCCGAAATTCCCGGAACTCCTTAATTTTCTTAAGAGATTGATTATTTGATAATAATATAAGTATTAATGAGATAGTATTTAAAAAAATGATGTGATGGAGTTTCAGAACGTTACGTGGTCCGTGATTTTCACCTTAAACATGTAACAAACCATATTTTCGTAAGAATTAAGTCAACGCATAAATAACTATCGCAATACTCAAAATACAAATAAATCTGAAAATCAATAGGCACTTGGTGATTTTTAAAGAAAATACAATTTCATAAAATATTGCTTATAATAAAATAGAGTGAATGGAGTTATGTTAAATAGACATAACCAATCCACAGCATTCTAAATCCGAAATATTTTTTCCCATTTTGAGTTAATTTGGTGAATTTTTTTTATGAAAAAACTGTTTGATAAGCTTCCGTTTGCTTCAGAAAATACTAGTTTTAAATTTTAAAAAAATTTAAGTTTTTTTCCAATACCGGGATCCCGGTATTGAGAAAAATCTGTCCGGTATTAATACCGGTATTGAAAAAACCGGTATTCGAAAGCCCTAGTGCAGATTCGTCATCTTGCCGTAAGGCCATGGTTCCTGAGATTCCATGGTCGATGATCGCAAGGCAGAGTCGCAAGAGAGAGTTATTTAACTCTGAAGCCTACTGAACCTAAGATTTTGAAAACATCCAAAAAATGATTTCTTAAAGATTGCAGGAAAATTTATAACTCAAAAGTCTATGGTCTTAGTGTCCAGCCTAGAATTTAAAATCGGTAACCCAACATCCTGGGATTCCTGGGGTGGGCACTAGACCATTCTGGGGTGGGCACGGCCCACCCGGCCCCCCCCCTATATACGCCACTGATTTTGGATAAATATGTAAAATAAAAAGTTTATTTTGTACAAAAAGAAATTGTTGATACAACTTAAATTGTTTCACTTAATTTTTAAGTTGCCACATGTGTTTGTCCACATTAGTGAACTTTAATGAGTCCACTAATTTGGATCCTTTTGTAGTATTCAGAATTTAAAATTATTATTTTGTATCAAACTTTCCGAAAAGTTGTTTGTCTGGAGATTTTGAGTTTTGTCGGGAGTCTGGAGATTATTTAAAATGTCGGGAGAATCCAGACGAATCCCGACCATCTGGAATCCCTACTAACAATCTATCTTACTGTACAAATTTTTTACAAACATATCTTTGAGAAAATCATTGTTTATAATAATAGTTTTGACTGTAATATTCCTGTTACGTTATTTTAAGCTATGAAACTAAAAACACATTTTAAATGCTTCACTACACATTGGCACAATGCGTTTGGCAAGTGCCAACCATTATGAGAAGAACGCTGTTTCAAAATTGCGTCAACAGACCACATCATTCGATGTTTGAAAGCCTACAAACGTTATCCTACTAATCAACGCGTTCGCTAAGTGGCCCCGTTGCATTGGCCAAGTAAATTGAGACAATGTGTAATAGGCTCTAAGTTACTTTTTTAAGCTACGACTTGGAAAACAATTTCTTACGTAATAAGTGAGTTGTTACTATTTATATTAGTTAAGTTAGCAATACGTATTTACTGAAACACACACTGACTTCTGAAACCTATATTTGAACCCATGCTTTAGTGCACGTTTGTAAGTTGGAACACTGTTTAGGCTCGCCCACATTATGGTGACTGTCCATTGAAGCGGAGCGGAGCTGAGATGGGACGGGTGGAGCAATCGGATTGTAGATCGATAACGCGATATTTTTATCGAGTCACCTGTCAGGAATCTGTGTGGCCTATTTGGCACATTTCCGCTCCGCTCCAATAGACAGACACCCGCGCTGAGGGACTTCTCCGTTTGGCCCGTGAGGGCCAAGCGGGGGTACGGGCTTCGAGGCCTGGCCTCCTTTCCCGAGTGGGACGCGGGGTAACGCTGTACCCCGGTGATTTTCTTATAGCCGTGTTTGTCGGCTAGGGCCTGGCGCCTGCCTTGAAGGCTACGGGCCCCTAGGCCTGATGTCAACTCCAGTGTTGGGTCCGCACTGCGGGTGACGTCGTCACCTCCGCGTGCAGGATCCATGTCATATCCAGGTATCTCGGAGACAAACACCGTTACGGTAGAATCCGTATGACGAAAGAAGTCCGCTAGAGGCACTGTATTCGCATATTAATGCCATTAATTTATGTAAAATATTGTATTAGCTGTTAGTATTAGACACGCACGCCGCGTCGCAACGCATCGTACTGCGAGAATCCCCATCAACCGTTGTCCCAGGGCGAATGAATGGACGCGACACGACGCGATATTATGACGCCATAAGAAATGACAAACTTGTCTACGCGATAACATAGGCCACGTCAAGTGTTTGATACTGTCGCGTTGTGTCGTATTGAGTCGCGGTGTCCCGTTTGTCGCTCACGTAGGACAACGGGTGGAACATCGTTCACTACGCAGGCAGGATTCATTCGGCCCTTAGGTCGTCTATTTTTATAACCGAGCGAAATTCACACGAAATACGTATGAAAGTGATTGAGGAGGATTTTTGCAATGCGATGCGCTGCGATCCGGCCGCTGTTGCAATGTGTGCGAGCCTTTATACTAATATATTGTTGGTCTAGTGGTTAGCATGTTCGACTGCAGCTGACGAGGTCCCGGGTTCGAGTCCCGGGTCGGGCCATAGGCATAGCAAGTGCTGGGTTTTTCTCACAAGAAATTCTCAGTACTAGCCCGCAGTATCAAGTTGCCGGTGTTTCATCCAGTGCCCCGGAGAGCACGTTAAGCCATCGGTCCTGCGCCTGATCTCTCTCTGGTCGTGTCGGATTTTCCGTCCCATCAGGCTATGAGAGTAAAGGAACAGACAGTGCACCTGTGTTTGCGCAAACACTCCTGCGCAGGTGGTGGATCTCTCTGGAGATAGGCCGCCATGGCCGAAATTCGTTCGGGAGGACATTATTATTACTACTATATTAATAAGATTGATTGTTGTAAATAAGATTTCCGTGTAGCTGTAGGTGCGTAATTCGATCGTTTTACAAATGTTATACGGTGCAATAAAATGTTGTGAACACTTTTACTCTATTCTTTTATTTCCTCTTAATGATAGAAGAATTACAGTCGAGGAACTGTGATTTTTTAATTCTACTTACTTTACTTAAGTTAGCCCTTGTATCTTGATCTAGGTCGTAAGTAATGATGCAGTCTAAGATGGTAGCGGGCTAATCTGGTAGGGGTATGGCAGTTAATATAAAACCCCTAACCCTGATCTGCTCTACAGGGCGCGGTCGGTCGGATCGCTTGGCGGTACGACTTTGCCATTATGGTGGTAAATAGCCACGGCCGAAGCCACTCTCCAGACATATTAAATTGCATGCTAAATAGTAGAATATGAAGGAAGCCTTAACATTATACCTAAACATCTGTAAACTCATAGTCATATTCAGCAAATAAATAAATTTCATTTTAACATGTTCGACTACCGTTAACCATGTTCCGGGTGGTATCACTATATAACTATGTATAACATAACTAATATATAAAAGTAACTTTTTGAAAGAAAGAAAGAAAAACTATTTATTGAAAAAATTAGAAGTTTAATTCGCTAGAATCCGACAAACAATGCACGATTGTGAATTGTAGAGTCAACATCTCCTGAAGATGCTCCGGTGTCGGAGTGAAACGTACGTTGAGGGTATTTTGGAAGATTTATAAGTAGGTATGTGGTGTGGAGAATATATCGCGGGTTGCAAGTTCAAGATACGCACTGTACCACATAGATTTACCTTCTGTGGCTGATTATAGCGAATTAAACTTCTAGTTTTTTCAATGTCATGGACTTCCACAAAGTAACGCCTGCTTACAATATTAGATAAATAATGACTATAATAATAAATGTGAGAATAAATAGTTTTTGCTTTTTTGGATATGGTAAGCGCTGTGGTCTTACAGTGGGAGGCCCGGGGTCGATTCCCGACAGGGTCAATTTGGGAATTTATAATTTTCGATTTTTCTCTGGTCTGGTCTAGTGGCTACCACTCTACGGGCAAAGACAGAAATAACGCCAAGCGATTTAGCGTTCCGGTACGATGCCGTGTAGGAACTGATTAGGGGTACCTACGGGTTTAATATGTCTGCCTTGCCCCTAACAGGTAAGCCCGTCACTTACCATCAGGTGAGATCAAGGGCTAACCTGTATTGGAATAAAAAAAAACACTTGTACACTGTAAAGGTCAAAACACACAGAACGCGGGCGCGGGTCGGGTCGGGTTCCTCGCGTGAGACGCGCTGCTCGTTGTCTTCACATACAATGCGGGCGCGGGTTGATGGCGGGTCGGGTGCGGGCGTACCTTCAACCTTGCCAGCGGCAGCGCAAATGCATATTGATTGAAATTTGAAACCAATCCGCTGCCATATTCTTGCTTTCAAAACAGTATTTTTATAGCGCCCGACCCGCGCCTGTTCCCTGTGTGTTTTGCCCTTAAGTAATATCTCCCGTGCAGACGGCTAATCTCTGTGTGACGCACATTGACTAATATCGTCTAAGCATCTTTAACCACTACTAGCCACACTACCTTTTGGTAGTGATAGCTGTGGTGATAGCGTCTTAAAAACTCAGCTGTTGAAATGTTCAAATTTTTCCGTTACGAAACTTCCCTCACGATCACGGTCTAAGTAGCAATACAGAAGTCTAATGAGCAATATGTAGCAAAACGGCAATTTATTAAAAGGTCTACCGAATCGTAAATTTTTTTATGTGTACACTCACGAACATATTTTGTAACTTTAGCCAAAAACTATGAGACTTAAAAAGACATCCATATTCCATACCAATATTATAAATGCGAAAATGCCTGTCCGTCTGTCTGTCTGTCTGCTGCTTTCACGGCTCATCCGTTCAACCGATTTTGATAATATTTGGCACAGGGATAGGTTGTATTCCGGGGAAGGGCCTTCTATCCCGGCCTATCTATCTAGGCCTTTCTATCCCGGAAAATTAAAGAGTTAGAATCAAAAAATCCTAACCCACGTGGACGAAGTCGTGAGTATCATCTAGTAAAAAATATTTTAGAATGTGCAAATGAAGCTCTTAGCCGTAGCTACTAAAAACCAGCCGATCAGCTGCTAATAGACGAGTGATCGCACAGCCGATATTAGCTAATGGGCGTCCAGCCTTAAACTCAAGACAGCGTGGCATCACGGCTGTAGTTCAATTTCCTTGTAACCGGATATTGCGATGTCAGACAACGGAAGCTGTCCTCAGGGACGCAGGAGATAACTTAGACTTAATAACTTTAGGCCCAAAACACACATAAACCAAATTAAGTCCTTTACTTCAAGCAAAGTCTAGAACGACACGACGAGCTTCAATAACATTTTTTTTATAACCGACGGGTACGGCAAGGCTACTCTTTACACGGATGCCCAAAAAAGGAGTGTGCCTAATTTTCAGGGTTCATGTATACTAAGTAGTAGGTATGTAAGTTTCTTTATTCCATCATAACTTCTAAATGCCTGAGCAGATTTTGATACAAGGGGTATCGTTAGGATTCTTACTCATCCTTCCTTTAATCATCCCGAGTGACATTAACTATACATTTTTTGAAAAAAAAAAACAATATGGCAGGCCATGTGTTTATGTTTTTTAATAATTTAATCAAGTTCACTTGTTATTCCGAAAGTTTAATCGCACGCGATTTTGCCGACGCGGATAAAGTAGTTAATCATATAAAAAATAAAAATCTTTACTTGTTCAGACGAAAATACAAAATATGCCTTAAATAATTATACCCTGGACCCCGTTGACTTACCAATACCTGAACCCCCAAACTAGGATAAACCAGTGACTTGGGGGTCAGTCTCTTCCAAAAATAGTTATTCTAAATTTACAAAAAATACTTAACACACTTTACAACAAATAACTTACTCGTATACAATAGATAGTTAGATACCTATGCCTTATTTTCCTTAACAATTAAAGTCGTAGACATCATCTTTATCAAATACTTTAAATTATAGAACGAAAAGAGAGTCGAAAGATAGATAGAGAGTAGATTTAAAATTCAGTTATCAGTCGAATTACCAGAAATTAAGGCAATTCTGAACCTCGTGATTTACTGAAATGCGTTAGTATCGTTTCAGTCGTAAGTAAAGACTATTTTCGGTTTTTTTTTTTTAATTAAAAAATAGTTGTAGTAGGTACAATATTTTCAGACTAGACCAATAAATAGACTTCTCTAGTAACTGCGAATGAACGCTTACAACTTCACCTCGCTTCGAGAAATATGATTTTAATATTTTGAACTTTCCGCATAAAACTTGAACGGCTTCGAAGAATGGGCGAAAATTCGTAATAAAGGTGCGGAAATATATTGTTAAAGAAGCTTTATTATGTCTGGGACTTTATTAAAAGCGATACATTCCTTTGTTGTTATTTATTACTGCTGAAGGTGAAAGCTTATGAATTTATTCGCTTGGATTTGTTTTCTTACAATCACTCACTCTCACTCACTTCAACCCACTGTCGGTTTACTACTGAGCACGAGTCTCTTCTCAAAATGAGAAGGTTTTGGAGGTTTTGGACTATGGAGTCCACCACGCTAGCCAAGTGCGGCTGGTTTGTTACAGGATTTAGTCGGATGTGTATCGTAATATGCATATGCAGTTAATCGGATGTACCGGTCCTCTTGGGCAGTTGTGGCTTGAACTCTTCCTGATCCACGTCTCCTAGCCACTCTGCCTGTCTCCTGGTAGCGTTCCCGCTCATTCCAGATGGCTCGGCGAGACACACCGAGGCGCTGAGCTACATATCTCTGAGACTCTCCCCCCTGAAGCAAAACATTTGCTCTTGTTGCGGATTCCATTTCCATAATTATGACGACGAAATGAAATTGAAGTAAACAGCTAAACAAAGTGACTTTCGACAGCAACGACTGAGAGCACAAGCGATCAGGAATTTGTGCAAAGGGATGTTTTTAATCACTTCAGTTTTTTTATCACCCACTTCAGAATAAACATCGAAGTTGTCGCGAAACCTCGTTTAATAAAGGTTTTTAAACATGTTTCCAAGCTGTTTCAATTCTTGACATTGCTTAAGGTTACGGTACAACTCATTTGGTGGGCCCTATTTTGTTTCGAGTAGTTTATTTAAATAGTATCGAATTGATCAATTTACATAGTACCAGCTTGATAAATAACTGGTGATTTTGAGTGCAAATTAACGTACCAACAAAAAACGTGCCAAAAGTACCTACCTAACTACAGCGGTTAGTATTGACCGTCTGAGGTCGTTTTTTTATATTTATCTTGCTTATGGCTTTGTGATTCCTCAGTGCAAATATTAGAGTTATACGTGGTTATACATGTGAATGAGTATACTTAGTTGATTCCCCGAATAAGATCTTGTATTTGTCGATTCACTGAACTGCGAAATAGACTTGTTGCTTTCTGAATACGTAATGATATCTTTAGATTTTTCCCGCAGTCTCCAATCCTTAAGGACGTCTAACTTTATCGTCAGTCCGCAAATAGGTTTAATGATGGTAACTATGATCTAATTTGTCCTTATATAATTTTCTGGCATTTACCCTTATACTTAGACCTCCATTACTTTTCCATCAAACATTGCCGTCATAATAAATGCAAGCCTATAATGTAATTCAGTAAGGTCAGGTCACGTGGCTAGATACATCGACGATAGATGGACCATAAGAACAGTTAAATGGCCAGGACCAAGAGGCACTAGAGCGAGAGGCAGGCATATGCCAGATGGTCAGACGAAATAATGGCGATAGCGGGTCGAAGATGGCTAGCTTCAGCTAGGGACAGAGCTAAGTGGACATCCTTGGAGGAGGCTTTTACCCGAAGGGGGTCCAAACAAAATACAAACAACATATCCAATTAACATTATATGACATGTACTTAATAATAATTTTTTATCTGATATAACTATTACTAATCATAATTATTATTAAAAATTCTAATTTTATTATTAACTAGCTGACGCCCGCGACTTCGTCCGCGTGGTTTAAGATTTTCCCGCTTTTCTGTTGAAAGTTTTCCTGAATTTTCTTTGCTATAAACCTCACGGAGCCCGAGACCTTTCCAACGAATGCAAAACCGTGGAAATCGGTTCGTGCGTTCTGGAGTTATAGCGTCAGGAAGGAAAACCCGACTTATTTTTATATATTAGATTATATTATGTAATCATAAACTTAACTTTGTATGGAATTAAATAAAGCTTTATTCATTCATTCTTAATGTAATTATTATATACTCGAGTAACAGAAACACAGCTGAACTTCTTAGGCATTTATTGCAAGAGAGGAAGATGACAGTTGACACTAATTAACAGATTGAATTGATGACATCAAATCTTAACCTACCCGCACTTACATCTATATTATCCTACATTACACCTCCACCCTTAATCTACCTTACTCGTAATAACCTTACCTAATCCTAATCAAACTCGAAACCGAATCTTTGTACGGGCTTTCTCAAATGTCTAGGCCTAAGGGCCGCTCTAGGTGCATGTACTGGTGATTGCGGTGACTGTTCCACCTTTTTCTCAGAGCTCGACTGAGTTGACCCTGTTGATTCCCTAGAGGTACTAGGTTCACTTGAAACCGCGGGTTGATCCGTACTGGTAAGGGATACATGATCACGGGAACTCGGACTTTCTACCTGTGAGACATCCGGGTTATATGTGTTAATCCATCGATATTTGAGCTGATCAACATGTCTCTTAATAGGTGAACCGCTTTCTCCTACCACGATATAATGACGCGATCCCATCTCTTTATCTACTCGCCCTTTTTCCCATTTCTTTCCACCTGTATAAGATCTAGCCCAGACGGTATCACCGACTTTGAAATCTCTCAGACTTCCTCCCGCACTAACAATCTGCTTACTCTGCTTTTCCCGTACCCGATCTTCGATATGAGTATCTCCCCGTAAACAGTCCAACCGTGAACGTAAATTACGTTTTTGCAATAACATGGCGGGAGAAACACCCGTGGTACTGTGCTCGACATTCCTATACGCTAGTAAATAAGATTGTAGGGCAGTGTCCACGTCAGAACCCTCGCGCATGGCCTTTTTTAACGCTCTTTTACACAGTTTAACTGCCCCTTCCGCTGCTCCGTTCGATGCCGGGTGATATACCGCTGTAAATGTCACCTTAATACCGTTATTTCGCATAAAATTACCGTATTCTACGCTAGAAAATGGCGGCCCATTGTCACTGACCACTTCCCGGGGTAGCCCAAAACGGGCAAATGTTTCCCGTAAAACCTTAATAACAGCTCCGGCTGTTGTCCTCTGCATTTGAAAAATCTCTAACCATTTAGACGTGGAATCTATCAAAACCAAAAAGGTTCTACCATGGAACGGACCTAAAAAGTCTGCATGTAACCTAGTCCATGGTGTGGCTGTATAAGGCCAAGGTTGCGGCGTGACGCGGTCCGGTGCCGGGGCCACTTCTGCACACGTCGTACAAGTACGCGCGATATTTTCAATATCGGCGTCGATACCCGGCCACCAAAAGTAACTTCTAGCTATAGATTTCATTTTTACAATACCCATGTGATTAGCATGTAATTCCTTTAATAAAGGTTCTCGTAAAGCACTCGGTATAACTAACCTATATCCCCAAACTATACAACCCATATCAATGTATAATTCATTACGCCGCGTAAAATATGGATTTATTTTCTCATCTTTACATTGATTAGGCCAGCCGCTCTGAACGTAGGTAAAGACT
The DNA here is from genome assembly GCA_917051295.2 of Erebia ligea. Lineage (NCBI taxonomy): Eukaryota > Metazoa > Arthropoda > Insecta > Lepidoptera > Nymphalidae > Erebia > Erebia ligea. The sequence continues at coordinate 15,903,022 of OU785228.1, forward strand.
TTCCTGAGGACTGCATCCTTGCTAACGTGGTCATTAACTACTTCCCTAGTAATTGGCAGAAAATCTTGTATAAAATGAATGTATGTGTTCTCCGCAGTTTCCGCCTTCTCCTTGCCTACTGGCAAACGTGATAACGCATCCGCCGCATTTTGTTCACTACGCACGTATTCAATCCGGTAATCATAACCTGCGAGTAACACGGCCCACCGTTGCATCCTACTCGCAGCCATTACCGGTATGCCCGCCTTACTACCGAAAATAGTTACCAGAGGTTTGTGATCGGTTCTTAAAACAAACTGTCGCCCATATAAATATTGATGGAATTTCTTAACTCCGTATATGATCGCTAGCGCTTCGCGTTCTATTTGCGAGTACGACTTCTCCGCTGCGTTCAGCACTCGCGACGCAAACGCGACCGGCCGCTCGCCGCCGTCCGGCATGATGTGTGATATCACGGCCCCAACGCCTACCGCACTGGCGTCGGTTGTGAGCACTAAAGGCAAATTCAACGAATAATGGGCTAGTATTACATTTGAAGTTAACATTTCCTTCACCTTGCTAAAACTAGTGTCACACTCTTTGGACCAAACAAATGCGACATTTTTTTGAAGTAAATTATATAAAGGTGACAAAATGCTACTTATATTCGGCACAAATTTGGCGTAATACATCACCATTCCCAAAAATGAGCGCAACTCGGATACGTTCGTAGGTACCGATACCTTTTTTATGGCTTTTACCTTATCCGGACAAGTTTGCACACCCTCTTTACTAATAATGAATCCTAAATAGGTGACGGAGTCCGCGAAGAAAGTACATTTTTCTTTCTTAATTTTTAACCCCCATTTACGCAATCTGTCAAACACTTCATGCAGGGCCTCGAGATGTGACTGATCATCCTCCCCTGTGATGATAAGATCATCAAGGAACACTCCTACCCTGGGCATATCCGCGAATAACTGCTCAAGCTTCCTCTGAAAAATGCCCGGGCTCGATGCTAATCCATAAATTAATCGATTATACATAAACATACCTTTATGTGTGTTAATCACTGTATATTTCTTCGAATTATCATCTAGTTCAAATTGCGCGTACGCCTGTGACAAATCGATTTTTGTGAATTTCTCCCCGCCATATAACTTAGCTAATAAGTCTTCCGGCCGCGGTAACGGAAAACGATCCACCTCGAGACATTTATTTAATGTTAATTTAAAATCGCCACATACCCGTATAGTTCCGTCTTTTTTCATGACCGGCACAATGGGCGTCGCCCAGTCCGAGCTGCTTACCGGCGTGATCACGCCATCCCTTACCAACGCCTGCAGGGCCCGCTCAACCGGCTCGCGCAGCGCGTAGGCTAAAGGCCTCGCACGTAAATACACGGGCTTCGCTTCCGGCCGCAGGTGAAAGGACACCGGCCCACCAGTATATCTCCCTAGGCCATCCGAAAACACCTCACAATATCTGGAACTGAACGATTCGAGGTTAAAAACATTCCGAACATCGCTTATCTTATTACAGCTAGTAACCGGGTATGTAATACCTAATTCACTTATCCACTGTCTCCCTAACAGACTAGTTTTACCACTGTTTACTACGTATAAATCTAAACATTTACTGTTACGCTTATAAGTAACTAACACAGATATTTTACCCACTGGTTTTACAATCTCGCCTGTATAATACCGTAATGTCAAATCACTGGATTCCAGCTTAATATTTGCAAAGGATTTCTGGTAACAGTCCATACTAATGCATGAAATAGCACAACCCGTGTCAATCTCCATCGATAACTGAATATTATTCACGTAAACAACTATGACGTATGGTCCAAACTTTAATAACTGTCTCGACTCAATAGAAAAGTTATTTACCTCGTCACTAATCTCGTCACTGCTATCCGAGTAGACTACCTCCTCGTGATTTACCGCAGATTCCTGACGGAAATTTGGACACCTAATCCGTAAATGACCTTGGCGAGTACATACCCTACACACATACATTCTGTATTTACAGGAAGAGCTGGGATGTTTTCCCCCACACACAGTACACTCCTCCTTCTTACTACTCATATTATTCCGCTTAGATGCGGTGGCACCGCTACTTCGCATTTTTCCGCCGCCCGCTCCGCTCATGCCACTTGGGCCATCGTAGTATGATGCATTATGCGGCCGGCCGCCTCGCTGGCTCCGTGTTTTGTTCCCGGCCGCTATCCTATGCAACTCCGTGCCTTCGCCCTCTCGACTCGCAGCGCCCGCCTGTCCGGAACCTGCAGATGAAACGCCACTGCCCCCGGCACGCTCCTGTACCAGGGCCGCATCTGCCTCCGCCGCCTCCATGGCTACTGCTAATTTAAAAGCCTTATCGAACGTGATATCATCTTCTGTAAACAGCCTTTGCCTTATTAATTCACTCGATAAACCGCATACAAACTGGTCTCGTAAATTTTCTTTAATCAACTCCGGTGTAAACCGACAGTGCTTCGTTAACTTTTTCAATTCCGTCACGTAATCTGCTATGCTTTCATTCCGCTGTTGAATACGTCTCCGAAATTTGAAACGTTCTGCTAATAAGCTAGGTTTAGGTTGTAAGTGTTCCTTCATAAGGGTGACTAGTTCTTCGAACGTTTTTTGTGACGGTTTGACGGGTGTACACAAGTTAACCATCAGTTCGTATGCATCACTGCCTAGCACCGTTATTAGCGTTGCTACTTTAACTGCTGGTTTAACATCATTCGCAATGAAATATTGTTCCAGCCTATCTATGTATGAATCCCAGTTGTCCTTGACCACATCGAAGGCTCCAATCTTTCCGACCGACATCGCGGTAATCGTACGTTTTTTTGCGACCAACTAATATAATTAACTCGCGAATTCCACCAAACATTACACACGCGTTAATATTTTCACTGATTTTCTCGTCGCCAGTTTATTATATACTCGAGTAACAGAAACACAGCTGAACTTCTTAGGCATTTATTGCAAGAGAGGAAGATGACAGTTGACACTAATTAACAGATTGAATTGATGACATCAAATCTTAACCTACCCGCACTTACATCTATATTATCCTACATTACAGTAATTAGGTTCAGAAATAAGATTCTACTTAAAAGAACCGGCAAATAAGAAAAAAAAGATTTTAAGATCAGTACAAGCAGATTAATTATTATGAGGTAAAACATTTTAAAGTTATTTATCACTAGATAATAATCTAGTTCAAAAAAAAAACAAAAGCAGATAGGTAAAATTATTATCAGTTCTTTCAGATCATGTAAACAGGAAAAAATATCTATTTCTGACATTGATTTAGAATTTTAGTACCTATACTTCTATTTCAATGATTTCTGATAAATAATCATACTAATATTATAAATGCGAAAGTGTGTTTGTTTGTTGGTTTATTGGTTTGTTGGTTTGTCCTTTAATCACGCTGCAACAGAGCAACGGATCGACGTGAATTTTTGCATGGGTATAGTTGAGGACCTGTAGAGTGACATAGGCTACTTTTTATCCAGGAAAATTAAGGAGTTCCCGCGGGAATAACAAAAAATTTACCACGCGGACGGAGTCGCGGGCATCAGCTAGTTAGGTATATACCAGAAATAAACATCGCCTAGAACATAATCTGTCTAAATTTGATTGATCCTTATCTGTTTTCACTCCTTTATCACGTTGGAGATATCCCCCAATTGTCCTTCACATTTTCAAATCATAAACTTTTTCTGTAATATCAACTCACTTATTACAAACAAAGTTTGTTTTTATGGGGTATTATTTCTTTCACCCCAGATTTTTAGCCTGTTTATTTCTAAAATGAATTCCGTTTTACCGTTTTATATATTGCAAGACAAGAGCCATTTCCATTAGCAGGTACGAGTACTTAGGTTTCTGTTTCTTTCTGTCTATTTTACATTAGATGATGCCCGCGACTTCATTCGCGAGGATAATTTTTTTGATTCCCGCGAGAGCTATAATTAGTGATTAGTTAGTTTAGTATTTTTTTTGATTCCTGGATAAAAATTATAGTAGGGGAGCCCACGAGGCTAAATGGGGATTTACTCGAGCGTCGTAGAGACCTATTGGGATGCAAAGCTTAGATGATAAGAAGAAAAAAATGTTATATGATATATACCTTTACATCGGTGGGGGAAGCGGCTATAGATTTTTAAATATGTAAAAAAAAACTGTTGCATGGACATCCTCGAGCGCGTCAGATATTGATAACATCAATGTCCTACGTATTTTTAATAATGTACGTATGTTAATCTGATCGTTTGCATGATGGGGGTGGTTGTATTTAAGGGTTGAAAATGAAAAAAAAAAAAAATTAATCGAGCGCGTCAGATTTTCTAAGGGAGTGTTAAGTGCACCAAAAAAAAGCTCTCATTCACTAATCTGACGATTTCGATGGGACGCAAACTCGCGGCCATTTTCATAATATGCAAAAAAAATTCGCCATTTTGAAATACTCAAGCGCGTCAGATTAAGATATATATGGTTCATCTTTATGTTCTAAACGTACTGTCTCATAATCTGACGATTATCTAGAGGGATTTGCCTGATCTGACAAAAAAAAATTAGAAAAACGGTTCACCTTAAGGGGCCGTATACTCGCCATCGGTCAATTTTGGAATCTGTAGGTATACCGCACAGTAGACCGTTAGGCTGCACTCATACATAGACGACATAGGCCAGTAAAGATACTTTGATACTTTGCGTAGTCAAGTTCGTACGTACGTGCGGTCGTACGATCTGCAGTACCATTTTACACGTGAATTTGATCAGACTTTGATAATATTTTTTGGTCATATAGGTATTTTATAGAACTTTATTTTTACACAATTTGTATTATATAAATACTAAACATTCATGGTAAATTTTATTTTATCAGTAATTTCGTCAAACTTTTAAGAAATACAGGATAATGTGACGCGTAAATTTTGATAAATCGTGCACATTGATTTGATTTTTTTAATAACTAATTTTGTATAGAACGTATAAAAACGAATTGCAACAGTCCAATTTTAAGAGCGTGTTTATCATATTTGTATTTTTTATAAGTCATTTATTATAATTTTTCGTGGATTTATATGGGTGAAAAGTGTCACCCAAAAGTGCACAAATGGTAAACGTTTAACGTATTCTGCAAGAATGAGAATTTCACTATTATATTTCAAGAAAATTAAATTTTTATTTGCAACAGTCTACTAAGGAGGGATTAATCTTTAATGTTTTAATTTTCTTTTTGTTATAATACTAATATCTCATACATAAAGCTCATCAAAAGTTCTTAAAATGTCGGTTTACTGGTTTACGGACTGTAAAAGGCCATCCCTGCAACTTCCCGCTAATTCCATTCCTGGGTGCTTAAAATTGTACTTATGACATTTTTGAGCTCAAAATATAATTTATGTGATATTTTGAGCTCGCTGAGTTCAAAGAAATAATATTTCTATGCATTTGAGCTCTCCCAGCTCGAAAGTCTGATAGAAGTTTCATAGAACACTATTTTTGGAATTTTCAAACCGCAATAACTTTTGAATGGATCAAGCAATTTTCACGCGGTTGGCGCAATTCGACGCAGTTTTATCATCCTCATAAGTAATTTTGCAATTTTAATTGATCGAGCCACAAATTTCGGAGTAATCCCGAAAAAACACTTTTTCGGGTTTCTTTCGTTCACGATATCTCTCGAACGAATCGACCGCTTTTGACCAGCTTGGTGGCGATCGACGTGGTTTTTCAAGCTCAAAGGCGGATTAAACACACAAATAATATTAAAATAGCAATAAAAGCCAAAACGTTGGAAACACGTTGTAAACAGTATGACACGAACGAGTCTTTATGATCAGCTGTGATGGCGTCATGGCAACAGAAACCAGAGTGGGGACGGAGTGAGAGAGTAATAGATAGAGAAAGAGTGAGAGAGGAATAGAAACGCGGAGAAGGAAATGTAGGCATCACGCAGCTGCACGCATTTAACTTTATCGACGAATTTTTGTTATTTCGGCTTGCGGAAATCGTCAGATTATATATTTTTCATTATTCTTGAATTATTTCCTTCAAAATAAAAAAAAATTTAGCTACGCTCGAGAATGTCGAGATGACGTTTTTTTTTACAACTTTGTTGCCCTCCCCTTTTTTTACGTCACTCTCAAATTGTCAGATTAGTGGAATATACACTTTTTAGGATGTAATTAACTCACCCTACCTTAATCTGACGCGCTCGAGAATTTCTGATGGTCAATTTTTTTTTACTAATCTGATCCTGTATCCTTCACGGGCGGCCTTATATATGGGCCTCATGTTTTGTGGAGGTACTTAACCGGGTACAAGGTATCCCCCTGTATATTAATCTGCCGCGCTTTAGTAAATCCCGAAATCCCCGCTTGGGCTCCCCTACCATTAGCCTATGCCCTTCCGCGGGATGCACCCGATTTTGATGAAATTTGGTCTATAGATACAATACAATAGGTATCTCATCAAAATCGGTTAAAAAGATGTTCATGACAGACACTTTCGCATATTTATGTTATGGGGGTATGGAAGTATTGATATTAATAGATTTTTAATTTCAATTACGATAAGTAGCTAAAAGCAACACTACATATTATAAAAAAAAATTACTATCAGATATAAAATTAATATCTCTAAAATAAGAAGTACATAAGTATTTTTAAAAAGCGTGAAATAACACATTGAAATCTATCATAATTTTTATCAAGAAATATGTACTAAACTGTATCTATCTTATTGCTAGAGGTTACTTACTATCCCAACTAAACTATAGTAAACTGATAAACCTAATTTACACAAAAAGTGAGGCAGTTTTAGACGTAATCAGGTTACTTTTTATGAAATAATTCGGCCAAATGCGACTCGTACTCGCAGATTTAACACTATGTAAGTACTTTTTAAATACAAATGGGGACCGGACCTGCCTTAAATCATAAATTATTTTATTTTCATTATTTCATGTTAAAGCAGCTATAGTCATACTCACTCTTTCAAAATTTCACGCGTCTATCTATGTATAATGGTTCAAGAGATACAGCAAAAAATTACGTTTCTTGTAAGTTTTTTAACCACTTCATTTTTTAATTTAGTTGAATTTCTATTCAACTAAATTAAGGTTGTAATAGCGGCATTCGAAATATACATTCTGTGAAAATTTCAACACTACGGTTCATGATATACAGCCCGCTGATAGAACGAAAAACAGACAGACAGACAGACGGACGGACGGACAGCGGTACTTAGTAATAGGGTCCTGTTCGCACCCTTTGGGCACGTAAGTTGGAACCCTAACAAAGAAACAAAAATTCCACCAGGCAGAATACACAGTTAGCGAGTTTATTGAAACATCAACAATAAACCTTATAGTAAAGTAAACACAACCTTTTTTGCTTTTCATATTTCTTAATTATTAAGAACTTGGTGGTATTGGAATCCTAAAATGATTTCTGTATATCTTATCCCAGAGACGTGCACGATCACCGAGGAAAGAGCCTCTTAATTCAAGATTACTGTTCAGGTACATGTACGGTTCACGATTAACATCAACTGGCGGCCACGCTGGATATGAAGAACCATCAGGGACAGGTTTTCTGTAACAAAGAATGAAATATGTATCTCCATCGATTGCATGGACCTTTGCCTTAATCTAAACCTAACTGATGCCCAAAACTTCATCTGCGTTGATTTAGATGTTTAAAAATTATCTGGGAACTCTTTGGTTAAATGGGATAAAAAGTAGCCTTGTCACTCTCCAAGTATTCAACTATATCCATACAAAATAGTCATATCGATCAACTATTTCGTTTAGTTGTGATTGAAGGACAAACCAATAGACAAATCTACGAAGTTTTATATGTGAACAATTTCTTACCCTGTAATTATGAAGTTTCCCCATAAATCTCTCATAACGGCTTTCATCATTTGGCGTTCTACAGAGAACTTATTTTCGTCTCTTTCGTCCATTACTGCATCTGTCTGAAAACAATGACTTGCTCCACGAACATTTGTATGTATAATATAGTTATCCCTTTCATCAGTGAAACCATAGATATATACATAAATTTGGTCATTACCAGCTTCTACTTGTAACTGTATAGCCTTTGCTGTACCATATCCGAACATTACATCTGTGAAATAATCCACATAAGATAAAATATTTTTTTCGCTTACAGGCTCATCGCCAAAGTAAAATTGCTTTACTTCTCTTGCCACCTCTTTTTTATCATCTTCATTTAAAAATTGTAAATCTTCTGGGAAAAAGTCAGAAAATTTTTCGTTCATCGGATTTTTCCAGAATTCAAAAAAACCAGCACGGAAAATACCCTCCATTTCAGATATTCCATATAAAATTGGTACTTTGGGATAGTTACCGCTTTTCAAAATATTGACTGGATGATCATCAAGAAAAATTTCCTCTCCTAAATCTCGTTCGATACATGGAGAAAACACTACAGAACTATTTTTACTGCTAATTATATCTACAGACCATAGTGATTCTAATGGCGCATTTAGGAAGAATTTCTCTAACGAATCAATGTTATCAACATCATTAAATCTTAGTTCCTTTGCAACTTGCTTTGCGTTTACTAGTGGGTCAATTTGGACACTAAATGAGGCGGTGCTGGAACCACTCTCTGGTATAACTTTGTGAAATAGTCCTCTTGCCATCTTTGAAAGCATCACCAAATCAACCGCCGAAGCTCCTGCACTCCATCCATCTATTGTAACATCATTCGGATTGCCTCCGAACTGAGCAATATTTTTTTTTACCCATCGGAGTAAGGCCACTTGGTCTTTCATTCCAGCATTTCCAGGTATATCTTTAGTACCGAGACAAAGGAATCCGTGCGCTCCCAGACGATAATTAAAACTGACAGCTATTATATTCTTAGTTCTGACTAGGTTTGTTGGTTCCAAATCTGCACTATGTCCAAATTGGTATGCTCCTCCATGAAAGTACACAACAACAGGAAGGTTTGTATCTTCCGTATCAGGAACGTATACATTGACTATGAGACAGTCTTCTTGCATTACACGATCATCCGTAATACTACCAAAACTCCTTTGTGGACAAATTTTAATGTTTCTTTTAATTGCTTCAAAAGGTTCAGTCCATGTTGGTGGAGGGAGAGGTGGCTGGAGAAAAAAAACAATAATTAAGTTAAAATTTTATAAAAGTGTTTGTTGGAAAAGGGTCCACTACGCTGTTACTACCACCAAAATAATTTAATTTAAAATATAATCGATAAAATTATTTCCTCACCTTGAACTTTTGTAATCCCGTAGGCGCTGTTGCATATGGTATATTATAGAATACATAAAGACCTCCCTGCGACGGCTTATAGCCAAGAACAGGCCCCTGTTCTATATTCACCAGAAGTGAATCTGAAGTACTTCTTCCTGTTGCGATAGCTGCGCACACGCATGATATGATTAGCATATGCCACAACATAGCTGTAGCTTTTCCTGAAATCAGAAGAAATTTAATGTCGGTGAAATAAAAATATAAGTACGAAGATAATAATATTACCTACAAGTTATATTATATAACAAACAAAGATAAAGAAACAGGTTACTTCAGGTTTTCTAACGTCTGTTATCACTGTTACCGTTTTTTTACCTTGGCTCAAGATTAAGACGTAAACTTAGTATAATTTCAAAATGTTTGATGATTTACGATAGAATTACTTTATTGTAAAACGAATTGATTCAATAAATGAAAAAAGTAAAAAATCCAAACTTTATATTTTGTTGAATTGTTTACTGTACCTACTAAACAGACAATTTTGAAAAGATTTCAAATATTGGATTTAACCAAATTACTCACCTTAAACGTGCTAAGTACTAATGGGTCTTGAAGCAAGTGTGGTAAGAATGAATATTTTATAGTAGGGCGCAAATACCTGCAAATACGTCAATTAGATGACCGATAGCGTTGTAATCATAACAATTATTACGATCAAAATGTAAATGTAAGATTTGATAAGTACAAAATAAAAACACCTATTGATATTTTCAGTCATACTAATTATAATAACCATTAAAATAAATAGATATAGATCTTTATTATCTACTTGATTCTGTAAATGACTGTCTTGATTCTGTAATTGTGCTCTAGTTAGAGCATGAGCTTTAAATTGTTTGCTAAAATTTCGTAAAAGAGATTATAAACGCACGTTAGACGTGTTTTTAACCGACTTCAAAAAAAGGAGGAGGTTCTCAATTCGACTGTATGTTTTTTTTTTGTATGTTTGTTACGCGATTTCTCCGCCAATTATGAACCGATTTTGATAATTCTTTTTTTGTTTGGTAGGTCATACTTCAGAGGTGGTCCCATTTTAATTTGGTGAAGATCTGATAAATATCTCCGGGGATGGAGAACGGAACTCCTCAATGGATAAGAGTAAATTGCTCGCGATCAGTGTGATAGTTTTGTAAACAGTATGTTTTAACCATGCATAGCATATCTCGTACACCCTGTATTTTAAAACAGTGGGGCCACTAAAAATTGTGAAATAAAAAATTTTCGCTGTAACGCGTCGTTCTCAAATACTTATCTATGCATCCGCGTGGATTGAGATTTTTTCGTTCCCGCGGAAACTCTTTAATTTTCCGGGATAAAAAGTAGCCTATGTATGTATATTCTAGACTATAATCTATCTCTGTGCCAAATTTCATCCAGATCCATTAAGCCGTTCTGGCGTAATTGAGTAACAAACATCCATTCATGCATCTATCCAAACTCTCGCATTTATAATATTAAGTTTAGATAGCTGAGTCGGAAATTTAAAACGATATTTTTAATAAAAAAACAACCCTTAGTGTCGAACAAACTCCGTGTTATTCTGTTATCCTTATTCGCTTAAGTATAACGTACTCATAAATTAAACGTAAACCTGGAAAATTATAATATGTATCTCTATTAACCTTAAACATGACTAGGTAGATACTGAACTTAAATGTTTACAAAAAAAAAACAAGAAAAAATAACAGCTAAAATAATTTAATTACTCTAAAAATGATTTTTTAATGAGTTAACTAATCTACGTAGGTAATAATATGTACTCGTATAGGTGCCGCGGTGCAGAGATGTTACACGTCTATGTCTTTGATGCTCGCAATACCCAAGTAAAAGGACGACCTCCCTGGCGCAGTGTTGAGCGCGGTTGTCTTTACGTGCGGAGGTCCCGGGTTCGATCCCCGGCAGGGTCAATTTGAGAATTTATAATTTCAATTCATTATTTTCTCTGGTCTGGCCTGGTGGGAGACTGTAGCCGTGGACAGTTACCACCCTACCGGCAAAGACGTGCCGCCAAGCGATTTAGCGTTCCGGTACGATGCCGTGTAGGAACCGATTAGAGGTGCCCCAAATAGGTTTGCTGACGCTACCATCTGCATCATCACTTACCATCAGGTGAGATCGCAGTCAAGGGTGAATTGAGTGTTTAAAAAAAAGGGTTAAAGGAAAATAAACATGATAAATTTTATTCTTGTAAAAGGATTTTATTCTTGTAGTACATTGCACACTGGCACAGGTATGAAACAGGTATCTTGCTTTGTGAATATAAAATCAAAGGTGCTATTGCGTCGTTGCAACATTATTTCTTTAATATATGTAAATTTTTTACGTCCGATGATTACTGTTTTCAATTAGGTCAACTATATATTTAAAACCAATATTTTGCATTGACAAGATTTAATTTGTTAATTTAATCACGATAATTTCCCAAAACATTCAAGATTTATCACAGGACGGTTAGTGCCATTTCAACAAAACAAACGCTTCAATATCAATCATGCATCCAATTTATTTACTTACATAAATGGTCTAAGCTGCCTTTATTAAATTAAAATTGGAGTGAACTAGAATTTGAATATAACCTAGCATGTTTGTCGTAAATTTCATCCCAGAAAGGAGCACGATTTGCAAGGAACATACTTTTCAATGCAAGCGTGCTATTTAAGGACATGTATGGAGACCGGTTATATCCTACAGGAGGCCAGGCCGGATACGTTGAATCATCTGGAACGGGTTTTCTGTAAAAGAAACCAAAACTGAGTCCTGTTTAATACAAATAGTTAACCAAGAAAATCATATCTCAAATACTTACCCTGTAGTGATAAAATTTAGCCAGAAGTCTCTCATAAGTGCCTTTGTATTTCTGTATTCTTGCAAAAGTTGACTTTCGTCTCCTTGATCCGCAATTGCGAACGCCTGGGCACAATGACCAGCACCACGAATATTTGTGTACGGAATATAATCAGCTCTGTCATCAACCAATGCATACTCATACAAGTATATTTGGTTATTGCCAGCTTCCACTTGCATTTTTACACTTCTTGCTATCCCATAGCCAAACATAACATCTGTAAAATATTTGACGTAATCCAGCACATTTTTTTCACTGATTGGTTCATTTCCAAAATAAAACTGTTTAACTTTTTGTGCTACGTCTTCTTTTTCTTCGTCGTTAGAAAACTTTAAATTTGCCGGAAGAAATTCAGCAAAATTGATGTTCATCTGATCCTTCCAATCATCAAAATGCCTCGTTCTATAAATACCTTCCATATCTGTTATTCCATATAACATCGGCAACTTGGGAAGGTCACCATTTTTTATTATATTTGCTGGATCATCATCTAGAAACATCTCTTCACCAACATCACTTTCAATACAGGGCGAAAATAAAACAGATGAATCTTTTTCATTTCCTAAATCAATTTCATTCAATTTTTCATATGGTGACACCTTGTAGAAAATTTCTAAAGCATCAATATTATCATCAACATTACTATAGTTTAGCTCTTTAGCGAATCTCTTCGCGTTTGTGATGGGATCTATTTGTATACTAAGCGGAGCCGTTTTAGGCCCACTTTCTGGTATTACTTTGTGAAACAATCCTGTTGCCATTTTAGATATCATCAATAGATCGACAGACGTACCTCCAGCACTACATCCATTAATAGTAACATCATTAGGATTGCCACCAAATTGTGCAATGTTAATTTGCACCCATCGGAGTAATGCAACTTGGTCTTTCATACCAGCATTGCCAGGCACATCCTTCGTACCCAAACAGAGGAAGCCATGGGCTCCAAGACGATAATTAAAGTTTACAGCTATTATTTTCTTGCTCTGAACTAAATGTATTGGTGGTCTTTGTGTACTATAACCGAATTGAAATGCTCCACCATGGAAATCAACAAGTACAGGAAGATTAGTTTCTTCTGTATCGGGAACGTATACATTAGCGATCAGGCAGTTCTCTTGCATCATGAACTCTCCAATATAGTTCCTGAAGGCAAGATTTTGTGGGCATATTATGTTTTTTTGAACAGCTTCAAATGTATCATTCCAGAAAGGAGGAGGTAGGGGTGGCTAAAATGAAAAAGATAATCAATTATAATCCTGTGAAGTTGGTTTAGAGAATCAAGTGAAACCTAAAAAAAATTATAGTACCTACGCCGAAATCATAACGTAAACTGCCATAATATTTAATATCCGCCACCACAACCACCACAACAGTCCATTATCGTCCCACTGCTGGGCACTAGCCTCCACTCTCATAGGAGAGAGGGAATTAGAGCTTAGACCCACCACGCTGCTCCAATGCGGGTTGGCGGGCTTTAACGACTATTAATGTCCTCCCGACCGAATTTCGGCCACGGCGGCCAATCTCCAGAGAGATTAGCCATCTGCGCGGGAGATATTATAGTGCACAAGTGTGTGCGCAAACACAGATGCACTCTCTGTTCCTTTACTCTCATAGCCCAATGGGACGGAAAATCCGACACGACCGGAGAGAGATCAGACGCAGGACCGACGGCTTAACGTGCTCTCCGAGGCACGGGGGTGAAACACCGCCAACATCCTAACTCCGGGCTAGTACTGAGAATTTCTTGTCAGAATAACCCAGTATTTGTTGTGACCCGACCCGGGACTCGAACCCGGGACCTCGTCGGCCGCAGTCGAACATGCCAACCACTAGACCAACGAGGCTGTTCAACGAGGCATATTTAATATAAGTTTCATTAAATATCATTAAGAAATAAAGTTAATCTGTTGCAGTTTCTATTCTTGTAAAATCTTAGAAGTGCATGCAAACTAGCCTTACCCTAAACTTTTGAGCGCCTGTAGGTGCCGTAGCATATGGTATTCCATAAAACACAAAGACATCGCCTTCTGGTGCCATATAACCTTTTACAGGTCCCTGATCTATATTCACAAGTCGTGATGGTGGTTCTGCCATTACTAATAATGATAGGGATCCGCAAATACATAAAAGTAGCCCGTTCCATAGCATCCTTGATTTGATATCTGAAAAGCGACTAGACGATTTTGTAGATTAAATTTAACAGACATGCGAGATATTTCAACTATTTTATTCGGTGGAAGCATTGAGGTATCGATATAGAGCACAGTATTTTTTTTTGCTTCTCTGTCTGATACTAACCTAAATCTAACAAATCCGATGTTTGGTTTGATCATTAATGATGTTATTTTAAATAAGACAATAATAGTTAAGTATGTTTTTACATACCTATTATTTACACGATTTTTCATTTAAGAAGTTTATTCTTCTTAAAGTATTTAATATATTTTTTCTTTCTGACACGTAAAAATGAAGCCTTGGACCTAATGGTCAATTTCTCTTTTTCAATTTTTTTCACTTTCACAGACAGAAGCCGACAAATTAACAACCTAATATTTGTTTGCTTAGGAGACTAATTTTTAAAATTGTAAAACGTGAAACTTACGTCTTTTTATGAAAACGTTTGCGTTTGATTCTAGGCCTGAGTTTGGAGGTTTGGAATTATTTTCATGCAGTTTCAATTTTCTTCGAAATCGGTGATATGGTCCCTTTCACCGAATTCCTCTATCTCTAATTTGAGTTTAGTCTCTTTAACCGCTCCTAATACCGGCAAACCCAATGAGCACAATTACACCACAGCAACACTATTATGTCAAAATATTTTTTTCAAATTCAGTAAATTTTAAAATACAATAAAATAATGTTTCCGAAAGTAAGTTTAACGATATCAAAGATGTTCAATTGAATAGTTCCAAATACGGAATTCAAAAGATATAAATACAACAATTTGAAGTATTTATCTGCTTCTACTAAGATGGCACTTGATATTATAATCTGAGAGCCGTATATACCACGACCTTCACAGATCTGTTAACCACTTTACTTTTATTTTTATTTAATAACTAGCTGATGCCCGCGACTTCGTCCGCGTGGTTTAAGTTTATTCGATTCCCGCGGGAACTCCTTAATTTTCAGGGATAAAAAGCTTATGTCACTCTCCAGGTCCTCAACTATACCCATGCCAAAAATCACGTCGATCCGTTGCTTCGTTGCGGCGTGATTGAAGGATAAACCAACAACTCAATAGACCAACATACCAACAAACAAACACACTTTCTCAATTACAATATTAGTATGATAGATAAATACGCCTAAAATAGCTTGCCTATCAAAATCCTGACCAGGCTTTTTTTTAATTAAATTTTTTTTATTTAAATTATTATTATTTATTTATTTAAAACATACATAGCACAGCCAACTTACAAACTAAAAGGTGTTACAATCAATTAACTAAATGCGTTAATTATTAATTTAAAGGTGTTACAACTAGTGGTGTGCTAACAATTATTATGTGATAATTTTATGATCCTCACTCTCCAAACTAGTATAGACTGTATCTTGGAAAGTAGGAACTTTCCTCATGATACAAACATAATTGCTAGCAGTTACGGAACATTATACAAGATAAGTAAATTCAGGTGCACGAGTGCATCTGATTGTCTGTTTGTTCGTGTGTGTGTGTGTGTGTGTGTGTGTGCGTGTGTTTAACATATTATTTTAGGTCAATTTATATTATCTTTATCAGAAGATCTTCTGTTTGGTTGTAGTTTAGTGTATTAATTAATTTTAATTTATTTATTTTAATTAATTTATTTTATTAGGTTTATTGTATGTAGGCTATGCTTTACCATCGCGTTTGTTATAAAATTACATTTTGATAAATAACTCAAGCGGTTCCGTTCCGTGAAGTTACCATACCACGTACCATGGAACCATAAATGGTACTTACCATAGTCCATAGGTAACTTCACGGATCTGTTTACCGCTTGAGCTATATATTATCAAAAACTAGTCAAAAATATAGGTAATTATCAAACTCGATGGTACAGCATTGCCTACAATAAACCTGTAGCCTGGTCAGGATTTTGATAGACAATTAGCTATTTTAGGCGTATTTATTTATTACTAGCTGATGCTCGCGACTTCGTCCGCGTGGATTTAGGTTTTTCGGTTCCCGCGGGAACTCTTTAATTTTCCGGGATAAAAAGTAGCATATGTGCTATTCCAGACCATAATCTATCTCTGTGCCAAATTTCATCCAGATCCGTTCAGCCGTTGGAGCGTGATTGAGTAACAAACATACATCCATACATACATCCATCCATCCAAACTTTCGCATTTATAATATTTATTTGATTAAATAAAAATAAAAAGTATGTTTCATCTGGATAACAGATCGGTGTAGGTCGTGGTGTAGTGGCTCTTAGACCATTATCAGTTTTGTCTAGTTGTATAAGGTTCTGTATAGACTCATCCCAGAAGAATATTATAATGTGAAATGATATGGCCAATCATTTTATACGCTTTTGATGTAGATAAAAAATGTAGATAAAAAAAATTAAAAATGTCGCCAAGCCAACAGAAGTCTAGCAAAGAACTTGGTACCTAATAATTTCAAAATTATTACCAAGTTCTTTGCTTTAAATGGCCAATTTGGCAAGTTTATACTTTAAATGGCCAATATTTTTGATTTATTTTATTTATTGTATTACGGTATACCAACTAAATTAAAAATAATACATAAGGTCTTTTTCCGTGTGACACGCCTTTTATAAGTCACAACTATTGCAAAATAAAATGTATAAAAAGGAACAACCCATCACAAATTACTGCATAATAAAAAGAATATAACTCCAAAGGAACAATTTTAATAAAAGGACAATGTATTTATTACCTATAATAGTGATAAATAAATTAATCTACATTATTAGATTAATTTATTTATCACTATTATTAATTTTAAAAATAAAAACTTAACTCATTACGAACTAAAACTGGGCGATTTGTCCCTCAAAGCGGAGACAGCTGACGCTATAGGTTTTTTTAAAAGTATTTGGACTCTGACAAAATATATAGACGTCTTCTTGTACACTGGCAAGCTCTTTATAAACATGAATGATACGGTTTCTAATTCCACAATGCTTAAGACTTTTTAAGACCCGCTGGAGGTGACTAAAAAATTTTTTGTCTTAAAAGTCCCTATAGTGCACAGATTTTTATGAAACGAAGGCGAAGTATAGTTCTGAATTCTCGGACATACACTTTTATGGACAGGGCAATCTGTTTAGTAGTTTTTGTGTAGTGCTGGACCAGATAAGATAATTACCTTTTCATAATGAACCTCCGTGTATGAAGCTTAGTTCAACTTTTTGACCTTTATCGATTTTTCCCTTTATGCTAATATGCTAATATACTAAAATGCTACAAAATTTCAACTTTCTACATACACGGGTTGTGCTTCATATGGGTGTTATTAGTAAGTAGGTCCCACTTTACGTCATATTTTCGAACCTCTTTATCTCAAGTACCATTTCACTTAGATACTTGAAACTTGCAAAAAATTATCATATTTATGATATTGTGACATTGGACATTATCGAAATTTGGACATTATCACTGTTCCAAATTTCGTTATGTTACTATTACGCGTACCAAATTAATGAGGGATGTAAAAACAGCGTGAAATGTTTCGTGTAAAGATACACACTGCTTGCGGTAGGGCGGAACTTGGCCTAACGCACTGCCGTCCGCCTCAATTTCTTGACACGAGAAGAAAATAATCCGGTGCATAATTCGAATACACCACCGCACACATAGCTATGGTTCCCAACATTTATTCAGCGAAATATAGTATTTTTCAGACTAAGCTATAAAGAAATATAGTAAACTAGTATGGCGCGTGGCTGCGCGGCCCGCTGAAGCGGACCGCGTAATGGACCGCGCAGTCCACTGTCTACTTACTCGCTGTCCTACTATCCTGCCCCCCGATTATGTAAGAATCTCCGATCAAATCGTCAAAGTTCGGCGTCAAAGTAAAATAAACCATAACAGCATTAAATTAGAGCTCAATTTCGAAACACGAAATTGAGCTCTAATTCAATGCTGTTATGGTTTATTTTACTTTGACGCCGAACTTTGACGATTTGATAGACCATTCTTACATAATCGGGCAGCTGATTTACTGTCTACGTGTTCTGATCTGAACAACACACTGCTATGCTAGTGAGCACAGTGGAAGCGCCAGCTCGCCAAGCGTCCGACGTAAAAGAAAATTCTCATAAAGGAAAAACATAAAACAAAGACCACCAACCCCCCGCCCCTCCCTTTTTGTTTGAGCAGCCCCTAAGTAGGTACCTATCTTTAATACCCTGACCGTGCTCCTCACCCATCATCCGAACCTTCGATCATCATCATCACTCTCCATATTTTTTTCTCCGAACCATTCGTCAAAATGAGATTTCTTCCATAAAAACAAATCTTGAAAAGGAACCGTAGTCTTGCATAGTTCTACACTTGTAGCCTCTTCAATATTCACCATACATTTTCTATGGAAAAATAAATTCCGCCATCTTGAATTTTTTTCCTGTTCATCAAGTAGATCCTCAGGTCCTGATCATCTTTTGCCAAGAAACCACTCTTCCATCTTTTATACTCTCCGAGATAGACACCGTCGAAATTTGTATGGCAGCCATCTTAAATCCGCCATTTTGAATTTTTTTTCAGCTCACTGTCAATTGGATGAAGTTTCGAGTGACATTTGGTCGAGCACCCCCCACCTATCTTCAATACCCTTTTCTATGGAAAAATAAATTCCGCCATCTTGAATTTTTTTCCTGTTCACCAGGTAGACCTTCTTGTCCTGATCATCTTTTTCCAAGAAACCACTCTTCCATCTATTATACTCTCCGAGATAGACACCGGCGAAATTTGTATGGCGGCCATCTTAAATCCGCCATTTTGAATTTTTTTTCAGCTCACTGTCAATCGGATGAAGTTTCGAGTGACATTTGGTCGAGCACCCCCCACCTATCTTCGATACCCTGGCTGGTGCTCTTCATCCGTCTTCGAAATCCTCAATCATCAGCTCTCTCCGTATTTTTCCTCCGAATGAATTTTTGTCTTCTATACGAAACGATGAGTGAAAAAAAAAATGTTCATACAAAATTTTACAGGAGAGGTGATCAATCAGTCAGTCAGTCAGCACGAGCAGCTATATATATATTAATAACACTTAAAAATAATAGTATTTTTTGGAAAACGAAAAAAGTAGACGAAGATATATTTATTACTTACTAGCTGATGCCCGCGACTTCGTCCGCGTGGATATAGCAAGTTTCATCGAAATAACTTGAGAAATGACGGACTTTTATACAAACTTTCAACCCCTATTTCACCCCTTTGGGGGTGGAATTTTGAAAAACTGTGAAACACGTATGTTTTCATTTTTAACCCGCAGCTCATATACCAAGTTCCATGGATATAACTTGAGAAATGAAGGACTTACAAACTTTCAACCCCTATTTCACCCCTTCGGGGGTAAAATTTACGAAAACTGTGAAACATGTATTTCTTCATTTTTAACCGGTAGCTTGTATACAAAGTTTCATGGCTATAACTTGAGAAATGAAGGACTTTCATACAAACTTTCAACCCCTATTTCACCCCTTCGGGGGTAAAATTTACAAAAACTGTGAAACACTTATTTCTTAATTTTCAACCGGTAGCTTGTGTACCAAGTTTAATCGATATAACTTGAGAAATGACGGACTTTCATACAAACTTTCACCCCCTATTTCACCCCCTTAGGGGTGGAATTTTGAAAAACTGTGACACACGTACTTCTTTATTTTTTACCGTAAGCCAAAATAAAAAGTTTCGTTGATATAACTTGTAAAAAATCTTGAGAAACGAAGGACTTTCATACAAACTTTCAACCCCTATTTCAACCCCTTCGGGGGTAGAATTTCGGGATAAAAAGTATCCTATGTCCTACCTCGTAGTATGGGCTCAAATCGTGCCAAGATACGTTTGAATTCATTCAGTAGTTTCGGCGTGATGCGCGGCCAAGATACAGACAGACAGACAGACAGACAGACAGACAAAAATGAAAAAAATTACAGATTTGGCTTCAGTATCGAATAATGAGTGCCCTCCAAAAAAAATTTTCAAAATATCTTCAATGTACAGAATTGAACATGTTACAGTTTTATTATAAGTATAGATAGATTTATATTTATAAAAACTATATTTATTTGCACTTCTTTCATTTATAGAAATAAAAGTCTAAAATAAAAGTGTCATATTAAATTTTTAAATTCATTCGAAAAAGCTCATTTTTTATTAATGAGATACTACATCTGTTTCTTTTTTCTCTACACTTCGAATTCATAACCGAAAATATCCTTTATACTACACCCTCTTGCTTGTGTCAAAACGAGGTAGAAAGTACGTCATTGCTACAAACCAATTAAGCGGGAGGAAAAGATGTATGAAATTTCATTTCTAACGTGCTAAGCGGGGAGAAAACTGTATGAAAATCCATTTCTAACGCGCTGTTGTTTTTTAATTTTAAGTAAATATGGTATGGACGTTGAGAATTTGGATGTCTTGAAATATAATATTAGAAGCAGCTTCACCATATTTGACATAGAAAAGTCAAATAATATGGTGAATGTCGATTGTCGACATCGACGTCGATTATCGATAGTCGATATCGATATCCGATATTGATAGTCGATATCGATATCGATGTCGATTGTCGGTATCGATGTCGATTGTCGGTATCGATGTCGATTGTCGATATCGATGTCGATTATCGATATCGAAATCTATATTGAAATAATCCTCAAAATGTAGTCTAGTTTTGATAGTGAAGCTTCGAATGAAGCGACTCATATTATAGTTATGATAGAACGTCATTTTTTTTTTTAATTTTTTTTTTTAATTTTTTGAAAACAATACATTAGAAATTAAAGCTAGCTAGCCTAACCTAATTAAGGACTATTAACTATTATTAACTTTTAACCTAAACCTTTTTTTTTTTGTTTTTTTTTGTTTTTTTTCTTTTTTTTGTTTTTTTTTTTTGTTTTTTTTTTTGTTTTTTTTTTTTTTGTTTTTTTTGTTTTTTTTTTTTTTTATGTTTCTGTATTTTGAATATGGGTTTGTAAAATTGCCTGAAATAAAAAATATTTATTTTATTTATTATTTTAAACCTTTGTAAGTTCGTTTAATCACTAATTATCGCTTATTTTCCTCGCAGGTGTAGTATAAAGCACTATGTATCACTCGGTAGAAAGTACGATTCCTACCTCGCGTGTATTGCGGCCCTTCGGCTACGCCTCGGGCCTCAAACTACACCCTCGATAGTAATCGGTCACTTTCTCCCCTCGGTGAACAATGTACTATTCTGTGAATGCGGAAGTGGCAGGAATAGAGAGCAGGAATGAAGTTACTTTAAATAAATTTCGGTGTTGAAAATATAGTATTTTTGCGTACTACGAGTATGTGCTTTTTCAACAGTATATAGTACGTAGACCCGAAATACAGTACAATACTATGTATGTATTATAGTACGGTTGGCAACCCTACGCACACATTGCACAATATGATACTATCATTCATAAATTTGGTAGCGCGCTCTCGAAAAGGCCTATGTCCAGCAGTGGATGCATACAGGCTGATGGATGGATGGATGGATGATTCAATAAAAATGTACATCTTTGACTAGCGAACTGAAGAATGTCACTCGCAGATAAAATTTAGCAAACCCCTACAAAAAATAAATATAATATTCACATCCAAGAGCAATTGATATTCAAGCCCGCAACCGCGCGGCCCAAGTGAATAAACCTCTACGAATCAAACTCACAACAGTCCTGAGTTTCTAACCAATCACGTTGGAATAAACGAAGTGCATCGTTAGTGCTTATTTCTCATGGGAAATTACTCAACATGGCTTTTCGACCGGGCGACCAACTGACGCCCGCTAAATTCGATAATCCAAAATCAAAACAGTGCCTGATGCCAGAGGGCTAACTACCATCGCTTGAAGCAACATTACTTTAATCTTGTAGAAGCTTTTGTTTCAAAATTATAATCCTTATCCTGAGGACGTCAAGGTAGGATTTAGTACGTCACAATAAACGTCAATTTCAAAATAATAAGCGATATTAGTGAGCCCACTGCTACGAGTATCTCTAGTATACGTACTGTATAATAGCGGCCTTATCTATAAGTTGATAATATTACGATGCTATTATTTCATTAATAATTTCAATATTAATTAACAATAACCCTAGTTTTTCAATGAAATTGTGTATTGAGGCTTTCGGTTAAATAAAAACAGGGACCCCACACCTCTAAGCAACTTTTTAAAAATCCATCAGAATAAGTTTTCTTTGAGACAGAAGAGATACCTAATAAGTTTTCTTTTCATCATAACAGAGTGAAAGATTCTACTGCATCGAAATATTTTAGTATAAGTACGTAGGTACCTAACTATTATGAACATACTAACATACAATCTGAAAATGTATCGATACATCATGATAAGATTTTATATCGATGTTTTAAAATGATTAGAAAATACATAAATGCATCAGCCCGGTAGGTAGGTTGTAATAAATAAGCGGCAGAGAAAGCATACAGTGCTGGTATTAAAATAAGTCTTTAATAATAATTAAAAAAACATTAATTAGTATAATCAAACATTTTATGAACAAGCCTTTATCGTCTGCCATTCTGAAACGTGACTAGTCCGCCATATTGGATTTGGAATGACGTCACTTACCTAACCATGCATTGTGGCCAAAAACTAAACTAAAATGACAGCTTTAAATGCAGTTCTGTCTCTTTCCGCGGAGTAGGTATGTATTATGAAAAAGTTAGCAATATAATATATATTTTTTGATGCTGTCATTTTAGTTTAGTTTAGAGATTGTGCACTACAGAATCAGCCCCATTGTCATCCAAACTAAAAGTGTATGTAAAATTGCAGCTCAATCGGTTGGGGATAACTGTTTTAATATTCAGTTGCAAGATTTGAAACACTGCAAATAAAAGCTTGTAATATAATCACAATATACAGTGTGTCCGGGATCGAACTAGCGATAGTTTAGGGGCGTCTTCTAATTCATTACCTGCACTCCACCCCTTATTAGGGCGCACCCAAGGACAGTCAATAAATTTCGTGTCCGTTCTTCCCAATATGTTTAGGGCTCCGTACCGTCCGTAGGGCTCAAGAGGAAAAAAGGAACCTTTCTCTGCTTATAGGATCACTTCGTTGTCCGTCTGTCAACCACCATTTTCTCGGGACCGCGTGCAAGGTATCAAGTTATAGTAAATATCAAATACTTAAAGTAAACACACACATAAACACTCACCAAAATATGACAATGACATGGATTTGATTATCAGATAATGAGTAATTATATAGTTATACATATACGAATTAACACAACATTAGCTGCTAATCGATTCATTTGTCACGCAATAAATTACCTATGTTTTGTTTATTTCTAATCAAGCTCTACAGCTCTACTTAGTTTTATATAGTAAGTAGTAGGTACTTACATCTTGCTTAAAAATACCCTAGAAGCCAAATATTACTAAAGAAAGTTTTTTTTTTTAATGTTAGGTATTTCCAAAGCTGGGGCCATACTGCCAACGATTATAGCAAAGCAATATCACTCAAATGACAGTTTGATGCCACGTACCTTGACGTTCCTAACCTAAGGATTATAATTCTAAAGAAAGAAAGAAAGAAAGAAATTTATTTTAAAACGCGAAAGTATACAATAATGAAACAATGTGGCCAATTCTGTATAACACAATCTCTAAACTAAACTAAAATGGCAGCTTTAAATCTAGTTCTGTCCCTTTCCGCAGGGAATATTATGAAAGGGTTATCAATATTTGTAATGCTGTAATTTTAGTTTAGTTTAGAGATTATGTGCACTACAGAATCAGCCCCAATATGGCTTTAAGCGTATGACCCCTGGATTGCCAATAATGGGCAGGTCATGTCTGACGCAGAATCAATGGTCGCTTGAATATATGTATTGTAGACGGAACATCCTGTTCCGGTAGGTATAATCACTAAGGACGTCCAGTCCACTTGGCTGACTTGTCTTGCTCATAAGAAGATAACGTGAAGAGAAGAGAAGGTGGCAGCAAACTCTCTATGTTTGTGGCACTATTATAGACGATTTGCTATACTTACTCGTATTTATAGAGTGTCAGAAGAACGTAATCGAGCGACGGTCACTGATGGCGAATATTAATTGGAATAGACTTGATGTCACTTTCACTTGATGAGACTTGATGGCTCTTTCAGAGCGTTCTGGCATGTACATCAGAAATGGTGAAAAGTTTATGTAATTAATTGGTCACAGCTTGCCATCGGTGACCATCTCCGGACGTAGTTTTTATTTCTTTTCTTAGTTATGTTATGGTTGTTCTTTTAAATTTATTTGAAATCATACTAATACAATAAATGCGAAAGTGTGTTTGTTTGTTGGTTTGTCCTTCAATCACGCCGTAACGGAGCAACGGATCGACGTGATTTTTTGCACGGGTATAGTCGAGGACCTGGAGAATGACAAAGGCTACTTTTTATCCCGGAAAATTAAGGAGTTCCCGTGGGAATTGAAAAAACTTATTTCACGCGGACGACGTCGCGACCATCAGCTAGTAATGTTATAATGGGGACATGTTCAGGAGAATAAAAACACCAAAAAAAGAGATTTAAAAACCTCTCTATAAATACTATATTTAGGAGTAAACTGATAAAACTGAGCGTTTGCGGGTCGGAGCAGGAAACAATAATTCCAGTATAGTATATAAACTGTTACCCGAGTGTTACAGCTAGACCCCTTTGATGGGCCCAAAGCGGTCTTTAGGTACTTTAGGAACTGACAGACTAAGGTTGCATAGGTTTATATTTTGAAAAACTGTATACCTAAAGAAGTAAAGGTAAACAATTGTTTTCTTAATAAGGATAAAGGAAAAACAATGAAATATGCATGACCTTTTGCAAAACCCACAAGGAAATATTCGTGTTACGTGCTTACGAGATGTGATTCGTAATTCCCATAAGGTCCAAACATCCATTCGAAATAATCAGATAAATTCTCCAGCTTGTGTTCTAAAAACATGTCGAATATTTTATTTGGTTATGTTACGATTCTCACAAAACGAATTTTACTATGAAAATAATAAAGAGTGATAAATAAATTGGACTGCGGTTTGTATTGCGTCTGGTCTGCAGATAAATAAATGAAACCATGAAAATTTGAATTGAAAATTCGTTTATCAAAAGAAATTACTATGCTATCGCAAATTAATTGGTGCCTACTTATGGTGTCGGATGCGGTATATACACTAATTCTGGTGAATTCGTCCTCTCACGAATCTAGAAGGGAACATGGAGACAGGCATTCATATAATTATGCCATACGGGCTAAAAACAAAAACTTTGTTTTTGCCGTCTCCACACAGCCCCCCTAGCATGGGCCGAGACAATTTTCTCCCCGAGGAAAGGATAAATTTTTTATTCCTAAATAAATAAATAAAAACGCTAAATAACGGTGGATAAATAGTCCCCCGAGTCCCCGTGAAATGCCAAACGGGGATAAACTTCTCCTCTCCCCTGTTGCCGTGCTCTGAGAAGTGAATAAGTTAGTTTTATCTCTTGTCCGTGGATAAAATCGGGGGATAAAATTTTTATCTCCGGCCCATGCTAGCCCTGCAGGAAAAGAAACACAGGAAAAAAAAAACCGGCCAAGTGCGAGTCGGACTCGCGCACCGAGGGTTCCGTACAAACCTGTAGTAAGTTTTACGATTTATGACGTTTTATAATTTTTATTAGTGCTTCACACACGAGGAAAGTTTTCTAAACTTACTTAAATATACATATCAAAAATTTCGGAACCGGCAGGATTTGAACCTGCGTCTCTCTGGGAATCGCGCCCTGAGCGCCTTAACCACTCGGCCACGGTTCACTTACCTGCCAGTGACGAAATTTGAGATATGCATCTTTAATCCAGTCTTTTTACGCGACTGTTTATGCCATCCAGTAGCGATATATTAAAGTATCGAAACTACTTTCAAAGGCCCATATTCGATGGAACTCTTTGAACTAGGAATGACACATTTTGCGTTTTACTAATTTTATAATTTTTATTAGGCCTTTGAAAGTAGTTTCGATACTTTAATATATCGCTACTGGATGGCATAAACAGTCGCGTAAAAAGACTGGATTAAAGATGCATATCTCAAATTTCGTCACTGGCAGGTAAGTGAACCGTGGCCGAGTGGTTAAGGCGCTCAGGGCGCGATTCCCAGAGAGACGCAGGTTCAAATCCTGCCGGTTCCGAAATTTTTGATATGTATATTTAAGTAAGTTTAGAAAACTTTCCTCGTGTGTGAAGCACTAATAAAAATTATAAAATTAGTAAAACGCAAAATGTGTCATTCCTAGTTCAAAGAGTTCCATCGAATATGGGCCTTTGAAAGTAGTTTCGATACTTTAATATATCGCTACTGGATGGCATAAACAGTCGCGTAAAAAGACTGGATTAAAGATGCATATCTCAAATTTCGTCACTGGCAGGTAAGTGAACCGTGGCCGAGTGGTTAAGGCGCTCAGGGCGCGATTCCCAGAGAGACGCAGGTTCAAATCCTGCCGGTTCCGAAATTTTTGATATGTATATTTAAGTAAGTTTAGAAAACTTTCCTCGTGTGTGAAGCACTAATAAAAATTATAAAATTAGTAAAACGCAAAATGTGTCATTCCTAGTTCAAAGAGTTCCATCGAATATGGGCCTTTGAAAGTAGTTTCGATACTTTAATATATCGCTACTGGATGGCATAAACAGTCGCGTAAAAAGACTGGATTAAAGATGCATATCTCAAATTTCGTCACTGGCAGGTAAGTGAACCGTGGCCGAGTGGTTAAGGCGCTCAGGGCGCGATTCCCAGAGAGACGCAGGTTCAAATCCTGCCGGTTCCGAAATTTTTGATATGTATATTTAAGTAAGTTTAGAAAACTTTCCTCGTGTGTGAAGCACTAATAAAAATTATAAAATTAGTAAAACGCAAAATGTGTCATTCCTAGTTCAAAGAGTTCCATCGAATATGGGCCTTTGAAAGTAGTTTCGATACTTTAATATATCGCTACTGGATGGCATAAACAGTCGCGTAAAAAGACTGGATTAAACATGCATATCTCAAATTTCGTCACTGGCAGGTAAGTGAACCGTGGCCGAGTGGTTAAGGCGCTCAGGGCGCGATTCCCAGAGAGACGCAGGTTCAAATCCTGCCGGTTCCGAAATTTTTGATATGTATATTTAAGTAAGTTTAGATTTATGACGTATTAAAAATAAAAATTACGTTTGTTGTATGGGAGCCCCCCTTTAATATTTACTTTATTGATATTTAATTATTTATTTTGAAAGGTAATATACAAGTTAATATTCTGTGAAAATTTGAACCGTCTACCTGTTACCGTTTTTAATATTGAGCAAAAAAATACGAAAAAAACACGTTTATTGTATGGGGACCCCCCTTAATATATATATTTTTTTAATTTTTAGTATTTGTTGTTATAGCGGCAACGGAAATACATCATTTGTGAAAATTTCAGCTTTCTAGCTATCACGGTTTATGAGATACAGCCTGGAGACAGACAGACATACAGACAGACAGACAGCGGAGTCTTAGTAATAGGGTCCCGTTTTTACCGTTTGGGTACGGAACCCTAAAAACGCTGCTGCCATTATACTCAATAATGGCAAGGAAACATTTATTGAAAAGAAAAATCTTTTTCGTAAACTAAGGTAAGCTAAGTCACCGTGCAAATACATTTTTAACGAACAAGCTTTATCTTCTTAAGAGGCCATATACCAAACGCGCCTCGGCTAATTTTGGAATCTGTAGGTATACCGCACAGTAAGACCGTTAGCTGCACTCACACATAGACGACATAGGCCGGTAAAGATACTTTGATACTTTGCATATTCAAGTTCAAAATATTTTCACATGTTAATACAATTTTATAATCTTAGTTATTACTGAAATATTATTTTCACTATTAATAAATGTTTATTTGGCATACATATACTTTTATAAAATATACTTACACACGTGTATAATATGTAAGACTAAAAACTAGATACACCTACATGTTTTTTCGTTTACTTACTTATGATTAAAATTGAAGATTTTTTATGTTTTAAAACCTATACGGCTATCTGACTGTTACTAATAATTAAGGTACACGATTATTGACCAAGTTTTACAACATGGGTCATTAGAGTTATTAGGTTGTCTCGAAAACACCATTGTTATTTTGATATACAACCAAAACGACTCGCAGATAAGCGTTTGGTATTGTGTATTACGCAAGTGTAGTTGGCACGTGCAAAGGATTAGTCAAAAATAATATCACACAGACACGCAACCCTCTCAGGTATCAGGTAATGTAAATGTTACCATACTTCACGCGGACTATGCAATTGCATCAATTTAGATAGACAACTAAAAGTCAAAAAAACTTATCGAGTCAACATCTCCTGAAAGTGCTCCATTGTCGAAGTGAAACGTACGTTGAGAATAATTTGGTAGATTTATGTGGTGTGGTGAATATCGCAAGCTACAAGTGCAAGTCTATACACACTGTACTACAACGATTTAGAGATGGGCGATTGCGAATGATCTGAATAATCGAAAAATCTACTACCTACTACTAACGAACACTTTCGAATGGAATATTAGTAATATACTAATGCTCATAATCGAATGACGACTACTAATTAGTAATTACTAATCGCGTTTCGACTCCATTGTTCGCGACTCGGAATCATTTGCCGCTCGCGTGTGACTGCACTACTAATTTATTAATTACTAATTAGTAGAGGCGTTTCGCTTTCGACTGGATTGTTGGCAACTCAATTCTCGGAATCTTTCGCCGCTCCGTTAGAAGTGGGTAACTTAGCTTATGCTTTCAGTTGTACGATTGAAATTTTAACCTTATTTTTTTAAGTATAAGACTCAATTTCAAAATTGTCAGGTGGTTTAATAAGGTTTAAATTCAAGGAAACAACTTTTTATATTTTAATAGTATTATTGAAAATTGAAATGTAACCTTATATCCTTACAAATAAGACTCAATTTAAAAATTGACACGTGGCTACTTATTTAGTAGGTAATCGAACCAAATTAGTCGCTATCAATAATCGATAGAAATTAGTAGTGGAGCAAGTTAGTAACTAATTTTGGTAAATCGTTCGAATGATTCGAACGATTTGTATAATCGAATAATTCGAATAAAATCATTCATAACCGCCCATCGATACAACGATTTGCCTACTGTTGCGGATTATAGCGAATTAAATTTCTTGTTTCTTAATTTTATGACCATTGACCTTACTCAAAGTAAGTTTGAATAAATATATTGTGTTGAACTATGTCTTGCAAAACATACCTTATGCACTTTATGATAAAGTACAAATTAAATTGTTATTATGATTAGTTAAAAGATATTTGACTACTGCAAATTGACCACTGCAAGGTCATTTCGGGAATTTGCAATTTCCGAATCTTGTATTGTCTGTTCTAGTTGAAGGCTTCCCTTTGGCTATTTATCACCCTATCGGCAAAGATGTGCCGCCAAGGGATGTAGCATTTCAGTACGATATCGTGTAGAAACCGATAAGAGTTTTGGGTTATATGGTTATAGGTTATAACCGATTAGAGATATGACTGCCACACCCCTAACACTTTTGAAATTGAAAATGTTTATATTTTTACTAATCATCTAATTCTAATATGACCCTTTCAGAGATGCCAAAGTCATAAAAACAGTAAACTGTTATGGTTTTGTCGGAAGCAGTTGGTACCTCAATTGTTGAGCGGCAAGAAAATACGTTACAGTCAAAGCTTAGTTGGTTTTATAGAATGTTAAAAATCTAGACATCTCTATCCAGAGATCTTTTATATATAAACTGGTCTGTATCTCTACCTACGTACCTACCTACGTATTGTAATATCTTGTTTAAAAAAAAGAGCCACTGCTGAGTTTCTTGCCGGCTCTTCTCAGCAGAAACTGCTTTCGGAACCGGTGGTAGAGTCAAAACATAACGTAACATAACGTAACACCTGTATGTCCTACATGTTTTTTTTTAATAAATTGAGTTTACCATTTGCAATTTAGTTGATTTGAAAATACAATTGTAATTTTGATAAACAATAAAAACAACTTTCAAATAATCGATAGATGGGTTTACTTGTTTATTACGCAGGTGTAGTTTTCACTTGCAAATGATTCAGTAATAAATTATATTAAAAGCGACCCTTTCAAGTATCAGGTAATACAATACCATACTTTACGTGGACCATGCAAATGGATCAATTTAGATAAGAAATCAAAGATAACTAAAAGTCAAAAAAACTTCCTGTTGATTTCAATAATAAAATGTATAAACAAACTCGTCTTGTTTACCAGAAACGAAACAATACGTTATAAATAAAAACTTTATGACCATTGAGCTTTTAACTCAAAGTAAATTTGAAAGTGAAATAATAAAATGTATTGCAATATATACCTTATGCAGCTTGCAATAAAATACAAATTAAATTGTATTCATGAATCATAATGAGCTTCTTCGTTTTAGAATTTCAAATTGTTGCGGTAATGTTTTATGACTTATAATATTGTTTGTAGTATTTTGATCGAAAGACAGTGCTATTTACATGTTACTATTGTCAAGAGGTTAAATAATAAATAAAATCTATGCTAACACTGAAACCATTTTATAGTAGGTACCTTTTATTGATTCGTAATAAGTAGTTTACGATCAATTTGGGAATTTATAATTTCTGAATTTTCTCCGGTCTGGGGATCCGGGAGGCTTCGGCCGTGGCTAATTACCACCCTACCGGCAAGTAAAATTAAATTTGGGCTCTATTGGATCTCTTGTCTAGTTTGATTGAACCTGTATAAGTACTTTTTCGAAAATCTACCCCAAAGAGGGTGAAATGGGGGTTGGAAGTTTGTATGAAAGTTCTATGTTTTTGAAGTTAGACACTTGAAAATCGGGATTCAGGTTATAAGTTTTAAATAATGAACACCTGCATAAGTTTTAGCATTTACGTGAAAAACAGTATGAGATTATAATAATGTATCGTACAAAATGATTTAATAGTTATAAACAAATTATCCTTATTAATTAAATGCGTATCACGCATTCATTCGATAGCAATTGAATCGGATCAAGAACCTAACATTCTCTGCTCATCAAACTAAAGGCAGTCGCGCTATGTATTGTTGCAACACGTTTTTTACAAAGGCTTGTGAGAGAGCTCACGCACACATACAAAAGAGCCCGTCCAGCTACACGTCGTCCCTCGAAGAGAGCTGGGCTCGGTATGGCGGTCGTCCGGTCTGCAGTACCATTTTACACGTGAACTCTATGAGACTTTTGATATTTTTTTTGGTCATATAGGTATTTTATAGAACTTTATTTTTTTACAATTTATGTTACATAAATACTAAACATTCATGGGAAATTTTATTTTTTCAGTAAATTCGCCAAACTTTTAAGAAATACAGGTTATTGTGACGCGTAAATTTTGATAAATCGTGCACATTGATTTGATTTTTTTATTAACTAATTTTGTATAGAACGTATAAAAACGAATCGCAACAGTCCAATTTTAAGAGTGTGCTTATCATATTAGTATTTTTTATAAGTCATTTATTATAATTTTTCGTGGATTTATATGGGTGAAAAGTTTCGCCCAAAAGTGTAAAAATGGTAAACGTATTCTGCAAGAATGAGAATTTCACTATTATATTTCAATAAAATTAATATTTTTTTTGCAACAGTCTACTAAGGAGGGATTAATCTTTAATGTTTGAATTTTTTTTTTGTTATAATACTAATATCTCATGCACAACGCTCATGAAAAGTTCTTAAAATGTCGGTTAGCGGGTTTACGGGTTCTTAAAGCTAATTTACATTTTAAGAAAAAAAGAAAAAGTACTTAGCCTATGTGTTATTCCAGACTACACTTAATCTATCTCTGTACCAAATTTTAACCAGATCCGTACAACCGTTCTGGCGTGATTGAGTAACAAACATCCATCATCATCATCATCCATCCATCCAATTTTTCGCATTTATGGTATTAGTATAAATTATTTTTTATAGGTACTTACATTTAAAATGCCCTTATGTCAATGATTATATTAATTACTAACAAATAATTCGCTAAAAGGCATTATTAAAGCTGGCAAAATCTTCATTCGTGTTATTTAAACTACCTATTATAGTGTATTAAATGCCGTAATGCCAAGTTCATGTTTGATCAAAATATACAAAATAAACATTAGGTATTCATTTTTTCTTCATTTGAGAGCTGTACAAAACACTATCAAAATATAAACGTTTGTTTAATATTTACATAATTCGAGGTCGAACTTATTAAAGATTGTCTATGCTTCACCATTATTAGTATCAGTCCAAGGAATCACTTCGGGTAACTTAACTTTTTCTACTTTAAACCAGACATATTTGTAAAACACTACAGCCAACACTGATCCAATGAAAGGTCCCACCCAATATATCCAATGTCCATTCCAAGTGTTGGTCCAAAGCGCTGGTGCAAATGACCTTGCTGGGTTCATACTAGCTCCGGTCAAGGGACCTCCTACTATTGACAGACCAGCAACAGTCAATCCCAATTTAATTGGATTGGATCCATCTTTGTCCGCATTACTTGGATCCCATAAATTGCAGTTAATGAACACTAAAGATGCAGTCAGAAATATTTCAACACCCAATGCCTGGTATATATTATGCTGTACATGTGGTTGGGTGGTACAAACACCATTTGGATATAAATCTATAGGTGACAACCCCATAAGAGCTCCAAAACCGATGACCGCACCCAAACATTGTACAGCAAAATACGCTAATCCAACAGATACAGACATGTTACCCCAAATAACTCCTGCTAACGTGACAGCGGGGTTCATATACGCACCAGATATACAGCCAAATGTCTGGATATTGATTAGCACTATAAACCCAAATCCTAGAGCACCATACATTGGTGGATTTCTCGCGAAACCATCTATTGGTATGCATCCCATACATCCAAGGAATAGCAACAATATTGTTGATACTAGTTCAGACAGGATAGCTCTCCAGTTACGCGTCCACCAGGGTCGGAGTCCTCTTGATTTTGTGTCGTCTGTCTTCACGATCATTTCATCTGTAGCAGAAGCAACGTGATTCTCCACTGCCATTGTTTATGGTTTATTCACGGGTTTCGTCTCCTAATGCCACTGGTCAAACGATTCACAGCATTATATAGCCACTTTATTTCAATTAGTATAAATTATTTAAAGATTCAGGAGTAATACGTTTTTCCTTAAAAGTACGTGTGAACGTAAGTTATTGTATTTGCAATCTGGTGAAATCATTCATCAATGTTTCATACAATCACGGCAGTTTGTGTTAAATGTGTACAGATAATATGATAGGTTTATCAAAACATCCGTTACGTCTGCAAAATAAAAATTTTGATTAATGGAAATCAAATACCACGGATTTGTATTGTTTTAATATTATAAATGCGAAAGTGTGTTTGTTTGTTGGTTTGCTGGTTTGTTGGTTTGTCCTTCAATCACGCCGCAACGGAGCAACGGATCGACGTGATTTTTGGTATGGGTATAGTTGAGGACCGAGAGTGGCATAGGCTACTTTTTATCCCGGAAAATTAAGGAGTTCCCGAGGGAATCAAAAAAACTTTAAACACGCGGACATCAGCTAGTGTTTTAATACCTACATTCAACTTTTAAGTAGCTTATCAATATATTGTAGGTATTGTTTGAATTGTTACATTTTTCTCTGTCCATAAATGATGAGGCTCTCATTCTTATATAGGTCCCATAAAATTATCTGACCCGGTGACAGCGTCGCTAGTGTATATAATGAAAAATAAAATTTAAAAAAAACTAAACAGGCATAAAAATTAGTTCCAATTTTGGCCACCGGGCTAGATAACTTTGTGGGACGTATACTCTAATTAGACAGGACCAAGGAATGTCCATATTTCAAGCAATTATTTATCGATCCACTATCAATCTATCTATCAATCAACTATTATAATACTATATAATTAGCGTTAAGTAGATAACGAGTTTTTTTATTAATTGGAATTATAAAAAATACGAATAATTACTAGCCTGTGTGATAAGTATAATGGTTCACCGTGGCCAAAATTCGGTTTAATTAATAATAATGTCCTCCCAACCAAATTTCGGCCACGGCGGCCAATCTCCAGTGAGATTAGCCATCTGCGCGGGAGATATTATAGTGCACAAGTGTGGACGCAAACACAGGTGCACTCTCTGTTCCTTTACTCTCATAGCCTGATGGGAGGGAAAATCCGACACGACCGGATAGAGATCCGCCCCCCGATTATGTAAGAATTGTCGATCAAATGGTAAAGGTTCAGCGTCAAAGTAATATAAACCATAACTGCATTGAATTAGAGCTCAATTTCGTGTATCCATTCTTATACGGTAGAGTATCGTACATACCTAAACGTATAAGAATGGGTACACGAAATTGAGCTCTAATTTAATGTTGTTATGGTTTATTTACTTTGCCGCAGAACAACGATTTCATCGGCCATTCTTACATGATTGGGGGGCAGGTGCAAGACCGACGGCTTTACGTGCTCTCCGAGGCACGGGGGTAAAACACCGCCAATTTCCTTACTCCAGGGTAGTAGTCCATAGTCCAACGAATTATTACAATTAGTATCGTAGGTTTATAATTTTATAAACGTAATGACCTACGAGTAGGTATAATAGCTAATAATGCTAATAACTTAAGTAATGACTACTCTAGTCGTAACCAGTCGGACATTTTCCTACCTACACGTGAGTTTATTATATTGTACCTACAGTTATAATAAGTAATGAGTAATCAAGAATAACAAATCATTAAACAATAAAATAAATGGATTTATTGAGAAGATAGTAAAATAAAAATAATGCCTACCCTAACGAGAAGCTTACATTAGTAAAAGTGCCATATTTATTTCAATAGGCTATTATGAAGTTAATAAGTGAGTAAGCAGTATAAAGCCCGAAGCACACACAGCGCATGGTAGGACACAGGACGCGCGTACACGCGTGGAGTAAGGGTCTGTACGTACTCTTTTGTAAGGACTGAAAAAGGTTATAACAATTGCGATAATCGCGCCTTTATTGTACCTTTATTAATTATCATTAATTGCGCTTGGCGACAACCAGATGAGTCTAGGAGTAGGTTGGAGGCCTAGAAGATGCCTATTCACTCTTGCCTTGAAGGTAGGTACTTAAGTTATACGTGGCAGGGAATACATCTGCTAGAAGGGCATTCCACATCCTGGCGGTTCGAATCAGAAACGTAGAGCATAACCGTTTCGTTTGAGCAGACTGGACGTCGACCACATAAGGATGCCAACGCTGACGGTCTCTTGCTGTTCTATGGTAGAACGGTGAAGGAGAAACAAGGTTTAAAAATTCCTGAGCACACTCTCCAAAGTATATCTGATATAAAACCGATAAGCAGTTAAATTTTTTTTGCACTGTGTTCTGTAACTCTATGCCCCAGGACCCCGAGTAGTATGTATGTGCCCCAGGGTCTCCGAAACTCGTTGCTTGTATCTTTTATTACACTAGGACTTAAAAGTCTAATGATGATTGATTTATGCAAAAAAATTACAAGATCCTTTTCTGCTCTGCTGCATTAAAAAAGGACCACCAAATTGGCTTTCGCAATTTCTAAAATAAGTAAGTATGATTTACCCACCTACCTACCCACCCACTTTGATAAATTAATCCTGGCAACGGCACCCTACTTTAATGAAAACGAAACGTCTTAGCAGAGAATTAGAGAGCGTAATGAGATAAATAATTGATTTCACCGAAACGTTTAATTTGTACGAAATTAACAGAATGTTTAATATTAGAACCCTCAGGAATAATGGGTACCTACTTTATTATTACCTACTAAGATTTTGATCGCGACTTCGTCTACTTAGATTTTTTCAAATCCAAAAGAGACATAATAGTGAAATTCTAGTTCCTTAGATTGTAACAATCACGGTACTATTAGACTATTGATGATTTACTTAGATTTTTTTCAAATCCAAAAAAATAAACAAAAGAGACAAACATATAGTGAAATTCTAATCACGACCATCGTGACCCGTCTGCTCGCATGCTCGCTTTAAAAAAAAGAGCAACTGCTGAGTTTCTTACCGGTTCTTCTCAGTACAATTTATTTTCCGAACCGGTGGAAGAGTCATGACATTTCATAAGTGGCACGAGTTGTCCTACGTGAAATAAATTATTTCATTTTCATTACAAAACATTTAATACATTTATTGAAAACAATACAATAGATCTTAAAGCTAGCTAGCGTAACCTCATTACTATAATATAAATTATGCCCGCGTGCCATGTAATGGTGGCAAGAATGCTGGCTGCAATTTCCGCGCTTGACAGCCAGGTTGATCCTTAGCCAGCCCTTCCGTCACTAGGTGAAGCAATTAAAGCTTAATTATGTGTCCTTTCAAGTAAAGACAAACAAACCAAATAAGTTAATTTTTAGAGTCAAGTATTTAAGGCGCCAGCGGAGGGTGAATTGCTCATACAAACGTAATACCAAAATAATTAGTAATTCGAGCATATTTCCTCCATATTATGCGATTATTAAGATTGAACTTGTATTTATCTAGGTCCCTGGATAATTATTTTTCCAAAATACTTTCCCAAAATTAAATGTAAGCACATTGCGTTTTGCATGTTTTTGCGACATAAACGACATGTTTTCTCCTTAATTGTTTCATATTAAAACCAACGATATCTCACGTACTAATTGATCAGGAATATAGCCTATATTGTCAAGTTACAGAATAGCAACACGAAGTTAAAAACACAACAATTTTTCATTCATCATTTTTGGTATTCACGGAACAAGACTAAAATATGTATAACAAATTCTGTACGCTCAT
The DNA here is from genome assembly GCA_917051295.2 of Erebia ligea. NCBI lineage: Eukaryota > Metazoa > Arthropoda > Insecta > Lepidoptera > Nymphalidae > Erebia > Erebia ligea. The sequence goes on from OU785228.1 coordinate 15,940,271, forward strand.
ATTGCTATCGCGCTTGCACGCGATCATGTGTCTTCAGCCAAATAGGGATAGCAATATACCGGCAAATTTATATTTGCGGTTCGAGTAGAAGTTGCGAGCGGTGGTCGCCGGTCCCTTAAGTATTTCACCAAATTCAGCGAAATGGGGTAGGTACTAGGTACCTACTTACTTATAAAATTTACTAGAAAATTAAAAATTGTAATATAATTTTTTTTAAATTTCTATTCACTTATATACTTGTCAACAACACAACCAGGTATTCATAAAGCCATAAAGAGCTGTATAAACTGTTATTACCTATCTTATCCTAATGTTTTGATTTGAATTCTTAAAATGTGCAATTTTTTACCGTGAAATCTTTTTTACTTTTTGGCCGCTTTTTGGCTAACGAGTAACGGCAAAACAAAAATACGCAAATGGTGGTCAAAGTCGTCCAAAGTCAATATTTTACTTTTCATAAGAGTGTTTTTTCATTGGTCGACATGAAAACGATAATATCGCAGCCGACCCACGCGGTATTATCAGCAATGGTTTTATAGCAGTATCGTGTCGGACGTAGTGAAATAGGACCGCGTAGCTCCATACTTATACTTTTGAGTGCCCCGACCGGTGTACGACGATAATAATGAGGTCAATTCTGTCGTACACAATCTCTAAACTAAACTAAAACGATAGCTCTATTTATATTTATATCCCTTTCATAATACTGCCTGCGAAAAGGGCAGCACTAGATTAAGAGCTGTAATTTTAGTTTAGTTTGGAGATTGTGTTTATCAGAATTGGCCTGGGGCCATACTGCCAAAGTTCAAAGCTATATTATTTAATTATTGTTGACTTTGGTGTTTTATAACAATTATAATCGTTATTTTAGGAACGTCAAGGTACGTGACCTGTGGTGACATCAAACTATCATTTATCAGACTTTTTATCATTGCATAAGTATTGCTTTAAGCGTTGACAGTAGGTATGACCCGAGCACTGTCGGCATTCGGCAAAATGTAAAATAGGCCTAATTATACTTGCGTCTTGCTTTAGTAGGTAATCAATGATAAATTCTTATTATTCATACTCAAGTTGATCGATCACGGGATTTCTACAATTAAAGCGTACTTACATTCTGTATTGCCAAAGATTTGTAAGAATTAAGGTCATCAGCCGGTATTATCTGTTAATCCATCTCATCGACCACACAACCAATAGACGCCTAATTACTATGCTTTCGTAATGCAAACAATTCAGTCAAATGACTCAAGTAAGCGGGCGCGGGGTACTAAACGCTGATTGGTCTACTCAAGGTCAAAAAAATCATAAATCAAATGGGATGGGGTCCTAACTCCTAATAATTATTTATCGATAATTAGTTATTGATATACTCTAATTAATATTTAAATAACTCGGTAGGTTTTGTTACAAGGGCGTGGAATTATATAAGACCTATTAAGTCTGATGTGTTGTCTGAAAGTGTTCGCCCTATATGAGGAGTCTATTAGTTGTATGGTCGATGATCCATCTGTACGAAACTAATACTTATTATCTAGTGGCTAACATTTTTTAATAATCTGTAATAATAGGCAGCGTAGCGACATAGGTGAACCAAGAAACTAAATTGGGGTCCTAACCTGTTGGAATGGTGCTCTACCATAGTCTAGAGATACATGACCCTCCAATAGTAATATAACAAAACCAATACAATATAGGTAAGTAATATAGCTCGCATATCAGCTGATATGCGAATGATGTGAGCTGATATCGAAAAAACAAACAAACGAACGAACAAAAAACAAATCAACGTGCAACTTAAATCATACTAATATGATATTTATATGCGAAATTGTGTCTGTCTGTATGTCTGCTACGCTTTCACGTCCCGTCTGTTCAACCAATTTATATGAAATTTGGTACAGGGATAGGTTGTATCCCGGGGAATATGTGTAGTGTACCTACCAAAATTGAAAAAATATTTTTTGACTTTTTGACTAGGACATATTATGCTGCTTTTTATTCCGGAAAATTAAAGAGTTCCCGCGGGTATAAAAACCTGAATCCACGCTGACGACGTAGACGAAACGATAGAAAAAGAAAGTGTACCTAGTGATAAAATATAACCATGAAATATTATCGAGGTCGTCCCAATTCCGCTACGAAACTCCTCGTCAGCAGCAAATTGGCTCAGTTTTAAGCTGTGCCATAAATTTGAAACCTCATCAATCAGCAAAATTAAGAGATGGTCATTAGAGCGTGCTAATAAAAAGGATTTCTTTTTCCTCATAAAAAGGGTTGCCAAAACAGTACTTTATGATCTTGTGATTTTGGTCATGTTGATAGTTGATACTTACATCAATCTCAAGTAGGTACCTATAAAACCACCTATAAATAAAATAAAATAGTTTTATTTCAGGCATGGACCCATAAAATAGAATTTAAATTACAAAATAATATAAAATTTAAATTACTTAATAATAATAAATAAAAATTAGAGCTACAACAACATTATAATAATAATACCGCTATAATATTATTATGTCACTTGGTGTTCTGAGTCTGGAGCACTCTTAGACAGTGTTTAAAAAACACGTTATCAGGGGATGCCTGAGCGACGATTTATTTATTTATTTACATCCATAAGCCTGTAGATATTTAGTGTTATTTTAGTACGTTTTTTTTACGATGAGTAAAAGAAAACAATATTAAAATAACCTGAGCGACGATACTATAGTAGTGTTATTATCTCGCTGCAGACTCGGCCATAAATCATAATCGGACTAGGGATGTGCGCTAGTTGCGCGCGCGCAAGGCCGTTATCGATAACGGAACCATCAAGGTTACGACGTAAACATACTGCACTCATTAAGCATGCAGGGTAACTAATGGGTACTAATGTATTTATCTAACTAATTATTGAAAACTAAAGTAATTAGGAAATATGTTTAGCTTAGTTTAAAAAGAGTTACTTAGCAAATATGTTTAGCCTAGTATTTTTAGTTTTATATATACTTTCGTATGTTTAGATATTTAATATGTTATGATATAATTTTATTGGTAATTAAAAAAAATCTAAAAAAAATAAACGTGTTTTTATATTTTCTATCACCCATTTAAAAAGATACCAAAAAAACAACTATCGATATCACTCATCGACTGCAGTAATGCACAGCCATAGGGCGTGGCATAGGGCCCGTGAGTGGGAAAGAGAGCGAAACACTCGAATGATTTATGGCCGAGTCTGCAGCGAGATAATAACACTACTATGATCATACATTTTTTGGAATTGAGAACAGTTTCCCGGAAACCCGCAATTCTGTTCCGTATGATCGCATAAAAGTCAGGTAGGTACAGCAGCGTCGGCGAACATACCCCATGCCGGTTTCCTCCGCCATTTGCTGCTAAACCAAACTAACCCAGCTGAGTTTGTTGTGGGCTCTTCTCAGACCTGGGCGCGTTTGGAACCCTCGTAGCTTTAGTTTTAAGATAATCACCATCATATTTTTATGTAACTGGACGTCAATAAGTGTAGTGTATCTACCTAAATTGAATAAATATTTATGACTTATGACTTATGCTAATATAATCAAATAAATATTATAAATGCGAAAGTTTGGATGGATGTATCCGTATGGATGTTTGTTACTCAATCACGCCCGAACGGCTGAACGGATCTGGATGAAATTTGGCACAGAGATAGATTATAGTCTGGAATTACTACTTTTTATCTCTGAAAATTAAAGAGTTCCCGCGGGAACCAAAAAACTTCAATCCACGCGGACGAAATCGCGGACATCAGCTAGTAACTTATATTATACTCTGCAGTCTACACAATATCGTACATGGCGTTTACCAGCAGGACCTTGCCACCAAATAACCAGACAAGAGAAAATTTATAGCGGTTAGATTTACCTGAGAATTTTCCTTTGCTTCTTATTGAACCGATTCCATGCAACTTCATATGTAATCATTTTGAATAAATCGGAATTTTCTGTTATTTCATTTGTTTACGTTCGATGGTATAGATAACATATTCTATGGTAGGCCTATGTATATTAATTATTATCAACCCTTCATTAACGTCTTATTAGGTATCAAGTGTTATTATAGGTAGATACTTACTACTTACGTAAGAAATATCTGATTGTAACTATCTGCAACTGTTCAAAGATCATTATCTATTATTTATCATCAGATTTTATTAAACCTACAATGATAGGTTTCGTAGGTAATAATTTTCGCTGTAAATATTTGCGCTTATCGTACCAAAGGTGATGATGCAGCCCAAAATGCGAATCCACCACCACTACAGCCCATTAACGTCCCAAGGCTGGGCACAGGCCTCCACTCTCAGGAGAGAGGAAATTAGAGCTTAGACCCACCACGCTGCTCCAATGCGGGTTGGCGGGCTTTAACGACTATTATCATGTTTGTGATCATAACCGGGACCGACGACGGCTTAACGTGCTCTCCGAGGCACGGGGTGAAACACCGCCAACTTCCTAACTCCGGGCTAGTATACTGAGAATTTCTAGTCAGAAAAACCCAATACTTATTTTAGGACCAACCCGGGACTCGAACCCACCCGGTCTCGTCGGCAGCAGTCAAACACGCTAACCACTAGACCAACGAGGCAGTTAAAGGCGTATCCTTACCTTTTGACGAAATTGGTACAGAAAAAACTTTAAGCTCAGAGATGGGCAAAAGTTTTATCCCGGTAAATCATAGAGTTCGCCACAGGTTTTAAAAGACGAAAATCCACGCGGGTAAATTCGGCGCATCGTCTAGTCCATACAAGTGTTATAATTAATGCGAAAGTGTGTCTGTTAGTGTGTCTGTTTCACGGCTTTCTATTCAACCGATTTTGATAAAATTTAGTAGGTACAAAGATAGTTTAAATCCAGGAGAACGACGTATGCTACTTTTTATCCCGGAAAATCATTGATTTACCGGAATCAAAAAACTAGTACTGTACACGACGACGGAGTGTCGACGGTACTAATATTATAAATGCGAAAATGTGTTTGTTGGTTTATTGGTTTGTTGGTTTGTCCTTCAATCACGCCGCAACGGAGCAACGGATCGACGTTGTTTTTGGCATGGTTGACGACCTCGAGAGTGACATAGGCAACTTTTTATCCCGGAAAATTAAGGAGTTCCCGAGGGACAAAAAAAAAGTGTCATATAAATCTGTCATTTTAAAAGAATTCTGCTTTAAGTGATAGTAGTGAGCTCACAGGAGCTTTGTTCTGAAAGAGCTTAATTAATTTATAGCCATAATAACTTCCAATTTGTGTACTATAAATAGGTATATCGATAGTTTCACGGCTTTAACCCTCTGGCATTTTATAAAATAGACTACAAGCTCCCTTCGGTTGCCTATACTTATGTACCTAATTTACTACAAAAGAGAAGTCTTCAAACAGTGATTAAGTAGATGGTTCCAAATAAAAGTAAATTAAATATTACTTATTAATTATTTAGTTTATTAAAATAAACTCGTTAAGACGTTTATTAGGTACAATCATTGTTTTGTTTCATTGGTTTCTAAGCCAAACACATTTATAAAATGGTCAGCAAATATTATATTACATCACAATAAATTGACAAAAATTAATATTACTTACGCTTGCGCACGCGTTGTTTTCCGTTTTTTTGTTTATAATAATTAAGTTATTTCTAAGTTAGGTATGTGTGGCAATAAAGAAGTTATCTATCTATCTATCTATATTTATCAATCAGCTCGAAGAAAAGACTGCTAAGAAATTCTTCTTCCATAAAAAGGTTCAAAATTAAAGACAGTAGTAAGAAAGTAGTAGCCTAGTGTATTATCATCTGTGGTAGTACACTATTCAATATCCAAACTAAACACTTCTGTACTAATAATATTAAAAATGCGAAAGCGTGTCTGCCTGTTATTTTTTCACAGTCCCTCTGCTTAATTGGTTTTGATGAAATTTTGTACAGAGATTGTTTACATCCCGGACCTTTAGATCAAGAGTAAAAGGAATTTGGTACAAAACAGTCCAGTCCGAGCCGCTTCGGATGCCTTGGTTTAGGCACAAGAAAATAAGCAGGTTTCATACCTAGCTAGCTTTTAGAATTAGGTCTGGCATTATCCAACCAAGAAATTTGCATATTTGATGAATAAGACCATAATAAGACGGATTCACCGAATTGTGAAGTTTGTGGACAGCTGGAAGATGTGCAACATCTTCTAATGGAATGCATCCGGAACAGTAGGGAAAGGGATTCGCTGATGAGCCGCTACAATTATGTTATTAAGTTATGGTGATGTGGGTACTGCACAAAGTGCAATAAGTAGTCCCACATCCGAAATTGCGATTGCATTCTATGATTTGGTTGCTGTGGCTCATCAGTGATGCACTTTTGATGTACAAGCAGTTGGTGACTCCGTCTTTAATATTAGGTATGGAATTTATGTAATGTTTTCTTTTGTTTGGTTTGGTTTGTTTTGTACGATGGGGCTGACATGTCCAAAAGGACAAAAGCCTCTAAAAAAATAAAGATTAAAAAAAAACCTTTTATCCAGAAAAAATATAAAGTTTACGGGATTACAAAAATCAATCCGACGTGCACGAAATTGTGGTCATCATCTGGTGCATTTAACAAACTTATTACTATTATATTACTTATTTAACACGAATCTACCATAGAATTATTTAAGTTGCACCAACACCATGAAATAAGTCACAACTGCACCGAGTACCTGGGAACAAAGTAACAAAGTAAATTTTAATATTAGTTCATTGACTTAATAATATAAGTTAATGTATTAGGTAGTTTAATGATCAAATCCATATCTGATGACAGAAAATCAACTGTTACAGCAACCAAGGAATCGTTATTGTAAATGCAAATTTCAAGGTATAGTATAGAACACATAGTTATACCAGGCCTGGCTCACTTGTCACGTGACCTGAGATATTTAACTACGCTGCGTGGACGCTCGACGGCACTCGTATCAGTCGAGTGTTGCGCGCGGACCGTAGTTATACGTTTGACTTTTACTCAAGTTCTCGTTATGGATAAACAAAGAAAGATCAGTAAACGATATCGTATCACATTAGGTCGTTTAAACTCTAATTATTATGACCTAACTTATCGCTCTTTGCACTTCCTAAGGACCCTGAAAGGTAAGTTTGTATTATTTGCCTATCTAGGTACATAGTACATACGTACCTACTTAGAGTTCTAAACAAAACTAATATTAATACATAATGTGGGTACTTTTATTTTTATATACACACAAGATACAGTTTTAAACAAAAGTAAATATAAACCATAGGTAGTATCCAATATTATAGTGATAGCCTAATGGGTAGACTTCAGCCTCCAAGTCTGGGGTTCGATCCTGGGAACGCACCTCCAACTTAATTAATTAAAATATATCATTTACGGTGAACAAAAATCGTGTGTAAAGCTGAAAACATGCCTGAAGTTCTATAATCATTATAAAAAACTCTAATATGTCTGCCAACAAGAAATTGGCCAGTGTGGAGGAATATATGGCTTAAACCCTTCTCATTCTGAGAAGAGCCTCGTGAGTCGTGCTTAGTAGTGGGACTAGTGGGCCGCCGATGAGTCGATGATGATTAATCCATAATGTGGGTATATTATTTTGTCTCGTAAACTCTGGCATGGGCCCCCTTCCACCCCATATAAGTGTAAAATATTCATTGATATTTCACTACTTGTGGAATATATAACGACTTTTTTTTATCGACTACAAGTTAGCCCTTGACTGCAATCTCACCTGATGGTAAGTGATGATGCAGTCTAAGATGGTAGCGGGCTAACCAGTAAGGGGCATGGCAGCATGTTAAACCCATATCCCTATTTGGTTTCTACAAAATCTATGAATAATAATAATATATCTTTTATCTATTTTTAAAGTAATTGTCGTCATCATTGCAACCGATTACCGACCCATAGTAATGATACCGATAGTAAGAATTTAGAAGTAGTCAACCCTAAGGCTACACGCGCCGCGTCTGAAGGGATAAGAGTTACGCGATAGAAAGAGACATATAGAGGTAGGTATTTAATTATTTTCACTCGCAGCGCTGTGCGAGCTGAATTGCACTTTATTACGACGTAACCTGAGTCGCTGATGGTTAAAAGGTCTTCGCGGAGTAACTCTTCTGTTACTACTATTACCTATTCTGTGGTTATACACTTTGCGGTTTGGAATGGTGAACCCTCAACCGAAAGTGCAGTGCTAAGAACGCCAAATTCTTCAACTGGAAGTGAAGTGTTATTCCTATTTATCATAACGACATCAAACGCTGCTGCCAATGGTCACCTGCAGCACAAGACTGTGGAGTCTAAAAATCTCTCCAAAGAGGGTACTGTCTTCCCACCTATCAATTTTGTTTGAACCAATCTGACCAGATAGCAAGCAATTAAAAAAAATTAAAAACTCTTTTAATTTTTATAGTAAGACCTAGAAGTTTTCCAGAGCAGGTCCGTCCGTCTACAACAATGATGTAGCATGTTTCTACGGTGGTATTTAAAAAATATGAAAACGAGCGGAAAATTAATATGAAAATTATTAAATTTGTATAGAAAACGACGAAAATCAAAATCAAAACTCTGGAAACCTATTTTCGAATAGAAAAAAAACAATTTTTCTACAAAAGAATCTACTGCAGATGGTTTGTTATGTTCATTAAAAAAACATGATACAATTGAGTTAGACCCGAACATCGATATAGCTATTCTCGAAAATTCCACTAACAAGCTTGTGAAACACAAAACGAGAATTTAATTGCTCCCAAAAAAAGTCCAAGTCACAAACGACAGTGAAATTGTAGTAAATATTTCAGTGACCGCAATACAATCAATCAACGATATACTTTCTTCAGTGGAAAGCAGGGAGGCAAGGGAAATCACCCTCTTGTTTGTTACTTAAAACAATAAATCTTGTTGTTTTCCCAAACCACTATGGTAGGAGCACAATGATAGGCGGTAGCGGTGAAAGAACGAAAGCTTTTAGCGGATATTTTTCAGCCAACTGAATTCTTAGTGTAAATTTGGTTTGAGAAGACGAGTTTTTGTATTGGAGGAGGCAAAAAGAATCACCCGCTTATTTGTTTTCCCAAACTTCTATAAAGTATATTTCTCTGATATGTATATTGTGCTCGTACTTTCAATGGAGAGAGTAAAATTGCCTCTCTGTGTGGCAACCTTTATTGATTATTCTAGAGGAAGAAATTTTGAACGGTTCGCTTTGTATGTCGGGACTGGTTGGTAAGAAAAGAATCACATTCAAAATAGACCTTGTGTAGATTTATTGTTTTTAATAAAGTTTGTTTGGTCCAGAATAATCATAAATTATGAACCTAGGTATTTTTCGTAAACATTAGGTATCTATAACACGTAACGTACGTTGAGGGTATTTTGGAAGATTTATGTGGTGTGGAGAATATCGCGGGCTGCAAGTTCAAGAGACGCACTGTACCACATAGATTTACCTTCTGTGGCGGATTATAGCGAATTAAATTTCTAGTTTTTTCAACATAGGTATCTATCTACAAGTGTACCCAATCACTCAAAGTGTGTGAAGCACCCCATTGTGAACATCCGGTGATTGTTATACTTAGATATGTATTTTGATGATCATAATAATATGTTGCCCTTAAAAGCTGTCATAATTTTGCAATTGATATTTTAACCCCTGTGATTTCCATTAGTGGCTGTCCATAAATTCTCTTTACGACTCACGCTATTTAATCGCTTTCTTAAATAACATGACCTTTATATTACGAACAGAATTGAAAGACTTTATGTACAGTTCGTACAGCAAGTTTGTTTGGCACTCGTGCTGTTTACTCAAACGAAAAGCTAAATAGCGGCGTGCAAATAATAATAACGAAGCTTTCTGGGGGTCTACTCTCTTTCTCTAAAACGAAACTTCGCAAACAAACGAACGAAATTTCGTTAACTCCTCTCCTACATAATATTATCTCTATGCTCCTCTCTATTTCGTTTTCGTACACGCAGACGAAGTACGGATCCATAGAAAATTTTCGTGACCGATTGGATTGAACGATTTTGTGTGGGTCTAATAACAGACTAATTACGTTCGTTTGCGAAGTTTCGTTTGTGAGAAAGAGAGTAGACCCCCTGTTTATCATGGAAACGTATTTTAATCGCTATTTTCGAAATGTAATCACTTATAGAATTTCGCATGCAGATCATAATTACAAAATTTCTATTATATACATAAGATAGTTTTGGCATTCCGAACCAGTGGTAGATTCACTTGACGATTCAAAAGCACTTGTAAAAGTTTATTTGAATAAAAAACATTTGAATTTTGAATTTTGATTTTTTTACCATTATTGTTTTGCTTTTTTGTATATTTGCAGTTTATAAATTATGTAACATATCAAGTACATTATTTTTATCCTTTTGAAAGTCTATTTTTAGTACTTGATAATTTAGTAAATACCATTTGATAGATCGCAATGATTTTCGGTATCAACTTTATCATTGTAGATTTTATTTATGTCAGATAAGAATATACATATTATTATATTTTTTCAATTTTAACTGGATGTAGTAGATAGTAGATATTTTTTTTTTTAAATATATTTGTAGATTGTTAATGCTATAGAACGTAGATATAAGAGTTATTTTTCAAGATAAAGGACTCTTGTAGGGACTTCCAAACACCGTGGTCTTCCGCCGCCTGAATCCATACTCCCTGCGAAATACCTACTTCGATTTTTAACAGATAATTTTAAGAAGTACTTGCCATGTTAATTGTTTAGGCCAACTTAAATAAATTAAAGTTTATTCTATTTCAATTATTTCACTGTTTGGAATAATGCTTACAGATGCGAACAGATCCAGAGAGACGGTAAAGAACTTAGCACCGGAGATGCTCATGGCCTTCTGGCACTGCTGACAGACAATCTGCACGAAGGTCTTCGCTTCCTCAGAGCCGTCGTACCATTGACATGAGTACGCCGCTTCCATCACTGATGAGCTCTGTGGAATTTGAGAACTAGAATTGCATTAAAAGATACAAAGTAGCTGGCAGAGCTGAGGTGCAGTGGCTTTCTTGATAACAACTCAAAGTTTTTACTTTATGTGTATACTTAGACATAAGGGTGGCAGTGCGCGCCGCTAAAGAACTCTGTGGAATGGAATCATTGCTCTGGGGCCATACTGCCAACGCTTTAAGCAAAACTTAAGCAATATTACTCTAAATAACAGTTTGATTACACGAACCTTTACTTTCGTAAAATAAGGATAATAATTCTAAAACACGAAAGTCAACAATAATGAAACAATATGGCTTTGAGCGTTGGCAGTATGGCCCGTGGGTCACACCCCATTTCCAATAATTACAATATAGCCATAGTACTTAATAGCATAGTCAGGAGATACCTAATTTATTTCCTGCCTGTCATCCAACGAAGATGTCTAGACAGGTCTAGACTGAACAACATGAGGTGACAGGGTCATGACGGTCATGAGTATCTCCAAGTTGGCAGAAATTCAGTCACTCAAGCACAAAATTATTATATAGCTTGGAAGTGTAAACCAAGGTTATTCTATGACCACAGTTTTATTCTAGGGACATTCGTATAGAATAATAATGAAATTGATTGCTAGATCTTTCCCCTTACGACTTTACGAAGAGACCGTAGCACGTAAAGTAGATACGGGTATTCGTAGTGCGCCTCCTAAAAGGGTCAAAGGCTTACATACAAAGCTTTGAGGTCGCGTAGCGTAATTTCTACGGACACATGACAAATTACAGAGACAGATTATATTCGGTACTAAAGCATGACGTTTACAAAATCCCTGTGAGTTAGATTGCTATTGTTTAATATTCAAATGAGAATCAATATTCGTTTTCAATGGAAAGAGCTTGTGCACGCTCGACAGACATTCCGAAAAAAATGCTGATAATTACAGTTGTGTGGAATATTCGACGTTTTACTCGTAGTTAATAAAGTCTCTCGACAAGTCCGATGAAAAGTGACATTACTTTTATTTAGGAAAGCACTAAAATAAGTAAACAGACTCATTTCAAGTCTACGTAAGAGTAGTAACAATATTATTAACAGTAATTCTGGGAATCGCTTGTTGTGTTATGAAGCAGTTATGACCTAAGTAAGTCTAGTAGTAAAATCTACCTCTTCAATAAGCCTGTTTCCAAAGATGCAAAAGTGAAACACTTGCCCAAGAGTGTAACTTAGATAACCAACCGTAGTGAAAGCGTACACGTTCAATCCATTGATCTAGAAAAAAATATATGCTTATTCTGGTAAAACTACCTATAAACAAATAAATCTATATAAAACAGACATGTGGATGTCTCCAGCTTCTTAAAATCAGTGTTGCATGAAAAATATTGTTAAATTTGTAAGTTTTAAAATTGTAACTACGATAGTAGTACCGAGGTACCAAGAAATTAATAGAAAATGATTACCTTCGTAGCTTGATAAGCCAGCAACGTTAAGGTGATGGTAGATACCAGCATGTGAAACAATAGAGCTGTGCCATATGTATCTCCTATAGACGATACTAATCTGAAAGGCAATCAGAAACAAATAAAATGGCACAAATTGACAGGTATTCTCATGATAGGGGGAAGATAAATTGTCTAGCACGAGTAAAGGCTTGGAGACAAACGTTGCGCTTTGTTTGAAAATCTTTAAGACGGTATTCAGTACTTCAGAATATCCAGAAGCTGTTTTAATTTTTCAACAGAAAATATCGAGACCAGGAAAAATTGCCTAGTATAATTATTGCGGTATTTCTCTGCACAGTCTTTGGTAAATGTACAGCAATATATGCCTATGCATTTGTCTTGGAATGAAATGATGCTTTAAAAGTTTAAACAATAACTAACCTCACTATGTGTTTATGCCTTTCAACCCAATACTTTATAGCGGAGCGTGCTAACATCTCCTGCTTCTGACTCAATCCATTAGGGTTGGTAGGATTCTGTCCAAAAGTCTGCAACCTGCCGCCAGCACCACGCAATGTCATGCCGAAATCTTGTTGTGTTGAATATATACCCCTTATGTCCATGTCAATTGGATCTGGGATTTTTTCGGATTTTTCTGCAAAGAAACTTACTTAATACGAACTCTTTGAGCTAGTTTCTTATGCCGATAATGTATCAGGAAATAATAAGAGGTTGTCTTTATTTGAATGATACATTATTTTAAAATTGAGAATGATATCGTTAGCATACGCTACTTCGTGTCATTATTTACGAAGTTACTAAGCTACAAACAAGATCACGGCTTTCGGAGAACAAATCAAGGTCCCAAAGAGATGAAACCACCTTAAAGAGGCCTACGTCCAACACACACAAAAGATGGTTATGGATAGTGGTTACACATTAGTTGGCAAAGTAATCATGATTTACCGGAAGAGTTCACTTTGAACAGCTCAGCAGTGTTAGGTCTGTAGGTGTCGAGCGAAGCACTGAGCTCCATCAACGGTTTCATGATAGCTTTCAGATGCTGCAGCTGTTCACACGCGAAGATCAGCCAAGAACAGAACATCACGTCGAGCAGATTTGCAATGAACATTGAGAATAGTAGCCAGTAAATCTAGAAGAAATTATGGTGTAATAGTATGGTCATTTATTTTTTTACACTCCCCATAGACTGCGATCTCATAGGTTGAAATGTGATGATGCAGTCTAAGATGACAGCAGGCTAATCTGTTAAGGGTATGGCAGTTATATGAAACCCGTACCCCTTATCGGTTTCTACACGGCATCGTACCGGAAAATCTTGTCCTGCTGAGAATATCACAGAATTAAGCATAACTAAAATCCCATATAAGCCGCCAACATATTGGCGGTACGTACTGCAAATATTCATGAGCAGCAGTAATGACTTAACATCACCCACCTGCTTGTTTGCTATTTTTTTTTTATCTAAGGATAAAAATAAGATAATAATTACCTGAAAAGCAAACGCAGCAATGTACATAGTTCCACTCATTGCGTCAAACGGGTACCATGCTTTTAGAGGTAATCTTGGCACTGGTTCCGTGAGGGTTTCATTCGTCTCCTTATCCACCAGCAGACGGACTGAATCGCCGAAGAATGTGATTGTGATCCAGGCTAGAAAATCAGTTAGTCAGTTAGTAATATGTCAGATGTTGTCCCAAATAATATATTTTTGGCTGCAAATATTAGTGTGAAGGTCTGAATAAGACACGACCATAATGGGGCCACTTTTTTAAAAAATCATTTATCAGTAAATTTTACTAAAATACCAACTTTATTGTATAATATAAAAAAAACAACTGTCTAGTACAGTTCAAAATTCAAACTTAAAATGTTTTCTTAACTCAAAAACAAGTGCTTTTGAATCGTCAAGCGAATCAACCACTACAAGTAGAAAGTATTTCGCATTCATTCATTAGAAGGAGACCGCTTCGTTGGATCAATCCAAAAACATCATACTAATATTATAAATGCGAAAGTGTGTTTGTTTGTTGGTTTGTTGGTTTATTGGTTTGTTGGTTTGATCTTCAATCACGCCGCAACGGAGCAACGGATCGACGTGATTTGGCATTGGCATGGGTATAGTTGAGGACCTGGAGAGTAACATAGGCTACTTTTTATCCTGGAAAATTAAAGAGTTCCCGCGGGAATCAAAAAAAACTTAAACCACGCGGACGAAGTCGCGGGCATCAGCTAGTTACCAATAAGATTTTGTTTTGCTCTTGACAATTTAGGGTTTACACTATTTAAATGCAACTTACAAATGACAGAGAAAATGGTCGTCCCGCAAATGAAGTACAGGAGCCTCCTCATCTTGGTAAGGGCGATCTGGTGGTATCTTGCGTCGGACTCCGTGAATAGGGGGTGGCTGTTCGACTGATTCCATACTGCTAGAGTCCTGGGGAAGCAGAAAGATTATATATAGGCTCAGACGCCCCTTGAACGTAACCTTTGTTGACGTAAACTTAATAATAATAATATATTATTCACTAAAAACAAACATTAAAGCTTTTGATGTACACTCTAGACACTATATTCAGCTCTGTATTAATAGTACGTGGTCCGCAATCGATGTCCTGTCCGCCACCCGCACCTCATGTAGTGTCATGCCATTTTAGAGCTGCCAATAATAAAAATATTAAAATGTTTGAAAAAAAAAGAGGAACAGATTCAAATGTGGAACATAAATTTTACTCACACACATTTAAAAGATTATTAATATATTATATACAGGGTCGTTGGACCCAGTCAAGGACCTTTATAGGTCCTTGGGCCCAGTGGGCAAAATATCTCTATGACGCCATATAAATAAAAATTTAACATATACACATGAGCCAGCTCTATTTATTAATATTTTGCCTACTGCATTCACAGTCCATTAAAATCATTTCCGTACAAATACATTTCCCAACGAAACCCAATAACATACCGCTTACGGAAGAATGGGAATCGCTAAAGCGAGTTTATCTCAAAAGCCCGCATTAACTGGAGTCTGCAGTTGCAATTATATTATTATGTCGGGATTAATAGCTATTAATATTAATACATTATTTAAATATGAATGTCTCGGAGCCTTTGCTGTATTCGACTGGATTAATAATGAAAAATATTCCTTCCGGCCGCATTTCTGCCAGCTAGACGATGCCCGCGACTTCGTCCGCGTGGTTTAAGTTTTTAAGTCCCGCTGGAACTCCTCCTTTTTCCGGGTTAAACAGTAGCCTATTTCCTTCCCCGTGGGCCATGATACCTATCTCTGTACAAGATTTCATCTAAATCGGGTTGATTATATGGGCCGTTAAATTGTAACAGACAGACAGACAGATAGACATACGGTACTAAATATAATAAATCTATGCACTATCGTATTTATAATATTAGTATGGGCTAGAATTAGATGAAGGCCGCGACTTCGTCCGCGTGGTTTAAGTTTTTAAGTCCCGCTGGAACTCCTTCTTTTTCCGGGTTAAAAAGTAGCCTATATCCTTCCCCGTGTCTCTGTACAAAATTTCATCAAAATCGGAAGAAAAGATGGGCCGTTAAATTGTAGCAGACAGACAGACAGATAGACATACGGTATTAAATAAAATAAAATATCTATGCACTATCGTGTTTATAATATTAGTATGGATGAACCGAGCCTTTGGCCCTTTGCTGCATTCGACAGAGTTAATAAAATGAATCCTTCCAACCGCATTTCAGCCACCGTGGCCATCGAAATAGAAGGTATTAATATTCTACATCATTGATCGTGGCCAACATAGGGGTGGAAACTGGAAACACAATAGGGAAAAACATTATCGTCTGGTGGACAAAAATTCCGCGTCATTAGTTTTTGTGGAGCGCTTACGTGACAGAAAAAACGCTCATAAATACACATAATACTAATATTACAAATGCGAGTGTGTTTGTTTGTTGGTTTGTCCTACAATCAAGCCGCAAGAGAGCAACGGGTTGATGATATTTTGCATGGGTGTAGTTGAGGACCTGAGAGTGACATAGGCTACTTTTTATCACGGAAAATTAAGGAGTTCCCAACCCCGCCAACCCGCCCGCCAACCCGCTTTGGAGCAGCGCGGTGGGTCTAAGCTCTAATTCCTTCTCTCCTATGAGAGTGGAAGCCTGTGCCCATCAGTGGGACGTTAATGGGCTGTAGTGGTGTTAGTGGTGGTTTGTGATCTAGCTAATGAATTTTTTTTTTCCTCTACAAGTTAGCCCTTGACTGCGATCTCACCTGATGGGTGACGATGCAGTCTAAGATGGTAAATATGTCACTGCCAAAATTTTTAATTGAAAGTGTTTTTGTATCACCGTCCTATCTGAAGTGGCCAAGATAAAGGGAAAATCCACTTCTGAGAAAATATTTTTTCTATTTTACAGCTCCTTTGTAAGCGCGG
The DNA here is from genome assembly GCA_917051295.2 of Erebia ligea. Taxonomy (NCBI): domain Eukaryota; kingdom Metazoa; phylum Arthropoda; class Insecta; order Lepidoptera; family Nymphalidae; genus Erebia; species Erebia ligea. Next base: position 15,957,161 of record OU785228.1, read on the forward strand.
GTCTAAAAGAAAATTAAGTGAAAATTAATTCTCTAAGAAAACTCGGCAACTTGGCTGCTATTGTGTGCTATTTTACTTTATTTTCTACACTGTGGCATTTTTTTCTGCTTTATAAGAAAGGTTTTGCTTTGTTTGTCGATAAAATTGTATTTTATGTTCGTTATCGAAGAACATCTTCAAGTAGTTTTATTTTCTTAACTTTAGAGGACTCAATTCATTACAAAAAAACATGATACCTATTACAAAAATCTCAAACGGGATACACTCACTACGAGTATTATAATATTATTGTTGTCTATAACCTTTTAAGTTTTTTTAGACTTTTCTCTAGAGTTCCGCTCTCTAGAGTAAGATTTTTTTGCATTAGATTATTAGGTACCAGTCGAATGATGTACATAATTCAGTTTTCTTTTCTTTTTCGAAAATGAAGCCTTTTTAAGATTGACACTGATTTTAAAAACTGGTCGTTTCGAATTGGGAAACTGGGAATTCTTTGGTATAAGAAAGTAAAAAAATAAAAAAATAAAAATAGACCAAAGTTTTGTGACCTGGGTTTCTTATATCAAATTCGTTCCTCCCTACTTTGAATTACAAATTGCTCACCAAAGGCGAGAAAAATATATACTAACACACTCCCGAAAGATAGGTAGGTACCATCCTCCCAGATTCTAAGTATTTCTCACACAACTTTACTATACCTACTTGAATTGCCCGAATACCCCTAAATCCCCATAAGCCATATATACAAACCCTTGGGATGAACTAGTCAGAAGATAAGATCTTTGCTGTATAGTCATTTGTTACTTCAGTTTATAGAAATCTTTGTTCGAATAACAAGGTGTTATTTTCATCAACTGGGTATGTTTTGATTTGATATTTTACTTTGTTTAAATAGTTGCGTTTGAAAATCCATACTAACACATCATATCATCATATCATACATACTAATATTATAAATGCGAAAGTGTGTTAGTTTGTTGGGTTATTGGTTTGTTGGTTTGTCCTTCAATTACGCCGCAACGGAGCAACGGATCGACGTGATTTTTGGCATGGGTATATAGTTGAGAACCTGGATAGTGACAAAGGCTACTTTTTATCTCGGAAAATTAGGGAGTTCCTGTGGAAATAAAAAAAACTGAAACCACGCGGACGAAGTCGCGGGCATTAGCTAGTTTTGAATAAATATACTTTGAGTTTGAGTTTTGAGTTTTGAGTTTAGTTAGTTTTACTTGTGCTTTAGTTTAGGTTTTCAATAAATTCTATTTTACTGCTTTAGAACCAAGTCGGTTTCTAGAATTTATTCACTTTAGAAATGATGATATGAATCAATAGAGCTGAACTGCTTGAAGGATTTCCGGTTCCGCCCACACACTGCGAGGTAATTACCCTCTATTGAAGGCGAACAAGTAATGGCGGCTCCGTATTATGTATTGCGGAATAGTAGGTACCTAAGGTTTATACCTAGAAGTCAAATAATTTCTTACGACCTATTTTGCTTGTTTAAGTCTCCTAAGTTATTTATGCTACAAGTGCATAATGATATCAATTAAATTCGAGGCGCAAATTTTATTTATAGAATTAATTACTTGTTTAGGATAAGTAGGTATATTTTATAAGGTACGATAGGAGTGTCACATACATATTGTTTAAAAGCCCTGTAAAACAAATAAAGATATTCAAAAAACCCGAGCGTAGCGAAAGCAAATAGCGTCGAGAGTAAAATTTCATTCATTTCGTACATTCGGCACGTGTATCATACAAGGTTTTACATATTTTTTGAGTAAAAGCAGTAGAAATATGAAAATCTATCGAGCTGGAGTGCTTGAGGGGTTTCCGATGTACGCCTACACTCAGCGAGGTAATTACGTGCCCTCTATTGAAGGCACAGAGTACATTATATATATTGAAGGCGAACACGGCCTGCACCGGGTTATGCCGGCTCCGTAATATTATGTACTGCGAAATAACAAGGTACGAGTTTATACCTGGAAATCGAAGAGTTTCTAGCAACCTCCTTTGCTGCAGATTATTAGGATTAATCAAATAAATATTATAAATGCGAAAGTTTGGATGTATGGATGTATGTTTGTTACTCAATCACGCTCCAACGGATGAACGGATCTGGATGAAATTTGGCACAGAGATAGATTATAGTCTGGAATAGCACATAGGCTACTTTTTATCCCGGAAAATTAAAGAGTTCCCGCGGGAACCGAAAAACCTCAATCCACGCGGACGAAGTCGCAGGCATCAGCTAGTATAAAATATAAATGAATATTTTTTATAGATATAAAATTTATATTTCGGTAATTAAATATAAATTAATTAAATATTAATATATATTTGACCCTGCCGGGTTCGATTTCCGGCAGGGCCAATTTGGGAATTTTTAATTTCTGAATTTTCCCTGGTCTGGCCGGGTGGGAGGCTTCGGCCGTGGCTAGTTACCACCCTACCGGCAAAGCCGTGCCGCCAAGCGATTTAGCGTTCCGGTACGATGCCGTGTAGAAACCTAATAGGGGTATGGGTTTAATATAACTGCCATGCCCCTAACAGGTTAGCCCGCTACCATCTTAGACTGCATCATCACTTACCATCAGGTGAGATCGCAGTCAAGGGCTAACTTGTAGATTAAAAAAAAAAAAAAAAAAATATTCTCATTTACTCCTCCATATGATTACAATCAATCGAAAGAAAAAGATAGAATACTAACTGTCATCCTAATACAATCTGGATATGAAAGTATTATAATATATCCGAACGATTGAGTTAAGATAACTTTTTAGCACGACCAACTAATCGAAAAACGCTGGACTGTTTAATTAGAATGGAATTTGAATATATAAAACTCAATTAGCATTAGGCATCCATTCCATTTCAATTGCTGTTTATTTCAGGAAATTTCCAATTACTTAGTGAAAGCAATTCTACGGAAAAAAAGGTTTCCCGGAATATTAAACAACGTTCAAAGTTTTCTGAAATAAGTAAATTATATTATGTTCAGTTTACAGCGAGAATAATAATGAAATGAAATTATGCTAATTTAGATAATATTTCGACTGAATTTTCTTTCTTTATCATAACCTTTAATTTATTTTCATATTACCTACGTACCTACTGATGATTTTGCAACACTTTTTGTTTTTTATTCCACTACAAGTTATCCCTTGACTATGATCCGAAGCCTCCCACCAGGCCAGACCAGAGAAAATTCAAAAATTATGAATTCCCGAATCGATAATATTTATCATTAGTCACTATATCACAAACGCTATTTCATTAAAACGTAAAAAATAAATGTTCATTGACCATAAGTACATCAAAGTCTGTACGGTTGATCAAGTTAAATATACAAAGATAAAAGTATAACACTACACTTACACTACAGAGAAAAATTAACAGGAAACATAGTTTAAACAAGCCAAAAAAACTTGGCACAAAAAGGTGGTCTCATCGCTAAAGACCTATCTCTTCCTGACAAAGAAAGTAGACAAACATAGGTACAAAATAAAAGAATACCTGTAAAAGTTCTTCGACGTGATAGCAAAGAAAGCCAGCTTGATAACAGAATGAGCGAAGAATAGTACAGTGATGGTGTTAGCGGTCAGTTCGTTGACTTCGTCGGAGTACTTGGCCATATTGGCGACCATGCAGAGGTAATGGGCCACGATCAAGACGGCATGGACGCAGGAGTAAACCTTCCGGAGAAGTACGGACATGCCAGCATTTTCTAAAATGATAATACTGTTTTAAATTGATAGCATATACTAATTATTACTAACTAGTTATAATAATGTAAATATGTTATACGAAACTGCTTTGAAGTTACTGTTGATGTGAAATTATTACTTAATAATTGAATTCATGAACTGTAATATACCTAATTGAAGATTTTATAAAAAAAAAGAGAAAAATAGCTCAATCAACCTATTCAAGTCGGAGCGGTTTTCGAATGTTCTTATGGTGGTCTACGTTTTAAAGAAAACCCACACGAAAAACTCAAGTTTCTAGACCTAGCATAGCGGTTTGATCTGTAGGTTGATTATGTCAGTTTGTGTACAATAAAATTGAGAGTTAACTTAAATAGGTGTACATCTTAAAAAAAGTAAAAAAAAACAGAAAATTATCATTTTAACAATAATTTTGCGTGATATTTTAAAATATTATTTTTGAAAATAATTAAAATGTACGTAATTCTTCTTTTACTAACCTGAATGGTAATTAAACAAGAAGTGCCCTGCAGCTTGCATCAACTTAATATTTGGCATTAGGTCGGACACAAGGCCATGCGTCTTCACTTTAGTCATCATCTGTAAGTTTACCATGTTTATTCGACCTTACCATACCATGGCTATTCAAGCCACCATTTCACAAGTCATTAAATTTTTTATCATAATGTCTATCATATTCGTCATGTTAATCATCATCATTAAGTTTGCATCCAAAGCTCTTATTGGAGGAGCCTTAAGGTCTATGTCCTTCATACACATTACTCCGTCTTTCTCATCTATCCATTTTATTTATTTTATTAATCTAACAATATAATCAGTAGTTGTTAACATTTGGATGTGGTAATCATAAATTCTTACGAATTTTACCATACCGCAATAATTTACATATTTGACATTAAAATTAATAATAATATGACTTGACCATGAGCGTATATGAATGACTGCAGCCAACTAAGTAGTATTAGTAAACGTTACCTTGACAAGTTCTTATAAGTTTTAACTGCGCAAATAATTATCTATACTTAACACAAAAAATTAAATATGTTTGGTTAATTAGAAAATGTACATTTAAATCAGATTTTCTTCAGTATCATCTTGAAATATGTAGTAAATAATTATTAAATTTAATTATAATATTAGTAATTAGCGTATCGAAATACGTGTGATGTTACGAGAACTTTCAGGTCAAGTGATCGATTTTTTTTATTTCACTGTCATATTCCAAGTTTTGCAGTGACGTGTTCCAATTTCAAAGTCATACGGGCCAATGGGAGTCCGTTTCTGTGGGAATACGCATATGTTCTTCGAACAGCCGGCTAAGTCTTCTGGTTAAATATGTATGATTCTTCGCCTATCTGCGGACGCCCTATACTTATGTGTAATTATTGGCTCCTATATAAATTCATTACTGGATCGATTGCTATCATGGGTCAATGTTAGCATATTGCTATTTTCACGCTACTACACTTACGTACATGCTCGAAGATGGATGCTCGATGTTCATTGTTCACAGCTAGACTTATTCATTCAAACAAGGCAAATTGAAATGCGTGAACTATTAGTTATCTATTTATTTATTTATATATTAATCAATTAACTGCCTCGTTTGTCTAGTGGCTAGCATATTCGAATGCGGCTGACGAGGTCCCGGGTTCGGATCCCGGGTTGGGCCACAATGAAGTATTGGGTTTTTCTGACAAGAAATTCTCAGTTACTAGCCCGGAGTTAGGAATTTGGCGGTGTTTCACCCCCGTGCCTCGAAGAGGACGTAAAGCCGTCGGTCCTGCGTCTAATCTCTCTCCGGTCGTATCATATTTACCGTCCCATCCGGCTATGAGAGTAAAGGAACAGAGAGTGCATCTGTGTTTGCGCACACACTTGCGCACTATAATAATATCTTCCGCGCAGATGGCTAATCTCTGTGGAGATTGGCCGCCGTGGCCGAAATTCGATCGGGGAGGACATTATAGTCACAAACTCTATTTCATGAAAAGATAACACGGACGAAGCCTCCCACTAGACAAAAATATCGAACATGCCGATCGAACATGACATACCTATCTACGTAGAGACCCAGCTTACGAAGCAAAGTTTGTTATGGTTCTTTGTTTGTATATTTGTTTTACAGCTTTCAGTATTTGTGTTTAGTTTCCAATGCGCATTTTGTTTGAGTTTGTAGTACCCTTGTATATTCAAACTGAGGCGTGTTTGCGTTTTCATGAAACAACCACGAAGTATTACATATCTATTTGTGTTATAGGAATTTTTTTAAAATAACGTTTGAACTAGAAGTCGCGGGCATCATAGATCATAGTCTGTCTGTTACGTATTCGCGGCCGGAATTTAATAAATTTATTTGAGCAATATAATGCTTCCCGGCATTTAACCGTGGACAATCATAGAGATAGTGAGAGGTTTTATATAAAATTCAAAGTCCTGACTGACTGACTGACTGACTGACTGACTGACTGACTGACTGACTGACTGACTTATATATCAACGCACAGCCTAAACCGCTGGGGTTAGAATCTTGAAATTTTGACAGTAGGTTCCTCTTGTGACGTAGGCGCACACTAAGGAAGGATTTTTCAAAATTCCACCCCTAAGGGGGTGAAATAGAGGGTTAAAGTTTGTATAAAAGTCCGTCATTTCTCAAGTTATATCCATGAAACTTGGTATTTTGGCTTAAAGTAAAAAATAAAGAAGTACGTGTGTCACAGTTTTTCAAAATTCTACCCCCAAAGGGGTAAAATAGGGGTTGAAAGTTTGTACGAAAGTCATTCATTTCTCAAGGTATAGCCATGAAACTTAACATTTGGGCTTTCAGTTAGAAATGAAGAAGTATGTATTTCACCATTTTTGAAAATTCTACACCCAAAGGGGTGGAATAGTGGATGAAAGTTTGTAAAAAAATCCTTAATTTCTCAAGACAATTTTCAAGTTATATCAACGAACCTTGGTATTTTGGCTTTCAGTAAAAAATAAAGAAGTACGTGTGTCACAATTTTTCAAAATTCCACCCCCAAAGGGGTAAAATAGGGGTTGAAACTTTGTATGAAAGTCCTTCATTTCTCAAGTTATAGCCATGAAACTTAACATTTGGGTTTTTGGTAAAATAAGAATAAGTGTGCGTCAACATTTTTCAAAATTCCACCCCCAATGGGGTAAAATAGGGGTAGAAAGTTTGTATGAGTCCTTTATTTCTCAAGTCATAGCCGTGAAACTCAGCATTTGGGCTAGCGTACGTGTTTCAACATTTTTGAAAATTCCCAAAGGGGTGAAATAGGGGTTGAAAGTTTGTATGAGTCCTTTATTTCTCAAGTTATAGCCGTGAAACTTAGCATTTGGGCTAGCGTACGTGTTTTAACATTTTTGAAAATTCCCAAAGGGGTGAAATAGGGGATGAAAGTTTGTATGAACGTTTTTCAAATTATATCAACGAAACTTGGTATTTTGGCTTTCATTAAAAAATAAAGAAGATCATGTGTCACAGTTTTTCAAAATTCTACCCCGAAAGGGTTCAAATAAGGGTCGAAAGTTTGTATGAAAGTTCTTAATTTTTCAAGTTATAGCCGTGAAACCTAGCGCTTGGTTTTCCAGTTAAATATGAAGAAGTATGTAATTCACCATTTTTAAAAATTCAGTCCCCAAAGGGGTGAATTAAGGGATGAAAGTTTGTATGAAAGTCCCGCATTTCTCACGATATTTTTCAAGTTATATATAACGAAACTTTGTATTTTGGCTTTCCGTAATACGTGTGTCCCAGTTTTTCAAAATTTCACCCCCGAAGGAGTAAAATAGGGGTTGAAACTTTGCATGAAAGTCATTCATTTTTCAAGTAAAAGCCATGAAACTTGATATTTGAGCTTACGGTTAAATATGAAGAAGTACCTACGTGTTTCACCATTTTTGAAAATTCGATCGCCAAGGCCGTTCAATAGAGTTTTTCCTTCAATCACACTGCAGCAACGGATCAACGTGATTTTTTGCATGGGTATAGTTGTACCTGGAGAGTGACAAAGGCTCCTTTTTATCTCGGAAAATTAAGGAGTGCCTATGGGGAAAAAAACTTAAAACGCTATATAAAATTCAAAGTCCTGACTGACTGACTTATATATCAACGCACAGCCTAAACCGCTGGGTAAAGAAACTTTAAATTTTGACAGGTTCCTTTTGTGACGTAGGCGCTCACTAAGGAAGGATTTTTCAAAATTCCACCCCTAAGGGGGTGAAACAGGGGCTGAAAGTTTGTATGAAAGTCCGTCATTTCTCAAGTTATATCCATAAAACTTGGTATATGAGCTACGGGTAAAAAATTAAGAAATACGTATTTCACAGTTTTTGAAAATTCTACCTCTGAAGGGGTAAAATAGGGGTTGAAAGTTTGTATGAAAGTCCTTCATTTTTCAAGTTATAGCCATGAAACTTGGTATAATGGGCTTCAGGTTTAAAATTATGAAATACGGATTTTACAGTTTTAAAAATTTATATCCCCAAGGACGTCAAATAGAGAATTTGTCTTTCAATCACGCCGCAACAGAGCAACGGATCGACGCGACGCGATTTTTTGCATGGGTATAGTTGAGTAGGCTGGAGAGTGATGTAGGCTTCTTTTTATCCCGGAAAACTAAGGAGTGCCTGTGGGAATTAAAAAACTTATGCCACGCGAACGAAGTCGCGGGCGTCCGCTAGTATACTTATAAAACCCCGAATTTTTTACATTTTTCAAAATTCCAAAAAAAGTTGCCAGCCGGTTTTCAAAATTCAAACGCTCACACGCGTCTCGATAAATTCCTCAACTCTTGGTACTATTTCCATCTCGATCTTCTCAAAATCCTCGGAGCTATCGCCAAAAATATGTCTCCGGCGATTTGCATCTGATAACCATTTTCAATGGTTAATCCTGAATCTACTTGAACGACACGTCACACGACGTCATGGGCATCAGCTATATATTTCTACCGCTAAGCAAAAAAAAGTACCTATACCTAACCATAAACCTAGATGTTTGAATCCAATTTCCCGAAATAGCGTTCGCACATAAAGAAAATTGAATAGAGTGGTTTTCTCTTTGTCTTGTACGAGTATATTCCAACTAAAAGGGATAATAACAATATTTCACCCGAAATATACATTCTACATATTTATTACCTTCCGCAGACTACCGATATTAGCATCGGTCCTACAGAAGAAAACGACAAAAAGCGAAAATATTTACTACGTAGGTATAATAATTTTAGATTTATTTAAAGAGTAGGTATACGTCTTTACCTACTCTTAAAATAAATCTTAGTCTTGTTTAAAGAGTTAAGGCTTATTTACTATGTAGGTACAATAATTTAAGATTTTTATAGAATTAAATTGATAGATATTCATTTTTCGATTTGCAAGTTATTTTATGTGAATTTTTAAACAGGTATGAAAAGCCATACGGAGTTTACCACAGCGTAAGTATATTATATAAGTATAAAATATCACTGTATACCTATTAACAAAAATATAATATTATAAGTATAAATACAGTGATACCGTTGATGTTTGAGTACGACTCGACTTTACAGTCGTAGCACTCGTAGCTCTTATAGACCTGAACGGCTGATACATTCCACTACTACGAAAAATAATTTAATCCATATCCATACTAATATTATAAATGTGAAAGTGTGTCTGTCTGTCTGTCCGTCTGTCTGTCTGTCTTTCAGTCTGTCTGCTACGCTTTCACGGCCCATCTGTTCAACCAATTTTGATGAAATTTGGTACAGGGATAGGTTGTATCCCGGGGAAGGACATAGGTTACTTTTTATCCCGGAAAATTAAAGAGTTCTCGCCGGAATCAAAAAACTTAATCCACGCGGACGAAGTCGCGGGCATCATCTAATTACTTAATGGTTTGTTCTGCCAATCGCCTATATAGACGTGATCGTCGACTATCTTTTGAAGTATCTCTTTAAACTGTGTTAATATAGTGAAAGCACTCAAAGCGCTTTGCTTATAAAATATAAGGTATTTAAAAGATCGTCGATGATCGAATCTATACATTTTCTTGTGATCGGCCGTTGTTAGATAAAATCAGTGCCATAAAAAGCGGTTGTCTGAAGTTTGCTCTATAAACATCTGAATTGCGTTGAAAGAATATCTTTATTTTAAGACAAAGTGCCTACTTCGGTAGCTTGTTTTCATAGTGATATTTTGTATATTATTCAACTAGCTGACGCCCGCAACTTCGTCCGCGTGAATTGAGGTTTTTTTGGTTCCATTGGGAACTCTTTAATTTTCGAGATAAAAAGTAGCATATGTATTATTCCAGACTATAATCTATCTATGTGCCAAATTTCATCAAGATCCGTTCAGCCGTGAAGACGGGATTGAGTAACAAACATCCATCCATCCATTCAAACTTAGGTACCTTTGCATTTATAATATAATATGAAATATGATGGTTAAGCATGTAAGTATATAATATGATGGTTTATTAAGCATGTGCTTCCATAGACTGATGGGGATGAGAACATGAACCTATCCCAATTGTACGGAAATCTTAAATTTTCCCGTCATCTCTCAATTTATTCCTTCAATCCGATTACCAGATGAAATCGACGTTTCTCCTCAAGAAAGCGGGAAAAGAATGCCTATTCTTTATCCGACAAAAGAAAGGGAATTAAACAGCTCCACCGTTAGCGACGAAGACGGTACGTGTTATCCACACTAATATTATAAACTAGCTGATGCCCGCGACTTCGTCCGCGTGGACTAAGTTTTTTCGATTCCCGCGGGAACTCATTTATTTTCCGGGATAAAAAGTAGCCTATGTATGTATGTATGTATGTATATTCTTTATAGCTGATGCCCGTGACTTCGTCCGCGTGGAATAAGTTTTTCAGTTAATTTTCCAGGATAAAAAGTAGCCTATATTACTATCCCACGGTATAATCCCCCTATAATGGTGAAACACGTACTTTTTCATATTTTAACGAAAGCCCAAATGCTGTTTCATGGCTATAACTTGAGAAATTAAGGATTTTCATACAAACTCTCAACCCCTATTTCACCCCTTCAGGGGTGGAATTTTGAAAAACTGTGAAACACATATGTTTTCATTATCAACCCGCAGCTCATTTATATCAAGTTTCATGGCTATAACTTGAGAAATTAAGGACTTTCATACAAACTTTCAACCCCTTATTTCACCCCTTTTGGGGTAGAATTTCGGGATAAAAAGTATCCTATGTCCTACCTCGTAGTATGAGCTCAAATCGTGCCAAGTTTCGTTTGAAATTATTCAGTAGATTCGGCGTGATGCGCGGCCAAGATACAGACAGACAGACAGACAGACAGACAAAAATTAAAAAAATTACAGATTTGGCTTCAGTATCGAATAATGAGTGCCCTCCAAAAAATATTTTCAAAATATCTTCAATGTACAGAATTGGACCTGTTACAGTTTTATTATAAGTAGGGCCTATATAGATGCGAAAGGGTGTCTGTCTGTCTGCTACGCTTTCACGGCCCATCTATTCAACCGATTTTGATGAAATTTGGTACATACCAATGTCCTTCCCTGGGATACAAACTATGCACATGGCTACTTTTTATCACGGAAAATTAAAGAGCTCCCGCGGGATTCAAAAAATATTAATCCACGTGGACGAAGTCGCGGGCATCATCTAGTGAGCTATACTATACGTAATGGAGGCCTGTGCCCAGCAGTGGGACATTAATGGGCTGTAGTGGTGGTGGGATCTTCAAGTTGGCAGAATTTTCAGTACACATTTCAGTCTTCTTCCGTCATTTCTTGATAAATTTAGCACAGAGATAGCTTGCTACATGTGCCCTATAAATACTCTATCAACAGGCAACAGCTGTGGTTTTAAATGACCAATGACCACACTGTCTTGGGAAAACAGATTAAGAACAAAAACCTTAAAAACACAAATAATGTGTTTTTTCGCATTACAGGTTGTGTTTCCATCAAAAGATTTACTTTTACCATTTTCTTCTGCAGGCTTAGCGTGGCCAGACTTATTATATTACGCTTTGGTAGAATGCTGTACGTACTAGTTATTTATGCAACAGTTGTGTAATAAGGGGTATTAAAACACGAATGTGGGTTTATCACACGACGCGAAGCGGAGTGTGATAATAGTATCATATTATGAGTGTTTTAATACCTAATTATCAACAGTTGCGTACAAGACCTTATCTTCACTCATAATAATATGAATCCTCTATAACAGATTCTGAAATAGTTAGCTTACTGCTAACATTAAAACATCCAGTCCTAGTAACCTAATATCATCCATTACTGAGTATCAAATATCAAATCCATATAAATATTATAAATGCGAAAGTTTGGATGGATGGATGTATGTATGTATGGATGTATGTTTGTTACTCAATCACGCTCCAACGGATGAACGGATCTGGATGAAATTTGGCACAGAGATAGATTATAGTCTGGAATAGCACATAGGCTACTTTTTATCCCGGAAAATTAAGAAGTTCCCGCGGGAATCAAAAAAACCTCAACCACGCGGACGAAGTCGCGGGCATCAGCTAGTAAATATTATAAATGCGAAAGTTTGGATGGATGGATGGATGTATGTATGGATGTATGTTTGTTACTCAATCACGCTCTAACGGATGAACGGATCTGGATGAAATTTGGCACAGAGATAGATTATAGTCTGGAATAGCACATAGGCTACTTTTTATCCCGGAAAATTAAAGAGTTCCCGCGGGAACCGAAAAACCTCAATCCACGCGGACGAAGTCGCGGGCATCAGCTAGTATACAAATAAACTAAGTATTAATGAAAGAATTATTTATTAATACTTAGTTTGCATTATAAATCCTCTATAACAAAACAATAAAAAAAACGAAGAAAAATGGCGGGGAAAATTCTAATAACCTACTTTATTATTTTTTTTACAGCGCGCGGCGTTCTGGTAGTGAAACGCGCGTGTATGACAATGTTCTTTTTTTGAAATTCGTATAGATGTTCTTTTTTTGTAATTCATACAGATACCACGCATCGAGCAGATGTGGCTGTCTGTTGAGTAAACCCTTTGCGCAGAGGGGATCGAAAAATAAAATAAAAGGCGTGTTGTTAGGAAATTGAGTACAACATTACATCACCCATTTGGATGATGTTATAGTTATTAGGACATTGGGTGGTTTAATGTTGGCATTAAGCTAACTGTTTCAGAACCTGTTATAGAGGATTTATAGCATGGGAGTAGATAAATAAACTATCAGCAGTGGGCGATGGAAAGATCTATGCTCGGAGTTTCTTTACGTGATCAAATCAGAAATAAAGAAATCTGTATTATATTCGTAGAATCGAACTGTAGCAGAATTAGCTCGATGGGTTGTGGCAAAGGGCGGGGCTGACTTAATTCGAAGATCCGACTGACGTTGGGGTCCCAATATGCTAGAATCGCGATTGGCGACCCCGCACCGGAAAGCCGCGTTGGTTGGTGTTGGACCACCTAAAAAAACGGTGAACAAAACAGGCGTATGTAAGAGTCAAAATACTCTTAAACTGCTCACATCGTTTTTACAAGGGTGAATGATGAATGTAAATACCGTTGGAAATGGTAAATACCAAAGCCAAAATATGTAAATAACTTATTTGCAGCGCATGGTACAAACGTGGCACCTGTGGCAATCCACACGATAGCGTTTTATTAAAATAAGTACCTACTAGATAAAAATCGAATATTTTTTATTTAAGTACAGTAGACTTTTTACAAGTGCTTTCGAATAGTCGAATGAATCTACCACTGGTTCGGAATGCCATTCTGATAAGATGAGATGTTGCCGGTATCTCGGTCTAGGTCTTAAAAATCGCTCTGAAGCTTGTTGTTTTTCCGGAGTATGGCCTTTCCCGGGACGCAGCCTATCTCTGCCCCAAATTTTGGGGGAAAATAATGGAAGTTGGATATTCGGATTAATAGAACGTACTTAGCAAGTGTCCTTCCCCTGGTATTTTTTATTTCACTACAAGTTAGCCCTTGACTGCGATCTCACCTGATGGTACATACCTAATATATAATGATATACAATTCAAGATGGTAGCGGGCTATGCTGTTGGGGTATGGCAGTTATAATTAAACCCATACCCTAATTTACTTCCCACCCGCCATAGCCATAGCTAGGTACTTTTTATCCCGGAAAATTATGAATTAAAAAAGCATAGTTATATTCCACGCGGATGAACTTGCGGCATCAGCTAGTCTATACTAATACTGTAAATGCGAAAGTTCGGATGGATGGATGGATGGATGGATGGATGTTTGTTACTCAATCACGCCAGAACGGCTGAACGGATCTAGATGAATTTGGCACAGAGATAGATTATAGTCTGGAATAGCGCATAAGCTACTTTTTGTCCCGGAAAATTAAGACCAAAAAAGCCCCAATCCACGAGAACGAAGTCGCGGGCATCAGCTAGTAAACTTATAAAATTAAATAGGTTGGGGAAAAAAGAAATGTAGTGGACTAGTGGTTGGATCCAACCACTAGTCCACTACATTTCTTTTTTCCCCAACCTATTATAAATGCGAAAGTTTGGATGGATGGATGGATGTATGTATGGATGTATGTTTGTTACTCAATCACGCTCTAACGGATGAACGGATCTGGATGAAATTTGGCACAGAGATAGATTATAGTCTGGAATAGCACATAGGCTACTTTTTATCCCGGAAAATTAAAGAGTTCCCGCGGGAACCGAAAAACCTCAATCCACGCGGACGAAGTCGCGGGCATCAGCTAGTATACAAATAAACTAAGTATTAATGAAAGAATTATTTATTAATACTTAGTTTGCATTATAAATCCTCTATAACAAAACAATAAAAAAACGAAGAAAAATGGCGGGGAAAATTCTAATAACCTACTTTATTATTTTTTTTACAGCGCGCGGCGTTCTGGTAGTGAAACGCGCGTGTATGACAATGTTCTTTTTTTGAAATTCGTATAGATGTTCTTTTTTTGTAATTCATACAGATACCACGCATCGAGCAGATGTGGCTGTCTGTTGAGTAAACCCTTTGCGCAGAGGGGATCGAAAAATAAAATAAAAGGCGTGTTGTTAGGAAATTGAGTACAACATTACATCACCCATTTGGATGATGTTATAGTTATTAGGACATTGGGTGGTTTAATGTTGGCATTAAGCTAACTGTTTCAGAACCTGTTATAGAGGATTTATAGCATGGGAGTAGATAAATAAACTATCAGCAGTGGGCGATGGAAAGATCTATGCTCGGAGTTTCTTTACGTGATCAAATCAGAAATAAAGAAATCTGTATTATATTCGTAGAATCGAACTGTAGCAGAATTAGCTCGATGGGTTGTGGCAAAGGGCGGGGCTGACTTAATTCGAAGATCCGACTGACGTTGGGGTCCCAATATGCTAGAATCGCGATTGGCGACCCCGCACCGGAAAGCCGCGTTGGTTGGTGTTGGACCACCTAAAAAAACGGTGAACAAAACAGGCGTATGTAAGAGTCAAAATACTCTTAAACTGCTCACATCGTTTTTACAAGGGTGAATGATGAATGTAAATACCGTTGGAAATGGTAAATACCAAAGCCAAAATATGTAAATAACTTATTTGCAGCGCATGGTACAAACGTGGCACCTGTGGCAATCCACACGATAGCGTTTTATTAAAATAAGTACCTACTAGATAAAAATCGAATATTTTTTATTTAAGTACAGTAGACTTTTTACAAGTGCTTTCGAATAGTCGAATGAATCTACCACTGGTTCGGAATGCCATTCTGATAAGATGAGATGTTGCCGGTATCTCGGTCTAGGTCTTAAAAATCGCTCTGAAGCTTGTTGTTTTTCCGGAGTATGGCCTTTCCCGGGACGCAGCCTATCTCTGCCCCAAATTTTGGGGGAAAATAATGGAAGTTGGATATTCGGATTAATAGAACGTACTTAGCAAGTGTCCTTCCCCTGGTATTTTTTATTTCACTACAAGTTAGCCCTTGACTGCGATCTCACCTGATGGTACATACCTAATATATAATGATATACAATTCAAGATGGTAGCGGGCTATGCTGTTGGGGTATGGCAGTTATAATTAAACCCATACCCTAATTTACTTCCCACCCGCCATAGCCTAGCTACTACTAGCTACTACTAACTACTGGCTAGGTACTTTTTATCCCGGAAAATTATGAATTAAAAAAGCATAGTTATATTCCACGCGGATGAACTTGCGGCATCAGCTAGTCTATACTAATACTGTAAATGCGAAAGTTCGGATGGATGGATGGATGGATGGATGGATGTTTGTTAATCACGCCAGAACGGCTGAACGGATCTAGATGAATTTGGCACAGAGATAGATTATAGTCTGGAATAGCGCATAAGCTACTTTTTGTCCCGGAAAATTAAGACCAAAAAAGCCCCAATCCACGAGAACGAAGTCGCGGGCATCAGCTAGTAAACTTATAAAATTAAATAGGTTGGGGAAAAAAGAAATGTAGTGGACTAGTGGTTGGAAGTAATCCTATGCATTAAACATTAAAGAGAAATCCCCGCAAGTACCGAACTTCGCAAAACAAACAGACATGGTAGGTACAATCTCAGCCCCTATTGGAGCAAACTTTTCGCTCCGTTAGTCCTAAAGATAAACGAACCGGATTTCCTTTTCAAGCTGATTCTGTCTCTAAGTTGCTAACTTCGTTTGCTGGGAGAACAATTTATCCGGTTTTATTTCTTTGAACTGTTAATGTTCGTGGCACAAAATCTAATAAGTATAATAAATTCGAAAGTGTGTTACTCTGTCTTTCAGTCACGCCGCAACAGAGCTACATGTCAAGGCGATTTTTCGCATGGCTATAGAATATGACCAGGGCCCCAATCATGTAAGAATGTCCGATCAAACGTTTAAGATTTTCGTCAAAGTAAAATAAACCATAACTGCATTTAATTAGAGCTCAATTTCGCGTATCCATTCTTATACGTTTGAGTATCGTACATACCTAAACGTATAAGAATGGGTACACGAAATTGAGCTCTAATTTAATGCTCTTATGGTTTATTTACTTCGCCGCAGATTTTTAACGATTTCATCGGTCATCCTTACATGATTGGGGGGCTGGAAAATAGCATCTAAGGCTATAATATTTTGTAACTGTAATAGATCTTTTAAAAATCTAAATCCACGCGATAGGAGTCGTGCACACCATCTTGCTCTGAATAAAGTTAAGGACAATAATATTAAACCTATACTCTGAATAGTTTTTGGAAAATCTATAATATCTATATATATTTTTGGAAGTACATATTTGCAGACAAAGGAATTTGAGGTCGTCCATTCAAAGATAAACATCTCCGTGTAAGTGGGTCAGCACCCTCAGTCAGCACTCAGCACCCCTATTCTTTAACCCAGTGATTGTCAAAAAATTAATGCCACTGACGTATTATATTTTTATCCATTTAATACTTACTTACTTCCTTCCTCCGGCGCTACAACCCTTTGTGGGTCTTGGCCTCCTCCACAATTTCTCTCCACCTGGCTCTGTCCTTGGCCTCCTTCTTCCATGAAGGGAGCTTTCCAAGCTTCTGCAGGTCTTCCTCTACACAATGGATCCATGTTTTTCGAGGTCTTCCTTTTATCCATTTAATATCAATTATGAAATATAACATGCTAGCTGATGCCCGCGAATTCGTCCGCGTGGTTTAAGTTTTTTTAATTCCCACGGGAACTCCTTAATTTTCCGGGATAAAAAGTAGCCTATCTCACTCTCCGTCCCCAACTATACCCATGCCAAAAATCACGTCGATCCGTTGCTCCGTTGCGGCGTGATTGAAGGACAAACCAACAAACAAACACACTTTCGCATTTATAATATTAGTATGATTATTATGAAATAAAAATAGCAAACATTCAATAGGTAGATAAAAATTTAATAGGTATGTCAGTGGCTTGCATTTTTTAATAGTTATAGCTATCCTTTTTTAATAGTTATGCTATATATATATATTTTTTAATAGTTATGCTGTCCTTCAATCACGCCGCAACGGAGCAACGGATCGACGTGATTTTTGGCATGCGTATAGTTTGGTACGGAGAGTGACATAGGCTACTTTTTATCCCGGAAAATTAAGGAGTTCCCGTGGGAATTAATTTCTGCCCCCCTATTATACCTACGTATAATAGGGGGGCAGAAACCGAACCTAAGATTTCTTTAAAGAACTGTGATTTTTCAGTGGCAATCGATGGAGAAAGAAATTAAATTCTTATGCTGCAGAGGTAGAGCATGCATATGCCGTATTTCAATTTTATTTTAATAATTGAACATTTACCTGTTTTAATTACAAATCAAGCCGGGTTTGTTTTTGCTCCAGTATGTTTGCTGGTTCGAACAATTTCGTTAATTTATTTAAAACTTCCCATTGAATTATCAACCTTGCGTCATTGGTTTAGAGATGAAATTCGGTTGTTCTTACCCAGAATCTGTTTCGTTTATATTTTGGACTAACGTACACAAAACTGTGTGTCGAAAGGATCCCAGATTGGACCTTGTTTGTTCATTACACTTCGTATTCGTCCTCCGAGATTAGCATGATATACTTGTAGTACCGTGTACGTACGGCCACTTTCACACGTTAGTTGAGGTAGCTGGAAATAAAAACAAACGCTCCCTCTTACCGGCCGATAGCAGGCCGCTATATATAGGCCCCACTCCTGCACAACTAGTCATTCGTGTTTTCGTGCTCAGCCACTTCGCACGTCCGCAAATTCGGTGAGTTTTTATTTTATTTTTAAATTATTAAACCGATCACGTAAACGTTATCACCGAATAAGTTTGTCATCGAGTTTTTTGGAGTCTTCTACACCATCGAGCTTTTGTTTTTGAAGTCTTCTACACTGCTTGTCATCGAGTTCTTTGGAGTCACTGCAATCGCCAACACTGCCACCATCGAGTCGCAACATTGCTCGTCAGCCAACTTTCTAATAATGTGTGTTTGCGCATAGGTTTTTTTTTTTAGATATATACCTAAACTCAAACCGAAATTCAATTAATGTTTCTTACTCAAATAGACTTTTACAAGTCCTTTTTGAGTCGTCGAGTGGAATCTTTCACTGGTTCGGAATAACATTCCTACAGAAAAGAATCAGCAAGAAAGTCTGTTAAAATCTACCTGTCTAGACGTGGATATTATGAAATCTTAGCAAATCGGATTGCCTATGGCTACCTATTGAAGTGTGTTTTCGCATGCAATCTCTTGCCTACAAAATAATAGACTTACAATAAGTCGTAGGCGAGGCCCCCCAGGCATTGCTCAAATTTGAAGTACGTTTTCGCGTGCAATTTAATGCCTACAAAATAATAGACTTACAATAAGTCGTGGGCGAAAGCCCTCAGGCATTGCTCAATTTGAAGTACGTTTTCGCGTGCAATCTCATGCCTACAAAATGATAGACTTACAATAAGTCGTGGGCGAAAGCCCTCAGGCATTGCTCAATTTGAAGTACGTTTTCGCGTGCAATCTCATGCCTACAAAATGATATACTTACAATGAGTCGTGGGCGAAAGCCCTCAGGCATTGCTCAATTTGAAGTACGTTTTCGCGTGCAATCTCATGCCTAATAGACTTACAATAAGTCGGAGTACGTTTTCGCGTGCAAACTCATGCCTACAAAATGATAGACTTACAATGAGTCGTAGGCGGGGGCCATCAGGCATTGCTCAATTTGAAGTACGTTTCAATTTGGAGTACGTTTTCGCGTGCAATCTCATGCCTTCAAAGTAATAGACTTGCAATGAGTCGTGGGCGAAAGCCCTCAGGCATTTCTCAAATTTGAAGTACGTTTCAATTTGGAGTACGTTTTCGCGTGCAATCACATGCCTACAAAGTAATAGACTTACAATGAGTCGTGGGCGAAAGCCCTGAGGCATTGCTCAATTTTGAAGTATATTTTCGCGTGCAATCTCATGCCTACAAAGTAATGGACTGGCAATGGGTCATGAGCGGGGGCTCTCAGGCGTTGTTCAATTTTGAAGTGTTTTTTTTTTTTTCGTACACGATTATATATTATGAAATTATGCCTGTATTGCGTTGATTGTTTGAACTAACTATTGCAAAATCTATTTTTGAGAAGTGCGTCCTTTTACGCACTTTATTGGCACACCTTTTTTCGTACGACGAAAGTGCGCGCGCACGTGCTTGAATCTCAAAGCATCTTCGATCAGGTGCGAAAACTTATCCAAGCATTCATGTTGCCATAATATGCTTCACTTGGGACTGCGTTCTAATGAACAATAATGAATGACTAATGTCATGAAGACCAACGATCTTACCTGCCCTGGGAGAAGTCATGATGACGCAGGCGCAAGTCCCGCCTTCACTCCCGAATCCCGACAGCAAGACGCCTTCGAGTTTTTTGTTATGATGTTTTGAGCATAGCTACTACAGCAGAGCTTTATAAAACGATACGGATCGTCGGATACAGCATCTATTAATGGACGCACGACGCTTTAATTACGACATACAGCGATTCTTTAACAAGACGTTTAATTGTCCTCAGGATTAGTTATTGCATATTAAAACTAATTCTTATTATTTAGCAATAATCTTTCAGAAACTTACAAAGATGCTAAGGCGATAATTAAATAGAGCGCAGAGTCGAAACAGCCTCAAGCCCAAACCGCAAAGGAAGTTTTAAATCAACAGACCTGTTATGCGAGCATTTCGGCTAAGGACTTCTCATCGCAGCCATCGTTGTCCGAGATTAGGAACACTGGTAATTTTTTTTAAAAAATTTGTCATAATTTTTAAAAAAACAGTGGTCATCCATAACCGATGACCCTACAGTGGTTAGTTGTTTTTTCCTATAGTATTCCTATTTTAAGTGTTTCTTGTTTTGCCTCGAAATTCATTCAAAAGGCAGTCGATGGTCCCTTAGCTATAGGAGCTATATCACAAAGTGAACCTGCAGTACATTAATTTTTGACTGCAGTACTCTTTTTCCGAGTCATACGGCAAGAACATATTTACTTTAATATAAAACAATGAAAAACATTTCAATATTTTTTCTTTATTTGAAGAATTTAGAACAATAATTGTATTAGTGAGAACTGCTATATGACCACAACCAATCAAAAAGATGCTTAGTTTTCGGTCCTAATACATGCAGACCAGAAAGGCAACTAAATTAATTGCGCTTTTGTTTGAATATAGTTTTCCAAATATACGTTCCACAGTTATTTGGTTTATTTAAACCAAACTGCAATATTTTTTTTCTAAAAATTTCCTCGAGGCTAAGAAATTAATGTTACTTCTTTTAATCATAATAATTCTTTAATAATCTTTACAGTTTGGCAACTTAACAGTTTTATTTTATAATTAATTTTAAAACAAGTAAATAACTTCCGTATAAGGAGTTCCGACACTACCTATAGTTATTGTTCGATGATGATTGATTCTCTTTTTAAAAAGAAATCACAAAACGAACGTCTATATAACATAATATTTCAATGAAAAGAAACAATAAGTTGCCACCGAGCTCCTGCAACTTTATTTTTTGGAATACGTAATTTATTCTTATATACATAATAATTTTTTTTTTTTTGAACTTTGCTACATTAGTTGGCCTTATTACTTCATCGTGGCCGGCTAAAACAACCAAGTTTTAGAAGGTGTAAATGTTTTAAATTTAAAAAATGGTAATTAAGAAACAACGCATCTATATCCTGTTGTCCTTCAGATTTTGAGCGGCTTAATTCTGTAAACAAAATTGAAATGATGTAGAAATTGTCATAGGATTCTCAACTGCGGGGTTGGGGGCCGCTTGTGGTGAGGAAACTGCTAGCACCCAACGAAATGAGGCATTTCACATTAACCAGTTGGAAATTCTGCCAGCTTACTTCGGTTTCAAGTATTTGTTGAATACTTACACATTTTTTCAAAATCTTTTCAAGATCGCCAATACCATTGCAGTTGGTTTCATAACCTGCATGGCTGGTAGGTACTTCCCCTCTTGAGATGAGCCCACGAGATATATATTGAATAGATGCGATTACAAAGATGTTTGTATTACATATAAACGCTCTAGTCACGATACTAAAGCTATTAGAGAATCAAGACGAATCCGTTCAAAGGTATTTAGTGGGAACTGTCCAAATAATTCGAAAATTCTCCTTTTTGCGTCCCAATGTTATACCAATTATAAAAATTAATATATTTCGTGTAAGAATGACTCAGATGCGTACGCCATTAATGCGTTCATGGGTTTCAATCTCTTGGGTTTCCACTCATCGGTATTATCAAGAAAACACAAGTAAAGTTCATAATTTTTGTTCCTTTATAGCCTACCATCATATCGCATATTTAATGGTTTACTTGCTGTAATTTGTCTTCGGACCCACTGGTCCACTGGTCTTTGAACCATCTGACGTGGTTATATATATACATAAGTATATATATATTTTTATTTTTATTTTTTTTTTTTTTCTTTCTCTCTCGTTCCTGCAGCCGCAAATTACACCTCACATACCCTGGTTGGAACTACTGCTGGCTGCTCGCCGGTAGTCTTTATTGATAAGAGATTTCCCACTCTCATCTATAGAAATGATGAATACCTTTCAGTCAGTTTTATTTCTGTCCTTCTGTAAATTCATTTAAACAACACGATAGTTGATCAATTAAGTTGTTTCAATTCGGCAATCAATACTATACATCTCTTCCATGGATGTCTTCAGCAAGCATTAATTCAATTGAATTTGAGTTGTTGAAATTTACCACAACTTTACCAATAGTTGTAGATCTCGTAATATTAGAGATAAGTGATCTCTAAGTATAATATGCAGTTTCATTGAAAAAATTGAACATAGGTACTATAAAATATAGATTTTCTAAATTTTTTTTTCAAATTCATACTGACTTTCTATGCTAAAATGTAACATCACTTGAGATCCTTGAAATGCATTAATTTTTTTTTTGTGTTTTGTTTTTCTCAATCAATGATCTGATGAAATTTCAACTATAAAAGAACTTTTGAAGCATTAAGTAATTTTATGAGCTTCAAGAACATTACATAGAATGCAAAAGTTTTTCAAAATTGTAATAATAATAATATATAACATAGAACTTTCCTTCGAAATTTCTCG
Organism: Erebia ligea; assembly: GCA_917051295.2. Lineage (NCBI taxonomy): Eukaryota > Metazoa > Arthropoda > Insecta > Lepidoptera > Nymphalidae > Erebia > Erebia ligea. The sequence goes on from OU785228.1 coordinate 15,980,032, forward strand.
TCAATCAAAATTTTTAATTTTTAATTAAAACTTTCTGAACAGGTTTCTTCCGTATATAATACAATTTTTACATTATCGTAAGTGTAACCCTCAATAGTTATCTTGACAAAATTAAACACCTTCGACACAATTCCTCAATACAGCGCGGCCTCAAGAGCCCGCCATATCCACAAGAATATTTTAGTTGCAGTCACTTGGCATATCCACAGACTGGTCCTTGTTTTTGCCCAAAGTACACGACACTAAGTAGTTGCTCGAATACTTTTGAAATTATAATTTTCCTTATCAAAAATTCAGATTGTTGAGTTGACTCATTTCTTACAAATACTATGATCCTGTAATAATAAAATCGAGCATTATAAAAAACAAAGTTATACAGTACCTCGTAAATATCTATCAAAATAAATAAAATTGTTCATTAAATAAGAACATAATCATTATTATGTATTAAATATGATATACCTGATGGTTAAAGTGCGTTTTTCGCATAATAACTACGAGTAAGACCTGTTTTCATGACAAGTCTCTCAATATCTACAAGTATATCATGCTAATCTCGGAGGACGAATACGAAGTGTAATTAATGATTAAACGAACTTACCTGTAAGTGAAGTTCGATCATAATTATACGAGTATTCGTCCGAAGAGATTAGCATCCCACCCTCCCACGGGTTACCCCAGTGTCATGAAAAGGTCAAATTTCAAATTCAAGGTTAAATTTGTAATATATATGTGTTTATGAAAGTGTAAAAAAAAAAAAAAAGAGTTCAAGGTCAAGCTCCGAACTAAATGACTAGTTGTGCAGGAGTGGGGCCTATATATAGCGGCCTGCTATCGGCCGGTAAGAGGGAGCGTTTGTTTTTATTTCCAGCTACCTCAACTAACGTGTGAAAGTGGCCGTACGTACACGGTACTACAAGTATATCATGCTAATCTCTTCGGACGAATACTCGTATAATTATGATCGAACTTCACTTACAGGTAAGTTCGTTTAATCATTAATTATCCGTTAAATTGCCAGCTTCAGTAAAGCGCTTAATTTTAAAGTCACATTCACGTTCATTCGGTAACAACCAGAGATCTTCAAAATAATATCAACCGATTTTTGAAGTGAAAACTTCTTTAGCCGCGTTGAGCACTTTTTGTTAGGGGGTAAAGTTGTGGATTCGCGTCACCGACACCGACACTGACACCTTGCGTTGTTACGAAGACAAAGGTCTTAAATATAAATCTACATTCGTAATTAAACTTTAATGCCTTAGTTTTATTGTTTACATTTTAATTTTCTTTTACTTTATTTTTTCGTTTTCACTTCTATCGACAGTCCCTATGACTACCAATTTTTTTTTGAATAGTTATGCATGTTTATAAGGTTTCTTGGAAAGTCATTTATTTTCAATAATTTTGTTTCGATTAAATATTGATCTTGAATATTCTCACTTTGCGTCGTAATCCTCATTACTGAGGGTCGTGACCCCTTTCCATTAATGACATAATGATACGTGGGAACCCACCGCATTATTATCCCAAGAAAACTCCTACCATTATATTGTAATCTTGAACAATATTGTTTAGAATTTACAACACCTAAATCAAGTCACTTCATTTCAAAGTAAATCCATATCTACTAATATTATAAATGCTAAAGTGTGTCTGTCTGTCTGTCTGCTACGCTTTCATGGCCCATCTTTTCAACCGATTTTGATGAAAGCTTCATAGATAGGTTGCATCCTGGGGAAGGACACTTTTTATACCGGAAAATTAAGGAATTCGTACGGAAATTAGACACCTACAAGCCTGCATCGCGGTATCGAAGTTTTCTGATAATAGCACTATATATTATAAACTTCGCACTTCGCGCGCAGGCATCAACATATCCATCACACCTCCTCACTCATCACATAGAATTTATAATAAATTTAAAGACTTTGTTAAACAGCATTTGTTGTGTCGAGGTTATTATACTATTAATGATTTTCTTAACGATAAAGTTGCATGGAAGCAACCGGCTTCGCATCCAGCAGCCCGCAAGTCAGTGTAAATACTTGTTATGTATCAATTATATATTTTTTAATTTTGTAACATTTTTTCTTTTTATGAATAGAGCAACTGCTGAGTATCTTGCTGGCTCTTCACAGTAGAAGCAATTTTCCGAACCGTCAAGGGATAACTTGTAGTAAATAAAAAAAAAAGTTGCCTTGCAATTTTTAACCTCCCGTGCGCGCGGGCTCTAAGCACATAAAACTGTGAGCTGAGTATTGAATTGAAGACGTGCTATGTTCCAACTTCTGAGCAAATAAAAGAGCAACCTTGTGAAGTATTAAATTCTATTGAATTCGTGTTTAAACTGAAAGGCGGATGTTACTGCACAATGTTCCTATAATAATGTGTTCCAATGTAAGTAAGTTTTGATGGAAAAGAGCAACCACCGAGTTTCTTGCTGGCTCTTCTCGGTAGGAATGGCATTCCGAACCAGCGGTAGATTCATATTATAACGATTCAAAAGCGCTTGTAAAAGCTTATTTGAATAAAAAACATTTTGAATTTTGAATTTTGAATTTTGAATACTCGAGTCACGGATCAATAAAGCAACGACGCGATGGTCCGAAAAAAAAATGCCTCTCTCATCGAGTTGTTTCCACCGCGAGCTCTGTATAATTTGCAGAGGAAAACTGCATACAAGCACTTTAAAAATGTAATGATGTTATGATTTACTTCACGTAGAACCACGTGTGCTACTTATGATAATATATATGACAGCCCGCCAACCCGCATTGGAGCAGCGTGGTGGGTCTAAGCTCCACTTTTCTATGAGAGTGGGCCTGTGCCCAGCAGTGGGACGTTAATACGCTGTAGTGGATACTTCCGGTTCGGAAAGAAGATTCTACTGAGAAGAACCGGCAAGAAACTCAGCAGTTGCTCTTTTTTAGGGTTCCGTACCCAAAGGGTAAAAACGGGACCCTATTACTAAGACTCCGCTGTCTGTCTGTCTGTCTGTCTGTCTGTCTGTCTGTCTGTCTGTCTGTCTGTCTCCAGGCTGTATCTCATAAACCGTGATAGCTAGAAAGCTGAAATTTTCACAAATGATGTATTTCCGTTGCCGCTATAACAACAAATACTAAAAATTAAAAAAATATATATATTAAGGGGGGTCCCCATACAATAAACGTGTTTTTTTCGTATTTTTTTGCTCAATATTAAAAACGGTAACAGGTAGACGGTTCAAATTTTCACAGAATATTAACTTGTATATTACCTTTCAAAATAAATAATTAAATATCAATAAAGTAAATATTAAAGGGGGGCTCCCATACAACAAACGTAATTTTTTGATATTAACAATAAACCTCTACAAACAAAGTTAGTTTTGCGGTTCATTTCGTCTTGTTTTTAATACGTCATAAATCGTAAAACTTACTACAGGTTTGTACGGAACCCTCGGTGCGCGAGTCCGACTCGCACTTGGCCGGTTTTTTTTTCAAAAATATATGTTTACCCACGGCCGAAGCCTCACACCAGAATAAATACATATTTATTCTGGTGGGAGGCTTCCGCCGTGGCTAGTTACCACCCTACCGGCAAACACGTACCGGCAAGCGATTTAGTGTTGCCGTATAGAAGGCGACTAGGGGTATGGTATGGGTTGAATATAACTGCCATACCCCTAAAAGGTTTAGCCCGCTACCTTTAAATTACTAGTGGTTCGCCCCGAACTGAGACCTCGCGGTATCCATAAACTTGTACAGAGCGCCATCTATTGACATCATTGTGAAGTTCTGTTAAAAATACGGAAGCTCATTAAAAATTAAATAATTTCGTTTCCTTATAATATTTATCTAATTTTAGTATTTGTTGTTCAAGTACAGGGTATAATTCAAATAATTGATAAGTTTCAGCCTCAGCCTTTCAGAAAATTGAGAGTTCTGAGGTCAACTTTGGACGTTAGAAAATCTCCACTTTGAAAGCCCCCCATTTCGTCAATTTTAGGGGAAAAATTCAAAAAAAAATATTTTTGGACTCTATTCCTAATTATCTTTAAAATGATATACCGCAACCCTATGTAACGCTTTAAAAAATATTTTACTTCGCATTCGCTTCTATGAGAGCCCCCCTGAAATAAAGATTTTTATAACTTTTTAAGCCATATTCGGCGGGAGGCCATCGGTTTACATATTATATTTATATTTGAAGTAATTACGTTCAGTAATTCAGAAGTTATAAGGCTCTGACAGATGGACGAACGGATGGACGGACGGACAAGTGCCAATTCACTCAAGTAGACTCAGAGACCTTCGCTTCGCTCGGTCAATTAAAATTATCTTAGACTGCATCGTCACTTACCATCAGGTGAGATCGCAGTCAAGGGCTAACTAGATTGGAAAAAAAAAATGAAAACTGAAAACGAATATATATATTTTTAATTATTTTAATTTAAACTAAGGCATTAAAGTTTAATTACGAATGTAGTATATTTATATTTAAGACCTTTTGTCTTCGTAACAACGCGTGCATGTCGGAGCGAGCATGTTGGTGACCGTGACGCGAATCCACAACTTTACCCCATAGCAAAAAGTGCTCAACGCGGCTAAAGAAGTTTTCACTTCAAAAAAAGCTAAAGAATGTTTTACAATATGTAGCTAATTCACATTGTTACATTCTTTACTGTAGACATAAGAGTATAGAGAATGTAATATTACTTCAAGTTTTCTAGTTCTTACTCTGAAACATTTTCCTCATACAAAGTTAACGCTCCCTTTTGTTCCGGAGGGCCTCATAAAACAGCTACCCTCATAAACGGGAGCTACTCTCTCAGTTTCATATAGTTTTATCTTTAGGCGTTAACCCATAGACGGAGTGGAAATCCGCTTATTTTTTTATCAACTTCAATTAGCTTATTTACTTTGAAATGAAGTGACTTGATTAGAGTGTTATGAATGATAAATGATTTATTTATTTCACGTAGGACAACTTGTATCACTTAGGAGAAGTCAAACTCTGTCTACCTACTATTATTTTAAAAAGAAATCGGGAAAATATTCAGTCATAAATAATAAGATTTAGGTATATATACCTAACATTCTCATCGTTTCTTCTCAGAATTTCCTCTCATCATTTTGGTACGCAACCCTAAAACGTCAAAGCAATTCAGCCCACGAAAACTCACAATCACGTCTGACGAATTTCTGCCTCTGAGAGAAAATTGAATCAATGCAAAACAATTTGTCACGTATCTACCTTCAGGAATATAAAAATGGGAAGGCGGTTGATGTTTTACTAGATGGGGAAAGGAAAAGGTTTGCCGCGCCTGCTATCTCATCTGAATAGATTGGATTTTCAGTAAGAAAAGCGTGGGTTTTGTAGGTACATTATATACTTTCGAACCTACCTTGAGGGACGAGTGGCCTAGTGACAACGCATATCAGTCGATTGCGATTGTTAAGCAACGTTGACCCAAGTCGGTAACTGGATGGGTGACCGAATTTGGAGTTTCAGATCTGGCCTTTTCGTTTCCTCCGTGCCTCGGAGAGCACGTTATAGTCTAGTGACGAAACGCTACGCGAGTAGGTATTTTCAATAGTGTCAATAATCTGTTTCACAACGCTTCGCTGCCTTCTCCGTATCGTGCGATAGAGAGAGTTGCAAGTCCAGTAGGCATATGCCTACATTTTATTCTTGAAATATTGTTTCGGGTGATAACGTTTTTACCCCCCCCCCAAACGTTTACGAAATTAGACAGTTTTGGTCTCATTAGATTCTCATTCAGTACACCTAAATCTAGGCTCGTACGTTTTATTTTTTTAGTATTTTAGTTTAGTTAAATTTTAAAAAATTATAATACTCGAGGAAGTTTTTAGGTCAAAAATATGGATATTTAGACGCTAATAACTTTTAACATAAGTAATATTTCTTTAAAACTAAAACGTACGAGCATATTTCTACGTTGTATCTACAACATTTCTAAAAATTATGAAAATTGGACAACATTTACGGGAAGAAAAACTTTATCGCTTTTTGTATGAAAATTTACAACTAGACGATCCTCTTAAGCCGTCGGCACATGAGTAGATGTGCCGTCGCGTCGGTCCCGGTTATTATCTACCATCTGATAAAAAAAAGTTACAAAATAATTACAAAAACCTAACGCTTATTCGACTCGTATGCGGAAGGACCGCGTGGGAACCCACCGCATTATTATCCCAAGAAAACTCCTACCATTATTTGATTAATGGAAAGGGGTCACGACCCTCAGTAATGAGGAATATATACCTTCGAAACCAACTTCATACACCTACGTGTGAACTGTGAACATGTGAGCCTAATACTAAGGCAAAACCACAGTAGGAACCGGACAGGTCAAAATGATCGCGTGGAGGGGAAACACGGTTTTTCTTGTCGCGCTAGTCTGTGCAGTTGCATAAAACCGACGGTGTCGAACGTTCCGCTAGTTTCGCACGTACGTTTTGTCATGTCCGGTCCGTAAATAGTGTGTTTTCACCCCTAAGCTTCTTATTTAACTCTCAAGTCTCATCCCACCTGAAAATGGAACGTGTCAAATCCACGCTCTTTTATACACTTTACATACAATATTCGATTGCGTAATATCTAAGTAAAAAGTTAATCCATCCGGCTTCGCACTGGTGGGCTTACCTGTTCCATACACATGTAAAATTGTATGTTTTACAGGAATAGTACGTACATTACATTCCGTGTTATAAAATATGTAATACCTTACAGGATAAACTTATGTAAATTATGTATCATTGTTAAAACGATAATACTACTTCATTCTCTTTGAATCATACTATAATATCTAATCCATACTAATATTATAAATGCGAAAGTGTGTCTGTCTGTCTGTCTGTCTGTCTGCTACGCTTTCACGGCCTACCTGTTCAACCGATTTTAATGAAATTTGGTACAGGGATTGGTTGTATCCCGGGGAAGGACATAGGGTACTTTTTTCCCGGAAAACTAAAGTTCCCGCAGGAATTGAAAAAACTGAAACCACGCGGATGAAGTCGCGGGCATCAGCTAGTATTATTATAAATGTGTCTGTGTATGTTTGGTGGTTTGTTGTATTGTCCTTCAATTAAGTCGCAACAGCGCACTGCGCAACGGATCGAGAGTATTTTTTGCAAGGGGCATAGTTGAGGACCGGAGAGTGACTTATGATACTTTTTGTCTCGGAAAATTCCCATGAGAATTAAAAAAAACTTATTCCACGCGGTTGAAGTCGCGGGTATTAGCTAGTATTCTCACATTTTTATGGCTCCGATTAATTCTCGAAAAGGGAATTGGAGCGAATTTCCTTTACAAACCGCAATATTCGAACGGTGGCTACGATAGAAATGTAAATTTTATTGCCAATGTTTCAGGCAAAACTGCCGACAATCTCCACCAATTTCGTACCTGGGGGCTTACTAGCATCGTTTATAGCAGTATTGTTTTAATCCTGTTGACGCTCTTGTTTCAGAATTCTGATCCGTAACTTCAGAACTAATCCTTATTTTAGGGACGTCAAGGTATGTCATCATCGTCATTATAACTACAAAAGATCATCCATATCCATACTAATATTATAAATGCGAAAGTGTGTCTGTCTGTCTGCTACGATTTCACGGCCCAACTACTCAGCCGATTTTGATGAAATTTGGTACAGAGATCTGTTACATCCCGGGAGGGACATAAACTACTTTTTATCACGGGTTTTTTTTATTTTATCAACTACAAGTTAGCCCTTGACTGCAATCTCACCTGGTGGTAAGTGATGTAAGATGCAGTCTAATATGGTAGCGAGCTAACCTGTTAGGGATATGGCAGTTAAATTAAACCCATACCCCCAATCGGTTTCTACTCGGCATCGTGCCGGAACGCTTAATCGCGCGGGAATAAAAACCAATCCACGCGGACGAAGTTGCGGGCATGATCTAGTTGATTATAACCCATTGCCGGCTCACTACTGAACACGAGATTACTCTCGGAATGAGAAAGGTTTTTCTATAGTATACCACGCTGCCCAAGTGTTGATATTTAATTTCTTAAAACGTTCATTTTTTTTAATAAGCCTGTACTTAGTATTAATTAATTAAGTGCGTTTTTTATAACCATGAGTTATATATCATCCCACTGCTGAACAAAGGCCTCCCCCTTCTCCTTCCACTCTTTCTTATTTTGGGCTGTGCGGAACCAGTGAGCGGTAACGTACATACTAACAATTGGGTATTTGACAACTAGTCAAATCAGCAACTTTTTTTTAAACGTCAAAACGCGTGATTAGTATGGGATTTTGTATGAAATATTGCATTGTGACGCCATCAAAGTTCACTTTAATCGATAGTTTAAAATATTCAACATTAAACGAACTGGGGACGTGGATATTACGATTTTTGTGAGATTCTCTATTTAATAATCACTAAAAAAGAATTTGTTTGAATAGCTGTTGTCAAATACCCAATTAAAGCCGCGTGCCCGGGGATCGAATCCGCGACCCCGTATACCTAAGAGGTCGGGTGTCCAAGCCGCTAATCAAAAGGTGCCGATAAGGTACGTTAATTTTAAAATAATACTGCTTTAAGCGATGGTAGTAAGCACACTGTTTCCATTTTACTACGATGAATCCCAATCAGAGGCAGTAAATATCCCAGTTCCCCGTTTTATTCTGAAGTTGGAAACTGGTGGAACCAGGGGTGGAGCATAACGATAAAATGGCTTCTCTTTTTGTATGTTTTTTTTTTTATTCCTCTACAAGATCGCCCTTGACTGCGATCTCACATGATGGTAAGTGATGATGCAGTCTAAGATGGTAACGGGCTAGCCTGTTAGGGGTATGGCAGTTATATTAAAACCATACCCCTAATCGGTTCCTACACGGCATTGTACCAGAACGCTAAATCACTTGGCGGTACGTCTTTGCCGGTACATAGTGTGTAGAAATCAAAATTGTTTTTTACTTCACAGTGGCTTTGGAAGTCGGTTTTTTGGAAAGAATTTTTATACGTTAAAATCGACTATTTTTAACTCAGGCACTCTATACATGCCAAAGCCGGAGGCGGCTGGGGTAGACAGACATGGTTAGATCAAACTTTACATTGAGTTAATACATAATGTTTGCACAATATGCGTTTGCTATTATAACTGTATTTTATTAGTAGACCGTATGCTAATCTATATATACATTTGGATGGATGGATGTTTGTTACCCAATCACGCCAGAACGGCTGAACAGATCCGGATGAATTTTGGCCCAAAGATGGATTAGAGTCTGGAATAACATATAACTTTTTTCCCGGAAAAGACAAAAGTTAAGTGTTCCCGCTGGAACCAAAAACCCCGATACACGCTGACGAAGTTGCGGGTTCAGCTAGTTATCAAATAAATAAATCTTCAAATGAGAACACATGGAAAACACAAATTCATTTGAATTATTAGAACAATACTTACCTATTAAAATAAAGTTTCAAAATAAGGATGACAATATTATTAACCTAATTTAAGCAGGTAAATATTTCGTTTACTGGAATCATGACTATACCTATTTGAAACCACCACATAATAACGACCATAAAGTCTTTTTCCGTGTGCCACACGGAAAAAGACCTTATGTACTATTTATTATTTAAGCTTTGTGTACTCGCCGTTGGTATGACCGAAATACAAAAAATAAAAAATAAAATAAAATAAATAAAATATTACAATTATTAACAATTATTATTAATCGTCAACAAGGCAATGCTTAGAAAATAGATACTAAGTCATAACAATCGTAAAATAAAAAAATAGTGTTAAAATAATTAGATTTAGATGTTTTCTGCAAGTTACGTGAGCGACGCGCGTCCAGCTGTTATTAATTCAGTCTTATCATCATCAGCCTGTGGATGTCCACTGTTGGACATAGGCCTTCCTTCGTCCTTAAGGAGTTGACGATGAGAAGACTTGACTCGATTTCGTAAAACCTGCCTAGCCGAATTATTCTGCTGGATTCCTTGTCGATATTCTTTCTACTTACCTACTTTATTGAATGATTTGGCCATGTGGCTAATTTGTTAGGTCTTTATTAGCGTTAAACCTCTATTAAATATTTTAAAGAAGATATCTCAATGCCCTGGGTCTTAATGCCCTTTAACATGTAATTTTTCCGGGAAACTAACAAATATTTATTTTGTTCAAATGCATACTTACGGTCATACAATAATTCAATAAGTAGGTATATCAATTCATCTTTTACCAACAAATAAACATACTAACGCATTTATAACATTAATACGGATTATTTTGTGTTCCCGTCATCCCACTCTGGGAAATTACGTGGCAAACTCAAAATACGCATTCATGTATGAGTATAAAGAGCTACTTAACTGTGCTAAATTGAATCTTAAATCTTTGTAAATAAAAGCTAAAGTGCTACAAAAGCAATCACTCTCGGCTACGATCCAAAACGGTTATAAATAAAATGCTATTGGTCGAATGAAAATCATTCAGTGGTATTGAATGGAGACGAGCTACCAAAAGCAAGCAATCTGAGCTTTTAATTTAATTATTTTAAACTAAGTAGGTAAATCCTTCCGTTTATTAACGATATTGTGATAAAATCAGATGATACAATCAAGAAATCCATGAAACATTCAGCAAGTTAAATCAAATAGAAGTATACGTATAAATAAAAGAAGAGCAATGGATTTTACTGCAAAGGAAAATATTGTAACTGAAATAGTCGAACCGAGTGCAAATGCAGTTGAGGATGCAACTCAAAAGCCTCCAGTGATCCAAGCAGAGGTTGTAGAGGAAGTGATTGGAAAACCTGTGCATGTGCCAAATTCTGAGACTGTGATAGGTTTCGGGGGATGTCCAGCTGGGTATCATAGGGTTGGGCCTATTTGTGTACCTGATGACTGATAAATACTAAATAGTTTATGTGATTTTTTAAGCAAGATGTATTCGATTTTGTTAGTTTACGAAAAATAACATAATATAAATTAAAAATGTGATTAGTTCTATTATCTATAGATACAACTGCTGATTAAAATAATTGTTGCTGGTATTGTATTTCTTTTATTAAAGAAGTTGGCGGTGTATCATCCCCGTGCCTCGGAGAGCACGTATAGCCGTCGGTCCTAAGCCTGATCTCTCTCCGGTCGTGTCGGATATTCCGTCTAATCGGGCTATGAGCACACGAGTATATATCCGATTATATTCCGAGTATATTCAGTTCTCTGTGTTATGAGATTAAAGGAATAGAGATTGCACCTGTGTATGCGCAGTGCGCACCCACTCGTACACTTTATTATCTCCCGCGCAGATGGCTAATCTCTCTATAGATAGACCGCCGTGGCCGAAATTCGGTCAGGAGGACATTATTATTATTTTTTTTATTTGATGGCAATATATAATTGTTACTTTAATCTAATGCTTAGAATTGCAATCATGCTAAGGTAGATACTTAACCTTTAGATTAGCTAGAGACCGGGCTAGATGGAAAGTATTGGAGAAGGTTTTTACCGCTTAAGTGGTCCTTACATAAAATACATACTTCGTCTCAATAACTACCTAACTAACTCAGCATTTTACGTAGCACTGAGGCAACAGCAGTAGTGGTGGTATGGGTGGAATAAACCTAAACTGCATGTTTAGGTCTCGACTGTGAAAATATGTACATGTAAAATGTAAAATGCAATGTAGAATGTAAACTGGTGAGGAATAATTATCAAAAGCTATTTTATTTTATTTATTTATTTTATTTTAATGCTAAGCATCAGTAGTGGCTCGAAAATATGTCATCCCGCCTTATTAGTAGGTAACAAAGGACGTGTTTCAAGAGTTCCTTGGGGCGACACAACTCAACAGATTATTGAGTTGTGATGTACTTTAAGAAAGTTAGCATAAATAATGACTCATTGAATAAATTAATTAAAATTAATTAATTAAAAGTATTAAAAAGGTATAAGAGGGAAATAGCAATGGTTGGGAAACAAAATTGTACATTGTACATTTGTATCATACTAATATTATAAATGCGAAAGTGTATTTGTTTGTTGGCTTATCCTTCAATCACGCCGTACCGGAACAACGGAACGGATCGACGTGATTTTTGCCATGGGTATATTTAAGGACTTGGAGAGTGACATAGGCTACTTTTTATCCCGGAAAATTAAGGAGTTCCCGCGGGAACCAAAAAAAACATAAACCACGCGGACGAAGTCGCGGGCATCAGCTAGTTGTACATAAACATACATAATTATAAGTATGAAGGAAAGAAAAAAACATCCGTTTTCAAGGGTCTCGTTCCATTCTGAGAGGAGAATCGTGCCGAGTGGTGAGCCTATATAGGTTGAATTAAAGATGATGATGATGATAAAATCAGTTTTATTTTTCAGAAACATATTTTAATTAACTTAATTATTTAAATAAAATCAGCGCTTATCAGGTACGCAAACAGGCCCGATTTTACTTGAACCAAGTTGACATCCCTTGACAACGATAATATTTTCAGAATTTGGCACATGCACCGGTTTTCCAATCACTTCCTCTACAACCTCTGCTTGTATCACTGGAGGCTTTTGACTTGCACCATCATTTCCATCTTCAGTGAGTTTAACTTTTTCAGGTTCAATATTATCCTTTGCAGTAACTACACTGAATTCGACTTTTTCTGTTTCAGTATTTTGATTTGCAGTAAAATCCATTGTTCTTTTTTTTTATTAGACGTAGGTAATTGCTTTGATTTATATTATCTTGCTGAATATTTCGCGGTCTATTAATTCTTTAATTTAACACAATATCATATAATAAACAAATGATTTTAGTTTAAGTTAATGTTTTAAAATAAAATAATTAAATTAAAAGCTCTTGCTTATTAAATGATTCGCCTCCATTCAATACTGCTGAATAATTTTCATTCAGTCTTATTTATATCCTTTTTGGATAGTAGCCGAAATAAATTTATTTTAAAACAATTTAGCTTTTAATTATAATTATATAAGATCCAATTTAGTATTTTCATTCAAGTATTTATAATCATATTTTATTACCATGCATTCTGACGCGTACCTATTTTCCCTGAGTGGGATGACATGGAAATGACGACAACCTTAAAATAATTGTATATTTTATTAATACTAGCTGAAGCCCGCGACTTCATCCGCGTGGTTTAAGTTTTTTTAATTCCCGCAGGAACTCCTTAATTTTCCGGGATAAAAAGTAGCTTATGTCACTCTCCAAGTCCTTATAACTATACCCAAAAATCACGTCGATCCGTTCCGTTGTTCCGTTACGGCGTGATTGAAGTATAAACCAACAAACAAATAAACCAACAAACAAACACACTTTCGCATTTATAATATTAGTATGATTTGTTATTCAGTTAAATGAAACGAGACCTGTACCTACATAATAGTATTATAAGGTCATTAAGGAAAACACTGCACCTATACCTAAACCTATTATAAATTTATTTCAAGTAGGTACCCAGGCACTAAGCGGTACCTAATTATTTTGTGCAAGTGCGGAGGTCCCGGGTTCGATCCCCGGCAGGGTCAATTTGGGAATTTGTAATTTCTGAATTTCCCTGGTCTGGCCTGGTGGGAGGCTTCGGCCGTGACTAGTTACCACCCTACCGGCAAAGATGTGCCGCCAAGCGATTTAGCGTTCCGGTACGATGCCGTGTAGAAACCGAATAGGGGTACGGGTCTAATATAACTATACCATGCCCCTAACAGGTTAGCTCGCTACCATCTTAGACTACATCATCTCTTACCATCCGGTGAGATCGCAGTCACGGGCTAACTTGTAGTGGTTAAAAATAAAATAAAAAGTTACATATTTATTCCGTTTGCCGTGCAGACCCTGGGGCCGTGAAGTCTTAGTGCCAAAAGTTTATTGCTAGATATTTAACCGTGGTTAATTGCCTCATCTAGTGACAGAAGGGCTGGCTCATCTTTTGCAGAAAGGATCAACTTGGCTGTCCAGCACGAAAATGCAGCCAGCTTTCTTACCACCATTCCACGCGGGCAAGATTTTTATATTAATTAGGTTAGGCGAAGCTAGGTTTAAGTTTTATTGTATTGTTTTCAATACAGGGGACTTACTATGATCGCTTACAAGTAGTATTATTTTAATCTTGTTGACGCTCTTGTTTTAGAATTATAATCCTTATTTTTGGGTCATTAAGGTTCGTCGTAAAAAACGTTAATTTTAAAATAATACTGTTGTTGTTGCGATGATAGTAAGTTAGTAGGTTAACAAAACTGTAGATTGGTTGAATTTAGATATGGTATTCTTGTTGCAACAACCAATCTAGGGTCATACCACGTCATACTACCATCGCTTAAATCCGTATTGTTTTAATATTGTTGACGTTCGTGTTTTAAAATTATAATCCATATATGAGGGACGTAAAGGTACTTGACATAAAACTGTCATTTTGAAGTAATACAACTTTATGCGATGGCAGTAACTAAGCCCCAGAGGTGATTGCGAGCGTACTGCAGCAATCAACAACTAAGTATTCCTGCAATTAACATTTAAACTTGAAATATATACATGAAATGTATATATATATATATATATATATATATATATATATATATATATATATATATATATATATATATGAAATACGCTTTTTTAAATTCCCACGGGAACTCCCTCATTTTTCGGGTTAATATATATATATGACAGTCACAAATAATGTGACTGTCATATATATTAACTTTCTTTCTATTGGTAGGCTTTCTATTGGTACCAGAATTTTCAAAATCGGTTCAGTAGATCCCGAGATTACCCCCTACAACCTCACAAACTCACAAACTTTACCTCTTTATAATATTAGTATGGATGTACAGGAACCTTCCTGTTAAAGTTTTATTATAAGTCAACATCTCTATGCGCTCCGTCCGTCCGTCAAACTTATCTGACCCGGTCGGGGTGTTAACGTCACTAGTATACAATGAAAAAAAAAACCGTAGCAGGCATAAAAAATAGTTCCAATTTTGGCCACCGGGTCAGATAAGTTTGTGGGACTGTAATTATATTATTCTTGCATCTTGCACGTCTCGTCTCTAGCTGGCAGAACCTCTTTTCTTGGTTTAGCACCTAACTTATACCTACTAGCGAATTTTTAATCTAGATACTAATCTTTAATCTGTGATCTAATCTCGGAAGTATTTTGTCAAATTTATAGTTTAGTAATAGTATAGTAGTATTACTTATATCATTTTAATTCAATTTGGATATCTTAGAAAAATAGTCGGCCCAATCAAACACAAGTTTCAAAATATAAAACATTTTTCTTTTTTTTTCCAACTTGTATAAAAAATGAGGTATACAATTAATATATAGTACCTACGTAAGTTTGCAACTTCATCACTCATACAATTAACAGCAGCTCGTAATTATTATTAGTTTATCACATTATTTCACTAATGCCTACATTTTAATATTATAATAATGATGTCTTTATAAACGAAAAACAAGATAAAAATATTTCAAGCATTCATTCCAAAATCGGTCCACGATTCACTCGTCCAAAAATCTTCAACGCCCCATCATGGATATTGGCTGTCATAGACTTGAACGCCTTAATTAGGCAACCATAATTATAATTGTCTTAAGTTTTAATTAAAATTATGTGTCTCAATATAACTTTTCATAACTTTATTAGTCAGGTTGACTGCTTCTTCCATAAGACTCTTGGCCGCATCAAAATCAAGTAACTAATCTTTATAGCGATGAATTCCAGTCATCTGAAGTATTGCTGTTTTAATTATTCAGAACCTAAAGCTCTAAGCATTAACGCAAATGGGTCCACGCCTCACTTGTCCAGAGCGACAATTCGGACCTGCAACACCTATGCCAAATTTTCTTTCGAAGTTTGGTATTACATCACCCGTAAGCTTCACAAATTGATTAATGAGATTAGTAGATACGTTCTTCCCCAGGTTAGTGTCTTCTTTGGGTAAAGTTTTGTTATTCTTTTCATCCATTCCAATTTTAATTGTTGCTACTGGAATCCCTTTGTCGTCTTCTTTGAATAGAATATCTGTGGATACGCCTCCTTGAAGCGGGACCTCGTGTAGTCTTATCACGGAACATTCTGTATATACTATTGCAACTACTGCAAGCACTGAAAACACACTAACTAAAATCATAGTTATTATAATTATTATAATTGTACTAATCTTAAACTTGAACACGACTTTACTAGTCTGAAGTATTAATGATTTTGCAATTCATTCGAATATCTGACAATATTTATACTATATTAAGTTTTGATAAATTGCAGTTACCCTGTGCCTTTACGTGTACGTCATACTCATATTTTTCCTGTGACTCAATAAGACTCGTCATAAACTTGTCATTGATTTAAAAAATAATACTTATGTTTCTTAAGATTGACTCATCAATAATAAAATTATTAATTCATAACTTTGTTTTAAAAAAGCAACCACCGAGTTTCTTGCCGGTTCTTCTCGGTAGGAACGGCTTTCCGAACCAATCACTCGACGATTCAAACGCACTTCGAAAGTTTAATTTTATAAAAAACATTATTTATTTATTTAAAGGTAACAGGATAATTATTATTATCATGATCTAACCTACGTATGTGTTGTTCCTGATTACATATCCCATACACAAGCAACAGGTGATTGAAGTTTGTGTTTGTAAATTAGAATCAAAATATTCGATCATTTGGACGCTGTTACATATTTTTTGCAAATATTTTAATAATTATTATTCTTGTAAAAATAAATTAGCATAATCAGTTTTATACAGTTTACCTACCAATAATTATTTATGCTCGCTGTACATATTATGATAAATTAACAAAGATCTTGCAAATAAATTTAATTTATAAGAGGATAAATATTATTTTAAATTATCAATAGAAACCTGTTATCGTAATATAATTGTGTACACAAAAAACACTTGCATTGATAAATTATTAGTAAGATAATAATTATACTTTATGCCTGATATATAATATGCTTAATTTACATAGATATTAAACATGAACAATATAAAATCGTAGGAGGAAAAATTACCTAAGTAAGTACACGTTTCCAGAGTCTCAAAAGAAACCTGTTAAAATAAAATTATGGTATATAAGACTTGTATTCATTATTAAATAACAGAACCTACAAACTGGCGATACGGCCAAGTGTCTAACAGCTAGTTATCAAAGTTGCGATAAAAATACCAGAATTAAAAAAAACAATGTCCTTAAAAATATTATGGACTATGTTTAGTTGCGGTTTTAAATATTCAGTGTTCTGTCATTAAAGTGAAAACTGACGTTCATGAAAAGAAAGGTGATGAAAAAAGTCCAGGCGATGTCATGGTTATTGAAAATGATGAAGAAAACGTGGATTCTGACGAATCACAGCCTGCTGATGATGGTTTGGGAAATAGATTTTCAATAAGTGCTTCCAGAGCTTGCGCATCGGGATCGAAAAGACGTGGACCAGCCTGCGTCCAGGTTTTGTAGTGCATAGCTAAATCATATGTTGTGTATTGCATGCTAATAATTATATTATTTATATGTACCAATCCAATCAAACTTATATAAATCGCAATAAAGGGATTTAAATGTGAAAAAAACAGTTTTTTTAATACCTAGACGTTTTTCTACTCCTGTTGTAAATAATAACTAAATTAACTAAACAGTAACAATTATTAGATTTACTACGAATGTCGAAAGAGTCTGCGAGTCCACTTCACGTCGTGTAGACCCCCCCGATTGTGTAAGGAAATCGGAATCGTAATCGTTTGTCAAGCGGATAATTCGACCTGTTTAAGGAGTTCACAAATGCCTGCACGTCAAAAAAAGCATGTATGAACGCCTTAAACAGTTCGAGTAATACATTTTATTAAAGCTGTCAAATGATTACGATTTGCTTACAAAGTAGGTACCTATCGAGCATCAAATATCAACGAAATAATTTGCAAAGCAGAAGGTGCAACTTTTTAAGCCAGGGAGAACAGGTTTGCTTCAAATTATTATTTTTCCCGTTCCTCAGTGACCCTGATTTTACTTCTATGATAATGCAAATTGATTGATGGATACAAAAACATATATATTTTATAACCCTCCGCCCGTCGCGTGGAGTCTTTGAAAGCCCAGCTTTTACAAATGTGCAAATTACTACTACTAAATTACTAGAGAAAAATTACTGATAGAGTTAAGTGCTTCCTTGTCCACTATTTTTCTGTTTTTCTACGTATGTTGTAACTAACCTGACGGGGTCCCTAAGAATCTACACCTTACTCTACCTATAAAATTCAATATCTCTTTAAAATGGCACGTGAATCATCCAGCAGTAAGACCCTCATAATGTTGCGTCCATAATAAACCAAGATCTTTTAGAGTTTCGGAAGCCCCGAGTTCAACCATCCCAACGACTTGCTTAAATACCGATCTAGATGTAATAGTGACGTGTTCAAGTTTTAAATAATTTATAAACGCTTTCAAGTATTGATTTAATGTAAAGTAAATGGTGATTGGTAGCTCCACCCCGCTCACCAATGATAGGCTTCGGCCCTCTCTTGGTATCCCATGAGGCATTAGTCATCGACTAATAGGTCTCATAAGTATACCAAAAGGCAGCAGCCTCCCCTCCTTAAACCACTAGGCCACCATTTGGGGAAATAGCGCGACGTATGCAAGCATACTTTAATTTAGTTAAGTACAACGCGGAGACCACCATGGGTAGTAGGACGTCATTTGTACGTTACATAGGTTGTGAGCCAATGTGACGCAGCATAGGTCGTGAATCTATGCATTTACAAGTAACATAGGTTGTGAATCTATGGAACCGTAAATAGTATAGTAGCACAGGTTGTGAATCCATGCAACTATGAATAAGTGTCGAGGCTGAGTCAGGCGTAGTGCAAAACATAGTTAGATATCCGGTATCTCACGTGTGATCCAACCTTCAATAATAATAAACAGCGTCCTATCAACCATGGTTAGTTGTCGTTCGAATGTAACGATAGTTACGGGTTTACATAATGTAAGCATAAGTAATCATCTATAAGCAGATCGCATGGCAGAGTCAGGTATACTGCAGAACATAGTTGAACTTGAACTTGCACTTGAAGTACATTGCGCACAGAGAGCAAGCTCTCTGGTTCAACAACAAACCAATCCCATCCAAACGTCCAACTAGGTAGACATCAAGACAGAACCAGCCGTGCTGAGGCATCGCCGAAGCGATATAACGTACATTCCGCAGCCCCAACTCAACCAGCGATGATTATATGTAGGTAATATACGTGTAGATATATTGTATTAAAATATGTATATAAATCCACCATAGGCAGATCAAATATCGTTGGAAGCCTCCAACGACATTATGCGTTCGAACGAGCGACGGACATCGTGATACATACTGCACGCACCATTACACGAACAGCGAATCCACTTTGCTCAGCATCAGCCCGAGAACGACGGTGGACATCGTGACACTTACTGCACACACCAAGCATACACCACAGCACCGCTGTGCACCATCATATAGTAACACAAGCTACCAGACTATACTTTCGCATCGTCGTCGCTAGTTCGGCGACCAGTCCGTTTGTCGGAAATCTTTCTAGCATGGACCGAGATCGCTCCTCCACTATATATACTATATTTTATTCTCTAATATTGTTTAAATATATATATTTTGACTGAGAGGTACGAATCGTCACATTCAACCCCCTAAATTCTGTGATGCGTGTGAATAGTTGTAATTCTATGCAGCATGCAGAACAGAATTTACTAAACTAAAGAACTAATTGTAAATTTTATAAGTACCAACGTCGCAACCCCCCGCGTATACGGTTTTATGATCGCTCTAAAGTCTAATCTATATCACATCAATAGTTACTGCAGCATCGCTCCTACCTGCCCTATCTATCCATCCATTCTCGCACTTTACTTTCCATTCACCTTCTCCCATTCACACATAATGGCATTAAGTAAAACAAAACCTAAAAATCTGTATTCCTTACTGAGTTCCCATTTGTTTTTCTCTAAACCTACTTATTTATATTATAAAGCCCTAAGCATTAAACCAACATCGGCAACCCCCCGATGTGATAAATTTTATGACGTTAATACAGCTTTCGTTACCAAACTCAACACATTCACAACACTTCCCTTAACCTGCTAAACATATTATATCTCGTACGTTGAGCATTCCTCCTACCTCTAATACCATGACCATCTCCCTACACACATATTACATAACCATTTCACTTACGTAGTGTCCTACCCACTAGACGATCATCGGCAACCCCCTGATGATATGATTTTATGACATAATAATGACTTTGTCATCGAGTTCAACTCTTGTCCCACGCTATTGGGGTCGGCACAACATGTTTTCCTTTTACCCTCACTTCTGTTATTCGTCAACCTATCACTCACCTCTTTTATACGCATATGTTCTCACACAAACCATCCATATTTTACATTCGCATTTCGGTCACATGTACTTTTCTTTCAACATTCTGAACCATACAATGCGACAAGTCTAACGACTGCTTTATAGATTTTCCCTTTTTAAGGCATTCGTGGGTCGCATATTACACTCGAGACCTGTCTTCGTTCGGTTGATCCTCAGGCCATTGCTCTACTTACATCACTCCATCTTACATTTTCCTCAAATCTTAAAACTGTTACTTGTAACACCTCACAACTAGTTACCACAACCCCCTGTCCATAAGACATTACACACTCTCTATCTTGTGTTGTTTCATACCACCTTCCATACATTCCCTATCAACAAGTCGCTAGGTCTATCATCTTACATTTTCCTCAAATCTTAAAACTGTTATTTGTAACACCTCGCAACTAGTTACCACAACCCCCTGTCCATAAGACATTACACACTCTCTATCTTGTGTTGTTTCATACCACCTTCCATACATTCCCTATCAACAAGTCGCTAGGTCTACTCGAACCCGAAAGCTTCCTCTGACTCTTTCCATTTCACGGACAACATATTGTAGGCTTTCGCCTACTTTGACCTAACCTACCTATCTTAACACCGGGACCCATTGAGATACGAGTAGTTGTGAATATCCTGGTCACGGCACCATATTGTAACTAACCTGACGGGGTCCCTAAGAATCTACACCTTACTCTACCTATAAAATTCAATATCTCTTTAAAATGGCACGTGAATCATCCAGCAGTAAGACCCTCATAATGTTGCGTCCATAATAAACCAAGATCTTTTAGAGTTTCGGAAGCCCCGAGTTCAACCATCCCAACGACTTGCTTAAATACCGATCTAGATGTAATAGTGACGTGTTCAAGTTTTAAATAATTTATAAACGCTTTCAAGTATTGATTTAATGTAAAGTAAATGGTGATTGGTAGCTCCACCCCGCTCACCAATGATAGGCTTCGGCCCTCTCTTGGTATCCCATGAGGCATTAGTCATCGACTAATAGGTCTCATAAGTATACCAAAAGGCAGCAGCCTCCCCTCCTTAAACCACTAGGCCACCATTTGGGGAAATAGCGCGACGTATGCAAGCATACTTTAATTTAGTTAAGTACAACGCGGAGACCACCATGGGTAGTAGGACGTCATTTGTACGTTACATAGGTTGTGAGCCAATGTGACGCAGCATAGGTCGTGAATCTATGCATTTACAAGTAACATAGGTTGTGAATCTATGGAACCGTAAATAGTATAGTAGCACAGGTTGTGAATCCATGCAACTATGAATAAGTGTCGAGGCTGAGTCAGGCGTAGTGCAAAACATAGTTAGATATCCGGTATCTCACGTGTGATCCAACCTTCAATAATAATAAACAGCGTCCTATCAACCATGGTTAGTTGTCGTTCGAATGTAACGATAGTTACGGGTTTACATAATGTAAGCATAAGTAATCATCTATAAGCAGATCGCATGGCAGAGTCAGGTATACTGCAGAACATAGTAATGCACTTGAAGTACATTGCGCACAGAGAGCAAGCTCTCTGGTTCAACAACAAACCAATCCCATCCAAACGTCCAACTAGGTAGACATCAAGACAGAACCAGCCGTGCTGAGGCATCGCCGAAGCGATATAACGTACATTCCGCAGCCCCAACTCAACCAGCGATGATTATATGTAGGTAATATACGTGTAGATATATTGTATTAAAATATGTATATAAATCCACCATAGGCAGATCAAATATCGTTGGAAGCCTCCAACGACATTATGCGTTCGAACGAGCGACGGACATCGTGATACATACTGCACGCACCATTACACGAACAGCGAATCCACTTTGCTCAGCATCAGCCCGAGAACGACGGTGGACATCGTGACACTTACTGCACACACCAAGCATACACCACAGCACCGCTGTGCACCATCATATAGTAACACAAGCTACCAGACTATACTTTCGCATCGTCGTCGCTAGTTCGGCGACCAGTCCGTTTGTCGGAAATCTTTCTAGCATGGACCGAGATCGCTCCTCCACTATATATACTATATTTTATTCTCTAATATTGTTTAAATATATATATTTTGACTGAGAGGTACGAATCGTCACAATGTATTTTATAAATTTTATAGTAAAAGTAGTATAATAAATAACCAATATTCAATTAACTCTTTTCATGTCTTTTCAATGTGATCCTATTACCTATAATAACCCATCCTATTAACTATAATCGTTAAAACAATACCTACTTAAAATGTATGTTAAAACACAAATTGAATGCTGTTTAGTTTTGGGGTCTCTGATGACCCCGCGCGACGCATCGCGTTACAAAAAAGGCGCGACGGGTGAAGGGTTAATTTTATAATATAAAAAAGGAGGAGTGAGCTGATTGGCATAATTAACATACATACTCAAACCGCTGGCGCTGGGTATAGAAAGAGGTATAGAGTGATGACCTCCCTGGCGCAGTGTTGAGCGCTGTTGTCTTAAAGTGCGGAGGTCCCGGGCTCGATCCCCGGCAGGGTCAATTTGGGAATTTATAATTTCTGAATTTTCCATGGTCTGGCCTTCGGAGGAGGCCGAAGGCTTCAGCCATGGCTAGTTACCACCCTACCGGTAAAGACGTGCCGCCAAGATGCCGTGTAGAAACTGATTAGGGATATGGGTTTATTATAACTGCCCTAACAGGTTAGCCCGCTACCATCTTAGACTGCATCATCACTTACCATCAGGTGATCGCAGTCAAGAGCTAATTTGTAGTGGATAAGAGGTAAGTATTATTTACTTATCTTTTAAGCTTTCATTTCTTGGATCCGTAAGAAAGGATTTTGGGAAACACCAACGGGATCCTTAAAAATCTAAATCTACGCAAGCGAACCACCAGCAAGATATTTACATACCTAACTAGTAATGCATTACCTACTCATAATATAAAATAACATAATATTTCAAGACAGTTAAAATCATAATTTATGAAGGAAAAATCACTATGTGAGTAAGTGACATTTATTCAAATTAAACCTGTTCACAGTAACGGTTATTAGATGTAGCTAACAAAATAATCATTATTTCGATCGTGTATATATTATCTTCGCTTCCTTTACGTACCACAGAGTATCAAGTGATACAATCGAGTGCAGACAGTTCTAAAGTTACGATCCAGTTTAAGAAAAACAATGTCTTTTAAATTATGGTTGCCTTTAGCAGTATGTTTGATTGCAGTTCTAAATATACATTGTGCTGTCGTTAAAGGAAAAAGTAATGTAAATGAAAAGAAAGGTGATGATTTAAATCCAGCTGATATTGTAGTTTTTGAAAATGATAGAGAAAACGTGAAGCCGAACAAGCCACTGCAAGATGAAAATGATGGTGGCTTAGGTAATAAATTTGGTATAGGTGCATCTGGGTGTGCATCAGGACAAACTAGACATGGGCCAATTTGTGTATAAGAAGCTAAAAAAGTATTAATAGGAACAGGCTTTGTCACGAAATAACAGTTTTTAAGTGTAATTGACTAATTGGTATCTAATGATAGAGTTGCTATTATGTTGTAGAAACTTCTGTGAATTTAAGGTGTGAATATTAAAATATTTATTTATCTTAATAATGTGTTTGTTTAATTGTGTTTTATACCTTCTAGGGTTAATATTATTTTAGTGGTTATTTTATAATCCATACTTCCATACTAATAATATAAATGCGAAAGTGTCTCTGTATGTCTGTCTGTCTGCTACGCTTTCACGGCACACCCGTTCAACCGATTTTGATGAAATTTGGTACAGGGGTAGGTTGTATCCCGGGGAAGAACATAGGCTTTTTATCCCGGAAAATTAAAGAGTTCCCGCGGGGATCAACAAATCCTAATCCACGCGGACGAAGTCGCGGGAATCATCTAGTTTAATATGTTTTTTTTTTCATCGAAAATTCACATAGTAATCATAAATTGAAGGTCGTTTGTTACAGAATACATCATAATTGGCTACTTGACAGCTGTAACTATAAAATATGAAATATGTTAGATTTGGTAGCTTTTAGGTTAACAATAAATAAGCAATATGTATTTTGCATTAAAATAAATTGTATATATTTTATTTATGCAAAACAAATTTGAGATTTTTTATCTGTGGATTGCCAGACCCGAAACGCGGGCGCCATTGATTTAGCATCGTGTGACGTCACAGCTCTTAAACCACAGACAGGGTACTTTTTATCTCATACAAACGTCACTGTGAGGTCGTGTGTTAAACCTATAAATCGTTTTCGTTTTGTTGAGAAAATTAACATAAAATATTTCGATTTGAGCTTGTGAAAGGTTTCACGAAATGGAGTTTGGCTATACAAAAGCTGATAGTGCACATCTGCCTAAAGTCGATTCATTTATGGTTGCAAATTTATTTGCGTGTAATCCACAGTGTAATCCTAACTTTTGCTCTGCCGAGTTTCGTAATGTACAAACTTCCATGTAAGTACCAAAATAAACAAAGTAATATTACTTAGGTCTCGTGTTTAAGACCTAAGAAAGTACTGCTGTAAAGTGACAGAAAAATAATTTATTTTAATTTTATGTCATGTTAGAAGAAAATGTTAGATCATGTTCATTTTTGCTAGATCGAGTCTTAAGTTGATTTCTTCCTAAATAACTACTAAAATCAAAGTGGTCTTCACAAAGTAATATCGCAGATTTATCCATTTTAAATTCCGGGTCTCGGCAGATTAACTGTAACCACTGCTTTAGACGTTTATGACATAGGTAGGTTGTAGTAGTATGTGTTTATATACAATTTGTCAGGATATTAATTAATTATTTTATTTATAGTATTTCTACACACGTCTTGTAGCTTGTAATTTTCACAATTTCATTAAAAAAGCTGTAAACTTTCCACTCGAAATTACTTAAGACTTTGAGCGTCGTAGTTAGCTTTGTTTTATTTAGAGCTATGACGTCACAGCTAGCACATGTCACGTGACCGGCTGTTTTCGCGCGAATGTAAAATTATTGTATTAAAAATGTAATTTTTTCTAATAAATAACGCTGTTTTTGAGAAAAAAAACATTGTAAGAGGTATAAAATGTACGTACGTACATTTTTAAGTATTTTTCCGAAAACTGTCAAATAGCCAACTGGACATTTGACAACTATTCATAATATGAATAATTTTTTAGTGACCATTATGTAAGTAGAGGATATCCCAAAAGTCGCAATATCTACGTCGCTTTTTAGTTTTAAGTTTCAAATCCATTTTTTTTAAAACTATCGATTGAAGTAAAAGAGTGCAACTAAGTTTGATGACGTCACAGTTCAGTATTTCATACAACATCATATTGACGCTCGTTTCGACGTTTGATAAAAAGTTGCGACTTGTTGTCAAATACCCAACTTAATGACTCGATCGAAAAAGAAAACAGGTTAATGCATTTAGGTAAATTAAATTGAAATCTTGATCATAATAAATGAACGTGGTCTCAACATGTAGGAAAACTTATAATAATATTAGCTGAAGCCCGCGACTCCGTCCGCGTGGTGGTGTGAAAAATAGTTTACGTCCTATTCTCATACCTACTGAATATACATATGAAATTTCATCAAAATCGGTCAAGCCGTTTCGGAGGAGTACGGTGTTCTAACATTGTGACATGGAAATTTTATATATTACTAGCGATCCGCCCCGGCTTCGCACGGGTAGCACTAATAATCCTAATCTATATAATATAAACTATCCTATCTCTCAAGTTAGATCGAACTGCACATGGTGTGCGAATTTTATTATAATCGGTCAAGTGGTTTAGAAGTCCATTGAGGACAAACATTGTGACACGAGATTTATATATATATAGATTAGAAATTAAAAACATCTTTTGAGAACTTTATGAAGAAGTCTCTATAGAGATAATCAGGCTGCAACAGAGCAATGGATCGATGTGGTTTTTGCATGGGTATAGTTGAAGACCTGGAGAGTGAGATAGGCTACTTTTCATCCCGGAAAATTAAGCAGTTCCCGTGGGAAATAAAAAAAATTATTCCACGCGGACGTAATCCACGAGTACCTACCTATTTTATTTAGGATCGATTAATTAGGTATGTACCTACTGTTTCAAGATGGCTAATGGGCTGAGTTGATGCTACGCTTGAACCTCTACAAAGTCACTACGATCTAATAATCCATGCTATCCATACTTAATATTAAAAACTGTCCACTTGTCCGCATGGATTACGGCTTTTTGATTCCCGCGGGAACTCCTTAAGACTATCGTCTAGTGACGAAACGCGACGCGAGTAGGTATTTTCAATAATGCTATCTGTTTCACAACGCTTCGCTGCCTTCTCCGTATCGTGCGATAGAGAGAGTTGCAAGTCCAGTAGGCATATGCTTACATTTTATTCTTGAAATATTGTTTCGGGTGATAATGTTTTTACCACCCCAAACGTTTAAGAAATTAGACAATTTTGGTCTCATTAGATTCAGTACACCTTAATCTAGGCTCGTACGTTTTATTTTTTTAGTTTAATTAAATTTAAAAAAATTTAAATACTCGAGGAAGTTTTTAGGTCAAAAATATGGATATTTAGACGCTAATAACTTTTAACATAAGCAATTTCTTTAAAATTAAAACGTACGAGCATATTTCTTCATTTCTAAAAATTATGAAAATTGGACAACTTATGGGAAGAAAAACGTTATCGCTTTTTGTATGAAAATTTACAACTAGACGATCCTCTTAATTTTCCGGGACAAAAAGTAGCCTATGTCCTTCTCCGTGATACAGTCTACCTCTGTTCCAAATTTCGTTAAAATCGGTTGAAAAATGGGCCGGTAAAGCGTAGCAGATCGACAGACAGACCAAGTCTATACCCAATATAGCTATAAAATGGTTATTGTGAGTTAACCTTAAAAGATAGGTGTGTGCTATCGCGGACTTTTTTTTAGATCTTTTTGAGAGGAACAGTTCCACCATACATTGTTTTTGTGTAACTTTACCTATTTACGCAGCGCACGCCACGTAAGCTCTCAGAAGAGACGATTTTTTTCCGACTTCGTTGACATTATTGCAATTTTCGTAAGGATCTCAAATTTTTTGAAAATAAAATATAGCCTATGTTACTTGCTGATAATGTAGCTTTCTATAGGTGAAAGAATTTTTAAAATCGGTTGAGTAGTTTTTGAGTTTATCCATTACAAACAAACAAACAAATCTTTCCTCTTTATAATATTAGTTTAGAAGTAACTTACGAGTAAGTATCATGTGGCTTCTTATATTGCAGGTATAGTGTTTACCTACAATATTAGTTTATTACTGACACGTTTAATTGAAATCAACATGAATTGCATACAAGGAAGTTGCAGTTGCAGAACTCTAAAGCCATACTACCTACGTATGTAAATTATGTGTACTTACCTAAGTAATTAACATGTCATGTTTACTAAACAAATGATTGGTTTTTCTACGGCGCAAAGTCTGATTTCCTATGTGGAAGATAAAATACTAATTAAGTACCTACCTACTACAAACGGTTATTCCAACTTCTTGCAAGCACTGCAGCTTAAGAATAATGCAAATCTATATTCTGTGCCAAATTTCATACAGATCCGTTCAGCCGTTCTGGCGTGATGAGTAACAAACATCCATCCATCCTTCCATCCATCCATCCATACAAACTTTCGCATTTATAATATTAGTATGGATAGCCACTGAGTTGGAGAATATTATTTTAAGGAAAGAAGTAGAACTTTAATTCGCTATATTCCGCCACAGTATACGTATAAGAGCGTACTTTGACTTGGCTCAGACTTTACTCAGAGTTAAAACGAGATGGACTTATTTGACTAACATAAATCTGTCTCGTTTTAACCATGTCTTAAGTCTAAGCAAAGTCAAAGTTCGCTCTATAGATCTCACACTAAGGGTGAGATCTATAGAGCGTTTGAACTTTGACATAAGTCCATCTCGTTTTAACTCGAAGTAAAGTCTGAGCCAAGTCAAAGTACGCTTTATAGATCTCAGCCTAAGACTCTAGACTCTCAGACTAAGAGAGAGAGTGTTTCTAGTTAGACGTCTCTAAAGAGTATCTTCATCATAGCAATCGCGGGTCGGAATAAATTAACTACTTACGTAAGTACTTAGCCTATTCAGCCAAATTGAATGACGAGCAATTATTCTCGCACGCTTGGCTCAATGCACTGTTCAAGAGATAATGAAAATTCATTCATAGAATTCTTGTGGTTTACCAAAACATACTTAACATGTAAGGACGCATTGCGGTTAAGTAGATGTCAGATGTCGGTAATTTACTTATGGGGTGACTAACTATTGCCATTTTTTGGTTTTAACGCTTAATTTCTGAAAATTTTGATGTAGGTACCTACTATGTATCTAAGCATCTATTGCGGTTCAAGAGATACAGCAAAAACGCCGAAAAAATGACGTTTTCATCATACCTATTCGAAAAACGCATATTGCCTTCAGCCCCCCTAGCATGGGCCGAGACAATTTTCTCCCCGAGGAAAGGATAAAAAATTTATTCCTAAATAAATAAATAAAAACGCTAAATAACGGTGGATAAATAGTCCTCCGAGTCCCCGTGAAATGTCAAACGGGGATAAACTTCTCCTCTCCCCTGTTGCCGTGCTCTGAGAAGTGGATAAGTTAATTTTATCTCTTGTCAGTGGATAAAATCGGGGGATAAAATTTTTATCTCCGGCCCATGCTAGCCCTGCTGAGGATAGCGGGAGCAAAGTGTAACTTGTAGGCCCATGGGACTTTTCATTTCTCTCTTCTGATTGGTCCGAAGTCACGTCATCAATTTGTTGATCGAATATACGACTTTGCATTTCTCTGTTCTGATTGGTCCGAAGTCACGTGATCAATTTGTTGATCGGATATACGTCTTTACATTTATTTAAACTTTAAATATACGTCTAAATAATGTCTATACAATTACATAGAAGGTTGATAGGAGTATCTTCTGATTGGTGCCTAAACGTATAGGTAATGTCCATACATAGTAGGTTGATACTCCTAGCTTTTTCTCATACGTAATGATGAAAAATAGTGTGTGTCACTCGGGGCCAAATTTTTTGTTCTCGGGCGGCGTATATTGAATTCCTCGCTACGTTCAGGATTCTACTTTAGAACCCCTCGCTACGCTCGGGATTCTACTATAGAATCCTTCACTTCGCTCTGAATTCAAAATAGCGCCCTCGGGGAACAAAAATTTTCTTTGGCCCCATGTAACACAAATAACTATTCTTTTATGGTACGCCTCCCTTTATTTTTTAACTATAGCTGATGCCCGCGACTACGTCCGCGTGGATTGGGGTTTTTTGGTTTTTATGCTGTTTACATAGGTACTGGGCATACTTTAATACTGTACAAGAATCAGCTTTTCTAGTTATCGTTCATTTTTGATAACAATAAACCGTCTTTGAGCGGCCATTTCTAGCGAAAGGCCCATCGGCATGCGGACAGACTGGCAGATTTCTCACCAGTGGAGAGACTAGGACCCACCAAATATAAAATCAGCCTTTCTAGCGATAGTTACCAAAAGTGCAGTTATCTACGGACAGCGGAGGCTTAGCAATAGGATCCCGTTGGTACCCTTTGAGTACGGAACCCTAATACGTCCACAGACGCGGCGGCGTTCCGTGGTTGAAAATTTTCACTTAAATCGGTGTGACTAAGTGGGAATTTTAAGTACGAGTAAGTGCGTGACGCGTCACCTTTTTTGTGGGTCAAAGGTTTAATTATTTCCTGCAAGACGACAAAAATTTGTAATACAGTTACCTACCTAGTTACAGGTAAGTACTTACTTACCTATAACTCACATAAAATAGATATTTAATACTCAGGGTTTTTTCCCTTTTCGTGACTAATCCATTAGCGAATCACTTCAGGTATTCCGCTTTGTCCCTGAAAACGCCCGGATATTGATTTTGAGTTTCTAGTGACTGAAACAGAAGAGGATCCCAGTAAATCAAGTTTCTATGGTTTTACTCACGGAATAGATAATTATTTTTTCTATGGTTTTACTGCATCTATACTAATACCTATTATAATGTGCGAAAGTTTGGATGGATGAATGGTTGGATTGGATGGATGTGTGTTACTCAATCACGCCAGACGGATCTGGATGAAATTTGGCACAGAGATAGATTTATAGTCTGGCAACACATATTTAATAACACAGGTCTATTTTATTAACCGACTTCAAAAAAAGGAGGAGGTTATCAATTCGACTGTATTTTTTTTTTATTTTTTTTTATTTGAAAGCTGGTGCTTCCCGTGTGGTCCCAATTCAATTTGGTGAAGATCTGATGAATATCTCCGGAGATGGAGAACGGAACTCCTCATGGATAAGAGTAAATTACTCGCGATCAGTGTGATAGTCTTGTAAACAGTATGTTTTAACCATGCATAGCATATCTCGTTCTGGTTACATCCTGTATTTTAAAATAGTGGGGCCACTAAAAATTGTGAAATAAAAAATTTTCAAAAAAAAAATAAAAACCGACTTCAAAAACCACAAACACTAAAAAGTAAAAAATAATTTAATTTATTATGTATACAAGAGTTAATTTAGTTCTATAATAACATTCTTTGGAGTCGGTGCCAATGTGGAGTCACGTCAACAATAATGAAGAGTAGGTAGACGGTTCATGCGGCTAATTGGTACCGACTCCAAAAAATGTTATTATAGAACTAAATTAACTCTTGTATACATAATAAATTAAATTATTTTTTACTTTTTAGTGTTTGTGGTTTTTGAAGTCGGTTTTTATTTTTTTTTTGAAATTTTTTTAACACTTAAGATACTTTTTATCCCGGAAAATTAAAGGGTTCCCGCAGGTAACAAAATACCTACCTCAATCCACGCGGACGAAGTTGCGGGCATCATCTAGTAAAATAACATAGGTATTACGACATAGTATTTATTGTAATAATAATATTATGCATCATCTGCCGATGTTACGTACCTATACCTATCGTATTGCAGTGTGTATTTCCCCAGGGAAGCGGAGCCATTGTAATAATATGAAAAATATAATGAATACCACGTATTACATAGTTTAATCTTAACTTTTAAGTTAACGTCATAAAATATTAACTAACTGCTGTGGCGCACATGGTTTTAAGCCAGGGCAGGCATGGCTACGTAGATCATATCTACCTATTTTCTGGTAGGGCATGATGAAAATTTAGCATTGAGCTTTTAAAATGACTTAAAATAGGGTAAGCAGGGCTTATAAGCCTCTATTTCGTGCACGCCACTGCCTATCTGTTTTTCACGCTTTATCGATTATCAAAGTTAACTTTTGAAGTAACGAATTAGCGTATAAAGAATTCAACTTTTGGATTAACTTTGCCCACCTCTGCTTGTTATAATGAGTCTAATTCTTTGCTGTAATCATTGAAGTAGAATTTTAGTATTACCTACTCATTCTATTTCAATGGCTGTAATCAATAAATGCTAGGTAGAGTGCTTTATTGTATTCTCTATATTTTAAAATATGGGCTAGCTTAGAAAATCATGGTAAGAAAAATATATATCAACAGTAAAGCTAAAATACAACTAATCAAACTACAACTAAGCTTATGGGATGAATTCCCAATTGGAAGAGGCGTTCGAGAGGGCGATCGTCTCTCCGAAGATTTTTTCAGCAGTTCTGGAAGGGAGTGGTCAAACTTTGGCTGAAATATTGATGGAGTTAACCTAAACCACCTGGTTTGCTGACGATCTTGAACTGTTTGAGGAGAGTCCAGAAAAGCTAGAAATAATGGTACAACAGCTATTCCAGGAAAGCTCACTGTCTATGAATATTAGTAAGACAAAAGTAATGACAAACTCTACAAAAATAAATATCGCAGTAGATGGAAAAATAATAGAGTAAGTATGTTGACGAATACATTTAGGTACTTAGAGCAGATTATATCACTTAAGGATCAAACGACAAAGGAAATTGATAGAAGGATAGCAAATGGATGGAAAAAGTATCTACCTATCGCGGGCGCTCAAAGAAATTCTTAAAAGTAGAGATCTCAGCCTTCCAATAAATAAAGAGTTTTTAACACATAAATGTCCTACCTTGTCTAACTTACGGATGCGAAACCCAAAGAGAATATAACCACTAGGTTGAAACCTGGGCGCTGACTGTAGGTATACTAGTGGTTCGGGGCGAACCACTAGTATACCTACCTGTGATCCACCATCTGACATCCACCTGACACATCCATGCATCCATACATCCATCCAAACTTTCGCATTTATAATATTTATTTGATAATTTGACTAGCTAATGCCCGCGACTTTGTCCGCGTGGATTGAAGTTTTTTGGTTCCCGGGGGAACTCCTTAATTTTTCGGGATAAAAAGTAGCCTATGTGCTAATTCTAGACTATAATCTATCTCTGTGCCAAATTTCGATCCGTTCAGCCGGTCTGGCGTGATTGAGTAACAAACATCCATCTATCCATCCATCCATCCCAACTTTCGCATTTATAATACTAGTGGTTCGCCCCGAACTGAGACCTCGCGGTATACATAAACTTGTACAGAGCGCCATCTATTGACATCATTGTGAAGTTCTGTTAATAATATGAAGCTCATTAAAAATTAAATAATTTCGTTTCCTTTTAATATTTATCTAATTTTAGTAGGTATATTTTGTTGTTCAAGTACAGGATATAATTCAAATAATTGATAAGTTTCAGGCTCAGCCTTTCAGAAAATTGAGAGTTCTGAGGTCGACTTTGGACGTTAGAAAATCGCCACTTTGAAAGCCCCCCATTTCTTCAATTTTAGGGGAAAAATTAAAAAATATATATTTTTGGACTCTATTCCTAATTATCTTTAAAATGATATACCGCAACTATACTTATGTAACGCTATAAAAAATATTTTACTTCGCATTCGCTTCTATGAGAGCCCCCCTGAAATAAAGATTTTTATAACTTTTTAAGCCTTAATCGGCGGGAGGCCATCGGTTTACATATTATATTTAACGTTCAGTAATTCAGAAAGACCAATTAATTGGCGTCAAGTAGGTAGGTACTAGGTAGCGACTAGCGCAAGATAGACCACAGTGGCGGGAGCTAAGTAGAGGAGGCCTTTGCCAACAGGCAATTCGAAACGCCAGACATCTTATAATAATAATTATTAAATTATGTAAGTACCTATTCATTAAATTATAAATTAATTCTATTTTCAATTTTTTATAATATGTATTAAGTAATTCTTGTAATTTAAAATTAATGTACTTAATGTAAATTCAATCTAAATATTATGTAGGTAGGTAATGAATGTTTGTTTCTAAGTAGATAAAATGCTACTTTTATTTTTTACTAGTGGGCCCGGCAGACTTTGTCCCGCCCTGAACCTCGAACCCGATTGCAGCGCCCCCTACCGGGTCCAATAGTAAATATAAACCATCACGGGGTCCAGAAAACCCAACAAAAAAAGAATTAGCGAAATTGGTCCAGCCCACCGACCAGAAACAAAAGGTCCAGCCGTTCACGCGTGATGCCGTGGCCCGTGACCAAGGGAAATAGGCATAGAGGCACAGGGTAGATAAACCTCATAGAGGTATTTACTATTATATTATACCTCTATGGAAATAGGGATTTATTTTTCTATAGGTACATATTATAGAGATTTTTAGGTACATCAAAGAGTATTTTGATGTGATTTTAATCAAGTTACGTTCTTTACCATGGTTCATACACTCAGAAGACACTCAGATTAATAAAATTCCTACATCCATGGTGGTACTTTTTTTTTTTATTCATTTCGTGCTCAGATCACAGAGTTATAAAGAGAAGTTTAGTAAAAGAGTTTCTATTTATATGTCTGTGGCTCAGATTAATTTCGTGTAATTTTTTTTTTGTTTTGTTTGGACAAGGCACGGACAAGGATATTTTGAGACCCTAATTTGAGAGCTGAGTGTGAGGTAGTGAGGATACGTTCTGTAAATTTTATCGATTTAACGGTCTTGTTTCTTGTTTTGGTACTGTTTTACGTATTGGAGGCAATTGGAGGTCAGAATTTTTGTAATGTAAGATATTAATTATAAACAGAAATAGGTAAGTAAGTACCTATAGTACCTAACTAATTAGTAACATAGGTACGAATAAAATTTGACGTGCTTTATTGATCATGAAAGACGAATCATGGAAACTAAAATAAGACTTTCCGAATCATTAATCCTAGAAACGGTAAATAAATCTCAACACCGCGCCGCACCGGCAATGTAATGTTCGAATTAATCAGAACAAACTTCTCAGCCATCGTAATTACCTTTGGGGCCCACAACATGGGGTTCATATTATATTATTATACCTAAATAGTAGTTAATTAATCTATGATGGCGTAATTTATAGTTGATACATACTGTTAAAATTGCAATAATGTTTATATATAATTTGATAGGTATATACAATTTGAAGTAGAAAGTTCGTAATGTCAAACTTTGTGGAAATAACAAGTAGATTCATTGGAAAGTAATAATTTTCTAATGGCATTCCAAACTAGTGGTAGATTCATTTGGCGATTCAAAAGCACTTGTTAAAGTACTTATAATTGAATAAAAAAGATTTGATGTGATTTGATTTTAGGGGTGTAATTTTTTCGATCTCCAAGTGTTTGACCACATAGGTAATAATATTAGGTATGTAAAGTATTTTTTTTTATCCACTACAAGTTAGCCCTTGACTGCGATCTCACCTGATGGTAAGTGATGATGCAGTCTAAGATGGTAGCGGGCTAAACTGTTAGGGGCATGGCAGCTATATTAAACCCATACCCTTAATCGGTTTCTACACGGCATCGTACCGGAACGCTAAATCGCTTGGTGGCACGTCTTTGCTGGTAGGGTGGTAACTAGCCACGGCCGAAGCCTCCCACCAGGCCAGACCAGGGAAAATTCAGAAATTATATATTCCCAAATTGACCCTGCCGGGGATCGAACCCGGGACCTCCGCACGTTAAGACAACAGCGCTCAACACGGCGCCACGGAGGTCGTCAAAGTATCAAGACTATTGAGTATTAAGTAGGTAGTAACTATTACCATAATATGGGTAGGTACTTAATAGGAAAGCACACTCTTGTGCTACTAGCCTGGAAGGTACTATCACAATATCATACGGTATAACTAATAATATTATAAAAAATATTTATATTTATAAGTAACTAGACTAGATAGGTAGTTAATGCCCGCGACTTCATCCGCGTGGATTTGTTGGAGTTAGTTATAATCTCATTAGGTACATCTAGTACCTACTGGAAACAGGCGGGAAAGAGAAAAGTTAAGGTTCACTTTTTGTGATGTTTCTAATTATTGTCACTCTGCATAAAAATCTTAGAGCAAAAGATTGTAGTATGATTGTAATTTGTAACGTAATTTTTTTAGTTAAATAAATATTTTATTAATTGGGTTCTCAGTTCTCACTTCTCAGTGCCTTTTATTAAGATTAGGTTTTTATTCCCACGGGAACTCCTTAAAGGGGTTGTTTCATCTTGGGCCAGGTACTTGTACAGTATTCCAAAAAATAGTATAAAATCATAGAAAACAAAATAAAATATGCTTTTTGGCAGTTTTACAGTGATTAAGAGGTACAAAAATAAAATGTTTAATTAGGTACATTTGTAGAATAGCAACTCTCGCAGCGCATCCATCCATCAATCTGACTGCTGTTGGATATTTTAAGGTTCACATTTCCCAGGTAATTTTATGTCAAATGTCATCATGACACGTGTAATATACGTCAATGTCAAAATGGACGCATGTTGTTGCGCTTTTATTTTGCAAAATAATTTCGCATTGTACCTCGTAAATTGAACTTTTTAGTAAGAAATAAAGAAAAAAATGTTACTATTTTATGACCCCGAACATTTTGAAATACCGTACAAATACCTGGCCCAGGCTCCATATAAATTTGAAACAACCCCTTTCCGGGATAAAAGGCAGCCTATGTCCTTTCCCGGGATACAAACTATCCCAACACCAAATTTCATCAAAATTGGTTGATCAGATGGGCCGTGAAAGCGTTGCGGACAGACAGACATGCTTTCACATTTCTAATATTAGGGATAGTATGGGTATTCAGTATGGATAAGGATTTTATACGGTTCTATTTTACGTCTATTCGTCCAAACTCATAGGACGCGAGTTCTTAGTTCGGGGCGAACCTCTAGTTACTGCCTACTGTTACTGTACAATATACAAAGCCAGTGTCACGGTCCCTCGTGAGAGGCGTGAGAACTATTTTCGTAATAACACGGTGATTTTTGTGAAACCATTTTACATACCGATGAAGTTTGTGCATAACTACAGAGATGGCGCTATATACTTTATTCTGTATTCTAATAGGTGGCACGTAGACAGAGCAAGTTATTTTAGGTGGCAGGATTTATTTTATGTCGGTAAAACAGTTTCCACTGCTTGAATTTGTTAGCAGACCTTCAAATGACCTTTATTTCGTGTCCTCTCCTTTCTCAATTATTTTGACAGATCTATTCAGTACCAGTGAGGGCGTGTAATAGTTCGAATTAGAATCTTTTATCAAAATGTAAGTGGATATTTAATTTATTTTAGAACATAAAACACTTTTCTTATAATATGTAATATCTACGTTAAAATATGATAACGCCATCATGGGGACATTTTATTAATTCAGTTACTGTCCGCATGATCACAGGCATGATGTAATATTGTTATTATTTTTTTAGCAAGAAATATAATTTTATTTGATGGTTTATGTGTGTTTTATGTGGGTGATTGAAAATAATAATTGTTAGTCTATAGGTATTTATAATAATATATGTGATGACTGTTTTTACTTTTGATTACCTACGTTATTAATAATTATTTATGTTATAAGGATGGGTAAAGTTAAATAAATTATATTAAAGAACATCATACTAAAATCTATAAATAGTGCTATATTTTATTTTCTGACTGGCACTACCTACTATTAAAATTACAATAATTTTGCATGATGAAATAAATAATAATTGGCATTCATTAAATTTCAGAACACCTATAAAATATTTAGAATGTACTTTTCTTTATATACTTATCAATTAAAAATATCACACTTGTGGCGCCGTATCATAAGTGACCTCTGAAGGTCACGGTCACCTTAACATCAAAGAAAATGAATAAATTTTGAATAATTAGTAATAGTTTTAAGTATATCGAACTAAAATAATCAAAGCCGCGTTATTTATATATATTTTTCGTTCGTTTTTAATTAAGTATTTCGATTTATTTCAATCAATATTTTTAATATCGATGTATTATGGTTTTCGAATCGAAATAATAAACATCACTTTTTCATTACCTAAATCAAACGTCAAAAGCATAGATTTCTAAATTGAGATCCATTTTCATGCTAGATTTTTATTATGTCAAAAGTGTCAAAAGGTCAAGTCGTTTTCAAATTCCAAAAAATTTTAAAACAATTGATTGTTTTGAGCGAATAGTGTGATTTGTCACTATATTGCACTATATTGGTAGGTACTTAAGTTTTTTTTTCTAGTTTTCTTGCTTCTATATTTATGTTATTTTTTTAATAAATAATGTAACTTGTAAGTTTAATGTCGAGCATAGGCTTTTCCTTTTGATAATTTTATAAGAGCAACTTTAATACATTAAATTTGATAAAAATTACCACACAATGCCGCCAAAAAAAGGTAAAAAAGGCAAAGGACCACCCGAATCAGGATGGATGCCTGGATTTGGGACAAAAGGTAACCTTTTTATTACTCACCTACCCAAAAATTCTACTGAGGTTCTACCATTATCCAATGGTAACAGGCATGGATTGAGATGGGATTGATAACTTACTTCACTAACAAATACAAATGTAAATAATGAAGATGTGAGTGAAGTGTGAAGTTAGTGTAATTTTTTTATTTTATTTATTTATTTAAAGGACAGCCAACAGGTTACAATACATTAACAATAAAAATACAGTAGAAAACAGAGTTTAAATATGCAATATTGTAAACCCACTTAGAGGTTGCCACAGCTTGCAATATAATGTGTAATTTGAGCATTTGGATAGGGTACCTAATATCACATAGGTACATTCGGTAACCAAACCATGAAAATTAAGGAATTAGAAGTTTAATTCCGAATTAAACCGGAAATTCGTTTCTTTTAATTATAGCAAATTAAACTTCTAGTTCCTTCAATAGCAGAAGCATACACCAACATACGAGTTGAAAATTGAGTATTAAGGGACCGGCGACCGCCGCTCGCAACTTCTACTCGAACCGCAAATATAAATTTGCCGGTATATTGCTATCCCTATTTGGCTGAAGACACATGATCGCGTGCAAGCGCGATAGCAATATGAGCATACAGAATTTGTTATACATTTAGTCTTGTTCCGTGAATACCAAAAATGATGAATGAAAAATTGTTGTGTTTTTAACTTCGTGTTGTTATTCTGTAACTTGACAATATAGGCTATGTTCCTGATCAATTAGAACGTGAGATATTGTTGGTTTTAATATGAAACAAATAAGGAGAAAACATGTCGTTTATGTCGCAAAAACATGCAAAACGCAATGTGCTTACATTTAATTTTGGGAAAGTATTTTGGAAAAATAATTATCCAGGGACCTAGATAAATACAAGTTCAATCTTAATAATCGCATAATATGGAGGAAATATGCTCGAATTACTAATTATTTTGGTATTACGTTTGTATGAGCAATTAGCCCTCCGCTGGCGCCTTAATACCTAGTCATAAACCTTATTATAAATTTACTTAAGTAAGTAGTATTAGGTACCTATACAATTTTTTTTAGCAATTACTTAATTGAAGATTTTTTTTGTCTGTAACTTTACAAAATCAAAATTGGCATATGTAATACAATTTATGATGTAAGTCAAACTGTGAGTAGCTCTAAAATAATTTTATGATTCCTGTTTATTTAAGTTAGGTTTGGCTAGTTACCACCCTACCGGCAAAGACGTGCCGCCAATCAATTCAGCATTCAGGCACGATGATGTGTAGAAACCAATTAGATGTATGAGTTTAGCATAACTCCCATACCCCTAACAGGTTAGTCCACTACCATCTTAGACTGCATCATCACTTACCATCAGGCAAGATCGCAGTCAAGGGCTAATTTGTAGGTTTTTTAATTCAACAATGTTGTACTTCGTAGCATAGTATAGTAGGAATGTTGGGAAAACCTCCGGTTATCATTATGCCTGTTGGTTATAGAATTTTGATTCAGTAGCTAATGAGGAAATACTATTTATGTAGTTAAGTATTTTTTTATTGTGACTTGTGAAATAGTCAAGGCCTTTTTCACAGACCAAGTCAAACAACTTTTTAGCGCTGGAGGTGTGTCAAAATAACTTATTATAATAAATTCCATTGAGTCAACGACGTAATAACACACCCATTATGTAAATAATGTTAATATTATATATTATTATGTACTTGAAAAACTTGTTCTTGTTTTTTAAAGATAAGAATTAAAGTCATGTTGTATAATGTTATCAGTTAAGAACCTAAGTGTGGTATTGTTATTTCAACATTTGAGATTATTTTGGTAGTTGTTGTCGAGTTGGTTGTGGAGTTCAAAGCTCTATAATCACTAATAAAATTAATGTAAGTACATAAGAAGGGGTTAGTTTGACGACCTCCCTGGCGCAGTGTTGAACGCTGTTGTCTTAACGTGCGGAGGTCCCGGGTTCGATTCCCGGCAGGGGCAATTTGGGAATTTATAATTTCTGAATTTTCTCTGGTCTGGCCTGGTGGGAGGCTGCAGCCGTGGCTAGTTACCAGTTACCACCCTACCGTCAAAGACGTACCGCCAAGCGATGCCGTGTAGAAAGCGACTAGGGGTATGGGCTTAATATAACTGCCATACCCCTAACAGGTTAGCCCGCCTACCATCTTAGACTGCATCGTCACTTACCATCAGGTGAGATCGCAGTCAAGGGCTAACTTGTAGTAGAATAAAAATAAAAGAATATTTGGGTCTACCTACCATCCTGCCAGTTTGTTTTTCGAAATAGCGGCCACTCATAAAACCTGTATTAATTAATAGCTGGCATACACAAGTATTAACTATATGAGTCGAATTCTCCTAAAACTTCATGTATTCGAGATAGTCTACTCAATGATGCTTGCACAGATATCATCTTGAAGTACTAGGATGTCATGAGTTGTCAAGATATCTATAATATGTCCTGTTTGTTTACAGCCACAATGAGCACCTACTTCCAGTACCCGACCCCTGAGCTTCAGGAGGAGCTGAAGAAGATCGCCCAGGCGATCGTCGCTCCAGGCAAGGGAATCCTTGCCGCTGATGAATCCACTGGTAAGTTACAACGTCACTGATTAACATGTACTTAGTTATACAGTAGGTACAGACTACAGTATGTGGAGATCGCAAACAATAAGAGGTACAGCGAAACTGCTTAGGAACCAGTAAATCTTCTTTGAATACAATAACTGGCATAGCTAATTTTTAGGGTTCCGTACCCAAAGGGTAAAAACGGGACCCTATTACTAAGACTCCGCTGTCTGTCTGTCTGTCTGTCTGTCTGTCTCCAGGCTGTATCTCATATACCGTGATAGCTAGAAAGCTGAAATTTTCACAAATGATGTATTTCCGTTGCCGCTATAACAACAAATACTAAAAATTAAAAAAATATATATATTAAGGGGGGGTCCCCATACAATAAACGTGTTTTTTTCGTATTTTTTTGCTCAATATTAAAAACGGTAACAGGTAGACGGTTCAAATTTTCACAGAATATTAACTTGTATATTACCTTTCAAAATAAATAATTAAATATCAATAAAGTAAATATTAAAGGGGGGCTCCCATACAACAAACGTAATTTTTAAGCAATTTTTTTTAATAATTTAAAACTTACTACAGGTTTGTACGGAACCCTCGGTGCGCGAGTCCGACTCGCACTTGGCCGGTTTTAAATCAAGCGACAGTTATCCCTAAAGGCAGGGAAGGATCGAGTGGCTTTATAGCACTATAGTTTATTGTTGTTACATTATCTGATATTACTTTAAAATTAATTATTGATTTATCTGACAGCATAGGATTAACTTATTTTTATTATTCTCTTTATGGTACCTACTTCAAAGATGGTTTTGCCGCTTATTGTTTTCGACAAGTATGTTCTTGTTTTCTAAGTAGGTATTTGGAATTTTGGAATTATATTATAACTAGATGATACCCGCGACTTCGTCCGCGTGGAATAAGGTTTTACGATTCCCTCGGAAACTTCAATTCCCCGGGATGTAACTTGCCTCTAAACCAAATTTCATCAAAATCAGTTCAAAACATGGGCCGTGAAAGCGTAGCAGACAGACAGACACACACACTTTCGAATTTATAATATTGGTATGGATGTCTTGAACTTCGCCCACATAAATGGTTGATACGCACAAGATGTATTAATTTTGTGCATGTTTTGCTCAGGTACTATGGGAAAGCGTCTTCAGGACATCGGCGTTGAAAACACAGAGGAGAACCGCCGCAAATACCGTCAGCTCCTTTTCAGCACTGACCCCGTAAGTTTTGATATTTTGTACGTTAGGTTATGGTAATAAAGTATATTATACTTTGCCGACCTTTAGAATTGACTAGAATTGACTATTCTACCTTATGCAGTCTTGAGCCTTAAGTAGATACTTATGTAAAATGTTTTCTCGATCTGAGAAACTGGAATGAAAGTCGTGATTTACATCACGTAATGTTATACTTTATATTATAATCTATGTTATTATAAGGTAAGTAATTACCTTCGTATGTAAAGGGAATCCATAAAAAATACATTATAAATTATTGTGAAACTAGATGATGGCCGCGACTTCGTCAGCGTGGATTTAGCCTATGTCCTTCCCTGGGATGCAATCTACCTCTATGCTGAATTTCATCAAAATTGGTTGAAAAGATGGGTCGTTAAAGTGTAGCAGACAGACAGACCTACTTTTGCATTTATAATATTAGTATGGATTATAAGGCCAACTTCCTTTCAAAAATATTGGCCACATCAAAATAATGACCAAGTTTTTTTTGTTTTTTTTTGTTGTTTTCGACTCTTGCATCAATTTTTTATGACTTGACTGGAAAAATGTTGCCATACCAAAAATCATGAATGAATTAGGCGCCAAGATGAGATGCAGTGTCTATACTTCAGTGAAACTTTAGTAAAGGATTGACTTTTGTACCCAGGCCATCTCCGAAAACATCTCGGGTGTGATCTTATTCCACGAGACCTTGTACCAAAAGGCTGACGACGGCACCCCATTGGTCTCCCTTCTCGAGAAACGCGGCATTATCCCCGGCATCAAGGTCGACAAGGGCGTTGTACCACTCTTCGGCTCTGAGGACGAATGCACAACCCAGGGTGAGCGAGACAAATTACATTTTTCCCTAATGATAAGAGAAGGATGTACGAGTATGTAACTATGAATAAATATCCCGGTTGTAACTCACGTGTTTTGTCGGAAAGCAAGGAAGGAATGCGGGCCCCGGACGGATTCGAAACTAGTCGGGCACTTTCCGACAAAACACGTGAGTGAATATCACTTACGATAGTTTAAACGTTAATAAAGGATGGATGTAGTTTTTAAAGGGCAGCATTATTTAGCCATAATCCATTAGGACTTATCAATAATATTACTATGCCTTTTGTCAATTCAGATAAGGGCACTTAAAGTTCCAAAGATAGTGTAAAAAATATATAATGTAGTTTAGTTAATGAGCTCTGTTTAATACTTCCCACAAGATACCGGATCTCAAAGTCCAAAGGTTGTTTAAATTCGAATAATTAATAATATAATGAAGTCGAGCTCGATATTTATTCGAGCATTATAAATAGGCATATCAATATAATTAGGGGCTCGCCGTTTTCATCAATCTATATCAATGACAAAGTCTCATAAATATATGTACAGCTTGGCAAACTTATTTGTGCGTGCGATGGAGGCGCCACTGTCTTTCCAAAGACATACATTTTAGGGTCAACATAGAGTAGATTCTGTTGGTTCCAATTTTCGCCACACGCAGCGATAGGCATGTCAGAGTACTTCTACATAATATCATTTCAAGGGTGATAAGAATATTCCACTTAGGGCTGATTTTTAAATCGTCAGATAAAGTTTAACGGAGGAATAAATTTGACGTTTTGACAGGTTTTGTATTGAAAATCTGCCAAAACGTCAAATTTATTCCTCCCATAAAATTTATCTGACGATTGAAAAATTAGCCCTTAGTAAATTAAAATTTTGTTGTGAAATAAAGTTTTCGTTCAAAACAACAAACCTTAGTTTAAATGAACATTGATAACCACGCTAACTAGGTACTCAAGACACGAAAGAACAGAATGTATTCTGTTCTTTCGTTATAATATAAAAATAGATATTCAGAAATTTGTGTTCACACCACGACAAATAAATAAGCTATGTGGAGAAATGAGTCGATATTTCAACTCTGCTAAGTGTACTGAGCCCAGGGGCTTTATCCATTTTCTGGCTTATTATTGCTTTTACAATCTCGCTAGTTAAGAATTCTGGCTCGGTGTTAGTTATTTCATCGAAATCATTTCTTGGTAAGTTCTTTGACGAGAAGACAAAATTTGTAATGAACTTTTAAAAGGCACAATGGGCGAAGTAGCCCCAGTGCTTACCTCACTATTTAAT
This sequence comes from Erebia ligea, assembly GCA_917051295.2. NCBI lineage: Eukaryota > Metazoa > Arthropoda > Insecta > Lepidoptera > Nymphalidae > Erebia > Erebia ligea. Next base: position 16,024,152 of record OU785228.1, read on the forward strand.
GAAATCTTAACGACGGGAAAAATACCCGCTCAATGGGGCGAATCGCATATTGTTTTGCTATATAAGAAAGGGGCAAAAGATAATATAAGTAACTACAGACCTATAAGCCTAATGTCCAATGTGTATAAGATCTTTGCCAAAGTCATTCTGGGTAGAATAGAGGCCAAGCTAGATGAGAACCAACCGATTGAGCAGGCTGGCTTTCGCAAAAACTTTTCTACCATCGATCATATCCACACAGTCAAGCAGCTGATAGAAAAGTATAATGAGTATAATAAACCTCCCTACATAGCGTTCATTGATTTTGCCAAAGCTTTTGACAGCCTCTACCATAGCCGTATATGGACTAGCCTGGAAGAACAAGGAATCAACAGTACGTATATAAACATTATCAAAAGCATCTACTTGAACAGCAAGGCACGGATACAATTAGAAGCTTTGGGGAACGAGTTCCCCATAAGGAGAGGTGTAAGGCAGGGTGACCCTTTGTCCCCTAAATTGTTTTCTTCTGTCCTTGAAAGTATCTTTCGTAATCTGAATTGGGATGAAAGGGGTTTATCAATAAATGGCCGCAGACTTCACCATCTCAGATTCGCGGATGACATAGTGATATTCGAAGAATCACCAGCAAAATTGGAGGCTATGATTCAAGAACTAGTAATCGAGTGTAGCCATTTCGGTCTGAAAATTAATCAAAACAAAACAAAAGTTATGACCAATGTAACTGATGCCGAAACACCAATTACAGTAGGAGGTGAAATCTTAGAGTATGTAAAGGAATACACTTATCTGGGACAAATAATCTCGCCTGATGATCAAACAACCAAGGAAACAAACAAAAGAATTGCATTAGGCTGGAAAAAGTACTGGGCTTTAAAGGAAATTTTTAAAAGCAAGGATCTGAGCTTGAACCTGAAGAAAAAAGTATTTAACACATGCGTCCTTCCAAGCATTACATATGCCTGTGAAACCTGGGCACTAAACAAGGCCCATAGGGACAATTTTGAGAGGTGTCAGAGGGCGATGGAACGGAGTATGGTTGGTGTCAAGAAAAGAGACCGAATCAGGAGCTCAGTCATCAGAGCGAAAACAGGTGTCACAGATATACTCAAAAGAATGGATCAGCTGAAGTGGAGGTGGACTGGTCACATGCTCCGAGACCCCCACGGCAAATGGAGTAACCTGGTAACACAATGGTACCCACGGGATGGCAAAAGAAACAAGGGCCGGCAGCAAAGACGTTGGGAGGACGAACTGAAGCTGACAGCTGGTCCATTCTGGAGAAGGGTGGCACAGGATCGCAAGCACTGGAGAGAGCTGGAGGAGGCCTTTGCCGCGAGGCACACAGAACTAAGGGACTTGTTGTAATTAATATATAAAAACTATAATTATTGTGAAAAAGCTCTGTAAATAAAAGGCTATTTTATTTTATTTTATTTTAAGTGTACTGAGAGGATAAGTAATTAAGTCACCTTTCAGATGAAATATTATGGTATCCACACTGTATCCTTCGATGATCCAGCACTAGATGATGTCGGCGACTTCGCGTGAATTAAGTTTTTCATTTCCGCGGAAACTTTAATTTTCCGGAATAAAATCCCACAACCTATCTCTATATCAAATTTCATCAAAATCGGTTGAAAAGATGGGCAGGGAAAGCGTAGCAGACAGACAGACAGACATACATTTTCGCATTTATAATATTAGTATGGATGGAATCCACGAAAATCGGTCACATAATAATATAAACGGACATCGGTTGTTGACCTCTTTCGACATCGGTTGAATATTTTCATACGTGTCAGAACGCATGCCTGACTTGTGCTGTTACGTATTATTAACTTGACCTTGTAGAGTAACCGACGGACAACTCAATGAAATCACCTTGTGTTGTATTATGATATTTTATATAGGTACCGTTAAGTATTTTGGAGATTTCACAAAAAAGGGGAAATGATTCTTCATAATTAACCATAGTTTTCAAACAAGAAATGAGTAATTTGCTCGGAATATTCAGCCAAGCCAATTCGTCATCATTAACACCATTTTCTTGTCCCGCTGCTAGGCAAAAACTTAATCTTTCTAGATTCTTTGTAGTGAAAGTTGCTAAGTAATTGGCTACACAATCCCAATGATTTCATTGGATAAAGTTGCCAACACCGCACAGCGCGTGATCAAAGACCAATAATGACTAGTTTGTTTGCACAAAGCCCCATATTCAAAAAAGATGTGCTTTTCCAAAGACCACCTATCCTATATATATCTAGATACCTGGCCAACTGTATTGGACGACCCAAGTATGCTCCTCTTGATAATCCGAAATAATTTGAGAAAAAAACAAATCTTATAATTTAATACTCTTTTTCACCAGGCTTGGATGACTTGGCCCAACGTTGTGCCCAATACAAGAAAGATGGCTGCCACTTCGCCAAGTGGCGTTGCGTGCTCAAGATCGGCCGCAACACACCATCATACCAGGCTATCTTGGAGAACGCAAATGTTCTTGCACGTTACGCTTCCATCTGCCAGAGCCAGCGCATCGTTCCTATTGTAGAGCCCGAAGTTTTGCCTGATGGTAAGTTTTAACTAATAATATGTTAAAACGATGTTTTGGCCCAACATCGTGCCAAATTCAAGAAAAATTGGTTGCTGATTCGCCTTTGGGTTTAGTTAATCATGATCACCATAATACCAGGCGATCATGGGAGCACAGAAATGCGTTTCTTCATTGTTTTTCTGTCTATGATCGAAAGGAAATTATTTCTAAAGCTTTGCATACCTACTAGTCCAGCAATATGAGTATATGACTGCATCATTACCAACAGGTGAGATCGCAGTCAAGGGCTAACCTGTAGTGGATAAAAAAGAAGTATCTTTAAATTAAAAGTTAATAAGGTATCAAGATAATGTCATTTCTTTCCAGGTGAGCACGATCTGGACCGCGCCCAGAAGGTGACAGAGCAGGTCCTTGCTGCCGTTTACAAGGCCCTTAGCGACCACCACGTATTCCTCGAGGGTACACTCCTCAAGCCAAACATGGTAAGAAGTTACAACCCGCATCGTTGTCTGAGGACGTCCAGTCTGCTGATCCAAAACGTATTTCTCAACGCTCAACGTTTCTGATACGTTTCGTACCACCCGTTGTCCTACGTAAGCGACAAACGCGGTAAAGCGACGGAATGCGACGGAACGCGACAGTATCAAACAGTACGTCGTACAGATACGTCTGTCAGTCGGTATGGCGTCGTATCGCGTGGTGTCAATTCTGTCACTCACCTAAAGGCGACGATATGCTCACCTTCTCCCGCTATAAAACTTTGACGCGGGAATGTTTGTAGTAGCTTCTGATTACTGATTTTTTCGCTTCTGTTATTTGAACACTTGAGGCGGAGGTGGATAATATTTTTTATTAATTATTATAATGTCACAGATTTGTCTGGATCATTAACTGACCAGAGTACTATTGACATAACACAAATTACTTTTTGTTTAATTTTACTTACTTAGCACTTAGGGTGTTGCGGGAGCGGTTGCAATCATAACTTCACTTTGAAATTATTATTTCTTTCTTGTCTAAAATAATCATAACTCCACTTTGGAATTATACTTTCTTTCTTGTCTAAAAGGCTCGTAATAACGTTTCCAGGTGACCGCTGGTCAGTCTTGCAAGAAGACCTACACTCCAATGGACATTGGACGCGCGACTGTCACCGCCCTTCTTAGGACCGTGCCGGCTGCAGTTCCCGGTACGTAACTCATTTTATAACTTTCATGTTTTAATCTAAAAAAAAAATTTTCCTTATTAGGTTGAAGTATGCCTTGGACGAAAGCGATGTCATTCCTGCTCACCAGTTTGGTTTTCGCAAACAGCACTCTACCGTTGAACAAGTTCACAGGGTGTACCATACTATCCGACAGTACCTAGAAAGTAAGAAGTATTGCTCTGCCGCATTCCTAGATGTGCAACAAGCCTTCGACAGAGTATGGCACAAAGGACTCTTGGCCAAAATTAAGAAACTTCTACCACACTCCATGTTCTTACTGCTTGCATCATATCTGAAAAATAGAGTATTTCAGGTCAAGCAAGGGGACGCCAGATCCAGCTTCTACACTTGCTCTGCAGGGGTGCCCCAGGGCTCAGTTCTTGGTCCAGTCCTTTATAATATTTTCACATGTGATGTACCTCAATCTCCTGATGTCACCATAGCAACATTTGCTGACGATGCTGCTTTCCTCTCTTGCAATCAAGATGCCAATCGAGCTAGTTCCAGCCTCCAAAAACAACTTGATGCTATCCATTCGTGGCTTTCTAAATGGCGAATAAAAGCGAGTGCATCCAAATCACAGCACATCACCTTTGCATTAAGACCAGGAGATTGTCCTCCTGTCAAATTAGGAAACGATACTCTACCCTCAGCAAATTGTGTCAAATACCTTGGTTTCCATCTGGACCGGCGCCTGACCTGGAAATATCACATTGAAAATAAAAGAGACGAAATGAAAGCTCGATTCCGAAACCTGCTCTGGTTGCTTGGCCGGCAATCAACACTGAGGCTCAACAACAAAGTGCTTATTTACTGCGCTATGCTGAAACCCATCTGGCTCTACGGCATTCAGTTGTGGGGGACTTGCAGTAAATCCAACATAATGCGCATCCAAAGAGTTCAAAATAACATACTGAGGACAATCACAAACGCGCCCTGGTTTACACGCAACCATGAAATCCATCAATATCTGGATCTGCCAACAGTCAGTGATGAAATCAGCAAGTATTGCAAAAAACACCAAGACCGCCTTGCCAAACATCCAAATCACCGTTGCTACACGCCCCACGAGCGAAACGCCTGAAACGAGCTGATGTGCTCGATTATTGACGGACGGGCGAGCGATGGCTCCCTCGTCTGCAAATGCCATAATGAAACTCAGCTCATCTATTTATAGTCGCAAGACTGATTGCAGATACAAGGCAGAAAAAAAAAAAAAAAAAAAAACTTTTATTCTATGATCTCCTAGTAGAAACATATTGTTGAATACCCAAGCAAGGGCAATTATGGGGGTAATCCATTTCCAGGCTCCATTTCTCACCAAATTCCGTCAAGATGGTTCACAGTCAATGTAGATCTCAATCCAGGCCACCTATGGATCGAAAGACTGTAGCGCTTGACCACAATATCACATGAATTCAATATTTCTATATTCTTTTTTAAATTTTTCAGGAGTTACATTCCTCTCTGGTGGTCAGTCCGAAGAAGAGGCCTCCGTGAACCTGAACGCCATCAACACTGTGGACCTCAAGAGGCCGTGGACCCTCACTTTCAGCTACGGTCGTGCTCTCCAGGCCTCCGTGCTCCGTGCCTGGGCAGGCAAGCAGGAGAACTTGCTCGCTGGACAGCAGGAGTTATTGAAGCGTGCTAAGGTAATGTCCTCTCCGTTTATGGTGCCTTAGTACTTACTATTCGTAGCATACCATTTTGTAAGTATAGGAGACACCAATGTCTGTAACATGGTGGATTTAAAGAAGCTTGAGCCCTCACCGTTAGCTACGGTCGTGCCCTCCAGGCCTCCGTGCTCCTTGCCTGAGCAATCAGGAGAACTTGCTCGCTGGACATCAGGAGTTTTTGAAGCGTGCTGAGGTAGTGTTGTCTCTTTATATGGTGCTAGTACTTACCTCAAATTCTTAGCACACCAAGTTGTTAAGACAGGAGATGCCTATATCGTCAATATGTTGGACCTCAATTATAGGCTGGGCTTACCTTCAGCTACGGACTACGTAGCCAGGTAAATTTTTTGTCATCCAAAGTACATTTGTAATATTTTAATACCTATAATCGACTCCATATTAGCATGCATTAGTCTTGAAAGTTGCTTTTTGTGTGTCTCAGCATGTAACCTTATGTAGTTATTTAGTAATCGTTGTAAGAGCTACTCATAGTCAATTACAAAATTTTTGCCATATCTCTGCACATGTCTATTTGGTTCGTGCTATTTTTATATTGTTCGAGCGATATATTATGAGTAACTTTTATAACGACTTTGCCTTAGAATGTAGAATGTAACTAATATATCTGTTTTTCTTTTCTTCCGCACGTCCCTATCGCATCAATGTCGGCGCATCACGGCACATCCACAATCGAAACCATCGAAATTAATACAATAATATTACTAAATTAATAATTGTCATAATTCTACCAAATTATTTATAAATCCTACCATTTCATCACCATGGATGATGGATGGATGATAATTCTACCATCCTACCATTTATATAACGGTTCAAAATCTATTGTTGTTGCCATATTTCCGAATTTAAAATTTATATTATTTATTTAATTAGGCCAACGGTCTTGCCGCTAGAGGGCAATACGTGGCAGGGTCGATTCCGTCGCTCGCATCTGCCAAATCTAATTTTGTCAAATCACATGCTTACTAGTTTCTAAAATTAGACTTTAACTTTTCGTTGGTACATAAATACTAAACATTTTAGTCACGAAACACAGAATTGAAAATTTATTTGTCCTTTTCCAAATAAGGTAATAGAAAGGATCGCAACACTGTTTTAGTGCTGTAATTTTTTAATAATTTAAGTAAATGCCAAGACCTTCGAGGCTGAGTGAATCTTTAGGCAAGATTAGACATCTTTGCATTTTGAAGCCTTTTAAGGCATGATTGTATTCGAAGCCTATCTTGGAATAGATAAAAATCATATAATCGCTTTACTTTTAAGGCTGACGAAATAATTAATAATAATAGAAAGAGAAAATAATATTATATAGTATATAATATATTCATATATAAATCATAAATAAGTATCAAGTTATTTTAAATTATCTATGTTAAAGTTTCCCAAATTATGGCAACTCTACAATCTATATACAAAATAATGTAATGAACACAATTTTAGTTAAGTTTTTAAAAATTGTATGTACCTACATATACTAATTTACTCACCTTGCCATTTTTTAAAGTTTGTTTCTTGCTTGTTTGTATGTTAGTGTTGTACTTAGAACGTAGATAAGCTAGTTTTGCTAAACCATCGATTCAGGGACTAAATACACTAGGGACGATTTCTCATTTCTCATGTCCGAGGTTACGTTTGACTGCCGAATAAATTTGATGTTTTGACAGATATTGTATATGGATTCTGTCAAAATTACATATTTTAAACGAATCGACCTTTAGTCCTATGCATCTACATAGATAGTACGGATAATAGCTGAATAGAGCTTAATTAGTGTAATTAGTCCCTAACTCATTGATACAATATTATGCAAGATTTATGAAAAAAAAAACCCCAAGTATATTATATCTTTATAATAATGTTTCCTAGTTTTGGATATTTTTTCTGACATTCGTCTTGTATATTTTGTATCAATTCGTTTCTTTTTGTGCTTATTGTAGTTGTTTATTTGACTAACCACATACACAATTTCTTTTGTAATAACAACCCTAACTTAATTTGTTATCGTTTTTTAATAAAACATAGAGCAATGTTGTATTTTATTTTATTTTTTTACCTGAAGTAGATCTAGGACCATACTACCATCGCTTAAATTGTTATTGATTTAATATTGTTGACGTTCTTGTTTTAGAATTATAATCCTTTTTTTTTTTTTTATCCACTACAAGTCAGCCCTTGACTGCGATCTCACCTGATGGTAAGTGATGATGCAGTCTAAGATGGTATCGGGCTAACCTGTTAGGGGCATGGCAGTTATATTAAACCCATACCCTTATTCGGTTTCTACACGGCATCGTACCGGAACGCTAAATCGCTTGGCGGCACGTCTTTGCCGGTACGGTGGTAACTAGCCACGGCCGAAGCCTCCCACCAGGCCAGACCAGGGAAATTCAGAGATTATAAATTTCCGAACCCTGCCGGGGATCGAACCCGGGACCTCCGCACGTTAAGGCAACAGCGCCAATTATAATCCTTACTAGATGATGCCCGCGACTTCGCGTGGGTTAAGTTTTTTTTATTTCCGCGGGAACTCCTTAATTTTTCGGGATATAGCAGCCTATATCCTTCCCCGGGATACAAACTATCCCTGTACCAAATTTCATCAAAATCGGCTGAACGGATGGGCCGTGAAAGCGTAGCAGACAGACAGACAGACGTAATATTAGTATGGATTTTAGTGACGTCACGAGACAAAACAATTTTAAAATAATACTGCTTCAAGCGGTGGTAGGAAGTAGGAACCCCTCTGACTTAAGCGCAAAACACACAGGGAACGGGCGCGCGGCTGGTTGAATTCCTTGTATTTATATTAAAGCAAGATCCAGACACCCTGTTGTTTTATAATTTAAGAGTGTCTGACAGGTGGTTGCAATCGTACTAGGTGTCTGACAATGGACAACGTGGTTTCTAATATTATTCCAAAGAAAAATATAAAAAAACGGAGCTTAATGCTTTAACGAATTTGAGGTGCCACCTTTTCTACCTGATACCTTCCAAAGCAACCGCGATCCAAACTTCATAGTCGGGGATCGTTTAGATTAGAGACATACATGGAAAAACATTCAGCTTTAATAAAATAACGTAGGTCTGATCGTCGCGGGATCTTGGACCATATGGACGACATCACACAGTTTCACCCGACACGCGCCCGACTCGACCCGCGCCCTTTCCCTGTGTGTTTTGCCCTTAAGACTGGGAGATTACTGTGACGTCCATAATGATTTCCATCTACAGCTGAAAAGGCATTATGCAGTCGTACAAGTAAAATGTGGCTAAAAAAACATTCACACAAATAAGGCCGACGCATACTGACTAAGGCTGCCTTTTCACCAGAGATGAGGTTGTCAAGCTACGGATGTACCTATGTCAAACCCACCAATAGGAGCGCTTGATCTAACATCTAGCGATCTAGGGTATGTTCCGATATACACTGCAAGCATTGTTCAGTGATCTTTGACTGGGGAAAAATTCGTTCCGTTATGGACTGACAGTATACTGCCGCATTATCCTAGGGAAATATTTTGACGACCTCCGTGGCGCAGTGTGTAGCCCTGTTGTCTTAACGTGCGGAGGTCCCGGGTTCGATCCCCGGCAGGGTCAATTTGGGAATTTTTAATTTCTGAATTTTCCTTGGTTGGCCGTGGCTAGTTACCACCCTACCGGCAAAGAAGTGCGGCCAAGAGATTTAGCGTTCCGGTACGATGCCATGTAGAAACCGAATAGGGGTATGGGTTTAATATAACTGCCATGCCCCTAACAGGTTAGCCCGCTACCATCTCAGACTGCATCATCACTTACCATCAGGTGAGATCCCAGTCAAGGGCTAACTTGTAGAGGATAAAAATAAAATATAAATATGACGTCATAAATGTTCGCCATTTTGGCACTGGCGTTTTCGAGGTAAGGTGCTCTCGGTGCTGACTGCGTTCCGTTACCGTATTGCTAACTATAAAGGAACGGCTTTGCAGCTAAATAATAATAAAATTGACGTCACGCCTTATAGTGCTCGCAATGTATATCGGAACATACCCTTAAACTATTGAAATCATTGCTTACTTCATTGCTTACCGGGATTCGAACCCGAGACTTCCTCAGCCGCAGTTGAACATGATAACCACTAGATCGACGAGGCAAATCAATATACTAAAGCTGAACAAATTATAAAATTATTCAAGAATCAACTTTTTCCCTGCGAGAGTAGAGAGCGCCTGCCTGATTTTCACCTGCAAAAACTGTACAAATGGGTATTTGACCATTCAAATGAAATATGTTTTAGTGATTATTAAAATATAGAGGATCTCCCAAAAGTCGTAATATCCACGTCCCCTTTTATGTCTGAAAACCATTTTAACTATCAATTGAAGTAAAAAAGTGTGTCGAATTTGATGACGTCACAGTTCAGTATTTCATACATCCCATACTTTTGCGCGCGTTTTGAGTTTTGTCATTTGAGCAAGCTAAGAAAAGCAATGATTTTTGATCAAGATAAGATACTATGTATTGATTTGATTTGATGTTCATCGCGCCCATCGACCATACAACATAGACTCCTCATATAGGGCGAACACTTTCAGACAACACATCAGACTTAATAGGTCTTATATAATTCCACGCCCTTGTAACAAAACCTACCGAGTTATTTAAATATTAATTAGAGTATATCGATAATTAATTATCGATAAATAATTATTAGGAGTTAGGACCCCATCCCATTTGATTTATGATTTTTTTTGACCTTGAGTAGACCAATCAGCGTTTAGTACCCCGCGCCCGCTTACTTGAGTCATTTGACTGAATTGTTTGCATTACGAAAGCATAGTAATTAGGCGTCTATTGGTTGTGTGGTCGATGATCGCGCCTAATCAAACAATCGCCGCTTTTTGGCGAAGCTACTAATACGCTGTTTTCATCTTTCCAGGCTAACGGCCAGGCGTCCCAGGGCAAGTACGTCGCCGGATCCGTCACAGGTGCAGGCGCCGATGCCGGCCTTTTCGTTGCTAACCACGCATACTAGACACTCAAAATACACACTTATAACCTCCTAAAAGCCCTACTCTCCTAGTATAGCGGCCGGTATCATCGATATATATGTAGGTACTAGATGGGCCCTTTCATAGAAAAAAGTTGGGCGTCCGACTTGTAGGGCATGCCCCTCACCTGTCTGTCCTTGTCCCCGCCATAGTGCTGTCCCGCTTTTCAGAAATGCTGTTAGTAAAATAAGTCCACATTCTTTGTTTGACAGGGTCCGTCTATGTAAATTGAGGTAGTTGGCCGGTATAGCTTGGCAAACTGTCAATTAAAAATTTACGTCTTAGGTTCAACACAGAGTACATTCGAATTTCGACACAGGCACAAATAAGATGGTCAGAGTTATTGCGGCGATCACGACACTGAAACATTATAGTCTATGAAACCAAGATGGCGTTTCTAGGAGGCATAAAAGAAACACTAGCCCATACCTCTATACTAGGAAAAAGCACTTTGTTTTTAAACGCTGCTTAAATTTTAAAATCAAATCAAATTATGTATGAATTGTGTATTGAATTTATTGACGTGTTTTTGGAATTTTGTCCGACTAAATTTAGAAGCGTCACTTAGTATTTAAGGTGCCCTCAAATTATTATTCAAAGCATTATTGATGCGCAGTACGGGCATACTGAAGTAGGTATATAAAACAGTAATTGAGAGTAAAATATTATGAAACACCACAGTGATATTTTGCTCCTTCAATTACTAAGCTGTCTCAAAAAAACAACTCCATAATAATAACTAAGACAATTATTGCTCGGGCATTATCTGTAGGCGATCAGGAAGGTTAGTTTTGAATAGATATTGTAATTTATTTAAACTTACTTATCCCAATTCAAAACCTTCTCCTCCATGTCTCGTTTTATTTATAAAAAACAAGGAACGGAACAAATACACTGAGTTTCACATTAAGTATTATGTGTATAGTTTTCATGTTTTTTTACGGTAAGCATAATATACAAATTTTATCACGCACAACAACGACATAACTACAGAAACACTTTAAATAGTGTGATTTTACTATTAGATGGCGCCATTTTGTGTTAAAGTTAGAAATATTCGACAAAATGTTGTCTTTGGCATAGATAGTAAATTATTCTCTAGAATTTAAATGTCAAATGAGTATAAAGACGTTTTTCTCTGTAGGGTAGTTAACAATTTAGAAAATCTTTGATATAATATGCTGAAAATTATATAAAAAAATGTATTTGTCGTTGATCTGTTGAAGTAGTGTTGTCAGAGTTATTGAGATTAGATGCCATTTTAGATGCTTCGCTGTACTGTTTGTGTAAGTGTAATAAAATAGAAATTTGTACAAAAACCACAGTTAACAGTTTCTATCGAATATCTAGAGGCAAAAATATACATCTAGAGTAATTAATTTTATAAAATTGTAATAAAAATAACCGTTTACACACATGGCTATTTATATTAAGTATTTATACTTAATGGTAATGATTTTTACTTTAGTTTTTTAATGTATTTTCATATTTTAAGAGTAAAAAATAAATCTAATATTATTATCGATCAGTAATGTAGTTTCATTTATTAAACCCTAGATTAGAAAACATATTATTGTAGGTTTATTTATTTCATGTTCTGTACCCATTTAAAGCCGAAATTAATACTTAATCTATCTGTAATCCATCGACGGTGTCGGGCCATGAGAGTAAAGGAACAGAGAGTGCATCTGTGTTTGCGCACACATTTGTGGACTATAATATCTCCCGCGCAGATGGCTAATCTCTGGAGATTTGCCTCCGTGGCCGAAATTGCGGTTGGGAGGACATTATAATTAATAAATCTGTCGATGCAGCATAGTTGCGTTTGTTATATTTTGTCAAAAAGGACAATTCAACCTTTGACAACTTTAATATAGGTAACTAACGTTGCTAATTAACATATCGACGTATTACAGATAGATCGATTATTAATTTCGACCGTTACACACCCCCTCCATTTCAGACATCGTAACAGTGGCGTGCAGGTCACAGTTGCATAAAAACACTGCTTACCCAGTTACCCTAGTTAAAATAGCTCAATGTAAAAATGTTATGTAATCTACTTCATCAATGATTTACCAGTAAACAGTACCTAGGTAGTAGGTACCTATATAATGCATATCCTGACTTCGAACTATGTGTACCTACGCCACAGTTATAGGTAAGTAATATATCCCACCAACGTCGATATAATTCAAGCCTCGAAATACAAACTCCAATAAAATACTTAAAGATCCTTGATATAGCGTAGTAGAACAGCTCGTATAAAGCCTAAAGGCAATAAAACTTATTTTTTTAAGGAGATTGCGTCCTCGCGGTAGTAGATAGTATAATATATGTACCTACTATTAAATCCAAACACTGTTTTAACCATTTATAATACTTTAATTCAGCAATTTACACGGACACACATCTGTCATCTTCGATGATAATCATAGAGTTCCCAGAATTCAGTGTTGCCACTCTACAAAACCTTAGTAGGGATACCATACCTAAATTGTATTTAAGTTTCCATCTAACACTACCTATTGATGATGATTTTTAATCGACTTCCTAAAAGGACGAGGTGCGTATTTCAATATTATCGTTCATAAGGTTATCGCTTTAAGCGCTGCTTGCAGAAGTATGGACGATTTTGAGCTTTAAAAAAAAGTTTGGTCTATTTTACTTTGAAGGGTTTTGACGCTCTAAGATGCAAAGTCCTACTTATATACTAATCCTGAGGATGCGTATCCACCAGAGAATATATTGTGCTACATTGATATGCTACGGATGTGTGTCAAACCCACTAATAGGAGGGCTCGATTTCATAATATAGCTTAGATGGCTATATCTTAGCAACATAGTACATCTCTGGTGGAAACGTACCCTCTAGAGCTTACACCTAACGTATCATACTAATATTATAAATGCGAAAGTGTGTTTGTTTGTTTGTTGGTTTGTCCTTCAATCAAGCCGCAACGGAGCAACGGATCGACGTGATTTTTGGCATGGGTATAGTTGAAGACATGGAGAGTGACATAGACTAAGCATTTTTATCAAGGAAAAGTAAGTAGTAAAAGAAAAAACAAGAAAAAGTGTTCGCGGGAATCAAAAAACTTAACGCGGACGAAGTCGCGGGCATCAGCTAGTACATTATAACTTACACGGTATCACCATCTATAAAGTTACTACAGACAAGACGTTAAAAGTCACTAAAATAAGTATTCAATTCCCCAGAAAGCACTTTATGTAAATAACCTTTAGAAAACAAACGTTAATTCTAATTACTCATTAAGTAGGTAGGTACAGGTGAGGTGTTTGACCTTTAAAAGCTAGGGTTTTAAGGGGCCATTACGAAATAAAAATGTGAGAAGCTTAGATTTGGGTATTGTATGCACTGTAGTCTTATCTGTAGCTTCTCAGCCCCTCATTAAACGGACTTAGAAAACTGCTCAATATTTCGTTATAGAACATGGTCTCAAATATAATGTAGCGAAAACCGAAATGCTCGTTTTCAAAGCGGGCAAGGTTCCGGAGACCATTCCGCCGGTGTTTTTGAATGGTTCGTCAGTTCGGGTTGTTAAGAGCTTTAAATACTTGGGACATATCTTAGCAGACGACATTAAAGATGACAAAGACATGGAGAGGGAACGCAGGGCTCTCTCGATACGAGCTAACATGATAGCGGGCGCCGGGCAGATTCGCGCGTTGCTCTGATGACGTGAAGGTGACGTTATATAATATTATAGCATTCTGTCAATGCTTCTACACTTGCCAGCTGTGGACAAAGTTTACCAAGCGCAGCTTTAATGCGCTTAGGATACTCCTTCCGAATCCTAATGAAGCACCCGCGTTTCTGCAGTGCTAAAGCCATGTTTGCTGCTGCGAGAGTCCCTGACTTCTTTGCCATACACGCTTCCTTCTGAAAAATACTACCTACTAAAGACAAAGTACCATTATTCTATCTTGTGTGCCGTTATCGAGGATTTAAGTAATCCTTTTGCTAAACACTGGTCTAACCTGCATCGATTCGGTGCGACAACAACACTTTCACTTGATTGTTTTTTTTTTTTAATTTTTTTGTCCGATTTATAAGTAGGTAGGCATTTATTTAATAATTTTGAATATATTTTTGAACTTAAATTTTTGTCGCACATTTAACGTTACTGTTCTGTTTCATATTGTCATTCTGTGTCATATTTGTTAAAGTACTTACTATGGGTTGTAATTATTGCCTAAAATAAAAGTTATTTATTTATCTACGAAGCAAGAGATGACATTAAATAAAAATGGTGGATGGGAGCAAAGATGAGCATGACTTTGGGGAAATCCATACTAGATACTATTAAACAATGTGAAAGTGTTGATTTCGATGAAAGCCATACAGCCTTACAGGTAATAAAAGCGTAGCAGACAGACAGACACACTTTCGTATTTATAATATACCTAATAGTACATTTTATAATATTAGAGTAGCATGGATGTTGTTTTATAAGTTGAAGTAAAAGCTTCCAAAAGTTTCAATACGGGCTCTTAATTACCGGCCAAAGACACCTGAAAAGATTCAATGGAGGTTCTTTAATGAGAGTAGGTACATAAATACTTAAGTAGTTGTAGGAATAAGATGCTTAAAAGCTTACTTAGCATTTAAGTTAGTAAGTGCATAAGTAAGTAGGTAGGTACATTACCTAAATGCTTAGCTTATAGGTACTTTTATCGTCGATCTTAACTTTAAAATGTGTATGAAAACGTGTAACTATATCAAACACTCTATAAAAGGGCAAAGACATTCACTATTACATGGTGTGTTTCCATTGTAAGTGCCTCCCCCCTGTCCGGGAAATTCCAACGACCTCCATGGCGCATGGGTTCGAAATATAGATTTCCAAATCGACCCTTCGAACTTCGCTGGGTCTCACGCTATGGCTAGCGAGAGACCCAGCTGTTAGAGAATACGCCACAAAAAATTAACGCTATGACTATTGTTTATCTGTTTGCTCTGAAAAGTTATTTTTATTTTCATAGCATACCTTCAAATTTCAATGGATAAAAATACACCTATGTCAGTGGCTTTCATTTTGATATTTCTATTGAAATAAGTTGGTCTTGCAATTAGTCAAAGTTCAATAAAATGATTGCTTACCGCCTGCGACACTCTAAGAGTCTAGACTCTACAGCATTGAATTTATTTATTTTAGTACAGCTAATCAGTTTTGAAAATTTTGACGTGTCGTACCAACACAAATCAATGGAAACGTGGACAAGTCTGTATGTTTAGTGTAATGGGTTCACTACACAAATAATGATACCCACTGGCGTCGTGCTTGCGCATAATGAACACTCTATAACCATATTAGTACAATAAAAGCGGAGATGTCGGTCTGTTGCTTTTCCACGACAGATCCATAACCGACTAGCTGATGCCCGCGACTTCGTCCACGTGGATTAAGTTTTTTAACTCCCTCGGGAAATCCTAATTTTCCGGAATAAAAATTAGCCTATGTCACTCTCCAGATCCTCAACTAGGTCCATGCAAAAATCACGTCGATCAGTTGTTCTGTTGTAAGTTGTAGGTAACGTGATTGAAGGACTAAACCAGATTTTGAAGCTTATCCCGGAGATAGATATAGGTTTTTTAAATTTTAAAGGCTACTTTTTATTGGGCAATGATTTCCCTCGGCATTATTTAAAACATAACACCACCTATACTTATTACCACCACGATACTTATCGTCATAATAATAATTGGATTATTTGGTTTCCAACGGTATCCAACCTGAGAACGAAACCATAATATTATACATATATCCCAGTATCTAAGTATACGTACCTACGTAATATTACAACATGGGATGACACAGATTCGATTTCCAGAAGGCAAGGACGATGTAGGAAAAAAATTATGATTTCGAGTGGCCCATGGCTAACCTTTGTATATCTATTACTTCAAAAACGTAGGGTGAAGACACACACCGAGCAGAAAGTCCGCGGAAAACGCACGCGTTTTATGGAAAGCATGTTTCGTCTTGTCGTGGTAGTCTGTGCAGCTGCATTTAGGCGAATCACACACTGCAACACGCCCCGCAACGGATCGCGGCACGCTCATGCTGCTTCCAGTCTTCCACGTATACGGAGATGCGTTGATAAGTGGTAATGCGCGTAATTTGCATGTAAACTAATACAACTTGCAAAAACACCTCCCCACGTTCTGCCATGTGGGATTCGCTTTAAAAAGCGCGCGATGGACTTTTCGTCCGCCAATCATTTTTTTCTGTCCTCAGTGTCTTTCACGTCCCTAATGGAACGTACTTAGGTAGTTATTCCTTAGGTCATAATATGACATATTATAGGTACGTAAGTATTTACATACACTTCGTACATATACCTACTTCATGCATTATATTCTTCGCACGCGAGCTCTAAGGAATCGGCTGACACTGCGCAACGTCGCTTCATACCCCGCACGCTCCCATACTAGTGCCGACCGTGACGCGAGAGTACGCTTTATCGAGTCCTGTCTTTAATTTTGCGATAGCAATGTTACATTGTACTTTAAATAGTACTAGAGTTAAAAGTTTCTTTGTGTGTGCAAATAGCTGCTAAATTTTTAAATTCCTTAAAGTACCTAAGTACTGATTATTCTGATAATCTGATTGCGACAGTGATAGATTTTAAGTTCAGTTTGTACGGTTCATTATAATTAAATTTTATCATACAATTAGTTTTTTCTTCCATAATGCACATATTACTATCCTCATAGAATTATTATTTAATAAATAATTAAATGCACGCGCACAGATACATGAGATGCGTTAGTATCGATAACGTAATATCGACTAAATCACAACTCTATCTCATTACGTCAACATTCCTTCAGATTCCTCGGACCTCGCGCGCGAGCTGTAGCTCATTAAGATGTACAAGGTAGGTACTTACCTAGTTAAAATAAGTACTTATCTACCGCACATTCTCTAATGCGTACGTGGACAGATACGAATTTAATAAGTACCATGGCACACTTAGAAGCCATTAGTATTTTTTATGTTGTAAGTAAGTACCTAAGTACTTAACTACCTACTTAGTTATCTTTTAAAAGCTTCCATCCAAAAATGGGATCCATTTCCTCAACTCGGTTACTTCACTTAGTTTAAAACTCCCTAATGACTAAAGATGACGTCAATTACAATCGTTTTAGGGTTGCTAAAAAACAATGTAACTGTAACAACCTATTTGTGGGATTCCGTACCTCAAGAAAATAATGGAACCCTTGTAGGATCACTTCGTTGTCTGTCTGTCAACAGTCAACACCTTATTTCTCGGTAATTAGTGTGGAGGATCAAGTTGAAATTAATATCAAACATACTAAGGTCTACGGTCCCTTGGAGCCACAGAGTACTTTTTTTATCTTGGAGCTGTAAAAAAATCAAGCTTCTAAGTCAACGCAATCAATAGCTATACATATATATACGGCCGTTTATGCCGCATATTTTGAAACTCACCAATTGGTAAGTTTCTTAGCGGATGCCTACGTCGTACGTAATAGTTATCTGTATGCCACATTTCAGCCCGATTCGTCCAGTGGTTTGAGCTGTGCGTTGATAAATCAGTCAGTCAGTCACCTTTGTAATATAAAAATGCAAAACTGTGGATGGATGGTTGTATTGTATTGTATATTCTTTATTGTACACCACAAAAACATAAACGAAACAGATACCTAACAAATATGAAAACTTAAAACGTAGATACAATAAGGCGGTCTTATCGCTAAGTAGCGATCTCTTCCAGACAACCAATACGGAGAAAAAGAACAAGTGGACAGTGGGAGGTGGTGCATAAAAATAAACTAAAGTACTAATAGATACATGATAGGTGGGGGTATAATAGATGGTTGGCCGATGGATGGATAAATATTTGCTACACGATCACGCCAGACCGGCTTAATCTGGATGAAATTTGGCACAGAGATAGATTATAATTAATTAAGCTCTAGAATATCGTCGTAAATACTTCCATCTGTTATACTTACACAAGATCATCCATTCTGAAATTGACTCTCCTACCTTACTCGCATTAATAAATATAAATATTAATTACAGAATAAGAAAACCGAAACCCTTCGCCCTTTATGTCTACATGAACAATAGGTACTTCATAATACAATCCCATCGTTCGCATGTGTCGCCTTTACAACGATCTTTCCAAAAATGATCGCAATGTTAACATTGACATTTTCAATAATAAAATAAATACATTCAAAAAACACATTTCTAATTGTATTAAATAATATTTGTAATGTATTTTATTGTCTTTAAATTATCAATCATTGTTGTTTGTATTTTGCTAATCAATTTTATAAATTCTATGCATGATCTCTCTGATTTGTATTTGTAACTTCATACACTTAGATATCTGTTTCATTCCATCTTCATTCATTCACTATTCTTTTCTATTTATGTTATATATTTTGTGTATAAGTCATGCTGTGTGCACATGTTTTGGGTTATAACTTAGAACCGATCCTATCATTTTATTATTTATACTTACCTGAAATGTTGTAGTTATTTCCTGTTTTGTGTACCATATAAACAATAAACAATAAACATTATACAATAACACAAGTAACTTTTATCCCGGAAAATTACAGAACGGACGAAGTCTCGGCCATCGTATACACCTTATACCTACCTATATATATGTTCTACTTATTGTATTTTAGAAGTCGTTTTAAGTGGCCAAATTATTTGTGCCGTCGTCGCCCGCTACACGTGAGTTCCTTGTAACCAACACGTGACAAGACATGTGAATATTGGATCAATTCGAAGTTTATATACTTACTAGGGCTTTCGAATACCGGTTTTTCGCAATACCGGTATTAATACCGGAATGATTTTTTTCAATACCGGGATCCCGGGATCCCGGTATTGGAAAAAATTTAAAATGTGGTAGATGTTTTTTAACTTAAAATTAGTCTTTTCTGACGCAAACGGCACCATAAAAAACAGTTTTTTCATAAAAAAAAATTTTCAAAAAATTAACTCAAAAAAGGGCCTTTTCTGCATAAATTCAGTGAAGAAAAGCCGTTAAGTAATTCCTTCACTCTATTTTATATCATACAATATTTTATGAAATTGTATTTTCTTTAAAAAAAATCACCAAGTATTGATTTTTAGATTTATTTGTATTTTGAGTATTGAGATAGTTATTTACGCGTTGACTTAATTCTTACGAAACTATCGTTTGTTTCATGTATGTATAAGGTAAAAATTACGGACGACGTAATGTTCTGAAACTCCATCACATCATCATATAAATATTATAAATGGGAAAGTTTGGATGGATGGATGTATGGATGTATGTTTGTTACTCAATCACGCTCCAACGGATGAACGGATCTGGATGAAATTTGGCACAGAGATAGATTATAGTCTGGAATAGCACATAGGCTACTTTTTATCCCGGAAAATTAAAGAGTTCCCGCGGGAACCGAAAAACCTCAATCCACGCGGACGAAGTCGCGGGCATCAGCTAGTTTTAAATACAATCTTATTAAGTAATACTTATATTATTATCATATAATCAATTTCTTATTCATATCAATCAGAATATCAACTATATGATTTTTAAAATAGAACTATTTTTGGATGAATTCTTACGAAAATATATATTTTTAACATCCATTGAATTTTGAATTTTGAATATAAAGTATATTTGTGACGCACTTTTTCAACGTACACACAAAATTAAATAAATATGGCAGGGAATTTTAAATAATTAGTATATTAATGTCGAAGATTGTAATTTAAACTACTATCGTCGTCGTCGTCTCAACCTATAGACATCCTGGACGTAGGTCTCCTGCATAGATCGCCACAGAGCACGGTCTTGTGCCCCTTGTTTCCAGCGGCTCCCTGCAGCTACACGCTTGAGATCGTCCGTCCACCTAGTGGGGGGTCGTCCATCACTGTGCTTCCCGGTGTGAGGCCGCCATTCAAGCACTTTGGGACCCCAACGCCTATCGGTTCTACCAACTATATGCCCCGCCCATTGCCACTTAAAGCTTGGACTCTTCGAGCTATGTCGGTTACTCTGGTTCGCCTACGGATCTCCTCATTTCTGATTTGATCACGCAGGTATACTCCAAGCATAGCTCTCTCCATTGCCCGCTGAGTGACCCTGAGCCTTCTTAACAGGCCCAAAGTTAGCGACCATTTTTCGGAGCCGTAAGTCATCACTGACATCACGCACTGTTCGAAAACTTTCGTCTTCAGGCACTGAGGAATTTTGGACGAGAAGATGTCGCGGAGTTTCCCGAACCCTGCCCAGCCGAGTTGGATTCGGCGGTTGACCTCTTTCTCGAAATTGGACCTACCTAACTGGACTGTATGTCCTAGGTATATGTACTCATCAACAATTTCGAGTGCAGAATTCTCAACTAACACAGGTTGGGGCTAAACGTGTGCATTAGAAATGATCTTTATCTTGCTCATATTCATTTTTAGGCCCACCTGTTGAGGAACTACTCAATGAGTAATAAACGATATTTTTGTAAGAAGTCGATCGAAGTCGAAGAAAACGATAATTTTGTCAAAACACAAATTAATCTAAAATCCAATAGTTATTATATAAAAGAAAATAATATTATACTCGTATTATAATAAAATATGCATTAGACTTTATAAATCAGATTTCTGAACGTTTTGAGAGAAATAGAAATGCCAAGCCACAGGGATCTAAATTCAAACACTAATTTTTCCCTCTGAGTGAACAAAAACGACTTTTCTTCACTGGTTTTAAGCAATAAAAGCGCTCTTTTTGAGCTAATATGCATATGATACAAGTTTTAAACTTAGCCGAATAAAATACAGTGGCATCTACCAAGAAATATATGCAATTGTCACCGTTTCGTTTATAGTGTCACCAATACCGGTATCCCGGTATTAGACATTTCAATACCGGTATTGAAAACCGGCGAAAAAAGTCCGGGATCCCGGTATTGGCCAATACCGGGATCCCGGTATTGGAAGCCCTAATACTTACCTACTACCCATTACCCACTCTATCATCTTGTAATGGCAATTTAAAGCAATTTACTTTAATCAGAGTTAAATATCAGTTTAGTTTTTTGTGAATAGCTTTGGATGTTTGTTTATACCTAAGCTATTCCTACTCGATTATAATATAAAGTTTATACGTAATTGGGGCTGATTCTGTAGTGCACAATCTCTAAACTAAACTAAAATGGCAGCTTTAAATCTAGTTCTGTCCCTTTCCGTAGGGAGTATTATGAAAGGGTTAGCAATATTTGTAATGCTCTAATTTCAGTTTAGTTTAAAGATTGTGCACTACAGAATCAGCCCCACTGGGGCTGGGGGTAGTGCGCAATCTCTAAACTAAACTAAAATGGCAGCTTTAAATCTAGTTCTGTCCCTTTCCGTAGGGAGTATTATGAAAGGGTTACCAATATTTGTAATGCTCTAATTTTAGTTTAGTTTAGAGATTGTGCACTACAGAATCAGCCCCAATATCTACTTATGTTTTACGCTAAAACACTAATGCTGAGATTTATAGAGCATACTTTGACTTGTACTAACTTTGCTCAGGCTTTACCTAGAATTAAAACGAGATGGACTTATCTGAGTGTCATAAATCTATCTCGTTTTAACTCTGTCTTAAGTCAGAGCTAAGTCAAAGTGCTTAGATCTCAGACTAAGACCAGTTTTCACCGACAATACCTGGAACGCACAATAAATGACCCAATATCACTAAAAATAAGTAATTAATTTTATCGAACACCTATGTACATGGAATTTCCCTAAAAATTAAAAGCTGATAATTGGGCTTATATCTGCAGGTCTCTTAGATTTAGTGATGTCATAATAATATTATGTCTATGAAAACGGGCATTAGAAAGGCATAGAAGCGTGGCTTTCTTAATAATTTTATCTACTTAAAATAAAGTTAAGTAGGTATATTTTACTGAGTAAATACATAATTTTACTTACCTACACATAATATTTATATTTACTTAACTTCCGCAATTCGGCCCTTCGCACCGAATAATTAATTTCCTATTCCAAATTTAATTCGTAACATCTCGCTAGATACCTATTTACGTCATTTTTGAATTCACAAAAGTATTACAAAAGGATTTTGAATGACGCCATTTTGTCCACACTTCGTATCTATTTCGTAACTCAAAAGTTAATTAGGTCATTCGACTTCGCTTAATTCTTTCGTTAAAAAGCTGCAAATTATATATACTTAAATATTTCGTGCTGCGTAGGTACCTACGTGTCGTAAATTAAAAAATATTCGTACTTAATTATCAATTTCGTTTTAACGGTGAAAATACTTAGTTTGTAAAACTTTACAGAATTGAATAACCAATTAATCATTATTCGTAATTACTGAATAGTTATTTAAATTTTATTCGATTCGTTATTCGTTTCAAATAACTATTCACTTCGATTAAAACATTGCGACAGTTTTCGTAGATCGATAACTTTGCAATTTTGTATTCGTATAATTTCGTACATTATTCGTCAAATGAACAAACATAAAGGTTTCGTCGTTTTTTATACATTGTCTGTCTAATATTCGTACTTTCTATCGTAATAATAATTATTGGTTAACAAAATAAGATCAAACGTTTTCAACCAGAAACAAAAAGTAGGTACGACATACATCGAGCGGCACTTTTAGCATTTATACCTTACGACCACGACACGACTTACGACTTTAGTTTAAAAATATTTTTTTTTTCGTTTTCGTTTAATTTTGAGTTTTAGCTTAGTAAATCGTACTATAAGACGCACGGCAGTGCTTTGAGCCAAGTTTTGCAAATTTAATTTTTATTTTTTTTTGTTCTTTAAATTTTATTTTCGTTTTAATATTTTCTTTTATTCGTTTAAATCATGACTGAATCAATTGAATATACTCGTTTGATGCATAGGAGAAGTTGTATAGAACAAGAATTAGATACAATAATTCAACTAGGAATGGAAGCAAATTCGAATACAGATTGTTATCGCAAATTTATGGTTTCGTGTATGGGACTCGCCCGTATACAAGACCAATTTGAGGAAATTCAATCAGCTATCGAGACATTAGAACTTGAAAGTACAAAGGTGTTGAGTCCAGAACATAGCAAAACTCGTTCAAGTTTTAATGATTTAATTCGAGAAATAATGAGTATAAAATTCGGTTTCGATGAATCAACATCGAAACCGGAAGTTCTTCAAAACTTAAAATCGGATAAGAAGCCAGTTAAATTACCACCGTTAGCAGTTCCTACATTTTCGGGCGATTACAAGCAGTGGAACTCGTTTAGTGATCTTTTCATCTCGTTGATCGACGAAAATAAAGACCTTTCAGACGTGGCTAAATTTCAATATTTGCTATCATATGTTCGTGGTGATGCAAGCAAATTATTGAGAGGGATGCCCATTACCGGTGGTAATTATAAGAAGGCATGGGGAATTTTAGAATATAATTATAAAAATGAACGCCTAATAGCGATGCAACATATGGACGCTTTATATAAGCTACCAAATTTAAATTCACCGTCTGCTTCCGGACTACGCACCATTCTTAGTGGATTTTTAGAAAATATCGGCGCGTTAGATTCGATGGGTTTTCCGATCGATGAGTGGGACTTCGTCTTATACCACATGTTATATCGAAAATTAGATCAAGACACGCGTCGTGAGTTCGATAAATCAATTCCGACTAACTCAGTTCCTAGATTTTGTGAACTTCAAGAATTTTTAAATCGTGAGATTGTTGCTTGGGAAAGTTCGCGCCCAACTTCACGTTTCGATTCGTCTCGCTCTTCTATGCAAAAAGATAGATCTCGTGCTACCTCGTCATTCATTACTTCTCCTGAATGCAAAAAATCGACTGACTCGAATTCGAATAATTCAGCTAAATCAAGCGCGTGTGTATTATGCCACCGAGGATCTCATTCACTATATTCATGTAAGGCATTTAAGAATAAAAAACCGTATGATAGATTCGTATTCGCAAAACAAAATGGGATATGTCTCCGATGCCTAGAATCCATGCATGATCCAAATGAAACATGTGCGAAAATCCGGTGCTCCGTGTGTGATGCTTCTCATCACTGTACGATGTTACATTTCGTAAGTACTTCTAAAGAATCGTCAGAAGCTCAGTCGGAAGAAGAAGATCAACCTCCAACTGAATCGACTAATATTGTTTCGTTATATTCGACAGATACTACTTCTAATCAACATACGGTTGTACTTTCGACAGCTATCGTTTTAATTCGTGATTCCTCTGGTAACTTTGTTCGCGCTCGAGCTCTCGTCGACCCAGGCTCAGAAGCTTCCTTCGTCACCGAGGATTTAGTAACACGTCTTGGTTTAATTCGTCGTAAATTAGATACGCCTATTCAAGGCATCGGTGATCTAACTACCAGTTCGAAGGGATTTGTAACAACAGATATAAAATCACACATCGGTTCGGGATCCGAATTAGCTCTTCGCGCGTTGATTTTGAAAAACATCACTTCGAATAAACCTTCGAACTTTATTGAGACAAAATCGTGGTCTCACATCAAGCATTTGCATCTTGCAGATCCTCACTTCAATTTACCGTCATCTGTAGATATTCTTCTAGGAGGAGATATCTATGATGACATTTTCGTCGGAGAAACTATTCGTGGGCCTATTGGTACTCCAATGGCTATCTCTAGCTCGTTAGGTTGGCTTCTCATCGGAAAAGTCGATCTAAACTTCGTTCGTAATTCTGATTCGAAAACAAACAATGTTTCATCTTTCGTCGCCTCATATCAAGAGAGTAGTCGTGAGAACATTATTCGTAAACTCTGGGAAATAGATTCGATCTCAGATAAACCAGTTTCGTCTGTTAACGATCAACAGTGTGCAGAGATATTCGGTCGAACACACAAACAGTTGACGTTTAGCAAATTTGATGTCTCACTTCCATTTCGGGAAGCCGAGCCATCATTCGATGAGTCGCGTTCGGTAGCGCTCAAATGCTTTCTTTCGATAAAGCATCGTCGTGCTCATGATGAGCAATTTCGTAATTTGTTTTTCGATCGCATGACAGATTATTTCGGATCTGATCATGTAGCACTTTCGTCATGTGCCATTCGTAATCCTCAATTCTTCAGATTGAAGAAAGCTACTAGCGGTTGTTCGTCGTCACCGTTTTTAGCCATTCGTATTCGTCAACAGTTAGCTTCGAATCCTCACTCGGAGGATCCTGAAGCCGCTGAAATTATTCGTCGATCTTCCTATATGGATGACGTTCTACGCGGTTCTGACTCGGTTGAATCCACTAGTCGTCTTCAAAATCAAATTTACGTTCCGCTTGAAAGAGGTGTATTCGATCCTCCCCAGCGTTACTCGAATATTCCAATTTTATTACCGCGTTTCCTAAATAAATTGACAGACGTTGAGACTTCAATTAGTTCCTTAGTTGAAGATAGTTCGGTTCAAACCCTTAGTCCGGCTTCGCAGCCACATAAGAATAGATTTTCATTTCACGTCGAACCTTTGCATAACAGTGTAACAAATCGTATAATTTTATCGGAAGTTATATTGATTCTTGTTTCTATTGGTCTGTTGAGCTTAGTAATCATTGCTAATCAAGTTCTTCCCCAAGAACTTTTGTTAGCAGCTGACGTTAACCGGAATGCTGAGGTTCGAAGTGCCATTCGAAAGAAAATAGGGTTTCAGAACATTTCAAAATTTCCAAAATCGTGCACTATTTATATTTATCGTTCTTTCTCATTCGATTGTAATAGCGTACTGCGCGAGTGTAATGACACGGCTTTTCTGTATAGACTATGTTACATATTATTATACTACTGTTATCGTATATTTTCGGCACGTAATATGGCTGAAGTCAGACCACATCGAAAAGTATTAGCAGACGACGTAGGATCAGTTACAACGAAGTCTGATATTATTCGTAAATTTAAAATTAAAAACGTATAAATTCGCGTATTTTTGCGTATTTCGTATTTGCATCCGCCACTGCAACGAGGTAAATACACGAAGTCGATTGAAAACATTCAAGTCGGTACATTAGTTTTCGTCCATGACCCTAACTTACATCCCTTACATTGGAAGTCGGGTCGAGTTTCCGAAGTAAATCCTTCTAAAGATAGTGTCATTCATTCGGTCACTCTTAAAATTCAACAGGGTTTTCTGAAACGACCTGTTCATCGGTCGTCTCCGTTACCTATTAGCGATAATTAATTCGATTGACTAATCTCCTTAGTATTAAAATTCGTTATTAGTCCAATACATTTGTACAATTTCATTAATTTAATTATTTCTCTAGTTTCTCAATTAAATTAAATTTAAACTTTTATTTTCTTAATTCGTTATTCGTTATTCAATTTCGAGCCTGGTTAAAATTACATTTTAACGGTGGGCGGTGTTCATAAATATTGGACTATCATTCACTTATTTTTAGTCTGTGTTCTATATTCCTATTTAATCTGAGCAAACGTCAGATGTTGACAATTCGTGGGTGATGAGTTTTTAAACTACCCACTTCTTCGATTGTTTTCTTCGCCGATTGACGCGGGCGCCGAACACTAGCGCCGCGTCACTTGAGAGTCGAGTTCCGCACCAACCTGCGTGAACGTGTCGTGGATCGTGTTCCCGTTCGTTCGTCCAAAAAGAAACGCAACGTGTCCGCCGAGGAATAGACTTTTTCCTGTGATGTAGTCAATGTAGCACAAGTGTATTCATACAATTAACATTCTTTTATTGGCAGCTGCCTATTAACCTTTTGTGTGTGTGCAAAGTGTGGACAGTTAACCTAGCAGCGAAGTGCGGTGTCTTACGGGATAACAGCCAACTTCATCGATCCGGCAAAGCAGATCGGCGACATCGAAAGGTGGGTGGTAGATTCTTATTGCCTGCTAATTGGTGATGTCGGTTTGCTCGGAATAGGGAATATCGAAACACAAAACCCCCCTCAAATACAGTCCGCTTTACTTCCAACACCAGTGACCTGACGTGGGCCTTACAAACCCACGTTAATTATATTTCGGCCGGAAGAATCCCCAACATTTTTTGGTTAAACGAAAAACGTTAGATTACATGTTAAATTGATAAAAAAAAAATTGCAAATCAAAATATACTACTATAATTAACAAACAAATAAGTTAATAAAATTAATATTTATGTAATCTAACGTTTTTCGAGTAATTAAAGTGTAAATTTTAATAAATAGCTCAAAATGATTTATAATAATTAAAAAAAAAAATTCGAATTCGAGTTTTCGATTTTCGATTTTTGCATTTTCTGAGAAGATAACTACTAATACTTTCTGAGAAGATACTATAGTAACATATATATTTTTTTTCACCATCGGAAAGTAGAGATTTCAACGAACAGAAAACATACCAACTTTTTGATAAAAGCTGATATTTTGACGGGTGAATTTTCGATTGAAAATTAGGGTGCTTTTTCGATATTAATTCAAAATAAGGTGAAAAAATAAATATTTTTACTCAAATAAATTACAGCGTATTTGGGACATAAAAAGGTAACTTTTCACCAAATTTCGTTAAAAAAAAAAGTTATTTGTAAAAGATAAAAATAAAAAATCAAAAACTTGGTTTTTTGAATTTTTCACATAAATTTTGAGGTTATGTGAAAAAAGTGTAAATACAAAAGTTTTAGATCTTTTTATTACCTACAACTTTGCCATTTGACTTTTTTCGATAGGACTTTTAGTTTTGCCGGAAATCGAGAAAAACCGTTTTTTACCCTTAAAACCCCCCCCCCATCCCCTTCCCGACCTCAGATCGCCCGTAAATTATTTTTCCTTTCATTTTTATAATATTCCCCTCCTTTTCTAATGGGTTTCATTCTACTATTATTTTTTTTGGTTTTAAAAATTATCGACCCTGCAGTCTATAGTGTCGCCTTTACAACGATCTTTCCAAAAATGATCGCAATGTTAACATTGACATTTTCAATAATAAAATAAATACATTCAAAAAACACATTTCTAATTGTATTAAATAATTTTTGTAATGTATTTTGTTGTCTTTAAATTATCAATCATTGTTGTTTGTATTTTGCTAATCAATTTTATAAATTCTATGCATAATCTCTCTGATTTGTATTTGTAACTTCATACACTTAGATATCTGTTTCATTCCATCTTCATTCATTCACTATTCTTTTCTATTTATGTTATATATTTTATGTATAAGTCATGCTGTGTGCACATGTTTTGGGTTATAACTTAGAACCGATCCTATCATTTTATACTTACCTGAAATGTTGTAGTTATTTCCTGTTTTGTGTACCTACCATATAAATAATAAACAATAAACATTATACAATAACACAAGTAACTTTTATCCCGGAAAATTACAGAACGGACGAAGTCTCGGCCATCGTATATACCTTAAACCTATACTTAAGTTGTTCTATTGTATTTTAGAAGTCGTTTTAAGTGGCCAAATTATCTGTGCCGTCGTCACCCGCTACACGTGAGTTCCTTGTAACCAACACGTGACAAGACATGTGAATATTGGATCAATTCGAAGTTTATATACTTACCTACTACCCATTACCCACTCTATCATCTTGTAATGGCAATTTAAAGCAATTTACTTTAATCAGAGTTAAATATCAGTTTAGTTTTTTGTGAATAGCTTTGGATGTTTGTTTATACCTAAGCTATTCCTACTCGATTATAATATAAAGTTTATACGTAATTGGGGCTGATTCTGTAGTGCACAATCTCTAAACTAAACTAAAATGGCAGCTTTAAATCTAGTTCTGTCCCTTTCCGTAGGGAGTATTATGAAAGGGTTAGCAATATTTGTAATGCTCTAATTTCAGTTTAGTTTAAAGATTGTGCACTACAGAATCAGCCCCACTGGGGCTGGGGGTAGTGCGCAATCTCTAAACTAAACTAAAATGGCAGCTTTAAATCTAGTTCTGTCCCTTTCCGTAGGGAGTATTATGAAAGGGTTACCAATATTTGTAATGCTCTAATTTTAGTTTAGTTTAGAGATTGTGCACTACAGAATCAGCCCCAATATCTACTTATGTTTTACGCTAAAACACTAATGCTGAGATTTATAGAGCATACTTTGACTTGTACTAACTTTGCTCAGGCTTTACCTAGAATTAAAACGAGATGGACTTATCTGAGTGTCATAAATCTATCTCGTTTTAACTCTGTCTTAAGTCAGAGCTAAGTCAAAGTGCTTAGATCTCAGACTAAGACCAGTTTTCACCGACAATACCTGGAACGCACAATAAATGACCCAATATCACTAAAAATAAGTAATTAATTTTATCGAACACCTATGTACATGGAATTTCCCTAAAAATTAAAAGCTGATAATTGGGCTTATATCTGCAGGTCTCTTAGATTTAGTGATGTCATAATAATATTATGTCTATGAAAACGGGCATTAGAAAGGCATAGAAGCGTGGCTTTCTTAATAATTTTATCTACTTAAAATAAAGTTAAGTAGGTATATTTTACTGAGTAAATACATAATTTTACTTACCTACACATAATATTTATATTTACTTAACTTCCGCAATCAGAGTCGCTTAATTAGTAGGTAGGTACTTAGGGGCCCTTTAATCAAATAAATATTATAAATGCAAAAGTTTGGATGGATGTATGGATGTATGGATGTGTGGATGTATGGATGTTTGTTACTCAATCACGCTCCAACAGCTTAACAGATCTGGATGAAATTTGGCACAGAGATAGATTATAGTCTGGAATAGCACATAGGCTACTTTTTATCCCGGAAAATTAAAGAGTTCCCGCAGGAACCGAAAAACCTCAATCCACGCGGACGAAGTCGCGGGCATCAGCTAGTATTGTATAAAAGTGTAAAATTGTATTGAAATCTATACCGAGGAGTTGCTTAAATGTTTAAGCGAATGAGTATTAAGAGATAAACGGAGTTTCCTTCATTCTTTCAAGATGTAAATTTTCCAATTTTTCCTTAGTCTTCTTTCACATAATCGCATTATTTTTTGGGTCTTCTTTTAAACCCTTTTTTCTGGTAGTTTCTATTTTTTCAGCACCTCCCTTTGAAATTACCTCTCTTTGAAATTATTAAAATGCTTACCTACTAATAATTACAATAATTATTTCATTACAGGTTAAGAAAATCTTTGAAGTTTCGTTTAAGAAGATTATTATTGTTATTCACTCTCTTTTCACTTGTTGTATAAATACTTTAAGCTATAATAAAGGAAAATTTGTGCTCGACATTGAAATAAGTGTAGTTTTATTTTCCTTAGGACCCTAGGATGGATCTAACAAACCCCTAAAACCCCTAAAACTTACATCGATAACACTGGACCCGATTCTGTATAACACAATCTCTAAACTAAACTAAAATGGCAGCTTTAAACCTAGTTCTGTCCCTTTCCGTAGGGAGTATTATGAAAGGGTTAGCAATATTTGTAATGCTCTAATTTTAGTTTAGTTTAGAGATTGTGCACTACAGAATCAGCCCCAATTGATAGCTCCTCTTATTTAATCCTTGGGTCCTAAGGACCAACCCTGTTAACAAAAGGAGATCTTTTGTTCACGAAACACCGTATTCGTTGAAACTCTTTACAGTTGTTGTTGTGACTTGCAAGATTTCTGACAGTACCTACTTATCTACTTATCATCAAATTAGTGGCGCCAGAGTTATATTTCGTTAGAAGTAGACGTAAGTTTATGTAGTATCCAGTATCCACCACCACCACCACTACAGCCGCTGGGCACAGGCTTCCACTCTCATAGGATAGACGCAACCACGCTGCTTCAATGCGGGTTGGCGGGCTTTAACGAATATTATCATGTGATAATAACCGGGACCGACGGCTTAACGTGCTCTCCGAGGCACGGGAGTGAAACACCGCCAACTTCCTAACTCCGGGCCAGTACTGAGAATTTCTAATTAGAAAAACCCAACACTTAATTATGGCCGGACCCGGGACTCGAACCCGGGACCTCGTCAGACGCAGTCGAACATCATAACCACTAGACCAACGAGGCAGTCAAGTATAGTATGCTTTATAAGAATTAGGATGTTCTAATTAAGGTTTTGCCCATAAAACTTTTCTAGTCCAAATCAATTACTCCAATTATCTTCGCCATTATACTGCCTCAGTCACCTAAATCCTGATAGGTATTATCGTACCTTACACAACTGTTTCGACCTCAAAACAGAGTTCCGGAGAGCCTAATTACTTTACGATGTAATAAGTACAAGTGTGTCAATCAACACTGACACAGTTTGACCCTCCGAACCTTCCTAGGGTGGCCATTGAAATTGATCTTGCAATACATAATTAATTACAGACTAAAGTCCCACCAACATAGATCTGGCCCGGTGGTCAAAAATTGAACTAATTTTTATGACTGTTTAGTTTTTGTTTTTGAAGTGAAAACTTCTTTAGCTGCGTTGAGCACTTTTTGGTAGGGGGTAAGTAAACTTGTGGATTCGCGTCACCGACATGCGATATGCTCCGCGCCGAAATGCTGGCGTTGTTACGAAGACAAAAAGTCTAAAATATAACTACAACTATATACTACATTCGTAATTAAACTTTAATCCCTTAGTTTTAAGGTTTATATTTTGATTATTTAAATATATATTTTTTTGATTATTTTAAATATTCGTTTTCACTTCTATCGGCAGTCCCTATGACTGCCAATTTTTTTTTAATATTTATTAGGAACAGAAATGTGATAACAGCTACACTTTCACCTCAGTTTGTGGCACTATACTCGCTTATTGATAGGTTCTTAAACTTAAACTTTTTATTAACTTTTACATGTGCTATTGTATCGTCCAGTGAATCTACCGCTGGTTTGGAATGCCATTCCTACTGAGAAGAGCCAGCAAGAAACTCGGGGGTTGCTCTTTTCAATCAAAAGTTTCAGTAAATAATAGGATACAAGCAACTGCAGGCTCAAGTATATCTGGATTGAGTCAAATCCATGCTCTTAATATCGATAACATAATCTTCAACAGAATAATAAGCTTTACTTACTTACTACTAAAGTACCACTCTTAGGGCTATAAAAATATAACGGCACAGCATATTATGTCAAGTAAAATATTACAGCAAAACCCAAGGTGCTTGAATGGCGGCCTCGCATCGGAAAGCGTAGCATTGGACGACCCCCACTAGGGGGACGGTCTATGTGAAGCGAATAGCTGAAAGCCGCTGAAAGCAAGCGGCACAAGACCGTTTAGTGTGGAGATCTATGCAGGAGACCTTCGTCTAGCAGTAGACGTGTATTTGTTGAGACGAAGACGGCTAATCTCTTTACTTTGGGTATTTAGTAGTTCTGATAAGAAGATTCTGGAGTTTTTTTTACGCCACTACAAGTTAGTCCTTGACTGGAATCTCATCTGATGGTAAGAGATGATAAAGTTTTAAGTACGCGAGCAAACCTGTTGGGGGTATGACAGGTATACTAAACCCATACCCCATAGATTTCTAATTTCTACACGGCATCGTACCGGAACGCTAAATCGCCTTGCGGTACGTATTTTGCCGGTAGGGTGGTAACTAGCCACGGCTAAAGCGGCACCAGGCTAGACCGGAAAAAATTCTGAAATTGTAAATTCCCGAATTGACCCTGCCGGAGGTTGAACCCGGGACCTTCCCACTTATAAGACCACAGCGCTCATCACTGCGCCAGGGAGGTCGACAAGTAATGTTTGATTCATTTTGAGGTACCTTTTTCAAAACTAAAAAAAAAATACAAATAAATTGACAACCAATCGAAATGCTCGGACGTGTCATAGAACTGCAGAATGGACCATGTTTACTGCAGTTACGGACAGCATTTAAAAGAAATAATTAAAAAATAAATGTAAAGAATGGTTCTTTTGTATGTTAATAAAGATAACCCGGTTTTGTTTTTTACAATTTTTTTTTTTGAAAGGCTTTTCTCGACTTTGCAGTTGCGAATTCTGAAGTTCTTTGGTTACATCTTCAGAAATGAAGGGTCAATTGAACGTACAGGTACAGGCTCATGTGAAAGGGAAGCGAGCCAGAGGACGTTCTCCTACTCGATGTGCAGACCTGATAAAAACTGTGACCCAGACAACTGTGGTGGAGTGCTCCCGCAAGGCTACCAACCGAGACAAGTGGAGGAGAACCGCGCGGGAGGCGGTGCGGCCCAATTTAAAGATTTTAAAGAATAATACCGATGACGAGTGTACCTGAATCATCCCAGCAGCCACGACCACTCTGTTAAGAGTGCACGGCTCAGAAGAGATATTTTTTTTAGTTCCTCTAAATTCTCTATCTCTATCTCCTCTAATTCTTCTTCTAAAAAAAAAGTACCTCCAAATGAAACACCCGTTACCTGAGGCTCTAACTTCTAACACGTTTCGAGACTCCAGAATCTTACGGACCTGTCCTGCATAATAATAACACATGGTGTTTCCACTAGGAAGTAGGCTAGTTTTTGCACGCTAATACATAAATTAGTGCTATTCCCATAACAATTACGTGTCACGGTGCCCCGTATTGCTGTAATAGGTACGTCTAGATTTAATTACCTACTTTGGCTTCAGTCTCGCTGAAGCTGAATTGGTTTGAATTGATGTGACACAGCCTCGTTGGTCTAGTGGTTAGCACGTTCAACTGCGGCCGACGAGGTCCCGGGTTCGAGTCCCGGGTCGGGCCATAATTAAGTACCTATTGGGTTTTTCTGACTAGAAATTCTCAGTACTAGCACGGAGTTAGGAAGTTGACGGTGTTTCATCCCCGTGCCTCGGAGAGCACGCTATGCAGTCGCGTCGGTCCCGGTTATTATCACTAACATGATAATAGTCGTTAAAGCCCGCCAACCCGCATTGGAGCAGCGTGGTGGGTCTAAGCTCTAATTCCCTCTCTCCTATGAGAGTGGAGGCCTGTGCCCAGCAGTGGGACGTTAATGGGCTGTAGTGGTGGTGGTGGTGGTGGATGTGACACAGATTACCTTATCCTGTGTAATTATTATTATTAGAATTTAGTAACAAAAGCCTTGAGTATTAATTAAAAAACTACGGAAATTTTTTCAGAAGGTCTCTATTAGAATTTTAGAATTTCTATGGCAGTTGGTATGGCAATACAAACATGCCTATATACATACTGCATAGTGCATACATACTTACCTACATAATTATATACATACTTAGATACATAGAGTGTCTGTCTGTTGAGCAGTTGGGCCGTGAAAGCCTAGCAGATAGATAGACAGACACAGTAGGTATGTATATGCGGACTGCTAAAATCATAACCCTTATTTTTGGCTTTGCCATACTTGGGTAATAAATAATAATACCGTCCCAAAATGTAGAGTCGAGTGGATCAGTGGTAGGTAGTTGTTGGACGGTAGTTCATAGAAATATCATTTATGCTGCTAGGGTAGCTAAATGAAAATTACACTCGAAGCGTTTTACCATACATAGGTATTTTGTGAGTAAAAAAATTTAAAATTCTATTTTCTCACCTCCGGGCGGAAAGCGTCAATTTTCCTCCCGCTGCGCTAAACGAAAATGCCGCTTTCCGCCTCCGTCGAGGAGAAAAATAGTATACACACCACGGGCAGTAAATAAGAAAGCCTCAGATCACATGTTTATTGACCTCGGCTTCGCCTCGGACAACAATTACATGTGATCTGAGACATTTCTTATTTTACTGCCCTAGATGTGTAATGTACTATTTCAATTTTACTTACTAACAAACTACAAAGGCGTACCGCATTATGTTGACTATTAACTGTGAGGTAACATTTTTACGGCCCAAGGGTGGGAAAAGTCTCCTTTATAGTTTTTATAGCGGTGAAATAAGAGCAACTTTAGGAACGAATGTATCGTAAAACCATTTTCATATCCATATTCACAGAAAAACTGGATACAACACCTTTCCAAGTAACACCTTTTGGAATGCGGAATGCACACCTGTCGGCGTTCCCGTCGTACGGTAGACCAGATTCGCTGTGCTTTTGTTATTGTAATATCAACTTTATTTTGACTCACATACAGCTGATAGTCCATGACTAGAATCCAGAATACATGTTGATAGATAGGCAGGGGATATCGTTTATTGATTAGTTCGATAGAACTCCCACTGGTCTATGCTAGCCTAGTACTTTTCGATACTTCCTCCATTATCGATGATTTCCGATACCCCTGATTTTCAATAGGGATGGGATGGGTTCTTTTTCCTTTAAAATAGATTCAATTCGTTTTGAATTGCGAACAAAATAGTTCTTTTAGAAGATAGAAGAACCAAATGCCTGTGCAAATACCATTTGGGTTAGTAATTACATTATTAATAATATGTTAGTTGACTTGCATACATTGTTCACTTGGAATTAAACTTGACGAAACTGGTACTTCTTAGTTTTGAGTTTCTAAATCTTATTGCTAATGCGAAATCATTTACTTAAGGAACAAATAAAATTTCCGCATGAGATTTTAGAATCCTTGTCGTGTGAATGAGCTAAATTAACTCTCACAAAAGTTTGATCAGCGGGAAGGAAGTATGGTGTATTTAAATTCAATAGGCGTGAGAAAATATTTACCGGAGCTGTGGGAAACAAAACTCTTGTCAGACTATGCGCTCCTGGTGATATCGAAGAAGTTTCTTCCCGAATTTCTCACGCTCCAAGCCCGAAAAATCAAGATTGTTTGAGCAAATATCACTCTTGGTTCAATGAAAATAAAATTGCAATTAGATTTTTTGTAAACTTTCAAATAAGGTATTTTTAATCATCTGCTTCTGAATCAGCTGGTCTTTCGATTTATGCATCCGGTTTGAAAATATTCGATGTAAGGAATTTAAGCTTTATTTGTGATAGCTTTAGAGGCTATCCTGTTAATAAGGATAAGCATCCAGTTCGTGTCCTTGTCTAACCTATGGTTCGTTGACTTCAATCGTCTGTACATCTGCTGAAGTAGGATAATAATATAGACAGACAGGAATGCGGTTTATCCCTACATAACTCTGCAGTCCTAGTATTTGTGGAGGCTTGGAACTCTGCTGTATCCATTTTTGTTTCATCCCTCCCTTTTTTCTAACAACTACAGAGAAGGAGAAAATATTAGCAGAAAACCGAAATAATAATATTATTATCAAATAATTATCAAACTAGTGACAAACTACACAATCCATAATCTATTTATTAATAATTCTATTCATTATTCTGAGAATATTATTATTTGAAAAAACACGGTCTACATTTCGGTGTCACTTTTTAAAATATCATAGCTACATTTTGAGCCACCTCAGCACTGTATGTACTATATAAATTTTAAGTTATTTCTAGCATTAAGTACTTACATTAAATACTTTTTCTCCCATAGGAGCTTCTCTAGATATCATAATAATTATTATTCTTAAACTGTTACAAAAAATATATACTCTACCTACCACTACTACTTCAACGCTATTAAACCTTGAAGGTACACTATCTACTATTGTACAGTGAAACACAGGTGTTAGCCTACAAAGCTGTGTAGGTAGTACCTAGTATTCATTTTAGCTCTAGTGCGGTAATATTATAACGGCCATTAAACAAACATTAATTTTTTTACTATTTTTCACTCACATCTGTATTGTGGACCACCGTCATTGAAAATTAAACTTTTGGCGCTAATAACTTAATTAAATTTCGCGCCTTGGGTGTAATTTTCACCATACTGCACTTGTAGCTAAATAAGAATTAATTCGCTTTATTTTTGACCGAGCGAAGCGAAGGTCTCTGAGTCTACTTGAGTAAATTTGCACTTGTCCGTCCGTCCGTCCGTCCGTCCGTCCGTCCGTCCGTCCGTCCGTCTGTCAGAGCCTTATAACTTCTGAATTACTGAACGTAATTTTACTTCAAATTTAAACCGATGGCCTCCAGCCGAATATGGCTTAAAAAGTTATAAAAATCTTTATTTCAGGGGGCTCTCATAGAAGCGAATGCGAAGTAAAATATTTTTTTCAACAATAAAGTGGCTCTGATTTCACCGTAATTAGGCACATCTGATTTCACCGCAATAATGACATTCATTGCTATTATTCACAAGTGAGATATAGAGTTTTTTTTTTAATTTTATTGACCGAGTTGCTTTGTTCTTAAAAATGTTTCGATACAAAAAAGATCGTGTTCAATAGTACAAATAAATTAATGTACCTATTGCTTGCTCATTTCATGCAACTTCGTATTTAAATAGATAATTTCAACTTGTAAGTAGGTACGTGTTTAATAAATAAAACTTTCACTCAAATATAACTTTTGTCTGTTTATTGTCCTAGTTCTAAGTGTGTGCAATAAAGAGTTTAGGTATCTATCTATCTATGTATCTTTTGTTTTTTCTGTAACAAAGAAAACTTGAAATTCCCCATTTTGTACGTGGCTAAAACGCTATCCTCGAAAAGCCAAAAAAAAGAAACCTCATTCTTTTAGTCTATGGCATGCTATGGCCGATCGCCATTGTAAGATGCGCGCGCATAGGAAAACTGATTAATATTTCCCGCCATTGCGAAAAATTTTTCACAACTCGTTTTCACTGTTGAAATTACAGTAATTATTTATTAACTAGAATCTAGATGATGCCCGCGACTTCGTCCGCGTGGATTAAGGTTTTTTTATTCCCGCGGGAACTCTTTAATTTTTCGGGATAAAAAGTAGCCCAGTCCTTCCCCGGGATGTAACCTACCTCAATACCAAATTTTATCAAAAACGGTGGAACAGCTGGGCCGTAAAAGCGTAGCAGACAGACAGACAGACACACTTTCGCATTTATAATATTAGTATGTAATGGATTGTAGTATGGATTCATAATCTTATCTTATCTTAATATATATAAATCTCGTGTCACAATGTTTGTCCTCAATGGACTTCTAAACCACTTAACCGATTATAATAAAATTCGCACACCATGTGCAGTTCGATCTCACTTGAGAGATAGGAACCGAAAAACCTCAATCCACGCGGACGAAGTCGCGGGAATCAGCTAGTCTATATATATATAAATCTCGTGTCACAATGTTTGTCCTCAATGGACTTCTAAACCACTTAACCGATTATAATAAAATTCGCACACCATGTGCAGTTCGATCTAACTTGAGAGATAGGATAGTTTATATTATATAGATTAGGATTATTAGTGCTACCCGTGCGAAGCCGGGGCGGATCGCTAGTAATATTAGTATGGATTAAAATGGTTCGGGGCGAACCACTTAGTATTCTGTAAGCCTACCTAGCTGTAAGTTTGGTATATTTTAAAATAATTATTGTACTTGAATATTTATGAACTCAGGATTTTCTCCTCTTTCCTCGATAGTTAGATTAGCAAAAAAAAAATTTGGTGAGCCCCACTTTTTTAACCGACTTCAAAGGAAGGAAGGAGGAAGGAAGGGAGGAGGAAGGAAGGAGGTTTTGAAGGAGGAGGTTCTCAATTCGACTGTATGTTTTTTTTTTGTATGTTTGTTACGCGATTTCTCCGCCAATTATGAACCGATTTTGATAATTCTTTTTTGGCTGTAACATCCGTCGATTTTGTTAGTATAAAATGTAGCCGGACCATAATAACGAATCGATTGGCACCTCATTTATCAAAATCGACCAGTAGTTTAGACGTTAGGTACGGTGGAACGTTCATAAATACAAAGATACTATATAATTATATACGTACATACATAGACTGCTAAAATCCATTTACCTTTGCCGTAGTAAAAATAAAAAATAAATAAAACTAGTCAATAAAAAGCGGAACTATAGTTAATGGGTTCTGCTTATTGGGAAGGAACGTCGGACTGTAAAGCAGTTGCTATTTATCATCTTATCTATCGGTCGGTTATTGGTACGGCCGGGTATCGGCAACCATCGATAATGGATAGCTGATCGGAAAGTACTAGGAGATAACGAACTAGAGAGAGCTCTTCCGAACCGATCAATACTCAATATCCCGGACGACCCACACCACTTAACCCGATGCACGAAATGCACACATTTACAGGTTTCCATAAATTTTCCAGAGACGCTATGGATGAATAACTTGTTAATCGAGACGTGACAGTCTAATATCATACTTCATACTTAATATTATAAATGCGAAAGTGTGTTTGTTGTTTTATTGGTTTGTAGTTTTGTTGGTTTGTCCTTCAATCACGCCGCAACGGAGCAACGGATCGACGTGATTTTTGGCATGGGTATAATTGAGGACCTGTAGAGTGACATAGGCTACTTTTTATCCCGGAAAATTAAGGAGTTCCCGAGGGAATCAAAAAAAACTTAAACCACGCGGACGTAGTCGCGGGCATCAGCTAGTCATCAATATACGAGTGTTGATTGTGGAAATAATTGAGTAATCATTCTTCTTCACATACAGGTATAAATTCTTTCATTTATTTGTCTAAGCTACTCGTACTCATTTCCATAACAATCTATACTAATATTATAAATGCGAAAGTTTGGATGGATGTATGGATGTATTTATTATGGATGTTTGTTACTCAATCACGCCACAACGGCTGAATGGATCTGGATGAAATTTAGCACAGATAGATTATAGTCTGGAATAGCACATAGGCTACTTTTTATCACGGGAAATTAAAGAGTTCCCGCGGGAACCAAAAACCTTCAATCCACGCGGACGAAGTCGCGGGTATCAGCTAGT
This sequence comes from Erebia ligea, assembly GCA_917051295.2. Taxonomy (NCBI): domain Eukaryota; kingdom Metazoa; phylum Arthropoda; class Insecta; order Lepidoptera; family Nymphalidae; genus Erebia; species Erebia ligea. The sequence goes on from OU785228.1 coordinate 16,064,293, forward strand.
ATTATTCTAAAACATGTTTTACATAATATGATATGCTCTAATTTTTTGTTTTTAATTAAACCTAAACTAAAAATATAGATAGATAGATAGATAGATTATTGCACACAAGAAAAAATATAGAGCAAGATCCCGCGACGATCAGACCTACGTTATTTTATTAAAGCTGTTGTATGTATGTCTCTAATATCTAATAGAGGTATAAAGGATCCCCGATTATGAAGTTTGGATCGCGGTTGCTTTGGAAGGTATCAGGTAAAAAAGGTGGCACCTCAAATTCTTTAAAGCATTAAGCTCCGTTTTTTTATATTTTGCTTTGGATTATTAGAAACCACGTTGTCCATTGTCAGACACCTAGTACGATTGCAACTCTTAAATTATAAAACAACAGGGTGTCTGACAAAGAGTTTCCGTAAACTTTCCTGAAGGTTAAATCGCCCTTGGAATTCCCGTTTTCGCGGAAAAATCTCCCCGCGCCACGACCTCTGTTACTAGGGTTGCATAGGGTGCAGGGGTAGTAAGGTAGCTATGGTAGATGCCTATAAACTGGCGATTTTCTTGGTGCTCAAAAGGCTTCACCAAATCAAAACTTAATTTTTTGTGATTTTTCCCAAAATCGTGAATTCGTATGATTTTTTCGTTAAATGTGACTCATATACTCATCATCATACTTCAAACTAATATTATAAATGCGAAAGTGTTTGTTTATTGGTTTGTCCTTCAATCACGCCGCAACGGAGCAACGGATTGACGTGATTTTTGGCATGCGTATAGTTGAGGACCTGGAAAGTGACATAGGCTACTTTTTATCCCGGAAAATTAAGGAGTTCCCGCGGGAATCAAAAATAATTAAACCACGCGAATGAAGTCACGGGCATCATCTTGTTAAAAATATTAAAACTCATTATTATTATACTTACCGCTACAATAGGCAGTTTAAAAAAAGTCTGTGGCGGTAACTAAATGACAGGGTTTTTATTAAAAGTGGTTTGCCCCGAACGACCTCGCATCCTATGAGTTCAGTCTTCAGACCTACCGAGACGTACAATAGCTGAACCTATTTTTCACATCTTGGAATATTCAACGCTCTTTGTTTATTTGATTAATTTTATTTCACTCGAAATAGAGCCACAATAATTGGTAATTGCCGATGTAGCGCCATCTATGAACAAAATTGTAAAGATTGGTCAAAGGATAAGCTGTTGTTCTTGGCAAAAACTGTGTTAATTTCATTTCTGTTTGATAATTAATAATTGGCTGATATTACTACTACAGGATGTGACTGAGGTTATAACGTAGGTTACAGCTTTCGGTGTAATGTCGTTTTTGAAATAGCACCCCGGACAAAATTGGTCTACGAAAAGTTTGGTCAATTTTTGTAGTATAAATTTAAAAACTTTTTATGTAATTTTTGGCTTTATAGGACATTGATTTACATAATATTATTTATGAGTTTTAAGTAATATATTATTCATTAATTCAGAAGTTATAAGGCTCTGACAGAAGGACGGATGGACAGACGGACAAGTGCCATTCCACCCAAGTAGACTCAGAGACCTTCGCTACGTCCGATCAAATTAATACAATTCCAGGTCAGTATGAAACATACTTCGTACTAAAACGTGCTATTGGGCGTGGTTAAATTCGGGTCAACAAACTGAGTGAACCTCCCTGCGCAAAACGACATTACGCAGGGTTGGAAAGAAAATACGGTACAGGCGGCTTTTCCTTTCGGCCACATCATGTGGCCCTGGTAACTCATGTTTTCATGCTGGGGCGAATTATTCTAATTATTTAAATTGTTGGGTGTTTCTAGAAAATGGTGGGATATTATATCAATTTTCAAGTTTAAAACTTTTGCGCGAAATGAGCTTTTTCATGCTTTCAAGTTTAAAGCATAAAAAAACTCATTTGAAAGCATTGATTTCAACAAAAATAAAATAACAGATTTTCCAACACCGCCAACTTGCAAACTTTTGAAGAGCCCTATGAACTAAGTTCGTCGTAGGGAAGGAAGGTCTGAGAAGAATTCCAGAAATTTCCACTATCGTCCTGCGGACGTTTTGGAATTAGGTAACTGGCGTGCGGACAGAAAAGAGCCAATTGACGTATTGTTTTTTTAATAATAAAGCAATTTCCGAGCAAGTAGGAGTAGCAGTTTAGTTTTATATATTTTCATCAATGCCAAAAAGTTGAAAATAAAAATAAAAATTGATTTTTTATACCAACTGAACGTCCAACACCTGTTGCGTAACCAAAATACCGGCTACCAGGACATTATAAACTGTGAAGTGGTAACATGGCAACTTAGTCCTACGAATAAAAAGCACCCTTGAAAAACGTGAGTTAAACGGCGTTTTAACGGTTACACCACCTGTTGTAAGATATAACGTTTATGACTAGGACATTAAAGTAGGTAAGAGCTGTTTTTATCCTTTGGAAGTTGGAACCTTTCTGCACCCGGTCCTTATAACCAGAAGTTTCTTAGGGTTCCGTAATAAAACGAATAAATAAATTTCAAAAACTGTACTAACCCAGATAATTGCGCTTGATAGAGTTGTATGCATGCTTTACATGAAAAATAAAACGAAGTATAGTGTCTAGTACAGTATTTTTTAAAACTTAAGTTAATTCCTTGACTTGATCTCACCTGGTCTGGATGGGATAGGATGGGAACTAGCCATGGCCGGAGCAGATTATTTACGTTTTTAGTTTTGCCTGCGGCTTCGTGGCTTCGTCCTCGTGGACTACACAAATTATATTATACAATTCGATTTTACCCCCATAACAAATTACAAACCCCTATTTTACCCCCTTAGGGGTATAATTTTCAAAGATCCTTTCTTAACGGGTGTCTACGTAATTGCCATCTCTGCATCATCCCATCATATTATCTGCATGCCAAATTTCAGCCAGATCCGTCCCGAAGTTTCTTCTTATTTTGTTTTATGGCTTTTATTAGTGTTATTAATTTGAGCTGCGCTTTGATAGATCAGTCAGTCAATCACCTTTTCCAGTATATTTAGACTAGAGGATGCTCGCGACTTCGTTCGCGTGGCATAAGTTTTTAATTCCCACAGGCACTCCTTAATTTTCCGGGATAAAAAGAAGTCTATATCACTCTCAAAGTCCTCAACTAAGTATACCCATGCAAAAAATCACGTTGATCCCTTGCTCTATTTCGGCGTGATTGAAGGATAAACTCTCTATTTGACGTCCTTGGGGATAGAATTTTCAAAAACTGTGAATCACTTATTTTTTCATTTCAGACCGAAATCCCAAATACCAAGTTTCATGGCTACAGCTTGAAAAATGACGGACTTTCCTACAAACTTTCAACCCCTGTTTCAGCCCTTTGGGGGTGGAATTTCGAAAAGCTGTGAAATACGTATTTCTTTATTTTTTACCGAAAGCTAAAATACCAAGTTTCGTTGATATAACTTGAGAAATGACGGACTTTCATACAAACTTTAAGCCCCTATTTCACCCCCTTAAGGGTGGAATTTTGAAAAATCCTTCCTTAGTGAGCGCCTACGTCACAAAAGGAACCTACTGTCAAAATTTCAAGTTTCTAGCCACAGCGGTTTAGGCTGTGCGTTGATATATAAGTCAGTCAGTCAGGACTTTGAATTTTTTTATATATATAGATATTTGAAACATAAAATATGTTTTATCCAAAATATGTTTCCAGCTATGACGTCACAAATCACAATGTGGCGGAATTTCATTCCTATTCTAAGTATGAATGCGTAGCACGCCTACGATACGGCGGCGACCGGTCGGTTGAGGCGGTTGGTTACCTGTAAGTTAAACTGTAGCACCTGTAGGTAACCATAACATTGAGCACCAGGATATCATAATAATTGAAGAGAAATTTCACCCCTCTCCAACCCCAACAGGTAAAATAATATAAACAAACATTGAAGTGCTTCTGACGCCAAGGGTAGATTCTGGATAGGCAGCAGTTTTCACTTTCACTTATTTCCATTCAATACGCTCTACAGTCAATTAAACCTTCAGGGCTCCATATTTTCCTGGTACTTATGTTTTGAGTTCTTGGCCCGGTTTCCAAGTTATGCAGTTTTGGTCACTTTTCCTATTATGCTTTTCGAATTTTATGGTATCCTAGTACTTCGTTTTTATAATTGGTGGACAAAGGAGGTGGACAAATCTTGAGGTCGCACAAGCACAGAACAAAAAAAACTATAATAATATTATGCAGATTCCCTTGTTTCTGGCGTGAACGCTTTCATCAATCTTTCAACAAGATTTTTGAAACATGGAACCATTTTACCTCAGATTAACTCCCTGAATACCGTAAATTGCATTCATAATTTGTAAAACCTTCTTGAACCTTTGCAGCTTGCGGTACCTACCCAGTTCCCCCCGAACTTCCAATGTTTTTAAATTCTCCTGATGATCACGCTTAAAGAAGCAATGAAGCCTTACCTAAGTAAACCGTCTGGAAATTTCTGGTAACATGCCCGTTACTTATGTGTTTAATACCACATTTAATTATTCCATACTACCTATATGTAATTAGTTGAACGTAAACTTACTATTAGTTATAGTTAAAAAGTTTAATTCATACCTACCTAAGTCTAACCTATAATAACATCTTGATCTGACGCTTTCACCGGGTCAGATAATTTTGTGGGACTATAATCATTATTTAGAGACGTTTCACTTTCACCTCCCACAACATATCCCCTTGTAGCTTTCTTTCCCTTCCATAATAATGAGTGCTAGTATACAATACCAACGGCGGTTTATTATCCCCCGATGCAAAAAGACGCAAAAATGTGTCATCATCATGCGGTGCCATCTTTAAATTAAAGTTTGGCGGTCAGCAGGTGAAATGCCTTCCGATTTTGGGCAATGTTCTTTAATTCAGCGTAATTATGACGGGTCCACCCCTTTAGGTCATCCATCAACTTCTGGGTTTTAAAGAAAGAAAGCTGTCGATGGTTACAATCATTTGAGATGTGGGCACTGAGAAAAATGCTGAAGATATCATGGAACCAGTTCGTCTTAAATGCTGAGGTACTTAATCGAGCGCATTGTAACCGAGCTCTAATGAAAACTCGTGCAGAGAAAGGTGGCATTTTTCGGGCACCTTCAAAGAGGACCTCAAGGTTGATCCTGGAAGGCAAAGTTCCCGGGAAAAGAGCAACTGGAAGACAGAGGAGGGTGTGTGGGTGTGTCTGTGTAACTGTCTGTGGTTGTCTTGGGAACTTTGATGCCACAGACAAAGTTCCCAAACGGATGAACCGATTTTCATTTAGTTTTTTTTTGGTTTGTAAGGTGACTTGGTCGAGAGTGTTCTTACATAATATGATTCTAGAAAATCGATTCAGCCGTTTGGAAATGATCGGACCTTTCTGGTTGATGAAGGTTTAGCACCTTCCACAGGTCTGATCGAATCGAAATTGGTATCCTGTTACTTCAATATATCGGGGGTTATTTTGTGCAGTCCGTCAAACTTATCTGACCCGTGGCCAAAATTGGAACTAATTTTTATGCCTGTTAAGTTTTTTTAAAATTTTATTTTTCATATTATACTAGCGCCGTTGTCCCCAGCAGATGAGTTTGTACTTACTTGTTATCTAAACCATCCACGTCACGTTGTTTTCAGACGAGCTCGTACCAGGGAAATATAAATTGAGAAGCGATCATTGAAGTTTCACCTCTCACCCTTGTACGGATCTTCATGGAAAGCTTTCTCTCCCTATGAATAGGTACTAGTTTACGATTTTTTAACGTTTAAGGCTATGTTTGCACTGCGAAAAACATTCATTATTCTTGCCATTTATATTTAACCTTAGACCTATATTTGACGACCTCCGTGGCGCAGTGTTGAGCGCTGTTATCTTAACGTGCGGAGGTCCTGGGTTCAATCCCCGGCAGGGTTAATTTGGGAATTTATAATTTTTGATTTTTCCCTGGTCAGGCCTGGTGGGAGACTTCAACCGTGGCTAGTTACCGTACCGGCGAAGACGTGCCGCCAAGCGATTTAGCGTTCCGGTACGATGCCGTGTGGAAACCGAATAGGGGTATGGGTTTAATATAACTGCCATGCCCCTAACAGGTTAGCCCGCTACCATCTTAGACTGCATCATCACTAATTACCATCAGGTGAAATCGCAGTCAAGGGCTAACTTGCAGTGGATAAAATCAAAAGTACGTCGGATTTCACCTACTCCGCACTGCGAATGCGGGGAGCGCATAGATATATGTAATATCTCTATGGGGGAGCGTACCCATCCATCTTAGACTTCATCCATAAAAAAAAGCGTCAATACAACTCCATACAGCCCAAAATATTCGCTCGAATATTGTGTCAAACCAACGCAACGTAAACCGTGAAATTTACATCAAACCAGAGATTTTTTCGCGCAAAATTTATTCGCAAGTGCGTTTACCTCACGTAGGTATACCGCCATTTGATTTCTAGTGTTAGAGAAAAGCGAAAATGTTTTTCGCAGTGCGAACGTAGCCTAACTATCCACGTCACGTTGCTCTCAGACGAACTAGTACCAGGCAAATATAAACAGAAGCAAGCGCGTCATTGAGGGTTTACTAACCGTATGGGGGGTTGGGTGGAGCCACAGGGTGGAGCTCTCTCCCTATCCCACTATACGTTGTAGCGATACAAAATAACGTAGGTTCATGATTTCTAGTAAACAAAGTTGCTATTTACTGGGGAAGCAGTGCTCACAAACAAGATTGAACAATGCAACAATGCATTTTCCATTTCGTGTTTGACGTGAGCTCGATCGCGATAACTGCGCAGTTCTGAGAGGTGTGCAGGATAAACATTTGGGAAATTGCAAGCGGAAAATAGCATGCGGAAAACTTCGTCGTATTCCTAATTGCTGAGGTTCGTAACCCCTTTCCATTAATCACATGTAATACAGGGTTTACATAGGATAAGGGATAATAATGCGGTGGGTTCCCAGGTCCTTCTGCAACTCTTAGGTTTCTAACGATTATTGTCAGATGTCAGTGACAATAACGGGGACCGATCCGAGGCACGGCAATTCCCATGATGAATTGTACCCAACTCCTCGTCATCCGCAGCCGAACATGATAACCACTGGGCCATCGCGGTACCAAACCTGCTGCGTGAGTTGTAAAATAACTTATTACCAAGATTAAAGAGGCAACGCATTAATAGTAGATTAGTAGCCAAGGGCTGTAAGGCATCAATTGCAGCCCGAGATATTTAGGCGCACGAGCGCAGGGAGGGCGCCTATAGTTCGAGGGTGCAATTGATGCTTACACCCGAGCTAACTACTCTGCTTTACATCTCGATTGTGAGGTAAAGTAGGTCCTTATTACCCCCAAATGGAGCTTGTAGGTGACCAATTAGCGCTCTAGGGTAATAATGTAGCTAGAAAAGCCCTAGGGCGGTAAGTAATTAAAAAAAAAAACTCTTCACTCTTTCAAAAAGTTCGCGTACATCTAAGTATCATACTTTTTTTAATTACTTACCGCCCTAGGGCTTTTCTAGCTACATTATTACCCCAGAGCGCTAATTGGTCACCTACAAGCTCCATTTGGGGGTAATAAGGACCTACTTACCGAAAATGAGAGATGTAAAGTATATTAAGTTCTGCTGAAACCCAGCCGCGCCCCACATGGATACTATGCCATGCTTACCGGCTATAAAACTAAATAACCGTTCGTAGAAATGCTAAATACAGTGCTCGTTTCCATTGTGGGACGGGAAAATCTGAACTTTCGGGTGCAGGGGTTACGGAAATAGGAACCACAGTTCATTATTGTAATGTGCGATTCCACCAGTGTGCAGCACTGTGCTGCATAGTGTGCGTTATATTATGTTTTTCTTGTAGGACTGAGGAAATGTGCCACATCCATACTAATATTTTAAATTTGTGTCTGACTGTCTGCTACGCTTTCAGGACTCATCAACCGATTTTGATGAAATTTGTTGCAAGTAGGGGTAGGTTGTATCCCGGGGAAGGGCTTTTTATCCCGGAAAATTAAAGGGTTCCCGCGGGAATCATCTAATAAATAATATTTTGGTAAGTTAATCTAAACTGTGTTAGAAAATTGTTTTATTTTTCCAGTAAAGCTTCAAGTACCTACTTATCAGAAAAGTTGCGACTCACTCACTCACTGACTGACTTGTCAACGTCCAACCAAAGCCGTAAAAGCTCAATTTATTTATTCCAAAATAGTCAGGAATAACACATATATACTACTTTTTGTCCCGAAAAATTAAAGAGTTCCCGCGGGAACCAGAAAACCTAAATCCACGCGGACGAAGTTGCGGGCATCAGCTGGTAAACAAAATTGCTATACTCTAGATACCTACTCTACATTATATACTCTTTCTAAATATATCTATCTACGTTTTATTTGCAAAATCGTTTTACAACAATGGAAACGCGTAAGCTACCCATCTTTGATTATCGAATGGCCAATCGATAGCTAATTTTTCTAGAAACTCCCACCCGCAAAGTCAAGGACATCTCGTGTAATTTATCTTTCTCCAATATTTTTTTCGTAGAACGAGTGGAATTTAGGTTTAAATGTTCCTTCCAAGTCCAAGAATTTCGGCCACTTCATTACTCGGAGACAAGGAAACTACGCAGGAAATATTATAGGTTCCTAGTGATCAAGTGTGACCGCAAACACAAATGCACTCTCTATTTCCTCACCCATGAGAGTGAGTGAATATGAAAAACAATGAAATTCAATGGGACGGCAATCCAAGACAACTGGAGAGAGATAAGATGCAGGGCGAACAGCTTTAAGTTTCTTACACGAAGCAGCTTTCCGAATCTGTGTTTGATAGAGTTGTTTGACTATTTTTATGACCTACTTACATCGAATAGAGATATTTGAATTAGGTGCGAGACTAGACACTATAAAACATATTGCGCTCTATGCTTAAGGCTGACTGATGAACCAATCACGTGGCAGCAAGGGCACCGCCGCGCCGTTCACAGCTGTTTTTTAGCCACTACAAGTTAGCCCTTGACTGCGATCTCACCTGACGGTAAGTCAGCTAACCTGTTAGGGGCATGGCAGTTATATTAAACCCATACCCCTATTCGGTTTCTACTTACACGGCATCGTACCGGAACGCTAAATCGCTTGGCGGCACGTCTTTGCCGGTAGGGTGGTAAAGACGTGCCGCCGACGTGGCTAGCCACGGCCGAAGCCTCCCACCAGGCCAGACCATGGAAAATTCAGAAATTATAAATTCCCAAATTGACCCTGCCGGGGATCGAGCCCGGGACCTCCACACTTTAAGACAACAGCGCTCAACACTGCGCCACGGAGGTCGTCAACATCGATATAACGGTTCTATATACCAGCTGTGAACAAGTACTGAATCAGGCAAAGGCCTTACAACGTACTAAATTATTAGGGCTTACATGCTATAGCGTGACCTTGTTAAAATTAAAAAAAAACTTATTTACAGTACCTAATTTCTTTTTAATCCAGTTCATTGAAAGTAGGCAACCTGATCTATTAGTTATTTATTATTAAATCGTTCTTGAACTACATAAATAAGGAGCATTTATAATTATTATAATAAGTTCATTGTAAAAATAATTTCTAAACAACTAGCTGATGCCCGCGACTTCGCCCGCGTAGTGTTAGTTTTCTGATATTTTCCAATTTTATGCGCAATTTTCTTACTTTTTCTTTCTGTAAGAACCTTCTACAAACTATTTGAAAATTTTAAAAGAAAAGGTGAATGAAATCGGTAAAGCCATTCACAAGACGTAATAGCGTGACCAAGGGAAACAGGGATTCATTTTGGCTTACGCCGGAATCAAAATTAAACGCTCCGAACTGAATTTTTTACAACGCCTAGCCACTGAGCACGTGTCTCCACTCAGATTAAAGTCTACCACACTGGGCAAGCGCGGATTGGTAGAGTTCACATACCTTTTAGATTTAAGAAAATTATGAATTTATGAAGAACTTTCGGGCACGCAAGTTTGCACACGATATTTTCCTTCACCGCGGTAAGTTTGTACATGTCTTTCAATTTCTAAAAAATGTGAAAACATGCTGTGTGAAGACCATTTTGGGGACCAAATGATTTTTAGCAATTTAATTTATTATTGCTTTAAATTATTCTGTCTATTTTTAAGAATTTGTTTCCCCAAATAAAAGGCTTCTTTCTTTCATTGTTAGTGCTCATGTACTGAGCTATTATGATGTTTCAAGTGCACTATACTTGTATGATGCTCTATAATACTTGTGGTTTGTATGATATTACTCCACAACCATACCCATATTCATTTCTTACACCATAAAACTTTTATTGTAACTCCGCATACGGATCGATACACGTGGATCAACCACTTGATGCAATATAATATAGTGGCTTGTTAGTCTAGTTTTTCTTGTTGGAAGATGCTTATGAAAAGCAATGATGACTGATGACGTCAAGGTTCGTGCGTTTTCGAGTAGATCACGTAATCAAGATGCCACAGTTTCTCGCTGTTCTGTGTGTGGAACGCTGAAGGAGCAATAAGGTCGTGAAGTCATCCATCCTTGATATCTTCCGATAAATATGAGAGAACAGGGATGAACCTTGTGTTGTAAAAGACTCGTCATTGAACAAGGACTGATATACTTACTCAGTGAAATTTTTTTTTCGCCACCGCATTATGCTCTTAAAAAAATTTACTAAATCCTTTTAAATTGTCATGTGCAAGCGGTTATAGTCTTCGTTTCGAGACACGACCCTTTAAAACTCCTAGAAGAACCTTGATATATTTCAAAGGACTCAGTCTTCAGTCTTATTACAGTATTGGGTCTATTTCGAAATGACTCAAAACTCTTGACGACATCAGCTGTGATTTTATATTTTTAGAGCTCAAGTACTTATCTACTTATACCTATCTACCTACCTACTACTGGAAGGCGTAGCGTTGGCAGACCCCCCCACACGGTGGACAGACGACATCAAGAGAGTCGCAGGAAGTCGCTTGGCGCGGCGCAAGACCGTGGCTTGTGGAGGACCCTACAGGAGACCTATGTCCAGCAGTGGACGTCCATCGGTTGAAGACGACGACTTACCTACTTATATTGGAGACACAATAATTATGGGCTAAAACTTTTTCTGAAGCGTAGTTGTTTAGTCTCTATTAAGATGGACCAAAATTTGGTCAGGAGAAATGGTTAAAAGTAGGTCTATTATTATTTACTGTCCGCGACTTCGTAAGCGTGGATTAAGTTTTTTAAACCCGCAGGAACTCCTTAATTTTCCGGGATAAAAAGTAGCCTAGTGTCCTTCCCCGGGACTGACAGGCAGACACACTTTTGCATTAATTATATTATATTTTTGCATTAATTATAGTATGGATTATTTTATATTATCTTACACCACAAATTTGTTATCACTCCATTTGGATCGATACACGTGGAGTTCGTATTGAATAGCAAATAATAATTATCTACCTATTTGCGAATGAAATCTGTGTATAGGGTGAATCGTGATTATTTCACTTCACCCCATTACAAACAATAATATTGTTTCCACGTGGATTTATATTTGGATTACCACAATCCAAATATAAATTCACGTGGACAAGGACGAAATAAAAAAAAAATAACCAGCCTAAGTTCTGATATTAGTTATTTGTGTTACATGGGGCCAAAGAAAATTTTTGTTCCCCGAGGGCGCTATTTTGAATTCAGAGCGAAGTGAAGGATTCTATAGTAAAATCCTGAACTAATCCTGTCTAAAGTAGAATCCTGAACGTAGCGAGGAATTCAATATACGCCGCCCGAGAACAAAAAATTTGGCCCCGAGTGACACACACTATTTTTCATCATTACGTATGAGAAAAAGCTAGGAGTATCAACCTACTATGTATGGACATTACCTATACGTTTAAGCACCAATCAGAAGATACTCCTATCAACCTTCTATGTAATTGTATAGACATTATTTAGACGTATATTTAAAGTTTAAATAAAATGTAAAGACGTATATGACGGTATGATGAAAAATTTATTTTTTAATTTTTGTCTTTTGTCTGTCTGCATGCCTGTCTTCATGACTGATAAACGTATCAAATTCTTAAGTTTTTCGAATAGGTATGATGAAAAATTTATTTTTTAATTTTTGTCTTTTGTCTGTCTGCATGCCTGTCTTCATGGGAAAGGAATAATTCTTAAAGGGATTGAATGTAACTTAGCATAGTTATAGCTAACACGCCCCTATCTCATTGATGTAGAATTTTAGTACCCCTATCCTGAAAAAACTCAAATGTTTTTTGGTATGGTATGAAAGTTTCAGTCGATTTTACTCAATAATTTCGTATTTTTTTTACAATAATTCACAATACTTACACTGCATATTTTAACAATTCTTTTTCATTTATACAAAGTTTTACTATCCGGGTAGGTTTTTTATTTCCGTGAAGATCCAATGAACCCTTATTCGGTGGAACTTCTCAAAGGGCAAAAACAAATCAATGATCAACGTATAAAACTTCATGTTATGCCCTATACAGTTACACTACAGTCAAGGTTGTAGAACATAACTCCTCTCGGAATGAGAAGGGTTTGGCCATAATCCACCTCGCTGTCCAACTTCACACACATTCGGGAACTTTATGTAGAACTCGCAGAGTGTTTGGTGGCGCGCTCTCGAAAAGGCCGATGTACAGCAGTGGATGCATACAGGCTGATGGATGGATGGCTGGCCGGATGGATGGATGGGTGGATGGCTGGACGGATGGATGGATGGGTGGATGGATGGATGGATGGATGGATGGATGGATGGATGGATGGATGTAGAACTCTCAGGCATACATGTTTCCACACGATGTTTTCCTTCACCGATTGAACTAATACTTGAAGTCATTCTTTTTTTTTAATAGGTACTTAAGTAAATTCGAAAAGTTGGAGGTGCGGGATCGAACCCGCGCCCGCGTACAGGAAGCCGGGTGTGTTATCGGTTATCGCCGCTTCATGATGGGTTAGCTAGTAAATAAATATACATACCTAATGGTCGACGAGCCGGATACACCTCGACCTTCACCGATCTGTTAACCAGATGAAACATTTTTTTTGTTTAATAATAGATTAATAAATAAATAAATAAAATCTATAATTGAGATTTAAAATACACAGAACACAAACACAATTAAAAAAAAACTGAAAGAACTTATGGACTAAACACTATTACTATAAACTTATACTTATACTAAACCCTGTGTAAAATAAAATCCCAAAAATCGACTCAGCGTAATGCTGATATGGTATGCGCATATCAGCGCTGATTTTCAGTCGACCCCTTCGACGAGCTTCGATGGGGTCGACTGCTTCGACGTCCCGGACCGGTCCGGGCAGCCCGTCAATCTCACTACGCTGACCAACATACCAGGAAACTTAATACGCCTAAAATAGCTTGCCTATCAAAATCCTGACCAGCCTATTTTTAAATTAATTAATTATAATTATTTATCTATTATTAAACAAAAAAAAAATGTTTCATCTGGTTAACAGATCGGTGAAGGTCGTAGTGTATCCGGCTCTTAGACCATAACAATAGACTTGCCATTACGCATCCTACTCAAGAAAGCTCTTAGATACCAACTTCATTTGAATCTCCTGCATAAATGTCTTCATCTCATTATGATAAATGCGTATGAACTCATTCCTGAACACCCTTTCAGCTTATTGGAAGGTTTATTTACTTTTTATGATATTCCGGTATCTCAAAGGGATACGTTACATTGTAATAATCGTATTAACTAGATTGTTTTCGTGAATTTATTTATGCCACAGCCAGGATTTTATTAAGCTATTGTGGCTAAATCTGTTGTATCTACTCAATATCTAGAATGAACTGAAACGACGGTACATAATTTTATTCAATCAATCAATATTTATTTATTCAATTTAGGTACACACTTATTGAGGTCCGAAACGAATAAAACATGTTAAAACTAAAGCTACGAGGGTTCGGAACGCGCCCTGGTCTGAGAAGAGTACACAACAAACTCAGCTGGGTTTTCTTTTTATTATCACCATCTCGCAAAAATAGAACTATAAAATTAACAATTTGATTAATTAGCCGAACAATTCCTTCCCATTCTTTTTTATCATTTATGTAACCCTTTTCCATTGTAACTAATATGTTTTTTATTTTTATTGTAACTATTGTATCCTTTTCATAATTAGTTACTCGGCGCTATTTAATTAATTTTGCGTCTCGAGTGCAATTTCCGCCAGGCCGGACTTGTAGCATAAATATATAGGTCATAGACTATCGTACTAACTACTTGGTAGGTACTATAAAACACCTTGGTGGCATCGAAACAGCTGATCTGTATGGCGGCCATCATATTATTACGGCACTAGTGTATAAATGCAGCTAGTGCCGTACACGGCACGTAGTGCACGGCTATAAATCTTTGCGTTCATTTATATTTTATGCTCTAGCTACAAAGCTAACTATGCGGTAATATTTTTATCGCCCAAGGGTAGGAAAAGCCTACTTTATAGTTTTAATAGCGGTGAAGTAAGAGCAACTTTACGAGCAAAATATTGTAGGTATGTTAAAAACAAAGTAGGTAGGTACTAGGAAACAATTATTAGGACTAAGTACCTGCTACCTGTTATATTATCTCGTTGACACTAGTGGGTTGCAGAGGGCGTGTCGATCGATGAGTCAAACGAGTACTGTGTTAGTAGGTCACGATTCCAGATAGATTGCAAGTGACCTAATAATTATCTATTAATTACCTACTTACTAGATGATGCCCGCGACTTCATAGTCTCGGGGTAACTCTTTGTTTTTCTGCCATAAAAAGTAGCTTATAATAATGTCATGTCCTGGGATGCAACAAATCAAAATCGAGTGAAAAAATGAGCTGTAAAGTATAATAGCCGACAGATTGACAGACACACTATCGCATTAATAGGAAAAAATCCTTACCTATTTCCACAAAAAATTTAGGTCACTGTTGGTTTTGGGTCATATTATCCGATTACAGTAGAATTGATGGAGATATTATATTGCAGTCGTGCCGTTTCCTCTCTATAATGTTTTTCATATACTTACATAATGAAATCATTATTCTAAATATAGTCTATACTATGCCTACGGAAATCGGAAGAAAATAACAAAAAAAGATATTTAATCAAGTTTCTTTCAACATCATAAGTTCATAACATAATTCGGCCTTTGTAACATGGTTTGTATAGCGTTTCCATGTATCTCCAAAATAAAAGACACGTGGGATTTGGAAAAAGTATTACCATTCTGAACGAGATCATTATTGATACACCAACACTCAATCAAATGTACTCAACCAAATTGACATTTAATGCACAAATAATAAGAAACATATTTGCATGTCAGTTTTTGTTTAGAAGCACAAGTATTATTCACTCTTAATGACACGTTACTTTTCTCGGTATCAGAAATTGACACAAGTGAAAGAAAGTGTGCTAAAATACAATTTGATTTTAGGCTGTAGAAGATGAATAATCTCTCGGTGACACAAACAAAGTCAAGACGTGCTTTTGAATCATCGAGTAAATCTACCACTAGTTCAGAATGACATTGATAACGAGAAGTGCCAGACATAAATTCGGCGGTTGCTCTTTTGAAAAAATACTTAAATAAATTATCACGATCATAATAATTATTAAACTAATTAGATTTTACGTAACCACAGTCCCAACTCCCAAGCATTGCTGGAGGGAGTCAAATCCACGGCTTTTTCAGGAGATGTTGACTCGACAATGCACGCATGCTATTGGTGAAGGACACGCACTGTACCACATAGATTTGTCTACTGAGGCGGATTATAGCGAATTAAACTTCTCGTTCATTCATTATCATGGACTTCCGCAAAGTAACGCCTGCTTCGATTCAATACATATTAATGTTGTTTCTGGGATCTGCCCTAGTCTATGCATTATTAAGTAACTATTATTTTACCTGTGACGAAAGTAACGCATTTTTGCAACAACTTAATCATGATATCATCTAGAGACAGGTAAACACGGAGTTCGGTATATAATATAATATAATTACCATTAACTTAACTGGTTATCCTCAGTACCTAGTGCCTACCTATAGTTTCTCGGAAAATTGATAAGGGAAATAACCGATTCAATTTCGGTTTTAAGACCCCATAATAGATTCAAACTGACACAAGAATAACACATTATAAACTGTATTAGCGTAACAAAGAAAATGTGCTTTTAATACGAATAGGTGCATTAAAATATTTATATAGATCTTCGTGCGGTAAATACACGTTTTTTGCATTAGGAATTAGAATGATCGTGATCTCAAATTATTTTTGTTGTAATCTTTTGAATTGAGAACCTCCTTTTAGGAAGTTGGTTAAAACAATGGTTTTCTTTTCACGGTTCACGGTAGAATCAGCACGTCCGTGCGGTTTATCACCGGCTGGCAATAACGCTCTTTTGCTTGCCATTTATTATGCCACGCAGGCATAATAAATTATGCCTGCGTGGGTTATTTTGATTACACCTTAATTTTCCAGCATTTAAAGTAGCCCGTAATACCCGCGGACGAAGTCGCGTTTATCATCTAGTCTAGTCTATTAGTATGGATATTAAAAAACTGAACGGATGCGTTTTGCACAACGGTTTTACATCTCTTGCTCTCATGCTCTCTGCTCTTGTAAGGTGAATCGAACTGAAAACAAGCAAACATATTATTATATAGACTGATGAACACATAACCCTGTGCGTTCCGCAGTCGGGTAAAAAAAGCAGTGAGTCCCTTCATATATTACTCTCAGAATTCAGAAAATCTGTATTCTGAGGAATACCTCAGAATACAGATTTTCTACTACTCTTGAACTATTGAGGAAACATAGTACCTAATAAGGTAGTATGTTTCCTCAATAGTTCAATGACTTGACTCCATTCAATTGTTCTTATTCAATTTCTATTGTTTCAAAATTCATTAGATACTTGTACGTGTTTATCCATCGTTTAACAAAGGTTACGCCACGAACATTAACCCATAAAGCTGGGTGTTATTGAATTAATTAATAGGCACTCGTATAGTGACCGAATTAACAGCTGTTCCTTGTTGTAGTCAACTAAAGTCTGTTCCAATAGATATGAGCTTTTTTTTCAACTTCATTAACATCTGATCACGTAATCTCATCTGCAATTCGAACAATATTCGTGGGAATATCTAGAAACTTGACGTCTTTCAATACATCACTTTTGGTCTAGTGATGACATGATCACACGTTAAGGAAGTTGAAAAAAAAACCTCATCTCTATTGGAACAGACTCTACTTAGTCACCGATAATGAGGTCCCTTGTCGGACAGGAAAATCATCCATACTAATACCACAGTATACCGTTTGACCGAAAAAAAAACGGAAACTGCGGACAGTTTTTAAAATTTATTCAATGTCCTTTTAAGTTTTAACATAACATAACTACAAAGTAGGTACAGTCAATCTACATAGGTTTTATTTTTTAAACTCTTTTATCTACAGTTTGGATTCGGCACTGATTTAGCAGTAACCACGTAGCTGGATATGCTGTATTGCAGAGTCCGGTACTTGATCATTACGGTTCTCATGTCATAATCCATTTTCACGTACGGCGGCCCAACGGTGTTGTCCACATCGACTCTGACGTAGGTCAGACGAGAGCATTGCGGTATCTGAAAGAAAGAGGCTTTGTATAAATCTGGACCAATATTTACTACTATTACCTATTCTGTGCCAATATCTATTTCATTCGAATGTTATTCCGAACCAGTGGTAGATTCATTCGACTATTCATAAGCACTTGTAAAAAGTATATTTGAATAAAAAACTTTTGAATTTTGAATTTTGAATTTATTAGCTTTTTTTAAACACGAAATGGTATCTGTATGACGTTGAAAGAATAGGTATTTAACAATAATATTGCCGTCGCGTTTCTCCTAGAATAGAGTAGGTACCATAACACCCGATAGGGACAACTGCAGCTTGGACCTTATACGTATGAAAAATAGACGATTTTTACTCTGGTATGCCCCTGTTTCCACCTCCAAAACTGAACCGATTTTTTTTTCAAGAATAATTTAAGAAGAACTCAGGCTATGTCTGTATGTTTTTCTTTTTTTGTATGTCTGATGATATTTTTCAAAAAATCTAAATTATTGTATTTTATTGTTTTAAGACCCCCCAAAAAACACAAAATAATATTGATATTATATTGTGTTTTTGGGGGGTTTTCTCGATATAGTTATTTGCCACCGATTGCTCAAAAATTTAGATTTTTTTCATTTAATTCCGAAATTGTAAAGAGGTTTTCTGCTTTGTTTACAAGCTTCCATAATTTGATTTCTGATTTAAACAAATAAATAAATGTAAAATAAATAATTTAAATTGCAATGTTTGTTCAAGTCATATTTTGCAACTGAATTTTAAAACAGTAATTAAATTCCCATCGTTTTTGGCTCTAAGGCCCACTTGGACAAGGACTCTTAAATTGATTTAGTTAAATATTTTAATGCTGTCCCTTTTTGGCAACTACAATATGCATTTGCCAAAAAGGGACAGCATTACAAAATTTAACTAAATCAGTTTAACTGTCCTTGTGCAAGCGGCCCTTAGTATTTTTAAGTTAATCTTGTTATAGAGAAAGAAGAGAGCTTTAAAACTTACCACTATCGGGACCCTAACATTCTTCTCTAGCGGTCCAATTTTGCCAGACGTAGAAAACGTTACCTCACCTATGTCGTGCACTGGAACTGCATTAAAAAAATCAATTTTATTATAATTTATTATTTGTTAAAACTGTTTAGTAAATCAGTTATTTAAAAAAATCGAGAGAAAAACCAGCCGACAATTATAAGTGAGTAAATAATTTCTCCTTTTTTGTTGTACCTAGTTATTGACAATTGACTTGGTTTCTTTCGTCAAGTTTCTTGCTAATTCTTCTCAGTAGTAATGGTATTCCGATTTCCGAGTTGGAGTAGGTCATATTTTGTCGATTCAAAATCACTTGTAAAAGTTTATCCCGTCAAAAATATTAAAATGCATGCCAAGCCTCGCATCGGAACCTATACAGTTCTACACCCTAAAAAGGTTAGGTAAGTACCTACTTAGGTATGGGATTTTATTGTATTTTTTTGAAAATATTAAAAAATCAAGCCAACGATTTACCAAATTCGAAGGAGTCCACAGTTTCGTAGCCGGTACGGCCCCTAGCAAAGTCACATCGTGAAATACCAACAAAGAAAATAAAATATAAACACAAAACTATATTCTTCATTATTACTATAAAGAAATATAATTGATTTAAGATCTCCATAAATCGCTATTTATATATACAAACATAATAATTAAAATTCTGAATAATCGATTTGTTATACTTATGTAGCAATTAAATTTAATGATGTTCACCAAACTTTTACACACAATTGTTTCCCAAAGATAACAACATTCATGTCTTACTTTTCAATGATATTATGATCAACGATATTTTATACTTGGGTTTAGTTTTAATTTATTTACAAAACCAAGAATTAATTTGATGATGTTGTACACTTGCTACTGGCATGTGTTCATAACCGCAATTTTAGAGAAGCACTGACATTTGAACTTAATTCAAATTTAATGAATATTGGTGTTTTAACTCTATTTTTAGTGAACCTCGGAGTATTTCGGCAGCGAAAGTATATAAATTGGTCAGTGATTCAGAATCTATAGCAATTTGAGTCAAATTGCTATAGATTTAGATTTAATCATAATTAGGCATAATGTATGTAGCGTATAACGATAGGGCTGGCACCTATAAAATACCTTTAAACCCTATATTTAAAAAAAAATTCACTATCAGAGTTTTCTGAAAACGGTTAATAAATAAAATCAATACTCAATACTCAAAACTCAATTTATTTCTTTCTTATGGGACATATACAGGTGGGGCATATACATTTTAATTGTTTTTGTTTAAATACATACCCGAAGAGATCTTACAGTTGCCCAATGCGTCTCTCCAGGCTACAGAATTGGGTATTTGACAACTAGTCAAATCAGCATCTTTTTTTCAAACGACAAAACGAGTGCTTAGTATGGGTTTTTGTATGAAATATTGCATAGTGACGTCATCAAAGTTCAACGCACTTTTTTACTTTAATCGATAGTTTAAAATAGTTATTCAACATAAAACTACCAGGGGATTTGGATATGACGACTTTTGGGAGATTCTCTATTTAATAATCACTAAAAAATAATTTATTTAAATAGTGGTCAAATACCAAATTGAAGTGACAATACATAAAAACTTATATACTTGCTTACATTAATTTAAAAAAAACTTAATTTGCTACACTACACTATAAACATAAAACAATAAATTAAAACTAAAAAATTAACTAACCATATAGGTACATTATATGTTTAAAGAGCCGTGACTCAGATTAGAAAAAGTCAGACCACGCGCAGAGTACCTAGAGTTCCGTAACTTTACCCGGCACAATATGCGGTCACTTTATACGTTGGTCGACTCTTACTCGTAAACTTGTAAAACTTAGCTGCGATAGTTTTCCTTTTAACTTCGTTTTTTTTTTTTATTCACTACAAGTTAGCCCTTGACTGCGATCACACCTGATGGTAAGTGATGATGCAGTCTAAGATGGTAGCGGGCTAACCTGTTAGGGGCATGGCAGTTATATTAAACCCATACCCCTATTCGGTTTCTACACGGCATCGTACCGGAACGCTAAATCGCTTGGCAGCACGTCTTTACCGGTAGGGTGGTAAGTAACTAGCCACGGCCGAAGCCTCCCACCAGGCCAGACCAGGGAAAATTCAGAAATTATAAATTTCCAAACCCTGCCGGCGTTCGAACCCGGGAACCCTCCGCACGTAAAGCGCTCAACACTGCGCCACGGAGGTCGTCAAACATACCTAGTATGTTTTTTATAATACACTAGGTAGGTACTTCCCTGCCTTTTTCACATATCCAGAAACAACCGTTTAGCTGGATAATAACTCTATGGGCTTAATATTTCGCAAACGGATCCCTGAATCGAAAAATAGTTTTCCATCCCAAATTACAGCTTTCTAGTAAGTACTAGTTTCTAGTACTTACGTAGTAAGTAGAAGTTTCTAGTAACAGTAGTCTTTGAGCTAAGCCGCGGACGCGCGGACGGACGGACGGACGGACGGACATGGCGGAACTTTAAGGGTTCCTTGTTGACTACAGAATCCTAAAAATAGGTAGTCTTAATTTTTCGCTTTTTTTCGTACCTAATTACGAAAAAAGATTATTAGGAATAATTTTATTAGGAAAAGTAAAACGTTACACATATGAAGGTAAAATATGAAAAAATTGTTGCAAAACATTATTTTTGTTCTTTTAATTTTTTTTACCAATATAATTGACCGAGCGAAGCGAAGGTCTCTGAGTCTACTTGAGTGAATTGGCACTTGTCCGTCCGTCCGTCCGTCCGTCCGTCCGTCCGTCCGTCCGTCCGTCCGTCCGTCCGTCTGTCAGAGCCTTATTACTTCTGAATTACTGAACGTAATTACTTCATATTTAAATATAATATGTAAACCAATGGCCTCCCGCCGAATATGGCTTATAAAGTTATAAAAATCTTTAATTCAGGGGGGCTCTCATAGAAGCGAATGCGAAGTAAAATATTTTTTATAGCGTTACATAGGGTTGCGGTATATCATTTTAAAGGTAATTAGGAATAGAGTCCAATTATATATTTTTTTTAATTTTTCCCCTAAAATTGACGAAATGGGGGGCTTTCAAAGTGGCGATTTTCTAACGTCCAAAGTTGACCTCAGAACTCTCAACTTTCTGAAAGGCTGAGCCTGAAACTTATCAATTATTTGAATTATATCCTGTACATGAACAACAAATATTAAAATTAGATAAATATTATAAGGAAACGAAATTATTTAATTTTTAATGTGCTTCATTAATATTAACAGAACTTCACAATGATGTCAATAGATGGCGCTCTGTACAAGTTTATGGATACCGCGAGGTCTCAGTTCGGGGCGAACCACTAGTATTATTTATTGATTTCTCGCGTTACAAAGATGTTTCGGCTACAGAAAAATAGCTTTTAAGTTTAAAATTACGAATAAAAGGTCATAATTAAAAAAAAAAATACAAAAGATATTTGAATCGACCGTGACAGGACTCGAACCTGCAATCTTCGGATCCGAAGTCCGACGCCTTATCCATTAGGCCACACGGTCTCTACTAAAAGTTGCGAAATAGGTCATCTGGTGCCGCACAGGCCTTGTCTATACGTCATAGATTACGTCAGAGGTTGTTCAACTCGCGTAACCACTAACCTTCGAGGCAATGTATGCGTAGCGATAGGGAATGTACCAATGTAAATATATGGTTGAAGTATGACTTATCTTGATTACTATTGTTAGGGAAATTCCCAGTTTAAACTGCGGACCCCACTGGATTTTCCATTGGTGAAGAAATTTCAACTTCTCTGACACGAGATCGAAAACAGAAATAAAAAATAAAAATAATAAGTACCGAGTTTCCTGCCTTCTAATATTGAAATCTAATTTATTTTATAAATTCGCGTTAATTATCAGAAAAAAAATTAAACTTTTGAACATTACAACTCTCACAGAATCTGTGGTAGAGATTAAAACTTTATCTATAGAAAGTATGTACTTACGTGAAAGTGTGTCTGTCTGTCTGATTATCTATATATAAGTAAATATCTGAATGTTATCTTTTGGTTCGGTTTTGAGTTTGACGAATTAGTTAATACCTATTTCTTTTTAATTTAATTTTCTTTGGGAAATATTTACCTATATTTATAATAATTGTTTTAAAGAGCTCGAGACTGCAACTTGTCTTTTAAGTTTTAAATTAATTGCTAATAAACTATATTTAAATAATATATAAAACATGTTATTTTTTATGTTTATAAAAATAATTCATTAATAATAATTAAATCTAAAATATTATGAATAAACATTAAAGACTAAATAAATATGAATAGTTAAATTTAGTTGGAACGGGCTATCTATGAATTGTTTACTATGGGTTTGATAACAGCATGGATACAGTAGATATTTACACACAGATAATGCGTTTAAGTAATCTGTTCTGTCCTAGTATAGTGTCTTATTTATTCAAAAGCACTTGTAAAAGTACCTATATTTGATGGTAGAGCTATGGTAGAATCTGGACATTTCATTAATTCATTTCATACGTTGTCTTGTCCTACGTGAAATAAATTAATCATTTATCATTTATTTGATTAAATAATAGAAAGAAGTAATATCCAATAGAAAATCAAAAGGCTGTCTCATACAAAAATGTTTTTACAGTGTAGAAGATTTTTTGAGTGAATTTACTTACCTCAATAACTAGATCAGCGTATCTAATAATTATTGTAATATTTGCATTATTATCTATATTATTTTAATTATGTACGGACAAGACGCAGTAATAATGATATAAAATTAGTAGTATACATATAATTAGAATAATAATAAAATTATGTTAGCAGCGTCCTGACAGGGCAACATGAGTCATGTCTATGTACATTAAGGCATATCTAAATAAATGAATAAAAAAATTGTGCTAAAGTCTTCATTTGTTCTGTGGTAAGTAAGGACAGTCCCCACAAACTTGTCAGACCCGGTGGCCAAAATTGGAACTAATTTTAATGCCTGTTTCTTAGAATAATTACTTATGTTATTCTAAGGCCTGTTTAGTTTTTGTTGTTACATTTTTTTTATACTAGCGACGCTGTCACCGGGTCAGATTAGTTTTTTTTTTTTTTTTTTTTAATTCACGACAGGTTAGCCCTTGACTGCGATCTCACCTGATGGTAAGTGATGATGCAGTCTTAGATGGTAGCGGGCTAACCTGTTTGGGGGTTTGTTGGACTTATGTTTTATGTGGAATTGTCAATTGGAAATTTCACGCGGACGAAGTCGCGGGCATCATCTACTAGTAATTGATATAATAATTTATTTTTGCAAAGAAATAAGAGAGATTAATCAGATTATGTAGCTCAGGCCTTATGAGAAGGATTAATTTTTTCCAAAATAATGTTTAATCTGGTTATTATAATTTAATGTGATAACTTGCAGTTTTGCGAATATTGCGGACGATTCTTGTAACTTTTGTAAGTAAGCCCGAGAATCGAGTTAAACGTTCAGTTGTATGATAACTCCCAAGTCGGAATGACGCTAGTAGCCGTCGCTACGCTTTCCATCCTCCTCGGCATCTCGGCACCCTCCCTACAAATACCAGGCACCCATAAACTAAAACATCTATAGTCTATAGTCTATACGATCATAAAATAAGAGAGTGTATCATTGCGCAGGTCACTTTCCATACATAGTTATTTTGAGTCTTAACTCGCAGTATTAAGTTTTATTTTCAGTTAAACGTTGATGATTATAGGATGTACCCTTGCAGCAGTGAGTCCTTCCGATCTTTTGTTCATTCTGGCAAGGTTCATATTTCAATAGCATGTCCTCTTCCTGTTCACGTTGTTCAGTTTGTAGCTCCTCATAATGTCTCATTCCCTAGTAGAATGTTATGTAATTCCGTTCCGTCGTCGTCACGGTAACGGTTTTGTATGTGCTTTGCCTTCGGGAAGGAAATGAATGATTAAAAAACAGTAAGTTTAAAATAATAAGTAAGATTAAAAAAAGTACTTATGCCTGTTTTATCTGCAATCTATCACATTTTCTAAGAATCTAAGCTGTTTTGGTTTTCCAAACCAGACATTTTTCTTCATTACCAGGAAAACAAGCGAGACACTTTTAATATTTGAAACTTATATTCTTTTTTCAAATATTCCATTCCGCCATTATTATGAAGTATATTAAAATTGAATTTCTTTTATCTAAACAAAAATACAAATAACAAAAGAGAAAGAAAAGTAATACATTATTATTTATTACATTACTAGCTGATGCCCGCAACTTCGTCCGCGTGGATTGAGGATTTTTATCCCGTAAAATTAAAGAGTTCCCGTGGGAGCTGTGTTATTCCAGACTATAATCTATCTCCGTGCCAAACATCCAGATCCGTTCAGCCTTTCTGGCAAGGTACCCCACTACAGACTTACAGATGTGCGGCGCGAATGCCGCTACGTGCCGCGCCGCTCCGTGCAACTCAAGTAATGCTAGACCTTTTCGTATTTTCAAACTCGAAGTAAACAAACACAGAGAGTACTTGATTGACCCTTTTAACAACAAACAAAGAAGTAAACAGGGTCAGCGCTCGTTTGTATTTAGCTGTCTAATCACACCAACATTTGGGTCAGAACAGGTTAATGAAGACCGATATTTGGACTGCTTGTCCCATATTCCAAAGGGTTAAGTGACCCTAGGACAAAGAAATTCCTACTTGTCCACACTTCCGTACTATTATAATAAATGAAAGTTTGTCTTGCCAACGTACTTACAGAGATAATTTGTATCCTAGTAACGACCATTCTTAACTGGAAAATCAAGGAGTTAAAAAATTACCATTCTTAAATTTACTGGGAATTAAAAAAGATCTTTACCTGAAATAAATGTGTAAATAATTAATTAATAATTATGTTTGTTTGTTGGTTTTTCCTGAAATCTCGCCGCACATAGCAACGGATCGATGCGATTCTTTTTGCATTGATACTCGTGGTATTTGAAAACCTTTGGTGTGTCCCATCATACAAGTTACTTAATGCTTATCCCGGAAATCAAAGAAATCTCACGGTATTATAAAAAAAACGTATATCCAATACAATAAAGGAAAGGTCCTGAACTTCTGACTACTTATCAACGCCCAAACACTTGGACCTAGCGGACTACTTACAGCTGAAAATAGAGGTTCCCTTTACATTTTATTAAATAAGATTTTTGAAATTGGGTACAAGTCAAATCAGCAACTTTTACACTTTACTTTACTTTAACTTTTTTTTAATGCATGAAATACTGAACTGTGACGTCATCAAAATCCAACACACTCTTTTCCTTTAATCGATAGTTTAAAATGGTTTTCAAACATGACAATAACAGGGGACGTGGATATTACCTACTAGGTACTTTTGGGAGATCCTCTTATAACTAGCCGATGCCCGTGACTTCGCCGGCGTGGTTTAAGTTTTTTTGATTCCAGGAATTCCTTAATTTTCCGGGTAAAAAGTAGCATATGTCACTCTCCAGGTCCTCAACTATACCTACCCATGCCAAAAATCACGTTACGAACCCCACGAACATTTTGTATGGGAAAATCAAGGGAAAATGTTTTTTATTTTATTTTATTTTTTCGTCAATTTTCCAATGTTTTTAATAGTTATTCTGCTATTCGGGACGGAGAGAAATACAACAAATCAAAAACCATGAAAATCGGTTTAGCCGTTCTAGAGTTATATATAAGTGTTCGAACAAACTGGACCTTGTTTTATATATTAAGATGACTAAAAAATAATGTATTTGAATAGTTGTCAAATACCCAATTCCATAGATAGCGAAACCGCAGGCGGTCGCTAGTCTTGTCTGTAAATTGGAACGCCGCGCTGGCGAAAAAGCTGTTCGATAAAAGTATAACAGGTTTGAAGGATGAGGGATGATTTCCGAGGCGGGAAAGGGTTAATCAAGATCAAATATTAGCTCTACGTTACCCCAAATTTCAATGCAAGGTTAAGTGCTTTTACAGAGAAAATTCAGGTCGCATGGGAAAAATAATTCATTATCTTTGGCAGAAAATGTAACTACTAGGATGATAAATGATCGCCGTAAGAGCTTTTTTTGGCAAAAAGTTGTAAGGAATATCATATTCTTAGGAAAGATAATCTTTATTTTTCGCAATACATATTATATGAAAAAGTACTCGTAGCTGATGAAAAACGTTGATGTGATGCACGGGCGGTAAAACCTACTTACCGCTCTTATATCACAAACTAGTATTTAAATTTAAGTTCTAGATACGCAGTACTAATTTTGGGTCACCTTGATGATCTGTTATTGTAACAACACTTCATAATAATAATTAATTAATACCTAAGTAGGTATATACGCATATTGTGGCATACAGGATCTGCGAATTAAAATTGTTATTTATATCATGGTGCATAAGTACTTGAATCTATCCATACAAAAATAAACCATACCTACTGTCTATAATATTATATTATGCGAAAGTGTGTCTGTCTGTGTGTTTAACAGCCCATGCTTTCACTGATTTTTATGAAATCTGGTACAAAGGTAGGTAACATTACTTTTTATGCCGGAAAATTTAGGAGTTAATCCACGCGGACGAAGTCACGGACATCATCTAGAATAAATTTATCCTAGCATAATTCGGTTGAACTAATAAGTAATTGAACTTGTAGGAAGTACCTATGCAATTATAAAATCAATCGTCTACTCTATCATCGAAAAACCGAAAGACGTAGAGGTCCTAAGGAAACCGTGCGCACATCGACCACTGTATGGTCGATGCGTGAGCACCACTAAAACGCATTACTTACTGAAAGACTTCGTGGAACCACCGGGTACAAGTAGCTACTTGTAGAAGACCGTGTTTTATAAAGATCTTGCAAGAGACCTATTTCCAGCTCTGGACGTTTGCTAATTGGTTATGGCCCTGTGATAGTGTAAAATCGGCAAAACTGAGTTTTTTAAAGCAGTGTATCCATCAAACGGTGACATAATGTATGCTTGTAAAAATAATTTGCTGTTTTCAAGACCCGTAGGCAGCCATTGACGCATCTCAAAACACAATTTAACAAATAAACTCTGCATTGAAATTTCTTTATAACATATTGTAACCTCTTAGTTTACCTTTTAAAGCAATTTTTCTCTCAAAGTAAAAAATTTTAACAGCAATCAACGGGACGACATAATAATTGCTAATATTTTTTTACAGGAACGCATAGTAAGTATAACGTCTTTGAGAGTTGATATCTAGTAAAAGGCCCATCCACATGCGTCACTTTTTATGCTGTTTACATAGGTACTGCGCATACTTTAATACTGTACAAGAATCAGCTTTTCTAATTATTATCGTTAATTTTTGATAACAATAAACCGTCTTTGAACGGCCATATCTAGCGAAAGGCCCATCCACATGCAGGCAGACTGCAACTTTTGTGATCAGTGGAGAGCCCTACATCCACCTAACACTGAATCAGCCTTTCAGGCGATGGTTACCAAAAGTGCAGTTATCTCTTAGTCTATATATTTTGACAGCCGCTACATCTACGGATACTAAGCCT
Organism: Erebia ligea; assembly: GCA_917051295.2. Lineage (NCBI taxonomy): Eukaryota > Metazoa > Arthropoda > Insecta > Lepidoptera > Nymphalidae > Erebia > Erebia ligea. Next base: position 16,092,524 of record OU785228.1, read on the forward strand.
ATACATAAGAACTAAGAATAGTTGAGAAAACTATCGGTCAATCTATGCTTCAGGCCAGTCTTGGCGTAGTTTAGCCAACCAAATACCTGAGATCCTGTTCTTAGCTGATGTCGGTTTGTTCATACGAGCCTTAATAAAGAAAGATACTTAATATTCCGTAGGTACCTGCTTACGTAACTTTTTGGTACCCCATTTAACCTTCCTAGACCTTCCTTCTAGGTGCTTACGTAACTTTTTGGTAGCCCATTTAACCTTCCTTCCTTTAAAGTTCCTTCAAAGATCCTCTATCCAACTTCTAGAAAGTACCATAATAATTGTTTAGACGGGTCAAGGCCATGTTATGACGATGAGGCCAACAATTATGGTTGTACACCATCTCTAAACTAAAATGACAGCTTATTATATTGCTTTCCCGTTGCGTTTATAGGGGCGATTGAGCTGTCATATTTTTAGTGTAGTTTTAAGGTTTGTCTACTTTAGGAATTTTTTTTCCTTGCCATAAAGTTCCATTAGGTACTCTAATGATGAAGTTTAGCAGATATGCCATTTGCATAGTATTGCTTCAGTCCCTCTAGTCCTTTAATATTTCTATACACCTCTAATCTGTCAAAATTATCATCCTACTAGCTGATGCCCGCGACTTCGTCCGCGTGATTTAAGTTTTTCTGATTCCCACGGGAACTCCTTAATTTTCCGGCATGTAATTAAAATAGTCTATGTCACTCTCCAGGTCCTCAACTATACCTATACCAAAAATAACGTCGATCAGTGACTCCGTTGCTGCGTGATTGAAGGACAAACCCATGAACCAACAAACAAACTTTCGCATTTATAATAGTAGAATGATGTCAAACAGAGTTAGCCACAAAGTCTGCCCTGTTTTTGCAAAGTTTGTAAGGTTACGTATTGTTTGTAAAGAAAACACAGTAGGTAGTTCTAGTACCGAATGCACCTTGGATCGCGCCCCTAGCGCGGGACGAGGTCTGGCGAAAGTACGAGGTCGGACGAACGCTAAGTCAACACCATGCAGGCAAATCCGAGGACAACAGTCGACTCTAAAGACATCCGCCTGTCACACCGTAGATATCGTCCCACAAACTTAGCTGACCCGGTGGCCAGAATTGGAACAAATTTTATGCCTGTTTAGTTTTTGTTTTTATTTTATTTTTCATACTAGCTGATGCCCGCGACTTCGTCCGCGTGGTTTAAGTTTTTTTATTTCCTGCAGGAACTCCTTAATTTTCCGGGATAAAAAGTAGCCTATGTCACTCTCCGTCCTCAACTATACCCATACCAAAAATCACGTCGATCCGTTGCTCCGTTGCGGCGTGATTGAAGGACAAACCAACAAACCAACAAATCAATAAACCAACAAATCAACAAACCAACAAACCCACAAACAAACACACTTTCGCATTTATAATATTAGTATGATATGATACTAGCTGATGCCCACGACTTCGTCCGCGTGGATTGATGTTTTTTTGGTTCCCGCGGGAACTCCTTAATTTCCTAGGCTACTGCCTATGTGCTATTCCAGACTATAATCTATCTTTGTGCCAAATTTCATCCAGATCCGTTCGGCCTTCTGGCGTGATTGAGTAACAAACATCCATCCATCCATCCAACGAACTTTCGCATATTTTATAACTAGCTGATGCCCGCGACTTCGTCCGCGTGGATCAAGGTTTTTCAGTTCCCGCAGGATCTCTTTAATTTTTCGGGATAAAAAGTACCCTATTATTTAATCCGGACTTCTAACTTTACGTCTGCAAAATTTCAAAGCAATCGGTTCAGTAGTTACGGCGTGAAAGCGGAACAAACATACAAACAAACTCACTTTCCCATTTATAATATTAGTAATAATAATATTTTATAATATTGGTATAGATATGTACACTAGCTACGCTAACACCAGGGTAAGTTATGTTGGTGAGACTAATACGTCTTGTCTTTTATTCAAAGAGTAAAAAAGTGTATAGTCAACATTGAATTATATGTGTACGTTAGTACATAATACCTCAATGATAGTCAAAGAGTCTCTGACTACTACGTGCTACTACTACTGTCTTTGACAAAGGCAAAAAAAGCTTAAGAATGAATTATTTTTAGCTCTAAAATCTCTCAAGATTGCTGAGTTAGCTGTGGACTTCTGCTCTGCGCGATTGGAACCCTCGGTACGGAGTATACGGTGTGATACACAACCAAGTTAAATACTGACAAATCAAAGTGCGACGTAACGCCATAGATGGGAAAGTTTCCATTCCTTACCCATCAGGGACGCACGTTGGATCGTTACGGCTAAACTTCAGGAAAACTACTGCAATTAAGAGTTATAATAGTCCATGGCCGGGGATGAAATAAGTGACATTGCTCATGATCGGTTATGAAAGGGCTGTAAATATTTTAGTTCTTGAAGTGATAACTTCTTTAGCCGCGTTGAGCACTTTTATAGGGGGTAAGCTTGTAGATTCGCGTCACCGACATGCTCGCGTTGTTACGAAGACGAAAGATCTTAAATGTACTACATTTGTAATTAAACTTTAATGCTTTAATTTTAAGGTTTACATTTTTATTTATTTTTTATATTTTCTTTATTATTTTAAATAAGTACGTATTCGTTTTCACTTCTATCGGCAGTCCCTATGACTGCCAATTTTACCACTACAGGTAAGCCCTTGACTGCGATCTCACCTGATGGTAAGTGATAATGCAGTCTAAGATGGTAGCAGTCTAACCTGTTAGGAGCACGGCAGTTAATCGTTTGGCGGCACGTCTTTGCCGAAGCCTCGAGAATTCAGAAATTATAAATTCCCAAATTGACCCTGTCGGGAATCGACCCCGGGACCTCCGCACGTTAAGACAACAGCGCTTAACACTGCGCCAGGGAGGTCGTCGACGTCTTGTTGTATATAGATTTTTTGTAAAGGGAAGGTTCTCAATTTGTTGCGTTTTTTATAATAAGGATATGTACGACATGCGTTACAAGAAATTCTTTAGGAGTTTTCCAAAACAAATTAGGTAATTTGGTCCAATATTTGGGTGGACATACACCTACGGAACATTCCGGTTAAAGATGGGTTAAAGCATCAAAACAAAACACGGAGGAGCAATACGCGAGTGACGTGCCAATGTCAAAAACAGATTAAGCCCATACGATATCAACAAGTGAATATAACTCAAAGAATAAAAAAAATACGACTGCCATAGTTAAATGATATTTTTTTGTGAATCACTGGATATTGAAATATAGTCTTATATATTTTTGGAATCTACTCATCATTTTCTTGACGATGACAATATAGTTAATCTCATTTTGGAAAAAAAAGTCAACTTTAGTCTTTGATGCGGGGCCATGGTCACCCTATCAATTTTTTTTTAATTTCACTTGCCTATGTCACCCGGAATAAGCTAAGGATTCTAACGATACCTCATTCATCAAAATCCGTTCAGGCGTATAGAAGTTATGGTGGAATATACAAACTCACATACATACTGTATACATGAACCCTGAAAACAATATGTACTCCTTTTTTCAGGGAGTCGTATACAAAAACGTGGCTACCGCTGCACTTCTGCCTGCAGGTGGACGTTGTGCCTTATTAGTGCGAAAGCGCCTGCGAAATAAATAAATAAGTGACTAAATGACTAAAAAATATATCAAATTATAATAAAAAAAAATAGCATAGGTATCAAATTATTTAAGTTACTACGTCTTGGTCTATTTTGGCGGGAAAATATGAGGGATGCATATCCGGCATAATCATAAACGCATGGGATATACCCACAGAACACATATATGTGTTCTGTGGATATACCTAATGAGTTTCCGTAGTACTCCAGCGAATTCCAGTGAACTCAAACAATAGTATTAAAATAACCTCCATTGAAAACACCAAGTGAAGTATTCGAAAACAACGTCGTGTTTGTATTGCGTATCCTTTGAGCTTGCTCGTGTCCGTGTATTTTTTTAAATTTTTTTTTTTTTACTAGATGATGCCCGCGACTTCTTGCCGCGGGAACTCTTTAATTTTCCCGGATAAAAAGTATCTATTTCCTTCCCCGGGATGCTACCTATCTTTATGGCAAACTATAGCTGATGCCCGTGACTTTGTCCGCGTGGTTTAAGTTTTTTTTGATTCCCGCGGGAACTCCTTAATTTTCCGGGATAAAAAGTAGCCTATGTCACTCTCCGTCTTCAACTATCCTCATGCCAAAAATCAAGTCGATCCGATGCGGCGTGATTGAAGGACAAACCAACAAACCAACAAACCAATAAACCAACAGACCAACAAACAAACACACTTTCGCATTTATAATATTAGTATGATTTCATCAAAATCTGTTGAACAGATGGGCCGTTAAAGCGTAGCAGACAGACAGACATACTTTCGCATAATATTAGTATGGATTTTACTAAGCACATGTTAGCTCCTTAACTGCGATCTCACGAGGTGTGTAAGTGATGGTGGATTCAAAAGATGGTATAGCTCGCGCCAATCATTTAGTCGCATCTGAAGTTGACCGCAAGACGTGTCGCAAATCGCAATAGCATATTTTCGAGCATAATATGGAACGGACTTCGACAGTTTGTGTAAGAGCTGCGCAAACGAGCACTCACAGTCACGCCTCAGCTCAGAGACGACTATTTGATTCAAAATTCAAAATTCAAAAGTTTTTTATTCAAATAGACTTATTACAAGTGCTTATGAATAGTCGAATGAATCTGCCACTGGTTCGGAATTCCGTTCCTACCGAGAAGAACCAGCAAGAAACTCGGCGGTTGCTCTTTTGAAAAAAAAAAAATTACAATTTCATTAATTTGTAAATTGATTGGCACTAACCTACAGATAGTTGTCGTCGTCAAATGATAGATGCCCACTTCTGGACAAAGGTCTCTAGTATGGACTTCCACGCGACGCGAACTTGCACCACCTGGATCCAGCGGCTTCTTGCGACTCGCTTAATGTCGTCCGTCCACCTAGAGGGGGGTCTGCCAAAGCTAAGCTTTCCATTGCGGGGTCGCCACTCCACCTTGGGAACCCAACCATTACTAAGTGTGAGATCTATAAAGCATACTTGGACTTAGCTCTAACTTAAGACTGAGTTAAAATTAGACAGATTTATGATACGCACATATTCGTAAGTCCATCCCGTTTTAACTCTAAAGTAAAGCATGAGCAAAGGCAAAGTCAAACTCTGTGGTCAAACTACGCTCTATATATAGAGTTAATATTATAGTCTATAGATTTCAGCACAAGACCACAGCGCTCAAAACTTCGCCATCTATTGTAGGTATGTTTTGACGACCTCCGTGGCGCAGTGTTGTCTTAACGTGCGGAGGTCCCGGGTTCGATCCCCGGCAGGGTCAATATGGGAATTTATAATTTCTGAATTTTCCCTACTTTGGCCTGGCTTCGGTCGTGGCTAGTTACCACACTACCAGCAAAGACGTGCCGCCAAGCGATTTAGCGTTCCGGTACGATGCCGTGTAGAAACCGAATAGGGGTATGGGTTTAATATAACTGCCATGCCCATAACAGGTTAGCCCGCTACCATCTTAGACTGCACTTCATCACTTACCATCAGGTGAGATCGCAGTCAAGGGCTAATTTGTAGTGGATAAAAAAAGTAGCTTACAGGTTTATCTATAATTTATCCAGCCCGCCAACCGCATTGGAGCAGCGTGGTGAGTCCAAGCTCTAATTCCCTCTCTCCTATGAGAGTGGAGGCCTGTGCCCAGCAGTGGGACGTTAATGGGCTGTAGTGGTAGTGGTGGTGGAATAAGCTTTCTGCACTGAAGGGTTATGGTCTGACCTCTCACGGGGACCAACCGGATAGAGAGGTGAATTAGGTAGTGGGGCCGATTCTGTATAACACAATCTCTAAACTAAACTAAAATAGCAGCTTTAAATCTAGTTCCGTCCCTTTCCGTATGGAGTATTATGAAAGGGTTAGCAATATTTGTAATGCTCTAATTTTAGTTTAGTTTAGAGATTGTGCACTACAGAATCAGCCCCATTTTGTTAGTGTCTAACCTATGTTACTTGCTTAGTGTGTCTCTATATGAATTTCTTTGTATTACATAATATTAATAACTAGCGGGCCCGGCAGACGTTGTCCTGCCCTGAACCTAGAACCCGATTGCAGTGCGACCAAACCATCCAGGAACCCATTGAAATATAGGTACACACAAATTTTCATCCAAATTATTTACCGTATACCGAGGGGGCGAACGTCAAATGTTTGACAGGAAAGTAGCTAGAACAGTTTATATGGGAAAATGAAATTGTTGTTTTAACTATCTTCCTCGCAATTTTTCCATATTTTCTCAACGTTTAAACCTTCCCTGGACTAGGACAAACATTTCAAAACCAAAATCAGCTAAATCGGCCCAGCCGTTGTCGAGTTTTAGCGAGACAAACGAACAGCAATTGATTTTTATATATATAGAGATTAATTTATTGGTCTTGTTTTTATAATTTTATTTTTTAGGTATAAAATAGTAGGTACTATAGTACAGTCACGTCGCGTCGTCTATTTTAACCTTCATGAGTTCCAGACGAGATTAATTACCTACATACGAGGATATTATGTGATCCTTGGGAAAAGGGCAATCAGTTCCACTTATTATAATATTGAACATATTTATAACTACTTAGATAATAGCACGTTTCTGTAACAGCGCTGAATGAAACCATAATAGCCTATTGGTTAGTCAGCCTCCTTTTCGGGGCGTCCGGGGTTCGATTCCCGGGCTCTCCTCAGCTGACCTCTGACTTTTAGTAATGTGACGAAAAGTTACATTATGTGATATTATAGTACGTGAATAATTAGCATAATAATCGTAGGAGATGCTCCTAAAATCCCAAAGAATTTTTTGGCAATAATAACAATAACATGTTTTTTGAGGTTCCCAATCCAAAAAGCTTCCATATACAGTCTGAGCAAATATTTTAATGGATGATCTATATGGCTTCCTCTGACATCACCAAATATGTTGAAATGAAGTAACAGAAATATATTATTGACCTTTTTAAATGAAAAGCGACATACCTAAACAGTTAATGAACTGAATGTGAAATGTCCACATGTTATTTAAACTAGCAAACTTGGAAAGAATGCTCTTAAAAACATCATCACCTGTCTAGCTGGTGCATTGCCGATGACCTTAACTGAAATACCAAAGGAAATACCTACACGTTACACGTGGTTTTGTTATTAGTTTTCGCAATATACGGGTGTATGCAAGTATTGGCAGGGTGTGAGTTCACCATTTTCGTTTTTAATAACAGTTGCATTTAATAGCTTACTTATATCAGAAAGTACCTATACAACAGTTCGTACCTAACTATTATTTTCTGTATGAAAAGATGAAGATTGCACAATAATTTATGGGTGTATGTAACTAATACACCATTATATTATTAACTAGCTGATGCCCGCGACTTCGTCCGCGTGGATTGACGTTTTTCGGTTCCCGCGGGAACTCTTTAATTTTCCGGGATAAAAAGTAGCCTATGTGCTATTCCAGACTATAATCTATCTTTGTGCCAAATTTAATCCAGATCCGTTCAGCCGTTGCATTGGAGCGTGATTGAGTAACAAACATCCATATTACATCCATACATCCATACATACATCCAAAGTTTCGCATTTATAATATTTCAATCAATCAACAATATCATACTAATATTTTAAATGCGAAAGTGTGTTGGTTTGTCCTTCAATCACGCCGCAACTAAGCAACGGATCGACGTGATTTTTGGCATGGGTATAGTTGAGGACCTGGAGAGAGACATAGGCTACTTCCTTCGCTTCCTTCTTTTCCTTTCCTTCCTTTCCTTCCTTTGCTTCGGGAATCGAATAAACTTTCGCGGGCATCAGCTAGTAATATTATAAAAATTGTGTACCCAGTACCTACATTATAATCGAATCTTGATTGATGAGTCTACCACCCGCAAATGCCTCGATAACGGTTAGCCATTTTTGCAAATAACGCTCCTAAGTACTTTATGTCATCATTAATACTGGTATTATCATTCCGTTCAAGTCGTCCTTGACTTTCGGAAGATTATCTAATAACAAAATTTTTCTCCTTATTTAAGTATCTATTAAGTTTGGGAACGACTGCCTCGTTGGTCTAGTGGTTGGCATGTTCGACTGCGGCCGACGAGGTCCCGGGTTCGAGTCCCGGGTCGGGCCATAATTGAGTATTGGGTTTTTCTGACTAGAAATTCTCAGTACTAGCCCGGTCGAGTTAGGAAGATGGTGGTGTTTCACCCCCGTGCCTCGGAGAGCACGTGAAGCCGTCGGTCCCGGTTATTATTACTAACATGATAATAGTCGTTAAAGCCCGCCAACCCGCATTAGAGCAGCGTGGTGGGTCTAAGCTCTAATTCCCTCTCTCTATGAGGGTGGAGGCCTGTGCCCAGCAGTGGGACGTTAATGGGCTGTAGTGAGTGATGAAGTTTGGGAAAGGCCTATGTTTAGCAGTGGACGTTCGCAGGCTGAGATGATGCCCGCTACTTCGTCCACGTGGATTAAGGATTATCCGGAGAATTCTTTAATTATCCGGGATAAAATGTGGCTTAAGTGTTTTTTCAGGTTAAATAAGCTTATTATCATTACAACTGCTAATATTAAAGACTGCACTTTCGAGCAAAAAAAATTATCAAAAGCAATAATTATTACTTATCTCAAAAACGTTATAAAAAAATATTACGTCGTGTTGTATTCCACCTAGCCACCTAATTAGGAATTGGACAACTAGTCAAATAAATTATTTTTTAGTGATTATTATTATCTGCCAAAAGACGTTATCGTCTCCTGTTAATTTTATGTTTTTAGGGTTCCGTACCCAAAGGGTAAAAACGGGACCCTATTGCTAAGACTCCGCTGTCTGTCTGTCTGTCTGTCTGTCTGTCTGTCTGTCTGTCTCCAGGCTGTATCTCATAAACCGTGATAGCTAGAAAGCTGAAATTTTCACAAATGATGTATTTCCGTTGCCGCTATAACAACAAATACTAAAAATTAAAAAAATATATATATTAAGGGGGGTCCCCATACAATAAACGTGTTTTTTTCGTATTTTTTTGCTCAATATTAAAAACGGTAACAGGTAGACGGTTCAAATTTTCACAGAATATTAACTTGTATATTACCTTTCAAAATAAATAATTAAATATCAATAAAGTAAATATTAAAGGGGGGCTCCCATACAACAAACGTAATTTTTATTTTTATTACGTCATAAAACTTACTACAGGTTTGCACGGAACCCTCGGTGCGCGAGTCCGACTCGCACTTGGCCGGTTTTTAAATTATCTGTAAAAGTAAAAAAGTGCATTGACTTGATGCTTGGTGATTTGATGATTTGATGACGTCACAATTCAGTATTTCATACAAATTCATAAACTAGTTATTATCGCCTTTGAAGTTTGAAAAAAAGTACCTGATTTGACTAGTTGTCAAACACCGAATAATTCATTTTCTAAAGGTTTCGTTACGATTGGCTTTTCAATGTAAGTACTAAGTACATAAGTTTGAGCACCGCAAAACAAATTATTGTCTCTACAAAATAAATTTTCTAGCTGACTTGAAGAAGTATTTCTTGCACTTTGGTGTTTCTTGTTTAATTTTAAGAATTTACTTCGTCACTTTTGTACAAAATAACAATAATTCTAATTTCTACCATTACAATATCGGTTGAGTGTTGAATACAAAGGCGTAAACGCGAGTGACAAGGTCGCCACTACTGGGCGGTACAACGATCTCTGACCTTACAAATAGGTACCTAAACATTACAATAATATTACATTGTTACATTGAAGGAAACTCATTTTCTAAACAACACATTCTGAACTCATGCATAATCTGTACGGTTACATGCCTACAATTCTAATTATTGTATAATATATACTATAATACTGTATAATACTGTATATGTATAATACTGTATAATAGTTCTGTAATGTATGTATAATATGTGTGTATAATAGTTCTGTAACTAACTACTAACTAATAATTGGACACAATCAGTAGGTAGGTATTTTTTCTAGCTGCAAACTGCTTTTAGGCTAAAATGTCTTACATTCAGAGGTTTCAGGGTTGACACGCTATTTCTAAATCCATACTAATGTTGTAGATGCAAAAGTTTGTCTGTCTGCTACGCTTTCACGGCTCATCTTTTTAACCGATTTTGATGAAATTTGGTACAGGGATATCCAGGTATACAGGGTTGTATCCCGGGGAAGGACATAGGCTACTTTTTATCCGGTAAAATTCCCACGTGAATGAAAAAACTTAATTTACGCGGACGAAAATGCGGGCATCATCTTGTATTAATAGTAGATTATTCAAAATGGGGGTAATGCAATGTCTTACGTCACGGGCGCCGGGATAAACCCCAAGCGCAACGAGGGATTTTAGAGTAACTCCCGAGCGTAGCGAGGGTGTTGCATCTACAGTCTATTTGTCGGGGCAAAGTAAAATATGTAAACAAATATGGCGTCAGATCACGTGATTATAATTGTCATTGGACATATTATAGTGATGGAAACATTGACAGACTAGTTGTGACTGAATGATTGAATGAATACATTCTGAAATCGATTACCACATACAGTCGCTTCTACGGAGCGAAGTAAATCATGTAAATAAAACATTCCAGGCACGACATTTCAACTTCACTAACAATATTTTCACAGTTGTTTATCACAAATCACTCAAAAACGTCATAATTCCTGAAGTATGAAAATTTATGGGGAGTAAAATTAAACTTTCTCTGTTACGTTATTGACTAGGTATATGTTTCCATGGTAACACTTGATTATGTTTCCATGACTATGTAATGTATTTTGATTATATAATTAATATAAATAAATGTATCAAGCATGCTTTCAGTAATATAAAAATGCGTTCATTTACCCTCATTTCTAATCTATATATTTTATAATCGTTCGTAAAGAGTAAACTCCAGTCGTAAGTCGGAGCTGACACACAATTTTTTCATAATGTAGGTACTTGATCACTGATCACTACAGCCCATTAACGTCCCACAGCTGGGCACAGGCCTCCACTCTCATAGGAGAGAGGGAATTAGAACTTAGACCCACCACGCTGCTCCATTGCGGGTTGGAGGGCTTTAACGACTATTATCAAGTTAGTGATAAGATGTTAGCGCCCTCAACATCACAAGGTAATTTCATAATCATAGAATGTGGTAATCGATTTTCGATTTTTACAATCGACTAAACCCGCTCCTATCATTCAGACTATGGTTCACTTTTCATGTCACATCTCTATGGAATCATTCTATTTCTATATATGTCAAACGCCCATCAGGTCAATAGTCTTTGTTTTTATTTCGTGATTCTTGCTAGATCTATACTTATAATAAAACTGTAACAGGTCCAATTCTGTACATTGAAGATATTTTGAAAATTTTTTTTGGAGGGCACTCATTATTCGATACTGAAGCCAAATCTGTAATTTTTTTCATTTTTGTCTGTCTGTCTGTCTGTCTGTCTGTCTGTCTGTCTGTCTGTCTGTCTGTATCTTGGCCGCGCATCACGCCGAAACTACTGAATGAATTCAAACGAAATTTGGCACGATTTGAGCCCATACTACGAGGTAGGACATAGGATACTTTTTATCCCGAAATTCTACCCCCGAAGGGGTTAAATAGGGGTTGAAAGTTTGTATGAAAGTCCTTAATTTCTCAAGTTATAGCCATGAAACTTGATATATGAGCTGCGGGTTGAAAATGGAGACATAGGTGTTTCACAATTTTTGAAAATTCGACCCCCAAAAGGGTGAAATAGGGGATGAAAGTTGGTATGAAAGTCCTTCGTTTCTCAAGATGTTTTACAATTTATATTAACTAAACTTTTTGTTTTGTCTTACGGAAAAAAATAAAGAAGTACGTGTGTCATAGTTTTTCAAAATTCCACCCCTAAGGGCGTGAAATAGGGGGTGAAAGTTTGTATGAAAGTCCGTCATTTCTCAAGTTATAGCCATGAAACTTGGTGTATGAGCTGCGGGTTAAAAATGAAGAAATACATGTTTCACAGTTTTTCAAAATTTCACCCTCAAAGGGGTGAAATAGGGGTTGAAAGTTTGTATAAAAGTCCGTCATTTCTCAAGGTATTTCGATGAAACTTGGTGTATGAGCTGCGGGTTAAAAATGAAGAAATACGTGTTTCACAGTTTTCGTAAATTTTACCCCCGAAGGGGTGAAATAGGGGTTGAAAGTTTGTATGAAAGTCCTTCATTTCTCAAGTTATATCCATGAAACTTGGTATATGAGCTGCGGGTTAGAAATGAAAACATACGTGTTTCACAGTTTTTCAAAATTCTACCCCCAAAGGGGTGAAATAGGGGTTGAAAGTTTGTATAAAAGTCCGTCATTTCTCAAGTTATTTCGATGAAACTTGGTATATCCACGCGGACGAAGTCGCGGGCATCAGCTATATTTGATAAATTATTAGCTTCATAGTGCTTGAATTGAATTACTTTTGAGTATATTATGAACTATAAATGTTTTACTTCAGAAAATAAGACGTTTGTGAGTGATTTGTGATATACAACAAAAAAAGCTTATTATACTGTTGAAGATTACGTAAATGACAAAGGAGCATGGATTTGACTCGCTCCAGCAATGCTTACAGCATGACAGCGGTTACTTATGTAATTACAAATTAATGAAATTGTAAATTATTTTTTTTCAAAAGAGCAACCGCCGAGTTACTTGCTGGTTCTTCTCGGTAGGAATGGCATTCCGAACCAGTGGTAGATTCATTCGACTATTCATAAGCACTTGTAAAAAGTCTATTTGAAGAAAAAACATTTGAATTTGAATTTGAACAACAGTGAAAATATTGTTAGCAAAGTTGAAATGTCGTGACTGGTATGTTTTATTTACATATTTTACTCTGCCTCTTCAAATAGACTGTAGAATCCTGAGTGAAGCGCGGGGTTTAGGGGCGCCCAAGACAAAGACAGCATTACCCCTGCGTTGAATACTCTAATTTTCACACCTTGCGAGGCAATAAAATCAAAGCTAATAAAAAGATTATTCAATATAATATCTTATCATATCTATTCTATATCTTATATATTATCAATAACTAAAAATGCCAATGAATGAATAAATAAATTAATGATAAGTAGATCTTGAAAGTGAGCTAGCGATACGGCCTCTGAAATAAGTATGGCAATTGACACCTTTTGTAGTTTTCCATTTGCAGGAATCTTCCTGCGCTTTTAAAATATATCTGTCTTCAGAAGTTTCTGGGAGCAAATCGTTTATTATACTTTGAGCATCTAAGTATTTTAATAGTTTCCGGAGTTAAATTACTGCAGCTATCTTCTGCACTCACAATTTTAAATTAAATACATTTTCAATTTCAATAACACCACAATAGAGAAAGTTTTGGAAATAAGTGTCGGAGGGAATTTTCCACGAATTTTCAACAATCTTTCCTTAGCAAAATGTGAGAGGGACGGCGTCATACATCGAAGCGAGAAAGCAATACTCGAAATGAACAGAATTTTCTTTGGATGCGGGATCTTTCGAAATTCAAATCACATTACACATCATGGGGATAATGGATTTCAGTACATTACAACCCCGCTAAGCCATAAGAATGTAATGACGTGACCTTTAGATAACAGGTCTTGTAATAAGGCATTGACGAGCGAGTGGTGTGAAAATAATACTTAGTTATTTCGTATGTAGCTAGTGGTAGAGTTCGACAAGCGGTGAAAGATTAAAACAAAGGTATTATAAAATGATCGTAGACCTGTGCATAACTAAAATGTTGACGTCAATAACTACTTAATTAGTGTCGTTAAAATAAAATTATGCTTGAAGGTCAAAGATGAAACAACGCTTTATTTTGGCTAAAGCGCAGATAAATAAAACTGTTGTCTTTTTAATAAAGTAAAAACCCTTTTTTTTGCTCTTGTTTCACGTCATGTTACGTTGTACGGAAATGACGTTTTTAAAAACCCATTTTCTATGTTAATATTTATATTTTTATCTACGCTTAATATGTTCAAATTCTTAGGTATTATGACTTAGAAATAATTTAATAAATGGCTATAAGACGTAGAATATTCACACGTAACTTAAAAATTATAAAAAAAATATATATAAAGTATTGCATTCATACCAAATTGATGCTATAAATTAATATTTTTTTTACCATAAAAGTACCGTTCGTCTCAAAATATCTATATATTTTGCCGTATTATACGTACTTAGGTACTAAATTAGACGGCAACCACACCAGGTTTATAAAAAACTAGCTGATGCCCGCGACTTCGTCCACGTGCTTTAAGTTTTTTTTTCCGGGATAAAAAGTAGCCTATGTCACTCTCCCGTCAACTATACCCATGCCAAAAATCACGTCCATCCCGATTCGTTCGTTGACGTTCGTGTATCACGAACTTTTATACAAACTTTCAACCCCCATTTAACCCTTTTCGGGTTGGAATTTTCAAAAATCCTTTCTTAGCGGATGCCTACGTTATAACTTATAATAGCTATCTGAGTGCAAAATTTCAGCCTGATCCGACCAGTGGTTAGAGCTGTGCTTTGATAGATCAGTCAGTCAGTCAGTCAGTCACCTTTGCCTTTTGTATATTTAGATTACTAATTCTTTTAATAGGTAATTTTAACTGTTTCCAAAGATAATAATTAACTATAAAATCTATCTTCTCGTCTCACAGAGTCCACAGGTGACCAGACTCCGGACACTGGCATAATTGTAATTTTATGTTGTTAAGAGTTTGGGCTATTCCTACTCATTGCAGCGGTTCGGAGTTTTTAATTTAGATTTTATTAGTTTTAACTTAATATTTTTTTTGATATAATAAGGATCTAATAAAGAAAATTGCTTACATATTTGCTTTATGTAGTAAGTAAGTACTTAGTTCAGATTTTATTTTGGTGCTATATTGTGTAACACAAAAGTTTCACGTATTTTTCAGGTAAGTATAGCACGATTCTAGGAAATACAGTAATAATTTTTGTTTAATGTTACTTTTACATTGTTATTTTTTGTTGGTACATAAAATCGTTCTAGAATGTAACGCTCGCGTGACTATATCCATAAAAATGTATCAATATACATAGTAAGTAAATACTAACCTACTATAACGTGTTCGTAGTCACCGCAATAACGCAGTTTGGGACATAATTATATGATATAATTTTATTATTATTTTTATTAATGTCCATTATGTGTACCTAATAAATACATTTTTATCCTATCTGCTGATCTATCAAAGTCTTAACCCTATAATATTTTTACTAGCGATCAAAGCACACTCAAAACCGCTGGGACACCGCCTTGACATTTTGTCAGTTTGATTTTCACTTGCTAAAAAATTATTTTTGGAAATGTTACCTTGTAAGGGGGGCGATGAAATATGGGGGTGATGAATAGCCCTCAATCCACTAGGATCCGAGGATGAAATTTTGTTTCAAAGAACGTCAAAATGAAAATTGGTGTTTTAAAAAAAAGAAATTCGTGTTTCAGGTTTTATCATATCACCCCTCACCGATTTTAGTAAAAAAACTCATAGTGGGAGAATGGGTAAGCTGCATAATTTCGAGGCTTCGTTGGCTTCGCTGGAGGTTGAATCATCGCTAGCTCTCGATGTTTATGATCGCCTGGTAGCAGTTGTTACGGTTACGTACAGGTGGGTACTACGGCGGTACAATAATGTTTTCAAAGCACCTTAAATTTAATGTTGGTGGTTGAACTATGTATATTTATAATTTTATGCCTTTTTTATTTACCTAAGTATTACTGAGTCAATGTATGGAAACGATTTTAAGAAAAAATAGACAGGACTAGATATTTCAAGACGCTAGACGTTTTGTGACAACTGGTCCTTTTGATACCGAATGTAGAATGTGATACCGAATGTGATAGGGACATTGGACAATGTGGGACTGGACGCAACAGAACACTGGGCACTTAATCCATTTTAGCCATAAGAGACTAGTCAAGTAGGTTTATCATACCTCGAAGGGTCATAAGGAGTTATTTTTTAGTTTTTCAAATACTCAAAACTCATAATTTTCCCTTTCCTATTTCATAAAAGGGCCGGGTTATTCCAACTTTGAACTTATTACAAAACTTATTCTAAAAAATGCAGGATTCAGAAATAATTTAGGTACTATTGATCATAGGCTTGTTTATAGTATAATGCATAGTGGGAAGTATTTTAAGTAACCAAGGTAACCTTCGAATAAATAAGGGTGAAAAGGTTGTTAACCGTTTCCACCCCTATCGCGTATTTTTGAGTGAAGGCAGCGTGGAACATTCTGTGGTGAAACGAAGGCTGTTGTGTAAATCGCCTCAGTATTCATGATATCCTAGTACTCGGTGTTTTGGTTACGCAACAGGCGATCGTTAATTCGACTCCCTTGGAGCCTGCCTGCCTACCCCAACGTATATTCTAGTTTCTAGTCAACCAGAACAAATGAATACCGATTTGCTATTCCGTAACTTTTGCCAGTTAGAAAAAATAATAATTAAATTACAATAGAATAGTACATTACACATCTAGGGCAGTAAAATAAGAAATGTCTCAGATCACATGTAATTGTTGTCCGAGGCGAAGCCGAGGTCAATAAACATGTGATCTGAGGCTTTCTTATTTACTGCCCGTGGTGTGTATACTATTTTTCTCCTCGACGGAGGCGGAAAGCGGCATTTTCGTTTAGCGCAGCGGGAGGAAAATTGACGCTTTCCGCCCGGAGGTGAGAAAATTATATATACGATCGGAAGATTAAAGGTGTTGAAGGAATTTAAGGTCGTTGCGACAATGGATTTTGGCCAATAGAGAATGAGCAATAGTCAATCAGAGTGTATTTAGCTTACATAACAATAATTTTACCGTATTACAACTGTCAATCTAAACTTATATTATAAATACGAAAGTTTGATTGGATGGTATAAATACGAAAGTTTGATTGGATGGATGGATGTATGAATATATGGATGGATGTTTGTTACTCTATCACGCTAGAACGGCTGAACGGATCTGCATGAAACATGGGACAGAAATAGATTATAGTCTGGATTAGCACATAGGTTACTTTTTAACCCGGAAAATTAAAGAGTTCCCTCGGGAACCGAAAAACCTCAATCCACGCAGACGCAGCCACGGGCATTAGCTGTTATACACTTTTTGACAATGTATACAAAATGTATCCTTGATCATGAGTATTGAGTAGAATAAGAAAGGTTACCATATTATTTGCATACGAAATTGGACTCGTCTTCCAATCCAGCAGGCTTAGCATTCGCACAACGAGATATCTCGCGACGAGAGAGAGAGAGAGATGTTGATGCCGGAAAATTTCTCGTTTACCCTAATATGCACAAAATCCGGTATATTACAAGAAAAAAATATTCGGCAAGTAAGGGTTCGTAGAGCAAAATACCACGCTTAAGAAATATTACTATAGACAAATCAATATGTGTAACCATGTTATCGGTAGACAATAGAGCCACCAGCCCACTACCACCACTACAGCCCATTAACGTCCCACTGCTGGGCACGGGCCTCCACTCTCATAGGAGAGAGGGAATTAGAGCTTATTAGACTCACCACGCTGCTCCAATGCGGGTTGGCGGGCTTTAACGACTATTATCACGTTAGTGATATAATAACCGGGACCGACGGCTTAACGTGCTCTCCGAGGCACGGTGGTGAGCCACCGCCGACTTCCTAACTCCGGGCTAGTACCGAGAATTTCTAGTCAGAAACACCCAACACTTAATTTATGGCTCGACCCGGGACTCGAACCCGGGACCTCGTTGGCCGCAGTAGAAGATGCTGACCACTAGACCAACGAGGCAGTTAAAGAGGTAACGGGTAGACATAATTTTACTCGTTGTGCTTATGCTAGCCCTACAGGGAGGTCACCCGTCAGAGATGTATGCGATACTTCAAGCTACAATCGCCCACAAATCATTTTACTTGCGTTATACAATATCGAATATGGGTCATGAGTCATGACCTTGTTTGTATTGCAATTTTGCTGTATGCATTATACCTAACTAGCTGATGCCCGCGACTTTGTCCGCGTGGTTTGAGGTTATTTTGGTTCCCGCGGGAACTCTTTAGCCTATATGTTATTCCAGACTATAATCTATCTCTGTGCCAAATTTCATCCAGATCCGTTCAGCCGTTGGAGCGTGATTGAGTAACAAACATCCATACATCCATACATCCGTCCATCAATCCATCCAACCAAACTTTCACATTTATAATGTTAGTATAGATTTTAACTGCCTCGTCGCGTCGGTTAGAATCAGGTATAATGATACATTACAAGTGGCTAGAGGGTTACGCTGCGACCCATGAGATCCTGGGTTCGAGTCCGGGTCGGTATAAAACTAGCTATTGAGTTTTTTTGTTTGTTTTAAATAATTCCACATTCAAAAACAATGTACAAAGGATGGACTTTATACCTTTTTTTTCAGTTAACCTTTGAAAATATGTAGTGAGCAGATAGGAAGATTGAAGTAAGTACTTAGAATAAAAACTTAGGGTCTTAAGGCTGTCTTTAAAAAAACCGCTACATGTTATTTCACCTGGTGGTGAGTGATGGTTCAGTTTAGGATGGTAGCGGGCTAAGCTATTAGGGGTACGGCAGTTATATTAAATCCATACCCCTAATCGATTTCTGCACAGCATTGTAGCGGAACGCTAAATCGCTTGGCGTTCAGACCAGAGCAAATTCTGAAATTATAAATTCCCAAATTGACCCTACCGGGAATCGAACCCCGGACCTCCCAGGATAAGACCACAGCACTCGCTACTGCGCCAGTGAGGTCGACTGGAGAAAACTCTATAGTCCCACAAACTATCTGACCCCGTGACAGCGTCGCTGTTTAAAAGTTTCTAATAAACTCTTATTAAAAATTAATTTTTAGCTCTTACAGTTCTCTGCAAGTGGTGTTGGTGGTGGTGTTGTTGTTGGTTTGAGAGCTGTACGGTACGCGATCCGCAGTCGAGCAGCGACCGCGTCGCGCGAACAGGCTCTTGAATAAGGGCCCCGATTGGGTTCGAAACTATTGGTAGTGGTGTTGTTAGTTTGAGAGCTGTACGGTACGCGATCCGCAGTCGAGCAGCGACCGATCCGCAGTTCGAAACTAGTCGGGCATTTCCGACATAACACGTGAGTTTATCCGGTTAGGTATTATGTATATTTAAAAATAAAATTTTAAAAAACTAAACAGTCATAAAAATTTGTTCCCATTTTGGCCAGTCATGGGCCAGTTTTGTTTGTGGGACTGTATGCAACTAAAAATGCCACCCATGGTAACCCGAACTGAGTCAGCTATTTGTAAATTTAGCATTTATCCGGTGTCAAGTATCTAAAGTTCAAACTAATCGCAAGGTTCGGTTACATAATTTTTTAACACTCATCAATATAAATACTTAGAAATTAAAACAGAAGATTATTGTATGAAATCATACAATGAAATTACAAACTTCTAGGCGCCGTTACTATACTTAAATGCTGAATTTGCGTCTAGATTACGTAGGTTGTCCAATTAGTTTATTGGGACATTTCCTGTTTCAAAACTTTTTTAGCATTTAGAAAAAAAATGCATTTATTCAAAAATGGTGTTGCAAACAAACATCTGACATACATTTTGTATTTTGTTGTACACAAAAATATGTTTGTCTGTGACACCACCCGGAATGGGTGTACAGCTCAGCCGTGTGCCCAGCATCATACATACAAATGCATGCATAATGCCGGACGCTGATTTTCAGCTGTGACCCGGGTGACGTCACAGCCAACGGATGCGAATACTGAATAAGTATACCTCTATGAACTTTAACAACAATTAACAAATCTTTATTTCACTATACCTAAGTCAAAGCATAATCACATAGTTATTATTCATATTCAACCTATGTATATAAACCTTTTTCCATATTATAAACCTTTATTGAAAACAATACCTTAGTACTAAAATAGTAGGTAATACTACCGGTAAAGACGCGATTTAGCGTTCTGGTACGAAGCCATGTAGGAAGTGGGGGTATGGGTTTAATTTAACTGCCATAACTCCAACAGTTTAGCCCACTACCATCTTAGACGGCATCATCACTTACCATCAGGTGAGATTGTAACTTATAGTGGCGTTAAAAAAATAGATGTTTAGCTACTTAAACTTTCTAATTGGAACAGGTTTTTGACAGCTATAATATTTTTTAATTTAATTCCTGACTTTCGAATCATGATGTAAACCCTAGTCTAATACCTACAGGTGCCATTTTCTGAACGTTAAGCACTAATTTGCGATCAACCTGAGAAATCCGGATCAATCTAAGTTACACGCGCTCTTTTATTGATGATTCGATAGTATTTGCAATCGAGACCATTATATCGGCTGATCTATGATCAGTTGCTAGGCTCTTAATTGTTAAGGCAAGCACACGTGACAAATCAATGTTAAATAATTGATTGATTCATGATTGACTTTAAAAATGTTTCAAACACGTGTATCGTATGATACCTACCAATCGATTAGTTCATGATTTTACGATCGATTTATTTATTTAGATGGTCAGTGCTATTTTAAGACATACGGGATAAAAGTAGCTTATCATGTATGTATATTCTTTATTGTACACCACAAAAACACAAAGAAACAGATAACAAACATAAAAACTTAAGAGGATCGTCTAGTTGTAAATTTTCATACAAAAAGCGATAACGTTTTTCTTCCCGTACATGTTGTCCAATTTTCATAATATTTAGAAATGTTGCAGATACAATGAAGAACTATGCTCGTACGTTTTAATTTTAAAGAAATATTGCTTATGTTACAAGTTATTAGCGTCTAAATATCCATATTTTTGACCTAAAAACTTCCTCGAGTATTTTAATTTTTTTAAATTTAACTAAACTAAAATACTAAAAAAATAAAACGTACGAGCCTAGATTAAGGTGTATTGAATCTAATGAGACCAAAATTGTCTTATTTCGTAAACGTTTGGGGGGGTAAAAACGTTATCACCCGAAACAATATTTCAAGAATAAAATGTAGGCATATGCCTACTGGACTTGCAACTCTCTCTATCGCACGATACGGAGAAGGCAGCGAAGCGTTGTGAAACAGATAGCATTATTGAAAATACCTACTCGCGTCGCGTTTCGTCACTAGACGATCCTCTTAAAGCAATATTACTCAAAATTACAGTTTGATGTCACGTTCCTTGACGTTCATAAAATAAGGATTATACTTCTAAAACACGAAAGTGAACATTAATAAAAGTGAAGTAATGAAACATTATGGCTTTAAGCGTTAGCACTTGGTTGTATGGACCCTAGTTCCCGTGGGAATTAAAATGAACGCAACCAAACTGAAAGACGGTTGCAGGCAATATTAAGCGTTTATTCCACATATAATAAGTAGAATAAACGCGTAATGTTGCCTATAATTATTATCTCACGGTGCCTTAAGCCTTGCCAGTTGCCACGTCCATGTACGGAAGTAGCAACAACTCGTCGTCAAAAGTGCAACACATTATTTCTTAATAGTGATGACTTAAGCATGATTATTCATAGCTTAGACAAAGGTTTGGCTAAGATAGTACCTACTAGTTAATATAGAATACTAGTTACTTACTATATGTTACACTGGCCTGGTATACCTATATTTTCTTCTTCTTCCTTATTCGCCTAGAGCTACGAATGGGGATTTGTGAAAATAAAAGTTCACAAATACCCATCTGTTTAGAAATCCATATTAATCCATACTAATATTATAAATGCAAAAGTGTGTCTGTCTGTCTGTCTGCTACGCTAAACGGCCCATCTTTTCAACCGATTTTGATGAAATTTGTTATAGGGGAAAGTTACATCCCGGGGAAGGACACAGGCTTTTTTGTCCCGCAAAATTAAGGAGTTCCCTGGAGAATCAAAAAACCCTAACCCACGCGGACGAAGTCGCGGGCATCATCTAGTACCCAATAAAATACAAATAAAGAATATTATTAAACTATTTTCCATTTGCCTCGATCGCGGTTACATCCAAATGCGGTTATAGATACTGTGGTCACTGGTCAATGGCATGGGCCTGATCCAAAATAGAAATGTAGCAAACAAATTTGTTTACTCTTCATTTATATTTTAAGCTATTGCATAATAGAGGTAAAGAAACTGTAAAAACACATTTAAACATAACTTACTTTATGAAAAAGATCGAGAAAATGTAATATTGAAGTAGGTACATATTCGGAGATTCAATATAAACATGTGACGGAATCACAGCTATTTTGACGACCTCACTGGCGCAGTAGTGAGCACTCTTGTCTTTGAAGTGGGAGGTCCCGGGTTCGATCTCCGGTAGAGGTAATTTGGGAATTTATAATTTCTGAATTTCCATTGGTCCAGTCTGGTCGGAGGCTGCGGCCGTGGCTAGTTACCAGCTTATCGTTATGCTAATCGAGTGTGCTATTGCTCGACTTTAGGGTGCAAACACAAAACTGCTATGCGACGTCGCATCGCAAAAACTTGCAAATTGGTTCAATTCTTCCTATTTCTTCTTTTTCATAACCACAACAGCCCATTAACGTCCCACAGCTGGGCACAGGTCTCCACTCCCCTAGGAGAGAGAGAATAAGAGCTTTGACCCACCACGCTGCTCCAATGCGGGTTGCGGGCTTTAACGACTATTATCATGATAGTGATAATAACCGGGTGCTCTCCGAGGCACGGGGGTCTAACGGCGCCAACTTTTATTTGCTGCGAATTGCTAGACAGAAAAACCTAATTATGGCCCGACACTTTTTTAC
This sequence comes from Erebia ligea, assembly GCA_917051295.2. NCBI lineage: Eukaryota > Metazoa > Arthropoda > Insecta > Lepidoptera > Nymphalidae > Erebia > Erebia ligea. The sequence goes on from OU785228.1 coordinate 16,115,372, forward strand.
TTTAATCGATAGTTTAAAATAGTTATTCAACATAAAACTAACAGGGGATATGGATATTACGACTTTTGGGATATCCTCTATTTAATAATCACAGAAAAAAAAACTTATTTGAATAGTTGTCAAATAACCAATTCGCAGAAATTTACAGCGTAGCGAATTTTCACATTTTCTCAGTTTTGTGTTTGCACCCTTAGGTATAAAATTGAACAGAAAATGAAATTTATTTACTTACTTATCTATTTACTTGGTATATGTATTCAGTTTTAACATTATTTACATAATGTCGCGTGTCAGATCGGTAAGTTTACTTACCTGTGTCGTACCGACGATTTTTACTTTGTTCAAAGTTCAGCTGCGTCAATACCTAACTTTCAAGAACGTGTACATACGATATATATACATAAAACGTTTTAAAAATGATCCTTTTAAAATGATATGGTACATAAATAAAACAACTAGAGGTCGCCCGCGATTCGCCCGTGTACAATTTCTCATTTCCAATGAGAAGAAATTTTCCTGCTGCCAAAAGCCTATCTATAGAGGCTTATATAGCTTGTGTAGGTTATTATTATTTGAAACTAATAACCTAAATCCCAATTTTCAAGTCAAGGGAGAGTGCCAAATGCGATCACTGTGACAACACAATATCATCTATCTATACTTATAATAAAACTGTAACAAGTCCAATTCTGTACATTGAAGATATTTTGAAAATTTTTTTTGGAGGGCACTCATTATTCGATACTGAAGCCAAATCTGTAATTTTTTTCATTTTTGTCTGTCTGTCTGTCTGTCTGTCTGTCTGTCTGTCTGTATCTTGGCCGCGCATCACGCCGAAACTACTGAATGAATTCAAACAAAACTTCTCACGATTTGAGCCCATACTACGAGGTAGGACATAGGATACTTTTTATCCCGAAATTCTACCCCCGAAGGGGTGAAATAGGGGTTGAAAGTTTGTATGAAAGTCCTTAATTTCTCAAGTTATAGCCATGAAACAGCATTTGGGCTTTCGTTAAAATATGAAGAAGTACGTGTTTCACCAATATAGGGGGATTATACCGTGGGATAGTAATATAGGCTACTTTTTATCCTGGAAAATTAACTGAAAAACTTATTCCACGCGGACGAAGTCGCGGGCATCAGCTACAAAGAACATACATACATACATACATACATAGGCTACTTTTTATCCCGGAAAATTAATGAGTTCCCGCGGGAATCGAAAAAACTTAGTCCACGCGGACGAAGTCGCGGGCATCAGCTAGTAATAAATAATGCTGAAACTGCCACAGTTTGCGGCTATAAGGGGTAAGGCGAATATGGCCGATATCACGCGTCCCCTGGTTAATTCGTCCAAGTAGTAATGCCATTCCTACCGAGAAGATCCAGCAAGAAACTCGGCAAGAAACAAAGTAAGTCTATACAATCAGTAACTGAAGTCCCAATCATAGCTGGAACTAGTCATATCCACGCTCATTTATTATTTACATTATAGCTGATGGCCGCGACTTCGTCCGCGTGGAATAAATAAGTAACATTTATTTAAGTCCCACGGGAACTCCTCAATTTTTTTAAATATATAGCCTATGTCACTTTCCAGGTCCTCAACTATACCCATGCAAAAAATCACGTCGATCCGTTGCTCTGTTGCAGCGTGATTGAAGGACAAACCAACAAACAAACACATTTTAATAAAAATATTAATTTTTAATTGTTTTCTTTATTATTTAATTATATTACTTTAATTTACTTTAATTAGATATTTAAAACACGTGTTAAGGCAAATCTTTAAATGGATACTGAGAATCATCCCCTATTTAGCCCCTTTTTATGGATGAATTAAAAAACAAAACTAGCACTTACAATAAATAAGAAACTTTTGTACTTACAAAATTTTACTTTTCTAGTTCTAGACAATTGGTCCCACAAACAGCTGTCTAAATAAGACTTTATATAAAACAACTATTTAAATATTCGTTTTGTTATTAATATAATTGCTTTATACTAGTACGAGTACACCTATAGTTTTAAGTAAGGTTAATAATTATCATACTAGTATTATAAATTCGAAAGTGTATTTGTTTGTTGGTTTGCCCTTCAATCACGCCGCAACGGAGCAACGGATCAACGTGATTTTTTGCATGGGCGTAGTTGAGAACCTGGAGATCCATATCCCGCTTTTTATCCCAAAAAGTTTAAACCATGGGGATGAAGACGCCGGCATCAGTTGTTATTAAATAAAATAACAGGGGCTATACTGCCAACGCTTAAAGCCATATTGTTTCACTTCCGTACATGGACGTAGCAAGTCTTAAGGCAAGGCTTAAGAGGATCGTCTAGAGACGAAACGCCACGCGAGTAGGTATGTTCAATAATGCTATCTGTTTCACAACGCGTCGCTGCCTTCTCCGTATCGTGCGATAGAGAGAGTTGCAAGTCCAGTAGGCATAGCCTACATTTTATTCTTGAAATATTGTTTCGGGTTATAACGTTTTTACCCCCCCAAACGTTTACGAAATTAGACAATTTTGAATTTTGGTCTCATTAGATTCAATACACCTTAATCTAGGCTCGTACGTTACGTTAGTATTTTAGTTTAGTTAAATTTTAAAAAATTAAAATACTCGAGGAAGTTTTTAGGTCAAAAATATGGATATTTAGACGCAAATAACTTTTAACGTAAGCAATATTTCTTTAAAATTAAAACGTACGAGCATAGTTCTTCATTGTTCTGCAACATTTCTTAAAATTATGAAAATTGGACAACATTTACGGGAAGAAAAACGTTATCGCTTTTTGTATGAAAATTTACAGCTAAAAATCCTCTTAAGGCATCGTGAGTAAATTACAGGAACAATTTTCGCGTTTATTCTACATAATTATGTGGAATAAATGCATAATATTGCCTGCAACCGTCTTTCAGTTTGATTGCGTTCATTTTAATTCCCACGAAAACTAGGGTATAGTATACCTACATCCTGGGCACTACTATGTGTATTTAATTTGTGTCTTAATGAACTTTAATCCAATATAATCCTATACAAAGGGATAACAAACTAACTGAAAGTCGGTATTTTCGGCCAATAACCCTTGTGTGCAAATGTTAGGGTTGTAACTTTTTTATCTCTTTGTTGTCGATTAAAAGAGGTAATGGAAAAGTCTATAGGTAAAAGTAAATTCAATTGAAGCGTGTAGGTACCTACTTATATATTGTGTGTGTTCGAAATAACACATGAATGCAGAATGTCTCAAAAACCTACATGTAAGCCTTTTTTTACTTTACCTTAAAACAGTTCCGAAACTAATCTTCGTAACAGTTTTTAAGGCAGGCATGTAGAGTATCATGCAGCGTCACTTTTTGTGTCGGGAAAACAAATCCATACGAACGTCTTAGCAATAGTTTACTTATGAATTTTGATATAAAGAAACTAACTAATAGTAGGTACCTAGCACTCTTTACACTATGCCAAATGTAACACTTAAATTAAGTTTGGATGAAAATTATAAGATAGAGATATGTTTAATACTTCTCTCTTTTATTTCCTTATATCAAATAAATATTATAAATGCGAAAGTTTGGATGGCTGTATGGATGTATGGATGTATGGATGTATGGATGTATGGATGTATGGATGTATGGATGTATGGATGTATGGATGTATGGATGTGTGGATGTATGGATGTTTGTTACTCAATCACGCTCCAACGGCTGAACGGATCTGGATGAAATTTGGCACAGAGATAGATTATAGTCTGGAATAGCACATAGGCTACTTTTTATCCCGGAAAATTAAAGAGTTCCCGCGGGAGCCGAAAAACCTAAATCCACGCGGACGAAGTCGCGGGCATCATATTATATACTAGATGATGCCCGTGACTTCGTCCGCGAATTGAACTCTGGGATAAATAGCCTAATTGCCCTTCCCCGGTATACAACTTATCTCTCTAATAATTCGTCAGAATCCGTTGAAAAGATGGGATGTTAACATCGATATGTATAGTGTATACCTAGATGGGCCCTTTCATAGAATAATATTGAGCGTCCAACCTGTGGAGCGCGCTCCACACCTGTACAAGCCTGTCCTTGCCCCCACCATAGCGCTGTCCCGCTTTTCAGCCTAGATGGCGTTAGTAAAATAGGTCCACATTCTTTGTTTGACAGGGCCCGTCTATGTAAATTGAGGTCGTTGGCTGTTAAAGCGTAGCATACAGATGACAGACACTTTCGCATTGATAATTAATTTATATTATTAATAAGGAAGGAAGTAAGGATTATACATAGATTTTCGCAACCCTAACCTGAGATGACAGTAAAATGTCGTACTATGAACCTTGTCAAGTGGAAAGGGTTCCGACTTCCGAGCATCTGCCAATGTTTTCATAATACAGTGTGGCCTATTTACAACTCTTCTATCCTATAGGGGTAACAATCTGCCATTTTTTACTCGTCCATCGACCCCTGAATTTTTTTATAGAGAAAAGACCAAAGATCTTATTTGTTATTATAAATGCGAAAGCGTATTTGTTTGTTGGTTTGTTAGATTATTGGTTTGGTAGGTTAGTCCGTCAATCACGCCGCAACAGAACATGGATCGCCGTGATTTTTTGCATGAGTATAGTTGAGGACCCTGGAGAGTGACTTTTTATCCAGGAAAATTAAGGAGTTCCCGCGGGAATCAAAAAGCTTAAACCACGCGGACGAAGTCATGGGCATCAGCTGGTTTATACTAATATCCTAATAGTATAAATGCGAAAGTTCGGTGCAAAGGTTCCGGGTTCGATCCCCGGCAGGGTTTGGAAATTTATAATTTCTGAAATTTTTCTGGTCTGGCCTGGTGGGAGGCTTCGGCTGTGGCTAGTTACTACCCTACCGGTAAAGACGTGCCGCCAAGCGATTTAGCGTTCCGGTACCATGCCGTGTAGAAACCGAATAGGGGTATGGGTTTAATATAACTGCCATGCCCCTAGCAGATTAGCCCGCTACCATCTGTAAACTGCATCATCACTTACCATCAGGTGAGATCGCAGTCAAGGGCTAACTTGTATTTATAGTCTGAGTCTGTAATAACACATAGCCTATTTCTTATCCCGGAAAATTAAAGGGTTCCAGCGGAAATCAAAATAATTCAATCCACGCGGGCGAAATCGGAAGTCGAAGGCATTAGCTAGTAGGTAAATATCAGAGCAAAGGATCTCATTAATCCGAGATAATCTTGGGTCATGGTCACCCTTTTTATGAGTAATGTAAAGTAGATAAGCCCCTAGATAGAAACTAGCTCCATTTCCTCATACCTTTAGTGGATAAGTAAGATTGTTTAGGTACTTATTACTTACGTGTTGAAAATGTTTTGATATAGCTAATGATGATGTTTGTTACTCAATCACACTGGAACGGCTGAACGGAACTGGATGAAACTTGGCACAGAGATAGGTTATAGTCTGGAATAGCACATAGGCTACTTTTTATCCTGGAAAATTAAAGAGTTCCCGCGGGAACCAAAAAACCGCGGGTATCAGCTAGTTTTAAAATAATATTACTTTAAGCGATGGTAGTAACCACCCAAGCATTTTTCTTCTTTATTTATTTAGGTTCTTTTCAGATGCAACTTGACAATGTCATTGACTTGGCTTTTTAACGTGGCATCAATCACCAATAGAAAATTTGCGAATTAGAAATTTGAATGTTCTGAAAATATATTTTTATTTAGAAGACTGACCCAGAATGCAGACGATTCAGGTCAACGTAATAATCGAATTAAGTCAAACAGTATAACATAATAACACTCCTACTTTCTCGGTATAATACCACGTAATAGCAGCACTTTGTCTCAATGTCTTGAGAGACGGTGGCAAATTTTAAGGAGGTGCTTGTAACTTATAACGTCATATAAATATATCGAAAGTAGGTCTAATTTTCATTTAATTTCAATGATGATCACGACTTTGTCCGCGTGGAATAACTTTTTTTTAATTCCTACGGGCACTCTTTAATTTTCCGGGATAAAAAGCCTATGTGTGATTCCAGACTATAATCTATCTCTGTCCAAATTTCATCCAGTTCCGTTCAGCCGATCTAGCGTGATTGAGTAACAGACATCCATTTAAGGTTTTCTGGGAGGTACCCGCGGGAACTCTTTGATTTTCCGGGATAAAAAGTAGCCTATGTGTTCTTCCAGACTATAATCTATCTCTGTGCTGATACCCGCGACTTTGTCCACGTGGATTGAGGTTTTTCGGTTCCCATGGGAACTTTTTTAATCTTCCGGGATAAAAAAATAGTCTATGTGTTATTCCAGACTATAACTCTGTGCCTTTCATCCAGATTCGTTCAGCCGTTCTGGCGCGATTCAGTAACAAACATCCATCCATCCATCCAAACCTTCGCATTTATAATATTAGTACAGCACTCGCTTAAGCATCTCCATATCTCGGTCCACAATGTGTAGACGGATGTCTCGTTAAATGAAATGTCAAGGTTAACCAGAAGATGCTCGCAAATTGATAATAATGGGAGACATTCCAAGTCCTTGAAGCATTCCGTTATGGAAATGGGTCATTTGTAACTCCAATTGGGTAGTTAAATGGAATGAATACTATATTAAAAATAAAATAAATCGACTTCAATGAAAATTCCAATCGTAATTTTATTGTTTACTAGCAGATGCCTGCGACTTCGTCCGCGTGAAATAAGTTTGTTAAATTCCCACGGAAACTCCCTTATTTTTCCTGGTACCAGAATTTTCAAAATCGGTTCAATAGAGAACCAAACACTTAAAATTATGGCCCGACCCGGGACTCGAACCCGGGTCCTCATCAGCCGCAGTCGATCATGATAACCACTAGACCAACGAGGCAGTCAACTGGACATCTAAGGTCCTTTTTAGGGTTCCGTACCCAAAGGGTAAAAACGGGACCCTATTACTAAGACTCCGCTGTCTGTCTGTCTGTCTGTCTGTCTGTCTGTCTCCAGGCTGTATCTCATAAACCGTGATAGCTAGAAAGCTGAAATTTTCACAAATTATGTATTTCCGTTGCCGCTATAACAACAAATACTAAAAATTAAAAAAATATATATATTAAGGGGGGTCCCCATACAATAAACGTGTTTTTTTCGTATTTTTTTGCTAAATATTAAAAACGGTAACAGGTAGACGGTTCAAATTTTCACAGAATATTAACTTGTATATTACCTTTCAAAATAAATAATTAAATATCAATAAAGTAAATATTAAAGGGGGGCTCCCATACAACAAACGTAATTTTTATTTTTAATACGTCATAAATCGTAAAACTTACTACAGGTTTGTACGGAACCCTCGGTGCGCGAGTCCGACTCGCACTTGGCCGGTTTTTTTTATCTCTACAAGTTAGTCCTTGACTGCGATCTGGTGGTAAAATAATGAAGCAGTCTAAGATGTTAGTGGGCTAACCTGTCTTTCTCTCGCTTCACATCGAATTCTTCATTACTGGTGGTCATGATCCTTTGAGATTAATCACATAAAGGGGTTTCCAGATCCTTTCCTAAAGGAAAGCTAAATGCTTCACTAAGAATTATACTCTTTCAATACTTTTTAACGAATATTATTAGATGGCAGTGACCCGGACTGATCGCCTACATCTTTCCAAGGCATGGAGGAAAGGAAAAGTTCATAATTCTTATAAATTCGATTAGCCATCCAGTTACCGACTTCAACCAACGTTGCTTAACAACCGTAGCTTTGTTGTTTCTTTTATCACGCAACGGAGCAATGAACCGATATGTTTGTTGCATATAATATTATGTAGTCAAAAATCTGGAAAACGACATAAGCAACTTTTTATCCCGGAAAATTAAAGTGAAATTCGTACGGGATTTTAAAAAAACGTGAATTGCAGTACAGTATAATTACTTCGTAAATGACAAATGATTTATTTATTTCATGTAGGGCAACTTGTGTCACTTATAATAAGTCAATAGTTAATCTAAGCTAATATAATAAAGAGGAAAGATTTGTTTGTGTGTTTGTTGTGTTTGTTTGTTTGTTTGTTTGTAAAGGATAAACTCAAAAACAACTCAACCGATTTTAAAAATTCTTCCACTTATAGTAGAAAGCTACTTTATCAGCGAGTAACATAGGCTGCTTTTTATCCCGGACAATTAAGGAGTTCCCGCGAGAATAAAAAAACACTTAAACCACGCCGACGAAGTCGCAGGCAATCAGCTAGTATACCTATTATTAATGATCAAGACTACCACCGCACCGGTTCGGAAAACTGATTCCTAACAATCTCTTCTTCATTTTTGATTCTTGTTAGGTATCTATTGATACCTAACAAGAAACTCGGCAGTTACTCTTTTTATAATAAAAAGAAAAATGTTACAATATGAAAATAATTTATAATAACGTTACGTAACAAGTATTGACTGACTACAATGACTTGTTGACGAAGCCGGTTGCTTCCATGAAACTTTGCCATGAAAAATCATCAATAGTATAATATTAACCTGCTTGTTAAATGCTGTTTAAATTTTAAACTTAGAATAACTAAGTACCTATAGTATAGAAGGTATGTTTCCAAACAACGCCTTCTCAAAACGTAAGCTACAAATTCGATAAGTGAGCTGTGTTTACTTGCCTCGTAAACGCAAACATGATGTTGCCAGTTTAAATGTTTTCCCCCTAATAGTTGGGTAAGTAATTGGTTAGTTTGTTTGTAGCATTGTAGCTTCTAAAACTAAGTTAACCAGTTTTTTTCGGACTGCGCGAGCGTCGTACGATGCCATTTATGGCACCAATTAAACGGCTTACATTTCGCGAGTGTACTAGGTTTCTATAGGTAGTTATTCTAAGATTTTAAATAAAAAAAATTTATCCACCACAAGTTAGCCCTTGACTGCGATGGTAAGTGATGATGCAGTCTAAGATAGTAGCGGGCTTACCTGTTATGGACATGGCAGAGAATATTAAACCCATACCCCTATTCGGTTTCTACACGGCATCGTACCGGAACGCTAAATTGCTTGGCGGCACGTCTTTGCTGGTAGGGTGGTAACTAGCCACCGCCGAAGCCTCCCACCAGGCAGACAACACCTGTTTTTAACACAGTCTTTAGTCGTAGGTACCTAAATCCGGAAGAAGTCCTCAATCAATCCTCTCACCAAAGGTTGCCGGGTAGAGATTGCTCAGTAAGCAATAAGGCCGCCTTTGCATACCTAGTTTTTAGTTAACTTTACTTTGTATTCTTTCATGTGGGCAATAAAGTATTCATCTATCTATCTAACTATCTAAGTCGTGAGCATAATCTGATAAAATTAAATATTGCAAAATGTACAGCGAAGTTAAACGAAAAAAATATATTTATTAAAGAATATAAATGAATCAAGCAAAATATGCTTACATAGAAGTTTCCGGAACTAGTTTCTTCCAATAGGGAAGTGCCCATTTCATTGGAGCAGCGAGTTCAATGTTCTTAACTTTAAACCAGGAGCCAAGGTTTTTGATCCCCGTCCATATTTTAACCTTTGACCTATTTACTTCTACGCGACGAAGTGGAAAGAAAAAGTAATATTAACAAAAGAAATTTCGTGATTAGGAATTATTATGAGGTATCGTAGAGGGATGTGAGATATCTCTCTCCCTTTTCAACCCGTTGCCGGGTTACTACTGAGTACAAGTCTCTTCTCGGAATGAGAAGGGTTCGGCCATAGTCCACCACGCTGGCAGACTTCACACACCTTCGAGAGCATTATGAAGAACTCTCGGGCGTGCAGACTGCAGAGTAACGCCTCCGTGGCGCAGTGTGTAGCGCTGTGGTCTTAACGTGAGGAGGTCCCGGGTTCGATCGATTTTATAATTTATGAATTTTCCCTGGTCTGGCCTGGCGGGAGGCTTCGGGCGTGGCTAGTTACCACGGCACCCTACCGGCAAAGACGTGCCGCCAAGCGATTTAGCGTTCCGGTACGCTGCCGTGTAGAAACCGAATAGGGGTATGGCTTTAATATAACTGCCATGCCCCTAACAGGTTAGCCCGCTACCATCTTAGACTGCATCATCACTTACAATCAGGTGAGAATGAGATCGCAGTCAAGGGCTAACTTGTAGTGGATAAAAAAAAAAAAGGTCCTCACGATGTTTTCGTTCATGAGAAGGTGCATGCCCGCGCACGAACCCGCGACCCCGTAAAGGAGATCGGGTGCCTTAACCACTAGGCTATGGTGATTTTGGAGGCTTATGAGATTGCCGATAAACGAAACTCTAAAGCAACAGTGGCACCTACTAGTAAATGAATGAAACGGCTGTTTTGTTTGTTTGTTTTGTTGAAGAATACAAGTTTGTGGACCTAAGCGCTTGTACTATCCAAAAGTACCAAAAGTAAGTATGTACTTAGTATGTAAAGGATTACTTAAACGACAAGGAAGCTTGGCAATGATTTGCTCTAATAGCTCTGATAGTTCTTTAGTTAAAATGATTTGTGAGATGGTGATAATAAAAAATAAAAAAAAAACCCGGCTGAGTTTGGAACCCTCGTAGCTTTAGTTTTAAGATACCGTAACTGATTATCACCATCATGTTTTATAAGTAAGTAATTTTTAACGTCAATAAGTGTTCCCACAGTGTAGGTACCTATGTTGAATAAATGAATTGAATCTTGAATCTTGAATCTACCATTTTAGGAAAATGACGATATTTTAAAGTAAATAATTGAGTTCTGGGATTTAGTTCCTAAATATACAAGGCCTCCGGTCAGAGATTACTCGTTATTTACGTACTAGATAATGTCCGCGACTTCATCCGAGTTTATTTAAATTCCCGCGGGAAATATTGCGGGATAAAATGTAGCATATTCAATTTCCCGGGATACAACTTATCTCTATTTTCATCCAATCAGTTGAAAAGATGGGCCGTAAAAACTAAAAACACAGTATTTACGGCCAGCCGGTAGTAGATAGACAAACAGACACACTTTCGCATTTACAATATACCTAAGTATGGATTCATTTAACCGATTAAAAAAATGGATACGCTGGAATTCGCTGCGTAAGTATGTATTTTTCCATGTTCATAAATACCTACTCAATTTATACAACTATATTATCAGTCAAGATAGCAAGATATTGTTTTATATAACAGCCAAATTTTTGCAGAATCATTGCTGTTTTTAACCGACTTCCAAAAAAGGAGGAGGTTCTCAATTCGGCGCGTATGTTTTTTTTTTTTTTTTAAGTCACTATTTTTTTGCCAATAAGCCAATGCGACCTCGATCTCCCAACTATGTCCCAACACTTTTTAAAAAGCTTTGAATAACTATTTTGATAAAGCAGTCAGACACTCTACACTCAGTGGTTCAGTATGCTTAGTCTAACTTTTGCTTGAGTTTCGATTGATCGTAGGTAAGAATTTGATCGTATAATCTCGAATGCTTACGGTCAATCGAATTAAAACTTAAACTAAGCGTACAGGCATCATTATTTGCCCCAACCTTAACAGACCCTCTAAAAAGAAAGCCTTCCGTTAGGACTAGGTCCTAGACGACCAGATTATGAGCGACAGCGCCCTCTACCAAGCAGGAAATACTTATACAAAATCCTCTACCTGTACAAAATCCGAAAAAAAAACGACAGTGAAGCAACGGGCGGAGTTTATAATAACTGCGATTCGGATTTCAGACTTCCTTATCAAAAATTTCAAGAATAAGGAATTATTGAATGCATCCACCACCACCACCACTACAGTCCATTAACGTCCCACTGCTGGGCACAGGCCTCCACTCTCATAGGAGAGTGGGAATTAGAGCTTAGACCCACCACGCAATATTAATTGAATGCATATTTAAAACTAATTTACCAAAGTAAGATTTATGACATAACGTAATATGACGACGTCTATTCATGTTGACTGTTGGAAGTACTTGTAGCAATTAAATTGAAGTTCTCTTTTTTATCCACTACAACTTAGCCCTTGACTGCGATCTCACCTGCGTAAGAATTGTCGATCAAACGTTAAAGATTTTCGTCGTTTTTCGTAAACGTATAAGAATGGGCAGACGAAATTGAGCTCTAATTCAATGCAATTATGGTTTATTTTACTTTGACGAAAATCTTAAACGTTTGATCGGACATTCTTACATGATTGGGGCCCTGATCATCACCTAGCCGCGAGGCAGGCTAACCTGTAAGGGGTATAGCAGTTAAATTACATGCATGCCCCTAATCGGTTTCTACACGGCATCGTACCGATTTGGTGTTCACCAAATCGCTTGGTGGCACGTCTAGCCGATAGGGTGGTAACTAGCCACGGGCGAAGCCTCCCAACAGGCCAGACCGGAGAAAATTCAGAAATATTTTTGGTTAGTACATCTCTTATAATATTTTTGGTTAGTACATTCAGACTGTGTTGACTCCTTACATTTCTCAGTATTGAATCACGATCGTTAAGTTGCATTCCATAGCCGGATAGCCTTAACCGTGAAAGAGTAATGGGAGTCCTTTTTTATTGTGATATAGGTGCCATCAGCATGAGGTCATCGGATGAACTTACGTTCTGAACTTCTGAGAAATAGTGTAAACAGATAAATTAAGTAGTATAGGAGCTGTTTTTGGAAGAACATAATATAACTTAATGTTTAATACTCAACACTCAATTCATTTATTCCATTGTAAGCCATACAAGTATCCTATATGATAGTACGTCATATAAGATAGTTTGTCGTCGTCTTCACCGGAGTCGCCATTGCTGGATATTATACTCGTAGGTCCCTTATGGAGACTTCTTGTTTGAGTCACGAAAATCCCCATGAATGGACCTAAATAGAAAGAAAGAAAGAAGCCTTTATTTGGGGGTACAAATACAAAGAGTCACAAACATAATATTATGAGCGAAAACTTAAAAATGAATAAAGAAAGAAACCTCTACTTTGGGGTACAAAATATACAAAGAGTATAAACTTAATATTATAATCGGAAAAAAAGAAAAAAAAAAGCTTAAAGAATGAGATTTGAACCCCAAAATGGTCTTTACTGCCATTTTGGTCTTCTGCTTTGTACCTCCCTGTTTCCTCGGACCCCGACCACGTCATGGAGGGTCTACGACTCTACATATACAGTGTGTTCCGTTATAGACTGCGAGCACTGTTCAGTGCTCTTTACTGTGGAGAAATTCGTTCCGTTATGACTGACAGTAAACTGCCGCAGTATCCTAGGGAAATATATGACGTCATTAATCGACGCCATTTTTGTACTGTGAGCACTGGCGTTTTCGAGGTAAGGTGCTCTCAGTGTTTGTCTCAGTGCTGCCTGCGTTCCGTTTTAAGCAGTACCCAGTATACCTAACTATAAAGGAACGGCTTCGCAGTGTACAGAATTGACGTCACACCTTACAGTGCTCGCAGTGTATTTCGGAACATACCCATAGATTGCAGCAATTATTTCAGTTTTACTGACGCACAGATTTGAGACATTTGACCCGCTGGCGGTCAACTCGAATCAAGATTTATCTAAACGAGTTTGGTCACGTCATCGCTACGTCATTTGTACTCATTCGGCCATCGAAGTGATTTATTTTCAAGTATTTGTTTGCTATTAACTGCGTGATTTAAGTTTTACTGGTATTTGTAGGTATGAGCATAAGTATATTTAGAGTACCAGCTACCAGCTGCTTTGATGACCAAATATGGCAAGTACATACTCGTTTCAATCGTAGGTAGACAAAGAGTTGGATATAGGTCATTTTTGGCTTTATGCAATACTAGCTGATGCCCGCGACTCAGTCCGCGTGTTTTAAGTTTTTTTTTGATTCCCGCGAAATTCCTTATTTTTCTGGGATAAAAAGTAGCCTATGTCACTCTCCAGGTCCTCAACTATACCCATGCCAAAAACCGCAACGTCGATCCGTTGCTCCGTTGCGGCGTGATTGAAGGACAAACCAACAAACCAACAATCCAACAAACCAACAAACCAACAAACAAACACACTTTCGCATTTATAATATTAGTATGATATGACTAGACTAGTTAACACAAACAACATAATCTGCGTCTATTTAGGTTTATTATTTAAGAGGCCGTATACTCGCCATCGGTCAATTTTGGAATCTGTAGGTATACCGCACAGTAGACCGTTAGGCTGCACTCATACATAGACGACATAGGCCAGTAAAGATACTTTGATACTTTGCGTAGTCAAGTTCGTACGTACGTGCGGTCGTACGATCTGCAGTACCATTTCACACGTGAATTTGATCAGACTTTGATAATATTTTTTGGTCATATAGGTATTTTATAGAACTTTATTTTTACACAATTTGTGTTATATAAATACTAAACATTCATGGTAAATTTTATTTTATCAGTAATTTCGTCAAACTTTTAAGAAATACAGGTTATTGTGACGCGTAAATTTTGATAAATCGTGCACATTGACTTGATTTTTTTATTAACTAATTTTGTATAGAACGTATAAAAACGAATTGCAACAGTCCAATTTTAAGAGCGTGTTTATCATATTAGTATTTTTTATAAGTCATTTATTATAATTTTTCGTGGATTTATATGGGTGAAAAGTGTCACCCAAAAGTGCAAAAATGGTAAACGTATTCTGCAAGAATGAGAATTTCACTATTATATTTCAATAAAATTAAATTTTTATTTGCAACAGTCTACTAAGGAGGGATTAATCTTTAATGTTTTAATTTTCTTTTTGTTATAATACTAATATCTCATGCACAAAGCTCATCAAAAGTTCTTAAAATGTCGGTTTACGGGTTTACGGACTGTTAAGACCCCTGGCAACTCCGTCTCCTTCGTTCTGAATCTAGATTCTATATCAGAGATTGTCACCCTTTTTTGTTTCATGGACCACTTGCCATGTTTTTCGTTTTCGGGTCGACCCTTAATATTGCATTTTTGAAAATTCATCAACTTCAAATGTGTTTCGAATGATTTCTTACTGTAGTGGGGTTGTAAAAGCAAAAAACAACCGTTTTAGATTTATTAATGAAACTGAACCTAAATAAAAATAAGTAAGGTCTTTATGGGAGGGATGAACCTGGAAGCATGTTAATAATTTGGCATCAATTCAGTGAGTTTTAATCTTACGAGTAAATAGCATCAGTAGGTGATGTCCAGTTTGTTTCTTTTTCTTTTTGTTAGAAAATTGGAAAGTCAAAATTAAAATTGCGACCTGCTTAAATGAGATTGACTATCGTGGACCCCTCGTTTACACAGACCCCAAATTCTATTTCGCTCACATGGACCCCTTGTAAGTCATCTTCGACCCCTGAGGGTCGATATTGTTAGAATATTCTATGTAGTCTGTGGGATTGGTACCTTTTTCGTAATGGCGTAATGTAAAAGATGTGATAGAAAAATATGATTAAAGTAAATTAAAGATTATCCAGTGTTTCAATGTTATCAATATAATAGTGAGTTGCGTGGGAGCCTAACAGCCTTAACTATGTGTTGAATAATAGTTTTCTCACAGATATAGATCACGTAGGGGATGGATACATATTGTGACATTGCACAATAAATGACAGCTTTGGAAAAATTAAATGCGGAACGTTTGCTTTGGTCGTCTTTGTCGAAAGTTGCTAGAGCAGCGAGCGTTCCGTTTTTAGGGTTCCGTACCCAAAGGGTAAAAACGGGATCCTATTACTAAGACTCCGCTGTCTGTCTGTCTGTCTGTCTGTCTGTCTGTCTGTCTGTCTGTCTGTCTGTCTGTCTGTCTGTCTGTCTGTCTGTCTGTCTGTCTGTCTGTCTGTCTGTCTGTCTCCAGGCTGTATCTCATAAACCGTGATAGCTAGAAAGCTGAAATTTTCACAAATGATGTGTTTCCGTTGCCGCTATAACAACAAATACTAAAAATTAAAAATATATATATATTAAGGGGGGTCCCCATACAATAAACGTGTTTTTTTCGTATTTTTTTGCTCAATATTAAAAACGGTAACAGGTAGACGGTTCAAATTTTCACAGAATATTAAATTGTATATTACCTTTCAAAATAAATAATTAAATATCAATAAAGTAAATATTAAAGGGGGGCTCCCATACAACAAACGTAATTTTTATTTTTAATACGTCATAAATCGTAAAACTTACTACAGGTTTGTACGGAACCCTCGGTGCGCGAGTCCGACTCGCACTTGGCCGGTTTTTATTTTAATTTGAATTTTGAAAGTAAGTGACCATCGCTACCTGCGTGCCCTCTGCATATTAGGTATATGTTCCGTTTTTGTTGCCAACTTTATTTTGAACATTTTTTAACACAGAAAATAACTGTACCTACACAGTTATCGTTCATAGTTTAATGTTGCAGAAAAAAATTTGATTTTACTAGATGATGCCCGCGACTTCGTCCGCGTTGATTAAGATTTTTTAAGAATTCTTTAAGTTTCCGGGATAAAAGCCTATGTCCTTCCCCGGGATGCAGTATCCCTGTACCAAATTTCATCAAAATTGGTGAAACAGATGCGCCGTGAAAGCGTAGCGGACAGACGAACAGACAGACACACTTTCGCATTTATAATATTAGTATGGATTTATGTTTAACAAAAATATTTTAAAATTCATTAAATCGCGTCGCTTACAGACCACTCGGGGACCTAGGTATCATCGATCTAGATAGATCAAACACTTGGCTCCCTCTTTAAATTACTTGAAATGAATCTGAAACTTGTAATAAACACGTCTCCGATTCCGTTGGCAACAAGTTCAAATACACCCACCTGATTGTGACCTAAATGCATATTCGCTTCGAGGGAATTTGACCACTATATTTAACAGATTTAGGCTTAGAATAAAGTGAAGTTGGTTGTACTAATGTCCTGCTTGATTGTGGAAGGATATTGCATGCACTTGGTTTCAAGGTGACGCGCAGGTAGGCTCGCCGCGCGTTCTGCTAAATCATAATAATGTTCAAAGAATATGAAACTTATTGTTTTATTGGAATGAGATATGACAATCATGTCCCTTCACCATTTTTTATTGATTGGCCTTTTAGTTCAATGTTTTTTTGACATTTAAAACCGAGGTAAGTACCTTTTTAGGGTTCCGTACCCAAAGGGTAAAAACGGGACCCTATTACTAAGACTCCGCTGTCTGTCTGTCTGTCTGTCTGTCTGTCTGTCTGTCTGTCTGTCTGTCTGTCTGTCTGTCTGTCTGTCTCCAGGCTGTATCTCATAAACCGTGATAGCTAGAAAGCTGAAATTTTCACAAATGATGTATTTCCGTTGCCGCTATAACAACAAATACTAAAAATTAAAAAAATATATATATTAAGGGGGTCCCCATACAATAAACGTGTTTTTTTCGTATTTTTTTGCTCAATATTGAAAACGGTAACAGGTAGACGGTTCAAATTTTCACAGAATATTAACTTGTATATTACCTTTCAAAATAAATAATTAAATATCAATAAAGTAAATATTAAAGGGGGGCTCCCATACAACAAACGTAATTTTTATTTTTAATACGTCATAAATCGTAAAACTTACTACAGGTTTGTACGGAACCCTCGGTGCGCGAGTCCGACTCGCACTTGGCCGGTTTTTCTAAAAGTTATGATATTTACTAAGTAATTTTTAATATTCTAGTCTAGACTCTAGATAATATTATGCTTCATGAAACTTATAAATTAAGTAGGTATTCTAAACAAAACTAGGTATATGTGAGTAAGGTTTGGTTGTCCCAGTCCAATCTTCAACTAATTACAACCATCGAACTTTCTCAGGTAGGTATATGTGTGCTATAAACTTATTATAAACTCTACTCCTATGTATTTATTTTTTAAAAACTTAAACCTAATTATTTAAAGGAGAGAATTATACAGTTTTCCCCTCTAAGTAAACACCATTTTAACCCTATCAAAATCTCGTCCGTGGAAAATTACAACTCAGGCTATAGCCCTGCCAAATCCAATTTCACTTTTTACCCATTCAATCAAATTAGTATTTGTTCTATCTACAACTTAAATTAATCTGTGATCGGCACCACCCACAGCTGACTCACGGAGTCAATGGCCTCGTCTGTATTTACGAATTTGCCAAGTGACCCACTCGTCGATGAGATTTCGCCTTCATTTATTGAATAGGAATCTCTTAGGTTCAAGGCACATTTGCGTAGAGTCGAAGCGAAGCGACGCACGAGTACGACCCGTCCTTTAAAAGTTGCAAATTGCAAAGACCAAGGTATGTATGGTAACTTGCTATTTTATTTTATTTTTACATTAATTTGATTTCCGCAATGATTTCCGTAAGATTGGGATGTATATATCGGCGCAAGTATCATTAAAATCGGTCGCGTCTCTGGATTCCCGCCTGATGACCACGGAAAAAAGTCGGGTAAAAAGAACTTTAATAATTTAAAAAGCGAAACAAACATATCGCTTTTCCTTACTCTATTTTACTCTACACATTCTGTTCTAAAATAGCTATTGAGCCCACCAACTACACGCTTCTGACACCTGGCCTTTGACTTGCAGATTCGCCTTTATTTAGGTAAACTTATATCGACCTTGCGCTAATAATAATAATACATTAATTTTTAATTAACTAATGATAAAATAAATTAAAACTCGGTATCAAAAAATATTTATTCGCAGATAATAATTTATTCTACACAAATACATTATTTAGTGGAGCTTGAGATTAGTCTTACTAAAATAATTTGATAAATTAAATGCCCTGCCACATTGAATTTTTTCCAGACATTATATATCCAGTATCACTCGGGAAGATGAAAGATTTTAACAATGCATACAAATCTGTTGAAGTTTTGGTGGATTAAAAACTCAAATACATACATACAAGCCCCTGAAAACATTAGTGTAATGTGTAGTGCCTTTTTTTGGGCAGTTTGTAAAAAGAGTCGCGTCGACGCTGCGCTTTGACTGCCTCCAATGTGCCTTGGCCCTTCAGACTTGAGTACAAGACTCCGGTACCGTTTTCTCTACTTCTTAACTTTACACGTTCCCAATTGGACAAACTTGGCAGATTAATGATGGTTAGCGTCGCCTAATTGGTTTTATTGTTCTGTTCTAATAACTACGTCCAATTTAATTTGGAAGAGAAAAGTTTTGTCGGTACTGCCAAAGGGCAAAGACCGGCTGTATGTCCGAAGAATGTAGTTAACTATGTGCCTTTATTGTGTCGAAATACTTAAAACCCAGAACTAAGGGTGAGTTGGACCAAAATGAGTGAGCGCTGTAGTCTTATAGTGGGAGTCAAGTAACAATAAACTTAATTGGCTAAAATCCGCCAAAATGTGGTACAGCTTGCACGTGACTCCTGCATTGTTGAGTCAACATCTCCTGAGGATGCTCCGGTGTCGGAGTGAAACGTACGAATAATTAGGAAGATTTGTGTGGTGTGGTATTGTGCCGGTGCGAATTGCTAGCTTATTGGTCGGTGAATATCGAAAGCTACACACGTGCAAACTACACGCTGTACCACATGAGATTTGTCTACTTTGGCGGATTATAGCGAATTACTTCTTGTTCTTTTTTTTTTTTTTATCCATTACAAGTAAGCCCTTGACTGCGATCTCACCTGATGGTAAGTGAAGATGCAGTCTAAGATGGTAGCGGGCTAACCTGTTAGGGGCATGGCAGTTTTATTAAACCCATACCCCTATTCGGTTTCTACACGGCATCGTACCGGAACGCTAAATCGCTTGGCGGCACGTCTTTGCCGGTAGGGTGGTAACTAGCCACGGCCGAAGCCTCCCACCAGGCCAAAATTGTTGTTGTTCCTTGGTTATCATAGACTTCCGCAAAGTAACGCCTGCTTCTATCTTATACTTCTTCTCTTCTCTCTCACTGGGCTTTTCCGCACTTAAGCATAAGTGCCCGTTGTGCGTGAGACCTTTGGTGCGACTCCCCGCTGGATCACTCCAGCCAGCCGAGCTCACTCCAGAATCCAAGCAGGCCGCCCAGGTCGGCGAGGACATCCGGGAGTGTTGCTGGGGAGCCAATGTAAGCTTCTCGTTGAGTGGTTACAGCACTGCACTCGAGTAGTACGTGTCTTGGTGTCTCCTCGCTCTCCATGCAGGCTCTGCACAGAGGGCTGTCGGTTATGCCTAGAACATAAAAGTGTTTGTTAAGTGGACAGTGTCCTGTTATCATGCCTACAGCCGTCCTGAGTTTCGCTCTGTTTAGTTGCAGTAGTTTCCTAGTTAAGCGTTGGTTTGGGCTGGGTACAGCCTCTTTTGTTTGTCTACAGGTGGTGGTGTTTGCCCATAATTGGGCATGTGTACCTACTGTTTGTTGTTTTAGCCAGGTCTTGTACTCACTGAATGGTATTGGAACGATCGGTTCAGGTCCCATTACCTTCAGGTTTGAAGCTCGTCGAGCTAGTTCATCAGCTGCGTCGTTTCCTATGTTACCGCTGTGACCTTTAACCCACCCAAGTGATACCAGGTTTGATTTTGTTAGTGTTTGTAGTGCGTTGTGGCAATCCAATACGAGCTTAGATGTGGTCGTGTTTTTGGCTAATGCTCGCAGGACTGCCTGACTGTCACTATGAATGTTAATATGAAAGTTTGTTACCTGTCTGTCGGCCATAGCCATGGCCGCCGTAGTAATGCCGACGCACTCCGCTTGAAAAACAGAGTTATTCTTACCAAGCGCGCGAGCGATATGTATGTTTAGCTCGGGACAGTATACTCCTGCACCAGTTCCATGGCTGGATTTTGACCCGTCTGTGTAAACGTCTATCATATCCATAGTAGTTTTGTGTGTTCCGGTCTCTGAGATGTTGATCTTATAATCTTTCTCGATTATGTGTTCCTTCTGTGTTTTGTCAGAGATCCATCCTAGCATTGGACACATCTTGTTCTCACCTGATAGTATCCGGGTGTGTGCTGTGTTTGTATATTTCCACAGCCCATAAGTTTTAATTCTTAACGCTGCGAGAGTAGCTTCTTCTCTTATGTGAAGATGCAGGGGGGGAATTCCCAGCATTACCTCTAAAGCTTCTGTTGGGGTGGTACTCATGCAGCTAGTGATCGCTAGGCATGCTTGTCTCTGGAATTTTTGTAGTTCCTGTTGAGTTGTCGTCTGAAGCGTTCTGGGCCACCATACTAGTGTCGCGTATGTTAATGAGCTTCTTACTACTGTAAGATACAGCCAAAGCATTATTTTTGGTTTTAGACCCCAGGTTTTTCCGATCATGCGTTTGCATTGATTTAGGATTATTGTTGTTTTTTGTATTTTCGTGTCTATATGTTTCTTCCAGTTAAGCTTGTTATCTAGTGTTACCCCCAGATATTTGACTTCTGTTGATAGTGTTAGATTTGTACCGAAGAGTGTTGGCATTCTTGGTACATCTGGTTTCCTTTTGTTTGTGAACAGTACTAGTTCTGTCTTTCTTGGATTCACTGTTAGTTCATTGTCTATGCACCATTTCTCTATGAGTCTCAGTGCATCTCGCATTATTGCACAAAGTGTATTTTCGTGTTTACCACCTATGAGAATCGTTATGTCATCTGCATAACCTATGGTGTAGAATCCGTTATTGTTCATTTTGGTTATCAAGTTGTCAACGACTAGGTTCCACAGGATTGGAGATAACACTCCTCCTTGTGGACATCCTTTGGCTACTACGCCCTTTGTTGTACCGTTTATGTCAAGTTGTATAACCCTTTTTTCAAGTAGCGCTGCTATCCATTGCCTTAGAGTTTTGGGTACTTCATATCGTTGTAAAGCATTGTCAATGCTCTTAAAGGTGGTTTTGTCGAAGGCTCCTTCAATGTCTATGAAGGCTCCTAGTGTTGATAGTTTGTTATCTAGGCCGTGCTCTATCTTCGTTACCACGTTGTGGAGAGCCGTCTCTGTTGACTTGCCGGTACTATAGGCATGTTGATTCCGGTGTATTGGTATGGACCTCAGGGCTCCGTCTCTAAGAAAACGGTCTCCAAGTCTTTCCAGCGTTTTCAGCAGGAATGATGTTAGGCTGATAGGTCTGAAAGCCTTCGGTTCGGTGTAATCATTTTTACCTGGTTTTGGCAGGAATACCACTTTCACTTCTCTCCACGAGATTGGTATGTATTTAAAGGCTATACAAGCTTGAAAAATCTGTACTAGCCATGGTGTTATCTCTGTTGCCCCCCACTGTAGGAGAGCGGGGAAGATTTGATCTGTTCCTGCTGATTTGAAGGGGTGGAACGTGTCTATGGCCCACTGTACCTTCTCGTGTGTGACTATTCTGTTAGCTATTTCCCAGTCTGCCTCTGAGGACGTACTCTGTAGACCATCCGCCCAGTCTGGGTTGTCTACTATTCTGCTGCCGGGGAAATGTGTCTGTATGAGAGTTTCACTGACCTCTTTGTCGTTTTTAGTGTAACTACCATCGGCCTTCTTCAGAGTGCCTAGTGTGCGGTTGTTATCGTTGGCTAGAATTTTCCTAATTCTAGTCGCCGTGTCGTATGATTCTATGTTAGTGCAGAAACCTTGCCATGACTTATCGTCTTTGCTGCGTATAAGTTTTTTGTATTGCGATTGTGCTTCTTGGAAGTTGTCCCAATCGAAGCCCTGTCTAGGGTTTTTTGCTCTGTTGAATAGGTGCCTTAACCTTTGTCTTTTCTTTTCAAGGTCCGGGCCCCACCAGCTGTGTTTTGGCTCTTGTTTTGTTTTTCGTGTCTTTAGAGGACATGCTGCCTCGTAGCATGTCCTTATTTTTTCCGTTAGGTCATTTACATTGATATCTATCAGTGACACATTTTGAATCTTGGGTGTGTCTCTCTGTCCTATGTGTCTTGTTATCAGCGTTTTATAATGTTTCCTATTCGTTCTCCTCGGATTTCTTCGAGGTAATTCTGGTGTTTTGGTTAGATCAAGTTCAAAGCATATTCTGCGATGGTCTGACAACGATATTTCCTCGCTCACGTGCCAGTTTTTGACTTGATCCATTATGTTTTGCGATGCTAGTGTAATGTCGATTATCGTTTGATATCTACTGGACACAAAAGTCGGTTCTGAACCTTTGTTTATAATGCTAAAGTTAGTTGTTAGTAAAAATGTAACCAGCGACTCACCTCTTGCATTGTTTTTGTCGCTGCCCCACAGCGTGTGGTGCGCGTTGCTGTCAACAGAGATGATCAGATCTATCTCTTGATTTTCACAGTGGTTGATGAGGTCCATGACTTCCTTCGTGGGGATCTGGCCTTCAATCGGTTGATACAGTGATGCCAAGACCAGTGGTCTGGGCGTCCACCCATTGTTCTGTTTCATTTCGTTGTGTATTTTTATTGCTGTTAGATCTCTGTAACAGTAATGTGTTAATAGTGTCGCCGTGATACAGCGCGGTACGTATATACATGTTCGTGGCGGCTCTTGCGAGCTATGGTAGAAGACCTTACCGTCGCAATTGCCGAGGCCGCAAACACGATTTGCCCGAACCCACGGCTCCTGGATTAGGGCTATGGTCTCGGCCGCAACCTCCAGATGTTTTCTTAGTGTGGCCGTCGCGAGGTGTTTATGCTGGAGGTTGGTCTGCACTATGTTTATGTGCGTGAATGTTGGGAAAAGAAGAATTTACAGGTCTGAGGACCGTTGTTCGTTTTCGGCCATAGGGGCCCATGTCTTCAGCAACTCTTGTAGGTCTTTAGTTGCTGTGTCCGTCAAGTCCGTCGTGTCCGTCCCCGCTTCCTCCTGCCACTCTGTCCTGTCTGGTTTAGGAGTCGGCGGTGACTCTGTCAACACCGCGTTGATGTTATCAAGCACGGTGCTGACAGATGGTTCTAGAGGGTCTAGTGGGTCTGCAGTCGGTTTGTCTGTCTGTGCGTTAGTGTTTGTGTTTGTTTTTGTTGTGTTCTTTCCTGGCTCAGAGTACCCCACGGGTGGTACATCATTCACTCCTTCACTGGTGAAAAAGCGGATGTATATAGACCCCGTGGAGTAGGCTACTTGCCTTCCCCTCGCCAGGATGTGTGCAATCTGCTCCTTGGGCACTCCTAAAACTAGGAGAACACCAGGAGTATTGCTTTCGACTTTAATATAGTTGTACAGAGCCCACGTTGAAACCTGGTACCAGGGGTTCTGGCTGGCCAGGATCCTGTGTAGGTGCCCAACCGCCTCCGTATATTCTGGTACAAACAGTGCGGACCTGATCCGTACGGGGATCTCCGACTGTTTGATCAACGTGAGCCCCGTCCCCTCACGTGGTGGTTTCAGTCGTGGAACAACCTCTTGTAACCACGAGAGGGCTTTGTCGTCGTAGCACCATAGCTTTAGCACACCCTCGCTCAAGAAGGCTTTGCCCTCGAACGCGGGTGCGTAAGGTAAGGTGCCTGGTGCCGATGGTTGGAAGCAAGCAGCAAAGATCTCGCTTTGGATCTGACCTTGAATGTTGCTCGCTTCCTGTTGGGTCATGTCTGCACGCGGTGTGAGCATTACTGCCACACTGAGGTGCGGTTGTGTTGCGCGGGCGTATGAGCCTGTGGGTTCGGTCCTCGGCCTTTTACGTTCCCCCCGAGGGGAGATCGTGTCGTCAAGCCTGTCACGCTTGACGCCTGACTGGCTCGACGACGGGGCGGGACCATCCGGCCTTCCCCCAGTCTCACCCCCGCTCCGCTTTCGCCAGTACATATTTGACCGGCGGGCGACAGGGATTGGCCGGGGTTGGGCCGGGAGGTTTACACTATTGGTTTGTTTGTTGTTGGTTGTTTGGGTGACAGTGGTCGGGCCACGACCAGCACCCAGCAGGTCCGCGTCCACTTCTCCTTCCCCCTGGCTCGAGACGACAGTCTCCGCGGGCGGGCAGCGACCCTTTTGGGGCGGCTGCCCACCTCCGCTTCGACCGTGCGAACCTGTTGCCAGGGGTACGGTATCAGTGACCGCAGACCCTCCCGGTGCCGGCCATGGCCGATCTCCGCTCCGACCCGTGGTTTTGTGGGTGACAGTGGTCAGGTCACCACCAGCACCCGGTAGGTCCGCGCCCACTCCTCCTTCCCCCTGGCCCGAGACGACTGTCTCCGCGGGCGGGCAGCAGCCTTTTTGGGGCGGCCGCCCACCTCCGCATCGACCGTACGAGCCTGTTGCCTGGGGTTCGGTGTCAGTGACCACAGACCCTCCGGGTGTCAGCATTGACCGATCTCCGCTCCGACCCTTAGAGAAGTCCGTCTGTCTGGTCTTTTTTCGCTTCCTTTTCGCCTTTGCGACCACCTGCATCCATGGATTTTGGTCCATGGGTAACAATGATAGAGGGGTCGCGGTGGCCGGAGGAAGGGAAGGAGGTTCGTCTGTCCGTTTTTCGTTCGCCAAAGTCGTTTTCTGTGTGGGATCGTCCGTCGGTGTCCGTTTAGTTTGTGCCAAGGGTTGTGGGGGGTGCAAAGCACCAGGCGACTTGGTGCCCGACCCAGAGTACGGTGGGCAGCCTGTGGCTCGTCCTCCGGTCGTTGCCGTTCCCGGAGGGCGAGCCACAGCAAGGGATTCTCCAGCTCCGTTGGAGCTGGTACCCTTCTGGGGTCCTATTTCCTTAGTCGTCTTTGTCATTTTGTTTTTCTATTGTGTGTTATTCGTGATTTGTGTACCTATTCTTGTGTGTGTGCGTTTGTGAATGTGTGGGTGTTGTCTGAAGCAGCGAAACCACCGTGCCCCCGGCCCGTCCCGAACCACCGCAGCGCAGGAGCCGGGGGTCCACGTCTACGACGCGTATCCCCTTGCCCCCATCCCCTGCGACGCTCCGGTAGAGCCGAAACGCACCATATGTGGATCTTTGCCTATGTGTTTGTGACTTGTTTTTTGTGTAAGTATGTGTTTCTGTGTTAGTGAATGCGAGTGTTGGGGACGAGGGGGGTTGAGTGGGGGGGGGGGGATCAAGGAATGGGGTTTATAAGGAACCTGACCAGCGTTGGGTGTGTCATTGGCCAGACCTCTTGTCCGGGGCCCGTAAGCGTCTGTCTGGTTCCAGCCATGCAGATGCACGGCCAGGAACCAGGCAGATCCGGCAATCCGCAACCCGCCGACCCGTCCGGTTGCATGAGGAATGCTTCGCATGTGGTAAGCGTATTTTAGTTACGGGACCACATATTTATGGGGTACCCGCACCCGAAATATGCTTCCGCGCCGGACTTATTTAATAACTAGATGATGCCCACGACTTCGTCCGCGTTGATTTAAAATTTTTTGTATTCCCGCGGGAACTCCTTAATTTTTTGGGATAAAAAGTACCTAGCCTATGTCCTTCCCCGGGATACATACTATCCTTATACCAAATTTCATCAAAATCGGTTGGACAGATGGGCCATGAAAGCGTAGCAGACAGACAGACAGATAGACAGACAGACACACTTTCCCATTTATCATATTAGTATGGAAGTATGGATAGTATGGATGGATATGTCAATTTGAGAAGTTATACTTTCTGAATTTTCGCTAGTCTGATCTGGTGGGAAGCTTCGGCCATGGCTAGTTACTAGGGCTTCCAATACCGGGATCCCGGTATTGGCCAATACCGGGATCCCGGACTTTTTTCGCCGGTTTTCAATACCGGTATTGAAATGTCTAATACCGGGATACCGGTATTGGTGACACTATAAACGAAACAGTGACTATTGCATATATTTCTTGGTAGATGCCACTGTTTTTTATTCGGCTAAGTTTAAAACTTGTATCTGAAGCATATTAGCTCAAAAAGAGCGCCTTTATTGCTTAAAACCAGTGAAGAAAAGTCGTTTTTGTTCACTCAGAGGGAAAAATTAGTGTTTGAATTTAGATCCCTGTGGCTTGGCATTTCTATTTAATTGTCTCTCAAAACGTTCAGAAATCTGATTTATAACTAATGCATATTTTATTATGATATATTATTTTCTTATAAATAATAACTATTGAATTTTAGATTAATTTGTGTTTTGACAAAATTATCGATTTCTTCGACTTCAATCGACTTCTTACAAAAATATCGTTTATTACTCATTTAGTAGTTCCTCAACAGGTGGGCCTAAAAATGAATATGAGCAAGATAAAGATCATTTATAATGCACACGTTCAGCCCCAACCTGTGTTAGTAGAGAATTCTGCACTCGAAATTCTTGATGAGTACATATACCTAGCACATACATTCCAGTTAGGTAGGTCCAATTTCGAGAAAGAGGTCAACCGCCGAATCCAACTCGGCTTGGGCAGGGTTCAGGAAACTCCGCGACCACTTCTCGTCCAAAATTCCTCAGTGCCTGAAGACGAAAGTTTTCGAACAGTGCGTGTTGTCAGTGATGACTTACGGCTCCAAAAAATGGTCGCTAACTTTGGGCCTGATAAGGAGGCTCAGGGTCACTCAGCGGGCGATGGAGAGAGCTATGCTTGGAGTATACCTGCCTGATCAAATCAGAAATGAGGAGATCCGTAGGCGAACCAGAGTAACCGACATAGCTCGAAGAGTCCAAGCTTTAAGTGGCAAAGGGCGGGGCACATAGTTGGTAGAACCAATAGGCGTTGGGGTCCCAAAGTGCTTGAATGGCGGCCTCACACCGGGAAGGGCAGTGTTGGACGACGCTTGAGATCGTCCGTCCACCTAGTGGGGACTAGGTGGACGGACGATCTCAATCGTGTAGCTGGGAGCCGCTGAAAACAAGGGGCACAAGACCGTGCCCTGTGGCGATCAATGCAGGAGACTTACGTCCAGGATGTCTATAGGTTGAAATGACGATAGTAGTTTAAATTACAATCTTCGACACTAATTTCACTAATTATTTAAAATTCCCTGCCATATTTATTTAATTTTGTGTGTACGTTGAGAAAGTGCGTCACAAATATACTTTTTATTAAAAGTTCAAAATTCAATGGAGGTTAAAAATATATATTTTCGTAAGAATTCATCCAAAAATAGTTCTATTTTAAAAATCATATAGTCATGTAATCAGAATATTCTGATTGATATGAATAAGAAATTGATTATTTGAAAATAATATAAGTATTACTTAATAAGGTTGTATTTAAAATGATGTGATGGACTTTCAGAACATTACGTGGTCCGTAATTTTCCCCTTATACATACATGAAACAAACGATAGTTTCGTAAGAATTAAGTCAACGCGTAAATAACTATCTCAATACTCAAAATACAAATAAATCTAAAATCAATACTTGGTGATTTTTTTAAAGAAAATACAATTTCATAAAATATTGCATGATATAAAATAAAGTGAAGGAGTTACTTAACGTTTCGTGAGACAGTGAAATAGAAATACCAATTCACAGCGTAATAATCAACCACAGCGTTCTATATCCAAAATAAAACTCGCTGAGTGAAAAAAAACGGCTTTTCTTCACTGAATTTATGCAGAAAAGGCTCTTTTTTGAGTTAATTTGGTAAAAAAAATTTTTTATAAGAAAACTGTTTTTTATGGGTCCGTTTGCTTCAGAAAAGACTAATTTTAAGTTAAAAAACATCTACCACATTTTAAATTTTTTCCAATACCGGGATCCCGGGATCCCGGTATTGAAAAAAATCGTTCCGGTATTAATACCGGTATTGAGAAAAACCGGTATTCGAAAGCCCTACTAGTTACCGCTCTACCGGCAAAGACGTATCGCCAAGCGACTTTACGTTCCGGTACGATGCCGTGTGAAATCCGATTAGGGGTTGTAAATGGGTTTAATAAAACTACCGTATCCCTAACAAGGTTAGCCCGCTACCATCTTAGACTGCATCATAACTGTTACCACCAGATGAGATCGCAGTCTTGTAGTGGAATAAAAAAACAAATGCCGTTGCTCCATTGCGGCATGATTGAAGGACAAACCAGCAATCAAACACACATTCGCTTTTATTATATGCGAATAGTGATAACATGTTTAATGTTATCTATCCATAAAAATAACATGTTATGTATCTAAACTACGGGTACATTGGGTACAACGACATGTGGGGTAGGTACCTACAGTTACTGATAACGTAGTGATAAGACGGAGGCGCGGTCCGGCGTCATTCATTGATGACTGAACTCTGAATGTACGAGTATAGCGTAAGCATTGATAATGCATATTAGTACATATTTTGCTCTAGAGATGATTCACGCGACTTTGTCTGTGTGGATTAAGTTTTTTGATTCCCGCGGGAACTCTTTAATTTTCATACGCAGACAAAATAACATTTACATCTCTCATATTCGGTAAGTATAGGTCCTTATTACCCCCAAATGGAGCTTGTAGGTGACCAATTAGCGCTCTAGGGTAATAATGTAGCTAGAAAAGCCCTAGGGCGGTAAGTAATTAAAAAAAGTATGATGGTTAGATGTACGCGAACTTTTTGAAAGAGTGAAGAGTTTTTTTTTTAATTACTTACCGCCCTTGGGCTTTTCTAGCTACATTATTACCCTAGAGCGCAATTGGTCACCTACAAGCTCCATTTGGGGGTAATAAGGACCTACTTTACCTCACAATCGAGATGTAAAGCAGAGTAGTTAGCTCGGGTGTAAGCATCAATTGCACCCTCGAACTATAGGCGCCCTCCCTGCGCTCGTGCGCCTAAATATCTCGGGCTGCAATTGATGCCTTACAGCCCTTGGCTACTAATCTACTATTACATCTCTCATATTCGGTAAGTAGGTCCTTATTACCCCCAAATGGAGCTTGTAGGTGACCAATTAGCGCTCTAGGGTAATAATGTAGCTAGAAAAGCCCTAGGGCGGTAAGTAATTAAAAAAAGTATGATGGTTAGATGTACGCGAACTTTTTGAAAGAGTGTAGAAGAGTTTTTTTTTAATTACTTACCGCCCTAGGGCTTTTTTAGCTACATTATTACCCTGGAGCGCTAATTGGTCACCTTCAAGCTCCATTTGGGGGTAATAAGGACCTACTTACCTCACAATCGAGATGTAAAGCAGAGTAGTTAGCTCGGGTGTAAGCATCAATTGCACCCTCGAAATATGCCATACAGCCCTTGGCTACTAATCTACTATAATTCAGCCAATCAAAACAATTGAGACTGTAACAATGATTGATGCAGGTTTTACATAATCGCCCTGCTGGTCAGATAAGTCTGACGGACTATAAGCAAAGCGCATCAAACAAAAAAATTCTTTTCTCACCTCCGGGCGGAAAGCGTCAATTTTCCTCCCGCTGCGCTAAACGAAAATGCCGCTTTCCGCCTCCGTCGAGGAGAAAAATAGTATACACACCACGGGCAGTAAATAAGAAAGCCTCAGGTCACATGTTTATTGACCTCGGCTTCGCCTCGGACAACAATTACATGTGATCTGAGACATTTCTTATTTTACTGCCCTAGATGTGTAATGTACTATTACACAGCCGAAATTAATAAAGGTTTATCTTTTTCAAAAGTATGTCACTACGGGGTAGTACTATTTTTTTTACAAGTTAGCCCTTGTCTACGATCTCACTTGATGGTAAGTGATGATGCAGTCTAAGATGGTAGCGGGCTAACCTGTTAGGGGCATGGCAGTTATACCCATCCCCCTAATCGGTTTCTACACGGCTTCGTACTGGAACGCTAAATCGCTTTGGCGGCACGTCTTTGCCGGTAGGGTGGTAACTAGCCACGGCCGAAGCCTCCCACCAGGCCAGACCAGGGAAAATTCAGAAATTATAAATTCCCAAATTGACCCTGCCGGGGATCGAACCCAGGACCTCCGCACGTTAAGACAACAGCGCTACACACTGCGCCACGGAGGTCGTCAAATTGATATAATAATAACTTGAAATACTATAAACTGTGTACTCATTGATAAACATTTGTGTTATGAAACGTAACGATACATTATTATATACTAGCTGATGCCCGCGACTTCGTCCGCGTGGTTTAAGTTTTTGATTCCCGCGGGAACTCCTTAATTTTCCGGGATAAAATGTAGCCTATGCCACTCTCCAGGTCCTCAACTATACCCATGCCAAAAATCACGTTGATCCGTTGCTCCGTTGCGGCGTGATTGAAGGACAAACCAACAAAACAATAAACCAACAAACAAACACACTTTCGCATTTATAATATTAGTATGAGTATGACCTAACAGGGAACAATAATTTAAAACAAATATTATTACTAGCCTTACGCAATTTCGTTGTTTACTGACCCAATTTATACGATACTAGCTGAATTAGCTTTAAATGTTAAGATACTAGCTGATGCCCGCCGACCATGTCCGCGTGAAATAAGTTTTTCAATTCCCACTGGAACTCCTTAATTTTCAGGGATAAAAATTAGCATATAACACTCTTTAGGCCCTAAACTATAACTATGCAAAAAATCTCGTAGATCCGTTGCTCTGTTGCGTGCGACGTTATTGAAGGACAAACCAATAAACCAACAAACAAACACACTTTCGCATTTATAATATGTATAAGTATGACTAGCTAACCCGACAGACGTTGTCCTGTTCAAATAAATTTCTTACAAAAAGCTCATTGAAAAAAATACTTTCAGTTTTTCCTGATAATAACATGATAAGTAATAGTCGTTAAAGCCCGCCAACCCGCATTGGAACAGCGTGGTGGGTCTAAGCTCTAATTCCCCCCCTCCTATGAGAGTGGAGGCCTGTGCCCAGCTGTGGGACGTTAATGGGCTGTAGTGGTAGTTTTTCCTGTATTTTCCAATTTACCAGCCAATTTTTAAAGTTTTTCTTTCTCTAAAAACCATAATCGGATTATCACGACCCTAACCTAACGCTAACTAATGCTAACTTTAGCATTATTAATTGCGGATGACGAGGTCCTGGATTCGATTCCCACGTTGGGCTTTTAAAAAGAGTTAGGTTTAGAATTTAGCTCAAATATTATTTAGCTCAGATTTAGATCTAGGAGTAAGGACAACAAAGAATACAAAAATCAGCTTATAAATCATAAGTAAAGGATTGGATTCAGGTAGATTAGTTTAGAAATAGTAATGCACATACCTAAACCTAGCAGTTCTGATACTATTACCACATTGCCTACTCGATATCCCGCTAAAAGCTTAAAACGTTTTCATTGCCAATTGCCAAATCCTTGCGGTTATTATATCGCGTATGTTGATGCGTTAGACGCAATCACGCGTGAGGTTGATTATCAAGGTTTAGTAATCTGATGTTATCCATACTATATTAGAAACTAACTGATGCCCGCGACTTCGTCCGCGTGGATTGAGGTTTTTCGGTTCCCGCGGGAACTCTTAAATTTTCCGAAATGAAAAGTATCCTATGTGTTATTCCTAGACTATAATCTATCTCTGTGCCAAATTTCATCCAAATCCGTTCAGCCAAAAATACTGTAGGTGTGGTAAAACCGTTGTCATACACTTACTTGTGCATGTCCTTTCAATGTTTATGTTTTATTTTTAAGTTACTGGTACAGACTACAGAATATAGAAATAAATAAATATTAAATACTATACTAATATTATAAAGAGGTAACGTTTGTGAGTTTGTGGGGTTGTAGGGGGTAATCTCTGGATCTACTGAACCGATTTTGTAAATTCTGGTACCAATAGAAAGCCATAGGCTATATATTTAAACCCGAAAAATTAGGGAGTTCCCGTGGGAATTTAAAAACTAATTCCACGCGGACGAAGTCGAAGGCATCTGCTAGTAGGTAGTAGGTACATAATACATTCGATCGGTAGGCGGAGCGTGAGATCATAGTCAACCTAAAATCATGCCTGGAAAAAAACCAATGCATAAGCCATGAAGGCATAACAATAAAAGTCCATAAAATGATAATTACCATAATCAACTTTTAATAAAAGCCATAAAAACTTTTGTTTTCTACTCAACATTTATAGACATCCACTCCTTATTTTTTGCAGAATCATAATAATAATATTTTTATTATAAACTTTCCATTAATAATTATTAATTTTGATGGGCACTCACACAAACCGCTGGGTGTAGAAACTTCTGGGTTTGCAACTTTGCATGTAGGTTTCCAGTTTATCTTTCTTTTTTTTTTTACTTTACTACAAGTTAGCCCTTGACTGCGATCTCACCTGTTGTTAAGTGATGATGCAGTCTAAGATGGTAGCGGGCTAACCTGTTAGGGGTATCGCAGTTATATTAAACCCATTACCCCTCGTCGGTTTCTACACGGCATCGTACCGGAACGCTAAATCGCTTGGCGTTACGTCTTTGCCGGTAGGGTGGTAACTAGCCACGGCCGTAGCCTCCCACCAGACAAGTTCCTTATTATGTTTCACCATTTTAACCCATCGCCTATACTCAGCACGACTCTCTCAGAATGAGAAGGGTTTGGCCATTGTCCACCGCGCTGACCATTACCAAGTGCGGGTTGAGTCCTCTTTTTTAACCGACTTCCAAAAAAAGGAGCAGGTTCTCAATTCGGCGCGTATGTTTTTTTTTTTTTTTTGACGAGACGAAGGTGGAAACGGAGCTTCAGGCCGCCCTGGCGCGCGCCCGCCGGCTGCGCCAGGCCGAGGCGGCGACCAGCCGGGTTCCCAAGGTAAGGCCTGCTCATCAGCTGATATTGCTCGACGTTTCTGACACGAACCGCTAGGGTGTGGAACAACCTCCCATCGCACGTGTTTTCTGACACATATAACTTAAGTACCTTCAAGGCAAGAGTGAATAGGCATCTTCTAGGCAAGCGCGTTCCAACCTAGACCTTTACCCTTACTCTGAGATTGATCGAATTTAAAATACGGTCTCACTAAGTGAGGTGAATCACATTTGAGTCAAACTAAAATGGACCCAAAAACTCTTGATTTAAAGCCACAAATTCAGTGTAACCGATTCAAATTTCGAAACGTATAGTTTGGAGCGCTAGCTGTGAATGCATACATGAAATTGAGCTCTAAATTAATAAGATTAAGATTCATTTTAGTTTGATGCATATGTAATTCACCTCACTTAGTGAGACCGTATTTTAAATTCGATCAATCTCAGAGTAAGGGTACTTATCATTGCTTTGCACTAAGCATGATTGTCGTCAAGCGCAAGTCTATCACGCAATAAAAAACAAAAAAAACTGGCATTCCGAACTAGTGATAGATTGACTCGACGATTCGAAAAGCACTTGTCAAACTCTATATAAATACCATGGAAGAAGGAATTACGACTGCCGATAAATACCTAAAGAAGATTTAAGTTTGAGTTTATATAGGCTAGCGGTTGGCTCAATCAGACTTTCATACAAGTGGTAATGCAGCCTGTAGAGCTCGCTTGCCTAGAAGATGCCTATTCACTCTTGATTTGAAGGTACCTATATTATAAGAGGAGGGGAAACTTCACACTTCTTTAAGAACATTATGAAGAACTCTCGGACATGTAGGTATCCTCGCGATGTAAAAAGAATTAGAAGCGTTCATTTTAAGATTAGACGATCTCTACTGAATCCGTCCAGTGATAGGTACGTAGGTATGGCAAAACTTGGTATGACTGCCTTGTTGGTCTAGTGGTTAGCATGTTTGGCTGCGGTCGAGGAGGTCCCGTGTTCGAGTCCCGGGTCGGGCCATAAGTAACAAGTATTGGGTTTTTCTGACAAGAAATTCTCAGCACTAGCCCGGAGTTAGGAAGTTGGCTGTGTCACCCCCGTGCCTCGGAGAGCACGTTAAGCCGTCGGTCCTGCGCCTGATCTCTCTCCGGCCGTGTCGGATCTTCCGTCCCATCGGGCTATGAGCAAAGGAACAGAGAGAGCACCTGTGTATGTGTAACACACCAACTGTGCCCGCGCAGATGGCTAATCTCTGTGGAGATTGGCCGCCGTGGTCGAAATTCGATCGGGAGGACATTATTATTATTATGGCAAGATTTTCATTCCTGTGATACATAAAAACCAAACATTAGATTGAAACTAATTGAGTTACAGTAAAGTGTCTATAAATACGAAGAAGAATGCTCATTGTTCTCTACATGTTTACATAATACAAGACAATACATAATACAAGAGAATACAATGAAAGTGAATACTATATACGCCGCGCCGGTGATGTTCTTGCTGTGGTTCTATAGTTTGCGCGCGAGTTGAAAGCAGAGCTTATGTATGGTGACACATACATTAGCTCTGCATTCAACTCGCGCGCGAACTATAGTTAGGTATACTAAGTAGTACTTAACACAATTGGGTATATGACAACTAGTCAAATCAGGTACTTTCTTTCAAACTTCAAAACGCGCGCTTAGTACAGGATTTTGTATGAAATACTGAATTGTGACGTCATCAAAAATCATCGCACTCTTTTATAGTCCGACAAACTTATATGACGTGATAGCGTCGCTAGTATCTATGAAAAATAAAATAAAAACGTAACCTAACCAGCCCCCCGATTATGTAAGAATTATCGATCAACCGTAATGGTTCAGCGTCAAAGTAATATAAACCATAACTGCATAGAATTAGAGCTCAATTTCGTGTATCCATTCTTATACGTTAGAGTATCGTACATACCTAAACGTATAAGAATGGGTAGACGAAATTGAGCTCTAATTTAATGCTGTTATGGTTTATTTTACTTTGACGACGATCTTTACCGTTTGATCGGCCATTCTTACATGATCGGGGGGCAGGCATAAAAATTTGTTCCAATTTTAGCCACGGGATAAGTTTGGCGGACTGTACTTTAACGATAATTTAAAATGGTTGTCAAACATAAAATAAACAGGAGACGTGGATATACTTAACGTCTTTTGGCAGATCTTCTATTTAATAATTCATCACTAAAGTATTATTTACTAATATTATAAATGCGAAAGTTTGGATGGATGGATGGATGGGTGGGTGGATGGATGTTTGTTACTCAATCACGATTCACGACTCAACGGCAGAACGGATCTGGATGAAATTTGGCAAAGAGATAGATTATAGTCTGGAATAATACATAGGTTACTTTTTACCCGCGACTTCGTCCGCGTCGATTGAGGTTTTTGGTTCCCGCAGGAACTCTTTAATTTTCCGGAATAAAAAGTAACCTTTGTGTTATACCAGACTATAATCTATCTCTTTTCCGAGATAAAAAGTGCAGAGATAGGTTCCATGATGCATCCCAGGGGTTTACATCCAGGCTACTCTTAACTATTAGGAAAATCAAGGATTTCTTTTATTAAATGGGAAAGTTTAGATGGATGCATGAATGGATGGATGGATGGATGTTTGTTACTCAATCACTCCAGAATGGCTGAAGGGATCTGGATGAAATTTAGCACAGAGATAGATTAGTCTGGAATAACACATCTACTACTTTTTATCCCGGATAATTAATGAGTTCCCGCAGAAACGAAAAAACATCAATCCACGCGGACGAAGTCGCGGGCATCAGCTAGTATAGTTTAATAAAATGAAAACAGCACCAGACGGTCAACGATTTTGTTGGTATTATCATTTATCGACCTTTCGATTTTCTTAGACTAAAGGAAGAAAGATAGACAGAGATCTCGAGTGAAAGTCATTAAAGTGAAACCCACGGCGGAGATACGATCGGTACCATGGCTTTGAAGAAAACTGTGTCATGGTTACTTCTATAGAGATGAGGTCGGTGACAATACAATTAGTGACAGATTAATCTATTATAGGATTTTGTGAAAATGCTTTTCAGTCCAGCTTTTTATTATAGTCTTGGATTCCATAAATTCCATCTGAATTATTTCTTGAGTTTAAGTTTTTGTTATAAACATTATGTTGAAATCAATGAATTATGATATTGCAATGATGGATTTGCCAGATAAATGTGCCAGTTCCAACTTTTATTTACCATTGTTTTTGTATTATAAACTTCTATAAGATTCATAATATTATGTTGTTCTATTTTCTTTGTTTTTAGCTCTACTTACTTCTAATAATATATTAATAGTCTGTCAAACTTATCGGACCCGTTGACAGCGTCGCTATAAGTTATGAACAACTAGCTGATGCCCGCGACTTCGTCCGCGTGGATTGAGGTTTTTTGGTTCCCGCGGGAACTCTTTAATTTTCCGGGATAAAAAGTAGCCTATGTGCTATTCGAGACTATAATCTATCTCTGTACCAAATTTCATCCAGATCCATTCAGCCGTTGGAGCGTGATTGAGTAACAAACATACATCCATACATCCATCCAAACTTTCGCATTTATAATATTTACTAGCTGATGCCCGCGACTTCGTCCGCGTGGATTTAGGTTTTTCGGTTCCCGCGGGAACTCTTTAATTTTCCGGGATAAAAAGTAGCCTATGTGCTATTCCAGACTATAATCTATCCCTGTGCCAAATTTCATCCAGATCCGTTCATCCGTTGGAGCGTGATTGAGTAACAAACATACATCCATACATACATCCATCCATCCAAACTTTCGCATTTATAATATTTATTTGATTGATATTTGATAAAATAAAAACTAAAACTAAACCAGCATAAAAATAAGTCCCAATTTTGGCCACCGGGCCAGATAATTGTAGGACTATACCAGAAAGATAATGGTCAAATTAAATGTTAGTCTGCATCTTGCTTCTTCTTCCTTACACTCTCGACACTTGACACACGTGGTCGTGGTCACTACGAAGTGACGGCTCATGAGTGGCCCTAACTCCACTTCTCCCTCCTGGCCGACAGCCTTTTTTTTAAATTCTATTTATTTATAGGCTAGCGCTTGGCTGCAATCACACCTGCTTGCAAGTATGGAGCGCGC
This sequence comes from Erebia ligea, assembly GCA_917051295.2. Taxonomy (NCBI): domain Eukaryota; kingdom Metazoa; phylum Arthropoda; class Insecta; order Lepidoptera; family Nymphalidae; genus Erebia; species Erebia ligea. The sequence continues at coordinate 16,152,889 of OU785228.1, forward strand.
TTGCCTAGAAGATTGACGAGATTGAATTTGACGACCTCCGTGGCGCAGTGTCGAGCGCTGTTGTCTTAACGTGCGGAGGTCCCGGGTTCGATCCCCGGCAGGGTCAATTTGAGAATTTATAATTTCTGAATTTTCCCTGGTATGGCCTGGTGGGAGGCTTCGGCCGTGGCTAGTTACCACCCTACCGGCAAAGACGTGCCGCCAAGCGATTTAGCGTTCCGGTACGATGCCGTGTAGAAACCGAATAGGGGTATGGGTTTAATATAAATGCCATGCCCTTAACAGGTTAGCCCGCTACCATCTTAGACTGCATCATCACTTACCATCAGGTGAGATAGCAGTCAAGGGCTAACTTGTAGTGGATAAAAAAAAAAGATGCCTATGATTTGAAATTACCTATATTAAAAGAGGAGGTGAAAACGGACGGTGACTTAATTTTGTCGGTCCATCGCATGGGTGACCTTCCTCGCACTCTGGTGCCCTCCACCTTGCACTGCGCGACGAGTCGCGCGTCATCAATCCACACTTCCATACTAATATACTAAATACGAAAGTCTGTCTGTCTGTCTGTCTGCTACGCTTTCACGGCTCAAGTAGGTATTCAACCGATTTTGATAAAATTTGGTACAGCTTTAGGTTACATCCTGGGGAAGTAATCCATTCATATTTTTTATCCCGGAAAATTAAGGAGTTCCCCCGGGAATCTAAAAAATATCTATCTAGTATTCTAGGGCATCGTCTAGTATTAAAATAAGCTTTAAGCGATGGTAGTAAGGTTTTGATAGCAAAGGATTCTCTTATACCTACAGATACGTAAACTTGAGAACCTCGCGAAGTTCGCGGTTGCAGCTACAATCGGGGAGAAGATCGGGTTACCGGTGGTTCCTTGGCTGTTCAGCTATTCATCATTGTAGGCTCAGAGCGAAATCACATTACGGACTGGATAGGATAATACTACCACTTCAAATGTCTGCGTCGAAGGGGAACGACGTTTCGTCTGGTTGCTTAGTGTGCGCTCCCCGTAGGTACATAGTGAATTATGCGGGCTTTATTGTCCTGCCCGGTCCGTAGTGTGTTTTCACCGTCTAAGAGCGATCAATGCTCTGCAAATTGTTTTGAATCATTTATTTTATAACTAGCTGATGCCCGCGACTTCGTCCGCGTGGATCGAGGTTTTTCGGTTCCCGCGGGAACTCCTTTATTTTCCGGGATAAAAAGTAGCCTATGTGTTATTCCAGACTATAATCTATCTCTGTGCCAAATTTCATCCGGATCCGTTCAGCCGTTGGGGCGTGATTGAGTAACAAACATCCATACATCCACACATTCATACATCCATCCAAACTTTCGCATTTATAATATTTATTTGATGCCTTTGGACGAAAACGCACTATGGACAAAATAATTTTGTCTGGCGGACATAAAATTACAGGAAACGTATATCCCCTCGAGGTTTAGGCGTTTCGGAAGGACCTGTCTTGTCCGTAGTGCGTTTTCGCCCTTAGTTTCTACAATATTGATCTGGGGTCACGGGAGTGACCCCGCCAAAGCGAGCCAAAGGAAACGGGGCACTACCTACCTTTTCTCGAAGCGTTTCGTCGGATTTTCGAACCGTCATAGCTTAGGTCCAGATGATGCTAGAAAGCTGAAATTTTCAGGATAAGGTGTTGTTGGCAAACTTACCAAATATACCAAGTATCAATTTTCTAGCATATATAGTTTTAGATTTATTGATACCTGAAATACGTCGATTTCGTGACTGACTCACTGACCGTCATCAACATGAAAAAGGTACTTCCTGAAGTGCTAGAAGGCTGAAATTTGGTATGTAGGCTAGAATTTGCATATAAACAACAGGAAAATTAAGAAATCTGAAACTTTTCCCCTCCAACCCCTCCTATAGGGGGTGCAAATCTGACAGCATTTCCTCGTATTTTAGAACAGTCATAACTTCGGTACGGATGATGGTAGAAAGCTTTAATTTTCAGGATAACATGTCGTTGGCACATTTATTAAACATACTAAGTTTCAATTATCTAGCATTTATGGTTTCAGATTTATTGATACCTGAAATACGTACTTTTGGGGGTTTTTAAATTTTACTAAATCACATGAAACACGAAACCTCTAGGGTACTTCCTAAAGTCCTAGAAAGCTGAAATTTGGTATGTAGACTAGGAATTGCACATAAACAATGGAATAATTAAGAAATCTGAAACTTTCTTTTTCCAACCCCTCTTATTGGGGGTGCATATTTGACAGCGTTTCCACGTATTTGCTAACCGTTATAGCTTCAGTCCGGATGATGCTGGAAAGCTGAAATTTTCAGGATAAGATGCTGTTGGCCGACTTATTAAACATACCAAGTATCAATTGTCTAGCATTTATAGTTTCAGATTTATCGATAACTGAAATACATCGGTTTCGTAATTTAGCCTTATAAATAGCTGATGAAAATCAAAACCTCTAGGGTAGGTACTTCCCAAAGCCCTAGAAAGCTGAAATTTGGTATGTGGGCTAGGAATTTCATATAAATAATAGGAAAATTAAGAAATCAGGAACTATTCCCTTCCAACCCCTCCTATAGGGGGTGCATAATAGCTGTACAGTCGGTACTTAAAGAAATATGTGCAAAATGCAGTAAGTATACATACATAATACCATACATAAATAATAGAAATATACAATTCATGACTCAGGTACCTACAAAGGTTCTGAATACCAACATTATGCCCCTAGCAGAATTCGAACCCGCGACCTCTCCCTCAACAGTCATGGTCTGTAACCACTCGGCCAAACAGGTCGCCAATAATAATCACGTAATCTTGTCATTTTTTATTCTCATTATTTTCATTTTATTACTGAAAAATTATAAAATATACTTACAACAAAATATTTTTCAGAGGTAAATATATCTACAGTAATCATTGGCGAAGAGTCCATGTAAGACCCGATCCCATCTGCATCCCTTTAGGAATTGTTCAATAAGTAGGTAATCAACGATATTTTCGTCCAACTCTGTTCTCCGAACTAAACACTCTGTTCATTGGTTTGAATTAAATTAACGCGTGACAATTTATAGAAAAGTAGATGATGCCCGCGACTTCGTCTGCGTGGATTAAGGTTTTTTGATTCCAGCGGGAACTGTTTAATTTTCCGGGATAAAAAGTAGCCTTTGTCCTTCCCTGCAGGACTAGCATGGGCCGGAGATAAAAATTTTATCCCCCGATTTTATCCACTGACAAGAGATAAAATTAACTTATCCACTTCTCAGAGCACGGCAACATGGGAGAGGAGAAGTTTATCCCCGTTTGACATTTCACGGGGACTCGGGGGACTATTTATCCATCGTTATTTAGCGTTTTTATTTATTTATTTAGGAATAAATTTTTTATCCTTTCCTCGGGGAGAAAATTATCTCGGCCCATGCTAGGGGGGCTGGGATACAAACTATCCTTGTACCAAATTTCATCAAAATCGGTTGAAAAGATAGGCCGTGAAAGCGCAGCAGACAGACAGACACACTTTCGCATTTAAAATATTATATGGATCTAAACCATTGAGGTATTATGTACTAACGTACATATAATTGAATGATCTGAACTAATATTATAAAGAGGAAAGATTTAACCGTGAGTTTGCTGTGGATAAAATCAAAAAATACTCAACCGATTTTAAAAATTCTTCCGGCACTTCACTTAATTCATTCTTCAAGGCACTCTATATTATAAAAATTAATCATATCGCAGTGCTAATGTAAAATCTTATGTACTGCTCGGTGCCCACTGGCTTTAGTTAGTGGGTAAAAAAGAATGGACTATTATCATGATTAGTGCTAGCCTTGCGAAGCGGGGCGGGTCGCTAATCAACTATAAGCAGATAGAAACCGGCCGGCCCATACAACCAAATATCTTTAATACTGAGCACCAGACTCGAAAATAAGAACTAACTTAAGTATGTAGGGATTTGCCGCTCATTACATACATATAGCAAACCCACAAAGAAAAGAGGAAACGATAGAGAGTGGGCAATGAAAAAAGGAATAACTGTAGTGCGAGAAATAGAGTCCAAAAAATTAAAAAATCTAGTGCGCCTGCCAAAAAGAAATGAAATCCCACCAAAACCATTTCATGGATAGGCTGCCAAAACTCGCATACAAGTCCAAATCATAATGCTTTCACTGTTAAAAAGTTATGAGATCTCTAGTAGAGCCAAGCCCCTAGTTGAGCTCCGATTTGTGCTGCGCATCATCATAGCCCATGGGGCCAGTTCCAAGTCCAAAGTGTACAGGTTTAAGTACTTTTGGTTGTACCACATTTACTACATAGAAGTCCTGACTCTATAAACTCTACATCTTGATAAAAAGATGTGGCTTGGCCGTTTCGTGATTCTCGCACAAACTATACCTATTCCACGAACATTAAATGATTGATTGGATCACGAAACAGCCAAGCCACATCTTTTTATCAAGATGTAGAGTTTATAGAGTCAGGACTTCTATGTAGTAAATGTGGTACAGCCAAAAGTACTTAAACCTGTACACTTTGGACTTGGAACTGGCCCCATGGGCTATGATGATGCGCAGCACAAATCGGAGCTCAACTAGGGGCTTGGCTCTACTAGAGATCTCATAACTTTTTAACAGTGAAAGCATTATGATTTGGACTTGTATGCGAGTTTTGGCAGCCTATCCATGAAATGGTTTTGGTGGGATTTGCATTTTTCAGGATCCTTGAAGATGGATAAACTAATTGGTAGAACTCAGATTTTTAGTTCATTAACCGTAAAAAAGACCAAGTGGGTTGCATAAATCAGGGTTTATCAAGTAATCAATTGAATCTTAATCATAGAGGTTTATACCTCCATGACAAAGAATAGAGATATTATTGACTTGTGGAACCGACTTGGCATTTTATTGGTAATTTTAGCCACCTGTGATCTCGTAGGATTTAAATGAATCGTCAATTATGAGTCTAAAGTTAGGTCTCTTAGTATTTTACCTCACTTTATTATGTATAACACAAAGATAAATAAATAATTGCATCATAAATATTACATGACTGCGTCACGTGTTTTATTTTCTTTACGAAATATTTCAACTACTGCTTAAGAGATTGTTAAAAATAAATTATCTTCGGTTATGAACATTTATGTGCAAGAAGTCATGAAATAACTATTTTCGTAACAAAGTGTTTTTAATTGCGAGCTCTGTTTACATTTTGTAACTGCGGTTTGCTCTTCGAGTCAACTCTCGGGTGGAAAATTAAACCACAAGATATCATTTCAATACAAATATTTTAATACATTCATATCAGGTAATAAAAGTTATCCGCTTAGCGGCAAGGTACATGGACACAATAATAAATTAACTTATGCTAAATCAGTCTAACATTCGCGCCGAGCGCAGTTCGTCTTATCCTAGTATCACAGATGAGTAGAGCGGTGGGTCGGGGGGCGAAGCGCACCCGCGGGGTGAGGGGGGCGCGCGGCGCGGGGGGTCACTCCTCCGACGCGGTGGAGATCTGCGTGCTGCCGCCGGAGCTGAAGGAGCTGCGGCCGACGCCATCTGAGCCGTTTCCCGACCCGGCCCCGCCGCTCTCCCCCATATCTCCACTCTCGATTCCAGGCGATAGCGTCCGCAGTAAGTCTAACGCCGCACGGGCTCTGTGACCATCCACAGCAGCGCTAGAAGCGTTTCTCGATGGCCGATCCCACGCGCTCTTCTCGGGCAGGAGGAGCCGTCTGGCCTCGCGCTGCACTCGTCTAGAACGCAGTGCGAATAGGAAAGGCGACGCCGCTGAAGCTAGCAGCAGCAAGGCCAATGCGGGAGTTCGTGCACTCGCTGCTAAGCCCGGCATCGCAGCCGACATGACGGCCGCCACTGCGTGTGGCACATGTAACAACACTAACGCACCAGTCAATAGTCCAACTCTGGCTGCACGAGATTCTTCCCTATACCGAAACAGCGAAGCGTTTGAAATGCGACAACGTATCGACGTTATCCTCGAACCACCGTGCGTTGTTTGAGGTTGCACGGTGAGTAGTGGTGCTGCTAGCAATGGCGCAGAGCTAACTGCCGGTAGACCCCTCCGTATATCCTCAATAGACTTGCCCTCTCTTCGCGCATTTCGTAAACTTGCAACAGACGGGCAGCGCACAGGTCTTTCTGGTGGTAACAGGAACGGTCCAAACTTGGGTTCGCTCTCGGCGACATTGTCTGGCACATCAATTTTTAAGGTGAGCCCTTCTTCCTCCACTAAATCGGGCAAAGTTATTGTGGGTTCGTGGAGCTGTAGAGCGCTGGCTCCGTGCGCTCGCGCTCGCAGTCCGGACGATCGCGCCGCACGGTAGATCCTCGCGTACATCACGCAGACTATAGTAACCGGTGCCAAGACACCGGCGATTAAAAAGGCGACATAGTACGCGAGCTCGACTCCTCGAACGGCGGGCTCTTCTGGATAGTAGTGGCGGACTATCGCAATGCTGGCGCGCACCGCAGCCGCTATGGCTGAGGCGATCCAAGTGGCCGAGCACAGCGTGGCAGGGCGGCGTTGGAGCAGCCGAGTGTGACAGCGAAGCGGGTCGGTGATTGCGTGGTGCTGGTCCAGGGCGATGAGCGTAACGGCCAGCAGGGCCGCCAGGCTGCACGCCGAGGCAGCAGCGTCACCGGCTTCGATCCACCCGGCCCCCTCCCTCGCCGAGTGCTCGCCGAAAAGCGCGGGCGCAAGCAGGGAGGTCGTCACCAAATTCGTCGCCAGTAGGTTAATGACGAACCTAGAACAAAGGAAAACAACCGTCAGTAAAAGCAAACAGCATAATATTAAGTGCAATGAGCAGGGCCTTGTACGTTTCTAAAACAGTTTCAAGTTTATGATGGTGAAATATTATGTGAAACATACTTGGGCATGTTTAATTGCTAATGACGATTTATGTGGGCAACCAAAACCGTGAAATCGGTCCTAACTCCTGGTTCAAATATATGTTCGTTTGACATGTTTACAAACTTTTCTAGCCTGCGTCTATAATAGACCGAAAATAGAGCCAGTAAGTTCGAAGTAGATACGTGAAACCACTTCGGTTAACCTTTGAAACGGTAAGGGTTTTGTCGCCACACCTTTATATACTTTCTCAAGGGGAAAATAAGGTCTTGCGTAAGGTGTTTTATTGTCCTGTTCTAATGTCGCAACTTAGATGTGGCGGTAGATTAGCGTTTGACCGCGCTAAGGACTTTCGTAAAGTCTTGCAGTATGACCGAGTTCTGACTATTCACGTACTATTTACTATTCCGGTCTCAATTACAAACGTTGCCCTCAAAATGCGTGCAGGTCAGAAAAGCCATAATATCTACAACGAACTGTTTCACTGTAATACTGTGGTAATAGCTAGGCTAATAAATCAAAACAATGAGCTGTATTGTATCCATACAGCTGTAAATGGGTGATTGGCAAAGCGATAAGAATATTCGGAACACAGTCTATACGAAAAACATTGTAATAAGAAATTAAATATGTTGATTTTATAGCTACATACTAATTAGCTCAATAATAATTTCGATTTATCAAATCTATTCACAATATCTAAAGTTGAGCTCTTTTAAAGTTTAAAAATTGAATTACGGTTACCGTATCGTTTCGACATAATATTATTCGTATTTCGTAGTCTCGTACATCAAAACATTATAATAGTATTAATCCCAATTATTTTCGTAACACCCAAGGTTAATATAAGGAAACTCTACTGAATTACTAAAACATTCGGGAAGGTGATAATTGATTTATTTTAAGAAAATGGTTTAAAAATATCATACCAATTTATTATAGATCCGAATGTGTTTTTATATTACATTTCCAAGGTAAGGTTAATCTGAAATCTGGCAATACACAAACATAACCTTTGGAGTGTGGAACGACAAAAGCCCGAGCCGAAAAGTGGTTTTAGAAAACACTTTGTATATCAATGAAAACTGTATTTTCAACATTATCATAAAATTTTATGACTGCTGTAATATAAATTTTGTTAATTATAACGCGCCATCAAAATTTGTCTATTTGGCTAGCCGGACTGATATCTTTAATGATTTTCTGATAGTCAGAATAACTTACTGGACACTTAATTAATAATTTGTTATTATTGGGACTTGTGTAAATTTTATGATTCTAGAATAAATTTTTAGTAAATTTATTCTAGAATCAGCAAGAAAAAGACGGCAGATAAGCTACTAAGAAATAACTACTCAAAAATAACATCGTCTTAATTAATAGCAATAAATTATGTAAATTATTAACAAGATATAGCGCATATCCATTAATTTCTGGCAGAAACTTAGAAATTATTGCTATATTTCCCTGGCATTCGTATTAGTCTTTTTCTGGCAACAAGATTTTCTCCAGCTGCTTAAACTCCATAGCAACTGTTACACAATAATCATCCAGAATGTTCTACAATTCGCATAAATGCAAGATAAACTGCCCTTGTGATTTACATGATGCCACCTGATGACACTGCCAGTCATGAGTCCCTAGAATCCTTAGAGGCTATATTTGAGGACAAATCGCACATTTAAAATAGCATATATGCAACATGCATGCATTTTCTTAGTATAGGCGGAATTATTGCTTGAATAGATGAACAAACATGTTGCCGGAAGTATTAAGTATCAAAATAAAACTTGAAATAGAGTAAAACACCATAAAGACGCAAATCTGATACGCGCTACCATTAAATAAAATAAAACAATGACGTAATTGAAGTTATATTTTGAGTTAATACTCTGTTAATTATATTATATATTATACTCTTTTTACATTAAGTATACTATAAAGTTACATCGAGTATATTAATAAAGATAATAAAAGTAAAGCTGCATAAATGAAATGAAATGAAATGATTTATTTATTTCACGTAGAACAACTTGTATCACTTAAGAAACGTTAAGACTCTACCAGTTCGAAAGGCTGATTCTACTGAGAAAAGCCGGCAAGAAACTCAGCAGTTGCTCTTTTCTCAAAAAAGAAAAGGTTACAATAAGTAGACAATACAATACATACGTTACAAATATTACAATAAAATATTGAATGCCCAAAAACCAAAACTGGTTCTCTTGTTTACCAGTCTCAAGTCAAGCAGAAATCTACTCTAGTTTATGCTCCTCTATAATATGAATTTCATAGATGCCTATCTATGAAATTTTGTAACTCGATCATTGATGAATAAAAATAAATTGCAAATTGAAAAAGTTAAATGTAATAATATAAGATTTCTGTAGTCAAAAAAATAACAATGACTATATTATATTGTTTGTTAAATGTTTGAAATAATAAAATGATTGTTACAATAATTATTATTATTTGTAATAATATTGCTTTCCTCATATTTAAAAGTAGGTATTAAATAACTTATTGGAAAACCACAAAGAGTATTATTAAATTAACATTATGAGGCATATCGCGAGTTGAATGCGTGAGTTTTCAACGATGAGGCAAATAAACATCGACTTAAATAAGCTAAATAGGTAACTAAAACATAAATAGGTACAGTTGTAATATCTGAATATTATCCTTTGTTCTACGGGTTCTACGTTGTTCTTCAAAACTTATAAATTTTCCTGGTACTTTGTAAAAAAATTTACACCGGACTGATATTTGTTTTTTATCCACTACAAGTTAGCCCTTGACTGCGATCTCACCTGATGGTAAGTGATGATGCAGTCTAAGATGGTAGGCGGGCTAACCTGTTAGGGGCATGGCAGTTATATTAAACCCATACCCCTATTCGGTTTCTACACGCCAACGTACCGGAACGCTAAATCGCTTGTCTTTGCAGGTAGGGTGGTAACTAGCCACGACTGAAGCCTCCCACCAGGCCAGACCAGGGAAAATTCAGAAATTATAAATTACCAAATTGACCCTGCCGCGGATCGAACCCGGGGCCTCCGCACGTTAAGACAACAGCGCTGCACACTGCGCCACGGAGGTCGTCATAAGGTCATATGGCCGCACCATAAGTGCCATAAGGGTCGCAAACCTACATTTTAGGTACGTCACCCTAAAAATTGACAAATCATAACTGCCATAGGTACCTATTAAACTACACAAGACGGTTTTTGCAAAACTATGTCGAGGACAATCGTAACAATTTATCTCCCACGGTGTTGCACGTAAGTATGATTATTTCATTTTAACTTTATAAGAGCATTTGATACTTAATAGTTATTACCTACTACGGAAGAGTTATTAGTCTCTGTTTGCCTCATATAATTAGATGAATTAAATTGGTTTCCGCGTGTCATTTACTAAATTATCATAAATCAAAAGCAATAAAATGTGTATTGAGTTTGACATGAAATGTTTTATTGTGTGTGAGGTACTTCTTACCCGACTGTGGAACGCAATATCTTGTTTGTTAATTTCCACTGTTAAATTCTGGCAATTCATTAAGGAACTTGCCGTCTATTAGTCTACACATCTAAATTAGTAAAGTAATAAAAAAGTGTGAAGTCACGTACCGTCATAGCTTCGGTAAAGTGTGTCGTATAAACGAAGAGGAAATATGAATAGTATAAGATAAACTCAGTTTCCTCTCGTAAATTAAAAAAACTTTTACGACGCGACGGGTCAAATCATCCGAATCGTTTAGTCAATGCCGCATCTATCTCAATTTCTTTCTAAATATAAAAAAATATTAGCCGAGAATTCGAGTGGATAACCCAATTACCTATAATAAAATATATCGTATAAGAAGGCTGCTCAGATTGTTTGCAAGATATATAAGTTTTACGAATGTTACGAAGATTCATCATGTCAATATTGTTAAATTATTACAAACATTGCCACGTTTACGAGATTGGTGCTAGTTAATGTAAATAAAATATTTATATAAATCTACAAGGTTGGGAAAACCCCGTCCAAAGTGGCACAACAATATTAATTGATGCTTTTTTACTAACCTTGACTTTTTCCAAATAATATTATGTACTAGATTCAAACTATGTTACCTTTTTTATAAAGTCGCAGCTTATTTTACAACAGACATATAAAACAATATTGAAAATAATCTTAAATATAATATTTGGATTTCGCAATCGGAAAATTTTAGCTACTTAAAAGTTCCTATATTAAAGGGCTTTAAAGAAAACACCGAAAAAAATTGTGCATCAATGTATTTAGCAATTTAAACAAAGGGTCAGCATAAATTGCAGTAGGGTTCAAACCCCAAAGTCATACATCCATCCATAAAAACAAAGAATTCTAATACTGTTATAGACCTACATGCGTGTGGTGATGGATAGGGTTTTAAGATGCAAACTAACAATATGTAATACACAGACTCGATCATTTATTAAGGAAGAAACACAATAACATATAAGATATATTAAATTAATTGCAATGTAACAAGATAACAACAACTAAATCCATAACCACTCGCAACCAAGGTATAGATAGGTCTACTTTCTGGAACACTTGCTACTCAAGGCAAATCTGAGTATCGAATGGTTAAAGACTTTGAAGTTGCTTTAATGTAAATTCTAAAGCAGTATTGTGACGTCACGCCATTAATGGCGGAAAACCACGCGTATAGACTGCTTTGGCGCGCCACAGGTTCAGCGCCATCTGTAGTCATCAAGCGGCACTAACATCGAGCGGCGCTGTCATCGAGCGGCGCTCACAATACTTTGACGAAGTTGCGAGAGTCTGCTAGTATTCAAATAAGTAACAATAACAAAAACATAAAAAACAAGTTCACCTAATTTAAGGGGGAAACTTATAAAGAACTATAAATTAGAATTAATTGGTAACTAAAATTCCCCTAAAGTAATCTTATCATAATATTTAGAATTTAGATAAATAATAACAACCCGCAAATTATTTAACAGTGCGAATAGGGCATACCTAAGCTAGGTTTCTGCTAATGACTCACCTGTGGAAATGACCATGTAAACATAGTGTGGTTCTCAAGAATTCCATTTCAGTTACTAATTTTTATATATATAATATATAAAAATTAAAATATATTTCCCTATATAGGGAACTATTGACGCGTGCGATTTCATGACGTAGATATCCTGTCAAGCAATGTTATAATTTTAAGCAAGGAAAACCTTATCTGTTTTTGTTTAAATAAAAATATAATTAAATGAAAATAGCAAACTTGTTTACTATTCTAATCTATTCTAATTTAAGTTCAAGGTTTTCTTGTAATCATTATAGATTATAATACAATATGAATATACTTTAAAATAAATATTAATATTTGCTGGTAAATCCTTAGAACTTTATTTAGGATACTTGTCAGGCTGGTAAATATTGACTCTTCAGTCGGTTATAGTATATATATTTTTAATACAAAATTAAGATGGGTAAAACAGGCAAATAAAAATTCAGGGAAAAAGTGCAACCTTTGAGTGACCCAAAAAATGTTGACCTCAGAAAAGCTTTCGACACTATCAATCACGATTTAAATGATTTAAAACATGTTAATGGCGCACCTCTTACATCGATATTACTACAAAACAGATAATATAAAATATAAAGAAAAGCTTATGTAAGTAATAAGTACTATATGCAAAATTAACAAAGTAACTAAAAAATAGTAATATTTAATTATTGAATAAATCAACGATGAGGCAGATAATGAAATTTTTGCAATCGTTTTATTACAAGTTAATTTACATTAGTAAAAACCGTACTTGCAAATATTCCATAAATTGTAGCCTGCCTGACTCGTTTATACTAAATAGTAACAAAAGGGCTGCTGTTAAAAAAATAACTGAATAATCCGATATTGTGTGCTGTCTCAAAACATTTTTATTTTTATCTCGCGATATTTTTATTTTTATCTCGCGCTTTCATCCGCGTGCATAAAGGTTTTCGAAAGATCCCTAAGGAATTTCTCAAAATCCATTTTTGTGCGAGATTTAGTTCTAAAGAGAGCTTTAATTTAAAATCTCAAGTTTCTAGATTTGGAAGAAACAGACGTCATTCAGTTTCTCTTTAAATATATTTAGATTTTATGATAGCATGACTTTTTATGCCCCTCAGACCAGATAATAAACTAATAGTTTGTGAAAACCCAAGAAAAAATATGACGGTGGACATTTTAGTTTATCTGTCATTTACATTGAAAATGTATTATGGAATATTCCAAAATGAACTTGATGACAATTATTGTAGATCAATACTAAACTAGAATAACGAGAAAAAGAAAAATGTATGGAAAACCCTACTCCTACTGGTAGGTGACCAATCTAAATTATACCTATTCATTGGACAAGGTATTGTATTGTTATTTGGCATAATATTATACTGCCTGGTTAAATATTTTTTGTTGCTATTGTGTTGGAAATTCATGGAAGGGTTATTAACTGAAACGATTCGGGTCTTTAAAGTATAAGTTATGAATCAAATAATTATTTATCAAATTGTTGAATTACATAATTTATACTTGAAAGACCACGAGACAAGGACTGTAAAATTCTAGAAGAAGAACACGTTTTTCTACACGTATCATTTTTGTAATATGAAACGCACCAAATAAGGCATGGTAATTTTTATCCATTTTCGCAAGCATTATTTACATGACAACATAAAAATTATAAAAAAGAAAGTTGATGCTACTTTTTTGAGCAAAGTAGTCACACTTGTTCAACTTGTTCAGACCGTTATCTTCGATGTGATTGCAAAAATGTTATTGTAAGTACCTACTCATTTCCTGTACTTTGCCGTGATTATAGGTACATATATCATTTCGGATTGATGGACAGCAAGATCCAATAATTTTGCAAAGATTAGATTTTGTAAGTACACATTTCCTGTAAGTACCTACAATTTGTCTCAAAAGTTATTATGTATTCGGATAGGAAGATGTAAAATTTGATCGATCACTTACACGTGTCGTTTATGTGCTATTGTAGTAAAATGTTATTAGTTATTAGCAACTAGTTTGGAGTGTCTCTCCATTATTTTGGATCGACTGGTTCTATTACATATTTTATGATCACTAGAATAACTAATGATATCCACAAATCTGACATCATAGTAGAGGTACTTAACATCAATTAACTTTAGGTACTGTAAGCCGATTAGCTATTCCGTGAAGTTATTCTATACGCAGGTTGTTTAATATGTGGTTAAAGAATTTTTATTCTTCTCAAAATAAATTTATAATATCCATGAGCAACAATACAATCGTAAAATGCAAGTGGTTAAGTCAAGTTATTTATTAAAATCTCGATAGTGTCATTATTGGAAGATAATTTTAAAATATAATATACTAGCTGATGCCCGCGACTTCGTCCGCGTGGATTTAGGTTTTTCGGTTCCCGCGGGAACTCTTTAATTTTCCGGGATAAAAAGTAGCCTATGTGCTATTCCAGACTATAATCTATCCCTGTGCCAAATTTCATCCAGATCCGTTCATCCGTTGGAGCGTGATTGAGTAACAAACATACACCCATACATCCAAACTTTCGCATTTATAATATTTATTTGATTCTGGTATAACGTTTTATCTGTATTCTTGTTTTATTTCTGTCTTTTTTTTGCAATCAATTCATTTTATCTTTATCTAGTTTCTTGGCGGTTTAGATGATTAGGAATTAGGAAAGGAATGACGTAATTTTTCGCATGAAAATAGTTTAGGACCTGAAGAGTGACATATACTACTTTTATTTTTAAAAAGCTACATCCTCGCGTATGAAGTCGAATTTTGTAATATAAGACGTTAACGCAAAACGTAAGAACGTAAAGTCAAAACTAATATCATTATCATCTTCGTTTCTCAAGCAGTGACTTTAATTTAATAGCTGTTTTACATAAAAATTTGGCCCAATATCAATAGCTTTTGTATGCCTCCACACATGGTTAGGTTACCTACCGTTTTGCCGATGACTGTACACTTGAAGCCGTGGGCTGAAGTTTCTTTTTTATAATGGGTAATGACATTAGTGCGATTTTGGTCACGACGGTGTCTCTGACCGTCCTTTTGTTTTTAACGATGTCTAAATTTTTGGAGGTCTCTTTTAATGATGCTCTAAAGTGGTAAACGCTACTTGCGGTATCCGAGGTTAGTTTATGTACTTCTGGAGTAGCTTTGAATTTATATTTAGTACATCTACACCATTTCCTTTATCTATTTATTTTTTTATGTGACTCGAAAAGTTATGAATTGGCATCTTAATTAATATGAGTTACGATTACTATGATTTTTTCGTGACTTGGAAAATGTGGTATTAATTTTAAGTAAGTTTTTAATCTGATTGGTGTAGCACTCTACATTTTTTCTATATCGGTAATCAGATAATGAGCATTTTCTCTATCTGTATCGTAACCTCAGATAATTGAGGCGAGTTAATTGTAAGCAAAACTTCAACTAGAAAAAAAAAATTCAAACCTCCTTAACAAATAACTAAAAATAAACACCACATTCTGATAAACTTGTTTTAGTTATAAAAATTATATTTTTGTATTTGATGTGTTTTTAAATTTACTCAAAAGCTAACATAATAATATTACCCTATGACGAATAACTATAAACATTTAAATCAAGGAAAGATCTTAATTAAAAAAAGTTGTGAGCACAGTTACCCCATAATTAAAATTAACAATGCAAAGATCAAGGGCCACGATAATGGTTTAAAATTCATCATACCACTGAAACGGTGACCGCCTTGTAAAGTTCCTGACCACAAGACACCATTCCTCGCTATCAATTTTATTGATCAAAGAAACAATGCCGTTGAGGCGTTGACGTATACAATTAATCCATACTAATATTACAAATGCGAAAGTGTGTCTGCCTGTCTGTCTGTCTACTATGTTTTAACGGCCCATCTTTTCAACCGATTTGGATGGAATTTAGTATAGAGGTAGGTTTCTTTATATCTATAGAAAAATTAAGAACTCTCGGGGAAAAAAAATCCCGCATCATCTAGTGCAATTGTAAATTAACGTACTTACATGCGTAATGGTTTAAATACAGCCAAAAAGGCTGTCCCTTACAGTTATACCTGTATTTGAAAAATTCCAATGTTTTCCTTCGTATATATAATGTATATTATAATAATGGGTAATTAGATCTCTCTGCGTTGTTATCTTCACTTCTGAGGGTCGTGACGATTTCAATAATTCTTATAATGATAGGGATTTTCTTGGGATAATAACGTCGTGATCTAGCTACTAGATCCTTCCGCATTTAACTCGATAAAAATTACTATTTCACTTCATATGTTTGATGACTATCACCAAGTCTTATCAGATGTTAGTAATTATACTATTTTTTATGACTATAAAATAAGGCTTTACTGAACCTTAACTCACTTTTTGTCAACGTTTTTTTTATAGACAACTAGCTGATGCCCGCGACTTCGTCCGCGTGGATTGAGGTTTTTTGGTTCCCGCGGGAACTCTTTAATTTTCCGGGATAAAAAGTAGCCTATGTGCTATTCCAGACTATAATCTATCTCTGTGCCAAATTTCATCCAGATCCGTTCATCCGTTGGAGCGTGATTGAGTAACAAACATACATCCATACATACATCCATCCATCCAAACTTTCGCATTTATAATATTTATTTGATCTATTTTGAATACAAATCTTCTTTGTGGTTGCTACGACCTTCCACGGTGGTTGCTGTTGAATAATGTAACAATATAACCATGATTGGATCAATTTATAAAATATAAATGCACTTCCCTTCAAGCCTTTGAATTTTTATTATACTTACATAGAAATGTCTAATACGATTCCTTTAATACTTCATCGGTTATATAAGTACCTACTCCTAAAAAAAGTGAAAAACTAAGTAGTAGGTAATATAGCTAGTCAATTTTATTTTATTTGCCACTATAGGTCTTAACAAATGATTGATTTAATTACTGTAAATATAAATTTTTATGTTTTGACAAAATGTTATTGCTTACGATTTGCTTTCTTATGACTTTTCACCTGCTATCTCTATGATAATAATAAATTCAGACTATGAAGACAAGTAAGTTTGTTGCCTTAATCTTTAAGCAGGTTTATGGAACTATATAGAGGCGGCTCCTTGCCGGAACTCTTCAAATTAATTGAGAATAATTAAGGAATGTGTTAAGATGACTTCCTGCATATAATTTAACCCTATCCTTTCTACGACCTTAACATTTTACCTTTTCATAATATTTACGGAATACCTATTGGTGATTATGGAAGCATCTTGATTTAACAAAACACGTATACAAAACAGGTGATGTCATGAAACTCCTCTTTTTAATATTTTTTTGTGTGTACAAAATTATTTTTCAGATTTGTTTTTATCGCAAAAGGCAACAGAAAGATAAAAATCTCATCTGGCCTACATTATTTAAAGGGGTTTCATCATAAATCTATACTCTACTTTCAGTACACAGAAAAAATATTATTTTCCTACCTATAGTTAGATTATATAATAAGCATAAATACCATAATGATGCAAAAGTTATAATACCTACCAATATTATTTTCCGTCAATCAAAGAATCAACGCAATTTGTATGACGGGGAAAAATAAGAATTAAGTTTAATGATTAAATTGTGACGCTTGTGCCGTCATTTTCCATGATGGCTATTTAATTTACTTAGTTAACACTTAACAAACAACAACTTTAATACTTAACAATAAATTAAAGGTTTTATTTCGAATAAAGTTTGTTTTTAATAATTTGAAATGCATGTTCGGTAGAATCCTCGGCGCATTATTTAAAATCAGTCTTACACAATAATAATAACATTAAAAGTAATTATAATTATTAATTTTACCTAACTTTACTTTATAGTATTATTTTACCTAAAAGCTTGATTAAACAACCAATTCATTGTTTTGATACCACAAAAACAAACATGAGTTTTCTGTCTGGATTCTCCACCGTGATACAATAATAAATACATTTTGACGTCATCGCTTCTAGGACGTCATTTTTACTATGTTCTCATTAAAAAACAAGACAATTCATTCATAAAATAATTACTAGTGATATTAATTAATTATTACGAGCTCATTCATGGGTATGTCTAGATATTACACGGGAAATACCTTGGTAGGTATGTATATGTAACTATATTTAATGCGTACATTTAAGCGTACATGCTTACGTCAGTCGGCACCGAATAAATGCAACAACATCCATACTATCCATACTAATATCCATACTAATATTATAAATGCGAAAGTGTGTCTGTCTGTCTGTCTGCTACGCTTTAACGGGCCATCTTTTCAACCGATTTTTATGAATTTGGTATAGTGGTAGGTTACATGGCGGGGAAGGACATAGACACACTTTTTATCCCGGAAAATTAAGTAGTTCCCCCGGGAATTAAGAAAACTTAATCTACGCAGACGAAGTCGCGGGCATCATCTAGTACGAGTACATTATATTTTATGACGGTATGAACTATGACACCCGGATGGAACTGTTATGTTACACGACAATGATTATAAGGATGTCTCTAAATGAGAAAATGATTGATTGTGATTGATTTAAAAATATGATGTTTATTTATTTTGATTTATATATTTTTAAATCTTGCAAAGTAAATTTCTTTGTCGCCATGGTTCTTCCCGCAATCTATTTAAATCATTAAAGGTACTAGTACCGTCTTACTGTTGCTTAACGAATTTCACTGTAAAACGCGCAAAACTCGCTAATTTATCACTTCGGAATAACTTCCTGGGCCTTACCTTGCATAATTATCATTCGATGGGGTTCAGTTATGATTAAAATAAATAATAATAAGCAAAAACTAGCTTATTTTTCAAATTTAACGTTGAGCACCAAAGCTACATAAGATAGCTCATAGATATCCAATATACTCACTGGAATTAGTATTATACAATACTAGCTGGTGCCTGCGACTTAAAAGTAAAAAGTAGCTTATGTATTCCAGACTATAATCTATCTCTGTGCCAAATTTCATCCAGATCCGTTCACCCGTTCTGGCGTGATTGAGTAACAAACATCCATCTATCCATCCAAACTTTCGCATTTATAATATTTTTTTGATTAGTATAGATAGATATAGACAATTCCGTTAGCTTTCCTAAAAAAACTGGGAGGCGGAGTGTAGTAAAAAGCAGATGATAATAGTGTTTTTGTGCGTGTCAGTTACGTGTTAAGGATAAATGCCCGTAATGACTCAGCATGAATGGTGACGTGCTGTTGACATACAGACATACCGGTCAGATGTTTTGTTAGCTTGATTATTGTACCTACACACGCACGCACCTTTAAATTTTATACTTCTTTCTCATGATTACTTAACAATTAAAGTTGTAATGACAATTTAAATTCTTGCTAGATAAGAAATGCATTCAGATATTTATTGTAAAAAAAATTTTTTAAATGAAATTATTTCTATGGTATGAAAATGCATATTGTTTTGTACTGAAACAGTTTTGTTTTTCATGAAATTCTATGGTATGAAAATGCATAGTTATTCAAAGCTCATTTATATATAAGTACGAGATGATGCCCGCGACTTCGTCCGCGTGGAATAAGTTTTTTTAATTACCACGGGAACTCCCCAATTTTCCGGGATAAAAAGCCTATATCACTCTCCAGGTCCTCAACTATACCCATGCAAAAAATCACGTCGATCGGTTGCTCCGTCGCGTTGCAGCGTGATTGAAGGACAAACCAACAAACAAACACACTTTCGCATTTATAATATTAGTATGATAAATAAACTTAATTTACGAATCACAAAATGGTACCTAGCGTTGGACGTTAAAACTTTTTATTTCCGATAACAGGAGAGTTCCGATTCTTGTTTATCGGAACTCTCCTGCTATGCTGTGGATTTGATCTATCAAGTATAGTATAATATACATTTTGTTCATAAATATGAGGCACTGCACTGGACAGTAAACAGAACTAAAATAACACGACTAATTGAATTGCTGTCCCTTTCATATAGTGCTGTTTTCCGAAAAGGCCTGCACTAGATTTGGTCCTGTTAATTTAATTTTAGTTAAAAGAACATGTACAATAGAATTAGCCACTAATAACCTTTTATTCAGTTAATAAAACCTCAGACTGTTATCATAAAACCAAAGTTTGTACGCTCTTGAGGCATGCGTGATTGCGCACGCATTAACAATAGGGATTCCTCAACAATGGCCATTGTGACATGCGGCATGCCGTGATAGTGTTATGGCGAATGGATCGGTGTTTTGCCAACATGACTTACTAATGCTATATTCCAATTACTCACAAATCGAAATGAACTTTAAAATGTACCAACATTTTAACACAAAAAAAATTTTGAGGTAGAAAATCGTATCTATTTCAATAAATAAGTAAAAAATTATTCATAGTAGAATAGCTATTTATACATAAATTAAATAAATAGCCTAGGACAGAGTCATTTATTTCTTCAAATAGCTGTTATTCCAGTAGAATTTGAAATGATAAATGTATCTCGATAATACTTTTAGCATAATATTGCAATTTACAAATCAACTTTTATTACTGTTATAAGTTTGTGTTAAATATTTATTAGGGACCTAAAAATATCAATAAACCTAATTAGCACAATCAATAAAATACCAAAATAGAAATTACAGCAAAGAAGTTATAGTAAAAAAAATCATGCGCAATTGTATGCTGCAAATCATCGAGTTTATGATGCTAATTAAAACATTATAAAGAAAATTCTAGCAAGTACAAAGTACGCTATATAATAAATTTCACCATATTCAACCTTATATCCAGGATATCCTTACTTATTATAACCACTTTTGGTAGGGAGCCAATTATTAAATTAACAGTAGTTTTTCACCTAAGGTCGACGATATTATCTACTATACATGAGCCATACGTCCAAGTGTTAAAACAGGATGTGACTCTTTTTCACTTACGATTGACTCCTAGCCAAAAATGATACCTTGTAAGTGGTATATTTTGGTCTAGTTTGGTGGAATACTTCAGCCATTACCCTTACCGAAAAGATGTACCGTACCACCAAGCGATCAGAAGTTCATGTCTCTGATATATTACATTGGAACATGCGTCCCCGACTGAGGGGCTCAACAAAACCATGTCGTCCGCATAGCTCAGATTGTTCATGCTTACACCATCAATCGAGCAAAACGAATTGTTGTTTAAATAAATTCTTCCTTAATCCTTCAAAAAAATACCACATACGTAGTCTAAATTATTAAAGAAGTGAAGCAACTATTAATTACTATAACATCATCTAAGTACATACGAAGATGTCGTTTAATTTATTGTCCCCGGTTACAATTAATTTTAATTAATCCCAAAACATAATTATCTCTGTCTAAAGCGACGTTAACTATGGTATCACGAAATTAGGTCACTCTAGTCTCTACATACACCTGCCGTGATGTTTTCAGGTTAAGGTTAATGCATCTAAGCTACTACATACATATGGACAGGGCTGCCCTCTATCTGGTATTCATCTATATTCTATACTTCCATACTTCCATACTAATATTATAAATGCGAAAGTGTGTCTGTCTGTCTGTCTGCTACGCTTTCCCGGCCCATCTTTTCAACCGATTTGGCTGAAATTTGGAATAGAGGTAGGTTATGTCTCGGGGAAGGACATAGGCTACTTTGTATCCCGGAAAATAAAGGAGTTCCCGCCGGAATCAAAAAACCCTAATCCACGCGGACGAAGTCGCGGGCATCATCTAGTATATTATAAATGCGAAAGTTTGGATGGATGGATGGATAGATGTTTGTTACTCAATCACGCCCCAACGGCTGAACGGATTTTGATGAAATTTGGCACAGAGACAGATTATAGTCTGGAATAACACATAGGCTATAAAATCAAAGATTTCCCGCGGGAGCCAAAAAACCGCAATTCACGCGGACGAAGTCGCCAGCATTAGTTAGTATTCAAATAAAGGCCGATTTAAAAAGGCATATTCATATTTATGGTATATAAAAAAAAACTTTGTCAGGGACGTAAAATTTAACAAGCTTTTACAAATAAAAGCTTTCGCGCTACAATTAGAGTAGAGTGTCAATTCCAAACTTTAAAGGCCGATGCAAACCTGCAGATGGAATGGAATACAAACAAGTATTTCTAAATTCAGCATTATTTATATGAAGTGTAAAATGTGCATGTAATACTTATCTGGCTTCATGAAATTATTATGTTTTAGAAGAATAAATTGGTCTATGTTTGGATTTTTGAAATTAAGTGACAACCCTAGCAACCTAAGGGGATGCTTTCGTGCATTCGCCATTTCACGGTCTGTTTCTTAAACTATTTCACTGAGTACTTGTAGCTGTTCTTTGTCACAACTCATAATAGCTCTAAAACCAGTAAAACTGCTTCAAGAACTGCTCATTCCTCTAACGCTATATTTTAAACTCACTTACGTGTATGTTATGTTCAAGAGCACCTGCTTACATTTTTAAAAATAATTATGTAAATGGGGGAAAAAAAAATACCTAGTTAGATTTAATCATTCTAATATTATAAATGCAAAAGTGTGTTTGTTTGTTGGTTTGTCCTTCGATCACGTCGCAACGTCTCGTCGACTTTTTGCATGGATATATTTGAGGACCTTGGCATGGATATATATATGAGAGTGTATGTCACTCTCATATATGCTTCTTTTGATCCCGGAAAAATAAGGAGTTCCCGTGGGAATTAAGAGAAAAGTTATTCCACGCGGATATTAGTCGCGGGCATCAGCTGTTAAAAATAAACTATTTTTTTTTAAATATTCCAGAAGTATTTTTCTCTGTAAGAAATATAAATATCACAAGTATTGTTCATTAAGAGGAAAATCTAATCCTTTTTCTCAGAAATATAAAATGTACCGCTTCAACCTATTTTCCTATAATCCGATTGAATAGGAACTGACAACGACCCGCTTTCTACGACGAGAAATTTACATCGCATTACGGGAAAAACAAAGACATTTTTACAAGTTCCAAGAAAGAAAACTTACTAGAATTCCTATAATCAAACCGCCATACTATATTTATCGAAGAAATAAGAATAAAAGAGCATAGCAATTAAATTATTATTAGATAAATTTCAGTATTAGACAATAATTGAAATATCAAGATAAGAATATTACCTAAAATATTTTTTGCATGAACACAATATTTTATTTAAAGAAGTGTGTGAATATCAACTACGGTTATAAAATTCAGTATTTTCCAAATATAAAAAGATTATAGGAATTAAATAGGTACAATCCGATAATCTTGAATTATACCAACGTTTTACTTATACTTATGTTATTATTAACTTCATGTTAATGTAAATCCTCTATGATATATATATCATATTTAAAGTAATTCCCCGGAAAATAACTTTAAGACTCATATTATTTATCTT
This sequence comes from Erebia ligea, assembly GCA_917051295.2. Taxonomy (NCBI): domain Eukaryota; kingdom Metazoa; phylum Arthropoda; class Insecta; order Lepidoptera; family Nymphalidae; genus Erebia; species Erebia ligea. The sequence continues at coordinate 16,176,228 of OU785228.1, forward strand.
TGACTTATTTTCATACAAGGTTTATGCAAAATTTTACATAAATCATGTCCGCATGAAAGGTTTTTGTATCTCGGACAGATTGGTTTAATATTTGTATGACGCAGACCATACACCAACAAAATCTGTTATTAAATTGAAAATAATGCTAACGTGACGATTGGCAACAGCATTAAAACTAGAGTTTTGGAAGATATGTTCATAAATTTTGCAAGTTTTAATCATAGTATTAATATATTTGTGTTGTTTTCATTAATATTTATAGCTCATTACCGTCAGCGTCAGTTAGCGGATGTCAAAATCCTTGAAGGATTTTAAAAGAATGACATAATTATCGTCACGCTCTAGCAAAAAATTATGTACCTACTTAATATTTTGTAAACTGCGATTAAAACGGCGCGGTATTGGTAAGGTGAAACCAACGTTAGTCGTTAAACTATTTAAAGTAATTGTGGTGAACTAGTACTTAGTTTATAATAAAATAAGCACTAAATACACTGTAAGGTTTTGATAATGGTACCTATCAAAAGAGACACTTCACCGCTCTAAAAATCTTTTTTTATTGTGCTACATAAATATTAGTCAAGTATTGCCAATTTGGTACACAACATCCTACACTTTAAATTATTGTAAAGATCTATCAAGTGGTCTGCATAATTGTATTGTTCGAGAATAATTAAAATTATAATAACAAGTTAACTCATTAATCAGTAGAATAATGCACAGGACGTGTATCATTGATCGAGTTGAGGGACGAGTGGCCTAGTTGTGACAACGCATATCAGTCGATTACGATTGATAAGCAACGTTGACCAAGTCGGTAACTGGATGGGTGACCGAATTTGGAGTTTCAAATCTGGCCTTTTCGATTCCTCCGTGCCTCGGGAGCACGTTAAGCCGTCGGTCCCGGTTATTATCACTAATATCTATAATAATAATATATATATTTATAATAATCGTTACAAAAACCTAAGTTAACGCTTAGTCGAGTCGTATGCGGAAGGCCGTGGGAAGTGGGAACCCACCGCATTATTATCCCAAGAAAACGCCTACCATTAGTTGATTAATGGAAAGGGGTCACGACCCTCAGTAATGAGGAATACGACGCAGAGAGTATCATTGACGTCCAACACACTTTGTAATAAACACTAGCTTTAAGTTAAATAAGTATGATAAATGACTTAAGCGGATTATGAACCGGTAAAAATAATATACTTTTCTTAATAACAATGTAGCTAACTTTAATCGTAAAAGAGAATCGAATAAGATCCTATTGTCTAAAGATTCCCATGCGAAAGTATAATTGCCGCTGAGTATGCGATAACATACTGTCATAATAATTATGAAACAGCCACACACATTGGATGTATTTAATCTAAAAATAAAATTTTCCGGAACAGTTTATCTTATTTAGTACTAGCTAATGCCCGCGACTTCGTCCGCGTGGTTTAAGTTTTTTTCCCCACAGGTTCATACAAAATTTCATCCCCTATTTCACTCCTTCGGGGGTAGAAATTTCAAAAACTGTGAAACACATATTTCTTAATTTTTTACCCGTAGCTTGTAAACCAAGTTTAATGGATATAACTTGAGAAATGACGGAGTTTCATACAAACTTTCAACCCCTATTTCACCCTCTTAGGGGTGTAATTTTCAAAAATCCTTTCTTAGCGGATGCCTACGTTATAATAGCTATCTGAGTGCAAAATTTCAGCCCGATCCGACCAGTGGTTAGAGTTGTGCGTTGATAGATCAGTCAGTCAGTCAGTCACCTTTGCCTTTTATATTGTATTTAGAGATAATGGACAATTTTATAGACAGATCTAGATATCTATTGATAGACGTGTATAATTAAATGTGACCGTTTTGTTGTAGACGTTTATCTACAACACAGTTAAAGTAAAAAATACTCAAGTAAGTAAGTAAGTTAGTTAAGTAAGGGGATAACAAAAATTGTTTTTTAAAATTTTCGCAAATTGAAAGTATCAACGATATGACAAAATAATCTTATAAAAAAATAAATTACAAGTAAGTATGTAATTTTCCAATACAGCTTCTACAAATTAAGTACCTACTATAATTTCAGTTTCATAAAGTATTAAACAAAATACAAAGGATTAGAAGTGTGTCGAAGAAAGCAATTATTCATTTTCTGTCTTCTTTGTTACTCTAGATTTATAGTCACGATGACAAAAGTAATTTTTTAAAAGATTTCAAAGTATGACTTATATTCTATTATTTGCAAATCACATTCATCTTTCTTGTAAACCACGTGCCAAGTGAGATTTGGCAATAACTTTTACAATACCGGGCATGCCATTTTGACTTCTATATTCAAATGTTAAAATTGAATTTTAGTCATCAACAACTTCTTATTGAATACGACAGTTGCGCAGAAAAACATATTGTATTCATTTAAAATGTATTAGTCAAACATAACATAACAAAGTGTAACTTGTAGGCCCATAGGACTTTTCATTTCTCTCTTCTGATTGGTCCGAAGTCACGTCATCAATTTGTTGATCGAATATACGACTTTGCATTTCTCTGTTCTGATTGGTCCGAAGTCACGTGATCAATTTGTTGATCGGATATACGTCTTTACATTTTATTTAAACTTTAAGTATACGTCTAAATAATGTCTATACAATTACATAGAAGGTTGATAGGAGTATCTTCTGATTACTTAAACGGTGCTCTGGTGCTTAAACGTATAGGTAATGTCCATACATAGTAGGTTGATACTCCTAGCTTTTTCTCATACGTAATGATGAAAAATAGTGTGTGTCACTCGGGGCCAAATTTTTTGTTCTCGGGCGGCGTATATTGAATTCCTCGCTACGCTCTTCACTTCGCTCTGAATTCAAAATAGCGCCCTCGGGGAACAAAAATTTTCTTTGGCCCCGTGTAACACAAATAACTATTAAATATAAATTTGTATTGTCATATTCGTTAAAATTGTTAAAAAAAAAATCTTTCTGTCAAATAAACATAAATCATAATAATAGTAAAGTTATTAAAAAGCTGCTGCATAAAACATCATTAAATCATCATTACCACGGATTATGATAAATTATGTAGGTAATGTTAATTTATAATATATACCTAGACGGTATGTATATATAGGAATTGTAATGACTATTACAATGACTAATGACAGTTATAGTCCAACGCACTTATGGACTTAGCAACCTAACCTGTTTGCAAAGACTATAATAATATTAGGTATATACAAACGAGTGTATATTCTACAATAGTCTCAGACATCACCCACAAAGAGGAGGAATAAATTGGGCAAATCTTTGATCATAGAGTTATTTATATACTGGCAACCTTTTATGCGATCTTACGTAATCGAAAACAACTATTGTCATTCTACTTTCTTATTTTCCTATTGTTCCCAAAATAAGGATCGAAGCCATTGTTTTCACTGTTCTATTAAGTTCTCAATTTTAGGTAATTTTTATTATCTATAAAAATAGTTTAGATTTCTGTTTATTTTTTGGTTTAATTAAAATACGCTGTTCTTCCGCGTCGGAAGTATTATAAAATTTTAAATTAGATATAATATTCCTTAAAACTCACTGATGAAACATATTAATATGTTTACATAAATTAATAAAATCTGACCAAATTGAGTAATTATTATGACCTCACTGGAAGGCCAAATGCAACAAAACGATATTTACTTACAATGGCTATAAAACAAAAAGTGATTGTAAATCAATTTGGTAAATTTAATTACCATATTGTGACCTTTCCGATTACCCTTCAATTCTTTCCTTTGTTTTTTAGATCTTGACCCACGACATTGTCCCAGCACAGAATAGGTAATGTCCAAGCCGAGTTTGTTAAACAAAGAGGGAAATACTATAGCCACACAAGTATTAAAGTTCTTGATAACCTTAAATCGATCACATCCAAATCAGACCATAATCTCTACAATTATAATAAAATAATCTATCAACGCGGTAGAGCCCAGAGCTACTGGGCGTAGAAACTTCAAATTTTAACAGTAAGCTCTCATTTAAGATGTAGACACCTTGTAAGAAAGTCTTTTTGAAAATCCCACTCCCAAAGGCGGTAAATAGGGGGCCATTACCCAACTTATATTCATGGAAATTTGGGTAAGATATTTGGAATTTTAGTTAAAAATGATGAAATACATTTCAGGCCTTTCGGTAATTCCACCCTGTCACCGAATCTCAAAAACACTACTAAAAACAAACGAGCGGAACAGATAGTAAGCTATTTATAGTGTTTAAACCATTAGTGATTATTAAATAGAGGATCTCCCAAAAGTTGTAATATCCACGTCCCCTGTTAATTTTGTATTGAAAAACTATTTTAAACTATCGGTTAGTATTGAAGTAAAAAAGTGTGTCGCACTTTGATGACGTCACTATTCAATATTTCATACAACATCCCATGTACTAAGCACGCGTTTTGATGTTTGAAAAAAAGTTGCTGATTTGACTAGTTGTCAAATACCCAATTATTGAAATACATATTAAGTACATACAACGCACAGTGTCAAAGAAATATTAAACACATCCGATTTTCTAATATACCAACGTGTGCTGAATCGAAGTCAAGATCAAATCTAACTCGTTTCCGGCGCATTCAAATGTTAATGTGCCGAAACCAAAGCCGGGAGCAGATAACCTTTGCGAAATTAATATTTAATGACGCTTCAGAATTTGGCAGTTGTGACTTCGTGAGGCAGTTATTTTTATCACAAAAATGTGGTATGTATTGCCTAATGAGATTCCAGTTTTAGATAAATCTTTGTTGAAAAGATGTTTAGTTTTTCTTTTGTTATTATACTTTTTTTTATTATTTATCCTAAGCACCTAAATCAATAATCACGCCAATTTTTATCGAGGTTATACTTAATTATATTGCAGAGCGTTCTTTATAACTTCCCATTATACTTCTAGGTCTGTACTATTGCACAATGTATATAACGGGACGACCTGTTTTCATTCTCATCTATTACCATAGGTAAATCGGTCGTCTACCCGACTGTAACCTATAAAACAAAGTTCATTTATCGCAAACAAATTCAATTTGAAATTATAATTTTAACATTTGACTTATTTGGATTCCTAGTTTCTACCTACAGTTTAAATATATAATATAATTTTAACATTTGACTTATTTGGATTCCTAGTTTCTACCTACAGTTTAAATACGAATTAATTATACGTAAATTATCTTAACAACATAAGTAACAATTTAATTCATAAGATGCAAAATTCAGATGTTATTATGGGATGAAAGTTGTATGTTCGAAAATAACAACATTAATCAATGTAAAGATAGGGGAAAGTCACCGGATGTTATAGAAAAACTCATTTAGGTATTTTAGAATTTAGAATATATATATTTCATTAATCGTTTCCACGTGTTGTCTTTAAAGATAAGGAAAATTACTAGGTATCTCTACTATCATCATACCTAATTAATTTAAAGGTGTGTTTTGCTATAATTAATTGCCTAATTAATTTAAAGTACCTCCAATTTTTCATCCAACACTTTTCTATTTTATTTTATGATGATCATAATAAATATTCATTTATACCTAAACGATAACGGACCGCTCGTTTGAGAAAACGAGAAATTCTAGTTTTTAACATAATCAAGAATTTACCAATGGGTTCAAATAGTTTTGGAGTTTACCTCCATTAGAATCCATTTTCATATATAGTTTTAAGCCCGGGGTATGAAAATGTATGGGGAGTAAAATCAAACTTTCTCCATTACGTTATTGACTTTATGTTTCCATGACTATGTAATGTATTTTGATGAATATAAATTGTATAATAAATATAAATCATGCTTTCAGTAATATTAAAATTGCGTTAATTTACTACTTTACTAATCTATATATTTTATAATCGTTCGTAAAGAGTAAACTCCAGTCGTGCGTCGGAGCTGACACAAAAATATTTTTTTTAATTTGATCGACTAGCCCGCAACCATGTTCGGATCTTTGATTTTGTATGTTCGGATCATTTGCGAGATGACTGAGAATCGATACAAATTATTATCTCTATGGCCTTCTACTGGTCTAGTTTTAGTTGCCAAAAAACTTTTGTGACTTTTTTTACCTAATTATGAGTAGGCCGACGCTTTTTGGATAAACACTCGATTGAATTAATCTTAAAATAATCGATGCAAACCATTATCTCTATGGCTTTCTAATACGGTCTAGTTTTAGTTGGCAGAAAAACGTTAGGAAACTTTTTCTTACTTCATCCGAGTAGGTAGAACTCTTATTTGTTTATACACTCAATTGAATAAATTTACTTAGTCCTCCATAAATATAAGTTTACCACAATACTATTCTGACATAAATCTCCTCAACTGCTCACATAATTGAACCGTGAATTTTCAGTTTTTTTTAAATTCGCATTGCTAATTAGGGCTATCCCAGATAGCATATTTATTGCATAATATTCAACAAACAATAGCTTTATCAGTAAAACCTAAAGTATGTACATGTATTTATGTATAATATGTATACAAGTACATGTATTTATGTACAATACTTTGGTCGTAAAATAGTACTAGTAATTTTAAATTATTATAATACGGCCATTGTTCTCTTTATAATAAATTTTCCACGAACTTGACACTAGTCTTTTTAAAGTAATTCCAATATCTAGTTACTTGAATAAATACATATTTATTTTTGTAAATTAGTTTTTGTCTAGGGATACAATTACCATTGTATTTATTTTATCATGTACATAATTATATAAACGAATTTAAATAAACATTAATATTTGAATAAATATAAACATATATTTGAACAAATATATAATATTATTATATAACCTATTATAAGTAAGACCAAGAGTTTAATATTCCTTTTTAGTATATTTAGAATAATTATATCTTTTTAATATATTTTATACTTACCTTACCTAAAATGATCTAATTGAAATATAAGTCTTACTGTTCAAAATAATCTAATTGAAAGTACCGACTGTACACTGAATAGGTTAAATGCGATCGTCTACCGTAACTGGTTTAACGAGATAGTTATGTGAGCAAAAGTGTTTACATTTTGTCGTGTCCACAACGCTGCTTATTTAGGTAGGTACCTACCTAACATTACCACCGGCACCAAATACAGCAGGGGTGAACATTACTAAGCAAGCATTTTGACGACCTTCCTGGCGCATTGTTGAGCGCTGTTGTCTAAACGTGCGTAGATCCCGGGTTCGATCCCCGGCAGGGTCAATTTGGAAATTTCTGGTCTTCGCTGGTCTGGCTTGGTGGGAGGCTTTCGACAAAGATGTGCCGCCAAGCGATTTAGCGTTCCGGTACGATGCCGTGTAGAAACCGAATGGTATGGGTTTAATATAACAGCCATGCCCGTAACAAGTTAGCCCGCTACCATCTAAGACTGCATCATCACTACAATCAGATGAGATAGCAGTCAAGGGCTAACTTGTAGTGAATGTAAAAAAACCGGCCAAGTGCGAGTCGGACTCGCGCACCGAGGGTTCCGTACAAACCTGTAGTAAGTTTTACGATTTATGACGTATTAAAAATAAAAATTACGTTTGTTGTATGGGAGCCCCCCTTTAATATTTACTTTATTGAAATTTAATTATTTATTTTGAAAGGTAATATACAAGTTAATATTCTGTGAAAATTTGAACCGTCTACCTGTTACCGTTTTTAATATTGAGCAAAAAAATACGAAAAAAACACGTTTATTGTATGGGGACCCCCCTTAATATATATATTTTTTTAATTTTTAGTATTTGTTGTTATAGCGGCAACGGAAATACATCATTTGTGAAAATTTCAACTTTCTAGCTATCACGGTTTATGAGATACAGCCTGGAGACAGACAGACAGCGGAGTCTTAGTAATAGGGTCCCGTTTTTACCCTTTGGGTACGGAACCCTAAAAAGCAAGATTTTTAGTAGGTAACTAAAGTTAAATATTTTGCACGCATTTCATCTCGGCACGTCCGTTTATTGTTATACATTTTCAGGGTTTATGTCTTTAAAGTTTGATAATAAGAGACCTCGATAAGTTAATGACTTCCGTAAATATGAAATAAAACTACATTTACTTACAATGTCGTTTGTAATTGATAACTGTTTCAATAGTCGTAAATCGATAATATTATAATCAATTGATTGAAAAACACGACCTATATTATTCACGCAAAAATACAACTCTTATTGGAAATTCAGTAACCTTTGTTAATTAATTAGTTCATTTTAATCCTGACCTGATTTTTGAATTGTTTTATGTGTATATTACGTACCTATGTATTGTAAAGTTGTATAAGATTGTTACTATCCTATTAACGTGTGTAATGTTTTGTGTGTATTGTAATTTGTATCATGTGTGTAATAATTATTTGCTACTTTAATAATTTTGTAGACCGGGGAGACGCATTGAGCATAGAGGTCTTCTCGGGTATTGTTATATCAACAGAATAAAAATAATTAAATATTGTACGCTTTTATCTTATGTACTTGCCGACGGCGCGCCGTTTAGCTGTCACAGTGATATCTCTCTCTCTGCGTCGTATTCCTCATTGCTGAGGGTCTTGACTCTTGACCCCTTTCATTCATATAATGGTACGAGTTTTCTTGGTATAATAATGCGGTGGGTTCCCACGTGAATTGACTAAGTGTGTGGTCGATGGACTAAGAGTATTGAAACTCTTAGGTTTTTGTTACGATTATTATCATATGAAAGTGATAATAACCGGGACCGACGGCTTAAAACGTACTCTCCGAGGCACGGAGGGATCGAAAAGCCCAAATTCTGACTTTCAAATTCGGTCAACCATCCAGTTACCGACTTGGCTCAACGTTGCTTGACAATCTCAATCGTCTGATATGCGTTGTCGCAACTACGTCCACTCGACCCTCAAATATTATAAACTAAAGGGGAAAACGATGGGGGAAAATAAGGCACTGCGTTTAAAGGTGCCCGTTTAGTTATATTTGTGTACAGTTAAATTAGCACAGCTGCCTCAAGTGGTCTCGAATCCCGCATTAAATATTATTATAATACCTAGTTCTTGACACAGTTTAAAAATTTAAGCACATCGACGTCTGCTCAATGTCTCTGTCAAGGAATTTTAAACGACGGCCAGTTATTGGTGATTTAAATGTATACAAGTAACAACGCATTAATGTATTGTTTGAGTACGCCTTGACGAAATAGAGATAGAAAGTGAAGTCTAAAAATATCAAAGTAGGTACTTAGGTCTTAGTTGGTACAGCTCTACAGTATACATTCTTTTATGTCATACTCACAGTAGTACCTATGTATAGATAGTAAATAATATTATTATTATTTAGATAAAATAAATACATAATATTATGTACACTTTCTTAGATATCTGTCGATGATCATTATATTATAACATAAATTATTTTTAAAAAAGCAGTATCAAGAAATAATTTAATAGGTTATTATTATAATAATGAAAACAATAATCATTCATAGAAAAAGAAAGAATACCTAGTACCTACTCTTTATGCATCTTAATATTTAAATAAAGTTATATTTTTTTATATTCTCGTAAAGAAAACACGTTCAGTTTAACTTACATAATAATTACAAGACAATGGCTTTATGTGAAAGTTCATTTTTCTTAGCAGGGTTAATTAATTATTACTCATAAGAAGTGTGAATATATTTTTTTATTCTCGGGGGTCATCTCGACCGAAAGAAACTTGGCCGAATGGCAGAGTTACCCCTCTTCAATTTTTTCAATTTTTTTTGGTGGTCAACTTGACCGGAAATAAAATACTGAGGTGTTTAATGTTTATGTACAGTCAAATACAAAGGTGTTTCGCGAAACTTTTGTTTAATGAATGAAAAAAAAAATAACATGAAATTAGTATCAGAAAGGATATAAGTAGGTAATTGAAAAGAATATAAATCGGCTCTATAAATTCGTTTTACCTGTCATACGAGTTGCATTGTCTGGCTACATACCCTAATGCAAATAATATAACCGGGCTATAGGTACTTTCATAAGTCATAAGTCATAAATATTTATTCAATTTAGGTAGACACACTACACTTATTGACGTCCAGTTACATAAAAATATGATGGTGATAATCTGTTACGGTATCTTAAAACTAAAGCTACGAGGTCTACGAGGTCTGAGAAGAGCCCACAACAAACTCAGCTGGGGTTATTTTTTCACTATAGTTAGTTATGAATACAGACACCCGTATTGTGGTTGCGACCTCTACGCGTTCTAATACAAATGTCGGGTGGAAAATTTTCTAACAAATCGATGCAGCCATCGATTTTGCGCGCAACTTTCTCCTTTGGCTCTACATTACCATGCCATGGTCGATGTATTGTTTCTTACGTTGGAGACACACTATACATTCCTCTTTCTTTGTAACTACTGTCTGTCGTGATACCTCGTAATGCACTCTGCTTTTTATAGCCCCGACTAGGTTTATAAATGCGAAAGTGTGTATGTCTGTTCGTTAACTTTCTACTCATTTTAACCTTCCCCTATAAGCCGTTCTTGATGACATTTAACACAGCAAAACGAATACTGAACACTGGCAAAAGATGACTGAGCTATTTTGATTTTGAATCTGCTGACAAAAATCTTGTCAACTTGTTTATCGCTATTTATCGTTCTTCGTTGTATATTGTGTTATAATTGCATCAAATATCTATCAATAAAATATTTACAGTCATTTATTACATCATAAATTGCTGCCGCCATTTTAATATTAAGAAACAGGTTGAATTTGTAAATAAATCCACTCGAAAATTCCACGATCCACTTACAAACATGGAGGCTAAACAAACCATTGTGTTAATACCTCAATTAACAACACATTAAAACATCATTGATATATCGCTACCGTCGTTTGATAATGTAGGTAATGGACAGAGGCTAATGGGAGTAACGATTCGTAATGAACGCGATTTTACGATGTAGGTTTTGTTTACGTTAGGTACTTAGCAGCTTCATTTTTCTGAGGTAAACATCCATTCCATGGAAGAATTATTCATCCTAGAGCCCATTAAAACTCCATCTCATATTCATCACTCATCAGTGTTGGACGTTGACTCGCTCCAGCTATATGCATGGCACTGCAGTTCTTGTATCCTAACTGTAATTTTTATTGAAAAGCATACCACAGAGTTTCTTCCTGGCTCTTCTCGGTAGGAATGGAATTCCGAACCAGCGATAAATTCACTCGACGAATCAAAAGCACTTGTAAGTATTTTAGGTACATATATTTAAATAGAAAACATTTAAGTTTGAAGCTGGTGTAATCGGTAACCTTTGTCTGTAAAAGATGCATCTTTCATCGTCTCAGTTTTTATGATTGCCAGAATGAATCTATTTTAGCTAAACACTCCTCCTCTAATTGCCAAAATTAATTACTTAATTGTCTTAGCAACAATTCCATAAATTCAGCCAATCACTACATTTGAGATTGTAGCAATGATTGGTGCACCTTTTTTGCAATAGAGCAAGTAGCAACAACATTTCGATGGTCTGACATTTTAATTAAGTTTGTGATAAATATGTAGTTGAAAGTTTATTAGTAACAAAGCTGGATGGAGAAAAAAGCATGGCGCTTTTTTTCTCATAGACGCATAGTCTTTTTCATTGGAATAAGCCAATGACCTGCATGTGGGTACAGGCGCGTGGAAAATTTTGCATCGAAAGAATAAGACGACGCAAACCGGCCGACAAAGTACAGTCGACTGACAACTTTAGCTCGAACAGTTTGATCTGGTTTCTGATGATCTTTTTTATGTTTTAGGTCCATTTAAGTAGTCGAATCATTTAAATATGAAGTATAGTCAATTTGTATACGCAATATGTCTGTAAGAATAAGGGCTAATTTAGCAACCTCGCACGAAATGTTGAAAGTCAAACATGTCGTAGGCAAAATTTGGATTTTGGACACAAACAGTGCAATACTGTAGTATGGAATTCCCTAAAAGAAATAGTATGTTTCGGAATTGAAGTCAAACGATTCAAATGATAAAGCAAAGGTGTTACTAGTTAAATATTATTAACGCCAAACAACTATTACCAAGACCCATTAAAAAATTTACCATAATTTCTGGGAACACTTCATACAAATGTACCCAATATTAGCGTCATCTTAGCATGTCTTAGAGATATTTGTTCACCCATTTTCTCAAAAGACTCTACATGTTTACAATGTAATGCCTAAAACAGATGATACACAGACGTAGGATTAACTAGAAGGCGTCAGCCGTGACTAGGTGTGTTGTATATCCTTTGGTTTCTTCCATTAACTAATTACTATACTTCTAATGAATTTTCCGATATTTAAATTGCAAATATACCGCAAACCTAGACAAGTATTTAAATTATTCGCTAGTTAGAACTTAACAGGTATTTATATTTTTTTTTTAATTTCTGTTAAACAAGAAGATTCTGGCACTCTTTGTAGAGCTTTAGCTATCTCAAAGTACATAAAAATTACGTCGTAACTCGTACCTACCATCAGATACCTCATCATGACTATCAGATTAAAGCTTTTGTTAATCCCCTGAGATGATAAATATTGCCATACGACCGGATCCAAGATGCGACCTTTTATCTGATACAGGTATTATCATAAAATTCGCTACCTATTGCTTTGATAGATATTAATAAGATGAATATTTGCACCGTTATACCAGGGTAGTACACAAGTTATAGTTCAAATCTAACACCCTGACTACTCTTAAAATATCACCGCGTCCGCACCGGTCATTTTTTCTTGAAATTATATTTGGTTTCGAAATCCACATAATCAGATCTATGATTCGAAAACAAACTCGGTTTTTAGTTTATAATAGCCGCCATATTGGATTTGTAATGACGTCATTTTATATTATTATGATACGCGGTCGGAACGTTTCGACAAATAACTGCACATAATTATAATACGGTAAATTTTTTAACATTATTGTATCATTTGTATTTAAATTTTTGCGTAGTTATCTTAATGTACCAAATTGCCTTGGCACATCCAAATTGAAAACTCCAGGTAGGTACTAAATACTAATGTTTTGTTGCACAACGCATAGTATTTCTTATCTTTGCGTGTCATGGCGAGTTATTGGTAAAAGATTATTGGTATTTGATAAAAGAATGAGTTCAACGGTTTACGGTTTTCTCCCTGTTTATTATAAGGAAGTTGGAGCTCTCCTTGACAGATAAGACTCGTCAAAAACATTTACCGCCTTTGAAGGAAACAATGCTATTAATAATAAAATGCGATAAATATTGATTCATTACAATGTAATTAAAACTGTAAAATATTTGATATTGTTTTTAATAATAGAACAGACTTATTTTAAAAATATCTTCATAAAATTGAAAGGAAAGGAATGAGTTATTTATTTAGACATAACAGTTAAGTTAAATTAACTAAACACATTTCAAAATTAAGCTAGGTTAAGTGAAGTAAATTAGAAAACCTTTAAGCTGATTCATTGCCAAATAAGCAACTATTTTTTTTTCAATATAGAGACCATTAACTACACACAACAATTTTATAACTGATTAAATCAAATGTGAAGTAAGAAAGGCATCTGTTCTTAACTGAGCTAGGTTTCTTCCATTTACTCGTACTTAATAGCGATAAGATAAAACATATTACAAAGATCATTGATCAATTTACATACATTCTTTGGCGTACACAAGTCGTATAGACATGATCAGGCTCTAATTATGAAACAAATGGTATCGTAATGCGTATTGTAAACATTAACAGTGGTCTTAACTATATTTAGCAATGTTATTAAAACGGGTCACTGCTGTATCCAACTTACGGCTATTGCAACAGACACAATTGTTCGAAAATTTTAATAGTTTGATATTGCATTGATGGTTTCGTAATTATTGCTTGTAATCCAATGGCTCGATTACGATTAAATGACAGTTTACAGTGTGACGATCGCTTTCTCTCTCGCCATTGGTTAAAATACATTGTTGCAGCTAGAATACCATAATAATTCAGGACATCACAACACTTGAGATTGTAGCAATAATTGATGCAGCTTTTCCGTAATCGATCAATAACCGAAGCTTTTTAAGTGAAATGTTGTGAAACCGTAACGTTAAATTGTTACATTCATCTATTTTTGGGCATGAATTTATCGAATGTACGCAGATTAAATTGTGAAATTTCCAGAAGTTCATTGTAACTTCTCAAAATTCCACCAAATTGTGACAAATGTTTAACGATGAAATATTTATAGAACAGCTATTAATGATTTTTCAATGGCGTTTAAATAAAATCACTGTCTTGACTTCGTAAGATAAATAGACCATTACATCAGCGAATAACGTATACCTACTTAAATCATATCAATTTCTGATGAATAGCATCCTTTAAATTTGCCACTTATTAATAGGCTCGAATCTCTACCTATGATTCATCTTTAAATGACCTCATTGAATAGTCGCCGACAGTTATAATTTCCCAGGCTTGCCAAAAGATATTCTTTTGTTTTGTGTTTAATAGTACTTTTATTAGATTTAATGCATAGCGGATGGATGAACTAGGAAATCGTCTACCCACGACCGTCAGGCATTCTCAATTGGCGTGGAACTGTTGAGGGCCAGGAAACCATATGATTCATTCACAATATCTGACTGGTTTAACTACTGCAAATAGAGGTAGCTATTCAAACAATCAAATATTTAATTAACAGTTCAAAGACTTGTGACACAGAAAGTAAAGAAAGACAATGCGGTATTACACATACATTATATTCATGTATGTGATAATATTATTATGTCACCAGGGCCAGTGTTCTGTAATCGCATTGGGACAGACCTACTTTGTGTATTCTATTTTGTTTATTCCTCCATACTTTCCAAGTGTTTGTATGAAGTGTACTACATTTACTTCAGCAAGGGGCAAAGGCCTTTACTCATCGAAGTTATTTTCCACAATGATAGGCGCCGACTCAAGTTCGTTTATAACGCGATGCCTGGTTAACAACAGTGCGATAGATAACATTATATTTCCATTCCCAATTCCTTTTGGGGTATTTGTTACTTTTAACATTCGTTACTCAGTCGTTAAGCGTATATTTACATAAAATCTGCATAATACTTATAATGTGTCGTTGACACGAATAAGCGTGTTACTAGGTACTGATATGAATACAAGCGTTTTAATTTCTTCAAATTAAAATATTTTATTTGTTTCATTCAAGAAATAATAATCTGAATTTCCGATTTTTACGTGCAAATATATAACTACTAAATAATGTTTCTTTTACACAAATCTAATAGAGATAATCTGTTTTTTTATTTCTAGCTCTTTGTTATAAGTTAACAAGTTTGATACACGTTTAATTGGATGGTCGGAGCAATCCGCTCAATACTAACGATTTCTTGGGAAACGAAGTAATTTATCTAACTAATTGGTTCTAGCGTGTTTTATTTTACTGCTTGTGATTAAATAGCGTCGACCGCCAGTTATGTGGGGCATCGCTCTCCACTCCTGCAGTGATCTTTCGTCCACATTTCACCGCAACTATAAATTGGAATTGCAAAATCGCCGAACAGATAACCTAAGAGGAATATTCGCCGGGTTTTTCAGTTGCAGATGTTTTAAATTATATAGTATATTGGTACGACTTTAAACGTTTGATGTCGCTAAGTGGACTAACTGAAATATATCGATGGAGCCACTTTGTTTAAATTGGAATGACTTTTGTTTCTTCGTATCACAAAGATCTTTATATACAACGGTTGTACGATTTAGGTATGAGTGCAACTGAATATTTTAAAGATTTATTTTATAGATAATGTCTTTTAAAAATATTAAACTCGAACTCTATCGGGCAATCTATTAGATTTATAATAGTGAGCAAGAGCACATTTAAAAAGATTTTCTAGCCCGGAATAATCACGCTATCGAATATTTTCTTTGTTAGTTTTGATTTATTGTACTTAATGTCTCTCGATCTATTTTTTCTTTATTTACTATTACCTTATTACTATTTTAAAATCTTCAAAGTCTGTGTAACAGTCAAACGATTTTAATAAATGAAATAATGAAAAGTTTAACACAAACGTGTCAACTAATTATTACTTATCAACAGCTAAAATTCGTTTATGTAAAATCGAAACTACTCTAATTCTTGTGTTTATAATCCGTACATTTTCTTCACTGGCCCAATTTTTAAAACATAATTTATCTCTCTTTTGTTTTCATTATCAAAGGTTATGAATAAAGTTGCTCAACAGTTACATTGGCTGTAAGGTTTTTTATTTGGCATCTTTGAATTGAAAATGGACGATGAGGCTTGACCTTCTTACTCTGACGAAACTAGTCGAGTTTAGTAAATAGCCATTATTTTACCTTACGATTCGGTTAACTCCGAGTTAATTTTTTAAACATAAATCATGTATTACAAAAGCATGTAAAAACAAACATGAAAAGAGCCAGGTAGACGGACGGACCGACATTAATGGTCTAATAATAATATGGGGTTTGGCTAAAGCCCAAGTATTATGGTTGCTTGTTAGCAAACAATTGAAAGTTTATAGGGTGGTTTCCAATATTGCTCTTGAATTTACTACTAATATAATGATACAATTTTTCGTCCCACAAATTGTTTTTCTTTCATTCATAAAATGTCTGTGTTACTCCCAAAGACTGTCAACCCTGCTTTCAGATCATAAGTCAATAGTTTGTTTTGCGTTTAAAAGTTCATTACTTATGCTCGTATTTCACATGCCGTCCATAACTTTTATGAATTCCGATTTGTCGGTAGACTACTCTCTCTTGCTTGGAGACTTCATTTCAATGTCTGACATGATTAATTATTTATGTTATGTTGTTCGGAAAGTATTTGAATGATGTTATAAATTATGCCTTCTGCAATATGAATGCTTTATTATGACTTGTCAGCCTTGGTAACCGACTGTACTTCCACTGCATCCTGTTCGTTCCAATTTGACTTTGTTTTAAAATTCTTAGCACATCGATTGAGGAAACTGAAAGTCGTTATGAAATTAGTTTCGCTACTTAGGCAAAGCATTTGCTAAGCATCTATCGAATTTCAAACACTATTACTATAAAGCTTGCATCATTTCCCTGTTTTGCCTAACTAACGATGACATAGACGCAGAAACGCCACTTAAAGTTTTAAAGACTTTTTTGTAAATTTCTTCACAATATCACTTATAAAGAGGATCAAATATTTGACGTAGTTTTTGTTCTGAATTCCAAAAATTTAAGGTCTTCAAAATTCTAAGTATAGTGTTTCCAATGTTAAGTAAATCTAGTTCTTAGCAAACCTACCTATTAGATATAGTCCTCAGCCCAGGTCGTCGACAGAACACCAATAGTGCTAACGAATTCGCCGCCGTAGATACAAGAAACAGGGCAAGGAGTACCACCTCCTCGACAAGCCGGTCGTTAGCTTCCATCCCCTCTGACATCAACGCTCGTCCAGGAGACAAGAAAGCCGACGGTTCCATACAAAAGTCATCACTAAACACTAACAGCACTTTGCACGCAATCTAACACTTAGTTCGCTCGCAACTGCAGTAAAGTCGCGTGAAGTTTCTTTGAGAACACGCTGGTCGTAGCGGCCGCGTCTTTCTCGATCCGCTGTCAGTTGACAACTGAATGGCGAGCGGAGCTATGCCGCTGGAAACGCGTCGCATCCCCACTCCGAAAGCGTTCACAAGTTTGGAGTTAACTATACATAGTGTACAACATACCTACGAGTATTAACTATGCCTCACGAGCTTTGCACAAGGGTTGGGGTATGAAAATTCGGATATGAGGATTCGGATATTTGATAGTTTCAGATAGCTTCAGTGGAATTCAAATTATTATTATTATTGTAATAGAATAAAACCTACCAAAGCAAGCGCGACTTTAAACTTACTATTAAATCGATTTTTTTAAATACTAGCTGATGCCCGCGACTTCGTCCGCATGGTTTACGTTTTTTCGATTCTTGCGGGAACTCCTTAATTTTCCGGGATAAAAAGTAGCCTATGTCACTCTTCCAGGTCCTCAACTATACCCATGCCAAAAATCACGTCAATCCGTTGCTCCGTTGCCGCGTGATTGAAGGACAAACCAACAAACAAACACACTTTCGCATTTATAATATTAGTATGATGATAGTACCTACCTAGTACCTACTTACCCATAGTAAAAATTATAATATCTTGCACATGGCCGTAAGATGTGTTTGAGTTAAATTTTGTATGCTTTTTTTTTCATGTCAACCCCGGAATGAACTAAGTTACGGCATTACCTACATTTACACTGTCTGGGTTTAGCTGTTGCCTTGAATTTTGGCATGGTTGGTGAAAAGTGAAAACTGAAAACGGAACGGTTGTCTATTTTGGAAGTTTCTTGTTTTAGTTGTCCTTACACATAATATATAATTTTTGCTTTAGTTAGTTTAGGTTTAGTTAAGGTTATAAAGAGGTCAGTTAACCCTAGTTACCAATTACCATACAGTGTAAGTTGTAAAAAAAAAGGCGAAAGATTTATACGTTTTGCCTCGTTGGACTAGCGGTTAGCATGGTTGACTGCGGATCGCGATTCGCGAGGTCCATGTCACTAATATGACAATAGTCGTTAAAGCCCGCTAACCCGCATTGGAGCATCGTGGTGGGTCTAAGCTCTAATTCCCTCTCTCCTACGAGAGTGGA
This sequence comes from Erebia ligea, assembly GCA_917051295.2. NCBI lineage: Eukaryota > Metazoa > Arthropoda > Insecta > Lepidoptera > Nymphalidae > Erebia > Erebia ligea. Next base: position 16,194,932 of record OU785228.1, read on the forward strand.
GGCCTGTGCCCAGCCAGTGGGGCGTTAATGGGCTGTAGTGGTTGTGGTGGTGGTGGTGGTAAGCTGTAACTCATACCTACAGTACCTATAGGCTGGTTTTATTGTGCCTGTGGTAGGTATAATATTACGATTCAAACTTGATGACGTCTCGGAAGTAAGCTGCGAGTGTAGGTTCGCGTAGGTAGGTACTTATAGTCAACTGAAACTGTCTACCTAATATTGTATTCAATTTCAGCGCATCGAAATTCGAAACGCAAGATGTTCCGAGAAGTCATTAAGTTTGAATCAGACTGTACCAAGAGCTTTGTAGTTTGTACTTTGTACCATAATCATTCAGAAAGCCGTCAGCCGTTACGATTTTAAACTTGGAACTGGCACACACGGTTACGCTCGTAAAGTTTTCGACAATATTTCATACAATACGTATGGTATTCATATTATAATGTATAGGTAATAAATGCATGAACTGCAATAAATTTTACTACACTTTGTTTCTCTTCGTGCTTTCGTAAAGTAAAGCATGTAAATAAATTATAATATGTGAGCAACTTTTGAAGTCAGTTTAGCTACAGTTTTGAAATGACTAGCTTAAACTTTGGTGAGTAAAATTTATTGAATAAAAATTAAAAAAAGGACTGTTTTAAGTTGTACCAAAAAAACAGTTTCTTTTTTTTTCAATTACGTCGTATAATTATTACTGAAAAATAACCTATTGCGTACCTACCAGGAAAACATATTAAAAATATTTGACGTACAAAATCCCAACGATTAACTTTTTGACCTAACGAGGAAAAATTGTACCGATTACCCTATCTATCTACTACTCGAATTACAGTTATAACACACATTCATTAACAGACAAACACTACCCGGTGTTGACAGACAATTTGGTGTTGGCTATCAAATCAGTAATAGGTACTTGATATTGATATGTAATAGGTATGTATAGTTATTAAATTATTAATTATATTTCTTGTTATGTTTAAATACCAGCCAAGCTTCTTGGATCGTTAGATGGCGATTGAAGATGAAAAGGCCTCGGTGGCATACAAGGAAGTTGAATAACATTATATAGTTTTTTTTAAATCCACCACAAGTTAGCCCTTGACTGCGATCTCACCTGATGGTAAGTGAAGAGATGCAGTCTAAGATGAAAGAGGGCTAAACTGTTAGGGGCATGGCAGTTATATTCAACCCATACCCTTAATCGGTTTCTACACGGCATCGTAACGGAACGCTAAATTGCTTGGCGGCACGATTTTCTCGATGGGATGATATCCGGTCACAGCACTCACAGCCTCCGTCTAGAATCTAGACCAAAGAGAGAATATTTTGCATATAAAATCTCAATTAAAATGCCATAACCGGGAATCGAACCCTGGACTTATAAAACCACAACGCTTACCACTCAGCCAGGGAGATCATCGTAATCGTTATTAATAAAAAACATAAATTAGCTACCTAGTTTAGAATTTCACGTTGATTAAAAAGTTAATAAACAAGCAGGTACCTACTCACCTAATTAGATATATTAAAATTGTATAAAAACTTTCGGAACTTTAAATTATTTTTGTTTCAACAACGTTAGGCTATATACTTATAACTTTCCATAATTTTGTGCTAACTTCAAAAAGCTTTTAATTAATTATTTATCCGTCGTTTGAATCAAAGCTTTAAAGGGTCAATTTCAACAAAGGCGTTTTTTTGTTTCATTTCGGTGAACTTTCGTATTATCAAGTTTTCTCAAATTTAAACAGTAGTTTATTGTACTTCTTGATACTCTTCATGCTCTTATTTAATGCCATCAAAATATACCTTAATAAACTAATGAAAAATCGTGTTTAAATTTGTGATGCCACTGAAATGAAAAATTCGTTCACCGATATGAAATAACTAGCCACCGAAATGAAAAAACCTATCCACCGAAATTAAAATCCACCGAAAACGAATATAAACATTCTTTCTTTTCTTCTCTGCTCACATAATCTTCTTCTGTCCTTTCTTTCATCTGCAGTCAATGCTTGCCTGGGCATTCTTAAAAAAATATGTCAATTATAGTTGGTAGATCGCGTTTCAACTTTGCATTCACCTGGTACTTTAAAATAAATAAATCGGATTATATTTAATCAAATCTCGTTATAGTCGGTTGAAATCATATGCGAAAGTGTGTTTGTTAGTTTGTTGGTTTGTCCAAGAAAAGAACAAGCAGAATTCAGATGCAATTACTCCACAACTGATCATATACATTGAAAAATGCAATGAATATAACAAAGAATACTACCTAGGCTTTGTCGACTATAACAAAGCCTTTGACTCAATAAAACACTACTACCTATGGCAGGCACTCGAAGAACAGGGAGTACCAACTAAGTTCATTAGATTAATAAAAGAGATAAATAGAAAATGTTCAGCACGAGTCAGACTAGAGAAAGAAGGAGAAGATTTACAAATAAAAAAGGGAGTCAGACAGGGAGACCCTCTATCCCCTAAACTGTTCTCAGCCATTTTAGAGAAGGTTTTTCAAAATCTAGATTGGGATAACTATGGACTTAATAATATAAATGGGAAAAAATTAAACCATCTCAGGTTTGCAGATGAACTTATTCTAATATGCAACAATCCTAACACACTAGAAATAATGTTACAACAACTGGAAAAAGAGAGTGCTGTGGTAGGTCTAACTATGAATACAGAGAAAACTAAATTGATGACAAATGGAGACCAAATTACTATAAAAGTTAATAACAAACCGATAGAATATGTTGAAGATTATGTGTATCTGGGACAAGTTATCCACACAATCAGATGACTAAAGAAGTTAACCAAAGAATAATTAACGCATGGAAACGATACTGGTCTTTAAAGGAAATTATGAAAAGTAAAGAACTTCCAGTAAATGCAAAGCAAAAAGTATTTGATACTTGCATAATACCGTGTATAACTTACGGATGCCAAACTTGGTCACTTACGAAAGCGAACACACATAAACTAGAAACTTGTAAACATAATATGGAGAGAAGTATGATAAACATAAAAAAGAAAGACAGAATAAACCTGAAAACTATTAGAAAGTGAAAGATGTAACAGAGCATATAAGAAGGATAAAGTGGCGTTGGACTGGACACATGTTTTTTTTTTTTTTATTGCATGATAGGCTTGCGCTTGCCGACAATCACGCTTAATACAAAGCAATGATGAGGGCTAGGTTGAAGCGCGCCCGCCTAGAAGATGCCTATTCACCTACCTTCAAGGTACTTAAGTTATACGTGGCAGGGAATACATGTGCTGGAAGGGCGTTCCACATCCCAGCGGTTCGAATTAGAAACGTAGAACAGAACCGTTTCGTTCGAGCTGACTGGACGTCAACCACATAAGGATGCCAACGCAAACGGTTTCTTGCTGTTCTGTGGTAGAACGGTGAGGGGGGAACAAGGTTGAAAAGTTCCTGAGCACACTCTCCAAAGTATATCCGATAAAAGACCGATAAGCAAGCGACATTGGTCGGTGCTGTAAGCAATGCAGTTTCGCCTGCGTGAGTGATTGATCGCCAATGATTCTTCGGGCCCGGCGATCAATCGAGTCTAATGCATCGAGTTGGTACTTGGCGGATCCATCCCAAAGGTGGCAGCAGTACTCCATGCCAGAACGAACTTGGGCCTGATAAAGAGCGAGGCATTGTTCCGGTGTGAAGTACCGCCTCACCTTGTTCAAGATGCCAAGTTTTTTGGCAGCTGTTTTGGCCTTTAACTCGATGCATTTCCCGAAATTGAGATTGGATGAGATTTCAATACCCAAGAGCTCAATATGATCACTGATCGGGACGGATATACTTTGGAAAGTTGGAGCCAAGGTGAAGGGGCTCTTTTTCGCGGTGAATAAACACGCCTGTGTTTTGGTGGCATTAAACTTGACTAAATTGGCGTCACCCCAATCGGAGACCTCCTCAAGAGTCAAGCTAACGCGATTCACCAACGCCTCTTTGCTCAAGTATCTCAGTAGCACTGGCTCTAGAACTGGACATGTATCTCTTCGTAACAATGCTGTCATCAGCGTACCCAAAGATACCGAGTTTGAGGAGATCGTTGATGTGCAGCAGGAAAAGTGTTGCGGAGAGAACAGACATTAATAGCCGGTCAGATGAGCTGCCGTCAACGACAACCCGAAATGACCTTTCCCTCAGAAAGTCAGATATCCAGTTACAGAAACCAGTAGGTATCCCGTACCTTGGGAGCTTACTGAGAAGACTGCCGTGCCAGACCCAGTCAAATGCCTTAGATATGTCCAGAGATACGGCGAGTGCCTCACCGTGTTTCTCAATGGCTTCACCCCAAGTGTGCTTGGCCTACACCAGAAGATCTCCTGTAGACCGATTTTTCCGAAAACGTCCGACAGAAGAAGATGATGAGAGACAGTGGTGGAAAATGGACTAAGGAAGTGACCGAGTGGTATCCGAGGGATGGGAAAAGGTGTAAAGGAAGGCAAAGGAAAAGATGGGAAGATGATTTAAGAGTGGTGGCTGGTGCTACATGGCGCCGAAAAACACAGGAGAGGAAGATCTGGAAGGCTCTGGAGGAGGCCTATGTCGCAGGACAAGCTGATGTTAAGAAATAATTTTTTTTTAAAATAAAACAACATAACATTGTAAAATATTTATTCAGCAATAAAGGCTATGATTATGATTATGTGTGTCCTTCAATCACGCTGCAACGGAGAAACGGATCGACAATAAATCGCACAAAAGTACAGGTCTTGGAAACACATTAGCAAAATGTATTCAAAGATTGTGAAATATAGCTTGAATTTTCACCGAAATGAAATAATAATCAACCGAAATGATAAAAACATCCACCGAAATGAAACAATTATACACCGAAATGATAAAAACTCACCGAAATGAGAATTTTTATCATTTCGGTGAGTATTTTGTCATTTCGGTGGTCAGTTTAGGCCACCGAATCAACCGAAATGAAAACACCGAAATTAAAATCATGGAAAAGAATTAACATTACGAGAAAACTATTTATTATAGGATGTAAGGAATACTTCACAAATAAACGTAGTAACATTAGCCCATTCATGAATACTTAAATAAATTTACTAGCTTATTGCAAGACAAGATAAACCTATACACGGAAATGAAAAGAAATGTGTTCCATGTCACCGATATGACATACTTATGTGTTTGACGGGAACACGCAGGCAAGCGGCGCCCGTCCTCCTACGATTAACATATAGAGGCCACAGTTGCGAAAGTTTTAAGCGCACGCGTGGGGAGCTAGAGTTGTTTTAAGCAAAAATATACCTGATAAACTTTTTGTCACCGAAATTAAAGAACTTTCAGTGACACATTCATTTTTACTTTCCTGCTATTAAACTGGGTAGATATTATTAAAAAAATACTTTGGGATTATACTATCACTATTCATGATTAAAATAAAGGTAGCCATAAACCTCAGTAACCAATATTTTTTGTTTTATGAGGAAATTTACACAGAAACATGTTGCAGTGACAGCCACTGAAATGAAAAATTCGGAGCTTTACCATTTATTTTTTTTAAACTGTAATCCTAATCCAGAAATATTTACAGCCTCGTACATAGGTAACTACCTCTTCTACCTAGAAAAAAATATTAGAACTGTATAGTAACGTTCTGCACTACCGATTTCATCCATGCCGCATAAATTTTGCTGTTGGGAAATTCACCCTAAAGCGAAAATGGTGAAAAGATTTAAGCTAACAATTTTCCAAGTTGCAAACTTTTGTGTCGCATGTAATGTAATATTAAACCTGAAAGGTCCAAAACCTTTCGGATACATCTCAAACTTTTCGACAAAAGATTGCTTAGTTAGAAGAATGGGACTAACTAATACACGTTGTTTCAATGCACTTGGCCAATAAATATATAGGCGCTTGGAGTGTCACGTTCGGCCAACCTTTCTGGATTTTCATACAAGTTTGTCAAATTTTCGTCAATAATATTTGCGCAATGCGCGTGTTAACAATGATTGAACATGGACCGGCACTCGCTAATCGCATTGGGCCAATATCTATAGGACCCATTAGAATCCATATTAATATTATAAATGCGAAAGTGTGTCTGTCTGTCTGTTACGCTTTCACGGCCCATCCGTTCAACCGACTTTGATGAAACAGGGATAGTTTGTATCCCGGGGAAGGACATAGGCTTTTTATTCCGGAAAATTAAGGAGTTACCGCGGGAATTAAAAAAACTAAATTCACGCGGACGAAGTCACGGGTATCAACTAGTTATTAATATTACTTAACTATTAGTATAATATATTGTATGTGATTTTAGCAGAATTTAATGTGATAAAAGATAATGTTCCATGACGACCTTTATAGTGCAGAGGTATTATTAGAGGGACGCCTTGGGTTCTATTCCAGGCAAGGGCATTATGGGTTTTATAATTTATTAATTGTCTATGGTCTGGGTCTGGTAGAGGGATGTGGCCGTGGATAGACAACTCTACCGGCAAAGGTATAACCACAGATCAGTTAAAATAACCCTTCCCAGTTTACCTCGCTATAGACTGCATCATCACTATTAGGTACCACAAGTAGAAGGAATCTGGGATCCTGGATGGATGGGTCAAGGTAGGATTGCTATCCGGGTACCCCGGATTTGTCCTAGTTTAGAGTGCGTCCCGGGGGTTTAAAAAAATTCAAGTCACTATTTATTATTTTACTAAGTAACCTTAAAAACACACATTGGGGCTGATTCTGAAGTGCACAATCTCTAAACTAAACTAAAATTAGAGCATTAGGTACAAATATTGCTAACCCTTTCATAATACTCCCTACGGAAAGGGACAGAACTAGATTTAAAGCTGCCATTTTAGTTTAGTTTAGAGATTGTGTCATACAGAATCAGCCCCAATGTTGACATGTCCGGGCTCTAAACTCCAAACCCCGGGGTTTTAGAGATGGGAACTCAATTTCAAGGGCTACTTAACTTGTATCTGATTATAAAAAATGTATTGCAGACCCGATTAGTCGGTTCATTACATAATTAAATTTGAAACAATGAGTGATTGTCTACTCTACTGACTTCCGCAAACCTTGAAGAAAACGTTAAGTATACCTAGAGCCTAGAGGTGATTCGCACTCCCTATAGGCAATAAGACACTGCTACACTTAATGTAAAAAAGCGGTGATAGTTTTGAAAAATTGTTGATAACGCAGTGCCTTACCCGATGCCCTACGTGAGCGACTAACGCGATACCGCGACTCGGTATGACGCGGCGCAACAGTATCAAACAGTAGCTGACCCTTCACGTGGCCTACGTTTGTCGCGTAGACAAGTTTGTCACTTTCTATGGCGTCGTATCGCGTCGCATCGCTTCTGTCGCTCATCTAGGACCACGGGTCAACTAGGACTACGGGTTAGTGGTTTCCTACGGTTACGCCCGGTTTCCTATTCGGATGGTTGGCGAGTCGAAACCCCGGCAAGCACTTTTCGGACTTTATGACTTTTCGGAGTTGTGTGCGTTTTAAGAAATTAAATACCACTTGTTTTAACTGTGAAGAAAACCTTCGTGAGGAAACCTGCTTACCCGAAAGTTATCTATACTAATATTATAAATGCGAAAGTTTGGATGGATGGATCGATGAATGGGATGTATTGATGGATGTTTGTTACTCAATCACGTCCCAACGGCTGAACGGATCTGGATGAAATTTAGCACAGAGATAGATTATTTATAGTCTGGAATAACACATAGGCGGGAACCAAAAAACCTCAATTCACGCGGACGAAGTCGCGGTCATTAGCTAGTTCTTCATAATGTTCTCAAAAGTGGATGAAGTCTACCAATCTGTACTTGCCCAGCGTGGTGATCTATGGCCAATCTGAGAGGAGACTCGTGCTCAGTAGTACTAGTGAGCCGGCATTGGGTTGAAGTTATAAAGTACTAGCTGATGCCCGCGACTTCGTCCGCGTGGATTAAGGTTTTTCGGTTCGCGGGAACTCTTTAATTTTCCGGGATAAAAAGTAGCCTATGTGCTATTCCAGACTATAATCTATCTCTGTGCCAAATTTCATCCAGATCCGTTCATCCGTTGGAGCGTGATTGAGTAACAAACATATATCCATACATCCAAACTTTCGCATTTATAATATTTATTTGATGACCTATCTGGATTCTGTCCCCCTAAGAAAACAGCGGGGGGACAGACTTGAAAGAATTAGTTCGATCTGTCCCCTCGTCGGTAACAGGGGGGACAGATCGAATTTTTTATTCCTATCTGTACCTAATCTGTCTCCCTGAGGGAACAGCTCAGGAGGACAGACCGGAATAGATCAGTCGTACAATGATACATTTGTTCTCACAAAAAAATACTAAGTATCTGTACTCGTACGTGACCAAAAAAACCTTAAAGAGTTTCTGAAAGCCGCGATGAAAAACGTAGTAAGGTAATTTAGGGTTATTGGCTTTAACCCAGAAGTGATCAGCATTCGGTCGTTTACATTTATGACGACAGCTAGAGTTACGTTACCTGAGCAGTGCCAAAATAAATACGCTCTACTGAAATAGCCCGTTTTAGATAGATCTATTAGTAGTACGTCCAGTAATAAATCTAGTAATTTCTGTTGACGCTTGCTACTTCCTGATTTAACACAATCTCGAGTTACGGCCAAATGTTGAAAGAATCCATACAAAAGATTGCTTAGTTTGAATAATGGGATTTAGTGATATTTTAAAAGGACCTACCTAATTAATACTACACATTGTTACAATGCACTTGGCCAATAAATATATAGGCTCTCGGCGTGACACCTTCGGCCAAATTTCTGGATTTTCATAGAAACTTATATTTGCGCAATGAATGAACTAGAAGTTTAATTCGCTATAATCCGCCACAGTAGACAAATCTATGTGGTATAGTGCGTGTCTTTCACCAATAGCATGCGAACACCCACCACCCAGAAATTCGCACCGGCACAGCACCACACCACACAAATCCTCCAAATCACTCTCAACGTACGTTTCACTCCGAAACCGGAGCATCTTCAGGAGATGTTGACTCGACAATGCGCTAACAATCATTGAACATGGACCGGCACTCGCTAATCGCATTGGGCCAATATCTATAGGAGCCATTAGAATCCATACTAATATTATAACTGCGATAGTGGGTCTGTCTGTCTGTCGGCTACGTTTCACGGCCCATCTTTTCAACCGATTGTGATGTAATTTGCCCGCGGCCTTGTCCACGTGTGGTTATTTGTAATTAAGCGAGAACTCCTTAGTTTTCCGGGATAAATAGCCTATGTCCATCCCCGTGATACAGCCTATCTCTGTACCAAATTTCATCAAAATTGAAAGATATTGGATATATGAGATAATATGGGATACTTTATCCCAGAAAATCAAATCTCAAAAAGAGACTTTAGATCCTACGAAATCTGAAATAAGAATCTGTTTTCCGACCCAGTGGTAGAGTCAAAACATGACGTATCACGTAACATAAGAGACACCTGTATGTCCTACATGTTATAAATAAATAAATAAATAGGGATTTCCCGCGGAAATTAATCCACGCGGACGAAGTCGCGGGCATCGTTGAGTTTATAATACTTGTTTTAGTATTTAGGATTAATAATACCTATTGCAATAGATAAAAAATAGATAATATTCTTATTATCACAGAGAATAGGAGATCGATGTACTCGTAAGATAAGTTTATGACTCCTCGTGTATCGCATACTTTGTCTCTAACATGCCTCGTTGGCCCAGTGTTATGTATGTTCGACTGATGTTTTTTTTATCTTCTACAAGTTAGCCCTCGACTGCGATCCCATCTGATGCGATGATGCAGTCTAAGATGGTAGCGGGGCAACCTGTTAGGGGCATGGCAGTTATAAACCCATACCTACCTCTATTCGGTTTCTACACGGCATCTTACCGGAACACTTAATCGCTTGGCGGCACGTCTTTGCCGGTAGGGTGGTACCACCGGTGGTGGTGGTGGCCACGGACGAAGCCTCCCACCAGGCCAAACCAGGGAAAATTTAGAAATTATAATTTCCTAAGTTGACCCTGCCGGGGATCGAACCCGGGACCTCCGCACGTTTTAGACAACAGCGTTCAACGCGACAAAGCCGACAAACAAACACACTTTCGCATTTATAATATTAGTATGATTAAAATTTTTGGTGGGAGGTTTCGACCGTGGCTAGATACTACAAATCTGGACTCTACTTATATAATATTATGTGTATCTATATTCTTTACATTTCCGGTCAGTGCTTGGCACTGTTATAAAGACGTGGTTGTCTATTTTCTTTGGTCTAGTAAAACATTATTTATCGTAGCACCTAAACCTCTCGTATATCGTATATTTTATTGCTTTTCACCCACAAGCTTCCCTCATACGTTATTTTATTCCTGCGTCGCTCGTAGGAAGGAGTGTAATTTTGTAAGATCCTTTCTCAACATTTTATTGTTTTGACGTAAGGCAAAAGTATAGTTTAAACTTAAGATTATTTTTCAACTTGCTGATGCCCACTGCTTCGTACCTACGCGTTGAATAAGATTTTTAATTCCCACGGGAATCAATTAATTTTTCGGGACAAAAGTACCCTATATATATCCATCCAAGAACTTCCATCCCCAGGTCCCCAACTATATCCATGCAAAAAATCACGTCAATCCGTTACTCTGTTGGGGCGTGATTGAAGGACAAACAAACCCACTTTTGCATTTAGAAAATATTATACTATACTACTAGTAATCTAGTATACTATACTTGCTTAATGTATAAGCACATTACTATAAGTACCTACCTGCCTGCTTACTGATTTTTAAATCTACGTACTTTGCTGATTTACTCGACCCCATTAAAGCGGACCTACCGTCCGCGTCATCAACACCATACTGAGAAGTATAATTTTCTACCTGACTCTACCTACGTCGAGTAATGTACAAATTGTTATCACGTAGAAAACTTAATGTATTGTCATAATTGTACGAATAAATCTTAATAAACCAAGATCTGGTGGCCATTTCTACTACTAAGTCCAACATAAAAAAAATTACACGCTGTATTTTGGCCACGCCCAGTGTAAAAGTTGGTTGTGTTGTAGTACTATTAAGTATTTATGCTGTAGTACAAAAATAACATTAGGTTTGAATAACCTATCGATTACTCACGATTTTAAAATAGTACAAGTACAAAAAAATACATGAATCAATCATGTATTTTTTTCATCTTTGAATCGATCTGCTTTTATTTTTAGAATTAAACAATCTTCAGGTGAAACTATAGGGTAAAATCAGATGTTTTTTCGGACGGAAATAACGTATGTACACGTCACTTCCGCCGCAATTAGGCGCTAAAGTGAACAGATGTGTTGAGGGCGTTGTTTTCGAGGTTTTTTAAAGTATTCAGAATTTTGTTTTTGGTGCCATACATTATAAACTCTATTGTGGTAACTCTAAGTTTGGTAACACTTGCTTTTGCTGACTGATTTTAATAAAAAGGAATCCCGAACGTAAGATATTATGTAAAAATGTACTGTAGATTAGATAAAATATAACTCATGATTAACTTTAGTCTATTTAAATCCTATTTGAAAAACACTAACTACAATGTGTTTCAGGTTTTATTATTTTAGATGCAGAAATCCACAGCAATCTTCTGTGTGGGCTCGACTCTTACAATTATTTATCTGTATTTCGACTTATAAACAACTTTTTTGAACTTAAAATAGACACAATAAATTAAAACAGCTTTATTTTTATAAGCTAACAGATGCTCAGGATTTCGTAAATATATGATACTTATACAAATTGCACTCACAGTATTACGCAGATAACGATTTGTTGTTAGATATTATTCTGTCTTGTATCAATACATGTTCATAAGCTAAATGGAATGAAATTATTTGAAATGATTTATTTATTTCATGTAGGACAACCTGTGCCACTTATGATACGTTAAGACTCTACCACCGGTTCGGAAAAATGATTCTACTGAGAAGACCCGGCAAAAACTCAGCAGTTGCTCTTTTCTTTAAAAAGAAAAAGGTTACAACTTACAATAAGAAAACAATACAACACATACATTAGGTACGTTACAAGTATTACACTGACTTGTGGGTCACTGGATGCGAGGCCGGTTGCTTCCATGCAACTTTGTCATTCAGAAAATCATCGATAGTGTAATAATCTCGACTTAACAAATGCTGTTTAACACAGTCTTTAAATTTATGTTAGAGCTTTATTATGTCATATATCTTTTACAGTCCGTAAAAGCTGGAGCTTGAATGGAAAAATCAGTACAAACCGGATTAAACCGGATGCAGAATGCGCTAGGTCGGCACTCTGAACAAGATTTATCAATAATTTTACTTGGTTAGACTTCAGTAACATCCTGATTTTTGACATTGAAATCGTAACTAAGTTTTGCAATCTCAGTTGTTGCTGCTGATTTTCTCGCCGGCTCTTCCCAGTAGAAACTGCTTCCCGAACTGGTGGTAGAAACAAAGCAAGGTGTATCATAAGTGACAAAAGTATACTCTTTCCTATAAGCGAAAATTAAAAAAAAAACTTTCGCTATTTTGCGTCATATTTTGTCGTCTCAAAAAAACTAACAAATTATAGAGATTTAAGTGTTTCCTTGTCCACTATTTTTCAGTTTTTCTACATATTGTATAAATTTATGGTACTTAGGTACAAAAAAAAAATTAACACCTCTTTAAAACTTGGATAGAAGCAGGAGTTACTTTGCGGAAGTCCATGATAATTGATAATCAAGGTACACAAAGCTTAATTCGCTAAAATCCGCTAAAGCAGACAAATTAATGTGGTAAAGCGCGTAGCTTGCACGTGTAGCTTCCGGAACATCCTCAGGACTTTGTAATCATGATGTTAATAACCTCTATTTATACAGGTTTTATTTACACCTCCCGGTCACCGACTCTTATACTAAATGAAGTAAGTGTACTCTCGCTCTCATAAACATTACGGACATTACCTTACTTCCTAATAGAGCTTCACGGACAGTACGTCACACGTGCGGTGTTCTGACGGAAGACTTTAGTTCACGCCGGAACATCTTCATAACCTGTACCAAGCACAAGTTCGGTCGTGCATAGCGTACTGCAGCCATTTGCGGGATGGCTCTCGGAGTACCGTCTTGACTCTTGATGCATTGGATTCGGGAGATCGTCGCGCCAAGAGACTTATTGGTAACAAGCGCTGGTCAGTTCAAAGCTTGGAATATCGGAGCAAATTTGCCTGTCTGTCGGTATTCTACAGGATATATTTCAGAGAGTGTGCTCAATAATTATTCGATATGGTTCCTCCGTCAACTGTTTATCATTGAACTGCAAGGCATCGACAAGGTCTGCACCCTTACGCAGTCGAAATTCCCCGGGCTCGTACGAAGCGATTTGCTTCCTCGTTCCTAATTCGAATCGCTAGGATATGGAATGTCCTTCCGGCTTCCGTTTTCCCCTCCTCTTTTAATATACCTACATTCAAATCAAGAGTGAATAGGCATCTTTTAGGCAAGCGCGCTCCACATTAGGCTGTATCACCACTTGCAAGCAAGTCTGATTGCAGCCAAGCGCCAGCCTATATATGTATTTTAAAAAAAGATGTCTTTATTATTAATAGTACCCAAATGTGTGACCTGACCAAAAATACTTGGATTCCTAGAAGTTACGTCTTTGTGTGTTCTATCGACTCCAAGGGAACATATCCACAAGGACAGCATAGAATGTCAGTACCTATATTTTATAAAGTAAAATAGCCTTCTATAATTTTCCGGTCATGTAAAAACGTCTAACGTAAGCCGATGTCCCACAGATTGCGAAACATTATAAATAGATCGATTAGCCCGCCAAATGAAACTGAAAATTGCTGAACTCAAGATAATATAATATATTGTTTTAAGTTATGACGTTAATATTGGCGACGAATGAAAAATTACTGCGTTGAGTGATTGCTAATATTTTAGATCTCAGAAAAAAAAAATCCTGCAAGTCTTTTCGAGTACTTTAATCATTAAAACGTCATCTATATCTATAGTAATATTAATTAATTATCAATGGATGGATGGATGTTAGTTACTCAATCACGCTAGATAGTCTAGTCAACAAGTGCTTTTTGGGTCAAACTTTTTTCAATCCTCCTCTTTTCTAATAAATATTTAGAATAGAAATATTTCCTCCTCTTTTGAATCTTTTTTCAAATTTGAAAATGACAAATAGTTTTTGAGATACTTGCAAGAAACCAAACCCCATTTTTTTCAGTAAATTATTAATAACTTTTGCAATTTTTGCAAGCGAGTCTTGAATTTTGTTCGAAAATCATCTTCACGCTATTCCGAATCGAATGACACCTCGTTCATATTTTTCGGAGGCGGAGAAAAAAGTTTGACCCAAAAAGCACTTGTTGATGTTGACTAGACTTCGAACGGTTGAACAGATCTAGATGAAATTTGGCCCGGTGATAGATTATAGTCTGAAATAACACATATAGGCTAATTTTTTTTATATTATACGTTCCCACGGGAACCAAAAAACCTCAATCTACGCGTTTACTTAAAAAAGGTTTCTTAGTTTAAAACTAAAACTAAATTAAAACGAAGCAACTTTGGATTGCGATCTAAAGCATCTAAACCTACCGTAATCATAATAATCCATACTAATTCCATACTAATATTAAGTGTCTGTCTGTCTGTCTGTCTGTCTGCTACGCTTTCACGGCCCATCTGTTCAACCGATTTTGATGAAATTTGGTACAGGGGTAGATTGTATCCCGGGGAAGGACATAGGCTACTTTTTATCCCAGAAAATTGTAGAGTTCCCGCGGCAATCAAAAAATCTTAATCCACGCAGACGAAGTCGCGGGAATCATCTAGTATATTATAAATGCGAAAGTGTGTTTGTTTGTTGGTTTATTGGTTTGTTGGTTTGTTGGTTTGTCCTTCAAGCACGCCGCAACGAAGCAACGGATCGACGTTATTTTTGGCATGGATATAGTTGAGGACCGAGTGACATAGGTTACTTTTTATCCCGTAAAATTAACGAGTTCCCACGGGAATCAAAAAAAAACTTAAACCACGCGGACGAAGTCGCGGGCATCAGCTAGTGTATAATATGTGAATCAGCTCGTAGTGTATTCCTAAAAATAAATGAATAATGAATGGTGCATGAATAATTGTTGTTTGTTGTACATTGTTTGCCTACTGAAATAGAGTTACAAACAGAAGCTTATTTAGTATCAATGGTAAACATTGGACTCGTGCACGGTTATCTCCACTGATAAAATAATCTGTATTTTGGGGTTAATCCCAAAAACTAGTGATCTGATTTCAAAGTTTCTTTTTACTTTGTGGATAAAGTTTCCTCAGTAATGAGGAATACGACGCAGAGAGATAATCTATTTATATAAAATTCAAAGTCCTGACTGACTGAATTAATTTTACAATAACCCAAATCAAAGTCAAAAAATATTTATTCAATTAAAGGTAGGTACAATACACTTATTGACGTCTAGTTACTTACAAAATATGATGGTGATAATCAGTTACGTTATCTTAAAACTAAAGCTACGAGGGTTCCAAACGCGCCCACAACAAACTCAGCCGGGTTTCTTTTTATTATCACCATATTACAATATCGTAAATTACATTAGATTTATAATTATAACACAATTATCATCATCATCGTAATAATCAATAACAGAAAGAAAAATCTTTTTCCTTCGTTCCACGTGTGCTATTTAACATCACTACCTACCTACTTCTAACTCAAAAAACCCTACCCCCATCATTAGGCCGGGGATTTACCTGTCAAAAAAATGCCATTTCATACTTTTAAACCACCATCAGCTCGACTACAAGGAAAAACGAATTTCACCTTATCATTCTCGTTTGGAATAATATTGTTCGAGAAAATGGATTTTTGTAGTGTTTTTTTTTAAAGCTCATGTATTGTAATAACAGACACATTGGCATTAGTTTAAAAGCCGGTCAAGTGCGAGTCAGACTCGCGCACAAAGGGTTCTGTACCAGAACACAATTCAATTCAAAATTCAAATGTTTTTTATTCAAATAAGCTTTTACAAGCGCTTTTGAATCGTTATAATATGAATCTACCAATATCAATATAAATTATTTAAGTAAATAACAAGAAATATGTCATAACAACACGTAATCAGCTGTGAAATAACTGGCTGACGTATTAAGGCGATAAACTGGTAGCGCCTGACAAACGATGCGACACACTAAGAGTGCGGAACCCTAATTATACGACTGCCTGAAAAAAGAAGTATATTGTTTTCAGGGTTCATGTATGTATGTATGTATGTTCTTGATTTAACTGAGGACCAACTAAATAAACTTGAGCGAATTAAAAAATTAGCTATTAGGTTTATATTAATTGGTTTGCGCAAATTTGACCACGTCTCCGAATTTCGTTCAAAGCTTAAGTGGTTACCCATATATTCGATTTCGCCGGAATCTACATATTGTTTCTCTTCTGTACTGTGTATTGTTCAATCCCATGACACCTGGTTATTTAAAGGATAAGTTTAAATATCTTGGACATAAAGACCAGATAGAGTTCTACGGTCGGCCGATATAGGTACTTATTCTTGAGGTGCCTATGCGTCGGACTAAATATTTCCAAAGTTCATTTGCACTCAGGGCCGCCAGTCTATGGAATGAACTTCCCTCACATATTCATCGTGCTAAAACCCTTAATAGGTTTAAAATTGACGTTAAAAATCATTACCTATCTCTTTGTTATCATTAATAGCGACATATTTATTGTTTTCTTTCTTAAATTTATTTATGTATTTATTGGTATGTCTATTAAAATTATTTTGTATATATTAGTTTATCATAATATTATTATGTTACATAATGGTATTGGTTAGTTTATTTAGCTATTAGTATTTAAGTATATTATTATATTTTTTACACCACCTCCCTTTATCCCCTTCTTCATTTTCTCCCTAGTGTTAAGGTTGTCTGGAAGAGATCGCTATTTAGCGATAAGACCGCCTTATTGTACCTACTTATTGTTGTTTTCTGATTTGTAATGTGTTCCTTTGTATATCTGTGGTGTACAATAAAGTATATACATACATACATACATACATATGTATGTGAGTTTGTATATTCCACCATAACTTCTATACGCCTGAACGGATTTTGATGAATGAGGTATAGTTAGAATCCTTAGCTTATTCCGGGTGACATAGGCTAGTAAAATTTAAAAAAAATTGATAGGGTGGCCATGGTCCCGCATCAAAGACTAAAGTTGAATTTATTTATTAAAAATGACGTTAACTATATTGTCATCATCAAGAAAATGATGAGTAGATTCCAAGATTCTTTGTGTTATATTCACTTGTTAACGATTTTCAGATTTAACTTAATTGTGCCTTGTACTTGTACCTTGCTTCTAGCCAAATTTCACGATGCGTCAACGGGAAGTACCCCAAAAAGGTTTAGGGTTCTTCCCGTTGATTTACTGACGAGTATCAAGAATCAAGATATACTCGTAGATAATATGTGGCTTAAACGGCCGTATCTTTTGATTGCGTTGACTGATTTGATTGATTGATTTTGACGACCTCTCTGGCGCAGTGTCCGTGGGAAGTCCCGGGTTCGATTTTTTTATTTATTTTATATCCACTATACCAGTTAGCCTTTGACTGCGATCTCACCTGATGGTAAGTGACGATGTAGTCTAAGATTGTAGCTGGCGAACCTGTTATGGGGGATGGGGGAATTTCCCGCAGGGTCAATAGGGATGATGCCTATATGAAAAGTGAAAAAAAAGTGCGATGAAATTTGATGACGTCACAACTGTGAATTTTATACAACTTCCATACTAGAAGTGCGTTTTTAAGTTTGTTTAAGAGCTGCTATTGATTGAGTTGTCATCGTCACTATTTGTGAATTTATAATAATTTCTGAATTTTCTCTGGTCTGGTCTGGTGGGAGGTTTCGGCCGTGGCTACTTACCACCCTACTGGCAAAGACGAACCACCAAGCGATTTAGCGTTCCGGTACGATGCTGCGTAGAAACCGATTAGGGGTATGGGTTTAATATAACCGGCATGCCCCTAACAGGTTAGCCTGCTACCATCTTAGACTGCATCATCACTTACTATCAGGTGAGATCACATTCAAGGGCTAACTTGTAGGGAAAAAATGTACCTTAGACCAAAGTATTTGATAATAATTTCAACTTGATACCCTCCACGCGTTCCCGAGAAAAAGCAAATTACCATATTTTTTAGCTCAATTATGAGCTAAAAAAATATGGTAATTATTTCAAGATCAGTAAGGAATAAGGATACCTTAAGTATACTTCAATTTCGTTTATTTTCTTAGGTAGATTCATTATTAACTAGATGATGCCTGCGACTTCGTCCACGTAGATTAAGTTGTTTTTTATTTCCGCGGGATCCTTAATTTACCGCGATAAAAAGTAGCATACCTATGTCCTTCCCCTGGTAACAAACTACCCCTATACCAAATTTCTACAAAATCAGTTGAACAGGTGGGCCGTGAAAGCGTAGCAGACAGACAGACAGACAGACAGACAGACAGACAGACACAATTTCGCATTTATAATATTAGTATGGAATGGATATACCTAATGCATGGTTGGTACTTGGTAGGTAGGCTATCAAAGCAGGATAAATTGTAAGCTCTTAAAGGTTTTTCCTCGTTTTAGATGGGTTTAGAGGAAAATTAGAACTGTTATCTTTGCTTTGACCTATTAACACAGAATAGTTAATAGTCTACTAGTACAGAATTTGCCTGGTAGGAGGCATCGGCCGTGGCTAGTTACCACCCTACCGGCAAAGACGTGCCGCCAAGCGATTTATCGTTCCGGTACGACACCGTGTAGAAACCGATTAGGGGTATGAGTTTAATATAAACTTACCCCTAACAGGTTAGCACGCTACCATCTTAGACTGCATCATCACTTACCATCAGGTGAGATTGCAGTCAAGGGTAGTAGTTGATAAAAAAATGCTACTTACTCCTCACACACCTCGCTACTCCCGCTTCTTAGCAAATTTGTGTAACAAAGTTTTTCTTTCTTCTAGGCTCTAGCTTTCGATCTTATTTAATTGAAGCGACTTCAAGTAATTGTGAATACTAATATTATAAATGTAAAAGTTTGGATGGATGATTGTGTGGATGGATGGGTGTTTGTTATTTAATCACGCCAGAACGGCTGAACGTATCTGCATGAAAAGCATAGAGATAGATTATAGTCTGGAATAACACATATGCTATTTTTTATCCCAGAAAATTAAAGAGTTCCCTCGAAAAGCAACAAAACCTCAGTCCACGCAGACGAAGTCGCGGATATCAGCTAGTCTCTACATACCTAAGTATAGTAATTTTTTCATTATTTTTCGGACTAAAATGTATTATTCACCTACCAGTGAACATTCTTGAGGATTAGTCATTTATTTTGCAGATATCGTATAGATATAGAATTACCTAAAGTTCGTTTTTATCTTTTCTCGGATATCTTAAAGATAATACAAAGTCTTAATAAAGAGTAGAATTACCGTACAATAGGATATTTATACTTAATTTCGTCTACTGCTTAAACAGTCCTATAGTATAAGTTTTATCGTAGGTAATAAATTATTTAATCGACTTGTTTTACGTCATAATATTTGGTTACTAACGAACGATAAAAATGTGTACAAATATAGTAATGAATATTGAACACTAATTTTCCAGCTATTTGCTGTTGCTACAGTTTCCTTGAACTCGCCACATTTTTTACAGCTTAGTATATTTATGGTAGCGTCAGTCTGTGACTGAAACCATGGCGTCAGTGGCATGAAACATGATGACTTTTTTAGTATTATACCTCAAACATGGCTATAATAATATTAATATTATGTACCTAACGTTACCTAGTACGGTATCACTGTCAAACCCCTAATCTATCTATACTTATAATAAAACTGTAACAGGTCCAATTCTGTACATTGAAGATATTTTGAAAATTTTTTTTGGAGGGCACTCATTATTCGATACTGAAGCCAAATCTGTATTTTTTTTAGTTTTTGTCTGTCTGTCTGTCTGTCTGTCTGTCTGTCTGTCTGTCTGTCTGTATCTTGGCCGCGCATCACGCCGAAACTACTGAATGAATTCAAACGAAACTTGGCACGATTTGAGCCCATACTACGAGGTAGGACATAGGATACTTATTATCCCGAAATTCTACCCCCGAAGGGGTGAAATAGGGGTTGAAAGTTTGTATGAAAGTCCTTAATTTCTCAAGTTATAGCCATGAAACTTGATATATGAGCTGCGGGTTGAAAATGAAAATATATGTGTTTCACAGTTTTCCAAAATTCCACCCCCGAAGGGGTGAAATAGGGGTCTAGAGTTTGTATGAAAATCCTTAATTTCTCAAGATAAAGCCATGAAACAGCATTTTGGCTTTTGTTAAAATATGAAGAAGTACGTGCTTCACCACTAAAGGGGGATTATTCCGTGGGATAGTAATATAGGCTACTTTTTATCCTGGAAAATTAACTGAAAAACTTATTCCACGCGGACGAAGTCGCGAGCATCAGCTATAAAGAATATACATACATACATACATACATAGGCTACTTTTTATCCCGGAAAATTAATGAGTTTCCCGCGGGAATCGAAAAAACTTAGTCCACGCGGACGAAGTCGCGGGCATCAGCTAGTACTTATAATAAAACTGTAACAGGTCCAATTCTGTACATTGAAGATATTTTGAAATTTTTTTTTGGAAGGCACTCATTATTCGATACTGAAGCCAAATCTGTAATTTTTTTCATTTTTGTCTGGCTGTCTGTCTGTCTGTCTGTCTGTATCTTGGCCGCGCATCACGCCGAAACTACTGAATGAATTCAAACGAAACTTGGCACGATTTGAGCCTATACTACGAGGTAGGACATAGGATACTTTTTATCCCGAAATTCTACCCCCGAAGGGGTGAAATAGGGGTTGAAAGTTTGTATGAAAGTCCTTCATTTCTCAAGTTATATCCATAAAACTTGGTATATGAGCAGCGGGTTATAAATAAAAACATACGTGTTTCACAGTTTTTCAAAATTCCACCCCCAAAGGGGTGAAATAGAGGTTGAAAGTTTGTATAAAAGTCCGTCATTTCTCAAGTTATTTCGATGAAACTTGGTATATCCACGCGGACGAAGTCGCGGGCATCAGCTAGTAAATCTATAAAAGTTTAAGTAAAATAACTTATATTGCGAGTTGCGACTATGTCTCTTTCCTTAATATTAGACGTTTTTGACTGAGTGAAGCGAAGGTCTGTCTACTTGAGTGAATTTGCACTTGTCCGTCCGTCCGTCCGGCCGTCCGTCCATCCGTCCGTCTGTCAGAGCCTTATATCTTCTGAATTACTGAACGTCATTACTTCAAATTTAAATATAATATGTAAACCGATGGCATCCAGCCGAATATGGCTTAAAAAGTTATAAAAATCTTTATTTCAGGGGGGCTCTCATAGAAGCGAATGCAAAGTAAAATATTTTTTATAACGTTACATAGGGTTGCGGTATATCATTTTAAAGGTAATTAGAAATAGAGTCCAAAAATATTTTTTTTTAAATTGTTCCCCTAAAATTGACGAAATGGGGGGCTTTCAAAGTGGCGATTTTCAAACGTCCAAAGTTGACCTCAGAACTCTCAATTTTCTGAAATGCTGAGCCTGAAACTTATCAATTATTTGAATTATATCCTGTACTTGAACAACAAATACTAAAATTAGATAATTATTATAAGGAAACGAAATTATATAGTTTTTAATGAGCTTCAGTATTAAAAAAAATTAAACATGTAATGTTTTGTTAATGAAAACGAATTAAAAAATATATTCTCGTGGACTTGAGAAATATTTCCGTGATTTGTACTGGCATGATCACTGTTTAAAATGCGTGTTTAGAATGCGTAACGTCTGTAAAGGCGTTTAAAAATAAATAAACAAATACCAATATCGACGTAGCAACAAACAAAGAACTAGTGACGTGCTCCGAATGAAGTTATCGATGGAGAAGGTCGGCTGCTGACGAAACGGACCCAATTTACAAGAGACAAGCGTGTAATCGTGGTTTAGAATCCCACAAACTTATCTTAACATTACGTTCAATAGGTAAGTAAAATATTTTTTTTTACTGATACGAACCGCTAGGGCGTGGAACACCCTCCCAGCGCACGTGTTTCCTGACACATATAACTTAAGTACCTTCAAGGCAAGAGTGAATAGGCATCTTCTGGGCAAGCGCGTTCCAACCTAGACCTCATCATTGCTTTGTACTAAGCATGATTGTCGTCAAGCGCAAGCCCACATTAATTTTTTTTAAAAAATCGCAACGCTGTCACCGGATCAGATAAGTTTGTCGGACTATTTTACCGTCGCTTATCATTTTAATATTGTTGACGCTCTTGTTTCAGAATTATAATCCTTATTCTTAGGACGTCAAGGTACGTCATATATGAAACTGAAATATTAAATTAATACTGCTTTAAGCGATGGTTGTAAGCCCCCAGTATCTCTACTCAGGTAAAAACTGGTAATTTGAATAACAGGACACAATTTTCAAACTTCAAAAGGAGTCATGTCTGGTCTGTCTGGCAGTCGTAATTCCTTCCTCCATGGGTCTGTCTATTAAAATACTTCAGCCGCAGCCTGTTACCACCATAGCGGCAATACCGTAAACTAATTAGAAACGATGATTCTCATTAATAAATCATACTACTCACAGTTTAATTACATAGCCCTATTTTCGTGCAAAATCCATGTTGTCATTCGTCCCTCAGGACGTAATTTTATATTAGCAGGGCGATTATGTAAAGCCTGCATCAATCATTGTTACAGTCTCAATTGTTTTGATTGGCTGGATTTTAGGTATTTTTGCTGCGTCAATGGAATTTGGCCAATAGTGGAACAATGTTAACCAATCAGAGGTGATTGCGATCGTTACACTGTGGCTGTCATTTTTAGATCAGGTGAGATCGCAGTCAAGGGCTAACTTGTAGTAGATAAAAATAAAAAATAAATAAAAAAAAAGATAATCGCTCTGCCAATTTCATAGCCTATGTCACACCGTACGCAGGATTTATAAGGGAACCTATAAACTGTTAGATGCCATCAGACATCAGTATCAATGGCAATGTTAATTTATCTGTGTTTTGTGATTATAGGAATGAAACGGAGTGTGAACCACAGATTTGTACTTAAATCTGTGGCGTAAATTATGCACGTAAGTTGTCTATGTTCACATTATACATTTTCTGTGATTCAATAAATCGAAAGTGTAAACAAGTTTTCAATAAATACATTAAGTATTTCGTTTAATTAAAACCACGCCTTTATTAAAACCGACAACATATTATTACAAAAAAAGTATATCGGTTTACGGTTAACACGAAAATGTCTTATGACTCGTACCACGCGATGAACATCTAGCGTTTCTCTGACCGCGCAACATGTAAACACACGTGCTCAGAGCAATGTGACAGATTGCGCAAGAAAGCACATGGTAACTCAACTGTATACCCACAATAATTCCATCCTCTATAATTATACATTTATTAAAATAAGTACTTATGTAGTATGCGGTATTTTATATGGTTTCTACGAGTTATGAAACTAAAGTGGCAATTAGACGGCACAGAAAACTTAAAAGTACCTTACGTTATAGTGTATACGAGTATAGTACAGAACACATAATAGCTATAGCTCGGTATATTGTTTGGCTTTGGTTCCTTAAAGTGTTGTACTTCAGAGGATCGTCTAGTGACGAAACGCGACGCGAGTAGGTATTTTCAATAATGCTATCTGTTTCACAACGCTTCGCTGCTTTCGGGTGATAAGGATAACGTTTTTACCCCTCCAAACGTTTACGAAATTAGACAATTTTGGTCTCATTAGATTCAGTTCGGCTCACCTTAATCTAGGCTCGTACGTTTTATTTTTTTAAGTATTTTAGTTTAGTTAAATTTAAAAAAATTGAAATACTCAAGGAAGATTTAGGTCAAAAATATGGATATTTAGACGCTAATACCTTTTAAACTAAGCAATATTTCTTTAAAATTAAAACGTACGAGCATAGTTCTTCATTGTATCTGCAACATTTCTAAAAATTATGAAAATTGGACAACATTTACGGGAAGAAAAACGTTATCACTTTTTGTATGAAAACTTACAACTAGACGATCCTCTTAATATATACCTACACCTCACAGAAAACGTAGCGCTCGGAAAAGAAAACGAACTTTTCATAAACCTCTTAATTATAATTTATTTAAATTATTAAAGCAACGCTCGCTCTAGCAATGCCAAGGACAACGGTTACCTATGTATTTACTATTTACACAATGAAATAGTAAATTATTATATTTTTTTCAAAAGAGCAACCGCCGAGTTTCTTGCTGGTTCTTCTCGGTAGGAATGGCATTCCGAACCAGTGGTAAATTCATTCATTTGACGATTCGAAAGCACTTGTAAAAGTTTATTTCAATAAAAAACGTTTGAATTTTCAATTTTGAATTTTTTTTTTTGAATTAGTTGGATTAGGGCCGATGTATTTAACTCAATCATTATCTTAACTTAATTATTATAATAACTTAATTATTATAATTAAGTAAGTAATATTATTATGTCCCGCGCAACTGGCTTTGTTCCGTGAGGGTACACACAATTATTATAATTATTATTTTGTTAAAGAAATAATGAGCATGATCGGAAGTCAGCAATTAATACTTGCAATACATTGCAGCAAGACTGAAATCTGTATGCCATTTGCTTCACAATTAAAGAAGTAGGTATAGCGGCAGATGCAATTATTCAATTTGTTTACGGAAGTTACTCGAAGAAGACGTAAGGAATGCAATTTTTTATCTTGGATGATACATGAATCTTTTATGGTAATCGGAATTATTATTGTTGTTACCACAACACTTTATAAATTTTAAAAATTTTAAATTTTTTTTTTTTAATAACAAAATCTTTTAAAATATTTTTTTTTAATAACAAGCATGCCATCTAGCGACTATATTATACTAGCTGATGCCCGCGACTTTGTCCGCATGGATCGAGGTTTTTGGTTCCCGCGGGAACTCTTTAATTTAAGATAAAAAGTAGCCTTTGTGTTAGTTATTCCAGACTAAAATCTATCTCTGTAACGAATTTCATCCAGATCCGTACAGCCGTTCTGGCGTGATTGAGTAACAAACATCCATCCATTCATCCAAACTTTCGCATTTATCATATTATATAGTACCTATAGATAACGATATTTTTGCTTTTTTAGTTTTAGTTATTAATGAACTTTGTTTTTATTTTAATTTTTTATCATACCAAGAGATCGACATTAGTTTCAAATAAGTACACTATTTCCGAACCAATCATTTGCTCATTAAGTAGTCTATCTATCTATACATATATATAAAATTCAAAGTCCTGACTGACTGACTTATATATCAACGCACAGCCTAAACCGCTGGGGTTAGAAACTTGAAATTTTGACAGTAGGTTCCTTTTGTGACGTAGGCGCTCACTAAGAAAGCATTCCTCAAAATTCCACCCCTACGGGGGTGAAATAAGGGGTTAAAGTTTGAATGAAAGTCCGTCATTTCTCAAGTTATATCCATGAAACTTGGTAAATGGGCTACCAGTTAAAAATAAAGAAATACGTGTTTCACAGTTTTTCAAAATTCTACCCCCAAAGGGGTAAAATAGGGGTTTAAAGTTTATATGAAAGTCCTTCATTTCTCAAGATAAAACCATGAAACTTGGTATATGAGTTGCGGGTTAAAAAAGAAGAAATACGTGTTTCACAGTTTTTGAAAATTCGACCCCCAAAGGGGTGAAATAGGGGATGAAAATTGGTATAAAAGTCTTTCATTTCACAAGTTATAGGCCCTGAAACTTGGTATTTGGGCTTCCGGTTTAAAATTATGAAATACGTATTCCACAGTTTGGAAATTTCTATCCCCAAGGACGTTTGTCCTATATTTATAGGACAAACGTCCTATAAAAAGGAGAGTTTGTCCTTCAATCACGCCGCAACAGAGCAACGGATCGATGTGATTTTTTGCATGGGGTAGGTATAGGTGAGGATCTGGAGAGTGACATAGGCTTCTTTTTATCCCGGAAATGAAGGAGTGCCTGTGGGAATTAAAAAACTTATGCCACGCGAACGAAGTCGCGGGCGTCCTCTAGTTACTATATATAACTGCCTCGTTGGTCTAGTGGTTAGCATGTTCGACGGCAGCCGACGAGGTCCTGGGATCGAGTCCTGGGTCGGGCCATAATAATGTATCGGGTTTTCTGACAAGAAATTCTCAGTACTAGCCCGGAGTAAGGAAGTTGGCGGTGTTTCACCCCCGTGCCTCGGAGAGCACGTAAAGCCGTCGGTCCTGCGCCTGATCTCTCTCCGGTCGTGTCGGATTTTCCGTCCCATCGGGCGGGCAGAGAGTGCACCTGTGTTGAGTGTGTATGCGCACACACTTGTGCACTATAATATCTCCCGCGCAGATGGCTAATCTTTTTTTTTTTTTTATCCACTACAAGTTAGCCCTTGACTGCGATCTCACCTGATGGTAAGTGATGATGCAGTCTAAGATGGTAGCAGGCTAACCTGTTAGGGGCATGGCAGTTATATTAAACCCATACCCCTATTCTCTCTCTATTCTTAA
This sequence comes from Erebia ligea, assembly GCA_917051295.2. Lineage (NCBI taxonomy): Eukaryota > Metazoa > Arthropoda > Insecta > Lepidoptera > Nymphalidae > Erebia > Erebia ligea. The sequence goes on from OU785228.1 coordinate 16,221,660, forward strand.
TCTCTCTGGAGATAGGCCGCCGTGGCCGAAATTCGGTCGGGAGGACATTAATTATGTATACCTACTTAAGTATTGCGCTGTTGAGCCTCTAAATATATACCTACCTACGAAATACCCAAAATGTATGATCCTTGGGGTGCGGCTCGGTTGTAATGTAAACACACCTTGAGACTGAGAACCCAAAGGTCGAACCTTGCATCCAAGGGCCAAATTAATGTAAACAAACCTTGTCTTTGCCTACTCTGTACTTGTGAAGTGTTACTTTGCTAATAAAGGCACCCTCAGGATGGGCTTTTCTTTCGACAGACGCTACAATAAAGTTGTCTGATACATTTTTATAATTATTTTTTGTTGGAAACACAACATAAGAAGGTATTATTTCTTATTTACTAGATTTTTTTTTATCCACTACTACTCTGCCCTTACTACTGCCCTTGACTGCGATCTCACCTGATGGTAAGTGATGATGCGGTCTAAGATGGTAGCGGGCTAACCTGTTAAACCCATACCCCTATTCGGTTTCTACACGGCATCGTACCGAACGCTAAATCGCTTGGCGGCACGTCTTTTGCCGGTAGGGTGGTAACTAGCCACGGCCGAAGCCTCCCACCAGGCCAGACCAGGGAAATTCAGAAATTATAACGATGCCCGCGACTTCGTCCGTTTGTATCTATAAAGTTTATTTCATTCGCGGGGGAACTCCTCAATTTTCAATAAAAAGTAGCCTATGTCCTTCCCCGGGATATATCATGTAATCTACCGCTGTACCAAATTTCATCAAAATCTGTTAAAAAGATAAGCCGTGAAAGTGTAGTGGACAGACAGACAGACACTGTCGCATTTATAAATGGATCTATGAAAATTGGTAATTGGGCATTCGGTTAAATTAAAGAAGTAAGTACCGTCATGGTTCAGGGCTTCTGATATTTCATCCGAGCGAAGCAGGGGCGGGTCAGCTAGCATGTAGAGTAAAATTATATGTCGTACCTACTTAGTATAGAAGGAAAAACAATCGATAAAAATAACACAACACAACTCTATCATAATTATGTGTATTGAATAATATATAAATAGTACACATAATTCAATACCATTATTATGCTCAAACGAGTAGATAATGTGAATTGTAAATAAATTGTAATGTGAGAAAAACGTGACAAATATGTTAAATCGCTATTGGGGATTGGGCAACGCCACGGTACTAGACACGTGTGTATTCATTCCTTATCAACAGTATGTATAATCCTATCATCATATACTAATATTATAAATGCGAAAGTGTGTTTGTTTGTTGCCTCGTTGGTCTAGTGGTTAGCATGTTCAACTGCGGCCGACGAGGTCCCGGGTTCGAGTCCCGAGTCGGGCCATAATTAAGTATTGGGTTTTTCTGTCTAGAAATTCTCAGTACTAGCCCGGAGTTAGAAAGTTGGTGGCGGTCCCGGTTATTATCACTAACATGATAATAGTCGTTAAAGCTCGCCAACCCGCATTGGAGCAGCGTGGTGGGTCTAAGCTCTAATTCCCACTCTCCCATAGAGATATAATATATAGTTACCTCTATGCACTCTCCTATGAGAGTGGAGGCCTGTGCCCAGCAGTGGGACGTTAATGGGCTATAGTGGTGGTTTGTTTGTTGGGTTTTCCTTGAATCAGCAACGGATCGACGTGATTTTTGGCATGGGTATAGTTCAAGACCAGGGAGAGTGACATATACTACTTATTATCCCGGAAAATTAGGGAGTTCCCGCGGGAATAAAAATATAACGGGAGGTAGTGATAATGCAGTCTAAGATGGTAGCGGGCTAACCTGTTAGGGGCATGGCAGTTTTATTAAGCCCATACCCCCAATAGGTTTCTACACAGCATCGTGCCGTAACGCTAAATCGCTTGGCGGCACGCCCTTGTCGGTAGGGTGGTAACTAGCCACGGTCGAAACCTCCCACCAGGCCAGACTAGAAATTACCCTCCTGATACAGTCAAGTAAAAATTACAGTTGTTTACTTTTCACACACATTTTAGTTTAATATTGCGTAATGTTATACTACTCGTGTTGAGGTTCACAATCGTCATAATAGGTAATCTAGAATGCACTAAGTAACGTGAGCGTGATGCGCGCTAATCACGTTTGATCACGGGTGGCTGAGGTCTAGACTCTAGAGCCTAGACCCGAGAAATATAAGAGTCTGAGAGCTGATGGTAATGATATGTTTTTTTATCACAAGAAGCAAATGATGAGGTCTAAGTTGCGCGCTTGACTAGAAAATGGTTTAGGTACTTACTAAAAACTTACATGTTAGTAGTCCAGTCATTATACATATACATTTGGAAATGCATGTGAACCGAGAAGGCTAAATTTTGGATATTACGTGGGGGGGGCTATTTCCTATGTGCATTTTCCCACACGTACCTAATATCCAAAATTTAGCCTTCTCGGTTCACATGCGTTTCTGACCCGTTTTTTCAGACGTAATGACTGGACTATTAGTAGTACCTACCACACGAATTTGAGCGATTACCCGTGGCACCACTGGTTTGACCCATTGATGGAACCACGGGTAATTTTATTTACTTGCAGACCCACTACACTATAGGGGTTACAATTCAATTGATACTTTAGAATCTTGGTCATATCAATGAATGGACATCATCAGTGACATAACAAACGTAAACAAACATTTTCTCCATACAGTTGTTATAATGTGAATAAACTTTAACAATGTTCAACCTTTTAAAAGTTAACAACCTTTTATAATAATTTGTAGGTTTATCTGTGTGAATTCCATTATTCTATACAGAATAGAGTATAATGGTTACGTCTATGCCACCAAAGCGACTCGTGTTGCCGTCAGTTTTGCCACAGTGCAGTGTTCATACTGATGTTAGCGGTCTCCGTTTATGTCGCAGAGGAAAACTGCCAACAAAAAGGCGTTCCGCCTTCGCAGGGATACTCATATTCTTTCTCTTTTATATACTGTATTATATTCAATATAAATAGAGCTGCCATTTTAGTAAAATTAGAGATGGTGTAAAACATAACTTTCAACGTTAAAACGTTTGAAGCTAGTGATAATATTTAATATTATCTTTAAATCATCTCAAGTAAAGCAAAATCCGTTGCAACAATAAAATGAATCTAATGCAAGCTGCTTAAAGATCAAAATGCAAATTAAGTAATGATAGCTGTCTCGATCATTTCCTTGTTTCAGAACAATTATAGCTAGTACTAAAATTCTACATCAATGAATAGCTATCAAAGCACTACATCTGTCTCCTAGGCCTGAGTCTGTCACGTTTGTCCCACTTTACAGTCAGCAGAGAGGGCTACGTCCTTGACGTTTACGGAAGCACGTGGCTGTCTGTCTATTTGTATCACTTCTATCTATTTTTTAATTTATTCTTTTGACTGCCAGTCCAGTGATTTTCATTATTTTTGAGTACCTACGATTATTTTCACAGCATGAAAAGGGTTTAGCCATGGTCCACCACGCTGGCACGTGGATCTATATCTAACTAGATATAGATTAATCCATATTAACATCCCATAGTATGTCTCTGTGTCTATCTTTTAATAGGCTTGGTACGGTGCCTCTCACGGTCTTACTTATTTTTGAAGTGAAAACTTCTTTAGCCGCGTTAAGCACTTTTTGGTAGGGGGTAAACTTATGGATTCGCGTCACCGACATGCTCGCGTTGTTACGATAACAAAAGGTCTTAAGTATAAATACACTAAATTCGTAATTCGAGTATTCTAGTAATCAACACTTTTAAAGACAAGACAGCTGGACTATTAGATCAATTGGATTCAAGACAGACCGTAGGAAAATACTTACAAAACGTACTTTGAAAGACGTAATTGAAAGTTGGATTGAAGAGTCAAGACAGCCTATAGAAAAATACAAAATGTACCTACTTTGAAAGACGTAAATAGTCGAACGTCGTCCAATGGCCCTGTACAATGTACCTTTATGTATTACTTTCTATTTAGTAGGTACTTAACACCTGAACCAACAACCATCTACGTCTAAGGAACGTGCCTAGACAGATTGCAATAAACATTTTTTAAATGTTAAGTATACTAATTTATTGGGTATTTTACAACAAGTCAAATCAGCAACTTTTTTCAAACGTTCAAATTATTTTTATTAATAAAGAAAGTGGTTGTCAACTTTTTACTGTGCTTCCAAATTTTTTTTAATCAGCTATGATATTTCAATGGAGACAATGGAATTACCTTGGGGTCATGTTCTAATTAACATTAAAATAATACAAAACGCGTTTTACTTTTCTTAGTCGTTCACCATTGGCACGCAAGGGCAATTTAACCATTACGATAATTATTATGGTCTACGTCATAATGTTTTATACTTTACGACGACGATATCTTCTTCTCATGTATTCTTAATCATCATGTAAAATAACCATGCCTTTAAAAAGGGCGTTTTTTTTAAACATTAACACAGTATAGTTATTATTATTTTTTTATTGATAGGACATACCCGATAGGACATTACAGTTTCCCAATACGTCTTATCAGGCTACAATATTACATATTTATATGACTAAAATTACACATACAAAAAAATAACATTAAAAATACAAAACAATAAAAAAAACACATATTAATTATTAATTATTTATGTAATAATATGAGTATGGATGCCGCGTCCTTGTAATTTTACATAATGAATATAATTTTAAAAAAAGCACGGCTGCCCATATTGAATTTTTTTCTAATAATTTATACCCAGTGTCACTCGGAAGGATGTAAAGATTCGAACGATACCCCCTTTCATCCAAATCTTTTTTAATGCAATTTCTAATTTCATTGTCAATAACTTGGTTCGGCCACATTAATTTTATTGTCAAAAGTATAAGGTTTAACTTAATGAGACTTTTGCAATAATTGAAAATGTTTTGAACTTCATTTTTCCATACTAATATGAAATGTTTTCTACATTTTTTTCCATACTTAATATTATAAATGCGAAAGTGTGTCTGTCTGTCTGTCTGCTACGCTTTCACGGTCCACCTGTTCAACCGATTTTGATTAAATTTGGTACAGGTATAGGTTGTATCCCCGGGAAGGACATAGGCTACTTTTTATCTCGGAAAATTTAAGAGTTCCCGCGGGAATGAAAACACTTAATTCACGCGGACGAAGTCGCGGGCGGGTGTCTACCCAAGTAACAATTCGATGTCGTATAAAAGTCGTGACAACGTTTTTTGTTTACCTTTTAGTCCTAAAGAAAGGTTGTATAAACGTTATTATAACGTTTACAAAACGCGAAAATGGCCCCAGTTATAAGACCATTTGTCGTTTAATCGTCACATAAAGGTCGCGGCGATGACCATTTACGTCGTTTAGACGTCCTGTAGACGTTGCAGAATAGAACGTTTTGATTATTTAAACGTTACGAGATAACTCTTACATAGTTATATTAATGTTGTGAAATGCCTAAAAAAAATAATTAACTAAAAATTTATGGTTAGAAGGCAATTAAGTAAAACTAATTCTATTAAAAATTAATTATTCTATGTTAGTATTATATTGCGTAGCGTTGATTTCGACTGGAAACTTAATTTTTACGAGAAAGTATATATGAAAATACTATGAATATTTTAATGCCCCCCCGTGATTTTGTGTTTTATGCATTATATTTAAATAATTTCAAATTATCTCTTCATTCAAAACTTCCGGCCATGATGTTTTAGTTAGTGTCCAACCTTTAAACGACGTTAAAATAACTAGATGTCGTGTAAATGTTTTTGTGACGACCATTGAAAACGCCATGTTTTAGACATTATAGGGTTCCTCAATATTATTAGGTGTAGGATAAGTTGTATTAAAGTTGGGTCTAGACTCCTACTCAACTTTAAGTCTTACTAAAGTTGGAGTTTGACACTTATATGACTTAATGTCTTGTAATAGTTATATTGCAGTCACAAGAAAACTACTTGGTTGTATAAAAGGCTTAACCACGACGACTAAAAAACAAAGTAATGTTAGTTATATAAATGTTATGAATTAACGTCTACATGACTGTCAGTCATATAAATATCATACACCGACGTTTATACAATCATACGAATGTCGTATAAGCGTTGTGGCTGTTACCATTACATAACGTCATATAATTTCGTTTTATAGACGTTTACTCGACTATTTATTATAACTTAATAGTCGCACGACTAAAAGGCCGAATCGATGACATCTATAGGACGTTATTGTTGTCTTATTACCATTATAAGACTACTACACAACATGACGTCGTATAACTCTAGATTTATACGACTTTTTTGGACTTTTTTGCTACTTGGGCTAGTATTAGAACTTCGCCGCTTAAGGCCCACTTGTACAAGGCTGAATATAATAATACTGATTTATGCGATGGTTGTAAGCCTCCATTACAATTTTTGTAATGTCGTTCGCGTCGTAACGTTTTAGGGGTCAACACGCAGCAGTTCAATCAACAGAATAGCCTTAATTACGGGGCTTTGCCCTTTTGTACCTATACTAGTTAGGTACAATATATTGCCTATTATAAATGCCTTCTGTAGTATTAGTTCCTATCTAGTTACTTTTTTTTGACCGACAGACTTTAAATGAAAGTCGTAATATACACAAAATATCATTTCGGTAAATTCCTAATTAAGGCCCACTTACACAAGGTCGTTGAATGTGCTTGAGTTAAATTTTCTTACCCGTCCTTATCATGTCAACCCCGGGATAAACGTAACAAAAAGTGACATCATCACAAAATGTAACTAAATCAGTTTAGGCAGTGTTGTGCAAGTCGGCCTTAATGTCTGAAATCCATACTTCCATACCTATTATAAATGCGAAAGTGTGTCTGTCTATCTGTCTGCTACGCTTTCACGGCCCATCTGTTCAACCGATTTTGATGAAATTTGGTACAAAGATAGGGTGCATCCCGGGGAAGGACAAAGGTTATATCCCGGAAAATCAAGGAGTTCCGCGGGAATCAAAAAAACTCAATCCACGCGGACGAAGTCGCGGACATCATTTAGTAATCTTTATAGGTACCAGACGTACAGACTTTGTCTCACCATTACGGTTATTTTTATAATTTTGGTATGGAACCCTAAAATAATAATAAAAAGGAATGGAACCTAAAATCTGTGACCTTGATCACTTCCTTGTATCCATTCACTATTTAATCCTGCACATAACTGGTACACCTCAATGTATAATAGCGCAGTCTAAGAAAATAGGTAAGTACATAGGTAGGTACTCTCTTTTCACAGAGGATGAAATGGGGGTTGGAAATTAGTATATCATAGTCCTATGTTTTTGTAGTTAGTATAAGCAATTTCACGAAAATCCACCAATCAAGATATAAAAATATAGAATTAATCGATTCGGCATACAACGACATTATTGTTATGAAAAAATACATCTAAAAATAACTTTGAAATCTTGCCCCAACAACCATTCACAAAAACATGAACATAAAAAAACGCTTTCATGTTTAAATGTATTAAGCTTGCGCAACTACTACATTATACCAACTTAAAATCAGGAATTGAACACCTGGGTCCAACAAAAAAATCATCTGTATACGATAGAATTATCTTCAAATAATTGTTTTTCTTTATTCTTTCTGGAAAAAGTGATAATAATATTTTGTTAAGAAGGCCACTTTCGTTTATTTTCTTCTTTCTAGATGAAAGTACCGCTTTGATGTACGTTTTAAAAAAAAATCCTATATGGACTCTATGATTTTCACCGCGATGTATTCAATAGTTATTTGTTATACAAGAGTGAAATAGTTGTTTTTTAACCGCGTGCTCAATTTTGATGACCGAGCAAGCGAAGGATTTAAAAATTAGAATCCTGAGCGTCAGCGAGGGAATCAAAAGAGCATGAGGTGAAAAATCTTTTCACTCGAGTGCAACACGTAACTTTTCATCCCACCTCAGCGAGGAAATGACTAAATGCAAAAAAAATCACAAGATTAAATTCAATTCTGTTAATTTCTTCGTCACTAGAATCACTCATTTTAGGTTTTTCACTTATTTTAAATTTTCTTGTTTTTAATCGGTTTTAATTTTAAACAATATGACGTGAAAGAAAATGGTGCGCGCAAAGCAAATTAAAAAAGTACACCAAGAAGGTTACGAGTGTGAGTTTTTGACAAATTAAAAACGATTGTATGGAAATTCGGCACCATAGAGGTACAAGTAAATAGGTTCTAATGATGTTTTGAATTCACAAACTTCATAGACGAGTGATATTTACTAACGTGCACACGATGTTCTAAATTCAATTTACTTTATCCTCTAGAGGATAATAACGGCTTTTACCTTCAGATATCGAAGAGTAAAAATACTCTTTCCGAGATGGTGGGATGAAAAATATTTTTTTCTGAGTTTTACAGATTACTACAGAACTAGAAAAATGACCTTCTTTTCTTCTCTTTCTATACCTACTTAAATTATAAATACATTATAAATATACATTATAAATCTTTTAATACTGGAAAGAAACCACTGGAATGTATATCCTGGTTCATGAACATTCGAATTCAAAGAACTGGTCCTGTAATTTATCTTATCTACTGCGATACCTACCAATGATAAATTTAATTACTAAGTTCCAGTCGCATGACAGGCGGTTAAAGTTACGTTAAAGTAACAGTTAACTTTTAAACTACAATAAAAGTGAAATGGGTTCCACAAAATCAGTATCTGATTTTGATTTGGCCCAAAAGCCCAAATCAGAATCAGATACTGATTTTACACTATACAAACACTATACAAAGTGCGGTAGTCCTTTTGGGACAACCGCACTTTGTATAGTGAGTTGTTACCAAAAAAAAAGAAAGATGTCGTGCAACAAATTTTGGCCTATTGGTACTTAAATTGTGTTTATTTTTTCATTTTCCGTGCGACGAAGGTTCCAAGATACCATTATAATATTGTCATTTTTATGTTTTAAAGCAAGTTATATATACTTTGTGCTTGTCAAACATCTTTTATAACTTTGTCGGTTGTGCTTGAAACTTAGGTAATGGAGGTATGACCAGGTACTGGCTTCTGCAATCTACTTTGCTTTTGATTGGTGGTCAATGTAACCGTAACCATGACTTAACTTTAATCGCCTATCTTGCAACTTGATCATCGAATAAATATAAAAAATTAAAATGGCGGTAATTTGATTTTTGTACATAATAACTACGAAACTACTACCTACCTACTATTTTTTTCACGGTATTTCCTGCTTAAATTATTTATTACATAGGCTATTACTTAGACTACTGCGGATCATTGCTATAGAACTGTCAAATTTAGTTTAGATATAATATTTTTAGCCCCTTGATTTTAACAATGTTGGTCACATTGTTAAGATCAAGAGGCTAAAAATATTATTTTACAAAAGCTACGTCTACCCCAATTATTGCTAAAACAACTAATCCGATTTGGATAAAGTTATTGTGATCGTTGTATTTCGGGTCTGAGGGGTCATTGTTCCGAGTAAGGCGATACGCTCACACACTGAGTGGATGGAGTGATGTTTTTCTTTTTTTATCCAGAGCCGCGCAAGCACTCATGGCGCATCGCAAAAATGCAGCTCGTTTCACCAAACTTCAACTTAGCGAGCCGGGATTCTACTCGCTGACACTCGCCGAGGATCTCTACCTTAACCTCCCTTGCGCAGTTATGAGCACTGCTGGCCTTACAAGTGGGAGACCCGGGTCGATCTCTAGGTCACTTTGACATTTTTTCTAGTCGTAGCAACGTACTATTACCTATTCTGTGATTGTAGCTAGTTACTACCCTACCGGCAAAGACACCAAGCGATTTAGCGCCCCGGTAAGATGCTGCGAAAAAACCTATTAAGAGAATATAGCATGAACGGGAACAATTATATTGCATTCGCGCTGCTCCTTGAATAGAAATCCATAACACCCCATAGGGACAACTGCAGCTTGGACCCATAATACCTCCGCTGAAAAACAGTCGAATTCTTACTCTCGTATTTAGTATATAACAGGTTAGCCCGCCGCCATCTAAGACTGCATCATCGGCCGCTTACCACAAGGTGAGATCGCAGTCAAGGGCTTACTTATTGACTCCACTCCACTCGGCGCACTAGGTTTGCGCTGGCCCTTACTCTGAAATATAATATTACTAGCTAATGCCCGCGACTAGTGGTAGACTAATGGTAGATTCATTCGACTATTCATAAGCACTTGTAAAAAGTCTACTTGAATAAAAAACTTTTGAATTTGAATTTGACTTCGTCCGCGTGGACTGAGGTTATTTAGTTCCTGCGGGAACTCTTAAATTTTTCGGGATAAAAAGTAGCCTATGTTTTATTCCAGACTATAATCTATCTCTGTGCCAAATTTCATCCAGATCCGTTCAATCGTTCTGGCGTGATTGAGTAACAAACATCCATCCATACATCCGTCAATCTATCCATACATGCATCCATCCAAGCATTTATAATATTAGTACAGATAGTATAGATTCTGAAAACAACTGTACCGTAAATTATTTAATCATAACCTGCGTCCAATTTAACGCGAGCTGCACACACACAGCGGCCAAATTTTGATGAATTAATTTGACACGTTCTGAAAGGTTATACACGAAGAAATTTTTGTGGTTTTAAAGCCGCGGCGAGTTTAATCGCCTTTAGCAGTACTATCGACTCAATTTTTTTTAATTTTTTTTTAAGTACTTACTTTTTTGAGTTAGACTTTTTTTTCGAAATAAACTCGAAACTGTGAGAAACATTAGTAGTGGTACGCGGCGAAGTTCAAAGAAGCTAGCCGGCGCGAGCGGCGTCTGACGTCAATCATCGAACCGATTCGGGGTTTAAAAGCCCCGCCCCTTAATCCTTTGAAACGGCCCGCGCGCCGCTGACCGCTCGCGGCTAGCCGACTTCCGGCCTCAGTTACGCAAAACACGTCACACGTGCCGTAAGTGGCGCTAATTCGTTTCAAATACGCGCAAAAATGGATCGCCATTACGAATACTCCAATTTGGAATACCTAAGTAGGTATGGTGCAAATGTACGCCTTTGCAAATTACAATGCGACAGAAGCTTGACGGCTCTACGCACAACCGGATCACTTAAATTCCCTTCGTCTGCGAGGAATCCGAAACCAACAAGTTCCGTCGAGTATCACTATCTTAGGCGCAACGCAGCGTTTAGTCGACCATGGGCAATTCCGAACACCAGAGCAGGTTCAAGGTCGAGGTCGTCCCCGCATGTACTCGCCGGAACTCGACGAGGAAATCTGGAATACTTACCTACTTCGAACGCGATCCTCGGCGAAGCACCCGAATGGCTGCAATTAGGTTTAACGTGAGCCAGTATTACGTGTGGAAGTTGTTAAACTCAGAAGGCTTACATCCATACCATTTTAGGCGTGTACATGCACTTCACGAGAACGATGGGCCAGCTAGGATTGAGTTTTGTCAGTGGTTATTAAACAATCGTGAATTAAGCATTCTGTGGACTGTCTAGTCAACTTTTACTCGTATTGGAATTTTTAACCAGCACAATAAACATTTTTGGGCCTTTAACAACCCCCACGTGATCCGCGAAAGTGCTCAAATCAAAGAAAGTGCGTAAATACGTGATTGTAAAATTTAATACCTAAAATAAGTGTACCCACCTACCTCGTGAGCTGTAAATAACCTGCAATGATTATGTAAGTACTGCCGCCTTAAAACTTTCATCGAATCTTTACCTAATGTTAAACAGCTGATAGCCGTGGGTACGTAAGTAAACGACCAGTCGTGCGCCGCTCGGTTCAAGCGTCACGTGACTCGCTCAGTCAGCTGGCGCTACTAATTGAACGCAACATTTTCGAAATAATAATTTCTCGATTTTTTATTTTTTATTTTAATACTTGGGTCAGGATAAATGGTAGAAGTAAATTGTACTGTTAATTTCGAATCACCTCTCAGGGGCCTTAAAACCACTAAAAATTCAGCTTGTATATTTCGTACACCGTGTAGCAGAATTAATACTCTATTAATAGCTCTCGTTATATCATTAAAATTAATTTTGTCGCCGAAAATATTTTGCCCGTAAGTCAAAATTAGCAGAAGACTAAGTATAATTGACCGAGCGAAGCGAAGGTCTCTGAGTCTACTTGAGTGAATTGGCACTTGTCCGTCCGTCCGTCTGTCAGAGCCTTATATCTTCTGAATTACTGAACGTAACTACTTTAAATTTAAATATAATATGTAAACCGATGGCCTCCCGCCGAATATGGCTTAAAATGTTATAAAAATCTTTATTTCGCGGGGGCTCTCATAGAAGAGAAAATAAAGTAAATTTTTTTAATAGCATTACATAGGGTTGCGGTACATATCATTTTAAAGATAATTAGGAATAGAGTCCAAAAATATTTTGTTTTTAATTTTTCCCCTAAAATTGACGAAATGGGGGGCTTTCAAAGTGGAGATTTTCTAACGTCCAAAGTGGACCTCAGAACTCTCAATTTTCTGAAAGGCTGAGCCTGAAACTTGATCAATTATTTGAATTATATCCTGTACTTGAACAACAAATACTAAAATTAGATAAATATAATAAGGAAACGAAATTATTTAATTTTTAATGAGCTTCAGTACTTTTAACAGAACTTCACAATGATGTCAATAGATAGCGCTCTGTGATACCGCGAGTGGCTAGTTACCGCCATACTCTGAAATATACCGGCGTCCATATTATACAAGCGAAAGCATGTTTGTTGGTTTGTCTTTCAATCATGCTACAACGGAGCAACGGATTGACGTCATTTTTGGCATGGATATAGTTGAGGACCGCATTGAGTGACGCATACTTTTTATCCGGTAAATTAAGGAGTCCCCGCGGGAATCAGAATAAAACTTAAACCACGCGGACAAAGTCGCGGGCATCATCTAGTTTATAATATAAGTAGGATTAAATTCTTGATTTGCCCCTAATTCTTGGAACATCTATACTGGATGGATATCTGATACTCAATCACGCCAGAATGGCAGAACAGATCTGGATGAAATTTGACACAGAGTTAGATTATAGTCTGGAATAACACTTATGCTACTTTTTATTCCGGAAAATTAAAGAGTTACTGCGGGAATCAGAATAAAATTTAACCACGCGGACGAAGTCACGGGCATCAGCCAGTTTATAATATTAGCAGGATTCAATTCTCGATTTGCCCCTAATACTTGGAGCATACATAAGAATAAATGTTGTATTATCTGCCCCTTATCCATACGTTTCGCAATAAACAACATCAACAAATGACTTCCGTCAGTCCGCAGATCTGTCTGCCGATAGATCCCACGACGCAGATACCGTGTGCGCCCAGCCGCGACAACAGCTGATATATTATATATACGACATTAATATTTACGACATCGAATTCATTGGCGAAACAACTGGCGGTCTTGACCGTGAACTCTAGTCTCTGCTTGTCTAGACCTGTATAGAGACGGTGTTTTTATACTTTTTTTGCTAGCTTCTGACTCTGAGATACGAGTATATTTGACACTAGCTGATTTCCGCGGCATGGTTTAATTCCATAAGTTTGTTCCACGGGAACTCCTTAATTTTCCGGGATAAAACCAACAAACAAACATACTTTCGCATTTATACTATTTATTAGTATGATTATTGTATTATCCTACTCGACTTTAGCTCGTGTATGTTTATTTTTACCTCTGCTTTTGGTCTCTATCATCTCTCGAATCATAGCGTGAGTACTACTTACCATCTGGAAAATTAAAGAGTTCCCGTGGAATTCAAAAAGTTTATTCCACGCGAACGAAGTCGGATAGTACCTACCTAATACAATTATTATGATATCTTATTTTATTTTTATCTAATCTAAATATTATATAACTGACTGACTGACTGACTGATCTATCAACGCACAGCTCTAACCACTGGTCGGATCGGGCTGAAATTTTGCACTCAGATAGCTATTATAACGTAGGCATCCGCTAAGAAAGGGGTTTTGAAAATTCCACCCCTAAGAGGGTGAAATAGGGGTTGAAAGTTTGTATGAAACTCCGTCATTTCTCAAGTTAAAGCCATGAAACTTGGTATGCTTTCAGTTAAATATGAAGAAGTACGTGTTTCACCATTTTTGAAAATTCGATCCCCAAGGACGTTAAATATAGAGTTTGTCCTTCAATCACGCCGCAAAAGGGCAACGGATCAACGTGATTGCATGAGTATAGTTGAGGACCTGGAGAGTGACAGCACAGAATAGGTAATAGTAGTAAGGCTACTTTTTAAACCAGAAAATTAAGGAGTGCCTGTGGGGAAAAAAAACAAACCACGCCGACGAAGTCGCGGGCATTAGCTAGTTATGATTACAAATCCTACTTACTTTCAGTTGACAGTCCCACCCTGGTGGGAAGATAAGCCCCGGCAGACAGTTTTTAATGGTTTTTCAGTTAGCTACGTTTCTATTGAGCAGTTTTCTAATCTAATTTTTGCCATCTATTAATTTTATGAATATCTCTATTTACCTACTTATCCACTGTTTTTAATTTTATTTTGTTCTCTATATTATATTTTAAGGCTCTCTAAATTTAAACAATCGTTTTAAAAAAGCTTTAGTCACGGAAACCTCAACGGAACAAGGGTCAAAATTCAAAATTATGTACCTCAGAGTAAGTACATACTATTAACTCTAGTCTCTATGTTATGTACTTACCCTATTTATGTGTAGGTACCAATAGTATTTTACACATAACTACCTATAGTCGATATCCAATCCTTGTCCTATAAATAGGTATAGCTGAAATATGAACGGTCATAAGAACGTCATGCTATTGGAAATAAGGTTCCTTTCCTCGTGAGATTCCTATAACCTATAAGTCTGTCAGGTCAAGGTTCAATAAACGCATAATGACACGAACCCGCATTTCTAACATTTTTCGGCCTAAGCCTTTCCTGATTCTTTTGCCATCAGCCGAAAAAGGAAATATGAATTTCCTCCTAGGAAAGTCGTTGAGATATGTCGTTAGAGATAAAATATGGACCAATACTTGTATCGCAACAATGTTTTATTTTTAGGTCGCTATTTTTTTATATTACCTATTATACGCTATCAAAAAATAAAGCCAATGAAATCTTTTTTAACCACTGAAGGTTTACTATGAAATCAAAATAACTTTAATTCATAGCAAACCTTCAATGGAAAAAAAATATAATATAGGTATGTCAGTGGCTTTCATTTTTTGATATTATTTATTTATTAAATTTAATGCGGGTTAAAGCCCGCCAACCCGCATTGGAGCAGCGTGGTGGGTCTAAGCTCTAATTCCCTCTCTCCTATGAGAGTGGAGGCCTGTGCCCAGCTGTGGGACGTTAATGGGTTGTTGTAGTAGTGGTGGTGGTGGATTTAATTTAATCCACTACAAGTTAGCCCTTGACTGCGATCTCACCTGATGGTAAGTGATGATGCAGTCTAAGATGGTAGCGGGCAAGCCTGTTAAGGGCATGACAGTTATATTAAACCCATACCACTATTCGGTTTCTACACTGCATCGTTCCGGAACGCTAAATAGATTGGATAGCCACTGAGTTAGAGAATATAGGGGGCAGGTCCTTAACTTAATCCATGCAACGAGTCACGAAAAACCAACAAAAAAAAATTGACAGACATAGGGACTGGCGATAGAAGTGAAAACCAATATTTAAAAAAAATTAAAATATAAACCATAAAACTAAGGCATTAAAGTTTAATTACGAATGTAGTATATTTTTAATTAAGGCCTTTTGTCTTCGTAACAACGCGAGCATATATTGTCGGTGACGTGAACCCCCAAGTTTACTCCCTACCAAAAAGTGCTCAACGCGGCTAAAGAAGTGAAAACTTCTTTAGCCGCACTTCAAAAACCCTCTTTTGCATTTAATAAAATTATACGAATGTGAGCAAAGCACAACGAGTACATAGATTTAATGTTTACATCTTTTTTGGTAAATAAAATTTAAAAAAAGACACAAAGACACAAAGAAAATCCGTCCATGCAGCTTCTCTCAAGGTTCCTCGTTCCAAACAAGCTTGAAGGTGAATCGAAATCCTTATAAAGTACCTAGCAAGTGTTTGAGTTCCCACATCGGGGCCATTGAGAGCTTCCCCAAGGTTCAACCTCCTGTCGATCCGGGAAGACCCTCTTCAAACCAAGATTACTCTTTGATCCCTTAAAGATTTGTTCCCGATTGGGGGGTCACTCGGATTTTGAACTCGGTGAGAAATTATACTCTCACGTTAGGGTTAACTCGGGAATGTGGAGAGTCGTTCTGTAAATAGATTCTGCTAATATTATAAAAGCGAAAGTGTGTCTCACAAAATCAAAAATCAAAAATCTTTATTTGGAACATAAAAATGGTTTACAATAGTTGGCAAGGGTGGCACTGCAATAGTGTTTAAACTGTGCTGCAGATGCCACCGCCCACCTCCGAGTTTTAATGCACTTAATAATAATAATGTTTCTCTTACATGCTAGTTATTTAAAACAGTTACAAAAGAGAGGGTAATGCGTGCGTGTTTGTGATTGTGTGTGAGTGTGTGTATGTATGTGTGTGAGTGTAAGTATAAGTGTGTGTATGTCTGTCTGCTACGCTTTAATACCGATTTCGATAAAATTTGGTGCTTACAGAGATAGGTTGCATACCGGGAGAGGACATCCATTTAACGACCTCCCTGGCGCAGTGTTGAGCGATGTTGTCTTAAGGTGGGAGGTCCCGGGTTCCATCCCCGGCTGAGTCAATTTGGGAATTTATAATTTCTGAATTTTCTCTGGTCTGGCCTGGGTGAGAGGCTTCGGCCGTGGCTAGTTACTACCCCTTCAAGAACTACCTACAATATAAGTTTTGATTTTTTGTACATTGGCTAAGAGTACGTTGGATGAAAGTATCTAATTAAAAATTTATTTAATGCTTTTCCGTGCTTTTGAAGTTAGTTCATTTTTATAACATTTTGGCGCCGCCTTCAAAAACTACCTAAGTACAATATAAGTTTTGATTTTTTAGTCATTGGCTAAGAGTGCGTTGGATGAAAGTAATTAAAAATGTATTTAATGCTTTTCGGTGCTTCTGAAGTAGGTGTATATATTTTGTACGATCTGATTTTTTTTTAATTCGCAGACTTCTTTCGAGACACGGTCCATATAATATATACCACCCACCACCACCACTACAAGCCCATTAACGTCCCACTGCTGGGCACAGGCCTCCACTCTCATAGGAGGAGAGAATTAGAGCTTAGACCCGCCACGCTGCTCCAATGCGGGTTGACCGGGACCGACGGCTTAACGTGCTCTCCGAGGCACGGGGGTGAACCACCACCGACTTCCTAACTCCAGGCTAGTACTGAGAGAATTTCTAGTCA
This sequence comes from Erebia ligea, assembly GCA_917051295.2. Classification (NCBI taxonomy): domain Eukaryota; kingdom Metazoa; phylum Arthropoda; class Insecta; order Lepidoptera; family Nymphalidae; genus Erebia; species Erebia ligea. The sequence continues at coordinate 16,239,038 of OU785228.1, forward strand.
GAAAACCCATTACATAATTATGGCCCGACCCGGGACTCGAACCCGAGATCTCGTCGTGTCTGTGTCGAACATGCTAACCAAAAGACCAACGAGGCAGTTTCAATACCACAATGTTGTTATTCTTTCGATTCCTCAGAATAAATTTAGTCTATATGGCTCGTGTATACGGCGCGTGTGTGATCCCGATATGATTGAACCACAGCGGGCGGCGACCGAATAACTGCGGAATATTCCTTATTTCCATAACCCATGTAGCGAGCGAGTGCGACCCTGTTTCACGCTCGATCTACTTGCATTTTATCAATCCTTACGACTAGGACAGACATTTTATGACGGGGGGAAATTCCTTCGTTCGTCAGAGGCGGTTAAATAGCTGACGAATGAGGAAATTTTCCGAAAACAGAAACTGCTAGATTATTAGTGTTCTCCACTACAGCCCATTAACGTGCCACTGCTGGGCACAGGCCTCCACTCTCATAGGAGAGAGGGAATTAGAGCTTAGACCCACCACGCTGCTCCAATACGGGTTGGAGGACTTTAACGACTATTAAGTATTATCATTAAAGTGATAGTAACCGGGACCGCGTGCTCTCCGAGGCACGGGGGTGACTCACCGCCAAATTCCTAACTCCGGGCTAATACTGGGAATTTCTAGTCAGAAAAACCCAATACTTAATTATGGCCCGACCCGGGACTCGAACCCGGGACCTCGCCGGCCGTAGTCGAACCTGCTAACCACTAGACCAACGAGGCAGTTCTTAATGTTAGAAGGAAAAATTTAAGCGAGCTGTACATAGCATCACTGCCTGTATGGTTCTCGAGAGTGGTAACACTGGTCTGTGGACTCTATGATTTATCTGATAACTAGCTGATGCCCGCGACTTCGTCCGCGTGGATTGAGGTTTTTCGGTTCCCGCGGGAACTCTTTAATTTTCCGGGATAAAAAGTAGCCTATGTCCTTCCCCGATGTAACCTACCCCTATCATCAAATTTCATCAAAATCGGTTGAAAAGATGGGCCGTTAAAGCGTAGCAGACAGATAGACAGACAGACGGACCGACAGACTGACAGACAGACCATTTTCGCATTTATATATTATTAATATGGGTGCGAAAGTGGGTTTGTCTGTTCGCTGCCTTTTTACTTCACATCCTTTTAACCGTATTCGAAGGGTAGATACCTTAATTAGTAATAGAGCCTTATTTGGTAATGGAAATCTGTACCAGAATGGAGACTATACTTAACTCTCGACTTACGTACGTCATTGCGTTTTGGAGAACGATTGTTTTGCTGTTTCCAAAAAACCAATCACATCAAAAATGTCGCTTGTAAACACAATCAGCATATCTTGAGATTAGGTTGGGCACACATTGGCTAATATCGCTCCAGCGTTTAGCCACTCAGCGTTAGGCTCCTCTACTTGCTGCTTCGTGACTCTTCATGTTCTTCACTTTAATACCGATTACCTGGGTGCTGGTACTGGTCCTTAGACTAGAACTGCATGTGGCATTCAGGCTGGACGAGCAATTAGTGGCTATAGTATAACTATCGCAACCACCTCTGATTTTTTTTTTTTTTTTATCCACTACAAGTTAGCCCTTGACTGCGATCTCACCTGATGGTAAGTGATGATGCAGTCTAAGATGGTAGCGGGCTAACCTGTTAGGGGCATGGCAGTTATATTAAACCCATAACCCCTATTCGGTTTCTACACGGCATCATACCGGAACGCTAAATCGCTTGGCGGCACGTCTTTGCCGGTAGGGTGGTAACTAGCCACGGCCGAAGCCTCCCACCAGGCTAGACCAGGGAAAATTCAGAAATTATAAATTTCCAAACCCTGCCGGGGATCGAACCCGGGACCTCCGCACGTTAAGGCAACAGCGCTCAACACTGCGCCACGGAGGTCGTCAAAATGATCGTGATTGATTCTCCCATGGCTATTGGCCAGAACCCAGTGTCGCAGCAGAATACCCTACCGCTACAATCCTAGACTGCAACTTACCATTAGGTGAGATCGTAGTCAAGGGCTAAATTTTAGTGGATAAAAAAAAACAACCAAATATGACGCATGATGTGGCACCTCCTAAAGATTGTACATTTAACAATGTACTGTAACTTCATGTATTTAATTTTTAAGTATTTTTAATGTATAAAGCTTTTGGTTGTCCTAATAAATATAAATAAATAAATTTAAATTGTAAACTTACATACATATCTAAAATTTTCGGAACCGGCAGGATTTGAACCTGCGTCTCTCAGGGCGCGATTCCCTGAATGTATGTAATGTATGTAAGTTTAGAAACTTTCCTCGTGTGTGAAGCACTGTAATAAAATTATAAAATTTAAATTGTACAACAATTGAAATTGTAAAAATTATATGGTGCAGTCGCTAATGAGAATTCAACCTAACAGCGCAGATTTATTACTCACGAGCAATCTCACGAGACGTGCAACCGCTCTCACTCGATATACGAATGGCAACAATCGCTATTTATGGAGGTGATGCCGGCCCAAGTATCTACATTATATCGCATATCTTCAATTTTCCGGGATAAAAAGTCTATGTCTTATTCCAGACTATAATCTATCTCTGTGCCAAATTTCATCCAGATCCGTTCAGCCGTTGGGGCGTAATTGAGTAACAAACATCCATCCATACATTCATCCATCCATCCAAACTTTCGCATTTATTAAGTATGGATACTTAAATGTTTTAGGAAACAAATAAAAATACTATAATTTAGTATCTACGATTAAATAAGACAACCGCTACTTATTCTTCATCTAAATAAACAAATATTACAACACAGACTTGACCTAAAACGTCTGCCTGTCTATTACGCATCGGGAAATTGTCAGTTTCATTCATTACCCTCAAATCCACGCGATATCTTGCTGAGCTAAAACACAACTAGAACACCTCTCGAGCTCGCGACCTAGCTGGCAGGGAATCAACTATTCCTTATTGCAAGTGATATCAATAAAGGTCTAGCCCTACTAAGGACGCGCGGCGCGGCACGTAGCGGCAAGTATTATTTATATTCATCCATACATCAGCCTGCATTCGTCCACTGCTGGACATAGGCCTTTTGGAGAGAGCGCCACCACACACGGTCCTCCGCTTTCCTCATCCACCCACTTCCCGCTACCTTTTTAAGGTCGTCGGTCCAGCGGGCTGGAGGTCGTCCCACACTGCGTTTACCGGTACGCGGTCTCCACTCCAGAACGCGTCTGCCCCAACGGCCATCGGTTCTGCGACAGACATGACCTGCCCACTGCCACTTCAGCTTACTAATTCTCTGGGCTATGTCAGTTACCTTTGTTCTCCGGCGGATTTCCTCGTTACGGATTCTATCCCTCAGAGAAACACCCAACATAGCCCGCTCCATAACTCGCTGAGCGACTTTAAATTTGTAGAGAAGGCCAGCTGTCAGTGTCCACGTTTCCGCTCCATACGTCATCACAGGTAGAACACACTCGTTAAAGACTTTCGTCTTTAAACTTTGGGGAATCGACGAGTCGAAGACCTGACGAAGTTTTGCAAATGCTGCCCAACCCAGCTGGATTCTTCTGTCAGCTTCCTTATCGAAGTTGTTCCTACCAAGTTGTATAACCTGACCAAGGTAGTTGTATTCCTGAACAACTTCGATGCTGACATTTTCGACGGTAATGGGTCTCGAGGTGACGTAGTCATTAAACATGACTTTGGTTTTATCCACGTTCATCTTAAGACCCACGCATCTGGAAGAATGGCTAAGACCGGACAACATTTCCTCAAGGTCCTGCGGCGAGTCAGCCAGTATAACGATGTCGTCTGCAAATCGCAGGTGTAGGATAAATTCGCCGTTTACGTTTATGCCTCTACCTTTCCAGTCCAATACCTTAAGGCTTAAACACATCTTCGAGAGCGCAAGTGAACAGTTTCGGAGATATGACATCTCCCTGTCTCACACCTCTTCGAATTGGGATCGGATTTGTTTTTTGGTCTTGGACTTGAACTGTCATTGAGGCAGCGCGATAAAGAGAGCTCAACACCTGGATATAGTGCCAATCGACTTGGCATCGTTGGACTGCAGAGATTCCAAAACAGCCCTGGGGGTCTACTCTCTTTCTCTAAAACGAAACTTCGCAAACAAACGAACGAAATTTCGTTAACTCCTCTCCTACATAATATTATCTCTATGCTCCTCTCTATTTGGTTTTCGTACACGCAGACGAAGTACGGATCCATAGAAAATTTTCGTGACCGATTGGATTGAACGATTTTGAGTGGGTCTAATAACAGACTAATTACGTTCCTTTGCGAAGTTTCGTTTGAGAGAAAGAGAGTAGACCCCCAGGTTTCGATGGAGTCGAAGGCTTTTTCGTAGTCCACAAACGCTAGACAAAGGGGGAGATTATACTCCTGAGTCTTCTGTATAATCTGCCTCAAAGTGTGAATGTGGTCCACGGTGCTGTAGCCTTTACGAAACCCGGCCTGCTCTGGAGGCTGAAATTCATCAAGTCTTCGAGCGAGACGATTCGTAATAACCCTCGAGAACAGCTTGTAGATATGGCTCAGAAGTGATATTGGCCTATAGTTTTTAAGAAGGCTCTTGTCTCCCTTTTTGAAAAAGAGGACTGTGACACTTCTGCTCCACTCTTTTGGTGTTATGCCCGAGTTGATGACAGCATCAAAGAGGTGTTTGAGTTTGTTTAAGACCGGAGTACCTCCTGCTCTCAGGAGCTCCGCAGTGATACCGTCATCGCCTGGAGCTTTGTTATTACGTAGCTGTTCGAGGGCTATCCTAATCTCGCCCACGTCGACACCCGGATTATTTATATGAAATAAATAAATCTTTATTGACCCACATTTTTTTTTTATCCACTACAAGTTAGCCCTTGACTGCAATCTCACCTGATGGTAAGTTCTGATGCAGTCTAAGATGGTAGCGGGCTAACCTATTAGGGGCATACCCATACCCCTATTCGGTTTCTACACAGCATCGTACCGGAACGCTAAATCGCTTGGCGGCACGTCTATGCCGGTAGGGTGGTAACTAGCCACGGCGAAAGCCTCCCACCAGGCACCCACATAATAAGTGACTAAATTTTAACAAAATAAACGGTACATTATGTATTCTATTTAATTTAAAACTGTGTGATCAATGGGCCCACCTCCTCTGCCTGTGTGGGCATGATAGGCATTTGCCTACTGCATGCCGCAACGCTGATTTTCAGGTATAAGGTCGTATGGAGCCGGGCCCACCAATTAGATTTACTCGACGATTCGAAAGCACTTTTAATAAGTTTATTTGAATTTAAAAAATATGAGATTGACGAGTTCGACACGGCACGAAGATGCAATGCGCGACGCGGCCCCGTACAAACTCATACAAATATTTGTCGTTATGTGCCGCGCTGCTCCGTGCATCTCAAGTGGGGCTAAACCTTAATAATTCAGTATACATCGTAATTATCTCTGAAAATAAATTATTATCAATACCAGACGTACCTACTATAAAAAATGTATATACAGTGATACCCCAAAAGTCTAGGTGAAGCTAAAATAACTTCCCATGCTTGTATGAGCGCCCCCCTCAAATAAGTATTTTTATAACTTTTTATGTTTTGTCGGCTATGTTAACGACTAAACTATCGTTAGTGATCACCGATTAGTGATATCGTTATAATTTAATTAAAAATATATATATCACCGGTTGCAACTCACTTGTTTTGTCGGAAAATGCCCGACTACCTATATTCTGTCCAGCTATTTATTTTACTTTAGACAAAAGCACGCCTATTAAGTTTCATAATTAATAACAGATAGATAGATAAACTCTTTATTGCTACACAAGACATAAAAAACACATTAAAAATAAAACAAAACAAAAAGTGCGCAAGGGCGGTCTTATCACTAAAAGTGATCTCCTCCAGACAACCCACTAATTAAGAACCTTTATGACAGGAGCGGTTAACAGGTTACCATCGACAAAAAAAAGCCAACCCGCATTGGAGCAGAGTGGTGGGTCTAAGCTCTAATTCCCTCCTATAACAGTGGAGGCTTGTGCGTTATAGTAATTAGGTATTATGTTCATATAGGTAATCCAGAATTGACAAGTGCAATAATTCATCCAAGTAGACTCAATTTTTCAATCAATGCGACGGAAAATCATCATGTCAAAATGCCATGGAAACGGTCTTGAAATACTGAATCAATGAATGAATCGTCATTTTCCTCGAGCCTTGAGTAACATGTACCTAGGTACCTAGTTGTTAATATAGAACTAGGCCGTTATTGAAATTTATAGGCGCAATGGTGTCTAACAATTGTTTATTACTAATAAAAAGTTAATTAATTTATTGTAAAGGTTATTGTTAGTACAAGGATATGCAGTGATCATATAAGATTGTCTTCAAAAATGCTATTAAATGTTTATTAGCGTGTGTGATTAATTTTCCACTAGATGATGCCGGCGACTTCGTCTGCTTCGCTTCAACCCGTTGCCAGCCCGCTACCAAGCCTCTTGATCTTGTCAGAATGAGAAGGGTTTGACCACCACGCTGGCTATGTGCGGATTGGCAGACTACATACACCTTTTAGAACAATATATGAAAAACGTTTTCCTTGAAAGCTTTTAATCTAGTTCTGTCCCTTTCCGCAGGGAAGTATTATACGAAAGGCTTAGCAATATTTTGAATGCTGTCATTTTAGTTTAGTTTAGAGATTGTGCGCTACAGAATCAGCCCCATTATTTAGGTAATTTCTTAAAACGCACATAATTAACTCAGAAAAACTAGAAGTGAGTGCCCGGTAACTTTGAGCTTAGCCCTATCCATTGCCTGCTAAGTGAACCTTTGCTTTCTTAAGAGACCTAGGTATATTTACGTAGTCATAGTATTCTTAGCAGAGAGATGTAAACTATTCACTCAATCTTGGTTAACCGTTACATAATTACGAGCTTAGTGTGAAAAAACTGAATTGAACCCTTTTTTCAAGATAGCGGACAATGCACATAGGAAATCTTGGTCGACAATTTGAAGTTAAGCTTTTCTAGCCCCCCAGCCGCCCCCTAAATTTAGCTTTCTCGGTTCACATGCAAAAATTATGTCTACCCGTTATCTCTTAAGTATCTGTCTACCGAAGCTAACATGGTTACTTGTCTCGTTACGTCAAAAGTAGAGATAAAAGTAATATTTCTTATAACTGTGGTATTTTTCTCTACGAACCATTACATGTCGACTATTTTTTAGGGTTCCGTAGCGAAATGGCAAAAACGGAACCCTTATGGATTCGTCATGTCTGTCTGTCTATCTGTCTGCCTGTACGTCACAGCCACTTTTTACCGAAACTATAAGAACTATACTGTTGAAACTTGGTAAGTAGATGCATTCTGTGAACCGCATTAAGATTTTCACACAAAAATAGAAAAAAAACAATAAATTTTGGGGGTGGGGGATACTTAGAACTGAAACTCAAATGAGGTTTCCCCCCCCCCGTCCCCCCCTGTATCTTCTAAAATAAGAGAATGATAAAACTAAAAAAAATATATGATGTACATTAAGAAAGAAAGAAAGAAAGAAAAACAATTTATTCGACAATGGTGTCACAGACAAAACATAGTATACAATTAATGTGATCTAGTAAGTAGTTTTTTTTAATAATTTAAAACTTACTACAGGTTTGTACGGAATCCTCGGTGCGCGAGTCCGACTCGCCCTTGGCCTGTTTTTTTTCTTGTAATATACCGCATTTTGTGCATGTTAGGGTAAATGAAAAATTTGGCGGCAACGACAAAATCTCTCTCTCTTGTCGCGAGATAATCTCGTTGTGCGCACACTTGACTATAGATGATATAACGAAAAAAATGCCTTAGTAACAACAGCGAAGGATGCTCGTAAATATAAATTATCCTTGATCGTATAAACTAATATACTATTTCTCACTTTACCGGCAATGCCTGTGTAATTTCAGAGCAAACACAATTTCACAAGGGCCTTGTCTCCTCAAATTAACTACATTATTATACTGGATCTGTTTTGTATCCGGCTTACTAACAAAAGTAAATATTCGTTGCTATGCGAAGGCCGGCAAAACTTTTTCATTATCATCATTATCTTTCATCTGTAGTTCTAAGCATTATTATTGTAGAAAATAATTGATATTATGAGAGGTTCGTAGTCCTATTTCTGTAGCAGAAATTATAATTAACTAGCTGATGCCCGCGACTTCGCCCGCGTGGTTAAAGCTTTTTTCATTCCCGCGGGAACTCCATAATTATCCGGAATAAAAAGTATGTCCTCAGCTATACCCATGCCAAAAATCACGCCGATCCGTTGCTCCGTTGCGGCGTGAGTGAAGAACAAACAAACACACTTTTGCCCTAGACACTATTACCTATTCTGTGCCTAGACTAGATACTGCGAAACAGCAAAACAATACTAGAGCGAAAATGTTTTAACTGATTTCGAAAAGGAGGAGGTTCTCAATTCTGTTTTTTAAGTGAAAACTTCTTTAGCCGCGTTGAGCACTTTTTGGTAGAGGGTAAACTTGTGGATTCGCGTCGCCGACATGCTCGCGTTGTTACTATGACAGAAGGTCTTAAATATAAATATGCTACATTCGTAATTAAACTTTAATGCCTTAGTTTTATGGTTTATATTTTTTTGCCATGCTCATGCCACTATGTATGCTATACTGTATTGGTATGTGTAAATAATACAAATACAATATAGTGGCTATAATTCTACGATATTATACAAATATTAAATTGACAGGACTATAACTTTTATAACTTATAACTTGGTTATAACTGCCATACCCCTAACAGATTAACCCGCTACCATCTTAGACTGCATCATCACTAACAATCAGGTGAGATCGCAGTCAAGAGCTAGCTTGTACTTAGTAGAATTAAAAATATATTATTATCAGTGTAGTTATACAATTAGGCATAATGAGGTATTTTTTAACAGTTTCAGGAAAACATCGCGGTTCCAGAAGATTTTATCAAGAGTCGGAAAACTTTGCTTTCATCTATTTAAGCAAATTAATTGGAAAAACTGGTTGACGATTTTCCACCGCGCCGAAGTGGAAAATTAAAGCGTTTTAATTTCCTTATAACCGCCCCTGAATAGCAGACCTACCTGCGTTAATTGATTAAATTGCCTTCAAGTCCGTTTGTTATAATTTATTTACATCAACATCTTTAGAGACATCAAGAATAAGTACATCTTTAGTAGTAACTAGAGAGCTATAACAGCTCTGTTAAATATCTACAAAGATGACTTAGTTTTACGTAGAAAAAAAAGAAAATATTTTCTTACTCTAAGACTGCTTTAGTTCCTATACTTACTGATGGCACAAGCATTTGTGAAGCAAAAGCATAATGCTGATTGCTGAAACGCTAGTTTCGTGAGTCATTTCGCAAGCATACTCACCTACCTGAGACTTCTCCGAAATGTTCTCAAAGGAGGTCTGTGTAAAGTAACGTGGTCAGAACTAAGGCCTAGATGAACTACAAAGGAAAATTTCGACCCGAATTTGAACCGATTCCGAATTTGACGACCTCCGTGGCGCATTGTGCAGCGCTGTTGTCTTAACGTGCGGAGATCCCGGGTTCGATCCCCGGCATGGTCAATTTGAGAATTTATCTGAATTTTCCCTGGCCTGGTATGATGGGAGGCTTCGGCCGTGGCTAGTTACCACCCTACCGGCAAAGACGTGCCGCCAAGCGATTTAGCGTTCCGGTACGATGCCGTGTAGAAACCGTATAGGGGTAGGTATGGGTTTAATATAACTGCCCTGCTCCTAACATCTAGCCCGCTACCATCTTAGACTGCATCATCACTTAGGTACCATCAGGTGAGATCGCAGTCAAGGGCTAACATGTAGTGGATAAAAAAAAAATACAGCTACTTCTTGTCTACATTGTAGAGTGAACCTCTGTTCCAATTACCTACCTACCGCTTTCTAAGTCCAAGTGTTGAGGCTGGGCTAAAGTCAGTTCTTTCTATAATATGAAGATATCTGTAAGATTTTGGAGTTAATAAAAATATTATCAAATCAAAGAAAATCAACGGGAATTTCAAAACATAATCCGCGCGTACGAAGTCGCGGGTATCATCTAGTTTCTGATATTACAGTTGTTTTGCAGCGAGGTGCATGCATGATGAATTAAACGTTAAAATGATGAATGGCATTTTCTAACTAAACTAATAATCGAGATGGCTAGAAACGTTGAGAATAGTCCGTGAAATGCCTGGAGCGTCTGGAGCACTCGAATTCGGGGTCGAGTAGTTCCGTAATGCTTGCTTTTATCGATACAGAGATGTCCATCAATCGACATATATATCGATAATAATAATTACCCAAAAACTTTATATTATCCCGGTGACCCACCCCGACACCCCGTGGTCGTGGACGTGGGCATACCACCTGTCCAAAACAAATATGATGGTTATATGTATGATATAAAAATATTATAAATGCGAAAGTTTGGATGGATGGATGTATGGATGTTTGTTACTCAATCACGCTCCAACGGCTGAACGGATCTGGATGAAATTTGGCACAGAGATAGATTATAGTCTGGAATAGCACATAGGCTACTTTTTATCATGGAAAATTAAAAAGTTCCCGCGGGAACCGAAAAACCTCAATCTACGCGGACGAAGTCGCGGGCATCAGCTAGTGATATAATATGATTAGTACCTAACAATTCCTCGTGAAATGTTTTGAATGATTATGAAATAGTTTAGGTAAGTACCAATATACTTTTATTACCGAAATCGAAAATACTACTAATAGGGCGAAGTGTAGAACTATGTGTCCTCCATCAAAATTCAAAATTCAAAATTCAAAATGTTTTTTATTCAAATAAGCTTTTACAAGCGCTTTTGAATCGTTATAATATGAATCTACCGCTGGTTCGGAATGCCATTCCTACCGAAGAGCCAGCAAGAAACTCGGTGGTTGCTCTTTTCCATCAAAACTTACAATCATCATAATGATACAAGTAACTGCAGTCCCACGCATAGCTGGAGCGAATCAAATCCACGCTTTTTTTTTTTTATCATTTACGTAATCTTCGATTACGAGCATACAACATTCAATACACGCCAAGACTGGCAGACAGAGGCAGCCCCATTTCCGACGGTGGCACCCGTTCACGAGCATGACGCATGATCCAGCCATTGCTTCGCTCAACCATATTTGAGGGAACGTAACAACCCGCACCACACGACACCACCACAGAAACGTTAAAGAGAGTGTGACATACCCGACTACCCATATCAAGGCATAGAATTGAATACTGTTTAAGGGTGCAAATCGCCACCTATCGGTATCATAGAAATGCTCTTTTGTCATCTACGTAATCTTCCACAGTATAATAAGCTTTTTTCAAAAGCATACTTTTAATGGATTTCTTAAACTTGTGTAAAGGCAAGTTTAAAATAGATTGTGGAATTTTGTTATAAAATAGAATGCTCATTCCCACGAACGACCTTCGGACTTTTTTGAGGCGGAGCGATGGAGTCACGAGCTTATGGCAGTTTCTAGTTGGCCTATCGTGCAGATCGCAAATTCTTTTGTAATTCTGGAGGCGCTGTTTCACAAAGATTAAATTACTGTAAATGTATTGCGAGGCTACTGTAAGAATACCTATTTCCTTGAATTTCTCTCTAAGGGATTCGCGCGGTTTTAAATTATAAATTGCACGTATTGCCCTTTTTTGTAATACAAAAATTTTTTGAATATCTGCTGCTTTACCCCATAGCAAGATTCCGTAAGACATAATACTATGAAAGTAAGCAAAATATACAATTTTTGCAGTTTCTACGTCAGTAAATTGTCGAATCTTTCTAACAGCGTAAGCAGCAGAGCTGAGTTTGCCAGCCAGAGTTGATATATGGGTGCCCCATTGAAGCTTTGAATCTAAGGTCACCCCCAGGAACACAGTGGTCTGTTCTATTTTTAAAATATCATTATTTACAGTTAAATTCATGTTTCCTGTGGACTTGGTATTTGGCAATACGAATTCAATACACTTGGTTTTCTTTGCATTTAAAAGTAAATTATTTACAGTAAACCAGTTAGTGACTTGAGAAATTGCATTATTTACGTCATCATAATTGACCTTATTTCTATCGACTTTAAAAATCAAGGACGTATCGTCAGCAAATAGCACAATATCACAAGTGTTTTGGACGTAATATGGTAAATCATTTATATACACCAAGAACATGAAGGGACCCAGAATGGAGCCTTGAGGAACACCCATTAGTGAGGCTGATCCGGATGACTTCACATCGTTATTAACACATACCGTTTGAATGCGATCACTGAGATAAGACGCAATGAGGCCAAGTGCAGTGTCTTTGACTCCATAGTGGTTCAACTTAACTAAAAGCGTCTCGTGCTCAACGCAATCGAATGCCTTAGACAAATCACAGAAAATACCAATAGCATTCTGTGATTTCTCCCATGCATCGAATATATGCTTTAGCAGCATTGCGCCCGCATCGGTTGTTGATCGGCCTTTAGTAAAACCATACTGCTCAGAGTGAAGTAGATTATTTGAGTTAAAGTGCAGAAGCAGTTGGTTGAGCATAATTTTTTCAAATATCTTGCTGAGTGCTGGTAAAATAGAAATTGGTCTGTAATTATTAGGGTCACTTCTACTGCCAGATTTAAAAAGTGGAATCAATTTACTGCATTTCATAAGGTCTGGAAAGGATCCTGAATCTACAGACTCATTAAATATTAGAGCAAGATATGGTGCAATTATATCAATAACATTGCTGATTATTTTTACTGATATCCCCCATAGATCCCCGGTTTTTTTGCATTGCAAAGATTTGAATATTTTAATAATATCATATGGGGTCACATGTTCAAACTTAAACAGCACACTGCACTCGGTGACATTACCCTTAAGAAGCTTAAGGGCTTCTGTTGGCGAGGAATTATGGGAGCTAGTAGTGGTTACCGGAATATTTCGGAAAAAATTCTCAAACGTATTTGCAATTTCCGTATCGCAGTCAGTAATACGGTCATTAATTTTTAACTCCAATTTAGGCTTCTCCACTTTATGTTTCCCAGTTTCTTCTGAGATAATATCCCAAACTGCTTTTATTTTATTATCAGAATTAATAATTTTTTGTTTTATATAAAGTGATTTTGCTTGTATGCAGACATTTCTAAATAATTTTGAATAATTTCGTACATATTGGACAAATCTAGGAGTGTAATTATACTGCTTTTCAGCATACAAATCAAACAACTTATTCCTACTTTTATAAATGCCAACAGTAGCCCAGTCGCTAAATTTAAGGTTTTTAAACAATTTTTTTTCTACTATTTTAAAAATGGAACTAAACTGAGAAATCATCTGCGAAACTATCCACCTGATCTTGACGTCCATATAATATAAGTAGGTAAAAATGAAAACAAATATTGTTTTGGGCACAGAATAGTGTTTTAGGCCTTTTGGGCTCTATATCGATCATAATGCTTCCTCATCACTAGCGGCGATTTCAATACTTAGGCCGAGGTTGATCACAAGGCGAACACAAGAACTTACCTCGATATTGTTTCTGAGTATTTCAATGGGGCGCAAGTATTTGTTCATGCTGCAAATGTTGTACTCGATGAAACATAGTTTCTATTGAACCAAAGGAGCTCCAAAGCTTAGAACACCGCGGGCTCAAAATTGCCTGTCATCTGAATTCTACAGCATATACTCGTAACATTAGAGGTACCCAGGAAGAAAAGTTAAACGTCGGACGTGAAAACAATTTGTTGTAAGTTGTCAACTAAGGCCTACTATTGTTTATAAATATTATAATTTGAGCTAGTAACTATAACTAGTTTTTTGTAAGCACCTGTAAAATAGTGGCATATTTTATAGAAAAAAAGAAAAAAAAAAATTTTCAACGCAATATGGGGTGCGGGACACGGCACCGAAGTCAATATTTCCGCGGTTTTCTTTTTTTAACTTAACTTACATAATGTTTACCTAAGAAAGGACATAGGCCCCTCTAATATTTTCATCATATCTACCACACATAAAATTATCAAGTGGCTAGCAATCTATTTCATAGAGGTTTTCGACCCGGACACGCTTTTTTGAGCCGTTTGAGAATGACCCACCCAATTTGCAGCCAAGAGGTGAACCGATACATTAAAAAAACAACTGAATTGAGTACCTCCTATTTTAAGTCGGTTAAAAAAAGAAGGATAACTCACGGAAAATGAGGTCTTTGTCTAAAACTGTTTACCGCGAAGAGATCAAATAAAGGTCTTTGATGTTGATATGTTACATGCATTGGAATAGAATTCTACATCAATGGTTACCTACGTGTCTAATTTTTATAATTATTGATGTAATGGGTACAAAAAGTAGGCTAACGTAACATCTCGAATAACACACAGTTCAAAATTTTTTCACGATAAAAAGAATCTGATTGGACTGACAGAGCAAAAGAATTTAATACGAAGCAATACGTCACTCATTTTCAGCATAAAGGTACTTTCATCTGTAGTCTCACCCGGATAAGTGATAATGCAGGCTAAACCCCAATAGGTACTTGATTATGGCCAGCTTAGACTAATAACGCTTGGATGATGGCCAGACCCGGGAATCGAACCCGAGACCTCGTCATCCGCAGCCAAACATGCCAACCACTAGATCAACGAGGCAGTTATTTCGTAATACTAGTAGTTCCGTAGTAGTTAAGTAGTTGGTATATAATAATTTATAATCTCTGTTTCAACACCCTTTCTTACTGAGAAAATTACAAATATTTATATATGAAATTCCTTTTCCACTAAAAGATTACCACGATCCTTAAGTGCTATCAGAAATATGTGCCACTTGTACTAAATTGATAGAAGACGGAGGTATAAAGTTGGGTAGGTAAACCGGAAAATGCATTATGCATTATTTCGTGGGTTTTGCCCATAGAGACAATGGTATTTTTTAATTTGATTAATTAATATATATATAGCTGCTCGTGCTGACTGACTCATTGATCACCTCTCCTGTAAAATTTTGTATGAACATTTTTTTTTTCACTCATCGTTTCGTATAGAAGACAAAAATTCATTAAGAGGAAAAATACAGAGAGAGCTGATGATTGAGGATTTCGAAGACGGATGAAGAGCACCAGCCAGGGTATCGAAGATAGGTGGGGGGTGCTCGACCAAATGTCACTCGAAACTTCATCCGATTGACAGTGAGCTGAAAAAAATTTCAAAATGGCGGATTTAAGATGGCCGCCATACAAATTTCGCCGGTGTCTATCTCGGAGAGTATAAAAGATGGAAGAGTGGTTTCTTGGCAAAAGATGATCAGGACATGAGGGTCTACTTGATGAACAGGAAAAAAATTCAAGATGGCGGAATTTATTTTTCCATAGAAAAGGGTATTGAAGATAGGTGGGTGGTGCTCGACCAAATGTCACTCGAAACTTCATCCAATTGACAGTGAGCTGAAAAAAAAATCAAAATGGTGGATTTAAGATGGCCGCCATACAAATTTCGTTGATGTCTATCACGGAGAGTATAAAAGATGGAAGAGTGGTTTCGCGGCAAAAGATGATCGGGACATGAAGGTCTACTTGATGAACAGGAAAACAATTCAAGATGGCGGAATTTATTTTTCCATAGAAAATGTATGGCGAATATTGAAGAGGCTACAAGTGTAGAACTATGCAAGACTACGGTTCCTTTTCAAGATTTGTTTTTATGGAAGAAATCTCATTTTGACGAATGGTTCGGAGAAAAAAATATGGAGAGAGATGATGATCGAAGGTTCGGATGATGGCTGAGAAGCACGGTCAGGGTATTAAAGATAGGTACCTACTTAGGGGCTGCTCAAACAAAAAGGGAGGGGCGGGGGGTTGGTGGTCTTTGTTTTATGTTTTTCCTTTATGAGAATTTTCTTTTACGTCGGACGCTTGGCGTGCTGGCGCTTCCACTGTGCTCACTAGCATAGCAGTGTGTTGTTCAGATCAGAACACGTAGACAGTAAACCAGCTGCCCGATTATGTAAGAATTGTCGATCAAATCGTAAAAGTTCGGCGTCAAAGTAAAATAAACCATAACAGCATTGAAATAGAGCTCAATTTCGTTTTTCGAAATTGAGCTCTAATTTAATGCTGTTATGGTTTATTTTACTTTGACGCCGAACTTTGACGATTTGATCGGCCATTCTTACATAATCGGGGGGCAGGATAGTAGGACAGCGAGTTAGTAGACAGCTGTGGACCACGCGGTCCACTACGCGTTCACTCATCGTTTCGTATAGAAGACAAAAATTCATGGGGAGGAAAAATACGAAGAGAGCTGATGATTGAGGATTTCGAAGACGGATGAAGAGCACCAGCCAGGGTATCGAAGATAGGTGGGGGGTGCTCGACCAAATGTCACTCGAAACTTCATCCAATTGACAGTTAGCTGAAAAAAAATTCAAAATGGCGGATTTAAGATGGCCGCCATACAAATTTCTTCGGTGTCTATCTCGGAGAGTATAAAAGATGGAAGAGTGGTTTCTTGGCAAAAGATGATCAGGACATGAGGGTCTACCTGATGAACAGGAAAAAAATTCAAGATGGCGGAATTTATTTTTCCATAGAAAAGGGTATTGAAGATAGGTGGGGGGTGCTCGACCAAATGTCACTCGAAACTTCATCCAATTGACAGTGAGCTGAAAAAAAATTCAAAATGGCGGATTTAAGATGGCCGCCATACAAATTTCGTCGGTGTCTATCTCGGAGAGTATAAAAGATGGAATAGTGGTTTCTTGGAAAAAGATGATCAGGTCTACTTGATGAACAGGAAAAAAATTCAAGATGGCGGAATTTATTTTTCCATAGAAAATGTATGGCGAATATTGAAGAGGCTACGGTTCCTTTTCAAGATTTGTTTTTATGGAAGAAATCTCATTTTGACGAATGGTTCGGAGAAAAAAATATGGAGAGAGATGATGATCGAAGGTTCGGATGATGGGTGAGGAGCACGGTCAGGGTATTAAAGATAGGTACCTACTTAGGGGCTGCTCAAACAAAAAGGGAGGGGCGGGGGTTGGTGGTCTTTGTT
The DNA here is from genome assembly GCA_917051295.2 of Erebia ligea. Lineage (NCBI taxonomy): Eukaryota > Metazoa > Arthropoda > Insecta > Lepidoptera > Nymphalidae > Erebia > Erebia ligea. Next base: position 16,256,127 of record OU785228.1, read on the forward strand.
TTATGTTTTTCCTTTATGAGAATTTTCTTTTACGTCGGACGCTTGGCGTGCTGGCGCTTCCACTGTGCTCACTAGCATAGCAGTGTGTTGTTCAGATCAGAACACGTAGACAGTAAACCAGCTGCCCGATTATGTAAGAATTGTCGACCAAATCGTAAAAGTTCGGCGTCAAAGTAAAATAAACCATAACAGCTTTGAATTAGAGCTCAATTTCGTGTTTCGAAATTGAGCTCTTATTTAATGCTGTTATGGTTTATTTTACTTTGACGCCGAACTTTGACGATTTGATCGGCCATTCTTACATAATCGGGGGGCAGGATAGTAGGACAGCGAGTAAGTAGACAGTGGACCACGCGCTCCACTACGCGGTCCGCTTTAGCGGGCCGCGCAGCCACGCGCCATACTAGTTTGATTATATGGTTCTCCGTCAAGGGTAAACAACAAACGTCAAATCTTGTACTACAGTCTGGTCGTTTATATAGACCTTTTATTACATTACTTACACAAGGTCAAGTACCTACTGACATAAGTACTTTTTAGGCAGACAGAGGCACAATCTTTTTATGCACAATTAGACTTCTAGACTAGATGATGCCCGCGAATTCGTCCGCGAGCGTTTCTTTTTTATTTCCCGGGGAACTTCTTCATTTTCCGGGGTGATAACAGGGATAGCTTGCACCCCGGGGATGGACATAATACTTTTCAATAAATCGATTAAAATATACCTAAATTCAAGTGAACAAGGTCGCGGGAGGTTTCTTCCAATAAAAAGTTAAAATATTTTAATGAAAGTTGTAAACAAATGTTATATTTTAGAGGATCTTTCAAGCACTCATTATAAAAAACCTGTGTATGTCAATTAATTTTCAGCATCATTTTTGACACATGTCTTCTTCTTCTTCTTGGTGATGCGGCTTTGCAGGGCTCTGTAAAGAGGCCTGTATCTCTTTGACTGTCGCTGATCTATTGTGATCGCCACTTTCTAAAGTTCCTGGCCAATACTACTTGCTGCTAGGAACAGCAGCAGCTTCTTGGCCGGGATGTTCTTTGCCTCCTCGGGATCCACTAAGTGTTTCCCTAGGAGGCTACGTTTGTGCATTAAGGCGGGGCAGTAACAGATAATGTGTAACGGCGTTTCCTCAGCCTCACAGCAGAGCCTACACACATCTGTGCCTCGGAGCTTCAGGGACAGGTTGAACATGTGTTTCTTCAGCCCGCAATGCCCCGTCAGTGCCCGCGCTAGTATGCACAAGTTTTTCCTACTTAGCGCTAGCGCAGTATTGACACCTGTCAAAAGTGGCCTATTAGAATGACTGTACAATACTAGAGTCCATTCAAAACATGCATGTATTTACAATAATTCGTATTTCATTGTGGTCATTTTATATCAGCCATCAAACAAACCACAAATCTTATTTTGTTTAATAACAACGACAGGTTTTGTTCACGATAAAGTATTCTGCGAACCATTGGATTTATTATTTTTCCTTTAATAATTTATAACCCCCTCAGAAGGAAAAAAATCATACTAATATTATAAATGCGAAAGTGTGTTTGTTTGTTGGTTTGTCCTTCAATCACGCCTCAACGGAGCAACGGATCGACGTGATTTTTGTCATGGGTATAGTTGAGGACCTGGAGAGTGACATAGGCTACTTTTTATCCCGGAAAATTGAGGAGTTCCCGCGGGAATCAAAAAACTTTAAACACGCGGATGAAGTCGCGGGCATCAGCTAGTAGACAATAAACTGTGGAATTATTTACTTTAGGGTATAACAAAAATACTTGATCTCATCATCTAATGACTCATCATAACAACCCATTGCCTGCTCACTATTGAGCACGAATCTCCTCTCATTATGAGAAAGGTTTTGGCCACAGTCCAGCACGCTGATCCAGAGCGACTTAGCCACCACCACCGCCACCACTACAGCCCATTAATGTCCCACTTCTGGGCACAGGCCTCCACTCTCATAGGAGAGAGGGAATTAGAGCTTAGACCCACCACGCTGCTCCAATGCGGGTTAGCGGGCTTTAATGACTATTATCATGTTAGTGATAATAACCGGGACACAGGCAGACTTCGAGGCACAGGAGTGAAGCATCGCCAACTGCCAATCGTACTCCTGGCTAGTACTGAAAATTTCTAGTTAGAAAAACCCAACACTTAATTTTTTTTTTCTTTTATCCACTACAAGTTAGCTCTTGACTGCGATCTCACTTGATGGTAAGTAATGATGCAGTCTAAGATGGTAGTGGGCTAACCTGTGAGGGGCCATGGCAGTTAAATTAAACCCATACCCCTATTCGGTTTTTACACGGCATCGTACCGGAACGCTAAATCGTTTGGTGGCACGTCTTTGCCGGTAGGGTGGTAACTAGCCACGGCTGAAGCCTCCCACCAGGCCAGACCAGGGAAATTCAGTAATTATAAATTTCCAAACCCTGCCGGGGATCGAACCCGGGACCTCCGCACATTAAGGCAACGGCGCTCAACACTGCGCCACGGAGGTCGTCAAATTCGTCGTCGGGTAATTATGGCCAGACCTAGGACTTGAACCCGGGACCTCGTCGGCCGCAGTCGAACGTAGTAACCACTAGACCAACGAGGCAGTTTCGGTTTAATCAATCTCCCATACATAGTCCACACATCTAGTATGTCAGCTCGCTCGAAGACAATGAAATAATTGCGTAGTAACTGAAAAATGAATGATTTCAAGGTAATAGCACAGAATGGTGAACTAGGCACAGTTTTGATAAGAACGATAATGATCGACTGAACTGAATTTCAAAATATACTCACAAGGTATACAGCATTGACATTATTTTACTAATGGCAAATGTGCCTCTCGGGATGGGTCGGGACATGCGAGCAGAAAATACTTATCATAAGTATTTTCTTCATTTACTATTAGGCTATATTTAATAGGTAAATTTAGAATAATATTCACTTTTAATACAACACTTAAAAACAAAAATATCAAATTAAAACTATGAAATACATGCATCTATAGTCTATACTAATATTATAAATGCGAAAGTTTGGATGGACGGATGGATGGATGGATGTTTGTTACTCAATCACGCCAAAACGGCTGAAAGGATCTGGATGAAAATTGGCACAGATATAGATTATAGTCTGGAATAGCACATAGGCTACTTTTTATCCCGGAAAATTAAAGAGTTCTCGCGGGAACCAAAAAACCTCAATCTACGCATTAATAAAGCAATGTGCCCAGAACTCTCTGAAGAATGAAGAATCTCCAGAATGTGCTCTGAATAGCCAAACTTATATTATGTTGGCCGAGGTAACTGCCAAGTCCGGTCACCTCCGACCCTGTAAGACGAGAAGATTAATCCTTAAAGGATCTAGCATCGTCGCTTCTCGACCCTAGGATTTTTCTACACCAAAAGGCACGAAATTATTTTCTATTTCTTCACATTTGCGCCTCTTGGCTCTTTCTGCATTAGTGGCCGCCGCCCCCGCCGCCATGGAGGTGACCTGCAAGTGAGACAACGCAGGCGTAATCTACGCATGTGGCATCCCAAACAAGCGACCTTCCTTGCTTATATTATTCACTATTTTATATAAATTATCTGCTTTGAGGGGCCTTCGGTGCGTTTCCACCAGAGATGTGCTACGTTGCCAAGCTACGGATGTGTGTCAAACCCACCAATAGGAACGCTTGACTTTCATAGCTTAGACCTCTAGATGTTACTCGTATATCTAGCGCTTTGCACATTGCTTTGGATATAGACCTGGAGATAGTAGAATGGCTTTTTATCCCGGAAAACCAAGAGTTTCCTAAATCTACGCGGGCGATGTCGCTGACGTCATCTATTCTAGCAATAAAACCGTTAAATGTAATCATACTTCATACTTATATTGTAAATGCGAAAGTGTGTTTGTTTGTTGGTTTGTCCTCCAATCACGCCGCAACGGAGCAACGGATCGACGTGATTTTTGGCATGGGAATAGTTGAGGACCTGGAGAGTGACATATGCTACTTTTTATCCCGGAAAATTTTTCGGGACAAAAAGTAGCATATAAAGTATATACATATAAATATAAAGTATAAAGTAAAAAAGTAAAAAGTAAAGTAAAGTAAAAAAGTATAAAGTAGCATATAAAGTATAAAGTATATACTTAGTAGTTTGTATAGGTAAAGGTAGTATATAAAGGAGTTCCCGCGGGAATAAAAAAAAACATAAACCATGCGGACGAAGTCGCGGGCATCAGCTAGTTACATATAACAAGCAAGAATAAATGAGGCAAGAAACTGTAGCCTTCGACTGTACACTACCACTCTGAATCCTTAAGCGCTGGTCTCGTGTACTCCGAGGGTAAATTATAAAATTTCAATGGGCACGTGAGCTGTCTAAGTGCATTATACATTGCTTGCTCTTTACAAGTAATGCCCTTTGCTCGACATGAATAAATGGATATGAAAAGCACTCAGGATCGTCTTTTTAGGTTAGAGTTAGACAAATAATTTCGGTGTACTGTGTATCACTTTTAGAAATGCCGTTGTGATTGTGTAATCTTTCTTGTTCATTTGACTGTACTTCGAATTTTAAATAGAGCTAAAAAGATTTATGGTTGCGGTTTTATACTTTTCTGTGGTTTTATCCACTTAAGTTGTGGCGTAGTATCTACCACTATTACCTATGTGTTGGTAGGTACCACAGAAGTAGTAGGTACGTCGTTACGGTACCAACCAATGAATATTATTATCTATACTAATATTATAAAGAGGTAAAGTTTGTGAGGTTGTAGAGGGTAATCTCTGGATCTACTGAACCGATTTTGAAAATTCTGGTGCCAAAAGAAATCCACATTATTTGTGAGTGTCATAAGCTATCGAAAAATTAGGGAGTTCCCGTGGGAATTAAAAAAACTTATTTCACGCGGACGAAGTCGCGGGCATCTGATAGTAGCAGTAATATTTTGATTACCTACTACTAAAACCAGTGTCATGTCTTGCATTTGAATAAGGTAACCTAAACTCAAACTCAATCACAAAATATGTTTTTTATTCAAATAAAACTTTTACAAGTGCTTTTGAATGAACCTGATGCATATAGGTACTAGAGATTAGAGACTACGATCCTTAGAACTTCTGACCATCTTCTAAACTGGTAAAAATGCAATTCTACGACGAATTTTATGCATCTATATTATGTATAAATCGTATTTTAGTTTGTTTATAAGAAAAATAACTTGACCAAAAAATATTCACATCAAATTCACATCAATTTCATTCCAATTAAATGCCTTGAGAAGTTTTTTTCAACAAATTTAATAAGTACCTACTCTGACCATAATACTTCTTCACTGGTACAATATGAGCACAGTCATTAGTTAACGCAAATACGTTGATGCCACAGTGCCGTGGGTACAATAGACAGGTGTACCTACCTGTTGTACCCACATTCTCTTAGATCTTAGGACATTCTAGTATTATACTGAAGGTGTAGGTAACAAATACGTGAATATAATATTATAAATGCGAAAGTGTGTCTGTCTGTCTGTCTGTCTGTCTGTCTGCTACGCTTTCCCGGCCCATCTTTTCAACCGATTTTGCTAAAATTTGGTATAGAGGTAGGTTATATCCCAGGGAAGGACATAGGCATTTTTATCCCGGAAAATTAAGGAGTTCCCGCGGGAATCAAAAAATCTTAATCCACGCGGACGAAGTCGCGGTCATCATCTAGTACGTGAATACGTAAATGCACTCCGGCGTAATAGGAATGTGCTTTACCTCAAAGTACCGTATTTGTTTTAACAATGCGCCACTATCGGGCAAATGACAATATATTATTATTATTTATTCATACTTACTTCACATTTCTTTACCAAAGGCACAATGCCCTTTCGAGAAGTCCACTTAAGGGACCGGCGACCGCCGCTCGCAACTTCTACTCGAACCGCAAATATAAATTTGCCGGTATATTGCTATCCCTATTTGGCTGAAGACACATGATCGCGTGCAAGCGCGATAGCAATATGAGCGTACAGAATTTGTTATACATTTAGTCTTGTTCCGTGAATACCAAAAATGATGAATGAAAAATCGTTGTGTTTTTAACTTCGTGTTGTTATTCTGTAACTTGACAATATAGGCTATGTTCCTGATCAATTAGTACGTGAGATATCGTTGGTTTTAATATAAAACAAATAAGGAGAAAACATGTCCTTTATGTCGCAAAAACATGCAAAACGCAATGTGCTTACATTTAATTTTGGGAAAGTATTTTGGAAAAATAAAATATCCAGGGACCTAGATAAATACAAGTTCAATCTTAATAATCGCATAATATGGAGGAAATATGCTCGAATTACTAATTATTTTGGTATTACGTTTGTATGAGCAATTAGCCCTCCGCTGGCGCCTTAATAGACTTAGGTATACAGTTTTATTCTAAAAACAATTGACTCGTGACTCAAATAATAATTATTATAATGTAATGAGAACAATCTCATTTTTTTTATATTTTTTTTTAATATAAATAGCGAGCAAACGAGCAGGCGGTCACCTAATGGTAAGTGATTACCGCCGCTTATGAACATTTGCAACAACAGAGAAACCGCCAATGCGTTGCTGGCTTTTGAGAAATTTGTTCATCAGCCCCATATTATAATCAGTAGGGAACACATGAGATGGAAGCTGGTTCCACAATTTGCAGGTACGTGGCAGAAATGACCTGGAATAACGGGAGGTGGAAGAAGACCAGCTATGTGATTCTCTAAGGTAAAATAAAATTTACATCGTTTGCACATCGGATGTTTCATCAGATGTAGAGTATTTTTGATTCTCTAGTCATCTTCGACTCGTCGCTGCTACACTAGCGCTTCATGAGCGACTGTGATGGATGTAGGAAGCTCGTGTGTGACATAAAAGGTATGGCAAGTGTTATTCTGCAAGGTATCTTATCTCGTCTTCGACTGCATCGTACGCCTTCGCCTTTGATTTTAATTAGTGTCAAAATGAATGCAAAATTTACAACCGTTGCAGACAAGGTCGATCTCTTCGATGTTACATCGCAGACCGCATCGATGCGAGCAACGGTTAAATGTTTCTTAGAGAATCACACTGCAGGCAGCATCCAGGTGGTGAGGATGAAATTTGTTTCTGAGATGAAGAGTGCGACTGGAGAACACGGAAGGTGGTAAATTCATTGATGATGATGATCGACGGAAGTTGGTGGATTTCATTACAAAATAATGATTTATGTTTTTACTTTTAGCTTTTATAATTTATTTACATGATACCTATTTGGCATCCAAAAATCAAGCACGCGAAGGAGTAACTGACTGACATACAACGTCCCATGAAAATAAAGATTTAAAAAAAACTTGCCTACCTATAGCTATAGTGACTATACCAGGGGACTACCCGGTGGCTTACTTTTATTGGAATAAAAGAATAGGCTATATTGTGATTTGTGACGTCATGACAAATTCAATATGGCGGATGTTACGTAATGCGTTTAAAAAGATCATTGACTAAGCCGGCACATGAATAGAAAAAGGTTAGTGATGCTAATCTTCCAAGATAGAATTGTTTATTTTTATCGACATCTTACAGCCTTCCCCTCGGTGCATGTCTTTGGCCTATTTACCTCATTAACTTAGGTGGCATGTACCTGATCACGTGAAGTAGGTAAGCACGATATCTACTCCAGTGTGCTTAGCATGCGCACAATGCGATTATCTCGCGACGAGAGAGAGAGATGTTGTCGTTGCCGGCAAATTTTTCATTTACCCTAACATGCACAAAATGCGGTATATTACAAGAAAAAGATAGTCGACATGTAAAAAAGGTTCGTAGAGAAAAATACCAAAGATAAGAAATATTACTTTTATCTCTACTTTTTACGTAACGAGACAAATTATATGTTCTGTGAGTAACCATGTTAGCTTCGTTAGACAGAGAGAGATAACGGTAAACATAATTTTACTCGTAGTGCGCATGCTAGCCATACAGGGGTATAGTTCACTGGATCACTTTGTAACGTAACAACACCCAAATGCAATTTTTTTTTTAAAATGTCATCGGATATAATACTTTTAATAATACCAGATATAATGGGCGCGTTCCGAAATACACTGCGAGCACTGGAAGTCCCCAGTAAAGAGCACTGCCAGTGCTCGCAGTGCTTATAACGGAACACACACAATATATTGTAAATAAATATATAAAAATTCCTTGTCTCAAAAATAGTGCGTAGTGGCAAATAGTGGACAAGTTGATGATTCACTGATGTAGTATTTGACCTGTACTTTTTACCTAACGTCAACAACTGTACCTCTATTTTTTTCGCTAAATGTAAACAAACAGTTTTTGCATTGTCACACTCACGACAAGGAAGATATTCGCAAAAAAAGCGCAAGGCTGTTGCGCTCCAGCGCGTTCGATTGAGTTGACCTGAGACGAACGATGAACGATGACCAAGGGAAAAACAATAAATAACTTTTCAGATGACCTTAACTTCAGTGAATAGAAGTAGGTAGATAATAAAGTGGCTGTTTAAAGAATAGATTAACTATATAGCTGACATTTGACGCTTTGTCCACTTAAAAGTAGTTTTATTATGGTTTTTTTTTAAATCGGAAATAAGGGACATTAATTTTGCATCCATATTCTTATCACCCATATTATTGATGCGGATATGTATTTGTTTGTCGGTTCATTAGTTTGTCCTTCAAGGATTCAATTACTTACGAAGTTACGCCGCGACGGAGCTACGGACGTGATTTTTGCTTGGATATAAATAGTTGAAGACCTAGAGAGTGATACTAAAGGCTAGTTATCCCGGACAATAATAAAGTCCCCTTGGAATTTGTAAAACCATAAAAATTCTTTCCAAAAAACCGACTTCCAAAGCCACTGTACAAAGTAAAAAATAATTTTGATTTCTACACAGTATGTTGAAGTCGGGCGAGCCTGACGCGTCAACTTTGCCTATCTTTGTTATACTCGCCCGACTTCAACATACTGTGTAGAAATCAAAATTATTTTTTACTTTGTACAGTGGCTTTGGAAGTCGGTTTTTGGAAAGAATTTTTATTTTTAACTTTTTAGTGTACCTACTCTAAATCCGCACGGCTTAGGAGTGCAGTAGGTACCCTGCAGCATCAGAGTTGAGGAGTTGGGACTTGGGTTTAAGTATGAAGTCGTTGCTTGACACCTACAATATAAATTCAACATAAAAAATCCTAAATCGCTATTTTTCAGGAGTTCTGTACCCTGAAGCATCAGGGTTGAGGAGTTGGGACTCAGAGTTGAGACGTATACACGTGACTACCTACTACACCTACCTACTATATGAATTCACCATCGAAATTTCCTAACTCCCTAGTTTTGAGGATTTCATGTAGTATGGTACACCTACAGCATCAGGATTGAGGATTTGGAGTCAGAATTTTTTATGGGACCACCTCGGGAACTTCTTCTAACCAATGAAAAAAAAATTTTTCAAATCGGATAAGAAACCACGTAGATATGCACCGACATACATTAAAAAAAAAAAGAAAAAAAAACATACGCGCCGAATTGAGAACCTCCTCCTTTTTTGGAAGTCGGTTAAAAATCGTTGCGGCCGATGCTGTGGGTATCATACTATCATCTGGTTTTGAATAAATTGATTTGGCGCCGTTCCGAACTAATTCCTAATTCAGATATTTCGTTAGGTGCCTATTTCAAAAATAATAAAAATCGTAAAAATATTAATTATGTCTGTCAGTCACCGGCCCTTTCATAGAAAAAAGTTGGGCGTGCGACTTGTAGGGCGTACCCCTCACCTGTATAAGCCTGTCCTTGTCCCCACCATAGCGCTGTCCCGCTTTTCAGACAAGATGGCGTTAATAAAATAAGTCCACATTCTTTGTTTGACAGGGCCCGTCTATGTAAATTGAGGTCATTGGAGATACCTATCTAATAATAATAAATTCAATCATTCTGCTTAGCAACTAAGTACGAGTAAGTTAAGGAAATAAATATAATTTATTTAATTTGAGATAAAAAGACAATCCAACTAAGCAAAAAGAACTAAATATAAAAAAGGAAATAAGAAAATCGTCAAACTTACTTATCCTTAATTGAATGCGGCAAAAAGCTATTTTTTTATCTCAATCTTTCTCAGTGAACTATAAATCGTTTATTTTCTTTTAATTGACTTCGAGAAGCAGTAAAGTGTTTTTGCTTTTTGGACCTAAAATGTACTACTTAATTGAAACTTTTGTAGATACTTAAATGTGCTTAAATCTTGAAATTTACATATTATATAAGTAGGCCATTTTATATTGACGTGACAACGTCTTATAAATTGGTTTGCCGGGTGACACTTCAAGAAACTGCGTTACGCTCCGCTCACGTTATGCGCTGACAATGAGAGCGAGTGAGAGGCACGCGTCCCTTCCACTCGGGCATGGTTAGCCCGCCTAAGAGCGAGAGAGACAGACATAAAAAGTGAAAGGCACGCGTCCCTTCCACTCGAGCACAGTTAGCCCGCCTAAGAGCGAGAGAGACAGAGCGAGAGAGAGAGAGTGAGAGAGATTTCATCCTTCTTCCTACTATACGAATGAATATTCACATTAAAATTATTTTACCACTCAAAGTCGTTGTCACGTAAAACTTTCGCCCGTATACCGACTTTACAGGCAACCAATTTTTTTTTTATACCTATACCTTCTAATTTATTTTTTTTAAAGTGAAAATAACATTTATTGAAAACAATTACTATAATATACGAGTAAATCATGCCCGAGTGGAATGGTGACAAGAATGCTGACTGTATTTCCGCGCTGGACAGCCCGGCTGATCCTTTGCGCAAAAAATGAGCCAGCCCTTCTGTCACTAGATGAGGCAATTTAATTTGCATCTTTCATTTACATTTTTTTCGGTTCTTATCAATATAATCTCCTTTCGGAAACATTTGTAGAGTCCTTTAAATATCTACTTGTTGCATATAAGAACATCTACGTAGTTTTAAACGAATAAATTCTAAACTAATTCACATTTTCATATTGCAATCCATTTGCAAATATGGACACACTAGCTGATGCCCGCGACTTCGTCCGCGTGGATTGAGGTTTTTCGGTTCCCGCGGGAACGCTTTAATTTTCCGGGATAAAAAGTAGCCTATGTGCTATTCCAGACTATAATCTATCTCTGTGCCAAATTTCATCCAGATCCGTTCATCCGTTGGAGCGTGATTGAGTAACAAACATACATCCATACATCCAAACTTTCGCATTTATAATATTTATATTTGATAAAGCATCCATTGAAAATCGAGGTCTTGCAAAATCGGTTGTAAAATAGAATGGTTCACATGCATTTAGTATCGTCTTTGCAACCTCAATACACCAGACGCACTTTTGTATGATTGCAATAAAACATTTTACGTTGATAAAACCTACCTACTTACTTACCACTTATTACTCTATTCCATACGTTTGTTTACGGACATCGCAGGATTTTTATGTTACCTTTATGTCTTGGTGATTAAATGGAGAATTTATGTTGATTATTATTTATAAAGAATCAAAATGATAATAATCTTTTCCACAAAGATTTATTTGTGGAAAATTTATTTGTGTTTTGACGACCTCCCTGGCGCAGTGTTGAGCGCTGTTGCCTTAACGTGCGGAGGTCCCGGGTTCGATCCCCGGCAGGGTCAATTTGGGAATTTATAATTTATGAATTTCCCCTGGTCTGGCCTGGTGGGACGCTTCGGCCGTGGCTAGTTACCACCCTACCGGTAAAGACGTGCCGCCAAGCGATTTAAGTGTTCCGGTACGATGCCGTGTGGAAACCGAATAGGGGTTTGGGTTAAATATAACCGCCATGCCCCTAACAGGTTAGCCCGCTACCATCTTAGATTGCAACATCACTTACCATCAGGTGAGATCGCAGTCAAGAGCTAACTTGTAGTGGGTAAAAAAAACCTACCTACCTAATACCTACTCCATACATTTGTTTACAGACATCGCAGGATTTTTAGGTTAGGTACCTAATTTATGTGTTGGTGATTAAATGGAGATTTTATGTTGGTTATTATTTACTAGCTGATGCCCGCGACTTCGTCCGCGTGGATTGAGGTTTTTCGGTTCCCGCGGGAACTCTTTAATTTTCCGGGATAAAAACTTAAAAAGTAGCCTATGTGCTATTCCAGACTATAATGCTATAATCTATCTCTGTGCTAAATTTCATCCAGATCCGTTCAGCCGTTGGAGCGTGATTGAGTAACAAACATCCATACATCCACACATCCATACATCCATCCAAACTTTCGCATTTATAATATTTATTTGATAAATAATCATGATAATAATATTTTCCACAAATATTTATTTTCATATAATATTATCATTTTGCTGGCGTAAGAATATAATTACTTAATTGAATTATGTTCTTTGTGAACAGCTTTCGAACTTAGACAAGCTCTAATGTCTTACATTAATAATATTTTCATCATACCTATTCGAAAAACGCATATTGCCTTCAGAGGATAGCGGGAGCAAAGTGTAACTTGTAGGCCCATGGGACTTTTCATTTCTCTCTTCTGATTGGTCCGAAATCACGTCATCAATTTGTTGATCGAATATACGACTTTGCATTTCTCTGTTCTGATTGGTCCGAAGTCACGTGATCAATTTGTTGATCGGATATACGTCTTTACATTTTATTTAAACTTTAAATATACGTCTAAATAATGTCTATACAATTACATAGAAGGTTGATAGGAGTATCTTCTGATTGGTGCTTAAACGTATAGGTAATGTCCATACATAGTAGGTTGATACTCCTAGCTTTTTCTCATACGTAATGATGAAAAATAGTGTGTGTCACTCGGGGCCAAATTTTTTGTTCTCGGGCGGCGTATATTGAATTCCTCGCTACGTTCAGGATTCTACTTTAGAACCCCTCGCTACGCTCGGGATTCTACTATAGAATCCTTCACTTCGCTCTGAATTCAAAATAGCGCCCTCGGGGAACAAAAATTTTCTTTGGCCCCATGTAACACAAATAACTATTTTCTCGAACTTCTAAACTAGTCAAAGTAAAATTATTTGCTTGATATTTCACCGCGGTTGATTGCCTCATCTGGTGACAGAAGGGCTGGCTCATTTTTTGCGCAAAGGATAAGCCTGGCTGTCTAGCGCGGAAATGCAGCTAACATTCTTGCCACCATTCCACGCGGGCATGATTTATATAGTGATTAGGTTAGGCTGGCTAGCTTCAAGTTCTATTGTATTGTTTTCAATAAATGTTATTTCAAAAACTTCTAAACGAATGTACCAGAAAAGCAAATTTCCAATATCTTACATAATATTTAGGTTTTATTACGTCAAATAAATACTACTTACGTAAATACGTTGTAATACCTGTCCGCCACAAACAATCCTGCGGTAGAGTAGTTAGAAGGACATTATTTATTGTTATAAAATATAGGTATCTTCGGCAAATCAGGGGGTCTACTCTCTTTCTCTAAAACGAAACTTCGCAAACAAACTAACGAAATTTCGTTAACTCCTCTCCTACATAATATTATCTCTATGCTCCTCTCTATTTCGTTTTCGTACACGCAGACGAAGTACGGATCCATAGAAAATTTTCGTGACCGATTGGATTGAACGATTTTGAGTGGGTCTAATAACAGACTAATTACGTTCGTTTGCGAAGTTTCGTTTTAGAGAAAGAGAGTAGACCCCCAGTCTTACGAGACTAATATTATCCAATCAATGGTGATAGCGTTCGTAACGATATTTTTTACGTAATAAGGCCCCGGAAAGATGTAATTTTGGCATGTTCTCTACCCAAAAGGCAAAAGTGGGATATTCACTGCCGTCTATGTGGTACCTAGGCAGGTCCGGGCGTAGACAGAATGATGGTCAGACCAATATTTATAATAATAATTAGGTCTTAGTATGAATTATGGATTAAGTATGGATGAATTATGGAAATATAGTGATGATAAAAAAAGCCCGGCTGAGTTTGTTATGGGCTCTTTTCAGACCAGTGCGCGTTTTGAACCCTCGTAGCTTTATGCCCGTTTGCACTAAACTTAGGAATCGCCTAATTTCCTGCCCAACTTGTTTAGGCTTATCCTAGCGTTTAAAAAGCTTGCACTAACCTTAGGCCATTCCTAAATCCACTTAGGAGATGCCTAACTTTATGAGCCCGATTAGTAAGCGCCCAAGCGTAGGCGATACTTATGTTGAATTTTTTGTAGTCTGTGGACCATTTTGTTGTCATTAATTAATTATTGGTCTCACGGTTGATATGTACCTACTCTGTAGTTGATAGGTATCACAACCACAGAGTACCTACATTGTTATTGTGATTGTTATTTAGGTAGAACACTACACTGATCAGAAGCAAAATGGCACAAGATTTATTAGATTCTTTCTTCTTCTTTCTCATTATGTCACCACTGGAATTGTGAATTTGGGTGATTTTTGCCCAAGCCTGTTCTTTCTCTTTATTTGATGCAGTATCGTGTGCTGTTACTTTGGAAATAATGCACTGCCCCTCTTCGCACAACAACCGTACAAACCGCAACTTCTCCTCTGCCGTAAAATTGGCAGTTCTTTTTCATTTATATAATTGTCTTTCCATTTTAATTGCTGATTTATAAAATCCCCTAAAATAAATAACCTTCAACTCCTCGTACATAATGTCACCTGTGCACTAAATAAACCAATAAAATAAAATACACCAATGTTTTAGCTTTTGTCTCTATTTAACTCATGCCTGAGGTTATGACAAGATAAGGTAAAAAAATATACTAGTGTTTACATTACTTTGCAAGATATATTTTAAAAAAAAAACCATAAACAATCATTCATTCCATTCGTTCCTAGAGATGCCTAACTAGGCAATGCTTAAGTTACGACACAGCAAGGACAAGACTGTCAGTGCAAACGAATTTTTTTGCTAGGCCGTTCTTAAGCCTAGGTGTATCTTAACTAGGACAAGCCTAACTTGAGTTTAGTGCAAACGGGCATAAGTTTTAAGATACCGTAATCGATTATCACCATCAGATTTTATAAGTTTCGGACGTCAAATCCATATAAATATTATAAATGCGAAAGTTTGGATGGATGGATGTATGTATGTATGGATGTATGTTTGTTACTCAATCACGCTCCAACGGATGAACGGATCTGGATGAAATTTGGCACAGAGATAGATTATAGTCTGGAATAGCACATAGGCTACTTTTTATCCCGGAAAATTAAGAAGTTCCCGCGGGAATCAAAAAAACCTCAACCACGCGGACGAAGTCGCGGGCATCAGCTAGTAAATAAATAGATTGACTAGTTGATGCCCACGACTCCGTCCGCGTGGTTTTTTGATTCCCGCAGGAACTCTTTAATTTTCCGGATAAAAAGTAGCCTATGTCACTCTCCAGGTCCTCAACTATACCCATGCCAAAAATCACGTTGATCCGTTGCTCCATTGCGGCGTGATTGAAGGACAAACAAATAAACCAACAAACAAGCACACTTTCGCATTTATAATATTAGAATGATTGATTTAGAAAACTACGGAACACTGCAGGCTAAGCTTGTACTTAAGAGATTTAAAAAAAACTGTTCGTAATACAATGGTGATCCGTTAATAGCCCGTTATTCGTGCAATTTTAATGATTCGCCATTGAAAGGGTCGATGACCCGCAAACTTGTGTACACGAGAGTTATAAATGGTTATAATGAGCCAACGCTTTTATAAATAACTAGCTCATGCCCGCAGCTTCGCTCACGTTAAGTTCGATTTTCATACTTTCAAAACCCTTTTTAACCCCTTAGGGGTTGAATTCCCAAACATCTTTTCTTAGCCGATGCCTATGTTATAAAAGCTATCTATATATGCCAAATTTCAGCCCGATCCGACCAGTCGTTTGAGCTGTGCGTTGATAGATCAGTCAGTCAGTCACCTTTTCTTTTTATATATTTAGAAGAAGACTAGACTTTCTCCGCGAGGAGTAAGGGTTCTTTGAATCCCGCGGGTACTCTGTTTTCCGGGAAAAAAGGAACATATGTCCACCCCCGAGATGCAGTCTATCTCTATACTAAATTTCATCAAAATGGGCTGACAAGATGGGCCCTTAAAAAGCGTAGCAGACCGACAGACAGACAGACACACTTTCACTTATAATATTAGTATGGATACTAATGTCCTGCAAACAAATAGAACCAGATGAGAAGCATAATGCGTCACAACCGGAAAACGACTTTGTGTGCTCCCCGAGGCACGAGATTGAAACGCCGCTAACTCCCTACTCTGTACCCTCTGTTTGCATCAAACTAAAATAAATCTTAATCTTATTAATTTAGAGCTCAATTTCGTGTATGCATTCACAGCTAGCGCTCCAAACGATACGTTTCGAAATTTGAATCGGTTGCACCGAATTTGTGGCTTTAAATCAAGAGTTTTTGGGTCCATTTTAGTTTGACGCAAATGTGATTCACCTCACTTAGTGAGACCGTATTTTAAATTCGATCAATCTCAGAGTAAGGGTACTGGACTAGTACCACAGAATAGGTAATAGTGTGCTAGTACTGAGAAGTTGTTATTTCAGAAAAACCCGATACTTTCTTAATTAAGGCTCTACCCGGGAATCGAAGCCAAGATCTCGTCATCCACATTCGAACATACTAACCACTGGAGCAACGAGCCAGTTGACGTTTTTATGCTTATAAGTCAACGACCTCAATTTACATAGACGGGCCCTGTCAAACAAAGGATGTGGGCATATTTTACTAACGCCATCTAGTCTGAAAAGCGGGACAGCGCTATGGCGGGGACAAGGACAGGCTTATAAAGGTGTGGAGCGCGCTCCACAGGTCGGACGCCCAATTTTTTTCTATGAAAGGGCGCATCTAGTACCAACATCGATGTTATAATTACCAATAAGCTTTTCCAGCTAATAAAACAAATATTATAAATGCGAAAGTTTGGGGATGTATGGATGTATTGGGGCGTGATTGTTACTCAATCACGCCCCAACGGCTGAACGGATCTGGATGAAATTTGGCACAGAGATAGATTATAGTCTGGAATAACACATAGGCTACTTTTTATCCCGGAAAAATAAGGAGTTCCCGCGGGAACCGAAAAACCTCGATCCAGGCGGACGAAGTCGCAGGCATCAGCTAGTAATTTTATACAGGACCAAGTAAGTGTAGGATATGAACCTGTATGTACCTACCTGTATGTAGGTTATGAACTGAAACAAAATATCCTATCTATACTAATATTATAAATGCGAAAGTTTGGATGGATGGATGGATGGATGTTGTATTGTCAATCACGCCCCAACGGCTGACCGGATCTGGATGAAATTTGGCACAAATAGGCTAATTTTTATCCCGGAAAATTAGAGTTCCCGCGGGAACCAAAAAGCCTCAATCCACGCGGATGAAGTCGCGGGCATTATTTAGCTAGTGATACAATTAAAATACAGGCCAATTCTCCTACTTGCTTTCAAACGATTTTCCATTTCTACTTCATTGTAAGTAGGTTGCGTTAGCGTACCTATTATATTCCCACGTATGCTTTTGCGAAGCTCATAATGATGACTCCTTCTCAGGTACAAATAGGATGTCAATCATTTTACTAGGTACCTCTTCGGTGATCCCATAAGAAAAAACCTCAAAAGCGGGTAAAGAAATAGTAGATTATTAACCAAGGGGATAAAGCAGTGTCTTCTGTCGCGGGTGACGATTTAAATCGCGAGCGTAACGAAGGACTCGAGGTTTACTCCCGAGCGTAGCGAGGGTGTTAAAAACTTAAATCACGAGCGAAGCGAGGGATTTAAGACGAGTCCTGAGTGTAGCGAGGGATTTAAGTTCACCCAAGACTAAGACAGCTTTATCACCGAGGAAAATACTCTACTTTTCGTACCATTTGCGAAAAAATTAACACAATAATAATATGAGATATGCATTTATTAAAAATAATGACAATTAAAAGTAAAAGTTAACATTCGAAACATTGGTCCGATTATTGATAGAGAGAGTTACATTTTTGTTTGGTACATTTATAGTTTTTAAATAATTTTCCTTGGATTTTGGTGGAAGCAAATTATTTATAATTGCGGCAGCATTTGCACTGATGGAATCCGACAATTCACTGTCACTGTCGCTTTGATTTAACATCGTAACGTATTTTTAGAACATTAACTTATTTATAAAAATAAATTAAAATAAACTTAACGTTTAAGTATTTGAAGAAAACAAAAACGCGGCAAATTCCTCGACTAATATTTTTTTGTCGGAAAAGTAAAGGCATCAAGCTCATACGGCCTCGTCGGTTTTCGTCATTTTATTTAATAATCTTAACTGCATAATAAATGCGTATTCCTTTTTCAAAAAGATGTATAATACTTTATACACAAACTCAATGGTGTAAACACAGATGTAGTTCAGTATTTTCGGTAAGTATTCCAAATTTAAATCACATTCTTCCCCTAGAGGATGAATGAAATTCAGTACAATTTTCTTTCCCTGTTTTTAACAGATTAAAAATGACTATTGTTATGTTCGCTTTTTGTGGCATAGAATGTCACTTTTTTGAGCAAGTGGTACGAAAAGCATATTTTCATACAATAACTGGGCTATATATAGTTGAGTAATTAGTGTTCAACAATACAAGTGTAAAAGCCCCTATACAAATACAGAAAAAAAAAGGTTTGACGACCTCCATGACGCAGTGTTGAGCGCTGTTGCCTTAACGTAGGAGTTCCCGGGTTCGATTCCCGGCAGGGAATTTGGGAATTTATAATTTTTGAATTTTCTCTGGTCTGGTCTGGTGGGAGGCTTCGGCCGTGCCTAGTTACCACCCTACCGACAAAGACGTACCGCCAAGCGATTTAGCGATTTAGCGGTGTAGAAACCGACTAGGGCTATGGGTTTTATATAACTGCCATACCCCTAACAGGTTAACCCGCTACCATCATAGACTGCATCATCACTTACCATTAGGTGGGATTGCAGTCAAAGGCTTACTTGTACTGGCGTAAAAAAAAAGGTTTCAAAAAGTTCTTTTTATTTATTTTTTTGTTGTTATAGAAGCAATAGAAATACACAGTCTGTGAAAATTTCAACTGTCTAGCTATTACTGTTGATGAGATACAGCCCGCTGACAGACAGACGGACGGACAGCCGAGGATTAGTAATAGGGTCCCATTGGCAGTGGCACCCTTTAATTAGGAACCCTAAAAAATTATTAAAAATTTATAAAATTCTCAATTCTCATAAATTCAAATAGAAAAAATATAGGTTTCATTTTTCACTGTAGTGTAATTTAAGATACCTAGGCAGATAAATCATGAAGCTAGCTAAATAAAGCACTATCCTGGAACCAGCCTTAGACCAGCGCTCCACCAAAGTCAATGCTGTCAAATCCGAAATGCTGAAAATCAAATAAAAGTTGATAATTTTCAATGAAAGCAAACAAATAAATGGCCTCGAGAAAACCGTCTGTGAAAGTCGAATTCTGAAAAATAAACATTTCCAATAAATGATTGATCGCGGGCCAATATCAGGCTGATCCAAGGTGAACGAATTATAAAGCAAACAGCATGCAGGATTAATTTATCAGGATCGGAAGCTTTTTATACGACTGCCTGAAAAAAGGAGTATATTGTTTTCAGGGTTCATGCACAGAGTAGTTCATGTATGCCTCCGTGACCTCCGTGGCGCAGTGTGTAGCGCTGTTGTCTTAACGTGCGGAGGTCCCGGGTTCGATCCCCGGCAGGGTCAATTTGGGAATTTATAATTTCTGAATTTTCCCTGGTCTGGCCTGGTGGGAGGCTTCGGCCGTGGCTAGTTGCCACCCTACCGGCAAAGACGTGCCGCCAAGCGATTTAGCGTTCCGGTACGATGCCGTGTAGAAACCGAATAGGGGTATGGTGGTTTAATATAACTGCCATGCCTCTAACAGGTTAGCCCGCCACCATCTTAGCCTGCATCATCACTTACCATCAGGTGAGATCGCAGTCAAGGGCTAACTTGTAGTGGATAAAAAAAAAATGCACTTTTTTTGTTACACCACACAGCATCACCGTTTAGTTTCCCGCAGAAATAGCCCGTGACTCACTGAACCCATAAAAAATACTGCAATCGGCCGGCGGTCGGCCGTTTCGTATGCGGTTAAACGTTGAGGAAAATGCCACAGTCAAAGCTCCTTGCAAAACTGCAATGAAATTGTATGCTTTTAATGTTTAGGGTTCCGTACCTGCTAACGTCTTAGACTATCACTATAATAACATCCTTTAACACCGTGAGATTGCAGTCAAGAGCTTGTGTAGTATCTAGTTAAAAAATATGGTCCCAAAATTAGCGACAAAGTTGCATGGAAGCAACCGGCCTCGCATCCGTGACCCACAAGTCCACAAGTCAGTGTAATACTTGTAACGTAACGTATGTGTTGTATTGTTTAATAATTATTGTAACCTCTTTCTTTTTTTAAGAAAAGAGCAACTGCTGAGTTTCTTGCCGGCTCCTCTCAGTAGAAATATCTTTCCTAACCGGTGGTAGAGTCTTAGCGTATCATAAGTGACACAAGTTGTCCTACGTGAAATAAATAAATCATTTATCATTTAACATAATCTTTTGCTGTCTGTCACACGGCATTCCTGAGTATTTCAGTAATTTTACTGAAATAAGCAGGAATGCCGTGTGACGGACATGATATGGACTTGAGTGTAGACATAGGTAATTAGGGTTCCGTAGCCAAATTTGGCAAAAACGGAACCCTTATAGATTCGTCATGTCTGTCTGTATGTCTGTCTGTCTGTCCGTCCGTATGTCACAGCCACTTTTTTCCGAAACTATAAGAGCTATACTGTTGAAAGTTGGTAAGTAGATGTATTCTGTGAACCGCATTAAGATTTTCTTACAAAAATAGAAAAAAACAATAAATTTTGGGGGTTCCCCATACTTAGAACTGAAACTCAAAAATTTTTTTTTCATCTAACCCATACGTGTGGAGTATTTATGGATAGGTCTTCAAAAATGATATTGAGGTTTGTAATATCATTTTTTTCTAAACTGAATAGTTTGCGCGAGAGACACTTCCAAAGTGGTAAAATGTGTGTCCCCCCCCCCTGTAACTTCTAAAATAAGAGAATGATAAAACTAAAAAAAATATATGATGTACATTACCATGCAAACTTCCACCGAAAATTGGTTTGAACGAGATCTAAGTAGTTTTTTTTTAATAATTTAAAACTTACTAGAGGTTACTACTATTACCTATTCTGTGCTACAGGTTTGTACGGAACCCTCGGTGCGCGAGTCCGACTCGCATTGGCCGGTTTTTTTTTTATCTAAAATAGAGCTGAAAAGACTGGGCAATCATTAAGTAGGTATAATTAGTATTTTTTAACCGACTTCAAAAAAAGGAGGTTATTTGTAATTTGATTTGGGAATTAGTTTAGTAGCTAGCGATACACGGCAAATTGAAACAAAATTGTACAATGCATTACTGTTTCTATGGTCCTCGAGGTAGACTTGGCAACATTGGAGGGGACACTAGAATATGTGTTCGCTTATGGCGGTGCTGGTGTGAATTGCGAAATAAAGTAGCTAGGTATATTAAGTTAAATAAACGTGTTCCATTCTAATACTATTATAGCTAGCACCATAATATCCTCACCACGTAGATGCCTGGTCATCTCCCACCTCCCGTTATTCCAGGTCTATTTTGCTACGTACCTGCAAATTATGGAACCAGCTTCCATCTTCTGTGTTCCGTCATGACTTACATTAAGGGGCTGTTCAAAGGGAGGATAAACGAATCTCACAAAAGCCATTGGTTCACGGGCGGCGGTAATCACTTAACATCAGGTAACCCTGCTCGTTTTCTCGCTATATATTAATAAAAAACGGTTCCTTATACAATTTATCATTGCGGAACTCTAAAAATGTTATGTTGCAACAACTTTTCCTCTCCCCAAGTCCAGGGGTCATTAAACCAGTGCATACATATTTCGGTACAAGGACACTAGGCGTATTATTTAAAGCTATACGGTACCACGTCGCAGATATAGGACGTACTGTGATTTCGCAGTTCGTAAACTGTCTGCAGCTAGCCCTACTAACGTCTGCATTGGGGGATTTACTGGGGGTTTGACCGACACAAATAACTTAGAGCAGTGTGCGACTGCGTGGCATTTCACACAGACTCTACCATTTTAATTTATTCCAATACAAGATAGCCCTCGAATGCGATCCCACCTGATGGTGAGTGCAGATGATGATAGGATAGGACGTGCTGTGATTTCGTAGTTCGTAAACTGTCTGCAGCTAGCCCTATACTAACGTCTGCATTGGGGGATTTACTGGGGTTTTGACCGACACAAATAACTTAGAGCAGTGTGCGACTGCGTGGCAATTCACACAGATTCTACCATTTTAATTTATTCCAATACAAGATAGCCCTCGAATGCGATCCCACCTGATGGTGAGTGCAGATGATGATAGGATAGGACGTGCTGTGATTTCGTAGTTCGTAAACTGTCTGCAGCTAGCCCTATACTAACGTCTGCATTGGGGGATTTACTGGGGTTTTGACCGACACAAATAACTTAGAGCAGTGTGCGACTGCGTGGCAATTCACACAGATTCTACCATTTTAATTTATTCCAATACAAGATAGCCCTCGAATGCGATCCCACCTGATGGTGAGTGCAGATGATGATAGGATAGGACGTGCTGTGATTTCGTAGTTCGTAAACTGTCTGCAGCTAGCCCTACTAACGTCTGCATTGGAGGATTTACTGGGGGTTTGACCGACACAAATAACTTAGAGCAGTGTGCGACTGCGTGGCATTTCACACAGATTCTACCATTTTAATTTATTCCAATACAAGATAGCCCTTGACTGCGATTTCACCTGATGGTCAGTGCAGATGATGAGGCATTTCACACAGATTCTACCATTTTAATTTATTCCAATAGGCACAAGTTAGCCCTTGACTGCGTTCTCATCGTAAACGATGATGCAGCCCAAGATGTTCGCGGGCTAACTTGGTAGGGATATGGCAGTTATATTAAACCCATATCGGCTTCTTCACGGCATTGTATCGATACGCTAGATCGCTTGGCACGGCCAGCAAACCTTTACCGATATATTAGGATGGTTATAGCTACTACATACATAAGTAATAACAAATGAAGCAACACTAACCATACTAACCTAGGAAATAAGGAAAATTTACAACTAACTCATCTAACAACATTTATGCTGTACAAGGATATGAGAATAAAAGGCTTTTTATTTATTTTGTTTATATTCATAGCTACTACGGCTGAAACCTCCCACCAGACCAGACCAGACCAGAGAAAATTTAGTAATTCTAAAGAAGCCTCTGTGACCCCCCAGGTCTTCAACAATACTCATGCAAACAGTGACGTCGATCCGTTGCTCGGTGATTAAAGGACAAACCAACAAACAAACACACATTCGCATTTATAATGTTTTATTGTATGTATGAAAGGTCTTTACGGGCCTGCCTTATATTTAGGCCAGCTGTAGTTTAGACGCTGCTAAACAATAAACTGCCTCAAAGAAGACAGCCGAATGCACTGCAATAGCTGCTAACTGAGATATCGGTTTATTTACTGAGGAGATTTAACTACAGATGTCTGATTTCGATTTATTAGTTAGTAAGTACACAAAATAAAAGTTTCTTAAATTTAAGAAAATAAATAATATGGTACTTTAATTATTCTTAAATTCATCGAACATAAAGATATTCTAGAGTAGCAAAAGTTCTTATTTGTTCGTATATCTAATAATTCTTCTTATCTGCTACTTTTGTGAGGTACTAAAATTATGCATCAATGGTGAGCACAGAAAATAGTCAGGCGATGTCGCCTGACGTCGCTTGACATCTCTACCGGCAATTCGTACCGGCCCAACACCACACCACACAAATCTGCCAAATTATTATCAACAGTTTCACTCCGACAATGATGATAACTCGACAATGCATTACCTATTGTTGCCTGTTGCCATACATGCAGACATGCCCGACAGCGCACGACAAGTCTGGCAACAGGCAAACGCAAGCAAAAGGTCTCGTTTAAAAATCTCTAAGGACACGTGTCGCGGGACATAATTATTTTGTTTCATAGTGAACACGAGGCTTTAGTCTCACTGCCGTGCCTATGAGTAATAGATACGTAGGTAGCTATTTACCTAAATATTTTGAAAATGGCGCGGTAATAAAACGCGTGTCGCTCTAACCTGAAAATAAACCTAGCAAATGTTAAGGGCCCAATGAAATAGGTACAATTAGGCTCACAGATAATAATTGCTATTCCACTGAAATTGTTAAATCAATTATTTTGTTCTGTGCAACAAGAAATAAGTAATTGCGTAAGGTTATAGGTTTAATTATAATCTATCCAACTATAGGTCGGGCAGTCCACATCAATCTTTTATATTAAAAACAAGACAGTTTGCCTGTCTGTCATCTTTTAATGGCTCAACTGCGGTGAGTACTGGACTTTTAAAAATTGCTCGGACATGGTAAGCTAAATAAGTCTTAAATAATTGAAATACATTTTTAAAACAAGTTTTTATCCGCAATATTAAATTTAGTGGGACGTCTTATGGTTTTTCATATTCTTCTCAGCAAACCCCTTTATTTTACACCCATATCATGGAAGTGCATAAAAAATGACTAGTCCGCCATCTTTGGGAGTCCGCCATATTGAATTCAGAATGACTTCACTGACTTCACTGAGCTAACCATGTGTATGCAAAATTTCAGCTCAATCGGTTGGGGCTTTGAAGCGTAGGTCTACTGGTCGCCACAGCGTCCCCAGGTGGTCGGGCGAGCGCTAGGCTGGTTGTGAGGTCTAAGACCCGAAGACAACCCAGGCAACGTCTTCCTAAGGGCGCCTCCTGTTAGGCTCGGATCTCGGCTTATATTATCGGCTATAATTCAACTTACCGTTTTGATCTCTACATTAAAATGTAGGTACCTACATCTAGAACAAAAGACAAAAAAAAACCCAATGACATCGAATATCTGCGTTACATTACATAAGTACCATAAGTTGCGTTCCATTGCCCTTCGACACCTCTAAAATGAATCCCAATATTTTTATTGACCGAGCGAATCAAAGGTCTCTGAGTCTACCTACTTGAGTGAATTTGCACTTGTCCGTCCGTCGGTCTGTCAGAGCCTTATAACTTCTGAATTACTGAACGTAATTACTTCAAATTTAAATACAAAATGTAAACCAATGGCCTCCAGCCGAATATGGCTTAAAAAATTATAAAAATCTTTATTTCAGGGGGGCTCTCATAGAAGCGAATGCGAAGTAAAATATTTTTTATAGGGTTACATAGGGTTGCGGTATATCATTTTAAAGCTAATTAGGAATAGAGTCCAAAATTTTTTTTTAAATTTTTCCCCTAAAATTGACGAAATAGGGGGCTTTCAAAGTAGAGATTTTCTAACGTCCAAAGTTGACCTCAGGACACTCAATTTTCTGAAAGGCTGAGCCTGAAACTTGATCAATTATTTGAATTATATCCTTACTTGAACAACAAATATTAAAATTAGATAAATATTATAAGGAAACGAAATTATTTAATTCTTAATGAGCTTCAGTATTTTTAACAGAACTTCACAATGATGTCAATAGATTGCGCTCCGTAAAAGTTTATGGATAGTAGGTAGGTAGGTAATTTTCCAACGAAAGCGTTGAACTACCTAAATATTTTCGCTATTAAATCGAGATGCAACTCATGCAACCATACATAATATATCTATGTACTTACTTTAAATTCAATTTAACGGTTATAAGGTGAAGCAATTTATTCGATAGCGGTTCTCCCCACCAAAGTAGGCTCCCCACTCCGGATCGTTCTATTTTCAACCGAATTTGAATTTCGTATCCCCATTCGGTCACCGTTTTTGTGCTAAATATTCAGTTGTCAGTCCGCACAATGTTTTGTATATGAAGCAGATGGTAAACAGTTACATGAAACATGGATTACGCGAGTAGGTAGTAGGTACCACTGGTCGACTAGTATGGCGACGGTTTTGGTTGAAGGAATTTTAATTCGTTTTTTTTAAGACTTCCATCGATCAATCAAGGCAGGGACTAGGGACTGCATGAACAAAATGATCAATGAAGTTTCAATGTGCACGACCATTTCTGATATCGAACAGACTACGTGATGCTCGCGACTTTATCCACGTGGAGTTTTTTTTTTAACCTGTAAGAAGTCTTTGATTTTGAATAAAAAGTAGCTTCCTATCTTGGTAAAAAATGTCGTTAAGATTGGTAAACTCCACCGAACTCCAGGCTTCTACTGAGAATGTCTAGAAAGAAAACCCTAATATATCGATTCATGGGCCCGGCCTGGGAATACGGGACCTCGAAATATAATATAAATAAAAAATATGCTCATGGACATGCTAGCCACCAGAGTCTTATACTTTCACTATACCAAATCACTATACCAAATCAGTCAAAAATAAAGAATGCGATCACAAATAAACAACAGACATAATTTCTAAAATTATCACTATTGATTTAAGTAATATTTACTAACATTATGGTTGACTTTCCATTTTTGAAAAATTTAAGAAAGGTAAAAAATCAATAAATAGAAATTGTATCACCCCACTTGTGATACAACAGACATAAAAGATTAGCTGATCAAAATGTATTCCAAGACATCTCGAAAGCATCAGGAGCCGATACTTTTCACGGGCTTTTAAAATTGGAATTATGGAACGGATCGTCGCGCGCGCCTCAAAATTCCTAATTTGAAATTCTATTGACCGTTACCCGTCGACTACAAAAACAAACCCATTTACATTTTGAGTTGATCGGAGATCTTGGACCAAAGAGGTGGTTACCTATCGTACCTATAATTCCTGTGTATAATTCGTATGACGAGAAAATCTGAAAATATCAAAGACAACATCTCGAAAAAACGCGGGTTGTTAATAGTTTGGTTATTACACGGTTATTAGCATAGACACAGAAAAGCAGGGTAAAGGGTAAAGGGTTTTCAACATTAGCGAAAAAATTCTATGTCTATGGTTTTCAAACGGTAGGGTTGGTAATTAACTGTCCTTTTTTCGCACGATTTATAATTATGTACCTATAACATTTTCTTTGACCTTTATTATTACACAAAAAACTTCAAAATAAAGTATAGAGAGTTGGATTGGTTGGAATAGCCAATTTATATAAATCGGAAAAGGGAATGATGAATACAAAATATTATGAAATTATAAATGTATTTTCCAAGCCCCATGTAGAGATAACCATTTCGTATTCTCAATGGGAAAGTCGCAGATACATCTTACAATAAATTAAAGAGCCAACCTTGAGACGATAAAAATTGAATTCACGTGGAAGCGAAGTCGTTTGGTGAACGCGTGTACCGCCTACGAGTGGGTAGGTAGCACATTATATGGGCAGCACGAGTAACTTTAATTGACGATATCCCTGATGGGAAGTTTTCAACCCCAAAGATACTCATATTTACTGTTTGTATTTGTTTTGATTTTTTTCAATTCCAAGTGTTCAACTAAGTATGTCCGAATTCGAGAAATAGATTCGCTGAATGTAACTAGAACGTTCGGGAAACTTCGAGATGTCTGATCATATACACCATCATTTCAAACAATGAGTTAAAAAGATGATGTTGATGTCAATGACTCATAAGCCTAGTAAGCCGGTAATGATCGGCTTACTCACTAATACTTCACTGAGTATTGGCTATTGTCAGTGATGTGATATCGATCCGAGACATGGTCGCTTCCTAAGGGCCTCATGGGAAACCTGATAATCGCTCAGCGGTTGCGAAGCTACGGTTGCAATGTGGCTAAGTGCTGGGCACATAGTTCGAAGAATAAACTCTATGTAAAAATCCACAAACCAAGAAACAAAAACTTTATTTAAAACAGTAGATACTAGGTATCAAAATAAAACAAATTACCTTCTCCATCAACTTTCTTAAACATAAAAGTTTTGACTAAATAATCACATTTATTTTCTTTTGGTAAATTAATTTATTTATATTCAACAGGGGCACCAAAATCGTTTATGATATTATTATTTGCGTCCTTATAGTAACTTTCACTGTGCTCATCATTGTCTTCATCAGAAACTGTATTACCGTAACTATCCTGAGCGTATAAAGACGCTTGTGGATAAAACCGTACACCACCGAGCCAATGTGGCTTGAAAGCCTCATAAATACCATATTGGTTCCTACTTATATCCACTATACGAGCGTCATCTGAACTCTCATCTGAATAACCAGTTTTTGCAATGCTTATTTCACTAGATTTATAATCATCTTCTTCTTCATCAACATCGTCATCATCATCTCCTTTTTCATCATGAAAATCTTCTTCACTTTGAGACTCTACTCCATATTTAAAATCATCATCACTCACCACATTGTTACTTGTATAATGATAGACGTTAGAACTTGACTGCATCACCTGCTTTTTATTTCCTTTATACACAGTTTCGGTAATAGTATTATCACTCGTATCTTCTGAACTATCATTGACATCTTCCAATCCTTGATCTATATTTCCTTTGTTCGATATTTCTATGTTTGGTGGATTAGCCATATTATTTGGTATTGTTTGTATAGTTAGAACAGCGTCGTATGGGGTTCCAGGGTTACCCATGAATACAAATACGGCATATTTGTATCCAGGTCCCCCTTGAATTATACTGGCTTTGAGGTCTGTGCCAAAGTCGATACCACTTACTCTGACATGTCCAATCGTGTCTCCTTCACCGACAGCAGGATACCGTACTGCTAATGACCCTCCAGGAATCGACAGGCGAATTTGTTGCGTACTGAACTTCCCGATTTCTTCATTCCCAACGTCGAGCAAAAAAACGTATGGATACTTTTGAAACGGATTGGCGAAAACGACTGTTAATATTGAGAAAAGGAATAGATGTAACATTTCGGCGGCCAACTTGTCGCGATTGATAGGTCATGGTACAATAATCTCTTATATAACTGGCCATTTCATGGTTGGTGTATTCCTGTTTTTGCTTGCCCTTGCTCCTCGTGACACTTCAATGCCGAATAATGATCTTTTAATGTTCTCCATTTGTGTATTGATTCTGGACGATTGCGTGAAACTTCCGTGTTATTATTGGAACAGTCTTCAAATCCGATTAAGTCTTCATTTTCTTCAGTAATCGTTATTTTATTCTTTGTCACTTCAGGTTTTTGTAACCTAAAACACATCATTCAAAATCTCTGCAGTCAGCGATATTTTAATATTAGGTAAGTATCTAAACAAAAACTTGGTTTCATTTAAAAGGTTCTCAAATTAAAATAAATAATTACTTGCTTTCATATTATTTACAACTTTATTCTTTAACAGTTTAGCGCTGATCAACTAAAATTATTATGAATCAATCAATATCACACATCTTAATGTATTTAATATAAACAATTATTTATTTTTGCCAAGATTTCGTAAGCTATTATCAAGACGAAAAGATCACAATTTTTTATATCTACTTAATTCAGAATTCAACAAAATAGGTACAACTATTAGGGACTCATTTTTTCAAAACTGCCCTGCCGAACTGAATCGAATCCGGGACATTTTAGATAATTATCACCTACTTCAGGAATATATAGGTACGTAAAAAATATATTTATGTAGAAAATAATATATATTTTGCGCAATTATCTGCAATTATTAGGTTTTTTCCACTACAAGTTAGCCCTTGACTGCGATCTCACCTGATGGTAAGTGATGATGCAGTCTAAGATGGTAGCGGGCTAACCTGTTAGGGGCACGGCAGTTATTAAACCCATACACCTATTCGGTTTCATTCGGCATCGTACTGGAACGCTAAATCGCTTGGCGGCACGTCTTTGCCGGTAGGGTGGTAACTAGCCTCCCACCAGGCCAGACCAGTGAAAATTCAGAAATTATAAATTCCCATATTGACCCTGCCGGGGATCGAACCCGGGACCTCCGCACGTTAAAACAATAGCGCTCAACACTGCGCCACGGAGGTCGTCAAAACTACCGCTAAAGGCAACTATATAATATTCTTACATTTATATTAATAGCATTATAAATTAATAACGTACCTACTTTGTAGATGACCCCTTATCTATCAAATAGGCAATAAAATATCATTTAGCATTTAGCCTTTAAATATTCATTTTCATAATATTGTCACGATATAATATTTCTAATATTACTATTAGTTACAGATAAATATAAGCACCAATATCATAATATCACGCAATTCAATTTTTTTACTTTATACCTACCTACTTAAATAGGTTCTTATTTTTAAATCAAATGAGTTATTAATTCTATGGAAATCTTTCTTTAGGAATTATTGCTAAAATATAGACCGTACCAGCCCCCCGATTACGTAACAATTGTCGATCAAACGTTAAAGATTTTCGTTAAAGTAAAATAAACCATGACAGCATTGAATTAGAGCTCAATTTCGTCTGCCCATTCTTATACGTTTAGGGTATCGTACATACCTAAACGTACAAGAATGGGCAGACGAAACTGAGTTCTAATTCAATGCAGTTATGGTTTAATTTTACTTTGACGAAAATCTTTAACGTTTGATCGGCCATTCTTACATGATTGGGGCCCTGATTCAATATTATGTAAGTACATATCTTTAATTTTGTTTATGTAGATGAATCTTATAATTTATATAAACTCCATAATATACTACCTAGATTCATCTAATAAAATAAGCGTTTAAAAGACGATTTTTTTTTCGTTAACATAGTTTGGCTTGCAAGGCGGAATTAACAATATTATAATTAGATATATTATCTACTTATATGAATGCCTGATTTCACCAGCAATGCCTATGTTTTAGGGACACCTAAAACAAATAGAAATATAAATATTCACTTACAATAAAATAACTGTAACTTGGGCTCATGTATCAAGACTGTTGGTGAAAACGAGCATTAGATCAATTGCAAATTAAAGACTTTTTGCTATGTAGATTGTGACAGGCGTTAAGCCGTAGAATTGGTTACATTTCCAAAGCGATTTAAAATTCGAACGAACCAATAACTCCTACAAACTTATCTGACGCGGTGGCCAAAATTGGAACTAATTTTTATGCCCGTTTAGTTTTCGTTTTTTATTTTATTTTTCATAGATACCTATCAACTAACGACGCTGTCACCGGGTCAAATTAGTTTGTCGGACAAGATTTATCATAATATTATCATCGGGGTAATTCGTTGTAAGCCTTAAGGCCGCATTACGCTTGTAAGTTTTTACGTAAGTAGCGTACGTAAGTAACTTACATAAAGTTAACATTTGCATGAGATACGTGACTTACCTACAAGACTGTTTACATTTGGCAAGTAACTCGTATTTAAGTAGTAAGCGACTTAAGTACGTGAGTAAAACTTGCAAGTGTAATCGTGAACTTAAACCTTTATTTTGCAGGTTATTTCAACTGCCTACCCAGTCGGATCTACTACCTATTATCGTAGAAATGAACGCATTTGTTTATTCTGACTGCTTAACGATGCTTGCGCCTTATCCGCTTGGAGGATCATGTTATCCAACTTACTTATTTGAGAAGAAACTTGCTTCCTATGGTCAATCACAGCTGCTTTACCTAATAACGAACTATTTTCTAGTACCTCCATCTTTTCTAAGTCCGCCAAAGCAGCGTTGATATCGCCGCCATTTTGTTTAATTTTTCCCGCGCGCGGCGTCATTTCGCTATCATCCGGACCAAGGCCCGAGTTTATAAAGCCCATGTCGCTGGTTTTTGGTGGTACATAGTCTTTGTCGTAATTTGTTTGGCCGACGTAGCTGGGTTCACTGGAGTATGACAAATTGTCCTTTGCTGCTAATTTTATACGAAAGAAGTTGGTAACGGTACCGCAGACGCCCTGGAAAAAATAATGTTTTGAATAAATTATAAATAAATTAAAACTCGTTTCAATACTGCTCCTTATTGATAATCATACAACGTAATTGATGAATAAATGTGACTAATGTGTGTGTGGCTAAATTAAGATGTCCAAAATGTAATGCTATCCTTTTCCAAAGAAACTATTACGAACGGGACTTAAAGCTGGGTACACACACAGCGACTTTGATCGACAGCAACTCGATGAAGGTATAAGCCTATTGTGTGTGTGTCCACACAACAGCGATCTTTGATAAAACCTTTGCCTAAGTTACTCTGTCATTAGTAATTTCCGTTGAAAGGAGAATTGTTGTTAGCGCTAGCAGCTGTTTAAAAAAAAAACCGGCCAAGTGCGAGTCGGTCGGCCCCGTTTTTACCCTTTGGGTACGGAACCCTAAAAAAGATTAGCGACATTTTAGATTTGCAGCGAATCGATTGCCGCATTGCCAGCGACATCGCGATCGCTGCTATTTTCACGTCCACAGAGCAAATAATTACATCACTAGTGAGTAGCCGTTGGCCAAAGTCGTTGTCGTGTGTACCCGGCCCCGGTCCCTGGCTTTAAAAAAAACAAATTACCTAGTAGGTAAGAAAGGGACTCAACCCACGTCAGACAATCGGTGGCCGATTTTTTGTCGGCAGAAAATGAAACATACAGATTGCAAAATTGAAACCCACACGTCCTAAAAAGTCGGTCAAAAAAAAATCGGCCGATTCGACTGTCGGTGGAAAATGTAAGAAGTCGGTCACAAAGTCGGCCCGACTATCGGCCCGGTTATCGGACCTACAAAAAGTCTGACGTGGGCGTAGCCCCTACAAAGTACTTTTTTTATGTATCCATTTTTTTTGCCACTTACCCTGATACGGTTTAGCTTTGTTTGTGTGGAATTCAGTATTGTATTTAATTCCGTTAACGCTCCACTCGCATCCTTTAAATCGTCGTTTAACATTGCAGTATTCTGAAACACACAAAAAAAATACGTCACTATAAAATTAGTAGGCTAACAAAAAATTGCAATTTATTAAGTAGGACCACAAAATCATTCATCGCTGATCTAATATGATTTTATGAAATGAAATATTTAAGTAAGTATAGTGCGCGCATCGTCTAGTTATTTTTTAAATTAAAATGACCGTAAGTCGTGACATTATCAAATAGGTAGTTAGGTATACCTATACAGACCTCTGTAGTCCTAATATCCACTTCCTCGAATTCCACAATATCCAAATGTTTATGTTTTGACAAGAATTCTTCCTTATCCGGCTTAGGCTGGCCGAATAATTCAGCTCTCATACAAGCGTCCTCGTAAGCTTTTAACGCCATTCTTGTGAATTTTTATTAAAATATCACCAGAGAAACATTTATATATTAGAACTGCCCGTAAGAGAAATAGGTTAGCAGATCCTTATTACTACACTTTTGAAATATTGGCAGTGTTTCTGTGTTAGGTCTCTACTGCGCTAGACTAAAATTATTGATTTTCTTAGCTTGTACGCAATCCTAGCACAGTGTATTTATCATTATCCAAGTGGATCGGCAGTGGCACATAAACAAATAACAGACCACAGGCTAACCTAATTCTTCGCGTATACATCTTCAAGCTGCAATATTGTGCATAATATTGAGATTGTTGATTGTGCTGGAAACACTGAACTTTGAACTGAAAATGAGGTCTCAGTTCGGGGCGAAAGAACCACTAGTTATTAAAAGTTTTGACTCAATGGTTCAGACTAGGTTTCGTTTTCAAAACCTAAAAATACTTGGTAGGTATACTTAGGTACCGTATTTATTTTTCGCATTCTTTTCATTCCTAGAACCAAAAAAACAAAATCTTATAAAAACAAAAATAATTATTTAT
The DNA here is from genome assembly GCA_917051295.2 of Erebia ligea. Lineage (NCBI taxonomy): Eukaryota > Metazoa > Arthropoda > Insecta > Lepidoptera > Nymphalidae > Erebia > Erebia ligea. The sequence goes on from OU785228.1 coordinate 16,289,958, forward strand.
GTAGGTAATTAAACACATCAAACAGAATCTTGGAATGATTAATTTTCTTTATTGTTCGGTGCTTTAAAACTTTCTTTAAAATTACCGCCAATAGTGTAGTGCTGCCGTACTTTAAACAACATTAAACCGGAAACTGTGTTAAAGAATATCAAGTCTATAGTGCACACAGATAGTGCACCGTGTGCAACAATGGCAACACAGCTCGAAACTAGTGCCACAGACTAGTGCAGTGCGGTCAATTTGTGCGGTGCACTGTGCCGTAGACTGAGTAAGATTACTTCGTAGATTGAGCACACTCAAGCTAAGACCAGGTCTTGACCAGGTACAAGCTTTGGTACAAGTAACTCAAATACTTACTCTATGCTCAAACATGACTTGAGCACGAGCACTGCAAGCATAGACTGCAAGCGTAACTGCAAGTAAAAGTTGAGACTTGAGACCACAGAACAATATTACCGTAGGCGGAAGTATGTGTCTTGTCAATCTGTGTTACTTGCACAGCTAATTCATCAATTTTGTAGAAAATAAACCGACCAAAATCGTTTTCAGTAAGTTCACTATTAAGGCCCTTTAAACATTTACCCCGCGACCAACTATAGGTAAAAAACTCAACTATAGGTATAAAACTCGTCACACTACAGCATATATATGCACGCTTTACGAGAGCGTAGAGCTATAGAGCGTAGAGACGCTCGATTTTATAGCCAACTAACCAATTTTGTTACTTGAAAATATTAGACGAATATTTATTTACTAGGTACTTGTTTACGCTATTGGCCGCGGTAAATATTATGTACCTATTTATGCGCCGAAACAATACTCGCGGCTACAATAATACTTACTCAGTTTTTGAGATTGTAAAATAATGTATAAAAGATTATCTTACCGATTTCGTTCAAAATCGATATCTGGGGTTCCGTAGGATCACAAAATAGGAAACTGTTACCAAAATTTTAAAAAAGTCAGCGCCATTTTGAAATTCTTTGTTATCGTGCCGATTTCGTTCAAAATCGATATCTGGGGTTCCCTGGGATCACAAAACAGGAAACTATGAACAAAATTTTAAAAAAGTCAGCGCCATTTTGAAATTCTTTGTTATCGTACAAATTTCGTTCAAAATCGATATCTGGGGTTCCCTGGGATCACAAAACAGGAAACTGTTACCAAAATTTTAAAAAAGTCAGCGCCATTTTGAAATTCTTTGTTATCGTACCGATTTCGTTCAAAATCGATATCGGGGGTTCCCTGGGATCACAAAACAGGAAATTGTTACCAAAATTTAAAAAACGGCAGCGCCATTTTGAAATTCTATGTTATCATACCGATTTCGTTCAAAATCGATATCTGGGGTTCTCTGGGATCACAAAACAGGAAACTGTTACCAAAATTTTAAAAAGTTCACTGCTGACTTTTTTTTGATTGACTGCTGTTTTGTGATCCCAGGGAACCCCAGATATCGATTTTGAACGAAATCGGTACGATAACAAAAAATTACAAAATGGCGCTGACTTTTTTAAAATTTTGGTAACAGTTTCCTGTTTTGTGATCCCAGGGAACCCCAGATATCGATTTTGAACGAAATCGGTACGATAACAAAGAATTTCAAAATGGCACTGACTTTTTTAAAATTTTGGTAACCGTTTCCTGTTTTGTGATCCCAGGGAACCCCAGATATCGATTTTGAACGAAATCGGTACGATAACAAAAAACTTCAAAATGGCGCTGACTTTTTTAAAATTTTGGTAACAGTTTCCTGTTTTGTGATCCCAGGGAACCCCGGATATCGATTTTGAACGAAATCGGTACGATAACAAAAAAATTCAAAATGGCGCTGACTTTTTTAAAATTTTGGTAACAGTTTCCTGTTTTGTGATCCCAGGGAACCCCAGATATCGATTTTGAACGAAATCGGGACGATAACAAAAAATTTCAAAATGGCGCTGACTTTTTTAAAATTTTGGTAACAGTTTCCTATTTTGTGATCCCAGGGAACCCCAGATATCGATTTTAAACGAAATCGGTACGATAACAAAAAAATTCAAAATGGCGCTGACTTTTTTAAAATTTTGGTAACAGTTTCCTGTTTTGTGATCCCAGGGAACCCCAGATATCGATTTTGAACGAAATCGGTACGATAACGAAGAATTTCAAAATGGCGCTCACTTTTTTTTAATACATACATACATACATGCATACATATATATTCCTAACATACCCTTTCCTTGTGGCTTTGCCGTAATCGGGTAAAAAAAATACGCCTACACTTGAGAACTTCCTTCTTTGTGGATGTCGGTATCAAGTTTTTCTAAGCGCAGTACACATAGAGAATATTATATCTCTATGGCAGTACACAACACGGTGTTCATTTTGTCGTAATAAATTTCGTGCAAAAAAGCGATACACCCACCCGTCCACGAGCGCGTCTCAGCGCGTACTGAGCGCCAAACGCCTAGCGCTCGGCTTCTTTTCATAGGAAAATGTATGAAACATTTTTTTTTTGCCACATAAACTATAAACATATTTATTTGTATGCTTAATGCTTTGCACCATGGATAGAGGACTATATAAGCCCCACTTGATTGTTAATATTCAAGTTAAAATATGCAGCGGATCTAGCTTTATGGGTACCTATCCGGACCCCATTTTTCGTCATTTTCAGCAGATCTTGCGTTCGGAGAAACGTATTTATGCAGAAAATTCGTATTGGAGTGTGCATTTTTATAAGGTCAAACGAGAGATGAAGAAATGACCTTTAATTTGATACCATGACATCCCCACAGCTGTGACTCCCGATTCTCTAAAGTGTACCTGGAAAAGGATGACATAAGATGAAGGATGTATAAGGCGCCTTAAATTATTCACTTTCATTCGATCATCGATGATTCATGATTGTCAAACCCATCTTTCGAGCAATATTGAGAACCAGCTTAAGGCCGCCATAGACGTTCAAGTAATTTAATCAAACTGGCTGGATCAAACCGTTTTATCAAATTGGCATAATCTGCAAAGCGACCACACACCTTCACGCAGGCTTGAAGCAGCGTCAGTTCAGTATCGAACCGGACGAAGAATTGTTGTGTGTATGTGGCCGTAAAAATGTCATGTACAGACGACGCTATAGCAATAGTAGGTTTAGTGTTTGCTTTGAAGGGCAAGGCTTTGAAGGCTGTTAATTTTTTTGGTCACCTGTCACGGTCTGCATTCGGTTCTATTTCTTTAAGTTTTTCTATTAGTTTACAATAAGCAGCATTCCGCTTATCTCTATTATGGTAATCTTTATTTTTGACGTTCCATAAACAGGTTTCATTTTGATATATTTGTATGAATTCTTCTAATACATCGCGGTTCGTCATTATGCACTGCAAGCTGCAACACGTCCGCTAGGTAACACTTCCGCAGCAACAACTAAGCGCTCGCAACACACACGCTCAAATTTTTCATCAAACAGCTTGATCAAACCGACTGATCAAATAAAAAAACGAAAATTCATATTTCTTCAAACAATTTGATAACTCATTAAATTTGATCAAATTTTACCACAGACACTCATGCCAATTTGATAAAACGGTTTGATCCAGCCAGTTTGATTAAATTACTTGAACGTCTATGGCGGCCATTAGATGTTAAATTAAATATTTCATCCTTAACTATGTGTTCAAGTAAGTAACTACCTAGCAGTTTGGTTTTGTTTTATTAAAACTTAAATTTGCTTTAATCACTGCACGTATTGTATAATTTTGTTTTTAGTCGTCTTTTATTTAAATAAATTTTAACACCCGATACGCCACCTCTTCAAGAAACATGCATCAGCATCTTTGATCAGCATTTATATTTTATTTATGCCAGTCATCGATTTACCTACTAAAGTCAATGATGCCAGTCATCACTAATTTGCATGGAAGAAGGAATTACGACTAATACCTCAATGACTGCCGCTAATTTGTTCTAATTTGTTTGCAATCTATTTTGTGAAAACTATTTTGATTGATGAACTACTTATTTATTTGACAAGGTTTTCATTCAGTAACCACAGAGTACTTACTTTGTATTTAGAAAAAATAATATACGCAAAATATAAATTATTATATATTTTTATTAATTATTGCTTTGGCTGCACCATGAAATGAATAAACTTATAAAACTGCAACTCCATAGAATTTTTGAGTTAAAATTAATAAGAAACAAGGTGAATAAAGTTTGCAAATCAAGTGAGTTAAGATTTGTATGAACTACCTATATAATATAATAAATACATACATAGAGAAATAATAGAAAGCTGTTCAAGCTGGAGATTTTCTGTGAAGGAGATGTTGCAAAAATTCAGATGATTGGTTTGTATTCTGCTACCAAAATATTAACAAATAGGTAGTTAGTTTCCCTGGTGCAGTGGTACCAGAGCACTGTGATCTAATAAGTGGAAGATCTCGGGTTTGATCCCTTGCAGTGACAGTTTGGGAATTTAAAATTTCTGAATTTTCAGTCTTGTCTAGTAACCACCCTACCAACAAAGATGTACAGGCAAGTGATTTAGCTTTTCAGTACGAAGCTGTATAGAAACCAATTGGGGGTATGGGTTTAATATAATTAATTAATTATCATACCCCAAACAGGTTAGCCCGCCACCATCTTAGACTGCATCATCACTTACCATCTGGTGAGATTGCAGTCAAGGGCTTGTAGTCGTGCAAAAAAGTTAATATTTATTTTTTTTGTTTACCCTCTTCTCTCAGTAATATCCTACAATATAATCATAAAGATTGTCTATTTTCATATAACAATGCTGTTTAATATTAATGAAAATCATTTTTCTTTACAGATCCTCTAAGTCTTGGTACATTAGATAAATTTAGAAATGATTTCTACTCAAACCCCAAGAATGAGTTGGCTCAGAACGCGTGTGCCCGTTTTGATCCGTTCGAAGTTGCAATCAACAAAAGAAGGACTGATGGATCATTGCATGTTTTCAATATTAAGGTAAAGTTTCTAGAGTCTTCTTCTCACTGTGACATATTCCTAACTAGCTGATGCCCGCGTCGTTGTGCGCTTGGATTGAGGTTTTAGGTTCCCGTGGGAACTCTTTAATTTTCCGGGATAAAAAGTAGCCTGTGTTATTCCAGACTATAATCTATATCTGTGCCAAATTTCATCCAGATCCGTTCAGCCGTTCTGGCGTGATTGAGTAACAAACATCCATCCATCCATCCAACCTTTCGCATTTATAATATTAGTAATAGTATAGTATAGATTGATTGTTGTCATGTGGAATCCTATCATCATTACCCCTGTAATATTTCTTATCACTGATCAAATATTAAAAGAGTTTTAATTGCAAATAAATGCAATCTATGCTAATATGAAGTAAATAGCATCTTATATCTTATCTGTGGCTCAAACAATGTAAAGAACAGCTATTCTGAACAAATATTAGCCCACCAACATGTTAAACGAAAAATAACTCTGGTAAAAGCAATGGATACAACTAGAATCATAACTATGGCTGTGTTCCGTTATAGACTGCGAGCACTGTTCAGTGCTCCTTACTGTGGAGAAATTCTTTCCGTTATAACTGACAGTAAACTGCTGCAGTATCATATGGAAATATATGACGTCATTAATCGACGCCATCTTTGTACTGTGAGCACTGGCGTTTTCGAGGTAATGTGCTCTCAGTGTTTGTCTCAGTGCTGACAGCGTTCCGTTTTAAGCAGTACCCAGTATACCTAACTATAAAGGAACGGCTTCGCAGTGTACTAAAGTGACGTCACACCTTACAGTGCTCGCAGTGTATTTCGGAACACAGCCAATGACTACCACAAACCAATGATTATCAAAATGTCAATTTTTTTTTATCCACGACAAGTTGACTGCGATCTCACCTAATGGTAAGTGAAGGTGCAGTCTAAGATGGTAGCGGGCTAACCTGTTAGGGGCATGGCAGTTACATTTAACCCAAACCCCTATTAGGTTTCTACACGGCATCGTACCGGAACGCTAAATCGCTTGGCGGCACGTCTTTGCCGGTAGGGTGGTAACTAGCCACGGCCGAAGCCTCCCACCATGAAAAATGGCTGATTCATGTAGTTAGGGAGATTTGTAGTGGACTGTAGGCTGGTTGAGGTAAAACAGGACTTGTGGCACAGTGATTTTAATTTATATAGATACAAGGAAAACACGTCTTAGCTAGCCCTGTGGCAGTTTTTGAGGTAAGAGAGACAGTCGTTCTATTTTTTAACATATCATGTGACAGGGTGAACTGAACTGTGAGTGACATAGACTATAAACATTTTTATGTTGTGTTTCCAACATGTAGTATATTTTTAAAATTAGACCTTAAATACCTCTTCATCATCATTATCATTTCATTAATAAATAATCAAGACCCAAAGCAACAGGAACAAATTAAGTAGGCATTGGAATAAAAAAGTTATAAATATTTTAGGACCAACAAGCTTGCTGGTAAGCTTGCTACGTTTTCTCTTGTGGCACAGTCTTTATATAATATAATAGCATACCACACAAATCTTCCAAATTATTATCAACATATGATGTTTCTCTCCAACACCAGAACATCTTCAGGAGACATTGACTCGACAATGCATGATTGTAAACATACATTGAGAATAATTTGGAGATGTGGTGTTGTACCCGTGCGAATTGCTGGCTTACTGAGTGGTGAATATCGCAAGCTGCAAGTGCAAGATACACACTGTACCACATAGATTTGTCTACTGTGGTGGATTATAGCAAATTAAACTTCTAGTTCCTTCATTATCATGGACTTCCTCAATGTTTCTATCTAATATTTTCAGATTGAGTCAGAGGGCAAGCCGGTGACAAACCAAGAGAATACGGGACGATGCTGGCTGTTTGCTGCACTTAATGTAATGAGGCTGCCTTTCATGAAGAAATATGGTATTGAAGAATTCGAATTTTCGCAAAGGTTAGTACCTAGGTCTACTTAAAGTTCAGATAGATATATGGATAAATTCTTGTTGAATGTTAGCATGTTAGATAGATAATATTCCTTTAACAGATTCTTAAAGATACATTCGGACGGCTTCGAAACAGCTTGTGTATGGTTGCCGTTATACTACTGCACTAGTATGGTAATGAATATAATACTAAATGTGCAGTAATATTGTTATCGCTTAAAGCTTGTAAAAGTCTATAGTTTTAATAGCAGTAAACATAGTCTATGACAGTAATCTACACTTTGCGATCAAATGTATTGTAATAGTTATTTGTTACGCAAGGCGTTACATACATGTTTATTATTTCACACAAGGGCTTGTATTGAATACTTTTTTTTTATCCATTACAAGTTAGCCCTTGACTGTGACCTCACCTGGTGGTAAGTGATGATGCAGTCGAAGATGGTAGCAGGCTAACCTGTTAGGTACATGACAGTTATATTTAACCCATAATCCTATCGGTTTCTACACGGCATCGTATCAGAACGCTAAATCGCTTGGCGGTACGTCGTTGCCGGTAGGGTAGGTAACTGAGCCACGGCTGAACCCTCCCACCAGGCCAGCCCAAGGAAAATTCAGAAATTATGAATTTTCCATATGACCCTGCCAGGGATCGAACCCGGGACCTCCGCAGGTTAAGACATCGGCGCTCAACACTGCGCCAGGGAGGTCGTCATAATACTGAGGAAGTGAAGGATTCTAAGATTATACTGCGGTATAAAGTCAAAGACACGAAACGAAAAAAATATGCAGCTGAGCAAAACATATCAAATCTCACTATCTCTGATTGTTTTTCTTTTTCCTTTTCCAGTTATCTATTCTTTTGGGACAAGATTGAGCGGTCTCACTACTGGCTAAACAATATTGTCACCACGGCCAAACAGGGAGAGAAGTTAGATGGACGTCTAGTCAACTTTTTACTTAAGGTATTATATTATTACTAACTGATGCCCGCGACTTCCACCACTACAGCCCATTAAAGTCCCACTGCTGGGCACAGGCCTCCACTCTCACAGGAGAGAGGGAATTAGAGCTTACACCCACCACGCTGCTCCAATGCGGGTTGACGGCCTTTAACGATTATTATCATGTTAGTGATAATAACTGGGACCGACGGCTTAACGTGCTCTCCGAGGCACGGGGGTTAAAACACCGCCAACTTCCTAACTCCGGGCTAGTATTCTTATCAGAAAAACCCAACATTTAATTCAGGACCTCGTCAGGCGCAGTCGAACATGATAACCTTGGTTTACAAAAATATTGTATCTTAAATTATTTACATATTGTTATAATATAAATTATATATTATTGTATTGTATCATAGGCTATACCTACTAACAGATTTTTTATTTTATTATATTATATATTATATACAATTATGTTTATTTATGTTTTTGGCACCGTCCAAGCATATTGGCTTCACGGAAGATCAGCGCTATATCCTAACAGATATAGCACATGCTGAGTGAAGACCGTTTTGGGGATCAAGTCACATTACGCGTTTCTTTTTCTTTATAAATTCTTATTTTATTATTAGTTATTTGTTGTAAGTACTTGTATTATCCCCGAATAAAGATTTTTTTTTTCTTATAACCACTAGACCAACGAGGCAGTCTTAATCCGCGTGAATCGAGGCTGATAATAATGAGAGTAACGAAATCACTGCCCCACTAGTTCTAAACAAAACTATTGTGGATGATTTTTCAAATAAATAAATGAAATGAAATAAGAAAAAAGAGTTTTGAGTTCATAAAAATATGAATACAATTTAGTTTTAAAATATTCAGTATATTTTAAAATAATAGATAGATCAATTATTGAAATCATCGATAGAAAAACCATTTTTCAATATTATTTCCGTTGTTGGCTTTAAGTTTTTAAAACCTTTTTATGTTGTGTTGTACCAGGATCCAATAAACGACGGCGGCCAATGGGACATGGTAGTGAACCTGGTGAACAAATACGGCGTCATGCCCAAGAAGTGCTTCCCGGAGACGTTCAGCTCGCGGCGGAGCCTGCACATGAACGCGCTCATCAAAACCAAGGTCAAATATAAATAAAATAAATAAATCTTTATTTGGAACTATCAAGGACACAGTTACAGTACAATAAAAAGCACAAAATTACTAGGACACAACTTAGGAACTACACTGTGACAAAAATAATTCCAAAAAGGGCATCGCCTCAGCGTTATGTTGTTATGGTGTAGATACACCACAATATTGGTTGTAGATTCATCCAATATTGGATAGAAGCAGGCGTTATTTTGCAGAAGTCCATGACAATGAAGGGACCAGAAGTTTAATTCGCTATAATCCGCAATCCAATTTTTTAAATTATACATATAATTTTTTTTTAATTACATATTTTAAATTTAAAATTAAATTTAAATTTTTTTTTTAAATAAAACAAATATTTTAAATATTCGTTTTCACTTCTATCGGCAGTCCCTATGACTGCCAATTTTTTGAAGTCAAAACTTCTTTAGGCGCGTTGAGCACTCTTTGGTAGGGGTTAAAAATGTGGAAACGCGTAACCGACACCGTGAGTCGTGACCGACATCCCGCGTCGTTACGAAGACAAAAGGTCTTAAATATAAATATAGTACAATTCATAATTTAACTTTAATTTTGAGGTTTATATTTTAAGTATTTTTATTATTTTATATTTTTTATTATTTTAAACATTTTTTTTTTAATTATTTTAAATATTCGTTTTCACTTCTATCGGCCAATTTTTTTTATTTCCGCGTTACCTCCTTAATTTTCCGTATCATTCAGTCTTTCCCCCACTTTCGCATTTATACCTAATATTAGTATGGATTAGTTCTCTTTTCCTCATAATAGTTTTTTCATTCCAGTTGCGAGAGTATGCCAAGGTGTTACGCGACAAAGTATCTTATAACGCCTCAGACGAAGAAATCCAGAGCACCATAGACAATCAGATAGCTGTCATTTACAATATCGTTGGCACGTGCCTGGGTACGTTATTAAATTATCTTGAAAATTGCGAACGAACACTATATTACCTATTGCCTGTTACATGTATAAGAATATTATAAAAAAACCCCGGCTGAGTTTGCTGTGGGCTCTTCTCCGACCAGGGCGCGTTTGGTACCCTCGTAGCTTTAGTTTTAAGATACCGTGGTTAATTATCACCATCATGTCTTATACTTTGTAAACTTGACGTTCAGAAGGTGTACTGTCTAGGTACCAATTTTGAATAAATATACTTTTGAGTTTATAATAGATATTAAAAGCTTATCAATTATCTCAAACGTCCCTAACATCAGAACTGAATATTCTTTTTTTTTTAAATTATTGTGAGATAGGCTTGCGTTTGACGACAATCATGCTTAGTGCAAAGCAGTGCTTAGTTCATACGTCCGTATGAACCAAAAATTCGTCCTATTACCAACGCATACATTACTTAGCCAATCCATACATTCATTTCATCAATCTGTAGGTCTCTTTCGCTGTTATGCCATACGAAATTCTCATGTAATCTAATTCTATCTTAAACTTCCAAAACCTTTCAAAAAAAGTATTTTTGAAATATTAGAAGTAAATCCTGATTTTTGGAACGTTTTTCTTGCCAAAAGTACCGGAATCAAATTCAGCCGCTACTCTATTTAAAAAAATTCTTCGATCAGCGGTCTTACACAACACTTAAGGGTTCACTAATGTTTCACAAAAAACGTTTCAAAAACTATTCAGGTGACAAAACAACGTATTCCGCACAAATATCATTTTATAAAAGATTTGACAAATATTCAATTGGCAAATGTTTTCCTTTGCAAAATTGCTGAATTTTAAATTATATTATCATTTACAAATTTTTATAACCATAGAACCAGTTGTTTGTATAAAGATAAATTTTTGATTCATAATTATTTTAAATGAAATTGGTCGTGAAATGAAATTTTTCATTCGTTTTTTATGAAATGATAGGTTACTAATACTTAAGCAATATTACTCAAAATGACAGATTGATGTCACGTACCTTGAGGTTCCTAAGATAAGGATTGCTATTGTTTCTGTATAGGAATACCACCAGAGAAGTTCATATTTGAGTTCTACGGCAAAGACAAGGCGTACAACTCGTTCGGATCCCTCACGCCTCAAGAGTTCTACACCAAACATGTCCGTCCATTATTTAACGTTGATGACAAGGTAACAATATTTTTGGTATCCATATTAATATTATAAATTCGCTTTTACCCGACTTCCAAAAAAGGAGGAGGTTTCAAAGTGTGGATTAAGTTTTTAATGCCTGGGGGAACTCCTTAATTTTCCGGGCTAAAAAGCCTATGTCACTCTCCAGGTCCTCAACTATAACCATGCTAAAAATCACTTCGATCCATTGCTCTGTTGAGGCGTGATTGAAGGACAAACAAACACACTTTCGCATTTATGCATCCCAGGGAAGGATATTCCCCCCAAATATATGAAGGATATTTCCCTACCCTATATTCGGAGACTGCCTCGTTGGTCTAGTGGTTATCATGTTCGACTGCGGCTGGCGAGGTCCCGGGTTCTAGTCCCGGATCGGGCCATAATTAAGTGGGTTTAATTATGGCCCGATATGGGGTGGGGTGGGTTTTTTCTGATTAGAAATTCTCAGTACTAGCCCGGAGTAAGGAAGTTGGCGGTGTTTCACCCCCGTGCCTCGGAGAGCAAGTTAAGCCGTCCGCGTCGGTCCCGGTTATTATCACTAACATGATAATAGTCGTTAAAGCCCGCCAACCCGCATTGGAGCAGCGTGGTGGGTCTAAGCTCTAATTCCGTCTCTCCTATGAGAGTGGAGGTCTGTGCCCAGCAGTGGGGGGAAGGATATAGGCTACTTTTTATACCGGAAAATAAAGGAGGAATAAAATAGTACCTCATCCACGCGCACGATCTCACGGGCATCGTCTAGTCTATACCAATATTATAAATGCGAAAGTTTGGATGGATGTTTGTTCGTTGTAAGTTGTAACTCAATCACGCCTGAACGGCGGAACGGATCTGCATGTGGTCTAAGAGCCGGATACACTACGTCATTCACCGATCTGTTAACCAGATGAAACATACTTTTTATTTTTATTTAATTTAATAATAGATAAATACGCCTAAAATATCTTGCCTATCAAAATCCTGACCAGGCTATTTTTAAATTAAGTTTTGACATCTTTATTGTAGGCAATGCTATACCATCGAGTTTGTTATAAAATTACCTAGACATAATAATTGCTAATATTTTTTTACAGGAACGCATAGTAAGTATAGCTTATAACTTCTTTGAGATGTGATATCTAGTAAAAGACCCATCCCCATGCGTCAGTTTTTATTGTTTACATAGGTACTGCGCATACTTTAATACTGTACAAGAATCAGCTTTTCTAATTATCGTTCATTTTTGGTAACAATAAACCGTCTTTGAACGGCCATATCTAGCGAAAGACCCATCCACCTAACACTGAATCAGCCTTTCAGGCGATGGTTACCAAAAGTGCAGTTATCTCCTATAATATTACCTATGGACTATGGTAAGTACCATAATATAATGGTATGGTGGTATGATAACTTCACAGATCGGAACCGCTTGAGTTATATATCAAAATATAGGTAATTTTATAGCTAACGCGATGGTATAGCATTGCCTACAATATACCTGTCAACAAATTAATTAATTTTAAAATAGCCTGATCAGGATTTTGATAGGCAAGGTATTTTGGGCGTATTTATCTATTATTAAATAAAAATAAAAAGTATGTTTCATCTGGTCAACAGATCGGCAGAGATAGATTATAGTCTGGAATAACGCATAGGCATTTTATCCCAGAAACTTAAAGAATTCCCGCGGGAACCAAAAGATCTCAATCCACGCGGACGAAGTTGCGGGCATCATCTAGTTTTGAATAAAGTTTAATTGAACTTTAGTAGAATTCTGTTATGATACGAGTATGACTATAATTTTATTACAATGCTTTACACACAATGAAAGTTTCATAACTTACTTTTCAAATCCTGCCGGTTCCGAAATTTTTGATATGTATTTGAGTAAGTTTAGACACTAGTATGATTTTGCAGGTGTGCCTCGTAAGCGACCCACGGAAGTCCAACCCGTTCGGTTCGCTGTACACACTCGAGTGCCTCGGGAACATGGTCGGCGGTCGGCAAACGGCGTACAACAACCAGCCCATCGAAACGCTCATCAAGTGAGTAACAACTAGTAGATATAGCTTTCCTGCCTCGTGAGCGAACTGCGCGAGTCCAACCCGTTCGGTTCGCTGTACACACTCGAGTGACTCGGGAACATGGTCGGCGGTCGGCAAACGGCGTACAACAACCAGCCCATTGAAACGCTCATCAAGTGAGTAACAACTAGTAGATATAGCTTTCCTGCCTCGTAAGCCACCTACACCAGTCCAACTTTAAAATTTACAAGTACAAACTACACTTTGTTTATAATAAGCTACTTACCGCACTTGTATTACAATGTACTAATCTTTGTTTCAGAGTAGTTAAAGATAGCATACAGGGCGGCGAAGCGGTGTGGTTTGGTAGCGAAGTCTCAAAGAGATTCGAGCGGAAAAATGGAATCGAAGATTTGGATGCGTAAGTGGAAATTAATAATATTATACACTGTGGCATAAAACTTAAGTTTTTCAGTATTTAAATAGTTATTCATAATTATCATGGAAAGAAGTAATTAAAAGCGAAATAATGTGTCTGTAAGAAAAAATTCTAATAGAATTTATAAAAATATTTAAAGAATTATTTTTTATTTAATACTGTACTTAGATGATCTGCCCGTTTTTGTAACAAAACGTTCGAAAAACGTGTAATACACGAACATTAAGTTTTATTATTACCTACAAACTATTGACGATGGAAAACCCTTGCCTATGGCTCGGGCTTAAAAGCTTCGACTTGATTGCAATAACCTACTTACCGCCCTTGTATCGTAATGTAATATTAAGTTAACCCTATACAAACTCCCTAGGCACGACTTTCGGCTGGTGTTCAACACAGAGGTACAGGTCGGGCTGGACAAGGCGGACCGACTTCTGTACGGGGACTCGTGTATGACTCACGCCATGGTTTTCACCGCCGTCGGAACAGATGTAAGTGTAAGAAAATCCCCCTTATAATGAAAACAATGTGACTGCATTCTTAAATTATATTTCTTTTAATGTCGATAATACAAGGTTGATTACACGATTATATTTTCACTTTGATCATACATAATTCAGCTGGGCGATTGCGTAAAAATGACAGCTACAGTGTAACGTTCGCAATCACTTCTGATTGGTTATCATTATTCCACTATTGGCCAAAATCCATTGACGTAGCAAAAATACCATAAATTCAGCCAATCAAAACAATTGAGACTGTAACAATGATTGATGCAGGTTTTACCTAATCGCCCTGCAGGTGTACATACATAATTCACGACTTCTTCCTTTTTGGAAGTTAGTTAAAACTCCACCAACACTGACTAGGCAACAAAATCAGCCCCCCGATTACGTAAGAATTGTCTGCTTTGAATTAGAGCTCTAATTCAATGCTGTCATGGTTTATTTTACTTTGACGAAAATCTTTAACGTTTGATCGGCCATTCTTACATGATTGGGGCCCTGTAAACACTACTTTGAGGAATACATGCACACGCAAACGTGCTATCGATACACGATCACATCGAGTCATTTACACGTAAACCCTAGTCTATTCCACTATAAATATCTATAATATACATATTATCAAAATTTGCTACTCAATTATAATTTTGTACTTTGCGCACTTGCAATATAATAGTAGTTTATGCAACTGTCATATAATGAAGGGTATTAAAACACGAGTGTGAGTTTATGAAACGAGCGCAGCGAGTTTCATAATAGTAACGAGTGTTTTAATACCCGTGTTATATGCAGTTGCATACACTACTTTATCTTCACTAATGCAATTTATCAAACAACAAGAGTAAAAAAACACATTGCGAAACATTAAATTCACGCGTACGTGTATTGTCACAGTGAACTTGCCGCCATTAAAATCTAACCAATGAGAGCGCAGCTGCGCGCGCAGGGCCAATCAGGAGCGAGCGCGCGCTGTTCGTTTTTTATTTAATTGGCACAAGATCTTACCAAAGAGTTTTGTGTATGTAAGTTTAGTAGTTTCGACGAAGTTTTCACGTATAACCCAACTGTTTTCAAAAGCCAGCCTAATATCAAAATTTTATACAACTTGTATGAGGATTTTGACATAAGGCTCGCCAGGTTAATTGGTCGCGTTTTATTGATGTTATAATGAGATTTTACGATATCGATGTGGATATTATACCATCATGTGAAATTGCTTAAATTGAGTGTTTTGTTATCTGCGCTATAACAGTAGTAATTATAAGTCAAGTATTGGAAACATAAGTAGAATGTTATAACATTAGTGTAGATAAATAATTTTTATACTTCTTCTTAGGAGAGCGGCAACCCTGTAAAGTTCCGCGTAGAGAACTCATACAGCGACAAGGATTACGACAAAGGCTACCTGCTGCTCACCGAGCCTTGGTTCCGGGAGTTCGTGTTCGAGGTCAGTATTGTATTGTTTGTCAGCAGAGCGGCAACCCTGTGAAGTTTCGCGTAGAGAACTCATACAGCGACAAGGATTACGACAAAGGCTACCTGCTGCTCACCGAGCCTTGGTTCCGGGAGTTCGTGTTCGAGTTCAGTATTGTATTGTTTGTCAGCAGAGCGGCAACCCTGTGAAGTTCCGCGTAGAGAACTCATACAGCGACAAGGATTACGACAAAGGCTACCTGCTGCTCACCGAGCCTTGGTTCCGGGAGTTCGTGTTCGAGGTCAGTATTGTATTGTTTGTCAGCAGAGCGGCAACCCTGTGAAGTTCCGCGTAGAGAACTCATACAGCGACAAGGATTACGACAAAGGCTACCTGCTGCTCACCGAGCCTTGGTTCCGGGAGTTCGTGTTCGAGGTCAGTATTGTATTGTTTGTCAGCAGAGCGGCAACCCTGTGAAGTTCCGCGTAGAGAACTCATACAGCGACAAGGATTACGACAAAGGCTACCTGCTGCTCACCGAGCCTTGGTTCCGGGAGTTCGTGTTCGAGGTCAGTATTGTATTGTTTGTCAGCAGAGCGGCAACCCTGTGAAGTTCCGCGTAGAGAACTCGTACAGATGCAAGGATTGCGACAAAGGCTACCTGCTGCATACCGAGCCTTGGTTCCGGGAGTTCGTGTTCGAGGTCAGTATTTTATTGTTTGTCAGCAGAGCGGCAACCCTGTGAAGTTCCGCGTAGAGAACTCATACAGCGACAAGGATTACGACAAAGGCTACCTGCTGCTCACCGAGCCTTGGTTCCGGGAGTTCGTGTTCGAGGTCAGTATTTTATTGTTTGTCAGCAGAGCGGCAACCCTGTGAAGTTCCGCGTAGAGAACTCATACAGCGACAAGGATTACGACAAAGGCTACCTGCTGCTCACCGAGCCTTGGTTCCGGGAGTTCGTGTTCGAGGTCAGTATTTTATTGTTTGTCAGCAGAGCGGCAACCCTGTGAAGTTCCGCGTAGAGAACTCATACAGCGACAAGGATTACGACAAAGGCTACCTGCTGCTCACCGAGCCTTGGTTCCGGGAGTTCGTGTTCGAGGTCAGTATTGTATTGTTTGTCAGCAGAGCGGCAACCCTGTGAAGTTCCGCGTAGAGAACTCATACAGCGACAAGGATTACGACAAAGGCTACCTGCTGCTCACCGAGCCTTGGTTCCGGGAGTTCGTGTTCGAGGTCAGTATTGTATTGTTTGTCAGCAGAGCGGCAACCCTGTGAAGTTCCGCGTAGAGAACTCATACAGCGACAAGGATTACGACAAAGGCTACCTGCTGCTCACCGAGCCTTGGTTCCGGGAGTTCGTGTTCGAGGTCAGTATTGTATTGTTTGTCAGCAGAGCGGCAACCCTGTGAAGTTCCGCGTAGAGAACTCATACAGCGACAAGGGTTACGACAGAGGCTACCTGCTGCTCACCGAGCCTTGGTTCCGGGAGTTCGTGTTCGAGGTCAGTATTTTATTGTTTGTCAGCAGAGCGGCAACCCTGTGAAGTTCCGCGTAGAGAACTCATACAGCGACAAGGATTACGACAAAGGCTACCTGCTGCTCACCGAGCCTTGGTTCCGGGAGTTCGTGTTCGAGGTCAGTATTGTATTGTTTGTCAGCAGAGCGGCAACCCTGTGAAGTTTCGCGTAGAGAACTCATACAGCGACAAGGATTACGACAAAGGCTACCTGCTGCTCACCGAGCCTTGGTTCCGGGAGTTCGTGTTCGAGGTCAGTATTTTATTGTTTGTCAGCAGAGCGGCAACCCTGTGAAGTTTCGCGTAGAGAACTCATACAGCGACAAGGATTACGACAAAGGCTACCTGCTGCTCACCGAGCCTTGGTTCCGGGAGTTCGTGTTCGAGGTCAGTATTTTATTGTTTGTCAGCAGAGCGGCAACCCTGTGAAGTTCCGCGTAGAGAACTCATACAGCGACAAGGATTACGACAAAGGCTACCTGCTGCTCACCGAGCCTTGGTTCCGGGAGTTCGTGTTCGAGGTCAGTATTGTATTGTTTGTCAGCAGAGCGGCAACCCTGTGAAGTTCCGCGTAGAGAACTCATACAGCGACAAGGATTACGACAAAGGCTACCTGCTGCTCACCGAGCCTTGGTTCCGGGAGTTCGTGTTCGAGGTCAGTATTTTATTGTTTGTCAGCAGAGCGGCAACCCTGTGAAGTTTCGCGTAGAGAACTCATACAGCGACAAGGATTACGACAAAGGCTACCTGCTGCTCACCGAGCCTTGGTTCCGGGAGTTCGTGTTCGAGGTCAGTATTGTATTGTTTGTCAGCAGAGCGGCAACCCTGTGAAGTTCCGCGTAGAGAACTCATACAGCGACAAGGATTAGGACAAAGGCTACCTGCTGCTCACCGAGCCTTGGTTCCGGGAGTTCGTGTTCGAGGTCAGTATTGTATTGTTTGTCAGCAGAGCGGCAACCCTGTGAAGTTCCGCGTAGAGAACTCATACAGCGACAAGGATTAGGACAAAGGCTACCTGCTGCTCACCGAGCCTTGGTTCCGGGAGTTCGTGTTCGAGGTCAGTATTTTATTGTTTGTCAGCAGAGCGGCAACCCTGTGAAGTTCCGCGTAGAGAACTCATACAGCGACAAGGATTACGACAAAGGCTACCTGCTGCTCACCGAGCCTTGGTTCCGGGAGTTCGTGTTCGAGGTCAGTATTGTATTGGTTGTCAGCAGAGCGGCAACCCTGTGAAGTTCCGCGTAGAGAACTCATACAGCGACAAGGATTACGACAAAGGCTACCTGCTGCTCACCGAGCCTTGGTTCCGGGAGTTCGTGTTCGAGGTCAGTATTTTATTGTTTGTCAGCAGAGCGGCTACCTTGTGAAGTTCCGCGTAGAGATACGAGTTCTCTACGCGGAACTTCACAGGGTTCGAAGGAAAAATATAAATTAAAAAAAAAACACTTGTACTCTGGGACTATGTCTCGTTGTGTCTCGTGTTAAAATGGCACTACGACTTTTAATTATTATTGTTTTTGATGTTGAAATACCATTTACCAAAAAAAATTATATTAGCATGATTTAAAAATAAGAAATAGTTTGCGGAAAATGTATTTTTGTTTCTAGTGATTTTTTATTTATTTAAAATATACCAGGGATATGAAATTTCGGATCTGGGATACGGATACTTATATAGGAATAATATTTTACCGGTATCAGATAATTATTTCGGAAATTCCGTTAGTTGCGGATAGTTTCGGTTATTAGATTTTTTGATTTAGCGGCTAAAACCAAAAACCTGTCATAACGTGTCTCATTTATACCCTATCCGAAATTATTCGAAACTTTTGTATCGGATTCGGTTACAGTTACAGATAGATTTTTATTTCGGATATCCGATAGTTTCGGTTACGGAGCTACATAACATCCCTGAAATATACTAGCTCACTGATAGTGATAAGTGGTAGCACTTATCTTTTTTAACTTTTCCAGGTGGTTGTAGATATGAAGTACGTCCCCGAGGAAGTTATGAGTGTGTTCAAGCAGGAAGCCAGGGTGTTGCCCGCTTGGGACCCCATGGGGACTCTGGCATGTCCAGTTTGCTCTAAGGAATAACACCCGCCTATATTGTGTTCATATTCAATTTATTTCTAACAGAAGATTTAGCTTCGGACCAAGCGCGTTAGCCCTTGACTGCGATCTCACTTGGGCACAGGGCTTGAAGCTAGGGTTGTCATTAGTTAGTCATACCTATTTACCGACTGTTATAATGAAAAATGAGCATTGGCCTATTTCCACTAGAGTAAGTGTTTTTATGCCTCTATGAACTGCACGCCACTGCTGATTTGGATGGTAACTGGTAAGTGATGATGCTCAGCAGTTAGCAACATACACTGCTCTCGAGCTCGACTTCTCGGTGTAACTGCACCAGAGCAGTCGATTGACTGCTCCGGCGCAGTAACTCCCTTCACTTTCTATATATATTCACTGCAGTTGAGTTGTGAACAGCCCCCCGATTATGTAAGAATTGTCCATCAAATGGTAAAGGAGCAGCTTCAAAGTAATATAAACCATAACAGCATTGAATTAGAGCTCAATTTCGCGTATCCATTCATATACGTTTGAGTATCGTACATACCTAAACGTATAAGAATGGGTACACGGAATTGAGCTCTAATTTAATGCTGTTATGGTTTATTTACTTTGCCGCAGATTTTTAACGATTTCATCGGTCATTCTTACATGATTGGGGGGCTGCTCTGCCCGCCAATTGTTTGAAAATCGTAATCGTTTGTCAAACGTAAAGTTTTAAAGCCCGCCAACCCGCAATGGAGCAGCGTGGTGGGTCTAAGCTCTAATTCACTCTCCCCTATGAGAGTGGAGGCCTGTGCCCAGCAGTGGGACGTTAATGGGCTGTAGTGGAAAATTTGAACTGTTTAAGGAGTTCATAGGTGTCTGTTTTTCAAAAAGCATCCATGAACTTCTTTAAAAGTTCGAGTAATACGTTTTAAGCTCTCAAACGATTACGATTTACTTAGACAATTGGGCCTCTGTAACCTTATTCTAAGCTTTGATTCAATTGATCGTATAAGCGTTCGATGACATAAGCGTCAAAGGAAAATGAACCTTAATAGCACAGAATTAAAGTCGCAAATTCATTACAACTGATTTTAATTTGGAAACATACCGTTTGGAGCGCTGGCTTTTAATGCATACACGAAATTGAGCTCTAAATTAATGTAAATAAGGTGCTATTTTACTTTGACGCCAATGGGGCTGATTCTGTAGTGCACAATCTCTAAACTAAACTAAAATTAGAGCATTACAAATATTGCTAAACCTTTCATAATACTCCCGACGGAAAGGGACAGAACTAGATTGAAAGCTGCCATTTTAGTTTAGTTTAGAGATTGTGCACTACAGAATCAGCCCCAATGTCTTCGAATGATTATGCGATCAATCGAATTAAAACTTAGACATTGGGTGGTATTCACTGCTTGACTGGTCCGTGTTATACTTAGTTATTGAATAACATAATATAAATATTAAGATTGATTCATGCTACGCTATGCTAGGACCGCGCGGTGCTATGTACAATACAAAAGAAGCAATAATTTTCATTGCTCAACGCAGCATTTAACTTCTGTAGAGAAATTATTACCTATTATGTAAAGAATATTCTAAATTATAGATACATTTTACGCGCATGAGATGAATGTTTTTAGCACAATTGTTTTACTGTACATAAATATACCTATTGTTATTTGTACATTTTATACTAACTAATAAACTGCTGAATTTTGTAACAATTTTTATTTTATTTCCTTTTTTAAGACCTTTGTGTCGTATTTTTTTTAAGTATCTCCTTCGATTGTGCCTACGTCGAAGCTGTAGTGCGATCGCATAGGTAATGGACAGACAACAAAAATAATTATTTTATATAGGAGCTATAAGATTTTATTCTAAATAACATAATGAAGAACATAATGAATGCAGGTTTCCTCCCGATGTCTTCTTTCACCGTTTAAAGCAAGTGAAACACATTTAACTCCAAAAAATTAGAGGTGAAGTATTCGTGTGGCCCGACCCGAGCCTAGTGTTCAAGACGGGCGCCTATAACACTAGGCTATGAGCTAGTCACTAAATTACTATTTCTCCTGTAATAGCCCTGTGGTTGACTCGTATTCTTAGGTATAATAATTATGAGAGTCTGTATAACTCGATAGCATCAGCTGTGGATATCTACCTATTTAATTTGATTATTGTATTGTTAATGCTAATTCATATTATTAACGTAGTAAGGTATAGGGATTGAATTATAGGTAGTTATAATTAATTAAGACACCAGATATTTCTATTTTCAATTTAATCGGCTCACCAGTAATTTTATATAATATTTATATATGCATTAGCACTATACTTATCTTTGTAAATCCATTGTATTATCATTATTGTTACGTCTTTTATGGTATATATTAAAATATAATACTATACTTTTACTCTATTCAGTAATTCCACAATTGATCACAGTATTAAACAACTAAAACTTCCATCCCGTTCGGGCAACGATACTCGAATGCCGCGTCTGTTTATATTATTTTATTTCCACGATCTTTGTTTACAATACTCATTCGCATAAATATGCTATTTTGAAACTAAGCTATTTCGATACAATTAATTAAATATTGAATTTAATAAGATTGAAATACAAATTAATTATTGGCAACGCTAACAATATTATGTTTAAAATTAAAAATAACTAAAATTTAATGTAACCTGCAATTGCATTTGCAGCATTACAATGCCCTGACGGGGTCTCATGTAATGATTATTAATTAAAGAAATAAAGAATGAAATTAATATCTCGTTGTGCGCATGCTTAAGCCTCTGGTGGACTATGATCAAACACTTTTCATTCTGGAAAGAGAGCCGGCGAAGGTTGAAATGAGAATTAAAGATGTGGTGTTAAATGTTAATCCAACAATTGTCACAATATAAAACACCCTACTCATGTGACGCTTATATTTATCGAAAACTATAACACAGTAAACAGATACAACCTATAGGTAATTTGTGAAACAACAACTCATCATTACATGAGATTTTTAGGTAGGTACCTACACTTAACAAGTATAGTTATATAGTAACCTTTATCATTGAAAAGATAATTAGATCGAGTAAGTAGGTAGGTATTATAACGTAAACAAAATACTTTTTAGGGTTCCGTACCTCAAAAGGAAAAAACGGAACCCTTACACCTATTATAGGATCACTTTGTTGTCCGTCTGTCTGTCTGTCAAGGCCCTTCTTCTCAGGAACGCATGGAGGTATCAAGCTGAAATTCATATCAAATACTCAGGTCTACTGTCCCTTGGAGCTGTGAAAAAATCAAACTTCTAAGCCAACGCAATCAAAAGATACAGCCGTTTATGCTGCAAATTTTCGACACTCGCAAGGGAATCAAAACCTACAGGGTACTTCCCGTGAACTCAGTATCTTGAAATTTGGTACGAAGCAACATCGTAAAGCATAAATTATAGTTACATTATATATCTACAGGTTTGTACGGAACCCTCGGTGCGCGAGTCCGACTCGCACTTGGCCGGTTTAATTTTATCAATGCTGTTTGCATTGTAAAGTTAATTATGCTATAGGTAGATACCTACTATTCTGCAGTAGGTATATTATCCTCATATCGTACTAATATTGTAAATGCGAAAGTATGTTTGTTTGTTGGTTTGTCCTTCATGATATTATTCTGAAAGGTGTGTGAAGTCTGCCGCAGTTGACGACCTCCCTGGCGCAGGGTTGAGCGCTGTTGTCTTAACTTGCGGAGGTCCCGGGTTTGATCCCCGGCAGAGTCAATTTGGGAATTTATAATTTCTGAATTTTCAGTGGTCTGACCTGGTGGGAGGCATCGGCGGTGGCTAGTTACCACCATACCGGCAAAGACGTGCCGCCAAGCGATTTAGCGAAATTTGAACTAACGACAAAAATGTGTCTTACAAAATATGTGACAAGGACGGGAGACGTGTCAAAAAATTACGAAAATAGTGTTACGTACTTTATGGATGACCCCTTACTAAATTATTTTTTTATTGCGTAATAGGCTTGCGCTTGACGAAAGCAATGATGAGGTCTAGGTTGGAACGCGCTTGCCTAGAAGATGCCTATTCACATGTGGCGATGTGGCAGGAAACACGTGCGCTGGGAGTGGATTGTGGAACACCCTCCCAGCACAGCACAACATAACATAACAATATAACCACCAAATGTCGAGCAAACTGGACGTCAACTAAAACGCTGACGGTTTCTCGCTGTTCTGTGGTAGAACGATGAACAAAGTTTTGATGATCCTGAGCACACACTCCATGGTATATCCGATAAAAAACCGATAAGCAGGCGACATTGCGTCGGTGTTGTAGACTGAGCAATTTCGCCTGCGTAAGTGATTGATCACCAATTATTATCCTTCGAGCACGGCGAACTATCGAGTCTAATGTATCGAGTTGGTACTTGGCGGATCCATCCCAAAGGTAAATAGGCAATACTCCATGCCAGATCGAACTTGTGCCTGATAAAGAGCGAGGCGCTGTTTTGGCGTGAAGTACCGCTTCCACTTATTCAGAATGCCAAGTTTTTTCCAGCTGTTTTGGCCTTTGACTCGATAGGTATCTACATTTCCCGAAATTGAGGTTGGGACTTGGGAGAGATGTCAATACCCAAGAGCTCAATGTGATCACTAATCGGTACGGATATACGGTCTATCACCGGTTGCAACTCATATGTTTTGTCGGAAAATGCTCGACGAAGTACAAGTAAGTAGTTTCCATAGTTTAAACGTTAAAATAGGTACTAAAATACCTATAATTTATGTTGTACCTAAGTACACGTGTATCGTCTACCTCATTATCTTTCAATGATAGTGTACGTGGTACTGGAAGATTGAGCGCAAAAACTCACAATTTTTCTTTTTGTTGGTAATCATGAGTTGTCGTTTTTCAATAATATTAGGTAGGTACTGTTGTTTTTAATTTTACTGCCTTGTTGGTCTAGTGGTTGGCATGTTCGACTGCAGCCGACGAGGTCTCGGGTTCGAATCCCGGGTCTGGCCATGACTAGTATTGGGTTTTTCTGACAAGAAATTCTCAGTACTAGCCCGAAGTTAAGAAGTTGGCGGTGTTTCACCCCCGTACCTCGGAGAGTACGTTAAGCCGTCGGTCCTGCGCCTGATCTCTCTCCGGTCGTGTCGGATTTTCCGTCCCATCACGCTATAAAACTAAAGGAACAGAGAGTGCACCTGTGCGCACTATAATATCTCCCGCGCAGATGGCTAATCTCTCCGGAGATAGGCCGCCGTGGCGGAAATTAGGTCGGGAGGACATTATTTTTATTTTTTATCCACTACGAACCCGGGACCTCCGCACGTTAAGGCAACAGCGCTAAACATTTATTAATCATTTATTACAAACATTATTTATTACTAGTGGGCCCGGCAGACGTTGTCCTGCCTTGAAGCTAGAACCCGATTGCAGCGCCTCCTGTCGAGTCCAATTGTGAATATAAACCATTCCGGAACCCACAAAAACACACTCGAAAAATTCCATCTAAATCGGCCCAGCCGCTCTCGAGTTTTAGCGAGACAAATGAACAGCAATTGATTTTTATATACATAGAGATAGAGATTATTACAGCTTTTATTAGGTACAAAACAAAATTACGAGCTCAAATAACTAAATTCTTAACAAGCTAAGATACGTAACTACTTAATGAAAGGTAAATAAATGTACCGATTTCACGTTTAAGTAGCCTACCAGTATAGATTTATCTGTCACGAACTTAGGGCAAAATAGACTGTCCCTTATTTCGTGATATTGATTTTTGGAAATTCCAACACTCAATTTTGAAGATCATTTTTAGGGTTCCGTAGCCAAATTTGGCAAAAAGGGAACCCTTATAGATTCGTCATGTCTGTCTGTCTGTGTGTCCGTCCGTATGTCACAGCCACTTTTTTCCGAAACTATAAAAACTATACTGTTGAAACTTGGTAAGTAGATGTATTCTGTGAACCGCATTAAGATTTTCACACAAAACTAGAAAAAAAAACAATAAATTTTGGGGGTCCCCATACTTAGAACTGAAACTCAAAAAATTTTTTTTCATCAAACCCATACGTGTGGGGTATCTATGGATAGGTCTTCAAAAATGATATTGAGGTTTCTACTATCATTTTTTTCTAAACTGAATAGTTTGCGCGAGAGACACTTCCAAAGTGGTAAAATGTGTGTCCCCCCCCCCCTGTAACTTCTAAAATAAGAGAATGATAAAACTAAAAAAAATATATGATGTACATTATCATGCAAACTTCCACCGAAAATTGGTTTGAACGAGATCTAGTAAGTAGTTTTTTTTTAATAATTTAAAACTTACTACAGGTTTGTACGGAACCCTCGTGCGCGAGTCCGACTCGCACTTAGCCGGTTTTTAAATTATGTAATTTAACTATTAACTACCATTAATATAATAAAAATATACAAAATTACATGAAATTAATCGAATAACAAACAAAACTAGAAGCTGATAGTACCTATGCGAATTTGTCTAATAATTGTAAATTCAGCCCCTCGATCATGTAAGAATGGCCGATCAAAACGTTAAAGTTCGTCGTCAAAGTTTATAAACCATAACAGCATTAAATTAGAGCTCAATTTCGTGTACCCATTCTTATACGTTTAGGTATGTACGATACTCTAACGTATAAGAATGGATACACGAAATTGAGCTCTAATTCAATGCATTTATGGTTTATTTTACTATGACGACGAACTTACCGTTTTGATCGGCCATTCTTACATGATTGGGGGGCAGGTCACCTTCAAACTCTTATTATAAGAATTCTAGTGAACAAAACATATACTTACCGAATTGAGCTCCTAAGAAACTTATTCAAATACATCATTTGAAATTACTTATCATTCAAATTATCACAGCATTCACACAGCATTTATTTTACAGCATTCAAATTATCTTGATTAAGTATTATATAAATACACAAGCAACAAAAATGTATCTAAAATATCCCTAATTCGTTAGTGTCACGAACTACGGGACACACGAAAAATAAAATGACCGCTATTTCGTGAGTCGATTTTTTGCAATTTTGACGGAATTCTATGCTTGTATATTCATTTTTCCGAGTCAAATCAATTGTTAAGGAACACATAAAAGCCCCATTAAAAGTTTTATTCAAATGGACTTAGCTATGCCTTTCTGTAAGCTTATGAAGTACGAGCGCTACCCATACGGTGACAAGTAGGTAATAAACGCAAGCCGCACAGATGTTTTGGCCGACTGATAGTACCCGTATATTCAATGTACTCTGTGGATAGTTTCGAGCGTTGTATTGCTTTCAGTTTAGTAGCCAAAATGTTAGCACTTGATTTTTGAGACAGATTGATGATAGAGATTTTGTACAAATGTACCTATATTTTAAAAAATAATTTATTTCACTAGTACCTAGTCAAATACCCAATTGGGCCTGGTTCCCCGTCGATAGATTTGGGGAGACTCATATGTTAACCGCTTCAAGCTGAAAATACAATATGCAAACTTCCTTCCATTGGTGTCAACACAATTAGTTGGACTGCGCGATAACGTCTCGTGTGTACAAGCTTAAGAGCTCACAAGTTTACGTAAAGCCGGCGCCACACATTGGATAATAATATATTGGCTACAAGTTATAGTCTTGGATCCAATACACCAATGTGTAGATCGGGCTTGGACAGATATTGGACACAAACGGAACATTGCGTCCAATAGCCAATGTCAACCCGCCATGTGTCGGTTTTTTGTACACGTTCAAAGGCGAGGGGAGTGAAGGGGGTAGGCGGGCGCGCAACTTGGATCCAACGTCGCTTCTCGATCCACACATTGTTTGCTCAGAAGGCGCTCTGGCTTGGTGAGCATTGGACGTGCGACATGAATTCTACATATGAGTTGTCGGATAAGCAAGTGTTGGACTTTATAGATTTTTATCGAGCAGAAGCACTTTGGAATCCAGCCAATAAATACCACAAAAATAAAAACGTATTAGCAGATTCTTGGGAGAGGATTCGGAGAAGGATGTGCAATGTGCATAGAAGACATTACTGTCGCCGATTTCGCCAGAGCTAATACCTAGTTTTCCGTTAATGACTGCTGTTTGCAAAGAATAATCTGCATCTGCTCGTATTTTCAACGGTCCAACTATCCAATGCTCTTGGCTAGAGTGTTTGCCAAAATGTGTTGCAGCAAATGTGTGGCCGCATACCTTGGGTAAGGGTTCAATAATTGGCCATTCAATTCGTAGCCAAGCTTGGACCAAAATCATATCCAATGTGTGGCGCCGGCATAAAATAAAAATCATTTTTCTGATGATAACTGTTATCATATTATCACAATTTACCAAATATGTAAGTAGTATGTAACCAAAAATGTAAAATAGAAAAACATAGATTTAGGTAATATTATGAGTAGGTACCTACTACCTATGTAGTGTCGAGTCACGAGTGTCGACCACCAGAATTATATTAGACTAGATGATGCCCGCGACGTCGTCCGCTTGAAATAAGAAAGTTTTTCAATTCCCACGGGTGTTTTTTTTTTCCGGGATAAAAGTAGCCTATGTCACTCTCCAGGTCCTTTAATAGACCCATGCAAAAAATCAAATCGATCCGTTGCTCCGTTACGGCGTGATTGAAGGACAAACCAACAAACAAGCAGACTTCCGCACATATATACCCAATATTACTATGATGGTCATGGATATTGGATACCGTGGATTTCGGGTATAACGACGATGAAGGGACCACTCTATTTTCGTCGTTATATACGGGAGTCGTTACAGGCAAAGGTAAAGATACAGACACGTACACATGTATAGTGTATATTATATTCATTTATAATTGAAAATATTTGCACACATAATTACTCAGTGGTACATTTAAAAAAATGTGTAATATTAGTTTGCTTCAATTTACCTCCGAAACGTACACGCTTCCCTACCTGCGTACCTGATATCTATAAACAAAAGGTAAAGGTCTCCACACTTGCTGACCATCTGTGTGGATGTAAACAAAAGATAAGAAATGTTTGTGAAAGAAAGAAATCTTTGTGTCTTTGGCGGCCGACTCCGGTCGCAATATCTGCATGGGATTTCTAGGAATTTGTTACAAATGATTCATTAAAAACAGTCGCTACACCCGAACTCGGCGTTACATCCAAAGGCGCTATAGCCACATGAATTTTGTACTAAAGTATGCTTTAAATTCAAGGGACTAAGATTTAACGTCGCTATAGGTAAATGGTCGCTACAACCAAGGTCGCAATAAATGAAATCCACTGTATCTGCTTACTAAATAGGCTTTCAATTTCATGGTTTTCAGGTTCCTTCAATAATTATGCTAAAAGACCTTAGTTCATTCCCAATATTGTATCAGGGTTACTACAAAGGTACAGGATGCTACTACGAAGCGTGTACTTAGTAGGTTTAGATTTGTCACTGAGTGAGACTTTTGG
The DNA here is from genome assembly GCA_917051295.2 of Erebia ligea. Taxonomy (NCBI): domain Eukaryota; kingdom Metazoa; phylum Arthropoda; class Insecta; order Lepidoptera; family Nymphalidae; genus Erebia; species Erebia ligea. The sequence continues at coordinate 16,318,526 of OU785228.1, forward strand.
GACCTTTTCCCCTTAAGCCCCGGTTAGGCTGTTTTGAACATCCAAGACGGTACTGTACTGGCAAGACATAAGTTATACAGCATGCAGCATTAACATTCACAATTTGATTAGGTACTCAAACCAGCAGCGCCTGAAACGCCGACGTTATTTTTCAGAGGAAGAACATAATCTAAAAAAGTCTCTTTTTAAATTAAATTTATTGTTACCCTAATGTAAGTGGTATCAACTTAATAACAAAATTACGTACTTCTCAGTCGATATATAAATTGCGATGTAAATCGCCTGTACCGAGCACTTGAGTAATAATTATTTACCTAAGTAGTTAGTCTAAAATGGCAATACATTTAGTGTTCTTGTTTGTTATTGGAGTGTTATGTTTATCATATTATTTGTTATTAAAGAACCGAAACTATTGGAAGAACAGAAACGTTCCCTTTGTAAAGCCATTGCCATTATTCGGCAACTACAAAGATTTTCTTATGTTGAAGAAACCCTGGCTTAGCATCGTAGAAGAAATATGTCAACAGTTTCCTAATGAGCCCTACGTTGGATCTTTTTATGGTACGTGTCCTGCACTCATAATTAAGGACCCCAATTTGTTAAAACTCATCATGTCAAAGGAATTTTTCTACTGCAATGGTAGAGAAGGATCAGACCATAATCACAAAGAAACTTTAACCAAAAATATGTTTATGGCCCACGGTGACGAATGGAAAGTGTTACGTACGAATTTAACACCACTCTTTTCCTCCGTGAAATTGAAGAACATGTTCTACTTGATTAAGAATTCCTCCGATACGTTGGAGAGTTTACTTGCCGAAGAAATAAAAATGAGTCCGAATATCGACATCAGGAAAATGCTCTCAAGATACACGATAGAATGCATCACGGGCTGTGCTTTTGGATTGTGTGCTGACTCGATGAATAAGGATATACAAAAAAATCCCTTCATTGCAATGGGTGACCAAATATTTGATACGTCAGATTACAAAGCACTTAAAAATATCTGCCGCTCAATGTGGCCAGGGCTATTTTATTCATTAGGATTTAAATTATTAGGCGATAATGTTGATACGTTTTTTAATAATATAATTTCTGGGGTATTCAAAAGCCGTGAGGAAACAAAAACATCAAAGAACGACTTCGTGGATCTCATTTTAACTTGGAAAAAACACAATTCCATAACTGGAGATAGCCTGAGTAACACAATAACTAGTGAGAAAAAGATACATAGCATCGAGGTTAACGAGGAATTGCTTGTAGCGCAATGCGTGCTTTTCTTTGCGGCTGGATTTGAAACAACGTCGACGACTATAAGTTATCTTCTATTCGAACTAGCGAAAAGCCAGACTGCACAGGATCGGGTGATAGAAGAGGTTGATAAATATTTTGCGAAGCACGAGACAATCGAGTATGAATGTATAAGCACGATGCCGTACACTGAAGCGTGTATGGAAGAAAGCCTTCGCCTGTACCCAGTGCTGCATGTTCTAACCAGGGAAGTGATGCACGACTTCACTCTACCGACAGGTCTCCTGATGAAAAAAAGAGATCGCATTCACATACCCGTTCATCATATTCAGCATAATGCTGATTATTTTCCTGAGCCGGAAGTATTTCGTCCAGAGCGGTTCTTTGGAGAAGAGAAGAAAAATATCAAGCCCTACACTTATATGCCTTTTGGAGAAGGACCTAGGACATGCATAGGTAATAATATTTTATTATCTTTGGTTACTTAAAATATTTTACCTGAATAATATTTTCACCTCTTTTTTCGTCTTAAGCACCGCACCGATTTGCTGCTGTAAGCTGTAATTTGGCATGGGCAACTACACATCGGCAGAGCGGTAAAATAAACTTAAGGTGGAGATGAATTTTTGTTTCCCATCTATTCCCGTATGAGGAGTCGTTGGATAGGAAGTGCGGGTGTGGGAAAATCATTTTTCGTTTCAGGGATCGGAAAAATTAAGCTTTTAAGTTGATAAAAAAACTAATTTTTGTTAGAGTTCAGTGTCGTTTTTAACGATTATTTCTGGATATGAGAAAAAAATCATGGAAGTAGTATAAAACGAAGTAAAAAGGAAAAACATCCCAGCTACTGTGATACACCTGACAGGCACGTGGCCGGGTTTTTTTTTTAATTTTCCCTCATGACTTCCAGGTATGAGATTCGCCAAGATGCCGATGTATGCAGCGGTGCTGAAGATATTCAAGAATTATAGAGTGGAGCTCGCCGAGAACATGCCGCACAAGCTAGCTTACAATCCGAAATCTGTAGTTAGTCAAGCAATAGGCGGTATCCATTTAAAGTTTATTCCCAGGAAAGCTTGAAACATGATTAACAGATACAAATCGCGACTGCAACGACACGCGCACACTCCAGCATTAGGGAATAGGGATTATGAGTTTTTTTATTTACTAAAGGCTCACGCTTGACCACAATCACACCAACCGATTGTGTAAGGAAATCTCAAATCGGTAATCGTAATCGTTTGTTATAGATGCCTGCACGTCAAAAAGCATATGTCATTGAACTCCATAAACATACGTATAAGCTGTCAAGTTATTACGATTTGAGATACGAGAACACAAAAGGGTCAAAATATTATTTTCAAATATGCACCTAAAATCGGAGCGTAGGTCATGTACATATATATTACATTAGTTTTTATTTCACTTCAATACATGCAGTATTTCCGAAGTTATAACGACGAGAAGTTTCAGGCCTTTTTTGAATTTCCGAGATTACGCGCGCTCATACTACGACGTCACACCCCCGGTTACCCGCGACCCCGAACGGAAATACGCACTTTGATCGTAAATATCTCAGCCATTTTTTAAGATATGAAAAAAGTAAAAACACAGTTTTTCTCGTAAGTTTTTGTAGATCTATTTGGCATGTAAAGTAAAAAACGTTTGTCAGACCCATTGGACCTCTGATGGGAAGTAAGGATGCGGCCTAAAGTGGGACGCGTTAATCTTCTAGGCCCTATAGAGAATGCCTTGTCATTCTTGATTAATTAAAGATAACAATTTAGTCTAGACTCTAGAAAGTTACTCGGATTGTAAGTGATAAAAACGGATCTTGGAAGAGTATAAGAATAAGTAATAAGAATACGAGAGTAGAAACCCAATAACGTCAGAGTAAGATGGACCTAAGTAATATAACTAAAGGTCGGCTTTTAGAAGAACCGGCTACTTTTGATTCGTACGCTAGGAATGTTGTCTGTTAATGAATGGACGAACCAACCAAGATAATCACGATGTCACCCAGCATCGTGAATTATTAAAGCCGAGTGTATTTTTTTTTCATCAGTTCCTGCTACTAATTTATTAACTACTATCTGATTCCCGCAACTTTAACCCGCAAAATTAAAGAGTTCCCTTGGAGCCCTTTCCGGGATTCCCTTGCAAAAAATCACGTCGATTCGTTGCTCTGTTGAGAAATGAAGTAGGTAGGTATATCTATATATATATAAATCTCGTGTCACAATGTTTGTCCTCAATGGACTTCTAAACCACTTAACCGATTATAATAAAATTCGCACACCATGTGCAGTTCGATCTAACTTGAGAGATAGGATAGTTTATATTATATAGATTAGGATTATTAGTGCTACCCGTGCGAAGCCGGGGCGGATCGCTAGTATATATATATAGAGAAATAACTATGTTTATAGATAATAATTAATATGATATGAAGATATAATTAGGTTGAGGTACTTAGGTACGTATTATAGTATAATCTATAATAACATTATGTATTTCGTATATTCTAGTTTTAAGCGCTTTACCTACTGTATAATATCTACTACCTAATATATACTGTATATACTGTATAATATATTATAATAAAATCGTAGGTATGTATAAAAAAATGATTTGTTTCTCTTTTAGATATCTAATTTGGCATTCATTTCATTCGTTTATTTATAGTCTAGGAAGCGGGGCGGCTCGTTGTATGGAGACCATTATTGGAATTAAATCCTCAGTCGTTTACTCTGACACTCACTCTAATACATTAGATACGATGCCTATATTGATCTTCCGACTACACGAATCAGCAGTCAAGCCCGCTGGCCCGTACCGACTATCCCGCTATACCAGAGATGCGCATCTTTGGCGCTAAAAATACTAAGTATCTGTCTATTCAGGCATCCTTGATGCACTACAGAAATAACGGGGCAGCCCCGTCAATACCCCCACAAGTTTCTAATCGAACCGACGACGTATAGTGGCGAGCGTCCAGACAAAGGCGTCAAAGTTAAATGGAATGGAGCGAATGTACTTTTTTGGATGTAACTTTTTACTCTACTTAGTAAGCAGTTTAACATAAAACTTATATCATTAGAGATGACTAATGTTCCCCTGTTCTATATATCCAAATAATATACGAAATTATAATTGAGGTGGGTGTTAAGTATAAAAAACATTAATCTTGAGAAATCACCTTATATTATTATCTAACAATATTTTCTTACATAGAACAGCAATAGCGTCTACTACTATGTGTGGTTGTAAAACAAAAATTGTAACATAACTTTCGCAGCCGCTTGCACGTTGCACAAAACAAACGCAAAGGTAAAAAAAAAAATTAAATAAAAAGACTTCCAAGTAAATCCTCCACTCATGAGTAAAAACAGCATTAACAAGTCACTGATTTTAGAGTACCATTGAAACTGCTTAGATCTAATTTAGCCGTTGAATCTTTGACGCTTCTTAAATACTTCAGCTTGGCCCAAACCCCTTGGCACATTCTATTCAGTCTCCTATCGTGGGTCACCCTGGCGAACGCCGCAACGTTACGAACTATGTGCCTTGCCACTTTGAGGTTGCCTTTCTGTGCGAAGGCGAGCGCTGAGTAAAGTCTGCTTCTTGCTGCTAGACTGTCGTCGCCGAGCATTTTGGATAGTTTGTACTGTCTCACTGATATCCTGCCGGCCTCTTCTGCCTGGAAGAAATGGTAAAAAGACTATAATGTATGTATGTAATGTATCCCATCAATATCATCAATGCGTAGTGTTCAATAAGTCAGTACATAGAAATTCAATAAAATCCATACTAATATTATAAACTAAATGATGCCCGCGACTTCGTCCGCGCGGACTAAGTTTTTTTAAAACGTAATCCACGCTGGCATCATCTAGTTTTTACTAATATTATAAACGCGAAAGTTTGTATGTGTGGATGGATGTATGGATGTTTCTCTTTCACGCAAAAACTACTTAATGGATCTGGATGAAATTTGGCACAGAGATAGATTATAGTCTGGAATAACACATAGGGTACTTTTTATCCCGGAAAATTAAAGAGTTCCCGCGGGAACCAAAAAACGTCAATCCACGCGGACGAAGTCGCGGGCATCAGCTAGTTCTTCTTTGGTGACACGGACTACACATATTTAATGAATCTATTCAAATTACTTACACAGTGCTCAAAATAGTCCCCGAGTGCCGAATAGGCACCCCCAAGTGTGGACAACCATGAAAATGCATTTTCTATTTCAACTCTGCTCCATACAAGCTGTAGCATCCTGGCGTTCCTGCAAGATGTTTGAAATTAGGTTTTTTATACCTATGCAATGTTACCCTTCAGTCTTGACTGCTATTAAATATTTTAAATATTTATTTATGAGCAAATTAAGCCAAAATTAAGACGCACCAGAGGAACAGCCAATGCGGTGCCGGCATTTAAGGAGTTTGTTTATCCGCCCCTTGAATAGCCCCACATTGTAGTTATGAAGGAACACAGCGGGTAGAAGCTTGTTCCATAATTTGCAGGTACGTGACAGTAAGGACGAATACGAATAGTTACCACCCTACCGGCAAAGACGTGCCGCCAAGCGATTTTAGCGTTCCGGTACGATGCCGTGTAGAAACCGAATAGGGGTATGGGTTTAATATAACTGCCATGCCCCTAACAGGTTAGCCCGCTACCATCTTAGACTGTATCATCACTTACCATCAGGTGAGATCGCAGTCAAGGGCTAAATTGTAGTGGATAAAAAAAATTAAAAAAAATACCGAGAGATGGACGAAAACCAAGCATTATAGTAGTAAGAATGAAATTTGTTTCTACGAGGCAAGGTGCTATCAGAAAACAGGGAAGGTGATAGTGAAGATGTACCTATCTATATGGTAGTCTTAAGAGGGCTAGCCTGGAAGAGGTATTGCAGTTATAATTATTATAAACACATCGCCAACGTAATCCATATCATAATTCATACTAATATTATAAATGCGGAAGTGTGTTTGTTTGTTGGTTTATTGGTTTGTTGGTTTGTCCTTCAATCACGCCGTAACGGAGCAACGGATTGACGTGATTTTTGGCATGGGTATAGTTAGGACCTGGAGAGTGACATAGGCTTTTTATCCCGGAAAATTAAGAAGTTCCCGAGGGAATGTAAAAACTTAAACCACGCGGACGCAGTCGCGGGCATCAGCTAGTCCATACTAATATTATAAATGCGAAAGTCTGTCTGTCTGCTACGCTTTCACGGCCCATCACCTGCTACAGCCCACGGTAAAGGACAGTTTGTATCCCTGGGAAGGACATAGGCTACTTTTTATCTCGGAAAATTAATGAGTTCCCGCGGGAATTGAGTACCTAGTTAATAATAAACAACGACCAATTTTCGAGAGGTTAAAACTCAAATGCCTTCTCAATGCACCTATTTTGGTAAAAGTCAACTGAAGGTCTTTGGAGGCGAAACAATGAGCTTTAAAAATAGTAATTAATTATATTTAATCATACTTTTGTTATTTTAGAGATAGTAACTAAGCACATAATGCAACGAATTCACAGGTAAGCATGATAATAAGTTCTTATGTACATATTTTCCAATTATTTTCTTTAGAGCGAAAGCAGATGATGCGTTTTTCTACACATGACAAGAAATCGCGAGATTGCAGGATTTGTACTACTTATTTCCCTATTGCTGTAATTTCCGAATGCAATATATGGCAACAACAGCGTGTCACGTGAAAAGGCCTTATGACAGTAACTTTGGGATACCTCATTGCAATGACCAAAGCAGAGTTTCAACAGGAGTGCGCTAAAATGAAGACGACCAAGACCAAAATAATATTATGTCCAATGAAACATTTAGCCAACAGCAAAATGATTGCAGTTGCCAGTTTGCATGCATTTATCTATTGAGGTGGATTATGTCTTTATAATTTCTATTAAACACTTCCACATTTGGATTCTAGACGCGCGTAATACGCCTCATTTCGACGCGCCCTTACTTCACCTTGGAAACATTAAACATAATTTTCACTATAATTTGCTAATAACAGTAAGCATAATATATCTCTTCTTCTGAAACACTTAATTCAATATAAATAAAGAAACACTTTCATATAGCCACATAGCGCTTAGGCAAAGATGGCAACATATTTAATTTTCGCGTTTGTTATTGGCGTATTTTATTATTTGTTATATTGTTTGTACCTCAAAAATCTAAACTATTGGAAGAACAGAAATGTGCCTTTTGTAAAGCCATTGCCATTATTCGGCAATTATAAGGATAGTCTGATGTTGAAAAAACACAGAAGTGAAGTCCTGGAAGAAATTTGTCAACAGTTTCCTAATGAGCCCTACATTGGATCCTTCTTTGGTACGACCCCTGCCCTCGTTATTCAGGATCCGAATTTGTTAAAACTCGTAATGTCAAACCAATTTCATTACTTCAGTGGTAGAGAAACGTCAGATCATAATCACAAAGAAATGTTTACGAAAAACATAGTACTGGCTCACGGTGACGAGTGGAAAGTACTTCGCATGAATTTAACACCGCTTTTCTCCTCCATGAAATTAAAGAACATGTTCTATTTGATAAAGAATTCTTCCGATACGTTGGAGAGCTTACTTGCCGAAGACATAAAAACGAGTCCGAACATTGAGATCGGGAATTTGTTGTCAAAATATACAATGGACTGCATCACTGCCTGTGTTTTTGGATTGTGTTCTGAAACCATGAAAAAGCATCAACACAAAAACCCCTTCACTACAATAGGCGAAACTATAAATAATACTTCAACTTACAGTGCCCTTAAAAACACCTGCCGATCAATGTGGCCAGGATTATTTTATGCGTTAGGATTTAAAGTGTTAGACGAAGACGTTGGAAAGTTTTTCAATAATTTAATTTCCGGAGTATTCAAAATCCGTGAGGAAACAAAGACATCGAAAAACGACTTCGTGGATCTCATTTTAACTTGGAAAAAACACAATTGCATAACTGGAGATAGCTTGAGTCACACTGGTGACAAAAAGATCCATCCAGTTACCATCGCAGTTAACGAGGATTTGCTTATAGCGCAATGCGAGATTTTTTTTGGGGCTGGATACGAAACAACGGCGGCGGCTATGAGTTATCTCCTGTATGAACTAGCGAAAAACAAAATTGTTCAGGAGAAAATGATAGAAGAAATCGATGAATATTTCAAAAAACACGAGTCAATTGAATATGAGTGTATAAATACGCTGACGTACACTGAATCATGTTTAGAAGAATGTCTTCGCTTGCATCCGATATTCGGTTTCATAACCAGAGAAGTGATGCGCGATTACTGCCTACCAACAGGTCTCCGTTTGAAAAAAGGCGATCGCATTCACATATCCGTGAATCGTATTCACCATAACCCTGAAAACTTTCCAGAGCCAGAACTATTTCGTCCAGAACGATTCTTTGGACAAGCGAAGCAAAATATTAAGCCGTACACTTATATGCCTTTTGGTGGCGGGCCTAGGATATGTTTAGGTGATTTTCAATTTATCAGCTCACAGAAAAAAATGTTTTAATGCTCTTAAGGCGCTGAATATATACGAGAGGCGCAGCGGCGGCGCGGCGGAGGTGTGGCGGCGGTGTGGCCTTGGAAGTATGAAAGCGGCGTCTAAAGGAGTCTACACACCAAACCGTTGGTGTCGGCGGCATATTTGTAGAGTCATGCCGGCGACTTGCGCCCGCGCGAGCTATCCGCTGACTTGTGGCGACATGTCGGCGGCATGTCCGTTTGCACTCAGTTGCCCCGACAATGTTTTCCGACTCGTCAAGATGTGAAGCCGCTGACTAACCCGCCGACCCGTGCGGGCGGGTCGGCGGGTTTGGTGTGTAGACTCCTTAAGCGGCGTCTTTGTATACCTGGCATCCCGTAGCTTGCATACGTTTTATATGAAATATGACCGGCGGCGCGCCCGCGCCTCGCCCGCGCCCGTCCCGCGCCTCGCCCGCGCCCGTCGCCTCTCGAGTATATACCGCGCCTTAGTGAAAGTTTGCCTCAAGAAACTCTTAAAACCACCACTACTTGGTAACTAGTAGTTTTTAACCCCTGGTCGACTGTGCATTTTAGGTAGTCCTTCAATCACACTGCAACAGAGCAACATGTAATACGTGATTTTTTTGATGAATATCTTTGATTCTTTACAGGTATGAGATTTGCAAAGATGCCTATATATGCAGCACTCTTGAAGATATTCAAGAATTATAGAGTGGAGCTTACTGATAACATGCCGCACAAAATATCATACAATCCAAAATCTGTATTTGTCAGCCAGCCCATATGTGGTATCTATTTAAAGTTTATTCCAAGGAAAGCTTTAAAATGGGCCTGATGGGTAATCTTATTTCATGTTTTTACCTTAAATAGTTATGTTCAATGTGTTTAATAATGACTAATAAAGGCTGCAGTAGAAATAATGTTTAAAATAAAATAAATGAAAATAATAGGTAGACAGTAGTAACATTCCTTGTCCTGAAAAACAAACTTGAATCCTACACAACTTGTTTAAAAGTCTTACACCAGCTAAGCCTAGTTAGCCTAATGGTGCCACCAGTACAGTATCACAGCACAGTGTGCGGCACAAAAATGTATCTTGGTGGAATCACGCCATTCTACTTAAGTAAAAATTCAGGGGCATGGTCACAATGCCTGGGCATGCCCTATAGAGATAGACAAGTCAAAAAAAACGATTGCAACTCATTCTTACGCGATAAGTCTGGGGTCTGGGTTGCATCACCCATTGATGGAACCTAACCTTTAAATATGGAGCTAACAAATTTTTGTCAAATAAAGCGAAAGAAAGCGAATCAATTCGCCCTACTTTTTACCATAGAGTACTTAATACTAGTATATTAACAGATGTTGAAGTTCTTGTGTGCAATAGCCAATGGTTTGGCTACAATGTGCAATATAAAATATTTTCCCATGTAACAACACAAGGCTGAAGTGAAACAGCAACTTTTACATTTACTTAAGCAAGTAAGTATTTTTCATCATAAGAGACATATCTCGTTATTAGCTTCTTGAATAAACCTTGCGTGAGGCCATAGCCTCACGCAAGGTTTATTCAAGAAGCTAATAACTTAATAAAAAAAATAGGCAAAATATTGGCAACTCCTCTGGTAGATACATAAGTAAGGCAAATCAGTAAACCTGCTCGGTTTTCTTTCCCGAGCCAATGGAAAACCAACTTACCAAGCATAATCAATAACTTCTTTGTCCGGTGGTTCTAGAATTAACTTTAAAAACACTGTCCTACTGTTCGGATATCCACACAATTCATACAAATGTCTTATCACATTAGTTCTATAAACATCAGAGTTCAAACACTCTTTCACGAACGGTTGTAGGAATAAAGCATTCGTATACACCTTCAGGATCTTTTTTGATAGTACCTTTTCTTCATTTTTGGGTTCATTTTGGTCTATTATGCTGCAGTCGCCTGCATCAGCTCTTACACCGATAGATTTGCAACTGTATTCGTCGGGCAAGGATATACGATCTTCGGATATGTAGCAAACAGTGTATGGACATTTAAATAAACGAACTTTGGTAACTAATTGCATTACTAAAAGCAATAAATATTACTTCTCAAACACCAAGGCGAGAAAATAGAAATTCATAAAAAATCACAATCTGTGACCAGTCAAAAATCACCGACCAGCCGGGCGATCGCGTAACTTCTGCATCAATCATTGATACATCGCAATCACCTCTGATTGGTTAACACTCTTCCACTATTGGACATAATCCATTGACGCAGCAAGAATGCCATAAATTCAGCCAATTACAACAATTGATACTGTAACAATGATTGATGCAGAAGTTACGCGATCGCTCGGCAGAAACGAAAGTCAAAAATTGAACGAAATGTCATGCCATCAGCCATCGACTTTACTTATTTGTCAAACGTCAAAGATTACTCAATTTTTTGATTTTTTTTTTGATCAAAGATTACGTAATTTTACCATGGAAGACTTAGGGGCTGTGTTCCGTTAGACTGCGAGCCATGGAAGAAGGAATTACGACCATAGAAATAGTATGTATTACAACTAGAAGGATCACTTAGCGCACGAAACGCGAGCCGAAAGAGAGCTAATATTTCTCGCGTTGTCTCTTTCTTACCGCTACACTGGCATGACACCATAATTATTATTAATTGCACGAGACACAATAGTGAACACGAGAGTGAACGAGACGCGCGAAGAAAAAGTGAGTCCTTGTCGAGACCGAAATTCCTTATGAGTGAAAGGTAATCTAAATTGAACTTTATTATTTAAGAAAAAAGGTGTGAATTTGTTTAACAAAAACACATAGTGATCCTTCTAGTTGTATGAATATACATACTATTTCTATGATTACGACTGCTTCATATTTCTATGCTGCGAGCACTGTTCAGTGCTCTTTACTGTGGAGAAATTCGTTCCGTTTTAATGTCTGTGGTTTTATCTGACAGTAGGTACACTGCCGCAGTATCCTAGGGAAATATATGACGTCATTAATCGACGGCCGACGCCATCTTTGTACTGTGAGCACTGGCGTTTTCGAGGTAGGTAAGGTGCTCTCAGTGTTTGTCTCAGTGCTGACAGCGTTCCGTTTTAAGCAGTACCCAGTATACCTAACTACTACTAGTTAGGTATACTGGATATAACTAGGCGGTATTTTTTCGACATTTTGCCCGATAGATCAAAAACTATTATGCATAAAAATAAATAAAAATCTGTTTTAGAATGTAGAAGTATAGCCCTTTCATATGATATCCCACTCAGTATAGTTATCATACTTTGAAATTTCAAACCCCCGATTTTCCCCCTTTTTTAATTAAACTTAAAATAATTTTCGATTTCTTTTTATTTTAATGATGTTAGGCCACTATTATACACAACTATTCCAAATTTCATGTCGATAGCTTTAGTAGTGAAATAATAGACTGTGACCACAGACTGTGACAGACGGAGGGACGGAGAAAGTCGCACCATAAGGGTTCCATTTTTACCATTTTGGTACGGAACCCTAAAAAGGGGGCTCGGTCCTTAAATAAATGTGATTTTTCGGCATTATTTGATGCATTTACATTTAAACCGTAATATGAAATTTTCAGAGTGAATAATACCTACTATAACTGCTAACAAATAATGAAAATAAAATACTTGTACCTAATTTAAAGTTGGTCCCCACAATAACTTGTATTTAAAAAGTTTTTATCTAGGTACCTATTGATCGGAACCCTTCGTGTGCGAGTGCGATTCGTATTTTGCCGAATTTTTTGTGACAGAAAATCCTACTGTTTTAGCTAGTGAAAGAATAAAACATACCTACATAATATTTTTGTTTTTATTAGACACTTTGAACACTTTAAAATTTGAATAAAAACAATCTGTAAAAATGTACATCAAGTTATGGGCGTGATTTATACGAGGCGCGCCATCGGCGCGTCGCGTCGTGGCCTTGAAGTATAGGTACCTGCCGGGCGATTACGTAAAACCTGCATCAATCATTGTTACAGTATCAATTGTTGTGATTGGCTGAATTTATGGTATTCTTGCTGCGTCAATGGATTTTGTCCATTTAGTGGAAGAGTCAGCAGGGCTAGCATGGGCCGAAGATAAAAAATTTATCCACTGACGACTGACAAGAGATAAAATGCACCTTCTCCATTACTCAGTCTACGACCTTCTCAGAGCCAACTCCATAGATAAGTATTCCAACTCAGAGCACGGCAACAGGGGAGAGAAGTTTATACCCGTTTACATCTCTCATATTCGGTAAGTAGGTCCATAATACCCCCAAATGGAGCTTGTAGGGTAATAATGTAGCTAGAAAAGCCCTAGGGCGGTAAGTAATTAAAAAAAGTATGATGGTTAGATGTACGCGAACTTTTTGAAAGAGTGAAGAGTTTTTTTTTTTAAATTACTTACCGCCCTTGGGCTTTTCTAGCTACATTATTACCCTCGAGCGCTAATTGGTCACCTACAAGCTCCATTTGGGGGTAATAAGGACCTACTTTACCTCACAATCGAGATGTAAAGCAGAGTAGTTAGCTCGGGTGTAAGCATCAATTGCACCCTCGAACCTTGCGCCCTCCCTGCGCTCGTGCGCCTAAATATCTCGGGCTGCAATTGATGCCTTACAGCCCTTGGCTACTAATCTACTATTAACATTTCACGGGACTCGGGGGACAATTTATCCACCGTTATTTAGCGTTTTTATTTAGGAATAAATTTTTTATCCTGTCCTCGGGGAGAAAATTATCTCGGCCCATGCTAGGGTGGCTGAGGTGCTTGCGATCGTTACACTATAGCTGTCATTTTTAGCCGATCGCCCTGCAGCTGGCGCCCCGTGGCTGGCATACATTTTGTATGAAATATGCTTTGAACAAAGGAATCAAAGAAAATATGATAGAACAGGCGGCGCACCTGCACCTCGCCCGCGCTCGTCGTCTCTCGTGTATAACCCGCGCCTAAGTCATAAGGTGCATCCCTTTTCCAGATAATGCTTTCTTATGAGGTAATGGCTAATAAAAAAATAGGTTTGAAATTTGAATCAGTAGCAGTGCGACTCGTTGGGAGACCATTCCGAAAGATTCCCAACGAGTCACACATATTTATTTGTGTGGGTGATGATTATAGATACAAATAAATTAGGTAGGTACTTAATTTTAATTTGTCAATTAAATAGGTAATTTATTTATTTATTTATTATCAAAAAAAAACCCCCCAGCTGAGTTTGTTGTGGGCTCTTCTCAGACCAGGGCGCGTTTGGAACCCTCATTTAAGATACCGTAACAGATTATCACCATCATATTTTTATGTACCTACTTAACTGGACGTCAATAATAGTGTATATCTACCTAAATTGAATAAATATTTGACTTATGACTTATTTCTTTACCCACTTACTGGTATAAAGCAAGCGGAAGATAAGGAATTGAGTAAAAAAGCAAATAGAAGTTTTAATCTTGTGATTTGTTGGGCACCCACTGGCCACTGATAGCAACCATGTCTCGACACGTTTATGGCACGACTGTCAACACAGTTTGAACTAGTCTGTTTTATAACTTAAACCATAAAATATTAATGTTACAATCATAGACTTATTATATTACTTGGTTACAATACATTGGACCCACCTTGTGAATTGTGTAAAACTTATACAGTTACAATATACATAAATCTCATTGAATAATTTTTGGAACAACTTAGTAAGACTAACATGTAAGTTTAATTTATATGTAGGTACTTGCCTAATAAAAAATGAAACATGACTGAATGTATCTCAGTTTGATCAGTCTGTCATCTTTCATTCACTTTTAAAGTTTTAATATCAGACCCAGATCACTGTCATAATTAGTGTAGTTGGATTGTCCCTTCTAAGAAAATAAACAACAAATAACTGTCTTAGTATACAGTTCACATCTATAAGTTGGGTAGTCCACCGACAATCCTGATTACGTCATCAGCAGGCTTAGCATGCGCACAAAGAAATATCTCGCTACGAGAGAGAGATGTTGTCAATGCCGGCAAATTTCTTGTTTACCCTAACAAGCACAAAATCGGGTACCTATATTTGAAGAAAAATTAAGAAAAAATAGTCTGCATGTAAGAAATCGTAGAGAAAAATACACAGCTAAGAAATATTAATATTATCGTCTACTGACGTAATGAGACAAGTCTTAATTAGTGTAACCATGTTAGCATAGACAAATAGAGATAATGGGTAGACATAATTTTACTTGTTGTGCGCATGCTAGCCCTACAGGTCTAGATTATGTTATTACACTACTTGGCATCAGATTAAGTCAGTGTTCGTTTTAGTAGATTACATAAATTGTAGTTAAATTAATTATTATGAATATTCATGGCTGAATAGATTTTCATCAGATAGCGGTTGTTATAAACTATCTTGATTAATTTCATTGCTAATACTAGATGTTTGAGCATTAAAATGCAAAATAGACAGACAGACAACACAACAAAACAATCAAAGCTATAGGACCCCTCTTTTTACTTTGGGGGTTCCCGAAATCCTACGTACTCTCTGCACAGTAAACTTCCTTGAACAATTTTTTCGTCAAGGCTATATCGTTCAAATTCTTCCAACCATCAGTTTCCAATACTTCCGGATGACTTTTGATAAACTCGAAAACTTTCTGCTGAATTGTTTCCAATTTGTACTTTTCCGACATCACAGCTATGTCTACTGCATTAGTTACGGAAAACTGTTGAGTTACTGCATACTCAGTCTCCTTAAATAGATTGTCTAGTTTATATTTGGATGCCAACTCAATGAGCTGGCACCAATTCTTTTCTGAGATATCCTTTACAGATCCAGTGTAAATGTATTCAAGCAGTCGGTCCATTCCATCATCATCAATATCAAGGACTAAAGAATTGGAAGGGGAATTTTTCAGTAAATTTCTCAGAATTAAACTATGTGCTCCCAGTAGTATTTTATGAACATCATATTTTTTTCCACTTGTTGATTCCAACATAAAATCAGTGTTCTCTTGTCTCTTGAACAGATTTGACAAATTGTGATTTCTTTTGATTCTTTGCAATGTCTCTATATCTACTACGCAAGTGGTATTAATTTTTATTTTTATTGGAATGCAAAGAGTTTGTTTGTTTAAAAGTTTCAAGTCTTCCTTTGAAAAGCAAAACGATTTTACATGGTGACTCTCATCTGTTTCACATGACCTGAATGTTTTCCAAGTTAATGCTTCTGCTAGAGTACAGTAAGTTGATAAGGAGTCATCATCTCCATAAATCCTTATTTTCTTTATAGTGCTTGTGTCACTTATGCCAATAGAAACTGATCCCCCTTTTCTGTTACAAACAAATATGTTTAGAATATAATTGTTTTGCGGGCAAACTGATGTTGTGCAATAGAACCACAGCTCTGATTTTATGATTGAGTTTTGTTTAATGTAAGTTCCTCCAATGTCATAATGATCGCTGTTGGTCAATTTCACAGCTAAATCAAAGATACACAGTCTTCGTGCCTGATCTGTGAAGCATTCATTCAGCCCTGACAAAGAGTCTCTGTTAAACTGAAAATTAAAAACATTGCTATTTAATTTATATACATCAAAGATTCAGATGAGATAGTATTCTATATGGCACTGCTTTAATTGGTTGGATAAACTTTCATAGTGAAGGGTCTACTTTATTGTTAAAATAAAACCTTACATGGAAAATCTCAAGTTTCTCAAGACTCAGCAGTGAATGGCTTACAGAAGTAACTTGCTACAAATCGGTCAGGTTCTCCTTCATAAATTAAGTATAAAGTATAGGCCATGTTAAACAAGCAAAACTTAAGTAAATAAGTAGGTACCTCGATTTCCTTGCTCTGTTTGCCAAATTCCAGGTACCCTTCAGAATTATCATTTGCTGAATTCGTAATATCTTCAGCAAGCCCATAAATATTTTCCTCCGAACCTTCCTCCTCAACCGCTGCTTCAAGCACAGCTTCAACAAGCTCTCTATCCATTTCACTGGAATTGACAACAAAACTTTTTGGTCAACTGAAAACAAAAGGCCTATAATATTAGGGCCTACCAAGCTCAACATAGTAAAACAGAATGCATCTTTACATGCAAGGAAAACAAACTACGAAGTAAAGTGAAAAGCTTACCCCAATACGCTACGCTACGCCTGACGACTTTTCGAAATTAAGTAGGTAATAATCAATTCTGCATGGATTCTGCTATTAAGTAGGTATGCGTATGTAGGTACCCAAAATCTCAATTCTCAACAATGATAAAAAGTAGAAACAATGAATCAGAGACGGAATCATCAATCACGTCATACCATCATACCCACCGACCAGCCGAGCGATCGCGTAACTTCTGCATCAATCATTGTTACAGTATCAATTGTTGTAATTGGCTGAATTTATGGCATTCTTGCTGCGTCAATGGATTATGTCCAATAGTGGAAGGGTGTTAACCAATCAGAGGTGATTGCGATGTATCAATGATTGATGCAGAAGTTACGCGATCGCTCGGCTGGGTCATACCCATAGCATACCAAAGGGTAGGTACGAACGCAGTCATACGTCTGTTCATAGATACCTAAGTATTGTGTCTGGTTTGTATGTCTGTGCCTTAGACTATAGAAAAAAAAGAAGACATGAAATACCTACGAAAAAAACGTGCATACCTAATGTGAGTCTGGCACAAAGATGGCGGCTTGCCGTAGAGCTGCGCGCATTTAATTATCGATAGTTGCACTGTGTTTATAGAATTCAAAATTTTCGAAAATGAGTTTCTTTTAGCTTTCTTCAGTTTTATTTACGTGGTAATGCGAGCATTAAAACGCACACGCTCAGAGTGTCATTTTATATGGCAGGGCACATGGTTAATGAATAGATGCTACTGCAATAAAATTATCATCCTCTATATTCTGTACTTGTACATGTACATATTACGTATGTTCATAATAAAACTAATTTTACTATGGTATGTTTATCCCATTTATTCCCAGTTGCCACCGCGGCGATCACGAATAAAACTGTGTACATTGCTAGCTTTTTCCTGTGGGCGTAGTATGCAACCGAAACTGCGGCCAGAATCACTGTGGCGATCACGCTCAACAAGGTGGTTACGAGTATAAAGTTTCCTCCGTGCATCGAAAAGCACGTTTAAGCCGTTGGTCCCGGCTGTCATTAAAGATCTTTGACAGTTGTTAATGTTAGTCAGAAGCTCGAAAGTCTGACAACCAGTCTTACGAAGGGGTATCGCTGTGGGGTATCGTATTACCCAGTTACTGGGTTGTGGAGGTCAGATAGGCAGTCGCTCCATGTAAAATACAGAATATTAGAAGATTAATACTACTTATAATTATTTTCTATAGTCTAAGCATTATACACAATTTTAAAACGAAATATCTTTTTTTTCTAGGCTCATAAAAACAAAATTCTAGCTGCTGTGAGCTTCATATTCGACGCTTATAAAACATTTTTTTTTCACACGTGTACATAATTATTTTTTCTCAATAATATTGATGTATGGAAGTTCGCCGTTGCTCTTTGGCCGTTGGCGGTATTTACACGATATCCGTTGGTACTGTTCTTCTAAATAATCCCCCATCACCTGCGCGTCGACGCAGAGCGAGAACGACGCGAGAACCACTGGCCATGATACTGACGGACTCCTCAGGATTTGAGTTGTAACAGGACGACCTCCGTGGCGCAGTGTGTAGCGCTGTTGTCTTAACGTGCGGAGGTCCCGGGTTAGATCCCCGGCAGGGCCAATTTGGGGATTTATAATTTCTGAATTTTCCCTGGTCTGGCCTGGTGGGAGGCTTCGGCCGTGGCTAGTTACCACCCTACCGGCAAAGACGTGCCGCCAAGCGATTTTAGCGTTCCGGTACGATGTCGTGTAGAAACCGAATAGGGGGATGGCTTTAATATAACTGCCATGCCCCTAACAGGTTAGCCCGCTACCACCTTAGACTGCATCATCACTTACCATCAGGTGAGATCGCAGTCAAGGGCTACCTTGTAATGGATAAAAAAAAAAAAGGAGTTATAACTCCGCGCGCGACGGTGACGATATCACACGCAGCGCGGAGCTCACATTCTTGTTATCTCTGCCTATACTATAATTACTATATTCACCACATTGACTAGGGTCCCGCACGTGGTGGTGATTACCATTACTAGTGTTACTATATTGCAGTTGTGATCGCTTGTGATGAAGAAATCATAATAGTACCAATAATTATTTTTAAAATCCTTACAAATTATAGCTTCCAAATGATAGGTAACTTTAGGTCAATTTTTTTCTCACAACTTAACCCTACATATTAATATAATGTTTTATGCAGCAACAAGGTGCGGCCCTGAGTTTTGTGTATGGTGCGTAATGTTTTCGTGTGTTTGTAATTGCCACGCTATTTTGTACATTATCTTGGGTGTGTTCCGACACTGCGAGCACTGTAAGTCCCCAGTAAGAGCACTGAACAGTGGTCGCAGTGCTTATAACTGCTTCTCTTTATAACTCTATCTCTGGTCTGTCGTATTTGTTATTCGCCCATATTCGTACGAAATCGGAATTGGACAAAGTGGTAACTGTGCTCGTAGCTTACGAAAATAGACGATTATGTATTGCTGTGTGTGGTGCAATTTGCAAAAGCCGAACTGAACGTAAATACGAAAACATTTTGACCTTATTTTGGCCTGATTGTTACAAATAAAAACAGGTTATATTTGTATAAAATTAATAATAATAATGTAATAAAATTTGTTTTATGACTCGTATGAATGCTACAAAGTATAGAAATAACAAAAAAAATACGTAATTACCACTGAAAATATCGCATTACGAATATCGCTATCGCATACTGTTTACGCTGACGCCCTGTCCATATCTCTTTCTCTGTCTACGTATTCTAACCTACTCTGAAGTACTATAAAAACCTCAGGCTACGACTACAAGACCTTTAAATAAATAAATAAATTTAAATAAATAAATAAATTTATTTTCAATTAAACAGAGTGGGACGACTAAATAACATTTTAGCCTTACAACTAGGATAAAACTAATGAACATAGTTGACATGCAATTATTAAATATTATTGTGCACCTGTTTTCCGAACTAGTTAGAACTGTGTCTTTGATTATTACTTAGTCAAAGTACAAGACCAATACAAGACACAATGCACTAGTAAAAAATGCTGAAGCCCAGAGCCGGATAACTAGATTTACAAAATTATAGTAGCCAGAGATGGGCAAGTAAAAAAAATCTATACTTATTTTTTTTAAAAGTATCGAGTGAAAAATATCGATACATAAATCGTAATTTGGTTGGGCTTTAGTATAGTAACCCAGAGGGGGGGGGGGGGGAGGGGGGGGGGAGGGGGTCTGCTCCCCCTCCAAGCCAAACTTGGAGGAACCTAATAGTTTTCGAGATATTATTTTTTTTTAATTTTGAGGTTAGGTTCTCAAATTGGGTAAAATTTAGTATCGTTTGGCAGGAGGGGGGGGGGGGGGGTTTGGGGGAGGGGGGGGGGTGGAAAATTACAACAGGTGTTTTAAACTCACATGTTTTTTATTCAAATAAACTTTACAATTAGTGCTTTAGAATCTGTATTGAGGTTTTCAATAAAAATTAATGAAATTCATCCACCTAATGGAAGATAAGGTAAATTGGTACCTACCTACTTAGTATAAGACCTCAACTAACTTTTCTTTGAAAATGGTCGGTATTGCACCAGGAGATAGAATTGTACGGAATATATTACGTTCTTAAATTATCTGTAAAATGCTTGGAGCATATAGCACTCCATGAGTTGTTCTGCCAGTCTTTTCTATTAATATTTTTATGCATAGGTCTCTCAGGTATTCATCCTTTGGAAACCTGAAATTAAAAGTCGAAGTTATATACTTAAAATAAAAGAGTCGTCGAGTCCGGCCCTGTAATTTGTTAAAGTTCTCAAAATGTCAAAAAAGATTATTCAACAACTTAAAGCATGTATTTCTACAGAAAACCATAATATTATAGTTTTAATATATGCATGGCTACATATTTCGTCTTAACAACTATAAAATATTAGATATCTTAGCCTTGATACGATGCGATACGAAAACATTCCAAAGCTACATGATAGCGTGAATTTTACTTACCAATGGAACGTTACTTCTGGGGTTTTCCTGTACGAAGCGTTGTAACACAGGGGGACACAACACTTCACCATTTTATTTCAGTAAATATTCATATAAATCTCCAAATTTCACAAAAAACTTATGACACCCAAGACAACACAATGTAAACAAACGCCATAGGTATTAGGTCTCATAGATGCAGTGTTGGAATCGGGCTCCACTAAAATTATTGTCTATGGAAATTAAAATTATACTATTTACCAAAAATTATACTACGTTTTGTTTTTGTGTTGACTACGTTTGCTGTGGCGGGAAATTTAAACTGAACGGTTTTATCGGTTTCGAAGCTAGGCTGTAATAATAATTTTGAATTGTTTATTTACTATAAATAAAATAATAATAGGGACTTAGCTTTGACTGTAGAGGGCAGCACTTGAAACCGCCCCCTAGTGGCAATTTTTTTGTCATATTATTTAGTAAAAATATATAGGTAAACAATGTGTTTACTGATACCATTCGGAAAAAAGTCCGTGCATTAGGGGTAAATGTTAAATAAATAATTGGGTATTAAAATTATGGTAGGTATTTTCGCGTACAATCCAAGCATTACGATACTATATACTACGCAACATAAAATTATGGTACAAATAGTATAATTATACTACGGAATCCAACCCTGCATAGATGTCTTATAATGACTGCCACGCATTGAATTTTTGTCAATGTGTGCGTTGGTGTAGCACAGTGTTGCAGCAAATTAATACATACACATTTTTGCTTGCAGGGACACGGTCACACTAAGTCACACTGATTCGCATACACTTGTCTATGTGGGTGTGAAATTTATGTTGTGTCTGCTTCTATTTATATGTCTGTGGAATTACGACTATAGTCTTCCTATTTCTATGGTTTTATTCGAATGATTAGAAAAAAACGTCCATAGAACGGATTTTAATCACAGATTAGGTACTCAAACGCCAACGAGTCTTTAGTCTATGGTACAATCTATGGCAAATGTCGTACGAAATAGTGAAAAGTGGTGAAGAATAGCGAATTTTCAAAAAAATATTTCTCGAAAAGTATTAGTTTCCGACGTAAAATATTTAGTTTCCGACACAAAATATCTAAGTGCAAAGCTTACCACATCAAGGTCTTTCTGTAAAAACAAATGTGAACGTCCAACTCGTGGGTTACTATACTAAAGCTGAGCCTTACGGCCAATCTATGGTTATTTATAACCGGCTAGTTATATTATTAGAATCGCTCCGTAGAAGCGAATGTATGTGGTAATCGATTTCAGAATGTATTCATTCAATCGTTCAGTCACAACTTATCTGTCAATGTTTCCATCACTATATGTCTAATGACAATTATAATCACGTGATCTGACGCCATATTTGTTTACATATATTACTCTGCCTCTTCAAATAGACTTTTGTGTCGTGGATGCTTGTTTGTGTGAGTGAGCTGTTTCGAACGTTTCTACTTTCTACTTTTAAATGTAGTTTCCACTTTCCAGTTTCCATACTGGTTGTATCTGTTTACTGTGGTTGTATGCTGAAAAGCAGTATAATATAATTACACTCCTAGATTTGTCCATATGTAAGAAATTATTCAAAATTATTTAGAAATGCCTGCATACAAGCAAAATCACTTCATTCTGATAGTAAAATAAAAGCAGTTTGGGATATTATCCCAGAGCTTGCTATAAAGTAGACTCAGAGACCTTCGCTTCGCTCGGTCAATAATTAATTAAAGTAGGTACTTATACTATAGAAAAGTACTGAGCAATTAATAAAACAAAATGACATTAAGATTACCTACACACAATTAATTGAATATTTTTTTTCCAAATTTAGTCATCCATACTAATATTATAAATGCGAAAGTGTGTGTCTGTCTGTCTGCTACGCTTTTCCGGCCCATCTTTTCAACCGATTTTGATGAAATTTGGTACAGGGGTAGATTGTGTCCCGGGGAAGGACAGGCTACTTTTTATCCCGGAAAATTAAAAGAGTTCCCCCGGGAATCAAAAAATCTTAATCCATGCAGACGAAGTCTCGGGAATCATCTAGTGTTCTATACAATAGCAACACTGTAGCTGTGCTCTACTGTGCTCAACAAGCACAGCCACACAAGTTTTACTTTACTGTATGTAGTAAAGACTGAATACTATCAGTATTGATGTCAAATCATAAACTTTTATTGTTTTCAAAGATCTAGGACCTACCACGAATAACACTTATTTTAAATCATGCATAAATTATATCTGGAGTGCCTAGTGCGAGATATTCTTCCCATTTGATAGCGACAAGGTTAACTACGATTTGTATGTAATTGTCAAGTACTTGATATCTGGCACTCAATCAATTCCATATTATTTAAAAAATTAGTTATCATTCACACAGATTTATCTGCTTTGGCGGATTATAGCCAATTATGCTTCTTGTTCCTTGAGTAGTTAACATTGTCGCAATCAAATACGTAAAACTCCCACTCGGCCTGCAGATACAAACAAGTGAACTTGTACAGGCTAATAGCGTCCAGCACATATAAATGAATAATAATTTCAGGAATGGCTATTTGCAGAATAGTATTCTTTGTCATCTTTTGCAGTCCATTGGTCTATATATAGTTGAATCAACTTCTTTAATCCCCGAATATTCTTCTCATAATGCATAGACCTCAATTTGAGAGCTACATAATTTCCAAATATCTGATGTTCATCATTGTTGGAGTTTTTACAAACTTCATCTTCCATAAAGCTCAAGGACCTTTGAGCTTCAGAATCCTCTCCAATGTGTAAATATGTAGCTTCGGGTTCCTTGTCCTCTATCTAAAATTACAAAAAAGATATTCAAGTTATATAATATGGTAGGTAATAGGTATGCCTCTTGCTAACCATATTTTAGTCTTTGTTCTGTATTCTGAGTTTTAGCCCTATGTGTATGATAAGTTCTTGACGACCTCCGTGGCGCAGTGTTGAGCGCTGTTGCCTTAACGTGCGGAGGTCCCGGGTTCGATCCCCGGCAGGGTTTGGAAATTTATAATTTCTGAATTTCCCTGGTCTGGCCTGGTGGGAGGCTTCGGCCGTGGCTAGTTACCACCCTACCGGCAAAGACGTGCCGCTAAGCGATTTAGCGTTCCGGTACGATGCCGTGTAGAAACCGAATAGGGGTATGGGTTTAATATAACTGCCATGCCCCTAACAGGTTAGCCCGCTACCATCTTAGACTGCATCATCACTTACCATCAGGTGAGATCGCAGTCAAGGGCTAACTTGTAGTGGATAAAAAAAAAAAAAAAAAAAAAAAAAAAAAAGTAGATAGTTGCATCATATAGCTACTACCAGTTATTATTACTACTAGTTATTATGCTACCTACATATTTGCGCATCATTCACTGACTTGACTTGACTTTTCAAATAGCTTATCTCAATCAAAGAAAAAAAATACTTACTAAATCAAATATAGGTTTCAAATCGCTATACCATTCCCACTTACGATTCTTCATTTTCCTATTCTCCTTTAACCATTGAGTACGCAGAGTACCAATTTTTTTACAGATTTCCGCGACTGTTGTATTGAATTCCAGTGATAAATTAATTTGTATTCTTCTTTTTTTAGTTATATTCCTATAATCAGCTGAGTTTTTGTTCCACAATATCGGATTTTCTTTGTACAGCGCAATAAATTTCTTTGTTTCCTGTTTCGTCCAGATCTTCTTTTCCATTATAATAAATTTGAATTCGTGTATAGTTGATAGATTTGTTTTCTAAAGAGAATATAACCACTGCGGGAAACTATCAGAAGTTTTTGATGGAAAATCGAAAATCATATTCAATGTGTCGAAAATCAAAATATTGATTTTTGCATTTTTTGCTTTAATTTTTGATACCAAAGACTAAGAGTAATATACAGGGTTTGATACCATACCCCCTGGGCCCCTCAGGGCCTCAAACTTGCGGTCTGCGGAAACATGGAGGAAGGAATTACGACTGCCGTCTTAGATGCGGAAATTACAATATTACATAGGTCTTTGTAGGTACATTTTGTGTGTGTTCCGTTATAAGCACTGCGAGCACTGGCAGTGCTCTTTACTGGGGACTTCCAGTGCTCTCAGTGTATTTCGGAACGCACCCTTTTACAGTAGGTCGGCCAAAGACTGTACCAATGACTGTACACGCCAAAGCATGCGCCAAAGAGTACCTATTGGCAGATACTCATACAAGTAACATGTCAGTTTTCCTTGATATTCAACAAGCCTTTGACCGGGTGTGGCATGAAGGTCTCCTTTATAAAATAAAAAAACATATACCTCATAGTTACTACTTACTATTCAAGTCCTACCTCTCAAAGCGACTGTTTCAAGTAAAAGAAATAGATGCAACATCCAAACTCTATATAATAAAAGCCGGTGTTCCTCAAGGCTCCGTATTGGGACCAGTGCTCTATACTTTATATACAGCAGATCTTCCTGAAATAGAGGGTGTTACAACGGCGACATTTGCTGACGATACTGCTATCTTGGCTAGCAATAAAGATCCTGTAGTAGCATCAAGAGATCTCCAAAAAGGCTTAGACATGATATGCAAGTGGCTTCATGAAAATAGGATTAATGTCAGTACGTCAAAATCCGTACAAGTCACATTCACGTTGCGTAAAGGCAATTGTCCGCCAGTCTATCTAGATGGAATTGAACTCCCACATAAGGATACCGTAAAATATCTCGGGCTGCACCTCGATCGTCGCATGACATGGCACCATCACATCAAAACTAAGAGAGAGGAGATCAACCTAAGATATAGAAACTTGTACTGGATAACAGGCCGGAATAGCAAACTCTCCATCGACAACAAACTTTTAATTTACAAAGTAATGCTAAAACCCGTTTGGATGTACGGAATACAGCTGTGGGGTAGCTCCAGTGATTCCAATATATCGATTTTACAAAGAACGCAAAATATTATACTTCGACATATAAGCAATGTACCATGGTTTGTAACCAACAACGAAATCCACGATCACTTAAAAATGAAAACTGTTAAGCAAGAAATTAACAGCTATAGTAGGCATCTAACCGGCGCGTCTTCGTTGACCGTTTCCATGGCAACCAACGGTCGTATGATTCCCCGAGCGCGCGTCTCACCCCGCTACCCGCTCTCCCAACGCGTGGCGCGTGCGCCCCGCGCCGCCAGTCCGCTGCTAGCCACCTAGCGACGATATACGCGCGCGTTCATAGTCTTAGTACCTAGTATAGTTTTTTTCGTGTGACCCATTTTAACTCTTATTTTGTTCTTTTGTGTTTTTATGTGATTATACTTTTATTTACTGTGCATAGGTTATTATTTCTCTCTTCAACCTGTTACACTGGCGCTCCAACTAGTGGCCCGAAAAACTGTTGCGTAACTACTAAGTACTTTTGTGTGTGAACTGTGATCGCGTCGCGTCCTAACCGGCATTTTTCAAAATGCCTCGCGTCGCTGCTAGTGGAAGTGAGACTCATAATGAGGGAATGGAGGAGCGTATCGCGTCTTTGTTGGCTTCCTTCGCTCAGGCTCAAGCTGATGCCAACAGAATGTTGGTGGAAACTTTTCTGGCCTCGCGCGCTAACCAGACTGATCTTCCTACTTCCCCGTCACCGACCTTGTCCACGTCTGTGCAGCCTTCCGGCAATTTTGCCAAGTGCTCAGCAAGATTTAGTGGCGCAGGTTCTTCTGATAATCCAGAGATATTGGAGGCGTTCCTGGACTCCATTAAAATATACAAAGAGTGTGTCAATGTGAGCGATGAACATGCGCTTAAAGGCCTACCGATGCTTTTAGAAGGCGATGCCGCGGTATGGTTTCGAGGCGTCAAGACAACAATCAGCTCATGGGATGACGCGGTATCAAAACTCCGCAGTATGTACGGTCAGAGGGTATCCACGGCTTAGTACAAAAAAAGTAGTAGTAGAGTCTGTCAATAGAGGGCGCTAGAGTTAGCGATTTGAAATTTATTTGATGAAATTCAGCTTACTAGCGACAAGCGGCAATTATTAGAACTACATTGCAAGATGAAATTATGAATAGTTATGTTAACAGATGGCGCTTTAAAAATTATAGATCAGAAGATTAACAGATGGCGCTTATTAAAAATTGATATTTTATTTTATTTATTCATTTAATTTAATTATTTTCTGAAAAAATATCGATATTTTGATATATCGTTTTTTTTTGCCCAAGCCTAATGTCCATTCTCTTTGGTCTTTGAACTCGATCGCGCTTTTAATTATCTACATAAAAGTTATACCAGTTTTATTTTCAAAACAACAATATTGATAAGTAATTATTTGTGTTTAACCCTGTGACACACTTTAACAAAATGCAAGAAACACACAAGCGTAATAAAGTGTATAAATACAAATGTTCTTACTACAACTGCTCTACGGTAAATGGTGAAAAAACCATGTTTAGATTTCCATCGCTGGACGCAAATCGTTTAAAAAAATGGCTGGTAAATAGCGGTAAGTAATTATTTTTCTACGGAATAACAGTAAGTATACATATCGTACGTATACGCATTTATCATAACACTAACAGCACACAATATTAACTATTATAATATCTATGACCAATGACTAGGTATACAGTAATAGTCGGAGCGCGAGCGACGACCTATATAAATCTATGATATGATTTAATGGTTTAAGTACTTATATTAATTCTATATCTCCCATAATTAAAATGCTTGCAGTGTACATTGCATTCCATATTACCTATATATCACAATATTCTATATTCATAATACCCGACTGCAAGATTATGTTAGGGTTATGTTTTACGCGCAATTTCTTTATTACCTCGTATCTTCCAAACAGCTGGATGGATTTTGACGATTGAGGCATTGTTAGATTCGTTTCAGCTACCCAAGTGTTCGTAGATAGGTTTTTTAAAAAAAAATATCAATATGCTGGGTTTTTGGCGCCAAAATGTAAGTCATTCAAAAAATATATATTACTTAACCAAACCTATCGAGTGGGGTATCAAAATGAAGGGAATTAAATGGAGATTACAAGAATATAAATCATATATTTAAATGTACCTAATTAGGAACTTGGAGTCGGGTTTTTAAAATTTACAGACTTAAATGATTGCCATAGAATCTAGATCTTATAGTAGTAGAAACACATAAAGTAAGTATAACGTATCTATTGTTGCTAGCTGTAGATGGGTGATTTTTTCTACACTTGCTATATACCTAACTTAAAAATAAAACGAAGTAAAATATTTTTTATAGCGTTACATAGGGTTGCAGTATATCATTTTAAAGATAATTAAGAATAGAGTCCAAAAATATTTTTTTTTGAATTTTTCCCCTAAAATTGACGAAATGGGAGGCTTTCAAAGTAGCGATTTTCTAACGTCCAAAGTTGACCTCAGAACTCTCAATTTTCTGAACTCTCAAGCCTGAAACTTGATCAATTATTTGAATTATATCCTGTACTTGAACAACAAATACTAAAATTAGATAAATATTATAAGGAAACGAAATTATTTAATTTTTAATGATGATGATATTTTTAACAGAACTTCACACTGATGTCAATATATGGCGCTCTGTGAAACCGCGAGGTCTCAGTTCGGGGCGAACCACTAGTAATTACTTTTTATTTTTAATCTATGATGAGATCATATTAGGAACTTTAACGAAATAAAATAAATTTTAAAAAGTAGGTAATTCCCTTACTCATATCATGTTTTTTACGTGAAAGTCTCGTCGCGTAGTTTTTTGCATAAAAAATATCGAGCACTTACGGCCAACACTAATGCAAACTGCGAGGCCGCGCGGACGCATGCAGTGAGGCGCGGGGTTGGGGGGGTACGGCAAGATAGTCGCCGTACCGCACTGAATAAAAATAATTACCTTGCTGTGCGTTACGGCAACTATTTTGCCGTACATTATTAGTATACAATATCATTATATTAAAAGCAACCATATAGAAAAAATCACTGTCTCTTTCCTACACGTACGGGAACATAGATAAATCACCCCCGCACCGTGCGCAAAACAAGGAAAACTAGCTGCCGCACTGGCTGACCGTCAAATACGGCAAAATACTTGCCGTAACGCAGCGAAAGTGTTAATAGCTTGCGAAATTGCGAAAAACGAAATAATTGTAATCTAGGACGCGGTCACTACGCGATATTGTTCGAGCTGGCAACCTCGCACTACGTTCTATATCGTATACGAAAAGAGACACTATTTCCATTTCTGTTAGAACGATATCGCTGTGAAAAAACTTTATACTAAACTTAATATTTTAAACTTTTATAATTTTTTACTTTAATTTCCGTAAAGAATTTGTTTTCAATTTTATTTAGTTTTGTTAAAATATGCAAAAGTTTTGTTAAAATATGCAAAGAATAATATACAAAATTAGTTCCGAGTGAAACGTTAATTTTCCATTACTGGTAGGTACTTGCATACGCCATCTATTAGCGTTTTCATAACTGCAACTACTACCAAAGCAACGTCATCTATTGGGGCTCGATCAAACTGTTCCCTAGAGCGCCATCTAATTGTAATCATATTAACTGTTATGAAGCTGCTCGCTACAACAGCGCCATTAATTCCCGTTTTAGCCATCGGGTGGACCACCCCACCAAATTAAGACGCGTCGTTTTCTTTCTTCCTCGTGGTGTATCTGTACGTGTAGTATTATTATATCTGTGGTACGGTGTACCTCGTCCGCCGCATAAAATATTCCGAGATATTTTCGCGGCCGACCAAAGTGAGGAACGCGCGGAAGTTTTCATCGCCCGTCTTCGCGCCCATATCGCTAGATTACCATATAAAGTTGAAGAAGAGATGCAAATAGACATGATCTACGGCTTGTTAAGAAAAAACATTCGAGATCGTCTAACGAGAAATAAAGTGTCCACCTTAGACGAGTTATACGAGAAAACCAGAGCAATTGAGGAGTCTTTGTCCGAAGTTCGGACTCTCGTCGGAAATGTACCTACGTCCAACGTCAGCTGTTCTGCGCGAAACGGCGCGAGCGCGGACGTCGTCGCTCGCCGCGTAGAGCAAGAGTCATCGACCGCCCCGTGCGTACCTACGCGCAGTGGGCCAACGTCGACGAAACGTCTCAACGGCCGTGCGTCTTCTTCGACGCCGGCAACGAATACGGACTCGCGTGCGGTAAACGTAACTACTAGCACGAAAGGTAAAAGTTTCTGTGTTTATTGTAAACGTGGGGGACACGAACTTCAAACTTGCTTTCGATTGAAACAAAAGAGTGAATCGGTTTCTAATAATAATTCTCCGCTGTCTTGTTACCGGTGCAAATCACATGGTTTTATCCGTGCAGACTGTGAGAAGTGCAACTCGTTTAGTTCGTGCGATATTTATAGTGATAATCATATCGATAAACATAATAATCGTAAAAGTGATCAACCGCGTAGTGTGCGTAGCCGTAGACCTAAGGATACTTTACCTACTGGTTGTCATAGATCAATTTTGTCAAAGAATAACAATACCTTTTGTACCTACGAATGTTTGTCTCTCAGAGGCAATGTTTCTTGTAATGATTGTAATGTAACTCAGGGTTCGCAGTTGGACTCGGTAGTTGCATCTACCATTTCGGCTTCGGGTGAACGGGTAACGGGTACCGGCGATCGTCCTATTCTTGATATCGTGATTTTAGGTTGCCATGGTACCGGTTTAATCGACACCGCCGCAAAGCGTAGTATTGCTGGTTTTAGGCTTTATAATTGGTTGCAAAATAAACGTCACCCTTTCCGAAATAGTGAAATGACAGTAAGACTCGCGGATGGGGTCGTGCGTACCCTTGAGGTCAAACTTGCGGACGTACAGGTTAAGTTAGCCCAGAGTGACCTAGTGGTACCTATTACTTTTGTCATTTTTACTCATTCACGTAATAATGATACACTTCTTGGCATAGATTTCATACGAAAGGCGCGACTAGTTTTTAACATAGAGTCGAACAGCTGGTTCACGGCCGATCGTCCTCACGCTGTTCATCCGCTTCGGTGTGAGTCCTCTCGCAATTTCGTGGAGTGCGCTTCCGCGAATGTGCTTAGGGTGGACGAAGGTTCTAAGCTGTCACCTGCTGAGCGTACTGAACTGGCATGCCTGGTTGACCAGTATCAAGATGTCTTCAAAGAAGGTAATGAGCCAACTCCTTTCGCCGAACATGCCATTGACACTGGTGATCACTCACCAATTGCTGTACCGCCTTACCGCCTTACTCCTGCTAAGAGGGCTGTTATGGAGAAGGAACTTGACAAAATGTTAAGAGACGGTATCATTGAGGAGTGTGAATCTGCGTGGGCTGCTCCGGCTCTATTGGTACCTAAGAAGGATGGTACGTATAGGTTTTGCGTAGATTACCGAAAGTTGAACGCCATCACTAAAAGTGATTCCTATCCATTACCTGTGATTGACGATCTATTACAATATACTGGGAAAAGTTGTTTCATGAGCACCATCGACCTGCGAGCTGGATACTGGCAGGTATGTGTTCGAAAAGAGGATCAAGACAAGACGGCTTTCGTCACTCCGTTTGGGGTTCATCGTTTTAAGCGCATGCCGTTCGGTTTGCGGAATGCTCCCGCCACCTTTCAGCGGTTACTTGATAGATTCAAGTCAGGCGCTTCCCTTAAGGATGTTACTATTTTAGGATATATTGATGACCTGATCGTGATTTCCGACAGCTTCGCTAAGCATCTTCAGGATCTTCGAGCTGTCTTTGAACGTCTTCGTGTCTTCAGCCTCCAAGCTAACCGCGACAAATGTGTATTCGCACGGGAAAGTGTTAAGTATCTCGGACACATTATTACATCGGAAGGTGTCTCGCCTGATCCGGATAAGGTACGTGCCATACAAGACATGAAACAACCAACAACTGTAAAGCACATTAAGAGCTTCTTACAGACTTGTTCGTGGTTTCGTAAGTTCGTTCCAGGTTTCGCGAAAACTGCACAACCTTTAACGATGCTTACTAGAAAAGAGCAAGCATGGGTATGGGGAGAAGCCCAAGACCAAGCTTTTAAAGAACTCAAGCGGTTACTTACCTCTACTCCAATTCTTATCCAACCAGATTACAGCCTTCCCTTCGTGTTGAGGACTGATGCCAGCAGCTATGCTCTTGGTGCTGCTTTGCTCCAGGGGGAGGCAGCTCACGAAGAGCGCCCCATAGCATATGCCAGTCGTCTCCTCACAGCAGCTGAACGAAATTACTCGACCACAGAGAGGGAGGCCCTTGCGGTGGTGTGGGCCTGCGAGAAATTTCGCGGCTACATCGATGGTCACCCGGTACGCGTTGGTAGTGACCACCAACCTTTGAAGTGGCTTCTTACCCTTAAGTCACCTACAGGTAGGCTGGTTCGCTGGGCAATGAAGCTGCAGGCATTCGATCTTCAAGTGGAGTATACGCCCGGAAAGTTAAACGTACTTGCTGACACGCTCAGTCGGCCGCCCTGTGACGAACAGACACGGGAGGCTTGCGATGTCTGTACGGTAATTGTAGAAACGCCTCGTTGGAATGCCGAATCCGTAAGAGAGTCACAGTTAGCTGATCCGGAAGTGGCTAAAATAATTGAAGGATTGGAAGGTAAGGAGGAAATTTCCATTAGCACCTGGACCGACAGAGGATACCATATGGTCGGAGGAGTGTTGTACCGCTATACCGATAATGACACCGAAGAACCGCAGCTTGTCGTACCTGACGATTTGAAGAAGCAAGTTATGGTGGAATGTCATGACTCAGCCACTTCGGGTCACGGTGGTATTGAAAGAACTCTACATCGTATTTCTCAGCGGTTTTATTTTCCAGGAATGCGACGATATGTAACCGACTATCTTAAGACTTGCATAGAGTGTCAGCGTTATAAGCCTTCTAACCAAAAGCCAACTGGCTTATTGCAAACACCTGTGCCGTCTCAGCGGTTTGAAGTATTAGCAGTCGATCTCTTCGGACCTTTGCCGAAAGGGCCGAACGGTGAGAGATGGGTTTTAATTGTTGAGGATACAGCTAGTCGGTGGGTGGAGCTTTTTGCACTCGTTGATGCTACCGCTGAAGCTTGTGCCAAAATCCTCATTGAAGAAGTGTTTCTACGATTTGGTTTGCCTCGTAAGCTGATCTCCGATAACGGGGTCCAATTTGTAGCTGATCTGATGCAGCATGCCATGTTCGTTCTAGGTATTAAGCAGAGCCTCGTCCCTCTTTACCACCCAGAAGCGAATCCGGTGGAACGGAAGAATCGGGACTTAAAAGGTCAGTTAGCTATCCTAGTAGAGAATGAGCATCGACAATGGGCAGAGGCACTGCCATTCATTCGATTTGCTATGAATACTTCCATATCTAAGTCGACTAAACATACGCCGGCTTATCTTACTTTTGCACGGGAACTTCGGTCACCAATTACCGCACAAAGTGACCTGCGAGCCATAATTGAAGCTGAGAACTACGTTCCCCAGATAACGCCATATCTGCTGAAAATGGCGCAAACTCTAAGCTCTGCTAAAGAGACAATCGAGCAGAAGCAAGATAGTAACAAAGCTAACAAGGATCAAACCCGACGTGAATCCGAAGAATATATTCCCGGGGATTTGGTTCTATTGCGCAGTCATGTTCTGAGCAATGCTCAGAAAGGCGTCACTTCCAAGTTAGCCCCGAAGCGTGATGGGCCCTATGTCATTTCGAAAAAAGTGAGTCCCACTACTTACATTCTAGCTCATTGTGGCAAACCCGATGACATACTTGGTAAGTATCACACTGTGGATCTGCGTCGATACCACGCGCGTGATAGTGATCGGCCTGAACCAGTTCGTCCTAAAAGACAACGTGGTAGACCACGCAAATTTTCCGCCTAACCTTTATTGTTTAACCTGTTGTGAGGACACAATAACAGGTCAAAAGGGGGAGTGTATAGTAGGCATCTAACCGGCGCGTCTTCGTTGACCGTTTCCATGGCAACCAACGGTCGTATGATTCCCCGAGCGCGCGTCTCACCCCGCTACCCGCTCTCCCAACGCGTGGCGCGTGCGCCCCGCGCCGCCAGTCCGCTGCTAGCCACCTAGCGACGATATACGCGCGCGTTCATAGTCTTAGTACCTAGTATAGTTTTTTTCGTGTGACCCATTTTAACTCTTATTTTGTTCTTTTGTGTTTTTATGTGATTATACTTTTATTTACTGTGCATAGGTTATTATTTCTCTCTTCAACCTGTTACACAGCATAACGCAGAAATACAAAGGGAGACTGGAGAACCACCCAAATGAGCTTGCTTTTATGCTATTAACACGAGGCTACACAAATAGACTAAAAAGGAAAAACATCATCTAATATTAGAACAGCAAAGAGTAGATGTTCTCAATGGAGGACACACATAACAAGCGAAACATCAATGAACACATCTGCTAAAAGTTGCCGCTGATTGCAGATTAACACAGAGGAAAAAAAAAAAAAAAAAAGTAACATGTTGTGTGTGTTCCGTTATAAGCACTGCGAGCACTGGCAGTGCTCTTTACTGGGGACTTTCAGTGCTCTCAGTGTATTTCGGAACGCACCCGTTGATTGGAAGTCGCCAGTCGGCCATTTTGATACGTTGTCATTTTTTGACAGGGCCGGTGGCTAGGGCCAGGGGTAAAAAAATTAATTTCGATTAATTTCGACATTTTTTCCTAAACAGTGTTGGAAAAGATTGATGAATGCGTAGCGCAACGTATAATATGGCCAGGTATGGCCAGAGGCCGGAGAATGCCCTTAAGCGGGCAAATGGTAAGTTTAAAACTTTTACCTGATATCATACCACGTTGCACGATAAAGGATGACCTTTATTTCGTAATAATTTATCTCCTAATTACAAGCTTCTGCCTCGCTAATAGTTCTGCATGTATTTTCACAGTCATATATCGTTCAATTATGATATCAGTACAGTTTGTATCACCTATTAAGTTTGCACTGATCATTAGGTTATAATATAATAAGTATATGTTTCTGATAATTTGTATGTTTTTCAGAGTTCATGGATTTGGACAAGCCTGCAAGGGCCCTCGATACCTTGCAGGAAGTGTTCCGAAACAAAAAATGGGCCTATAACTGGTCCGAGTCAGTTTTAGAGCCCATAATGTTTAAATACTTGGAGCTATGTGTAGACCTACGCAAGTCTCATATAGCAAAAGAGGGCCTCTTCCAGTACAGAAATATGTTTCAATCTGTAAATGTTGGATCTTTGGAACAAGTGATACGGTAAATACTTTGAATATTGTTTTTGTTCATGGAAATTTCTTTAAAAGACCTCTTGACTGCAAGCTCTCCAAGCTCCTTTACTGACTTCTTCAATCTTATAATTATTGTGAAGGTTTATAATGTGGTGTTAGACAGTAGAATATGTCTTACTGATGGAAAGATGCATACTTTATAAATAAGACAACCTCATAACTAGCAATGTGATAATCACAACAGCTATGCAATCAACCAGCTGCAAAAATGGCTTGCCTTTAGTATATGTGCCGCGAAGTAGGCAGTTCATATTTTTTTTACAGAAAGATATTAATGTAATAAACGTATCCTCAAAATATTTTCCGTCGATTCGTAATCGTTTTCGAGAAATTATTTTTAAAGTCTCGACATTTTGAGACCAGTTTTCCCGAAATTCGCGCAAATCTCAACTTATTTGTGTGAAGGATGGTGTGAGGAGATTAGGTAGGACTAGGTTAACCTACCTAAGCCGTGCCCCCACCCGCTCCCCCTACCCCACTCTGTTTTTTTTTTTACCGCCCGGAAAGCCACCACCCAGAAATCCTTACAGTTGTGATAGAAGGCTGTGATGGGACCAGAGCGGTTTAATAAGTGTCAAAAGTTTAGGTTAGGTTAGGGTTGAACATGAACATTCAGGTAGTGGCCGGCCGTAGGCCGGGCACTTAGGTTCTTATGGGGTTAATATACCGAACTTAAGTAAAAAAATATATTTGTCAAAAGATTAGGTTAGGTTAGGGTTGAACATGAACATTCAGGTACATTCAGAACCTAAGTGCACCGCCTGCGGCCGGGCACTTAGGTTCTTATGGGGTTAATATACCGAACTTAAGTAAAATAGTATTGTGAAAGCAAACAGGTATATTATGTGAATAGTTATATCATAATATTACTACAATATTATTGTTATTAGACTTGTCCCAAGAGGAAGATATACATTTGCTGCTGCAAGGAATTAAAAAAATGCTCGGTTGTTTTTTAGTACGCAGGGGGAGGGGGAGGGGGGGAGGAGGATGAGGATTCCCTAGCTCCCCCCCGCCGACTACTCAGCAATCCCCACGTAACTAAACAGAGCTAAGCCCGAATTTCGGTAAAACTAACCTCAAAATTTTGAAATTTAAAAAATTCATATCTCAAAAACTATTACGATTCGACGAGTTTGGCTTACAGGGGGGGTAGACCCCCTCCCCCCTCCCCCCTCCCCTTCCCCTCCCCCTCCCCCGCGGCACATATACTAAAGGACAACCCCTTTAAATTTGTAGAGGGTACCTCCGAATGGCAGAGGAGCGCACAGAGTCAGCGCGGCAGCAGTCCACACAGGCTGTCATTGATACTGATGATCTGGACAACCTGGCTACTCCTGAGAGCATCTTACTGAGCGCTGTATCAGGGGAGGATGCACAGGACCGCTCTGATAGGACTATATTGACACCATGGGTATAATTCCTTTTTTTTGTCAATCTCATTTTGTGTCTGATGTATTCTGATTTGGGGTTCTTTTATCTGGGTATGGCTCTATAACTTTACTTACATCTACAAAATTAAAGCAAAAAGGCCAAAAGCATATATTCTTGTGTTTAATCAAAATTAAATTTTAATAGTGACTTTCACTATAAAGAAGTTATATTACTGTTAACACACAAGAACATTTTTTATGCATAATTATATTTTATTATCCAGGTGAAATTCCTATGGGAGTCATACTGCCAGTGTCTTGAGTTGCTTCGTACTAACGCCCATGTGGAGACCCTCTACCATGACATAGCACGAATGGCTTTCCAGTTCTGCCTCAAATACTCAAGAAAAACTGAGTTTAGGAAATTATGTGACAAGCTTAGGAAACATCTTGAAGACATTTGCAAGGCTAATGTAAGTAGTTTTCTGATAATATTATTTGTCAATAGATATTGAAACATAGATATTATTAAGGTGTAATATTATAAAAGTACCATTCTCCAGCTTTGACCAATATAATGAAATTTTGAATTGAAAGGAATTAGAATACACCATTCATATTCTTGTTATCTTAGATGAAAAATTTATAATATTTAGTAGCATACTTAAATATTTGATAGGCAATAAGATTAATTACATTTCTGACATCTTACCTTCATTTACATTTAGGTATAAAGGAGTTAGTAAGAACTAATTCCTTCATACCTAAATGACTGAAGCAATTTGACTTAAATTTGGAATGGAGATAGCATATAACCTGGATTAAAACATATGCTAAATTTCATCCTGGAAAATTAAAGAGTTCCTGCAAGAATGAAAAAAACTCAATCCACATGAATGAAGTCGCAGGCATCATCTAGTAGGCGTATACTTTAGCATGCAGATGAAGTTTATAAACAGTTGTGTTTTAAATATACAGGTCCAAACTGGCAATGTCAGTATTTCCAAGCCAGAAACACAGCAGCTCAACTTGGAAACAAGACTGTTTCAACTGGACAGTGCTATACAGATGGAGCTCTGGCAGGTTAGTCTTAAAATTATGATTTATTTTTAAAACAAGAAATGGATTTATTTGTACACTGAAAAAAGGAAAATCTGACAAATTAAGATAACTCTTTTTTAATTCTGCATCAAGTCCATACTAATATTATAAATGCGAAAGTGTGTCTGTCTGTCTGCTACGCTTTCCCGGCCCATATTTACAACCGATTTTGCTGAAATTTGGTATAGTGGTAGGTTATATACCGGGGAAGGACATAGGCTACTTTTTATCCCGGAAAATTAAGGAGTTCCCACGGGAATCAAAAACCTTGATCCACGCGAACGAAGTCGCGGGCATCATCTAGTTGCTATATATTATGTTAAACAATATAATTCCACAGTTTGTTGCTTGGCATGGTCTCATGTAGGGACTTCCACACGACAAGTGTGGTAGTGCCGCATAAATCCAGCGGATCCCCATGTCTCACTTGTTGTAATTTCAAGATTGTCCTAGTGCTAATATATTTATTTAACAGGTTAGCCCGCTACCATCTTAGATTGCATCATCACTTACCATCAGGTGAGATCGCAGTCAAGGGCTAACTTGTAGGGGATAAAAAAAAAAAAAAAAATTATACCTATGTTACAAATTGTGAACCTATACATTTAATGTAATGGTATACCAATCAGTTACCATCATGCATGTGTGGTCTAAAGTCCAAACCTTTAGGTTTAAGAATTAATTAAGAAGAAATTTTAAACTTGCCTTTACACAAGTTTATCCATCAAATTAGTCATTGTAAATAATTTCTTCAAAAGAGCAACCACCGAATTTCTTGCTGGTTCTTCTCGGTAGAAATGGCATTCCGAACCAGTGGTAGATTCACTCGCCTAATCAAAAGCACTTGTCAAAGTCTACTTGAATGAAAAAGTTTTGTATTTGTATCAATGAACCAATTTGAGTTGTCTATTAATATTTAACAGGAAGCCTACAAAGCCATAGAGGATATCCACAATCTGATGAATATGTCCAAGAAGACTCCAGTGGCCAAGACCATGGCCAACTACTATGGCAAGCTGGCGCTGGTGTTCTGGAAGGCTGGCCACTGCCTGTTCCACGCCGCTGCACTGCTCAAGCTTTTCCAGCTGTCACGAGAGATGAAGAAGAATATCACGCAAGAAGAGTTGCAGAAGTAGGTGTCTTTATCTTTAGGTGTGCTCATAATATGAGAGAATAATATGAGACCCTGGTAGCCAAGATTACTTTAGAGTAATCTTGGCTACCAGGGTCTCATATTATTCAAAATCAAATACTATGACAAGGGGGCCTATTATATGAATAATAGATCCTGCTGTTAGTTTTGCCGCAGACTGCTGTGGCCTTTGAATATCCAGATAATCCAGTCTTATCAATCGAATGGCAATAGTTGTATGATAGAATTAAAAATTTAATTATTATCTATTGTTTCGTGGATGTCTGATATTGCTAGGCAACTTGCATTTTCTTGGCCTAAGTAGTGTAATAGCCGGCGTGTAAGTTGAAATTGCTCAGAAACATATTTTCGGGTGTCAATCGAAGTGCGGTATGAGGTGCGGGGCGAGGGGAAAATGACTCCATCACAACCAACTTTAAAGGGACAGACGAGAAGAGTTGTATTTGTCGTTTATAATAATTATTTTTCACACTTCACGAACGATTCGAAACGAATCTTCACGGGTTTTTTTCCTTTAAAAATTTTTAATTTCCGGGCAATCACGGAGTATGCGACTAACACTTTTGATCATAATTGTACCTGCGCAGACGACCGCCATTTTGGGTCAACTTACAGGCCGAGATTTATACTTAGTCATAGGGTAACTAATGCTAAAAGTTGCTTATACCTCTATGCAACTCCATTTTGAATTTTTCAATAGTTTAGAATGGCTGACCATAGAGGAAGAGTATTTTTGTGGTTTGACGCGACTGGTAGTAGTCTTCATACGCTGTCAGTGTTAATTAAACCCACTACATTTTCTTATTTATTATATTATATGAACTTATTTTATAAAAATAATTTAATTGTTGTAGTTTTATATTTCGTTAATCATTATCTAAATTCCACCCTTATGGGTTACTCCAAACAGAAGCAGACAAGAAGGAAGGAAACACTTGTTGTTTGCTTCAAATTCTATACTTAAAGCCAATACTGATAAAGTACTTTTATTCAGTGCTATCAAATAATTGAGTGAGGACACTACAGCCTATTAACGTCCCACTGCTGGGCGCACATGCGCCCTCCACCCGTATGAGGGTGGATACATATTATCCACCCTCATAGGAGAGAGGGATTTAGAGCTTAGACCCACCACGCTGCTCCAATGCGGGTTGGCGGGCTTTAACGACTATTATCACGTTAGTGATTGTACGGGAGCAGGTGATATGGCTCGACCGTAACAATAGGATGATCATCCTCCGAGCGGTAGTTGTGCTCGGGGACCACTGGTCCAACCGTTCATCGGAGGTCGTATATATAGCGTAATTCAGAGAAAACTTCGTAAGCGTGAGTTGGGATCTTCGTGTTCGCGTCCATCGTACAAATTCGTAGTAGTGCCGTCTATTGTATTATGTGCGGACTGCGAAGACCGCCACATGATAATAACTGACCCCAAACTTGGGTCAGGTTGGCTTAAATAGGGGAAGAAAGCCTTTCATATCGGTTTTTCTGTTTTAAGTGAAAAATCATACTAATATTATAAATGCGAAAGTGTGTTTGTTTGTTGGTTTGTAGGTTTGTTGTTTTGTCCTTCAATCACGCTGCAACGGAGCAACGGATCGACGTGATTTTTTGCATGGGTATAGTTGCGGACCTGGAGAGTGACATAGGCTACTTTTTATCCCCAAAAATTGAGGAGTTCCCGTGGGAATTTAAAAAAACTTATTCCACGCGGACGAAGTCGCGGGCATCGGCTAGTGAAGAAAAAAATGTTTCAGAAAAGCAGCATGTTAGCTAGTCGGTATAGAATAACTTATTTGCTTGTTTCAATTATACAGAATGGCGTGTCGTGTGCTGGTAGCAGTGTTGTCGGTGCCCCTGCCATCGCTGCACCCCGAGTTCGATCGCTTCGTGGAGACAGACAAGAGCCCCGTGGAGAAGGCTCAGCGTCTCGCCGTGCTGCTCGGCCTGGCTCAACCGCCCACCAGAGCCAACTTGCTTAAAGGTATGTTTGTTATTGCATGAGAGTTGTTGAAAGTTTGTGCGTGTGTGTTGCATAAACACGTGCGTTTTTGTTGCATAAACACGTGCGTGTGTGTTGCATAAACACGTGCGTGTGTGTTGCATAAACACGTGCGTGTGTGTTGCACGTGAGTTGCATGAAGCGCGCAGTTGCATAAAACGCTAACACCCGTAAACACAAGCATAGACAATTATTATTATTGTTATTGTTATTGTTGTTATTGAGGTTCCAGTTCCGTACGACCTGTATCACTGCGGCCGTCTCCGATCTATTGAGCATAGACAATACTCAAAGAACTTTTTGCTGTGGTTACGCTTATCATACTATACTATACTGGCTACTACTATAGCTGGAGCGCTGTGATTGGTTAATGTTGTGATGCAACTTCACTCGAGTTGTCTGACGTCTGACCGATGACAGATTCACAAACTGGGATTGTCATTTTATCAATAAAATAACAATAATAAAATTAAATATAATGGATACATAAAATCTCAAGGCAACTAGTAACTGATAAATATGAGTGACTGGAAGGCCTCTACTGGTAACTTTTACAAGTTCTGCACTTATTAAAGGCAGAACTAGATGAACTAAGATAAAGATATACTTAGAAAATCTATATCGTCTTTTAAATTCCTCGGCACTGTAGTATTCAAAAGGATTTTGAAAATCACGTATCACTTTTCTTGTGGTGATTGTTCTTTGTAAGGTCAATCTCTCAAGGATATAATTGTCAAATTCTTCTTCGCCATCACTGTAATCCATCACAATTTTTCTAAAATTTTTCGAAGCAATTGGTATAACACGAATTCAAATGTGAACAAACTAACCTATACCCGATATTATTTCGACATTTGTGATAATTGTGATTTTTCGCACGCCCTATGGGTTGCGTAAAGTAGCTAGCGAGCTACTTTATCTGTGAGCTCATTTTAATAAACAAAGCGTCGTTCGTCCCTCAAGTGTAGTTTAAGAATAAGTTTCCTGTACCCTGTGGGTTCGAGCGCACTATGAGACCCCACAGTAATGTTTGTGAATACGGGTGTGAAACACGAGCGTTTTATGCAACTCATGTATGACCCGATGTGAAGCATGATTTAACTAAGTACTTATGTTTTCAAACAAGTACAATATCGGCAGTAAAGATTGCATATCGAGCTTCAGAAAGAAATAATCAGTTGCTTAGGCTTCGTAGAGCGTCAGTCGCTCAGACTACGACAAACAAACTACGTACTACAGACAGACAACATAAGTCTAAGCAAAGTTAAAGTTCGCTGTAGAGATCTCACACTTAGTCGCATTTTTGCTGTCAAAATAATACTTAGAACTGCATTGCTAGAATAATTTAGTTTGTTGTCTGCGCTACCTTTTCCTGCTAGTACTGTACCCTTGCCACAAGTTTTCAAATCACAACTAAGCTGAGCATATTCAAGCGTCGAAACACTTTGACATCAGTGTAAAATGCACCCAACGACCCTTGATTTAAAGTCGCAAATGAAGTACCACCAATTTTTATTTCGCAACGTTTCCGCGCGTAATACATCCACAGCCAGCTTCCCGTACCGGAGACGTTGCGTATAAGAACTCGAACTCTAAAACCAGGTAGTTACGGTCCATTTTTCTTTAACTCCAGTATTTCAACTCAACAATGATTTAAAATCTGGTGATAGTGGTGTGGTACTGTTAGTGTAATGCAAGCATGTCCCCCTCCAATATTAATCCCATTTCTAACTCATCAATAGTTAAGGAGTGGTAGGCCTTGGAGGGACAGCATTGTAGGTGTGACGCGACAGACAGCACCACATACGTTGTCTGTGTTATTTAATGCCTGTACAAACTAATTTTAGTTATGCTTTGCATTGGAAATGCTTTTTAATAAAAACCATCACTGACTTATGCCGAATTGCTCAGACCGTCGCGTCATCCATGCGAGGTCGCCATTTCCAGCTACTCAGGAACCAACGTCTATCGGTTCGGTATAAGTCCGTGATGAATTAATGATCTTAATATGTAGTGTATTAGTTGATAGCATTACTATTTACTACACGTCCTTTGTACAATACGTAGGGCGTGGTTATCTTTATTGGCTCTTTTAATATTATTTGTGCATGGTTTTCATTATGTAATACAGTATGTAAACATGAAATTAGTAAATGACAAAATGTATGTATACTCCCAAGTGATACAAGTGAAACCTATTTGAATAGGAGCTTCCGCCTCCTACTCAAGGGGTCCAGGGTTCGATCCCCCGGCACGCACTCCTTACTTTACTCATTTTATGTTTTTTGTATGCTGAGTTTTCCATAATGTTCTGAAAAGTGTGTGAAGTCTGTCAATTCGCATTTGTATGAGATTTTGTATGACATATTGAACAGTGACGTCATCAAAGCTCGACGCACTTTTTTACTTTAATCGATAGTTTAAAATAGTTATTCAACATAAAACTAACAGGGGACGTGGATATTAGAACTTTTGGGAGATCCTCTCTAAAAATTATTTATTTGAATAGTTGTGAAATACAATTAAGTATTGCGGGTGGGATTCTTTTTGACGTCCCAAAGGGTCTCTTTATGAAGTCGTAAGCTCATTTTATATCAAAGAAGATAATAAAAACAATGATGTTCAGATGTTGTCCGCTACAACGTGGTTGCGCTGGCGTCGCCTCAGTTACAACAGCTGTACTCGTGGCTCGAGGTGGAGTTCGACCCACTCACCATTTGCCAGAACGTGCAGAGCGTCATCAAGTCCCTCCAAGATGATGCCAGTAAGTATATTTTACGCATTTTAGAAAGAAATAAATCTTTATTTGGGGGTACAAACTTACAAACACAAACTTTTAAAGAAAAATTCCCCAAAACAGTCTTCACTCCACATGCGATTTAAATTCTTTTGATGGCATTGAAATTTTTTTTAACCTTTATGCAAATTAATTTTATGCAAAGCTATGTTTTAATGGCTAACTTTTTCTAAGATGACTTCAAAAGATTAATTTATTCGACATTATTAAGTACCTACCGAGAAATAATAATAAATAAATAAAAATAATAATCTCGAAGTGTAACCTGTCACTCAAATTGTGCTAACGGGGTGACATGTCAATTATTGTACAAATTGTTCATGTTAAATGCAAATAAATGAATCTGAATCTAACAGACAAACTGACTGAAACTGAGAGTAACAAGACGAAACAATGGTTCTCCATTTTAATCAACTTGATTTAGCAATTCACACGAATTATAATGTCAGAGCAATTCCCAAGTCAACCATAGATTCCTCTGTCCCGCAATTACAGAGTACAATATCTATTGTCGCGTCACAGACTCAACTAGTCAGAGCAGTAGAGTAATAATGTTATTGTCTCTCTCTCTCTGGCTGATTGGGCCTAACAATAGTAACGTTTTTACAGCCTCCCAGCTAGCGCAATACACCACAGCGCTAACCGACGTAGCGCTGGTCCGTCTGATACGTCAAGTGGCGCAGTGCTACGCCTGTATCGAGTTCTCGCGTCTCCTAGAGCTCGCGTCCACTGAAGATTTCTTCCACATCGAGAGACTGCTGGTTGACTGTGTGCGTCACAACGACATGCAGATACGCGTGGACCATGCCAAAAAGTGTGTACAGTTATCATTATCATCACCACATTATACTTACCATCACTAAAGTATCATTACCATGTCTTCATCACCACTCACCAGATTGTCTCTATGACCACAACACAATATGCCTTTTCGAGAGTACGCCACCACACACGGTTTCTTCCTGCGATTTCCTATTACATTCTTTAGGTCCATCAGCTTGTGTATGATCCCAAATTGCGATTACGGTTGTGACGCTCGTCATGTAAGCTAAGTATCATTTGAGGTGCGTTGCCAGGTAGTTCGAGCTAGTACTAATCGACGTAGCGCTAGTCTCTGATAGACGTCTGGTAGGTCAAGTGGCGCAGTGTTACGCCTGTATCGAGTTCTCACGTCTCCTGGAGCTCGCGTCCACTGAAGATTTCTTCCACATCGAGAGACTGCTGGTTGACTGTGT
Source organism: Erebia ligea (assembly GCA_917051295.2). Lineage (NCBI taxonomy): Eukaryota > Metazoa > Arthropoda > Insecta > Lepidoptera > Nymphalidae > Erebia > Erebia ligea. The sequence goes on from OU785228.1 coordinate 16,363,364, forward strand.
GCGCCACAACGACATGCAGATACGCGTCGACCATGCCAAAAAGTGTGTACAGTCATCATTACCATCACCACATTATACTTACCATCGCTAAAAGATCATCACCACTCACCAGATTGTCTCTAAGACCACACATGCCTTTTCGAGAGTATGCCACCACACACGGTACTTTCCCGCCATTTCCTGTTACATTCTTTAGGTCCATCACCTTGTGTATGATTTCAAACCCCTACCATTATGTGATAAATGGAAAGGGGTCACAACCCTCAGCAATGAGGAATACGACGCAGAAAGATAGAGATTTTCATAAAAAGCGGTTCAAATTGCCACTTACACGTTTTACTCTCAACAGATGCGTACACTTCGGAGTGGAGGCGGGCGGCGGCGAATGGTGCTCGGCTGCGGACGAAGCTTGCGGCGGGGCCATCCTGCAGGCCACACCCGCTGAACAGGTCACTATGCTATCAATCAATAAATAAATATTTATTTATTCAAATTAGGTACACTGTACACTTTTTGACGTCCAATTACTTATAAAACACTAGCTGATGCCCGCGAATTCGTTCGCGTGAAATAAGTTTTTTAATTCCTACGGGAACTCCTTAGGTTTCCGGGATAAAAAGTAGCCTATGTCACTCTCTAGGTCCTCAACTATACCCATGCAAATTACGTTCATCCGTTGCTTTGTTGAGGTGTGATTGAAGGACAAACCAATAAACCAACAAACAAACACACTTTCGCATTTATAATATTAGTATGATGATGGTGATAATCTGTTACGGTGTCTTAAAACAACGGTATCTACGAGGGTTGCAAACACGCTCTGGTCAGAGAAGAGCCCACAATGCATTTATTTTTCATTATGACGAGAATCAAGCGGGTATTTATTTTAAAAAAACTGCAAAGAATTATTCTACATAAATTATAATGTTTCATAAAATTCATTATTAAAACCATGTTCGCTTTTATTATGATCAGGTTCGCGAGCAACTTGTCCGTGCGGCTGAAGTCTTATCCCGAGCGGCTCAGGCGCTGACCCCCGCGCGCCGCCGCGCCGAACGCGAGCGAGCGCGCCTGGCCATGGTGCAACACTACCACGAGAACAAGCACACGGAACACCACCGCGTGCTGCAGCGACACAAGATCATTGAGGAGCGCAAGGAGTACATAGAGCGACTCAACACCGTGCGCGAAGAAGAGGAGCTACGGTAAGTGTCTGTCCGTCTCTGTCTAGCGCCGAACGCGAGCGAGCGCGCCTGGCCATGGTGCAACACTACCACGAGAACAAGCACACGGAACACCACCGCGTGCTGCAGCGACACAAGATCATTGAGGAGCGCAAGGAGTACATAGAGCGACTCAACACCGTGCGCGAAGAAGAGGAGCTACGGTAAGGGGTTGTCCGTCTCTGTCTAGCGCCGAACGCGAGCGAGCGCGCCTGGCCATGGTGCAACACTACCACGAGAACAAGCACACGGAACACCACCGCGTGCTGCAGCGACACAAGATCATTGAGGAGCGCAAGGAGTACATAGAGCGACTCAACACCGTGCGCGAAGAGGAGGAGCTACGGTAAGGGTCTGTCCGTCTCTGTCTAGCGCCGAACGCGAGCGAACGCGCCCGAGCATGGTGCGACACTACCATGAGAATATTTAAGTGAAATAAATATTTTGTTGTTGGGCAAGAAGAAGATAGTATATAGTATATAGGATACGATAAAAAAAGGGTATATTTACCAAATCGAACCCTATCAAACCGAAAGGTGGCGGTTATACAAGTATACCACCAACAAAAGCATTCCCAAGGAGGGTAGACGTCAGGCAGGCGGCCGGTCGTAAAATTTTTATGCCAAACCATCTACAACATGACAAGGAAAAGAAAACATGTTGTGCCGACCCCACATAGCGTGGGAAAAGGGCAAGAAGAAGATAGTTGTTAATAATAGTGCTAGTGTTCTCCATTTTTCCAAAAGAAAGCTACTGTGCTCATAATACGGGTTTTCCAAGTGCGGCTTTATATTTTTTGTCTTTTTCTTTTGTTACCTATATTATTGGTGCTTTTAGAGTATCTTAATGTAAAACACTTTTATTTAGTTAAAAGTTATTTATTGTAGACGTCAAGAGGAGCAACTCCGCGCCGCAGCGGCGGCGGAGGCGCGTCGCCAGGAACTAGAGAGGGAGGAGAGAGAGAAGAAGCGTCACGCATCGGAGCTGGCGGCGATGCGCGAGCGGCACCTGCGCGAGCGCATCGCGCACATCTCGCAGACCATGCACGGCAAGAAGGTGCTGCAGAAGCTCGACGAGGAGGTAAACGTCTATACTAACATTATAAATGTAGACGTCAAGAGTAGCACCTGCGCGCCGCCTTGAGCTAGAGAGAGAGGAGAGAGAAGAAGCAGCACGCGTCTGAACTGGCGGACATGCGCGAGCGCATAGCGCACATCTCACAGACCATGTAGAGACCATGAGATACGTTCTTTCCTACCAGTCATTTGATAGAAGAATCTAGAAAAAAACAACGCTGCAGGGTGAGAGAGGGACGTGACGGAGGAAACTAGAACTTTCAATACCAAATTCTGTCACTTGAATGTCTAATTTGTGTGCAGTTTAATATCTCTCAAGCATAGGGGACACCGTACCTCACCAATTGCAATTCCACCAGTATGCGGCACAACCACACCAGTTTCCCTCGGTGGACTTGCACAAGCAAACATTTTCGCACACTCGAGATGCAATGTTCTGGTAGAACCGTACCATAATGCTTATCTACCCATAGCATCTAAAAGCATCTGCTTTTAAAGTGCAAATTAATGATAATTATTATGTTTTTGTTGCTAGGATTTGAAGAAGATGGACGCTGAAGCCATCGCCCAGCGCGAGGCCGAGGAGTTGATGAAAGAACGTCGCGAGCTGCAAGCCCGCCTCAAGTCTCAGGAGAAAAAGGTAACGCAAAGTATTTGCTTATTCAGCTCAGCACATTTTGCTGATTAGTGGGAACTGACCCTTAACTATTCCCTCTCTCCTATGAGAGTGGAGGCCTGTGCCCAGCAGTGGGACATTAATGGGCTGTAGCGGTGATGGTGGTGGTGGACCCTTATCTAAGGTTTAAAAACTCCATGAAGATCTAAATTATTGTATGAGTGAGATCAAATTCAAATTCAAATTCAAATGTTTTTTATTCAAATAAACTTTTACAAGTACTTTTGAATCGTCAAGTGAATCTACCACTGGTTCGGAATGCCATTCCTACCGAGAAGAACCAGCAAGAAACTCGGTGGTTGCTCTTTTTAAATAATCCATTTACAATTATTATTATATCAATGTGTACATAAGTAACCGCTGTCCTTAGCATTGCTGGAGCGATCAAATCCAAGCTCCTCTATCATTTACATAATCTTCAACACCAACAGTATAATAAGCGTTTTTCAGGAGCATACTTTTAATGGATTTCTTAAATTTGTGTATAGGCAAGTCCAAAATAGGTTGTGAGAAAAGAATGCTCATTCTCACGAATGACCTTCTGACTTTTTTGAGGCGGAGCGATGGAGTCACGACCCTATCGATCAAAACCGGCAATGCGCAGTCCCCATATTAAAGACAAGAAGTATTATTTGCAATGCCGCGGTCTGTAAATGTTTACCACTTTAAAGTTCATAATTGCATCCACATATCTGTGTCAGAAGATCGATATGCAAATTATTGAGATTTTATTAGGCAAAGATTTTTTAATCATGTATCGCCCGCTGCAGTAGTTAGCTACTAGATAGAATAGGTGTAGTTAACCAAAAGATAAATGTCACTTTAACAAAAATGCAATGATGCTAGTATCAAACTTGAAATTAGGAAATGAGTTTTATTATAAAAATTCATAAATAATCATTTTGTTAAAATCGATAATTGAAAAGTTTGATTGCGTAGTCAATACCTTGATGTAGCGGTTTAAATCTTACTGCAGTGTTATAAAGATCTAATTTGTAAATGTTATTACAGCAATTTTATATCTTTAAATACAAAAGCTTCACAATCGTGCATTGTAGAGGCAACATCTCCTGAAGTTGCTCCAGTATCGGAGTGAAACGTACATTGAGGGTATTTTGGAAGATTTATGTGGTGTGGAGAATATTGCGGGCTGCTAGTTCAAGATACGCACTGTACCACATAGATTTACCTTCTGAGGCGGATTATAGCGAATTAAACTTCTAGTTTTTTTCATTGTCATGGACTTCCGCAAAGTAATGCCTGCTTCTATCCAATATTTGTCTTTAAATAGTTATGTGAAGTTGTTGTTTCTTCAACATAGACTACTACCACAAAATAATGTCTGTCTCCAACACGTCTAAAATACTAGTTAAACAAATAGTCACCTGTACTTTGTTCTCTAAGGTGGACTACTTCGAGCGCGCCAAACGTCTAGAGGAGATCCCGCTTCTGCAGAAGAGTTTGGAAGAGAAGCAAGTTCAGGACAAGGCGTTCTGGGAGCAACAGGAGAAAGAACGCATCGAGCAGCTTATTGGTGAGATTTCTTGCTGGTTCCTTTCACCACAATTTTTGCTTTACGAACTGAAAACATGAAATATTTTAAAATATTATATTAAATTGTTTTCTTTTAAATTATAAAAATCTCTTCATTAAATTGACAGGTTATATGGTATACCAGGATAGCAATAGAAGGAAAATACTAGGTCAATAAACTCCTGAAAAGGCAAATGACTTTTACATCTCTCATATTCGGTAAGTAGGTCCTTATTACCCCCAAATGGAGCTTGTAGGTGACCAATTAGCGCTCTGGGGTAATAATGTAGCTAGAAAAGCCCTAGGGCGGTAAGTAATTAAAAAAAGTATGATATACGCGAACTTTTTGAAAGAGTGAAGAGGTTTTTTTTTTAATTACTTACCGCCCTAGGGCTTTTCTAGCTACATTATTACCCTAGAGCGCTAATTATTGGTCACCTACAAGCTCCATTTGGGGGTAATAAGGACCTACTTTACCTCACAATCGAGATGTAAAGCAGAGTAGTTAGCTCGGGTGTAAGCATCAATTGCACCCTCGAACTATAGGCGCCCTCCCTGCGGTCGTGCGCCTAAATATCTCGGGCTGCAATTGATGCCTTACAACCCTTGGCTACTAATCTACTATTATTGACGTCAAATGACGTCATATTTTTATGCTATTTCTGATATTATGATAGATAGACTTGTTATTTTAGATTCTGCTACCAACAAAAGAAAAGTATAAAATTGCGTATCTTTTCTGAAGTTTAGAGATAAAAGGTTTCCATTAGTCCTTACGTCACATGAGTAGATAAACGGAATAATAATGATACCTACCTACTCCTTCCTAGCTCGAATTCTTCACTAGCTCGGTATTCAAACTAGGCAATCACAACAAAAACAAACCTTGACATCTTGCTGAACAAATAACTATTGTTTATTAAATTGTTTCCTCCTGTGCCAACCCTACCAAAATAGGTATAAATTTTGCTCGCTCCAGAAGCTTTGTCTCTGTTCCGTTTATCTACTCATGTGCTTACGTGAAGCGTTTGGTAACAGAGGCGCGTACCCGCGACGTGGCAACGGCCAGCCGCATGGCGCGTATGGCGGCCCACCGCGATCAGTTCATGAACCGACTGCGTTCTGAGCGCGGCGCGGCGTATCACCAACGCTTGGCCGCCTTCCAGGCCAAGCTGACGTCGGAGCGCGAGGCCAGGCTCGCCCAGCGTCGCCAACAACGCATCGAAAAGCGCCGCCAAGAGGTGTGTTGATATATCTGCATATTAGATTTGTCTTCTTTAGCGAGATTTTAGTTACGCTCAGCGCCATCTAGTTGCCATTGTGGAGGGGTTTACTCATTTTCATGACCCAATAACGTTCTGTGCGAGGCGCGGTGTATCACCAACGCTTGGCCGCCTTCCAGACCAAGCTGACGTCAGAGCGCGAGGCCAGGCTCGCCCAGCGTCGCCAACAACGCATCGAGACGCGACGACAAGATTTGATATGTATTTCTCTGTTAGTGAGATGCAGTTACGCTCAGCGCCATCTAGCTGGAATTGTGGAGGTGTAAGATCCATTTCACGAACCGACTGAGTTCTGTACAGAGGGGGGGGGAGGTGGTAATGCGTCCTCTCCCGACGACTCCATAACGAAACATTGAGTAGTGAGAGTTATGCACAACGCCATCTAGTAGCTATTATAAAAATGTGTGATTAAGTTCATGAAACGACTGTGCTCAGAGTGAGGGTAGGAGGAAATTTGCTTCAATTTGACAGATGGGAGCTTAAAACCGTATCAGAGATTCTCATATTGCATATTGTTATTGTAGTGGCTGGCAGAAAAGCATCGCGTAGAAGAGCAGGCGGCGGAAGAGGCGAGGAAGGCCGCAGAGGAACAAGAGAAGGCGGAGAAAGAGAGGAAGCGCCTGGAAGAGCTCGCCGCGCTCAAGGAGCGAAAGGAAAGAGAGAAGAAGTGAGTAGTAGTAATAGCAGAACACTTTATTGCAACCTGTTATACCACGTTAGCATAGAACTGTATTGTATTATACAACTTCGTGATTTTTAATTGTGTCTTTCTATTCTAAGTGTTAGAAGGAAAAATTAAAGTGAGTTGTACATGGCATCACTGCCTCTACCGTGGTCAACTCTGGTGTAGAGCTGGCAACACTAGTCTAGGAACTCTTCGATATATCGCTGTGTAATGCAATGGTGGTGCGGCCGTGTTTGTGTGAATTGCGAAATTAAAGTAAAATTAAGTGGATAACCTGCAATGTTTCCTTTTAATATAAGTTTCTCAGTCAATCATAGTGGAGTAATGGAGGAACAAGAAGTTTAATTTGCTATAATCCACTACAGTAGAAACATCTTTGTGGTACAGTGAAGCTTTACAATCGGGCATTGTCAAGTCAACATCTCCTGAAGATGTTCGGGTGTCGGAGAGATTTATGTGGTGTGTGCCGGTACGAATTGCTGTCTTACTGGGTGGTGAATATCGCAAGCTGCAAGTGCAAGATACACACTGTACATTTGTACAACATAGATTTGTCTTCTGTGGCGGATTATAGCAAATTAAACTTCTTGTTCCTTCATTATAATCTGACTTTCGCACAGTAACATCTGCTTCTGTCCAATAAATAGTGGAGTAATTTAATTATTTGTCGAAGGGAACACGAAGAAATTGTCGCTCGCGCTGAGGCAAAGGCTCGCGCCTTGGAAGCAGAGGTGTCGCGCAAGCTGGAGGAACAGAAGGCCTCCACGCTCAGCAGCTGGCGGCGCGGCAAAGACGACAATCCGCCGCCCGCCGCCAAGGAGCCGGAGAAGAAAGAGCCCTGGCGCCCCAGTGAGTATCCATTCCAGTGAATATCCTACCGACTGCGCCTGTTGGGATATTCGAGTAAAACTTCCATGGCGTTGAACTCAAGACTGTTTTATTATTCAACTATTATTAACGACTACCCTCAACATATACAAATACATTACAGGGAATATTGGAAACCTATCCTCGAAAAATTAATCAAAGATGGCTAACGTGTCGACAAAGCCGACGGTCTCCGAATAATCAATTTTTTTCGAATGTAAAATGCCCCATAGTCCATTGTAGTCCCACGACCTTATGTGACCTAGTAACAGCGTCGCTAGTATACTTATATTAAAAAAAACCGGCCAAGTGCGAGTCGGACTCGCGCACCGAGGGTTCCGTACAAACCTGTAAGTAAGTTTTACGATTTATGACGTATTAAAAACAAGACGAAATGAACCGCAAAACTAACTTTGTTTGTAGAGGTTTACTGTTAATATCAAAAAAACTATGATAGTTAGAGCATTGGCTATAGTTTTCCTGTAAAATATACATAAATTCCTATTGACCATAATTATTTCAGATTTTTCGATTGGTAAACTCCGGAGATAAGGGGTGGGGAACGGTATTTTTTTCGACATTTTGCCCGATAAATCAAAAACTATCATGACTAAAAATAATTAAAAATCTGTTTTAGAATGTACAAAGTAAACCCTTTCATATGATACCCCACACAGTACAGTTATCTCACTTTTAAATTTCAACCCTCCGATTTTCCCCCTTTTTTAAATAAGAACAAAAATAATTTCCAATTTTTTTTAATTCCAGTGTCTTTGGGCCACTAATATACACAACTATTCCAAATTTCATGTCGATAGCTTCGGTAGTTACTGAAATAATCGAGTGTGACGGACGGACAGACAGACAGACGGAGAAAGTCTCACCATAAGGGTTCCATTTTACCATTTTGGTACGGAACCCTAACTAGTGGGCCCGGCAAACTTTGTTCTGCCCCTAACCTCGAACCCGATTGCAGCGCCCCCTACCGGGTCCCATTGTGAATATAAACCATCCCGGGGTCCACACAAACACACATAAAAAGTTTCATCAAAATCGGCCCCGCCGCTCTGAAGTGATTACATACATTCTTCAATTGATTTTTATTTATATAGATATAAAACAAAAATACGCGCCGAATTGAGAACCTCCTCCTTTTTTGGAAGTCGGTTAAAAACTAAACTGGCTTATCAAAATATCCTCACCGTGTAAGGTTGGCTAATCCGAGTGTCAGTGTTTTCACATGAGTTTACACATTTAATCATTTTCACGTGAGTTTCTGAAGTATACACACATTTTATCATATATGGAAACCTATTAAATTGTTCTTTATTTATTTAGTCGTCTAGTATTAGAAGTTAGAATGGATTAAATAATTGAACTGCAGAATAAACTTATGTGAAAACACGGTCACTCATGACAACCAACCTTACAGCGAGAGGCAAAATAACTGTGAATGGACTATACTAAGGGTATGATATTTCGCAGCTCGAGCCCGCGAGCCCGCGCGCGACGAAAGGCCGCGCTCGCCGCCGCGCGCTCGCGACGAACGACCGCCGCCCAAGGATGACAGGTAAAATAAAAATACCCACAGTGCGGATTCGCCGTAAAGTGCTGCATTCTAAACTAGGTAACCTAGTCGTAGTCGAAGATTCACTCGACTATTCGAAAGCACTTTTAATAAGTTTATTTGAATACAAAAATATGAGTTTGAGTCAAGTTAAACTAGGCCCATTTTCATTGTCAGAAAAAATATTTAAAACAAGATAGATAAAATTAAAAAATAATTTTTAAAAACAAGCTTTGATCGTCCGCCATATTGAAGTTAGTCTGACGTAATTTTTTGTATTCTTTTCAGCAAATCCATTTAAATTGACACCCATTTTTTTATCCACTACTAGTTAGCCCTTGACTGCGATCTCACCTAATGGTAAGTGATGATGCAGTCTAAGGTGGTAGCGAGCTAATATCACTGGGGTGAATAAAAAATAACTATTCCGCCATCTTTGGGAGTCCGCCATGTTGGATTTAGAATGACGTCACTAAGCTAACCATGCATTGTCATAAAAACTAAACATGTATGAACAATTTCAGCTCAATGGGAAATCGGGTCTTTAACTTGATTTGATTACAGGCAGACACCGCGACAGGTGAAACTAAATAAAAGCTTGTAAAAAATAGGACTTTTCATTTTTCTTTCTTTTTTTAGGGTTCCGTACCCAAAGGGTAAAAACGGGACCCTATTACTAAGACTCCGCTGTCTGTCTGTCTGTCTGTCTGTCTGTCTGTCTGTCTGTCTGTCTGTCTCCAGGCTGTATCTCATATACCGTGATAGCTAGAAAGCTGAAATTTTCACAAATGATGTATTTCCGTTGCCGCTATAACAACAAATACTAAAAATTAAAAAAATATATATATTAAGGGGGGTCCCCATACAATAAACGTGTTTTTTTCGTATTTTTTTGCTCAATATTAAAAACGGTAACAGGTAGACGGTTCAAATTTTCACAGAATATTAACTTGTATATTACCTTTCAAAATAAATAATTAAATATCAATAAAGTAAATATTAAAGGGGGGCTCCCATACAACAAACGTAATTTTTTGATATTAACAATAAACCTCTACAAACAAAGTTAGTTTTGCGGTTCATTTCGTCTTGTTTTTAATACGTCATAAATCGTAAAACTTACTACAGGTTTGTACGGAACCCTCGGTGCGCGAGTCCGACTCGCACTTGGCCGGTTTTTATTATTATTGTCTGTAGTTAGTAGTACAAGTTATAGAGTCTGAAGATGAGATTCTTCTCGTCTTCTTCAGACTCTATAACTTGTACCGAACTTTAATTTACAATAATATGCCATTAACGCTCTTCTATCATTTACATAATCTTCTGTTGTGTAAAATGCTTTATAATTTTATTAGATTTTTCAAACTTATGTAAAGGCTTCATTATATTTACCGTGGGACTTTATTATTTAGACGCGAAGACATACCACGTGAAGAAAGAAGCATCAGAGATGACCGTCCACCAATCAGAGACGACCGTCCCCCAAGAGACGATCGTCCCCCAATCAGAGACGATCGTCCACCAATCAAAGATGACCGTCCACCAATCAGAGATGACCGTGCACCAATCAGAGATGACCGTGCACCAATCAGAGACGACCGTCCGCCAAGGGATGATCGTCCTCCTAGAGACGATCGCGTATTAAGAGACGACCGTGGTCCAAGAGATGATCGTGGTCCGAGAGATGATCGCGGATTTAGGGATGATCGTGGTCCGAGAGATGATCGTGGCTTCAGAGATGATCGGCCGAGGGATGACAGATCGCGCGAGGAAGGTGGCTGGCGATCCGTCAACCGCGATGTCGATAGGGACAGGGAGAGAGATAGGTGAGTCCACTATGCACTACAGTCCATTAAGAGGATATGGCATGAACAGGAAACTTTGAGAATAGGTATTGAACAATTATATTGCCGCGTCGCGCTGCTCCGTGAATAGAATTCCATAACACCCGATAGGTACAACTGCAGCTTGGACCGATAATACCTATGAAAAACAGTCGAATTCTTACTCTCGTACTTTTCGGTTTCCTCCTCCAAAACAGAACCGATTTTAATTTTTTTTTCAAGAATAATTTAAGAAGGACGCAGGCTATGTCGGTATGTTTTTCTTTTTTTGATTATATTCGTCAAATTTATTTGCGGGATATCTGATGATGACGCGAAAACTGGATCTTTTTATGCAATTTTTGGATGTTCCATATTCTTAAAATTATTAATTTATCGAAAAAAGCAAAACATAGGGACATGGCGGATATGGATATTTTATGGTGCAAAAATATTTTCTCTATTGTAAATACGATTGTATGGGGAAACCGCCCTCCCGTATCGTCTTAACGTTCCACTGCTGGGCACAGGCCTTCACTCTCATAGGAGTGAGGGAATTAGAGTTTAGACCCACCACGCTGCTCCAATGCGGGTTGGCGGGCTAGGATAGGTGATGTGATTAGAGCATCAGTTGTAGTTATTGCAGTGATCACTATACATTTATTTTTATTTTCCACAAGTAATGAGGGAAAAGAAAAACACCCAAATGGTACCAAATAGTAATGGCTTTGTTTCATTTTGAATTGAATGTTAGTGAAAAATACCCATTTAAAGTGGGAAATCTCGTTATATTTATTAATATAAAAAATGTTAGATGATATCCGCGATTTCGTACGTGTGAATTAAGGTTGTTGATTCTCACAGAAAGTGATATGGAATGTTTTCCCCGCAGACCTCGCTACGCCGGTCGCTCGAGCGGCCCCGAGACCGGCAGTTGGAGGCGCGGCCCGGCGGAGCCGCCGCCGGCGCCCACTGTACGTATGATATGTATTTACACTAGAAGATGCCCGCGAATTCGTCCGCGTGGACTAAGGTTTTTTGATTCCCGCGGGAACTCTTTAATTTTCCGGGATAAGGAGGTGTGTGTCCATCCCCGGGACACAACCTATCCCCCCTACCAAATAAGGTTCATCAAAATCGGTTGAGCAGATATATTTTTTTTTGATTTCCGCGGGAACTCTTGAATTTTCCGTGATAAAAAGTAGCCAAATTTCATCAAAATAGGTTGAACAGATAGGCCGTGAAAGCGTAGCAGACAGACAGACACACTTTCGCATTGTGGTATATATATGGATTTATTATTGGCTAGATGGATTTGACTCGCTCCAGCAATGCTAAGGACAGCGGTTACTTATGTGTCTACACATTGATGTGATTGTAAATGTATTTTTTAAAACAGCAACCACCGAGTTTCTTGCTGGTTCTTCTCGGTAGGAATGTCATTCCAAACCAGTGGTAGATTCACTCGATGATTCAAAAGCACTTTTAATAAGTTTATTTGAATAAAAAAATATGAGTTTGAGTTGGCTCGCTTTTAAATGGTTGCTTAAGACTTGGAAGTGAACATGGAAATGCAGGAAATAGGACCCCATCTACGAGCGCCTGAGTAGACTAAGTCAGAGAGCGTTAAATCTAAGCGCTGCTTGGATGCATTGGGGCTGATTCTGTAGTGCACAATCTCTAAACTAAACTAAAATGGCAGCTTTAAATCTAGTTATGTCCCTTTCCGTAGGGAGTATTATGAAAAGGATAGCAATATTTGTAATGCTCTAATTTTAGTTTAGTTTAGAGATTGTGTACTACAGAATCAGCCCCAATGACTCCCTGCTACTTTCTAAATATCGTCAGTGAGTGGTTACCGTGTGCTTGGGCACATTGCGCTTTCCAGTGCGCTGGGTCCCAAGGAACATTACATAATATTATGTTGATTTACCTACATCACCTAAAACGTTTAATATTAGGATTGTTGCTCGACTAGCGGCCTGACTACACACATTGAAACAGTAAATAGGAAGGGCGAGCCGTGTTATCGTAGTTAATCTCTAAACTACAATGATTTATAATGGTCTAGGAACGTACATCAGCCTGGCGGTCCAAAGATGCACCGCGCGACGACCGCCGGGACGACCGCCGCGATGATCGCGATCGCTTCCCGCCCAGGAGGGATGATCGCGGCGATCGCGACGGCTTCAGGGACCGTGATCGTGATCGTTTCCCGCCGAGACGCGATGATCGCGACCCGCCTAGGAGGGATGATCGGTGAGTGACAATGATTTTTAATATTTTGCTGCGTTAACTTGATGATTTTGATTTTTAGGGATTTGGTGTAGGAAACATTTTTTGAAGCGAAGGTTCCTATACTAACGCACGTTTGAAATGGAATGCTCACAAAAAGTGAAGCGAACGTACTAACGCAGCGATAAAAGACACCGCGTTGATACTGGGCAGCGCTAATTGTTGCCCATATCAACATTTCGAGAATTAAATACTTTTTAAGAAGGCGACATGGATAACCTGAAGGTGTATGATTAGCGAGACAGCAAGAGATTTTATTCATACACAATGCGAGCATTTTTCTTTTATCACAAGAATTTTAGACTTACTTAAACCACTGATCTTAAACACGTGCAAAATGGCATAACGGGTCTACGTCTGTTAGAACCGCCGCTCCTTAAGAGGATCGTCTAGTGACGAAACGCGACGCGAGTAGGTATTTTCAATAATGCTATCTGTTTCACAACGCTTCGCTGCCTTCTCCGTATCGTGCGATAGAGAGAGTTGCAAGTCCAGTATAGGCCTACATTTTATTCTTGAAATATTGTTTCGGGTGATAATGTTTTTACCCCCCCAAACGTTTACGAAATTAGACAATTTTGGTCTTATTCGATTCAGTACACCTTAATCTAGGCTCGTACGTTTTATTTTTTTAGTATTTTAGTTTAGTTAAATTAAAAAAAAAAAAATACTCGAGGAAGTTTTTAGGTCAAAAATATGGATAATTAGACGCTAATAACTTTTAACATAAGCAATATTTCTTTAAAATTAAAACGTACGAGCATAGTTCTTCATTGTATCTGCAACATTCCTAAAAATTATGAAAATTGGACAACATTTACGGGAAGAAAAACGTTATCGCTTTTTGTATGAAAATTTACAACTAGACGATCCTCTTAAGACGTTTTCGTGGCAAGAAATTCTTACATATTATGTTTAATGTTGTTATGTTATGTTAGAGGGACAAGTGGCTTAGTTGTGACAACTGACAACGGATATGAGTCGATAGCGATTGTTAAGCAACGTTGACCCTCGTCGGTAACTGGATGGGTGACCGGATTTAGTAGTCTGAATTTGGCCTTTTCGTTTCCTCCGTGCATCGGAGAGCACGTTAAGCCGTCCCGGTTATAAATAGTACTCTTAGTCGAGCCGTATACAGAAGGGCCTGGGAACCCGCATTATTATCCCAAGAAAACGCCTGCCGTTATGTGATTAATGGAAAGGGGTCACGACCCTCAGCAATGAGGAAAACGACGCAGAGAGAGAGAAACAGTGTTAAATGTTCAACAATAATTTAATATCAACAGGGAGGGGCCACGTCGCGACGACCGTGACGGGCCGCGACGCGACGACCGCGAGCCGCCGAGACGCGACGACCGCGAGCGTCGCCCTCCGCCGCCGCGCCGCGACGAAAAACGTAAGATTATCTTTTTTTTATTGAAGTTTCGTAAGTTTTTGAAGTCTAAATATATATTTTTTTAATTTATAGACTAGCGCTTGGCTGCAATCAGACTTGCTGCAAGTAGTGATGCAGCCTAAGGTGGAGCGCGCTTGCCTAGAAGATGCCTATTCACTCTTGATTTGAAGATACCAATATTATAAGCGGATGGAAAAACAGAAGCCGGAAGGGCATTCCATATCCTAGCTGATTCTTAGGCTCAACTTTTTTTTGTCCACGCAACGATGTTATGGATACCTATTATAAATTATATATTGAAACCTTCCTTAAAGTACGTAGATTACGGTAGTGAAAAAAATCATTAAAATTGGTACATTAGTTTCCGAGAAAATCGTTAACAAACAAACGTACGGGTCACATACAGAACATCCTTTTTGAAGTCTGTTAAAAAGGCAATTTTTCTGACTAATTTTAGGAATCGTTTAGTTAAAAAAAATTATCTCTTCCAGCTCGTGATCCTGACGATGAATGGCAACAAGTCACCAAGCGTTAAGCAAACAAACAAATCATTTCGTGTAAAGGGTTCAGCAGTTTTCACTCATCATCATCATCATCAGCCTGTGGACGTCCACTGTTGGACATAAACCTTCCCTGATGAGCGCCACCACACCCAGTCCTCAGCCTTCCTCATCCAGCCACTTCCCACCACCCTCTTTATGTATTCAATCCATCGTGTTTCGTGCATCCTAATAAAACGCTGTTTTCACTTAAGATGTAATAAAATTTATTCAAAAATATTCTGTTTTTTTTTCTTTAATTGACTAACTTTCTAAATAATTAAATTTCCAATTTCTTGCGTATTTTTCTGTATTGAAACTGACTGACTAATGAGATCGTTGTATTATAAAAAAATCTTTGATTATATTACACTTACAAAAAGACAATTTTATTAGTGTGCTTTTAAAAAATGTGTACTACAGTAATATTATCATTCTCATAAGAACCCATTTCATTAAAAACAAAAGTAGGGGGTTTTCTTAGAGTAACATTGCATGGTACTCCCAAATCCTTCAATAAATACTTAAGGGACCGGCGACCGCCGCTCGCAACTTCTACTCGAACCGCAAATATAAATTTGCCGGTATATTGCTATCCCTATTTGGCTGAAGACACATAATCGCGTGCAAGCGCGATAGCAATATGAGCGTACAGAATTTGTTATACATTTAGTCTTGTTCCATGAATACCAAAAATGATGAATGAAAAATTGTTGTGTTTTTAACTTCGTGTTGTTATTCTGTAACTTGACAATATAGGCTATGTTCCTGATCAATTAGTACGTGAGATATCGTTGGTTTTAATATAAAACAAATAAGGAGAAAACATGTCCTTTATGTCGCAAAAACATGCAAAACGCAATGTGCTTACATTTAATTTTGGGAAAGTATTTTGGAAAAATAATTATCCAGGGACCTAGATAAATACAAGTTCAATCTTAATAATCGCATAATATGGAGGAAA
This sequence comes from Erebia ligea, assembly GCA_917051295.2. Lineage (NCBI taxonomy): Eukaryota > Metazoa > Arthropoda > Insecta > Lepidoptera > Nymphalidae > Erebia > Erebia ligea. The sequence continues at coordinate 16,379,291 of OU785228.1, forward strand.
TATGCTCGAATTACTAATTATTTTGGTATTACGTTTGTATGAGCAATGAGCCCTCCGCTGGCGCCTTAACTTTGCTTTAAATTTTGCTAAATCACCTGACAAATCTGCTGGACCCTAAATGATACAGTTTTATATTACTCTTATTCATAATCTGTGTAATCTGTACCGTTACAAATTACCTACCATGTATTCATACGATCCCAGCGCATTTATTGTAATATAAATGGATCATCTTAATTATTATTTTCTTTTATTTATAATCGGTTTTGGGTATACATAGTTCATATAGTTGAAGTAGTACATCTCGTATTATAGACATTTTGCCATATTCTTTAAAATACCATAACAATGCCTGAAATGGAAACAAATTAACGATTGAAGTAAAGATCCAAAATATCTTATTAATTTATTAAACATCATGTAAATGTGTGAGGTACCTATCTATAAGATTGTTTTTATAATACTACGTATTTCTTTACAAGTTATGACATCGCGAAAATTTTGCATCTTGCTATAAAATAAATAATAATGCGTACAAACTTAGAATAATCCGAACTTTCCGCCATATTTTGATATCTTCATAGATTTATCACTCGCTGCGCTCGCGCCAGCGAGACCAAATTAAATCTATGGATATCTTAAAATTTAATATATAATATCTTGAATACATATTTTCCTATACCTATCCTATCTCAAGTTATTTCAGCTCCTTTCACACCGTTTTCGAATACAGATGAAACATGTGAAAAATTCTCTTCCTTTTTTAAATAAACCTGAAATCAATCATTGGTGTTTTCTTTTATGCCCTTGTTGATGCTTTTTTTGTTGATTGTGCTACAATAAAAATAGTCCCTTTATATTTTTAAATTGGCGCCAAACTGTCTTGCATTCTTGAGTTCCTTCCTTCTCTTTTTATCTCTGTGGTTCCTTCTCATCAAGGTTAATTTTTTTTTTTTTAAACTTATTTTACGGCCCTGGATACAAGTCCTTTAAGGCCTTTCTAAAAAAGTACAAAATTGCTTAAATCTTTATTCTAAAGTTGTTAAACCAGAATCTGATGGCAAAAAATACCTTTGATTTTATATATAAAATCAATGAAAAATACACCTAAAAGCAATGCCCAAAAGTACCAGTATACGGTGTACCTATACTTTTTACCATCAGATTCTGGTTGACCTTTATTTGACCATCAAGGATAAGGTGCGTTTCCACCAGAGATGTCCAATTATACATGGAGCTAGGAAATTAGTTGTGGAAATTAGTCAAAGAATCCTACAGTCAGACGTTCGCTTTGACGTTCGTTACTCTATGAGGTTCATCAGTCCATGAACCTGTACATAAAGTTGTATGTGGTTGTATGCATGGACTTATTATACAATAATAGGACTGAGTACTCTAGATAATGTGTCATACGAAAATGAACCTTAACATTTGGACATTCAGATTAGGTTTGTTAGGCTGTCTCAACAGAGGGAAAACGAGCCGAGAGAGATAGTCTGAAGGTGGGTACTGTGTCCCTTTTACTCAATTGCCAGTAGAAAAAAATGTTGAAAGTGGCAGAAAACATTTTTCCAAGTAGAAATAAAACAAGAAATTATAAATATTTTTAGCTTTTAGAATACTTTTATATAATTTATTTTTTATGTTTACAATTTAATTTTTTATATTTACCATTTTTTAAAGTAAATAGTCAAAATAACATGATTGTTTGGTAGCTATATAGAATTACCCTGGTAGCACTGAAATGTGCCATCACCAGGGTGTCCATGGACCTGCTGTTGTTTTGTGGAGACGCATTAGTTGTGCTTTTAGCTAGTGTTATTTTCAATTCTCAATATGCAAAAATGGTCAAAAATTGTTGCATCAAGAAATGTAAAAGCGAATCATATGCTGGTTGCGGCATTTCTTTTCACAGGTAAGGGGAATAACAAAGATAATTTGTTTATTATCGTATGCGTCAAAGTAGTTTGACCATGCTCAAATACAACTACAACTTTTCTCCAGAACTCAATCATAATATTATATCTCTCCGTAAGAAACGTTTTTTCTCCGACTTACTTTGCAAATCAGACTACCACGAAAAAGTATTTTTATTATTCGAGTTATAATGTGGCTTCATATTGGTAACATAATTTTCGAAATCGGGTCAGTAGATCCAGAGATTACCCCCTACAACGTCAACGTCGTCTGGTGGTGGGACCAATAGCACAGATCACTCATAAACTGACCAATAGTGGCAATTTTACTTTATCAAAATATTAAAATTTAAATACGCGATAATCCGACTAATTTGGATATATGTATGTTGTCGTGGCCGTGGAGTCCTAGTGGCAAAAATTTTTTGCGAGATATTTCACCGCGGTTGATTGCCTCATCTGGTGACAGAAGGACTGGCTCATTTTTTGCGCAAAGGATCAGCCTGGCTGTCCAACGCGGAAATGCAGCCAGTATTCTCGCTACCATTCCACGCGAGCATGATTTATATAGTAATTAGGTTAAGCTAGCTAGCTTTAATTTATATTGTATAGTTTTCAATAAATGTTAAAAAAACGAAGCAAATAATCATAGTTACTCGCCAGACTTCTGATATTTTTGTGTTAAAATATTAAATGTTAAATAAATGTTAGTGACAGACGCTTTGTTTTATTTCCCATTGATTCTTTTAATACTCAAACTCCGCAGCCAACCTGAAAAGTGATAGGTATTTGCCAAAATGAACTTTCCTGTGTGTTAAAAAATGTTTGGTCACCCTATTAGAACGAGATAAAATCCTCCCTTCAACATATCTCTCTCGGCACGTTTTTTGGAAAGGAGAGCTCAGTCCTAATAATGTATATTATATAATAAGTCCATGGTTGTATGTAAATCCGTGCATCAGTCTTGACCACAGAATATAGTCTTGACCAAGGACGTAAGTCGTAATCACAATCTTCTCTTTATAACTCTGTGGTCGTAATCTCTGGTCGTAATTCCTAATTCCATGCAAGGAACATATTTACTACAGGGGTCTTGACCAGGAGAACCGCTGCTGCAATATTTCGGTAGTTGTAGCCGTGCTGCAATGGGTCACACATAAGTTTAGTTAATTATATTTCGTACGTTTCATTCTTCAGATAAAAACCACAAAGGTAGTCGATTTATCGATCTGCAGCTTTTCGCACTCTTTTTTAATGTCGGTAGATTAAAAAATTCCCCAGTATTCGTGTACTCCGGGCCCCGCACGCCGCCATTCCTCATTCTTTTATTGTGCGCAGCAACGAGCACTCACTTATCAATATTTAAAGAAATTCAATTGGAATAACTTATTAAGTATACCTTGCGTAACTAAACGTATCGCTTAAAGTAAAATTCAAATGTTTTTATTCAAATAAACTTTTACAAGTGTTTTTGAATCATTAAGTGAATCTACCACTGGTTCGGTACCACTGGTAAGTTCGGTAAAGTAGGAAAAGAAAAGTTAAAATGACGAAATCATATTCATCTTTGAAGGAATCGGAAGAAACTCAGGGTAAGTTTACATAAATATATTTTATTTGTGTACGGAATTCAATCAAATAACCTAGAAATGGACTTGAACGGGTACTCTTTTATATATCAACTTTTAAAAAGGATAAATATGTGAATCAATGGCATCTCTAAGCTAGCCTGCAGGGTATTACGTCGAGGGTATCTCGAAGGTATAGCATGATGCTTGAAATAAGTCTGGAGGTTGACTGCGGGTACTTCTTTATACTTATATCAACTTTTAAAGGATACATATGAGAATCAATAGCATCTCTAAGCTAGCCTGGAGGGTATCACGTTGAGGATATCACGAAGGTATAGCATGATGTTCAAAATAGCCTGGAGGTTAACTGCGGGTTAACACGAGGGTTCAAAACAAAACGTTAAAGTTTGTTGGATTAGAAACGTTAAAATTATCATTTTAGACGACGAAACCACACAGGGTTATACAAATTTCGTGATGACGTCCAGGACTTTCAGCGCTGGGTGACGGTTGGCGGCGATGATATTCGCCACACCTTACGACAACGTTGGATCAATTGGCTAAAACATACAGTTAAAAAAAAAAAAAAAAAAAAAAAAACCAACTATAGGTCATGGAATAAATACCATCAACAAAACCCTGCCTCCTTGGGAGATGACAAAGTTCAGACTACCAAGATACTTTCTAATCCCTGTAGGATCCGGACTGGTTCCTACATTACACTGAAAATCATGTGAGCATAAAACTCCTAGCTCCCGGTCTTAGTGAATCGTTTATACCACTGCTAAAAGATCTCGAAAGAGAAGAGACGCTTTTCGGAGAAAAACTCTCAAATACTATAAAAGCTTCGAAGACTATTGACCGTCACGGATTGCAAATCGGAAATCCCGTCCTAGGGCGACCTTCCCATAGCTGCTACATCGACAACGCGGAATATGATACTATATTCGGGAAACGAGACAGGCCCTCCTCGTCTCGCCTCGGGGAGCAGAGAGGGGCGAAGAGGACATCCGCGAGCAGCGACGGCGTACATCGGCGGCCAGCGGCGATGACCACGCGACCTCCAGCCAGAGCAAGTATCTTGCATACACACAGCGAGAGATTAAGGTACCTTATACAATCTAAATGCTGGTCGTATACAATATTTTAATAAAGCAAAAAATCTTGGGCTGAGTGTCCGCTAGATAAGAAGTCTCGGATTGGATTTATAAATCCTAATCACCATGAGGCGATACCATTTAAAGTTATCAACTTTATGTACCTACCGTCAATACATCTTACATTAACATCGAGCATTTAATTTTATATTTAACTCGATTTGTGAGTTTGAGCCACAGCTAGATCAATTGATTTTTAGAATATTCTAATCAATCTAAGAACCAAAATCTAATGATGACTCAAAGATTTATTTTAAATTTGCATTAATTGCAATCATTAAATAAATTCGTTACTCAAAATCATTATAAGTGTTAAGAATTATATGACAGCTTGCAAATCAATACTTTATAGCGGTTTTATGTCTACGCTATATTTAAAAAGTCTAATTTATTTATTGATACCGATCAACCCATCTCAAAGAAAATTACGAAATTGTAATTAGATACTTACTTATGGTGAAAATTTAATTTAATGAATTTATACCAATGCCTTTACGGCTTATTACGGGCTCCGAGAACTTTCACAAAAATTATAACATAGGTATCTACTTATGTTAATATATAATATAATATATTATCTTATATTTATCGTTGTGCATACAACGATATTGTTCATAATGGTTGTACTTTGTACTGAAGGTTTACGTAACGTAACCGCGAATATTTACGTCAAACTGTTGCAGTATTGAAATAAATTTTGAAAATAACTTTCTACTATCTTTGCAACAACCCAAGTTCAAGTTTTACATTATTATTATTATTATAGCATTAGCGTAAATCCCACGCGGGTGCCGGCGCCTAGTCGAGCAAATTAAAACTATATCGACACGGCGGTACCATCTTTTGCTCAGAGCAACTTACGGTGAATATATTATGTCTTCATCCTTGCTTAGAAGTATAATATAATATTATTACAATTTTAAAAATAGTTACGAAGTTGGAAGGTTGGACTTGTACCATTGAGTTTATACCAAAATCAAATATTTCGATGGTCAGAAATACCTACCAATAGCATACCTACCTAAGCATTCAAGATACATATAAGTATAAATCATATGGAGCTAAATTTCGGCTTTCGTTTTTAATTTTATCGGATCTTGAAGGTTGGTCACTATAAGTAATAAACTACCTAATAAGTTTCAACTAGAGCTTTTTACAGACGCCTGTGTCTGGCTCGGGTCATTTTGTGATAAATGAATAACTGTAAAATGAAATTAATTACTGAGTTTTAATTTCATACTAACTACTTAGACCTGATGGTGGTATTTTATATTATAATATAAGTATGCATATAAAATATTTCATCATATACCTACATCTATATTTTATAATCATATACATCTATAATACTGGTTATTATTAAAGTAATAATTATTAATACTAAGAAGAATTAAGCTTAGGTAAGATAGATAAATCGAATGGGTGGCATTCAATACCCAATGATTTGACGTCAGAAATTCGGCAATGGTTGTAAAATGTAATATTATGGTTCACTGCTTCTTATATATTAAAAGTAAAGAAATTTAAGAAGCTGATGAAGAATGAGAAATTTAACAAAGATGTAGAAATAAAATAGTCTGATAAATTATATTAAATTATCTGTCAATAAGATTATAGACAAGTTAGGCCAGTTATGGTTCTATTAGCATTACACGCCAATGCCAAACGTAATTAAAACGTAATTAATATAAAGATCAAACCCAATTTCATGAAATAGCATCTTATTTTGTGCTGTTCCACTAATCTTCTAATATGTGAATGTTTAGAAAAGATAATAATATAATAGTGGCCTTAACAGCCTTGGTTTCCTCTATAACAAAAAATGCTTACTTCAGATTTATTTTTATTTTTTATTTTTATTCTTCTTTATTCAATATAAAAGTGGAACTGTTACAATTTTAAATACTTTTAAAAGCCTCCGCATAAACCGCGCAGGGTTTTTGCGCAGAGAATATTATGTTTTTAATAGTTATACATTCCAAAAATAATATAATATTATGATTTTTCTCAAGGAACTCACAATAAATTAAAGGATTTTGTAAACCTGGATGCAACGTATCGAACGCGTTCATAAAATGAGGAGTACCTACATACCCTGTACCTTTATGGCCTCTTTGGAACTTAAATGGTGGCATTATTGCCTAAACAATGATAGAAATTCATTTCTAATAAAATTATTTGTTATAAGTGCAGTTTAGCGTATGTAGTTATTGTTCGGTTTTTTAAGTTTACCTGGTGATGAGTTTGTAAGCATATAAACAGACTAAAAGGTTGTCCTTAAAGGAAATATTATATAAATTAAGGCCAAACATCCCAAAGTATCTACACAGGATTCTCAGATAGTGTTTACAACACATCGCTCAATGCTCTGATACCGAGATAATTATCTTTACTTACAAAAGAATTTCAGAAAAGTTTTATTCTGTTAGTCTTATATACAGTAATATTAATACCTATCGAAATATTAATATACAAATGGAAACAGTATTTTATACCTCGATATCATTAAATCATCGGCAGTCTGTAGGTACCAGTCAACATGATACAGTTCAACCATAGTATAAATAGTAATGTAAAATATATAATAGCAACAGCTTAAAAACATCATCTGCCAAATTCGTTTAAAGACCAAACAAAGACAAACCATCAGCCTAGGTGCTGCCACAGCCCACATAGCGGCGTCGATGTGTCTAAGTTGAAGTTCGGCGCGTGCCAACGACACGTCGCCACCAACACGGTAGACGAGCTGTGCGTCTTGCAGCTCGCTTGACGTCGTCAAGAAGACCGTCGCGTTGGTTGGTCACAATCGTCACGGACGCTGGCTAAATTTTATAACCTTCCTAAGCGAGCGAGGAACGATTGTTTTGCTTAACCAGAGTTAATGAAAATTATCCAAATTATACTTGATTTTCATTACATCCATATTATAGTATACTTATTATTATAAATAATAATTATCAAAATGATTGTAGTTTTCAATGATGGTTAACAAATAAATAATAATTTGTTTACTAACCCAAGTAACGAAATGACTGTATGAATGTACTTTTATATTAGAACACTAAGTAATTGTACTATTCAATTCATTTCCCTAATTACAAATTTTCATCTCTGAACATCTACCTTTGTGGTTTTTATCTGAAGAATGAAACGTACGAAATATAATTGATGATTAAACGAACTTACCTGTAAGTGAAGTTCTATCCCAATTATATGAGTACGTTTCATTCGAAGATATTATAAGGTCCCTCCCGTCCCATAGCCCATATCATTACGAAAATTTGGTAATAGGTACCGACTCTAAAGAATGAGGAATGGCGGCGTGCGGGGCCCGGAGTACACGAATACTGGGGAATTTTTTAATCTACCGACATTAAAAAAGAGTGCGAAAAGCTGCAGATCGATAAATCGACTACCTTTGTGGTTTTTATCTTCGAATGAAACGTACTCATATAATTGGGATAGAACTTCACTTACAGGTAAGTTCGTTTAATCATCAATTGTATTTACTTGGTATAGGTTTACCTACTCAGTGTAATTTTAATACCCGCTACCGCCCACTTGTAAGACCACAGTGATCACGGCTGCGCCAGGAAGGTCGTCAGTCGTTGCATTCAAATCTGTCTGGTAGTTTCAGCGAGATGCTGTAACAGACAAACAAACACTAGATAGCAGACAAATATGATATACTTACCTACCTATTTGTCTGATATTATTCCGTGCTGGTTGCGTGCAATCATTCCTTTCCATTGTTCTCAACAAGCACAACATAACATTACGAGAAATGTTTGTTTTTCTTTCCTTGAAATGTAATTATTGACGGTAATATGACAAGTTACAAGAATTTTAAATAAGAAAACCCTAAGAAACCGTAAAGCCTTACGGTTTCGATACTTTATAAGCCAAACCAACTCTTTTCCACTTTTCCCCATTGATGGGAATCTTCAATGGGGATTAAAATCGCCAGTGCTACCTCCTTATGCACTGCTTAACTAGTGCGAAAAAAAATCCGCTAGGTTTTTTTTCGCAGTGCAGGCCTAGCCTAACTCAGGATTTCCAGACTCTAGCGGTAACATCTGAATTTTAGTAAAGCTTCTCTCTTTGCGTCGTATTCCTCATTACTGAGGGTCGTGACCCCTTTCCATTAATCACATAATGGTAGGAGTTTTCTTGGGATAATAATGCGGTGGGTTCCCACGTCCATCCGCAGTACAGCCGAGAGGAATCAAGCAACACCAAGAAGCTTAAGTAATTACTTCCATTTATAAGTGGGCAAAGGGGTTGTTTCAAATTTATATGGAGCCTGGGCCAGGTATTTGTACGGTATTGCAAAATGTTCGGGGTCATAAAATAGTAACATTTTTTTCTTTATTTCTTACTAAAAAGTTCAATTTACGAGGTACAATGCGAAATTATTTTGCAAAATAAAAGCGCAACAACATGCGTCCATTTTGACATTGACGTATATTACACGTGTCATGATGACATTTGACATAAAAATACCACATTTTAAAAGAGTTCAAATAGAGGTTTTCAATCTTATGCCTCCGCTACACTATGCTCCTCGCGCTGCCGCGTAGCACGCCCTAGCTCTGCCGCGTTGCTGCCCTCCGTGGCCACACACAGCTCTCCTCGCGCAATTAATCGCGACGCTCCGCACTAGGTCATTTGCACTTGCTACACGTAACACACAATGGAGGTTGAAACTGTGGCTGCGTGCGCGCTATGCTTGTTTAGCATATTTAATTCCTTCAATCACGTCGCAACAGAGCAACGGATCGACGTGATTTTTTGCATGGCTATAGTTTAGGACCCGGAAATCGACATAGGCCACATTTTATCCAAAAAAAAATTACAGAGTTCTCGTATAATATTTCAATGGTTCCCGTGGGAATTTAAAAACCTATTCCAAGTGGACGAAGTCGCGGGTATCAGCTAGTACTTTTAAAAAACAAGCTTCTCTATACTAATATACTTATGGAATAACATAGAGGCTAATTTAGATCCCGGCAAATTAAAGAGTTCCCGCGGGAACCAAAGAACCTCAATCCACGCGGACGAAGTCGCGGGCATCATAGATTACAGTCTGAAATAACACAATATACCTAGCTACTTTTATCCCGGCAAATTAAAAACTTCCCGCGGGAACTTTTTTAATTCACGCAGACGAAGTCACGCGCATCATAATGTAGGTGATTACACACATGTGTACATGATTTATTTAAAACATAATATAGGTATATAGGTCATTTGCACTTGCTACACGTAACACACAATGGAGGTTGAAACTGTGGCAGCGTGCGCGCTATCCTTGTTTAGCATATTTAACTATATAAATGTACCTATTCAATTATATAAAAATAATAAGCTCTAAGTTCAAAATCCATACTAATATTATAAACTAGCTGATACCCGCGACTTCCCACGGGAACTCCTTATTGCAACGTGTTCCGGCGCAGACGCCTGGCCACTTCGGAACACTAGTTTATCACATACAATAATTGCTCTAAAACTTTAACAGGCGTTTGTCAACACTGTACTTGACTTTATTAATTATGCAATTTCATTCGTTTTACATCCATCGACGGATAAACATTAAAACCACTAATTGCTAAAGTTAGTGTTTTATTTGCCCCATTGTGTGCCTAAACATACACTCCGGGAAAAAAGTACATACATATATTTTTTATCCATTGAAGGTTTGCTATGAAGTAATAATAACATTTTCATAGCGAACATTCAATGGATAATAAATATGTCAGTGTCTTTCATTTTCTGATAGCCACTGAGTTAGAGAATAAGAGGCCAGGTCCTCAACTAGGTATACCAACCCATGCAAAAAATAACACATTATAGGCTTCAAGTTATTTTGGACGTTCATTGCTGTGTATAATGATAGTTTCGATACTTCTAAACATACTACTAAAATTCTACATCAATGCTTCTAAACTACAAACCCAATGACCTTGAAATTTTTACAGATCAATTTTTAAAGTAGGTAAGTAGTAAGTACGTACTTTCGAACAAAAAAGAATGAATGAAATCAGACTACGCGTTAATGAATTACAACTAAGTACATATATTTTGACTTTCATCCCCTCTACCAAGTGTTTGTTTGTTGGTTTGTCCTTCAATCACGTCGCAACAGAGCAACGGATCGACGTGATTTTTTGCATGGGTATAGTTTAGGACTCGGAGATCGACATAGGCATAGTTTTATCCCGGAAAATTAGAGTTAATATATCAATGGTTCCCGTGGGGATTAAAAAAACTTATTCCAAGTGGACGAAGTCGCGGGTATCAGCTAGTACTTTTAAAAAACAAGCTTCTCTATACTAATATACTTATGGAATAACATAGAGGCTAATTTATATCCCGGAAAATTAGAGTTCCCGCGGGAACCAAAGAACCTCAATCCACGCGGACGAAGTCGCGGGCATCAATAGATTATAGTCTGAAATAACACAATATAGGCTACTTTTATCCCGGCAAATTAAAAAGTTCCCGCAGGAACTTTTTTAATTCACCGAACGAAGTCACGGGCATCATAATGTAGGTATAGGTACCAACATAATATATTTAAAACATAAAACATCGGCTGGCGGCGGCGGCGACGGCATGATTGCGCGTGCTTCTGCTACGAGCGCTCGATTGCGAATGCGGAATGACTAATGAGTAGCGGGCAGTGTGTGGGACTTGGGAGGTCTCTCGCGCTCATATCGCCAGTCCTTTGACTCGCGCCCAAAAAACCGACAAAACAGGGAGCGATGCGCGAGGACGAGGAGCGTGGCGAGAGCATGGCGAGTATCGTTGCCACACGACGTCTCTGCCTCCGTCCCACGCTACTTCCCACGTCACTCGGGCAGTGTGTAGCAGGGGGGTAAAATGTAGTAATAATATTAAATGTCTTTGACTCCGGCACTTTTATTAATTATTACCTAGGTAGAAAGTATGTACAATTAGTCCGACAAACATATCAGTTATCTGACTCGGTGACAGCGTGGCTAGTAAAGTTCACGCACGAGTTGAATGCAGAGCAAATGTATGGTGAGTGGTGACACATACATTTACTCTGCATTCAACTCGCGCGCGAACCGTAGGTAGGTTTATACGAAAAATAGCAGATGCCTGCGACTTCGTTCGCGTGAAATAAGTTTTTAAATTCCCACGGGAACTCCCTAATTTTTCGGGTTAATATAATAAGCCTATGACACTCACAAATAATGTGGCTTTCTATTGATACCTACCAGAATTTTCAAAATCGGTTCAGTAGATCCAGATATTACCCTTTACAACGTCACAAACTCACAAACTTTACCTCTATAATATTAGATAGTACCTATTGATTATTAGTATTAGTACCTATAGACAAAATAAAAACTAACACTAAACAGGCATAAAAATTAGTTCCAATTTCGGCCACCGGGTCAAATAAGATTGTAATTAAATACGGACTTAAGTATAAAGGTACCAAAACATTCGGAAACTTCGAGTTTAGTAGGCTAGCGTATCTAACGGACAAAGGGCTGCGTGGGAGCGGCTAGTCGTCAAGGACAGCGGGTTTTAACCCTCAAGCGAGGCCAGTTTGGGACACCTTGTTGTACCTTCCAGACAGGTAAGTAGGTACTTAACTGTATAAAGGTACCTTTTTTTTCTTTTTTTTTATCCACTACAAGTTAGCCCTTGACTGCGATCTCACCTGATGGTAAGTGATGATGCAGTCTAAGATGGTAGCGGGCTAACCGGTTAGGGGCATGGCAGTTATATTAAACCCATACCCCTATTCGGTTTCTACACGGAATCGTACCGGAACGCTAAATCGCTTAGCGGCACGTCTTTGCCGGTAGGGTGGTAACTAGCCACGGCCGAAGCCTCCCACCAGGCCAGACCAGGGAAATTCAGAAATTATAAATTTCCAAACCCTGCCGGGGATCTAACCCGGGACCTCCGCACGTTAAGGCAACAGCGCTCAACACTGCGCCACGGAGGTCGTCAAAATACCTAATACATATTACATACCTAAAATATTTAGGTATAATACCTATGTATTAGTATGGATGGATTTCCACTCGTAGTTGTTCCACTACAGCCCATTGACGTCCCACTGCTGGACACTCTCATAGGAAAGAGGAAATTAGAGCTTAGAGCACCATGCTGCTCCAATGCGGGTTGGCGGGCTTTAACGACTATTATCATGTCGAGCGACGGCTTAACGTGCTCTCCGAGGCACGGGGGTGAAACACCGCCAACTTTCTAACTCCGGGCTAGTACTGAGAATTTCTAGTCAGAAAAAACCCAATAACTAGGTACTAATAAATTATGGCCCGACCCGGGACTCGAACCCGCGGGACCTCGTCGGCCGCAGTCTAACATGCCAACCACTAAACCAACGAGGCAGTTGGTACCTATTTAGGTCTATTACCTACGTATGTATTAATTAGTATGGATGGATGGATTTCCTTTTCCACTCGTAAAGGACAGACAAAAAAAAATATCCCTTCCAAAGCCCGTATGGAATCGTTACTGCCTATACTTACCTAATTTTGAGAAAGAATGCATACTTACTTCAAGTTTCATAGCCAGGCGATAGCGGTTTAAAAACCGGACTTTGATAACGTGTGTCTCAGTTTCTCAGTTTGTTGTAGATTTGTGACTAATCGGATAAACTTATATGAAAAAATAACTGGTCATAATATCGTGCGTGGTCTCAGAACAGGTACCTAACTACGAGTATTTATGGGTAAGGTCAAAAAAAATTGCCAACTCTCGCATGACTCTCGCTTTTAATACACGCACGGGCAACGCTCCCTGTTTTTTTTATTAGATATTTTTTTTAATATTCCTGTGAAACAGCTCAGCTGATGAAATAAGTGTTCGTTGTTTCTCTGGAAGACATTGCTATCGATCTCTAGATAGATCAATAATGATGTAGAGTTTTCATTTAATTTACGTAGCGACTAGCGTACGTAAAATAATCTAAAATGAGGCATGTATCAACTAAGAATCAAGATATAAACACTGAATGTGTATTGTTGACGTACTTAGATGTAAACAAAGATTGTTATCACTAAAATTGCATACCACGAAACGCGTTGAAGTCTTTCTTACTGAAGATAAAATTCGCGCAAACTATGCATTTCCAACCGAACTATGAGTTACTTCAATCATGAGAAACATACGTTCCAATACATTTGTTACTTTATCTGTATTAACATCAATGGAAAATACTATTTTACATAAAATTAGTAAAATAAAAGCCTCTTTTACATCATGTAGATTGGTTAAAATCGCGGCCGCGCGAGAAAGTTGGTATAATTTTGTAGCACCTCCTTTTAGTTGACGGCAGGCAACCGTAGTGAAAGGACGTGTCTTATTAACGTTTTTCAAGGACCACTGAACAGAACTGGTTCCGTGTTTTTATTTAATTGTGAAGTTGGGAATTCTTTAGAAGAAAGTTGTGGTTCCGTGACGTCTTTATGGTAGACGATTCTGTTTAAGCAACGCGGAGCCCGTGAAATATGAATGTGAGTATCCTGTATTTTATTATTTATGTTATGTTTTTATTATGCAGGGCTGTCGGAAATGACCGCAACATGAAGTAGAGCAACCAGCGATGGGGGTTGCGAACATTACCTTACTCTATGGTTACAAATAACACCCACTCAAATGTTAAAAATTTCATAGATTATCTAAATTGTTTGAAGAAAATTCACTTTTCTTTGTATAATTATAAAAAGATTAGTGGGCCGAGTTTATTATCTATAAAACACTCCGATTTGGTAAGTAAGTAGGTATTCAAGAAAGGTGAAATTGCAAATCATGGATTTCTAAAAAGTTTCCGTTTAGGGAAAGTGTTTTGGTAAAACACACTTTTTAAGGAACCTTAACCAACCAAATTAAGTAAACAAACCAAGAAGGTACACAATTAGCCTCAATTGTTTTAGGGGATAGTGAGCGAAAGTCACTGTCTAGATTTCAGACTGATTAAAATTCATAGAGCTACTTGAGGCACCCACGAATTTTAAATAGTATAAATAATATCCATAAGATTAAAAAGTGAACTAAAAACCTTACCCCTTATAACCTAAGAACATCTCAAGTAATAGTCTTTCAAGAATCCATATCCATACAGCAATCACAAAATAAATGAGTGACAATCCTAAATAGCGTTCGTTTTGTTCAGGGTCTTTCAGGTGAGGTGACAGAAAAGCCGTTTATTATGTAAAGTCTAAACTTTAGACTAACTAGTAAGACATCAAGTGAGCGAAGACAATGAATAATCAGGCTCAGCAAAGGAGCCTATGTTTTGTAAAACGTGAATATCTATAGTCTATAGGTACAGCGATTATTTATAGTAGGTACGATGTACCTACATAAATAAGTAAATCGTGTTTTTTAAAACAAAATGAGATACAGAAAATCCGTCTAAACTCTAAACCATTGCTCATAATATAGACATATCTAAAAAAATGATTTTTTTTTACATTTAAAAGGCGTTGTTGGGTCCAACTTTCCATACTGGATATGGATGCATCATGCATGGATGGATGTTTGTTACTCAATCACGCCCCAACGGCTTTAACGGATCTAGAGAGATTATAGTCTGGAATAACATATAGGCTGGAATACTTTTTATCCCGGAAAATTAAAGAGTTCCCGCGGGAACCGAAAAACCTCAATCTACGCGGACGATAAGTCGCGGGCATTAGCTAGTCTTTAATAATTATTAGTGTATCATGCTCTATCTTACTTCGTGAGGTTCAATAGTAAAAATTGCTAACTATCTTATTGAATTACCTAATCGTGTATTTCAAATTATCAAATTATACATTTATTTGCATTATCAAATAGGTATTTTCACCCGAACCAGTAGAGGGAGCGGAGAAAGCTGTGCATTACGATTTACAACTGGTAGAGTCGATAGTGTATTGACATCAAATACATAGGCATTAGGTATAGGTACATGGTATATAGTAGTTTAAACTTTAAATCTATACTTCCATACTAATATTATAAAGAGGTAAAGTTTGTGAGGTTGTAGGGGGTAATCTCTGGATCTACTGAACCAATTTTGAAAATTCTGGTACCAATAGAAAGCCCCATTATTATTTGTGAGTGTCATTATATTACTTATCCCGAAAAATTAGGAAGTTCCCGGGGAAATTAAAAAACTTATTTCACGCGGACGAAGTCGCGGCCATCTGCTAGTGATAAATAAGGAAGATGAACCGGTAAGTCAGGCAAGAATGCTGCAGAATCGGTGCTCTATAGTAGAAGCTTTAGGTATAATCAGCAGTGCGTAGTATATGTACGCACTTCTTATAGTATAAACTATAAACTAGCTGATGCCCGCGACTTGGTCCCGTGGATTGAGGTTTTTTCGTTCCAGCTGGAACTCTTTAATATTCTGGGATAAAAGTAGCATATGTATTATTCCAGACTATAATCTATCTCTGTGCCAAATTTCATCTAAATCCGTTCAGCCGTTCTGGCGTGATTGAGTAACAAACATCCATCCATTCATCCATCCATCCAAACTTTTGCATTAATTATAATATTAGTAGGTATAGGTAGATCATTAGATGCCTGTTCAGAATTTTGTGCTCGCATCATATCATAAGATCGCAGGCTTGCAGGTGCTAAAATGCTTGGTAAAACGCATTTTAAATAATTCATCTGTAGACAACTATATAACTTACTATAACTAGTCAATTATAGCACCAATTAGTTCAGGTTGATTTGATAATTATTTGGTTGAACGAGGTTTTCAATTACTTAGTACTTAGTTACCTAACTGATCAAAAATCGAAATCTTAGCTGAAGCAATGTTGAACTTATTTTACTGAAATGGGAGTACCTATCTAGTATCTACGTAGCTAACTACTATAGGTAAGTAAATATTTTTGTTGCGCTAAGTTCTATCAAAATCGGTTGAGTAATACCAATCCGAGTATCGAAAACACAGAATACAGATATACTTAGTAGACCCGTCATTCATGAAGACAAAACGTCGAGCAAAAATACCTAAAGTTAATCAGAGGGTAAATCAACTGACTAACGAGCACTAACGGCCGAAATTAATAATCAATCTATCTGTAATCTGTCGATTTGTTACCAAGCAACGTTGTTAATGGTCCAGAGTTGTATTGTACTTTTCTTCAAAAAACAACGTTGCTTAGCAACTTATCGACAGATTACAGAGAGATTGATTATTAATTTCGGCAGTTAGAAATTATTAGACAAATTAAAACGTGTTTTAAATTTATTTTTTAGAATATACTTTTATCTACTTAATGGACTTTTCTGACGATAATCTTATCATAGATCTGAATATCGAACTTAAAATAATATTAAGTTCACAGAACATAATATATTAAGTTAAACGTGATAAGATTAGGTATTATTTTAGTAGGTATGCGTTTTGAATTCATCTGCGTGTTTTATTCAAATTTTAAAATTGTATTCTAATAATTATTTAAACACGTACACTACAGAACGATCTTTAACTTAATATATATGTAATATAATATTATAACAAAATCCTTAATATAACAATAAAGATTAAAATACCTTAATATACAGTGACGTACCTGGCAACGGTGCATCGCTTACCCAACCATTTGAGCACTTATCACTTTCCTTAATCCATTGAAATATAGGTACTAAAATTCTACATCAATGCCTTAATCTAATAAATTGTAATTAGGTAAGAATGAATAACAACAGTATTCAGTCTAATATTACATATGAATTGTAGTTACTAAATATGGGTACTTCTCAGGCGCCTCATTATTTGATTGACTTCGGTGGCACAATTTTTTTTTTGTATTTGAGACATACTAGCAGGAAATATCAAATCTAGATTTAATTTAGTTAATGTTGGTAGTAAAGGGAACTTTATAGGCCCAGCGGTTACATCGTAATTCGATTTTCAAAAAATGGTGTCCACCGAAATCAATATTTTAGTCACCGAAATCAAAATAAAATTATTTATGGAGGTATTTAGTATTTTGAAGACTAAACGTAAAGAATTTCAGGTTAATTTTTCAATAAAATATTTTAAAATATTATTTAAAATATTACTTACAACATAACATATTATACCTACTTTAATTACTTAACTTAGATTTAGGAAAATTTACGAAAATCAACTTTGTACTTATGTATGTATTTTAAATAAATGACATACTAAATGAAATTAAAAATAGTAACCATAACAAAGTAGGAACTTAAAACAGTCTCTATTTAGATCTATCATAACACACATAGTCCAGTCGCTTATTTTAAAGCGAAAAAAAACAAAATTGTTAACAGGATGGGAACAGTTGGAAATGGTAAAGTGGCATATAATAAACGTAAAAAAAAATGCGTGAGCAGAGGTTTTTCCAGATATATTTGGGGGATGAAAAGGGGTGGAATTTTGGATTATTGTGAAAGGCGAAAGTTGACTTCGGAGAGAAAAGTGTACAATAGAAAAGTTGTAGATCATAAAAAGATCTACCACTTTTGTATGAATGGTTTTTTCACATAACCTCAAAATCTCCGAGTAAAATGCGAAAATCCGCTTTTATCGTTTTTTATTTTTCATTTACACAAAAATAATTTTATTTTGACGAAACTTGGTGATAGTATACATTTTTGTATTTAAAATATTCATAAAATTTTTCAGATAAAAATATTAAGAGACTTCCGAGATAATCACGTTTTTCGGCCCAAAAAAATATTTTTCAAATTAAAATTCTCCTTTGGAAAATTGTCGTAGAGACTTATTTCAGGTCGCAATTTTATCGTTTTGAGTTATACTTTCTTGTGAAATAATAAAAAAATACAGCCGCCATTTAGAAACATGCTCAAAAATTGGAAAAATCAAAAAATGAATTTTGCAACCATCTTTTTTTTACTAAATAGATTAACTATTTCCACCGAAAACACTGAGATCAATCCCACTGACATCAAAATAATGAGCAATATCCCAGATTTTTACAAAAGTATCCTAAATTTTTAATAATAACCTCCATAATTGCAATCTAGCACTCATACGATATACGTTTGTATAAATTAAATAATAGTAGTTTAAATAGATATGGATAGAACAGTTCCACCGAAATCAAGTTTATGGGTATACCAAGCCACCGAAAGCGATTACTTATCTTAATAAAAGGGACGCACAGAGAGGCACAGACGTGTTGCCTTTAACCACCGATGCGGCGTGACGGATAGTTTGTCTTACTCTTACTACTATTCTCGCAGTTATTAAAGTACAGAAGTTATAAGAGAATTGGAGTGCGCCACCGGTATCAATTCTAAACGTCGGACGCGAAAACAATTTGTTGTAAGTTGTCAACTAAGCCCTATTATTGATTATAAATATTATAATTTGAGCTAGTAACTAACTAGTTTCTTGTAAGCACCTGCAAAATAGTGGCATATTTTATAGAAAAAAAGAAAAAAAATAATTTTCAACTCAATATGGGGTGCGGGACACGGCACCGAGGTCAATATTTCCGCGATTTTCTTTTTTTAACTTAACTTACATAATGTTTACCTAAAAAAGGACATAGGCCCCCCTAATATTTTGATCATATCTACCATACATAAAATTATCAAGAGGCTAGCAATATATTTCATACAGGTTTTCGACCCGGACACGCTTTTTTGAGCCGTTTGAGAATGACCCATATGATGGATTATTCCGACATGCCTTGTTATGTAGTTGCTATGTTTTGGTTTCTGTTTTGTTTCCGATTTCTCGTACGTAATAAACAATCGGAAGATATGAGTTACAATGTGCGTGTAGTGAAACGTTTGCTATTACTTAAAAGTACCTATTATAAAACGATTCGACGAACACTAGGCTTAGAAAATGCTCGTATACCTATATGTAACATTTCACTCTTGATTTCGTTTTTGATGCAACACAAAAATTTAAATTTGTACTTAATTATCTATTTTATTCTTGAAAGTAGCATGTGACACATATTTGTGGATTTTTTACGGTTCTGTAGTTAAAAAGGGACCCTTTCGCCATGTCTGTCCGTCCGTCTGTCCGCGGCTTAGCTTAGGCCTTAGAGACTCTATATTTGTATCACGCTATAATAAAGTTAGCATTATATATACTTATACCGAAGTTAAAGGGAAAACAATCAGAGATAATTACCTAGGCTTTACAAGTTTATATTTAGCGAAGTTTAAAGGAAAACTGACAGAGCTAAGTAGCCTTTACTAGTCGACCACGGACCAACTAACAAAATATCCGCATATTGTGACGGGCAACTATACGGTCTACGGAACCCTACAAACCGCGTGGCCTGACACACCCTTGGCCAGTTTATGAAGTTAATCATAACTCAATGGCAAACGTAAATAAATTGTAGGTTCATACAACTTCGTGAGTCATTTGCTGAATCAGTCCGCTTACTAAGTATGAACTTTGATTTAATTTTTAGAGTTCGTTTTAGTTTCCCGATTCTTATCAAAAGCTTCTGCTTTCTGAATCAGTTATTATATAATATAGATTCTTCACCTGATAATTTAAAAACGTCTGTAATATTAGTACGCCTTTTTTTAATCCCGTGGGAACTCTTGATTTCTTTACCCTTAATATCGCCTGAGTTAGGTGTGGAAAGGTAACAGACAGACCCATTTTCCCATTATATGTATTAGTATGGTATAATTTTATGATTTCCGTGTAAAACAGATAAGTTCAACTTGGTTCTAATCCTCAGCAAATACAGTTGCTATAGTTCATGGCCACGAAGCAACATACATAAGTAGTTCCAAGTTCCAAACTTGTTTAATCTGAATGACTGGGTTTGTAGTTTGTACCCACCTATTCATTTTTGACTGGGTTTGTATTTTTTTTTGTATTTTTTTTTATGTATTTTTTTTGTGTATTTTTTTCACTGGGTTTGTACCCAGTCATTCGGATTAAACAAGTTTAACAATGTTCTGTGAGTTTAACTAATTAGGTAGGTACCTACCTATTCATTTTATCATTGTTTTTATAATATTATACATATTTAGTTACAGGATATTGATTTTAATATTAATATTTGAATATTATTTCATTATTATTAAAATAATAATCAGTGGTCCCGATTCTGTGTTAGTTTCTCTAAGTTAGAATCGCTACTTGGCGAACAAAGAAAAGGTTTAAAATTTAAACCTGGCTGCTGCACCACGCTCACAAATAAGAATTATATTTCATGAAATCTTGTTAACAGTTCGGGAGGTAATGACTTTTGAGGGTTAACTTATTATTTATTAGGTACCTATTTCGTCTTCAACCGACAGACATTTTTTTTAATCCACTACAAGTTAGCCCTTGACTGCAATCTCACCTGATGGTAAGTGATGATGCAGCCTAAGGTGGTAGCGGGTAACCTGTTAGGGGCATGGCAGTTAATTAAAACCCATACCCCTATTAGGTTTCTATACGGCATCGTACCGGAACGCTAAATCGCTTGGCGGCACGACTTTGCCGGTAGAGTGGTAACTAGCCACGGCCTCCCACCAAGCCAGACCAGGGAAAATTCGGAAATTATAAATTCCCTAATTGACCCTGCCGGGGATCGAACCCGGGACCACGTTAAGACAACAGCACTCAACACTGGGCTACGGAGGTTGTCAAACAATAAACTTTTCATCCAATCAAGGAAATGAATTTTTCTAGAGAAAGGGTCTTGCACAAGCCACGGTCTTGCGTCGCGTCGTCTTGATCCAGCAACTTACATCTTATTTGTAAAAAATAATAATATAATATAAAATATAAGAAGTAACGCACCCGTGTCCCTTACTAGGACAGGTACGTGCACATCACTTGAAATGTTTCAATTACATCTCGTGCATTTCTGCATGACAGTAAAATTATTATTGATCGACCGCTATTTAAGTAAATTTTGTCAGAATATAGATCTCTACGTGGAAGTGATTGTTCACGCTCAACGATTTGGTGGTCAGTGGTGACTGGTGGTGTATCTGACTGTTGGACATACGATATTCCATTGACCAAGAGGTTTGAGGTTTGATTCTCGTGTTTCATATTGTTGTGTTTTAGAGGCCCTAACTTGAAAATTAAAGGAAAACTAATATTACAATGTAAAGTTTTCCTTTAATTTTAACTTCGCAGTATTTCACTGGTGCATAGGAAACCAAATAGGTGATTTTACCTTACTAAATCAACTCAAAACTACAAAATCTGTAAAATTTCCCAATTAAGTATTTGTTACTATTAGCAGTAAAGTGGGAAATAAACCAGAGAGTAGATTTTCAAATATACTTAATTGTATTCTTTGATATTACATACTTATTTGGTAGGTACGAGGTTGGTAGTAGGTACTTTACCTATTTTACTATCTGAGAACAAAACTTACTATTTAGTATTTACTGTGTTGAAGAAATTAGCAAGTTGTCTAAGTAATTAGTAAATTAATAGGTACTCGTAATAACAATACTCGATACTTAAGAGGAATTCTCCCGGCGATTTCTCCATACAAAAACATTTGTCTGTTTCCTCCTTGGATAATTACAATAGAGAAAATATTCTTGCTCCATAAAATCCATATGTGTCCGTGCCATGCTCCTATGTTTTGCTTTTTTTCAATACATTAATTATTTTAAGAACAAGGAACCTTCAAAAATGGCAAAAAATGGCCCAGTATTCGTGCCATCATCAGAGACCCTGCAAATAAATTTGACGGATATAATCAAAAAAAGAAAAACATACCGGCATAGCCCGAGTCCTTCTTAAATTATTCGTAAAAAAAGAATTAAAATCGGTTATGTTTTGGAGGAGGAAACAGAAAAATACGAGAGTAAGAATTCGACTGTTTTTCATAGGTATTATCGGTCCAAGCTGCAGTTGTCCCTATCGGGTGTTATGGGATTCTATTCGAGGAGCAGCGCGACGGCAATATAACTGTTCAATACCTATTCTCAAAGAATCAATTTAGTAATAGGTATCTTACAGATTAGCCTTCCTACTCTGTAAGATTTATTTCGTATTATAAGAAGCGGCGGACGAATATGATACGGTCGTTAATTACCGGAAAACTGACCGTATTTATAATAATAATGTTATGTTCGATTTGACGAAAATACGATGGTCAGTAGAGTGACTAATAAATTCTAATGAATACCTACCCATTTCAGTAGAACCTATTCATAAAATATGATGATGATGATTCACTTGTTTATAATGCGTGTAACGCGTTTAGAACCGCAGGAGAAAGGGTTATGCCTCAGAGTAAGAATAGTTGACCGAGCGAAGCGAAGGTCTCTGAGTCTACTTGAGTGAATTGGCACTTGTCCGTCCGTCCGTCCGTCCGTCTGTCAGAGCCTTATAGCTTCTGAATTACTGAACGTAATTACTTCAAATTTAAATATAATATGTAAACCGATAGCCTCCCGCCGAATATGGCTTGAAAAGTTATAAAAATCAGTTATTTCAGGGGGGCTCTCATAGAAGCGAATGCGAAGTAAAATATTTTTTATAGCGTTACATAGGGTTGCGGTATATCATTTTAAAGGAATAGAGTCCAAAAATATATTTTTTTAAATTTTTCCCCTAAAATTGACGAAATGGGGGGCTTTCAAAGTGGAGATTTTCTAACGTCCAAAGTAGACCACAGAACTCTCAATTTTCTGAAATGCTGAGCCTGAAACTTATAAATTACTTGAATTATTATATCCTGTACTTGCACAACAAATACTAAAATTAGATAAATATTATAAGGAAACGAAATTATTTATTTTTTATTTTTTAATGAGCTTCCGTATTTTTAACAGAACTTCACAATGATGTCAATAGATGGCGCTCTGTGATACCGCGAGGTCTCAGTTCGGGGCGAACCACTAGTATACTCTGAGGGTTAGGCGTTTTCGAATATTTTCGATGCCTGTCTCACTTATATTGATAAGTAGTTTATAAAGGTAACTAAAATATCGACCGTACAGTTCGTAACAGGCAACGAATGTGACGTAATTTTCCTTTTAGGACTTTAATAATATAAGCCAATACCCTAAAAACTGACCTCTACCTAATCCAATAACCAATACTTACTGGGATTTAGTATTAATTAGGTATCAAATATACCTACGTATGTTTTGTGTAATATCTTTACGTCATAAAGGCATCTAGAGTAGGTATAATATTTCATAAAGTTTAGGATAATATAATTTTATATGGTAATAAGCGCAATATATATATCTCATTTACATAATATAACATACTGCTTGAGTTTGGAAATAAGAAGTTTTTAGTTTTTTACCCTCCCCGTTTGCGTATCAATTTCAAACAAAATTGAAGATCTCAAAGATTCTCTAGGCAGAGAGGACTATAATATATGAATTATGTTGTGCGAACTCACTTCCGAATGAATAAAATATCGGTGCGTGAGAGGCATGCCCGCGACTCCGTCCGCGTGGTTTAAGTGTTTTGTTATTCCCGCGGGAACTCCTTAATTTTCCGGGATAAAAAGTAGCCTATGTCACTTTCCAGGTTCTCAACTATTCCCATGCCAAAAATCACGTTGATCCGGTGCTCCGTTGCGGCGTGATTGAAGGACAACCCAACAAACAAACAAACACACTTTCGCATTTATATTATTAGTATGATAGCATAACTTGTATTTTGACCGCGTATATATATTATATATACTAATAAAAACCTATCTATTCTGAGGAACTTTTAGATGCAAGCTTTTTTAATAACCTATAATGTGACCAATCCCTCCCCGTTCAGCGGGACAAATTCAAATTCAAATTCAATTTTTTATTCGAGTTGACTTTGACATAGAATAGACTTTTGAATATTCGAGATACGTTCCTGAATGTTCGTCCCAGGTTCCAACTTCAAGTCGCAAATATCGCTCACGTACCTATTATCAAAATGTGGCTAAATCACAACCGAACTCCGCAATCCGGAACTGTGTCCAAATCACTGCTTGTTCGAAGTTCTTTCACACGCTTTGTTTTGTTAGTATTTTAACATAAAATGCTCAGTTTTAAATCTCTTTTTTACCAATGTGTTTTGTTTTGCGGCGTCATTACATAAAATCATGATAAGGATATTTCAAATAATAAATTAACCTTTATTGTTTTATTCTACGCACAAGGCACATATATGTAATTTTTATTGCTTCTTTTAAGTCGCATATTTAGTAGATCATTTAAGGAATTTTGTAGGTGTATCTATTAAATAAGTCAAAACCGGAATATAAAACATATTTCGTCAATGTTACTTTGTCCTGTTACTTACTTTATTTTAATAATATGCTAGATGGAACGTGGGCGCTTAATAAGTGGCTAACCTTTGGCTTAAAAAATATTTAGTTGACAACTAAAGTGACAATGACAATTCTATTTTCAGCCAACCAAGATCAATAATTTATTTGTAAAACATAGGCATTATTTGTAAAGTGTTTGTAAAATAAGGAAGAAGAACGTATCTCCGTATACTGTGGTAGAGCTATCTTTATTCTGTTAATTTCGAAAGGTATTGTTAATCGGTGTGCATGATTTTCAGAGTCTAGGACGCTTAGTTTAGATTAGTTAATACTGAACACAGTATAATGTCACAATACTCGTACATGTTACTTACATTACACATCATAATACATAGTGCAATCGTTTTATATAAACATACGCATGTGAATCAAATCAATCCAAAGAATTGTAGCAGTTGAATATATTCGCTATTATATTTCGAATCTAAAATCTAAATTCTAATCTAATTTCGTAAATTAAGATCTATAATTTCCAATCAGAAAATTGTTGCATGAAAATATTAGCAACACAGTACAACGAGTGAGAGTGTATCAGGAAATGAATGAAAGACTTATTCACCGGGTTATTAATGCGGTTACATAAATCCTTATAATAATGTTGATAAGGTCGATAACGAAATGGAAAGCTTGTTTGCTCTTTTTTGTAAATCCCTCGACCATGCATTTCACAGTATAATTCCGTTGTATTTAGCTTTTTTTATTAAAGTGAGTCAAGAGCGTGTCAGGGGCATTATATTTTGTATGTACCTACTTAGTTAGATTTAACGCATGGTGTATTAAGAACTTTTTCTGTTTTACTAAGATAAATAGCGCTATGTTAACAATAATAAAATACTTAGTTATTGCTTTTTTAATGAAAACTAGCTGATTCTACCCTCCGGGTAGAATGTTCGAAAATGTTTTTAGTGGGGAGTCAAGCCAGGTCTACGTTTCAGAGAAAATCTACCTTACCCTTAAATGTAACGCTTTTAAGCTATTAGAACTCTCAAAAGGCCAGCCCCCAATCATGTAAGAATGGCCGATCAAAACGGTAAGTTCGTCGTCAAAGTAAAATAAACCATAACTGCATTGAATTACAGCTCAATTTCGTGTATCCATTCTTATACGTTGGAGTATCGTACATATCTAAACGTATACGTTTAGATATGTACACGAAATTGAGCTCTAATTTAATGCTGTTATGGTTTATAAACTTTGACGTCGAACTTTAACGTTTTGATCGGCCATTCTTACATGATCGGGGGGCTGATTATCGTTTCTTTATTTTGTCAATCATAACAGTGGCGATTCCTGGTGGTCAATCTGGGGTTTGCGCTAGCTGATGGTTAGGTATTTTCTCAATAAAACACATTTACCTCATAAATCACTGATTAGGGGTATAGGTTTAATATAACTGATAGGTAGGTATATCCCTAACAGGTTTGCCCGCCATCTTAGAGTAGGTACTTACATCATCACCCACCACCTGGTGACATTGCAGTCAAGGGCTAACTTGTACTTACTAGAATAAAGAATACTATTTTTATTTATCTTACACTAGCAGATTCCCGCGACTTCGTCCGCGTGAAATAAGTTTTTTAAATTCCCACGGGACCTCCCTAATTTTTCGGGTTAATCTCGGTTCTCGTACCAAGCCTATGACACTCACAAATAATGTGGCTTTCTGTTGGTACCAGAATTTTCAAAATCGGTTCAGTAGATCCAGAGATTACCCCCTACAACCTCACAAACTTTACCTCTTTATAATATTAGTATAGTGCGCGTTACATTATCACTATGATGTCTTCTAAGATATTCATCTGAATTAAATGGTGTAAGGGCGAATTTGATCTATATTAAATACTTGAGATGAACAACCATTTTATTTTGATAAGGATTGATACTATGTTGGTAAAAACACCTTCGCGAGTAAAGCATTGTTTTAGACCAAATTTGAAAATCATAATGACGGTTATTGTGAGACGACCTTAAAACATAGCTATATGCTGTCGCGGACTTTTTTTTAGAACTTTTTGAGAGGAACAATTCCACCATACATTGTTTTCGTGTAACTTTTACCATTTACGCAGCGCACGCCACGGAAGGTCTCACATGAGACAATTTTTTCCGACTTCATTCACATTATTGCCATTTTCGTAGGAATCTTTAATGTATTTGAAAATAAAATACAGCCTATGTTACTTGCCGAGAATGTAGCTTTCTATAGGTGAAAGAATTTTTAAAATCGGTTGAGTAGTTTTTGAGTTTTGAAAATAATACTACACAGCACATGCGCAACTCACAGTGCACGCCTTCGGCCCGTAGTGAGCGGGATTAAGCGGACCGACGGAGTTCGAAGATTCTCGCAGTACGAGCCACGTGGCGATGTGGCGCACGTCACAAGTCACAACTCACAACCAAGGTACGAGGTGGTCATGGAGCGTGCGTGATTTTAATTTTTAAATTATCGATTAACGCAATCATTTAATTGATAAACTTATATGATTTGTGAATGGTAGGTACCTATTTCATGTTATAAAATAAGTATTAGTATATTACTTAAATATAGATCTAGAATAATTGGTAAGTAACTTATTCATAGTTATTGGTATTGCGGCGCAAGCTGCGCAATCTTAGAGGAATCGCCACTGAATCATAATCATAGCTCGGCTGGTCAAAACCGTTTGAAAATCCATGCAGAAGTTTCAGAGATTAGCGTGAAAACAATAAGTAAATAAAAAGTAAATTGTGACTTTCTGCAGAGGCAGAGCCATGTTTTTATAACAAGCTGTAGTGATTGATAGTGGTGGGTTACAGCTGACGCCGACTGCCACCACTTTCTGCATCAACCGCGCTCATGACCTGTGAAACTGTATAACTACCGTCTCTAGAGTTATTTGATAAAGCATGACTTTCTATGACTCCAAAGTCGTAACTTACATTTTTCCTATTTTCCGTAGATATCAGTTTTCAAATCACTTACCTACCTAGAAAGGTAATTTTTTTTGAGATCAAAAATACTGGATCTCGGCTTGTACAAGCCCTGAATGCACTAAGGACTATAATTACATAACTAAGTTACCTTTACGTTGGCTTAAGGTAGGTACATCGTATACCTACTTTAATATTTAGTTTTCTGACGTCCTATTTATTATAATAAATAATTAGTTAATTTTTAGAACGGAAGTAAATATTTACTGATTGCTAAAACATGCAACCTCACGTCAAACTAGATTTAATCTACTCTATTATGTTATAACTTATAATGCAGATACCTACCTATTTGTGAGACTAATCTCCATTTTTTCCCACGGTTAAGTGTGTAACAACTAACAATCAGTTTTGTAACAATAAATTGTGACTTTCTAAAAATAATAACATGATGTTTGCATTTTTCTTTTTTCATTCGCGCCATTATACAGAACAGAAGTAGCTTGCTGTGAATTGCATGCCATGGTACCGAAGATCATGGTTCTTACTTGCTTCTCCAAAAATTTTATTGTAGACTGATCACACTTTTTATGGATCAAAATCTTAAATTAAGACAAATACCGATGAATCTCTATCATCATCATCATCATCCATTGTTGGACATATACCATAGTTAAGCTGTGAAAGTCCCGTGAAACATTGACCCCGTGAAGTAACTTTTGGGACAACTTACAGAATGTATTTCTATTGTGTTTTGTGACTTAATTTATATTGGGTTTTATATGCCTTTCAATAAAAACTTTATTATTAAGTATTATTATATAAGACAAAAATCCTTATCTTAATCAGAATTTCAAATGATATGTCATTAGTTAGAAAGTGTTGATTTGTTTTCAAATATGTAATACCTACCAAGCGGTTTCACGCGGTCAAAACATTCACGCTGAGTATTTTCATTGAAATAGCATCATATTAAATTATCAAAATCACGATCTTAATACCAAAAAGAGCACTCTTCAGGCGATCTACTTGGTAAATATAGTGTTAGTGCTAGCTCGTATTTCCTCGCTATCTTGTATTATATTACAAAATTATACGTCAAGATTAATAAAATTTAAGAAATAAATACCTAGTTACTTAATTCGAAAGTTATTTTAGATATACAATAGTTATAATGTTATGTTTTCTGTCCGTTAGTCCTCGGTTTTTCAAACTCTACCAAAATGATGGTTACCCTACGGGAAAATGAGCCGTACCTAAACAATTATTTTTGGTTGAAGTGTAACAATCAAAATTATTACAGTTGTATCTTGTGTAACTAAATGAATCATGAGTAGAAAATATAAATTAACCGACGTTATATAACTTCCGTTTAATTTATGGAAGCATTTTATTTATTTACATTCTCAAAGTTAACACCTTATTAATATTGAATAATTTTATTCATTAAAATATTGACTAGCTACTTAAAAGATCTACCTATACGTATTTATTTTTACAACATTCAGATGATCATTCATGAACATGGTACTTACCCAAGACGCTGGCAGTTGGCACTAGATTGCCTCTCTGAATTGCCAAGCTAATAAGCGTCATATTATACGAGACTAAGATAGATAGATTAATTATTTATTGCCACACATAATACAGAAATAACTTAATTATAAACAAAAAACAGAAAACAACGCGTGCGCAAGGGCGGTCTTATCACTAAAAGTACAGCTGCACTTTTGGTAACTATCACTAGAAAGGCTGATTCAGTATTAGGTGGGTGCTACGCTCTCCTCTGCAGCCCCCCTAGCATGGGCCGAGATAATTTTCTCCCCGAGGAAAGGATAAAATTTTTATTCCTAAATAAATAAATAAAAACGCTAAATAACGGTGGGTAAATAGCCCAGCCCCCCTAGCATGGGTCGGAGATAAAAATTTTATCCCCCGATTTTATCCACTGACAAGAGATAAAATTAACTTATCCACTTCTCAGAGCACGGCAACAGGGGAGAGGAGAAGTTTATCCCCGTTTGACATTTCACGGGGACTCGGTGGACTATTTATCCACCGTTATTTAGCGTTTTTATTTACCTATTTATTTAGGAATAAAAATTTTATCCTTTCCTCGGGGAGAAAATTGTCTCGGCCCATGCTAGGGGGGCTGGTGACGGACATTCGGATGGGCCTTTCATTAGATATGCCTTGCCTTGTAATCAGCCTTCCTGGTGATATTGACCAAAAGTGCAGCTATCTCTGAAGTCTTGACGATCAAATTATCTGAATATCTGCAAAATTTCATCAAAATCGGTAAAATTGATTCTGGGTAACCAATTTTATAAATAATATAAGTAGGTATTGAATTTAATAAGGAGGTATCCAGGTAACCCATTCGTTCGTATAAAGTACTGTTATTTTTCAGGATTGCGAAGTTTCTGGTATCTGACGACCTCCGTGGCGCAGTGTTGAGCGCTGTCGTCTTAACGTGCGGAGGTCCCGGGTTCGATCCCCGGCAGGGTCAATTTGGGAATTTATAATTTCTGAATTTTCCCTGGTCTGGCCTGGTGGGAGGCTTCGGCCGTGGGTAGTTACCACCCTACCGGCAAAGACGTGCCGCCAAGCGATTTAGCGTTCATGTCGTGTAGAAACCGAATAGGGGTTTGGGTTTAATATAACTGCCATGCCCCTAACAGGTTAGCCCGCTACCACCTTAGACTGCATCATCACTTACCATCAGGTGAGATCGCAGTCAAGGGCTAACTTGTAGTGGATAAAAAAAATAAAAAAAATCCCTACTAACGTTTATATATAGAAAAGTCACAGGAAAAGTCATATAGCAAAGTATAATCTATTATGCATATTGGTTAATATATAACTCAACATTGAATAGCTGATGTTTTCTCTGTAATTGCCATTATTGAGCTAACCGCAGCCTTTCAATGGTTTAACAACTGTCTTTCTCATGGTGAAATTCTGAATGATAACTGGTACTGTTTTGTTTTGTTTTGCCATTTTAGAAATCGCGCGTGCTTGTAAGCGATACCTACTTTACATCTTTATTTGCGTCGTATCTTATTTCTCATTATTGAGGGTCGTGATTCTTGACCCCGTAGGTCCTATTATTTACTTATACTCGGTAATAACTAATATAAGTACCTACGTACTAAGTACCTAAGTACTAAAAATGCGTAAAAGCGTACTTGTTGAGTCAAGGCTTTTTGTTTTATACAACTCTATAGCTGATGCCCGCGACTTCGTCCACGTGGTTTGAGGTTTTTTAGTTCCCACGGGAACACTTTAATTTTCCGGGATGAAAAGTAACCTATGTGTTATTCCAGACTATAATCTATCTCTGTGCCAAATTTTATGCAGATCCGTTCTAGTTTTTGGGTGAAAGAGTGTTAAACATCCATACATAGTAGGTACATACAAACTTTCGCGTTTATAATGTGTGACTACACTACAGCCTACAGGAAATGATATAGGTAGGTACCTACTTAGTATAATATGGATAGTAACTTTTTAAGTAGGTAGGTAGGTATATATATACTATAACTGTTTAAGTTTAGGTGCCTACTTAAAACGCTCATTGAAAACAGCAACTGCCGAGTTTTTTTCTAGGCCGGCTTTTCTCAGTAGAATCTGAGGCCCAATAATAGCAAATCGTAATCATTTAAATGACAGCTTAAAACGTATGTACCTACTCGAACTGTCTATGGAGTTCGTACTTCATACTTATCATGGAATGAAGAATTACGACTACGATACATAGGGTGTGTTCCGAAATACACTGCGAGCACTGTAAGTCCCCAGTAAAGAGCACTGACAGTGCTCGCAGTGCTTATATCGGAACACCCACTTAATATTATGCTTTTTGACGTGTTTTTGACGTGCAGGCATCTATGAACTCCATAAACATGTCGAATTATAATGTCGACAAACGATTACGATTGCGATTACGATTTTCTTACACAATCGGGGGGCTGGTTTCCGTACGGTCTAACAGCACTGTATAGAGTCTAAACAAGGCGTATCATAAAACACTACATAAGTATAAATTATATGTAGTGTTTTATGATATGCCTTGTTTTCAAGTACTTACTTGAAATAAACAAAGAGTTTATTAATTATTATTATACTAGGACACAGAATAATAACTAGTACACTAGGAGTCAAATATTCTAACTGCAAAATCAACGGGCATACGTATATTAGTTATATTACTATATTAGATATAGGTAGGGGAGATACGCAATGAAACGGCCATTTTAGATTGATTCATATTTTTTAATAGAAAACTAATCTCTGGCGAAAAATCAACAATGCTACAAATATTTTTATATATTTTACTCATATAAACTAAAATATTTTTTATCAAAATGTTAGCAGATAATTGTAAAAAGGCTTTATTTAAAAAAAAACATTTTTGACCGTTTCATGACACTATTTGCAATGAAAAGGACAGTGGGTGCAATGAAATGGACTACAGTTATATAAAAAATAAATTATATATATAGAACATAAATAATAGTTATATAAAACTTAAAATTATTTTAAAGTATTTTAAATAATATAAATAAACATCATAAGTACTTAAATTCGGTTTCATCATTGTTAATTGCAATTATTGCAAAAAAAGTTACGTATTCCTGTAAGCCCGCATGTCTTATGTGTCCATTTATTGCACATAGCACACTTCAACCAATCCACACTGCTAGTAAAATACGCGCCTTTACATACAGCGCAATAGTTATCATTTTTATCATTTTTTTTATTTTCCTTTCATTTTCCTTTATCCTTACCATTGAAACGGACGTCCGTTTCAATGCTCCGATCCCTGTCCGATTCAGTGCGTAGGTAACATTCAAATTATTTTAACAAAATGAATTTGTTTATAATAACATTTTGAAAAGTAACCTTACATTAATGTTTGACTCAAATATATACAATATCATATAAATCATGCAAAATACAATAACTATAAAACCTTAACTTTGGTAATTCATTCAAATTACCCCTTTTTTTTACTTTTTTTCGACAAAAACTTTTAAGGCACACACGATCAACACAAGCATTCGCCGGGACCTGTCATCTTTGTGGTATAGTCTATGGGAGCTAGTGCTGCCAAAATTAAAGTTTGAATTAATTCGTTCAGAAACTTTAGCGAAAACAGGCACTGACCGTTTCAAAACGCGTCCGCTTCATTGCGTATCTCCCCTACTTACTTCAATTTATTTATTTAAAACATGTAGGTAGGTACCTACTTATGACATACAGGTGACTTAGTTATGTTACGTCATTTTTTGACTCTACCAAAGGTTCGGAAAACAAATTCTGCTGAGAGACTGCTACTATATAATATATACTAGGTACCTAACATGAAAAATCTAGATGTGTGATCGATTAATAAAAACTTTCTCCTAAAACTTTCGTCGTTAGTCGTTCCGCTAGTTTTTTATGTAAAAGGTTACGTTTTAAAAAAAAAAAAAAGTTGATCATAACAAGGCGTCATAAAATTTCGTTTTTGTTTCGACTTTTCACTTTCAATTCGATTTCGTATTCTAATGAAGAAAAAATCGGTCAAGTACGAGTCAGACTCGCGCACAAAAGGTTCCGACTCCGAGTCCGTACCACCACACAATATAAGTTTTCTTAGTAAATAACAAGAAATATGTCTTAAGGTGCCTTATACGGATTTCATGATGTGTCATCCTTTTCCAGGTACACTTTAAAGAATCGGGAGTCACAGCTGTGGGGATGTCATGGTATCAAATTAAAGGTCATTTCTTCATCTCTCGTTTGACCTTATAAAAATGCACACTCCAATACAAATTTTCTGCATAAATACGTTTCTCCGAACGCAAGATCTGCTGAAAATGACGAAAAATGGGGTCCGGATAGGTACCCATAAAGCTAGATCCGCTGCATATTTTAACTTGAATATTAACAATAAAGTGGGGCTTATATAGTCCTCTATCCATGGTGCAAAGCATTAAGCATACAAATAAATATGTTATAGTTTATGTGGCAAAAAAAAAATGTTTCATACATTTTTCTATGAAAAGAAGCCGAGCGCTAGGCGTTTGGCGCTCAGTACGCGCTGAGACGCGCTCGTGGACGGGTGGGTGTATCGCTTTTTTGCACGAAATTTATTACGACAAAATGAACACCGTGTTGTGTACTGCCATAGAGATATAATATTCTCTATGTGTACTGCGCTTAGAAAAACTTGATACCGACATCCACAAAGAAGGAAGTTCTCAAGTGTAGGCGTATTTTTTTTACCCGATTACGGCAAAGCCACAAGGAAAGGGTATGTTAGGAATATATAATATGTATGTATGCATGTATGTATGTATGTATTAAAAAAAAGTGAGCGCCATTTTGAAATTCTTTGTTATCGTACCGATTTCGTTCAAAATCGATATCTGGGGTTCCCTGGGATCACAAAACAGGAAACTGTTACCAAAATTTTAAAAAAGTCAGCGCCATTTTGAATTTTTTTGTTATCGTACCGATTTCGTTCAAAATCGATATCCGGGGTTCCCTGGGATCACAAAACAGGAAACTGTTACCAAAATTTTAAAAAAGTCAGCGCCATTTTGAAATTCTTTGTTATCGTACCGATTTCGTTCAAAATCGATATCTGGGGTTCCCTGGGATCACAAAACAGGAAACTGTTACCAAAATTTTAAAAAAGTCAGCGCCATTTTGAATTTTTTTGTTATCGTACCGATTTCGTTCAAAATCGATATCCGGGGTTCCCTGGGATCACAAAACAGGAAACTGTTACCAAAATTTTAAAAAGTCAGCGCCATTTTGAAATTTTTTGTTATCGTACCGATTTCGTTCAAAATCGATATCCGGGGTTCCCTGGGATCACAAAACAGGAAACTGTTACCAAAATTTTAAAAAAGTCAGCGCCATTTTGAAATTTTTTGTTATCGTCCCGATTTCGTTCAAAATCGATATCTGGGGTTCCCTGGGATCACAAAACAGGAAACGGTTACCAAAATTTTAAAAAAGTCAGCGCCATTTTGAATTTCTTTGTTATCGTACCGATTTCGTTCAAAATCGATATCTGGGGTTCCCTGGGATCACAAAACAGCAGTCAATCAAAAAAAAGTCGGCAGTGAACTTTTTAAAATTTTGGTAACAGTTTCCTGTTTTGTGATCCCAGAGAACCCCAGATATCGATTTTGAACGAAATCGGTATGATAACAAAGAGTTTCAAAATGGCGCTGCCGTTTTTTAAATTTTGGTAACAGTTTCCTGTTTTGTGATCCCAGGGAACCCCAGATATCGATTTTGAACGAAATTTGTACGATAACAAAGAATTTCAAAATGGCGCTGACTTTTTTAAAATTTTGTTCATAGTTTCCTGTTTTGTGATCCCAGGGAACCCCAGATATCGATTTTGATCGAAATCGGTACGATAACAAAGAATTTCAAAATGGCGCTGACTTTTTTAAAATATTGGTAACAGTTTCCTATTTTCTGATCCTACGGAACCCCAGATATCGATTTTGAACGAAATCGGTAAGATAATCTTTTATACATTATTTTACAATCTCAAAAACTGAGTATTATTGTAGCCGCGAGTATTGTTTCGGCGCATAAATAGGTACATAATATTTACCGCGGCCAACAGCGTAAACAAGTACCTAGTAAATAAATAATCGTCTAATATTTTCAAGTAACAAAATTGGTTAGTTGGCAATAAAATCGAGCGTCTCTACGCTCTATAGCTCTACGCTCTCGTAAAGCGTGCATATAATATATGCTGTGTGACGAGTTTTATACCTATAGTTGAGTTTTTTACCTATAGTTGGTCGCGGGGTAAATGTTTAAAGGGCCTTAAGAAAGCGTAATCAGCTGTGAAATAACTGGCTAGCTGGCTTGGCTGGCATACCTACATTATAACTACATAAGGCGCTAAACTGGTAGCGCTTGACAAACAAATCGACACCCTATGACTATGGAACATAGAGGTATAATATTATTGTACCTCTATGACTATGGAACATAGAGGTATAATATTATTTATTTAATCGTATGGTGTTTAGTGTATATAAGCGTTTTTATAATATTATAAAGAACGCATACTTCGCCTGCAAGTTCGTCGCTCGTTTAGCACCGCCCAGGGGACACGTGCAGGGAGGTAGAAGGTAGTTCCTGCGGACGTGAGCGACGGGGCATCCCCCAAAATATTATTATACCTCTATGCTATGGAACCCTAATTACCTATCGATTTTCGGATTTTTTGCTATACTTGTAGGTACTTTAGTACAATACAGGAAAAAGTAGTTTAGTAGTTTTGTGTTGTACTTTAGGCTGCATCACAACTTGCAAGCAAGTCTGATTGCAGCCAAGCGCTGGCCTATATAGGTACATTTAAAAAAAAAAAAATTGTGCTGTGAGACCTTGCTTCTTGGCTTTCATAGACGGACAACGAAGTGATCCTATTAAGGTCCTTTTTTCCTCTTTAGGTACGGAACCCTAAAAACAGGTAGAGAAGTCGATTACAATTATTTATTGTCGCTATATATTCACTAGTAAAGTTTTCTAAATATATGATGAACAAACAATAATTAATACAAATACAAATGGCCAGGCGTGGTATGAAGTTATGAACGCAAAAACCCTATAACAGCTGAGAAACAAGAAATAAGCTATAGGTACCTACCAGGTATTTTTCGAATCAGTAAAGAATTTAGCCTATTTAGGATCAGCCCCCCTATTACGTAAGAATTGTTCATCAAACGTTAAAGATTTTTGTCAAAGTAAAATAAAACCATAACGGCATTGAATTAGAGCTCAATTTCGTCTGCCCATTCTTATACGTTTAGGTATGTACGATACCCTAAACGTATAAGAATGGGCAGACGAAATTGAGCTCTAATTCAATGCAGTTATGGTTTTATTTTACTTTGACAAAAATCTTTAACGTTTGATGAACAATTCTTACATGATTGGGGCCCTGGGTACCAATCATGTAAGAATGTCCGATCAAAACGTTAAAGTTCGTCGTCAAAGTTTATAAACCATAACGGCATTAAATTAGAGCTCAATTTCGTGTATCCATTCTTATACGTTCGAGTATCGTTCATACCTAAACGTATAAGAATGGGCAGACGAAATTGAGCTCTAATGCAATGCATTTATGGTTTATTTTACTTTGACAAAAATCTTAAACGTTTGATGAACAATTCTTACGTAATAGGGGGGCAGGATATATCAGATTGATGTTGCTTTCATGGCCCAAGACAACCGTTTCGAAATTCGGTAGGATAGGTACATAATTTGCATCCCGGAGAAGGACATACTTATAGGCTAGGTACTTAAAACCTTAATCCACGCGGACGAAGTCGCGGGCATATTCTAGCAGGTTATCATACTTATTACTTATCATATTATAAATGCGAAAGTGTGTTTGTTTGTTGGTTTATTGGTTTGTCCTTCAATCACGCCGCAACGGAGCAACGAATCGAGGTGATTTTTGGCATGGGTATAGTTGAGGACTTGGAGAGTGACAAAGGCTACTTTTTAGCCCGGAAAATTAAGGAGTCCCCGCCGGCATCAAAAAAACTTAAACCACGCGGACGAAGTCGTGGGCATCATATATGTATATTTATACAAGCCATTGATTACCACTTTGTTGTGCCCTTAGTTAATAAGACACATTTGTATGTTTGAGAAATAAATTATTTATTTATTTATTATTTATTTATCAGCTAGTCTAAATATATAAAAGGCAAAGGTGACTGACTGACTGACTGACTGACTGACTGACTGACTGACTGACTGATCTATCAACGCACAGCTCTAACCACTGGTCGGATCGGGCTGAAATTTTGCACTCAGATAGCTATTATAACGTAGGCATCCGCTAAGAAAGGATTTTTGAAAATTCCACCCCTAAGAGGGTGAAATAGGGGTTGAAAATTTGTATGAAACTCCGTCATTTCTCAAGTTATATCCATGAAACTTGGTTTACAAGCTACGAGTAAAAAATTAAGAAATATGTGTTTCACAGTTTTTGAAATTTCTACCCCCGAAGGGGTAAAATAGGGGTTGAAAGTTTGTATGAAAGTCCTTAATTTCTCAAGTTATAGCCATGAAACTTGGCATTTGGGCTTTCAGTTAGATATGCGAGAGTACCTACGTGTTTCACCATTTTTGAAAATTCGACCCCCAAAGGGGTGAAATATAGAGTTTGTTCTTCAATCACGCCGCAACAGAGCAACGGATCAACGTGATTGCACAGTTGAGGACCTGGAGAGTGACATAGGCTACTTTTTATCCCGGAAAATTAAGGAGTTCCCGAGGGAATAAAAAAAACTTAAACCACGCGGACGAAGTCGCGGGCATCAGCTAGTAATGATATATTTCTGGTAACTGGTTCAAATTGATTGTTATCTGTACCAGCCCTCCCGGGTATCAATTGCAAACCCCGGTGAAAGGCAAGAGCTTGGGAAATGGTCGCAGTATCGCGTTCAGAATACCGATGCTGCAGTACGTAAGACTTTTTGTTACACAACCTAACCTTGGGGGAATTAATTGATTTAATGAACAAAGAAAACTAGACCGAGAGCAGTTCAATACACTTTTAAATATTATATCATTTCCGTTGGATTCAATTCGTCTCAATCACAGAGATGGGTTTTAGATTAAAAATACATTAAGTCTGTTTCTTGGTTCTCGAGATTGTCAATAGTCTTAACTTTATGTTTAGAAACCGAATAGGGGTATGGGTTATTATAAATACCATGCCCCTAACAGGTCAGCCCGCTACCATCTTAGACTGCATCTTCACTTACCATTATGTGAGATCGCAGTCAAGGGCTAACTTGTAGTAGATAAAAAAAAGTACATGCATACATAAAAAGTAAAAGAAAAAATTTATTTGAATAAAAAATATTTGAGTTGAGGTATCCCACTTATTAGCGGGTCGTATCAAAAACGTAGAGCGATACCGTCTGTCTTCAGTAGGTAAATAAATAAAAAAATAAAATAAATTGGCCCTTGATCGAGCAAGAGGCCAAGAGCCTCATAAAATGTTGGTCGAGGCTCTTTGCTATGAAAGCGTTCACCGGAACCACTGAACCACTGTCACTTTATCAGTATATCTAGCTACCTAAGATTGAATCTTTACATAATTGCATCTCGTGACTGTCATGAATAACTGTTGAGTTTGTTGTGGGCTAGCATGCGCACTACGAGTAAAATTATGTCTACCCGTTATCTCTATTTGTCTGGCGAAGCTAACATGTTTACTTGTATCGTTACGTCAAAAGTAGAGATAAAAGTAATATGTCTTATCTGTGGTATTTTTCTCTACGAACCTTTACATGTCGACTATTTTTTCTTGTAATACCGAGGAATACCGCATTAACACATGTTTAAATGAAAAAATTGCCGGCAACGACAACATCTCTCTCTCTCGTCGCGAGATAATATCGTTGTGCGCATGCTAAGCACACAGGGCGCGTTTGGAACCCTCGTAGCGTTAAAGTTTTAAGATACCGTAACTGGTTATCCTTATCACCATCATATTTTATGAGTAATTGGACGTCAACTACTTACTTGGATTTGATCGCTCCAGCAATGCTAAGGACAGCGGTTACCTATAGGTACACACATTGATATGTAATACCTAATATTTTTTTTATCCACTACAAGCTAGCCCTTGACTGCGATCTCACCTGATGGTAAGTGATGATGCAGTCAAAGATGGTAGCGGGCTAACCTGTTAGGGGCATGGCAGTTATATTAAACCCATACCCCTATTCGGTTTCTACACAGCATCGTACCGGAACGCTAAATCGCTTGGCGGCACGTCTTTGCCGGTAGGGTGGTAACTACTAACTAGCCACGGCCGAAGCCTCCCACCAGGCCAGACCAGGGAAAATTCAGAAATTATAAATTCCCAAATTGACAGAAACCAACAGAACAGAAAACCAATTTTACAATATTATTTCTGTGGTCGGGTTAATTTTTAAACCTTTTGTCTTGTTGTATGAGACTATTAATATTCAATTATGCAGTGACAAATCATCCTCTATACTGACGTGTCGAGTTCAATGTAACTACCTATGTAGACTGTAGTGGGTGCATCAAAACATGATCATAATAAATATTGTTAGGTACATAGGTAATAATATGCTAGATCAGTCAGGGTCACGGCCGTTTATTAGGGTTCCGTAGCCAAATTTTGCAAAAACGGAACCCTCATAGATTCGTCATGTCTGTCTGTCTGTCTGTCCGTCCGTATGTCACAGCCACTTTTTTCCGAAACTATAAGAACTATAGGTACTGTTGAAACTTGGTAAGTAAGTAAGTAGATGTATTCTCTGAACCGCATTAAGATTTTCTTACAAAAATAGAAAAAAAAACAATAAATTTTGGGGGTTCCCCATACTTAGAACTGAAACTCAAAAATTTTTTTTTCACCTAACCCATACGTGTGGGGTGTCTGGATAGGTCTTCAAAAATGATATTGAGGTTTGTAATATCATTTTTTTCTTAACTGAATAGTTTGCGCGAGAGACACTTCCAAAGTGGTAAAATGTGTGTGTGTGTGTGTGTGTGTCCCCCCTGTAACTTCTAAAATAAGAGAATGATAAAACTAAAAAAAATATATGATGTAGGTACATTACCATGCAAACTTCCACCGAAAATTGGTTTGAACGAGATCTAGTAAGTGTTTTTTTTGAAATAATTTAAAACTTACTACAGGTTTGTACGGAACCCTCGGTGCGCGAGTCCGACTCGCACTTGGCCGGTTTTTTTTATGTCAATTTTAAACTTAAAGTCGTGGCCGTTCCATAATATTTAATGAAACTCTTTGCCGATTGAAGTATACAGTCTAATTTGTTTATCCATAACACCTTTAAAATAATCTAAAGTTATCTTTTAACGCCAAAAAATCCATAGAAATTTTGAATAAGTAGGTAGGTAAGTAAAGTTTTTTAGCTCCCTGAAAAATCCATTATGTAGGTAAGTATTGGAATGGAATTATTTCTACCACAATATGATATATTTATTATACTTATGATATCAGTTGACGCGCATCATCTTATTAATTAGGTACTAGCTGACGCCCGCGACTTCGTCAGCGTGGATTGAGGTTTTTCGGTTCCCGTGGGAACTCTTTAATTTTCCGGGATAAAAAGTAGCCTATGTGCTATTCCAGACTATAATCTATCTCTGTGCCAAATTTCATCCAGATCCGTTCAGCCGTCCGTTCCGTCCGTTCCGATCCGTTGGAGCGTGATTGAGTAACAAACATCCATACATCCATACATCCATCCAAACTTTCGCATTTATAATATTTATTTGATATTTGATTGTAAGTAAGTATTGTGTTGATTATCATTTTTTAAAGATTAAAATATAATTTGGATCACATCCTGTTCGACCACCATCAAACTTAGCGTAGGTTGCACGACCTTACCGGTTTCCTGGTCCAATTTACAAGTCTCAAATGTTAATTAAGATATTATTCAGAATTCCACGATAGTTAAAAAAATGTTGAATGGATTAGGTATGCCTAGAATCTAGATAAACAAAAATGAACTTTACAATTATTTCAATTTATTTATTTAAAACGTGTAGGACATACAGGTGTCTCATAAGTTACGTTATGTTTTGACTCTACCACCAGTTCGGAAAATAGATTATGCTGAGAAGAGCCGGCAAGAAACTCAGCAGTTGCTCTTTTTCTACATCAAGATATTACAATACGTATTACGTAGGTAAGTATATATAAATAAATACAAGCTTTACCTTTGCCTAGGTGAGCCAGGAAATCATTTTTATCTTTATGTAATAAATAAGGCCTCCATTACGTAAAAATAATTGGTTCAATGCAACGATCGCAATCACCTCTGATTGGTCGCCCTTCAGCTACTGGTCAAAATCAATCGTCGCAGCTACCAAAAGTAATTAATGCAACAAATCACAACAATTGAGGTTGTAACAATATTTGATGCAGGTTTTACGTACATAATAGTTCTACAAAGCTTTTGAAAGGAATGCTAAGCATAGCTTGAGCCAAGGCAAAGTTCAAAATACTATAATTTTGAACTTAGACTAAAAATCTTTGGTTAAAGAGGTATGTATTAATACGTATTTTGTATAATATGTAACATACTACATAGGAGTATTTTGTTTACACACTCGTCTTGTGTTTGAAAAACGTTCTTTGAGAGAATTTAGATCAGTAGAATTTGTAGATAGTACCTAGGTCCTAGTCCATCTATCCATCCTTTAGCCTGTATGCATCCACTGCTGGATATAGGCCTTTTCGAGAGCGCGCCAGCAAACACGGTCCCACCACACGGTCCTCTGCATTCCTCATCCACCCGCTTCCCGCCACCTTCTTGAGGTCATCGGACCAGCGAGCTGGAGGTCGTCCTACACTACGCTTACCGATAGTAGTAGGTAGGCTATTAATCCATATAAATATTATAAATGCGAAAGTTTGGATGGATGGATGTATGTATGTATGGATGTATGTTTGTTACTCAATCACGCTCCAACGGATGAACGGATCTGGATGAAATTTGGCACAGAGATAGATTATAGTCTGGAATAGCACATAGGCTACTTTTTATCCCGGAAAATTAAGAAGTTCCCGCGGGAATCAAAAAAACCTCAACCACGCGGACGAAGTCGCGGGCATCAGCTAGTAACTCTTATATATGTTATTGCCAATCGATAATTCGAATCGGTAAGGATATTATATTACCTATCCGAATCTACTGTCAGTAATAGCTAGTCGCCCAAACAGACTTTCACTTTCATTTAACGATTCCCAACACGAAAGTGATGTGCTTTGTCGCGCATAATAATCGTTTTACCGGTGTTTGTAGTTTTTTTACTCCACTGCCCTGCAATCTGGATGATGGTTCTAAACCTCTGTAGGCCAGGCCATGCCTGTACTCTCTGGTCCCTGAGGGCTTCTAGAAAGCATGACCTTGTAAAAATAAGTGGTTTTGTCCAAGAACATGAGTCGTGACACAAGAATACCACAGCTGGACAAAAACCTCCAATATCATAGCAAAGAAGGCCATTCTTACTCCATTGTTAAAATAACAACTTCTGAGTATACCTAATTATTTTTTAGAGTCAACATTTCCTGAACATGCTCCGGTGTCGGAGTGAAACGTTTGTGTGGTGTGGTGAATATCGCAAGGTACACACTGTACCACATAGATTTACCCATTGTGGCGGATTAGTTATAGCGAAACAAATTTCCAGTTCTTTCATTTGTTTAGGTTCCAAGTCTTTACTTATTAGGCAATTAGTTTTTTTAAGTTGTTCATTTGATTTACAAACACTGTTTAATACTGCGTAGGTTGGTAACGTTTCACTTTGAAGTCTGAATTTGATATCATTTGTAAACCAAAACTGAAACAATTGACACGTACGATTTCACAGTCGATTCAGAGATATGCCGAATAATAACAAAGTAATACGCATTCTTCACACGTAATGCACTGACCCGCAGGCTGCGTTGCCTAACGAGCAATTGTTGCAAAGTGTGGCAACCCAAACAACGCCGTCAGAGGATAATTGGGTGCGAAATAAAACAAAAAAAGCGCCACGGCATAAATCCATATACGTAGGGCCGAGGAAAGCCTCCAGGCGATTTTGAGAAGTTGCTCTATATCTACTTAAACGCTGAAAATTCACCTTTGAGAAAATTATGAAGAACTCTCCTTCCTCAATTCTTATTACTGTTATAGCTCTTGATACTTATTAAAATTTTATCAACTCAGAAAAGTTAAAAGTGCATCCAATCGCACCCCCTACCAGCCGAACTGGAGGCTGAACGTCTAGAAACCCTAAGCTGTCACCGCTTAGCTAATAAA
The DNA here is from genome assembly GCA_917051295.2 of Erebia ligea. Classification (NCBI taxonomy): domain Eukaryota; kingdom Metazoa; phylum Arthropoda; class Insecta; order Lepidoptera; family Nymphalidae; genus Erebia; species Erebia ligea. Next base: position 16,422,996 of record OU785228.1, read on the forward strand.
ATTACAGGTAGGATCACCGACGACGAATAGACGTCCACTGCTGGACATAGGTAGGTCTCTTGTAGGGTCTTCCACAAGCCACGATCCGCCGGCAAAGACGTACCGCCAAGCGATTTAGCGTTTCGACACGATGCCGTGTAAAACCCGGTTATAGGGGGGTTTAATTCTGCGATACCCCTAACAGGTTAACCCGCTACCACCTTAGACTGCATCATCACTTGCCATCAATTGAGTTCGCAGTCAAGGGCTAAGTAACTACCTAATTGTAGTGGAATAAAAAAATAAAAAAAGAATCCAGCGACTCCCTGCGACTCGCTTGATGTTGTCCGTCCACCAAGTTGGGGATCTGCGGCTGCCAACGCTACGCTTTCCAATGCGCTTCGCCATTCCAGCACCTTGGGACCTCAACGTCCATCGTTTCTCCGAACTGTGTGCCCCATCCATTACCACGTCAACTTCGCAACTCTTCGAGCTATATCGGTGACTCTGGCTATACCTACTACGGATCTCTTAATTTCTGATTTGATCACGTAGGGATACATATAGGTACAACATACCCTCTCCATCGCCCGCAGAGTGACTCTAAGCCTTCTTATATAACAGGCCCATAGTTAGCGACCATATGTCATGTTCACAATACTTAATTGCAGATAAATTTTATCACTTGAAGTCCACATACAAATCAAAGAAATCTCTATTAAGTAAATACTTTACTGCTTAATATGTAGAGCGTGCTCGGTTCCTGACCGACGCACCTTGAACAACTTGTTTCCTACTTCCCCTGTATTGATTGCATTACATTATTATTACAATAGCATAGTACTTACTTAATCTATAAGTACTAATAATAAAAATGTAACTGGATGATTAACCTGTACCACCGAGTAGTAATTGGTTGTATGGTCTACTAGCTGATGCCCGCGACTTCGTCCGCGTGGATTGAGGTTTTTCGGTTCCCGCGGGAACTCTTTAATTTTCCGGGATAAAAAGTAGCCTATATGCTATTCCACACTATAATCTATCTCTGTGCCAAATTTCATCCAGATCCGTTCATCCGTTGGAGCGTGATTGAGTAACAAACATACATCCATACTTACATCCAAACTTTCGCATTTATAATATTTTATGGTCTATTATTTGTTTTAATTTAAGAAAGTTCTGCTATCGATGCAGAGCTCAATTTTTATTGTTTTTGTCTGTTGTGGCATCATGCTGAAACTACTGGACTGATTTGAATGCAACTTGACCCAGTTATAGCACTCTAGGTTGACATATTTTTATCAATAAAAGCAATATAAGATTCCTTCGGGATAGGGGATGAAAGTTTTAGTCGATTTTACTACATAGATAACTCGGTCAAATCAGGACCGATTTTGGCAATTACTTTTTCTTTACAAATGTAATATACCTAGGTACTAAGTAAAGCTAAGCTGACGAGCATGCGAATTAATCATACCTACTTAAATCCTTGATTAGCTTACTTAGTAATTATAACTTATATTAAGTTTCACATCATGTACGAAATGACGTGTCTTTATAGCTTTTAATTAATATTAAAATCCCACACGTTTTTTTCAAATTGCGTAAGTAGCACGATTAATTATTAAGTTAATTACTAACCGTGCTACCTTACTTATTTATTATTGTATAGATACACAATACATGTATAGGTATATGTACGTACTTACCTAACTACCAGCTTATGTCATGTTTATCTTTTATTTTAATCAACGAATAAAGCGTTAAAGCGAACCTAGAGCATGTTTATAGCACCATTTATTGATTCGATTGAAAATCAAAATGACTCATTATTGTTTCTTTTTCTTTTCAGATAATATGGTACGGCGTAGCAATCCTGTCACTATTAGAAAGAGGCGTGAATGGTCACGGCAGATTGATTGAACCGCCGTCTCGGGCTTCCGCCTGGAGATTCGGCTTCGACACACCACACAACTACAATGACCACGAATTGTACTGTGGTGGGTTCACCAGGCAATGGAACAAAAACAACGGGAAATGCGGCGTCTGCGGCGACGCCTGGGACTCGCCTACGCCTCGCCCCCATGAATTGGGGGGCAGATTTGGCAGAGGCGTGATCGTTCGTAAATATGCTCCTAAAGACGTCATCGTCATTAAGGTCGAGTTGACCGCCAACCACCACGGATACTTCCAATTCAGAATATGCAATAACTCCAGCGCGAGTGATCAGGAATGCATGGACAAGAACGTCCTACACTTGGAAGGGAGCGAAGAAACAAAATTCTACCCCAAAGAAGGTAATAAGGTGTACGAAATGAAATACCAGCTACCTGAAGGTTTGGAGTGCTCGCACTGTGTGTTGCAGTGGAAATATATAGCTGGAAATAATTGGGGAACCTGCGCAGATGGCACGGGAGCGGTTGGGTGCGGACCCCAAGAGGAATTCCGAGCGTGCGCAGATATAACCATCGGAGATCGCTTCGCCACGTCGACGAGGAAACCAAGGCCGCCGTACGTTATCCCAAGCAGGAAACCATCGACGCCAGCACCGGAAGAGTCTACCGGAACTACGTGGTACTACAATCTTGTCATCGCGATTATCACGCTATTCGTTGCAGTCGCGGTTTTGGCAGGCTTGTACCTGTACTACTACAGAGGTGGCATGAGAATAAAGGCTCTGTTGAAATCCAAAGTTACACCGCCTGCGCCCGTGCCTCCCCCCAGACACAAAAGGACGTCGTTATCGATGGAAACACCCCCAGAGATCTCTGCGCCGAAATTAATTACTGAATCGGGCTTCGAAACAGTAGATCTAAGATCTAAATGATGAAGAATCTTAGCTATAACTGTCACTGCCTTTAAATTCTTAAATCTAGATGTATTGTGTGCTTCTTTGGTTATACGTTTGTATGTTTTGAATCCTACCTATATCTTTTAAATTATTTTGATATAGGTACTTACCTACTTACTTAATATCAAAATACTTAATTTAAAAGATAATACATAAATATTATTTCTTCCGACCATCTATTTATTATTTAAAAGATGTTGTAAATAGTTCAATTACTTACTTACCGATGTTTTAAAGAATTCGAAAATGCTAAAATAAGTAAATTATTTTTCATAATATAATTTTAAGCGTTTTGAGAAGGTTTTGAGAAAGTTAGATTACCTACATAGGTAACGAGATTCAAAAAAGTTTCCAGTGTGATGAATAAATGATAATGTTAATTTTGATAGCAATAGCCTTTCTTGTAAATTAGGTATTTAAAATGTTATAAATAAAATATTAAAATAAGTGTGATTTTATTTTTTGTCATTCTAGATGAATACATATTATCTAATGTTCATGTTAGATCCGTTCAGCCGTTCTGGCGTGAGTGAGTACCTAACAAACATCCATCCATCCATCCAAACTTTCGCACAATATAATATTAGTATAGAAGTAGGTATAGATTAGAATAAAGGTACTTACCTACATATATAATAAACCTGTGGAAGGATTGCTTGATGAGAAAATATACCATGCCATACCAAACTCTAGATAAATTCAGTAAAGGTGCTTAAAACGGACTCATGGATAGACAGCTACATCAAAACTTGAACCTCCATGAGGCCCAATTATTTACAATAGGTATACTTTGCGCACTGAAAGCGCAGTAGAGATCGTCAAGATTATTCAACATGGGGGTAATGCAATGTATTACGTTACGGGCGCCGGGATAAACTCCAAGCGCAACGAGGAATTTTAGAATAATTCCCGAGCGTTACATACCGAGGGTGTTGTATCTAGAATCCTGAATGAAGCGCATAGATAAGTATTGTATAACCTGATGAAGCGTGGGGTTTAGGAGCGCCCAAGACGAAGACAGCATTGCCCCCAAGTATTGCTGTCTTATAATCCCCTGTCATATGAACGAGCTGAGTGAGCTCTTCTCAGTTGTTGTGATTGGCTGAATTTATAGTAAGTAAAGTTTTGCTCCGACAATAGATTTATCAATTTGACCAAGGCAAAAGAGTGTCTAGCATATTAGAGGTGCTTACTATCGTCACTGCTGTAGCATTCATTTTTACGTAGGTAATAAGGCCCCTAAGCCCCCCGATTCCACGAGTCTTGTTTGCCCTACCCTCTGCCGTACCCCGAGAGTGTTTTTGTAAAGGGAACTAAGCCTAAAGTTATCGCAGGTCACACCACACCGCGCACGTTATTTGGGCTGTGTTCCGAAATACACTGCGAGCACTGTAAGGTGTGACGTCACTTTAGTACACTGCGAAGCCGTTCCTTTATAGTTAGGTACACTGGGTACTGCTTAAAACGGAACGCTGTCAGCACTGAGACAAACACTGAGAGCACCTTACCTCGAAAACGCCAGTGCTCACAGTACAAAGATGGCGTCGATTAATGACGTCATATATTTCCATAAGATACTGCAACAGTTTACTGTCAGTTATAACGGAACGAATTTCTCCACAGTAAGAGCACTGAACAGTGCTCGCAGTCTATAACGGAACACAGCCTTAATATTTTGCCGACAGCGGTTTTTTATTCGTTAGCGGCATTTTAGCCACTGCCTCACACTGCCTATTTTTTCATATGACAACTTTGGTTTTAAATGTCAATGTCAACCGTCACTGTCAGAAGTGTCAGATACAAGTCATAGACAATCTCAAAACAAACGTGCAGCAGTGTCCCCACCTTAGGGTATTTTCCCCTAGATTTAGGGGATTTTTGAACACTTAGGGGATTTTTTAGGGTATACAATTATTTAGGGAAATTTTTAGGGGAAAAAAATTTATTAGGGAATTTTTTAGGGAAAGTTTCAACTTTCGGTTCGAATCGGTGACTGCGTGTATCTATCTGAACGTAACTTGGTGTGCCGATGTTACCCATGGAAGTAGGAATCAAGGAATTACGACTATGATGTTACATTTCTCTATGGCTAGTACCAAACAAAATATATTTTTCTCTTTCGCGCTCATAGAATTGTGTACGTGGAAAGAAGAGATGTCGAATACGAATAAAGCTGCTTTATGTGTGCGAGGTAAACTGGTTTTTATGGATTTATACGTTATGGTTTAGGTACTCTTGTTTGTTGACTTGGTTGGTTTGACTGTCAGTGTTTTTAATCTAGGTAGTGTGTTTTTCGCTTGTTCCAAATGTATGTACGCTGTGCAACATTGTCCTATGACAATGTAGGACAATGATGCCATGTTAACCATGGGTAATTTATAGAGGACTCCTCTATAAATGATCTATGGTTAACATAGTTCAAAAAGCTGATGATTGATGATGAGAATTCTATTCAAAATCCTCATAGATTTGTGGTAGGCATGTAATATGATCGTTAAATGTTATGTTAGTGACTTATGGCTGCTTATTTAGATCTTCACCTTAATAATTGGTCAAAAATTATCTGATGGTAGTGTACTTCCTACATATTATATAATACGTACCTATATATGGTACAGATGGTATTGATTTAGTAGTTTTTTTTTTTTTTTTTAGTTTAATATATTAAAAAAAGTTAAATAAAAGTATAATGCACTTTCATTTGTGTTTTATTAATAGAATAAATTTTTTAGGGGAAAACATTTTGAAAAGTGCTTATTTTAGGGGAATTTCACGAGGAGTTAGGGGAAAACCTAAATTAGAGGGTGGCAACACTGACGTGCAGGCAGGCGAGAAAGTGAAAAAGCTGCACAGGAAAAAGCTATAAAAAGACTCGAAGGGCTTTTATTTTGCTGTAAAATACTTTTATAAATGAAAAATGGCTGTACGGCCACAACACACGCATAACGGTGGTATCGTGGAGCGAAGATTGCGTCCGATATACGGTAAAAGTTATTTGTAACCTACACGAACAATTGATGATTTTTATTCGGTGTGCAAATGTTATGTGAATATGGATGTATTCGTTTTGCAGACTGGTTAGATAATGGGAACAATAAGAAGGCTTTACAAGAGGCGGAAAAGGTTTTGAAGAAGAGTCCTTTATTGCAATCCGCCCGCGCTTTGAAGGCGCTAGCGATGTTTAGGTTAGGGAAAGGACCGGAGGCTCACGCTGTGCTGCAGGCCTTGGCTGATGAGAAACCGAGTGACGATACCACTCTGCAGGCTATGACCATACTGTACAGGGAGTCGCAGCAATGTAAGTACATCCATACTAATATAAATGCAAAAGTGTGTCTATTAGCCTGCCCATCAGTTTAATTGATTTTAATTAACAGTATATATGTAGCTTGTATCTCTGGGATGGGCATAGACTACTTTTCGTCCCAGAAGATTGAAGAGTTCCCAAGTGACTTCAGACAAAGTTGTAATTTTATTTATATCATACTTGCTCAGTAACTAGGGATTACTATGGTGGAAAGTCTCCTTGTAAGTTGGTGTTTGCAATTCAAGGCAACATTACGTCGCACTATGCTTGAATTGTAATGTTCACATTACAGTTCAAGCTATGCAAAACTCCTTGGTAAACAATCTCTTTTCTTATAAAATGGTAAGAAAACTTTTTACTGAAAAAAAAACACTGAACATGGCGGCATTTAATTTCCATACATTTCAAACTATGCAAAACTCCTTGGAACTCAGAGCCGTAAAAAAAAATGGAAAACTATTTACGAAAAAAAAATGGAAATGGCGGCATTTCATTTGATCTGAAAGTTTGTGAAGTTTGTTCGTAAAGTGATTTAAGTTATTTACAACAATGTCAAGCATTTCTATTTTTTCTCTAAATTTGCTAATTATTCTAATTAAAATTTCATTTTGCATTACCAATGTTTTATTTACCTCGCAAGAATGATATAAAGTAGAATGCTTACCTCGGTTGCAAGTAGCTATTACACCCTCGAACTATATTCACCCTCGCTCGCTGCGCTCGCTCGTGTGACTAAATATCTCGGGTGCACGCGATCCATTAGCGCCCTATGCGAGCTGCGCTCGCACTGGCGCCAAATTGGATCTTGTTCTGTAATAGCTTACTTACGTCCCTTGTGTAACAATCTACTATTACGTAATTGTGGCCAATTTTGTATTACACAATCTATAAACTAAACTAAAATGAAAGTTTTAAATCTTGTATAATATGGATCATGATATCTGAAATAAATAAATTAAATTAAAAAAAATATTTGTTTAGTTTAGAGATTGTGCACTACAGATTGTGCATTAATGATTTTGAGAAAACCAGATATATACAGATAGCTTGCATCCCAGAGGACATAGGTTACTTTTACTGTGGAAAATCAATTGATTTTCCACAGTATTTTATTTATTAAGCAAGTACTTATTTATCATCTAGTACTTATTTATCAAGTAATAGTAATAATAGTTTATTTAGCAAGTATTTATTTATCATCTAGTACTTGCTTAATAAATAAAATTATTATTTTATTAGTGAACATTAACTATGTTCACTAATATTTTTAATTAAATTTGATATTAATATCTAAAAGTCTTAGGTTGTCAGGGCAACTGTTTCTGAAATATTTTTTTCCTTATTCTATTTGCTATCTGTTTTCCTAATCCCAGCCACAATCATTGGTATAACTACACTCGGCGTCAAAAAAATCGCACCTTTCAAAAAATCTACTTCAAACAACTTTAGACCTTATTTGACATCAATAATGAGGTTCATTTTGGATATCATTTGAAAGGCGATGAAATGGAGAGTACAAAAACAATTCAATTGATTATTTTTCTTTTACTGGAAGAGCACAAAAAAAGAAGAAGAAAACACCTACAATTTTGCTCCTTAAAACAGCCGCTAGTTGCGCTACCTTTTGTAGGTATAAAAGGGTCAATACAGGTTCAATCGGGATCATTCGCTATCCAACCGTTGAAGTGGACACACGAGAAGCTCATTCCCAAGAAAAACACCCTTGAAAATGGATACCACTGTCGATGAGGCCGCCCAAGTGATTGTACTACTGCAATCAGGCATGCGGCAGTGTGATGTCGCTCGGCAACTCAACTTGAGCCGTTTTTCGGTTCGAAGAGTGTACCAGCGTTTCCTGGAGACCGGTGGCTACGTCCGAAGACATGGGTCTGGTAGACGTCGCTGCACCTCGGAGAGAGACGACCGATTCATCGTGTCGACGTCTTTGAGAAATCGCTTCTTAAATGCTGTTGAGTTGCGACAGCAGCTCCAGACAGCTAACAGAAGAACCGTGAGTGTGTCTACGGTTAGACGAAGACTGGGGGAGAGGAAAATAGCGGCGCGAAGAGCTGCTACAGGTCCAAAATTGACCGCAGAGCATCGGCGAGCCCGCTTGCAATTCGCTCGCGAACACGTCAATTGGACCCTCGAACAATGGAAAGCTGTTCTCTTCTCAGACGAGACGAGAGTGTGCCTTTTCTGCAACGACAGACGCAAAAGAGTGTACAGAAGACAGGGTGAACGTTTCGCCCAAGCCTGCATCCAGGAGACGGTGGAATATGGAGGCGGTTCTTGTATGTTCTGGGGCGGCATGTCGGCCGACGGCAAAACCGACCTTGTTTGCGTCTCCCGGGCTCGAGGTGCTCGCGGGCAAGGGTCGCTGACTGCTCACCGGTACATCACAGAGATCCTGGAAGACCATGTGGTCCCCTATGCCAGTTTTGTTGGCGAGGGGTTCACGTTGATGCATGACAACGCTCGCGCTCACACTGCAATTATTGTGCGCGACTACCTTCAAGAGGTTGGGATCTCTGTCATGCAGTGGCCAGCGAGAAGTCCAGACCTGAACCCGATTGAGCACCTATGGGACCATTTAAAACGCAAGGTTCGGTCTCGTGATCCCGCTCCTACGACTCTCCAGGAACTCAAAGATGCCGTTATTGAGGAATGGGACACTATCCCTCAAGAAGAAATTTTAAAATTGGTAAGATCCATGAGGGATCGTATGGAAGCCGTCATCAGGGCAAGGGGGGGTAACACTAGATTTTAGATTAGTTTTAAGATCATTTTTGTATTCTTTTTTGTGTAATTAATCTGTTTTAAATTAAGGCTTAATGAAGGACTTTTACTGTTTTATATACTTATTTTTTTTGTGCTTTTCCAATAAAAGAAAAATAATAAATTGAATTGTTTTTGTGCTCTCCATTTCATCGCCTTTCAAATGATATCCAACATGACCCTTATTATTGATGTCAAATAAGGTTTACAGTTGTTTGAAGTCGATTTTTTGAAAGGTGCGATTTTTTTGACGCCGAGTGTATATTAAGGTTTTTTATTTTTAAGTAATTAGTTATTAATCACAAAATGAAATAACAGAAAAAGTTATTCATTTTTGAATAATACCTGAATAATAATACAAAAAAAAACTTAATTTCTAATATTGTAGAAACTCTTCTTTTAGTGTTAAAGAAGAAAGATGTCATAACAAGACATACTCAGCTGTACAGTAAATAACTGGCTTACATAAATAAGGCACTAAACTGGTAGTGCCTTACAACAAATTCATTCAACACCCTATGAGTAATTACCCTATGAGTAGAGTATGACCCTAATTAACCATTTTCTAATTTTTTCCTATACTTGTGCTGCTACCTTGCTTCTTGCCAAATTTCATGATTCTAGGTAAACGGGAAGTATTTTGATTTATTGGCATGTGTCAAAATATGCAATATATGAGGTACAAACGGCCGTATCCTTTAAGTGTGTTGACTTAGAAGCTTGAATTTTTTACAGCTTCAAGGGGCCGTAGCCCTAAGTATTTGATATTAATTTCAACTTGATACCTCCACACATTCCCGAGAAAAATGTGGTTGACAGACAGACAGATAGAGAGGTAGGGTTCCATTTTTCCTCTTGAGGTATGGAACCCTAAAAAAGAGTGAAAGCTGAGAGTGAAAATTTAGTGCATGAGTTTTAAATGGCTCTATAATATCGAAACTTGTGAGGTCTTTATTGATAGATATTAATGTTGTTAAAGCCCTTATTTCACAGTTTATATTTTTACATTGATTAATTAATTATTAATTACAGCCATAAGCCACAATGGTAGGTTTAAATATGAAAAATATTTTTACTTCCAATACATGTTTAAAATATTCTTGAATTCTACAGTTCAAAAGGTATGTGAGCTGTATGAAGCAGCGGTTAAAGCGGAACCGACTAGTGAAGAGCTGCATTCTCACCTGTTTATGTCCTACGTAAGGATCGGGGACTACCGGTCACAGCAGAGGTCTGCGATGGCGCTATACAAGATTGCACCCAAAAACCCTTATTACTTCTGGGTTGTGATGAGCATTATTTTACAGGTACCAAACTAAAATTCTTATTAAAACCTACTTAAATTTCATTTTTATTTAATTTTATTTTTAAATTTAAGGTTAATAAAAAATAGATAAGTTATTTATGTTACATAATAATATGTTTGATGAACAATAATAAACCAAGTGGACTTAAAATTTAATTGCATAACCATAGTTTGTGAATTTAAAAAATGTTTATGTTTATAAAAAATATTGTTTAAAAGTCACAGTTTAGTATGGCATATTAGTTCATTTCAAACTTTTCCTTAACATTTCTTTGTTTTCATTCAAAATAACTATTTTTAGCATACAAGGTTACTTAGTTTTACAGCCAAACAAGATTTTAATTTGCTTGTTAATATTATTAACTGATGTTAAACTTTAAGGTTCTTTTGTAGTTGTCCAAGTTTGACATATGAAAATATGTCTTAATGATTCCCAGGTGTTCTAATATAGAACATTAACATATATTTACAGGCAAAAACTGCAGAGGATGCTACAAAGAAGGGAATCTTGTTGGCCCTCGCCCAAAGAATGGTTGACAATTTCATATCAGATAATAAAATGGAGGCCGAGCAGGAAGCTCGCCTATACATCATGATATTAGAGCTGCAAGAGAAATGGGAAGACATCCTTAACTTCATTGAAGGCCCGTTATACCCTCTACTAGTCCCTGGGTCTACCGCCCAAGCTTGCATACCGTACCTGAAGAAACTGGGCCAATGGTCACGCTTAAATTTACTATGCAAAGACTTACTATGGGAAAACCAAGATAGATGGGACTATTACCTGCCTTATTTGGACTCAGTCTTCCAGTTAATGAAAAACGAGTGCAACGTAGACAATAGTGCTGACGACTCAGCAGAGAAGTGCCATGAATTTATCTGCCAATTAGTGGAGAGTATGTCTTCCGGGCGCACTTTACGAGGCCCTTATTTAGCTAGACTAGAACTTTGGAAGAGGTTATCTGTGGATGGGGACCCTACTGCGTCACTCGGGAGCAGTGTAGCGTTATGTATTCAATATTTGAGAGTGTTCGCGAATAAGACGTGTGCAGTACCTGATCTGAAGCCGTATATAGCGATGATCCCTCAGAAGGAGAGGGAGCACTCTTGCCGAGATTTCTTGACGTGTCTGGGATTTGATGAGAACAGCGAACCTGAGTCTGTGAGTATGAAATCTTTGGTTCTTTGGGAAATATTATGATGAATAAACTTCTTGCGCTACAGCACAGATAAAAACAAATGTAGTTTCATCCAACTATCATACTAATATTATAAATGCGAAAGTGGGTTTGTTTGTTGGTTTGTCCTTCAATCACGCCGCAACGGATCGTCGTGATTTTTGGCATGGGTACAGTTGAGGACCTGGCGAGTGACATAGGCTACTTTTTATCACGGAAAATTAAAGAGTTAGCGCGGGAATTTCAAAAAACTTAAACCACGCGGACGAAGTCGCAGGCATCAGCTAGTACTTAATATTATAAATGGGAAAGTTTGGATGGATGGATGGATGGATGTTTGTTACTCGAATCACGCTAGAACGGCTGAACGGATCCGGATAAAATTTAACACAGATATAGATTATATTCTGGAATAATACATAGGCTACTTTTTATCCCGCTAAATTAAAGAGTTCCCGCGAGTACCAAAATAAACTCAATCCACGCGAACGAAGTCTTGGGCAACAGCTAGTATTTTATATTATTACTAGATAATGCCCGAGACTTCGTCCGCGTGGGTTAAGTTTTTTTGATTCCCGGCGAAACTATTTTCCGGGATAAAAAGTATCCTGTGTCCTTCCCGGGATGTAACCTACCTCCATACCAAATTTCTTAAAAATCGGTTGAACAGATGGGCCGTGAAAGCGCCGTGAAAGACAGACACACTTTCGCATTTATAATATTAGTTTGGATTAAAAAGAAATAGATAAAATGCATGAACGGCGCTCAGCGTGCTCTGATAGCGTAGGATCCACTGCGCAGACAGTATCTACACTGCATTGTTCTTATTGGAATGATTGAGTCCAGCCAGATGACATCCACCGTCACATTTCGTGTCTGTGCGCGTGGCGGCTGACGCGCCCCGTTGCTCTGTGGAGGAGTACATTGTCACTCTGTGCAAGACTTAAAAGGGCTGGAACCCAGAGCCGTATAGCCAGTTAATAAAAGAAACACTCTGCGCAGACAGTAACTATCTCTGCTGTGTTGTTCTTATTAGAATGTTTGACTCCAGCCAGATGACATCAAGCGTCACATCTCGTGTCTATGCGCGTGGCGGCTGACCGCGCCCCTTTGCTCTGTGGAGGAGTACATTGTCACTCTGCGCAAGGCTCAAAAGGGCTGAAACCCAGAGCCGTAAAGCCAGTTAATAAAAAAAACACTGCGCAGACAGTAACTATCTGCACTGTGTTGTTCTTATTGGCATGTTTGACTCCAGCCAGATGACATCCAGCGTCATATCTCGTGTCAGTGCGAGTGGCGGCTGACCGCGCCCCTTTGTTCTGTGGAGGAGTACATTGTCACTCTGCGCAAGGCTTAGGGCTGGAACCCAGAGCCGTAAGCCAGTTAATAATTAAAAAAAACACTTTGCGCAGACAGTAACTATCTGTGCTGTGTTGTTCTTATTAGAATGTTTGACTCAGGCTCAGAAGGACTAGAATCCAGAGCCGTTAAACCAGTTAAATTTAAAAAAAAATGTTTGACTCCAGCCAGATGACATCCAGCGTCACATCTCGTGTCTATGCGCGTGGCGGCTGACCGCGCCGCTCTGCTCAGCGCAGGAGTACCTCGCGGTGGCGTCCACTCTGCGCAGACAGTACCTGCGCTGCGTCAGTCGGCGGCTGGTCACGGCCACGCTGACGGAGATCGGTCCAGCTGACGGCTACGGAACGCTCGCCGCACATCACTATTTCTATGCAGGTAGCTACACTTTTATATAAAACTAGATGAAGCCCGCAACTTCGTCCGCGTGGAACTCTTTAATTTTCCGGGATAAAAAGTAGCCTATGTCCTTCCCCGGGATACAACCTACCCCTGTACCAAATTTTATCAAAATCGGTTGAACAGATGAGCCGTGAAAGCGTAGCAGACAGACAGACAGACAGACACACTTTCGCATTTATAATATTAGTATGGAAGTATGGATTTCAACATGTTTTTGTGTCGTCCACTCAAATCAAAAGATTTTTCTTTAAAAAGTGCCTTGAATCGTCAAGTGAATGTATTGTTGGTCCAGAATGCCATTCCTACCAAGAAGAGACTATTGTTGGTATGTCAATAATAAAATAACATAGAATGTAACTGGTGCTCCAAATCCATATCTCTATCATCCTCTTTTATTATTATTTACATAAATCATTGACAGAAGGGAGACCTTCGAACTTTCTTGAGGCAGAGCGAGGGAGTTACGAGTTTATTGCGGTTTCTAGTATCGCGTAAATCTCAGATTCAGACTAAATCAATGTAATAATTAATAGATTTGGCCCTACTTTTAAACTACCTCTTGCATTTTTTTTAAGGGACAATTCATACTAGCGCAGAGTCGAAGCGAATCGAATCGAAGCGTCAAGTTCTTCACAATAAAAGCATCAGCATTGGTTTTGCTCAGACGCACGAATTCTGTCGAATGGAATTCGCGCGACTTCTTTTTTATCTCAGAAGGAATATGTGCATTACTTTGTGGAGATAAGGGTGAATTTGCTATGTTAAGTTTTAGATTGACGCTTCGATGCGCTTCGACTCTGCGCTAGTATGAGTTGTCCCTAATTCATCAATAATTTATTGCTTCTACAGCGTTGCAGCAACAAAACGCAGCGCCGATAGTGGAAGCGCTGTGTCTGTTAGAGCTGGTGCTCCACAACTCGCCGTCCAACGTGCACGTCAAGCTGCTGCTCATCACGCTATACCACGTAGTGGGTAAGCTAGCATTTTATAATAGGCCACCAATTGGGTATTTGATAACTAGTCAAATCAGCAACTTTTTTCAAACGTCAAAACGCGTGCTTAGCATGGGATTTTGTACGAAATATTGCATAGTGACGTCTTCAAAGTTTGACGCACATTTTTACTGACTGTGTTCCGAAATACACTGCGAGCACTGTAAGGTGTGACGTCACTTTAGTACACTGCGAAGCCGTTCCTTTATAGTTAGGTATACTGGGTACTGCTTATAACGGAACGCTGTCAGCACTGAGACAAACACTGAGAGCACCTTACCTCGAAAACGCCAGTGCTCACAGTACAAAGATGGCGTCGATTAATGACGTCATATATTTCCCTAGGATACTGCAGCAAATTACTGTCAGTTATAACGGAACGAATTTCTCCACAGTAAAGAGCACTGAACAGTGCTCGCAGTCTATAACGGAACACAGCCTTTAATTGATAGTTTAAAATGGTACACAAAACTAGCAGGGGACGTGGATATTACGAATTTTGGGAGAATGTTTATTTAATGATCACTAAAAATAATTTATTTCACTAATTGTCAAACCCAATTTCAGTTAGAGATATCAAAATTATTCAGGAAAAATTATAAGAAAAACTGAGTTAAATAAAATGAATGAGCCAACATTCTTAACACCATTCCACACGGGCACCATTTATATAATAATTAGGTTAGGCCTTGCTAGCTTTAAGTTCTATTGTATTGTTGAAGTGAAACTTCTTTAGAATGAAGAAAAAACGTAAAGGCGACACCAAAAGAAACAAACATAATAAATAGGATTTAGCCTGCGAGATAATGAGATATGTAGAATACAAGTTATATTTATCTCATTCTCTCATAGGCTACTTTTCTGAAGTTTCACTTCTGCCGTATTGCACACACACTTTTTTTACTTGTCAATAAATGTTTTAAAAAAAAGTTAAATAATCTTTAAATTGCCTGCACTCAGACGGGATTATTAATAATTATTCTACGCGACGCATGGTGGATCGGTTGTTGGTTGACTACTCCCTGCAAAAAACATGGAGCTAAAAAATGTGTATAGAGTGCACAGCAAAAAGTTTTTTTTAAAAGTTGAAGGACAATATTTTGTCCTTCCCCAAATCCTCTACACTGTAAAGGATTTGAGATTTTTTTGTGGTTGTAGAGCCGTGGCGAAGTGAACTGCCTTCCTGCAGTTCTATCGCCAACAGGGGTTTGTTTTAAAAACAAGGTATTTTTTTTATTAAAAAAAATCTACGACTCACACTAAAGAGTCACAATATATATGATACTAGCTGATGCCCGCGACTTCGTCCGCGTGGATTGAGGTTTTTCGGTTCCCGCGGGAACTCTTTAATTTTCCGGGATAAAAAGTAGCCTATGTGCTATTCCAGACTATAATCTATCTCTGTGCCAAATTTCATCCAGATCCGTTCATCCGTTGGAGCGTGATTGAGTAACAAACATACATCCATACATACATCCATCCATCCAAACTTTCGCATTTATAATATTTATTTGATAAGATTTTTAAAGTAACAAAGTTTTTTTAAGTTTAAGTATCAAAAATATTGTAATTTCGCTAAGGTAACGCGGTGGCAGCCGAGTCGATCTACTTGCGGCTAGAGCCCAAGCACATCCAGCTGGTGTCATTAGGCTGGCTGCACGCGGCGCGCTGCGCGCCCGGCCTCGCGCCCGCGCGCGCGCTCCGCCTGTTGGCTGACGTGCACGCCTTCCACAAACACTATGCCAAAGAGGTAACTATATGACGTGTCACAGCCAATTTTTTTTTTGCTGAGCCTTGACGTTTGTTCTCAAGGAGCCTCCTACGACTGCGCGTGGTACGTAACGCACGGATCTCGCACTGACGGTGAAAATGTCATGACGCCAAATGTCTTCGGCTGTAGGTTATGGACACGGAATTTCCCATTTGGCTTACAGATTTCACTCACGTTAATTTTTTTTATTTATATCGCGACATTCAAATGTCTTATTAAAGGCCAGCATTAACTTTTTGTGTTTGTGTACAGAGCGTGGAGCATCTAACGTACGCGTACAAGTACGGAACGTTCGAGAAGCTAGTGGAGCTGAGCGCGTGGGCCGCTCGGTTGGGCGCGTGCGCGTGGTGCGCGCTGGCGGGCAGAGAGCGAGCCTTACTGCCGCTACTGGCCGGGCCGCCCGCGCCGCTGCACGCGCCTGCGAGGTTGCCGCATCCGCCCGTGTGAGTTATTGCTGAGAAGGATACGAAAAATGAAATGACGTCACACAAAATTCAATATGGCGGACGATAACTCTCACTACTGCGCTAGGGACGTCGTCAAAATGTATTTACGTATTTTGGTCAACTCTGTCTTACACAATCTCATAGCTAAACTAAATCGTATCTAGTGCTGTCCCTTTCCGCAAGGAGAATTATGACAGGGTCAGCAATAAAATTAGACGTTATTTTAATTTAATTTAGAGATTCTGCAGAACAGGATAAGTTCATCATGTCTATTAACGACGAATCGTGCCCAATTTCACACATCTCCTTTGTATACAGTGACAATCGCGACCTGAACGCAATAATAAGTTGGGAACCCCCGCAGTGCGCGGACCCGGGCCTCAAAGAGCGGACCTTCGAGCAGGACGTCGCTTACCTCAGACTCAAAGACGGCCTCGTCTCGTCCATAGGTGAGTCTTTATTATATTTATTATTATTTATAATGGACATCATCTTGTGTGCGTGAATTTAGTTTATTTTAAACTAGCTGATGCCCGTGACTTCGTCCACGTAGATTAAGAAGGAACCAGAAATTTAATTTGCTATAATCCGCAACAGTAGGCAAATATATGTGGTACAGTATATCTTGCACTTGCAGCTTGCAATATTCACCACACCACATAAATCTTCCAAATTATTCTTAACGTACGTTTCACTCCGACACCGGAGCATCTTCAGCACGATTGTAAAGCATTGTCGAGTCAACATCTCCTAAAGATGCTCCGGTGTCGGAGTGAAACGTACGTTGAGAATAATTTGGAAGATTTATGTGGTGTGGTGAATATTGCTAGCTGCAAGTGCAAGATAGGCTGCAAGTGCAAGATACACTGTACCACATATATTTGCCTATTGTTGCGGATTATAGCAAATTAAATGTCTAGTTCCTTCATAATCATGGACTTCCGCAAAGTAACGTCTGCTTCTATCCAATACACGTAGATTAAGTTTTTTATTCCCGGGGGAACTCTTTAATTTTCCGGGATTAAAAGTAGCCTATGTCCTTCCCCGGGGTACGTGTAGTATTATTATATCTGTGCCCGGGGTGTAACCTACCGCAATACCAAATTTCATCAAAATCGGTTGAATAGATGGGCCGAGAAAGCGTAGCAGACAGACAGACGGACAGACACTTTCACATTTAAAATATTAGTATGGATAGATATCGTGGAAAAAGTAGTCTGACAAAATATATCCATCACAACCCAGCATCTGTCCTGCACGTATTATAATGCAATAACATAACTGCCTCGTTGGTCTAGTGGTTAGCTTGTTCGACCGCGGTTGACGGTTGCGGTTGCGGTTACGGTTGCGGTTGCGGTTGACTCCATAGATTTAGGATGCTGCTCAGGATTTAGAGTTTGGTCTCCGCTGGCAATCCTAAATCTATGGAAATTATTATTATATTATTATGATATTATTATTTGGCCTGGTGGGAGGCTTCGGCCGTGCCTAGTTACCACCCTACCGGCAAAGACGTGCCGCCAAGCGATTTAGCGTTCCGGTACGATGCCGTGTAGAAACCGAATAGGGGTATGGGTTTAATATAACTGCCATGCCTCTAACAGGTAAGCCCGCTACCATCTTAGACTGCATCTTCACTTACCATCAGGTGAGATCGCAGTCAAGGGCTAACTTGTCGTGGTTAAAAAATAAAAAAAAACTCCTCAAAATGGACCCACTTTAATTTATAACAATAGGATTTCAATTCCGCAGCGCTGTGCATAGAATGTTCGGACAACAGAAGCATAGCGGAGAAGCGTGCGCAACTGGAGGAGTTACAAGCTTGCATCGAAGCGTTCTCGTGCGCCATGGAGAAGTGTAGAGAAAAGTATGGCGAAGCGATGACTAAGCTGTGCATATCCGCGCCCTTCCCTTCTAGAATTATTGGTGAGTTTATGTTTAGCTAGAATATAATATGTTGCTCGGCAATTTGTCCACATGGACGAAAAATTAAACAAATTAAGTTTTTTTGAAATTAAGCCTGACACATATTTACCGGCTTTTTCAAATTCATATATGTATTCAGACAAGTAAATCGTTTCATGAATTAAGTTTTTGGAAAATCGTTGGTAGTACATATGTAGGTATAAAAGTTATTAAACTGATGCAATTGAAGGATCTATAAAACATAAATCTTTTCAGCCTTCGTTAGCTCTCCAGTGCCATATCGGGATCTGTACACGAGTGTTCTTACAATGGTGTGCGAACTTTGCTCGGGCGACGGCGTTAGAGGGAGAGAGAGCGCTGAGAAACTGCGCGCTTTGCTCATCTCGTCCAGACAACTATTGGAGAAGGTCCCCGCTACCACGGCCTGGGGACTGAGGGAGTCTTTAGAAACATTCTCCAATTATTTAGAGGTTAGTTATATAGTGTGCAAATCTCATCTTGTCCAGATAACTATCGGAGAAGGTCTTCGTTACCACAGCCTGGGAACTGAGGGAGACTTTAGAAACATTCTCCAATTATTTAGAGGTTAGTTATATAGTGTGCAAAACTAATCACGTCTACACAACTACTGGAGAAGGTCCCCGCTACCACACCCTGCGGACTGAGGGACTCTTTAGAAGCGTTCTTCAATTATTTAGAGGTAAGTTAAATAGTGTGCACAACAGCTCATCTCGTCCAGACAACTACTGGAGAAAGTCCCGCTACAACGGCCCTGGGGACTGAGGGAGTCTAGAAACATTCTCCCATTATTTAGAGGTAAATTAAATAGTGTGCACAACTCATCTCGTCCAGATAACTACTGGAGAAGATCCCCGCTACTACAGCCTGGAGACTTAGGGAGTTTTAGAAACATTCTCCAATTATTTGGAGGTTAGTATTAACTACAGTGTATTAACTACTAAGTATTATTTATTTGCTTATATCACTGTGGATCTCTAGTCTCTTGCTAATTTTCTCAAACCAACAACAAATAACAAAGACAGACAGATGATGGCGTGGTTTGCGTTCGAGTATTTCCTTATTCCTAATAATCATTATGCAACGTTTTCCTATGCATTAATGTTTTCTGACGCGTCCAAATTTTGCACAATCTTTGTTAATATTTAAAAGTATTTGCTCATCTTTTATTGAAGATGGCATGCTTTTAAATATTTATTAATTTTTTTAACTTACGATCTCTTTCTCCCACAGTTCATAGGCGTCATCACGTTCCTCCTGGGCGTTTGCAACGAACTGTCGGCACCGACTAACGCGAAGAAATCCAAAAAGAAGACCAATCAGTCCCCTGACCAAATACTCACCACGGAAATGTTGAGCAAACTGAACGACGATGTGCAAGAGACTATTAGCTTTCTAGAAGACATATTCGACAAATGGCCAACGTATGACTACGAACTCAACATAGAAGACGAATTTTCCAAACTAGAAATCTCTGAAAAATACCAGTGCCCTGTAGAACACAAACTAAAGAACGGACTCCAAGAAACTCTTGGGGACGTCAAGTACGTACTAAAGAAAAAGTCGAAATATTTAAAAACTTTACAATAGTGGCCTTTTACAATTATTCATATTTAAATTGAGGTTTTTTTCTACATATCTTGTAAATAATCTGCCATTTTGCTCCAGCCTACATGTGTAGGTGTTAGAAGATTACAAGTACATACGCTTTATATTGTTAAGTTATGTTGGTTTATCGAGTAAGGGTGGCGGCATACTCATAACACGACGTGAGATAACGCGTTTTGGAAATAAAATCGCATAACATTTTACAGGCCAAAAATAATGCTATACAATTTTGATACCTCCAACTAAAATTGATGCTCAGATGAAAGATAACATCATGTTATAAGTGTGTTTGCGTCCTAATAAACCCAAATTTTTTCATTTTGGTTTCATTGTTTATTTATGTACATTTATAAATAGTATTTGATAAAGTTTAGGTAGGTAGGTACTATATATACAACTGAGAAACGAAATAAATGCTATAAGTTTTTAATTTATTCTTGTGTTTGGATTTATTTTCTGTTTTTGCATAATATAATTATTTGAACAAGATAACCTTTTTGCATGCTTTTGCAAACCCCAAAATAGTAGAAAGAAAGGGTGGCATATCGTGAAATGTACCTATTATGAACTTATTTCTACTAAGTAACCATAGAAACCATAAAGATTATCTGTGAGAAGCTAACTGGATGACAATACAACGTTCAACAAATATCTGGGCCTCGAATCTTGTATTACCATCAGTATGAAAATATACCGTATAGTCTAGGCAACGGGGCGGTTCGTTGTATGGAGACCTCCGCATTAAATACTCAGTCGTTGAAACTAAACAGTCCCATAGGTCCTTAATCGACTCGGACTCATCGTCTAGTCATGTGGTGCATAAATGATTAATAATAAAATTTATAGACTAGACTTCAGAAACGAGATAGGTACAGCACCTTTCTGAGGGTAAATTTATGTATTTATTTATTCGTATGGCGTAATAATATAATTAAATTAAATTTAGTCAGGTCAAATAAATAATAATTAATTATTAAGGTCACAAATCAATGTCCAGATTTTCTAACCACGAGACGGTCCGCGCAGGGAGGTCAAAAAGATCCTTTGGTGAGCCCTGATAGGAGAGAATGGGACAGCGTTGGATAATGTGCTCCACTGTCAGCTCTTGTGTGTCTGCTCTGTGGGGGATGCCCCGTCGCTCACGTCCGCAGGAGCTACCTCTTACATCCTGCACGATGCAGACGAGTGACGACCTTACTGGCGAAATTAAGCGTTTCTCTTCACATAGCTTGAAAAAGTGAGGGTAAATAATAAGGTAAGAAAATAAAAGAAAACCATCGAACTTGAATCTTATTTATTTACAACACGAATATTGCGTTTACAGTGAACTCAGCCACAGTACAAAAATACGACGAAGATTGAACCTGTCTAATGAAAGCTTAGAGTACTTATCGTTTTTAGATACATACACATACATAGAGCAACATTGGAGCCATAAAACTAAAGGCAAAAAATACAGTTAGTACAACAGTACTAGTTTTTTTTTTTTTTTTTGCATTTGCATTTTGCCGCCATTTTGCAGTCTCAGCTTTCACTAGACGGACCCTTGTCCCTTCGACCGAATCTACATTTTAAAAAAACAGTCTGAAAATACGGAATGTGGTTGAACATGGAATAGTGACAAATTAATTTTAGAACATAACTCAGGTTTTGGTCACTTGCTAACTTATATTGCCATATCAAATGAGCTGCCAGCCAAACAGCGCAAATTTTTTCAGGTGGTAACCCTTGAAATTCTTTCAATAATAATGTTTAAACCAACTTGTACTTACTTCAAGAGTAGAAATCTTAACTCTTACCTAACTCTCGTAAAGGATCCCAATATGTAAAGAGCTTTACACAAAATTTGATGTATATAATGGCAATTTGATTATAACTATGTCATAGTACAAAGCTGAAAACCGTCAAACCTAGCATAGTATAAGTAGATCTACCAATTTGCCAAATTACTGAGGCAATTAAACCAATGCCAACTCTGCGTATTCAACTTTTGATCCATTCTAGGAGTACCTAAAGGAGTCAAAAGGCGAAAATAATTAATTTTTGAAGTGAAACTTGTGTAGAATCGTAGTGATTTGAAAATTCAACGAAACGAAAAAGCGACACCAAAAAGAAACAAACATTATGATTAATTAGCCTGCGAGAGAATGAGATAGAAGATATATTTTTCTCATTCTCTCGTAGGCTACTTTTCTGAAGTTTCACTTCTGCCGTGTGAATTGCACACACACTTTTTTTAAGCGTGCAATGTGTGTTCCAAGGGGCTTTCGCTATTTCAGTTAGCTAACTCATTCGATATGATACTTTAGTATGATTGTTTATTGGATAATAACTAAATCTTTTATATAACAATGGTCTTTTACATAACAAAACTGAATTGACACAAATAATAATAATTAAACCAAAGGTAAATCAGTTGACCGCTTTTTGTTAACTGACTTTAGACGAAAAGAAGCGGTAAACTCGACGGTACTGAATTTTTGACTTTAATATCAAGTACTTTTAGGTTCATTTGTTGTCGCCACGGTACAAGTGGCGCCACCGGACGTACGTTAGCAATATAAGTTATGAAACAGAAAGTATAATACCTGTCAATTTGACTTGTTTCATGTCAGTTGATTTAATCGGCGGATACGAACGCCATGTTGAAAATGGTTAGCATAAAATATGAGTGTTAGCGCCTCTGGATGACTACAGATGGCGCTGTACCTGTGAGGCGGCAAAGCGGTCAGTACGCGAGGTTTCCGCCAATCAGAAACGTTTCCGCTCATGTGACAGCTATGTTTAATGACGTGACGTCATAATATTGTTTAGAATATTACATTATAGCAACTTCAGAGCCTGTATTCATTGGATACTCAGATTTGCCTCGAGTAGCAAGTGTTCTAGAAAGTACGACCTATCTATACCTTAGTTGCGAGTGGTTATGGATCTATCTGTTGTTATATTGTTACATTGCAATTAATTTAATACCTGACGTGTTTAATTGTTCAAATATTTAATTGATGTGTTTAATTGTTCAATGATTTAATTAATGTGTTTAAATAGTTCAATGATTTAAATTGATTGATGTTAAGAATGGTCGGCGCCATATTTGTAATTTTCTGTTGATATTATTTAAATTGAGAAGTATAATGTACGATTTATTAATTGCTTTCATGTTTTATTATAATCCGCAACTGGTTGATAACATCAGAAGCGGGATCATGAACCAGTTTTGCCCACTAAAATTGTTTTTTATTTACATGTGAATTGTGAACGTGAGGTGTCTTGCTGCGCGCCTCGGTGTCGCACTGTGTGCGCTTTGCTGCGCAGTTTGCTGCGTGCCTGATGACATACTGGTGCAGTGATGAAACCGTCGAGACTTTGGTGAAACGATGCTTTTCAAAACGCTGGTGAGAATTTTCCATGTATGCATGATGTACTTTGACGTACAAAGTAAATGAACGAGTAATTATTAAAGTTATTTAATTTGATTGTAAACTGAGTAGATGGGTTGTGAAGGACAAACATCACTTCACGTGACCTAAAAAGTAAAAACAAAGCCGTTAATCAGAAAATGTTTATTGAATATAAAATTTTGTGAGTTATAGTGAAAAAAAAGGGAAACGGTTTACTTAAGAATATTGCAAAAAAAAAAAATTATTTTACGGAATGGTTAATTTTGATTGTTTAAATTTTGAGTCTCTCAAATGCCGTGACTGTTAGTTTCCGAATAGTATAAAGTGTCTAGCTGAACCATCTTGTTGAAAAGTAGAACCTCGTGGTATAAAAAGAGGTTCGGTGGCTCCGTAAACAGTGTAGGTACCGACCGGGTACAAAAATATTTTTGTGATAAAAAGTCACTCATACCCTAAGTTTGAATACGTAACTTGAAGCTTTTAAGTTTGCATAATATTCAAATTGTTTACTAAAGAATGCTGTAAAAATAATTAATTGTTTTTACATGATTTTAATTTTCGTTGTTTAAATGAGGGTTGTCATTTAAAAACCATGACCTAGTTACAATACTGTACAAATCAACCGCGATTCGGTAAAATTGTTGAGGTCAGGTATGGACGAGCGGATATTTGAAGTTCTGATTAATGTTAAACATAAAAATGGGTTTTGCAGATTGGTTTCTTTAATGTTACCATACCTGGTTATCTAATTTTGACTTTTGTCTGCTTGATTGGAGAAGTTTTATGGATAGAAAGTTTGTTTTCGTTTGACCTGTAATCCTGACAAAGTTGAGTTGTTCATGCTATAAGGTATAGATAAAATAGCCAAAATGGTTTTGTTTTGAGAAAATTTAAATAATGCTGGTGTACATCTTAGTGATGACTGGCCGGCGATGGAATAGTCCACTGGGATGTACATAAGTTTAACCTTCCTTTAAATGTCTAGTGAGGAGTGAAATGTGCTTCGAACTTGTATATTGGTGCTTGGATAATAAATATCTTTGTGACGGTATTTGTTCGTGTAAAATAAATCCGTTATAATTATTGAAGTTAAGATTTATAGTGATATGCAACTAGGGTTGGCCAAAGGCATCGCCTAGTTTCAGCTTTGTGTTTAAAATTGAATTGAATTTTTAGAAAAAGATAAAAGCTTGTTAATTCAAATATTGATGAAGGTTTAATTAAACTGATTTTGACTCATTCAATGTATTTCTCTTAGTTCGTTGGCGGGATCGCCATATTGGAATAACTTGTATAAATTATACGAATACTTTGTCGTTTGAAAGTTAGTCTCCTACCGGAAGACTCGCCGATTATTGAATCCTTTTGTGATTGGATCACAATTTGGCTTAGAGCTTAGCAGTAGCAACTGCAGCCTGATCAAATGATTAATTCCTTTTGTGTTGATGTTTTGGCCAAGTTTTTATAATTAAATCTCCATTAAATCTCCGTGAAACCGCTACACGTTGTGAACATTCACTCGTGCAAGTTTTAAAGAGAGTATAAATATATTTTTAAAGCAAATTTATTTATTTACCCACTTCTGGAATTATGCTTACACTAGGGACAGCTATGAGTCTTAACAATTAACTGACCGTTGATGAAACAGTTTGGAATAAATCTAAGCATCAGTTATGCAAGTAGCTCATGAATGTTTGATGGGTGGACCTCCAGTTGCTGGCCGGTGATGGGATAGTAGACTGGAGGCCACTTGAGTTTTTGGTAGGTGGACCTCCGGTTGCTGGCCGGTGATGGGATAGTAGACTGGAGGCCACTTGAGTCTTTGATAGGTGGACTTCCAATTGCTGGCCGTTGATGGGATAGTAGATTGGAGGCCACTTGTTGGAATTTTGGTAGTTATACAAGTAGCTCATGTGTCCTTGATAGGTGGACCTCCGGTTGCTGGCCGTTGATGGGATAGTAGATTGGAGGCCACTTGTTAGAATTCTGAAAATGGTTAACGAATTCTTGAATAAAACGTTCTAATTGTTGCTGTTTTTGTTCTCAGCAACTGTACCAGACGGCATCCAGGGACGGATGCGTGCGCAGGAGGGCCGTGTTGTCGCCACGGTACAAGTGGCGCCACCGGACGTACGTTAGCAATATAAGTTATGAAACAGAAAGTATAATACCTGTCAATTTGACTTGTTTCATGTCAGTTGATTTAATCGGCGGATACGAACGCCATGTTGAAAATGGTTAGCATAAAATATGAGTGTTAGCGCCTCTGGATGACTACAGATGGCGCTGTACCTGTGAGGCGGCAAAGCGGTCAGTACGCGAGGTTTCCGCCAATCAGAAACGTTTCCGCTCATGTGACAGCTATGTTTAATGACGTGACGTCATAATATTGTTTAGAATATTACATTATAGCAACTTCAGAGCCTGTATTCATTGGATACTCAGATTTGCCTCGAGTAGCAAGTGTTCTAGAAAGTACGACCTATCTATACCTTAGTTGCGAGTGGTTATGGATCTATCTGTTGTTATATTGTTACATTGCAATTAATTTAATACCTGACGTGTTTAATTGTTCAAATATTTAATTGATGTGTTTAATTGTTCAATGATTTAATTAATGTGTTTAAATAGTTCAATGATTTAAATTGATTGATGTTAAGAATGGTCGGCGCCATATTTGTAATTTTCTGTTGATATTATTTAAATTGAGAAGTATAATGTACGATTTATTAATTGCTTTCATGTTTTATTATAATCCGCAACTGGTTGATAACACATTTCACTCTGGCTTTATGGGTTTCATACGGTTCTTCTAGTCTAGTCACCGCGAATAGTCTGCGAAAGTCGGCCATACCTATTTACTCTGATTTCAGTTGGTTTATATATATATATTAGTTCCGTCAATTGAGTTTTTCTTTTCTATTTTCATAAGATCAATTAATTTTCTTTATAAAGGTATAACCTTTAAACAAAAATCATTCTTATTAATCATATAGTTCAAGAAAAATTTTCATACACTAATAAATCGGTCTTATAAACATTTAGAAATACATCAGTTATAACAATTACTCTCGGAAAATAAATCGTGTTCTTTCTTTAAAAAGTTTTTAAGAGGACCATACACGTTCAAACAAGTTTGATTACAAAATGTCGTTTCAAACGAAGGGTACTTATATCAAACTCATTTTAAGGTGTTTAGGCTCCATTCTTAAAGACATAAAAGAACGCTATTTATCTCCAAAAGCCTTTAAAAAAACTACAGCAAATTACACAACATAAATAAAAATCCTTTCAGAACAAAACCACACAACACTCAAAACACTAGAATAAAAATTATTTTAAGATTATCATATAGAAACGAAACACTCATGTGTTTTATAAACTAAAATAACCATTTAGAAAAAGACAATGCAAAATACTTCAATTTTGGGTAAAGTTTAGTTCAGTGCTGAGTAATTATTCAAAATTCAGTCAAACAATAGAGAACTTTAAAAAACCAAGTACGGTCCATTTATATTGTTTTTTTAACAATGATTAAAATGTGCTGTCTTGGCATAAATAAAAGCCAAAAAAAAAAACTAAGAAGAAGAAGAAGATTGTTTGTGTAGAATAGATTTTGTCTACTTATTCAGTTTTGAAAACACATAATTGTTCCCAACGCACTAATAAACAAAATATACAATGAGGAAAAACATTATGCACCAGTAATATACGCTACCATGGGTGGGTCGCATTGCGACGCCAAATGTGAGCTAGGAAAAATCAACATCAATCGTGATTAATTGACAGTCTTAATTAACAATAAATACCAGCTATTTTACTGTTTTTACTTATTTAAACGTTAAAACACAAATATATTGTGAAACGTTGTATGATTCACTTAAACTTAAACCCATGTATTATCTATGTAATTTTCATCATGCTGCTCTTGTAGCATTAATAACTATAACAATTTTAATTGGGTATTTGACTACTATTCAAATAAATTATTTTTGATTATTAATTAAATACTTTTCCCCTGATAGTTTTATGTTGAATAAGTAATAACCATTTTAAACAATCGATTAAAGTAAAAAAAGTCGAACTTTAATGACGTCACATTTCAGAATTTCATATAAATCCCATACTTAGGACGCGTTTTGCGTTTGAAAAAAAGTTGCTGATTGTCAAATACCCTATTGGGTTTGTTACTTAGTCTATAGGTGCAAGCAGAAACAAGGAGACAAGTAACATGCAAGTAACCTAAAGGCGCATTAAATAGGATAGTCCAGAGACAAGTAACATATTATAAAGGATCGTAGACAGAGAAAGGAATAATTATTCTATGTAGCCATGGCTACATAGAAGAAGGAATCTCTAGAATCAGGGTCAGCGTGTAACCGAAAGGGATAGGTAATACTATGAAACACCTCCCAAACGTCATACAAACGTCGGCACAATATATGGTTTGTTTGTATGCAATAGGCATAAAATCCGTGACACGCAGAAAGGGAATGAGAAAAACACATATTTTTTTCTCATTCTAGTTTCTACCTTGTGTAACATCCCAACACTGCATCTCTTTCATGTGGGAGTGAAAAGGAGATATGGCGGCGTCTATATATCTTACTCAGTCTACGTTTGGCTAGTATTCTAGCTGCGACATTGGACAAGTGCAAGCCAATCAGAGGCGAGCGATAGTCGGTAGAGTCGTCAATCTACGACGGCGGTAAACCCTTGGCCGTCGGCTAGCGACTCATTAAAATGCTATGATGGATTTTTCCTAGCTCACCATTCACCACACAAATCAGCCTACCGCTTAAACTTAAGAACTAGATCATAGCCTACATTCGAAGTATGTGCAATATTTTTATAATAAAACGAAGAAAACATGTGTTCTTTAAAACTAAAGACTGACTCTAACTTTGTCTTTTTGCCTTAGCATACAAAAATTTGAGCTTTAGATTTGACATTGATGTTAAATTTTAAAAGGCACATTTATTATTATAATTATTCTGTCAATTTTGGGTGGCTACAATATCAAAGTTAAATAAAAAATATTAATAAAAAAGTCTCCAAATTGAGCTTTCACGCGAAATGTGCGAACAACTTTTGAAAAATATTTGTAAAGAATTAAATATTATTTATCATTTATAACAATGTTTTATCCACTATATTTTATTGCAAATTAGATTATGCAGAGCTTATTTATATTGCTTTTTGAATTATATTATACCTATATTTATATAATCATGGAAAATAAATAATATTCTAAAATAGCAAAAACAGTTTCTTATTTGTATCAAAGTGCTTAGTAAAAATACGAAATAACTTATGTTAGGATTCTGCTAGGACTTTTTGGCAGTAAACGTAAATGTTAGTATTCAAACTTATTTATCATGTATAATTCTTAGTTGAAGTTGCTATAAACTTCAGTTTGGGTAGCTAATATATTCAAGAATACTGACTGATTAACATGTCAACATAAGGCTGGGTCGAGAAAAATAAGACATTACTTGTAGGTACATAAGTAAATTGTACCCCACTAAGAAAAGATTTTTAGGAATACAAAGGGAATGAAAAAGTAACTTTATAAACTCAGACTTAGCCGCAGCAAAAAGCTACTTTAATAAACAAGGAAACATTATTTCAATATTTACATAAAATCTGCCGCTATATAAATCTATTCAGGTATTGCAACCGAAAAATTGCACCTTAAATGAAATATATTAAAAATACTCAAAAATTTAATTCGATAGCATCCATCCAAAGAAGTCCATCTCAAAATTTATACTGGGTCTCTATTCTTATGCAATAATAAATGAATATACATATAATATAATTGAATATATCAATATTCAAATGCTTGCAAGAACGGCTTGTAATTGGCTACTAAACCTTCGCTAAAACATATACAGGATGGCCCAAATAGTGACGTCCAAAGAAAAAATTTAGATTCCTCGTACCTAGACCTATCAGAAAATACCCCATGTATGTTCAGCGATTTTTGGTAGTTTAGGAGTTATAATTTTTTTAAGTTTTTTCTTGAGATTTCTGAGGCAGTGAGTGTTAAATTTTTTTTCTTTTTATTTAGTGCTTTTGTCCGAACTTTTTTTTTGTGAACATACTTGCTATGAAGTGTGCTACTATGCATAAAATAATTACCATCATAACATTAACCCAAGTTGGAAAATTTTTGGTCGAAAGTGAAAAGTTTACGTACGACAAAAGTAGAGACGAATTTTCAACTTAAGATTAAAAATACTTAAACCTGCCTACGTCACTTCCGGCTAATTTCAAAAACTTTTGGAGTGCCTAAGCTTCCCTTATTAGTTAAAAAATTTGGTACTTTATGGGGCATTATTGTGAGAAATCGGACTTCAAATGTGGTAAGGCGGTAATTTCTGAACTTAAAATTTGATTCTTAAATTTAAGTTTTGCCTATTTTTGACAATTTTATGGCTAATTGCAGTAGGAAATTTTTGCATTTAAGTATTTTCTACAAAAATAATCGATATTTTTCGATTAAGTGACATCAAGGTTACGTAAAAGTTATTAGGATTTTTTTAGTTTTTTACAGTCAGTAGGACGAAAAAACCGAATTGCACTCGGATAAGTACTAAAATAGCTTTATCTTATTATCCTTCTGTCAATAAAGAATTGCTTTTCCGCACCTACAAGCTTTTTTTCCTGTTTTTGTCGGCAGCATTGTAAAGTATTGCTGAGGAACTACGAGGAATCTAAATTTTTTCTTTGGACGTCACTATTTGGGCCACCCTGTATTTAAGGCGTTGGTAAAAAAAGGAAGTAAGCAGTTGTCAAACCGAGTCTGGGAGCATTTAAATAGGTATATTATCATAATATTTAGGTATTGCACGATCATAAAAACGTTAAGGAATTAACGCACTAGCTTTAAGGGGCGTCCAGAGTCCAGACCATACCACCCCACTACATAAAACAGTTACATAAACACAAACTATGGAATTGGATACATGTTAAACGTGTGCTGTAAAATAAAAGTTTATAAAATGTTTTTTTTTTTTCAATATAGGCTTACGCTTGACCACAATCACACCTGATGGAAAGTGATGATGCGGCCTAAGATGGGACGCACTTGCCTAGAAGATGCCTATTCACTCTTGATTTAAAGATACCCGGATAGTCCAGTCGGAGCTTCATAGCTGAGACGCACCCTTATATAATTTTATGCTGTATTCGCGCAACATTTTGTATAGCTATGGCCATGGGAAATGCCCAATGCAATCCAATGCAACATATGAAGTAAAATGTTGCAACAATAATAAATTGGCTCCAAAATTTGTAGCTGAATATGACGTAGCAATCCACATGACCAGAATATACTGACAAATATATGTTTATACTTTATAATACTGTATCCTAGTTGTACTTTCCACATAAAAAAGGTTTTTATACACATTATTATCGTCTTTTTTAATACATTTACTTTTATATTAACTATACACATAATATTTTTAATGCTATTATTTATTTAATATTACAACACCCCCAGATATGTCTACCTATTACACACTCAAACTCTTATCACAATTTTTTTTTATTGAAGGGATTATTTTTTTACAAACTTTATACACAAATAGAACTGTATTTTTTCTTCTCAATATAATACAGATTATAAAAAACAAAACTAACATAGAAAATAACTTAATAGTCTATTATGTATTACCACCTAAGTCCTATTTAAATAATCGAAAATAAGACTACATAATACAATATAAAAATAAAATACTGTATGTTACCCAACAATTTTATTGTTTGAAATATACGAGAAAAAATAATTTCTTCTAACCAAAGATTGATCAGGCGTGGAATTCGAGAGAGTAAGTAGTAATAACATAAAGCCTTGAAATCTTGAATCATACCCATCTACGCTACATTAGAAACTATATAAACAAAACCAGACGTCAACAATTTACTTGATTATGGTGCAAAAGAATTAATTAATAAACGTTGACTATGAACAAATAATATAAATATGTATACTACATTTATAATAGAAATATAAGTTATACTTGTATTAAAGTGGGTAAATGAAACATAAAATAAGTTTATTCTTTTATACTTCTCAGTAAGTATATGAAAACTTATAAAAATTGGAATAAGAGAAAAAAAATTGACTTTTTAAATTATGAATAAGGATTCATCAGTATTTTTATACATTAAAAAAAAAAAAAAAGTATCTATGTTCAAAACCTTTATAACTAAAACCTCACGCAAAGTGCTCCACCCACTAAACAGCATGATTAAAATTTGTACCACTTTATAAGTACTTTATCAAAATTGGTAACAATAATGGCAACACTTTGAAAATACAGGGCCACAGCACTGAACTTTAATAGCAACAATGTGATAATCGCAAACCATTTCGACTTGCTGATACTGTCTCCGATATGTAAGTATGCTTTCTTTACTTTCATTTTTGGCCCAACATTGACAGCAAGGCTATGTACACTGATTTTACTAAGAGTACATTAAAACCATGGTCGCTAATCAAGTTCGGTGCCATGCAACTGATATGGTCAAAAGTGCGGTATAAAGCATACTGTTAGTGGGTACAAAACCTTTTTTACTACCACAATTAATTAATATAGACATTTTCGTTTTACTGAACAAAACGTAACCATGCGCCGAACGTTTTTTCGATGACAATTAATCATAAAATAAGCATAATAATCGATAGTGTATTACGCGTCGTTACGTTTTGAATGCAATAGCAATTAAAAACCTATGTTTATCACCAATCACTATCACCCAATCCTTTGGCGGTGGTTCACACGCACCGCATCACAAATTATACACATATCACTTCCGTATCATACAATTATACACCTAGTCGTTTCCTCATTCATATTATACACTTAGTCGTCAATTCGTCATTTTCTATACACTTAGTCGTTTTCGCGGTTCGTTACACGCACTGATTGTGAGTGTTTGCACACGTGTTTATAGAGTATGGAAGATGTCCCGAGCGTTATCCTTGGAATAACGCTTGTAGGAACACTCGCTGAATCAGCTGCCACTGTAAAGATGATTTTATTATTAATAGAGAATACCCACTACGTTAAGTGAAATAGCGTTCTGGTACGATGACTTCTAATGGCTAGAATTACGTTAATTTTTTTCAATTTCATGGTCCATCTATTCAACTGATTTTAAAGAATTTTGGCACACTAGAACCTAAATGTAGATAGAGTATTTACTCTTTACTTTACTACTTTTATTTATTATTTATGAAAATTTTATCAAAAATATGATTACTGATGTACCACAGCTGGACATACATATTATGTTGCTTTTAGGGATTTCCCACTAAACAATATTATCACTTGTGTTCACATCTCTTCTGCTTACTACTCCTGACTAGACTTATTGAAGAACAATATTATAAATGCGAAAGTTTGGATGGATGGACGGATGTATGGATGGATGTTTGTTACTCAATCACGCCCCAACGGCTAAACGGATCTGGATGAAATTTGACACAGAGATAGATTATCGTCTGGAATAACACATAGGCTACTTTTTATCCCGGAAAATTAAAGATTTCCCGCGGGTACCGAAAAACCTCAATCCACGCGGACGAAGTCGCGGGCATTAGCTAGTTGAAGAATAAAGAAACAAAATGGGTAAAAGGCTACCTTCTATTGGCCAAAGCCCGTCGTTTGGCGGTCTGCCTCTGATGCTCAAACTCGAAGTCCTCCTCAGTAAGGTTGAGGCGTTGCATGTGGTACATCAGGTAGTCTTCTGTGAGGATCCCCTCGGGAGGGTGTCTCAACACCTCCAGGGTCTCACACAGACCCGAGGCGCGTTTTCGCACTTTTGCCGGCCCTAGCGCCCCGGCTAGGACCACTAGGGCTGCTTTGAATAGCACCTACAAAATAAATTATAAATTGGTGATTTAGTACAATTTAGATCTAATTAATACGTTGAGAATAATTTGGAAGATTTATGTGGTGTGTGCCGGTGCGAATTGCTGGCTTACTGGGCGGTGAATATTGCAAGCTGCAAGTGCAAGATACACACATAGATTTGTCTATATTATGATTTAGCAAATTAGCGGATTATAGCAAATTAAATTTCTAGCTCCTTCATTATCATGGACTTCCGCAAAGTAATGCCTACTTCTATCCAATATTCCATTTAGATCTGTTATGTGGTACCAGTAAACCTTAACTCTTTCGCATAGTTTAGTTACTGTCATAATGTGTCCTGTTCAAAATACATAATTGGAGGTGGTGTATTATTCCAGCATCTAGTAGCTGTGTATCTCACCTTGACTCCCTCGCACAGGAAGCAGTCCCATACTCGCAGTAGACTATCCCAAGGCAGCGTGCGAGTGAGAGCGCAGAGGAACCACTCCGTCGCGTACAGTACAGGCTCCACTCGATGCTTGCCCAAGTGCCTGTGAACTGCTGGCGCGGTCCTTCTTAGTAGCGCGTGTAGTATGTCGCCATCGCGTTGTAACACCTGCCAATCCATATCCATACTAATATTATAAATGTCTGTCTGTCTGCTAAACTTTCACGGCCCATCTGTTCAACCGATATTGATGAAATTTGGTACAGGGATAGATAGGAGGGATAGGGGGAGGATAGTTTTTATCCTGGGGAAGGACATAGGCTACTTTTTATCCCGGAAAACTCGAGAGTTCCCGCGGGAATCAAAAAAAATTACTTATCTCTTCAACCAGCTTCGGCCGTGGCTAGTTACCACCCTACCGGCAAAGACGTGCCGGTAGACGATGCCGTGTAGAAACCGAATAGGGGTATGGGTTTAATATAACTGCCATGCCCCTAACAGGTTAGCCCACTACCATCTTAGACTGCATCATCACTTACCATCAGGTGAGATCGCCGTCAAGGGCTAACTTGTAGTGGATAATAAAAAAATAAAAAAAAAAACAAATTCAACTCCAGTGAACTCCTCACCTCCAGGCCAGGGTTGTAGTACCCGCTGAGGTACTTATCGCTGATGCTGACTAGGCACCAGAAGGCTTGCACCGCCGGCATGTGCATCAGAAGGAACGCCGCGACGGGCGCCTGTGCTTGGAAGTACCCCACCTTAGGGTTCAATACCGAATACGCTTTCAACACGCAGAACAGCTCTTGTTGCCTGAAATAGACGAGATAAACTTCAAAAAAACGGACTCCATCATCAACATCATCACCCTACTTGGGTATTTACTGTTGATTGCTCTAATGGCTCTGATAGTTCCTTAGTTAAGATGATTTGTGAGATGGTGATAATAAAAAAAACCCGGCTGAGTTTGTTGGGACTCTTTTCAGACCAGGGCGCGTTTGGAAACCTCGTAGCTTTAGTTTTAAGATACCGTAACTGGTTATCACCATCATGTTTTATAAGTAAGTAATTTTTAACGTCAATAAGTGTACCTACAGTGTACCCATATTGAATAAATGATTTGAATGATTGATTTTAACTAAAAAAATAGTCACTTCCCACCACTTTGTAAGAGTTTGCAGTTCATAAACACCGACTATTATTGTACTAGCATTATGCGGAAGGATGTGGGAAGTGGGAACCCACCGCATCATTATCCCAAGAAAACTCCTACCATTATTTGATTAATGGAAAGGGGTCACGTCACGACCATGTGGAATACGACACAGAGAGAGATTAGATGATCCCCGCGAACTGAGATAGATTAGATTTAGATTTTTCTCTTTGATTTTTCAGTTCAAACGTTAATGTTTGAGATCCGATAACGGCAAATGTTTTCCACAATATACAGAGAACGCTAATATTTTCATTTTATCTTATCAGTAAATGAGTCCCCTTCATCCGCACCACTGCATTATAAGTCTCCTGCTTACTTTTTAATTACAAAACTTATCAAAAAGTAAATACAGTGAAATATTTGTTAAATCATTAACCTAGATTCATTCTTTACAATAAAAACTAATACTTCAATTCCTTTTTTAAACTATAACTTAATAAAAGTAATCATACTCATATTATAAATGCGAAAGTGTGTCTGTTTGTTGGTTTATTGATTTGTTGGTTTGTCCTTCAATCTCGCCGCAACGGAGCAACGGATCGACGTGAATTCTGGCATAGATATGGTTAAAACCTGGAGAGTGACATAGGCTACTTTTTATCCCGGAATAACAAAAAACTTAAACCACGCGGACGAAGTCGCGGGCATCAGCTACTAACTTTATAAAAATAATATAGATGTATTTGGCATTGGTTGCATTTGGTGTATGCACGGTCCACCGTTGAACTTATTGGCTAACTTTTAGTGGAATAAAAGAAACACAAAAGAAAAAGAGCAAATAGTTTATCTCACCCGAGGCCCTCTTCGCGTATGAACATCTCGTGGTAGGGGAACTGGCGGTGCAGGTCTTTGCGGATGTCCTCCATGCACTTGGGGTCGCCGGGCGCCTTCAGCAGCTCCTCGTACTCCTCGGGGTGCTTCTCCAGCAGCAGCTGGCCCCCGCACAGGTACAGCCACGCCTTCGGTCTCACTGAGGCGGGGATGCCTGAAACAAAATTAACAGTGAAGGTACCTGAAGTTTAATTCGCTATAATCCGCCACAGTAGACAAATCTATGTCGTACAGTGTGTATCTTGCACTTGCAGCTAGCGATATTCACCGCCCAGTAAGGCAGCAATACGCACTTGCACAACACCACACCACACAAATCTTCCAAATTATTCTCAAGTTCTCAACGTACCTACGTTTCACTCCGACACCGGAGCATCTTCAGGAGATGTTGACGCGACAATACACGATTGTCTTTACAATCGAAAATTCGTCGAAAATCGTAAATCAAACTTCTGTAATCAATGGTGTAATCGTAAATCGTGAATTAAACTTCTGGTTTCTTCATTATCATAGACTTCCGCAAAGTAACGCCTGCTTCTATCCAAAATTAACAGTTAAGTACATTATTCTAAAGTTGGGCCATCGTTTCCTTTAACTTGTCGTAAATAAAAAAAACACTACGATTGTTTAAAATAGTAGCATTAGATGTGAAATGGCTAAGACTTTGGCCTCCTATTCGTGGGGTTTCGTGGTTCGAATTAGGCACAGGCCTTTAGAACCTTTTCACCTGAATTGCCTCAAAAAACCTGCTAATTCTGCTTCGATGTCTCATTAAGTGGAATCCTATTTGAATTAGAATCTCACATATGTATTTGTTAAACTATACCTAAATGTACCTACCTATCTATACTAATATTATAAAGGCGAAAGTTTGGATGTATGGATGCATGTTTGTTACTCAATCACGCCCGAACGGATCTGGATGTGGCATAGAGATAGATTATAGTCTGGAATAACACATAGGCTACTTTTTATCCCGGGAAATTAAAGAGTTCCCGCGGGATTTATAAATCCTCAATCCACGCGGACGATGTCGCGGGCAACTTACCTTTCCGGCACCGCTCGCGGACTTTTTTGTAGTTTTTGTTCATGAACGCCTCCCAGTTGTTCAGCATACGCAGCCATTTCTGTTCCCGCTTCAATATTGTGCTCGGTGATAAGGTCCGTTTTCTGAAAACAACAAATTACAATTGAAACACAAAATATACTTCAACCTGCATATACGAGTAAGTAAGTCTATTACCAAATAATGTTGTGCGTCTATTCAATTGGTGGCAGGAACATAATAATATTCAAATTCAAACCTTTTTTATTCAAGTTGATTTTGAAAAGTGCTTTTAAATAGTCTAGTGAATCTACCACTGGTTCGAAATAGAGACATTTCCATGCTCTTTTATCATTTACATAATCTTCAACAGTATAATTAATAAGCTTTTTTCAGGAGCATACTTTTAATGGATTTCTCTGACTTGTGACGTAGAAGAGTTCTTTTATAATAGGGATGATGCCTATATCAAAATAAAATTATTTCGAACTGATTATTAAATAGAGGGTCTTCCAAAAAACCTAAAATTCACATCCTCGGTTAGTTTTAAGTTTGATAACCATTTTAAAATATAGATTAAAGTAAAAAGTGCGTTCAAATTTGATGACGTCACAACTGTGAATTTCATACCAACTTCCATACTAGAAGCGCGTTTTTAAGTTTGTTAAAGAGTTGCTGATTTGATTGAGTTGTCATCATCCCTATTCCATGGACAGGAATGCGGGGAACAACGAGCGTATACTTAATACGCTCGTTGTTCTATCACTTACAACAAACGTAACACTTTTCAGCCCCCCAATCATGTAAGAATGGCCGATGAAATCGTTAAAGTTCTGCGGCAAAGTAAATAAACCATAACAACATTAAATTAGAGTTAAATTTCGTGTACCCATTCTTATACGTTTAGGTATGTACGATACTCTAAGTCTAACGTATAAGAATGGATACACGAAATTGAGCTCTAATTCAATGCTGTTATGGTTTATATTACTTTGACGCTGAACCTTTACCATTTGATCGACAATTCTTATAATCGGGGGGCAGGTTTCAATTCAATCGACTTAGAGTTGAACGACATAGCAAAATTTGCAGTCTGAGGGGTCATTGGGAATGATGTTGAATAATATCGCGGTTCTAATTAAATGGGGTCAGGATTGCGAGGAACTGACAACAGAGGGCATGTCGCTACTTTTGAAGCTTGAACATTGGACACATATATCCATAGTTATATTAGCACACGTATTCTTGCAAGCTGACATCCTGGCTATATGATTAAGGTTGAACAGTCAAGCTTCCAAACCTCATGTAAATTGGAATTGGAATTCTGAACCAGTGGTAGAGTCACTCAACGATTCATAATTACTTTAAAAGTTTATTTAAATAAAAAACATTATTTATTATTATAAATATAATAAAGACTTGATGAAATGAAATGATTTAAGTATTTCACGTAGGACAACTTTTACCACTTATGATAAGTCGTAAGAATCTACCACCGGTTCGGTAAGCTGCCCCCCGATTATGTAAGAATTGTCGATCAAATAGTAAAGGTTCAGCGTCAAAGTAATATAAACCATAACTGCATTGAATTAAAGTTCAATTTCGTGTATCCATTCTTATACGCTAGAGTATCGTACATACCTAAACGTATAAGAATGGGTACACGAAATTGAGCTCTAATTTAATGCTGTTATGGTTTATTTACTTTGCCGCAGAACTTTAACAATTTCATCGGCCATTCTTACATGATTGGGGGGCTGATTCTACAAAGAAGAACCGACAAGAAACTCAGCAGTTGCTCTTTACTGTTCTTTACTGTTCAGTCTGCATAACCGTTGTACAGAAATTTAAGGAAATATGTATTAATATAGGGAAACACAACAAAACAAAAGCGCTTACAATCACTTCGAAGGACAGCTCTCCTTCCCAACAATAGATTTTCCTTGTGGATGTGAACTTTTTTTGTAAATCTATACGCCGAACAGCAAACAATAACGTGCCTTTTAGAATATGGACAATACAAAAAGGACACAAATAAAGCGCAAGATGTAAAAATCGAAGCCGAAGAATATATCTCACAGTTTAAAGTCTACGAGGCTTACGTTATAACTGTATAGGTACTGTAACTGTAACTATATGAACATCGACTGCAACTTGACAAATTGGCCAGCCTACAATCATGTACGTGCTAGATATGGCCAACCCGCCAATCATGTAAGAATGGTCGATCAAACGTTAAAGAATTTCGTCAAAGTAAAATGAATCATCACGGCATTGAATTAGAGCTCAATTTCGTCTGCCCATTCTTATACGTTTAGGGTATCGTACATACCTAATATGGTGGTGTGATTAATATCACACCAAATACCTGGGGCACATAGTAACTGAGGATTTGTCCGATGTTAAAGATATGGAAAGGGAACGCAGGGCGTTGGCGGTCCGATGCAATATGTTAGCTCGTAGGTTTGCACGTTGCAACAAGGAGGTAAAGCTCACACTATTTAAGGCATATTGCCAAACGTTTTACACGTGCAGCTTATGGGTGACATATACGCAGAGGGCCTACAACGACCTGCGAGTCCAGTACAATAACGGATTCAGAGTGCTGTTGGGGTTGCCCCGTTTCTGCAGTGCGTCACTGATGTTTGCTGAAGCCCACACAGATGACTTCCATGGCATTATGAGGAAAAGAGCAGCATCAATGATGAGTAGGATGCGGGGGAGTTCCAACGGTATTCTCAATGCACTCATGGAAAAATTTGAAAATCCTTTTGTGAGACACTGGGTGGGCATGCACATGCACTCCCAGTGTTTTGCAAACGGTAGATATAATGTTAATTAACACCACTAATATAGTTATAAGTTCTTTTTTACTAACACAACTAACTTTAGATATAGTTTAGTAGTATTGTATGATTAATTATTATGGATGATATGTCTGAAATAAAGATTATATTATATTATTATATTATTATTAATATGGTGTGATAGTGTGTTGACTATTCGATCGTACACTTTGTTTCCCTTGTATAGTATAAGTAGTTAGGTACGAATATTCTAGTATTTTTAAAGTGCTAATCTTTGTTACTCAAGTGTCCCTTATGCAAGCTAAACGATTGTTTTTGGATGCTTGAAAAAATTCATGGCAGTACTTAGTAAGTATCTATACCTACTAACATTATAAATGCGAAAGTTTGGATGGATGGATGGATGTATGAATGGATGGATGTTTGTTACTCAATCACGTTAAAACGGCTGAGCGGATCTGGATGAAATTTGGCAAAGAGATAGATTATAGTCTGGAACTATAATACACATAGACTAATGTGTGTGTAATAGACTAATGGATATATAAGTTAATTACATTAGGTAAAGGAACTAATGGCCGACACATTAAGGAGCCCGCGAACTTTGCTCTTCTCTAAAAAACATTAATTGCAATGGAACAGTAACAGTAATTTATATGGGTCTAGTAACTTTTAGATTATACTCTTCTATTGTAAAAACATTAATATTCAACAGTTTTCTAAACAAAATTTCAATTTTATTGAATCTAGCCCGAGTCACCAATAGATGACACCCCAAAAAAGTTAAGTCACTAATAGTCGACACCCCCTTTGCACTAATAGATGACATGCATTTCTCATGTCGTTTTTCGAGTAAAAGCTCATTTAGGGATAAAAATAATGTTTAAATTCTTCACTAAACAAGAATGAGTTCGTATTTTAGAAATCTACACAATTAAAAGGCTTCTTTCACACCAAATGCAAAATATTTCTTGGTTTTTTGCCGGTCATATCCCCTGTATTGGATTTATTGTAACTTCGTATACCCCATGACATGCGGAATAGAGAGACAAAGCCATCGACACCGCATTCATCGAAATCTAATGAGTAGTTTAGGAATTATGAATAAATCTATGTGACATACTAATATTCTACACACCCACATCAACACAGACACGCACACTAAGACAATACTGACACTGTAGGGGGTGTCATCTATTAAATACCTCTTGAACAGTTTTGCACTTTTTGGTTGGCTTGACCTAATAGATGACACTGTCTACTATTAGTACGGGTTATCAGAAACGTACGAAACTTAGACAGAACTCTATTTATAGGTAATAGAAACGATTCCCATTCCCAGATTTACAGGAAATTAATTTAGGCTGTAACCCTAAAAGATGACACCCCTGTCATCTATTAGATTTTCACTGATTTTTGGTACTAATAGATGACACCCCTTAAAATGTGAGAAATACTGCACGAAATTGAAAATAAGTTATCTAATCATGTTATTAAACTCATGGTTACTCATAACAAACATTAATAATAGTAAAAAGTCATGTAATTATGCAAAAAACACATCTTTGAAAATTTAGCGTCCTTAACAAAACCGTTAAGAAAACACCGCACGCGTACACTCTCACTCACATCATTTACTAAAACTGACGCCATTCAAATTTTCGGTTAGGAACCACGCTATAAGTTTTTGGCCGTGCGTCAAAGATGACTCTAGGTGTCTGTAAGTTCAATTGGTTTTATTTTATGATAAATATTGATCTTAATTTTTGAGGTTTTATCCGAAAGTGTCATCCTTTAGTTCCCTGTCGGCCATTAGTTCCTTTACCTTAATACTATTTATCCCGAAAAATTAAAGAGTTCCCGCAGGAACCAAAAAACCCTCAATCCACGCGGATGAAGTCGCGGGCATCAGCTAGTATACAACCAAGTTAAAAGGGAAACTATCACAGCTAAGTTTACAAGTTTACTAAGTTTACAAGGCTTTAACATGTAACGGGCAACTACGGAACTCTACACTCCGCGTGGCTCGACACACACTTGGCCGGTTTTACTTTACAACACCAACCTGTAAGGCCGGCCTACACGGACAGCTTGAAGCAGTCAGGATGGACTGCTTAAAGCTGCGACTACGTGAACTACAGTCTTCTACGTACACACATACAGTCCGCGCAAGAGCTCCGAGGAATCGGGGTCTAAAGAAGCGACGGCTGTAAGTACGCCACCCCCGATCGTCGCTCCATATCCAGCTCGCTCCCAGAACTAGTTTCGAGCTTGACGCGTGTAATTTTGCGATAGCAGTATTGTTTTGTACTTTAAACAACTCTAGGTCATTACTTTAACATTACATAGGATTCCTCGGAGCTCACGCGCGGCCTATACCTACATGGAACCGCTCGAGCAGTTGCGACTGCTTCAGGATGGCAGCAGTTAACCATGGTAGCTTCAAGCTGTTGGCTATGACTGCTCGAGCAGTCCGTGTATGGCCGGCCTAACTATGTCTCACTAATACATTCATCCCGATTACTCCACTCGAGGTTTATGAGTGAGACAATCGCACCGCTATCGCAAAGCGCGACCAATATCGATTATTATCAGTTTGATCGATTACGATTAACGATTCACCCCGCACTGAGTAATAAGTAGCCTATTAATATCTGCCCCTCGATTGTGTATAAGGAAATCGTAATCGTTTGTCAAACGGATAATCCTATCCTCTTAGATTCAGAAGGGTTTTGGCCATGGCCCACCACGCTAGCCAAGTGCGGATCGGCAAACTTCTCAGTTCTCACACCATAGATATTTTTAAGAATACTAAGAAAAACTCTTGGGTAGTCAGGTTTCCTCATGAAAATCAAAAACTTTTAAACCAAATGCTTGAAATAGTAATTACCCTGAGGTACATGTATTATGAATTGTATATCTTAGGTAAGCGTTTACTTACGCAGCGGGCATAACTACAGGTAAATACGTGACTCTTTATCAGTAGAAAGCAAAAATACGTCACCTACGAATGACTAACTAACTATA
This sequence comes from Erebia ligea, assembly GCA_917051295.2. Lineage (NCBI taxonomy): Eukaryota > Metazoa > Arthropoda > Insecta > Lepidoptera > Nymphalidae > Erebia > Erebia ligea. Next base: position 16,465,561 of record OU785228.1, read on the forward strand.
CATTACAGAGGGCCGAGTGGGAGATTTTTTACGTATTCGATCGCGTCAACGTTATCTACCATTTTTATAAATGAATTGATCGAGCGCCAGCTTTTTAAGCGCTTGACAATTGGGTATTTGACAACTAGTCAAATCAGCAACTTTTTTCGAACCACCTAGTACTAGTTATTATTCTGTGGAACCACAAAACCTCTTAGCATGGGACTTTGTATGGAATTCTGAATTGTGACGTCATCAAAGTTCGGCGCACTCTTTTACTTTAATCGATAGTTTAAAATGGTTATTCAACACAAAACTAGCAGGGGAAGTAGATATTACGGCTTTTGGGAGATCCTCTATTAAATAATCGGTAAAAAATAATCTATTTGAATAGTTGTGAAATACCCAATTGCATACATATCGTAGTTACTTAACGTTGTCACGGTCGAATGGGAGGAAAATCTCCCACTAGGCACTCAGTATACAAATTTCATTGAAACGTGAAACCGTTCGATAAAACACTTGAATAAACAAATGATTCTGAACTATTCTGCAGGTAAATTTGTAAAATAATTTCAATGTCATGAAATACCTAATCCATGTATTTAAAACGAGCTAATAATTGTGAGTCAGACTGCCCCACCAAGGATTCCGCAACTGAGCAGCTTTTTTTTTTGGGACCACCGAATAGTGGGAAGGGTAGGGTATCTCCACGCTGACAGAATTTTCAATGAATGAACGAGAAGTTTAATTCGCTATAATCCGCCACAGCAGACAAATCTATGTGGTACAGTGCGTGTCCTTCACCAATAGCATGCGAACACCCACCACCCAGCAATTCGCACCGGCACCGCACCACACCACACAAAACCTCCAAATCACTCTCAACGTACGTTTCACTCCGAAACCGGAGCATCTTCAGGAGATGTTGACTCGACAATGCACGATTGTAAAGAAAGAAGATTGTAAGAATTTTCAATGCAAAAGTCTGTCAGCTTGGAGCTTGTCCCTCCCCAGTCTTGCCCCTGTCACCGCGCAGCTGCTCTGTCTAGACGTCACCGTTGAATGACTGCTACTGGCAGGAAATAACGAGTTACCATTTGACAGTACTGTTCAATTCAAATAATAGATGGGTGCTAATATCCTTGCTATTTTAAAATTGAAAGTTTATATATATGACGTAACTGCACGCCCCTAAATAGATGTTAGTAGGCCCCCAGTACTTTTCTGCTAACTACTCTGCCTCACTATCCTGACCTGCCCTGCCCTTGTATGAAACGATCATTACACCTAACGGCGAGTAGTAATGGTAATCACGGGTTTTGAAGACCTCCCTGGCGCAGTGTTGAGCGCCGTTGTCTTAACGTGAGGAGATCCCGGGTTCGATCCCCGGCAAGATCAATTTGGGAATTTATAATTTCTGAATTTTCCCTGGTCTGTGGCTAGTTACCACCCTACCGGCAAATACGTGCTGCCAAGCAATTTAGCGTTACGGTGCCGTGTAGAAACCGATTAGGGGTATGGGTTAATTATAAATGCCATGCCCCATGTTAGCCCGCTTCCATCTTAGACAGCATCATCACTTAACATCAGGTGAGATCGCAGTTAAGGGCTAACTTGTAGTGGTTAAAAAAACTCTACAGGTAACTTCAGAGAGTTATTTTAGCCTTATGCAAGACATTAAGCAGAAATCCCACTTACGACAAATAGCTAGGCAGCTAACAGCAAGCTGTATGCTCTTTATGTAATAGAAAAGGTGATTAACCATTAAATTACTTTTCCCATGGTTAAGCAATGGAATAATGAATGCCGACTAACGATAAAGAAACGCGTGGAATTTCTTATATTGAACGCTAATTAGTTGCATAATTTTAGTGCCAGCTAATGTTTATTATCCGCTAAAATAACGCAGATTTTAAGTTTAATTTACTTACTTTGAGTTTTCTTTTTTATCCACTACAAGTTAGCCCTTGACTGCGATCTCACCTGATGGTAAGTGATGATGCAGTCTAAGATGGTAGCGGGCTAACCTGTTATATTAAACCCATTCCCCTATTCGGTTTCTACACGGCATCGTACCGGAACGCTAATCTACTACAGGTTAACCCTTGACTGCGATCTCACCTCTTCTGATGTCTTTGCCGCGGTGGGGTGGTAACTAGCCACGGCCGAAGCCTCCCATCAGGCCAGACCAGGGAAAATTCAGAAATTATAAATTTCCATACAATGCCGGGGATCAAACCCGGGACCTCCGCATGTTAAGGCAACAGCGCTCAATATTGCGCCACGGAGGTCGTCAAAAATTAATTGGCATAAGTAGGTTCCTAGAAAGCGAAAATCTTATTTTATTCGAGATTGGTGTTAATAAATTATTTGCTGTTTACATCGTTGAGTGTGGCGTTTCGCTATTATTAATGATAAGTAATAATGTTTGAGAAAAAATCCATCTGAATTTGTATTTAAAACTAAAGCATACCTATTATCTAAATATGTCGGGGGTTGGAACGAGTCGCATAATTCGGTATGTATTACTAGCTAATGCCCGCGACTTCGTTCGCGTGGATTGAGGGTTTTTGGTTCCCGCGGGAACCTTCCCCGGGATACAAACTATCCCTATACCAAATTTCATCAAAATCGGTTGAACAGATTGGCCGTGAAAGCGTATCAGACAGACAAACAGACAGACACAATTTATAATATTAGTATGGAATTAGTATGGATATCAATCGAGTGAATTTAAAAGTACCTAAGTAAGTTGTTGATAGTATCAAGGTTAATGCAGCAATTAGGTATGCACGCAAAACTGTTAGAAAGTTGCTACTTTATGTTTGGGAAGTTGTGAAACTAACAAAAAACTATTTTAAATATTATACATGTACCTACGTGTAGTATCCAGTCCATGACTCAATAATTTACAGGTGTTTACGTTTTTTGGTATTCCATATTGGAATTTTTTATCAGTCTATGGTCTTCAGAGGCCGAATTGTCTAAGCAAATCGTAATAATTTGTCAGTTTAAAACGTATTACTCAGACAGTAATTTTAGGAGTTCATACATGCTTTTTGACGTGCAGGCGTCTATGAACTCCTTATACAGGTCGATTTATACGTTTGACAAACGATTACGATTACGATTTCCTTATACAATCGGGGGGCAGATCTATTAATACTCACACTAAAAAAGCAGAAGTGTGTCTGTCTGTTACTTACCTTTTCACACTTAAGTGCTGTTGAAATATCATTAAAATCTTCTCATCATCATCAGCTTTCATCTTGAAGAACATAGGATGCTCTTGACTTCAAGAAGCAAAGAATTTTACTTTGTCTAATTTTTAAAAAAACTTTTTTGATAATTTTTTAGAGATGGATCATAATATTTTCTATGTACCTATTATACATAAAAAAACTTACCAACTGTAGTTCCAGACCAAGTAAGAAGTAAACGCATAGTGCCATTGAAAGCCAGACATCCTAAACATTTTGAACATCTACATCTCTTTGCTCAGTTGGACTTCGCAAAGAGCTTAAGAATGGCAACATTTTTCACTTGGTTGGGTAGTATCAGTATTCCCCTCAATTAATATTAGTCATAATGATCGAGGGGATCATAGAAAGAGAATCGAATTCAAGATGGAACAACTCCACACAATATAGGCAATCGAAACTGTTCCTGAAGTCATTCGATAAAAAGAAGACAAAACAACTTATGTCGCTAAGCAGAACCAATATAGCACTTATAGCAGGCATAACAACGGGACATTGTCTGCTCAATAGGCATCTCACAATAATGAGAATTGAAGAAGATCCATCATGCCCAGAGTGTGGCGAGGAAGAGACCAGCTTTCACTTCATAGCTGAGTGCCCTATGTACTCACTGGTAAGATGGGAATTACAAGGTAAGGACAGGATTAGTGAAGAAGACCTAAGGTATCTCTCCATAGGGGATATTGTAAGGTTTGCAAAAGCCACAGGCAGGTTTGAGGGGGGGTAGGCTGCCGGGACACCAGTAACCTGTGTCCTAACACGGGGAAATGGGTGGAATGGTTCAAATTGTTGGACCGATCACCCGCCGGGCCACGGCGGGCGTCCCCTCCATAAGTATATATAATATTAGTCATTCTTTACTTTACTAAACGACAATGAATAATTTTGTTTTCTAAAAATAATACATAAGTACCTAACTTTAGTTTATAATGATTCTACTTTACTAAAAGCTATTTTAATTTATTCTTAAAAAGGATTTAATGATATTTCAACAGCACTTAAGTGTGAAAAAGTGAAATTCATATTTTCCCTCAACCACTAATAACTAAGTAAGTAGCACAGGCAATAAAAAATAATTGTGGTATTAAGTGGGCCTTCATAAAGCAACCTTCAAATTACGACAGACAATTAGAACAGTATGAAAGACTAATTGCTCAGTTCTTACATTCTAATTGAAAACAGCACCTCACCGATTTTAATTTTTTTGAATTTTAACCATCTATTGTGTACAGTAACTGTAAAAATTAACTGTACAATGCATAATTAGCGCATGTGAAACTTTTTAGCAGTGAGAGTACAAGTAAAAATGAAATTTTAATTTTATATGGACTCAGAAAAGAAAAAATACAATGTTTTTTTCTGATGTTAATTTAATTATCCTTAATAATAACAGTTAATTTTGCAACCAACTTTTAGGTAATTATGGCATTTCTGTTATAGGTCTGATGCATACTTACTAAATGGTATATATGGCAGAAGCATATCATAGCATATCAGCTCTTTGATAACACCTTAAAATCAACTTTATCTACTTTTTAATAAGGTTCAAATTTGGTATAGACAAATGAATACATGCAAGAGACTCAGATGTCTATATCAAAGAAAATAATGCTTTGTTTGAATTGTAATCAAAGAAGATACTGGTTCACTTTGCAGGTGTGCATTGTCCCTTAGTAACTCCCTAACACTTTGAATTTTTCTGGGGTCGATATAGACTATGTGAGCCTTAATTTCATTTAAGTGAGGATGAAGGGAGGGTGGTGAAGCGATCCTGGGACCCCATTTTAAATTAATTACAATTGCATGCAAAAAAAATTGGATTATTTTTTTCCGAAATTTTTCATTGGGTTGTTGTAATCTTCATGATCTGCTGAATTTTGTAGCTAATAGTGTTAAATAAGTACTAGTCAGCGGGAAACAAATTTGAACAAATATACTTAGTGCTAAGTAATAGTTTTATATGAATAAAAATTTAAAAGTTCTTTAGCTTAAATAGAGTATTTTTACAGCAAACAGATGGTACACTCATTGCCAACAGACATAGACCTTGGTGAGTTGTATGTGCATAGGTGTAAAGCCTTTATGAATAAAACATTTTATGATCAAGAACTATTTTTATATTATTATCTTGTCAAGTAGTGTTAAATAATAGCATCAATAATAACTATTGACACAGTTCTAAATCTAGTGCTGTCCTTTCCACAGGGAGATGTGTCAACCAAGTTATAGCAACATATTTAGAGCTGTCATTTTAGTTTAGAGATTGTGTCCAACAGTATTAAGCACAATCTCTAAACTAAATTAAATTAACAGGGCTTCTTTTTAAATTTATTTTTATTCCACTACAAGTTAGCCCTTGACTGCAATCTCACCTAATGGTAAGTTATGATGCAGTCTAAGATGGTAGCGGGCTAACCTGTTAGAGGTATGGCAGTTATATTAAACCCATACCCCTAGTCGCTTTCTACACTGCCTAAATCTAGTGATATCCCTTTCCCTAGGTAGCTTTATAACACAGATGGCAATACAGTAATCTTGCCAATTGACAGGTCTAACACCTGCCCCCCTAGCCAAGTTACATCAGTTTTATTCTCTTTCTATAATCGTTAACGCTTTAGTGAAACCAGAGACGATTCACTATTCTTTTTGGTTGGGCTTTAGTATACATACCGCGAGGGGGGGGGGGGAGGGGGGGCGAGGGGGAGGGGGGGGAGGGTGTCTACTCCCCCTCCAAGCCAAACTTGTAGGAACCTAATAGTTTTCGAGATATTAATTTTTTTTTAATTTTGAGGTTAGGTTCTCAAATTTCCTGCCTAACACTGATAGTTATGACGGAGATTGGGTAAAAGTAGCTTGGAGGGTGGGAGGGAGGGAGAAGGAGGGGGTATTACCTTTATATCTTGTAATTATACCTACTTTAACCTACCCTTATATCTTTTGTTTTAGGTAGTGGAAAAGGTTAATTTCTGAAATGGAATGGGCTACGCCAGAAGACTCGCTTCGTCGCCCCTGAATGAAGCTTCGCCTACTCGACCTTCGTTTCGCTGCGGAGGTCGCCGGCTCGCTTCGCTCGCCACCTCCCCCCTTCGCTCCACTCGGCCTCGTAGGCTCGCTTCATTCAGGACCTCCAACGCGAGCTTCTGGCTTCGCGCTTACAAAAAACACTCTAGGGGCAGGGCAGACAAGACTGCGTGGAGTCGGGGCGTGCCGATTCGGTTTTGTGATCAAAAGTACCTATTTAATAAACATTTAATAACCTACCTTTATACCTTTTTATTTAATTTTATAACCTTGAAACTCTGTGTTTTATTCATGGAATTAGGAATTACCATAGAAATAGGAAGATAATTCCATGGGAATTACGACTATAGTCTTCCTATTTCTATGGTTTTATTCGAATGATTAGAAAAAAACGTCAAATAACGTCCATGGAACGGATTTTAATCACAGATTAGGTACTCAAACGCCAACGAGTCTTTAGTCTATGGTACAATCTACGGCAAATGTCGTAAGAAATAGCTAAAAGTGGTGAAGATTGCGAATTTTCAAAAAATTATTTCTCGAAAAGTATTAGTTTCCGACGTAAAATATTTAGTTTCCGACATAAAATATTTTAGTGCAAGGCTTACCACATCAGAATTTTTCTGTAAAAAAATATGTGAACGTCCAAACTCCGCGGTATGTATTCTAAAGCTGAGCCTTCTTTTTTCTCCACTTAAGCATTAACAATTATAGAAAGAGAGTAGACACAACATAATATGTTATGTAACTTGGCTAGGGGGGCAGAGTAAGTATCCTTTTCCACAGGATGCATTTAAGAAATTTGAATGTGGACCTGTTCCAAGAGGCATTTTAAAATTCTGCTGGTTGAATGTACTTACCCAGTCACTTATTATCAAAGAGAAAGAGGTCTTTCCAATAAAATTTACTGAAATCTTAATGTAATAGACATCAAAACTTAAATTAACTTGACAGGGACTCAATTGCTTTTAATTAAGTTCCCAGATTGTATGATGAGTCTTTTATACATTAAGATTGGATCTGTTATGAGTACGACCTAACATTTCAGCTGTTCATAGTTATGGTTGGGAAGAAGTTTATAAACAGAAATCAAAATTTGACTTACGGTTCAGGACTATACTGAGCTCCACCGAAAAAGCCATGTCTATCTGGCTGTGTTGTCACTGACGAGCATATCGAAGCGTTATCCTGCTCACTCCGCTCTCCTCCTGCACTTTTTACGCTTTTTTGCAACGACATTTTACGCCCTACGCCACGGTACTATCACTTAATTCGTATCATCTATCACAAAAACAAACACTATGCCAGATGCGTGAAGTGGGCGTGCGAGTTTATTACAAAACATGCACAAGTCTTCCGGATGTTGACGCCCGAAGCCCGAAGCAAATTCACAAATCAGTCGCGAAGCACATCGCGCACAAAATCCTTGTTCCGTTTACAACTATCATAACTTGAACACCTGCGTACAATCAGCAAATAAAGCTATAGTAAAACATTGCGTGTGATTCAAAGCACAAATTGAAATAAATTGTCATGTTTTAAAAATCCACATTTTTTGCCAAAAATGCTGTGGTTGGTTCTCTGCTCTTACGTCATTTGACAATTTGGTAGGTTATTCGTCTGTGGTTGTTGGGCATTGCACAGATAAATCAAGATAAGGCTCGATACACACTGTGAAAATACGTTTGTAACGTAGACCACAGACATATAAACTCTGTGACGTAGACAGAGCAATGGTTTGTAACCATATAAGAATTTTGCTCTGTAGTACGTTTGTAACGGTAAATTATTGACGTTATCGGGTGTGTTCCAAAATACACTGCGAGCACTGTTCAGTGCTCTTAAGAGCTTATTACACCTTCCTAAATTTAGTCGTCCTAATTAGGATTCAGGAAAGGAAAGCAAATTCATATTTCTGATCACACCTTCCTAAATTTAGTCACTGAATCAGTTTACAGATAAAGTTCGACGGCGTCGGACGTGTCGTGCTAGTGTCGAGTGCAACCACAGATTACATTATACAACAGTACTGGACAGTACTGGAGCCATTGTCCAAAAAATTGGCCTTGCCGTAGCTCTGGCTATTGGCTCAATTAAAATTAATAGATGCCTTTATTTTTTCTTACCAAAAATTAAAAAAAAAATCATTATTTCCCCCAATTTCCCCATTGCCTTCAATCAACAGTCTCATCGGTTTGGTATTGATCGGACGTTGATGACTGTGAAGAGGGGATATGAATGATATGATACAATGTGGATGGTGAAGGATGTGGGGATTGTATTCGGTGTTGGGATGGTAAGGTAGTTATGAAGGGGAGAATCCGAAGATTTGATATGTTGCTGTATAGATGGTGTAAGATGCGTGGATTTTGTTTGGTGTTGGGATATTAAGTTATGAAGGGGAGAATCCGAAGATTTGATACTGGAATACCGTACTGGAATCTAAAAAGTTTTATCAAAAATTAATAAATGGTTATTTGAATTTGCCGCCATCTTCTCCTCCTATCAGGCAGGCGCGGTGATCAGTATTACTTACTCTATGGCGGTGACTGAACCAATTAGGCGACTAAATGCTATTACACCTTCCTAAATTTAGGAAACTGAATGATTTAGTAAGTTAGCAACCATACTTTTTCCTAAATTTAGGATCCTAACTTGCTAAATGCGATTACACTTTTCTGAATTTAGTAACTGAATCATTTAGACGACTAAATTTAGGAAGGTGTAATAAGCTTTTAAACTGTGGAGAAATTCGTTCCGTTATGGACTGACAGTACACTGCCGCAGTATCCTAGGGAAATATATGACGTCATTAATCGACGCCATCTTTGTACTGTGAGCACTGGCGTTTTCTCATAAGGTGCTCTCAGTGCTGAGTGCTGACTGCGTTCCGTTTTAAGCAGTACCCAGTATACCTAACTATAAAGGAACGGCTTCGCAGTGTACTAAATTGAAGTCACACCTGTGCTCGCAGTGTATTTCGGAACACATCTTTTGGATTTTGGCACACCCATAGATAAGTATTGTAATAGCACTTCACGCTGGGACGAGGCGCTCGGGCGCGGCACTCGGCGAGTGCTGCCGAGGCGAGAGGTACCTCTCCACACGCTCGGGTACCTCATTTGCCGGCAAACCGTCGAAGATGCAGGTTGACACTGAAAAAGTCGCTGCTGCAACAGCTTTGTGCGCGCTTACTCATTATAAATTATAATTATGTGCGTACCTATTGCACAAAAAAAAATTGAAATACATATACTTCTTCATATCTAACTGAAAGCCCAAATGCTAAGTTTCCTGGCTATAACTTGAGAAATGAATGACTTTCGTACAAAATTTCAACCCCTATTTTACCCCTTTGGGGGTAGAATTTTGAAAAACTGTGACACACGTATTTCTTTATTTTTTACTTTAAGCTAAAATACCAAGTTTCGTTGATATAATATCTTGAGAAATTATGGACTTTCATACAATCTTTCATCCCCTATTACACCCCTTCGGGAGTAGAATTTTCAAAAACTGTGAAACACATATTTCTTTATTTTTAACTGGTAGCTCGTATACCAAGTTTCATGGATATAACTTGAGAAATGACTGACTTTTATACAAACTTGAACCCCCTATTTCACCCCCTTAGGGGTGGAATTTTGCAAAATCCTTCCTTATTGAGCGCCTACGTCACAAAAGGAACCTACTGTCATAATTTCAAGTTTCTAACCCCAGCGGTTTAGCCTGTGCGTTGATATATAAGTCAGTCAGTCAGTCAGGACTTTGAATTTTGTCCGTGCGCACTCAATGGGGACTATCGTTTCTTTGCTCACCAGTTGGCGCCACTGTTGACTAAGGTCCAGAGGTATAGCTGTCAAAGGCGACTTTATAAGATCGGCGCCGAAACAAAGTTTTAAATCTTGAATCTCATTATGTTTATTAATTTATAACTATCATCATATCGAGTAGCTAGTTCCGCAATGTTGTGCAGTTCCGTTTTGTTCGGAAAAAAGGAGAACACATGTTTCCAAAAGATAAAACTGTTCTAAAACAGTGGCTAGTGGCGTTTCGCAGGAATTCGCAGGATTCTGAGGATTTAATTATATAGGCACTTAATAAATAAAATAAAAATAAATTAATTACTTATTAAACTTATATTTATCCTTCCCTTTCCCTTTAAAACACACGGCTATACAAAAAAATATTAATCATTGTACTTAAATCCATACAATGGATATGATACCTACTGAAAGATGGTTGAGTTGTTAGTTGAAACTACTAAACAATGGTAGATACTAGATTAAGCTGGAAAATTTTGTAGCAATAGCAGGTATCATGTATGTATGATAGTAGGGGCTACTTTCTTTCAAGCAATAAGTATTCATTATTGATCATTTTTATGTACTTATAATAATTATCACACTGATAAACTCATCTTTTATAGAGAAAGTACATTTCACTTCCAATACTGTTAGTTAGTTCTCCAATTAATCCGTCTGGAGAAACCTGAAATGAAACATCTAATATTAATCAAGAGAAATACCTACTATTATTAAATTCTGGTCATCTCACACATAGTAATCTGATCCCAAGATAGGTGTGGGTTGGGCTTTAGTATACATACCGCGAGGGGGGGGGGGGGGGGGGGGGGGGGGGTCTACTCCCCCTCCAAGCGAAACTTGTCGGAACCTAATAGTTGTAAGAGTAGTAGCTTGGAGGGAGGGAGGGAGAAGGAGGGGGTATTACCTTTATATCTTGTAATTACACCTACTTTAACCTACCCTTATATCTTTTGTTTTAGGTAGTGGAAAAGGTTAATTTCTGAAATGGAATGGGCTACGCCAGAAGACTCGCTTCGTCGCCCCTGAATGAAGCTTCGCCTACTCGACCTTCGTTTCGCTGCGGAGCTCGCTTCATTCAGGACCTCCTACGCGAGCTTCTGGCTTCGCGCTTAAAAAAAACACTCTAGGGGCAGGGCAGACAAGACTGCGTGGAGTCGGGGCGTGCCGATTCGGTTTTGTGATCAAAAGTACCTAAATAAACATTTAATAACCTACCTTTATACCTTTTTAGTTAATTCTTAATTATACCTATAACCTTTAAACTCTGTGTTTTATTCATGGAATTAGGAATTACCATAGAAATAGGAAGATAATTCCGACTATAGTCTTCCTATTTCTATGGTTTTATTCGAATGATTAGAAAAAAACGTCCATAGAACGGATTTTAATCACAGATTAGGTACTCAAACGCCAACGAGTCTTTAGTCTATGGTACAATCTATGGCAAATGTCGTACGAAATAGTGAAAAGTGGTGAAGAATTGCGAATTTTCAAAAAATTATTTCTCGAAAAGTATTAGTTTCCGACATAAAAGATTTTAGTGCAAGGCTTACCACATCAAGGTCTTTCTGTAAAAAAAATATGAACGTCCAACTCCGCGGTATGTATACTAAAGCTGAGCCAAGTGTGTCCTTGATGTGCATGAAACCCTTAACCTTTCATGCAGAAGTCTTAGTAAGTAAATATAATATATAATACCTATATTAGGTAAATATATGTAAAAAGAAAAAACACAGCTGTTACCTCGGCAAACAAGCATACTTTTGGCAAAAAATAAGTTTGGAAACAGTAAACAAACTAACCTCTGAATTAGCTGCTCTTTGAGGCCGCCTATTTTTGCGCCTCTTTTTCTTAATTCCGCTTTCAAAGCGTACACATTCATCGCCAAATAATCCATATTTGCGATAATTTCACGAAGGAGATCACTTTTCAACAGGTAAATTAAAGAAATTATAATTTATGTCACGAAGCCCGCCAAAACCAGTGAAAAGTGAATGATATTGGACCTCACGCGACACCAGCGCCCCTAGCGGCAAATTCATACGCGATAGCCCCCAATACACGAGCGTATGGAAGGGCCGCTCGCGCTGGCCACTCGTCACTTTGATCTTTCGTCGAAAAACCGCCCATCAAAGCGAGCGGCGGCGAGGCGAGGCGAGAGCGCACGAGACGACCCGAGCGGGCCTTCTTCACACTGGCGCTCGCCGCCGCTCGCCTACACTCGCCCAACGTGAAGAGCCGGCATATAAGTTATAACCTCACCGCACAGAGCATAGAGTAAAGTAATAGTACTAATACACGCTCGGATTTGGTTCGAGCGGACCACGGATTTGGTTCGCTTCCGAACCATATCTGACCGTCTGTAGAGTAGTCCGGCGGACATAATTATTATTAATTGAGTCCGCCGCGGTCCGCTGGTTTGCACAGCGGATTTGGTCTGCTCCGTACCAAATCCGACCGTGTGGACGGTCGGGCCGGACAAACTATGACTAGTCGTGTTCGGAACGCCTCTTTGACCACTCGTGCGCTCATTTTGTGATAAACATGGAGGAAGTGGTAACCGAACGCGATGTGCTAATAGAAATTATACAATTGTATAAGGACTTTCCGTGTTTGTGGGATACATCCCATGAACTTTAGTGTAATCTAATAATTCTTCAAAGGTTTCGCGGTTCATTCGCAGACATATTTTAAAATCGTCTTCATCTAAGGTTCTTATTAACTTCATGTGACTAAATTCGTCGCGTTCTCTTAAATATAATTTCGCCCATTCTCTTCTTTTTTTTCGCCTTTTACGTGGTGGCTGTAATATTGCTGCTAGTGTTGCCGCTACCACCATAATTTCTGTGTCTAACGACATGATGACAACTTTATGTTCCTTGATGACACAACGGTGTGCACTTGAAGGCGTACGTGAAGCAACTGTCCGGTCCGGTCGTCTGTAGCGAGAACGGATTTGGTACGGCGGATTTGGTCCGCCGTACCAAATCCGAGCATGTATTACTACTATAATATAGCACAGAGGTTGTGTTCTATGCACCGCACTGCGCACAACTGATTTTGACACCGATTAAATAACCTAAAAATGAATTATTTTCAATTGGTTTTTGTTTTCATAGTTTCATAAATATTAATAAATTATAAATCATATTATAATTCAACAAGACAAAGACAACAACTGGAAAAAAATTTGTTTAAAAAAATCATTACAAGTTAGCCCAAATGTTTTCGCATGTAGAAAAAGTTATTCTTCGGAAGCTGGTGAGATTTAACTCCACGGCATCCGGTGTATTTGTAAACAGGAATCCAAGGAATTTGGAGCGAATGCGAATAGCACGCAAACCAGACGGCTACCATTTAGAGAAACCTGGTCGAAAGTTTTGGCACAAGTAAGCCTTTAATTTTATAGGCTATTTTTAAATACCTACCTATAATTTATTTTTTTATTTAGAGACATAGGCTTAACTTGCGATCTTATGAATAAATATTAGAAATAAGATATTATATATTATAACAGATTATAGGTACTAACACCATACAAATATTTTAATTTACAGATTAATTTTAACACCGACCAACAGAACAGTAAAAGCAGAGGTCGTCCACTTTGTAAATGGCCCAGTCATAGAAGCAAAAACATCAGAACCAGCACTCCGAAACCAGCTATACAGTATCACAGATACATGTGCTTACATCAACCTCGGAAAAGTATTCGCCCAAAGATGCTTAGAAAGCGGCATTGTGGAAATGTATTGCGATATTGAACCTGTTAAGGGAGGCAAAGTTGAGAAATTCCTGAATGAAGTTGTAAAAGGAGGTATCAAATTACAAGAAATGGAAGTTTACAAGAAGCCTGAACCATGGGATCTGTTTAGACCCGAAAAGCCTTGGGAAGTTACTGAACAATAAGTTTTATTTGTTACATAATAATAATATAGGTTTTATTCGATTGAATTAGTTTAACATTAAAGAGTGGTTTTAAGTATTTATTTTGGTTTGATACATTGTAGTCATCTTCAACTAAGTCAGGTGTAATTAAATAGCTATTAAATTAATATTACATCTATAATCTTCTCTAACCAATTGTGAAAAACACTGAATTGATATCGGGAGTGGCAATTAAAATAACCATTGCCAGCTCACTACTGAGCAAGTCTCCTCTCGAAATGAGAGGGGTTTGGTCATAGTCCACCATGCTGGCCATGAGCAGGTTGGCAGCTTCACACACTTTCAAGAACATTATGAAAATATGGAAATCTCTCGAGCATGCAGGTTTTTTTTTTTTTATCCACTACAAGTTAGCCCTTGACTGCGATCTCACCTGATGGTAAGTGATGATGCAGTATAAGATGGTAGCGGGCTAACCTGTTAGGGGCATGGCAGTTATATTAAACCCATACCCCTATTCGGTTTCTACACGGCATCGTACCGGAACGCTAAATCGCTTGGCGGCACGTCTTTGCCGGTAGGGTGGTGACTAGCCACGGCCGAAGCCTCACACCAGGCCAGACCAGGGAAATTCAGAAATTATAAATTTCCAAACCCTGCCGGGGATCGAACCCGGGACCTCCGCACGTTAAGGCAACAGCGCTCAACGCTGCGCCACGGAGGTCGTCAAAAGGTTTCCAGAGGTTTCCTCATGATGTTTTCCTTCAACATTTGAAGGAAGTGATATTCCTTATAATGCACATTATAACCTCCATGTAGTAAAATATATTATGTTCCTTGAATAAAACTGAAAAGTTTAGTGCATGACCGGGTATCGAACCCGCGAGCCCCTATAGGAAATCGGGTGTTTAAACCATTAAGCTAACGGTAATCAATAAACACAAAAATAAGTTTTTGTTTACAATATAACTGGGCGAGTCACACTCGCACTTGTAGCAAGAGTAGATCATAGATATGTATTGTATAACCTGGAATTAGATTTATACGGATTTATATAATATTTTCTTAGTCAATTCAGTTTTTTAACAGCAGTTGGACGTATGATAACACGCATTGACTTATCACGTATCATTGCTCTATGGTTTGTGGTTTTAACATCATTATAGTTTATGATCTGTGCTTTATTTTGAATGCATCTCTCTTAATTTCCGTTTCCTTATTTTAAAGTTGTCAAAGAAACAACTGTTGAAGAAATGTACATGTCTTTTTCAGCAAACAGTTATTTAAAGGACTTGTCCAATATTGGGCCTTGAACATGAACCAAGATGATTTTAATACACGTGAATAGAGATCCTAAAATATGGCTTTTAGAATTATTTACACATTTTTAAAGGACCCCAATTTGGAGAAAAATATATTTTTATTTTGTGGCTTTTTTAGATCTTTGTCTGAATTTTATCAACAGTAAAAAAAAACTTGATTTTTTTTTGTCACGTATGTCATTGGGTGATTGTCAAATGTCACTGTCAGTTTTGTTTATCTTAGTTTAATGGTGATTTATTGTTGTCTAATAATTATTTTACGAATGTCTCAAATACTCAATTATTATTTATTAATCTTATAATGTTGTATGCACTACCTATGTAGTGGAAAATGGGTAGTTTATTGAAATGGAATATTAATAATCACAACAAATGCGCATAACCCAAGTTTTAGTGTTGCCATCCATCGAAAAATATTTACTACAAACGATATTTTTCAAAATTAATTTAAAAAAAAATGGGGTTTTCTAAAATTATTATTTAAATGGCGTTTAATGTTATATTTTTTTCTCTTTCACGTGATGGCAGTTTGGTTCTGGTTCATTGACACTCAGAATAAAAAACCACCCTCCATACTGAACTGGGACATGTCCTTTAATTTATTTTATGGTAGGTATTTAATAATTTTAAATAATGATTATTCCAAAGGATTATTCAGTGTGAATTTAAATAAAAAGTTTATTTTTTATTGTCAAGCTAAAATGGCGGAAAGCATGATGGCGTCTGTTTCTTTCCAAACCAAGAGCTGACTGACAAATTTATTGTCATCTCTTTCGAACTCATGGTTCACGCCATGAACAGTAGGCACGCGTATGATCAATATGTCCACGTGACCTGTCGTCAGTCTGCTGTCTAAATTCTACTCGTACGTCGCGTAATTGCAAATGCAAAATGTGGAAACGTTTGTGTTGTTCTAAAATATTATTTTGTGGTTAGCTTTGTATTATGTTTTTACAATGCCTGCATCAATTGGTGTCAATTTACGTGTCACTGGCCACTGTAGCCAAGGCGGTAGAAAGTATATGGAAGACTTGTTTTCCGTTGCGTATCAACAAACTGAGGATGAGCGGGATTTGGAGTATGCCTTTTTCGGAATCTATGACGGCCACGGCGGTGGTGAGGCTGCCGCTTTCGCGAAGGAGCATCTCATGGACTCTATTGTGAAGCAAAGGCAATTTTGGTCTGACAATGACGAGGATGTGTTAAAAGCAATTCGAAATGGTTACATGTTGACCCACTTGAACATGTGGAAAGAAGTAGGTAAATGTCAACAACTCAGCATTTTATGTAGTTTTTGAGTTTAATAATAAGTAGTTTGCAAGCAGCAAGGATGCCTCGACATTTTTGAAGGGGCGGCGAGTGATTGTATCAAATGTTTTGCTTGACCTTGTTGAGTCTCATTATTCTTTCTTGAGTGCTTTGACATTGAATCAACAAAACAATAATTCTAATAGTCGTTGTTTTGTATTTGCAACTTCCTTAGATAACATCGAAAGTTCCATGCAGAGTTTATTGTTGCACAATTTTTGTTAACCTCCCACATTTTGCTGAAGTGAAAGCAGTTTTACCAGTTTGAGGTTTTTTATTACAGAATCAAGTTGCCTCTTACCAAAAACTTTAAAATATAAAGGTCAAGCGTTGCAAAACATTCAGCAAGATAAACACTTTCTTAGGTTCTGTATTGATAAGTGAACATACCCCTGTAAAATCTAAAACATTACAAAAACATCTTATTCTAATAATTAATCATCCACTGTGTCTTAAACCTATTAAAACTAGTTTATACAGCATTCTGGCCTTTTCTAAAATAATTGTCATAGAGATAATTTAATTGTTTCTTGTACCATATTTCCACCATTAAAGTATTGTTATCAATAATAGTACTAATTTACATAGGTACATTAACTCATTTGACATGGTAAAAGTAGTGCCAGGAACATAGATAACCAGACGGTTATCAAGTTCCCTGCCTAAAAGATAGAGAATGACTAGCTGATGCCTGCAATTTTGTAGACATTGTTTAGGTTTTTATTTAATTCCCCGGCAACCTCTTTGATTTTCCGCAAAGCATGCAAAAATTTCTTGACTTTATCTAAGTGGAATCTCGGTCCCACTTTGTAGCTATCATAAACTTAATCAAACTATTTGAGGCGTTAAGTGAAGCCTTGGTAAGTGACCGAAAAACACTTAAGCATGTGTATTTATTTGCAATTTTTTATATTTTTACAGAGAAATGGCCAAAAACGGTAACAGGGTTACCAAGCACTGCAGGAACCACTGCCAGTGTTGCTTTTATAAGGCGAGGCAAAATATACATAGGCCATGTTGGAGACTCTGCCATAGTGCTGGGCTACCAAAAGGATGGTGAGTAAACGATGGTGGAGTGAATAGTGCATTGTTAAGGTGTGTCCAAACGTAAAGCGACAATTGTGAGCAGCTGCTGCACGCCTAATGCAGTGCTGTTATTGAACGTCTGCTGCACATATAACTTTGTGGGTATTGTCCTTACTAGCGAGCGGCAGAGTTGTATCCAGCAAATACTGCGTGATGCTGCCGATCTTATCTTTGTTGGATATACCTTTACATTAAAATAATATGTCTAATATCATTGTGGATAATTAATAATTATACTGTCGAACAATATATAAATGATAAACAGCTTGGATTTGACTCGCTCCAGCAATGCTCAGGACTGCGGTTACTTATGTATCTTCACATTAATGTAATTGTAATTATTTTTTTTAAAAGAGCAACCACCGAGTTTCTTGCTGGTTCTTCTCAGTACGAAAGGCATTCCAAACCAGTGGTAGATTCATTCGACTATTCATAAGCACTTGTAAAAATCTACTTTGATTTTATAACTCATGAATGTGTAATAAACTTCAGTCATATCTAGTATGTACACTTTATAAGGCAGCAAGGAAAGGTCAACAGTTAAAAACAACCAACAAATACATGCTAATAAAATATTCAAATCTAAACATATTGGAGAAGTCTCAACAAGTTCAAAGTTTTTGTAAAGGGCAAACTTATTAAAATACTTTTAGGTGCAATGAAAACGATTATTTAAATGACAAGAGCTTGGCAATAATTTGCTCTAATAGCTCTAAATAGTACTTATTTGATTAAGATGATTTGTAAGAACAGGGCGCGATTGGAACCCTTTTATAGCTTTAGTTTTAAGATACTTTATTTCATTATCACCAGCATATTTTAAATTTTATTGATATTCAAAAAATGTACAGTGAATGTGAATAAAATAAATTTGAGAGTATTCTAACACCAAATTCTATTGTAGATTCTGAGGAATGGGCTGCAAAACCTTTAACATCAGACCACAAACCAGAATCAACAGCAGAAATTGAACGCATCCAGAGATGCGGTGGCAAAGTCATATCAAAAGCTGGAGTTCCACGGGTGGTGTGGAACCGGCCTCGCCCGGGGCACAAGGGGCCAATCAAGAAGAACACCCCGATGGATGAGATACCCTTTTTGGCCGTTGCGAGATCGCTTGGGGACCTGTGGAGTTACAATCCCCAGAATGACGAATTTATTGTTAGCCCGGACCCTGATGTTGGGGTGTTGACTATTGACCCTACCAAGTTTAGGTATGTAGTGTATTTAAGTATGTGTTTTTTTTTATTTTATTCTGAAACTTACTCAAGATGTTTTGCAGTTATTGTAATCTTATATGCCATCACTCACTCTGTTTTAAGGGACATTTCATAACGAAAAAACTATTGCATACATACTACGACTAAACATTAGATGTTGCAGCAAAATAAATGTAATTCACAAATGTTCTAAAAAATTAAATAAAGGCATAAAGCCTTAGTAGTCATAGACCGTAGTGTTATTATTAGTGATGTTGTGGTTTGTTTAATAAAATTAATTGGTTTTAATTTCTAGGTGCCTTATTTTCGGCACGGACGGCTTATGGAACATGATATCTCCGGAGGGTGCTGTCAGCTTAGTGCAAGCCACCGAGAAAAACAACGAGGCGGCGCTAGTGGGCGGCGCCAGCGCCCCGCCCAGAGACTGGCTCAACCCCTCCAAGAGCCTCGTGGACCACGCCCTGGAGAGGTTAGCACACTCGTCTCCACCTTCTAATATTCTTCTGGGCCACTTTCTTTGTATTAAGAGCTAAACAAGTGGTATTTTTATTTTCCAGATGGTCTAATACTCGAATGCGAGCAGACAATACGTCCGTTGTCACGTTAATGTTGGACCCCCCCGGGCCCCCGCGAGCGACCGTGCTGCGCTCCCGGACCTCGCAGAAACCGCAGACGGCGCCCGCCCGCCCCGCCTCGCCCGCCCCGCCCGCCCCGCCCGGCCCCGTGCCGCAGAACGGCCTCACCATCATGACGCGCTACTCCGACGCCGACAAGCCCGCGCCCGCCGCCGCCGACGCGCCGCCGCCGCCGCCGCCGCTGCCGCCCCTGCCGCCCTGCGCCACGCTCGACGGCCGCTTCTCGGTCGCGCCCGCCGCGCCGCGCGACGACTCCGCCGGCGACGACGAAACGTTCAGCAACTACGGCAATCCCGCCGAGTCCTTCTTCATGGCGCGCTTGCTCAACCGCACGCGCCTCGTCAACTCGCTCGGCGCCGTGCACGACGAGCTGGGCCACGCCGCGCCCGCCTCGCCCGCCCCGTCCGCCCCCGCGCCCGCCGCCGACCCCGCGCCGCCCGCCACCGAGCTGCCCGAGCCCGGCGACTGCGCGCCCGACCCGCCGCCCGCGCCCGCTTCGCCCTCGCCCGCCCCGCCCTCGCCCGCCCCGCCCGCCGACGGCGGCATCCAGATCAACGAGGTCTCCTCCAGCTCGCCCACGGACGCGCCGCCGCGCGCGCGCTCCCGGCGCTGCCGCGGCGAGCCGCGCGCCGCGCCCGCCGCCGCGCACGACCGCGTGTTGCGCTCGCACCACGAGCCCGAGCGCCCGCGCACGCGCCTCACCGCCACGCGCGTGCGCCCCGCGCCAGCGCCCGAGCCCGCGCCCGCGCCCGCGCCGCTCGAGCGCGTCGTCATCTTGTCGCGCCGCGCGCCGCCGCTCGTGCCGCTCGTGCGCGTGGAGCGCGTGGCCGAGCCGCGCGCCGCGCCGCGGCGCCTCGCGCCCGAGCCCGCGCCCGACGGCGACGAGGCGCGCCGCGCGACGCGCTCGCAGGGCCCGCCGCGTGACTGCCGGCCGGGAAACTCTGCGCGCGCCCCGGGGCCGGCGCGGCGGGCCCCGGCGGCGCGGCGGGAGGCGGCGCGGGCGCGCTCCAAGGAGAACCTCGGCGTCGCTCGCCGCAGCGGCCGCGTGTGCGCCGCGCGCGCCTCGCCCTCGCCGCCCTCGCGCCCGCCGCCGCGCGCCCGCCGCGCCGGTAGCGAGCCCGAGGTGCACTCGACGACGGGCGAGGCGTGCGCGCCGCCGCCGCCTGAGCGCGCGCTGCGCTCGCGCAACGAGCCCGCCGCGCCCGCTCCCGCGCCGCCCGAGCCGCGCGCCGGCAAGCGCGCGCGCGCGCCGGACGCGACGGCCGCCGCCAAGCTGGCGCGGCTCGGCAAGCGCGCGGCGGGCGCGTGGACGCCGGCGCCGCCGCTGCGCAGCCGGCTACGGCGCCGGCTGCACAAGTAGGAGTCGCGCGCGAGTGTCGACGGTGCCTTGTATACTGGCGAGCGCTCCGAGCGAGGCGAGCGAGAGATCCAAAGATGACTGCGTCGTATACGGTTAGATTTCTGTTGTTTTTTCTGTTAATTGTATCGCTAGGCCTGCGGATTAGGAGTGCGCGGGTAGGTGCGGTAATGTTTTCGTTTCGCTTCGCGGTCTCCGCGGTCGACGTCCGTTTCTCTGCATCGGTCGGAGGCGGCCCGGCGACGGCAACGATAGTACAAACGAATAATTGCATAGTTAACTAGTGAAATGAAAGCGCGGACCAGGCGGATGATATTTGCCCAAATATTTATTTTGTCTATATTTATACCATCTGTCGCATCGATGCATTTAATGGTAGGGGAATGTAAAATATGAAAATTTAATTTTCATAGCGACTGTCAAAACAGAGGCTACATAGGGAAATCACAAATGGACACATTTATCCGCGAATGTTAGCCAATATAATATAAATAATATAGAATACCAAGAGTGCTTTTCTTAAAAAAATAAGTAAAGTTAAGAATATTAAATATAATATTATTCATATACTTATGCAAAATATTTTTGTACAGTTGCCACCAAAATCGTAGTGAATAATTTATTCATAAAAATAATATTTTGTCTATGCAAACATAATTTTAAGAATCAGAAGTTATTCTTTTAAGAAAGGAATTATTTTTATGTACTTCCTGATCAACGCTTTATTGAGTCTGGTATTTCCATGCCCATGCAGACCTTGTTACGTCAATTAAGTCTATAATATGTAAGTTTCTTTAAATAAATTGTAAGAGTAGAAACATACTTTTAACGCTCAATAAAATATCTCGATTAACAGATAGGTAATTGTTAAAAGGGTCCAGAAAATTTGTTTATTTTGTCAATTTTACTCCATGACTATACTACTTAAACTTATATCAATAATTAATTATTTTTATTCAACTGATACCATTATTTAGAAGAAAATAGACACCTCATTTGATTGACTGACTCTAAATCTAAGACAAAGTTTATGTAGAAGTAACAAGTTGGTTTGTTAATTTTGTGGCCGAAAATGATGATTATGTAATCAATCTATTCGATCGTCAATTTTACTTAGCAGTATTGTTAAATGCCAAAAATTGTACGATCATTTTAACAATTAATGATGCAGCTTCTACGGGATAGCGTGTTGAAAGTATGTTACCTGCTTAAGATCTATATTTTATATAACATTGGCCTTCATTATGTATTGCAGCAAAATTCTCTTGGTGCTTATTGATTCAGACATCGTCCTTATTTATACTTTATCTGTGACATTACCATCTCCTTTACTATGTTATATTCGAAGGGTCTTACTTATAAAAATTACACATAGCTTATTCACAGCATAAGGCTTCATGAAGCCGGAGTCATGTATACATCAAACAAAAATCGCATATTAGCCTCATGTCGTATAATTGGTAGGAAATCTTCTTAGACTGTGGCTTATTCATGTTAAAAAAGCAGCGGGTAAATTTTTATAAGTACCATCCGAAGTAATTATTGTGATCACGGAACCATTGATTTATATTAAAGACCAAAAGCGGTTCGCGTACTGCAAATTTGTTGAGTAATTAATTTTAATATTAAAAACAAACTGTTATCAATAATGATATCAAATATATTTAAGTAAGAAGTGAAATTTCTTACTGTTAATAACTGTCCAAGGTTGTACATACATGTACGTATATACGTAGGTGAAATAAAATAATATTATTATGTAATATAATGTGCCTCATACGTTACCGACTAAACAAAAAACATACTTAGGTGAAAAAGTGTTCTTTGATAAAATGAGTTTATGTATTTTTTATTGAGAGTAAATTTTATGAAGTGTAATTTAGTCTGTAAAAGATGATATAATATAATTTGTTAAGATATATTATGTTAAGGGCTTTAGTAAATTTCACGCAACTACACTCGAAAGTTTATGGGAGTCATTCACTTCAAGAATTTTGCTAACGCTTATCGCAGACTACCGAAAAGTCGCGAAAATAGAGCACCAATGCGGAATACAGACAGACAGAACAGTCCGACACAAATCGGACCCACTTTCGCCTACAAACGATTTTTGACGGAGTAAGGAACGTATGAGTGACAATACGTTAAAGCAAACACTGTACGGTAAGTCTGCATAATTTCGGTCACTACTTTTCTACGTCTATAATGGCTTTTGTCATATAAAAATCGGTTTAAAAAGCGGTTGTCTGCGTTGAGGCGTTACAAAACCAATAATAATTTATCAAATAATATGGCATGAGTTATTAAAATTTTAATACTAAAACTTAAATTAACAAAGTTTAAAAAATATATAATACGCTAAATTTTTGGAGAGTTTTTTTATCGTAGCTAATTAAAAAAACCTATTTATTGTTAACATATCGTACCTTTTCGTAAATTATATAATATTGTGTGTAGTGGTGGTTACGTATCTATCAAATTATTGTATAAATTATATCAAATCTTTAAATACCTATTGAAAGATTCCCATACAACAATGTTATTATTATAAAAGACCCAGTTTTTGCTCAGCAATAAAAATTATGTGACGGAATGTTAAGTTTATATTGTTATGCCCGGTTCACATAATTCCAGTAAGTTCGATCGATCGCTTGTTTGGAATGCACGCGTCGTGTCTATTATCCTAGTATATAGGCTTCGTGGCAAACAATAAAGATGGTAGACCGCCAATCAATGGACCGCTCATTGATTCACATCACTGATATATGTGTTTTGAAATTCATCATCATGCATATCAAAACTCTGTCCCCATAACTTCTGGCTTAATAAGTTAGTATGTTACATATTTCAAAACTGTAATTTCATATATATTGGAGTGGCGTTTTCCCAAAAATTAAGTTACATTTCCGCACTAAAATGACTTTTAGTTTTTTGAACATTAAATAAACAAATAGAGTAATCCACAAAGTAGCAATACAGTGCTGTATTAGATCACTGGACTGGAATGCTACTGGTATAATGTCAGCCGGCCTTAACAATTGACTAGCAAAATTGGCTGGATTTTATGTAAGAAGGAGGAATGTGATGGTAGTTACGTCTCATAAGGGTAACTTTAGAAAAGGAAAATGGGTAAAGCTGCAACAAATTTACAATTATACATATTAATAACTACTATTGAAGTAAAGAATTATTGTAGACTTTATTTTTTGAATTAAATAAAGTTTGTATGAAAATAATTTTGGCTTTTCTTTTGCTGTTTCGTTCCATTTGCAGAAAAGGCGCTAGAATGCTTGTGCTCACTATTCCTGGCCGAGACCGAAGAAATACAGTCCAACTCCGAGATAGCCAAAGCCAGTGGCACAAAACAATCTACACGTATCAGATAACATTTTCATCATATTAGGCCTTGGTCCACCACCGTTGGCCATCACGGTTGACGCGGGCAGACTTTCACACCTTTGCTTAGTCGTGCATGTTTCCTCAATGTTTTCCTTCACCGCTGCGTTTTGACTTTTTATAGGCGATTCAGCGTGGCAAGTGATTGCTGAAAACGCATGTTACGTTGAAAAAATAGAGATGCCTGAGATTCTAACCCCGAACTACCCGATTGGGAGGTTAAAGCCGCTATCACAAAGATTTCGGACTTTGAACTGCGCATTGTGTGATTTATCAACCTACTAGCTGATGCCCGCGACTTCGTCCGCGTGGTTTAAGTTTTTTTGATTCCCGCGGGAACTCATTAATTTTCCGGGATAAAAAGTAGACTGTCACTCTCCAGATCTTCAACTATACCCATGCCAAAAATCACGTCGATAGGTTGCTCCGTTGCGGCGTGATTGAAGGACAAACCAGCAAACAAACACACTTTCGCATTTATAATATTAAAATAAGTATGATTTAGTGGTACGAAGTGAGGTACGACAACGGGAGTGTCGATTCCGTCCGTTACGGGTCCTTGGTTCAACCGCTTTGTCCCACTGGTGGATCTAAGGGATACCACCATGTATTTTTTTTTTTTTTTTTTTTAATTTATTTGGAAAACATACAGCTTAAATAAATCAAATATAGCTAATACACTAGTGATATCACTGGAGCCAGTTAAGTTTCCACGTTTTGTTGAAATACAATTACAAGTGGGAGTCCATCCTAAATTTTAGTGGACAAAAATATAATAATAATAAAAGATAATTAAATATGTATGTACCACAATAAGATAGGTTCACCCCTGTCATCAAGCCTTGCATTATATGCATTTCTTGATGGCAGAGACGAACCCCCCACACTTATATTTAAATTGGTCTACTTTGAGATATTTCATGTTATACGTATCACAAGCTCGAACGATGAATCTGTTATGACTATAATTGGTTCTGACACGTGGAAGTACAAACATTTTACTTTTACGTGACATCTATGTATGTACACATTACAAATAATTAAGAGTGCATTTACACCGTTTTTTTAAACAGTGGTTGCGCTTGATGACAATCGTGAATAATTATTGTATGATTATGAAAATGAGGTCTAGGCAACGCCCTCAACATAGACGGGCCTACTCTAGGACCTAGGTTGTAAAACGCTTGCGTAGAAAATGCCTACGTGGCAGGGGACATGGGCACCGAAAGTTAAGAACAAAATAGTTCCTGAGCACACTCCAAAGTGTAGGTATCCGAATTCCGATAGAAGATCGATAGGCAGGCGACGCGACGCGACGGTACCGCAAGCTGAGAAATTATGCCAATATGCTCCTTTTGGCGATTAATAACCATCCTTGTACTTGGCATTGGACTTCACTCACTCCAATCGGACACCGTAAAAGTTACCGTGTAAGGGGATGTCAAACTAATATTATAAATGCGAAAGTGTTTGTTTGTTTTTCAATCACGCCGCAACGGATCGACGTGATTTTTGACATGGGTATAGTTGAGGACCTGGAGAGTGGTTTCATACGCTACTTTTTGTCCCGGAAAATTAAGGAAGTTCCCGCGGGAATCGGAAAAAAACTTAAACCATCATCCGCTATATATACATACTAGTTGATGACCGCGACTTTTTCCGCGTGGATTAAGTTTTTTTGATTCCCGCGGGAACTCCTTAATTTTCCGGGATAAAAAGTAGCCTATGTCACTCTCGGTCCTCAAACCATGACATCGTCGATCCGTTGCTCCGTTGCGGCGTGATTGAAGGACAAACCAATAAACAAACAAATCAACAAACAAACACACTTTCGCACACATCCTGTGTCTGTCTGTCTGTCTGTCTGTCTGTCTGTCTGCTACGCTTTCCCGGCCCATCTTTTCAACCGATTTTGCTGAAATTTGGTATAGAGGTAAGTTATATCCCGGGGAAGGACATAGGCTACTTTTTATGCCGGAAAATTAAGGAGTTCCCGCGGGAATCAAAAAACCTTGATCCATGCGGACGAAGTCGCGGGCATCATCTAGTTTATAATATACTAGCTGATGCCCGCGTGGATTGAGGTTTTTCGGTTCCCGCGGGAACTGTTTAATTTTCCGGGATAAAAAGTAGCCTATGTACTATTCCAGATTATAATCTACCTCTCTGCCAAATTTCGTCCAGATCCGTTCGGCCGTTGGAGCGTGATTGAGTAACAAACATCCATACATCCATACATCCATCCAAACTTTCGCATTTATAATATTTATTTGATATACATAAATATCGATTTTAGAGGTATAATTTCTAAATTTTCTCAGGTCTGGTAGGAGGCTTCGTCCGTACTCCGTGGCTATATCTATAACGGTCTACTTAGTCACCGCATCAACGTTCCGGTACAATGCCGTACAGAAACCAATTAATTAGGGGGTTGGGACCCTTACAGATTAATCCGCCACCATTTTCGACTGCAATATCACTTACCACCTGCAGGCTTAACATGCGCACAACGAGATATCTCGCGACGAGAGAGAGAGTTGCCGGCCGTAGGCAGATGTTGCTGGCTAATTTTTCGTTCACCCATGCACAAAATGCGGTATAAAGAAAAAAGGCGGAATGTAGGTAAGGGTTCGTAGCGAAAAATACCACAGATAAGAAATATTACCTAATTTTATCTCTATTTCTGACGTAACGAGACAAGTAACCATGTTAGCTTCGGTAGACAAATAGAGATAACGGGTAGACATAATTTTACTCGTTGTGCGCATGCTTAAGGAGATGTTAACTCGACAATGCACGATTGTAAAGGCAACAATCTCTACAACAACAATCTTTCAATCACCGTTTTTTCTAGGGCTTTAAACTTGTAGTGAAATAAAAAAAGATACCAGCTTTTAGGTTTTAGCTAAACCGACTTCTTGAAACACCACTACAACCCATTAACGTCCCACTGCTGGGCACAGGCCTCCACTCTCATAGGAGAGAGGGGATTAGAGCTTAGACCCACCACGCTGCTCCAATGCGGGTTGGCGGGCTTTAACGACTATTATCATGTTACTGATAATTACCGAGGCACGGGGGTGGAACCACAGGTGGAACACAGCCAACTGCCTAACTCCGGGCTAGTACTGAGAATTTCTAGTCAGAAAAACCCAATACTCAATTACGGCCCGACCCGGGACTCGAACCCGGGACCTCGTCGGCCGCAATCGAACATGCCAACCACTCAAACCACACAAATCTTGAAACACAATTGACCTTTTATAAATACTAGCTTTTGCCCGCGACTTCGAGTCTGTCTCTGTACTTAGCAGTCATCCAGGGTCTTTTTACGTGACACCAGCGATACTAGAACGCGGAAGCTGTAACAAAACGCCTCCCCTCAGTTCCCTGCAGACATGAATGGGCTCCAACCCGCCCCGCTACTATTCACATCTGTCTATCGCACTCGCAACTAGGGTTGACAACATAAATTGAAAAAATACAGGACATTTTCAAAAAAATATATTGTTTTTCAAAAAAATAGAGAGCACTCTTACTCGGAGACTTGTTTTCCGCTTATTAGGATTGCCAAATTTTTTGAATATTGTTTAGGACCTAATCTAAAAATATAAATTGGAAAGAAGTTATAGAGTACCTACAGATTTTTGCTATTATATTTAGATTTCGTTACTCCGCACAAGAGGAAAATTTTAGGACAAAATTTTTTCTAGAAATAATTATAAATCCTATTTATTTTACTTAATTTTATAGAGGATCGACACAGATATTGTGATTTCTTTCACATATTTATTTAGACTACTAACCTAAATACATAAAAAATTGTTAAGTTGTAGATATATAAAGTAGGTACGCCGTACGTTCTTAAACGGGTGCTAATACTACGTGATTACAGGCAAAAGTAGTACTATATTTATCTCTACCTGACAACCCTAGCTCCCTATCACCCTACTATTCAACTCGCTAGGTCTATAGTTTGGGTGCTCGCTCTAGCGTCCCGTATCCCACCCGGCCGGTACTCAGTTACGCCTCGATCGTACCACAAACCGTCGCGTTTCTATACCAAGCGAAGCGACATAACTAACCCAGTCCGTACTATAGAACAGTGGAAGAAAAACGTGAAAACTACAATTGCATTTTGTACCTATGAGTTTCGAGTGTTATTTTATCGCCCAAGTGCAGTAAAAGCGGACAAGTGACATGCAAAAAACGCGGGAAAAGCTGCCCCTTTTTTTGACATGCGTGCGTTTCGGTTATCGATCGACTTGTTTTACTGCATTGCACCGGCACAACGATAATAGTGGATTGTTGCTAGTTTTTGTTTACATCTCTCTGGCCCTTTAAAGTTTATGTATGAGTTTTGATCGCGTTTTCGAAATACTCTACTCATTTATTTAACTTAAAATCAACTTAGCATTGCTTTAATATGTACTTAACTTTTGTATAATATTTTGTGAATAGATAACTAGGTACAATGTTTCCTGTCTTAGACTAATTTCGAAGTTTCCTGTTAAATTTCCTCAATTTATGTAGTGTTTTATATTTAGAACATATAAAGTAAATATATTATATAATGCTTAAAATACATGTATTATATTTATAGTAAGTACTTATGTAAAAAGATTAGGTGTAGGATCGCATTTACTATTTAAAAAAAAACTTTCGGTAGAGCATTTTTATCTCCAAGATATTTATTGGTTTTAATTTCTTTACAATTAAATCCAATTCAGAATTCAGAATAATTCGTCAATATTAAGTTTTTGCCCCATCTTAAGAAAGGGTGGCGCCACAATACAAGGTGCCTATTTTTATATTTAAAATGTTTCAAGGGTAAACAGGATCCGGATCAATAAACTATTTTATTATTATGTATGTGACTGGGGAGCTCGCATTCTCAGCTATCCAGCAACTGGCTTTACCAGTTTTTTTCTCGCTATTATAACGTATTATATTCGGCAATTTATTGCTGTCTTGATGTTGATGCTTGCTTGAGTTTAGTGGTTATGATATCGAAATCGATTAAACAAATTGGCTATCGATTGATTTTTTAGATGGTGCTCAATATCATTCTTATGGTTACATGTTGTAAAAGTTTGCTAACAATTTTGTGAATAACAATTACCTTTAAAGGTTACATATTTCTTCGTTAGGAACAAAAAGTTATGATTGTGCATGTTAAGGCTCTTGAAATAATATTCATTTTATGAATCCCAATAACAACTCACTGCACGATCTTATAAACAAAATTGGGCCCTAAATCCCTCCCTAAGTTACAACCGTAATCATTATACTTAGGTACGTCTATGAAGGCTTACTTATGTACGTAGGTTAGACAGTTTAATAGACATTTATGAATGACTTTGATGGTAAATATTATGGTTTTAAATAAACCAATAAATACATAATACTTTTTAAATGAACTAAAATTAGGTAACCATCAAATCAGACTTTCAGAGACAAGTTGCCGTTTCGTTTTTATTAGCGTCTATAGAAATATCCTACAATCACATTTGATCAAGTAATTTGATGAAAAGAAACAAATAACATGACGCACAATAGGGTAGGGTTTTGAGCACGCTTGTTTTTTTTTTACTTAAAAAAAATAGGTCAAACCTTTCGTACTTTTTGTTAGAGTCAAAATTCATTTATCCAAAGTTAGTAGTGATGTACACTTTTTTAATGTCAGCTTTTAACTTCTAAATTAGTAGAGACGTACTTAATGGTATAATTCTGAATGTAATTTGACAAGAATAATTATCGATTTATCCACTAAAATAATAGGCGACGTAATATTGAAAATTAAGTTATTACGGAATCTTATTTGCTTAACTAAAGCTATGAGGGTTTCTAACTGCGCCCTGAGCTGAGATTCTGAGCCTGATTTAGTAACTCTACAAATACTAGCGGCTAGTAGCTACGCTAGGTTACCAGTTTACGTCAGTCGACAGGGAAACCTTACACCACCTATTATTATTGCAGACAAAAGATTTACTCTATAATGGATTTAACTCATACCACAATATTACGTACAATGTACTATGTATGTTTTCTGCAGTTATCTACTATACTAAGTATATTAAGTACTAGCTGATGCCCGCGACTTCGTCCGCGTGGATATACCAAGTTTCATCGAAATAACTTGAGAAATGACCGACTTTTATACAAACTTTCAACCCCTATTTCACCCCTTTGGGGGTGGAATTTTGAAAAACTGTGAAACATGTATGTTTTCATTTTTAACCCGCAGCTCATATACCAAGTTTCATGGATATAACTTGAGGAATGAAGGACTTTCATACAAACTTTCAACCCCTATTTCACCCCTTCGGGGGTAAAATTTACGAAAACTGTGAAACACGTATTTCTTCATTTTTAACCGGTAGCTTGTATACCAAGTTTCATCGATATAAGTTACTTGAGAAATGAAGGACTTTCATACAAACTTTCAACCCCTATTTCACCCCTTTGAGGGTGAAATTTTGAAAAACTGTGAAACACGTATGTCTTCATTTTTAACCCGCAGCTCATATACTAAGTTTCATGGCTATAACTTGAGAAATCAAGGACTTTCATACACACATTCAACCCCTATTTCTCCCCTTCGGGGGTAAAATTTACAAAAACTGTGATACACTTATTTCTTCATTTTAAACCGGTAGCTTGTATACCAAGTTTAATCGATATAACTTGAGAAATGACGGACTTTCATACAAACTTTCACCCCCTATTTCACCCCCTTAGGGGTGGAATTTTGAAAAAAACTGTGACACACGTACTTCTTTATTTTTTATCGTTAGCCAAAATAAAAAGTTTCGTTGATATAACTTGTAAAACATCTTGAGAAACGAAGGACTTTCATACCAATTTTCATCCCCTATTTCACCCTTTTGGGGGTCGAATTTTCAAAAACTGTGAAACACGTTTGTCTTCATTTTCAACCCGCAGCTCATATGTCAAGTTTCATGGCTCTAACTTGAGAAATTAAGGACTTTCATACAAACTTTCAACCCCTATTTCACCCCTTCGGGGGTAGAATTTCGGGATAAAAAGTATCCTATGTCCTACCTCGTAGTATGGGCTCAAATCGTGCCAAGTTTCGTTTGAATTCATTCAGTAGTTTCGGCGTGATGCGCGGCCAAGATACAGACAGACAGACAGACAGACAGACAGACAGACAGACAAAAATGAAAAAAATTACAGATTTGGCTTCAGTATCGAATAATGAGTGCCCTCCAAAAAAAATTTTCAAAATATCTTCAATGTACAGAATTTGACCTGTTACAGTTTTATTATAAGTATAAGTAAGTATAGACTTCAGTATCGAATAATGAGTGCCCTCCAAAAAAAATTTTCAAAATATCTTCAATGTACAGAATTTGACCTGTTACAGTTTTATTATAAGTATAGATTAACATGGTAGACTGCTTTATTCTGTTGTACACACTCTAACTCCCCCTCCCTCCTTTTCCCTCCATCCCCCTTTCCCTCCCTCCCCCTTTCTCTCCCTCTCTCCCCTCTCCCTCTAAATTATCTCCCTTTACCGATGAGGCACGTAAAATATACATGCCTGGCTATGTAGTCTGTGAGTTGTAAAAACTGCCTCGTTGGTCTAGTGGTTAGCATGTTCGACTGCGGCCCCCGAGGTCCCGGGTTCGAGTCCAAGGTCGGGCCATAACAAGTATTGGATTTTTTTGACAAGAAATCCTTAGTACGTACTAGCCCGGAGTTAGGAAGTTGGCGGTGTTTCACCCCCGTGCCTCGGAGAGCACGTTAAGCCATCGGTCCTGCACCTCATCTCTCTCCTGTTGTGTCGGATCATCCGTCCCATCAGGCTATGAGAGCAAAGGACCAGAGAGTGCACCTGTGTATGACTATGCGCACAAACTTGTGCACTATAATGTCTCCCGCGCAGATGGCTAATCTCTGTGGACATTGGCCGCCGTGGCCAAAATTCGGTCGGGAGGTTATTATAAAGTTAAACACCACATTTTTATGCTTTTTTGCAAGCATTTTTTTCGTCAAACAGTAGACGTCTTTTTTTTTTTAATCTACTACAAGTTAGCCCTTAACTGTGATCTCACCTGGTCTATCGGTTGAGAGTTGAGACAGCGCGAAAGGCTTGACTCTACAACGATAAAGAACTATGATTTTACTCATTTTCTTAGAATACCTACCTCTATAACCATTAGATGGTGTTACAAGTACCACAAACAACTCGCGGTTTGTGAAAGTTTATTTGCGACGGTGTTTGACTTTTTCCTCGACTTAACCTCAGTTGCTCGATTTCTTTTGTTATCGCTCATTATTATGTGGGGTGACCAGAGTTCAGTCAAAACTAAGATTTATCGTAATTCGTATTCATGATATAAAAATGTATAGTGCGCATAACCTTTATGCTTGGTAGAAAGTAGAAATATAAATAAACGCGTTCAGGATTCCAGTTTGAAAATACCCGGTTGAGTTTGTTGTGGGCTCTTCTCAGACTAGGTGTTTGGAATCCTCGTTGTTTCAGTTTTAAGGGACCGTTATCCATATAATCCATATAAATATTATAAATGCGAAAGTTTGGATGGATGGATGTATGTATGGATGTATGTTTGTTACTCAATCACGCTCCAACGGATGAACGGATCTGGATGAAATTTGGCACAGAGATAGATTATAGTCTGGAATAGCACATAGGCTACTTTTTATCCCGGAAAATTAAAGAGTTCCCGCGGGAACCGAAAAACCTCAATCCACGCGGACGAAGTCGCGGGCATCAGCTAGTATATTAAAACACCATCACGTCTGTAAATATTTCTATCACATTCACGCTCGAAAAGTGTACAGCGTTAACAATATAGCATTGTTATCCTTATTCCTTCTACGATAGCAATTCTTAATTTATAATAGGTATATCTTAATTTAACATTGCACATTATATAATATCTTAATTTAACATTGCACACAGAAATATAAACTATTTCAATGTGTAATGTACATCGGTCTGAAAGCAGCGTTTTATATTTAAAAAATTATGGATTCTTTCACGTGGAAGTATATGGAAGCCCAGCGCATTATTGTCTTTAAAAAATCTTACCATTGCGTCATTAATTGAAGGTTCTGAGTTCTGACCCCGTTCAAGGGGTACGAATACGAATTAAACACCCTTTCTCAGGGTTCAACCCATAAAATTTTTCATGCAAGTTTTTCGAGTTCATTTTACATATATTTTTATTTTCTGAAAAGTCTTATTATGACAGCCTTTCATTATTTATTTGGATAAGTAGTTATTTCTAGCAATATTACGTAAATCGCAAATAAATCTTTCGGGAAATGTCCCACACTTTCACAAGGCTTGGTCACATTACAAAAAGAAAACACCATTGCATCTAGAGCGTTACAGAACTTAGAAATTCTAAATAACCACAGTTAAATTGCACAAAAACACATACCTATTAAAATACCGCGGGCTCTAATAAAATCAGAAAGTAGAAACGTACAAATTACCTATTTTGTACGCGGAAAAGAACCTGCCCCCCAATCATGTAAGAATGGCCGATCAAACGTTAAAGATTTTCGTCAAAGTAAAATAAACCATATGATACCCTAAAGGCTAAAACGTATAAGAATGGGCAGACGAAATTGAGCTCTAATTCGTGTATCCATTCTTATACGTTCGGTTAGACTTAGAGTATCGTACATACCTAAACGTATAAGAATGGGTAGGTACACGAAATTGAGCTCTTAATAATTAATGCTGCTATGGTTTATTTACTTTGCCGCAGAAATTTCATCGGCCATTCTTACGTGATTGGGGGGCTGGTTAGGAACTGAGAGAGTGACGATTACCTTATTTATTACACTGAATAACGATCAAACAACTCTATAATTTATCTAACCATCACATAGTGTCCTCCCGACCGAATTCCGGCCACGGCGGCCAATCTCCAGAGAGATTAGCCATCTGCGCGGGAAATAATAGTGTACCTACATATTTTATTAGCTGAAAAAACGGTCAAAGCTCATGAAAAGTTACGTCTTGTGTTAAACAAATATAGCAATCCTAAATAATAATAACTAACAGGCAATAAATTACCTAAGTACCTACCAACTTTGAAATTTAAACTGAAACGTCCAGTTAAGAGGATCGTCTAGTGACGAAACGCGACACGAGTAGGTATTTTCAATAATGCTATCTGTTTCATAACGCTTCGCTGCCTTCTCCGTATCGTGCGATAGAGAGAGTTGCAAGTCCAGTATAGGCATATGCCTACATTTTATTCTTGAAATATTGTTTCGGGTGATAACAATTTTACCCCCCCAAACGTTTACGAAATTAGACAATTTTGGTCTCATTAGATTCAGTACACCTTAATCTACGCTCGTACGTTTTATTTTTTTAGTATTTTAGTTTAGTTAAATTAAAAATTTGACGACCTCCGTGGCGCAGTGTTGAGCGCTGTTGCCTTAACGTGCGGAGGTCCCGGGTTCGATCCCCGGCAGGGTTTGGAAATTTATAATTTCCGAATTTCCCTGGTCTGGCCTGGTGGGAGGCTTCGGCCGTGGCTAGTTACCACCCTACCGGCAAAGACGTGCCGCTAAGCGATTTAGCGTTCCGGTACGATGCCGTGTAGAAACCGAATAGGGGTATGGGTTTAATATAACTGCCATGCCCCTAACAGGTTAGCCCGCTACCATCTTAGACTGCATCATCACTTACCATCAGGTGAGATCGCAGTCAAGGGCTAACTTGTAGTGGATAAAAAAAAAAAAAAAAAAAAAAAAAAAAAAAAAAAAAAAAAAAAAAAAAAAAAAATTAAAATACTCGAGGAAGTTTTTCGGTCAAAAATATGGATATTTAGACGCTTATAACTTTTAACATAAGCAATATTTCTTTAAAATTAAAACGTACGAGCATATAGTTTTCGTGTATCTGCAACATTTCTAAAAATTATGAAAATTGGACAACATTTACGGGAAGAAAAACGTTATCGCTTTTTGTATGAAAATTTACAACTAGACGATCCTCTTAAAGCTTGAAATACTACAGGTAGAATAGAAAGTTTTTTTAACAAAGTTCTGAAAGTGTGATTGTTTCCCAAAGATTGAAACTGTGATCTGTGATATAAAGTGATAAGAACTGTGTCTTATATTTGCATCGGATTTTGCGATTGGAATTTGGAGTTTTGGAATTTATACCTTAATGAAGAGAAGAATGGAACTTTTTAACATGGGTAAGTGATTGCTTGTTTACATTTTAAAGCTAGAGAGCCAATAAACATACCGCATGACGTGAACTACAAATGACGCACAATGACAAGTTGTAAACTTGAGCTTATAATAATTTGTAATAAAAATAAACTGGGCATCCATATACTAGTATTAGGTATAAATGCGAAAGTGTGTTTGTCTGTTTGCTACTCTTTGACGGCCCATGTTTTCACCCGATTTTGACGAAATTTGATACAGACGTGTCACGTGGGTTCCACCCTGGGCTAGGTACTTTTTATCCCGGAAAATTAATAAATTCCCGCGGGAATCATAAACCTAAATCCACACGGACAAAGCTGCGGGTATCATCTTGTTATTAAATACATAATTTACAAATTTAACTGCCTCGTTGGTCTAGTGGTTAGCATGTTTGACTGCGGCCGACGAGGTCCCGGGTTCGAGTCCCGGGTCGGGTCACAACAAGTACTGGGTTTGTCTGACAAGAAATTCTCGGTACTACCCCGGAGTTAGGAAGTTGGCGGTGTTTCACCCCCGTGCTTCGGAGAGCACGTTAAGGCGCCAGCGGAGGGTGAATTGCTCATACAAACGTAATACCAAAATAATTAGTAATTCGAGCATATTTCCTCCATATTATGCGATTATTAAGATTGAACTTGTATTTATCTAGGTCCCTGGATAATTATTTTTCCAAAATACTTTCCCAAAATTAAATGTAAGCACATTGCGTTTTGCATGTTTTTGCGACACAAACGACATGTTTTCTCCTTATTTGTTTCGTATTAAAACCAACGATATCTCACGTACTAATTGATCAGGAACATAGCCTATATTGTCAAGTTACAGAATAACAACACGAAGTTAAAAACACAACAATTTTTCATTCATCATTTTTGGTATTCACGGAACAAGACTAAATGTATAACAATGGTATTTTTATTTTCTACTGACTAAGTATAATTTAGAATTTATGTGACATCATTTTACCATTTACCTATTTGGACATAATAATATTATATGATGATTTATTTATATTCTGACTTAAATTATTGTAATGATAGGTTCTATAATAATGATTGTTAATTGTCATTGATATGTTAGATAAATTGTAGTGGTAAATTGTACGAATTTTCTTGAGTTTATTAATTAATTAAGTAAGTACTTACATATCAATAATTGTATTTTATGTTAATTTGCACACCATATGATTGGTAGATTGTGGCTCGAGTCTATGGCTTTATTGTAAGAACTTTCTATGTACCTACAAATTACAATCAGCAAATAAATATTATGATTATGATTATGATTATGATTACAAATTCTGTACGCTCATATTGCTATCGCGCTTGCACGCGATCATGTGTCTTCAGCCAAATAGGGATAGCAATATACCGGCAAATTTATATTTGCGGTTCGAGTAGAAGTTGCGAGCGGCGGTCGCCGGTCCCTTAAGCCGTCGGTCCTGCGCCTGATCTCTCACCGGTCGTGTCGGATTTTCCGTCCCATCGGGCTATGAGAGTAAAAGGAACAGAGAGTGCACCTGTGTTTGCGCACACACTTGTGCACTATAATATCTCCCGCGCAGATGGCTAGTCTGTACGGAGATTGGCCGCCGTGGCCGAAATTCGGTCGGGAGGACATTATTATTAAATACATAATATATTTTGAGGGATAATTTAATTTCATTGATTTCCTTCAACTATTTGAATTTTCCATCGATGTGAATTTTCATTCTAATGATATGGACACTTTTTCGAAGGTTTTTTCATTTATATCAACACTTAAGTATTATCTATTTCTGTTATTGAAAGTGGAAGGAAAAGGAAATGATGTATAATTTCCTCTGAATTCAGCAACATGCAAATTAGCAAACTCTTGATTAGGGTACTTAAACATCGAAACTAGGTTACTTTTTATGTAATTTAGTTTATACGTTAACTAATTTTATTTAGTAACACTTTACTGTCTAGTGTCTAGACCCTAAAGGCGTTTATATAACGGTTTAGCGGTTGAGGCGAGAGTACGCTTATGGATTTTTAAGTTTGGTACAACTCAATAGTTTTTTAGAACTAAAACTCTATAATTTTCCGGGATAAAGAGTAGTAGGTATATACAGTAACATACCTACATCCATCCATTCATCCATCCAGCCTTTCATAAGTATAAGTATTAGATTTTATGTAGGTAATTTACCTATAACTTGATAAGACACCAAGTACGCTAAATCGCTTGCGGGATAACTCTAGCATGGGCCGGAGATAAAAAATTTATCCCCCGATTTTATCCACTGACAAGAGATAAATTTAACTTGACCACTTCTCAGAGCACGGCAACAGGGGAGAGGAGTAGTTTATCCCCGTTTGACATTTCACGGGGACTCGGGGGACTATTTATCCATCGTTATTTAGCGTTTTTATTTATTTATTTAGGAATAAATTTTTTATCTTTTCCTCGGGGAGAAAATTGTCTCGGCCCATGCTAGGGGAGCTGCAGTGGAAAGGTGGTACTAACTACTAAGTACCTATTAACCACGGCTGAAGTCTCTTTGAAAAACCTACACCAATGAAGTACATATAAAAATGAATCCCTATTTCCCTTGGTCACGCCATCACGCGTGAACGGCTGGATCAATTTCGCTAATTCTTTTTTTGTTGCGTTTGTATGGACCCCGGGTAGGTTTATATTCACAATTAGACCCGGTAGGAGGTTCAGGGCAGGACAACGTCTGCCGGGTCCGCTCAGTACCTAATATCATAATATGTCTCATTTTAACTGCGGAGCAAAACCAACCAAAGTATGCTCTATTGTTTATATAATAGAGATTCGGTTTCCGTACAAATTCCGCCAACTATATCGGAGTAGCGCACTTTTACCCAGTAAAACCCTATATCCAACAAGAGAGATATTGCTGGTTTGTAGTTTTCCTGCAAGATGCAATTTTTATAGCCCGTCTACATGTGATAGCAATGCAGTATCTGTTTCATCATACTAATATTATAAATGCGAAAGTGTGTTTGTTTGTTGGTTTGTTGGTTTATTGGTTTGTTGGTTTGTTGGTTTGTCCTTCAATCACGCCGCAACGGAGCAACGGATCGACGTGATTTTCGGCATGGGTATAGCTGAGGTTCAAACAAATGGCCGGTACAAACTGGATGACAATGGCAAGGGATAGGGACGCGTGGAGACAGCTGCAGGGCTAGCATGGGCCGGAGATAAAAAAATTATCCCCCGATTTTATCCACCGACAAGAGATAAAATTAACTTATCCACTTCTCAGAGCACGGCAACAGGGGAGAGGAGAAGATTATCCCCGTTTGACATATCATGGGGACTCGGGGGACTATTTATCCAGCGTTATTTAGCGTTTTTATTTATTTATTTAGGAATAAAATTTTTATCCTTTCCTCGGGGAGAAAATTGTCTCGGCCCATGCTAGGGGGGCTGGGGGAGGCCTACGCCGAGGAGGCGACTTCTGCCACACGGTAACAAATATGTAATTTGTAAATTATAGAATAAGGATAAGTGGTAGTAGAAATAAAAGGCTTTTTTATTTATTTATTTTATTTTTATAGCTGAGGACCTGGAGAGTGACATAGGCTACTTTTTATTCCGGAAAATTAAGGAGTTCCCGCGGGAATCAAAAAAACTTAAACCACGCGGACGAAGTCGCGGGCATCAGCTAGTACTTAATATTATAAATGCGAAAGTGTGTTGGTTTGTCCTTCAATCACGCCGCAACGGATCAACGGATCGACGTGATTTTTGGCATGCGTAGTAGATATAGTTGAGGATCTGGAGAGTGACATAGGCTTTTTATCCCGGAAAATTAAGATGTCAAAAAACTTAAACCACGCGGATGAAGTCGCGGGCATCAGCTAGCAAATAATATTATGTAAAGGTGCCAGTATGCGTCGGCGGTGCATGCGGGTCATGCACGTGGGTTAGGCCGGTTTATTCAATGTTTAGCAATGGGTACGACAAATGATATTATTGTTGATAAACAATTATTTATGTAGGTACTAATTATTGTATAATGTAACGTACCAAACCAATATGACTTTTTTTTTTTTTTTTAAATTGGTGATAGGCTTGCGCTTGACGACAATCATGCTTAGTGCAAAGCAATGATTAGGTCTAGGTTGGAACGCGCTTGCCTAGAAGATGCCTATTCACTCTTGCCTTGAAGGTACTTAAGTTATAAGTGGCAGGAAACACGTGCGCTGGGAGGGTGTTCCACACCCTAGCGGTTCGTATCAGGGGGTCTACTCTCTTTCTCTCAAACGAAACGTCGCAAACGAACGTAATTAGTCGGTTATTAGACCCACACAAAATCGTTCAATCCAATCGGTCACGAAAATTTTCTATGGATCCGTACTTCGTCTGCGTGTACGAAAACGAAATAGAGAGGAGCATAGAGATAATATTATGTAGGAGAGGAGTTAACGAAATTTCGTTCGTTTGTTTGCGAAGTTTCGTTTTAGAGAAAGAGAGTAGACCCCCAGAAACGTCGAGCAAAAACGTTTCGTGCGAAATAATATTTGTCACTAGCTGATGCCCGCGACCTCGTCCGCGTGGTTGCAGCTATTTCACTCTCCAGGTCCTCAACTATACCCATGCAAAAAATCTTATGATATTAATCTTATTCCACTTAGGTATTTCCACGCCCATGCGTGGGCGACGGAAAATCTGAATTTACGGATGCAAAATATGTCATTTAATAAATTACATAATTTTACGATATCTAGGTACTACGTAGTACGTACTACCGAACGCTCAGCTTTTCTACTACAAGTTAGTTAGCCCTTGACTGCGATTTTACCTGGTGGCAAGTGATGATGCACTCTAAGATGGTAGCGGGGTAACTTGGAGTATAATAATATTATGATATTATAACAGTTCGAATAATACGTTTAGCTGTGAAATGATTTGACTCTGTGATTTTCTTAAACAATTGAGCCTCTGGTTAGATTTAAATTGTACCTCTAATCGGTTTCTACGCGGCTGCATCGTACTGGAACGGTAAACCGCTAGGCGGTACGACTATGCCGGTAGGGTGGTCATTGGCACTTAAGTGGTAACTATAGCCACGGCCGAAGCCAGCAGATAGGTACATTTTATTGATAACTAGCAGATGCCTGCGACTTCGTCCGTGTGATAGAAGTTTTTTTAAATCCCACGGGAACTCCCTAATATTTCGGGCTAAGCCTTGACACTCACGAATAGGTAATGTAGCTTTCTATTGGTGCCAGAATTTTGAAAATCGGTTCAGTTGATCCAGAGATTCGTCGTCGTCGTCTCAACCTATAGACGTCCACTGCTGGACGAAGGTCTCCTGCATGGATCGCCACAGAGCACGGTCTTGTGCCGCTTGTTTCCAGCGGCTCCCAGCTGCACGCTTGAGATCGTCCGTCCACCTAGTGGGGGGTCGCCCAACGCTGCGCTTCCCGGTGCGAGGCCGCCATTCAAGCACCTTGGGACCCCAACGCCTATCTGTTCTACGAACTATGTGCCCCGCCCATTGCCACTTGAGCTTGGCGACTCTTCGAGCTATGTCGGTTACTCTGGTTCGCCTACGGATCTCCTCATTCCTGATTTGATCACGCAGGGATACTCCGAGCATAGCTCTCTCCATCGCCCGCTGAGTGACCCGGAGCCTTCTTATCAGGCCCATAGTTAGCGACCATGTTTCGGAGCCGTAAGTCATCACTGGCAACACGCACTGTTCGAAGACTTTTGTCTTCAGGCACTGAGGGATTTTGGACGAGAAGATGTCGCGGAGTTTCCCGAACGCTGCCCATCCGAGTTGGATTCGGCGGTTTACCTCTTTCTCGAAATTGGACCTACCTAACTGGATTGTATGTCCCAGGTATATGTACTCCTCAACAATTTCGAGTGCAGTGTTCTCAACTAACACTGGGTGGGGCTGAACATGTGCATTGGACATGATCTTCGTCTTGCTCATATTCATTTTTAGGCCCACCTGTTGAGAGACTCTGCTGAGGTCGTTGAGCATTGTGTTAAGGTCTTCCAGAGTTTCTGCCATAATGACTATATCGTCGGCAAACCGCAGGTGTGTGATGTACTCGCCATTGATGTTGATGCCGAGTCCGTTCCACTCCAGAAGCTTAAAGACGTCTTCCAACGCAGCGGTAAACAGCTTCGGAGAGATAACATCTCCCTGACGCACTCCTCGCTGCAATCGGATTGGTCTCGTAGTCTGGTCTTGTATACGGACTGACATAGTGGCGTTTTCGCACAAGCACTTCAACACCTGGATGTACCGGTAGTCGATTTGGCATCTCTGTAGAGACCTCAACACTGCCCAAGTTTCCACCGAATCGAAGGCTTTCTCGTAGTCCACAAACGCCAAGCAAAGTGGCTGGTTATACTCTTCTGTCTTCTGTATAACCTGCCGCAGCGTATGAATGTGGTCTACGGTACTAAAACCTTTTCGGAACCCGGCTTGTTCGGGAGGCTGGAAGTCGTCGAACCTACGAGCGAGACGATTCGTTATGACTCTCGAAAACAACTTGTACACGTGACTCAGAAGCGAGATGGGTCTGTAATTCTTCAATAAGGTGTTATCTCCCTTCTTGAAGAAGAGAACCACCACGCTCCTGTGCCACGCTTCTGGCGTTGTACCCTCGTGAATGACGGAATTGAACAATCGCTGAAGGACTTTAAGTATTGGTCTTCCACCCGCTTTCAGAAGTTCTGCGGTGATTCCGTCATCACCCGGCGCTTTGTTGTTTTTAAGCTGTTTGAGAGCCATACTAATCTCGTATAGGCTGACGTCCGGGATATCTTCGGTATAGTGTCGGGTCAATTTGGCTCTTGGATCTTTAGCCAAATTTTCAACCGGCTTCTGTGTTGAGGTGTATAACTGTCCATAGAATTTCTCAACCTCCCCCAATAACTCAGGCTTAGAAGAAATGAGGCTACCGCTGTCGGTCTTCAGCCGCGTCAACTGGCTTTGACCAATAGCCCAGAGATCCAGATCCAGAGATTACCCCCTACAAACTCACAAACTTTATCTCTTTATAATATTATTATTAAGTATAGAAGTACAGAAGAGGACCTTTACTCATAAAATTCGCATGATAACATTTAGAACGGTTTCCCTTGAACTGTTTTTTAATGAATCAAGTGTTTTATGAATGGATAACTGCCCACATAAATTATAAAGATATACCTAGCGCTCCGTGCGATATCTATAATGACTGTGATATGGCTCACAATACTCAGAATAAACTACTACTTTGTAGTAGCTACTAGCTAGGTAAATATGCTTAAAAAGCTAATTTGGGGGGGCTTTATCTAATAAAGCCCCCCCAAATTCGTACAATAAAGTTTATCTACAGCAAAATTACTCCAAGTTATTATTCTCTCATTAATTTTAGTGCGGGCTATCATTATTTCGAGGTGTGTAGATTTTTGTTGTATGGTTACGTAGGTACATTGCCTTTTTGCTTTCGTTGCAACGATATTCGGCGTTTTGTGCTTTCGTTGTTACGATATTCGTTGTTTCGTGCTTTCGTTGTTACGATATTCGTTGTTCCATGCTTTCGTGTTACGATATTCGTTGTTCCGTACTTTCGTCGTTACATTATTCGTTGTTGCATGGTTGTTGCAAACTTTCGGTGTATTTATATTTGGTATCACGTAGCGGACTCGGAGTTATGCAACCTAATAGTTATCCGTGAAGAAAAACATCGTAAGGAAATCTGCACGCATGAGTTATAACATATTTAGCTCTCAAAATTAAAGTGTACATAAAGTCTGCCCCACAGATATCGGAAACAAGGGTCTGCCCATTGACTGCTCTCACTTGAGAGAATGAACGTCTGATATTTGCCCAACTCCTAGACTACTTAGGTATCCATCTAGTCCAATAAAAGGGAAGATAAAATATATTAGGTATGTAAATAACTACAGCGTAGGTAGGTACAATAATTGTTTTTATTCTGTTTATTTTTGCGATTTTTATCATGTGAGTTCCATATTGAAATATTTTTGGTTGGCTACCTTATATGGTCTAATAACATAAATATTAACATAATTTATATAGATATTTAACATAATTAATCCATATCCATATAAATATTATAAATGCGAAAGTTTGGATGGATGGATGTATGTATGTATGGATGTATGTTTGTTACTCAATCACGCTCCAAGGGATGAACGGATCTGGATGAAATTTGGCACAGAGATAGATTATAGTCTGGAATAGCACATAGGCTACTTTTTATCCCGGAAAATTAAGAAGTTCCCGCGGGAATCAAAAAAACCTCAACCACGCGGACGAAGTCGCGGGCATCAGCTAGTTATTTATATTGGCTAAATTTGACGGACGAAAAGGTGTGGCGAGTCGTGTCCATTAACATGTCAACAGATAAACTCTGCCCACGTAAAATATTAAACCAATACAATATCATACGCTAATAAATAGGTAACTTATGTTCATACTTAAATATATAGACTTACCAGCTCCCGTAAATGGCTCGTATCGTCAATATAGAGAAGACTTACCTGAGTGATTTGGAACTTGATAACGCGTCTAAGTTTCATTTAAATGTCCGAAATCCGATGTCCTAATCAAGTTTTCCAGGAGTGAAACAATCTACCGTGTTGATTAAGAAGCTCTGTAGACTGTAGATGCATTGGTTTTTAGCTATTAGGTATAACAAGATATACTACAGGAAAGTTTTAAAATTTAGCTAGGTTCCTTGGACTACAACTTGTTAAAATCTGAAGGACCTGTGAATCTAGTATTTATAACAAAAAAATCTATTTGTTTTGGATTTTGCATGCAGAGGAGGAATAAACTTCCAGCATTTGGTGGAACAATTTTATGTAAAAGCCAGATGATGCCAGCGACTTCGTCCGCGTGGATTAAGGATTTTCAATAAAACGGACAGTTATGGAAAATTTGTTACCAGTATCTATAGGTACTAACTACTAATATTATAAATACGAAAGTTTGGATGGATGGATGGATGGATTTGTTACTCAATCACGCCAGAACGGCTGAACGGATCTGGATGACATTTGGCATAGAGATAGATAGAATAACAGCTACTTTTTATCCCGGAAAATTAAAGATTTCCCGTGGGAAC
Source organism: Erebia ligea (assembly GCA_917051295.2). Classification (NCBI taxonomy): domain Eukaryota; kingdom Metazoa; phylum Arthropoda; class Insecta; order Lepidoptera; family Nymphalidae; genus Erebia; species Erebia ligea. The sequence continues at coordinate 16,510,196 of OU785228.1, forward strand.
CATAAAAATCTCAGTCCACGCGGACGAAGTCGCAGGCATCAGCTAGTCAACTATAAAGGTAAGGTACATTATTAATTAACAGCAAAGCAAAGGGATTTAAAAATCTGTGTTAGGGTCGGCAGCCTGTCTTAGCCAGTGTATCTCAAGGTTGTTCTGTAATGAACGGAGCAGCCCGCCATCCAAGGTGGCTGTGGGCGGATGACGATGTTGCAACTCTTAATGTTAGGTATATCCTGTGATTGCGTTGCACGTTGCTTGCAAGACATACAGAGAGAATAAAGCGGGTAAAATATTTTTTTTGGTAAACGAAGGCAGTATAGATAGATAAACTCTTTATTGCACACACTTAGAACTAGGACAATAAACAGAAAGATTAAAAGATACAACAGAGGGGTGCAAAGGCGGTCTTATTGCAGTATAGATACATAGGTATTTGTATAGAGGTGTCCTAGAGAACATACCTACTTTTATTAAATACGAGAGTTTATTAGTCCAGTCTTTAGCTTTTCTCGGGTTAGCCGCTAAACCGATTTTGACGTAGCTTAATCGCTTTTTGTCCCGGAAAATCAAGAGTAGATACATACCTACAGGATTTCAGTGCTGGGGATTATAGGTTTGATATCATTCTCAGTAGAGCCGGTGGTAGAGTCAAAACACGTAACATAAGGGACACTTGTATTTTCTATGGAATAAATAAATTGAGTATTGAGTACCTATTGAGTATTATTCCGCTCCGGTTTACTATTAAATCCTTTCATCAAAGTTTGTCTGTAAGTGATTGATTTAGCAATGAGACCGCCTTTGCACTTTTCTTTGTAGTTTTTACTATTTCTGTATAATTGTATTCCTGTACTATATTATGTAAGTGCAATAAAGATATCTAAATAAATAAATAGTTAGTTATTTAAATATTTTTTAACACAATACTTATCAACATGACTTACGAAGTCAAAAAATGAAATAATGCAGTTATAAATCGAGGTCTGAATCTGCAATAACATCAATGCAAATAAAAAAGCGGAAATTTTTACAATGCCAACTGCCAAAGATGTATAAACCACAAGGATAGAGTTATAAACCATATCGGACCTCAAGGTGGTGGAAATCGGAAGAGATAGTTGTAAGAGAAGACTTTAAATTTTAGGTCCTACTTCCTTAAAATAATATCATTTTTTACCGGTTTTGATATAGATTGTAAAATTCGAAAAATTAAAGAATATTATATTATGCCATGTAGATATCATGGTGTCATAAGTGTGCTAAATCTAATACATATATTTCAATATGTATATCTAAGGTATTGTCTCTTGTCTTCATTCTCATGAATTTGGATTTTCGAAGAATCCCGTGGGAAATTTTTGTCTTTCCGGTCCGGAAACGAGTCCTTCGCCAGCCCCCCTAGCATGGGCCGAGACAATTTTCTCCACGAGGAAAGGATAAAAATTTTATTCCTAAATAAATAAATAATAACGCTAAATAACGGTGGATAAATAGTCCCCCGAGTACCTACCCGTAAAATGTCAAACGGGGATAAACTTCTCCTCTCCGCTGTTGCCGTGCTCTGAGAAGTGGATAAGTTAATTTTATCTCTTGTCAGTGGATAAAATCGGGGGATACATTTTTTATCTCCGGCCCATGCTAGTCCTGCTGGATGTACTCCAAATGTCGTGAATGTATAATTACTAAATTTATATCGTTAAGTAAATAAAATAAATAAGTACTTTATATTAACATAAAAAATACTTACGCTCCTAGCTTATCTATTTCCTAAAAATAGCAAAACGCATTTAATTGATCGGGTGCGAAAAACAGTTTACCTATTACAAACAAACAAGGTTACTAAGCAGTCCAAAATTATTATATTCGCAAAATTATATTAAAAGAATATCACACCCACTTACGCGGGCATCGTTGACGCAAGAGTTTGCGTTTCCCGCCATTTCCCGCCAGTGGAGTGACAGCGAGTGCGCGCGAAACGCATGCGCAGGTTAAAAAAGAAACAGATAAAAAATTTAAAACAAACCGTTCTGAAAATATTATGTAAAACCTTGTTTGTTTCGGTTGGCGCTCAGTAAAATATGAAATTGTGAATCAGTATTTTTTATCTCGAGAGCCATTTGATAAGAGGCTTAGCGTGTTTATGAGTTTAATTCAGTTCGTAAAATTCCCGTGCGAACTTATCGTGTGTTTATTTTTTTGATAAATTTCGTTCACTATGTAATTATTTTTGAATCAAGCTTTAAAAATAGTGCATTGAATAAATTTGTGTTGTTAAGTTTTACCTACTATCGGAAAGTTAAACTCCAAATTGTTATTTGGAGTTTAATAAAGAGGTTAGTGTCCTTGATTTTTTATTTCCTTTTGCTTTAACGGTTTAAGGTGTTTTAGGGTTCCGTACCTCAAAAGGAAAAAAGGAACCCTGATAAGATCACTTCGTTGTCCATCTGTCTGTCTGTCTGTACACCACCTTTTCTCGGGAAAGCGTAAACGTATCGAGTTTAAATTAATATCAAACACTTAAGGTTCATAGTCCCTAGGAGCTGTAAAAAAATCAAGCTTCTAAGTCGACGCAATCAGAAGATACGGTTGTTTATGCTACATATTTTGCATATTTTGACACTCGCCAATAAATCAAAACCTATTACGGCTACTTCCCGTTGACCTAGGATCATGAAATTTGGCAAGAAGCAGCACAAGTATAGGAAAAAATCCGAAAATCGTTAATTAGGGTTCCGTACTCAAAGGGCGTCGAATTGTTTGTCAGGCGCTGCCAGTTTAGCGCGATATAAGCGCGTAAGCTAGTTATTAATTAACAGCTGATATGTAAGCCAGTTATTGTTATGACATCTTTCTCGTTATTTACTAAAATAATTTATATTGCTGGTGGTACGGAACCCCTTGTGTGCGAGTCTGACTCGCACTTGACCGGTTTTTTAAATTAATAATGACGTTATGTTATCTTGATGAATATTTACGATTTGTTTGCAGAAATTATGTGATTCAATCTATACTAGCTTACCCGCCCGGGGTTTGTACAGAGTTGTGAACTAGACTGATTTAATTTAACCTATTGATTCTAACCCTTTAGAACATTGTCTTTTTTTACACTGAGTAAAATGAATACATCTAAGCTTAAGATATTTTTCCGCGGATTACCTTATCTCTCTACAGATAGCGTGCCAAATTTCATCAAAATTGGTTTAAGTAACACTTTCAACCGTAAAAATAGATAAGTAAAACTTTTGATAGGTAAATCCCAATTCCCATCGTATTTTTTACTACTTTGTTAAATATGATTAGCTTCGGATCCTAGTTGGCCTTATGACCTGCATTCTAGCCATCATTCTAGCCCAATAAACTTATCGGGGCTAGGTCCTAGATGCGCCAAAGAGGCCGTGTTAGCATAGTTGCGCTTAGAATATCTAATGCAGACCTCCTTCCTCAATTTTCCCTCTTTAGACGACCCCTCTGGCGCAGTGTTGAGCGCTGGTCTTCTGTCGTAGCAAAAGGCCAGGGTCACTTTGTGAATTTATAATTTCTGAATTTTCTCTGGTCTGCCCCCCAATCATGTAAGGATGACCGATGAAATCGTTAAAAATCTGCGGCGAAGTAAATAAACCATAACATCATTAAATTAGAGCTCAATTTCGTGTACCCATTCTTATACGTTTGGGTAGGTATGTACGATACTCAAACGTATAAGAATGGATACGCGAAATTGAGCTCTAATTCAATGCAATTATGGTTTATTTTACTTTGACGAAAATCTTAAACGTTTGATCGGACATTCTTACATGATTGGGGCTCTGGTCTGGTGGGTGGTTACGGCCGTGGCTAGTTACCAAAATACCGGTAGCAAAGACAAGCCGCCAAGCGATTTAGAAGTATAGGATGCCGTGTAGAAACCGAATAGGGGTGTGCGGGTTTAATATAACTGCCATGCCCCAAACAGGTTAGCCCGCTACCAGCTTAGACTGCATCATCACTTATCTTGAGATCGCAGTCAAGGGCTAACTTGTAGTGGATTTTTAAAAAAAGACAGACAGACTGACAGACTTTCGCATTTATAATATTAGTATGGATTTATTTTTATGCAGATACCGCGTAGAAATTACTTTGAAATTAATTTGTAAATGAGATAATACATAGGTAAAACGCCTGCGTGAAATGGTAGGATAGCTATAATCTCGACGGAGACTATAAATAACCTAATTATAGCCGTAAATTTATTTATAGGTATTAGGTACCTATTCCCAAAAATATATAAGTCTAAGAGTAATGAGTATAACTATAGCTAGATGCTTCCTTCCATTCCACGCCGATCGATCTTTGACTGTTAAATTGCCTGCCCTTACTTTACTCTGGTCCATCCACCGAATATGTAATACCTATTCAGTAGGATCTCTGGACTCTGGTGATTACCTACCGGCTACCCAGTCTTTAGTCGATTAAATTGCTTTATTGGCCATTATTGTTAAAATGTGCCATATGATGGGTTTCTAATTAAACGCTCAGCTCAATTTAAAGTGCGCGCGGTTCAATGGCACTATAGTAATAAAGTTTTCGCCACATTAGAGGCTGATCGAGTAACGCTTGTGCAAGTGGGCGGCTGTTGCAAGGCGTTCCAGATCTTGCTGGCGTAGCTTAGGGTTGGCACGTTCGCATCATATCTTTTTTGAAGTGAAAACTTCTTTAGCCGCGTTGAACACTTATTGGTAGGGGGTAAACTTGTGGATTCGCGTCACCGACATGCTCGCTAATACTGACATGCTCGCGAATACCGACAAGCTCGCGAACGCCGACAAGCTCGCGAACACCGACATGCTCGCGAACACCGACATGCTCGCGTTGTTAGTTGTTACGAAGACAAAAGGTCTTAAATATAAATATACTACATTCGTAATTAAACTTTAATGCCTTAGTTTTAAGGTCTATATTTTTTTTTTTTTTCTAATTAAGTATTTTAAATATTCGTTTTCACTTCTATCTGCAGTCCCTATGACTGCCAATTTTTTTTTCTTTTGGTATTATAGGCTCATAAGATAATATAAGTAGCTTGTTATTGAATAATATATTTTGACGACCTTCCTGCCGCAGCGTTGAGCGCTGTTGTCTTTGAAGTGGTAGGTCCCGGGTTCGATCGAACAGAAAGAATTTTCTGTGTTCAACCGGCAAAGACGTGCCGCCATGCGTTTTGGCGATCCGGTGCCTAACTGCCTAGTTTTGAGGATTTCATATAGTATGGTACAACTACAGCATCAGGATTGAGGATTTGGAGTCAGAATTTTTTATGGGACCACCTCGGGAGCTTCCTCTAATCAATGAAAATAGTATATTACACATCTAGGGCAGTAAAATAAGAAATGTCTCAGATCACATGTAATTGTTGTCCGAGGCGAAGCCGAGGTCAATAAACATGTGATCTGAGGCTTTCTTATTTACTGCCCGTGGTGTGTATACTATTTTTCTCCTCGACGGAGGCGGAAAGCGGCATTTTCGTTTAGCGCAGCGGGAGGAAAATTGACGCTTTCCGCCCGGAGGTGAGAAAAAGAATTTTTCAAATCGGTTAAGAAACCACGGAGATATGCACCGACATACATTAAAAAAAAGGCATATGCCTACCTGGACTTGCAACTCTCTATCGCACGATACGGAGAAGGCAGCGAAGCGTTGTGAAACAGATAGCATTATTGAAAATACCTACTCGCGTCGCGTTTCGTCACTAGACGATCCTCTTAACACTTTACTTTTGCCTAAGTTATAATATACGTGGTTGGAAACACGTGCGCTGCACTGGGAGGCTGTTCTACACCCTAGCGGTTCGGATCAGAGGCCCAATTGTCTGTAAACTAAAGTAATAATTGATAGCTTAAAATGTATTACTCGAACTATTTAATTTTGAGGGGTTCATGCTTTTTGACGTGAAATCCTTAACGATGAAATCCTTTCTATGAAATCCTTAACGATTTTCTTACACAATCGTGGGGCAGAAACGTCGAAAAAAAACGAAATAATTGAAATTAAATGACGACACGACGCGTGGTGAAATATCCGGATTGACAACCCTATACAGTCATCGGTCTTAATGCAATGTGTACAGTGATAAATTTATCGCCAGTTCATCTAATATTAAAGCTTAGAGCCTTAGACGTATACTTAGTTTCAAGTTTGCACCAAACTAAGGCATTTGATATTTGAATGCAAATTTTGAAAGCCGACCGGAAACTGCCTCGATGGTATCACTATACCATGCATCATAGCATGTTGTAGCATGTTAGCATGTTCGACTGCGGCCGACGAGGTCCCGGGTTCGAGTCCCGGGTCGAGCAAAATTAAGTACATATTGGGTTTTCTGACTAGAAATTCTCAATACTAGCCCGGAGTTAGGAAGTTAGCAGTGTTCCACCCCCGTGACTCGGAGAGCACGTTAAGCCGTCTGTCCCGGCTATTATCACTCACATGATAATAGTCGTTGTAGCTCGCCAACCCGCATTGGACTTTGGAGCAGCGTGGTGGGTCTAAGCTCTAATTCCCTCTCTCCTATGAGAGTGGAGGCCTGTGCCCAGCAGTGGGACGTTAATGGGCTGTAGCGGAGTGGTGGACCGGAAATTCCCTCGTTTAGTGGCAAACAGAGTTAGAGGTTACCTTTTGTATTCTGAGGTGGCAGACCTTTGATGACTGAATTGAATTACGATAGTGGTACTGCAGGATACCTTTAATGTTAGAACGGCACGGCTTAGAATTAATTTAAAGTTTACCATGTTGTTTTACCGAAAGATATTTCACCGCGGTAAGCTGCAGGTGGTGGCTGGCTCAGTTTTTGCGCAAAGGATCAGCTGGGCTGGCCAGCTCCGAAATGTAGCCAGCACTCTTGTCACCATTCCGCGCGGGAATTATATAGTACCTAACTAGATGATGCCCGCGACTTCGTTCGCGGAGAATACGTTTTTAACTCTAGGGGAACTCCTTAATTTTCCGGGCTAACAATGCTTTATGGCCTATGTCCTTCCCCCGGGTTGTAACCTACCTCTATACCAAATTTCATCAAAATCGGTTGAAAAGATGGGCCGTTAAAGCGTAGCAGATAGATAGACAGACACACTTTCGCATTTATAATATTAGTATGGATTTAAGCACATAATTCAGACAAGTTAGAAAGTGCGTGCCCAAGGACCGAACCCCCGATCACATGAACAGGAGGTCGAACGTTTAAACCACTAAGCTATAACCGCTATCTTCTATTTAAGTACCTAAAGGTATATTTTCTTTATCAACCGGACGCGACGAAATGCACTTAGAATGAAAACTAGGTTAAATACACTTTCATTCATATGAATTCGAGAAATTAACATATCGGCTTTTCATTCATAGTGATAAGAATTGAATTGGTATTGAAATTTGAACCCATCCATCCCTATCAATATTTGTTTCAAAATTATTCGTTCGGCCTAGTTTTAGTAATTAGAAAATGCAATTTGCAATAAATTCTTCATTTTATTTTTCAAATTAAGTTTTTCTTTAGATAGTAGATACCACAGAACATATTGTTCTGTGGTAGATACCACAGAACATATAATTATATGTTCTGTGGTAGATACTAATTTTTTTTTTGCATATCGCTCTACCACAGTCCTCTTCTAAATATATAAAAGGCAAAGGTGACTGACTGACTGACTGACTGACTGACTGCCTGACTGACTGACTCACTGACTGATCTATCAACGCATAGCTCTAACCACTGGCAGTGGCGTATATAGGGGGGGGGGGGGGGGCCGGGTGGGCCGTGCCCACCCCAGAATGGTCTAGTGCCCACCCCAGGAATCCCAGGATGTTGGGTTACCGATTCTAAATTTTAGGCTGGACTCTAAGACCATAGACTTTTGAGTTATAAATTTTCCTGCAATCTTTAAGAAATCATTTTTTGGATGTTTTCAAAATCTTAGGTTCAGTAGGTAGGCTTCAGAGTTAAATAACTCTCTCTTGCAGGGCCTTACGGCAAGATGACGAATCTGCACTAGGGCTTTCGAATACCGGTTTTTTCAATACCTACCGGTATTAATACCGGACAGATTTTTCTCAATACCGGGATCCCGGTATTGGAAAAAACTTAAATTTTTTTAAAATTTAAAACTAGTATTTTCTGAAGCAAACGGAAGCTTATCAAACAGTTTTTCATAAAAAAAAATTTCACCAAATTAGCTCAAAATGAGAAAAAATATTTCGGATTTAGAATGCTGTGGATTGGTTATATTATGTCTATTTAACTCCCTTCACTCTATTTTATTATAAGCAATATTTTATGAAATTATATTTTTTTTAAAAATCACCAAGTATTCAACGCAATCAAAAGATACAGCTGTTTATGCTGCAAATTTTCGACACTCGCAAGGGAATCAAAACCTACAGGGTACTTCCCGTAAACTCAGAATCTTGAAATTTGGTACAAAGCAACGTCTTATAGCACAGATAAAGAAAAATTGCAAAAAGCATACATTTTTAGTAACATCATATAATATATTTTTTTTAATAATTTTAACTTACTACCCCATTCCTCATGAACGCGTAGAGGTATTATTCAATTCAATTCAATTTATTTATTTCAGATAACAAAAATTTATGTATTGATTTTCAGATTTATTTGTATTTTGAGTATTGAGATAGTTATTTAAGGGACCGGCGACCGCCGCTCGCAACTTCTACTCGAACCGCAAATATAAATTTGCCGGTATATTGCTATCCCTATTTGGCTGAAGACACATGATCGCGTGCAAGCGCGATAGCAATATGAGCGTACAGAATTTGTTATACATTTAGTCTTGTTCCGTGAATACCAAAAATGATGAATGAAAAATTGTTGTGTTTTTAACTTCGTGTTATTCTGTAACTTGACAATATAGGCTATGTTCCTGATCAATTAGTACGTGAGATATCGTTGGTTTTAATATGAAACAAATAAGGAGAAAACATGTCGTTTATGTCGCAAAAACATGCAAAACGCAATGTGCTTACATTTAATTTTGGGAAAGTATTTTTGGAAAAATAATTATCCAGGGACCTAGATAAATACAAGTTCAATCTTAATAATCGCATAATATGGAGGAAATATGCTCGAATTACTAATTATTTTGGTATTACGTTTGTATGAACAATTAGCCCTCCGCTGGCGCCTGCGTTGACTTAATTCTTACGAAAATATCGTTTGTTACATGTTTAAGGTGAAAATTACGGACCACGTAACGTTCTGAAACTCCATCACATCATTTTTTTAAATACTATCTCATTAATACGTCTTATATTATTATCAAATAATCAATCTCTTATTAATATAAATCAGTATTTCAACTATGATTTTTAAAATAGAATTATTTTTGGATGAATTCTTACAAAAATATATGCCTAATATAACCTTCCGAATTTTGAACTTTCAATATAAAGTATATTTGTGACGCACTTTCTCAACGTATACACAAAATTAAATAAATATGTCTGGAAATCATACTAATATTATAAATGCGAAAGTGTGTTTGTTTGTTTATTGGTTTGTCCGTCAATCACGCCGCAACGGAGCAATGGATCGACTTTTGGCATGGGTATAGTTAAGGACCAGGATAGTGACATAGGCTACTTTTTATTAAAAGAAAATTAAGGAGTTCCGGGAATTTCGGGAATCAAAAAAACTTAAACCACGCGGACGAAGTCGCGGGCATCAGCTAGTTTTAAATAATGAGTGCAATTAGTGTCGAAGATTGTAGTTTAAACCACTATATCGTCACCGTCGTCTCAACCTATAGACGTCCACTGCAGCTGGACGAAGGTCTCCTGCATATATCGCCACAGAGCACGGTCTTGTGCCTCTTGTTTCCAGCGGCTCCCAGCTACACGCTTGAGATCGTCCGTACACCTAGTGGGGGGTCGTCCTACACTGCGCTTCCCGGTGCGAGGCCCCCATTCAAGCACTTTGGGACCCCAGTGCCTATCAGTTCTACGAACTATGTGCCCCACCCACTTTCTTTCTTTCTTTCTTTCTAAGCTTGGCGACTCTTCGTGCTATGTAGATTACTCTGGTTCGCCATCAAATCATTATAAAATATGCATTATTTATTATAACAGATTTCTGAACGTTTGAGAGACAATGAAATAGAAATGCCAAGCCACAGGGATCTAAATTCAAACACTAATTTTCCCTCTGAGTGAACAAAAACTACTTTTCTTCACTGGTTTTAAGCAATGAAGGCGCTCTTTTTGAGCTAATGTGCTTCAGATACAAGTTTTAAAGTTAGCCGAATAAAAAACAGTGGCATTTACCAAGAAATATATGCAATAGTCACTGTTTCGTTTATAGTGTCACCAATACCGGTATCCCGGTATTAGACATTTCAATACCGGTATTGAAAACCGGCGAAAATGTCCGGGATTCCGGTATTGGAAGCCCTAATTCTGCACCATTTGCACATGAGTAGATAATTCCGTTTATTCCGTGCCATTTGTTTCATGTTTTGAACTTTTGACATAACCTCCGAAGAATAGTTGAAGGATAAATCTTAAAATACGAAACTAGAACTTCCAGTCTGTCATAGTTAGATTTTTTTGTAGTAGTAGTGGGGCCCAGGCCCCCCCTGGAAAATAACCCTAGATACGCCAATGACCACTGGTCGGATCTGGCTGAAATTTTGCACTCAGATCTATGATCTTTAAAACAAAGTCGTTGACTCAGATAGCTATTATAACGTAGGCATCCGCTAAGAAAGGATTTTTAAAAATCCACCCCTAAGGGGGTGAAATAGGGGGTGAAATTTTGTATGAAAGTCCGTCATTTCTCAAGTTATATCCATGAAACTTGGTATATGAGCTACCAGTTTAGAATGAAGAAACACGTATTTCACAGTTTCTGAAAATTCTACCCCCGAAGGGGTGAAATAGGCAATGAAAGTTAGTATGCAAGTCCTTCATTTCTCAAGATATTTTTCAAGTTATAACAACGAAACTTGGTATTTTGGCTTTATAAAAAATAAAGAAGATCATGTGTCACCGTTTTTCAAAATTCTACCCCCAAAGGGTTAAAATAAGGGTTGAAAGTTTGTATGGAAGTTCTTCATTTAGTACCTAGTTCTTCATCAAGTTATAGCCATGAATGAAACTTGATATGGCTATAGCTTGAAAACGAAGAACTTTCGGTTAAATATGAAGGAGTAGGTACGTATTTCACCGTAAATATTATGAAGACTTTCGGTTAAATATGAAGGAGTACTACGTGATTCACCATTATTGAAAATTCGATCCCCAAGGCCGTTAAATAGAGTTTGTCCTTCAATCACACCGCAGCAATGGATCAACGTGATTATTTGCATGGGTATATTTGGGGTACCTGGTGACATAGGCTACTTTTTATCCCGGAAAATTAAGGAGTGCATCTGGGGAAAAAACTTAAACCACGCGGACGAAGTCGCGGGCATAAGCTAGTTTATAATAAATGCGTTCTTACCTACCAGTCGTTCGACGGAGACGTCTGAAAGCAGGGACACAGTAACTCACACAGACACTGGCAGAATTTTCAGAATATAGTTACTAGCTGATGCCCGCGACTACGTCCACGTGGAATAAGTTTTTTGTAATTCCAGCGGGAACTCCTTAATTTTCCGGGACTAGAAGTAGCATATCTTACTCTCCGTTGTAAACTATACGTCTATGCAATGAACACGTTGATCCATTGCTCTTTTGCGGCGTGATAGAAGGACAAAACAATAAAAAAATTATGTGTGTCAGCGACGCACGACTGGAGTTTACTCATTACGAACAAAAAGACAAAACAATAAAAAAATTATGTGTGTCAGCGACGCACGACTGGAGTTTACTCATTACGAACAAAAAGTGTTACCATGGAAACATAAACAAGTGTTACCATGGAAACGTAGTAAGTAAATAACGTAACGGAGAAAGTTTGATTTTACTCCCCATAAATTTTCATACCCCGGGCTCATATGAAAATCGATTCTTAAGGAGGTAAACTCCAAAAACCGGCCAAGTGCGAGTCGGACTCGCGCACCGAGGGTTCCGTACAAACCTGAAGTAAGTTTTAAATTATTAAAAAAAAACTATTTACTAGATCTCGTTCAAACCAATTTTCGGTGGAAGTTTGCATAGTAATGTACATCATATATTTTTTTTAGTTTTATCATTCTCTTATTTTAGAAGTTACGGGGGGGGGGGGGGGGGGGGGACCAACATTTTACCACTTTGGAAGTGTCTCTCGCGCAAACTATTCAGTTTAGAAAAAAATGATATTTGAAACCTCAATATCATTTTTGAAAACCTGTAGCGGTCTTCGCAGTCCGCACATAAGCCAATAGATGGCATTACTAGTACGATGGACGCGAACACGAACAGCCCAACTCACGCTTACGAAGTTTTCTCTGAATTACGCTATATATACAACCTCCAAAGATTAACAGTCGGACCAGTGGTCCCCGAGCACAACACCCGCTCGGAGGATGATCATCCTATTGTTACGGTCGAGCCATATCACCTGCTCCCGTACAGTGGTGATCCCGACGTGATCTCACAGCCGACGGTGATATCAGAGCCGCCGCCGACGCACATCAAAGCCGGCGAGTCACGCTCTCACTCGTCAGACATCAGCAACATCGCACATTACAATAACCCCTAAGTCATCGCGACGAGGACAACAGCATCATCAGAAGGCAAGCACGGCACAACAGCAATTCAACGCAGCACAGCAGCACAGCAGCACAACGCAGCACAACGCAGCACAACGCAGCACAGCAACAACAAGCAGCAACAAGCAACTCAACGCAGCACAGCAGCGCAACGCAGCACAGCAACAACAAGCAACGACAAGCAACAAGCAATACAACGCAGCACAGCAACTAGCAATACAACGCAGCACAGCCGACCGGTGTTCCGGCACAGCCGCTCACAGAACCACACGCTCAGCGGCCAGCACAGTCGATACGCACAGCCCATCGACGCCAGCACCAGCCGCACAAGTGGGTCACACAGCCTCAGAGTAGTATGAGCCTACAACGCCACTACCCTGGTTGTTACACGACGCCACTTCTCCAGATGCTTGCAACGCCATCTGCATGCACCTCCAGACTCGAAGGGGAGTGATGTAGCGGTCTTCGCAGTCCGCACATAAGCCAATAGATGGCATTACTAGTACGATGGACGCGAACACGAACAGCCCAACTCACGCTTACGAAGTTTTCTCTGAATTACGCTATATATACAACCTCCAAAGATTAACAGTCGGATCAGTGGTCCCCGAGCACAACACCCGCTCGGAGGATGATCATCCTATTGTTACGGTCGAGCCATATCACCTGCTCCCGTACAGACCTATCCATAGATACCCCACACGTATGGGTTTGATGAAAAAAAAATTTTTGAGTTTCAGTTCTAAGTATGGGGACCCCCAAAATTTATTGTTTTTTTTCTATTTTTGTATGAAAATCTTAATGCGGTTCACAGAATACATCTACTTACCAAGTTTCAACAGTATAGTTCTTATAGTTTCGGAAAAAAGTGGCTGTGACATACGGACGGACAGACAGACAGACAGACAGACAGACAGACATGACGAATCTATAAGGGTTCCGTTTTTGCCAAATTTGGCTACGGAACCCTAAAAACAAGCACACTATCGCATAATTTATAATACTAGTATGAAGTACCTATGTTAATATTATGACGTCACTGTAATGCCTTTGTATCCAGTTTCCTACCTCTTTCAAGTAAATAGGAGAGAGTTAGTACCTCTTTAGAAAGTATTATCTATTATATTATTATTACCTCTATTAAAATTAGTGTTTACTGCTTACAACTGTTATTTTAGCCGGGTCTGTCACACAGAGTTATAAAGAGAAGCAGAGGCAAGATAACATACAAAATAGCGTGGCAATTACAAACACACGAAAACATTACGCACACATACACAAAACTCAGGGCCGAACCTTGTTGCTGCATAAAACATTATAATAATATGTAGGGTTAGGTTGCGTGAAAAAAATTGACCTAAAGACACCTATCATTTGGAAGCTATAATTTGTAAGGTTTTTAATAATAATTATTATTGGTACTTTTATAATTTCCTCATCACAAGCGATCACAACTGCAATATAGTAACACTAGTAATGGTAATCATCACCACGTGCGGGACCCTAGTCAATGTGGTGAATATAGATGTGAGCTCCGCGCTGCGTGTGATATCGTCACCGTCGCGCGCGGAGTTGTAACTCCTGTTACAACTCAAATCCTGAGGACTCCGTCAGTATCATGGCCAGTGGTTCTCGCGTCGTTCTCGCTCTGCGTCGACGCGCAGTTGATGGGGATATTATTTAGAAGAACATTACCAACGGATATCGTGTAAATACCGCCAGATTTTAGCTCAAAGTTCCTATTGACAATAATTTCTTGGCAGTAAGCCAAATAAATGTTGTTAAACAAGCGAATCGAATCGTTATTCCAAAAAGAGGTTAAATAAAAAATTACAACAGGTTAAACTCATATGTTTTTTATTCAAATAAGCTTTACAATTAGTGCTTTAGAATCTGTATTGAGGTTTTCAATAAAAATTAATGAAATTCGTCCACCTAATGGAAGATAAGGTAAATTGGTACCTACTTAGTATAAGACCTCAACTAACTTTTCTTTGAAAATGGTCGGTATTGCACCAGGAGATAGAATTGTACGGAATACATTACGTTCTATTAGATTATCTGTAAAATGCTTGGAGCATATAGTACTCCATGAGTTGGTCTGCCAGTCTTTTCTATTAATATTTTTATGCATAGGTCTCTCAGGTACATATTCATCCTTTGGAAACCTGAAATTAAAAGTCGAAGTTATATACTTAAAATAAAAGAGTCGTCGAGTCCGGCCCTGTAATTTGTTAAAGTTCTCAAAATGTCAAAAAAGATTATTCAACAACATAAAGCATGTATTTCTACAGAAAACCAAAATATTGTAGTTTTAATATATGCATGGCTACATATTTCGTCATAACAACTATAAAATATTAGATATCTTAGCCTTGATACGATGCGATACGAAAACATTCCAAAGCTACATGATAGCATGAATTTTACTTACCGATGGAACGTTACTTCTGGGGTTTTCATGTACGAAGCGTTGTAACACAGGGGGACACAACACTTCACCATTTTATTTCAGTAAATATTCATATTAAATCTCCAAATTTCACAAAAAACTTATGACAAGCAAGACAACACAATGTAAACAAACGCCATAGGTCTCTTAAATGTCTTTTACATCTCTCATATTCGGTAAGTAGGTCCTTATTACCCCCAAATGGAGCTTGTAGGTGACCAATTAGCGCTCTAGGGTAATAATGTAGCTAGAAAAGCCCTAGGGCGGTAAGTAATTAAAAAAAGTATGATGGTTAGATGTACGCGAACTTTTTGAAAGAGTGAAGAGTTTTTTTTTTAAATTACTTACCGCCCTTGGGCTTATCTAGCTACATTATTACCCTCGAGCGCTAATTGGTCACCTACAAGCTCCATTTGGGGGTAATAAGGACCTACTTTACCTCACAATCGAGATGTAAAGCAGAGTAGTTAGCTCGGGTGTAAGCATCAATTGCACCCTCGAACTATAGGCGCCCTCCCTGCGCTCGTGCGCCTAAATATCTCGGGCTGCAATTGATGCCTTACAGCCCTTGGCTACTAATCTACTATTAATGACTGCCACGCATTGAATTTTTGTCAATGTGTGCGTTGGTGTAGCACAGTGTTGCAGCAAATTAATACATACACATTTTTGCTTGGAGAGAAACGGTCACACTCAGTCACACTGATTCACATACACTTGTCTATGTGGGTGTGAAATTTATGTTGTGTCTGCTTCTCTTTATAACTCTGTGTGACTGTGGTATGAACTAAGTACTTAAATGTGGTTGGAGAAGGTACTAATTTCCTGCCTCCATGGGTTGTACTATGTCAAGTGAGCTCTTAAAAAAAAGCTTATTGCCGGAGTTGCACGGCAGCTGAAGGTACAATCTCACGTAATATGGAACAAAAAAAGAGCACTTGCCCTAGAGAAAAAGTACCTACCTCACTTTTTAAAACGAAAGTTCTGGTAGGATAAAATGCGGGCATTTGCCCTCTATTCACTAACTCAGTGGCTATTTGGCTTTCAGTGGTTTTAAATATTTCATAGCAAACCTTCAATGGATAAAAAAGTGTGTGTGTATGCAATTCACACACGACAAAAGTGAAACTTCAGAAAAGTACCCTACGAGATAATGAGATTTTAAATATAATCATCCCAACCATTTATGTCAACACGGTTGATTTTAATGGTTCAATAGTTTTTTTCTTTTTTTTAAAACGTTCAAGAGTTCTAGGACCGTGTAAAAAGTTTTCTGTAAGAAAATATATACATAACTTATACTCTATCTCAATATATATATACCTAACTTGTACTCTATCTAATGAGAGAGAATGCTCTCACAGGCTAAAATATCTTATTATGAATATGTTTGTCTCTTTTTCGTTTCGTTTTTCGTTTCATCAAATTTTCATATCACAACGATTCTAAAGAGGTTTCACTTCAAAAAATATATCTCAGTGGCTTTTATTTTTTGATAGCCACTAAGTTAGAAAATAAACTGCAGCATGCAGAACTGGAAAAATTGTACGTGACGAATAATAGCGTAATATCTCTGTACCTATCTTATCACTGTGATCTTATCTAGCAAAGTTCGAGATACGATCTAACCCTGTACCTACAAAATTTCATCAAAATCGGCTGAATAGATGAGCCGCGAAAGCGTAGCATACAGATGGACAGACAGACAGACCGACTTTCGCATTTAATATTATATATAATATTATAGGTAGTACCCCGCTGAATTTGTTTTAAGTTTTTTTTAAATAGGAAAGCGAAAAGAACTTATTTTCTGACTTATTTTTTGACTATAATTTGGGGTGTCCAACGACACCACAAATTATAGTCTTTTCTTTACATTAAAACTGTACCCGTTTCCTAAAATATACTTTGTGATAATGTTTGGAAACAGCGGATTATTTACCAGTGAGATAACTGAAAAGATAAGATAATAGATCAAGGTTCTCTTTCAGTTTTGTTGGGAAATTAAAGAAAATTTTGTTATAGCAGAAATAACCTTAATAACACTTTTAAATCGATTAGCCTGAAGTTATACAATATTATTATGCCTCAATATTCTTGCAGAGTCTCTTTCTCAGTAGAATATAGGTATTTTTTTTTTATTTGCTTGAACGCGTTGTACATTACAATATTAGTTAATTCCAAAAGAACCTACTAATTATACTATATATAGCTCGATTACCACTCACTGACTGACTGACTGACTGACTGACTCATTGACATAATTGTTCTCCTAGAAAGAGACAGAAAACGATACAATGATGTACGGGCATGGACTTAATATATAATATACATTATTAGGACTGAGCTCTCCTTTCCAAAAAACGTGCCGAGAGAGATATGTTGAAGGGAGGATTTTATCTCGTTCTAATAGGATGACCAAACATTTTTTAACACACAGGAAAGTTCATTTTGGCAAATACCTATCACTTGTCAGGTTGGCTGCGGAGTTTGAGTATTAAAAGAATCAATGGGAAATAAAACAAAGCGTCTGTCACTATCATTTATTTAACATTTAATATTTTAACACAAAAATATCAGAAGTCTGGCGAGTAACTATGATTATTTGCTTCGTTTTTTTAACATTTATTGAAAACTATACAATAATATAAATTAAAGCTAGCTAGCTTAACCTAATTACTATATAAATCATGCCCGCGTGGAATGGTAGCGAGAATACTGGCTGCATTTCCGCGTTGGACAGCCAGGCTGATCCTTTGCGCAAAAAATGAGCCAGTCCTCCTGTCACCAGATGAGGCAATCAACCGCGGTGAAATATCTCGCAAAAAATTTTTGCCACTAGGACTCCACGGCCACGACAACATACATATATCCAAATTAGTCTGATTATCGCGTATTTAAATTTTAATATTTTGATAAAGTAAAATTGCCACTATTGGTCAGTTTATGAGTGATCTGTGATCTGTCGGTCCCACCACCAGACGACGTTGACGTTGTAGGGGGTAATCTCTGGATCTACTGACCCGATTTCGAAAATTATGTTACCAATATGAAGCCACATTATAACTCGAATAATAAAAATACTTTTTCGTGGTAGTCTGATTTGCAAAGTAAGTCGGAGAAAAAACGTTTCTTACGGAGAGAACTGATATAATATTATAATTGAGTTCTGGAGAAAAGTTGTAGTTGTATTTGAGCATGGTCAAACTACTTTGACGCATACGATAATAAACAAATTATCTTTGTTATTCCCCTTACCTGTGAAAAGAAATGCCGCAACCAGCATATGATTCGCTTTTACATTTCTTGATGCAACAATTTTTGACCATTTTTGCATATTGAGAATTGAAAATAACACTAGCTAAAAGCACAACTAATGCGTCTCCACAAAACAACAGCAGGTCCATGGACACCCTGGTGATGGCACATTTCAGTGCTACCAGGGTAATTCTATATAGCTACCAAACAATCATGTTATTTTGACTATTTACTTTAAAAAATGGTAAATATAAAAAATTAAATTGTAAACAT
This sequence comes from Erebia ligea, assembly GCA_917051295.2. NCBI lineage: Eukaryota > Metazoa > Arthropoda > Insecta > Lepidoptera > Nymphalidae > Erebia > Erebia ligea. The sequence continues at coordinate 16,528,853 of OU785228.1, forward strand.
AAAAAATAAATTATATAAAAGTATTCTAAAAGCTAAAAATATTTATAATTTCTTGTTTTATTTCTACTTGGAAAAATGTTTTCTGCCACTTTCAACATTTTTTTCTACTGGCAATTGAGTAAAAGGGACACAGTACCCACCTTCAGACTATCTCTCTCGGCTCGTTTTCCCTCTGTTGAGACAGCCTAACAAACCTAATCTGAATGTCCAAATGTTAAGGTTCATTTTCGTATGACACATTATCTAGAGTACTCAGTCCTATTGTATATTAAGTCCATGTGTACGGGAGATGTGTTCGGGTGTGGTATGGGAGTAGGGAAAAATTATGACATTTCGGAAAAACAAGATGGCGGCCGACGTGATTCTTGCAACTCTTTTGTTTTCCAACCGATTTCGTTACAACTCGCAATTATTGAAGAAATTAGGAAACGATCAACAGAAAAAGTGGAAAAAATTGGAAAAACAAGATGGCGGCCGAGCTGTAGTGTTTTCAAATTTTTGATTTTTCGACCCCGAACCGCGGCGCCACAGATCCGAAACGGCGTGGTCGAGCATAATAGTTTTTTCGTTTTTCGCCTACAATTATCCTGTATTTTGACAGAACGAGAGTGGTTTTCAAAAATTCAAGATGGCGGCTGTCACGGCGGCCGTTCGGTTTGAGGTACGAAAAAACGCAATTTTAAAATTCAAATTTCTCACAGTTGGCATCGTCGGAGCGTTTCGACTTCTATGGGGCGATTGTGTCTACGGTTTGGAAGTATGGATTGGGGAAAAAAAATTACCCCATTTCTCGGGAAATTTTCTAGATTTACCCCAAAAATAAAAAAATCGAAATACGGACTTTTTGCAAAATTCGAGTATGAGCAACCACGTGTCCCACTTGTACAAATGACATTTGGGTATTTTCGTCGCCGAGGTCTGGCAACACTGGAATTTATCAAAGTAAAAGTGATTTTCGACATGGTCTTTTTTCAGGGGCGATCATTTCGGCTGGGTGCGAGCGAGATGAAAAATTTAAACGTCATCAGGAGCGGTATATCCTGTAGTTTACGGGAAAACTGTGAAAATATCTAAAATGTTTCTGTGCAACGAGGTGGCGGCCATTTTGTATTATTTTTGTGTTTTTGAAAATTTCGAACACATTTTTGAGGCAGTTGGCAACATTTGGGAAAGTTGACATGTATAAATCGATTGTGTAACTCAACCAGCGGTATCGAGATATCTAAACAGTGTTGCCACATTTGGGGTAGTTTTCGAGATTTTCCCAAAAATGTCCTCCTGTAAAATTTTGTATGAAATTTTTTTTTTTCACTGATGGCTTCGTATACACGTCAGACAATTAAACTTGAATAAAAATATGGAGACAGCTGATGATTGAGGATTTCGGAGACGGGTAAAGAGCACGGCCGAGGTATTGAAGATAGGTGGGGGGTGCTCGACCAAATGTCATTCGAAACTTCATCCAAAAGACAATGAGCTGAAAAAAAATTCAAAATGGCGGATTTAAGATGGCCGCCATACAAATTTATTTGGTGTCTATCTCAGAAAGTATAAAAGATGAAAGAGTGGTTTCTCGGCCAAAGATGATCAGGACGAGAAGATCTATTTAGCGAAAAGAAAAAAAATTCAAGATGGCGGAATATTTTTTTTCATACCAAATTATATGGCGATTAGGACTCATTAGCATAATTTATTGTTCTCCAAGAAAGAGACAGAAAACGATACAATGATGTATGGGAGATGTGTTCGGGTGCAGGATGGGAGTAGGGAAAAAATATGATATTTCGGAAAAACAAGATGGCGGCCGTAGTGCTTTTTGTAACTTTTTTGTTTTCCAACCGATTTAGTTACAACTCACAATTATTGAAGAAATTAGGAAACGATCAATAGAAAAAGTAGAAAAAATTGGAAAACCAAGATGGCGGCTGAGCTGTAGTGTTTTAAAATTTTTGATTTTTAGACCCCGAACCGCGGCGCCGCAGATTCGAAACGGCGTGGTCGAGCATGATATTTTTTTCTTTTCACGCCTACAATTATCCTGTATTTGGACAGAATGGGAGTAATTTTTAAAAATTCAAGATGGCGGCTGTCGCAGCGGCCGTTCGGTTTGAGGTACGAAAAAACGCAATTTTAAAATTCAAATTTCTCACAGTTAGCAACGTCGGAGCGTTTCGACTTCTAAGGCGCGATTGTGCGTACAGACAGGACGTATGGAGTGGGCAAAAAAAATTACCCCATTTCTCGGGAAATTTTCAAGATTTACCCCAAAAATAAAAAATCGAAATACGGACTTTTTTGCAAAATTCGAGTACGAGCAACCACGTGTCCCACTTGTACGAATGACATTTGGGTATTTTCGTCGCCGAGGTCTGGCAACCCTGGAATTTATCAAAGTAAAAGTGATTTTCTTTTCTTTCTGAAATGGTCTTTTTTCAGGGGCGATCATTTCGGCTGGGTGCGAGCGAGATGAAAAATTGAAACGTCATCAGAAGCGGTATATCCTGTAGTTCACGGAAACATTATAAAACTATGTAAAATGTTTCTGTGAAACCAGGTGGCGGCCATTATGTATTCTTTTTGTGTTTTTGAAAACTTCGATCACGTTTTTGAGGCAATTGGCAACATTTGGGAAAGTTGACATGTATGGATCGATTGTGTAACTCGACCGGCAGTATCGAGATATCTAAACAGTGTTGCCACATTTGGGGTAGTTATCGAGATTTTCCCCAAAAACTCTCTCCTGTAAAATTTTGCATGACAATTTTTTTTTTTAATTGATGGCTTCGTATACAAATCAGAAAATATAAATTGAAGAAAAATATGGAGACAGCTGATGATTGAGGATTTCAGAGACGGGTTAAGAGCACGGCCAAGGTATTGAAGATAGGTGGGGGGTTCTCAAACAAATGTCACTCGAAACCTCATCCAATTGGCGGTGAGTTGAAAAATCTCCAAAATGGCGGATTCAAGATGGCCGCCATACAAATTTCAGCAGTGTCTGTCTCGGAGAGTATTAGAGATGGAATTGTGGTTTCTCGGCAAGAGATGATCAGGACGAGGAGGTCTATTTAGCGAAATGAAAAAATTTCAAGATGGCGGAATATTTTTTTTCATACCAAATTAAATGGCGATTAGGAACTATAAAAGACGTCATTGTTCTCCTAGACAGAGCCAAAAACCATACAATGATGTAGGGAAGATGTGTTCGGGTGCGGGATTCGAGTAGGGAAAAATTATGACATTTCGGAAAAACATAATCGCGGCCGACGTGATTCTTGCAACTCTTGTTTTCCAACCAATTTCGTTACAACTCGCAATTATTGAACAAATTAATAAACGATCAATAAAAAAAATAGAAAAAAAATCGAAAAATAAGATGGTGGCCGAGCTGTATTGTTTTCAAATTTTTGATTTTTCGACCTCGAACCCCGGCGCCACAGATCCGAAACGGGGTAGTTCATGTCTAAGAGATATTATGTTTGGGTGTGGGATGGAAGTAGGGAAAAATTATGACATTTCGGGAAAACAAGATGGCGGCTGATTTGCCGAAATGAACCGATCGAAGCATAGAAGATAGGTGGGGGCGCTCGACCAAATGTCATTCCAAATTTCATCCAATAGACAATGAGCTGAAAAAAAATTCAAAATGGCGGATTTAAGATGGCTGCCATACCAATTTATTTGGCGTCTATCTCAGAAAGTATAAAAGATGGAAGAGTGGTTTCTTGGCAAAAGATGATCAGGGCCCCAATCATGTAAGAATGGTCGATCAAACGTTAAAGATTTTCGTCAAAGTAAAAAAAACCATGACAGCATTGAATTAGAGCTCAATTTCGTCTGCCCATTCTTATACGTTTAGGGTATCGTACATACCTAAACGGGAGTAGGGAAAAATTATGACATTTCGGAAAAAATCCATATTTAGGGCTCCCTGGGATTACAAAACAGGAAACTGATACCTACCAAAGGTTTAAAAAATCAGCGCCATTTTGAAATTCTTTGTTAATTGACCGATTTCGTTCAAAATCGATATTTAGGACTCCCTGGGATCACAAAACAGGAAACTGGTACCAAAATTTTAAAATATCAGCGCCATTTTGAAATTATTTGTTAATTTACCGATTTCGTTCCAAATCGATATTTAGGGCTACCTGGGATTACAAAAAAGGAAACTGATACCAAAGTTTTAAAAAATCAGCGCCATTTTGAAATTCTTTGTTAATTAACTGATTTCGTTCTAAATCGATATTTAGGACTCCCTGGGATCTCAAAACAGGAAACTGTTATTTAAATATATTACAATCCCTGGGATCCCTGGGAATTCAAGACAGGAAACTTGTACCAAAATTTTAAAAAATCAGCGCCTTTTTGAAATTATTTACATATTGACCGATTTCGTTCAAAATCGATATATAGGGCTCCCTGGGATCACAAAACAGGAAACTGATACCAAAATTTTAAAAAATCAGTGCCATTTTGAAATTATTTGTTAATATTATTGACCGATTTCGTTCAAAATCGATATTTAGGACTCCCTGGGATAACAAAGCAGGAAACTGATACCAAAGTTTTAAAAAATCAGCGCCATTTTGAACTTCTTTGTTAATTAACTGATTTCGTTCAAAATCGATATTTAGGGCTCCCTGGGATCACAAAACAGGAAACAGATACCAACGTTTTAACAAATCAGCGCCATTTTGAAATTATTTGTTAATGGACCGATTTCGTTCAAAATCGATATTTAGGGTTAACCACATCCCGTGAGCTGCTTTAGCAGCTCGCGCACAGAGCGAAACACTAGTTATTATACTATATATAGCTCGATTACCACTCACTCACTCACTCATTGACATAATTGTTCTCCTAGAAAGAGACAGAAAACGATATAATGATGTAGGGGAGAAGTATTCGGGTGCGGAATTCGAGTGGGGAAAAATTATGACATTTCGGAAAAACAAGATGGCGGCCGACGTGATTCTTGTAACTCTTTTGTTTTCCAACCGATTTCGTTACAACTCGCAATTATTGAAGAAATTAGGAAACGATCAATAGAAAAAGTGGAAAAAATTGGAAAAACAAGATGGCGGCCGAGCTGTAGTGCTTTAAAATTTTTGATTTTTCGACCCCGAACCGCGGCGCCGCAGATCCGAAACGGCGTGGGCGAGCATGATATTTTTTTTCTTTTTTCGACTACAATTATCCTGTATTTTGATAGAATGGGAGTGGTTTTTAAAAATTCAAGATGGCGGCTGTCGCGGCGGCCTTTTTGTTTGAGGTACGAAAAAACGCAATTTTAAAATTCAATTTTCTCACAGTTGGCAACGTCGGAGCGTTTCGACTTGTACAGTGCGATTGTGTGTACAGACTCGAGGTATGGATTGGGGAAAAAAATTACCCCATTTCTCGGGAAATTTTCAAGATTTACCCCAAAAATAAAAAAGTCGAAATACGGACTTTTTGCAAAATTCGAGTACGAGCAACCACGTGTCCCACTTGTACGAATGACATTTGGGTATTTTCGTCGCCGAGGTCTGGCAACACTGGAATTTATCATAGTAAAAGTGATTTTCGACATGGTCTTTTTTCAGGGGCTATCATTTCGGCTGGGTGCGAGCGAGATGAAAAATTTAAACGTCATCAGGAGCGGTATATCCTGTAGTTTACAGGAAAATTATGAAACTATGTAAAATATTTCTGTGGAACGAGGTGGCGGCCATTTTGTATTCTTTTTGTGTTTTTCAAAATTTCGATCACGTTTTTGAGGCAGTTGGCAACATTTGGGAAAGTTGACATGTATGGATCGATTGTGTAACTGGACCGGCAGTATCGAGATATCTAAACAGTGTTGCCACATTTGGGGTAGTTTTCGAGATTTACCCCAAAAATTTCCTCCTGTAAAATTTTGTATGAAAATTTTTTTTCCCACTGACGGTTTCGTGTACAAGTCAGAAAACTAAACTTGAAGAAAAATATGGAGACAGCTGATGATTGAGGATTTCGGAGACGAGTAAAGAGCACGGCCAAGGTATTAAAGATTGGTGGGGGGTGCTCGACCAAATGTCATTCGAAACTTCATCCAACTGACAGTGAGCTGAAAAAAAATTCAAAATGGCGGATTTAAGATGGCCGCCATACAAATTTATTTGGTGTCCATCTCAGAAAGTATAAAAGATGAAAGAGTGGTTTCTCGGCCAAAGATGATCAGGACGAGAAGATCTATTTAGCAAAAAAAAAAAAATTCAAGATGGCGGAATATTTTTTTTCATACCAAATTATATGGCGATTAGGACTCATTAGCATAATTTATTGTTCTCCAAGAAAGAGACAGAAAACGATACAATGATGTATGGGAGATGTTTTCGGGTGCAGGATGGGAGCGGGGAAAAAATATGATATTTCGGAAAAACAAGATGGCGGCCGTAGTGCTTTTTGTAACTTTTTTGTTTTCCAACCGATTTAGTTACAACTCACAATTATTGAAGAAATTAGGAAACGATCAATAGAAAAAGTGGAAAAAATTGGAAAATCAAGATGGCGGCTGAGCTGTAGTGTTTTCAAATTTTTGATTTTTCGACCCCGAACCGCGGCGCCACAGATCTGAAACGGCGTAGTCGAGCATGATTTTTTCTTTTTTTCGCCTACAATTATCCTGTATTTTGACAGAATGGGAGTGGTTTTTAAAAATTCAAGATGGCGACTGTCGCGGCGGCCGTTCGGTTTGAGGTACGAAAAATCGCAATTTTAAAATTCCAATTTCTCACAGTTGGCAACGTCGGAGCGTTTCGACTTCTACGGGGCGATTGTGTGTACAGACTCGAGGTATGGATTGGGGGAAAAGAAAATAACCCCATTTCTTGGGAAATTTTCAAGAGTTACCCCAAAAATAAAAAAATCTAAATAGGGACTTTTTGCAAGATTCGAGTACGAGCAACCACGTGTCTCACTTGTATGAATTACATTTGGGTAATTTCGTCGCCCAGGTCTGGCAACACTGGAATTTATCAAAGTAAAAGTGATTTTCGACATGGTCTTTTTTCAGGGGCGATCATTTCGGCTGGGTGCGAGGGAGATGAAAATTGAAACGTCATCGGGAGCGGTATATCCTGTAGTTTACGGGAAAATTATAAAACTATGTAAAATGTTTCTGTGAAATGAGGTGGCGGCCATTTTGTATTCTTTTTGTGTTTTTCAAAATTTCGATCACGTTTTTGAGGCAGTTGGCAACATTTGGGAAAGTTGACATGTATGGATCGATTGTGTAACGCGACCGGCAGTATCGAGATATCTAAACAGTGTTGCCACATTTGGGGTAGTTTTCAAGAATTTCCCTAAAAATTTCCTCCTGTAAAATTTTGTAAGAATTTTTTTTTTTTCACTGATGGCTTCATATACAAGTCAGAAAATTAAACTTGAAGAAAAATATGGAGACACCTGATGATTGAGGATTTCGAGGAAGGGTAAAGAGCACGGCCAACGTATTGAAGATAGGTGCTCGAACAAATGTCACTCGAAACCTCATCCAATTGGCGGTGAGTTTAAAAAAACGCCAGAAAGGTGGATTCAAGATGGCCGCCAAAAAATTTCGTCAGTGTCTATCTCGGAGAGTATAAGAGATGGAAGTGTGGTTTCTTGGCAAGAGATGGTAAGGACGAGGAGGTCTATTTAGCGAAATAAAAATTTTTTAAGATGGCGGAATTTTTTTTTTCATACCAAATTATATGGCGATTAGGAACTTTAAAAGACTGGGTACTTGTAGTTCCTTTTCAAACTTTGTTTTAATTATAGGACTCATTCTAACAAATCTTTGGGAGCAAAAATGTGAAGCGAGTTGATGATTGAGGATTTCGGAGACGGGTGAAGAGCACAGCCAGGGTATTGAACAAAGAGTTCGACCAAAGGCATGAAAAAAAAACATAAAACTACAAACATACCCGCCTACCTGAATACCAGCCTACCTGCATACCCGCCTACCTGCTTACCCGCCTACCAATATACCCGCCTACCATCATACCCGCCAACCGACATACCCACCTACCAACAAACCCGTACGTAAACCCCAAATAGCACACATCCTGCAATTTTAATGTCGTCGATTTTCCGTTACATTATAAGATCTGTTGATTTTAATGAAAAAGTGAACCAGCGCCATTTTGAAATTCTTTGGTAATGTACCGATTTCTTTCATATTCGATATAATTTAGGTCTTTCTGGGATTACAAAACAGAAAACTGATACCAAAGTAAAAAAAATCAGCGCCATTTTGAAATTCTTTGTTAATTGACCGATTTCGTTCAAAATCGAAATTTAGGGCTCCCTGGGGTCACAAAATAGGAAACTGATACCAAAGTTGTAAAAAATCAGCGCCATTTTGAAATTCTTTGTTAATTGAGCGATTTCGTTCAAAATCGATATTTAGGGCTCCCTGGGATTACAAAACAGGAAACTGATACCAAAGCTTAAAAAAAGCAGCGCCAATCTGAAATTCTTTGTTAATTGACCGATTTCGTTCAAAATCGATATTAGGGCTCCCTGGGATTACAAAACAGGAAACTGGTACCAAAATTTTTAAAAATGGCCTACATTTTGAAATTCTTTGTTAATTGACCGATTTCGTTCAAAATCGATATTTAGGGCTCCCTGGGATTACAAAACAGGAAACTGATACCAAAGTTTTAAAAAATCAGCGACATTTTGAAATTCTTTGGTAATTGAGCGATTTCATTCAAAATCGATATTTGGACTTCCTGGGATTACAAAACAGGACACTGGTATCAAAATTTAAAAAAATCAGCGCGCTTTTGAAATTCTTTGTTAATTTACTGATTTCGTTCAAAAACGATATTTAGGGCTCCCTGGGATTACAAAACAGGAAACTGATACCAAAGTTTTAAAAAATCAGCGCCATTTTGAAATTCTTTGTTAATTGACCGATTTCGTTCAAAATCGATATTTAGGACTCCCTGGGATCACAAAACAGGAAACTGATACCAAAGTTTAAAAAAAACAGCGCCAATCTGAAATTCTTTGTTAATTGACAGATTTCGTTCAAAATCGATATTAGGGCTCCCTGGGATTACAAAACAGGAAACTGTTACAAAAATTAAAAAAAATCAGCGCCATGTTGAAATTCTTTGTTAATTGACCGATTTCGTTCAAAATAGATATTTAGGACTCCCTGGGGTTACAAAACAGGAAACTGTTACCAAAATTTAAAAAATTCCGCGCCATTTTGAAATTATTTGTTAATTGACCGATTTCGTTCAAAATCGATATTTAGTACTCCCTGGGATCACAAAACAGGAAACTGATACCAAAGTTTTAAAAAACCAGCGCCATTTTGAAATTCTTTGTTATTGACCGATTTCGTTCAAAATCGATATTTAAGACTCCCTGGGATCATAAAACAGGAAACTGATACCAAAGTTTTAAAAAATCAGCGCCAATCTGAAATTCTTTGTTAATTGACCGATTTCGTTCAAAATCGATATTAGGGCTCCCTGGGATTACAAAACAGGAAAGTGATACTAAAGTTTCAAAAAATCAGCGCCATTTTTAAAATCTTTCTACTTAAAGGTGAATTGTGTATCTAAGTAAATAAATTCGGTTTATTACAATAAAGACATCAAGTCTGTACTACTTAGTACTAACGTCCAACCACATCTCGTGAGCTGCTTTAGCAGCTCGCGCACAGAGCGAAACACTAGTTATACTATATATAGCTCGATTACCACTCACTCACTGACTGACTCATTGACATAATTGTTCTCCTAGAAAGAGACAGAAAACGAAATAATGATGTAGGGGAGATGTGTTCGGGTGCGGGATTCGAGTGGGGAAAAATTATGACATTTCGGAAAAACAAGATGGCGGCCGACGTGATTCTCGCAACTCTTTTGTTTTTCAACCGATTTCGTTTAAACTCGCAACTATTGAAGAAATTAGGAAACGATCAATAGAAAAAGTAGAAAAAATTGGAAAAACAAGATGGCGGCCGAGCTGTAGTGTTTTCAAATTTTTGATTTTTCGACCCCAAACCGCGGCGCCACAGATCCGAAACGGCGTGGTCGAACATGATATTTTTTTCTTTTTTCGTCTACAATTATCCTGTATTTTGATTGAATGGAAGTGGTTTTTAAAAATTCAAGATGGCGGCTGTCGCGGCGGCCTTTTTGTTTGAGGTACGAAAAAACGCACTTTTAAAATTCAAATTTCTCACAGTTGGCAACGTCGGAGCGTTTCGACTTGTACGGTGCGATTGTGTGTACAGACTCGAGGTATGGATTGGGGAAAAAAAATTACCCCATTTCTCGGGAAGTTTTCAAGATTTACCCCAAAAATTAAAAAATCGAAATACGCACTTTTTGCAAAATTCGAGTATGAGCAACCACGTGTCTCACTTGTACAAATGACATTTGGGTGTTTTCGTCGCCGAGGTCTGGCAACACTGGAATTTATCAAAGTAAAAGTGATTTTCGACATGGTCTTTTTTCAGGAGCGATCATTTCGGCTGGGTGCGAGCGAGATGAAAAATTGAAACGTCATCAGAAGCGGTATATCCTGTAGTTTACGGGAAAATTATGAAACTATCTAAAATGTTTCTGTGGAACGAGGTGGCAGCCATTTTGTATTCTTTTTGTGTTTTTCAAAATTTCGATCACGTTTTTGAGGCAGTTGGCAACATTTGGGAAAGTTGACATGTATGGATCGATTAAGTAGCTTGACCGGCAGTATCGAGATATCTAAACAGTGTTGCCACATTTGGGGTAGTTTTCGAGATTTTCCCCAAAAACTCCTCCTGTAAAATTTTGTATGAAAAATTTTTTTTTCACTGATGGCATCGTGTACAAGTCAGAAAATTAAACTTGAAGAAAATATGGAGACAGCTGATGATTGAGGATTTTGGAGACGGGTAAAGAGCACGGTCCAGGTATTGAAGATAGGTAGGGGGTGCTCGACCAAATGTCATTCGAAACTTCATCCAATTGACAGTAAGCTGAAAAAAATTTCAAAATTGCGGATTAAAGATGGCCGCCATACAAATTTATTTGGTGTCTATCTCAGAAAGTATAAAAGATGGAAGAGTGGTTTCTCGGCCAAAGATGATCAGGACGAGAAGATCTATTTAGCGAAAAGAAAAAAAATTCAAGATGGCGGAATATTTTTTTTCATACCAAATTATATGGCGATTAGGACTCATTAGCATAATTTATTGTTTTCCTAGAAAGAGACAGAAAACGATACAATGATGTATGGGAGATGTGTTCAGGTGCGAGATGGGAGTAGGGAAAAATTATGATATTTCGGAAAAACAAGATGGCGGCCGTAGTGCTTTTAATAACTTTTTTGTTTTCCAACCGATTTCGTTACAACTCGCAATTATTGTAGAACTTAGTAAACGATTAATAGAAAAAGTAGAAAAAATTGGAGAAACAAAATGGCGGCCGAGCTGTAGTGTTTTCAAATTTTGAATTTTTCGACTCCGAACCGCGGCGCCACAGATCCGAAACGGGGTAGTTTATGTACAGGAGATATGTTCGGGTGCGGAATGGGAGTAGGGAAAAATAATGATATTTCGGAAAATCAAGATGGCGGCCGATTTGCCGAAATGAACCGGTCGAAGCATTGAAGATAGGCGGGGGTGCTCGACCAAATGTCATTCGAAATTTCATCCAATAGACAATAGGCTAAAAAAAAATCAAAATGGCGGATTTAAGATGGCTACCATACAAATTTATTTGGTGTACCTATCTCAGAAAGTATAAAAGATGGTAGAGTGGTTTCTTGGCAAAAGATGATCAGGACGAAGAGGTCTATTTAGCGAAATGAAAAAAAATTCAAGATGGCGGAATATTTTTTTTATACCAAATTATATTATGGCGATTAGGAACTATAAAAGACGTCATTGTTATCCTAGAAAGAGACAGAAAACGATACAATGATGTTCGGGAGATGTGTTTGGGTGCGGAATGGGAGTAGGGAAAAATTATAACATTTCGGAAAAACAAGATGGCGGCCGACGTGATTCTTGCAACTCTTTTGTTTTCCAACCGATTTCGTTACAACTCGCAACAATTGAAGAAATTAGGAAAGGATCAATAGAAAAAGTGGAAAAAATTGGAAAAACAAGTTGGCGGCCGAGCTGTAGTGTTTCAAAATTTTGATTTTTCGACCCCGAACCGCGGCGCCGCAGATCCGAAACGGCGTGGTCGAGCATGATATTTTTTTCTTTTTTCGTCTACAATTATCCTGTATTTTGACAGAATGGGAGTGGTTTTTAAAAATTCAGGATGGTGGCTGTCGTAGCGGCCGTTCGGTTTGAGGTACGAAAAAACGCAATTTTAAAATACAAATTTCTCACAGTTGGCAACGTCGGAGCGTTTCGACTTCTACAGGGCGATTGTATGTACAGACTCGGGGTATGGATTGGGGGAAAAAATTACCCCATTTCTCGGGAAATTTTCAAGATGTACCCCAAAAACAAAAAAATCGAAATACGTATTTTTTGCAAGATTCGAGTAAGGGCAACCACGTGTCTCACTTGTACGAATGATATTTAGGTATTTTCGTCGCCGAGTTCTGGCAACACTGGAATTTATCAAATTAAAAGTGATTTTCGACATGGTCTTTTTTCAGGGGCGATCATTTCGGCTGGGTGCGAGCGAGATGAAAAATTTAAAAGTCATCGGGAGCGGTATATTCTGTAGTTTACGGGAAAATTATAAAACTATGTAAAATATTTCTGTGAAACTAGGTGGTGGCCATTTTGAATTCTTTTTGTGTTTTTGAAAATTTCGATCACGTTTTTGAGGCAGTTGGCAACATTTGGAAAAGTTGACATGTATGGATCGACTGTGTAACTCGACCGGCAGTATCGAGATATCTGAACAGTGTTGCCACATTTGGGGTAGTTTTCGAGATTTTCCCCAAAATGTCCTCCTGTAAAATTTTGTATGAAAATTTTTTTTTTCACTGATGGCTTCGTATACACGTCAGAAAATTATAATTGAACAAAAATATGGAGACAGCTGATGATTGAGGATTTCGGAGACGGGTAAAGAACACGGCCAAGGTATTGAAGATAGATGGGGGGTGCTCGACCAAATGTCATTTGAAACTTCATCCAAAAGACAATGAGCTGAAAAAAAATTCAAAATGGCGAATTTAAGATGGCCGCCATACAAATTTATTTGGTGTCTATCTCAGAAAGTATAAAAGATGGAAGAGTAGTTTCATGGCAAAAGATGATCAGGACGAGGAGGTCTATTTAGCGAAATGAAAAAAATTCAAGATGGCGGAATTTTTTTTTTTCATACCAAATTATATGGCGATTAGGACTCATTGACATAATTTATTGTTCTCCAAGAAAGAGACAGAAAACGATACAATGATGTATGGGAGATGTGTTCGGGTGCGGGATGGGAGTAGGGAAAAATTATGACATTTCGGTAAAACCAGATGGCGGCCGACGTGATTCTTGCAACTCTTTTGTTTTCCAACCGATTTCATTAAAACTCGCAACGATTGAAAAAATTAGGAAACGATCAATAGAAAAAGTGGAAACAATTGGAAAAACAAGATGGCGGCCGAGCTGTAGTGCTTTGAAAATTTTGATTTTTCGACCCCGAACCGCGGCACCACAGATCCGAAACGGCGTGGTCGAGCATAATTATTTTTTCTTTTTTCGCCTACAATTATCCTGTATTTTGACAGAATGGGAGGGGTTTTTAAAAATTCAAGATGGCGGCTGTCGCGGCGGCCTTTTTGTTTGAGGTACGAAAAAACGCAATTTTAAAACTCAAATTTTTCACAGTTGGCAACGTCGGAGCGTTTCGACTTCTACGGGGCGATTGTGTGTACAGACTCGAGGTATGGATTGGGGAAAAAAAATTACCCCGTTTCTCGGGAAATTTTCAAGATTTACCCCAAAAATTAAAAAATCGAAATACGGACTTTTTGCAAAATTCGAGTACGAGCAACCACGTGTCCCACTTGTACAAATGATATTTGGGTATTTTCGTCGTCAAGGTCTGGCAACACTGGAATTTATCAAAGTAAAAGTGATTTTCGACATGGTCTTTTTTCAGGGGCGATCATTTCGGCTGGGTGCAAGCGAGATGAAAAATTGAAACGTCATCAAGAGCGGTATATCCTGTTGTTTACGGGAAAAGTATGAAACTATGTAAAATGTTTCTGTGGAACGAGGTGGCGGCCATTTTGTATTCTTTTTGTGTTTTTCAAAATTTCGATCACGTTTTTGAGGCAGTTGGCAACATTTGGGAAAGTTGACATGTATGGATCGATTGTGTAACTCGACCGGCAGTATCGAGATATCTTAACAGTGTTGCCATATTTGAGGTAGTTTTCGAGATTTTCCCCAAAATTTCCTCCTGTAAAATTTTGTATGAAAATTTTTTTTTTCACTGATGGCTTCGTATACATGTCAGAAAATTAAACTTGAAGAAAAATATGGAGACAGCTGATGAGTGAGGATTTCGGAGACGGGTAAAGAGCACGGCCAAGGTATTGAAGATAGGAGGGGGTGCTCGACCAAATGTCATTCAAAACTTCATCCAATTGACAGTGAGCTGAAAAAAATTTCTAAATGGCGGATTTAAGATGGCCGCCATACAAATTTATTTGGTGTCCATCTCAGAAAGTATAAAAGATGAAAGAGTGGTTTCTCGGCCAAAGATGATCAGGACGAGAAGATCTATTTAGCGAAAAGAAAAAAAATTCAAGATGGCGGAATATTTTTTTTCATACCAAATTATATGGCGATATGGACTCATAAGCATAATTTATTGTTCTCCAAGAAAGAGACAGAAAACGATAATATGATGTATGGGAGATGTGTTCGGGTGCAGGATGGGAGTAGGGGTAAAATATGATATTTCGGAAAAACAAGATGGCGGCCGTAGTGCTTTTTGTAACTTTTTTGTTTTCCAACCGATTTAGTTACAACTCACAATTATTCAAGAAATTGGGAAACGATCTATAGAAAAAGTGGAAAAAATTGGAAAACCAAGATGGCGGCTGAGCTGTAGTGTTTTCAAATTTTTGATTTTTCGACCCCGAACCGCGGCGCCGCCGATCCGAAACGGGGTAGTTTATAGGAGATATGTTCGGGTGCGGGATGGGAGTAGGGAAAAATTATGACATTTCGGAAAAACAAGATGGCGGCCAATTTGCCGAAATGAACCGATCGAAGCATTGAAGATAGGTGGGAAGTGCTAGACCAAATGTCATTCGAAACTTCATCCCATAGACAATGAACTGAAAAAAAATCAAAATGGCGGATTTAAGATGGCTGCCATACAAATTTATTTGGTGTCTATCTCAGAAAGTATAAAAGATGGAAGAGTGGTTTCTTGGCAAACTTGATGATCAGGAAAAAAATTCCAGATGGCGGAATTAATTTTTCCATAGAAAATATATGGCGAATATTGAAGAGACTAAAGTGCGTTCGGTAACATAGTGTCGGTACACCTTACGTAGTTACTAATACCTGATTTGTGGGTACACTCGCAGGGGCTGCAGACACTTATTATTTTGCTTTTATTTTATTATTCTGCTTTTGTGTACTGTCTTTGTTAACTAAATGTTTTTCTATTCTAAGAATAAAAAAAAGAATACTATTTTATTTATTCTGATGGTTATTGTAATAAAATTCGAATATAAATAATAAACACAAGTTAGGTAGAAAAAAGAATTTTAATGAAAAATGTAAAAAGTATATATAAACAATAGGTAATAGGTATAGGTCCAATGAAATTGCCTTTCTTCAGTACTGGTCATTTCAAATAAAAAAAAGTTTGTAATGGCTCTGTATTCTAAATTCAAATTAATTTTGTTTTAAAACCATGACATTCTTTTTACAAACTCAGTCTTTTGTTTTTTGATTAGCGTTGTATTTTCATTACATTTCAACATTTTTCGGAAACTGTTACAGAAATTTAAAAAAATCAGCGCCATGTTGAAATTCTTTGTTAATTGACCGATTACGTTCAAAGTAGATATTTAGGACTCCCTGAGGCTACAAAACAGGAAACTGTTACCAAAATTTAAAAAAAAAACCGCGCCATTTTGAAATTCTTTGTTAATTGACCGATTTCGTTCAAAATCGATATTTAGGACTCCCTGGGATTACAAAACAGGAAACTGATACCAAAGTTTTAAAAAAACAGCGACATTTTGAGATTCTTTGTTAATTGAGCGATTTCGCTCAAAATCGATATTTGGACTTCCTGGGATTACAAAACAGTACACTGGTACCAAAATTTAAAAAAATCAGCGCGATTTTGAAATTCTTTGTTAATTTACTGATTTCGTTCAAAAACGATATTTAGGGCTCCCTGGGATTACAAAACAGGAAACTGATACCAAAGTTTTAAAAAATCAGCGCGATTTTGAAATTCTTTGTTAATTGACCGATTTCGTTCAAAATCGATATTTAGGGCTCCCTGGGATTACAAAGCAGGAAACTGATACCAAAGTTTTAAAAAATCAGCGCCATTTTGAAATTCTTTGTTATTGACCGATTTCGTTCAAAATCGATATTTAGGGCTCCCTGGGATCACAAAACAGGAAACTGATACCAAAGTTTTAAATAATCAGCGCCATTTTAAAATTCTTTGTTAATTGACCGATTTCGTTCAAAATCGATATTTAGTACTCCCTGGGATCACAAAACAGGAAACTGATACCAAAGGTTTAAAAGATTAGCGCCATTTTGAAATTCTGTGTTAATTGACCGATTTCGTTCAAAATCTATGTTTAGGGCTGCTTAGGATTACAAAACAGAAAACTGATGCCAAAGTTTTAAAAAATCAGCGCCATTTTGAAATTCTTTGTTATTGACCGATTTCGTTCAAAATCGATATTTATGGCTCCCTGGGATCACAAAAAAGGAAACTGATACCAAAGTTTTAAATAATCAGCGCCATTTTGAAATTCTTTGTTAATTGACCGATGTCGTTCAAAATCGATATTTAGTACTCACTGGGATCACAAAACAGGAAACTGATACCAAAGTTTTAAAAAATCAGCGCCATTTTGAAATTCTTTCTTATTGACCGATTTCGTTCAAAATCGATATTTAGGACTCCCTGGGATCACAAAACAGGAAACTGATACCAAAGTTTAAAAAAAACAGCGCCAATCTGAAATTCTTTGTTAATTGACCGATTTCGTTCAAAATCGATATTTAGGACTCCCTGGGATCACAAAACAGGAAACTGATACCAAAGTTTAAAAAAAACAGCGCCAATCTGAAATTCTTTGTTAATTGACAGATTTCGTTCAAAATCGATATTAGGGCTCCCTGGGATTACAAAACAGGAAACTGTTACAAAAATTTAAAAAAATCAGCGCCTTGTTGAAATTCTTTCTTAATTGACCGATTTCGTTCAAAATCGATATTTAGTACTCCCTGGGATCACAAAACAGGAAACTGATACCAAAGTTTTAAAAAATCAGCGCCATTTTGAAATTCTTTGTTATTGACCGATTTCGTTCAAAATCGATATTTAGGGCTCCTTGGGATCACAAAACAGGAAACTGATACCAAAGTTTTAAAATATCAGCGCCAATCTGAAATTCTTTGTTTATTGACAGATTTCGTTCAAAATCGATATTAGGGCTCCCTGGGATTACAAAACAGGAAACTGATACCAAAGTTTTAAAAAATCAGCGCCATTTTGAAATTCTTTGTTATTGACCGATTTCGTTCAAAATCGATATTTAGGGCTCCCTGGGATCACAAAACAGGAAACTGATACCAAAGTTTTAAAAAATCAGCGCCAATCTGAAATTCTTTGTTAATTGACAGATTTCGTTCAAAATCGATATTAGGGCTCCCTGGGATTACAAAACAGGAAACTGTTACAGAAATTTAAAAAAATCTGCGCCCTTTTTGAAATTCTTTGTTAATTGACCGATTTCGTTCAAAATCGATATTTAGGACTCCCTGGGATCACAAAACAGGAAACTGATATGGACAGTTCAATCCACGAAGACGCGCCCCACTCTTTTCCGCAATCGCTTACAGTGCAAGTGTGCAATGTAAGCTACAAGAATGTGAGTTCTATTACTACGCAGCGAGTAACAATGTGGGCACACGCACACCAAGTTAAATAGCGAAAAATGTCATAATTAACTTGAAGTATGCTCTACTTCATTTCACCTACTTTAATAAATAAAATATAAGTCGTGATGGTCCTGCATAGAATGAATGAATTGTGATATTGGTTAATAATAATATTTTAATAACAAGAAATAATGTATCTAATAATTATTATCATAAAACACGACTTTATGGAAATAAAGTATTTATTAATTAACATAAGTAAATTATTCAATTACACTTGGATATTACACATTAAAAAAATGATTGAGAAATCATCACACCTTACATTAGTCGGAATCGTCGTTTAATTCAGAAATATTTGATTCAGAGCTCGATGAATCACAGATTTATGATAAAACTAAAATCTAAATCAAAGTATTTTAAATACTTACTCTTCTATTTTTCAAAATACCTACCTGGCTTTTAAGGACAATACGTTCCATTTTTTGGACATAATAAAAATAATATTTTACAAAAAATTAAAGTAGAGCAACTACAACACGCAGCAAAGCAAACCAACTTAACCGTGTATACTGAGCCGTGGTCGACTCGAGACTAATGTTCGGGCTGAACTCCCCGCACCCCGTTGTTTCCCCTCGCGATACATAGTGGGGCGCGTCTTCGTGGATTGAACTATCTATACCAAAGGTATAAAAGATTAGCGCCATTTTGAAATTCTATGTTAATTGACCAATTTCGTTCAAAATCTATATTTAGGGCTCCTTAGGATTACAAAACAGAAAACTGATGCCAAAGTTTTAAAAAATCAGCGCCATTTTGAAATTATTTGTTAATTGACCGATTTCGTTCAAAATCGATATTTAGGGCTCCCTGGGATCACAAAACAGGAAACTGATACCAAAGTTTTAAATAATCAGCGCCATTTTGAAATTCTTTGTTAATTGACCGATTTCGTTCAAAATATATATTTAGGACTCCCTGGGGTTACAAAACAGGAAACTGTTACCAAAATTAAAAAAAATCCGCGCCATTTTGAAATTATTTGTTAATTGACCGATTTCGTTCAAAATCGATATTTAGGGTTCCCTGGGATCACAAAGCAGGAAACTGATACCAAAGTTTTAAAAAATCAGCGCCAATCTGAAATTCTTTGTTAATTGACCGATTTCGTTCAAAATCGATATTAGGGCTCCCTGGGATTACAAAACAGGAAAGTGATACTAAAGTTTTAAAAAATCAGCGCCATTTTTAAAATCTTTCTACTTAAGTGAATTGTGTATCTAAGTAAATAAATTCGGTTTAATACAATAAAGACGTCAAATCTGTACTACTTAGTACTAACGTCTAACCACATCTCGTGAGCTGCTTTAGCAGCTCGCGCACAGAGCGAAACACTAGTTATACTATATATAGCTCGATTACCACTGACTCACTGACTCATTGACATAATTGTTCTCCTAGAAAGAGACAGAAAACGATATAATGATGTAAGGGAGATGTGTTCGGGTGCGGGATTCGAGTGGGGAAAAATTATGACATTTCGGAAAAACAAGATGGCGGCCGACGTGATTCTTGTAACTCTTTTGTTTTCCAACCGATTTCGTTGCTACTCGCAATTATTGAAGAAATTAGGAAACGATCAATGGAAAAAGTGGAAAAAATTGGAAAAACAAGATGGCGGCCGAGCTGTAGTGCTTTAAAATTTTTGATTTTTCGACCCCGAACCGCGGCGCCACAGATCCGAAACGGCGTGGTCGAGCATGATATTTTTTTCTTTTTTCGACTACAATTATCCTGTATTTTGACAGAATGGGAGTGGTTTTTAAAAATTCAAGATGGCGGCTGTCACGGCGGCCTTTTTGTTTGAGGTACGAAAAAACGCAATTTTAAAATTCAATTTTCTCACAGTTGGCAACGTCGGAGCGTTTCGACTTGTACGGTGCGATTGTGTGTACGGACTCGAGGTATGGATTGGGGAAAAAAATTACCCCATTTTTCGGGAAATTTTCAAGATTTACCCCAAAAATAAAAAAATCGAAATACGGACTTTTTGCAAAATTCGAGTACGAGCAAGCACGTGTCTCACTTGTACAAATGACGTTTGGGTATTTTCGTCGCCGAGGTCTGGCAACACTGGAATTCATCAACGTAAAAGTGATTTTCGACATGGTATTTTTTCAGGGGCGATCATTTCGGCTGGGTGCGAGCGAGATGATAAATTTAAACGTCATCAGGAGCGGTATATCCTGTAGTTTACGGGAAAATTATGAAACTATGTAAAATGTTTCTGTGGAACGAGGAGGCGGCCATTTTGTATTCCTTTAGTGTTTTTCAAAATTTCGATCACGTTTTTGAGGCAGTTGGCAACATTTGGGAAAGTTGACATGTATGGATCGATTGTGTAACTCGACCGACAGTATCGAGATATCTAAACAGTGTTGCCACATTTGGGGTAGTTTTCGAGATTTTCCCCAAAATTTCCTCCTGTAAAATTTTGTTTGAAAAATTTTTTTTTCACTGATGGTTTCGTACACACGTCAGAAAATTAAACTTGATCAAAAATTTGGAGACCGCTGATGATTGAAGATTTCGGAGACGGGCAAAGAGCACGGCCAAGGTATTGAAGATAGGTGGGGGGTGCTCGACCAAATGTCATTCGAAACTTCATCCAATTGACAGTGAGCTGAAAAAAATTTCAAAATGGCGGATTTAAGATGGCCGCCATACAAATTTATTTGGTGTCTATCTCAGCAAGTATAAGAGACGGAAGAGTGGTTTCTCGGCAAGTGATGATCAGGACGAGGAGTTCTATTTAGCGAAATGAAAAAAAAATCAAGATGGCGGAATATTTTTTTTCATACCAAATTCTAAGGCGATTAGGACTCATTGACATAATTTATTATTCTCCTAGAAAAAGACAGAAAACGATACAATGATGTACGAAAGATGTGTTCGGGTGCGAGATGGGAGTACGGAAAAATTATGCCATTTCGGAAAAACAAGATGGCGGCCGACGTGATTCTTGCAACTCTTTTGTTTTTTAACCGATTTCGTTAAAACTCGCAAGGATTGAAGAAATTAGTAAACGATCAATAGAGAAAGTGGAAAAAATTAGAAAAACAAGATGGCGGCCGAGCTGCAGTGTTTTTAAATTTTTGATGTTTCGACCCCGAACCGCGGAGCCACAGGTGTGAAACGGCGTAGTCGAGCATGATTTTTTCTTTTTTTCGCCTACAATTATCCTGTATTTTGACAAAATGGGATTGGTTTTTAAAAATTCAAGATGGCGGCTGTCGCGGCGGCCGTTCGGTTTGAGGTACGAAAAATCGCAATTTTAAAATTCCAATTTCTCACAGTTGGCAACGTCGGAGCGTTTCTACTTCTACGGGGCGATTGTGTGTACAGACTCGAGGTATGGATTGGGGGAAAAAAGATTACCCCATTTCTCGGGAAATTTTCAAGATTTACCCCAAAAATAAAAAAATCTAAATACGGACTTTTTGCAAGATTCGAGTACGAG
Source organism: Erebia ligea (assembly GCA_917051295.2). Classification (NCBI taxonomy): domain Eukaryota; kingdom Metazoa; phylum Arthropoda; class Insecta; order Lepidoptera; family Nymphalidae; genus Erebia; species Erebia ligea. The sequence goes on from OU785228.1 coordinate 16,550,458, forward strand.
CAACCACGTGTCTCACTTGTATGAATTACATTTGAGTAATTTCGTCGCCCAGGTCTGGCAACACTGGAATTTATCAAAGTGAAAGTGATTTTCGACATGGTCTTTTTTCAGGCGCGATCATTTCGGCTGGGTGCGAGCGAGATGAAAAATTGAAACGTCATCACAAGCGGTAGTTCACGGGAACATTATAAAACTATGTAAAATGTTTCTGTGAAACCAGGTGGCGGCCATTTTGTATTCTTTTTGTGTTTTTGAAAATTTCGATCACATTTTTGTGGCAATTGGCAACATTTGGGAAAGTTGACATGTATGGATCGATTGTGTAACTCGACCGGCAGTATCGAGATATCTGAACAGTGTTGCCACATTTGGGGTAGTTTTCGAGATTTTCCCCAAAAACTCCCTCCTGTAAAATTTTGCATGACAAATTTTTTTTTCACTGATGGCTTCGTATATAAATCAGAAAATATAACTTGAAGAAAAATATGGAGACAGCTGATGATTGAGGATTTCAGAGACGGGTAAAGAGCACGGCCAAGATATTGAAGATAGGTGGGGGGTTCTCAAACAAATGTCACTCGAAACCTCATCCAATTGGCGGTGAGTTGAAAAATCTCCAAAATGGCGGATTCAAGATGGCCGCCATACAAATTTCATCAGTGTCTGTCTCGGAGAGTATTAGAGATGTAATCTTTCATATTCGATATAATTTAGGTCTCTCTGGGATTACAAAACAGAAAACTGATACCAAAGTAAAAAAAATCAGCGCCATTTTGAAATTCTTTGTTAATTGACCAATTTCGTTCAAAATCGATATTTAGGGCTCCCTGGGGTCACAAAATAGGAAACTGATACCAAAATTGTAAAAAATCAGCGCCATTTTGAAATTCTTTGTTAATTGACCGATTTCGTTCAAAAACGATATTTAGGGCTCCCTGGGGTTACAACACAGGAAACTGATACCAAAGTTTAAAAATCAGCGCTATTTTGAAATTATTTGTTAATTGACCGATTTCATTCAAAATCGATACTTAGGGCTCCCTGGGATTACAAAACAGGAAACTGGTACCATAATTTTAAAAAAATCAGCGCCATTTTGAAATTATTTATTTTATAACCGATTTCGTTCAAAATCGATATTTAGGACTCCCTGGGATTACAGAACAGGAAACTGATACCAAAGTTGTAAAAAATCAGCGCCATTTTGAAATTCTTTGTTAATGGACCGATTTCGATCAAAATCGATATCTAGGGCTCCCTGGGGTTATAAAACAAGTAACTGATACCAAAGTTGTAAAAAATCAGCGCCATTTTGAAATTCTTTGTTAATTGACCGATTTCGTTCAAAATCGATATTTTAGGATCCCTGGGATTGCAAAACAGAAAACCGGTACCAAAATTTTAAAATATCAGCGCCATTTTGAAATTATTTATTAATTAACCGATTTCGTTCCAAATCGATATTTAGGGCTCCCTGGGATTTCAATACAGGAAGCTGTGACCAAAATTTAAATCAGCGCCATTTTGAAATTCTTTGTCAATTGGCCGATTTCGTTCAAAATCGATACTTAGGGCTCCCTGGGATTACAAAACAGGAAACTGGTACCAAAATTTTAAAAAATCAGCGCCATTTTGAAATTCTTTGTTAATGGACCGATTTCGTTCAAAATAGATATTTAGGGTTCCCTGGGATTACAAAACAGAAAACTGCTACCAAAGTTTTAAGAAATCAGCGCCATTTTGAAATTATTTAATATAACCGATTTCGTTCAAAATCGATATTTAGGACTCCCTGGGGTTACAGAACAGGAAACTGATACCAAAGTTTAAAAAAAATCGGCACCATTTTGAACTTCTTTGTTAATTTTCCGATTTCGATCAAAATCGATATTTAGGGCTCCCTGGGGTTATAAAACAAGAAACTGATACCAAAGTTGGAAAAAATCAGCGCCATTTTGAAATTCTTTGTTAATTGACCGATTTCGTTCAAAATCGATATTTTAGGATCCCTGGGATTACAAAACAGAAAACCGGTACCAAAATTTTAAAATATCAGCGCCATTTTGAAATTATTTTTTAATTAACCGATTTCGTTCCAAATCGATATTGAGGGCTCCCTGGGATTACAAAACAGGAAACTGGTACCAAAGTTTTAAAAAACCAGCGCCATTCTGAAATGCTTTGTTAATTGACCGATTTCGTTCAAAATCGATACATATGACTCCCTGGGATTACAAAATAGGAAACCGATAGGTACCAAAGTTTAAAAAATCTTCACCATTTTGAACTTCTTTGTTAATTTTCCGATTTCGATCAAAATCGATATTTAGGGCTCCTTGGGGTTATAAAACAAGAAACTGATACCAAAGTTGTAAAAAATCAGCGCCATTTTGAAATTCTTTGTTAATTAACCGATTTCGTTCAAAATCGATATTTTAGGATCCCTGGGATTACAAAATAGAAAACCGGTACCAAAATTTTAAAATATCAGCGCCTTTTTGAAATTATTTATTAATTAACCGATTTCGTTCCAAATCGATATTTAGGGCTCCCTGGGATTTCAATACAGGAAGCTGTTACCAAAATTTAAATCAGCGCCATTTTGAAATTCTTTGTCAATTGGCCGATTTCGTTCAAAATCGATATTTAGGGCTCCCTGGGGTTATAAAACAAGAAACTGATACCAAAGTTGTAAAAAATCAGCGCCATTTTGAAATTGTTTGTTAATTGACCGATTTCGTTCAAAATCAATATTTTAGGATCCCTGGGATTACAAAACAGAAAACCGGTACCAAAATTTTAAAATATCAGCGCCATTTTGAAATTATTTATTAATTAACCGATTTCGTTCCAAATCGATATTTAGAGCTCCCTGGGATTACAAAACAGGAAACTGGTACCAAAGTTTTAAAAAACCAGCGCCATTTTGAAATGCTTTGTTAATTGACCGATTTCGTTCAAAATCGATACATATGACTCCCTGGGATTACAAAATAGGAAACCGATAGGTACCAAAGTTTAAAAAATCGGCGCCATTTTGAAATTCTTTGTTAATAACCGATTTCGTTCAAAATCGATATTTAGGACTCCCTGGGATTACAGAACAGGAAACTGTTACCAAAATTTAAATCAGCGCCATTTAGATATTCTTTGTTATTGTAGCGATTTCGTTCAAATTCGATATCTGAGGATCCCTAATATCACAAAACAGGAAACTGTTACCAAAATTTATAAAATCAGCGTCTTTTGAAATTTCGTTCGAACTTTTCGATGCTGGAGTAGATAAAATAATTTCCAATGAACAATGAATGAATGATTTTTCACTTAGCTTAAATTATTTACAAGAAGGAATTTAAATACAGGCTTGAACTAAAAAAAAAACCGTTTTGTTGCCATTTAATAATCTTCAATATACATTATCTTTAATGTTCTACTCCTGGCTAAAATTATAAATATTTAAATACGTGGCTGATTTAAAAAAAATAACAATTTTTGTTTAATTTCACATAATGTTTACCTACTGTTTCTTTAAAAAATAGTATATTATCTTTAAAAAAATATTATAAAGTAGCTCATGCATGCGACTCCTTTCAAAGAACTTATGTTTGTGATCTTCCCTTTTTTAATTTTCCTTTTCTAATCCCATATTTTTTGCATAAAGCTGAAACTCCACCACCCATCCTTCAAAATTTGAGACTAACACGGCCCGCGAGCTGCTTTAGCAGCTCGCGCACAGAGCGAAACACTAGTTAATATATATATAGCTGCTCGTGCTGACTGACTGACTGATTGATCACCTCTCCTGTAAAATTTTGTATGAAAAGTTTTTTTTTCACTCATCGTTTCGTATAGAAGACAAAAATTCATTCGGAGGAAAAATACGGAGAGAGCTGATGGTTGAGGATTTCGAAGACGGATGAAGAGCACCAGCCAGGGTATCCAATATAGGTGGGGGGTGCTCGACCAAATGTCACTCGAAACTTCATCCGATTGACAGTGAGCTGAAAAAAAATTCAAAATGGCGGATTTAAGATGGCCGCCATACAAATTTCGACGGTGTCTATCTCGGAGAGTATGAAAGGTGGAAGAGTGGTTTCTTGGCAAAAGATGATCGGGACATGAGGGTCTACTTGATGAACAGGAAAAAAATTCAAGATGGCGGAATTTATTTTTCCATAGAAAAGGGTATTGAAGATAGGTGCTCGACCAAATGTCACTCGAAACTTCATCCAATTGACAGTGAGCTGAAAAAAAATTCAAAATGGCGGAATTAAGATGGCCGCCATACAAATTTCGACGGTGTCTATCTCGGAGAGTATAAAAGATGGAAGAGTGGTTTCTTGGCAAAAGATGACCAGGACATGATTGTCTACTTGATGAACAGGAAAAAAATTCAAGATGGCGGAATTTATTTTTCCATAGAAAATGTATGGCGAATATTGAAGAGGCTATAAGTGTACGGTTCCTATTAAAAATTTGTTTTTATGGAAGAATTCTCATTTTGACGAATGGTACGGAGAAAAAAATATGGAGAGAGATGATAATCGAAGGTTCGGATGGTGGGTGAGGAGCACGGTCAGGGTATTAAAGACAGGTACCTACTTAGGGGCTGCTCAAACAAAAAGGGAGGGGCGGGGGGTTGGTGGTCTTTGTTTTATGTTTTTCCTTTATGAGAATTTTCTTTTACGTCGGACGCTTGGCGTGCTGGCGCTTCCACTGTGCTTACTAGCATAGCAGTGTGTTGTTCAGATCAGAACACGTAGACAGTAAACCAGCTGCCCTATTATGTAAGAATTGTCGATGAAATCGTAAAAGTTCAGCGTCAAAGTAAAATAAACCATAACAGCATTGAATTAGAGCTCAATTTCGTGTTTCGAAATTGAGCTCTAATTTAATGCTGTTGTGGTTTATTTTACTTTGACGCCGAACTTTGACGATTTGATCGGCCATTCTTAAATAATCGGGGGGCAGGATAGTAGGACAGCGAGTAAGTAGACAGTGGACCACGCGCTCCACTACGCGGTCCGCTTTAGCGGGCCGCGCAGCCACGCGCCATTAATATATATATAGCTGCTCGTGCTGACTCATTGATCACCTCTCCTGAAAAATTTTGTATGAAAAATTTTTTTTTCACTCATCGTTTCGTATAAAAGACAAAAATTCATTCGGAGGAAAAATACGGAGAGAGCTGATGATTGAGGATTTCGAAGACGGATGAAGAGCACCAGCCAGGGTATCGAAGATAGGTGGGGGGTGCTCGACCAAATGTCATTCGAAACCTCATCCAATTGGCGGTAGTTGAAAAAAAAATTCAAAATGGCGGATTTAAGATGGCCGCCATACAAATTTCGACGGTGTCTATCTCGGAGAGTATAAAAGATGGAAGAGTGGTTTCTGGGCAAAAGATGATCAGGACATGAGGGTCTACTTGATGAACAGGAAAAAAATTCAAGATGGCGGAATTTATTTTTCCATAGAAAAGGGTATTGAAGATAGGTGGGGTGGGCTCGACCAAATGTCACTCGAAACTTCATCCAATTGACAGTGAGCTGAAAAAAAATTCAAAATGGCGGATTTAAGATGGCCGCCATACAAATTTCGACGGTGTCTATCTCGGAGAGTATAAAAGATGGAAGAGTGGTTTCTTGGCAAAAGATGATCAGGACATGAGGGTCTACTTGATGAACAGGAAAAAAATTCAAGATGGCGGAATTTATTTTTCATAGAAAATGTATGGCGAATATTGAAGAGGCTACAATTAGTGTAGAACTATGCAAGACTACGGTTCCTTTTCAAGATTTGTTTTTATGGAAGAAATCTCATTTTGACGAATGGTTCGGAGAAAAAAATATGGAGAGAGATGATGATCGAAGGTTCGGATGATGGGTGAGGAGCACGGTCAGGGTATTAAAGATAGGTACCTACTTAGGGGCTGCTTGAACAAAAAGGGAGGGGCGGAAGGTTGGTGGTCTTTGTTTTATGTTTTTCCTTTATGAGAATTTTCTTTTACGTCGGACGCTTGGCGTGCTGGCGCTTCCACTGTGCTCACTAGCATAGCAGTGTGTACTTCAGATCAGATCAGAACCCCCCAGCTGAGTTTGTTGTGGGCTCTTCTCAGACCTGGGCGCGTTTGGAACCCTCGTAGCTTTAGTTTTAAGATACCGTAACAGATTATCACCATCATATTTTTATGTAACTGGACGTCAATAAGTGTAGTGCATCTACCTAAATTGAATAAATATTTATGACTTATGACTTATGACTTATGACTTATGAACATGTAGACAGTAAATCAGCTGCCCGATTATGTAAGAATGGTCGATCAAATCGTCAAAGTTCGGCGTCAAAGTAAAATAAACCATAGCAGCATTAAATTATAGCTCAATTTCGCGGTTCCTTTTCAAGATTTGTTTTTATGGAAGAAATCTCATTTTGACGAATGGTTCGGAGAAAAAAATATGGAGAGAGATGATGATCGAAGGTTCGGATGATGGGTGAGGAGCACGGTCAGGGTATTAAAGATAGGTACCTACTTAGGGGCTGCTTGAACAAAAAGGGAGGGGCGGAAGGTTGGTGGTCTTTGTTTTATGTTTTTCCTTTATGAGAATTTTCTTTTACGTCGGACGCTTGGCGTGCTGGCGCTTCCACTGTGCTCACTAGCATAGCAGTGTGTACTTCAGATCAGAACACGTAGACAGTAAATCAGCTGCCCGATTATGTACGAATGGTCGATCAAATCGTCAAAGTTCGGCGTCAAAGTAAAATAAACCATAACACCATTGAATTAGAGCTCAATTTCGTGTTCAAAATTGAGCTATAATTTAATGCTGTTATGGTTTATTTTACTTTGACGCCGAACTTTGACGATTTGATCGGCCATTCTTACATAATCGGGGGGCAGGATAGTAGGACAGCGAGTAAGTAGACAGTGGACCACGCGGTACAATACGCGGTCCGCTGTAGCGGGCCGCGCAACCACGCGCCATACTAGTTATACTATATATAGCTCAATTACCACTCACTCACTCATTGACATAATTGTTCTCCTAGAAAGAGACAGAAAACGATAAAATGATGTAGGGGAGATGTGTTCGGATGCGGGATTCGAGTGGGGAAAAATTATGACATTTCGGAAAAACAAGATGGCGGCCGACGTGATTCTTGTAACTCTTTTGTTTTCCAACCGATTTCGTCACAACTCGCAATTATTGAAGAAATTAGGAAACGATCAATAGAAAAAGTGGAAAAAATTGGAAAAACAAGATGGCGGCCGAGCTGTAGTGCTTTAAAATTTTTGATTTTTCGACCCCGAACCGCGGCGCCGCAGATCCGAAACGGCGTGGGCGAGCATGATATTTTTTTCTTTTTTCGACTACAATTATCCTGTATTTTGATAGAATGGGAGTGGTTTTTAAAAATTCAAGATGGCGGCTGTCGCGGCGGCCTTTTTGTTTGAGGTACGAAAAAACACAATTTTAAAATTCAATTTTCTCACAGTTGGCAACGTCGGAGCGTTTCGACTTGTACAGTGCGATTGTGTGTACAGACTCGAGGTATGGATTGGGGAAAAAAATTACCCCATTTCTCGGGAAATTTTCAAGATTTACCCCAAAAATAAAAAAATCGAAATACGGACTTTTTGCAAAATTCGAGTACGAGCAACCACGTGTCCCACTTGTACGAATGACATTTGGTTATTTTCGTCGCCGAGGTCTGGCAACACTGGAATTTATCAAAGTAAAAGTGATTTTCGACATGGTCTTTTTTCAGGGGCGATCATTTCGGCTGGGTGCGAGCGAGGTGAAAAATTTAAACGTCATCAGGAGCGGTATATCCTGTAGTTTACAGGAAAATTATGAAACTATGTAAAATGTTTCTGTGGAACGAGGTGGCGGCCATTTTGCATTCTTTTTGTGTTTTTCAAAATTTCGATCACGTTTTTGAGGCAGTTGGCAACATTTGGGAAAGTTGACATGTATGGATCGATTGTGTAACTGGACCGGCAGTATCGAGATATCTAAACAGTGTTGCCACATTTGGGGTAGTTTTCGAGATTTACCCCAAAAATTTCCTCCTGTAAAATTTTGTATGAAAATTTTTTTTCCACTGATGGTTTCGTGTACAAGTCAGAAAACTAAACTTGAAGAAAAATATGGAGACAGCTGATGATTGAGGATTTCGGTGACGGGTAAAGAGCACGGCCAAGGTATTAAAGATAGGTGGGGGGTGCTCGACCAAATGTCATTCGAAACTTCATCCAACTGACAGTGAGCTGAAAAAAAATTCAAAATGGCGGATTTAAGATGGCCGCCATACAAATTTATTTGGTATCTATCTCAGAAAGTATAAAAGATGGAAGAATGGTTTCTTGGCAAAAGATGATCAGGACGAGGAGTTCTATTTAGCGAAATGAAAAAAAGTTCAAGATGGCGGAATATTTTTTTTCATACCAAATTATATGGCGATTAGGACATACATAATTGTTCTCATAGAAAGAGACAGAAAACGATACAATGATGTATAGGAAATGTGTTCGGGTGTAGGATTCGAGTAGGGTAAAATTATGACATTTCGGAAAAACAAGATGGCGGCCGACGTGATTATTGCAACTCTTTTGTTTTCCAACCGATTTCGTTAAAACTCGCAACGATTGAAGAAATTAGCAAACGATCAATAGAAAAAGTGGAAAAAATTGGAAAAGCAAGATGGCGGCTAAGCTGTAGTGTTTTCAAATTTTTGATTTTTCGACCCCGAACCGCGGCGCCACAGATCCGAAACGGCGTAGTCGAGCATGATATTTTTTTTATTTTTTCGCCTACAATTATCCTGTATTTTGACAGAATGGGAAAGGTTTTTAAAAACTCAAGATGGCGGCTGTCGCGGCTGCCGTTCGGTTTTAGGTACGAAAAAACGCAATTTTAAAATACAGATTTCTCACAGTTGGCAACGGTGGAGCGGTTCAACTTCTATGGGGGGATTGTGTGTACAGACTCGAGGTATTGATTGGGGAAAAAAGATTACCCCATTTCTCGGGAAATTTTCAAGATTTACCCCAAAAATAAATAAATCGAAATACGTATTTTTTGCAAAATTCGAGTACGAGCAACCACGTGTCTCACATGTTTAAATGACATTTGGGTATTTTCGTCGCTGAGGTCTAGCAACACTGGAATTTATCAAAGTAAAAGTGATTTTCGACATGATCTTTTTTCAGGGGTGATCATATCGGCTGGGTGCGAGCGACATGAAAAATTAAAACGTTATCAGGAGCGGTATATCCTGTAGTTTACGGAAAACTTATAAAACTATGTAAAATGTTTCTGTGAAAAGAGGTGGCGGCCATTTTGTATTCTTTTTGTGTTTTTCAAAATTTCGATCACGTTTTTGAGGCAGTTGGCAACATTTGGGAAAGTTGACATGTATGGATCGATTGTGTAACTCGACCGGCAGTATCAAGATATCTAAACAGTGTTGCCACATTTGGGGTAGTTTTCAAGAATTTCCCCAAAAATTTCCTCCTGTAAAATTTTGTAAGAAATTTTTTTTTTTACTGATGGCTTCATATACAAGTCCAAAAATTAAACTTGAAGAAAAATATGGAGACACCTTTGATGATTGAGGATTTCGAGGACGGGTAAAGAGCACGGCCAAGGTATTGAAGAAAGAGTTCGACCAAAGGCATGAAAAAAAAAAACATAAAACTACCAATATACCCGCCTACCTGAATACCAGCCTACCTGCATACCCGCCTACCTGCTTACCCGCCTACCAACATACCCGCCTACCATCATACCCGCCTACCGACATACCCGACAACCGACATACCCACCTACCAACAAACCCGTACGTACACCCCAAATTGCACTCATCCTGCAATTTTAATGTCGTCGATCTTCCGTTACATTATAAGATCTGTTAATTTTAATGAAAAAGGTGAACCAGCGCCATTTTGAAATTCTTTGATAATGTACCGATTTCTTTCATATTCAATATAATTTAGGTCTCTCTGGGATTACAAAACCGAAAACTGATACCAAAGTAAAAAAAATCAGCGCCATTTTGAAATTCTTTGTTAATTGACCGATTTCGTTCAAAATCGATATTTAGGGCTCCCTGGGGTCACAAAATAGGAAACTGATACCAAAGTTGTAAAAAATCAGCGCCATTTTGAAATTATTTGTTAATTAACCAATTTCGTTCAAAAACGATATTTAGGGCTCCCTGAGGTTACAAAACAGGAAACTGATACCAAAGTTTAAAAATCAGCGCCATTTTGAAATTATTTGTTAATTGACCGATTTCATTCAAAATCGATACTTAGGGCTCCCTGCGATTACAAAACAGGAAACTGGTACCAAAATTTTAAAAAACAGCGCCATTTTGAAATTCTTTGTTAATTGACCGATTTTGTTCAAAATCGATATTTACGACTCCCTGGGATTACAAAACAGGAAACTGATACCAAAGTTTTAAAAAATCGGCGCCATTTTGAAATTCTTTGTTAATTGACCGATTTCGTTCAAAATCGATACTTAGGGCTCCCTGGGATTACAAAACAGGAAACCGATACCAAAGTTTAAAAAATCGGCGCCATTTTGAAATTCTTTGTTAATAACCGATTTCGTTCAAAATCGATATTTAGGACTCCCTGGGATTACAAAACAGGAAAATGGTACCAAAATTTTAAAAAATCAGCGCCATTTTGAAATTCTTTGTTAATGGACCGATTTCGTTCAAAATCGATATTTAGGGTTCCCTGTGATTACAAAACAGAAAACTGCTACCAAAGTTTTAAAAAATCAGCGCCATTTTGAAATTCTTTGTTAATTGACCGATTTCGATCAAAATCGATATTTAGGGCTCCCTGGGATCACAAAACTGATACAAAAGTTTTAAAAAATCAGCGCCATTTTGAAATTCTTTAATAATTGACAGATCTCGTTCAAAATCGATATTTAGGGTTCCCTGGGAACACTAAACAGGAAACTGATACCAAAGTTTTAAAAAAACAGCGCCATTTTAAAATTCTTTGTTAATTGACCGACTTCGTTCAAAATCGATATTTAGGGTTCCCTGGGATCACAAAACAGGAAACTGATACAAAAGTTTTAAAACATCAGCGCCATGTTGAAATTCTTTGTTATTTGACTGATTTCGTTCAAAATCGATATTTAGGGCTCCCTGGGATCACAAAACTGATACAAAAGTTTTAAAAAATCAGCGTCATGTTGAAATTCTTTGTTAATTGACCGATTTCGTTCAAAATCGATATTTAGGGTTCCCTGGGATTACAAAACTGAATCTGATACCAAAGTTGTACAAAATCAGCGCTATTTTAAAACTCTGTTAATTGAGCGATTTGGTTAAAAATCTATATTTTGGGCTCCCTGGGATTTCAATACGGGAAACTGTTACCAAAATTTTAAAAATTCAGCGCCATTTTGGAGTTATTTGTTAATTTACCGATTTTTTCAAAATCGATATCTGAGGATCCCTAATATCACAAAACAGGAAACTGGTACAAAAATTTTAGAAAATCTGCGCCATTTTGAAATTATTTATTAAAATTAACCGATTTCGTTCAAAATCGATATTTAGGACTCCCTGGGATTTCAATAAAGGAAACTGTTACCAAAATTTAAATCAGCGCCATTTAGATATTCTTTGTTATTGTAGCGATTTCGTTCAAATTCGATATCTGAGGATCCCTAATATCACAAAACAGGAAACTGTTACCAAAATTTATAAAATCAGCGTCATTTTGAAATTGACCGGTTTCGTTGGAACTTTTCGATGCTGGAGTAGATAAAATAATTTCCAATGAACAATGAATGAATGATTTTTCACGTAGCTTAAATTATTTACAAGAAGGAATTTAAATACAGGCTTGAACTAAAAAAAAACCGTTTTGTTGCCATTTAATAATCTTCAATATACATTATCTTTAATGTTCTACTCCTGGCTAAAATTATGAATATTTAAATACGTGGCTGATTTAAAAAAAATAACAATTTTTGTTTAATTTCACATAATGTATAATCACTGTTTCTTTAAAAAATAGTATATCTTTAAAAAAATATTATAAAGTAGCTCATGCATGCGACTCCTTTCAAAGAACTTATGTTTGTGATCTTCCCTTTTTTAATTTTCCTTTTCTAATCCCATATTTTTTGCATAAAGCTGAAACACCACCACCCATCCTTCAAAATTAGACTAACACGGCCCGCGAGCTGCTTTAGCAGCTCGCGCACAGAGCGAAACACTAGTTATACTATATATAGCTCGATTACCACTGACTGACTCACTGACTCATTGACATAATTGTTCTCCTAGAAAGAGATAGAAAACGATATAATGATGTACGGGAGATGTGTTCGGGTGCGGAATTCGAGTGGGGAAAAATTATGACATTTCGGAAAAACAAGATGGCGGCCGACGTGATCCTTGTAACTCTTTTGTTTTCCAACCGATTTCGTTAAAACTCGCAACGATTGAAGAAATTAGGAAACGATTTATAGAAAAAGTGGAAAAAATTTGAAAAACAAGATGGCGGCCGAGCTGTAGTGTTTTCCAATTTTTGATTTTTCGACCCCGAACCGCGGCGCCACAGATCCGAAACGGCGTGATCGAGCATGATATTTTTTTCTTTTTTCGCCTACAATTATCCTGTATTTTGACAGAACGGGAGTGGTTTTTAAAAATTCAAGATGGCGGCTGTCGCGCCGGCCGTTCTGTTTGAGGTACGAAACAACGCAATTTTAAAATTCAAATTTCTCATAGTTGGCAACGACAGAGCGTTTCGACTTCTATAAAGCGATTGTGTGTACAGACTCGAGGTATGGATTGGGGGAAAAAAATTACCCCATTTCTCGGAAAATTTTCAAGATTTACCCCAAAAATTAAAAAATCGAAATACGCGCTTTTTGCAAAATTCGAGTATGAGCAACTACGTGTCTCACTTGTACAAATGACATTTGGGTGTTTTCGTCGCCGAGGTCTGGCAACACTGGAATTTATCAAAGTAAAAGTGATTTTCGACATGGTCTTTTTTCAGGAGCGATCATTTCGGCTGGGTGCGAGCGAGATGAAAAATTGAAACGTCATCAGGAGCGGTATATCCTGTCGTTTACGGGAAAATTATGAAACTATCTAAAATGTTTCTGTGGAACGAGGTGGCGGCCATTTTGTATTCTTTTTGTGTTTTTCAAAATTTCGATCACGTTTTTGAGGCAGTTGGCAACATTTGGGAAAGTTGACATGTATAAATCGATTGTGTAACTCAACTAGCGGTATCGAGATATCTAAACAGTGTTGCCACATTTGTGGTAGTTTTCGAGATTTTCCCAAAAATGTCCTCCTGTAAAATTTTGTATGAAAAATTTTTTTTTCACTGATGACTTCGTATACACGTCAGAAAATTAAACTTGAACAAAAATATGGCGACAGCTGATGATTGAGGATTTCGGAGACGGGTAAAGAGCACGGCCGAGGTATTGAAGATAGGTGGGGGGTGCTCGACCAAATGTCATTCGAAACTTCATCCAAAAGATAATGAGCTGAAAAAAAATTCAAAATGGCGGATTTAAGATGGCCGCCATACAAATTTATTTCGTGTCCATCTCAGAAAGTATAAAAGATGAAAGAGTGGTTTCGCGGCCAAAGATGATCAGGACGAGAAGATCTATTTAGCGAAAAGAAAAAAAAATCAAGATGGCGGAATATTTTTTTTCATACCAAATTATATGGCGATTAGGACATACATAATTGTACTCATAGAAAGAGACAGAAAACGATATAATGATGTAGGGGAGATGTGTTCGAGTGCGGGATTCGAGTGGGGAAAAATTATGACATTTCGGAAAAACAAGATGGCGGCCGACGTGATTCTTTTAACTCTTTTGTTTTCCAACCGATTTCGTTACAACTCGCAATTATTAAAGAAATTAGGAAACGATCAATAGAAAAAGTGGAAAAAATTGGAAAAACAAGATGGCGGCCGAGCTGTAGTGCTTTAAAATTTTTGATTTTTCGACCCCGAACCGCGGCGCCACAGATCCGAAACGGCGTGGTCGAGCATGATAATTTTTTCTTTTTTCGACTACAATTATCCTGTATTTTGACAGAATGGGAGTGGTTTTTAAAAATTCAAGATGGCGGCTATCGCGGCGGCCTTTTTGTTTGAGGTACGAAAAAACGTAATTTTAAAATTCAATTTTCTCACAGTTGGCAACATCGGAGCATTTCGACTTGTACGGTGCAATTGTGTGGACAGACTTGAGGTATGGATTGGGGAAAAAAATTACCCCATTTTTCGGGAAATTTTCAAGATTTACCCAAAAAATAAAAAAATCGAAATACGGACTTTTTGCAAAATTCGAGTACGAGGAACCACGTGTCCCACTTGTACGAATGACATTTAGGTATCTTCGTCGCCAAGGTCTGGCAACACTGGAATTTATCAAAGTAAAAGTGATTTTCGACATGGTCTTTTTTCAGGGGCGATCATTTCGGCTGGGTGCAAGCGAGATAAGAAATTTAAACGTCATCAGGAGCGGTGTTTCCTGTAGTTTACGGGAAAATTATGAAATCATCTAAAATGTTTCTGTGGAACGAGGTGGCGGCCATTTTGTATTCTTTTTGTGTTTTTCAAAATTTCGATCACGTTTTTGAGGCAGTTGGCAACATTTGGGAAAGTTTACATGTATGGATCGATTGTCTAACTGGACCGGCAGTATCGAGATATCTAAACAGTGTTGCCACATTTGGGGTAGTTTTCCAGATTTACCCCAAAAATTTCCTCCTGTAAAATTTTGTATGAAAATTTTTTTTTCCACTGATGGCTTCGTGTACAAGTCAGAAAATTAAACTTGAAAAAAATATGGAGACAGCTGATGATTGAGGATTTCGGAGACGGGTAAAGAGCACGGTCCAGGTATTGAAGATAGGTGGGGGGTGCTCGACCAAATGTCATTCGAAACTTCATCCAATTGACAATGAAATGAAAAAAAATTCAAAATGGCGGATTAAAGATGGCCGCCATACAAATTTATTTGGTGTCTATCTCAGAAAGTATAAAAGATGGAAGAGTGGTTTCTTGGCAAAAGATGATCAGGATGAGAAGGTCTATGTAGCGAAATGAAAAAAATTTCAAGATGGCGGAATATTTTATTTCATACCAAATTATATAGCGATTAGGACATACATAATTGTTTTCATAGAAAGAGACAGAAAACGATACAATGATGTACGGGAAATGTGTTCGGGTGTGGGATTCGAGTAGGGAAAAATTATGAAATTTCGGAAAAACAAGATGGCGGCCGACGTGATTCTTGCAACTCTTTTGTTTTCCAACCGATTTCGTTTAAACTCGCTAAGATTGAAGAAATTCGTAAACGATCAATAAAAAGAGTGGAAAAAATTAGAAAAACAAGATGGCGGCCGAGCTGTAGTGTTTTCAGATTTTTAATTTTTCGACCCCGAACCGCGGCGCCACAGATCCGAAACGGGGTGGTCGAGCATGATAATTTTTTGCTTTTTTCGCCTACAATTATCCTGTATTTTGACAGAAAGAGATTGGTTTTTAAAAATTCAAGATGGCGGCTGTCGCGGCGGCCGTTCGGTTTGAAGTACGAAAAAACGCAATTTTAAAATTCAAATTTCTCACAGTTGGCAACGTCGGAGCGTTTTGACTTCTAGGGGGCGATTGTGTGTACAGACTCGAGGTATGAATTGGGGAAAAAAAATTACCCTATTTCTCGGGAAATTTTTGAAGATTTACCCCAAAAATGAAAAAATCGAAATACGTATTTTTTGCAAAATTTGAGTACAAGCAACCACGTGTCTCACTTGTATGAATGACATTTGAGTATTTTCGTTGCCGAGGTCTAGCAACACTGGAATTTATCAAAGTAAAAGTGATTTTCGACATGGTCTTTTTTCAGGGGCGATCATTTCGGCTGGGTGCGAGCAAGATGAAAAATTGAAACGTCATCAGGAGCGGTATATCCTGTAGTTTACGGGAAAATACTAAAACTATGTAAAATGTTTCTGTGAAAAGAGGTGGCGGCCAGCGTTTTTGAGGCAGTTGGCAACACTTGGAAAAGTTGACATGTATGGATCGATTGTGTAACTCGACCGGCAGTATCGAGATATCTAAACAGTGTTGCCACATTTGGGGTAGTTTTCGAGATTTTCCCAAAAATGTCCTCCTGTAAAATTTTATATGAAAAATTTTTTTTTCACTGATGGCTTCGTATATACGTCAGAAAATTAAACTTGAACAAATATACTACGACAGCTGATGATTGAGGATTTCGGAGACGGGTAAAGAGCACGGCCAAGGTATTCAAGATAGGGGGGTGCTCGACCAAATGTCATTCGAAACTTCATCCAAAAGATAATGAGCTGAAAAAAAATTAAAATGGCGGATTAAAGATGGCTGCCATACAAAATTTGGTGTCTATCTCAGAAAGTATAAAAGATGGAAAGGTGGTTTCTTCGCAAAAGATGATCAAGACCAAATGATCAAGAGGTCTACTTGATGAACAGGAAAAAATTTCAAGATGGCGGAATTTATTTTTTCATAGAAAATCTATTACGGCGAATATTGAAGAGACAACAAGACGTGTAAAACAGCTATGCAAGATTTTGATAAGGTTCCGTTTTACTCATGCCCGGGGATCCCTGGGATTATAAAACAGGAAACTTACCAAAATTTAAAAAAATCAGCGCCATTTTGAAATTCTTTGTTATTGACCGATTTCGTTCAAAATCGATATTTAGGGCTCCCTGGGATCACAAAACAGGAAACTGATACCAAAGTTTTAAAAAACCAGCGCTATTTTGAAATTCTTTGTTAATTGACCGATTTCGTTCAAAATCGATATTTAGGGCTCTTTGGGATTACAAAACTGAAAACTGATACCAAAGCTTTAAAAAATCAGCGCCATTTGGAAATCCTTTGTTTATTGACCGATTTCATTCAAAATCTATATTTAGGGCTCCCTGGGATTACAAAACAGGAAACTGGTACCAAAGTTTTAAAAAATCAGCGCTATTTTGAAATTCTTTGTTAATTGACCGATTTCGTTCAAAATCGATATTTAGGGCTCCCTGGGATCACAAAACAGGAAACTGATACCAAAGTTTTAAAAAACCAGCGCTATTTTGAAATTCTTTGTTAATTGACCGATTTCGTTCAAAATCGATATTTAGGGCTCTTTGGGATTACAAAACTGAAAACTGATACCAAAGCTTTAAAAAATCAGCGCCATTTGGAAATCCTTTGTTTATTGACCGATTTCATTCAAAATCTATATTTAGGGCTCCCTGGGATTACAAAACAGGAAACTGGTACCAAAGTTGTAAAAAATCAGCGCCATTTTGAAATTCTTTGTTAATTTACCGATTTCGTTCAAAATCGATATTTAGGGTTGGCTCCCTGGGTTAACAAAACAGGAAACTGATACCAAAGTTTTAAAAAATCGGCGCCATTTTGAAATTCTTTGTTAATTGACAGATTTCGTTCAAAATCGATATTTAGGTCTCCCTGGGATCACAAAATAGGAAACTGATACCAAAGTTTTAAAAAATCGGCGCCATTTTGAAATTCTTTGTTAATTGACAGATTTCGTTCAAAATCGATATTTAGGTCTCCCTGGGATCACAAAACAGGAAAATGATACCAAAGTTTTAAAAAATCAGCGCCATTTTGAAACTCTTTGTTAATTGACAGATTTCGTTCAAAATCGATATTTAGGGCTCCCTGGGATTACAAAACAGGAAACTGATACCAAAGTTTTTAAAAAATCAGCGCCATTTTGAAATTCTTTGTTAATTGACCGATTTCGTTCAAAATCGATATTTAGGGCACGCTGGGATCACAAAACAGGAAACTGATACCAAAATTTAAAAAATCAGTGCGATTTTGAAATTCTTTCTACCTAAAGGTGAATTGTGTATCTAAGTAAATAAATTCGGTTTAATACAATAAAGACGTCAAGTCTGTACTACTTAGTACTAACGTCTAACCACATCTCGTGAGCTGCTTTAGCAGCTCGCGCACAGAGCGAAACACTAGTTATACTATATATAGCTCAATTACCACTCACTGACTGACTCACTCATTGACATAATTGTTCTCCTAGAAAGAGACAGAAAACGATATAATGATGTAGGGGAGATGTGTTCGGGTGCGGGATTCGAGTGGGGAAAAATTATGACATTTCGGAAAAACAAGATGGCGGCCGACGTGACTCTTGCAACTCTTTTGTTTTCCAACCGATTTTGTTACAACTCGCAATTATTGAAGAAATTAGGAAACGATCAATAGAAAAAGTGGAAAAAATTGGAAAAACAAGATGGCGGCCGAGCTGTAGTGTTTTCAAATTTTTGAATTTTCGACCCCGAACCGCGGCGCCACAGATCCGAAACGGCGTGGTCGAGCATGATATTTTTTTCTTTTTTCGCTTACATTTATCCTGTATTTTGGCAGAATGGAAGTGGTTTTTAAAAATTCAAGATGGCGGCTGTCGCGGCGGCCTTTTTGTTTGAGGTACGAAAAAACGCAATTTTAAAATTCAATTTTCTCACAGTTGGCAACGTCGGAGCGTTTCGACTTGTAAAGTGCGATTGTGTGTACAGACTTGAGGTATGGATTGGGGAAAAAAATTACCCCATTTCTCGGGAAATTTTCAAGATTTACCCCAAAAATAAAAAAATCGAAATACGGACTTTTTGCAAAATTCGAGTACGAACAACCACGTGTTCCACTTGTACGAAAGACATTAGGGTATTTTCGTCGCCGAGGTCTGGCAACACTGAAATTTATCAAAGAAAAAGTGATTTTCGACATGGTCTTTTTTCAGGGGCGATCATTTCGGCTGAGTGCGAGCGAGATGAAAAATTTAAACGTCATTAGGAGCGGTATATCCTGTAGTTTACGGGAAAGTTATGAAACTATGTAAAATGTTTCTGTGGAACGAGGTGGCGGCCATTTTGTATTCTTTTTGTGTTTTTCAAAATTTCGATCACGTTTTTGAGGCAGTTGGCAACATTTGGGAAAGTTGACATGTATGGATCGATTGTGTAACTCGACCGGCAGTATCGAGATATCTAAACAGTGTTGCCCCATTTGGGGTAGTTTTCGAGATTTTCCCCAAAAACTCCTCCTGCAAAATTTTCTATGAAAAATTTTTTTTTCACTGATGGCTTCGTGTACTAGTCAGAAAATTAAACTTGAAGAAAATATGGAGACAGCTGATGATTGAGGATTTCGGAGACGGGTAAAGAGCACGGTCCAGGTATTGAAGATAGGTGGGGGGTGCTCGACCAAATGTCATTCGAAACTTCAGCCAATTGACAGTGAGCTGAAAAAAATTTCAAAATGGCGGATTTAAGATGGCCGCCATACAAATTTATTTGGTGTCTATCTCAGAAAGTATAAAAGATGGAAGAGTGGTTTCTTGGCAAAAGATGATCAGAACGAGGAGGTCTATGTAGAGAAATAAAAAAAAATTCAAGATGGCGGAATATTTTTTTTCATACCAAATTATATGGCGATTAGGACTCATTGACATAATTTATTGTTCTCCTAGAAAGAGACAGAAAATGACACAATGATGTATGGGAGATGTGTTTGGGTGCGGGATGGGAGTAGGGAAAAATTATGACATTTCAGAAAAACAAGATGGCGGCCGACGTGATTCTTGCAACTCTTTAGTTTTCCAACCGATTTCGTTAAAACTCTCAACGATTAAAGAAATTAGGAAACCATCAATAGAAAAAGTAGAAAAAATTTGAAAAACAAGATGGCGGCCGAGCTGTAGTGTTTTCAAATTTTTGATTTTTCGACCCCGAACCGCGGCGCCACATATCCGAAACGGCAAGGTCGAGCATGATATTTTTTTCTTTTTTCGCCTGCAATTATCCTGTATTTTGACAGAATGGGAGTGGTTTTTAAAAATTAAAGATGGCGGCTGTCGCGGTGGCCTTTTTGTTTGAGGTACCAAAACACGCAATTTTAAAATTCAAATTTCTCACAGTTGGCAACGTCGGAGCGTTTCGACTTCGTGGGGGCGATTGTGTGTACAGACTCGAGGTATGGATTGGGGAAAAAAAATTACCCCATTTCTCGGGAAATTTTCAAGATTTACCCCAAAAATAAAAAAACCGAAATACGGACTTTTTGCAAAATTTGAGTACGAGCAACCACGTGTCTCACTGTTGCGAATGACATTTGGGTATTTTCGTCGCCGAGGTCTGGCAACACTGAAATTTATCAAAGTAAAAGTAATTTTCTTTTCTTTCTGAAATGGTCTTTTTTCAGGGGCGATCATTTCGGCTGGGTGCGAGCGAGATGAAAAATTGAAACGTCATCAGAAGCGGTATATCCTGTAGTTCACGGGAACATTTTAAAACTATGTAAAATGTTTCTGTGAAACCAGGTGGCGGCCATTTTGTATTCTTTTTGTGTTTTTGAAAACTTCGATCACGTTTTTGAGGCAATTGGCAACATTTGGAAAAGTTGACATGTATCGATAGATTGTGTAACTTGACCGGCAGTATCGAGATATCTAAACAGTGTTGCCACATTTGGGGTAGTTTTCGAGATTTTCCCCAAAAACTCCCTCCTGCAAAATTTTGCACGACAAATTTTTTTTTCACTGATGGCATCGTATATAAATCAGAAAATATAACTTGAAGAAAAATATGGAGACAGCTGATGATTGAGGATTTCGGAGACGGGTAAAGAGCACGGCCAAGGTATTGAAGATAGGTGGGGGGTTCTCAAACAAATGTCACTCGAAACCTCATCCAATTGGCGGTGAGTTGAAAAATCTCCAAAATGGCGGATTCAAGATGGCCGCCATACAAATTTCATCAGTGTCTGTCTCGGAGAGTATTAGAGATGTAATTGTAGTTTCTCGGCAAGAGATGATCAGAACGAGGAGGTCTATTTAGCGAAATGAAAAAATTTCAAGATGGCGGAATATTTTTTTTCATACCAAATTAAATGGCGATTAGGAACTATATAAGACGTCATTGTTCTCCAAGAAAGAGACAAAAAACGGTACAATGATGTAGGCGAGATGTGTTCGGGTGCGGGATTCGAGTTGGGAAAAATTATGACATTTCGGAAAAACAAAATGGCGGCCGACGTGATTCTTGCAACTCTTTTGTTTTCCAACCAATTTCGTTACAACTCGCAATTATTTCACAAATTAATAAATGATCAATAAAAAAAAATAGAAAAAAATCGAAAAATAAGATGGTGGCCGAGCTGTATTGTTTTCAAATTTTTGATTTTTTGACCTCGAACCCCGGCGCCACAGATCCGAAACGAGGTAGTTCATGTCTAAGAGATATTATGTTTGGGTGTGGGATGTGAGTAGGGAAAAATTATGACATTTCGGGAAAACAAGATGGCGGCTGATTTGCCGAAATGAACCGATCGAAGCATAGAAGGTAGGTGGGGGTGCTCGACCAAATGTCATTCCAAACTTCATCCAATAGACAATGAGCTGAAAAAAAATTCAAAATGGCGGATTTAAGATGGCTGCCATACCAATTTATTTGGCGTCTATCTCAGAAAGTATAAAAGATGGAAGAGTGGTTTCTTGGCAAAAGATGATCAGGGTATGTACGATACCCTAAACGTATAAGAATGGGCAGACGAAATTGAGCTCTAATTCAATGCTGTCATGGTTTATTTTACTTTGACGAAAATCTTTAACGTTTTATCGACCATTCTTACATGATTGGGGCCCAAGACGAGGAGGTCTATTTAACGAAATGAAAAAAAATCAAGATGGCGGAATATTTTTTTTCATACCAAATTATATGGCGATTAGGAACTATAAAAGACGTCATTGTTTTCTTAGAAAGAGACAGAAAACGATACAATGACCGGTACGGGAGATGTGTTCGGGTGCGGGATTCGAGTGGGGATAAATTATGACATTTTGGAAAAACAAGAAGGCGGCCGACGTGATTCTTGCAACTCTTTTGTTTTTTAACCGATTTCGTTACAACTCGCAATTATTGAAGAAATTAGTAAGTGATCAATAGAAAAAGTGATAAAATTGGAAAAACAAGATGGCGGCCGAGCTGTAGTGTTTTAAAATTTATGATTTTTCGACCTCGAACCGCGGCGCCACAGATCCGAAACGGGGTGGTTCATGTCTAAGAGATAGTATGTTTGGGTGTGGGATGGGAGTAAATACATATTTAGGGCTCCCTGGGATTACAAAACAGGAAACTGATACCTACCAAAGTTTTAAAAAATCAGCGCCATTTTGAAATTCTTTGTTAATTGACCGATTTCGTTCAAAATCGATATTAAGGGCTCCCTGGGATTACAAAACAGGAAACCGATACAAAAGTTTTAAAAAATCAGCGCCATTTTGAAATTATTTGTTAATTAACCGATTTCGTTCAAAATCGATATTTAAGGCTCCCTGCGATTACAAAACAGGAAACTGGTACCAAAATTTTTAAATGTCAGCGCCATTTTGAAATTATTTATTAATTACCGATTTCATTCAGTATCGATATTTTGGGCTCCCTGGGATTTCAATACAGGAAACTGTTCTTGTACCAAAATTTAAAAAAATCAGCGCTTTTTTGAAGTTCTTTGTTAATTGACCGATTTCGTTCAAAATCAATATTTAGGGTTCCCTGGGATTACAATACAGGAAACCGATACAAAAGTTTTAAAAAATCAGCGCCATTTTGAAATTATTTGTTAATTAACCGATTTCGTTCAAAATCGATATATAAGGCTCCCTGGGATCACAAAACAGGAAACTGATACCACAGTCTTAAAAAATCAGCGCCATTTTAAAATTATTTGTTAATTTATCGATTTCGTTCAAAATCGATACTTAGGGCAACCTGGGATTGCAAAACAGGAAACTGATACCAAAGTTTTAAAAAATCAGCGCCATTTTGAAATTCTTTGTTAATTGACCGATTTCGTTCAAAATCGATATTTATGGCTCTCTGGGATCACAAAGCAGGAAACTGATACCAAAGTTTTAAAAATCAGCGCCATTTTGAAATTATATTTTGTTAATTGACTGATTTCGTTCAAAATCGATATTTATTGCTCCCTGGGATTACAAAACAGGAAACTGGTACCAAAGTTTTAAAAAATCAGCGCCATTTTGAAATTATTTGTTAATTGACCGATTTCGTTCAAAATCGATATTTAGGACTTCCTGGGATTACAAAACAGGAAACTGAAACCAAAGTTGTAAAAAATCAGCGCCATTTTGAAATTCTTTGTTAATTGACCGATTTCGTTCAAAATCGATATTTAGGACTTCCTGGGATTACAAAACAGGTAACTGAAACCAAAGTTGTAAAAAATCAGCGCCATTTTGAAATTGTTTGTTAATTGACCGATTTCGTTCAAAATCGATATTTATGGCTCTCTGGGATCACGAAGCAGGAAACTGATACCAAAGTTTTAAAAAATCAGCGCCATTTTGAAATTATTTGTTAATTGACCGATTTCGTTCAAAATCGATATTTAGGGCTCCCTGGGATCACAAAACAGGAAACCGATACAAAAGTTTTAAAAAATCAGCGCCATTTTGAAATTATTTGTTAATTAACCGATTTTGTTCAAAATCGATATTTTAGGCTCCCTGCGATTACAAAACAGGAAACTGGTACCAAAATTTTTAAATGTCAGCGCCATTTTGAAATTATTTATTTATTACCGATTTCATTCAGTATCGATATTTTGGACTCCCTGGGATTTCAATACAAGAAACTGTTCTTGTACCAAAATTTAAAAAAATCAGCGCTTTTTTGAAGTTCTTTTTTAATTGACCGATTTCGTTCAAAATCAATATTTAGGGTTCCCTGGGATTACAATACAGGAAACCGATACAAAAGTTTTAAAAAATCAGCGCCATTTTGAAATTATTTGTTAATTGACCGATTTCGTTCAAAATCGATATTTAGGGCTCCCTGGGATCACAAAACAGGAAACCGATACAAAAGTTTTAAAAAATCAGCGCCATTTTGAAATTATTTGTTAATTAACCGATTTCGTTCAAAATCGATATTTAAGGCTCCCTGCGATTACAAAACAGGAAACTGGTACCAAAATTTTTAAATGTCAGCGCCATTTTGAAATTATTTATTAATTACCGATTTCATTCAGTATCGATATTTTGGGCTCCCTGGGATTTCAATACAGAAAACTGTTCTTGTACCAAAATTTAAAAAAATCAGCGCCATTTTGAAGTTCTTTGTTAATTGACCGATTTCGTTCAAAATCAATATTTAGGGTTCCCTGGGATTACAATACAGGAAACTGTTACCAAAATTTTAAACGTTCTGCGCCGTTTTGAAATTATTTATTAATTACCGATTTCATTCAAATTCGATATTTTAGGATCCCTAATATCACAAAACAGGAAACTGTTACCAAAGTTTACAAAATCAGCGTCATTTTGAAATTTACCGGTTTCGTTGGAACTTTTCGATGCTGGCGTAGATAAAATAATTTCCAATGAACAATGAATGAATGATTTTTCACGTAGCTAAAATTATTAACAAGAAGGAATCTAAATACAGGCTTGAACAAAAAACAAACAGTTTTTGTTACCATTTAATAATCTTCAATATACATCTTTAATGTTCTACTCCTGGCTAAAATTATAAATATTTAAATACGTGGCTGATTTAAAAAAAGAACAATTTTTTTTTTAATTTACTACATGTTAGCCCTTGACTGCGATCTCACTTGATGGTAAGTGATGATGCAGTCTAAGACGGTAGCGGGCTAACCTGTTAAGGGCATGGCAGTTATATTAAACCCATACCCTATTTGGTTTCTACACGGCATCGTACCAGAACGCTATGTCGCTTGGCGGCACGTCTTTGCCGGTAGGGTTGTAACTAGCCACGGCCAAAGCCTCCCACCAGGCAAATAATTATTCACATTATATATACCTACTTCTTTAAAAAATAGTAGGTATATCTTTAAAAAAAATATTATAAAGTAGCTAATGCATGCGACTCCTTTCAAAGAAACTTATGTTTGTGATCTTCCCTTTTTTAATTTTCCTTTTCTAATCCCATATTTTTTTTCATAAAGCTGAAACACCACCACCCATCCTTCAAAATTAGAGACTAACACGGCCCGCGAGCTGCTTTAGCAGCTCGCGCACAGAGCGAAACACTAGTTAATATATATATAGCTGCTCGTGCTGATTCACTGATTGATCACCTCTCCTGTAAAATTTTGTATGAACATTTTTTTTTTCACTCATCGTTTCGTATAGAAGACAAAAATTCATTAAGAGGAAAAATACAGAGAGAGCTGATGATTGAGGATTTCGAAGACGGATGAAGAGCACCAGCCAGGGTATCGAAGATAGGTGGGGGGTGCTCGACCAAATGTCATTCGAAACTTCATGCAATTGACAGTGAGCTGAAAAAAAATTCAAAATGGCGGATTTAAGATGGCCGCCATACAAATTTCGTCGTTGTCTATCTCGGAGAGTATAAAAGATGGAAGAGTGGTTTCTTGGCAAAAGATGATCAGGACATGAGGGTCTACCTGATGAACAGGAAAAAAGTTCAAGATGGCGGAATTTATTTTTCCATAGAAAATGTATGGCGAATATTGACGGTTCCTTTTCAAAATTTGTTTTTATGGAAGAATTCTCATTTTGACGAATGGTTTGAAGAAAAAAATATGGAGAGAGATGAAGATCGAAGGTTCGGATGATGGGTGAGGAGCACGGTCAGGGTATTAAAGATAGGTAGGGGCTGCTAAAACAAAAAATACTCGAAACTTCATCCAATTGACAGTGAGCTGAAAAAAAATTTCAAAATGGCGGATTTAAGATGGCCGCCATACAAATTCCGTCGGTGTCTATCTCGGAGAGTATAAAAGATGGAAGAGTGGTTTCAAGAAACCAAGCAAGGCAAAAGATGATCAGAACATGAAGGTCTACTTGATGAACAGGAAAAAAATTCAAGATGGCGGAATTTATTTTTCCATAGAAAATATATAGCGAATATTGAAGAGGCTACAAGTGTAGAACTATGCAAGACTACGGTTCCTTTTCAAGATTTGTTTTTATGCAAGAAATCTCATTTTGACGAATGGTTCGGAGAAAAAAATATGGAGAGAGATGATGATCGAAGGTTTGGATGATGGGTGAGGAGCACGGTCAGGGTATTAAAGATAGGTACCTACGTAGGGGCTGCTCAAACAAAAAGGGAGGGGCGGGGGGTTGATGGTCTTTGTTTTATGTTTTTCCTTTATGAGAATTTTCTTTTACGTCAGACGCTTGGCGTGCTGGCGCTTCCACTGTGCTCACTAGCATAGCAGTGTGTTGTTAAGATCAGAACACGTAGACAGTAAACCAGCTGCCCGATTATGTAAGAATTGTCGATCAAATCGTCAAAGTTCGGCGTCAAAGTAAAATAAACCATAACAGCATTAAATTAGAGCTCAATTTCGTGTTTCGAAATTGAGCTCTAATTTAATGCTGTTATGGTTTATTTTACTTTGACGCCGAACTTTGACGATTTGATCGGCCATTCTTACATAATCGGGGGGCAGGATAGTAGGACAGCGAGTAAGTAGACAGTGGACCACGCGCTCCAGTACGCGGTCCGCTTTAGCGGGCCGCGCAGCCACGCGCTATACTAGTTAATATATATATAGCTGCTCGTGCTGACTGACTGACTCATTGATCACCTCTCCTGTAAAATTTTGTATGAAACATTTTTTTTTCACTCATCATTTCGTATAGAAGACAAAAATTCATTCGGAGGAAAAATACGGAGAGAGCTGATGATTGAGGATTTCGAAGACGGATGAAGAGCACCAGCCAGGGTATCGAAGATAGGTGGGGGGTGCTCGACCAAATGTCACTCGAAACTTCATCCATTTGACAGTGAGCTGAAAAAAAATTCAAAATGGCGGATTTAAGATGGCCGCCATACAAATTTCGTCGGTGTCTATCTCGGAGAGTATCAGAGATGGAAGAGTGGTTTCTTGGCAAAAGATGATCAGGACATGAAGGTCTACTAGATGAACAGGAAAAAAATTCAAGATGGCGGAATTTATTTTTCCATAGAAAAGGGTATTGAAGATAGGTGGGGTGTGCTCGACCAAATGTCACTCGAAACTTCATCCAATTGACAGTGAGTGAAAAAAAAATTCAAAATGGCGGATTTAAGATGGCCTCCATACAAATTTCGTCGGTGTCTATCTCGGAGAGTATCAGAGATGGAATCGAGTGGTTTCTTGGCAAAAGATGATCAGGACATGAAGGTCTACTTGATGAACAGGAAAAAAATTCAAGATGGCGGAAATTATTTTCCATAGAAAATGTATGGCGAACATTGAAGAGGCTACAAGTGTAGAACTATGGAAGACTACGGTTCCTTTTCAAGATTTGTTTTTATGGAAGAAATCTCATTTTGACGAATGGTTCGGAGAAAAAAAATATGGAGAGAGATGATGATCGAAGGTTCGGATGATGGGTGAGGAGCACGGTCAGGGTATTAAAGATAGGTACCTACTTAGGGGCTGCTCAAACAAAAAGGGAGGGGCGGGGGGTTGGTGGTCTTTGTTTTATGTTTTTCCTTTATGAGAATTTTCTTTTACGTCGGACGCTTGGCGTGCTGGCGCTTCCACTGTGCTCACTAGCATAGCAGTGTGTTGTTCAGATCAGAACTCGTAGACAGTAAACCAGCTGCCCGATTATGTAAGAATTGTCAATCAAATCGTAAAAGTTCGGCGTCAAAGTAAAATAAACCATAACAGCATTGAATTAGAGCTCAATTTCGTGTTTCGAAATTGAGCTCTAATTTAATGCTGTTATGGTTTATTTTACTTTGACGTCGAACTTTGACGATTTGATCGGCCATTCTTACATAATCGGGGGGCAGGATAGTAGGACAGCGAGTAAGTAGACAGTGGTCCGCGCGGTCCAATACGCGGTCCGCTTTAGCGGGCCGCGCAGCCACGCGCCATACTAGTTTATATATATATAGCTGCTCGTGCTGACTGACTGACTCATTGATCACCTCTCCTGTAAAATTTTGTATGAAAAATTTTTTTTTCACTCATCGTTTCGTATAGAAGTCAAAAATTCATTCGGAGGAAAAATACGGAGAGAGCTGATGATTGAGGATTTCGAAGACGGATGAAGAGCGCCAGCCAGGTTATCGAAGATAGGTGGGGGGTGTTCGACCAAATGTCACTCGAAACTTCATCCAATTGACAGTTAGCTGA
Organism: Erebia ligea; assembly: GCA_917051295.2. Classification (NCBI taxonomy): domain Eukaryota; kingdom Metazoa; phylum Arthropoda; class Insecta; order Lepidoptera; family Nymphalidae; genus Erebia; species Erebia ligea. The sequence continues at coordinate 16,578,734 of OU785228.1, forward strand.
AAAAAAATTCAAAATGGCGGATTTAAGATGGCCGCCATACAAATTTCGACGGTGTCTATCTCGGAGAGTATAAAAGATGGAAGAGTGGTTTCTTGGCAAAAGATGATCAAGACATGAGGGTCTACTTGATGAACAGGAAAAAAATTCAAGATGGCGGAATTTATTTTTCCATAGAAAGGGGTATTGAAGATAGGTGGGGGGTGCTTGAACAAATGTCACTAGAAACTTCATCCAATTGACAGTGAGCTGAAAAAAAATTTCAAAATGGCGGATTTAAGATGGCCTCCATACAAATTTCGTCGGTGTCTATCTCGGAGAGTATAAAAGATGGAAGAGTGGTTTCTTGGCAAAAGATGATCAGGACATGAAGGTCTACTTGATGAACACGAAAAAAATTCAAGATGGCGGAATTTATTTTCCATAGAAAATGTATGGCGAATATTGAAGAGGCTACGGTTCCTTTTCAAGATTTGTTTTTATGGAAGAAATCTCATTTTGACGAATGGTTCGGAGAAAAAAATATGGAGAGAGATGATGATCGAAGGTTCGGATGATGGGTGAGGAGCACGGTCAGGGTATTAAAGATAGGTACCTACTTAGGGGCTGCTCAAACAAAAAGGGAGGGGCGGGGGTTGGTGGTCTTTGTTTTATGTTTTTCCTTTGTGAGAATTTTCTTTTACGTCGGACGCTTGGCGTGCTGGCGCTTCCACTGTGCTCACTAGCATAGCAGTGTGTTGTTCAGATCAGAACACGTAGACAGTAAACCAGCTGCCCGATTATGTAAGAATTGTCGATCAAATCGTAAAAGTTCAGCGTCAAAGTAAAATAAACCATAACAGCATTGAATTAGAGCTCAATTTCGTGTTTCGAAATTGAGCTCTAATTTAATGCTGTTATGGTTTATTTTACTTTGACGCCGAACTTTGACGATTTGATCGGTCATTCTTACATAATCGGGGGGCAGGATAGTAGGACAGCGAGTAAGTAGACAGTGGACCACGCGGACCACTACGCGGTCCGCTGTAGCGGGCCGCGCAACCACGCGCCATACTAGTTATTATTATACTATATATAGCTCGATTACCACTCACTGACTCACTCATTGACATAATTGTTCTCCTAGAAAGAGATAGAAAACGATATAATGATGTACTGGAGATGGGTTCGGGTGCGGAATTCGAGTGGGGAAAAATTATGACATTTCGGAAAAACAAGATGGCGGCCGACGTGATTCTCGTAACTCTTTTGTTTTCCAACCGATTTCGTTACAACTCGCAATTAATGAAGAAATTAGGAAACGATCAATAGAAAAAGTGGAAAAAATTGGAAAAACAAGATGGCGGCCGAGCTGTAGTATTTTCAAATTTTTGATTTTTCGACCCCGAACCGCGGCGCCACAGATCCGAAACGGCGTGGTCGAGCATAATGTTTTTTTCTTTTTTCGCCTACAATTCTCCTGTATTTTGTCAAAACGGGAGAGGTTTTTAAAAATTCAAGATGGCGGCTGTTGCGGCGGCCGTTCGGTTTGAGGTACGAAAAAACGCAAGTTTCAAATTCAAATTTCTCACAGTTGGCAACTTCGGATCGTTTCGACTTCTATAGGACGATTGTGTGTACAGACTCGAGGTATGGATTGGGGGAAAAAAATTACCCCATTTCTCGGGAAATTTTCAAGATTTACCCCAAAAATAAAAAAATCGAAATACGGACTTTTTGCAAAATTCGAGTACGAGCAACCACGTGTCCCACTTGTACGAATGACATTTGGGTATTTTCGTCGCCGGGGTCTGGCAACACTGGAATTTATCAAAGTAAAAGTGATTTTCGACATGGTCTTTTTTCAGGGGCGATCATTTCGGCTGGGTGCGAGCGAGTTGAAAAATTTAAACGTCATCAGGAGCGGTATATCCTGCAGTTTACGGGAAAATTATGAAACTATGTAAAATGTTTCCGTGAAACGAGGTGGCGGCCATTTTGTATTCTTTTTGTGTTTTTCTAAATTTCGATCACGTTTTTGAGGCAGTTGGCAACATTTGGGAAAGTTGACATGTATGGATCGATTGTGTAGCTCGACCAGCAGTATCGAGATATCTAAACAGTGTTGCCAGATTTGGGGTAGTTTTCGAGATTTTCCCCAAAATTTCCTCCTGTAAAATTTTGTATGAAAAATTTTTTTTTCACTGATGGCTTCGTATACATGTCAGAAAATTAAACTTGAAGAAAAATATGGAGACAGCTGATGATTGAGGATTTCGGAGACGGGTAAAGGGCGCGGCCGAGGTATTGAAGATAGGTGGGGGGTGTTCGACCAAATGTCATTCGAAACTTCATCCAATTGACAATGAGCTGAAAAAAAAATCAAAATGGCGGATTTAAGATGGCTGCCATACAAATTTATTTGGTGTCTATCTCAGAAAGTATAAGAGACGGAAGAGTGGTTTCTTGGCAAGAGATGATCAGGACGAGGAGGTCTATTAAGCGAAAAGAAAAAAATTTCAAGATGGCGGAATATTTTTTTTCATACCAAATTATGTAGCGATTAGGACATACATAATTGTTCTCATAGAAAGAGACAGAAAACGATACAATGATGTACGGGAAATGTGTTCGGGTGTGGGATTCGAGTAGGGAAAAATTATGAAATTTCGGAAAAACAAAATGGCGGCCGACGTGATTCTTGCAACTCTTTTGTTTTCCAACCGATTTCGTTAAAACTCGCTAACATTGAAGAAATTCGTAAACGATCAATAAAAAGAGTGGAACAAATTAGAAAAACAAGATGGCGGCTGAGCTGTAGTGTTTTCAAATTTTTAAATTTTTCGACCCCGAACCGCGGCGCCACAGATCCGAAACGGGGTGGTCGAGCATGATAATTTTTTGCTTTTTTCGCCTACAATTATCCTGTATTTTGACAGAAAGAGATTGGTTTTTAAAAATTCAAGATGGCGGCTGTCGCGGCGGCCGTTCGGTTTGAAGTACGAAAAAACGCAATTTTTTAAAATTCAAATTTCTCACAGTTGGCAACGTCGGAGCGTTTTGACTTCTACGGGGCGATTGTGTGTACAGACTCGAGGTATGAATTGGGAAAAAAAAATTACCCTATTTCTCGGGAAATTTTTGAAGATTTACCCCAAAAATGAAAAAATCGAAATACGTATTTTTTGCAAAATTTGAGTACGAGCAACCACGTGTCTCACTTGTATGAATGACATTTGAGTATTTTCGTCGCCGAGGTCTAGCAACACTGGTATTTATCAAAGTAAAAGTGATTTTCGACATGGTCTTTTTTCAGGGACGATCATTTCGGCTGGGTGCGAGCAAGATGAAAAATTGAAACGTCATCAGGAGCGGTATAGCCTGTAGTTTATGGGAACATTATAAAACTATGTAAAATGTTTCTGTGAAAAGAGGTGGCGGCCAGCGTTTTTGAGGCAGTTGGCAACACTTGGAAAAGTTGACATGTATGGATCGATTGTGTAACTCGACCGGCAGTATCGAGATATCTTAACAGTGTTGCCACATTTGGGGTAGTTTTCGAGATTTTCCCAAAAATGTCCTTCTGTAAAATTTTATATGAAAAATTTTTTTTTCACTGATGGCTTCGTATACACGTCAGAAAATTAAACTTGAACAAATATATTAAGACAGCTGATGATTGAGGATTTCGGAGACGGGTAAAGAGCACGGCCAAGGTATTCAAGATAGGGGGGGGGGGTGCTCGACCAAATGTCATTCGAAACTTCATCCAAAAGATAATGAGCTGAAAAAAAAATTTAAATGGCGGATTAAAGATGGCTGCCATACAAATTTATTTGGTGTCTATCTCAGAAAGTATAAAAGATGGAAAAGTGGTTTCTTGGCAAAAGATGATCAAGACCAAGTGATCAAGAGGTCTACTTGATGAACAGGAAAAGTTTCAAGATGGCGGAATTTATTTTTTCATAGAAAATCTATTATGGCGAATATTGAAGAGACAACAAGACGTGTAAAACAGCTATGCAAGATTTTGATAAGGTTCCGTTTTACCCATGCCCAGGGATCCCTGGGATTACAAAACAGGAAACTTACCTTTGGATAATGCCGGTTTTTGTTAGAGATTTCGGCCCCACTTGCGTCTGGATCGAATTAACAGTAAAACATAGGAAATATACTCAGGATTATATAATAAAAAAATCATTAAGATATTTTGTGGGAGTTTGGAGTAATCTCACTTTTAATTTTGTAGCTAGAGTACTAGTGGTGCCATCTAGGTAGCACAAAGTAAACTAAATTAACTTATACGCAAACAATTACTTTAATTAAAGCTAAGAATAAAATAATTATCTATATTATATATATTTATTTACGTATTTCGGAACCCTGCATGTCGATAAATATATACATTAAGTTAATTTAGTTTACTTCGTGCCAAATAGATGGCACCACTTGTACTCTAGCTCGCGAATGACTCGCGTAGCGCGAGCCAGAGTACAAGTGGTGTCATCTAGGTAACACAAGGTAAACTAAATTAACTTATACGCAAACCATTATTTTAATTAAAGCTAAGAATAAAATAATTATCTATATTATATAATATATTTATTTACGTATTTCGGAACCCTGCATGTCAATAAAAATATTAAATATTAGGTTAATTTAGTTTACTTTGTGCCAAATAGATGGCACCACTTGTACTCTAGCTTCAAAACTTAAAAGTGAGATTACTCCAAACTCCCACATAATATCTTAATGATTTTTTTATTATATAATCCTGAGTATATTTCCTATGTTTTACCGTTAATTTCATTAAGACGCAAGAAGGGCCGACTTTCCGTCATCATCCTTTAAAAAAATCAGCGCCATTTTGAAATTCTTTGTTAATTGACCGATTTCGTTCAAAATCGATATTTAGGTCTCCCTGGGATCACAAAATAGGAAAATGATATTAAAGTTTAAAAAATCACCGCCATTTTGAAACTCTTTGTTAATTGACAGATTTCGTTCAAAATCGATATTTAGGTCTCCCTGGGATCACAAAACAGGAAACTGATACCAAAGTTTTGAAAAATCGGCGCCATTTTGAAATTCTTTGTTAATTGACAGATTTCGTTCAAAATCGATATTTAGGTCTCCCTGGGATCACAAAATAGGAAAATGATATTAAAGTTTAAAAAATCACCGCCATTTTGAAACTCTTTGTTAATTGACAGATTTCGTTCAAAATCGATATTTAGGTCTCCCTGGGATCACAAAACAGGAAACTGATACCAAAGTTTTGAAAAATCGGCGCCATTTTGAAATTCTTTGTTAATTGACAGATTTCGTTCAAAATCGATATTTAGGTCTCCCTGGGATCACAAAATAGGAAAATGATATTAAAGTTTAAAAAATCACCGCCATTTTGAAACTCTTTGTTAATTGACAGATTTCGTTCAAAATCGATATTTAGGGCTCCCTGGGATTACAATACAGGAAACTAATACCAAAGTTTTTGAAAAATCAGCGCCATTTTGAAATTCTTTGTTAATTGACCGATTTCGTTCAAAATTGGTATTTAGGGCACGCTGGGATCACAAAACAGGAAACTGATACCAAAGGTTTAAAAGATTAGCGCCATTTTGAAATTCTTTGTTAATTGACAGATTTCGTTCAAAATCGATAATATTAGGGCTCCCTGGGATTACAAAACAGGAAACTGTTACAAAAATTTAAAAAAATCAGCGCCATGTTGAAATTCTTTGTTAATTGACTGATTTCGTTCAAAATAGATATTTAGGACCCCCTGGGGTTACAAAACAGGAAACTGTTACCTAAATTTAAAAAAATCCGCGCCATTTTGAACTTATTTGTTAATTAAACGATTTCGTTCAAAATCGATATTTAGTACTTCCTGGGATCACAAAACAGGAAACTGATACCAAAGTTTTAAAAAATCAGCGCCATTTTGAAATTCTTTGTTATTGACCGATTTCGTTCAAAATCGATATTAGGGCTCCCTGGGATTACAAAACAGGAAAGTGATACTAAAGTTTTAAAAAATCAGCGCCATTTTTAAAATCTTTCTACTTAAAGGTGAATTGTGTATCTAAGTAAATAAATTCGGTTTTAATACAATAAAGACGTCAAGTCTGTACTACTTAGTACTAACGTCTAACCACATCTCGTGAGCTGCTTTAGCAGCTCGCGCACAGAGCGAAACACTAGTTATTATACTATATATAGCTCGATTACCACTGACTGACTCACTGACTCATTGACATAATTGTTCTCCTAGAAAGAGATAGAAAACGATATAATGATGTACGGGAGATGTGTTCGGGTGCGGAATTCGAGTGGGGAAAAATTATGACATTTCGGAAAAACAAGATGGCGGCCGACGTGATCCTTGTAACTCTTTTGTTTTCCAACCGATTTCGTTAAAACTCGCAACGATTGAAGAAATTAGGAAACGATTTATAGAAAAAGTGGAAAAAATTTGAAAAACAAGATGGCGGCCGAGCTGTAGTGTTTTCCAATTTTTGATTTTTCGACCCCGAACCGCGGCGCCACAGATCCGAAACGGCGTGATCGAGCATGATATTTTTTTCTTTTTTCGCCTACAATTATCCTGTATTTTGACAGAACGGGAGTGGTTTTTAAAAATTCAAGATGGCGGCTGTCGCGCCGGCCGTTCTGTTTGAGGTACGAAACAACGCAATTTTAAAATTCAAATTTCTCATAGTTGGCAACGACAGAGCGTTTCGACTTCTATAAAGCGATTGTGTGTACAGACTCGAGGTATGGATTGGGGGAAAAAAATTACCCCATTTCTCGGAAAATTTTCAAGATTTACCCCAAAAATTAAAAAATCGAAATACGCGCTTTTTGCAAAATTCGAGTATGAGCAACTACGTGTCTCACTTGTACAAATGACATTTGGGTGTTTTCGTCGCCGAGGTCTGGCAACACTGGAATTTATCAAAGTAAAAGTGATTTTCGACATGGTCTTTTTTCAGGAGCGATCATTTCGGCTGGGTGCGAGCGAGATGAAAAATTGAAACGTCATCAGGAGCGGTATATCCTGTCGTTTACGGGAAAATTATGAAACTATCTAAAATGTTTCTGTGGAACGAGGTGGCGGCCATTTTGTATTCTTTTTGTGTTTTTCAAAATTTCGATCACGTTTTTGAGGCAGTTGGCAACATTTGGGAAAGTTGACATGTATAAATCGATTGTGTAACTCAACTAGCGGTATCGAGATATCTAAACAGTGTTGCCACATTTGTGGTAGTTTTCGAGATTTTCCCAAAAATGTCCTCCTGTAAAATTTTGTATGAAAAATTTTTTTTTCACTGATGACTTCGTATACACGTCAGAAAATTAAACTTGAACAAAAATATGGCGACAGCTGATGATTGAGGATTTCGGAGACGGGTAAAGAGCACGGCCGAGGTATTGAAGATAGGTGGGGGGTGCTCGACCAAATGTCATTCGAAACTTCATCCAAAAGATAATGAGCTGAAAAAAAATTCAAAATGGCGGATTTAAGATGGCCGCCATACAAATTTATTTCGTGTCCATCTCAGAAAGTATAAAAGATGAAAGAGTGGTTTCGCGGCCAAAGATGATCAGGACGAGAAGATCTATTTAGCGAAAAGAAAAAAAAATCAAGATGGCGGAATATTTTTTTTCATACCAAATTATATGGCGATTAGGACATACATAATTGTACTCATAGAAAGAGACAGAAAACGATATAATGATGTAGGGGAGATGTGTTCGAGTGCGGGATTCGAGTGGGGAAAAATTATGACATTTCGGAAAAACAAGATGGCGGCCGACGTGATTCTTTTAACTCTTTTGTTTTCCAACCGATTTCGTTACAACTCGCAATTATTAAAGAAATTAGGAAACGATCAATAGAAAAAGTGGAAAAAATTGGAAAAACAAGATGGCGGCCGAGCTGTAGTGCTTTAAAATTTTTGATTTTTCGACCCCGAACCGCGGCGCCACAGATCCGAAACGGCGTGGTCGAGCATGATAATTTTTTCTTTTTTCGACTACAATTATCCTGTATTTTGACAGAATGGGAGTGGTTTTTAAAAATTCAAGATGGCGGCTATCGCGGCGGCCTTTTTGTTTGAGGTACGAAAAAACGTAATTTTAAAATTCAATTTTCTCACAGTTGGCAACATCGGAGCATTTCGACTTGTACGGTGCAATTGTGTGGACAGACTTGAGGTATGGATTGGGGAAAAAAATTACCCCATTTTTCGGGAAATTTTCAAGATTTACCCAAAAAATAAAAAAATCGAAATACGGACTTTTTGCAAAATTCGAGTACGAGGAACCACGTGTCCCACTTGTACGAATGACATTTAGGTATCTTCGTCGCCAAGGTCTGGCAACACTGGAATTTATCAAAGTAAAAGTGATTTTCGACATGGTCTTTTTTCAGGGGCGATCATTTCGGCTGGGTGCAAGCGAGATAAGAAATTTAAACGTCATCAGGAGCGGTGTTTCCTGTAGTTTACGGGAAAATTATGAAATCATCTAAAATGTTTCTGTGGAACGAGGTGGCGGCCATTTTGTATTCTTTTTGTGTTTTTCAAAATTTCGATCACGTTTTTGAGGCAGTTGGCAACATTTGGGAAAGTTTACATGTATGGATCGATTGTCTAACTGGACCGGCAGTATCGAGATATCTAAACAGTGTTGCCACATTTGGGGTAGTTTTCCAGATTTACCCCAAAAATTTCCTCCTGTAAAATTTTGTATGAAAATTTTTTTTTCCACTGATGGCTTCGTGTACAAGTCAGAAAATTAAACTTGAAAAAAATATGGAGACAGCTGATGATTGAGGATTTCGGAGACGGGTAAAGAGCACGGTCCAGGTATTGAAGATAGGTGGGGGGTGCTCGACCAAATGTCATTCGAAACTTCATCCAATTGACAATGAAATGAAAAAAAATTCAAAATGGCGGATTAAAGATGGCCGCCATACAAATTTATTTGGTGTCTATCTCAGAAAGTATAAAAGATGGAAGAGTGGTTTCTTGGCAAAAGATGATCAGGATGAGAAGGTCTATGTAGCGAAATGAAAAAAATTTCAAGATGGCGGAATATTTTATTTCATACCAAATTATATAGCGATTAGGACATACATAATTGTTTTCATAGAAAGAGACAGAAAACGATACAATGATGTACGGGAAATGTGTTCGGGTGTGGGATTCGAGTAGGGAAAAATTATGAAATTTCGGAAAAACAAGATGGCGGCCGACGTGATTCTTGCAACTCTTTTGTTTTCCAACCGATTTCGTTTAAACTCGCTAAGATTGAAGAAATTCGTAAACGATCAATAAAAAGAGTGGAAAAAATTAGAAAAACAAGATGGCGGCCGAGCTGTAGTGTTTTCAGATTTTTAATTTTTCGACCCCGAACCGCGGCGCCACAGATCCGAAACGGGGTGGTCGAGCATGATAATTTTTTGCTTTTTTCGCCTACAATTATCCTGTATTTTGACAGAAAGAGATTGGTTTTTAAAAATTCAAGATGGCGGCTGTCGCGGCGGCCGTTCGGTTTGAAGTACGAAAAAACGCAATTTTAAAATTCAAATTTCTCACAGTTGGCAACGTCGGAGCGTTTTGACTTCTAGGGGGCGATTGTGTGTACAGACTCGAGGTATGAATTGGGGAAAAAAAATTACCCTATTTCTCGGGAAATTTTTGAAGATTTACCCCAAAAATGAAAAAATCGAAATACGTATTTTTTGCAAAATTTGAGTACAAGCAACCACGTGTCTCACTTGTATGAATGACATTTGAGTATTTTCGTTGCCGAGGTCTAGCAACACTGGAATTTATCAAAGTAAAAGTGATTTTCGACATGGTCTTTTTTCAGGGGCGATCATTTCGGCTGGGTGCGAGCAAGATGAAAAATTGAAACGTCATCAGGAGCGGTATATCCTGTAGTTTACGGGAAAATACTAAAACTATGTAAAATGTTTCTGTGAAAAGAGGTGGCGGCCAGCGTTTTTGAGGCAGTTGGCAACACTTGGAAAAGTTGACATGTATGGATCGATTGTGTAACTCGACCGGCAGTATCGAGATATCTAAACAGTGTTGCCACATTTGGGGTAGTTTTCGAGATTTTCCCAAAAATGTCCTCCTGTAAAATTTTATATGAAAAATTTTTTTTTCACTGATGGCTTCGTATATACGTCAGAAAATTAAACTTGAACAAATATACTACGACAGCTGATGATTGAGGATTTCGGAGACGGGTAAAGAGCACGGCCAAGGTATTCAAGATAGGGGGGTGCTCGACCAAATGTCATTCGAAACTTCATCCAAAAGATAATGAGCTGAAAAAAAATTAAAATGGCGGATTAAAGATGGCTGCCATACAAAATTTGGTGTCTATCTCAGAAAGTATAAAAGATGGAAAGGTGGTTTCTTCGCAAAAGATGATCAAGACCAAATGATCAAGAGGTCTACTTGATGAACAGGAAAAAATTTCAAGATGGCGGAATTTATTTTTTCATAGAAAATCTATTACGGCGAATATTGAAGAGACAACAAGACGTGTAAAACAGCTATGCAAGATTTTGATAAGGTTCCGTTTTACTCATGCCCGGGGATCCCTGGGATTATAAAACAGGAAACTTACCAAAATTTAAAAAAATCAGCGCCATTTTGAAATTCTTTGTTATTGACCGATTTCGTTCAAAATCGATATTTAGGGCTCCCTGGGATCACAAAACAGGAAACTGATACCAAAGTTTTAAAAAACCAGCGCTATTTTGAAATTCTTTGTTAATTGACCGATTTCGTTCAAAATCGATATTTAGGGCTCTTTGGGATTACAAAACTGAAAACTGATACCAAAGCTTTAAAAAATCAGCGCCATTTGGAAATCCTTTGTTTATTGACCGATTTCATTCAAAATCTATATTTAGGGCTCCCTGGGATTACAAAACAGGAAACTGGTACCAAAGTTTTAAAAAATCAGCGCTATTTTGAAATTCTTTGTTAATTGACCGATTTCGTTCAAAATCGATATTTAGGGCTCCCTGGGATCACAAAACAGGAAACTGATACCAAAGTTTTAAAAAACCAGCGCTATTTTGAAATTCTTTGTTAATTGACCGATTTCGTTCAAAATCGATATTTAGGGCTCTTTGGGATTACAAAACTGAAAACTGATACCAAAGCTTTAAAAAATCAGCGCCATTTGGAAATCCTTTGTTTATTGACCGATTTCATTCAAAATCTATATTTAGGGCTCCCTGGGATTACAAAACAGGAAACTGGTACCAAAGTTGTAAAAAATCAGCGCCATTTTGAAATTCTTTGTTAATTTACCGATTTCGTTCAAAATCGATATTTAGGGTTGGCTCCCTGGGTTAACAAAACAGGAAACTGATACCAAAGTTTTAAAAAATCGGCGCCATTTTGAAATTCTTTGTTAATTGACAGATTTCGTTCAAAATCGATATTTAGGTCTCCCTGGGATCACAAAATAGGAAACTGATACCAAAGTTTTAAAAAATCGGCGCCATTTTGAAATTCTTTGTTAATTGACAGATTTCGTTCAAAATCGATATTTAGGTCTCCCTGGGATCACAAAACAGGAAAATGATACCAAAGTTTTAAAAAATCAGCGCCATTTTGAAACTCTTTGTTAATTGACAGATTTCGTTCAAAATCGATATTTAGGGCTCCCTGGGATTACAAAACAGGAAACTGATACCAAAGTTTTTAAAAAATCAGCGCCATTTTGAAATTCTTTGTTAATTGACCGATTTCGTTCAAAATCGATATTTAGGGCACGCTGGGATCACAAAACAGGAAACTGATACCAAAATTTAAAAAATCAGTGCGATTTTGAAATTCTTTCTACCTAAAGGTGAATTGTGTATCTAAGTAAATAAATTCGGTTTAATACAATAAAGACGTCAAGTCTGTACTACTTAGTACTAACGTCTAACCACATCTCGTGAGCTGCTTTAGCAGCTCGCGCACAGAGCGAAACACTAGTTATACTATATATAGCTCAATTACCACTCACTGACTGACTCACTCATTGACATAATTGTTCTCCTAGAAAGAGACAGAAAACGATATAATGATGTACGGGAGATGTGTTCGGGTGCGGGATTCGAGTGGGGAAAAATTATGACATTTCGGAAAAACAAGATGGCGGCCGACTTGATTCTTGCAACTCTTTTGTTTTCCAACCGATTTCGTTACAACTCGCAATTATTGAAGAAATTAGGAAACGATTAACAGAAAAAGTGGAAAAAATCTAAAAAACAAGATGGCGGCCGAGCTGTAGTGTTTTCAAATTTTTGATTTTTCGACCCCGAACCGCGGCGCCACAGATCCGAAACGGCGTGGTCGAGCATGATAATTTTTTCTTTTTTCGACTAGAATTATCCTGTATTTTGACAGAATGGAAGTGGTTTTTAAAAATTCAAGATGGCGGCTGTCGCGGCGGCCTTTTTGTTTGAGGTACGAAAAAACGCAATTTTAAAATTCAAATTTCTCACAGTTGGCAACGTCGGAGCGTTTCGACTTCTATGGGGCGATTGTGTGTACAGACTTGAGGTATGGATTGGGGAAAAAAAATTACCCCATTTCTCGGGAAATTTTCAAGATTTACCCCAAAAATAAAAAAATCTAAATACGGACTTTTTGCAAAATTCGAGTACGAGCAACCACGTGTCCCACTTGTACAAATGACATTTGGGTATTTTCGTCGCCGAGGTCTGGCAACACTGGAATTTATCAAAGTAAAAGTGATTTTCGACATGGTCTTTTTTCAGGGGCGATCATTTCGGCTGGGTGCGAGCGAGATGAAAAATTTTAACGTCATCAGGAGCGGTATATCCTGTTGTTTACGGGAAAATTATGAAACTATGTAAAATGTGTCTGTGCAACGAGGTGGCGGCCATTTTGTATTCTTTTTGTGTTTTTGAAAATTTCGAACACGTTTTTGAAGCAGTTGGCAACATTTGGGAAAGTTGACATGTATAAATCGATTGTGTAACTCAACCAGCGGTATCGAGATATCTTAACAGTGTTGCCACATTTGGGGTAGTTTTCGAGATTTTCCCAAAAATGTCCTCCTGTAAAATTTTGTATGAAAAATTTTTTTTTCACTGATGGCTTCGTATACACGTCAGAAAATTAAACTTGAACAAAAATATGGAGACAGCTGATGATTGAGGATTTCGGAGACGGGTAAAGAGCACGGCCGAGGTATTGAAGATAGGTGGGGGGTGCTCGACCAAATGTCATTCGACACTTAATCCAAAAGACAATGAGCTGAAAAAAAATTCAAAATGGCGGATTTAAGATGGCCGCCATACAAATTTATTTGGTGTCCATCTCAGAAAGTATAAAAGATGAAAGAGTGGTTTCTCGGCCAAAGATGATCAGGACGAGAAGATCTATTTAGCGAAAAGAAAAAAAATTCAAGATGGCGGAATATTTTTTTTCATACCAAATTATATGGCGATTAGGACATACATAATTGTTCTCATAGAAAGAGACAGAAAACCATACAATGATGTACGGGAAATGTGTTCGGGTGTAGGATTCGAGTAGGGAAAAATTATGACATTTCGGAAAAACAAGATGGCGGCCGACGTGATTCTTGCAACTCTTTTGTTTTCCAACCGATTTTGTTAAAACTCGCAACGATTGAAGAAATTAAGAAATGATCAATAGAAAAAGTGGAAAAAATTGGAAAAACAAGATGGCGGCCGAGCTGTAGTGTTTTCAAATTTTTGATTTTTCGACCCCGAACCGCGGCGCCACATATCCGAAACGGCGTGGTCGAGCATGCTAATTTTTTATTTTTTCGCCTGCAATTATCCTGTATTTTTACAGAATGGGAGTGGTTTTTAAAAATTCAAGATGGCGGCTGTCGTGGCGGCCTTTTTGTTTAAGGTACGAAAAACGCAATTTTAAAATTCAAATTTCTCACAGTTGGCAACGTCGGAGCGTTTCGACTTCTAGGGGGCGATTGTGTGTACCGACTCTAGGTATGGATTGGGAAAAAAAAATTACCCCATTTCTCGGGAAATTTTCAAGATTTACCCCAAAAATAAAAAAATCGAAATACGGACTTTTTGCAAAATTTGAGTACGAGCAACCACGTGTCTCACTTGTGCGAATGACACTTGGGTATTTTCGTCGCCGAGGTCTGGCAACACTTGAATTTATCAAAGTAAAAGTGATTTTCTTTTCTTTCTGAAATGGTCTTTTTTCAGGGGCGATCATTTCGGCTGGGTGCGAGCAAGATGAAAAATTGAAACGTCATCAGAAGCGGTATATCCTGCAGTTCACGGGAACATAATAAAACTATGTAAAATGTTTCTGTGAATCCAGGTGGCGGCCATTTTGTATTCTTTTTGTGTTTTTGAAAACTTCGATCACGTTTTTGAGGCAATTGGCAACATTTGGGAAAGTTGACATGTATGGATCGATTATGTAACTCGACCGGCAGTATCGAGATATCGAAACAGTGTTGCCACATTTGGGGTAGTTTTCGAGATTTTCCCCAAAAACTCCCTCCTGTAAAATTTTCCATGACAAATTTTTTTTTTACTGATGGCTTCGTATATAAATCAGAAAATATAACTTGAAGAAAAATATGGAGACAGCTGATGATTGAGGATTTCGGAGATGGGTAAAGAGCACGGCCAAGGTATTGAAGATAGGTGGGGGGTTCTCAAACAAATGTCACTCGAAACCTCATCCAATTGGCGGTGAGTTGAAAAATTTCCAAAATGGCGGATTCAAGATGGCCGCCATACAAATTTCATCAGTGTCTGTCTCGGAGAGTATTAGAGATGGAATTGTGGTTTCTCGGCAAGAGATGATCAGGACGAGGAGGTCTATTTAGCGAAATGAAAAAATTTCAAGATGGCGGAATATTTTTTTTCATACCAAATTAAATGGCGATTAGGAACTATAAAATACGTCATTGTTCTCCTAGAAAGAGACAAAAAACGATACAATGATGTAGGGGAGATGTGTTCGGGTGCGGGATTCGAGTTGGGAAAAATTATGACATTTCGGAAAAACAAAATGGCGGCCGACGTGATTCTTGCAACTCTTTTGTTTTCCAACCAATTTCGTTACAACTCGCAATTATTTCACAAATTAATAAATGATCAATAAAAAAAAATAGAAAAAAATCGAAAAATAAGATGGTGGCCGAGCTGTATTGTTTTCAAATTTTTGATTTTTTGACCTCGAACCCCGGCGCCACAGATCCGAAACGAGGTAGTTCATGTCTAAGAGATATTATGTTTGGGTGTGGGATGTGAGTAGGGAAAAATTATGACATTTCGGGAAAACAAGATGGCGGCTGATTTGCCGAAATGAACCGATCGAAGCATAGAAGGTAGGTGGGGGTGCTCGACCAAATGTCATTCCAAACTTCATCCAATAGACAATGAGCTGAAAAAAAATTCAAAATGGCGGATTTAAGATGGCTGCCATACCAATTTATTTGGCGTCTATCTCAGAAAGTATAAAAGATGGAAGAGTGGTTTCTTGGCAAAAGATGATCAGGGTATGTACGATACCCTAAACGTATAAGAATGGGCAGACGAAATTGAGCTCTAATTCAATGCTGTCATGGTTTATTTTACTTTGACGAAAATCTTTAACGTTTGATCGACCATTCTTACATGATTTTGGCCCAGGACGAGGAGGTCTATTTAATGAAATGAAAAAAAATCAAGATGGCGGAATATTTTTTTTCATACCAAATTATATGGCGATTAGGAACTATAAAAGACGTCATTGTTTTCTTAGAAAGAGACAGAAAACGATACAATGACCGGTACGGGAGATGTGTTCGGGTGCGGGATTCGAGTGGGGATAAATTATGACATTTTGGAAAAACAAGAAGCCGGCCGACGTGATTCATGCAACTCTTTTGTTTTTTAACCGATTTCGTTACAAGTCGCAATTATTGAAGAAATTAGTAAGCGATTAATAGAAAAAGTGAAAAAAATTGGAAAAACAAGATGGCGGCCGAGCTGTAGTGTTTTAAAATTTTTGATTTTTCGACCTCGAACCGCGGCGCCACAATTCCGAAACGGGGTGGTTCATGTCTAAGAGATAGTATGTTTGGGTGTGGGATGGGAGTAGGGAAAAATTATGACATTTTGGAAAAAATCCATATTTAGGGCTTCCTGGGATTACAAAACAGGAAACTGATACCTACCAAAGTTGTAAAAAATCAGCGCCATTTTGAAATTCCTTGGTTATTGACCGATTTCGTTCAAAATCGATATTTAGGACTCCCTGGGATCACAAAACAGGAAACTGGTACCAAAATTTTAAAATATCAGCGCCATTTTGAAATTATTTGTTAATTTACCGATTTCGTTCAAAATCGATATTTAGGGCTTCCTGGGATTACAAAAAAGGAAACTGTTACCAAAGTTTTAAAAAATCAGCGCCATTTTGAAATTCTTTGTTAATTGACCGATTTCATTCTAAATCGATATTGAGGACTCCCTGGGATCTCAAAACAGGAAACCGTTATTTATATATATTACAATCCCTGGGATCCTTGGGAATTCAAAACAGGAAACTTGTACCAAAATTTTAAAAAATCAGCGCCATTTTGAATTTATTTATATATTGACCGATTTCGTTCAAAATCGATAGTAAGGGCTCCCTGGGATTACAAAACAGGAAACAGATACCAACGTTTTAACAAATCAGCGCCATTTTGAAATTCTTTGTTAATTGACCGATGTCGTTCAAAATCGATATATTGGGCTCCCTGGGATTACAAAACAGGAAACAGATACCAACGTTTTAACAAATCAGCGCCATTTTGAAATTCTTTGTTAATTGACCGATGTCGTTAAGAAATCGATATATTGGGCTCCCTGGGATCACAAAACAGGAAACTGATACCAAAGTTTTAAAAAATCAGTGCCATTTTGAAATTCTTTGCTAATTGACCAAATTCGTTCAAAATCGATATTTAGGGCTTCCTGGGATTACAAAAAAGGAAACTGTTACCAAAGTTTTAAAAAATCAGCGCCATTTTGAAATTCTTTGTTAATTGACCGATTTCATTCTAAATCGATATTTAGGACTCCCTGGGATCTCAAAACAGGAAACTGTTATTTAAATATATTACAATCCCTGGGATCCTTGGGAATTCAAAACAGGAAACTTGTACCAAAATTTTAAATAATCAGCGCCATATTGAAATTCTTTGTTAATTGAGCGATTTCGTTCAAAATCGATATTTGGACTTCCTGGGATTACAAAACAGGACACTGGTACCAAAATTTAAAAAAATCAGCGCGATTTTGAAATTCTTTGTTAATTTACTGATTTCGTTCAAAAACGATATTTAGGGCTACCTGGGATTACAAAACAGGAAACTGATACTAAAGTTTTAAAAAATCAGCGCCATTTTGAAATTCTTTGTTATTGACCGATTTCGTTCAAAATCGATATTTAGGACTCCCTGGGATCACAAAACAGGAAACTGATACCAAAGTTTTAAATAATCAGCGCCAATCTGAAATTCTTTGTTAATTGACCGATTTCGTTCAAAATCGATATTAGGGCTTCCTGGGATTACAAAACAGGAAACTGGTACTAAAATTTTTAAAAATGGCCTACATTAAAATTAATTAAATTAAATTAAATTAAATTCTTTGTTAATTGGCCGATTTCGTTCAAAATCTATATTTAGGGCTCCCTGGGATTACAAAAGAGGAAACTGATACCAAAGTTTTAAAAAATCAACGCCCTTTTTGAAATCCTTTGTTAATTGACCGATTTCGTTCAAAATCGATATTTAGTACTCCCTGGGATCACAAAACAGGAAACTGATACCAAAGTTTTAAAAAATCAGCGCCATTTTGAAATTCTTTGTTATTGACCGATTTCGTTCAAAGTCGATATTTAGGGCTCCCTGGGATCACAAAACAGGAAACTGATACCAAAGTTTTAAAAAATCAGCGCCAATCTGAAATTCTTTGTTAATTGACCGATTTCGTTCAAAATCGATATTAGGGCTCCCTGGGATTACAAAACAGGAAAGTGATACTTAAGTTTTAAAAAATCAGCGCCATTTTTAAAATCTTTCTACTTAAAGGTGAATTGTGTGTCTAAGTAAATAAATTCGATTTAATACAATAAAGACGTCAAGTCTGTACTACTTAGTACTAACGTCTAACCACATCTCGTGAGCTGCTTTAGCAGCTCGCGCACAGAGCGAAACACTAGTTAATATATATATAGCTGCTCGTGCTGATTCACTCATTGATCACCTCTCCTGTAAAATTTTGTATGAAAATATTTTCTTTCACTCATCGTTTCGTATAGAAGACGAAAATTCATTCAGAGGCAAAATACGGAGAGAGCTGATAATTGAGGATTTCGAAGATGGATGAAGAGCACCAGCCAGGGTATCGAAGATAGGTGGGGGGTGCTCGACCAAATGTCACTCGAAACTTCATCCAATTGACAGTGAGCTGAAAAAAAATTCAAAATGGCGGATTTAAGATGGCCGCCATACAAATTTCTTCGGTGTCTATCTCGGAGAGTATAAAAGATGGAAGAGTGGTTTTTTGGCAAAAGATGATCAGGACATGAGGGTCTACTTGATGAACAGGAAAAAAATTCAAGATGGCGGAATTTATTTTTCCATAGAAAAGGGTATTGAAGATAGGTGTGGGGTGCTCGACCAAATGTCACTCGAAACTTCATCCAATGGGGGCTATCGCGTATGAATTTGCCGCTAGGGGCGCTGGTGTCGCGTGAGGTCCAATATCATTCACTTTTCACTGGTTTTGGCGGGCTTCGTGACATAAATTATAATTTCTTTAATTTACCTGTTGAAAAGTGATCTCCTTCGTGAAATTATCGCAAATATGGATTATTTGGCGATGAATGTGAACGCTTTGAAAGCGGAATTAAGAAAAAGAGGCGCAAAAATAGGCGACCTCAAAGAGCAGCTAATTCAGAGGTTAGTTTGTTTACTGTTTCCAAACTTATTTTTTGCCAAAAGTATGCTTGTTTGCCGAGGTAACAGCTATGTTTTTTCTTTTTACATATATTTACATAATATAGGTATTATATATATTTACTTACTAAGACTTCTGCATGAAAGGTTATGGGTTTCATGCACATCAAGGACACACTTACTACATGATATTGAAATATACCTATGTCTCTGGTTATGTACCCACAGTAGGTATCACTAACGAGAACACACCTATCTTGGGATCAGATTACTATGTGTGAGATGACCAGAATTTAATAATAGTAGGTATTTCTCTTGATTAATATTAGATGTTTCATTTCAGGTTTCTCCAGAAGGATTAATTGGAGAACTAACTAACAGTATTGGAAGTGAAATGTACTTTCTCTTTATAAGATGAGTTTATCAGTGTGATAATTATTATAAGCACATAAAAATGATCAATAATGAATACTTATTGCTTGAAAGAAAGTAGCCCCTACTATCATACATACATGATACCTGCTATTGCTAGAAAATTTTCCAGCTTAATCTAGTATCTACCATTGTTTAGTAGTTTCAACTAACAACTCAACCATCTTTCAGTATCATATCCATTGTATGGATTTAAGTACAATGTTTAATATTTTTTTGTATAGCAGTGTGTTTTAAAGGGAAAGGGAAGGATAAATATAAGTTTAATAAGTAATTAATTTATTTTTATTTTATTTATTAAGTGCCTATATAATTAATTCCTCAGAATCCTGCGAATTCCTGCGAAACGCCACTAGCCACTGTTTTAGAACAGTTTTATCTTTTGGAAACATGTGTTCTCCTTTTTTTCCGAACAAAACGGAACTGCACAACATTGCGGAACTAGCTACTCGATATTATGATGATAGTTATAAATTATTAAACATAATGAGATTCAAGATTTAAAACTTTGTTTCGGCGCCGATCTTATAAAGTCGCCTTTGACAGCTATACCTCTGGGCCTTAGTCAACAGTGGCGCCAACTGGTGAGCAAAGAAACGATAGTCCCCATTGAAAGTGAGCTGAAAAAATTTTCAAAATGGCGGATTTAAGATGGCCGCCATACAAATTTCGTCGGTGTCTATCTCGGAGAGTATCAGAGATGGAAGAGTGGTTTCTTGGCAAAAGATGATCAGGACATGAAGGTCTACTTGATGAACAGGAAAAAAATTCAAGATGGCGGAATTTATTTTTTCATAGAAAATATAATATCGCGGATATATCCTTTTCAAAGTTTGTTTTAATAGAAGAATTCTCATTTTGACGAATGTTTCGGAGAAAAAAATATGGAGAGAGATGATGGTCGAAGGTTCGGATGATGTGTGAGGAGCACGGTCAGGGTATTAAAGATAGGTAGGGGCTGCTCAAACAAAAAATACTCAAAACTTCATACAATTGGCAGTGAGCTGTAAAAAAAATCCAAAATGGCGGATTCAAGATAGCGGCTATCTCAGACATTATTTGAAAGATGGAAGAGAGGTTTTTGGGTAGAAAATTATCAGGGCCAGAAAGTCTACTTGATGAGCAGAAAAAAATAAGATGGCAGAATCTACGAACATTGAAGAGAGTACAAGAAGTTAGGAAATATGCATGATTTTGATATGGTTTTTTTACAAGATTTGTTCTTTATTTCTATAGGGAAGAATTATTGTCGGTTTGCTATTAGGAAAGCCAGCTTTGTTTTATGTTTTTTCCTTTATGAGAATTTTCTTTTACGTCGGACGCTTGGCGTGCTGACGTTTCCACTGTACTCACTAGCATAGCAGTGTTGTTCAGTTTTTTTTTTATCCACTACAAGTTAGCCCTTGACTGCGATCTCACCTGATGGTAAGTGATGATACAGTCTAAGATGGTAGCGGGCTAACCTGTTAGGGGCATGGCAGTATTATTAAACCCATACCCCTATTCGGTTTCTACACGGCATCGTACCGGAACGCTAAATCGCTTGGCGGCACGTCTTTGCCGGTAGGGTGGTAACTAGCCATGGCTGAAGCCTCCCACCAGGCCAGACCAGGTAAATTCAGTAATTATAAACTTTCCAAACCCTGCCGGGGATCGAACCCGGGACCTCCGCACGTTAATTCAACAGCGCTCAACACTGCGCCACGGAGGTCGTCAAACACGTAGACAGTAAACCAGGATATTAGGACAGCGAGTAAGTAGACAGTGGATCACAGTGGGCCACGCGGTCCACCACGCGGTCCGCTAGCGGGCCGCGCACCCACGCGCCATACTAGTTTACCAATAAACTACCTACTCGTTTAGGACTTGAAGCTAATTTGTACCTATCTTTAATTGTGTGGATGTTTTATTTTATTATTATTTTTTTAACCTGCAGTTATAATAAACTCGTATCTATCCCTAATCGGTTTCTACTTATGGCATCGTACCGGAACGCTTAATCGCTTGGCAGCACGTCTTTGCCATTACGGCCGAAGCCTCACTCCAGACAGAAATCTCCTTTTTCCACATTGACCCTGCCGGGGATCGAACCTAGAACCTCCCCAATATACCTAAGGTCTCAATAATCACCAATGCGCCAGGGAAGTCATGAATATTTTTTTAATCTGATGTCATTATTGCATGATATCACGAGAGGGTTCAACGGCTTGGGTCCAGTCGATAAGGGTGTAGGACTGTAGGTGGATTGATTGCGTGGTGTAAAGCATAAGCGATAAGCTTTTTGAATTATAGTTAATTTATGTAATTATGAAATGAAATGAAATGAAATGAAATGATGATTTATTTCATGTAGGACAACCTGTGCCACTTATGATAAGTCGTAAGAATCTACCACCGGTTCGGAAAACTACTGAGAAGAACCGGCAAGAAACTCAGCAGTTGCTCTTTTCAAAACGGAAAAATGTAACAATTTGTATATGTATAATATAAAATACATACGCTACGTAACAAGTAGGTATTACACTGACTTGTGGGTTGCTGGGTGCGAAACCGGTTGCTTCCATGCAACTTTGTCAGCGAGAAAATCATCTATACTATAATAAGCTCGACTTAACAGATGCTGTTTAACACAGTCTTTAAATTTATGTAATGGCAACTCCAGAAACTCTTTAACTCTTTAACATTATTAGTAAGTATGTAATTTTTATGTAGTCTATTGTTTCATCATAAGTTGTTGCACTATCCCGCTCCTTTTAAAAAATCTTAATGAATGGGTTGTTTGGAGGAGATCACTTTTAGTGAAAAGACCGCCCTTGCGCACTTTGTTTTCTACATATAACATACCTACTTGTTTACTTTATATTATGTTTAGGTCTGTGCGGCAATAAATAATTTATCTACCTATCTATCTTATAGTCGTTAGTAAGGAAATATGGCAGTAAGATTGAAAATACAGTACTTTCTGAAGTAGGTATTACATACTAATAAAATGTTTGTCTGTCAGTCTTTCTGCTACGCTTTAACGGCCTATTTCTTCCACCGATTTTGATGAAATTTGGTACAGAGATAGGTTGTACCTATACTTGTATACCGGGAAAGGACATAGGCTACTTGTTATCTCGGGAGATTGTACAATTCCCGCGAGACGGACGAAGTCGCGGGCATCATCTAGCTGATAATACCTAATGTTTCCATTGATTAGAATTTTTGTATAGAAGATAATAATCTTTGTCTCATCAGTATGGTAGCCATGAAAAAGCAAGCATTAAGAATGCTTCAACTCATCATAGCTTTTTATTCTTTTTAATTTTTGACTTTGGCAAAATGTTAATATTGTCATGTAAGATTTGTCACATTTCTTGCAGCATAACATTATTTACGAATAAATACAAGTTTTATTTGATACAAACATCAAACATAGATTTAATTTGGTCGCGCTGGCGCTAAGCGGATGATAAATCTATGGGTACAAAGTAGAAGAAAGATAATATACTTATACCTAGTTATTATTTCTAAGAAACTATTAATTAAACCAACAAGCATTTATCATGTGGACCGGAGTCCGAAGGACAAGGCAGTACAATTTTATCGTGGTAAATATCCATATCCATATTTCTAACTAACTGATGCCCACGACTTCGTCCGCGTGGATTGAGGTTTTTTGGTTTCCGCGGGAACTCTTTAATTTCAGTAATTACAAGTAGCCTATGTGTTATTTCAGAGTATAATCCTATCCCGTTTATCCGTTATGGCGTGATTGAGTAACAAACATCCATCCATCGGCCATCCATCCAAACTTTCGCATTTATATCTATAGTAGATATTATAAATGCGAAAGTGTGTTTGTTTGTTGTTTTGTCATTCAATTAGGTACGCCGCAACAGAGGAACGGAGAGATTTTATGCATGCAGGGTACAGTTGAGAACCCGGAGAGTGACATATCCGGTGACATATCATATCATATCCTTCAATTTTCCGGGATATAAAGTAGCCTATGGGTTATTCCAGACTATCTAGATTATATCTATCTCTGTGCCAAATTTCATCTAGTTCCGTGCAGCCGTTCTGTCGTGATTAAGTAACAAACATGCATTTGAGGTTTTTTGGTTCCCGCGGGAACTCCTTAGTTTTCCGGGATAAAAAGTAACCTATGTGTTATTCTATACTATAATCTATCTCTGTGCCAAATTTTATCCAGATCCGTTTAGCCGTTCGGGCGTGATTGAGTAACAAACATCCATCAAATAAATATTATAAATGCGAAAGTTTGGATGGATGGATGAATGTATGGATGTATGTTTGTTACTCAATCACGCTCCAACGGATGAACGGATCTGGATGAAATTTGGCACAGAGATAGATTATAGTCTGGAATAGCACATAGGCTACTTTTTATCCCGGAAAATTAAAGAGTTCCCGCGGGAACCGAAAAACCTCAATCCACGCGGACGAAGTCGCGGGCATCAGCTAGTACATTATACATCATTTTGTGATTAAGTAACAAACATGCATTTGAGGTTTTTTAGTTCCCGCGGGAACTCCTTAGTTTTCCGGGATAAAAAGTAACCTATGTGTTATTCTATACTATAATCTATCTCTGTGCCAAAGGACTTGACCAGCGCAACTATGGGAGCTTGCCTAGATATCAAAAATTAATGTGCAGCAATGAACTCTTTATTATTGTAATTTTTATATTTTATAGTTTTGAGATAAAAAAGCTTCAGGAGTCTGAAGGCTCTGAAAACTGAGAAAATAAATAAAAGAAGTTGCACCAAAAAACTGCTTTCCCACACTAGATGGCACTAGTTGTTGTGGTGAGCGAGTCTAAAAAAATATTTTAAGTATTGCTAACCACGTTTCTCAGGAAAATAATTAAGCTTTGCATTATTTGGACATGGATGAGGATAATACTGGAATAATAAAACTATAATTGCAAGACTTATATAATTCCTTTAAAAATCACGCTACATTGTACTGCTGCCACACTAGATGGCGCTAGCTAGTCTTTTCAACTATTCGACAACAGATGGCGCTAAACGTTTTGGTTAGCGAGTTTGTTCAACTATTCGACCACAGATGGCAGACAGATGCAATGACAGAGGGCGTTACGTTCCTTTAAACGCAGTGGTTTTTTGAAAATGCTTTGTTCGTTTGAGGCTTGTCAACTAACAAAACAATAAAAACAAAACATACATTTCCTTTTCATTACTTAGTATATTTTAATTGATCAAAAATAAATCACTCATAATATAGTGACTAAGGTACGGTATGGTATTCATGTAGGGTAACAAGATTATTATTAGGCATGGATAAAACGGAACGTCAAAATGGAGTAGTGCTTAAAGAGGAAACCGGACGCTCAAGATTTAAACAATAAACGTATTGTTTTTATAGACATTTTAACCTTGACCTTATTCGGAATAATAAATCCATAGTAATTTCGGTTTTAATTTTTAAACCTTACTGTAAAAACGGAAATCCTGCACATTGTCCCGAATCGGAGGGCAGTTACTGGTCATGTCCAAATCCAGATCCGTTTAGCCGTTCGGACGTGATTGAGTAACAAACATCCTGCATTCATTATACATCCATCCAAACTTTCGCATTTGTAATATTTATTTGATAACTAGATGATGCCCGCGACTTCGTCCGCGTTGTTTAAGTTTTTTTGATTCCCGGGGAACTCCATAATTTTCCGGGATAAAAAGTAGCCTATGTCCTTCCCCGGGATGTAATCTACCTCTATACCAAATTTCACCAAAATCGGTTGAAAAGGTAGGCCGTGAAAGCGTAGCAGACAGACAGACAGACACACTTTCGCATTTATAATATTAGTTTTTGATAATATATATATACCGGAATACATAATATAAAATATCCAACTCACGTGCACTTATCCAGGTAGGTGTACCTACCTATATCTACTTAAAAACATTCTACTGATATCAACGGACAAGACAACGCCTAATCTGGGTTCTAGCTATAAAAATCATTCGCTGATTCAAAACTTACTACGGAAAAAATAGACCAAAAAGTTTGTCTAAGTAAATCACAATACCTGCCTATTAAGATGTAAAAAAAAACAATAAAACCTTATACGGTTTATTTATTAACTACTTGAGAACTTCGATACGTCTTATGATTTGTAGAAACACAAACAACTAGGTAGGTGCCTACTGCTTAATCAATACATAATGATTGGACGAGATAACAAATTGTGGGTAAATTGCAATATTGGCGCAATGTTTACGGTGCATGATTGTCATGTCACCACCTTCCACTTTAGTTAATCGCCATAAATTATGGTAGTGAAACGTTTTGAGTTTATGACTTATTGACTATGAGTGTCGATTATAAAGTATGCATCTAACACACAGATATCTGTGATCTAACGTCATGTGTTTGGTTTCTTAGCTTTTCTATTGAAGTGGTTTAAAGTTGTGTGTTTCAATATTTGTTTTTGTTTTGTTTTCTAGATCGAAGAGGTTATGCAGCAGAAGGCGCCGGGGGTGCCTTCTAACGACAAATTACAGTAAGTCAGATGCTATATTTTTAACTAGACGATGCCCGCGACTTCGTCCGCGTGGATTTAAGTTTTTTTGATTCCCGCGGGAACTCCTTAATTTTCCGGGATAAAAAGTAGCCTATGTCCTTCCCCGGAATACAACCTATACCTGTACCAAATTTAATCAAAATCGGTTGAACAGATGGACCGTGAACAGACAGACAGACACACTTTCGCATTTATAATACTAGCTGAAGCTGATGCCCGCGACTTCGTCCGCGTGGATTGAGGTTTTTCGGTTCCCGCGGGTACCTACTCTTTAATTTTCCGGGATAAAAAGCAGCCTATGTGCTATTCCAGACTACAATCTATCTCTGTGCCAAATTTCATCCAGATCCGTTCAGCCGTTCGAGCGTGATTGAGTAACAAACATCCATACATCAGCATACATCCATACATCCATCCAAACTTTCGCATTTATAATATTTATTTGATTAGTATGGATAGTATGGATATGGAAGTATGGATATGGATTTGTGCACAGTCATGACATTGAAGGAACTAGAAATCTAATTAGCTATAATCCGCCACAGTAGGTAAATCTATGTGGTAGGTAGTTACTGTGTACAGTGTGTATCTTGCACTTGTAGCTTGCGATATTCACCACACCACATAAATCTTCCAAATTATTCTCAACGTACACCGGAGCATCTTCAGGAGATGTTGACTCGGCAATGCACGATTGTAAAGATTGATGTTACATTGTCGAGTCAACATCTCGTTGAGAATAATTTGGAAGATTTGTGTGGTGTGGTGAATATCGCAAGCTACAAGTGCAAGATCCACACTGTACCACATAGATTTACCTACTGTGACGGATTATAGCGAATTAAATTTCTAGTTCCTTCATTGTCATGGACTTCCGCTAAGTAACACAATCTTCTGCACAAGCTTCTGTAATATATCCGATAGTTCCGATACACAGTCATGATAACCTCCTCGCTTTGGGGAGCGCTGTATTCTTACTAGAGGGAGGTCTTGGCTGAGACAGTTTGGGAATTCATAATTTCTGAATTTTCTCCTGTCTGGTCTGGTGGGAGGCTTGGGCCGTGGCTAGTAGGTACTTTCCTACTGGAACAGACCGCCAAGGCGATTAATTAGCGTTCCGGTACGTATAGTATTATTATATTATATTCTGCGATTCAAATTCAACTTCAAATGTTTTTTAATCAAATAAACTTTTACACGTAAGTACTTTTGAATCGTCGAGTGAATCTACCACTGGTTCGGAATATCATTCCTACCGAGAATAACCAGCAAGAAACTCGGTGGTTGCTCTTTTGAAAAAAAAAATTACAATGTAATGAATTTGTAGATACAAAAGTAACCGCTGTCCTTAGCATTGCTGGAGCGAGTCAAGTCCACGCTCTTTTGTCATTTACGTAATCTTCAGCACAGTACTTCACTTCATTTACGTAAACAGTTAAGCTTTTTCAGAAGCATACCTACTTTTAATGGTGTTCTTAAACTTGTTCTGTTGTTCTGTTGGGATGCCCTAAAGAAACCGATTAGGAGTTCGGGTATCATATATAACTGCCATACCCCATAACAGGTTAGCCCGATATCGCAATCGACCATCTGCCCCCCTAGCATGGGCCGAGACAATTTTCTCCCCGAGGAAAGGATAAAAAATTCCTAAATAAATAAAATAAAAACGCTAAATAACGGTGGATAAATAGTCCCCCGAGTCCCCGTGAAATGTCAAACGGGGATAAACTTCTCCTCTCCCCTGTTGCCGTGCTCTGAGAAGTGGATAAGTTAATTTTATCTCTTGTCAGTGGATAAAATCGGGGGATAAATTTTTTATCTCCGGCCCATGCTAGCCCTGCTGGGGTAATAAAGCTACTTCGGACCATGCTTTTCTCGTAGGCAATATGTGTTCGGGGGCTTAAGAGGGCGCCAACCGGTGTTTTATCCATCAAACGTATGGAGCAAACCATATTTTAGACTTTAATTATGTATTAGTCGCTCGCTGCTAGCTAGTATAGTAACTTGAGCTACAAATTACATAGGTACAACAACAAAAGAGAAAGGCCTTTTTTTAAATTTGGTTTGTTTTGTTTACGTAAAAAACGTATAATATCTAAGTATCCTATTTACTTAATTAATATATATTATGTTTATGTACGGTACTTATGTACTTCCTATTAATATAAATGTGTAATAATTAACAATAATAATTGGTTGTTTATGTACTGATAGCATAATGAATACTTACTAGGTACATACATTAATCGGACCAAAGGGAATAAACATAGTATTGATAATATTGTTATGCATATAACATGTAGGTAGTAGGTACCTATTCAAATTAATTTCAGTTATAGATCCGTGATCGCACTACTAACGCCATCTACGGAGGATCTACGTAAACTTCTATTTAATTCTTATGACTGCGTATAGATGGCGTTAGCTGTTGCTTTTTTTTTTAACTATCATAGAATAATATAATGAATAGTTTTCTATTCAAACATAGAAATATACAAAGTGCTTTAGGATCGATAAGCGAATCAACTACTTACCTATTGCATTGGTACGGGATACCCTGGTCTTTCTAGTTTCTAACCGAGAAGAACCAAAATTTCGTTTGCGTGGATTTTGGATTTTAAAAATCCTGCGGGATCTTATGATTTTTCGGGATAAAAATTAGCCACGTTATCAATTAGGTCACGGGGATGCAAGCAATCTGGGGATATACTAATCAAATATAAATATTATAAATGCAAAAGTTTGGATGGATGTATGGATGTATGGATGTATGGATGTATGGATGTATGGATGTATGGATGTATGGATGTATGGATGTTTGTTACTCAATCACGCTCCAACGGCTGAACGGATCTGGATGAAATTTGGCACAGAGATAGATTATAGTCTGGAATAGCACATAGACTACTTTTTATCCCGGAAAATTAAAGAGTTCCCGCGGGAACCGAAAAACCTCAATCCACGCGGACGAAGTCGCGGGCATCAGCTAGTTACTATTAATTTTACTTAAAATCGGCCGTGAAAATGTTACAGACAAAGTAGGAATTCCCGTGGGAATTAAAGAATCGTATTCCTTAGCGTTTTCTTGTTTCAGACACCCGAAGAGCGCGTCCGTCGTACGCAGGGGCGTAGCGGCGAATTTCTTCAAGACAACCTTCAGCTCGCGTAGCAAGGCGGTCCCGACCGTCGGCCATTCTTATTCCGTACAAGAAACCACCAAAATAGGCAGCGCGGAGACCAAACCTGTCACAAGAAACCGGCCTAGAACAGGTATAGTCAATACCTCGCAAAACGTTTATAATAACAAGTATATAAATAGTTAAATAATTCATTGACTCGATTTAACTTTAAACGTCGTCGTCAACCGATTGACGCCCAATGCTGCGTCGATTTCTTATCTGCAATACTTACCTATTAGGTACCTACGCCGCGATTTTGCGTCGCTTCGATTCAGCGGCTCCCTACGCCTTGTTTGAAGTAATCCGTCCATTGCGGGGTGAAAGCTGTTCAAGGTCTGAGAAAATAAGGCGCCAATGAAAACAAAAATCGCTAATCTGGAAGAGCTTTATGTACCTACCTACCTACTATCAAAAACTTTGAAGAAACAATATTTAAATTTTTATATGACTTATTGGGTACTATGGGTATTGGGTATTTGTCCTGGGGATTTCCCAACAGCAAATTGCTATTTTTGAGCTTGGTCTGCCGATGCCATTTGAGGCGTGGAAAATATCTGCAGAGTTACTGACGTAGGCACACCACAGCCTGACTGCCGACTGGTGGGTCTGAAAGCTTCAAAGCAAGAAAGTACAGGACATTATTCTTATAATATATCAGATAGGTATTAATTAATATATTGAGGACGGCGAACACCGCTCGCAACTTCTACTCGAACCGCAAATATTTTGCCGGTATATTGCTATCCCTATTTGGCTGATGACACATGATCGCGTACAAG
This sequence comes from Erebia ligea, assembly GCA_917051295.2. Classification (NCBI taxonomy): domain Eukaryota; kingdom Metazoa; phylum Arthropoda; class Insecta; order Lepidoptera; family Nymphalidae; genus Erebia; species Erebia ligea. The sequence continues at coordinate 16,608,661 of OU785228.1, forward strand.
CGCGATAGCAATATGAGCGTACAGAATTTGTTATACATTTAGTCTTGTTCCGTGAATACCAAAAATGATGAATGAAAAATTGTTGTGTTTTTAACTTCGTGTTGTTATTCTGTAACTTGACAATATAGGCTATTAGTACGTGAGATATCGTTGGTTTTAATATGAAACAAATATGGAGAAAACATGTCGTTTATGTCGTAAAAACATGCAAAACGCAATGTGCTTACATTTAATTTTGGGAAAGTATTTTGAAAAAATAATTATCCATGGACCTAGATAAATACAAGTTCAATCGTAATAATCACATAATATGGAGGAAATATGCTCGAATTACAAATTATTTTGGTATTACGTTTGTATGAGCAATTCACCCTCCGCTGGCGCGCCAACCCGCATTGGAGCAGCGCAGTGGGTCTAATCTCTAATTCCCTCTCTATTATGAGAGTGCAGAGGCCTGTGCCCAACAGTGGGACGTTAATGGGCTCTAGTGATAGTGGTATGTCAGATATGTGAGCACTTAGAAAGGATTCTTGAAAAGTCATCCTTTATTTTACCCCAGCCCCCCTAGCATGGGCCGAGACAATTTTCTCCCCGAGGAAAGGATAAAATTTTTATTCCTAAATAAATAAATAAAAACTCTAAATAACTGTGGTTATATAGTCCCCCGAGTCCCCGTGAAATGTCAAACGGGTATAAACTTCTCCTCTCCCCTGTTGCCGTGCTCTGAGAAGTGGATAAGTTAATTTTATCTCTTGTTAGTGGATAAAATCGGGGGATAAAATTTTTATCCCCGGCCCATGCTAGCCCTGCTGGGATAAATTTCCGAAACGTTGAGACATATAAATTTTATTTTTAAACAGAAGTCTAAATACCTATTTCTACATACTTCAAAAATAACGTAGTAGATACTTCCCATACAAACTTACATCCCCATATTTAAAAATCCTTTCTTAGTGCTCATCTACGTTATATTATGAAGAAACCCACTGATTATACCAATGTTAGAATTTTATGCAGACTAATTTTCTCGTTGATATCGTTAACAGCTAACAAAGCGTTATTTTTTCTCGTACAGTACCGCAAGTGGACCAAAAAATCAGGAGACGCAACAGCGACCGCGCCTTGAACCTTCGACCCGAGAAACCTTTGGAACCCACCAGGCCACTCAGAGCTAAACCGACCACTCCAAATCCTGGATCGAATCCAGTTGAGAAAGCAAAGAATGAGGGTAGTGCAGATTTGAAGATCGTTAAAAAGCCAACTGCGCCTATTAGACCGGCGCTAAACACTGAAGACTCTATTCTTCCGCCATCTTTGAAGCCGAAAGTGCCAGAGAAAGTGAAACTCAAGCGGGAGAAGTATGTGAATAATAATAGTGTTTGGACGAATGCGAACATTTTGAAGAGTGAGAAGAAACCGTTGATTAGTATTCGGTAAGCGTTTTAAATCTATTGTTTTAATAATATTATTTATTCCTAACCCTTTTTATGTAGATTTTACTTTCTGTAGGCAGGTCTTAAAAACTGTCATTTTAATTATTTTATTTATTAATTTTGACTGGACGCTAAAGTTTTCATTTAGGCTAAAAGCCCGATAGTTAAATATACGTTTAAAAACACCGAACAATGAGCCTGAATTTTTGTCATAACTAAATTCTAAATAAATTCTTCTAAATTCTAAATTTAAATCCTAGTTAATGGATGAATGATATGGAATGAATGATTGTTAATTATTGAATGAAAAAATAAACATGTTCTGAATTTATTTTCTTTCAACAGTAAAATTTATTGACAATATACTTACTTATTTTTATGTTATGTTCAATTCGTTTTGGTGCATTTCCAATTTCCTATGCATAATGCAGCATACGTTTTGCTTAAAATTACTACATTCTTAATATAATTTGAATTGAGCTATCTAGATTCCCGCCATAACATTGTGTAAAGAATGCTGCATATTGTGTTTATATGGTTAATATCAGAGGAATTCCAATTCTAGTTCCTTGAAAATACAGTGCTTTTTATCACGCTTGAAATTTGAATAATGATGCGATGTAAAATCTCACACGTGACGGATTATTTTTTGTATACCTTAATCATATACCTGCGCACAAAACGATACCCTTCTCTGTTTCACTTGTAAGATTTCTACATTAAAATATATGCTGTCTTCTTCTGACGCAGCGAATGTTTTCCTCGTAGTATAATGCGACTTTAATGATACGCTACAGCTGGTTTAGTAGAGTTGCATCAACAGAGGGTCTTTGAATTAATCGTGTTATAGAAAGAAATGCAAGACGAGGCCACGACCGGATAGCGAGTCAAGTTTGCTTGCCACGGTTGGCCACGGACGTGTCCCGTAGGCCGGTGTTTATTTCGAACTTTTTATTTAAAACGAAACGAACTTTTTTGTATTTAAGTATAATGGTGTGTTTGCGTCCATACTGCTGTTGATCGGATTTATTTTGTGTTGTGTTTAAGTTTTGAATTTGTGTGTTAGTGTCTGACGCCGAGAAACCCAGTGTAACGAAAATTTTACTTGTAAACTTGTCACTTTCTCGGGCTAAACATGCTATTATTATAAAGTGTGTTAGTGTGAGAGTTAAGTTAAGATTGTTTGTGATTGTGATCCATCCATTTTATTTTAAGCGCAGATTAAAAATCTGTATTGTTGGATAACTAGGATAATTATAGGTATATTTTAATTTATTGCGCAGGCTAAGTAGGTACATAAGTAATATATACGCGAAAACGGTAAATAAACGGCCATATACGGTATATTTTGACAATAATAGGTAATATATTATATTGGAAGTAGAATTATCTGATTTAAAAGAATGCTGATAAATGATAAATTACATAAACAACTTATGTAATGCTAGGCTGTGATAGGATAAGCAAAGGTCTTTGAAGTATAGTGACATTTCATGGTCACCTAATTAGGTAGGTACATACACACAGCGACGCTTCCGAACATTTATTGTGTAAAATCAAAGTGTTCGATTTTGAGATTATGTGTCGAGTCGAGTGTCGAGATTATGCATAAGGGTAGGTATAGTTAAATTGTATTAGAAAAATGTTTGAAATTAATGGAGTGTTTGAAAATTTAAACATATCAGAAAAACAATTGAGTATTTTTCAAAAAGTTGTCCACTTTTATAAAATTAAGGTGTCCCCTCATGAAAAACGTAAATGTAGCAAAGAAATAGTTTCTGTCACGAATCATGTATGATTTGAATGTTATCTGGGTCTCTAATATTTACTTTAAAAGCATCATTACACCGGTACGTATTCATTTTACTTAAAAAAATCAATTTGTTTAGGTAAGTGAAAATGTTCTTCCATACAAAATTCCGTTGTCCCCTTTCTACCTACGGGACTAAAAAACGTTGTGCAACTATATTTTCAGATATTACAAACAAGGTTTAATAACTTTTCTACACCTTAATAATAACAGACGCTATTAAAAAGTCTAATATAGCTTTAAGTACCTGGTTTATAATTGAAATTTAAAAAATAAAACATGTCCCCGATATTTCGCGTAATTTCGTGACACGATTTCTTGACGCCTTAAACCACATAGGAACTGGAATGTCTTTGGTTGATTTAATTTTTTGTGCATGGCAGCACAGTAGCATTCCATAGACATTGCCAAAATACCGCTGCCATTTTGTTTTGGCTTGTCAACACCGAAGTAATCGGAGTATCTAGTGTGTGACGCTGAATAAAAATATTTCCTGACGTGTTTTTAAGACAAAAAGTAAGCAATAATACAATTAAATATATTTAAAACCTTCTCGTGAATAACGTCTTTGCTTTAGAGACTTGTAATATGGAATTCAATAGATTGTTTTGATGTTGTTATAAAATTTAGAGTGCATCATAATATTTCCTCACAGATTTCGTGACAATTTCTTGACGTCAAGAAATTTTGGATGTGTTCATGCAAAAGCCAATCTAACTGCCAAATGCCAATTTACTTCGCTATAGACGCCACTGTGTTATGCCGAAAACAAACATAGGTAGTGATTTAAATATAATATGGTTGGTGATTTAAATCACTACCCAAGTAGTACTTGGGTACTATGGGTACTTGGCAAGTACCCATATTAGAAAGGCAGAAGTGTGTGTGGGTTTATTGGTTTGTCCTTCCATCACGTTGCAACAGAGCAACGGATCGACCAGATTTTTGCATGGGTATAGTTAAAGACCTGGAGAGTGACAGGCTTTTTATCCCGGAAAATCAAAGAGTTCCCAAATCCCACGGGATTTTTAAAAACATAAATCCACGCGGACGAAGTCGAGAGCATCAGCTAGTATAATATAATAATGTTGAATGTTACCCGTATTTGTTGTAGATGCCAATGACAGCTGGTGAGCGACTAAAAAAATATATCGAAAAATTTAAACGTGAAAAACCTGAAAAATATGAAGAGAAAAGAAAAAATCACTTACAAAAAGTGAAAGAACGGCAAAAAAAGAAAGGATGAAAAATGCTGCCAAAGCTAAACAGACCAATTTTTTTGTAATAAAAATTTTTGTGTAATAAAAAAGCGTTTAATTAATCACCTACACAAAAGCATTAGGTAGGTACCTACTTAATTTCACCGGCATGTGGTATTAGCCCATCCACTGTATTGATTATTTCCTGACATTTCTTGACGAACCTATTTCTTGACAATTTCATGACGGGACAACTTTTTGAAAAATACTCAATTACTTATAATTAGGGACAGATTTAGTAATGATAACCTAAGTACCTAATTAAAGGCAAAAAAAGTAAGTGATTGAGGATGAATGAATGATTGAATGAATTCATTTCCTAGGTAGGTACATTGGCTAAATCATAAAAATTAAAATGTAATTCTAAATAGGTAAGTAGTCTACAATATAAAATCGATCGATAAATACAGTTATTATACCTAGGTAGACCGTACCTACAAAGGAAGCAGAAAGTTCATTTTATTATACTAATTACTTACTTAATATGTATCAACATATTTTGTAATATTTTGGTGCAATTCAATTCAATTCAATTATTCGTAAATCTTTGTCGTTACTCGTGAAGGAAGGCTCATGATCGTTAGTTTGGTTAAGTGGATTCAGAATCGATGCTGTATAGCATAGGTATAGGTAGGTAAGCGTGAAATACCTACCTGGTTCTTTCTATTTTATTCCGCTATAAATTAGCCCTTGACTGCAATCTCACCTGGTAAGTTATGATGGACATAATATCTACCTACCTATAAAAAAATCATTGTCTACTTATTATCAAATAATGATCGTGAGACATCGGATCTTGGACAGATCTACACGTAGGTACCTATTTATTTTCTGGGGACATGGTACGATAATATTAAGATGCCTCTTAGAATGATATTAATACCAAAAGTGGGAACCTTTATCGGAACTCGGGATTATATAGACGTCAGAAGTCAAGCGAGTTCCAAGTTCCAACCAATCATAATTACATACCTACCTCCTCTATTATTCTAGTTACTTTCCGTAATGCGAGAGAGTCGTGAAAGCCACTCTCGCAAAAAAATTAGGACCTAGCATTAACTATAGACGTCTACTGATAGGCTAAAAGGTGATGCTGCCAGTACGTCGACCCCATATAACTGGGTCTAGTAGATTTTTTAAACACGTCTCCCGCGTCCACTCACTAGTACTCGTTAACCTATTAAACGGTCGTTTAATACTAATTAGTAAGTAAATCATCAGAAATGTAGATAAACCCTTGCATTCGCTTAGGGTTTTAATGGTAGGTATAAGATAAAGCTTTTCAGGCCTTCAGTAGGTAGGTACATAATAAGTTTTCTATTAATTATAAGTCTAGTAACAGATTTAGAAAAATAAATAAATATCGGGCGCACACAGTCCAGCAACGATCTAATCCATCGTTATAATTTTAAATTAAAATTTTGAAAAGCCTTTTGATTTCAGTACTAAACGATATTCTTAAATCACTTGAAAAACCCTGGTTTATTAAAACTCGTAAGTCGTCAACTCTTAAATGAATATAATAATTCTGATGACATCATATTCTTATATCCAGACTTGCTGGGAATGTACTTACTTTTCTCTTTAAATCTCTGGAAGTTCCTTTTTTGCTGAAGATCGTAGTCCAAGCGAGATCCTTAATGGGATTTTTGTTTGATTTTTTCCACTGCTTGCAATTAGGCAATATCGCAATTCGCGGTGGTGAACAATTCAATAGATAGTGTAACTTACTTACTACTGGTAGAATTAGATTCATGTTCTGAATGGTTACTGGAAACTAAAAGAAACCGATTTTTAGAGAACGGAATAATTTCAAATGTAAGTTTATAATTCTAATGGTGTCATTGTTTTGATTAATCAAGAAAAAAGTTATAGATACGACTGAAGTTTAGCATACCTACTATCTTCAATATATTCAAACTCAAACTCAATTTTTAACATCTAGGACATACAGGTGTCTCTTATGTTACGTCATGTTATGACTCTGCAACCGGTTCGGAAAGAAGATTTAAGTTAGTAATATACTGATCAACTAAAAGCCTTTATCAGATAACTATAACTTTTTAAAAACCAATATTTACCGTGAAACTAGCCAACTTTGCCCGTTTTTTTATTAAAATCGAATTAATTTCGAGATTTTTCTATAGAAAGTTAAGTATGTTTCTCCATTTCTTACAACTATATGATTATACGCAAGCATTCGCTTTGTATTTTTTTTTTTAAATTAACATTTAAACCAAAATTTGTTCGATTTTAATGGCGGGCAAAATAATCTGGACTTTTAGCCAACATTGCCCACATCGAGTTTTCATGCAACATAACTCTTAAAAATACGTAACAGACACCATGACTAGAATTTAGGGCAATCTTGGCCTAGGTTCCAAAATTTTTTTGGTAGTATACATATTTTCGCAATAAAAGGAGTGGGCAATGTTACCTAGCGATTATTTCTCATTTCCATACAAGCTCCATCGAGCAGTTTAAAATTTTAAGGGTTGTCACGTCAGGAAATTATTGATTCAATAAATAATATATTAACCTTTTTGTTGGAGGTGTTGGACCACATATTATAATATGCATTTGGATGCATGTTTTAGAAATAAGAAATGATATTTAAATCAAACACTATGTTTATTAAAGTAAATGTTTATTAAAGTTTAGGTTAATAAAAGTATGAGGCACTAAGTAGTAATTTTTATAGGCTCGGGACCCTATTTCACGTCTTGATTTTCTTTGTCCAATTCTGGACTTGTGTTGGTTTTTCTGAAATTTAAAATAACATTAACTAAATGAAAGCTAAAAAATTATAGAAAAAGATGAAAAGTGGCGCTCTATAATAATAAAAAATAGTGCATCGGGAAAGGTATAGTTTTTTATTAGTAGGAATAGTATTTGGTGTTTTGTTTCCGAGGTAAACAAAATTATTAATTCAATCACATGTTGTACAGGTACTTAACCTATTACAAAATATCTAAATGTGACAACCCTGGGTACTTTTTGTTAACGGGCAATGTTGGCATGCACGAGTTTGAAAAGTTAAGGGTAATTTTGCCCATCATCTGAAGTTTAGATTTATAATAATCTGAATTCTGAAACTATAATTAAAATACTCTACAATTGTGAATCTATGACATACAGTAACATAAACTTACTTGCGTTTTTGCTATGATGTAAAATCCGCAACCACTTCACTCGAGAAATTTGCCCGCCAAAACACACACTGCATTCGACAATTTCTGACGGGTTACTGTTTCAACTTGGGAACGAGTGCGATACGCTTTGTGGTCACAAATATAATCTATTTTTACTCAAGTAATGAATATTGCCATAAAACTAAAAAAAAATCGTATAGTATGTGGATTTGCATAAATTTTGCTTTTAGGGCAAAGTATCCTTGAATGGCAAAGTTGGCATGTTTCACGGTACTTATAGTCCAGGCGAATTAGCTTGTATTGAAACGAAAAAAAACAAAATTGTTAACAGGATGGGAACAGTTGGAAATGGTAAAGTGGCGTATAATAAACGTAAAAAAAATAAATGCGTGAGCAGGAGTGTTTCCAGATTTATTTAGGGGATGAAAAGGGGAAGAATTTTGGATTATTGCGATTTCCGGCGAAAGTTGACGTCGGAGAGAAAAGTGACAAACAGAAAAGTTGTAGATCATAAAAAGATCTACAACTTTTGTTTGAATAGGTAATTTTTTCACATAACCTCAAAATCTCCAAGTAAAATGCGAAAAACCGCTTTTATCGTTTTTTATTTTTCATTTACACAAAGATAATTTTATTTTGACGAAACTTGGTGAAAGTATACCTTTTTGTGTCTGAAATATCCACAAATTTTTTCAGATAAAAATATTCAAAGACTTCCGAGATAATCACGTTTTTCGGCCCAAAAAAATATTTTTCAAATTAAATTTCTCCTTAGGAAAATTGTCGTAGCGACTTCTTTCAAGTCGCGTCTTTCAATTTTTTCGTTATGAGTTATACTTTCTTGTGAAATAATAAAAAAATACAGTCCCGATTTAAAAACATGCTCAAAAATTGGAAAAATCAAAAAATGAATTTTGCCACCATCTTATTTTACTAAATGTTAATAATTTGTTTATATTTTAAAATAATTCTTAAAAACTAATTGCACTATTCAATTGTACGGAAAAAAATACAAGAGATCCTTAGTTTTATTATTTGATAAAAAACCCTATTTTATATTTACATTAACAATTAGTAAATTGATGAACCTACATTAATCTAGGTTTTTTTTTAATACATTTGTAAATTGATCATCTCTTTCTTCAATATCGCTTCTATTTGTAATTTCATTATCTTCTTCTTCTTCAATATCGGTCGGATAACCTGAGGATTCTTCTGATAATTGATTTTCAGTGATTAAGCAAAGGCCCGGCTGCTCCTTTTCAGCAGCATTATCTTCGGATTCATCGAAATCTTCTGAAATTTTTTCAACATTCAAACAATTGTCTGAACCACGACATTTTGTACATAAATCAGTACATCAAAGCCCGTGCTTTCGACAACCACATCTGTTGCCTTCACAACCGGTTTCACAGCTACAAGAAATTATTTTTAATAATTCGTCAGATATGACAGAATCTTCAGTAAAACGTGGCATGAGAATTTTCAAATTATCGACAATAACTTCTTTCCAGCCCCACCTTGTTGGTGTTGTTTCGTTAAATTATTATTAAATTATGCAAACAGGATCGTCCATACTGCTAATCTGTAATACATATAATCAAGTATTTATGTTTACGCCCATACTGCTAATCTGTAATACATATAATCAAGTATATAGAGAAAAAACATTTAAGGGGGACATAACCTAATAACTAACTATATATAATAAAGTGTCGCAATAACAAAGCTTATATTGACTGTGAAGACGCTACAAGAGGCGTTCAGTTATTTAATTCAAAAAATAGTTTTATCTATCATACTCCAAATTTGTATGCTTGTATCAATAAAATGCCTTGTTGTATCAATGAAATTCCGTATTGGGAATAATGGCGACTTCTGCGTCTCCAGCTGGCTTGTGATGCGTGTGAAACGACACTGTGAGGCAGTCCGATCCTCTCCTTGGGTACCCTACTACCCTGGGACCGGCCCAGCTGTTCTATATAGCTGAAAGAGAGGCGGGGGACTAGGAGGAGATGACAGCGGTTCCTGTATGGAATCTAGTATACTAAACACGGGCAGCAGGAGATTTAAATGAAAAATCATTATTCGACTTTATATGTTCATAGTAATACTGTTAAAAATTGAAATATCTAATCCAATAATGAAACAAAGAGTCTTTTGTATTTTTTTCCGTACAATTGAATAGTGCAATTAGTTTTTAAGAATTATTTGAAAATTTAAACAAATTATTAACATTTAGTAAAAAAAGATGGTTGCAAAATTCATTTTTTGGTTTTTCCAATTTTTGAGCATGTTTCTAAATGGAGACTGTATTTCTTTATTATTTCACAAGAAAGTATAACTCAAAACAAACAAATTGCGACCTGAAAGAAGTCGCTAAAACAATTTTCCTAAGGAGAATTTTAGTTTGAAAAATATTTTTTTGGGCCGAAAAACGTGATTATCTCGGAAGTCTCTGAATATTTTTATCTGAAAAAATTTGTGAATATTTCAGACACTAAAAGGTATATTTTCACCAAGTTTCGTCAAAATAAAATTATCTTTGTGTAAATGAAAAATAAAAAACGATAAAAGCGGTTTTTCGCATTTTACTTGGAGATTTTGAGGTTATGTGAAAAAATCATTCATACAAAAGTTGTAGATCTTTTTATGATCTACAACGTTTCTGTTGTACACTTTTCTCTCCGACGTCAACTTTCGCCGAAAATCGCAATAATCCAAAATTCTTCCCCTTTTCATCCCCTAAATAAATCTGGAAACACTCCTGCTCACGCATTTATTTTTTTTACGTTTATTATACGCCACTTTACCATTTCCAACTGTTCCCATCCTGTTAACAATTTTTTCCTAGTAATAGTGTAACTTGCCTGGTCTATTATGACTATGTAGGTATATAAATGTTGTTATAAAAATGTCCTGCTATATTACAAGGTTGTCTGAACTTGGCTGGAAGAGCGCCGAGAATCGAGATCTCATCTTAACGATAACGGCGCATGTAGGTACCTACTCAGACTGTTGTTGTTTTTTTATTTTATCTTATTCGAGCTGATTCGGTGTACCAATTGCAATATTTTGATGTGCTAAGTAAGTCAGTATAGAGTATAGTTATACTTTTTAATATTATCCTATATTTTTTATTATCCTAAGTACTTACTACTCGCTACCCTAAGCAGAACCATTTTATTCAAATGTACTGCTCTACAAGTTCTCTAGAAATAGAACAAGAATATTGCATTTCCGAATGGGTGGGATAATCCTTTTTAAGTCCCAGAGATTAAAACAGTTAAGTTTTAACGCGTGTAAGTTAAATAAAGAAGACCTTTTTTCAATCAATAACAAACCTTATAGGGCTTTTGTACAAATGTTATAGTTATGTTCATTGCGATAAGTAGACAAGAAAGTAAAGGACAAAACTAACGTGTGAAAATCAGCCCAAATGAGGTTTAAGAAGATGTAATTTAACTTACAGAACAAATACATAACTGACAGAAAAAGCATGTAGAGAAATAACTGAACCGTAAAACAGCCTCAAACTCATAGCCTCTTTAACGTGGCCTTGAAGAAGTAAATAAAAGACGACATGAGGGATTCTTTCTTTACTCCGTTTAGTTCGACCATGGCGATGACAATATTATTAGATGGTTTGTGCATAGATTTAGGATTGGTCTCCGCTGTGGAGCGCAGCGGCCGACCAATCCTATAAATCTATGGGTTTATGTTTAAAGATATTTATTTCCCAAAAAATAACAAAAAGACTGTTCACTTTCATGAGAAACTTAGTTTACTAACTTACATACCTACTAATCATAATATTAAAGTTCAGTTTGAAGTTGAACAATTGAAGCCGAAGATCTAAAAATGTTGAGGTCTATGCAGTATCGCTACACTGCAAATATCTTGTAAATCTCGATAACGTTTGTATAATTACAATGAAAAGCTTACAAGACATCCACGCATTCGTAATCTTTAAATTAAAACCATATGGGCGGCAGCGTAAAAACTGTGTCATGCCTGTAGTGTGTACACGACAAGGCATCGGCGGACGCATCAGACAATAACAATGAATCGTCTTGTGTGCTATGACGCAACGAGCTCCATCCGTTATTATTTACGTCTGCTGCTCTATGGTTTCTGTTTGACGATTTGACGACCTCCCTGGCGCAGTGTTGAGCGCTGTTGCCTTAACGTGGGAGGTCCCGGCTTGGATTCCCGGCAGGGTCAATTTGAGAAATTATAATTTCTGAATTTCTCTGGTCTGGTCTGGTGGGAGCCTGGGAGGTGGGTGGCTTCAGCTAATTACCACCCTACCAGCAAAGACGTACCGCCAAACGATTTAACGTTCCGATACGATGCCGTGTAGAAACCGATTAGGGGTATGGGTTTAATATAAATGCCATACCCCTAAAAGTTTAGCCCGCTAGCATCAGACTGCATCATCACTTGTCATCAGGTGAGATCGCAGTCAAGGGCTGCGATTCTGGCTGCGAGGGTTGCGATTCCAACCTGTAGTGGAAAAAATAATATGTACTTACTAATAATCATTTTCATTCATTTTATCCATGCACTGCACATACGATTTGAGGAACCAATTGTTCTCACCATGTGGGGTCGATCAAGGAACTATTCAAATTTCTGAAACTCTGGTCATCATCATCATCATCAACACATCGCCGGCCCACTGAGCACGAGCCTTTTCTCAGAACGAAAAGGGTTTTGCCCAAATTCCACCATGCTGCCCAAGTGTAGATTGGTAGACCATCTGGTTTACGGAGTAACTATTATATTTTAAACTGCGTTGTGCTTCAAATTACTCTATTAAGTATATAAAAATAAACTATAAAAGAAATATACTACCTTAAGTTATTATTATTAAATTACTGAAACATGTCTGTTTAGAACAAAACATGATAATGCGAGACGAAAAAGATTCCTAGAATTCTGTGGACTCTATACCTAGTACCTACCTACCTAAAAACAATCAATGCATTTTGTTTTGTTTTTGCTTAGGCAAGTATTAGATTTCCAAGATACAAGAACAACAAACCTGACTTGGGACTATACACAGACCATAAGGATTACTACTCGGTGGGACTTTAGTGCCTATAAGATTACTGTACTATAGACTATACACATAAGTTGTACGGTACGGTAGTTTAGACTATCCGCATAAGTTGGACGGCTAAAGTGTCTAACATTGAGGTTCTTGCCCGCATGCAGAAGAAGACCGAGTTAGTTAAAACCATCAAGCAGCGTAAGATCTCGTACCTAGGCCATATTTTACGACACGATAGATACCACCTGCTGCAGACTATAATGATGGGTAAAATCGCTGGCAAAAGAGGGGTGGGAAGAAGGAAGAAGTCATGGCTACGTAACATAAGGGAGTGGACTGGTATAAAAACAGTCAGAAAACTATTCCGCCTAGCCATGGACAAGGAGAAGTTTAGTAAACTGACTGCTGACCTTCAGTAATGGAGAGGCACATGAAGAAGAAGATGACTATACACAGACCATAAGGATTACTACTCGGTGGGACTATAGTATCTACTTAAAAGATTACTGTACTTTAAATAAATAAGAATCGAACTACGATATTAAATAAGTCGTTGGAATCGAAGACAAATTTTAGGACTCAAAGAGAAATTTTCTAATAGTTAGTAGCAGTAGCAGACCTCGGACTCTTAACCTTAATTAGAGATCGGTAAGGGGAGGATAGAAACATGCCAAGATAGACATAGAAGAACTAACGATGGCTTTAATTAAAACCCACAATAATTGTCCAATCACCAATGGCGTCAAAAGTGTGTCACCGAAACATAACTACGAAAAGGCGAAGATTAGCGGCAATAACAATGCATGTGTTTCCCGTAGCTTCAGTGGTGACTTGTGACGTAACAGTAGTATTATAGCTAGATTAATAAAAAAAACTTTGAAAGACTACAGTAGCGGCTTAATACTTTGAAGGTTTTATTTAGGTATGAATTGATGATATCGATGGGTGTAGGGAGTTAGATAGGTACGTGACAGGAAATATCCGAAGTCGCGATGATTTTATACATAACTATTGACTAGGTAGTCTACCAGTCTGCCAACTTTTCTAGCCAATTTCAATATTATGTTATCAATGCGATTGTATGGGCGCCTTCAAATTTGCCGCAAAGCGTAGCGCGGCTGCAGCGCGGCTGCAGCGCTGCGGCCGCGCTCCTGTCGCGAGGTTCGAACATCATAGGGTTGTACCTATATTTATTTTCACGATGGACTCTGACGAAGAAACACTGCTCTGTGTTACTAATAATACGAAACAACGAAAATATAAAGTAGTTGTGTTAATAATACATAATATTATAGGTACTTACATGCTTCATTTTTTTCACTTGGAGTCTTGTTTGTGAAATTGTCAATAAATTTAATGCATATTTCTTCCCAAGCCTTTTTCTTTTCGATTTTATTGCTGTACTTGTCGGACTTCGAATCCCATATTGCTGTACCCTTACTCTGAGATTGATCGAATTTAAAATACGGTCTCACTAAGTGAGGTGAATCACATTTGCGTCAAACTAAAATGGACCCAAAAACTCTTGATTTAAAGCCACAAATTCAGTGCAACCGATTCAAATTTCGAAACGTATCGTTTGGAGCGCTAGCTGTGAATGCATACACGAAATTGAGCTCTAAATTAATAAGATTAAGATTCATTTTAGTTTGATGCAAATGTAATTCACCTCACTTAGTGAGACCGTATTTTAAATTCGATCAATCTCAGAGTAAGGGTACTGGACGACTCTCAACCTCATCGATAAATTCTTCTACCTGATTTTCGTTCATGTTTAGACTTGAACAAAAATACGTGCGCAGTCCCGTCACTAGTCGATCGATGAACTGATGCGCGGCCGCAGCGCGGGTGCAGCGCTGCAGTCGCGTGTTTTTTATTTATATGGATTTACAAAGCAGCGCGACCGCAGCGCTGCAGCCGCGCTGCAGCCGCGCTGCTTCCGCGCGGCACTTTGCGACAAATTTGAAGGCGCCCTATTTCATCGGAAGTTGGTATTTCATTTGATAATCCTACCTCTACCTACTTAAGTATATAAAAAAACCTGCGTCAAAAGCAAGTAAATTTATTTCTTCGAATCAAGGATCACTCCATAAAGGGAGATAATATGTTTAATTCCTTTGAACAAAAATTTACATTCGAACCGTATTTAGTTAGAGATAAAATACCTACTTTTAATTTAAATTCATGGACCTGCAATCGATCGTCTTAAATCTAAGAATTTGCAATTCCTTTCCGGTGAATCATAGACGTGGTTGCAGTTCTAGTCCTTTTATCTATTCCATGCTACGGGTATAGACTATAGACTATCGATCTCCTTTCTAACTATTGCACTAGCAAAAGCTTTATTCCTATAACTAGTAGATAACATCTTTCTTTAGATTCTGTATCTTGAAAGCAATGATAGCTTAACCGTTTTATCACATTTCGCTCACTTTCGTTTTAAGTCTTGATCATCTTAAATACATCCTTAATCCTCATGCTGGAAAAATCACTATACCTAGGTTTCTATTTTTGAATATCTGCCAAAAATTCTTTTAAGCAAGCGCGCTCCACCTTAGGCTGCATCACTACTTCCAGCAAGTCTTTTTTATCCACTACAAGTTAGCCCTTGACTGCGATCTCGCCTGATGGTAAGTGATGATGCAGTCTAAGATGGTAGCGGGCTAACCTGTTAGGGGCATGGCAGTTGTATTAAACCCATACCCCTATATTCGGTTTCTACACGGCATCGTACCGGAACGCTAAATCGCTTGGCGGCACGTCTTTGCCGGTCGGATTGCAGCCAAGCGCTAGTCTATAAATTAAAAAAAATATATAAATTATATATTCCCTGTGATTTGGAAAGCACATTACTTATTAAGTCGGTCCCAGTTATTTTACTCGCAATCGAATAGCAATGCTGCTTTCCTCATACATTTATTTCGAACTATACTAGGCTTCTCACAAGAAGTAATACCATAACATGTAATGCGGATCGTTATCTTAGTTCAGTAGTATCACGTAGAAAATTCCTCTGATTTTCCACTCTGTTTTGTAATCTAAATGCTGCACGCGTGATAATTAGCTGCTCTCCGACGTTCAATGAATACTAAGCAATCTAAGCATGGCGATAGATGTCGCATTTCTTTTGTATGCTACACCATGGCGTGGATCCCTTAACGGTGTCTAATGTCAGCGAGACATCCATATAGGGCTACCTAGTAACTGCTGATCAAGTTTCCATGGTTTTATTCTCTACTACTACAGTTGCCTTTTTTTTAATTAAATATCTCCGTTTATACACTGTAGTCTGTGTTATGGACGCCCCTAAAATAAGGATTATGATTCTAAAACACGAACGATTTATAAAGATGTAAATATTATAAACGGGCTTAGAACTAAAATAAGTCAACAAATAGGAGTAAGACAATCGAAATAAAAAGGACATTGACCAAAGATTTACTTAAGTGCTTATTAGAAGGCCAGCGCGAGGGATTAAGACGATGAATGTCAAGCAATAATATAGCATCCATTGTTGATGTACCACAAAAGGTACTGAGATCGAAGACATTGTCATCCTAGCAAAAAAATTCTCATCGGAACGTCTAGTACGTATTCAATACTCATATATCTCGATTCTCAATCCATAGATCCAGTTAAACAACTGTGTATGAAAAGTCATGTTGAACTTCGAGCTTGCAAAAAAGGAAAACATCGTTTCACACTGGTTGAGAACGAAGTGACATTTAGTTTTTGCTCTCAAAACAAGAAGTTTAAGTTTACAGCATGTTTAATGACTTAAGTACCTACCTACTTAGCCAGATAGATCTATACTAATATTAGAAACGCGAAAGTTTGGGTGGATGGATGTATAGATGGATGTATAATACTCAATCACGCCAGAACGGCTCAACGGATCTTGATGAAATTTGGCACAGAGATAGAATATAGTCTGGAATACATAGGCTACCCGGAAAATTAAAGTGTTCCCGCGGGAAACGAATAACAATATCGACTTCGGATTTCTTCGATATAGTTACCGAAACTTTATGAAATGTTAATTGGCAGATATATTGAATCCTGTAATCCTGAGATTTTCAAGATGCTATACCAACAGCAGTAGAAAACTTTATCAGAGAATATCCTGAATTCTGAAGTTCCTAATAGAAAAAGGGATTGTTAAATTCCATAAATTTACTTTTTCTTAATAATTAGGTATTCTAGCTATTTGTCTGCAAAACTAACAGAAATAAGTATGTACAGTCTTGACCGCAAAGTAAACAACTATATTTTTAGAACAGCTGTGGTCTGTACTTTTGTAGCCATCCATGAGTAGGCCGTAGCCAAGATAAGTAACTGTTTTGGGTTTTTTGCAAACAAAAATAATTCAAAGACTTGTTACAATGTTATGAACTTATTAATTAGGTATGACTTATATGTTATAATGATGAACTTAATAATTAGGTATGTGATCTATTGTTGTGTAATACGCAGTAATACGTGACTAAAAAGAATACCTTGCCGAATTTAATGACACAAATTAAAGTGTCCGTTACACTAAAAGAGGTGACTTATGAACGCGGTCGGATAACCTTGTATTATTGCATCGAACAAAACAGATCCTTGGCTCACACTTGGACAAATAAGCGTTATCGAATATTGTCTATTGGTCCAATGACGCACATTTGTGGTTTGATAATATAATGGCTAGGTTGCATTCTACTTTCTAGATTGTGGTACCTACCGGTGGTAGAGTCAAAACATGACGTACTTATGTATGTATGTCCTACATGTAAATAATAAATTGAGTAGATATTGAGCATTGATTAATATTTTATGGTAGCTTTAATTGAATAAAAGTATTTTAAGTAACTAAGTATTTAATTAATTAATTTAAATTTTGTGATACAACCGAGTTCTGACCCTAAAGTTTGTGCCTCAATTCTCAACCCTCAAGAAGTTAAAATTGCCTCCCTTTCCTAGCTTATCCTACTTGGATAGGAGCCATAGGACTTGTATTCACGTATCGCTGCTCATACAACGTTATGCAGATTTTTCTCACGACATATTTTAATTCAACGAAATACAATACAAGTGACAATGCGCATAATTCGAGACCTTGTATGGATGTTATGTACCTACTCACTACTCGTATTTACGTGTGGGTAAATTTTGTATAGATAAAATTTAATGAGCCACTCTCTTTTGGATGCGATGGTATTTTGTGAGTAGGTAAGTACAGCATTTCCTGTCTGATGCGAGCGAATTTGTTAATGGCTGTATACTGGGTCTCCAGCTCCAAAAATCTAACAGATTCAACCATCGATAAGTTGTGTGGTCGATGGATTCAACTAACAAAAACCGGTCAAGTGCGAGTCAGTCTCGCGCACAAAGGGTTCCGTACCACCACTCAAAATAAATTATTTTAGTAAATAACAATTGGTTACGGTCCCAGACAAACATACATACAGACAGACAAAATAGACTCACAAAATATTGCGTATAGCAATTAGTTAGCAATGTTTTGCTAATAACTATGTTTTAAGTCTTTTTTGTAGATTTTTGACACGGCAGGAGGGCGATTGTGTAAAACCTGCATCAATCGTCATTACAGTCTCAATTGTTTAGATTTGCTGAATTATGGTATTTTGCTGCGTCAATAGATTTTGGCCAATAGTGGAAGAATTTTAACTAATCAGAGGTGATTGCAATCGTTACACAGTAGCTGTCATTTTTAGACAATCGCAATGGCATTTGAAACTAAACAGTTGAAATCAAAATTCGCGATCATTAATTTGTATGCTCGGATTTTTGGTTTTATTAGTTTTAATTTTAAAAAATTCGCTATCAACGTCTTGAGTTTTGGAATTACGTCCCTGATAGATTCGGAAAAGCGAACGTCGTCGTGCGCAAGCATGCAAAACATGTTAGTTACGTTCTCTTGCAAAATAGTTAGTTATCTAGACACATTACAAAATTAACTATTGCTCTTCGTTACTCGAAGCCGCAATCCACCGACTAATCGTGCCACAGAATGTAAAGTATTCTGTAATAATATAATATGTACCTATGTACTTACCCATAGAACAAATAATATGCAATATTTTGCTACATATTTTTTAACTCATCGTTTATTTTTTAATTTCTGTGTGGCTATTTATTTATAGCTTGGAGTTTCTACTTAAGAGCTTATCTATTAAGTAAAGATGTACTAAAATAGGTATCCTACGTACTCGTAAGTATTACAAAAACCGGCCAAGTGCGAGTCGGACTCGCGCACCGAGGGTTCCGTACAAACCTGTAGTAAGTTTTACGATTTATGACGTATTAAAAATAAAAATTACGTTTGTTGTATGGGAGCCCCCCTTTAATATTTACTTTATTGATATTTAATTATTTATTTTGAAAGGTAATATACAAGTTAATATTCTGTGAAAATTTGAACCGTCTACCTGTTACCGTTTTTAATATTGAGCAAAAAAATACGAAAAAAACACGTTTATTGTATGGGGACCCCCCTTAATATATATATTTTTTAAATTTTTAGTATTTGTTGTTATAACGGCAACGGAAATACATCATTTGTGAAAATTTCAGCTTTCTAGCTATCACGGTTTATGAGATACAGCCTGGAGACAGACATACAGACAGACAGACAGACAGACAGACAGACAGACAGACAGACAGACAGACAGCGGAGTCTTAGTAATAGGGTCCCGTTTTTACCCTTTGGGTACGGAACCCTAAAAATGACTCGCTTATCGTCGGCTTTTGTCGATAATAAGCGAAATAATAATATGTATTTTGTTAATATTAATGTTTTATCAAGTACTTACTTAAGTACCTAAGTATGATCTGTGCTTAACTCTAGGTTCCTAAGAAGTTACAAAAAAATTGTTTTACGTCATAATATGTAGGTATACTGTGTGTATCGAGTATCGACTATCGGTGCATCAAGCATTGGTAACACGAGTTAAAGCATTCCTTAATGGGAATAAAATATCGCATATAACCTTAAGTCGGTACACAGCTGTGCGACCGCAAAGGAAATGAAACTGAATTGTAAATAGAATCTAGAGTTCTAGACCGATGTCAGGTAACCCGAGACCTAGGGCATCGCTGATCGCAGACCGCGCCACCACGGCGTCGTACTGACGGCCATTAGTTGAATTTTAACATTATCAGTATAGTCTATACTCTATACTTTATATACTTAATATTATAAATGCGAATGTTTGGATGGTTGTATGGAATGATGGATGGATGTTTGTTACTCAATTACGCCAGAACGGCTGAACGGATCTGGATGAAACTTGGCACAGAGATACATTATATACCTAGTCTGGAATAACACATGCATTTTTTTATCGCGAAAAATTGAAGAGTTCCCGCGGGAACCAAAACACCTCAAACACGCGGACTAAGTCGCGGGCATCAACTAGTAGTCTCTAAAATAATATAGGTATCTTGATTTACCTATGATTAGAGTGACAGATTTTGACGACCGCCCTGGCGCAGTGGTGAGCGTTGTTGTCTTTGAAATGGTAGGTCCCGGGTTCGATCCTTGACAGGGTTGGGAGTTGGGACATCCTTGACAATTTGAGAATTTATAATAATTATTGAACCGGTTGGAAGGAATTATCGAGTAAAAAAATTGACATAAACGTTCATTCCTTATCCTGAAGGAATCCTATTGATTTTCGGGACAAATAATTTATAGGTACTAGGCACTAGCGTTACGCTGTTACAGGCAGACTGTCAATAAAAATAGTAAAACAAAATGAGTAGGTAACACGAGTTGTAAACTGAAAAATGGGTAATTTTTACCACTTCTGAGACGAATTTCACTTCTGAACTTCGTTTCCTGACTCGTTTCTAGAAGAAGTTCTAAGATGAGATATAAAATCTGTAGTAAGTAGTGTGCCGACCGAATTTCGGCCACGGCGGCCAATCATGGACAGATTAACATTGCGCACAAGTGTGTGAGACCGGTCATTAAGAATCAATTGGAAAATGGCACGATGTCGCGTATACAGTAAGTATATACCTACTCGTAGAAAACGAGGTCCGATAGCAAAGATCGTCCGTCGTGATAGAATGCCGTTCGTTTTTTTTTTACGAGCGCACGATGCTTAAATGTTCCGAAATGGTGTTACGGTGTCGAAGCTAATCTGCCTGTTAACATGGAATTTTTAATTAAATCTCATCATCATAATCATTTCAACTCATCGCCGTTACAGATCATGTGACTCCTCCCAGAATGAGAAGGGTTTGGACCACGCTGGCCAATAGGGATGATGCCTATGACAAAAAATATTTTTTGGGTACCTACCGATTATTATTAAAATAAAGAGCTAAAATTCACATCTTCCGTTAGTTTTAACTTCGATAATCATTTTAAACTACCGAAAAAAAGTGCGTTGAAATTTGATGACGTCCTGAACGAATGAACTAAGTAATTGTATTTCATACAAACTTCAGTAGAAGCGCGTTTTTAAGTTTGATAAAAAGAATTGCTGATTTGATTGAGTTGTCATCATCGGATCGACAGACAAGCACACCTCTTTGAGAGAACATTATGAAGAACTCTGGTTTGCAGGTTTCCTCGCAATGTTTTCCTTCACCGTTTTAGCAAGTGTCAATTCATACTTAATGCCAGACTGCATCATCAGTCATAACTTAGGTGAAATCGCAGTCAAGATCTAACTTGTAGTGATTATCCGATTTTTCTTTGTTTTGTGTTACCTCAACAGGGGGCTTCTCCGGTCGGCCCGTGAGGGCCAAGTGGCCCACGGGCTTCGAGGCCTGGCCTCATTACCCAGCGCGTCACTTTGTACCCCGGTTATTATCTTTTAGCCTTGATTGGCTAGGGCTTGCCTTGAAGGCAATAACTATACCTAGTTGGTATTTCCCAAATGTCGTTGTCTACTTACCTAATCCTATGATCATTATCATAAGGGCCACAAAAGCGAGCCGACCCGTTGATCTTGATTTCCAGTCTCAGTACATTGACCAAAGCAAAGCAAAGCAATGCACATCAGTAAGAAATAAAAGTGCGATTCAAGCTTCCATATTGAATCGGGCGGGGAGTGCGGCCACGGCTGGTCGTTCACCCATTCCTAGCTGAAGGGTGACCACGTGGCAACCGAAATATAGACCCTCCACAAAAATACGTCTCGTAAGTAAGCTTTTCAGCCACCGTTAATCAAAGTCAAAATCAAAGTTTAGGAAAATTCTAATTTTTATTTCACTTATTATCTTTTAAAACGAGTGAGGAGATTAAAGTGGGCTTTTCCGCTCGAAGTTTTTGTCAACATCGCATTCACTATCCTCAAAAACATAAAAGTATTATTATCAAATAATAGCAGGTGTTTACTCCGACACCGGAGCATCCTCAGGAGAAAATCGTGCATTGTCGAGCCGAACATCTCCTGCAGGGCAATCGGCTTAAAATGACAGCTAAAGTGTAACGATCGCAATCACCTCTGATTGGTTAACACTCTTCCACTGTTGGACAAAATTCATTAGAATACCATAAATTCAGCCAATCACAACAATTGAGACTGAAACAATGATTGATGCAGGAATTACACAATCGCCCTACTGGGATGCTCAGGTGTTGTAGTGAAACGTAAGTTTATTTTGGAAGATTTGTGTGGTGTAGTGTTATGGCGGTGCGAATTGCTGGCTTATACCACAGAATAGGTAATAGTAGTAACTTATACGGCGCTTCATATCGCAAGCTACACGTGCAAGCTACACGTGCAAGCTACACGTGCAAGCTACACGTTGTACACTTTGGGTTCCTTGATTAAATAATTTTCCTTGTCACCCTACTAACGATACCTCTGATCGAGGAATGCCATTCAATCTATACAGTGTAGGTACGTATAATAAAAGCGAATGGGGTGTCATGTCTGTATGTCTATGAAAAATAATATATTGTATTTTTAGACGTACCTACATATTGTGTATTACATACTTACAGAGAATCCGTCTGCGTGGAATTGGGATTTTCCCGCGGAGTATCTTTGATTTTCCGGGCTAAAAAATAACGTCATTTATTTCCAAACCATCTCCGTCTTGGGAAGCAAACTAATAAAATTATAAAAACGGATTGGTCTTGAAAAGGTTTAGGTAACAGGCAGACATACATTCACATTTATAATTTTAGCATTTGTAGGTAAGTACTCCGTACTTACTTTTTAACTTCAAATTCTAGTGGCATATATACATATATACGTGAAAGGTGGTAAATTAATTTAATTAGGTAGGTATTCAATCTAAATTTCTCCAGTATAGCAACCGGAGATCTTTGAGATTGAGATAGTTAGTGAAAGTTAAAAGCTGTTAAGCGGTTATTAGTTATTAGTTGCGACTTCCGCTAACTACCTATTACATAGTTAGGTAAAGGTAGGTATAATAATTACTTATATAATAGGTACATACTTCATTGATTTGGACGATAGCGTCGACGTTAGGTATTGCTTTATTGCTCAGCAAAGTAAAAGAAAAGAACTATATAAGCAGGTTCGACAAGAATACATTTTTTCCCAGAATTAATTACTTAGCTGGAATTTAATTATGCTTAAGCTTTTCTAAATTTAAATAAATGCCTAAGTAAGGTAATTTTCATTTGCATAAATAAAAGCTTCCCATCCTTAAGTAATATTATTATCTTAATGCTAAAGTTTGTAAGAAGGTAGATTCTTACGACTTATCTTATGTGGCACAAGTTGTCCTACATGAAATAAATCATTTTCATTTTTTTTTTCATTTTGTTTGTCTGCTTACTACGCGTGTACGGCCCCATCAGCTAAATCGATTTCGGCATAAACGTAGCCTTTACCAGAAAAACTAAGATTTCCCACATGATTTTACAAAAACCTAAAGTTGTAAACCCACGCGGACGAAGTAGCGGGCATCATCTAGCAAGTAAATAAGCTTGGTAATTTATAAAAAAATTGGCTCGGAGCCTTTCTAAAATGAAAGAAACAATTTGACCATTAGGTACATACTCAGATTTCAATTATAGACAATCCATCAATTTAGTTGCATTTCCCTATATCGGACGTGCTTTGGCGTTTCCCCTAGCCCGCAGCCCGCATGCAAATAGGGGGCTCGGGCTGACCACACCCCGCTATTCCTACTAATTTCATAGTAGAACACTTACTATGATTGCACTTTCTGTTTCTATTGAATCCTTACTTCCTTACTTAATACATATTATA
This sequence comes from Erebia ligea, assembly GCA_917051295.2. Classification (NCBI taxonomy): domain Eukaryota; kingdom Metazoa; phylum Arthropoda; class Insecta; order Lepidoptera; family Nymphalidae; genus Erebia; species Erebia ligea. The sequence continues at coordinate 16,632,581 of OU785228.1, forward strand.
AACGCGAAAGTATGGATGTATCTGGATGAAATTTGGCACAGAGATAGATTAAGTATAGTCTGAAATAACACATGCGCTACTTTTATCCCGAAAAATAAAAGAGTTCCCGCGGGAACCAAAAAAACCTCAACTGCATGTTCATAATATATTATATTGTTATCAAATACTCAAGTCTACTGTCCCTTGGAGCTGTGAAAAAATCAAACTTCTAAGCCAACGCAACCAAAAGATACAGCCGCCCTAGCGAGTGTCGAAAATTTGCAGCTCTAAGCTTCAAATTTTCGAAACTCACAAGGTAATCAAAACCTACAGGGTACTTCCCGTGAACGCAGAATCTTGAAATTTGGTAATAAGCAACGTCTTATAGCACAGATAAAGGAAAAATTGCGAAAAGCATTTTTTAGTTACTTACCTACATCATTAAATAAAAATATTTTTGATAATTTTAAACTTACTACCCCTTTCCTCATGAACGCGTAGAGGTATTAAATTGAAATTCATATCAAATACTCAGGTCTATATTACCTTTAAACTTTTACTTATATAGGTACCTACTACCTACAGAATTGCACGGAACCCTCGGTGCGCGAGTCCGACTCGCACTTGGCCGGTTTAATCCTTTGGATACGGAGCCCAAGTTATTATCAAATGATAGATTACAAATACATAATAATTTATAGGTAACTATCAAGTATCAACCTACTTATAATAATAAGTATGCCTACTTACCTGTTATTTTCTATTACGCAACAAAGTCATATCTACCTCGTATACATAGTACAATGAGTGGAAGCAATTAATTGACTCACAGCTACGTACCTAGTCTACGCCAACAACCGACAATCAATACCACGTGTTGAGTACCCATTCGTAGGGTAACCATACGTCTGCAATAGGAATGATGCCAACTCAATCAAATCAGCAACTCTTTATCAAACTTAAAAACGCACTTCTGTTATGGAAGTTGTATGAAATTCACAGTTGCGACGTCTTATAATTTCAACGCACTTTATTTCTTTCATCTATATTTTAAAATGGTTATCAAACTTAAAACGAACCTAGGATGTGAAATGTGAAAAGTAACTTTAAAATCTAAAGCGTCTTGGTTTTTATAAAGAAAATTATGGTGACCCTATAACATTATAATAGTAATTTATCATAAAACTGACTAACCGATCCTGATATGAAGCTATTTTAGTGTGATATATAAGATATTAGATAACCTACACTTTTAACAGACTAATCAGACAGATCTAAGAGCAACCTGAAATCGTACAAGATTTATTAGCTAGAAATGGAATGCTACTAGAAAAGTTAGGTATTTAATTATAATATAGATGTATAAGTAGGTACCAGCTAAGTACTATAATTAATGTTATGGTTATTATAAAATGCGAAAATGTCTGAAATCTGAATCAAGCTTTATGAAGTTAGGCGTTCTTTCTGAAGACGAAAATTCACTTCATGTATGCTAGATTTTTAACGTAGCCAGACTGCCAGAACAAAATTTAAAAAAATATATTTTAGGAGCATTTTATATGCCGATACTATCTACGAACCTATTACCGTATGTAAAATGTTCTTCGCACAACTTTCCATGTTAAGGCATGCCCTCATTCGAGGCTTTTATATGCTAATAGGAAAGCTATCAAAATATCGTTACACGTCAGACACTAAACAATACAATAGATAGCGTTAATAATTCCGATCACACAGCGGACGCAGTGACCGTTACGAAATGCAAATACAATCGACCAGTGACACGAAAACGAAATATGAAATAAAATAGTCAAGATGATGAAGTTCAAATCCTTGTTCCGTAGAGGACCAAGTCAGGGGAAGCAGGAATCTACGCTAAAAGGCGCTCCGTCGGTCTCCAGCCTCGATTCCAAGCACCACAAAGTCGCGCCCGCAAGAGAAAAGACGCTTAAAATATTTGGCTCCAAAGAGAAACTTCACAAGGCCCACAAAAAGAAGGATTTTGGGAATAACAATGCGGTGTTAGAAGACCCTGAATTGAGAGAAGGCTCGGAGGGATACGAAGATGGGCAGGTTAGGGGCCATGATTACGGTAGTGCGGAGGAGCTGGGAGCGGGGTCCGTAGACGAGAGGAGTTCTCAGGAGTGCATCAGCCTGCCAGTTATGCTAAATGCCGACCACATGCCGGGCTTCCAAGAGGTCGAGCTTAGGCCTAGAGTTCCTTCTGAGGTGAGACTTTATTTTTATTATTATTAATTATTATTCAAATCTTTATTGCACACAAGTACACGGAATTACAGAAGACATTAAAACTATACAGTATTATAGGACTATACAGTATGCAAAGGCGATCTCTTCCAGACAACCTTTGGACACCTTTTATTACTGGCGTCTGAGGTTAGACTGATGATTTTTCAAAGTTTTCGACACCTCTATGGATTTTGTACAACACAAAAATATGAATCCAGAAAAGTAATCAAAATGTCAAAAGAATTTTTTGGTTTTGATTTAATTTTTGGGCGTATCGGTATTTCTGTTCTTAATCTTTATTGTTTTTCGTTCAGGCGTCGCTAACATCTGGAGTGAGAGAGCTAGAGTCACTGAGGAGAGAGCTGGAGGCAAGCATGATGGAGCGAGCGCAGCTGGGCGCCCGAGTGGACGAGCTCCTCGAGCGAGCTAACGAGGCAGACAGGCTGCGGTCTGAGCTCGAACGATTAAAGGTAAAAAGTCTTGAACAGTTGAGTTTACGATTGGCCGATCCTCCTTCAAGGTATCCTCGCAAGAATTGTGAAGTGAGGCAAGAGTGACATATACATTCAGCCAATCTAAACAATTATTAAGATTTAAGATTGTGTATTGAGGCAGTTTCCATCTCCCCTGACGTTACGGCTCTACGTATGCTTAAATCTCCTGTTTTTTGTTCAGTTAATGGAAGCGGAGCGGGAAGCAACGCTGGAGCGGCTTGCGGACGAGAACGGAACGCTGCGAGCGCGGCTCCGCGGCGTGGCGCACTCTCCGCTTTCCGACAGCGAGAAGCGGCAGCTGCTGCTGGCGCCCGCGCCGCGCCGCATGCACTCCTCCGCGCCCGCCTCCATCGCGCTCGCGCACAATGTGAGTGGCAATTGCCCTCTGCGGCTCAATGGCCCCATCGGTTATCCCCCACCTCGATTGAAACATATCTTCTGCCCCTTTCTCGCCAAGCTGTATCATGTCCTAAACGTATTAAACAATGCCAATCCAAAACAGCAAAAGTCTCGCAAAACTGCTATCCTCGGAGAGACAAAAGAAAAGAAGGTATAAGTTAATAAATCACACAAAAAATTAATAATATTTTACCCACCCGTTACAATTTTGCATGGACTATGTTTCGTTGGCTATTTTTACATGTATGATGTATGATGTACTCCAGTCTTCTTCTCCATGTCATTGTCATGTATCCTTAGGGAAATCTTCCCAACAAAAATATCGATCATCATCCTATGTCCCCCCTTCGGGGCAGAGGGCAGACACTGCTCCTTTCCAAGCCGATCTGTTGGACGTTTTATGCTTTAGGTTGCCACACGTAAGGCGGATCTTTTTCACCTCATCAAGTATATTACGCCGCAAAATATCGATCACAACGATCTTAATCCCATCACTTATATTGGTTGAATCCAATATAATATATGGTTATAATGGTTTGGTTGGTCTTTAAAAAGGTATCATCATTACAGGGTGAAGGTGACAGCGGCGAGGCAAGCACGCCGGAATGGGACAAGCACTCTTCCTCGTCGCTCAGCGAAGTTTCCGTCGCCTGCCTGCAGGATCGGATCCTGCAAATGGAGGAGCATCATTACAGGTCAGTTATGTCTTGAATTTGTCCACTATAGGATTCATCAAGGAAATCACAAAGGAATTAAGCAGACCAATCAGATTCCTGACAGGTAACTAGAAAAAGTTATCGCGTCATCGATTAACAATCTGATTGGTCCGCCCAACACGTCATCATCTCCGCTCCGGTTCGGTGGACAGGCAGCCTAAACGAGAGCTACTCGGTCTTCGGCCTTCCTCATCAATCCATTTCTTGTGAATTTCATTAATAATAGTCATTCCGACTTAATAGGTGCTAGCGCCTCCACTACTCCAGTCTCCAACAAATTTTTCTTCCGAACTTATTTTCTGTTAAGTTTGCGCTAACTTAAACTAAACGACGAACTACAAAAACAGAGGAATGTTTCTTGAGGCGTCCCAAACGCCCATGTCCAGCAGTTGACGTAAAATGACCGATTGAACCAGTGTTTTATTATTATTATGTAAAATATTAGGGACTCAAGACAGATCTTCTCCTCCCCAGTACGAGCGAAGAATTACAAGCGACCCTTGCTGAACTGGCCGATCTACAATCTCAACTGGCCGACGCACACGCCGACAACGAAAGGTTGGCCGACGAGAAGCAGGTCCTATTGGAGTCGTTGTGCCGACAAACTGAGAAACTTGAAGATAGCCGAACGAAGGTATATAGGGTTAAACGACTTCTCTACATACTGAAAAAAATGTGTTCTGCAACTTTTCTACTCCGTGTTTCCAAAGAGCAGCCAATGTAAAAAATACTTTTTACTACCAAATTTTTTTTTTTTTTTATCCACTACAAGTTAACCCTTGACTGCGATCTCACCTGATGGTAAGTGATGATGCAGTCTAAGATGGTAGCGGGCTAACCTGTTAGGGGCATGGCAGTTATATTAAACCCATAACCCCTATTCGGTTTCTACACGGCATCGCACCGGAACGCTAAATCGCTTGGCGGCACGTCTTTGCCGGTAGGGTGGTAACTAGCCACGGCCGAAGCCTCCCACCAGGCCAGACCAGGGAAAATTCAGAAATTATAAATTCCCAAACCCTGCCGGGGATCGAACCCGGGACCTCCGCACGTTAAGGCAACAGCGCTCAACACAACGGAGGTCGTCAAAATCGGTTGAAAACAGACAGACACTAAATCGAACTTATAATATTAATATGGATTTTCGTTTGAAAAACAATTGTTCTAACTCAGAATTTTTAAAAGTCGTAGAGCAAAAGTCGTTCAGTATTACGTACAGAAGCTCCTCTTTGTAGAGATTATTAGTACATTTAAATAATTCTAATCGAATGAATCCGGGGGGAATCGGAGGATTTTATTGGACAACCCATGGAAATAACTAAGAAGATTGGTTAACGTTCTAGGTGGACACACTGCAAGAGATGTTGATGCGGGAGGGGGTCGAGCCGGAAACTGTGATCTCCGGAGACACGGATCAACAACTGTTTGCTGTCCTCAAGGTAAGCCTAGTAACTAGGTCATCAAATAAATATTATAAATGCGAAAGTTTGGATGGATGTATGGATGTAAGGATGTATGGATGTTTGTTACTCAATCACGCTCCAACGGCTGAACGGATCTGGATGAAATTTGGCACAGAGATAGATTATAGTCTGGAATAGCACATAGGCTACTTTTTATCCCAGAAAATTAAAGATTTCCCGCGGGAACCGAAAAACCTCAATCCACGCGGACGAAGTCGCGGGCATCAGCTAGTAACTCATAATAGACCTAGCAGACCATGAGCTCTTTTCAAAAGCTCTGGTTACGTGGTAGTAGTAGTTCTATAATAGGTTGTGGTCATCATAACTAGAATACCACCTTCCTACTTTGAAGTTCTTTTTGTAACCTGTTTTTTTGTGTTTTTGTGGTGTACAATAAAGTAGAAGTATACATTAATACTCTCGTCATAGAAATCATTTCACGCACCTGCAAACAAAGATATTCTACCTGTCTTGAATGAATTGCAAAGTCCTTCCACATTCGGATCTTCCAGTTTTGGGTAAAAAACAGCGGGCATCGTTTTAATTTTAGTTCAAAGCTGAAATTGACTTAATGGACTGGATCTACAGGACATCCGACCGTTCGACGTTCCTGAAAACTAAAATTTTGTTTTAATAGGTGTCTCAAGAAGAAAGAAGGTTACTACTGAGCAAGCAGGAGCAGCTCGAATCAGAGCTGACGCTGACGAAGACGGCGTTAGAAGACAAAACCAAAGATAACGAGAATTTGACTGAAAAAATTAGGTGAGTAGCAGACTTTTTAGCATTTTGATACTTTAATATACTTAGATTTTTTTTTTATGTATCTATATTAATTATGGGACTATAAGTTAAGGCTGTCTAACACAATGTTGCCAATAGAGAAGATATGTAAAAAATAAATTATGTATTTCTTACTGATTACCCTGAATCAATGTTCAGGAATTCAGTGGGATTTCGTAAACGTCAGCTGGCTTCATCCAAAAACCGTAATGCAATGACAAAAGATGTTTTACGTTATCACATCACAATCTTCTTGTCTGTTCGGCTTTTCTGATTGGAGAAACTTCAAAAAAATTTAAGTTCCCTTTAAATTGCTACTTTAGAATGTTTGTTTCGGTTGACAGGAGCCTAGAGAGTGCCGTAGAGAGGTTGGAGTCTGAGCGCACGCACTGGGAGCAGGAGGCGGGTGCCGCGCGCGAGGCGGCCGCCGCGAGGCAACACCAGATCACCACGCTCGGGGACCTGCTCGAGGCAGCTAAGGCACAGGTAAGGCGATACTGGTTCTGTATTGCCCTAGAGAGGTTGGAGTCTGAGCGCACGCACTGGGAGCAGGAGGCGGGTGCGCGCGCGAGGCGGCCGCCGCGAGGCAACACCAGATCACCACGCTCGGGGACCTGCTCGAGGCAGCTAAGGCACAGGTAAGGCGATACTGGTTCTGTATTGCCCTAGAGAGGTTGGAGTCTGAGCGCACGCACTGGGAGCAGGAGGCGGGTGCGCGCGCGAGGCGGCCGCCGCGAGGCAACACCAGATCACCACGCTCGGGGACCTGCTCGAGGCAGCTAAGGCACAGGTAAGGCGATACTGGTTCTGTATTGCCCTAGAGAGGTTGGAGTCTGAGCGCACGCACTGGGAGCAGGAGGCGGGTGCGCGCGCGAGGCGGCCGCCGCGAGGCAACACCAGATCACCACGCTCGGGGACCTGCTCGAGGCAGCTAAGGCACAGGTAAGGCGATACTAGTTCTGTATTGCCGTAGGGAGTGCCGTAGAGAGGTTGGAGTCTGAGCGCACGCACTGGGAGCAGGAGGCGGGTGCCGCGCGCGAGGCGAAACCAGCCCCCCAATCATGTAAGAATGTTCGATCAAACGTTTAAGATTTTTGTCAAAGTAAAATAAACCATAACTGCATTGAATTAGAGCTCAATTTCGTCTGCCCATTCTTATACGTTTAGGTATGTACGATACCCTAAACGTATAAGAATGGGCAGACGAAATTGAGCTCTAATTCAATGCAGTTATGGTTTATTTTACTTTGACAAAAATCATAAACGATTGATCGGACATTCTTACATGATTGGGGCCCAGATCACCATGCTCGGTGATCTGCTCGAGGCAGCTAAGGCACAGATAAGGCGATACCTACTGGTTCTGTATTGCCGTAGGGAGTGCCGTAGAGAGGTTGGAGTCGGCGCGTAGGTGAGGCCGCCATAAGAGAGTTGGTAGTGGAGACGCATTGTCAAGCGTACCACAGTCCTGAAGAGCCGACCACGCCCACTCTGTCAAGACCGATATACGACAAAAATGAAGAAGGCCGATGCTGATTCATTATATAGCCGTTCTTTGTGTATTTAGACATAATTGCGGTATAATAGAGGTTTACGTACACGCTTCCTATTTGGGAGGTCGGGGACTCGTCACTCACCCGGGGCACGCGCTGCTAACTTTTGGGAGTATGTTTGAGGAGGGCGATAATCACTGCAACACAGTTTATACTTTTGCAGGATTATCGTTCGTATATGTTTTTAACTCCTCGTGTTAATGTTTTTATATAAAAAAATATTTATTTAATAGTATGTTTGTGTCCAGTTGGCGGGCGCGGCGGAGGGCGCGGCGCAGGCCGAGGCGGCGGCCACGGCGGCGGCGCGGCGCGAGGCGGACGCGGCGGCTGCGCGTGCGCACACGCTCGCCGAGCGGCTCGCGCACGCGCAGCGACAACTCGACCGCGCGCACTCCGACGCGAGGAAGCTGCACGACGACGCGCTCGTGAGTAACAGACACACATACTATGTCCTTAGCAGTAGACAGTGGCAGACTGATTACCCGGCTGAGTTTGTTGTGGGCTCTTCTCAGACCAGGGCGCGCTTGGAACCCTCGTAGCTTTAGTTTTAAGATACCGTAGTTAATTATCACCATCAAGTCTTATTCTTTGTAAACATGACGTTCAGAAGGTGTACTTTGTATGTACCTATTTTGAATAAAGGTGGTTTGATTTGATTTGATGGTGACCGGAGTACGCGAGGTTCGTTTATCTTAGTCTTTCCTGCCCAGTAGTACCAGGAAGGAACTCAGCGGTTGCTCTTTTTTACATTAATAAAATAATTAATTATTATTATTCACTAGCTGATGCCCGCGACTTCGTACGCGTAGATTGAGGTTTTTTGGTTCCCGCGGGATCTCTTTAATTTTCCGGGATAAAAAGTAGCCTAAGTATGTATTACAGACTATAATCTATCTCTGTGCCAAATTTCATCCAGATCCGTTCAGCCGTTCTGGCGTGAAAGAGTTACAAACATTCATACATCCATACATCCATACATACAAACTTTCGCATTTATAATATTAGTAAGATAAGATATTGTGTACGTATAACTCCACTCTCAAGCATTGCTTGAGAGTGGAGAGTCAAATCTCAGATTCACATAAATCATACTACTCGTAATATTATAAATGCGAAAGTGTGTTTGTTTGTTGGTTTGTCCTTCAATCACGCCGCAACGGAGCAACAAATCGACGTGATTTTTGGCGTGGCAGTTCAGGACCTGGAGAGTGGTATAGGCTACTTTTTATCCCAAAAAATTGGGAGTTCCCGCGGGAATAAAAAAAACTACGCGAGCGAAGTCGCCGGCATCAGCTAGTAATATAATAAATTTAATATTATGCTTTTTTCATACCATTATCTTATTCGATTTCATACACTTGTGTAAAAGCAAGTCTAAAAATTTTATTGAAACAGAGTAAGCTCATTCCCACGAACGACTTTCGGAGTTTCTTGAGGCGGAGCGATGCAGTCACGACTCACTAGCCGTGATTCAAATTTGTCTATCGTAATTCGGCAGGTGTCGCGCAACAACGCCAAGTCGACGATCTCTGAGCTGGAGTTCCAGCTGGAGCAGCTGCGGCAGGAGAAGGCGGCGCTGCAGGCCGAGCTGCACACGCTGCAGGAGACCACGTCCGAGCTGCAGATACAAGTGAGCCCCTTGTTAACACCCTTACGTTATTCCACCATTGGGTTGTTTGCACCCTTGGGTTGTTTGCACCCTTACGCAGTCAAAATTCCGCGGGCGCGTACGAAGCGATTTGTTTCCTCGTTTCTAATTCGAACCGCTAGGATATGGAATGCCACCTCCCATCTCAACTTACCTATCTGGCCTGGTGGTCAAAATTGGAACTAATTTTTATGCCTGTTTAGTTTTTGTTTTTATTTTATTTTTCATAGATCATACCTACTAGCGACACTGTCACCGGGTTACACAATAGGCAACATCCCAATTGGCTATTTGACTACTAGTGAAATAAATTATTTTTTAGTGATTAAATAAAGGATCTTCCAAAAGTCGTAATATCCAAGTCCCCTGCTAGTTTTGTGTTGAATAACCATTTTAAACTATCGATTAAAGTAAAAAAGTGCATCGAACTTTAATGACGTCACATTTCAAAATTATATACAAAATCCATACTAAGCACGCGTTTTGACGACGCGTTATACCCAATTGTCAGGTGCTGCAAAACAACGCCAAGTCAACGATCGTGTTGAAGTGATATTTATTTTTTTTAAACGGACATACCTAACTCGAAAAACTTAGCAATGTGCCTATCTTATCCGTGATAGAGATCCAATCTGATAATTCACTATATTTTTTGAAACCAGGTACAAGTGGCCACAGACGAGAAATTAGCACTAATGAGTAGAGCGGGGGAAGCTTTAGCGCGGACCGCGGAGTTGGAGCGACAGCTGCAAGATGCGAGAACAAGACTGGCGCAGGTCACGCGGGACAGGGAGAGAGATGTGAGTATTCAGTGAGAGTGAGCGAGAAAACAAGTGGCCACACACGAGAAATTAGCACTAATGAGGAGAGCGGGGGAAGCTTTAGCGCGGACCGCGGAGTTGGAGCGACAGCTGCAAGATGCGAGAACAAGACTGGCGCAGGTCACGCGGGACAGGGAGAGAGATGTGAGTATTCAGTGAGAGTGAGCGAGAAAACAAGTGGCCACACACGAGAAATTAGCACTAATGAGTAGAGCGGGGGAAGCTTTAGCGCGGACCGCGGAGTTGGAGCGACAGCTGCAAGATGCGAGAACAAGACTGGCGCAGGTCACGCGGGACAGGGAGAGAGATGTGAGTATTCAGTGAGAGTGAGCGAGAAAACAAGTGGCCACACACGAGAAATTAGCACTAATGAGTAGAGCGGGGGAAGCTTTAGCGCGGACCGCGGAGTTGGAGCGACAGCTGCAAGATGCGAGAACAAGACTGGCGCAGGTCACGCGGGACAGGGAGAGAGATGTGAGTATTCAGTGAGAGTGAGCGAGAAAACAAGTGGCCACACACGAGAAATTAGCACTAATGAGTAGAGCGGGGGAAGCTTTAGCGCGGACCGCGGAGTTGGAGCGACAGCTGCAAGATGCGAGAACAAGACTGGCGCAGGTCACGCGGGACAGGGAGAGAGATGTGAGTATTCAGTGAGAGTGAGCGTGAAAACAAGTGGCCACACACGAGAAATTAGCACTAGTGAGTAGAGCGGGGGAAGCTTTAGCGCGGACCGCGGAGTTGGAGCGACAGCTGCAAGATGCGAGAACAAGACTGGCGCAGGTCACGCGGGACAGGGAGAGAGATGTGAGTATTCAGTGAGAGTGAGCGAGAAAACAAGTGGCCACACACGAGAAATTAGCACTAATGAGTAGAGCGGGGGAAGCTTTAGCGCGGACCGCGGAGTTGGAGCGACAGCTGCAAGATGCGAGAACAAGACTGGCGCAGGTCACGCGGGACAGGGAGAGAGATGTGAGTATTCAGTGAGAGTGAGTGAGAAAACAAGTGGCCACACACGATAAATTAGCACTAGTGAGTAGAGCGGGGGAAGCTTTAGCGCGGACCGCGGAGTTGGAGCGACAGCTGCAAGATGCGAGAACAAGACTGGCGCAGGTCACGCGGGACAGGGAGAGAGATGTGAGTATTCAGTGAGAGTGAGCGAGAAAACAAGTGGCCACACACGAGAAATTAGCACTAATGAGTAGAGCGGGGGAAGCTTTAGCGCGGACCGCGGAGTTGGAGCGACAGCTGCAAGATGCGAGAACAAGACTGGCGCAGGTCACGCGGGACAGGGAGAGAGATGTGAGTATTCAGTGAGAGTGAGTGAGAAAACAAGTGGCCACACACGAGAAATTAGCACTAATGAGTGGAGCGGGGGAAGAGTTGGCGCGGACCGCGGAGCGGAAGATTTGGAGCGACAGCTGCAAGACGCAAGAGCAAGACTGGTGCAGGTCACACGGGACAGGGAGAGAGGTGTGAGTATTTAGTACGAGAGAGGGAGACAACAAGTGGCCACAGATGAGAAATTAGCACTTATTAGTAGACTAGCACAAATCAAAGCTGCATATTCATCTTTTTTCTTTTTTTGTCATTCAGGAAACAGAATGGAAACAGTTCCAGAGTGACTTGCTCATGACTGTGCGGGTCGCCAATGACTTTAAGACGGAAGCGCAGAGGGAATTGGAAAGGCTCGTCTCAGAGAACAAGGCCTCCAGGGATCGGATCCGGCTGCTTGAAGACCAGATACATTCGATGAAAGGTAGGAAACGATACGAGGATGCATCGTAGGAAGTTATTATGTACACAAAAATATACTTCTCTAGCTACTTTCGGAAGTTTCGCATGTGGTTTTGTTAGTTGTAAATATATAATATAGTAGAACAGCTTTGCAAAATCTAATGAGAAATTTCTAAATATTTTCGTTGGCTATTTACATATCTTTTAGTACTTAGTAGGTACTACTTACCTATTATAAGCAATGAATAAAGATAATTATTGTAAAGGGTTCTCTTCTATAGGTTGTTAGAATACGTAAATACACCATCGACGAGCTACTTTGATTTCTTATTACAGTGTTACTACTTGATATTTAAAGCAATGTTTGACTTTGCGTTCTCATATCCAAATTTGCTTGAATAAACTTAATAGTGTCGAGCATGTAGTTATGCACGCGCATTTCATGCAAGTTGCATGAAAAGATGGAAGTTAAGGGAGATATTGAAATAATATAATAATGTAGACTGTAGTATAGAAAACTCAAATAATTAACAACATTTTTCACGCACTAATTCTATGTACGGCTTTCGATATTGTAGTCGCAGTCATAGAACTAACAGAAAATGTTGTCATCTCAATATTACAATATGTACATAAATGTATAGCTTTTTCACATAGGAATTCCCTTAGGCACGGTATAATCAAATTCTTTCTGCCACTTTAAAATCAATTTGTCGCAAATCTGGTCACATCTGAATCATCTATCTTAATTTTAAATTACAAGGGTAGGATACGATGGAAGGTATGGATAATAATCCGCATAGCGTTTAATACCTTCCTATATTAGGTATGTAACATGACAAATTTGCCAAAAGAGAATTCCTATATGAAAAACAGCATAAAACGATCTAATCCAAATTTGATGTACCAAAACAGGTGTTGACACGCAAGAATCTCTGGATAGTGCAAATAACTATTCCGACGAAGGCAGTAAATTGTCGAAAGATTCAGACTCTCTGAGTGATAGTTCTTCCAAAGAAGTGTTTAAAAATATAAGAACACGTTACTTGTCACGAGTACACAGCGTTAACGAACTTAAAAAGGATACCAGTTTGGTTGACCAGGCATTCTTTAAACTGAACAATACAGTAACTCAAAATGACTCGGAAGAAGGTACTCTAGAAAATTTCAAAATCGAAAGTGAAAATGTTACAACAGATGAGACGGATGAGGATGAAATTAATAAATCAGGGTCAGATGATTCTTCTAGTAAAATTTTGGCTGAAGCCATCTTACCTCTCGGATCTAAAGAATTAAAAAGGCAAAATGCAATTGATTTATCTGCGTCAAATGATGTCTTAAATAATTCAAGTAATATAATAAATAAGAACGTTAAGCAAATTTCGAAGTCTGAATCAACTAGACCAGAAACTAGAGAACGAACTATTTTTAGTAGAAATTTATCAGGCTTGTTTAATGGTAAACCAAAGTCTTATAGTACGGATAATCTTAACGTAAACGAAGAATTTAAAAATGCGCTAAAAGAGGCTACTAGTATAGAATTTGTAGGTAATAATAATTGTAATGTCAGTAATGTATCTCTGTTTAGTGAAGGATCAGATTGCGTTTTTCTTCCATTCGTTGAAGCAAATAATAATTTAACTAAAGAAATTAATAAAGAAAAGGCGGAAGAAGTTAATCGAAATCGTTATCACATACCTGTTGTAAAAGCGGAATCTATTCTACCTTACCCTTACCCTGAGGATATAAGGAAAAGTGAAACGGATAATTTAGGAATGATAAAAACATGTAATATGCACCTAAACGACTGTATCGAAAGCGATCTTAAAAAAGTTAACGAAGAACTGAAAATCAATTTCAAAGCAGCACTTGATAGAATTGTTGGTCCTAAAAAAGAAAATCAGATGAAACAATCACAAAAAATTGAAGATGTTTTGCCCGAAAGTGAAGTGACCATAGTTGAAATTGATGTTAATTCTGATAAAATTGTCAATATTCCCATAAAACGTCTTTCTACTTTTAAAGGCAATGATAACAAATTTTCTGCACAAGATAAAGTTACGAGAGATCCTTGTGAGTCAAACTCAAATACAAGTTTTGAAGAAATCTTCAGCAAAAGCAATTGTAGCAAAAACCTAATAACGATTGAAAATTTTGAGGCACAAAGAAACGATCACACAGAATCGTTTCATAGTCAAACCAGTAATGAATCCACTGTCGTTCTGGAAAATCAACTCGAAGGAAAACTAAAAGAGAATCCGGAAAATTCAGAAATTTCTTGTCTAGTATCCAAATTCAAAGAAAAAAGCCAAGATTCAGAAAACACGAGTCCATCCACAAAATCGATGGGCGATCAAAAATCTGATCCTTACCCAGCACTTATTGATGATAACGTAAGTTATCACTTGAAAATAAATACTGTCAGTGATTTCACGTCAAACAACATATTATCTAACGTTGTAGCTTATGACAGTATAACGAATGTCGCCTCGAGTCAAGTTCGCAATAAAGTTAGCACTATTCTTGCTCCCACAAGTGTAATAAATGCAAATTCAGACCGTGCATCGTCTCCGATCCTAATTAGTCCCGTATTAATACGACCAATTTATTTTAAACCAAATAATGCTGTTTTAGTACATGAGCAAGGAACTGAAGCCAAAAAAGGAATGGTTTATTATAATGATATTGATCAAGTAATCACTAAAGAAAATAATAATCCAGCAATCATGGAAACATGTAGAAATGATGATGAAAATAAAAATAAAGGTATTTATCAAAAAAATATTAAAGTTAAACCTCTTGGATTATTTCCATTAAGAAAGGTTGGAACAAACGAAAATGAATTAGAAACACCTTCACCATCACCAATTAGAACTCCACCTTTTACACCTATGAAACCAGCTGTTGCTAAACTGTCGAAAACACCTGAATGGTTGATTGATAACCAATATTATCAACCTATAGAAAATATTCCTTTCGTAATTAATACAGCACAAACGTTTGTAAAGCCCGACGTTCTTAAAGAAAATATAAAAACCAATATAGTTAACACCAATCCGTTTTTACCCCACAATCGATATGAAAAAGAGCCGGAGCAAGAAAACTATTATGAAGAAATCGGGCAACCACTACCATCAATTCCATCCCCAAAGAATGTGGCAGATGACGACAAAATATCATTTAAAAATTCAGCTGGAGACGACTTTCCTTCCATGGCACGCGAGGATATTTTAAAAGTGCCGCGAAGACCCAAAAGGACGAAAAGACACGATTCTCGTCCATTGAAAGACAATAATAACGAGGAAAAGCTAATTTCTTGTATGACAAAATCTGTAATAACCTTGTCAAGGTCACCGAGTGCAAATGAGATTGTCATGAAAAGGACCGCAGGCTCGGTTGGAGATATAGTCCTAAGCTTAGAAAAAGGTCAGCAAATTGAATCACGAACTATACCAGTACCACCTCCTAGGAAATTTTCTCTGCAGGGACAGCCTGCACCAAATATAGAACCGAATACAGGTTCATTGCCTCGATTAAGGAAAACTTATCATTGGAAGACTTTGGAACATAAGAGGCTTTCACATCCAATAAGATCGCTTAACGACTCACCGCCGTCGCGACCTCTACGTAAGTTAGGCTTTGCCTAAATCGTCCCGTGTGATATATGTGTAAATGTAAATAACCGTGTATAGCGTCTTTTGATGGATAATTTCGTGTCGTTTTTAGTGTTTTGTTCCATTGGGTGAAGGTTTGTTGGTGTTGGTCATTGTTGTGCAGGCTTTGTATATTTTTCATACATTTGTATTTGTATTAAGACGTCAATTGTTTTATACTCTTGCCAAATCTTGCGTAACATTTAGCATTTTCTTAATAATTAAAATTGGAATTCAATAACACTATCGATTAAAAAATTCTAAATTGTACGCACTTGTTGTATCATTATGTTTCAGATAGATTTTAAACATTTTCAGGGCATTATTTTAATTATTTCTTGCAATGATAAAATGGTTTTTATTTGGATTTACAAAAGTATTTAATATTTTTAAAACTTGCATTACTTGAAATCTTTTATATCTTTTTTAATTGGCTTAATATAATTTTATCAATATGCTTCCTTTATAATTATTAAGCATGGGGATACATTGGAAAGACTTTTTTCTTCAAAATTATCATGTTTTTTTTTCATTATTTGCAAATTATATTTTGCTGGCTAGTACGTACAACATGCTCATACATAGCCTTTTTTTATTAAATAAAGCTAGGTATTTAAATTACTATTGCCATTTTCGCTACTTATCTGTTTTTTTTATTTTTTTCATACGATATTATCGTCATATCGCTCTCTCGCTCAAACGAAGGTCAGCACCTCTCAGTTAATACATACTTTGAAGCCAAAGTATAAACCATTATCGTTAATTATATTTTTAGGCACTCTTATTTTTTATTGAATAATAAAATGTGACTTTTTAAGATCCTGTTATAATTATGTAGCTCAGCATTATATTGTACTAGCAGATGGCCGCGACTATTTTATTTTCTGGGATAAAAAATATCTATCCTGTCACCTGTGCAAGCTGTCTCATCAAGATCGGTGTAGTGGTTGAGCCGTGAAATGATAACTAAAAGACAGACATACAACTTTCAGATGTTTATCAGTTTTTATACAGACTCTCAATTCTGGTATGTACTCGTTCTCTCTGCAGCAATGCCTCCCCGGAAAGAAGAAACCCCGCCCCCTCCCCTGCTGTCCAGTGCTTCCTTACAAGACATCATGGCCACGGCCGCGTCTCATAGACGAACCAAGGGTAAGTTTAGGTAAAGTTGCGAAAAATACTAAATACAATCATTATACTCGTATACCTACGCCATTTTGGTCAATTTTTAGGGTTCCGTACCCAAAGGGTAAAAAAGGGACCCTATTACTAAGACTCCGCTGTCTGTCTGTCTGTCTGTCTGTCTGTCTGTCTGTCTGTCTGTCTGTCTGTCTGTCTGTCTCCAGGCTGTATCTCATAAACCGTGATAGCTAGAAAGCTGAAATTTTCACAAATGATGTATTTCCGTTGCCGCTATAACAACAAATACTAAAAATTAAAAAAATATATATATTAAGGGGGGTCCCCATACAATAAACGTGTTTTTTTCGTATTTTTTTGCTCAATATTAAAAACGGTAACAGGTAGACGGTTCAAATTTTCACAGAATATTAACTTGTATAATATTACCTTTCAAAATAAATAATTAAATATCAATAAAGTAAATATTAAAGGGGGGCTCCCATACAACAAACGTAATTTTTATTTTTAATACGTCTTATATCGTAAAACTTACTACAGGTTTGTACGGAACCCTCGGTGCGCGAGTCCGACTCGCACTTGGCCGGTTTTTTTTACTATATACGGTTCAAAAGCATTTCGGATAAGATTATTAGTAAAAAAAAAATAAGCATTTAGTAAAAGATATTTCTTGAAACATCCATACTAATATTATTATAAATGCGAAAGTGTCTGTCTGCTACGTTTTAACGTCCCATCTTTTCAACCGATTTCAACCGATGTTTGGTACAGATTTGGTACAGATAGGTTGCTTCCCGAAGGAAATAGGCTACTTTTTGTCCCGGAGTTCCCGCGGGAATCTAAACCGTTAATCGGCGCGGACGAAGTCGCGGCCATCATCTATTAGTATATCTATATAGTTTTATTCTTTATCTAGTACAGACCAGTAAATTACAACTCTGTCCTGTAGACTGTATACATATTCGGTTTCAGGTGTTAGCCGGCAAGACTCGCGGCTTTCAGTGAAATCTCTCATAGAAAGTATTGAAAACGCAGCCAAAGCAGCCAAGCAGTCGCCGGCGACCACGCCTGTTACCGAGTGGCCGCAGGTGAGGATATTTTGGTAGCATGCGCACAACGAGATTATCTCGCGACGAGAGAGAGAGATGTTGTCGTTGCCGGCAAATTTTTCATTTACCCTAACATGCCCTTCCGGCTTACGTTTTTCCCTCCTCTTTTAATATAGGTACCTTCAAATCAAGAGTGAATAAGCATCTTCTAGGCAAGCGCGCTCCACCTTAGGCTGCATCACCACTTGCAAGCAAGTCTGATTGCAGCCAAGCGCTGGCCTAAACATATAAAAAAAAAAATGCACAAAATGCGATAAGGTACATCGGGGGAATTCCGATAGAAATTTTGATGAGATGACAGTTCTTAGTATTTACTCTTTACTAAAGTAAGTCTCTCTCTTTACTTTACTTTCAATGCACCTTTCTTCCAAATTGATGAGTATACAACCTACATCGATTTATTGAGTTTTTTTTTTAAATATATAGGATAGCGCAGCGCTAGTAGTGCTTGGCTGCAATCAGACTTGCTATAGCAAGTGGTGAAGCAGCCTAAGGTGGAGCGCGCTTGCCTAGAAGATGCCTATTCACTCTTGATTTGAAGGTACCTATATTAAAAGACGAGGGGAAGACGGAAGCCGGAAGGGCATTCCATATCCTAGCGGTTCGAATTAGAAACGAGGAAGCAAATCGCTTCGTACGAGCCCGAGGAATTTCGACTGCGTAAGGGTGCAGACCTTGTCGATGCCTTGCGGTTCGATGATAAAAAGGTGACGGAGGAACCAGATCGAACAGTTCTTGGGCACACTCGCCGAAATATATCCTGTAGAATACCGACAGACAGGCAACTTTGCGCCTATGTTCCAAGCTTTGCAGCGTGTTGCAGTTAATGTGAAAATGTTACTTCCAAACTTCGAACTGAGTAGGTACATATTACCTACAGTTGATCAGTCAGTCACCTTTTAATTTTATATACCTATTAAAATATTATATCCTGTGTACAGGTGCAAAGCCCCGTGGGGGTGACGCCAACAGCGAATACCATCAAGAACGGCATATCGGAGCCGCCGGCCGCGCCCACTAACGGCATCTCCGCCACCAACTTCTCGGCCAAGCCTCCCGCGCCGCGGAACAACAGGCCTTCACCTATCACCACTGGTGAGCGGAGAATTGTATTTATCCACTAGCTGATACCCGCGACTTCGTCCGCGTGGATTGAGGTTTTTTGGTTCCCGCGGGATCTTTTTAATTTTCCGGGATAAAAACTTGTCAAAAACTGTCAAAATGCAAAAAAATTGTCGATCCCTTGCTCTATGAAAAACAAAAGTATCCCACGGGAACCATACATTTTTTTTGGGATAAAAAGTAGCCTATGCTATGTGTAATTCCAGACAGCAGACTATCATATATCTCTGTGCCTTTCATCCAGATCTGTTCAGCCGTTCTGGCGTGATTGAGTAACAAACATCCATCCATCCATGTCATCCATCCATCCATGCCATCCATCCATCCAAACATTCGCATTTATAGTATTAAGTAGGTAGATAAGTATAGACACTATCCATACTAATATTATAAATGCGAAAGTATGTCTGTCTACGTCTGCTACGCTTTCCCGGCCATCTTTTAAACCGATTTTGATGAAATTTGGTAGGTTTTGCAATTCACGAGCGCGCGTGAACCTTGCTTGTTACTCGTATATTATGCATATTGCGTAAGTGTGTGCATGTGTCTCGGACTCGGTCAGTCGTACGCGCAATCACGTACACGCACACATTTACACGTATAGAAATGTATACAGATAGGACTTAAACACAACCATGAGCCACGCGCACTCGTGAATTGCAAGAACTATACATAGGTGGGTTGCATCCCGGGGAAGAACAAAGGCTACCAGGAAAATCCATCCAGGAAATCCAGGAAAATTAAGCAGTTCCCGCTGGAATCAAAAATCTTAATCCACGCAGACGAAGTCGCGGTCATCATCAAGTTGTATCTATAATAAAATATTATTATAAATTTTACTTGAAGTTATTTAATAATGAATTAAAAAGGACGTTATTCTGAAACGCATTTGACTAGTCATATTAAAATAATATGATTACTTTAATTTTATTAAGTACTAGCTGATGCCCGCGACTTCGTCCGCGTGGTTGAGGTTTTTTTGATTCCCGCGGGAACTTCTTAATTTTCCGGGATAAAAAGTAGCCTATGTGCTATTCCAGACTATAATCTATCTCTGTGCCAAATTTCATCCAGATCCGTTCATCCGTTGGAGCGTGATTGAGTAACAAACATACATCCATACATACATACATCCATCCATCCAAACTTTCGCATTTATAATATTTATATGGATACTTACAAAATGTATTTATTGTATTATAAAATATGAAATATCCACTCATTTAACATGCATGTACTTACTGAGTATACCAACAAAACTATATTGTAGCAAATACGTTGCCGTCACGTAACTTGATACATCGTACGTATTCTGTCAGACGTAACTTATCTCTTACGTCCTAACGACTTAAGCTCGCTACACACGCTCCGGTTTTATAAGGACCCTCCTCCGCAATCTTCGGATTGTATTTTTAACCTGTGTCTAAATGTGATATTAAATAGATCGATAATAGCGAACCGCGTAATAATGGTTGTGTGGAAAGGAAACAGGGTGTGCATTGTGCAGTTTGTACTGTGCATTGTGTAAATATAATTATTAAAAGTGCATAAAAATCATCCCTATTATAGTAAATACACAATATGCAATGTTTTAGTGATAATAACTTGTATTGAAATGGAGTTGTAGTCTATTATAATTGAAGGAGTTCTCAATTTACGTTTCGGCATCTGTATTAATTAACTATTATTTATTTTCAATATTGACCGCATGTAAGTGTTCGCTTAACGTTTTCTATTCCAGCATGGAGGAATGAGAGAGGCGCATAGCTCTCGCCTTTTCCTATCTAACCTATTTGTTTGTCTGTTTACCTATATAGTATCCTGTTTACGTCTATATTCTGTCTATTTATTATCGCACGTACCTAGTATGGCAGTTACCTAATAAATTTTATCATGAAGTGCATAGACTTCATTAGTATTTATTTTGTTTTATTCCTAAGTTGATAAGTGGACTAGTTGTGACTAACATGTAAAATGCTTTATAAATTTATACCTAATTCTAATACGTAAATGTAATTTAATTTTGTTATTACAAATTAATATTTAGTTATAGAGATAATTGTAAGCCGAACAGCATAAAATTGCTTGTTGCGTACACGCAAATTGCAAGATTTTGCCTACCTATGGTTAGTTCAACATTCTAATGCTTCAAACCTGGCAATTGTTTACTATTAAATACCTATAGCTTGCAATAAACTTTTCTTGTGACAGCCCCTGCGATCATTCTTACTTCTTCTCACAGCATTGTGTCAGTTATTTCTAATGTTAACTTTTCAATGGTCTAAATTGCTTAAAATTGTAAAATATATTCTTACACACTAGTATTTATATTTTTTTTTTCTATATTAATTATCTTACGGCCTTAATCCCTTTAATTAGTACCTAATATTATATTAAATGCCTTGCTATGGGACTTTTTTATTTGTTTTAATTTAACGTTTACACTATATTATGTGCCAATACTTAATTTATTTCCTATTTACTTATATAAATTATCTTATTATGCCTTTCTTGCCTTCAACGATTAATTTTCGTTTATTTTGAGCAATGAATTTTTTGATAAGTAATATTTGTGTAGGTACATTAAAACACCACATCATAATATGAGTGCGTAAAAATTTAATTTTAAGCAATTTTAATTACTGACAATAATTTATATATTTCTATCAATCATACCAAAGTTACAAACAAAATAAAACTGACACAACGCGTGGTATATGGCTTTTAAATGTGTCTAACGCGCGGGGCAGAAACGTCGTCGACGGCGGCCACAATGACCAACATGGCCAACATGGCTAATATGGCCAACATGAGCAGTATGGCCAACATGCCCGATGAACAGCGCGCGCTCGCTACGCTCCAGCAGAAGGCCATCGAGTCGTTCGTACGGCGGAACAGTTACGGAGATATATGTGAGTGACTAATATTAACATAATGGTGCCAAATTCGGTTGTACATACCTTAACTAATTGATAGGGCTAAAAGTTACGCCATCATATAGCATTATATTTCAGTAAACTATGTGATAAAACAATAATAGCACTTTTTAAATTAAAATACAGTACCTATTTACACCATTCACTGGTAGAGTGAATAAAGCTCTAAAACTGTTAAATATCTACCCAACTATTATTTCAACCTACTGTATTCTTATGAATAAAATATTATTGAATTTGTGTTATTTTAGTTTAGGCGATGTGTACAACCGAATTTGCTTCACTCTACGATATGGTGGTCACATGCTTAATGATTTTTTATATCGTTTCGTATTTGGCTTCTTTACTTGTCTACTTACGTATAATACTTTTTACTTATACAAAAATTTCTTATTTGGTGTTTTAGCACAGTATCCCATTTTACGAAATTAAAAAGTGAAGAAATAAAATGATTCTTTACTTACTTCAAGAGAAAATTAAGTAAAATATAAAAATAAATTAAGTAATTTACTATTTAAGCTGAATTAATATTTTATTTTTTCATTCAGGTGAAAGAAAAGACCCTCTGAATGCGTTGCAAGTGAAAAACGGTGGATCAAAACGGAATGCCCTTCTCAAATGGTGTCAACAGAAAACGTTAGGATACAACAACATAGATATAACTAATTTTAGGTAAGTTTTTTTTGTTGTAAAAACTGCATATTTAGGGTCTGTTATGTTGACCACACAGTACACACGTTCCGGTGCCATGAGCCACGCCCACTTCGGTTTGGAGGATTTCAGGTAATTTAACTTTTGGTTAAAACTGCATATTTTAGGGTATGTTATGTTGACCACACACGTTCCGGTGCCATGAGCCACGCCCACTTCGGGTTGGAGGATTTTAGGTAATTTAACTTTTGGTTAATACTGCATATTTTAGGATCTGTTATGTTGATCACACACTTTCCGGTGCCATGAACCACGCTCACTTCGATTTGGAGGATTTTAGATGATTTTACCTTTAGTAAAATTTAACATACAAATAAGTATTACCTAATTACTTACTTAGGTACATATTGCAGTTTTAAAATTCTTTAAAATCTTCGACGAGATTTCTTAGAGCAAATTCCTGTATCAGTGGGCTTTTATGCCTCTATGTCGTGCACGCCACTAGACGAATAATATATTATTCGCGGCAGACGTCCAATAACACCGCGGCATGCAGCGCGCGGCAGCCGCGCAAAATTGAGCTCAATGTATACGCAATTAGAATAAAAAGTCGTTTCACATTCCAGTTCGTCGTGGAACGATGGCATGGCTGTATGCGCGCTACTGCACTCGTATTTGGGGGAGTCACGCGTGCCGTACGCGTCTCTGTCGCCGCACGACAAACGCACCAACTTCTCTGTCGCGTTCGCCGCCGCTGAGTCCGTGGGCATACCCACCACATTGGTACGTATATCTTGTCTACTACTACCATACTACTTGTCTCTCACTCTCTCTGCGTCGTATTCCTCATTGCTGAGGGCCGTGACCCCATTCCATTAATCGCATTTAAATTAAATAAATTAACTTCTTTTTTTAATCAATATTTATTATACTTAGAGGGTTTGTTCAAATTAACTTCACACGCCTTTTGAGAATATTATGAATAACTTATTACTCTCAGCCCTCGGGCATGCAGATTCCCTTACGAAGATTTCCAAATCATTTTTTTAAAAATATATATTATTATAAAATATTTATATATAAATTTAATAATCGCCTCTTTAAGGGACTTATTTCGTGGCACGGACTACCTATACAAATATTTGTTTTTTTTTTTAGAATATTCAAGACATGATCCAACAAGAGAGACCTGACTGGCAGCAAGTGATGGCGTACGTAACCAGCATTTATAAACATTTCGAAACTTAGTTTATCTACCCTAGGCTAGCATGCCACATGGAAAAAATATAATAGAAATATTCGATTAACTTCTATAAAAAAATCAGTAAGTATCGGCGGCTTTTTGGCCGAAAATCAAGCCATGGTTGATATTTGATTGCCCATTCCAAGGTTAGGATTGAAGATCAAGGAATTGTCTAAGCAAATCGTAATCATTTGACAGCTTAAAACGTATTACTCGAACTGTTTAGGGTGTGAGGGGGCGCGCACGAAACGAGCGACGGCGACAGCGGGGCGATGGAAACCTAGAGCTGGTGACAAATTTCGGGAAGGTCCTTTATGGCGAGCTGAAATTGTGGAAAAATATAATTTCGTTCATTGGCGAATCCAATTCTGCCAGTCTGGTAGAGCGTTTGCGGCTATTTCGCTACTGCGCTGCATATAACATTTTCAATAAAAAATCGGAAAAAACATTGTTTTGGCAACTTGATTTTTTTATATTTAAATTTTATACTTATAGAATTCGAAAAAATAAATCCCAGACATTTTTGTCGGTTATGCAGACCAGACCTCTTTCAAATTGTTCCCGAAATTTGTCGCCAGCTCTCCGACTAGTCGCATCGCCCCGCTACCGCCTACGCCCCGCTACCGCTGGTTTCGAGCCCGTACACTAAATGCTTTTTGACGTGCAGACATCTATGAATTCCTTGAACAGGTCGAATTATCCGTTTGAAAAACGATTACGATCACGATTTTCTTGCACAATCGGGGGGCATGTCAGGGTTATATGATGAATAGCCATAAAATAAGATTTAAAAGGTTGTAATTTGTATTGTGACATTCCCGTAAGAATAGTTAAGTGTACCAACCGCAATATTGAAAAGATAAGTAAGTATTTCATTTTGAAAACTATTTTTTAATTTTATTATTTCTTGTGTTTGTTTCATTTTTCAAAAATCCTTTCCTTGTCAAAATATTGCTTGTGTCTTCGAAATAAACTTAAAACTGATTTTTTAAATTTAAAATTAAAGTCTTGATGGTTCAGTATAAAAATCCGTTCACATTTATTTTAGCTCTCTCTGTAAGGTTGGCTAACCTGTCTGTCTGCCTTTCACATGAGTTTATTCTGCTGTTCAAACATTTAATCCATTCTTATATTATTAATAATAGAAGACTTTTTTTTATGCACTACAAGTTAGCCCTTGACTGCGATCAATTCAAAAGAAATTCAAAATTCAAAAGTTTTTTATTCAAATAGACTTTTTACAAGTGCTTATGTATAGTCAAATGAATCTACCACCTCTCACCTGATGGTAAGTGATAATGCAGTCTAAGATGGTAGTGGGCTAACCTGTATACTAGTGTAACTTGATAAAAAATGAACAATTTTATAGGTTATATTTATGATTAAACTAGCTGATGCCCGCGACTTCGTCCGCGTGGAATATGTTTTTTTTTTAATCCTACGGAAACTCCTTAGCTTACCGGGATAAATAATCTTCGTCACTCTCCAGGTCCTCGACTTGTCCCATGCAAAAAATCACGACGATCCGTTGCTTTGTTGCGGCGTGATTGAAGGACAAACCAATAAACTGAGAAATAAACATACTATATATAATATTATCTAGTATGATGTTCGAATTGCAGTCTACAGAATAAACTCAACAGAAAACATGGACACTCAAGTAAGCCAACCTTATACAGATAGAGGTAAAATAAATTTTTATTTTTTTAAATTTACCGAAATTAAAATAAATAAAAGGATCGTTGCGGTTGGTTCGTGTGTGAATTGTGATAGTGGTCCACCATTTTGTGAAATTGAATTGCCTTGTATCGGCCTTAGTTGTGTGAGGAATTGATCAACGTCATTCCCTATGAAGACTGATTTATTAGGTTAGTGGATGAGGGTCCTTATTACTACTATTGTGCCGCTTTAACATTGTTGTACGTACATTCCATTGATTACCCGTGGTCCTACTGATTGGTTCTACTGGTAGTAACACGGGTAATTTAGTTCCAGTTCCAAAGGTCTCACTTCTGTGGTAGTAGTGCTACCGAAAATCTACCAGTAGACCAAGCAGTAGGACCACGGGAAAACATTAAGTACATTTACGTCCATGTTGATATTGAAACTAATGGCACGTTTAAATTAGTATTAGGCTTTTACGAAGGTATTCGAAAGCCTAAATAAGAGAATTATCCGAATGTACTTCTTTTGTGTTAAAGCGGCATCAGATAAACAATTTGCGGGGGTATTCAACCTTTTCTTAGTTCTATTTAAAATAACATCAATTGGAATATATCTAAGCAACGGGTACATTCATATGTACCTACTAGGTATATGCTGTGTTAAATATTGAATATTTTTCAAAATTGTTGTGTACCCCTGAAATTTGATGTGTGTAAGATATGTAACAGAAATGCCTTAGAGTATTTTAAATCAATTCAAACTTCACTTCATACTTTGTGGGTTCCGTATGCGATAATCTGTTTTGTATTTATAAAAATAAGTATCCAAATTGATTAGCCTCCCTGGCATATGTGATTTAAAATACAAAATGGGGCTGATTCTGTAGTGCACAATCTTTAAACTAAACTAAAATGACCTCATTAAAAATATTGCTACCCCTTTCATAATACTCTCTGCGGAAAGGGACAGAACTAGATTTAAAGCTGTCATTATAGTTTAGTTTAGAGATTGTGTTATACAGAATTGGCCACAAAATTAACCAAAATCGTGCATATTTATAGGAGCGTTTTTATATAATCCGATCTAAAATCTAGGTTGATGGAAAATTTAAATAAAATGACATACAACTTACAAGTAACGTGTACCAGATATCAGATCGAATAATATGAAAACTCTTTGACGCATTTTCTATCTTAAAACGTAATATTAAAATTAATAAGATTTACGTAAATTAAATACTTGTTAAAAGCCTTCGATGTCTGTATCCTGTTTAACGCCTTATTACAGTATCTAGATAGTTTTTACATTCGTCAGTATCTAAGTAAGTAAAGCCGCTATTACCCGACTCCTGTTTACCTACATTGCGTTTCGGTTTCAATACAAACCGTATCACTGTAATGTCGGCCACACACGTCCCGGTTCTGAAAGCCATGTCCAGTCCGGTGCGAATTTATTTTGTTTGGAACCGAAACCGGTGTGGAACTGAGCTATCACATTACAATATCACAGTAGAATCAACTAAACACGAATTTTGGGTTTGTATAACACAAATACAAAGTTTAGTTGATTTTATTCAATAGAATATTATTTGTTTCACACATAATATTGCCTTTGCAAGTTTATTGCCATCACAGTAAATAAGAGACGGTACCTTTAAATGTCGATTTTACTGTAAAGTTTCAAAAGTTGCAAACTATAATTAAACAACAACAAACACAACGTTCATGATTCGATATTATTTCAATTTTACTTATACATTTGTTTTAGCTAGTAAATTGAGATTAAATGGTCGAATTTTGAACGATGAAGTTATTTTTGTAGTGTAATCCAAATAATATTATATTATTGTTTTCATTGGTTACCTCTTATTTTACCGTTAAGCATTTTTTGAGACATTTGAATAACAATAAAAAATATATTTAGATGAAATATGTATATTTGTATACTATAGTGTGAATTCGGTTGTACTCAAAATTTAATCTACACTTAATTGACAGAACATAATATGTGATGCTGCGCTTTTCACTATATTCTTATTAAAATAAGATATAGTGGATAATTTATTAGCTCCGGCAGATAAGTTTATTGTGCAATCGAATTAGCACTTGTCTTACGCTCACATATTATGATGTAGCACCCCCGCTTATAAACAATAATGTATTTATTTCACACCAAATTACCTATCCTACAAGAATCAATAAATGAAATAGAGTTAAATATAATAATTTAATGTGGATTAATTTGATTTTGTTATGTTTGAAATTATGCCTTTTAAATATAATAGCGTATCCACACGTACCGAAAATTTATATACGATAAAAATGCCGGCACGTGTGGACCCGCCTTAATAAAGTATGAATGATATTATGGAATATAAAAATATATGCAATGCAATTTACTATGGATGATATACCTACATATTTATTTTGTATCATTTGAAGATAAAATATTTGTCATTTGTTTGTATGCCCGGAGCAAACATCAATTTATTGTTTTACCTTTAAATGCTCGCTCTTATGAAATATGGTAAATAATATACAGGGTTAATTAAAAAATACCTATAACCTCTTAGGGGTAGTTTCTGTACTTACGTAGGTAATACTAAACAAATTTTGTTCTGCGAC
The DNA here is from genome assembly GCA_917051295.2 of Erebia ligea. Classification (NCBI taxonomy): domain Eukaryota; kingdom Metazoa; phylum Arthropoda; class Insecta; order Lepidoptera; family Nymphalidae; genus Erebia; species Erebia ligea. The sequence continues at coordinate 16,660,561 of OU785228.1, forward strand.
TTTTAAAAATTGTGATATATATAATATAAACATGGAAAAATATAAATAAAATAAAATTAGCTACTCTAAGACGGGATTACTCTTAGCGACGCGCGGTCGGCGGATAAGTCATCCATCGACCACTGCCATTGCCTACCAAAAACACAGAGCTGACGCGTGTCTAGAATGTATAGCAAAAAGCTTATTTTTTTTTGGCGAGTACAATTTTTTATAAACTTTTAGAACAAAAGTGTTAAAAATACAAATACGTATTACAAATATGTATTAAGTAGAGTACTTGCCCTTAAGAGCTTATTAGTATTTTTAAATTAACCCTGAAATAGATGCGGGGAACTTAACTAAAAAGCACTATTTCAGCTCGATTCAGCTTTTGTCCATATTTTATTTTGTCCAGCTGTTGTTTTCTATTAGAGAAGCATACGACTCCACTCACCGTCACGCTGCTGAGCGGAAGCGTATGCAAAATTAATTAAAACTTAATTTTGTATGGATAAAAGTTGATCCCATCCCATCCCAGGCCATCGCAATTTTGTGTATCCTCGCCTTATACCTACCAATTATTCCTAGTTTCGCAGAGTGACTGTTCGTTGAAGCTATTAATATAGATTAATTAATTATCTATTTTCAGATATTTGTATTTCTGTAAATATAGCTAAAATAAAGTTCCTGGTTTATTTTAAAAAGCGTTTGTTTTATTTAACAATAACAATCTCTTAAACAATAGTAGGTATAATATCACATTTTGTTCATATTATATTAAATACACATAATTATATTTACAGTACTGAAAAACTGGCCCTTAATTAATGTATTATTAAATATGTTAATTAAGTAAACAAACAAACAAGGTAAAGGTTAAGGTAGCATACGAATCGCGATCAATATGATGTCCCGCGACCCGCAGTGTCCTAAATAACCTGCTAAGAAAGAATTAATAAACAGAAATTCCCCCTCGACACACTGGTGGGATAAGCCGGTGGGTCCACGGGTCACGGCCCACAGAAGCCTATGCTAATTTATTATTAAACCATATCATTGGTTACCATTCCAGAACACCAGGAATGTACTTCTCGATAAGTCCTTCATAGTATGGCCACAGAGCTTCGATGTCAGGTACACCCGCACTCTTTGTGTACAGGTCATATTGGCTGAAAACACAATACCACACATAGTTTAAAATGGTCATCAAACGATAAACTAATAGAGGGCGTGGATTTACGTCTTTCGGAATTTACCCTCTATTTTAATCACTGAAATTCTAAAAATATGTTGATGTAAGATGTGATTGCTTGCTTACTTGAACTTCAGCACCGCTTGTCTGATCTTCTCATCTTTCTCGGTGACGAATTGGCTGTAGTCGTCGCCCGCATGCCACGGGTAGAAGGAGTGGTACCTGATGACAAAATGATCTTCACTGTTATGTCAATTAAGATACCAAGGTCTTTAAGTTGGTCCTCCTACAACGTTTACATAGCTCAGCGAGAAACTGACAACGTTCGTAATGTGGTCGATGTTCAATCTACTCGCGAAACCTTGAGTTGAGTATCTATAGCTCAAGGTTTTAAGTACGAGTACGTAGCTTAGTAACTTAAGTAGTAAGTATCTTCAAGGCAAAGAGTGAATAGGTCTCTCAGCGTCCAACTTCAAGGCAACAAGTAAAGGGAGTTTCCTAGTGGTCCTACTAATCGGGCCACGGGGAATAGGGCATCCTCGTGGTTCTACTACAAATTTTAATTATGAAAAGGGCATCTTCTAGGCAAGCGCGCTTCACACCTAGACCTCACAAAAGTAGACTTTTTTCTAATTTGAGAGCGTTTAAAGCACCACGCAAAGTGCGTCGCTAACGTTGCTAGCTGTTTATCTTTTCGATGAGCTAAGGAAATTTATGCTAACAACAGATAAATGATAAATAATATTCTTCTGGATATCATAAACGCAAGCAACTCCTTATTGCTATAGGCCTTCTGCCTCACCTGATCATCTGCAATCCTTCTTCAGGGAACTTGGCGTTGTTATGCTTCAGCACCCTGTAGAGGTATTCGTCGTGTCCCCATGACATTAGAAGGTTTTCAATGCCACACTTTTCCTTGTACATGCCCAATTCAGTGCTAAAAATTGACAAATTATTAAATCTTTCGGTTTAACCTTCGACGGTACGATATACCGACCGAATGATCCAAACGGTACAAAATCCTTGCGCGCTTTTTTCGTGTCACTAAAGAACTGTCGGTATCAGTATTGGCTTTATTCAGTGACATCAAAAAATTGAGCGAGGATTTTGCGCTTGGTCTGAATTACTGATGAACTGACCCTGAGGTACTCTTGATTCGAATCCTGGTAGGCAGTTGTCGCGGAGAAATCGTTTGAGGGTAGTATTTATATCACATGCAGTTCAGGGACTTATGCTTTTTACTACACATGATTCATCTACGATCACAATAGAAATCAGAACAGATTTTGAAATCAAGATAAGTCAAAAGGTTTCCATTGTATGTCCATCTCCAGAAGTTATCTCAGTGCCTACGCCATGAAAAGGTAACAAACAGACAGGTAGACAGACACACCTTCGCTATTTATCTCTACTCATAATAGTAAAGATTCTCCTATGAATTCGACCACGGGACTCCCCCACTAATATTATACTGGATTAAAACTGATAGAAGTTCACCCTTACTTGTATTTCTCATTATAAGTGTCAGGGTTGTCCATGAAGCTGTCGTCTCCATACACGATGTTCTTGCCCCACTTACAGCCAACAGGGAATGTGTCGCCCACCACACACCACTGCGGCTCGTCGTAGAACGCCATTACCTGGAAACCAAACATGGCCGTTCCAAATTATTCTAATGATTCAAATACCTACTCTTACAAATGCTTTTGAATTGTCAAGTGAATCTACAACTGGTTTGGCATGCCATTCTTACCGAGAAGACCCAGTTGGTCTTTAGAGAGTTTACGTTAATAATCAATAACATAGTAGTTTTAAGCATTCGTTACCCGTGGCACTACCAGTAGGGGTACGGGTATTTTATGTCCGTGTTACTACTAACTGTTCCAGTTGTAACATGGGAGAATTTTTATTCCCCATGTTACTAAATACTACTGGTAATAAGACTGGTGTAACTCCTTTATTTTCCGTAATGGGCCGGCTTAGATTACGATTACTTTCCCAAAATTGTAGAATAATCCAATCAGCCGGAACCAGTCCTCAGTGACTTTGACTGTCGTATGATGGTCGTACAGCGACTTCTCAATTTCACTGAGGGAACTGAGCGACAACGACTTACCTTAAGCTGTGTCTATAGGCTATAGCTTCGGCCTTGTCCGGTCTTTTTCGAACGCCAAGCCCTAAAATATAATACCCACCTAAAATAACCCTGTGCAGACAGGCCCGCGTTGGTACTATGTAGTAGTAATCCCTAGTGCAATGGATATGGGTAAATAAAATTACCCGTGGTCCCGCTAATAGGACAACCCAATAGGACCACGGGTAAACGGTCTTAAATCAGCTCGTTTGTATGGAGTGTCTGAGCAGGGGTGCGTCAACTATAGCCTAAATACCATTCTGACCGAAGAGCTCACTCATGTACCTACACTATTTAGATGATGATCATGATTTTTTTTTTATTTTATTTATTTCTTAAACAAGTTTACAATTAGGCTTACAAAATAACTTTTATCCTACAAATCTGTTTTCACAGTTTGACTGTAGGCATACAGTCTCAGTTACTATAATATAATATAATACTTAATACTATAGGTACATAATAATAATTACTTAATACTAAGTATACTATACTTAATACTTACTTACCTACCTTTCCAAGATCATGAATTAATCCAATCAGCTGCAACCAGTCCTCCTCAGGGTGGTCTTCGCGGATCCTCTCAGCGGTCTGGAAGGCGTGCACGATGTTGGGCAGCTCTGTGTCGGGGTCCGACTCGTCCACCAACTCGTTCAGTTTCACCAACGCGTCTTTGACTGACGACTTGAAGTGGTTGAATTTTAGCCACTTCTCCATTTTGCCTGGGGGGAATTAAAATTGGAAAACTGGTCAGGACTTCCACAGGAAACTTTCCTTTCTAGATTATTAACTACCTCATTTACACGATTTTAGCCGTGTGATCTACACAAAATTCAACTACTTAATGGGCCCAAAACTAAGAAACAACGAAGTCCTACGATGCGCACGTTAAAAGAGACTTGACGATCAAACAGAAAGGTTCAAACCAGCCCCCAATCATGTAAGAATGGCCGATCAAACGTTAAAGATTTTCGTCAAAGTAAAATAAACCATAATTGCATTGAATTAGAGCTCAATTTCGTCTGCCCATTCTTATACGTTTAGGTATATACGATACCCTAAAGGGTATCGTATATATACCTAAACGACGAAAATCTATAACGTTTGATCGACAATTCTTACGTACGTAATCGGGGGGCTGTATAGTCTCCTTCATACCATTTTTTTTTTAAATTCCTCTATATGTTAGTCCTTGACTGCGATCTCACCTGATGGTAAGCGATGATGCAGTCTGAGATGGTAGGGGGCTAACAATAATTATTAGCTCAACTACTTACTTTTAACGAAGTCCACAGTCATGTGAGTATGCATGGTGTAGTAAGTCCGCCGAACTCTCTCTTTGATGGGGTCCTCGTCGTTGACGGAGTAGTCGCGAAAGCACTCCAGCGGTTTGTCCTTGTATATTGGTTCCGGTCGCAACAGAAGTGATGGGTCCAACAGGGTGATGGTGTTATCCTGGGAACACATCTAACATTCAACTAATTTCATCATCATCGCATCGCCGCCCATTGCTGAACTCGAAGGCTCACTTTCAGAGTGCAAGTCTAAAGAGACCAAGAGCGGGTTGTCAGCTTTTTTGAGAAATTTAAAAAAAAAACCTCGGGTTTCCTCACGAATTTTCTTCGCCGTTAAAGTAAAATGATTTATGTATTTAGTTGCTTAAAACGCACTTAAGTAAAAAAAAGTTACAAGTGCGTGCCCGAGAATCGAATCCCCGATCACTCGTATAGGAGGTCGAACGTCTCAACAACTATCTAGCTATCTATAGCTCCTATCACCGCTTTTCATTATAGTACCTATAGGTACATTCAAATTGTATACTTTTGAAGCACTGATCCCGAGCAGGTACTATTGATCGCACATATTTTTATATAGGTAGGTACATATTATGTTCTATCAAAATAAAATCACTAAAAAAATAGGTTACATTACATACCTACAGAATTTTTGAACTTCATCTTTTTTGGGTCACAAATTTTTTTTTTTTGTTTGTCTCATTCACTAGTCTCATTGATAGTAATTTTATTCCCATTACCTACACTAGGATTAAAAATTAGGTACTAGGCGGGGTAGGTACGGTCAGATGTGGCAACTTTACAGGACCTTTGTTATCTTTACCATACCGTAGGTAATTGACTCTAAGTCAGTTATTTTAAAACCTATTATTATACAAGCTTCCTTTTAATGGTAGTATTTTTTTTTGGAGTTTAATGTAACATTTTTGATTTTTTTCTGACTGGTAACATCGATAGTTATGCCATTAAAGCGTTCCAAAGTGCGTTGCTATGGAAACGTGTGCAGAATTATTTTGAGAAATTGCACTCATAGAGGCTAAACTATTAATCACAGGTGAGTTATATTTTAATATTGTATGTAAAAAACGCTTAAGATTACAGCTATAATTATAAACTAGTGTTATTTCCTCATTTTATTGAAATATGTGGATGGGTAATGTCACTTGAGGGTAGGTAAAGTTACCACTGACTGCTTCATAGCAACTTTACCTATAACTAGGGTTGCCAAAAAGTACAAAGGTAGGTATGAAGGTTAATTGCTTGATTGCCTGTTGTGTTTGTTTTCAATATTATTTGCATTTTCTGCAATATTACCATACTAGCTGACGCCCGCGACTTGTGACGTTTTTTGATATTTTATCGAATTTATTTTTACTTTATCGTTTTTGTTATTTTAGATGCTAAACGAACCACAATATTGTGTTAAATCTCTCGAATATCGAACTCTAATGAGTTAATAATCTCATAAATTAGGTAGGTGTTGTTCACTGAGCCTCTAATATATTTTTCTTAATACATAAAAGATGTTTTTTTTTCATATAATTCGCTATTTTTTACAAAATATGTGATATTTTTAAATTTTCAGTTTCTGCCTAATTTAATTTATTACGTGAAAATAAAAGTAAGTGTATTTTTTTGGCTACCAGAACTTTATTAAAACCATAAGAAAGTAAAAAGTGTTTTCTTAAAAAATCAATATGCCTATCCTACTAATTAAATGAAATGTTCCCCCGCCTTTATTTTTTTGATAACCCTGTGAGCTCAAAAATATTTGTATGTAATTTGTCTGAATCTCTTGGCAACTTTACCTGATATCAGTATTGCCCTATTCCTGTACTTCTTTCTTACTATTAATCTTTTCATTATAAAAAAGACATCTTTACTTATGTTATCTTTACCTTACATATTACATTTTATATAATTTATATGAAAAATTCCGTGTAGGTAATCTTGCCAAAAAATTGTTAATTTTACCCACACACTTTTTAACTCTCCACAATTTTAATTATTAGACATTAAAAAACGACAAATGGACAATACGTTAGCCAAATGTATAATAAACAGATAGGTACAATAAGTTATGTTTAGTTACAGCTGATAGATAAAAAAATATCCAGATTTTTGTCAAAAAATATGGTCAAGTTGCTACGTTTTACGGTACTTACAGGATTTTTGAACTTCATTTTTTGGGTTTCCGATCCGTATCTGATGACGGCAGAAGACGCACTGATATCGTCGTACAAGATTCACATCTTAAATGTTCACACGGTCAATCCTAATCATCGCAGGTCAAGAGCTATCATAGTACTGATAAGATTTTTACGTAATGAGTGCGAAATTTTACTAATTACGTCGTAAACAAGGGTACCAATCATGTAAGAATGTCCGATAAAACGTTTAAGATTTTCGTCAAAGTAAAATAAACCATAACTGAATTGAATTAGAGCTCAATTTCGTCTGCCCATTCTTATACGTTTAGGTATGAACGATACTCGAACGTATAAGAATGGATACACGAAATTGAGCTCTAATTTAATGCTGTTATGGTTTATAAACTTTGACGACGAACTTTAACGGTTTTGATCGGACATTCTTACATGATTGGTACCAAGGTCGTAAGCTTATCATTGCTTTACCAATCGGACGTATTAATCACTAGCTGATGCCCGCGACTTCGTCCGCGTGAATTGAGGTTTTTTTGGTTCCCGTGGGAACTCTGTAATTTTCCGGCATAAAAAGTAGCTTATGTCTTTCCCCGGGATCCCTATACCAAATTTTATTAAAATAGGTGGAACAGATGGCCCGTTAAAGCGTAGCAGACAGACAGACGGACACAATTTCACATTTATAATATTAGTATGGATTAGGTACGGAGTACGGCAAAGCTATGTTTTATCCTTGATTATCAATGAGTTCGCACGGGAGTTTTTAAACCTAAATCCTAATAGATAGATAACTATTCAAGTTTATTCAATACTATAGCTAATGCCCGCGACTTCGTCCGCGTGAATTAAGTTTTTCAATTCCCACGGGAACTCCTTAATTTTCAGGGATAAAAAGTAGCCTATGTCACTCTCCAGGTCCCCGACTATATATTCATGCCAAAAATCACGTCGATCTGTTGCCCCGTTGCGGCGTGATTGAAGGACAAACCAACAAACACACACACTTTCGCATTTATAATATTAGTATGATTTGAAGGCAACCGCCGAGTTTCAATCAGTTTTTTTCATTAGACATTCAGGACTAGTGGTAATTTCATCACTTTACTAGCTGACGCCCACGACTTCGTCCGCGTGGAATAATTTCTTTTAAATCCCACGGGATCTCCTTAAATTTCCGGTATAAAAGTTAGTGGCCTATGTCACTCGGTCCTCAACTATATGCAAAAAATCACGTGCAAAAAAAATGCAAAAAATCACGTGGGTCGATCCGTTGCTTTGTTGCGGCGTGATCGAAGGACAAACCAACGCCATCTGCGACGAACGAGTCGCAGGGAGTCGCTGGATCCAGACGGCAGCGCACGTCAAACTCATATTTTTTATTCCAATAAACTTTTTGCAAGTGCTTTTGAATCGTCGAGTGTATCTATCGCTGGTTCGGAATGCCATTCCTACCGAGAAGAACCAGCTAGAAACTCGGTGGTTGCTCTTTTTAAAAAAAACATTCTTTCGTTTCGTCGTTTAAAATTCGTCCTTGTAAAAGACCTATGTCCAGCTGTGGACGTCTATCGGTTGGACGACGACGAATGTCTCAGAGGTGTCTGAACTGAAGGTTAACGATCAGTTAAAATGCAATCCATTTTCATTGAGCAATCAATTTAGATCTATTTTTAACACTACAATACGCGCAGTTTGTAAAACTGGTGAGGTCTCATCAATCAACCAGGGTCTGCGGCAAACGCGTGTTCTCCTTTTGACCTATTTGCCCTCCCGATATTTTGCTAGGGTACCTATACTTGTAATTTACATCACCTAAACCAATTAAGTTTGACTGTTGAGGTGCAATTATTTTCGAATTTTTCTTTTCGGAGATATACGTGCTTGCTAAGGAAACAAAACCGACGTAAAATTGATGACTCAAAAATGGCTTAGATAAGTATTTAAGTATATAAATTAGATTATTTAATAGGAAGTAAATAATAATATTATATAGATAAATTGTGTCTGACTGGAATATACTTAAATAAAACCGGCCAAGTGCGAGTCGGACTCGCGCACCGAGGGTTCCGTACAAACCTGTAGTGTATTAGTTATTTATTTAATAAAATTAACAATAAATATTAGGTAAGTAGTTAACTTTTAAGTACCTATAGTATCTAGTAGGTACTATCTAGTACCTACTTACATAATTAGTACAATATACAAATAACTGTTACAGGAAAATATTTTATAAAGTACCTAATTAAACCTAATTATTGGATAATAATATACACAACATAATAACAATTAACTAAATAATTATTAATTAAGCCTTAATCTATCTTTATCCATCTAAATAGTAACCAGTAGGTATAGGATAATCATTAGTATTAATTTAACCAATTTAGTAAACAATTCATAATAAGTCTTATTTTTATTGAACTAGAGTTTTATTTCTAGTGGCAAACCTATTACCAGTCGCAAACTCCTGGGATATACTTCTGGATTAGCTTCTCGTAGTAGGGCCATAGAGCTTCGATATCCGGAACTTGGGCGCTCTTCGTGTAAAGGTCGTATTTGCTGCAAAATTAAAACAATAGTGAAATGTTACTTATTTATTATTTACCAGTACCTAAATCCTTAACTAGAGATTGTTTAGTTTTAATTAGTAATACTTCCAATCATGTCGTGACCTGTGGTCGTGACATGCACATGTTCTGCTTTTATTATTCACACGTGATTCACACCTAATTCATACCAAGTATCCCAAGATTTAGTATAGTTATGTAGCCGTGGTGTCACCTGGAGGAGGGCTTCTGCTGAAAATCAGCGCTGAATGCCCTTGTAATTCAGTGCAAGGGTTTCAGCATTATGCTGAGCTGATGCCTTTTTTCAGGTTGTGCCACACACCACAAGTGTTATCGTGGTGCTTCTATGACTTGATCATGAGTCTAATGCTCAGGTACTGGAAGCGCCATGGTAACATTTACCTTAAGGTATTGTTTTGTGTGGCACAATGCTGTGAATAAATGTTTTTTCTTTCTTTTCTTTTTCTTTCTTTCTTAAATGTTAATTACCGGTTGGTCGATTTGCCGGTTTGCCGCTGCAGCGTTTTTCTGAGTTTTCTCCATAATGTCTTTAAAGGTGTGTGAAATACTCATGCCAATCTACAGTCAATCTTCAGCCTGATGAACTGGATATGGCCAAACCCGTCTCATTCTGAGAGTAGGTACAGCCCATAGGTACAGCCGTATATTTTATGAAATCATTTATTTCACATAGGACAACTTGTGCCACATATCATATGTCACGACTCTACCACTGGCTCGGAAAGCAGTTTCTACTGAGAAGGACCGGCAAGTAAGTCAGCAGTTATACCCAGACCCAGAATTATACCCAGCAGACTATACCCTTTGGACCTCGTAGCAAAGAAAAAAGCACTGGAACAATGGTACAGAATGAAACTGTCTAAACAATGGAAAGGCAATTTCATGGACAAAGGACATACAGAGGTAGATAGAATATACGGAGATAAGCTGTCAATGATAATCACACACAATGACCTTATCAAAAGACAGCGAATCTTTGACAAGAAGTATAGAGTACACATAGGTTCGAAGGAGACATGGAAGATCGAAACCGCCAATGATGATAAGATAATCTGTTACACAGACGGATCAAGGCGGGAATCAACTAAGCTTAGTGGCGCTGGAATCTTCTGCAGCGCCACTCCTGAAAAAGACAAAGCTATTAGCTTAGGTAAATTTGCTAGTGTATTTCAGGCCGAGACGTATGCGATTTTGGAGTGTGCGTTTGGCCTATTGGACACTGTAAGCACAGAAACCGAAGAAGTTATCATATACAGTGATAGCCAAGCTGCTCTCAGAGCATTAGAAAGGAAGGAAACCACATCAGCTCTAGTGAGGGAATGTAAACAAATCCTAAACTCACTAGCTGAGAGGACAAAAGTCACGATTGCCTGGGTTCCTGGACATCAAGGAAACGAAGGCAACGAAAGAGCAGATGAACTAGCAAGAATGGGAGCAAGTATTCAATTCTGTGGACCCGAACCTTGCTTACCTATTCCATACTCGATCACTATGAAAGTGATCGAGGGGATCATAGAAAGAGAATCGAATTCAAGATGGAACAACTCCACACAATATAGGCAATCGAAACTGTTCCTGAAGTCATTCGATAAAAAGAAGACAAAACAACTTATGTCGCTAAGCAGAACCAATATAGCACTTATAGCAGGCATAACAACGGGACATTGTCTGCTCAATAGGCATCTCACAATAATGAGAATTGAAGAAGATCCATCATGCCCAGAGTGTGGCGAGGAAGAGACCAGCTTTCACTTCATAGCTGAGTGCCCTATGTACTCACTGGTAAGATGGGAATTACAAGGTAAGGACAGGATTAGTGAAGAAGACCTAAGGTATCTCTCCATAGGGGATATTGTAAGGTTTGCAAAAGCCACAGGCAGGTTTGAGGGGGGTAGGCTGCCGGGACACCAGTAACCTGTGTCCTAACACGGGGAAATGGGTGGAATGGCTCAAATTGTTGGACCGATCACCCGCCGGGCCACGGCGGGCGTCCCCTCCATAAGTATATATAAGTATATATATATAAGTCAGCAGTTGGTCTTTTTTTGTAGTAGTTAGGGTCTAATAGGCACTAGGCACAACTCGATAGGTTGAGATGATAGTGATATTTTCGCCTTTGAGCTACACAGAAACAATCCTTAGCCCCCTCTACCTACCTACAAGTAGATAGAACTAATTTCCCATTTCCCTGAGGCCTTGAGCACCCGCCACCGCCACAGAAATTGCCAAAGTTTATTTTATAGCTTCTTGACTAAATATATCAAAATTAATTTACATATCGGAATCGTCCAGTTACAAGTTGCATTATAATTTATTAAGTATAGATTATATTCATTGACTTATATGTATACTACACATATAAGTCAATGATTATATTATACCCACTTGAATTCATGCACCCATTTCAGGATTTCCTCGTCCTTAGCGTTGGTGAGATGGCGGTAGTCACCACCTGCGTGCCACGGGTACAAGGAATGGTATCTGCGAATACCGTACAAAATATTTAAAAATCTCTAAAAACGTATACTTAGGTACCTACTTAGTAAGTGTCGTAAAAGCGTTTTGGCGGTGTTTCACCCCCGTGCCTTGGAGAGCACGTAAAGCCGTCGGGCTTGCGCCAGATCTCTCTCCGGTCTTGTCGGATTTTTCGCCCTAAGTAAACGAACAGAGAGTGCACCTGTGTATGCGCACACACTTGTGCACTGAGTATAATATCTCCCGCGCAGATGGCAGCATCACTGTGGAGAATAGGCCGCCGTGGCCGAAATCCGGTCGGGAGGACATTAAATGTATTGTACCTTCGTCCAGATTCAGACAAAGAGTTCGTTCGTATGAGCGCTTGATAAATGTAGTTCAAACGAGCGCTAATTCAGTTGAGCTGCAAGGTTTTCCGTCATTAGCGTTTAGCCTTTATGACTCCTATTTCCCCTATTATTCACCACATTTACTCAAAACTTATTTAAATTCCCAATGTCGCCTGCTTATCGGTTCTTTATCGGATATACCATGGGGAGTGTGCTCTGGAACTTCACAACCTTGTTCCTCCTTCTCCGTTCTACCACAGAACAGCGAGAAACCGTCAGCGTTGGCACCCCTATGTCCAATGTAGTAGTCCAATGTAGGTGGTATGTAGTGGTTGACGTCCAATTTGCTCGCACGAAACGTTTTTGCTCGACGTTTCTGATACGAACCGCTAGGGTGTGGAACACCCTCCAAGCGCACGTGTTTCCTGCCACTTATAACTTAAGTACCTGCAAGGCAAGAGTGAATAGGCATCTTCTAGGCAAGCGCGTTCCAACCTAGACCTCATCATTGCTTTGCACTAAGCATGATTGTCGTCAAGCGCAAGCCTATCACCAATAAAAAAAAAAAAAATCTCTGATCTACCACTACATCTGAAAACATTTTGAAATTAATTAATGAATTATTGTATCATATTGCGAAAACACAAAGAGTGTGAAATAATGTATGGGTTGTAGCCTGATCATGTAGGTACGTAAAGCGTCTTCTCGGGCAGCGTGCTTGAGGAACTGGTAAAAGTATCTACTCGTCGTGGCTCGTAAATGCCGTATTTTGTGCTGTTTGGAGTAAGTTGTAGTACTTGAAAGGATGGATTGTAACCTGATCATGTAGAGCGCCTTCTCGGGCAGCGTGCTGCGGTTGTGCTTGAGGAACTGGTACATGTATTCGTCGTGGCTCCACGATATCAGCAGCTGGTCTAATCCGCAGTGGGGCTTGTACATGCCGTATTTTGTGCTGTTTGGAGTAAGTTATAGTATTTATAAGAAATTCTGATGGCTGATGCCAATCTTAAGATAGCTTTAGCGGATATTTTGGCGATCTTATTTGGTGAAATTCAGATAATTCATTCATAATTGATTCTGTTATTTCATTGTAACACATATTCAGACAAATAAATTCATTCATTCATTCATTCAATTAATGAGTCTGAGATTTGAGTAAGTAATTAATGCAGACTCCGCTAAACTCGCAGAGCGAAACTGCATGTACTCGTACAAGCACTTTCGCCAAAGAGCCAGCTGAAAGGACTGAGCGAGCAAAAAGTCAAAATTAGCTCGCTCATAAAAGCAAATGTAAAACATTTTTTTAGTGGAAATGTAAACCCATTTTGTCTACGTTTACATCAGAGTCCGTTCCGCTTAACCATTTCCCGCTCATTACCCTTGCAGTGGAAAGTTACAAACCCCGCTAATGACGTCCATTTTCAAATTGAAGACGACCTACATAATTATTGTACCTACTGTATTTACTTGTATTTGTTGTTATTACTTGCGCTTGTTATTACTTGTAGGTATTTGTTATTATTAGTTATTGTTAGCATCCTTTTAGAGCATGACAGGTGAAAAATTATTTACAAATGCCTAAAAACCTTAAATCCTATTAAAAAATAAACAAAATTCAAAATAAAAATTCACCTATTCTGGTATGACTGATCGTCCAGATTGCTATCGTTGTCACTCAGAGAGCAAGAAAATATATCTATCGTTTTCATTCAGGTATTAGATATGTTTGGCTATAAGATTAAGGGTGCGGAGTGCACGCGGTAGCAGCGCCACCTTGACAAGGTTGGTGCGTACTAGCAGTGGCAGCGGTACCGTGCGTTGTTGTTATTACTTGCGCTAGTTATTACGTGTATTTGTTGTTATTACTTGCGCTAGTTATTACGTGTATTTGTTGTTATTACTTGCGCTAGTTATTACGTGTATTTGTTGTTATTACTTGCGCAGGTTATTACGTGTACCTAGTTGTTGTTATTACTTGTATTTGGGGTTGTGTGTGTCCGGGTTGTCCCGGAAGCTGTCCGCGCCGTACACGATGGAGTCCGCCCATGCGCAGCCCACAGGGAACGTGTCCCCCACCACGCACCATTGCGGCTCGCCGTAGAACGCCATTATCTGGACAAAGATTTTTAACTTGTAGACACAAATTTAAAAAAAATAATTAACCAGTGATATGATAGCAAAATGATAAGCACTGATAGCCTAGTGGCTTAGTGTAGGTATATACACGCCCGGCTGCCTATTCTAGGTTCGATCCCCGGGCACTAACTTTTCGGAGTTAGGTAGGTACTTACGTGCTTTCAAAGAAATTAACACGTTTTGTAGTTGAAACAACTGAGACTACTTTTTATCCCAGAAAATTAAGGAGTTCCTGCGGGAATAAAAAAAACTTAAGCCACGCGCACGAAGTCGCGGGCATCAGCTAGTTGAATATATGGCCAAAACATTCAAATCCCGTTAATAATAATTGTCATTTTATTATTTTGCTAAAGCAATTTCTTATCAGCCATTAAATATGACGTCAAAATTCAAAACATACCTACCTACACGAGCATTTAAATAAAAACAGTTTTATCATAAATTTTAAATAATAATATTAATCGTAATGAAAATAATATTCGATCGGAACGCGACGGCAAGACGCAACGATTATTTTTAACTAGCTGATGCCCGCGACTTCGTCCGCGTGGTTGAAGTTTTTTTGATTCCCGCGGGAACTCCTTAATTTTCCGGGATAAAAAGTAGCCAATGTCACTCTCCAAGGGAGGGGCACAATCTTGAAAAGATTAAAAACTTAAAAAACGATTAAAAATTGATAATTGATTAAGCGTATGGATTTGACTCCAGCAATTCTCAGGACTGCGGTTACTTATGTATCTTTTCTCACCTCCGGGCGGAAAGCGTCAATTTTCCTCCCGCTGCGCTAAACGAAAATGCCGCTTTCCGCCTCCGTCGAGGAGAAAAATAGTATACACACCACGGGCAGTAAATAAGAAAGCCTCAGATCACATGTTTATTGACCTCGGCTTCGCCTCGGACAACAATTACATGTGATCTGAGACATTTCTTATTTTACTGCCCTAGATGCGTAATATACTATTTCATCCCATGTATTCGAAAAGGACGACTTGGTTCGCCTTTATGTGCGCCCAAAGGTGGTGTTTTCTTTATGAAACTTTTAGCGGGCAGTAATGAGTTTTTAATCCTCTTTATACTCGTAAGTGCGCCGCAATTATCTTTGCCGCGCACTTATTGAATTTGGAACATCTTAGTGTTCAGCGCCAACGCAAATTGACGACCTCCGTGGCGCAGTGTTGAGCGCTGCTGTCTTAACGTGCGGAGGTCCAGGGTTCGATCCCCGGCAGGGTCAATTTAGGAATTTATAATTTCTGAATTTTAACTAACGAAAGGGCTATATGGATATATATATTAAAAAAAAAAAAAAAAAAAAAAAAAAAAAAAAAAAAAAAAAAAAAAAAAAAAAAAAAAAATTAAATAAATATTATTATAAAGGCGAAAGTTTGGATGGATGTGTGGATGTATGGTGGTATGGATGAGTATTACTCAATTACGCCCGAACGGCTGAACGGATCTGGATAAAATTTGGCACATGAGATAGATTTCAAAAAAAAAAAAAAAGATTATAGTCTGGAAATAGCACATATGCTTTTTATCCCGGGAAATTAAAGAGTTCCCGCGGGAACCAAATTTTCTCATACAGGGTGATGAAAAGTAGAGTGTATCATTCGGGCGCAAATATATTTTTGGCTCGGGCGACGTACTTTGAATCCCTCGCTTCGTTCAGGATTCTACTAAAGAATCCCTCGCTACGCTCAGGATTCTACTCTAGAATCCCTCACTTCGTTCTGGATTCAAAAAAGCGCCCTCGCCGTAAAAATATTATTTTGCTCCCTTATAATACAATCTACTATTACATTAACGTACCTAATTGTAAATACTTATATTTTATTTTTTCCAAAAGAGCAACATTTCATTTTTTCTGGTGACAGAAAAAATGAAATGTTGCTGGCTCATTTTTTGCGCAAAGGATCAGCCTGGCTGTCCAGCGCGGAAATGCAGCCAGTATTCTCGCCACCATTCCACGCGGGCATGATTTATATAGTAATTTATAGGATAGGCTAGCTAGCTTTAATTACTATTGTAGGTATTGTTTTCAATAAAGGTTAAAAAAAAATTTAATCTGTGGTCAAAAAAAAAAAAAGAGCAACCACCGAGTTTCTTGCTGGTTCTTCTCGGTAGGAACGGCATTCCGAACCAGTGGTAGATTCATTCGACTATTCTTATGCACTTGTAAAAAGTCTATTTGAATAAAAAACTTTTCAATTTGAATTTGATTGTCATTACTGGCAAAGTGGACGGGAAGAGACCTCGGGGGCGTAGCCCGATGCGCCGCACTGGTCAGATCAAATCCGCACCGCTCTCGATAGCAAGGTCCACGAAGTCCTGCATGTTGCAAAAGACGCAACATTGTCCATAGAAGGATAATTGGTGGAAGGCCCGAAGGGTCACGACGCTCAGTAATGGGGAATACTGTTAAATTGTGTGTGTATGCCCTAAATATTATTATCTGTTACTGTATTGTCTATTACTTATAGACTATGGCATACTCTTGACACTCCTCTTCCTCTTTGGTCTCTGCCCCCTGACCGTGAATACGTGATGTGAATATTGTGATTACACTAAATAACAGAATATAATTTAATAATGTAGTGAAAGTGTTTTATTCCAATTTCCATTTCTCTAGACCGTCAGCTCAATTTACTGCTCACTATACTCTTGAGAAATAATATATCGAAACTCACTGCTAAATAAAACCTCCAATAAATACGACGCAAGGAGGAGAGGCGCGATTACCTTGCCCAAGTCATGGATGAGTCCAGTGAGCTGGAACCAGTCCTCGTGTGGGTGGTCGTGTCGGATCCTCTCAGCGGTCTGGAAGGCGTGCACGATGTTGGGCAGGTCGGTGTCGGGGTCCGACTCGTCCACCAGCTCGTTCAGCTTGATGAGCGCGTCCTTCACTGTTGACTTGAAGTGGTTGAATTTCAGCCATTTCTCGCGTTTCTCTGTTAAACAATTTAGGGTCTTACTACACAACTTTTAGAGTTCATTTTACAAGTTTTCTACAAGTCATTACCACTCTAAAACCACTCTCTACTCGTAGATAATAGTAATAGGACACACTGGATATAATAGGACATAAGTTGTTAGACAATATTCTCGATAGGCTACAACTTTAGTAACCTTTCGTAAAGACAAAGAAAGTTATTTCCTCATAATATTTCAATATTACCTATCCTATGTCGTCATTAGGGCGGGCGGTTAAGTTTTATTTCGGTTTGCTTCATTCACTTTTCATTCCTAAGACTTTTGTTTAAATATCACTTTCTTAAGCATTGAAGGAAAACATCGAGAGAAAAGCTTCTTGCTTGAAAGTTCCTCATAATGTTCTCAAAGGTGTGTGAAGTCTGCCAAGTGCCAGTCCACACGTGTCAAAGTCTGCCAATCCACACTTAAGTAGTAAGTACCTATACGGTTAATGGTACGTGTACTTACGTTTCACAAGATCGACGGTAACATTAGTGTGCATAGTATAGTAGGTCCTTCGAACGCGCTCCTTGATAGGATCAGCATCGTCCACGCTGTAGTCGCGGAAGGCTTCTATGGGCTTGTCGTGGAACGCGGGCTCCGGACGCAGGAGCTGCGACGGGTCTATCATGGAGATAGGACTTTTCTGGAATAAGGAAGATTTACTTATCCTGAACCGCTCCAACTTAAAACTCATATCTTTTTTTGTATTAAGCACTAGCTGATGCCAATGACTTCGTCCGCGTGAAAAAAGTTTTTGAATTCCCACGGGAACTCCCTACTTTTTCGGGGATTATCTAATATATAGCCTATGACACTCACAAATAATGTGCTTTCGATTAGTACCAGAATTTTCAAAATCGGTTCAGTAGATCCAGAGATTACCTACCCCCAGTGGCGTGCAGTTCATAGAGGCATAAAAACACCGCTTACCCAAATGGAAATACGTCAATGCTCATTTTTCATCATGACAGTCAGTAAATAGGTAGTCTTGACTAACTAATGCCTACCCTAGCTTCAAACCCAGTGCATGCCACTCTCTAATTTGAATAAAAGATCCTTATGGATCAGATGCAATCCAATAAATCTAGATATGGATCCAATTACTTATAGAGTAGGTAGCTCTAACTTCAATTATTTTGGACTGATTTGGGGAGTTCACTAAGAAATGATACATTTTAAAGCCCCTCTGGATTCAGGACCCTTACTCTGAGATTGATCGAATTTAAAATACGGTCTCACTAAGTGAGGTGAATCACATTTGCGTCAAACTAAAATGGACCCAAAAACTCTTGATTTAAAGCCACAAATTCAGTGCAACCGATTCAAATTTCGAAACGTATCGTTTGGAGCGCTAGATGTGAATGCATACACGAAATTGAGCTCTAAATTAATAAGATTAAGATTCATTTTAGTTTGATGCAAATGTAATTCACCTCACTTAGTGAGACCGTATTTTAAATTCGATCAATCTCAGAGTAAGGGTACAGATCTAGAGAGGCTTTAAAATGTAGCATTAGCGTTAGGGGGGGTCCGCCCGATCCTTAGTCCGCCACTGATTTACAGAAACAGTCCAGTTACTGTTAATTTATTAATAGAGTTGAAAATATACGGATTGGTTCACCATTCAGCCCATAAATCGACAGACATTATATTATTTAAAAAGTGGAAGCGCACCACAACAGCATATTAACGTCCCACTGCTGGGCACAGGCCTCCACTCTCATAGGAGAGTGGGAATTAGAGCTTAGAGTTTAGACCCACCACGCTGCTCCAATGCGGGTTGGCGCGCTTTAAGGACTATTATCATACTAGATGATGCCCGCGACTTCGTCCGCGTGGATTTAGCTTTTTTAATTCCCGCGGGAACTCCTTCATTTTCCGGGATAATCTATGTCCTTCCCCGGGATATAACCTACCTCTATACCAAATTTCAGCAAAATCGGTTGAAAAGATGGGCCGGGAAAGCGTAGCAGACAGACAGACAGACAGACATACTTTCGCATTTATAATATTAGTATGAATTAGCGATAATAACCGGGACCGACGACGGCTTAACGTGCTCTCCGAGGCACGGGGGAGAAACACCACCAACTTCCTAACTCCGGGCTAGTACTGAGAATTTCTAGTCAGAAAACCCCAATTCTTCATTATTACGGGGCCCGACCCGGAACTCAAACCCGGGACCTCGTCGGCCGCAGTCGAACATGCTAACCACTAGACCAACGAGGCAGTTAAGGAAGAGGCAGGAAGCGCACATTATTATTATAAAATTTAATTTAATTGATACTTACTACTTGGGCTGCCATTTTTCCAATATTTAGTACTGATGCTTTACGATCCGGCAGATCAAAAGCGTTTATCAATGAAGAGATGTCATCTCGGCTTATATTTATAGCCGTATGCAATAGGTATCAAGTGCTTGTCTTCTATTGATAAACAATACTTCATTTAAACTAATGATTATCATAACTTGTAAGCATGAGCAATACATTTCTTTAGTGCTATCACAAGGATTTAGAATAGGTGTTGATGCACGCCCCTTTGTCTTATGACTTTAATCCGCGCTGAGGCTATAAAGATTATTAAAATTATAATCCGTTTAGTTATATAGCTTAAGATAGAAGATTAACACATTGCATAGAGCGCAAGCTAATTGTTATTTATGCGTGTGTAACGTGACGAATATTGGTTGGTATGTTCGACTGCGGCCGACGAGGTCCCGGGTTCGAGTCCCGGGTCGGGACATAATTGAGTAGGTATTGGGGTTTTCTGACTAGAAATTCTCAGTATGAGCCCGGAGTTAGGAAGTTGACGGTGTTTCACCCTCGTGCCTCGGAGAGCACGTTAAGCCGTCGGTCCCGGTTATTATCACTAACATGATAATAGTCGTTAAAGCCCGCCAACCCGCATTGGAGCAGCGTGGTGGGTCTAAGCTCTAATTCCCTCTCCTATAGAGTGGAGGCCTGTGCCCAGCAGTGGGACGTTAATGGGCTGTAGTGGAGTGGAGTGGTGGACATAGTTAATGTATTTTACCAATCCATTTCGTCCATTTTTGTCGTTTAGGACAACGCGGAACTGTTAACGCGGTTAGTGTGTCTTATGTACCTCACTGAATGCTGGTGAAATTTTACGCTGATCTTTAAAACAGTCATAATAGTCATACTTATATATATATCTTTTTTAATCCACTACAAGTTAGCCCTTGACTGCGATCTCACCTGATAGTAAGTGATGATGCAGTCTAAGATGGTATAGCGCGTTACCTGTTAGGGGCATGGCAGTTATATTAAACCCACACCCCTATTCGGTTTCTACACGGCATACTACCGGAACGCTAAATCGCTTGGCGGCACGTCTTTACCGGTAGGGTGGTAACTAGCCACGGCCGAAGCCTCCCACCTTAGACTGCATCTTCACTTACCATCAGGTGAGATCAAGGGGAAACTTGTGAATAAAAAAAACGCTAGTGTTTAAGCTATAAGTCCGTTGTTTGTTTTTTCAAGTCAATGATGATACAGATTGCAATATCGAAACGCTCACGTCCTAAAAAGAGTTGGTCAAAAACAAAATCGGCCGATTCGATTGTCTGTGGTAAATGAAAAGTTCGGACGTTAAATCGTTACCAAATCGGTGATAAAAGTCGGCCCGATTAATCGGACCTACAAAGTCTAACGTGGGCTGAGTCCCTTAAGCACTTCTATATACCTTCTTTTTCTGAATTCTGTGGTTTCAAACTACAAGTTACCTACAAGAAAAGCGTTAAAACTACTGTCTTAAAAATAAAACAACATATAAAATTAAAAGTAGGTATATTTATTTCATTATCTACAACTGTTGTGATAGATTTAAGACAAATTTTAATCTACTGTAAAATATAACTAATCTTTCTTATAACTATTTGATATCTTCATATTTATGGGGTACTTAAAAAAGTAAAGTGTTTTTACAGTAAAAAAATTAAGAGAATTTTCGTACCATGACAATTATTAATAAAATTATTATTCTTGGAAATTGTATAGTACATTTTATTATGTATTTTCGAATTGAAACAACCTGAATCTTACTTAACAAATGCTTAATTAAAATGTCTTTTATACAATGTACTTTATTATAAATTATTTTCTTCATTTAAAACGTCAAAACAAAGACTCCCCTCGGGTTTGCGCAAAAATTATTCTCTATCCGCACTAGATACGGAATCCTCATCAGTATCGCTTGACCATTCCCCCTCGCTATACTCTCTATCTTTCTTCCTTTTCTTCCTCTCAATCTCCTCTTCACTCGACGAGTCCTGTTGCGGAAAAGTAGGGGGATCATCAATACCTTGCAAGCCTAACTCCTCAGTGGGAGATAGCGTCCTTAGCTCTTTCAGTGTGTTGGTTAAGTCTATGTGGATCTGTGGAGGTGGATCTTCTTCCTCTAGCTCAATTTCTTGTCTCCTTTTCTTTTTGTTTTTCGACGGTTTCCTATCTTTCCTCCGCTTCTTCTTTTTTGAACTGTGAAATGAAAAGGGGATCTGTTATTCTCAATAGTTAACAGTGATAGTGTGATTTTTTTGTAAGATTACAACATTTTACAACTTATTTTTATTTTTAGACTACAAATACACAGCGATCTTCACGATTGGCAGACTAAAATCACTAAAGGTTAGGAAGACTCCTTCGCTCCGCCTCAAGAAAGTCCGAACGTTCGTTAGTTGTAATGAGCGTACTCTCTTATAATAACCCGTTGTCCTAGGTGAGCGATAGAAGCGACGCCGCAGATTTAACATAGCCTTTAATAGCATAAACATGTTTTTTTAAAGTTTTTTTTCAAATTTAGTGTTAAGAATAGCTGTAAGAGGCAAGTTGAAAGTGGCATTTACAGATGAATCCCACATGATCTTTCTTGATAACGTAATCTGAATGATACTTTCTAACATAATATCGGTAACATGGCATTATACTGCTAGTGTTTATCTCGAGTGGTCTAAGCCTAGCTAAGTCTCACCGATGAAATTATCTCTACACAAATAAATGGCATGTATGACAATCAAATAAATATTATAAATGCGAAAGTTTGGATGGATGTATGGATGTATGGATGCATGGATGTTTGTTACTCAATCACGCTCCAACGGCTGAACGGATCTGGATGAAATTTGGCACAGAGATAGATTATAGTCTGGAATAGCACATAGGCTACTTTTTATCCCGGAAAATTAAAGAGTTCCCGCGGGAATCGAAAAACCTCAATCCACGCGGACGAAGTCGCGGGCATCAGCTAGTAATTAATATTTTAAAAAAATTGTGCGCGTTGATTTTTTATTATTTCCGCCTTTTATTTTAATATTAATATTATTTCGTTACAATCGGTTGAACAGCTGGGATGAGAAAGCAGACAGATAGACAGACAGACACACTTTCAGATTCATAATTTTAGTATGGATTTGAAAAATAACGAACCTTTCATAGTCCGAATCTTCTTCAGATGATCTGTAAACAATGAATGATTTATTTAAAAAAAGTCAATATTTACAGAAAACAGCATAATTGCTACAAGATTTTTGAAGCGCAAGTCAGGCAAAGTCAGGCCACATAATTATTTTTAATAATATAATTTGTAAGAAGGGTTCTAATTTTAGCAGTCTATGTATGTATGTCTGTATTTATGTATGTTCCACCGTAACGCCTAAACTACTGAGCCGATTTTGATGAATGAAGTGTCAGTTGATTCGATATTACGGTCCGAGTGACTTAAGCTACATTTTATACGATCAAAATCGATATGACAGATGTTGCATCCAAAATGAAGAGAGGTTTTTTTCTGTAGTAGGTTTTTTTAATTAATACCTATATTACATACTGCTTGTTTAGAAATTAAGTAGTGAGTATAGGCCAGATTACAGATTACTTGTCTTATTTCTTCCCTTTTGTAATCCATACAAAATAAACATAAACATAAACATTCATCATAAACACGAAAGTGCGTCTGTCTGTCTGCTACGCTTTCACGGCCCAACTACTCAACCGATTTTGATGAAATCTGGTACAAAGATAGTTTACATCCCGGGGAAGGACATAGGCTACTTTTTATCCCAGAAAATTTTCAGAGTTCCCGCGGGAATCAATAAACATCAATCCACGCGGACGAAGTCGCGGGCATCATCTAGTACTAATATAAATAATAGAACGTTACCTGTTTTTTTTCCGTTTGCTTTTTCTGTGCTTGTCTAATTCACCTTCGTATTCTGAAACAAAAACGTTTATAAAAGTGAACAATCGCTTTTTATAGTCGATTTAAGTTTTAAGCAATTAAAAAATCATTTGCTTTTAACGGTAAAGAAAAAAAAACGTGAGGAAACGTTTGTCTGGTGGGAGGCTTTGGCCGTGGCTAGTTACCACCCTACCGGCAAAGACGCACCGTCAAGCGATTTAGTGTTCCGGTACGATGCCGTGTAGAGACCGACCAGATGGGTTTGGGTTTAATATAACTGCCATACCCCTAACAGGTTACGGGCTACAGTTATCATGTTAGACTTACTTCATCATCACTTACCATCAGGTGAGATCGCAGTCAAGGGCTAACTTAAAGTGGAATAATAAAAAAAACTGCATTCCCGAGAGTTAAATTTGTGTGAAGTCTTAACGTTCTCAAAGGTGTGGATACCCTGCCAGCGTGGTAGACTATGGCCAAACACTTATCATTCTGAAAGGAGACGGCGACTGGTTGAGATGAATATATTCTGATTTTAAACCATCTTACCTCTCTTTTCTTTGCGTCTTCGCTTTTCATGCCGCCTTCTCTTTTCCTCCTGTTCATTTTTCTTCTTTCGCAGCGATTCTAACGTATCAACCTGATAGAAAATTTAAAAAATCGTAAAGCGGCTTGTAAAAATTGCATCTTGCTTATGCATAATGTAATAAAACTTATTCACCATGGAGAACTCAGCTGTGTTCAAATATTACATCAAAATAGGTGTAATATAAAAAAAATACTATTTTCTACGATATCTTACGGTATGAAAGTATGAACTCAATTTATTGAAAGGGGTTTAAATATTTTGGCCTACCTACCATCCCGCCATCAAAATATAAACATAATATAACATAATATAAAATAACACAGTAATATTTTAATTTTTTAAATAAAATAAAAACATATTATGAAAATATATAACTGTAGGGATTTTGCCTCTGCCTTCCTTGAAGCTACGGTAAACTATGCCCTCAGGCATCGACCACACAACCAATAGACGCCTAATTACTATGCTTTCGTAATGCAAACAATTCAGTCAAATGACTCAAGTAAGCGGGCGCGGGGTACTAAACGCTGATTGGTCTACTTAAGGTCAAAAAAATCATAAATCAAATGGGATCGGGTCCTAACTCCTAATAATTATTTATCGATAATTAATTATCGATATACTCTAATTAATATTCAAATAACTCGGTAGGTTTTGTTACAAGGGCGTGGAATTATATAAGACCTATTAAGTCTGATGTGTTGTCTGAAAGTGTTCGCCCTATATGAGGAGTCTATTAGTTGTATGGTCGATGCCCTCAGGCCAAAAGTCTGAACAGAAAAACACGTCCTTGCAGTAGGTTGTCATATTGGACTTCAGTTAATCCAGGGTCAGCTGCACTTCTGTCATCTGCGAACAACCAGATCTTCGCGAACCATCTGCAGATGCTCCATGTTTGACACATTTCTATAGTTACCTGTGGTTCCACCTAGTGGAAATACACATGAATGTGTCAGCGTAGAATTGTAAATACCATTATATTATAACTAGATGATGCTCGCGACTTCGTTCGCGTGGATTGAGGGTTTTTGATTCCCGCGGGAACTCCTTAATTTTCCGGGATAAAAAGTAGCCTATGTCCTTCCCCGGGATATAACCTACCTCTATACCAAATTTCAGCAAAATCGGTTGAAAAGATGGGCCGGGAAAGCGTAGCAGACAGACAGACAGACAGACACACTTTCGCATTTATAATATTAGTATGGATCTATCTTCGCGAGATTGCTTACAATTTAACGCATTATTTTTCGGTAGATTTATTTAATCGTATGGCGTAGTACTAATAAGCATTTTTATAAAAAGAACGCTTATTTTGCCTGTACGCTGTTCGCCTTCGACACGAGCAGGGAGGTAGAAGGTAGTTCCTGCGGACGTGAGCGACGGGGCAGCCCCCGTAGATCCCATCCCTCGGTAGATTATAATCTACTAGATGATGCCCGCGACTTCGTCCGCTTGGATTAAGATTTTTTGATTCCCGCGGGAACTCTTTAATTTTCCGGGATAAGCAGTAGCCTATGTCCTTTCCCGGGATATAACCTACCTCTATACCAAATTTCAGCAAAATCGGTTGAAAAGATGGGCCGGGAAAGCGTAGCAGACAGACAGACAGACAGACAGACAGACACACTTTCGCATTTATAATATTAGTATGGAATTAGTATGGATTAGGTATATGAACCCGATAGAACCTAATCTATTAGGATATTTATGTCTAACCCTAACCTAACCTAAAAGATTGATCTTTTAGGTTTAGGTTAGGTTAGAAGAGGAAGAACAAGAAAACATAAATGCAATAAATATTCCAAAAATCGACACTCAGAACATTGAACGGTTCACAATCTTTCGACAGTTCACAATCTCGCGAGATAGATTATAATCTAACGGTATTTACAATTTTACGGTGACAAATAAACTAAAATCTATCTCAGTGCCAAATTTCATCCAGGTCCGTTCAGTCTTTCTGGCGTGATTGAGTAACTAACATCTATCCATCAAAACTTTCGCATTTATAATATAGGTATAGATATTATATAGATAAAAATCTGGTAGCACTGGGAATGTTAAAAAATGTTGTGTAATTATAAATCCTACTATATACCATGGCGCTAGCGAGCGAGGTGTGGGGCAAAGCCGCAGCGGCAGGGTCCACTCCAACCTTCTTGAGGAACTCGGCCGCTCTCCGTCTCCTCTCCTGCTGTTTCGTCTTATCCGCCTCCGTTTCATATTCGCCTGAAAAGAGCGCGATAAATTAAAAACATCCGACACGACCGGAGAGACATGACCGGTCCAGAGACTCAGGAACGATGGTTTTACGCGCTCTCTCCGAGACACGGGGGTCAAACACTTCCAATTGGGTATTTGACAACTATCCAAATATTAAATTACTAAATGATTCCCGCGACTTCGTCCGCATGGATTAAGATTTTTTGATTCCCGCGGGAACTCTTTAATTTTCCGGGATAAAAAGTAGCCTATGTCCTTCCCCGGGACACAATCTACCCCTGTACCAAATTTCATCAAAATCGATTAAAAAGATGGGCCGGGAAAGCGTAGCAGACAGACAGACAGACAGACAGACAGACAGACAGACAGTCTCAGATCTCGTTTATGATTTATATTATAATGTTAAAGACTCAAAACCCAAAACCACGCGACCGAAGTCGCGGGCATCGTATTAATGAACTTATTAATGAAAATAATCCTCACCTTTAGAATCCGACTGGTCTCCAGTTAAATCTATCATTTCATCAGAATTATCTTCCAACGATATAATCTCACTTTCCAGTTCATCTTTATATTTCTTTCTTTTCTTTTCACTTTCTCTATCTCGTTTCCTCTCCCTTTCCTTTTCTCTATCCGCACTCCTTCTCTCAGTTCGCCTTTCTCTATGCTCCTTGGACCGATACTCTTTTTTCCTAAAGATAAAAATAATTGTTTAAATATCACTAATAGTAGATAGTAGCCAAGGGCTGTAAGGCATCAATTGCAGCCCGAGATATTTAGGCGCACGAGCACAGCGAGGGCGCCTATAGTTCGAGGGTGCAACTGATGCTTACACCCGAGCTAACTACTCTGCTTTAGATAGATAGATAGATAAATACTTTATTGCCACACAAAACATTAAAAAGAAACAAAAAAGTGAACAAACAAAAACAAATAAGTGCGCAAAGGCGGTCTTATCACTAAAAGTGATCTCCTCCAGCCCCCCTAGCATGGGCCGAGACAATTTTCTCCCCGAGGGAAGGATAAAATTTTTATTCTTATATAAATAAATAAAAACGCTAAATAACGGTGGATAGATAGTCCCCCGAGTCCCCGTGAAATGTCAAACGGGGATAAACTTCTCCTCTCCCCTGTTGCCGTGCTCTGAGAAGAGGATAAGTTAATTTTATCCCTTGTCAGTGGATAAAATCGGGGGATAAAATTTTTATCTCCGGCCCATGCTAGCCCTGCAGACAACCTTTAAATAAAGAAACAAACGCAATGAAGCGGGATAGTGCAACAACACTAGTACATATAATATACTACATAAACTACTGCTTTACATCTCGATTGTGAGGTAAGTAGGTCCTTATTACCCCCAAATGGAGCTTGAAGGTGACCAATTAGCGCTCTAGGGTAATAATGTAGCTAGAAAAGCCCTAGGGCGGTAAGTAATTTAAAAAAAAACTCTTCACTCTTTCAAAAAGTTCGTGTACATCTAACCATCATACTTTTTTTAATTACTTACCGCCCTAGGGCTTTTCTAGCTACATTATTACCCTAGAGCGCTAATTGGTCACCTACAAGCTCCATTTGGGGGTAATAAGGACCTACTTACCGAATATGAGAGATGTAATAGTACATTGTTACCCTAGGGATGAAAGTAACTTATTTAGTCCCGAGACGGGGTTTGGCGCCCGAGCGTAGCGAGGGGGCCTATAGTTCGAGGGACTAAATAAGTCTTTCATCCCGAGGTAAACACTGTGCTTTTCATTACGAATATAAGGAAAGTCAAAATAAAAAGTCTATGAATCAGTTGTCTTTACTTTATGAATAAAGTCTATCTTTCTTCTTGTCTATGGATGCACTCGGGTATTTAAAAAAAAAAAAAAAAGTCGTGTTTCATTTGAACTCCAATAAAAATTCAGTTGAAAACGATTCTCCCTAGGGCTGAAAAGTATTACTTTCAACCCGCTTCTCAGGCAACTTCAAACCTACTTTCCGTGTATGAGTAATGAAAAATAATTTTCGCAGTCTCTTAAATAGCAAAATATTCGATTTCAAAATATCTATTAAACTCTATTATTTTGAATTTATAAAAACAAAGTAAGGATAATTTGAAAGGTCAACATTCTCGTAAATATTATAAACTAGTAAATATGCAAAAAACCTATTTATTACTTGTTATATCCAAACACTTAGACGCTAAAATAAAATGAAATCTACCTTTCGTGATGTTTTCTTTTACTGGGACTCTTCTTTTCTCTGTCTCTGATCTTCTCATCTCTTTTCTCTGGCGATTTCTCGGTTTTAATTTCTTCATCTCTCTGTATGTGTTCTTCTGGTTTTGGTTCTTCTCTTATTGGTTCTTTTACCTGTGAAGATGGCTTAGTTTAAAATAAGTATATAAAATTATAAATGCGAAAGTTTGGACGGATGTATGGATGTATGGATGTTTGTTACTCAATCACGCTTGAACGGCTGAACGGATCTGGATGAAATTTGGCACAGAGATAGACTATAGTCTGGAATAGCACATAGACTACTTTTTATCCCGGAAAATTAAAGAGTTCCCGCGGGAACCGAAAAACCTCAATCCACGCGGGCGAAGTCGCGGGCATCAGCTAGTAAGTAATATTTTGAATGGTTGTGACGAAACTATATGGGTTCCTTCTTGTTTCGCAAAAGCGGAATGGAATGATCATTCTATAACAAAATTCCACAACCTATGTTAAACTTGCCTTTACAAAAGTTTAAGAAATCCATTAAAGATATGCTCCTGAAAAAAGCTTATTATACTGTTGAAGATTGTGTAAATGATAAAAGAGCACTCGCTCAAATAATGCTTACGACTGCGGTTACATATCTACACGTTGATGTACCAAATTGTAAATTAATTTTTTCAAAAGAGCAACCGCCAAGTTTGTTGCTCGTTCTTCTCAGTAGGAATGGCATTCCGAACCTGTGGTAAATTCATTCGACAATTCAAAAACACTTTTGAAATAAAACTCAAAGAATTAAAAAATACGACTGCCATAGTTAAATGATATTTTTTTGTGAATCACTGGATATTGAAATAGGTCACCCTATCATTTTTTTTAGGGTTCCGTACCCAAAAGGTAAAAACGGGACCCTATTACTAAGACTCCGCTGTCTGTCTGTCTGTCTGTCTCCAGGCTGTATCTCATAAACCGTGATAGCTAGAAAGCTGAAATTTTCACAAATGATGTATTTCCGTTGCCGCTATAACAACAAATACTAAAAATTAAAAAAATATATATATTAAGGGGAGTCCCCATACAATAAACGTGTTTTTTTCGTATTTTTTTGCTCAATATTAAAAACGGTAACAGGTAGACGGTTCAAATTTTCACAGAATATTAACTTGTATATTACCTTTCAAAATAAATAATTAAATATCAATAAAGTAAATATTAAAGGGGGGCTCCCATACAACAAACGTAATTTTTATTTTTAATACGTCATAAATCGTAAAACTTACTACAGGTTTGTACGGAACCCTCGGTGCGCGAGTCCGACTCGCACTTGGCCGGTTTTTTTTTATTTTATTAGCCTATGTCACCCGGAATAAGCTAAGGATTCTAACGATACCTCATTCATCAAACATACATACATACATACATACATGAACCCTGAAAACAATATACTCCTTTTTTCAGGCAGTCGTATAAATAAATATGAGTTTGAGTATGACAGAAAGCTAAAATAGGTTTTACCTGTTCTTTTATTTCCGGTATAGTGATAGCCCGAGCGGTCTTACTAGTAACTCTCTGCTCTATGGTTGTGACAACTGGCAGATTATTTATCTGTCCTACCTCCATCTTGTACACCAACACTGGAGGAATGTTGTTTGTTGCAGTTATCTGTGGTATGTTTGTCTTCGGCGGCTCTTTAGCTTCCTCGTTGGTCTCTGTCTTTGTTTCATCGTCTTCGGAGCTTGACTCGTAAGGTAGTGCTGGTTTGGGCAAGATCGGATCTGGCTCTTTGTGCTTCTTTATCGAGAACGATACCATTGGGGCTGTAAAGAAATCATCCATCCATAATTTTTTAATCTCAAAACCTGTCCTACGGTGATACTTGTAGTGATGCGAAAACCCCGTCAAAACGGCCCAAAGTTTTTCATGAACTTGGTTATATATTAAAAACACACACACCCAACATATATAACATAATATAGTACCATAAACTTATCTGGCCTGGTGGCCAAAATTGGAACTATAGTAGGCATCTAACCAGCGCGCCATCGTTGACCGTTTCCATGGCAACCAACGGTCGTATGATTCCCCGCGCGCGCGTCTCACCCCGCTACCCGCTCTCCCAACGCGTGGCGCGTGCGCCCCGCGCCGACAGTCCGCTGCTAGCCACCTAGCGACGATATACGCGCGCTTTCATAGTCTATGTACTTACCTATAGTTTTTCGTGTGACCCATTTTAAATTTATTTTGTTCTATTGTGTTTTATGTGATTATACTTTTATTTACTGTGCATAGGTTATTATTTCAATCTTCAACCTGTTACAGAACTAATTTTTATGCCTGTTTAAAAAAGGAGCCTACAAGGCAGGCCCTAGCCGGTTTACTCGGCTTTAAGACTTTCATCGGGGCACAATGTTGCCCCGCGCCCCACCCGGTTAAGGAGGCCCAGCCTCGAGGCCCGTACCCCCGCTAGGCCTTCACGGGCCAACCGGAGAAGACCCAGAACACAAAAAAGGAATGCCGTTTTAAGGAATTGGGTATTTGACTACTAGTGAAATAAATTATTTCTTAGTGATTATTAAATAAAGGATCTCCCAAAAGTCGGAATATCCACGTCCACTGCTAGTTTTATTTTGAATAACCATTTAAAACTATCGATTAAAGTAAAAAAAGTGCGTCGAACTTTGATGACGTCACAACTTAAAATTTCATATAAAATCCATACAAAGCACGCGTTTTGACATTTGAATAAAAGTTGCTGATTTGACTGGTTGTCAAATACCCAATTATAGTTTTAATATTATATGGACGACATCACACAGCGTCACCCGCCACGCGCCCGTTCTGTCAATGCGTGGTGCCAGCGTGGTGAACTATGGCCCAACCCCTCCTCATTCTGAGAGGAGACTCGTGCTTATTAGTGAGCCGGCAATTAGTTGAAAATGATGATGATGATGGGTTGATGATCAATTTTTTTTTCTGAAACAATGGTAAAACTTACCCGTTTTATCCTGTTTGGGCTGTTCTTTGTCCTTTCCATTCACATCTACCCCCCTTTTCTCTTGCATCAGCCTTTTATAAAAAGGATGATACAAGTTATCAGGCTCCAAGAAAGTAAAGCGCGGATCATTCTTGGACCGAACAATTTCCTCGAACTCGTCGCCATTTCGTGCAACGTAGGCCGCCATTTTGTCAATAACGGTTTTGACGTCTTCTGGTGGTGTTATTACTATGTTGTCTTTGCTGTCTGATGATGAACTGTCGTCGAAATCTGTTAAAATAATATAAATGATTTTTTTATGTACGTAAATAAAAATGTAGAAACAACAGAGAAGACAAAGATTTATGTGGTGTGGAGAATATCGCGGGCTGCAAGTTCAAGATACACACTGTACCACATAGATTTACCTTCTGTGGCGGATTATAGCGAATTAAATTTCTAGTTTTTTCAATATCATGGACTTCCGCAAAGTAACGCCTGCTTCTATCCAAACTTATCTGACCCGGTGACAATGGGGCTGATTCTGTAGTGCACAATCTCTAAACTAAACTAAAATGAATTATTGCTAACCCTTTCATAACAGTCCACATTTGCCTGGTGGGAGGCTTCGGCCGTGGCTAGTTACCACCCTACCGGCAAAGACTTGCCGCCAAGCGATTTAGCGTTCCGGTACGACGCCGTGTACAAACCGAATAGGGGCATGGGTTTAATATAACTGCCATGCCCCTAACAGGTTAGCCCGCTACCATCTTAGACTCCATCATCACTTACCATCAGGTGAGATCGCAGTCAAGGGCTAAACTGTAGTGGTTAAAAAAAAAAAAAGTCTCTTCGGAAAGGGACAGAACTAGTTTTAAAGTTGTAATTTTTGTTTAGTTTAGAGATTGTGCACTACAGAATCAGCTCCAGTGTCGCTGTTATCACATTTAATGTTACCAATGACTCTATATAGGTATAAAAAAAAACATACGCGCCGAATTGAGAACCTCCTCCTTTTTTGGAAGTCGGTTAAAAATGAATCCCTATTTCCCTTGGTCACGGCATCACGCGTGAACGGCTGGACGGGTTGACCAATTTCGCTAATTCTTTTTTTGTTAGGTTTGTCTGGACCCCGGGATGGTTTATATTCACAATTGGACCCGGTAGGGGGCGCTGCAATCGGGTTCGAGGGTCCCGCCAAACCACGCGGACGAAGTCGCGGGCATCAGCTAGTAATAATTAAAAATAAAATAAAATAACTACAGTCATAAAAATTAGTTTCAATTTTGGCCACCGGGCCAGATAAGTTGTAAAATACTAACCTGATACGTCACTATCGCTGTCAGTATTGTAGTTCTTCATGAGGCTCAGGCCGGTGGACTTGGTGGCAGTTGGTTTCTGGTCGATCTGCGGAGGCGGAGGCGGCGTGTTGCTGGCTTGTGTGTGTGTTTGCGTGTTCGCCGGCGTCTGTGTGTGTGTGTACTGTTGGTACAGCGCCGCGTATTGCTGTTGCACTACTGGTGGTGTGGCTGGAAGGGAAAAAGTTAAGTTTAGCAATCAAATAAATATTATAAATGCGAAAGTTTGGATGGATGGATGGATGGATGTTTGTTACTCAATCACGCCCGACCGGCTGAACGGATCTGGATAAAATTTGGCACAGAGATAGATTATAGTCTGGAATAACACATAAGCTACTTTTTATCCCGGAAAACTAAGGAGTTCTCGCGGGAACCAAAAAACCTCAAAGTTTCATAAATGACTAGCGGATACCCGGCGTGTGGTACTACGCTTAAAGAAGAAAAAAAATCCATCTTCGCATTATTCGCCTTTTTAATAAAACCGGTTTGGGGCACATCGGTTGGATGGTTTCAAAGTCTTGTAGGACATAGAAACATTTATTGTGTTTTATATATACAGACTAGCTGACGCCCGCAAATTTGTCCGCGTGGAATAAATTTTTTTAAGTTCCTACGGGAACTCCTCAATTTTCCGGGATAAAAAGTAGCCTATGTCACTCTCCAGGTCTGCAACTATGCCCATGCAAAAAATCACGTCGATCCGTTGCTCCGTTGCAGTGTGATTGAAAGACAAACCAATAAACCAACAAACAAACACACTTTCGCATTTATAATATTAGTATGACTAGCTGAAGTCTCTACTCTTTCATTTTTCGGGATAAAAAGTAGCTAGCTAACTCCAAGCCAGGGATGTAACCTATCTCTGTACCAAAATTGGTTCAACAGATGGGCCATGATAGAGTAGTAGAAAGACAGACAGACCGTCTTTCCAATTTATTATTATTAGTCATTTAGTCATCACTATCAAGCATCCACTTGATAGTGATTTTGATGCCTGTTCTCTAATTCTGTGGCAATTTGGTCAAGTCTGGCTTCCGCCATGCCTAGTTTGTTTAGTTGCTTCACTATGAGTAAATATTGATTCGCTGGCGAGCACTACCAGGAATGAATCACTCTAAAGCGCTAGTAAAATCCTTCAACAAGAAGGCTGCCTCAGCGGCACTGGCGCTTAGCAGGAAAAACTTATGCATATTAGCGCGGGCACTGACGGGGCACTGTGGGCTGAACAGACATATGTTCAACCTTAGGCTCCGTGACACAGATGTGTGCAGGCTCTGCCGTGAGGCTGTAGAAACGCATTTGCACATTATCTGCAACTGCCCCGCTTTAATGCATAAACGGAGCCTCCTCCTTGGGGAGCACCTAGTGGAACCAGAGGAGGCAAAGAATATCCCGGCCAAGAAGATGCTGCTGTTCCTAGCAGCAAGTAGAACTTAACGTAAGAACGTAGAAGTAGTCGGGAACTTTAGATAGTGGCGATCACAATAGATCGGCAACGGTCAAAGTGATACCGGGTCTCGTCACAGAGCCCTGCAAAGCCGCATCAACAAGAAAGAAGAAGAAGATGAGTAAATAAATGATAAGTAAATAAATGATAATGATATGATATGGATATCAGTAACATACATAGTACATACCTTGGTCTTTGTTATTGTACATGACAGGAGCCCTGGAGATCTCCGCGTTGGCCCGGGGAGGTAATGGCTCAGTTCCGGGAGGGGCCACTTCCCCTGGAGCCAGCTCTGTGGTATAGGCCTCGTCCAGGGTGGCTTCTCCTCGCATCTTGGATATCAGTAGTGTGTAGTCACAGTCTGCTGATGGTTTGTAGTGGATACTTGGAATTGAGGGAGCCTGTAATTTCAATTAACAGATACTTGGAATTGTAGGAGCCTGTAATTCCAATTAACAGATACTTGGAATTGTGGGAGCCTGTAATTTCAGTTAACGGATACTTGGAATTGAGAGAGCCTGTAATTTCAATTAACAGATACTTGGAATTGAGGGAGCCTATAATTGCAATTAACAGATACTTGGAATTGTGGGAGCCTGTAATTTCAATTTTCAATTAACAGATACTTGGAATTGTGGGAGCCTGTAATTTCAATTAACGGATACTTGGAATTGACGGAGCCTGTCATTTCAATTAACAGATACTTGGAATTGAGGGAGCCTATAATTTCAAGTAACGGATACTTGAAATTGAGAGAGCCTGTAATTTCAATTAATGGATACTTGAAATTGTGGGAGCCTGTGATTTCAATTAACAGATACTTGGAATTGAGGGAGCCTGAAATTTCAATTAACGGATACTTGGGATTGAGGGAGCCTGTAATTTCAATTAACGGATACTTGGAATTGAGGGAGCCTGTAATCTGTCTGTTCACAAACTTTAAAATATTGACTCTCAAAGCTGTATAGTTAAAATTTCAAAGAAAGGGTACCACTGAAACTAAAATGTGAGCCAATTGGTTCATCTCCTCGAATATACCACATTGAATAGAGTATTTTAAAACTTTCTCTCGCCATCTTCGCGTCCATTCAAATGTCCTCAGACTTGTCATATTGTAATATATTATGAAATTAAATATACTCAGTTTATTGTTGGATGGTTCTTAAATATTGAATGAGATATCATAATATTATTATTATGTAATACTTACAGATTCAATGACTGTTGCCGCTAAACTGGGATGAAGATACTCTTCATTCATGTCATGTTTTTCTGTTGATAAACAAACATATAGTTAGAATGTAATGCAATAAAAATGGATGTATATCTTTGTATGTTTGTCCCTTATGTGATGCTATACTATTCATCCGATTGCGATAAAACTGTGTACCGTTGTTTTTGGGACTTGCGAAAAGTCTGGGTGGCGTGCGAGTCGTTCATACAAAGAGGCATTGCAATGCCTGTCAGGTGTTAGCTAGATAAATTATACCTGCTACCCTTATGACTTGTATTTTTTTGTTTCTGATTATTATTTATGTTATGGTTTCGTGTACAATAAAGAATATTTCATTCATTCATCCTAGACTGCATTATCACTTACGTATATCGTATATATGGGCTAACTTGTCATACATAATATTATAGTTGGGAAAGTGTGTTTTTTTGTTGGTTTGTCCTTCAATCACGCCGCAATAGAGCAACGGATTGACCTGATTTTTTGCATGGGTATACGTCTTGAGAACCTGGAGAGTGACATAGGTTACATTTTATCCGGGAAAATTGTGGAGTTCCCGTGGGAATTAAAAAAACTTATTCCACGCGGACGAAGTCCGCTATCAGCTAGTAGTGGAGTAAAAAAAACTAAAATACCTTCTACAACTTCAACAGCTTTCTCCGGCCACTTTCCAGCTTTGACTAGAGCAGTCAGTGCAGTATAGTATGCATGTAACACATTATCTTTGTTGAGGAACTTAAACTGTGGATTGTCTCTCTGTTTCGCCTTGATTAGAATCTCCATCTGAGTGCCTTGGTGGGCGATGAAGTTCGCCGTCTTCTCTATTATTGCATTCTGCTTTTGGCTGTCAGGCTGGGAACAAAGGAAAGAAATAAATACCTAACCTAAATCACCTAATCCTGGAAGGCAAGGGTTCCGGGAAAAGAACACCTGGAAGACAGAGGAGGAAGTGGATGGATGACGTAAAGGAGTGGACCCGTCATAATTACGCTGAATTAAAGAACATTGCTAAAAATCGAAATTTACTATACCTGTCCTTTTCATATCAACCCCGGAATGAACTCCGACCAGAAAGATATCAGATGCGGGGCCAATAGTTTTTTTTTCTGGGATCCTATGGTTTATGTGGATTAAACATATTTTTTGAAGCAAAAGGGTGAAACACCAACACTTTCTACGGCCGGGCTAAAAATGTTCTGGAGATTCTAACCCAGGACCTCACAATGCACAGTCAATATGGTAACCATGGCTGATTAGAGCAATGAGGCAGTTTAATAGACAAAGGGACGAATCCAGAAAACATAACTATTCAAATGTCAATTGATTACCAATGGCTTTAGATTTAAAAATCCCATTGATAAAAGATTTATTTATTTCACATAGGACAACTTTTTTTTTTTTAACCACTACAAGTTAGCCCTTGACTGCAATCTCACCTGATGGTAAGTGATGATGTGATGATGCAGTCTAAGATGGTAGCTGGCTAACCTGTTAGGGGCATGGCAGTTATATTTAACCCATACCCCTATTCGGTTTCTACACGGCATCGTACCGGAACGCTAAATCGCTTGGCGGCACGTCTTTGTCGGTAGGGTGGTAACTAGCCACGGCCGAAGCCTCCCACTTATGCCACTTAAGACGATCAAGACACTACCACCGGTTGGGAAAGCTGATTCTACTGAAGAAACTCAGCATGTTGCTCTTTTCATGAAAAGTTTAAGGTACACAGGTATTTAAGTTGCACATAAGTTTGATAATGATATTTAGAATTTTAGAGCAGATTTTAAGTACTAAACTTTCGGGTTGTGATTTTTTTTATG
Organism: Erebia ligea; assembly: GCA_917051295.2. NCBI lineage: Eukaryota > Metazoa > Arthropoda > Insecta > Lepidoptera > Nymphalidae > Erebia > Erebia ligea. The sequence goes on from OU785228.1 coordinate 16,697,868, forward strand.
GTCACAACAAATATTTCTTTTTATAACCTGCTGATGCCCGCGACTTCGTCCGCGTGGTTTAAGTTTTTTTGATTCCCTCGGGAACTCCTTAATTTTCCGGGATAAAAAGTAGCCTATGTCACTCTCCAGGTTCTCAACTATACCCATGCCAAAAATCAGGCAGATCCGTTGCTCTGTTGCAGTGTGATTGAAGGACAAACCAACAAACAAACACACTTTCGCATTTATAATATTAGTAGTAGAAAGTATAAATTATCAACTTACAAAAACTGTGTTAGCTGGCAAGAGGTCTTTGAGAGCTTGACTTGGTTCAAAGGGCTCTTCAACTTCAACTGGAACTTCTGGAGTGGACTCAGCAGGTGTGTCATAGTTGAATCCAACCTGGCCGTAGCCAGCTGCATGTAGCCGCTTCAGCTCTTCTTCTGCAGGAGAAAAAGTATGGTAGTAGGTACTATTATGACATTTACTTTCAAACTGAAAGAAGATTTTTTTTTAAATTATTATCTGTTGTACGCAAAAGCTCATCAACACCAACTTAGCCATCATGCTAATCTGGAGCCTTTTAAGTAGAGATGAAATGGATATCCAGTAACTATCTGGTATCCGGATGTTCAAAAACTATGACAATTTCCTAAAATCAACTTTAAAACGTTTAAAACTTTAAAGTTTTTGTGAGGTAAATAATAAGAAAACGGGTTATAATTATGATGTCCTTTATTTATAACTGAAAAGTTACAAAATCTCACAAGGAAGTTTGTTCTCTTCCAAAAAACTTAGTTTTTTAAAATTTTGTTTTGAATTAGTGTAAGTGCATAAATGCAGTGTCAATGAAATAGTGCTTGTGCTACTTATCTAGGTCACATTAACATAGTGAACACTAAGTATATTAGAATTATCTAAGGACAGTTATTGGACTATAAATTAGACATAGAAGTTACTCATAAGTAGTAACAGTAGATGTAGAAGTTTAATTTAACATAATATTACTTATTAGCCCATAGACTAGATCATAGTAGAAAATAAGGCTGCCATGCTAAATGCATGGTGCTTTATGGTTAAAGGAAAAAATATATAATGGGGCTGATCCAATCTCTAAACTAAAATGACAGCACTATAAATATTGCTAACCCTTTCATAATATTCTCTGCAGAAAGGGACAGGTTCAGAGGTGTCATTTTAGTTTAGCTTAGATATTGTGTTATACAGAATTGGCCACATTATCTTTTGTCTGTGCATACATAACCCTTAAACCACTTGTATTGATTTGAATGAAACTGGCATACTTATAGTTTAATACTCTGGCTCTATGTTAACATATCTCAAATACACTAGGGTTTTTGATGTTTTACCTTTGTACATCTCTTCCTCGTCCTCATCAGTGTGAAGAGCCCGGTACCTCTCTTCATCACAGAGCTGTTCCACATCCAGTTCGGTTCTGGTGAGCTCCACCCTCCAGTCAAAGCCCCCGGGCGGGGCCTCCAGGGCTGACAGATCATGAAGGGCGCCTCTTGCATCGTACCTAGCAAAATAAACATAAACATTACCTTTGAGCCTAAATAGTTTAAAACAGTTTCATTGAAAATCAATTTGGGCAATTTCTTAATATAGTTTAAGTTATTTAGCATAGGCTGTAGGTATCCCAACCTTATATGTATAAGAAGAATTCATTTCTATCATGTTTTTGAATAAAATTATGTTTTTCTAAGCACCTATAAGACTACATAGTAATGTTAAAGATATGATTGTGTATACAGTGTAAACTCTTTATAAATATATTTTTCTTAATTTAATGTGTAAAATTTAACCTAAAGATGCTAGCGTCTTCATCCACGTGGATTAAGTTTTTTATTCCCATAGGAACTCTTTAATTTTATACTTCTCCAGGTTGAAACCTATCTCTGTACCAAATTTCATCAAAAATACTGTTAGGCTGAAGGAAAAGAAAAGATAGGCTGTGAAAGCGTAGCAGATAGACAGACGAACAGACAGATAGACGTACTTTCGCATTTATAATATTAGTATGGACTTGCTTTAACAGTGATGGGAAACATTGAGAGGAAATTTGCACGACTGAAAGTTCTCAACATTAGTGAAGTCTGCCAATCCACACTTGACCAGCTGGTGGACTTTGGCCTTCTCATTCCAAGATTGAAACTCATGCTCAGCATTGGGCCTGTGGGCTGTAATGAGCTGATGATGATGAAAAAGAAAACCTGTATGTCTTTTAGTTCTATAACTTGAGATTTTCCTCATTTCATTTCATTCATTTATTTATTATTTACCTACATGTAGGTTTCCTGTTTAACACAGTGTAGATTAGCTTAGAGTATAGAGAAATTTTTCTTTATGAAAGGAAGGCTGAGGCCTGGTGTTGATATAAAGAATTTACACAGTAAAACAGTTTCCCTAACTACATGTATGGGCGTTACATGTGTTTGTTTGAAGGGACGGATTTCAGTCACACAAATCTATCGTACGTACGCAATAGTACCTTAGCGTAATACATACCACCGCAGGCAGTCACCATAACATAAACGCGAGGCGGAGGCCGCGCGTCCGCCGTCTACAGCCCCTCGCGTTCAGCGCCGACACTCAGCTCTGCGAAATACTTAGTAGCATCTTCCGAAAAATTAACATTTTCTCATTATTTACTATAATTTTATAAATTTTTAGCGCCACAGTTAGCAGTCTTATAGTAAAAAACTGATCGAACCTGTCGATTTTCAACGTTTCATCCCCCATCCACGGAATGAGGTGTTTGCCTTGGTCAATCTGCAGGGCTTTAACATCTTCCCTGAACAATTTGCACGAATAGCCGAACACGAATAGTTCTTCTTTCTTCTCTTTACATTCACTCTTTCGTAATATCCCAGTTTCACTTTGATTTCCAGTCCATTTTAGAGACATTTCGCACGCACAAAATACAAGTATTTCTTAAAAATTCACATCACAATTATTCACAGCACCGACCAGAAAAACACAGAGTACCTACATCTACATTGTTTATGCAAAAAAAAAGAATCACAGAACCAGAGACAAGTAATATAAACGCAGAACAAAGCGTAGAACATGAACCTCGTAGAACAAGCGTAGAACATAGAGGAACTAAGGAGGAACCAAAGGGAGGAACCATAGCCGTCTCTATCCCATAAGGGATCACAGAGTTATAAAGAGAAGCAGAGTCAAGATAACGTACAAAATAGCGTGGCAATTACAAACACACGAAAACATTACTACCCGTACAATTAAAGAATGGGATTAGAAATGGCGGCTCATTTTGCCGGTACGGTCAGCATACACGGGATCTATAGTAACAATCCGCTTGTAACGTTATTTAAATATAACGTTATAGCGATATACCTAGATATATCGCTATAACGTTATATTAAAACATTATCATCTCATTAAAATATCTATGGGGAAATAGGTACATGAATATTTAAATTTATTAAATTTTAGAGATCATATAATAAAAAGTGTATAATTAGGTAGATTGAAATAACAATTAGGTTCTGTTACTTGGACCTTCACCGGGATCGTCTGACAACTCTTCGATTTCGGACATAGCACCATCAACTTCATTATAATAATCAGAATCACAGCTATCACTTTCGTTATCGCTGTTCAGTCCAACATTAATAATGAAATCTTCAATATCCTCTTCGTTTGTGACTTCTCTTGTCCAGTATTCATTTTCTAGTCTTTTTATATGATTGACTTCTTTCTGCCAATCCTCAGCCGTAATCGAGGCTATGGCTGCACGCGTCAAATCTTCTATTTTTTTTTCTAGCTGATCCACATTCTTTTCTGCCACGCGTTGTTTCAAGAGATTCCACACATACTCTATTGGATTTAGATCACAGTTGTATGGTGGTAATCTCAATGTTTCGTGGCCGTGATCAGCTAGCAATTTGTCTATGGCGTAATCTTTCTCTGGCTTGTGTTTTTTTAACAATTGTAAAAGCTCAGGTTTCGTCCATATGTCGTCAAAGTGTATTCCCCGTTCGCGTAGCCAATTTTGTATCTCAGCCTTTCGATTAACTGCTGATGGAGGTTTATTAATTTGCATACTGTGATACGGCGCATTGTCCATCACCACGATGCTGTTATGAGGGATGTTGGGGATTAATTTTTCTTTTATATATTTTGTGAAATTTTGCCCATTCATTTCATCATGGTAATCACCTTTTTTAGATTTGGCCTTAAAAATCAGGTCAGCACCATTCACAAATCCTTTTTCTGAACCTGCATGCACAATTACCCATCTCTGTCCTGGACTGTCATTTTTGCGGACTCCTTTATCCGTCTCCGATTGCCAACATTTAGACACCGTGTAGTGTGCATGTATCCACGTCTCATCTAAAAAAATTACTGGCTTTTTGCTGGCACCTAAAGCATCATTGTGGCGGATTCGCCGAAGATACTTTGCTCTCCAAGCTTTAATGTTGCTTCGTTCCAGCAAAACCAACCTATTTTTTCGGCATTTTCTAAATCGGAAACCTAGCTTATTTTTTAAAATTGAGCTCAGTGTCATTTTTGATCCTAAAAAGTTGAGGTATTTTTTTGCCACGGCCAATATTTTATTTAAAGTTGGAACTTCCTTTCGCTCATCATAAATAGAGGAGATTATACCCCGTAAACCAACCAGTGAAAAACTATCTACGGGAACTCTAGTATTATGACGTCCTCTTTGCCCTTTTGTTGGCGTTTTTATTTGAGCTTGATTTTGGTGTGCAAGATCACCTGCAATAAATAAATAATGTAAAACGAATTCAAAATGTATATTTAAAAAAAAACAAATACTTAGCTACTTAATATAGCTAAACTAAGTACATACCTTCTTTCTTAATTCGAGTGATGGTATTCTTTGACAATCCTGTTGCCATTCCCGCTCTTGCATTACTATATTGAAATGGGTGGTAACGTCCCATATTTTTCTCTTCCTCAAAATATTTAATTACATTATACACGATTTTACGTGCATCACTATGTAATACTTTCCCACGTTTATGCTCCATAGTCAACAAACGGTGTAACAATGAAAAAAACACCAAGAAAACGAAATAACTAACAACACTTAACAATATCAACTTTTTGACAACAATAACAATTCTTTAACAACCAAAATCGACAAATAACATCAACAATTACGAAGAAACTTAGAACACGTCCAGTTTCGCTCACAGCTATGCGAAACTGGACTGTTACGAATACAAAAGACGGTCATCATATCGGTTTTTAATTTGTTGTCCGTACCGGCGAGTGTGAGTATAGATAGCGACAGTGTGCGAGTGAGATGCGAACAGTAGCGACGCCATTTTCAATCCCATTCTTTATGTGTACGGGTTGTACGCACACATACACAAAACTCAGGGCCGAACCTTGTTGCTGCATAAAACATTATATTAATATGTAGGGTTAGGTTGCGTGAAAAAAATTGACCTAAAGACACCTATCATTTGGAAGCTATAATTTGTAAGGATTTTAAAAATAATTATTATTGGTACTTTTATAATTTCCTCATCACAAGCGATCACAACTGCAATATAGTAACACTAGTAATGGTAATCATCACCACGTGCGGGACCCTAGTCAATGTGGTGAATATAGATGTGAGCTCCGCGCTGCGTGTGATATCGTCACCGTCGCGCGCGGAGTTATAGTTCCTGTTACAACTCAAATCCTGAGGACTCCGTCAGTATCATGGCCAGTGGTTCTCGCGCCGTTCTCGCTCTGCGTCGACGCGCAGATGATGGGGATATTATTTAGAAGAACAGTACCAACGGATATCGTGTAAATACCGCCAGATTTTAGCTCAAAGTTCCTATTGACAATAATTTCTTGGCAGTAAGCCAAATAAATGTTGTTAAACAATCGAATCGAATCGTTATTCCAAAAACAGGTTAAATAGAAAACTACAACAGGTGTTTTAAACTCACATGTTTTTTATTCAAATAAACTTTACAATTAGTGCTTTAGAATCTGTATTGAGGTTTTCAATAAAAATTAATGAAATTCATCCACCTAATGGAAGATAAGGTAAATTGGTACCTACTTAGTATAAGACCTCAACTAACTTTTCTTTGAAAATGGTCGGTATTGCACCAGGAGATAGAATTGTACGGAATATAATATTACGTTCTTAGATTATCTGTAAAATGCTTGGAGCATATAGCACTCCATGAGTTGGTCTGCCAGTCTTTTCTATTAATATTTTTATGCATAGGTCTCTCAGGTATTCATCCTTTGGAAACCTGAAATTAAAAGTCGAAGTTATATACTTAAAATAAAAGAGTCGTCGAGTCCGGCCCTGTAATTTGTTAAAGTTCTCAAATGTCAAAAAAGATTATTCAACAACTTAAAGCATGTATTTCTACAGAAAACCATAATATTATAGTTTTAATATATGCATGGCTACATATTTCGTCATAACAACTATAAAATATTAGATATCTTAGCCTTGATACGATGCGATACGAAAACATTCCAAAGCTACATGATAGCGTGAATTTTACTTACCGATGGAACGTTACTTCTGGGGTTTTCCTGTACGAAGCGTTGTAACACAGGGGGACACAACACTTCACCATTTTATTTCAGTAAATATTCATATAAATCTCCAAATTTCACAAAAAACTTATGACACCCAAGACAACACAATGTAAACAAACGCCATAGGTCTCATAGATGTCTTATAATGACTGCCACGCATTGAATTTTTGTCAATGTGTGCGTTGGTGTAGCACAGTGTTGCAGCAAATTAATACATACACATTTTTGCTTGCAGGGACACGGTCACACTAAGTCACACTGATTCGCATACACTTGTCTATGTGGGTGTGAAATTTATGTTGTGTCTGCTTATATTTATATGTCTGTGTAAGGGATAGAGACGGCTATGGAGGAACTCATAAACCACCGTAAACCGATGCTGAATGTGTGCTGAATACATACACACAGTTTTTTTAACCGACTTCCAAAAAAGGACGAGGTTCTCAATTCGGTGCGTATCTCTTTTTTTTGTCGGTACATCAAAGGTCGGTGCCCGGTGCCCGGTGCATAATAAAATAATAAACTGATGACTGGCTCTGGGTTCCAGCCCTCCATATAAAAAGTACTCTGTGAGCCCTCGAGCCGTGCCTGAGCCTGCTAAACACCACAGAGTACTTTCTAAACACATTGTAGATTAGTAAAGCACAGAGTACTTTGTCTCGTTAGTATAGCCTGGCCTGAAACTATGGCCAACTGTGCATGAAACCAGAAACCATCCTGAACACATCAAACATAAACATAACACATTTAACTGTGTTTAAACACGACCAATGAATAAAGACGACTCACAACAAGTCACAACATACTCGCATTGTTGTTGTTGTTGTTGTACAACATGTACGAATACGATGTTGCGTACCTAATAAATAAGTGCGTAACTATGTAATGTTAAGTTCCGTTAACCGTTAAAATACCAAAAATCAAAATGTAATCGACTCAGTCCTCAGTCTCAGGCTCTCAATCACACTCAAAAATAGAAACTGATCACTCTGCTGATCAGTGATCACACTCTAGAATAGATTCGTGGAGACTGTGCGTGGAGATATCCAATTCGAAGTTCATACTAAATGACTTCATCGAATTTACATGATATTTTTGAGCGTATTAACTAATCTAATTTTATTTTAACTATACATTTAAAAAAAACACATGTATTTCTAAAGTTGAAATCTACGGTAGAAAATTCACAAGAAACAGACGTAGTCGTAATTCATAATTCCATGCAAGAAACACTAAACAGAAGAAACAGTCCGGCTATTGAAAGCAATGCCATTTTAATGCAATAAAAAAAAATTTAGACAATGGCAACTGGATATAAGCCGGACAAATCAAGAGAGTCATGATTTACCTTTCCATATTGAGGTCTATGGTGTATTTACAATTTATTCTAATAATACAGGCCTTCAAGGCATATGGCGGACCTTTTATATATTTTTGCATCGAAAATTGATAAATTCTTTTAGTTATGAACATCTTGTGACCGCTGGAGTGTTATTGTTAAAAGTAGCTTATAAATGTTAGTTTTTAATGTGTAAATAAGTTTATTATACCTAGAACCTTGTAAATATTGATAGTATTTTCGTGCGTGGACGTTTTTATCCGTATTGTCTAGTGAAAACGAAAAGTCTGTGATATAAACAATACCTAGATATTAGAATAATTTCCTGAAGACTTTTGTAAATATTGTAAAGTTATTTTAGAATTGTAGTACAGTTAATTTATTAAAAGAAGACTGAGATTTGGAGTGCAATTTCAAGCTATGTCAGCTGAGAATTTATTGGCTTCACTGAGGGAGAAACCAACGGACACCAGCCAGACGAATGGCCCGAGCCAATCAGGTATGTATTTTTTCCAAAATTCTAACCGTTATGACTATAATTTTGTCTACCTACATTTTTGGACACAAAAGTATCTAACTATTTGAATAACAAATAACACAAACTTTCGATTTCCAACGTCCTCATTTCAGTCTCCAATAAAAACAGTTAACCAATATCAGACAAAGAACGAGACTTTTAGCTTTGAAAAATATAGTAGCATTTGTTGACAAATAAGCCAGCCAGTCTCATACATTTAGTACCACTAAAATAATATAGTGGTGTATGGGATTAGGGACCAGTAGATGATTGCATCTTTGTCTTTCTAAAAAAATTGATCTCTTTTTGTTTATCCTGTTAGAATCTCTATTTTGCTTATTTAAACTAGGAACAAGCATATAAGAGTTGAGAAAACTGGTCTATTCTGTATGTGCTCTTTATTAATTCACTTCAACAGTTTGCCCATCATTGCACATCTATCTGGAATTTGTAATAGTTCAATCCTGACCCCATTGAGAGTATCGTGATAATTTTCGGCCATAGTCCACCAGCCACCACACTGGCCAAGTGTGGATTGGCAAACATGTGATTAACACAATTACTTATTGCTTTTAACAGTTAACACAATATTTTTTTGCTGTATTTTGGTTAGTGACCTGTGCCACTCCTGTGTGAGCCTCTTTTATATAAGTCTTATGAATGGTTTGACAGTTTTAAGAGAAGCAACAAACTAATACGTAATACATAACTGCTAAATTAGTACTATACCTTTCTGTTGATTTAGAAATAGTTTAAAAAGAATAAATATTTTATTTGTTATTACTGTATGATGCACACAACTTCAATTTAGGTTTTTCAAACTGATGGAAGAAGCTTGGTTTGCCCAGATCAAATATATAGCTATTTAATAATAGCCACCCCCAGGGTACAAGCAGGGCCGTCTTTAACCTGTTGGAGGCCCTGGGCACATTAGGATAATGGGGCCCCTATGAAAAGGCATATGCCTGTTTTAACAAAATAGTCCTCTGTCTATTTTGTTAAAACATACATCTATAATAGTCTAGTCAAGTGCTTTTTGGGTCAAACTTTTTTCCTCCTCCGAAAAATATGAACGAGGTGTCATTCGATTTGAAATAGCGTGTCTAGATGATTTTCGAACAAAATTCAAGACCCACTTGCAAAACTTGCAAAAGTTATTAACAATTAACTGGAAAAAAAGGGGTTTGGTCTCTTGCAAATATCTCAAAAAAAAACTATTTGTTATTTTTCAAAATTGAAAAAAGCTTCAAAAAGAAGAGAAAGTTTCCCAAAAAAAAATCCTGCTTCCCGAAACTGAAAAATCGCGATAAAAAATTTTTGACCACAGATTATTGTTCATTCATCTATCCAGTAGATGCCTGAATTTTTTCAATTCTTAATGTTCATATTCAATAGGATTACTTAAATGATATTTATTCATTAAATGTCTAACGTGGGCTAGGCTTACGCAAGCCAGAGTCCTCGTTTTTGGCCGTATTTTCAACCCTCTGGGAAATTATAAATATTATAAATATTTATTATTACAATTTTGATAGTTGTGATTGTCTGAATTTTTGGTATTCCTGGCATAGTAGCCAGTGTAGAATAGAATAGAATAGATATTGCACTCATATATTCATAGTTCCATCGGTGACTTCGCTTATAATTAGGGTTTTCACTGAAAACCAGCGCGGCAGTCTGCTTCAGCATGATGCTGAGATGGAAACCTGTATTTGATCACATATCACTATATTTACTTACTTTATAATAATTATAATTGGTTGAAATCTCCATGTAGTGATCAAATAAAAATCTTTTTCTTTCTTGTGAGAGGATGTTAGCCATTCCGAGTTGGCTGTGATTGTCACACTAGCTGTCATGTTACTGTAGGCTGTAGCGTTATTAAGTAAAACCTGTCGTGATTGGCTGAATTTATGGTATTTTTGCTGAAACGTTGAATTTTTTTTATCCATTACAAGTTAGCCTTTGACTGCGATCTCACCTGATGGTAAGTGATGATGCAGTTTAAGATGGAAGCAGGCTAACGTGTTAGGGGCATGGCGGTTATATTAAACCCATACCCCTGTTCGGTTTCTACACGGCATCATACCGGAACGCTAAATCGCTTGGCGGCACGTCTTTGCCGGTAGGGTGGTAACTAACCACGGCCGAAGCCTCCCCAGGGAAATTTCAGAAATTATGAATTCCCAAATTGATCCTGCCGGGGATCGAACCCGGGACCTCCGCACGTTAAGACAACAGCGCTACACACTGCGTCATTGAGGTCGCCAAATATAAATTATAGCGAAAGAGTGTTAAACAATCAGATATTTTAATAATAAGTGTATCCCATCAAAAGCATGATATGGTGAAAAAATTCTTGAGAGCCACCTGTTCATACTTTATTGGCAGTTCCTCTGGTGCTACACATTTGTATAGACAATAATAATAATACTTACTGAGAACTTTTATGATTGAAAAACCCAAAATCTAAACCTTTTTGTTCCTAAAATGGAAACCAAGTTGCAGTCAAACATTGTGCATATTCTCTAAACGTAGACTCCTATTAAGACATTTGTAGGTTTTACAGAACCATTAGCATTATGAAAGGGCTGGCAGCAAATTATTGTATGAAAGAATTGCCAAATTGTGGCCAATTCTGGTGTAGTGGTCTCTGAAATACTTAAATTGACAGGACTAAATTTAGTGCTGTCTTTTTCTGCAGCCAGCAATAGCAATTTTTTTAGCAATATTTTTAATGCTGTCATTTTAGTTTAGTTTAGAGATTGTGCACTACAGAATCAGCCCCATTGTTTGATTTTCAGGTTTTAAGCTTGTTTTTATTAGGGTTCCGTACCCAAAGGGTAAAAACGGGACTCTATTACTAAGACTCCGCTGTCTGTCTGTCTGTCTGTCTGTCTGTCTGTCTGTCTCCAGGCTGTATCTCATAAACCGTGATAGCTAGAAAGCTGAAATTTTCACAAATGATGTATTTCCGTTGCCGCTATAACAACAAATACTAAAAACTAAAAAAATATATATATTAAGGGGGGTCCCCATACAATAAACGTGTTTTTTTCGTATTTTTTTGCTCAATATTAAAAACGGTAACAGGTAGACGGTTAAAATTTTCACAGAATATTAACTTGTATATTACCTTTAAAAATAAATAATTAAATATCAATAAAGTAAATATTAAAGGGGGGCTCCCATAGTTACAACAAACGTAATTTTTATTTTTAATACGTCAAATCGTAAAACTTACTACAGGTTTGTACGGAACCCTCGGTGCGCGAGTCCGACTCGCACTTGGCCGGTTTTATTTTCTATAATATAGATGTCCTACATAGATATCCTGCTAAGCCCTACCGGCTATAGGTTCACAATGCTTGATTTAATTCAATGGCCGCCCTTTGCAAAGGGTGCAGGGAATCAAGGTCAAGGGTGAGTTACCCTAACACAATGATATAGGTAAATAATTTTCATATATGTAGCCATTTAGTACAGAAATATGATATTTATCAGGTTTGGAATGGGCAAGTAAATAGGTAAGTATTTTTTAAATTTCACGTCAAAGAAATTTTTCACATGACTTTTCCATGTGGTTTATCTTATTCTCGCGGGAACTCTTTAATTTTTCGTGATTTAAAGTGTAAAAGTAGAATATGTTGAAAAGACAGTGAAACAAACAAACGCACACATATAAACATTTATAAATATCACACAACACTTATTAGTACTTACCATTTAGAATGTTAAACTCCAATCAAAATTATATTCTTCTACAAGGAGCCAGCAAGAAATTCAGCAGTTGTTACATACATACACATGCATGAACAACATTATCTATCTATATATATATAAATCTCGTGTCACAATGTTTGTCCTCAATGGACTTCTAAACCACTTAACCGATTATAATAAAATTCGCACACCATGTGCAGTTCGATCTAACTTGAGAGATAGGATAGTTTATATTATATAGATTAGGATTATTAGTGCTACCCGTGCGAAGCCGGGGCGGATCGCTAGTTGTTTTATATAAAGTAAATAAAACATGAGTAAGTAATGTAATAGTTAAGTACTTAATTGTTACCTTCTCTTGTTGAAATGCAAGGCTGTTTTCTTCTATGCAACTTTTTCACTATGAAATTTCTCAATAATCTCTAACTAGTAGGTACTTAATTTTTCTAATATTTTTTAATTTTTTTGAACAACAAACAATGTTTTACTTACCTGGTAATAAAATAATAAATGAATGAATGAATACACTTTTATTGTACACCACAAAGGAAATTATAAAAAAGAAAACTTAGCTACTAACAAAGTAAAGTATACAATTTGGCGGCCTTATCGCTACATAGCGATCTCTTCCAGGCAACCAATGGTGTGAAAGGACATAGCTACAAATACAACTGGTAGATGGTGCTGAAATAACAAAATAAATAAAAAATATTTATATAATGCTACAAATTATAATACATATTATATAAAATAAATATAACATAAATACTACAAATATAACATATAAATATACATATTATAATACAAATTAATTATACAAATTAAAATAATCCAAATCTTATAACCATAAATGTAACCATGAGACAAGTCAGAGGAGGCTAAAGTTGATGGACTTTTTGTTAGCTTAAGTAGTTCGTGGCACAGTGGCAAAGTATCGAATTGATTAGAAGTTAGAACATAAATTAAGGTACAATTATTGTAATTACAATTCAATACGAATTCTTTTGTTTACGAAATTACAGACAACAGCATGTAAAAGCAAAATGTTAAAATGAGAATGATTTTATTAAATGCTAGCAGATGCCCGCGACTTCGTCCGCGTGAAATAAGTTTTTTAAATTTCCACGGGAACTCCCTAATTTTTCGGGTTAATATAATATAGCTTATGACACTCACAAATAATGTGGCTTTCTATTGGTACCAGAATTTTCAAAATCGGTTCAGTAGATCCAGAGATTACCCCCTACAACCTCACAAACTTAACCTCTATAGATAAAAGAAAATAATTATTATTAGGTAATAGGTACTTAACTAATATTATTTGCTTTTCTTGTATTCCAATGCAAGTTGGAAGTATAAATTCTGTAAGTTTTTGCGTTCTAGAAAGAGTAACTAACTATCTACCGAGTTTCTAGCTGGGCCCCCTCAGTAGAATCCGCTTTCTAAACCCGTGGTAGAATCATGAGCATGACGTAGGCAAAAGTCAGATTACGTGATATAAAAAAAAAATTGAAGTTTTCAATGTGGAGGTATTCATCGAAAATGTATGTGCATGACTCGTATAAGGCCGGCCACACACTGTAGTTCGATAACGCGCTATTCGCTGTCAGTATTAGGTATAGCTGGCGGCCTGGCGCCAATCAAATAGTTGCGTCTAAAGTTTATTTATTTTAATTTTATTTTATTTGAACTACCAACAGAATTACAATTAGTAGTAGATATACAACATGTTAAATGGCTTAGGCACTAGGTAAACACGCAATTCAATTTATAGGTAGTTACATCATGCAAATAAGAAAGTCGTACATAATTAACACAAGTTTACATTGGGAAATCATACTAATATTATAAATGCGAAAGTGTGTTTGTTTGTTGGTTTGTCCTTCAATCACGCCGCAACGGATCGACGTGATTTTTGGCATGGGTATAGTTGAGGACCTGGAGAGTGACATAGGCTACTTTTTATCCCGGAAAATTAAGAAGTTCCCGCGGGAATCAAAAAACTTAAATCATTCGGACAGAGTCGTGGGCATCAGCTAGTTATTAATAAATTATTAAGATTACTAAAGCAAGTCTACGAAAAATTAATGAAAATATTTATCAATTAATATACATTAGAAAAACAACTGGATAAAAAGAAAAAAAAAGAAAAAATAACAAAAAAAATAAGTTAAAAAATAAGACCGAAAGAGTTTTGGTTTGGTGGCGCGCTCTCGAAAAGGCCTATCCTATGTCTAGCAGTGGATGCATACAGGCTGTTGGATGGATGGATGGATGGACCGTAAGACGCGTCGCAATAGCATATATATTTTTAGGTTTGACTTCGACAGTTTGTGTGAGAGCTGTATGAATTAGCACATTGGCTACTTTTTATCTCAGAAAATTAAGGAGTTCCCACGGAAACTAAAAAACTTCAATCCACGCGGACAAAGTCGCGGGCATCAGCTAGTACCTACTCTATTTACTAATACTATCTAGATACTACTCGTATCGTGCCTACAATAGGTGATAATTAATCAATTCATGGAATTCCGTAAATCGGCATCAAATAAACATGTTTGCGATCAGCCTAATGGATTTCGTAAACATATGAGGGTAGTTATTGAAAATCTTCAACGTCCTTCGCGTCCTCTAATGACTTCAGTCTGTGAGACGTGCACGTACGCTTTGATAGTGTTCCTTTCGTTTTTCCATCTTAATTCGAAAACCCAGCTACGTAGTCAAATACGGTGGTCTTTTATTACTTTTGCTTGTCGTCATATCTCTTATGACAAACTTTAGTTAAATAGTTTTTAGTTTTTAGTGATAGTGTTATTTTTCGTGTTAGTGTTATTTTAAGTGTTGGTGTAATTTTTCGTGTTAGTGTTATATTTCGTATATAGTTATTTATAAATTAAGTTATTTTAAATTTTTAATAAATATTATTATCTACATTTAAATAATTTACGGTATCGATTAAGTTTAGTTCGTTAAGTGTTGTGTTACGTGTTCGTTTGACGCCATTTTGTTTTGCCGTGTGTTGTGATAATGGGAAGCAAAGACTTCCAAGCTGATGTAGTGAAGAAGGGACGTAAGAGAAGGAGCCGTAGGTTTGCCATTCGCGATAGGAAACGTCGAGAGAAGAAATGCCGCGAGGTGGCTGCGACAAGCGTGCCCGTAGAGACTCAAGCAACTCAGGTGGTTGAGACAGTGACGTCACCGATTAAATGTGCCGTCCACGCGTTCCTGCTGCGGTACCAGTCCGCTTTACGGAAGGTGCCAACCCAGTTGCCTCCGAAGATTCGCGCCGGGCCGCCTTCGAAGCGCGTGAAGCGTGTGTCTTGGAGTAAGTGCCCGGCCTTCTATGTCCCACTTGATAGTAGTTTTTCCAATATTGGAAATTAGAAGCAGGCGTTACTTTGCTGAAGTCCATGATAATGAATGAACTAGAAATTTAATTCCCTATAATCCGCAACAGTAGGCAAATCTATGTGGTACAGTGTATCTTGCACTTGCAGCTTGCGATATTCACCACACCACATAAATCTTCCAAATTATTATCAACGTAAGTTTCACTTCGACACCGGAGCATCCTCAGGTGATGTTGACTCGACAATGCACGATTGTAAAGGTAGTTTTTCCGACAAATTCGGTTCATTAATTACATAATTCATTTATTTGTGAATACAGTATGTGAGATGTAAAAAAATGTACAGCATCATATATTAGGGCCCTTATTACGAATAAAATGAATAAAATAAAACTAGTGATGTTTTCTTATAATATGTCCATTAAAAGCCATCACAGTAGATATGTATATCTCAGTTTTAATCTTCCCATAATAAATACATACCTAATTTCTTAGTATTTTTACATGTTAAATTGACTATAACTCCCGAACCAGCCGTCGAATATCGATACTTTATATATTGTTCACATAGGTACTACGCATACTTTAATACTATACAAGAATCAGCCTTTCTAATTATTGTTAATTTTTGGTAACCATAACACGTCTTTGAGCGGCCATATACACACAGCTCACACACAGCTCACACAGCTCACAGCTCACAGCTCGCCGCTGTATAGTGAAAGGGCCAATGAATAGCGTCAGTTTTTATGCTGTTCATATAGGTACTGCGCATACTTTAATACTATACAAGAATCAGCCTTTCTAGTTATTGTTCATTTTTGGTAACTATAAAACGTCTTTGAGTGGCCATATCTAGTGAAAGGTCCATCGGCATGCGGACAGACCTTCACTATCGTCATCAGTAAAGAGCGTAGCATCCACCTAATACTGAATCAGCCTTTCTAGCGATAGTTACCAAAAATGCAGTTATCTCTTAGTCTACTACAGCGTATAACGATCGCAATCATCTCTGATTGGTCAACACTCTTCCTCCGTTGGCCAAAATCATTGTTGCAGCAAAAATACCATAAATTCAGCTAAGTAATCACAACAATTCAGATAGTAACAATGATGCTTAGGTTGTTGTTTACAAATATATCTGTCAGTTTAGTTGATGGGTAAAATTACAGTTTGTTTGAAATAAACAAAAGATACTCTGACAGGATTGAAAGGAGGGCTGCTACGTCATTCAGCGAGAAGAAAACTATCACATCATCATCATCATGACGTACCTATTCGTCTGAAATTGACGAGTTTCAGGTGGCTCAAAAGGCATTGAAACTCGCATTTTCAATGCAGGTTATATGAAAAAGTACTTAGTTAGAGTTCGGTCTGTAATTTCGGAGTGAGATTTCTGGGCCTATTTCTGTTACTGATGATTTTTTCATGATTTTTCTTCTAATGTATAGAGAAAATTTACCGTCTTTCAGAAAAAATCTAAAGCATTAAAAAAACTGAATTATTTATAGTGACTTTGGAGACCGGTCTTGAAGAGAGTTTTTGTTCTCAGGTCATGATGAATGCGTCTCCGGCGGCGGCGGCGACCCGGCCGTGCTGGCGGTGGGGCCGGTGCGGCGTCCGCTCCGGTACACGTGCGACGAGCTCATGCGCCTGCGCAACTCGCCGCTCGTCAAGCGCGGCCTCGAGAACGCTTTTACGGGCAACGAGACGATGGCGCGGTGAGTATTGTACGAGCGTCAGTCTTTACAGGCCGCTGCAGACATCGTAGTAGCTGGCAAGCCATGATGAGAGTGGGCTCCGGCGACGTTGGCGCACACGCGTGACGAGCACATGCGCCTGCGCAACGAGACGATGGCGCGGTGAGTATTGTAGGGGCGTCAGTCTTTACAGGCCGCTTCAGGCATCGTAGTTGCTGACAAGCCATGATGAGAGTGGGCTCCGGCGGCGCTGCAACACACGCGCGACGAGCACATGCGCCTGTGCAACGAGACGATGGCGCTGTGAGTATTGTAGGGGCGTTAGTCTTTACAGGCCGCTGTAGACATCGTAGTAGCTGGCAAGCCATGATGAGAGTGGGCTCCGGCGGCAATGCAGTATACGCGGGACGATTTCATCCGCATGCGCAACTCGCCGCTCGTCGAGCGCGGCCTCGAGAACTGTGAGTCAATGTAGGAGCCTTACGGTGAGATCTATAGAGCGAACCTTGACTTTGCTCAGACTCAAGACATTGTTAAAACGAGATAGATTTATGTTACTCACATAAGCCCATCTCGTTTTAACTCTAAGTAAAAGCCAAAGTACGCTTTATAGATCTCAACCTTAGTCTCTACAAGCCGCTGCAGACATCGTAGTCGTTGCCATGTCATGATGAGGGCAGCGGTGTTAACCCGGACGAGGGCAGCGGTGTTAACCCGGATGTGCTGGGGGGCCAGTGCGGTGTCGCTGGCATGTCATGATGGCGGCGACGGCGCTGCAATGCACGCGCGACGAGCACTGAAAAAAAAAGTGTAAATGCTTTAATTAACATCTCGTTGAATGACACAGCTACATCAATAGGTACTTTACAATGCTGCCTGAAAAGACAGGTAAAAAAAACTTGTAGGTGCGGAAAAGCTACACTTTATTGTAAGAAGGATAATAGGATAAAGCAATTTTTCACCTCTCATGCTCTAAAAAGATGTCATTATAGCTTAGCTAGCATTTAGGGCCTAGGGATTAAAGTAATTTTTTTTAATAATTGCACGCGTTATTATGTTACCTATATAGGTAGGTAGTAAATAGGTAGTAAAAATGTACCTATAGTCTAGCTCAAACTTATGTCACAGACACAGTCTAAGAAGATACGTTCTGTACTACCAGTCGTTCAACGAAGACATCTAGACAAAGCGAAGCTGCGGGGTGACAGAGGCGTAACGAATGAAACTAGCAGAATTTTTGTTATACAAAATTCTATCACTCTAATGTCTTTTATGCAGTACTGTACATCTAGGACTGCTAAAACTGTCATGGTATGATGGTAGACAGGTCTGACATTTGTCAGATTTGTGTGAGCGTCGACCCACTGTATGATATGAATAAATAGTTACGCTATGTAATTACGATCCACACAGAATCTACTTTTTTATCATCCATTTTTGAAATAATTTGCACGCAATCCTTGGTTGAATGTAAGTATGCGTCAATGTGCTGATGTTACCCATCGTCACCTTCCTTCTTGTTAACAGTAAGGAGAAAAATTAAGTTGGTATTACGGATTGCCGCGAAATCTCTAGAATTTTTATTGTAATTACTTAATACATTTATTTAAACTTTTAAAGGGATGTTTATTTAATCCATTTCGGACTTCGATGCACAATACGTAATACAAGGTGAAGGCATAGGGTAAAGTGAATGTGACTATTTATTTGTTAATATCATCAAGTGACAATAAAAATCTTACTCCTACTATTAAAATGTAACAACAGAATGGCAAAGAAATTATTAAAAATCGTTATTTATTTTATTTTCTCGCAATCGAAGTGAAAAGTAGAGTGTTTACCACGGGACTAAAAGCCATTCTACTCACTTCTATAGCATATCTCCCTACGCTCGGTAAGCTAAACATCTCGTATGAAATGGCTCATTTTAGTCCCTTGATGAACGATCTACTAATAGTAACCAAGTGCAATTATTTTGTTTTTTTTTTTGCTTATGACTGTTAAAGACTAAAAAAAGCTAAATCACTTTCACATAACCTTGATGTCACTTAATAAAAACATATAGATTATTTTTGTAGTAAATACTGAAATTCAGAAATTTTCTACTGCAATTAGCCATTAAATAGCCAAAAATAGGCAAACAATTAATTTTAAGAATCAAATTGTAAGTTCCAAATTTTGCGCCTTACCACCTTTGAAGTCCGATTTCTCACAATAATGCCCCCTAAAGTACAAAGTTTTAGACTAATAAAGGAAGCTTAGGAACCCCAAAAGTTTTTAAAATTAGTCGGAAGTGACGTAGACAGGTTTAAGTATTTTTAATCTAAAGTTGAAAATTCGACTCTACCTCTGTCGAACGTAAACGTTTCACTTACAAGTTAAAAAAAATCCGACTTGTGTTAGTGTTAAGATGGTAATTATTTTATGCAAAGTAGTACACTTCGTAGCAAGCATGTTCAAAAAAAAAATGTTCGGAAAAATGCACTACATAAAAAAAAATTAACCCACTTTCTTAGAAATCTCACGATAAAACTTAAAAAAAATTATAACTCCAAAACTAACAAAAATAGCTGAGCATATACGAGTATATTGGGATATTTTCTGATAGGTCATGACTCATGGTACGAGGAATCAATTTTTTTTCTTTGGACGTCACTATTTGGACTACCCTGTATACAGTACCCTCATTCTATACAGATATAAATAAAATGGATTTGTTCTGGCAACTATGCTATCCTGTTTGTAAATAATGACTCCACACATTTTAATGACAACTAAGAGAAAATGCATCTTAGTTGGTCTTCATTTTTTTCAGTGAGCTCATGCGCCTGCGCACCTCACCGTTCGTCAAACGCGGCCTCGAGAATGCCTTGGCGGGCAACGAGCCGATGGCGCTGTGAGTATTGTAGGGGCGTAGTCTTTACAGGCCGCTGTAGACATCGTAGTCGTTGGCAAGCCGCGATGAGAGCGGCGGCAATGCAGTACACGCGCGACGATTTCATGCGCCTGCGCAACTGCGTTGGTCTTCATTTTTTTGAGTGACCTCATGCACCTGCGCACCTCGCCGTTCGTCAAACGCGGCCTCAAGAATGCCTTCGCGGGCAACGAGCCGATGGCGCTGTGAGTATTTTAGGGGCGTAGCCTTTACAGGCCGCTGTAGACATCGTAGTCGTTGGCAAGCCGCGATGAGAGCGACAGAATGCAGTACACGCGCGACGATTTCATGCGCCTGCGCAACTCGCCGCTCGTCGAGCGCGGCCTCGAGAACTGTGAGTATTGTAGGAGCCATAGTCTCTACAAGCCGCTGCAGACATTGACAGAGGTCCAGTGGCTCCTAGTGGAACGCCTGTTTAGCTAGTGGATGTCTCCACAACTGCGTATCATGTGTTGTTAGAATGCACGGGCGTCACAGACCAACGAGAGCGACAACTTAGATCCCCAACCTCGCTCCGAGAGGCAATAGACAACCTGGGCTAGGCTTCTGGAGCGGGCTCAGATGGTTGGAGTGAAAACTCCAGCGGGGAGGGCGACACACGCACAACAGACCTTCAGCTGGAGGTTTAAGTGCTGAAACCTGCCCAGCAGAAAGAAAGAAGAAGAAAGACAACTGCGTATACCGTTTCTCGGATTGAAGTTGAGTTACTCAATTTATTTATAACATGTAGGACATGCAGGTGTCTCTTTTGTTACCCTATGTTTTGACTCTACTACAGACTCGGAAAGAAGATTCTATTGAGAAGAGTCTCAGCAACTGCTGAGTTTCTTGCCGGCTTGAGTTTACGTTGGCTTTTCTAGTTTTTCTACAAATAACTGCCCGACCCCAAATCTAAGTAAAGAATTTATTGTTACAGGGTCTTGAAGAGGCTGTCGGATTCACTGAGCGAAGAAGATAAGGGAGGCAGGGGAGATGCACCCATGGAAAACCATAAAGTATGTAATTTAAAAAAATCTATACCTATTCTATTATTTATATTTTTCACTAGCTTTTAGCTACTTCGTCTACATAGACTTTTTTTTAAATTCCACTACAAGTTAGCCCTTGACTGCGATCTCACCTGATGGTAAGTACTAAGTGATGATGTAGTCTAAGATGGTAGCGGGCTAACGTATTAGGGGTATGGCAGTTACCTATACCCCTAGTATTCATATTTCATTTCAATATTGATTCTTACTTCAAAGCCGACAGACTTGCATGCAAATTTGAAGCTTCTAT
The DNA here is from genome assembly GCA_917051295.2 of Erebia ligea. Lineage (NCBI taxonomy): Eukaryota > Metazoa > Arthropoda > Insecta > Lepidoptera > Nymphalidae > Erebia > Erebia ligea. Next base: position 16,719,261 of record OU785228.1, read on the forward strand.
TTACCCCCCGGTGTGGAATTTTCAATAATCATTTCTTGCGGGTGTCTACATCATAATAGCTATACCTAGTCCGTCAAATTTATCTGACCCGGTGGCCAAAATTGGAACTAATTTTTATGCCTGTTAAGTTTTTTTTAAATTGTATTTTTAACTAGATGATTCCCGCGTCTTCGTCCGCGTGAACTAAGTTTTTTCGATTCCCGCGAATCTCTTTAATTTTCCGGGATAAAAAGTAGCCTATGTGTTATTCCAGACTATAATCCATCTCTTTGTCTAATTTCATCTAAATCCTTTCAGCCGTTCTGACGTGATTGAGTATCTATCATCCATCCATCCAAACTTTCGCATTTATAATATTAGTATAGACAGGATTTAGCCTGCGAGAGAATGAGATAGAATACAAGTTATATTTATCTCATTCTCTCGTGGGCTACATTTCTGAAGATAGGTACACTTTTTTTAAAAATATATACTAGCGACGTTTTCCCCGCGTCAGATAGGTTCATGGGACTATATCTGTATGGCTGTAGGCGTAGAGGGTTGACGCACATTTTTTTTGGCGCAGGGTGTGTATGGTCGGGAGCGCGATCGGGATCGGGAGCGCCGGTCGGCGGACCCTCACGAGCGCGTTCGGAAGGAGAGCGAGACGGGCGCTGGCGGGATAGTGCTGTCCCCCCAGCGGCGCTCGTTCACGTCCGGCTGCGGAGCCCCGGCCGGCGCCGCGCCGCCGCCGCCCCACGTGGCGCGCACGCGGCCCGAGTCCCCTCTGCCCACCGTGCCGATACCGCCCAAGACGGAGCAAGGTACAGCTTGCCAAACATATCTGTATATGAAAGAAGTCTCATTCGCTATAATCGGCGACAATAGGTAAATCCGGGATGGGGGAAGCCCCGTCGGTCAGGGGGATGCCCCGTCGCTCACGTCTGCAGGAATTACCTTTTACCTCCCTGCACGTGTCCCCCGGGTGGTGCTAAGCGAGCGACGAACCAGGCGGCATATCAATAAGCGTGTTTTCGTTAATACGCTTATTATGAATCAAATGCCATACGATTAAAAAAAATATAGGTAAATCTATATGGTACAGTGTGTATCTTACACTTATAGCCCGCGATATTCACCACACCACAGAAATTTTCTTGGCTAAAAGATATAGATGAAAAAGAAGTTACAACTTATAGAATTAAAGTTGCCATGTAACGAGGCTATAATAAATAAATAATTAATTAAATTAACGTTAAAACTTCAGAATTTGTGAATAGAATATTATTACTAAACTTCCTGTTTTGAACGATTAGCAGGTAAAACTCCGTATAGTCCATGTCATGAAAGAAGTCCAGCAGCAATTAGCGGAACTACTTAATACATTTTACATACATTAATTGCTTATGTAATTGCATTCGAATGCTAGAGCCTACCTCTAGGGTACTTCTTTCGTGACACAGACTTTACCCAAAATTTCCTAAGTTAAAAATATGTATATAAATATACATATTTTTATAGTGGATTTATTTTAAAAAAATCTCGTATTTCACTTCTGTCCCATGTAATTTCGGATACACCATACCATTTTTTTAGGTTTTCGCGGATATAATATTTTCATACGGCCAAGATCTGCAGCTGATATACATAAAGTTCTAAACTGTGTGTATACAATTTTATGCATATTATCTATCAAACATTTATATGTCCATACAAAAATGTTTATATCTTTCCAACAAGGCCTAGATTAAATGGCAGACTATGGGTGATGTGTGTTGTAAGTTTTGACATAACATTGTATATTCTGCCAACAATATTTTCATTCAAAAATAGGGTCATACCAACTTTATCTTAAAGTTGTCTGTCTGTCCGCTAAGCTTTCACGGCCCATCTTTTCAACCGATTTTGGAGAAATTTGGTCCAGAGGTTGCATCTCGAGGAAAGACATAGGCTAGTTTGCTATAATTTGCCAAATCAGAAAAATCTATGTTACTGCGGCAAATGACTCTTGAAAAGGTAACATTATAAATAAATAAATAAATAAATAAATCTTTATTTGCCAAAACTGATTACAAAATTTCAATTGTATGAAACCCTGCCTCCTGAGGTAGTAAAAACTGTGTTACAGGAGGTATGTTATTATAGACAGACAAACATACTTAATTATAATATAGTATAGAGTTTTTATTGCCTCATTTTACATCCAATTTTAATGCTGCTCATTTCCAGATTTCTCTTTCTTTTTGATCAATTCAAGATTTCTTATTAATTATAATATTTATGCATAATTTATGCGCATGCGCTTATATTGCGTATTAAATAATAAACATATTGTATAGGTACACACTGTATTTTATTCATTTAAAATACAGGCATATCTATATAGATAAAAAATGAAATTCTGTTTGTTGGTAAGCAGATCAATTGAGAATGGCTGGATCGATTTGGCTATTTTTAGTTTTAAAATGTTTAACAGTCCGAATTAGATTTTTATGAAAAGAAAAACTTAGAATTTTTTTATTTTTTTTTACATTGAAAACAATTAAATAGAACTTAAAGCCAGCTAGCCTAACCTAAATAGTAAATAAATCATGCACGGGTGGAATAGTGGCAAGATTTAATTTTAACGTCCTTTTTGCTATGAAATTTTTGTATTAATTCAATTTATTGTTTAGACAGGAGAACGTCTGTCGGCTAGTATAATTAAAAATGTTTTCTGTTTTTAGTGGGTAGACGTATCGGTTCCGGTCGCATCATGGTACGGGACGTTCCGTCCGGTACGTGGGAAGAGGGGGAGAGTCGCCCTGAGGTCCGGACCGAACCGTACCGTCCGCCGCGCGACCGTGACCGCGACCGTGACGAGCGCCGGACCAACGGCGACCGGTACGTACACCTTCATAATATAGCCCAATCCAGATGCTTTAAGGATAATAAAAATAGGTTTATCTCTTTTGCTCTCATGATTACAGTCACTCGAGAGAAAAGGATAGAATGCTAGCATCTGGATATATTTAATAAAAAAATATGAGTTTGTGTTTGATAGTACTACTGGGTATCACACCACAAAAAATTTAAAAAAAATCAAATGTTTTTATTTAAATAGTGCTTTTAAATTATCAGTGTATCTACTACTGGTTCGGAATGTCATTCCTATCGAGAAGTATAAGCAAAAAAACTCGGCGGTTGCTCTTTTAAAATATTTAACAATCTTTGATTGTGTAGTATTTTTTTTTAATTTTTTTTTTTAACTTTTTTTATAAACTCGTGTAAAATCAAGTCTAAAATAATTGGATGTGGTTTTTTATTATAAAAGAATACCTACTCGTTCCACGATTTTCTACGACTTTCGCACTTTCTATGTTATTTAGGCGCAAATGATCCAATACTCATTGCGTCAGTAATTCGCAGTTGATCCAATTCGCTGATGGTCCCGTCCGCAGATGGCCCCATTCACTACCACTACAGCCCATTATCATCATCATCATCAACCGATAGACGTCCACTGTTGAACATAGGTCTCCTGCATGGATTCCCACACGCTGCGGTCTTGCGCCGCCTGGATCCAGCGGCTCCCTGCGACTCGTCTGATGTCGTCTGTCTACCCAGTAGGGGGTCTACCAACGCTGCCCTACCCCGTGCGAGGTCGCCATTCCAGCACTTTGGGACCCCAACGTCTATCGGTTCAACGAACTACACTACAGCCCATCAACGCGTAACATGGCGCGCGCCAGCCGGCGAAAAGAACAAACCACGCGGACGAAGTCGCGCGCATCAGCTAGTAATAACAAATGTTGGTAACAGATTCGAGCGGCGGTCGTTCGGGCGAGACTCCTATTCCTCTGACATCAAGAGGGAACGGGACGATCGATTCAACAACGAGAAGACGCGAGACAGGTACGTCTAGCTCTTGTGCTCACTACACAATGTCCTGCTAGGCTACTGACCTCTATTATTGGGTATTTGACTACTAGTCGAATCAGCAACTTTTTTTCAAACGTCAAAACGCGTGCTTAGAATGGTTTTTTTTAATTATTTTTTTGGGCGGGGTGGTGGGTTTATATATATATGTCAGCCCCATCGTTACACACAAAATTACTTACAAATTATAATTAATAGATTAAAAGTGCATAAATTGTATTGTTTTAGAGAGGACAACCGTAGATCAGGTGGTCGGTACTCTCAGCGACGCTTTGAGAAGGAAGATGAACCAGAATGGTATGTACAATTAACGTCAAAAATGAATTAATAGCTTGAAGCCTAAAATCTCTATTTTACAATATTTTTGTATTTACAATATGGGTACTTGGGCTGAAATAAAACATTTTATTATTTTTATTATAAAATTGCGTGATACACAAATATTTCTTTCTTTTATTCTAAAATGTATAAATGTGTAGGTTTAGTGCGGGGCCGACATCGAAACTGGATACGATAGAGCTTCGCGGCTTCGACGAGCCCGTCAAGAAAAACGGCTCCACCAGCAGCAAGGATAACGAGGTATGATCCCACTAGCTGATGCCCGCGACTTCGTCCGCGTCGATTGAGGTTTTTGGTTCCCGCTGGAACTCTTTATTTTTCCTGGGTAAAAAGAAGCCTATGTGTTATTCCATACTATAATCTATCTCTGTGCCAAATTTCATCCAAATCCGTTCAGCCGTTCTGACTTCTGGCGTGATTGAGTAATAAACATCCATTCATCCAAACTTTCGCATTTATAATATTATTAAATATAGATTAGCATGGATAAAGATTCGAACTCCAAAATGGCCGACATAATTATTCGAAATTCAAAATGGCCGACGTAACTATTTTTTTACGAAAACGGAAACGGATCTTTATTCGAGTTTAAGATAGCGTTGAAACACTTATTTTTTTTTGTTTGTATGGAGATCCTGTGTTGAAAATGTAATGTATGTAATAAATGTATATTTTGTCCAGAAATGGAGCAGTGGCAGCTCTCGTTCGCCCGAGCGCTGGCGCGCGGACCCCGCCTCGCCGCAACCCACAGAGACCCTCAACAGTAGCAATGTACGTATTGTGTTCTCTCTGTTCCTCTCATTTCATCTTCCATATATGCTACCTCTTTCCCTTGCCGGTTTATGTGTCTAAGTTTAATTTACATGTAATTTTGTTGGTAGTCCTCCAAGTCATAAGTCATAAATATTTATTCAATTTAGGTAGACACACTACACTTATTGACGTCCAGTTACAGTTACACACAGTTGATACAGTTACATAAAAATATGATGGTGATAATCTGTTACGGTATCTTAAAACTAAAGCTACGAGGGTTCCAAACGCGCCCAGGTCTGAGAAGAGCCCACAAAAAACTCAGCTGGGGTTTTTTATTTTTTTAATTATCACCATCTCACAAATCATCTTAACTAAGGAACTATCAGAGCCATTAGAGCAAATTATTGCCAAGCTTCCTTGTCATTTAAGTAATCCTTCACATGGTAATAGGATTTTCCAATGAGTTTACGTTTTACATTAACTTTGAACTTATTCAGAGACATCTTCAACATGTAAAAAGTAAAAATAAAATAAAAATAAAAATACGTGAATGTGAAAATCGACGCGCGCGCAATCAAGTGTCTTTGTATTTAATTACTACTAGATGAAGCCTGTTGCTACCTTCATGTGGATTTACTTATACAGGTTTTTCTAAATCTCGTGGAAATCTAATCTAAATCTCTCTCTCTTCCGTATTCAGATTTTCAGCATAAAAACTAACCCATGTCACGGTCCAGGTCTTTGACCACGGTAGCTAATCTGGAAGAAGTCTATAAAATCATACAGGAGCTATAATTATAGTTCACGTGCGCCCAATCAAAGGTGCACTCTACTCATAGGTAAATCTATGAATCTGCCCCCCAACCATGTAAGAATGGCCGATCAAACGTTAAAGGTTTCCGTCAAAGTAAAATAAACGATAACTGCATCGAATTAGAGCTCAATTTCGTCTGCCCATTCTGATACGTTTATGTATGTACGATACCCTAAACGTATAAGAATGGGCAGACGAAATTGAGCTCTAATTCAATGCTGTCATGGTTTATTTTACTTTGACGCCGAACCTTTACCATTTGATCGACAATTCTTACGTAATCGGGGGGCTGATGGGACAGCAATCCGGAGAAAGCTTACGTGCAGGAATCGGGATGTAATCGCACCAGTACTTAAGGAGTGAGGGGTGACTTCATAAACACTTTATTACGGGATATATAATCATTTATTATTATAGCAAGTACAGTGCGAGTCTCCAGTAAACGACTCTAATGCGGACCAATGCGAACTAATAAGAACTGTGTCTTAAATGCTAAATGTTACATATATATACTAATTACTTTGCGCAATGCTTGTATGCCGTAGCTTACCCCTACAGTACCAACACGTGTTGTCTACATTGCAGGACAAAGATTCAGGTGTGGAGTCGAAGAGCGAGGAGCAGCCTCAACCTCCGGAGCAGCCGCCGGACTTCAACCTGGATGACTTCCTCAAGTTTGACTCCCTGCCTGACGTTGCTTTGCTTACTGTAAGTTATCTATAAGGCGTCAGACACGAAACTAGCGACGGCCGAGCGACGGCGACAGCGGGGCGATGGGGTTCGAGAGTTGGCGACGAATTTCGGGAAGGTATATTATATTTTTCCACAATTTCAGATTGCCTAAAGTGGCAATCTGAAATTGTGGAAAAATATAATTTCGTTCATTGGCGAATCCAGTTCTGCCAGTCTGGTAGAGCGTTTGCGGTTATTTCACTACTGCTCAGCATATAAAATTAGCAAAAAAACATCCGAAAATACCTTTTTTTTGCAACTTGATTTTTTTATCTTTAAATTTTATACTTATAGAATTCGAAAAAATAAACCCCAGACTTTTTTGTAGGTTATAAAATATTACCAGACCTGTTTCAAATTGTTCCCGAAATTCGTCGCCAGCTCTCCGACTAATCGCATCGCCCCGCTACCGCCGTCGCCCCGCTACCGCTCATTTCGTGCCCGTACACTAACTAGCTGATGCCCGCGACTTCGTCCGCGTGGTTTATGTTTTTTTTATTCCCTCGGGGACTCCTTAATTTTCCGGGATAAAAAGCCTATGTGATGATATAGCCTATGTCACTCTTCAGGTCCTCAACTATACCCATCCAAAAATCACGTAGATCCGTTGCTCCGCTGCGGCGTGATTGACGGACAAACCAACAAATCAATAAACCAACAAACAAACACACTTTCGCATTTGTAATATTAGTATGACTTACTTTACATGGAATTGGTTTAAAAAAAAACTTTAATACTGTAGGTTTTTTTTTAAATTATTATACTACAAGTTAGCCCTGATTGCGATATCACCTGATGATAAGACGTGATGATGCAGTCTAAGGTGGTAGCGGGCTAACCTGTTTAGGGGCATGGCAGTTATATTAAACCCATACTTCTTCGGTTTCTACACGGCATCGTACCGGAACGCTAAATCGCTTGGCGGCACGTTTGCCGGTAGGGTGGTAACTAGCCACGGCCGAAGCTTCCCACCAGGCCAGACCAGGGAAAATTCAGAAATTATAAATTCCCAAATTGACCCTGCCGGGGATCGAACCTGGGACCTCCGCACGCCGCAAGACAACAGCGCTACACACTGCGCCACGGAGGTCGGTGTTTCTTTTTGTATTTGTACCCCCCAAATGAAGGTTTTCTTTCTCACAGAAGTTTTGTTTGTCACAGAACGGTGGGAGCGAGACGGAGGGCAGCCGTTTCAGCCGCTGGTTCCGGCGCGAAAGCCCGCCCGCCGACCGCCACTACGAGCGGCTGCTTCACACCATGATCGACGGTGAGCTGATACAACTAGAGTAGTTCAAAACTGCTGTAAGTTCATACGCCATAAGCACGCTACGGACTAAAAACTATATATTTTTAGCGTGCTATTAAATACGCTATGTTGTAAGAAAGCGTGCGGGCGGACGGCAGGCGCGATTTATCTTGCAGCACGCTAAATTTCGTAGCGCGCTAAATTTTGTAACACGTTACATGTCGGCGAGACTAACCACCGGCTCGGCGCGCTACCGGTAGGCGGGCGCCGCTACAAGTGCTACGAGGCGCCGCGCGCGATCGAACGATATTCATAGCGCCGTAGCGTCATGGCGGCTCCTCACATAGCACGCTATCCGCGTTATGGAAAGATAGCGCGCTATGATATTGCGCTACGTGTCATTTTAACCACCTCTAGATACAACCACCGGCCCGCAAACCAATCGACCGTCCCTCGCAACAGGGATGATGACTACTCGAATCAAATCAGCAACTCTTTATGAAACTTACAAACGCGCATCTATATACTGTCCAACCATTTATTTTACTTTTGACATAAGCACACCTATGAAGTGTCATAATTATTGACAGGCAACCATCGACAAAAAAGAGCAATACTGCAGACGCCTATCGATTTTTCCAATAGTGAAGCGACGTGCCCTTTTATCCGTTATTTCGTATAGTCACGTAGTCATCTAGTAATTGCAAGTACGACTTTCCTTTTCAAAATAGTCACGGAGCTGCTTTAATCTATATTTTATCAAACTTTAAACTAACAGAGGGTGATTTTTTTTTGTATTTTGAAAGACCCTCTATTTAATAAACAGTAAGAAATAGTTTATTTTTGACATAGCCATTATCCCTATTGGGTATCTGACTAGAGTCCGTGTAACGAAAGAAGTCCCGCGGCGGGGATTTGACAGCTAGTCAAATCAGCAATTATTTCAAACGTCAAAACGCGAGCTTAGTTTGGCATTTTGTATAAAGTACTTTGAAAAGTGAACACAGTTTTTTTACTTTAATCGATAGTTTAAAATAGTTATCAAACATAAAATTAACAGGGAATGTGGATATTACGTCTTTTGGCAGGTCCTCAATAAGCACTAAATAATTTATTTTTGGCATAGGCAACACCCCAATTAGCAGAACGAATACATTTTTTACAACATGCAATTGCAGCACTACCTCTAGGGGACTTTTTCGTGACACAGACTCTACTAGTCAAATCAGTAACTCTTTATCAAACGTAAAAAACGCGCACTCAGTGAAGGAGCCTGTATGAAATACTGAATTTGTTTTTTCTTGTAGATCTGGACAGCTCGGCCGACGACAGGCCTCCAGTGGTGGAGCCCCAGCCCGTCTACCCGACGCCCGGAGCCCCCGGGGCCGGCCGCGGCGGGCCCGCGCCTCCGTCCCTGCTGGACCTGCTGCGACGAGCCAGCGCCGACACCGACCATAGACCAGGTACCAGTTCCATCAGCTCGGTGGACGACAGGCCTCCTGTGGTGGGAGCCCCAGCCATTTTTATCAAATCAATTGCGATTAGACGAAAAAACAATTGCGTTTTTAATGATATGGTAAACTGTGTTACAAAAGCCGAAATTTAACATCTGTCATAAATCGGTCAAATTCTCTGTCAAAAAACTGTCAAATTTAACATCAAGTGTACACATCTAGTATAGCTAAGTAGGTGAAATAGTTTAGTTGTATAGTTGCAAGTACGCACTTCTAGTATGGAAGTTGTATGAAATTCACAGTTGTGACGTCATAAAATTTCAACGCACTTTTTTTCTTTAATCTATATTTTAAAATGGTTATTAAACTTAAAACTAACCGAGGATGTGAATTTTAGGTCTTTTGGAAGACCCTCCATTTAACAATCAGTTAGAAATAATTTATTTTTGATATAGTCATCATCCATCAAATAAATATTATAAATGCGAAAGTTTGGATGGATGTATGGATGTATGGATGTTTGTTACTCAATCACGCTCCAACGGCTGAACGGATCTGGATGAAATTTGGCACAGAGATAGATTATAGTCTGGAATAGCACATAGGCTACTTTTTATCCCGGAAAAGTAAAGAGTTCCCGCGGGAACCGAAAAACCTCAATCCACGCAGACGAAGTCGCGGGCATCAGCTAGTAATATTCTAAACGAGGAAATACTAATGTGCGTAAACCAGAGATGTGCTACGTTGCTAAGCTACAACCTTTTTTCTCTATCTGTCTTCAAAGTTGGATTCCATTCTTCAGTGATGAAAATACTTGTTGTTGTTACAGATATGAATTCTGTGAACAGCAAGATGCAAAGTTTGGAAGAGTTGGAGGCTCGTCTCAGGCCGCAGCACCAGCCGCCGCCCGACCACGATCTCTCCGCGTTTAAGAGACTTGTGAGTACCCTCATGGTTTTTATTTACGACACTACAAGGAATTTCTTGTAAAAAAAATTCTATTCCATAAATTAGTACTTTGATGATAAACAATAAACTGATTAAATTGAAAATTTTCTTGACACTAGTTTTAGACTTAGTTGACTGTACGTACCTACTAACTGCCTCGTTGGTCTAGTGGTTATCATGTTCGTCTGCGGCTGACGAGGTCCCGGGTTCGAGTCCCGGGCCGGGCCATAATTAAGTGTTGGGTTTTTCTGATTAGAAATTCTCAGTACTAGCCCGGAGTTAGGAAGTTGGTGTTGTTTCACCCCCCGTGACTCGGAGAGCACGTTAAGCCGTCGGTCCCGGTTATTATCACTAACATAATAATAGTCGTTAAAGCCGGCCAACCCGCATTGGAGCAGCGGGGTGGGGCTAAGGTGGGTTGAATTAGAGCTCAATTTCGTCTGCCCATTCTTATACGTTTAGGGTATCGTACATACCTAAACGTAAAAGAATTGGCAGACGAAATTGAGCTCTAATTCAATCCAGTTATGGTTTATTTTACTTTGACGAAAATCTTTAACGTTTAATCGCCCATTCTTACATGATTGGGGCCCAGACCAGAGAAAATTCAGAAATTATAAATTCCTAAATGGACCTTGCCGGGAATCGAACCCGGGCCCTCCCACGTTAAGACCACAGCGTCCAACATTCCGATGAATACGACCAAAGGTTCTAACGATATTGATTGATACATAAATAAAAATAACCACTTTATTTAGATTTTAAAATACTATTATTTCAATTAAATTGTCATTTGATTTTTACATTATGCGTGAATCAGTTTCTAATACAACAAGATTTTGCTTTTCATTAAAAAAATAACGAATTTGTTTGCAGTTAGCACAAGTATCGGGCGGCCAAGCGCAAACCGCAGAGCCAGCCCGGCCGCAGCCGCAACCGCAACCGCAGCCGCAGCCACCTATGAGCCTTTTACAGGTAAATCCGTCAGGATCAAAATAAAAAAAACCCGGCTGAGTTTGGTGTGGGCTCTTCTCAGACCGGGGCGCGTTTGGAACCCTCGTAGCTAAAGACTCTTACTAAACATCAATTTTATTAACAGATTGTTTACAACAGAATTACCTGCATTATCTTTTAGACAAAAAGTAACTAAGCAATCATTGCTGTGCTATTTTGCTTAGATGCTGAACAAAAGCATGGAGCAGCAACAACAGCAGCAGCACCAACAGCAACAACAACAGCAGCAGCAGCAGCAGCAGCAACAACAACAGCAACAGCAAAAAGCGCCGCACATCCCTCAGGAGCTCCTATACAAGCTTCTACAAGTGCAGGTATAATGCAACATTTATTATACAACTGACACTAAGTCGTACTGGCTTCGCACGGGTGGGTTTTCTTTATACAGGGTTAATTTAAAAGTACTAATAGAAATAGCCCCTTCAGGGTAACTTCTTTACATAATACTGATATACTTTTGTAGTACAACATTTAGCCGCGTTGAGCACTTTTTGCAAGCAGGTAAACTTGTGGATTCGCCTGACCGGCATGCTCGCGAACACCGACATGCTCGCAAACACCGACATGCTCGCGTTGTTACGAAGATAAAAGATCTTAAATACAATTAATATACTACATTCGAAATTAAACTGTATAGTGCCATAGTGTCAAGGTTTATATTTTAATATATAATAATATTTTTTTTTAAAATATTAGTTGTTATAAACTATAAAAATGCTGTTTTGAAAGCAAGAATATGGCAGCGGATTTATTTCAAATTTCAATCTATATGCATTTGCGCTGCCGCTGGCAAGGTTGGAGGTACGCCCGCGCCCGACCCGTCATCAACCCGCGCCCGCGTTGTGTGTGAAGACAAAGAGCAGCGCGTCTCACGCGAGGAACCCGATCCGACCCGCGCCCGCGTCCTGTGTGTTTTGCGCTTTAGAGCAGCCAATTTCAATATTTTTTTTTCTCACAATTTAAAGTCGTGTAAAAAAGTTTGAAAAAGTATTTTCAACGTGATACCGTAACATTTAACAAAAAATTTCAATCTATATGCATTTGCGCTGCCGCTGGCAAGGTTGGAGGTACGCCCGCGCCCGACCCGTCATCAACCCGCGCCCGCGTTGTGTGTGAAGACAAAGAGCAGCGCGTCTCACGCGAGGAACCCGATCCGACCCGCGCCCGCGTCCTGTGTGTTTTGCGCTTTAGAGCAGCCAATTTCAATATTTTTTTTTCTCACAATTTAAAGTCGTGTAAAAAAGTTTGAAAAAGTATTTTCAACGTGATACCGTAACATTTAACAAAAAATTTCAATCTATATGCATTTGCGCTGCCGCTGGCAAGGTTGGAGGTACGCCCGCGCCCGACCCGTCATCAACCCGCGCCCGCGTTGTGTGAAGACAAAGAGCAGCGCGTCTCACGCGAGGAACCCGACCCGACCCGCGCCCGCGTCCTGTGTGTTTTGCGCTTTAGAGCAGCCAATTTAAATTATTTTTTTTTCACATTTTTAAAGTCGTGTAAAAAAATTTGAAAAAGTATTTTCAACGTGATACCGTAACATTTAACAAACAAAAGAAACTATTGTTCCAGCGCCAACAGCAGTCTGGTGTCGACCCCAACCCCCTGGGCAACCCCCTAGGCAACCCCCTCGGCTCTCTGGGCGGCATGACCCCTCCCTGCGACCGCGACCTGCTGCAGCGGCCTGAAGCGCAGGCTATCATACATGGTACGTACTTACTGTTACTGTTGATTCTGTTGTACACAATCTCTAAAGCTAAACTCAGCATTAAAAATATTAATAAAGGTTATTTTCCTTATGCTCTGCATAAAGGGGCAGAACTAGATTTGGAGATGTTCTAGATTGTCGGTTTTAGTTTAGTTTATAGATTACTAGCTGATGCCCGCGACTTCGTCCGCGTGGATTGAGGTTTTTCGGTTCCCGCGGGAACTCTTTAATTTTCCGGGATAAAAAGTCTATGTGCTATTCCAGACCATAATCTATCTCTGTGCCAAATTTCATCCAGATCCGTTCAGTAGTTACGGCGTGAAAGCAGAACAAACATACAAACAAACTCACTTTCCCATTTATAATATTAGTAAGGACTAGATGATTCCCGCAACTTCGTCCGCGTGGTCTAAGTTTTTTCAATTCCCGCGGGAACTTCTTAATTTTCCGGGATAAAAAGTAGCCTATGTCCTTCCCCGGGATATAATCTACCTCTATACCAAATTTCAGCAAAATCGGTTGAAAAGATGGGCCGGGAAAGCGTAGCAGACAGACAGACAGACACACTTTCGCATTTATAATATTAGTATGGATTTTATACAGAATTGGCCACATTAATAAAATCTGAAAAGATCGCAAGCTTCTTCAGAATTTGAAGTATTAATTTTACTTAACACTATTTGTTGTGGTTGCAGGTCTCAAGGCGGGCGAGATAACGGCGCAGCATCTGATGCAGCAGCTGGGCAACCCCGGCCTGCAGAGCCGGCACCGGGAACTGCTACTGACCATACTGCGCATGCACCAACAGCAGAGACAGGTTAGTGATATATCATTACTAGCTGATGCCCGCGACTTCGTCCGCTTTGAATAACCTTTATTATTCCGATGAGTTAAGTAAAGATAAAAAGCTTTAGTCCTTCCCCTGGATGCAAACTAACCCTATACCAAATTCCATCAAAATTGGTTGAAAAGATGGGTTGCCAAAGCGTAGCAGACAGACAGACACACTTTAGCATTTATAATACTAGACAATGCTCTCGACTGAGTCCGCTTTAATTAAGTTTAATTATTCCCGCGGGAACTCTTTAATTTTCCGGGATGAAACGTAGCCTATGTCCTTACCCTGGACGCAACCTATCTCTATACCCATCAAAATCGTTTGAACAAATAGAGCAAACAGACAGACAGACACAATTTCGCATTTATAATGTTACTAGCTGATGTCCGCGACTCCGTCCGCGTGGTTTTAGTTTTTTTTTATTCCCGCGGGAACTCCTTAAGTTTCCGGGATAAAAAGTAGCCTATGGCACTCTCCAGGTCCTCAACTATACCCATACCAAACATCACGTCGATCCGTTGCTCCGTTGCGGCGTGATTGAAGGACAAACCAACAAACCAACAAATCAACAAGCCAACAAACCAACAAATAAACACACTTTCGCATTTATAATATTAGTATGATATGCAGAAGGACGTGGGAACCTACCACATTATATATGAAAAGAAAACTCCTACCATTATCAGATTAATGGAAAGGGATCACATCACAACCCTCAGCAATGAGGAATACGACACACACACAGAGAGAGAGAGAGATTGTAAAGTGTTGTATAACTTGCAGCAAATGGCGGGCTCCCCCCTCCCCCCTGGCGTGGGCGCGGCCCCGCACCTCGTGGTGCCGCCCCACCACCAGCCGCTGAGACTGTCGCCGCTGCCGCATCCAGGTAACGAAATCTTAACCTCTAGAATCTAGATAGCCATGCAATGGGGCTGATTCTGTAGTGCACAATCTCTAAACTAAACTAAAATTAGAGAATTACAAATATTGCTAACCCTTTCATAATACTCCCTACGGAAAGGGACAGAACTAGATTTAAAGTTGCCATTTTAGTTAAGTTTAGAGATTGTGCACTACAGAATCAGCTCCAATGTAAAAAAATTGGCATTAAATTATTTTAATTATGTACGGACGCAATAATAATGATATATCTATATATATATAAATCTCGTGTCACAATGTTTGTCCTCAATGGACTTCTAAACCACTTAACCGATTATAATAAAATTCGCACACCATGTGCAGTTCGATCTAACTTGAGAGATAGGATAGTTTATATTATATAGATTAGGATTATTAGTGCTACCCGTGCGAAGCCGGGGCGGATCGCTAGTAATATGTATAATTATGTTAGCAACGCCCTGACAGGGCCTCATGTCCATGTACTAGCAAAATATGTAATGTAATAATTAATTATGTATCAGCAAGTAAGGCATGTACATGAAAGCTATCTAAATAAATAAATGTCTAAATGTCTAAACAAGTGAATATAAATATTGGATAGAAGCAGGCGTTACTTTGCGGAAGTCCATGATTATGAAGGAACTTGAAATTTAATTTGCTATAATCCGCAACAATAGGCAAATCTATGTGGTACTGTGGATCTTGCACTTGCAGCTTGCAATATTCACCACACCACATAAATCTTCCAAATTATTCTCAACGTACGTTTCAAGACAATCAATTGCTTTACAATCGTGCATTGTCGAGTCAACATCTCTTGAAGATGCTCCGGTGTCGGAGTGAAACGTACGTTGAGAATAATTTGGAAGATTTATGTGGTGTGGTGAATATTGCAAGCTGCAAGTGCAAGATACACTGTACCACAAATATTTGCCTATTGTTGCGGATTATAGCAAATTAAATTTCAAGTTCCTTCATAAGTGAATATAACTCAAAGAATTAAAAAATACGACTGCCATAGTTAAATGATATTTTTTTGTGAATCATTGAGTATTGAATTGTTAGTCTTATATATTTTTGGAATCTACTCATTATTTTCTTGATGATGACAATATAGTTAATCTCATTTTGGGAAAAAAAAATCAACTTTAGTCTTTGATGCGGGACCATGGTCACCCTATCAATTTTTTTTTTAATTTTACTAGCCTATGTCACCCGGAATAAGCTAAGGATTCTAACGATACCTCATTCATCAAAATCCGTTCAGGCGTATAGAAGTTAATGGTGGAATATACAAACTCACATACATACATACATACTTGAACCCTGAAAACAATATACTCCTTTTTTCAGGCAGTCGTATAAAAAAATTAAAATATAAACCTTAAAACTAAGGCATTAAAGTTTAATTACGAATGTTGTAAGACCTTTTGTCTTCGCAACAACGCGAGCATGTCGACGCGGAGCGTGTCGGTGACGCGAATCCACAAGTTTACCCCTAACAAAAAGTGCTCAACGCGGCTAAAGAAGTTTTCACTTCAAATAACGTCTTAACTGGCCGCGATCGCCGCTCGCAACTTCTATTCAACGCGCGAACAAAAATCTGCCGGTATATTGCTATCTCTATTTGGCTGATGACACATGATCGCGTGAAAGCGCGACAGCAATATGGGCGTTCAGAATTTGTTATACATGTCGTCTTGTTCCGTAAATACCAAAAATGATGAATGAAAACTTGTTGTGTTTTTCACTGGTACCTGTCAGAGCGGTCAATCGTACACGCACACATTTACACGTATACAAATGTATACAGGTATAGGACTTTAACATAACCACGAGTCATGCGCATTCATGAATTGCAAGAACTAAACTTCAATATGTAGGAGTCCGTCAGGGGTTATTTCAACTCTAGAGTAACATAGTATATAACTTAGTAAACATTTTAATATCCTTGTACCCTCCCATGGACGCAGCGTTTTGTGTATCGCCCATTATGGCCGCCAGTCCCAACACCCTCACCGTGCATCATCCAGGTAGGAACCCTTAGGTTAATTAAGGTGATAATCTACCATCGTACCGCAAGACGCCGTGCGAGTTTCCGTCCCTATGTCGTCGACGTTCCATCCACACGTGTACGTGATTTGTTAAGGTTAATGTGATAATATTTACCGTCGTACCGCAAGACGCCGTGCGAGTTTCTGTCCCTATGTCGTCGACGTTCCATTCACACGTACGAAGTGCTTTGCGTCTTAATTCCTTAATAGACGATGTCCGCGACTTCGTCCGCGTGGATTAAGGTTTTTGATTCCCGCGGGAAATCTTTAATTGTCCGGGATAAAAATGTAGCCTATGTCCTTCCCCGGGATGTTAGCTACCTCTATACCAAATTTCATCAAAATCGGTTAAATAGAATGGCCGCGAAAGCGTAGCAGACAGACAGACAGACACACTCTCGCATTTATAATATTAAGTATGGATTCGCATGGCTAGGGTCTGGAACGCTACCAAAAACTGTGTTTCCCACCAGTTACAATCCGGGTATCTTTTTAAATCAAGAGTGAATAGGCATCTTCTAGACAAGCGCGTCCCATCTTAGGCCGCATCATCACTTCCAATCGGGTGTGATTGTGGTCAAGCGTAAGCATATAATGGATAAAAAGGCCAAACGGAAAAGTAAAGTAAAAGTAAAATATACTTTTCTCCCACTTGCTCGGAAATTGCTTTATTATTAAAAAAAAACAATACGTAAAATGGCTCTTTTCTGGCCACTTATACTCAAAATTTCCATACAAGGTGCGTGATTTCCATAGCGTGAGTTAAAGAAAGTCAACGCCATCTATCGGTTATTCTAAAAAAGCTTTCTTCAGAAATTCCGTTCATCGTTTCCTCGCAAATTAGAGAAAAGTACTGTACAAGTTTCGGCTGAAATAGCAATTCACGGCCTCGAAAGTAACTTTTTAAGATGTGAGTCCAGTCTGTCAAGAAATACACTGCATCTGAACTCCAAGCAGGTAATTTCTAAGAATATATTTGGGTATATATCCGGAATCCGGAATATCTCTGAATTGCAAATAAATGTGATTCTGATCTGTCATTTATAACCGAAAGCCCAAATACCTATCAATTCAAAATATAACTCGAAAAATGATAAACTTTTACCTATTCCGAATAATTAATATCTAACCTACTAGGTATAGAATTACCAAAAAATTATTTTGTGCATTTTAGTAAGTAAAATGGATCTACTGTCAAAATTTTAATTTTTCTTTTTTTGTGTTTTAACTAGGCGGTGCGTTGATAGATCAGTCAGTCATTCGGGACAAGTCTCTTTGTATTGGTTTGGCCTAAAATTATACGTTTTGTCAGGTGTGCCAGCACGTATCCCCTCGCCGCGAGAGCTGGCTGCGCACACGCAGACTATAATGCAAAACGCTCTGATAAAGAAGAAGCTGGAAGAGCAGAAAGAGAACTTCCGCCGGAAAAACGAGATCCAGCACCAGCAGCAAGTGGTGCAGCAGCCTAAACAGCCTACACCCATCTCTTTCACACCCACCTCGGTAAGTTTTTACAACCTATACCCGTCTCTTTCGCACTCAACTCGGTAAGTTATCATAGCCTACAACCATCTCTTTCACAACTCACCTCGGTAAGGTTTTGTACAGCTTATACCCGTCTCTTTCACATTTACTTCGGTAAGTTATCACAGCCTACATCTATCTCTTTCACACCTACCTCTGTAACTTTTTACCGTCTCTTTCACACCCACCTCGGTAATACCCATAAAGTTTACATCATCCATCTAATTAAGCTCACACCCATCTTTCATCCTCACCTTGGTTAGCTGTCACTGCGGCATCCAACAAATTTCGGTAAATTATAACTTACAGAACTTAAAAGTAAATAATGAAACCTACACTCCATATATATAACATCTGTAATTTTTACACCTTGGTTTGAGGCCCGTTTTCATAATTATTGAGTGCGTATTTGTTTGTATAGGTGTTGCGCAAGATGACGGCGGAAAAGGAAGGGGAAGGAGGCAGCCCTAAGTCGCTGTGGGCGCCGCACGCCAGCCACGCGGCTCCCAAGCCGCACGGACGACCCATCGTCAAGGTACACGCCCGTTAACAGATGCCTTGGAGTTTCAGGAGGCGGAGCGATGCTGTCCCAAGTCGGTGTGTGCACCGCACGCCGGCCACGCGGCTGCCAAGCCGCACGGACGACCCATCGTCAAGGTACACGTCCGTCAACAGATGCATTGGAGTTTGAGGAGGCGGAGCGAGGCCATCCCACGTAGCTGTGACTTGTAATTCGCATATCGTATGCAAATTTTAATTACGTAAGTTACTTACGTACGCCAATTACTAAGAAACTGACAAGTGTAATTGCTGCCAAATACCGGTTCAAATGAATTTCGTACTTATATTTGCTGAGGTCAGTGGTTCAGATACAGACTATGAACTGACTAGTTTTAACATGGAGGGTCGAGTGACCTCGTTGTGACAACACATTCAGTCGATTTTGAATGTTAAGCAACGCTCTATCGGCAGTCCCTATGACTGACAATTTTTATTAACTACTAGCTGATGCCCGCGACTTCGTCCGCGTGGATTGAGGTTTTTTGATTCCCGTGGGGACTCCTTAATTTTCCGGGATAAAAAGTAGCCTATGTCCTTCTCCGGGATGTTACCTACCTCTATACTAAATTTCAGCAAAATCGGTTGAAAAGATTGTCCGGGAAAGCGTAGCAGACAGACAGACAGACAGACACACTTACGCATTTTTTTTTTTTATTCACTACAAGTTAGCCCTTGACTGCGATCTCACCTGATGGAAAGTGATGATGCAGTCTAAGATGGTAGCGGGCTAACCTGTTAGGGGCATGGCAGTTATATTAAACCCATACCCCTATTCGGTTTCTACACGGCATCGTACCGGAACGCTAAATCGTTTGCCGGTAGGGTGGTAACTAGCCACGGCCGAAGCCTCCCACCAGGCCAGACCAGGGAAAATTCAGAAATTATAAATTCCCAAATTTACCCTGCCGGGGATCGAACCCGGGACCTCCGCACGTTAAGGCAACAGCGCTACACACTGCGCCACGGAGGTCGTCAAAACATTTTAATTTATTATTTAGCATTTATAATATTAGTATGGATGCATCGACCACACAACCAATAGACGCCTAATTACTATGCTTTCGTAATGCAAACAATTCAGTCAAATGACTCAAGTAAGCGGGCGCGGGGTACTAAACGCTGATTGGTCTACTCAAGGTCAAAAAAATCATAAATCAAATGGGATCGGGTCCTAACTCCTAATAATTATTTATCGATAGTTAATTATCGATATACTCTAATTAATATTTAAATAACTCGGTAGGTTTTGTTACAAGGGCGTGGAATTATATAAGACCTATTAAGTCTGATGTGTTGTCTGAAAGTGTTCGCCCTATATGAGGAGTCTATTAGTTGTATGGTCGATGTATGGATGGTATGGATTAAAACGTGCTTTGAAGTGAGGGAGTCCTGACGCGCTTGTCATTCGCAGGGCAACCAGAGTGGCACCACGTCGATGGGGTACACGCCAACGCCTGACTATCAGCAGCATTATATGAACCAGCAACAGGTTAGCTATTCTAAACTTACATACATATCAAAAACCGGCCAAGTGCGAGTCGGACTCGCGCACCGAGGGTTCCATACCGTACCTACCTACCGTAAACCTGTAGTAAGTTTTAAATTATTAAAAAAAAACTACTTACTAGATCTCGTTCAAACCAATTTTCGGTGGAAGTTTGCATGGTAATGTACATCATATATTTTTTTTAGTTTTATCATTCTCTTATTTTAGAAGTTACAGGGGGGGGGGACACATTTTACCACTTTGGAAGTGTCTCTCGCGCAAACTATTCAGTTTAGAAAAAAATGATATTAGAAACCTCAATATCATTTTTGAAGGCCTATCCATAGATACTCCACACGTATGGGTTTGATGAAAAAAAAAAAAATTTTTGAGTTTCAGTTCTAAGTATGGGGGCCCCCAAAATTTATTGTTTTTTTTTCTATTTTTGTGTGAAAATCTTAATTCGGTTCACAGAATACATCTACTTACCAAGTTTCAACAGTATAGTTCTTATAGTTTCGGAAAAAAGTGGCTGTGACATACGGACGGACACACGGACAGACAGACAGACAGACAGACAGACAGACATGACGAATCTATAAGGGTTCCGTTTTTGCCAAATTTGGCTACGGAACCCTAAAAAGGAGACGGTCCAGATTTGTATGGAGCGTCGGTCCGGTCGTTTTACAAGTAGAGAAATGAAAGAAAAAAAAATATTAAACCAGTTTTGATCGTTCAAATCTACGAATTCATCGTAATTTCAGTGGTGTAATTATTTAATCTTTCCACGATAAGCAACACTAAACAACAGGAGCGGGTAACAATGGCGGATTCATATTTTTTGACGTTTTCTGTCAAGTGTCAACACAACACCGGAAAAACCGTAGGGAAAAACACGTTATTTTGACAGTGACTGTCAGAAATGACATTTGATACATTTCGCGCCTACTGACATCTCTATGGCTAAAGGTTGCCCATCTTGGAAACGTATCGAAAACTTGAAATACATTTTATTTTATTTCTCGTTATTTACTTTAATATTCTAAATTATTGTATTTTTAATACAATCTATGTATTTTCCTCTAATCATGGTAGAGTGTACAAAGAGTACACCGAAGGTGAACCTTCTCCTTTTCGGAACCGGCAGGATTTGAACCTATTCGGCAAAATATGTCATTCCTCGTTCAAAGAGTTCCATCGAATATGGGCCTTTGAAAGTAGTTTCGATACTGCAATGTGTCGCTACTGGATGTCATAAACAGTCGCGTTAAAAGACTGGATTAAAGATGCATATCTCAAATTTCGTCACTGGCAGGTAAGTGAACCGTGGCCGAGTGGTCCAGGCGCTCAGGGCGCGATTCCCAGAGAGACGCAGGTTCAAATCCTGCTGGTTCCGAAAATTTTGAGATGTATGTAAGTTTAGAAACTTTCCTCGTGTGTGAAGCACTGTAATAAAATTGTAAAATTAGGTTAGCTATTCTTGATTTTTGTTAAGGGGCCGGCGAACGCCACTAGCAATTTCTATTCAACCCGCAAATATAAAGGCCGGACCGCATTACAGCGGCGCTGCGCAGCGCTGCACAGCGCGGCACAAAGCGTCAAAATATTATTTCAATTATATCGTATGGTGCATGTCGCACTAGAGCGGTGCTGCACTGTGCGTTGCTGCGCGTCGCGGCATAGTTGCCTCCGAGAGAATATTTTGCCGCGCAGCGCTGCGACGCGCTGTGCAGCGACGCTCAGTGCGACATAGAAAGCGGCGCGTCGCTTCAGTATGTGTACTGCACTCGGTGAAGATACACGCGCATTGTGTTTGGTAATCGAAAATGGAGTTAGACGAAGAAAAATTAATTTATATAGTTAGTGCTTACCGAGAGCTGTACCTACGATCTCCTATATGAACCAGTCTAGGAAAGACAATATATGGGCGGAAATCGCAATAGAAATGGGTGTTTTGTTCCGCAAATACCAAATTATTATTATTTGATTCTACCAAAGCATCTTCTTATTAGTTCCCGCGGGAAACAAAAATATTCAATCCACGCGGAAATGGATTTTAAAAAACCGGCCAAGTGCGAGTCGGACTCGCGCACCGAGGGTTCCGTACAAACCTGTAGTAAGTTTTAAATTATTAAAAAAAAAACTACATTAGATCTCGTTCAAACCAATTTTCGGTGGAAGTTTGCATGATAATGTACATCATATATTTTTTTTAGTTTTATCATTCTCTTATTTTAGAAGTTACAGGGGGGGACGACACACATTTTACCACTTTGGAAGTATCTCTCGTGCAAACTATTCAGTTTAGAAAAAAATGATATTGGAAACCTCAATATCATTTTTGAAGACCTATCCATAGATACCCCACACGTATGGGTTTGATGAAAAAAAAATTTTTGAGTTTCAGTTCTAAGTATGGGGACCCCCAAAATTTATTGTTTTTTTTTCTAGTTTTGTGTGAAAATCTTAATGCGGTTCACAGAATACATCTACTTACCAAGTTTCAACAGTATAGTTCTTATAGTTTCGGAAAAAGTGGCTGTGACATACGGACGGACACAGACAGACAGACATGACGAATCTATAAGGGTTCCGTTTTTGCCAAATTTGGCTACGGAACCCTAAAAACCTATTTTTTCTTTGCCAGATGACGAACGCGAACCGCGCGTTCCCTCACTCCCAGCAGAGACAACCAATGTCCAATAATGTGAGTATACAAAATCATTCCGATCAACATATTATTTTCCTTGCTTTTAGACATATCATAGAACAATGTAAGAAGTTTAAATTAAAAGCATAAATTAACCCGAACTTTATTTTTGTTCGTGTAATTTTTATTTGTCGTATCCGCCATATTGGATATGTTATGACGGAATGACATATTGACTATTGACTATTTAAATGGAACTAAAATTCTAAAAAAAATAATTATATCCTTATTACAGCTCATGAACAACATGAATAACATGGGCAATATGAACAACATGGGTGGCATGGGCAACATGGGCGGCATGGGCAACATGGGCGGCATGGGCAACATGGGCGGCATGGGCAACATGGGCGGCATGGGCGCCAACCGAGGCGCCGGCACAACCCTGCACCAGCTGCTAGTGCAGTCGCATCAGAGATCACTCAACGGTGAGACCAGAACAATTTTGGACTAAAACTACTTTAGGCGCGTCTCATAGTAGCTCAAGGACCACCCTGCCAACGCTTAAAGCAATACTTAAGCAATATTACTCAAAATGACAGTTTGATGTCACATACTCGTACCTTGATGTTCCTAAAATAAGGATTATAATTCTAAAACACGAAAGTCAATAATAATGAAACAATGGGTATGTTCCGCTATACACTGCGAGCACTGTAAGGTGTGACGTCAATTTAGTATACTGCGACGCCGTTCCTTTATAGTTAGCTATACTGGTTACTGTTTAAAACGGAATACAATCCAGCTGTTGATCACGTGATCAAAGCACTGAGAGCACCTTACCTCGAAAACGCCAGTGCTCACAGTATAAAAATGGCGACGATTTATGACGTCATATAATTCCCTAGGATACTGCGTCAGTATACTGTCAGTCTATAACGGAACGAATTTCTCCCCAGTAGGCAGTAAGTGCACTGAACAGTGCTCGCAGTGTATATCGGAACATACCCAATATGGCTTTAAGCATTCGCAGTATGGCCCCAGAACTTGTATAGAACTTTTACATGATGTCATATATTCCAAACAGTATAACTGTATTGAAACCGCCTTCTCTGTCTGTTACCTTTCAATAGTCCATACTAATATTATAAATTCGGAAATGTGTCTACCTGTTTGCTAACTTTTAATGGCCCGTCCATTAAATATGAGACTACCATACAATATTTTTTAGACTAGGGCCTACAATTGAGTTTTAAAACGATTCATTTTGTGACATCCTACCTCCCAGTCGGAATCAACACTATGATTCTGTTAACCAGATGGGGTCACATGAATCATGTTTGTGGTGGATTCAAAAAGTCTTAAAAGTGTGACTTAATTAATAGACAGCCTCTTAATTCCAGAAATGAGCGGCGGGGACAACCAGTTAGCTCGGTGGTTCTCCCCTGAGCTCCTAGCGCGCGCCTCCGCTGGCAAACTACCCTCAGTTCACGTTCCCAACGCGCTCTCGCTGGAGGACCTCGAGCGGCACCACCACTCGCCAGCACCGCCCGTGCTCAACTGAGCTGCAAGCCCCCGTATACCTCTATTTATAACCTGCGCGTGTAACGTCATCGGGTGAAAGTGCGCGGAGTGAACTTGTGTGAAAATAAGTGTTCCCGTGATAGGTTTATTAGGACAGGAGTGTTCGGTTGAAGGTGACACCTAAAGAAAATCCTGAAGTTTACAAGCGGCGGCACCTCTCGCCAGAACCGCGCGCCAGAACTGATCTGCAATTACACGTCACCTCTATATATAGCCTGCGCGTGTGACGTCACGTGTTAACTGTATTCTGAGCAAAAGAAGTGAACTCAAGTAATAAGAAGTGTTCGTTATTCCGTGATAGGTTTACACAAAGCTTCGGGAGAAAGTGACATGGTCTCAGGCATTCGGCGGGAGTTTTATGTATATTTTGGCAGAATTGGAATGGACTCCAAATGCTTGTGTCTGATTTATATGGATAGAAAGGTTGCTTGGAGAGGCTGAATGCTGTGGTTTTGAAAACTACAGGAAGGAAAAATTAATACTTCCATGAAATGGATTGCATTCCAGTGAATATAAAATGATTGCGACCGGTTAATTTGGACAGAGATGCTATATTGGAGGAAGACTTACGTCACGATCCCGAAGATTTGATAAATCCGTGTATGGAATCAAAAATCGCTGGTTCGATGTCTTGACGCTACACATCATCGTTAGGTCACTTTTTGATAAGAAAGTAAAAATTGATAATTGGTAATTTTCAATTTTTATCAATTATCAAAAAAGTTCTTGGGAAAATAATTTGTTGAGATAATTGTATCCATAGACTGAAATGTACGAGTATGGAATCAAAAATCGCTGGTTCGATGTCTTGACGCTACACATCATCATGAGTTCACTTTTTAATAAAAAAGTAAAAATTGATAATCGATGATTTTAAATTTTTATCAATTATCAAAAAAGTTAATAAGTTCTTGGGAAAATAATTTGTTGAGATAATTGCATCCATATACTGAAATGTCAGTAACCATCATAATTATAGTTGACTTTCTTTTCATCATAAAAATTATAAGTTTTTAGACTTTCAGTATTGGTGTTATTGAAACCATTATTTATAGATACTTCAAGTGATTTAACACAACTTGTTGTGCGGCACTGTGTTCTTGTAAAATACCACACAATGTCACAAATGTCCTGTCGTAAGTCAACGACGCGACAACGCAACGCGATACGACGCAACGCCACCACCACCACTACAGCCCATTATCGTCCCACTGCTGGGCACAGGCCTCCACTCTCATAGGAGAGAGGGAATTAGAGCTTAGACCCACCACGCTGCTCCAGTGCAGGTTGTCGGGCTTTAATGACTATTATCATGTTAGTGATAATAACGGGGACCGACGGCTTAACGTGCTCTCCGGTGAAACACCCCCAACTTCCTAATTACGGGCTAGTACTGAGAATCTCTTGCCAGAAAAACTTGTCTTGGGACCTCATTGGCCGCAGTCGAACATGCTAAACACTAGACCAAAGAGGCGTTAGTATAACATAGTCACAACAGCTGACCTTCCCCGTGGGCTACGTTGGCGTGTGGATAAGTTTATCATTTTGAATGGAGTCGTATCTCGTCGCGTCGCTTTCGTCGCTCACTTATGAAAAGTCAGCCGCTGTTATATTTACAAACACACAACGCCGCGCGCTAAGATAAGTATCTATAGGAAAGGAGTTATTGAGTTTGATGGATCTCAAATTATTAACAAGAAGTGTCGAAATAGCAATTATCATTGTGAAGGTGCAATAGATATGGGGCTAAGATTTATACATATAAAACTATTTATTCAGTAAATTTAAAATTACCAAAAAAATATAAGCCCCCTGTCTATGGCACTGGTTTAATTTTAGGCCAAGTTCCTACTGCGATTTAAAAAAAAAAGCAGTGTGGAAATGACCTAAAAAATAGAAAACAATACAAGTGTTAGACGAAAGTAATAAAATGAACTGTCCACATAAAAGATCAATTTTAGTTATTGTTGTAAGAATTTGGTGCTAATTCGTATACAACTCTCAAATCAACAAGATTGCTAATTTCTTTGGATATTACCTGCCTGGCGCAGTAATGAGATATTTAAGTGGGAGGACCCTGGTTTGGTTCCCGGCTGGATCAATTACAGTAGCAAAGTTGTCATATATAGAGTCATTTTCAAAATGCTTTCAAAAGAGAAGGACAAAATGATTTTGAGTCTTGTTAGTTTAGTATGGAATTAGCACCAACATTGGGTGACATCACATTTGTCTGCATTGGGTCGCATTTCCTGTTGGAAATGCTTATTATCTGAAGATGTCCCAATTCTTGTTTCCGATGCGTACTCATCTTCATACAAAAAAAACTAAGTCAGTTCAGTAATCTTGGAGTAATTGGTGTACATAGGTACATTAAAAAAAACATATGCGCCAAATTGCTAACCTTCTTTTTGGTAGTCGGTTAAAAATTTCAATACAAAAAAATAAGAATTGGTTGGCAAATGTGATTCCACCTTTAATGGTGACGTTTTCAAAGGTTGTAGCTGATTGCAGGGATCATAGTTTGATGTATTAAGTTGTAGATTTTTATAATATTAAAAAATAAAGTTGTAAGTAGTTTAGATTTTTGACTCTTTTCGATTCGGCCATTGTATACATTTTTCTTTGGATCCCTCGTCAGTTCCCTGTAAGTTTGTACCGTGAATGTTGAAATTGTGCGTGTGAAATATTGTTAAGATGTGCTACGTTGTCCAAGCTACAGATTTGTGTCAAACCCACCAATAGTTATGAAAATGAAGCGTTCCTATTGGTGGGTACACACATCTGTACAGTTCGTGCGCGAGGTCCGAGGAATCTTAGGGAATGTTGACGTAATGAGATAGAGTTGTGATTTAGTCGATACTACGTTATCGATACTAACACATCTTTAGTATCTGTGCGCGTGCATTGAATTTATTATGAAATAATAATTCTATGAGTGTGTGATGTGCAATAAGGAAGAAAAAACAAATTGTATCACAAAATGTAATCATAATGAACTATAAAATGAACGTAAAATCTAATTAATCTGTCGCAATCAGAATAATCAGTACTTTAAGGAATTTAAAAATTAAACAGCTATTTGCACAGACAAAGAAAATTTTAAGTATTGTACTATTTATAGTACAATATAACCCTGCTATTGCAAAAATAAAAACAGGTTTCGATAAAGCGTACTTTCGCGTCACGGTCGGCACTAGTATGGGAGTGTGCGGGGTATGAAGCGACGGTCGGGCGCGGGGCGCACCCGCCCGCTACCTCAGCCCTCGATTCATCAGAGCTGGCGCGCGGACTATAGCTTAGCAATATAGCACATCTCTGGTGGAAACGTACCCTAAAGCCACACTTACTTTATTAGCTTTGAAAAAAAAAAGGTAATTTTTTCAACATTCTTGCGTGCACGCTGTACTCGAATATTAAAAAGAACCCTAAAAAGGAGTTTCCCTTTTTGACGTAACGGATGAGACAATTAATCTTCAAACATGGTTGTAAACTATATGAAGCGACGAACTTTGAGGTTGACATTACGTACGAACGAATGGGCGAATGAACGAGTGAAACCTATACATGTGTGTGTGAGTGAATGATGATTATTGTGAACGTACGTCTACGGTTGTGTTTGTAAGCGGTTTCTTTTTTTTTTTTGTTACCATGTCATTTTACGAGGGGAGAAAGTTTTTTTTTTTTAAAGAATTATCAAATACCTTTTGGCATATTTCTCATGTTATAATAGTAATTTAATTATTGTTTAGACCGGTCAATTTAGTTTGTTTCTAAGATTGTACACAAATAAAATTGGCAATGTACCTAATTAGTATTTATTTATGTTGATGCTTCAAAGATCATTATATATAATTGAAAACTTACCAACTTCTATACTCAACTTTTTTAATCCTTATCACCTTGTATATTATTTTTTAATATTATTCATTGTCTCATAAATATATTATACACTGTTTTAGAACTTGTCAATTATGTTTTGGCACTTAGATATCTTTTCACTATATTTATATTTTATACCTATTAAACATGAGAAATATGTCGAAAGGGACACCTTTTGAATTAGACTATACATTAGTGAACGTGTGACGCATGTTTTCGATTTATCCATTTTCGATCGCGAAATCGGAATTCGCATAAGTGCCAGATCCTTTTTTTATGAATAAATATATTTTTCGACCAACTCGATAAATATCGATTTCCGAATATACCCGTGGATAAATACGTAACTTTGATGCAATGTAGAAAGAACCTCAGTTGATAAACGGAGAGGGAAGAGAATGTTCAAAATACAAAATATGGCAAAAAGGTTTTGCATAAAAAAATCGGGTAGGCGCTCTTTCTGTCTCTGACCACATGCACACTATATTTTATTAAGTTTTGATTGACATTTTAGTACATGAGCGTCTTGGGGCCGACCATTAACTTACATATTTATTGTGAATTTGAACCAATTATGTACATTCTTTTTAAATTTACGAGGCTCTGATGGACGGACGGATGGATGGACTGATGGATGGACGGACGGAGAGACCTCGTTCCGCTCGCCCAGATTTACCTGTAAATAGAATCTAAATAAAATTAACCGGTTGATTTCCCGGATGGTTTCGTATTAATTTATTGTGACGAAAATTGTGATGCATGAAATTTTTAAGTGTCTTTAGTCCTGATAATACTCTTGTTTCTTAGACATAAGTTTCGAATTTTACCCAATTATAAGGATAGCGATTGTCACATTGATTGCATCAAAGTTTCGTATTCGAGAACTATTGCGACTGCATTGCGCAGTGACCCGTTCAGGATCTGACTCAATGTCAATTTCGTTCAAACACTACTGTTAGAATAGTGTTTTGCCGTCCAGTGAATTAAAAAAATATCGGCTCATACAAACAAGCAATATCGAGTGTTTCCCTTCGTTTTTGCTTTTATTTGAAACTATTGTATTAACAAACACGTGCGGAAATTCCGATCGGAATTTACTGGTCGCGGAATTTCAGATTTCGTATTTTTGTGGATTATTCCTCTACATGAAGAGCATCATCTTTTCCTCTACATGAAGAGCAGCATCTTTGCTTAATTTGTGAATTCAAAAGCCCGCCTCACACTTGCAGCTCGTGCAGTCATCTTTCAACTGCTTGAGCAGTCGTTTGCAATTGCTTGATCGGTGGTAAGTTCTACTGCAGTTGCTGCACAGTCGACTGCGCCAGAGCAGTCAATAGCTCGGGAAATTGAGAGCTCTGTATGTGTTGCGACTGCTCGAGCAGTTGCCAAGTACACAATGGCCATACACAGGGCTAATGCGATCGATGAAAATCTACAGGATCACAACTCACAGCCAGTAATTTTGGTTGCCGTATATTTATTAAATATCAAAATAGCCTTGGTTCAAAGCAATTGATGGCTCTCGTAAAACCCTTCAGGCCAATGTGTACATATTTGTGTTAGGCCGGGCCGTTACAAAACTCCGGGATTTCGCACGTGTTTTTGTAGCCTTAAAACTTGGTAAGAGCGCATTTTTATTTGACGTTTTAGAAGGATTTGATAAGTGCCGGCAATGGCAATCATGAAGACAGTATGTATTTGATATGCGTTTTTTTTCCTCGCGCGCATAATATGATGCCCCGCGAATTTGGCACTAACTGAGATGGTTATAGAGGTGAAATTTCTGTTTTTCGGATCTACCTTTATTACGCGCACACTGCGGATATGCGCTCACATATTGTATTACAACAACAAAAAAAATGTCTCCTGTCAGCTTTAAATTATTGATTAAAGAAAATTTGAAAGTTATTTTTCATTAGTTTCCTTTTTAAACCCCGACGCAAAATGAGTGGTGTTATATTATTATTCTATATATATATAAATCTCGTGTCACAATGTTTGTCCTCAATGGACTTCTAAACCACTTAACCGATTATAATAAAATTCGCACACCATGTGCAGTTCGATCTAACTTGAGAGATAGGATAGTTTATATTATATAGATTAGGATTATTAGTGCTACCCGTGCGAAGCCGGGGCGGATCGCTAGTTATATATAAGTTAACTATACTTATAATTATATTTCGTCGCTTCATTCTTCAGATATAATTTTTACATTGTAGTTTCCTCAATCATGCCGCAACAATCGCACGATTTTTAGAGATGTTTTATTTTAGTATAATGATAAAATTCTCCCGCTTAAGGCATCCCTACCTGGTTACACATTCAATATTTGTTCGTCATTCTTTTTTCGTGCGTAGCAACGATCGGACGTTCCCACTTTCAACAAAGTTAATATTATTATTTTATATCTAAATAAAAAATATTGAAAAAGAAACAGCCGCTGCTTCTTACAGGAAAACGGTGAGTCTTTAATCTTTCAATTTCAGCAATTTATTTCATGCCTGACAGGCTTAAGAAATTATACTTAAATTATATTTTCATGCAGTGTCAAATTACACTATGTTGTATGTGGGTACTTAAACAAAACAGTTCTGTCACTTTTATTGTGGCTCTTGCGTATTTATTACATTAATAATTATAATATCTAACTCACTAAAGGTTTTCCTAGGGTTTACCCGAGAGGTAACAACGAAGGAGAGTAAACTTTTCAGCATAAAACACGCTTATGAAATTATTCTTTTATGCAGCGTTTAATTATTCTAAATGTCCATCCGGCGGGTTGCCCAAGAGGCACCATGAAGAAGGTTAAGCCCTTCAGCATGGCTCGCCTAAGTAATTATAGTTACTTAGTACTTACACGAAGTACGTGTTAAAGTACGCTAATCCACTGGGAGGTTACTAGCGAAGTAACACGACGCAAATCAAACCTTCCAGCTAGACACTCCTAGCGACAGCAGGATAAGGAGAAATATTGGCGCCCGTTAGACTCGTCTGATGACGAGAACTTTGCAGGTTAGTCGAAAATTCTATTACTAAGTGTTAAAAACTGTTTTTAACTCGGGATTGACTGCGAGTCAATTGCGAGATCATAATTGGCTGCGAGCCAATTATGAGTCATATTCTTATGACACTCATGCAGTGAATATGTGCCACCTTGACTAGATAATATGCACATTAACTGCAAACTAAAAAAGTGTTTTTAACTCGGGATTGACTGCGAGTCAATTGCGAGATCATAATTAGCTGCGAGCTAATTATGAGTCATATTCGTATGACACTCATGCAGTGAATATATACTTATCACCTTGACTAGATATGCACATTAACTGCAAGCTTTTGTCCGCGAGACAAAATTAACGCAAAATGCGTAGGTACATACTCGTACATACTACCTCCATATTCGTCCGCTCACTTATTGTATTCTTTAGAGATACAAATGAGGTTGAGCACCATGCACAAGACGAATTCACCATTCTCTGAACAAGGGGGAAGTCGTGAAGAGTCAAAGACGACCAACTATATCAGATTCGTCACTAAGGACCGGCTTAGCAAGCCTAACACAAATTGATTTCGTTTCGTTCACAAATACTCGAGAAGTATCCGGAACACAGGTAAATTAATTATTTACCTACTTATAAAGAAGGTTACTTTTTACTCTTATTATATTTTTTTCGTGCGACGTAGCAAACGCACGTGCACTGTTTGTTAAAACTTTTAAAAGTGAATATTTAAGTGAAATGCCGAAACGAAAACGCGAACAACAGAAACGTAATCGTCGAAGGATTATTATAGAATCCTCATCAGACTCCCGGTATGCATTCATAATTCAACCTACCCTCGCATAAAAATAATTTTTCACTATCATAATATTGCATTAAAATACAGCTAAATTATATCGCTTTCAAAGCAGAAAACCGGCTTATTCGAACGTACAAACGCCTGATGGTTGACCAAGAGTTAAAACGATGGCCGTCTACCTTACTTTTCATCATACCTGTGTAAGAAAAACATACAACAAACATTTTTCTCTAGAAATCACAAATCATTGTGTAACTGAACAACCTGGCGATTCACAGAGTGTTAACACAAAAGTTTCACAGAGACTAAAACTTTATAGTCACGTACCTACATTTTCAGACTGTAATATTATGTAACAGAACAACATGGCGGTTAACCGAGAGTTAACACGAGGGTTTAAATACACGCTAAAAGTTTCGTCTTGTACGTTCCATACAACAATGGGGTGTAGGCGAACAACCTGGTGGTTAACCGAGAGTTATCACGAAGGTTTAACAGAGGCTAGAAGTTACGCCTTGTATATTTCATACGATAATATTATGTAACCGAAAAACCTGGCGGTTAATCGGGGGTTAACACGCAGATTTAATAGATTCTCTAAGTTTGTCCAGAGCTCGATCCAGAACTCCTCGGGGTACTCGGAGATAGAAGAGACAGGAAATGATCCAAAATTTGGTGAAAAATATAATAAATGAATAGACCTGAAAGAAATGTAAATCATTCAGTGAATGAAATAGTCAAGATCTCAGGTTCAAAATTTCCAGATGTAATTGTTCACAATATAAAACCTCTCAGTACCAAACGTACATACACCGTCAGAGAGGTAACAAAAGGTCTGAGATAATGAATATATCCTTTTTATCAGTTATCTAGGTACTTTAGCGTTATATAAATTCAATTTATTTACGAATACTGTAGATACAGAAAACGAAAATAAAAGCGGCTAGTATCTTGCCTCATAGTGGTGTGCAAAGAAAATTTGCAACAAAAATGTGTGGTAAAATTGCAAAAATTACCCACAAGTTTTACGTTTTTCCTACCCACATGTTCTTGGGCTCAAATCTCTAGTTTTATATCTCCATCGTGCTGGAAGCATAATATATCATACATCCGATGACGCGTAAGAATGGTTGACTAAACTTAGAAGACGGCAGAAAAATAAAAACCTAATTGAGAACCTTTTCCGTTTTGGAAGTCGGTTAAACGGCGAGTATTTTTACGACCGGAAGTAGACTTCGTATGATGTACCTAACAATGTAAAATTTTATCGTATTATTGTTTTTTTAAAAAAGATTTTTCGCGGGCTAGCGGGCAAGCATTACTGCAAACTCGGGATAATGCATAGTTCATGCTGCCCGAAGCGGGATCTTAACTTTAGTATCTATGCATCGTCCATATATTGGAAACAATCTTTGAAAAACCGTCATGACACTGTCGTTATTATAATACCTACATCGTTATCACTCGTGGAAAACATACAATTTACTCCGCCTTAACATACTTCATAATAACTTGCTTAATGCAAAATTAAAATACTTTGTTTTTTGTAAAAAGAGTAAAGAGTATAGATCCACGCTCTCAGCGCGTCTACCTTAATAATTGACGGAGGGAAATGATTTAACGCATTCATTCAAAAATAAGTAGGTACTTATGAATATTAAATAATTTATAATGACTGATGACACATGTTTTTAGCGACATGAACAACTAGGTTGTCCATTGTTAAAAAAGTATAGTAGCCTGATATCTCACTTAATTTAAAGCTTCTAACGTCAGTGGGGTTTAAATCCCAAACCGACCGACTTACACCTCCAAGTCGACATTAGTACTACCTAGTAGTCAGTGGCGTAACTATACCATCTGAGGCCCGTGGCAAATTTTTCGGATGGGGCCCTCCGGCGTCCCAGTAAAAATAGTCACGTTAGAATTTAATTTTAATAAACCACTGATGTTATTTCTGAGCTCGTGGCCTCTTGGGCCGGGGCCCTCTTTGGTCGGGGGCCCGTGGCATTTTGCCAGTCCTGCCACCCTATAGTTACGCCACTGCTAGTAGTCTATCACAATATCGACCGAGTATATTCATCATTTTTCATTTATATTCTGCGGGGAACTTATA
The DNA here is from genome assembly GCA_917051295.2 of Erebia ligea. NCBI lineage: Eukaryota > Metazoa > Arthropoda > Insecta > Lepidoptera > Nymphalidae > Erebia > Erebia ligea. Next base: position 16,753,565 of record OU785228.1, read on the forward strand.
CACAAATAGGTATTTGTCGTATTCCATAATCTTGATTATGGCATAATTTTTTGACAAACATCATAAAATGGTACCATTATTAATAATTTTATTAAATATGTGCCTGTTACTACAGGCACATAATTTACCTCTACAACAATAAAGGACCTCTACAACAGGACCGGAATAACCCGTTCCTTTCCCGCCGCGTTTTGAAAAATAATAATTTTCTCCCCCCTTCTGGGTAGGTTTCCAAACGTTCAAACGTCCCATTGGACGTCTGTTGTGTGTAAATACAACCAAGTACTGGGCCGGCTAATATACTTTTGATTAGATTATAAATCTTGCAGCATTAACATCAATAATTATTGGTTTCATTTGCTTGCATCCAACCTGTAAGCTTGTTACTCAGGCGCTGATGTAAAAAGCGCAACATTGTATTTCTAAAGTAAAATGAATACTTAAGAAAAATCTTAGACTCATGAACTATACATATGATATAACTATACGTAGATGAGAATATCAAGAAATCCGCACATGATTCCAACCTTAAGCATAAAGCTGCTTAAAACATTACGACTCAAATAAGAGATTGAAAAAAAAAAAAAAAAAATATTGACAACAATAATTAGTATCTATTCAACATGGATACAGTTCTTGCAAAAATAGATATTTTCTGTATCTCTAAACATCTACAATGTAAAAATTATATCTGAAGAATGAAGCGACGAAATATAATAGATGATCAAACGAACTTCCTGAAGTGAAGTTCGATCATTATTATATGAGTCGCTTCATTCGAAGATATATAAATAAATTCCCAACCCACCCAACCCGAAATATATTTTTGCAATAACATTAGGTACTTATATATCTCTAAAAAGAATGACGAACAAATATTGAATGTGTAACCAGGTAGGGATGCCTTAAGCGGGAGAATTTTATCATTATACTAAAATAAAACATCTCTAAAAATCGTGCGATTGTTGCGGCATGATTGAGGAAACTACAATGTAAAAATTATATCTTCGAATGAAGCGACTCATATAATAATGATCGAACTTCACTTCAGGAAGTTCGTTTGATCATCTATAAAACTGTAACAGGCCCAATTCTGTACATTGAAGATATTTTAAAAATTTTTTTTGGAGGGCACTCATTATTCGATACTGAAGCCAAATCTGTAATTTTTTTCATTTTTGTCTGTCTGTCTGTCTGTCTGTCTGTATCTTGGCCGCGCATCACGCCGAAACTACTGAATGAATTCAAACGAAACTTGGCACGATTTGAGCCCATACTACGAGGTAGGACATAGGATACTTTTTATCCCAAAATTCTACCCCCGAAGGGGTGAAATTATAGGGGTTGAAAGTTTGTATGAAAGTCCTTAATTTCTCAAGTTATAGCCATGAAACTTGATATATGAGCTGCGGGTTGAAAATGGAAACATGTGTTTCACAGTTTTTCAAAATTCCACCCACGAAGGGGTGAAATAGGGGTTGAGAGTGTATGAAAATCCTTAATTTCTCAAGTTATAGCCATGAAACAGCATTTGGGCTTTCGTTAAAATATGAAGAAGTACGTGTTTCACCATTATAGGGGGATTATACCGTGGGATAGTAATATAGGCTACTTTTTATCCTGGAAAATTAACTGAAAAACTTATTCCACGCGGACGAAGTCGCGGGCATCAGCTATAAAGAATATACATACCTACATACATAGGCTACTTTTTATCCCGGAAAATTAATGAGTTCCCGCGGGAATCGAAAAAACTTAGTCCACGCGGACGAAGTCGCGGGCATCAGCTAGTTATATATATATAAGTTAACTGCAGACTCTGGGACCATACTGCCAACGCATTGTTTCAATATTGTTGACTTTCGTGTTTTTGAATTATTATAGTCCTTATTTTAGGAACGTCAAGGTACATGACATGAAACTGTCATTTTTAGGGTTCCGTACCAAAATGGTAAAATGGAACCCTTATGGTGCGACTTTCTCCGTCTGTCTGTCCGTCCGTCACACTCGATTATTTCAGTAACTACCGAAGCTATCGACATGAAATTTGGAATAGTTGTGTATATTAGTGGCCCAAAGACACTGGAATTAAAAAAAATTGGAAATTATTTTTGTTCCTATTTAAAAAGGGGGGAAAATCGGAGGGTTGAAATTTAAAAGTGAGATAACTGTACTGTGTGGGGTATCATATGAAAGGGTTTACTTTGTACATTCTAAAACAGATTTTTAATTATTTTTAGTTTTTGATTTATCGGGGAAAAAGTCTAAAAAAAATATTTCATTCATTTCATTAATAATCCGATTTTCATGCGGATTTTTCTGTCAAAGCTGACTTGATTGTGATGGTTCTTAGCTATAATTTACGTATCTACCCCCCGATTGTTAAAAAAAAATCGTAATCGTCTGTTAAAACGGATAATTCGACCTGTTTAAGGAGTTCATAGATGCCTGCACGTCAAAAAGCATGTATGAACTCTTTAAACAGTTCGAGTAATACGTTTTATGCTGAGAATAGGATTGAATTTCTATTAAATTGTATCAGCTAGTGATACAATATGGTAGAAATTCAATATTCTCAGTTTGCACGCGGTAGGTAGATAGGTACCTATTTCCAAGAACGACTCTTTGTTCTCTTATTTGATTAACATCTTCAAATAGCAACCATGAATGCGTTATTCTTTCCATATTTTTTATTCAGGTGTTTTCTTTTGTAGGTGTGTGTAGTGTTCGTCTTGTGTTGGGCTATTTTCGGATAAATGCTACAAATAATGATATTATTAGATAAGTATGATGATGATGATATGCAATGTCCTCCAGGCTGATTTCGGCCACGGCGACTGCTTGGGGAGAATTCTCCTAGTAGGTATCTGGAAGGCTTTTTTTTATCCACTGCAAGTTAGCCCTTGACTGCGATCTCACCTGATGGTACCTAAGTGAAGATGCAGTCTAAGATGGTAGCGGGCTAACCTGTTAGGGGCATGGCAGTTGTATTAAACCCATGATACCCCTATTCGATTTCTACACAACATCGTACCGGAACGTTAATTGCTTGGCAGCACGTCTTTGCCGGTAGGGTAACTAGCCACGGCCGAAGCCTCCCACCAGGCCAGACCAGGGAAAATTCAGAAATTATAAATTCCCAAATTGACCCTGCCGGGGATCGAACCCGGGACCTCCGCACGTTAAGACAACAGCGCTACACACTGCGCCACGGAGGTCGTCAAAATCTCCTTGATGTTCTGCCCTGCCCTCATGTGGCTGGCATATCCTTCTTGCTGCAAATGTCATTTGGGATCATTGTGGACACGTCAAGGCACTCATTCAAACTTTTTCATTTACCTAATAGATACATAAAAAAACAAAAATAAGTTTTTTCGTAAGTTTCTTATGGAAGCGTAGCAGGGCATGACACGTCTTGATCTGTGTGAAAAAGTTTCATCTGCCCCGTTAAGCGACTACGCCGAGGCTAGCGGGGCGGATGGCACTTTTTCCCCAACTACCCCGTTAGCGGGGCAGAGCCAGCGGGGCGGATGGGACCAAGTCATTATATGACTATTATATGACTGACTGACTATGACTGAGACTTGTATGGCCGCAGGTGGCCTGGCCTTCAGGTTTTCTTGTTTCTTAGCAACCTTCTCCGATCCTCATACTTTGAGATTTTTGTACTAGGTATAGGTACCTACCTCGACGCAAGACCAAGCGCAAGACCTATAATGGAGGCTTCCAAACCTATTCACCCGTCATCGTTGTATGGAACTGTGAAGGCTTGGAGCAGGGTACACTGGAGTATTGGAAGTGCTATGTCCTTAACATGATGGACACGACATTTCACTACATTAGTAGGTACATATTGGGGCTGATTCTGTAGTGCACAATCTCTAAGCTAAACTAAAATTAGAGCATTACAAATATTACTAACCCTTTCATAATACTCCCTACGGAAAGGGACAGAACTAGATTTAAAGCTGCCATTTTAGTTTCGTTTAGAGATTGTGTTTAAATACAGAATCGGCCACATTGTATGGGATCCGTGCTAGATGGGATTTATGGGAAGGTTCTGAATTAGGGGTTCATAAGTTGAGGGTGTTCGATGCTAGTGTGATGCGGAATACGGTTTGTACAATTATTAACAATGATTTGAGGGACGAGCTATTGCCTGGTTGCGCATTTCAGTCGATTGCGACTGTTAAGCAACGTTGACCCAAGTCAGTAACTTGATGGGTGACCGAATTTGGGCTATTCGTCTCCTCCGTGCCTCAGAGAGGACGTTAAGCCGTCGGTCCCGGTTATTATTACTAACATCTGATAATAATCGTAAGTAAGTACCTGCCTAATAGTAACCTAAGAGTTGAAATAGTAGGTTAGTTAGTCATTACATGTTAGTCGAGTGGTACCTTTTCGGAACGGCCTTGGAACCTACCGCATTATTACCTACCCCAAGAAAACCCCTGCCATTATGTGATTAATGGAAAGGGGTCACGACCTCCAGCAATGAGGGATACCTTACAACGCAGAGAGAGAGTAATGGTGCTGGCGGAAAAGGCAGCTGATTTGAGCAAGGAAGAACTTGAGGACCGTTAATTATGTTGATTCAACGAAGAGTTTGACGACCATTATCACGTGCCGTTGATGAAGATAACGGTTCGTTACTTGTAAAAACGACAAGATATAATAGGATTATGCGCTAAGATTAATTGTCTAGACTCTAGGGTACGGTTCAAGCAAGGTTCAAGGCAGATTGATAGGCAAGAAGGTTCCATTCGACTTTTGTTCCTACTAGATGGGTATTGGGTAGGTACCTATAGGTACCTAACCATGTGTAAACACTAGATAAACATTTTAGAAAAGGGGAGGCTTTTAAATTTTAAGCTCAAGAAACATTTTCTTCATAATTCTACATAAGAAATACCTTAAAATCATACTGCCTAATATTATAAATGTGAAAGTGTGTTTGTTCGCTGGTTTGTTGGTTTGTCCTTCAATCACGCCGCAACATAGTATCCGACGGGAGTATCCCGTAAAATTGAGGAGTTCCTGTGGGAATTAAAAAACTTATACCACTCGGACGAAGTCGCAGGCACTTTTAGGTAAGTATAACTAATAAGTACTTATTAATTACTAGCGATCCGCCCCGGCTTTGCACGGGTAGCACTAATAGTCCTAATAGTCTACATCCAATATAGCTATAAAAATGGTTATTGTGAGTCAACCTTAAAAGATAGATATATGCTACCATGGACTTTTTTTTAGAACTTTTTGAGAGGAACAATTCCACCATACACTGTTTTCGTGTAACTTTAACTATTTACGCAGGGCACGCCACGTAAGCTCTCCAGAAGGGAGGATTTTTTCCGACTTGGTTCACATAATTCCAATTTTCGTAAGGATCTCTAATTTTTTGAAAATAAAATATAGCCTATGTTACTCGCTGATAATGTAGATTTCTATAGGTGAAAGAATTTTTAAAATCGGTTGAGTAGTTTTTGAGTTACCTACATTACAAACAAACAAACAAACAAATCTTTCCTCTTTATAATATTAGTATAGATGTACCAGCTGATTCCCGCGACTTTGTGCGTGGAATAAGTTTTTTTAATTCCCAAGGGAACTACTTAATTTTCCGGGATAAAAAGTAGCTTATGTCACTCTCCAGTATGGCTAGCATGCGCACTACGAGTAAAATTATGTCTACCCGTTATCTCTATCTGTCTACCGCGAAGCTCACATGGTTACTTGTCTCGTTACGTCAAAAGTAGAGATAATTAAGTAATATTTCTTATCTGTGGTATATTTCTCTATGAACCTTTACGTGTCGACTATTTTTTTCTTGTAATTTACTTACCGCATTTTGTGCATGTTAGACTAAATGAAAAATTTGCCGGCAACGAGAACATCTCTCTCTCGTCGCGAGATAATCTCGTTGTGCGCATGCTAAGCACACTGGTCCTCAACTAGGTATGTAACCCATGCAAAAAATCACGTCAATCCGTTGTTCTGTTGCAGGCCAGCGTGATGAAGGACAAACCAATAAACCAACAAACAAAACACACTCTCGCATTTATGAGTATGATTTTATTTGTGTAGGTACTTAGTAAAGTACATTCTGTTGAATGTTTTAAAAGTTTTAAATTAACATTATAAACTTACCAAAAAATAAAATTTAACAATAGGTAAGTAGGTACGAAACCGAAAAGAGAATTTTCTAGGATGCGTAGGCTGCCTTACTGATCACCTGTATTGATCTTTTAAAGGCAAGCTGAGTACACAGATAGTATTATTGTGTGGGAAACAATAATATTCTAGAAATTTCAGTGTGTACATAGCACTGACGCTGTCTCGAAAGCCGAGAGCTCGTGGAGAATTCACAGGAGCTGCTTCACAAAAAGTAGTGTTGGACTAACAATTTAAATTTAAATACATACCTACAGGACTTACTGCATAACTATCGATAACCATATCGAGAATGGCAACAATAGTCTAGGAAGTCTAGGATTTTAAATGGAGATCGTCAAGATGGCGGCGCGTGAATTGCTTTACCTACCTAGCTACCTAGTGTTAGATTGAAAGTTAAATACAATTTATGTATGGTATCCCTGCTATGGTTTTGTAGAGTGGCAACACTGCTCTGTGGGGGAAGGACGATGGCATAACGCGAGTGACGTGTGTCTGTGTAAATAATTGCTAATTAAAGTATTAAAATGGATAAACCGTGTTTGGATTTAATACTAGGTAGGTATTTATTTTTTTTATTTTTATTTTTTTATTATTCATTTATTTCAGGCAACAAGGCCCATATTATACAATACATAAAAAAAAAAAAACTTAAAAATAACAATACAAAAGGATTGTTTTCTCGCTTCCCTATAGCGACGGTACACTATGCCCTCAGGCCAAAAGTCCGCACTGAGGAACACATTTTTGCACCGAGCTGGAACTGTCAGTACCTACGTAGGAGTTAAAATAGGTCGTCCTACTCGACTTCAGTTCTTCCAGGTTCATCTGCACTTCTTCAGTTGGTCTTCTATCTGCAGATGTACCATAGCGTTTGTCGTACGTATCCGCGATATACTGGATATTTTATTGTATTGAGGCCCCAAACAGTTTACAAAATACATAAAATTCAAATAACATACAAAACACACGCCAGCGAAGAATCCACGGGAAAACAGTACAGATAGCAAAAACAAACGTCTAATAAAGAAAAACTGAGACGATTTTACATGTTTTTAATTCGGGAGAAAAGTTGTTTTTTAAATTTTTTATGTTATGTTATTCACATCAATGTCAGAGAAATTACAGTAATTATAACTCTGTGTGAAAAACCAGTGTTTCCTTTTAATAGTAGGTAACTTAAAAGTACCTTGTAAATGAGTAGGTAAGTACTAAGTATCTTCTAGGTAGGTAAGCAAGTTCCACCAAGTTCCAACCAAGACGATATCATTCATTGCTTTCCGTCAAGCGCAAGCCCATCTTGCGCATCATACTAATATTATATAAATGGGAAAGTGTGTTTGTTTGTTGGTTTGTTGGTTTATTGGTTTGTTGGTTTGTCCTTCAATCACGCCGCAACAGAGCAACGGATCGGCCTGATTTTTGGCATGGGTATAGTTCAGAATCTGGAGTGACGTAGGCTACTTTTTATCCCGGAAAATTAAGGAGTTCCCGAGGGAATCAAAAAAACTTAAACCACGCGGACGAAGTCGCGGGTATCAGCCCAGTGAACAGTAACTAGGTATCCATGTTGTTACTTTACTTTTATTGTTCTTCGTCGACTTAGAAACTAACTTCCACCTGAAAGCGGAGTTAGCCGGGCCTACCGGCCCCATAGACGATACGGCACGGCAGGGGATTTTTAACATAATGGTATATTATGACAATAAAATTGAACAATGCCTTTAAGTAGGTATAGAGCCGGGATTCCCAAACTATTTTTGACCCCTTTTCCAAAAATGAACTGATACCTCAGAATTAAAGTAATTTGACTCTCTTTCAACTTTTTGAATCGTTATATCTCAAAGACGGTGGCTCTTGGGAAAAAAGTATTTAAACATTTTTTATTTAATTTTTAAATTTTTTTTTTAATTTTTGTGTGGGCTAATTTTATGATAAAACTTACCGTTTTGCTGAAAATCGCGAAAAATCCGTTTTTGTGACCTTTGACCCCGAGTAAATTTTTTTCCAGGGGTCGGAACGATGAGGACTTTTCACATTTCATTTATAATAGTGTTTTGAACAATCCTACCAATTTTCAGCCGAGTGTAAATTTTTGTAACCTCACCCCAATTTTTTGGTCTAATTTGACCGGACTACTAAAGTAAATATAAGCGTAGCCAGCCAATATAAGCCAATATAAGCGTAGACAAAATGTAAACAAACAAACGAGAGGTCGTTCGCCTAATGAAGGGGTAAACAACACTTTGGTCTTCTGTAAAAAATATTATATTATCAGATGTACCTATGTAAGTATTGAAGTTCCGTCAAGGGCTAGGTTTACGTATTAATATGTTTGAAGATGAAGCCCGGAATTTTTGATCTTAGAAAATAATCACTCGTAGCCGTTGCAATAGTTTAGTAAACACAAACAGTATTTTTCAGTCATTAGTTGCAGAATTCGGTTTAGTTTTGCTTACAGTCTGAACAACTGTGTGATTTGGAAAGTCGATAGATATGATTATTTTATTATACATATTTAATTCAAAGGGTTGTCATGCCGGTTCGCCGGCCCCCTTCAGTTTTCGGCCTTTACGCGTACTCGATGCCGTAAAATGCGAGAATATCGTTTAGAAATACTATTTCCAAATGAAATCTTTATTGAGACATTTGAAAATATTTGCTTTGTATCTGACAGCAATTTTGGTCGGGTAACATCTTCGAGTGATTTTAGTGAATTTATTCAGTTCGACGGGGGGCATGGGCATCGGAGGTAACGCAACCTGCGGAAATTAGAAAAAAAATAGTGCCGCGCGTTTCACTCCAAGTACAAGCGTTTTGTTGTTTTTCGAATTAATGATGTTAATAGGCATGTAATACCCTTCCAAAATAAGTTATTAACATACTTTTAATATGATTATGTGAATATTTTGCACAAAACAACAATAATATTGGGGGCCGCGATCTAACATTAAAATATACTAGCGATCCGCCCCGGCTTCGCACGGGTAGCACTAATAATCCTAATCTATATAATATAAACTATCCTATCTCTCAAGTTAGATCGAACTGCACATGGTGTGCAAATTTTATTATAATCGGTTAAGTGGTTTAGAAGTCCATTGAGGACAAACATTGTGACACGAGATTTATATATAGATATAGATTTTTCAAAACTTTGTTTTTCGGCCTAGGGGCCGATATGTGGCGATCAATTCTTCCACGCTTTTGTCTGTTTTATTCAATTGGCCAAATGATATATGTCACGACTCTTTCTTTTATTATTGTACCTGATGTCAAAACTCTCGCCATTAGTTTTCGGCCGTCAATTTATTAGAATAAAGATTAATAGTGAAGACCATTTTGGGGGTGGCCGAAAACCACAACATAGAAGAAACAGTACCTACCTCAGTTTTCGGCCTTACAATTGTATAGAAAGCATGTGGCCGAAAATTGAATATCGGTAATAGTTTTCGGCCATAAAATTGCAAAGTTTAAAGCCAATAATAATTTTAAGTTTAGGTAACGTTTTTATTTTAAAGATAACTAAGTAACATTACATAAGTACCTATGTTATTAATTTTAATAATAAGGCCAGAAGCTAACAATAAACAAGGCCAGAGCACAAATAGGTAACAGAAGAATCAATCAGACTCTGGTTCCGGGAACTAATAGAGTTTTTGACCGAGTCAAACATTATTTATTTAAGTATTTATATGCACAATTATCTAAGATTGTTATTTCAGAAATAACATTAAAATAGGAACGTATTTGATAGGTTTTAAAGGTGTTGTAATTAGTGAGTAACAAAGGTTCCAAGTTTTTTATTAATATAACTTTCTTGAATTATGTTGATTATGACTTTTAATAACATTTGGATACATATTAAAACAATAATTAACTTACAAAAAGCGTTTTAATGTAATTTTAAACATATAAATTTTCATTTTAAATCCATCACAATCCAGTGGCCGAAAATAGAATACCCCATGGCCGAAAACTGAAATTTGAGGCCGAAAACTGAATTTTTAGCATTTTTCCGGATTACATCTATATCTATACTTATAATAAAACTGTAACATGTCCAATTCTGTACATTGAAGATATTTTGAACATTTTTTTTGGAGGGCACTCATTATTCGATACTGAAGCCAAATCTGTAATTTTTTTCATTTTTGTCTGTCTGTCTGCCTGTCTGTCTGTCTGTCTGTCTGTCTGTCTGTCTGTCTGTATCTTGGCCGCGCATCACGCCGAAACTACTGAATGAATTCAAACGAAACTTAACACGATTTGAGCCTATACTACGAGGTAGGACATAGGATACTTTTTATCCCAAAATTCTACCCCCGAAGGGGTGAAATAGGGGTTGAAAGTTTGTATGAAAGTCCTTAATTTCTCAAGTTATAGCCATGAAACTTGATATATGAGCTGCGGGTTGAAAATGGAGACATACGTGTTTCACAGTTTTTGAAAATTCGACCTCCAAAAGGGTGAAATAGGGGATGAAAGTTGGTATGAAAGTCCTTCGTTTCTCAAGATGTTTTACAAGTTATATCAACGAAACTTTTTATTTTGGCTTACGGTAAAAAATAAAGAAGTACGTGTGTCACAGTTTTTCAAAATTCCACCCCTAAGGGGGTGAAATAGGGGGTGAAAGTTTGTATGAAAGTCCGTCATTTCTCAAGTTATATCGATTAAACTTGGTATACAAGCTACCGGTTGAAAATGAAGAAATAAGTGTTTCACAGTTTTTGTAAATTTTACCCCCGAAGGGGTGAAATAGGGGTTGAAAGTTTGTATGAAAGTCCTTCATTTCTCAAGTTATAGCCATGAAACTTGGTATATGAGCTGCGGGTTAAGTATGAAGACATACATGTTTCACAGTTTTTCAAAATTTCACCCTCAAAGGGGTGAAATAGGGGTTGAAAGTTTGTATGAAAGTCCTTTATTTCTCAAGTTATATCGATGAAACTTGGTATACAAGCTACCGGTTAAAAATGAAGAAATATGTGTTTCACAGTTTTCGTAAATTTTACTTCCGAAGGGGTGAAATAGGGGTTGAAAGTTTGTATGAAAGTCCTTCATTTCTCAAGTTATAGCCATGAAACTTGGTATATGAGCTGCGGGTTAGAAATGAAAACATATGTGTTTCACAGTTTTTCAAAATTCCACCCCCAAAGGGGTGAAATAGGGGTTGAAAGTTTGTATAAAAGTCCGTCATTTCTCAAGTTATTTAGATGAAACTTGGTATATCCACGCGGACGAAGTCGCGGGCATCAGCTATCTCATACTAATATTATAAATGCGAAAGTGTGTTTGTTTGTTGGTTTATTGGTTTGCTGGTTTGTCCTTCACTCACGGCGCAACGGAGCAACCAACGGATTTTTGTATGGGTATAGTTGAGGACCCGGAGAGTGACATAGGCTACTTTTTATCCCGGAAAATTAAGGTGTTCCCGTGGGAATCAAAAAAACTCAAACCACGCCGACGAAGTCGCGGGCATCAGCTAGTAAATAATAAAAATAACTAATAGCTTTAAGCGCAAGACGGTTTCTAAAAAAGAAACTCCTGTATATGGGCTTTCACCTAACATAATGAGCATAGCAATATTAAGGTTGTAACATTTTTTTCTGATGTCCTAAAGTTGATGGGAGCACTAAAAGGCCGAAATCCGGCACATCGACCTTACCAATTTTAAAACTTTGCGGTTGGTTAAGTGAGTAAACTTGACAAAGTATATAGACATAAAATTCAGTAAATCTCAAGTGTAATTATTATTAATACAAATTACGTAAAAATACTTCAGTAGGTACTATTTTTTGAAAAAAAAACTTTAAAATAGGGGTCGATTTTTAGACCTCGTCGACCCCCAAAATCAGTTTTCGTTTATGTCGACCCCTGGGAAACCGTTAACGACCCTTTGGGGTCGATATTGACCACTTTGGGAATCCCTGGTATAGAGCATACCCCGAGTAGAGCCTTGTACCTACTTATGATAATCTTCATAAAACTTTCAATTTTAGTTTCACACCGCCACGCCGCCACCACAGAGATACATTAAGACAGATAATAGAGGTAGGAAATAGGGGGCATACGATACCTAACCTAACCTAAGTTAACGTCGCTTGAAGTAAGTATTTTTGTATAGAACATTCTGCCAGTTTCCTCCGTTCCGTCCCTTTTTACCTCGCAGCTGCATGCAGGGGGATGCTGTCTGGACCCCTCCGTCGTCGATAATTAATTTATAGGAAAGAACGTAATTAAAATATCCTTAGACGTTGCTTCTAGTTTACTAGCAAAGGTCTGTCACCAACATTTAATATTCAATAATAATTCAATAATTTATAAAGTGCAGTAGGTACATAATATTATTATTTTAATAAGATTTATTTGTAAATTGCGCATTTGTTCTTATTACTTACTTAAATAATTAAAGTTTATATACACATTAATTTCAAAGCGTCTTATGTAACTCAAAGCAGTCTATAAAGTATTCACGAGTAATATTGATAAATAAATAAATAACTAAATCGTTTATTTTCAATCATTATGTGTTACATTATAAGTAATTGATCTTGGAACTATTTGAAGATTAATAATATTATTGTGCTTACATCAAAAAATGTAGATAAAATGTAGATAGCAAGATCAAGAACTGGCTATCCTAGCTAGATTTTTTAGATCTGTGTTAAGGATAACCAGCCCTCTCCCATATTATCTAATATCTAGGTACCTTCATTTTAACAAACACCTTCTCGTAATTTCCGGCGGCCTCTTAGCCTAATATAACAAAAGAAGAGGTTCGTTTATGTAATTACATTGGGTTACATTTGATACCTCTTTCTTTTACCACTTGAGCTAATTGGCCTTGGATGGTTTAATTTTTGTATAGATCACGCAGTTTAATTGCAAATATTGGCTATGGAAATGTCCATATTTTAAATATAACTGTGACATCATGGTTATAATATAATATGTATATGGTTTTTGTACCTAAACAATGCAGACGAGATCTATATAAATAGAGCAGCAGGGGAGGTATCACCATCATACAACACTGAGCACTGTCGTGAGCAACCAACCGGAAGAGCAGCAACGGGGTAAGTTATCTACCTATATATCTACAACTTTTTGTAGTGAAAACTTCTTTAGTCGCGTTGAGCCATCGACCATACACAGGATGTATGGTCGATGTGTTGAGCACTTTTTGGTAGGGGGTAAACTTGTGGATTCGCGTCACCGACACCTCGCTCCGACATGCTCGCGAACACGGACATGTTCGCGTTGTTACGAAGATAAAAGGTCTTAAATATAAATACCTATACCTACTACATTCGTAATTAAACTTTAATACCTTACTTTCAAGGTTTATATTTTAATTATGTTAAATATTTTTTTTATTCCACTACAAGTTATCCCTTAACTGCGATGTCACCTGCCCCCCTAGCATGGGCCGAGAGAATTTTCTCCCCGAGGAAAGGATAAAATTTTTATTCCTAAATAAATAAATAAAAACCGGCCAAGTGCGAGTCGGACTCGCGCACCGAGGGTTCCGTACAAACCTGTAGTAAGTTTTACGATTTATGACGTATTAAAAATAAAAATTACGTTTGTTGTATGGGAGCCCCCCTTTAATATTTACTTTATTGATATTTAATTATTTATTTTGAAAGGTAATATACAAGTTAATATTCTGTGAAAATTTGAACCGTCTACCTGTTACCGTTTTTAATATTGAGCAAAAAAATACGAAAAAAACACGTTTATTGTATGGGGACCCCCCTTAATATATATATTTTTTTAATTTTTAGTATTTGTTGTTATAGCGGCAACGGAAATACATCATTTGTGAAAATTTCAGCTTTCTAGCTATCACGGTTTATGAGATACAGCCTGGAGACAGACAGACAGACAGACAGACAGACAGACAGACAGACAGACAGACAGACAGACAGACAGACAGACAGACAGACAGACAGACAGACAGACAGACAGACAGGCAGACAGCGGAGTCTAAGTAATAGGGTCCCGTTTTTACCCTTTGGGTACGGAACCCTAAAAACGCTAAATAACGGTGGATAAATAGTCCCCCGAGTCCCCGTGAAATGACAAACGGAGATAAACTTCTCCTCTCCCCTGTTGCCGTGCTCTGAGAGGTGGATAAGTTAATTTTATCTCTTGTCAGTGGATAAAATCGGGGGATAAAATTTTTATCTCCGGCCCATGCTAGGGGGGCTGATGGTATACTTATTTGATACTGATGATGGAGTTTAGGATGGTAGCGGGCTAACCTGTTACCAGTTGGCCCGTTGCAGTTAGTTAGGGGTACGGCAGTTCAGTTTAGTAGTGGGACGAGTGGCCTAGCTGTAACAACGCATACCTATCGGTCGATTGCGATTCTTGAACAACGTTGACCCAAGTCGGTGACTGGATGGGTGACCGAATTGGAGGTTCAAATTTGGCCTTTTCGTTTCCTCCGTGCCTCGGAGAGCACGTTAAGCCGTCGGTCCCGATTAATATAATCGTTGCAAAAACCTAAGAGTTGAAATACTCTTAAATTATTATCCCAAGAAAACTCCTACCATTATGTGATTAATGGAAAGGAGTCACGACCCTTAGCAATGAGGAATACGACGCAAAGAGAGAGCTAGATATAATAAATATACTCGTATATGTGTGCATAAGTATTTAAAGTACCTACCTATGCAAGAAGTGCATTCAAAACCGGCCAGAGGTTTCAGCGTGACAGATAGACAGACAAAAATTAAAAAAATCCAAATTAAAATTTTCAAGCTATACCTAACTATTAACTACGTCTTCTTAAGTTAATAAAATCAATCGTCCAGTGTTAACTGATAGGCAAAAAGGGCGATTCATATTGATCAAGCAACGAATTTCTTTACTTAATCTCTCTCAACTCCTCAATCCTAATTCTGCAAATTAGGTACCTACGTTTTTTGTAAATTCATAGTTTTTATATTATACAAGGAAGCTTGGCAATAATTTGCTCTAATGGCTCTGATAGTTCCTTAGTTAAGATGATTTGTGAGATGGTAATAATGAAAAAAAAACCCCGGCTGAGTTTGTTGTGTGCTCTTCTCAGACCAGGGCGCGTTTGGAACCCTCGTAGCTTTAGTTTTAAGATACCGTAACTGATTATCACCATCATATTTTTATGTAACTGGACGTCAATAAGTGTAGTGTACTTAACTACCCTACCTAAATTGAATAAATATGTATTTATTTATGACTTAGGTATGACTTACATACATTGACTTAAATGTATACTAGACAAGCTCTGCGGCCTTATATAATTCGCCACTGAGGTTCGGTTAGTTTTCCGTAACTCGCTTCCGTAGCTACCCTCTCTACCCATTGACTTATAATATGTATCTACCCGCCCGCGCGATTTGAAATTGCGACACAATTATCATTCCAAATTGCTTGTCTAGTAGTATACAATATACATCTAAGTCAATGCTTACATATGAAGTACTAGCTGATGCCCGCGACTTCGTCCGCGTGGATTGAGGTTTTTTGGTTCCCGCGGGAACTCTTTAATTTTCCGGGATAAAAAGTAGCCTATGTGCTATTCCAGACTATAAACTATCTCTGTGCCAAATTTCATCCAGATCCGTTCAGCCGTTGGGGCGTGATTGAGTACATCACATCCATACATCCATCCAAACTTTCGCATTTATAATATTTATTTGATTTGATTAGGTGGGTTCAACCGAAATGTCATGCACGACCGTAAGGTTGGTTGGCGAACTAATTAATTTTCCTTTATTTTAGAGTAACCATGGACGCGGCGGCTATGATTGCGTTGGCTAAGTCAACGATAGCCCTCTTTTTAGCAATGACTTCATTAGGCTTAAACACTTACAAGTGGCAGACTAATATGCCTGTAGCTGTACCAGGTAAGAAATAAGTAGGTACAGTCCCACAAACTTATCTGGCATGGTGGGCAAAATTGGAACGAATTTTTATGACTGTTCAGCCCCACGATCATTTAAGAATGTCCGATCAAACGTTAAAGATCGTCGTCAAAGTAAAATAAACCATAATATCATTAAATTAGAGCTCAATTTCGTCTACCCATTCTTAAACGTTTAGGGATGTACGATACTCTAACGTATAAGAATGGATACACGAAATTGAGCTCTAATTCAATGCATTTATGGTTTATGTTACTTTGACGAAAATCTTTAACGTTTGATCGGCCATTCTTACTTGGGGGGCTGTTTTTGTTTTTATTAAAATAAAATATTTATTGGTAACTTTAAAATTTTAAATGTGATAAGTTTGTGGAACTATACAGTTTATATTATTATTATCTTTTGCGAGACGTTAAATTTTTAATCTCTGATTTGCTCGATAGTCAACTTGATGTTCAATGCAGTTTAGAGTTTTGATGGTAACGAGTTTCGGCCACGCACTTCTAACTTTTCGGAGCTAAGTATGTGCGTTTTATCTCTTGCTAACCCTTCAGGAGTTGGAGTTGACCATCAAAATGACCATAGGTTGTATGGTCGATGCCATCAAAAAATCCGAAAAATCGAAATTTTTTTTCGATCGACATGACCCTAGTCCTCAAAACGACAATTTGGGACTAGACAATATGGAAATATAGGAATGGAATATAGGGGTGGATAAACAATGTCGTTTTGCTACAGACAATCGAGGGCGGTGGGTGACGGGTAGGCAGCGGCGGTATAATCACTTTTATGAGGATATGGCATGAACGGGAAACTTTGAAAATAGGTATTAAACAATTAATATTGCCGTCGCGCTGCTCCTCGAATAGAATTCCATAACACCCGACAGGTACAACTGCAGCTTCGACCGATAATACCTATGAAAAACAGTCGAATTCTTACTCTCGTATTTTTCTTCCTCCTCCAAAACAGAACCGATTTTAATTTTATTTTCAAGCATAATTTACGAAGGACTCATGCTATGTCGGTATGTTTTTCTTTTTTTTGATTATATTTGTCAAATTAATTTGCGGGATATCTGGTGATGATTGATTACGCGAAAACTGGGCAATTTTATGCAATTTTTGAATGTTCCATATTCTTAAAATTATTAATTCATCGACAAAAGCAAAGACGGACAAATATATTTGTATGGGGAAACCGCCTTCCCGTATCGTCATGGGCCCCAAAAACCGATGCAAAGAGCGTGAGAAGAATTCACTGCAATGTAACGGAAATGAATTGGCAGTGTTGGCCACGAAGAGAAAAAAAAATTGAATCTTTGAAAATAAAGTCATTTAATTATGTATTGGTTATTTCAATTATCTACATAATTAAAAAAGAAATACTTACAGAAAAACTCTAACGACCCGCAACAAAAAAATTAACAAATAAAAACTTACAAAATAAATAATTTACAACTTACAAGCAACAGTTTTACTAGGTAGGTACTGTGTTGAAGTGGAGCCATTGATGTAGAATTTTAGTACCTATTCTATTTTAATGAGTGGAGCAGACTTAATATATTTATTATATACATATAGATACAAAAAAAAGACGCGTGACGTTCGGCCGACTTCAAAATAATGTGTGAAAAACATATAATTCAATGGTGAAAACCTTAATGGAAACAAAAAATATTTTTTTACTATACAGTGGCTTTGGAACTTGGAAGTCTAACTAACTCTACTAACTAGTTAACTCTTGTTTAAAATGGAATCTTTTTTGGTTTCCAGATAAAGCGGAGTACCATTATGTAGTTGTGGGAGCCGGAACAGCGGGTAGTTTGGTTGCAAGCCGTCTTAGCGAGGACCCAAATGTTAATGTGCTGCTCATCGAGGCTGGAGGTGACCCTCATT
Source organism: Erebia ligea (assembly GCA_917051295.2). Taxonomy (NCBI): domain Eukaryota; kingdom Metazoa; phylum Arthropoda; class Insecta; order Lepidoptera; family Nymphalidae; genus Erebia; species Erebia ligea. Next base: position 16,771,554 of record OU785228.1, read on the forward strand.
GGGAGGCTGATGTGAGACCTATTGATATCTAAGAGAATTTTAGTGTTTAGATGTTGCACTATCCCGCGCTCTTGTTTGATAATCTCCTCTCCCCAAAGGTTGTCTGGAAGAGGTTGCTTAAGCAATAAGAATGCACTTGCATCCTTCTGTTTTATCTTTTTATCTTGTTTATTGCTTTTGTTTAAAATGTGTTAAAGAGTTTTATCTATGTATTTATTTTTGTTCATTTTCAGTATCCCCTTTTGTTCCCGTACCTGACTAAAACAGAAATGGACTGGAACTTCAAATCGGTAGACGATGGTTACTCCGCACAATACCACAGGAATAAATACTTAGATTTGCCTGCAGGAAAAGTTTTGGGTGGCAGCAGCACACTTCATCACTTTTACTACGTTAGAGGCGATCCCTACGATTACAAACTGTGGGCTGAAGCAGCCAAGGATGATTCATGGAACTGGTGGAACCTACTTCCATACTTCAAAAAAAGTGAGCGACTTGAAGACGAGCTCATTATGCAATCGGATTCTGCATCTTTCCACGGAATGGATGGCACAGTGGCCATCACAAGGGAAGTTAGAAATCAATCACTTAAATACTTGGAGGCTTTCGGTGAAATGGGACATAAGATTTTGGATGACTTATGTACTAACGACACTATGGGCTTCGCTCGGCCTTTGTGGACTATTAGCAAAGAAGGCATTCGCCAAAGCAGTGCAGAGTGCTTTTTGAGACCAGCCAAAGAACGAACAAATCTTCATGTAATGAAAAGCACTACAGTAACAAAAGTTCTTATCGAGGGTGACAAAGCAGTCGGAGTTGAATGCAGTACACCAGATGGCCTTATCAATATTTACGCTAGCAAGGAAATTATATTATCGGCAGGTGCTTTCAATACACCAAAAATTTTGATGTTGTCCGGCGTAGGACCGAAAGAACACCTCGAAAGTTTAGGTATACCAGTTGTATATGACTCGCCGGTGGGTCAAAACCTGCAAGATCACGTAGCCGCCGTATTGACCTTATTAGGAGAAAAAACTAATGATGTAGCTCCCGCACAACCTCCATCAGACTTCCCAGTGCCAACATTTGTAGGCACAGGTACATTCAACAAAGAACAGGATTACTCTGATTGGGTAACATTGAACTTAATTTGTAGGAATAGTCCTGCTGCTTTACTACAATTGTGTACTGTCGTTTTCGGCCTGCACGATGACGTTTGCAATCAGATTGCTACTGCTGGAACAGGACGTGAAGCTCTATTCATAGTATTCAATAAAGCACGGCCTTATTCTACTGGTAAAGTTGAATTAAGCAGTTCTAATCCAAACGATCCTCCAAAAATGTACATGGGTCATTATTCAAATAGTACTGATTTGGAGAATACCGCTAAGTGGATAAAAGAGTACGTTAAAGTAACACAATCAAGCTATTTCCAGAGTGTTGGCGGTGAAATGCTGTACGTTGATTTGCCAGATTGCGATTGCTTAGACCGTGACACGATCGAATACTGGAAGTGCTATGCTCTTAACATGATGGACACTACCTTCCACTATAGCAGCACATGCCGTATGGGATCTGTGTTAGACTCTAAACTGCGGGTGATTGGGATCCAAAATTTGAGAGTGGCAGACGCCAGTGCAATGCCAAACCAAGTTACTGGTAATATTAACACAGCTGTCATGGTTATAGCCGAAAAATTGGCAGACATTATAAAAAAAGGAAAATAAAAACAAGGGGTACTAGATAAGGAATAAGGATGTTAAGCTATTAATATATAATAATTAATAGGGACATAATGTAACACCAATGATACCAATGCATGTATTTTACTAGCCACTCGCACTCAAAATCAATTTGCTTAAATTATTTGGATAATATGGATATTTTGTTTAATTCTAAGTATACATGACTAGAAGGGACATTTCAGTCAGAATTTCTCTTATCAGACGCAAGCAGAAATTAATGCGAACCAAACTTATGAAGACAAACGGCTACATCATTGAACTGGCATACAAACACCTGGTTTGAAATTTTCAAGAAAAACCTCAGCTGCAGAGATTGGTATTTTAACTTGCTTAGTAGGTATATAAGTATCGATCCTTATATTAAATGACACATCCAAGCAGCCTGCATATAATTCATGGAACTAGTGGCAACTTCTTGGGTACCTAGGTACTTCAAGAAGAGCGTTTTGAAGACCAGTCGATCATTGATTCGGAAAATTCATATTTCCAAGGAATGGAATTACCTTAACAATACAAGGGTAACTACAAATCAACCACATAAATATTTGAAAGCCTTCAAGAAGGACATCAAATTGCCAAAGCAGAGTATTTCTTGACAATAGCCAAAGAACGATCGAAACTTCACGCAATGAAATTTGTACCTACCTGTTAAAAAACCACGTTCAAACTAACAATTTTCTACCATTTTATACCTATAACTTTAAGAATAATAAGGGTTTTGAAGACTGATTGTAAATTGTATTCTCAATAAAGTATATGGTATCTACAGCAGTAGCCAAAGAACTTAAAAGGGTAACTAAAAATCAATCACTTAAATATATAAGCAGACTCTTGGAAAATAACGCGTGAGGCGATAGTAACAGTTAATAGTTCAAACCCATTTCTAAATAAAGGTCTTTAATTATATTGGCAGAGTATAGTGTAGCAGGTATTTCTTTTAACCAATTAAAGACGGTTATACCTACCTCATATACTTAATATGTACCTACATTAGAATTATTCAATTTTGTTATGTTGATTTGGTTACTTTTGTTATAAATTTATTGTTTGTGTCGTCATGTATTTATAATTTTCAAGAAAATAAGTAAATGATATGCATCTTACCAAGTTTTTTTTAATTTCATAAAGCTGTGCATTACTATTATATTTTATCTCCCGCTTTAGGCCAGGGTTTCAGAGAGATAAAAGTAGATTTCTTTTATTTTATCTTTGCATTTTTCTCATACATTTTTGTCATTTTGGTAGGTATAGGTATATTGTATACTAGCTGATGCCCGCGACTTCGTCCGCGTGGTTTAAGTTTTTTTTGATTCCCGCGGGAACTTCTTAAATTTCCGGGATAAAAAGTACCTATCCTATGTCCGTCTCCTGGTTCTAAGCTACTTCCCCACAAATATTCAGCCTAATCGGCTACCACACGACTTTCTTTTAAATATATTATATAGATTTAAGATACTTTTCGGCAGTGCCGTAAATAGGGCGGTGCCACCGGTGCCCAGGCCACACGAGTATATCCGCCCAGGCACAGGGCGTAGACTCTGGGGGGCGCAAGAATGGCCAGACCAGGCAGGACTATTATTTTTTCGGTTTGCTCCTGATAAGTTCCCGCTGCGCCCCTAGTGCTCGATTCCAACACATACGTACCTACACGCCAGTATCATCAAATTAGACAAAACATCGCGATAATTTTTTGGCAGCGCACGAGCGTATTGTGTTTAAATTATTCCGAGTCAAGCGGCCGGCCGGCTACGAGCCGAAGAAGGGATTTTTGGATTTACTCCAGCGCGGCAGATAAGGGGCGATTCTTTGGACCCTATAGAGTACCTTCATCGTATATATATATATATATACGATATATTGATGGGTCTATCTAGAACAGAAGATCAGAATAGTTAAAAAAAAATCGATCATCAGAAATACTCGAGCGCAAGAGTACGTCTACATTCAAATATAATCTGACGATTTTAGCGTGACCTAATAGTAACAAACTTGCAAAAAAAAATGTCACCTGTACATTCTCGAGCACGGTTTTTTTTTATTTTGAAGAAAATTATTCACGGATCACGGGAATAACATAATCTGCCGTTTTGCACAATCATGCCGAAGTAACTAAAATCTATCTATACAGGGTTAATTGTAATTTACCAACAACCTCTGAGATATAACTTCTATACATGATACTGAACAACATTTGTTCAACGACTTTTCACATAACTCAATAAATTAACCAAAAAAAAAATTCTAAGTTTTTGTTGAAAAGTCTGTCAGTTTTTTAACTCTATGGTCAATTTATGTAATGCCTTTTCCACACCTGCGTGATGAAGCGTCGACTAGGTACCTACTAACCGCGCAACAATTATTAACGTCCGAAGTTATCACTTCTCTGTCGTATTTACAAATGCTTTGGACGTAAATTACTAACATCGGGCTGAGCTATCGTCTGCAGGTCAATAATTTCTTCCTACACTAGCGTTTGTCGTGAACACCAAAAAAACTTCTCGCGGCGACAGACGTAAGTATCGGACAGTCATTAAGTACCTACCATACGCGCACATGATAAGCATGTTGTTTACTTGGCAATTTCCCGCGCTTTTTACGGAAGGACAAAATTACCACCTATCAATCCCTTATTAGTTTATTCACCTACCTACCTACATTCTTCACACCTAACCTAGCTAGGTACCTACAAAACCTTCAACAGTCAACACGAACAGGCTACCTAATGCCTCAGATACCTACCAATCTAACCAACACATAAAATACACACATAACCTGCGTACCTAACATTTAACCTACGAGTACCTACCTAACGCGTCACCTAACTACCTGTACCTATTTACCACCTGACTTACCTACAAACCTAACACCTAAGTAGGTAAGTATCTGTTCGAGACTTGAATTTGAGCATCTCTGAATGTGTCGTATTCCTCATTGCTGAGGGTCGTGAACCATTTCCATAAATCGAAACGCTTTCTTTAAGGATCATAATGCGGCGAGTTCCCAGTTTCCACTTCCAAATAGGTACTTTCCCATACGGCTCAACAAAGTGTACCTACATAGGTAATTACCTACCTAAATAATGCCGATTTAGCGATTTTACAGATCAGATGTTAGTGATAAAAATCAGGGCTAAGTTTGATTTGCTATCCGAGTCATCGAAGAAACAAAAATAGGTAGGTAGGTCTTTAAACGGACCTCCAAGCCCGGTTTAGTCCGAATCAACGTGACAACCAGCAGAATCAGCTGATATGCGAATTGTTACTTACCTACTATTCAGGATTGAGACTTCAAGCGGTACGCGGCGGCGAGTGACACAAACAAGATCGAATTCAAAGGCCGCCGCGCCGCGCCGTCCGGCCTCTAAAGGTGAACGCACACTTATCCGAGCCGAACGCGTCGAACGAATCGAAGTCAAGGAGGCCTCGCACACTCCGCACCAGAAGAATCGACCGCGCCGAAAGAATCGACACAAAACAATGAAGAAATAGTACTCTCGCGTTGCTCTGTCATAGGCAACTGATAGAATGCGAGCGCATCGGTTGAGTCGACCGCATAAACCGCGCCGAGAATCTGATGACGTCATCCGAATTTGTCTAGGATTACTGGGGTTCTTGCAGATTCGGACGATTCGACGCGAAGAAGTATGCGAGGTTTCATGAGATTTCGTATACAGAATTCTAAAATTCGTTTAGTTCGACTCGTTCGGCTCGGATAAGTGTGCGTTCACCTTAATGAAAATACGAGAAATGTTTGTTCCGTGCGCAGAAAGTTTGCGCCCGAGTAGTATAGGTAGGTACCTACTTGGAATTTATCACTTCATTGATTCCCGCCGCATAATTTATTCCAATACGTACGTAATGAGAGGCTCAGAGGCTACCTAACTAGGTATTTACAGTCAATTGAAATTAAACAAAAATGTATCAATTTATTTCATAAAAAGTGAAGTTAGGTATTTAGGTAGTTACTAGTTATGTACCTACTACCTAGTCCTACCTATTAAGAGTTTAAGCTGGGAGTTGAAGTCGTTAATTGGAATGGTCTGATGCCACAATTCTTCATAATTGTTACGGTACCTACCTACTTTCCAGGTTTATGAGTTATGCCGTTATAGCCAACAAACAAACGCGTGTAGTAAAACTGATTAGGTACTTACTACTTACCTACTTCTTAAAATAAGTGATAATTTGAATAAAAAATTATTGCGATAAATTATTATACCTACTCATTTAGAGTTCGATGTATTGAAAAAAAAGGAATCCAGAATCAAATTCTACTTAGTAGGTAGGAACATACAGTCGTTTTTTCCAATGTTAGTTTATGGAAATCGAAACTTAAGATTCACTTGGCTAGTTATTTTTTTTTAATGCAGGCGTACTTACCTATTTAAAAAGTGGAATTAGCAATTATTGAATAAAACATTCTACTGAATTAAAATGGAAATTTTGCTTAGGTAGGTACCTAAATTAATTATTATTCACTGGCCCAGTAATGTGAATTTTTAAATTCCTGCCTACACATTAACACTAAAACGGTGTTGAAAACTATGCTCTCTAGGTTGGTGGGGGTTTTCAAACGACCATAAATTTTCATTTCTAGTGTTGAAGAGTCCAACTCTACCAAATGTAGCTTCATCGGTCCATAAAACTGTGGGCCTCTCTGCTAGCAGCCAGTTACAAAAAGCAACCCGCGCTGGTTTATCGGGATCGGTGAGTTCTTGGACCCGATGCAGGTGAAAAGGGTATTTCCCCTCATTTTGGATGACGCTCCAAGCAAAGTACTGCGACACATTAAACCTTCGGGCTGCATCGTTGGTACTTGCTGCTGGAATTTCTTCAAAAAAATTGTATAATGTTTTCCTCTTCACGCACTGTGCGCCTCGGTGGTCGACCACGATCCCTAGATCTAGGATGGAATTGTCCGTGATCCCTTAATCGCTGTGTGGCAGCCAGCATCGTCACGCGGCTTGGCCTACCTATTTACGTTAGGGAATCGCCTTGCAAACTCGCGGCAAGCTTCCGAAACGTTATCACCACATATCGCGAGCACTCGAACCATTTCAGTGTATTCGATGTTAGAATATCGATAAGCCATCCTTTAAGCACTAGGCAGTAGGCACAGAACAGAACCTATGCAAACACAGTACCTATGCGAATAACGGCGCGTGCGACCGACTGAAAGCGACTGAATTGACCTGCGCCTTTGACGCGCCGTGCCGCCCACCGCGATTCCCTTATAGGTACGCACCGCGTAGAGTTATTAAAATTTTAGAACGGAAAAATAAATATTTTTATTTTTGTAAGAAAATTTTATTTTTTTATTTTTAGGAATTATAAAAAGTCGTGGAACAAAAGTTATTTACTTTGGTGCATAGAACTTGCCTGTAGAAGGTTGTTGGTATTTTACAATTAACCCTGTATAATATACATAAAATCGTTAAGGGATCAACACACAGCCTAAACCGCTAGGGTTAGAAACTTGAAATATTGACTAAAATAGGTTCCTTTTGTGACGTAGGCGCTCAATAAGGAAGGTTTTTTGAATTTTTGTGAAATACTTAATTTACAGTTTACTTCTACTTTGCAGGGTGTTATTTTATTATAGAAGTATGAAGACCAAAGTGCCCCAAAAATTAAATCTTAATCATCAGGGTGGGTCCACTTAAATAACTCGTCTGCTTGTTTGCCCACATCAGTTCTAGTTCTTTAAAAAAATAACTTTTTTCCAAAATAAATAATTGGTCCACCAACACCAAGGTCCTTGTGCTTTATATTTTATTTCCCTGAATGAAATAAAGTAGGCCTATAAATAGCATTGCTTTAGCTAGGGTACCTATAATATCTAAAAAAAAACAAGGGCGCAGTAATAGAAGCTCGCACAGGGCGCAGAAAAGGCTATTTACGGCACTGCTTTTCGGTTAGAACTTGAGGCTACTTAGATGTGACACGCAGATAGGGTCAGTTGCACCATCGATGGATACTTATATAGTAAATTTTAGAATTTCACGCTGTTGAAGAAGCCTCAAGACCGTGTTGCGGCGAATAGTTCCCTATATTTTTCCAAAAACCGCTCGATATGGAACGTCACGTATCACTATCGTATCGCATTGTCATAACGAGACACGATGATCAAACGTATACTATATTTACTACCTATACCTACTATTCTATATAATGGATGATTCATTCAGAGGTAAGTAATTTTTCAAAAAAAAATCGGGCTATCTTTATTATCACACAAAATACCCATTCTTTACATTTATTTTTTAAAGATTATTTCACGCAGACGAAGTCGCGGGCGTCAGCTAGTGTGAACATAAAAATTATAAAATTATTAGATATAATAATATAGCGAGGCTTTGCGAGGTTGCGACTTGCGAACTTGTGGGACTTTTGGCTTTTCTAGTATTCTTGGAAACTATGTATGATCGTGAGATCGCAGTCAAGGGCTAACTTGTAGTGAATAAATAATAAAAAAACCTGTTTACGAGCTCTATGGATCAATTTATAATAGCGCACGTGTTTCCTGCCACGTATAGCTTATGTACCTTCAAGGCAAGAGTGAATAGGCATCTTCTAGGCAAGCGCGTTCCAACCTAGACATCTCATCTTTGCTTTGATGCTTTGCACTATCTCGCAATAAAAAAAACATCCACTCGTTCAGGAATTTCTTGGTTAGTTGGCCCTAACTAGAAATCTGGCTATTTGTGAAAATATACGACATACTTGGTACATATAACAGGTAAGTATGTCATATTATAAAGGTAGTAGGTACAGTTCGCGCGCGAGTTGAATGCAGAGTAAATGTATGTGTCACCATACATTTGCTCTGCATTCGACTCGTGCGCGAACTATAGGTACATGAAGAGTGAAAGAACGGTTGTAGGTAATGATTTATTTATGTCAACAACATGGATTTTCTTAATAAGTTGGCATTTGGCACTTAACTAAAAATCAACGACTTAAATATTTGCAAGCTCGTATTTGACAAAATCATAAATTACTTGAAAATAAGAAGAACACCTTCATTTGAAATTTTGGTAAAATTTGGAAATTTTTGGTTAGTTAGTTGGCACTAAATGGGCAACTAGAAATCAACCACTTAAATATTTGCAGGCTCGTATTCGACATAATTATGTGACTTATTTATCATAAAGAGTGAAAAGTATATAAACGACTTGAAAATAATTACTTAATTAAGACATGTATGATGTAAGTAATTAGATCAAGTCAAAAACATCATTAGTTGGCACTAAAAGGGCAACTGGAAATCAATCACTTAAATATTTGCAGACCTTAGGTACAAGCTATTCGTGAAAATAAAGGTATAACAATAGTGTTCCATACATACCTTTTAGATAGGTATCATGAAGAGTGAAAGTATGAAACCACTTGGAAATGTGTATTCAAGTCAATTACCTACATCCACTCTTCATGGAAATTTTTGGTTAGTTGGCACTAAAAGGGCAACTAGAAATCGACCACTTAAATATTTGCAGGCCTGAACCTTTTCAACAAAATATGTGACTTGTATAATTATTAAGAATAGAAGGATTAAAACGAATTGAAAATAATTAATTAGATCCAGTCAAAAAAATTAACTCTTCATGGAAATTCTTGGTAAGTTGGCAGTTGGCACTAAAAGGGCAACTAGAAATCAATCACTTAAATATTTGAAGACCTTACAAGCTATTCGTGAAAATAAAGGTATAACAATAGAGTTCCATACCTACATACCTTTTAGATAGGTATCATGAAGAGTGAAAGTATGAAACCACTTGGAAATGTGTATTCAAGTCAATTACATCCACTCTTCATGGAAATTTTTGGTTAGTTGGCACTAAAAGGGCAACTAGAAATCAACCACTTAAATATTTGCAGGCCTGAACCTTTTCAACAAAATATGTGACTTGTATAATTATTAAGAATAGAAGGATTAAACGAATTGAAAATAATTAATTAGATCCAGTCAAAAAAATTAACTCTTCATGGAAATTCTTGGTTAGTTGGCAGTTGGCACTAAAAGGGCAACTAGAAATCAATCACTTAAATATTTGAAGACCTTACAAGCTATTCGTGAAAATAAAGGTATAACAATAGTGTTCCATACATACCTTTTAGATAGGTATCATGAAGAGTGAAAGTATGAAACCACTTGGAAATGTGTATTCAAGTCAACTACATCCACTCTTTAAGGAAATTTTTGGTTAGTTGGCACTAAAAGGGCAACTAGAAATCAACCACTTAAATATTTGCAGACCTTACAAGCTATCGTGCAAATATAGGTAGGTATAACACTATTGTTATACTTATATTTTCACGAATATGTTTATACGAATGTTCTATACGTACCTATTAGATAGGTATCATGAAGAGTGAAAGTATAAAACCACTTGGAAATGTGTATTCAAGTCAACTCTTCATGGAAATTCTTAGTTAGTTGGTACTAAAGGGGCAACTAGAAATAGACCACTTAAATACCTTTTCGACAAAATATGTGACTTGTATCATAAAGAACAGACTTGAAAATAATTAATTAGATCCAGTCGAAAAAATAAAGTATTCATCGAAATTTTTGGCTCGGTTGGCACTAAAAGGGCAACTAAAAATTAATCACTTAAATATTTGCAGACCTTGCAAGCTATTCATGAACATATAGGTATAACATAAGTACCTATTAAATTATTCAATTATCATGAAAATTGAAAGTATAGAACGACTTGAAAATATGTATTCAAGTCAACTACATCAACTCTTCATGGAACTTCTTAGTTATTTAGCACTAAATGGGCAACTAGAAATCAACCACTTAAAAATTTGGAGGCTTATGAAAAATTACCTAATTTCTAAATGACTTGAACTAATCGAGGAGTTTAATAATTCGGAGTGTAATTTCACATGTCCCAAAACGACGCAATTAATGTGAGAATAGGAGATTTATTCGAAGTATTGCACCGGGCAAGAGATGGCGATAAAGCAATGTTGGCGGCAACTGAAAAAAAACATTAACAAATTAACTATTAAGATAATAGTATTCTAAAAACAATTTTCAAAAAAAAATATAAACCGACTTCAAAAACCACAAACACTAAAAAGTAAAAAATAATTTAAATACAAGAGTTAATGTAGTTCTATAATAACATTTTTTGTAGTCGGTACCAATTAGCCGCATGAACCGTCTACCTACTCTTCATTATTGTTGACGTGATTCCACATTGGCACCGACTCCAAAAAATGTTATTATAGAACTACATTAACTCTTGTATACATAATAAATTAAATTATTTTTTACTTTTTAGTGTTTGTGGTTTTTGAAGTCGGTTTTTATTTTATTTTTGAAAATTTTTTATTTCACAAATTTTAGTGGCCCCACTGTTTTTGCTATTTATTTTACTTGTAATTTATTTTTTTTACGCTGTGAGTGCTGAACGCGTAATACGGTAGAGTTCCAAGGGGGGAACGGTATTTTTTTTGACAATTTGCTCCATAAATCCAAAACTACTATGCATTAAAATAAATAAAAATCTGTTTTAAAGTGTACAAGTCAAGTACAAAGTCCTTTCTTAAGATACCCCACTTGGTAAGTATAGTTATCCTACTTTGAAATTTCAAACCCCTGATTTTCCCCACTTTTTTAATTAAACTAAAAATAATTTTCAATTTTTTTGATTTCCATGATATTGGGCCACTATTATATACAACTACTAGATGATTCCCGCGACTTCGTCCGCGTGGATTAAGTTTTTTTATTCCCGCGGGAACTCCTTAATTTTCCGGGATAAAAAGTAGCCTATGTCCTTCCCCGGGACATAACCTACCTCTATACCAAATTTCAGCAAAATCGGTTGAAAAGATGGGCCGGGAAAGCGTAGCAGACAGACAGACAGACAGACAGACAGACAGACAGACAGACAGACAGACAGACAGACACACTTTCGCATTTATAATATTAGTATGGATTCCAAATTTCATGTCAATAGCTTTAATAGTTACTGAAATAATCGACTGTGACAGACGGACGGAGAAAGTCGCACCATAAGGGTTCCATTTTTACCATTTTGGTACGGAACCCTAAAAAAAAAAAGATATGCTAGCATGGTTAATAGTTTAAAACATACTGTTTACAAAACTATCACACTGACGCCATCCGGAGGTCCCTTGCCACCGACCATGTGCCAGCTGTACTGAAACCTATTGGTTTGGCCCGTGGCGATGGCAAGACGCCACCTGATGGTATGACGCTCATACCTTGGAAGATGGACAGGTCACTTGTTTGGGATGCAACGTGTGCAGACACTTTAGCTGCATCCCACATTCAGGCTACCTCATCTACGGCGGGTGCAGCGGCCATCAGCGCCGAACAGGCCAAGAGGCGCAAATATGAAAACCTCGATGGGAGCTTCATATTCGTGCCTTTTGGTGTGGAGACCTTGGCGCCGTGGGGCCCGGGGGCTCGAGCTCTTTTTGAGGAAATTTCGAAATGTTTTTTATAAAAAAATATATATATTTTGTTATTAGAAATTAAAATTAAACATTCACATAATATTTTTGGAAATTTCAAGTATCTACATAGTTTTGAAATATACAGACTTTGAGAAGACTATAATAACGTTTCCAAAGGCCAAAATAGGGATGATGACAACTCAATCAAATCAGCAACACTTTAACAACCTTGAAAACGCACTTCTAGTATGGAAGTTGTATGAAATTCACAGTTGTGACGTCATCAAATTTCAACGCACTTTTTTTCTTTAATCTATATTTTAAAATGGTTATTAAACCTAAAACTAACCGAGGATGTGAATTTTAGATCCTCTATTTACTAATCAGTTAGAAATAATTTATTTTTAATATAGGCATGTCATCCATAATGTAGCCGCTTACCTACACACGTATTATTAGTTATCACTTATCACTTAATGAAATACCATAATGTCTAGTTATTCTATAAGCTAAGTAATTTAAGGACGCATTTGCAAAACAAATAGGTATAAAATCGCACTACTACACTCGCATCGTTCACACGCACACACTTGTAACTTGTAAGTACAAGCTGCGTGAATCAACTTAATTCGATACTTCGGTATATTTTTTTTAATTTTTTGTTATTTAGTTACACGTTACTTTAAATTTTAAAGGGTTATTATTTATTAACAATATATATTTATTTAATATTTTTTGAATCGATAGTTTTTGAGAAAAAAAATAATGTTCCCAACCACTTAGGCAGTGGGACAGTCATGGTAGTGAGAAATTGGAGGTTTAATTATTTTTTTAGACGGATCTCACCTCTTTTTTGTTCTTTTCTTGATGGATGATATAGAGGACACTGTCTAATTAATGTCTACAAAAAAATTACATATGCTTGAGTTAGTTTTAACCTACGTTCTCCAGCTTGGAACACGCTTTTTACCACAATTCAGAGAAGCTCTTCAGTGCCGACAGGCAAACGAACTGTAAAAAAAAATCTACTGTTATTGTTTCTAGGCTCTGTAACGACAGAAATAAAGCTTCAACCAATAATTTACCTATGCTGAGTAAGTTTATTTACATAATTAAATCTTTAATAGGGCTGCCTGCACAAGGACATATATACTGATTTAGTTAAATTTTGTAATGCTGTCCCTTTTTGGCAAATGCATTTTGTAGTTGCCAAAAAGGGACAGCATTAAAATATTTAACTAAATCAATTTAAGAGTCTTTGTGCAAGTGGGCCTTAATATCTGAATAACATTATTAATCTAAATATATAAAAGGCAAAGGCGACTGACTGACTGACTGACTGACTGACTGACTGACTGACTGACTGATCTATCAACGCACAGCTCTAACCACTGGTCGGATCGGGCTGAAATTTTGCACTCAGATAGCTATTATAACGTAGGCATCCGCATAGCTACAAAGGATTTTTCAAAATTCCACCCCTAACGGGGTGAAAGAGGGGGTGAAATTTTGTATGAAAGTCCGTCATTTCTCAAGTTATATCTATGAAACTTGGTATATGAGCTACCAGTTTAGAATGAAGGAACACGTGTTTCACAGTTTTTGAAAATTCTACCCCCGAAGGGGTGAAATAGGGGATGAAAGTTTGTATGCAAGTCCTTCATTTCTCACGATATTTCTCAAGTTATATCAACGAAACTTGGTATTTTGGCTTTAAGTAAAAAATAAAGAAGTACGTGTGTCACAGATATTCAAAATTCTACCCCCAAAGCGGTAAATTGGGGTTGAAAGTTTGTATGAAAATTCTTCATTTCTCAAGTTATAGCCACGAAACTTAGGATTTGGGCTTTCGGTTAGATATGAAGAAGTATTTCACCATTTTTGAAAATTCAACCCCCCAAAGGGGTGAAATAGGGGATGAAAGTTTGTATGACAGTCCTTCATTTCTCAAGTTATATCAACGACCCTTGGTATTTTGGCTTTCGGTAAAAAATAAATATGTACGTGTGTCACAATTTTTCAAAATTCCATCCCCAATGGGGTAAAATAGGGGTTGAAAGTTTGTATGAAAGTCCTTCATTTCTAAAGCTAAAGCTTTGAAACTTAGCATTTGGGCTTTTGGTTAAATATGAAGAAGTACGTGTTCCAACATTTTTGAAAATTCCCAAAGGGGTGAAATAGGGAATGAAAGTTTTTATGAACGTTTTTCAAATTATATCAACGAAACTTGGTATTTTGGCTTTCGAAAAAAAAATAAAGAAGATCATGTGTCACTGTTTTTCAAAATTCCACCCCCAAAGGGTTAAAATAAGGGTTGAAAGTTTGTATGAAAGTTCTTCATTTTCAAGTTATAGCCATGAAACTTGATATGGATATAACTTGAAAATGAAGAACTTTCGGTTAAATATGAAGGAGTACGTATTTCACCATGAAATCACTGAAAATCAGCGTTGGGACACCTGGCACCTCAGAGGCTCAGACGCGAGTCCTGGCGGCATCGCCAGTTTTAAGTCTGAGAGGCCAGGAGCCCCAACACACGCTGAGTGACTCACCTGTTGGTAGCGTTGCACTGCTGTACAAACTTATATTTTATAATATATATGTAACTCATTTTTAATATTGATTTATTTTGTGCATCTGTGTTTATTGCTACCAATAAAGATTTTTCTATTCTATTCTATTCTATTCTAAAATGAAGACTTTCGGTTAAATATGAAGGAGTAGGTACGTGTTTCACCATTTTTGAAAATTCGATCTCCAAGGCCGTTAATTAGAGTTTGTCTATCAATCACACCGCAGCAATGGATCAACGTGATTTTTTGCATGGGTATATTAATTGGGGTACCTGGAGAGTGACATAGGCTACTTTTTATTCCGGAAAATTAAGGAGTGCCTGTGGGGAAAAAACTTAAACCACGCGGACGAAGTCGCGGGCATAAGCTAGTCTAAATATATAAAAGGAAAAGGTGACTGACTGACTGATCTATCAACGCACAGTTCAAACCACTGGAAGAATCGGGCCAAAATTTGGCATGGAGATAGCTATTATGACGTAGACATCCGCTAAGAAAGGATTTATGAAAATTCAATCCCTAAGGGGGTATACTAAAATTCTACATCAATGGGGGGTATAAAATAGGTGTTTTAAACTTGTGTAGTCCACGCGGACGAAGTCGCGGGCAAAAGCTAGTTAAATATAAATAAAATAAACCAAAATCTTAAAATTAATCTTCGTCGTAGCCACCGCAGTGAGGCAATTGGCCAAACTTATTCTTTGACTAAGGTTGCTAGTTATTGGATCCCCTGTAGACTCGATAACCTATTTATTATATTTAACCTACCTACGGCTAACAATATAAGTTTTTATTTAAATACTTCTAAATAATTTTAAAAGAGCAACTATACCAGTTTCTAGCATCTAGCAGTTTTTTCTGGATAGAACTTAATTCAATGGGATAGAATTAGAATGGCTTTTCGAAACTGTGGTAGACTGTGGGTAGACTCATTTAATGATTAATAGATTTAACATTGAGATTAATAATTGCCATATAAATGTAATTCTAACGGACGGAAATTAATATCTATTCATGGTTATCTTGTGTTTATTTGCACTTGTGTTTATTTCCTGGCAGTGTGGACTAATATCTTTAATATCTAGGTTGAATCCCAGGGAAGGACATTTTTACGCAATCTTTTTATCCCGGAAAATTAAGGAGTTTCCGTGGGTATCAAAAACAACTTAACGCGGACGAAGTTGTGGGCATCATCTAGTGATTATAATATAAAATAGCTATAAGTAGGTAAAGAAATTTTTGAAAAATCAACCGGTTTGAAAAACCAACAAAATATAACTTAACGCGGGCGAAAGCTAGTTACTTATGTAATAAAATATGTAAAATTGATAAATATTAAATAGAAATAGGTACCTCTACCTAGTACCTACCCAGATACATACCTATACACAGGCTTCGACAGGGTAAAATCTTTTCATTTTTAAAGGTCTTTTTTCTATATTATTTCGTGCTGGATCCACCGAGAACACAGAAAATGTTCTGAAAGTGACTGATAAACTCGCATTGTTTTATTTTATTTAAACAATAGGTAGGTCGTCCAGTACAATAGGGTTGTGCGACTTAAATTCTTTAATAAATATCAGTTTTAACTTATTTTGATGTTTACAAAAATACGAAAATATTTTTGAAGTGAAAACTTCTTTAGCCGCGTTGAAAACTTTTTGATAGGGGGTAAACTTGTGAATTCGCGTCACTGACACCTCGCTCCGACATGATCGCGTTGTTACGAAGACAAAAGGTCTTAAATATAAATATACTACATTCGTAATTAAACTATAATGGCTTAGTTTTAAGGTTTATATTTTAATTTTTTTTTAATTATTTTAAATAAGTATTCGTTTTCACTTCTATCGGCAATAGATTATTTCTATATTCTATAGAATAGGTAATCTATAGAATTCTATCGGCGTCCTTATGACTGCTAATTTTTTTTTAGTTTCTTTCAAGTTGCGGAACCCACGGCTGCGGTGGGTGAGTCAATCTCGCAGTTTTTTTAAAGCTGGGTTAAAAATGACGGCTATTTTGATCGTGTATATCTATCCTCGTATTATGCAACAACATTTTTATAAAAAACGCGCTAATATAGCGGGGTTAAAATTTTTATGGGTTCATAACAAAAATTTTGGAATACATAGGTGGGCGATTTTCAGCAACCTTAATTTCAAGTCAACAAAATATAATATAGTATCTACCTATGTGACAAAATTAAGTGAACGGAACACGTGCGGTCAAATTGGCAGTAAAGTGATGAAACTTGTAATTTGACAATTGAATAAGCTTCCGGGTGCATCTATATTTCTACTTCAGAGACGGGTAACAACTTACCTACATGGCAGCATCATCATCATCATCATCATCATCGGGCGCCATCTTCAGATTGAAGTTTGGCGATCAGCAGGTCAAATGGCTTCCGATCTTGAGCAATCTTCTTTAATAGCGATGATGCCTATATCAAAAATAAACTAGTGGTTCGCCCCGAACTGAGACCTCGCGGTAATCGGTATACATAAACTTTTACAGAGCGGCATCTATTGACATCATTGTGAAGTTCTGTTAAAAATATTGAAGCTCATTAAAAATTAAATAATTTCGTTTCCTTATAAATTATAATATTTATATAATTTTAGTATTTGTTGTTCATGTACAGGAACAGGATATAATTCAAATAATTGATAAGTTTCAGGCTCAGCCTTTCAGAAAATTGAGAGTTCTGAGGTCAACTTTGGACGTTAGAAAATCGCCACTTTGAAAGCCCACCATTTCGTCAATTTTAGGGTAAAAATTAAAAAAAAAAATTTTTGGACTCTATTCCTAAGTAATTATCTTTAAAATGATATACCGCAACCCTATGTAACGCTATAAAAAATAATTTACTTCGCATTCGCTTCTATGAGAGCCCCCCTGAAATAAAGATTTTTATAACTTTTTAAGCCATATTCGGCGGGAGGCCATCGGTTTCCATATTATATTTAAATTTGTAGCAATTACGTTCAGTAATTCAGAAGTTATAAGGCTCTGACAGACGGACGGACAAGTGCAAATTCACTCAAGTAGACTCAGAGACCTTCGCTTCGCTCGGTCAAATAGGTATTATTAAGGCGTAGAATTAATTATTGGTATGCTATTCCTATTGCACTTGTATAATTATGCCAAATTTAGTTTTCCTATTTTATGTTAGTATTTGTGTGTAGAGCATTTAAAATTCTACATCAATGGTGTAGAGTTACCAAAAGTGCATCTATCTCCTATAATATTATGTGCACAAGTGTAAAAAATTGGTATACAACTTGAATACACCAATCAGCAGTGGACGTGCCGCCAAGCGATTTAGCGTTCCGGTACGATGCCGTGTAGAAACTAGGGCTTTCGAATACCGGTTTTTCTCAATACCGGTATTAATACCGGAATGATTTTTTTCAATACCGGGATCCCGGGATCCCGGTATTGGAAAAAATTTATAATGTGGTAGATGTTTTTTTAACTTAAAATTAGTCTTTACTGAAGCAAAAGGCACCATAAAAAAACAGTTTTTTCATCCAAATTTTTTTTCACCAAATTAACTCAAAAAAGTGCCTTTTCTGCATAGATTCAGTGAAGAAAAGCCGTTAAGTAGCTCCTTTACTCTATTTTATATCATGCAATATTTTATGGAATAGTACTTTCTTTAAAAAAAAATCACCAAGTATTGATTTTTAGATTTATTTGTATTTTGAGTATTGAGATAGTTATTTACGCGTTGACTTAATTCTTACGAAACTATCGTTTGTTTCATGTATGTATAAGGTGAAAATTACGGACCACGTAGGTAATGTTATGAAACTCCATCACATCATTTTAAATACGATCTTATTAAGTAATACTTATATTATTATCATATAATCAATTTCTTATTCATATCAATCAGAATATCAACTATATATGATTTTTAAAATAGAACTATTTTTGGATGAATTCTTACGAAAAAATATATTTTTAACCTCCATTGAATTTTGAACTTTTAATATAAAGTATATTTGTGACGCACTTTCTCAACGTACACACAAAATTAAATAAATATGGCAGGGAATTTTAAATAATTAGTGATTATTTCACTAATTATTTAAAATTCCCGAAGAAGTGTCGAAGATTATAATTTAAACTACTATCGTCGTCGTCGTCTCAACCTATAGACATCCGGGACGTAGGTCTCCTGCATGGATCGCCACAGAGCACGGTCTTGTGTCCCTTGTTTCCAGCGGCTCCCAGCTACACGCTTGAGATCGTCCGTCCACCTAGTGGGGGGTCGTCCAACACTGCGCTTCCCGGTGTGAGGCCGCCATTCAAGCACTTTGGGACCCCAACGCCTATCGGTTCTACCAGCTATGTGCCCCGCCCATTGCCACTTAAAGCTTGGTTCCTCTGGTTCGCCTACGGATCTCCTCATTTCTGATTTGATCACGCAGGTATACTCCAAGCATAGCTCTCTCCATTGCCCGCTGAGTGATCCTGAGCCTTCTCATCAGGCCCAAAGTTAGCGACCATTTTTCGGAGCCGTAAGTCATCACTGACATCACGCACTGTTCGAAAACTTTCGTCTTCAGGCACTGAGGAATTTTGGACGAGAAGATGTCGCGGAGTTTCCCGAACCCTGCCCAGCCGAGTTGGATTCGGCGGTTGACCTCTTTCTCGAAATTGGACCTACCTAACTGGACTGTATGTCCTAGGTATATGTACTCATCAACAATTTCGAGTGCAGAATTCTCAACTAACACAGGTTGGGGCTGAACGTGTGCATTAGAAATGATCTTTATCTTGCTCATATTCAATTTTAGGCCCACTTGCTAAGGAACTACTAAATGAGTACCTAATAAACAATATTTTTGTAAGAAGTCGATCGAAGTCGAAGAAAACGATAATTTTGTCAAAACACAAATTAATCTAAAATTCAATAGTTATTATTTAAAAGAAAATAATACATTATAATAAAATATGCATTAGACTTTATAAATCAGATTTGTGAACGTTTTGAGAGAAATAGAAATGCCAAGCCATAGGGATCTAGATTCAAACACTAATTTTTACCTCTGAGTGAACAAAAACGACTTTTCTTCACTGGTTTTAAGCAATAAAGGTACTCTTTTTGAGTTAATATGTTTAAGATACAAGTTTTAAACTTAGCCGAATAAAAAATAGTGGCATCTACCAAGAAATATATGCAATAGTCACTGTTTCGTTTATAGTGTCACCAATACCGGTATCCCGGTATTAGACATTTCAATACCGGTATTGAAAACCGGCGAAAAAAGTCCGGGATCCCGGTATTGGCCAATACCGGGATCCCGGTATTGGAAGCCCTAGTAGAAACCG
The DNA here is from genome assembly GCA_917051295.2 of Erebia ligea. Taxonomy (NCBI): domain Eukaryota; kingdom Metazoa; phylum Arthropoda; class Insecta; order Lepidoptera; family Nymphalidae; genus Erebia; species Erebia ligea. The sequence goes on from OU785228.1 coordinate 16,791,657, forward strand.
AATAGGGGTATGGGTTTTAATATAACTGCCATGCCCCTAACAGGTTAGCCCGCTACCATCTTAGACTGCATCATCACTTACCATCAGGTGAGATCGCAGTCAAGGGCTAACTTGTAGCGGAAAAAAAAAACGTCTATAGGTTGATTGCATGGAATTAGGAATTACGACTTACATTGGAGACGACGACTACGAAAATAACTGTTTGACATGTATTTATTGTTACAATTCATTCTAGTACTAATCCTAGTTAACAGTTGATATTAATTGTATAAAGAACTGACTTCACCATTTTTTTTGATTTAGGTAATTCTCTGTAGATAAACGTTCAAAGATTTATCAGAGAAACTAGGTACAAATAGTATGATTTGGAGTGATTAAAAAAATCATCGTAATTTATTTTCTCTTGGTATATTATAATTATTATATTCTGCATATCACTTATTGCGCATGTGTAGTTTGTACATCATACAATATTTTTTATTATATTTGGGAGTAAAAACAGCAAAAAAACTGGCCAAGTGTAAGTCGGACTCGCACACCAAGGTTTGCGTACGGTCTAAGTATTTGGTTTATTCGACTTTTAAATAATAATTCTTAGACGGTGCTCACACTGAGTAGGGAAAAATAAGGTGCACAGGGGCTGATTCTGTAGTGCACAATCTCTAAACTAAACTAAAATTAGAGCATTACAAATATATAACCCTTTCATAATACTCCCTACGGAAAGGGACAGAACTAGATTTTAACCTGCCATTTTAGTTTAGTTTAGAGATTGTGTTATACAGAATCAGCCCCATTGGCACCTTTCTACCCCGAAAAATTTCCCGTGGGAATTAAAAAAAACTCATTCCACTTGGATGAAGTCGCGGGCATCAGCTAGTAAATAATGAGTCGCAGAATTAGTTTGAGCTAAATTGAAATATTATTACAGAAATCGATAATTATTGTACAACCACAAAAATCTAAGCAATTTTATTGTAGGTAAAATTGAATAAGTATGTTTCGTTCTAAGTTCCACAAAATGTGAAAACATTTGTGTAAACTTTAAACAAAAGTTCAAACAAAATTTAAAACATTTGAGTAAAGTTTGTTCTTTTTGTCTCCAAGGAGATGCCGACGTCAATCGAGCGAGCGAAATCTTCGAGTGTGCCTGGGTAAGGTAGAGGCTAACGCTAACTGATAACTGTGGCACAATTGGGTATTTGACAAATCGTCAAATCAGCAATTTTTTTTCAAACTTTAAAACGCGTCCTAACTATGGGGTTTATACGAAACTAGCTTATGCCCGCGACTTCGTCCGCGTGGACTACACAAGTTTCAAACCCCTATTTTACCCCCTTAGGGGTTGAATTTTCAAAAATCCTTTCTTAGCGGATGTCTACATCATAGTAGCTATCTGCATGCTAAATTTCAGCCCGATTCGTCCAGTGGTTTGAGCTGTGCGTTGATAGATCAGTCAGTCAGTCACCTTGTTAACCGACTTCAAACAAAAAAAGGAGGAGGTTCTCAATTCGACTGTATGTTTTTTTTGTATGTTTGTTACGCGATTTCTCCGCCAATTATGAACCGATTTTGATAATTCTTTTTTTGTTTGGTAGGTCATACTTCAGAGGTGGTCCCATTTTAATTTGGTGAAGATCTGATGAATATCTCCGGAGATGGAGAACGGAACTCCTCAATGGATAAGAGTAAATTGCTCGCGATCAGTGTGATAGTTTTGTAAACAGTAGGTATGTTTTAACTATGCATAGCATATCTTTTTTTTTTAGGGTTCCGTACCAAAATGGTAAAATGGAACCCTTATGGTGCGACTTTCTCCGTCCGTCTGTCACAGTCGATTATTTCAGTAACTATTAAAAGCTATTGACATGAAATTTGGAATAGTTGTATATAATAGTGGCCCAATATCATGGAAATCAAAAAAATCGAAAATTATTTTTAGTTTAATTAAAAAAGTGGTGAAAATCAGGGGTTTGAAATTTCAAAGTAGGATAACTATACCAAGTGGGGCATCATATGAAAGGACTTTGTACTTGACTTGTACACTCTAAACCAGATTTTTATTTATTTTAATGCATAGTAGTTTTGGATTTATGGGGCAAATTGACAAAAAAAATTCCGTTCCCCCCTTGGAACTCTACCGTATTACGCGTTCAGCACTCACAGCGCAAAAAAAAAAATTACAAGTAAAATAAATAGTAAGAACAGTGGGGCCACTAAAAATTATGAAATAAAAAAATTTCAAAAAAAAAAAAAACCGACTTCAAAAACCTCAAACACTAAAAAGTAAAAAATAATTTAATTTATGATGTATATAAGAGTTAATTTAGTTCTATAATAACATTTTTTGGAGACTGGAGTCGGTGCCAATGTGGTGTCACGTCAACAATAATGAAGAGTAGGTAGACGGTTCATGCGGCTAATTGGTACCGACTCCAAAAAATTTTATTATAGAACTACATTTAACTCTTGTATACATAATAAATTAAACTATTTTTTACTTTTTATCCTTTTATAAATTTAGATTCCGAAATGTGACGTCATTAAAGTTCGAAACACTTTTTTACTTTAATTGATTGTTTAAAATTAAATTCAACATAAACAGCTATCAGGGGACGTAGATATTACAACTTTTGGGAGATCCTCTATTTAATAATCACTAAAAAATAATTTATTTGAATAGTAGTCAAATACCCAATTATTACTGTAGGACGTATTGACAATAATTGACTCCTACCTATTATTGTTGTAAAGAACTTTTCTGAGTAGGTAGCAAACAGCTATTTTCGTTGCATACCTGTGAACGATACCTTGGTTCGGTCTACCGGACTTAGTTTAGTCCAATGTGTCAATGAACATTTTTTAGCTCACTACAAAAAGATTTATAACGGTAGTAAATATAATAAATTAGCTGATGTCCGCGACTTCGTCCGCGTGGTTTTTTTTGATTCCCGCGGGAACTCCTTAATTTTCCGGGATAAAAAGTAGCCTATGTTACTCTCAGGTCCTCAACTATACTCATGCCAAAAATCAAAAATTGCGATCCAATGCTTCGTTGCGGCGTGATTTAAGGACAAACCAACAAACCAATAAACCAACAAACAACACACACTTACGCATTTATAATATTAGTCTATGATCTATGTTTAGGATGATAATTTTGGCAGACGCCATTTATAGTATGTATTGCTTCAATCTGTCATGCCCGGGATACACGAGGCTAGTTTTTGAAGCTAGGATAACAAGCTAGTGTCAGTAAGCTAGCAAGCTAGTACTTCTGGCTTCGTGTAGACAAAACTAGCTTCATTTCTGAGCTAGTAAGCTAGTTTACAAGCCAGGATAGTTTTTAATAGGATGGAGTTCTAATTTTTAGGATAGTAGCGCCCCCCACCACTGATTTTACTATCCTGGCTTGTTTACTAGCTTCATGTGGCCGGCGAAGCTAGTTTTCAGTTGGCTAGTAAGCAGGAACCACGCGTTTTGTTTATTTTTTGGCGTTAGAAGACTCAACAGAATATCAAACAAATCAGGCGTCATTCGCAAAATACTCTTATATTCGTCTAAATCTTCATTGCGAAATTCTTCCAATAGTAAAGCAGATGATCCACGTTCATCTCTTCTTAAAATCCACGGTCTTGTCCACACCCGTTTTTGTAACTCTTCTTCTAGTTCGTCTAGTGCGAATTGGCACAGTTTTCGAAGTAACTCCTTCAGTCGAATAGTGTTTTTTTTTCGGATGCAACTCATTTTGGACGTGTGGTCACCTCAGTCACTGCAATAGTAGGCTTAAAATAATCCTAGCCTCATGTCAACAGAACTAGCATGTTCCAAGCCAGGTCAGCAAGCCAGGACAGTACTAGCTTGAAAAACTAGCCTCGTGTATCCCGGGCATCACACTAGCCCTTCACTACTCTCATCTGTCAAAATTAACAAACCATAAGAATTAAGAACATAATAAGTATTATTATTCTCAAGTACCTAGGACTAGTCCACAAACATAAATCTGACCCGGTCATCGGTTTACCAACTATCTATCTCTGTGCCAAATTTCAGCCAGCCCCCCGATTATGTAAGAATTGTCGATCGAATGGTAAAGGTTCAGCGTCAAAGTAATTTATAAACCATAACTCAACTGGTAATCAGCGCTGTACGGTTAGTGCTTGCACTGAACATACTTATGCTTAGCCTGAGCCATTTTTCGGGTTGTGCCACATGCGTGATATGGTTCATCCCTGCGCCTAATCCATTGAATTATATGTACAATTAGTACATAATACCTCAATGGCCTAATCGTTGTTGTTTAGATTCTAGATCTTGTTTAGATCTTTGAGGTGCAGGCATGATCTACCTCTTTAGGTATGCTTGTTTGCTTGTTTTGTATGGCAGGATATAAATGTTTTTTCTCACCTCCGGGCGGAAAGCGTCAATTTTCCTCCCGCTGCGCTAAACGAAAATGCCGCTTTCCGCCTCCGTCGAGGAGAAAAATAGTATACACACCACGGGCAGTAAATAAGAAAGCCTCAGATCACATGTTTATTGACCTCGGCTTCGCCTCGGACAACAATTACATGTGATCTGAGACATTTCTTATTTTACTGCCTTAGATGTGTAATATACTATTTCTTTCTTTCTTTCTTCCACATGAGTAAGTATGTAGGTAAGTACCTACTATCATAAAGTCAAAGCCAAAGTATTTTCCTTCAAAATTGGTACCAACTACCTACACAGTACACATTTTGAAGGTTAATTATGTATACTAATACTAATAATATAAATGCGAAAATGACATGACCAGTAACTGCCCTCCGATTCGGGACAGTGAGGATTTCCGTTTATACAGTAAGGTTTAAAAATTAAAACTGAAATTACTATGGATTTAATATTCCGAATAAGGTCAAGGTTAAAATGTCTAAAAAAACAATACGTATAATGTTTAAATCTTGAGCGTCCGCTTTCCTCTTTAAGCACTACTCCATTTTGACGTTCCGTTTTATGCATGCCTAATAATAATCTTGTAACCCTACATGAATACCATTTAAGTACCTCAGTCGCTATATTATAAGTGATTTATTTTTGATCAATGAAATAGTAATGAAAAGGAAATGTATGTTTTGTTTATAATTATTTTTGTTAGTTGACAAGTCTCAATGAAACGTGTAATTGATCGAACAAAGCATTTTCAAATAACCACTGCGTTCAAAGGAACGTAACGCCCTCTGGCATTGCATCTGTCTGCCATCTGTGGTAGAATAGTTGAAAAAATTCGCTAACCAAAACGTTTAGCGCCATCTGTTGTTGAATAGTTGAAGACTCGCTAACCAAAACGTTTAGCGCCATCTAGTGTAACAGCAGTAGCAATGTAGCGTGATTTTTAAAGGAATTTTTAAAGTGTGGTGAATATCGCAAGCTGCAAGTGCAAGATACACTGTACCACATAGATTTGCCTACTGTTGCGGATTATAGCGAATTAAATTTCTAGTTCCTTCATTATAATAGCGAACTGTCAAGTGGTCCAATCATACATGTATTTAGGAGCGTTGATTTCGAATAACGGGGGCTGCATCGATGAAATCAAGCGGCGCACGGCTACCTATATCTAGGTCTGCCATGGACAAGCTGCGGAAGATATGGAGGAACCGAAATATCACCAAGGCCACTAAGACCCGGCTTGTCAGAGCGCTTGTATTCCCCATATTTCTCTACGCTTCAGAGACGTGGACCCTGCGAGAAAGTGAGAAGAAGAGGATATAGACGCTCTTGAGATGTGGTGCTGGAGGAAATGTCTTGGACCGAATTACGAACAAACAAGTCCAATCTTGAAGAACTCGGCATCAAGCAGCGTCTATCCTCCGTTGTACAGGCTCGCATTCTCACTTTCTTTGGTCACCGACGATAACATCTCCATTGAGCGTCTGGTTGTTCAAGGAAGAGTAGAAGGCACCAGGGACGTGGACGATCACCCATGAGGTGGACAGACCAAGTGAGGGCTGCGGTGGACGTCCCCTTATCACTCTGCACTCTTGCTGAGTGCAGTGCAGTGCACTCGCAAGGCTGCTATCAGAGAAGAGTGGAGACGGCTCGTTAAGCATACCACAACACCAAAGCGACGAACACGACCGCTTTTTTTTCAAAAGAAAAACTAAGGGAATGATAGTATATATATACTACCCCATATTATAGTAATTAGTAGGTCGACAACTAACTCGAACTCGATAACTCGTAACTAGATATCACAGACCAGTACACCACTTTAAAATTCTGAGCCCCCATTTCTTGCTAATTCCTCTTTCTTCTCAAAAAATATCCTGGCTAGAGACTTCGTTACTTTTTTCGTGTAAAGTTTGCAAGAAACGTCTTCTTATTTGTTTATAATCATTTATTTTTCTCTTGTAACATACAAACAAAGTATATTGATAATTAATAGTAAACAATGCAATGATAACAAAAAGTAACAAACAATCAATAAACAAAATGGAAGTGTACCCTAATATTTTCATCTAGACCGTCTCCAGCTTCAAGAAACAAGGAATACATTACAAACTTACAACTTACATGTCTCTATATAAAACATAATATTATTAAAAATAACCTACATTTTTATCACCGAGTCGTATGGTCTGTGATTTTTATGGTCATCTGCATCTCCGTTAACAGAATTTGTTAAGATTTATAAATATTAAGCTGGTTTTAAAAGACGGTCATAGATTTGTAACCCTATTCTCGGTTATCTTCTATAATCAAATCTGCCAATTTTTCAGCCATAACCCTGACAGCTGTATTAATTTTGGCACTGACTAGGTTAGGCATTGCGCTGGCGTCCCCCACTCTCAAATTTTTGATGCCATTAACCCGCAGTCTAGAATCTAGAACAGATCCCATTCGGCAAGTGCTGGTGTAGTGGAAGGTAGTGTCCATCATGTTAAGTACATCCATGCACCAAATCAAATTCGGCCTCCATAGTGACACTCGGAAGATTAAAACAAATCTAGTACTTAGTGCAAGTACTATCAAAATTGGTTCAGCCGTTTTTTCTGTAGTGCGACACAAAGGAATACAACCTTTGAAACCTCGTAAATCCTAAATGATCGTTAAAATGAAATAATGTTCAAGGGAACCTAACTATGATTTTACAAGACCTATTCATCGATACCCCACTTGCCATAGTTTATTGACTTTCATTATTAAATTTGTTACAATATGGCTTCCAGTGGGCGCCATTTTGTTTTTTCTCAAATTCGGCTTCCGTTATGACACTCGGAAAATTAAGACAAATCTAGTGGTGCAAGTATCATCAAAATCGGTTCAGCCGTTCTGTCTGTAGTGCGACACAAAGGAATACACTAAAAATGAAGCTTTGAAACCTCGTAAATCCTAAATGATCGTTAAAATGAGAAAATGGTCTAGGGAACCTAACTATGATTTTACAAGACCTATTAATCGATACCCCATTTGCTATAGTTTATTGACTTTCATTTTTAAATTTATTACAATATGGCTTCTAGTGGGCGCCATTTTGTTTTTTCTCAAATTCGGCTTCCGTTATGACACTCGGAAGATTAAGACAAATCTAGTGGTGCAAGTATCATCAAAATCGGGTCAGCCGTTTTGTCTGTAGTGCGACACAAAGGAAATATACATAAGTATATAGACTGATGAACACATAACCCTGTGCGTGCCGCAGTCGGGTAAAAAAACTCCCACTCGGCCGTGTCACGAAAGCGTTCTGTGGTTGAGGGGCTTCTACCGGTATACATCCTACTCTATGGCTTCTACGGTTGGCCCGTGAGGGCTAAGCGGGGTACGGGCTTCGAGGCCGAGCCTCCTTACCCGGGTGGGCCGCGGAAGGTGAATATCTTGAAGCTTGAAGCCTGGATGAAAACGGCTAGGGCCTGCCTTGTAGGCTACGGGCCCCTAGGTCGGGTGTCATCGCCGGTGTTGGGTCCGCACCGCGGGTGACGTCATCACCTCCGCGTGCACGACACGCGTGTCCTGTCCAGTCTCGGCGCTGCAGGCAATAGCGTCGTCGTCGCGCAGAGTCGGTGTCTAATCCGGCGTGTGTCGCGTCGTCGTCGTCGCTAGGATCACAGAGTACCTACTATAAATAACTAAAACTATTTAAATAGGTAGATGTTAACAATTAAAAAAAAATTAAAAATACTGATGTTCAATAAAAAAAAACCGGCCAAGTGCGAGTCGGACTCGCGCACCGAGGGTTCCGTACAAACCTGTAGTAAGTTTTACGATTTATGACGTATTAAAAATAAAAATTACGTTTGTTGTATGGGAGCCCCCCTTTAATATTTACTTTATTGATATTTAATTATTTATTTTGAAAGGTAATATACAAGTTAATATTCTGTGAAAATTTGAACCGTCTACCTGTTACCGTTTTTAATATTGAGCAAAAAAATACGAAAAAAACACGTTTATTGTATGGGGACCCCCCTTAATATATATTTTTTTTTAATTTTTAGTATTTGTTGTTATAGCGGCAACGGAAATACATCATTTGTGAAAATTTTAGCTTTCTAGCTATCACGGTTTATGAGATACAGCCTGGAGACAGACAGACAGACAGACAGACAGACAGCGGAGTCTTAGTAATAGGGTCCCGTTTTTACCCTTTGGGTACGGAACCCTAAAAAGAAATAATTTCGTTTCTTTATAATATTTGTCTAATTTAAGTACATATTTGTTGTTCAATTTCAAGATATAACTGAAATTATACATTATATAACTATGTATGTACCTATATAATATATTTATTTTTTCCAATTGTTGACATGCATCTAATGACATGGATATAATATAATATATTATATACTCAGGATCAGTGTGCCAGGATCGCCTGCGTGCCGCGCTGGTGATGGCGATTGGCGATAGGAAGAGCCAAAGAGTATAATAATATACAGGGAAAGCACAGAGGGAAAGTGTCTCCCCCCTGCCCCCCTAGCATGGGCCGATACATTTTTCTCCCCGAGGAAAGGATAAAATTTTTATTCATAAATAAATAAATAAAAACGCTAAATAACGGTGGATAAATAGTCCCCCGAGTCTCCATGAAATGTCAAACGGGGATAAACTTCTCCTCTCCCCTGTTTCTGTGCTCTGAGAAGTGGATAAGTTAATTTTATCTCTTGTCAGTGGATAAAATCGGGGGATAAAATTTTTATCTCCGGCCCATGCTAGCCCAGCTGGTAAGAGCTCAGGTAGTGGACGCCCGGTCGGCAGTGAAATCGTTATATGCGATTACAGCGCTGCCCGTGCCCCTACGGGACAAGTTGCAAGTTTTTGTTATTCAGGTACTAGCGCCATCTTTCGTGTTTTGCAGACACCTTGCAGAGTTAAGTACAGCTTTCTCGCTAGATGGCGCCACTATTCACTTCTTCGTATTTGGTCTTGTCCAAGATTGGGCCATGAACATGAACCAAGATGATTTTAATACACGTGAATAGAGATCCTAAAATATGGCTTAGAGAATAATTTACACATTTTTATAGGACCCCAATAATTTGGAGAAAAATATATTTTTATTTTGTGGCTTTTTTAGATCTTTGTCTGAATCACGTCTGAACTCTGAATCTTGTCAACAGTAAAAAAAAACATGATTGTCTTTGTCACGTATGTCATAGGGGGTATGTTCCGATAAACACTGCGAGCCAGCGATGCGAGCACTGTTCAGTGCTCTTACTGGGGAGATATTCGTTCCGTTATGGACTGACGGTATACTGCCGCAGTATCACCTCCGTGGCGCAGTGTTGAGCGCTGTTGCCTTAACGTGCGGAGGTCCCGGGTTCGATCCCCGGCAGGGTTTGGAAATTTATAATTTCTGAATTTTCCCTGGTCTGGCCTGGTGGGAGGCTTCGGCCGTGGCTAGTTACCACCCTACCAGTAAAGACGTGCCGCCAAGCGATTTAGCGTTCCGGTACGATGCCGTGTAGAAACCGAATAGGGGTATGGGTCTAATATAACTGCCATGCCCCTAACAGGTTAGCCCGCTACCATCTTAGACTGCATCATCACTTACCACCAGGTGAGATCGCAGTCAAGGGCTAACTTATAGTGAATAAAAAAAAAAGTATCGTAGCTCAAATACATATATAGGTAACGAAATATATGACGTCATAAATAGTCGCCATTTTTGTACTGTGAGCACTGGCGTTTTCGAGGTAAGGTACTCTCAGTGCTGACTGCGTTCCATTTTAAACAGTAACCTATAGCTAAACAGTAACCAGTATAGGAAAGGCTTCGCAGTATACTAAATTGACGTCACACCTTACAGTGCCCGCAGTGTTTACCGGAACATACCCTAGAAATAGTTTTAGTGTTGCCATCCATAGAAAAATATTTTCTATAAACGGTATTTTTGTTATTTAATTTTTTTTTTAAAAAACCGGCCAAGTGCGAGTCGGACTCGCGCACCGAGGGTTCCGTACAGGTTTGTACTTTGTACGGAACCCTCGGTGCGCGAGTTATAAATTATTAAGTTAAGTTTTAAATTATTAAAAAAAACTACTTACTAGATCTCGTTCAAACCAATTTTCGGTGGAAGTTTGCATGGTAATGTACATCATATATTTTTTTTAGTTTTATCATTCTCTTATTTTAGAAGTTACAGGGGGGGGACACACATTTTACCACTTTAGAAATGTCTCGCGCAAACTATTCAGTTTAAAAAAATGATATTAGAAACCTCAATATCATTTTTGAAGACCTATCCATAGATACCCCACACGTATGGGTTTGATGAAAAAAAATTTTTTGAGTTTCAGTTCTAAGTATGGGGACCCCCAAAATTTTTTTTTTTTTTTCTATTTTTGTGTGAAAATCTTAATGCGGTTCACAGAATACATCTACTTACCAAGTTTCAACAGTATAGTTCTTATAGTTTCGGAAAAAAAGTGGCTGTGACATACGGACGGACGGACAGACAGACATGACGAATCTATAAGGGTTCCGTTTTTCATTTCATTTCATTTCATTTCATTTCATTTATTGATAGCTGTCATGTCTTACTTACTTATTTTTTGCCAAATTTGGCTACGGAACCCTAAAAGCGGGGTTTTCTAAAATTATTATTTCTATGGCGTTTAATGTTATATTTTTTTCTCTTTCACGTGATGGCAGTTTGGTTCTGGTTCATTGACACTCAGAATAAAAAAACACTCTCCATACTGAACTGGGTTATGTGTACCTAAAGGAGATATACATAATCAAAGGACATGTCAACGTTAGTATATATACTTAAATATACTCTGTCTATCTTCTTATCATCAGATACTTGAGCATCAGGATCTATGGCTAGCACTATTCAGTGATTCAGTCTAGCCCATGGACTTAATATACAATAATAGGACTGAGTACTCTAGATAATGTGTCATACGAAAATGAACCTTAACATTTGGACATTCAGATTAGGTTTGTTAGGCTGTCTCAACAGAGGGAAAACGAGCCGAGAGAGATAGTCTGAAGGTGGGTACTGTGTCCCTTTTACTCAATTGCCAGTAGAAAAAATGTTAAAAGTGGCAGAAAACATTTTTCCAAGTAGAAATAAAACAAGGAACGTATAAATATTTTTAGCTTATAGAATACTTTTATATAATTTATTTTTTATGTTTACAATTTATTTTTTTATGTTTACCATTTTTTAAAGTAAATAGTCAAAATAACATGATTGTTTGGTAGCTATATAGAATTACCCTGGTAGCACTGAAATATGCCATCACCAGGGTGTCCATGGACCTGCTGTTGTTTTGTGGATTTAGCTATTAGTTGTGCTTTTAGCTAGTGTTATTTTCGTTTTTCAATTCTCAATATGCAAAAATGGTCAAAAATTGTTGCATCAAGAAATGTAAAAGTGAATCATATGCTGGTTGCGGCATTTCTTTTCACAGGTAAGGGGAATAACAAAGATAATAATTTGTTTATTGTCGTATGAGTCAAAGCAGTTTGACCATGCTCAAGTCGTTTTGTAGACGGAAGAAACTTAAAACTTTAGTGTATTTCAGATTAATATTGTTATACTAGCTGATGCCCGCGACTTCGTCCGCGTGGATTGAGGTTTTTCGGTTTCCGCGGGAACTCTTTAATTTTCCGGGATAAAAAGTAGCCTATGTGCTATTCCAGACTATAATCTATCTCTGTGCTAAATTTCATCCAGATCCGTTCATCCGTTGGAGCGTGATTGAGTAACAAACATACATCCATACATCCAAACTTTCGCATTTATAATATTTATTTGATTCTGTTTATAGAAAACACAATTTTCATAATACATATTTTGGTACATGATAGTTCTAGCATTAACCCCAGACTCAAAAAGATAAAAATATATGTCAGTGGCTTTATTTTTTGATAACCACTGAGTTAGAGAATAGGGGGGGCAGGAGACATCCTTGAGATTTTCCTCCTACGGAAAAAAAAAATTAGAGATTGTCAGGTTGATATAAATTTTTAAAAATGTTTGGTCACCCTATTAGAACGAGATAAAATCCTCCCTTCAACATATCTCTCTCGGCACGTTTTTTGGAAAGGAGAGCTCAGTCCTAATAATGTATATTATATATTAAGTCCATGGTCTAGCCTTTGAATAAAAGAGTCTAACATACAAAGAGTACTTACCACAGACATATTATGACTCTTTATAACTCTGTGGTAGGTACGTAGTAAATCTTGGTAAATCCAATGATCTTTACTTTACAAAGGATCTTTAATCATTGAGGGCCGGTTTTTCAATCCTCAGATAAACTACCTACTGGATAACTATCGTGAGAATAAAATCGGCAGATTTATCAATTTTTCAATCACTCTTTAACCAATGGATAGCTAGCTATCTATGGTATTTTTGGAGCAACTCTGTGGCAACTTCACACTAAATATGTGCAAGCGAGATAGACACATATATCATTCAATGCGTACGACTGGGAAAGGACGTTTGTTTATCTAATGACGTTTATCGCAAGAATTCATACTGTCATAACCTCGAATTTGCGTAATTTTCATTTCGTTTTTGGTTTTGTGTTTATTATATTTTAGACAGGTTCCCACATTTAAGTGCTTTCCCAAAATATGGAGCAAGTAAAGAAACGTTATAGTGCGTCAATTAACAAAAATATCGGTCAATACCTACTATAATATTATAAATGCGAAAGTTTGGATGGATGGATGGATGGATGGATGTTTGTTACTCAATCACGGCTGAACGTATCTGCATAAAATTTGGCACAGATATAGAGTATAGTCTGAGAATAGCATAAAGGCTACTTTTTATCCCGGAATATTATGGAGCTCCCGCGGGAACCAAAAAACCTCAATCCATGCGGACAAAGCAGCGGGCTTCAGCTAGTTAGAAAATAAAAAAACAGACGCTGTGACCAACACAGACAAAGATGCAGCGTGCAACAAGTGTGGAAAATAACAATTGTTATCAATAGGTACCTACCACTAATGACCCTATATTTCGTACAAGGAGGACACGGATTGAAAATTGATAATTCTGAATGATAGAATAATGTTATAAAAGGGTCACAGGTACCTACTAGCTACACAATATTACCTAAAAACTTGAAAACGTCATATCAAACAGGCAGATAGCCCTTTATCCGGCTCTCAAAGAAGCAGATAAATATATTCGTCAGTTACAGACTTTATTCGACAGTTAACTCATTACTCATATCTGCCTGTTGATAAATACGAATTTGCCACAATTTGCGCTATCCATCGAATATCTACTATCTAGTTGTTTATCTGAGGATTGAAAAATCGGCCCTAAACCTCATGGCTCATAGAAAGGAAGAGGCACAGACACTTCAAACACCTGCCAAACCCTACATTAATATTCTTACATACCTATTATTTCTATCTATTATAGGAGGTTCACTCCTAGACACGTAGAGCTAGGTATATTGAATATTCGATACACGTAGCTATACGCTTTCTATTCTATTCGGAGCACTACCGTAGTCCCTATTTCAATTGTCTATTATCTATACAAAGATCTATACCTATGTGTAAACTGTAAACGTAGGTAGGTACCTTCGCGACAAAAAGTTCTGAAAAATTCACACCTCTGAATTTTATAGTAGAAGACACGAAACCGTCGGCCTGTTCCACTAGTCCCTACCAACGTCTCCCCCCAGCTGCAGGGCTAGCATGGGCCGGAGATAAAAAATTTATCCCCCGATTTTATCCACTGACAAGTGATAACTGTCAGTGGTGACTATTTATCCACCGTTATTTAGCGTTTTTATTTATTTATTTAGGAATAAAAAATTTATCCTTTCCTCGGGGAGAAAATTGTCTCGGCCCATGCTAGGGGGGCTGGGGGGGGAAGAGTAGAATTTTTTTGCTCTACATTTTTTTTTAATTTTTTTTATTGTGAGAATAGGCTTGCGAGTTGAGCTTGACGACACTCATGCTTAGTGCAAAGCAATGATGAGGTCTAGGTTGGAGCACGCTTGCCTAGAAGATGCCTATCTTACCTTAGGTAGGTACATAAATTATGGTATCTTGATTTTTGCAAAATTTTGCAAATATCAAGCAAACACTAGGTACCTAATATTATTATACCTATGTACCTATTAAGCTAGTAAAATTATTGCTATTAATTTTGAAACCGCGACTTTCTGCCACGAAAAGTTCTACTGATTTTAATTTTCTAAAGACCTGCGCTTTAATTTTACCAACTTTCACCCAACATGATTTTATTTTAAAACTAGCTGATGCCCGCGACTTGTCCGCGTGGATTGAGGTTATGTGTTACTAGATGATGCCCGCGACTTCGTCCGCGTGGATTAAGGTTTTTTGATTCCCGCGGGAACTCCTTAATTTTCGGGGATAAAAAGTATCCTATGTCCTTCCCCGGGATATAACCTACTTCTATACCAAATTTCAGCAAAATCGGTTGAAAAGATGGGCCGGGAAAGCGTAGCAGACAGACAGACAGACAGACACACTTTCGCATTTATAATATTATTAAGTATAATTAAGTAATTAAGTATATTAAGTATATTAAGTATATTAAGTATTAAGTATGGAAGTATGGATATGGATTTCAGACTATACTTAATCTATCTCTGTCAAACATCCAGGTCCGATCAGCCGTTCTAGCGTGACGTGATTGAGCAACAAACATGCATTTCAGGTTTCTTGGTTCCCGCGGGAATCTCTTTTATTTTTCGGGATAAAAAGTAGCCTAGGTAGGTATGTGTTATTCCAGACTATAATCTATCTCTGTGCCAAATTTCATCCAGATCCGTTCAGCCGCTCTGGCGTGAAAGAGTAACAAACATCCATACATACAAACTTTCGCGTATAAAATATTAGTAAGGATAGTAAGAAGTAGGTAAGATGTCCGCTAGGTCTACAGTTAAACTGTACACCTTAAAAAGTATTTGCAATACCCCGATCCAATATACGATTAAAATCTCTTAGGTAGGTACCTAGGTAGGTATATTCATATTGGAAAGAGAATTGGAGCTAATTCAAAATTACGAAGGGCTACGACTACGAGTACCAACTACAATATCAACGCAGGTGTCGGCTAATTAGTATTATTAGTACTTACTACTTACCTAATTTATTTTATCTTCCCGCTCTTACTAAAATATTTATGAATGTTCTGCCTTGCCGTTTTTAATTTCAGCTGATTCAAATAATGTGATTGACAAACGAATTAACTATTTTAACACGGCGTCCCTTGTGCAAACAGGTGGTGAACTGATGATGGGGAAGTAGGTACCTACATTGTCCCTTCTTCAGTTTTCCCATAGATTTCAAATGGTCTCGCTCACAGAACAGTGAACACATAAGTCTCGCTGGCGCTTTAGATACCGTCGGCGTAGGTACCTACCTACCTACTAGCAATTTGCGGCAAAATTGACTTGTGGCCAGAGTTAGCACATGATTTATCTCTATGTGGTCTCGTAGCAAGTACCTACTTAGGTATGTTTGACGCTGACAAGTTTACGCTTAGTTTTACACACAAGTAAGTAGGTATCTTTTCAAATAGTGAATACGCACTACGTTATTAAGTTGCCACAAAAAACAAGCTATTGTTTTTAGGAACGGCGGTATCTACAGTTCGCGCGCGAGTTGAATGCAGAGTAAAATATGTACCTATGTGTCACCATACATTTGCTCTGCATTCAACTCGGGCGCGAACTAAGTATAGTTGTAAGACCATTTTAAATGTATGAGTTTTCCTTGAATTCATCAAAAACTAGAGATTTTAGCAAAAAATACTTTTGAACCTTGGCCTTTATGTATTCCAATTTCCATCGTCTAATGATTTTTATAGGTCAAAGTCATGACTATTACCTAATCATTTTATTGCAAAACCGAAACAATCTTACCTTTAATTATTGAGTACCTACCTAGGTACCTAGGTATGGACATTGGACACCTTAATCTATCTACCTATACTAGGTAGGTACTTAGTATCCAATATCCATACTAATATTAGGTACCTACCTGTCTGCTACGCTTTCACGGTCCATTGGTTCAACAGATTTCAATGAATTTTGTACAGCGATAGGTTGTATGCCGGGGAAGGACATACATATTATGCTACTTTTTATCCCGGAAAATATGGATGTTTGTTACTGAATCACGCCAGAACGGCTGAACTGATCTGGATACACAGACATAGATTATACCTAGTCTGGAATCCTTAATATAATCATAGACTAAGCATAGACTACTTTTTATCCCAGAAAATTAAAGAGTTCCTGCCCCCCTAGCATGGGCCGGAGATAAAAATTTTATCCCCCGATTTTATCCACTGACAAGGGATAAAATTAACTTATCCACCTCTCAGAGCACGGCAACAGGGGAGAGGAGAAGTTTATCCTCGTTTGACATTTCACGGGGACTCGGGGGACTATTTACCCACCGTTATTTAGCGTTTTTATTGATTTATTTAGGAATAAATTTTTTATCCTTTCCTCGGGGAGAAAATTGTCTCGGCCCATGCTAGGGGGGCTGCGGGAAAACGGGAAGTTCGACCAGTTTAGTTTAGTTTAGGGTTTTTTAAGCAGTTAGTTACTTACAAAGTGCTATTGCATAGCATTAAAATATAAAGCACTAACATATTCGATTATTCTCAAAAATTCAATGGTGTATTGAATGAAAATGAAATATTCCTGTCGCTCTCCTGTAGCTTTAGCTTTATGTTTGATGTTTTCAATGTCAATATTCATTTTCCTTATAATTTTATGACGTTTAGGTAGCGACGGAACCAGTTACAAAAAAGTACCTACCTATTTACGTTATCTGCAAGACTAAAATACATTGTTCACTTAATTTAACGGCAAGAAAATGAAGCACAAATATTTATCAAATTTATACAATTTAAAAGACACACTTATTTCTCTTTGACTATTTGAACGTTGATTTGAACTATATTCATTACTCACACTTACTTTGTAACATGAGACTGGCACGATATTGGCCTGTCGAAACGCAAAAGAAGATAACGTCACACAAATCAAGAACTTATTCCGTTTTTCATCTGTTTCATATCATTTCATAGGTACGGCATTGGCGTCATGTTTATTGCTGTTTAGAAGAACGTCGTGCGTAGGACTCGGGAAGTTGGATCAAGGAGTACGAACATCGGATTTAAAAATAGGTCGCACGCAGAAAAAAGTCGCGTTACGTGTGACTCTCACGAGCGTCGCCCGCCGAATGATTTGAGGAATGAGAAATTGCGTTGGATTGGCCGAACCGGGCTTGCTAGTGCGGCGGAGGGGCAGTACATCGACCACGCATTCCGCTTCGCCTTGTAGCGTGTCGATTCTAGAGGTGAGCATTAAAAGTTATAACATTTAATTTAACACAATATTTTTTTTTAACTTTTAACTTTGTTAATAAATATTGAGATGTTCGTTAAAAGTTATAACTGTATCGCGTATAGATTTATTGACAACGATCGTTGTGTCTTTTACAGTAAATTGCATAGAAGTTTAGGTGGCTGCCAGACGATGGCGCTGTTACAACATTCGGCCAGCAGCCATTTATCATGTACTGCTTTACCTATTTGTTATTTTTATAATACAAGGAATTGTGAGCCTTATCTCAATAAAAATAACTTTTTATTATTGAATTTACGTAAAAATAACTTTTTAACGTTTAATGATTTCAAGCAAACGTAAACCATTATCAAACTTCAGTTGTTATTTAAATGTGTTATGAATGTTATACCTATTCATTTAATGGAAGTAAAATATTAAGTTTTTAAGCATAAAGTTGTAAAGTGTAACCTTAGTTTAACACGAGTTCAAGGCGGAGTATTTAATGCCGCAATTTGGAACTATTTTGAAGTGCTGAACTCGATCAACTTAAAAACACTTTTCAATTTCAAACCTATTTCATATTGATGTTTTTAAATGTAAAACAACTCAAAAAATGTTTGATTTCCGAATCCAGTTGCATCTTTGCAGTAGGTAAGTAGGCCTATTAAGTTATAAAAAATATAACATTCATTCCATTGAACTTTTAACGAAACGAATTATTATTTATCATTAAAATTTGACAACTTTTGAATATTTGTTATCCTTAAAAGTTATAATTATAACTTTTAATTTAACGTGTTAATTTTTTATAACAATAACGTTTTAACAATTAATCTTTTATAACATTTAATCACAACTCTAGTCGATTCCGAACAGTGTCGTCGAGGCCCGAGACCCAAAGAGGCGAAAATCCGAACAAAGGAACGCTAGCGGTTAGAGTGCTAGATAATAATAATATGTTAGTTGAAGATAAAAAAGAAATGTCCAGGACTCGGTGTGTTCGATGACTGTGTAATTGTCGATTGATTTAATCGTTTTAGCTTAGATCGCGACAGGTTAGTGACAATTTGAATAAACAAAATTACTTATACTTGCCTACGCTTGAAATGTTAAATTGATCGTCTTGCATCGGTCGAGTAGGCCTGTGGAATATTCCACTCTCATGTCGTCATAAAAAAATGGCGGATGCCTATTGGATTACAATCTGGAAAGTTAACTGGGACGAAATCGTACTCGATTTTATGAACTTTGACTAGGAATAGGTAGCTTTTTAATTCTTACGGTCACGGCTATGTAACCTCGGTGCCCATATTTTACCTAGGTATTGCATTAAATATGTACCTACCTCATTGATGTAATTACACAAAGCCTACATAATGATAAGATTGGTTGAATTGCTATTTTCTACCTAGGGAAAACAAAGTAGGAACTAGGAACGTCATACTAATTAGGTAGGTACCTATAAAGTAGCTACGGAAGTAATACCTACCTACCTAGGTATATCTGGTGTGTGAGCTAAATAAACCCCGACTTCATTGGGTAAACCACTAACTATTAGGTAGGTAATAGGTACCTTCTACCTACCTAATAGGTAGATTAATTGGTAATTCATTGATTGTATTAGGTATCATAGTACGGTCTACCTACTTATTTCAGAAATAAATTAAATTAATTGAATTAGGTACGGAATGATGTAGACGAAATCAGTGAAAAATTATTGGACACCGAACAAGTTGTACTACATCTGTGGTTGTATCGAACTGTAGGAAAAAATTATAGGTACTCAGAAGTCGCGGGCATCGTCTAGTTAACAGATATGTAAAGTAGGTACCTACCTAGGTACTTACCTACCTACATAATATAATAATTTACCTCGATAGACCGTATGTAACTAAGTAGGTAGGTAGGTAGGTAAATGGTATTTTTAAATTCTTAAACTAGGTGCATTTAGGTACCTAACTAAGTAAGTACCTAGAAATTATTTGTACAAAGCAAACTACTATAGCTATGTAGTATGTACCTAGTACCTACCTACGTAGAATATAGATAATTTTATACTGTGATTTTATAGGTACTAATGCAACTTGATTCTTGAGTCCATGAAATTCCTGGTATTGACATAGGCAGGACATAATCTTCAGTGTAGACTGTAGGGTTCTTGTTTGTGTGACAGAGCAAGCAAGTTCACCGTACCCCGCGCAGGGAGTTGGGAGGGAGGGGTCGCCCGTCGCACTTTGTAGCTAACCCCGCTGCTCTCGCATCCGGCTGACTCGACCGCCCGTCTATTGCCTCGTCGGCCATTTTGTCGTTCATTTCGTACGTCGCAACGAAACGGAGGGGACACAGACACGGCCGATGGCGCGGCGCTGGCGCGTCCCTGTTTTATATCCTGCATTGTTAGAAAACTGAAGAACCCCGAAGATTATTGTGATGTTATTTCATACTTCTGCAGTAAAAAGTTACATTAAACATACTAAAACCTTCTCATCTGTTCAATGGCGTACGGAAATTAGTGATTTTTACCAAGAAAGAAGAACTGGAACTTATGCAATTAAGGTGTGCTAAACCATCCTAAAACGTGGATATTATACCAAGTTCGGAATATAAATACTTACTTTAAAAAGCTGTGATTTGTGTAATGGTAATTATATTGTGAGTAATTTTGATTTGTTACTTTTAACCGATTAGTTTTACGACCTTGTTCTATCGAGTTCCTTTTGAAAATAATTTTGTATCGCTATAAGTAATACCTACCTACCATACCACTCTATAAAGGTAAGTAGGTACCTACTAGTGACTAGTGACCGGGAAACCTTTAGTTTTCTAGAAAAATTAAGATGACGTAATACCTAAGTATTTCCGATGAAAAACGAGGATGGCCGACGGCGAAACGACGTCACTGATCCGTCTGCTTTGTTTTTAGTGCTGCCATACGAAAAAAATATTCGTGACCGCGTTAGTGGTAGCTTTTTAGGAACCTAAAGTTAGAATTTAAAATCTAAAAAAAGGAAATACCTTTTACATGTTCTGTTTTAGTGAGCTTTAGGTACTTATCCGTCGAAAACAAGAGTTTCACTTGGACGCGTTTCCTTTGTTTGTGGCAGTTGGTACCAAAATGGCCAAATAATAACTGGTTTTATTGTGTTTTGACCATTTTGTGATGATTGTCGACCTATTTAGTAGTAGAAACTGTTCTTTGGAATATTTATTGCGGTTTATTTTGTTTAAAAGTGAAGGTAGGTAAGGGACTTGTGAATTATTTTTGGTCAAGGTCGAATGGCGAAAATCATTCATCACCTGACCGGCAATGCAATAATTAAATAATAGCAATTATATGAACGATTTATTAACTAAAGCCTTCATTTAAAATTAAACTACTTAATAAGTAACTAAATCAAAAGGGGATTCTTTATTTAATTACCATCAATTCATTTCGATATATTACTTTTACAGTCTCAATAGTTGTGCTTGGCTGAAATATATGGTAGGTATACCTATTCCTTGTAGCGACAATACATTTTGGCTAATAGTGGAAGAGTTTTTTAACCAATCAGAGGTGATTATGCGATATCGTTACACTGCAGAAATCTTTATTACGTACTTAAATAAGTTGTATGTTGTGTAAGCCGGTTATGCCGTCTTTGAAAACGAGTTTCAGTTTAGTTTTTGTATAGGTACAGATATGTAGATAATAAGAAACAATCAGGCAGTGAACTTGTCACTTGGATATTTTTAACAAATCATAGGTAGGTATTTCATTATTTTTGTCATTATATTTGTTTTCTCCAAGCAACGTGTCATTGGCGAAGTAAATTGTGCTGTCTTGGCATAAATAAAAGTCAAAAAACAAACTAAGAAGAAGTAGGTTATTTTTGCTTGCAATGTACCTATATTTCTCGAAGTTTTACATGTCAGCTTCAATCGCCAGTCTTCTTTGCCTGTCTGTAGTTGTTGTAGTTGGCCTTGTAGACCTGACACTCCAAATAAATTATCATTATTTACTAGTACCTGCTAGTAGCCAACTTTTTGGTATGGTTGTCGTTGTAGAACGTTTGTCGAAGGGAAGGTAGACCTGAGATGAGGCATGCGAGGCGCTTCAAACTCATAGTAGGTATCGCGGGTGCAGACTACAGTGTATCTCAAACCTACGCTTATATTATTATGAGTTGTTAACTCATTTTAAAAATATAGGTGATCGATCCATTTGAAACTTTTGTGTGGCGACTATAGTGCTTACTATTTCCATCATATTTCGGTATTATTTGTTGTGTAATGCATAATATGTAAAAGCATTGATGAAACAGTTAATTTCACGCGAGTCTCGACTACTTACGCCTGATCTGTCTTCAAAGGTTTTTCCTTTCTAGAGTTGAATAGGCAAATGTGATCACATTTTCATCATTTAGCTGTTGTGACTTGTGGTATCTGCAATTACTTAAGTAACATGTACCTTCTACCTACGCTGTAGTTTCTGTTGAAATACAGTTTTTTTAAATTGTTAACAGCTCATTCAGACAGACCACTATTGAGCAAATCGTTAAAGTATACATCATCGTGTTTAACGGGTCAAGTCTGCTGCTGGAGTTCTCTTGTAAATATATTTTCTTCACACCTCAGTATTGTAGCGCTTGTGTCAGTAGCTGAGATTCGCTTGATATGTCTTCTGTCCACGAAGCCACGCCACTTTTCACGAGCATTGTTACCGAACCAGGGCCCTGGGATCCTAATGTCCTTTGGTCCTCGAGCTATTTGGCCCATCGGGCGCCGAGCTCAGCTTCAAAACTTGTACTCTTGTGAATCTGATCATTGAGACTTCCGCTGAGTCAAAGTGTCATTATAAACATACAAAAAATGTCTTCTCGCAACTCGCTGACTTTGGTTGCTATTCATCAGCTGCCTATTCTATTCTTTGGTCAACTGATGAGTGGTGACTACGCTGGACCGTGAGTTTATATGGTAACTGGAGTCGGGACGTAGGTACATTTTTAGATTAAGCTGTCGATCATACTGCTAGTAGTACTGAGTTCCAAATTCAAGGTTTTCTGTCTATTTATAGGCATGCATCTCCACATCATAAACACGTTATAGTCGATTGCAACGGTGTAATAAAAACCTATCAATCAGGGTCTAATTTCAAATGAACGCTGGAGCCTGAACTCTATGGAATTCGGTGATTCGATTGCCTCGATGCCTCAACAGTCCCAGTATTTGAAAAGACTGATCGACTGAAAACTTTTACTCTGAAAACTCCGTTTAATCACTTGAATCTGTTCTTTTTTTCGGGTGAAATGTGAAGTGTGAAGTTGCACGAACTTACCTCTACCGCATTGCGCAGATACCTCTTGATGGCAGTTGTAGATGATGATGATGGTGAGATCTTGACGGTCCGGAAAGAATGCCGGGCCCGGTGTAGTGGGATCGCCATTTAGTCAAATACAGCAACATTTTGGAATTACTAATCGGAACAAGTTACAAGGCTCTGTTTATTTAAATCTCCAATTCGCTTCTATCGTGTTAGTGCAAGGAATGAATAGACAGAAATAGCTACCAGAGGAGGCTATAGTGATTGTAGTTGCGTGTGTCCGTTTGTCAGTTCCCCCATATTTAACAAACCACTCATTTGAATTTGATATAATGTGTTGCATTTGTGGCTTTTTCTTTGCGGTCCGCGAGTAAGACAGACTACATGACGTCCTAACAAATTCAATATGGTGCACAATATGGCAAACACAATTCATTCAATATTTTTAGGATTAGGTAAAATGATAAAAAAGGGATCCTCATAGTGCAACGTTTTCCGTATGTCTGACCTTCCATCCGTCACATCATAGCCCGTAGGGTTTTGTAACTAAAGGGTGCCCAATGCAATGAGACCTTATGAGCCTCCGTTGTCCGTCCGTCTGTCTGCTTGTCTGTCTGTCTGTCTGACAGCGGGCTGTATCTCAAGAACCGTTATAGCTAGACAGTTATATGCTTACTGGCATTTACTAATATGTAAACGTCTTTCTTCTTTCTGTAAAAAATTAGCGTCAATTACCTATCTCATAATATTAATATGTCTCTATAAACGTAAGTTTATCTAATCTAAATAATAAACGTCTTCCGTCGCCCGATTACGAAATATTTCAACAATCATTGCAACACTCACAATAATTGTGATTGAATTGGGTGATGAAATGGTACTTTTTCTGCGACAATTTTGGGCACAGAAAAGAGGACTTCTTTGTTTTGTGATTTTGACCATGTGGAAGAGTGTTGTCAATCAAGGTGATTGCGACTGATACACCTTTTTTTATTCATTATAGGATTACGCCTGACCACAATCACACCTGATGGGAAGTGATGATGCGGCCTAAGGTGGGACGCGCTTGCCTAGAAGATGAATACTTATTCACTCTTGATTTAAATATACCCGGATTGTAATTGGTGGGAAACAGTTTTTTGGTAATGTTCCAGACCCTAGCCATGCGAATAAGGAATAAAAACCTTAGCTATCATTTTACCGTAATAGGGCACCTGGATACTGTATTATGATGAGTGTTACATTTCAGCCTCAAAAATGGATTCGGACTACGACCGCAAGTTCGAGGAGATGAAGCAGTACATTCCCTTCTTGGAGAGTATGATCGTGCAGCTGGAGGACTTGACCTCCGAATCCAACCCACGGCAAGCACAGCTCAACAAGATACGATCCCTGAGGGACCTACTCTTAGATAAGAAGAAAAGGTATATATTTTTGCTCATAATAGGGATGATGACAACTCAATCAAATAAACAACTTTATTAAACTTAAAACGCGCTTCTAATATGGAACTTTGTATGAAATACATAGATGTGATATGTGACGTCATCAAATTTCAACGTACTTTTTTTCTTTAATCGATATTTTAATATTTCTTTCGTTATCAAACTTCGAGGATGTGAATTTTAGGTCTTTTGGAAGACGTAATATTCAGTAAGAAATAACTTATTTTTGACATGGGCATCATCCCTATTCAGAAGTAAGCGTCTGCACCACTAGACTAGTGGTGCAGACGGGCGTTCCCTCGCGGGTTTGCTAATTTGTCCTACTGCGGAATTTGATAATTATTATGAAATGGAAAAGTTTGTTCAGCCTCCTGTTCGCGTTGAGAGGGGCGGGGGAGGGTTCTATCATTGGGTACGCAGTTCGCACTTCCATCCTTTTTGTTATGTCCTTTTAAGCAGTTAAATATCATTCAGCCCCGAGATTGTGTAAGGAAATCGTAATCGTCATTGTTTGTCAAACGAATAATTCGACCTGTTTAAGGAGTTCATAGATGCCCGCACGTCAAAAAGCATGTATGAACTCCTTAAACAGTTCGAGTAATATGTTTTAAGCTGTCAAATGATTTCGATTTGCTTAGCCAATTGGGCCTCAGTTCTATAGCGGCGAAGGAACAAAATAATCGTGAGAAAACCTGCATACCCGTGAGTTCCTCTTAATGTTCTCAAATGTTTGTGAAGTGCAATTTGCTAAATTGGTCAGCGTGGGGTGGGTAAAATAGTCTCCAAAGTCCACACCCTTATCATTCTTAGAAGAGACTCGTGCTCGGTTGTAGAGCGGCGATAGGTTGAGAGGATGATAATTCATAACATTATAAAGAACTCTCATGTTGAGATCTATAGAGCGTATTTTGACTTGGCCCTCAGACTTTACTTAGAGTTAAAACGAGATGGACTTATGTGAGTGACATAGATCTGTCTCGTTTTAACCATGTCTTAAGTTTAAGCAAAGTCAAAAGTTCGATCTATAGATCTCACACTCAGAGCAGACCCCACCAAGTTTTCCCTTTCAACTCGGAAAAGTCGGAGGCCGAAATATCAAATTTTAAAGAGCAACGGCGAAATTAGTATTTGACCACATTTACTAAATCTTGATTGTACACAAGTAAGGTAAAAACAAAAGGAATTTGCTGATTTTTTTTTAACTTTATCAAGTATTCACCTTAATTAAATGAACCTGGGAAAAAAAATAAAATATTTAGGGAATCTTTTTTGATTATTAGTTCCCGTTTCTCAGTTTAGTGTTACCATTCTATGTCTATTCTACCTAGTAGGAGAATAAATCTAAATTGGTAGATTATTTTGTATCGTTTTAAAAATTGTAATTATTTCGTCTGATTAATGTTTGCTTATATAATAGTATTGCTCTTTTTTTTAGTGTATTTTATATTATTTAAGTGAATTTTCTTGCATACATTATTTAATAATCTCTAACAGAATGGTACCTAATAATCGAAAGAATATTATGGCAGCACTGATGCTGATTGCCTGTGGTTGTGCCGAATGTTTTACTGGTCTGTGGTTGTCATCTGTCTTTGTTTTTGTGGCTTTCTTCCGGTTGTCATTTTTAGAAGTGACTCCTACAAAACTTTAAAACGAAATAAGTACTTACCTAGGAACTGTATCTTTTTTTTCTAGGTTCATTAAAAAAATCTAGCTTCTGTGAGCTTCATATTCGACGCTTATAAAAACATAATTTTTTCATACGTGTACCTACATAATTATTTTTTCTCAATAATATTGATGTCATGGAAGTTCGCCGTTGCTCTTTAAATAGGTAAGTACCTACGCCACCATTTTTTTTAGTTGGCGACATGCCACTTCCTTCAATCATGAGTGACTGATGATTCATGCAAACATTCATTAGCTAATATCAATCAGTCACAGCTGTAAGCGGCAAACTGAAAGCAATACATATTTTATAAACTTAGAATAATGTAGTAGAATGTAGAGATGCATTTATTTTGCAAACTATAGGTATCGTAGGTATTTGCCATAGTGGAGACTACGTGTTGAAACACAGAGTTTTTTTAAAACATATATTTTACTTATTCAAAATACTTAAGTACTTAGGTACCTACAAAGTACACCTTCTGAACGTCAATGTTGTCCATTTTTCATAATTTTTAGAAATGTTGCAGATACATACAATGAAGAACTATGCTCGTACGTTTTAATTTTAAAGAAATATTGCCTAGGTTAAAAGTTATTAGCGTCTAAATATCCATATTTTTGACCTAAAAACTTCCTCGAGTATTTTAATTTTTTAAAATTTAACTAAACTAAAATACTAAAAAAATAAAACGTACGAGCCTAGATTAAGGTGTGCTGAATCTAATGAGACCTAAATTGTCTAATTTCGTAAACGTTTGGGGGGGGGGGGGGGGGGGTAAAAAGTAAAAACGTTATCACCCGAAACAATATTTCAAGAATAAAATGTAGGCATATGCCTACTGGACGTGCAACTCTCTCTATCGCACGATACGGAGAAGGCAGCGAAGCGTTGTGAAACAGATAGCATTATTGAAAAAACCTACTCGCGTCGCGTTTCCTCTCAAAACCTCCAAACTCAAAACACTCCTCAACCTCTCAAAACTCTCAATCCTCTTAAAACTAAAGCTACGAGAGTGCAGTCCGGTGTCTACTATAAGTCCGTAGCGAAGATACGTTTAGAATACACATACCTACCTATTAATATAATACATTTGCTCGTAAACTTGATATTACTTATATATTAATATGACCGCTATTAAAACTAAAAAATAGACTTTCAAGCTCTTGGGTAATAAAAATATTACCGTACAGCCTACAAAGCCGTGCAGTATTTTTCATTTTTGCACTAGTGCGGATCGTCCATTTTTACGCTACGGTTTTCGATTATAACGATATCATAATATAATCCAGTCTACTTAGCCGATAAAGACCATTAATTAGTTTCAATGGCGTCTCGTAAAAACAAGGACCCGTCTCTTAGATATTTTATTTTTATTTTATTTTTATTTTATTGGTTTGCCAACAGATAATACACAATCACAATAAAAAATAACAAACACAAAGAAAACAATTTAGAGTGTAGGTACACCCAATTACTGGCAAGCCGGCATGCGTGAGGTATATCTGATCTCGCAAGTGCGGGGTTACCAGTTAAGTAGTTAACAAATAGCGTTAAACTTAACAATAGGCAGAATAATTAACAATTAAATGTCTAAAATAACACAAACAATATTACAAGATTAGACAACAAGCTAGATATATACTCGTAAGTCTATGATACTTGTGCATATATAAAAATGAATCCCTATTTCCCTTGGTCACGGCATCACGCGTGAACGGCTGGACCAATTTCGCTAATTCTTTTTTTGTTGTGTTTGTTATTGTAAGGAGAAGGTTCTTATAAAAGAAAATGTTTAAAAAATTGTACGGAAAAGTAAAAAAATTGGGTTAAAAAATCTCCATAAGTATACAAAAGTAAATGAGACATAGACAGACATATACAGACATAGACAGTAGAGAGATCTTCAAATATATTGTCAGATTGACGGTCATTTATTCAGTTTCTTAAATTATATACATTTTTATACTGGGAATAAAACCAGTTCCCACGGGGCTCCATAAGACCTAAAATCCACGCGGACGAAGTCGCGGGCATCAGCTAGTAACTCAAATAAATCCAAGTTTACCAGCTGATAAAAGGTAGAACTTTTTTCAGACGTACAAAGAAATATTCCTACACCGATGGTGTCACAGTTCCGTCTTTGATACCTAATGATTCGGATCACTCAAGGTACCTATTTAAATACGTTGCTGACAGCAGTTTGTATTACCTCATTACACTAGAGCAACAAACTTTATAGTATTTCGATCATCACAGGTACATTTGTAGGTACGTACTACGTAGTCAAAGTACAAGTCGAAATCATTCTAAGTTGGTAGTATCGTTCATAAATTTTTGAACGTCAATAGGTAATAGTAATAGCTTTATTAATCAAAGAGTAATAGTGAATGCTACATTAAATAGCTCGGCGAGAGTGCTATTTCCAATGCGCGCGTGTATCATACAAGTAACGTTTTAGAATGTACATTAGTTAGTAAAACATGAAAAAAACATTTTCGATACTATGCATGCGAGTTCTTGAAAATGTGACAGTGAAGTTTATGTTTCACACTGTAAATTAGTAAAACACGAAAAAAATCATTTTCCATACTATGCGCGCGAGTTCTCGAAAATGTGACAGCGAAGTTGACGGTCATTTATTCAGTTTCATATATTATGTACATTTATACTGAGAAAAAAACCAGTTCCCACGGGACTCCATAAGACTCAAAATCCACGCGGACGAAGTCGCGGGCATCAGCTAGTGTTAAATATTTTTCTCTGGGTTAATCCAATTCCCGAATAACAAATTATTAATGCCGTTTGTCGATTGGACTATTTTTCTTATTTACAATAAAAAGTATCATTTTTGGTTAATTTTCCTTGTACGGAAAAGTAAAAAAATTGAGTTAAAAAAACTCCATATACAAAAGTAAATGAGACATAAGACCGTAGGAGATCTTCAAATATATTGTCAGACTGACGGACAATTATTCAGTTTCATATATTATGTACATTTATACTGGGAAAAAAACCAGTTCCCACGGGACTCCATAAGACCTAAAATCCACGCGGACGAAGTCGCGGGCATCAGCTAGTACTTTAATATTTGAGGCCTTAAAAAAATGCAAAAATGGCTTACACCTACCTACTCCAAAATAAATGAAAGGCATAATGGAGTGGTAATGGTTGTTTTTGAATAATGGCGCCAGTATCGTATTGAATCCTAACCTCAAAACCAAACAAGAATTTACCAGCAATTTCCGGCTTTAAAAAAAAAAAAAGAATCATTCGATTTAATACGCTGCATTATTATCAATCGATCCCACCCTAAGGGTGGTGTGCACCGATTTTTAAATCTGCTGATCATCAGATAAACGACTGATTAAATACTTTTTAGTGATCACCACAACCTAAACAATGGTTAAAGCGCCTGAACGCCCGATTATCTTAACCGAGCTCGGAGGGGTCGTTTAACCGCCGTTTATCACATTTTTACGTTTTAATTTTTGCGTTAGTGTCATTTTTAGGCTCGTTTTTAGGTTATTTGTTATTTAATTGATAGAAAGAGTACAGTAAGTACTCTTTTTATCAATTGAGTGTCTGTGTTTTTAAA
Source organism: Erebia ligea (assembly GCA_917051295.2). Classification (NCBI taxonomy): domain Eukaryota; kingdom Metazoa; phylum Arthropoda; class Insecta; order Lepidoptera; family Nymphalidae; genus Erebia; species Erebia ligea. The sequence goes on from OU785228.1 coordinate 16,821,463, forward strand.
TTAAAGTAATTTGAAAAATACTCTTTGTGTTGTTGTATTTTAATACTACTTAACTCTGAAAGAATTCACTTCTTTTGGTCATCCATATTTACTAAATTTTAATAAAACTGAGTACACAAATCCGAGACTTACAAATAATCAATTCACAGATGCTTCACTGCGTCATAAATAATTACTTTGTTCTGGTCCCAATCATTGGTATCTCACAATTCTGAACATCTGGTCGGTGCAAAACGTAGAATGAGAATTCCTCTTTCTTTCTCTGTCTAGGTTGCAAAACAATAGAGGACACGGCCCACTATTACCTGCCCAAATGTAGAACTACAGCGTTGTTTATCCTCCCCAATGGCGTCGTTATACTTTTCAAGTTGATAGCATTGTATTTTACGATTAACGATGTTGAGGGATTAATCAGCCGATTACCCAAACATCTGTTAAGTAAGTAAAAGTCGGCGCACTCCACCCTAAGACATTGAGAACCAGGGCCATAATATTTTATCGAACTAACTATTGGTATGGTACTATAATGAGTATAAAATACCTCTACAAAAATGGCGACACCGAAACAGCTGTTTTTCATGGCGGCCAATACAGCTCTAATTTCTAGGCTAATAACTGAACCGTAATATTTTTACTGCACGAGGGCGGGAAACGTCTACTTTAAAGTTTTAATATCGATGAAGTAAGAGCAACATTACGAGCAAATGTGTTTTAAAATATTGGATAGAAGTAGGCGTTACTTTGCGGAAGTCCATGATATTGAAAAAACTAGAAATTTAATTCGCTATAATCCGCCACAGAAGGTAAATCTAAGTTCAAGATACGCACTGTACCATATAGATTTACCTTCTGTGGCGGATTATAGCGAATTAAATTTCTAGTTTTTTCAATGTTTTAAAATATCCCAAGTATATCTTATATTAAAGTAATATAATATCAATGTTCTATCTAAATGCGGACGTGATGATGATTAATTTTTATAATTATATCTAAATGTAGTGATATTTTCACAAGCAATGGTGTTCCCTGTTATATAAAAGAATAGCACTAATTTCGGGCCTATCATTTATGTCTAGAGATTGGTTAGGTTGCTAGCAACTAGCAAGTTCCCAACGTTTTTGGCGCCATAGTAGGTAGTTAAAATTAAATAATTTATATAAAACGTAAAATATACGATTTCGATTGAAATAATGCCATTAATACATAAAATATTGTGTAGGTAGTTAAAGAATAATCTACAGAAATAAGTACCAATTTGAGATGGTGTTTTGTATATTTTGCAAGGCATGGTAGGTATTTGCCAGTTTCAACCTAATTTTTAAGGGATGAGCAATTTTCATCGATAAATAGATAGACATATAGTAGGTGGTGGTGGAACAAAATCACAACTTAAATAGTTCAAAATAGCATGCATGACATAATTCCTTGTGGCGTTATCTCTTGCATGCTATTTTGAACTCTATTTCAATTGTCATTTAGTTCCTTTACAATTTAACAATGAAAACTGCTCGAGCATTTTGCTGCTCAGCAAAGGCTAGTCCATAATATTTATCGACCCGGAATTTTACCAACAGAAGTCGAGTTGCGCACTAATTTATTTGCAAAAATGTTTGTCTCAGCACTCTCAGCGGTGGACGAGGCAACACATAACAAAATTTACAAACGTTACCTCAAACTAAGCTCACACAAGCAGAATATACAAAAAAGAGATGTGCTATCAGGGGGATGTGGTATTGCGATGATTAAAATGAAATTAAATGTTTGATGGGGAGACCCTAACGCTCAGATAAGCTTTCTTTAGAAGCTTTATATTACAGTACCCATTTCACCCTCATTGGGGTGGATTTTCGTAAAATTGCTTACTTACAGGTTAATATTATTTAATACTAATAACCTACATCTCTATAATTAATGCAAGTCTAACTACAAAAACATAGGACTTTCATACAAATTTCCAACCCCCATTTCACCTCCTTAGGAATCTACCTTCAAAGTTTGAAGTTTGTATGCTTTACAGTTCCTGAGATATCCTGATTAGTCAGTCAGTGAGTGAGTGAGTGAATGAGTGGTATTTCGCTTTTATTTAATATAAAGATTACTAGACTAAACTCTGATTTTTAATTGCGTGGAATTCTGACGTTTCATGACATTTCTTGGTTAAAACATTTTCCCCAAAAAAAGGGTAACAAATTCTAATAAAATATAAGTAATGCTATGGATTCTAAAGATTAAATTTATAACAGTGTTAGTTTACATTAAATTGTTAATTACATAATTAATAGAGCACTATTTTAATTTCAAGTGACAAACGTTACAAACATTTTATATTTGCATACTTAATGTGCACACATGTAATTACATGCATTAGCAGAAATTAACATGTGCTATGCACTCTAGCCATTTGTTTGGGGTGACATTGTTCACTCCCTCGACCAAAAGCTCTTTCACTTTCACCATTTTATAAGTTTTATTGTTTTTTGCCACATGCCCCTTGGCTTGAGCCCAAGCCAACTCAATCGGATTGAGCTCTCAATGGTAAGGGGGTAATCGGAGCACAGTGATCCCTCGTTCCGCTGTCATCTAGTCCACAACATACTTATTATATTTATGCTTTTCTTTGCTAACTATGTCCAATAAGTTTACCTCCAACATAGTTTCATCATAATTTAAATTCTTTGACGTTAACCATGCCTGAATATCAATCTTTTTCCAGCCGGTTGTTGGTATTCGTTCAACTTTTCGTAGTGACAATAGCAAGTAGCAACAACAGCACATTTGAACATTCAAGCTGAAAGTCGAATGATATGATCATCAGGATGACGGCCGACAGACGCCTTAAAAAAAACTTTTTTTTAAAAAGAACTTTTTTTTTGAGTTTACCTCCTTTAGAATCGATTTTCATATATAAGCCCGGGGTATGAAAAATGGGGGGTAAAATCAAACTTTCTCCGTTACGTTATTGACTTTATGTTTCCATGGTAACACTTGTTTATGTTTCCATGACTATGTAATGTATTTTGATGAATATAAATTATATAATTAATATAAATAAATGTATCAAGTATGCTTTCAGTAACATACAAATTGCGTTCATTTACCCTCCTTTACTAATTTTTATATTTTACTAGCTGATGCCCGATCTGATCTGTTAAATGTTATTAAATATCAATATTGAAACACTTATTATTGAACACCTAAATTGAATAAATATTTATGACTTTATGACTTATGACTTAATGTGGGAGAACAAATCAAAACAACTGGTCACACCAGCATAAGTTACAAACCTTTTTAACTGAAAATTAGAAATTATTATTTTCGATACTTTTATGTTTTTTCATTTCATTTCATTTATTTTGTTCGAAACACACATTACAATATTTTCAGTTATAACTATTGGGGCAGTGGTTTCCACACTAGGATTCCCTGTATCGTGGAAACCACTTCCTTCCGAGGGTAGGTAACAACAGAAAAAAACTTAAAAATAATTACAAAAATGTGAACGTACAACTGATACAAACTATACACATAATTATTTAATCAATACATTGATTAATGCTTCTTTGTTGGGTTAGTGTATGTGTGTGCGTGTGTGTATGTGTGTGTGTGTGTGTGTGTGTGTGTGTGTGTCTCTGTGTGTGTGTATGTGTGTGCGTGTATGTGTGTGTGTGAGTGTGTGTGTGTGTGTGTGTGTGTTACTATATTACATTTTTTAGTATTTTTTCCGTGTCTTCGTAGGTGAGTTCTTTAAGCCATTTGTTTATGGTTTTTTTACATGTATACCGTGACATTTTTATGATTTTGAGTGCTCTATTGACTTTGGTATATAGAAATGGTCCAGAAAAATGGAAACATCTACGTGCCCACTGTGTGCGTAATAAGGGGCACCTCCACCTCTGGAGACGCGAGCGTGTAATTACTGTTAAGGCTGCCGATTTGTGGAATCTCAGAATAACAGACTTAATATATAATTGTCTGACGCGCAAATATCCGCACTCTGAGTAAAGGCTATCAGTGGGGTGACGGTAAGGTTTTTTATAAGCAGTCTTTAAGACAGCACGTTGGGAACGTTCTAGTTTAAGCAAATAAGTTTTTCCAGCTCCACCCCACGTAGGCAAGCAGTAGTTTAGTAATGATTCACAAAATGATAAGTAAACAAGCTTTATCACCTCTGCATCAGCCACATTTCTCAGCCTTTTGAATATAAACATGAATTTGCGTAGCCTACCACTTAGAGCGTGTACTTGCTTATCCCACCGAAGGTATTCATCTAGCACTACTCCTAAATATTTTAAGTCACTGACCTGTTCGATTATAGGACAATCGCAATTTTTACTGTGATAGTTGGAACACAAATGTAATTTAATATTTAATTGTTCTATTGGGTCAGTTCTGCTAGAAATTTTAAAACTAATAAATTTTGTTTTATTCGTGTTGATAGTTAATAGGTTATTTCTGAGCCACGCATACACCTCTTGAAGTCCCTGTTGACATAAACGTTCTACTGAGTTCCAGCTATCACCGTAAAACACAACCGCAGTGTCGTCCGCAAAAGTAAAGAATTGTGCCTGTTTGAGGTTGAGTGAGCACAGGTCATTTATATAGGCTAGAAACAAGGTAGGGCCTAGTACACTGCCTTGAGGCACTCCGAAATTTACTTCAGCTAGATCACTGGATAAATCACCGACAGAAACCTTTTGCTTACGACCTGTTAAATACGATTGGAACCATTGTAGTGCAATACCACGTATTCCCAGAGCCTCCAGTTTTGTTAACAAAATTTTCCTGGATAAAGTGTCAAACGCTTTCGCTAGATCCAGAAAGACACCAATGCATTTATTTCCTATATCCAACTTAGCAGACACAAAGTCAGTAAGTTCCGTAACTGCGTCTTCTGTGGAACGACTAGCTCTAAACCCATACTGGTTTTGTGACAGGAGATTATTTGATTCTAAGTAGTCTAGTAATCTTTTATTGACAACCTTTTCAATAATTTTAGACAGACACGAGAGCAGTGAGATCGGTCTATAGTTTGACACTACGGCAGGGTCCCCATCTTTTAGTATTGGACATATATTTGCTGTTTTAAACTTAGTTGGAACTGTGCCCGTAGACAAACTGAGATTACATAAGAAGGCAATTGGACTAGCCAATACAAGTTTACACTTCTTTAAAAGTTCATTTGTGATATTGTCCACACCAGACGCAGACCTTTTTTTGAGGTTACTTATTATCTTTAGAATTTCTATTTCGTCAGTAGGTGTGAAGAAGAAAGAATGTTGGCTATTGTTTCCAATTACATGTATTAAGCCGTCTTTAGCTAGTTGAGATTCAGTTTTTCCAGAATTGTCTAGTATATTCTTAGCAAGTTTTTCTCCGATAGTAGAAAAGTAGTTGTTAGCCTCATTAAGTATGCGAGTCGGTTGTGAACTATTAGTAATAAGTCGCTGGTTACTTTTTTTAGTATTAAGGTGGCAAATGTCTTTAAGAACATCCCAAGTCTCTTTGCGATCTCCTTTACTGTCCAGTAGTCTGTTTCTGTCATAATCGTCCTTCAAGTTTTGTATTATGTTATTACAAGTATTCCTGTATTTTCTGTAATTATCTATCTTAGTTTGGTCATTTGGGTTTTTTCGTGCAGACATGTGGAGACGGTCACGTTTCTCTACAGATTTGATGAGTCCTGCCGTCATCCACGGTTTGAGTATACAGTACGAGCGATGGATAGGTCGTAATTCACAATTTTCAGTTACAGTTTTGTTTATAATGTTAATCAGTTCGTCTGCAGCTGTATCAGCATCTGTAAGTTCGTACAGTTTAGACCAGTCTGTAAGTTGAAGATCTTTAATGACTTGGGCATAGTTAATCTTCTTTGAATAAGTATGTTTGGGTTCAGTAATATTTTTATTGTCATTTCTTATTGCAAATAGGACTGAGTCATGATCACTTATATCCGATCTGCAGACTACTATGGAACTTGTGATACGCGACTTTATCAGAACGTGGTCTAAGCAGTTAGGGCCTCGTGTTGGGAATGTATGACCAGGAATAAAGCCGTATTGGGCTGTAAGATTTAAGTATTCCTCTGACTTTATATCGTTCGTATCGTTTTTAATATCTATGTTAATATCACCAACAATGAAGCTACTATCGCTTTTACAATTTTTTATTACGTCTTCCAATGAATTAAGGAAATTATCAATATTTTTAAAAGACGGAGATCTGTAGATACACACAATTGACACAGTCTTGCTCAGCTCTAGTAACAGACAGTTTGCATCGGAAAATGAGGGCTCTGTTATGTTAATTTTAAGGCCATGTCTAAAGTAAATTACAATGCCGTCGTTTTGATTAAAATATTGTTTAGAGTTATATTGCTCATAGTTATTTAAGTGAAACACAGTACTGCTATCCAATAACCAGCACTCGGTCAAAATAATTAGGTCCGGCAAGAAGTCTAGTTTTTGTTGATTAAGTTTTAAGTCAATTTGTAGTTCAAGGTAATTTTTTTTAAAAAATTTATATTGGCTAGCGCTTGGCTGCAATCAGACTTGCTTGCAAGTGGTGATGCAGCCTAAGGTGGATGAATAAATTAAAGTGGATAAATTTATTGGGCATAGCAAAGAAAAGCATAAAATAATGTAATAGAAATGTCGTGGACGAGTTGGCAGCAGAACAAGGGATTACTGTTGGTACTCCAATCACCCCCTTACCATTGTGAGCTCAATCCAATTGAGTTGATTTGGGCTCAAACTTGGATTGCAATTTGGATGTTGCAAAAAACAAAATGGTGGAAGTGAAAGAGCTTTTGGTTGAGGGAGCTAACGTCACCTCAAACAAATGGCTAGAGTGCATAGAACATGTAATTAAAGAATATGTCGTATTACCCATTTGATTGACAGTGTCTGTGGACGATGAGGATGACGACGACAACGATGATCATGATGATTTTATTAAATACTGTAACAAGCATTGCACGCGTGGCTCGGCCTCGAATACTTTCCTGCTTAATCGACTAAACTTCTCGCTCTTAGCGCTTCGACCAACGTGTCTCTGCGAATAACAAAGCGGCGGAGCCCTATATAAGCCCGAGCGTGACGAAGATATTAACTCAATTTGCTAGTTAGCGACCATACTATCAGAAGCCGCTGCAGTCGATTCTCACGTCTAAAGCTAGGGAACCTAGGATTTAGCTAGATTCCGTTACTTATTATAAGCTAGGAGATCGATAGCCGTACAATACATACGAGCTACTGTCATTGGCGTTTCTTTTACTTCTACCCTACTACAATACTTAATTATTAACTAGCTGATGCTCGCGGCTTCATCCACGTGCAATAAGTTTTGTTCATTGCCTTAAAAAAGGATCCATACTTCCATACTAATATTTTATCAATGCGAAAGTGTGTCTGTCTATCTGTCTGCTACGCTTTCCCGGCTCATCTTTTCAACCGATTTTGACGAAATTTAGTATAGAGGTAGGTTGTATCCCGGGGAAGGGCATAGGCACTATCCCGGAAAATTAAGAAGTTCCAGTGGGAATCAAAAATCCTTAATCCACGCGGAATCTAGTTTGTAATATTAGTAAGTATGGATAAACTTTATTATTATTGGTTGTTGTTTCTTTCTTTTATCTTTTATCCTTTCTTAGCAAAGTTATTAATTCTAATAAAGGACTAATTCAGTCTTTAGTCAGTAATAAGTACCCACTTATTTGAATTTTGCTTGTGACAAATGATAAACTATGTATTTCAGGTAATAGGTGCATGTGATCAATTTGCTTCATACAGTAATTTTTAACCTTAAAAAACCTGAGTCTTGAAATAAAAAAGGCATAGAAAAATGTTTGTCACAACTGAACGTAACAAACGTCAGAATTCCACGCAATTAAAAATCCGAGTATAGTGGTTCGCCGCGAACTGAGACCTCGCGGTATCCATAAACTTACAGAGCGCCATCTATGTGAAGTTCTGTTAAAAATAGTGAAGCTAAAATTAAATAATTTCGTTTCCTTAGAATATTTATCTAATTTTAGTATTTGTTGTTCAAGTACAGGATTTAATTCAAATAAGTGATCAAGTTTCAGGCTCAGCCTTTTCTTTTTAAGCACAAACGAATAAATTTGTACAGAGCGCCATCTATTGACAACATTGTGAAGTTTGTTAAAAATACGTATGCTCATTAAAAATTAAATAATTTTGTTTCCTTATAATATTTATCTAATTTTAGTATTTGTTGTTCAAGTACAGGATATAATTCAAATAATTAATCAAGTTTCAGGCTCAGCCTTTCAGAAAATTGGGAGTTCTGAGGTCATCTTTGGACGTCAGAAAATCACCACTTTGAAAGCCCCCCATTTCGTCAATTTTAGGGGAAAAATTAAAAAAAAAATATTTTTGGACTCCGTTCCTCATTATCTTTAAAATGATATACCGCAACCCTATGTAATGCTATAAAAAATATTTTACTTCGCATTCGCTTCTATGAGAGCCCCCCTGAAATAAAGATTTTTATAACTTTTTAAGCCATATTCGGCGGGAGGCCATCGGTTTACATAGTATATTTAAATTTGAAGTAATTACGTTCAGTAATTCAGAAGTTATAAGGCTCTGACAGACGGACGGACGGACGGACAAGTGCCAATTCACCCAAGTAGACTCAGAGACCTTCGCTTCGCTCGGTCAATGATGCCCGCGACTTCGTCCGTGTGGATTAGGATTATTTGATTCCCGCGGGAACTCCTTAATTTTCCCGGATAAAAAGTAGCCTATGTCCCCGGGATCTAGACTACAAACTACTATTAGACTACATTTCATCAAATCGGTTGAAAAGATGGGCCGTTAAAGCGTAGCAGACAGACAGACAAACAGACTGTCAGACACACTTTCGCATTTATAATATTAGTATGGATGGATGTGGTTTATTGTAGGCGTTACATAATAAAGAAATTAAGAAATATTTTTTTCCCATTTAGTCATAGTGCTGCGCGCCAGGGAGATTGCCAAATCCTAAAAGACAAATTAGCATTGTAATGTCCCGTGTCTCACCATATATGTACTTTATTATATAATGGTATAACACAGTAGGTACATAACAATATAAATATGTACGTGCAATTGTATATCTATAGATACATTAATATAATTGTATATGTACAGACGTCTGCATCGGACTATGTCCGTTGTAAGAATAAGCACTGTATGGTACCGGAGGTGCGTAGCCTCCGGCCGTTGGAAACAGACTGCCCATTATCTCTCTACTAGGCCGTATTTATTCTCTATTATGCGTCATGAGCTTAGTCGCATTAACGCATCTCGTGCGTCACAACTTTTGTCTATATTCCACAAGCATACTTTTCTTTTTGTTTTAGGATGAAAATGGAAAATTTACTGAAATGTGAACAAGTATTGGTTAATTTATATGCGAAAGTTAAAGAGGTACGTTTATTTTTATTAAAACCTTTGATGCTTGATTAATTATTGTGAAAATCTTTAACATTACATATCATTTTAGCGCCATGTATTTCCGGGCCCTAAAAAAGAGGATACGTCGAAAAAGGAAAGTAGTGATCTAAATGTAGTCAGAAGCAAGCTCAAATCTGTCGTATCCAAATTACATCCGGATCCCGCTGAAACTTTGCCAGAAATAGCAAGAGCCAGTGACACTGAGGAAATATGCGTACCTGGCAGTAAGGAACCAGCTTTGTTTCAGCGTAGACCTAACATACCGACATCAACGCAGTCACGCGGCTCTCCAAGCAAATACAAGGAACTACCCTCGTTAGACAGACGGCCTCATTATACTCGGGTTTTAGTATCACCTGATAGTAATGATTCTTACTGGCCCACAAAAACGTCATCAGAACAACCACTTTATAGTCGACGTTCACCTAAGAAGTCACCCCGCAAACGTTCACCATCTTATCACAGAAAAGAACGAAAAAAGACTTTTAAGACTAAATCAAAATATAACCAATCCAATGACTTAAATATAACATTAAAAGTACCAGAAGATAGCTTAAATTCATTAAATACAAAAGATATTTTGTCAAGAATAATAAATTGTAGTGATAGTGATGTTGACATTGCTACATTGCGTGAACTACGAACACAAATCCTTGGGGAGTTAAAAGATACAGGGACAAATGAAGATTTATCGGATATAATACGTAAATCGTATGCAAATAAACAGCGGAAAGATAAAACAAAGCATGAAAAATCCAAAAAGTCTGAAGTCGAAGAAGGAGAGCTTTCTGATAGCGAAAGTGAAGCTATACAAAGCATTTATGGTAGCCTCGTTGTTTTAGATGAAAATAAATCATCTGTTTCTGTGGGCAACAAAAGTTCTGATGAAGATAAACAACGGAAAATAAAAATACGTCTTGTAATTAACTCTGATAAAAACAAACTCAGTACACAACAAGACAAGGACAGGGATTCATATGTTGACACATCTGATATTGAAACATTTAATCAACGTAAAGATAAAGAAAGTAATGAAGTAGTGGTGCTAGACAATGTGAGTCTTAATAGTGAACAGAGTAACGTTGATAAAGACATCATTTCCGATACAAATTTATCTGACGATTTAGAATTGATCGAAGGCGAAACGGACAGATTAGAAATTGAAACTGAAAACCCTGAAAAAGTTATATTAAGGAAAAATGAGAACGATGAAACAAAACTTATCTCTCCCAAAATGAAAGAAGATCAAAATGACTGTGAAACAACCGAAGGTGCGAAAAATTTGGAAATAGTAAAACCATTAGTGGAACTAGGTGGAGAGGAATTTACGGGTGACGAAAACTCCAAAGTGTCTCAAAAATTAGATGAATGCTCTCATTTAGATACAATAAGTAGTAACAGTGGCAGTCAGGAATTCGATCAAGTTAAAATACCATTATTAGAACCAACTGAACCTGTATTAGAGCCATCAAAAGAAGTATCAGAAATTGATATACTTCAAGCTCTAAAAAAAGAGATCCTTAGTGAAACTACAAACGTGTTAAGCACTGATACAACAAATTTCGCATCAAGTACGCCACTCTTACATCAGCCAAAAATTACTAAAGTGGCCAATGCTAAGGAAATAGGTCCTAAAAAGAGAATTTCAATTGAAAGCTATAAAGCTAAAGCTCCTGTAACAAGACCTATTAAAGATAGTAGAAACACTGTTAAAGATGACATTTTAAGAAAACAAAGCTTGAAATTAACAGAAAAAGAATGTGAAAGATTTAACTTTTTATCTAAATTAACTTTAACAGAAAGCTCTGATGATGAAGATAAATCCAGTTTGTCTTTGGATGACATCTATACGGATTTAGCTCCAAAATCGCCTGATCACGAAGATTTTGCTGATACGGGACTAAAACCCCCTGTAATTATACCGAGTGATCCGGTTCAGGCACCAGTTGTTGGTTCGGAATCTGACGTCGACATGAGAAAATTAATACCAAATGTTACAGCTTATGAGTCATCTACTATACTTTTACACCCCTCACCCTTTAATGTAGAAAAACCGAAAGTAATAAATACTGAAAAAGAAATAATTAAAAGTGATGAGAGGGTCGCAGCGCCTCTAGTTGATCCAAGGATGAAGAGAGATAGTACTACAGTGCCAAATCCGAATAATCTCAATTCACAATCAATTAATGTTGACCAGATACAACAGTCACCATTATCAAATATCGTGGCATCTAATACAGCTATGCATAATGTGAATGAAGAACAATCAGCAGCAGTAAATTTAAATACTAACAGAACTTCAATGGCAACACCCACTTTACAGAGCTTGAACATTACACCAAATGTCTTGATGAATTTGACTCCAAATGGAACACCAAATTCAGCCCCAAACATGACTCCAACTGTAATTCCAAATATTCCTTCGCTCATGACTCCGAGTAGAACACCCCAAGTTGCAAATATGACTCCTAGCAGAACTCCAAATATAGCAAACATGACCCCAAATATGACGCCTTCCCGCCACCAGTTTGACAACGAAGACTATTCTAGTCGAAAACATGTCTATGCGCCGATGTTTTACGTTGGCGAATCGCGAGAAAATATAGACCATTCAAGAGAGAATCACCAAAGTCAATGGGATGCATCTGAAAGTCGTTCATCTTTCTGGAATGACCGCAATGCTAGAAACTGCTCATTACAAAGCGACATCGATTATAGAGAAACAAGAAAGGACATTGATTATAGGGATCAAATGTATCCTTTGCAAAGAGACGTCGATTATAGAAGAAGTCATTCTGTGCAAAGAGATGTTGATTATCGAGATATTAGGAACAGTTCCGTGCAAAACAAACATAATTTCGATAGAGATCCAGATCGTATACAATGCCCTCCTACACCCAACCATCCATTTGGAAGACGAGAATGCCCACCAACCCCAACACCGTCATTTGGAAGAGCAGATAGACCAATGACTCCAATTCATCCTTTTGGCAGATCGGACTGTCCATTAACTCCTAGTCACCCCTTCGGAAGGAGTGACTCACTTCTACCTACACCTAATTTTGGTAGGTCTGAGTATAATCAACCAGCACCAAGGTCGCAAGATCCACGATTAAATAGGAGTTCTGATTACGACAGTCATCAGTATCGAGATAATGATCGAGAACGCTCATATTTTCAAGATCGACAATTCAACTCTGGACATTACAATTCTGATAATCACTTATTTAGAAAGTACCAACGTGAACAAAGTGTAGGGATAAACGAGAGAAACAAAACATTTGAATCCATTCATGATTATAGAGAACATATGTCTCGTCGTGAAACTAGTCAAAGCCGTTCGTTCAATCGGGAAGATAGGGATTATGGCCGTTCGTTTAATCGAGAAAATGAAAGTGATCGTTATTCCAGAAATCGAAGCAAACGTGGTAAGGGCTTCGACTATCGAAATTATAATGATTCTAAAAACTATGATGAAGGACACCGTCGTGCTAACCAACGTGAAAGAAGCGTTGGGAGGACCCAAGAAACAATCTCAAATCCAATCAAACTACGCAAACCTTCAAAATTGGCAGAAGAAAATAAGTTACGAGTAAATCCTCACGGTGGACCCTCTTTTACCATTGATACAAGCGTTAACAGTTCATTCCAAACAAGACAATTGTCCAGTTCCAGTTTTGACGCTCGTCGACAACGCGCCTCAAGCGTTGGGCGTACTTTAATTCCCATCAGTAAGACTTCGACCTTTGAAACAAAACATAAATTTCATGATGCTGACAATAAAATCAGAACTGCTAGAAACTTTCGACGTGCTTGTAGTGTCGGACGAGATGTCGACAACGGCAAAAAGCTTGATTTCAAAGGTATCAAAGCTGATCTTAGGTCTTTTAAATTTAATTCGGATTTTAGATTCTCTAAAGAAAGCGGTCGGGTATCAACTGAACTGTTCAAAAATGATAACCCTCGTGGTAGACAAAAAGCAAGCGAGAGCTATGACAATCCTAATTCAAAGTACTCACCTAGAAAAAACAACAGAGATCCCAGAATGCGCCGGGAACATCCTCGCGATACTAAAGATAGGAGTACCTCACGTGATTCAAAAAATTATGGTATTGTCTATTCTAATGATAACATTTCAAAAGGAACAATTTTAGGATCTGGTTACGGCGTTAAAAACTATAAGATACCAAAAATTAAACGCCCACAGGAAGAAATAAGTAAAACGTCAAACGATGATAATATTTTGTGCAGTAAGACTTTGGATTCGAAAGAAAATGATGTACATATTAAACCAAAAAGTGAAATAAAAGAGCATAAACCTGAAAAAAGTTTGGATGTAAATAATATAACTGCGTCTCAAAAGTTGAAAGATATTCAGACCCTAAAAAATGAAAAATTTGTTAATGAAAAAAGTAATCAAATTCAAGAAGCGAAAGAAGAGTCCGATGAAATTGAAAAGGACGCAAGTGAAACCGGTTGCAGTAGGAAAAAAAATACTAAAAATCGTAATCAGAAAAATTTACAAAATACAAAAAGCAATGATAAAACTGAGCTATTGGATAGTGAAAACACAATGAAACAAAATGAAACTGAAATAAATATCCTTAACACGTCGTCAGATTCTATGGATAGTATAGAACGAAGAGTTACAAGATCCACTCGGAAAATTTTGCCTAACGAATCCACATCGTTGGAGTTATCGCCCATAAAAAGAACAAGAAAAGTGAAAAAATCATTGGTTGTAGAGTCTGACTCGGATGACAACGAAATGTTGCCAAAACCAAACGCTGAGAAACCTAAGATGATTTCACAACAAATGTTGCCTACCCTTAATATTGATAGTACGTCTTCCAGTCAGCAAACCTCTGTTGTAGATAAAGAAAATAAAAACTTACAGAAAGTCTTAGATACTCAAAATATTGCAATAGAAGGCGTTAAAGGTAATAAAGTAAGTACGTCATGCCAAGAAAGCAAAGAAACCGCAGAAGTGGAAAATAACTTATCGAATACAAACACTCAAAACCAGGAGTTAAATGCACCTAATAAAGAACTATCCATTTTGAAAAACAATACACTTGATGAAAAAGATAAACAAATTGAAGATGACTTAGATTCTAGTTTTGGTCTGGGTGATCTTGAGATGTTTACTGATAATATAACAGCAGATACAGTTGTTGATAACATAAATGCTCTTATAGCTGATTTAGACCATGATTTAGATTCATCGAAAAATACAGATGCAAATAGTCAATTCACTAATGAAATAAGTCTGGAAACAATGTTAGAAAACTTGACAAGCCCGGATAAAATTGACAAGAAAGAAGAGGTAAAGGTCTCTTCTAATGAACAAAATTTAATTAAAATTGACAAATCGAATGAAGAAATAGACATTGGCAAAAGCAATGATGGGAAAACAATTATAGAACAGACTGATATGTCCAAGGAACATTGTGGGAGTAATAAAAAAGACGACGAACCGATAATAAGTGAAATTTCATTAAATAAATCGGAGTCGGCCAGTTCTGAAATTTTAATCTCTTTGAATAGAAATAAAATTCAAGACAGTGAAACTGGGCCAGATATTTTCGAGAAAGAATGTGAAATATCTTATCCACAGCTATGTGCACCCCCCGTTGAAAGTTATATAGTTAACGTAGAAGACGCTTGTAGTGACGATGCTATTGTTTCGACTTCAGAAGATGGCAAAAACTTCAAACCGGAAACCTCACTAAAACCAATTCCTGATAGTGAAACTGCTAATAGTCCGTCTACTCCTGACAGTACAATTAACAGCAACGTTGAGGATTTAGAACCAAAAAGCGATTTACCTTTTAGTAATGAATCTGGCTGTGAAATGAATTCTGATATAACTTCTACACATGTTACTGATGCACCCAATAAAGATTCTGCAGATGCAGTTTCTTCTGAAACCGGAAAATCTACGGAAATCGATACGATTTTGTCTATTTTAAAAGATAAATCTAAAATGAAAGAGTTGCTTTCTTTATTGGATAATCAGTCAAGTGAAAATGACAAAATTAAAAAGAAATTAGAAAAGCTAAGTGAAATCGTATCTGATGATGAATCTGCCGTGGAAAATAATCTTGCACTAAAGTCCGATGACTCGAAAATTAGTGGTGAAGTAATTCATGATCATTCTGTTATGAATGACGCTGAGGCTCAAGAAAGAAATAGTGAAGTAGAGTTTGATTCAAAAATTTATGATAAGCTAGACAATGGAGAGATTGAAAGTAGTGGTGAGACATTGAACCTGCAAAAAGAACAAAATAACGAAGATACAGAAATAAGTTGTTCAGTGGATAATACTTGTGATACAAACAAAGTTATTGATGACAACAAGGATGTTGAAAAACCTTTTTGTGAAGGAAGTGCCAGTAACATTAACAAAGATATAATTGACAACACAATTAGTGACATTGGTATTGGAGAGAAAATTACTATTGATTTAAATAACAGTTCTGAAAAAAACATATATGAAAAAGATATGAAAGAAATTCATGAAACTGAAATTCAAGAACTTGGCATATCTGATAATGTCGAAAGCAACCAGCAAACCGAAATACTAGCAGGTGAAACCCCTATTAAAACAAAGAAAAAAAAACCTAGAAGAGGTAAAAAGCGAAACAAAAAGAAAAAGGGAATAATAACTAATGAAGATAAACGCGTAACCCGTTCGGATGCAACTAATTCACAACCTATGGCTTTACTAGATAAACCAGTTGCAAAAAAACCGTCTAGAGAACTACAAAAGCTTCATGAAGATATTAAAGAAATGTTTATAAAAGACGATTTCAGCGCAACAGGTATACGTATGTGTCGTATAGCAAAATTAGTGGATGAAAAAAAGCCTAAAGAGGATGTTTTGTCGAATGAAAGCAGCGAACCATTAATTGTACTTCAAAAGTGTAGCAATGTTAATGTGCCAGAAAAATTACCTGATGTGGACAAAAAACGAAACAAGAAAATAGGCAAAATTAAAAATAGAGATGTCGATGCCAATAATTTAAATATAGAAGCACAAAATACCAACCCATCCAAAACTAGAACTTTATTAACACTTGATTCTAAAAGTAAATTGAAGGAGAGGAAACATGGTAGTTCAGACCCGTATAGATTTGAAACTAGTTCCTTAAGTGAATTGAACCATCCTAGTGATAAAAATGACAGTAGCTCGGGATCTGAAAGTGATTCTGTCGACTCGATTAAAAGCTCTGAAAGCGCGGAATTAGCAGAAACAAAGAAAAAGGTGAAGCGAAGGCGAGGTAGACTGTGGCAATCGGGAGTTATTAAACCGAAGAATAGGAAAAAGAAATTAGACCAGAAACCAGTTCCTACTACTTCGACTGATGATATTTCTGAATCTGAAACACGTAAAGTTCCTGACTTTACTTGTTTCACCGATAAAACGTATTGCTTTAGGAAACATGTTTTTACTTATAACTGCCGAATTTGTTTATATATTGGTACTGATATAGTTCATCATTACAAAAAAGAACATCCTCACACAGAAGTTCCGTTATCTCGATTGAGTCCGGCTGTGGCACAGGAAGCGATAAAAGAATCTGAAGATGTCAACTTTCAAGGAATTAGTAAAATATCATCCAAAAAATATATCTGCCGGTTTTGTTCAAAAGAATTTAGTAGGAAAAAGCGCCTTCTGGAAGCATTTTTCTGGCACATTGTCAGTATGCATACAGGTGAGTATAAACAAACATGCCCTAAGTGTGTCGACACGCAAATCTGCCCATTAGATATAGATATTCCACCGCCACCAAAAGATGCCAACGGACAACTTTTAGGATACATTTGCGAAAAGTGCAATTACACCCAAATATCTTTAGAAAATTTAAAGACTCATGTTATAGTCTGGCACAACGATGAACAAACTGCGGTATATACAATTAATTTAGCGAGTTTATCTAAATCTGCTATAAATAGTCTTTTACACCACGGTGAGAGAGCTGATTCGGAAAAGCCGCGATTACTAAGAAGTTCTAGATCAAATCTAAGTATGGCTGAAGCCAGCGATGATGAAAGTGACAGTACCGAAGAGCTGGATGAAAATATAAAAAAGAAACCCGACCAAAAAATTAATGAACCCGTAGTCGAAACGATGAATCAACCTAGTCATATTCAGTCCAAAATTACATTCGAGAGTGATATTACTGATGAAATTTCAAATTTCGATGGTAGTGAGGGTACTGTTAAAATCGAGTCAGACACAAATGATGTAGAGGATAGCCATTGTAACGAGTCTCATTTGGAACCAGAAAAACTGGCAGAGGAAATGGAAAATACAGAAATAGAGAAGCCTACTGAATCAACAGTCTCAAGTCAACAAGATATCTTTGATTATTCTCATTTCAAGATTAAGATTTCCGAGACTGGGTCCAAAGAATATGTATGTTGTATCAACGGTAACGATAATCATTACAAAACTTCTCTTTTGATATCAATGAAAAAACACGTGCAATTGAAGCATTCAGAAAAATGGGACGGATATTGTTGTCTTTGCAAAGCAATAGTTACCCCTCAAGGGGATCACAAGTTTAAAGATTGCTTACAACATTTCTTGGATAAACACATGGACAGTTTCCCGATCTTTGAGGAAATACCAGTACAAGAACAAATTACAGAAACTAACGAACCTGTTGTTAGCGACCAAGTGCCTGAGGCGGTTACAACAAATAAATCATACATTAATGTACGGCCTCTGTCAGAGCTCATATCTGAACCAATAGAACCTCAACAACAAGAGGATAACGGCCCTGTTTTGCCGGTAATACAAAGCGTGATCAGCCTCGGCCAAGTAGAACAGCCACGGCCTAGTCCGTCCTATCCGAGTCCTATTGCAGCGAACGTCGTAACCTTGAAGCAATATAAGTACGAAGAATTTCAAGCAGATATTATGTCCAGAAAGCACCTCGTAGTTTTAGAAGCGATGATGTCTCCTAAAAAATTGGTACAGGTGTTCAAATGTGCTGGTCGCTTTTGCTCTTTCACAACTGATAGCGCTGAAGATGCACTACTGCATGCTTCCACGCATATGAAACTTGGCGGGGTTGATTCACTAAGTTGTGTTTATTGCGACTATGACTCATCTGGAAACGCAATCGATTTAATAACACACGTATTCAAGTTTCACGGTTGCTGCCCTTACGTGTGTGGAAGATGCTTCTACCGCGCCGTTGCCAGTCAGTTGGTATCATATCATATAAAGAGAGTACACGAAAACGCCACCAATATTGAAATATTAAAGACAACGTTTCAAACTTCCGCTCTTCAGGATGCCAATATACTGTCGCGAGAAGCTGCCGTGCCGTACTATCTTTGTTGCGGTAAGTGTAATTTTTATAAGCAACGAACTATTACCCCAATCAAAGGTTAAAATGGTAAAAACAGCGCGGTTTTATACTATCTGCTTACTTTACTTACAATAATGTTAAGTTAAAACGCAAAAAAAAAAACAATATTATAGTTTAGCTAGCCAGGTTTCTTACAAACGAACGCAGTATTAATAGTTCCTGTATATTTTTACTTGTCTTTACTCTTTAATATTAAAAATGTTTTCTTAATTTTCAGATAACACTTCACCGGACGGCCCATGCAAGTACCGGACATATACATCTGGAAAATTCCGCGACCATTTACAGGCGTGCCATCATACTTCCACCGAATTCGTGTGTTTTGTACGTATTTTTGCACATTAAGAAAATCTTGATCCTTGTAAAAAATATGCTCCTTAAAACTTTAATTTCTGTTATCGCTATACAAATTTCATTATCTTTACAGATATGTTCAATTTCGGCACCATCACCCGTTGACTTGATTTGCCATTTAAAAACTCATGGCTTCAAGTTATATCAATGTCCTTGGTGTGTTTTTGGAGCTGAGGACGAAACAGAATTAATGGAACATGCTTCGGCTCAACATCCTACACGACAACCAAAGGCTTACTTAAGGATCATCACTAATAAGGTACGTAGTGTTAGATTTATTATTTCGATAGCTATCAATTTTACTCATTTCATGACGGTAGTTTATTGATGAGGAAAAGACTCATCAAATATTATCCTTTTGAATCTTAGGCTTGAGTTGTACATATTATACTCGTGTTATAATATTGCATGGATTGTAATAAGTGTTCATAATGCTTTAAGGGCATGTAACTTATTGCTTTGCTTGTGTCTAAAAATTTTCTCAGGTTATGTTACTTAAAAATTTACTGTTTATCAATTACAGGAAGGCACAACCGAACTCAGAGTACTACCTTTGGCTCATTTGAATAAAATTATTGTACCAGCTGTAGAAGTTACGCCGAATCCCCAAAAAGAATATCCTGTTCGGGAAGCAGAGAGGTCGATAGAATTGGAAAAACTAATTGGACACATGGTGGAATCAGTGGCGACGGCTACAGAAACGAGTGTCAGCGAAACAGAACCGACTATTTCAGTCGAAACAGCCCCACAGTCGGACGTATCTTTGCTAGAAAACATGAATGTTTTACAGAATACAGAAACTCTACTACCAAGAGTGACCACTCCAGTGCCTCCTGAAAAGACGATCGATCAATCTGAGCAGTCTACCCCAATTCTTAAAGCCGAAACATTGGAGTTAACTCCAGAAAAGATACCCCAACCTGAACCTGAAATAGTTTGTTTAGATAGTGACGACGAAACTCCGCCACTCGTAGCAACAAGTGTGCCGAATGTGCCGCCCGCTCAGACTTTACCACTCGTGAATCCAGTTATAAAAAAAGTGCAACTGATCAGTTTATTTGTCTGCTCCAAATGCAATATGAAACTAAAATGTGGATCTGGTTTCAGAAAGCATATTAACGCTTGTTTTCCTAATATGTCGTGTCTCATCCCTTGCGCCCACTGTCCAGTCCGGATATCACGAAAAAATATTGTCACACATTATAATTCTCATATCGATAAATCTAAGGAACTGCCACGGTATTACTGTTACAAATGTTCCTTAGGATTCAATAGCATAGCTAAAGCTAAAGAGCATCAGGTAATCCACCATAGTATGGCGAAGTCTGATACATCATTGCCAGCGTACATCAAAGAGGTCGCCCCAGGTCCAAGAGGTAGACGAAAACGGGTTTTAGAGAATACGGGCAAAGTTGCTGAACCGCCGCAGAAAGTGACAAAATATAGACCCCAAGACATACACAAGCTTCCAATTAATCCTATTTTAGACGATTTCGTCGTTTGTTCCTTGTGTGAATTTAATACGAAAGTGCGTCTCAATATGGTGAGGCATTTACAACAGCACGCGCAACAACAACCCGTCCCGCAGACGGCGCCCGTCAACCCGGTTCCACACTTGGAGACAAACGAGAAACACTTCGACAAGATGCTGAATCTCGCTTCCAGCTCCATCGGGCCTCGGGTGGCCGATAGAAGCAGCAAACCTGACGCCAAAGCGTCCAATGCGCCCTCGGTACCCCCAGAAGCCATATCCCGCTACCCGAAGTTTGTGCCCGACAAACAACGCCTCACATGCGGGGCTATGGGCTGCTCTTACATATCTGTCGACGAGTTAATGTTAAAATGCCACTGGGAAACACTACATTACGGCGAGAACGATTTCCACTGCGTCCATTGCCCTCCCTACCAACAATTAGATAAATCCAAGCCTTTAAACGCCACGAGAATCATAGCTCATCTAAAAATGCACGACGAGAGGCTGTACGCTTGCTCGTTGTGTTCATACTATCATTATCGGCGCCAACTTCTCGAAAAACATTTGGATGATAATCATAGGGGAGGGCAAGTTTTGATAGTTAGGGAAGGCAAAATGGGGGAGGTCAATACACCAACCGCGGCGAACGCTAGTCTATTGAAAACGCCGACACCCACGATGGATTTGAAGCCGTGGCAATGCGGTCTGTGTAAATTGAAGAGCTTGCTTCGCCAAGAAGTTGTAGACCATTGTGCGAAAGTACACAATTCGAAAATGCAGTACAAGTGTGCGTATTGTGCCTTTAGAACTTCAAATCCCGAGAACATAACTAAACATCAAGCTAAATCCCATGTTGGCAAGCCGGAAGAGATTTTCTATTTCTACTACCGCGAAGGCTCCGTACCGGATGAGCCGGATGGAACAACTCGTTGGCAGAAACAATCTCAGCACGCAGTTGCATCAGAACCAAAGGTTAAATCCGAGGACCCTAGTGAAGTACCGCCATCTTCACCACCAAAGTCACACAGTATTCTACGAAAAGTAATGACAGCTGTAGATCTCAATCTGGTTAAGAAAGAAGTTGAACCAGTCCTAGAAACGATAGAAGATTTGTGCAAGGAGTTCGGAGCATTTTGTGAACCGAACGGACTTAAATACAAGTGTTCACTATGTAGTAATGTTATAGAAGACAGTTTAGAGGCTATGCAGTCGCATCTTTTCGAGGAACTGAAATATAGAAAGTGAGTACATAGAAATACTTAAGTGTGCATGTTAAAATTAAATAGAATCTTATTCCAAACTTGCATTACCTTATATTTTTTCTTTCTTTTTTAATATCATATGAACGCCATTACTTAAGTGTGCATGTTAAAATTAAATAGAATCTTATTCCAAACTTGCATTACCTTATAATTTTTCTTTCTTTTTTAATATCATATGAACGCCATTAAAAAAATATTCACTGTACCTTTTAGGTGGGGTTGCAGTGTATGTTCGTACAAAGCATTCCACAAAGAAGGTCTTAGTGAACACATGCAAACAGAACATAGGCAAAATCGAGATCCGATCGCATTGCCTGTTGACAACCGTGTAGAAACTTGGGTAGCTAAGTTATTAGAACATCAAACTACTTTAATAGCCAAATATAAAGAAAACTTAGCCAAGCAGAAAGTGGAGATCTTAAGAACTATACCTGGACCTTCCACATCGAAGTCCCAGCCTCAACAAGCTAAAGAAAGCGTAAATACTATTAGCATGACCAGTAGGCCAGATGAAACTGAATTGGAGAAGATATTTGGGCCTTTTGGTGCGTCGTCAAACATGTCTTTCTGCTGTCCCAAGTGCAGTTCTTCCTTCAAAGAGGAAAATCTCATGCATAACCATTTGGAGAGCGAACTTACTAAAATAAGGTAAGCGCTTAACTACAACTACGAGATTTAATTTTTGTTACATGTTCTGGACCAGTAAGTTTTTCCCATTATCAAATGAAAATTATTGTTATATTCTGCCTCAATTTTTTTATGGGAGCAAGCAGTCAAGCGTTATGGTAAATGCGTTTGTCAATGAAAGTTAATTACACAAAAAAATCAAGCGGCCGCAAGACTCGCGTCAGCGAAACAAACTTACCTACACAAAAAAAAATCTATGTGCTTAAATAAATTTTAATTACAGGTGGTTTTGCAGCAACTGTGCGATGAAATTCCAAACGTATCACGAAGCACAGTTCCACAGCAGAAGTGTTCACATCGGTCAAGGCGCCCGGCCGGTCGAAGTGACCAGGGATCCATCAGTCCGAGCAGACTGGATAGACGCCGTTATCCGAACACAGAAACAGAGTATGGACGTAGCTCCCGTGCAAACAAACACAGAGAAAGTTATCACTCAAATCGAAGACTGGACCGAACCAACGGAAAACTCATTACTAGTCGTCCGTTACGAGGAAAATATACCGACACCTGAAGAAGAGATGGCGCGGAGAACACCAGCTTCCGCCGTAGACAGTGACGACGAGAAACTGGTAATCGATGAACCATTGGAAAATAGAAAAACTAAATCCCCATACAAGTGCCCTCACTGTATCTACACCACTGTCCAAGAAAAAGTTTTGCGCGACCACTTACTGCGACACTATTCCTTAAAACAGTTCGATTGCCCGTATTGCGATCTAAATGGAACCCGTAAAACTATAGAGAAACACCAGAAAATGTACCACCCAACGAAGCCAATAAACGTGGTGCCTGCCGCTATCCCAACCGAGTCTCCAACCGAATATATCAAAAAGGTTACAAGTTCCCCAACCGATGCGAGCTCAGTTAAAGTTGTGTGCTTAGTTTGTCGAAACGTTTTCACCGAAACCGAAGCACTCGATCACATACATGATAAAATACTAACTACTTTCGGAAAAAAGAATGAAGTCGTAGTACAGTGTAGCGTATGCCACACCCTTCATAAAGACGTTACCTCTTATTTGAGACACCATAAAACGATTCATCCCGAAGACGGGGTGAATTACGTATTCTGTAAATTGAACACTGCATCTGCTGAATCTAAGGATTTGCTCTATGCCTGCGGCAGTTGCCCCCAAAAATTCTCGCAATTAAAAGACTTGAAAATTCACGCCGATTCGAACCACCAATCGGTGTTGAAATACACTCTAGTCCCTAAACACCCAAATGTCTCGAGCATAGATTTGGACAATGAGAAAGGACAGGAATCGTCGAAACGTAAGAGTGATGATGACACAATTTTACCGCCCTGTAAAAGGACTGCTAGAAAATCAACGACCAAATTGCCTCTCTCTAGAAGCGCACGGAAGTCCACGACAAAACTACCTATGAATGTGCGTTGTGAAACAGAAGAGTTCTCTTACTATGGAACGAAGCCTTCGACTGAGGGGTTAGAAGGAGTAGTCACTATGATGCCGTTCTGTAACAAAATGGTGCCATTCACGTTTAGCAGTTTGAAAGACATGATAAACATTGATCCTGTGGTGGTGGTAGAAAAAATAAAGCGCTTTTGATAAGTTCCTCCAGTGAAGTGAGATTGGGTTGTTTAATTTTGAGGGTGTGGAGCTTCTGTAATCTGATTTACTTATTTTATTCGAGATACATATGGCCATTCAAAGTGACGTATGCTGTACTACGTACGCTACTACCTACGGTCCAATTTGACTCCATATATGTGAAAACGGCGTGTCATTAGGATGTTTTCGGGCGAATAATTACTTGGAGTACGACTAGCGCAATATGCTTGCGCATAATGTTTGATGAGCACTATATTACGAGTATAGCCTTTAAAGACAACTTTCGTCGTCAATCTATACACGTCCACTGTTGGACATAAGTCTCTTGTAAAGTTTTCCCACGCCGCGGTCTTGTGGACTCGCTTGATATCGTCCGTCCACCTAGTGGAGGGTCTGCTATAATTATTGTATACTAGCTGATGCCCGCGACTTCGTCCGCGTGGACTAAGTTTTTTTCGATTCCCGCAGGAACTCATTAATTTTCCGGGATAAAAAGTAGCCTATGTATGTATGTATGTATGTATATTCTTTATAGCTGATGCCTGCGACTTCGTCAGTTCAGTTAATTTTCCAGGATAAAAAGTAGTCTATATTACTATCCCACGGTATAATCCCCCTATAATGGTGAAACACGTACTTCTTCATATTTTAACGAAAGCCCAAATGCTGTTTCATGGCTATAACTTGAGAAATTAAGGATTTTCATACAAACTCTCAACCCCTATTTCACCCCTTCGGGGGTGGAATTTTGAACAACTGTGAAACACATATATTTTCATTTTTAACCCGCAGCTCATATATCAAGTTTCATGGCTATAACTTGAGAAATTAATGACTTTCATACTAACTCTCAACCCCTACTTCACCCCTTCGGGGGTGGAATCCTGAAAAACTGTGAAACACATATGTTTTCATTTTCAACCCGCAGCTCATATTATATCAAGTTTCATGGCTATAACTTGAGAAATTAAGGACTTTCATACAAACTTTCAACCCCAATTTCACCCCTTCGGGGGTAGAATTTCGGAATAAAAAGTATCCTGTGTCCTACCTCGTAGTATGGGCTCAAATCGTGCCAAGTTTCGTTTGAATTCATTCAGTAGTTTCGGCGTGATGCGCGGCCAAGATACAGACAGACAGACAGACAGACAGACAAAAATAAAAAAAATTACAGATTTAGCTTCAGTATCGAATAATGAGTGCCCTCCAAAAAAAATTTTCAAAATATCTTCAATGTACAGAATTGGACCTGTTACAGTTTTATTATAAGTATAGAAGGGCATTTTATACATATTGTTTTAAACTGACCAACGCGCGGGAACAAATATTCCTATTACTCCACCAATCTGACCAATGGGAAACACTGGATTTTAATTCTGTGGTTCACAATCTCTAGTCTAAACTAAATTGACCGGTCTAAATCTAGGGCTATCCTTTTCCGTTGAGGTTCATGAAAGGGATACATTATAATCGAATAAATACATAGAATAGGGACTGTAATTTTTGGCTATTGAGTATAACTGAATTACACAAATTACCTATTCGAAGGTTACCTTCTACAACACAGGAAAATCGTAATTACATGCATGTAACATTTGTTGAATCAAAGTTTATTATATACCTCTCGAGTTTCGACCGGCATGTAATATAAATCAGATTATAGACTTATATACCTATAAATTTATAAATCAGATTATAGACTTTCCGAACCAGCCCCCCGATTGTGCAAGGAAATCGTTATCGGGATAATTCGATCTGTAGGAGTTCCAAGATGCCGGCACCTATGATATTTAAAACATTAGATACGTTCCCCGCGCTTTATTTTGGCAAGAATTTAAGAAGGCACTTGCCCTCAGTTGCGTACATTGTAGTTAACAACAGTGTAACTCAGAATCTATATTCACCTCTTTCTAACAACAGGTATAGCGTATGTTAACCTTTATGTGGTTTCCCTTTCTCCGCGTACGTAATATTTACGCCGTTTTTTAGTGCAATGATGTTCGCGTATGCCGCGTCTATTTGTCCGGCACGACAAAAAGCATGTGAACTCCTTAAACAGTTCGAGTAATACGTTTTAAGCTGTCAAATGATAACGATTTGCTTAGACAATAAAATTGGGCCTCTGATATTATAGGCAGTGGCGTGCAGTTCATAGAGGCACAAAAGCACTGCTTACCCAAATGGAAATACATCAATGCTCATTTTTCATCATGACAGTCAGTAAATAGGTATTCTGACTAACTAATGCCTGAGCTAGCATAAAACCCTGTGCACGCCACTGATTATAGGTACCTACTTATTATGCCAGACGTGGCCAAAAATCGTGATTCCATACGTACATAACATTTGTTGAATCAAAGTTAAATATATACCTCTCGACCGGCACATATAAATCAGATTATAGATTTACACAACCTGATAAAATATAATATTATGCCAGATGTAGCCAATAAATCTGTGATTTTTTCATCATTCTGTATTTAGAGTTTAAAATAGGTTATTAAATTATTAGTATAGTGAAAAAAAGCATTTTTACGATAATTGGTAGATATTTTTAAGGAACCATGTAAATATGTAGATGTAGATTATTCTTTAGTGAAAATTGTACTGAAGAATTCCATAAAATTCGCCCTTATGAATGGTCTGAAAGATTATCAGTGTTTGTGTGTAAATAAGTAATTATACTCGAGTAACGCTATAGGTATTTTATCTTTTCAGTCAAAAGATTTTATTTTAGTGAAAACATTAAGTTAGACTTTGTGGTATGCGACACACCATACTAAGGTTAAGTCCTACGTCAGCGACAAACGCGATAATGCGACTCGATACGATACGACGCGACGCGACAGTATCAAACTGTAGCTGACCCTTCACGCGGCCTACGTTGTCGCATAGATAACTATGCCATTTTCTATTTCCTGTCACGTCGCTTTCGTCGTTCAACTTGGCCGAGTAATGCTGATTGTATACCTGTAGAGCATTATTTTGCCTTTGTTTAAACAATACGTGTAGTGCAAAGTCTTCCTTTATTGTGATTGTCCAAATAAATGCCGCTATCAAACAAAACAAATAAATCACATTGATTTTTATGAACCGCTTAGTTTTTTCTCTTCAAACCTCTTCTTTCGGTTACCCACGGCCGAAGCCATAACAAAGTATAAAGTCATGTCCACATGGTCGTTATCGTTCAATAAAAGCGTTAAAATTACTGTGAAGCACTCTATGGACCTTATGGACCCACAGAACAAGGAAATCTGCTTATTGTAGGTCTTTATTGGACATATTTACCTTGGAAATTAGTTACACGATTTTTTTTAAAACTTTTCTCAAGTTTTTAACAAGCTTTTCTCCAGCCTAGACTCCGTGACAAAACAAAATACAAGTCTAAACACGATTTAATTTAATTTATTTAAAAACATAACATGCATTAAATACGTTCAAGGCAAGAGTGAATAGGCAACCTCTAGGCAAGCGCGTTCGAACCTATTTGCTTTGTACTAAGCATGATTATCGTCAAGCGCAAACCTAACTCACAATAATAAAAAAAATTCAAATATAACATTGCACAATTTTCGATAGGGTGCATCAAAAACCATATGGAGTTGAGTTATCATGAGCACTTGAAGACTAAGCACACGTTACAACCCTGGATAATATCATCTTTTTTTTATCCACTACAAGCCCTTGACTGCGATCTAACCTGGTAGCGGGCTAACCTGTTAGGGGCATGGCAGTTATATTAAACCCATACCCCTCTTCGGTTTCTACACAGCATCGTACCGGAACGCTAAATCGCTTGGCGGCACGTCTTTGCCGGTAGGGTGGTAACTAGCCACAGCCGAAGACTCCCACCAGCCCAGACCAGTGTGCTTAGCATGCGCACCACGAGATTATCTCGCGACGAGAGAGAGAGATGTTGTCGTTGCCGGCTAATTTTTCGTTTACCGTAACATGCACAAATTGCGGTATATTACAAGAAAAGAATAGTCGGCATGTAAAGGTTCGTAGAGAAAAATATCACAGATAAGAAATATTACTTTTATCTCTACTTTTGACATAAAGAGACAAGTAACCATGTTAGCGTCGGTAGACAAATAGAGATAACGGGTAGACATAATTTTACTCGTTGTGCGCATGCTAGCCATACAGTACAAATTATAATAATAAAATCATCTAGTTCTAAAGATTTGTCAATACAAATCCAACGAGCCCAAACACGGAGCTATGTTGAAAATTTGAGGAGTTCCAGAGCCCACCTCCGTGGTACCATACATCAGTGTTTCCCTGCGGACAGATTGGTGGTTACTTGGTTAGACTAATCTGACCACCGGGAATTATTGTTCCTGTTGATTGCTGTTGATTGTAGCCTTGTCATCGCAATTAAGTATCATCAGCCAGTACCTAAACGTAGGATCAGCCCCCCAATTGTGTAAGGAAATCGTAATCGTTAGTCCAACGGATAATTCGACCTGTTTAAAGAGTTCATAGACGTTTGCACGTCCAAAGCATGTATGAACCTAATTCCGAGTAATTATAAAGGTAATTATACGTTTTAAAGCTGTCAAATGATGATGATGTGCGATAATTCCCAGTAATTATAAAGGTAATTATACGTTTTAAAGCTGTCAAATGATGATGATGTGCGATCGTAGGCCAAATTGTCTTATGCCAATCGTAATCATTTGACAGCCCTAACGTATAACTCGAACTGTTTAAGGAGTTCATAGTTATTACATGCTTTTTGACGTGCAGGCATCTATGAACTCCATAAACAGGCTGGATTATACGTTTGACAAACGATTAGGTACGATTTCCTTACACAATTGGGGGGCTGTTCTGAATGGTTATGTATGCATGTCTGCAGCCGCGCTAGCAGGGGTAGATTGATGGAGCTCGCCAATAGATGGCGCCTTAAGTATTTTAATAGCGGTATGCTTTGGCCGTATCGATGAAATTGCTCTGAAATAAAATTCGGGTGCGTCTCGTCACTCGTGCACTCTCCGGACTTACCGAAGTAAGTAGGACAAATTAGTGTGACCACGAGGAAAAGCCCCATCTAGTAGCAAATAGTAGTAGCAAATAGCTTAAAGGTATATTTACGTCGCCCAATAATTAGTTAACATAAGCAACACAATTACCTATAGGTAGTAGGTACGCGTTCTAATTAAGCTCGCTGAAACGCGTAAGCGCGGACTTAGTACCTAAGTAATTACCTACTAATAGGGATGATGACAAGACAATCAAATCAGCAACTCTTTATCAAACTTAAAAACGCACTTCTAGTATGGAACTTGCATGAAATTCACAGTTGTGACGTCATAAAATTTCAACGCCATAGAGGTATAATATTATTATAATACCTCTATGTTCAACGCATTTTTTCTTTATTCTATATTTTAAAATGGTTATCAAACTTTAAACTAACCGAAGATGTGAATTTTAGGTCTTTTGGAAGACCCTCTATATAGTAATCAGTTAGAAATAATAAGTATACAAAATTATACAAAAGTCGCGCGTACCTACAGTCGTTTTTTGATGACCTCCCTGGTGCAGTGTTGAGCACTGGTTTCACTGGTCCCGGGTTCAATCCCGGCAGGTTTAGTTTAGGAATTTGTAATTTCTAAATTGTGAATATCCAGGCCAATAGTTAAGTACCACCCTCCCGGCATACGATTTACGGCATAAGTGCCGCCAAGCGATTTAGCGTTCCGGTACGATGCCGTGTTGAAACTACTCCAGTAAGATCGAAGACCTATCCTATCCTCTATGGTTGAAAACTGCCATACCACTACTGCCAAGTCCACTATACTAAGACAACTTGTGGAATAAAAAAAAATCAACATCGTCCGTCCTGGTTGCAAGTTGCAACGTGCAAAAAAAATCCAAATTCGCATCACTCATCCGGAGCTCCGCACAGAATAGCGACTGGCGAAATCCGTGCAACGGATTTTATGTTGACGAATGTATGCGGAACAAATTGAGACACTCCGCGATCTGTACACAGTGTAAATTATACAGTAAAACCTCTGTGCAGTAGTACCATTTCGTATTTGTATCACATGCCGGGATTCCGCACAGAGTGCCGACTGACGAGCTCTGAGCAACGGATTTTATGTTTACGAATGTATGCGGAACGAATTGAGATGCTCCGCGTACTGTACCCAGTGTAAACTTTATCGGTAAAACTTATGTGTACAAGTAGAGTCAGTTCAATAAGTCAGTTTATATAGAAATTTTAGAAAAAAATTAAAATCGCATTCTGACGACACCAATATACTTAATTGGTGTCAAGTACATGCTTTTGAAGAGTTGGACTGTTTCTCACAATTGTTTTATTCAGCGATGATTCTTTCACAGGGTTGCTTTGTACTATTTTTCAATTACTTTGTAATTTACCCATGTAAACTGACTTATTGAACAGACTCTACTTGCGCAACACGTCCGCCAAATGGTAGACATTTGGCGGACGTGTGATGCAAATCATCATACGCCCGGCACACCACACAGAATAGCGGCTGACGATTTCCGTGCGAAGTCTGATTGCAGCCAAGCGCTGGCCTATACAATAATAAAAAAAAAAAAAATGTAGCGAATGTATGCGGAACGAGTTGAGTCTACGCACACCTACTGCACATAATGTAGATAAATTATGCGGAGAACCTATGTGATCTGTAGGATTTTCCATCACTGGTCCATATTGTAAGTTGTAGACTATTATTTTATAGAAAATATTTTTTTATAAGTAGGTACCTAAGTATATATATATATTTTTTAATATTCTGCGTTGTAGTAGAATAAAAAAAATAGAAGAACACCAGTCCCAGCACCGATCCTATCCTGAACCTATCCTTTACATTCATACCGGATTTCTTTCTGGGTCTTTTCGGTAGAATTGGCAATCCGAACCACTGGTAGATTCGCTCGACAATTCAAAAGCACTTTTTGACCGAGCGAAGCGAAGGTCTCTGAGTCTACTTGGGTGAATTGGCACTTGTCCGTCCGTCCGTCCGTCCGTCCGTCCGTCCGTCTGTCAGAGCCTTATAACTTCTGAATTGCTGAACGTAATTACTTCAAATTTAAATATAATATGTAAACCTATGGCCTCCCGCCGAATATGGCTTAAAAAGTTATTAAAATCTTTATTTCAGGGGGGCTCTCATAGAAGCGAATGCGAAGTAAAATATTTTTTATAGCGTTACATAGGGTTGCGGTATATCATTTTAAAGATAATTAGGAATAGAGTCCAAAAATATTTTTTTTTTAATTTTTTCCCTAAAATTGACGAAATGGGGGGCTTTCAAAGTGGCGATTTTCTAACGTCCAAAGTTGACCTCAGAACTCTCAATTTTCTGAACTCTCAAGCATGAAACTTGATCAATTATTTCAATTATATCCTGTACTTGAACAACAAATACTAAAATTAGATAAATATTATAAGGAAACGAAATTATTTAATTTTTAATGATGATAATATTTTTAACAGAACTTCACAATTATGTCAATAGATGGCGCTCTGTACACGTTTATTCGTTTGTGCTTACAAATAATAGACGTTAGCACTATCTTACGTGGAATAAAAAAATAGACTACTGATAAGTAGTACTGTCGGTTGCACATCGTTGTTTCGATGACAAAATGACGAAAATAAATTTTAGTTTACCCTAAAGAGCCACACTGCTGATGTCTATGAACGTAAAGATGAGCGCCCATCTTGACATGCTCGCCGCAGGAGCCGCAAGCACACAGTCTTAGTAATCACATTTTATAATTTTTTTATTATGAAATCGTATGCTACGTAACACAGAACGAGCTGCATTTTAGTAAAATACTGTAGGTATACGTATTCCATCCACGCAGTCGGATGACGATTGACGTCATCAGATTGGGCGCGTTTTAATGCGTACGATGCGGGAGGCGCGAATGACCTAATTCTTATTCGTGTCAAGATAGGTTCTTGAGCGCACGTATTTGCGAGTTTTGATGTAGGTAGTACTGCTCGAAACCATGAGAACCAACTGCGGCTATGCGGTACGTCTAGGTGTGCGTTCACCTTTAAATCTTACGATGTAATTAGGTTAGCTCTTTAATACCATCTTGCGTCCAGAAGTGGTATTAATTTACTTTGAAATAATATTTGATGATTCATAATTAATTGATAACTAATCTAATGCATTGTTATTTTACGTTTGTTCATTATACCTACTAAATTTGGAACTAATTATATCTTTATACTTATTGCAATATCTTGCAATGTATTACTAATGCAAACTGATTATTACCGCCACCTTGCGTTGAATAGTAGTACTTACTGATATTTAAGCTATTAAATAACACACAGATATCAAGTTTGCGCATGTAGTTAGTTGGTTGCCAGGTAATAAATTATTTAGTTCCGAGTTTTAAATTAGGTATTAATAATTCAAAGCAAATGTTTCGCTTTTGTGTCGATAAGTAGATGGCGCTGTGCACAGATAGTTTAATTAAAAATGGCGCTTTGTTAAATGTTCCAAAAAAGTATACCTAAGTATGACTCAATTCTACTCTTTAGTTCTTTAGCGTCTAATGTTAAAAGTTAATTATTATAATATAGTTAAAACTATTTTTATGGGTACCGCGAGCCGCGAGGTCTCAGTTCGGGGCGAACCACTAGTAATAAGTTTGTTTTAATAAAAAAATATAACTTTGAGTTTGGAGACACTGGACAACGACTCGTAGATTTTGTTTAATAAATTATTATCATAATAACTTCTTATATTTTATTGTCGTGTGTAAATAGTGACAATAAGTAGGTACTTAGTGTACATTATAATATATTTTACATCTCTCATATTCGGTAAGTAGGTCCTTATTACCCCCAAATGGAGCTTGTAGGTGACCAATTAGCGCTCTAGGGTAATAATGTAGCTAGAAAAGCCCTCGGGCGGTAAGTTATTAAAAAAAGTATGATGGTTAGATTGTACGCGAACTTTTTGAAAGAGTGAAGAGTTTTTTTTTAAATTACTTACCGCCCTAGGGCTTTTCTAGCTACATTATTACCCTGGAGCGCTAATTGGTCACCTTCAAGCTCCATTTGGGGGTAATAAGGACCTACTGACCTCACAATCGAGATGTAAAGCAGAGTAGTTAGCTCGGGTGTAAGCATCAATTGCACCCTCGAACTATAGGCGCCCTCGCTGTGCTCGTGCGCCTAAATATCTCGGGCTGCAATTGATGCCTTACAGCCCTTGGCTACTAATCTACTATTGAAATGCTTAACTTGGACTTACTGCCAATAAACTGCTTAGCTAGTCTGTGTCATCAAGGTACTGGAAAACGCACCACATGGACATGTGTCACATTCAGCTTTTAGGTTTATAAAGTAATTTCGCTACCGAGCGCTGTTGAATGACCACGTTCATCAGTTTCGACGTAGGTAACGAATTGGTTTGTTTGCACATTAACTTATATTTACTTTTGTATAGAAAGGCGAGTTTTGATTTCGAAGCAACAGAAGTAGGAAAGTAAGGCCTGTATCTATTAATAAACCAACTTCAGCTAAGAACAGGTATGTACTCAAGTCTTGGTCTTAAACATTGATTGACCGATAACTGGCACTCGCTTAATATTCTTAAAAAATGTCTAAGAGTTTACCATAGATACAGTTTGTTTCTTTTTTACTCTGTGGCAAAAGGCGCTATTAAACCATTCTCTAGCAGCCATAAATGTTTGCGCCATTAGAATTTTATTTTACAAACAAAAATTATTTCTCTTTCAAGCCTTAAGTAGGTTGTATTTAAAGAAATTGCCTATAGAGAACAATTTACTTTTCGATTTTCTATACCATTAGCTTCCGGCCGCCGCGCCTGCAGCTTTGTATTGAGCGAAACAATCATACGCCCCCTTTGCTTAACGTGTATAAATTGAGACAATTTGGCTTCGCACCACGCTAATGGGACTTCTACGATGTATTACATAATATGGTCCAAGAGCTGGCGACGAATTTCGGGAAAGGCCTGTCGGCAAGCTGAAATTATGGAAAAATGTAATTTCGTCAATTGGCGAATCCAGTCCTGCCAGTCTGGTAGAGCGTTTGCGGTTATTTCGTATGTGGTAGGTACCTACTCATTTGAAAACCTTATTAACGTCTGGGAATTGTTTAAAACCGCAAAATTTGTCTGGCGATTTGCAGGTATTATTGAAATTACCCAATAAATACGTGATTAAAATTTCAGATTGCCAAAACCTAGGTATACCTAATATTTTCTCGAAATTTTAATAAAATATTTTTGAAGAGGTCTGGTAATACTTTATAACCGACAAAAACGTCTGGGATTTTTTTCGTATTCTACAAGTACAGTAGTACTGAATTAAATGATAAATAAAACAAGTTGCCAAAAAAAATATTTTTTTGGTTAAATTTTGCAAATGCTGCGCAGTAGCGAAATGACCGCAAACTCTCTACCAGACTGGCAGGACTGAATTCGCCAATTGACGGAATTATATTTTTTCACAATTTCAGCTTGCCAAAAGGACCTTCCCGAAATTCGTCGCCAGCTCTCCGTCTATACATCTATCCGCTCTTTATTTTGAGGCAAAGTGGTGGGGTCCGCTGAGCTCTTTCTGAACCATGTCAGTTACTCTAGACCCAGAGTCTAGACCTAGAGTCTAGTACTAAGCTCTAGAAATGAGGAGATCAGTAGAACTAATCTCCTAATTTTTTATTAGCTAATCATTTATTCTATTGTATTGTTTTCAATAATAAATGGTGACGACTTCTAGCACTAGGTATTACCTACACTTTTGTGAATTGAACAACTAAAAAATCAAATAAATATTATAAATGAATGAATGAATGAATGAATTTCTGTATTTGTCCACATTACTTTACTTACACAATACTTATAGTTAGTTTTCTATTTGCTATGATATTTTAATGTGGGGACTGGTGCTTGAGCTAAGCAAATGCTTGTGGTTCAAGTCACCAGGCCCTATCCCCGTAATACATCAAATTATACTTATTCGACACAATTTTTAAGTAACGTTAAACAAGACTATTTGAAATCAGATTCATTTTTTAAAGTAACATTATCATTCAATATTAATCATATAATAGACGTAAGTTACATTTTATTTATTTTTATTGAATAAATTATATATCTTATAAGTAGATTTAATAAGTGTGTGTATGTTTGTGAGTTTAAGTGTAAGTGTAATTGTGTAAGTGTGTGTTTAATACTAATGTCTTCAATGTTTGATTTCTAAGATTATAGTTCATTTTAAGATTTTTATTAGGTTCTCCGTTTCTTCGTAGTTTAGCTTAGCTAGCCAATCAAATAGTCGTATTTTACATTCGCGCGTACTCAGCTCATTGATACTCAGATTTTTGTTAGCATTATTATAAAGGTAGCTGCCAAGAAAACATGGAAAATTTTGCGTGAATGATTTTTTAAATTTGTTTATTGTGAATATTTGGTAATGACGTCTCTTCCCTGAATTATTCGCTTTGCCTTTTGTTTGAGCATGGTATTTCATTATAAGTTTGTGAATGAATAATTGTCTTACTGTTAAGACCTTGCTTTCGCGGTAGAGTGATACTGTGGGATACTGATAGGGTAAGAAGTGGCTCACTTTTAAAAGCAATCTCTGTGCTCTTTCGAGCTGTATCATGTGAGATTTTGCTGCACCCCCCCAGGTTTCAATGCCATACGTTAGCAAGGATTGACAAAGTGTTATGTATATTGTTTTTATTAATTTAGGATCTGCAACCTCCCTAACGTTCCTAAAAATGGCTATCAATTTTCTTATCCTACTGGTTAATGTTTTAATATGTTGTTCAAAGTTTAAATTTTTATCTATTTGTATGCCTAAGTATTTAATGTAAGGAACTCTTTCCAATGCTGCACACGAGCATGTTTGGTTTTTACATGATCCAGAATGGGCGTAAATATTAAATGTGTTTAAAGATGGTTGGGTTTTATTTGTTATAGAAAATGTAATATATTTAGTTTTATTTGCATTTAAACTAAGTCTATTTTGTCTTAACCACTGAGATACATAATCAAAATTCTTTTGTGCCTTAGAAAATACCTCATCCCAACTCTCTCCCCATACTATTAAAGCTGTATCATCTGCAAAACTCATAATATTTCCGTCTGTCATTTTGAGATTGCAGAGTTGGTTCATATATATTAGAAAAAGAGTTGGGGCCAGGATACTTCCTTGTGGAACGCCATGTGTGAATGGGAGTGGGCTGCTGGTAACATTTCCAATTTGGACAGACTGGTGTCGATTTGACAAGTAACTTTTCAGAAGTTGCAGTGGTAAGCCTCTTATTCCTATCTGTTCTAACTTGCGTAATAGTATATGTGTGGACACGGTATCAAATGCTTTAGCAAGATCTAGAAAGATAGTAATGCATTTTTTACCGTCATCCATAAGCCTGACAATACCGTCGACAAGATCGTCCACCGCATCCGTCGCTGATCTCTTTTTGCGGAAACCATATTGGTTCTTTGCTAGTAAGTTATGGGATTCAAGAAAATTTACCAGTTGCTTATTTATAATCTTCTCAAGAATTTTTGACAAAGTGGGTAATATTGATATTGGGCGGTAATTAGATACAACATTTTTGTCCCCTAGCTTATAGATAGGGGTGATAACTGATTTTTTGAAAATATCTGGGAAAGTTCCGGTTTCGAGAGATAAATTACATATATAAACTAAAAGACCTGCTAGAGACTCTTTATTTTGTTTTATAATCTTAGCTGAAATACCATCAATTCCTACAGAATTAGTATTTTTGAGCGAGTTTATGATTGAAATTACTTCCCGTATATCCGTATCTAAAAGTACAAATGAATTTGGAGGGGAATGTGAGGGATAATAACTGCAATTTATGAGAGAGTCATCTTCAGCAGTTACGGCTATTTGTTCCGCTAACATTTGACCTGTATTTACGAAATATTCGTTTACTTTATTTACTGATTCGATTGGAGTGTTTGAGATGTTTAGGAGGTTATGAGCGACTGTCTTTTTATTCTTGAGATGAGTGACTGAGTTTATAATGTCCCAAGTTTTCTTAATATTATTTGCATTTTTAAGTTCTAGTTTAAAATGTTGATTTTTTAATTGTTTTAGAATTTTATTACAGAAGTTACGGTACCTTTTATAAGTTATATTTAGGGTTTCATTCTCCGGATACTTTTTAACTTTTGCATGAAGTTTATCCCTGTGTCTGAGGCATCTTAATAGACCAGGAGTTAACCAAGGCTTTAGTGGTGTTTTCCGTCGAGTTAATTTTATGTGTTTACAATTTTTGTATATGATGGTATTTAGGTCGTTTACAAGACATAACGCTGCTTCGTTAGCATTTTTAGAGTTCAGAACGCTTTCAAAATCATGATCTTTTATTTCATTTTGGATGTCTACAAAATTATACTTTGTTAAGTACGTGGGACCGGAATAACTGAGTGAATTTTTTAGTTCCATTGAAAACAATATCGTGTCAAATGCGAAAGTTTGGATGGATATATATGGATGTATGGATGTTTGTTACTCAATCACGCCCCAACGGCTGAACAGATCTGGATGAAATTTGGCACAGATATAGATTATAGTCTGGAATAGTCATAGGCTACATTCTATCCTGGAAAATTAAGGAATTCCCGCGGGAACTGAAATACCTCGATCCACAGGGACGAAGTCGCGGGCATCAGATAGTAGAAACATATAAAGCAAAATTTCAAACTAAAACTATATTAGTGCGTACCTACTTTGACTTGGCTCAGACTAGATGGACTTAAGTGAGTAACATAAATCTGTCTCGTTTTAACCATGTCCTAAGTCTAAGCAAAGTCATAGGCTGTGTTCCGTTATAGACTGCGAGCACTGTTCAGTGCTCTTTACTGTGGAGAAATTCGTTCCGTTATAACTGACAGTAAACTGCTGCAGTAGGTATCCTAGGGAATTAAATGACGTCATTAATCGACGCCATCTTTGTACTGTGAGCACTGGCGTTTTCGACGTAATGCTCTCAGTGTTTGTCTCAGTGCTGACAGCGTTCCGTTATAAGCAGTACCCAGTATACCTAACTATAAAGGAACGGCTTCGCAGTGTACTAAAGTGACGTCACACCTTACAGTGCTCGCAGTGTATTTCGGAACACAGCCAAAGTTCGCTTATAAGATTTCAGCATTAGAGAGTTTGACTCAATCAAGTTTCTTTGGTAGCTGTACCTATGATTAGGTTTAGTACTTATTACCACAGAAGTATTATATTAATACTAGGTACTAAACGGTAATACACTTTAATCCAGATTATAATATCATTATGTAAATGCGAAAGTGTGTCTGTCTGTCTGTCCTGCTGTATAACTGTCCGCTACGCTTTCACGGCCCATCTATTCAACCGATTTTGATTAAATTTGGTTAATTTGGTTAGGCTACTTTTTAACCCGGAAAATCAAAGAGTTCCTGCGGCAATCAAAAAACCTTAATCCACGCGAACGAAGTTGCGGGCATCATCTACAGTTCGCGCGCGAGTTGAATGCAGAGTACTTAAATGTATGTGTCATAATATATTTGCTCTGCATTCAATAGCACATACTTACTACACATTTATTAAGATTTACCAGACATTAATAAAGTGTAATTGTAATCTATCTCTATGCCAAATTTCATCCTGATCCGTTCAGCCGTTCTGGCGTGATAGAGTAACAGACATCCATCCATCCATACATCCACCCACCCATCCAAACTTTCGCATTTATAATATTATAGTATAGATGCATAACCGAAATACTATAGTGCAATACCTACTAAGTATAGTATGGTTGGCGACCCTAAATCGAATCCACGACCATCCACTTATCAGACCAGGGATGTTGCCAAAATTTCTGTAGGGTAAAGCCTTCTCAGTTTTCCCTTTTATCCAAAAAAATGTAATAACGAACCTTTACAAACATTATTTTCCGTCACGATAGACATTTTTATTAGATTTTCAGTACCTAATAATAATTGAGAAAGTGGACGATGAAATTTTGCAAATATTTTATGATTCCCATAGAGAAAAGGGGAGTTTAGAAATGAGATTATTAAATTAAATTGTTATCAATTTTGCTTGAAAATACAAAATTATTACTCGCGGACGAAGTCATCTAAGAAGAAGAAATACGGACAGACAGACAAAACAAATTTGTTTTGGGCTCGATCGATAATTTTTGAAAATATTCGGGCAAAGGACAGGAATCGTCCGGTTACTGATTTAACGATATGTCCTTACTAATATTATAAATGCGAAAGTGTGTCTGTCTGCCTGCTACATCTAATGAAAAGATTTTGATGAAATTTATTATCTTACATGATACATCCCGGAGAAGGACATAGACTACTTTTATCCCGGAAAATTAAGGAGTGCCTGCGTTAATCAATAAACCTTATCCAGGCGGACGAAGTCGCGGGCATCATCTAGTAGAATATAGATAGATAATGCATTTTATCTATCAACAGCCTTATGATGTTTGTTGATAAATCTCTTATCTTAGCCACCTGGTTATTCTTACTCATTGTATTACTCATCCAATGGTGCCAATTCGGTTGTCCACAATCTCTAAAATTAACTATAATTATTGGATAGAAGCAGGCGTTACTTTGCGGAAGTCCATGATATTGAAAAAACTAGAAGTTTAATTCGCTATAATCCGCCACAGAAGGTAAATCTATGTGGTACAGTGCGTATCTTGAACTGGCAGCCCGCGATATTCTCCACACCACATAAATCTTCCAAAATACCCTCAACGTACGTTTCACTCCGACACCGGAGCATCTTCAGGAGATGTTGACTCTACAATGCACGATTGTGAAGTGACGATTTTGTCGCAAAATCTGTCTTTTATACCTATTTTAGCATGACAATTTTTTTTTCATCAAACCCATACGTGTGGGGTATCTATGGATAGGTCTTCAAAAATGATATTGAGGTTTCTAAAATCTTTTTTTCTAAACTGAATAGTTTGCACGAGAGACACTTCCAAAGTGGCAAAATGTGTGTCCCCCCCCCTGTAACTTCTAAAATAAGAGAATGATAAAACTAAAAATAATATATGATGTACATTATCATGCAAACTTCCACCGAAAATTGGTTTGAACGAGATCTAGTAAGTAGTTTTTTTTTAATAATTTAAAACTTACTACAGGTTTGTACGGAACCCTCGGTGCGCGAGTCCGACTCGCACTTGGCCGGTTTTTTAACGTTATTGTGTGTAATAATGTTCCGAACTGATAAAAACATAATTACACAAATTAACACCATTGGTGAGCAAGTGATATCTAATAAAAATCATTACCTATCGTTAGATAAGTGCAAATTTCTGCAAAATAACTACCTATATATATTTGGTAAGAATGTTGATTACTTTACAATTGAGTCGAGAATCAGTCACGAATCACGATGTATAAAGTATTCGTTGTGTTTTGTGCGCTACTAGCGATCGTCAGGGGGCAGTCTACTAATGTTAATAAATGTAAGTTTATTTTGAACTAGCTGATGCCCGCGACTTCGTCCGCGTGGATTGAGGTTTTTTGGTTCCCGCGGGAACTCCTTAA
Source organism: Erebia ligea (assembly GCA_917051295.2). Classification (NCBI taxonomy): domain Eukaryota; kingdom Metazoa; phylum Arthropoda; class Insecta; order Lepidoptera; family Nymphalidae; genus Erebia; species Erebia ligea. Next base: position 16,862,244 of record OU785228.1, read on the forward strand.
TTTTCTAGGTTTAAAAGTAGCCTATGTGTTATTCCAGACTATAATCTATCTCTGTGCCAAATTTCATCCAGATCCGTTCAGCCGTTCTGGCGTGATTGGGTAACAAACATCCATACATCCATACATCCATCCAAACTTTCGTATTTATAATATTTATTTGATAATAATGTCGTCTCGAATTTCGCTCACGGCGGCCAATCTCCACAGAGATTAGCCAGCTGCGCGAGACATAGATGTGCGCAAACACAAGCGAACACATTTGCAAGTTCTATAGGTCCTGAATAGCTAGCAACGGAGCTCTTATCTCAATCATTCCTTTCTTTTAAAAATCTTGGCGTTTACTTACAGGCATTAACGTTCAAGGTGATCTTCCTCTGAACGCTTACGTCCATGGATGTGTGGACCCTCCCTGCTTACTGCCGCAGCTACAGGACGTGGCCATCGACGTCATCTTCAGAGCACGTAAGCTATCCTTTATTGATAGTCACAAGGCTTATTCCAAACCAGCCAAGCTTCCTCTGAACGCGAAGCAGGGATGATTACTGCCGCAACTACAGGACGTGGTCGTTGATGTCATCTTTAGAGCACGTAAGTTGTCCTCTATCGATTGCCACTACGTAGCTATCCACAGTCCAGCCGAATTTCCTTCGAACGCGACTCTCCCTGCTTACTGCCGCAGCTACAGAACGTGGTCGTCGATATCATCTTCGGAGCACGTAAGTTATCCTTTATTGATAGTCACAAGGCTTATTCCAAACCAGCCTAGCTTCCTCTGAATGCGACTCTCCCTGCTTATTGCCGCAACTACAGGACGTGGTCTCCGATGTCATCTTCAGAGCACGTAAGTTGTCCTCTATCGACTGCTTACAGGACGTAGTCCTCGTAGTCATCTCAAGTGCACGTAAGATGTTCTCTTTTGAACAAACTTCATACATAATTGTCTTGATTACTTGCTCGGGGTTCCCAAAGTAGAAAGAAATTAAAGGGGATTTTGGGGTAAATTATTTACTGACTCCCATAACGGATGACCTTTGTTTATATTGAAAGGACGAACTATTTAAGTCACTTTTAATAAAGTACAGCTCTCAAACCGTTTAGTCTCAACTCCCAATTCTCAAACCCCTGAGAAATCTAGTTTTCGCAGTTTCCAATCGACGAAATTATAATTCTATCGTGTTTCTAAATCAAATGCCTTACAAATCAATCTTTCTTATTGGTTTTAAATGACTTACGTATTAGTATAATGTAGAACTATTTGAATGTAAGCAAATTCCTTGTTCCATGGTACGTATGATATAGGGAGACACCAACTGCAGCCCATTTTCCCTTATTTTCTTAAGGTTGCCTGGTACAGTTGCCTTGTAAGTGATAAGATCGCCTTTTGTATCATAATTTTGCCTGTGTCTTTATCTGGTTATTGTTATCTTCACTACCGATGGTGGTACAAACAAAGAGTAGGTATACTATAATAATATTATATGTTTCAGCCCGCACCCTAAGCAACATGACAACCCACGCCGCCATCATGTTTCGTGTAGATTTACCCATACCGATTTACCTGGGAGCCAACGCTGTCACCTGTAACTTCTTCACGAACTCCTCCTGCCCGATCATGGAGGGAGAAGTCGTGCAGTACCGCCTTAAGATGTTCATTGAGAGCTTCTTCCCTGTGGTAAGTTTTAAGCAACAATTTTGTTATATTTTTATGCCACTACAAGTTGGACTGCCATCTCACATTTGTTTTATCTACTACAAGTTAGCCCTTGACTGCGATCTCACCTGATGGTAAGTGAAGATGCAGTCTAAGATGGTAGTGGGCTAACCTGTTAGGGGCATGGCAGTTATATTAAACCCATACCCCTATTCGGTTTCTACACGGCATCGTACCGGAACGCTAAATCGCTTGGCATTACGTCTTTGCCAGTAGGGTTGTAACTAGCCACGGCTGAAGCCTTTCACCAGGCTAGACCAGGGATAATTCTTAAATTACTTATAAATTCCTGAATTGACCCTGCCGGGGATCGAACCCGGCACCTCCGCACGTAAAGACAACAGCGCTTAACACTGCGCCACGGATGTCGTCAAATCACATGGTGGTAAATGATTGTCGGGAGCGAATGGTGTATGCTCTCGAGACAATAGGAAGATCTTCCTCCGAGCCGGTGTCATGCTCGGGGCTGCCAGCTGGGCCGACTGTTGTAGGTTGAAAGTTCTATATATAGTACAATTATTCTGAAATAACTTCGTAATCGTGATTCAGGCGGCGGCACGTGATTGGCTAATGTGGCCGCGTCATGTTACGTCATCCATGTAGACCTATGTGTGCCCCTACAATGATTATGCAATCTAAGATGGAAGCGGTATAACTCGTACTCAGTACGCGGTTGAAGCTCCGCTGATGCTCTCTTAATTCTTAATGTCAACTTCCAGGGTGTAGTGCCGACCATGGAGTTCATGATAGTGGACAACGACAGGAATGGAGCAGCGATCTGGTGCATCAGACTGCCCATCCGGATCTTACCACCGGCGCGAGGGATTTCTGACGAGAGTGAAGCCAGCCCTGTATATTCCAACCCAATAGTTGTGAATTAAATAACATGAAAAATGTGTTTGTATTTTATTTTATGGTAGCTCCCTCTATGTGGTAACAATGCTGAATTCAACTCGGCTGGGCAGCGTTCGGGAAACTCAGGGACATTTTTTGAATGAACAGAATAGAAATGGAGCAAACTGAAAACCAGCGGATATTTAATTTCATAAAACACACGTAACTTCAAAAAGTTGGAAGTGCGTGCCCGGGGATCGAACCCGCGACCCCGGAAAGGAAGGCGGGTGTCTTGTATAGTGTAAGCCTAGGCTTGCACTATGGTATGGAGTCAAAGAGGGGGTTTTTTGGATTTGCTCTAGCGCGTCAGATATTGATAGTTGACCGAGCGAAGCGAAGGTCTCTGAGTCTACTTGAGTGAATTGGCACTTGTCCGTCCGTCTGTCCGTCCGTCTGTCAGAGCCATAAGACTTCTGAATTACTGAACGTAATTACTTCAAATTTAAATATAATATGTAAACCGATGGCTTCCCGCCGAATATGGCTTAAAAAGTTATAAAAATCTTTATTTCAGGGGGGCTCTCATAGAAGCGAATGCGAAGTAAAATATTTTTTATAGCGTTACATAGGGTTGCAGTATATCATTTTAAAGATGATTAGGAATAGAGTCCAAAAATATATTTTTTTTAAAATTCAAAGTGGAGATTTTCTAACGTCCAAAGTTGACCTCAGAACTCTCAATTTTCTGAAAGGCTGAGGCTGAAACTTATCAATTATTTGAATTATATCCTGTACTTGAACAACAAATACTAAAATTAGATAAATATTATTAGGAAACGAAATTATTTAATTTTTAATGAGCTTCAGAATTTTTAACAGAACTTTACAATGATGTCAATAGATGGCGCTCTGTACAAGTTTATGGATACCGCGAGGTCTCAGTTCGTGCTGTGGCAGGTTTGCGTGGTGGGTTTGGCCCATAAAGATAGTGGTTTGGCCATACGAAAGTAAAAAAATTGTTAAAAAAGAAATTCGAGCGCGTCAGATATTCAAAGGAGATGTTAAGTGGACCCAAAGGAAGAAGCTCCTATTCAAAAGACTGACGATTCTGACGTAATGCAAAGTCACTACGGTTTTTTGAAAATGCAAACAATAATTGCCATTTTGAAATACTCGAGCGTGTCAGATTATCATACAGACGGCTCAGCTTCATGTCCCCGTGCTGAGTGCTGACCCATAATATGACGATTATCGAGGAATTTTCTTAATCTGATGAAAAAAACCTGTAGACGCTCCTACCGGCAAAAGGATCATATAACCTGGTTTTCTTTCTACCATCTAATCTTCAAAATTCATTAGGTTAGGTCTCCACGACGCTCGAGTAAATCCACATTTAAAATCATTGCCTTCCCTACTACTAGGTACACTAGCGTCACTAGCTACACTAGGATAGCTAGCTAGGTACTAAGTTAGTTAACTAGCACACTAGCATAATAGTCTAAGAGTCCATACCAGTTTGTCTATTATTTACTATAAGGCATAAGGCGATATTAAACCATTCACTAGCAGCCATAAATGTTTGCGCCATTAGAATTTTATTTTACAAACAAAATGATTTTGTCTTTCAAGCCTTAAGTAGGTTGTATTTAAAGAAATTGCCTGTAGAGAACAATTTACTTTTCGATTTTCTATACCATTAGATTCCGTCCGCCGCGCCTGCAGCTTTGTATCGAGCGAAACAATCATACGCCCCCTTTGCTTAACGTGTATAAATTGAGACAATTTGGCTTCGCACCACGCTAATGGGACTTCTACAATGTATTTTGGAACGAAGTTTCTTATGGAACGATGCGGAGGGGTACCGTAGCCGGCAAAAAACGTCCGTAACGAAAATGCGTAAGATTTTGAAGTGAAAACATGCTCGCGTTGTTACGAAGACAAAAGGTCTTAAGACGATACGGGAGGGCGGTTTCCCCCATACAATCGTATTAGTCTGTTTTCTCCGTGAATAATTACAATAGAGAAAATATTTTTGCACCATAAAATTTATACGAGTCCGTACCATGTCCCTATGTTTTGCTTTTTTCAATAAATTAATAATTTTAAGAATTTGGAAACTTCAAAAATTGCAAAAAATGGCCTAGTTTTCGCGTCATCATCAGATATCCCGCATATAAATTTGACGAATATAATCAACAAAAGAAAAACATACCGACATAGCCTGAGTCCTTCTTAAATTGTTCTTGAAAAAAAAATTAAAATCGGTTGTGTTTTGGAGGAGGAAACAGAAAAATACGAGAGTAAGAATTCGACTGTTTTTCATAGGTATTATCGGTCCAAGTTACAGTTGTCCCTATCGGTGTTATGGAATTCTATTCGAGGAGCAGCGCGACGGCAATATAATTGTTCAATACCTATTCTCAAAGTTTCCCGTTCATCCCATATCCTCTTAAATATAAATAAACTACATTCGAAATTAAACTTTAATACTTATAATATATATTTATATATATATAGCTGCTCGTGCTGACTGACTGACTCATTGATCACCTCTCCTGTAAAGTTTTGTATGAAAAATTTTTTTTTCACTCATCGTTTCGTATAGAAATCAAAAATTCATTCGAAGGAAAAATACGGAGAGAGCTGATGATTGAGGATTTCGAAGACGGATGAAGAGCACCAGCCAGGGTATTGAAGATAGGTGGGGGTTGCTCGACCAAATGTCATTCGAAACCTCATCCAATTGGCGGTAGTTGAAAAAAAAATTCAAAATGGCGGATTTAAGATGGCCGCCATACAAATTTCGACGGTGTCTATCTCGGAGAGTATACAAGATGGAAGAGTGGTTTCTGGGCAAAAGATGATCAGGACGTGAGGGTCTACTTGATGAACAGGAAAAAAATTCAAGATGGCGGATTTTTTTTTTCCATAGAAAAGGGTATTGAAGATAGGTGGGGAGTGCTCGACGAAATGTCACTCGAAACTTCATCCAATTGCCAGTGATTGAAAAAAAAATTCAAAATGGCGGATTTAAGATGGCCTCCATACAAATTTCGTCGGTGTCTATCTCGGAGAGTATCAGAGATGGAAGAGTGGTTTCTTGGCAAAAGATGATCAGGACATGAAGGTCTACTTGATGAACAGGAAAAAATTCAAGATGGCGGAATTTATTTTTTCATAGAAAATGTATGGCGAATATTGAAGTGGCTACAAGTGTAGAACTATGCAAGACTACGGTTCCTTTTCAAGATTTGTTTTTATGGAAGAAATCTCATTTTGACGAATGTTTCGGAGAAAAAAATATGGAGAGAGATGATGATCGAAGGTTCGGATGATGGGTGAGGAGCACGGTCAGGGTATTAAAGTTAGGTACCTACTTAGGGGCTGCTCAAACAAAAAGGGAGGGGCGGGGGGTTGGTGGTCTTAGTTTTATGTTTTCCTTTATGAGAATTTTCTTTTACGTCGGACGCTTGGCGTGCTGGCGCTTCCACTGTGCTCACTAGCATAGCAGTGTGTTGTTCAGATCAGAACACGTAGACAGTAAACCAGCTGCCCGATTATGTAAGAATTGTCGATCAAATCGTAAAAGTTCGGCGTCAAAGTAAAATAAACCATAACAGCATTGAATTAGAGCTCAATTTCGTGTTTCGAAATTGAGCTCTAATTTAATGCTGTTATGGTTTATTTTACTTTGACGCCGAACTTTGACGATTTGATCGGCAATTCTTACATAATCGGGGGGCAGGATAGTAGGACAGCGAGTAAGTAGACAGTGGACCACGCGGTCCAGTACGCGGTCCGCTAGCGGGCCGCGCAGCCACGCGCCATACTAGTATTATATAAAGGTACTTATAATTGTTAAGGTTTATAATTTAATAATATTTTTTTATTTAAAAAATAAATAAATTTAAATATTCGTTTTCACTTCTATCGGCAGTCTCTATGACTGCCAATTTTTTTATGTATAGTTTATGTATGTTCGCTATACAATGTCTAATTATTATTATATATTTTTATGAATCAAAAGTTAAATTAAAAGTTTTAAGATAATTTTGTAAAGTAGTTTTTGAGTTTTTATCGATAAAAAAATCATAATAAAAAAATTATACCTGAATAATTATTTTCTTTTTACCTCGACTAAAACTTGAAATTAATATTTATGTACTAAGGAACTGCGTTCCTATCTCGTATCCCACGACACCACACTTCTTTTTTTTATCAACTAGGTACAACTTAGCCCTTAACTGCGATCACACCTGATGGAAAGTGATGATGCACTCTAGGATGGTAGCGGGCTAACCTGTTAGGGGTATGGCAGTTATATTAAACCCATACCCCTAATCGGTTTCTACACGGCATCGTACCGGAACGCTAAATCGCTTGGCGGCACGTCTTTGCCGGTAGGCTGGTCCACGACTCCACGATCGAATCTACGACCATCCACTTATCAGACCAGGGAGTTTTCCAACATTTCTGCAGGGTAGACAAAGCTTTCTCAGTTTTCCCTTTTATCCAAAAAAAATTAATAATTGAACCTTTAGAAAAATTATTTCCCGTCACGATAGAAATTTGTATTAGATTTTCAGTAAGTAATTTAATCATTGAGAAAGTGCAATTATCGACCTACCCTGTTAATGTTGTTCATTACCATCAAAACGTTAATAAAATAATGTTTTGCTAAAAATCTGAATCTACCTGATTAAAATTTTCTAAAATATTCAGGCAAAGTACAGGAATGGTCTGGTTACAGTTTTAATTATATGTAAAGAATGCAGATGCCCGCGACTTCGTCCGCGTGAAGTAAGTTTTTTAAATTCCCACGGGAACTCCCTAATTTTTCGGGTTAAAGCCTATGACACTTACAAATAATGTGGCTTTCTATTGGTAGGTACCCAAATTTTCAAAATCGTTTCAGTAGATCCAGATATTACCCCCTACAACCTCACAAACTCACAAACTTTACCTGTTTGTAATATTAGTATAGATAGATAGATAATGCCTTTTTTCAGGTGTTCAATAATATGTTGGTATTAACTTGCACCAGCCTTGACCAGCCTAATGATGTTTGTTGATAAATCTCTAATCTTCGCCACCTGCTTATTTCTTACTCATTGTATTTACTCAACCGATGGTGCCAATTCGGTTGTGATACACAGTATCTAAAATCATATATAATATTGTAAATGCGAAAGTGTGTTTGTTTGTTGGTTTATTGGTTTGTTGGGTTGTCCTTCTATCACGCCGTAACAGAGCAACGGATCGACGTGGTTATCTGCATGGGTGTAGTTGAGAACCTGGAGAGTGGGTAGGCTAAAAATTGAGGAATTCCCGTGGGAATTTATTCCACGTGGGTGAAGTCGCGGGCATCAGCTAGTAAACTATATTGACCCGCCTACCTGTTGGCGGTATGGCAGTTATACTAAACGCATATCTACTTACTACTATTACCTATTCTGTGTATCTACCCCAAATAAGCTTCTAAACGGCATCGTACCGCCGCGGTAGGGCGTTTTTTCCAGTAGGGTGGTAGGTAACTAGCCACGGCTGAAGCTTTCCACTAAGCCAGACCAGAGAAATTGAGAAATTACAAATTCCCAAATTGACCCTGCCAGATTACAAGTGGATCGTCCCAAATTCGATTCCCGGCAGGGTCAAATTGGGAATTAATATAATTTCTGAACTTTTCTGGTCCTGTTAAACTATCGGCAAAGACGTGCTGCAGAGCGAGTAAGCGAATTCTGATACGATGCCATATATTATAGGGATACGGGCTTAATAGATATAACTGCAATACCCTTAACAGGTTAGCCCGCTACCATCCTAGACTGCATCATCTTACCACCACGTGAGATGAGCTAATTTGTATTGGCATAACAACCTTTCAATATAAAAGGTACTTACAGAATATAATTGCTTTCAATTTAGTTTAATTAAGACAACCGAATTAACACCATTTGTGAGCGAGTGATATCTAATTAAAATCATTATCGTTAGATAAGTGCACCTGTTTGATAAATCTCTGCAAAATAACTATATATTTGGTAAGAATGTGATAATTTTACAGTTGAGTCGAGAATCAGTCACAATGTATAGAGGATTCGTTGTGTTTTGTGCGCTAATAGCGATCGTCAGGGGGCAGTCTACTAATGTTAATAAATGTAAGTTTATGATGTAGGTGCTAGGTGCTTTTTTAAGGATCTATCTTCTCGTCTCACAGAGTCCACAGGTGACCGGAGGGCTGGCAGATGCCTCGGCCAACATGTAGGTTTGGCTATTCAGCGGGGTAACGCAGCCAGCGTTCTGGGCACATTGCCACATTGGAGCGGCATAGATGATAATATTTTTAATGTTTAGTTTTTAGTTTTTAATTTAGATTTTATTAATGTATCTTGATTAATATTATTTTGTTAAAACAAATTAGTTTATTAACCGACTTCAAATCATAAAAATAAAAAACCGACTTCAAAAACCACAAACACTAAAAAGTAAAAAATAATTTAATTTATTATGTATACAAGAGTTAATGTAGTTCTATAATAACATTTTTTGGAGTCGGTACCAATTAGCCGCATGAACCGTCTACCTACTCTTCATTATTGTTGGCGTGACTCCACATTGGCGATTTCTCCGCCAATTATGAACCGATTTTGATAATTCTTTTTTTGTTTGGTAGGTCATACTTCAGAGGTGGTCCCATTATAATTTGGTGAAGATCTCATGAATATCTCCGGAGATGGAGAACGGAACTCCTCAATGGATAAGAGTAAATTGCTCGCGATCAGTGATGATAGTTTTGTAAACAGTATGTTTTAACCATGCATAGCACATCTTTTTTTTTAGGGTTCCGTACCAAAATGGTAAAAATGGAACCCTTATGGTGCGACTTTCTCCGTCCGTCTGTCACAGTCGATTATTTCAGTAACTATTAAAGCTATTGACATGAAATTTGGAATAGTTGTAGGTATGTAGTAGTGGCCCAATATCATGGAAATCAAAAAAAGTGAAAATTATTTTTAGTTTAATTAAAAAAGTGGGGAAAATCAGGGGTTTGAAATTTCATAACTATACCAATAGTGGGGTATCATATGAAAGGACTTTGTACTTGACTTGTACACTCTAAAACAGATTTTTATTTATTTTAATGTATAGTAGTTTTGGATTTATGGGGCAAATTGTCAAAAAAAATACCGTTCCCCCCTTGGAACTCTACCGTATTACACGTTCAGCACTCACAGCGCAAAAAAAAAAAAACTACAAGTAAAATAAATAGCGAAAACAGTGGGGCCACTAAAAATTGTGAAATAAAAAAATTTCAAAAAAAAAATAAAAACCGACTTCAAAAACCGACTTCAAAAACCACAAACACTAAAAAGTAAAAAATAATTTAATTTATTATGTATACAAGAGTTAATGTACCTAGTTCTATAATAACATTTTTTGGAGTCGGTGCCAATGTGGAGTCACGTCAACAATAATGAAGAGTAGGTAGACGGTTCATGCGGCTAATTGGTACCGACTCCAAAAAATGTTATTATAGAACTACATTATGTGCAGTACGGGCACGAAACTAGCGGTAGCGGGGCGATGCGATTAGTCGGCGAGCTGGCGACGAATTTCGGGAACAATTTGAAAGAGGTTTGGTAATACTTTATAACCGACAAAAACGTCTGGGATTTATTTTTTCGAATTCTATAAGTATAAAATTTAAAGAGTAAAAAATCAAGTTGCCAAAAAAGTGTTATTCCCGATTTTTTTTGCAAATGTTATATATATGCTGCGCAGTAGCGAAATAACCGCAAACGCTCTACAAGACTGGCAGAACTGGATTCGCCAATGACCGAAATTATATTTTTCCACAATTTCAGCCTTGCCTAAAGGACCTTCCCGAAATTCGTCGCCAGCTCTCGGATTCCATCGCCCCGCTGTCGCCGTCGCTCGGCCGTCGCTCGTTTCGTGCGCGCTCCCTTACTCTTGTATACATAATAAATTAAATTATTTTTTACTTTTTAGTGTTTGTGGTTTTTGAAGGTGGTTTTTTGAATTTCGCTCACGGCAGCAAATCTCCACAGAGAATAGAAGCTTATGTATATTTTACAGGAAAAATAAAACCAACGCTCTAACTAGCATAGTTTTTTTGATATTAACAATAAACCTCTACAAACAAAGTTAGTTTTGCGGTTCATTTCGTCTTGTTTTTAATACGTCATAAATCGTAAAACTTACTACCGGTTTGTACGGAACCCTCGGTGCGCGAGTCCGACTCGCACTTGGCCGGTTTATTTTAAATCTTGGCGTTTGCTTACAGGCATTAACGTTCAAAGCGATCGTCCTCTGAACACTTACCTCCAAGGCTGTGTGGACCCTCCCTGCTTACTGCCGCAGCTACAGAACGTGGAAATCGAGGTCATCTTCAGAGCACGTAAGCTATCCCTTAAGGCTTTAATGATAGCCACAAGGCTTATTCCAAACAAGCCAAGCTTCCTCCGAACGCGACTTTCCCTGCTTCAGGAAGCAGGGAAAGTCGCGTTCGGAGGAAGCTTGGCTGACGACCACGACGACCACGTCCTGTTGCGGACTGGTCGTCGATGTCATCTTTAGAGCACGTGACTTTTTCTCTATCGATTGTCACTACGTAGCTATCCAGAGTCCAGCCGAATTTCCTCCGAACGCGACTCTCCCTGCTTGCCGCAGATTATATAACGTGGTCGTCAATGTCTTCTTTAGAGCACGTAAGTTGTCCTCTATCGATTGTCGCTACGTAACTATCCAGAGTCCAGCCGAATTTCCTCCGAACGCGACTCGCCCTGCTTGCCGCAGCTACATAACGTGGTCGTCGATGTCATCTTTGGAGCACGTAACTTGTCCTATATTGATTGTCACTACGTAGCTATCCAGAGTCCAGCCGAATTTCCTCCGAACGCGACTCTCTCTGCTTGCCGCAGCTACATAACGTGGTCGTCAATGTCATCTCTAGTGCACGTGACTTTTTCTCTATCGATTGTCACTACGTAGCTATCCAGAGTCCAGCCGAATTTCCTCCGAACGCGACTCTCCCTGCTTGCCGCAGATTATATAACGTGGTCGTCAATGTCTTCTTTAGAGCACGTAAGTTGTCCTCTATCGATTGTCGCTACGTAACTATCCAGAGTCCAGCCGAATTTCCTCCGAACGCGACTCGCCCTGCTTGCCGCAGCTACATAACGTGGTCGTCGATGTCATCTTTGGAGCTCGTAAGTTGTCCTCTTTCGATTGTCCCTACGTAGCACAGATCTAGGTTTACTACTCGGTGCTACGTAGCTATCCACAGTCCAGCCGAATTTTCCTCTGAATGAGACACCACCTGCAGTCTATTTTCCCTTATTTTCCTAAGGTTGCCTGGTAAGTACAGATCACTTGTAAGCGATAAGGTTGCGTTTTGTATCATACTTTTGTCTGTGTTTTTTCTAGTTTTTGTTATCTTCACTAGTTGCACACAAACAAAGAGTACCTACTACCTAGGTACATAAAGGTATATAATAATGGTATCTTTTTCAGCCCACACCATAAGAAACATGACAACTCTCGCGACGGCCACCGTCACCTTTATCATAGATATCACCGTAGACTATGACCTGGGCCCCAACGCTATCACCTGCAACTTCTTCACTAACACCTTCTGCCCGATCATGCAGGGAGAAGTCGTGCAGTACCGCCTTAAGATGTTCATTGAGAGCTTCTTCCCTGTGGTAAGTTTTAAGCAACAATTTTGTTTCATTTTGAATGCCACTACAAGTTGAATTGCCATCTCGTCGTCGTCGTCGTCGTCGTCGTCGTCTCAACCTATAGACGTGCACAGCTGGACGAAGGTCTCTTGCATGGATCGCCACAGAGCACGGCTGCACGCTTGAGATCGTCTGTCCACCTAGTGGGGGGTCGTCCAACGCTGCGCTTCTCGGTGCGAGGCCGCCATTGGAGCACTTTGGGACCCCAACGCATGTCGGTTCTACGAACTATGTGCCCCGCCCATTGCCACGAGCTTGGCGACTCTTCCGAGCTATGTCGGTTACTCTGGTTCGCCTACGGATCTCCTCATTCCTGATTTGATCACGCAGGGATACTCCGAGCATAGCTCTCTCCATCGCCCGCTGAGTGACCCTGGGCCTTCTTCATCTCACATGGTGGTAGACGATTATGCAGTCTAAGATGGAAGCGGGATAACTCGTGCTCAGTGGTGGGTCAGCGGCGTGGGTTGAAATGGTGGTGCTTCTTGTTCCTTGTGTATTATGGACTTCCGCAATGTAACGCTTGCTTTTTTTTAATTCCCCTGCAAGCTAGCTCTTGATTGAAAGCTTATAGTTACTGTGTAGACAAAATATACCTACACAGAGTTACTTTGACGACCTCCCTGGCGCAGTGTTGAGAGCTGTTGCCTGAACGCGCGGAGGCCCCAGGTTCGATTCCCGGCAGAGAATCGCAAGGAATCGCAAGAGATCGCAAGGGCTAACTTGTAGTAGAATAAAAAAATAAAAAAAATAATCTCAACTCTTAATGGTAACTTCTAGGGTACTTCGGCGACTGTGGAGTTCAGAATAGTGGACAACGACAGGAATGGAACAGCGATCTGGTGCATCAGACTGCCCATCCGGATTTTACCACCCGCGGTGCGAGGGATTTCTGACGAGAGTGAAGCCAGCCCTGTATATTCCAACCCAATAGTTGTGAATTAAATAACACGAAAAATGTGTTTGTATTTTATTTTATGGTAGCTCCCTCTATGTGGTAACAATGCTGAATTCAACTCGGCTGGGCAGCGTTCGGGAAACTCCGTGACATTTTTTGAATGTTTTTTAGGGTTCCGTACCCAAAGGGTAAAAACGGGACCCTATTACTAAGACTCCGCTGTTTGTCTGTCTGTCTGTCTGTCTGTCTGTCTCCAGGCTGTATCTCATAAACCGTGATAGCTAGAAAGCTGAAATTTTCACAAATGATGTATTTCCGTTGCCGCTATAACAACAAATACTAAAAATTAAAAAAATATATATATTAAGGGGGGTCCCCATACAATAAACGTGTTTTTTTCGTATTTTTTTGCTCAATATTAAAAACGGTAACAGGTAGACGGTTCAAATTTTCACAGAATATTAACTTGTATATTACCTATCAAAATAAATAATTAAATATCAATAAAGTAAATATTAAAGGGGGGCTCCCATACAACAAACGTAATTTTTATTTTTAATACGTCATAAATCGTAAAACTTACTACAGGTTTGTACGGAACCCTCGGTGCGCGAGTCCGACTCGCACTTGGCCGGTTGGAAGCTCAACTTCGTCTGCCCATTCTTATACATTTAGGTACCTATGTACGATACCCTAAACGTATAAGAATGGGCAGTCGAAATTGAGCTCAAATTCAATGCAGGCATGGTTTATTTTACTTTGACGAAAATCTTTAACGTTTGATCGACAATTCTTACGTAATCGGGGGGCAGTATTGCCACTATCGACTCCGCAGAGCTCATGCTGTAGAGTACAAAATTCTTTTCAAAATTATTGCCTCTTTCAGACTGAGCCAAACATCAGATAAGTGCATTTTATATAATATTCACCTAACAATAATGTAAACATTAAAGCTTTTATTTATTTATTTTATTTTTCTTCTCGTCCAAATTTCCTCAGTGCCTGAAGGTGAAAGTCTTCAAACATTTCTGTTGCCAGTGATGACTTACGGCTCCGAAACATAGTCTCTTACTCATGGGCCTGAGAAGGTTCAGGCGGATATATACTCGTGTGGTTCAGGGTCTTTCAGATGATGCAGAGGGCTATGATTGGAGTAATCGACGAAACATGCTATTTTCTCACTAATTGATACAGTTCTTAAAAACTGTTAGATTGAAAGTTAAATACAATTTATGTATGGTATCCCTGTTATGGTTTTGTAGAGTGGCAACACTGATCTGGGTACTCGAGGATTATCATTGAAGATGGCGTAAGGCTATTGACGTGTGTCTGTGTAAATAATTGCTAATTAAAGTATTAAAATGGATAAACCGTGTTTGGATTTAATATCTCAGAAGAGGGATAATGTATTTCACGTGCTAATTAATTGTTTATCCGGACCTATCCTGAAAATGGTACAAATTGTAATTCAAGATGTTATGACGTCATGACCGTGACGTAATACGTGAAGCAAAAAAAAAAGAAAAGAATTATTAATTGTTGTCATGACGGAAGGTGAACTAAGTATAAAATACAAGAAGGATAATAATGTGTCGTATTGTGAAATGATCGTAAGTACTTAAATACCTACGAGGGTTGGTACATTCTTGGTTGCATCGGTGTCGGGAACCGACACGACGACGCGTGCCTGTTGCAATCGGAATTGCATTGGAAAGTTGGCATTGAAATTTAAAAAGAGGTATCAATGGAATAGTTTACTTATCAAGTACTTGCATACAAATTACCAAAGGTCACAGCGAATAAATAAGGTTGTATAATCTAATTCTATCTGGGAATTAGGTAAGTTTACCATTTGCATTCATTCAGTTAGAGTATTGGCCTAGTTGTACTGTGTTTAGGTACATGGAATGAGTTAGTTAAAATACCTATATAATTGAGAGAAATGAGTAAAGGTTGAGTATAAAGGTATCTACCACTACAGCCCATTAACGTCCCACTACTGGGCACAGGCCTCCACTTTCATGGGAGAGAGGGAATTAGAGCTTGGACCCACCACTCTGATCCAATGCAGGTTGGCGGGATAAAGGTACATACTAGAGAATAATAATTATATTGGTTTATCTGGTCTGTCTGGCTAAAGATGACTAGGTGTGTATAATAAATAGATAGACCATACCTACAGAGTGATATAAGTTCAATACCTACAGGTTGTACTTACATTAAGTACTTAAGTATCTAAGTTTTATGTGACAGATCATAGTGAATTACACTGGTAGGTAGTTCATAACATGATCTACCTATGAGATATTTAAAGAGTTAAGTCAACGCTATAATAGGTTGGTATGATAGTTGGTCGACTACATAACATGGTATAAGTAAATTATTGAAGAGGTATTTACTAATTTATTCAGTTGGAAATTAGTTTAATTGATAATCTTGTACTTAAATAGAGAGTGAATATTCGATTTATTCTGAGAGTTTATTGTTGAGTAAATGAACAGAGGTCAAAAGTAACTGTAATATTATATACATTCCAATAAAGCAAGTAAAACCCATTAAAGGTCCTTACAAGTGAAAATTGCATTTGTAGAGTGAACGGATACCCAGTTAAAATAATAAGTAAGTTACAGTTTAGCCGTTTAGTATAAATAATATCAGAGCTATACATGTTTGAAGGGCTAGAGCAAGTATATAATTGAGTAAGTACATTATATATAAAGATTGGGTGGCATAGATACATTTGTTCGGAAAATGTGAATTGAAATAATATCAAATCTGCCTGGATGAAAAATGGGTTAGCCGAACTGGGTGTGAATTATGATGATGGTGAAATGACAGGTTTTGAGACCCGGTTCAACTGAAGTTGGCATTTGATTAATAAATACTATGTTCTCTGTCTCAAGTATTTCACAATGGCTGTTTGGAGCGGTGTGCTTTATCGCCTGATAAAGCATATTATGATTTCTCATTATGCGGAGAGACTGAAGGAAAAGAGAGATATCACATCGGTGATGGTACTCACACCTGGGGTACCATGGTTATGGTGCTATGTACGGGCTTATGTCTGTTAAGATAGCAGAGGTTTTGCCAAGATAATAATATTTTTAATTTTACAGGTGTAATTAATAAATTAATTCTTGAGTTTTAGTGTGGTCTTCGCAATGTTCTCTGGCCAAGACCAAAAGCTAGTGGCACATTATGTTATGGTGGTTGCCTAACCTGCACCTTGAATAACAATGGTATGGAATGATGTCTATATAACATATGGGCCGAGTCCGGGTCGCATATCTTGCAGTCATGTTAGCAAATAAATGCAAAAAAAGAACTAAGTGGTAATTATGGTAAAGTCCAATTTAATGGTAATGGATGAGGACTCTTTAGTCGAAAAGGATAAGTTGAACAAAAAAAAACAAAAGGAAACCTAAAGGAGAATGTCCATTTTTGCAAAAGGAAAATTATCATTTTTGTTAAGAGGAAAAAATAAAGGAGATTGTCAAGTTTGTAAAAGGCGATGGTACATTTTAGTGCATCTTTTATAGAGGAGATCTTTTATAGTCATCTTATATGGTGCAAGGAGTTACAAGAATGATGCACAGTTTAAGATTTAACTTCTATAGTTAGAGTCAAAGTCAAAATGTATTTATCCATAGTTGGTACTTACGCAGTACACTTGGTGAACGTCAAGTATACAAAGTATAAGACGTGGTTGTGATGATTAACATAGCTATCTTAAAATTAAAGTTACGAGGGTTCCAAACGTGCCCTGGTCTGAGAAGAGTAAAATTGTTTCTTATGAATTTGGGAGCTAAAGCCCGGCTGTTGAATAAAGACTTAAATGTTACTCTGGAGAAAAATAACATAAAGAGGATGTTGGAATGGTACTGGTGGACCGGTAATGATAATATTGCAAATAATTCATATGGTGGAGATGAACAGGGTGTATAATATGAGAACATAACGGTATTTTGGGAGTGACTCATTTGTGATATTTTGGTTTGATTTTTGTTGAGGTAAAAACAAAATAGAAATAAATATGCCTGCGGGGCCATGGGTCAGCTTCAGGAAAATACCTAAAGATGAAGTACACTTATTGTAAATGTCACATGCCTGAGGGGCATCAGTTTTAGCTAAATACCTAAAGTGGGGTACACTTACTGTATATGTCACATGCCTAAGGGGCTTTCATACAAATTAACGCATATTGGCGCAGGGCTGCACGGCAGAACAGAGTACAGGACAGTAAATGTGACATGCCTTAGGGGCTTCAGTACACACTAATACATTGACTTGCAGGGTTGCAGATTAGTTTCAGGGAAATGCCTAACAGGGGCCTATGGCACAGTGGTAAGACACGCCTAAGGGGCTTCAGTGCCAATTCATGCATATGCCTGCGGGGCTACTGGTCAGTTTCAAAATATGCCTAAAGGGCCTACAGAGCGCATACCTTAAGGGGCTGCAGTACGTATAGCGTATGCCTACTGCGTAACGGATCAGCTTGTAGGGCACACAGCTGATAGAACATGCCTGAGGAGTTACATTATGTGTTATGTGTTACAGCACATGCCTGCGGGGCTACTTCACACAGACTGTCTTCAGTATAATTTAAATTATTTTTCAGTAAAGGGCAGTTAGCCGTTGTGGTTGTCGCACCTTGCCTTCGGGGCCAACGCACTTGCCTTCGGGGCCAACGCAATTGCCTTCGGGGCCTACGTACTTGCCTTCGGGGCCTACGTACTTGCCTTCGGGGCCGACGTACTTGCCTTCGGGGCCTACGTACTTGCCTTCGGGGCCTACGTACTTGCCTTCGGGGCCTACGTATTTGCCTTCGGGGCCGACGTACTTGCCTTCGGGGCCTACGTATTTGCCTTCGGGGCCGACGTACTTGCCTTCGGGGCCAATGGACTCGCCTTCGGGGCCTACGTACTTGCCTTCGGGGCTAACGAACCTTGCCTTCGGGGCCGACATACCTTGCCTTCGGGGCCGATGAACCTTGCCTTCGGGGCCGATGAACCTTGCCTTCGGGGCCGATGAACCTTGCCTTCGGGGCCGACACACCTCGCCTTCGGGGCTTATATGATATACTTTCAAGTGTGGACATTAGCGCCCTCGGGGCTGGAATGTAAAGCCTATCGGATTCTGATGAGCAGATGGTGAATCACAAGTAAGTTACCAGTGGAGCTGTACGCTGATCGCATAACTCATGAGGTTGTTCCTTGCCCGTGGGGCTCACCGCTCACGTAAGTCAATTCCGTACCTCTTATATTTTACAACATTTTTAATATATCGCTGGTGTGGAAAATAGGGGCCATGGTGCCAGTAGACTTCGAAAGTCTAGCCTGCGGGGCTGCTACGTTTCGATTTTCGGTAGCGAGAGTTGCAAAATAAAGCAAAGCTTAGGTAAATTGCCCGCGGGCTAGCCAGATTAGTACAGGTAATCTATTACTCGCCGTTGGGGGCATGATAATATTTAAGTAGCAAAACAGCTGTTTTCTGCTTTTCAGCCGCTTTCAGGCGAAAGCGCAATGAAGATGATGTTCAGTGAGTGTCACGGTTAGGTGACATAAAGGCTTAATAGGTCTGTAAAATACGCAGATGATATCCACTGATATCAACTATTGTTTTAAATGCGAGGCACTGAGTGGCAAACAAGTAATATAACCGCCGCGTAAGT
Source organism: Erebia ligea (assembly GCA_917051295.2). Taxonomy (NCBI): domain Eukaryota; kingdom Metazoa; phylum Arthropoda; class Insecta; order Lepidoptera; family Nymphalidae; genus Erebia; species Erebia ligea. The sequence continues at coordinate 16,881,119 of OU785228.1, forward strand.
TGAGCTATGCACAGTAACACATTTCGGGTGTCAAATGATGTGCGTTATGAGGTGCGCCGCGAGGGGCCGCACGTTACCATACGTTCCATACCATAGTTCTGTAGTACGATGTACCTGCGCGGACGACCGCCATTTTGGGTCAAGTTACGGGACGCGATTTATATCGGTGTTATGTTTTGATGCCATTTGGAGTTCACTAAGATTCATGTGAGAGTAACAATATTTCTATGCAGGTTGAGCGATGTAACAAAATATCGTGTAAAGAGATTTACTTATCTTGTAAAGAGACTCGCTCTATGATGTTCCTTGGGATATTCATTCATAAAAGTGATATGAATACCATAATTAGATTGAGGAGGAACAGTGAAAAGTAAATTACCAAAATATTGAACAACCAAGTAGGTGTACACTATTACACATTTATATTTTATTAACATTATATTATATTTACATATGATATTATACTATATTATATTATATACGTTTTCACCACATTATCACGACTGCACAAATCCAAATGATATAAGTTTCCAAGCAGATGCCAAAGTATATTGTATTGAACAGTATCAACATTTGAGTTCGGTTTTACGAAACGTTGAAATTTGGCAAGAGCTGATGAAGGCATTACCGGGCAGTTGAGTTGCCTGTTGTGTTAAGTTAAAACGAACAATACAATGCAGGGCCACGGTATAAGGTTAATCTATTCTTCCGGTGGGAATAAGGTGCTTTTGAAACTTCAACATTTTAAATGAAATTAGGAACGTAGAGATTTGCTCAAAAGATGGAGCATGTGCAAAGTATACAAAATGGCTCATTGTAGAGAACGTAGCTCAGGTCTTCGGGTTTTATTGAGTTTTGTAACCAATTGTAACCGATTGTCAGATAAAGTTCTGGAGGTGAATTGTAACATAAGCTAGCCTGGCTAAGGCTTACAGAGAAGGTATATGTCATTTATGCCATGTGTAAAGAGGAAAGTATAATTAAGTGTAATGAATGAGTAATAATAACCATTCTGGAAAATAACAAAGTGAACATGAGTATACTCATAGGAGAATTAATTATAGGTGTATATTAGCACCAGTAGACTATAAGAATCTTATCTATCATTTAATCAAATGATTGTGGTCTCATCTCCGTGAGAATGTCGAAATTGTTACAAATTGCACTTATAGAATTGAAACTTTGTGTTAAGAGTAAGCAAGTGTATGATGGTATAGACCAGACAGAGTTAGTTTCTCCCATTTCACTGATTAATACCTAAAGATTAATTGTCATTAAATTGCACTGAGTTAACTAAAGTAAGTAAGGCAAAGTTATTAAACATCATGTTTTTGGGTAATTAACGGAAAACTCTGTGTAATGCTGGAAAGCTACTTCTGAATAAGGTTATGTTTACAAAATGAACATGTGTAGGAAGCTTTTGTTGTTTGTGAAATATGGCGATTCAGTTACTTCAGTATCTTGCTACACGTGAATTCACCAGAGTTAGAATAATATGATGAGATGTGTCATGGGTGATAAATTCATATTTACTTATTAGGTGATGTTTTGTAACGCGAAAAGACGATGGAGACTGATGCTCTTTTACCCTAAAACATAGTCTTGTTATCTGCAACTGTACTTGGCTAAGGGTTATAATGCCAGTGCTTTAACATTTGGAGTGTCAGGCGTTAAAGGCCAGCGTTAATACTACAAATGGCAGAGTAGCATCAGCAATCATCGTGATTTTAATTAACTGTTCAAATTATGTAAACTTCGGGACGAAGTTTGGGTCAGGATGACCGAACTGTTAGATTGAAAGTTAAATACAATTTATGTATGGTATCCCTGTTATGGTTTTGTAGAGTGGCAACACTGATCTGGGTACTCGAGGATTATCATTGAAGATGGCGTAAGGCTATTGACGTGTGTCTGTGTAAATAATTGCTAATTAAAGTATTAAAATGGATAAACCGTGTTTGGATTTAATAAAACGTAGATACAAAAAATTGGACTACTGGGGTATTTTTTGATTTATCAAAAGCTTTTGACTTTGTAAATCATAACACTCTGATTAATAAGCTAGAAGCCCTAGGAATTAGAGGCCCTGTACTAAATTGGTTTGTTTCATATCTTGAAAAAAGACAACAGCGGGTTGATATCAACAAAATTAATAATAATGAACAGGAAACATTCCATTCTAACTATCTCTGCTCTACAATGGGTGTACCTCAAGGCAGTATTCTTGGGCCTCTTCTTTTTATCATCTATATTAATAATATGAGTGAAGTTACTCGTTATAAATGTGTATTGTTTGCAGATGACATTTCCATAGTTGTGACGTCAAATATGAAAGATAATATTAAAAATCATGAAAATCAAATCAACCTTACTATAAAATCAATAATAGACTGGCTTCAATTAAATAACTTAGAACTAAACCTTACCAAAACAACTTATATGCAATTTCATAATAAATCTAACAATAAATCTATATATATATAAATCTCGTGTCACAATGTTTGTCCTCAATGGACTTCTAAACCACTTAACCGATTATAATAAAATTCGCACACCATGTGCAGTTCGATCTAACTTGAGAGATAGGATAGTTTATATTATATAGATTAGGATTATTAGTGCTACCCGTGCGAAGCCGGGGCGGATCGCTAGTTAAATATAAAATATAACGATAAAAGTATAGACGAATCACTTAATGTGAAATTTCTAGGAGTTTTCTTAGATAAAAACCTAAAATGGTTAACTCACGTGGACCACGTGTGTAAAAAAAATAAATAGATTTAATTTTGCACTGAAAAGACTCACTTCGGTCACTGATCAACAAACTGCCCTAACAGTATACCATGCTTACGTAGCATCAGTCCTCAGATATGGTTTAATTCTATGGGGAAATAGTTCTGAATTTAACAGGGCCTTTATAGCCCAAAAAAGATGTGTTAGAGCAATTTGCGGAGTCTCGCCAATTACATCTTGCAAACCTCTCTTCGTAAAATTAAATCTTTTAACACTGCCATTGAGGTATTATGTACTAACGTACACTGCCTAGTTTATACATTTATGAAATATCTGTGTTCGTGAGAGAAAACCATAGTTTATTTATTAAAGCTAGCGATATCTACCCACGGTGTACTAGAAACACAGACAGGCTTGTGTTGCAGTGTCGGCCGAGGACGGAATTCTATTTGAAAAATTGCTCAGCCTTATGTGTAAAAATTTACAATAAGCTGCCAAAAGATATTAAGGCATTACCAATTAAATTATTTAAAAATAAGTTATATAAATGGCTAGTAGCTCGTAATTTTTACCATGTGTGACGATTCGTACCTCTCAGTCAAAATATTATTTAAAACAATATTAGAGACTCGGTCCATGCTAGAAAGATTTCCGACAAACGGACTGGTCGCCGAACTAGCGACGACGATGCGAAAGTATAGTCTGGTAGCTTGTGTTACTATATTATGATGGTGCACAGCGGTGCTGTGGTGTTTGCTTGATGCGTGCAGTATGTGTCACGATGTCCGCCGTCGTTCTCGGGCTGATGCTGAGCAAAGTGGATTCGCTGTTCGTGTAATGGTGCGTGCAGTATGTGTCACGATGTCCGTCGCTCGTTCGAACGCATAATGTCGTTGGAGGCTTCCAACGATATTTGATCCGCCTATGGTGGATTTATATACATATTTTAATACAATATATTAACACGTATATTACCTACATATAATCAATCATCGCTGGTTGAGTTGGGGCTGCGGAATGTAGTTACTATGTTCTGCAGTACACCTGGCTCTGCCATGCGATCTGCTTATAGATGATTACTTATGCTTACATTATGTAAACCCGTAACTATCGTTACATTCGAACGACAACTAACCATGGTTGATAGGACGCTGTTTATTATTACCGAAGGTTGGATCACACGTGAGATACCGGATATCTAACTATGTTTTGCACTACGCCTGACTCAGCCTCGACACTTATTCATAGTTGCATGGATTCACAACCTGTGCTACTATACTATTTACGGTTCCATAGATTCACAACCTATGTTACTTGTAAATGCATAGATTCACGACCTATGCTGCGTCACATTGGCTCACAACCTATGTAACGTACGAACGACGTCCTACTACCCATGGTGGTTTCCGCGTTGTATTTAACTAAATTAAAGTATGCTTGCATACGTCGCGCTATTTCCCCAAATGGTGGCCTAGTGGTTTAAGGAGGGGAGGCTGCTGCCTTTTGGTATACTTATGAGACCTATTAGTCGATGACTAGTGCCTCTTGGGATACCAAGAGAGGGACGAAGCCTATCATTGGTGAGCGGGGTGGAGCTACCAATCACCATTTACTTTACATTAAATCAATACTTGAAAGCGTTTATAAATTATTTAAAACTTGAACACGTCACTATTACATCTAGATCGGTATATAAGCAAGTCGTTGGGATGGTTGAACTCGAGGCTTCCGAAACTCTAAAAGATCTTGGTTTATTATGGACACAACATTATGAGGGTCTTACTGCTAGATGATTCACGTGCCATTTTAGAGAGATATTGAATTTTATAGGTAGAGTAAGGAATAGATTCTTAGGGACCACGTCAGGTTAGTTACACATGTAAAAGAAAATTAAAACCAAGAAATTTTAAAACTTAAGAAGTGTCAATATTAAACATTAATTTGCTATTAATTTGATAATTTTAAGTATTTTGCACGCCATTGCATGGCTGATTGTATCTTGCTCACCATATTATATTATTAACACCTTACTTTACTTACAATCATGCAAATAAAAAATATTCTATTCTATTCTATTCTTCTATAGGGATACTCCAATCATCCATAGCCCTCTGATATTAGAAGTCTTGAGGGTGACGCGTTATGTTTGACCAAGACTTTAACGTCTCAGTTCAATGTAACATCGATATGTTTAATATAATATTACTAGCGATCCGCCCCGGCTTCGCACGGGTAGCACTAATAATCCTAATCTATATAATATAAACTATCCTATCTCTCAAGTTAGATCGAACTGCACATGGTGTGCGAATTTTATTATAATCGGTTAAGTGGTTTAGAAGTCCATTGAGGACAAACATTGTGACACGAGATTTATATATATATAGATATAAACTAGTACCTACTAGATGCGCCCTTTCATAGAAAACATTTGGTCGTCCAACTTGTGGTGCATGCTCCTCACCTGTCTTAAGTTTTTTTAAGTTAACCTGGTTTTTTGGTGTTCATTATAATATTTTTCAAACGTTTTTCGCAAGGCTTCTTGTATTAAATTACGTCTTCAAACTAAAGCACCAAAGGGTTTTCTAATCCGTAAAAACGATGTACCTAATACCTATCGAGTTTCCAGTACACTCTAGAAATTCTAGAATGTCTTGTGTAACTAATATTATAACTAAATGCGAAAGTTTGGATGGATGGATGTTTGTTACTCAATCATGCCAGAACGGTTGAACTGATCTGCATGAAATTTGGCACAGAGATAGATTATAGTCTGGAATAGCACATACTTTTTATTCCGGAAAATTAAAGATAAAAATCCTCAATCCACACGGACGAAGTCCCGCGCATTAGCTAGTATTATTTAAATGCGAAAGTGTGTTTGTCTGTTGGTTTGTCCTTTACTTATGCCGCATCGGAGCAACGGAGTGACATGATTTTTTGCATGGATGTAGTTTACCTCAAAATGACAGTTTGATGTCACGTACCTTGATGTTCTTCTTCTCTGTGGTTCTTCTTTTGTTAACTTGGGGCCGTTGTATTCAGACTTGCATTCAAACTTTTTATTTTTATTTATTTAGGACATCCAACAGGTTACTAAACCTACTTCGCTTGCAGAGATGCCGGGTTATGGAGTTGCAAGTCCAGTAGACATATGCCTGCATTTTATTCTTGAAATATTGTTTCGGGTGATAACGTTTTTACCCCCCCAAACGTTTACGAAATTAGACAATTTTGGTCTCATTAGATTCAGTACACCTTAATCTAGGCTCGTACGTTTTTTTTTAGTATTTTAGTTTAGTTAAATTTAAAAAATTAAAATACTCGAGGAAGTTTTTAGGTCAAAAATATGAATATTTAGACGCTAATAACTTTTAACATAAGCAATATTTCTTTAAAATTAAAACGTACGAGCATAGTTCTTCATTTTATCTGCAACATTTCTAAAAATTATGAAAATTGGACAACATTTACGGGAAGAAAAACGTTATCGCTTTTTGTATGAAAATTTACAACTAGACGATCCTCTTAATTGTCTTCATTTGCGTCGGAGCTTCCAAGCGCTGGTGGTATGACCTGGATGGGTAGTCTGAAGCACCAAATCACTGCGTTGTTGTCATTGTCCACTATTCTAAGCTCCACAACCAGAAGCGCATCCTGGAAAAAAATGAAGGATTTAGAGGGTTCTTATTCTTATTGCATTTGCAAAGCCTGATTTTTTTGAAGTGAAAACTTCTTTAGCCGCTTTGAGCAATTTTTGGTAGGGGGTAAACTTGTGGATTCGCGTCACCGACATGCGACATGCTCCGCGCCGACATGCTCGCGTTGTTACGAAGACAAAAGGTCTCAAATATAAATAGGTATACTACATTCGTGTTTAAACTTGAATGCCTTAGTTTCAAGGTTTATATTTTAATAGATTTTTTTTTTTAGAATTTACTTAAAATAATTAAAAATATTTAAAAAAAATTCAAATATTCGTTTTCACTTCTACCGGTAGTCCCTATGACTGCCAACTTTTTTTAAATTAAAAATAGCCGTTGACTCCGATTTCACCAGGCGGTAATTTAAAACAGATACAAGGCTTGTTCAGCTTTGCTTTCCAATGCGAGATCATCGGTTCAGCACCTTGCGACCCCAACGTCTATCGGTTCTTCGAACTATGTGCTCCGTTCACTGCCACTTCAGCTTCAGTGTTAGGTACTGTTATTTTATTTGTCCGCGCAAGTATTAACTTGCATTTATGTACTAGATTTTATAGGAATGTGCAGCCCCCAGACAAGTCGACTGTAGTAACGGAACGTTACAATGTAACTTGTAAGACCTCAGGCTCTGACAGATGTCAGATAGACATAATCTCTTTAGAACCTCCGTGAGCTATCACATATAAAGCGAGTCTCCTGCATTCCACGCGTCATTGGCGAGGTATATTGTACCCAGTTGGTACAAACGCAAGCCATAAAACCAAGAATTGAATTGAATTGACATAATCTTCAATTATTGTAACATCAGGATGTAGACGTGTATTTTAATATTAATATTAATTATTAAGAAAGTGATAAAATACAACAAACACAAGACCAAACCATCTTTTATTCCAATATACTTAACTACTAAGGCTTATGGGGTCCTAAGAAACCATATAAAATGTAAAAAATAAATAAATTGGAAATTGGAGGTGACCACGAAAACAACTATGTAGATAGAGTTCGCGCGCGAGTTGTATGCAGAGTTAATGTAAATACATTAACAGCTCTGCATACAACTCATATCACATACATAACATATCACCATACATTTGCTCTGCATTCAACTCTCGCGCGAACTGTAGTTATTTACATACCTTATTATTTACTTTAGGTATTTATACCTTGCCATTTTTCTCTATTATAAACTATGTATATTACTAACAAAAATATTTAAAATGTCCGTAATTTTACTGTCAAGACTTGGATCGGCCACATTAGTCAAATGTATATACTGAGATTATGGAATAAGAGTAGGTACTTACCACGGAGAATATTTCTCCAATTCGCCACGTAAAGCGATACAAAACGAACTGTTTATCCTGGATCGGGCAGGATGAAGCAATCAAGAAGTTGCAGGTCTTAGCGCTCTCCCCCAGGTCAGTAGGGATGTTAAACTGTATACCGCTGATGTTGAGGGAGACTGTCAGATGACTTGTCATCTCGGCGATTTCACGGGCTGTGAACATGAAAAACATGAACATGAGTTTCGATACTGTAATATATTGCTACTCGACTGCCTCGTTGGTCTAGTGGTTAAGTTGGACTGCGGCCAGCGAGGTCCCGGGTTCGAGTCCCAGGTCGGGCCATAACAAGTACTGGGGTTTTCTGACAAGAAATTCTCAGTACTAGCCCGGAGTTAGGAAGTTGGCGGTGTTTCACCCCGTGCCTCGGAGAGGACGTTAAGCCGTCGGTCCTGCGCCTGATCTCTCTCCGGACGTGTCGGATCTTCCGTCCCATCGGGCTATGAGAGCAAAGGAACAGAGAGTGCACTTGTGTATGCGCACACACTTGTGCACTATAATATCTCCCGCGCAGATGGCTAATCTCTGTGGCCGCCGTGGCCTGGTCGAAATTCGATCGGGAGGACATTATTATTGCTATTGCTACTAGATGGCAAGAGTCGCACGCATGAACTGGATTAAAATCCACAGTAATCCATCCATACTAATATTATAAATGCGAAAGTGTGTCTGTCTGTCCGTGTCTGACTGTCTGTCTGTCTGTCTGTCTATCTGCTACGCTTTCACGGCCCATCTACTCAACCGATTTTGATGAAATTTGGTAGAGGGGTAGATTGTATCCCGGGGAAGGACATAGGCTTACTTATCTATTATACTTATTATATAATTATCCCGGAAAATTAAAGAGTTCCCGTGGGAATCATAAAAATCTTAATCCACGCGGACGAAGTCGCGGGAATCATCTAGTATTATATATGTGAAAGTGTGTCTGTCTGTCTGTTACGCTTTAACGGCCCATCTTTTCAACCGATTTTAGTGAAATTTGGTATAGAAGTAATTTAGATCCCCGAAAATTAGTGCTTTTGATTCCCGCGGGAACACGCGGACGGAGTCGCGGGCATCATCTAGTAGATACATATCTCAAATTTCGGCACTGACGGGTAAGTGAACCGTGGTCTAGCGGTAAAAGGCGTTCTGGGCGAGATCCCAGAGAGACGCAGGTTCATATCCTGCCGGTGCTGAAATTTTTGATCTGTATTTAAATTGGGTATTCGACAGCTAGTCAAAGCATCTTTTTTTCAAACGTCAAAATCAAAACGCGTGCTTAGTATGGGTTATTGTATGAAATATTGCATAGTGACGTCATCAGAGTTCGACGCACTTTTTTACTTTAATCGATAGTTTAAAATAGTTATTCAACATAAAACTATCAGGGGATACGACTTTTGGGAGATTCTCTATTTAATAATCACTAAAAAATAATTTATTTGAATAGTTGTGAAATACCCAATTTAAGAATAGTTTAGAACATGAAAAACGTTTGGATTTATAAAATTTGACTATCAAGCAAGTTTGATACAGAGCAAAAGGCTGAGCTGTAGGTACACCCATTATGGGTGGTTTCACAGACAAGCAGTTTTGAATATTGAATCGAAGCAGGCGTTACTTTGCGGAAGTCCATGACAACGAATGAACGAGAAGTTTAACTCGCTATAATCCGCCACAGCAGACCAATCTATGTGGTGCCGGTGCGAATTGCTGGGTGGTGGGTGTTCGCATGCAATTGGTGAAGGACACGCACTGTACCACATAGATTGGTCTGCTGTGGCGGATTAAAGCGAATTAAACTTCTCGTTCATTCGTTAAGCAGTTTTGAGACCTCAGTGGCGCAGTGTTAAGCGCTGTTGCCTTTAACGTGCAGAGATACCGGGTTCGATTCCCGGCAGAGTAAATTTTTGGGAATTTATAATTTCTGAATCTTTCCTGGTCTGGCCTGGTGGGAGGCTTCGGCCGTGGCTAGTTAACACCCTACCGGCAAAGACGTGCCACCGAGCGATTTAGCGTTCCGGTACGATGCCGTGTAGAAACCGAATAGGGGTATGGGTTTAATATAACTGGTTAGCCTGCTACCATCTTAGACTGCATCATCAATTACCATCAGGTGAGATCACGGTCAAGGCCTAACTTGTAGTGGATTAAAAAAAAACCGTGGCTAGTTACCACCCTACCGGCAAAGACGTGCCGCTAAGCGATTTAGCGTTCCGGTACGATGCCGTGTAGAAACCGAATAGGGGTATGGGTTTAATATAACTGCCATGCCCCTAACAGGTTAGCCCGTTACCATCTTAGACTGCATTACCATCAGGTGAGATCGCAGTCAAGGGCTAACTTGTAGTGGATAAAAAAAAAAAAAAAAAAAAAAAAAACGTCAGTTTCCCGTGCTACCAGTCTTTCTACCAATAGTAAAATTTTCAGACTATTTTACTAGATAGGTAACTTACGTGCTAGAAAGGTAACATCGATGACCAAGTCCTGCAGTCGTGTTACCCGGCAGGGGGGGTTGGTGCAGCCATGTACTTGAGTGATATGGGGGGGTTGACCCCCACTATGGACACCTACAACAATAAAACATACAATTGGACAACAAATAAATATTTTTTTTGTAATCAAATCAATCAAATCAAATCAAATCATCTTTATTCAAAATCAAAATTTGTACCTACAAAGTACACCTTCTGAACGTCATGTTTATAAAGAATAATAATTGATGGTGATAATTAACAACGGTATCTTAAGACTAAAGCTACGAGGGTTCCAAACGCGCCCTGATCTGAGAAGAGCCCACAACAAACTCAGCCGGGCTTTTTTTTTTTTATTTTTTTTTTATTAATTATTAATGAGAGGATCTCCCAAAAGACGTAATCATGGTCGTAATATCCACGTCCCCTGTTAGTTTCATGTTTGAAAACAATTTTAACCTATCGATTGAAGTAAAACAGTGCGTCGAATTTTGATGACGTCACAACTCACAAGATTTTGTGAGTCCTACAATATTCGTCGACGTCAACCAGACTTCAACAATTGGAAACTTCGAGCATTGAGCTAGATGGTTTCGAGTTACTTTAAGCAAAACAAACTTGGGTAGAAATGCTGAAATAAACCGTCTCACTCATGTTTATAACGAGCTGGTGGGAGGCTTTGGCCGTGGCTAGTTACCACCCTACCGGGAAAGACGTGCCGCCAAGCGATTTAGCGTTCCGGTACGATGCCGTGTAGAAACCGAATAGGGGTATGGGTTTAATATAACCGCCATGCCCCTAACAGGTTAGCCCGCTACCATCTTAGACTGCATGATCACTTACCATCAGATAAGATCGCAGTCAAGGGCTAACTTGTAGCGGATAAAAAAAAATACCCGCTTTGTGCGGGATGCGTAAATGCACAATACCTACCAGCGAAAAAAAAGGCTTTAGTCTAGTCTATCACCTAGGTGAAAAGGTAATAGAAAGACAGATATCTATACAGATAGACATACTTTTGCATTTAAGTATAAATTGGCTAAAGTATACTTTAACTAGCTGATGCCCGCGACTTCGTCCGCGTGGATTGAGGTTTTTCGGTTCCCGCGGGAACTCTTTAATTTTCCGTGATAAAAAGTAGCCTATGTGCTATTCCAGACTATAATCTATCTCTGTGCCAAATTTCATCCAGATCCGTTCAGCCGTTGGAGCGTGATTGAGTAACAAACATCCATACATCCATACATCCATCCAAACTTTCGCATTTATAATATCTTGATTATTAAAAAAATTGGCAGTCATAGGGACTGATAGAAGTGAAAACTTAAAAAAAAAAACCTTAAAACTAAGGAATTAAAGTTTAATTAAGACTGTAGTATATTTATATTTAAGGCCTTTTGTCTTCGTAACAACGCGAGAATTTCGATTGTCGACGCGGAGCATGTCGGTGACGCGAATCCACAAGTTTAACCCCTACCAAAAATTGCTCAACGCGGTTAAAGAAGTTTTCACTTCAATAATATTATGTTATCGCACATTTCTTACAGTTTTGACAGCAGTGGAATAATAACCACTTTTCAAGCAAACTATAATAATAATATTATAATGAAACAAAAACATGTTTTTTGAAACTTACACCTATTAACAGTGGTCGACTGGGAAGAACCTTCGGTGATCACAAGAAATACACAAAACACAATAAATATAAGACACATTGTTTCAATTAATGTTTCAAACACAGAACATACAGTGGTTTCAAATGATACATAATTATCTATGTTACCTAAATAATTTAATTTGTGGAAATTATCGTCTATCACTTATCTTAGCGATAAAGGAGTTGACCAGCACAACTATGGGAGCTTGCCTAGATATCAAAAATTAATGTGCAGCAATGGACTCTTTATTATTGTAATTTTTATATTTTATAGTTTTCAGATAAAAAAAGTTTCAGGAGTCTGAAGGCTCTGAAAACTGAGAAAATAAATAAAAGAAGTTTCACCAAAAAACTGCTTTCCCACACTAGATGGCACTAGTTGTTGTGGTGAGCGAGTCTAAAAAAATATCTTAAGTATTGCTAACCACGTTTCTCAGGAAAATAATTAAGCTTTGCATTATTTGGGCATGGATGAGGATAATACTGGAATGAAAAAACTATATTTGCAAGAATTACATACGTAATTCCTTTAAAAATCACGATACATTGTACTGCTGCCACACTAGATGGCGCTAGCGAGTCTTTTCAACTATTCGACAACAGATGGCGCTAAATGTTTAGGTTAGCGAGTTTGTTCAACTATTCGACCACAGATGGCAGACAGATGCAATGCCAGAGGGCGTTACGTACCTTTAAACGCAGTGGTTATTTGAAAATGCTTTGTTCGTTTGAGGCTTGTCAACTAACAAAAATAATAAAAACAAAACATACATTTCCTTTTCATTACTATTTAATTGATCAAACATAAATCACTCTTATTATAGTGACTAAGGTACTTATATGGTATTCATGTAGGGTAACAAGATTATTATTAGGCATGGATAAAACGGAACGCCAAAATGGAGTAGTGCTTAAAGAGGAAACCGGACGCTCAAGATTTAAACAATAAACGTATTGTTTTTATAAACATTTTAACCTTGACCTTATTCGTAATAATAAATCCATAATAATTTCGGTTTTAATTTTTAAACCTTATTGTAAAAACGGAAATCCTGCACATTGTCCCGAATCGGAGGGCAGTTACTGGTCATGTCCTTTTTATTAGGTAGTTGTAACTGATTTTAATTTGCCGACGTCCCTGGCGCATTGGTGAACGCTGTGGGAGGTCCCAGGTTCGATCTCTGGCAGGGTAAATTCAGGAATTTGTAATAAGTATCTGAATTTTCTCGGCTTCGGCCGTGGCTAAGTTACCACCCTACCGGCAAAGATGCGTCTTTGCCGGTAGGGTGGTAGGGTGCCGCCAAGCGATTAAGCGTTCCGTTACGATACCGTGTAAAAACCGATTAGGGATAATAAAATATACAATATACTTACTTATATGTATATTTTTTTTTCATCAAGCTTCAGGCTCAGCCTTTCAGAAAATTGAGAATTCTGAGGTCAACTTTGGACGTTAGAAAATCTCCACTTTGAAAGTCCCCCATTTCGTCAACTTGAGGGAAAAAAATTTAAAAAAAATTTTTGGACCTAATTATCTTTAAAATGATATACCGCAACCCTATGTAACGCTATAAAAAATATTTTAATTCGCATTCGGTTCTATGAGAGCCCCCTGAAATAAAGATTTTTATAACTTTTTAAACCATATTCGGCGGGAGGCCATCGGTTTACATATTATATTTAAATTTGAAGTAATTACGTTCAGTAATTCAGAAGTTATAAGGCTCTGACAGACGGACGGACGGACCGACGGACAAGTGCAAATTCACTCAAGTAGACTCAGAGACCTTCGCTTCGCTCTGTCAATTATTATAAATACAAAAGTGTGTCTTTCTGTCCGTCTGTTAAGCTTTTCCGGACCATACTTTCAACCGATTTTAACGTAATTTGGCAGGTTGCATCCCGGAAAGGACAATTATTGCAACCTTTTATCCTGCAAAATCCAATTCGCACAGGATTTTTTTACCTTGTACCTTCTTTGTAACTTTTTAAAGATACAATTTGAACGTTTGCTTCGCTAGAGCTCTTGGCTCTATGCAGCGGTGAAACAGAGCCCACTGGAGAGGAGAGCTTTTAGCGAGAGCTATTCTCGGAGATTTATAAGTGTTACACCGTGGGGGAATGGGCGGAAATATACTTTGAAAACGCGACGCACAGCACATTTTTACTAAAGATAGAGGCTAGCCGCTAGATGATCGATAGAGATAGAATGATAGATCCGGCTTCTTCGGATTGGAGATTTTTGAAGAGATACTCCTAAGGAACACTTGTGCCCAAAATCAAAACTTAAAAATATACTTACCTGGTGATAAAGTGTCATTTTGCTGATCTTTTGCGCAAAATTGAGGAAGCCCTTCTATCACCAGATAAGACAATTAAATAAATTTTAATAATGATTTTTAGGGTTCCGTAGCCAAATATGGCAAAAACGGAACCCTTATAGATTCGTCATGTCTGTCTGTCTGTCTGTCTGTCTGTCCGTCCGTATGTCACCGCCACTTTTTTCCGAAACTATAAGAACTATACTGTTGAAACTTGGTAAGTAGATGTATTCTGTGAACCGCATTAAGATTTTCACACAAAAATAGAAAAAAAACAATAAATTTTGGGGGTCCCCATACTTAGAACTGAAACTCAAAAATTTTTTTTTCATCAAACCCATACGTGTGGGGTATCTATGGATAGGTCTTCAAAAATGATATTGAGGTTTCTAATATCATTTTTTTCTAAACTGAATAGTTTGCGCGAGAGACACTTCCAAAGTGGTAAAATGTTGGTCCCCCCCCCCCGTAACTTCTAAAATAAGAGAATGATAAAACTAAAAAAAATATATGATGTACATTACCATGCAAACTTCCACCGAAAATTGGTTTGAACGAGATCTAGTAAGTAGTTTTTTTTTAATAATTTAAAACTTACTACAGGTTTGTACGGAACCCTCGGTGCGCGAGTCCGACTCGCACTTGGCCGGTTTTTTTAACGCTAGATGATGCCCGCGTACGTACTATAGTGTATTATCTACAAATTGTAATGTAACATGCTTTTTTCTTCTTAAAAAGAGCAACTGCTGAGTTTATTTCCGGTTCTTCGCAGTAGAATCTTTTTCCGAACCGGTGGTAGCACCGGTGGAACCACGACATTTCTGTGGAGTGTCCAACGTGATATTAAAATAAATTATTTCAATCATCAAATCATTTAATTTCATTGAGGGTTTAAGAGGTGGGACGTTTTATGAGTGTGTTTCCGCCTATATTCTCCCAGTTTTAAATGTAACAAACGAACCTCATAGCTCGGAGCTTTTATGAGCGGCAAGTGATATGCACATATTGACCTGACCTGACCCGCGCCCGTATCAACAAACTCGAAAATAATCTAATATTATACTCGCAATATAATATTTTCTATATATTTCTGAAATTACTTTTGCATTTAAAAATATACTAATAGACCGTAAGTACATAATATTGAAGTGAAAATTTCTTTAGCCGCGTTGAGCACTTTTTGGTACGGGGTAAACTTGTGGATTGGAGTCACCGTCACCGACATGCTCGCTCCGACACGCTCGCGAACACCGACAGGCTCGCAAACACCGACATGCTCGCGTTGTTACGAAGACAAAAGGTCTTAAATATAAAATATATACTGCATTCGTAATTAAACTTGAATGACTTAGTTAGGTTTATATTTTAATATTTTTTTTTATAAAAAAAAATTAGAATCATTAAAAAAAAATATGTTTTCACTTCTATCGGCAAATGCCAATTTTTTATTTTTTATTTTGTTGTTGATGATGAAATAGAAATTATTCACTAGATTTGGGGTTTGTACTTTGTAGTAAGGACTAAATCTATTTATTACTGAGATCCTCTAATACTTTAGCCCGCTATCATCAAAGACTGCATCATCACATGAGATAGTGAATGGCTTCCTTTCAGAGGATAAAATTTGAAAATGAAAACTTTGAGTATCTACTTATCTAATTTCTGTTTTTATTTTTGTAAAAATCAACCCTACTAGGGTAGCAATAAAAGACGAAGTTATCATCCCTCGTTAGTCGTTACTTTGTAGTTATTATTATAAGCGGTGGGGGTAACGCCACATGGCCGCACATTTTTATAGTGGAATAAAAATAACACCCTAGCTTAGCTGTGGATAATAAGGCCAAATAATTCAATGATATTTTCTGACAAGAAAATAATCATACACACATCGTACTAATATTATTAGGTATCCCCGCGATTTCATCCGCGGATTAAATATAGTTTTTTCGCGCAGATCTCTTGTATTTTCCGGGATGAAAATTAGCCAGGATGCAATCTATCCCTGTACCAAATTTCATTAAAATTGGTTGAGCAGATGCGACGTGAAAGCGTAGCAGAGCGTTTAAGTTTGATATACATTTAAAAATATAGATTAAAGAAAAAAAGTGCGTTGAAATTTGATGACGTCACAACTGTGAATTTCATACAACTTCCATACTAGAAGTGCGTTTTCAAGTTTGATAAAGAGTTGCTGATTTGTGAGTTGTCATCATCCCATATTGAAAGCTTGCGACCATAGAAGAATTATATCTTACTCTGTCTACGCTTGCGACATAGAAGTAAAACTGAAAGTAAGTAGGTACATCACAGAGGAACCAGGGTGATAATTATGTACACAATTAGTTTCCTGGGTTGACACTATCAGTTATCTCGACGAAGCGTGGAGCTCGTTCACCTCTCGTAGCGCAAGTGATAAGGCTGATTCCAGACGGCTGTTTTACCATTGAAAATGGTTAATCAGATGCAAATCGCCTGAGACGTATTTTTGGCCATAGCTCCGAGGATTTTGGGATCGAATAGTACCAAGAGTTGAAGAATTTATCGAGACACGTGTGAGCGTTTGAATTTTTAAAATCGACTGGTAACTTTTTTTGGAATTTCGAAAAATGTAAAAAAAATACGGGTTTTGTTTACTATTGTAAATATTTCGGAAAAAAAAACCGACTTAAAAAATGAAATACTCCTAGTCCTCCTAGTCTAGGGTATTAGTTTAGCTACAAAAACGATAATACCCCGTCGAGTTATTGCCTAAGAGAACAGAAGTTTTAAAAGCTCAGCATTATATAAGACAGCTTCTTAGACAGTTTTTGAAAAAAATATCTCCTGTTTACGAAATAATGACAGCCAAAGTTTCAGTTGACGATATCAGAGAACACAGACCAACAAACAAACACTTTCGCATTCATAATGGGTAGTTATTAGTGTAACTCATCGACATCAATAGTTTCTTTATTTCTTTATATGTTCGCATGTCTCTCTCTGCGTCGTATTCCTCATTACTGAGGGTCGTGACCCCTTTCCATTAATCAAATAATGGTAGGAGTTTTCTTGGGATAATAATGCGGTGGGTTCCCACGTCCTTCCGCATACGACTCGACTAACTAAGAGTGTTTAAACTGTTAGGTTTTTGTAACGATTATTATCAGATGTTAGTGATAATAGCCGGGACCGACAGCTTAACGTGCTCTCCGAGGCACGGAGGAAACGAAAAGGCCAGATTTGAACCTCTAAATTCGGTCACCCATCCAGTTACTGACTTGGGTCAACGTTGCTTAACATTCGCAATCGACTGATATGCGTTGTCACAACTAGGCCATTCGTCCTTCATATGTTCGCATGTACTATGTATTTATTTGTACATGGAAAACACAACATTTCTATTTATGGTACTTCCTTAGCGTTAGTAAGATTGTCCATACAAAGTTGGTATTCATCCATTCGTCATTGCATTCTGCGTAATAGAGGATGTATGGAACAAAGGCACAAAGTACAGATAGCAATAATTATTGTTGACAGACTTCTCAGTATAATTGACTTTCCGAACCGGTGGTAGAGTCAAAACATGACGTAACTTATGAGGCACCTTTATGTCTTACGTATGTGATAAATAAATTGAGTATTGTTAAATTAACAGGCTTACATTTTTAAGGAAAACGAAATAAGAAAGTTTCACTCAAGAAACTTCAAAAGCTTAAGTATCACTATTATTCATGTACATGAAGTATGTATGTATGTATGTATTATGTAGGTACCTAAAATTAATGTTAGTCTGTCTGTAGAGCAGCTGGAAATACGGTCACAGACACAAAAGTGTTAGTTATGTTTTATATTTTATAGGTTGTGAAGACAAAATTTTTAGATATAATCAAATTATTCATCTTTACAAAGTTTGTTAAAAAGTTCAAAATAACCGAGTTTATGAGCAAAAACAATCATCTATTTTCCACCTTCCTCGTTTTAAATTAAACGATTTTGACGACCTCCGTGGCGCAGTGTTGAGCGCTGTTGCCTTAACGTGCGGAGGTCCCGGGTTCGATCCCCGCAGGGTTTGGAAATTTATAATTTCTGAATTTCCCTGGTCTGGCCTGTTGGGAGGCTTCGGCCGTGGCTAGTTACCACCCTACCGGCAAAGACGTGCTGCCAAGCAATTTAGCATTCCGGCACGATGCCGTGTACAAACCGAATAGGGGTATGGATATAACTGCCATGCCCCTAACAGGTTAGCCCGCTACCATCTTAGATGGCATCATCACTTACCATCAGGTGAGATCGCAGTCAAGGGCTAACTTGTAGTGGATAAAAAAAAAATCAAATAAACTTTTAGAATCGTCGATTACTACTGGTTCGGAATGCCGTTCCTACCGAGAAGAGCCAGAAAGAAATTCGGCGGAAACTTAAAAAGGACTGATATCAGTGTACAGTCATCCTAAAGTAAAAGCAGGAACGACGGGAGCTTTCCTAGTTCCCTACGTCAGTCGTACCTCGCGCGTTGCGACGTCTAAACGCGTCTCGCCTCCCCGGAATAAGTACGAGTACGATTTACACGGTAATCGGTGCATGACATTGATGTAAGTTAATTTTTTTTCTATCTGTGGAAGTAATCTAGGAAGTAGCCTGCGTTTTAGAACGGATGTTTGATTTTTTTTATTATACTTTTCAAACAGGTTTACCAGTAAGTAATATCGTCTTCTTTTTTTCAAATTCGAATTTTAAAGCTTCACGTCACGTTGCATACTGTGTGTTATTTTAAAAGTTAGAACGTGAGTTTTAAAGCTTTTTTAAATTCTTTATTTGGATTGCATCTTTTTCGATGCTGTGTTATTGTCATAGAGGTAGGATAGGTACTTTGATTATTGTAGCTTTCTAAAATAATTGCTATTACCCTGTGCTATTACCTAGTTTTATGAACTTGAAAGTGATTTTTTCTGTTATCGACATACATCACATCTCTATGTACATTTATGTACATGTTTTCGAATATTGCGGGGTTTTTTTATCTGCAAGAGCTGTTATGGACAAAAATCTATTACACTAGCGGCACGCTATGATGGCCGGTTGACACATTACAATAGGTCAATTTATTCTCGAACAAAAAACAATTAAGTTTTTTTAAAGGACTTGTCCAATATTGGGCCTTGAACATGAACCAAGATGATTTTAATACACGTGAATAGAGATCCTAAAATATGGCTTTTAGAATTATTTACACATTTTTAAAGGACCCCAATTTGGAGAAAAATATATTTTTATTTTGTGGCTTTTTTAGATCTTTGTCTGAATTTTATCAACAGTAAAAAAAAAACTTGATTTTTTTTGTCACGTATGTCATTGGGTGATTGTCAAATGTCACTGTCAGTTTTGTTTATCTTAGTTTAATGGTGATTTATTGTTGTCTAATAATTATTTTAGGAATGTCTCAAATACTCAATTATTATTTATTAATCTTATAATGTTGTCTGTACTACCTATGTAGTGGAAAATGGGTAGTTTATCGAAATGGAATATTAATAATCACATTATAATTGCGCATTACCCAAGTTTTAGTGTTGCCATCCATCAAAAAATATTTTCTACAAACGATATTTTTCATAATTAATTTTTAAAAAAACGGGGTTTTCTAAAATTATTATTTAAATGGCGTTTAATGTTATATTTTTTTCTCTTTCACGTGATGGCAGTTTGGTTCTGGTTCATTGACACTCAGAATAAAAAACCACCTTCCATACTGAACTGGGACATGTCCTTTATGAATCTCTGCACATCACTATCGTCATAGCTATCGTCAATAAAGTAATACAATTATTTCCTTCAAAGTCGTTATCAATTAATACGGAACGTTTGTCCAACCGGCCATCATAGCGTGCCGCTAGTGTAGTACCTACTTAGTAGGTACCTACATTAATAAGTATCTAGTATTATTGTAAGACTTAATTGCAACAAAACACAGAACATATTATAGGTAGGTATCTCAGTACATTCAAATAAGAGTTCAGGAAGAATTAACTGTAGGTACCTAGTTATTAAAAAAATACATATTTATAAAAAAAAACTTCGAAAGTTTATTTTTCGTTTGCAGTAATTACCTAAGTATTTTGTTCTGTACCTAACAGGAAATGTTTTGATTTGGGAAATGACAATTTTCATGATAATCAATATTATTTAAGTACTAAGTCTGGCTTAAGACTAAAAATGTCGAATTTTAAATGTAAGTAACTTTAAATAAAACCGGCCAAGTGCGAGTCGGACTCGCGCACCGAGGGTTCCGTACAAACCTGTAGTAAGCTTTACGATTAATGAATTTAATGAACCGCAAAACTAACTTTGTTTGTAGAGGTTTATTGTTAATATCAAAAAAACTATGCTAGTTAGTGTTGGTTTTATTTTTCCTGTAAAATATACATAAGCTTCTATTGACCATAATTATTTCAGATTTTTCAATTGGTAAACTTCGGAGATAAGGGGGGGGGAACGGTATTTTTTCGACATTTTGCCCAATAAATCAAAAACTATTATGCATAAAAATAAATAAAAATCTGTTTTAGAATTTAGAAGTAAAGCCCTTTCATATGATATCCCACTCAGTATCATACTTGGAAATTTCAAACCCCCGATTTTCCCCCCCTTTTTTAATTAAACTAAAAATAATTTTCGATTTTTTTTTATTTTAATGATGTTAGGCCACTATTATACACAACTATTCCAAATTTCATGTCGATAGCTTTAATAGTTACTGAAATAATCGACTATGACGGACGGACGGACAGACGGACGGAGAAAGTCGATCATTCTTACCATTTTGGTACGGAACCCTAAAAACGACAAAGAAACATAAAAGAGACAAAACAAGAACAATGGAAGGTTAAAAGATACTCGTAAAAGCTCTCCACAAAAGATGCACCTCAAAACTTTTATTTGTCCGAGTAAAGCTATTGTTTCGATTTCCGAGGGTATTAATATTTCTATTGTGTTGATTGGTCTACTTATATTGAACTAGCTGATGCCCGCGACTTCGTCCGCGTGGATTGAGGTTTTTTGGTTCCCGCGGGAACTCCTTAGTTTTCCGGGATAAAAAGTAGCCTATGTGTTATTCCAGACCATAATCTATCTCTGTGCCAAATTTCATCCAGATCCGTTCCGAACAGATGGGCTCTGAAGGCGAAGCAGTAAGATTGAGGGACAAACATCATACTAATATTATAAATGCGAAAGTGTGTTTGTTTGTTGGTTTATTGGTTTGTTGGTTTGTCCTTCAATCACGCCGCAACGGAGCAACCGATCGACGTGATGTTTGGCATGGGTATAGTTGAGGTAAGTACCTGGAGAGTGGCATAGACTACTTTTTATCCTGGAAAATTAAGGAGTTACCGCGGGAATCAAAAAAAAAAATTAAACCATGCGGACGAAGTCGCGGACATCAGCTAGTAAGTACATAATTAATACATTTCGCACACGTTTTGTTATTACGAGGTTTTATTACTATTTATTACTAACTACGCGTTCCAAGTTTCAAACAGACTGGCTTTCGAAATACTTACGTAAAATCCACGCCCTCTATTTTAATTTAAGTAAGCACGTCAAATGTTTTATTTATGACGTCACATTTCAGTTTTTCATACAAGCTCGCCCATCGTGTTATGAAGCTTGATAAAAAGTTACTGATTTGATTAGTTAGTTGTATATAGTGGCTATGTAATAATATTGTGGTCACTGGTCACGATACTAGGAAGGCATAGCTACCAGCAAATTAAACGAATTCTACCCTTAAGCCGACGCCACACAGGGGAGCTCCGTGGAAATATTTGAACAATAAAATTACATTTTTCTGCTACACCAAACATTTTCTTTATAAAGTAAATAGAACCAGGTAATTGGTTCGTTCGGTGTGGGATTTCAGCCGTGGTGTAAACACGGCTGCAAATTGGGTGGTCCTAATGAAAAGCTCAATGTTAAGGGTCTTCAAAAAATTGCCAGCAAAAATGTGGTTTTTCCAAAGCTCATCCAATAGCCGGCTGACACAATTAATTTTTCCAAGCCTTTCGAGTCTAATAATATTTATCATTGCACGCAAACGTCTGAAGATAAATAAAAAATACAAACAAAATACAGAAAAAAGCTTATAAATTAAACAATGCACTCTGTGTCGTAAAAAAACCCAAAAAGGGCATCGGCTCAGTGTAATTTGCTTATTAGATGCAGCATAACAGCGCTAATTTTCAGTCAGGTCACGACACTAACACTAACTATTCATATTATTCTCACGTTACTTTTTAGGATTTTTAACACTTAAGGGGACTCCTCCTGCTTTTTTTTCATTTATTACAAAATAAATGAAAAAAAAAGTGTTTCTAGCGATTGTTAATCTTCGGCGCCGTAACTCGCCGAAATCCACTTGACGACGGAAGTTGGAACCATTGCAGTTCTTGCAATTAACGAGTGCGCGTGGCTCATGGTACTGTTAAAATCCTATCTGTATACATTTGTATACGTTTAAATGTGTGCGCGTACGACTGATCATTGTATAGGCGGCACATACGAACAATGGTATCGTAGAATGAAATATTATTTTTGCTGGCAAATTGCAAGAACATTACGGAAAACGGACTAAGCAAGAACAATTTGCACTTGCCCGGTTTTAGCTTCATTTACCCCGTGCAAGCCTATCGCAGTGTCCCCTTTGATATCCTCGTATCGAGCTGACCTCAAATCCAGTTCAGTGCCCACAGGCCAGTCGAGCCAGAAACGATGATATCAATTAAAAACCGGCCAAGTGCGAGTCGGAGTACTGGTTTGTACGGAACCCTCGGTGCGCGAGTTATAAATTATTAAGTTAAGTTTTAAATTATTAAAAAAAACTGCTTACTAGATCTCGTTCAAACCAATTTTCGGTGGAAGTTTGCATGGTTAATGTACATCATATATTTTTATTAGTTTTATCATTCTCTTATTTTAGAAGTTACAGGGGGGGACACACATTTTACCACTTTAGAAGTGTCTCTCGCGCAAACTATTCAGTTTAGAAAAAAATGGTGTTTAAAACCTCTATATCATTTTTGAAGACCTATCCATAGATACCCCACACGTATGGGTTTGATGAAAAAAAATTTTTTGAGTTTCAGTTCTAAGTATGGGGACCCCCAAATATTTTTTTTTTTTCTATTTTTGTGTGAAAATCTTAATGCGGTTCACAGAATACATCTACTTACCAAGTTTCAACAGTATCTAAGTTCTTATAGTTTCGGAAAAAAGTGGCTGTGACATACGGACGGACAGACAGACAGACAGACAGACAGACATGACGAATCTATAAGGGTTCCGTTTTTGCCAAATTTGGCTACAAACCCTAAAAATGTGAACACTCTCTGGTCAAATGAGTTTACAAAAGAATTCTACCTACTATACTTACAAATGATAGGCTGATATTTATATTATACTTCTATACTGATCTATATTTATCTATACTAATATTTTAAATGCGACAGTTTGGATTGATATATGGAGGGATGGATGTTTGTTACTCAATCACGCTAGAACGGCTGAACGGATCTGGATGTTTGGCACAGATATATAGATTACAGTCTGGAATAACACAAAGGCTACTTTTTATCCCGGAAAATTAAAGAGTTCCCGCGGGAACCGAAAAACCTCAATCCACGCGGACGAAGTCGCGGGCATCAGCTCGTTTTTAAATAAAAGGTCAGTCCATTGGTTTCCGAGAAAATCGAGAGGATTCCCAGTCCTCTTCTTCAAACTGCGGAAGTTCCTCGTTTTTTGAAGTTCCTAATACGCTACCGATTCCTGAAAATTCGAGTCTAAAAATTCCTCAAATTTTATAGGAATTAGTGGACTGCCCCGCACAACTCCTTTCTTCCTTGATCATTTGAAAGTTAAGGAGTTAAAGAGAACGTAAATCGACGCAACTTGTCTGTCGTTACACATCCTCATCTTCATTCTTATCATAAAATCCTCTTATTTATTTTAACGCTTAAACTATCGTGAGTGATATTCATTTTAACTTTATATATATACTGGTTATAACTCACGTGTAACTACTTAACTAACTAACTAACTAACCTAGGAAACTACTCGGGGAATTTCAGACAAAACTCTATTAAGGACAAAGGGATGGTCCCAGATTTTCCAAATAACAATCCATGACCAAAGAAACGTCCTTAGCTTTATTCCTTCACTCCATTAAGCTTCAACATGTAAATATATTTCTTGTAATAGCCGGTTTGTAATCATCGAACCGTACTTCAGTAATATGCTTATTGTCCAAACTAGTACCTAACAACGTTTATTGTAAAGGATTTATATCCCTTTTTATAATACGTACCTAAGGACGCGATACCTTTTACCTACTTATTTTATGATACTTATGATACGGCTTGATAAACAAGTGAATATAACTCAAAGAATTAAAAAATACGATTGCCATATTTAAATGATATTTTTTTGTGAATCACTGGATATTGAAATAATATAGTCTTATATATTTTTGGAATCTACTCATCATTTTCTTGATGATGTCAATATGGCTGTTAATCTCATTTTGGAAAACAAATTCAACTTTAGTCTTTGATGCGGGACCATGGTCACCCTAACATTTTTTTAAAATTTTGCTAGCCTATGTCACCCGAAATAAGCTAAGGATTCTAACGATACCTCATTCATCAAAATCCGTTCAGGCGTATAGAAGTTATGGTGGAATATACAAACTCACATACATACATACATGAACCCTGAAAACAATATACTCCTTTTTTCAGGCAGTCTAGTCGTATAATAACAAGCTTGGACGAATTAACCACGGGACGTGTGATATCGACCATATTCGCCTTAACCCTCTAGCCGCGAACTGGGCAGTTTCGCCATTAAATTATGATATTATTGTGTTGTCATAGTGTTCGACTTTTTCATGCACTAGTGTGAATGAAAAAGTCATTGGGCAGAAAAATTACAAGGCACTCTCTCCTCGCCCCGCAAAAGTTAGTCGAACTCACTTTCATACATTATTTTACGTTTCCTATCCCGTGTTTATTTCATCCAAGATGACAAGTCGTCTGATGTTTAATTTCCCAAATTGACCTGCCGGGGCTCGAATCCGAGACTTCCTGCTTGTAATACCACATCTCTCACCACTGCACCAGAGAGGTTGTCAAAAAATAGTTTAGTTTGTAATTTTTCTTGCTCTGGTTTGCTATTTTTTTATTCTTTTATCGAACATTAATAGGAATCTAGATTGAAAAAATATTTATATTTTTACTCGTGGGTTTTATTTTATTTTTTATTGTAGGTAATCTATGTAAAGCTTTAAAACAATAAACCATTTTTTTTATTTACTTCGTTCGCGTGGCTTTAAGTTTTTGAAGAACCCCGTCCCTTTTATTTTTCGATGTTAGTAAACAGTGGCGGCTATTTCCTTCTCCGTAATGTAATCTATCTATGAAGAAAAGTCCATCAAAACCGAAGCATCAAAGTTAAAAAGATGAGACGTGAAAGCGTAGCAGACAGCCAGACATAATTTCGAATTTACTGAGTTTTCATAAATTGGTGGCAAGACTTTTCACAGACCATTTTCACTTTCCATTACTTTTGAAACGCAATTTAAATGAATTGAAAGCGTTTCATAAAAAGCGAAAACCTGAATTTCACTGACTGGCAAAGTAGACTGACGTTTTGTGCGGGACCTCTATTGAAATATTCAAAAGCACACCAACCTCAAAAGAGACCGCTAACAAGTCTTGCCATGTTTGAAAAGTTGAATTAAAAATGTTAAAGGTATAGAGGAATAAAAAAAGAAAAAAAGATTCTGCTGAGAAGAACCGGCAAGAAACTCAGCAGTTGCTCTTTTTCTAAAGAGAAAAAAGAATGTTAGGTATAATATTATGTAGCTATTAATACACGATACATACGAGTATATATTATATACGTATCTAATGTAAAAAAAGAATAAAAAGAATAGGGATGATGCCTATATCAAAAATAAATTATTTCGAACTGATTAAATAGAGGGTCTTCCAAAAGTCCTAAAATTCACATCCTCGGTTAGTTTTAAGTTTGACAACCATTTTAAAATATATGCGTTGAAATTTTATGACGTCACAACTGTGAATTCCATACTAGAAGTGCGTTTTTATGTTTGATAAAGAGTTGCTGATTTGATTGAGTTGTCATGATCCCTATTGCGTGTAGAGCCGCGCGCAGAGTAGGGTTTTTTTTTATTCACTATCAAGGTAGCCCTTGACTGCGATCTCACCTGATGGTAAGTGATGATGCAGTCTAAGATGGTAGCGGGCTAACCTGTTCGGGGCATGGCAGTTATATTAAACCCATACCCCTATTCGGTTTCTACACAGCATCGTACCGGAACGCTAAATCGCTTGGCGGCACGTCTTTGCCGGTAGGGTGGTAACTAGCCACGGCCGAAGCCTCCCACCAGGCCAGACCAGGGAAAATTCAGAAATTATAAATTCCCAAATTGACCCTGCCGGGGATCGAACCCGGGACCTCCGCACGTTAAGACAACAGCCGCACTACACACTGCGCCACGGAGGTCGTCAACGGAGGGTACCGTAATTGCCTGTTACAAACACCAGGTACCTACTTTTTTTTCCTGAACAACTAAAGGAGTTCCCGCGGGAATCAAAAAACCTTATTCCACGCGGACGAAGTCGCGGGCATCATCTAGTAGTAGGTATAAATGACACAACTAGTGTTATTGATAGGTATTTTACTGTCGTATAATTATCTGAAATGAGTTTAATGAACTGTAAGTACCATTTTTAGTCGTAAAGCGCTATCAGAGGAAGTGTTCTCTATCGGAACAATTGGGATGTATAAAAAACCGGCCAAGTGCGAGTCGGACTCGCGCACCGAGGGTTCCGTACAAACCTGTAGTAAGTTTTACGATTTATGACGTATTAAAAATAAAAATTACGTTTGTTGTATGGGAGCCCCCCTTTAATATTTACTTTATTGATATCTAATTATTTATTTTGAAAGGTAATATACAAGTTAATATTCTGTGAAAATTTGAACCGTCTACCTGTTACCGTTTTTAATATTGAGCATAAAAATACGAAAAAAACACGTTTATTGTATGGGGACCCCCCTTAATATATATATTTTTTTAATTTTTAGTATTTGTTGTTATAGCGGCAACGGAAATACATCATTTGTGAAAATTTCAGCTTTCTAGCTATCACGGTTTATGAGATACAGCCTGGAGACAGACAGACAGACAGACAGCGGAGTCTTAGTAATAGGGTCCCGTTTTTACCCTTTGGGTACGGAACCCTAAAAAATACTAATAATAAATATTCTTACCGCCTTGCTGGTATAGTGGTTAGCATGTTGGACTGCGGCTAGCTCGCGGGTTCGAATCCCGGGTCGGGACATAATTGAGTACTTATTGGGTTTTTCTGACAAAAAGTTTTCAGTGCTAGCCCGGGCTACTTCCTAACTCCGGAGTTAGGAAGTTGGCGGGTTTTCAGTTTCACCCCCGGTCCTTTGCATGATCTCTCTCCCGTCGTGTCGGATTTCCCGTCCCATAGGGCTAGGAGAGTAAAGGAACTGAGAGTGAATCCGTATTACGCACACACTAGTGCACTATAATATCTCCCGCGCAGATGGCTAATCTCTCTGGAGATTGGCCGCCGTGGCCGAAATTCTTTCGGGAGGACATTTTAAGTATTTTAGAGATGATGCCGACTACTTATCCTACGAATTTAGGTTTTTTTATTAGAAATCCCGTGGGAACTTCCTTATAATTTTCCAGGATTGGTACCTTAAAAACTTAAAACCCTTTCAGTTGTTGATTTTTTTTAAGTGTTATGATAATTTTCTAAGTTACTTACCTATTTTTATTGACCGAGCGAAGCGAAGGTCTCTGAGTCTACTTGAGTGAATTGGCACTTGTCCGTCCGTCCGTCCGGCCGTCCGTCCGTCTGTCAGAGCCTTATAACTTCTGAATTGCTGAACGTAATTTCTTCAAATTTAAATATAATATGTAAACCGATGGCCTCCCACCGAATATGGCTCAAAAAGTATAAAAATCTTTATTTCAGGGGGGCTCTCATAGAAGCGAATGCGAAGTAAAATATTTTTTATAGCGTTAAATAGGGTTGCAGTATATTATTTTAAAGATAATTAGGAATAGAGTCCAAAAATATTTTTTTTTTAATTTTTCCCCTAAAATCGACGAAATGGGGGGCTTTCAAAGTGGAGATTTTCTAACGTCCAAAGTTGACCTCAGAACTCTCAATTTTCTGAACTGTCAAGCTTGAAACTTGATCAATTATTTGAATTATATCCTGTACATGAACAACAAATACTAAAATTAGATAAATATTATAAGGAAACGAAATTATTTAATTTTTAATGATGATGATATTTTTAACAGAACTTCACAATAATGTCAATAGATGGCGCTCTGTGATACCGCGAGGTCTCAGTTCGGGGCGAACCACTAGTTATTTCGGTTCCCAACAATCAGCAATCTGCCCTATTATATTACGATTTACGACCCATAAAGCAATAACCCTATAAGCGTAGGACACTAAATCAAGCAACAGGCTATCGGGTCGGGGGTGATAAACTAAAATAGTCCTATAAAATAGGCGCTATAGGCTTATCTTATGAGATAAATATATTGTTCCATGATATTATGACCTAGAAAGCTGACGATCCCGCTTAGGAATAAGGAAAGGTCTAGCCCCACTACAGATGCATGGAGCGGCGCGGCACGTACCGGCAAATATTATTTGTATGGGCCCCAACAAACCCCAACCCCACACCAACTCATACAAAGAATATATTTGCCGCTACGTGCCGCGCCGCTCCGTGCATCTGTAGTAGGGCTAGACCTGAAAGCGTAGCGTTGGCAAACCCACCACTAGTAGTCTAGGAAACGGGGCGGTTCGTTGTATGGAGACCCCTGCATTAAATCCTCGGTCGTTGAAACTTGGCAGGGTTGTAGTATGTAGTGAACCAAAACTTATACAAAAATATCCAAAAATCCATGCGGAAGTTAGGTTTTCATACCTAAAACTTAATATTTATGACTGAATATTTTCTCGATTTCTTTTGAGTAGGTACTAGGTAGTATACAGGGTGGCCCAAATAGTGACGTACAAAGAAAAAATTTAGATTCCTCGTACCTAGACCTATCAGAAAATGTAACCCATGTATAGATATGTTTAGCGATTTTTGGTACCTAGTTTCGAGTTATAATTTTTTAAAGTTTTTTCGTGAGATTTCTGAGGGAGCGAGTGTTAATTTTTTTTTGCTTTTTATTTAGTATTTTTTTCCGAACATTTTTTTTGTGAACATTATGCTTGTTCTTGCTTGATGTGGGCTACTTTGCATAAAATAATTACCATCATAACATTAACCCAAGTCGGATTTTTAATTTAGTTGTGAAGGTACTAAACCTAAATAGAAATTATCAATTTTGAGTCAGTGACATGGAGTTAGCATTAAAAAGGTTATCGTTCGGTGGCAAAGGTTGAACGTTGACACAATCTATTGTTACAATGTGTTAGTTAGGTACTACCTAGTACCTACTTATCAAATACTAAGTATAATACTGATAACTGACTGCCTCGTTGGTGTAGTGGTTAGCATGTTTGACTGCGGCCGACGAGGTCTCGGATTCGAGTCCCGGGTCGGGCCAAAAACAAGTAGGTACTTATTGGGTTTTTCTGACAAGAATTCTCAGTACTAGCCCAGAGTTAGGAAGTTGGCGGTATTTCACCCCCGTGCCTCAGAGAGCACGTAAAGCTGTCGGTCCTGCGCCTGTTCTCTCTCCGGTCGTGTCGGATTTTCCGTCCCATCGGAATACGAGAGCTGTGTATGTGCACACAGTTGTGCACTATAATATTATTATCTCCCGCGTAGATGGCTAATCTCTCTGGAGATAGGCCGCCGTGGCCGAAATTCGGCCGGGAGGGCATTATTACCAAATAACTCTAAAAAAACATAGAAATTGAAATGGCATCTTGACGCAGATTTTCCCCCATAAAATAAGAGAGGCCTTATTATGTTAAAAGGATTGTTACAGAGTAACGATTGCAATCACCTTTGACTGGTTAATAATACTTATCTGCTATTGGCCAAAATCATCATCAACATCATCATCATCATCATTATCTTCATTATCATCATTATCTTGACTGCTCCAACACCGGTTATTTTGACAAACTAAAATCCAAAAAAGTTTCCCAAACCTTAATAAGAAAGTTTACCAAACTCGTCGGAAACTTTATCGTAATAAAGTTTTGCTCTCAATTAATATGCAAATCAGGGTATATGTTCAAGAATCAAGACATCATGGATTTCGGGGGCTAGGCACCAACTTTGAATTGGATGATTTCTCGCTATGCTATCCAAATTCCAAAACCCTTTATTTTATTGAATTAAAGGCTAATTTGATTAACTAAAAAACCGGCCATTAGGAATGACGCCTATATCAAAAATAAATCATTTCTAACTGATTATTAAATAGAGGGTCTTCCAAAACACCTAAAATTCAGACCCTCGGTTAGTTTTAAGTTTGATAACCATTTTAAAATATAGATTAAAGAAAAAAAGTGTGTTGATGACGTCACACATTTAAATTATGATTTTTTTGAATTTTTAAGATTGATAAAGAGTTGCTGATTTGACTGATTTGTCATCATCCCTATTGCGTGTAGAGCCGCGCGCAGTGTAGGGTTCCGTAGTTGCCCGTTACAAACGCTACTTTTCATCCCGAAAAACTAAAGTAGTTCCCGTGGGAATCAAAAACTTATTCCACGCGGACGAAGTCGCGGGAATCAGCTAGTAAGATAATAATAATACTCACTACTTAGCCAGGGTCGAATAGATATTTAAATCCAGTACTTGTCTACAGAACATAAGCAATCATTGAATATCTACGTCATGATTCTCTTAACCCCTTTTGTAGAGGGTCCAACAAGTTTTAACCCATTGTTGGCATCGGGTTGTAAGGGTCATCGAAATAGCTTTGTCATACTCTTAATATAACCCAAAACATTCATGCTGTATTGTTGGATTCGAAGCTAATTTGCATTTAAATTATATTTCTTCTGAGATAACAGACTAGCTGATGCCCGCGACTTCGTGCGCGTGGTTTAAGTTGTTTTTGATTCCCGCGGGAACTTCTTAATTTTCCGGGATAAAAAGTAGCTTATGTCACTCTCCAGTTCCTCAACTATACCCATGCCAAAAATCACGTCGATCCGTTGCTCCGTTGCGTCGTGATTGAAGGACAAACCAACATACCTACCAATAAACCAACAAACCAACAAACAAACACACTTTCGCATTTATAATAGTAGTATGATGTCTGATACTTGAACTTTATTGGACGACCAAAGTTATAAGTTCATAGATTTACAGATTTTAAATATTTTCCAACCCAACTTTTATTATCATACTAATATTATAAATGCGAAAGTGTGTTTGTTTGTTGGGTTGTCCTTCAATCACGCCGCAACAGAGCAACGGATCGACGTGATTTTTTGCATGGGTATAGCTGTTGAGGAACTGGAGAGTGACATAAGCTACATTTTATCCCGGAAAATTAAGGACTCCCGGAATAAAAGTAGCCTATGTCCTTCTCCGGGATACAACCTGTACTTCATCAAAATTGGTTGAAAAGATGGGCCGTTAGAGCATAGCACACAGACACACACATAGATACACACATACTTCGCATTCATAAAATTCATTGTATGGTCGATGATAAAATTAGTCTGGAATTAGTATTAGATTAAGTACAAAACAATAATTAAGACAAAGTACAAAAAAAAAGTACAAGTTTTTTGTACTTGTACTCGATCGAAGTATTGACTGCCTCGTTGGTTAAGTTTTTAGGGTTCCGTACCCAAAGGGTAAAAACGGGACCCTATTACTAAGACTCCGCTGTCTGTCTGTCTGTCTGTCTGTCTGTCTGTCTGTCTGTCTGTCTGTCTGTCTGTCTGTCTGTCTGTCTGTCTCCAGGCTGTATCTCATAAACCGTGATAGCTAGAAAGCTGAAATTTTCACAAATGATGTATTTCCGTTGCCGCTATAACAACAAATACTAAAAATTAAAAAAATATATATATTAAGGGGGGTCCCCATACAATAAACGTGTTTTTTTCGTATTTTTTTGCTCAATATTAAAAACGGTAACAGGTAGACGGTTCAAATTTTCACAGAATATTAACTTGTATATTACCTTTCAAAATAAATAATTAAATATCAATAAAGTAAATATTAAAGGGGGGCTCCCATACAACAAACGTAATTTTTATTTTTAATACGTCATAAATCGTAAAACTTACTACAGGTTTGTACGGAACCCTCGGTGCGCGAGTCCGACTCGCACTTGGCCGGTTTTTTTTTTTGTTTTAATGGTTAGCATGTTTGACTGTGGCCGACGAGGTTCCGGGTTCGGGTCCCAGGTCGGGACATAATTAAGTATTGAGTTTTTTCGACTAGAAATTCTCAGTACCTACTAGCCCGGAGTTAGGAAGTTGGCGGTGTCTCACCCCCGTGCCTCGGAGAGCATGTTAAGCCGTCGGTCCCAATTATTATCACTAACATGATAATAGTCGTTAAAGCCCGCCAACCCGCATTGGAGTAGCGTGATGGGTCTAAGCTCTAATTCCCTCTTTCCTATGAGAGTGGAGGCCTATAATAATTTATTTATTTATTTCAAGTAACAAGACTCACTCAACAAATAATATGCCCAGCAGTGGGACGTTAATGGGCTGTAGTGGTGGTGGTAAGTACTTGTATAGGTATGGTATTCCCTAACTACGTAACTACACCGCATTTTCCCGTACTCATTGATGCCCGTACTTTATACCACGTAACCACGTTGAAGAAACTCCTAGCTAGCTAGCTAGGGTTGTCAGCAGCCTTTCAATATTCAATTCAATACTATTTATTTATCCAATTTAGGCACACTGTACACTTTTTGACGTCCGAACTCCGAAACATATAAAATATAAGGGTGATAATCAATTACGGAATCTTAAAACTAAAGCTACGAGGGTTCCAAACGCGCCATGGTCTAAGAAGAGCCCACAACAAACTCAGCCGGGTTTTTCTTTTATTATCACCATCTCACAAACATCGTATATTAAATAGAACTATAATAAACAATAAGATTAATTAGCTACTGGAACAATTCAATTCCCGTGCTTTTTTTTTCATTTAAATAATCCTTTACTACAATCATTGACTTACCAATACCTTAGACGCACCATCGAAACGCAAAAAACGGCACGGTCAAATTGTGCACAATGAACAATTTTTGCCTCAGTCGCGCATGAGTACACTAGGCGACAAAATGTCGTATGTGTCGAATTGTTATTACAAAATTGAACCTTAAATATAAAGTTATATGGTTGGTTTTTGTGAACCGTTTGGTGTCTCATTGTCTATTATCTATAGCTGTGTTTGTATAAGCGATTGTGGACGCTTTTTGAGTATTAATTTGTAGGTAATGTTGTATCCTTAGTTGGTAAATCGATGACTACAATGTATAGGATTATTCGTTTGTATAGCTGTTTAAAAATATTAATAATCCTCAGTTGTGTCCCCGTGGTTTTAGTTATCTTAATTCCAATATAAAATATTTGAGTTTCCAATCTCTGAGTCAAACATCAAGATCGGTTGAAAAGTAACAGACAGACAGACAGACACTCTATCTCACTTATATAATGTTAGTAAGTTGTCAGTATTTCTGAGATGACTGTGGTCCTTTGACCTTTCCTCATATTATTAAATAAAACGACTTTATTTGTTTATTATTAAAATAAAACTACCACGCAGATTCAGGATTTGAAAAGTCCCATGCAAACTCTTTCAGTTTTTGATAAAAATTAACCCGGAGAAACAAGCTATCAGTGTACCAAATTTCGTCAAAATTGGGTAAATAAAAACCGATTAACCGATTAACCGGTTGTTTAACCGATGCCGCCTCTCTGAGTCACAAGCATGGCGATTGCGATCGTCAAAGGGCGGGAGGGAGAAAGAAAGGTGGGCGATGCATATTGGGGTGGAATAAACACGTACGCGACGCTCACCGGGACGCCAGACAAAAATTCATAAATTGGGTTTGGTATGGGAAACCAAGGTATGGTCAAATATATAAGGAAATGTGGGAATCAAGAAAACATTTTAAACAAAAATTGAAATACTGCCAAAATAATCAGGAAAAAATTAAAATGGACATTATAGCCGCGCGCCATAAGAATAAAGATTTTGGGGGTTTCTGGAAGGAAACGAAAAAGTTAAGCCCTAAGATGGGGGTTCCTGTGAGCGTTGGGGGTGTTAAAGAGCCAAAGGAGATAGCAAATCTTTTCAAAGAGCATTTTCAGGTACAATTACTGTCGCATCCTGTACATAGTGCCAGCGATAGCGTCGTCGTGTCTGGAGTGCCTCCTTGTATAACAGCAAAAAATATTAGTGAAATATTAAGAGGAATGAAGAGAGGCAAGTCGCCTGGACACGATGGCCTTAGTATAGAACATCTCGTACATGCTGGGTTGCATCTCCCGAAGCTCTTGGCTTTGCTGTTCACTATATGTATCAGGCACTCCTATCTGCCTGCGGAGCTAATGAGGACTGTGGTCGTGCCTATTGTTAAAAATAAAACAGGCGACATTACGGATAAAGGTAACTATCGACCGATCTCATTGGCAACAGTTATAGCGAAAGTGTTTGACGGTTTGTTGGAGCGACAGCTCAATAAATATCTGCAGATTCATGACGCACAATTTGGATTTAGACCGGGTGTTTCAACGGAATGTGCGATTCTGTCGCTTAAGCATACCGTCAGATACTACACAGATAGGAGTACACCTGTATATGCTGCCTTTCTCGATCTCTCTAAAGCTTTTGATCTGGTTAGATATGACATTCTATGGTCTAAGTTAACAGATGCCGGTATCCCACAAGAGGTGGTTAACATTTTCAAATTTTGGTACGACCATCAGACTAACCAGGTCAAGTGGGGGGGTGCGCTTTCGGATGAGTATAGGTTGAGGTGCGGTGTGCGGCAGGGTGGTTTGACCTCGCCAGCGCTCTTCAATCTCTACATAAATCAGCTGATTGTAGAGCTCGGCAGCACCGGTGTCGGCTGATCTATTGATGGTCGCTGTGTAAACAGCATCAGTTACGCGGACGACATGGTGCTGTTGAGTCCATCGGTGAGTGCACTCCGGAAGCTGCTGGGGATTTGCGAGAGCTATGCGCAGAGACACGGTCTGCAATATAATGTGAAGAAGAGCGAACTTCTAGTGTTTCGGGCGAGGTCACGAAAACCAGAGCAGGTACCGCCAGTGACGCTGGGAGGGATCGATCTTCGGAGAGTGTCTGAATTTAGATACCTTGGCCATGTGGTAACCGAGGATCTGAAGGATGACCTGGTCATGGAAAGGGAAAGGAGAGCCATTGCGGTCCGATGTAATATGTTGGCTCGCAGGTTCGCTCGGTGCACGTTAGACGTCAAAATAACACTTTTTAAAGCGTTTTTCCAGACGTTATACACGTGCGGCCTGTGGACCAACTATACGCAGAAGACTTACAATGCGCTCCGAGTGCAATACAATAACGCTTTCAGGGTGATGGTGGGGCTCCCCCGACACTGTAGTGCCTCGGCCATGTTTGCGTATGCGCCCACGGATGACTTTTATGCTGTCATGCGCAAACGAGTCGCATCGCTGATGCGCAGAGTTAGGGGGAGCGGCAACGTCATCCTGAGGGTGTTAGGTGATAAACCTGACTGCCCCATGCTGAGGCACTGGATCCATACGCATGTCTATGTACCTAGTGCCCCAGCATGCAACCGCAGATATTTAAATTAGTTAATTTGTTTTTTAAACTTTTATTTTGTGTATACTAACATAGTTTTTAAGTTTAATACTGTACTAACAACATTATATGGACACCAAAAAATGTCTGAAATAAACAAATTTCAATTTTAATTTTTAATTTAATTTAAAAAAAAAACACTATTTCGCATGTATCATAATTTTAGTGTGTGTATTGAAAAATATTTCTCTCTCCCTTTGAGTCGTATTCCTCATCGCTGAGGGTCGTGATCCCTTTCCATTAATCAAATAAAGGTAGGAGTTTTCTTGGGATAATAATGCAGTGGGCTCCCAGTTCCCACGTCCTTCCGCATACGACCCGACTAAACTCTTAGGTTTTTGTTACGATTATTATCAGATGTTAGTGATCATAACCAGGACCGACGGCTTAATGTGCTCTCCGAGGCACGGAAGAAACGCGAAGGCCAAATTTGAACCACCCATCCAGTTACCGACTTGGGACAACGTTACTTAACAATCGCAATCGACTGATATGCGTTGTCACAAAAACCTATCATACCTTAGAATAGGTAGTTATTCTAAGTATCATCATACTAATATTATAAATGCGAAAGTGTGATTGTTTGTTGGTTTGTCCTTCAATCACGCCGCAACGGAGCAACGGATCGACGTGATTTTTGGTATGGGTATAGTTGAGGACCTGGAGAGTGACATAGGCTACTTTTATAACAACGCGAGCATATGGGTGACGGTGTCGGTGACGCGACAAGTTTACCCCGGGGCTACCAAAAAGTGCTTGCTCAACGCGGCTAAAGAAGTTTTCACTCCAAAAATATTTACTTAGATTTTATTTTACATTCCTTCCAAAATATACCTGTAAACAGGTGACAGCCCTAATCCGAAGCTGTGGTAACAAGTAGGGTTGTAACGGAATTCGCCTCCGCCTCCGTCAGTGCGGAACTTTAGCAAGAAATCGTACCTCCGCTTCCGCATCCGCCTCCGCCATTTTTTTTGCGGAGTTGTAACGGAGGTTTATTTACGTTGACTTACAATGCGAGAGGTACAAATCGTAGCTGGTGACGTCAGTTACACCATTACAACAAGCAAAAAGGCAACTGTCCTTAGAAGAATCCTAAAAAAAATCAAATGTAGGATTCATCGCATCCTAAAGCACAGAAAATGGACGATGTGATCGGAGAAATCCACCTCCGCCTCCGTTTACCTTCGCATCCGCGGAGGTAAACTCCTTCACATCCGCATCCGCCTCTGCTTCCGCTAAGAACGCCTCCGTTACAACCCTAGTAACAAGTAATGCAAAGTGTGTTACAGTTCATTATACAATCACGTCACAGCCTCGTTCGAGAAACCCACGAGAATGTGTCGAGAATTTTATATGTCGCGGAATATGGGTAAAGTCACGAACTAATAATTAATTATGTTTAACAGTATGTCGACAATCTAAATCTAAACTAATATTATAAAGAGGAAAGATTCGTTTGTTTGTTTGTTTGTTTGTAATGGATAATTACTTTGCAATTTTCGTAAGGATCTCTAATTTTTTTGAAAATAAAATATAGCTATGTTACTCGCTGATAATGTAGCTTTCTATAGGTGAAAAGATTTTAAAAATCGTTTGAGTAGTTTTGAGTTTATCCATTACAAACAAACAAACAAACAAACAAATCTTTCCTCTTTATAATATAAGTTTAGATTTAGATTATATATGCTATACTTGAAACTAGGGTCCCTCTACCAATGTTAACTATGAAGTATCCAGTGGTTCGAGACTCTTCCAAAAATACTAGTCAGAAAGGCCGTATCGTAGTTTCTTTCTGTAGGAGACTGGAGAATTCTTCACAGAATAAAAAGTCATCATTCCTTATATCATGTTCTAAGTCACACTCAGTAGTGCGGTGCAACAACGTACAGCGCCATCTGTGATCAATTTTAAGAGTTAAAGCACTGAATATAATAGTTTATGTTTTAGTAGTATACGTAGATATATACGAAACTAGGCTAGGGCATACTAATGGTACCTTTTTAATATAATAAAAATAAATCGTTTATTTCTTTAATCTTTGAAAAAAGAAATTCACTACTTACGAACAATTTTAACTGTTAACTGCCTTGTTGGTCTAGTGGTTAGCATGTTCGACTGCGGCCAGCGAGGTCCCGGGTTTCGACTCCCGGGTCGGGCCATAAGTATTGGGGTTTTCTGACCATAAATTCTCAGTACTAGCCCGGAGTTAGGAAGTTCGCGGTGTTTCACCCCCGTGCCTCGGAGAGCATGTTAAGCCGTAGGTCCCGGTTATTATCACTAACATACGAGTAATAATAGTGGTCTCCAGTATTAGAGCAGCGTGATGGGTCTAAACTCTGATTCCCTCTCTTCTATGAGAGTGGAGGCCTGGGCCAAACTCTCTTTCTCTGCGTCGTATTCCTCATCACTGAGGGTCGTGACCCCTTTCCATTAATCAAATAATGGTAGGAGTTTTCTGGGGATATTAATGCGGTGGATTGTCCTTTCACATACGACTTTTCTAAGAGTATTTAGGTTTTTGTAACGATTATTAACAGATGTTAGTGATAATAACCGGGACCGACGGATTAATGTGCTCTCCGAGGCACGGAGGAGATAAAAAGGCCAAATTTGAACCTCCAAATATGGTCACCCATCCAGTTACCGACTTGGGTCAACGTTACATAACAATCGCAATGGACTGATATGCGTTGTCACAACTAGGCCACTCGTCCGTGCTGGGCCAAGCGTGGAGGTGGTACCTAGTACCTACATCTTAGGTAAGTTTAAAAAAAAAGTAGGTACGGTAAGTGTTTATGGCCAAATTGGCCAAGTCGAACCTCAAGCATTGTAATTTGTAGCTCCTACTTAAGCCGGTCGGATTACAGGGCCTATCGTACCCAATACAGGGGCCAAGTTATTCAGGCAGGGATTACAAATAACAATGCGTCAATTTGACTCACAAATATAGGTAGATTGTAATACCTCTACCTACCTACGTAGTACCTTCTCGTATTTTCTTTTTGATTTTACACGTTAAGTACCTGTACTTTTTAGGGTTTCGTAGCCAAATGGCAAAAAACGGAACCCTTATGGATTCGTCATGTCTGTCTGTTTGTCTGTCCGTCCGTATGTCACAGCCACTTTTTTCCGAAACTATAAGAACTATACTGTTGAAACTTGGTAAGTAGATGTATTCTGTGAACCGCATTAAGATTTTCACACAAAAATAGAAAAAAAAACAATAAATTTTGGGGGTCCCCATACTTAGAACTGAAACTCAAAAAAATTTTTTTCGTCAAACCCATACGTGTGGGGTATTTATGGATAGGTCTTCAAAATTGATATTGAGGTTTCTAATATAATTTTTTTCTTAACTGAATAGTTTGCGCGAGAGACACTTCCAAAGTGGTAAAATGTGTGTCCCCCCCTCCCCTTTAACTTCTAAAATAAGAGAATGATAAAACTAAAAAAAGTATATGATGTACCATGCAAACTTCCACCGAAAATTGGTTTGAACGAGATCTAGTAAGTAGATTTTTTTAATAATTTAAAACTTACTACAGGTTTGTACGGAACCCTCGGTGCGCGAGTCCGACTCGCACTTGGCCGGTTTTTTAACTTTACTGAAATCAATACAATAGAACTTAAAGCTAGCTAGCTAGCTGCTAGCCTAACCTAGATAGGTAAGCATTATTATCATCGATATATATTATGTAGGTACTAGATGGGCCCTTTCATAGAAAAAAAAATTGCCAGTCATAGGGACTGCCGATAGAATTGAAAACGAATATTTAAAATAAAAAAATATAAACCTTACAATTTAAAATATAAACCTTAAAACTAAAGGATTAAAGTTTAATTACGAATGTAGTATTTAAGACCTTTTGTCTACGTAACAACGCGAACATGGGGCAGCGAGGTGTCGGTGACGCGAATCCACAAGTTTACCCCTTACCAAAAAGTGCTCAACAATTTCAAAAATTGAGCGTCCGACCTGTGGAGCACGCTCCACACCTGTATAAGCCTGTGTTTGTCCCCGCCATAGCGCTGTCCCGCTTTTCAGACCAGATGGCGTTACTAAAAATAAGTCCACATTCTTTGTTTGACAGGGCTTGTCTATGTAAATTGAGGTCGTTGTTTGTAGGTAGTTTATGCTAACGAGCAAAAGCACGCTGTCTCCAATTAACAAACAGTAGGAACATGAAGGTAGGTGAGAAGTGTGGGGTAGTGCCGAGCGCAGTTATTACATAGGTACTAGGCAGGTGTGGGGTAATCTGAGGTAACATACGCGCGTCGGCTTCCCTTTGAGGTTTTTCTCTACAAAGCTGACGAGCTCGGTGCATAGTTTGTAGACTGTAGCATTGAGAGTTAACGTGGTGTTAGTTACGGAGTCCTCTTTTTAACCGACTTCCAAAAAAGGAGGTTATGAATTCGGCGAATTTAGATAAAATAGATGAAAATGAAAAAAAATGAAAAATGTTTATTATCCAAAAACAACTGTGACAATTTATCTTTCTGTCCTATGGTACCCACACTAGGTAATCCTGTATCGTGGGTACCTATGTCGCATTAAACAAATAAAGTAATTTACAGAACAAAATTGTCGCTCGGCACTTCAACACTGAGACTCTTGTTGCATTTTTAAAACAACATAATATCCAACTAACAATAAATAATGATGATTGAGAATGATTAATGCCCTTATGATAAGTGCAAGAAAAGTTTTTCAGTTGCGTCGTAATCCAATGAAACGAGCCATGGTAAAATTTTTGCTTTCGCTTGTTTTCGCTAACTACTTTATTGTAAATAAATGATTCAACGTAAGGACTAAATCGTCTAGCGAAACAGGATTTAATTTTGGGTAAAGGAATCTTAAATACACGTCGGTTTAGTAACATGTTGTATTCTTTTGAAGAAATGAATAAAATAGAAGAAAATAAATAAAATTAATACTTTAAATGCATGCGTAATGCGCCTCCACCGTATGATAGGTAAGTACTAACAATAGCTTAGGTAGGCTTCACACATTACGGAGTAAGTGGTAACCCTATACCGATTGTTTAGGCTTCCAATAGCTTATTTAGGTCTTCCCAGTGACGTCAGCACAGGTGTGCCGTCGGAGGTGGTCTCGAGCGCTGAACGCTGCGATATAATTTATCCTAGGGCTCTCGATTGGCTTTTTTTATCCACTACAAGTTAGCCCTTAACTGCCATCTCACATGATGGTAAGTGATGATGCATTCTAAGATGGTAGCGGGCTAACCTGTTAGGGGCATGGCAGTTATATTAAACCCATACCCCTATACGGTTTCTACACGGTATCGTACCGGAACGCTAAATAGCTTGGCGGCACGTCTTTACCGGTAGGGTGGTTACTAGCCACGGCCGTAGCCTCCCACCAGGCTCCAGGGGCTGGCACATTACTATACATTTAATACATCAGCAGGGCGATCATACTAATATTATAAATGCGAAAGTGTGTGTGTTTGTTGGTTTGGGATAAAAAGGATAAGGGAACGCCTTTATTTTCCGGGATAAAAAAGTAGCCTATGTCCTTCCCGGGGATAGAACCTATTCCTGTACCAAATTTCATCGAAATCGATTGAACAGATGGGCCGTGAAAGCGTAGCAGACAGACAGATGAAGTTTGGAATTATAAAAGGCTGAAACTTACATGTACATAGTAGCTGTAGGTACCTATTAAAACGCCTAAGTATGTTTAGAGTATATAGTAGGTTACTTTGAGGAAAACCGGAAGCTTTACATTATTTATATCCTTGTACTTTAGTAAATCCTGCCTGCACTCTTCCTGCACAACCTTTCTCACTGCCAAGGGTCACTGGTAGAGATCTCTTATAGAGATAAGTGTTTCCTTGTCCACTATGTTTCTGTTTTCTATGTATTGTATAACTTTTGGTACAAAATAAATTAAAAAAAAAAAAAAAATTAAATCCTTAGGATTCTCCCAAAAAGGGAAATAAGGAAAGTAATGGCTAGCAAAAGATCAAAGAATTCCCGTGTCTTAGGCGCTCGTTAATTAATTTGGTAATTTCGTATTGGTTTATAAAAACCTTTCCAAGAGCCTCGTTGGTTCGCATGTTCGACTGGAGATTACGAGGTCCTGGATTCGATTCTCAGGTCTGGCAATAAGTGGTTGGAGTTTTATGACAAGAAATCCTCATTACTAGTACAATGTTTTATTCATTGGGACGAATTAACCATGCGGGACGCATGATATCGACCATATTCGTTTCCCCTCTAGCCGCGAACTGGGAAGTTTCGCTATTATTATGATATTGTGTTGTCATGCCTTGTGTTGACTTTTTCATGTACTAGTGTCAATAATTATTGGACAGAAAAATGACAAGGCACTCTCCCCAGTCCCCTCGCCCCGCTAAAGTTAGTCGAACGTGATTTCATACATTTTTCTTACATTTCTTATCCCGTGTTTATTTCATCCAAGTTTATTCATAATAACACTTTAAATATCCTACTAAGTAGAAGATATTAAAAAGGGCTCGGAGCTACCGAAATAGGTGATGTTTTCACTCCCTTGCCTTGGAGAGCTCAGAGCACGTAAAGCCATTGCATTGATCCTGCGCATGATCCGTCTCCGGTCGTGTTGGATTTTCCATCCCGTCGGGTTAGATAAGACAGCAAGAGAGTGCACGAGTGAGAGAGTTTAGTCTGACCTGGTGGGAAGCTTCGGCCGTGGCCTGTTGCTTCCGGCAAACTCGAGCCGCCAAGTGATTTAGCGTGCCAGTATGATGCCGCGAAGAATCCAGTGGTATATATTTTGTGCTTTACGAAAATTTGCATCTGCCGGGCATCGAACCCGGGATTTTCAGCTTAAGTATTCACCATTTGCGTAGTCATGCTTCAAAACCTAATACAAAACTAAGTTGACTTTACGTAAAGTAATGGTACGGTATTTCAGCAGCACCCACACAAGCCTCTTTAGCTCAGTGGTAGAGCACTGGTCTCGTAAACCAGGGGTCGTGAGTTCAAACCTCACAGGAGGCAGGACTCTTATTGGATTTTATACGTTTTTCTTTACTTTTTACGTAAAAATTTGATAAAAATAAAATGAGTTATCTATAAAAGTTACTAACACAAATAATTATTATTCGGAATGTGCCTAGAATAATCCGCGCAAGTTACATACTTAGTTTTTTTTTTTATGTAAGAGCTGATATTAAGTTAAAAGCAAAGCTCGCTTTTTATAATTTATTATTAATTACTTACATAGATCATTTATTTAAAAAAAAAAAAACTAGAAATGATGATTACGTGAACGGTGAAATAAGTACGTATTACTATAAAAAAATGTTTTTGTTTCAGATTTGTGACATCACCGCCCTGAAAATCCCGGTATAATCTATAATAAAAAGCAAATTCATAAAATCATTAGACCGCTCCTTTTTAGTTTTGTCAACACAACAATCACAAAAAACATTCAGAAACCTTATCAGCAACGTTAACGTTAACGGCATTTAAAAAAATAACGACAGATTATTTTTTATGTAATTCATAATTACTTAGTGCTAATAAACAATAATTTAACAACTAATAAGTAATTTACATAAAAAAAACCTTTTTAGTGGCGATATTATAAAAAAAATACAGCACAGATAACTTTTTCGCAATGTTTCGCTACTGGCTATGTATCGTGAGTGCGGTGTATTTGGCGGGACAGTGCGGGGCCAACTCTTGTCGGGACGCGAGCCTGTGCTGTCCCGGGCGGGACAGCTCGTGTGTAGTGCAGAAGGCGCATCAGAACGCGATCATAGAGCAGCTGACTGACAAGCCGTGCTACTGCGACCACGC
The DNA here is from genome assembly GCA_917051295.2 of Erebia ligea. Classification (NCBI taxonomy): domain Eukaryota; kingdom Metazoa; phylum Arthropoda; class Insecta; order Lepidoptera; family Nymphalidae; genus Erebia; species Erebia ligea. The sequence goes on from OU785228.1 coordinate 16,925,018, forward strand.
CTGCTTGAAGCTTGGAGACTGCTGTCCCGACTTCAGAGAGACTTGCGGAGGTATGTATTTCACTAGTAGCACTGATTAAATTGATGATTGAGATTGATTTACGACCTTCTTGGAGCAGTGGTGCGCGCTGTTGTCTTATTAGCGAGAGGTCCCGGGTTCGGTCCCCGGCAGTGTCAATTTGGGAATTCCCCCGTTGACAAATAAAAGGGTCAATTTGGGAATTTATACTTTTGGATTTTTCTCTGGTATGGTCTGGTAGGAGGCCTCGGTCGTGGCTAGTTACCACGGCCGAAGCACAGGCAAAGACTAGAGGTGAGGCTTGGGTCAGATAATATGCTCCCTTAGTCCGCCCCTGTCGTAGGTATATCATACTAATATTATAAATGCGAAAGTGTGTTTGTTTGTTGGTTTATTGGAATGTTGGTTTGTCCTTCAATCACACCGCAACGGAGCATTAGGGATCAATAGTTATTTGTGTTATATGGGGCCAAAGAAAATTTTTGTTCCCCGAGGGCGCTATTTTGAATTCAGAGCGAAGTGAAGGATTCTAAAGTAGAATCCTGAGCGAAGCAAGAACGTGTAGCGAACAAAAAATTTGGCCCCGAGTGACACACACTATTTTTCATCATTACGTATGAGAAAAAGCTAGGAGTATCAACCTACTATGTATGGACATTACCTATACGTTTAAGCACCAATCAGAAGCACGAACGCAGACCAACCAGAAGATACTCCTATCAACCTTCTATGTATAGACATTAATTAGACGTATATTTAAAGTTTAAATAAAATGTAAAGACCTGGTAAAGACGTATATCCGATCAACAAATTGATCACGTGACTTCGGACCAATCAGAAGAGAGAAATGAAAAGTCCTATGGGCCTACAAATTACATTTTGCTCCCGCTATCATCTGAAGCCAATATTCGTTTTTCGAATAGGTATGATGAAAAAAAACTTAAACCACGCGGACAAAGTTGCGGGCATCAACTAGTAAAAAATGTAAGCGTGATAAAATGCCCGTATTATGACAGCTGGCTTTCAGGATTTCCTCTGTCTAACCATTTTAATATTACACAGGGGCTATGAGAAACGTATAATTTGATGGAATATTCATACTCCCACCTGGCGCTAATCTCTTGTATTAAATTTGGCACGTCAGCGGCACGCCACAATCGGAAAACACCTTTTTATATATTATTTTTTTGTTTTTTTTAATTCACTACAATTTTTTTTATAACTTTTGAGATTCACTACAAGTAAGCCCTTGACTGCGATCTCACCTGATTGTAAGTGATGATGCAGTCTAAGATGGTAGCGGGCTAACCTGTAGAGGCATGGCAGTTATATTAGACCCATGCCTCTATTCGGTTTCTACACGGCATCGTACCGGAACGCTATATCGCTTGGCGGCACGTCTTTGCCGGTAGGGTGGTAACTAGCCACGGCTGAAGCCTCCCACCAGGCCAGACCAGGGAAAATTCAGAAATTATAAATTCCCAAATTGACCCTGCCGGGGATCGAACCCGGGACCTCCGCACGTTAAGACAACAGCGCTCAACACAGTGCCACGGAGGTCGTCTCAAATTTAAACAAAAATGGAAAGAAAAATGCTACGCGTTCAAACCAAAGCCAAGTTCCCTCAGTTCACGAGATCAAAACACAATCGCAAAAAATGGAAGAAATAATAAAAATAGTACATTGTTACCCTAGGGATGAAAGTAACTTATTTAGTCCCGAGACGGGGTTTGGCGCCCGAGCGTAGCGAGGGGGCCTATAGTTCGAGGGACTAAATAAGTCTTTCATCCCGAGGTAAACACTGTGCTTTTCATTACGAATATAAGGAAAGTCAAAATAAAAAGTCTATGAATCAGTTGTCTTTACTTTATGAATAAAGTCTATCTTTCTTCTTGTCTATGGATGCACTCGGGTGTTAAAAAAAAAAAAAAAAAAAGTCGTGTTTCATTTGAACTCCAATAAAAATTCAGTTGAAAACGATTCTCCCTAGGGCTGAAAAGTATTACTTTCAACCCGCTTCTCAGGCAACTTCAAACCTACTTTCCGTGTATGAGTAATGAAAAAAACTTTTTAATCCTCTATGCTAATTTTATAAGTGCGAAAGTGTGTCTGTCTGTTAAGGTTTCACGGCCCAATTTCTCAACCAATTTTGTTGAAATTTGGAACAGGGATAGGTTGTATCCCGGGGAAGGACATAGGATTTTATCCCAGAAAATTGAGGAGTTCCCGCGGGGATCGAAAAAACTTCGTCCACATGAACGAAGTCGCGGGCAACATCTCGTAAAAAATTATCTGACTGAAAAAAAATTGAGCTCTACGATGAAACGTACACAGCACAGTAAACAGATACAACCAGCAGCGTCGGGCTAAAAGAAGTAGGTATAAAGTATCTGAATTTCTTGCCGGATCTTTTCAGTAGAACCTCTTTCCGAACCGGTGGTAGAGTCAAAACATGAGACTGCTCAAAGAAGAGATTGTCAATAAGACCGCCTTTGCACCCTTCTGTTGTATCTTTTAATCTTTCTGTTTATTGTCCTAGTTCTAAGTGTGTGCAATCGAGAGTTTATCTATCTATCTATCTATGACGTAACATAAGAGACACCTGTATGATCTATATGTAATAAATAAATTGAATATAGTCTGATCTGGTAGGTAGGTAGGTAAATTCATCATATTTAATGTTATAAATGCGAAACTATGTTTGTTTGTTGGTTTGTCCTTCGACCACGCAGCAAAAAAGCAACAGATCGAAGTGATTTTTAGCATGGATATAGTTGAGGACCTAGAGAGTGACACAGGCTACTTTTTATCCCGGAAAATTAAGAAGTTCCCGCGGGAATTAAAAAAACTTAAACCACGCGGACGAAGTCGCGGGTATCAGCTAGTTGAGTATAAAAGAAGATGCTCTCAAAAAAGATTGAAAAGGATATTGCATACTAAACAAAATTTATCACCCTTAGCGGTAAGGAGGTCATAACATCCCTCTGTGAGGTTACCATTTGTCGCACAAAGCCTTAGTATATGCGGGGTTATAAAACGCCTAATCCCCATATAATACCGACCCTCTGTCATAGTCTCTGGGTATAGGTTTCCATTGTAATACATAACGTACTATTCTGTGGTAATACGTTACCTATTACATAGGAATTTGTCAGTCGACTAGCTCATGCCCGCGACTTCGTCCGCGTGGTTTAAGTTTTTTGATTCCCGCAGGAATTTCTTAATTTTCCGGGTTAAAAAGTAGCCTTGTCACTCTCCATGTCCTAAACTATACCCATGCCAAAAATCACGTCGATCCGTTGCTCCGTTGCGGCGTGATTGAAGGACAAACCAACAAACCAATAAACCAACAAACAAACACACTTTCGCATTTATAATATTAGTATATGATTGCGAATGTCAAGCAACGTTGACCCAAGTCGGTAACTGGATGGGTGACCGAATTTGGAGGTTCAAATTTGGCCTTTTCGCGCCGGTCCCGGTTATTACCACCAACATTAGATAATAATCGTTTTAAAAACCTAAGAGTTTAAATACTCTTAGTCGAGTCGTATGCGGAAGGACGTGGAAACCCACCGCATTATTATTCCAAGAAAACTCCTACCATTATTAATGAAAAGGGGTCACGACCCTCAGTAATGAGGAATACGACGCAGAGAGAGAGAGAGACGTTACCTATGTCAAAAACGGGTCTTTCTGCTATCTAAATATTTTTTTTTTATCCACTACAAGTTAGCCCTTATAAAAAATATATTATTATTTTAGTTATATAAAAGGGAAAGGTGACTGACTGACCAATCTATCAACGCACAGCTCAAACCACTGGACGGATCAGGCTGTTTGGCATACAGATAGCTACGGAGGCATTCACTTAGAAATGATTTTTGAAAATTCAATCCCTAAGGGGGGTTTGAAATCTGTATAAAATCGTGAGCGAAGCCGCGAACACAAGCTAATTATTACTTAAACAAGGTTTTATTTATTTTTCTGCCGTGGTATTTAAGTGGATTCAAATTTTCTAACAAATCTGTCAAAAATGAGTTTAATTTTATGCTGCTCTGCTGTCTGTTCAACGACTTACGAGTACATTATAAAGCGTACACTATTATAGTTTATATACCACTCAATCGATACCTAATAAATAAATATCGATATTGATAACAGCAAATCAATATAAAAAATTGTCCGTTATAAACCGGCTTCAAAAAAGTAGGAGGTTTCCGAGGAAAGCTCAATCCGACGCGAGTTTTTTTCAGCTTATTTAAGATACCTCAAAGAAAGTTAAAACTATAACTTTTAGACGTCACAAATAAACAAAAAACATGTTTTATATTTTGACGGATCAAGCAAGGCAGTGGAAACGCGCTAAATCTCGTTTCATATTTCACCATCGTTTGCATACGCCTACAACATTTTTGTAATTTTTAATAACTGTTATTTTCAAGAGGGTGACAACGAATATAAAATATCCGGAACGATCACTCTCTAGGGCTTTTAAGCTTTTTTTTATGGAACGTTCCACTGTATTTTGCTTTTTCTAGAGGTCCCAAAAGCAACGTCTACGTTTAGTTATTCTTTTGAACCCCGACTCCGAGGGGATGTTATAAGTTTTAAGGCGAAAACACACAAGGGACAGAATAACAACCTCCTTGGCGCAGTATTGAGCACTGTGGTCTTAATGAAAATGAAAATGAAAATGAAAATGATTTGAAAACGGAACGCTAGCCGATACCGAGGGGTATGGGTTTTATATAACTGCCGTATCCTTAACATGGCTAACCCGCCACCATCCACTTACCATCAGATGAGATCCGCATATTTTGAAATTTCTGTGACAAACATACACATAGACAGAAGGACAGGACCAAACTAAAAATGCTCCTTATTTTACTACGGAACTCTGAAAATTTATATAACTAAACTAGAAACTAGAACGGAGTTAAAGGCTGCATAAATTTCTTTGCTTTCTTAAGAGCGCTTTTCTCTTCGTCGCAAATTAATTCAACCCCGCATCGTGTGTGATGAGAATTGTGTCAAATGAGTGTGACGGTGCGTGGCTGCGGAGACTAATGAGGCCTGAAAGGGGTTTATCACGAACCTCTTTTCACAACACTAATTAACTTTTTTTATTTGAAGATCTTGAGAAAATTTGGCCTAAAGAATTAGGTGTTTAACATTTATGTTGCCGTCGCGCTGGGCCTGAGCGACCCGAAGCGAGACCGATAGGGCCAACCGCATAGCAGGTTGGACTGATTTATAGTTTAGGTAGAAAACAGACGAATTGTTACTTTCGTATTCTCATGTTTCGTCCATCAAAACTGGGCCGATTTTCATATTGTTTTTAACATGAATCTAAATAGGATGAAGTTTTTTTTAAATTTATAGCAATATAGAATGTAGAGCGTTTTTTTCTTCGTCGAATATTAATTCAGCCCCGCATCGTGTGTGATGTTTCAAATGAGTGCGACGATGCGTGGCAGTGAAGACTAATGACGCCTTAAAGGGGTTTATCATGAACCTCTTTTCACATCACTCATTAACTTTTTTATTTGAGCATCTCACAATAAAATTTTAAGAAAAAAGTTGGCCTAAATATTGCAGTCGCGCTGGGCCCAAACGACCCGAAGCGAGGACCGATAGGGTCAATCGCATAGCAGGTTGGACTGATTTATACTCGTCGTTTAGGTATACTTATGAACAGTTTTTATAACAGACGAATTGTTACTGAAAATTAAAATGAAATTATCTATTTCACGTAGGACAACTTGTACCACTTATAAGTCGTACCTACTTGCGTATTCCCCTGTTTTCTCTATCAAAACTCAGCCGATTTTCATATTGTTTTTAACATGAATCTTGAATCATTTAAGGATGAAGTTTTTTTAAAATTTAAAGCAATATAGAATGTAGAGCGTTTTTTTCTTCGTCGAATATTAATTCAGCCCCGCATCGTGTGTGATATGTGTCAAATGAGTGCGACGGTGCGTGGCAGCGAAAACTAATGATGCCTGAAAGGGGTTTATCATGAACCTCTTTTCACATCGCCAATTAATTACTTTTTTAAATTGAAAATCTTGAGAAAATTTGGCTTAATTAATAGGTGTTTAACATTTTAAATATTGCCGTTGCGCTGGGCCTGAGCGACCCGAAGCGAAGACCAATAAGGGAAAACTGCATGTTGGGCTAATTTCATTTGTATTCTCCTGTTTGCTCCATATTGTTGATTTTTATATTGTTGTCAACACTAATGAGATAAAAAATAAAATTCACGGAGCAATTTTTTCAGAGAAAAGCCGTTAGGTGGGTACCTTTTTAAATATTTAAATTGTTAGTCTGCAGCATCTGGGCAGATTACTTATACTGCGCAAATAAAATAAGGGAGGATCTAAAATTGTTTTTTTGCTTATAATTTGTTGAATTTTTTGGACAGAGTGCTTACCTTGTTTTTGGGAAAAATAGTATTCACACATAAAGTCAAAGGAACATGAATAACAACCTGCAAATTCGTATATCATTTTGGTGGAAAACCTTTGGAAAACATTCATTCTTATTCGAAACGAAAAATATACCTCAAAATGCTGTTGTCTGTCACGGGCCACGGCCCATCACATACACGAGTTTGATTAGGTAACATAGCTCTTGCATCACGGATACGGATAAATATACGTCATAATATGCTTCTTTTTATCCTGGAAATATTCCCAACGGATTTTTAAAAAAAGTGTGTGTATGTGCAAACACGGCAGAAGTGAAACGTCAGAAAAGTAGCCTACGAGAGAATGAGATAAATAAATAACTTGTATTCTATCTCATTCTCTCGCAGGCTAAATCATACTAATATTATAAATGCGAAAGTGTGTTTGTTTGTTGGTTGGTTGGTTGGTCCTTCAATCACGCCGCAACGGAGCAACGCATCGACGTGATTTTTGGCATGGGTATAGTTGAGAACCCTGGAGAGTGACATAGGCTACTTTTTATCAAGGAAAATTATGGAGTTCCCGCGGGAATCAAAAAAACTTAAACCACGCGGACGTTTGTTTGTTGGTTGGTTGGTTGGTCCTTCAATCACGCCGCAACGGAGCAACGCATCGACGTGATTTTTGGCATGGGTATAGTTGAGAACCCTGGAGAGTGACATAGGCTACTTTTTATCAAGGAAAATTATGGAGTTCCCGCGGGAATCAAAAAAACTTAAACCACGCGGACGAAGTCGCGGGTATCAGCTAGTAAAACATAAAAAGCAATTAACAAATCAGACTTTCTTCTGCTACATTTAAACAATCAAACAGAAAATTACAAAAATGGAACGCTTTGTATACACGTTCGTCCGGTGGCGCCACATGTACAGTGGCGACAACTTCCGTTTCATCGCATTTTCGAATCACAACGATTCTAAAAAAGTTTCACTTCAAAAAACCTTAATCCACGCGGACAAAGTTGCGGGCATCTTCTAGATTCTAGTTTATAATAGTTTCTCCACTAATTTTAAGCATTGTTGTAAAATATATTATTAAAACCAAGCTTGCACACTTTATTATTTTTTATTTTAATCAGTTTTTTAGATTAACAAAAATGTTTGGCTGTTGTCTGTCAGAGTGTGTAGAGACCACAGATCAGAGAGTTATCTGTGGTAGGCCCATATTACACTATACTATATATAGGATTAGGATCCTATTTCGCACCATAGATCATCATCCTAGAAATATGCTATACTATATTTCTAGAATGATGATCTATGGCGCGAAATAGGTTCCTATATATAGTGTAATATGGGCCGTAGAGATAATATAACAATGATTTTGCTATTTCATAATATTTTCCACGCACGGAGGTGAGCCCTGCACCCTTTCCTCGTGTTAGATTTAATATGGGGTGTCAAAAAACGCCCACACTCTATTATATTCGCGCACAATTTCACAGCGAATAAACAATTTGCTGTTCAATTTATCTTTTGTCTATTATAGTAACATTTTTTGCCACATTTGCATGAGGGAGTGTTTTTCTCCTTTGCATCATCACGTTCAAAGTATCTATTGGCAGGGCTTTTATTATATTCAACGCATAGACTTTATATCACTACTTATCTTCTCTTTTAAATCCATACTAATATTATAAATGCGAAAGTGTGTTTGACTGTCCGTCTGTTGTGTATGTATGTCTGACAGACAGACATACATACACAACAGACGGACTTCTACGCTTTAACGGCTAATTTTTTCAACCGATTTGGATGAAATTTGGTTTATAGAGAGTTAGTAACTATCTTCAACCGCCGAGTTTCTTGCTAGTTCTTCTCGGTAGGAATGGCATTCCGAACCAGTGGTAGATTCATTCGACGATTCGAAAGTAGGTACTTGTAAAAGTTTATTTGAATAAAAACCATTTGAATTTTGAATTTTGAAAGTATCCCGTGGAAGGACATAGGCTACTTTGCCAAATAATGCCAAATTCGTATGCTGTTTTCTAGACATACCGTACCTCTAGGTGCTACAACTGTCACTCCAGCTGAGTCTGGCATATCGGGCGTCACTATATAAACTTCTTTTTTAAAATTTTTCCTTCTTTATTGCCTCCGACATGGCGATCAGAGACTGTGTGAACTTACGCTGCGCGTAGTACATACCCCCTTTTTCCCACTTGGCCCTTTCACAAACGGTGTCGAGGCACTCTCAAATTTAATTTCATTCAAGCTCAATTTAACTCGGGGCTCGTAACAAATTTGTGTACAACTTTTCCGGGTCTCCCCTTTAAAAACACGGAACATTTTTCTTACGGCGCGGCGCTAAATGAAATATCGCTAAGCCCCGGCTAAGCCTGACTTATTTTTGGCACTTTCAAAATGATAATATTCATGTTTCGTGCACTTTGTTGTTCTTTTATACCTCAGCGTAAGATATTCTTATAATGGACAGTGTTTCTAATACAAATTATTATAAGATCAGACTCCGCACATACTTTTGTATACACCTCCAAGCTTTTGTGCCAGATTGAAAGAATTTTTCGTTCCGGTCGTGCCGTGTGGAAACCGAATAGGGGTATTCAAATTCAAATTCAAAAGTCTTTTATTCAAATAGACTTTTTACAAGTGCTTATGAATAGTCGAATGAATCTACCACTGGTTACTACACTACCAAGAAACTCGGTGTCGGAAGAAAGTTTGTCAGACTGTCCGCTACACTTTAACGGGCCATCTTTTCAATAGATTTTGATGAACTATGGTACAGAGATAGAGAGAGAGAGAGAAAGAGGGAAAGGCATATTGTTCTTTTTATCCCAGAAAATTAAAGATTTCCCGCGGGAGTCTTAAAACCGTAATCCACGTCGAAGTCGCGGGCATCATTCGACTATTCAAAAGCACTTTTAGAAAGTCTACTTGAATAAAACTATTTGATTTGATTTTTGAATATTCGCATTTATAATATTACTAGCTTATGCCCGCGACTTCGTCCGCGTGGTTTAAGTTTTTATCCCCACAGGCACTCCATAATTTTCCGGGATAAAAAGTAGTCTATGTCACTCTCCAGGTACCTCAACTATACCCATGCAAAAAATCACATTGATCCGTTGCTGCAGTGTGATTGAAGGACAAACTCTATTTAACAGCCTTGGGGATCGAATTTTCAAAAATGGTGAAACACGTACTTCTTCATATTTAATCGAAAGCTCAAATATCAAGTTTCATGGCTTTTACTTAAAAAATGAATGACTTTCATGCAAGGTTTCAAAGTTCCTACAACTTGAAAAATATCGTGAGAAATGTAGGACTTTCATACAAACTTTCAGCCCTTAATTCACCCCATTGGAGGTCGAATTTTTAAAAATAGTGAATTACGTACTTCTTCATCTTTAACTGGAAGTCCAAGTGCTAAGTTTCACGGCTATAACTTAACTTTCATGCAAAATTTCAACCCTTATTTTAACCCTTTGGGGGTAGAATTTTGAAAAACTGTGACACATGATCTTCTTTATTTTTTAACGAAAGCCAAAATACCAAGTTTCGTTGATATAATTTGAAAAACGTTCCTACAAACTTTCATCCCCTATTTCATTTCCCCTTTGGGAATTTTCAAAAATGTTGAGACACGTACTTCTTCATATTTAACCAAAAGCCCAAATGCTAAATTCATGGCTATAACTTAAGAAATGAAGGACTTTCATACAAACTTTCAACCCCTGTTTTACCCCTTTGGGGGTGGAATTTTGAAAAACTGTGACACACGTACTTCTTTATTTTTTACTGGTAGCTCATATACCAAGTTTCATGGATATAACTTGAGAAATGACGGACTTTCATACAAACTTTAACCCCCTATTTCACCCCTTTAGGGGTGGAATTTTGAAAAATCCTTCCTTAGTGAGCGCCTACGTCACAAAAGGAACCTACTGTCAAAATTTCAAGTTTCTAACCCCAGCGGCTTAGGCTGCGCGTTGATATATAAGTCAGTCAGTCAGTCAGTCAGTCAGGACTTTGAATTTTATATAAATAGATTAGTTTTAGGTATAGTAATCGACAAAAGTCGGCCTCACCTTTAGTCCGGTAAACGTTACTATGGCGCCTCCAGTACTTGAGCATTAAACTCATTGTCAAGTCCTATCAATGATAAAGATTATTCATATCTGAGTCACAGGGTCTGTCGTAATAAACCCCGCCGTTGCAAAGGTCTAATTACTAATGTTGCGAGTGCCACAGTTTCAGCCGAGTCATAATAATTTATGCAGCGCCTTTCCCTGCCGAGTTCGGTCTTAATTACTGCCTTCATTAAAAATTAACAGGTATCACTAATTGCCACGACTCGGATACTGTTAGCTGGGCTGTTAGTTTATTTGCAGGATGAAACATTGTAAAATTTAATGTTCCAAATCCGGCCTTAGCGGAGGCTCTACCTCTTCTTAACTTCGTAAGAATGATTTGGTAGGCTGGTCATTGGTAAACAGAGGCCCAATTGTCTAAGAAAATCATTATCATTTGAGGGCTTAAAACGTATTTTACTCGAACTGTTTAATGTTTAATGCTTTTAAACGTGCAGGCATCTATAAACTCCTGAAATATTTCGAATTAATACATTTGACAAACGTTTACGATTTCGATTTTTTTACACAATTGGGGGGCAGGTTTTTAGGTTATTAAATCGAAGAATACAAATAACTCAACCAAATATAGATAGCTAGTATATATATAGATTCCTAGGTACCTGATGCGAGTTGATCAAACAATAAGCTAATATTTAAAAAAAAACATTTTTAAAAACAAGCTTTTATGGACCGCTATATTGTATTAAGTGTGACATCATTTCATTCGTATAAAATGCAACCCCTTTTAATTGATACCCTGGATCACCCTGGATACGTAGCCTGGATATCATGGGTGTGAATAAAAAAACAACTAGTCCGTCATCTTTGGAATGGGATTCCGCCATATTGGATTTAGAGTAACGTCACATATTGTATGGTCATCCAAACTATACGTGTAAATCAAATTTCAGCTCGGAAACCGGGAAGTGGGTCAAAAACTAGCAAGATTTGATACCGTAACAGGTGAAACTAAATAAAACGGCATTCCGAACAAGTGGTAGATTCACTCGACGATTGAAAAACACATGTCAAAGTCTACTTGAACAAAAAATAAATGAGTTTGAGATGAAGAGCTAATAAAACACATTTGAAACCCCGCAAACTATTTCACTGGAAATATCGGCGAGACTGGTTAAAGTTCGTTAATCAAATCAATTCAACAATTTTGTCTGATATTTAGACCACCTACTTGCATTTTAGTCGAACATTCGCTGAAAGTTTTTACGCAAGCGATACGTACGCTTACTCCCAGTTTTAACATTGCAAATACGATTGATCGACGAGAGCCTTCGATCGCATTGGCGTCAAACTAAAATGAACCTTAGTTGCATTGATTTAGAGCTCAATTTCGTGTATGCATTCACAGTGAGCGCTCCAAACGGTACGTTTCGAAATTTAAATCTTTTGCACTGGATTTGTGGCTCTAAATCAATGCAATTAAGGTTCATCTTAGTTTGACGCAAATGTGATCGAACGCTCACGTCGATCAATCGTATCTGCAATGTTAAAACTGGGAGTAAGCGTAACGGCATCGCTTTTTGATTCGAACGTTCTCTTCTATAGGCTTAGTTTAAGTTTTAACATTGCAAATTCGATTGATAGTAAACAAGCGTTCGATCACATTGGCGTCAAGTAAAATAGACCCAAAAGTACTTGATTTAAAGTCACAATTTCAGTACAACCGCTTTTGATTTCGATACGTTTCCGCATAGATTAAGGATTAATCCTGCCTCCCGATTGTGTAAGGAAATTGTAAACGTAATCGTTTGTCAAACGGATAATTCGACCTGTTCGAATGATCATAGATGCCTGCGTGTCAATAACCATGTATGAACTCCTTAAACAGTTCGAGTAATACGTTTTAAGCTGTCAAATGATTACGATTTGCTTAGACAATTGGGCCTCTAATCGCTGATTGAGATCGCTCCTGCGCAGCGGCGACCAATCCTAAATCTATGCATTTTCGTTTGCAGTGCTTGCTGTGAATCCATACACGAAAATAAGCTCTAAAACTAATATTACGGTTAATTTTTCTTTGACGCTATGTGTTCGAACGCACGATTACGCGTGTTCGACGCTCGATTACAATCAATTCAATTTGCCATGTTAAGCGTACGTATTAAACTTCCGAAAGTTATTATAGAACTTTGAATAATCCCGACAAGTGATAGAGTTGGTTAAGGAATTTTAATTGAACCAGAATTTCACTAGTTTATAGAGTACGAATGTGCCAGAGAATCAAAATAAATTAAAGTAGGTAAATAACCACAGCGTAAGTATAAATTCATACAGTGGGTGGACGTAGTCGTACAGTGGGATTAACTTTTAGGCCCGTAGACATTTGTCTGTGGCATTATAGCTTCCGAACGGATAAAAAGATTTTGATCTTGTACGCCACACTCAGTGGTAGAATACAAGAAACTTTTATAATTGTAACACCTTTTATACCTACTGTATTCACAAATAAATAAATGAAATGAAATGAAATGATCTAGTTTGTTTTTGTTTGAAAGGTTACTTGATCGAGATTCGAGAGTGTTCTTAACTGTCCTAATTCAAGATACCTAATCTGTTCAGCCATTTGAAGATCACCTCTTCATCACCTCTTTTCTATGTGAGCAACGATCGATCTGATTGATTTGAGCTATCCTGTTGCTATCTATGTGTCGGTTTTTTTTACTGTGTAAAAACTCTATACTTATTATTCAAACCTTCTGAAAGCAAGTAGATTACTATAGTTAAAGAAACATTAAAATGGGCCTATTGGTTTCCGAGAAAATCGTTAACAAACAAAAATTCATACATACGGGTCGAATGCACAACTTCCGTTATGGAGTCTGTTAAAAATCCTACGGCTTCTTCATTCCCAGTATCTTCAGACGTTAGTTACTAGGTCGTACGTTTACGCTAAGAAGGGTCTTAGCTACGCAGTATCGAGGTCAGGTAACCTGCAAGCCTTAGACAAAGCCTGCCTTTAAGTAGTCGCTAGAAATAGTTCTTTCATATCACCATAAGTACTCTTAGAACCTTATTACCCTTTGAATGTTATGACATAGGTAATAAATGATAAAGGAAAGGGTACGAGAAAAAGGTCAGGTGGGTTACTGGTACTGCAGCAGTATAATTTCAAAATGACAGTATAATGTCACGTACCCATCGATATATACATGTAGGTACTAGATGGGCCCTTTCATAGAAAAAAATTGGGCGTCCGACCTGTAGAGCGCGCTACACACCTGTATAAGCCCGTCCTTGTCCCCGCCATAGCGCTGTCCCGCTTTTCAGACTAGATTGCATTAGTAAAATAAGTTCACATTCTTTGTTTAACAGGGCCCGTCTATGTAAATTGAAGTCGTTGCACGTACCTTGATGCCCCTAAAATAAAGATTACAATTCTAAAACACAGTCGTCAAAAATATTAAAACAAAACGGCCACCAAAAAAAAAATCGAGGTAGAACAGAAATAGAAGTCCTTTTTTATCCCGTAAATAGAAATAAATAATGGAAACGTGACCGAATGTACGTCCTATCACGTGGCGACCGTGTTAACCGACCGAGTAAATGTCCCTCATCATTCTTCGGCCATGAGGGCAGGATGTCGTCATTCTGAAATACCCACTTCATGAGGGAATGTATAAATGGGTGGGTTGTATTGCACACTTCATTTTTAGAAGGGAAATGATTATTATGACCACTATGGGTATAGATAGGTCGCTCTAACGTGTTCTGCGCTTGAACCATTTTATTTTTTAAAATTCTACTACATTTAGCCCTTGACTGCGATCTCACCTGATGGTAATTAGTAATGATGCAGTCTAAGATGGTAGCGGGCTACCTGTTAGGGGTATGGTAGTTATATTAAACCCATACCCCTCGTTGGTTTCTACTCGGAATCGTACCAGAATCTTATTAAATACTAGATGATCGTCCGCGTCGATTGATTTTTTTTCATTTCCGCGGGAATCCTTAATTTTCTGGGATAAAGTATCCTTCTCCGGGACGTAAACTATCTTTATAAAAAAACATCAAAATCGGTTGAAAAAATGGGCCGTGAAAGCGTAGCAGACAGACAGACACATTTTCGCATTTATAATACTAGTATGGATCTCTTTATACCTAATAGACAATGACCGCCGTGGACGAAATTCAGTCGAGAGTATATTTTTTTTATGCCGTAACAGACAGACAAAACTTTTGAAAGATACTGTCTTTACTTGGGCTCTGTATCGATTAAGTTTTTACCATTATTTATAAAAATATTTTTAACTAGCTGATTGTATTTGTTTGTTGGTTTGTACTTGAATCACGCCGCCACAGAGCAACTGACTAACGTGATTTTTTACATGAGTATAATTGAGGACGGAGAGTGACATAGGTTAAGTACTTTTTATCCCGAAAAATTAAGGAGTTTCCGTGGGAATACTTAACACTTTTTTACGCGGACGAAGTCGCGGGTATCATCTAGTTTATTATAATTTTCAAGTATTAAGCTTGGAAATTTTAAATGAATCAGGGAGTTCCACGGAAAAAAAAACTTTCCGCCAGAGATATTATCGTGTAACATGGTATTCCTGACATAAATATCAAAATACACAAACTCCAAGTATTTTTATATTAAAACGATAACCATCGTTGCCAAAGCGGGCGCTTGTTTGTTCAAATAAAGTCGGGGCTGGATAAATACGAGATAGGAGAAAGTTACACTTTTGCGGTTCTTGCTTCCCGCCAACTGCGGTTACAACCATTGATGTTGCCTTTAACTTACTCGAACTCGGGGTTACAACCATTGATGTTTCATAGAGCTTACTTGAACTCGAAGCCTAGTGGGAGATTTTCTTTCCATTCGATCGCGACAACGTTAACTGCAATTTGTATCGAATTGTCAAGCGTTCAGATGGCGTTCGATTAATTCCATTTAACTTAATTTTTAATTCTCATTTTATTTGATCTACCAACATAATTATATGTTAGAAGTATACAAAATGATAAATGTCTTAGGCACTAGGTACACATGCAATTCACCATGAAGGTAGATAATTAAATGGTAGTTAACGTTCGCGATCGAATACGTAAAACGCTCCCACTCAGCCTGCTGAAAACAACCCGTGTGGTGTCGTTGGACACCCCGTAAGAACGTACTTAGTTGCTTTCGCTATTAAAAAAATTGAAACAAAAATAAAAAATTGGCGAATTTCGTGATGGGGATTCGAACCTGTACGAACTCCAAAAAGTAATTTTAAATTCTATTTAAAGCAAATCGTAATCATTTGACAGCAAACGTATTACTCGAACTGTTTAAGGAGTTCATACATGCTTTTTGACGTGCAGGCATCTATGAACTCCTTAAACAGGACGGATTATCAGTTTGACAAACGATTATACCATTATGAGATCGTAATGGTAAGGAGATCCTTACAAAATCGGGGGGCTGGTTACTAAACAAAATAATAACATGCCCGCGTGGAATGGTTGCCACCATTCCACGCCAACTTGGCCGTATTTCCGCGCTGGACTGATCCTTTCAGCCAGGCTGATCCTTTGCGCAAAAAAAGAGCGAGAAATTATGAATTCTCACATTTCCCCTACTGGGAATCGAACACGGTACCCTTCCACTAACAAAGTCACACACAATAAAACCACTGACCACTGGCCCTGGGTCAGGTCTAAAGCATTAAAAAGTTTGTAGAGGCTCTAAGTCTTATTATACTTCTAACCCTCATAATGAGGCCAGTTCTACCCAACGTCCGCCATTTATTTAATGCTCAGTAGGGTTAGTGTAAGATCTTAGACCCATATGTAACATAATATTATAATTTGAACGAAGTACCTATAAAAGCATTGTTTTAAAGCTTACGTTTGTGTAAATATCTACAGTCGGGGCATCAAGCAGAAACCTCGCGAAATTAAAATAGGCGGATCTGAATTTTGACTTTAGATCAAGATCTTTTAGGTCCATTTTATTCTGACTATTTCGATTGAATCTCATACTAACCACATAGAAGCCTCACGTACGACAGTGGATAGTGTAAAGTATTACAGACTTCGAAATCCTGTGAATCAAGGTACCTACTTAAAGCGGAAGGAAATGCTAGTCTTTATAAATAAATAAATAAATAAATAAATAAAACTTTATTTCGAGCGACAATGACTCATATTTTGTTAGTTATACAAACTTATTTCCTATGTTAGTACCTATCCTAAAAAGCTAAACCTAATAACTAAAACTAAACCTAAATACGAGTCATCGCTGTGCCATTCCGTTAGAAATAGCACAACAAAGACCCACATATATGCAGTCCAATCTGCTGGCAATCAACTTCAGAATGCTATTGGTGCTGCCCCGCACCCTGCGCACCAAGGCTCCACATCTTTTACGCATAGTGGCATAAAAACAGTCAACTTGCGCCCCGGCGAACATCCCTGATGCACTACAGAAACGAGGCAGCCCCATCAGCACCCTGAACGCATTGTTAAACTGGACACGGAGAGCGTTGTAAGATTTTTGAGTGTACTTGGCCCACAGGTTGCACGTATAGAAAGAAGTGCAATAGGCTTTAAATAAAGTGATCTTAACGGCGCTAGAGCACCGCACAAACCTGCGAGCCAGCATATTCGCTCTCACTGACAACGCCCTCCGCTCTCTCTCGATATCAGTATCATCTTTGAGGTCGGGAGTCAATATATGCCCAAGGTATTTGACTTGATACACCCTTTGTAGTGCAGTACCATTGAGCAAGATGGGTGGAACTTTATTGGGTGCCTTACCCTCGGCCTCAAATACCATCATTACACTTTTTTTGACATTATAAATTAAACCATGCCTTCCCACATAAGCCTCACATATGGCTATCAGTTTTCTGAGACCACAAATCGACGCACTCAGCAGCACCATGTCGTCGGCGTAGCTTATGTTATTTACGCAAACTCCGTCTATGTAACAGCCGACCCTGGTGCCGCTGAGCTCGCCGATCAATTCGTTCACGTACAGGTTAAAGAGCGTTGGTGAGCTTAACCCCCCCTGCCTCACCCCGCACTCCAACCCATACGGTCGCGACAAGGCTCCTGCCCATCGAACATAGTTGACCTGGTTTCCATACCAATATTTGAAGATATTGGTGAGTTCTGGAGGTATGCCAACTTCTTCCATTTTTCTCCATAAGATATCATATGAAACCAGGTCAAAAGCCTTCGACAGGTCTAGGAAGCAAGCATACACTGAAGTCTTACGCCTAGCATAGTATGTGACAGCATGCTTAAGACCCAGTATGGCGCTCTCTGTAGACAATCCAGGTTGAAAACCAAACTGGTTGTCATGCGGGTTTATGAACTTATTTAATTGGGTATTAAGCAAGCTGTCAAACACCTTCGAGATGACCGTAGCCAGTGAGATAGGTCTATAGTTATTGTTATCTGACAGGTCTCCGGTCTTGTTTTTCACAATAGGTACAACTATGGTACGAATCATCTCGCTAGGCAAGAAGCTGTGCTCAATGCTAAGACCATCATGGCCCGGGGATTTCCCTCTTACCATATTTTTGATGGTATGTGCAACGTCTATGCATTTAAATTGTATCCCCACTGCCATGTCGGCCTCAACCTTAAGCATCGATTGTGAAGGCCCCCGCGGTGATTTCACAAAGAAATGGTCCATAAAAAGATTTGAAATCTTGTCAGGCTCAGACACGCCACTGACACTCACGGGAAGGGACGGCCTAATGTTCATCTTGTTAGTGTTTTTCCAAAATCCGCGGAAATCTTTTCTAGAATGATGCGAGGCCAGAATATCCATTTTGATCTGTTCTTGATGGTTTTGACACCATTTTAAACGCGATTTGAAAATTTTTCTAGCCTCACACATTTCAATATAAACGCGTCCTGCGGTTGGTTTACCGTATAACAACCACACCAAATATTTTTGCCTAGCCTCTCCGTGTGCTTCAGCTACATGCTTATTCCAGCCTATGACTTTCTTGTTAAGTACGCGGTTATCTCTCTTTCGACCCACCACGGAAGATTCCACCAAGGCTTGAACGATGTCATTGTACAGCTTTGTAATAACATGTTTATGTCCTAACTCATTACACATACGATCACAGCAATTGTGAAGCTCATGAGGGAAGTCAATCAGTCTTAACCTCTCGTGACATTCTCTCTGGTATGTGTCTATTTGTTCGTGATTTCTCTCTCCCCAATAAATTTCACTAAGCGAGCTGTTTGTAACCGGTTTCTTTGGTAATATCACGTTTAAATTACATTCAACAACCAGAGGGAAGTGGTCAGACCACAATACGTCGTATAATACATAAATATTACGAACGGAGTCTAAAGCGGCTTTGGTAGCTAAGCAGTGATCAAGCCATCGCTTGGACCCGTGGGCTTCACTTATGAATGTGTAAGTGTCAGACATTAAACCTAGCCTCTCAGTGTCTATACAAGTCCATTCTTGCTCTCCACAGAACTGAATAAGCTCGTGATAAAACCGCTCGGAAGGGTGCGCATGTCTTTATGTTAGCTGTCTATACGATTAGAAGATAATATTGTCAGGTTCTTGTTTATGTTCAAAGATTGATTATACTTACGTAATTATCTTAGGAAAAGTGAGATTAAGTACTAATTATTATAGTTTGTATATCTATTTTCACTCAATCGATACGCTGTAAAATGCTACCATAATCTATTTCTCTATAATACTCCATCTGTCCGTCTGCCTCAACACAAACGTTGCACCAATCAGGCAATATTTCGCGTATCGATTTAGCATAATAATACGAAGATTATCAAAGCCTCGATGCCGAAATATCGAATCGGCTTGCATTTCAAACAAAGGTTAATACCCGGTATTAATCCACATATTCAGACGAGATATTATGCTGAAATTATATTGTCTTGATCAAATACAGTGCAAGATAAATCATAATAATAGGGTACTTATATACCTAGTTGATTTATAAGGTTCCAGGCAAAGTGACTTCACCCCCCGAACGGGTCCGAAACTAGTCGGGCATTTTTCCGACAGAACACGTGAGTTTATCCGGGAGTTATGTATAGTTTTTTTTTAAATCTTTTATTTAAAGGCTTTTACATGAATAGCTGCATGTCAGCCTTATCGTACCCAATATAAATTACAAACTTACAACAGAAACAACAAACAAGCATTACTTAATTAACAATAATCTGAACAGATTGAACGCTGCGTCAGAATTAAAAAAGCATTACTTAATTAACAATAATCTGAACAGATTGAACGCTGCGTCAGAATTTAAACCGTGAAGGTAAGACACCAATGTGCAATCTGTTCAGACGTAAACCTTCAATCAATTGCTCTCTACCTGATTGATATCGGGCACATTCCACCAACAAATGATACACATTTGTATAGTTATAAAGCGACTTCAAATTTGAATTCCAATTTTATATTTTTTTTATAAAAGTTTTATAAAATTGGGTATGAGTCTGCGTCCGTACATAGTTGAAATTCCACGGACGCGTACAAAGCGATTTGCTTCCTCGTTTCTAATTCGAACCGCTAGGATATGGAACGCCCTTCCGGCTTCCGTTTTTCCATCCGCTTATGATAATGGTATCTTTAAATCAAGAGTGAATAGGCGTCTTCTAGGCAAACGCGCTCCACCTTAGGCTGCACTACTTGCAACAAGTCTGATTGCAGCTAAGCGTTAGTCTATATACCACCGCCACTACTATTATTCCACAACCCATTTTAAACTTGCCTATACACAAAGAGCAACGGCGAAATTATTATTGACCACATTTACTAAATCTTGATTGTACACAAGTAAGGTAAAGACGAAACTAATTTGCTTATTTTTTTAAATTTGATCAAGTACCTATTCACCTTAATTAATTGAACCTAGATAAAAAAATAAAATATTTAGGGAATCTTTTTTGATTATTTAGTTCCCGTTTCTCAGTTTAGTGTTACCATTTTACGTATAATCTACCTACCTAGTAGCTAGAATAAATCTGAATTAGTAGATTATTTTGTATCGTTTTAAAAATTGTAATTATTTCGTCTGATTAATGTTTGCATAATTAATAGTGTAGCTCTTTTTTAGTGTATTTTATATTATATAAGTGAATTTTCTTGCATAAATTATTTTAATAACCTCTTACAGAATGGTAATAATTGAAAGAATATTATGGCAGCACTGATGCTGATTGTCTGTGGTTATGCCGAATGTTTTACTGGTATGTGGTTGTTATCTGTCTTTGTTTTTGTGGCTTTCTTCCGGTTGTCATTTTTAGAAGCGACATAAATATAAATACGAAATATCTTTCTTGGTGCTGTGAGCTTCATATTCGACGCTTAAAAAAACATATTTTTTACACACGTGTACATAATGTAAGGTTTATTATTTCGATAGTTGTCAATTTGACTTATTTCATGACTCTTTATCCAATTTGACCTGGGTGTACATTGAAAATATTATTAAGTTAATACTGTTTGTCAATATATCTCATGAGACAAGGAGTGTAACTACGTCGATATACTTAATTTAATTAAAACTAATGTTAAAGATTAGTCAATATCCGTTTGTTGACGTATATTGACATACTGAGGTGGGAGTGATAACAACTTTTATAAAACGAGAACGTTTTGGATCTCATGATTCATTCGATGGACGACAGTAGACGTATTCAGAGATTAAGACGTAATGTTGCCAATTGCTGTATTATTCAATGAAGTGTTAAATTTGTGATAAGGAAGTGATGAATATATTGATTTCGCGCAAGATTCGAGTATTATTTCACGGAAATCTCCCTCCGAGCCTTTAGCTCAGAAGCGGGATACCAGGAAGATAGTACAGTTATCATCCCGTTGAAGGACTACGCCCAAAGGAAAAAAAGGTGATGTACAATTTTTTTTTTATTTATGATTTTCTTACTTCTCGGCATTAATGTTTTCTTTTGTTTAAATTTATTTATTTTTGGGTATAAGTGAAGCCAGTGATGTGTTTATAAAATATGTTTTTTTTCTCTCTTCCGAGTTGAATACGCAGGTGATAAAGTTCTAGTAATGACAAGATACTTATTTACGTTTGTGGTTTCATGCCCGTAAATTATTTAATTAAAGGAAACTGAATCGTGAGGTATAAGCACTACCTCGATAAAGCCTAGAGTAAACGTTAATTATTTATTTTATTCAAATTTATTCATTGTTTTTAAAGAAAGTTAAAAGTACCCTTAAAACCTTGTAAACTTGTCTGGGGGCCGCACATTTCTCTAAAAACTAGTACATGGATACAAGTATTTTAAGGACGTAATTCAGGTATAAAGTACCAGTAACACAGCAACGAAAAAATAAGTAGAAGTGGGCGAAACAAGTGAACAAAAGTAATTCAGAGATGAACGAGCAATTTCAAAGGCTTTTTGTACTTTTTCGAGTTGAAGAGCGTATGTACTTTCGTAAGGATTCCAGACACAAGAGCTGGTTTCTAATTTGCTACGCACAAGCGAATCAAATAATAGTTTTATAGTGCGGCGGTCATGGAAGTCACGGGTATTCCGCAACACAAATCCCAGCCGTCGAAACGATTCGGAGGCGAGCGTAGAGATGTGACTATGAAAAGTAAGTTTAGGGTCAAAGGTAACTCCTAGGTCTTTTATGAGAGTAACTCTAGGCAACAGTTCAGTACCCATTCTATAAGCGAAGTTGATAGGGCGCTTATTGCGATGAAAGGTCATTACTGAGCATTTGGATATATTAAATTCCATTTTATTACATTCGCTCCAACGAATCACTGCGTCAAGGTCTCTTTGAAGAGCGACACAATCCACCTCTGATTCTATTTTGGAGTATAACTTTAAATCATCAGCATATAACAGACACTGAGCCACATTGAGTACTGAGGGAAGGTCGTCAACCATTATCGAAAATAGAAGGGGTCCTAATATCGAGCCCTGACTAACACCAGAACGTGTATGATATTGCTCAGACTCATAGATGCCAAGTCGAACGAATTGCTTTCGGTCACGGAGGTAACTTGATATTAACTGTAGAAGATTAGGAGCAAAACCAATTTTACTTAACTTTGTTAATAAAATGTCGTTATTGACTCTATCAAATGCTTTTCGGAAATCAAAATACAGCACATCAACCTGACTACCGTGATCCAAGCAATCGGAAATGAAGTTAACCAATATTAACAGGTTACTATTTACTGATCGCTTACTTCTAAAGCCATGTTGCTCATCTCTTAGGTGTAAATTAACTTGTTTATATAATAAATCTTGTAACACGTTCTCAAAAACTTTAGCTGGCGAAGACAAAATTGCAATCGGGCGAAAATCCTCGATATTCGTGGTCTTTCCAGTTTTAGGAATAGGTGCAACTCTGGACAGTTTCCACTGTGAAGGATAAACGCCTGTTTTCAAAGAAAGATTGAATATATGGAAAAGAGGAAAAAGGAGCTGTTGATTACAATGCTGCAACAATAAAGTGCGGCTTAGTTCTTTTTACATGTACGAGACCGCGAATTGCTGTTTCGGCCGAGAGTTGTATTGCGTTTCTGGAAAGCTTTTGTATGTTTTATTCGCTAGATGGGAAATGGTTAAAGCGTCCCTACTTGAGTATCGGAGGTCTGGAAGGGGCTGATGTAATTTTTACGTATTTTATTTATTTATATAATGATGCCATCTCCGAGCAAATGAGAGAAGGCGATGTACGGGAGGAGATGATGATGATGATGATGAGGGAAATAAAAATCTTTTATACACATAGCAGAATAATTGTTTTAATAAAAAAATGATTTATATTAATATTTTTGAATTATTATTCAAATATACTCGGTTTCTGGTACCTCTTGGAGGTGAAGATAGGCGGTTTTGAATGGCTAATTGGGTCTCCCTTGTGTTTTACTCTGATTGAGTTTCTTTTCTCATTTAAAATTTGGAAAAATATATACGATAGTACCTGGTTGAATTTCAATTTTGTTGTTGTGAGTGAAACAATGGCGGACTTCCAAACGAATGTTGAGGTTTTCTCCTCACGTCTACTGATGAAAGGATGTTTAAAATATTAAGGATAAAGAATATTATCAGTTTTGTCTTAAGGATTGCTATTTACAGGAAGTCGGAAGTAAAGATATTCCAGTTCAAAGTTTTTGAGGTTGATATTTTTGACACCAAGACGGTCGGGCAGTGGTCAGTATTTGGAATATTTGGCGGGTTTGCCTGACAAATAAATGTCTTGTGCATAGATGTGAGAAACCTTGTGGATTATTCTCTACTGAGTTTACGTTATTATGAATTACCGGGTGTACGTTGGAGGGACGTATGTGACTCCTGATCTCTGAAATTATTGTTTGGCACAAAACATAAGAAGTCAAGGTGAAGTGAAAAAAAGGGGTACTTAAGACATTATCGATCGATTCACTATCTATGGGTCGGGATTCAGGAAGATAGATAATCTTTCAATTGATCAATTGAGTTTTCAATAAATAGTGGTTTTGTCTCCAGACTTAGGTAAGAGGTCCATACGTGTCAGGTTTATGGTTAAATAATTGGTGTTTGGATCGTAATGTGATTTGGTGGTCGCGACAGCGATTGGGCCCGGGAATTAATGTATTGGATCAAGGTCTTCGCGTTGCAGCATACCTATTACTCCCGTGGTTTAGATGAGAGTATAAAAATATTGAGGGGGGGATTAACAGGAAATTATCTTATCTAAATCTGTAGTTGTTGTCGTTGTGGTCCGCGCCGATATTCTTGACTGGAACGAACGGAGCGAGGACAGGTCTCATTAGGACTGTGGCTAACAAACAGGATTTAAAGGCAATCATTTGAACTTGTGTATATTTTAATTTTATTTGTTGTTACGATTTCTTAGCATCATTTTAATTGGGATACTTATTTTCGATGGGAAAGGAACTTTGTTTCTACTGGATTAAAACCTAACGGAAATATAATAAATAGGAATAATCCAATTTTAAAATATAAACGCAATTCGAAAAAAATTCAAAAGCGAAAAAAAAAAAAAAATTAAGCAGTTATCATTATGTGATGGGTTAATACAGGTACAAATGACTTGAACATTGGTAATGAGTTGTGTGGTATCATATAATAAGCAGTACTGGAAAGTTTCAGAGAAAGAAGCAACGGAAGACGATGAGTTGACCCCAGGTGAGAAAGAGGCTGACTTAGGGAGAGAGGATCTGACTAGAGGAGGCAAACTCGAGGTAAGAGAAGGTTTGAGTTAAGGAAGGTTACCCTAAGTGTAGAGGGTCTAATGGAAGATTAAATCTTAGGTGGAAAGGATCTAATCTAAGGAAGGTTACCCTAAGTGTAGAGGGTCTAATGGAAGATTAAATCCTAGGTGGAAAGGATCTAATCTAAGGAAGGTTACCCTAAGTGTAGAGGGTCTAATGGAAGATTAAATCCTAGGTGTAAAGGGTCTAATCTAAGGAAGGTAAAATCCTAGGTGGAAAGGAATGGAGGGTTAATAAGGAAGGTTGAAGCGCTGGATAAACGGTCTAAACGAACGAAGGGAATCCAAAGGTGGAGGAGGTGTGTGGCAGAGAATCAGAGATGCGTGCGTGGTAAGTTTTTCCTTTGTTCTCGTTTCTTCTTACGCTTGGATCCGGAATAATAGGAGTGAAATATGGTGTTGTGAGTATTGTAACTAAATGCAAAGTGCTTTACTGGAAGAATCATGTGTCGCAGTCGGAGTTCAAATATACAAATATATACAAATATACAAATATGTATTATGATTTTGGGTTATTGATATAATATATATTATATTTTTGGGTTATTGATTATGGGAGGCAGATAACACCGTGACAGATGACTATGAAAATTGAAGGTGAATGGTGTTGCGTCCAGGAAACTCTACGTAAAGGGCCTTATGGAAAGAAAGTCCGAAGTAAAGGAGTGATTTTCAATGCTAGCACGCTACGTGGGCAATTGATTTGAACCCGCAATTATAGAATAAAGAGAGGTTATACTAATGGGTTCAGTAGGGCGGTGTGTCCAATCCAAGGTAGAAATTACGCATACAAGAGGACTAAGATTATTAATAGTATCGTATATGCGCACTCGTATAGCTTCCTTCTGGGAGCGATTGCGACAAACAAAAATAGGTCATTCTTGGGGTGATCGGTGAGGACATGTCTAATGATATAATCAAGCATTGGCGCTCTGTCCGCCGAGACGCGGGTAAGAAATGGGGAGTAGTTTTGGGAAATGGGTTGGGCTATTTATTTGATTTGCTATTTTTATTTTTATGTTTATTCTTATTTGTTTTTTATTTTATTATTTATACTATTGTAACATTGGATTTTTATCTGAAATAAAGAGCTTATAAATATTGTTATTAAATGAGATTAGGTCAAGCTTCAAAACGCGAGGGGACTCGCTTATGATAGGATGGCCGAGCTGTAAGGTTTATTATTTCGATAGTTGTCAATTTGACTTATTTCATGACTCTTTATCCAATTTGACCTGGGTGTACATTGAAAATATTATTAAGTTAATACTGTTTGTCAATATATCTCATGAGACAAGGAGTGTAACTACGTCGATATACTTAATTTAATTAAAACTAATGTTAAAGATTAGTCAATATCCGTTTGTTGACGTATATTGACATACTGAGGTGGGAGTGATAACAACTTTTATAAAACGAGAACGTTTTGGATCTCATGATTCATTCGATGGACGACAGTAGACGTATTCAGAGATTAAGACGTAATGTTGCCAATTGCTGTATTATTCAATGAAGTGTTAAATTTGTGATAAGGAAGTGATGAATATATTGATTTCGCGCAAGATTCGAGTATTATTTCACGGAAATCTCCCTCCGAGCCTTTAATAATTATTTTTTCTCAATAATATTGATGTATGGAAGTTCGCCGTTGCTCTTTAAGAAATCCATTAAAAGTATGCTCCTGAAAAAAGCTTATTATACTGTTGAAGATTATGTAAATGATAGAGGAGCTTGGATTTCATCGCTCCAGCATTGCTAAGGACAGCGGATGTAGCAATGTAGTATGTATACATATTACATTGATATAATAATAATTGTAAATGAATTATTTAAAAAGAGAAACCACCGAGTTTCTTGCTGGTTCTTCTCGGTAGGAATGGCATTCCGAACCAGTGTTAGATTCACTTGACGATTCAAAAGTACTTGTTTATTTGAATAAAAGACATTTGAATTTTGAATTTTTGAATTAGAGATAATAACCGGGACTGCTCTCCTAGGCACGGGAGTGACTCACCGCCAACTCCCAACCCCGAGCTGGCACTGAGAATTTCTTAACTGAAAACCCCAATACCTAACAATTCTTATGCCCGACCGGGAATCGAACCCAGGTACCCTCATGTAGTCTCGTGATCCGCAGTCGACTATGCTAACCGCTAGATCAACGAGGCAGTTAAATTTATACATAGTTACAGTCAATTTAATAATGTTTTCAATAAGAGAAATGTCCAATCCTAACATTAATATTTCTCGTCGTAGCTTAAAACTTCAACAGCTCTGGACCTATGTCGGAAAACTGACAGACATTTAATTAATTAAAAGGCATAATTCATCTTAATCACGATCAAATCATGGTATAGTAATTAGTTTTTAAGCAACGATGCTTTGTCTGTTTAGGTTTTTAACTAGCTCATGCCCGCGATTTCGTCCGCGTGGATTGAGGCTTTCGGTTCCCGCGGGAACTCTTTAATTTTCTGGGATAAAAAATAGTCTATGTGTTATTCCAGGCTATAATTTATCTCTGTGCCAAATTTCCATTCCTAATCCAGATCCGTTCAGCCGTTCTGGCGTCATTGAGTAACAAACATCCATCAATCCATCCATCCATCCATCCATCCAAACTTTCGCATTTCGTCGGTCGAATCATGAAGGGGCGTATGTGAATTTTGACAATTTTACAGTAGAGCGGTTTTCAATAAAGTGCACCGTGATACAACGTCGTAACTTTATATGTAAAAGTACTACGAAGTTTACAGGACCGTTGTTTAGTTTGATAACTAATCCTCTTTTGATATTAAATATTTTTTTTAGTTTACTTTAGTTATTTATAGATATATTTGCTTTTTTTTGAAAAAAAATTTACTTACGCCCTTTTGTGATGTGCAAATATTTCAAAATACCATTTACGTCCAGCTATCTTAACTACAAAATAAATAAAAGACTATAAAATAAAACACTATTAAATGAAGAAAGACTGTAATATTAAGTAATAGAACATTATTTTATAGTGTGGTAGGTTGTCATAATAAATTTGATGTTCCCGGCATCTTATCAAAGGGGTGTCTCCCCTACATATTGATATTAGATTATTATATTTTTCTTTAGATATCTCATTAGGATATTTATTTTAATCTTCAACCTCATTCCTCAGCCATCGAACATCTTGTCTCTTTAACGATATCGACCTGTATTCTTGTTCCTTGTGACTCGTTTTAAAAAACAGAATAGTTGGTTTGTTTCTTGAAACTTTTAACTCCATAACATCTGTTCATTTAAACGAGTCGCCTGTCTGGTTATCTTTTTTTAATTGTAGCAACCTTAACTTTAGGGCAAGATCTTTAAAATTATTAAAATCATTGTAATGTGCCAATCGTATGATCGGCTCCAATTGGCACGGAACAAAGACGTTCTCAGCCTGCGCGATTGCAATTGCTACTGCGCTATGGACAGAATCGCTCTCGCTTTACCCATGGAAGGAACAGAAGTATCGTAAACTAATTTCTTCAATCGATTCACAATTATTAATTAAATATTATAAAAGCATAGCCCTAGCATAGCATAGCTATCACGGAATTTTTATTCTGCCCTGAGCAGCCATCGCAAAACAGGAATACTTCTTTCACGCTCTTTCTATCACAATTTGTTATGAAATAATAAACAAAAGTAGAAATTTCAGATACACCTCTTCTACTGATTGTCTCGTTCCATAAGTTGCATATGCAGTCTTTGGAGGCTAAATCATAAATTGTGAAATTATAATGAATCGAGCAATACAATATTTTGTATTGCTCGATTCTTGCATTCGTTTTTCGTCGTACTTCTTCTTTCTCTATAATATGTGTATCATATTTATTCTGCAGCTTCTCTTTCACCTCGCTTGTACCTTCTCTGTATGTAATGCATAAACCACAATGGTCTTTTTTGGTTTATGGAACGATAAATTCATGCTTTTAAATACATTTCTAAAAAGTGTCATACTTACGGGTTGGTTATACTCTTTTAAGAACATACCAAACATTTTTTTCAAAGATAAATCATGGTGGAGATAATTTCCACCATGTTTGAGATTTGTCCAAAAAACAAATAAAAGTAACTCTTTAAATAAGTACCTATTCATTCACTTTAAAGACAGAATTTTACTAATTTTAACTCCCGTTAACAAATTATGCAGCTCAGTAATTTCCAACTAACAAATGACTGCGTAACAAGTCTACCTGTCGTTGTTTTACTCGCGTATTTCACGTTAGATATTAGGTTACGCCTCTTCGTTAAAAAGAGATATTACATGGGAACAGGTAAAAATAGGCGTAACTGGTGGATACGACTATTCGTGATTTTTTAAAGTGGGATGAATAGCAGATAGGGCCGTTCGTAATTGTTTATAAATCTGTTTCCAGTATGATTTAAATTACGCCCTTTCGTGACACGATAAATCTTGCCTTATAGATTACAATGGTGGAGTTAACTAAAAATCGAATATTTGTGGGATACGCCCCTTCGTGATTCGACCGACGATTTATAATATTAGTAGGTATTGATTACGTGTATAATATTTTTTTAGTTTACTTACGTTTCACTAACACACTCACTGACAATGGTATATCTATACATTATAAAAAAATATTGCTCACTAATCTTCAAGTCTCTTTCTAATCAATACGTCATATTGTATGTTCATGCAAAGAGAGCACCAACACACACTCTCAAACATACACACGCACACTATATAAATATATTAAGTAATCCTAATTAATTAATGTAAGTTACTACTAACCTTACTTCAGTCCCTTTTTCTAATATTATTTTACATTGCAATAGAAAGAGACCGACCCTAAGACATGGGCCTAGTTTGGGGGTCCAAACTCCAAGGTAATTATAAGAAACTTTGTACTATGGTTTTTGGAACAAAAAGATTTTATCGTTATCATTATGTTTCAATCGGATCTTTATAAAAGCTACATTCACTCGGACACCATCGCGAAAAAACTATAAAGGCATTGATAAGTCTCCATCATGAAGACGTACATAAACAAAGATCCACATATTCAAATAAATGCTTTCCTGAGGTTTACGTGAGGCTTTCTTTATTCCCTTTTGTTAAAAAGGAAAAAAGAAAGCCACCAATTTCTTATTGCCTTTGGCAGCGGTTTTCCCACCTTTATTCAAACATAGCTGCCGCCTGTGTTCTGTGCTGCTACACGTGACACGCGTTGGCTTCACGACACGTGCGGATTTCAAATGGATTTCGTCTGATTAAATTATGTTATGTGTGCGTAGATTATATTAGTGTTTCTGTCAATCTTATCATATAGATAAACAGATAATATTTGGTCTAAATTGTAATTGTATTGTGGTAATTTTGTTTTGGAGAAAAATATTGAGTTGACATCTATCGGTTATCAGCTATACTCTATACTAATACTAATATAAATGCGTAGTGTGACATTGTGTGACAAGGGGTGGGAGGGGTCCTAAGTTTCGTGACGTCCCATTTCAAAATCTTATGCATCTGGCGTCAGACACGAAACTAGCGACGGCCGAGCGACGGCGACAGCGGGGCGATGGGGTCCGAGAGCTGGCGACGGATTTCGGGAAGGTCCTTTAGGCAATCTGAAATTGTGGATGGAAAAATATAATTTTGTTCATTGGCGAATCCAGTTCTGCCAGTCTGGTAGAGCATTTGCGGTTATTTCGCTACTGCGTAGCATTTATCATTTGGAAAAAAAACCGAAAAAACATTTTTTTAGCAACTTGATTTTTTTATCTTTAAATTTTATACAGAATTCAAAAATAAATCCCTGACGTTTTTGTCGGTTATAAAGTATTACCAGACCTCTTTCAAATTGTTCTCGAAATTCGTCGCCAGCTCTCCGACTAATCGCATCGCCCCGCTACCGCCGTCGCCCCGCTACCGTTCATTTCGTGCCCGTACACGTGAATAATTCCAACTATCTGTATCTTTAAGGTTTAAATTGTTTTATTGGCGAGTTTTCAAGATGTTTCTAGATGTAAAATTGCAAGATATGTGACGTCACACGAGAGAGGGGGGGTCTCACAAATGTGACCAACTGTGACAAGGACGGGGGAGGGGTCAAAAAATCACGAAATTAGTGTGACGTACTTTATGGATGACCCCTTATTATATTAAATTAGAAGGCATAATTCGGCCCTCATTGCAGCGGCTTAGATGATATTTTTAATTGTTAGTTTTTAATTTAGTTTTAATTTAGACTTTTATGTATATGTATTTTCATAGTTTTAATTTGAAAATTTTTTCCTGTTATAATATATTTAGACTAGCTGATGCCCGCGACTTCGTCCGCGTGGATTGAGGTTTTTTTGTTCCCGCGAGAACTCTTTAATTTCCGGGATAAAAAGTAGCCTATGTGTTATTCCAGACTATGATCTATTTATTTCTGTGCTCATCCAGATCCGTTCAGCCGTTCGGGCATGATTGAGTAACAAACATCCATCCATCCATCCATCCATCTATCCAAACTTTCGCATTTATAATTATTATAAGTTTAAGTTTAGATACCTAGTAAAGATTACTTCCGCGAACACAAAAACAATTTTACGCCCCGAACACAGGGATTAATTTATATTAATGCCTCCAGCTGTAAGATGCCTGTAAGTGATTTTCCACTTCCGTATTTGAGTCCGCAATACCGGAACAACAAGATTATGATTTGTAGGATTTATTTATGAAAAGCTTTTGTTTATGCCACCAGTAATTATTTTTTACTAGCTGACGCCCGCGACTTCGTCTGCGTGGAATATTTTTTTAATTCCCATGGCAACTCCCTAATAATTTATTTTCCGGGGTAAAAAGTAGCCTATGTCACTCCCCAGATCCTCAACTATACCCGTGCAAAAAACACGTTGATCAATTGCTCTGATGCGGCGTGGTTGACGGACAAACCAACAAACAAACGCACTTTTTTATTCATATATTTTTTTTATATAATACAAGTTAGCCCATGCTAGCCCTTGACTGCCATCTCACCAGCAGGACTAGCATGGGCCGGAGATACAAAATTTATCCCCCGATTTTATTCACTGACAAGAGATAAAATTAACTTATCCACTTCACAGAGCACGGCAACAGGGGAGAGGAGAAGTTTATCCCCGTTTGACATTTCACGGAGACTCGGGGGACTATTTATCCACCGTTATTTAGCGTTTTTATTTATTTATTTAGGAATAAAAATTTTATCCTTTCCTCGGGGAGAAAATTGTCTCGGGCCAAGCTAGGGGGCTGATGGTAAGTGATGATGCAGTCTAAGATGGTAACGGGCTAACCTGTTAGGGGCATGGCAGTTTTATTAAACCCATACCCCTATTCTACACGGCATCGTACCGGAACGCTAAATCGCTTGGCGGCACGTCTTTGCTTGGTATGGTGGTAACTAGCCACGGCCGAAGCCTCCCACCAGGCCAGACAAGGGAAAATTCAGAAATTACAAATTCCCAAATTGACCCTGCCGGGAATCGAACGCGTTAAGACAACAGCGCTCAACACTGCGCCATGAAGGTCGTCAAAATTTTAAGTAGGTATGATAGTTTTTTTTTTTTTTTTGTTTCGCACTCAGTTATCCTCTGACATGATGTCAGAGACCTTCTAAATGCGAGTTTTGCTCTGAATTAGGTGCCACTCACGATGGTCGTAAAGTGGTGTATTTTTTTTTTTTTTACAAATAATGAATATAAGTATCTAATAAATATATATATTTAATATTATTTTTTGTGCGGTGTTTTTTTTTTTTTTCCGTGTGGGTATGATAGTTGCTCACTTTATTTTTTTAAATCTTTTTTGTTACTTTAGATTAGCTATTTTATTTGGAAGAGACTGATCCCCAAGTCACGGGTATATCCTAGTTTGGGGGTTCGGGGTAAATTAAGGAAATTGTACATTTTGTTTGAATAAATAAAGATTTTTATTATTATTATTATTTGTCTCTTTGTTCCAGTGACGGACTGCATAGTGTCAGGATGGGGGGAGTGGTCTGAATGTGACACAACGTGCGGGTCTGGAAGCATGGTGCGAAGCAGGCGGGTGGTCCAGGCACCAGCTCACGGCGGCCACCATTGCCCGTCGCTGGTGCAAAGAAGAGCTTGCCAAGCACACCATGGCTGCACGGCGGACAGCGATGTGCCTTTACGAGGTAACTAATATAATATGAGTCAGGTAGCATTGGGCGTAAAAGCCGAGTGTTCCAAGCACCAGCTCACGGCGGTCACCATTGCCCGTCGCTGGTGCAAAGAAGAGCTTGCCAAGCACACCATGGCTGCACGGCGGACAGCGATGTGCCTTTACGAGGTAACTAATATAATATGAGTCAGCCGTCAGGTAGCATTGGGTGTAAAACACGAGTGTGCCAAGGACCAGCACACGGCAGCCATCTTATCCCCGTCGCTGGTGCAAAGGAGAGCTTGCCAAGCACACCATGGGTGCACGGCGGACAGCGATGTGCCTTTACGAGGTAACTAATATAGTTTGAGTTAGGTAGCATTGGGCGTGAAAGCCGAGTGTTCCAAGCACCAGCTCACGGCGGCCACCATTGCCCGTCGCTGGTGCAAAGGAGAGCTTGCCAAGCACACCATGGATGCACGGCGGACAGCGATGTGCCTTTACGAGGTAACTAATATAATATGAGTCAGGTGGCATTGGGCGTGAAAGCCGAGTGTTCCAAGTAAGTACCAGCACACGGCAACCATCTTATCCCCGTCGCTGGTGCAAAGGAGAGCTTGCCAAGCACACCATGGGTGCTCGGCGGACAGCGATGTGCCTTTACGAGGTAACTAATATAGTTTGAGTTAGGTAGCATTGGGCGTGAAAGCCGAGTGTTCCAAGCACCAGCTCACGGCGGCCACCATTGCCCGTCGCTGGTGCAAAGGAGAGCTTGCCAAGCACACCATGGATGCACGGCGGACAGCGATGTGCCTTTACGAGGTAACTAATATAATATGAGTCAGGTGGCATTGGGCGTGAAAGCCGAGTGTTCCAAGCACCAGCTCACGGCGGCCACCATTGTCCGTCGCTGGTGCAAAGAAGAGCTTGCCAAGCACACCATGGCTGCACGGCGGACAGCGATGTGCCTTTACGAGGTAACTAATATAATATGAGTCAGATAGCATTGGGCGTAAAAGCCGAGTGTTCCAAGCACCAGCTCACGGCGGCCACCATTGCCCGTCGCTGGTGCAAAGGAGAGCTTGCCAAGCACACCATGGCTGCACGGCGGACAGCGATGTGCCTTTACGAGGTAACTAATATAATATGAGTCAGATAGCATTGGGCGTAAAAGCCGAGTGTTCCAAGCACCAGCTCACGGCGGCCACCATTGTCCGTCACTGGTGCAAAGAAGAGCTTGCCAAGCACACCATGGCTGCACGGCGGACAGCGATGTGCCTTTACGAGGTAACTAATATAATATGAGTCAGGTAGCATTGGGCGTAAAAGCCGAGTGTTCCAAGCACCAGCTCACGGCGGCCACCATTGTCCGTCGCTGGTGCAAAGGAGAGCTTGCCAAGCACACCATGGCTGCACGGCGGACAGCGATGTGCCTTTACGAGGTAACTAATATAATATGAGTCAGGTAGCATTGGGCGTAAAAGCCGAGTGTTCCAAGCACCAGCTCACGGCGGCCACCATTGTCCGTCGCTGGTGCAAAGGAGAGCTTGCCAAGCACACCATGGCTGCACGGCGGACAGCGATGTGCCTTTACGAGGTAACTAATATAATATGAGTCAGATAGCATTGGGCGTAAAAGCCGAGTGTTCCAAGCACCAGCTCACGGCGGCCACCATTGTCCGTCGCTGGTGCAAAGGAGAGCTTGCCAAGCACACCATGGCTGCACGGCGGACAGCGATGTGCCTTTACGAGGTAACTAATATAATATGAGTCAGGTAGCATTGAGCGTAAAAGCCGAGTGTTCCAAGCACCAGCTCACGGCGGCCACCATTGTCCGTCACTGGTGCAAAGAAGAGCTTGCCAAGCACACCATGGATGCACGGCGGACAGTGATGTGCCTTTACGAGGTAACTAATATAATATGAGTCAGGTAGCATTGAGCGTAAAAGCCGAGTGTTCCAAGCACCAGCTCACGGCGGCCACCATTGTCCGTCGCTGGTGCAAAGAAGAGCTTGCCAAGCACACCATGGATGCACGGCGGACAGCGATGTGCCTTTACGAGGTAACTAATATAATATGAGTCAGGTAGCATTGAGCGTAAAAGCCGAGTGTTCCAAGCACCAGCTCACGGCGGCCACCATTGTCCGTCGCTGGTGCAAAGAAGAGCTTGCCAAGCACACCATGGATGCACGGCGGACAGCGATGTGCCTTTACGAGGTAACTAATACATATAATAGGGATGATCCCTATATCAAAAATAAATTATTTCTTACTGATTACTAATAGAGGGTCTTCCAAAAGACCTAAAATTCACATCCTCGGTAAGAGTTGCTGATTTGATTGAGTTGTCATCATCCCTATTGGGTACTTTACAAATAGTCAAATCAGCAACTTTTTTTCAAACGTCAAAACGCGTTCTAAGTATGGGATTTATATGAAATTCTGATATGTGACGTCATTAAGGTTCGACGCACTTTTTTCCTTTTTAAAATCGATTGTTTAAAATGGTTATTCAACATCAGGGGACTATCAGGGGACGTGGATATTACGACTTTTGGGAGAACCTCTATTTAATAATCACAAAAAAATAGTTTATTTGAATAGTTATTAAAATACCCAATTATGGATATACTAGCTTATACCCGCGACTCCGTCCGCGTGGAATAAGTTTTGTTGATCCCCACGGGAACTCCTTAAACTCAAACTCAAAGTATATTTATTCAAAATTGGTACCTACAAGGTACACCTTCTGAACGTCACGTTTAAAAAAAAATTAGCCACGGTATCTTAAAACTAAAGCTACGAGGGCTTAATTTTCCGGGATAAAAAGTAGCCTATGTCACTCTCCAAGTCTTCAACTATGTCCATGGAAAAAATTACGTCGATTCGTTGCTTAGTAGCGGGGTGATTGAAGGACAAACCTACAGACCTACAAACCAATTAAACCAACAAACAAACACACTTTCGCATTTATAATACTAGATAATGCCTGCAACTTTATCGGCGTGGATTGAGGTTTTGATTACCGCAGGAACTCTTTAATTTTCCGGGATAAAAAGTAGACACAAACTATCCCAAATACCAAATTTCATCAAAATTGAAAATGAAATGAAATGAAGTTTATTTGCTAAATATGGGTGATAAAATTAAAGAGTCCCTGCATATTTTACTGAAACTTCAGCATGCAAATATTTATAACACACATAATATTATACAAGACATTGTGTAGGTATATTATAAAATGTCATAATTAAGTAGGTATTTAATTATATAAAGCTATAAAATTCAAAAATTAAATAAAAAAAAATAAAAAATTGGTTGAACAGATAGGCCGTTAAAGCGTAGCAGACAGACAGACAGACACACTTTCACATTTATAGTGTGAAATAATATGGATTAGTATGATTGCAATAATTGCGTGGTGAACCATGTGACAGACTGTCTACGAAATTGGAAAACCAAATAAGGGTTGCATAGCAAGATCCTTCACTTAAATGTTACTTACAAACTATTCACAAAGATCTAAAGATGGTATATTCAAATGCAAAGCAGCTGTCAGCCCTCTCTTCAAGGCGCCTTCTTGAATTGAAGAGCAATTCGGCGTGATAGAGATATATGCTATTATAAATGACCAGTTATATTTTACTTATAGATGACTAGCTGATGCCCGCGACTTCGTCCGCGTGGTTTAAGTTTTTTTTATTCTCGCGGGAACTCCTTATTTTTCCGGGATAAAAAGTAGCCTATGTCACTCTCCAGGTCCTCATCTATACCTACACATGCCAAAAATCACGTCGATTCGTTGCTCCGTTGCGGCGTGATTGAAGGACAAACCAACAAACCAATAAACCAACAAACAAACACACTTTCGCATTTATAATATTAGATATATTAGCTCACGATTTCATCCGCGTGGCTTAAGATTTTTTAAATTCCCGCGGGAACTCCTTAAGTAATTTTCCAGCATAAAAAGTAGCCTTTGTCCTTTCACGGGATACAACCTATCTAAACATCTTAATTGGTTGAAAAGATGTGCCGTGACAGACACACTTTCGCATTTATAATATTAGTATGGATTTCGGTTAGAAAATAGTAGTAATAATTATGTCAATAGAAATTGGATTTCGGTTAGCAAATAGCATTAATATACTAATTACTAATGGAAATATTAATCAAATAAATATTATAAATGCGAAAGTTTGGATGGATGGATGTATGGATGTATGTTTGTTACTCAATCACGCTCCAACGGATGAACGGATCTGGATGAAATTTGGCACAGAGATAGATTATGGTCTGGAATAGCATATAGGCTACTTTTTATCCCGGAAAATTAAAGAGTTCCCGCGGGAACCGAAAAACCTCAATCCACGCGGACGAAGTCGCGGGCATCAGCTAGTATTTTATACGGATGTCATAGGAATAGAATTAAAATAATTTAAGCTCAATTTGGTCCACAATATCTGATCCAGTAAACCAATATTTCTCTTTAAATTATGTTTTACACCTACCTTCACATTTATATTAAGCATGGAGGAATATGCAGTAACATTAATTATTATCATGTTATTATCACACATGAACATGATAATAGTCGTTAAAGCCCGCCAACCCGCATTGGAGCAGCGTGGTGGAGGTAAGCTCTAATTCCCTCTCTCCTATGAGAGTGGAGGCCTGTGCCCAGCAGTGGGATGTTAATGGGCTGTAGTGGAATGTGCAGTGCTCAGACAAGTCGTTAAGCGCTTACAAGCACTAAGTTACCAACTAATTATATTCATATTATGTATTTTATTTTTGAAATAAAGAAATAAAATATAATCCTGTGTTGAATAGCCACTGGTATAATGTAAACAGTGGCGTTTTAATGGCGCTGGAATGAATTTACTGGGTCCAGCGACTGAAATAATTAATGTGAAACGGACCGTTATCTACAATATTTGCGTATTACTTTAGAATACAGGTACTTGTGATGTCTATGAAGCTTGTTGACAGATAAACTGTAAGCTGTTGACAGTTTCTTGTTAATCGGGAATATTGTTTGGACAGTTCACACGGCTGTGTAAACTTGATAGAACACGCGTAGGATTCTGTGCTCCGTAATTTAGCGTTAGGGTGGTCACAGATTAGCGTTTTTTCGGCGCTTATAAGTTCGTTTTTGGAAGCGTGTGTAGGTGTGTAAAATAATTTTAGCAGAAAATGTAACAAGTTATATTATATACAAATTGTTACATTTTCTGTTTTCGAAAAGAGCAACTGCTGAGTTTCTTGCCGGTTCTTGGTGGTAGATTCTTAAGACTTATCATAAGTGGCACAAGTTGTCCTACATGAAATAAATCATTTCATTTCATTAAAGGCCCTTTGCCACACGCGCAACGCTTAGGAGCGATGACGCGCTTATAAGCTCTTATACTACTGACTACTACTACTAACTGACCCACGGGTTTGTTTGTTTTAAATTCTTTATTGCACATACAATACAATGCAATGCACAAAGGCGAACTTAATACATAGAGGTATTCTCTTCCAGTTAACCTTTGGTAGTGGGGACAGGGTTGAAAAACAGTTTATATACCAGTTTATATAGTTAGTATAATATAAAGAGAGAAATTGGGGAAAGAAGAAATATATTTAGGTAGTAGGTAGTGATGCAAAGTATAATAATACTAGCTGATGCCCGCGACTTCGTCCGCGTGGATCGAGGTTTTTCGTTTCTCGCGGGAACTCCTTAATTTTCCGGGATAAAAGGTAGCCTATGTGTTATTCCAGACTATAATCTATCTCTGTGCCAAATTTCATCCAGATCCGTTCAGCCGTTGGGGCGTGATTGAGTAACAAACATCCATCCATACATCCATCCAAACTTTCGCATTTATAATATTTATTTGATTACGGGTTCGAACACCCGAAAACGCCGGACTAAGCGCGTTAGGTTTTTTGAAGCGCAAAATATAGCGCGTGTAAGCGCCGCGCAAATTAATACGATAGTCTGTAACCACCCTTAATGCTTTTGCCTTACAGTTAAATCTCTGTATGTGTACGGACTACGGAGTAGAATTAATGAAGTTATACTTTCGCGAACGACGAAACAACAGTCGTTTACACAATTATTAAGCATCCAACCATCGATTTACCAACTAAGGATACAACATTACCTACAAATTAATACTCAAAAAGCGTCCACAATCGCTTATACAAACACAGCATAGATAATACACCAAACGGACACCAAACGGTTTACAAAAATCAACCATATATAGCTTTATATTTAGGGTTAAATTTTGTAATAACAATTCGACACATGCGACATTTTGTCGCCGTTTTTTGCGTTTCGATGGTGCGTCTAAGGTATTGGTAAGTCAATGCATCCAACTTACAATTTAATGTATTGTTGGGGGAATTGTGATTTGTCATTATTTTTAATAAATGGTTATCTCATATTATTATTGTGTTAATTTTTTCGCAAATGGTACGAAAAGTAGAGTATTTTCCTCGGTGATAAAGCTGTCTTAGTCTTGGGTGAACTTAAATCCCTCGCTACACTCAGGACTCGTCTTAAATCCCTCGCTTCGCTCGTGATTTAAGTTTTTAACACCCTCGCTACGCTCGGGAGTAAACCTCGAGTCCTTCGTTACGCTCGCGATTTAAATCGTCACCCGCGACAGAAGAGACTGCTTTATCCCCTTGGTTAATAATCTACTATTATTCAATTTAGGTACAATGTACACCTATTGACGTCCATTTACTTATAAAATATGATGGTGATAATCAGTAAAGCTACGAGGGTTCCAAACTTGCCCTGGTCTGAGAAGAGCCCACAAAAAACTCTTTTGATGAAACAATCTTTTTGGTACATATATTATATTGTAGGATTGCTGCATCGATTTGCTGCCACAAAATATAATATTAAAAGATTCCTTGGTTTGGAACAGTTTTATCAAGATAAGATTCAACGAGAATTAATTCCTTGTCAAATGAATCATTTTAATCACATTGCAAGTAATTGTTTTCTCATAGCGTTTGATTGTAATTATATCTATTTACGATATATTTTTATTTATTGTAGAGGAGTCCGCGATGATCCTGCCAGGAGCGCTATCTGTAAGCCGACATTCCAATGAAACTGTGGATATCAGAAAAAACTTGCGTTTGCGCAACCCGGACGACCCGGAATCCAATTCACATAGAGAGTAAGTACTATTGCTTTGAATTAAGTAAATAATGAAGAAATTAAGCCTTAATATTTCACTGCTAGACAAAAAAACTTGCAAAACTTGAGCCAATACCATTGAATTATACGTTAATACATTATACCTCAATGGCCAATACGCTTCAAATTAGCGGTTGCACTATCTATTTTTCCAATTATGTAGTCACATTTTTTTCTTTTTTTTCTAAGTTTTTTTGAATTTAAATTAATTATTTTGCATCAAATAACCAAATAATTACAGAAAGATAAAATTAAAAACTACTACTAATTATATTTACAAAAAATACACGGCGTCCAAATTCGTCGCATTGTTTTTCATTAACATTAATAATTGTACAATTTATTAAAGTTTATGACTTTAATTATTGAGATGTGTTGTTCTGGAACAGGAATAAAAAAAAATTGAGTGAGAAACTAAACGAATAAACTAAATTATATAATAACAAGCCCATCATGGCCAAAGCTTGTACAAAATGGTTTTTTTAAATTTAGTCAAAAGTTATGGTTTGACCTTTCAATTTTTTGCACAACTCGAAAACTTTTAAATGGCAGTCTGAGCATACACGTCGTTAGTAGAATCGTTAGCACTGAAAATCCTATTCTGTTCCGATAAACTAGGATAAATTGTCAGTAGGGGCCAAATGGAGGCGGATTTTAGGATAAATGTGTTTAGGATGCGATGTAAATCTTGATCGAAATGAAACTGCCGATTGTTTCAGGTATTGCGTGCAGTTCGAAGTAACCAAGGTTTCTAAAGCGTGCCATACTGATTCTGACTATAAGCCTTTACGTGAAGGTATGTATGATATTGGATAATATAATATGTAAAATAGATAGATAGATAGATAAACTCTTTATTGCACACACTTAGAATAAGGACAATAAACAAGAAGATTAAAAGATACAACAGAAGGGTGCAAAGGCGGTCTTATTGCTAAAGCAATCTCTTCGAGACAACCTTTAATTTTATACCTACTATAATTTTATACGTAGGATATTCTTTTCTTTTATTTCACTTCAATAAAAAATATAATCATCTATTTATTTACTATCTATTGTAGTCTTATTTTTTTTGAAAATTGTAATCTATAGAGATTCGGGGAAAATAATAAAAAGTGACAAATTAAATGTCACCTAAGAGAGCATTTTTCCTGCACAACATTTCTCACTGCCAAGGGTCACTGGTAGAGATCTCTTATAGAGATAAGTGTATCCTTGTCCACTATGTTTCTGTTTTTCTACATATTGTATAACTTTTTGGTACAAAATAAATTAAAAAAAAAAAACAGTTTATGAAACACCTGTAGTTATTTTTACTTGAAATAGAAAAATGGCTGATGAATGACTTGATGGCAGCGCACGCCACGGAAGCTCTCAGACGAGACGATTTTTTCCGACTTCATTCACATTATTGCAATTTTCGTAGGGATCTCTAATTTTTTTCAAAATAAAATATACCCTATGTTACTCGATGATAAAGTAGCTTTCTTGTGAATGAATTTTTAAAATGTTCTGTGTTCGGTGCAGCAGTTTTTGAGTTAATCCATTACAACAAACAATCAAACAAATCTTCTCTTTATAATATTAGTTTAGATTTAGAAGTATGTGTTTGTATGGTTTTACTAGCTGATGCCCGCGACTTCGTCCGCGTGGATTGAGGTTTTTTGGTTCCCGCGGTTTCTCTTCAATTATCCGGGATAAAAAGTAGCCCATATGTAGAGCAGACTATAATCTATCTTTGTGCCTTTCATCCAGATCCGTTCAGCCGTTCTGGCGTGATTGAGTAACAAACATGCATTTGAGGTTTTCGGTTCCCGCGGGAACTCTTTTATTTTTCGGGATAAAAAGTAGCGTGTTATTCCAGACTATAATCTATCTCTGTGCCAAATTTTATCCAGATCCATTCAGCCGTTCTGGCGTGAAAGATTAACAAATATCCATACATCCATACATCCGTACATCCATGCATACAAACTTTCGTGTTTATAATATTAGTAAGATTTGATTTAATTATTAATTTCTAAAATAACCCAAATATTAGTTTACTCTGGTTCTTCTCCTGTATTAACCCATCTTCCTATTTATAAGCTTTTTAACAAACTTCAAAAAAAGGAGGAGGTTCTCAATTCGACTGTATTTTTTTTTTAAATTTTTTTTTTATGTTTGTTACCTCAGAACTTTTGACTGGGTGGACCGATTTGGATGATTCTTTTTTTATTTGAAAGCTGGTGCTTCCCGTGTGGTCCCAATTCAATTTAGTGAAGATCTGATGAATATCTCCGGAGATGGAGAACGGAACTCCTCATGGATAAGAGTAAATTGCTCGCGATCAGTGTGATAGTCTTGTAAACAGTATGTTTAAACCATGCATAGCATATCTCGTTGTGGTTACATCCTGTATTTTAAAACGGCCACTAAAAATTGTGAAATAAAAAAATTTCAAAAAAAAAAAAAAACCGATTTCAAAAACCACAAACACTAAAAAGTAAAAAATAATTTAATTTATTATGTATACAAGAGTTAATTTAGTTCTATAATAACATTCTTTGGAGTCGGTGCCAATGTGGAGTCACGTCAACAATAATGAAGAGTAGGTAGACGGTTCATGCGGCTAATTGGTACCGACTCCAAAAAATGTTATTATAGAACTAAATTAACTCTTGTACTTATACATAATAAATTAAATTTTTTTTTTTTATTTTTTTTTTTTATTCACTACAAGTTAGCCCTTGACTGCGAT
Organism: Erebia ligea; assembly: GCA_917051295.2. Lineage (NCBI taxonomy): Eukaryota > Metazoa > Arthropoda > Insecta > Lepidoptera > Nymphalidae > Erebia > Erebia ligea. The sequence continues at coordinate 16,967,907 of OU785228.1, forward strand.
CTCACCTGATGGTAAGTGATGATGCAGTCTAAGATGGTAGCGAGCTAACCTGTTAGGGGCATGGCAGTTATATTAAACCCATACCCCTATTCGGTTTCTACACGGCATCGTACCGGAACGCTAAATCGCTTGGCGGCACGTCTTTGCCGGTAGGGTGGTAACTAGCCACGGCCGAAGCCTCCCACCAGGCAAAGTAAATATTAATATATGTAGCATATATATTAATATTTACTTTTTCCACCTTTGCGAGCTATTTCTATCTCACGTAAATTCTATCTGTGAAAACTTGTAATTGGCGTTATACTTATTCTCTATTTATCTATCCACTTTTTGTTGTAGCTGTAAGTTTTCTGTACAAAATAAAATAAAAATGAAATTCCATATATATTTTTCCATCAGGTAGCACAGTATGCGTGATGTGCGAGACGGCGGCTTTGCGGCGGGACCTAAAATGGCGGTGTGGTGGACACGGCGTGGCGGGACACACGACTCGTTTCTTCGCGCTGGTGGCGCCGCACTGCCACGGGAAGTGGGTCCGGGGCGACACGCCGGACAAGACCAGCCAGTGCTGTGCCAACCCGGACTTTATATTTGTGTAACTTAGCCCAACACTAGGAGTCTTAAAATGAGCCGCTAAAACCGACAGCTGCTAGAGTTACTGAACATGTTTGTTGCTGCTCCAACCCGGATTTTATATTTGTGTAACTTATTTTAACACTAGGAGTCTTAAAATGAGCCGCTAAAACCGACAGCTGCTAGAGTTACTGAAAATGTTTGTTGCTGCTCCAACCCGGACTTTTATTATATTTGGGTAACTTAGCTTTCCGACGTTAGTCATCTTAAAATGAGCCGCTAAAACCGACAGCTGCTAGAGTTACTGAAAATGTTTGTTGCTGCTCCAACCCGGACTTTTATTATATTTGAGTAACTTAGCTTTCCATCGTTAGTCATCTTAAAATGAGCCGCTAAAACCGACAGCTGCTAGAGTTACTGAAAATGTTTGTTGCTGCTCCAACCCGGACTTTTATTATACTTGGGTAACTTAGCTTTCCATCGTTAGTCATCTTAAAATGAGCCGCTAAAACCGACAGCTGCTAGAGTTACTGAAAATTTTTGTTGCTGCTCCAACCCGGACTTTTATTATATTTGGGTAACTTAGCTTTCCGACGTTAGTCATCTTAAAATGAGCCGCTAAAACCGACAGCTGCTAGAGTTACTGAAAATGTTTGTTGCTGCTCCAACCCGGACTTTTATTATATTTGAGTAACTTAGCTTTCCATCGTTAGTCATCTTAAAATGAGCCGCTAAAACCGACAGCTGCTAGAGTTACTGAAAATTTTAGTTGCTGCTCCAACCCAGACTTTTATTATATTTGAGTAACTTAGCTTTCCATCGTTAGTCATCTTAAAATGAGCCGCTAAAACCGACAGCTGCTAGAGTTACTGAAAATGTTTGTTGCTGCTCCAACCCGAACTTTATATTTGTGTAACTTAACCCAACGCTAGGAGACTAGGATTACGCAATGTGTATCAAACAGCTTTGCAAAAAATATATTATTTCATTCCTATTTCCTGTTTGTACGTTGGAAGTACGTTACGCACTAAGAAATTCTTAAGGACCATTTCTTTAGAAAACCTTTGGAGTGCATACGTACAGTAATTTTCAGTACCTACATAGAGTTTGTTGACTTTGAGCTTGAATGCCTGAATATGATCAAACACAATTAGCAAATTCAAACGACATTACTAATTGATTAACTAATTATTATCAGCTGATCAAGTATGCATTGCAATTTTGATGCAACAATCAAAGTAAACATTAAAATACATAGTTGTACGATATTATTAATTTACTCAAGCAAAGATCAATCTATAGTAGTTTGCCCAAAACATTAAATGCTTTTATGTTAAAGATTTGTAGGTCTATGAATATTGGACATGCCAGCTCCGGGATCCTTATATACTGCCTGCAGCCTACGCGGCGCTATAAAGTTACACATGTTACAAAGAACGCGGAACGCAGAACGCAGGACTGAGAACGGCTGAACTCTTTGTCTGCGCGGGCTCTTATGATCTAAATATATGACTATTGAAACCCAAGAAAAGTCTACAACAAATGAAAGACAGTAAATGATTGTAAATACCAAATATGCAATTAATTTTAAGTTTACTTTGTACACATTAGGCATATGAAAAATAAACAATTTTATGTTATAAATCGCGTCCCGTAAGTTGACCTAAAATGGCGGTCTTCTGTGCAGGGTACATTGTACTACAGGGCCGAGCGGGAATATGGTAACGCGTGGCCCCTCGCGGCGCACCTCATACCGCACTTCGTTTGACACCCAAAATGTGTTTCTGCGCATAGTTCAACTTACGCGGCGGCTATTATAGTAGGTTTTATGGTAGGTTTGAACTCTCGTACATGATACTTCGTAGCTTTAAGTTGTAAGTAACTGGAAGGAAACGAGAATTATATTCATGTTTATAAAACATGCTAAACTATCCTTTTTTATTAAAAAAAATAGATTGAATTTTTTTTAACTATTTTAATTGTGCAGGTATATGTACTTTACCTAACTAGCTATAACAATAAGTACTTAGTTTAGTTTTCATAGAACCGAATATTTTAATTGAAAGTTTATGTATGAATAATTAATAATTTCATAAGACTAATGGTTAAACAAATACTTAAGTATAAGTGAATAATTAATTAATTAATAATATTGTCGAATGAATTAACATATCGCCGACGAACAATGTAAATAAATTATAAATAAACGCACTGGAAAAAAATACCTATTATTTATAGTTGTTTTTATTTTCACCAAGTAGACTGCGATCTCACGACATTTTCCTTCACCGTCTGAAGCAAGTGATTTTATATTTCTTAAAATTAATTCTGGTTTCTTGACCACTAGTGACTAGTATCACCGCTGCTAAGGATTTGTACTAGAAGTAGAACAAAAATAAACAATCAAGTGAATATAACTCAAAGAATTAAAAAATACGACTGCCATAGTTAATAGTACATTACACATCTGGGGCAGTAAAATAAGAAATGTCTCAGATCACATGTAATTGTTGTCCGAGGCGAAGCCGAGGTCAATAAACATGTGATCTGAGGCTTTCTTATTTACTGCCCGTGGTGTGTATACTATTTTTCTCCTCGACGGAGGCGGAAAGCGGCATTTTCGTTTAGCGCAGCGGGAGGAAAATTGACGCTTTCCGCCCGGAGGTGAGAAAATGATATTTTTTTGTGAATCACTGAATATTGAAATACAGTCTTATATATTTTTGGAATCTACTCATCATTTTCTCGATCATGACAATATAGTTAAACTAATGTTGGAAAAAAAAAATTCAACTGTAGTCTTTGATGCGGGACCATGGTCACCCTATCAATTTTTTTAAAAATTTTACTAGCCTATGTCACCCGGAATAAGCTAAGGATTCTAACGATACCTCATTCATCAAAATCCGTTCAGGCGTATAGAAGTTATGGTGGAATATACAAACTCACATACATACATACATACATGAACCCTGAAAACAATATACTCCTTTTTTCAGACAGTCGTATAAAAAGAACCACTAATGCAGCCACCAGATAAGTCAGATTTATCTATAGTCCCACAAACATATCAACTGCATCCGGTGAGAGCGTATCATACTTACTAATATTATAAATGCGAAAGTGTGTTTGTTTGTTGGTTTGTCCTTCAATCACGCCGCAACGGAGCAACGGATCGATATGATTTTTGGCATGGGTATAGTTGAGGACCTGGATAGTGACATCTAGGCTACTTTTTATCAGGGAAAATTAAGGAGTTCCGAAGAAGTCGCGGTCATCAGCTAGTGATCAATATTCACAGTAAAAAATACAGAAGTTAGCGTTTGACATCGTAAAATTCCCATCACGCTTGTTTGACGACCTCCGTGGCGCAGTGTGTAGCGCTGTTGCCTTAACGGGCGGAGGTCCCGGGTTCGATACCCGGCAGGGTCAATTTAGGAATTTATAATTTCTGAATTTTCCCTGGTCTGGCCTGGTTAGTTACCACCCTACCGGCAAAGACGTGCCGCCAAGCGATTTAGCGTTCCGGTACGATGCCGTGTAGAAACCGAATAGGGGTTTGGGTTAAATATAACTGCCATGCCCCTAACAGGTTAGCCCGCTACTATCTTAGACTGCATCTTCACTTACCATCCGTTGAGATCGCAGTCAAGGGCTAACTTGTGTAGTGGATAAAAAAAAAACTCCATTTTACTTTGGACGCCTATTCTTTGTCTCTCGTTAACGATAATCATTGTCGATAACAATATTTCGAGAGGAAACACCAAAGCCCGTCTTTTCTTTAGATAACATCTATATCGTGTGACGGTGATCCAATATAGATGCAAATTTATTCAGAAATTGTGTTCTGTGGAAGTCGTTTGTTGTAGTAGCCACTGTTTAGCTAACGTACAGTAGGATATCTCATTCGTGTGCTGAACAACAATAGCATAAATGGTTTTATAATTTTATTACAGTGCTTCACACACATGGAAAGTTTTTAAACTTACTTAAATACATATCAAAAATTTTCGGAACAGGGATTTGAACCTGCGTCTCTCTTGGAATCGCGCCCTGAGCGCCTTGACCACTCGGCCACGGTTCACTCAGCATAAATGGTAATCAGGTAAATGTAGCGTAGGGGAAATGTAAACCTATGCTAAAATGTGTTAGTCTGGTAATTACTGCCGATTGTTTTTTTAGGTATGAATTCACCAGAAATATAGTACCTACATTCTATATTATATTCTACTGAGGAAAAATGATAATTTACTACTGATATACCTATTCTAATGTTTTGTTACCTATTGAAATATACATTGAAATCCTCTAAAAGTTATCTAAGCCAAATATCGATTCATTTATTAAAAGTATGTAGGTATAATACGTATTAGTATTATATTACACTAGCTGATGCCCACGACTTCGTCCGCGTGGATTGAGGTTTTTCGGTTTCCGCGGGAACTCCTTAATTTTCCGGGATAAAAAGTAGCCTATGTCACTCTCCGGTCCTCAACTATACCCATGCCAAAAATCACGTCGATCCGTTGCTCCATTGCGGCGTGATCGAAGGACCAACAAACACACTTTCGCATTTATAATATTAGTATGATATTAGTATGATAGTCTTAACTCTTAATACTCTCTATAATAAGAAGATCGAATAAAACTATTACTCATATGCCCATACCATGTCTACGTTTCCCGTCAGTTCTATATCAACTCGTCAGCAGCTAATATTGCCTTTTTAGGCAACGCCCAAATGGCTTGTATTGGGGGATGAAATCCCCTGACTTGATGCACACAAGCTATATATATAGGCACACTAGCTTGTGTCATGGTAAGCTGCTATCCTTTCAGAGTTGCGTACTAATAATAATTATTATTATAAGTGCAGTAAGACCGGCTCGACAAGCATTACACTACGATATCAGGCGGTGAACAAAGGATTGCCTAACTGTATGCTAGCTAAACTGTGTCCAGAAGGTATTGAAGCGAGAATGTGTTTGAGCGTTTGAAATAAAATATATAGTGTGGATACGCCAAAACGGTGTACAGACGAAAACAATGTTTTACAAAAAGTTATGTGTTTCTCTACCTTACAATAACATTACGAACTAGATGATGGCCGAGAATTCGTCCGCGTGGGTTTAGATTTTTGATTCCCAACCCGGAAAATTTCCGGGATAAAAAGTACCCTATGTCCTTCCTTGGGATGCAACTTATTCTCTGTTTCGTGAAAATTGATTGATAGAAGGTATAGCAATTGGCTGTGGAGTGTCAGTAAGATCATACACCTCTGATTACGTTAAGTTCGATTTTCATACAAATTTCAAATCCCTATTTTACCCTTTGAGGGTTGAATTTTCAAAAACCCTTTCTTAGCGGATGCCTAAGTCATAGAAGCTATCTGCATGCAAAACAGCCCGATCCGTCCAGTAGATTTTAAGCTGTGCGTTGATAGATCAGACAGTCAGCTTTTCCTTTTAACATTAGGTACATTTCCAACTTCCACCACTACAGCCCATTAAGGTCCCACTGCTGGGTACAGGTCTCCACTCTCATAGGAGAGAGGGAATTAGAGCTTAGACCCACCACGCTGCTCCAATGCGGGTTGGCGGGCTTTAACGACTATTATCATGTTAGTGATGATAACCGGGACCGACGGCTTAACGTGCTCTCCGAGGCACGGGGGTGAAACACCGCACAACTTCCTAACTCCGGGCTAGTACTCAGACTGTCTAGACAGAAAAACCCAATACTTGTATCTACTCTACTACTTGTTAGTAGGTACATAGGTACGATAAGTAATTAATTGGTAAAGTGGTCAATAAACGTTTATTTATTTATATAATTATACTTAATTATGGCCCGACCCGGGACTCGAACCCGGGACCTCGTCGGCCGTCATTTCCAACTTAATTTAATTTAATAACTTAGGTAACAGTACTGTTCCGCAATGCTCCCCAAAAATCTTGACTACGTAGGTAAAAGTTTTGATGCCAAAAAATACAGAGATACAAACTATTGTTCAATACCAAGTTATTGTGAGTTGGTAGGTATATTATGTCCTACCTCTACCTTTGTATGATATCCATAAAAAATGGCTGACTGAACTTTTGCACCGGCATAAAGTTCGCTAGCAAATAGAAGGGTGCAAAAAATTCATACGCCAGCCAAAAGGTGAACTATGTGCAATTTGAATATTATAGTTTAAGAGACAGATCACACAGTAAAAGGAAAAAGTGAATCTACGTAGTCCAAATACCAGATGATGCCCGCGACTTCGTCCGAATGGATGAGGTTTTTCGGTTCCGCGGGAACTCCTTAATTTTCTGGGAGAAAAAGTAGCCTATGTGTTATTCCAGACTATAGAGACTACAGACTATATATCTATCTCTGTGCCAAACTTCATTCAGATCCGCTCAGCCGTTGAGCCGTTCTGGCGTGATTGAGTAAGAAACATCCATCCATCCAAACTTTATAAAAAGTATAGAATAAATGTGAAAGCGTGTCTAGTCTGTCTGCTACGCTTTCACGGCCTGACGATTTTGAAGAAATTCGCTACAGAAAGGTCCCGTTTCTGGGAAGGACATACAGGCTACTTTTTATCGAGTTCCCATAGGTTTTTTTCAAAAATCCGTTTTTTTTTGTAAAGCTACAAGTAGTTAGCTGTACACAATAGAAGCTTTATTTTTTAACTAACATGGAATAGCTTATACTTGGATTTTCTGCAAAATTCTAGGATTATATTGTTGTTACTTTTAGCAATTTTATGACAAAAGTTTATTAATAATATAATATTTTAATAAACTAGTGTCATAAAATAGCTAATACATATTTTAAATATGTAATCTAACTAAGGAGTTTTCGCGTCTGTCTCTTGGACTATTGAAAATATCGTCTGCAAATAATAAAACAATGCCGAACTGTTTTTGACAACGGATTGCTTGACGAGAACTTTTCACCTGAAAATGGGAAATCGAAAATGCTGAATTTTTTTCCGTAACTTTTGCCGCAACAGGGGGTCTACTCTCTTTCTCTCAAACGAAACTTCGCAAACGAACGTAATTAGTCGGTTATTAGACCCACACAAAATCGTTCAATCCAATCGGTCACGAAAATTGTCTATGTATCCGTACTTCGTCTGCGTGTACGAAAACGAAATAGAGAGGAGCATAGAGATAATATTATGTAGGAGAGGAGTTAACGAAATTTCGTTCGTTTGTTTGCGAAGTTTCGTTTTAGAGAAAGAGAGTAGACCCCCAGGGGTTTGTTAATTTATACGTCAGTTGATACTTCATACTATACATATTATATTAGAGTAAGTAAAGTGGTAAGGAGTGAATATATCGGACCTGAGTATCGGAAAGCATCAGATTTTAATTTTTAATTATTATTGTTATTACTTTTAATTTGTGTTGTCATTTTTTAACAAATTTTGTGTGATTTTAATTATTTTAATTTTTATTCAATTATCATTGTTATTCATTCATACATTCATTCATTCAATGTTATTAATTGTAAGTTGTGCTGTGTCATTTTTAATTTCTCTGTTTTAATTATAGGTATATTTATTTTATTTTATTTGTTATTATTAATCTAACTGCCTCGTTGGTCTAGTGGTTAGCATGTTTGACTGCGGCCGACGAGGTCCCGGGTTCGAGTCACGGGTCGGGCCATAATTAAGTATTATGTTTTTCCGACTAGAAATTTAGGAAGCCCGGAGTTAGGAAGTTGGCGGTGTTTCACCCCCGTGCCTCGGAGAGCGCGTTAAGCCGTCGCGTCGGTCACTTTTACTATCACCGCGTATGATAATAGTCGTTAAAGCCCGCCAACCCGCATTGGTGGTGGGTCTAAGTTCTAATTCCCTCTCTCTTATAAGAGTGGAGGCCTGTACCCAAGCGGTGGGGCGTTAATGGGCTGTAGTAGTGGTAATGGATATTTAAAACTAATTTACACGCTTTTAATTTTTATTAAACTGCTTTTTGTTACGACAAAATGATAAAACGACCGGGTTCAACCCGCCGCCATTTTTGGATCCTTTCGAGCCAATTTAAATATTTTGGTTTTGTTTAAAATAAATATTGTTTCCACATACTAAAATAATAGTATCTAAGAATTAGTAGAATTTAGAAATGTTGTCTGTAAGAGATTGTTTTAGCAATAAGACCGCCTTTGCACGTTTATTTGTAGTTTTACTACTTCCTTTTTTTCAATTGTACTACTGTATATTATGTATGTATTATGTATGTATAATTGTACTACTGTATATTGTGTATGAGATAAAGATATCTTAATAAATAAATAAAAGATTTAATTATGATTTTTAATTTAACCATATAATAATTTCAAAATTCATTGGATCCAGTTTAAAGGATTCGGTACCAGATGGCAATAGTAGATAATATAAGAAATTCAAACAACATTAAAGCAACGGTCGAGGAAATATTTTACGGAATTCAGAAATGTCCTTTTAAATCCACTTCAGTGCGATTCAGATACCGCCCAGCGACCGCTATGCGAGATTTATGCAAATACAATATTATTCTTTGAAATTCAGTTCGAATAAATGTGGAAATCCTTGGACAAGTAGCTATCTAAGCTGGGTAACTTTTGTCTAAATGTTTTGAAGATGAAAGGATACTTATCGAGACTGTAAAGAGAAATTCGTTAAAAGCTAAAAATGTCGTCTCGAGTTCTCGACCGAATTTTGACGACCGCCCTGGTGTAGTGGTGACCCAGGTTCGATTCCCGGTAGGGTCAGGAATCAGGATCCAATCTATCAAATATCAATCAATATTTATTTATTCAACTAGATGATGCCCGCGACTTCGTCCACGTAAATTTAGGGTTTTTTGAATCCCGCGGGAACTCTTTAAATTTTCTGGGATAAAAATATATCGCTACAGCCGAGATAGGATAGTCTATGTCCTTCCCCAGGATGTAACCTACCTCTATACCAAATTTCATCATAACAGACAGACAGACACACTTTCGCATTTATAATATTAGTATGGAAGTATGGATTTAGGTACACTGTGCACTTATTGACGTCCGAAACTTATAAAACATGATGGTATTATTCAATTACGGTATCTTAAAACTAAAGCTACGAATTTACTCTGGTCTGGCCTGGGGGGCTTCGGCCGTGGCTAGTTACCACCCTACCGGCAAAAACGTACCGCCTAGCGATTGAGCATTCCCAATACGATGCCGTGTAGAAACCGATTAGGGGTAGGTATGGGTTTAACAATAACTGCCATAACCCTAACCGGTTAGCCCGCTACCATCTTAGGTTGTATCATCACTTACCATCAGGTGAGATTGCAGGTAACGGAACTCTTAAATTTTTCATTTAATAATGTTAATTCATACCTTAAATTTCAGCCAAATCGTTTCAGTCATTACGGCGTGAAGGAGTAGGTAGAATATATCCAAACTTTCACGTCGAAAGAAGCTGCTCACTTAATTATCACCCAACTTCACTTGGTAAGTTCGTTTGATGTTCAATCATCATTCATAATCATACTTCATACTAATATTATAAATGCGAAAGTGTGTTTGTTTGTTGGTTTGTTGGTTTGTCTTTCAATCACGCTGCAACAGAGCAATGGATCGACGTAATTTTTGGCATGGGTAGGTATACTCGTATAGTTGAGGCCCTGGAAAGTGACATAGGCTATCCCGGAAAACTGAGAAGTTCCCGTGGGAATCAAAAAAACCTAAAACCATGCGGACGAAGTCGCGGGCATCAGCTAGTTCATTTATAATATTAGTTTGAGATAAACAGCTTTGTAGTCATAAAAGCTTGCAAGTACTGCAGTACTCGAAGTCGGTACGTTGAACAATGGGACTACCCTCATTAAAAGTTCCGCCGTTGTACGTGTTCACAACTTTATTGCATACACTCTAATTTCTACCATATTCGCTTTCTGTGCATAATTAGTCCTTACGTACGTAGTTACGTAACTAATTATCACCTTCAAGGTTTAACCCCACTACAGAGGCGCAGCACGTAGGGGCAATTATTTTTTGTACGAGGTTGTATGGAGCCGGGCCCACTTGAGCGACGCGGCACGGAGATGCACTGCGCGAGTCGGCCCCGTACTACTCATACACATCATACTAATATTATAAATGCGAAAGTGTGTTTGTTTATTGGTTTGTTGGTTTGTCCTTCAATCACGCCGCAACGGAGCAAAGGATCGACGTGATTTTTGGCATGTGTATAGTTGAAGTCCTGGAGAGTGACATAGGCTACTTTTTATCCCGGAAAATTACGGAGTTCCCGCGGGAATCGAAAAACTTAGTCCACGCGAATGGAGTCGCGGGCATCAGCTAGTATATTATAATCTATACTAATATTATAAATGCGAAAGTGTGTTGGTTTGTTGGTTTGTCCTTCAATCACGCCGCAACGGAGCAACGGATCGAAGTGATTTTTGGCATGGGTATAGTTGAGAACCTGGAGAGTGACATAAGCTACTTTTTATCCCCGAAAATTAAGGAGTTTCCGCAGGAATAACAAAAAACTAAAACCACGCGGTCGAAGTCGCGGGCATCAGCTAGTATGTATAAATTTTTTTATTCCTCTACAAGTCAGCCCCTGACAGCGATCTCACCTGATGGTAATTGATGATGCAGTCTAAGAGGGTAGCAGGATACCCTTTTAGGGGCATGAGCGTATGGCATTTATATTAAACCCATACCCCTAGTCGATTTCTACACGGCATCGTACCGGAACGCTAAGCCGCTTGGCGGTACGTCTTTGCTGATGTGGTGGTAGCTAGCCACAGCCGAAGCCTCCCACCAAACCAAACCAGAGAAAGCTCAGAAATTATAAATTCCCAAATTGACCCTGCCGGGAATCGAACCCGGGATCTCCCGCGTTAATAAAACAGCGCTTAACAATGCGCCAGGGAGGTCGTCAAAATAATATTTGCCGTTACGTGCCGCGCCTCAAGTGGGGCTAGACCTTTGCAACGTTGTAGCAATGATATTCGTTATTACTACGGCCTCACAATCGAGAGGCGCGGGTTCGATTCCCAGGCACGCACCGCTATCTTTTCGTACCTACTGATTTTAAGATTCTTTAAAATACTTAAATAAATTATCTTTGACTTGGTACGGTACGGAACCCTAAAAATGCTCGAAATTAAAAAGTAGGTGGCAAAAATGTGAAATAAAGTAGAGTATTCAGTAACTCTTTTAAAATTAAGTTAAACAGTTGGGGCGCTTTCACCGGGGTCATTAGAAAGGCGAGCGTTTTTGCGACGCCATTTGCAAAAGCCTTTTACATGCTGTGAAAATTTTTCTTTTAATTAAAACTGAATCCTTCTAAACGAACTAGGGCGCGAGAAAAGATAAATAGACCGAGTTTTGTTAATATACCGCCGGAATCGAATTAAATATATAAAAGGAAATGGTGACTGACTGATCTACAAGTAGCTCAAACCACTGTACGGATTGGGCTGAAAATTGGTATCAAATCAAATACTCTTTTATTTACTGAAAATATACAGTCCTCGTGACTGACTGATCTACAAGTAGCTCAAACCACTGTACGGATTGGGCTGAAAATTGGTATCTAATCAAATACTCTTTTATTTACTGAAAATATACAGTCCTGGTGACTGACTGATCTACAAGTAGCTCAAACCACTGTACGGATTGGGCTGAAAATTGGTATCAAATCAGATACTCTTTTATTTACTGAAAATATACAGTCCTGGTGACTGACTGATCTACAAGTAGCTCAAACCACTGTACGGATTGGGCTGAAAATTGGTATCAAATCAAATACTCTTTTATTTACTGAAAATATACAGTCCTCGTGACTGACTGATCTACAAGTAGCTCAAACCACTGTACGGATTGGGCTGAAAATTGGTATCAAATCAAATACTCTTTTATTTACTGAAAATATACAGTCCTGGTGATTGACTGATCTACAAGTAGCTCAAACCACTGTACGGATTGGGCTGAAAATTGGTATCAAATCAGATACTCTTTTATTTACTGAAAATATACAGTCCTGGTGACTGACTGATCTACAAGTAGCTCAAACCACTGTACGGATTGGGCTGAAAATTGGTATCAAATCAAATACTCTTTTATTTACTGAAAATATACAGTCCTCGTGACTGACTGATCTACAAGTAGCTCAAACCACTGTACGGATTGGGCTGAAAATTGGTATCAAATCAAATACTCTTTTATTTACTGAAAATATACAGTCCCACATACTTGTCTGACCCGTTGGTCAAAATAAGAACTAATTTTTATGCCTTTTTAGTTTTTGTTTTTATTTTATTTTTCACCCGGTCAGATAAGATTATCGGACTATAATATTATAAAATGACGTAGCCATACATTATGAAAGGATTTAGAAATAGACGTCTTAGATATTATATAGAATATCTTAGGTACAGCGTGTCAGAAACACCACTGTTTTGTAAAGGCTGAGCAAAGATTTTGAAATCCTGAAAACTATAAAATTACGGAAGCTGGAGTACTTCGGCCACATTATGAGGAATAACAAATACGACCTCCTCCAGCTCATAATTCAGGGGAAAATAGCCGGCAAAAGACCACTTGACCGTAGAAGAACATCTTGGCTTAAGAATTTACGTCAATGGTACGGGAAGAGTACTCGATCGCTATTCCGGGCAGCAGCGTCCAAGGTGCAGATGTCCCTAATGGTTGCCAAACTCCGATAGAAGATGGCACTAAGAGAAGAAGCAGTCTATATTGCTATTGGTTCGTAGCTTAGTGCTCACCGCTTAGCTACGAGTACATCGCACATCTCTTGTGGAAACGTACCCTAAATAATCATAGAGTTCCTCTATAATGCCGCATATATAACCTCTATGACCTTTTCATAGACAAATAAATTTCATGGAGGCAAGCAACATCTGTCAGTTATTCAGTTATTATTAGCAACTCTATGGTTATGTCTCTATTATTATACATAGAAGGATACACCGTAAATAAATAAAATACAAAATGCAAAATTCACAACAAAACAACAATAACACAAACGGTACAGAAAATTGTTTTATCGAACCAAAATGTGCTTTAAAATCTTGCAATAGAGTTCACTGTAGCATACCCTGGCACAGGCCATGTAGGTACTCTCAAAGCGTATTGGTGAACCGGTTGTGGCCAATGTTGGTGGTGGTTGGCGCCGTGGAGATTGGCGTTGGTTTTGTATTGCTGATCATGATGGTGCTATTGGCCCAGGAATATGAAGATCTGTACCCGGCTGAGAATAATAAAGGTATAAGTAACATCCGGAACGAGGAAATTCGTAGAAGAACTAAAGTGACCGACATAGCTCTGAGGATTAGCAAGCTGAAGTGGCAGTGGGCAGGTCATATCTGTCGCAGAACCGATGGCCGTTGGGGCAGACGTGTTCTGGAGTGGAAACCGCGTACCGGCAAGCGCAGTGTAAGACGACCTCCAGCTCGCTGGTCCGATGACCTAAAGAAGGTGGCGGGAAGCAGGTGGATGAGGAAGGCCGTGTTTGGTGGCGCGCTCTTGAAAAGGCCTATGTCCACCAGTGGATGCAAACAGGCTGATGGATGGAATGGAAGTAAAATTTTTGCCAGCGGTGTTGGTCCTGCACCTAATCTCTCTGCAGTCTTGTTGGATTGCCGTTCCAAGGGCCGTCCCATTGGACTGTGAGAGTGTGGGAATAAATACAGCACCTGTATTTGCACACACACTATTATTGTTCGCTAGATTAGCTTTAGTAGCCCAAATTTTGTCACCAACACCACCACCACCACTACGGCCCATTAGCATCCCACGGCTGGGCACGGGCCTCCACTCTCATAGGAGAGAGCGAATTTGTCAGTAGATCATAAATTACATGCGAAAAGCGAAACGAAAATAAAAAAGCACTAAGTATTTAAACAAAAATGGCGGAGTCATTTTAAAAAGTACCCAATTTACATTCGAAGCACGCCTCGCTGTAATGGATTCCAGCTATTCAGTCAAGCCGTTTTATAACGCATAATTTTACTGGAATCACAACCTATGAAATTAAAATTGTTTCCATTTCCAAACTTTCACTCCATTGGCGGCTGCCGGCTTCCATAGGGCGACAACACAGTATTTTTAGGGGCGTGAATAGAGAACGCGAACATAATAATATTATGTAAAACTATCTTTTGCCTTTATTGATTTATTGATTTATTGATTTATTGATTTATTGATTTATTGATTTATTGATTTATTGATTTATTGATTTATTGATTTATTGATTTATTGATTTATTGATTTATTGATTTATTGATTTATTGATTTATTGATTTATTAAATAATATCCTCGGTACGCTTACAGCAATTCCAAAACGCATACCGAGTCAGGAATTACACATTTGACACAATTCATTGCCTTGCGGGCTCTTCTCGATAGGAATGTCATTTCGAACCAGCGGCGGTAGATTCACTTGACGATTCAAAAGCAATTGTAAAAGTTTATTTGAATAAAAAAAGTGTGTGTGTGTTCACACACGGTAGAAGTGAAACTTCAGAAGGAGCCTACGAGAGAATGAGATAAATATAACTTGTATTCTATCTCATTCTCTCGCAGGCTCAATCCTATATACCTACCTATGTTTGTCTCATTTTGGTGTCGCTTTTTCCTTTCATTGAATTTTCAAAACAACGATTCTCAAAAAGTTTCACTTCAAAAAGATTGATGTCTGATGCTTGAAATAATATTGGTTTCAGTGATCAGTTCCTCCACGTTTGGAGTTTTGGTGACTCTCGCTCTAAGCGGCGTATTGTTACTCATTTCTCTATTTCTGGGAAGGCGACGACTTATGTTGGTTTGTATGGACTTATGATTAAAAAACCCACTTAATATATTTTTTAAATACAACTACAAAAAAAATATTAACAGCCCGACGTTATAACGTAAGAATCATTGCATCAATCATACAGTGATCACAATCACCTCGCGGTTAGTTAGAATTGGGTATTTGACAACAAGTCAAATCAACAACTTTTTTTTAAACGTCAAAACGCGCGCTATGTATGAGACGCTGTATGAAATACTGAACAGTGGCGTCATCAAAATTCGACGCACTTTTTACAACAAACGATAATTTAGAATGGTTTTCAAACATAAAACTATAACAGAGGACGTGGATATTACGACTTTTGGGAAATCCTGTATTTATTATCACAAAAAAAAATAGCCAAATACCCAATTGTTAAAAATCATTGTCACAGCAAGAATACACAAATTCACCCACTCAAAACGATTACATAAGATTGTAACAATGATTGATGCAGGTTCCTTTAACTGATAACTGTATCAGTCAGTTTCTCGTTTAATATACCTACAAAAAAAACTTTCAGGTTTACATATTATTGTCTACCATACTGTGCATGTACATATTTACTTTGGCAGCTTTTATGATACACTTTGGCATCCTGGATTTAAGGAAAGGTAGGCCATCTTGAGTTTAATAAAAAAACTAGCTGATACTCGCCACTTCGTCCGCGTGGATTGAGGTTTTTTGGTTCTCGCGGGAACTCTTTAATTTTTCAGAATAAAAGTAGACTATAATCTATCTCTGTGCCAAATTTTATTCAGATCCGTTCAGCCGTTCTGGCATGATTGAGTAACAAACATCCATCCATCTAAACTTTCGCATTTATAATATCTAGTATAGATCAATGACATGATGCAGCACAAACTGCAATCATAGGCTCAATAATTGTCTAAGCAAATCATAATCATTTGACAGCTTAAAACGTATTACTCGAAGAACATAATGAGTCAGGGCTATTATACAATTGACGAATTTCTTAATGACAAAGTTGTATGGAAGCTACGGACTCTGGGTCAAGCTCCCCGCAGGACATTATAATAACTTACACTTTTGTATTTAATTTATATACTTAAGTACCTACGTAATGTAATATATATATATTGTTTAAAAAAAAAAAGAGCAACTGCTGAGCTTCTTGCCGACTTTTCTCAGCAGAATTTTCTTTCCGAACCGGCGGTAGAGTCAAAACATGACGTAACATAAAAGACACCTGTATGTCCTACATGTTTAAAAAATTAAAAAAAAAAATGTTTTTTGAACTCCTTAAACAGGTCTTATTCGTTTGACAAACGATTACGATAACGATTTCTTTACACAATCGGGGGGCAGGTTTTCGAAACGATATTAAAGTTCTTTTTATTTCTAGATGCGTACAAGACTGATGGAAAAACTGTACTTCTCAACACGGGTTGTCTATTGGGAATACTGACTCTATTTGCTTCAGGTGAAGAGATAATGAAATCAGCGAATAGGGATGATGATAACTCAAACAAATCAGCAACTCTTTATCAAACTTAAAAACGCACTTCTAGTATGGAAGTTGTTTGAAATTCATAGTTGTGACGTCATCAAATTTCAACGCACTTTTTTTCTTTACTCTATATTTTAAAATGGCTATCAAAATTAAAACTAACCAAGGATGTGAATTTTAGGTCTTTTGGAAGACCCTCTTTTTAATAATCAGTTAGAAATAATTTATTTTTGATATATGTAGGCATCATCCCTATTAAGCCTTCTTGTTTCATGGTAAAAAAACCTTAGTTTATTCTATGCATGCTAGAGTTAATCTATTGTTCGACTGCGGCCGATGAGGTCCCGGGTTCGAGTCCCAGGTCGGGCCAGAATTAAGTATTGGGTTTTTCTGACTAGAAATTCTCAGTACTAGCCCGGAGTTAGAAAGTTGGCGGTGTTTCACCCCCGTGCCTCGGAGAGCAAGTTAAACCGTCGGTCCCGGTTATAGTGGAGGCCTGTGCCGAGCAGTAGGACGTTATTGGGCTGTAGTGGAATTCTATGCGTGGTAGGGCGGCGTAGCAACTCTACGAATTGTACATAACGCTACGGATTCGTAGCTCGTAATCTCTTGTGTCGCTATTGCCTCGCTACGTTACAGCTACACATAAGTGTACGGGCACGAAATCAGCGGTAGCGGGGCGACGGCGGTAGCGGGGCGATACGATTAGTCGGAGAGCTGGCGACGAATTTCGGGAAGAATTTTGAAGAGGTCTGGTAATACTTTATAGCCGACAAAAACGTCTGGGATTTATTTTTTCGAATTCTATAAGTATAAAATTTATAGATAAAAAATCAAGTTGCCAAAATAATGTTTTTTATTTGATTTTTTTTTGCAAATGTTATATGCTGCGCAGTAGCGAAATAACTGCAAACGCTCTTACAGACTGGCAGGACTGGATTCGCCAATGAACGAAATTATATTTTTGCACAATTGCAGCTTGCCTAAAGGTCCTTCCCGAAATTCGTCGCCAGCTCTCGGACCCCATCGCCCCGCTGTCGCCGTCGCTCAGCCGTCGCTAGTTTCGTATCTGACGCCTAAAGGTTCTACGGCTGAGATCTATAGAGCGAACTTTGACTTTGCTTAGACTTAAGACATTGTTAAAACGAGACAGATTTATGTTACTCACATAAGTCCATCTCGTTTTAACTCTAAGTAAAGTCTAAGCCAAGTTGGCTCAGACTTTACTAGACTCGTTTTAACTCTACATCATGTTTCATGGACTTATGTGAGTAACATAAATCTGTCTCGTTTTAACAATGTCTTAAGTCTAAGCAAAGTATATCTATAGATCTCACCCTACGATACGTGCGCGCGGAGTACGTGTAGTTATTGGCATTGCCGCAGGTGGTGCCCTGCACTTAGGTTATATCGGGTTAATATACCTAATAGATTATAATCTACCGAAAAATATTGTGTTAAATTATAAACAGTATGTTACGGTTCACAATCTTTCGACAGTTTACAATCTCGCGAAGATAGATTAAATAATCTAACGGTATTTACAATTTTACGCTTACATATATAACGCCACGGATTCGTAGCTCGTAATCTCTCGTGTCGCTATTGCCTCGCTACGTGACAGCTACACGTAAAGGGTTTACGATACGTGCGCGCGGAGTACGTGTATTTATTAGCATTGCCGCAGTGTAGCAACACTTCTATTTCCCAAAAAATCAACATTTCAATCCATTACCGGCTCTCACATTTCAAGTCTTCTCTCGGAATGAGAAGAAAGAAAGAAATGTTTTTTATTTGATCACTACATGGAGTTTAAGTAATTATAATTAACTAGATGATGACCGCGACTTCGTCCGCGTGGATTAAGTTTTTTTGATTCCCGCGGAAACTCCTTAATTTTCCGGGATCTTTAATTATTAGCCTATGTCCTTCCCCGGGATACGACCTATCCCTGTACCAAATTTCATCAAAATCGGTTGAACAGATGGTCCGTGAAAGCGTAGCAGACTCTCGCATTTATAAAATTAGTTAAGTGACCAAATACAGGTTTTCATCTCAGCATCATGCTGCAGCAGATTGCAGCGCTGGTTTTCAGTGGAAAACTTAAGTATTAGAAGGGTTTGGCTATAGTCCACCACGCTAGCCAAGTGCGAATTGACCGACTTCACATACTATAGGTCTACCAGAATCTGATGGCAAAAAGTATACACCGTATACTGGTACTTATAAGCATTGCTTTTAGGTGTATTTTTCATTGATTTTATATATAAAATCAAAGGTATTTTTTGCCATCAGATTCTGGTAGACCTATACCTACCTACCTTCGAGTATATTATGCAGAACTCTCGAGTATGTAGGTTTCCTCACGATGTATTCCTTCACCGTTTGAACCAATGATATTAAATTTCTTAAAACGCACTTGATTTTGAAAAGTTACAGCCTGGGGATCGAACCCGCGACCCCGTATAGATTAGCTGCATCTAATGTTAATATTTAAGAGATAATTATTGTATACGATTTTTTTTATTCCACTACAAGTTAGCCCTTGACTGCGATCTCACCTGATGGTAAGTGACGATGCAGTCTAAGATGGTAGCGGGCTAAGCTGTTGGGGGTATGGCAGTTATATTAAACCCATACCCTTAGCCGGTTTCTACGCGGCATCGTACCGGAACGCTAAATCTAAACGGTGGTAACTAGCCACGGCCGAAGCTTCCCACCTGACCAGACCAGAGAAAATTCAGAAATTGTAAATTCCTAAATTGACCCTGCCGGGAATCGAACCCGGGACCTCCCACGTCAAGACAACAGCGCTCAACACTGCCCCAGGGAGGTCCTCAAAATAATATAATAAAAGTAAATAATATAATGACTGCCTCGTTGGTCTAGTGGTTGGCATGTTCAACTGCGGCTGACGAGGTCCCGGGTTCGAGTCCCGGGTCGGGCCATAATTGAGAATTGAACTTTTCTGACTAAATATTCTCAGTGCTAGCCCGGAGTTAGGAAGTTGGCGGTATTTCACCCCCGTGCCTCGGAGAGCACGTTAAGCCGTCGGTCCCGGTTATTATCACTAACATGATAATAGTCGCTAAAGCCCGCCAACCCGCATTGGAGTAGCGGTGGGTCTAAGCTCTAATTCCCTCTCCTATGAGAGTGGAGGCTTGTGCCCAGCAGTGGGACGTTAATGGGCTGTAGTGGAAATATAATAAAAGTGTTTTTCTTTTCTTTCAGTGGTGCACTTTATCGGTAACGTGATCGTCGTGACTTATTATAATTTCAAATTCATACAACCAAAAGTGTTTTCATATGAAATGACTTAACTTTTGCCATTAAAAAAGGTTACAGAAAAAAAAATTATTAAGGTCAACCGGGGCTATTTCGTCTACGGGGCTTATGCGTCTTTTTCAATTACCGTACGAAAATTGCATTTTAGAACTACTCATGCCATCTTTTTTACGTCTTTGGCACTAAAAGTACAAAATTTTATCAATAGATAGCGTGACAGAGCTTTTTTCTTTGCATAATCCGCCATCTTAAATTTGTCATTTCGTTCGGATTGTTCTTGTGCGCCAACAGGCGAATTTAAATCTGCATAAATCTCAGTTCTTTGAGAATATCGATGGTTCATAACCGTAAGTACTTTTGCCGTTTTATTGCAATACATGTTGTTTTAATTATTTCGTGTAATTACCTTAAGATTTGTAGTCAAAATGCAATTGAAAATTTTTGGGTTATGGTTTGGTTTTAGGGCTATTGCGTCCATCCTTTTGGGGTGATTGCGTCTATTGTGAAGCAATAGCCCCATTGTCAGAGGTCCTAAACTTTTTTATTTTAGGATTAAAGTGGTAAATCTTTCTATATATATAATGCAGGAATATTAGCCCAGTCGAATTAAATCAAAAGAGGGGCTGACATGGAAAAAATTCCGCGCAGCAATTTTCCTTCGGAAATCGTCCCATTTCGGTTTTCGGGATTCCAACCCTGTTGCGTCATCCGCCTTCATGAATTTGAGGGTGAAAACGAAAAATGGTAATTACCAAAGTTGTTTGAAATTTAATTTACTACAATTTTGGTCCTTATTCATTTATCCCTAGGATCGATATTTTTCGATTTAGACCCAAAAAAAGGTGGGGGTGAATTTTTAATTATTGCATCTCGTTTATTTTTTATTTTACACGAAAAGTTGTAATTACCGTAGTTGTTTGGAATTAAATTTTCTAAAATTTTGGATCTTATAAATTTTTTCCTAGGTTCGATATTTTTCGATTTAGACCCGAAACGAGGTGGGGGTGATTTTTTTTTAAGTATACGTATATATTGTAAATAGAGTGATTTATTGATTATTAACATTTACGTTATATCAATGTTACTGTTGTTAAAACATGTTACAAGGTTAATTAAATTTGAAACAGAGAGTTCAAGTTTAACTAAATACAAGATTCGCGCATTTTTTGGTACTCTTTATATTTTTGTAATTATTTGTAATGATTGTTAGACTTATGATGTCCTTAGACTCTTTTGTTCGAATAAATTATTCGTTATTTCTTAGTTGTGGTTTGATTCCATACATCATAATTAAATACCCGAACCTATTGAAAAAAAGTTTGGCACCCCTGAAATCTACGATGGGGTGAATGCGACTACAAGAAACAAGTTCAATAAGACGCCATAGCCCCAAAAATGTTTGTTCTACATTAATAACCCTAAAGTAAGCCCAGAATTTAGGATACAAGTTAATAATAAACTATATCACTGGTACGGTTTAATTTACCTTGAATTATATTATTATCAGCTCTTCCAATTACGTAATACCAGTGAAAGACGCGTTCGCCCCACCCAGGGCTATTGCGTCTAAAAATCCCATCTTTCGTAAAAACGTCATTTACACGTAGAAGTTAGTAAAAATGTCATTAAATGGTATTAAAATATGAAATAAGATAACATTTCCTAACTAGTGTCATAAGTGATAGCTTATGATGAGATAGATTATGTTTGTTATGATCAAATAAAAATGTCGTTCAAAGTATTGTGGCGCATTCGCCCCGGTTGACCTTATGTTTTAATTTTTAAGATTGACGAAGTTTTTTTTTGATCAAAGCCTAGTCTAAGTGTATTTTGCCTACTTTTTACTGAAATGCAAATGACTAAAGAGTTACGTAAACTAACGTCATAAGGGTGATTCTACTTTCTACAAGGCGCGGTGCGGCACGTACCTAGCGGCAAATATTCATTGTTTTAGTTTATATGGAACTGGGTATAGCAAGATAGATAGATATATATATTAAGATTGAGGATTTGGAGCCAGATTTTTTTATGGGACCACCTCGCGAGCTTCCACTAACCACTGAAAAAAAAAACAGTTCGGTTTAGAAACCACGGAGATATGCACTGACATTCATTTAAAAAAAAAGATACGCGCCGAATTGAGAACCTCCTCCTTTTTTGGATGTCGCCTTTAAGAATATATGCCGCGCCGCGCCCATGTAGTGGGGCCAGCCCCCCGATTATGTAAGAATGGCCGATCAAAATGTCAAAGTTCGGCGTCAAAGTAAAATAAACCATAACAGCATTAAATTAGAGCTGAATTTCGTGTATCCATTCTCATACGTTTAGGGTATCGTACATACCTAAACGTATAAGAATGGGTACACGAAACTGAGCTAGAGCTCAAATTTAATTCAATGCTGTTATGGTTTATTTTACTTTGACGCCGAACTTTTACGATTTGATCGATAATTCTTACATAATCGGGGGACTGAACTTTAGCCCCTCGGTTTCTACGCGGCATCGTACTGGAACGCTAAATCAATCAGCAAGCTAGACGTTGCCGGTAGAGTGATAACTTGCTACGGCCAAAGCCTCCCACTAAGAAGGATTATGTATATACACATCCACACATATTTATGGTCTCACTTGCCATCACGTGGACCCTTCCCTCTTTTTCTTAAATGCTTTGGTCTTTTCTTTAATAAAACTGAAGGCATTGGAATCTTATTTGCTGGTCCCATAGTCGTAATTCCTTCTTCCATGGCTGGTCCTTATCAAACGGGCAATATCATAAAGGATTAACTCCCATTACGGACATTAGATTCACTACCTTACTGATATAGAAAATACTTTTAAGAGCGTCCTAAACACAAAAAAAATACACAAAAATAAACGCGTGTATTGCGTTATAAACACAAAAATATAAAAGTGTTAACCTGGGAACCTAATACCTATTAATAAATCGAAATCAGCTAAGAACATGTTCTCAAGTATTGGTCAATCTTACACTTAAGTCTATACTTGAGAACCTATTCTTAACTGCTGTCGGATGATTAATACGGGCCTATGAACTTGACTCGCGGCCCTCAGACTCAG
The DNA here is from genome assembly GCA_917051295.2 of Erebia ligea. Lineage (NCBI taxonomy): Eukaryota > Metazoa > Arthropoda > Insecta > Lepidoptera > Nymphalidae > Erebia > Erebia ligea. The sequence goes on from OU785228.1 coordinate 16,991,145, forward strand.
CCCACTCATATAACACACCAAACACTCTGTCAGTGACGGCAGTAACAGTAATTTGTGGCCGGTCACGGGTCGGCCGGTCTGCGTGCGGCTATGGGTCGCCGCAATTACCCGCTGTTGACTCGCGGCCCTTACGGCCGGGCCACACGGCGCGGCGCGATTATTAGTATGTAAAACGTAGCGCTGCCGCTGCGTCGTTTTACATACTAATAATCATAGTGTGCACACGGTGCGCTGCGTCGACGCAACACACTCACGACGGAACTGCACACCCGAGACGACGCCTCACTCATTGCGACGCCGGTGTAGTAACGCTGCGATGACGCAGCGCCCGTGTGGCCGGCTATGCGTCAAATTATATGCGTTGCGACGACGCAACGCGCCGTGCGGACTGGCCCTTAGACTCGATGCCCTCTCATAATATTTGATAAAGGGTTTCTAAAGGGATTCCAGATTGACTTTGAGGGCCAAGAATCGGTATCGAATTTTATAATACAAGAGGTATTTATCAAATACTAGAAGATTTTTGGATTTCCGCGGGAACTCTTTGATTTTTCGGGGTAGCTAGTCCTTCCTCGGAATGCAATCTATCGTTGTACTAAATTTCGTCAAAATCAGTTGAACATATGGGTCGTGAAAGCGTTGCAGGCAGATAGATGGACAGCCAGAAACACTTTAGCATTTTGCTTAGAGCAACGGATCGACGTGATTTATTTCATAGGTATAGTTAAGGACCTGAAGATAGGTCAAACTGATTCCCACGGGAACTCCTTAATTTTCCTTAAAATTAAGGAGTTCCCGTGGGAATCAAGAAACATATTCAAAGCGGACGCAGCCGCGGGCATCCGCTAGTAATGATATAAATTGACAACACAGAGCTGAGCTTCCGAGATAACATTAAATAGTAGATTATTAACCAAGGGGATAAAGCGGTGTCTTCTGTCGCGGGTGACGATTTAAATCGCGAGCGTAACGAAGGACTCGAGGTTTATTCCCGAGCGTAGCGAGGGTGTTAAAAACTTAAATCACGAGCGAAGCGAGGGATTTAAGACGAGTCCTGAGTGTAGCGAGGGATTTAAGTTCACCCAAGACTAAGACAGCTTTATCACCGAGGAAAATACTCTACTTTTCGTACCATTTGCGAAGAAATTACCACAATATTAATATGAGATAAGCATTTATTAAAAATAATGACAATTTTTTTTTTTTTTTTATCCACTACAAGTTAGCCCTTGACTGCGATCTCACCTGATGGTAAGTGATGATGCAGTCTAAGATGGTAGCGGGCTAACCTGTTAGGGGCATGGCAGTTATATTAAATCCATCCCCCTATTCGGTTTCTACACGGCATATCGTACCGGAACGCTAAATCGCTTGGCGGCACGTTTTTGCCGGTAGGGTGGTAACTAGCCACGGCCGAAGCCTCCCACCAGGCCAGACCAGGGAAAATTCAGAAATTATAAATTCCCAAATTGACCCTGCCGGGGATCGAACCCGGGACCTCCGCACGTTAAGACAACAGCGCTACACACTGCGCCACGGAGGTCGTCAAAAAGTAAAAAGTCAAAAGCAAATTAAAAGTAAAAGTTAACATTCGAAACATTGGTCCAATTATTGATAGAGAGAGTTACAAATAACGTTTATGTATTTGAAGAAAACAAAAACGCGGCAAATTCCTAGACTAATATTTTTTTGTCGGAAAAGCAAAGGCATCAAGCTCATACGGCCTCGTCGGTTTTCGTCATTTTATTTAATAATCTTATCTGCATAATAAATGCGTATTCCTTTTTCAAAAAGATGTATAATGCTTTATATACAAACTCAATGGTGTAAACACAGATGTAGTTCAGTATAAATTTCGGTAAGTATTCCAAATTTAAATCACATTCTCCCCCTAGAGGATGAATGAAATTCAGTACAATTTTCTTTCCCTGTTTTTAACAGATTAAAAATGACTATTGTTAAGTTCGCTTTTTGTGGCATAGAATGTCACTTTTTTGAGCAAGTGGTACGAAAAATGTTTTTTCATCATACCTATTCGAAAAACGCATATTGCCTTCAGAGGATAGCGGGAGCAAAGTGTAACTTGTTGGCCCATGGGACTTTTTATTTCTCTCTTCTGATTGGTCCGAAGTCACGTCATCAATTTGTTGATCGAATATACGACGTTGCATTTCTCTGTTCTGATTGGTCCGAAGTCACGTGATCAATTTGTTGATCGGATATACGTCTTTACATTTTATTTAAAATTTAAATATACGTCTTAATAATGTCTATACAATTACATAGAAGGTTGATAGGAGTATCTTCTGATTGGTGCTTAAACGTATAGGTAATGTCCATACATAGTAGGTTGATACTCCTAGCTTTTTCTCATACGTAATGATGAAAAATAGTGTGTGTCACTCGGGGCCAAATTTTTTGTTCTCGGGCGGCGTATATTGAATTCCTCGCTACGTTCAGGATTCTACTTTAGAACCCCTCGCTACGCTCGGGATTCTACTATAGAATCCTTCACTTCGCTCTGAATTCAAAATAGCGCCCTCGGGGAACAAAAATTTTCTTTGGCCCCATGTAACACAAATAACTATTTCATTACTCATACACGGAAAGTAGGTTTGAAGTTGCCTGAGAAGCGGGTTGAAAGTAATACTTTTCAGCCCTAGGGAGAATCGTTTTCAACTGAATTTTTATTGGAGTTCAAATGAAACACGACTTTTTTTTTTTTTTTTTTTTTTTTTTTTTTTTTTTTTTTTTTTTTTTTTTTTTTTTTTTTTTTATACCCGAGTGCATCCATAGACAAGAAGAAAGATAGACTTTATTCATAAAGTAAAGACAACTGATTCATAGACTTTTTATTTTGACTTTCCTTATATTCGTAATGAAAAGCACAGTGTTTACCTCGGGATGAAAGACTTATTTAGTCCCTCGAACTATAGGCCCCCTCGCTACGCTCGGGCGCCAAACCCCGTCTCGGGACTAAATAAGTTACTTTCATCCCTAGGGTAACAATGTACTATTACCTCACTTTAGATTTTTAAGCTGCCCATCTAAAATTCAGGGAACTTCCAGATTACGTAAGCGATTTGTGACGTAATCACACTTTATACTTACAAAGTTGTGCTTTTCAAGTTATTAACATAAAATATTTTTAAGTGTCTCGAAGATTAAGTAATTTCTCGCGTTTGCATTGATAATAGGCAGATTCCTAATTATTTTCATACTTGGGTACTTCTCAGGCTCCTCATTATTTGATTGACTTCGGTGGCACAATTTTTTTTTTGTATTTGAGACATACTAACTGGAAATATCAAATCTAGATTTAATTTAGTTAATATTGGTAGTAAAGGGAACTTTGTAGGCCCAGCGGTTACATCGTAATTCGATTTTCAAAAAATGGTGTCCACCGAAATCAATATTTTAGTCACCGAAATCAAAATAAAATTATTTATGGAGGTATTTAATATTTTGAAGACTAAACGTAAAGAATTTCAGGTTAATTTTACAATAAAATATTTTATTTTATCAACATATTTACTTACAAAATAACATATACCTACATAGTACCTACATTAATTACTTAACTTAGATTTAGGGAAATTTACGCAAATCAACTTTGTACTTATGTATGTATTTTAAATAAATGACAATATACTAAATGAAATTAAAAATAGTAACCATAACAAAGTAGGGACTTAAAACAGTCTCTATTTAGATCTATCATAACACACATAGTCCAGTCGCTCATTTTGAAGCGAAAAAAAACAAAATTGTTATTAGGATGGGAACAGTTGGAAATAATATATGATAATGATAAAGTGGCATATAATAAACGTTAAAAAAAAATGCGTGAGCAGGGGTTTTTCCAGATATATTTGGGGGATGATAAGGGGTGGAATTTTGGATTATTGTGATTTCCGGCGAAAGTTGACTTCGGAGAGAAAAGTGTACAATAGAAAAGTTGTAGATCATAAAAAGATCTACCACTTTTATATGTATGGTTTTTTCACATAACCTAAAACCGAGTAAAATGCAAAAAACCGCTTTTATCGTTTTTTATTTTTCATTTACACACAAAAATAATTTTATTTTGACGAAACTTGGTGAAAGTATACATTTTTGTATTTAAAATATTCACAAATTTTTTCAGATAAAAATGTTAAGAGACTTCCGAGATAATCACGTTTTTCGGCCCAAAAAAATATTTTTCAAATTAAAATTCCCCTTTGGAAAATTGTCGTAGAGACTTCTTTCAGGTCGCAATTTTTTCGTTTTGAGTTACACTTTCTTGTGAAATAATAAAAAAATACAGCCCCCATTTAGAAACATGCTCAAAAATTGGAAAAATCAAAAAATGAATTTTGCAACCATCTTTTTTTTACTAAATAGATTAACATTTTCCACCGAAAACACTGAGATCAATCCCACTGAAATCAAAATAATGAGCAATATCCCAGATTTTTACAAAAGTATCCTAAATTTATAATAATAACCTCCTTAATTGCAATCTAGCACTCATAAGATATACGTTTGTATAAATTAAATAATAGTAGTTTAAATAGATATGGATAGAACAGTTCCACCGAAATCAAGTTTATGGGTATACCAAGCCACCGAAAGCGATTACTTACCTTAATAAAAGGGACGCACAGAGAGGCACAGACGTGTTGCCTTTAACCACCGATGCGGCGCGACGGATAGATTGTCTTACTCTTACTACTATTCTCGCAGTTATTAAAGTACAGAAGTTATAAGAGAATTGGAGCGCGCCACCGGTATCAATTCTAAACGTCGGACGCGAAAACAATTTGTTGTAAGTTGTCAACTAAGGCCTATTATTGATTATAAATATTATAATTTGAGCTAGTAACTAACTAGTTTCTTGTAAGCACCTGCAAAATAGTGGCATATTTTATAGAAAAAAAGAAAAAAAATAATTTTCAACGCTATATGGGGTGTGGGACACGGCACCGAGGTCAATATTTCCGCGGTTTTCTTTTTTTAACTTAACTTACATAATGTTTACCTAAAAAAGGGCATAGGCCCCCCTAATATTTTGATCATATCTACCATACATAAAATTATCAAGTGGCTAGCAATCTATTTCATACAGGTTTTCGACCCGGACACGCTTTTTTGAGCCGTTTGAGAATGACCCACTTGCTATATTCGCATATGATTCGATGGAAGAACACAAAAACAGCGTAACGGACAAAATACAGAATATGTGCTTATTCACTAAATAGGTACGTGTAATTAAATAAATCCATACTAATATTATTATAAATGGGAAAGTGTATCTGTCTGCCTGTTTCCTACGTTTTCACCGCCAATCTTATTAGATCAAATTGAGTTAGTACCCAATTTGATAAAATTTAGTACTTATAGAGATAGGTTATAAGGGAAGGACATATTAAGTTATTTTTATTCGGGAAAATCAATCAAGGTATTTCTCAAAAACCTCAATCTACGCACTCGAACATAATATAAATATAGCTTACCAATATTTATTTAAATACTAGATGATGCCCGCGACTTCGTCCGCGTGGATTAAGGTTTTTAATTCCCGCGGGAACTCTTAAATTTTCCGGGATAAAAATCCTATGTCCTTCCCCGGGATGTAACCTACCACTATACCGAATTTCATCCAAATCGGTTGAACAGATGGGCCGTGAAAGCGTAACAGACAGTCAGACAGACAGATAGATAGAGAGACAGACAGACATTGCATTGAAATGAAATGAAATGATTTATTTCACATAGGACCACTTGTGTCACTTATAATACGTTAAGACTCTACCACCGGTTCGGAAAGCTGATTGTATTGAGAAGAGCCGGCAAGAAACTTAGCAGTTGCTCTTTACATTTATAATATTAGTATGGATAGTATGGATTGCTAACCAAGTAACCACAGATATTAAAGCTCGTAAAAAGCCTTTTATTACTCGCTCCAAGCCGCTGCAAGTGCTCCAAGCCGTGGACTGTCAATTTGCAGTCTTATTTGTTCCGGTGCGCCAGCCATGGCTTCCCCTCCGCTCCATTCAATAATTAATATCGTTTCATTTCAAGTTTCTAGACTTAGCTAAGACTTACGACGTAAGCACTCCAACTTACAGTTAAGTCTAGACCACATTTTCCCCGTCAAATAAAATTAGTAATTGGTTTAGAACTATTTACCGGGTTAATCTAAAAAAGTATTGAGGGTCTCTACGAAATACTGAAAAACTTTTAAGGTTTTTTTCTGGTGTGAGGCTTCGGCCGTGGCTAGTTACCACCCTACCGGCAAAGACGTGCGTGTACAAACCGAATAGGGGTATGGGTTTAATATAACTGTCATGTCCCTAACAGGTTAGCCCGCTGCCATGTCTTATCATCACTTACTGCATCATCACTTACCATCAGGTGAGATCGCAGTCAAGGGCTAACTTGTAGTGGATAAAAAATTGGCTGCTCAAAGATGGCATTACATACGCGACGCGTGGTCGGCTGCGGACAAGCCGTCGTCCAACTTCTGTGTGATATATCTTCTAAATATATAAAAGGCAAAGGTGACTGACTGACTGACTGACTGATCTATCAACGCACAGCTCTAACCACTGGTCGGATCGGGCTGAAATTTTGCACTCAGATAGCTATTATAACGTAGGCATCCGCTATGAAAGGATTTATGAAAGAGGGTGAAATAGGGGTTGAAAGTTTGTATGAAAGTCCTTCATTTCTCAAGTTATAGCCATGAAACTTAGCATTTGGGCTTTCAGTTAGATATGCAAGAGTACCTGTTTCACCATTTTTGGAAAATTCGACCCCCAAAGGGGTGAAATATAGTGTTTGTCCTTCAATCACGCCGCAACAAAGCAACGGATCAACGTGATTGCATGAGTATAGTTGAGGACCTGGAGAGTGACATGCTACTTTTTAAACCAAGGAGTGCCTGTGGGGAAAAAAACTTAAACCACGCGGACGAAGTCGCGGGCATTAGCTAGTAATAATATATAGTCGTTACAATCGTGCATTGTCGAGTCAACATCTCCTGAAGATGCTCCGGTGTCGGAGTGAAACGTACGTTGAGAATATTTTGGAAGATTTATGTGGTGTGGTGAATTTTGCAAGCTGCAAGTGCAAGATACGCTGTACCACATAGATGTGCCTACTGTTGCGGATTATAGCGAAATAAATTTCTAGTTCCTTCAATATATATAAAATATATATAACTTATCTGACCCGACGCAAATCTATTAAGCCATTGCGGCGCGAATATGTAATAAACTTCCATACTTACAAACATCCAAACTTTCACATTAATTACCTATTAGCTTAGACGAATCAAACACCATATTATATGTTTTAAGTAGGGTAAATTAATATTCTACTTCATTAACTCATCCAATTCGAGTTAACGTTAATTACTTTTACGTTGTTACACGTACAGTCAGCGTCAAAAGTGCATATAGAATAAGCAAACAAGGTGCTTTGCATGCGGTCGGACACCCACACACTTGCAATAGTATAATATAAGTCATTCAGCTTGTAGGTATTGTAATAGCTGAGTAATATCGATAATTTCACACCCCAAGAAAGTGAGCTCAATGGCATGGCGTGGAACTACTCGGATTGCGCAACGCAAGTTGTAGGTTCAAATCTCGACCCCGTGTAAGCTGTTTTTACAGTTTTTATTGGATGAGTGATATTTTTATACCAGTAATAGCATATGCGGGTAGTTTAAAAAATCACTGAACAGATATGGTCACTGAGTACTGACGGACGGAAGATTTGACAATCGTTAGTCGTTACTAGCAAATACTACAAAATTATTATAATTTACAAAGTTTTGCTGTTTCTTATCTTCAACAATAATACAGGCTAATATTAATATGCAGAAGTGGATGCATATTATTAATGAGCTAAATAATATCGGATACAATATAGCTCAATTTTGCACTGAAACTGGTTTCACCGTGAGTAACTATTGTTTTTATTGTTAAAAAATGTGTGTTCATACACTTAGGATTTGTTACATAACGTTTTATATGTAAATATCTATTAAATTTAGGCAAGATACTTAGTAGTTTCAAAAGTGTTTATTTTAATCTCGCTGTTTGGTTTTTAGTGGACAACCAAGTTGGGTGTCGCATCCCGACGAAGAGAGTAATGCTTCCCAACGAAGACATAATATTATGGTTGAACAATATGAGAACAATAGCTTCATACCAACTGTCGAGTTCGCGAACATGTTCGGTACTTAAACACCAGCGCCAAAGCTGCACATTATAAGACATGGAAGTGTTGTCCAGCTGTTGATGTGCCACAACTATCATTTGTGCATGATAATTGTTGTCCTGTGCATCGAGCACATATAGTGCGTAATTGGTTTAATCAAAACCCTGACAACAATAATTATTCCCTGGCCAGTAAGATCACCTACTTAAATCCTATGGAATATTATGAGGATTGATGGTGCAAAGGTGGGATAATATGCGAAATGAAAGGACTGCAGAGGAAACGGAGGCTCACTGTATGGAAGTATGGGAGAATATATTTAGGGGAACGGATATCTGTCCCAATAATACAAACGGATTCACCCGGCGGCGCTTGCATGCTGTTATTGAAAAAAGTGGAGGTTCTATTGAATAGTAATACTTTTAAAGCTATATAAAATTTAATTTTTAAGTCTTTAAATATGAAACATAACGTATTTTATTATTATTAATAATTATTATTAGTATATCTTATCAAAATTAACAGACAAAAAAGCAGCGCCGCCCATTGGTTACTAGATTTTTAAGGTTTAGCTTCAATTTTCTTTTCTTTATGAAAACGATTACTTAAGCTATAACCTTAAAAAATGATAGAAAAATTAGCTGAAGTTATTTATTACTTTTGAGAAAATGTAACATGATAACAATGAAAATAAAGTCGATTATCTAATAAAAAGTGTTTCATCCAATTTATTTTGTTTGTTTTATTAATTATTAACACCACTAACATAGTTATAACTTTCCTACCAACATAACTAACTTTATCGTTAAGAATTATCGTGTAAGTAACGTTTATAAATGGATGTTATGTCTGTAAATAAAGATCTATTATAATAAAGAATAACAAACAGTCATTTATTCAAAACAAAATAAAAACTGCAATAAGAGATTCGAACCTAGGTCATATGATGCATCGTATACCAATTTCCAACTATATTACCACGACACTGGGAGTGGTTACAGTTAAAGCGATGAAATAAACAATCACAATAGACAAGTTTATTGAATATAAATGTTTTGAACCTAATGCTAATGTCTTAAGGTTGATATTGTTGACAGTTTTTGGTAATAGGCAGGTAGTATTGAACTGAAATCGTTTGAACCATAAGTTGTTAATTTAAGGTTGATAATATTATTGACAGTTAATGTGTAGTGTAGCAGTAAGTAAAGTAGTAATAAATCGAACCTAGTGAAGAACAGACGTGTCTCATTTGATCCCTGTACGCCCACCACATGGCGACCCTGCCAGTCGGTGCGCGCGCTTGCACCATGCGCGTGCACCGGCTGAGCACCGAAATGAATTATGAAACGTTCCGCGGCGTCGGATGTCGGCCGGCTACATGCGGACGGTGCGAATTCCTGTGTGCCTCGATGCCTCATTTGAAGAAATAAGTTTTAAAAATGATTGAAGCCAGTCCTGAAGTTCTGATAAAAATAGATAAATTTTTTAAAGCCTGGCTGATGGACTTTACCATAATCGGTTCAGCAATTCTTTTTATTATTATTTTGTTGATCTGCTACGGACAGAGGCGATAAATCCGAAATATAAGTGCTGGAAATGGGGAAATCATATTCAATCATACCAGGATGTGACACGAAAAAGAAGAAAAGCCATCTATTGAAAAGCCTAAAAGTCTAAAAGTATCAAGGTCATAAAATAAATACCAAGAAGAAAAATTGAATATTTCACCATGGGAAAACAGTGTTCGAAATGTGAATGCCAAAACAAAGAAGTGGTAATTCAAGACGGCAATAATTCGGAGATAAACATTAACAACGTGCTATTAGCTTCAATTTTGGCGATATGTGGTATTGCGCTAATATATGTGAGCATCACTAAATATAAAAAATGCCACCAAAATTGGGTCTCGGAAGGAGTCCGCGCTGATTTTACGAGAAGGCTGCAGCAACGCTGGTCAGGTCGTGCAGGAGGAGGAAACCGAGGAGAACACGAACAGGAGAGAGTTTAAGAGTTTGAAGAGAATTCATCCCTGAAGTTAAAGTCAAATTGTGCGGTTTAGTGTTTCGTAAATAAAGTGCGTGCGGTAATAAATGTTAACAAGTGCAAAGTGCCTGCCTAAAGCATGAGTGAATTAAAGAACTTTTAAAGAACTTTTCTTATGAACTGTTAAGTTTTCCTTTTTTTTTATTAATATGTTTAATGGAAATACAATTAAAAAGCTTTTATAATGAATTAGAAGATATAAGGGTAAGTCTTAGAAAATTAGGTCCTAATAGGAGATTAGAAGAAATAGGGAAAAGTAAAATTAAAAAGGGCATAGAAATATATGGAAAATATAAAATATATATTAATACGTTGCATTCTAAAGAATTATCAAGTGATTATTCAGAGTTAATTATAGAAAATTTATGTAAGAATATAGAAAGTAGTTATCGTAAAATATTACTTTATAGTGAGTCTACGGTATCATCAGACAACATGGCAAATTTTGATTTAAAAACTGCTAGTATTTTAATTCCTGTAATGGATGGAAATGAAGTGACGACTGAAAAGATAATACAAGGCATAGAAATGTACGATTCTTGCTTATTAAAACCGGAAGACAAGAAATTGCTGATTTCTTTTGTACTCAAAACTAGATTAACTAAAATAGCTAGATTAAAATTACAACCTGATTACAAGACAGTAAATGATTTGACCTTAGATATCAAAAAGTTTTTACTAACGAAAAAATCAGCAAATTCTTTATTGATTCAATTGAATAAATTATCTCAAAATGAATCAACTATTGGAGATTTTGGTAATAAATTGGAGGAACTTTTTGTTGAGTTGACGATTTCCCAAGCAGATTCCAATGATACAGCGAGTGCGATTTTAAGACCGATTAATGAAAAATTAGCTGTAAAACGGTTTGCAGATGGACTTCGTAACAGAAGGCTAGGTACCATCATTGCAGCTCGAGACTACCAGGAGTTGAAGGACGCGATTCGTGCGGCAGAAGACGAAGAATCGTCTCTACCATCCGGTCAAGTAGTGATGAACATGAGAGGTAAGTCGAGAGGAATAGGAAGATACCAACACTACCCAGTTCGCGGAAGTTCTTCGAACAAAGGTCAGTACTATAATAATACTCGTATTTACCCAGGTACTTCCTACTATAATAATTACCGTGGTAATAATAACTCGAATTACCGTGGAAGGTACAATACTGCTCCAAATCGTTACCGTAACCACTACACCCGTGGCTATTCCCGTAGAATTCGAGGTCAAGGTCGTGGCGTAACGCAACATAAAGCATATGTTGGTGAAAATCAGATTGACTCAGAACAGAAAAATAGTGAGTTAAATGATAATTTTCAGTTTTTTCGAGCATAAGATATTAACTTCGTGTGACGGTCTAGATATTTTAAGGTTTAGGTTAGGTAGTGTAGAGTGTTCATTTTTATTAGATACAGGTGCAACCCTATCTGTCATACATAAGGATAGATTACCTAGTAACATAAAGTTATATAGTAACGAAACCATAATTTGTGGTCTAGGAGGTAAAATAAGTTCACAGAAAATAGCGTGGATAGATTTAGAAACACGTGCAAATGTATTATTCCATCATAAGTTCCATGTATTGGACGAAATGCCGTGTCAGGCGGACGGAATTATCGGATTAGATTTCTTGCGAGCTTACAATGCAAATATCAACTTACGAACGAATGAGCTAACTTTGTACACTCAAGGACAAAAGTGTTCGATACAAATAAATAAAAGTAGTGGAAGTCAAATTTATTTAACATTGCCAGCTAGAAGTGAATCGATACATTTTATTTCGATAGATAAATCATTTGTTTCAGGAAATGAGTATGTTTTGAACGCGAAACAGTTTTCAGAAAATATATATTTAGCAGGAAGTTTAGTAAAAGTTCATGATGGCAAGGTGCCAGTTAGGTTACTTAATACATCCGAAAAGGACGAAAAATTAAATATATTTAACCCAGAATTAAATTCATTAAATGATTACAAGATATGTACATTTGATAAGTCGTACAGTTCAGTAGAAAGAGTTAAAAAATTATTACAAACATTGAAGTTGAAACATTTAAGTTCATACGAACGAATCCAGGTAGAATCCATATGTGCTAAATACGCCGATGTATTTTACTTAGAAGGCGATACGTTAGGTACAACTAACATAATGGAACAAAGTATCAGCATAAAACCGAACACGAAACCTGTTTATGTTAAGCCATATAGAATTCCCGAGTCATTGAAATCGGAAGTGGATAGGCAAATTGAAAACATGTTGAAGGAAAATATTATAGAACCGACAAATAGCGATTGGAATAGTCCAGTACTTTTGGTTCCAAAAAAGTCTATAGACAATAACAAAAAATGGAGATTAGTTATTGATTACAGAAAAGTAAACAATGTAATTCAGGATGATAAATTTCCTTTACCAAACATAACCGAGATATTAGATTCCTTATCAGGTGCTATGTATTTTAGTCATTTAGATCTTCAGTCTTCATACTACCAAGCGAGTTTAGAACCTAATAGTAGAAAAGTAACATCATTTACAACGAATTCAGGACAATATCAAATGATGCGTCTTCCAATGGGACTTAAAATAAGCCCCAGTGCTTTTTCCCGTGTCATGTCTATAGCGTTATCAGGTCTTACGTGCGATAAGGCATTTGTTTACATGGACGATCTAATAGTATATGGGCGTAATTTAGAATCTCATAATAAAAATTTAATAGATATATTCGAAAGACTTCGAAAGGTAAATTTAAAGGTTAATCCACAAAAATGTGAATTTCTAAAGACCGAACTTTTATATTTAGGTCACTTTGTTACATCAGATGGTGTTTTACCAGATCCAGAAAAGGTTAAGGTGTTACAAAATTATCCAATTCCAAAAAGTACAGACGAGGTGAGACGTTTTGTAGCGTTCTGTAATTATTACCGAAAATTTATACCAAATTTTTCTGAAATAACTGTACCATTAAATAAACTTTGTAGGAAAACATCAATTTTTGAATGGACGAATGAATGTCAAAAAGCTTTTGAAAAATTAAAACAAGGTCTAGTATCTCCACCTATTTTACAGTACCCAGATTTTTCTGAGAACAACGAGTTTATTTTACAAACCGACGCGTCCGGTATAGCTATCGGATCAGTTTTGTGTAACAGAAATATGAAACCCATAGCTTACGCGAGTAGACCATTAAATAAAGCCGAATTAAATTATCCGACTATAGAAAAAGAGTTGTTAGCAATTGTATGGAGTGTTAAATACTTTAGACCATATTTATTTGGCAGAAAATTTACGATTATGACAGATCATAAACCACTTATATATTTATTTAGCATGAAAGATCCCTCTAGCCGATTATTAAAGTTTAGATTAAAGCTTGAAGAGTATGATTACAATGTTGTTTACATTAAAGGAAAAGATAACGTAGTAGCGGATGCATTGAGTAGGGTAACCATTACTTCGAACGAATTAAAGGATATCAATCAAAAAATTATGGTAATGACGCGTGCACAGAGAAGAAAATTAGATAATAGTGTTGATAACAGTAGCTTAGGAAACCCAAGTATACCTAATGTTTCTGACAACGATAGGTTAGGCCAACCTAGAGTAGCGGAAATATTGCGTATTCCCAGTGGTTCCGTGGAAATGAAGTTTATCGAAGGTAAATGGATAGATAGATTACGAGTAAAAAGAGAAATAACTGAGGAAGATCAATGTTTTGCGTATGTAGAAAGTCAATCAATTATATACATTAACCTCAATTTTATGTCGCAATTCACGCGAGACGTATTTGCGAATATGTTGAGAGATTTTTGTAATAAAATAAATGTGAAAGAAATATGTATAATAAAAGACGTATACAACACGTTATTTTTAAAAGAGTTGTGTGAAGAGATAAAAAGTAGAAATATGTGGACCGGTCCCCAAATTCATATATTAAGAAATGTTAAGAGAATTACGGATAAAGACGAGAAGACAGTTATATTAAATGATTATCATTTATTACCTTCGAGCGGACATGCAGGTATTCGACGAATGGTAAATAATATTAAGAGTAAATATTACTGGCCAGGACTAGAAGCAGATGTTAGGAACTATGTAAGTAAGTGTATCAAGTGTCAAGTTATGAAGCACTCTCCAAGTCATAAGGAACCTATGGTAATAACAACAACTGCCAGTTCAGCGTTTGAGAAGATATTCTTAGATCTCGTTGGTCCATTAGATAAGGATGATGCAGGTAATCAATACATACTTACCATCCAGTGTGAGCTTACCAAGTATGTGGAAGCATACCCATTACCATCAAAGGAAACTAAGGTAGTAACCAGTGCATTAGTTAGTAATTTTATATTACGTTACGGCGTTCCTGACGTCATCGGTACAGACAAAGGAAAAGAGTTTGTATCGTCTACAATGGCAGAAACATGTAAGTTATTAGGAATAGAGAAAATCCATTCCACAGCTTACCATCATCAGAGTATAGGTGCGTTAGAAAATACCCATAAAAATCTAAGAAACTTTTTGCGTATACAATGTGAGGAAAATACTTACACATGGAGTCATTGGCTACCATTTTGGTGTTTTGCTTTTAATACAACCATACATACAGCAACAAAGTATACTCCGTATGAATTAGTCTTTGGTAAACAGTGTCATATTCCAAGTCGATTGAAAGGTGATATTATAGAACCATTATATTGTGCAGACGATTATGCATTACAGTTGAAATATAGATTACAACTTGCGCATAAAGATGCGAGAAAAAGGTTAATTGATAGTAAGATAGATCGAAAATTAACTTATGATAAAAATAAAAAACCAGTTCATTATCAAAAAGACGATTTAATTTTGGTTAAAAATGAAAGTAAGAATAAGATGGATCCATTGTATAAAGGTCCATATTTAGTCATAAGAGATATTGAACCTAATGTTGAAATAATTAAAAATAACAAAATTGAAGTTATTCATAAAAATCGTACGAAACTTTATAAAACATAATTAAAATTATATAATATAATACAACAATAATGTTTGTTATATTCTTGTTTACGTAATTTTTTTATTGTCGTACAATTTATCGAACATTGAATTCATGTCAATTGTTAGAATACCTATTTACTACTCTATGTATTAGACAATAAGTATATTAATAATATGTTCTTATTCAAAAAAAAAAAAAAAACAAATAGATACCCTTTTGTTTTTTTTTTTCATTTAGGGGAATGATGTAGTGTAGCAGTAAGTAAAGTAGTAATAAATCGAACCTAGTGAAGAACAGACGTGTCTCATTTAATCCCTGTACGCCCACCACAAATGTTTATCTGTGTGAGTGAGCACGTGAGTGATTCACAGCATTGCTTGCACGCGGTTTTAGCCTTAGAGCTATGTATGGAATTATGCCGTCGACCGTACATATGGCTTAATATTAATTAGCCATTAAAATTAATTCACCCTAATATCAATCCATCAGAGTTACGTAACGTATGCTCCAGAGACAACCTGACTGCTAACACAGAATCCATATCCATAATAATATTATATAATATGTCCAAATCCGTTGAGGCACTCAGAAGTTATGGTGGAATAAATACATACATGAAGCATTTTTTGGGCAGTCGTGTAATAATCCACTCTTAGTGCTCACCATCATTCTATTTTTAAAGTTTCTCCCATAATCCGATCTCACGTATACACGGTGGGTGCTAGGTGGGTGAAGGGGGGTTAGTGGGGGTGAAATATTATACTTATATAACGGGCACGGTTAGCGAGTGCTTTGTGCGCGATATTTACGACGCCATAACCTGACCGCGACGTGGCATATAAGCTTTATAGCCATTTTTCACACGTGAGAACTTTCAAACGATCTTCCTAACTGTTGTGACCACTTACCTCTTATTTACCTACTATACTATTGTTTCAGCTGTTTACTAGAACGTGTTTTATCGGTGATGGAAAACATCGTGCGGAAACCTGCATTACTGAGAGTTCTATAGTTCGCGCAGTTTGAATGCAGAGCAAATGTATGGTGACACATACATTTACTCTGCATTCAACTCGCGCGCGAACTGTACATAAGTGTGTGGTGGTGCCTATTATTGGCATTAGAACTGGCATGCTTATGGCATGCTACTCATTCTCGAAAGGTGTGTGGGCTGCCAACGAGTTGAGACGATGATAATCATGGTACATGTCGTACAATAACTTACTTATAAAACATGATGGTGATAATCAGTTACGGTAACTTAAAACTAGAGATACGATACCTACTATACCTCTATTATATAACCTCTATGTACGATGCCTACCTATTCAATCTTGCGTATACGTGGCAGGAAATACATGCGCTGGCAGGGCATTCCATACGAAACGTAGAGCCGCTATCAATGGTAGTATGGGAATGTTAGAAAACAAAGAAACAAACCCAATGTAATTTACGAATATTATACTTATTATTGAAAGTTGATTATTTAATTTTTGTTACAAAAGTCTATAGATATATGATAAACACTAATGGCGAATACGGACGTTACAATAAGTATGGTATATAATAATTAGTTGGTACTGAGTGAATTAGCCGGACAAATAAATGCGTATACGCGGCCTCCCTGCGTCGGTGTTCAGAATTCACTGATGATTGGAACTTGGAACTCTCGGGAGTATCCCGACCGAAAACGAGTCGGAGCGGACATTCCCGAGGGTTCAGTATGTCTCGCGGGACTTCGCCGCAGTAGTACTACGTTTCGTTTGAGTAAATTGGACTTTAACCACATAGGATTGTACATTCAAACAGTGTTTGTTTCGGTGTGTGTAATCCCTTAAATCTCCAATATATTTACGAAAACTCGCCCGTGGGATGTATTAGCCCTAAAATTAAAGCGTAATAATTTATCGGCTCCGGTAATCCGTGTTGCTAAAACGCGAGCAGTTTCACACAAAAGGGTCGTGTATCGTGCCGTAATTGAACGGATTTATTGTATCGGGTGCCAAGGTCAGCCTCCGTGGGGCCGTATTGATAGCGAGTATTTTCGGAGAGAATGCCCAAAAACTTTCTAATCCTCCCTCCCTCACCTTTCTTCTATTGTACCGAAAGGCATCGTTTGGGCCTGCACCCGTACATAGTCAAAATTCCACGGATGTTTACGAAGCGATTTGCTTCCGCGTTTCTAATTAAAAAAATATTTTTAACCTTTGAACAAACTTTGTAACTTTTAAGTTGTTGTTAAGATTTATTAACCGTTGGCAATCCGTTATATGGTGGATGTAACATAATTTGTTCGTGTAAAACGTAGCTTATATTTATCAGCCGGAACGCAGCCGGACCATTAATAAGTACCAAACGAATCGATTGACACCTCTTTCATTCCAATCGGCTCAGTACATCGACATGGCTCAGTAGTAAATATATACAAATACAAATAACATTTACGGACCTTTTAGTTTTTAAGTACTAACGTGTACTTAAAAACTAAAAGTGTACTAACTAAGTAGTAACGGATTAACTTATAATGGTTACTAACATACTAACGCTTTACATTGTATGTTCTAACATAGTTATTAAGATTATATTTACTAATCTGGACCAAAGTGGACCAAAGTTGTCTTATAAATAGACTAGCTAATGCCCGCGACTTCGTCCGCGTGGTTTAAGTTTTTTTCCCCACAGGCACTTCTTAATTTTCTGGTTTAAAAAGTAGCCTGTCACTCTCCAGGTTCTCAACTATACTCATGCAATCACGTTGATCCGTTGCTCTGTTGCGGCGTGATTGAAGGACAAACTCTATATTTTACCCCTTTGGGGGTCGAATTTTTAAAAATAGTGAAACACTTACTCTTGCATATCTAACTGAAAGCCCAAATACTAAGTTTTATGGCTATAACTTGAGAAATGAAGGCCTTACATACAAACTTTCAACCCCTATTTTACCCCGTGGGGGTGGAATTTTGAAAAACTGTGACACATACTTCTTTATTTATTACTGTAAGCCAAAATACCAAGTTTCGTTGATATAACTTGAGAAATATCTTAAATTTACATACATACATCCTTTTTGCCGTAGTCGGGTTAAAATAGAAATCATCCGTTTTCCACACCACCACTACAGCCCATTAACGTCCCACCGCTGGGCACGGGCCTCCACTCTCATAGGAGAGAGGAAATTAGACCCGCTGCTCCAATGCGGGTTGGCGGGCTTTAACGACTATTATCATGTTAGTAATAATAACCGGGACCGACGGCCTAACGTGCTCTCCGAGGCACGGGGGGTGAAACACTGCCAACTTCCTAACTCCGGGCTAGTACTGAGAAATCCCATTACCTAATATTATGGCCCGACCTGAGACTCGAACCCGGGACCTCGTCACCGCAGTCGAACATACTAACCACTAGTCCAGCGAGGCAGTTTAGCACACACTTAATA
Source organism: Erebia ligea (assembly GCA_917051295.2). Taxonomy (NCBI): domain Eukaryota; kingdom Metazoa; phylum Arthropoda; class Insecta; order Lepidoptera; family Nymphalidae; genus Erebia; species Erebia ligea. The sequence continues at coordinate 17,009,805 of OU785228.1, forward strand.
CACGGATTAATATCCCGCTCTCACTAGAGGCACACCTTGAAATCAGCACTTTGTACACAAGTCGGTATCCTCTAATTAGGTTGAAATAACGAGTTAACTCCATCGCAGCACGCTCCAATCCAAATACAAGCCGTGTCGATTTTAATTAACTTAATTAACCGAGGCATACCTACTGTCCCTGAAGCCGGATATGCCGCGAGAGCTTTCAATATACTCGATAATATACTGAGTGAAAACAATCTTTGTTTGAAGAGAGTTGATGAGGTTATTGCTGCAATAAGAAAATGTATCGATTTATTGAGAAATGATTTTGAGGAATAAGTTTTATTATTTATTTATTAATACACCCAACTTTAATCTATACAGGTAGGTACCTAACCTAATGCGATGGAATATGATTTGTCGGTTTCCTTTTTTAAAAGATTGTTTGGTGGAAAATCAGATATTTCAGGCTGTTATTCTAGTGTGTTTTCGCTCTTACACTGAAATAAAATGAGCGTATGCATATAATATAACTAACTAGCTGATGCCCGCGACTTCGTCCACGTGGATCGAGGTTTTTCGGTTCTCGCGGGAACTCCTTAATTTTCCGGGATAAAAAGTAGCCTATATGTGTTATTCACCCCAGACGGTGCCGGACTCGTGTCTCCCCTGTTTGGCTCCCTCGGGGAGACAACGAGTCCGGCACCAATCTATCTCTGTGCCAAATTTCATCCAGATCCGTTCAGCCGTTGGGGCGTGATTGAGTAACAAACATCCATACATCCACACATCCATACACCCATCCAAACTTTCGCATTTATAATATGTATGTGATTATTATTGACTAGCTGATGCCCGCGACTTCGTCCGCGTGGTTTAAGTTTTTTTTATGCCCGCGGGAATTTCTTAATTTTCCTGGGAACTTCCCAAATTGACTAAGGTACCTAGAGAAAAATGTGTTGCTTGCGCTTTTTGCGGATTATCTAGTGATTTAATAATACGTATAACTACTAGTTTTTAATTTTTAATTTCTATTTCCAGCCCCCCTAGCGTGGGCCGAGACAATTTTCTCCCCGAGGAAAGGATAAAAAATTTATTCCTAAATAAATAAATAAAGGCGCTAAATAACGGTGGATAAATAGTCCCCCGAGTCCCCGTGAAATGTCAAACGGGGATAAACTTCTCCTCTCCCCTGTAGCCGTGCTCTGAGGGGTGGATAAGTTAATTTTATCTCTTGTCAGTGGATAAAATCGGGGGATAATTTTTTTATCTCCGGCCCATGCTAGCCCTGCTGCCACGTATAACATAAGTACCCTCAAGGCAAGAGTGAATCTCGGCATCTTCTAGGCAAGGGCGTTCCATCCTAGACCTCATCATTGCTTTGCACTAAAACATAAATGCACGCACGCAATAAAAAATAAAATAAACCGGTCAAGTGCGAGTCGGACTCGCGCACCGAGGGTTCCGTACAAACCTGTAGTACCGACAAGACACAAAATATCCCTTTTTAATGAACCGCAAAACTAACTTTGTTTGTAGAGGTTTATTGTTAATATCAAAAAAACTATGCTAATTAGAGCGTTGGTTTTATTTTTCCTGTAAAATATACATAAGCTTCTATTGACCATAATTATTTCAGAATTTTCAATTGGTAAACTTCGTAGATAAGGGGGGGGAACGGTATTTTTTTCGATATTTTGCCCGATAAATCAAAAACTATTATGCATAAAAATAAATAAAAATCTGTTTTAGAATGTAGAAGTATAGCCCTTTCATACGATATCCCACTCAGTATAGTTATCATACTTTGAAATTTCAAACCCCCGATTTTCCCCCTTTATTAATTAAACTAAAAATAATTTTCGATTTTTTTTTATTTTAATGATGTTAGGCCACTATTATACACAACTATTCCAAATTTCATGTCGATAGCTTTAATAGTTACTGAAATAATCGACTGTGACAGACGGACGGACAGAGAAAGTCGCACCACAAGGGTTCCATTTTTACCATTTTGGTACGGAACCCTAAAAACGTTCTTCTAAAAAGTGCTTCACAATACTAAATGAGCAATAAAAAGACTGAAAGACCGTTTTTCTCATTCTTGCATGTAAATTATCGGCCTTAATTACACGAAAAACCTAAGACAGGCAGCCAATTAATCAGAAAACCATTAATCAAGGAGCGTGTAGCAAAAAATGTAGCGCGCTCACGAAACTTTGTAGGCCTTTGCAAAGTTCGTAGGTACCTATACTAATATTCATTTTCGTTTGCCCCGGCTTGGCTAGGAGAAATAATATTAGAAATTCATACTAATATTATAATGCTATAAACTAATGATGCGAAAGTGTGTCTGTCTGTCTGTCTGCTACGCTTTCACGGCCTATCTTTTCAACCGATTTTGGTGTTTGGTACAGGGATAGATTGTATCCAGGAAGTCTAATTTTCCGGAATAATATTTAGTTTATGTGTTACTTTGGTACCTAGTAGCTATCTCCATTCCAGATTTCAACAAAATGGGTTTAGTCGTTGTGGCGTGAAGAATGAAGATGTAACAAAAATCCAAATAAGTATCTACCTATACAAACTTACAAATATCCAAACTTTTACATCGATACGATAACTTATTAATTTTTATCACATTTATCAATAATTAGTATTGTTTATTACCTAGAAAATTCAAATAAACTTTTACAAGTACTTTTGAATCGTCAAGTGAATCTACCACTGGTTCGGAATGCCATTCCTACCGAGAAGAACCAGCAAGAAACTCGGTGGTTGCTCTTTTTAGATAATTCATTTACAATTTATCATTATTACTTATATCAATGTGTACATAAGTAACCTACGATATGTTTTATATACATATTTTATTAGCTGTATTGTACCTACTATACGGATCTGACTTTCGAAAACGCTTTTATAAGACGTCTAAGGCCCACTTGCACGAGGACTCTTAAATTGATTTAGTTTAATACTTTAATGCTGTCCCTTTTTGGCAACAACAATATGCATTTGCCAAAAAGGGACAGCATTACAAAATTAAACTAAATCAGTTTAAAATAATGTCCTTGTTAAGCGGCCCTAAATCGAAGAATACAAAGAATATTTGCCGCTACATGCCGCGCCGCTACGTGCATCTGTAATGGTTTAGTAATAAATCACATTGTCGATAAAGACTTGTTGAAACACGACCGAAACCATTGAATTCTCGCTTATCTTTAAGGAAAAACCTCGATATCTACGAGAAAATCCATTATTTCTCCCTCGTTACATTTCTACTCACGATTGTCAAACTTGACATGGCGAAAGTTCAAGGTTTTGGGTTTGAGAAAAAAAATGGATAATGGTAAAATTTATTTTCAAAACCATGATATTATAATAAGTTTATCAAAACCCCCTCTGGATGCTGCCCAACAGGCTTAGCACACGTACTACGAGATATCTCGTAACGAGAGAGAGATGTTATCGTTGCCGGCTAAGTTTTCGTTTACCCTAACTGTAACATGCACAAAATGCGGTATTTTATTAGAAAAAATTAGTCGACATGTAAGGGTTCGTAGAGAAGAATACCTACCACAGATAAGAAATATTACCTACTTTTATCTCTACTTTTGACGTAACGAGACAAGTAACCATGTTAGCTTCGGTAGACAAATAGAGATAACGGGTAGACATAATTTTACTCGTAGTGCGCATGCTAGCCATACTGGTATAAAAACCGAGATATCCTGGGACTATTGACACTCAGCTTCGTGCAACAAAATGGCGCGCCTCACGTACCGGAAGTGGTAGAAACTGAACACCACCATGAACGAGAAGAAGTAGATAACTGCAACAAAAACATTATATCCATACTATATATTATTATCGGTATATCTTATTTATTATTAAGTATATATATTATTTATTATTAAGTATATATATTATTTATTATTATATATATTATTTATTATTATAAATGCGAAAGTCTGTCCCATCTGTATGTCTGCTACGCTTTCACAGCCCGCCTGTTCAATTTGGATGAAATTGGGTATAAATTCAAAATTCAAAAGTTTTTTATTCAAATAGACTTTTTACAAGTGCTTATGAATAGTCGAATGAATCTACCACTGGTTCGGAATGCCATTCCTACCGAGAAGAACCAGCAAAAATTCGGCGGTTGCTCTTTTGAAAAAAAAAAAATTTACAATTTCATTAATTTGTAAATTACATACATAAGTAACCGCTGTCCTTAGCATTGCTGGAGCGATCAAATCCAAGCTCCTCTATCATTTACATAATCAGGAGCATACTTTTAATGGATTTCTTAAACTTGTGTATATACACAAGTATATACACAACCTATATAAACCTATATATTTTAAACTTGCCTATATAGGCAAGTTTAAAATAGGTTGTGGAATTTTGTTATAGAAAAGAATGCTCATTCCCACGAATGACTTTCTGACTTTTTTGAGGCGGAGCGATGGAGTCACGAGCCTATTACGGCCTCTAGTTTGCCTATCGTGCAGATCTCATATTTTTTTGTAATTATGGATGTGCTGTTAAACAAAAATTATATTACTGTAAAGTAAAAGGTGTGTGAAGCTGCCAATCCGCAATTATCCAGCGTGGTGGACAATGGCCGAACCCTTCTTTTTTGAGCAGAGATTCGTGCTCACCAGTGAGAGGGAAATGGGTTGAAGTTCCGATGAGGTACGTACCAGCTCCAAACAGAGTACAGAGACCGCTGACGCAGGCTAGGTTCGCCAATCTATGCTGCTCATCCTTGATCTTCGGAGCTGGAATTAAACAAAAAAAAATTGGCAGTCATAGGGACTGCCGATAGAAGTGAAAACGAATATATTATTTTATATTTTTTTTTATAAACCTAAAAAAACAAATTAAAATATAAAACTGAACACTAAGGCATTAAAGTTTATTTTCGAATGTAGTTGACCGAGCGAAGCGAAGGTCTCTGAGTCTACTTGAGTGAATTGGCGCTTGTCCGTCCGTCCGTCCGTCCGTCTGTCAGAGCCTTATAACTTCTGAATTACTGAACGTAATTACTTCAAGTTTAAATATAATATGTAAACCGATGGCCTCCCGCCGAATATGGCTTAAAAAATTATAAAAATCTTTATTTCAGGGGGGCTCTCATAGAAGCGAATGCGGAGTAAAATATTTTTTATAGCGTTACATAGGGTTGCGGTATATCATTTTAAAGATAATGAGGAACAGTCCAAAAATATTTTTTTTTTAATTTTTCCCCTAAAATTGACGAAATGGGGGGCTTTCAAAGTGGAGATTTTCTGACGTCCAAAGATGACCTCAGAACTCCCAATTTTCTGAAAGGCTGAGCCTGAAACTTGATTAATTATTTGAATTATATCCTGTACTTGAACAACAAATACTAAAATTGGATAAATATTATAAGGAAACGAAATTATTTAATTTTTAATTAGCTTCACTATTTTTAACAGAACTTCACAAATATGTCAATAGATGGCGCTCTGTGTATGGATACCGCGAGGTCTCAGTTCGGGGCGAACCACTAGTATATTTATATTTAAGACCTTTTGTCTTCGTAACACCGCGAGCAGGTCGGTGTTCGCGAGCATGTCAGTGACGCGAATCCATAAGTTTACCCCCTACCAAAAAGTGCTCAACGCGGCTAAAGAAGTTTTACACTTCAATAAAGGTTACTGTATTTGGCTCTTAAGGCTGGACATCTAAGGGGCTATACTTCCAACGCTTCAAGCCATATTATTTTATTATTGTTGACTTTCGTGTTTTAGAATTTTAATCCTTATTTTAGGAACGTCAAGGAACGTGATATCAAATTGTCATTTGGAGTAAAATTGGTAGTATGGATGGCCTCTGTAATTCTTGACCTCTTTCATTAAATGCCAAGATGTGCCTGACTGTCTGTCCACCTGTCTGTTATCTTTTCATGCCCCAGTTGATGTTTAACCGGTTCTGTTGAATGTGGAATCCCGTTACCCGTCGCCCCACCTGCACCGGCTTGACCCACCAGTGGGTCCACGGGGGTTTGCCCGTTGGTGGTATACATGAGGATTTTCCTGCTTCAAACAAAAAAGTTAAATATTCAGTCCGTCAAGCTTATCTGGCCCCGTTGGCCAAAACTGAAACAATTGTAAAAAAAAATCCAGTTTCGTGCCATTTAGTTTTTGTTTTTAGGGTTTCGTACCCAAACGGTAAAAACGGGACCCTATTACTAAGACTCCGCTGTCTGTCTGTCTGTCTGTCTGTCTCCAGGCTGTATCTCATAAACCGTGATAGCTAGAAAGCTGAAATTTTCACAAATGATGTATTTCCGTTGCCGCTATAACAACAAATACTAAAAATTAAAAAAATATATATATTAAGGGCCCAAGGGGGGTCCCCATACAATAAACGTGTTTTTTTCGTATTTTTTTGCTCAATATTAAAAACGGTAACAGGTAGACGGTTCAAATTTTCACAGAATATTAACTTGTATATTACCTTTCAAAATAAATAATTAAATATCAATAAAGTAAATATTAAAGGGGGGCTCCCATACAACAAACGTAATTTTTATTTTTAATACGTCATAAATCGTAAAACTTACTACAGGTTTGTACGGAACCCTCGGTGCGCGAGTCCGACTCGCACTTGGCCGGTTTTTTTTATTTTATTTTCATATCTCCTAGCGACGCTGTCACCGGGTCAGATAAGTTTGTGGGACTACACTTACCTATTGAAAATTCAAAAGGAGGATTATGAACAACTTACCGTCTTGGAATCTGACGCAGGCTCTGCTTATCTTAGTGACTGCGAGCGATACAATGGCCACCCAAACCAACGAAGCGACGAGTAGGTACACCTACCAAATTCAAGCGTTTACATTCAAATATTATCATCTTATAAATAAAAATCAATTATTGCCGAAATGTATGTTCTCGCATCGTAATCTATAATAATACTTCTTACTAATCAATAATATCAATAATAAAAATATTATAAACTAGCTGATGCCCGCGACTTCGTCCGCGTGGATTGAGGTTTTTCGGTTCCCGCGGGAACTCTTTAATTTTCCGGGATAAAAAGTAGCCTATGTGCTATTCCAGACTATAATCTATCTCTGTGCCAAATTTCATCCAGATCCGTTCATCCGTTGGAGCGTGATTGAGTAACAAACATACATCCATACATCCATCCATCCAAACTTTCGCATTTATAATATTATGCGAAAGTTTGGATGGATGTATGTATGTTTGTTACTCAATCACGCCCGAACGGCTGAAGGGATCTGGATGAAATTTGGCACAGCGATAGATTATAGTCTGAAATAACACATATAGGCTACTTTTTATCCCGGAAAACTAAGGAGTTCCCGCGGGAACCAAAAAACCTCATTTCACGCGGACGAAGTCGCGGGCATTAGCTAGTATGGTACCTAAATATATTTTAGTTTCCTGAATCGTAATAAAATTTGTCTGTACTCGTATTTACATGCTCAACAAAGAGAACTAACAGTGTTAGCTGTTAACATAATATAAATCAAACAGTATGGAATATTGCAAATTGAATATTGTATCCGAATATTGAATATTCTATTCAAATTGTTAAAACAACGTGAACGAATTTGATACTTAGTTGAATATCAATGTTTTAACTTCCGACGCAAACTGAGAGTATTTGACTAGTCAAATCTTAGTAAAGGACTGGATTGCTTTTTTTTTTTAAATTTAATCGATAAAATTTAAAATGGTTGTCAAACATAAATATAACAGGAGACGTGGATATTATTTTATTTATGGGGTCTTAAAATAATTTATTTGACTTGTTCTCAAATACCCAATCTGTCTGTAGCATTGTAGCTCCCAAACAGATGAACCGATTTAGATTTAGGTTTTTTGTTTGAAATATGACATGATCGAGAGTGTTTTAGCATCAAAAATATCTGTTCAGCCATTTTAGGATCATCAGCTCTTTTCTAGTTGATGAAGGTATGTGAGCAACTTCGACTTCGACCGCGGGAATAAAAAACTTTAGTAACATATGGTCAAGTCGGCATCATCAATTAGTCATCATAGTAGCTTGTAGTCATCTTAAGCCATCTTCTTCTACTTCTTGTTGTTGAGGCTCCAGTTCCGGACGACCTGTCTCCGATCTATTGTGATCCGATCTTAAGCCATACAAACCGCACGAAATTTTTGGTCATGTAAATTTAATAAATAGTGTGGCCGATTCTGTATAACACAATCTCTAAACTAAACTAAAATGGCAGCTTTAAATCTAGTTCTGTCCCTTTCCGTTGGGAGTATTATGAAAGGGTTAGCAATATTTGTAATGCTCTAATTTTAGTTTAGTTTAGAGATTGTGCACTACAGAATCAGCCCCAATGTCTCACCAACATAGCTCTGCAGTTTTCAGTGAGAGCGACGATAATCAACAAGAGTCCAGCCCCTGTGACGCCGCTTAGTACAGCACCCGTGGATAGGCTCATAACTTTAACCAAACTAAAACATCTTAATATGATCTACTGCTAATAATTGACGACCTCCGTGGCGCAGTGTTGAGCGCTGCTGCCTTAACGTGCGGAGGTCCCGGGCCCCCGGCAAGGTTTGGCAATTTATAATTTCTGAATTTTCCCTCGCCTGGGTTGGTGGAAGGCTTCGGTCGTGGCTAGTTACCACCCTACCGGTAAAGACGTGCTGCCAAGCGATTTAGCGTTCCGGTACGATGCCATGTAGAAACCGAATTAGTATAACTGCCATGGCCCTAACAGGTAAGCCCGCTACCATCTCAGACTGCATCATCACTTACCATCAAGTGAGATCGCAGTCAAGGGCTAGGCTTGTAGTGGATAAAAAAAAATACAAAAAGAGGTGTAGCTAATAATAAAAATATATTCTACACACGCTGATGATGCAAATACACGTACAAACTTCACACATAAATTAATTATTGGATTTTATAATTAAGGATTGAAGCCTCCAAACATATTCGTAAACATCCTGTTTTATTGAATCATGAAATTGAAATATTCCATTGAATTATTCAATTTCAAGATTTAAGCATTATTCTTATCTTAAAAATCGAGGTAGGATTTTCATGGCACTCATTAACTGGTTTTTATGCGTTATAACAAAAATAGGTTAGCATTTTATTCAAGGAAATAAGTGAAATTATTTTGAATTGTCAAGTGAATCTCCCGATGGTTTGGATTCTCCTACCAAGACAAACTAGCAAGAATCTCGGCACTAAACACAGATAAGACTAAAGTTCCAACCAGAACTTGGCAGAATGATATCAGGAGTACACAAAGTAACAGATTGTACCATAAATAGTTCAATTAGTGGTACAGTCATAACTTATTTGTGAGCCAAGAACAAAGAAATTCTTCATGCCTAAGAAGTAGACAAAACTTTCAAGAGCAAAAGATGCGTAGAACTTACATTGCGAAGTCGGAGTCTGATGCATTTCGTCATACTGTTTTCCGAGCGTAAAAATTAACTGAATAGATCCAACCCGAACTTGGCAGCACGCTATAATCAGGAGTACACAAGGTAACACATTGCAAATTTCTTAAAATATAGTTGAATTAGTGGTACAGTCATACATAACATACGTATTTGTGACATAAGAATAATGTATCTACATACCCAAGAAGGAGGCCTTTCAATAGCAAAACATGCAAAGAACTTACATTGTGAAGTCGGGGTCTGATGCATTTCGTCATACTGTTTTCCGTGCGTAAGAATTAACGTTAACAGAATAGATCCAAGCAGAACTTGGCAGAACGCTATCAGGAGTACACCAGCCGAGCGATCGCGTAACTTCTGCATCAATCATTGTTACAGTATCAATTGTTGTAATTGGCTGAATTTATGGCATTCTTGCTGCGTCAATGGATTATGTCCAATAGTGGAAGAGTGTTAACCAATCAGAGGTGATTGCGATGTATCAAAGATTGATGCAGAAGTTACGCGATCGCTCGGCTGGGAACAGGTTGCAGACTCCACAAATATCTAGCTAAATAAAACTAGTCGGTGGCCCAAGAAGTTAGGATTAATTTTTCATAAACAAAAGATGCAAAGAACTTACATTGTGAAGTTGGAGTCTGATGCATTTCGTCATACTGTTTTCCATGCGTAAGAATTAACGTTAATAGAATAGATCCAACCAGAACTTGGCAGAACGCTATCAGGAGTACACCAGGGAACAGGTTGCAGACTCCACAGCAGCTCTCGATGTGGCACCCTGGCTTGTGGACGGTGAAGTGTAGAGGGACGTTGGTAGTTCTGCTGGTGCTTCGAGGACGTTTCTCGCTCGACCTGGTCAAGTCTTCTGTTGTGCTTTTGGGCATATTTGCGGAATTATTCAATTGAATTTAGGTTTTCGATGATTTTATAAATACGGAGTGACAGATGCTCGATAGAGGTGTGACAGATTATGACGTTGAAATTATTCTTTGATGAGAAATGAGTTTCTAAAAGGAATTTAAAGCCCAGAGCCGCTAATCGACGCATTTTTATAGGTGACTTTGTGCGCGTGGATAAAGGTTTTTTAATTCCCGTGGGAACTCCTTAATTTTCCGGGATAAAAAGTAACGTCACTCTCCAGCTCCTCAACTATACCCATGCCAAAAATCACGTCGATCCGTTGCTCCGTTGCGGCGTGATTGAAGGACAAACCAACAAACCAACAAACAAACACACTTTCGCATTTATAATATTAGTATGAAGTATGATAGCTACTCAATAGGTACGCAAACAATAAACTCGAAATGGAAATTTCCAACCAGCGAATTTGTCACCGACAGTTTGCAGGTTGTCAGACTATACCGAAACCCTATTGAAACTAAAATGTCGTTGCCAGTTGCGAATCAGTCTTGAATGCCGTCTATTAAACTGGAAACGGACTTGTTAAGGACACGTTGTTGTAAGGACAGCGGTTACGTATGTAATTACAAATTAATGAAATTGTAAATTTTTTTTTTTCAAAAGAGCAACCGCCGAGTTTCCTGCTGGTTCTTCTCGGTATGAATGGCATTCCGAACCAGTGGTAGATTCATTCGACTATTCATAAGCACTTGTAAAAAGTCTATTTGAATAAAAAACTTTTGAATTTTGAATTTTTTGAATTTTGTTGGAACCAGTGTCCGCTTCTACAATAAGCTCCCAGAAGACATGTTAAAGATGTCTCTGAATAAGTTCAAAGTTAATGTAAAACGTAAACTCATTAAAAAATCTTATTACTATGTGAAGGATTATTTAAATGATAAGGAAGCTTGGCAATAGTTTGCTCTACTGGCTCTGATAGTTCCTAAGTTAAGATGATTAATTGTGAGATGGTGATAGGTAATGAAAAAAAAACCCGGCCGAGTTTGTTGTGGGAACCCTCGTAGCTTTAGTTTTAAGATACCGTTACTGATTATCACCATCATATTTTTATTTTTATGTAACTGGACGTCAATAAGTGTAGTGTACCTACCTAAATTGTATAAATATAAATTACGACTTATGACCTAAATGATACCTATAGAGCGGTGAAAGTATAATAGTTTGACGACCTCCGTGGCGCAGTGTGTAGCGCTGTTGTCTTAACGTGCGGAGGTCTCGGGTTCAATCCCCGGCAGGGTCAATTTGGGAATTTATAATTTCTGAATTTTCCCTGGTCTGGCCTGGTGGGAGGCTTCGGCCGTGGCTAGTTACCACCCTACCGGCAAAGACGTGCCGCCAAGCGATTTAGCGTTCCGGTACGATGCCGTGTAGAAACAGAATAGGGCTATGGGTTTAATATAACTGCCATGCCCCTAACAGGTCAGCCCGCTACCATCTTAGACTGCATCATCACTTACCATCAGGTGAGATCGCAGTCAAGGGCTAACTTGTAGTGGTTAAAAAAAACCTTGGCCCTGCTATTCGGAGGTTCGAATCCCAGTTAGTTTTTAATAATATGGTTCCAAAAGAACTTTTGGATTTGCCGTTACACAAACTTAAAAAAGCCGTAAAGGAACACTATTGTTGAGTCGAGGCTATTATATTATATACTATTGACAAATTTCTTAATGATAAAGTTGTATGGAAGCAATCGACTTTGGGTCCAGCGCCCCACAGGATAAATTATAATAACTAGAAAGAGGAAAGATTTGTTTGTTTGTAATGGATAAACTAGAAAGAGGAAAGATTTGTTTGTTTGTAATGGATAAACTCAAAAGCTACTCAACCGATTTTAAAAATTCTTTCACTTATAGAAATCTACTTTATCAGCGAGTAACAAAGGCTGCATAGCATTTTTATCCCGGAAAATTAAGGAGTTCCCGCGAGAATAAAAAAAACTTAAACCACACCGACGAAGTCGCGGGCACCAGCTAGTAATTTATATAGATACGTATTGTAATATTTTGTTTTTTAAAAAGAGCAACTGCTGAGTTTCTTGCCTGCTTTTCTCAGTAAATAATGTACGAAAAAAATGAAAAGGAATATTTGTGTTTTATTATCAACTAGCTAATGCCCGCGACTTAGTCCGAGTGGATTGAAGTTTTTCGGTTCCCGCGGGTACTCTATTTTCCGGGATAAAAAGTAGCCTTCGTCTAAACGGACGAAGTCACGGGCATTAGTTAGTTGTTTTAATAAAACACAAATATTTCTTTTAATTTTATTCGTACATTATTACTCTGCTAGGTAGTGCCCAAAGTGTTTTGAAAGTACCTACGATGATCATCATTGCAATTATTTTATTGTCGTACTTGTAAGTTACATTTCCATTCGTCGCATAAAATGAAATTCATGAAGTCACCATGAAGCTAATTAAAATCGGTTAATTTCCTGGAACATCAAGAGAATATTATGATGAAAGCATTTTTCTCGTCGTTCCTCCTCGACAAAAGGAGTTCAAAAAATCATTAATCATTCGCAAATCGTTCGTTTTATATTTGGCTGCTCATTAATCTCTCAAATTGTATTGGAACTTTGCGTGGACGTGACAGTACAGACAAAGGGAAAAGCGTGTTATAGCCCAAGAGCCCGTAGGAAATATGAAGGAGGTGCTGGATAAAGCTAAATGCCTAAGTTGCAAATCGTTTGTTTTATATTTGGCTGCTCATATTGTATTGGAACTTTGCGTGGACGTGACACTACAGACAAAGGGAAAAGCGTGTTATAGCTCAAGAGCTCGTAGGAAATCAGGAGAAGGTGCTCCAGCACCTTAACCTGATATTATATCAATATAGCAAATTGTTCATTTTATATTTGGCTTTTCATTCAACTTTCATATTGTGTTGAAACTTGGGTTGACGTGACACTAAAGACAAAAAGAAAAACGTGTTATAGCCCAAGAACCCGTAGGAAATATGAATAAGGTCCTTGATTAAGTTAACGGGATATCTTTATGAAGAAACATTTTAAGACAATGACATTACCAAACACAGTTGCGTTTTTTTGCCACACTCAGTCATTATGGCTGGCTTATAAACTAACTGTTTAATTTTAAGCATTTATTTTGTTAGACTATACCAACAAATAATAATTAGACCATGGCGGATTTTTTTGGTACCTGGCAGATATTTGAACTGCCTGATTTCACCAACTTAACATTTAACTTAGGAATTTTGAATGTTTTACAGAACTCCTGTGCAATATCACAGTCAAGACATCAAATTTACTTCTAGGTAGTTGGTGAAATCGATACTTAGACATATATAAAAAAATAATAATTATGTTTATGTCCAGCTTGTACTATGATTTTTTTAAATTTAAATCTCAGGTTCTTATAATATAGGAAATTTAAATATTTAATTATTCTTATAATTTTATAATTTTGCAATATTTAAATTTGAAATCTACGATAGTCCGCTACACAGGTCTAGGTAGATTACCACACATATTGAAATAACTCACCAAAACAATATATAGCAGCTTTGAATAAGCACCTCCTCAAAATATTTCCCGGTCTCTTTAGCTAAAAGGAAAGGAATATCGTGTTATTTCCAGACATTGACTTTCGCCTTTTTTATTTGTATTGCTCAAAAATTAATGGAAAATTGAGATCAAAGAATACAATATGAATGTCAAAGAAATATTTTTTTTTAATTTATAGACTAACGCTTGGCTGCAACCGGACTTGCTGGCAAGTGGTAATTATGCATTCTTAGGAGCGCGCTTGCCTAGAAGGTGCCTATTCACTCTTATAATTTTTTTTTATAATATTGGTATCTCCATTTTATCTGAATAATATTATAAATGCGAAAGTTTGGATGGATGGTTGGACTCAATCTCGCCAATTTTGAATAAACATACTTTTAAAATTTCTCTGAATTACTCCAAGTGTACGAAGTTGCAGCTAGTAGAAGTAATCTATATAAAACAATTATGGCGATGCGCGAAAATTAATCCCATCATGTAATAACAGTATAGCACTCGCAAACAATAATAATAATTGTTTTGGGAAAAGGGACGGCCATTTTGTCGACTCTAATGCTGATGGCTGGAATGTATCACGGATAATGGAATGGGAGCTTATCATGGCCGCTCCCTTGATGATGAATAATCGTAGAAGTGCGATTGTATTGTTCTTTGTTACATAGGACAAGGGTGGACGATTTGTAACTCTCAATGTATTTTATTAGTCTATACTCAATATTAATATTAATAATATTGTAAAGAGGTAAAGTTTGTGTGTTTGTGAGGTTGTAGGGGGTACTCTCTGGATCTACGGAACCAATTTTGAAAATTCTGGTACCAATAGAAAGCCACATTATTTGTGGTTTCATTATTTGTGGCATCATGTTATAATAATATTAATAATTAATTGTTTTGGGAAAAGGGACGGCCATTTTGTCGCCGACTCTAATGCTGATGGCTGGAATGTATCACGGATAATGGAATTGGAGTTTATCCTGGCCGCTCCCTTGATGATGAATAATCGTAGAAGTGAGTTTGTATTGTTCTTTGTAAAATCACGACGACGATCTCCCTGGCGCAGTTTTGAGCGCTGTTGTCTTAACGTGGGAGGTCCCGGGTTCAATAGTCTCAATGGTCTCATGCTATTGCTGAAAGACACGCACTGTACCTACCACATAGATTTGTCTGCTGTGGCGGATTATAGCGAATTAAACTTCTAGTTCATTTATTATTTTAAAGTAATTAAACTATCACCCACTTCTGGAATTATGCTTACAATTTGTAGGAAGTAGGTTTTTTTTTTAATGCACAAGTTAGCCCTTGACTGCGATCTCACCTGATGGTAAGTGATGATGCAGTCTAAGATGGTAGCGGGCTGACCTGTTAGGGGCATGGCAGTTATATTAAACCCATACCCCTATTCAGTTTCTACAAGGCATCGTACCGGAAAGCTAAATCCCTTGCGACACGTATTTTGCCGGTAGGGTGGTAACTAGCCACGGCCGAAGCCTCCCACCAGGCCAGACTGCAGGGAAATTCAGAAATTATACTTAATTTCGGACTAGAATCAATTCAATCATGGCATATACATAGTATGCGACTCATCTCGTGAATACAAGTCTGATAGACATGTATCTCTATACGTAATCGCAGTTTTGGTCCAGCGTCCGACATCTACATCGATTGTAGATTAGAACCGCAATCGATTGAGCTGGAACTACGTTTGCAATCTGCTTAGGATTGTATCAATTGAATGGAGCGCTCAAAGTAAACTCTAAATCAGTCAGGAATGTGGAATTTAATGAACATTATGTGTCGGTTAACATCAAGAATGGATATACATGCCCAATTAACTCGTTTTTGGTGGTATTATCCTGAAACAGATGATTATAATACGATTTACTAACGAGATGAATTCTATCTGGTCATATAATATTATTATAAGCAGTCAACTACAACAACAAGCTGTGCTTAGTGTAGTTGATAGCAAAACATTAATTGGTGACCTGTAAGATGTGTAAGTCGATAAAAAGGTATTATATCTATGTAAGTTACAGTTAAGCTGAATAAATGTTTTGATTTCATTTCATTTCATTTCATTATATATTTCTATGTATCTGAGTCATTTGAAAATAATTCCAGCAAGCCACAAGTCAGTGTAATACTTGTGACGTAACGTATGCATTGTATATTATTTACAAAGTGTGACATTTTTCTGTTTATGAAAAGAGCAACTGCTGAGTTTCTTGCCGGTTCTTCTCAGTAAAATCATCTTTCTGAACCGGTGGTAGATTCACGACTTATCATAAGTGGCACAAGTGGTCCTAAGTGAAATAATATAATTTTTAATTTTTAGAATTATATAACATTATTTTATGATCTAGTTGCCCGCGACTTCGTCCTCGTGGATTGATTTTTTGATTACCACGGGAACTCTTTAATATTAAAAAATAATAAGTAATAAAAATAATAATAAGTATAATAAAAAGGATTTACAATCGTGCATTGTCGAGTCAACATCTCCTGAAGATGCTCCGGTGTCGGAGTGAAACGTACGTTGAGAATAATTTGGAAGATTTATGTGGTGTGGTGAATATTGCAAGCTGCAAGTGCAAGATACACTGTACCACATATTTTTGCCTATTGTTGCGGATTATAGCAAATTAAATTTCAATTTCCTTCATAATCATGGACTTCCGCAAAGTAACGCCTGCTTCTATCCAATAATAAAAAGGAATAAAAAGTAGCCTATGTCCTTCCCCGGGATACAACCTCCCCCTGTAGATACCAAATTTCCTCAAAATCGGTGTGAACAGATGAGCAGTGAAAGCGTAGCAGACAGACAGACAGACACACTTTCGCATTTATAATATTACTATGGATTAGACATATTAACTACATACAATACTAATATATACAAAACATTTTTTTTTTTTTAATGTATAGGCCAGCGCTTGGCTGCAATCAGACTTGCTTGCAAGTGGTGATGCAGCCTAAGGTGGAGCGCGCTTGCCTAGAAGATGCCTATTCACTCTTGATTTGAAGGTACCTATATTAAAAGAGGAGGGGAAAACGGAAGCCGGAAGGGCATTCCATATCCTAGCGGTTCGAATTAGAACCGAGGAAGCAAATCGCTTCGTACGAGCCCGCGGAATTTCGACAGCGTAAGGGTGCAGACCTTGTCGATGCCTTGCGGTTCGATAATACATACATACGTACATGAGTTTAAATATATACGTTTATAAATAAATTTAGAAACGGTTCTGCTCTACGTTTCTGATTCGAACCGCCAGGATGTGGAATGCCCTTTCAGCGCATGTATTCCCTGCCACGTATAACTTAAGTACCTACCTTCAAGGCAAGAGTGAATAGGCATCTTCTAGGCGGGCGCGCTTCAACCTAGACCTAATCATTGCTTTTTTAATAAACCGTCATTGTCGTCAAGCGCAAGCCTATCTTGCAATAATGATTTTAAAAAAAACTTTTAACAAATTCGCAGTACGAATCAGTTTCCTGAATATCTCAGTAAAATTCTCAGTTAAATCAGCTACTCTAGCTGTTACTGTAATATGTAGAGTTAAATACAGTCTGTAGAGTTTCAGAGTTAGGTAGGTATATAATAGAGTTGTAGTAGCAGGCGAACGTTAGAATTGAGCGGATCGTCGAGGCAAATTTGTACAAGCGTATCACACTAATGAACTGTATTCGCCGTGCTGCTGCAATATGAAACAGGCTTATAAAGCAGATCGATATGGAGCTAAGAGCATTATCACAGCCTAGAGATACTCCATACAGTCCGACGGAAACGAGAATGAAAAGGTACTAGTCTTATGCTTCATGAATTTAGAATATTATTCTATCGAGACGTCCAATCACGTTTTCCGTTGTGAAAATATAATAAATATAAAAATAAGTACATTAATTTTAAATTTTTCGATCCACGCGTCACAAACTCATATCGATTAGTTATACTTATCGGGTTCGATTCCCGGCAGGAAATTATAATTTCTGAATTTTCGCTGGTCTGGTCTGATGGGGACTTCGGCCGTGGCTAGTTTCCACCCTACCCGAAAAGACGAGCCACCAAGAGTTTCAGCGTTCCGGTACGATGCCGTGTTGGAACCGCTTAGACTGCATCAAGGTGAGATCATAGTCAAGGGCTTGACTTGTCTAAACTAATATTATAAGGAAAAAATATTTGTACTTTGTTTGTGGGGCTCAGCCCCCCAATCATGTAAGAATGGCCGATCAAAACGTTAAAGTTCGTCGTCAAAGTTTATAAACCATAACAGCATTAAATTAGAGCTCAATTTCGTGTATCCATTCTTATACGTTAGAGTATCGCTCATACCTAAACGTATAGGAATGGGTACACGAAATTGAGCTCTAATTCAATGCTGTTATGGATTATTTTACTTTGACGCCGAACGATTTCGTTTGATCGACAATTCTTACATAATCGGGGGGCAAGCTCAGGCTGGCTTCAGAGCAATCAACCGGCATTTTCTATTTCTTTGCTGTCGCAGCTATGCCGCCACATCTGCTTATAAAAACAGTCTACATTTTCTGAAATATTTACAAAAGTTCATCCATTTTTCAGCTCGAGACAACCAAGAACATCAAATGTCGATTTTTCTTGTAACAACATTACGTAGATCGACACCAGCTAAGTGCTACGGTAGGTTGGTCTTACCGTAGCAGGCGATTCAGCTGGGTGAATTGATCAAATGATCAGCTATCCGATGCATGCTTCAATTTTTAATGACACTTAGATTTAGAAAAAATCTTTATAGTTTTCTATAAAGATCGTCCAATAGCGAACATATATAAATGTGTACATGCTTAGTCTAACTTTTAATTTGATTGATCGAATAAGAATTCGATGACATTAGCGTCAAAGTAGAATGGACCCAAAAGTCCCTTGAACTAAAGTCGCAAATTCAGTACAACCAATTTTAATTTGGAAATGTATAATTTGGAGGGCTCGCTATGAATGCATACAAGAAATTGAGCTCTAAATTAGTGTTGTTAAGGTTCAAAATCCTATCGATAAACCTGGCAGGTTAATCCACCATATTATTACCTAATACTAACTTATTCTAAGAAACAATTCCATTGTACAAAAGGCTTTAAAAAACATCAATCATTTGCGAATTCTTCATTTTGTATTTAGTAATACATTAATCACGAGGAAATGGAACCGACGTGTTCACAAAAAAATGTGTTTATTAGGTACACAATAGGTAAAGGCGACCTTAAAGCTAAAGGAGAAGAAATATCTTTATCTACCTATAAAATAATGTGATTGATTATTTATTTAGTATGTTCTTTTTAAATATGGATCGAGATATAACTCAATAAGCATCTGGGTCTTCCGATTTTTAATGGCTAAGTGAACTCAATGCTATTTGGAAAAGTTGGAATTTGGAAAAGACGCTAAAATAGCTAGTTGGAAAAGACGATCCGCTCAAGCGATTTAGCATCTATGACTTTAAAAAAAAAAAGAGTAACTGGCGAATTTCTTGGCGGCTCTTCTCAGCAAAACTTTTTCCGAACCGGTGGTAGAGTCAAAACATAACGTAATATAAGAGACAGCTGTATGTCTTCCATGTTATAAATAAATTGAGTTTTATATTGAGTTTATTGGTACGATGCCGTGTAGAACCCAATTAGGCGCATGGGTTTAATATGACTGCTATACCCGTATCAGGTTAGCCTGCTACCATCTTAAACTGCATCATCACTTACCACCATGTGCTAACTAAGCGACATCTAGCTCTCACAGTGATTGACGCTACAAAACCACAGCGCTTTGCGCCAGAAAGGTCATCATGATGGGTAAAAAAAATCCTCCTAAAGGTACTACGAAACTTAAACTCAAACTCATATTTTTTATTCAAATAAACTTATTAGAAGTGGTTTTGAATCGTCGAGTGAATCTACCACTGGTTCGGAATGCCATTCCTACCGAGAAGAATCAGCAAGAAAATCGGTGGTTGCTCTTTTTTAAAAAAAACATTTACAATGTGTACATAAGTACTTAAGTTCCGCTGTCCTTAGCTTAGTTGGAGCGAGTCAAATCCGTGCTCTTTCATCATTAGAACTTAGAAGATATCTTAGAACTTATATACATGTGTATACGAGTATCGTGCGTACTCGTACAAACAGACAATCACACCTCCCCGTGTTGACACAAACCGCAATATCAGGTAAACATTGCAAAAACCTAGAGGCTTTAACGCCTACACAACTCCACGTTAGACGCAGTCTCATATCCATTACAACATCACCTAGGATATTGCCTAATGCTGAACGTACAAGTACTTACTTCGTGTAAAATTGCAGGGTAAGCGCACCTGTTTAACGTCCTTGCACAAACCGAATGCTATTATTTACTACTAGATCATGCCCGCGTCTTCATTTGTGGACTAGCAGATGCCCGCGACTTCGTCCGCGTGAAATAAGTTTTTTCAATTCCCACGGGAATTCCCTAATTTTTCGGGTTAATATATAGCCTATGACACTCACAAATAATGTGGCTTTCTATTGGTAGCAGAATTTTCAAAATCGGTTCAGTAGATCCAGAAATTACCCCCTACAACTTCACAAACTTTACCTTCTTTAATAATATTAGCATAGATTATTTTTTTTAATTTCCGGGGAACTTCTTAATTTTCCGGGATAATAAGTAGCCTATGTGTTATTCCAGACTATAATCTATTTTGCCAAATTTCATCCAGATCCCTTCAGCTCAATTCAACAAAGTATTTTTTATTTTTATAGGTCTCTTATCGTAAGTAGTCGGATACTGGGAAACCAGCCCTATTTTATAAGCTCCAACACGTCTCTGACAACGACTGCGTACCTTTTAGCTTTTAGCCTTATCTAAGATTTCCTTTTACTATCATTTGTTTTCGAATTAAAATCAACTGATGTGTGACTTTACTTATCTCTACTTAGGGTCAGTTGCACATCAAGCGGTCAAACGTAAATATGTCCACCTGTAATTAAAATAATTTATTTTTCGCATATAGCCGACACGCTCGCGTTGTTACGAAGACAAATTAAGGTCTGAAATATGATATAATAATATAATATATATAATCTGAATAATATACTACATTCGTAATTAAACTTTAATGCCTTAGTTTTAAGGTTTATATTTTAATTATTTTATTTATACAAAAATTTAAAATATAAGTATTTAAAAAAAAAATTAAAAAATTATTTTAAATATTCGTTTTCCCTTCTGTCGGCAGTCCCTATGACTGCCAATTTTTTTCTCATAGACCCGTGACTTCGTCTGCGTGGGTGCGTGGGTGCGTGTGGTTTTCCGGAAAATTAAAGAGTTCTCACGGAAACTAAAAAAACCTCAATCCACGCGGACAAAATCGCGAGCATCAGCTAGTTTTATTAAAATATCTGTAGTCTTTCAAATTGTAATGGAAAAAACTATCACAGTTCAAAAGCCATACTTTTTTTTTAATCCACTACAAGTTAGCCCTTGACTGCGATCTCATCTGATGGTAAGTGATGATGCAGTCTAAAATGGTAGCGGGCTAACCTGTTAGGGGCATGGCAGTTATATTAAACCCATACCCCTATTCGGTTTCTACACGGCATCGTACCGGAACGCTAAATCGCTTGGCGGCACGTCTGCCGGTAGGGTCTCAACTAGCCACGGCCGAAGCCTCCCACCAGGCCAGACCAGGGAAAATTCAGAAATTATAAATTCCCAAATTGACCCTGCCGGGGATCGAACCCGGGACCTCCGCACGTTAGGACAACAGCGCTACACACTGCGCTACGGAGGTCGTCAAAAACCTACTACTTATTTAAGTCAGGTCAAAATATTAAAATAGGTGTAATAAACCATAACAGACAAAACTTAAGATTACAGTAATAAAAACTACAAATGGAGCAGAACTTTCAAATATAAATTGTTTTTAGTTCTCCCATATGAAACGTATAGTGTAAAATACTCGTACATTTAAATGTTACAGTTTGCAGGCCCTATATATCACTGTCAAACGTAAAACTACTTGATCGATTAATAGTCTGAGAGCTCAAGACGAAACTTGGTGAGATACTTCACAGCTTGCAATAATAACTCTTTCTAACTTAAAAGTCAATATACAACATTATAACGGCAATTTAGGGCGTAAATTATAGACCTGGAATAAAGAAGTGTGTAAATCACCCATGGAACTAGGAATCTGCTTATTACTAATTACCTGTGCTTTACATTGTTTTTTTTAATTGACACAAAATATATTTCACACGTAATTTACATGATGTTCAATAAATCTGGGTCTGCTACAAACACCTTGTGCACCTGTGTTTGCGCACTTACTTATGAACTGCTAGCTGAAGCCCGTGACTTCGTCCGCGTGGATCGAGGTTTCTTTGGTACCCGCGGGAACTCCTTAATTTTTTTTAATTCTGGGATAAAAAGTAGCCTATGTGTTATTCCAAACTATAATCGATCTCTGTGCCAAATTTCATCCAGATCCGTTCAGCTGTTTTGGCGTGAATGAAATGAATGAAATGAGGGATTGATGTATGTATGAACATCCATACATACATCAATCCCTCCATCCATCCAAACTTTCCAATTTATAATATTAGCATAGAAGTATAGATTTTGTTCCCGTTAGCTCTTAATGTATACCTAGCAAAAAGTTCCCCATTGTAGGCGACACTACGTTAGTAGGGGACAGTTTAGTATTATGGGCTTTGGATACGGGAGGGGAGAAAGGTGTAGTGAGTAAATTACCTACTCCAATCTATTTACGCGAGTGAAACAGGCGAGTTAGCTCCACCTCAGCGTATATTGGTACGAGTATGTATGTAAGGGTAGCCATAAGGTATTTTATCGCAATTTGATATAGGATAAGTTTCGTGAAGAAAGATCTGCGGTAAATGCTTCAGTGTATGAACCATTCAGATGAAGTAGATGATGCCCGCGACTTCGTCCGCGTGGATTGAGGTTTTTCGGTTCCCGCGGGAACTCTTTAATTTTCCAGGATAAAAAGTAGCCTATGTGCTATTCCAGACTTTAATCTATCTCTGTGCCAAATTTCATCCAGATCCGTTCAGCCGTTGGAGCGTGATTGAGTAACAAACATCCATACATCCATACATCCATTCATCCATCCAAACTTTCGCATTTATAATATTTATATGATTATATGACTCCGAGTGCAATCCGAGTTTCTTTGTGGTTCTACTCGTAAAGACTTTGGTAGTATGAATATCGGTAGTAGGAATAACATTCCAAATTAATATTGCATGGTGACCCTAATCGGGACTCATTTCAAACATTTGCTACATTAAACCAGCCTATTGTCAAGTGACTTACACGCTTAAACCGCTTAGCGCAGCGGTTATTATCAAGCAATTTAGCTTATATTCGCTTACATCTACTAGGTAGGTAATAGGCGCCTTTACCTTAAGATGTGAAGGTATATTTTAGCGCGTCATTAGTATGATGGGTTATTAAACATGTGGTTTACCTACGCGTTGGGTTACATTTTGTTACTTAAAGCCAATTGCACCACCGGAGGTTATCGTCGTTGTCATCTCAACCGATACGTCCACTGTTGGACAAAAGTTGCACGGATCCCACAAACACCTTGTGTCGCTTGCTTCCAGCGACTCCCAGCTACCCGCAAAAGAGGGTCGCGACCCGTTCTTTTTTCTTAAATTACAACAATCGATCCAATGTATCGAAATATTTTTTAATTGTATTCTAACAATAATGCAGTGGGGTCACGCGTAAAAAGGAATACCCCCCTCGCCCCTCTAGTAGGGCAAGCCGGTAGGGCGACGAGTCGCTACTTGCAAGATCGCGTCCAGAGTGGGGGTCATCCAAACTGGACTTTCCAGTGCGAGGCCGCCATTCAATTAGCACCTTGATCATACAATTTGACTACCTAGCAAATCAACTTTGGGTTTTCTTACAAAAGTCTTCTATTTTTTATCAAAATTTAAATTATTATCATAATGAGTCGACGAAATAATATTGAACTAGCTGATGCCCGCGACTTCGTCCGCGTGGATTGAGGTTTTTCGGTTCCCGCGGGAACTCTTTAATTTTCCGGGATAAAAAGTAGCCTATGTGCTATTCCAGACTATAATCTATCTCTGTGCCAAATTTCATCCAGATCCGTTCATCCGTTGGAGCGTGATTGAGTAACAAACATACATCCATACATCCATCCATCCAAACTTTCGCATTTATAATATTAGTATGGATAGTAGGTACCTACCGCCCCAGTAGCTTGTTTTTATGGTGAGGTAATTTATCGTTAACAACGACAATTTTGTATGGTGCAACTGGCTCTTACTGCGAAAATATAGAAAACTAGCTGATGTCCTCGACTTCGTCCGCGTGGATCGAGGTTTTCAGGTTCCCGCGGGAACTTTTTAATTTCCGGGATTAAAAGTAGCATTCCAGACTATAATCTCTCTGTGCCAAATTTCATCCAGATCCGTTCAGCTGTTCTGGCGTGATTAAGTAACATCCATCCATCCAAACTTTCGCATTAATAATATTAGTAAAATTAAAAATAATAGAAACTAAATAATGAGTCAGCTCGAATTAAACGGTTCTGCTCTACGTTTCTGATTCGAACCGCCAGGATGTGGAATGCCCTTCCAGCGCATGTATTATACACGTATAACTTACGAGTAAGTACCTACCTTCAAGGCAAGAGTGAATAGGCATCTTCTAGGCGGGCGCGCTTCAACCTAGATGACATTGCTTTGTATTAAGCGTGATTGTCGTCAAGCGCAAGCCTATCTTGCAATAAAAAATAATTAAAAAGATGAAACGACAAAGCGACACTGAATAGAGGCATACATATTCATAATAGGATTTAGTCTGCGAGAGAATGGGATAGAATACAAGTTATATTTATATCATAATCTTATAGGCTTTCTTTTCTGAAGTTTCACTTCTGCCGTGTGTGAATTGCACACGCACAATTTTTTTAATTATCAAGCAAGTTTCTTTTTGTTAAAGTTAGATAGGTTATGAGAAATTAAAAAAAAACAGCGCTATACAAAAATGTTTTATTTGATCCAACACACTTTTTACCCAGTACCTCATAAAACCGACACTTTTAAATAGGTTTGTCATACAATAATAACAAATTGAGCAAAATAATAGTAAGTTTATTATATTAAAATAATTCAATAACACCGTTCTAAAAAATTACTAACTCATTTAATCTAAAAATCAACAAAAATTGATTATACTTTTAAAAACTAATGAATATTTTATTTCGGTACTGGTCTTTCGATTCTTAATTCTATATCACTTACATAGTAAAAAACATTCACACTTAGGTCTACCTACTTAAAAATACATAATTCAATAAATATTAGACAGTAAATTACCCACTCTTGAGTATAACAAGCCTAATTAAATCTAATTATCTTGAACCTAAAATATAAAATTGAAAAAATATAGATTGATTTTGATAACGATATAAATAGTGACTTCGAAAATATAGAATTTATGCAAGAGGTAATACTTAAAAATATAATATTGTTTTAACAAACAGAAACAAATAAATTATTGAAATGCGGAAAAAGTTGCAAAAATCTAATAAATAGGAAAGAACGCAACTATTTAATGACTAAAAATCAAATAAAATAACTTTATTTCCAATATCAGTAGCAATTAAAAATGTAGATTCTTCATCAATTTAAACCTCAACGATACGTTGTTTTTCAACCATACTAGTAATAACATTGTGTGATACTTTACCCCTACCATCCTTTTCTGCCAATAGTCTATTAATTATATTAGCACAGTCCTTATTTTCAATTATACTAACATGATTGCCTTCTAAATGATGCACAACAACTGGTCCTTCCGTGATTTTATCTAATCCATAATTATCTTCAATAACTATGTGTGGTGGATTTTCTTTGGGACGCAAAAGTACGATAGGTGCTTGAACTTTCTTAATATCGCTTTCGGTATAGTTTAATACCATTTTGAGTCGATCGTATGAAGACATCGCCATGGAACTGACGAATTTCTCAGAATACTTCTCTTGGACAGGACAAATTTTCAAAGCGTACTGAATCCTGTCTTCGTACGACTCAATTTCATTGAGTTTTTCAAACAACGTGTCGGAAACTTCATTCTTGGGACTAACGAGATCTATTGTGTGCCTAAGAAGGCTATTTTGTAGTTGTTTGTCGTTTTTGGAATTGATTAATGTAGAGGTGAGCAGTGTGTAAAGGAACTCAGGGGAACCATCGACGCAGAATATCGTTCCTTTGTGACCTAGAAGTTAAAAATAATAACATAGTGGGATGCTAATAAACATTTCAAAGCTATAAAAGATAATAATGGGGCAAATAGCTAGAACTTTAGAATGGTCTCATGAAGTGTCAAAATGGGACATCATCTATCCATTCTAATTCCATCTTTGGAGCATGTTCTTCATATTAATTTGGGGGTCATGATGAAAAATAATAAAGACGAAATATAACAATGATTTTGGTAAAGATAATAATCATGTAAATCATTTAAATATGTGAAAAAAAATACCTTCGTTCTCCAAAATACCGGCTAACTTCAACATAGGAAGAGTTCCAAAACTGTAGCCCAGGAGAATGTAAGGCATTCCAGGATTCAATCTTGATCGCATTATCTATAAATATAAAGTTATGATAATATGTATAAAGTAAAAAAAGATTAATGGCTTTAATAAAGTCGTAAATAATAAAATTTTAAAATACGTCTATGAATTGTATAGTAGTCGAAGTCATAAAGATGTTTTTATGTTCTTAAAAATATTTTACTCGTCGCTATCAAAAATTACATTTATGCTTCTCTTTAGGAATAGATACAATTCTATTCTTCTAACACTGGGTCAAACTAGATTGATATTAATTGTATTGATTTCGAATTTCAACTTTTTTGTATTGATAATAAAATTAACTATCATTATAATAAGTTATATTTCATTACCTGTCGCAGTCGGTTGACCATCTTCTCTAGCGTATCATCCCTGTATTCGATACCTAGCTGCAGCACACAAATCTTAATCTTAAGTCGACGACATAAGGGTGCCATTGCCGCAGCACAACCTTCTAGACCAGGCAGCATGAACATCACCAACTCGTTTTCGTGGACTGATACATCCGTCTGAAAAAAGCCATTTCTCATTATTATATCCTGTAGTGTATAGTAAGATGGAGTAATATAATCCTGACATTTACTAGTTAAACAGAAAGAAAGAAAATATAAGGTTTTCTTTCTTCTCTTGCTACCGAATGTATAAATGTAATCCAAGAATGATAATGCAAAATTAGGTAGTAATTTTACTGAACTTATTTATCAAGTAGCATGCTACAATACAAATTGGAGAAAAAAAAAGTGGGCTATGTGTTTATTATGAAATTAATACTGTAATTGTATAAATTAGTACCTACTTCTATACATTATGAAGAAATTGTACATAATTATCATTACTATTTTGATTTGAAATGGCACGAAACAAACAATAAAGAAATCCTCGAAACAACTTCTTCACTTGCGGCCAGTTAGCGTAAATCAGACATTTCCAGGGTAGTGAAGAAAGAAAGTTACCTCAGATCCATCGCTGACCATTGTAGGCATATATATGAAGGGTTCTGTAGCAAGATTCTCTTCACCGAAGTTCCTCATGAGGACTTTGAGACCAGCCGCCTCGTCAGAGGTCGCAGATCTTACTGTCACTGCGGTTGACGCTGCTGCTTCCTTCTGCGCTGTTAGTTCTACGAGCCTGGAAATGATGGACATTTAAAATGGTCCTTATAGGAATGTTACCTATTTATGTAGTAAAGATTTTGTATATTTTAATATTTTTTTAGTAATAGAGGGTATTCTGAGACACGTAAAATCCACGTCATCTGTTAGTTTTAAGTTTGAAATCCATTTAAATTAACGATTGATTCGAATTTAGATGATGTCACTAGCCAGTATTCCATACAAGCTACCGTAATAAGCGTGCGTATTTGATGTTGGTAAAGAATTGCTGATTTCACTAGTTGTCAAATACTTATTTGCTACCCTAAATCAACACTAATATTATTTAATATACGAAAGTGTGTCTGTCTTTCTATCTGTCTGTCTGTTTCGCATCCCGGCATAATAAGTAGCCTATATTCTTATATACTTAGGTTACTTATTATCCCAGAAAGTCCAACAATTCCCACGGAACTATCAAAAAATCTTATATATTCACGCTGAAGAAGTCACGAGTTTCAACTAGTAGTACTTAGGTATAGACTATAGTTTTATTATTTTTGCTTATATTTTATTTCCAATGATTTTTAAAAGTTCAGCCCAACCCTGTATTACCTTGCAAACGTTAGTGTTCTGATATCCTGAGCTGTAAGGAAGATCTCGAACTCCCTCTCCAAAGTCTGTTTAATCTCCACTGCCATCATGCTGTCCATTCCTAATTCGGCTAACGACACTTGCTGTGAGACCGTCTTCAGATCCTTAATACCTATGATCAAGAATAATATGAAATTTGACTCTATTATCTTCATTTATTATTTTATTACTTTAAGTTTTATGGTTACATTGTTGCTTATGAGTTAGGTGTAAACCAGAATTAAAAACTAGTCGTTAAGTTATTTATACCTATGTGTGAATTTATTATAGCACCCATTTCTATGACATGATCTTCAAATCCTTCTCTTATTTCTTCATTTAAATTTTTACTATTATTTCATCCATAAGTGTGTATATTTATATAAATGTTTACTTTTACTAGCTAATTATTTGCGTGAATATTTTATGCACTTACCATTTCACGCAAATCTGTTTATATTATGTTGTCAAATTTCTTTAAATTAGTGTTTTTTTTATTAATTTATTTGAAATAGTAATTGAATAAAAACCTCCATCATCACGCAACCTATCTCTTTACATATAGGTTGCCTGGAAGAGATCACTCGTATTGATAAGGCCACCTTTACACCGTAGCAAGTTGTAAATTTTCTCACGATTCGTGTTACTGTTCTGTTATTTGTTTGTATGTAATAAAGTGTTTTTACTTACCAACTCCATTTGAGGGAAGTGTCTGGACTTAATACTGCTAAAGCTAAACGTATGCGTGAATTTCACATTCGGGTAACTAAATTTAACATCCAATGGGTAGGACGAACCGCATTAATATTTATAGAAGTCTTTGTGTATTAATAGGCACCACGGAATTCCAAATCAAGTAATAGAAATGATATTTGGCATTGTTTAACTATTACTTAATGGGTTTCGCCGATTTTAAGGTACTCACTCAGACATAAATAAATAGAAGCATGGTTCAAAGCGCTATGCAATTAATAGTAAGTATTTCTACACTAATAAATACAATTTTTTCGCTCCTTTTTTTAAATTCCATTACAAATTAGCCCTTGACTCGACTCACGTGGTAGTAAATAATAATGCAGTCAAAGATGATAGCTGGCTAACCTAGGGCTACAAAAAAGGGAAACGCTAAAAAATTGCTTGGTACGTCTTTGCTGGTAGGGTGGTAAAGAAAGAAGAAAGACCACAGCGCTCATATTTCGCCAGGTAGGTTTTCAAATGAAATTTATATTTAGGAAGAATGTCTATTGTATGGCAATTGAAAATAATAAGTTGCCAAAAGATTTAATTGACCTACCATTGCAAAAATTCAAAACTAAGATTACTGATTGGTTATTGTCCCGCCAATTCTATTCCGTTAACGATTACTTAGGTAATAATTTGCACGCCATATGATTGGCAGATTGTGGCTCGGAACTTTACTATTGTAACAACTTGCTATTAATATGTACTCACCTGCAATCAGCAAATAAATGATTATGATTCTACATTTAATCTGGATTCTGCGACACCTTTCCATAGGTAAACATAAATTGTAGTCTATATGAACAAAGCCACACCGTTTACCCTGCAGCCGATATTTTCTACGTTTTGTTATTTTTCGGAACATGTATTTTTATGCACAGTTTTTATGCCAAATTGGACAGCGTGTTCCAGTTCAGAGTTTCTGTGCAGTATTTATGTATGTAGCGAAAATATTAAAAAAATAACTGTCGATTGTGCCAACATGGAAAAAATATTTTGATAACTATAATGGACAGCAGAAAGAATTAGATACTTATTCTTTTTTTAATACTACTATTACTTTCATACTATATCTATCTATACTAATATTATAAATGCGAATGTTTGGATGGATAGATCGATGTATAGATGGATGTATGGATGGATGTTTGTTACTCAATCACGCCCCAACGGCAGAACGTATCTGGATGACATTTAGCACAGAGATAGATTATAGTCTGGAATAACACATAGGCTACTTTTTATCCCGGAAAATTGAAGAGATCCCACGGGAACCAAAAAACCTCAATCCACTCGGACGAAGTCGCGGGCCTCATCTAGTAATATATAAGAACTTACCCATAATCTGTGCAACAGCATCCACCATGCTACCACACCCAGAGCCACCAGCTTTCTTCTCGGCCACAACAATCGAGGAGACGATCACAGCGTCTTGTTTGAGGAACTTGTCCAGAGATAGGAGACAGGAGGAGATCCTCTGCTGAAGAGTTCCACCGATCTCCAATTGTACGTCGTCATCTTGCATATCAGCGACTAGACCAACCTGGTGGATTTTTGAAATTGTGATTTGTGCTAGACATTTAAAAATTATCTTTCGTCCCTTTTTAGGGTTCTAGAGTCAACAAGAAACCCTTTTTTTAACCACTACAAGTTAGCCCTTGACTGCGATCTCACCTGATGGTAACTGATGATGCAGTCTAAGATGGTAGCGGGCTAACCTGTTAGGGGCATGGCAGTTATATTAAACCCATACCCCTATTCGGTTTCTACACGGCATCGTACCGGAACGCTTAATCGCTTGGCGGCACGTCTTTGCCGGTAGTTTGCCGTTTTTGAAATATTATAAATATATGCGACTGTTTAAAACAAACTAACAATCTAATTAATAATATTATTCCATCTCACCGAATCAACACTCCATATGTGATGAAGTCAATTAACTATAACTAATGATAACTGTAAGTGCTTTGAGTTGAACGTTAAACAAATTAATCAACGCTGAAACTTCAGACTTGAATCGTTAATTTAATTAGCATGCTAATTTATTTGCCACCCACGGTGCTATTAACGTGTAGGAATTCATCTATTATGCATTATAGAGGCAAATTACTTACAATAAATCCTAAAGCAGAAGATTTGCTATTAAAGGTACCAAGGTATCCCTACAGTAGATCTAAGTGTTTTTTTCTACCAATAGGTGCACCAGATGTGGGACGATTGAGTGATGTGTACTCGTCCGCAACAATAGGATGTGCCCGGGGACTTTTCTGGTCCAACCGTGGTAAGTTGAACGGTTCTTATATAGTGCTATTCTCAGAAAACTTCGATATCGCGATGCAGGCTGGTGTGTCTTATAAGTTTTCAGTCGATTATGTATCCTGAGATGTAGATACAATAAGCGCCATCTAGTTTACACAATGGTAATTGCTGCACCAGGCGATATATCCCACCAACGCCCATCTACTATTTTTTAAACTGTGGTTGAAGCCTTTCATGGGGTTGATATGATCTCGAATTTAGCGGCAATTGGCAGGAGTTGAGTTAGTCTAGAAGAGGCAGATGGTGTACCTACCCTATCATTCCCAAAATATCTTAAAACTCCGGGTTCCTACACCTTTATCTGATGTTAACCCGTTAAGGACTTACATCACCAACAGCTCCCCACTGCACCGCCAAGGCTGGTAAACCGAGCTTCTTCCTCCACTCACAGATCCTCTCCATCACCGAGTTGGAAAAGCCGTAGTTGGCCTGACCCGCGTTACCACGACCGCAGGATACGGACGAGAATATTACAAAGTCCCTGTTGAGACAATCACTCAATGTAAATAACTTCAGAATATAAATATTTCTTAAGGTATCAACGTTTCAACGTTTGTGGAATTTTTTTTTTCATTATTTGCGAACACGTTAGTCCTTTATCGGGTATTTTCTTTAATTCAGTCTTATTTCTTCTTTCTTTTTATTTAAGATTATTAGATTTTATGGCTCAGTAGTACCCGGTGGTTTTTTTTCTCAGTAACAATACTTATGTTGGTCTTATGTACGAATACTTAACAAATTAAATGTGAACATGAGTTCTCATAAATTCAGTACAATATTACTCCATATTTTGATAAATAATTGTTTTAAATTCGTATTATTAATGATTATATTATAATTGATATTCCACTGCAGTAGAGAAATTAAAGCAAAAGAAATCATTTTTATTCGGCAATTTATTGAAGTCATCTAACATTAAACAAAAAACCAAAACCTTACAGTAAAACTTACAGTACATTTTTCAGACAAAATGTTATGATAATACGCATTATCTCTTATAACGACAGCGTTTTTCTGTAGTTTCTGTAACAGTTGACCTTTGAGCCATTGATTATAATTTTCTAAATTCTTAGTGTCATCTGAATCCTCATTAGGTGATTCCGCTTTATACAGCAGGAAAGCATCTGGTGTGAATTCTTTACACCCACCTGCATGCACTATAATAACCCTTAAACCTTACAGTAAAACAAAAAACCTTACAGTAAACAAAGTTGAGACTTACTTGAGAGCTGGGCATAACTTCTTTGACAATTTATCCAAATTCATAGTCGCTAAGGCTTTTGGTGCAAACGATATCTTGAAGGACTCAGGAGTCTGGTTCTGGAAGATGCAATCCTTGAGGATGACAGCCAAATTGAATATGGCCTCAACTGGTCCCATGGAGTTGGCCATTCTCAACATTTCTTCGCAGCCTGATTCGGTTGTGATGTCGTGTGTAGAGATTCTAACATCAGCACCATAACTTGTCCATGCCCTATTAAAATGAAAAATTTAGGTTTAGGTTAAATTACATTTATGTACTAGATTAATATTATGAGATTTTTAAAAAAATATGAGAGCGCATAAGCGACAAATCAAATCAAAAGTAGTTTTGAAATCAGGAATAGATTCTATTGATCAGTTGAAAATACTAAAAAATTTCAGGAAATATTTATCTAATAATAAATTTATCGAATATAAATATTTATTTTAGGAGGTACTTTTTAGTAAATATGCTTTCCGGTCATTTCATTTTGCTTTGCGATTCCGTTGTTGTTCCGTCAGATTCTCAATAAAATCTAGTTTCCGAACCACTGGTAGAGTCACGACCGCTCATAGCGTCTACAATAGGCTTGATTAAAAAATTGGCAGTGATTTATATTTTAATTATTTTAAAAAAACTATAAAAAAATTTAAATATTCGTTTTCACTTCTATTTTTTTTTTAATTAATTAAAATAAATACCACTGTGACTAGAAATTCACAGTACTACTTAGGTACTAGTTAGGAAGTTGGCGGTGTTTCACCCCCATGCCTCGGAGAGCCGTCGCGTCGGTCTCAGTTATTATCACTAACAATGGTAATAGTCGTTAAAGCCCGCCAACCCGCATTGGAGCAGCGCGGTGGCTCTAAGCTCTAATTCCCTCTCTCCTATGAGAGTGGAGGCCTGTGCCCAGCTGTGGGACGTTAATAATGGGCTGTAGTGGGGGGGATAACCAGTGTGTATTTTTGATAGTACCTTATTCTCGAAGCCTGGTATCCGTTGCTGATGCCTCGCCGGGAGGTGAGCACAATCTTCCTAGCGCCTCTCAGGATGAGCCAGTCAGCCAGTTCCAGGCCAAAACCGCCCAAACCTCCCACCACTACGTACACTTGTTGTTCATCACACATATACCTGGATAAGATTTACGTTAAATTTACTCATAGTCACGTTTGGGCTAATGTAGTTTTTTTTTAATGTTTCGCATTGTTATCCTCTGACATGGTGTCAGAGATCTTTTTAATGCGAATTTGCTCTGAATGGGCTAATTTAGTTACGTGAAAGTGAATCTGTAGAAATCATGAGTCATATGTGACAATAATGATATCACTTAAGCATATAAGCATGGCTGATAATTACTATAACAATTTCGGAGCCATTTTTAATTCGGCATTTGCGAAAATTTGAAACACATAAGAAATTAAAGAGACAGTAGCACGTATAAAGATTTGTGTGAATAAACTTACCTTGGCACAGCCTTAATTTTAAAGCTTTTAGGTTTAACTGGACGATTTGCACGTTCTTCATCGCGAATTTTGATGATGACCTACGCAAACAATGTTGTAGTTAATTGGTGGCAAGATAAATAGCAATACCAAAGAAGGATTAAGGAATACACAAAGGAAAATTGCAAATTAATGAAACGGTAGGATTAAATAATGTTATTCCCAACACAAAATATACAAAAAAGATAATTTAGGAAAAAGATAGATGGAAAGTATTGATAATAATTTAATAAACGGGTAAAAGTGTACCGTCAAGTTCAGTGTCAAAGGAAAACATTGCATTGTTAGGACACCTTCTACCTGATAGTACTCCATATTTTTCTCAAATAGAAATTAACAGACGTGAGTTTGCCAATTTCTTTTTAATAGAAGATCCGTGCTGAGTTACAGTGGGCCGGTAATAGGTTGGGAAGACGATAATAATGTTGATGATGAAGTGCACCTTTCCAATATGCTTGCCGGCAGCCATGTAACGGAAGGCCGCTTCGACTTCGTTTTTGTTGAACGTACAGTATGTCAGAGGACGGATGGCTCCACTCTCTATACCAGACAAGAGGAGATCTTGCAAACTCTACATTGGGAAGAAAATACCAGTCAATTATAACATAGAAAAGTAACAGTTAGTAGCAGTAGTTAAGCATTTTCGTCACGGTGAATATTAAGTATATTTACAAGGTAAACCAAAAATCTTCACTCATATTTTGGGTAATTTTTTTTTCCAATTTGCACACAATATGATTTTTATGACGCAAAAAGGCTCATTTCTAAACTAAATATTTAGGAAGTTATTGCTGTAAGACATTTCTCTAATTTTTTGTGATAATTAAGCCTTAAAATCACATAAAACATGAAGAATATGAAATAAATAAACCTAACCTTTCTAAACTCATATCCTTGTTCGAAGATGTAGTCCAACATGATGCCATGGAAGGACAACTCTTTGAGGAAGCAGTACATTCCGATGGGCGTGTTGTTGCTGATATCGAACTTTCCGATCTCGAGGAAACGGCCGCGGTAGCCGAGACAACGGACAGATGCCTAAAAGTTAAAAATAGTTAATGTCATGTAAAAATTTACTAGTATTACTGTGTTAGATCGGTACTAATACATTCGAGATATTCCAATACATAAAGAAGCAAGATAAGAAATGGTTTAATTAAAATGTGGTGAAAAGTAAAAATGAGTTAAGTTCGTATAAAAAGATGTCTGATCTAACGGTATATTAGAGAAGTTAATAAATTTATTAGTTGATGAAGACAACCAAAACAATATTAATATTTACCTGCAGTTTCTCATCTGACAGCGAGTTGAGCACGATGTCAACTCCTTTACCGTTAGTTTCTTTCCGGATCATGTCTTCAAAAGATGTGTCACGCGAGTTGCCTATGTTACTGTCTGTTGAAATTCATTAAATTAGTACTTAATATTTCTTCATGCATGAATAAACATTGACGTAAATTGTTGGAAAGCCTTGCCGCAGTTTGACGGATACAGTAATTAGAACATAATTATTGGCTAAAATTCTCTGTGGCAGAAAAAATACTCCCAGTACAGCCAATCACAACAATTGAGTAGCAATGTGTTAATTTTTTGCTTTAAATAAGTAAATAATAATGTTTTTTTTGTTTGCACAAAGTGGTCTTTAGTTGCTGAACTGAATTATTTTCTACTATACCTTTAAGTTGCGGGAACAGTTTCTTGATAAAGGCCCGTTTCTCTGCAGTACCGACGGTGGTGAAAACTTCGCAGCCGTAGTGGAGAGCAACATTGATGGCCGCTTGACCGACACCTCCAGAGCCCGCGTGAATCAGGATCGACTCCCCGCGTTGCATTTGGCCCACCATTATCTATAGGAAAGAAATTGAAAATGCCATTTCACACACAAGGAACTGGAAGTGTAATTTCATATAACCTACTAAATGGCAAGGGTTCTGTAATAGTTATTTATGCAACAGTTGTGTAATAAGGGGTATTAAAACACAAATGTGGGTTTATCACACAACGCGTAGCGGAGTGTGATAATAGTATCATATGAGTGTTTTAATACCTAATTATCAACTGTTGCATACAAGACTTTATCTACACTCATAATATGAATCCTCTATAACAGATTCTGAAACAGTTAGCTAATTCCCAACATTAAAACACCCAATGTCCTAATACCCATTAAATCATCCAAACGGGTGATGTAATGTTGTACTGAATTTCATTACAACACCCCTGCCACATCTGCTCGATGCGTGGTATCTGTATGAATTACAAAAAAAAAAAAAATGAGCGATTCAAGTTTTGAGTTTTGATGATATTAGGTTACGAGGACTGGATGTTTTAATGTTAGCAGTAAGCTAACTATTTCAGAATCTGTTATAGAGGATTCATATTATGAGTGTAGATAAAGTCTTGTATGCAACAGTTGATAATTAGGTATTAAAACACTCATATGATACTATTATCACACTCCGCTACATTCGTGTTTTAATACCCCTTATTACACAACTGTTGCATAAATAACTATTATAGCATGGGAGTAGATAAAGCCAGTATACGCATCCGCATCCGGAATGAAACCAAACTCAAGAAAAAGAGACTCACTGCTTCTATAGTCAAAAGTTTCAACGGGTTTAACAGAAAAATTGAAGGCTTCAAAAGGGTTTTTATACAATTTGATGATTTCTAAGTATTAATTTATCGTTGCTCAAGAAACTTCTCGTTCTACTAGTCTAGTCAACAAGTGGGTCAAACTGGGTGGGTGTGGGTGGTCTTTTTGGGTCAAACTTTTTTCTCCGCCTCCGAAAAATATGAACGAGGTATCAATCGATTCGGAATAGCGTGTAGATCATTTTCGAACAAAATTCAAGACCCGCTTGCTAAAATTGCAAAAGTTATTAACAATTAACTGAAAAAAAATATTGGTTTCTTGCAAATATCTCAAAAACTATTTGATATTTTTCAAATTTGAAAATAGATTCAAAAAGAGGAGGAAATTTGCAAAAGTTCTAGTTCCCAGAACTGTAGGATCAATATTTATAACCTCTCAGAGGGTTGAAAATACGGCTAAAACGGGGACTCTGGTTTGCGTAAGCTTTGCCCACGTTGGACCTTTCGTGAATAAATATTATTTAAAGCTATTAATTAAAATGAAAATTAAGCATTGAAAAAATTCAAGCATCTACTGGACACTGGACACTGGACTGTGACATTACTGAAGGTCAGTTTTCTAAACTTCTCATCCTAGGCTAATTCAAATTCAAATTCAAATGTGTTTTATTCAAATAAACTTTTACAAGTGCTTTTGAAGCGTCGAGTGAATCTACCACTGGTTCGGAATGCCATTCCTACCGAGAAGACTTACCTAAGTTTTGTAAACGTTACTTATTTTTTATGATCCATCTTTACCCTGCGGTTCATATGCGTCTTCATAACCGTATTCCTATAACATTAAAATGGGGTACATACAAAATACTAACCATAGCATAGTAAACAGTTCCATAGGCAACAGGGACGGAAGCAGCCTCTTCGAAGGTCCACTCGTCGGGGATGCTCCACATGAGAGCCCTGTCTGCTTCCACCATGTTCGCGCAACCGCTGTTCTCCACCATAGCCATTACGCGGGCACCGCTGCACAGTGGAAAAAGCTTGTTAGTTGAAACTGATGATGATGAATATGAAAACGGTGATTATGTACCTAAGTACCACATAGTTGTTTAGATTTTAAAGCAGCAATTACTAATACTTAGTTTTTTTTGTAGGATTGAATTTATTTAGAACAAAAAAATATGTAAAAAATAGATCTCAGGCTGTAGTGCTTAATGGTTTTACCTCGACTTGGCGTAGTGTCCCTTCAGGGGTAACACAAGGTTCTTTACTAGGGCCTCTGCTTTTTATTATTTTTATCCAGGATATTGAAACCTGTTTCCAAAATTCTAACTTTTTGCTCTTTGCTGATGACATGAAAATCTTTAGAGTAGTAAACAATATTTCAGACCAGATGCTTCTTCAAGATGACTAACTTAGACTCGATCATTGCTGCCTAGCCAATATATTGGACTTAAACGTTTCCAAATGTTTTGCTATCTCCTTTACACGTAAGCGTTCCGTATTCAAATCCTCATATAAAATCAAAAACCAAGAACTTAATTGTGTATCTGAGATACGCGACCTGGGAGTTATTATAGACAGTAAACTCTTATACGATAAGCATGTGGACCATATTGTTAATAAGGCATCTAAGATGTTAGGTTTCCTAATCAGATCAACTAAAGATTTCACCAAACTTAAAACAATTAAAGTACTCTATTGTGCCCTAGTGAGGAGTAATCTTGAATATGCGTCGCAAATCTGGAATCCTCAGTACGACGTGTATTATTCGTCGTATTGAAAGAATCCAAAGAAAATTTGTTCGGCTTCTTAAGTTTAGGTTTAATCTAAATCCTAACCTAAGTTATTATGCTCTTTGTACTCACTTGCACCTTTTGCATTTAGCCGTTAGGAGAAACGTCAGCGACATAACCTACCTCATCAATATTGCTAATAACACAGTTGATTGTCCGCCACTTCTTGAAAAATTATCCCTCAAAGTGCCTACCAATACTCATCCCCGTGCCCACTCTATTCTCCGCCCACCATCTGCTCATACCAGATTTCGTCAGAACTCCTATTTGCCAAGATCTTCTTTATCATATAATAAATTGGTAAACAAGAATACCAAGCTAGATCTCTTTTGCACCACGGCCACCTTCATGCGTAGGATTCTAGCCAGTGAATTCTTTGACTCCCACTGCCTGAGTTGAAATGGTTTGCTGGCTAGTAATCTAAATAATTATTAATTTCTAAAATAACCCAAATATTAGTTTACTCTGGTTCTTCTCTTGTATTAACCCATCTTCCTATTTATAAGCTTTTTATATTTTAATTAAGTACTTCCTATGTAGCATATATTAATATTTACTTTTTCCACCTTTGCGAGCTATTTCTATCTCACGTAAATTCTATATGTGAAAACTTGTAATTGGCGTTATACTTATTCTCTATTTATCTATCCACTTTTGTTGTAGCTGTAAGTTTTCTGTGCAAAATTGAAAAAAAAAAAAAAAAAAAATTGAGTTTTAGGTACAATCAAAATCTGTGAAAATATCAGAATTAATAAATTTAATTTAGTTGTTTTTAAATAGTGCTGTTAGTTAAATTATAAGAACTAAAAATCCTTAAGTTGTTGAAGCTAATAGCTTCAGATAAGAATAGATCATGATGATACTCATAATAATGATTACTCAACTTTAACATCCATATGGCAACGAATGCTTACTTGTTAGTTCTACCGACGATTTCGAATCCTTGCACACATTCCTGCGATAACCTGCCTCGAGCGACAGCGTCTACTGTAACACGACCCGTAGCAGTCATCACATCACGGAAGTTCATTGCAGAACAGTAAACCTGTGAAAAAATTTATAGCCATTAAACAGGAGAAGAATACAAATGTTTACCTTTGTCGATATGAAAACAGGACCTAAAAAGCCGCTGTGTATTGAGATTTGTAATAATATATTGAATTATGGAACATAGTTTTAAACAAGCAGCACTGCTGCCTTAATAAGCAACCACTTAGATAGATACGTGTCGAAAAAACAACCACTAAACCAAAAAAAATGTTCGCTAAATCGGAGACAAAAATATCAAAAAAAAAAACCAAATGGAAAATCTGGCTATTCATAAATAATAAACTAAGTACTTACATGAACGAGCACACTGTCTGGATTCTTGAAGACTTGATTTTCTCTAATGGGCCCTTCAAGCCACCTTAGTGTGGAAAGGTCTCCAATGGTTACAGTATTGACGAAAGCATGATGTGCATCAACGGTTTCCATATCTCCTAAGAGTAAGTGACGGTATGTACCCCATTGACCCTAAAACCAACACATTTATTACAGTTCAAATCTGTTCAAATGTTCGATTTAAAAAATGTTTTTTTCATTGTCATGGACTTCCGCAAAGTAACGCCTGCTTCTATCCAATATTTAAAAATGTTTAATGTTTTTTTCAAATTAACTCTTTTTACAATACGTTGCTAAAGTTGTCTTTCATAACTACATACATTAAAAAAACGTTGTAATATAAATAAATATTAAATATCACTCACATCTTGAAATACGTTAATAGCTAAGTCCTTATCCAACTGATCTTCATAGAACTCCAAATCGGGATTAAAAGGTGGCGCAGAAGGGTCAGAAATAAGTAGACCATTCACTATTTCACCGCCAGGTTCCTTTCTAAGACAGTTGATAAGACCTAACAGTCCATTTATGTGTTCATCTTGACTGTAAATAACAAGCTTCTGTCCAGCTTTAAGTTCCTCTTTGACTTTTTCTACCCATGCAAAAGTCTCATCTGATGTGACAACTTTGATGAACTTTGCAGGTTTAGCACCAACTCTTTTCCTGAAGAGAACTAAGTATTCTAGACCTGTGTCTTGAATAGTAATGATATCGTATTTGTCAGAATAGTCCTTTGGGTTAATTAGATCTTTTTCTCGGCTTATGAGGAAACATTTGTCGCGAAGGGTTAATACTGCTGACTTGAGTACCTATAAAATTTAATACAATAATAAAAAACTAACAATTTGTAAAATATTAGTATAATTTAAGAAGGAACTTCTTTCTTTAATCCGTTTATTCAAAAAAATATATTCAAAATTCATCATAGATATGTGAACCTACTATCGTATCGCGAGTATCGTATCGAGAATTATGAAAAAACTATATTTTTTTTTCAGAAATTCAATACTTACATCGGGCCTCCTTAGCAAATTAGCCCCAATAAATATAACGGTATTAGTTTCTCCAACTAATTTCTTATTTTCAACAGTGATATGTGACGGCATCTCCAAAGGATCCTCAGAGAAAACAGATAATTCAGCTTGTACTAGAGGCAAGTCACCAAGCACATCGCCTACTGTCTCTATGATAGGTTGCAAATTATTATTTTTATATTCTTCATCAGCCAGTTCAATGCTTTTAACTTTGTATGTTTGAATGTTTTCTAGAATGAGTTGTATATTCGCACGCAGAATGTCTTCGATCTGAAAAATTATAACTTCATTAGTATACCTTAGGTATATTATGTATGAAATATAGACTACTATAAACTTAATCTGTCTTATTTATAGGAAAGCATAGCGGCCCTAAATGGTACCTTATGCTACACCACCCAGTACTGTGGTTAAGTACTATATGGTACAGTACACATTACTGAGCATACACGCAGTACACACACACAGTACTCACGTCACATACAGTATTTAAAAACTATCTAAACATGTGGGGGGCGATAAGTATATTAATATTAATTTACCTTCATTTTTGATTTTCCAAAGTTGGGAATAAACACGTTCTTTTCAAGTACTGGCACGCCCAATGGAATTCGTTTAGAAATAGGCGTCGCGTGAAGACCCCGAATTTCCACGCCACCAGCCCTATTTTAAAAACATAATTGATGTATGAAATAAATATAATAATGATTCATCTTAATTAATCCAATTGATAATTATAGTTCTATTAAATTTACGATGGTTGTGAGATGGTGAAATTTTAAAAAATAACCCAGCTGAGTTTATTGTGGGCTCTTCTCAGACCAGGGCACGTTTAGAACCCTCGTAGCTTTAGTTGTAATATACTTACCGTTATTTATCAGCATCATGTTTTATAAGTTATTGGATGTCAATAAGAGTACAGTGTACGTAATTTGAAGAAATAAATATTGAATTAAACATCTTGTACTAGAAATTTACCACCTCCATTTGGGTATCAAATACAGTAGGTACAACTAACCTTATAACATCCACGTGGGGATAGACTCGAATCTCAAAGGACTGTCGCGTAGAATCAGGGTTCATTTTGGAAATGGCGTCATAGTGCATGTTGGCATCTATGCAGAGCTTCTGTATTCTGGTGGGAACGAAAAGGCCGCGCGTGTCTTGGCTGACGATTCTCATTTGGAGCATACAATCCATGAAGGCGACCCAGTTATTGGCCCAGGCGAGGCGGCCACGAGTACCTTCAACGTTACACCCAATGATGCTTCGGAAGATGCCACTGAGAAAGATATCATAAGTGAATACCTGTTTATTAATTAACCAGTTAAGGTGTTCCTTAATCCATAAGTGACAGCGAAGAAATTCATGTAAAAAATTGCATAGTATAAAAGCAAGTGGCACAGGCGCTACGTGAAATAAATAAATAACTTCAATAGAAAAAAATAAAAAGTATAATCACGAAATGACTATGTCTATTCATCTGTTACATAAAAAATATATATTAATGGTTAGTAATGATATAGATTAATAAAAAATACTCTAATATAAGAAAAGTATCGAATCTGACGAATCAGATACACATCTAGCACACAATCTATACTTATAATAAAACTGTAACAGGTCCAATTCTGTACATTGAAGATATTTTGAAAATTTTTTTTGGAGGGCACTCATTATTCGATACTGAAGCCAAATCTGTAATTTTTTTCATTTTTGTCTGTCTGTCTGTCTGTCTGTCTGTCTGTATCTTGGCCGCGCATCACGCCGAAACTACTGAATGAATTCAAACGAAACTTGGCATGATTTGAGCCCATACTACGAGGTAGGACATAGGATACTTTTCATCCCGAAATTCTACCCCTAAGGGGGTGAAATAGGGGGTAAAAGTTTGTATGAAAGTCCGTCATTTCTCAAGTTATATCGATTAAACTTGGTATACAAGCTACTGGTTGAAAATGAAGAAATAAGTGTTTCACAGTTTTTGCAAATTTTACCCCCGAAGGGTTGAAACAGGGGTTGAAAGTTTGTATGAAAGTCCTTCATTTCTCAAGTTATAGCCATGAAACTTGATATATGAGCTGCGGGTTAAAAATGAAGACATACCTGTTTCACAGTTTTTCAAAATATCACCCTCAAAGGGGTGAAATAGGGGTTGAAAGTTTGTATGAAAGTCCTTCATTTCTCAAGTTATATCGATGAAACTTGGTATACAAGCTACCGGTTAAAAATGAAGAAATACGTGTTTCACAGTTTTCGTAAATTTTACCCCCGAAGGGATGAAATAGGGGTTGAAAGTTTGTATGAAAGTCCTTCATTTCTCAAGTTATATCCATTAAACTTGGTATATGAGCTGCGGGTTAAAAACGAAAACATACGTGTTTCACAGTTTTTCAAAATTCCACCCCCAAAGGGGTGAAATAGGGGTTGAAAGTTTGTATAAAAGTCCGTCATTTCTCAAGTTATTTCGATGAAACTTGGTATATCCACGCAGACGAAGTCGCGGGCATCAGCTAGTACTCTAATATACTCTTTAATACACTCTTAATTTTTTTGAAAGAAGTTCAACAAAATGTAGTTATTGTAGACTTATCAGCAGCCCTATTCTCTTACTCAGTAGCTATCAAAAAAGCAAAAAATTAAAACCACTAACATATATTTTTTATCCATTGAAGGTTTGCTAT
The DNA here is from genome assembly GCA_917051295.2 of Erebia ligea. Lineage (NCBI taxonomy): Eukaryota > Metazoa > Arthropoda > Insecta > Lepidoptera > Nymphalidae > Erebia > Erebia ligea. Next base: position 17,053,347 of record OU785228.1, read on the forward strand.
GAAATATAAATAACATTTTCCGAACCTTCAATGGATAAAAAAGATATGTTTTTTTTTTTTAATTTTTTGAGTTGGATTTTTTGATAGACAATAGGGGGCCATACGATATAAGATTCATAACGTACGTTCCACTTTAACCAGCTTACCTGTATTGGTATCCTCGCAGACGCAGTTCCTTGTAGAAATCTTTGGTAAGCATGTGTTTAACATTGGGGCCGGTAGCTTCAGGCGCCGGTGGTAACACTCTGTAGTCTTGACCGACGTTCTTCTTCGCGTAAATACGTCCTGTTACGATGGATGCTCCACTTTCTACGATCTAGACAATATTAATTTTTCAAGTCAATTTTGTAATTATGCACCATTTTTTCATTCAACCATTATGAATGTAACTATGTAACGTTGTAAAGGGGCTAAACGGCTATCACAAGAAACACAAATTGTAATTTTTGTTCGATTTACATACAAATTTCAATTCCCTAGGGGTTGAACTTTTAAAAATCCTGTCGTAGCCTACGTCATAAAAACTATCTGTAAATATGCCAAATTTCAGCCTAATCCGTCCAGTAGTTTGAGCGGTGCGTTGATAGATCAGTCTGTAAGTCAGTCAGTCAGTCAGTCGGACAGTCAGTCAGTCAGTCAGTCAGTCAGTCACTTTTATATATTATTTAGATTTAGATTCGATTTAGATTTCCATATTTTAAGCAATCATCAACATCAATTCGAATACATAGTAACACTACGTGATTATTCCACTGCATTTTCTCGACTAACTTACCTCAAACTGTCCGCTTCCCTTCTGTATCATAACAATGAACTCCAGATTTCCATCTTTCGGGATATTTGTCGCTCTCTGGAATCGAACGTTCTCGAACACCACCGACACTTCAGTATAAAGCTCTCCCATCATCATTCCAAGTGTCTCCCAAACCATGACTAGATATCCGGTGGCAGGGTATAAGTTACGACCTATGAAAAAATAAAACTTAACAATCATGGCAAACTGATAATTCTCAGATAGAGGCGACAGTAACAAAAAAAAACTGTTCATTATATTGAAAAAAATACTTTCAGCTACCACTCAGATTTGAGTTATCAGGAACTCTACGTTCCTGATTCGAGCCGCCAGGATGTTGAATGTCCTTCCAGCGCAAGTATTCCCTACCACGTTTAACATAAGTACCTTCAAGGCAAGAGTGAATCTTTTAGGCTAGAGCACTCCAACCTAGAGCTCATCATTGCTTTGTATTGTCGTCAAGCGCAAGCCTATCCCGCAATAAAAAAAGCAATACCATCAATGACGTGTCCTGCCATGAATTCGCTATCTTCATCGGCAATAGACATTCGAACTGTTCTCTCTCCAGACTTCATCTTCTCCTGGGCCTTGTATGAGGTCACATACCTGGTGGGAAAAATTTCACCTTAATTTTATCTATTAGATCTTTCTGAACTTCCATATGCATGCCACCATCAACGAGCTCTTTATACCATTAACACTGGTAAACTATTTATCGAAACATAATGAGTAATGATTTTCTGAGATTTTTCTATAGAGTCTATCATAGAGTATATCATATCAGTCTAATTCTTCATTACATTTTTTTATTTTTGAAAACTAGGTCTTTTATTACCTATTCTTCAAAAGATAATAGTTTTTTAGGATTCATTATTATATCGTAGCTTATTTTTAAGTTTATTAATAAGACGTGTTTTTAAACTTTATCAGATGATAAAGTGGTTGGTTGGTTGGTAAAACGTAAACAACCCAGGCATTCAAAGGATCCTTATTAGGGTTCCGTACCCAAAGGGTAAAAACGGGACCCTATTACTAAGACTCCGCTGTCTGTCTGTCTGTCTGTCTGTCTGTCTGTCTGTCTGTCTGTCTGTCTGTCTCCAGGCTGTATCTCATAAACCGTGATAGCTAGAAAGCTGAAATTTTCACAAATGATGTATTTCCGTTGCCGCTATAACAACAAATACTAAAAATTAAAAAAATATATATATATTAAGGGGGGTCCCCATACAATAAACGTGTTTTTTTCGTATTTTTTTGCTCAATATTAAAAACGGTAACAGGTAGACGGTTCAAATTTTCACAGAATATTAACTTGTATATTACCTTTCAAAATAAATAATTAAATATCAATAAAGTAAATATTAAAGGGGGGCTCCCATACAACAAACGTAATTTTTTGATATTAACAATAAACCTCTACAAACAAAGTTAGTTTTGCGGTTCATTTCGTCTTGTTTTTAATACGTCATAAATCGTAAAACTTACTACAGGTTTGTACGGAACCCTCGGTGCGCGAGTCCGACTCGCACTTGGCCGGTTTTTATTATTAATATCACAATTTCATACAATAACTTATTCATAATTTGAGAATCCTCATTTTACTTATTACTCGTAAGTATTATAATTGGAATTGTAGTAAAGGCTTGCAAAATTTAATTGAAATTTACCGCATGAAAGTTTGTTCATACAATTCATCACATTTTATTAAAATTCGCTTCAATTACTCTGACACAAAAAAAATATTAAAATTTCAGCAAAGTCGCGCCTACAGTGTTGAAAGTGAATAATATATTGAACAAGATTTATTATCAAAAGTACAGAACGGAGCAATTTGTTTGCGGCCGCTTGAAGAATGGGGTGCTATTTATATTTGTACCTACGACTTTATTAAAGCAGATCAATTTCAGAAACCTACGCAAAAAACGAGGGTTTTTTTTTCTACAAGTTAGCCCTTGACTGCGATCTTACCTGTTGGTAAGTGATAATGCAGTCTAAGATGGTAGCGGGCTAACCTGTTAGGGGTATGGCAGTTATACCCATTACCCTTACCTTACCTTAAACCCCATACCCCCTAGTCGGTTTGCGCTTTTCGCTAAATCGCTTGGCGGTACGTCTTTGCCGGTAGAGTGGTAACTAGCCACAGCCGACGCCTCCACCAGATAGAATTCAGAAATTATAAATTCCCAAATTGATTCCGGGAATCGAACCCGGGAGCTCCCACGTTAAGACAACAGCGCTCAACACTGCGCCAGGGTGGACGTCAAAGGGAGAGTTCAGAAATATGTCGGATGTTGTTTTATAGAGTTAGAGATAACAGTTTTATTAATATTTATATACATTAAAAGTTCCAAATGGCATAACAACGTAAAAGTAGCAGCAAGTTAGAGTAAAAACAGAAGGAGAAAATAATTGCAAAAGAGAATTCTGATAGTAATTAAGGAGAGAAATCCTTCGAAGGTGGTTATTTTCTGTTAGGTTGATTGAAGTTGGTAGGTGAGCGATGCTAAAATATAAATCAGTAATAAAATACAATGCAGTATGATACTCTTCTACTTAACATTAGTTACTTTGATCGTTTACTGTATTCCTTCAAATTGGGTCGCGTGCTCTTAGGCTACATAAAGTAAAGTAAAAGTAAAAGTAAAATATACTTTATTGTACACCTTTAAAATAAATACACAAAAAAATAATAATATAATGGACATGGCACAACAGGCGGCCTTATCGCTTAAATAGCGATCTCTTCCAGGCAACCTTAGGGCAAAGGACACATTAAAAAAAGAAAGCATATTATACTAAGTAATAATAAACATAACCATATTTTATTAAGACATATTATTATATAACATAAACATATTATAATAAGTAAAGTCCATCCGTTTTTGCCTATTAATCCTGTTCCGGTGCGGATATGAATTGCCATAAAAATCATATTGTAATGAAATTGACGAAAATAAATTTTAAGAACATCTAGATTCAATATCCTTTGTAGAGACTATGATAAAATCTGGTAAAGTACGTTTCTTTATCATCAGCATTTTGTACTTGAGACAGCGCGGGTGGGAGGCTTCAGCCGTGGCTAGTTACCACCCCACCGGCAAAGAAGTGCCGCCAAGCGATTTAGCGTTCCGGTGCCTTTGTAGAAACTGACTAGGGGTATGGGTTTTAATATATCTACCATACCCCTAACAGGTTAGCCCGCTACCATCTTAGACTGCATCATCACTCATCATCAGGGATGAGATCGCAGTCAAGGGCTAACTTGTAGTGGAATAAAACATTTAAAAAAAACAGTAAATTATGATGAAAATCAATAAATCACTCCTTACCAGTCTTCACTGTGCTCCCATTCAACGAGGTGTGAAATCATAGGGGTCCCTTGCGACACGGGGAACTGTACTGGCGGGTAGATGTTCGCCAAGTGAGGGTTCAGGCCAGCTTCGTATAATCTATATACAAAGATTTCGATATCACACACATTGGTGTACAATAATTATTAACATTTGAAAGAAATAAACAAATGTACTTATTCTCTAAGAAGTTATGTCTTTTTTATAGGACATTTTTAAAAAGTGTTATAAATTGAGGATAATCTAGCTTTTAATCAAAAACAAACAAAAATGACGAAATTATGAAAATAATCTTAGTAACACAAACTGAACATTGCATCAATGGTGCTGATATATCATAAACAAATTAAGATGTTAATAATAGCAAATAATATAAATAAACAGAAGGTTATAATATTCCTTTAAAAGAACTATATAGAGACGAAGCCATTATTCATCAGTTTTGAATTGGTCTTTCTTTAGTCATATTATATTCAAATGACGTACAAATAACTTCTGGTGCAATCAGTTAATAACAATATACAATCACTACGAACATAAAACCTGGTACCCTATCAAATATGGCTTTAATAATAATATAACAGGAACTAGTTAGAGAACGCAGAATGTTGAACACTCACTTCCCCAAAGCAGTAAGTAGGACCTGCACATTGTCTTGATGTTTCCTTTCGGTTAGTGGTATGTTGATGACATCCTTTTTCAAGGAGCGACGTAAAATGGCTTGAAGTAAACCATGGGGGGCTATTTCTATGGTGATTGCGTTCGCTGGGATCAGTCGGGCTGTTTCTTCAAAGAGAACCGCACTCTAATAAAAAAGAAGCCGAAAATAAGACCAGTGGTGTTATTAAATTTACACACTGGACTTAAACACAGAAATTAAAGATAACAAAATAAATCTCTGTCGTCAAACGAGAGACGTCCACTGCTAGTTATGAATATCTTATAGGATATACAGATGGACAAATTATATCAAACAAGTCAGGAATCTGCCTAACCCAAGCTGTATTCTAGAAGTCTCTTCAAGAGACCTACAGTCTCACAAACTTATCTGACCCGGTGGCCAAAATTGGAAGTAATTTTTATGCCTGTATAGTTTTTTTTTCATATATACCTACTAGCGACGCTGACACAGGGTCAGATAAGTTTGACGGACTATAGATGAATGATAAAATGAAATCAAATAAAATCAATTACATTTCAAATATCAAAAGGTTGCAGCTGAAAAAAAGAAGTGACTTATTACCAAAAGATTGTTAGTATGATATTCAGCAGAAGACATTTCAGCCTTAGGGTCCTTCCACAATGATTGCGGCACCGATGTCGAGAGCCACTTCTCTGAACGCTGCTTTGGAACAGGGATCACTTGTCTCAGGTATTTTAGGAGTTTGGGCCCTACATGAAAATAAAAAGCAATGTTACACGTATAAAATCTTCATAAGGATGATTGAAAGCTTATCTAAGATCTAAACCAACATTAACACTGGTGCTTAACAGGGTGGCCAATTTTGTACTATTTTATTTAAACTCTATAGTATTGACTTTATTTCTCTATAAATTCACACGAATAAAAATAAAGATTTTTTTTAGAAAAATAACTTCAAAAACGAATTCCTATTCACTGAAAAATAAATATTGCAAGTAATATCTGTTCATCCTCGTGGACCATTTTATGTTAAGTTAAAAACTTTTATTATGTTATTCAATAGACAAACTTTATGAACTAAATTCTGTTAGTATACTAAGACAGTTAATAGGTAGGTAGAATTATTACTTACCGGCCTCAGCAATGTACCGCGAGTGGTAGGCGATATTCGAGCAAGGGACCTCCTTAGCGAAGACTCCTTGAGCAACGAGCTTGGCGACGAAAGCCTTCATGATTTCAGCTGGTCCTGATATCGTACTGGAGTCAGGACCATTGTGACATGCCACTTCGATTTCAGGTGGCACTATTGTTTTAATCTAAATAACGAAAAATATTTTTTGTATAATTTCAATCTTTGAAAGCCAAACTATACTCAAATTTGTGGCGGTCTTCTCCAGTCTGCACATAATCCAATAGATGGCATTACTAGTAGCGCACGATGAACACGAAGAGCCCAAGTCACGATTACAAAGTTTTCTCTGAATTACGCTATATATACGACCTCCAAAGATAAACGGTTGGACCAGTGGTCCCTGAGCACATCACCCACTCGGAGGATGATCATCCTATTGTTACGGTCGAGCCATATTGCTCTCGTACAAATTCAAAATATACAGATTGGTTCTATAGAATACTTACTTCGCTATAACCAAGTCCGACGGCAGCCATAGATCCCTTGATGAATGGAGTTTCAATGGAAGCCAGACCGCGGCTGTACGCAGACATAATCATTTGTTCGGCGGTAAAACAACCGTCTGCGTATGCGCAACCAAGCTCTCCTACACTGTGACCTAAAAATGATCTCTTTTGAATCTTTTCTTTTCTTTTTCTGTGTTAGTTGCCAGATTTGTTTAACGATTCAAAATCCATATCTTGGGCTTATAAAATTTTTATTGGATTTTGATTGGACAAGTGCGCTACCAGTCCACTTTTAGAAATAGAAAGTTTATTTCATTATTTTTCAGACATTTTATTGCATTTTATATTTAAAAGACACCATTTAACTCTTTTACTTACCAATAATATAGTCAGGCTCAATACCCAGAGCCTTCAAGATGTCGGTGAGACCGATTTGTACAGCAGCAATACCGATGAAGGAGTTGAGGATGTTGTCGTATATCTTCGGATCTGGTTCCGTGATAATCTTTGTCAAGTTGATGCCTTTTGGTTCGAGCGGTTTATGACACCTGATAAGGATTAATACAGTATTATGAGTTTATAGCAATAAGCCACTAAGTAAATTGGTCATACTATTCTTAAGGAACTTGCGAAATCTTATCTATTATTAATAGTAACGCAAATAATTTAAGAACTAGATGAAGGGCAAAAAGTATCTGATTATAAAAATATAAATCTCGGTTACTATAATTTTAACCTTATTCAAACTACTTCTCTGAATTATTGCAGGAGTTGTAAATATCGTTGATAAATAACTTATTTCGTGTCTTACACAAACAACAATACAAAAGATCTAATAAGCTCGATGAAGGACTAATTCAATAGTACTAGCAGTTTAACTCGGTATATGACCCAAAAATCACTCACTTCTTGATAGCATCTGCGAAGATGGGGACCCTCATGAGCTGAGTAGCCATGCCAGCCCATTGCGAGCCCATGCCAGAGTACACGAACCAGACGGGGCGACGGACGCCGGAGAAGTATTGAATATCACGCGCCAGTGAGACGGCTTTTGTTGGTGTGGACTCTAAAGATGATAAATAAGCAGATTTAGATCGTTTTACTGGGAAAAAGAAAAAGAACAAAACCTTCAACAAGATCTAGATCTTGTTGAAGGTTTTGCCTCTAGAATATCTCTCTTACTAGTCTCACTAGAAAAAAAGTTTTTGATTATTATATTGATGATCATAAAACTCACTAAACTTCTTTTCATAAAAATAACATAGAGTCATAGATGCATAAAAATGTTTCACATAAGACAGCATGGGTACCTAATGTTTCAGTAACACAAGTATTTGAACCTGTTTCAAAATATTATAAAAAATATTTCTGAAGCGAAGATCAGATTCTAAGAGAGATTTTGATCAATTTATATAGTCATTCAAAAATGATTCATATTACTTACCCAATAAAGTGTAACCTCTAACAACGTGTCCAGTGATGTCCTCATCGTGAATGGCGTGCAAAAGTCTGATGAGTTCAGCATCAACCGTCTTCGTCTCCAAGTCGTTGAGTATCCTTGCTACGGCTGATTCGGTACGTCCTGAGGCGCATACCAGACGTGGCAGATCGTCTGTTGGTATGCCGTTGTTGACCTAAGAGGAGGCAAAAGCTCGTTGAAAAAGCTTTTTGAAAAATACTTATTAAGATAACAGAAAAATAAGTAAATAACAAGGACTTGAGTGTGTCTAAGGGTCTTTAGGCGCTTTTCGCACTGCATCTGATCTGAATCCGAGAATTCTCGATCCGAAGTAGTCGTACTTTTTGTATGAAGGGTTGCGTACTACTCGTAGATCCGAATTTCGTTTTCCGAATTCGAGAATATCTCCAATTCATAAACCACATCAGAATTAATAAACCACAATAGTACTGCGGTTACTTCGGAGAATTCTTGGATTCGGATCGGATGAAGTGCGGAAAGAGCCTAAAGCGTTTATTATACAAAAAAATCTGAAATCGGCAACTAATTTTCCGTTATTTTGTGAGATTTTATTGTCATAGATGAAAATATTTAATTCTACCTAAATAGTTTGCATTTCTTTGAAACCAGTTTTATCTCCAGTTTGGAATCAAAATAATATTATGCAGATGAATGATGATAGATTGCAAACCTTTTCTCTGGCAAAGTTCTTGAGCAGAGTGTGAGCATTGGCTCCACCGAACCCAAAGCTGTTAATTCCCGACATGCCACGGTTCCACGGTGTTTTATCCGTTATAACTTTCAGCTTCCCTTCGGCTAGAGCTGGCACTCCTTCTCTCGGGGTTGAGTAGTTCAGATTTGGTGGAATATATCCAGTGGTGTATGCGATACAAAGCTAAAAAGATAAATTAACGTTCAAATTTTAACAATTACAATTTATTCCTGAAATAAAATCTCCCCTGCAGTAACGAAGTTGGAAGTTCAATTGATTGCATCATTTGTGTTTGTTTTCCACAATATGATTTTCGCAAAAGGCAAATCCCGATCGAAAGTTCTAATCCTTCGTACTCGATGTTATGTTGGGCAGTATCTACCTTTAAAGGATGAGGACTGTGGAGTTGGTTCACATAATGCAGTATTAGTTTTGAAAAAAAATATTATGTGTGAAAATCCTCAAGGAATGGATAAGAAGAATGTAATTTGATCATTGCGATCATTAAGTTGATGATAGAACCCTTTTCTTTATAAAAATAGAAGAATATAACTGATATGCATTGTCACAACTAGGCCACGCGTCCTTCATTTGATATTAATTACTCGTCGTCGTTTGATATAAAGAATTAAAATATGAGCTGTAGCACTTACTTTGGCTACAGAACAAAGTCCAGACGCAGGCTCGCTATGACCCAAGTTGGACTTGATTGATCCGATCATGAGCGGCTCAGATCTCCCCGTACAAAACACTGCGTCTATTGCTTTTAGTTCTTCTGGGTCTCCAACTCTGGTACCTAATAAAAGAGCAGTAATATTCATAAAGTTCATCATAATATGTCATCATCTTGGTGCAAAGGCTGTCGTTGGCCATCCAGCGCGGTAACGCCGCAAGCGTTATGAGCACTTTTACACGGATCGTCCCGGGGTGGGCTTTTTGATGAATAACTAACTGATGCCCGCGACTCCGTCCGCGTGTTTTAAGTTTTTTGATTCCCTCGGGAACTCCTTAATTTTCCGGATTAAAAAGTAGCCTATGTCACTCTTCAGGTCCTCAACTATATACCCATACCAAAAATCACGTCGATCCGTTGCTCCGTTGCGGCGTGATTGAAGGACAAACCAACAAACCAACAAACAAACAAACACTTTCGCATTTATAATATTAGTATGATTTTGTAACGTTACTTTTAATTTAGATTTTGTTTATTTGAAAGACTTGTTAGGTATAATTTAATCATATTCTTATAACCATCTTGTTAAATCCATCATGTTTATTAGTTTAGTTAGTCCTTCAATTAAGCCACAGCGGAGTGATGTGATTTTTGCATAGACCTGGAGAGTGACATAATGTACTTTTTTGATCCCGAACAGTCAAAAAGAACCCTCGTCATAATATAATGCTGGAAAAATCGTTAGTCAAACCATTTTCCATTGTAACACGAAGACATGATACTATCTACATTTACACAACCATTTTCCATTGTAACACGAAGACATGATATTATCCATACCATACAATTTTCCATTGTAACACGAAGACATGATATTATCTACATTTTTTAATGCCGACATCATTTACATTTTTTTATTCAAAACTTGTCGTATCCCTTGCCATTATAACAGAAGTACCTATATTAGAGCTTATGTTAGAGCGTATAAAGCCTTCGATCTAAATCATCTGTGATGTCCCCAGTATCATAACTCCTCACGGTAACCCCACTTTAACAAACGAAATGATCCATATTGTTATGATAAAAACGTACATACATCACATGACAAAAATATTCAAGTACCTATATGGTCCAAGATCCAGACCTACGTTATTTTATTAAAGCTGAAAGTTTTTCTATGTATGTCTCTAATCAAATAAATATTATAAATGCGAAAGTTTGGATGGATGTATGGATGTATGGATGCATGGATGTTTGTTACTCAATCACGCTCCAACGGCTGAACGGATCTGGATGAAATTTGGCACAGAGATAGATTATAGTCTGGAATAGCACATAGGCTACTTTGTATCCCGGAAAATTAAAGAGTTCCCGCGGGAACCGTAAAACCTCAATCCACGCGGACGAAGTCGCGGGCATCAGCTAATAGAGGTTTAAACGATCCCCGACTATGAAGTTTGGATCGCGGTTGCTTTGGAAGGTATCAGATAGAAAAGTTGGCACCTCAAATTCGTTAAAGCATTAAGCTCCGTTTTTTAGGGTTCCGTACCCAAAGGGTAAAAACGGGACCCTATTACTAAGACTCCGCTGTCTGTCTGTCTGTCTGTCTGTCTGTCTGTCTGTCTGTCTGTCTGTCTGTCTGTCTGTCTGTCTGTCTGTCTCCAGGCTGTATCTCATAAACCGTGATAGCTAGAAAGCTAAAATTTTCACAAATGATGTATTTCCGTTGCCGCTATAACAACAAATACTAAAAATTAAAAAAATATATATATTAAGGGGGGTCCCCATACAATAAACGTGTTTTTTTCGTATTTTTTTGCTCAATATTAAAAACGGTAACAGGTAGACGGTTCAAATTTTCACAGAATATTAACTTGTATATTACCTTTCAAAATAAATAATTAAATATCAATAAAGTAAATATCAAAGGGTACAACAAACGTAATTTTTTGATATTAACAATAAACCTCTACAAACAAAGTTAGTTTTGCGGTTCATTTCGTCTTGTTTTTAATACGTCATAAATCGTAAAACTTACTACAGGTTTGTACGGAACCCTCGGTGCGCGAGTCCGACTCGCACTTGGCCGGTTTTTTTAATTCCCGCGGGAACTCTTCAATTTTCCGGAATAAAAAGCCTATGTCCTTCCCCGGGATATAAACTATCTCTGTACCAAATTTCATCAAAATCGGTGGAGTAGATGGGCCGTGAAAGAGTAGCAGACAGACAGACAGGCACACTTTCGCATTTATAATATTAATCCAATAGATAAATTAAAAACTTACTAATTATTACTTACTAATTATATTTACAAAAAATACGCGAAATTATTCGTCCATTTGCATCCCCTTCTATCCCACTCAAGTTAATAAATCACAAAAGTACATCTTAATCGTAGAAAAAACAAATAGATTTCATCAGATTATCACAAAGGAACAAGCAAATAACAAACAAGTAACAACTGTATTCCAAGTCCTATTTATCAGTGCCTGCATTGGATTTTAATTAAATCCGTAAGAAAGCCACCGGCCTTTGAGGAAAGCAACCTCGATATAGACCTACAGAATTATTTACATGCCAACTTTTTATTAAACACCGATGTGATCAGGTTTTTTTTAGCTTTAAGCTGAGCGTTCATTTCTTTTTTCTACGGACTATTCATTAAAAAAAATTGCATTGCTATCTATTTATTTTTTACTAGATGGTACCCGCGACTTCGTGATTTTTTAATTCCCGCGGGAACTCTTCAATTATCCGGAATAAAAAGCCTAATTCCTATGTCCTTCCCCGGGATGTAAACTATCTCTGTACCAAATTTCATCAAAATCGGTCGAGTAGTTGGGCCGTTAAAGCGTAGCAGACAAACAGACACACTTTCGCATTTATAATATTAGTATGGATATGGATTCGTCATCAATATTAATACCATAATTTCAACTAATCCGGCGAGGTTAACTACGTTTTAGATTTAACCAAATAATTAGGATCGTCCCACTGACGGACGGAACGAAGCTCTGTTGATTGAAGTTTGAAGAGCTAATCCTGGGGCCATTCTGCCAACGCTTAAAGCAATCGTCGTCGTCAACCGATGGACGTACACTGCTGGACATAGGTCTCCTGTAGGGTCCTCCACAAGCCACGGTCTTGCGCCGCCTGGATCCAGCGAAAAGCAATACTTAAGCAATATTACTAAAAAGAAACAATATGGCTATAAGCAGTTAGGCCCCAGATTTCTAGGTCCAAGTCTTTCGCTGGGTGTTGATAAGATTGAAGTTGATTGTGAGTCAGTATTTCTCTCTTTATTGTATGAAATTTATCCTAAACGTCGCGCTAACAAAAACACAGTGCGCGTTGAACTTAAAGCGGAGATTTATCTTGGCCCTTTGTGTCGTGAACAATAGTGGATGAAAGAGCATTTTAATTTCACGTCAAGAGTTATCCAAGTAAACGTCGCGTCGGCTAAGTTCCCCTATCTCTCCAACGTTATCCATTAGCTGTTTTCCATTTTTATGCGCTTTTGTAGTATTGTTTTGTGTCACTTTATTTAGAGCAACATCTCTCTTATTTTGAGAAGGCACTTTGTCATGGGAGCGTTGATATAGTCTAGTGAAAGCTAAATGTAAAATGGGGGAAAATTCAAATAAATTAGGTCAGGTTCCTCCAAATATACCTACTCGTACCTACTTACAAGTTAGCCCTTGACTGCGATCTCACCTGTTGGTAAATGATGTTGCAGTTTAAAATGGTTATCTTAATTGTTTTGGGGGCAGTTATAACCAGCTGCAAGTACTATTACTTATTCTGTGTTAAAACCCCCTAAACGGTTTTTACACGGTATCGTACCGGAGTCCGGAACGCTTAATCGTTTGGTGGCACGTCTTTACCGGTAGGATGGTAACTGGTAACTTGCCACGGCCGAAGCCTCCTACCAGATCAGACCAGAGAAAATCACTCAACTTTGCCTGGTGGGCGGCTTCGGCTGTGGCTAGTTATCACCCTACCGGCAAAGACGTTCCGCCAAGCATTCCAGTACGATGCCGTGTAGAAAACAATTATTAGGGGGTTATTATAACTGCCATACCCCGAACAGATTAGCCCGCTACCATTTTTGACTGCATCATCACTTACCATCAGGTGAGATCGCAGTCAAGGGCTAACTTGTAGTTGATAAAAAAAACTCTCAATCACTCTACTCATGGCAACTCCACTCGCTAGAGCCTCTGTTTCGGTCAGTGTAACCGAAATTGGGACTCGTAGACCAACTATTCATGAAAAAAAAAATTAAAAATTGGCAATCATAGGACTGCCGATAGAAAATGAATATTTATATATTTTTTTTTTTTAATTATTTTAATTGTTTTTTTTTTAATATTTGAAATAATTAAAATATAAACCATAAAACATCCATTAAAGTTTAATTACGAATGTAGTTTATATTTAAGACCTTTTGTCTTCGTAACAACGCGAGCAGGTCGGCGCGGAGCATGTCGCATGTCGGTGACGCGAATCCACAAGTTTATATGTACCCCCTACCAAAAAGTGCTCAACGCGGCTAAAGAGGTTTACACTTCAAAAACTGAGACTCGCTAGAGCGTCCGCTTCGGTCAGTGTAACCGAAATTGGAACGGAAATATTCATAAAAATAAAATAAAAAGTTCTCCACTTACCAGTTCCATGTGCCTCAACAAACTCGAGGGTGTTGGGCGGGATGGAGCACTCCTCATAGAACTCGTCCAACAGCAGCTGTTGGATGTGTCCAGCGGGGTATGTGATGCCTTGTTCTTTGTAGCCATCGCAGTTGGTCTTCGCGTGCAGGACTTGGGCGTAGACCCTAAAAAGGTTACAATGCATAGAGGTAATATTAATATATTATATCTCTATGTTACAATGGTATTAAATTCATGCTTTTTTTTATCCACTACATGTTAGCCCCTGACTGCGATCTCACCTGATGGTCAGTGATGATGCAGTCTAAGATGGCAGCGAGCTAACCTGATAAGGGCATGGCAGTTATATTAAACCCATACCCCTATTCGGTTTCTACACGGCATCGTACCGGAACGCTAAATCGCTTGGCGGCACGTCTTTGCCGGAAGGGTGGTAACTAGCCACGGCCGAAGCCTCCCACCGGGCCAGACCAAGGAAAATTCAGAAATTATAAAATTTCAAACCCTACCGGGGATCGAACCCGGGACCTCCGCATGTTAAGGCAACAGCGCTCAACACTGCGCCACGGAGGTCGTCAAGCTGCAAAGAATGCATAGCTACAAAACCCTACATATTAAAAATCTGAATAAATTCATTCATTTGTTCTTCAATCACTCCGCAAGGGGGCAACTGATCATGGTAATTTTTGTATGGTTATATAGATGATGGAAAATCAAAATTCTCAGTTTTAGCAGCAGTTTAGATGATATTTTGAATATTTAGTTTTAATTTAGATTTTAATGTAATTTATTTTGTATTGGTATATACATTCTGTCAAAAAAGTACCAGGAATTCATCATTTGTTTCTAATTCCAAATTCAATTCAAAAATTCTTTTTTGTCGCTAAGTTGGCACAACTGTCGTCTATATTGCCGCGAAGTTTGAGCGTCAATTGTTATTTACTTTATGTATATATATATGTATGTATGTATGAGTGTATATATACATATTGAGCATAGTATTGAGTATATTTATGTATAGTATCTTAGTAGGTATATATTTTATTGACTAATAATTATTATTATATCTATGTGTTTAAGTTTTACTTGCACTATCCTGTTATCTTTATTTTTCCTCTCTAGCCAAGGGTTGCCTGGTAGAGATTGCTTGCAGCAATAAGGCCGCCTTTGCATACTACCATGTTAGTTTTAGATATTATATATTTTGTTATTTGGTCATGTAACTATTTGGTGTGCAATAAAGTTTTTTCATTCATTCATTCATTCATTACTTTGTTTACAGTGCGCCATTTTGTCAGTTCATCTCAATAGTGTTTTGAGATTTTTACAATGAATAAAAATATCGAACAGAGAGTTTGTCTCAAATTTTGCATCGCAAATGGAATTTCGTGTTCAGAGTCGCTAGAAATGTTGCAGAAAGCTTACGGGGAATCGACTTTATCAAAAACACGTGCATACCATGCATTCAAAAGTGGTCGAGATGTGGTGGAAGATTTGCCTCGCTCTGGTCGGCCATCAACGTCTTCAACTAAAGTTAACATCGCTAAAGTGAAAGAGATGGTGACTGAAAATCCTCATTCAAGTTTGAGAGAGATAGCTGCTGAACTTTCTGTGTCTCAAGAATCGATTCGTATCATTTTAAACGACCATGAAGGCCAGATTTGTGGAAAGAAAATTCTTGGATGCACCACGACAATGCGCCATCGCACAAGGCCATCATTGTGAATGAATTTTTAACCAAAAACTCAACAAATACCATCGAACAACCACCGTATTCACCGGATATGGCTCCGGCCGACTTTCTTCTCTTTCCAAAACTCAAATTACCACTTTGTGGCACCCGTTTTCAATCGATAGAAGACATAAAAGAGAATTCGCGGCAAGAACTGAAGTCGATTCCGAAAAATGCCTTTAAAAAATGCTTTGAAAATTGGATTATTCGTTGGCTTAAGTGTATTATTTCCGAAGGGGCCTACTTTGAAGGAGATACAATAAATTTGGAATAATAATTAACATTTTGTGTATTATACACCTTTTCCCGATACTTTCTTGACAGAGTAGTACAAAGTTATAACCATAGATTTATCATCAGCTGCGTTGTAGCAAAGCGAAAACCATCTTAAATCTATGGTTATAACATACGTAGAAAAACAGAAACAGAGTGGACAAGGAAGCACTTTCAATCTCTATAAGAGATCTCTACCAGTGACCCTTATTGGCAGTGGGAAAGGTTGTAAAGGAAGAATAGGTACAACAAAAAAAAATACGCGCCGAATTTTGGCAGTCGGTTAAAAATATGAGGTTCAATGAAATGAAATATTATAACATAAACATTACTAAAATTCTACATCAATGATAAACATAGACAAATATACATACTAATGACGTTAAAAAAGTCATGGAATCTCAAGGGATTAAAAAAATCCAAGCATAAGTACGAATTTGATGGTCTATTTCCCGATTTTCCTCACAAAGAAAAAAGCGTTATTAAAGCATGTTGTGTAAGCTGTGGTGTGATTGTAGGACAATCAGTAAGGTGCTTTTTTTTCAAAATTCCCATATTTGAAAAGTCTGATGATTACTCCGATGTTACTCATATAGGCCTGAAATTCAGGCACACATCTAGATGTGTGCCTGAATTTCAGGCCTATATGACTTTTACTTTAGGTACTAGTAAAGTAACCTAATAATTACCTTCTTGAATCTTTAGCTTTCTGCAGCAAGATGACAGCAATTGCCTCAGAACGAGCATATCCGTTGGCTTTATTGTCAAAACTCTTGCATCTTCCATCGGGAGACAGTACACCTAATCTGTAAAAGGATATTGAATTAAATCTCAATTTAAAATTTGAAACCTCCTTCCTTTACCAAACATTGAACAATACGCACGTATTTTTCAATGTTTGGTAAGAGAGAGGAAGGAAGCACACAAAATCAATACAATTTCAAACAATCTCGAAGTATGTAGATATTGGACGTTTTTGCATTCATTCAGGCAAATTTGGATACGTCGAGCACAAAAGGATTGCTATGCACATAGAGCATCTCTTATAGTTTTATAATTTTTATTACAGTGCTTCACACACGAGGAAAGTTTCTAAACTTACTTAAATATACATATCAAAAATTTCGGAACCGGCAGGATTTGAACCTGCGTCTCTCTGGGAATCGCGCCCTGAGCGCCTTGACCTCTCGGCCACGGTTCACTTACCTGCCAGTGACGAAATTTGAGATATGCATCTTTAATCCAGTCTTTTTACGCGACTGTTTATGCCATCCAGTAGCGATATATTAAAGTATCGAAACTACTTTTCGAAGGCCCATATTCGATGGAACTCTTTGAACTAGGAATGACACATTTTGCGTTTTACTAATTTTATAATTTTTATTACAGTGCTTCACACACGAGGAAAGTTTCTAAACTTACTTAAATATACATATCAAAAATTTCGGAACCGGCAGGATTTGAACCTGCGTCTCTCTGGGAATCGCGCCCTGAGCGCCTTGACCTCTCGGCCACGGTTCACTTACCTGCCAGTGACGAAATTTGAGATATGCATCTTTAATCCAGTCTTTTTACGCGACTGTTTATGCCATCCAGTAGCGATATATTAAAGTATCGAAACTACTTTTCAAAGGCCCATATTCGATGGAACAGTCGCGTAAAAAGACTGGATTAAAGATGCATATCTCAAATTTCGTCACTGGCAGGTAAGTGAACCGTGGCCGAGAGGTCAAGGCGCTCAGGGCGCGATTCCCAGAGAGACGCAGGTTCAAATCCTGCCGGTTCCGAAATTTTTGATATGTATATTTAAGTAAGTTTAGAAACTTTCCTCGTGTGTGAAGCACTGTAATAAAAATTATAAAATTAGTAAAACGCAAAATGTGTCATTCCTAGTTCAAAGAGTTCCATCGAATATGGGCCTTCGAAAAGTAGTTTCGATACTTTAATATATCGCTACTGGATGGCATAAACAGTCGCGTAAAAAGACTGGATTAAAGATGCATATCTCAAATTTCGTCACTGGCAGGTAAGTGAACCGTGGCCGAGAGGTCAAGGCGCTCAGGGCGCGATTCCCAGAGAGACGCAGGTTCAAATCCTGCCGGTTCCGAAATTTTTGATATGTATATTTAAGTAAGTTTAGAAACATCTCTTATAGCTTTATCTTCAAACATGAATGTTATGTGTAGTTAGATTAGTAGTTAAAATAGGCACAAGGTAGTAGTAGTTGATAGTTAGCATTATTTAATTTATTAGTTATATGTATAGTTCTAAATTAAGAGTTAAATAAAAATTGGCAGCCATAGGGACTGCTGATAGAAGGAAAAACGAATATTTAAAAAAAAAAAGAAATAAGTATACATATATATATAAACCTTAAAACTAAGGCATTAAAGTTTAATTACGAATGTAGTATATTTATATTTAAGACCATTTGTCTTCGTAACAACGCGAGCATGTCGGTGTTCGCGAGCATGTCGGTGACGCGAATCTGGTAACGCGAATCCACAAGTTTACCCCCTACCAAAAAGTGCTCAACGCGGCTAAAGAAGTTTTTACTTCAAAAAAATAGCTTACAAAAGGTGATACACAATAATAAAAATTAAAAATAAAATGAAAAGATGATTCTTGTGAAAGAAGCCAGCTGCCGTGCGTACCTAGAGAATTGCAAAGACACGTAAGGGTGCAGGCAAAGGTTGGAGCCACCAACGATGGCAGAATCGCAATGGCCATCACGGATAGCTCTGAAGGCGTGCTCCAAGGCGTACAGGGAACTTGAGCAAGCGGAGTCCACGGTGTATGAGGGACCAGTGACTCCCAGCCAGTAGGAGATCCGGTTGGCTAACATAGCCCGGGAACATCTGGGGACAATTAATTACGTTAAGAATTTATACTCTATACTTATTATAAATGCGAAAGTTTGGATGGATGGATGAATGGATGTATGGATGGATGTTTGTTACTCAATCATGCCAGCACGGCTGAACGGGTCTGGATGAAATTTGGCTACTTTTTATCCCGGAAAATTAAAGAGTTCCCGCGGGAACCAAAAAACCTCAGTTCACGCGGACAAAGTCGCTGGCATCAGCTAGTTAATTAATGGTTCTTAAAAAGTATTTTCAAAAACCAACTTCCAAAGCCACAGTAAAGCAATTTATCATACTTTTTGTTTAATTTAATAATTAAAACACGCATTTAAATCGGTCATATTTTTATCACAATTTAAATCCATGATTTATACGCTCTACATAACTTTCTACGTAAACAGCTGTTTTTTTCAACCAACAAATTTTGCAAAGTAAATGATTTATGATTATGATTAAAACTTGTCCCCTGGTCGATAACCTTAATTAATTCTAGACATTGAATAGTTTAGTATGCCACTATATGGTTTCCCGAAATTGTTATCAGATCCAAGAAGAGTCAGATCAGGAGATGAAGAACCCATTAAAACTTGTTACCTATATAGACGAGTTCATGACCTTTATTTTTAAAATCTATATAAGTACACTTATAATCATTATGGTTTCCAGAAAATGTATCACATCAAAGAATAGTTGTTACGAGTACTTAGATCAACCGTTAAAACCCCTAAGCAACGTAAATTTTAAAGCGATTAAAGTTCCCCAATGTAACGCGATTCATTACAGAGTCAACTGTTGAAGATTAACAAGGTCTCAAAGTTAAGGAAGAGTCTTTGAAGCACTCACGACCTTTTCTAAAGTAAAAAGGTAACTCTATGTGTACCTAGCTGTAATTTATAACTTTTGGAAATCGATATTTTATAAAGGTTAAATTGACTTTAATCGAAAGCGTAAGTTTAAATGTATTCAGGGATATGTAATTAAATAAAGTACCCTTATAAAAGTCTCGGGTTCGATCCCTAGCAGAGTCAATTTGGGAATTCATGATTTATGAGTTTTCTAGGTCTAGTGTAGGAGGCATCTGCCGTGACTATAGTTATGGTCCACGAGCCGGATATACCACGACTTTCACCGATGTGTTAACCAGATGATACATACTTTTTATTTTTATTTAATATAATATGTAGATAAATACGCCTAAAATAGCTTGCCTATCAAAATCCTGACCAGGCTGTTTTTAAATAAATTAATTAAAATTAATTTTTTTTTGACAGGTCATCGTAGGCAATGCTATACCATCGCGTTTGTTTGTGTATCATAATACACAAACCTACATTTAGATATCGTATGATACACAAACCTACCTTTAATTATGGTATGATACACAAATCTATATTTAGATATCGTATGATACACAAACCTACATTTACTTATCGTATGATACACAAACTAACATTTACTTACTGTATGATACACAAACTTACATTTACTTATCGTATGATACACAAACCTACATTTAGTTATCGTATGGAAACTCACCCAGTTACACCAAATCCGTTGACCTGCATCTTTTCGTAGAACCACGTCTTCTCCGACTCAGAGAAGCACGCGCCGATAAACACCCCGGTTTTAGTTCCCCGAAGTTCCTTCGGGTTAAGACCTGTGTGTGAATACAGAACGGTTTAAGTACCTCACCTTATTATTATAATACTGGGTACTACTGCGTTAGGCCTATTGCGCATTACAATAAAATGCCTTGTGTCTTATGTTTGTGTTACACGATCTTATAAACGCGTCAACGCTCGTAAAAGTTGAGCGTGTGGCCATTGAATTAATATGTATAATAATTACTCAAAGCGTGTGGCAAAGAGCGCGCTTCAAGAACAAGCTTATACGCGCCGAAAAAACGCTTATCTGGAACTGCACTAAGATTTTTTTTTTATTCTGGTATTTTTCGTGGCTCTTAGATACTGTGCACTGTGACAATTTAAGAGAATCCCTAACGAATGTCGCCCTAAAATAAAATAAAGACGTAGCTTCGTCCAGCATACCAAAAAAAGATTGTTCCAGCAATTTGTACTCAAAACTTCAGCTAATTTCCAGTTCCTGTTCCATTAAATGAGGCCCACTCTGGCCCAGCAATCTTTATTGAACAAGGACGCACCTAGTCTTATCTTGAAAACCATTAAAACTTCAGTTCAGTAATTGCTACCTATAACTTGATATTGTCTTTGACCGACTCACTCTCAAGTGTTTCTGAAATTCGGTCATCCAATATTCCAGTAAGCATCTTGTTTTCCATGAATACATAATAATAAAATTGTCATAATGATGCCATAAAATTTCGTTATACTAGGTACGTTTGTATTAGCTTACATTTTACAAGTTTTAAGTTGATAGCAACTTAATGAGATTTGAATTTTCCCCACAAAGATATTTAAAACTAGATGATGCCCGCGACTTCATCCGCGTGGATTAAGGTTTTGGATTCCCGCGGGAACTCCTTAATTTTCCGGGATAAAAAGTAGCCAATGTCCTTTCCAGGATGTAACCTACTTCTACCAAATTTCATCAAAATCGGTTGAAAAGACGGGACGGTTAAAGCGTACCTATAAGCAGACAGACACACGTTCGCATTTATAATATAAGTATCCTCCTTGACGACCTCCGTGGCGCAGTGTGTAGCGCTGTTCTTAACGTGCGGAGGTCTGGGGTTCGATCCCCGGCAGGGTCGTTTTGGGAATTTATAATTTCTGAATTTTTCCTGATCTGACCTGGTGGGAGGCTTCGGCCGTGGCTAGTTACCACCCTACCGGCAAAGACGTGCCGCCAAGCGATTGAGCGTTCCGGGACGATGCCGTGTAGAAACCGAATAGGGGTATTAGTTTAATATAACGGCCATGCCCCTAACAGGTTAGCCCGCTACTATCCTAGACTGCATCATCACTTACCATCAGGTGAGATCGCAGTCAAGGGCTAACATGTAGTGGATAAAAAAAGAAAGGATTTTATAACTGCGAAAAGTTGTATAGTCGCGGGCATCAGCTAGTATGCTCATAATTATTATGAGCGAAAACAAGCGACACACAGAGTCCGCCCCGGGGAAACAAGGCTGTGACACGACAAAAATAAATAGATCATTATCAGCCGAAAGCTGAATTCAGAACGGCGAGCGATGCGAAACATTTCGCTCGAGATATTCCCATTTCACGAACGCGAAACATTTGGTAGAGATAGCGAATTGGAAAATTTAATTTCACAATCTTTTATTGTAACTTTTACGGATGACGATATCCAAGGTTGGATTCCCGGGTCAGATCATAATTTACCAGTGAGTTTTTCAGACAAGAAATTCTCAGTAGGTACTAAAACTTGGTGGTATTTTACCCCTGGGAAAGCAAAACCGCCAAGCGATTTAGCACTCAGATTTTTTCTCCAGTTGCGGATAAGCTACGATGCTTTATTGCCATCCCTTTCCCGGCACACTACAATAAATAAATCTATCCTACTTACGCTCTTCTTATCGGGCCCTCGTTTTGGGCCCCTACGAGACGGGGGATCATTAAGCAATACCACCCCGGGCCTCCAACGGCCCTAGTCCGCCTCAACTATCAATATGCTCATAATAATTGTGAGCCAAAACAAGCGACACACAGAATCCGCCCCGGGGAAACAAGGCTGTGTCACAACAAAGATAAATAGATCATTATCAGCCGAAAGCTGAATTCAGAACGGCGAGCGATGCGAAACAATTCGCTCGAGATATTCCCATTTCACGAACGCGAAACATTTGGTAGAGATAACGAATTGGAAAATTTAATTTCACAATCTATAATTAATGTGAGTTTTATAATCAAACTACCTCGTTGGTCTAGACTCTAGTGGTTAGCTTGTTTAATTGCCGACCTCCGTGGCGCAGTGTGTAGCGCTGTTGTTTTTCACACATTTAAAAAAAAAAAAAAAAACGTGCGGAGGTCGCGGGTTCGATCCCCGGCAGGGCCAATTTGGGAATTTATAATTTCTGAATTTTCCCTGGTCTGGCCTGGTGGGAGGCTTCGGCCGTGGCTAGTTACCACCCTACCGGCAAAGACGTGCCGCCAAGCGATTTAGCGTTCCGGTACGATGCCGTGTAGAAACCGAATAGGGGTACGGGGTTTAATACAACTGCCACGCCCCTAACAGGTTAGCCCGCTACCATCTTAGACGGCATCATCACTTACCACTCACTTATCTATCAGGTGAGATCGCAGTCAAGGGCTAACTTGTAGTGGGTAAAAAAAAAAAAAAATTGATGGCGAGGTCCCTGGTTTGGATACTCGGGTCGATTCTCGATAATTTAGTACCTAGTAAGTTTTTCTGACAAGAAATTCTCAATACTAGCCCAGAGTTAGAAAGTCCAGTGTTTCACCACAGAATACTTAAAGTACCTTCCGGGTTTCACGAGAGCAAAGCCGTCGGTCCTGCGCTAGATATTTCTCCGGTGGTGTCGGATTTCTGTCCCATAGATCTATGAATCGGGCAATGAATCGAGCTAAGTGAATCAAATGAAAAGTTTAAGCACAATCAAAAGTTCTTTTCGGGATTTATTTTCGGGCTATTAATCCTCACGGACAAAGTCGCAAAACTTCCTCCGACACTCGAGATGAAAAATGATAAGTAAAGCACTAAACAGTTTCTTCAAAACGAAATACTACCTGTATCACTTACCATCAGGTGAGATCGCAGTCAAGGGTTAAACTGTAGTGGATAAAAAAAAAAACTTATATAATGGCTTATTTTGATGGGTTTGACACACATCCGTAGCTTAGCAACGTAGTAGGTACATCTCTGGTTGAAAGATATAGTTTTCAAAATTGCTTATACTTGCTATAATACACTCACATCGTTGAAATGCGAGGATCATTAATATTTGCATAAGGTATGTATAGTATATAGATATTATCATTGGAAGGGATTTAATTGACAATTAATTTCCTTTATAAAGGTTAAATACTGTCGGGTTGGTCCCATGCAAATTTCCTGAAGATCTGATAAATACTTCGGAGATGGAGGGTGGACAACATCAACGGATAACAACAAATCAATCGCGATTAATGTAGATAGCTTGAAAAAGTAGATTTTCAAAAGGGTTTCTTACGAGGTTTTTCTTCACCGTTAAAGCAAGCAAATATCTATCTGTATAGAAAGCTAAGTTTTTTTTTATCCACTACAAGTTAGCCCTTGACTGCGATCTCACCTGATTGTAAGTGATGATGCAGTCTAAGATGGTAGCGGGCTAACCTGTTAGGGGCATGGCAGTTATATTAAACCCATACCCCTATTCGGTTTCTACACGGCATCGTACCGGAACGCTAAATCGCTTGGCAGCGGCACGTCTTTGCCGGTAGGGTGGTAACTAGCCACGGCCGAAGCCTCCCACCAGGCCAGACCAGGGAAATTCAGAAATTATAAATTTCCAAACCCTGCCGGGGATCGAACCCGGGACCTCCGCACGTTAAGGCAACAAAGCTCAACACTGCGCCACGGAGGTCGTCATAAAAGCGAAATACCACTCACTCACTGATTATTACGATATCTCAGGAACTACAAACAAACAAACTAAAGCATACAAACGTGAAATTTGGAAGATAGATTCCTTCTATACTATTGAAGACATCAGCTAGAAACGGTTTTGAAAAAATTCTTCCCTAAGAGGGTGAAATGGGTGGTGGAGGTTTGTATGAAGGTTCTTAGTTTTTGAAGTTAAAGACATGAAAATCAGCGTTTAGGTTATTATTATATTCGTTTTAATAATGATGCATGAGCTATAAAGCCGCTATAAGTAGGTTTTGGTAATCTCATAGGAAATCAACAATTGAAAGCGGACGGAGTCGCGGGCAACCTCTGGTTACTTAATAATTTCTTAAAATGAACATAACTCCGAAAAGTTAAACGTGGCCAACTACCCCAATCGAAGGCTGGGCGTCTACCCATTCATGATAGACATCTAAACATACAAAAGATAATGAAATATCTTCAACAGTCCATCAGGAACAAACTCCCTCATTCAAGCTACAACAAGGCATCCAATTAGCTAAAAGGGGAACCAGGAAAACAAAATGGCGGACAAAAGTCGTCCAGAATTAATGTATCCAATGACCACGACGAATTTAATCTGCGCCCGCCGAATTTGCGGATCAAATAAATTGATCTCATTACCATGGGAGGTAAGGAACTGCGTATCCCTTGAAAGCTCTTGGGAATTTACACCGAACTGTAACACTGCTCCCTCAAAATATTTAAATTGTTTTTTTTTTTAGTTGTAACGTTACCGGGCCTTATTACGTAAAAATGATAATAATCTATGCTTAATATTATAAATAGGACTTCTGAACGGATCTGGAGGAAATTTGGCACAGATAGTTTATAGTCTGGAATAACCGTAGAGTATATGAGGGAATAACACATAGGCTACTTTTTATCCCGGAAAATTAAAGAGTTCCCGCGGGAAGCAACAAAACCTCAATCCACGCAGACGAAGTCGTGGGCATCAGCTAGTAATTAAATAAATTAGTATATTGACGTGGTTACACCTCATGTTTCATGAGATATATTGACAAACAGTACTGATATTTTTTGCTAACAACATAGGGCTGCTTACTGGTAACAACTAAAATCAGTGCCCTCCTTTGTTTGCGTGTTTTAGAATATTAAACACTAGATGATGCCCGCGACTTCGTCCGCGTGGATTAAGTTTTTGAGTCCCGCGGGAACTCCTTAATTTTCCGGGATAAAAAGTAGCCTATGTCCTTCCCCGGGATGTAACCTACCCCTATACCAAATTTCATCAAAATCGGTTGAAAAGATGGGCCGTTAAAGCGTAGCAGACAGACAGACAGATATACAGACAGACAGACAGACACACTTTCGCATTTATAATATTAGTATGGATTCACTCTGGGTCACAATGAATGGAACGGTGTAACATGAGGTCTGACTCGAAGTAATTTGTAGGTTTACAGGGTGGGTACACAAAACATTTCAAGGTTTTCGGTGACTTATTTACAGAACGTACTTAATACTTAACATTTTGTTCCCGAGTTGAAGTTACTTTTGCTTACAGGCTTTAATAAAATGTTTACATTGACGATTTCAAAAGATCTAGACTTTATTGGGCTTTAGATAAATTTTCCGCAACTTCTATTGGATTTGTACTAATAGGTTGGTATAGGCATGATTAAGAAAATTTTAATTAAAATCAAAGACGCTATTAAAATATTTAAGAACTAGTTAGATACATTCATTCGACGATTCAAAAGCACTTGTGAAAGTTTATTTGAAGTTTATTTGAAGTTAGAACCTCGATTCAGTTTCTATAGAGTTATGCCATAAGTGCTTTTTGGAGTGAAGACCTAGGTCCGTAGGGCCCAAGGGCTCAAACGCTTTTTAATTAACTTTTATTAAAGGGTTTTCTAGACTATTAGGGATCCAAAAAGCTGGTCAGATAATAAGTTCCAATCCAAAGGGCAATCTAACATCTAGCGATCTAAGCTGTGAAAGTCAAGCGATATTATTGGTGGATTTCACACACATATTATATTATATAAGCAACGTAGCACATCTCTGGTGGAAAGGCACCCATAATAAATTATGCTACAGCCGCGATGATCATCGTACCGACAGCGGAGCGAAGTGTCGAAGGTTGGCAAGTCACCTCGAAGATAGAGCATGGATTTGATCGCTCCAGCAATGCTAAGGACAGTGGTTACTTATATACGCATTGATATAAGTAATAATAATTGTAAATTAATTATCTAAAAAGAGCAACCACCGAGTTTCTTGCTGGTTCTTCTCGGTTGGAATGGTATTCCGAACCAGTGGTAGATTCACTTGACGATTCAAAAGTACTTGTAAAAGATTATTTGAATAAAAAACATTTGAATTTTGAATTTTGAATTTTTTGATATGGCTACACTAGCTGATGCCCCCGACTTCGTCCGCGTGGTTAGAGGTTTATCGGTTCCCGCGGGAACTCTTTAATTTTCCGGGATAAAAAGTAGCCTATGTGCTATTCCAAACTATAATCTATCTCTGTGCCAAATTTCATCCAGATCCGTTCAGCCGTTGGAGCGTGATTGAGTAACAAATATCCATACATCCGTCCAAACTTTCGCATCAAATAAATATTATAAATGCGAAAGTTTGGATGGATGTATGGATGTATGGATGTGTGGATGTATGGGTGTGTGGATGTATGGATGTTTGTTAGTCAATCACGCTCCAGCGGCTGAACGGATCTGGATGAAATTTGGCACAGAGATAGATTATAGTCTGGAATAGCACATAGGCTACTTTTTATCCCGGAAAATTAAAGAGTTCCCGCGGGAACCGAAAAACCTCAATCCACGCGGACGAAGTCGCGGGCATCAGCTAGTTTATAATATTTATTTGATACATCACTTACTATGCAGTTCTCTTAGTATTGCATACGTATACGTGTCGAATTGATAACCTTTTCTTTGAAGTTTGTTAAAAAGACATGTCGAGGACTCACCAGCGTCAATGACAGCTTCATACGCCTTCTCCAACAGGATCCTGCACATGGGGTCCATGGTGTGAGCCTGCTTGAAGTGCACGCCGAAGAACGACGCGTCAAACTTGTTGACGTTGTTTATCTTCCCGGTACGCTGGGGGATCTCCGGGTGGGCCAGCTTCCATCGTCGCCCATCGCCTGAGATTAGGTCCACCTGGGGTATAAAAGGGAAATAATTCATCGTCATCGTATACTGCTAATTACCTATTCGACATAATATATTAGGTACTTAGTGAAAGAACTAGAAATTTAATTCGCCATAATCCGCCACAGTAGGTAAATCTATGTGATACAGTGTGACAGTACAGTGTGTATCTTGCACTTGTAGCTTGCGACAATCGTGCATTGTCGAGTCAACATCTTCTGAAGATGCTCCGGTGTCGGAGTGAAACGTACTTTGAGAATATTTTGGAAGATTTGTGTGGTGTGGTGAATATCGCAAGCTACAAGTGCAAGGTCACACTGTACACCACATAGATTTACCTACTGTGGCGGATTCTAGTTCTTTCATTATCATGGACTTCCGCAAAATAACGCCTGCTTCTATCCAATATTAATTAGTAGGTAATATGTCATCATTAAACTGCAGGTAATTATTCGGCATAACTTTAAAATCGAGATGTACAATTTTATAGTAAGTACAGTTCGCGCGCGAGTTGAATGCAGAGCAAATGTATGTGTCACCGGGAGTATATAATCAAAGGTGTCACCATACATTTGCTCTGCATTCAACTAGTGCGCGAACTATATTTATTTCTTTATTAACAAATTACGTAATACGTGCATGCATATGTAGATACTTAGTGGAGCTAGACATCATCATCAGTCAGAGTCGTAATCAGGGTACATCGACCATACAACTAATAGACTCCTCATATAGGGCGAACACTTTCAGACAACACATCAGACTTAATAGGTCTTATATAATTCCACGCCCTTGTAACAAAACCTACCGAGTTATTTAAATATTAATTAGAGTATATCGATAATTAATTATCGATAAATAATTATTAGGAGTTAGGACCCCATCCCATTTGATTTATGATTTTTTTGACCTTGAGTAGACCAATCAACGTTTAGTACCCCGCGCCCGCTTACTTGAGTCATTTGACTGAATTGTTTGCATTACGAAAGCATAGTAATTAGGCGTCTATTGGTTGTGTGGTCGATGTCAGGGTAGTAGCCAGAGAGATCGGTGATAAATGCCACAGTTACTGGTGTCATCTAGTAGTATTCTAGTATTTACTTTGTTGAACAGGTTCTCTTGCAGGTGTTCGACAAAGTCGGAGTCAGGGAAGTAGCCAGAGATATCAGTGATGAAAACCATAGTTACGGGCGTCATCAAATAGCATATTAGTATTTACCTTATTGAAAAAGTTTTCCTGCAAGTGTATAACAGAGTCGGAGTCAGGGAAGTAGCCAGAGACGCCGGTGATGAGCACCTCATCGCCGGTGCCCTGATGTCAGCCTGTCTTCTGACACTGTCACTGGTGACATCTAGTAGTATTCTAGTATTTACCTTATTAAACAGGTTCTCTTGCAGGTGTATGACAGAGTCGGAGTCAGGGAAGTAGCCGGAGACGCCGGTGATGAGCACCTCATCGCCGGGCGGCGGGTGCGACAGCCGGTGACCCGATGTCAGCCTGTCTTCTGACACTATTACTGGTGCCATCTGTTAACAAATTCATAATGTTTAAAAAACAATTAATTACTATAAATAATAAATAATCATTGATAAATATTTAATTACTAGTTGATGCCCGCGACTTCGTCTGCGTGGTTTAAGTTTTTTTATTCTCGCGGGATCTCTTTAATTTTCCGCGATAAAAAGTAGCCTATGTCACTCTCCAGGTCCTCGACTATACCCATGCCAAAAATCACGTCGATCCGTTGCTCCGTTGCGGCGTGATTGAAGGACCAACCAACAAACAAACACACTTTGGCATTTATAATATTGCGTTGCATAGCGAAATCGTTGAAAATCTTTTACTAACTGTCGTTTGGTACAGATATAGGTTGTATCCCGGGGGAGGACATAGACTACTTTTTGTCTCGGAAAATTAAAGAGTTCGAGAAATTAGGGAGACGAAGTCGCGGCCATCATCTAGTGCTGAATAAACAAAATATTGCTTGATTTAAACTGAAAAAAGTGACCGAGTAATCAAAAGTTTAATGTGTAGAGGTCCCTTTAAAATTTCCTTAAAATATCCGATAACAAAAAAAATGAATTAAAATAAAAGTAAACAATATTATAATTTTCTAGAAAACAATGTATATCTTATATTTACATGTGTGTACATAATGTTTTTGACTTGTAAATTGTATGCACTATTGCCCTCTGATGCTTACGCGGGGAACATAAATTAATTTGAATGTATAATTTGTTATGGAATTCAAATAATTTGAATTTGAATTAAATTATGTTGGTACTATTACTAGAGGTGTAGGATTCTAGAAACCTCATAAGATTGAAGCAAATAGCTTTAAAAAATGAAATTTATACAGTATAGTAATTGTGCATTGTAGATTCAACATCTCCTGAGGATGCTACGGTTTCGGAGTGAAACGTACGTAAGAGATATTTTAGAAGACTTTTATTTCGTATCCAATTATTTATGTCGTTATCCAATTTTCAATCAAAACCGGCTCTAGTAAGTATTACAAAATTTGCTTTATAAAGTGTATTTTCAAACGAAATCAGATAAGTCCTATACCAAATAATATGTTCTCCACACAGTAAGTACCTAGGTAATATAATGTTTTTTCGCTGACTTGTAAAATTTAATTTCACGGACTAATCCGGTTTTGTTCCTGAGCTCCTCAAATTAATTAGTACTAGCGAATATCCAGCGTGTGCTACTACGCTAAAAAAATTTTTAGTGGTCTAAAACCATCTTCGTAGTTTGAGCTGTGCGTTGATAGATCTGCAGTCAGTCAGTCACCTTTGGCTTTTATATTTACAGAAGATAACGGACATACTCCGTGACGCAGTGTTGACCGCTGTTGCCTTAACGTGCGGAGGTCCCGAGTTCGATCCCCGGCAGGGTTTGGAAATTTATAATTTCAGAATTTCCCTGGTCTGGCCTGGTGGGAGGCTTCGGCCGGAACTAGTTACCACCCTACCGGCAAAGACGTGCCGCCAAGCGATTTAGCGTTCCGTTACGATGCCGTGTAGAAACCGAATAGGGGTATGCATTAATATAACTGCCATGCCCCTAACAGGTTAGCCCGCTACCATCTTAGACTGCATCATCACTTACCATCAGGTGAGATCGCAGTCAAGGGCTAACTTGTAGTGGATTAAAAAAAAAAAAATAGGTAGAAATATTTTTTGTATTTTATATTTTAGTATACATATTTGAAAATAAATACAACAGCGGCACCGGTACTTATTTATTAACGTAGAAATCCTTATAAACTATTCGTATCTATCGGCGAAACACTTTCCGAAGTCTAAAGTTACCTAGGTACCTACTTAGTGCTAAAGTTGTTGGTTAAAAAGAACTGTGCGCTTAAAAGTATCAGCGGAGTTTCTTGTAAAGAGTTTGGAGTAAGAAGTTAGGTACAGGGCTAAGTGAAGAATATATACTGAAAACGACACGAAAGACAGTTTGCCATAAGGTACCTATATATTCTATAGAATAAACTTAGTTACCTACTCAGCAATAGGATGATGTATGTAAGAAGTAAGAACTAAATCGTGACGCCCGCAACTTTGCCAGTGTGGTTTTAAGGTTTTTTGAAAACTCTTAAATTTTCCGGCATAAAACACTATGTCCTTTCCACCTTACCTTATTTTTCTCCAATCAATAGGTTGTACAGAAAACGACGTATGAGAATGACAAACAGACAGACCGACTGACAGACATAATAAGGGTGCATGGTAGTTGTAGATACAACTACGAGTACCGAGGTAGTGAAATGAGACCTGACGAAAATTTTTCTATTTTTTTTTTGCATTTTTTAGATATTATATAGGCTATCGTTTGGCTGCAGTCAAACCTGCTTGCAGCCTAAGGTGAAGCGCACTTGCCTATGGAAGATGCCTATATTCACTTTTTATTTGAAAGTACGATATATAAAAAGAGGAGAGGAAAACGGTTCGAATCGTTCCTAACGAGGAAGCAAATCGCTTCGTACGAGCAATTACCTATTCTGTAGAACGAGTCCGCGGAATTTTGACTGTAAGGGTGCACTTGTCGATGCCTTGCGGTTCGATCATAAAAAGGTGACGAGAAACCAGATCAAATAGTTCTGAATAATTTGACTGGCAGCGAAAGGCATTGACCGTATCTAGTTTCCACCCTATCGGTGAAGGCGTACTGCCACAGAATCAAATAAATATTATAAATGCGAAAGTTTGGATGGATGTATGGATGTATGGATGTATGGATGTATGGATGTGTGGATGTTTGTTACTCAATCACGCTCCAATGCAACGGCTGAACGGATCTGGATGAAATTTGGCACAGAGATAGATTATAGTCTAGAATAGCACATAGGCTACTTTTTATCCCGGAAAATTAAAGAGTTTCCGCGGGAACCGAAAAACCTCAACCCACGCGGACGAAGTCGCAGGCATCAGCTAGTATAAAATAAAATAGTAGGTACTTTGTACCGCTATAAGCGATTATATAATAGTATCCCTTGTGATATTTGTATAAGATATTTGTGAGATGGTGATATTATAATAAAAAAAACCGGCCAAGTGCGAGTCGGACTCGCGCACCGAGGGTTCCGTACAAACCTGTAGTAAGTTTTACGATTTATGACGTATTAAAAACAAGACGAAATGAACCGCAAAACTAACTTTGTTTGTAGAGGTTTATTGTTAATATCAAAAAATTACGTTTGTTGTATGGGAGCCCCCCTTTAATATTTACTTTATTGATATTTAATTATTTATTTTGAAAGGTAATATACAAGTTAATATTCTGTGAAAATTTGAACCGTCTACCTGTTACCGTTTTTAATATTGAGCAAAAAAATACGAAAAAAACACGTTTATTGTATGGGGACCCCCCTTAATATATATATTTTTTTAATTTTTAGTATTTGTTGTTATAGCGGCAACGGAAATACATCATTTGTGAAAATTTCAGCTTTCTAGCTATCACGGTTTATGAGATACAGCCTGGAGACAGACAGACAGACAGACAGACAGACAGACAGACAGACAGACAGACAGACAGACAGACAGACAGACAGACAGACAGACAGACAGACAGACAGACAGACAGACAGACAGCGGAGTCTTAGTAATAGGGTCCCGTTTTTACCCTTTGGGTACGGAACCCTAAAAACCCGGCTGAGTTTGTTGTGGACCTTTCTCAGACGGGCGCGTTTGGAACCCTCGTAGCTTTAGTTTTAAGATACCGTGGGTAATTAGGCATCACGTCTAATACTTTGTTATCGTACTGTGTAAGTACCAATTTTGAATACATAAACTTCGAGTTTGAGTTTTTCAGTTTAAACTGAAAAGGTAATTACCCGCTACTTACCGTCCAGGTAGATCGCAGTCAAAAAAATGTATCAACATTAAGGCCCACTTGCACAAGGAATTTTAAATTAATTTAGTTAAATATTTTGATGCTGTCCCTTTTTGGCAACTACAATATGCATTTGCAAAAAGGGACATAATACAAAATTTAAATCAGTTTAAATGT
The DNA here is from genome assembly GCA_917051295.2 of Erebia ligea. Classification (NCBI taxonomy): domain Eukaryota; kingdom Metazoa; phylum Arthropoda; class Insecta; order Lepidoptera; family Nymphalidae; genus Erebia; species Erebia ligea. The sequence goes on from OU785228.1 coordinate 17,086,386, forward strand.
CCTTATGCCAGCGGCCCTAAGAAATATTTATGTAAAGTTAACTGTGTCATAGATAGGTTGTACCCCAAGGCATTGCATTATAGACCACTTTTTATCCCGGAAAATCAAAGAGAGAGTGAACCACAGAATCTTACCAGAAACCTAAGTTTACATTACAACATTAGTATGAATTAAAAAATAAAATAAAAAACAATATAAACTACTGACGCAATTTATAATTAATATAATAATTTAACTCACCGTTATAAATTTCAACACTAAATGACTTTAAGTCAATAAAATATGTTATAAAATCCAGAAACTGAACCTATAACGTGGACACCGGCCGCTCAGCGTCTGGGCGAAAGCGATTTCCGAACGATGGTTTTAAAACGCATTATTTAAAAAAATATTATACAGGGTGCGACCGATATCATACTAATATTATAAACTGGCTGATGCCCGCGACTTCGTCCGCGTGGATCGATGTCTTTCGTTTCCAGCGGGAACTCTTCAATTTTCCGGGATATAAAGTAGCCTTTGTGTTATTCCAGACTATAACCTACCTCTGTGCCAAATTTCATCCAGATCCGTTTAGCCGTTCTGGCGTGATTGAGTAACAAACATCCATCCATCCATCCATCCATCCAAACTTCCGCATTTATAATATTCCTTCAATCACGCCGCAACGGAGAACCGGATCGTAGTGATTTTTGGCATGGGTATAGTTGAAGACCTGGAGAGGGCTATTTTTTATCCCGGAAAATTAAGTAGTTCCCGCGGGAATAAAAAAAACATGAAGTCGCGGGCATAAGCTAGTTTACTGAATAAATACAGTTCTATTTTTCAAAGTTATGTGAGTTTTAATATATAATTAAATATATCACTTTTTATAACGGTGAAGGAAAACATCGTGAGGAAACCTGCATTTTTTTTTATCCACTACAAGTTAGCCCTTGACGGCGATCTCACCTGATGGTAAGTGATGATGCAGTCTAAGATGGTAGCGGGCTAACCTGTTAGGGGCATGGCAGTTATATTGAACCCATCTATTCGGTTTCTACACGGCATCGTACCGGAACGCTAAATCGCTCGGCGGTACGTCTTTGCTGGTAGGGTGGTAACTAGCCACGGCCGAAGGCTCGAAGCCTCCCACCAGGCCAGACCAGGGAAAATTCAGAAATTATAAATTCCCAAATTGACAGCGGAGATCGAACCCGGGACCTCCGCACGTTAAGACAACAGCGCTCAACACTGCGCCACGGAGGTCGTCAAAAATCAATCCATCCATTGCAAGAAACATTGTACAATTATTAAGATGACAAACTAATTCTCTGCTTCATGTACATGAAGATTGAAAAGGCAATTAAACTAAGGCTTCATACATCGACAATCACCTATCACGATTCATCCCAATACCGTTTGGATAAGCGACCTATCAATACAGAATCGGATCGGATATTGTAAAAACCGGCCAAGTGCGAGTTGGACTCGCGCACCGAGGGTTCCGTACAAACCTGTAGTAAGTTTTAAATTATTAAAAAAAACTACTTACTAGATCTCGTTCAAACCAATTTTCGGTGGAAGTTTGCATGGTGATGTACATCATATATTTTTTTTAGTTTTATTTTTCTCTTATTTTAGAAGTTACAGGGGGGGGGGGGGGGGGGGGGGGGACGACGACACACATTTTACCACTTTGGAAGGGTCTCTCGCGCAAACTATTCAGTTTAGAAAAAAATAATATTAGAAACCTCAATATCATTTTTGAAGACCTATCCATAGATACCCCCCACGTATGGGTTTGATGAAAAAAAAATTTTTGAGTTTCAGTTCTAAGTATGGGGACCCCCAAAATTTATTGTTTTTTTTTCTAGTTTTGTGTGAAAATCTTAATGCAGTTCACAGAATACATCTACTTACCAAGTTTCAACAGTATAGTTCTTATAGTTTCGAAAAAAGTGGCTGTGACATACGGACGGACGGACAGACAGACAGACAGACAGACATGACGAATCTATAAGGGTTCCGTTTTTGCCAAATTTGGCTACGGAACCCTAAAAAGCTCTTACGCGTACATACCAACCTAATCTGTAAACTTTTCTTGATGTTTGATTTCTCGGAGTTCGTGTCCTGAACAGAAGTTTGAAAACTCCAACTTTGCGATAAAGCGGTTTGGTGATCACGTATTACTTGTGATCCAATATTAAAAAGGAATTACCAGTTAGCTAATTGGAAATTACGTAATACCTACTCGTTATTAATTACAACTAATTATATTAATTACCTTTGACTTTTGTCGCGTAAAGATAATTGGCCTATTTTGGGAATGAGATAGGATCTTACTTCCTGAGTGAATTAAAGATATGTATTTCTTTCTTCTTTTAATAATTATATTTCCTTCATTTTAATTTCGGATAAAAAATACTACATCATTAACTAATCCATACTTCCATACTAATATAAAAAATGCGAAAGTGTGTCTGTCTGCTACGCTTTCACGCCCCACCTGTTCAACCGATTTTAATGAAATTTGGTACAGGGATAGGTTGTATCACGGGGATCCTTCCCCGGGATACAACCTATCCCTGTATCTATTTATCCCGGAAAATTAAGGAGTTCATCATCAAATAGAGGGTCTTCCAAAAGACCTAATATTCACATCTTTAGTTTTAGGTTTGATAATCATTTTAAATATTGATTAAAGAAAAAAGTACGTTGAAATTTGATGACGTCACAATTCACAACTATGTATTTCATACTAACTAATTAGAAGCGCGTTTTTAAGTTTGATAAAGAGTTGCTGATTTGATTGAGTTGTCATCATCCTTATTAAGCTTCGTGTTCCTGGGAACATTCATCGAATACTTATTTTTACAGTTTTTAATATTTTTTGTGATACCCAACCACCCTGTATAAAATATTATGTTCATAGCATTGTTACAGTCTAACAATTTTCAGTACATTTTCTTAAGTTCTGTAAAAGGTTAAATATTAAAATATAGAGTATCTACTGGATATGCATTGTAATGCAGCTTTATCGTCACCATCGTTCGTAGAGTACTTACTCAGTCAGAAACCTTACGCAAGCCCAAAACCAACTGTACAAAGTTTAAACTCAATTCGGTAAACCGATGCGCGTTTATTCATGCATGCATATCCGATGCGTGGGCAATGAACAGACGGAAATATTATTTTTTAATTCATTTAATGTTTAAATAATTATAATACTCTTAATAATAAACAAAAAAAACCGTTCAAGTGCGAGTCGGACTCGCGCACCGAGGGTTCCGTACAGGTTTGTACGGAACCATCGGTGCGCGAGTTATAAATTATTAAGTTAAGTTTTAAATTATTAAAAAAAAACTACTTACTAGATCTCGTTCAAACCAATTTTCGGTGGAAGTTTGCATGGTAATGTACATCATATATTTTTTTTTAGTTTTATCATTCTCTTATTTTAGAAGTTACAGGGCGGGACACACATTTTACCAATTTAGAAGTGTCTCTCGCCCAAACTTTTCAGTTTAGAAAAAAATGATATTAAAAACCTCAATATCATTTTTGAAGACCTATCCATAGATACCCCACACGTATGGGTTTGATAAAAAAAATTTTTTTGAGTTTCAGTTCTACTAAGTATGGGGACCCCCAAAATTTTTTTTTTTTTCTATTTTTGTGTGAAAATCTTAATGCGGTTCACAGAATACATCTACTTACCAGGTTTCAACAGTATAGTTTCGGAAAAAAGTGGCTGTGACATACGGACGGACGGACAGACAGACATGACGAATCTATAAGGGTTCCGTTTTTGCCAAATTTGGCTACGGAACCCTAAAAATATGTGTTTGTGTAGCGTTATTTACTTAATTAATAATAGAGCAACGAGAGTGGTAGCGAAAACGTACAATCCTATGTGTATCCGTCAAACCCAGAGTACCTAGGGGGAGATGACGACCTCCGTGGCGCAGTGTGCAGCGCTGTTGTCTTTACGTGCGTGCGGAGGTCCCGGGTTCGATCCCCAGCATGGTCAATTTGGGAATTTATAATTTCTGTATTTTCCCTGGCCCTGCCTGGTGGGAGGCTTCGGCCGTGGCTAGTTACCACCCTACCAGCAAAGACGTGCCGCCAAGCGATTTAGCGTTCCTTTACGATGCCGTGTAGAAACCGATTAGGGGTATGGGTTTAATAAAACTGTCATGCCCTGCCCCCTAACAGGTTAGCCCGCTACCATCTTAGACTGCATCATCACTTACCATCAGGTGAGTTCGCAGTCACGGGCTAACTTGTACCTAGTGGATTAAAAAAAACGTACCATTCGATTGCGACAACGTTATCAACGTCAACGACTACGATTTGTATGAAATTGTCAAGCGCTTGACAGCTGGTGCTCGATCAATTACATACCGTGCGTTCCGTTATAGACTGAGAGCACTGTTCAGTGCTCTTTACTGTGGAGAAATTCGTTCCGTTATGACTGACAGTAAACTGCCGCAGTATCATAGGGAAATATATGACGTCATTAATCGACGCCATTTTTGTACTGTGAGCACTGGCGTTTTCGAGGTAAGGTGCTCTCAGTGTTTGTCTCAGTGCTGACTGCGTTCCGTTTTAAGCAGTACCCAGTATACCTAACTATAAAGGAACGGCTTTGCAGTGTACTGAATTGACGTCACACCTTACAGTGCTCGCAGTGTATTTCGGAACACACCCATAATAATATGAATGGTAGTTGTCGCGATAGAATTTAGAATACGAAAAAAAGCTCCCACTCTGTCTGCTGTACACAAATTCTGAGTAATTCCATAATATTCCCAGCTCAACATTTTACCAGCAACATAAAGGGCACATAGTAGGTACATTGTTTGCAAATGAATTGTTTTCAGTACATTTGGATGGAGTCCCGTGACCCCAGCGCCGGTTGACTATATTACCCTGATATAATATGCAACACGATTCATATTACAAACTACGACAATGCACGCTTTAGCTCTACACTACTTACTCTTGCCGTCTGAACTGATGAACATCCACTCCTGATGTCTCTTCAGATCTGTCTCTCAAGGATCGTCGAACCATCTCCTGTATTGACGTTCACTATCTCCATTGAACGTCTAGTTGCTCAAGGGAGATCTTTTATAGTCTTATTTAGTGTTAAAGTTACGTAGAACTAAAAATAGAGGTAAAAAAACTAGAGATGGGTATAGAGGAGTTCTGTGGAGTCAATTTTGACTCAATAGTACGAATACAGCCTTACACTAAGCCCAATCTGCGTTTGTCGGAGCGTTTAACTAATGGTCGACATTCATCGTAATATATAATCGCTGTTATCGAGTCCGTAAACCCGCACTCCAACTATTATCCGACTAAAGTTACGTAGAACTAAAAATAGAGGTAAAAAAAACTAGAGATGGGTATAGAGGAGTTCTGTGGAGTCAATTTTGACTCAATAGTACGAATACAGCCTTACACTAAGCCCAATCTGCGTTTGTCGGAGCGTATAACTAATGGTCGCCATTCATCGTATATAATCGCTGTTATCGAGTCCGTAAACCCGCACTCCAACTATTATCCGACTAAAGTTACGTAGAACTAAAAATAGAGGTAAAAAAAACTAGAGATGGGTATAGAGGAGTTCTGTGGAGTCAATTTTGACTCAATAGTACGAATACAGCCTTACACTAAGCCCAATCTGCGTTTGTCGGAGCGTTTAACTAATGGTCGACATTCATCGTAATATATAATCGCTGTTATCGAGTCCGTAAACCCGCACTCCAACTATTATCCGACTAAAGTTACGTAGAACTAAAAATAGAGGTAAAAAAAACTAGAGATGGGTATAGAGGAGTTCTGTGGAGTCAATTTTGACTCAATAGTACGAATACAGCCTTACACTAAGCCCAATCTGCGTTTGTCGGAGCGTATAACTAATGGTCGCCATTCATCGTATATAATCGCTGTTATCGAGTCCGTAAACCCGCACTCCAACTATTATCCGACTAAAGTTACGTAGAACTAAAAATAGAGGTAAAAAAACTAGAGATGGGTATAGAGGAGTTCTGTGGAGTCAATTTTGACTCAATAGTACGAATACAGCCTTACACTAAGCCCAATCTGCGTTTGTCGGAGCGTATAACTAATGGTCGCCATTCATCGTATATAATCGCTGTTATCGAGTCCGTAAACCCGCACTCCAACTATTATCCGACTAAAGTTACGTAGAACTAAAAATAGAGGTAAAAAAACTAGAGATGGGTATAGAGGAGTTCTGTGGAGTCAATTTTGACTCAATAGTACGAATACAGCCTTACACTAAGCCCAATCTGCGTTTGTCGGAGCGTATAACTAATGGTCGCCATTCATCGTATAATCGCTGTTACCGAGTCCGTAGCCCCGCACTCCAACTATTATCCGACTAAAGTTACGTAGAACTAAAAATTTAATACAAGACTCGTCGATTTTTTGGGTTCCATACCAAAATGGTAAGAAAGGAACCCTTATAAAATCCTGAAAACCAGCGCTGCAGCTTGCTGCGGCTTCATGCTGAGTTAGGAGCCTTATTTGTTCACGAACGAATAGATTAACTTAGGTACAAGTACCTACTTCTGTAAGCAAATATTGTAAATTGTTGTTTTCGTGGGTTAATAAATCAATACTCATACTCATACCTTTTTTTTTATTCAAATAAACTAAAATATTACAAGTGCTTTTGAATCGTCAATCTACCATCTATCTATCCACTACAGCCCAATAACGTCCCACTGCTGGGCACAAGCCTCCACTCTTATAGGAGGGAATTAGCTTAGACCCACCACGCTGCTCCAATGCGGGTTAGCGGGCTTTAACGACTATTATCATGTTAGTGATAATAACCGGGACCGACGGCCTAACGTGCTCTCCGAGGCACGGGGGCGAAACACCGCCAACTTCCTAACTCCGGAGTCCGGGCTAGTACTGAGAATTTCTAGACAGAAAAACCCAATTCTTAATTATGGCCCGATCCGGGACTCGAACCCGGGACCTCGTCGAACATGCCAACCACTAGACCAACGAGGCAGTTTATCTATCTGTATTATGGAGCGACTATGTCTGTCCGTCTGGTCACACTTCGCAGATTGGCTTCAGAGTTCAGACTTCATATTATACCTTTGAGAAAATTATGAAGACCTATACGTACCTATCATGTATGTGTATGTATGCCTATTCCAGATCCATTAAGCTGTTCTGGCGTGATTGAGTAACAAACATCCAAACTTTCGCATTTATAATATTAGTATATAGGATAAAACACATGTGTAGATAAAAAACATTCTCTAAAATATAAGATAAAACACATGTGTAGATAAAAAACATTCTCTAAAATATAAGATAAAACAAATGTGTAGATAAAAAACATTCTCTAAAATCCAAATAGAAAATGCGAATTCCCCCGATTATTAAATTAAATATAATATTCATACAATACAAAAGCGACTTGTACTAGAAAAGGTCGGAGGCTGTTAGTTTATTCAACTGCACTCTACTATAGGGTGAAAGTTAAGGTTGTTTCAGACTTAGCAACTGTTAATCGCAATCCGCAACGATCTTAACTAAGTATATAAGTAAATTAAAAAAAAAAACCGGTTCAGGAACCTCGGAGAAATCGGAAGACATGCATTATAAAATAAACCGGCCAAGTGCGAGTCGGACTCGCGCACCGAGGGTTCCGTACAAACCTGTAGTAAGTTTTACGATTTATGACGTATTAAAAACAAGACGAAATGAACCGCAAAACTAACTTTGTTTGTAGAGGTTTATTGTTAATATCAAAAAACCTATGCTAGTTAGAGCGTTGGTTTTATTTTTCCTGTAAAATATACATCAGCTTCTATTGACCATAAATATTTCAGATTTTTCAATTGGTAAACTTCGGAGATAGGGGGGGGGGACGGTATTTTTTTCGACATTTTGCCCAATAAATCAAAAACTATTATGCATAAAAATAAATAAAAATCTGTTTTAGAATGTAGAAGTAAAGCCCTTTCATATGATATCCTACTCAGTATAGTTATCATACTTTGAAATTTCAAACCCCCGATTTTCCCCCTTTTTTAATTAAACTAAAAATAATTTTCGATTTTTTTTATTTTAATGATGTTAGGCCACTATTATACACAACTATTCCAAATTTCATGTCGATAGCTTTAATAGTTACTGAAATAATCGACTGTGACAGACGGACGGACGGACAGACGGACGGACGGACGGACGGACGGAGAAAGTCGCACCATAAGGGTTCCATTTTTACCATTTTGGTACGGAACCCTAAAAAAGATACGTGCCGAATTGAGAACCTCCTCCTTTTTTGGAAGTCGGTTAAAAATCAAATTATTGCCCGCACGGTAATCGCAAAAACTCGAAAATGGCTTAAATGAATTGAATTATTTTTTGTTCGCCTCAACACTGTAGTAGTTAAAAAAAATGGAATCGATGTCGATTGTCGATGTTTATGTCATCATCATGCCGAGACTGCTGTAATGTATAACCATTGAAGGGAGATAAAAATATAATGTATTCCCATGTGATCAGCTGTTTCAGCAGCCTCGTCATATTATAGCTTCTTGTAGTCAACTAACTCAAGCGCTAGATTATAACAATTTTTTGTAAAATAAAAACTGTGTACCTATTTCAAAGTCATAATTTTATATATCAAACCCGTCTCAAAAACAACAATTGTTCGAATTTTCATACGGTTTTAACTATTAGAAAGCTAGGAATTATCTAATCAAATGTTTGAACCATAGAGGTATGTTTGAACACTTTGTGAAAACAAGATACCTGTATGAAGAAAATTGAGAATTAAGTCGGAAAAAATCATCTCATCTGAGAGCTCGCGTTGCATAAATAGTTAAAGTTACGCGAAAACAATGTATAGTTAAAAGTAGTTCCTCTCAATCCATACTTCCATACTAATATTATAAATGCGAAAGTATGTCTGTCTGTCTGTCTGTCTGTCTGTCTGTCTGCTACGCTTTCCCGGCCCATCTTTTCAACCGATTTTGCCGAAATTTGGTATAAAGGTAGGTTATATCCCGGGGAAGGACATTTTTTATGCCGGAAAATTAAGGAGTTCCCGCGGGAATCAAAAAACCTTAATCCACGCGGACGAAGTCGCGGGCATCATCTAGTAAGTTATATTTTATGGGATAATTTCGTAGAAAAAATATTTCTATCTACGCAGCGATATAGCGGGTTTATGTGATACCTCTCTTCTGCATACAAATAATGCAGAAGGGCGGAGTGAATTTGCGGTACCATTTCGTGTGTCCACTAAATGCAAGATAGGAAATGCAGTCAAAATACAATATAAGCCGCAACACGTGGGGATTTAATTTTTAATTTTTTAATTTTTTTTTTAATTTTTATTTATTGGGGACGATAAACAATTACACATTAAATCTAATTATCACAACTAATATAAAATATTAACAAATGTGTAATCCACCACACCATCCACGGGTTAACAATTTTAAATTTTAAAAAATGAAGGCGACACAATGTACATGAATTAAATTAATCTGAGTTATTTAGATATGCTAAAATATTACACCAAAAGTTAAATTTACTACTAAATAAACAAAACAAAATAAACAAAACAAAAAAAACTAAATAAACAAAACAAAAAAAAAAAAGTATTAAAGATGAGGTAAGATACATAGATGGTTACAACTTCTTGGTCTATTAAAGTCCAATGTACTTACACAATATAAAAACCTTATAAAAACCATATAAAAAACCTTTTAAAAATGTTATAAAAATCTTATAAAAATTGCTTTTCCCTCAAAATATTGATAACAGCCTTTTTATACCTGCCCTCAGACAGGGCAAAGATATCGACATTGTCAAAGCTTCTGTTGTAGTTGTCAACAAGTCGACGCATAGGTGAACGTTTGCCAGCATTGTTTCGGCAGAATTTAACAGCAAATAGATTATAAGCACGCACCTGTCGTCGACTTGCGTTCCTGACTACATTAAGAGAAACCTTGCTAACCAAGTCGATGCAGTCATATTTGTTGTGGAGCAGACCATGCAATACCATTGCTTCTAGTTGCTTGCGTCTAGAGTCGAGTTTTAAGAGATTGTATTTTTTAAGCAGCTTAGCATAGGGAAGTCTAGAATGATGACATCTGTAATGCATTGAACGGAGGAACTTCTTCTGAACGGTTTCCAGCTGGTTTGTATACTTGTCATACAGAGGGTTCCATATACAACTGGCATATTCCAGCTGGGGTCTTATTAATGATCTATATAGGTGCAAGTAAGTGGACGGTTTTGTGAAATCCCTCGTAGAACGCATCACGAATCCATAAAGACGATAAGCATTATTAACGATTTTGTTTATGTGTTCATCTAGGTGCAGTTTAGAGTCAAGTTGAATACCGAGATCACGAAGGGAAGATACTTTTGATAATTTTGCATTACTTAGGGCGTAAGAGAAATCAGTGGTGAGCTTGTTTTTGGTGAAGGTAATTGCATTACACTTAGGTAAACTTAGCGTTAATTTATTAGTTTTGCAGTATTCCGACAAGCGGTGTAGGTCTTCTTGTAGTAAATGACAGTCTGATTCCTTTTTGACTTCAAGAAAGATTTTTAAGTCGTCGGCGTATAATAAGAATTTTGAATGTTTAAAACAGTGCTGAATGTCGTTAATAAATATGACAAATAGTAAGGGCCCTAAAATTGAACCCTGTGGCACGCCAGATGTTACAGTTACAAGGTCAGACTTAAAGCCGTTCACCACAACGCGTTGAGTTCTGTATGCAATGTATGATGCGAACCAACGCAGGAGATTACCACGAATACCGTTGTAAGCAATCTTTTTGAGCAATAATTCGTGGTCTACTTTGTCGAATGCTTTACAGAAGTCAGTGTAAATTGCGTCAACTTGTACCCCCCTATCAAGACTTTCAAAAAGGTGGGTAGTGAATATTAGTAAATTGGTAACGGTAGATTTGTACTTCACAAAACCGTGTTGTTCGGGTATGATGATGTTGTGTAGGAGCGGGTATAGTGCATTGTGCACAAGTCTTTCAAGAACTTTTGATAATATGCATAGAAGGGATATAGGGCGGTAATTGGCGACATCGTTTTTCGACCCGCTTTTATGAACAGGCATAATATTGGCTTGTTTCCAAACGCTTGGTACGACAGCATCTTTTAGACATTTATTATAGATGAAATGCAGGGGCCTATAAATGGAGTTACACGTGTTTTTAAGAAATAGCGCTGGAAGGTTGTCAGGTCCTGCTCCTTTGGACGCATCCAGGGATTTTAATGCTTTGCGCACTTGTTCCAAGTCGAAATGCAGATTGTCTATCAACAAATCACTTGAGGAATCTCCATCAGGAGGAGACCATTCCTCAATACATAGTGTTGAAGGTTCGTAAACGGACTGAAAGAACTCTGAAAACATATTACAAATAACTTCAGGATCGCGAGAGTGCTTAGATTTATACTTCATGTTTGAAGGAATCCCCGCCTTCCGTTTACGATTGGAAATGTCATGATTTTCAATTGTTAGAAAGACATGTTTTGATTTTTAAATGATTTCCAATAATTAATAAGACATTGTTTTGATTTTTAAATTAAGGGTGTGTGATTTGACGAAAATAATTTGTCGTTGGAGTCAAAACACTACCTTTATATTAAGCCGCCGACTAGTTTTAAAGTCAGTTCTCATTTAGCATTGTAACCGAGAAGTTGTCTAAAAAGTGTTGTGATAATTGTGTTGAAGTGAAATAATATATCATATTGTTTTTGAAGAAAGTGTTTTTCATTACAATTCAGAAGTGGCAAGAATCCAGGAAAAGGGTATGGTAAAATGATTCACAAATCACGCGAGGTATGGTATTTTTATTGATATTGTTTTATTGATATTGATTTTTATATTATTGATATTGTTTTTTATTGTAGGTACTTTGTAAATTTTTATCGATTATCGATCAATTTTTAATTTTTATTCATGGCGGTCTTCGTAGTCCGTACATAATCCAACAGATGGCATTACTAGTACAAATGCCCGCGAACACGACGAACCTAACTCACGATTACGAAGTTTTCTCTGAATTACGAATTATATACGACCCCCAATGATGAATAATCGAGCCATATCACCTGCTCCCGTACTTATTGATTTTAACTATTGATTTTACTAGCGGTCGCCCGCGACTTCGTCCGCGTATAATTTTCGATTTCCTATGAGATTATAAAATTTTCCCGCCGCAAAAAGTCTATCTAAAGAGGCTTCTTATATAATTTATGCAGGGGTTCATTATTTAAAACATATAACCTAAATCCCGATTTTCTAGTCTGTAACTTCAAAAACTTAGAACTATCGTGCAAACTTCCAACACTATTTCACCCTCTTGAGGTAGATTTTCGGAAAATTTCACAGATATTTATTATTTTAAACTAATAACTTAAATGCTAATTTTCATGTGTCTAACTTCAAAAACAAAGGACTTTCATACAAATTTCCAACCCCTTAGGGTGAATTTTCTCAAAACCGTTTCTTAGCTGACGTCTACACTATAAAAGGAATCTACCTTCCAAATTTCAAGTCTGTATGTTTTATAGTTCCTGAGATCTCGTGATGAATCGGTGAGTCAGTCAGTCAGTGAGTGATCTTTCTCATTTATATATTTGATTTTAATTCATTATTGATCAGAATCAGAATCAGAAGCAGAAATTATTTATTGCATTATACACTTAATTTTTATAAAGGTGGTATAAAAGATAAAGATAAGTAAGTGTATTACCATTGTCATGGCGTGCAATACTTGAAAAAAATAATCTAAGTTACAATTAATATCCAGGAATTTCTTGCAAAAATATATAAGTCAAGTGTTTGAATAAAATGATAATAACAATGTCAAGTCTTTGAATAAAATAACTAAAAAACTGTTTGAAATTGAAAATGTCATACATTTAGATTAAGAGTCAAAGAAATATTCCATTATAATTGTTATTACAATCAATATTGTCAATGTATTAAATGTAACTTACTCATTTTATTAATTCAAGGGTAAGATGATTTACAAGCAACACGAGGTAAACAAAGTTTGTTATTTTTATTCTTGTTGATATTGACCTTTATTAATATTTTATTTTATTATGATGATGAAATGATGAGTGAACTATGTTTGTTCACTGGATTTATGTAACTGGGCATACTTGTGTGACTTCACTGGATTTTTAGAGTAGGTATGTAGGAGTTTCCTACTGGTTTGTGAGTGAGTCACTAGTTGTCTGATATATATATATATATATATATATATATATATATATATATTATTATTTATATATATATATATATATATATTATTATTTATATATATATATATATATATATATATTATTATTTATTTATTTTCTCTTTAGATGTCTTTGGTAGTCTTATAAATAATTGGTTTTATGGTTTTATTATGAGTGAACTATGTTTGTTCACTGGATTTATGTTAATGGGCGTACTATGTGACTTCGCTGGTTTTTATTTTTTATGAGTGGGTATGTTTCCCGCTGGATGTAGAGCGAGTCACTAGTCGTCGGATAATGTTAGGGGGCGTACCATGTGACTTCACTGGATTTTTGAGTGGGTATGTTTCCCACTGGATTTTTTGAGTGGGTATGTTTCCCACTGGTTTTAGAGTGAGTCACTGGACGTCGGATAATGTTAGGGGGCGTACCATGTGACTTCACTGGATTTTTTTTTGAGTGGGTATGTTTCCCACTGGTTTTAGAGTGAGCCACTGGTCGTCGGATATCTTACTTCTTGAATGTTTTTTGGTGGCTTGAGTTACCAAGGACATTTTAAGGATTAGGACATTTATGGATTATTTACTAAGACATCTAAAGACATTTAAAACAAGCTCGATCCTACACGTTAGATATGACTATGATTGGATTATGTCTCAAGTTATGTACATGTTTTAGAGAGGCGTGACAGTGATGTTCGGTTTGCTGTGTAACTCGCTGTGTGCCTGGCACGCTGGTAAGGTGATGCAACCGTCGACTCGGGTGACGTGACACTATACAGGACGTTGGTGAGGTTTTTTCATGTATGACGTATTTTGCCGTATAAAGTAAATGAACGAATAATTCAGGTTATAAATTTAACTGAAAACTGAGTTTAGACCTAGTACGAACAATATGGTTTTGTACGTCTTTTACTTTCAAAGACCGTTATTTAGTGACGTCACTGAAGCAAAGCCGTAAATCGGATGTTGAAGAAATGGTTCATTAAGAAATACTGCAAAAATAATTGGTTTTGCGGGATGTTAATTTTAGTAGTTAAAACGAGTTGTCATTTAATACTTTTAATTTCATACGTTACGGCTAATGTTTTTTACAAATGATTTTATAATTCTCGTGTTTTATAAAATCAGTTTGGCCCAGCTAATTAACAGTTCAGCGTGGACAGATTGAGTGATTTTAGAATACCTCGACGCGATTAAAAACAAACAAATACGTCTAGTTTTTCGATTTTGATAAACATTTTTATTTTAAATTTCAATTTATTTATTTGTGAATAGAGTACATTAACATTTTGTACATAGTAAATTTTTGCAGTCTGAGGGGAGTTTCTCGCTAGATTAAGTTCTACGTATTGATTAGTACCGATAAACTGGATCATAATGGTCCCTTCACGTCACGACCCTTTCACGATCAGTACAGTTTTCCTAAGACATATTATACTTAAGAGTTGATTTTACGTAACCAAAGTATGTGATACGCATGTGTATACTGGTTCTTTATTAAGTTGTATAGGGCATAAGAGAATCCGCATAATTTCACGCATAGCCTGTTGCCTTCATTTTAAATGGTTGTCTACCATTATGCCTATGAATTTAGTCTCCTCCGTTTTATTAATTTGTGTTCCCATATAATTTATATCACAATTCAACATATTGCAAATTTCTCAATTGAATTGCGGGCTTTCTTTTGATTGATTTTTAAGTTGTTCTAGAGTCATTCAATTATGAGATTGTACAATAATAAGATGACAAATACCAACCTTGACCAAACATGTTTAATCATTACTGACGTGCAATTTCCAATGAGGAACTTTCCAGCCTACGTTCCTTTAAATCATCATAGGTGGCGCTTTTATACACACTATATAAGACAAGTATATTAAGAGAGTGCAAATGAGGTGGTATAGTACCTCTATGCTCTTTGCTCGGATTTTTTACGAAGAAAACTAAGGCCAGTCACTCACTTTTTTGTTTTGCAGTTTTTCGTGTTTGCATCGAATAAATATTTGAAATATTTTTTCTCATCTCTGAAGCACATTTTGATGAGATAAAGTGATGAAGTCCATCCGCAGCCACTCGAAAAGTCAATAAAAAATATTCTTTATACATATTGGCCGCATGATTGTTATCTTCATGTTCTGCTATAGAACAGCCCCCGATTATGTAAGAATGGCCGATCAAATCGTGAAAGTGCGGCGTCAAAGTAAAATAAACCATAACAGCATTAAATTAGAGCTCAATTTCGTGTATCTATCAGTGTGTTACGTGAATTCATCTTGAGTTTTTTTTATTTTTTATTTTATTCAGGGTATTATTAATTTAATTTTAGACACTTAATATTTAAGCATTCCCTGTTTTGATTTGATTGGTTATACGGGTAGTAGTGAAGGCTTAGTATAATAAACACTAATTAAAGTTGGTTTTTTTAAGCAAATTTATTTATTAAGATGATTATATTTTTGTTTTTGATTTTAAATATTTTATTTATTTACTTGTACTAAGAGTAGCTTGTAATATACATTGACGGTCCGTGACGTCTCGGCCCCTCCTGAAAATCAGCGTTGCGGTATGTCCGGTGGGTACATACCTACCTTTCATGCTGTGGCACAGGCTGAGGAGGTGGCCCATTGACCACATTTACTTTTAAGTATGTACACAGTGCATAGGTACTGCATTTAATTAATTTGTTCTACTACTGATTAATTTTGTGTAAACTGTTGGTCAATAAAAAATTATTTATTTATTTATTTATTTATCCATTCTCATACGTTTAGGGTATCGTGTAAACTATAAACCGATGACCTCCAGTCGAATATGGCTTATCAAATAAATATTATAAATGCGAAAGTTTGGATGGATGTATGGATGTGTGGATGTATGGATGTTTGTTACTCAATCACGCCCCAACGGCTGAACGGGTCTGGATGACATTTGGCACAGAGATAGATTATAGCCTGGAATAACATATAGGCTACTTTTTATCCTGGAAAATTAAGGAGTTCTCGCGGGAACCGAAAAACCTCGATCCACGCGGACGAAGTCACGGGCATCAGCTAGTAAAGTTATAAAAATCTTTATTTCATAGAAGCAAATGCGAAGTAAAATATTTTTTATAGCGTTACATAGGGTTGCGGTATATCATTTTAAAGATAATTAGGAATAGAGTCCAAAAATATATTTTTTTAATTCTTTTCCTAAAATTGACGAAAATTGGGGGCTTTCAAAGTAGAGATTTTTTAACGTCCAAAGTTGACCTCAGAACTCTCAATTTTCTGAAAACCTGAGACTGAAACTTGATCAATTATTTGAATCCTGTACTTGAACAACAAATACTAAAATTAGATAAATATTTTAAGGAAACGAAATTATTTAATTTTTAATGAGCTTCAGTATTTTTAACAGAACTTTACAATGATGTCAATAGATGGCGCTCTGTAAAAGTTTATGGATACCGCGAGGTCTCAGTTCGGGGCGGACCAACTAGTATTAGTCGTCTTCAATATCCAGGAGTATCGGTATCCAAATATCGTAGCCAGGTCTTCAATATGCAGGAGAATCGGTGTCCAAATATCGTAGCCAAGTCTTCAATCCGCAGGAGAATCGGTGTTCAAATGTCGTAGCCAGGTCTTCAATATGCAGGAGAAACGGTATCCAAATGTTATAGCCAGGTCTTCATATACAGTGGTAATCGGAGTCCAAATTCGCGCAGTTCGATATAAATCAGAAAGATATAAATTAAATTCGACGAAATCACACAACCGTATCGCAAAACGAAATAGTGAGTGCCTGGCCTAAAATTTCATAAATTGACATGAGTAGTTTTCTTCGTAAAAAATCCGAGCAAAGGGCGTCAGGCCATAGAGCATTAGATTAAGGTACATACCGCCTCATTTGCACTCTCATATACTTATATAGTGTGCATAAAAGCGCCACCTATGATGTTTTAAAGGAACGTAGGCTGGAAAGTTCCTCATTAATTAACAAACATAATTTTACATAAAGAATAATCAATAAACAATTAACTATAAATTGTCCAAGATGTCTATGAATTAAAATATCCATAGAAATGATAAATTATTAAACAAAAAAATATAATATATAGATTTTCAATTCCCAGAAATTCAATTACGAGACTAATTAATTTTTGAATACATAATTCCTTTTGTAATTTGTAATATTACTCTCTTCGTATATCACAGTACAACCATCGGCATAGAGTACCATGGATTGTGATATCACCGATGGAAGGTCATTTTTGTATATATAGTAAGGCCCCAGAACACTTCCCAGTGGAACACCGCACTTTACATGTCTAGATGTAGAACGATCTACCTTCTCTGTTAAATCACGTTGACTTTTGATTATTTCGCTACATGTCTAGGTGTACACCGATCTACCTTCTGTTAAATCACGTTGACTTTTGATTATTTCGCTACATGTCTAGGTGTAGACCGATCTACCTTCTCTGTTAAATCACGTTGACTTTTGACTATTTCGGTACATGTCTAGGTGTAGACCGATCTACCTTCTCTGTTAAATCACGTTGACTTTTGATTATTTCGCTACATGTCTAGGTGTAGACCGATCTACCTTCTCTGTTAAATCACGTTGACTTTTGATTATTTCGCTACATGTCTAGGTGTAGACCGATCTTACCTTCTCTGTTAAATCACGTTGACTTTTGATTATTTCGGTACATGTCTAGGGTGTAGACCGATATACCTTCTCTGTTAAATCACGTAGACAAATTTTGCTTATTCCGGTTATTAGTGATCTCCCCGTCAGATACAACTTGAGAAGATTCAATCAATTTGTTATGGTCAGTAAAACTTAATAAAATTGTTATGGTCAAACATAGCTTGCCGGTTGGTTTCCTTGAGGTTACTGAACCTGGTTATATATTTTAGATTGTTATTTCTGCCTTAATTGGAAAAGTACTATTTTCTACCCTCATGGATAGAATGTTTTCGTTTGACCTGTGACATGGTCCTGTACAGTTTTTTTTCACTATAGCTGTGGTCCAGATGATGAGTTGTTAATGTATTAGTCGTAGTTACGACTGATTGAGACAGTTTATATGAAACAGACTGTTGCTAAAAGTGTTACCTATTTATGAATTTATGACTCACGTCGATGAACGTGAACACATAGATGTACACAATTGGCTGTGTGGTTTTTATACGAGGTACTTCGTACCTTGACAGGCGTATACGCGTAACGCTTATGTACTATTTGATTGTCGGTTAATGATTTGGTTTTATTTTGTTACATGAGTGGCGCCCTGGTGTGGCGCCCTGGAGCGGTGCCTCGGAGTGGTACCTCGGGGTCGTGCCTCGGTGTACGCGGCACGTTCTTCGACTTTGTATTGAATTTATTTTTGTGTTTTTGTTTGGATTTAACCAAAAGTACCATAATAGATTTAATTTTGGAGCTGCACAAATTTATTCACTTTTTTTGGTTTGGTTTTCAGTTAGACTTTTATTTTTACTATGAGAAAACACAGATCGTACACTAATTCAATAATGTCAAAAAAATGTTTTTTACGTCATTTGGATCAACTGAATGTAACACTTCACCGAATGTCATGATTTAGGTAAATTTGCAATTTATGAATGTGTGGGCCGGGAGGCACCACAGTGTCGGATGGCCGAATGTCATGATTTTCAATTGTTAGAAAGACATGTTTTTATTTTTAAATGATTTCCAATAATTAATAAGACATTGTTTTGATTTTTAAATTAAGGGTGTGTGATTTGACGAAAATAATTTGTCGTTGGAGTCAAAACACTACCTTTATATTAAGCCGCCGACTAGTTTTAAAGTCAGTTCTCATTTAGCATTGTAACCGAGAAGTTGTCTAAAAAGTGTTGTGATAATTGTGTTGAAGTGAAATAATATATCATATTGTTATTGAAGAAAGTGTTTTTCATTACAGAAACATAAGTGAAAAAGTATTTAATGTTTGAACACACGCTGTCTTCTACCGACTTGGTATAGGAAGAGAAGCATTTTACACACTGAATTCGGAACCTTTCTCTGAAGGTGGAAAATTTTTCGTAGTCAGATATATTGTTGTACTTTTTCCATTTCATCCATGCATTAGTCTTATTTTTAAAGATCCGAATAAGTGAAGGAGTAAACCAAATCGGGAATGTATCTCGCGTTACTTTGAGGGGAACGTGTGATTTTATAACATTGTAAATTTGTTCATAAAAAATTTCGAGAGTCTTTTCCGTATTTTGGTCGCGGAATAAGGACTGCCAGGGTATTGTTTCTATACTTTTGTTAATGTCTTCAAAGTTAGCCTGTCTGTAGTTATACCTGGGAGCGTTATTTCGTACGAGAGGGATGTCACTCGGCGATCCTAACTGTAAGCGGTGGATGATGTATTGATTCACCCAGCAGAGGGATATCAGGTTTATTAACAGTGCAGTCGCTAGTTGACAATATTAAGTCCAAGATTCTACCTTGGTCATAAGAGTTACGAATATGGTTGAATTGTGAAACATCTAATACAGACATTAAATTACGTAATAATGTACAAACAGGGCTGGTGCTGTCACATTTCAGGCCATTACCATGTTGAACCCACGACGCGTGAGGTAGATTAAAGTCACCAGCTATATAAAAACTATCGCCTAGACCTATCGCCTAGACCTAGCACCTGTATGCATCCATACATGAGCTTGGTGGAATGTAAACGCCTGAAAAAATAAGACGCGCGGAGGACCTACTACAGGGTATTTCTACATTGACATTTTCCAAGTACTTAAGTGTATTACCCGGGTTCGATATAATTATTTCAGAGGGTCTTAAGCTCTTCAGCACCGCCACTAGGACGCCTCCGCCATCAGCTTTTTTCGTGGCCGCACGGTCCCGGTCGCACCTAAACACGGCGTAGCGCTGGTCAATGAATTCACTATCGTATATTTCAGGTACAAGCCATGTTTCTGTTAAAATTATAACATCATACGAGTTTGCAAGGATATTCTTAAGCAGAGTCTGTAGCTTGCTACGAATACCCCCACAATTCTGATAGTATATTATTAAATTGTTGTTAAACACTGTTGAGATGTATTCTATAAATCAATATTACTGCAGGGTTTTGATTAGGCTTGGTATAAGGGAATAGTAAGGGTACCTTAACATACATGTCATCATAGGTTTTAAAATAATTTGAGTAGGAAATTGCCATAGTAATAATAATTAAATTAGTTACAAATGAGCAACTTAATTGAAACAGTGGTATTGCAGGTTTACATAGTGTGAATATAGGTAGATACCTTGCTGACAATAATTGACTTGATTGTTTACATCTTTGTGTTCGAGTATGTCTGAGGAGGATTTGAGAAAAAAAGCAGTTATCAGATATCTTGTTTAGGTTTACTTTTAAATATAGTATGTTTAGTCTAGGACATAAAAGGTTTATATTATGCATTGAAATTACAAGAGTTATATAAAATAATAATATCATTATAATATATAGTAGTGTATAATAGTATCTTAGGTAATTGTGACAATAGTGATGAGTATAGCTTAATTTATTTGTTACCATAATTTTTACAAAATGCATGTAATTTAAAGGAAAAGCAACTCTTATTCTGTAACCAGAAAAATATAGTAAAAATATATAGTGATCAGTCGCAGTATAAGTGCAAATAAGAATACATTGGATTGAATCATAATATATCCGTTGATTTTCAAGTTTCCATTCTACTGACCGTGCCCGGACACTTAAACTTAGTAAAATCGTTTCTAGAACGCACAGAAAACGCAGGCGAAGTATCATTCTGTCTGACGAGAATAGTCGCGTTCTTGATCCACACATATTTGTAATTACATTTTTTCGCTTCCTCTCGACATTCGCGAAAAAGTTGTTTATTTTTCAGCGTGAGATGCTCGTTCATATATATGTTGTGTGATTGGCCGGAGATACCCAACTGATCGCTTTTTACGCTCTTGGCTTTGCGAAAAGAAGCTAGAATGCTATCCCGTAGGATACGTGTGGTAAATTTAACGATGATGTTTTTTGGTCTGTTGGTTTGCTGGTTGGCATGAGGTACTCGGTGGATTGAGACGACGTCCTTTTGTACAACAGGGTATTTTATAACTGATCCTATAGCTTCCAAAATAGAAAAAAGATTTTCATTGCGCTTATCAGGCACGTTGCAGGCAATCTATTTTGTATTCCAAGGATGATACAAGGTAGGTGGATTCTTGTGTGTCCTACTTGAGTCCCTCGAGGTCGTGTAATTTTTTTTCTAGGTCAGCGTGTTGTTCAGCTTGAAAAGTTGTGGATGCTTTTAGGTCTGTAACGTCAGTGTTTAAGCTGGCCAAGCTGCTCTTCATGTTATTCTGCTCCGTTCGCAACGACTGTATTTCATGCTTCAGTTCGGATAAAGCAGATTTTATGTCCCCTCTAATTTGGCTTAAGGTACTGTCGATATCTTGGCGCCACGCATGGAGCATTCCCTGCAGCTCTTGTGCGAAGGCACGCCAGTCTTGATCCGTATGAGTGATACTTGGCTGGGAGGTGCCCGAGGAAGTGGTATCTTCGATGGATGGAACTGCAGAGATACGAACCGGAGTATTCTCACGGTTACCTCTGTGCCGGCGAGACACGTTACAGCAGGCAGGGCACTGCCAGGTGGCTAGGTAGTCCTTGGTTAGTGTTGAATATTGATGTAAGTTTATGTTTAAACACTCACAATGATACGATAGTTTACACAGACGACACTGCATGAGCGATTTACATGCACATTTGTCTACAAAATTAGGTAGATAGAGAATTAGTACCTGTACTAGTGTATACTAGTTAGGTAGGTAGGAGTGTGTCTGAAGTATCTTATACAGTGATTTTCAGGTACCCATAAAATTGCTATACAGTGTGTATACAGTATATTATTAGATCGCAAGCTCTAAAGGGGGTGAGACATTACCAATTTATACTACCAACTAGATGATGCCCGCGACTTCGTCCGCGTGGATTTAGTTTTTTCAATTCTTACTCCTTAAACTCCTTAGTTTTCCGGGATAAAAAGTACCCTATGGCCTTCCCCGGGATACAACCTATATGCCTGTACCAAATTTCATCAAAATCGGTTGAACAGGTGGGCCGTGAAAGCGTAGCAGACAGATAGACACACTTTCGCATTTATAATATTACTAGCTATTACCCGCGGCTTCGCTTCGCGTGGCTCAGGGGAACAATAACTGAGTTTTTGTTGAGAATACTTGGTTTATTATTTTCTTGAAAATGGTAATTGTTTTTTACTTTAATGAGAACAATTTCCAAGAACTCAGATCTTGATATTTTAGTGGAGAAAAACTGCAAGCAATTTAGCATGCAAGAGGGCGCCATGGAGAAGAATACTGAGACGTTCAGAATTGACGTATTTCATCGAGTGGCAAAAGCTCACACACACACATGACAGACACACACAGTGTACACACACCCACAGGTGACACAGGGCATAACATTATTTTAACACGCTACTGTAAACAATGTTGTAAGTTCTTCCATTTGGAGCCAATACGTGTAAATTTTGGGCATTAGATACACGCGAGCACGCTACATAAAGCTGACCATGAGAGAAGCATGGTTTTTCCAGGTGAACACCTGCTACAATTCAACAAATCTATTCCAAAGTGCAATCAGTACAATCCTTTCACGGTCAGATTTAATTGAAAATTAAAATCAACAAAGCCAAATCACAAAGCAAATCAGAAACAGCAATAATGAAAGCGGTCAAAGAACATAAAGATAATGAATGAAAGAAATAAAATCAACAAAGCCAAATCACAAAGCAAATCAGACAAAACCAATAACGAAAGCAGTCAAAGAATGTAAAGATATTGAATAAAAGCCGAGAAAGAAAATAGGTACCGTATGCACTATAAGATGAAACGCACATTTTCGAGGGATCTTATGATTCTTCAGAAAAACAAACTGCTAGCGCGTTGTAATAACAGACAGTGCCATCTATAATTCTTATGGGAATTAATACAATTCAAAATGGGTTTTACAGGCAAGTGCCTAATTTAATTTAATTTAAAAAGTGATTATTGACTACTTGAAGCAATTTTTTTTTGTTTATTTTTGGCATATAGATTCCATATTATAATAACATGCTATCCTGCGGGATCTGTTTGATTTTCCGGGACGAAAAGTAGCCTACGATACTTTCCAGGACCTCAACTATATTTTATCAGTGCAAACAAATCCTTAACTCCGTTGCCGCGTAATTGAAGGACAGATGGGTGAAAAGTGACGTCATGTTATAATGAACGCGGGAACTATTAGATTTCCCAGGACAAAGGTAGCCTATGTGACTTTCCTAAACAAAAATCACGTCGATCTGTATCTCCGTTCCCATATAAATGACGGACTAATTGATTAAAAATAGCATTCTATCTCGTAGGAAATGTTTGTTTTTCTGGGATAATAATTAGCCCATGCCACTTTCCTTCGAACAGATCACGTTGATTTGTTATTTCGTTGCCGTATGATTGAAGGAAAAATGCGTAAAAATCAGCATGATATCCCACAGGAACTGTTAGTGTTTCTGGGACAAAAAGTAGCCTCTCATTCTCCAGGTTCATCACGTTGATGTAAATTACTCCGTTGCCGTATGAATGAATGATAATGAACCCACAGGAACTGTTAATTTTTCCGGAACAAAAAGGTAGCCTATGTCACTTTCCAGGTCCTAAACAATAATCACGTCGATATCAGTTACCACATAATTAAAGGGAAAATGTGTTAAAAGCAGCATACCAATATCCCCCAGGAACTGTCGGGTTTTCCGGGATAAAAAGAAATATATATAATTTTCCAGCTCCTCGATTATACCTGTGCAAAACATCACGTCAATTTGTAACTCCGTTTCCGCCTAATTGAATAACAAAATGCGAGAAAAGAGAAAAATATCCCACAGGAACTGTTTGTTTTCCCGGATAAAAAGTTTGTATGTCACTCTTCCAGTCCTCAAATATACCCAAGCAAAAAATCACGTTGATCCGTTGCGACGTTGCCGCCTAATTGACGAAAAATGCGAAAAAAAAGAGCATGCTATCCCACAGGAACTGTTTGTTTTTCCGGGATAAAAAGTAGCCTATGTCACTCTCCAGGTTCTCAAATATACCCATGCAAAAAATCACGTCGATCCGTTGCGCCGTTGAAGACATTTCACTCGGCGCTCTGAACACTGAACTTTGCACTCTGAACTCTGCACTCTGAACTCTGCACTCTGAACTCTGCACTCTGAACTCTGCACTCTGAACTCTGCACTCTGAACTCTGCACTCTGAACTCTGCACTCTGAACTATGCACTCTGAACTCTGCACTCTGAACTCTGAACTCTGCACTCTGAACTCTGACCTCTGCACTCTGCACTCTGAACTATGCACTCTGAACTGTGCACTCTGAACTCTGAATTCTGCACTCTGAACTCTGCACTCTGAACTCTGCACTCTGACCTCTGAACTCTGCACTCTGAACTCTGAACTTTGAACTTTGAACTTTGAACTCTGCACTCTGAACTCTGACCTCTGAACTCTGACCTCTGCACTCTGACCTCTGAACGCTGAACTTTGAACTCTGAACTCTGACCTCTGCACTCTGAACTCTGAATTCTGCACTCTGAACTCTGAACTCTGCACTCTGACATCTGCACTCTGACCTCTGAACTCTGCACCCTGAACTCTGAACTTTGAACTCTGAACTCTGACCTCTGCACTCTGACCTCTGACCTCTGCACTCTGACCTCTGAACGCTGAACTTTGAACTCTGAACTCTGACCTCTGCACTCTGAACTCTGCACTCTGAACTCTGCACTCTGAACTCTGCACTCTGAACTCTGACCTCTGCACTCTGACCTCTGAACTCTGAAGTCTAAACTCTGAACTCTGAACTCTGCACTCTGACCTCTGCACTCTGCACTCTGTACTCTGACCTCTTCACTCTGAACACTGCACTCTGATTTTTTTCTATTTTTTAGTCATTCTTATACTTACTATTTACCCCCCAAAAAGCAAAAAAAGAAAATTTTTGATTTTTTTTCACCTGCGAACTAAAGGGTTAATGCCTTTGTTTTTTACTTTAATGAGAACAACTTCCAAGAACACTTTCGCATTTATAAAATATATTAGGATATTAGGATTATAGGATGTTACTAAGGTAGCACATGTTACTTTCCTGGTCCTAAAATAAATCTGAACGACGGCTAACCTGAACGTGGGCTAACCTGAACGTGGGCTAACTTGGACGTCGGATAACTTGAACGTCGGCTAATTTAAACGACGGCGTATCTGAACGTCGGCTAACCTGAACGTGGGCTAACCTGAACGTGGGCTAACCTGAACGTGGGCTAACCTGAACGTGGGATAACCTGAACGTGGGCTAACTTGGACGTCGGATAACTTGAACGTCGGCTAACTTAAACGACGGTGTATCTGAACGTCGGCTAACCTGAACGTCGGCTAACCGGACGGTTATGATAACCTGAACGTGGGCTAACCTGAACGTGGGAACGGTGAAACAAATGCGAGAAAAAGAGCATACTATCCCACAGGAATTGTTGGTTACGGGATAAAAAGTTACAATCACTTTCCAGCTATTCAACTATACCTGTGCAAAAAATCACGTCAATCTGTAACTCCGTTGCCGCCTAATTAAAGAACAAATGCGAGAAAAAGAGCATTATATCCCACAGGAACTGTACGTTTTTCCGGGATAAAAAGTGGCCTTTGTCACTCTAGGGGTCCTCAAATATACCGATGCAAAAAATCACGTCGATCCGTTGCGCCGTTGCCGCCTGATTGACGAAAAATGCGAAAAAAAAGAGCATGCTATCCCACAGGAACTGTTTGTTTTTCCGGGATAAAAAGTAGCCTATGTCACTCTCCAGGTCCTCAAATATACCCTTGCAAAAAATCACTTCGATCCGTTGCGCCGTTAAAGCGTGATTGAAAAACAAATTCGAGAAAAAGAGCATTATATCCCACAGGAACTGTTAATTTTTCCGGGATAAAAAGTAGCCTATGTCACTCTTCGGGTCCTCAAATATACCGATGCAAAAAATCACGTCGATCCGTTGCGCCGTTGCCGCCTAATTGACGAAAAATGCGAAAAAAAGAGCATGCTATCCCACAGGAACTGTTTGTTTTTCCGGGATAAAAAGTAGCCTATGTCACTCTCCAGGTCCTCAAATATACCCATGCAAAAAATCACGTCGATCCGTTGCGCCGTTGAAGCGTGATTGAAGGACAAACCAACAAACCAACAAACCAACAAACCAACAAACCAACAAACAAACTGACTTTCGCATTTATAATATTAGTATGGATATTAGGATATTAGGATTATAGGATGTTACTAAGGTAGCACATGTTACTTTCCTGGTCCTAAAATAAATCTGAACGACGGCTAACCTGAACGTGGGCTAACCTGAACGTGGGCTAACTTGGACGTCGGATAACTTGAACGTCGGCTAATTTAAACGACGGCGTATCTGAACGTCGGCTAACCTGAACGTGGGCTAACCTGAACGTGGGCTAACCTGAACGTGGGCTAACCTGAACGTGGGATAACCTGAACGTGGGCTAACTTGGACGTCGGATAACTTGAACGTCGGCTAACTTAAACGACGGTGTATCTGAACGTCGGCTAACCTGAACGTCGGCTAACCGGACGGTTATGATAACCTGAACGTGGGCTAACCTGAACGTGGGAACGGTGAAACAAATGCGAGAAAAAGAGCATACTATCCCACAGGAATTGTTGGTTACGGGATAAAAAGTTACAATCACTTTCCAGCTATTCAACTATACCTGTGCAAAAAATCACGTCAATCTGTAACTCCGTTGCCGCCTAATTAAAGAACAAATGCGAGAAAAAGAGCATTATATCCCACAGGAACTGTACGTTTTTCCGGGATAAAAAGTGGCCTTTGTCACTCTAGGGGTCCTCAAATATACCGATGCAAAAAATCACGTCGATCCGTTGCGCCGTTGCCGCCTGATTGACGAAAAATGCGAAAAAAAAGAGCATGCTATCCCACAGGAACTGTTTGTTTTTCCGGGATAAAAAGTAGCCTATGTCACTCTCCAGGTCCTCAAATATACCCTTGCAAAAAATCACTTCGATCCGTTGCGCCGTTAAAGCGTGATTGAAAAACAAATTCGAGAAAAAGAGCATTATATCCCACAGGAACTGTTAATTTTTCCGGGATAAAAAGTAGCCTATGTCACTCTTCGGGTCCTCAAATATACCGATGCAAAAAATCACGTCGATCCGTTGCGCCGTTGCCGCCTAATTGACGAAAAATGCGAAAAAAAGAGCATGCTATCCCACAGGAACTGTTTGTTTTTCCGGGATAAAAAGTAGCCTATGTCACTCTCCAGGTCCTCAAATATACCCATGCAAAAAATCACGTCGATCCGTTGCGCCGTTGAAGCGTGATTGAAGGACAAACCAACAAACCAACAAACCAACAAACCAACAAACCAACAAACAAACTGACTTTCGCATTTATAATATTAGTATGGATTAGGATATTAGGATTATAGGATGTTACTAAGGTAGCACATGTTACTTTCCTGGTCCTAAAATAAATCTGAACGACGGCTAACCTGAACGTGGGCTAACCTGAACGTGGGCTAACTTGGACGTCGGATAACTTGAACGTCGGCTAATTTAAACGACGGCGTATCTGAACGTCGGCTAACCTGAACGTGGGCTAACCTGAACGTGGGCTAACCTGAACGTGGGCTAACCTGAACGTGGGATAACCTGAACGTGGGCTAACTTGGACGTCGGATAACTTGAACGTCGGCTAACTTAAACGACGGTGTATCTGAACGTCGGCTAACCTGAACGTCGGCTAACCGGACGGTTATGATAACCTGAACGTGGGCTAACCTGAACGTGGGAACGGTGAAACAAATGCGAGAAAAAGAGCATACTATCCCACAGGAATTGTTGGTTACGGGATAAAAAGTTACAATCACTTTCCAGCTATTCAACTATACCTGTGCAAAAAATCACGTCAATCTGTAACTCCGTTGCCGCCTAATTAAAGAACAAATGCGAGAAAAAGAGCATTATATCCCACAGGAACTGTACGTTTTTCCGGGATAAAAAGTGGCCTTTGTCACTCTAGGGGTCCTCAAATATACCGATGCAAAAAATCACGTCGATCCGTTGCGCCGTTGCCGCCTGATTGACGAAAAATGCGAAAAAAAAGAGCATGCTATCCCACAGGAACTGTTTGTTTTTCCGGGATAAAAAGTAGCCTATGTCACTCTCCAGGTCCTCAAATATACCCTTGCAAAAAATCACTTCGATCCGTTGCGCCGTTAAAGCGTGATTGAAAAACAAATTCGAGAAAAAGAGCATTATATCCCACAGGAACTGTTAATTTTTCCGGGATAAAAAGTAGCCTATGTCACTCTTCGGGTCCTCAAATATACCGATGCAAAAAATCACGTCGATCCGTTGCGCCGTTGCCGCCTAATTGACGAAAAATGCGAAAAAAAGAGCATGCTATCCCACAGGAACTGTTTGTTTTTCCGGGATAAAAAGTAGCCTATGTCACTCTCCAGGTCCTCAAATATACCCATGCAAAAAATCACGTCGATCCGTTGCGCCGTTGAAGCGTGATTGAAGGACAAACCAACAAACCAACAAACCAACAAACCAACAAACCAACAAACAAACTGACTTTCGCATTTATAATATTAGTATGGATTTAGTATGGAATATGGATTTATCCCGCTAGGTGTCGTACGGTCGCTGGTGTTGTTTAGCATGATTGTAGTCAACTTCAAGCCAATCTAGCAATATGATAAAATGAAGACTACCTTGCCGCTTAAAACCAGCACCGAAAATCCTATTCTCTTATTAGAAAACGCCTGATCAGGTCGATTAGCAACTTTATTCCTATCACACATCCACACAAATATCTACTTTACTACTTCCAGATAAGACTCATTTCCAATTAGCCACAGTAATAATTAATCCTACATCAAGTCTAGTGTAACATGTATTTTGAATCTTATAGCTTACAGATAAATTTGGTATTTGTATGGCAAATGGTGACTATTAATTTTCTAATAAATTTTCCTTTAAAAAGAAGTAATTGACTTCCAACGCTGATAATTTCCACATAATGAGGTGGGGAGCGAATGAAAAATGATCAAATTGATATCCCGATGTAATTACAGGATAGGTAATATCGAGGGAGGCTTTCAGATAGATTAATTAAGAAGACCGTCAAGTGTGAGTTCACCGTGTTTAAATTATATGAAGCTTGGCGTGACATTAAATTGCAATAATATGTTATTTTATACTACACCCGCTCGGAAAGTACCCTCTTGCTTTTGTCAAAACGAGGTAGAAAGTACGTCATTGCTACAGACCAAATATGCGGGAGGAAAAAATGTATGAAATTTCATTTCTAACGTGCTAAGCGGGGAGAAAAAGTGTATGAAAATCCATTTCTAACGCGCTGTTTTTTTTTTAATTTTGAGTAAATATGGTATCCGGACGTTGAGAATTTGGATATGTCTTACCTTATGGATATAATATTAGAAGCAGCTTCACCATATTTGACATAGAAAAGTCATAAATGGTAAATGTCGATTGTCGACATCGATATCGATTGTCGATATCGATATCGACGCCGATTTTGATGATCGATATCGATGTCGATTGTCGATATCGATATCGACGCCGATTTTGATGATCGATATCGATGTCGATTGTCGATGTCGTTTGTCGAAATCGATGCCGATTTTCGATGCCGTTTTTTGATATCGATGTCGATTGTCGATGTCGATTGACGATATCGATGTCGATGGTCGTTATCTTTGTCGATTGTCGGTATCGAGTCGATTGTCGATATAGATTGCCGATATCGATGTCGATTGTCGATATCGAAATTTATATTGCAATAATCCTCAAAATGTAGCCTAGTTGTGATAGTGAAGCTTCGAATGAAGCGACTCATATAATTATGATTTATAATAGAATTTCACTTTACAAGTTCGTTTAATCACTAATTATCGCTTATTTTCCTCGCAGGTGTAGTATAAAGCACTATGTATCACTCGGTAGAAAGTACGATTCCTACCTCGCGTGTATTGCGGCCCTTCGGCTACGCCTCGGGCCTCAAACTACACCCTCGATAGTAATCGGTCACTTTCTCCCCTCGGTGAACAATGTACTATTTTTAAAGCATCTGCCAAGTTTCTTGCTGGCTCTTCTGGGTAGAAATGTCATTCCGAACCAGCGGCAGATTTAAGATTAACTTGACGATTCAAAAACA
The DNA here is from genome assembly GCA_917051295.2 of Erebia ligea. NCBI lineage: Eukaryota > Metazoa > Arthropoda > Insecta > Lepidoptera > Nymphalidae > Erebia > Erebia ligea. The sequence goes on from OU785228.1 coordinate 17,116,984, forward strand.
TTTATATTTATTTTTATTTAAAAAAACATCTCTAACTTGATTGGAATGCGAGTCGAATCAAATCATATTAAGACTTGTATAGATTATAGACTTCTATACGTTACCTCAAACTAAGTATTTTCGAGAACAATAATTTGAGCTAGTTATAGACGGACGGATGGACGACAAATTTATCGCAATGGTTCTGTGGTAGCCATCTGCATCATGAGGCACGGAACCCTAAAATTAATATCGAAAATCGCTTGCAAGATTTGACCTAGTTTTTCTCGAGAATTTCCAGCGAATTCTTAATTATTATTTTTTGCAATGGAAGATCATACTTTATACTAATATTATAATTAGGCACTACCTAATGCTCGCGACTTCCTCCGCGTGGAAGTCGTAGGCATCAGCTAGTTTATAAGATAAGGCTACGATAACACTTGTAAGTTTTACTCACTTAAGTCGCGTATAATGGGTAACTTACGAAATGTAAATAAACAGTCTTTTATGTCGCGTAACGTATAATAAACAATATGTGAGTTTTACTTAGGTGGCCTATCTTTGACCGAGCGAAGCGAAGGTCTCTGAGTCTACTATTGAGTGAATTGGCACTTGTCCGTCCGTCCATAGTACAGGTCCGTCCGTCCGTCTGTCAGAGCCTTATAACTTCTGAATTGCTGAACGTAATTTCTTCAAATTTAAATATAATATGTAAACCGATGGCCTCCCGCTGAATATGGCTTAAAAAGTTATAAAAATCTTTATTTCAGGGGGGCTCTCATAGAAGCGTATGCGAAGTAAAATAATTTTTATAGCGTTACATAGGGAATGCGGTATATCATTTTAAAGATAATTAGGAATAGAGTCCAAAACATTTTTTTTTTTAAATTTCCCCTAAAATTGACGAAATGGGGGGCTTTCAAAGTGGAGATTTTCTAACGTCCAAAGTTGACCTCAGAACTCTCAATTTTCTGAACTCTCAAGCCTGAAGCTTGATCAATTATTTGAAATATATCCTGTACTTGAACAACAAATACCAAAATTAGATAAATATCTTAAGGAAACGAAATTATTTAATTTTTAATGATGATGGTATTTTTAACAGAACTTCACAATGATGTCAATAGATGGCGCTCTGTGATACCGCGAGGTCTCAGTTCAGGGCGAACCACTAGTTTTATCCACTACAAGTTAGCCCTTGACTGCGGTCTCACCCGATGGTAAGTTATGATGCAGTCCTTAGACTTATCAGGTGAGATGGTAGCGCTAAACCTGTTAGGGGCATGCCAGTTATAATTAACCCATTCCCCCTAATCGGTTTCTACACGGAATGGTACCGGAACGCTAAATCGCTTGGCGGCACGTCTTTGCCGGTAGGGTGGCAACTAGCCACGGCCGAAGCCTCCCACCAGGCCAGATCAGGGAAAACATTCCCATCAGAAATTATAAATTCCCAAATTGACCCTGCCGAGGATTGACCCTGGGACCACAACAACGCTTAACACTGCGCCACGGAGGTCGTCACTTACGTAAAACTTACGTAAAAACGTACAAGTGTATTTGTGGCCTAATAGAGATTGAATTTCACTTGAAAGGAATCCTACCCTAGAAAGCCAAAGCGTTTGTTGTGGCATGTTTTAATTATTCACGCTGGCGGCACGAACTAGGAATGTGTTGAGTGGACGTGTTAATAGTTTTGCCGGCCGCAGGGCGACGCGACGGCGAAGTTTCATTATATGGGGCCTGTTGGAATTCACGGGTTTACCACCGCAAGAGATGGGGTTTCTGGGCCTCTGCTTCGGTTGGGTGAAAGGTTTGAATATTTTGGCCAACCGTTCCGCCATTTTTATTTTTGTCGCGAAATATTTATTGTTTTCTTCTATCCTTGCAGGCTTACAATGGCAAGCATAATTCCAGAAGTGGGTGAATAATTTAAATTGATTAAAAATATATTTGCACTCTCTTGCACACAACGAGATATCTCGCGACGAGAGAGAGAGTTGTTGTCGTTGCCCGCCAATCTTTTCGTTTACCCTAACATGCACAAAAATATGCCGTATATTACAAGAAAAATATAGTCGGCATGTAAGGTTTCGTAGAGAATTTTTCTCTACCTCTCTACCACAGATAAGAAATATTACTTATGACGTAACGAGACAAGTAGACATGTTAGCTTCGGTAGACAAATAAAGATAACGGGTAGACATATAAAGAAAATGTTTGACAAAATTTTACGAAAAAGTAAAAAATTGGGTTAAAAAATCTCCATAATTGCAAAAGTAAATGAGACAAAAGACAGTAGGGAGATCTTCAAATATATTGACAGATCGACAGTCAGTTGCTCAGTTTTATATACATTTATCCTGGGAAAAAATCAGTTTCCACGGGACTCGAAAAAAAACTAAAATCCACGCGGATAAAGTCGCGGGCATCAGCTAGTACTTAAGCTATGACACTTATTAGTGTATTATAGTATTTGTAGTGTGTGTGTAGTATTTGTTTGGAAAACAGTAGGTAAAACCACAAAGTAAAATAATTGGAATGAGCCTTGAAAAGGCTTGATTATATCAGTAACTTGATAAATCCACGAAATTACGCCGGAAGAAAGATATATATACAAAGAAAGAAAGATATACAAAGATAATATTATACTACAGCCTACAGCGTGGGTTTACCTTAAACTAAACAACCTTACTTTCCGTCGCCTGTCAACAGCAGAAAAACAAACTCCTGATTTTCACAGCCTGCCTCAACTGGGAACACGTGCAAATGTAAACAGCGAGAGTTTTAGCCTTAGCTTTTCCGAATTTATGTATGTATGTAACTGCCTCGTTGGTTAGCATGTTCGACTGCGGCCGACGAGGTCCTGGGTCGGACTACAATAGGGCTTATGACCATAATTTTTACAATGCACTCTGTATTGTGCACTAATGAATCAACATCTGAGGATCATCTAAGACTAGAGCCCGTATAAATAAACCGTTCTCGAAAGGGTTCTCAAGAATCGGTCAATCTATTGTAAAAACCGGTCTTAAGCATATAGATAGACCAATACTTCTTAGCTGATATCGGCTTATTATTAAGGGCCTAAAATAAGAAGCCTGCATGGGCAGCCTTGAATGCCATGTTTTACTAGCTAGATCTCTAAATAAAATACCGTGCAGTTACCTAGGCGGCATTATGTACAAGTTAAGACTTAACGGGCGTTGACCAGAGACGGTTAAAAAATAAAAAGCCTGTTTATATCCATAAATAAACTTATGTGTAGACATAAGTTTATTTATGGATATAAAATATATAAAACTCGTTAACAAACAGGTAATAGCAGCTTTAGACATTAAGTTAGACCATAGAGCAGCATACCCCAGTATATATAATGTACTCTGTGAGCATACCTTACCTACTTATGGAGCTACGCCCTCGTCAGGCTTTTTGTAGGTCCGATAATCGGGCCGATAGTCTGTGGGACTTTGTAACCGACTTTCTTACATTTTCCGCCGATTAATCGAATCGGCCGATTTTGTTGTTGACCTACTTTTTGTAGGAGGTGTGCGTTTCAATATTGCAATCTAATTATGTTTCATTTTCTGCCGACAAAAAATCGGCCGATCAAGGAACTTAATTCGCGTTAATCCGCCAAAGTAGACAAATCTCTGTGGAAGAGCGTGTAGCTTGAGATATTTATCGGCCAATAAGTCAGCAATTTGTACCGGCACAACACCATACCTCACCATCACCCTGCAATACTTAAAAATCGGCCACCAAATGTCTGGCGTGGGTTGAGGCCCTACATGATGTGTAAAACATCAGCTGTTACGAGGCTCAAGGTATAAAATAACTTACTAACAAAAATGTTAGCATAATTCTATTTTATCGCTATAAAAATGAGCGATATATGGGACTAGCCTAGCAGGAAGAAAAAATACCTAGAATCTAAATAACAACGGTTATCCAAACGCTAAGTGATTTTTTGACCGATAGCTGCTCTAATAATTTATAACAACTCTATGGACAGAACTTCTTTAGTGCGAAAATTTCGATCGCCACTCATAAAGATTTTGTGGAAAATTTCCACTTTAATTTGATAAAAAAACGCAGTTCGGTCAGTTTAAAGTATTAGTTACGCCTTGAGAGCTTACTAAAAAATACTTAAAATCTTACGAACAAGCAAGGAAATTCAACTGTGCTGGCATTTTCCATCAGTAAAGATCGTACCTAATAGCAAATCAACTATATTAGCAAAGCAAATAACTAATAGATGTATGTACTGTGTCTAAAAATTTCAATTTCACTTAAAAACTTTATGGAAAATTTATATGGAAAACTAGATGACGCCTGCGAATTCGTCCGCGTGGTTCAGGTTTTTAGTATCCCGCGGGACCTCCTTAATGCAACCTTGGATGCAACCTACCTCTGTACCAAATTTCGTCAAAATCGGTTGAAAAGATGGGCCGGGAAAGCGTAGCAGACAGACAAACAGACAAGCTTTCGCATTTATAATAATTGAACAAGAATAAAAAGTAGATATGGATATAGATTTCCACTTCGAATTAGTGAAATAATGCACTTTGGTATGGGCATCTAAACATCACCAACAAACAACCATATAGGTCTTAGGCCCGCTTGCAGAAACGCCGGGTTATCCTTTTAACCCAGAGTTAGTTGCTACATTGACCGAATTCGTATACAACTTCTGTTAACATTTCAAATGTATTCCTTTTGGGTTAAACGTAACCCGACTTCTTTGCAAGTGATCCCCGTTGTCCTAGGTGACCGACAGAAGCGACGCCACGCGACGCAACGCTATACGACGCCATAGAAAATAATAGATGTATCTACGCGTTAACGACATTTGAAAGGTTCATCTACTGTTTGATACTGTCATAGAATAGTATAGGAGCTTAGTTTTTGTCTTAGTTTGTTGCTCACGTGTTTGTCGTAGTATGCCAGACTACCTGTCCGGTTTCCTTATTCATAAGCCTGCATACTGCCAACGCTTAAAGCCATATTGACATTGTTTCATTATTGCTGAATTTCATGTTTTAGAATTATAATCCTTATTTTAGGAACGTCAAAGTACGTGACATCAAACCGTCATTTTGAGTAGTATTGCTTATGTATTGCTTTAAGATTCCCAGGTGTACAGATCCTGCAGTCGATATCGACTAATAGGTACAGTTTTGTGCAAAATGGTCATAAACTATTAATAGATAGATACTACCTTGTTTTTGGTATCAAAAAAACCCCTTTTCCAAGATAATTATCTGCTCAATCTTTATCTATTTCATGTCTTGCGTAGGCTAGACAATTTCGAGAAGTAACGAAAACACGGAAAAAACATCCCAACGCATTAATATCTCAATACCGTAGATACCATAATCGTTCCAAGCATCAACGTTTTAACCAGTTTGCGCGTATATAACCTCAAAGTAAGAAAAACTCGGATACATACTTTTATCTCTTTCTTTTATGTCGCAATTAATCATCCATCTCTGTCTTCGTGGATGATAAACTTGACCTTTGAATTAATATTTTCTATATGCAAGACTTTATTCTAAAAAGTGATACCGCGCAAGACGCATGTTGCGTCGTGAGAAAATTAAAAATATTGTTTAGTTTTGTTCGAATTGATGCACAACAAAAAATGGTAAGGTGTTGATTAGTATCGGTTTTGTGGTTTTGTGATATAAGTGCTTTTTGTGTTTTCAAAGTGGAAACTGGTTTGTATCATTGACATTTGGTAGAGGAAAACATATTGTAACACGCGAACAGGATGCAAATTATATAAGCAATTATATGATATATCTCACTAATAAGTAATAAATTAATAAGTTGGAAGAGATAACTTTAAATATTACTTAAGCAACTTAACTTTAGATACTCGTATCTTAACCCTATAGGTCACGGATTTGAAGGGTATGGATAGATAATTATAGTTTATAAACGGAAGTAACGGGGAAAACGGCAAAGGAATTCCTAAGTAGGTATCTACTTAACTACTTACGTAAATGCAAAGGAAGATATTATACTTAAAATCTTGCCACAAAATGTAAAAAAAATTGCCCTTTACCTACGAATATTATGAATGCGTATCATGTGTGTTTGTTTTTTGGTTTGTTCCTCAATCACGCTGCAGCGTGAATTTTTATTTTATCATAGTTATAAGTACCTAGTTGAATCCTGGAGAATTACATCGTTAAAAAATGCCGGAAAATTAAAAAAATTGAATTAGAAGAAATAAGTGAAATTCAAGAAATGAAAGAGTTAGTGAAAGTGTGCCCAAGATATTAAAAAAAACTAAATCCTCGCGGACGAAGTTGCAGGCATCATCCATACCTACCTAAGTATATAATAATTTTCCTTAATATAATAATTTCATTCGTTTAATAGGCATATTTATTTGAAAAACATAGAACATTTATTTTAATATACATAAGTATACAAATGAGCAAAACTAAGCAAAAAACAAGAATCTTCTAAGGCCAGCGTGTTTCAATGTAACTATCTCATCTTTTTTTTCAATCAGGCGTTACTGTACAAACGCAAGCCTATCTTGCAAACATGCAACTTGTATACCCGTTCAAACTAAGAATAGAACGACCGATAACCTCTTTCTAATAACGGCATAGAACTTAATATAAAATGAGGTAGATTGTATATCTAGTTGTCACTAGTTTGGATCCAACCATTTATTTAACTTTTGACATAAGCACGCCTATGAAGTTTCATAATTACTGACATGCAACCATCGACAAAAAATGCAATATTAGACTCGAATATCAATACACACAGTAGGTATACAATAGTGAAGCGACGCGCCCTTGTAACCGATATTTCGTAACTCGTATACTCATCAAGTAATTACAAGTACGACTTTTCTTTTCAAAATAGTCATGGAGCTTCAACACTAACTTTCTTGATAGTCTTTTAAGCACCATACATCTTTGGCGATGGATGGTTTCTATGACCTGACTATATTATATTTACTGTACTGTTGTATATAAATGATTTATTTTAATACATACATTAACAAACTTAGTGCATTTAAACGCTTGGATATGTTTATAAAACAATAAAATGTTGAGCAAAGATAAATATCAATGTATCAAATCGATTAAAACTTCTTTATAAAGAAATTGGTTGTTATCAAAAATCGAATCAGTAACGCATTAAAATAGAACATCATTGAATCGGCCTGCCAAAAGTAAAAAAAAAAATACATAAATATAGTGTCACTAGTTTGGATTAGTACATTTCCTAGTGATAGGTGGAAGCAAGAAGGAAGATTCTCAGCAACGAAATTAAGTTTAGATAAGTAATGTCACATGCAGTTTAACCTTTGATGAATCATTTTATCAATTTCGCTGAGTTTGGCCCATATAATGTACCTATACTAATACTTACTTTAAATGCGAAAGTTTGGATGGATGGATGTATTGATGTATGGATGGATGGATATTTGTTACTCAATCACGCCCCAACGGCTTAACGGATCTGGATGAAATTTGGCACAGAGATAGATTATAGTCTGGAATAATACATAGGCTTTTTATCCCGGAAAATTATAGACTTCCCGCGGGCACTAAAAAGCTCAATTCACGCGGACGAAGTCGCGGGCATCAGCTAGTATTTAATATATAATAATAATGTCGTCCCGACCGAAATTTGGCCACGGCGGCGGCCTATCTCCAGACTAGAGGGATAAGCCATCTGCGGAGTGCACAAGTGTGTGCGCTTTGTCCCTATAATATTTACCATTGGTTGCATCGTTAATTTGAAAATACCACCAGCAAGAGGGTATTTTCAAATTGACGATGCAACCTATCTCTATTCCAAATGTCGTCAAAATCGCTTGATAAGATGGGGCCGTAGAAGCGTAGCAGACAGACATACTTTCGCATTTATAATATTAATATGGATATTATGGATTGAATCAAAATCTGTATATATTCAGCTACGTCACAGCATGGCGGAAATTCCGTCTTCTTATTTGGAACGCGGTAAGTATATTCAAAACAATTTTATGAGAATAACGTTTTTTTATGCACGACTGCGCGAATCTACATAAGTATTACACAAGAACCTATAATTTACTTACTAACTACATACCTAGCTATTTTTCATAGATATATTTACTTACAAGTTTTCGCCACATGAATCAATAGACAATCTGAGCAGAGTGATTTCAGGCATGTTTTAGGATTCCAATGTAAAAACTTTTATAAAAACGTTATATAATATTTATTCCTCAGTAAACATTATTCCATTTTAAATTAACAATTTTATTAAATTAATTAAAAACAAAAAACAATGACTGAAAAATCGGCCCGAATCGTAACCTAATGACGTGTTTAATTTGTTCGCATACCTACTCCAAAATGTACAAAGCCTTAAGTGAATTACTTGTATCCATCGACCCCAAACACAGAGTACAATCAAATGAATATTATAAATGCGAAATTTTGGATGGATGTATGGATGGATGTTTGTTACTCAATCACGCCCCAACGGCTGAACGGATCTGGATGAAATTTGGCACAGAGATAGATTATAGTCTGGAATAACACATAGGCTACTTTTTATCCCGAAAAATTAAGGAGTTCCCGCGGGAACCGAAAAACCTCAATCGACGCGGACGAAGTCGCGGGCATCAGCTAGTACTTAAATAAACCAAGCTTTAGAAATTTATCGATTCTTAATATGAAGTTGTATACCAATCTCGCAGCTAAAGAAAAATAGCCGGCACTTGCTGAACGCTATTGGCCATCGTTAGCCTAAAGGGGACGTTCCTGCCAACCGCCAAGGCAAATGAACACATAACACAAAAAATGTACCTCTAAGACTTATGTACGTAGTAATTAAAAATAACAACGCTTCACTGTTTGTACCTAAATGCGAATTTATGAAAAAAAACCACGCACGTTCATTCCAACTAACTTAGATACAACAAAGTATTTTAATTGGTATGTTACTAACTACGACTTTGCAGCTAAATTTAATCGAATCCAAGCCTATCTATCGGCAATAATTATTAATGAAATAAAAAATGTAAAGAATAAATACTTTATGTTAATTTTGCTTGCTAGGTTATGAACCATCGACAAAAAATGCAATATTAGACTCGAATATCAATACACACAGTAGGTATACAATAGTGAAGCGACGCGCCCTTGTATCCGTTATTTCGTAACTCGTATACTCATCAAGTAATTACAAGTACGACTTTTCTTTTCAAAATAGTCATGGAGCTTCAACACTAACTTTCTTGATAGTCTTTTAAGCACCATACATCTTTGGCGATGGATGGTTTCTATGACCTGACTATATTATATTTACTGTACTGTTGTATATAAATGATTTATTTTAATACATACATTAACAAACTTAGTGCATTTAAACGCTTGGATATGTTTATAAAACAATAAAATGTTGAGCAAAGATAAATATCAATGTATCAAATCGATTAAAACTTCTTTATAAAGAAATTGGTTGTTATCAAAAATCGAATCAGTAACGCATTAAAATAGAACATCATTGAATCGGCCTGCCAAAAGTAAAAAAAAAAAAATACATAAATATAGTGTCACTAGTTTGGATTAGTACATTTCCTAGTGATAGGTGGAAGCAAGAAGGAAGATTCTCAGCAACGAAATTAAGTTTAGATAAGTAATGTCACATGCAGTTTAACCTTTGATGAATCATTTTATCAATTTCGCTGAGTTTGGCCCATATAATGTATGTAGTATACTAATACTTACTTTAAATGCGAAAGTTTGGATGGATGGATGTATTGATGTATGGATGGATGGATATTTGTTACTCAATCACGCCCCAACGGCTTAACGGATCTGGATGAAATTTGGCACAGAGATAGATTATAGTCTGGAATAATACATAGGCTTTTTATCCCGGAAAATTATAGACTTCCCGCGGGCACTAAAAAGCTCAATTCACGCGGACGAAGTCGCGGGCATCAGCTAGTATTTAATATATAATAATAATGTCGTCCCGACCGAAATTTGGCCACGGCGGCGGCCTATCTCCAGACTAGAGGGATAAGCCATCTGCGGAGTGCACAAGTGTGTGCGCTTTGTCCCTATAATATTTACCATTGGTTGCATCGTTAATTTGAAAATACCACCAGCAAGAGGGTATTTTCAAATTGACGATGCAACCTATCTCTATTCCAAATGTCGTCAAAATCGCTTGATAAGATGGGGCCGTAGAAGCGTAGCAGACAGACATACTTTCGCATTTATAATATTAATATGGATATTATGGATTGAATCAAAATCTGTATATATTCAGCTACGTCACAGCATGGCGGAAATTCCGTCTTCTTATTTGGAACGCGGTAAGTATATTCAAAACAATTTTATGAGAATAACGTTTTTTTATGCACGACTGCGCGAATCTACATAAGTATTACACAAGAACCTATAATTTACTTACTAACTACATACCTAGCTATTTTTCATAGATATATTTACTTACAAGTTTTCGCCACATGAATCAATAGACAATCTGAGCAGAGTGATTTCAGGCATGTTTTAGGATTCCAATGTAAAAACTTTTATAAAAACGTTATATAATATTTATTCCTCAGTAAACATTATTCCATTTTAAATTAACAATTTTATTAAATTAATTAAAAACAAAAAACAATGACTGAAAATCGGCCCGAATCGTAACCTAATGACGTGTTTAATTTGTTCGCATACCTACTCCAAAATGTACAAAGCCTTAAGTGAATTACTTGTATCCATCGACCCCAAACACAGAGTACAATCAAATGAATATTATAAATGCGAAATTTTGGATGGATGTATGGATGGATGTTTGTTACTCAATCACGCCCCAACGGCTGAACGGATCTGGATGAAATTTGGCACAGAGATAGATTATAGTCTGGAATAACACATAGGCTACTTTTTATCCCGAAAAATTAAGGAGTTCCCGCGGGAACCGAAAAACCTCAATCGACGCGGACGAAGTCGCGGGCATCAGCTAGTACTTAAATAAACCAAGCTTTAGAAATTTATCGATTCTTAATATGAAGTTGTATACCAATCTCGCAGCTAAAGAAAAATAGCCGGCACTTGCTGAACGCTATTGGCCATCGTTAGCCTAAAGGGGACGTTCCTGCCAACCGCCAAGGCAAATGAACACATAACACAAAAAATGTACCTCTAAGACTTATGTACGTAGTAATTAAAAATAACAACGCTTCACTGTTTGTACCTAAATGCGAATTTATGAAAAAAAACCACGCACGTTCATTCCAACTAACTTAGATACAACAAAGTATTTTAATTGGTATGTTACTAACTACGACTTTGCAGCTAAATTTAATCGAATCCAAGCCTATCTATCGGCAATAATTATTAATGAAATAAAAAATGTAAAGAATAAATACTTTATGTTAATTTTGCTTGCTAGGTTATGATCCTAGCAGTGTTGTTTTCCTCAATATTCAGCCAATAATAAACAAAAAATATTTTTGTAAAGAAATAAGGATCCATCAAACCAATCTACTAAAGATTTATGGATTTCCTAGGCTCAAGGCACATTGCCAAATCCAAAGCCAAAGCGACGCTATGCCTAGGTTTAAGGATGCAACTTACGCCATACCGCGATTGTTTGATTTGATTGTTGTTTTATCAACAACAACAAATCACAACAACAACCTAGAATCCAATTACCTATAGAATGCGATTTTGGCCAATTGGTCACACAAAACAAAAAAATAGGTCCATTTGATTTATAGACTATAACTACGTGTAAAGATAACAAAACTATATGTTTTCTTAATTATTTTAATATTAAAATTAACCATTACGTTTATTATAAGTTCACATAATAATAATATAATTATTTTCAATTGAATTTTTTGGCAGCAGTGCTAAACGATAAAAATTAATATTTGCCGTATATCTATTGAACGAACTGTCAAAACGCATTCTCTCGTCGGTCGCACTGTAAACTTCTCAGCTATTTTCATTATTTTAATTTGTCATTCGTATCTTCGTTTCGCTTCTGCGGCAATGTGGCTTGAGCCAGCCGTCAATAAAATCAAACAGGTTTGGTAGGCTGTGGGTTTTAAAAATATGACGTATCACTAATAATTTTAATATATTTGTATAGGAAAACAAAATATATTTTGATCTGGGAATTTGAAATGAGGTGTAAACTCGGTATGGGAAACCCGACTTCCTGGTGCTTAATTCCTGGTGCGGTTTCCCAATTTAATTAACACTAGGTGATACCCGCAACTTAATTTCCCGGAATAAAAAGTCTGTCTGTCTGTCTGTCTGCTCCACTTTAACGACCCATAATTTCAACCGATTTTGACGAAATTAAGGTAGGAAAATCCCCACAGAACTTTTCTAAAACCTAATTCCACGCGGACGTAGTCGCGGGCATCACCAAAGTATTTTTACAATGATTAAGGTTTGAGTTTATTAGATACACTGTACCTACTATACCTACTTTGCTGCATTATTGCTATTTGCATATTTGGTAGGTCTACGGAACACTAGAATGTCTGTACAATAGGCCAACACAAAATAAACATAATTTTATTTGATAAAACCCTTACGTTCTCTCCAATTTAAGTATACCTACGCAGTAACACGGATGTGCTAACTGTTGAGGCCATACTACCGTCTACCATCGCTTAAAGCAGTATTGTTTTAATATTGTTGGCGCCCGTGTTGTTGAATAATAATTCTTATTTTAGGGACGTCAAGGTACCGGACATTATTAATATTGTCATTTTGAAATAATGTAGAGGTCATACTACAAACGCTAGCAATACATAGATCAATATTAGGTACTCAAAATGACAGTTTGATGTCAATAATTGTCACGTACCTTGACGGTCTTAAATAAGGATTATAATTCTAAAACACGAAAGTCAACAACAATGAAACAATGAAACAATATGGCCATATTGTTTCATTGTTTCATTTTGTTGCCCTACTTTTAAAAAATTAAAATAATACTACATAAATCACAGTGCTACCATCGCATATCATCGCATCGATCGACATTAATAAAAGTAAATACCTACAACAATATGTTAAGATTCCGTGAAATAAGCATTTATTTATAACGTTTCTTAGAAAACATATTTTTCCGAGATATTTTTATGATTGCTTCTCGACTAGTTCTATATTATGTCTATCTACGTTTAGGTACCTACATTAACTTGAACTTTTATCTTTCAGGTCATCTATAATAATTATTCTACGACATAATTCATAACTCTATACAATATCATATCTAAATCCATAATAATTTCAAACTTAATCACTACTCTAATATCTTTACTAATATTATAAATCCGAAAGTAGATGGATGTTTGTTACTCAATCACGCCAGAACGGCTGAACGGATCCGGATGAAATTTAGCACAGAGATAGATTATAGTCTGGAATAACACATCTAAGGCTACTTTTTATCCTGGCATCAGCTAATTAGATATAAATGCGAAAGTGTGTCTGTCTGTCTCTCCGTCTGTTCTGATGGTCTATGTCTGTTACGCTTTGCCAGGCTGTCTTTGCGAGCGATATTGATGAAATTCGGCATATATGGAACTAGATGATTCCCGCGACTTCGTCCGCGTGGAATAAGGTTTTTTGATTCCCGCGGGAACTCCTCAATTTTCCGGGATAAAACCTGTCCTTCCCTGGGATATAACCTACCTCTATACCAAATTTCAGCAAAATCGGTTGAAAAGATGGGCCGGGAAAGCGTAGCAGACAGACAGACACACTTTCGCATTTACAATATTAGTATGGATTGGAAAGTTCCCTCGGGAATAAAAAGTTTTAACTAATTAAATGTGGACGAGGTCGCGGACATCATCATTCATTTTGTTATACAATAATAGTGTCTGTATGTCTATTACCCTTTCACGGAAACGTACATAAGTAGGCTACTTATTATCCGGGATAGTATCCGGTATTTTCAAAAATTTTAATCTATGCGGACGAAGTCACGGGCTGCATAAATCTATCGTCCAATGCTTGTTCTTTATATAAAATTGTAACGTCTTGTCAACACGTGTTCGGATTTTACGCAATGCGAATGCAATTCCTATTGCTATTGCAAGCGATCAAGGCAATTATTCGCAATCCGTCCAAGTTATAACTACTCATACCCAATTAATTGTTGTTAAAAGTTGAAATCCTGTTATTGTTATACATAATATGAGTCCAATTCCCATATTTTATTGTATTATTCGGGGTCTAAAAAGTAACTAAGTATAGGTATTTTTTTTTGTCAATCAATCAATATTTATCTATTCAATTTAGGTACACTGTGCCCTTATTGAACTTAACTCCAATTGCTACGAGGGTTCCAAACGCGCCCTGTTCTGAGAAGAGCCCACAACAAACTCAGCCGTGTTATTTTTACATTATATTTAAGTAGGTACATGTGTGGCCTAAGCTCAGCTGCAGAGACGTCGGATTACTGTAAGTGTAAACCCAGGACTAAAGAAATGTTGCCAGAAGTTTTATACGAATACTGTCAAAGAAGCAGCTAACTCTGGATTAAAAGGATAAACCGGCGTTTCTGCAAGCGGGCCTTAGAGGTTTACCGTATTTATGCTCAGAAAATCTATACAGTAAAGTCTATACAGTATAAACTTTTCGTTATACTCTCATAAATTAGAATTATTATACTTTGCATATTAATTCGAAATAATTCCATTTTATTGTCTCTCCCTAACTTATTTACAAGTTACAAGCTTTTGCCCGCGGCCTTACGTTAGGTTCGATTTTTCAATTTAGCCCTAATACCCCCTTAGGAGTTGAATTTTCAAAAATTGTTTCTTAGCGCATACCTACGTCATAATAGCTGTCTGTATGCCAAATTTCAGCCCGATCCGTCCAGTGATTTGAGTTGTGTGTTGATAGATCATCAGTCAGTCAGTCAGCTTTTCCTTTTATATATTTAGACTACGTATGGAACAGATGCCTTAACCAAATACATAATAATATGCGTCTAAGAAATAGTTAACGATACTAAAACGGGGAGATGCATTAATTAATCATCCTAGCTCAGAGAGATTGATTAGCAGATTCTCTCCCTCAACAACAACACGCGACTCGCAACTCGTGAATTAGGTAAACCCAAACGAAGCGACGCCGCGTCAAGCCATTAGTTAAGTGACAGATGTAATTGATCGTCGGTGTACAATTACGGCTTCGCTAATCACCTAACACTGTAATATTTAACAACATCTAGGTCGCTGGTTCGACCTACTCATTAATAAATTGTTAAGTACCTATAATATGCATCCAATTCCCATATTTTGATCATTCTTGGTCTAACAACTATATTTTCATCTGTGGCCTGAGCTTTGCTGCTTTATATTTGCTTGATTTTGAGTCTGGAAAGTGGAAACTTTCGCTACACTCCTACTAATCATCATCGCTATGGAAGTCCATTTCACTGTCTCTCATATAACTTTTTTATAAGTAACTACGTGTGGGAGTGTTAAGTGATAGACGCATTAACCAAAGACGTAATAATATGCGTCTAAGAAATAGCTAACCATACTAAAACGGAGAGATGCATTAATTAATCATCCTAGCTCAGTGAGATTGATTAGCAGATTCTCTCCCTCAACAACAACACGCTACTCGCAACTCGTGAAATAAGTAAACCCGAGCGACGCCGCGTCAAGTCATTAGTCACGTGACAGATGTAATTGATCGTCGGTGTACAATTACGCCTTCGCTAATCACCTAACACTGTAATATTGAACAATATTGTGTACTAGGTCGCTGGTTCGACCTACTCATTAATCAATTGTTAAGTACCTTAAATATGCGTCCAATTTCGTTATTTTAATGCATTATTAAGATGCATTTTATTGCCTAAGATCTAAGTAACTATTATTATTTTCATCTGTAGCCTAAGCTCTGCTGCTTTTTATTTGATTGATTTTGAGTCTGGAAAGTCGAAACTTTCGCTACACGCCTACTAATCATTATCGCTATGGAAACCCATTTCATTGTCTTTTATAGGTATAACTTTTTTTTAAGTAACTAATCCTACGTATGGGAGTAGTATGAGATTGATGCCTTAACCAAAGACGTAATAATATGCGTCTAAGAAAAAATTAACCATACTAAAACGGAGAGATGCATTAATTAATCATCCTAGCTCAGAGAGATTGATTAGCAGATTCTCTCCCTCAACAACAACACGCGACTCGCAACTCGTGAATTAGGTAAACCCGAGCGACGCCGCGTCGAGTCATTAGTCACGTGACAGATGTAATTGATCGTCGGTGTACAATTACGCCTCCGCTAATCACCCGCCACTAGTGATTTTGGATCCTAATTACCTAACACTGTATTACTCATATTATAATACTAGCTGATGCCCGCGACTTCGTCTACGTGGATTAAGGTTTTTTGGTTCCCGCGGGAACTCCTTAGTTTCCGGGATAAAAAGTAGAGCTGTGTTATTCCAGACTATAATCTATCTCTGTGCCAAATTTCATCCAGATCCGTTCGGCCGTTCGGGCGTGATTGAGTAACAAACATCCATACATCCATACATCCATACATCCATACAACCATACATCCATCCAAACTTTCGCATTTATAATATTTATATTTGATATTTGATGAGGTCGCTGTTTATATTGATTAATCAATTGTTACATACCTATTATAGGTATATTACTTTACACTAGATGATGCCGGCGACTCCATCCGAGTGGATTTAGGATTTTGAAATTCCCGTAGGAACTCTAATTTTCCGGGATAAAATAAAGCCTATATCCTTTCCCGGGATGTAATCTATCTCTGTACCAAATTTCGTTAAAATTGGTTGAAAAGATGAGTCTTAAGTGTAGCCGCAGATAACAGATGAAACAATAGTAACTTTTTAATTTAATTAATTAATAAAACAATAGTAACTTTTTAATTCATTTAGGAACGGATTCCAATTTCCAACCGAGCAAAGCAGGGTGGATAGTACTTACTGCATATTATAAAACCCGTTGGAAAATAACCATTAGGTACCTACAGCAAAATCTTTCTGAGAAATTTTGCGTGTGCAAATCAATAGTACAAATCAACTTGAATTTCCGGTTCCTATAACCGTTAATCGATGGCGCTTCAAAGTTTGTGGACTTTAGACCTACTTAGGTAGGTATTTACTGTGTCACTTACGAACTTTCCTTTTTAACCAACTTCAAAAATGAAGCTACTGATAACATTTTCAGTCAAGTTAAGCCTAATTTGATAAGGACTCTCCCAGTATTTAGGAAAAAATAAATTCAGTAATAATTGCTTAATTATTACTAAATTTACTATAAATTTAGTATACATATTAATTAGTACACATTTTAATCTATATTTTGTATCTCATTGCTTTAAGTTTCAGTCGTTTTTTAAACGACTTCACCTTCTGAAAACGGAGGAGGATCTCAATTTTATTTTATTTTTCTTGTCCACAGATTGGACCGTTACTAATTCTAGTCATAGGTCTGTTGGTGCCGACACACGAACAATCCACGCCCAACTCGCCATGCCCCAACGTGTTCTCATACGAACCCTCGGGCACCGAGCAAGGACGGTGGTATGGAGTCGTCAACCTATCTACAGACAGCACCCTACACTCGCTGTGGTTGAATGTAGTGCTGGACAGCAAAGCAGACATTCTGGGGGTAAGAATCCTTAAGACCGTTTTTAGCAGTTCCTCTATCGTATAATTCTCATACGAACTCTCTGGCACTGAGCAAGGACGGTGGTATGGAGTCGTCAACCTATCCACAGACAGCACCCTACACTTGCTGTAGTAGAATGTATTGCTGGACAGCAAAGCAGACATTCTGGGGGTAAGAATCCTTAAGACCGTTTTTAGCAGTTCCTCTATCGTATAATTCTCATACGAACTCTCTGGCACTGAGCAAGGACGGTGGTATGGAGTCGTCAACCTATCCACAGACAGCACCCTACACTTGCTGTAGTAGAATGTATTGCTGGACAGCAAAGCAGACATTCTGGGGGTAAGAATCCTTAAGACCGTTTTAGCAGTTCCTCTTACCAATAACAAATTTTTTCTTGACTGCGACTTAGTAATACTTCCAGGACTACAGTAATTGGAGAAGGAAACAAGCAAACCTGGAAGGAGTTGGTGCATCTAACTTGCACCGGCGAAACTTTGGCACCCTAAAGTGTAAAGGGCAAAACATGACATAGTACAATGGATTAGTTTCGAATATGTGGATTATTTAGGCTTTGTTTTATGCTTCAAAGTATCTTGGGCGACGAGCCAACATCAACACCCGGTATATAATCTAGACGCGTTCTTGTATTATTAACATCTAATAACCACCTGTCCACAAGTAACCATTAGTCCCATAAAATTGCTTTTTGCAAAATTGGTTAATATTTTGCGCTTTTCCAGAACTGGATTGGAGATGTCACAACTACAGACAACATAGACTTTAAGATTGAGAACACAAAAATGAAAGTCCACCCCGGCCCAGCAGTGGCAGTTCGTTTCTTCGTCCAATATAACGTGCTCAACAAAGTTCCGAGGTTACGTGCTATAAGACTGAATGGACGGGAGATATGCAACGCTGATCATCCTCAACCGGCTGTTGAAACTAATGACTCTATAAGGCCCGATCCAACTTCAATTTCCTCGAGACCGCAATCCCGCCCAGAATCGAGACCAGAAAGCAGGCCAAACGACAGACCCTCATCATCAGAATCGAGACCAAACCAGAGACCGACAGACAAACGACCCGTTGAATCCCAAACGAGGCCTACTATCAACATCAGGCCTGAAGATAAGCCTCAAACGAAGCCTGTTTACGGAAGACCGTCTGGTGACGGACCTGTGTACGTACCCACCGCTAACCCACCGTTAGACCAGAGCAACGTTAACCTATACAGCATGTAAGTGTAACACACCCACCTTCTAATTATATAATATCTAATTTACTAGATTCTTGCTTGGTGTTAATTCGGTTGCTTAAAATAAGGTCTGTGAATTATAATATACACATACACAAAGGTCTAAACTTTTTTTTTTTTTTAATTGTAGATATACTTTAATTCGGTAAAATTAGTTTAGATAACAAAAATATGAAATTAAAACTACGGAATACATTACAATCTAAATTAAAAACTAAAATATATTATTAAAAGGAGTCCCTTTAGACATGGTTCCAAAGATAATCCTGCCAGCTCTTCGGTCTCCTGTGATGTCGAAATAAAAAGGTCTAAACTCAACTAAAATGACACGTCCTATTTTATTGCTATTCCTTTCATATTACTTGCTGCGGAAAGATATAGCAAAAAATTTAGAGCTGCCATTTTTATTTAGCTTAGCGATAGAGTACAATAAATTTTTGTCTAAATATCAGCCTTAAATGACGGATCTAAGATTAGTGTTTTTCCATTGGAGATAATAAAATGGTTTTTTTAATATAGTGAACAACCGTTTAACACCATTGTATTTTACTTTTTTTTATCTTTAGTGCACTTAAATCCAAATCTGGCATGATACTTTAAAAACAATAACCTACATAAAAAATGGAATGCCTTCTTACTTTGATTAATCTTCTAGTGTTGTAAATCCTCTAAATTCCACTTTACCTACTCTAACAGAGTTAATTAGCGATTATTGTTTCAATTGTGGCTAATTTTGTTTTACATCGTCTATCTCTTAACTAAGTATATACTAAGCCAACAGATCTAAAAATGCTATCCTTTCCCGCAGTAAGCATTATGAAAAGTATAGCAAATGAGACCTGTCCATTTAGTTATAGCCCCCAAAGTTATCAGACCCGGTGTCAGTTTCGCTAGTTATAATAGTTACAGCGTCATATCGTGTGCAGAAATCCTTTGTGGGGTCGAGTGTACGATTTTATAACATGGTTCCAAAAGAGTTTCTGGATTTGCCATTACATAAATTTAAAGACTGTGTTAAACAGCATTTGTTAAGTCGAGGCTTATTATACGATCGATAATTTTCTGAATGACAAAGTTGCATGGAAGCAACCAGCCTCGCATCCAGTGACCCACAAGTCAGTGTAATACTTGTAACGTAATGAAGATGTGTTGTATTGTCCACTTATTGTTTCTTGCCGGCTCTTCTCAGTAGAATCAGTTTTCCGAACCGGTGGTAGAGTCTTAACGTATCATACGTGACACAAGTTGTCCTATGTGAAATAAATAAATCATTTACCATTTAATATTAAAAATAAAATAAAAACAAATGCTAAACAGGCTTAAAAATTAATTCCAATTTTGGGGACGGGCCAGTAAGTTTGTGGGACTATAATATTAAATATTGGATAGAAGCAGGCGTTACTTTGCGGAAGTCCATGACATTGAAAAAACTAGAAGTTTAATGTTGACTCTACAATGCACGATTGTGAAGTAACTTCACAATCGTGCATTATAGAGTCAACATCTCCTGAAGATGCTCCGGTGACGGAGTAAAACGTACGTTGAGGGTATTTTGGAAGATTTATGTGGTGTGGAGAATATCGCGGGCTGCAAGTTCAAGATACGCACTGTACCACATATATTCATATATGTACCTTCTGTGGCGGATTATAGCGAATTAAACTTCTAGTTTTTTCAACTATAATATTATGTTTAGAGATGGTATGGCATCAGAATTAGCCACCGCTATAAATGAGACTCATAATATTAGTCATAACACCTACTTGCTATTATTAGAAAGTTTGTTTATCAGTATATAATGCACATAAAATACTATGAACGAAAGCGAACTAAATTCTATTAGGTATTTATTCTCTTCTAGTTAACCATTTCTTCTCCGTAGTAACTTGTAGCTAACCAATAGCACTTCTTACTCAGTGGTGGTGGCCAGGTTCCCGCTCAGAATGTCAATAATAGACGCACAACATCCAACTACCAGCAATCGCAGTTCACCCCGCGGCCTTCCTATCCCACCAGGCCAAAGGATGACGATGATGATGATGACAGGTGAGCGTGACGTCATACTTCGCTGTTTTTTTTTTATCCACTACAAGTCAGCCCTTGACTGCGATCTCAGCTGATGGTAAGTGATGATGCAGTCTAAGATGGTAGCGGGCTAACCTGTTAGGGGCATGGCAGTTATATTAAACCCATACCCCTATTCGGTTTCTACACGGCATCGTACCGGAACGCTAAATCCCTTGGCGGCTGTCTTACAAAAAGAACTTTAACCTTGAACATGGTCTGAACTGGTCTGGTCTTAACAGTACTATTTTAATATTGTTGACGCTCTTGTCGCATTCTCTTGTTGTCTTGTTGTTTGTCTTGTCTTGTTGTTGTCTTGTGAATTATTATAATCCTTATTTTAGAGACGTCAAGATTTGGAAATTGTTATTTAAGTAAATAGATATAGACGATACCAGCCTACGTGTCTACGTGGGTTCAGGTTTTCGAAAACTTGCGCGGGAACTCTGATTTTTCGGAATAAAAAGTAGCCCGAGTCCTTCCCTGGGAAGCAACCTATATCTGTACCAAATTTCGTCCAAAACGCTTATATGGACCGTGAAACTTGACAGCATATGACAGACATATATCTCTCTCTGCGTCGTATTCCTCATTAATGAGGGTCGTGACCCCTTTCCATTATTCACATAATGGTAGGAGTTTTCTTGGGATAATAATGCGGTGGGTTCCCAGGTCCTTCTGCATACGACTCGACTAAGAATTTTTCAACTCCAAGGTTTGTAACGATTATTATCAGTTGTTAATGATAATAACCGGGACCGACGGCTTAACGTGCTCTCCGAGGCAAGGAAGAGACGAAAAGGCCAAATTTGAACCTCCAAATTCTGTCACCGACAGGCAGATATATATATACTTTCCCATTAATACGAGTAATATTAAATATATTAGTAGATAAGGCTTCCAGCTATAAAATTTTCCACTTATGTTAATCAAAATTTTACAATAAATCATGCCCACAAGAAACACGTGCCAAGGAATACCGGCTTGAAATTTCCGCGCTGAACAGCCAGGCTTGTCCCCACCACTACAGCCCATTTACGTCCCAATGCTGGGCACAGACCTCCACTCTCATAGGAGAGAGGGAATTAGAGCTTAGACCCACCACGCTGCTCCAATGCGGGTTGGCGTGCTAGTGTAGTAAGTAGTAGTTAGTGGGCAGGCTTGTCCACTTCTGTAACATTTACTTACGTATTTTTCCCTTCAGGGTAGACCCCGATGAATATTGGTCGCCAGGTCCGGCCACCTTACCTTCCGTTGGGAATTTCGGCAGCGGCAATAAGAAACAATCTGTAAGTAACCTGAGATTAGATAGATAGATAGATTAATGCTTTATTGCCACACAAAACATTAAAAAGAAATAATAAAGTTTTTTTTTTTTTTTCGTTTATTCGGTCTACCAACAACTACATCATTTAGAACATACATCAGCAGTTTTACAATATTTTAGGTACTAAAACAAAATGACTAGTCACTTAAAGGTAAACACCGCATGCGCTTTAGTGGTAAGCTCTTTTACAACTTATAACTAGAAACAAACAATAAATAAGTTCATGCATTAAGATTAATGCAGAGAATGTATGTGTCACCATACATTTACTCTGCATTCAACTGGCGCGCGAACTATAGATAGGTACTATTTAGTGGAGATTTAATCAGAAAGCACGAAACTTTCCACCGTTCTATTACCCAATACTGTGAAGAATTTAATTTAATGACATCAAACATTATTAAACTACTATCAGGTATAAGGTAAATTCCCTTGTGATCTCAACATTTTATAATTATTCAAAAACTTGTTTTAATACTTATCTGAGTCTACCGGATTTATAATTTTATAGGCATAGGTAGAGGCACACGTGAATGCATCGGGGAGATAACTTACTTCCGTCAGTTAATATTCTGATAGAAATTCGATTCTATTTCGAGTATTTAACAATATGTTACAATATAAAACACAAAAATTGTTTCTACCTGTGTCCGATAAAGACTTTGAAACCATCCAACCGATGTGCCCCAACCCGGTTTCATTAGAAAGCCAATAATGCGAAGATGCTTTTTTTTTAATTTTTTTAGCGTAGTAGCACACGCCGGGTATCCGCTAGTCATAGCCTTTATTATAACTAGAAAAAATAATAATTTTTAATAAAGAAGTTTCTAAGTAATTCATTATTTTAAAAGAAAGTATCTGACCGAGTAACAAACCGATTAGACACCTAATATCTTCCTATGACTACTTAGGTCTAGAACTTTGAGGTTTTGTATTCCACAGGGTTAATAATTTAAAACACTAATTTGCAATACAAAATCAATAAGTACATTTAAAAGTTCGCTGAAAAAGTCAAGATTTCGAGGCAATGTTTGAAAAATATTTTGTACCGAGAAAATTTTAATGTAGGTACACTTAAATTACCTACATTTAATATTTTGGATTAAATCTAAAAATCGATTTAAAGTTATTTATGTATTTACCTATAGTTTTCAAATAATATATTCTGCGGTTGGCATGTTAGAATAAGATAAGATAAGATAAGATATTTCTTTATTGCAAAAATACACGTGTAGAGTTCTTACAATATTTTTGGAAACAGTGTACCTACTACCAAACATGGCGTGCAATCATTAGCTATTCACAGCATAATAATATTATTCTATTTATTATTACCTACGTGATGCAATTAATTTATTATTTCAACACAACACAGTAGGTACCATACATCATTATTAATTACAGTTACATAATAAGAATAAATCATATAATTATCCCTGAAATATAAATAGAAGCTTAAATATAATGAAATAGTTATAATATGTCATTAGATCTTATTGTTAATAAAATGTCAATATTGAATTTTAAAGATACATGTTATTATTTTACACAAAATTATTAATGTCAAACTATATAAAAAAGTAAACAAGATTTATGCCAGTAATAATCATTATACACAGAGAATATGCATAAAGATAGAATGATTGATGATTTAGGTCATTTTGTTTTGTCCATAGAGCATAATATTGTCGTCAGCCGAGATAAGGAAGTTGAATTAAATTATTTTACAATGACCTACTCATATTAATTACAGTTCCGTATTTATTCTATTTCATCTTTATTATAAGAAATTGAGAGTTGAGTAATTCATAATTCATATTCATTTATTTAATTTATATATATTTTATTTACAAATGTATACTTATATACTAGGTATATAATATATTATGTTTCTATAATTTAAATTTTCTACTTTTATGTTTAGTAAATAAATAACAGTTTTGTAAAAATTAAGTAGAGACAAATACGTTGAAATACGTTAAAACTAAGTTAATTAGTAGGTAGGTAGTTAAGATATAATTGATTTATTCATAAGTAATTAAGGAAATTTATCCTTTGTGTTAATTAATAGACCGTATTATTACGTAAAATCAAGCCGATTAAAGCTAAGAATTTCGTAATAAATTCCAAACTCTATGGTATGAAATATATTAGAAACTAGCTGATGCCCGCGACTTCGTCCTCGTAGTTTGAAGTTTTTTGGTTCCCGCGGGAACTCTTTAATTTTCCGGGATAAAAAGTAGCCTATGTGTTATTCCAGATTATAATCTAAGCTCTGTGCCAAATTTCATTAAGATCCGTTTACCCGTTATGGCGTGATTGAGTAACAAACATACATCCACCCATACATCCATCCATCCAAACTTTCGCATTTATAATATTAGTATAGACTATAAATAGTAAAGACGATATGATGATATATATGATGCCCGCGACCTCATGCGCTTGGATATACGAGTAGATTGAAAAGACAAAACGATGTTTAATAATTAATTAATGACCTTCCGTATTTTGACGAGTTTTAGTTTTATCTGAAATATTTTACAAGTCCATAGAAAATAAAATAATGAAGGTCCATATAGTCCTTCATGTCCGTCTGTCTGTATTTCACAGGCGTTTTCGTTTATTTTGCTGAATGTATTGTTCCAGGATCAATGCGGTATAGTGGTACGGAACAACCCGAATCCCCTGGTGGTGAACGGGAAGCCCACCTTAGAAGGACAGTGGCCGTGGCAGATAGCTCTTTATCAAATCCAGGTGGGTAAATTTGTTTTTATTCCACTAAATGTTAGTATGCGGAAGGACGTGGGAACCCACCGCATAATTATTATCCCAAGAAAACTCCTATCATTATGTGAATAATGGAAAGGGGTCACGACCCTCTGTAATTATAAGGAATACGACGCAAAAAGAAAATAATGTTAGCTCATGACGGCGAACTCGCCTGATGGTATATTGGATAAAAGACTCTGCGGAAGTCCACGATAATCTAAGAACAATCCGCCAAAACAGACAAATCTATGTGGTACCTACGTAACGTGTACGCTTGCGATATGCACCGCCCAATAACCCAGCAATTCGCACCGTTACCTACCACACCGCACCACACTTTTCCAAATTACTATCAACGTACCTAGGTACGTTTCACTTCGACACCGGAGCATCTTCAGGAGATGTTGACTACGATTGTAAAGACTTCTTTACGTTGAGAATAATTTGGATCTATTATAATATACAGGTTGGCCCAAATAGTGACGTCCAAAGAAAAAATTTAGATTCCTCGTACCTAGCCCTATCAGAAAATACCCCATGTATGTTCAGCGATTTTTGATAGTTTCCGAGTTATAATTTTTTAAAGTTTTTTCGTGAGATTTCTGACTTAAATTATTTTTTTTAGAATATTTTTTTTGTGAACTTGCTTGCTGTGAAACACTACTTTGCATAAAATAATTACCATCATAACATTAGCCCAAGTCGGAAAATTTTTGGTCGAAAGTGAAAAGTTTACGTTCGACAGAAGTAGAGACGAATTTTCAACTTAAGATTAAAAATACTTAAACCTGTCTATGTCACTTCCGACTGATTTCAAAAACTTTTGGGTTTCCTAAGCTTGTCTTAGTAGTTAAAAAATTTGGTACTTTAGGGGGCATTATTGTGAGAAATCGGACTTCAAATGTGGTAAGGCGGTAATTTCTGATCTTAAAATTTGATTATCAAAATTGATTTTTGCCTATTTTTGACAATTTTATGGCTAATTGAAGTAGGAAATTTTTTAATTCAAGTATTTTCTACAAAAATAATCGATATTTTTCGAAGTGACTTCAAAGTTACGTAAAAGTTATTTGGATTTTTTTAGTAAGTATTTTACAGTCAGTAGGCCAAAAAAAAACGAATTGCGCCAGGTTAGGTACTACAATAGCTTTATCTTATTATCCTTCTGTTAGCTTTTCCGCACCTACAAGCATTTTTTCCTGTTTTTGTCGGCAGCATTGTAAAGTATCGATGCACCACTCGATTTGTATATACTATAATTATATTGCCACCCTGCATATACTATAACTAGCGATCCGCCCCGGCTTCGCACGGGAAGCACTAATAGGTAATCCTAATAGTCTATACCCAATATAGCTATAAAAATGGTTATTGTGAGTCAACCTTGAAAGATAGATGTATGCTATCACGGACTTTTTTTTAGAACTTTTTGAGAGGAACAATTCCACTATACATTGTTTTCGTGTAACTTTAACTATTTACGCAGCGCACGCCACGTAAGCTCTCAGAAGAGAGGATTTTTCCCGACTTAGTTCACATAATTGCAATTTTCGTAAGGATCTCTAATTTTTTGCAAATAAAATATAGCCTATGTTACTCGCTGATAATGTAGCTTTCTATAGGTGAAAGAATTTTTAAAATCGGTTCAGTAGTTTTTGAATTTATCCATTACAAACAAACAAACAAACAAACAAACAAACAAACAAACAAACAAATCTTTCCTCTTTATAATATTAGTTTAGATAATATTTTGATCTGTGCCAATACCTCTAATCGGTTTCTTCACTGCATCGTATTATTCGTACCGGAGCCCGGAACGCTAAATCGCTTGCTGGCTCGGCTTTGCCGATTACCTAAGCTTTAAAATAAAAAGAAATGAAAATTGACCAGTCTAGTTTTTCATTTTTAGGTCAAATTGATATTTCTATGAGTAAGTACATACCTACGTATTTCAACACAAATTATATTATTACGTTTATGATAAAATAATGAATAAGTTATAACCTTAGAAACTTAAAGGTCACTTTAAATAATAAGATGGTCCAAAAATATTTTATTTTATTGCTAACCTGTTTTGAATGAAGTCTGCGATCAACAATCATTTTAATTTGATAGGTAGGTATTTTATGTAGACTACCTTTTCGAGAGCGTCATGACTCGTGGGATATGGCAAATAATAAAATACTTAACTCAATCTTCTGCTAATTTTATTAATCTTTATCTCACTACAGAGCACGAGTCTCTACTCAGAATGAGAAGGATTTGGCCATGGTCCACCATGTTGGCCAAGTGCCGATTGGTGGACTTCACACACCTTTGACAACATAAAATAACATAAAGAACTCTATCAGCTATACTTCTATACTAATATTATAAAGAGGTAAAACTTGTGAGTTTGAGAGGTTGTAGGGGGTACAATCTCTGGATCTACTGAACCGATTTTGAAAATTCTGGTACCAATAGAAACTGTATAACACAATCTCTAAACTAAACTAAAATGACACTTCTAATCTAGTTCTGCCCCTTTCTGCAGAGAATAATATGAAAGGGTTAGCAATACTGTCATATTAGTTTAGTTTAAAGATTGTGTACAACAGAATCAGCCTCATCTCCTACGCGCCTCGGAGAGCACGTTGAGCCGTCGGTCCTGCGCCTGATCTCTCTCCGTCCCATCGAGCTATGAGAGTAAGTGTGCGGGCACGAAATGAGCGACGGCCGAGCGACAGCGGGGCGATGGAATTCGAGAGCTGGCGACGAATTTCGGGAAGGTGTTTTTAGGCAATCTGAAATTGTGGAAAAATATAATTTCGTTCATTGGCGAATCCAGTTCTGCCAGTCTGGTAGAGCGTTTGCGGTTATTTCGCTACTGCGCAGCATATAACATTTGCAAAAAAAATCCGAAAAAACATTTTTTTGGCAACTTGATTTTTTTTAGCCATACATTTTATACTTAAAGAATTCGAAAAAATAAATCCCAGACTTTTTTGTCTGTTATAAAGTATTACCAGACCTCTTTCAAATTGTTCCCGAAATTCGTCGCCAGCTCTTCGACTAGTCGCATCGCCCCGCTACCGCCGCCGCCCCGCTACCGCTAGTTTCGTGCCCGTACACTAAAGAAACAGAAATTGCACCTGTGTATGTGTGTGTGTGTGTGCACACTTGTGCACTTTAATATCTCCCGCGCAGACGGGAGGACATCATTGTTATTATTAACTCATATTAATGCTCTAATTTTTCCAGACGGTAGACAGCAAGTACATCTGCGGAGGGACGCTGGTCTCCCACAAGCACGTGATCACGGCAGCGCACTGCGTCACGCGCAAGAACTCCTCCAAACCCGTCAACAAGAATACTCTCACCATCTACCTGGGCAAGCACAACCTGAGGACCTCGGTGGAAGGCGTGGAGATCAGATTCGTGAGTCATCTTCTGCCTTCTATCAAAACCTCGTCTCTGCTGGTTACCCAAGTATCAAAAACTCCTGTAAACCCATCAACAAGAATACTCTCACCATCTACCTGGGCAAGCAAAACCTGAGGACCTCGGTGTAAGGCGTGGAGATCAGATTCGTGAGTCATCTTCTGCTTTCTATCAAAACCTCGTCTCTGCTGGTTACCCGAGTTTCAAGAACTCCTGTAAACCCATCAACAAGAATACTCTCACCATCTACCTGGGCAAGCAAAACCTGAGGATCTCGGTGTAAGGCGTGGAGATCAGATTCGTGAGTCATCTTCTGCCTACAGTCCAAACCCCATGTCTGCTGGTTACCCAATACCCATGTTACCAACCCTCCTCCCCTCCTCCTCCTGTTATGAACTCCTCCAAACCCTTCAACAAGAATAGGTTCTCTCACGATCTTGGGCAAGCACAACCTGATAACCTCTTTGGAATTCGTGGAGATCAGATTCGTGAGTCATAGTCTTCTACTAATCTGACCCTCCTCTCTCCTGGCCCTTCAAGATTACTCTAGATTCCAATCAGGTTGCTTAAGTTAACACTCCCATGCCCAAGGGCGTGTTAGCAATTAGATGCGAAGCCAATTTTCTTTGACTCTCCTTTCTGGGGTGATTAGTGCAGATCTTGCCCATGTTACAAGACATGCTGCTCTTACCTCTTTTTTGTTCGCAGTTTAAATTAATCCTTTTCTATCCAGGTGGCGGAGATCACAGTTTACCCAGAGTACAACAAGACTCCTTTCGCCAGGGATCTCAGTATCCTCAGGATGCGCAAGTCAGTTGACTACACGGAGTTCGTAAGGGCCGCTTGTCTTTGGCCTGACAACCAGGTTCCATTAAACAATGTCATTGGCAAGAAGGGATCCGTAAGTAGCTTATGAAGTTTGTATGTTAACTTTGAACGCGTAAGCGCAGAGTAGAATGAACTCTAGAATAGGTATGATGACAACTCATTCAAATCAGCAACTCTTTATCAAACTTTAAAACGCACTCATAGTATGGAAGTTGTATGAAATTCACAGTTATGACGTCATAAAATTTCAACGCACATTTTTCTTTAATCTATAATATTTTAAAATGGTTATCAAACTTAAAACTAACCGAGGATGTGAATTTTAGGTCTTTTGGAAAACCCTCTATTTAATAATCAGTTAGAAATAATTTATTTTTTCTAAAGGCGTCATCCCTATTCTGGACCAATCACCTGAAGTAGGTTTAAATGAAGAAGGTATGTATATCTGTCTTATTGTCTGCATTTCATCTTCATATGCTACGATTTCATGCACCATTTATTCAAACGACTTTGATGTTTGGTCGGTACAAAGGTAGAATCTTGAGACGGATATAATATTATTATTATGCTTAATGTTACTCTTTATCCCAGAAAAATCAACGTGTCCCCACAGCATCTCTAAAGTCTATATCCATTATCCAGGCGGATAAAATCGCGGGTATTAGCTAGTATTATTTTAAACTGCAAAAACCTGGTACATATTTGCATGAATCAAAGTCGGCCACGCCGCCGCATCGGAGAGAGTAATTAATGTTTTTTTTAATTAATAACAAAAAAAATATTACGTGCATTACGTTATTGGGTTAATTGAATGCGCCAGTCATACTGCGGAAATGTGGTGTGGATTTTAACGGTTTTTAATAAATAAAATTATTAAGTACGATTTTTCCATCAGGCGCTAACGGAATTTCCGAGATAAATTATGCATTTTAAAATGGATCCATATAATATATCCAATACATCCATATTCCATAGTAATATTATAATTCCGTAAGTGTGTCTGTTTGCTACGCTTTGCTTTGCTTACGGAAAATTTAGGAGTTTCCGCGGGAATAAAATATGCTCAAAACAAACGAAAAGTCGCAGGGTTTTTTTAGTACGGAAAGTAGGTAGTTAGGTATAGTTTTTACATGTTACATAATAGGGATGATGCCTATATATCAAAAATAAATTATTTCTAACTGATTATTAAATAGAGGGTTTTCCAAAAGACCTTAAATTCACATCCTCGGTTAGTTTTAAGTTTGATTACCATTTTAAAATATACATGGAAAGAAAAAAAGTGCGTTGAAATTTTAGGACGCAACTGTGAATTTCATACAACTTCCATACTAGAAGTGCGTTTATAAGTTTGATAAAGAGTTGCTAATTTGATTGAGTTGTCATCATCCCTACTACTAGATGATGCCCGCAGTATGTATGAGTAAATATGTATATAGGTACCTACTCGATATGGGAAATCGGAAATTCATACGTGCCAGTATAATTTTGCCAGATTTGTCCCTGAGCTAAACCTTATACCTATAGGTACTGTACTCTGTTCAAAATTGTGCTAAAATTTAGTAACCAGAACCACAGAATTATTATATTCTGCAATTTTTTATCACAAAATAGGCTTGCACGTGACGACAATCACGCTTAGTTCATAGCAATGATGAGGTCTTTAATAATACGTTGAAAGTTGAAACGCGCTTGCCTGGAAGGTGCCTATTCACTCTTGCCTTGAAGTTATATATAAGTACTTACTTAGTACTAAAACCTCTTAGTTATAAAAACGTAGTGGTTATATTCTCTTTGGTTATAACGAGGCAGGAAACACGTGCGCCGGAAAGGTTATTCCACACGTTAACGGTTCGTATCAGGGGGTCTACTCTCTTTCTCTAAAACGAAACTTCGCAAACAAACGAACGAAATTTCGTTAACTCCTCTCCTACATAATACTTATTATCTCTATGCTCCTCTCTATTTCGTTTTCGTACACGCAGACGAAGTACGGATCCATAGAAAATTTTCGTGACCGATTGGATTGAACGATTTTGTGTGGGTCTAATAACCGACTAATTACGTTCGTTTGCGAAGTTTCGTTTGAGAGAAAGAGAGTAGACCCCCAGAGACGTAGAGCAAAACCGTTTTTAAATCAGTAACTTTGACCTATTCTATCCTACAATCCAAGCGAGGATCAAAGTAAGAATTGGGTCATGTGACCCAAATAATTGCAAGGAAAATGGAATACTTTGAAAATACGTACCTACCTACAACCTACTACAAGGTACTACTACCGAAAATACCTGTAGTGTATCAACTAAAACGTTATATTATAATTACTTAGGTAGATACCTATTTGATTAACTACTAATCAAATATATATTTTTTTGTGATTAATAAATAGAGGATATCCCAAAAAAAACAATTATTTTTTATTCAAATAGACTTTTTACAAGTGCTTAATGAATAGTCGAATGAATCTACTAAAATTCGTAATATCCACGTCCCCTTACCCTATTAGTTTTTAAATGAATTTTTGAACTATCGATTATGTAAAAAAGTGCGTCAAACTTTGATTAGATACGTCACAATTCAGTATTCCACACAAAATCCCATACAAAGCACGCGTTTTGACGTTTGGAAAGAAGACGCTGATTTGAATATAACTTGTCAAATAGCAAATAGCTTTTGGCAAGCTGAAATTGTAGAAAATATAACTTCGTCAATTGGCGAATCCAGTCCTGCCAGTCTGGTAGAGCGTTTGCGGTTATTTCACTACTGTGCAGCATTTGCAAACAACATTTGCAAAAAATAATTTAAAAAATATTTTTTTGGCAACTTGTTTTTTTTTATCTTTTAATTTAGTACTTATGGAATTCCAAAGAAAAATCCCAGATGTTTTTGTCGGTTATAAAGTATTACCAGACCTCTTCAAAAATATTTTATTAAAATTTCCAAAAAATATACTTTTGGCAATCTGAAATTTTAATCACGTATTTATTGAGTAATTTCAATAATACCTGCAAATCGCCAGACAAATTTTGCGGTTTTAAACAATTCCCATACGTGAATAAAGTTTTCAAATGAGTACCTACGACGTATACGAAATAACCGCAAACGCTCTACCAGACTGGCAGGACTGGATTCGCCAATTGATGAAATTATATTTTTTCACAATCTCAGCTTGCCAAAAGGACCTTCCCGAAATTCTTTGCCAGCTCTTGGACCATAGGCTAAAGCCTTAGAGGCTTATAGCGGAAACTCATTGACTAGTTTGTAGGAAAACAGTTCCACTGAGAAGAGCCGGCAAGAAATTCATGTATTATTTTTTCTCCAGGTGGTGGGCTGGGGCTTCGACGACACAGGCGTGGCGACAGAGGAGCTCTCCCTGGTGGAGATGCCTGTGGTGGACCAGGAGACCTGCATCCGCTCCTATAGCGCCTTCTTTGACAAGTTCACTGACAGGGACTATACCTACTGCGCTGGTTACAGGGACGGTGAGTCTGGAGTGTTTACGACCCATAATAAACCGACATCATCAAACACGTTCTTACTTACGGTCAATTTTTGCTTTAGACCGGTCTTTAGCATAGATTGACAGATACTAGACGTGTTCCAGATGTAAAGTGTTCCTAAGCCTAAAAATAGGAATCATACTAATATTATAAATGCGAAAGTGTGTTTGTTTGTTGGTTTGTTGGTTTATTGGTTGGTTGGTTTGTCCTTCAATCACGCTGCAACGGAGCAACGGATCGACTTGATTTTTGGCATGGGTACAGTTAAGGACCTGGAGAGTGGCATAGGCTACTTTTTATCCCGGAAAATTAAGGAGTTTCCGCGGGAATCAAAAAAACTTAAACCGCGCGGACGAAGTCGCTTGCATCAGCTAGTACGTAAATAAGTAGTTAGATACAAGAGCTGGCACCTTGGCCAAAGAATAAGTTTGGCCATCCTTAAGGGCAATGCCAGGGCACTGCTATACCTCGCTGACGTAGTTTCGATGAGGATTTACCTATTTTAAATTATTCTGAGTCTATGTACCTATGCACGAAAAAGACTGAAAACCCCACAATGAATATTGTGTAAAATACCTAAATTACATTAGATACACATATATTAGATATATAAATTTCATTATTATACATATCTATTGTCTTCTGAGTCTGATTTTTAAACTTTGAAAGCTCAAATACGTAGTGCAGGATTGCCTAGTCTAAAGCCGAAACTCCATTTTACCAATTCGGCTTTGGACTTTAGGCACGTCGAGATTTTCCTCAAAACTCGTTAGGCAAAAGCTGAAATTATAGCTTTCGACCGAGCGCTATGACCATTTCTGAGGATTGCCTAGAGTCTAGACCAAACGCGATGCGTCCGCACTTCGGCTTTGGACTATTACATAACTATTATGCATTTCTGAAGGAAGGGAAAGACGAAAAAGTGCCACTGAGGCTAATGTTACTTTTTATACGACTGCCTGAAAAAAGGAATATATATTGTTTTCAGGGTTCATGCGTGTATGTACCTATGTGAGTTTGTATATTCCACCATAAGTTCTATGTATATACCTACGCCTGAACGAATTTTGATGAATGAGGTATCGTTAGAAAAAAAATTGATAGGGTGACCATGGTCCCGCATCAAAGACTAAAGTTGAATATTTTTTTCCAAAATGAGATTAACTAACTATATTGTCATCATCAAGAAAATATAATCATCAAAAATATATGACTCTATGACTATATTTCAATATCCAGTGATTCACAAAAAAATATCATTTAACTATGGCAGTCGTAGGTATTTATTAATTCTTTGAGTTATATATTCAATCGTTATAATAGATATGTCTCCCCGTAAGTAAAATAATTTAGCAAGCTTACGCATAGTCCACTATTGGTTGCTGTTAGTTACTTATTTAACTAGTTCACATTGCTTTGTAAAATTGTAATTTAGAGCGGGTGGTGTAGGTTCGTGTAGTGTACTTTAAGACGTATTGTTACCAGCTTAAATCATTTTTTTTTGCACATTTCTACCTACCACCTACTTATATATTTTTACCTTATTATTACCTACCTATCTACCCCCCGATTATGTAAGAATTGTCCATCAAATGGTAATGGTTCAGCGTCAAAGTAATATAAACCATAACAGCATTGAATTAGAGCTCAATTTCGTGTATCCATTCTTATACGTTTGAGTATCGTACATACCTAAACGTATAAGAATGGGTACACGAAATTGAGCTCTAATTTAATGCTGTTATGGTTTTTTTACTTTGCCGCAGAACTTTAACGATTTCATCGGCCATTCTTACATGATTGGGGGGCAGATATAGCCTAAGTACCTACTTATATCATAAAACCGAGTCATTTACTACATTTTAATGAAACTCACTAAAATAATATCAAGTAGGTAGTATACCTACTCGTAAAAGTAACTGACTCCCAATCAAATTAAGTGTGAATCCCACAAACGTCGATTTTTGTAGTAGGGTCCATATACAATTCAAAAATTCAGGACATTTCTGTCGAGTTTATTTTAGATCCCTATTAAAGTTACCTGAAAATACAGATATTTTACACGATTAACTTATTTTCATTGTTTTGAGCATTCCTATACCTATTTATTTATTACAGGATCGACCGATGAACTAACCGGCACAAGAAAAAGTATGTTCTCATATAAAATTGTGATTGATTGCATTGAATTTTAAAAAGATCTTTAGCGATTTAGTCTAATCTCTAACCAAGATGCGCTTTTTGATTGGGATACTATTTTTCTTCTATTTATTTTTTTCGTCTTTGGGACACTAAAAACTGCAATCCTTTCCGCGTTCATAAGTAAAAATTGTTGCATTTCTAAGCAAACTTCGATCCTTTTTAAAGAACCCTCAGTATTTCTAACTTCAACCATGCAGGAAGTAGCAATTTTTATTTATGAAAGTACTATTTTTTCTTTAATCTTTTAATAACTCCAGGTTTTTCCTTAATATTAATTTACACTGAATAATATTTAATTATGAAAGTACCTACTGTTTTTTTAATAACTCTGGGCTTTTCCTTCCACGTATTGTATAACGAACACTTATTAATTTATACTGAATAATATTATCATCAAAAAAACGAAAAGTTCCTTAAGTAGGTACACAAACTTTTATTTTACGTGGATTCGTAGTAGGTAAACTAGGCACTTAGATGGCACTATACCTACTAACGCACCCGCCACCACATCATTAAGTGCACGCTTAAATTTTAACTATATTTCAGTCTTTCCGTTCGTTTAAATGCAACAATACCCAACCCAACCCACCCTAACTAACCCAACTAACCCAACCCAACCCAACCCAACTTAACTTTTACTTTATTGAAATTGGTTTAAATACATTTTGGTCTATCGTAGTTTAGTGTAGTGCAGAGCACGGAAATATAGACTTATTCAGGTCTTTCTTTCTCTTGCATGTTAGTTTTAAGCACCTACTTACTAAAATTATTGCTCAAATTAACCTGACTTCTTAAGATTAGATTTATCTTAGAAGGTAACTACGTAACGTGCTTGCTTTGTCGATTTAGATAATAATTATGTATATTAAAAGCCGCTAGACCTCACGTATTGAATCGCATGGAAATATATCTTTTTTTTAGTCTATGACGTCTTTCTTACTTTTACTATATGGGGTGTGATCACAGGGTGTGATGCATTAAATTAACCGGTTCACATATCATATAGTGCCACAATAGCGTTGGATGTTAGTGGATCCAAAATCTAAATAAATATCTATCTATATCTGTGGGTATCTGATCTGTCGATGACTTATTGCGGCAAAGTTTTATCAATAAATGTTTTATGGGGTTTTAATGATACGATTGTTTTAATTTCAATTGCTTAAGTCGAAAAAAAATTATGTATCTGCTTTTATAAGATTCCAAATCAAAAATTTCTAGCATTTGTTGCACTGTAAGTTGATAGGTAGATATAGTACGTGTCACGAAAGAAGTCCCCCTAGAGGCAGCGCTAGTAGTCGCATGTTTATGCAATAAATAATGTAGGTAGGTATGTAAAATGTATTAGTTAGGGACTTCTTTCCTGACACGGACTATACCTACGCACCTATCAAACCTTTTCATTTAGTGAAGATATTAATAATCTGTGAAATATGACAGGTACATCCGTCTGCAACGGCGACAGCGGTGGTGGGATGGTATTCGAGATGCAAGGCACTTGGTACCTTCGTGGCCTGGTCTCTCTATCCGTGGCAAGACACAACGAGTACAGATGCGATCCGACCCACTACGTCGTGTTCACGGACCTTGCCAAATTCTTGCCTTGGATTAGAGATCATATCAGCAACGTTTAGTATTAAGAGTTAGAATTAAAATAAGAATCACTTACCTACTTAATCAGGCAAGAATTCTAGAAAGCTTCGTACATGACAAATAATTACTTAATTATTGTTAAAAAATGTTTGTCAATTATTTTTTGTAAGTAATTTATAGAACAAGGGTTGCCTAAGAAACATGATTTACCTAAAGTACAGTAAAACCTTACTTTTAAATGCTCAAAAAAACGCAAAACTTATCCTAGAAATCACGGACTGATGGCGACCCTACTGTTTAAAAATTATGTAACATAAGGTGATCGCATACACAGCAGAGATCACGTGACGTCATTCATCAAAGCCCATCTAAGATGGACAATGTATTGGCTCCTACTTTTTTAGTTTTTACCAACTTAAACCATAGAGGTAGGATACGTCCGAGCTAAACTAAGCCTAAATACTTTCGAAATACGGTTGAAATTGTTACTTACACTGAAAAAAATAGAGCTCAAGACGACTCTTGCCCATATTACTAAGTATTAAGCCGCCCCTCGACTTCACTCGCCGCCTGCCTTTAAGAATTAATTTTTAGAACCGCAACTGTCTTTGGTAGGTATAACTATTCTATAAATTACTACCTAGAAACATTTCCGTCCAATTGGTACCTATTTATTACATGTACAAAATACAAGTGTACAAAGTAGGTGTACAGTTTGATAATATCCATATTATTAGTACATTTCAGTTATGGACCTAGACGTAACCTTTGAGTTCCGACACACTTAAAAGTGCGAGAGGCGGAGGCGCCACTGTCTATTAAAAAATCAACAATATTTTTGGATCAACACAGAGATTCTGTTGATTACGATTTGCCAAACGCACAGTTAAGTGTGTCAGAGTATTTAAGGTAAGTACTCAAGTAAGCATTCAAGTACTTACAATATAAACATTATATTCCTATCAAATCACACTCATTGACTCGTACAAAATCCTTAAGGTCCATCTACACTATACTGGCTGTGAATTTGATACGGCATTTTGATTTTAGAATACAATACAATAAAAATACTGTTAATAATATTCCTACCAAGACTTTTATTCTGAACCCTGGACTTAGAACAACGAGGTAAGTCCCACAAACATAGCTGACCCGGCGAGAGCGTCGCTATAATATTAAAATTAAAACTAAACAAAACGGGCATAAACATTAGTTCCAATTTTGGCCACCGGGCAATATAAGTTGGTAGTGTTGTGATCTGCTATATGTCTGCTATGTATTCTGCTTAAAATGTCAATAGCTCGGAATCCAGTGCCGTGCTGTCTCACATAGACTTTTAAAAAAAATATAAAAAAGGGACGATGACAGGAGGGTCGGTGTTTTTACTTTTTACTTTTTAGTACCTACATAAAGAGACGATGACAGAAGGGTCGGTGTTTTTAGTAAAGATTGGTAAAGATCTTCTGTTTCTGGTCGGTGGTAAAGATTGTGATGCTTTGGTGGGAAACAACGATCGAATGTGGAAAAAATAAGTGAAGCATATTGGATGCAGTTTGTACACAATAGTTCTGTAAAGATATAAACAAATGTTCTGACAGTTGGATTGTAGGTACTAACCTAGATTATCTTCAGTAAGAGGACGTGCCTATCGTATCTCTTTTGACGACCTCCCTGGCGCAGTGTTGAGCGCTGTTGTCTTAACGTAGGAGGCCCCGGATTCGAATCCCGGCAGGGTCAATTTGGGAATTTATAATTTCTGAATTTTGTGTAGTCTGGTGGGAGGCTTCGGCCGTGGCTAGTTACCAGCAAAGACGTACCGCCAAGCGATTCAGCGTTCCGGTACAATTCCGTGTAAAACCCAACTAGGGTTATGGGTATAAATTATAAAATAACTGCCATACCCCTACTACCATCTTAGACTCCATTAGGTGAAATCGCAGTCAAGGGCTAACTGTAAAAAAAGAATTTTAGTGTAAAAAAAGAATATTTTATACAGTCGTTTACAAAAAGTAAAATTAAAAACAAAATTAATTATGTATGTACTCTTTTATTAAAACCAACATTTTGTTTTAATGTATAATACAAAGAAAGTAAAATAAAAACAATTTTAAAAGCACTCTACACAAAGTAGAGATCGGATGAGAGAAACTATTTAAATACATAAAAACTAAAATTATCTTATACCACAGAATTCAAAAAAGATAATAGAAATAGTATCTATAATGGGACAGCGTTCTTACTATTCTTACCGATTATTAGCTACTCATCATCAATACAACCTGTCGCCGGTAAAAATATAACTAAGGGCAGGTCTCCTCTCAAAATACGAAGGCTTTAGTCCAGTCCGCTAGCCAAGTGTGGATTGGCAGATTAACACTTCATCTTTGGGAATATTTTATTTTATATTATTATCCATACTTATATTATAAATGCGAAAGTGTGTCTGTCTGTCTGTCTGTCTGTCAGTCTCTCTGTCTGTCTGCTACGCTTTCAACCGCTCCCAACTACTCAACCGATTTTGATGAAATTTGGTACAGAGATAGGTTACTTCTTTAGACGCGTTGAGCACTTTTTGGTAGGGGGTAAAATTGTGGATTCGCGGCATCACCGACATGCATGTCGCCGACATGCTTGCATTATCGAAGACAAAAGGTCTTAAATATAAATATACTACATTCGAAATTAAACTTTAATGCCTTAATGTTAAGGTTTATATTTAATTTTTTTTTATTGAAAAAATATTGTTTGAATAATATTCGTTTTCACTTCTATCGGCAGTCCCTATGACTGCTAATTTTTGTTTTGTAGGTAGTGACTATTTTTTGCCAAAATAAATAACATTTTCTAAAGACCTCTCAGGCATTCATTATGTTTTCCTTCACCGTCAAAGCAAATGATGATAGTTAATTGATTTAAAAGCACACAACTCCAAGTTAGATGTGCCTGGGGTTCGAACCCCCGATCAGGAGCCTCTGAACCACTATGCAACGCAAATGGAACTGTCACGATATGGAAATACGACTGTGTTTACAATCATACGCACTGATGTTTTACAAGCCAACATTGCGGGGATAAGCTTACGTTCGTTTACCACTACTATGCCTTTTCTGAATTCTGTGTCTCAAACGCTCATTGCAAGAACAATAATTATACCCAAAAAGTAAAATGCTAAGACTAAACAAAAAAACCTAAAATAACCTCTTGAATTATTAAAAAATGCACAACAAAAGTCAAAATTACTAACTTATTATTAAAGTTAAAAAAAAGTATGTTGGTATTTTTTTCTATAGAATATTATCATTACGTAATCTATAGATTTATTTCAGACCAAGGAACTTAATTAAAAAACCAATCACAGGCCATCCAACGTGAAATCCAACGACGTTTGGTGTAAATATCATCTCAGCACCGATAGTTGGTTTGACTGTTATAAATTAATGTGTAATGCATTTATTTCGTATATTACACCTCTAGCAAAAAAAAGTGTTTACTTTTATAATTCCAGAATAAAAAGGTTAGGTATTACAGTTATACACTAAGAGAAAAAAAAAGAAAAAAAACGCACGTGAAAATTCATAAAAAGACCCATAAGGACGATCTCTGATACCTACGAGTATATTTACAACTTAAAAGAGATCGAATCGCCAACATGGTTTAAAACTAACCAATTTATTATACTCCGACCAATCAGTTATCATGCATTTGACATATATACATCTGTCAATCTTCATGTTTCTTGACAGCGAACTGTACACGAAACTGTCAAGTATAAAGTCTTAGGTACAGTTGAACGACAAGCAGTTTAGGTTACCGTTAAACTTAGCTAATTAAAATGTTTCCTATATCAAAATAAATTATTCCTTAGTGATTCCTTAGTAAAGAGATGGCCTGCCAAAAGACGTAAAATCAACTATAAAGTAAAAAAAAGTATTTCATACAAGCTCCCATACTATGCACGCGTTTTGACGCACGTTTCGAAAGAGTTGCTGATTTAATTAGTTCTCAAATACCCAATTGACGCAAAAAATGTTTTTTTAATTCTGGACCGATTCAGGTAGACTGACTCGTGCAATTCCCTTTGCTTTTTATTGGCGATCAAAGTTTAACGTATACCTTAATGAAACTTTAAGCACCTGTCGTTCAGTTTGACCTGAATGGTTATTGCGAGGGGCGCAATTTTAGTATCATAAGCTGGTACATTGCATTACACTGCGACCATGGCTATTGTTGTGATAGGCTGAATTTATGAAACTCTTGCTGGAACTGTGTATACTCGTAGACTATACTTAGATCTCTAAACTTAATAAATTGGCAGTCAAAATAATGCTATCCTTATCGACGACCTTGGATTAAAACATTTTGAAAAGGATAGCACTAGTATACTTACTTAGTTCAAGATTTGCAATGCCCTGACAGGGATTCATACCAATGTAAATTAGATATGAACGCAAATATGAAATAAATAATGTAATATAATGTATTTTTTTCTAAACTTCGGCTACCCCGCCGCCGTCAGTGTATCTCAAATTATTTATTTGCTTAAAGCAGGCAACTATCTATCCGTGCAACCGAATTAGTATCACAATCAAGCAATCTCATAATTGCGTTCAACATTAAACAGTAATATCTAAAATGCAAATTCTTAGTAGTGGAACAGTTTACAGTATGCTCTTCAAAAGGATCTGTCAAAACGATAATAACTTAATGGCCAGAGTATAGTAGTATTTTACCAATATGGCGCTTGGCCATTCCTCAATCTGGGTCCTTTGAATCTCTCTTCACCCCCGTAGCCTTGACCCCATGGGAAGTTCCTCCCACGACCAGATCTGGGGGTAGTTTTTCCTGGAGGGTAACCCATCCGGTTGTTGACGCAAACTCCAGGCCTGCATCCGTTTCTGGGTGTGTTTGGATGACTTCCGGGTAAGGGTGGCGAGGGAAATGTCTCCCAAGGTTCTGGGCCTGGTATCATGCAGCTTCCGCAGTTCCAGTTGTAGTCTCCTAGAGAAAACAGTTAAAAATTAGATAGTACTCCATTTTTTTAAATAAGACAGCACATATAAATTAGAAGATGTCAACCCGTAGAGTGCAAATATTTGAGGAAGATTTCGCTTATATTAATAAATGTATTTTGAATTTGTCAACTATAATGAATTAGACAAAAGATGAAAGACTTTTGACAATCTTTGTCTCTTTTTTCTTAAAATTGTCTCCTCCACGTTAATTCTTATGTGAAAATTCTTTATAATTGTTCTAGCTCGTGTGTGATCTATAAATTATCAGGTTATTGGCCCAGTACTATTCCACGTTGACATCGAATTGATTGGAAAATCCATGCGAAATCAGGTGGAAACCTAATGTCTATGAATTATCAGGTTATGGGCCCAGTACAATTCCGCATTGATTTCCAAGTGAAAGCCAATGAAATCACGGACAAATGGTAGTAATAGAGTAATTTGAACCAACTAGCAATACAATGAAATGCATTACATTTTAGTAATAATAATATTTATTTTACAAGTCTACCGTTTGGCCAAAATTTTGGAAGAATACCTTTACACTTCGCTCCACCGACACATCGTTACAGTTTATACAATTTACAAAGTATAGGAATTACTATAGAATAATACG
Source organism: Erebia ligea (assembly GCA_917051295.2). Lineage (NCBI taxonomy): Eukaryota > Metazoa > Arthropoda > Insecta > Lepidoptera > Nymphalidae > Erebia > Erebia ligea. The sequence goes on from OU785228.1 coordinate 17,159,253, forward strand.
ATTACTGCAAACACATTACTGGGAGGTTAGTATAAGCTTACATCACGAAATCGCTGATTTCGAACATCGAAACTCTATGACAGCAACGCTAACTCGAAACTAAACTCGATCGTTCACTAATGTACTGCCAGCGCTCCAAGCGGAAACATTATAAAACAAAAATGGTACTGAAAAATCAACTTTAAACTTTAACAGTCTTATTCCACCATAATAATATTATCATCTATAAATCGTATTACATTTTCAACGTTATGTTCTCAATATAATATAACGATGTCGAGATGTAATTTAGGGGCAAATTCGTCGGTCGTCCGTACGTCTACGTATAACGCCAGCGTCACAAATGAAAACAACGTAAGACAAACATTGGTGGTAAAAACGACTCAAAAATATGTCTTTAGGTAAATTTCACTCCGATTATATTTACAGTATTTCGATGTTAAATATTTTATCAACGTTGGCATTGCGGCACAAATCACGGCAACCCAACAACCAAGTAATATGTTCGCGTCTTCAAACTAATACAGTGCATAGAACCATTAAGGCAAAGGATCTAAACGGTTTTATTTTTAAAGACATAAGTAGATATTCTGGTAAGGGCTAAAACATATGGGACTTCAAAATGTTATATTACATACAGTATTTCGCTAAAATCTGCAAGCATAATGAAAGTAAACGGCTCATAATTCACATATTATAGCTTGACCAGTATAATTAAGAATGCTTGTGGAATGGGGCCTCCAAGGAGTTTTTTTTAATCTTATTTTCCTGGTCAAGCTTTTACGTAAATATTGTCTCTTTCGTAAACAAGGAAATGATTGGGTGACAACTGAGTCTGTATGAGAGACAGAGAGAGCGATATTGTTGTAAGCCTATGCTACAGTAACCGGCAAAAAAAAATAACACATCGAGCTTCAGAAAGAAATAATCGGCTGCTTTGACTACGAAGAGCGTCGTCTCTGTCAATCATACCTACGAGAGGTGACGTTTCGCCGCTGACTTATAACTCTGAGCCACATAGACATAAGACAAGGCTCAACGTGGGCTCAACGAAGCGGAAGCCACCGATTATTACTTTCTATAAAGCTCTATGTGCAAGCTTTAGGGTACTGTACAAGTAAAAATTTATGTTTGTGACTAGTGATGTGCCGGATCGTTAAAAATTTATATCCACGGATACGGATATAAATTTTTAACGGTACAAATAAATAAATGAATTGAATTGAATTGAACTTTCTTACTCAATCGGTGTCGGTGCGCGTGACCTTGAAACTCACTGCTATTTGGCTCTTAAAGGTGCCAAATACCTATTTGATTTTAAGAAATAAATTATAATCTGAATGGAATTTAATAGTTTTTATTGCTACCTAATCACCTATATATAGAATTTCATCTATGTATTAAAAATTAATAGGGTAAAATATCCGTAAAAGATCCGACAAAAAAGTAACGGATACGGATATCCGGCACATCACTACTTGTGACTATAGTCTGTTCCAATAGATGAGCTATTTTTTCAACTTCTATATCGTCTGCTCACGTCATTTTATATGCCACTTGACCAATAATGATGGGGATATTGAAAGTTTGTAGATATTCAAATCATTATTAGTATCCATTAAAAGTATGCTTCTGAAAAAAGCTTATTATACTGTTGAAGATTACGTAAATGATAAAAGAGCATGGATTTGACTCGCTTCAGCAATGCCAAGGACAGCGGTTACCTATGTACCTATTTACTCGTACACAATGAAATTGTAAATTATTATTTTTCAAAAGAGCAACCACCGAGTTTCTTTCTGGTTCTTCTCGGTAGGAATGTCATTCCGAACCAGTGGTAGATTCACTTAAAGATTCAAAAGCACTTTGTAAAAGTTTATTTGAATAAAAAACATTTGAATTTTCAATTTTGAATTATTGGTCAAGTGGAATATACTCGTAAGATGACGTGTCAGACGTTAAAAAGTTGAAAAAAATAGCTCATCTCTATTGGAACAAGACTTTAAGTTACTTGTATTGGCTCGCAGATCAGCAAATTTATTGGTGATTACTCTGTTGTACATATTATACTTCTAAATGACTATTACATAGTTATATCGAAGATCCGACGGGACTAAAGAAATCAATTCAAAAATATAACCTACAATTACTTATTGTTACTCGTTAGGAAAAATATTAAGTAGGTATATTATGAAGTTTTTAAACAAGGTGAAATGTAAGTAGGTACAGTAAGTCTGAAAATAAGTTTTGAATACATTTAACAAAATATATTATTATTGCGTATTACCATTATTACGTATCTGTGAAATAATTGTGGTATCACCTAAATATTCCGTTAATCTAAACATTAGAATAGCTTGCTAGCTATTCCTATGCTTAGCTACTTGTAAAAAGAAGTGCCCTTTAAAAAAGGTAAAGTAAAAGACAACGAAAATACTGTGTGACAAACATGTGTGTAACAATATATCTCTTTTGCTCTGGTTAAGCTGTCATAAGAGTTGCATTGTGTGATAAAGATAGCGATTACAATATCAGATCCAATTTACTGAATGACAAATCAACTACTGTACAGTTTGTTTCTCTTTTTCTCCTCTTCAGTAAGAAAAGGACAGAATGTTAGAGTCCACTCGAATTACGCTCCTATTTTACTTTACCTATTTTAATGGACACACAGTATTTAATTAATAAAAATAAAAAGTGAATATTCATTTTTAAATACACATTTGGAATTTTGAATCGTTTCTAATGCGTACATTATTTTATACATCTGAATAGTACCTTTACTTGGAATGAATACAATAAACTTATAAGGAAACGGCATGAAATATTTTGTCAAGCACATTTCTTTATAAATAAATCGATATCAACCTTTAACTTATCAAACCAATGAGCACGAAAGGCCACTTTTTCTAAAAAAAAAAAAATAACATCAATTGGACTGTTTCCTTTATTTTGTTTGGCCAAATTTAGAAAAACTAATACTTAATAACGAACAAAAGTAAACATAAAAGTAATACTAAATTATTGATTTTATATTATAATGTATCACTTATAATATCTATATAAAGACGGCTTTTAAGGACAGGTTTCGTGTCACACCGTTTTCCTTTTTCTTTTCCTTTAATCGCACTTAAAGGCAAATTATATTCTAAATCTAAGACATAAAAATTGTTAACGAAGCAGTAACAATATTTTTTCCAACTATAAATTAAGCATATCGTCGCTTTCAATGAAAAAATCTTCATTACGATAACATTAATGAATATAACGTTACAATATAACAATATTGAATAAAGTTATAAACAATGTCAATAACGTTATTTGAACTCCATTCATCATTGATATTCATGTTATGCTGTTATATTATGTAGTAAGTTTTCAAATCTAAATAACGTTATTTTCCAGTAACGTTATAACAATAATGAGTATTCATATCGAATTTTACAGTCCTAGATATCAAATTCTTGACAATTACTTTACAATAATATAATACGATAAACATTAACTAACAAATTAGTGTGTGGAACTATCCTATTCTTACTAAAAATCAAATATCAACTTATAGCGAATATACAATGAATTATTGATAAATCCCCATTAACTTTACAACTTTTATTCTAACCTTATCAATCTTATGATACAATAATCCCATTAAATTATCAAATAATCGCCACTCATATAGAGCTATAATTATAGCTGCACAGACGCTTCCCCTCTACGTACCTTGCGCCTTTTAACTAGAGTTGGGCCGAAATCACATCACATTCCGTGATACCGAAATTCGTTACATGAACCGAATATTCGGATACTTGCCCACTCATTTACCGCATGAGAGCTAATAATTATAACCGAAATTGGCCGTACTCATCCGAAGATAGGCTTAGGCATATATTTGAAACGAACATTCGACCGAACTTGATATTCGTCAGAATCCACAATCGGTACGGTACATCCCTTTACTATACTTTTTACATATATCATTTCTCTCTTGCTTTTAGTCAGAATTCATTGTATATTGCATTACGAAACCAAGGTAACTTTCAACAATGAGCATCGACAGTATACGCTTAGAAAGTACGCGTTATTAGGCACAATTCAATTTAAACTAGATCTAGCATACTATACCTACGGTCCACATTCGGTGTGAAAATCTAACAATGGCAAGTAGCCTATAACATACGCGTTATAACGATGGAACGGTTACACTATAATTTGTCACGTTTTCTATAGTTACATGCTACATTCAACCCATCCAACCTTTTTTGCGGCTGAGGAGTGAGAAACGAGAACGATAATAAATATAACGGTATATTCTTGAACACCACTCATTGTAGATTTTCACATCAAACCAATGATTCCATAATGACTTATGGATACATACATAATCTACTTCCTCGATAACTTTTACATTAAAATGATTAATGATAATTAATCGTATTGACTAAACTAAGAAGGGGTTACAGGATTGGATGGGTACCAGATTATGATCAAAATCTAAATGTAAAAAAGGAAAAGGTGACTGACTAACTGATCTATCAATGCACAGCTCAATCCACTGGACGAATCGGGCTGAAATTTGGAATGCAGATAGCTATTGTGACGTAGACATCCGATAAGAAAGGATTTTTGAAAATCCAACCCCTAATAGGTGTATGAAATTTGTGTACTCCAAGCGGACAAAGTTGCGGGTAGTTCCCGCAAACACGCGGCAAAAGCTAGTAAATTATATTTCTCAAACAATTATCATCATTTCCTTAGGCCGAAGATCAGAAGTAGGATAACTATTTTGCGATAATCTAGTGAACGCTCAGAGTGCAAAAAATAGGTCAGGTATCCCCAAATGTACTCGACATTTTTTGTTTTGCACTGAGTTTTGTATGGTTATGTTGACAGTATTTGGAACGTGTAGTATTCCACTCACAGCTTTCACTAGACAGACAATATCTGGGTAATATTATATTGAAGGACATAGACTAAAAATTAACTGAGCCTTGCATAGGGTAATAATTGAAGACCATTATTTTTCGTCTTTGATAGAGACATTAGTTGAAATTTTGGATGTAAGACAACAAGAATAATTATAACCAGTTACCCCCTTTGGATTTCAGTAAAGCTATTGCATTCTCTAAAAAATATCTTAATTCAGGAAAATTTACTCAAAACATATCAAAATAGAGCTCATAAATCTGGCCCCATCCATGGAAAGACGGAAGTTAAGAATAGTTAAGAAATAACACTCATAGACTCCGAAATAACTACTAAACATTCGAATCACCGTTGCATATTGTCAATGTAACCGACTCGAGTCAAAGAGAACTGTATTATTAGTCGGCAAACTGCCTTGGCAGTCGACAAACTACTATATAAGTCGATAAACTGTCTTAATAGTCGACAAACTTCCATATCAGTCGACAAACTGTCCTAATAGACGAAAAACTGTCATAAAAGATGACAAAACTGTCCTAAAAGTTTGGAAATACACCGTCAGCTAAGAAAATTTCTTCTCTAAGTTCTCAATGACTCGCGTCTTCCAAATATATGTATAAGAAACTAACACCAATACAACAAATGATGACCTAAAATCAATTAATACACCAACGCTGCAAGCATAGGAACAATTAAAATTTAAATAGACAACTGGAGCATATAAAGAATCAAAACAAAAATCAATAATTACAAATAAATAATTTGATATAGGTACTTAAACAAATTATTTAAATATATATTTCAAGAAATGAATTAATTTTGACAATATTACAAACCCAATAGCCAAAATAAAACAAGATTTGATACAAATAAATAAACAATGCGCATTGAGAATTAAAACGACCATTCTCTCTCATATATTTACCATCTACGAAGAAAACAGCATAGATAATAGAAATGGGCTAAGGTGATATAGAGGAAAACGAAGAAATAAACAAATGAAGATCCTTCAACTATTCAACATACTATTTTAGATAGATGACGCAAATATTATTTCATAAAACAGCAGTAAAATATATTACACAAATAAAATATAACGAAGCACGCTCCAATATATAAATAAAATTCTTCGACAGATTATTTATTATCTATTGCTTTAATATTTTGCAAAATAGCTTAAATAGTTATGAATATAATTTTAAATATTTAAAGTCTAACTTCTGTTTTACAGTCTAATACAATCTATTGAGCACATCATGTGGTTCATAAGCCAATATGGCAACACCGCCTGCCACACTTCAAAATATTAAATAAAGTATATCTTACGATGAATATATATAATTTTTTCATATGATTATAATAAATTGTTAATGCATGCGCACTACATGTCTACAAAATAATAGTTAGAAAAATATTATTAAAATAGATATGAGCCATTATTATCATAATATACATTTTATCGAGTCATAGTTGGTATATTTTGCACGCGTGTAATATAAAAATTAGGAATCATACTCGTCTTAATATAAATGGCTAAACAGAAAGCCACGATACAGTTCAGTTTAAATAATAATTTTTATACCCAAGTTTTATACCGATGGTGACATAATTTAATATGCCATAAAATATACGGTGTTTATTTATTCAATATGGCGGATGGTGTTGCGTATATAAAATGAACAAATTGACATTCGCACAACATATGTTAAACTAAGAATTCGTTACTCGTAGCTATGTATTTTAGTTCGTTACTAAAAGTTCGTTAATGTAGATAGTTTATGAGATTTCTTTCATAATAAACATAGACTATTATAAGCTCTATAAATATAATTTAGCAATTTCGAATATGAAGGAAATTTAATAAACGTATTAATATATCTTCTACATTATTGGTGTTATATACAAAACAAAAAAATGATGAAAAATATAATATTTCACCAAACATGATAATATAATATGACGTAGGTACTGATAAATTTATCAATTAATTATGGATAAGTCGCAGTCGCCCAGTGTTTAGGTATACAATGTACATATTATAATTATTATATATACGCGTATAGTTTGTTTACATTTTAAAACACCTTTCTGACATTAACGGTGCGCTAATTCAGCAATTTATTGAGTCTAAAAATTTATTATTCTTAAATAAATTTCGAATTTTGTGCTGAGATTCGGTCCCATAGTTTAAGAGTGAATAATAGTTTCATAGTAGTCGAAGGTATAGGTGAGAAAAATATCAATCTCTTGAAATAAGTTGTCCCAAAAATGCAGTAATCAATCATAAAATAGAAATTATTTGACGTAATAAATCGAGAACTTTGCAACATAAATTTCAATATCTAAATTTTAATTTTTTTATATTAAACTCAAAAACAATTCTCAGCATCAAAGTATATACTTACAAATACACAAAAATACACGGTAAATTAAAAACTTGTCTAATACTCGTAATAATTGATAAAAAATAACATGCTATTATCACTGAATATTATATAATGATTTATATAAATAAAATATATAACCACCAATTATCCACACCAATTTTAACTTTGTAAACATGTTTAACATTAAGGTATTACAGAAAAAGCTCTAGGGATTTCAACAGTGGAAAGGGAATCTAAGCGCAAAATAACTTTTAATTTATTATAATTTTCGTTTGTCTCAGGACTCTGTTATATTGTTTATAAAGCATTTGTTCGCTATACCAATATAGATGTTAACTATTTGATCCCAATGTGTAAAATATTAAAACTGAATAGATGCAAAAATTATCCTAATCAACTGAAAAAAGGACTTTTGATAAAACATATTATAATTTAACTATGATATAGATCAATATTGCTTATGCTTTGATATGCTATTATTGCTATGCTTTGGCTTTAATTTGAAAAAGAAAATCTTTAACCAATTGAAATAATTTAAAGCCATAAAAGAAATACATGCAAAATTAATTAATTAATGAATTGTTTGTGGTTTAATTTGACTAACTTTATACACGAAATTATGGTTATATTGGGTTGCGAATTTTAAAAAAAAAGTTACGAATTAGTTTGAAAAAATCCTATATAAACGCAAAATATAACAGAGTCGCATCCAAAACCCTTAAACACTAGACCAGTCACATAACACAACGATATTCAAACGTCCAACACGCCTATATCCTAGTGTCGGATAGGCGGAACTTTTTGCAGTACAGCCCTTTTCAAAACGGACGATGGTGTGGCATATACGCCGGCTGGTAGAACTCGCGGCGGTATCTGTTCTGCGGCTGGTACGTGTGGTAAGTGTGGTTGTATTCTTGTCGATGCAGCATGTCTAGTTGGTCGAGGCTGTGGTGCCTTTGCGGTGCCATATTGGGAGGTACTATCCGAGCAGCGTGCGAAGGTTTTTACGTGCATTAATTTTAACACAGCAAGCTTTGGACTGCCTCGTTGGTCTAGTGGTTGGCATGTTCGACTGCGGCCGACGAGGTCGCGGGTTCGAGTCATAATAATTGAGTATTGGGTTTTTCTGACTAGAAATTCTCAGTACTAGCCCGGAGTTAGGAAGTTGGCGGTGTTTCACCCCCGTGCCTTGGAGAGCACGTTAAGCCGTCGGTCCCGGATATGATCACTAACATGATAATAGTTAATAATGCCCGCCAAACCGCATAGGAGTAGCGTGGTGGGTCTGAGCTCTAATTCCCTCTCTCCTATGAGAGTGGAGGCCTGTGCCCAGCAGCGGGAAGTTAATGGGCTGTAGTGGAAGCTTTGAAAACTAAGTATTCTTTCCAAAAAACCGACTTCCAAAGCACTGTAAAGTATATCAGTAATCAGAGTTGAATCATATACACGTGACTTGATACCTACTATATGAATTCACCATCAAAATTTCGTAACTCCCTAGTGTTGAGGATTTCATGTAGGACGGTATACCTACAGCATCAGGATTGAGGATTTGGAGTCAGATTTTTTTATGGGACCACCTCGCGAGATTCCTCTAACCTCTAACCAAAAATAAATTTCAAATCGGTTTAGAAACCACGGAGATATGCACCGACATACATTAAAAATTAAAAAAAAGATACGCGCCGAATTGAGAACCTCCTCCTTTTTTTGAAGCCGGTTGAAAATATTTCTCCTTACCTCGATTTTGTTGGAAACCAGCCGCCCAACCTGCGTAGTACGCCGCTTTCTGCTTACCATGTTCTTCCGCTACCTGAAAACACGAAATTTTATTTTACCTTAAAATTTCTACCCAAGAAACATCTATATTATATACTAATATTATAAATGCGAAAGTTTGGAAGGATGGATGGATGTTTGTAACTCAATCACGCCAGAACGGCTGAACGGATCTGGATGAAATTTGGCACAGAGATAGATTATTATAGTCTGGAATAACACATAGGCTACTTTTTATCCCGGAAAATTGAAGAGATCCCGCGGGAACCAAAAAACCTCAATCCACGCGGACGAAGTCGCGGGCATCAGCTAGTTTGAATATAAAATGTTACATTTTTAGAAAGAGATTCTACAGAGAGAAGGTCTATGAAATCTGGAAAGAAGAATTGGAAATAGATTTAAGAAATATAATATAATCAATTCATAAAATATACACTAATACAAAAACAACACAAAATTGACTCTCAAGCAAGCCACACACGTTCAAGTTCACCTGATAGATCGACTTGCGCGGACGCAGCTATATACATCCACCTTAAGAGATATAATAGCAGACAAATATTCAAACATACTAAAAAGTTGTATTCAACCAAAAAACTATGTAATTATTATGACGCATTATTAATTTGATTGCACTCAAAATTTTCGCAGCTGCTTTCCAAATGCAGACCAATGAAAAAAGAAGCTCGATTTGCCATAATCCGCTATAATATACAAAACCTGTATGGTGCAACGCAATATGTGTATTGCAATTATTGTAGAGTCAATGAGGCCAATATTATTGTACACCATCTCTAATCTAAAATAAATTAACAGCTCTATTTTTATTGCTATCCCTTTCACAATACTCCCTGCGGAAAGGGGCAGTATTAGTTTTAGAGCTGTAATTTTAGTTTAGTTTAGCGATTGTGTTATACAGAAAGGCCACATTATATGTGGACAGTTCCTGAGGATGCTCTGGTGTTGCTATGAAAAGTACGTTGAGTATGTTTTCGAAGATTTGTGTGGTGTGGTGGTGGTGGTATTGAGTTGTGTATTCATGCGACTTGCATGTTTAGAAGCGATTATGCAGGCGGTGCATATATCGTGCTGAACGTTGCATAGAGATTTGTATATTTTAGCGGATTAAGTTTCTTGCTCCTTGATTATCATGGATTTCACAAAGTAACGCTATCTGTTATCCAACGAATGCAATCCGTCTGCTTGTACCCTATCGGATATCCCAATACCAGCCCCCCTAGCCAAGTTACATAATACAAACGTTTCGTATCTTTTCTCTTTCTATAATCGTTAACGCTTTAGCGAAAGCGATAAAATACGCTAACCATAGACTATTCACTTATTTTTTCTCTCCGCTAAAGCGTTAACGATTATAGAAACAGAATAGACACGAAACGCATATTATGTAACTTGGCTCGGGGGGCAGCCCTATCATGTGAAAAGTACGCGTGTAGCTTGCTTTTTTTTTGTTTTATATAAAGGCTATTTCCCATTCGCACCGTTGTATCGCTGTGCAGGCGTCGACGCAAGCTGCCACGCGGTACAGTCGCGACCCACCAACCAGGTTTAATATGGTCCTCTAAGGGCGCTGGCTAACGGTAGGGGCAAATTAGACCCCGACCCCCAGGGAGCCAATTGGTAGCATGCACAAACAAGTTCATTTACAGTTCAGGGGCGAGATGATTCACAGTTCATGGCAAACAGGCTAAACCAAAAAAGGGGTAAAACTACAGAATAGTGAAACAAAATTGGAAATCTGAAAAGTATCAAAAGCCTCTTATAAAACAGTTCCATGAGAACCTCCAATTATGCATGAAAACCAGAGCTGACATTAGAATGGCGCAAAAATATGTTTGAAATAGTCCGCTAATAGTCCAGTCATCTTAGTCAAAATTAGGTAAGAATCTCGGAATTTGAGATACCCAGCTGATTTTTTGTATAAACTTGTATTTTGGTATTCTAAAAGTTGTCTCAAAACCTACATATGGTAGGGTGTCCGCGTCTATTAAAAATTGAGGTCAAAGGTCACAAAAATCGATTTTTTGCATATTTTTTGCAAATATCTCATTTCCTATGGGTTTTTCGCTATTTGTATTTATTTTCAATATTGTAGAGAATTAAATTTCCTACAACTTTTGTATAAAAAATTTTTTTATACGTTGAATCGTTTTCGAGATAGAGGGCGGAGAGCGCGCGGTTCGAGCATAATGTAAGGTCAAACGGTATAGTCTTGTCAAAACACTCTAGATAAAGTTTATTAAGTAATTATTGATAAATAAATAATTAATAATAATTTTCATATGTTATCAACTCATCATCATCATCATCAGCCAATATGCATCCACTGTTAAACATAGGCATCTTTAAGATTGCGCCAACTTTGCCTATCCTTGGCTGTTAGCATCCATTTGATGCCAGCCACTCTCCGGATGTCGTCGCTCCACCTAGCCGGGGGGCGCCCCACACTCCGTTTGCCGAGACGCGGTCTCCACTCTAGGACCTTGCGACTCCAGTGGCCGTCAGTCCTACGGCAAACGTGACCAGCCCACTGCCACTTCAACGTGCTAACCTTGAGAGCTATGTCAATTACTTTGGTTCTTTGGCGAATTACTTCGTTTCGGATTTTATCCCTCAAAGAAATTCCGAGCATAGCTCTTTCCATAGCGCGTTGAGCGACTTGAAGTCTGTGGACTAGCCTCGGTGTCCGTGTCCACGTCTAGCCATGTCAGTGTCCACGTTTCGGCACCGTAAGTCATAACCGGCAGGACGCACTGATTGAAGACTTTGGTCTTCAGGCATTGCGGTATAGGCGACGAAAAGACTCGACAGAGTTTGCCATATGCTGCCCAGCCCAGCTGTAGCCGTTCTATCTCTTTCTCGAAACTGTTACTTCCTACTTGCAAAATTTGCCCAAGGTATGTGTATTCTTGGACAGTTTCGAGAATAGATCCGTTGACAGTAATCGGCCCCGGAATGACCAATTCATTGAACATGACCTTGGTCTTGTCAAAGTTCATCCGGAGACCGACACGTCGGGAGGCAGCGTGAAGGCTATCGAGCATCTTCTGCAGCTCTTGCAGCGAACTTGCGATGATGACGATATCATCAGCGAAGCGGAGGTGTGAAATGTGCTCTCCGTTCACGTTGATGCCTTGTTCGTTCCAGTCAAGCGTTTTAAAGACATCTTCCAAAGCATTAGAAAACAGTTTCGGGGACAGAACATCCCCCTGTCTCACCCCGCGATGCAATTGGATAGGTCTTGTAGACGCACCTTGTACTTGGACAGACATAAATGCCGAGCTATATAGGCATTTCAAAACTTCGATGTATCGCCAATCAACTTGGGATCGCTGCAAGGATTCCAGAACAGCCCAGGTCTCGATGGAGTCAAAGGCCTTCTCATAGTCCACGAAAGCGAGACACAGAGGCTGTTTGTACTCATAGGACTTCTGCACAATCTGCCTCAATGTGTGTATGTGGTCTATGGTGTGGTCTCTACAATGCACGAATGTAAAGACTTTACAATCGTGCATTGTCGAGTCAACATCTCCTGAAGATGCTACTCCTGAAGATACTACTCCTGAAGATGCTACTCCAATCTGTACTTCATTATTGTCTACTTAAATTATAATTAGTGGAAATGAGAATATAATTATAATGCAATTAAAGTTTGTCCCTTAATATTTTTTTAATTTTAGGAATGGGTTGTAAGTATTATTGAATAGATAGATTCAATTGATGAAAAAAATGATTAAATATGTATAATGTAATAGTTGATAACAAATGAAAATTATTATTAATTATATATTTATCAATAATTACTTTAATAAACTTTATATAGCGTGTTTTGACCAAGACTATACCGGTTGACCTTACATTATGCTCTAACCGCGCGCTCTTCGCCCTCTATCTCGAAAACGATTCAACGTATAAATTTTTTTTTTAAACAAATGTTGTAGGGAATTTAATTCTCTACAATATTGATAATAAATACAAATAGCGAAAACCCCATAGGAAATGAGATATTTGCAAAAAATAAGCAAAAAATCGATTTTTGTGACCTTTGACCTCAAATTTTAATAGACGCGGACACCCTACCATATGTAGGTTTTGAGACAACTTTTAGAATGCCAAAATACAAGTTTATACAAAAAATCAGCTGGGTATCTCAAATTCCGAGGTGAACTACTAAGATGACTGGACTATAAGGGCGCTGACAGACATGCGTTATGGGGCAATTTAGACCCAGACCCCCGAGAAGCCAATTGGTCGTATGCACAAACTACTGGCTAAAACATTAAAAAAGGTAAAACCAAATAGAGAAAAATGGAGACCAAAACGTATCGAAAGCTTCTTTTAAAACGGACTTCCTCCGGAAAACCTCCCAGTTGGCATGAACACTCAACCTCGTAATGGAAACAGGCATTTTAAATGGGTCCACTAACGGTATTAGATAACGCGCGGCATGATGGGGCAATTTAGATCTCCCAAGTCAATTGTTTTTTTTTTTTTTCACAAAGAAGGGAGCTAGACGATCCTCATAGACAAAGAAACGACTACAGCGATCATGAAAGGTATAGAAATATATAACATCAATTCAGTTGTACACAAAACTGAAACAAATTTGGGATTAATTAAAAACAATCTGACCTTTTCTACATGTAAGATAATGAAAAGGATGGCAATACTTTAAATAGATATGCTGTAAATCTGTATATAATTTAGTGTACAACTGAAATAGAACCAGTCCCCAATCACAGCATGCATGGCTAAGACGTGACGTTGAGTTTTTCAAAGCAAAATATGCTTGAATTTGACGAAAATCATGCTTAATGGAAAACAATGTTGCGGTCTAGGATGCAGCGCGCTTTTCACGAACATTAACATGCAGGAAGCTAAGAAAAAAAGAAGAAGAAAAGTTTCCTTATGAACAAAACTCATATAAAAGGAAGATCATGGTAAAGATCGGAAAAACAAGGTAACATAGGCTGTAATGATATAAAATATTATAATTTATACATCACTGTCAATTTAAAGATAGATACTTAGAATAGAACAGATATTATATCATAAATTACAAATAATTATATAATTTCATCAGAAATACAAATATATTAATTTAAAGATTAATAGATAGATAACATTTCATAAATCAATAACAGTTCCTGTTAGTAAAATATATTTGACTTTACCTGGACAGAATATTTGAACACCAATAAAATCACAAATTTAAATAAATTAATAAATACATTTAATACAAATAACGTTAGCTTCAGTAAAGCAAGAAGTGCAATGTTTAGAAGAATTAAAGCACAGTGTAAAGTAACAGATTAGGAAGTGAGTTCTGATTGTGCCAAATAATGTATTGACAAACCTTAACGCACAGCGGTTCCGTACCGCCTTCGGGTATGACGTTGTTAAGCGCCGCTATTGCCTCTTGAGCCTCTTCGCGCTTATCAAATCTGCAAATATATAGAAATTTTCTCATCAGTTTATTGTTAGCTTTCACTCAGAGTAGAGTGCGCTCGGCCATCCTTTACCTAAGCACAATATACCCGCAAATCCATTTATTATTGAAGTCTATGTACAATAAAAAAAACATAAATAAGATTATTGACATAAAAATACCTAGATAGATCTAGATACTCCTAACCAATCCTAATATCTTTTTGGATATGTGGGATAAAGCTAAGATACCTGACCAGGAAGTCCCAGGTATAGTATGTAAGATAAAAAATAATGGGAATGCTTAAAAATGGTTTTGTGGCTTAAGGGTTCGCAAATCTTCAGCATTAAGAAAACTTCAGGGTGTTTCAAAAAGTAAGTGCCTAAACATAAGGGGTACTACAAGGAGGTCTTGCCAGACCAGAGTTTTACCTACTCTTTACTCTTGATTATATTAATGTTAATGCTTTAGAAAACCAACCTCACAAAGGCCACTCCCCTGGGGTTGCCATTATTCTTATCCCTTAGTATGTGTTTCTGCACTATTCGTCCGTATTTGCCGAATATCGTCTCCAACTGTTCCTCGGTGATACCGCGAGGGAGATTGGTGACGTATAGATTCGTGTCCTTTATGTCTTCGCCGGACGGACGTGCGTATGATACCTGAAATCCATATAAATATTATAAATGCGAAAGTTTGGATGGATGGATGTATGTATGTATGGATGTATGTTTGTTACTCAATCACACTCCAACAGATGAACGGATCTGGATGAAATTTGGCACAGAGATAGATTATAGTCTGGAATAGCACATAGGCTACTTTTTATCCCGGAAAATTAAAGAGTTCCCGCGGGAACCGAAAAACCTCAATCCACGCGGACGAAGTCGCGGGCATCAGCTAGTAATAAAATAAAATCATTAAATTCAAACATATATTTAATCAAAAACAAAATTATTAAAAACAGTTTAATAAAATCAATCAAAAGGGTAGTCTAAATTTTGAAGTAAAAATCCAGAGCACGATCGTTAGTGTTTACCAAGAAGAGCTCAACTCAATCCGACGAAATTAGAAGAGAATATTACAATTAAATAATTATTATTGGATGATAAATATTGTACCCGCTCTTTCTCTGCACCACATCTTAAATACGAGCGCGCGTATGGTGTGCGTATGGCGCAATAATTTGTCATAATATGCATGTCATAAGTGACAGTAAGGACCTAATCTAAAGAGTTTTTAAGACTTTACGTTCGACTGTACAATGTCTGCCGTAAAGCGAATCTATCTAATCCTGAATCTGCCAAATAACGAATCTGGAGAGTCCAGTTTCTGGCCAATACCAAGTTAAGGTGCTGAAGGTCTTGACTCCTTTCCATTTTGGAACAGTTTTTTGCTCGAACAAGTGCAAAATGTTCAAACGTACCTTTAACCGCTTATTTCTGAGCTGGTAGCCGTTGAATGTGTCGATCGCTCTCGCCGCGTCCTCTTCCCTTGTGAAGTTTACAAAACCGAAGCCGTAACTGTAGCCAGTCTGAAAATAAAGAGACATTCAATAAAAAATCAAAATAAAAGGGTGTGTGTGCAATTCACACATCAGAAAAGTAGCCTACGAGAGAATGAGATAAATATAACTTGTATTCTAATTCTCTCGCAGGCAAAATCCTATATTATGTTAATCTCTTTTTGGTGTCGCTTTTTCGTTAAATTTTTTCGTTTCGTTGAATTTTCAAATCACAACGATTCTAAAGAAGTTTCACTTCAAAACACCTTGTTCTAAAAAATCAAGACCAAAAAACATAATTTAGTTGTAAGAAAACCAGACCATAATCTTTTGAGATATCATTCTTCATTTGTTTCAAAAATTCAAAAAGGTGATGTGCAATTCAATAGGAACAATACCTGAGTTGAAGAATTATATGGTACTTAGTCATGATTGTGATAAGTCCTTTACAGTCATACTCTATAAGCAGCAGAAATTTGACTATAAGATTGGTCCTGCCTAAATGCAACAGCTGGAGATATAACCTGACTTATACCCGGTTTAAATATAATAACTTCGTCCTTCATAACTCTGCAGCTCTCAATAGGTCCTACAGTCATAAACATGAAGTACAGGTCCTTCTCGGTCACGGTCTGCGGTAGAAAGTTGACTAGCAGATTGGTCCTACTTAACGCCACCCGCTGGAGATATGACGTAACTTATGACCAACTTTAACTATAAAAACTTCACTAACCTTAAGGGACCGGCGACCACCGCTCGCAACTTCTACTCGAACCGCAAATATAAATTTGCCGGTATATTGCTATCCCTATTTGGCTGAAGGCACATGATCGCGTGCAAGCGCGATAGCAATATGAGCGTACAGAATTTGTTATACATTTAGTCTTGTTCCGTGAATACCAAAAATGATGAATGAAAAATTGTTGTGTTTTTAACTTCGTGTTGTTATTCTGTAACTTGACAATATAGGCTATGTTCCTGATCAATTAGTACGTGAGATATCGTTGGTTTTAATATGAAACAAATAAGGAGAAAACATGTCGTTTATGTCGCAAAAACATGCAAAACGCAATGTGCTTACATTTAATTTTGGGAAAGTATTTTGGAAAAATAATTATCCAGGGACCTAGATAAATACAAGTTCAATCTTAATAATCGCATAATATGGAGGAAATATGCTCGAATTACTAATTATTTTGGTATTACGTTTGTATGAGCAATTCACCCTCCGCTGGCGCCTTAAAGCAGCGTTGGACGACCCCTCCACTAGGTGAACGGACGATCTCAAGCGAGTAGCTGGGAGCCGCTGGAAGCAAGCGGCACAAGACCTTGTTCTGTTGAGATCCATAAAGGAGACCATCGTCCAGCAGTGGACGTCTATAGGTTGAGACGACGACGTTGACTAACCTTAAAGTCCTTCATAACTCTGCAGCTCTCAATAGGTCCTACAGTCATAAACATGGCGTACAGGTCTTTCTCAGTCATGGTCTGCGGTAGATAGTTGACTATCAGATTGGTCCTGCTTGTGTCGCCGCCCGCGGACGAAATGCCCCCGCCCTCCGACATACTGCCCCAACAACGCACGCTTGGGTGATGTCGACCTCGGTATTGCTGTTGTATTTGCTGGAAAGAAAGAAATACATCCATATCCATTCTAATATTATAAATGCGAAAGTATGTCTGTCTGTCTGTCTGACTGTCTGCCTGCCTGAATTTGGCCTGTTCGTTTCCGCCGTGCCTCGGAGAGCACGTTAAGTCGTCGGTCCCGGTTATTATCACTAACATCTGATATTATTGTTTGTAACCTGAAATAAGAGTTGAGTTTGTAAGAGTTGAAACAGTACTCTTAATATACGGAAGGACATGGGAACCCACCGCATTATTATCCCAAGAAAACCCCTGCCATTATGTGATTAATAGAATGGGGTCACGACCCTCAGCACTGAGGCGTACAACGCAGAGAGAGATGAGTTATGAATTTATGATGTTTTTGATTATGATAATTGCTTGATAAAAGTGGTGACAGCAATAATTATTGTTTAGATAGCTGACTTCCTTGGTGGTCACCTGTATGCCCGAGAGTTCTTCATTATGTTCTTCAAAAGAGTCGAAAATGTGTAAATCCAAACTTGACCAGCGTGGTGGACTATGGCCATACTCTTCTTATTCTCAGAAGAGACCCGTGCTCAGCGGTGAGCCGGCAATGGGTTATAGTGGTGGTGGTACAATAGCTTTAGCCTACGTACTTTTGATTTTGGAGCGTATTATTACTTCTATAAATCATCTCTACCAAAATTTAACTCTATTTAAAACCAAAATAAAAAACGCACGTCCGATGTTAAGGCTCGTGTATTAATTAATAATTAATCAGAGAGTTACATCGCTCATACGGTGTCCATAATCCATAACCCGTTGAGCTTGCTGCACGTGCAGCTTCTTTAAATTAGCGTACATATACGTATGTAATCTAGAGCTGACGCGCCATGTGTAACCATAACTACATAGTAAAAACCTTCTCTAAACAATAACACAATACCACGAGCGAAATAGCTAAAAATACCTAGGAACATCAATTTACTTTAAGTTTTATTTCCATTGTAATACGAAGCATTAGCAAAGTTGTAGTAGGCGGCGCGATCAATTGCCTTACCACAAGATTTTAAACCAATTCGAATTCGAGCGTCGAAACTATTTGGCGTCATAGTAAAATGGACCCAAACAACTCAGATTTAGAGTCACAAATTGAGTACCACCGATTTAAAGTCGCATCGCGAAAGTCAAGAGGAAAGCTTGAAACGTTGGCTGTGGATGGATACATGAACGAACTTGAGCTCTAAACCAACGTATTTATAGGGTTCATTTTAACAATATTTTATCAGCACCATCTGTAAGTATGTGACCAATTTTGAAAGTGATATTTAACCAACTTCTAACGTGAAACTTTGCAAATATACCTATGTAGGTAGTGGCTTAATATCGACAATAATTTGGTTCCATCGAGCTGAAGAACCAGAAGGTGGATAGTGGAGCCCTTCAATGGCTTCTAAGTTCTCGTAAACCCCAGGAATTGTTTTTTTAAACTACGTATTATTACTTTAACGCCAAAGAGTTCCGATACTCGAATACGCTCAACATCGGTATGATTTTAAATCTGGTGGTAAGGGTACAACTACAGAATAAATAAAGTTATTCGCCCGAACACAATATAAAAGGCCGCGCCGTAATCCGCCGCATTTCCGCAAAGGCTCAACAAACAAAGTTTCGCATTACCGCGACAATATGTCAATTCGCATGCCGTTAACATTACAATCCGAAAACTGGGTTAAGTCTAAAGACCCTGACTCATAATGGAACGTTTTTGTAATATACGAGAGACCCCGGCAGGGTTAGTTAAGTTTATAATTTGAGAATTTTCTCTGGTGTGCCGTACCCCTAACAGGTTCAGGACATGACAGTTCTATTAAACCCATACCTACCCCTAATCGGTTTTTACACGGCATTGCATGGGAACGCTAAATCGCTTGGCGGTACGTCTCTACCGTTAGGGTGATAACTAGGCACTTCCGAAATCCGAACTATCCCATCAGACCCGACAAGAGAAAATTCGGAAATAACAGATTCTCAAATTGAACCTGCTGAGGATTGAACCTGGGACGCTCGAACCCGCGAACATCATTCTGTACCATCACTTACCTTACCGATCAGATCGCAATCAAGGGCTAACTTGTAGCGGAATAAATAAATAAAATAACCTACGCCTCTGATTATGGGAAAGGAAATCGTAATTGTGATCGTTTGTCAAACGATTAATTCGACCTGTTCAGGGAGTTCATAGATGCTTGCACGTCAAAAATCATGTACATATGAACTCCTTAAACAGTTCGAGTAATACGTTTTTACGATCAAATGTTTACGATTTGCTTAGACAATTGGGGTTCTGATGGGTAGACCCATTAGGGCTTCGCCTACTCCGACACGATCATCGGCAGTTCGCCCTTTTGTTATGAAAACAATAGCAATCATCGCGTATCGGCTCCAAGTGGCTCAGAGGTGCTTGCCAAGAGCTCGGGGATCGAGAGTCGCATAAAATAGTAGCTACTCCACAACACTACCTACTTGTGGGTCACGGTCTTAACCCAGTTTAGTTTTTCGTTTTTGTAATGTTTATGGCATGTTCGCGTATTGGCACGACATCCGGTAATACGGAAGTTACTGCTCTTGAAATAAAAATGACAGAAATTTAGGCCAACTCATAAGAGGCCGAAGTCTCAACAACCAGGCCATAGCTACATTTTATACCATCCACCATCTCATTACAGCTCATCGCCGGACGCTCACTAGTCACTACTGACCACGAGTCGCCTCTCACTACTGACCACGAGTCGCCTCTCACTACTGACCACGAGTCGCCTCTCAGCTCTCACTACTGACCACAAGTCGCCTCTCACTACTGACCACGAGTCGCCTCTCCCTACTGAGTACTGACCACGAGTCGCCTCTCACTACTCTTCTAGAAGAGTAGTGAGAGGTGATTAAATGTCTTCTAATGTTTGTGTAATGTGTTGTAATGTGTGTTTTGTATGTGTAATTCCTAGGAATGAGAAGTGTTTTGCAAAGACATTTAATATTATTTTATAATACGTGTTTTGGCCATAGTCCACGACACACCTTTGAGAACATTATCAAGAACTCTCGGGCATGCAGGTTTCCTCACGATGTTTTTCTTCACCGTTATAGCAGTGATACCTAGTTATTTATTTCCAAAAACACACATAGCTCCGAAAAGTTAGACGGGTTCGAAAACGCGACCACCATATAAAACACTAGGCTATCGCCGCTTTAATACGCACAGCCAAAAAAAACTGCGGGTCTAACGGCTTGGCGTCAGATGCATTATTAATGAAACAAGTAACAAATGCATTAGTAACTTTATAGAGAAGCAACCTCCATTTACATTGGAAGGCTGCCAGTGCTCTTGTCTGCTGTCTGCTACAGAGCGTACGCGCGACTGTACTATCAAATAATGTGAGTATTTATACAGCTTTTTTTTGTTAACTGTACCAACCTACTTAAAAGCCCAGGAACTACTTAATCTAGCAGAAGTCAGAGTACGAGTTTCGGCTACAATGTGACAAATTGAAATGTTAAACGGCTTTCTTGGCAATCTGTACCAACCTACTTAAGGCCAGGGTAACAGGTACCCAATAGGCAAACGGTCATGGAAATCCGCATTAGAAATTCCGCTATAGGGCGCAGATCAAACAATACAGGAAAGCGCCAAATTTTTGCAGGCCAAATAATGAAGAAAATAGGCACATGAAGTGTTTTACCACTGGCAGAATTCCACATTGTCAACCAATTTTTAATTTGGTAATCACACAGACGTGTATAAGTATTAAGAACACTTTGTTGGTATACACATAGACAAAGAGTTAATTTTTGTGTCTGTATGTCTGTAACATCATAGTGATCTTAAATAAGCGGATTCAAATTCCTTTTAATTCAAGATGGTTCATTCAAGAAATATCAGTAAAATGAAAACTTAAAATTTCAAATTTATTACTGGGCTTAACCTTAACCCGGCGTCTCTGCAATCGGGCCTAAAATAGTTATTTGTGTTACATGGGGCCAAAGAAAATTTTTGTTCCCCGAGGGCGCTATTTTGAATTCAGAGCGAAGTGAAGGATTCTATAGTAGAATCCCGAGCGTAGCGAGGGGTTCTAAAGTAGAATCCTGAACGTAGCGAGGAATTCAATATACGCCGCCCGAGAACAAAAAATTTCGCCCCGAGTGACACACACTATTTTTCATCATTACGTATGAGAAAAAGCTAGGAGTATCAACCTACTATGTATGGACATTACCTATACGTTAAGCACCAATCAGAAGATACTCCTATCAACCTTCTATGTAATTGTATAGACATTATTTAGACGTATATTTAAAGTTTAAATAAAATGTAAAGACGTATATCTGATCAACAAATTGATCACGTGACTTCGGACCAATCAGAAGAGAGAAATGAAAAGTCCTATGGGCCTACAAGTTACACTTTGGTCCCGCTATCCTCTGAAGTCTGAAGCCAATATGCGTTTTTCGAATAGGTATGATGAAAAATATATTGTTTCATTCATTTGTACGTTCATTAATACAAAATAACTTACATTATGAACTTTTTTGCAGCAATAAATCACTAGAACGTAATACTTAATACAATTCTAAACAAGAATAATAGATGTGAACAAACTAAACCACACTGCACATAAATAAATGCAATAATGAAAAAATTTGATCATCTCGCTTCAAACAAATAACAAAAACTAAACATTGTGCTGAAAGCAGCCTACCAGATTACTATGTAAATCTAGTTGGCTGTGATAACTTTTTAAAGGTAGGTAACCTTAGTTAGGTTTACATCCTTTTTTACGGTTTTGTACAACAGGGAAACCCCTAATAGTTTACCAGTCTGTATGTACCCTTAACACAAGATTTGAAATCATACCAATGGAGAGTGTATCCGAGCGTCAAAACACTTTACCTTTACAGGTCAGACTTCGAGTCAGTCACAAAATTAGTGATAAAAGTTGGCAAAATTATTAAAACGATTATCAGACCTACAAAAAGTCTGATGTGGATGGAGGGCCCTTGGCCTGTGGTACTTACTTGTGTGAAATTAAATCTTGTAAAAAAAGCCTTTGGAATATTAAAAAAACAGGCAGAAATACATTCACTAGGGACAGATTTGGTCAAAAATCAAGTGCATTGTTTAAAAATTCAGAATTATGGTACACAAGCGGATGCCCGCGACTTTGTCTATGTGTATTGAGGTTTTTTGGTTCCCGCAGGAACTCCTTAATTTTCCATGATAAAATGTAGGCTATGTGCTATTCCAGACTATAATCAATCTCTGTACCAAATTTCATCCATACATCCGTCCATGCAAACTTTTGCATTTATACTTAATATTAGTATGGATAATACTTACATTTTCTAGTGAATTAAAGCCTCTGTCCCAGCTGCTGACCGGGGTCCCACCAAACAGGTATCCTGGGTAGCGGTCACACATTTATCAATCTTTCAATGACTTGACCCCAAAAAAGCTAGCACCACACTTATCTTGAGCAAACACTCTATAACCACATCCTTAAAGCCATTGTACACAATTTTGTACTTCCTTAATCCTAAATTGTAGATAATATCTGTAACAAAAAAAAGCTTACCTAAAATAACAGTAGCTTAAGATATCTTCTCCTTAATCTAAAACATTCTGCTTAAGTAATCAAAGGAATTCTAAATTATTCTAGAATACAGCAAAGAATGCTAAATCAAGCAAGCCATGACCAGGTTAATGACCTTAACCCTATATGAAGCAAATATATATGCACTACTAGCTGATGCCCGCGACTTTGTCCGCGTGGTTTAAGTTTTTTTTATTCCTGCGGGAACTCTTTAATTTTCCGGGATAAAAAGTAGCCTATGTCACTCTCCAGGTCCTCAACTATACCCATATCAAAAATCACGTCGATCCGTTGCTCCGTTGCGGCGTGATTAAAGGACAAACCAACAAACAAACACACTTTTGCATTTATAATATTAGTATGACTAGATGATGGCTGCGAATTCACCTGCATGGAATAAGTTTTTTTTAATTCCTGCAGGAACTCCTTAATATTCAGGGATAAAAAGTCTATGTCTAAGCCTATGTCATTCGCAATGTGATTGAAGGACGAACCAACAAACAAACACACTTTCGCATATATATAATTTTAGTATGACTAGATGATGCCTGCGACTTCGTCCATGGATTTGTGATTTAAGAATCCTGTGGCAACTAACTGATGTTCTAGAATGAAAAGGTATAGCTTACATACCAGAGACTAGACACATATAAAAATTTCCAAATTTTATTTTAATCGAAGTAATTTAATTCACTCAATGACTTTGTCTAGTTCTTTTATAAAATCACCTAAAATTGTTACCAATATCTAGATAGCTATAAACATATTATATTTTGAAAATAGTAGCAGCAGAGTTCCTTGCTAGCTCTTATCGTTATAATCCGTTTTCTGAACCAGTACTTACTGTCCCCATATTCTCTAACCCAGTGGTTATCAAAATATGAAAATACACAAGAAATATTCTTATCCATTGAAGGTTTGCTATGAAAATGTTATTTAAGTCATAGGAAACCTTCAATGGAGAAAAAAAATTATGTCAGTGGCTTTCATTTTTTGATGGCCACTGAGTAAGAGAATAGAGCTACTGGTAGATGTT
This sequence comes from Erebia ligea, assembly GCA_917051295.2. NCBI lineage: Eukaryota > Metazoa > Arthropoda > Insecta > Lepidoptera > Nymphalidae > Erebia > Erebia ligea. The sequence goes on from OU785228.1 coordinate 17,183,569, forward strand.
TAAATTATCACAAGTTAAATTACACAAAAACCTATTTGGTTGCAAAATAATTATTCAGTAAAATGCTCATACATTTTGTAATTTCCAAAATATTAGTTAAACTGTTAAACTCAATTAAGTATAATATACCTACTTATCAAGATTAAAATCTACTTACGTATCAATAATTATTGATATAGTAAAGAACATAACAGAATAGGTACTTGCAACACAAAATTCCAACTACATTTAAAAAAGTAGGTAGCTAATCTTTTAGCAAACTACTAGAGATGAATACTATTTATTAAAAGCCCCAAGCTTAGACTTAGCAAAATGTAATGCTAAGTGTTTCAGGTTGACTAGGTGTTTTATGTAAAACATGTGCACTTTTCATCGTAACGTTCGTAATTTTATTAATTCGTATTGTCAATTGGGAACCCATACAACAAATATGAAGCCTCTCAAAATATAAATAGTAACAAATCTATGGAATAATTTACACTTTGATTGATAGTAAAATACTATATTATGCATAAAAACGCCTAAATGATAGAAGTCCATCAGCAAATAAATAGGATCTAAGCTTTGATTATATACTCCCAAGGATCTAAGCATTTATTTGAAACATTAGCATGAACAATTTTAGTTTAAAGAAGAAGGCACCTATGGAACATAGATATCTAAAAGAATACTTACAATTCACACTTTGAAACTGTAAGAAATATTTAAGATAAATTTGGGTTTTATCAGGATTATATGCGATTTTCAATAGCGCTTCCAATTCTGCTTCCAATTCGGAAATTGTCAGTCAGAGTCTAGAGATGTCATCCAATTTTTTTTTAATTTTTGCCAACGCCGTCTCTATTCTATGTCTTTGTCGATGGCTTTCCACCTGGCTTGGAAAGTTGGAAGTGAGTGGGTAGGTAGGTCAGGATAAACAATACTAAACTTACTTATTGGTAGGTACCACAGACATCTGACATATGTAGGTACCTAACTTTAAATAAGCCGGGCCTCCTGCGTGTGTTTTACGCTGTGGTTTTACGAAAACATCTGAACAAAACTATTGGTTTGGGGTGCGTTCCGAAATACACTGAGAGCAAAGTCCCCAGTAAAGAGCACTGCCAGTGCTCGCACTTCGCAGTGCTTATAACGGAACACAGTACACACACTTGGTTTGTTGTCTCCTGTTTTGTTTTAAGGTTTTTAAAAACATTAACTGTCAGACGAAAAATAGGTGTGCTCCATTATAATAAGTCTATGGTGTGCTCCAAGAATCTGTGATCTTTCTTTAACTTTCTATTTTTAGAAAATTATATGTAGGAATACCTCCATGAGGTAATCAATGGTAAATACCTAGGTATTTTATGTCCGTCTCCTTCCGTCTCCGTACTTAATACTCTCTACCACAGATATTCTCTTTATAACTCTGTGCTCTCTACTAACTATAGACCAGGGTAGAAGCCTTTAAAAATAATAAAAAGTGAAAAAAAATAATAGTAGGATGAAACCCATTAGAAAAGGAGGGGAATATTATAAAAATGAAAGGAAAATAATTTACGGTCGATCTGAGGTCGGGAAGGGGATGGGGGGGGGGGGGGGGGGGGGTTTTAAGGGTAAAAAACGGTTTTTCTCGATTTCCGGCAAAACTAAAAGTCCTATCGAAAAAAGTCAAATGGCAAAGTTGTAGGTAATAAAAAGATCTAAAACTTCAAAATTTATGTGAAAAATTCAAAAAACCAAGTTTTTGATTTTTTATTTTTATCTTTTACAAATAATTTTTTTTTTAACGAAATTTGGTGAAAACTTACCTTTTTATGTCCCAAATACGCTGTAATTTATTTGAGTAAAAATATTTATTTTTTCACCTTATTTTGAATTAATATCGAAAAAGCACCCTAATTTTCAATCGAAAATTCACCCGTCAAAATATCAGCTTTTTTCAAAAAGTTGGTATGTTTTCTGTTCGTTGAAATCTCTACTTTCCGATGGTGAAAAAAAATATATATGTTACTATAGTAAATCTCAGAAAATGCAAAAATCGAAAATCGAAAACTCGAATTCGAAATTTTTTTTAAAATTATTATAAATCATTTTGAGCTATTTATTAAAATTTACACTTTAATTACTCGAAAAACGTTAGATTACATAAATATTAATTTTATTAACTTATTTGTTTGTTAATTATAGTAGGTAGTATATTTTGATTTGCAATTTTTTTTTAATCAATTTAACATGTAATCTAACGTTTTTCGAGTAATTAAAGTGTAAATTTTAATAAATAGCTCAAAATGATTTACAATAATTAAAAAAAAAATTTCGAATTCGAGTTTTCGATTTTCGATTTTTGCATTTTCTGAGAAGATTTACTATAGTAACATATATATTTTTTTTCACCATCGGAAAGTAGAGGTTTCAACGAACAGAAAACATATCAACTTTTTGAAAAAAGCTGATATTTTGACGGGTGAATTTTCGATTGAAAATTGGGGTGCTTTTTCGATATTAATTCAAAATAAGGTGAAAACATAAATATTTTTACTTAAATAAATTACAGCGTATTTGGGACATAAAAAGGTAAGTTTTCACCACAGATAAGAGAATCAAGGGAGATATGCTAAGGGGGCGTGGTGCGTGCGAACTCATCAGGTCATAAATAGACATAATTTCGGTTTTTGTCTTTAATCGGACGTCATTCAACGATCGCTTCACTTCTCTCGGTTTTTAGCAAAATGCCGTGCTGTTCAGTGGTTGTTTGTAAAAATTCAAGTAGCAAAGTGAATTACATGAAAGATGGCATCTCATTTCACACGTAAGTATAAGTATATTGTTGTAATTACCCATAAAAACCAATAAAACATTATTTAGTGGTATCAAAATTTAATAAAGTGACAAGTCTATTGCCCGTTTGCACTAAACTCAAGTTAGGCTTGTCCTAGTTAAGATACACCTAGGCTTAAGAACGGCCTAGCAAAAAAATTCGTTTGCACTGACAGTCTTGTCCTTGCTGTGTCGTAACTTAAGCATTGCCTAGTTAGGCATCTCTAGGAACGAATGGAATGAATGATTGTTTATGGTTTTTTAAAAAAAATATATCTTGCAAAGTAATGTAAACACTAGAATATTTTTTTACCTTATCTTGTCATAACCTCAGGCATGAGTTGAATAGAGACAAAAGCTAAAACATTGGTGTATTTTATTTTATTGGTTTATATATTGCACAGGTGACATTATGTACGAGGAGTTGAAGGTTATTTATTTTAGGGGATTTTATAAATCAGCAATTAAAATGGAAAGACAAATAAATAAATGTAAAAGAACTGCCAATTTTACGGCAGAGGAGAAGTTGCGGTTTGTACGGTTGTTGTGCGAAGAAGGGCAGTGCATTATTTCCAAAGTTGCACACGATACTGCATCAAATAAAGAGAAAGAACAGGCTTGGGCAAAAATCACCCAAATTCACAATTCCCTGTGGTGACATAATGAGAAAGAAGGAGAAAGAATCTAATAAATCTTGTGCCATTTTGCTTGTGATCAGTGTAGTGTTCTACCTAAATAACAATAACAATCACAATAACAATGTAGGTACTCTGTGGTTGTGATACCTATCAACCACAGAGTAGGTACATATCAACCGTGAGACCAATAATAATTAATGACAACAAAATGGTCCACAGCAAGTCCACAGACTACAAAAAATTCAACTTAAGTATCGCCTACGCTTGGGCGCTTACTAATCGGGCTCATAAAGTTAGGCATCTCCTATGTGGATTTAGGAATGGCCTAAGGTTAGTGCAAGCTTTTTAAACGCTAGGATAAGCCTAAACAAGTTGGGCAGGAAATTAGGCGATTCCTAAGTTTAGTGCAAACGGGCATATATCTCATTATGAACAAAAACCATTGCTTGCTTAGTAGAAGTCTATCAATGAATCGGCCGGTCTTACGACTCAATGGTTATGTGTTCTTTACCGATTCTTTCACTAGCACGATAGATAAATTTCCGTGGTACCCTAGAGATGTGACGATGTAAATACGAGTACATTGTTGTCGATATTTTAACAACCAAACTATGATCTGTGATACAATAATTAATAGTACCTACTTAGTAAACAATAATTGCTATTTTAACGTTTAAACTATCGCGAGTAATATTCATTATAACTATATTTTTAGTTATAATTATTACCATTTTTAGGGTTCCGTACCAAAATGGTAAAAATGGAACCCTTATGGTGCGACTTTCCGTCCGTCCGTCTGTCACAGTCGATTATATCTATAACTCGATTATCTATAGTCGATTATCACAGTAACTATTAAAGCTATCGACATGAAATTTGGAATAGTTGTGTATGTTTTGACGACCTCCGTGGCGCAGTGTTGAGCGCTGTTGCCTTAACGTGCGGAGGTCCCGGGTTCGATCCCCGGCAGGGTTTGGAAATTTATAATTTCTGAATTTTCCCTGGTCTGGCCTGGTTGGAGGCTTCGGCCGGGGCTAGTTACCACCCTACCGGTAAAGACGTGCCGCCAAGCGATTTAGCGTTCCGGTACGATGCCGTGTAGAAACCGAATAGGGGTATGGGTTTAATATAACTGCCATGCCCCTAACAGGTTAGCCCGCTACCATCTTAGACTGCATCATCACTTACCATCAGGTGAGATCGCAGTCAAGGGCTAACTTGTAGTGTATAAAAAAAAAAATAGTGGCTTAACATCATACTACTACAAGCCCCCCCCCCCCCTTTTTACTTTTCATAATAGGTAGTCATTGTCAAAAACCCAAATATTAAGAAATTGAGCATCGATAAATCCATTTTAGTCAACCACTATTAGGACATCGACAACGTTTAACGTTTGTGTGTGAGTAAGATGCATGGTGATTGAAATTGAACGCTGTATACTTAACAATAAAGTGTAATTTTGCACAGCACATCAACAACGTTTGACGTTTGTGTGAGTAAGATGCACGGTGATTGAAATTGAAAGCTGTATGGTAAACAATAAAGTGTATATTGGTTCGTGCTTCATGCACTTACCTATCGGTATCCGTGTGTTAGTGCGACTTCATCTATTATTTTTATTTAGTTGCATGTGTATTGGTAGCGAGTGGTAGGGATAAGCTGGCGACAGCAGGTTTCTATACAATTTGGTTCATAAAACATATCTCCCTTGATTCTCTTATCTGTGGTTTTCACCAAATTTCGTTAAAAAAAAAAATTATTTGTAAAAGATAAAAATAAAAAATCAAAAACTTGGTTTTTTGAATTTTTCACATAAATTTTGAGGTTATGTGAAAAAAGTGTAAATACAAAAGTTTTAGATCTTTTTATTACCTACAACTTTGCCATTTAACTTTTTTCGATAGGACTTTTAGTTTTGCCGGAAATCGAGAAAAACCGTTTTTTACCCTTAAAACCCCCCCCCCCCCCCATCCCCTTCCCGACCTCAGATCGCCCGTAAATTATTTTTCCTTTCATTTTTATAATATTCCCCTCCTTTTCTAATGGGTTTCATCCTACTATTATTTTTTTTGGTTTTAAAAATTATCGACCCTGGTCTACTATCTCTGTGTCAAGTTTCGTCATGATTACATTTTGCTTAACAATGGCATGTTGTATTTTTAGATCTATCTATCATAATATCTACTATCATTATCATCATCATCAGCCAATAAGCATCCACTGTTCGGCATAGGCATCTTTAACCCCTTACTGCATGGATTTTTTTTTTTGGCTGAAAAAAATTTATGTGGTAATGTTGCCACCAGAGAGTCTACATAAAATTTAAAAAAAATCTATCTTATGTATTTTTGGAAATAATGACCAAAAACTGCTAATGCCAAATGTGGCATTGTATGCAGTTATGGATGTAATATCCCATTTTCCACATATGGCATTGTATGCAGTAATAGTTGGCAGTAGGTACATGTAACGTGTACCTAATATGACAAAGCTTCACTTTATTCACGTAATCAGGTTTTATACAACAAAAGACAAAAATAAGATTATTTATTTATTTAACAACATTTTTTAATTAGGAATATTTACTCTTTTTAAATTCGTTCGTTCTATTATTGATAACAATCCGGGTATCTTTAAATCAAGAGTGAATAGGCATATTCTAGGCAAGCGCGTCCCATCTTAGGCTCGTAGTCAGACAAAAGTAATGGATCGTGATTCGTGATACTCAGGTCTCCATTCCTCATCTTCAGAAAGATCTTCATCATCGCTCCCATCTGGAATGTTTACTACGTGAACTTGTTTGCGTCTCGGCATAACTCTTCTGTAAGGTAAAATAAAGAGCAAGATAACGTATAAACTATTTTTGCGGCTTTTCGCAACAGCTAAGATCCTGTGACCACCTTCCGTCTCCATCATCAGGCCAGTTAAATTGTAGGTACCTACTATTGCATTATAATCGGGTTTACATAATCAATTGCATTTACAAGACACATAAAAGCACATCTAAGAAAGCTCATACATTAAAAATTATAGCAGTACATCTTATTGCATACTATGCCATATATGGATTTTGATCACTCTGCATACTATACCATATCTGTCACACAAAAATTTCCACACCTGCATACAATCCCATATCTGGCAAAACAATTCAACAACATAAATATCTCAAATCATGCACGCCAGTCTTGATTTTTTCTGTCTATTGGCTTGACAATGGACCATCCTCTGACCCAAAAAAAGAAAACCTACACATTCATTGCGAAAAACCATCGAAAACCCCGCGCAAAATGGATCGACTTACCTCTACTCGACCGTCGGTAAATGAACTGACTTTCTTGTTTTTTTATTGGTGTTGGACACCATACGTCATCACAAATGTCAAAACGTACTACCGCTTTATTCATTTAATGTGGCCACAGATGAAAAACATGCACCAAATTTAAATTATATCTTGAAAATCCCTAATGCCCGATATGGCATGCTATGCAGTAAGGGGTTAAGATTGCGCCAATGTTGCCATTGGCTGTTAGAAAGGTTTGCATCCATTTGATCATGATGCCAGCCACCTGCCACTCTCCGGATGTCATTTCTCCCTTTGTTTCTCCACCTAGCCGGGACCTACCCCACCCCAACCTGCAAAATATTGATATTTTGTAATAAAAAAAATACTAATCGATAGATTTTCAATAGCTCAATTCAACTACGTTGTCCTTTAAAATTGCTCACCTTTAATTGTTTAATTAAAAATCAATAAAGTCGTTGAAAAAAAATTCATTCCATACTTTCAAACTCCTATATCTTTTGATGTATACATTATTTTAAATTACTCAAAGACCAAAGTGTTAAAAAACTGCTCAAGTTGCATTTATAATATTGCTCAAGTACATACAAGTTACATATCAAATAGGCTCCGCCAGAAGACTCGCTCCGTCGCCCCTTCAATTAGCTTCACCTACTCAACCTTCGTTCAGGACCTCCTTCGCGAGCTTCTGGCTTCGCGCTTCATAAAAACACTCTAGGCCCTAGAGGTAGGGCAGACAAGACTACGTGGAGTCGAATTTGGCCAATTCGGTTCTGTCACACTATTCGACAGTCTTCTAGCGTAGCCTATTTGACAAGTACCTAACTTGTATGTGGTACTTGAGCAGTTATAAATGCAACTTGAGAAGTTTTTTAACACTTTGAGTAATTTAAAATATTATATACATCAAAAGATGTAGGAGTTTGAAAGTATGGATAAATAATTTTTTTTTCAACGACTTTATCGATTTTTAATTAAATAATTTAAGGTGAGCAGTTATAGAGGACAACGTAGTTGAATTGAGCAATTGGAAATCTAGTATTTTTTTTATTACAAATATCATTATTTTGCAGGATGGGGTAGGGTAACTCTAGCCGGGGCCCGGGCAAAGGGCCCGGGGGGGTTAACTAACTTTTGACATCAAGAGAGGCGCCATCTCTGCAACATCTCTGGACTCTGGCTGTGATCTCTGGTCTGTGCTTAGGTCTGTGTCCCTGGCTCGTCATCATCATGCCACCACATGCCACTCATCATCTCATCTCTTGTCTCTGCCATTGAGCGCCACAGACCAGAGACAAGTTAACCAGAGAGACAATTAGTATTACAGATTGTTGAGCGCCATTTTGTTTTCGCCAAGCTTGGGGTTGTTTGCAGAGTTGTTTGAATGAATTCTACAATTCTTTCAAATGCTATGTGTTTTGTGATTGAACTGTGCGTAAAAATGCAATCATAATTTGATCAAGTGTACGAAATAAACTTAGGATATTTGTAGGTGAGTGCCAGATAGCAGTTTTTACGGCCACGTAAGTTCATCCGAAAATCCAATTCCGCTGCAACTGTGCAACATGGCTTGTAGGCGTAGCATACAAGCAAGCAATAATTAAATTAAATACTTCAATGTTGTACTTAAATATGTCTGCTGTCGCGTTGATATAAAATGCTGGAATTAGGTATTGAGCTAGCTCGTAGCACTATTAATGTCTGTAAGTTTTTAGATAGGTAGGTAATGTGGATAACATTCGACTCTTATTACTCGCATGACGTATTTCTATAGAACAGTAGACTGTAGAACGCAAAAGACAACCCTCAAAATTGAACCTGTGAATCCACATGATTTTAATATTTTGAAGTGCTGTTTATGTAACTCATACCAGCAAGAAAATTAAGACTGATTCTCTATCAGATTACCGTTCGAACATGTTTCATTCACCTCTAAGAAAGCGAGTCGCCAAGCTGTTCTCACTTGGCAAACAAATCACATCTGACTATAATCTGAATCACTTTTCAGCCAATTCATCAAAATTGGCTGAAAAGGTGGGCTGCTAAAGTGTAGCAGACAGACAGACACACATTTGAATTCAACTTGTGCAAAGCAATCTTGAAAAAGAAATCATCATTCTATATATATCTACCAGCCTATATTTTCAAACCTCTTTATTATTTTACCCAAGAACAATAATGATTGTCACATTGACCACTGTAATATCAAAAATTTTATATGGAAGTCTTAAATCATATGAAAAATACAGAATCACACATTATTGTATCAATATTCAAACAGTGTATACTTAGTGTACCTAATTTGCATAGAGTAATTAAATTGAATATAACAAGAAGAATACAGAAAAAATGGACCCGTCTTTCCCTCTGTTTTCTAGGAACTTGCCGCAAACATGAGTGTCATCATAAGGCTTCAGAATCTGCCTTGGTCAGCGAATGCTCTTGACATTAGGAATTACTTTCGAGGCCTCTCGATCCCCGAGGGAGGGGTGCACATCGTAGGCGGGGAGCTTGGAGATGCGTTCATTGCGTTCAGGTAGCTATACTACAAATAAACTACAGACTATAAATATACAATACTAAATAGACTATATATATAAATATAAAATATACAAAAAAATATCAACCAAGATCTGAATGGAAATTTTTAGATACTAATTTGATAAAACCTGAAATACTATTGATTACACTTAATAGGAATATTGCATATTGTTGGTGATGGAAAAAGACCTCAGACTTTGAACGTATACAGTGTTTTCTTTCATGATTTTTAGTACTACAGTATAGTGAGGTTGTATGTGCCATTTTGTTTCCCTGTTCCACAAAGTGTCCACTGGCAAGTAACTTCCACAATTTCTTGCCAGCTTTTTCCAATCTGGAGAACATAGAACATAGCAGCAAGTCACAAGTCACAATCTGCAAATTTAATTTAGTATACAGTACTTTCAAAGTTGATAATGGCAGTGACTTCTGCAAGTAAACTTGCTATTGGACACAAGTACATGCTGATGGAAAATACAGAACACATAGGTTCTGTATTTAGACAAATTGCCTTTACTGTCATCCAGAGCTCTCTTTACCTGACACCAACTGGCTGTGATTCTAAAAAGAACAGTATCTTCTATATTTCCTGACTAAGACCTTCTTAGACATAGAGATACAGAACTATAAGTTTTCAGCTTTTATCAAGGTAAAAATTTCCCAGGGCTCCAGGTAATATGCCCCTGTATTATGAAACATGCAATTAGTGTTAATTTTGTTCAGCACAAAACAAACTAATTTACTCACAATTAGCAGACTGGAAAAGAGTGCTTTAATCCACTCCATGGGTATGTGCTCTTAAATTAATCATTGTAATTACGTTTGTAATTACAATTACAGTAACTTGAAATTGGCTGAATTTGTGGCATTCTTTAGCAACAGCCAATCAGAGGTGATTGCAATTTTCACATTAGCTCCCAAACCTTGGAAGCAAATGATATTATGTCCCAGTGATGTTTACTTTTGGTATTGTGTATAATCAAATTAACGCCATTACAGTTATGCAATATCCAATTGCTTTTATAGGCTGAATTAATTGTACTCTTGCTAAACCAAATTTTAACCAGTAGTGCAAATATCAGTCAATATGAACAGTTGTGATGATTGCAGATCTCATTGACGTTTCATAATAGGGGGCCGTGATATTTATAAGAACCCATTTCCTAGACAGTATTACAAGTATTAAGATCTCAATAGGATATTTACTTTAGTACATAAGTGATTTATCAATACATTTTACAAATAAAGGAACTACAAATAAAAGCTGACTTTATACCTTCACATACTGGATAGACAAGTATTTTAGAAATAAGGCAAAGGTCCCTTGTTCTAAAAAAGGTAATTTAAAGTTTGACCAGGAAAATTATAAAATGAAAAAATAACCATTAAAATCTGGTTTGGGGGCACAGCTGCATTTCTCTTTCTTAAACTAAGTTTATTCATATTTTTGATGCTGCATGGCAACGTTTTATATTTTTCTGGTAAAGCCTGACCAATAATAGCTATACAAGAATTAACTTAAATATCTTCTATTCTTGACTTCTTCATACAAAGTCAGTCAGAAAGGGGGGTCATAGTCATCATTATACTACATCTTTACTGTGTGACCAAACCTTAAATTGTGAAAATAATTATAATGGCACAAACACTTTGTTAATAGTAATTAGTATATTGGCAAATTGTATGGTACCGGTGTTGTTTTAAATGATTTAAGTGTTGTGTCCATAGTAAAAGTTATTTTTATGTATGAACATGCACTTTTTCTGAATGATGTTGTATATGATGTAAATCATGCATATTAAGAATTAAGATATCTATGGCACTACTTCTGCAAGTTGGTATGTTACATTAGAAAGAGGCATAACAGATAATTTAAATAAGTATATTGCAAATAACAATCAACGGGTGAGCACTTATTTTGAGTACACAGCTAGTTTTTAGATATAAATCTACTCCGGTTGTATCGGCATATATGAAACTAGTTTCGAACCCTTCTTAGCTCCCTTACTTAGGAGCCCCACGCGGAGCCGGATGGGACGCAACGCTTGCGCGCTACGTGAGTGGGGGCTGAGGTTACCAACTCACCACCATAATGCTTTTGTCGACAGTCTACATAGGAAATTGTAATTAGGTATGGATGTACTCAATTGACCTACTATATACAGATACATAAATAAGTAGGTACATGTTATAGTTATAATATCGGTAGACCTAAGCCCGTTTTATTAAACCATCATCAGCTCAGCAGAATAGGGGATTCTCTAACTCAGTGTCAGTAGCTATGAAATAATTAAAGCCTTAAATTTCTTATCCATTGAAGGTTTACTATAAAATATTGTTATTTTGATTTCATAGCAAACCTTCAATGGTTTAAAAAAATATTATGTCAGTGGCTTTCATTTTTTGATAGCGCAGAGTTGGCCAGAAATTCGCTCGATATCTGTTTATTAATACGAGCCTAAGTCAGCATGTTATAACCGATACTCGATCTTATATTACAGGAGATAGCTGCACTTTAGGTAAAAAATTAATTGCTGGCCTATTCTTACGCCTTCATAATTTTTAATAGCAATCAACGTGACGAGATAATAATTGCTAATAATTATTTATAGTATGTAAGTTTTTAACGTCTTTGAAAGGTGATATCTAGTGAAAGGCCCGATGAATAGCGTCAGTTTTTATTCTGTTTACATAGGTACTGCGCATACTTTAATACTGTACAAGAATCAGCCTTTCTAGTTATGGTTCATTTTTGGTAACCATAAACCGTCTTTGAGCGGCCTTATCTAGTTAAAGGCCCATCCGCATGTGGGCAGACTTTCACTATCGTCATCAGTGGAGAGCCCTACACCCACCTAATAGGTACTGAATCAGCCTTTCTGCCAGCGATAGTTACCAAAAGTGCAGCTATCAGCTGATGTCGTTTGTTAACACCGAATACGGGTCCTGAAAACTCACTCTATGGTTTAGTTAGAAGTGTTGTCCCAACTTGCTTACACCGCCAAGAATCCTAATTACGAGTTAAATCTGGCTAGATTTGGGGAAACGAAGCACTATAAAGTCAAATGGTCCTAAAATTAATTTTTAAAGTCGTTCAAGTGCAGTAGGTACTCCACTTAGGGCGTTAGTTGCAAATGCATGGTCGAATGCAAACTTTAAATCATTTAAGCCGAAGTTTTAGTGATTCTATCTATCTATCCTAAATCTATAAATGTACTTAGTCAAGCTGTGCATTTTGTGCGAAACCTACTGTATCATACAAAATATATCTGTTTGATTGCTAAAGGATGATGCCGGAAAGTGGGCCATTCTTGCGTCTTAATGAAATTAACGGTAAAACATTGGAAATACACTCAGGAATATATAAAAAAAAAATCATTAAGATATTAGATGGGAGTTTGGAGTAATCTGACTTTTAAGTTGTGAAGCTAGAGCACAAGTGGTGCCATCTATTTGGCACAAAGTAAACTAAATTAACCTAATCATACTAATATTATAAATGCGAAAGTGTTTGTTTGTTGGTTTGTCCTTCAATCACGCCGCAACGGAGCAACAGATCGACGTGATTTTTGGTATGCGTATAGTTGAGGACCTGGAGAGTGGCATAGGCTACTTTTTATCCCGGAAAATTAAGGAGTTCCCGCGGGAATCAAAAAACTTAAACCACGCGGACGAAGTCGTGGGCATCAGCTAGTATATTATCACATAAATATTAGTTATATTTATCGACATGCAGGGTTCCGAAATACGTAAATAAATATATATAATATAGATAATTATTTTATTCTTAGCTTTAATTAAAATAATGGTTTGCGTATAACTTAATTTAGTTTACTTTGTGTCACCTAGATGGCACCACTTGTACTCTAGCTTCAAAATTAAAAGTGAGATTACTCCAAACTCCCATCTAATATCTTAATGATTTTTTACTAAATAATCCTGAGTATATTTCCTATGTTTTACCGTTAATTCGATCCAGACGCAAGTGGGGCCGAAATCTCTAACAAAAACCTGCATCATCCTTTATCATCATCATTGCTAGACATCTTAAAAACTACCTAGTTCGTAAAGTTGAATGCTATAGAAAGGTCTGACAAATTATAAACTCTAGACAGTTTAGAAAAGTGCTGACGCGGGTGTGTGGGTATCTCTATACAATATACAAGTAGGTTGGAGGTACAAGCTACAAGGCATTGGAAGCTGCGTCGAGATGGGTTGTGCGGACGGCCGGTGCCAGGATATTATTTTATATCCAGGATAAGTTTTTTTGTGTGTCTGTACGTCTGGTGGAATGCGGCCCGTTTAAGCGTGACAAAAACTGACTAAGCTTGGAAAATAATGCTTAATGGTTCAGAGGCAGTGCCTCAACTTAAGCTGCCGCTGTTCGATGTGCTGCCTCATGGGATTAATAAATAGGCTTAGTATTTAAACAAAGCGACGCCTGACAGGCTAGCTTTCGGTAATGTGTGGATACACCTGAACTATACTATAGACATGTAACGGTTATTAAACGTCGTTTAAAATGCTTTCTCCTAAGTAAAGCGTGAAAACCATGTTTTCACTAGGGGACATATCGCTAGATATTTACGTGGTATGTCTCTGCTACCTTGTAGAACAAAGTAGCTCGACATCGACGGCACACAAAGCTTTCGGTAATGTGTGGATACACCTGAACTATACTATAGACATGTAACGTTATTAGACGTCGTTTAAAATGCTTTCTCCTAAGTAAAGCGTGAAAACCATGTTTTCACTAGGGGACATATCGCTAGATATTTACGTGGTATGTCTCTGCTACCTTGTAGGACAAAGTAGCTCGACATCGACGGCACACAAACCCAATTATTGTGATCGAGAGGTAGCCCAAAATGTCACCATACTGCCATTGCGCGGAACACAGACCGACACGCGTCCTCACGAAGTAATGACTGTCAAGGGACACGGTGTACCCTGTGGATGTACTGTGTGTCGACGTTCGGCGAGCGTTGACTATAGACTATAGTGGCATGTTTTGCGACTCGTAGATGATGTCCCCTGCGACATCGTAGACCTTACAACTTCTTTCCCAACGAGTTAAACTGTGACACGATCGGGTGTGACTCGATGGGAACCCACCTTGCCATGTTCGCGGAACACAGAGCGACACGCTTCGTCACTGCAATGCCCGTCAAGGGGCACGATGTCGCGTGTGTCGACGCTCGGCGAGCGTTAGTGACATGTTTCTCGACTAGTAAATGTCCGCTGCGACGCAGTGGCGTGCACAGGATGTGAAGCTATGGGGTAGGCATTTTTACTGACTGTTACAAAACACGCTCTACAAATTTGTGATCCAAATACGGTATCTTTAGTCTTCACCTTAATCGCGTATGAAACTCGTCGTTTATTATTATGCCTAAAAAATTCAAGCACTTGAATCTCTGTACAAGCTTTTAAATCATCTATCTTCTGTTTCGTGTACATTGCTAGGTAAGAATAATATAGTAGTTGCGTGATAAGGCGTCCATTAGGCGATAGTTTGTGTCAGTACATTCCGTACATTGTGAGCCATGAGTTGATGACTGATAATGATACTTGATAGAGCAGAGATTTATCGATTCTAGAGTTACATTATCAACACTATCATGCTGAATCCGATCTGTTGGAAGTCCGGCTTACAGCTGTTTCATTGTTAGTCAACCCGTAAGGAGCACTGGGGATGTCTGACCCGTTATCCTAGGTAAATGACAGAAGCGATACGACGCCTTAGAAAATGACAAACTTGCCTACGCGGCAACGTACGGCACGTGTCAGCTACTGTTTGGTACTGTCGTGTCGCTTCGTATCGAGTCGTGTCGTGTTTGTCGCTCACGTAGGACACCGGATCAAAAAGAGGAGATAGCAGTAAGAAGACTTCAAAATAGTGAGGTCTCAAAACGCGTAAAATCGTCATTCTAGTTACAGTACTAGGGGGTTTCCTGCCACGTAAAACTAAGTAAATTCAAGGCAAGAGTGAATAGGCATCTTCTAGACAAGCGCGCACCAACAACAGTCTTGTTTTCCATTAGGCATGATAATCGCAGTGGAGCACACACCTTACCACAACTACCTACTACTTATCTACTGCTTGTTTTGGGTAGTAATTAGTTAAAGGCTTAGTTTTTTAGATCATCGTATCACCAGAGTCCAGTCATAATCGGTAAGTATTCTACAATTATTTGATAGGCTAACTGCTGGACAAGGGCAAGGTGGAAGAATATGAAATTAGGGAGACAAACCAAACTCAAAATTGTTTATTTCAATTACTTAGAACGTACATGTTGTGTTCGGACCCGATTGGAAAGAAGATTTTTCTGAGAACTGCCGGCAAGACGAGCGTCAAGTTCTTTTCAGTAAGCAAAATGTTACAAAAGTAGATTTAACGTAGGACATTTAACAAGCTATCCTGTGGGCCGCCTGGACGCAGATTCGATTTCTTCCTTAAGAACAACAATAATTTAGGTCTAAACTAAACTAAAATGACAGCTCTATTTTATCCCTTTCATAAAAACTCCCTGCGGAAAGGCGCAACACTAGAGCTTAGAGCTGTCATTTTAGTTTAAAAAGAGATTGTCAATTTGATTTTTATTTTTTTTATGTTTTGCGGGATAAAAAGTAGCCTATGTCCTACGCCGCGCCAGGGATACAAACTGTTTCTGTACCTACCAAATTTCGTCAAATTCAAGCCAAGACGGACAATTTCGCATTTATAATATTAGTATGGGTATGGATTATATTATTTACAAAGTATATATCGAATCCTCTACCTGCTATCACCGGATACCCTGTCTAATAATGGCCTGAGAGGCCGTCGAAAATTTTGAAGGCTAGAACTTGGTCCCTAGCTCTACTTTCCCTGAGTTTATACATACCTATAGGTTCTTGCTCTACGGTACTGCACCAGATACATTGAACGTGCCAAAAATCACAGGTAAATGCCTCCGGACTCCGGGCAGCTCGACCTTGTATTAATATGCTTTTCTATACATAGACTTTATAATTTTTTTTGCTGAGAACCAAGTCGTGTTTCTTATTATTTTATTTTTCAACCAAATGATAGAGTAGGCACAAGGAGGTGGTTTATTTACACTAAAGAGTTTAAGTACAGAGAATTTATAAGGTTAGAGAGTTACACATGTTACGCAAATAAGACTACTAGGGTTCACTTTCACTTAAGTCTTATTGGATTCACTCTCACTTTCAGTACAAAGAGTCCTAGGGTTCCACTTTCACTGAATGTAGGGCGGTAACTTTCACTTCTACTTGCGGAGGCGAGGGGTTGATTTTGATGCGTCGCGAATCTTAGTACTGCTGTGTCTTGTAGGCTTCATCCATACAGGGTACTCTCTGGTCAGTCCCCTTCGCTGGTAAGGTACGGTTTCCAGCGCTGGTGAGACCGGGAAGTATAGCGCACGATCACTGAGGTAGGGTATGGCGTACTGAGTTGGTAGAACCTTACCTTGGTTGTTGGTGCCTTATACTTCCCGGTCTACCAATTTGGAGCTGCGGAACTTCCTTCATATTGTTTCTGACTTCTTTTAATTATGTAATAGTTGATACGTAGCCACCTGAAACTGGTAACCGGATCCTCTAACATAGATGTCTCCAGTCTCACTAGCCAAAAATACCACAGTCTGCTACTGTAGCATCGTGTAACAACCATGATCATGAGGTTTATAAAATATGACTGGTCTGTACATTATACTTATCGACAACCTGAAATAGCAACTTCAGCAAAAATTTCGCGGCACTAAAACATTTTGTTACTGCATCTCACCACAATTCTCGTTCGCTGCTCTACGAATTCGAACAATCACACCAACTCTTCAAGTGGTAACTCTACAATAAGTACCAATTTCCCGTTCTAGCCGTTAATTTTCGAATTAAAAAAAAAATATCCTACTTCGACTACCAATTGGACTTAAAAATACTAGATGGCTAGTATTTTTAAGTCCAAGTGGGCGGTGTGCCCGATGGGATCCCAGTGCCCGATGGGATTTCAAAAGAGACGTATCCTAGCTCTATGGGATATCCCTTCGGCAAAATCAGGATTCAGGAACCATCAGACTTACTATGACATTACAGTGTTACCTGCACTGTCCATGTCCTCCTTATCGATGACGGAATTTCGTAGATACATAATGTCACAGATACGACTAACGACTTCAGTAGTTGACAATAGGGATGATGCCTTTATCAAAAATAAATTATTTCTAACTGATTATTAAATAAAGGGTCCTCCAAAAGAACTAAAGTTCACATCCTTGGTTAGTTTTAAGTTTGATAACCATTTTAAAATATAGATTAAAGAAAAAAAAAGCATTGAAATTTTATGACGTCACAACTGTGAATTTCATACAACTTCAATACTAGAAGTGCGTTTTAAGGTTGGTACAGAGTTGCTGATTTGATTGAGTTGTCATCATCCCTATTGCATGTCTCCGAACCTGAAGTCTGCAGCTCTGAAACTATGGTAGAACTTCTAACGTATGACAGACTTGAATACTTTGGAGAAACATCTGAACAACCTTCTAATCTAACTAGCAACCCAGCCACAATTTATAGGTATATTCATCTATATTTTTGAGTTAAAAGGTCTAAACCATTCCATAGCATCTAGTGTGTTAGTACTATAGTAGGTCCATGCTAGAATGACGCACTGAGTGGTCCCTAACAATGTTTGTACTCAAATTCCAACAACAATTTAAGAATTGCATATTGTGCTTGTGCTCAATGTAAATTCCTAGATGCTCTTGGGCTTGGTGAAGATCTGAGGATACATAGTCCAGAACTGCTAACATGCTGGCCCGCACTTCCAACCATTAGCTATTATTTCTTGAAGTCATTTATTATTTAGGAAAATACTTGTTAATAGCAGCAGCTCCGGAAGGCGAAAGGTATGAATAGACTTTAGGTATGTTCTGCTAATGGAGTTTTTTACGGTTCTACCCTCATTAATCGTGCGTAAACCAGTGAGGTTATTCTGATATCACAGAGATGGAACTAAGTAATGTTACTTGATTAAACTGATTTTGACGATTTAAAACATGCAAAAAGATTTAAATACCTAAGTAGGTAATATTAATCGGTACCGATGCCTTATCACCTGCGTCAGCCTTTTTCGCTGTTGGTGTTCCGTGAGAAAGATGTTACTCGAGGTTGAAATCTCTGATAAAACCCCTAGACCACAAAGTAATAATGAGCCTTTAATGAGAATTTATGTAGAATTCTGAAACTTGCACTTGGGTAACTACCTCTTCTCAAAACCTGTGTGCTAATACTAAATATATAAACCCTATGAATCTAAGTATATGTATAAAACATTAAACAAGTAAATAGCACGGCCAGAATTTATTCAGAACCTGTTTTGCCAAAATTTTGACAATTTTTATATCGCAATCTTCAATGTCTTTAAGGTTTGTACCTTGTCTTGAGTCGGTCGTCAATTCTTCACAAGTTAGCTGATTTGAACACGAGAAATACTGTCCTTGCGCTCCTACTGAGTTGTGGAAGAAGCCTTTTGGAACTGAAGGTTTGTGCCATCAGCAAAGCGGTTCGAATTTTATACATTGGTTGATTTCCTATGGGCAGCTGACGCCCACCATCCTGAATATTTTTCCAAAACGCTGTCGTATCTTGATTCTTGATACCTTGACGAATCGCTACAGGTGCTCTGATGCAATATTATAGTAAGTCATTTTGTTTAAACCGCAATTTCAGAGAAGTATTTGATGTCAAAAATTTCTCAAATGAATGTGAAGGGAAACATCGTGAGGAAACCTGCATGCCCGAGAGTTCTTCATAATGTTCTCAAAGGTATGTAAAATCTTAAATCTGCCAATTCGCACTTGGTCAGCGTGGTGTGCTAAGGCCAAATAGTTCTTATGGCCCGTCCATATATGAATTTATGTTATTCTTGCTGTGACAATGGAGGATTTTCTATAGAGACCAATAGGTAATTGCGCTCGTTATACTAAAGAAACCATATTATGTAAATAAGCGCGTAAATTAAGCATGTGATTAGAATAGAAGCCAAATGACAGAAAATGGTTGAATAACAATAGACATGACGTCACCTCTACTTAGGTGCTCGCATGCGACGGAGATATTATAGTGAGATGTTGCAATTCCTAAATGGTAATAGGAAATTCATTACTTAAATTAGGTAAACCGTAGAATTGAAAAATGAATGAAAACAAAAACAGATAAACTGATACATAATCATGATGATTATGAATTTAAAGTTTTAAATGGGCTACCGACGCCATAAGTCCGTATCCGTCGTATAGGACCACGAGGAATCGCACGGCGCGTACCTTCTTCAGCTTTACCGTTCGCTGTTCGCCGACTCGATGACAGACCTACACTCGCACTTGACTTGGACTTTGGAGACTCATTTCTTATTGTAGTTTTATAGAGTTCCTAGAAAATATGTAAGTACTCCTTTGCACTTCTTTTCCGATGATTTAAGGATTGTTACAATACAAACAGAAGGATTTTTAGTAGAAACATTGCGTAGGAATTGTACGGCTACCTAATGAGTACCTACATCCGATAATATTAAAAATATAATAAACAAGAATTTTTGCCTACAGATGCCTCGGGACATGGCCTCTTTAGCCCTAGGGTAAATAGATACTTTTACATATTCTGGAGCCTACATAGGCTCCAGAATTCCAAACTCTAGTACCTACTTTAATTTACCTGGCGCCATAACAACACATGCTGCTTTCCACTGCGCTCTCTCTACGTCAAAATCTTCACTGCTGAGGGTCGTGACCACAGATCAGTTAAACAAGGTGTGACCTATTTTCATTAAGTAGTATTGCCACCACCCACCACTACAGCCCTTTAACGTCCCACTGCGGGCACAGGCCTCCACTCTCATAGGAGAGAGGGAATTAGAGCTTAGACCCACCACGCTGCTCCAATGCGGGTTGGCGGGCTTTAACGACTATTATAATGTTAGTGATAATAACTGGGACCGACGGCTTAACGTGCTCTCCGAGGCACGGGGGTGAAACACCGCCAACTTCTTAACTCCGGACTAGTAATGAGAATTTCTAGTTAGAAAAACCCAATAAGTACTTGTTATGACCCGATCCGGGAGTCGAAAAGTAGTCTTGCATTATTATAGAATTACTGACTTACTAATGCACTGAGCTCCCAGATCCTTCTGCATATGAGTCGACAGTGTAGTCTTTAGCGATACCTAAATTATAATTTATAACTTATATAATTAGGTAAATATATAATATAATTACCGTGATCGCGAGCTCAATTCGCTCTCCGAGGCACTGAGGAAACTGGAGTCTGGAAGGAGTCTATAATCCATCTAAGTAGTTAGCTACTAGTAGTATGTTATTCGCCGGTTCTGCCCCACTCGCCTGCCCTCCCCCACCCACACCTCCCCGCTACGGTTTTGCGTACTGCTTGCCGCTAAAAAAAAAAAAAAAAAAAAAAAAAAAAAAAAAAAAAAAAAAAAAGTTTAGCCCCCCATTTGAATCGTTTGCGCGCACTCTCGTACTCGTATGTAGCATAGTTTCGGAGATAGCTTTTTGCAGCGGTGCTCGTTGTTCGTTAATGACATGGGTAATTAGATAACGAACTCGGACGCTACGCTTAATCACCTGTCCATTCACAATGGCCTCGAAGTAACTCCAACTTGCTAATCCATACTAATATTATAAATGCGAAAGTGTGTCTGTCTGCCTGACTGTCTGTCTGTCTGCTACGCTTTCCCGGCCCATCTTTTTAACCGATTTTGCTGAAATTTGGTATAGAGGTCCACGCGGACGGAGTCGCGGGAATCATCTAGTGACTAATATGCAAGGTTCAATGAAAGGAAACATTCTTTTACGGTTTTATTTCATACTAGCGATCCGGCCCGGCTTCGTTCGGGCAGCACTAATAATCCTAATCTATATATTTTATAAAATTCAAAGTCCTGACTGACTGACTGACTGACTGACTTATATATCAACGCATAGCCTAAACCGCTGGGGTAAGAAATACGTGTTTCACAGTTTTTGAAAATTCTACCCCCGAAGGGTTGAAATAGGGGGTGAAAATCCTTCATTTCTCAAGATATTTGTCAAGTTATATCAACGAAACTTGGTATTTTGGCTTTCAGTAATAATTAAAGAAGAATGTATGGCACAGTTTTTCAAAATTTCACCCCCAAACGGGAATAATAGGGGTTGAAAATTGATACGTAAGTCCTTCATTTCTCAAGTTATAGCCATGAAACTTAGCATTTGGGCTTCTGGTTAAATATAAAGAAGTACGTGTTTCACCATTTTTTGAAAATTCGATCCCCAAGGACGTTAAATAGAGAGTTTGTCCTTCAATCACGCCGCAAAAGAGCAACGGATCACGTGATTTTTTGCATGAGTATAGTTGAGGACCTGGAGAGTGACATAGACTATTTTTAAAACCGGAAAACTAAGGAGTGCCTGTGGGGAAAAAAACTTAAACCACACGGACGAAGTCGCGTGCTTAGTGAGCTAATCACTGACTCACTGACTAATCCCGATATCTCAGGAACTATAAAACATACAGACTTGAAATTTGGAAGGTAGATTCCTTCTATAGTGTAGACGTCAGCAAAGAAACGGTTTTGAGAAAATTCACCCCTAAGGGGTTGAAATGGGGGTTGGAAGTTTGTATGAAAGTCCTTTGTTTTTGAAGTTAGACACATGAAAATTGTCATTTAAGTTATTAGTTTGAAATAATAAAAATCTGTATAAGCAATTTTTCGAAAATCTACCCCAAAGAGGGTGAAATGTTGGTTGGAAGTTTGTATGAAATTTCTATGTTTTTGAAGTTAGAGACTTGCAAATCGGGATTTAGGTTATAAGTTTTAAGTAATAATAAACACCTGCATAAGCTATATAAAGCCTCTTTAGATAGACTTTTTGCAGCAGGAAAATTTCATAATCTCATAGGAAATCAAAAATTGTACGCGGACGAAGTCGCGGGCGACCTCTAGTAGTCTATACCTATTATACCCAGTGGGCAGGTTTTACATTTCAATATTACATTGTAAGAGTACGCCCTTTCCTCACCACAGCCGCCAGCCCTCAGATTATTATATTCCATTTTCCCTTACACGTTACATTATTTCTATGATATCTCATAAGATATTCATCTAAATTAAATGATGTAAAAGACAATTTTTATCTTAATTAGATACTTGAGATGAATAACATATTTATTTTGATAAGGATTCATACTATGTCGGTAAAAACACCTTCGCAAGTAAAGCATTGGTTTAGACCAAATTTGAAAATCAAAGAAATGGTTATTGTGAGTCAACATTAAAAGATAGATACACGCTGTCGCGGACTTTTTTTTTAGAACTTTTTGAGAGGAACAATTTCCCGCTACATTGTTTTCGTGTAACTTTAACTATTTACGCAGCGCACGCCACGTAAGCTCTCAAAAGAGACGATTTTTTCAGACTTGGTTCACATTATTGCAATTCTCGTAAGGATCTCTAATTTTTTTTGAAAATAAAATATAGCCTATGTTACTCGCTGATAATGTAGCTGTCTATAGGTGAAAGAATTTTTAAAATCGGTTGAATAGTTTTTGAGTTTATCCATTACAAACAAACAAACAAACAAATCTTTCCTCTTTATAATATTAGTTTAGATTTATTTCTCTTTAAATAGTTTTTTAAATAATCTATCCACTAACATATCATTCTCTAGCGTGTTATTATTGAATACATTTAAAAAATCCTGAGTTCTATAACCCAAATACATGTAATACAAATAGGTAATACAATATTGACCACATACTAAAGTGAAGTCGTTTTGTATTCTTCTCGTACTGTACCGCCATCCCCTGGAATTTCTTTTCAGAAACTGTCAATGATATTTAGTCGGTGCTCGCCCATATGAATCAAAATACTGACCAAGAATCAAAATGCTTATTATATAACTCGGGGTTGAAACATAAATTGGTAATCGGTTCGCAGCATATGCATTGTGTTCAATACTTGGATGGATTTTGCTTAGATACGACTTTATCTCTAAGGTATTCATGTTACCTACGTGACAGATACAGATATCTTAACGCTGCAATGGATCACACATGAATGTGGATATAGAATGTACTTTATCTTATAACTTAATATAAAAATAAAAGATATATTCATTTTACAAGTGTTTTATTACATATAAATCTTATAATTAAAAAAAAAATACAAGTTTTGACTTAACTTATTTGCAATATAGTGTATCTTAACTGCTATAGTCAACTGTTACATTACGATTTCTATCAATTTCAATGACATTATCAAACTCTGCATGAACTATACAGTTGATAGCCTTTTGCATATTGTTCCCTAGATATTCCGTTCCCTTCATTAAAAAAATGGATTCCCGTTCCTGAGAAATATGTATGATAGGCTGAACTGAAAGTATTATTACTGAATGATGGTTGCAAAGCTTTTGAAGGTATTTGTTGACCATCAATATACAAACTAAATGTATTCATCTGATAATTTTCAAAGTTGAATGGATTTTTTGTAAGAGTTCCATTAAATGCTGCATTACTAACAAATCCGACAATACATCTTTTAGGAACTTGACCAAGAAAAATATTATCGAGTGTTTTACCCTGAAACCCTGAAGGAATTGTTAAAACTTTAACTTCCGCTCGAGTTATTGGATATTTTGCAGTAGCAGATGCTAAAACTTTTTGATGTGCAAGCAATACAGTTGGATTTATCCGCGCGCGCCGAACTATAAGTCACATCGACGGTTACAAACAGCATTTCGTAAAAACGTTCCTTGAATGATTAACTAATTGCTCTTTGTTAAGCTACTCGCTGCTGTATTGGAGTGCATGGAAACTTCTTATGCGTTATAAATACAATTTATTATTTTTCAAATATTGACCGTGATAGTACTCACCATACTACTATTTTTTTCTAAAATTGAGAAATTAGAAAACCACCAACAAAATGATTGCAGTCATTTTATTACAGAATTACCAAACAATGAACTTACTAAAATATTCTTGTATTGAATTATCACATTCTTTACAGAAACTACTTTTGAAACTTCGTATCTCTCATGGGTACAATTTATTCTCTTTCAAATGTTGACTTCAATAAACTACTCAGCAACAATCATCCTCTGCTGTATTACTATTCAATTAATAAAAAAAAATCACAACTTCTGTAACCTCTAAACTTTATATTATATTGTCCACAAACTGAAGTATAAAAATTTTGTATCCTTCTTCTATTGAAATACCACATTATTTACAGAAACTGCTTTTGAAACTTCGTATCTCTCATGGCTACAATTTACTTTCTTTTAAATGTTGACTTAAATAAACTACTTAACAACATATCATTCTCTACTGTATTACTATTAAATGAATAAAAAAATCACAACTTCTGTAACCTCTAAACATAAAATACATTATACTATATTGTCCACAAACTGAAGTGTAATAATTTTGTATCATTCTTCTATTGAGATACCACATTCTTATCTGAAACTGCTTATGAAACTTTGTATCTATCAAATCAATTTGTCTCTTTCAAATGTTGACTTCAATAAACTTCTCAACAGCAATCATTCTCTACTGTATTACTATTCAATTAATAAAAAAATCACAACTTCTGTAACCTCTAAACATTATACTATATTGTCCACAAACTGAAGTGTAATAATTTTGAATCCTTCTTCTATTAAAATACCACATTCTTATCAGAAACTGACAAACTCGTTTGACTTTCAAACATCAAATTATATTGTTTTCCGTGGAAACGATCTAAATATTTTCCTGAATTCAATATGTGATACTTTTACAAATAAAATTAGTTCTTTTGAGACAAAATATTGTGGTTGGAGCTTAACAACATAAAATGCTTATTAAATTTCGCGATAGTACTCACCATACTACTACATTTTTCTCAAATTGAGAAATAAGAAAACCACCAACAAAATGATTGCATTCATGTTATTACAGAATTACCAAAACAATGAACTCACTAAAAAAATTTGTTCAGGCCGCCATCAAACGATAAAATAAAATTTGATAAGTTTAATAAAAAGTTGAGAATACCATTTGTAATATATGCCGATTTCGAAGCCTTTTTAAAACCAATAAATTCATGTTCAAATGATTCTAAACCTTTTACTGAGAATATTCAGAATCATGAAGTATATAGTTTCGGATATTATATTAAATGTTCATATGATAGCCTTTCAAAATATGAAACGTACACCGGTCCGGATTGTACTAAAGTATTTATGGAACGACTCCATAAAGACGTGAAACTAATATGATTTATAGAAACTGCTTTTGAAACTTCGTATCTCTCATGGCTACAATTTACTTTCTTTTAAATGTTGACTTAAATAAACTACTCAACAACAATCATTCTCTACTGTATTACTATTAAATTAATCAAAACGTTGTTCATTCATTGAATTTTATGGAAGGTGAAATCGAAGTATAAGTTCACTAATGTTTCATAAAAAACGTTTAACAAATGATCATTTCACAAAAAAACGTTTCAAAACTATTCAGGTGACAATCAACATATTTCGAAAAATATCATTTTACTTATAAAAAGTCATTTGGCAAATACTCAATTCACAAATATTTTACATTGCAAATTTGTTGAATATTAAAATTATCATTTACAAAGGTATTATTTCAACAAGTTAAAACTTGTCAAAAAAAGTATTGTCAAAAAAAAATAATTATAGAACCAATTGTTTGTTTAAAGATCAATCAATCAATCAATCAATCAATCGTTTATTTGCAAGAAACATTGTACAATAAAAGATGACAAACTAATATTAAAGAGCAAACATGTTTCGTCATTGCTGCTGTCAAAGATGAATTTTTGATTCATAATTTTGCCAAACGTTGGTTGTGAAATGAAAATTTGTTATTTGTTTTGTAGGAAATGATAGATAGGATACCCGAAGTATTACCTCAAAATAAGGAAAGATATATTTCGTTTTCAAAAAATTGACAAATACTCAATTCACAAAATAAGGTTTTACGTTGCAAATTTGTTGAATGTTAAATTATCATTTACAAATGTATTATTTCAACAAATTAAAACGTGTAAAAAAAAAAAATTTTTTTAAAAAAAAAATTATAAAATAATTTATAGAACCAATTGTTTGTTTTTAGATGAATTTTTGATTTATATTTTGCCAAACGTTGGTTGTGAAATGAAAATTTGTTATTTGTTTTGTAGGAAATGATAGATAGGATACCCGAAGTATTACCTCAAAATAAGGAAAGATATATTTCGTTTTCAAAAAATTGACAAATACTCAATTCACAAAATAAGGTTTTACGTTGCAAATTTGTTGAATGTTAAATTATCATTTAAATTATCATTTTTTGAAAACGAAATATTATATCTTTCCTTATTTTGAGGTAATACTTCGGGTATCCTATCTATCATTTCCTACAAAACAAATAACAAATTTTCATTTCACAACCAACGTTTGGCAAAATATAAATCAAAAATTCATCTAAAAACAAACAATTGGTTCTATAAATTATTTTATAATTTTTTTTTTAAAAAAATTTTTTTTTTTTACACGTTTTAATTTGTTGAAATAATACATTTGTAAATGATAATTTAACATTCAACAAATTTGCAACGTAAAACCTTATTTTGTGAATTGAGTATTTGTCAATTTTTTGAAAACGAAATATATCTTTCCTTATTTTGAGGTAATACTTCGGGTATCCTATCTATCATTTCCTACAAAACAAATAACAAATTTTCATTTCACAACCAACGTTTGGCAAAATTATGAATCAAAAATTCATCTTTGACAGCAGCAATGACGAAACATGTTTGCTCTTTAATATTAGTTTGTCATCTTTTATTGTACAATGTTTCTTGCAAATAAACGATTGATTGATTGATTGATTGATTGATCTTTAAACAAACAATTGGTTCTATAATTATATTTTTTTTGACAATACTTTTTTTGACAAGTTTTAACTTGTTGAAATAATACCTTTGTAAATGATAATTTTAATATTCAACAAATTTGCAATGTAAAATATTTGTGAATTGAGTATTTGCCAAATGACTTTTTATAAGTAAAATGATATTTTTCGAAATATGTTGATTGTCACCTGAATAGTTTTGAAACGTTTTTTTGTGAAATGATCATTTGTTAAACGTTTTTTATGAAACATTAGTGAACTTATACTTCGATTTCACCTTCCATAAAATTCAATGAATGAACAACGTTTTGATTAATTTAATAGTAATACAGTAGAGAATGATTGTTGTTGAGTAGTTTATTTAAGTCAACATTTAAAAGAAAGTAAATTGTAGCCATGAGAGATACGAAGTTTCAAAAGCAGTTTCTATAAATCATATTAGTTTCACGTCTTTATGGAGTCGTTCCATAAATACTTTAGTACAATCCGGACCGGTGTACGTTTCATATTTTGAAAGGCTATCATATGAACATTTAATATAATATCCGAAACTATATACTTCATGATTCTGAATATTCTCAGTAAAAGGTTTAGAATCATTTGAACATGAATTTATTGGTTTTAAAAAGGCTTCGAAATCGGCATATATTACAAATGGTATTCTCAACTTTTTATTAAACTTATCAAATTTTATTTTATCGTTTGATGGCGGCCTGAACAAATTTTTTTAGTGAGTTCATTGTTTTGGTAATTCTGTAATAACATGAATGCAATCATTTTGTTGGTGGTTTTCTTATTTCTCAATTTGAGAAAAATGTAGTAGTATGGTGAGTACTATCGCGAAATTTAATAAGCATTTTATGTTGTTAAGCTCCAACCACAATATTTTGTCTCAAAAGAACTAATTTTATTTGTAAAAGTATCACATATTGAATTCAGGAAAATATTTAGATCGTTTCCACGGAAAACAATATAATTTGATGTTTGAAAGTCAAACGAGTTTGTCAGTTTCTGATAAGAATGTGGTATTTTAATAGAAGAAGGATTCAAAATTATTACACTTCAGTTTGTGGACAATATAGTATAATGTTTAGAGGTTACAGAAGTTGTGATTTTTTTTATTAATTGAATAGTAATACAGTAGAGAATGATTGCTGTTGAGAAGTTTATTGAAGTCAACATTTGAAAGAGACAAATTGATTTGATAGATACAAAGTTTCATAAGCAGTTTCAGATAAGAATGTGGTATCTCAATAGAAGAATGATACAAAATTATTACACTTCAGTTTGTGGACAATATAGTATAATGTATTTTATGTTTAGAGGTTACAGAAGTTGTGATTTTTTTATTCATTTAATAGTAATACAGTAGAGAATGATATGTTGTTAAGTAGTTTATTTAAGTCAACATTTAAAAGAAAGTAAATTGTAGCCATGAGAGATACGAAGTTTCAAAAGCAGTTTCTGTAAATAATGTGGTATTTCAATAGAAGAAGGATACAAAATTTTTATACTTCAGTTTGTGGACAATATAATATAAAGTTTAGAGGTTACAGAAGTTGTGATTTTTTTTTATTAATTGAATAGTAATACAGCAGAGGATGATTGTTGCTGAGTAGTTTATTGAAGTCAACATTTGAAAGAGAATAAATTGTACCCATGAGAGATACGAAGTTTCAAAAGTAGTTTCTGTAAAGAATGTGATAATTCAATACAAGAATATTTTAGTAAGTTCATTGTTTGGTAATTCTGTAATAAAATGACTTCAATCATTTTGTTGGTGGTTTTCTAATTTCTCAATTTTAGAAAAAAATAGTAGTATGGTGAGTACTATCACGGTCAATATTTGAAAAATAATAAATTGTATTTATAACGCATAAGAAGTTTCCATGCACTCCAATACAGCAGCGAGTAGCTTAACAAAGAGCAATTAGTTAATCATTCAAGGAACGTTTTTACGAAATGCTGTTTGTAACCGTCGATGTGACTTATAGTTCGGCGCGCGCGGATAAATCCAACTGTATTGCTTGCACATCAAAAAGTTTTAGCATCTGCTACTGCAAAATATCCAATAACTCGAGCGGAAGTTAAAGTTTTAACAATTCCTTCAGGGTTTCAGGGTAAAACACTCGATAATATTTTTCTTGGTCAAGTTCCTAAAAGATGTATTGTCGGATTTGTTAGTAATGCAGCATTTAATGGAACTCTTACAAAAAATCCATTCAACTTTGAAAATTATCAGATGAATACATTTAGTTTGTATATTGATGGTCAACAAATACCTTCAAAAGCTTTGCAACCATCATTCAGTAATAATACTTTCAGTTCAGCCTATCATACATATTTCTCAGGAACGGGAATCCATTTTTTTAATGAAGGGAACGGAATATCTAGGGAACAATATGCAAAAGGCTATCAACTGTATAGTTCATGCAGAGTTTGATAATGTCATTGAAATTGATAGAAATCGTAATGTAACAGTTGACTATAGCAGTTAAGATACACTATATTGCAAATAAGTTAAGTCAAAACTTGTATTTTTTTTTTAATTATAAGATTTATATGTAATAAAACACTTGTAAAATGAATATATCTTTTATTTTTATATTAAGTTATAAGATAAAGTACATTCTATATCCACATTCATGTGTGATCCATTGCAGCGTTAAGATATCTGTATCTGTCACGTAGGTAACATGAATACCTTAGAGATAAAGTCGTATCTAAGCAAAATCCATCCAAGTATTGAACACAATGCATATGCTGCGAACCGATTACCAATTTATGTTTCAACCCCGAGTTATATAATAAGCATTTTGATTCTTGGTCAGTATTTTGATTCATATGGGCGAGCACCGACTAAATATCATTGACAGTTTCTGAAAAGAAATTCCAGGGGATGGCGGTACAGTACGAGAAGAATACAAAACGACTTCACTTTAGTATGTGGTCAATATTGTATTACCTATTTGTATTACATGTATTTGGGTTATAGAACTCAGGATTTTTTAAATGTATTCAATAATAACACGCTAGAGAATGATATGTTAGTGGATAGATTATTTAAAAAACTATTTAAAGAGAAATAAATCTAAACTAATATTATAAAGAGGAAAGATTTGTTTGTTTGTTTGTTTGTAATGGATAAACTCAAAAACTATTCAACCGATTTTAAAAATTCTTTCACCTATAGACAGCTACATTATCAGCGAGTAACATAGGCTATATTTTATTTTCAAAAAAAATTAGAGATCCTTACGAGAATTGCAATAATGTGAACCAAGTCTGAAAAAATCGTCTCTTTTGAGAGCTTACGTGGCGTGCGCTGCGTAAATAGTTAAAGTTACACGAAAACAATGTAGCGGGAAATTGTTCCTCTCAAAAAGTTCTAAAAAAAAAGTCCGCGACAGCGTGTATCTATCTTTTAATGTTGACTCACAATAACCATTTCTTTGATTTTCAAATTTGGTCTAAACCAATGCTTTACTTGCGAAGGTGTTTTTACCGACATAGTATGAATCCTTATCAAAATAAATATGTTATTCATCTCAAGTATCTAATTAAGATAAAAATTGTCTTTTACATCATTTAATTTAGATGAATATCTTATGAGATATCATAGAAATAATGTAACGTGTAAGGGAAAATGGAATATAATAATCTGAGGGCTGGCGGCTGTGGTGAGGAAAGGGCGTACTCTTACAATGTAATATTGAAATGTAAAACCTGCCCACTGGGTATAATAGGTATAGACTACTAGAGGTCGCCCGCGACTTCGTCCGCGTACAATTTTTGATTTCCTATGAGATTATGAAATTTTCCTGCTGCAAAAAGTCTATCTAAAGAGGCTTTATATAGCTTATGCAGGTGTTTATTATTACTTAAAACTTATAACCTAAATCCCGATTTGCAAGTCTCTAACTTCAAAAACATAGAAATTTCATACAAACTTCCAACCAACATTTCACCCTCTTTGGGGTAGATTTTCGAAAAATTGCTTATACAGATTTTTATTATTTCAAACTAATAACTTAAATGACAATTTTCATGTGTCTAACTTCAAAAACAAAGGACTTTCATACAAACTTCCAACCCCCATTTCAACCCCTTAGGGGTGAATTTTCTCAAAACCGTTTCTTTGCTGACGTCTACACTATAGAAGGAATCTACCTTCCAAATTTCAAGTCTGTATGTTTTATAGTTCCTGAGATATCGGGATTAGTCAGTGAGTCAGTGATTAGCTCACTAAGCACGCGACTTCGTCCGTGTGGTTTAAGTTTTTTTCCCCACAGGCACTCCTTAGTTTTCCGGTTTTAAAAATAGTCTATGTCACTCTCCAGGTCCTCAACTATACTCATGCAAAAAATCACGTGATCCGTTGCTCTTTTGCGGCGTGATTGAAGGACAAACTCTCTATTTAACGTCCTTGGGGATCGAATTTTCAAAAAATGGTGAAACACGTACTTCTTTATATTTAACCAGAAGCCCAAATGCTAAGTTTCATGGCTATAACTTGAGAAATGAAGGACTTACGTATCAATTTTCAACCCCTATTATTCCCGTTTGGGGGTGAAATTTTGAAAAACTGTGCCATACATTCTTCTTTAATTATTACTGAAAGCCAAAATACCAAGTTTCGTTGATATAACTTGACAAATATCTTGAGAAATGAAGGATTTTCACCCCCTATTTCAACCCTTCGGGGGTAGAATTTTCAAAAACTGTGAAACACGTATTTCTTACCCCAGCGGTTTAGGCTATGCGTTGATATATAAGTCAGTCAGTCAGTCAGTCAGTCAGGACTTTGAATTTTATAAAATATATAGATTAGGATTATTAGTGCTGCCCGAACGAAGCCGGGCCGGATCGCTAGTATGAAATAAAACCGTAAAAGAATGTTTCCTTTCATTGAACCTTGCATATTAGTCACTAGATGATTCCCGCGACTCCGTCCGCGTGGACCTCTATACCAAATTTCAGCAAAATCGGTTAAAAAGATGGGCCGGGAAAGCGTAGCAGACAGACAGACAGTCAGGCAGACAGACACACTTTCGCATTTATAATATTAGTATGGATTAGCAAGTTGGAGTTACTTCGAGGCCATTGTGAATGGACAGGTGATTAAGCGTAGCGTCCGAGTTCGTTATCTAATTACCCA
Organism: Erebia ligea; assembly: GCA_917051295.2. Lineage (NCBI taxonomy): Eukaryota > Metazoa > Arthropoda > Insecta > Lepidoptera > Nymphalidae > Erebia > Erebia ligea. The sequence continues at coordinate 17,215,979 of OU785228.1, forward strand.
TGTCATTAACGAACAACGAGCACCGCTGCAAAAAGCTATCTCCGAAACTATGCTACATACGAGTACGAGAGTGCGCGCAAACGATTCAAATGGGGGGCTAAACCTTTTTTTTTTTTTTTTTTTTTTTTTTTTTTTTTTTTTTTAGCGGCAAGCAGTACGCAAAACCGTAGCGGGGAGGTGTGGGTGGGGGAGGGCAGGCGAGTGGGGCAGAACCGGCGAATAACATACTACTGCTACTTGGGTCAACGTTGCTTAACTAGGCCCCATGCTGCTCTCATAGGTAGGTATTAGTTTACTCAGCTATTTAATTATTACATTGTTTGATGTTTCTGTACCTATTGCACCGCAGATGTGCTCAGGTAAACTCACTATTCACTTCTGAACTTGGAACTTTCATAGCAGAAATCGCAGCTAAGTTAATTAAAAACTCGTCGCCATTTTGAAATTCTTTGTTATTGAACTAACTTCGATCAAAATCGATAGATTATGTTTCCTCTTTTACCCGGTGTCCTAGGTGAGCGACGAATGTGATGCGACGCGATACGGCTCCATGGACAATAAGAAACTTATCTACGCGACAACGTAGGCCACGTGGAGGGTCAGCTACGGTTATCCCGTTGCGTCGTATTACTGGCATTACCGCGTTGGTCGTTCACCTGGGACAACGGGTTATGATCCCAGGGGAACAAAATCGGTCCAATAAAGAAAAAATTCAATATGACGCCGACTTTTGAAAATTTTGGCAAGTTTCCTATATATAGGCTCTCTACTCTCTAGGAAAACGCAAAAAAAAAGAAAATGGTGACCAAATTTTTAAACTTTTCACAAGTTTCGGGCGTCCGCGTCAGCCCTGGAAATCCCTAAAATAAGGAGTATAAATTATTCTAAAACACGAATGTCAACAATATTAAAACAATACGAATTAAAGCGAAGGTAGTATGCCAAATGTATTGGTAGGGGAGGCGATGATGCTAAATGTGGATTTACTCGAGCGTCGTGGAGACTTAATGGAATTTGAAGATTAGATGGTAAAAAGAAAAAAAGGTTATATGATGTATATCCTTTCACCGGTGGGGGCAGCATCTACAGGTTATTTTTTTTTTCAAATCATCAGATTAAGAAAATTCCTCGAGATAATCGTCAGATTAAGGGTCAGAGCGTTTGGGACATGAAGCTGAACCGTCTGTATGATAATCAAACGCGCTCGAGTATTTCAAAATGGCTATTTTCTTTGCATTTTCAAAAAATCGCAGTGACCTTGCGTTACGTCAGACTCGTCAGTCTTTTGAATAGGAGCGTCCTTTGGATCCACTTAACATCTCCTCTGAATATCTGACGCGCTCGATTTTTTTATTTTATTTTACCAATATTTTTACTATCGTACAGCCAACCCCACCATGCAAACCGGCAGACAAACCTACCATTCGATAACAGAGACTCGTGGGGCGTATACGCTATCAATATATGACGCGCTGGAGTAAATCCGAAAAATCCCCTCTTGGGCTCCCCTACAGTAGTAGACACAAGGTAAATTGACTGAAACAAGTCTAATTATTTGAAAAGTTCTGCCAGCTTGGAGATTCAGATACCCTCCCCCATCAGGCTCCTGTTATTCTGTCAGATGGCTGGTAGAAAAGAACCTTCTAAATCCAAACATAGAGCGGCGAGTGTGCGGGAGCATCACGCGGCGTTTGCAAGACACAATTCTGCCCAGCGTTTACCCGTGGTCCCATTGATGGGACTACGGGCCATTCTATTTACCCATCCGCGTGCTACTACGGACTTGGGGGCTTTACCCACGACTATAAATTAGGGGTCATCCACCATCCATAAAGTACGTCACACTAATTTCGTGATTTTTTTACCCCTCCCCGACTTTGTCACATTTGTGAGACCCCCCTCCCTAGTGTGACGTCACATATCTTGCAATTTTACATCTAGAAACATCTAGAAAACTCGCTAACAAAACAATTTAAACCTTGCAGATAGAGTTGGAAATATTTTTAAGTTTTTCGTTTAATAGGTAGTTAAAATTTGGCATTTTAACGAAACTTAGGACCACCCCCACCCCTTGTCACACAATGTCACACTTTGTCGTAGGTACACATTTAGTATGTAGGTATATTTTATTATATTAGTTATTACTCTAAAACTAAGAGAAGACGCGGGGTTCATCTCGTAGCCAATTAGACTCAACACACACCGGCAGTGTGAAGTCCAGTTTTTATAATTAAGTACCTAATTAAAAAAATTAAGGTGTAATATAACAAAATAATTAAAGAAACATTAAATATTTCATTAATTCAACAAATAAAAAAGTAATGTAACTTTAAAGTTGCACTTGCAAGAAAACGTTATGTTACGTTATTACGGTCGTGTGACATCGCTCAATCGAATAGAGGCGTGACCTAATATCATACTAATATTATAAATGCGAAAGTGTGTTTGTTTGTTGGTTTGTCCTTCAATCACGCTGCAACGGAGCAACGGATCGACGTGATTTTTGGCAAGGGTATAGTTGAGGTCCTGGAGAGTGACATAGGCTACTTTTTATCCCGGAAAATTTTTATCCACAAAGAATGTGGACTAATTTTACTAAAGCCATCTAGTCTGGAAAGCGGGACAGCGCTATGGCGTGGACAAGGACAGGCTTATACAGATGTGGAGCGCGCTCTACAGGTCGGACGCCCAATTTTTTTCTATGAAAGGGCCTATCTCCCTCATGAAGGTCGCTTTTGACGACCTCCGTGGCGCAGTGTTGAGCGCTGTTGCCTTAATGTGCGGAGGTCCCGGGTTAGATTCCCGGCAGGGTTTGGAAATTTATAATTTCTGAATTTTCCCTGGTCTGGCCTGGTGGGAGGCGTCGGCCGTGGCTAGTTACCACCCTACCGGTAAAGGCGTGCCGCCAAGCGATTTAGCGTTCCGGTACGATGCCGTGTAGAAACCGAATAGGGGTATGGGTTTAATATAACTGCCGTGCCCCTAACAGGTTCTTAGACTGCATCATCACTTACCATCAGGTGAGCCGTGGCTAGTTACCACCCTACCGGTAAAGGCGTGCCGCCAAGCGATTTAGCGTTCCGGTACGATGCCGTGTAGAAACCGAATAGGGGTATGGGTTTAATATAACTGCCGTGCCCCTAACAGGTTCTTAGACTGCATCATCACTTACCATCAGGTGAGATCGCAGTCAAGGGCTAACTTGTAGTGGATAAAAAAAAATCAAGTAGGTACGTACCTCTACCTACATATATATCGATGGTAGGTATGTAGGTACCTACCTAATATGTATGCGCTGACCATAGCTACACAATTAGATTCGCTAGCTCTACATAAAGGAAGATTTACTATCGACAAAATTAGCAAAATCAAAATCAAAATTAGACAAAATTAGATTAAATCGATAGCCAAATATTTTTTTTTGGTATTTTCTGTTCGAAACTACTCGACAGATTTGAATGCAACTTGACCCACTTATAGCATAAATTCTATTTTTTATCACGTAAAACAATGGGGTCACTGGGATAGGCGATGAAAGTTTTGGTCGATTTTACTTTTTGATTAGGTAGGTTTTTGACAACCAATCAAATAATAGTTATTTGTGTTACATGGGCCAAAGAAAATTTTTGTTCCCCGAGGGCGCTATTTTGAATTCAGAGCGAAGTGAAGGATTCTATAGTAGAATCCCGAGCGTAGCGAGGGGTTCTAAAGTAGAATCCTGAGCGTAGCGAGGAATTCAATATACGCCGCCCGAGAACAAATTTGGCCCCGAGTGACACACATTAACGCTCACGAACACACACGCTCTGAATTCAAAATAGCGCCCTCGGGGAACAAAAATTTTCTTTGGCCCCATGTAACACAAATAACTATTTTAGTGATCTCCTAAAAGTCGTGATATCCATGTCGGGGTGTTAGTTTTATGTTGAATAACCCATGTTTAATATATGCATCATTAAATTAACCTACCACATTTACGGGAAGCCATTATACCCAGAAGAAACTGGTCATGCTCTTTCAAAATTATAATTTATCAATACTTGCGCTAAAAATGATTACATGCATAGATAAAAATGATTTAGTATATGGACTATAAGGTGCCCACCTGTGCGAAGTCGAGGCGAGTCGTCTAGTTGTTATTATTAATTACTAGCTGATGCCCTCGACTTCGTATAAAAAGTACCTAGCCTATGTCATTCTCTGACCCCTAAACTACCACTATGCAAGAAATCATGCTGATCCCTTTTTCTGTGAAAGACAAGACTATCCCACGCGAACCGTACCTACCTACATTTTTCCAGGATAAAAAGTAGCATATGTATTATTCCAGACTATAATCGATCTCTGTACCAAATTTCATCTAGATCCGTTCTGGCGTGATTGAGTAACAAACATCCCAACTCTCGCATTTTAAATATTAGTAGGTGGTTGCGCGGATTAAGCATTAAACAATAATTTATATTAAATGATTAAATTGCTCAAACCCTTCCCTGGTTCCTTGATTTATCCATGAAATTCCCGATCCATATCGGCAAACCTCGCATCGCACGCTAACAGAGGGCGTTATGAGTCTCCAAGACAGTTCGATTTGGAGAAATAAGCCTACCAAATCAGAAGACATTTTTGCCGCATTATACTGCATCAACATGGCGTCACCCAGCTTGCATTAAGACACCGCTCCGCATAAAAATCTCCATAAACCGCAACGCAAAATACTACATGAGCGATTACAGTGCAATTATATACCGAACAGTAAACCGCAAGTGATAAGTGCTTGAGACCTGTGAAAATCAGCTGATCCAGGAGCGAATTGGTCGAAAGGGATTACGCCGTCAGCGCACACCGAAATTCTTAGGTACGTTTGCCGATTTCCATTGTTTTCCTTTAACTCCTGGATATATTCCCACTTGAGCAATTTATCATTAGAAATACAGTCCTCTATTAGATCGAAAATAAAACAAATACCTTGTCGCGAACTCCAAAGCCGAAAACGATTTGGAAATTCGAATAACCGCCCAGCCATTTTATGGTTCCGTTCGAACCCGGATTTGAATACGTAATCGCTCTCCACTTATACGTATTTACCTATAATTCGCTAATAATTAATATCCCGCATTATAATCTCTTATTACTTAAGCAAATATAGTTTCGTTTACCCCGCATTGCTTAGGAAATAGGATTATATAGACATATACACGTGTCACAACATACAGGTGACAATATATTCACCGCAATTCATTTAATTGTTTATTCCGCGTTGTAGTTATTACAATCAAGTTAAAGTCTGGCGTATTGCAGTTTTACCTTGAAAACAATAGATAAGACGCCCGACCTTCAGCGGTCAACGGCCGCCCGCTCGCATCCTTGCATCTTGTTATTGCCTATTTGTGCATCGAATTCTCTCAATATAATTAGTTTTACATTCGTTAAAAATGCCTAAGAGTGATAAAACGGTAGTAGAATCGGAAGATAATGTTGATATCAAACTGTTCTTAATGGAACAACGACGTAATACGATATTCGGTTGTTTACAAGAAATTTATGATTTGTCAAAAACCATAGATATAAACTCGTCGAGTAGAGAAGACTTCCTCGACGCCAGTAGCAACATCGATACATTGCGCTCTGAATTTAGCAAGATAGTGGACGATTACAATAACCGTTTATTATCGTTAAACCCGAAAGCGACGCCAGAGCTCAAGTGTCTAATTTCGTTCGAACGTCTTTATAGTCGTGTTAAACGTCTGGTCACACAATGCGCTGACGAGAATAAAGTCAATAACAGCGACGAACCGCGTCGTCTTAAGCCATATCTACCGCCTATACAATTAGTCTCTTTCGATGGTTCGGACTTAAAATCGTGGAGTCTATTTTACGCTAATTTTAGAACTATTATACACGAAAATAAGTCCCTTACGGACGCTGAAAAACTTTATTACTTATTAGGAAAATTGTCAGGTAAGGCCAAATTAGCCTGTGCCGGCATTACGCCGTGTCCTGAAAATTACGAACTAATCTTTAAAACGCTTGTTGATAAATTTGAAGATAAACGTCATTTAGCTACATCGTACTTAGATCAAATTTACAATATTAAGGCGATGTCCACCGCTACTTCTAATAACTTAGAGAATTTTCTAGATACGATTGCTTCATCAACCGCCGCTCTTAAGAATTTAAAGTTAAATAATCTTGCCGACTTCATATTCCTTTATATGGCGCAGAAGAAGCTGGACCCCGAAACAGTCCGCCTATTCGAACTAAGTAGGCGCGGAACGGAGATTCCGTCATACGACGATTTAATTTGCTTTCTTCGCGAACACATAAAAATATTACAACGCACTTCCGGAAAACAAGAAGTTCCGAAGAGTACGGAAAAGAAATCGGACGCGGCATCGAAATCATCGAAATTCTCCAAACCGACGCATACTTATTTAAATACCGCAACTACGCTTCCGCAACCTCTGTGTTCACTTTGCAATTCGCAACATGAACATTTATATAAATGTTCCGCATTTCATAACCTGTCGGTGAATGACCGCTTTAAATTCGTTAAGGCGAACAGTTACTGTGTGAATTGCCTCGGAAATCACAGGTTATCCACGTGCGGATCTTCCGCACGGTGCCGCCGGTGTAATTCCGCACATCACACGCTGCTTCACTTCGAGAATTCCGCAAATTCCGTATCCGCAAATTCCGCATTCGTAAATTCCGCATCCGCAAATTCCGCACTCGCAAATTCCGCATCTGCAAATTCCGCATCAGCTAATTCCGCGTCCGGTGACACTACGCCACGAACGGCGTCAGCTGCTGCCGCGCGTTCTGCCGCCTCGTCTAGTTTTGCTGCTAGCAATAGTCCAAAGTCTACGACCACACCCGCGCGCTCCGATGATGTTGCGCTGTGTTCTTTATCAAGTTGTAATATCTCTCGTACACCTAATACGGTGTTACTCGCAACCGCACGCGTCGTCGTTTTTGATTCGCAGGGTAAGGAGCATAGTGTGCGCGCACTATTGGACAGTGCTTCGCAAAGCAACTTCGCCAGTCGCAGTCTTTGCCAACGGTTGGGTTGGGAAGCAAATCCCATTTGTTCCGTGGTCAAAGGCATTGGAGGCACTTCGAAACCAGTAAAAGGTTCGGTTTCAATAAAATTATTTTCAAGATTCGACCTTGCTGTCTGTTTTAACATGAACTCGCTCGTGGTAGACAAGATAACGGAACGTTTACCCACCGTGTCAATCGATGCTTCGGCTTTAATTAATTTCAATAATTTACCTTTGGCTGATGACACGTATGCCACCCCGGGAGACATTGATTTGTTGATTGGAGCTTCAATCTTTCCTCATCTCTTATTGTCCCGCAAGGTTCAAGGTCAGTCTGATAGTCCTTCGCCGATAGCTTTAGAAACAGTTCTAGGCTACGTTATCGTCGGTTCTGCTCCCTCTCGCGATGCTAGTTGTACGTCGGTTTCGTATTGTTGTGCCGCTGATCCGCTAGACGCCGCCGTGCGTAAATTCTGGCAGATTGAAGAAATCGACGCTCCGCATGCATTAAGTCCAGATGACGCGGCGTGCGAAGAAATTTATAACAATACGACTACCCGCGAGGCAGATGGACGATACGAAGTCGCGCTCCCATTTAAGGGAGATGTATTTTCGCTAGGCGATTCTTTTCAAAAGGCGAAAAACCGCTTTCTTTGCCTGGAGCGTAAAATGTTAGCTTCACCTAAACTTAAGGAGGCCTACGATAGTGTCATCCTTGAATATTTAGACAAGGGCTACATTTCCCCCGCACCTCCAGATACGGAAACAACGCAGAATTTGCCCTCGTATACGATCTCTCATCATGGGGTCATACGAGAGGATAAGTTGACCTCTAAATTGCGCGTCGTGTTAGACGCAAGTTCTAAAACGACTACGCAAGTTTCCCTCAATGACATTTTGCATAGTGGCCAGAACTTGCAGGGAAACTTATTTCATATTATCGTAAATTTTCGCTTATACCGCATCGCCCTCTCCGCTGACATTCGTCAAATGTTTCTTTGTATTGGCGTTCGGAATTCTGATCGCAGATTCCAACGCATTTTATATCGTTTTTCCCCGCAAGAGCCTTTAAAGGTTTATGAATTCAACAGAGTTTGTTTCGGACTTAAGTCCAGTCCATTTCACGCTCTTCGCACTGTGAAACAGCTTCTCTCAGACGAAGGCGCTTCATACCCTCGAGCGAAAGAAACTGTGGATACAGGCTTATACATGGACGACTTCGTCTATAGCATCGACAGTGAAGACGATGCTATTTCCACCGCTGCCGAAGTGATTGCTCTCATGAAAGCAGGTCAGTTCGACCTTGTAAAATGGACAAGTAATTCACAAGAGGTATTAGATTCTATTCCGCCTTCACATCGTCTCTCTGCTGTTAAGGAGTTCGATGATTCTGAATCACATAAGGTACTCGGCTTATGTTGGTCACCCGCTACAGACAATTTTAGTCTCAAAATCAGTACGCCCGCTGAGTCTTGCACAAAGCGCACAATTTTGTCTTGTATCGCCAGAATATGGGACGTCATGGGGTTTGTTGCTCCCGTAGTCCTATACGCGAAACTTATTATCAAACAACTTTGGTTGTGCGATTGTGATTGGGATGAAGTACCACCCGAACACATTGTTCAACTCTGGTCCCGCTTCAAGGAAGAACTCCCTTTGCTTGGCAAAATCAAGATCCCACGGCACGTAGGCATCGTGACTGGCGATATAATTACCATAGTGGGGTTTGCTGACGCTAGCGAAAAGGCCTATGGTGGCGTGGTATACTTTCATGTCAAGGACAGCAGTGGTCTTCGCAATAATGAGTTGCACCTAATAACCGCTAAGTCTAAGGTTTCGCCGCGTAAAGTTATATCGCTCGCGCGATTAGAACTTTGTGCAATTCTCATACTGAGCAACTTAATTACCAAGGTGATCGAAGCCTGCAATAACCGCATAAATATCGACCGCGTTTTCGCATTTTCGGACTCAACAGTGGCGTTATGTTGGGTGCATTCCTCGCCTCACCGTTGGGACACCTTCGTGGCCAACAGAGTGACTAAAATTCAAAATGAATTTCCCGCACAAACCTTTTATCATGTGCCTGGCACTGAAAATCCCGCCGATTGTTTGTCGCGAGGACTTAGTCCCGCACAAATAATCGATCACCCGCTTTGGTTCTGTGGTCCTGAATGGATTCTATCAGATCCAAATCTTTGGCCTGTTACCGCTTTCAATCCTTCCACGGTGGCACAGCCTCCGGAAGAAAAGAAACATGTTCTTCTCACCGCTGCGGAAAACGAAATAAACTTAATTATTTCACTCGCCAACCGCTTTTCATCGTGGTCGAAGCTTGCACGTTGTGTAGTTTTCGTTTGTCGTTTCGCAAAACTCTTACCACGTCGTGACGCGATAATCGCATCCGATTTGGATTATGCAGAAAATTTAATAATACGTGAACTTCAGCGCTCTCACTTCGCGGACGAAATATCAAACCTACGGGCAGGCAAGAGCTGTAGCCCAGTGTTTCAGCGCCTCAAGCCCTTTCTACAAGATAATCTTATCAGAGTCGGAGGGCGTTTGAGAAATTCCGATATAAGCTTCGACAACAAACATCCGATTATACTTCCGCGAAAAGGTCATATTTTAGATCTGTTGGTCGATTATCATCACAAAGTAAACTGCCATGCAGGTCCAGATTTGTTGATGTCTATATTGCGCCAGAAATACTGGATTCTGTCCGCTCGTAACTTGATTCGGAGTCGGGTTCACAAGTGTCTACCCTGCTTCCGACTAAACGCTAAACCAAATTTCCCAGAAATGGCAGATCACCGCTCCTGTCGTGTTACTCCGACCGCGAAACCGTTTATATACACGGGCACTGATTACGCCGGCCCTTTTAAAGTGACTCTTTCTCGTGGTCGCGGTATCCGCTCGACAAAGGCATACGTGTGCCTTTTCGTGTGCTTAACTACCCGCGCTGTGCACATAGAGGTTGCTAGCGATTTAAGCGCTGCTAGTTTTCTAGGAGCGTTTAAGCGTTTTCTGTCTCGGCGTGGTCCAGTTTCTCGCGTGTACTCAGATAACGGCACTAATTACGTTTGCGCTAAGCGTATGCTTTCAGAATTACACAACTTTTTACTGTCAAAACACTTTAAAACGGAATTTGGCCACATACTAGCTGAAAACCGCATCGATTGGGCGTTAAATGTCCCATCCGCCAGCCATTTTAATGGTAATACCGAAACAAACGTTAAGAGTCTTAAAACTCATTTATACCGCGTTGTAGGTGACCAAGTTCTGACGTTCGAAGAGTTCAGTACTGTGCTTGCCCAGATCGAGGCAGTAATGAACTCTCGGCCTTTGTGCCGTACGCTATCCAATGATCCGTCGGAGCCTCTCGCGTTAACACCGGCTCACTTTTTAACACTTACGCCTTTAAAATATCTTCCAGCTAGGGATATAGAAGAAGGTCCGTTACATTTGCTTACGCGTCAAGAACTTATAGACAAACTTGTCCAGTCGTTCTGGAAGCGCTGGAAGGCCAATTATTTGCATACACTGCAGACGCGAAACAAATGGAACACGCCGACTAACCCAATTGCGAAAGGTGATGTTGTAATACTTAAAATCGATAACGCACCGCCGCTTCACTGGCCGCTAGGATTAGTCGAGGAAGTCTTCCCTGGATCGAACGGTGTTACGCGCGTTGTTCGTATTCGCACTGCTACAGGATCTTATTTGCGTCCTGTAGTACGTCTTTGTCCCCTACCTAAAGAATAGTTTCATAGCTTAATATTTAGTTTAGGTTAGGGTCCGCGTTAGTTAGTTTAGTTTAATTTCATATAAGTTCCGCATCGCTTTTTCTTCTTTTTTTTTTGAAGACAACGCTTCAAGCCCGGGGGAATGGTTGCGCGGATTACGCATTAAACAATAATTTATATTAAATGATTAAATTGCTCAAACCCTTCCCTGGTTCCTTGATTTATCCATGAAATTCCCGATCCATATCGGCAAACCTCGCATCGCACGCTAACAGAGGGCGTTATGAGTCTCCAAGACAGTTCGATTTGGAGAAATAAGCCTACCAAATCAGAAGACATTTTTGCCGCATTATACTGCATCAACATGGCGTCACCCAGCTTGCATTAAGACACCGCTCCGCATAAAAATCTCCATAAACCGCAACGCAAAATACTACATGAGCGATTACAGTGCAATTATATACCGAACAGTAAACCGCAAGTGATAAGTGCTTGAGACCTGTGAAAATCAGCTGATCCAGGAGCGAATTGGTCGAAAGGGATTACGCCGTCAGCGCACACCGAAATTCTTAGGTACGTTTGCCGATTTCCATTGTTTTCCTTTAACTCCTGGATATATTCCCACTTGAGCAATTTATCATTAGAAATACAGTCCTCTATTAGATCGAAAATAAAACAAATACCTTGTCGCGAACTCCAAAGCCGAAAACGATTTGGAAATTCGAATAACCGCCCAGCCAGTAGGTAAGATAACTAGTGAGATTTCAATAACATCATGGACAGTCAGGTACATTACCTGTTGTTATCCCTTTTGTAATGATCTCTGCTAAAAACTAGATTCAGACTATGCTGAGCACTAAGTACTCATAATTATTATAAACTAGTTAGTTGATGCCCGCGACTTCTGAGTGCATTTAGGTTTTTCAGAATCCGGTGGGAACTCCTTGGTTTTCTTGGGACAAAAACTTTCAAAAAATAGTCTGTTACTCTCCAGGTCCAGATGCTAGTTATGTTGCGGCGTGAATAAAGGACATAGCTGCAATTGTATACCTACCTACTAATAGCGTTATGTACTTATGTAAGTGTGTGTTTGTCCTTTAATTACGGAGCAAAGAATTTTTGAAGTGATTTTTACATGGATATACTTAATATACTTAGATCAGCTATTTTTATCCTGTTTATAGAGTTACCTATCATGGGATTTGTAAAAAACCTAAATACAGGCGGACGAAGTCGCGGCCATCATCAAGCGGATCGCGAGGAAACGCCGAGCTTATCCATAAGTGGCGCAAAATGTCTTACATAAAACAGTACCTACTTATCTAAGTAGGTATGGTACGCGCGCGAGTTGAATACAGAGCTTTTGTATGTGCCACCATACATAAGGTCTGCATTCAACTCACGCGCGAACTATACATAAGTAAGTACCTATTGCTTTTATAATCAAAAAAACCGGCCAAGTGCGAGTCGGATTCACGCACCGAGGGTTCCGTACAAACCTGTAGTAAGTTTTAAATTATTAAAAAAAATACTTACTAGATCTCGTTCAAACCAATTTTCGGTGGAAGTTTGCATGGTAATGTACATCATATATTTTTTTTAGTTTTATCACTCTTATTTTAGAAGTTACAGGGGGGGGGGGACAGTCGACACACATTTTACCACTTTGGAAGTGTCTCTCGCGCAAACTATTCGGTTTAGAAAAAAATGATATTAGAAACCTCAATATCATTTGAAGACCTATCCATAGATAGATACCCCACACGTATGGGTTTGATGAAAAAAAAATTTTGAGTTTCAGTTCTAAGTATGGGGAACCCCCAAAATTTATTGTTTTTTTTCTATTTTTGTACGAAAATCTTAATGCGGATCACAGAATACATCTACTTACCAAGTTTCTACAGTATAGTTCTTATAGTTTCGGAAAAAAGTGGCTGTGACATACGGACGGATAGACAGACAGACAGACATGACGAATCCTTAAGGGTTCGGACGGAGCCCTAAAAATCCCATGGAAGGGACGCGCGACGCCACCTTTGGATGTTTTTTTCGTATCTCTACGAGAAAATATGATAGGTCTTTATGTAGGTATGTAAACATTATCTAACGTCTATGAAGTATGAAATGGTAGCGTTCCGTGCTAAGCTATTTACCAAAAACTATTTTTCAAAATATTGCCCTCTGTGTAACCGGCTCCTACAACTGTATAGTCCCACAAACAAATCTGCTTCCCGCTTTCTTTTAAAAGTTTCCTATGCCCTTAAGGTTGCTTGGAAGAGATCGCTAATTAAGCGATAAGGCCGCCTGTTGTGCCATATCCATTATGATTGGTTTTGTTTGTATTTCTTTTAATGGTGTGCAATAAAGTATATTTTACTTTACTTTTACCTTAATCTGACAATTTAAAAAATATTAAAAATAAAACATAAACTACCTTTAATAATCTATACTAATATTATAAATGCGAATTGCATGGATGGATGGATGGATGTTTGTTGCTCAATCATGCCAGAACGGCTGAGCGGATCTGTATGTTTAGCACAGAGATAGATTAAAGTCTGGAATAACACATAGGCTACATTTTATCCCGGAAAATTAGAGTTAGGTACAGCTGGAACCAAAATACCTCAATCCACACGGACGAAGTCGCGGGCATCAGCTAGTATAGTCTATGAACTAAAGAGTCATAATAATTATTTCCAATTGTGGCCACCGGGATCTTAAGTTCGTTGGACTGTACTTAGTACTTACCTCATTATCAGTTATTTTTAAAATGCCTGTGAAACAGACGGCCGGAACAAAACTAACAAGGTAACATACTACAAAATTAAAATAACGATTGCAGCGCAGTTTGGTGGACTATGGCCTTAAAACATATCTAAGAAGTAAGAATCTTCTCAGAAGTTATAGGTACATATCTAATGCAAAAAACCGCATTACAATCGGTACAATTGTTTTCCAGGAAAGTGGTAACAAAAAGGTGCACAAACAAACGCACAGCCTGTTAGGGCAATCACATATTATACCGTCTCGCTTTCAGTCGTGGGTGAAAAGTCCGTAGTCAACTACAGCCCCATCTAATCGAATCGAGTCGCATTTTTACACACCACTCTGTAGTGGGACCATTAACGTTCCACAGCTGGGCACAGGCCTCCACTCGCATAAGAGAGAATTAGAGTTTAGACCCACCACGCTGCTCCAATGCGGGTTGGCGGGCTTTAACGACTATTATCATGTTAGTGATAATAACCGGGACCGACGGCTCTCCGAGGCGCGGGACGGGGGTGAAACACCGCCAACTCTGGGATAGTACCTACTGAGAATTTGTAGTCAGAAATACCCAATACTTAATATGGCCCGACCCGGGACTCGAACCCGAGACCTCGTCGGGAGCAGTCGAATATGCTAACCACTAGACCAACGAGGCAGGCATTTTTACACGGCTGCCCATAAAACGAGTGTAGATAATGTCTTCAGGGTTCATGACATAATATAATATGTCATTGGGGCTGATTCTGTGTAACACAATCTCTAAACTAAACTAAAATGGCAGCTTTAAATCTAGTTCTGTCCCTTTCCGTAGGGAGTATTATGAAAGGGTTAGCAATATTTCTAATGCTCTAATTTTAGTTTAGTTTAGAGATTGTGCACTACAGAATCAGCCCCATTATGGGTTTCCACGAAAATTTCTAATTTATGTCTGAACAGATTTGGATGTATGGGGGTATTATTAAATCCTCCCAATGACTATACATTTTTTCAAAAAAAAAAAAAAAAACAATACAGTGTTCTTTATTTTTTTTACGTACTTATGTTTTTGTTTTCGTATGCACGTAGACACAACGGACGCTGCTAATCGATCCAGTTTCATACGTCCTAATGCGTTTAATAATAATTATAGAAACGAATTATTGCGATCAGATTCGAGTCGATTACATAGCTGTTTTACTACGGAACTCTAAAATCTCTGAACCCTATCGAGTCTATCTGATCAATAAAGACTGTAGAACCCATATGTATAGATTTGGGTATATGTATAAGTATGGGATTTTTTTTTTCCGGGATAAAAAGTAGCCTATGTAAAAGTAGCTCTCCAGGTCCTCAACTATACCCATGCCAAAAACCACGTTGATTTGTTGCTCCGTTGCGGCGTGATTGAAGGATAAACCAATAAACAAACACACTTTCGCATTTATAATATTAGTATGATAGGTACAACGACCTCCCTGACGCAGTGTTCAGCGCTGTTGTTTTAACGTAGGTCACTGGTTCGATTCCCCGGCAGGGTCAATTTGGGAATTTATAATTTCAAAATTTTCTCTGGTCTGGACTCTGGTTTGGAGGCTTCGACCGTGGCTAGTTACCCCAAAGACATACCGCCAAGCGATTTAGCGTTCCGGTACGATCCCGTGTAGAAACCGGCTAGGGGTATGAGTTTAATATTAACTGCTATACTGTACCATAAGTGACTGCATCGTCACTTACCATGAGGTGAGATCGCAGTCAAGGGCTAACTTGTAGTGGAATAAAAAAAACTCTAAAACTTTACTAACTCATGCCTAGCTAGCGTTGCAATCCCGCGCGCCGCTTGTATTGTTACATATCGATGGTACTGTCGGCAACCTTCACGCAATTGCCAACAACAACTGCACCAACTTATAGTGAAAGCAACGAATGCAAAATGCGGGAAAATTCAAAAAAATATTTATTCCCAAAATGTAATAAAACTTTTTTGTTGCCATGTACTTAGGGTATCTAACAATTACTGCCTCGTTGGTCCAGTGGTTACCACGTTTGACTGCGGCCGACGAGGTCCCGGGTTCGAGTCCCGGCCCCCGGGTCGACTCGGGACATAATTAAGTGTTGGGTTTTTCTTACTAGAAATTCTCAGTAGGTACTAGCCCGGAATTAGGAAGTTGGCGGTGTTTCACCCCCGTGCCTCGGAGAGCACGTTAAGCCGTCGGTCCCGGTTATTATCACTAACGTGATAAAGTCCGCGAACCCGCATTGGAGCAGCGTGGTGGGTCTAAGCTCTAATTCCCTCTCTCCTATGAGAGTGGAGGCCTGTGCCCAGCAGTGGGACGTTAATGGGCTGTAGCCTGTAGTAATTGCGTTGGCGTTGCAATCTCAATATCGATGGTAGTGTCTGAAACCTTTACGCAATTGCCAACAACAACGGCACAAAGTTACCTACTGCTGTTAAGACTGATAACGACGAAACTAGATGAATTCATTTCCAGTAGATAGGTAGGTTCATGCCGGTGTAAAAAGCCATTTAATTTTTTGTCGAATGCGTCGCTGATAATACCTACCAAGTACTACTTATCTAATACTAGCTGATGCCCGCGACTTCGTCCGCGTGGTTTAAGTATTTTTGATTCCCGCGGGAACTTAATTTTCCGGGATAAAAAGTAGCCTATGTCACTCTCCAGGTCTTCAACTATACCCATACCAAAAATCACGTCGTTTCGTTGCTCCGTTGCGGCGTGATTAAAGGACAAACAAATAAACCAACAAACAAACACACTTTCGCATTTATAATATTATTAGGTATCATATAAAATTCTCGTGTCACAGTGTTTGTAACAAAATTCATCTCTCGTAGCCTCTCGTGTAAATCGATATATAAGTAGGTACTAGATGTGCCCTTTCATAGAAAAAAGTTGGGCGTCCGACTTGTAGGGCGTGCTCCTCACCTGTATAAAATTCAAATGGTTTTTATTCTAATAAACTTTTATCTTTTTAAGCTTTCGAATAGTCGCATGAATCTACCACTGGTTCGGAATGCCATTCCTACCGAGAAGAACCAGCAAGCAACTCGGCGGTTGCTTTTTGAAAAAAAATTCATTTACAATCGCTGTCCTTAGCATTGCTGGAGCGAGTCAAATAAGCTTGTCCGGTGTCCCCACTCCCCGCCATAGCGCTGTCCCGCTTTTCAGACTAGATGGCGTTAGTAAATAAGTCCACATTTTTTGTTTGACAGGGCCCGTCTATGTAAATTGAGGTCTGTAGTCTGTATCTGAAGCGGAGACGAGTACCTACAGATGTATTGTGCGTTGTTCAACCCAACTTATGAAAAATACGTGATAAAATATTTACTTACCTACTACAATAATCTGATTGGTCTATTGCACTCGACAGCTCTGCTTTGTCACTCCACTTTAGTGAAATTGCAGCCTCACCCAACGCAACACAAGGTGACGTCGACGCTCGTCGGGTGTATTCAGTGAGAGTAGATTTGATTCAGTAAATTCAGAAATTCTAAATTCCTCATGCTTCGCGTGATATTGCCAATCCACAGACCCTGAGTAGGGAAATATAAGGCTACTTATACCTAGATGTGATGTATAATTATTTGATTTCTTATTGTTACAGTACGGACGAAGACGCTCGTCAAGCTATGATGCTAGATTGCGGCAAAATCAAAGAGATTCAAGTCAAGTTGCTCCTGAGCTCACGCTCGGAGATGCACAAAGTCATAGAGGCGGCGCGGCAGAGCGTTCCCATCCTGAGCCTGGCCGCCCCCGCGCCCGCGGTCGTGCCCGCTCCCGCTCCAGTCACCGCGCCCGCGCCCGCGCCCACGCCCGCTCCGCCGACTATACCCGCCGCTCCGGCCGTCTCCCCCTTCTCAGCAGCCCTGGGCAACAACCCGCTGTCTGGGTACGGGATTCCCGGCATCGGCAACCCACAAGAAATCCCCCAACCCGCCGTCATCGAACCGCCGGCGCCCCTGGTCAGTCCCCAGTCCAAATCTCCCGTCGACGAAGAAAGGGAAGAAGATATATCAGAAAGAAAACGCAAAGACAGGCGACGCTCTCGAACCCGCTCCAGGTCAAGGGACAGAGACCGGAAAGATAGAAAGAGAGACCGCAGGGATAGGTCGCGGTCGCGGGAGAGACGGCGGCGAGATCGGAGCCGCAGTCGAGAGAGACGCGATCGCAAGCGGGACAGAAAAGACCGCAGTCGATCGCGCGACAGATCGCCTCGTCGCATGCGTGAGAAACGCAACGACTCCAAGTCGCTACAGAGCTCGCAAGAGCGAACTCTCGAACCAGTGGGAGGCGACGCGCCGGCCTTGGCGCCGCCGCCGCCGGTGTTCATGAACCCCAACGGGCCTCGCATGCCAATGCTGCCAAACAATGCTATGCAAAACGGACCTCCGGAACAAACTATGGACCAAACGCAACCTCGCTTCAACGACCCGACCCTAGCTGAAGCGTTCAACAAGTTGCAGGAGCTCGGTAAAAAACGCAATCCCAATGCATTCCAAGGCGAGCAACACAACGGGAACAGCTTCCGAGGCGGTCGCGGCGGCGGCGCCAGCTCGCGCGGCGGCTTCCGGCGCGAAGGCCGCCCGTCGAGATTCGACGATCAGCCGAGAGATTGCTGTGTCGCGATCAGAAACGCGCCGAATCACACCAGCTACGGCGACGTGCGGCGCTTCTTCCCCTTCATGATCGACAAACACGGGATTAAAATGATAAACGACGGCATGGGACGCCGGACGGGAAACATTTTCGTTCGGTTTTGCGATCCGCGCTCCAGGCAGTTGGCGCTGCAGCGCAAAGCCAACGAGCTGAAGGGCGCGCCGGTGGCGGTGGAGGCGCTGGACGACGAGGCGTACGAGGCGGCCGTGGACTCGTTCCTGCCATACCGCCACGACAACGACGAGGAAGACCAGAGCCTCGTCATCGCCGACGCCGAGGAAACGCCCGTGGTGAAGCCTTTCAAGATGCTCAAACTGTCGGAGTTGCCGAACTTTATACAGGAGCACGATATTATCAAAGCGTTCACTGAATTCTCCCTCCTGTCGATCACGCTCAGCGACAATAGAGTGACTCGCACAAAAACTGCCTTAGTCCAGTTCGTTAAAGCTGACGATGCTAAGTTAGCGTTCAATAGAAAAGATAGCTTCGTCTTCGGAAGGCGTCCGGCGGTGTTCACGCCTGTCACGGACGAAGATTTCATGAGGGAGAAACAAAATCTCGATCAAATGGAGCAACCGGCCCTGATAGAGCGGCCTCCCAAAGAGCAGATCCCGGAACCGACCATGCCCCGGGACCCGCGGCAGCGGCGACAACAGATGGACAACGGCCAAGCGATGCCAGGCGGCCCCGCCATGCAAGCGCCTGGTCAGACGCAATTCTTTCAACCTGCAGCGCCCTTCGCTCAAAATTTCGGAGCACCATTCCCTGGCGCTCAGTTCGCAGGTTACCCAGGACCCGGGAACATGGAGCCCCGGGCCGCTGCGGCCAATTGGGCGAACCGGATGAACTTCCCAAAGCAGCCAGACGCGGGGCTGATCCAAGCGCCGATGCAAGCTCCGATGCAGGTGGCGCCCGCGATGAGCCAACAGGTCATAACCGTCGACCTGGACGACGAGCCTCTAGACTGCGTGCTGATGAAAGGTTTACCGCGCGATGCCACCGACCGCACGATTGTGAACTTCCTGGCCGATACGGGCGCTGTCCCGGCTAGAATACATCTCATGCTCGACATGAACGGCCTTCCGTCCGGCGATTGCTTCTGCGAGTTTAGATCATCGCAAGAGGCGCGGCAAGCCGCCCGCAAGCACGGCCAGACGCTAGACGGCTGTCGCGTCACTGTCGACCTAGTGATGCGCAGCGTCGTCGAGGAGGCGCTCGAAGGACCGAAATCGAACGAGCCAAGCCACGACGGCCCGCCGCAGTTCATGAATCCTCGCGGAGGATTCGCACATCGCGGGCAGTTCAGAGGTCGAGGCTTTGAAAGGGGCGGTTTCGATAGAGGCGGGTACAGCCGAGGCGGATACGAGCCCGGGAGAGGTAGAGGCGGTCGAGGTAATTGGAATGACCGCGGCGGGCGCGGGTTCGACCGCGGAAGAGGGCGCGGAGGCGGGCGCGGGCGCGGGGGATTTGGCGGGGAAACCGGGCGACCGCGCGAAGACGAGCCGGACCCCGCGCTTGAGGATTTCGGTGCGCCCGGCTGCGTCGTATCCATGGAGAATGTGCCCTTCCGCGCCAGCGTCGAGGACATTCTAAGCTTCTTTGCCGACTATGATCTAAACCAGGACGATGTAATCCGGCGCTACAACGAGCGCGGTCAGCCCACGGGAGACGCGCGCGTCGCCTTCCGCACGCCTTTCGACGCCAAGCGCGCAGTCACCACACGCAATATGGACTCTATATACGATCGGAGGATCACCCTTTCCATTCTATAGCACTGCGTCGAATCCTCGGAATCCGATGAGGACAGTTCGTGTGTATATAAAAAGGACATTGGAGCAAAACTATGAATTAGTGTTACCCACCGCGGTACGATTGATATTGTTTTTAATCTATTAGAAACTTGCTCTACCATAGGCGAGCTACTGGGGGAGTAGCGCACCGTAATTAAGTGTAATGTAAAATAAAATTACGAATAGGTTATTTTGTTTGAATAAAACACATTTTTCCATCAATTGAATTATAGCGTTTTATTTTCGAATCGAAACACAACCTGGTAATAGTAATGTCGCAGGGATCTTTGCAGGCCTGTGCGCTTAGCATGCGCACAACGAGATTATCTCGCGACGAGAGAGATGTTGTCGTTGCCGGCAAATTTTTCATTTACCCTAACATGCACGAAATGCGGTATATTACAACACAAAAATTGACGACATGTTAAAAGGTTCGTAGAGAAAAATACCACAGATAAGAAATATTACTTATAACTCTACTTTTGACGTAACGAGTCAAGTAACCACGTTAGCTTCGGTAGACAGATAGAGATAACGGGTAGACATAATTTTACTCGTAGTGCGCATGCTAGCCATTCTGGCGCTAGACTTGTGATGATTGACAGACAACCTTAATCCTACAAGAATCGCAACATATTGGCACTAGAGTTAACTTCAACAGAGCCTTTACATAATAATCCTTAGCTAATTATTTTTACATAAGCCTAAATAAAATCGCAAATAAATAATTACCTGCAAGATGAATAGGTACAGATACAACACTTCCATATTAAAGCTAAATCCTATAAAATAACTGATAATTGATATAAGTAATTCATTACTTGTAATATCATAATGCTCATTCCAACAAAAACATACCTACATCCCTGCGATACAACAGCGCACATCATATTTTCTTTGTGAGCAGCGTCCAAACGAACAAAATATTGTGGCTAATTCTATTGTACACAATCTAAAATATAAACTTAACTAAAATAATCATAATGGAGAAGTTTCCTAATTTTTTACTATTAATTAATTATAAAAATGGTGAAACAACAAAAACATTAAAGAAATCACTAAAATATCTCAACAAATGAAAAAGTCATGGAAAAAAGTTGCGCTTACAATAATTATTTCGTTAAGGTCGTGTGACGTCACTGTACCTTAACGGCGACTTTAATATTGTTTTCTGCGCATTGAAACGCACGATTTTCCGAGAGGTCATAAAGTTTGAATCAGACCGTACAAAGTTTCAAATCAATACGACTTTCATTAAAATATGCATAATGCGGAAAGTGATATCACTAGATTAGGTGTTTAATTTTACGATTGTGTACAAAAGATTAGCCTCATTGAGCAATAATTAAAATAAAACAGGTTTGAGAATAGGTTTGAGAACAATTCTTACGGATTGACCGACGCAACATTAGCACTTGTTTAAGTTACATACTTTCAATAATGATAGATAATAAAAAACATTTTGTTCATGTACAAGAGTCGTATTCTCCATCTTTTTACAATTTCAGACTATGAACATCGATCTCACAATAAGTAAACTAACGGAGCATATCTAAGGCCGCCATTACACTTGTAAGTTTTTACGTAAGTAACTTTCATACTTAACATTTGTATGCGATACACGACTATACAGGTGGCCCAAATAATGACGTCCAAAGAAAAAATTTAGATTCAAATATTGAATCGAAGCAGGCGTTACTTTGCGGAAGTCCATGATAATGAATGAACGAGAAGTAAACTTCTCGTTCATTCATTAAATTTAGATTCCTCGTACCTAGACCTATCAGAAAATACCCCATGTATGTTCAGCGATTTTTGGTAGTTTTCGAGTTATAATTCTTTTAAGTTTTTTCGTGAGATTTCTGAGGGAGTGTGTATTAATTTTTTTTTCTTTTTATTTAGTGTTTTTTTCCGAACATTTTTTTTGTGAACATGCTTGCTATGAAGTGTGCTACTTTGCATAAAATAATTACCATCATAACATTAGCTCAAGTCGGAAAATTTTTGGTCGAAAGTGAAAAGTTTACGTTCGACAGAAGTAGAGACGAATTTTCAACTTAAGATTAAAAATACTTAAACCTATCTACGTCACTTACGGCTAATTTCAAAAACTTTTCGGGTTCCTAAGCTTCCCTTATTAGTTAAAAAATTTGGTACTTTAGGGGGCATTATTGTGAGAAATCGGACTTCAAATGTGGTAAGGCGGTAATTTCTGATTTGAGTTTTGCCTATTTTTGTCAATTTTATGGCTAATTGAAGTAGGAAGTTTTTGAATTTAATTAGGTATGTATTTTCTACAAAAATAATCGATATTTTTCGATTAAGTGAATTACGTAAAAGTGCACCAGGTTAGGTACTAAAATAGCTTTATCTTATTATCCTTCTGTCAATAAAATATAGCTTTTCCCCACCTACAAGTTTTTTTACCGGTTTTTGCCAGCAACACTTTACAATGCTGCAATTTACTTTACAATACCAAAAACTGCTCAATAATGAAATAACTGGAAGTTTAATTTTAGTGCTGGATTGAAACGTGCGTTGAGAATAATTTGGAAGATTTGAGTGGTTTGGTGGATACACACTTTTACCACATAGATTGACCTATTGTGGCGGATCATAGCGAATCAGTTTATCTTTCATTATCATGGACTTCCGCAAAGTAACGCCTGCTTCTACCCAATATTTAAAAACTGCTCAATCTTCATCACACGTAGGTACCGAAAGGGTCATAGCACCAAAGCTTTTATGACCATTGCAATAACCATGATTTTGCTATTGGTTAAAATGCGGTCTTAGCAACAATACCATTCAGACATTATTAAATGGCAAAAACCCAATAACTACTTGCTTGTTTGGGCTTGTATGATAATCAAATATCAAATAAATATTATAAATGTGAAAGTTTGGATGGATGTATGGATGTTTGTTACTCAATCACGCTCCAACGGCTGAACGGATCTGGATGAAATTTGGCACAGAGATGGATTATAGTCTGGAATAGCACATAGGCTACTTTTTATCCCGGAAAATTAAAGAGTTCCCGCGGGAACCGAAAAACCTCAATCCACGCGGACGAAGTCGCGGGCATCAGCTAGTAGGTGTATAAAACACATAGCTGTGACGTCATCAAATTTCAACGCAGTTTCTTCTATCTATTAGTCCGGGAGCCAGCGACCGTTCGGAGTTAGTCATTTCGCAAAAGCTGAAAATTTTTCCTAAGGTTTATTTAGTATCCGTAGTAAGTGAATGGACCTCCAGCGCGCTCAGTTCTGGGGGGTGTAGCTGCGGCAGCCTCCCACACACGTAAAATAATAATACAAAAAAACTAATACCGCAAAAGCTGATACTTTGTTGACATGTTCATTATGTTGTAAACAAACGAAAAAACGTATCCAGCTGACTTTAGAGTGGGGGATTATGCCCCAGCTTTTCACGTAAATGAGTAAAAAATATGCGCTCAGTAAACTTATACCGCAAAAGCTGAAATTTGGTTAAGTGATAGTTAACTTAATAAGTTTAATGAAGAAAATATCCAGCTTTATATTTAATGAGGGAAAAGTGCCCAGCTGATGCAGTCAAAAATGCGGCGCATCGCTGTGCGCGCGGGCGCATTGCAAAGTATCGGCTTTTGCGGTATTAGTTTTTTTGTATTATTATTTTACGTGTGTGGGAGGCTGCCGCAGCTACATCCCCCGGATGTGCGCGCTCGAGGTCCATTCACTTACTACTGATACCAAATAAAGCGTAGGAAAAATTTTCAGCTTTTGCGCTTTTGGTCATCCTAAAAGGTCGCTGGCTCCCGGACTATATAGTTTAAAATGGTTATCAAACTTAAAACTAACCGAGGATGTGGATAAGGTCTTTTGGAAGACCCTCTATTTAATAATCAATCAATCAGTAAGAAATAATTTATTTTTGACAAATGCATCATCCCTATTAGAATAATCGTTAAGTGATTTCACACTGAAGCTAGGCCCATGCCATGTATGTTATTCTATACCCAATGTATTCCGCCATAAGGCTTAAAATATATAATAAACAATCATATACATATACATAAATAAATAATAAATGACAATTCGAGACTTACATTCTATGTTTTCATTAATTTTAGGGTATGTTGCGATATACACTGCGAGCACTGTTCAGTCCTCTTACTGAGGAGAAAGTTCCGTTGTGGACTGACAGTATACTGGCGCAGTATCCTAGGGAAATAAATGACGTCATAAATCGTCGCCATTTTGTACTGTGAACACTGGCGTTTTCGAGGTAAGGTGCTCTCAGTGCTGACTGCGTTCCGTTTTAAACAGTAACCAGTATAGCGAACTATAAAGGAACGGCTTCGCAGTACACTAAATTGACGTCACACCTTACAGTGCTCGCAGCGTATATCGGAACATACCCTTAGTCTACACTGCAGTGGTCGTTTAATAAAAAAAGACATTCTAACACTGGCGTAGTGTTTTTGTTGCCTAAACTGAGTCCATTTCTATGGCAGGTGGAAATTTAGCCATAGACCTACCGGTGACTTGAGAAATAATTAATATAACTTGTTGTAATTTTTGGAACGAAGTTCCTTATGGGACGATGCGGAGGGGTACCCTAGCCGGCAAAAAACGTACGTAACGAAAATGCGTGGAGTAAGATTTTTATGTATAGTTTATGTATGTTCGCCATACAGTGTCTAATTATTATTATATATTTTTATGAATAAAATAAGTGTTAAGATAAGTTTGTAAAGTAGTTTTTGATTTTTATCGATAAAAAAATCATAATAAAAAATTTATACCTGAATAATTATTTCTTTTTACCTCGACTAGAACTTGAAATTAATATTTATGTAATAAGGAACTTCGTTCCTATCTGGTGTCCCACGACACCACACGATTTTTTTTTCTTTAAACTAAGTAACCGACTGATTTTTATGCCAAAATAGTGCTACATCATAATAGTGGCCGTCTAGACACTTCCTTACTCTTATATGTATTGATATAAACATGTAGGTACATAGTAAAATATTACTAACATATTATTATGTAATAATAACATAGAACACATATAATAGTATCAACACCTATTTAGTATATTTACTTTAATGTTAAGCATTTAAACAACAAAATAAAATTGGATAGAACTTTCAGAAAATAGTAGATAGGAATACTTAGTAAAAGCGGTAAATATTTTACTATCAAACGTTTATTGTAGAAGTCTATAAATATAATATTTCTTTACAAGAACTTAGCAAAAAGTCTTTGCATAATGTACCTATATAATTTTATCTTATTTTAATATTTATTTTTAGATAACAAAAGCAAATTTGACTTTAATTTACTATTTCGTGGTTAAAAAAAGACAGTAACTAATAGTTGTTTCGAAAACACCATTTATTTACAGACTTTGAAAATGTAGTGTTTTTAATTTCTAGACCTAATTAATATTTTGTTTTATACTTATTTTGGTTCCGAAAAACACTTAAACCAGAATTTTTGGAATAACCCCAACAATATTTCCAAAATAGTTACAGTGGAATAAATGCAAAAACCTTTATAAAAATAATTGATAAACAGTAAATGGAATAGTATATAATCTCAGCCCGTCATAGAAAAATGCATTTTTATAATTTACATTTGGAAATTATGTTATACTATGCCGTATGCATTATTTACTAAATAACATATTATAAAGTCTAGCTGATGAAGCATATGGAAGTTTATTTAAGAAGGTATCTCAAGACTACGTTTACGCACTTTATTTGACTACTAGATAAACTCATAATTTAAAAAAACACGTTTGAGTAATAAAATACTGCTCCAAAACTGTGTAAGAGAATTTTTTGAAAATCTTTGAATGCAGTTATTTACCTACTTTTAAATTGGAGTCCAGGTTCCTGAAGTTAAATTTTTGCCTCACTAACCGCCCCAAAAAAAACTATACTATATTCTAGCTAGAATTTCTTGGATTTTCATTAGTTTCATTTAGGAGTTAGAGATCGGGACAACTCTACGGAAAAAACGACTTAGCTATTTACTATAGCTAAGTATACTATTAATAACCGAAATTAAAAATTAAAAAAAAAAACCGGCCAAGTGCGACTCGCGCACCGAGGGTTCCGTACAAACCTGTAGTAAGTTTTACGATTTATGACGTATTAAAAATAAAAATTACGTTTGTTGTATGGGAGCCCCCCTTTAATATTTACTTTATTGATATTTAATTATTTATTTTGAAAGGTAATATACAAGTTAATATTCTGTGAAAATTTGAACCGTCTACCTGTTACCGTTTTTAATATTGAGCAAAAAAATACGAAAAAAACACGTTTATTTGGGGACCCATATATGGAATATATTTTTTTAATTTTTAGTATTTATTGTTATAGCGGAAACGGAAATACATCATTTGTGAAAATTTCAGCTTTCTAGCTATCACGGTTTATGAGATACAGCCTGGAGACAGACAGACAGACAGACAGACAGACAGACAGCGGAGTCTTAGTAATAGGGTCCCGTTTTTACCCTTTGGGTACGGAACCCTAAAAAGAACTTAAACTATTTCCGTATATAAATGTAGCCGCAAATAATATATAAATATAAAAGTCTAATTTCCAACTACGTGGTCCCAGCACGAAGATACATAAATAATCATAAAAGATTCACGATTATTGTATTATTATGTATGTATATTACATTACTATATACAACATTGTATAAATATATCTTAGTACAATATCTAACCTGTATACACTGGTTTATAACTTTATACATAGCTATGTAGACACTAATTTTACTAATATTATTATTTATTACTTGTTAAGGTGAATTATTATATTACATATTGTATATTTCATTTAAATATCGAATCTGAAAGTTAGTACAATATTATCGCAGACGACTGAAAATTTTAGTCCGCCGAAATACGGCGATCTAAGTGTAAAATAAGCCACCTATCTTATGAAATAAAGCCGACAAAAATCGGATGACTGTACGATTATACTGACTGACTATTAACAAACCGTGACAACATATTATCATGCGAAATCCGGGACGCCGGTAAACGTTGAAGTTTGTAAGACCGCAATAATCATATTTAATAGCCTCTATGTAGTTTTTACTTTAGTATGAAAAAGTAATGCGAAAATTCACCTTAACAAAAATAAAATTCGAATAATGTACCTTTTTTAAACCAAATCTTTTATAAACCTACCCTTCAATCATTTTCATTCATGTTATTTAAGCCAACATATTCCTCATTTTTACATTCCTAATTAGCTATTATAAAAGCTGTATTTATGTATCTGCAACAATATTACTTACAACAAAATTATTTAATTTATATTATAATTCCTCAAATATACAGCAGCCTACAGTTATTAATAGTAGGTCCGTTAAGTGATGAAAAAAGAGCGATTCCTACGTTTTAACAAAGATATATCGCAAAACCACCAAAAAATATTACAGGTTAGAGTTTAAAAAAGCGGTAGTCTGCGTTAGGTCTTATGCTCAATGCTCATATTTCAAATATTTCATCTTACTAAAAATTCTCGTTCATCTAGGATTAACTAAATTTAAAATCCCTTTTTACACGAGTGTTTTTATGATTTCATTTACTTTCGCAGAGTTTTGGTACGGTTTTTTGGTTATCAAATTTATCAAGTAGAATGTAACAGAAATTAACAATTAGGCATTATACATTTTTTTTTTTGTAATTTATAATAATGCCTATTTAAGTGTGTAATGCATATAACGCGTTAAAATTAAGAATAGGGCAGCCAATGACCTGTTAATTGTCACGTAAAAAATAATTGGCAAATAATATACTTGACATAAATTTGTTACTTTAACTTTAAGTGTAAGTAAGTTAAGTTCTGTAAAAAAAATTACATAGAATTTATGTAAAGTATTTTCTATGCAAAGTACGTAACAATATCCATCCAATTCTTAGTTTAAATGTCATAGATGTACGTACCATTTCATTACATAAAGCACAAAACCGACATAGGCACAAGTATATTCCCATCAAATACAACAATAATTCTAAAAATAGTACACAATACCCGAGATCCAGTGATGTGACTGCACTTTTAATTCAATTATTTGGGTTTTCTCTTGTGACAGTTTATTCGTGTCTGCAAAAAGAGAAAAATAATGTTATGCATATTGTTGATATATCAGCTGATGTTAAAAATAACAGTAACGGAACTGTAATAGTTGCCGATGGAAGTGAAAACGAATATTTAAAATATTAAAAAAAAAACCCATTAAAATTTAATTACGAATGTAGTATATTTATATTTAAGACCGCTTTATATTGGGGCAGCGAGGTGTCGGTGTCGGTGACGCGAATCCACACGTTTACCCCCTACCAAAAAGTGCTCAACGCGGCTAAAGAACGCGGCTTTTCACTTCAAAATGTACCTATGTCTGTAGACTTTGAAACCAACCAACCGATGTGCTCCAAACCGGTTTCATTAGAAAGACAATAGTACGAAGATTGTTTTAGATGACTAAAATTGTTTTTAAATTTCCTTTTTTTTAATTTTTAAAAAATCATTGAATGTAGATATTCTTATTTTTACGAGAATTTGCGAAAAATAATTTGTTAATTAGTAAGCTTTTTAAATTGCAGATACTCGTAGATGGTGTTGACTTACCTTAACTCATGCTAAAATCTTGTGCTGTATGGGCAATAATAATCTAAGGGGTTGTTTCATCTTGGGCCAGGTACTTGTACAGTATTCCAAAAAATAGTATAAAATCATAGAAAACAAAATAAAATATGCTTTTTGGCAGTTTTACAGTGAATAAGAGGTACAAAAATAAAATGTTTAATTAGGTACATTTGTAGAATAGCAACTCTCACAGCGCATCCATCCATCAATCTGACTGCTGTTGGATATTTTAAGGATAATTCACATTTCCCAGGTAATTTTATGTCAAATGTCATCATGACACGTGTAATATACGTCAATTTCAAAATGGACGCATGTTGTTGCGCTTTTATTTTGCAAAATAATTTCGCATTGTACCTCGTAAATTGAACTTTTTAGTAAGAAATAAAGAACCCCGAACCCCGAACATTTTAAAATACCGTACAAATACCTGGCCCAGGCTCCATATAAATTTGAAACAACCCCTTTCCTACTTGAATGACAGAGGCTTAAAAACAGCCAATGTGCGTATTGTTTTTTGGAACGAAGTTCCTTATGGGACGATGCGAAGGGGTACCCTAGCCGGCAAAAAACGAAACGAAAATGCGTGGAGTAAGATTTTTATGTATAGTTTATGTATGTTCGCTATATAGTGTCTAATGTATAGTCTACGTGATGACTGTTATTATTATTATTTCAGTTTGCTATTATTATATATTTTTATGAATCATTGTGAATAAAATAAAAGTGTTAAGATACTTTTGTAAATTAATTTTTGATTTTTATCGATAAAAAATTCATAATATAAAATTTATACCTGAATAATTATTTCCTTTTTACCTGGACTAGAACTTGAAATTAATATTTATGTAATAAGGAACTTCGTTCCTATCTGGTGTCCCACGGCACCACACGTTTTTTAATAATGAAGCAATTTGCGAACATGTAGGAGAAATACTATTTCTATGCACTAGACAGACTATTTTTAATATCATAGCCCTCATAGCTTTAGTTTTAAGATACCGTAAGTGATTATCACCATCATGTTTTATAATTGGACGTCAATAAGTGCACAGTGTACCTAATTTGAATAAATAAATATTGATTGATGGATTGATTGATTGATGCATACTTTTTATTATTCCTTGTGGGCGAGTTATGATTGGAGTGTCCAGGGCTGTCACTCAGCTCCGAACTGGAACTACGCACGTCTCCGTCCATCTGAAATGTACGTACAATACGTTAGATAGTCATATAAACATGCATTCTCTTTACATTATAAATGAAATATTTACATCATGAAAGTATTAAAAATAATGTGTCAGACGTGAAAATGTATAGTCAAGTATTCCTTGGAGTATAGATGAGGTAAGGTAATCGCGACAAGTGAGCGAAGAAAGCGACGCAGCGCAACAGGACGTGATACGAAATCTAATAATATCATCATTACAACCCATCGGCCCACTATTGAGCACGAGTCTCCTCTCAGGCTGAGATCTATAGAGCGTACTTTGAAGTCTAAGCAAAGTCAAAATTAGCTCTATAGATCTCACACCTATATGAGAATTATGAAGAACTATGAAGAATTATGAAGAACTGTGAAGAGTTATGAAGAACATTATGAAGAACTCTCGGGCATGCAGGTTTCCTCGCGATGTTTTCCTTCACCGTTTGAAGCAAGTGATATTGCACTAGGCTATCACCACTTTAATCTAATCCATAGTAATATTATAAATGCGAAAGTATGTCTGTCTGTCTGCTAAGCTTTCACGGCCCGTCTGTTCAACCGATTTTGATGAAATTTAGTATGGGGATTGTTTGTATCCCGGGGAAGGACATAGGCTACTTTTTATCCCGGAAAATTAAAGAGTTCCCGCGGGAATTTAAAAATCTTAATCCACGCGGACGAAGTCGCGGGCATCATCTAGTAAATATTTATAAATGCGCAAGTGTGTCTGTCTTTCTGCTACGCTTTCCCGGTTCATCTTTTCAACTAGTTTCGATGAAATTTGGTACAGAGGTACGTTGAATCCTGGGGAAGGACATAGGCTACTATTTATCCCGGAATATTCAGGAGTTCCCGCGGGAATCAAAAACCTTAATCCACGCGGACGAAGTCGCGGGCATCATCTAGTCTAATAATAATCCTTAGAAAATGACAAACTTATCTACGCGACAACGAAGGCCACGTGAAGGGCCAGAGCTACCGTTGGAAGCTGTCGCATCGAGGAGCGTTGTCGCTTTTGTCGCTCACGTCGGACAGGGCATTTGAGAAACGCTTAAGCGACGCGCTTTGCCTGGCACTTTAGACGTTCTTGATTTAGCGCGTCCTTTTTTTTTTTAATTGCGAGATAGGCCTGCGCTTGACGACAATCATGCTTAATACAAAGCGATGATGAGCTCTAGGCTGGAGCGCGCTTGCCTAGAAGATGCCTATTGACTCTTGCCTTGAAGGTACTTAAGTTATACGTGACAGGGAATACATGCGCTGGAAGAGCATCCCACATCCTGGCGGTTCGAATCAGGAACGTAGAGCAGAACCGTTTCGTTCACTCATATAACGATTTCAGTGTGCGCGGTAATAACGTCTTATCTGCCGTGCAAAGCGTGTCCCTTACCCGTTGTCCTAGGTGAACGATACGACGCCATAGAAAATGACAAATTAGTCTAAGCGACAACGTAGGCCACGTGAAGGGTCAGCTACTGTCTGATCTGTCGCATTGCGTTGTATCGAGTCGTTGTGTCGCGTTTGTCGGTTACGTAGGACAACGTCTTATCCGCCGTGTAAAGAGCGTCGCTTACGCGTTTCAGCGGAAAGCTCCTTGTTTACCTTTTGTACCAATTAAGGGAAAATATACTTACCCTCTTATTCATAAACGTGCAATAGCGGTGGAATAGATAAAATCTGTTTTGTCTTTTTCCTTCGAATGTCAAAATACTGTTGACAAACAAACACAAAACAGATTATAACTATTCCACCGCTATTGCACGTTTATGAATAAGAGGGTTAATGTATAACGATACCTTAATACGCAAACCAGCAAACTCCATTTGTTTAAATCATACATACGACGTCTTTGGGGTATGTATATGCATGCATTTTTTATATTTTTAATTCATTATTTACATCATATTATAAAGTAAAATGTATCCCTCATGCAAATATATACAAACTCAAACACCTCCATTTGAGTAAATTTTACAGGAGACATTTAAAATTTTATAATTATTTCAACACTAGATGATGCCCGCGACTTCGTCCTCGTGGAATAGGATTTTTTATTCCCGCGGGAACTCCTTAATTTTCCGGGATAAAAAGTAGCATATGTCCTTCCCCGGGATACAAACTATCCCTGTACCAAATTTCATCAAAATCGGCTGAACAGATGGGCCGTGAAAGCGTAGCAGACAGATAGACAGACAGACACACTTTCGCATTTATAATATTAGTATGGATATGGATATGGATTTCGAAAATTAAACTTTTTTAAAAGTCGACAAAGAGGTCCTTAATGTGTTTTGTAGACTATGTACGCATGAATCAAAACTAGCAATAAGACCGCCTTTGCACCCTTCTGTATTATCTTTTTGTTTATGTTTTAAATATTATGTGCAATAAAGAGTTTAATCTTTCTATATAATGTTCATGTATACTTTTTAAAACTTTAATTTTGCACAGTTCGTTTAGTTGTAAATCGTTTCCGGACTTTTTATTCGTTTGTAAATACATAATTTAGGAGTTATCTGGTTTGCTTGATGGATTAGTAGTAATAACTCCCAAACTGCCCAAATAAAAAACTAAACTAGAACGAAATCTGATCACCCGATTCAACGCAGTCTTGTCTGTTCTACACCTACCTAGAGTGATTTCGTTAAGCGCAAAGCCGAAAGCCCGCGAAGGAGGTCCTGAATGAAGCGATCCTACAAGGCCGAGTGGAGTGAAAAAAGATATATGCGAGCGAAGCGAGCGATTTTATTAATTTTGAAAATGAGTCGTAGTCTGAAAAAATAGAGCATCTAAACCATAGTTTAATATACAGCTTAATTTGTGTAATGACATCAAAAATAAAATGTTTGTTGTTTCAAAATACATTATTAAGTTAAATGTTTTCAGTATTACTAACCCATGAGAGGTTGTTGGTATTTTTAAATTAACCCTTTACATATGCTCTATTCTTTTTAATACCAATAAAAGATACGCGTATATATCTACGGGTTTCTTTTTAAATGACGAACTGCCGTTTGATATAAAAAGTATCAATAGCTTGTCAGATGATCATAGATGGGATAGGTCGGTTCGAATTTTCGGAAAATAAAATAATGCTATATTTCCTAGCCCTGTTACTTGGTTGTTAGTATAAAGCTCAATAAAATATTGTTAAAAGTTATAATACCTTTAATCGTTGATTAAAAACCAAAATAAAAGAAAATTTACACCCGACTATAAATAAAATAAAAAAATATTCGTATTCAAAAGAAAAATTAGATACTCAATAATTATAAATAGCTTATGCAACTAACAATGTTTTACTCACATAATTTTTTAAGGTATTTGTATTACTATCTTTTTTGTCATTCATCTGAAAAATAATAATTAGTAAGAAAAAGTACCAGGGTCTTAGTTCGTGACGTATAAAAATTTTGAAAAAAATCTACAATATTTCGTAAAGTTTATAGAAATTATCAAATAAATTGACCCAGCCGGGAATCGAACCCGAGACGTCCAACAGCTGTATAAAGGCTGAAACAAACAGAACGCGCGACGGTAACTTGACCAACGCAGCAATCGCGCGTTTCGGCATTGTTGGGCCTCTAGAGAACATAATAGGGTTCGGAAAAATCAAAATTTCCTGTCGCCTAGTGTAAAAGTGAATCCCCATATTGAAGTGGAAGACGCGGACTTTTTGACTGCCGTATGGCGGTCAAAAAGTCTCGCTCAAGAAAAAAGGAGATAGAAGAAAGAGCGAATCTTTTTCTTCTGTCTTCTATATCTTCTATATACTATCTATCTTACTATCTTATCTTATCTTGATATCTTTATGACTTTTTTACTGTCCCGTCAACCTAACCTAAAACAAACTCCAATGAAAGATCTGCGAACTGGTCCACACATGGCTTTACGAACACAGTCGCGGACCAAATAAATATATAGTTTTATCAATTAAAAAAAAAATCCTTTAAAAATTATATTGAGGCCTGATCCTTGTAATTGCGGCCGCTGTCGTTCAGAGGTCTTCATCAGTGACACCAAGCAAGGACATACACATAACAAGCTTTGTGCAGTTCTATTGTAGCTATGCCAACTGCAGGAAAACTTGGGTATTTGACAACAAGACAAATCAGCAACTTTTTTTCGAACGTCAATACGCGCGCTTCGTTTGTATGACTTTGTATGAAATTTTGAATTGTGACGTCATAAAAATTAAATAGTTTAAAATGGTTTTTAAACATAAAACTAACAGGGGCCGTGTATATTACGACTTTACAAAAATTTACTATTTACTAAAATAATATTCTAATAATATACGATGTTTGTGAAATGGTGATACTAAAAAAACCCGGCTGAGTTTGTTGTGGCCTCTTCTCAGACCAGGGCGCGTTTGGAACCCTCGTAGCTTTAGTTTAAAGATACCGTAATTGATTATCACCGTCATGTTTTATAAGTTTAGAACGTCAATAGTGTACAGTGTACCTAAATTGAATAAATAAATATTGATTGATTGATTGAATAATTAATATATATTTATTTACAAAATAAAAGAAATATTAACATTAAAAATATAAATCTTTACCTTTGTCAACTTTTTTCTATTAGTTTTAAGACAATATTTTGTACAAAAATAATTTTAAAAAAAATTGAATAGTTGTCAAATACCCAATTTCGCAGTTGGCGTGCAGTCCTAATGCAGTTTGTCTAGACACTAAGGCCGCGCGCACACTGACCTGGCCCGCCTTGATCGCGTAGTAGGCGATCTGCAGGATAAGGCACGTCCACACCACGTGCAGCAGCAACAGCAGACATAGCAGCGAGTTGAAGATGTAGTACGCAGGGAACATCGGCAGCAGCATCGGCGCGCGGATCGACGTGCTGGAATACACATCAATAGTACCTACATTGTTCACTGAGGGAAGAAAGTTTTTTTTTTTTATTGCGTGATAGGCTTGCGCTTGACGACAATCATGCTTAGTGCAAAACAATGATGAGGTCTAGGTTGGAGCGCGCTTGCCTAGAAGATGCCTATTCACTCTTGCCTTGAAGGTACTTAAGTTATATGTGGCAGGAAACACGTGCGCTGGGAGGGTGTTCCACACCCTAGCGGTTCGTATCAGAAACGTCGAGCAAAAACGCTTCGTGCGAGCAGATTGGACGTCAACCACATAGGGGTGCCAACGTATGTGTGGAAAGTATGCTCCTGAAAAAATAATAAAAAAATAAAGCACTATACTTGGCCACTTTGATATACCATGGGGAGTGTGCTCAGGAACTTCACATAACCTTGTTCCTACTTCTCCGTTCTACCACAGAACAGCGAGAAACCGTCAGCGTTGGCACCCCTATGTGGTTGACGTCCAATCTGCTCGCACGAAGCGGTTTTGCTCGACGTTTCTGATACGAACCGCTAGGGTGTGGAACACCCTCCCAGCGCACGTGTTTCCTGACACTTATAACTAAGTACCTTCAAGGCAAGCGCGTTCCAACCTAGACCTCATCATTGCTTTGCACTAAGCATTATTGTCGTCAAGCGCACGCCTATCACGCAATAAAAAAAACACTTCTATTCCATTTACCTATCACCCCCAATTTTTTTCAAAACGACAAAAATGGCACCCTGTATTTATCGGTTTAAGAGCCGCTTTCTCTAGTAAATCTCACCTCCAAATGATATAGAAGGGGAAGATGCCGACTCTGGTGCCGATCCACATCACGATGAGGCCGAGGAACAGAGCGTCGCACAGCTTCTGATAGCGCGCGTACTTCGCCGCCTTCACTGACTGTGGGGAAACACACGATCACATATTTGGATAGAAGCAGGCTAGTTTGGGGAACTCCATGATAATGAAGGAACTACTTACTACGAAGTTCAATAGAGAAGTTGCATTAATTTTTTTTTGCCACAAATTTATATACAAATGAAAGAATAATACATTTAAAGTATATTTATTTACTAGATGATGTACGCGACTTCGTCCGCGTGTTTTAAGGTTTTTTGATTCCCGCGGGAACTCCTTAGTTTTCCGGGATAAAAAGTAGCCTATGTCCTTCCCCGGGATATAAACTACCTCTATTCCAAATTTCAGCAAAATCGGTTGAAAAGATGGACCGGGAAATCGTAACAGACAGACAGACAGACAGACAGACAGACAGACACACTTTCGCATTTATAATAATAAGTATGGAAGTATGGAAGTATTTTATTTTTAACGACCAAAAACGACTTGTGATTGGTCGTGACGTCTTTATATACGTTGAGGCTGTGAGCCAATAGCAATCATACTATACTTTTGTATTTTCTATATTCGGATCACCATGTGTCATAACAAAATAGTCAAACATAACCTTAAAAAATAAGCGTTTTCAAACAGTACTTACTTTTATATTATTAAATGCCATTTTTCTGAACTTTCTAAATATTATTAATTTTCAAAAATATTTTTTTTTCTTAGCCAGTAATTCATTATTTTTACGTCAATTCAATAATTTCAAACCATATATTATATAACCTGTATTAGCAATGCCAATTTTTTGATTTTGACAACGTAAACATGAGTGTTTTATAATTTTACCATGCGGTGGCGTTACTTAAGCGATATAACGACGTCACTGGCGTTTGAATGAAACATTTTAGACAAACCATTTTTAATTGTAAAATTACATGAAAAATCAGTTGTTAAATTTTTTTTTAAAATTTTTCTTACTAATTTTTAAAAACTTTTCAAAACCTATGATATTTAAAACATTAGATACGTTCCTTGCGCTTTATTTTGGCAAGAATTTAAGAAGGCACTTGCCCTCACTTGCGTACATTGCAGTTAACAACAGTGTAACTCAGAATCTATATTCATCTCTTTCTAACAACAGGTATAGCGTATGTTAACCTTTATGTTCTTTCCCTTTCTCCGCGTACGTAATATTTACGCCGTTTTTTAGTGCAATGATGTTCGCGTATGCCGCGTCTATTTGTAATAAGTCGTTGTTCAAAACAAATAAAATTAAAAAACATGCAACTTCTCTATTCGCTATAATCCACCACAGTAGACAAATCTATGTGGTGCAGTGTGTATGTGTGTGTGTCAATGAGCCAGGCGTCAGAGTGAAACATACGTTGAGAATAATTTGGATGATTTGTGTGGTGTGGTGTAGTGCCGGTCTAAAAATTAGTTCCAATTTTAGCCACTGGGCCAGATAAGTTTTTGGGACTATGTGTAACTTGGCTAGGGGGCTGGAATCCACCTTTGGCATATACCTCGACAAATATATCGGCGCAGTCGTGCAGTAACAGCACCAAGGTGCCGATGCGGTGCAAGTTGCACACCCAACTGAACGACAGCAGCGCTATAGTGGCGATGTGGTGCACGAACATCTGCCAAAAGTCCTTCCGCCTCACGTCCCAAAACTGGGAGATGGTCAGCGACCAGTAGAACGCTGCAGACACCATGTAGTACCACCACACGTCGTTTGTTATACCCTGGAACGAGGAACAACATTATTATTAGCATATTTCGTATCCATTGCTGTTATAAATGGTGATAGCCCGGTTGCTTCGATCGGGGAATCCATGGTTTAATTAAGGGAAAGGAAGGGAGAGATGTGATGTACAGAGCTTAAATAAACAAAGTGATCTATTGGGCCGCCTGTTTCCCCTCGCTAGCTAGCGGAACGCTGAGGCGAACGGTCGTGTCACAGGGATGCACCAAAATAATAATTAATAAGTGTTTTATTTACACCAAATCCAGTGGCATCCAGAAGGTGGACGCCACATATGAGGAAACATAATAAGGAAACCTGCATGTATGGGAGTTCTCCGTGATGTTAATTCTTATCGTATGGCCTAAGCCCTTTTTATCCTGACGACCTCCTTTATGGGTAAAGATGGTGCTGATGGGACCATCATCATCTCTCTACCTCATCAAACTAGGCTCAAAAGAAAAGTTATATTTTATAGTGTCTAGGATTAGATTATTATTATTTTTCGTTTTAAATAAAGTACACCCTTGAAGTTTTCACACTGGCTTAATCCTTTGTTACATGGTTGCCTGGTAGAGATTGCTTCAAAGCGATAAGGCCGCCAATTGTAACATTGCTATAATGTTTTCAAGTGTATTGTTTTTCTTGATTTGGTGTAAATTAAAGAATATTAAGTATTTTTTTTATTTGGATACCAAATTTTATTAGACGTTGTTAATGACATTTGTTTTTGCTATCTGTACTGTTTTTTTCCAGTGACTTCTTTGCTGGTGTCTGTGTTTTGAATGCTATTCTAATTATAAGTATTTTATAAACTGTTTGGGCCTCAATAAATGGCATTAAAAAAAAATGTGTGTGTGCAATTCACACACAGCAGAAGTGAAACTTCAGAAAAGTAGCCTACGAGAGAATGAGATAAATATAACTTGTATTATATCTCATTCTCTCCTATTTATGAATATGTTTCTCTTTTTGGTGTCGCTTTTTCGTTACATCGAATTTTTAAATCACAATGAATCTGAAGAAGTTTCACTTAAAAAATTCATTCTTTTTTTTTTATCTAGTACAAGTTAGCCCTTGACTGCGATCTCACCTGATGGTAAGTGATGATGCAGTCTAAGATGGTAGCGGGCTTAAACCTGTTAGGGGCACGGCAGTTATATTAAACCCATACCCCTATTCGGTTCAAATTCATTCAAATCATTAATTCATTCATTTCAAAGTTTACCTGATGAGGGTATCCGATATAGCACTGGTCGATGTCCCACAGCCAGTCCTTATCCCACAGCACGACGAGGCCGAATATAAAGTTGCAGATATAGAAGACGCATTTGAAGACGTTTTCGCAGAACTTGACGAGCGTGGAGGGCTTGTTCTGGGAGCGCCGCCGCCGGAACCAGCGCTCCACTTGCCGCTCCGACATGTCTAGCTGCTTGGATAGCGCGCATATTTGCTGCCAAGAAACACATCCTTTTTGACACGGTTTTATTAGTTTTTTATTTAACTTACTAGCTGATGCCCGCGACTTCGTCCGCGTGGATTGAGGTTTTTCGGTTCCCGCGGGAACTCTTTAATTTTCCGGGATAAAAAGTAGCCTATGTGCTATTCCAGACTATAATCTATCTCTGTGCCAAATTTCATCCAGATCCGTTCAGCCGTTGGAGCGTGATTGAGTAACAAACAT
The DNA here is from genome assembly GCA_917051295.2 of Erebia ligea. Taxonomy (NCBI): domain Eukaryota; kingdom Metazoa; phylum Arthropoda; class Insecta; order Lepidoptera; family Nymphalidae; genus Erebia; species Erebia ligea. Next base: position 17,254,996 of record OU785228.1, read on the forward strand.
CCATCCATACATCCATACATCCATCCAAACTTTCGCATTTATAATATTTATTTGATAGTCTAGCGCTCAGCTATCAGACCTGCTGGAATCCATATTATCCATACTAATATTATAAATGCGAAAGTGTGTTTGTTTGTTGGTTTGATGGTTTATTGGTTTGTTGGTTTGTCCTTCGATCACGCCGCAACGGAGCAACGGATCGACGTGATTTTTGGCATGAGTATAGTTTAGGACCTGGAGAGTGACATAGGATACTTTTATCCCGGAAAGTTAAGGAGTTTCCGAGGGAATCAAAGAAACTTAAACCACGCGGACGAAGTCGCGGGCATCAGCTACTAATATTATAAATGCGAAAGTGTGTCTGTCTGTCTGCTACGCTTTCACGGTCTAACCGTTCAACCGATTTTGATGAAATTTGGTACAGGGATAGCTTGGGGAAGGACATAGCCAGGCTACTTTTTATCCCGGAAAATCAAGGAGTTCCCGCGGAAGTCAAAAAATTTAATCCAGCCGGACGAAGTCGCGGGCATCGTCTAGTTAGTGATAAAAGTAGTATTGAGTGATAGTAGCAGGATACTAATAGTAGTGATATTAGTCTAAATTCCACGGACGCGTCCGAAGCTATTTGCGAATTCTAACCGCTAGGATATGGAATATCTTCCGGCTTCTGTTTTTCCCTCCGCTTATAATATAGGTACCTTCAAATCAAGAGTGAATAGGCATCTTCTAGGCAAGCGCGCTCCACCTTAGGCTGCATCAACACTTGCAAGCAAGTCTGATTGCAGCCAAGCGCTACCCTATATATATTAAAAAAAACTTTTCGTGATTCTTATAGTGGCTTTGACACAGACTGATAGAATAAGAGTTTTTTGTTTTACCCTACAAACCCTAAAAACAGTAAACTATAAGTCGTGCGAAATAAAATAGTAAGAAGTAAAATATTGAGAGGTACAGTAGCGTTTCGAAGTTTGGCAATGGTCACCTGTCATCCCATTTGAAAGGCATAGTATCAAACTAATGCTAAATCCATGTCAATGGCACCCGAACAAAGGAATTTGCTAAGCCTCATTAACCAAGGTCAAGTCTTTAAGGTTGTCATTTTACGGTAAACGAATATTGCTGCCATGGCAATCATTTAAAGCTTTTTATAAATTATTTTTAACTTATAAAAAGCTGCGGTTTCGTCCGCGTGGACCGAGGTTTTCTTGGTTCCAGTGTGTTGGAACTCTTTAATAAAAACTCTGTGATAAAAAGTAGCCTATGTGTGTATTCCAGACTATATCTATCTCTGTGCCAAATTTCACCTAGATCCGTTCAGCCGTTCTGGCGTGATCGAGTAACAAAAATCCATCCAAACTTTCGGTTTTAGTTATTTTTTAGTGATTATAAAGGATCTCCCACAAGTCGTTATTCCACGTCGCCTGTTAGTTTTATGTTGAAAAACTATTTTAAACTATCGATTAAAGTAAAAAAGTGCGTCAAACTTTGATGACGTCATAATTCAGTATTTCATACATAACTCCATGCTAAGCACGCGTGTTGACGTGTGAAAAAAGTTGCTGATTTAACTAGTTATCGAATACTCAATTAGCGACAATATTATGAGATTATTAATTTAATTTAAAAAAAGATACGCGCCGAATTGAGAACCTCCTTTTTTGGAAGTCGGTTAAAAAAGTGAATTTACCTGCTGTGATGTTCTAGGATTTTCTTTGTGCGCTGCCTCTAATTTAGGATTCGGAGGTGGTTTCTTAGGTTTTCTGTCCTTAATGCCTAGGTACCGGCCGAATGGCGCGAAGAGCAGTCTGTAAAGCAGAAAATGACGTTCGTTAAGACGGATAGATTTTATCTATTAGATTTTTTGAAGTGATAACTTCTTTAGCCGCGTTGAGCACTTTTTGGTAGGGGGTAAACTTGTGGATTCGCGTCACCGACACCTCGCTCCGGCATGCTCGCGAACACCGACATGCTCGCGTTGTTACGAAGACAAAAGGTCTTAAATATAAATATAAGTACCACATTCGTATTAAACTTTAATCTCTTAGTTTTGAGGTTTATATTTTAATTAAGTATTTTAAATATATATAATTTTTTTTTTAATTATTATTTTTAATATTCGTTTTCTCATCTATCGGCAGTCCCTATGACTGCAATTTTTTTTAATTCCAGCACAATTTAGCCCTTGACTGCGATCTCAACTGGTGGTAAATGATGAATTATTGATGATGCAGTCTAAGGTGGCAGCAGGCTTACGTGGTAGGGGTATGGCAATCGGATTCTACACGGCATCGTTCGTACCGGAACGCTAAATCGCTTAGCCTTTTTCATCCTACCAGCAAAGCCATTAGCCACGGCCGAATCCTCCCACCAGACCGGAGCAGAAAATTATAAATTCCCAGATTTCCCCTGCCGGGCATCGAACCCAGGAATTCCAACTTGTAAGACCACATCGGTCACCCATGCGCAAGGGAGGTCATCAAAATATGCGGCCGGGCTAAATATTTCCCACAAAAATCAAACAACGACTAGATAAGGAGTTAACTAGGCATTTAATATTTCTATAATTAGGAAATGAGGTTAACAAGCGGAAATAGCAGTCTGAACGAGTTTGACGATATTAGTGGCCGTTTGAATAATATATTATTAGCATTTTGTCTAGCCATATTTAGCTGTTACCTACCTGATTTTCTATGCCATCTTACGTAATCAAGTTTTCTTGATTGTAGCCTTGAACTTATCAAGTTGTAATAATATGAACTTTTATCTTTGTCACTTAAAGTTGCTTAGAAAAATAACATGAAATCTTAAACACGTACTACAAACACTACAAATGAAAACCCGCCCGGATGCTCCCTGGACATTAATCTAGGACAAATCCGGGGAAATCCGGACGGATGGCAGCCCTAGACATGGTTCTCTTTTAGGGATTCCCACACGCCACGACCATAGGGCGATTTCATAATAGCGTTAGGTTCTTCGGCGCGTATATAAGCTCGTTTTTGGAAGCGCGTGTCGGCGTTCTGGCGTGATTGAGTAACAAACATCCATCCATCCGTCCATCCATCCATGCATACTTTTGCATTTTTAATCATACTAATATTATAAATGCGAAAGTGTGTTTGTTTGTTGGTTTGTTCTTTAATCACGCCGCAACGGAGCAACGGATCGACGTGATTTTTGGCATGGGTATAGTTGAGGACCTGGAGAGTGATATAGGCTACTTTTTATCCCGGAAAATTAAGGAGTTCCCGCGGGAATCAAAAAAAACTTAAACCACGCGGACGAAGTCGCGTGCATCAGCTAGTAGGTACCTATTAAATAAAATAAAATAGCTTTTTATTATTCCTCACATATCATAACATATCATTTACATTCAATATTTAATATTAGTACGCAGTTAATAAGTAAAGTAGGTATAGATTGTAATATAGGTAGGTATACTCGTACATAAAAAATCCGAATCGAGCACTTTTTGTTCCAACTTCAGGTTACGGTTAAACGCTTCGGTTATATTTAACCACGCGGTTGAAGATCATAATGTAGATAAGCAACCTCTATGTATTATTTGTAAGTTAGCATGGAATTAGGAATTACGACTACGAAGTCAGCATTGGAATCTTGTCGCGGCGACTAGGGCTTCCAATACCGGGATCCCGGTATTGGCCAATACGGACTATTTTCGCCGGTTTTCAATACCGGTATTGAAATGTCTAATACCGGGATACCGGTATTGGTGACACTATAAACGAAACTTACCATCAGGTGAGATCGCAGTCAAGGGCTAACTTGTAGTGGATAAAAAAAAAAAAAAAAAAAAAAAAAAAAAAACAGTGACTATTGCATATATTTCTTGGTAGATACCACTGTTTTTTATTCGGTTAAGTTTAAAACTTGTATCTTATGCATATTAGCTCAAAAAGAGCGCCTTTATTGCTTAAAACCATTGAAGAAAAGTAGTTTTTGTTCACTCAGAGGGAAAAATTAGTGTTTGAATTTAGATCCCTGTGGCTTGGCATTTCTATTTCATTGTCTCTCAAAACGTTCAGAAATCTGATTTATAACTAATGCATATTTTATTATGATATATTTTCTTTTAAATAATAAATAATGAATTTTCGATTAATTTGTGTTTTGACAAAATTATCCTTTTCTTCGACTTCGATCGACTTCTTACAAAAATATCGTTTATTACTCATTTAGTAGTTCCTCAACAGGTGGGCCTAAAAATGAATATGAGCAAGATAAAGATCATTTCTAATGCACACGTTCAGCCCCAACCTGTGTTAGTTGAGAATTCTGCACTCGAAATTGTTGATGAGTACATATACCTACCTAGGACATACAGAGATCAACCGCCGAATCCAACTCGGCTGGGCAGGGTTCGGGAAACTCCCCGACATCTTCTCGTCCAAAATTCCTCAGTGCCTGAAGACGAAAGTTTTCGAACAGTGCGTGTTGTCAGTGATGACTTACGGCTCCGAAAAATGGTCGCTAACTATGGGCCTGATAAGAAGGCTCAGGGTGCTGGGAGCCGCTGGAAACAAGGGGCACAAGACCATGCTCTGTGGCGATCCATGCAGGAGACCTACGTCCAGGATATCTATGGGTTGAGACGTGGACGACGATAATAGTTTAAATTAGAATCTTTGACACTAATTTCACTAATTATTTAAAATTCCCTGCCATATTAATTAATTTTGTGTGTACGTTGAGAAAGTGCGTCACAAATATACTCTATATTAAAAGTTCAAAATTCAATGGAGGTTAAAAATATATATTTTCGTAAGAATTCATCCAAAAATAGTTCTATTTTAAAAATCATATAGTTGATATTCTGATTGATATGAATAAGAAATTGATTATTTGATAATAATATAAGTATTACTTAATAAGATAGTATTTAAAATGATGTGATGGAGTTTCAGAACATTACGTGGTCCGTAATTTTCACCTTATACATACATTAAACAAACGATAGTTTCGTAAGAATTAAGTCAACGCGTAAATAACTATCTCAATACTCAAAATACAAATAAATGTAAAAATCAATACTTGGTGATTTTTTTTAAAGAAAATACAATTTCATAAAATATTGCAACTCTACTTTATAAATAGAGTGAAGGAGTTACTTGACGTTTCGTGAGACAGTGAAATAGACATACCAATCCACAGCGTATTAATCAACCACAGCATTCTAAATCAAAAAAAAAATCTCGCTGAGTGAAAAAAAAACGGCTTTTCTTCACTGAATTTATGCAGAAAAGGCACTTTTTTGAGTTAATTTGGTGAAAATTTTTTTTTATGAAAAAACTGTTTTTTATGGTGCCGTTTGCTTCAGAAAAGACTACTACTACTACTACTACTACTTTTAAGTTAAAAAACATCTACCACATTTTAAATTTTATCCAATACCGGGATCCCGGTATTGAAAAAAATCATTCCGGTATTAATACCGGTATTGAGAAAAACCGGTATTCGAAAGCCCTAGCGGCGACCATGAACGCGTTCACACATAACTCATTGTTTAGAATTTAGTATGTAGTCTTACTTATTAAAGACATCGTTCGACTGCCTCGTTGGTCTAGTGGTTAGCATGTTCGAGTGCGGCCGACGAGAACCCGGGTTCGAGTCCCGGGTCGGGCCATAACAAGTATTGGGTTTTTCTGACAAGACATTCTCAGTACTAGAGAGTAAAGGAAAAGAGAGTGAGTAAATATTGCGCACACACTGGTGCACTATAATATCTCCCGCGCAGACGGCTAATCTCTCTGGAGATTGGCCGCCGTGGCCGAAATTCGGTCGGGAGGACAATAATATTAATTTGGTAATGGGATATCTTGCATCCTAGGTTGCATAACGCCGATACTTTTTATCCCAGAAAATTAAACAGTTTTAACGGAATTTCGTATAATCCTAACCCACGCGGACGAATTAGATGAGCATCATCTAGCTATGATGTAATTAGTTATCTTTGTAAATTGTAGGTTTGTTGTAAAGATAAGCTAAGCAATTCCAGCTGATAGATTATTGTTCATGATTAACAGTTTATATCATCCAGAAATAATTTAAAATGTCTTATCACCATTTTAAATTGTAATAATATATCTCTAGGTATATATATATATCAATATAACTATAAAAATAAATTGCTGTTCGTTTGTCTCGCTAAAACTCGAGAACGGCTGGGCCGATTTAGATGGAATTTTTTGAGTGTTTGTGTGGGTCCCGGGATGGTTTATAGCTTCAAGACAGGACAACGTCTGCCGGGTCAGCTAGTTACTTATATATTTACTAGCTGATATGCCCGCGACTTCGTCCGCGTGGATTGAGGTTTTTCGATTCCCGCGGGAACTCTTTAATTTTCCGGGACAAAAAGTAGCCTATGTGCTATTCCAGACTATAATCTATCTCTGTGCCAAATTTCATCCAGATCCGTTCAGCTGTTGGAGCATGATTGAGTAACAAACATCCATACATCCATACATCCATCCAAACTTTCGCATTTATAATATTTATTTAATTTGATTATTTGATTATAACAGATTTTTTCAAATTTGTTTTATGGCACTGGATGATAAGAAAGAAGATAAAATAAAGACTTCGGCCTCCTAGATGGGATTTGCAGTTTGATCCCTGGCATGCACCGTAACTTTTTAAAGTAATGTGGGTGTTAAGTTGTCACGAGTTACTAATGTCAGTGTGGAATTAGGTTTTTATATTCCGGGATAAAAAGTAGCCTCCGTCACTCTCCAGGTCCTCAACTATACCCATGCAAAAATCACGTCGATCCTTGCTCTGTTGCGATGTGATTGAAGGACAAACAAACACACTTTTGCATCATACTAATATTATAAATGCGAAAGTGTGTTTGTTTGTTGGTTTATTGGTCTGTCCTTCAATCACGCCGCAACGAAGCAACGGATTGACGTGATTTTTGGCATGGATATAGTTGAAGACCTGGAGAGTGACACACTTTACTTTACTTTTTATCCCAGAAAATGAAGAAGTTCCCGCAATTAAAAAAACCACGCGGACGAAGTCGCGGGCATCAGCTAGTTTATCTTATGCTAGGCTTTCTTAGTTTACCGTCCTATGCTTAGCAGTCAGTGGGCAGGCGACGGTGATGATTAACTGATCCAAAGCCCAAACGGTGGAAGACCCTGGCATAAGAAGTCCCTACAAAAGACCAATGTACAGCAGTCAAGGTTCTTCGGTTGACAATGACAACTATAGTTGGCGTGCAAGTCGAATGCGCAGTAAATGTATGGTGACACATACATTTACTCTGCATTCAACTCGCGCGCGAACCTGTATGTAATCTTGCCATAAAATTAATTATGTAAGTACGAAATATAATATTACTTATAATTTATAAAATTATAAAACCCTCTTAGTAACATTTTGAATATTGCAAGAATCTATTAAATCCTTTAGGTGATTCCAACCAATCACTGTTCCGCCCCACGATTACGTAAGAATTGTCGATCAAATGGTAAAGGTTCGGCGTCAAAGTAAAATAAACCATGACAGCATTGAATTAGAGCTCAATTTCGTCTGCCCATTCTTATACGTTTAGGGTATCGTACATACCTAAACGTATAAGAATGGGCAGACGAAATTGAGCTCTAATTCAATGCAGTTATGGTTTATTTTACTTTGACGAAAATCTTTAACTTTTGATCAGCCATTCTTACATGATTAGGGGGCAGCTTCAGTACTGTAATACCATGAAGTGCACTTCTATGAAACTATAAAAAGTTTTACTACCGCAAGTCACATTCGTTAGGTAGTAAAACTGCATCTAGACAGGTACATAATCAACCTTGTTTAGATAATAGTGCAGTAGTTTTGTATATTGTGCATTTTGCTTTTCAGCATTTTGCTTTCAGTTTGACAATGAAACCCCAATGAATTGGCAAAGATTGAATATTAAGTTGTGCACCAGTGCGATAACAGCGAAGGCCATAATAAAGCTGTTCGAATATCCATGGTTAACTGACTCATTTGTCTAGATGTTAGCATGTTTGACAGTGGATAATGGGGGTCCTGGGTCGGGGTTAAGCTATAATTAAAGTCCCACAAACTTATCTGACCCGGTGACAGTGTTGCTAGTAAATATTAAAAACTAGCTGATGCCCGCGACTCCGGCCGCGTGGTTTACGTTTTTTTCCAATTCCCAAATTGACCCTACCGGGGATCAAACCCGGGGCCTCCGTGCGTTAAGGCAACAGCGCTGCACACTGCGCCATGGAGGTCGTCATTACAGAGCTTCTTAGTCTTAAAAATAATATTTTTAGTGGGTGTTACTAAATGGCACATAAATGTGAACTAAGAGCATGACTCAATAAACTGCTTAAGACATCTAAGGTAACACATTTCATCTTCATGAGATAAGCTATCATTTGCAATGTTTGTTATTTAGTAATATACTTGTATATAATATATTAGTATATATATATACTTAGCAAATGCTATCAAAGGTGATATTGTCATTATTGAATATAATTACTATTTTTTATCAGTCAATACCTAAACTTTTTGCAGTTAAAAACCGGTCCGTAGTATCAACCGGTCAGTAGTACAAGACATTTTAATGACATTTCCGATATGAATTGCCACAGTGTTCAGCACCCTGGCTTTTACTCTGGCTTTCCTTCTATAAATAACTCCTGGCCTGGTAGAAGGCTTCGGCCATGGCTCACAAGGGAACTCCTTAATTTTCCAGGATAGTAAGTAGCTTATGTCACTCTCCAGGTCCTCAACTATACCCATGTCAAAAATCATGACAATCCATTGTTCCGTTGAGTCATGATTGAAGGACAAACAAACACATTTTCACATCATACTAATATTATAAATGCGAAAGTGTTTGTTTGTTGCTTTGTCCTTCAATCACGCCATAATGGAGCAACGGATTGAAGTGATTTTTTGCATGGGTATAGTCGAGGACCTGGAGAGTGACATAGGCTACTTTTTATACCGGAAAATGAAGGAGTTCCTGAGGGAATTGAAAAAACTTATTTCAAACAGATGACGTCGCGGGCATCAGCTAGTTTATAATATTAGTATGATTTGACTATAATTGCTACAGCAAGATGGTTAGCTCTGATTAGCTTAAACTCTTTCGGGAAACAGTTTCAAAAGGTTTAACAGGTAAATATTTATTATTTACTTGGCATTCCTATAAGTCAAAGATTAAGTAGGTTTCCTACTAAAAACATAAGCTTTACTTTGTTTCTTTGGCTCACTAAACTAGAACTAAACAGGCTTATAGCTCTTGTTACTAACACACTGCAAAGCATTCTTTCAAAAAAGTAGTAAGTGTACCTGAAATTAAAATATTTAAGTAATTCTGTGAAGAATTATTTCATCACTCTTAACGGTCTGACCAAAGCTTCCGCTGTGTTATTAGTTATTCGCATAAATAATTACCTTCACTGTTGATAAAAAATTAGAATGACTCAAAAATACCGTACACGCCCCCAGAAACTTAGATGCGTGACGGTACTTTCATAGGTTATTAGGCTTACCTTTCTAGCAAGTAGCGCAAGGTTATGAAGAGGAGTGCTAACGGTATCGGGACGAAGACATGCCGATGGTCCGTATAAACTACGGCTTTATCCGGCCCGGGTGCTAGATCGGCCCATGTTGTGTTAGGCGGCAACCACACTTCCTCGTTCCAGAAGCCTTGCACGAGCCGCTGAAGCATTTTACTGCTGCACTTTCACACCACTGATTCACGAAGTAACAGACGCGAATTCTAGGATTGCGATAGCTAGAATTTATTATTTAATTTGATTTTTACATCAACCGAGTTCTAATTTGATTTAGTGACGGGCCAAAGGCAAGTGCGGGGCGGAGTGCGGGGGGCGCAGGTCAAACGACCATAGACATAAACGTTTACAAAACTCAAATGACAAGCATCACAGATAAAATATTGGTACGCATAGATATGGTACGTAATAGTGACTTAAATAGACAATGAATGGTTGTACCATAGATTATCTTCTTTATGTGTTGTACAAATGTGTACAATACATAGGTACAATACATAGAAGAAGCTACAATATTTTAAAGTCAGACAAAGCCACAGGACAAAGCGGTGGAACTAGGAATTACGACATGGACACACCCACGGATACCCGTATATTCAATGTACTCTGTGCCCACGGACAAACCGGTGACACGCCGGTGACAGAGTCGCTAGCTCGTCGCTAGTAAAATTTATTATTAAAGGGTATGTTCCGTATATACTGCGAGCGCTGTTTGCAGTGCTCGTACTGGGGAAAAATTCGTTCCGTTATGGACTGATAGGACACTGCCGCAGCATGCTAGGGAAATATAATATGACGTCATTAATCGACGCTATTTTTGTACTGTGAGCACTGGCGTTTTCGAGATAAGGTGCTCTCAGTGCTGACTGCGTTCCGTTTTAAGCAGTAACCAGTATACCTTACTATAAAGGAACGGCTTCGCAGTATACTAAATTGACGTCACACCTTGCAGTGCTCGCAGTGTATTTCGGAACATACCCAAAATAAAAACTAAACAGATTATATTAGTTCCAATCAAAAAGAATATAACCACTACGTTTGTTCCAATTTTGGCCACCGGGTCAGTTATGTTTGTACAAAGGTTTGTATGTGAGACTATGGACTATGGACGCCCTTTGATTTTAAGTGATATGTGGACGCCCAATTTTTTTCATCTAGTGCCTACATATAGGTATATCGATGGTTACTGACCTAAACCTAATGTAAACACGACAAGGTCCACCGTCCATGTTTTTCTTCGGTTTACAATGCGTACAGAAATTAAAAATTAAGGTACCTATTAATAAAACTACGAAATTGGTATAATGCTTTTTTATTATTATTCATATAATTTTAAAAGAAAATACTTAATATATTGTGCATATGCGTAACAAAGCTCACTCGTACCTGGACTTACATAGATTCGATGCTCCTTATTCGGCACAATCATACTTCATACTAAGTAATATTATAAATGCGAAAGTGTGTTTGTTTGTTGGTTTATTGGTTTGTTGGTTTGTCCTTCAATCACGCCGCAGCAGAGCAAGGGATCGGCCTGATTTTTGGCATGGGTATAGTTGAGAACCTGGAGAGTGACATAGGCTACTTTTTATCCCGGAAAATTAAGGGGTTCCCGCGGGAATCAAAAAAACTTAAACCATGCGGATGAAGTCGCGGGCATCAGCTAGTTTTTTATAAAGATGAGGTTGATAATTTCAGATTTTGCTTTTATCGTCATTTCTTTACATGGAGTTGGACAGGAAAGTTGAAGTAGGTATACATTATTAATAGAAGAGTTAAAAGTGCAAAGACTTAGTTATAAAAAACATCTAATACCAGGAAAATGGGGTTTCAAAATTATTTTTTGTTTTCGATTCAGAAAACTTGGTAAGTCATTGATACAATATATCCCATCTATATTCGAATACTATTGGTACCATTAAATTTCCCTATGGAACCATCCCTTTGCCATATTTTTGGAACGTATCATCCTCGAATAAGGAGCATTCGACTGTTTTTCACATAAACATAATAACTTTACAAAACGTTCACAACAGAAAGTCACACTAGTACCATTTAAAGTAAATACAAAACCAATATAGCACAAGAACATAATTAAGTTACAAAAAGGAACAATTGGAATATGGAATCTTAAAGGCCTGCGCCCATTATATACGGCACGGCACGGCAGGGGATTTTTCCTGCGACGAATAGAAATATAACTTATTAGTTTGGCAATAAAATAGAAATTTCAATGCACATAAAGCATACCGCTAGGGCCTAAAGTGATCAATGATCATCATTGAAATTTCAATTTTATCGCCATACTACTTACTTGTTAAGTTAAATTTCTACTCGTCGCATAAAAGTTCCGTGCCGTCTATGAGCTTAGCTTAGGCACACGAGTATATATCCGATCAGAGGGGAAGCTTCCTAATAAAGTCGAAAATGTATACCTATTCTGCTAGGGTTGTCACCTGATGCATGTCAACAATTTAAGGAAAAATAAAAATATTATACATCGACTTAGACATCGACAGACGACAATCGACAATCGACATCGATATCGACAATCGACATCGATATCGACATCTACAACGACATCGATATAGACAATCGACATCGATATCGACAATTGACATCGACATCGATATCGACAATCGACATCGATATCGACATTTGTATCGACCATCGACATCGATATCGTCAATCGATATGAGTATCAACATCGATATCAACAATCGACATTTATATCGTCAATTGATATGAGTATCAACATCGATATCAACAGTCGACATCGATATCGACAAACGACATCGACAATCATAATCGATATCGACAAACGACAACGACATCGATATCGTCAATCGATATGAGTATCAAAATCGATATCAACAATCGACATCGATATCGACCATCAAAATCGACATTAATATTGATATCGACAATCGACATTCACCATATTATTTGACTTTTCTATGTCAAATATAATGAAGCTGCTTCTAACATTATATCCTTAATGGTAAGACATATTCAAATTCTTTTGATTTATTGGTGTATTTAAATATATTCTTCCCGAACCCAACCTAACCTAAACCTTCCCGAAAGTAGGTAGGTACGTTAATTACACAAGTGAAAAAATCATAAAAATAGGTTCATTGGTTTCCGAGAAAATCGTTAACAAACCTACATACATACCTACATACGGGTCAAATCCTTTTGAAGTCGGTTAAAAATGTTGGTGGAGCCAGGGGTAAATAGGAAACACCTGCCCCACGTTTACCCTATTTATCCCTGGGGTCGCAACTCGCAACTAGCAAAAAGTTCTTCCTACCTCTATACAAAGTTTCTTCAAAATCGGTTGAAAAACTGGGCCGTTAAAGCGTAACAGACAGACAGACTGACACATTTTCGCATTTATAATTTGGGGGGTGGACAAAGCCACACATTTTAGCCATATTAGGTACTTCGGGTATTCTACTATCTGAGCACTGTCTTCAAGTAGGTGAGACCGACTTAGGCTACATAGTACATACCTACCTGTCTAGCACGTCATTCTCACTTGACGATCAATGTTATTACCTAGTTTTATTGTACAGGTGCGCTAGGTACGTGTAAAAAGGTACTTACTTCTCTTTATCTCTCGGGTATGAAAAATAGGAAACATCCTTATTGTCTTTAGAGCTTTTCAAGCAAACTGTGCAAGTATTCGGCATTTTTGTTGAAACAGAACACTATATTTACATAAATAAATCTAAATAGTTTTATTTTTAATACAAAATCAGTAAACTTATAGTAATGAAAATAAATTGAGGAACAATTTCGTGATTGAACACGAAATTGTTCCTCTATTTATTTTCATTAAACGCACGACCGTCAGCCACAGTCAGCCCTTGCGTTCTAACCCAGACAGTGTCTCGCTAACCCGGACGATCGTGTCGGTGAATGTGTCGGTGAGAGCTCACGCACACATCGTTGCGCTATGTATGGGTGAAGTCGCCGCGAGCAGTTTGTATGAAGCTTCCTCTCTGTTCAGTTCTCTGTGGCTTAGGCCCTAAGGCGGAGACTGACCTCACATTATAACTTTATAAGTACCTATATAATAAAGTGGCGCATTTATCTCACAATCTAAGGGTGTGTTCCGATATACACTGCGAGCACTGTTCAGTGCTCTTACTGTGGAGAAATTCGTTCCGTTATGGACTGACAGTAAACTGCCGCAGTATCCTATGGAAATATGTGGCGTCATGAATCGTCGCCATTTTTGTACTGTGAGCACTCGTATTCGAGGTAAGGTGCTCTCAGTGCTGACTGAGTTCCATTTTAAGCAGTAACCAGTATAGCTAACTATAAAGGAACGGCTTCGCAGTATACTAAATTGACGTCACACCTTACAGTGCTTGCAGTGTATTTCGGAACATACCCTAAGAAAAGTCGAGACTCGGGTGCTGCACGCGGTGGTGATGACTGATGACGTCACCCGCACTGTGTGACGTCATCAGACATAATTTTGACAGGTGATTTGGTAAAAGGGATATTTTTCTAATGGCAGTTACTTCTAGGTCCTCAGGTAAAAAGAATAATAACCCGAAAAAAATTAATATAATATTATTATTATCGCTGAGGTCAATCCCTACCATAATATTATAATAGCAATAAGCACACCTTAGTGCATTTGCGAGTTTAACTGTACCCTTTCCCACAAGATTTTAAATGACACCTACTCGAAACACTGGCGTTAGAGTAAAATGGACCCAAACACCTTTGATGTTAAGTCACAAATTCAGTAGCATCAGTTTAAATTTTACGTTTCCGCTGGCTGTGGATGGATGCTCTACTGAACTTAAGCTCTAAAACAAGACGATTAAGGTTCATTTTACTTCAATGCCAAAGTATTATTATTTAAAATCGAATAGTAAGGGTACATGCTGAATAAAATTTAAAAAACAATTATTTGAACATCAGCTATTTTAAAAACTAATATAACAATTCCATAATGAAAAAAAAATAGAACATTTCTAAAAAACAATCTTTAAATTAACATTGGTACACGTTTAAAATATACCGATAACAGTAATAATTTTAAAACTAACATTAGAAAACCCAAAAAATAATGTACTTGTGTGTGTGTGTACTTAAGTCAAAAAGTATTACACAGACTAAAGGAAATAATTGGATGGAACTTCCATGAACTTGCTTATATTAGTGAAGCCAGATCACATTCGCTTCTCCTAATCTATTTCCTTTAGCTGAGACACAGATGTAGTAAACAGATACCGCGCTCGGAACATGGAAGTGCGGCCAAAATTTATTCGAGTGTGCGTGACAGCACTGTCTGAACACATGCATCAGTGTGCGTGAAATGTTGCCAGATTAATGAAAAAGTGCCAAATTAATGAAAGAAAATCTATTTGTTGGTTCTTTCTTTAGGCCTTCGATTTCAACGACTTATGGTAGGAGAATAGCTTGTATCCTGGAAAAGGAGATGCGCATATTACTGTGGTGGTACGCTGGCTACTTTGGAGCTACGCTGAGTACTTTAGCGGTACGACGAATACTTCCAAGATATGCCAGTTAAATTGGTGGTACGTAGACTACTTTAGAGGTAGGCCGACTACTTTAGAGGTACGCCGACTACTTTAGAGGTACGCAGACTACTTTTAAGGTACGCCAGCTACTTTAGCGGTACGCAGACTACTTTGGTGTTACGTAGGCTACTTTTAAGGTACGCCAGCTACTTTAGAGGTACGCAGGCTACTTTGGAGGTACGTAGGCTACTTTGGTGGTACGCAGGCTACTTTTAAGGTACGCCAGCTACTTTAGAGGTACGCCGGCTACTTTAGAGGTACGCAGGCTACTTTTAAGGTACGTAGGCTACTTTTAAGGTACGCCAGCTACTTTGGAGGTACGTAGGCTACTTTGGTGGTACGCAGGCTACTTTTAAGGTACGCCAGCTACTTTAGAGGTACGCCGGCTACTTTAGAGGTATGCAGGCTACTTTTAAGGTACGTAGGCTACTTTTAAGGTACGCCAGCTACTTTCGAGGTACGTAGGCTACTTTGGTGGTACGTAGGCTACTTTTAAAGTACGCCAGCTACTTAAGAGGTACGTACGTACCTCGTACAGCTCTTCGTACCTTGAAAGTAGCTGGAGTACCTTAAAAGTAGCCTACATACCTTAAAAGTAGCCTGCGTACCTTAAAAGTAGCCTGCGTACCTCTAAAGTAGCCGGCGTACCTCTAAAGTAGCTGGCGTACCTTAAAAGTAGCCTGCGTACCACCAAAGTAGCCTACGTACCTCCAAAGTAGCTGGCGTACCCTAAATGTACCCTACGTACCACCAAAGTAGCCTGCGTACCTCGAAAGTAGCTGGCGTACCTTAAAAGTAGCCTACGAACCTTAAAAGTAGCCTGCGTACCTCTAAAGTAGCCGGCGTACCTCTAAAGTAGCTGGCGTACCTTAAAAGTAGCCTGCGTACCACCAAAGTAGCCTACGTACCTCCAAAGTAGCTGGCGTACCTTAAAAGTACCCTACGTACCACCTAAGTAGCCTGCGTACCTCGAAAGTAGCTGGCGTACCTTAAAAGTAGCCTGCGTACTACCAAAGTACCCTACGTACCACCAGAGTAGCCTGCGTACCTCGAAAGTAGCTGGCGTACCTCTAAAGTAGCTGGCGTACCTTAAAAGTAGCCTGCGTACCACCAAAGTAGCCTACGTACCTCCAAAGTAGCTGGCGTACCTTAAAAGTACCCTACGTACCACCTAAGTAGCCTGCGTACCTCGAAAGTAGCTGGCGTACCTTAAAAGTAGCCTGCGTACTACCAAAGTACCCTACGTACCACCAGAGTAGCCTGCGTACCTCGAAAGTAGCTGGCGTACCTTAAAAGTAGCCTACGTACCACCAAAGTAGCCTGCGTACCATCTGCGTACCAAGCAGCTGGCGTACCTATAAATTAATCGGCGTACTTTGAAATAAGCCGGCAGCGTAGCTTTTTCACAAAAAAAAACTATCTACTAACAGCCCATTTACACCTTTAATTTAAGGGAAAATATTTCAACGTAAATTAGCAACACTGATAGATATCGTTGAGGTTTTGTGTTTCAAGTCATCAGCAATTAATTATCATGGAAAAAAAATCTAACAGAATGAAAATATAAATTTTTGCCTATGAAACGAAACATCATCTTCCTTTTTTAATTTTTGGTAACAATTTTGACAGTGTTTCAAGACACAAGACGGCATTATTTTGAGAAACTTGTCTACACACACGTCACGTCAAAACTTCTCGACGCGTCGCATCCAACTAACTGAGAATTGTATTTGCTTTTCGTTTTGTATTCGCTTTGTTGGCGCGTCTGCCGTGTTCCGAGCGCGGTATCTGGTACTACATCTGTGAGCTGAGACTTCATATTAAAAAAAAGAGATCAGCCTGCTTCGTTTTCATCACTTTACAAAAATCTCCAATTATGTAGACTTAGCTAAAATCTCATTTAAAGGCTTTAGGTTCAAAGTAATTATAATGTAATGCTTAGTTTTAAAAGAATCAATTTATTTGTGGTATCGCAGTTAATTTAAGTTCAGTATGACCAACTATTAGTAAGATCTTATTTCTCATAATCATTAACCAACATTTTTTTATTAGGTATGTTATTTAAGCACGCTATCTTGTTTTTTAATTATTATAAAATATGATCTGAACCTAAAGCCTACATCCTATTCACCTAGTCGCAATTATAAGACTCAAAAAGGCACAAAATTATCAGGCATTCCTGATTGTACTGATAATTTTTTCATCAAGTATATTCATTGTGATAATCTTCTTCTTAAAGGGGTTGTTTCAAATTTATATGGAGCCTGGGCCAGGTATTTGTACGGTATTTCAAAATGTTCGGGGTCATAAAATAGTAACATTTTTTTCTTTATTTCTTACTAAAAAGTTCAATTTACGAGGTACAATGCGAAATTATTTTGCAAAATAAAAGCGCAACAACATGCGTCTATTTTGACATTGACGTATATTACACGTGTCATGATGACATTTGACATAAAATTACCTGGGAAATGTGAATTAACCTTAAAATATCCAACAGCAGTCAGATTGATGGATGGATGCGCTGCGAGAGTTGCTATTCTACAAATGTACCTAATTAAACATTTTATTTTTGTACCTCATAAAAGCTGGCTGTAAAGCTGCCAAAAAGCATATTTTATTTTGTTTTCTATGATTTTATACTATTTTTTGGAATACTGTACAAGTACCTGGCCCAAGATGAAACAACCCCTTTCTTAGCAGCTACTTCTAATTATTTATTTAGTCTGTTATTTTACATGATAATTTACTAACTAGCATGCTTCGTCGAAATGTTTATTCTTTGGTTCACTCTTTTTTTTTTACAAAATAATGGTACCTATCAAGTTAAAAGGCATTGTTTGTGTCACAAGTTAGAATTTCTGAAAAATTGCGAGTGCTTAAATTATGTTTAAAATTTCACGCAATTTTAAAAGGCTAGAACCCACAGCCAAGTTGGAAGTTCTTACAAAAGTTCTGAAAAATTGCGAGTGCTTTTCTGTTTAAAATTACACGCAGTGTAATTAATTATGTTTTTTTTAAGTCGGTGGGTGTATCTAGACAGGTGTCTAATCTAAGGTAAGTTATAAAAGCTTAATAAAAAAAATGTCGAATAAAAAAATAGCATCTAAATATAATTTGGAATAAGTTCACTTATTTTATACCTACTGCAAAATAAAATTAATAATCTTATAGCAATTAGCAAACAGAAGGAAAAATAACAAAAACTAATTATAATAACTAGTTAACACAATTACTGACACATGAAAAATTAACATAAAGTTATCTTACTAAGTTTTTGTCACTGAATCAGTTCCGTTTATTAGTAAGCAATTAAGATAATAAGATGGTTTTTTTATCGTTCTGAAATATAATTGGAGCCATGTTTTACTTATTGCACATAATATTTAAAAATAAAAAAAAGAATAAAAAAGGCGATTTTAGCGCAAATACTGGTTTGATTAGAAACTGGGACCATACTGCTAAAGCAATACTTAGCAATATTACTTAAAATGACAGTTTGATGTCACGTAGATACCTTGACGGTCCTAAAATAAGGATTTCAATAATCTTGAACACGAAAGTCAACAATAATGAAGAATGAAGCGTTGGCAGTATGGCCCCAGGCTCGTGAATAAGGGAACCGGAAAGTTTGTCAGCCATTCTTCGACAAAACGTGAGCAACAAACTAAGACAAAAAAAGCCGTGTTACATATTATTTAAGATGAACAGTCATTAACGATTCGTGGTTACAAATAGCCTGACTTTGATCTGCCCCCCGATTACGTAAGAATTGTCGATCAAATGGTAAAGGTTCGGCGTCAAAGTAAAATAAACCATGACAGCATTGAATTAGAGCTCAATTTCGTCTGCCCATTCTTATACGTTTAGGCCCTTAGGGTATCGTACATACCTAAACGTATAAGAATGGGCAGATTAAATTGAGCTCTAATTCAATGCAGTTATGGTTTATTTTACTTTGACGATCGTCCTTTTCTAATCGGTTTACTTTGAAATCGGTCAGTCGTCACATTGAAACAGAAAGTAAAGTATGCCAATGGATAATGATTATTATGTATTGACAATAATCGGACGTCTATAAAATCGGTCCCAGTTTGATATTCAAATGACAAAGTAAGTAATTAGCTAAAAATATAATATAATTAATTAATAATTATTTATAATAACTATAACATCTTTAATCTACATAATATAAAAGCGTCTTTGGGTGTTTAGATTATGCATTGTTCTCTACTAAGTGTGCGAAAACGTACAATACGTCAAATGATATGGATCATTTACTATTCTTTTTCAGTAGGTAGGTATAATAGGGATGATGACAACTCAATCAAATCAGCAACTCCTTATCAAATTTAAAAACACACTTCTAGTATGGAAGTGATATGAAATTCACAGTTGTGACGTCATAAAATGTCAACGCACTTTTTTTACTTCAATCTATATTTTAAAATGGTTATCAAACTTAAAACTAACCGAGGATCTGAATTTTAGGTCTTTTGGAAGACCCTCTATTTAATAATCAGTCAGAAATAATTTATTTTTGATATAGGCATCATCCCTATTATTCAAGATGAACGATTAAGGCATTAACGATTCGTGATTAAAAATAGCCTGACTTTCATCCGTTTTACAATCGTCCTTTTTTAATCGGTTGTCAGTTAATAAAGATAATCGGTCAGTCGTAAAATTTAAACAGAAATTGACGTATTTTATTGTCAATAGGACTATAATCGGACCTCTATAAAATCGGTCCCAGTTTGATATTCAAATTACACAGTAAGTAATTAGCTAAAATAATTATTTATTTATAATAACTATAACATTTTTAATCTACATAATATAAAAGCGTCTTTGGGTGATTAGTTTATGCATTGTTATCTACTAAGTGTGCGAAATGTACAATACGTCAAATGATATGGATGTTTTACTATTCTTTTACAGTGGGTATAATTGTTTTATCTAATATCACCATACCAAACAACATAGTGTACTGAAACACTAGCATGGCTTAAAAAAAGGAATATCTGAATATTGTATGACCATGGAAAACCAACGACACCTAAAAGATATAAGAATATTTTAAGTACTTTTTTCTTTCGAGTAAAAAGAATAGTAGTTACGAGAATGGATAACGGCCGATTTCATTGATATTTAAATATTAAATCGGTCATGTACAAAAACTAGCTCCATGCCATGCAAGTGTTTATAATTATGTAACTAAAAATACAACATTAAATAAAGAATATTTCCTATCTAAATATAACTATAACAAATATAAATGTTAGTATAATGGTTCGAAGAATGAAATAGGTTTAGGAGGGAACCTTCAATCGTATGAATTTCATACGAAAGGAAAGTTTTAAGTTTTTGATTAAGTTATTAACACCCAATAAGAGACAAAATTATAAAACTAAACCCGCTGGAAATCTTGTCATAATTTTCGATATACATTCGATAGCACATAGGAATTAAATCTCTTTATACTTTTTATTTTGCAGCCTTTACAAAGTACGAATCCTTTGAAATTGTCGAAAAGTATACATGTCGTCAAAAGAAAATAGACAGACAAAAAGTATATTATAAGCAGGATTCGACAGGAAATGCAGACTCATATATTGTATACGCTGGAATATATGGGTCTACATATAGGTTGAATTTATATAGTTATGGGTTGACGTCACAGTGCATTGTTAAATCATCATTTACTGAGGATGCTCCGTTATCGGAGTGAAATGCTTTGGAAGTTTGGTGTGGTGGCGGCGGTGATTTAGAAGCATGAAGACCGGCGGTGTATATCGAATGTCACGTGATGTGCTAAAGTGACTGTAATATTTCAAAGTTTGTTTTTTTTTTCAATCTAGCGACTATTTTATATTTAAGTCTCTTTCGATTGACAAGCAGTCTTATTAATTTACCTTGTGAATCTTGAACACATTAGCAGCTTGCGAATTAGAAATTATATTTGCCTCTCATTCGCACATTAAAGCTGGGTACAATGTGCGAGCAAGAGACAAAATGATCAACTTTATTTGTATACAAACTTTTACAGTCACAACTCAAACTCACTCCCTCACATGAATAATTATATTTACAAATAATAAGTACGTAGCATTACTAAGCAAATGAAATTAGTAAGAATTTCTTCCCTTACTATGCGTTTCAACTAAGGCCTAGCTCCGCCATGATGAAAACACGAAACATATACAGTTCGCGAGTTGAATGCAGAGTAAATGTATGTGTCACAATACATTTGCTCTGCATTCAACTCGTGCGCGAACTATACTTAATCAGCGAAAATGACAAACTTGCACTTAAAGTCGGCATTTTTTTATTGTATTGAACAGCTATAGTTTTTTGCTTGTCGAACAAGTTTACGAACGACTTTCTTAATTGAAATGCATAGTATTAGAAGGGACAGTTAGAAAATTGGTAAAATGTATTGTGCGCTAGGACTAGCATTGCATAAGAAATCAATAATTCTTTGGACGAGATAAACGTACAGTCCGACAAACTTATTTGACCCGACGACAGCGTCGCTAGTACAAATAAAAAAACGAGTGTGCTTTAGACCACACGACTGAAGTAAAACTTAGTAACTGGCTGTCTATGAGAGAAAGAGAGAAAGAAAATGAGTGCTCGCACCTCTCTCTCTTGCCCCTACAGTAATATACGAAACGTAACTCTCTCTCTTTCTATCTTCACTAACTTATTATATCTCCCTCTCAACTTCCGTTCGCACTTTTCGTAACGCTCTCGTCACGCATTCCCTAGCTTACTCCGCAAGTCAAGCGTGCGTAAAGAAGTTTTACTTCAAAAATAAAATAAAAACAAAAACTAAACAGGCATAAAAATTAGTTCCAATTTTGGCCACCAGGTCACATAAGTTTGTGGGACTATAAATAATTGTTAGCGTGACACATCGACCTCTTACTACGCACAAAAGTATACTCATACCGAACGAAAAAAAAAACGAGATGCAACTCATTTTTGCTTTTAACTTAGGCCAGTGTCACACTAATTTAGACAGCTTCATAGAACGCTGCTCTTGTTCGAAATGATCCAACTAGTGCGTAGTACACATTGGTCGATTAAGACGCGTCCACACAAAATAAAATTTACGCCGTACGTTGAACGCTTGCAAGGCAGTGTACATATTTTCGCCAGAAACATAATATTGTGGCCAATTCTGTATAACACAATCTCTAAACTAAACTAAAATGGCAGCTTTAAATCTAGTTCTGTCCCTTTCCGCAGGGAGTGTTATGAAACGGTTAGCAATATTTGTGATGCTGTAATTTTTAGTTTTAGTTTAGTTTAGAGATTGTGCACTACAGAATCAGTCCCATTAGCACATAATACTTTTTCGCGAACGAATAATGGACAGCGAAAATTTTATTTATGTAAACGCAACTTTTAATATATACTAATTTATTTAAGTAATTAGTAGTACACACATAAAAAAGGAACATAGGAAAATCTCAAAATAGAAATGGTAAAATAAAAATACTAAAATAACAAACTAGTAGAACTATAGGAATATTCTTTTTCATTTTGGTCCCATGTCGTATTTGTTTACGAAATGCTGACCATATTATTTTTCAATTAAATGCAAATGGTAAAGGAACATTAAGTAGTTTTTTTTTTAATTTTCTACCTAGAATTTTTTTTAACAATCAGTTTCCTTTTTTATAACGCCTTAATATAATTTTGGTACTTATAATTTATATCCGTATAAGATAACAAATTAGATTATAGGTGCGTTATGGAATTATGTTCATAATATATTTGTAATAAATAAGGAATTTATACAATTTTCTACTTTTTAACCCTTTAATTATTTGCTACAGTAACCCTAGTACGAGTTTTTACTATTTACGAAAACGGAATTCGTTTACAAGTACCTACCTCGTAAACGAATGCCAATGCCCAGTGCCTTCAGCGAAAAAATATCGTACAGAATGTACATGTTACAAACGAGGTTTTTAAGTCCATTTCGATGTGATGTTGTACATCGAAACTCACGAAAACGATAAAAGTTTTCGAGTTGAGTGTACTCGTACAAGGGGTACTGCAGAGTGCAGGGTACATCTATTGTTATTTAGATGTATTATGGTGTTACTTTGGTAATACATTGCGATATAAATATGGCAGATAGCTAGAACTTTTAAGCTAAGACTAGAAGTAGGTATGTATACTATTAACCTGATATATGAAAATGTATACCTGCGAACAGATATACAGTGGATAAAAAATTAAACAAAATAATACCTAGTACATATACTGTGATGGTAAGCTGGGTAGCACGCCCCGAATTCCAAGATCTTGTTCGGATTAGGACAAAATAACTGATAAGACAAGACGGGATATATATAACCATTTGAAAGTATAAGTGTATAGGATCTTATCTTCATGAGTGGCAATCAGAGAACCTCTTGTCTGATTGCCACTCATGAAGAGTTGACACAAAATAAGAAGATAATTTTTCAATATAGGTAACAAAAATGCTCAGGGCTTCAGTGCTTTAATGCATGTGTTGAAGGCACGCCACTGCTCTTCATATACTTTGTTGGTGCGTAAATAGATACATTTAAACATGGCGCTACATCTGCCATTTAAAAATAATAGGTATTATGACAGCAAAATTACGTTCGTTGACTAAGGAATCAAGCTGAAAACCAAAATGGCGGACCTAGTGACTGTCTATATTTTATTTGTAAATATAATATAAGGCAGATCCTCTAAAGTACAACCAAATGTAATTTCTATATGGGAGCTTTGATAGATTTCTTGGAAAAACCAGCTGCCCTAGCCAAGTTTAACCTTTCGTGTCTATTCTCTTACTATAATCGTTAACGCTTTAGCGAATACGATCTGAATCGCTAACCATAGACTATTCACTTATTTTTTTTCTCTCCACTAAAGCGTTAACGGTTAAAGAAAGAGGATAGACACGAAACGTATGTAACTTGGCTAGGGGGGCTGTTTTCTATACGAGTGATACGATCTCGTATATTTTCTCGCCTTGGTCGTGCTAGATCTCCTATATATTATTATTTGCAGAACTTTTTGTGAAATCGAAATATCGATATGACATCACCTAGTAAGCACCTTTCAGTACCATTCAGTGCAGTTTTCATACAAATTGTGATGTATTATCATCATTATTTATGTAGCTCTGGTATTCGAAAGAACCTCTTAGTTAAAGGTCGTTTAAATTTTTCTTTAGTAAATTGTTTTCATTCGAAGATTATAAAAAGTAAGAATCTTCATTGAATTTGGCTTCATTCGATGTTGATATTTATTTTCGTATTATTAAGTCATAAGGGATATGGAGTTTCATAAATGATTTTATCACCATTTTTCTGGAACACCACACGATGAGCTGCTGACCCCTAAGTGTCTCTGTAAAGAGAAAAAAAAAATTAATTAAAAAAAAATGTTTTTTTTTGTATGCTGATATATTGATCACAGACGACCCGCCATTTTGTTTTTTTTGCCCATTATCGCGCCGTAAACTAATGAACGGGGGAAATATGACTCCAAATATATAAAGTCCATACAGTGACACTAGGATATTATGTATATTGTTCTATGTGTGTTTATGTTTCCCAAATCCAAAAATAAAAGTTTCACTAAGCAATGCGATATAGAAAAAAAAATGTATACTTAGTCCACAGTGGTTTTCAAACCCCGTTTATTACTCAAAAACAATATAATTTTGTTACGGTTACGGTTTCAAAATTTTCAAGTGATGTGAAAAACAAAAAATGTTTATTTAATTTTTGATAGTTGATAAATTAGATATGAGGACTCTCGTGCTCAGTAGAGAGCCAGCAATGGATTGAAACAATGAGTAAAAAATAAAATCACGAAACGCCCCCTTGTTGGCCAGCGTGGTGGAATATGGCCTAAATAAATATCTAAGAACCTTCACAGAAGCTATAATAAATAATAAAATAAATAAAAAGCCTTTTATTCTCATATCCTTCCTTGTACAGCATAAATGTTGTTAGATGTATTATTATGTATTAAGACGGGTACATACCACGATGTAAAATAATGATTTTATTTGTCGATATTTCGACCCAGTTGCATGGATCGTGGTCACGACGGGACGGTTTTACATCGTGGTATGTACCCGTCTTAATACATAATAATATGTTGTTAGATGAGTTAGTGATACATTTTCCTTATTTCCTAGGTTAGTATGGTTAGTGTTGCATCATTTGTTATAATTACTTGTCAGATATGGGCCCCTTTACGGGTATAGGCCTCCGAAGCTATACACAGCTAAAACAAAAACCGCATCTAAACCAAACGCCACATATACCGTCTCCGTTCCGTCGTGGGTAAAAATAAGAAACGTACTTTTTGTTACTCAGCCTGTTGGGTGTGCTGTGGTTGGATTGGTGCGAGCTATCGCTGAAGTCTGAACTGGAGCTACGAATGTCGCCTTCCATCTGTAATGTTTTATGGATGAAGTTGTTACGATGAGTAGTAGCAATAGGACTGTAACCCGTTGTACTAGGTGAGCGACAGGAGCGACGCGACGCGATGCGACGCCATAGAAACTGACAAACTTGTCTACGCGAAAACGTAGGGCACTGTTTGATACTGAGGCGTCGCGTCGTTTAGAGACGCGGTGTCGCGTTTGTCGCTCACGTATGACAACGGGTCAATGACCTCTATTTGTAAACTGTCAGCTTAAAATTAGTTATTGGGAACAAAAACTTTGCAAAAGAATTAATGAGGAAACAAATAGCTAATCATACAAGAGATTTTTTGACGACCTCCCTGGCGCAGTGTTAAGCGCTGTTGTCTTAACGTGCGGAGGTCCCGGATTCGATTCCCCGGCAGGGTCAATTTGGGAATTTATAATTTCTGAATTTGCCCTGGTCTGGCCTGGTGGAAGGCTTCGGCCGTGGCTAGTTACCACTCTATCGGCAGACGTGCCGCCGATGAATTTAGCGTTCCAGTACTATACCGTGTATAAACCGATTAGGGGTATGGGTTAATTATAACTGCCATGCCCCTAACAGGTTAGCCCGCTTCCATCTTAGACTGCATCACTCACCCTCAGGTGAGATCGCAGTTAAGGGCTAATTTGTAGTCGATAACAAATCAGGAAGCAAAGTTACTAAGTTTCTGCTTAGTATCTCGGAACAAAAATCAATGAAACAAAGTTACCTTGCCAGCATTGATGGATTTGTAGACGACTTGAAGTATGAGCCACGTCCATAGCATATGGAGCGCGAGAAGCAGGCAGAGTAGGGCGTTGAAGATATAGTACGCAGGGAACATCGGCAGGAGCATCGGCGCGCGGATCGACGTGCTGGAGTAGATCGGAGATCAAGACAAAATTCTTCTAAATATATAAAAGGAAAGGACTGACTGATTGACTGATCTATCAACGCACGCACAGCAGACGAATAGGGCTGTAATATGGCATGCAAATAGCTAATATGACGTAGACATCCGCTAAGAAAGGATTTTTGAAAACTCAACCCCTTAGGGGGTCAAATAGGGTGCCAAAGTGTAGTCTACGTGGACGAAGTCAAAATGCTAGTTTTTTTATAAGACGACAGTTTCTAATACGAATCAAAAACAGTCAAAAAATATTTAAAAAAAAATGTCACTAATAAGGGTCGATTGCGCCATCGATGTTTATGGTTAACATTTTAATTTAATTTAATTTTAATTTAACAAAATACTAGCAAAGTGAGTGACTTAAGTCAGTTATCTATATTCCTTACTAGATGATGCCCGCGACTTCGTCCGCGTGGATTAAGGTTTTTTGATTCCCGCGGGAACTCCTTAATTTTCCGGGATCAAAAGTCTATGTCTATCTGTATCTAGCCTATGTCCTTCCCCGGGATATAACCTACCTCTATACCAAATTTCAGCAAAATCGGTTGAAAAGATCGGCCGGGAAAGCGTAGCAGACAGACAGACAGACAGACACACTTTCGCATTTATAATATTAGTATGGATTATCTTACACTCAAAATTGAGGTTATGAGTAAAATTTTGGCAAAATGTCGAAAAATCCTGACTTTAGCAAACCAAAGTGGTTTATTGGTAGTCAAAGGACTTGTCCAAGATTGGGCCTTGAACATGAACCAAGATGATTTTAATACACGTGAATAGAGATCCTAAAATATGGCTTATAGAATAATTTACACATTTTTAAAGGACCCCAATTTGGAGAAAAATATTCTTTTATTTTGTGGCTTTTTTAGATCTTTACCTGAATCTTATCAACAGTATAAAAAAAAACTTGATTGTCTTTGTCACGTATGTCATAGGGTGATTGTCAAATATCACTGTCAGTTTTGTACATAGGGTATGTTCCGATATACACTGCGATACAACCGATTTTGGAAATTTGGTATAGAGATAGGTTGTATGATGTATTCCGAGGAAGGACATAGGCATTGTCCATTAATTTTCACGTTTATTTTCACACCAATCCATATTCGAGACCTAAACCAATGAGTTTTTAAAATATAATAGTAACAACGTAAAGAGCAAAATTGGTGCATACCTCCAAATAAGATAGAACGGATATATCCCAAGCCTCGTAACTATCCACAGTACCGTGAACACGGTGAATATAGCGTCGCACAACTTCTGGAAGTTTGCATACTTCGCCGCTTTGGCACCCTGGAATCAAACATTGAAAATCCATTACAGCGGATCGACAGGCGGATTCATTGATCAATGTGGGCTTTGACATGTGTTCCTTCCTTTTTTCCTCCGACATGGCGATCGGAAAAAAATGCCATTCATAGTATGAACCTTCAATGGCATTTTTTAACCTTTTTCTTTTAGCTGTAAAAAGTTGTTGCTTACTGCACAAGTGCGTACAGTTCGTATAGACTCTAGAGTCTAGACTCTAGGATACTTAACTACACAGTGACGTGGGTTGATAATCTTCGTAGAGGTCTTCTTAGGGTTTTTTTTCTAATGCGGTAAAACTTAAGTTACCTGACCTTCTACGGATAAAATATCGAGTTATGTGGTATTTTTATTCACTAAAACCACACTCTATTCTAAATAGTATTCTATTCTATTCTATCAATAGCTATTCTCAGTGTTTAATTAAAGGCTTCAGAAACACAATAGGGGCATTTAGGCCATAATCATTGATAATTAATAGTTACTAGCCCGGCGGTGTTTCACCCCACGGACCTCGGACATCACGTAAAGCCGTTTATCCTGCGCCTGATCTATCTCCGGTCGTGTCGGGTTTTCCGTCCCATCGGGCTATAAAAGTAAAGGAACGGAAAATGCACCTGTGGTTTGCACACACTTGTGCCCTATGATATCTCCCCCACAGATTGATAACGGCTCAAGACTTTATTCCCAATAGCCTAAACTAGTTCGTAAGTACATATACCATCATAATAATAGGGATAATGCCTAAGTCAAAAATAAATTATTTCTTACTGATTAAATAGAGGGTCTTCCACCTAAAATTCACACCCTCGGCTTGTTTTAAACATCTACTTACTAATGCTAAGCTATTTAATTCATACAAACTTCCATACTAGAAGCGCGTTTTTATGTTTGACTAGCTGATGCCCGCGACTTCGTCCGCGTGGTTTAAGATTTTTTGATTCCCTCGGGAACTTCCTAATTTTCTGGGATAAAAAGTAGCCTATGTTACTCTCCAGGTCCTCAACTATACCCATGCAAAAAATCACGTCGATCCGTTGCGGCGTGATTGAAGGACAAACCAACAAACAAACACACTTTCGCATTTATAATATTAAGTACTAGCTGACCCGGCAGACGTTGTCCTGCCTTGAAGCTAGAACCCGATTGCAGCGCCTCCTATCGGGTGCAATTGTGAATATAAACCATCTAGGGACCCACACAAACACACTCAAAAAATTCCATCTAAATCGACCCAGCCGTTCTCGGGTTTTAGCCAGACAAACGAACAGCAATTGATTTATATATATATATATATATATATATATATATACTAGCTGATGCCCGCGACTTCGTTCGCGTGGATTGAGGTTTTTTGGTTCCCGTAGGAACTCTTTAATTTTCCGGGATAAAAAGTAGACTATGTGCTATTCCAGACTTTAATCTATCTCTGTGCCAAATTTCATCCAGATCCGTTCAGCCGTTGGGGCGTGATTGAGTAACAAACATCCATACATCCATACATCCACACATCCATACATCCATCCAAACTTTCGCATTTATAATATTAGTATAGATAAGAGACATTTGTTTTGACATTATGTTTGATAAAGAGTTGCTGATTTGATTAAGTTGTCATCATCCCTATTGAACGTAGAATAAAGCTTACCTCTAAGAATATATCAGTACAGTCATGCAGTAACAGCACCAGCGTGCCGATGCGGTGCAAGTTGCACACCCAGCTGAACGACAGCAGCGCTATAGTGGCGATGTGGTGCACGAACATCTGCCAGAAGTCCTTCCGCCTCACGTCCCAGAACTGGGAGATGGTCAGCGACCAGTAGAACGCTGCAGACACCATGTAGTACCACCAGATATCGCTCGTGGTACCCTAGAAAGAGACTGGATGAAAATTTAAAATCATGCGTTCTGGACCAAAAATACCTGGATAGAACTAATCTTACATGAATTATTTCCAACTTGGATCATAGAAACTAATGACGGAGCTTCTTTTTTCAGGGTTTCATGCAATGTAATACTCATCATCTCAATACTCTGATATTATCCTTCAAGACCTATCATTAATTTATTTATTCATTCATTGGCATTTTTAGTTTTTGAAAATATATATAATTAATAAGATCATATTATATTGAATAATCTTTTTATTACCCTTGATTTTATTGCCTCGCGAGGTGTGAAAATTAGAGTATTCAACGCAGGGGTAATGCTGTCTTTGTCTTGGGCGCCCCTAAACCCCGCGCTTCACTCAGGATTCTAGATGCAACACCCTCGCTACGCTCGGGAGTTACTCTAAAATCCCTCCTTGCGCTTGGGGTTTATCCCGGCGCCCGTGACGTAAGACCTTGCATTACCCCCATGTTGAATAATCTACTATATCGAACCATGTTCAGCTTTCTCTCGAAATATTTGATAGAAAACATGCATCTGGTTTACTGCACTAGGTAATACCCGCCACGAAATATCTGGTGACATCGTAGTCAACTCTAAAATTCAAATTCAAAATCTACCATAAATGAAACCACAAAACCAAACATGTATATTTTTACCTGATGAGGATATCCAATATAACACTGGTCGATGTCCCACAGCCATTCTTTGTCCCACAGGATAACCATCCCGTAGGAGAAGTTGTAGAAATAGAAGGTACACCTCCAGGCGTTTTCACAGAACTTGGTGAGTTTGGACGGCTTCTCCTGGCTTCTTCGGAGCCTCCACCAGCGCTCCACCTGCCTTTCGGACATATCTAGTTGCTTTGCTAGCGCGCATATCTGGAAGGGATAAGGTTATTTCTCAAACTCTTATCAAAGTTTATTTAATTTATGATAAACTTCTGTCGCTTGTTGACCGAGCGAAGCGAAGGTCTCCGAGTCTACTTGAGTGAATTGGCACTTGTCCGTCCGTCCGTCCGTCCGTCTGTCAGAACCTTATAACTTCTGAATTACTGAACGTAATTATTTCAAATTTAAATATAATATGTAAACCGATGGCCTCCCGCCGAATATGGCTTAAAAAGTTATAAAAATCTTAATTTCAGAGGGGCTCTCATAGAAGCGAATGCGAAGTAAAATATTTTTTATAGCGTTACATAGGGTTGTGGTATATCATTTTAAAGATAATTAGGAATAGAGTCCAAAAATATTTTTTTTTTATTTTTCCCCTAAAATTGACGAAATGGGGGGTATTCAAAGTGGTGATTTTCTAACATTCAAAGTTGACCTCAGAACTCTCAATTTTCTGAAAGGCTGAGGCTGAAACTTATCAATTATTTGAATTATATCCTGTACTTGAACAACAAATACTAAAACTAGATAAATATTATAAGGAAACGAAATTATTTAATTTTTAATGAGCTTCACTATTTTTAACAGAGCTTCACAATTATGTCAATAGATGGCGCTCTGTGATACCGCGAGGTCTCAGTTCGGGGCGAACCACTAGTGATACGCCTTGTTTTGACGAACCACAAGTTCCGAAAGCAGATTTCAGCGAAATGGGGAAATGGAGAGCCGACAAGAAAATCAGCAGGTGCTTAATAGGGTCGACTAAACAAGTGTGTTGAGGCAAATCTCTTTTGATTGTTAATAGGTACTAAATAAATCTATACTAATATAATAAACTAGCTGATGCCCGCGACTTCGTCCGCGTGGTTTAAGTTTTTTTGATTCCCGCGGGAACTCCTTAATTTTCAGGGGAAAAAAGTCACTCTCCAGGTCCTCAACTATATCCATGCCAAAAATCACGCGAATCCGTTGCTTCGTTGCAGCGTGATTGAAGGACAAACCAACAAACACACTTTCGCATTTATAATATTAGTATGATGCGAAAGTTTGGATGGATGGATGGATGTTTGTTACTTAATCAAGACCCCAACGGCTGAACGGATCTGGATGTTTGGCACAGAGCTAGATTATAGTCTGGAATAACACATAGGCTACTTTTTAGAACGGAAAATTAAGGAGTTCCCGCGGGAATCAAAAAAACTTAAACCACGCGGACGAAGTGGCGGGGGCATCAGCTAGTTTGGTTAAATATAAAAGCCAAAAGCAAACTAAAAAGCAGAATTACATTTAAATACATTGTTAAACAGGAAAAGGCTATTTTAGAAAGAACAGGCAAAAATTATATTATGTTCATTTGCAGCAAATCTGAATGCGGGAATTTTATGATAATCATTTTGACATTCAGCCAGTCCCAAGAGTTATGCTTTTAGGTTAATTACTGAAATGGAATATAAAGCTGACGTATTGCAATTTATATTCACATCGCCACAGATCAAAGGCCGTCCGTCCTAATGTCCTTTCATGTTTGTAGACATTCTGCGTTTTTCATTCTTTTATTATTACGACATTATTTCCGCGATAGCCGATAACGTCCTTTCTCTCTCTCTCTCGGGAATTCTTTGATTTTCCGAGACACAAAGTAGCCTATGTCTGTTAACGAGATGCACAAAATTACATCAAAATCGGCTGAGTGTCTTTAAAAAAGAAACAGCCCTAACTTAAGCCAGGTAAAAAATAGGGCTGCTGAGATCATAGATTTATGAGCTCAGCAGCCCTACCTAGTGCAAACTGCATCAATCACATTGTTACAATATCAATAATTATTGTTATTGGCTGAATTTATGATATTCTCGCCGCGACATTGGATTTTGGTCTACAGCGAAAAAGAGGCGATAGCGATCGTTACACTGCATCGCAATAACTTTTACGTAATAAGGCCCCTGTATTACGAAGTTTTCGGAGACTAAAGCGCAATATGGAACCATGGAATACGCAACATTTTTTTTTTACCTAACATATTAACAGTTAAGGCTTGGCCACACATTGCGCAAACAATACGTGTCCGATCCAAGAGTTAACTGCGTGAATTTAAAAATCTATAATAAACTAGCGATCCGCCCCGGCTTCGCACGGGTAGCACTAATAATCCTAATCTATATAATACTAGCGATCCGCCCCGGCTTCGCACGGGTAGCACTAATAATCCTAATCTATATAATATAAACTATCCTATCTCTCAAGTTAGATCGAACTGCACATGGTGTGCGAATTTTATTATAATCGGTTAAGTGGTTTAGAAGTCCATTGAGGACAAACATTGTGACACGAGATTTATATATATAAGATTACCGAAAAAACTCAAAGAACTCACTTTATTATTTTCAAATATCTTTTAGAATTTAGATCATTGTTTTTATTCGGTACAAGTACTCTTGAATTCTTAAATAAGAATATAATTATTATCAATATTTTGACGTCGATAAATAAAATAGGCTTGTACTTTAAAATTAACCTAATAACGTCTAGATAATATTATTGCCTGTACCATATTTTTCTAAATAAGTATTTACTTTACTTTACGTGATGGCATTATAAAAATACGACCGAAATTGCCTGCTCAGTTTATCAATCAATAAGTTTGGATACGTGATAGTGGCGATACGTATCTACTGATTAGGTGAATGTTTGATGACACTATTAGCTACTACGCCATATTTTGAACTGATGAGTTTTTTGTGTTGGTAATTATTAGTAGACAATAGTGGCGTGGTTCTTATCAATAAATACCTAAAAACTGACTTTACTCCTGTTTAATATTGTAAAATGGAGGTACCTGCCAACATTGTAAAATGGAGGAATCAAGAAGTAGGATGTATTTTATAAATAACTAGCTGATGCCCGCGACTTCGTCCGCGTGGATTGAGGATTTTCGGTTCCCGCGGGAACTCTTTAATTTTCCGGGATAATAAGTAGCCTATGTGCTATTCCAGACTATAATCTATCTCTGTGCCAAATTTCATCCAGATCCGTTCATCCGTTGGAGCGTGATTGAGTAACAAACATACATCCATACATCCATCCATCCAAACTTTCGCATTTATAATATTTATTTGATATTCTTTAGGGTGCCTTTCTACCTACATGTACAGTAGTTAAGAACTTAAGACTTCGGTCTCCTACAAGGGAGGTCTCGGGATCAATTACCGGGCACGCTTGTAACTTTTTAAGTAACTAATGTGCGATTTTAAGTTATTAAAAACAATGGGCAGTAGGGACTGCCGATAGAAGTGAAAACGAATATTTAAAATATTTTTTGTTTTTAACTTTTTTTTTAATTAAGTACCTATTTATTTTTTTAAATAATTAAAATTTAAACCTTAACACTAAGGCATTAAAGTTTAATTACGAATGTAGTATATATATATTTAAGAAATTTTTTCTTCGTAACAACGCGAGCATGTCGGTGACGGTGACGCGAATCCACAATTTTACCCCCTACCAAAAAGTTATCAACGCGGCTAAAGAAGTTTATACTACACCCGCTCGGAAAGTACCCTCTTGCTTTGGTCAAAACGAGGTAGAAAGTACGTCATTGCTACAAACCAATTAAGCGGGAGGAAAAGATGTATGAAATTTCATTTCTAACGTGCTAAGCGGGGAGAAAACTGTATGAAAATCCATTTCTAACGCGCTGTTGTTTTTTAATTTTAAGTAAATATGGTATGGACGTTGAGAATTTGGATGTCTTACCTTAGGGAAATATAATATTAGAAGCAGCTTCACCATATTTGACATAGAAAAGTCAAATAATATGGTGAATGTCGATTGTCGACATCGACGTCGATTATCGATATCGATATCCGATATTGATAGTCGATATCGATATCGATGTCGATTGTCGGTATCGATGTCGATTATCGGTATCGATCGAAATCTATATTGAAATAATCCTCAAAATGTAGTCTAGTTGTGATAGTGAAGCTTCGAATGAAGCGACTCATATAGTTATGATAGAACGTCATTTTTTTTTTTTTTTTTTTGTTAAATTTTTTGAAATATTTTTTGTAATACATTAGAAATTAAAGCTAGCTAGCCTAACCTAATTAAGGACTATTATTAACTATAAACCTTTTTTTTTTTTTTTTTTAAGAAGACGCTAATAGTTATATACATTGATGTAGAATTTTAGTACCTAATATCATACCAAATTTTAAAGCAATCATATAAATCTACGCTAAAACTATAAATTATTATCAGTTTAATCTTTCTATTATCTGCGATTAACCTAGCTTTGCAGTGGTGATAAGTCATTTCGTCACTTAAATAGTACTCTTATTACGCGTGTACGTGCAGCGTAGTTATTATTTAACTAGCTTTTGCTCGCGGCTGTGCTCACGTTATGTTCGATTTTCATACAAATTTTAAACCCCTAAGGGGTTGAATTTTCAAAAATTCTTTTTTAGCGGATGCCTACGTCATAATAGCTATCTGTATGCCAAATTTCAGCCCGATCCGTCTATTGATTTGAGCTATGCGTTGATAGATCAGTCAGTCAGTTGCAGTCACCTCTTCCTTTTATATTATATTTAAATGGGCATATGGATTTTCTGAAAGCCTTGTCAAGATCTGAACAAGAACTGAAATGAAGACAAAAGTCTTCAAAGTAAGACGTTGGCGTCCCAAGATGCTGGAATGGCGACCCCGTACTGGAAGGCGTAGAGCTGGTGGACCCCCACTAGGTGGACGGACGACATAAAGTCTTTACGATTACTCTACCTATGTAAATATATCAATATTTTTTTTGTCAATTGTATATTATCTCTATTGAATAGCTGGTTTTTTAAGAGAATTTTCAAAATATTTGTTGCTCTCCTGTAAAATAGAAAAAAATTTAGATACGTTCATCTGACTCTTAAACCGCGACATTTACCTACTACACAAATATCGCCACGCCTTGCGGTCGATCCTACACTGCTTGTTTACTTAGTCGTGAAATTATGTCATCTCTTTGTCGGAATAATGGTCGATGGGTAGAGTTAACGCTATGTTTGATTCTGGTTTGTCATAATTAGTAAAGGTCGCTTATGGTGTGTGTACATGCCTTAAACCGCTTTTAGAGAGTGCAAAGTACTAAAATTATTGTGTTATTACGACTCACGTGGACTCAACCCGCGGCCTCGGGGGCGTACGGACTAGTCTAGTCCAAGCAAACTCCCACCCGTCCCATCCTAAGCCGAGTTTCGAGCCTCACAGGAGGCGCCCTTAGGCTGCCATTGCTTCGAGCAATGCCCTAGGCACAGAATAGGTAATAGTCCTAGGGCTCACACACTCAATTTCTCGGCGACGCTTAGGTAGTAGGTACGCTCACCCACTCCCCCGGCGACGCTGAAGCGGCCAATAGGGCCTACGCACTACGCAGCATACTCAATCCAAAAAAAAAAGCTGAAAACGCTGACTGACAAAGCTGAATAAGTATTTCATTAGTCACCGATTTTCAGTAATCAGTTACATCGCGCGAAACCCCTACAGTACGAATTTGACCAGTGACCATGCTGATAAGGTTCCTCTATCAGATGATTTGCTATTTGAGTCTGATAACGAGTTAAGTTATCAATAACTTGTACAATAGATAAGTACTTACTATATCTATTGTACTATGTTCCTAGCGACTGGTGTATACTATGCAACTCTGGAAAAACACAAGGTACGAATGGAGTAGGTTTTTTAATTAAAAAAGAATACAAGACCATGATAAAAGAATTTATAGGAATCTCTGATAGAGTCGCAATATTAAACATCCAATTAAACAATACGAACTTTTCATGTATTCAAGCTTACGCCCCTACCGAAAAATCAAACGATGAGGAGTTAAAAAAGTTTTATGAGGATATAAGGAAAGCAAGAAAAAAATCTTATGAAAATTTAATCCTGATGGGAGACTTCAATGCGAAAATTGGCATACCTAGACAAAACGAAAACCTAATACTAGGCCAGTACGGATCCGGTATACGAAACGAAAGAGGAGAGAGCCTCATTCAGTTCGCTCTGGAACAAGACCTCTTCATAATAAATACATATTTCAAAAAAAGGAAATCTCAAAGATGGACATGGAAGTCTCCAGATGGATTTACGACTAATGAAATAGACTATATCCTCACTAATAAAACAAATTACTTTACGAACATTGAAGTATTAAAAAATGTGCAGTTCCCATCTGACCACAGATTGGTGAGAGGCACCTTAACACTGGAGAAAAAGAAAAAGAGTCGAAAAAATTATGGCAATAAAATATCAGCTCTACAATCGGTAGAGGAAAAGAAATTGTTCCTAGAAACTCTATCGTCACAATTAGAAAACATTATTATTTCATCATCTGTACAAGAATACTACAACTCTATAGAGTCAGTAATCACAAAAACTTTAAGTAAGGTCCGGAGCGAGGACAAAAATACTAAAAATAAATTCCAAATGTCACACGAATTAAAAAGCTTAATACTGGAGAGACATGAGTTGCAGAACAATAAACCTCTACAAGATTTTGAAAAAAACAGACTAAGCTTCCTCTATAAAAAAATCAATAGACAACTATATAAAGAGTACCACACCTATAAAGTAAAAACTTACGAAGAATGGATCGATAAAACAGGCGGAGCGAAAAAAGCTAATAAAATATTAACATCTAAACGAGATTGGACTCGAAATGAATCTCGAAAAAACGAAATTAATGACTAACTCCGCAAAAAATCCCATACAAGTAGGTGATCATAAAATATCTTATGTAGAAGAGTATATCTACTTAGGGAAAATGCTGTCCTTCCGGGATGTTCACAGCGAAGAGATTGATCGCAGAATTGCAACTTCTTGGAAAAAATATTGGTCCATGAAGGAAATATTCAAAAGCAATATGCCGCTTCGGATAAAAAAGAAAGTGATGGACTCTACTATCCTACCCACTCTGACATATGGGTGCCAAACATGGACTTTGACGGTCAAAAACCTACAAAAATTGTCTCGCTGTCAAAAATCAATGGAAAGAAGCATGCTAGGTATAAAACTCCTTGATAAAATAAAAAGCGATGACATAAGAAAGAGAACAAAAATTATAGACGTACTAGTACATGTAAGAAGAATGAAATGGCGATGGGCAGGTCATTGTATGCGTATGACAGACGAACGGTGGAGCAAGATCGCTACTACGTGGAGAGGACCGCACTTCGGGCAACGCACGACAGGCCGACCGCTCAAGCGCTGGGCTGACGACATAGTGGCGACAGCGGGTCCACAGTGGGCCAAGAAGGCATTAGACCGAAAGCTTTGGGATAGCTTGGAGGAGGCCTATACCCTCTCGGGGCGCTAATAGTATTCGAAACTTATTTTCTTATAATATTTTTTTTGTAATTATGTATATATTTATTAGCAAATAAAGGCTTTATAATAATAAATGTTCCTAGCAATAAATTATTTTTTATGCTGCTTTAACACACTTACGATTATTTAAATAATTAATTATTTAATAGTGCGCTATTAAAAAGTATTTTATGGATTTTTAAATAAAGATTCAGCCAGACCACATAACGTGATATATTGTAACATATATATGGTTTTATATTTTAGGGTTAAGTGCCGCCAAGCGATTTAGCGTTCCGGTACGATGTCGTGTAGAAACCGATTAGGGGTATGGGTTTAATATAACTGTCATGCCCCTAACAAGTTAGCCCGCTACAATCTTAGACTGCATCATCACTTACCATTAGGTGAGATCGCAGTCTAGGGCAAACTTGTAGTGGATAAAAAAATATACATAACAGAAGTCATGTACATATTTTTTCAACTAAATTCACTCTTACAGCCACCATGTTTTCATAATTTAGCCTAGCTATTTGACTCCTTGATCTCACTCCCAAAGCACGCGTCTAACAAATCAGGCCGGCATTTAGCGCAATGAGCATACATTGCGCGTCCAATTATCGCCCGCGTACTTAGGGCGCATCCACACGTGTGCGTCCTTAGTGACCGCGCATCGCGTATGCGAATTCCGCGGCGCACGAAATATACTAGCAGACCTAGCTAATAATATAGTCCTGTCGGAATCCCGACCGGATTTCGCCCACAGTGGCAAATATCTACTGCCTGCTGTTTTTTTATCCACTACAAGTTAGCCCTTCATTGCTGTCACACCAGCCCCCATAGCATGGGCCGAGACAATTTTCTCCCCGAGCAAAGGATAAATACTTTATTCCTAAATAAATAAATAAAAACGCTAAATAACGGTGGATAAATAGTCCCCCGAGTCCCCGTGAAATGTCAAACGGTGATAAACTTCTCCTCTCCCCTGTTGCCGTGCTCTGAGAAGGGGTTAAGTTAATTTTATCTCTTGTCAGTGGATAAAATCGGGGGATAAAATTTTAATCTCCGGCCCATGCTAGCCCTGCTGGGGGTCTACTCTCTTTCTCTCAAACGAACCTTCGCAAACTAACGTAATTATTCGGTTATTAGACCCACACAAAATCGTTCAATCCAATCGGTCACGAAAATTTTCTATGGATCCATACTTCGTCTGCGTGTACGAAAACGAAATAGAGAGGAGCATAGAGATAATATTATGTAGGAGAGGAGTTAACGAAATTTCTTTCGTTTGTTTGCGAAGTTTCGTTTTAGAGAAAGAGAGTAAACCCCCTGGTAGTAAGTGATGATACAGTCTAACTGCGTAGATAATAGACTGCATCATCACGTAGAGGGTAGCGACTAGCGAGCTAATCTGTTAGGCGTATGGGAGTATTGTCAAACCCATACCCCTACCTCGGTTTTACCCAAATTTCCCAATCCACGTCGGGGATTGAACCCGCGGCCTCCCGCTTATAAGACAACAGCGCTCCCCACAGCGCCAGGGAGGTAGTCAAAGTGTGCAAACTGTGTGCTTAGTGAGAACACGCCCTAAAGCAGGCCTTGACTGACGACCCAGTTTCGTAAACACCTGCCTTTCAGGTGGGTCTTTTCACACTTTTTTGAATGAACTCTTTGATAGGCCGCGGTTAAAAAAAGTTTTTTTATGTCAAACGTCGCCTTGGTAATAGAAGTGACCCTCGACTTATAATAATTGCAGTAATATTTTTTACACGATTAAATAGGCTGAATGCCAAAATCTTTGTCTCGAAGGGGACTAATAAATAATTGAAACAACTTACGTCGGGCTGGTATCTTGTCCCTCAGTGGGATATGGAGTATGGGATGTGCGGGACAAAGCCCACAACGAGGAAATCCGTCAGATAACTAAATTAACTGATATAGCCCAGATAATTAGGAGATTGAAGTGATAGTGGGCGGGCCATGCAGAACCGATGGCCGTAATGGGGCAGACGCGTTCTGGAATGTCGAAATGGAGACCGCGTATCTGTAAGCGCAGCGTGGGACGACCTCCAGCCGCTGCACCGACGACCTTAAAAACGTGGGTGGATGAGGAAGGAATGTGTGGTGGCGTTCTCCAAAAGGCCTATGTCCAGCAGTGGATGAATTCAGGCTGACAGATGGATGTTTGAGTGTATAAAGGTGCAAACGAGAGTGATGTAGTTTTTACAGAACCTGCAGGATCCTACAGGATTTATCCTACAGGATAATCCTGCAGGATTTATGCACTGAAAGTCTGTGTATATGAAATTACTACAAAATAAAACTAATATCTAAGGAACATCTATATTATAGTAGGTATGCTGAAAGTTTTCCGAATTTATAAATTCTAATTCAGCAACTTTCAACGAAGAGTGATGACCCAGTTTTACCTAACAGTTAAGCACCTTCAAGTATGCGTCTTTCAGGTTTATTTCGAAACTTTTTAATGGACTTCATGGTAGGCTGCTGTTGAATGAAGAAAAGTTTATTTATGGATGTACTATTTAGATCAGTGTCATTTGCGTGCATGGCATAAAAATATAGTCAGTCTAGTGAAAGATGAGACCTCAAAGTGGTGGTATGTTAAAAAAAAAGGTTGGTTATCCCCGGATGAAATAGGAATAAACCACTGAATAAACGCACTTTAACTATTTGTATTAGTTAAACTTTAAATTATCCCCTGACAGCTTTTATTAGAGAGACAATATTGATTTTTATAAGCAAATAAAATAACTACATTCTAGAACGGAAAGTAAATTGCAGGTGCTTATAAAACTAGGTCAAGCCTGCAGCTACGAGTAGGTAGGCTAGGCACATACAAAACGCTGCATACGTTTGCCTAATGTCAACTTAAAGTTTAAACATATAATATTACTGCAGGATTTGAAATATGAGTGACTGAATGCTTACTTTAAGCATGAGTTCAGACGGATATTTTTTTTGTTGTAAGTCGTGTAATTTCGATCGCGGTAATTATATTGCATTCCCGAAACTACCTCACAACGTCTCAAAATAATGTGTGGTAGTTTGGTAATTATCAAGACTATTCATTTAAGCTGCAAGGTTCAGGTCATTATTTAGCTTTTTTGCCCCCTGATATTGTATTATTCACTGCATTAAGTCAAACCTTACTTATACGAAATTGTAGGCAATTCTCTGATCTACCACAATATCTGAAAACATTTTGAAAATAATTAATAGATTGTTCCTTATTGCGAAAATACCAAGAGGCTATTATTGAATTTTGGTTTTGGTGTACATTTTGACGTTCGCTAAATCAAAATTTACTCGTTGTGGTCAAAGAAAGAGATACTTTTATTGAGTATAAGGTCCTGAACTAGGTAAGGTGATAAGACCAGAAACAATCTAGTAGGATTCCGCAAATAAACGTTAAAACCTGTGGTTAAAACGTTTTATTCGGTAATCTGAGATATGTAAGTACTGTATAGGTCTATATAGTACCTTCTTACAAGTTATCATGCAAGGCATAAATTTAATACTATAGGATTATACGATGTCACCATCTGAATGCCGTGAAATTTCTTCTAAATCTTTATTTTTCATTTGTGCCATGTCTGAATTAGCCCTTAGGAATTCAATGGCATATTATAATAAATTGTAGGTGTACAATAAGTCAATTGTTTTCAAGCAGACGCCATTGTTTACCATTTACCACTGCGTCAAATGTTGATTGAAAGCCGTACTATAATTATTGGAATCGTTTGGTAAAGTAATGAGGGCCTTTTCCTTTTAAATAAAGTGCTAATAGTTTAACTTTAGATCCAAAAACCGATGACACCATGTACGATGAAATCAAACGCATGAAATCTATGCAAAAAGTATAAAATAAACTCCAAGATTCTGTAAATTTCTGTATTTCATACAAAATCCTATACGACTAAGCGCACGTTATGGAGTTTGAAGAACCAGCCCCCCAATCATGTAAGGATGACCGATGAAATCGTTAAAAATCTGCGGCGAAGTAAATAAACCATAACAGCATTAAATTAGAGCTCAATTTCGTCTGCCCATTCTTATACGTTTAGGTATGTACGATACCCTAAACGTATAAGAATGGGCAGACGAAATTGAGCTCTAATTCAATGCAGTTATAGTTTATTTTACTTTGACAAAAATCTTAAACGATTGATCGGACATTCTTATATGATTGGGGCCCTGATTTGACTAGTTGTCAAATGCCCAATTCGGCTGTATTCCTACTTATTCGTCTAGTCCAGTCATTGACGGAAAAAACATGCATGTGAACCGAGAAAGCTAAATTTTGGATATTAGTATTGCATCAAAATGTTCGTATCTCAACGGAGAACCGAGTGTCTGTGAAAAAACTGAATTTAACCCTTTTTTCAAGATGGCGGAAAATACACATAGGAAATCTTGGTCGACAATTTAAAGTTAAGCTTTTCTAGGCCTCCCACACGTAATATCCAATATTTTGCTTTCTCGGTTCACATGCATTTCCTACATTTGGAAATGCATGTGAACCAAGAATATACTCGTATATAATGACTCGATTAGTGACACTTCGCGTAGTCTTCGGAAATTGAGGTTGTATATAAAGCACTTCTGTAGCTTTTTGTGATATTTTTAGCACGTTTTGTATGGTAAGAAAAGATCCTAATGATACATAATCATATAGATAAAGCCGAATTGTTTGCAGCGCCGGCCGTGGCCTGCTTCGCGACGGCTAAATTAGGAACACTTAGCCAAATGGTAATACAAACAAACAATAACCCGGCCTGTCAATATAGAAAATTATTATCTCTACGTCTCTAATGGCCGACTTCTACAACTCCGAGTCACATTAATTATCCTATAAATAAATATGAAACTTTGAGAGAATTCCTGTACAACATCTCTGAAAAACTCTCGAATTACTATTTACACCGAAACCTTGTCAAAGAATCTGATTGAAATAATAATGTGTGCTTGGTAAGCTGAATTTTATGCATTTGAAAATTTTCATCTGATAATAATAGGTATAAATGGAAATGTTCGCAGAACCGCAGTGCGACAGCATTGCGGTATCTTCTTTGAAAAGAAAGAAAATCTGACTAACACAAATATTATAAAATTGTGTATTTAATAACTATTTCAAACTTCAAAATGCGCGCTTAGAAAAAGATTTTGTATGAAATAATGCATTGTACTTTGTGACTTCATCAAAGTTCGACGCACTTTTTTACTTTAATCGATAGTTTATAAAATGGTTTTTTTTAACCACTACAAGTTAGCCCTTGACTGCGATCTCACCTGATGGTAAGTGATGTTGCAGTCTAAGATGGTAGCGGGCTAACCTTTTAGGGGCATGTCAGTTAAGTATATTATACCACAGAATAGGTAATAGTACTACTCCTAACGGTCTAACCCATGCCCCTATTCGGTTTCTACACGGCATCGTACCGGAACGCTAAATCGCTTGGCGGCACGTCTTTGCCGGTAGGGTGGTAACTAGCCACGGCCGAAGCCTCCCACCAGACCAGGCCGTTTAAGAGTACCCGACAGACAGAGAGACAGACTTTCGCAATTTTAATATTAGTTTGGATCTTAAAACGTGAATAACTCGGAAGAGACAGGTGCGTGCCCGGGGATCGAGCCCGCGACCTCGACTACGTGGTCGGGTGTCTAGACCACTAGGCTATCAGTCACCGCTTGGTTATTTCTATATACCACCGACACTACATCCCATTGACGTCCCATTGCTGGGCACAGGCCTCCACCCTCATAGGAGAGAGGGAATTAGAGCTTAGACGACGTGCCGCCAAGCGATTTAGCGTTCCGGTACGATGCCGTGTAGAAACCGAATAGGGGTATGGGTTTTATATAACTGTCATGCCCCTAACAGGTTAGCCCGCTACCATCTTAGACTACATCATCACTTACCATCAGGTGAGATCGTAGTCAAGGGCTAACTTGTAGTGGATAAAAAAAAAAAAAAAAAAGACCCACCACGCTGCTCTAATGCGGGTTGGCGGGCTTTAACGACTATTATCATGTTAGTGATAATAACCGGGACCGACGGCTTAACGTGCTCTCCGAGGCACGTGGGTGAATCACCACCAACTTCCTAACTCCGGGCTAGTACTGAGAGTTTCTAGTCAGAAAAACCCAATACTCAATTATGGCCCGACCCGGGACTCGAACCCGGGACCTCGTCGGCCGCAGTCGAACATGCCAACCACTAGACCAACGAGGCAGTTTATATACCTAGTCTAAATTAAATATGAAAGAGTTTGACACGTCCTTCTCCTACACTATAAGGTTAAAGGGTTAAACATCACTATCGCGCCACAATCAACACAGGGGCGCGTTACCTCGCGTTCTCAATTTACTAAACCATAACAATTAAACTCAATCGTTTATGAAATGGTGTTCGCTTTGAAAGCGTGTGTATGCGTGTGCGTGAGTAAAATAAATCGTGAAATTATTAATTTACTAGCTGGTGCCAACGACTTTGTCGGCGTGATTTAAGTCTTTTTATTCCCGCGGGACTCCTTAATTTTCCGGGATAAAAAGCAGCCTATGTTACTCGCTGATAAAGTAGCTTTCTATAAGTGAAAGATTTTTTAAAATCGGTTAAGTAGTTTTTGAGTTTATCCATTACAAACAAACAAACA
Organism: Erebia ligea; assembly: GCA_917051295.2. Taxonomy (NCBI): domain Eukaryota; kingdom Metazoa; phylum Arthropoda; class Insecta; order Lepidoptera; family Nymphalidae; genus Erebia; species Erebia ligea. The sequence goes on from OU785228.1 coordinate 17,299,599, forward strand.
AATCTTTCCTCTTTATAATATTAGTTTAGATAGTCTGGTCTTCTTGTCACGTTGTGATCGAGCACTGACAGGTCAATCAATGGGCATTAGGCAGGTGCTTGAGAAAGGAGGTGTCAGTGAATAAGGGTGCGTTTCCACCAGAAATGTGCTACGTTGTCAAGCTACTGCCCCCCGATTGTGTAAAAAAATCGTAATCGTAATTTGTCAAACGGTTAATTAGACCACGTCAAAATGCGTGTATGAACTCCTTAAACAATTCGAGTAATACGTTCTAAGCTGTCAAATACGATTTGCTTAGACAATAATTGGGCCTAGAATGTGTGTCAAACTCACCAATAGGGAGCGATTGATTTTCATACCTTAGATCGTTAGGTGTTAGATCAAGCGCTCCTATTGGTGGGTTTGACTCACATCCATAGCTTTACGTCTCTGATGGAAACGCATCCTAATGCTGACAGCTTGGCCAGCGTGACGATTGACGGTAGCGTGAGAAAACAACCAAGCTTAGCTCGTTCCACACGAAGGCAGAACAGCCACTCAGATTACTGAGTAAAACAGTGCTGCTACCAGCCCCCCTATTACCTCTAGCAGAGTGGCTATTAAAAATGAAAGCCACTGACATATATTTTTTATCCATTGAAGGTTTGCTATGAAATGCAATTTTTTTATCTTAGCAAATCTTCAATACATAAAACATTTATGTCAGGGCCTTTAGTTTTTTGATAGTCACTAAGTTAGAGACTAGGGAGCAGTTATAACTAAGTAATAAATAAGCGTGGTATTACAAAAAACATAAGCTTAAGCGCTAAATATTAATCTATTTAACTATAATTTTTATTTATCTACTTAAAACTGTGCAACATTTACCTCATCCTTGCTCAAAAACAACTGAAAAGAAAGGAAGCATGGTTAGACGATGAACTAGCGTGGCACACAATACTTACGCGCCTAAATAATTATTAATTATACCTAGCAATAGCAAATATGTTTAAATCAATTAACAATAATAGCATTAGTGACTGAATCGAGTTAAATAAGTGTAATTAGCCCCTTACTCTATGGCCACCGACCATCCTTGCACTTTAAAATAAAAAGACGTGTGCAAAGACCTTAACACGATTGTAGGTTATCAATTTCACTACATTAAATCTGGCTAAAATAAGCTCACTTTAAGCGTAATGGAGGCTGGGTCTAAGCCCCATTTAGCTAGTCTGAGTGTGAGATCTATAGAGTTTATGATACACACGTAAGTCCATCCCGTTTTAACTCTAAGTAAAGCCTGAGCAAAGTCAAAGATCGCTCTATAGATCTCAGCATTAATGTAAGATCTATAGCTAGCGAACTTTGACTTTGCTTAGACATAAGACATGGTTATTAGAATGATGTATAAGGAATGATGGTAATTCTTCGATTCAACAGGCCGTAAATAAAAGATCCTATAAGATAATGCTTCCGTGTCATCTCAATGGAATTTTGGCCACGGTGGCCAATCTCCACAGGGATAAACCATCTTTGCGGGCTCAGTTTGCGGGAGATATTAGGTAGGTATATTGCAATTAATAAAATTAAATTAAATTGCAAAATAAGTGTGTGCGCAAACACAGGTGCACTCTTTATTCCTCCTCATAGCCTGATGAGACGGAAAATCCGACACAACCTGAGAGAAATCAGGCGCGAATATACCTAGAAAGTTTCTTGTATCCTACCACAGGCGTACAAATTACTATCATGTTGATGTTTCAGATGTAATTAATTATGCAAACGAAATGGGCAAACCAATGCGCGCAGCGCGCACCTATAACACCTTACAAGGAAACAATCAGTAAACTACTGTTAGATTGTTAAAGTTAATTATCACTTCACACACGTAAGCGTAACATTCATAATGCATACACATAGATGCACACACATGCACATTCGTAACACAGTTTATAGATGCACAATTAAAAATAGATCGAATTTTAATGATAGGTAGAGGTACTCTCAGCTTAAAAAACACGTTCAAGAAAACCAACACCAAACTAGGTCAGTAATTAGAAGCAATTCACACCTACAGAATGAAGTGGAGCCCAGTTTATTTCTATCCAGTTTATGTCTATTCAAATTATGTTTATTCAAAATTGGTACCTACACAGTACTTACACTTTCTGAACGTCAAGTATACAAAGTATAAGACGTGATGGTGATAATTAACAATGGTGAGTATCTTAAAACGAAAGCTACGATTTTATGATAATTGAATTTCTCAAAGTCTTTTTTTAATACCTAGTACCTACTAACAAGCTGGCTTCGCTTGGTGGAATTTCTGAAAATCTTTTGCATTTTGTACTAGAAAAATCTTAAGTTTTAGAATCATCTGTATATGCTGATATGACTATATTCAACCATACGGCAAAGTAAATAAATATGGGTTGATGTTATCAAAATAGACGCCTCGACTTCACTCCACTCTGCAGGTGTGCTTTGCGCCTAAAGTTCAGGTCTTGAAAATGGGAATGACGTCATAGCCTATATCATACACCTACTATTTACACGAAACCGGCTGAATCTTTTCGCCAACTAGTGCGTAAATGACGCGAACGTTTAGTAAGACGCGTTCATTTTTAGATCAGACGACCCCTACGCGAGGTGTACTACCTACTAGACTTATTAAACTAACTAGCGCCGAGTTAGAATAGCAAGTGTTTCCTGCATTACTGCTCTACTTTGTACCAAGCAGTTAGCACCATTTGATGCATGTTTGCACACAACTTTCAATCTTAACTGTATTGTTACACTTGACTACTGAATATGCTCCGATCTAATTGCTCTGTGCTCAGTTTCAGGTAGGGCTGACACTTACTTTATAAAATGTAACTTGGGAGTTACATTACATTTTTTTTGTAGGATGGGTTGGCGATCAGAGGCAACTTCCCCAGCGGAAAGCACTCTATGTCTCGGCTATATATCGTCTAGGATATGCCTTCTCTTTAAGCGACGAATCGCTTGCGGGATCGTCAACTGTGCTGCCAGGCGATTCGGGTGTTTGACAAGCCTTGTTTTATAGTCGGAGCCATAAGATTTTATTTCGTCCTTTATTGTGTTCACATTTAAGTGCTCATGGATTTCAGAAATGCGCCGAAATGGCGCGTTCGAAAGTTGTTTCAAGTGTGTTGTTGTTGTTGTTTCAATTTTGTGCTCTTTGAATAATTTCACTGTTGGAGTCGCATGCTGATCCCCAGAGTTGGATGCCGTATGTCCATATCGGCTTAATAATTACTGTAGTATATAGCAGAAGCTTATTATCTAGGGACAGTCTAGAGTTCCTGGAAATGGCATCCAATATAGTCCTCTATATCGATGGTAGATCTCATCCCTCATGGTTTTGACGTGTTTCTTCCAGGTGAGCCTTCTATCTAGGTACATGCCCAAGTACTTGACGTTGTCACTCTGCGGAAGCTGATTGTTACGCAGTGAGACAGGAGGACAGTTTCCTTGACGCAGAGTAAATGTTATATGGACAGATTTGGTGGCACTAGCTTTTATTCTCCATCTTGACAGCCATTTGTCAATCTCATTGAAACCGCGTTGCAGGATTGCTGAAGCTTCGTCCGGGCATCTACTGCGAGCAAGGATCGCAGTATCATCCGCGAAGGTAGCCACTGTGACGTCGTCAATATGTGGTAGGTCACTTGTAAAGATTGTGTAAAGCACAGGTCCCAGCACAGAGCGGCACGTCAGCTTTAATTGGATGGAAAGCAGATGTGTAATCGTCTTCCTTTATTTGAAATATTCGGTCAGAAAGGCACGATTTGAGCAATCCAAAGAATGAATGGGTTAAGAGTGTTTTTATTTTGAATAAAAGACCTGTGTGCCACATCAAAGGCCTGTCGCACGTCAAGAAAAGCAGACGAACAGTATTCTTTACGTTCAAGTACATCTCTGATGGTTCTACATACTCTGTGGATCTGTTCAACAGTCCCATGATTCTGTCGAAAGCCAAATTGATGGTCTGGGATGATGGACCTTCCCTGGAGTTCTTTCATAAGTCTTTGCAGCACAACATTACATATTAATCTTACAAACTCATGACTTTAGGTTTTTGACATTTAAAAGTAAAAACAACAAACAAATAAGAGTACATAATAGTTATTCTGTTTTATTTTTCGTAAACTTATCAACTAAATTCATGTTAGAAATTATGACATCTATTGAAAAGTGAAATGATAGGAAGTTTTTCTGATTTATGAACCCAAATTGATGAGAGCTACAAAAAACATTTTACACTAAGTAATACTTTATTTATAAAATGAAAAAGTTATTTTTAACTATATAAAGCAAATCCTATGGAGACAATCATTTGAAAAAAAGATTAAAATACCTGATTGACAACCCTAGAACCAAGAAAATTGATAACCTGTAATCGTGTTTTCTTTTTAGTTAGTAGTCATAGAATATATATTTCCAATCACACACCAGATTCATAAATAAAACACTTTGCAATTATATTGTATCATTAAAACGTTTACCTGTTTATGTTTAATCTTTGGAGAGTCCACATATGCTGACTCTAACTTTGGATTATTTGGTGCTTTCTTTGATCTTGTGTTCTTAATACCTAATGACTTGCCAAACGGTGCAAATATATATCTGTAACAAAAATTCGTACAAAAATACATTACGTACTTAAAAAGAAAATCTGTATTATCAATGTACTGGGAGCTTACTACCATCGCCTAAAGCAATATTATTTTAATATTGTAGACGCTCTTGTTAAGGAATTATAATCCTTATTCTTGGGATGTCAAGGTACGTACTATATAACTGCAATTTTAAAGTAATACATATAAAGTGAGATTAGCACATTTTTCTCTAGCAAATTTATCCTTATAGGTCATATAATTATAAAATTCCCCATAGGCTTTTTTAACAATACAGATATTTTCTTTCACAATATTTTTCTTTTTTCTGCTGTACTTAATTGTATATTTTTATTTAAGTAAGTATATTGAAATCTAAAAAAAATTAGATTTTGCATGCACATTTTCTTCATAACTCTCACTAAGAAAGGCTTTTAAAAAGTCTGAGCAATCCATTTGAAAAGTCTGGCCTTTATTTGTATTATATACATAATATAAGTTGCATTAAGATTTATTGTAAAATATTTAAAAAAGCATACTTAATAAAATTATTTTAAGAAATCGTATAATTTTTAAGTACTTAAAAGATTTGTTTTATTTTTAAAACAACATTGGCTATATAATAAATAGTTTTGAAGTTACTTGATAACAGTGTTTTATCATTATATTATGCACCTACTGTTGCTTTATTATACACTAGATGATTCCCGCGACTTTGTCCGTGTGGACTAAGTTTTTTCGATTCTCGCGGGAGCTTCTTAATTTTCCGGGATAAAAAGTAGCCTATCCCGGGATACAATCTACCCCTGTACCAAATTTCATCAAAATCGGTTGAATAGGTGGGCTGTGAAAGCGTAGCAGACAGACAGACAGACACACTTTCGCATTTATAATATTAGTATGGATTATCCCCAATAAATCATTATTTATTCATTTCATTCCTTTGAATCCTTTACCAGAAAGAATAGTCAACAATACAAAAAACTCCATTAAAATGTATAACTCAGCAAACATTTTAAATTAATAAGGACAAGATACTATCCAATATCATTATCAGCCGTCTTACTGATGAAGATTACGATTCTGAGTCACAGAACGTAAGTATTTGGATAAGAATTGGCGCTATGACATACATTCAAACTATCAGCTTTCGATAAAGAAATTGACTTACTTTTCTAACGTGTGCCGTAAAACTATGAGCACGATGGCCAAAGGTATAGGGTAGAGAAGGTGCCTGTAGTCAGCGTACACCACTGCTTTATCAGGACCAGGGGCAATATCTTCCCAAGTAGTGTTTGGAGGCAGCCACACATCTTCGTCCCAGAATTTATCTAATAGAGCACGTAACATAGTCCACACGAAACGCAGTCAACCGCACTCAAGGCTCGACCAAACACACTATTTTACAGTCATCTAATCACTATTTAAATTCAAATTACGCTGCAAATGCACATCAATCGAGATTAGAGTCCAAGCCAGTCTATACCACAGCAAAAACAAATCAATTTGAATTTGTTATTTGATGGAAGGAAATGGAATTTGACAAGTGACAGACAACCTGTGGTGACAACCGTTATTGACCAGAGACAAAAAACCACAGAGTATTTAGATTTAAAAGGATAACCGGCATACTTTCTCTGAGATAACTGGCTATGTCGTAACGAGATCGTAACCTTATCGTCCCTGGTAACTACACCAGCCGAGCGATCGCGTAACTTCTGCATCAATCATTGATACATCGCAATCACCTCTGATTGGTTAACACTCTTCCACTATTGGACATAATCCATTGACGCAGCAAGAATGCCATAAATTCAGCCAATTATAACAATTGATACTGTAACAATGATTGATGCAGAAGTTACGCGATCGCTCGGCAGGGCGATTATGTAAAACCTGCATCAATCATTGTTACAGTCTCAATTGTTTTGATTGGCTGAATTTATGGTATTTTTACTGCATCAATGGATTTTGGCCAATAGTTGAAGAATGATAACCAATCACAGGTGATTGCGATCGTTACATTGTAGCTGTCATTTTTAGGCAATCTCCCTACGGTCGGTGATGGAAATGTCTGATACCAATAACCATGGAGGTAGGAAAGTGCCTTGTAAAAACATAGACAAAGATCGCTAAGTCGATGGTTGCTTTAAAAATAATGGTTGGCGGTTGCAACGGCGGTTGCACAATTTACGACCATAGACTAAGGGGATGGTAATTCTTGATGGTATTCAATGTACTCTGTGTTCAAGTGTATTTCCGATTTCGTCTGATGCAGTATATATAATGTACTTGTACTGGTCTCTGTGGTCTGATAGTTGTGTTGTGGACTTGTGGTTGTAAAATAGTTTGTATTTTATTGCAACTATTCAAGAAACTATGTAATTTATTAAATTGAATAAACCAGGATTATACAGTAACATTAAATTCATAGGGGCTCGTGTGATGAACGATGTTATTTTGCCCGACGTGCGCTAACATCCTTATGGTGGAAGAAGGTCCCGAGGCAGGGCTCCGGTACTCTTGTAACACGTGCCCCTATGTGTACAACATAAAAAAGAAAGTGTCTTCCCGCACTTTCCCTAAATTAAAGGTTAGTTATACTGTGTTTGATAGAATTGCATCACCCTGAATGCCCAACTGTTAGGTATATCAATATTTTTTCATATTTCACAGAAGGCTTATGCCACAAACTGTCAATGTAACTCACGTAACACGTTTCTTGGATCATAACACACATCTCAGTAATAGGCGAAAGATTGTGTGTCTGTGTAATTATGTTTGTTATTCTTTCACGCAAAAACGACGGTAGATTTGGCATGGAGATAGATTATACCCTGGTCTAACACATAGTCTACTTTTTATCCCAGAAATACTAAGTTCCAAACAACCATCAGTTGACTTTCTAAAATTCTAGGTAAATAATTAATTAATTCTTTCAGGAACTAGATTATATTATGGGCGGTGCAGCCGCATGGGAGAACGTAGATTCAACTGATGCAGTTTGCCCCAAATGCAGCCACGGTCGAGCCTTCTTCATGCAGCTACAAACTCGATCTGCTGACGAACCGATGACCACATTTTACCGTTGCTGTAACCACAAGTGTGCTCATAACTGGAGAGATTGAACTTGTTTGAAATCATATCAACTATAATAATATGATATAGTAGTAGATTTAATATTTTAAACCAATGTGTTGACTATGAACGTTTTATGGAAGTTAAAGTTCCATAGTGGATATCTAGTGAGAAAGAAAAGTTTGTTGCCAAACATGAAGATTGATAAAATGGCTTCCATTATACCTTGTGATCAAGAAAAGTCATATGTTAAAGCTGCAGAATTATTATTAAAAGGTCATGTTATAGCTGTACCTACTGATACTATATACGGTTTAGCCTGCGGTGCGAATTGTCCAGAGGCAGTAAAGAAATTGTATACTATCAAAGGAAGGGATTCAGCCAAGCCTGTAGCTATATGTGTTACATACATAACTGATGTAAGGAAATGGGCCGAAGCTTCACATTTAAGTGATGAATTACTCTACAGTCTATTACCGGGACCTGTCACAGTAGTTTTAGAAAAAACCAAATATCTTGATAATCCATACTTGAATCCACACACAACTAAAATTGGTATACGTATACCGAATCATACCTTCATAAATAATGTGACAAAATTTTTTGATAAACCATTGGCATTAACTAGCGCCAATTTTAGTAATGAGCCTTCTACGCTTTGTGTAAAAGAGTTTGAGCACTTATATGGATATTTGGGTGCCGTCTTTGATGGAGGTGTCCTTAGCCAAGGTCTACAACAAAACAGAACAGGATCTACAGTTATAGATTTGTCTGTAGTAGGTTATTATAGAATTATAAGGAAGGGAATTTCTTACAATAAAGTTATAGAAATTGTTGAAAGACATGATCTAACAAGTTTGTAAAATTTGGTTTGTACAAAATGTGTATTAAATTATTTTAGTAAATTATTTCATAGGCTTTTATTTAAACTAGTAGTAGTAACAGCTAGTAGACAACATGTACTTTGTCCATGTCCTTGTGGTTTTCTTTTTCCCCAAATTCCTATATGAACTAATCTTCCATGATACTTGAAGCTTTCTACGCACCAAATTTCTGCAAGATTGTACCAGCTATTGAACAGTGAAAAGGTAACTTAAAGCTTAAACCTAAGGAAAATTCTAAAGACCTTGTATATACCAAAGTGATACCTAACCTTTTGATAAACTAAACAGTTAACATATGAATGACTAGTAACAAAGTAAAATACCCAAAATGAAGAAATATAACAATGTTTAACAAAACTTTATTCTTTGTAAATAAATAAAAGTATTTTTGTAAGAACACATATAAAAACATAAGTTCAATGAGATTTGAAAAAAACATTGCATGGATTACTATTTACACAAAAAGCTATCATTTAAATAAAATAGTTATTATCTACTTATTAATTAGTAACACGGAACATGTACACACAAAATTTACTCTTATTGATCATTTTGCCCTTTTTATTTACATGCATAAATAATTAACACTGAACTTTTATTCTAAACAATATTTTAATCTGTCATATTGATACACTAAGAGGTTTTCTATTTTCTGGCAGTTTTGCTTCCAAACTCTGCCACCTAGTTGGTGGCCAAACAATGCAAACAGCTTTTGCATTAACGAGACCTAGAGATACTGGACCAAATGTATTGCTATCCAGGGTGTGGCCAGTATGGTCGCCTTCAACCCAACAATGTCCTTCAGGTACCTTCACATATTGATTTTGGTAGCCGAGCGTGTTCACGACATCACCTGCTAAAGCTATGACCCTCTTGATAATCTTTTGATTGGGATCCTTCGGTGATACTAACGATATTATATCACCCCGATTAACTTCATAGTCACTCACTGCCCAGCGGGATAGAAACACGTAGTCAGTGTTCTTTGACTCTGGATTTAGCACAGGCTGCATAGAAATTCCTTCTACCCTGGCGACATAGCCCACAGTGTCCAGAAAGGTTATCCCAACAGGGACGCCGAAGAGCACCGATTTCAAAAAGCTTTTAAACCACATTAATAAGCCGGCGTGCTACTTCGACCGACGAAAATCAAGTACATAGTTGGTTTATAGCTGTGTTTTATGGATCATTTAATCGGCATATTCAATAATTTCTTAATTTAGATTTTTAACTTTTTATTATTTTCAAGTAGATTTTCAACGAAAGGTTAATGACAGATAAGAACTGACACTTGACAGCATTGTCATTTTGACATGTTAAATTCATGGGTGCGTTCCGAAATACACTGAGAGCACTGGAAGCCCCCAGTAAAGAGCACTGCCAGTGCTCGCAGTGCTTATCGGAACACACACCAAAAGTATCTAAACCTAATTGTTTTTTAACTGGCTGTATGGCTCTGGATTCTTTGATACAATTATCCAGATTGATAAAAAGCTGCTAAAGAACAAAGAAAAATCTAAAAAAGTTAAATTATTGATGATGATGACTAAGAACCTAAAGTAAGAACATCAGTGGTAGATTCATTCGACTATTCTTATGCACTTGTAAAAAGTCTATTTGAATAAATCTTTATTTGAATGAATTTGAACATTCAAAATATTTTTTAAGTACGGAGAATCAATAAATGCATTATCTAAATGCAGGTTATTTATTATTAACTAGATGATGCCCGCGACTTCGTCCGCGTGGATTAAGGTTTATTGATTCCCGCGGGAACTCCTTAATTTTTCGGGATAAAAAGTAGCCTATGTCCTTCCCCGGGATATAACCTACCTCTGTACCAAATTTCAGCAAAATCGGTTGAAAAGATAGGCCGGGAAAGCGTAGCAGACAGACAGACAGACAGACAGACAGACACACTTTCGCATTTATAATATTAAGTATCTACCATGTCCAGAATGTGACATTTTTGCTATATTTAGGAAAACAACGTAAAATCAGAAAAGATCAGAATGTCGTCGTCTAAACCACCGACCAGAAACTAAAGGTCTAAACTATTCATAGGTCTCTTACTTTGATAAAATGTAATCATAGGTCTCTTATGACTCCTAACTCATCTGTGGCCTCCCCCTATATCTTTTACCTGTGACAAAGACCTAACTCACAGACCTAACTTAAGTAAGTTTGTTACCTCCATGGTAAGGCATGGGTGCATGGAGGTAACAAACTCCATGGTGTTAGGTGTAAGGTCTTGGGTCTTTGGCCTGTGGTAACTGTACGTGTCAATTTTTTTTATTTTTGTCAAAACTCTAGCCGATCGATTCTCTGGTTATCTGGTCTCTGGATCGATTTACGGCAACAATATGATATCGAATTCGATTTTCAGATTTACAATCATAGGATTTTAATTCCTATTTTGATTTTTCTAATACGGTTTTATTTAGCCCTGTTTGTTATTCTTTGGTCACGTCACTACCATTTCAAGTGACCATAGACTATAAAATTTGATTTCTGTCACTATGTCTGTGATTTCTGTACAAAGTAGGTACAAAAGTACTCTGTGGTAGGTACCTACTCAAAAAAGTGTTGAATGTTGATGCTTTCTGTAGTATATCACAACCACCACCAACCAAACAGAAATTTTAGACAATTTATTTGTGTGTTTCAAGTATAATATCAATTAAAATGAAGTCAAAAAATGGAAGTTTCTACAAATCGTGATCGAAACATCATTTAGAAAGGACTGTCTACAGATGGAAGTGTTCCGTGGTCGAGAAAAACTTACAACCTGCATAATCAGCTGTCAGTGAGATAGATCATCTGTCCCTGTAAATATAAATGCTAAAACAATCAAAACACTGTGTCGTTTCGCGCGTGTATATAATGAAGTGAGCGATGAACAGAGACGTGACTCGGACGCTGCGCTCGGCGGGACCCGACTCCGACACAGATATGGGATAATAACCTATCAGACAGCGAGTCGATCGCTATGGCAGGAGCCCCTTGAGGTCACGAGGGGAGTTTCACACGGAAGGTCAGTAGTTGCCCCAGCATGTCCGGTGACTTCCCCTTCGCGGCGAAGATAGTCAGCCCCTTGACGTGCACCGAGAAGCCGTGGGACCTATGGGTCAGCGAGATCGGGCACCAGTCGCCGCGGCGCGACGACGACGGCGCAACCTTCACGGCGCCCGCGGCCGTAGACGGCAAGCAGGCCGCGCGCCGCGACAAGGGGCGGCCGCGCTACCGGCGCGCGGGCGTCAGCCGCCTGCGCTACGACAGCATGAGCCTGCACGGCCTGTTCCCGCAGACGGACGCGCTGGACGCCGCCGTGTGCCACCTGTGCGGCCGGCTCGTCAAGTGCAGCGCCGCCTACCGCCACCTGCGCGACGCGCACGCCGAGCCGCTGCCGCCGCCGCCGCCGCCCGTCAAGCTCAAGGCGCCGCCCGGCCGCAGCCGCCCGCGCCGCTCGCCTCCCGCCGAACCGCCGCCCGCGCCCGTCGCGCCGCCGCCCGCGCCCGCGCCCCTGCTCTACGCGGAGGAGGCGGGCGCCGCGCTGGGCGCCGACGTGCAGGTGAGCGTGGCGCGCGGCGAGCTGCCCGTCGTCAGCATCCAGGACCCCGAAGAGCTGCCACTGGGCGACAATCTCACCGACGACATCTTCGCCATCATGAGCTCCGAGGGCATCCAGAGCGCCGACGACATCACCGACGTGGCCGACTGGAAGAACATCATCCAGGACATCGGCAGTCTGCAGGACTTCCCCTCCGCCGACCCCGTGCCCGCGCAAGACTTGTATCCCACCGTGGACCCCTCGCTGGCCGGATACACGATAACGGAGGCTGACTTGACTAATTTACAATTCGCAGCCACCGCTCCTCCGATGCTGCAGACTGTGATAGATACTAGTTTATTGAATGCTCAAGCTTTAAAACCCGCGCCGACGACACCGTCCACGCCGTCGACGAAGGGGTCGACGCGGCGCGCCAGCAAGACGAAGTCCAATCTGCGCGAGTACGACCCCAACAAGCACTGCGGCGTGATGACGGCCGAGGGCAAGCCGTGCACGCGCTCGCTCACGTGCAAGGCGCACGCGCTGTCCCTGCGCCGCACGGTGGAGGGCCGCGCCAAGCCCTTCGACACGCTGCTGGCCGAGCACCGCGCCTCGCGCGACGCCGCGCTGCAGCCGCCCGCGCCGCCGCCGCCCGAGCTGGCGCCGCACGAGCTGTACGCGAGCCTGCTGGCCGCCGAGCCGCCGCCGCCGGACGCCGCCGGGCTCGCGGCGCCGCTCGGGCCGCCGCCGCCCGCTCCGCCGCCGCCGGCCGAGGCACCGCCGCCGCCGGGCCCGCCGCCCGCGCCGCCCGACGCGCCGCCGCCGCTCGCGCCGGCCGACGTGTGCTGGTACGCGGCGTGCCCGCGCCCGCTCGCGCTGTGCACGTTCAACGCGTCGCACGCGGGCGGCGCCGTCACGCTAGGTAAAAAGTTCGCGACCGTCCGGAGTAACATCAAGTCGTCGCTCTCGAGGTCGAGCAAGACTAGCAGTGCAGTGAACAGTTACTACGGCCAGAGCATGTCGCTGTCCAAGACTATGCACATGAACAGTGCTAGTAAAACGAACAAGCCGGAAGTGCGGAAACTGATAGTGACGTGTAGTGCGGACGCGCGCGCGCACGCGCTCAGCGAGCTGTTCGGCGCGGACGTGCGGCCCGCGCTCAACGGGCACGCGCCGCACGCGGACCGCAGGACGCGCCCACTGAAGGGCAAGCGCGCGGGCGGCGCGTTAGATCTCGGCTTCTCGCTGGACCCGCTGTTGGCCGACGAGAAGTGCTGAACTGTAAGCAATCACCGGTTGTGTAGTCACATAGTAATTGTATATTTATTTTTCTGTAAAGAATCGAATCGGGACTCGCATTGTAAATGTTGTAATCACGAATTTTGTCCCCCAATCTAAATGTTACGATAATGTTAAATCTCATTTTTTGTCGAGAAGCGAACTAATGTTTGTATTATTTTGTATATTTATTTGTAAGAATTTTTTTATCGCCATCTGTCGACAGATTATTAGATTATGCAGAATGGTTGTATTTTTTTGAATGACGTAACTCAATGTTGATACTGAAATGAATACTGAAAATGGCCTAGGATTAATGTTTAATGTGATGAAAATTTCCATGTAAAAATATAAATACTATTAAATAAGTCTATCCGTAATAGTAAATCGCCTCCTTTTGAAAATACCTCAATAACTAAAATGTCTTGTTTTAATTATCGCGTACACCTCACAAACTGGTTTGAATTCCCACGACTTGTGAAAGTCACGGAACTTGTACTGAAATACTTGTTACCAATTGTTTTTAATTTTTACAATTCATAATTTTTATTAAAAACGTATTAAGCTTTAAAGAAATCTTGAATCATAATGATTATTTTATCAATTATTTTAATTACAAGGCATCAGGGAATAGGCAGGACCTGCAATTATTTTTTATAAAACAGTCCACCCTATATTGTATGCTACTTAAATCATATACTAGTATGAATCCGGAAAATATCTATTAAAATCAATGCAAAATAAATTATCAAAATAGGTGCAGCAGTTTTCTAATTAACCACCTGTCATTTATCCATGTAAACAAAATACATAATATGATTAATGTTCTCCATCTAGTTTTGGGAACGGCAGCCAAACTTGACGGAATCTAGCTATAACTAGTATATCTACTTAAAACTGCATTCTTTATTCCGTCACTCTCATAGCGTGAGGAACAGCAATCCGACACGATCGGAGAGAGATTAGTCACATGACGAGCGCCTGTACCTACTATACGTGGGGGTGTACCTACACATCGCGATCTCTTCTGACGACCTCCGTGGCGCAGTATTGAGCACTGTTGTCTTAACATGCGGAGGCCCCGGGTTCGTTCCCGGCAGGGTCAATTTGGGAATTTATAATTTCTGAATTTTCCCTGGTCTGGCCTGGTGGGAGGCTTCGGCCGTGGCTAGTTACCACCCTACCGGCAAAGATGTGCCGCCAAGCGATTTAGCGTTCCGGTACGATGCCGTGTAGAAACTAGAAACCGAATAGGTGTATGGGTTTAATTTAAAACTGCCATGCCCCTAACAGGTTAGTCCGCTACCATCTTAGACTGCATCATCACTTACCATCAGGTGAGATTTCAGTCAAGGGCTAACTTGTAGAGGATAAAAAAAAAAGTCTAAACCGGTATTTTCTTTAACGACACCTCGTTTGTACTTGACGACGATTTCACCTGAGTGTACGGGCACGAAATTAGCGACGGGGGAGCGACGGCGACAGCGGGGCGATGCGATTAGTCGGAGAGCTGGCGATGAATTCCGGGAAGAATTTTGAAGAGGTCTGGTAATACTTTATAACCAACAAAAACGTCTCTGGGTTTTTTTTCGAATTCTATAAGTACTAAATTTAAAGATAAAAAAATCAAGTTGCCAAAAAAACGTTTTTTGGTTTTTTTTTGCAAATGTTATGCTAATGCTGCGCAGTAGCGAAATAATTGCAAACGCTCTACCATACTGGCAGGACTGGATTCGCCAATTGACGAAACTATTTTTCTTTACAGTTTCAGCTTGCTTATAGGACCTTTCCGAAAGTCGTCGCGTCGTGACGCCTGATAGTGACACCACAGAAATCAGACTTGTATAGAATAGAAGTGGGCAGCTTATGCGCAGTGAATCGTCATGGCGCGGTAGTGTAAAAGGGCCTTAATAATACAGCCCATTAATGTACCACTGCTGGGCACAGGCCTCCACTCGCATAGGAAAGACGGAATAATTTAAGAGCTTAGAGCCACCACGCTGCTCCAATGCGGGTTGGCGGCTTTAACGACAATTATCATGTTAGTGATAATAACCGGGATCGACGGCTTAACGTGCTCTCCGAGGCACGGGGGTGACTTCCAACTCCGGGCTGGCACTGAGAATTTATTTACTGAAAAATAACCGGAACAATTTTTATCCCAGGACCTCGTGAGTCGTGATCCGCTGCAGTCGACTATGCTAACCGCTAGACCATTTTTTTTTTGTTGACGGGGGGGAAATCTCCTTAAGATACCCGACTTCCTGGGGGAGAAATCGGGTTATGTAGGATTTCTACCTACTAAAACCCCCTCGGTGGCCGACCTTACGCATGTTGGGAGGCTCCGAGATCTCTTAAGAACGCATCGGTGCCCCCCTTGTGCGATGCCCATAGGGCTCATCCCGGACTCCTGGAGAAGTCCCCTCATTACCCGGACCTGTACATGAGGTATGGCTGCTTGTTGGCCACAAGGCAGTCAAAGTACGTAGTAGGTACTTTTACTGCCTTTAACAGCTGCATTGTATTGCTACACTAGCGGCACGCTATGATGGCCGGTTGACACATTACAATAGGTCAATTTATTCTCGAACAAAAAACAATTAAGTTTTTTTAAATATATGAATCTCTGCACATCACTATCGTCATAGCTATCGTCAATAAAGTAATACAATTATTTCCTTCAAAGTCGTTATCAATTAATACGGAACGTTTGTCCAACCGGCCATCATAGCGTGCCGCTAGTGTAGATTGCATTGATTGCATACCATCATCAATGTCTGTGACATTGTATTGTTTGTTGACGACACATCACTTATTTTTAAAGTGGACAGAAGCAAGGACAATTTTGA
This sequence comes from Erebia ligea, assembly GCA_917051295.2. Classification (NCBI taxonomy): domain Eukaryota; kingdom Metazoa; phylum Arthropoda; class Insecta; order Lepidoptera; family Nymphalidae; genus Erebia; species Erebia ligea. Next base: position 17,315,857 of record OU785228.1, read on the forward strand.
CGATGTAAACCATGGAATTAGGAATTACTTACCTTGGAATTACGACTACGTAAACAATGCAAAGAACAATGCAATATCACACGCAAAGGGAATTTAACCACTAGGTCACACACTGAGAAAAATTTCCTTGTTTACCTTCCGATTTTTACGTTCTAAAACCGATTCCTTCCAAAATTAAGTCTTTTCCTTCCACCGATTACCTTCTGAATCGGGGAACTGCCAATTTCCTACCGATATTTAGAAGGTAATGAATTTTATACGTCTAAGTAATACGGAAGAACATAAAGGAAGGAAATTTGTTGGAAGGAATTAACCAAGAAGGAATTTCCTTCCAGCTAAATTATTCCTACTAAATAAGGATGAATTATAATAATTCCTCCCAAATTTATCCTTCCAAATTAGATGTTAATGTCCTTCTGAATTCAAATCCAAAGTTGTCGGAAGGAAAACGCAGCTAACCTTCTGATTTTGAAGGATATTTACCGGCAGTCGTAATTCCTAATTCCATGATATTTACCCTCTTATCTACTGGGAAATAAATTGACAATAGGTACTTCATGGGCGTACCCAGGTTCTGGGCCAGGGGGGGGGGGGGGCAAATCAGATTTTTATAAGCATCTAGTCAGATTTATATAAGCATCAGTTCAGATTTTTATAAACATAAATTTAAAAAGGTATTTTTTTATATAAATTCTTTAATTATTTAAAATATTATTACACAATAACTATTTTAAAAGTACCTAACTTTCGAGGGTCTTCAGCAAAACGGTTAACAACGTCTTCCGTGAAAGAATCGCCCACAGCGTTAACAAATTTTCTATGTACACTGAGCATACAAAGCCCATTTAATCTGTCTTCGATCATGGTCGATCTAAGCCACGTTTTTACGCGTCTGAGTGTGCTGAATTGTAGCAGTGGAATAAGGCAATGCCAGTAAAATTTCTAGGGCTGTCTTCACCTTTGGATAAAAAGATTCTGCTACTAGTATTAACTCCGTTATTCTGATACTTTCAAAGTCCTGCTGCTGCTTATTTATCCAAAAAGAGCGCCATAGTTCGGCTTCAGATGTGATCCCTTCTACTTAATTCATAAAATTCGGATACTTCCTCCATACATTTTTGTAATTTTGTAGCTGTAATTTTTATTATCTGAGTTCTTTTTCTTAAGTTTATCGACAAAACGGACAAAAGTAGATAGTAGGGACGTAAACAGAATCCAGGGAGGGGGGGGGGGGGGGGGGGGGGCAGCCGCCCCCCCCCTGCCCTCCACTGGGTACGCCCATGTTACTAATCCATCAAAAGAGAAAGGATTAGAAAGGCTCGCTGGAAGGAACTACCATCCAAATTAGATGGATAACATATACAGAAGTTACGTCGTACGGCATTTTATTGTGGGGCAGAGCAGCTGATATCCAATCAATTTTTATATTGCAGAAAAGAGTCATCCGTATACATAATATTATGTTCCGTATAAGTATCCGTTATTTATAAACTCGGATCACGTGTATCACTTCGTGAAAAATTTAAAGAGATTGGTGTTCTTACGGTGCCTTCACAATACATATATATACAGTAAGCAAATAGGGGATACCTACTCACAATCGATAGGTACACTAGAAACCGCCATAAGCTAGCAACAGCGTCGTATCGTGTGTCCTACGTGAAATAAATGGATCATTACAAATCATATAATTTAATTTCATTTCATAGACACTGTTCGTATAATTTTCGTATGAGTTAGATCAAGTCTACTACGGAAAAGATAATACAACAAAACGTACTTAATAATGTGCGAAACGTTGCGTCGTAGGGGAACGACGTTTTGGCCTGTCGCCTAGTGTTCGCGCTACATAATAATATGTTTTTTTTAACCACTATAAGTTAGCCCTTGACAGCGGTCTCACCTGATGGTAAGTGATGCAGTCTAAGATGGTAGCGGGCTAACCAAATGACAGTTTGATGTCACGCAACGTGAAATCAAACTGTCATTTTGAGTACCTAATATTGGTGTAAAATAAGTATATTGCTGTGTTGCGTTGGCAGTATGGCCCTTGGTGTCCGCTCCGGACGTCAATCTATTACTAATATTATAAATGCGAAAGTTTGGATGTATGGATGGATGTTTGTTACTCAATCACGTCAAAACGGCTAAATGGATCTGGATGAGAAAGATTATAGTCTGGAATAACACCTATAGGCTACTTTTTATCCCGGAAAATTAAAGACTTCCCACGGGAACAAAAAAAAAACCTTATTCCACGCGTACGAAGTCGTGGGCATCTGCGTATAGTCTATGGTGGCCATCAGCTAGTAGCATATAATATTCTGGCCGTTCTCTAACTACTACTACACTACAGCCCATTATCGTCCCACTGCTGGGCACAGGCCTCCACTCTCATAGGAGAGAGGGGATTAGAGCTTAGCCCCACCACGCTGCTCCAATGCGGGTTGCAATGGGGTTGGATCGTTCACTAAAATTAAGCCTAAATACGAAACCTTAGACCCACCACGCTGCTCCAATGCCGGTTGCAATGGGGTTGGATCGTTCACTAAAATTAAGCCTAAATACGAAACCTCATATTATTATTTTAACAATCAAATGAGTACTTTCATAATGATGAGTAAACCTAGAGGTGCTAAAGACAGTCCTGTATTAAATAAGACAACGAAAGTATTATAATTCATTTTATTAAATCGTTATTTGTCATTAACAAGGAATAGTTCCGGATGGTTACAATAAATAAATCTATAACACTAGAATAACTAGGAATAATCCAAACAACGCCTTCTCAAAACGCAAGCTACAAATTCGCTATGTGTGCTGTGTTTACTTGCCTCGTAAACGCAAACAAATGTTGCCAGTTTAAATGTTTTCCCCCTAAAAGTTGGGTAAGTAATTGGTTAGGTTGTTTGTAGCATTGTAGCTTCTAAAACTAAGTTAACCAGCTTTTTTCGGACTGCGCGAGCGTCGTACGATGCCACTTATGGCACCAATTGAACGGCTTACATTTCGCGAGTGTACTAGGTTTCTATAGGTATTCTAAGTCTATTATAACATTGCAATAATGTTGCTCATTCTATTATATTGCTGCCGTTTCACAATGCTCCTTGCGGAAAAGTACAGGGTCATGTAGATGTAGATCTCTCAATTTAGTTAAGTTTGGACTGAATAGGGATGATACTTATATCAAAAATTAATTATTTCTAACTGATTAATTATTAAATAGAGGGTCTTCCAAAAGACCTAAAATTCACATCTTCGGTTAGTTTTAAGTTTGTTAACCATTTTAAAATATAGTTTAAAGAAAAAAAGTGCGTTGAAATTTTATGACGGCAAACTGTGAATTTCATACAACTTCCATACTAGAAGTGCGTTTTTAAGTTTGATAAAGAGTTGCTGATTTGATTGTCATCATCCCTAGTAGCCACATTCTCATAGAAATATCAAAGTATCTGGGTCAGGCAATGATACGTAGTTTTAGTAGCAACTACGAACAATAAGTTAAAGTCAACCGCACATTCCGAAACAAGCGTCATTTGCATCTGACGCGCGAAAAAAGGTTTCGCATTTATTAATCGATGAAGACTTCATACGCTTTCAAAAATGCGGGACAATCGTAATGTGCGTTTAGCATTGATTGTTTTTATCGATTTTTATATACAGTCTTTTTTTTAAATGTATATAGCGAGCTAACGAGCAGGCGGGTCACCTGATAGTAAGTGATTACCGCCGCCCATGAACATTTTCAGCACCAGAGGAACCGCCAATGCGTCGCAGGCTTTTGAGAAATTTGTTTATCCGCCCTTTGAAGAGCCCCATATTATAATCATGAGGGAACACAGAAGATGGAAGCTGGTTCCACAATTTGCAGGTACGTGGCAGAAATCGTTAATAATGCACATGTAAGTATGGTTCGCGCGCGAGTTGAATGCAGAGCAAATGTATGGTGATACATACATTTACTCTGCATTCAACTCGCGCGCGATCTGTATTTCATGTAATTTATATAACTTAACCTTTGTTTTTATCGTCTGACAGGCACCCCTTTAGGTAGCCCTATTATGTAAAACCTGAATCAATCATTTTTACAGCCTCAATTGGGTATTTGACAACTAGTCAAATCAGCAACTTTTTTTTAAACGTCAAAACGCGTGCTTTGTATGGGATTTTGTATGAAATATTAAATAGTGACGTCATCAAAGTTCGACGCATTTTTTTACTTTAATCGATAGTTTAAAATTGGTTGTTCAACACAAAACTAACGGGGGACGTGGATATTACGACTTTTGAGGAGAGCCTCTATTTAATAATTAATCACTAAAAAATTATTTATTTGAATAGTCTGTGTTCAAATACCCAATTGGTTTGATTGGCTTAACGTATGGTCACCAACGACTTACTACAAATAGACGCGGCATACGCGAACATCATTGCACTAACAAACGGCGTAAATATTACGTACGCGGAGAAAGGGAAACAACATAAAGGTCAACATACGCTATACCTGTTCTTAGAAAGAGATGAATATAGATTCTGAGTTACACTGTTGTTAACTGCAATATACGCAAGTGAGGGTAAGTGCCTTCTTAAATTCTTGCCAAAATAAAGCGCGGGGAACGTATCTAATGTTTTAAATATCATAGATGGTCACGGTAATATTATGTACAGTATGGTATTCCACGTGCTCCTAGTAGGTAATAAGACAAATTGATAGGAGCACGAAGAAAGGCCAAATTATGACAAAGGCATTTCACCAAAACTAAATGGGCCTAAATAACTTATAATATGGGCCTTGTTGCCTGAAATAAATCCATATTAATATTATAAATGCGAAAGTGTGTCTGTCTGTCTGTCTGCTACGCTTTCCCGGCCCATCTTTTCAACCGATTTTGCTGAAATTTGGTACAGAGGTAGTTTATATCCCGGGGAAGGACATATGCTACTTTTTATTCCGGAAAATTAAGGAATTCCCGCGGGAATCAAAAAATCTTAATCCACGCGGACGAAGTCGCAGGCATCATCTAGTGAATAATAAATAATAAATAAATCAGAGGTGATTGCGATCAATACACTGTAGCAATCATTTTATGTAATAAGGCCCCAGAACAACATTATTATTATCACAAAACACATTTAAAAGTTATAATCTATTTGTTTTTTCTTTTAAATCCGCCTTTTGTTTTCGCTTTCACGACTCCCTTGAACTGATTCGACGTGGCAGACTTTTGCCTGAAAAGATACAAAAGAGAACATTAACAGCTGGTGTAATTAAAAAAAATAAAAGAAATGGCAGTCATGGGACTGCCGATAGAGGTGAAAACGAATATTTAAAAAAAAAAAATTAAGTAGAATATAAAATTATTAAAATATAAACCTTAAAACTAAGGGATTAAAGTTTAATTACGAATGTAGTATATTTATATTTAAGACCTTTTGTCTTCGAAACAACGCGAGGTGTCGGTGACGCGAATCCACAAATTTACCCCCTACCAAAAAGTGCTCAACGCGGCTAAAGAAGTTTTCACTTCAATAACCATCGACATTAAATTTATAGCGGTGTTTCCACTACAAAAGCGATGGGGGATTTCTAATGCGAGCGGAGCGAGCTCCATACTGGTTTCGTTCAACTCGCAGAGGGTAACTGGATACAAGCACTTTCACCAACAGAGCTAGCGGAAAGGATGGAGTGAACAAAAAGAATTCAAAAAGTGTCAAAATGAGCTTGCTACTGATGGTCTAAGAGCCGGATACACTACGACCTTCACCGATCTGTTAACCAGATGAAACATACTTTTTATTTTTATTTAATAACTAGCTGATGCCCGCGACTTCGTCCGCGTGGATTGAGGTTTTTCGGTTCCCGCGGGACCTCTTTAATTTTCCGGGATAAAAAGTAGCCTATGTGCTATTCCAGACTATAATCTATCTCTGTGCCAAATTTCATCCAGATCCGTTCAGCCGTTGGAGCGTGATTGAGTAACAAACATCCATACATCCATACATCCACACATCCATACATCCATACATCCATACATCCATCCAAACTTTCGCATTTATAATATTTATTTGATAGATAAATACGCCTAAAATAGCTTGCCTGTCTAAAATCCAGACAGTTTTACTGTAGGCAATGCTATACCATCGCGTTTGTTATAAATCATACTAATATTATAAACGCGAAAGTGTGTTTGTTTGTTGGTTTGCCCTTCAATCACGCTGCAACGGAGCAACGGACCGACGTGATTTTTGCACGGGTATAGTTGAAGACCTGGACAGTGACATAGGCTACTTTTACTTTTATCCCGGAAAATTGCGGAGTTCCCGTGGGAATTTAAAAAACTTATTCCACGCGGACGAAGTCGCGGGCATCAGCTAGTTACCTACTTATATTTTGATGTATAAACTCAAGCGGTTAACAGATCCGCGAAGTTACCTATTTATTATGGTAAGTACCATATAATGGTATGGTGGTATGGTAACTCCACGGATCGGAACCGCTTCAGTTATGTATATGTTTGTCTCTCTTTAGTGTCGCTTTTTCGTTTCATCGAATTTTCAAATCACGACGATTCTAAAGAAGTTTCATTCAAAAAATGAGGAATACGATCAGAGAGAGAAATAGGGTATCAAATAAATATTATAAATGCGAAAGTTTGGATGGATGTATGGATGTATGGATGTATGGATGTATGGATGTATGGATGTATGGATGTATGGATGTTTGTTACTCAATCACGCTCCAACGGCTGAACGGATCTGGATGAAATTTGGCACAGGGATAGATTATAAGTCTGGAATAGCACTTAGGCTACTTTGTATACCGGAAAATTAAAGAGTTCCCGCGGGAACCGAAAAACCTCATTCCACGCGGACGAAGTCGCGGGCATCAACTAGTTTTATTATACCTTTTATTTAGATTCTTCCTAGATAGCGGCAGGTAGGCGTAAGGGTCCGGTTTGCCGCGCTTCTTGATGTCACCCTTTGCTTTCTTCGATCTGTACTCGGAGCCCAACGCTGATGAAACGGACGCCGCTGAACCCAGGGGTCTAGAGAGGAATGGTATAATCATCAGCGGCGTGCAGCTCATAGAGGCATACAAGCACTGCTTACCCAAATGGAAATACGTCATTGCTCGTTTTTCATCAAAACAGGTATTTTGAGCAACTAATGCCTACCCCGGCTCCAAACCCTGTGCACGCTACTGATAATCATCATCACGAGTCTAATTGGGGTTTGAAATGTCTTTAGTCGTCCACGCGGACGAAGTCGCGGGCAAAACCTAGTTCATACTAATATTATAAATGCGAAAGTGTGTCTGTCTGTCTGCTACGCTTTCATCGGCCCATCTGCTGAACCGATTTTGATGAAATTTGGTACAGGGGTAGATTGTATCCCGGGGAAGGACATGGGCTACTTTATATTCCGGAAAATTATTAAGCGTTGTGGTGGCTCTAATAGGATTGATGACAACTCAATCAAATCAGCAACTCTTTATCAAACTTAAAAACGCACTTCTAGTATGGAAGTTGTATGAAATTCACAGTTGTGACGTCATAAAATTTCAACGCACTTTTTTTCTTTAATCTATATTTTAAAATGGTTATCAAACATTAAAATAACCGAAGTAACATCTTCGGTTATTTTTAAGTCTTTTGGAAGACCCACGCACTTCTAGTATGGAAGTTGTATGAAATTCACAGTTGTGACGTCATAAAATTTCAACGCACTTTTTTTCTTTAATCTATATTTTAAAATGGTTATCAAACTTTAAAATAACCGAAGTAACATCTTCGGTTATTTTTAAGTCTTTTGGAAGACCCACGCACTTCTAGTATGGAAGTTGTATGAAATTCACAGTTGTGACGTCATAAAATTTCAACGCACTTTTTTTCTTTAATCTATATTTTAAAATGGTTATCAAACTTTAAAATAACCGAAGTAACATCTTCGGTTATTTTTAAGTCTTTTGGAAGACCCTCTATTTAATAATCAGTTAGAAATAATAATTTTTTGGTATAGGCATCATCCCAATTCCCTCTCTCCTATGAGAGTAGAGGCCTGTGCCCAGCAGTGGGGCGTTAATGGGCGGTAGTGGTACAAGATTTTTATTTTTTTTATTGATTTAGGGCGTTAATGGGCGGTAGTGGTACAAGATTTTTATTTTTTTTATTGATTTATTTTGTACCAAAAACTTATGACATAATGAATTTTTTTTTTCTTACCATAAAGTCCCATTACAATATTATAATGGCAACTTTATTGTGGACTACCATCTAGCCTATAGGCAAATAAGTAATATTAATTTAGCTTAAACTTCTACATAAAATTAATTTCTACATCTAATTTACAGTCCAATAACTGTCCTTAGTTTATTCTAATGTACTTAGTGTTCACTATGTTTTTGTGACCTACTTAAGTAGCACAAGCACTAATTCACTACACAGCACTTATGCACTTTTTACACTACTTCGAACGGTTTCGTTCTTTTAAGTCACTAGTTCGAACGGGTTCGTTCTTTTAAGTCACTAGTTCGAACGGGTTCGTTCTTTTAAGTCACTAGTTCGAACGGGTTCGTTCTTTTAAGTCACTAGTTCGAACGGGTTCGTTCTTTTAAGTCACTAGTTCGAACGGGTTCGTTCTTTAAAGTCACTAGTTCGAACGGTTTCGTTCTTTTAAGTCACAGTTCGAACGGGTTCGTTCTTTTAAGTCACTAGTTCGAACGGTTTCGTTCTTTTAAGTCACTAGTTCGAACGGGTTCGTTCTTTTAAATCACTAGTTCGAACGGTTTCGTTCTTTTAAGTCACTAGTTCGAACGGTTTCGTTCTTTTAAGTCACTAGTTCGAACGGGTTCGTTCTTTTAAGTCACTAGTTCGAACGGTTTCGTTCTTTTAAGTCGAATAATGAATATGAATGTCATCGTGTAAATGGGCCTTCCATGTTTTCAGTATTACCTGTGTATTCCCTTCCCGCCGGCCTTGTACTTGGAGCCCACGGCGACAGTGGAAGCCCTACTCCGGTTGGTGCGGCCGCTCTTTATGCTCAGGATGTCGTCGTAGCGGCGTTTGACTCCCGGCTTGAGCAATTTCGAAGGCTTCGGTGTTTCTCCTTCGTTATCTGTGTAATACAATGAAAATTGAAAATGAAAACAAAAAAATAAAAATGTTTATTTACCACAAAACAACTGAAAATTTTTCTTATGTCCAATGGTAACCTGGTTCGATTCGATTTCTAATGTTAAATGGAATCCTGTATCGATTCGTGGGTACCTTTGTCGCATTAAACAAGATAGATTTATTACAATGTTAATACCTTAGAATCAAAGGTATTAACATTGTAATGTCCTGTGTTTCACTATATACACTATTATATTATAACACTGTATAATATGATATAATATATAAATATATAGCCGATGATGAGTCGACCTACCGGTGCTGTTTTGAATCCTCCAACTTTCTGTTATTTTCTAGAACATTCTAGATCGTGAAACGTACCTGTATCATCCGTGTCGCTGTCCACATCACCACTAGGTCGCGGTTCATCTTTCGCATCATCACCGTCACCATCAAACATGTCATCGCTGATGATGAGTCGACCGTCCGGTGCCGTCTTGATTCCTCGATCTTTCTGTTATTTTCTAGAACATTCTAGACCGTGAAACGTACCTGTATCATCCGTGTCGCTGTCCACATCACCACTAGGCCGCGGTTCATCTTCATCATCATGTCCGTCACCATCAAACATGTCATCGCTGATAATGAGTCGACCGTCCGGTGCCGTCTTGATTCCTCGATCTTTCTGTTATTTTCTAGAACATTCTAGACCGTGAAACGTACCTGTATCATCCGTGTCGCTGTCCACATCACCACTAGGCCGCGGTTCATCGTCACCATCAAACATGTCATCGCTGATAATGAGTCGACCGTCCGGTGCCGTCTTGATTCCTCGATCTTTCTGTTATTTTCTAGAACATTCTAGACCGTGAAACGTACCTGTATCATCCGTGTCGCTGTCCACATCACCACTAGGCCGCGGTTCATCTTCATCATCATGTCCGTCACCATCAAACATGTCATCGCTGATAATGAGTCGACCGTCCGGTGCCGTCTTGATTCCTCGATCTTTCTGTTATTTTCTAGAACATTCTAGACCGTGAAACGTACCTGTATCATCCGTGTCGCTGTCCACATCACCACTAGGCCGCGGTTCATCGTCATCATCATGACCGTCACCATCAAACATGTCATCGCTGATAATGAGTCGACCGTCCGGTGCCGTCTTGATTCCTCGATCTTTCTGTTATTTTCTAGAACATTCTAGATCGTGAAACGTACCTGTATCATCCGTGTCGCTGTCCACATCACCACTAGGCCGCGGTTCATCTTCATCATCATGTCCGTCACCATCAAACATGTCATCGCTGATAATGAGTCGACCGTCCGGTGCCGTCTTGATTCCTCGATCTTTCTGTTATTTTCTAGAACATTCTAGACCGTGAAACGTACCTGTATCATCCGTGTCGCTGTCCACATCACCACTAGGCCGCGGTTCATCTTCATCATCATGACCGTCACCATCAAACATGTCATCGCTGATAATGAGTCGACCGTCCGGTGCCGTCTTGATTCCTCGATCTTTCTGTTATTTTCTAGAACATTCTAGATCGTGAAACGTACCTGTATCATCCGTGTCGCTGTCCACATCACCACTAGGCCGCGGTTCATCTTCATCATCATCACCGTCACCATCAAACATGTCATCGCTGATAATGAGTCGACCGTCCGGTGCCGTCTTGATTCCTCGATCTTTCTGTTATTTTCTAGAACATTCTAGACCGTGAAACGTACCTGTATCATCCGTGTCGCTGTCCACATCACCACTAGGCCGCGGTTCATCTTCATCATCATGTCCGTCACCATCAAACATGTCATCGCTGATAATGAGTCGACCGTCCGGTGCCGTCTTGATTCCTCGATCTTTCTGTTATTTTCTAGAACATTCTAGACCGTGAAACGTACCTGTATCATCCGTGTCGCTGTCCACATCACCACTAGGCCGCGGTTCATCGTCATCATCATGACCGTCACCATCAAACATGTCATCGCTGATAATGAGTCGACCGTCCGGTGCCGTCTTGATTCCTCGATCTTTCTGTTATTTTCTAGAACATTCTAGATCGTGAAACGTACCTGTATCATCCGTGTCGCTGTCCACATCACCACTAGGCCGCGGTTCATCTTCATCATCATGACCGTCACCATCAAACATGTCATCGCTGATAATGAGTCGACCGTCCGGTGCCGTCTTGATTCCTCAATCTTTCTGTTATTTTCTAGAACATTCTAGACCGTGAAACGTACCCGTATCATCCGTGTCGCTGTCCACATCACCACTAGGCCGCGGTTCATCTTTGCCATCATCACCATCACCATCAAACATGTCATCGCTGATGATGAGTCGACCGTCCGGTGCTGTCTTGAATCCTCCATCTTTCTTCTGTTTCTTCTCTTCGGGTAACCGTTTCTTTTGTGTTGGGTTTGTTGCTGGGGAGTGAAATCAATTAATAAGTGTCTATGCGAAAAAATGTTACAGAAAATGCTTCCAAATCTTAAAGTAACCATATTTGTGATAATATGAGACTTGTTGAAATTTACCGTTTTTTATGCATTAAATTTAAATCGCGATTTAGATCATAAGATACTCGAATAATCATTTATTGAAATAATAGGAATGATGCCTACAGCCTTTGTAAAAATATATTATTTCTTACCGATTATTAAATAGAGGGTCCTCCAAAAGACTTAAAATTCACATCCTAGGTAAGTTTTAAGTTTGATAACCATTTTAAACTATAGATTAAAGAAAACAAGTGTGTTGAAATTTGATGACGTCACAACTATGTATTTCATACAAACTTCCATAGTAGAAGCGCGTTTCTAAGTTTGATAAAGAGTTGCTGATTTGATTGAGTTGTCATCATCCCTATTGTCAGTGAGTTTCCTGCTCCACATAAAACTAGCTGATGCCCGCGACTTTGTCCGCGTCGAATAAGTTTTTATTCCCACAGGAACTTCTTAATTTTCGGTATAAAAAGTAACCTATGTCACTCTCCAGGTCATAAAATATGCCCATGCAAAAAATCACGTCGATCCATTGCCTTGTTGCGGCGTGACTGAAGGACAAAACAACCAACAAACACACTTTCGCATTTCTAATTTTTTATTTATTTATACACAACAAGTTAGCCTTGACTGCGATCTCACCTGATGGTAAGTGATGATGCAGTCTAAGATGGTAGCGGGCTAACCTGTTAGGGGCATGGCAGTTATATTAAACCCATACCCCTATTAGTGTGATACACACCTGTAATCTTCCTAGCAGAAGACACGTCAGCCAAATCCACGATATTCTCCGGGTCATCCTGGATCCAGGCCTGGTTGCGCTTCTTGCTCTTCACTTTGGCTTTGGGACGCTCGTCTTCCTCTAGGTATTCCATATCCGAGTCAGAGTCCCTGAGGATGTCTTCCAGGGTCTTGGAGGTGCCTTTCACGTCCATATCTGACCCTGAATCTTCTTGGTCCCTGTATTTATAGACAACTAGATAATGCCCGCGACTTCGTCTGCGTGGTTTAAGTCTTATTTGATTCCCTCGGGAACGCCCTTATTTTCCGGGATAAAAAGCCTATGTCACTCTCCAGGTCCTAAACTATACCCATGCCAAAAATCACGTTGATCCGTTGCTCCGTTGCGGCGTGATTGAAGGACAAACCAACAAACCAACAAACAAACACACTTTCGCATTTATAATATTAGCATCTGTGATTAGCATGATGATATGAGGACCGAAAACGGTTGAAAATAATTCGAATTGAAAAAAGTTCGAATATGGAACCTCCTTTTTCAAGTCGGTTAAAAATAAGTGCTTGTACGTGCGGTTTTGGAAAAAAAAGCGCACCATATAAAATTGGAAAATGAATCGGCCCAGTAAAGATTAATCGAATACATTAACTACATGGTACTTTAACATAACTCGATGAAAGAAAATAACTGATGTTTTGTTGGGCGGCCATTTTAAATATGGATGTAAATAACGTTCTTGTTTGTATTTAAGGAAATTTTACTCCAAAAAATATTTGATGTCGTCTCAAATGATACATGTCTTCTGTAAGTATCCACTAAACACTCTTTTAATATAGTATCAATAGCCTCTTACAACACTGGGTCGCTATTTAAGGCATCTTGGAAAAAGGAACTATGTATTTCCACACACACAAAGTATGCACAAATCGGGTATTTGACAATTACTTATCAAATCGAGTACTTTTTTCAATCTTCAAAACATGCGCCAAGTATAGAAAAAAATTATTTATTTAATTAGTTGTCAAATTCCCAATTCTGGTAATCAATTTAGAGTATAGGGTCTATCCCTACCCAGCTTTGTCTCTCCTCTTTCCATTTTCAGGATCAATTATTATAAATGATTTTATTTGTGCACCTAATTTTATTTTTTTATAATAAAATCTATCTATTTCTAGAATATTATATTTACCTCTGTCCCTCCTTCATCCGTTTCCGCCTGTTGTCCATCTTGCGTATATTCCTCAGTCGCCGCAGCATCACTTCATCTTGCGCTGGGATAAGTTTCTCTATTATTTCCGCCCCGAATTTCCGCGTCATTCTAGTGAGGAAGTAGCCTATTTCCAGTCTGGAGTGCCGCTTGCAATCGTCAGACATCGTTGAAAATGTTTTGAAGATGATAGGTAAACTTCCTGCTAGGGCATCTGTTGGTATCACTTTTGTGTATACCTGAAATCGTGTTAAAAATTAGGACAAATAATTTTTATATCGAACTTCCAACCTTCCTTTCCTTGAGAATCTCGAAAAATACAGCCTTACCTACTCATATTTTTTATTCAAATAAACTTATTGGAATCGTCGAATGAATCTACCACTGGTTCGGAGTACCATTCTTACCGAGAAGAACCAGCTGAAACTCTGTGGTTGTTCTTTTGAAAAAAATCATTTACAATAATTATTACAACAATGTGCACATTAGTAACCATAGTCCTTTGCATTGCTGTAGCGAGTCAAATCCATGCTCTTTTATCATTTACATTGGGGCTGATTCTGTAGTGCACAATCTCTAAACTAAACTAAAATTAGAGCATTACAAATATTGGTAACCCTTTCATAATACTCCCTACGGAAAGGGACAGAACTAGATTTAAAGCTGCCATTTTAGTTTAGTTTAGAGATTGTGCACTACAGAATCAGCCCCATTATCTCCAACTTATTCCTAGTCTACATCTATTATGCTACTCTCTACATGTACTGTGAAACTTTCCAAACTTTACAAAACGAAAAATCTGAAATAATTAGAGTTAATAGAGCATTTCTTGCAGCGGAGGTTCCTTAATTTGGCTATACGTAGCAGAAAAAACCTGGAAATACGACATGTGGAAGAAAACCCGACCTTCGGGGATGTTATCTTACCTTCATAAAACTCATAGCGGCCGCCACAATTTCCCTGTTATTAGTGAGCATTTGTTCGGTGACCTTCTCCAATAGACCCTGTACGTTCTCCAAGCCCATGTCTTCGGAGAATTGGTACAACGCTGCGGCGATAGCACGCAGCGTGGCGCTCGCTATACGCGGCAGAGGGGCGGATAGACCGGTCAGCAGCATTGATATAAATGACTGCATTCCTACGAAAATTAAAAATAATAACTTTACATTATCTGTTTTTAGGGTTCCGTACCCAAAGGGTAAAAACGGGACCCTATTACTAAGACTCCGCTGTCTGTCTGTCTGTCTGTCTGTCTGTCTGTCTCCAGGCTGTATCTCATAAACCGTGATAGCTAGAAAGCTGAAATTTTCACAAATGATGTATTTCCGTTGCCGCTATAACAACAAATACTAAAAATTAAAAAAATATATATATTAAGGGGGGTCCTCATACAATAAACGTGTTTTTTTTGTATTTTTTTGCTCAATATTAAAAACGGTAACAGGTAGACGGTTCAAATTTTCACAGAATATTAACTTGTATATTACCTTTCAAAATAAATAATTAAATATCAATAAAGTAAATATTAAAGGGGGGCTCCCATACAACAAACGTAATTTTTTGATATTAACAATAAACCTCTACAAACTAAGTTAGTTTTGCGGTTCATTTCGTCTTGTTTTTAATACGTCATAAATCATAAAACTTACTACAGGTTTGTACGGAACCCTCGGTGCGCGAGTCCGACTCGCACTTGGCCGGTTTTTTTTTATTTTGTCAAAATCGGTTAAAAGAACACAAATGAACAAATTGTCTATTTGCAACAAGAAAGACTAAGATACGTTATTGGACAATTTCTTAGTACATAAGATAATTATAAGATAAAATTACTTATTAGTTAAATAGTTTGGCTAGATTGTAATTATATTGAGCACCCTTCATTGGTACTCAATAATAGAAAAAAAAAAATCGGTTAAGCAGATGGGTCGCGAAGAGATCAAACATTAAGTGCCGTTAGACGGTAGCTTCTGCAATCAGTCAATTCCGTCAATCACGAGTTAATAGACTCTTTCCCAATTGCCGCACTCAAAGTCGCTTGAACATTACTTAAGAAACTCCTTTTTATAGATTTTGTATTTAAATCTATACTAAGGAGTTCCATGAGTAATAATTAACCGTCTCTGAGTGCGACAGCAATAGACTCTGTACGGTCTCCAAGCCCATGTACCTACGGATAAATTTTAAAATAACTCCAAATTATCAGTGTGAATTTAGTTTTTTTTAAGTATTTCCGTCAAATTTCATCAAAATCTGTTAACCCGTTGTCCTAGGTGAGCGACAAACGCGGCGACGCGACAGTATCAAACAGTAGCTGACCCTTCACGTGGCCTACGTTGTCGCGTAGATACGTCTGTCATTTTCTATTGCTTGAATCGCGTCGTATCTCGTTATATATAGGACAACCGGTAAACGGCTGGGTCGTGAAAAGGTCAGACATTGGTGCCGTTAGACGATAGCTTTTGCAAACAGTCAATTCAATCAATCATAAAAATTCCAAAGAAAGAAAGAAAGAAAAAGTAAAGAGATTATTTTCCAACTGCCGCACTCAGTGTGAGATCTATAGAGCGAAGTTTGACTTTGCTTAGACTTAAGACATGGTTAAAACGAGACAGCTTTATGTTATTCACATAAGTCCATCACTTTTTAACTCTAAGCAAAGTCTGAGCCAAGTCAAAGTACGTAAGTACTCTATAGATCTCAGCATAAGAGTAGCTTAATCATTACTTATGGAACTCCTTAATATAGATTTCAATATAAAATCTATAAAAAGGGGTTTCTTAAGTAATGTTAACCTTTCCACTGCTCCAGGTAAAAATAGGAATAGGGTAAAAATCTTACCTCCATCCTGGTTTTTCAGTACATTTCCAACAGTATTAATAAGGTTGAACGCGCATTGGCGACATTTCGAGTTGATATCGCGTGTGCATATCACAGACTCTGCTATTGCACTCTTTAGTAATTTGCTCTCTGCGTTTAGGTATGGTGACGAATTGATTAGATGCTCTATACACCTGTAAATAGGAATCAATTTCCGTTATACATTTCGCGGAAAAATTAAGTTTAATAAACAAAAGTTTTAAAATGAAGATGGTCCAAAAGTGGCATTTAAAAAAATATATAAGTAAAAAAAGAGAAAAAAATACAGTTAAATAATTTCAATTCAACTTCATTCATTTAATTCAATTCTCTGCAAAAATTATAATAGAATATTTTCCATGTTTTTCAATATGGCGCCCTTTCAGAGAAAGTTTGACATTTATCTGTTGTTTTGTGAAAAAGCCTTAAAATTTCAAACGGTCAATGGTTAAAGTTTATATTACAGTTGACAGTTAACTGACGCAGAAATCCCTAAATAAAAACAAAATTGAAGTGAATTTATTGGAGTAAAAAAAAATATGAGTGTTAATAAAAAAAAGATAAAATCAACGAATGGAAGAGTTAAAAATGGGTTAATTTCTCATTTCTCTTACATTATAAGAAGTGTACATTAACTAAGCTTACGGAACCATACAATTCATAGATTTTTGGACAAACTCTTTAGGATGCTTTTAAATTTATTATTGGTAAGGCTAAAAAGAACCTACCTCAACCTCGCAGCCTTGCTACTATCCGCGACCTTATTCAATGAAGACATCAACAATTTCTTGATCTTCTTGTAGTTATTCGTCAAAAACTCCTTGCAGCTTTCCTTGTCGCTCTTAAATATCTCTTCCAAAATCCTATACGCCTTCTTGTGTTCCATTTCCAATAGCTTCGCTTTATCTTTATACCTAAGAAAACATTTATGATTGCAGTTAAATGATGTATAGTGGGAATGGACGGGGCACATAGTTAAAAAAAACCGGCCAAGCGCGTCTTGGGCCACGCGCATAGTAGGATTCCGTAGTTGCCTGTCACAATATGCGAACATTTTGTACGTTGGTCGACTAGTATTATCCATACTAATATTATAAATGCGAAAGTGTGTCTGTCTGTCTGTCTGTCTGCTACGCTTTCCCGGCCCATCTTTTGAACAGATTTTGCTGAAATTTGGTATAGAGGTAGGTTTTATTCCGGAAAATGAAGGAGTTCCCGCGGGAATCAAAAAAGCTAAATCCACGCGGACGAAAACGCGGGCATCATCTAGTTACTTGTAAACTTGTAAAGTCTAGTAAGGCGACGACACTGGACTCTTACAAAAATTTGCACTTTAAAGTTAAATATTTCGCAAGCGGATCCCTGAATCGAAAAATGGTATTCCCGTGCCAGTACGACCTATCCAACGACACCTCACAGCATAGGATAAACGAGAAAAAAATCGTACCCTAAAAACAATTCAAAAATTTATTTTGCGACTATATGTCGGCGTGATAAATATGTATACCCATGCTAAATAACAGTTCTAGTACTAACAGCCCCTGAGCTAAGTCGCAGATGGACAGACGGACATGACGAAATTGTAAGGATTCCTTGTTGACTATGGTACCCTAAAAAAGCGATAGATGTTGGGATCCAGGTGCTTGAATGGCGACCCCGCACATGAAAGCGCAGCGTTGGCAGACCTCCCACTAGGTGAACCGATAATATCGAACGAGTCGCAGAGAGGCGCAGAATCTAAGCGTCCCTACAACCTATGACCAGCAGTGGACCACTATCGTTTGACGATGTTTGAGCTATATTCTTTGCACATGGGTCTTCTGAGGTATTTCGGGTTTTCAATACAAAAATGTTATGCTTATACTTTGTGAGCCATAAAATAAAATAAACAAAAATTTTATAACCGAAAAGCGCTAGATGAATGCCAATACAAGTCAAATAAGCTCTCAATCATACTTAATATTATAAATGCGAAAGTGTGTTTGTTTGTTGGTTTGTTCTTCATGATTTTTGGCATGGGGAGAGTGACATAGGCTAAACAGACTTAAACCACGCGGACGAAGTCGCGGGCATCAACTAGTTGGCCATAATTTAAGCCTTAACCCTTGGATACGTCATTTTTCTCAAAATCGCATAAGCAGCAGAAGAAATCACCACTTAAACATACCTTAAATCATTCTTCTTTTCTCCATTCTGCTGTTGAGATTCCTCTGTCTCCATTTTCTCCTTTTTATTCTTCTTATTAAACGTCTTAGGGTCTTCCAATACCGTGTCACATAGAGGGTACACCCATTTCTCGAATAGATTAGCTATTTGTTCAGCGTTTTGGTAAAGGACTAGTAAACGAATGACGTCTAAGATGGATTCCCTTTGGAAATGGTTATCTTTTGACGCTTCTAGTTGTTGTATTGCGTTTGTGAATAGTTCCTCCCGAAGTGTTTGCTCGCTTATTGTTAGATATACCTGGGATAATTGAACGTGAATTTTAGAAAATATGTATTTTTGGAAATATGTTCTACAGTGATAGAAAGTACAGTTTTTTTTAAATATATCTAGCGCTTGGATATCTAAAACAACTTTTTTTTGAATAAAAAAAAATTAAAATATAAACCTTAACACTAAGGCATTAAAGTTTAATTTCAAATGTAGTATATTTATGTTTAAGACCTTTTGTCTTCGTAACAACGCGAGCATGTTTTCACTTCAAAATCTTACGCATCTTCGTTACGGACGTTTTTTGCCGGCTAGGGTACCCCTCCGCATCATCCCATAAGGAACTTCGTTCCAATAATAAATAATACCTTGGATAGCTAAAATAATATTTTGAAATAAAATAAAATGGCGTTGGTGAAGCCCAGATAATATGACAACCACGTTTTTTCAAGATTTTCGAAAACGAATGGCGTTGTCGCTATCGCGGCGAGCGTATTTTGCATGCATATCGTGCCATTTTGTTAGGGCATTGTTTAGTAATTGATTGTTGAACGGCAACCCCAAACGTCAAATGTCACTCTCTGACAGGTGACGTTGTCCGTCATTCATTCCGCTTCCGTTTTTCGGCTCCCCATTTGGGTCATATTTTCGGCATTATTTATCACTAGCTGATGCCCACGACTTCGTCCGCGTGGATTGAGGTTTTTCGGTTCCCGCGGGAACTCTTTGATTTTCCGGGATAAAAAGTAGCCTATGTGCTATTCCAGACTATAATCTATCTCTGTGCCAAATTTCATCCAGATCCGTTCAGCCGTTGGAGCGTGATTGAGTACCTAACAAACATCCATACATCCACACATCCATACATCCATACATCCATCCAAACTTTCGCATTTATAATATTTATTTGATATTTGATAATATTATACCACATGTACCACCATTCACCACCTACTTATATACATAAGAGGACACTCCACAAAGGTAACACCATTTATTTCCCTTCCCATACATCCCATATAAATATTATAAATTCCAAAATTTGGATGGATGTATGGATGTATTGATGTATGGATGTATGGATGTATGGATGTATGGATGTATGGATGTTTGTTACTCCATCACGCCCCAACGCGACGGCTGAACGGATCTGGATGAAATTTGGCACAGAGATAGATTATAGTCTGGAACAACACATACGCTACTTTTTATCCCGGAAAATTAAGGAGTTCCCGCGGGAAACGAAAAACCTCGATCCACGCGGACGAAGTCGCGGGCATCAGCTAGTTATAATATATTTCGTATTAGTTTTGTGATTATATTAGCTCCGCGAACTTGCGGACGAAACATGCATACAATCCAATGTCACAAGTAAGGTCAGTCTAACAAGATTTGTATATACCTGTATGGTTTCCAAAGCAGCCAGCCTCTGTCCCTCCGCAGCGCTTCCCTTAGCGGGCGACATGTAAATATTCAACAGAATCGGCACGTAATTCTTCGCGAAACGAGCCAATTCGCTCTTATCCTCCAAATTATCCTCCGAACAAGCTATCAACTTCCTCAAGCCTTGCATTATAGATAATCTAAACTCCGGATTGTCCTTAAGCACATTACCCAATACCCGAGCAACAGCTTTAAAGTTGTCCTTAATATCTTTCGGGTAGTTACAGAAACTTGGTAATAAAGACCAGAATTGGTTGCAAAGCAAATCGTAAGTATGAGATCCCGGAATGTCCTTTGCTTCCGCAAATTCACGAGATTTCTTCCGACAGAATGTCGCCATTTCCAGGATTTCTGTCCCGAAAAATTTTAGGTTAGAATTCGTGATTTTTTCCTTTAAAACTGGTAATAACCAACTTCTGTCTAAGTTTATTTTGTTTCCATCTCTAAGGGGGATTATTTTCAGTACGAATTCGGGGCCTAGGGCTTTTATAGCGCATCCCGTGGCGTATTCTGCTTCTTTCTCGTTATGGAAGTTGTGGCTTTCGCGGCGTTCGTTTAGCTTCTTTAATAACGGTGCCAGGGCGTATTCGACTCTTTCGTTGCCTATCTGTGAAAGTAATTAAGAGATTAAACTTTTTTAATACAAAAACAAAAAAATATTAAAAAAATATTAGAGTTTACAGTTCCAATCTCCATAAAGGATTTTATCTTATCGGCCCAAAATTTTCTTTAAAGATTTTTTTAATTTGCCTTAAGTGATTCGTGAAATAAACGAGTCATACTTTTGATAACAATTTTACTAATTTCAAACATATTTTATTTAGAGTAAATTTTTGACGAGAAGACATTTCGAAGCTTCTGAAACCGGATTCGACGGCTGACCTCTTTCTCGAAATTGGACCTACGTAGCAATACAAAAACGAATCGAAACAAAGCGTTGTTAATCGTGCCATCTCACTCACACACTATACTCAGGTATGGTGTGAGAGCGAAACGGAATAACTAATGCAACCATTTTCGATTCGTTATTCTATCTATGAAGCCCTCTAACTTCATCATCATCATCATCCTCAACCGATAGACGTCCACTGCTGGACATAGGTCTCTTGCAGGGATTTCCACACGCCGCGATCTTGCGCCGCCTGGATCCAGCGGCTCCCTGCGACTCTCCTGATGTCGTCCGTCCAGCGAGTAGGGGGTCTGCCAACGCTGCGCTTTCCAGTGCGTGGTCGCCACTCCAGCACTTTGGGACCCCAACGTCTATCGGTTCTTCTATGTGCCCCGCCCATTGCCACTTCAGCTTCGCAACACGTCGAGCAATGTCGGTTACTTTAGTTCTTCTGCGGATCTCCTCATTTCTGATTTGATCGCGCAAAGAAACCCCGAGCATTGCTCTCTCCATCGCCCGCTGAGTGACCCTGAGCTTTCTTATGAGGCCCATAGTTAGCGACCAAGTCTCGCAACCGTATGTCATCACTGGCAACACGCACTGTTCGAAGACTTTGGTCTTCAGGCACTGAGGAATCTTGGACGAGAAGACATCTCGAAGCTTCCCAAACGCTGCCCTGTCTAACTTACTAAGTCCTAAAAGATTGCGAAGTTGCGTGGACAGAAAGAGGTGTAGCCCGATTCGTTACACATTCTGGAATCCTGGATACCGTCCACAATGTCTTTTCTCTTTCTGTATCGTTTTTGTACTACCATTCATCACGATGGAAGGAGTTTTATGGGATTATTTTGTTCCCAGATGCCCCTAAAAACCTAGGCACAATGCGGGTAGATCTTACCTCGAAACAAACGGCAATAGTGAGTATGACGTGTTTGATCGCCTGGTTGAACGGGTTGTCCAGACCTGTGCCGATGCTTTTGAATATCGTGTCGATGTGAGACTTATGTTTGACTAGACTCTCGTCTGACTCTATTGCTGGCTTCACGCAGTCTAGGAGTACGGCCTGGGTGGATGAAAATTTGATTGTATTATACCCATGTAATCTAAATCTAATCTATGTTTTGACGTGATAACGTCTTATAAATCGATGAAAACCGGCTGCACGCACGAAAAAGTGTCACGTTCCGCCTGAGCCTGAGCGTGCAAGTGAGAGCGCGGAACAAGCGATAGAGATGCACGATCGGCCCAAGCGTTAGCTTGTGACACATTTATCTCTCTTCTTGCGTGATTCAGAGCTCGCAGTTCGAATAGTTCTGCTACTGGAACGCCGCCACGCGAGCTTCTTCGAGAACTTCTAGTTATCACGTAAAACTATCGTCCGTAAACCAACTTTACAGACAACCATTTTTTTTTTGGTACTTCTATGCTATCTGCAATCAGTCATAATTGATTTTCGACTGTAAGCAGATTTTTTGAATGCGTCTAGGGTTGGGAGAACGTCACTCCATCGAGAAACTCTCCTTATGTTTTCAGTGGCTTTATTGTCCACAAGACAGTTCTTCAACTGTGGATCTTTTAAAGTTTTAAGCCTTTTTACTCTGCTGCATGTGGTAAATCTAATCTAAACTTAAACTAAAATTATGAAGAGAAAAGATTTGTTTGTTTGTATAAACTCAAAAACTACTCAAGCGATTTTAAAAATTATTTCACCTATAGAAAGCTTTTTAGCAGCGAGTACCTAACGTAGGCTATATTTTATTTTCAAAAAAATTAGAGATCCCTACGAAAATTGCAATAATGTGAATTAAGTCGTAAACAATCGTCTCATCTAAGAGCTTCCATGGCGTGCGCTGGCCATAGTCCCCAACGCTGACCAAGTATGGTACGGCAAACATTTAAGAACTAAATCATAATTCAAATGTTTTTTTTTCAACTTTATGAAAACTCTCGGCCACACAGGTTTCCTCACTATATTTTCATTCACTGTTATAGCAAGAGATATTTAATGGCTTTAAAATGCACATACTGTAATAATTCGTTTTTAAAGACCAACCGCCGAGTTTCTTTCTGGCTCTCTTCTGTAGAAATGTCATTCCAAACCAGTGGTAGATTCAGTTGACGATTCAAAGACTTACTGGCCCTTTTCACATACAAGATACAAATACGTTAGTCGAATAAGCGCGGATACTCACTTTCAGGGCGTTGGTGGATGCTGAGTTGACATCCGCAACGTCTGAGAGCCACAACTCCGAAACACAGATGTTGACGAACAGCGGCAGGTTCGGTATGCACAGGTTTATGTCTAAGCTGGAAACCAACATAGACAGATAGATTGTCTTTATTGCCACACTTATCATAGAACTAAATTATAAACAAAAAATTGGCAGTCCAAGGGGCTGCCGATAGAAGTGAAAACGAATATTCAAATTTTTTTTTTTAATTTAAAAAAAATAATTAAAAGAATTAAAATATAAACCTTAAAACTAAGACATTAAAGTTGAATTACGAATGTAGTATATTTATATTTAAGACCTTTTGTCTTCGTAACAACGCGAGGTGTCGGTGTCGATGACGCGAATCCACAAGTTTACCCCTTCCAGAAAGTGCTCATCGCGGCTAAAGAAGTTTTCACTTCAAAAACAGAAAACAACGCGTGCGCAAGGGCGGTCTTATCACTCAAAGTGATCTCCTCCACAAAATCAAGGAACTTTAAAAACCAACACAATGTTTTTTCCATTTAAGTACCTACTGGTATTATTTAACTGTAAATAGAAAATCCTACTTTTTGAATAATCAAAAATGCCCTTCAGAAATAATGATTACACAGAAAAATACTAACCTCAAAATATACGTGACGCATCGCTATTCGATATAATTTTAGCCACATATCGAGGCCAATTCTGTTGCACGCCATCTCTAAGCTAAACTAAATGACAGCTCTATTAATACAGCTATCCCTTTCATATTACTCCCAGCAGAAAGGCGCAGCACTAGATTTAGAGACGGCATCTTAGTTTAGAGATAGTGTTAAACAGAATTGGCCGCATTAACGCTGGTTATTTTGATGTGCAATCAGTGTTACAAACATCAAACAGTTCTTATGTTATTTTAACTTACCCAGCGAGACAGCCCTATCCCTGCTGCAACACGGCAGCCCAAGACAATATTTGTCCAGTAACGTTGGCGGGAGGCCTGGCCGCCATTAATGCCCTCGTCAGTTGGACGCCAAGGTTGGCCGTCAAGTTGAAAATATTCAAATATCTCCCTTTATCATATTAACTTACCCAGCAAGACCGCCATATCCCTTCTGCAACACGGCAGCCCAAGCCAATATTAGTCCCGTGTCGTTGGCGGGGGGCCTGGCCGCCATTAGGGCCCTCGTCAGTTGGACGCCAAGGTTGGCCGTCAAGTTGCAAATATCTTCCTATACTATATTAACTTACCCAGCAAGACAGCCCTATCCCTGCTGCAACACGGCAGCCCAAGCCAATATTTGTCCAGTAACGTTGGCGGGGGGCCTGGCCGCCATTAATGCCCTCGTCAGTTGGACGCCAAGGTTGGCCGTCAAGTTGAAAATATTCAAATATCTCCCTTTATCATATTAACTTACCCAGCAAGACAGCCATATCCCTGCTGCAACACGGCAGCCCAGGCCAATATTTGTCCAGTGTCGTTGGCGGGGGGCCTGGCCGCCATTAATGCCCTTGTCAGTTGGATGCCAAGGTTGGCCGTCAAGTTGCAAACATTAAACATTTCGCTATATTATATTAACTTACCCAGCAAGACAGCCATATCCCTGCTGCAACACGGCAGCCCAGGCCAATATTTGTCCAGTGTCGTTGGCGGGGGGCCTGACCGCCATTAATGCCCTCGTCAGTTGGACGCCAAGGTTGGCCGTCAAGTTGAAAATATCTTCCTATATTATATAAACTTACCCAGCAAGACAGCCATATCCCTGCTGCAACACGGCAGCCCAGGCTAATATTTGTCCAGTGTCGTTGGCGGGGGGCCTGGCCGCCATTAAAGCCCTCGTCAGTTGGACGCCAAGGTTGGCCGTCAAGTTGCAAATGTCGCGAGGCGCGGAGAATAAGGCGTGTAAAGTGTGAAGGCAACAGGTTTTGATGTAAACGTTGTTGTGGGTCATTAGTGAGAGGATCGCTTCGCATATTGTCTGAGGGAGTAAAAAAATGATTTAGTTACAGTCACAACGCGACAATAAATATCAATCTGGGTGTCATTTCCAAGAATGTTGAATACGAAAATGAATTCCATTTTTAAAACCAAGCATATGCAATTTTTGTCGTAATGCTTTAACCAAGTTTTATAATCTCCCGTGGAACCTCTACACGTTTAACCATTTACTCGTGCATGTTTTAAAGAGAGTACAAAATATATTAAGCAAGTAAATTATTTGCCCACTTCTGAAATTATGCTTACTCTATTTATTTATTTAATCGTATGGTGTTTAGTGTTAATATAAGCGTTTTTATAATATTAAGAGGCCGTATACTCGCCATTGGTCAATTTTGGAATCTGTAGGTATACCGCACAGTAGACCGTTAGGCTGCACTCATACATAGACGACATAGGCCAGTAAAGATACTTTGATACTTTGCGTAGTCAAGTTCGTACGTACGTGCGGTCGTACGATCTGCAGTACCATTTTACACGTGACATGACGTGACGTGTTTACATTTTGATCAGACTTTGATAATATTTTTTGGTCATATAGGTATTTTATAGAACTTTATTTTTACACAATTTGTGTTATATAAATACTAAACATTCATGGTTAATTTTATTTTATCAGTAATTTCGTCAAACTTTTAAGAAATACAGGTTATTGTGACGCGTAAATTTTGATAAATCGTGCACATTGATTTGATTTTTTTATTAACTAATTTTGTATAGAACGTATAAAAACGAATTGCAACAGTCCAATTTTAAGAGCGTGTTTATCATATTAGTATTTTTTATAAGTCATTTATTATAATTTTTCGTGGATTTATATGGGTGAAAAGTGTCACCCAAAAGTGCAAAAATGGTAAACGTATTCTGCAAGAATGAGAATTTCACTATTATATTTCAATAAAATTAAATTTTTATTTGCAACAGTCTACTAAGGAGGGATTAATCTTTAATGTTTTAATTTTCTTTTTGTTATAATACTAATATCTCATGCACAAAGCTCATCAAAAGTTCTTAAAATGTCGGTTTACGGGTTTACGGACTGTTAACAAGCTAATTAATAAAAAGAACGCTTATTTCGCCTGTAAGTTCGACGCTCGTTTAGCACCACCCAGGGAACACGTACAGGGAGGTAGAAGGTAGTTCCTGCGGACGTGAGCGACGGGGCATCCCCCGTCGACGGGGCATCCCCTATGCTTATGCTTACACTAATATCCGTAACCGAAACTGACGGATAATCCGAAAAAATTGCATATCCGTAACCGTATCTGAAACTGGTACAATATTATTCCTATATCCGTATCCAGATCCGAAATTTCATGTCCATAACATCCCCGATTCAGATGACCTTTACATTTGAAACGCATATTAATTACTTTATACTACACCCGCTCGGAAAGTACCCTCTTGCTTTTGTCAAAACGAGGTAGAAAGTACGTCATTGCTACAAACCAATTAAGCGGGAGGAAAAGATGTATGAAATTTCATTTCTAACGTGCTAAGCGGGGAGAAAACTGTATGAAAATCCATTTCTAACGCGCTGTTGTTTTTTAATTTTAAGTAAATATGGTATGGACGTTGAGAATTTGGATGTCTTACCTTAAGGAAATATAATATTAGAAGCAGCTTCACCATATTTGACATAGAAAAGTCAAATAATATGGTGAATGTCGATTGTCGACATCGACGTCGATTATCGATATCGATAGTCGATATCGATATCCGATATTGATAGTCGATATCGATATCGATGTCGATTGTCGGTATCGATGTCGATTGTCGGTATCGATGTCGATTGTCGATATCGATGTCGATTGTCGATATCGAAATCAATATTGAAATAATCCTCAAAATGTAGTCTAGTTGTGATAGTGAAGCTTCGAATGAAGCGACTCATATAGTTAAATGATAGAACGTCATTTTTTTTTTTTTTTAAACAATACATTAGATATTAAAGCTAGCTAGCCTAACCTAATTAAGGACTATTAACTATTATTAACTATTAACCTAAACCTTTTTTTTTTTTGTTTTTTTTATTTTTGAATATGGGTTTGTAAAATTGCCTGAAATAAAAAATATTTATTTTATTTATTATTTTAAACCTTTGTAAGTAAGTTCGTTTAATCACTAATTATCGCTTATTTTCCTCGCAGGTGTAGTATAAAGCACTATGTATCACTCGGTAGAAAGTACGATTCCTACCTCGCGCGTATTGCGGCCCTTCGGCTACGCCTCGGGCCTCAAACTACACCCTCGATAGTAATCGGTCACTTTCTCCCCTCGGTGAACAATGTACTATTTCTTACCTTAATATACTCCTTGCTGAATACAGGCAAGACATCGCGCAACAGTGTAAGGGTGTGCAGCACTGTACGATGTCCAGACAGAAGAGCTTCCGGTTTGATTTGAGAGAGACAGTACTCCGCTGTTCGGTTGGAACCAGGGTGGAGTTTGGGGGCCTAGTAAATAAATATTTATCAAAATTCAAAATTCAAATGTTTTTTATTCAAATAAACTTTTACAAGTGCTTTCGAATCGTCGAATGAATCTACCACTGCCCCCTTATCATGTAAGAATGTCCGATCAAAACGTTAAAGTTCGTCGTCAAAGTTTATAAACCATAACAGCATTATATTAGAGCTCAATTTTGTGTATCCATTCTTATACGTTCGAGTATCGTTCATCCTAAACGTATAAGAATGGGCAGACGAAATTGAGCTCTAATTCGACTCTACTTCTAACTGAGGATCGAACCCGGGACCTCCGCACGTTAAGGCAACAGCGCTCAACACTGCGCCACGGAGGTCGTCAAAGTTAAACAGTTTCCGCGGTAACCAAAAAACCTCCATCCACGCGGACGAAGTCGCGGGCATTTAGTATGGCTTTTTGGCAAAACATACAAGGTGTACTTTATCTTACCTTAGTTTTCTGATCTTCTGAGGGCACCATAAAACAACTTCCCCTCAAGATTGCGGTCACTGCGTGCTGAGCTGCTTTGCGGACCTGTTGCATTAAAACATTAGATTAACATTTACATTTTTTACATTTTTTTTTAATTAACATTATATTAAAATTAAGTATTCATGAGAAAATCGATAGATTTTTGTGTATATAGTTATAAGTTTTATTTAACGAACATTCACATTTTGCTTCAAATAAAAAATACCTCAGACACCTCGCTGCCTAATGCTCTCGTTGTTACGAAGACAAAAGGTCTTAAATATACTACTCGCGCGATAGTATATTCCCAGATTCCCAGAGAGACTCAGGATCAAATCCTGCCGGTTCCGAAATTTTTTGATATGTATATAAGTAAGTTTAAATATACTACATTCGTAATTAAACTTTAACGCCTTAGTTTTAAGGTTTTTTATAATTTCATTTTTTTTTTTAATTTTTTAAATATTCGTTTTCACTTCTATCGGCAGTCCCTACGACTGACAATTTTTTTTTTTAAATATTTACTAGCGATGCTGTTACTGGGTCAGATAAGTTTGTGGGACTGTACAAAATTATACTAACCTTAGGTTTGGAATGCAGTGCGAACGCCAATACAGACTCAAACACCCTCATAGTGGAGGAGTCACCCCACAGAGCATATTCCTGTGCTCTCAGCAACACAGATAAACAACCTATAAATAAATCATAATTATATAACAGTCAATAAATAAAATATTTAAAATTGAGCCACACAAAATTACAATCAAAAATGGAAAAAGAATTTACAATCTATATAAATAAAAATCAATTGCCGTGCGTTAGTCTCGTAAAAACTCGAAAATGGCTGGACCAATTTTGATGATTTTTTTTTAAATTTTGTTTAGACTTTAGGCTCACAATTGGACACGGTAGGTGGCGCTACAATCGGTTTCCAAGTTCAGGGCAGGACAACGTCTGCTGCTTTCACTAGTTGCACAATAAAACCAATAATTTACCTAAGGCACTCCTTAACAATGTCCCATTCTCCGATTGCTCATTCTTCTCCAAAATTTCTGTGAATATTGTTGCACAGTCTGAGAACTGTTTCCTCAGCACCGCTTGTGGCACCGATTTGATGCCCATTGATAAAAGCGATAGTGTGGCCACTAGGCTCTCGTCACCCTCTGATGCTTTTAGTGTTTGCATCTAAAAAATTATTATCATATTATGGTATGTAAAACAGTGTTGTATAAATCATAAATAGGAGTTACATGTGTCAAGAAGTAAGTGCACTAAAAAACAGTATAGTTTGTTGTTTCAGAGTGATCAGTGGACACATCAATCCAAACTATTCTTTCTTCTTCTTCTTGCCCTTGTCCCACGCTATGTGGGGTCGGCACAACATGTTTTCTTCTTCCACTCTCACTTCTGTTACTCATCAACCTATCATTCACCCCTTTTATACAGATATCCTCTTTCACACAATCTATCCATCAATTCAATCTATAAGAGCATAATATATTTGCTCCAAGAAAGCTTTTACTTAAAAAATATATTATCACTAATATTGATTTTAGAATTTAAAAGTGCTTATGTTTAATTGCTTACCAAATAGAGACAAAGATACAACCAAAAAATACATTGTTAACTCAAAAATGGGTATATGTTCACCAAAATTTGACACCCAATTTTAGACTAACCAATGCAGCGAAGTACTCAGTGGTAGACTCTTTGCCCCCCTGCTCTTTGATCACCTCGGCCACAGCGGCCAGTACGGCCAGCATTTCCTTATGCACTGCGTTGTTAGAGTCGAACCTTGTTAGCAACCTGGCAATGGATAAAAGTATTAACAATTACTTACATTTAGAACAAAAACAAATACTGAAGTTTTAATAAAATAAAGATTGTGGCCAATTCTGTTTGGCACAATCTCTAAACTAAACTAAAATGACAGCATTAAATCGGGGAGTAATGTGAAAGGGATAGCATTATACATAGTTCTGCAATTTTTGTTTAGTTCAGAGGTGGTGTACATCAAAATTCACCTCAATATTTATTATTTCAGCTAGCCATTGGCACAGATTACTTGTCTGAAATCTGAGACTTGCCATACTGGACGTTAGGTTGTTCAATATAATCATATTTTAATTTCACATTAGTATGTATGCCAACTTGAGAGTCCTGAACTCCTGACAGTTCAGGACTCTCAAAGCAGTTTCTACTGAGAACGACTGGTAGGAAACATATGTTAATAATTTTGAATGGTAACAAAATGTACATGTTCCAACTATAATGTCTTGAAATTAAACCTAAGAGGATACCAATGTCCTGAGTAAAACTTTTTATTATGCAATCCATAGAAATGAAAGATTAAATATTATTTTATTCATATAAAAGTGTGCACTGAAAACTTACTTGCTAAAACTGACATTAGAGCACTGACTCCAATCAGAAGCAAAAGTCTGGAATGTCTTATAAGTGCCAGACTTCATGGAGCCAGAATATTCAGTGTCTGATCCCTCTTCCCCTGTCTTCACAGACATATTCTCAAATTCTTTAGCGATAGTTAACTCATTGTCTGCAGACTTTAGTTTGCTGTGTCCGTATGTAATCATTGCATCGTGCTTGAGCACTGCTTGCTGAGTGAGGCCAGAGTTTGCTGAAAAATTGAGAAAGAGTACAAATAAGATCTCTCTAGGTGCAAATCTTGGAAATAAGGAAATGAATGGGAAGGTGATGGAGGAAAATGGATTCCTACTAAAAGGTAAAAGGACTGTGGGCAGACCTAAAAATAAGTATTCAAGTAAATCATTAAAAATCAATTTCAGCTCAATCTGTTGGTGATACTTACTTAACTGTTTTAAAATTCAGCTGCCAGATTTGACCTATACAAACATTGCAATGTAAGTTGGGTTTCCACTGCAAAAGGGTAATAAAATGGCTAAGCTGAACGGACTCTATGTAGATAGAATAGGTTTATACTTCCAATAACAAAGAGTTTGGACAGCTGCTTTAGTGAGCGAGCTAGCTTTGTCCTTTTTGCTCGCTCAGTTCTTTCTGCTAGATCTTTGTTGGTAAAAGTGTTGCATGCAGTTTTCCTCTGTGAATTAAATGGAGTCTGCACAGAGCTCTCTCCTCGCTTTAGAAGTACACATGAATATTGCTGAACTGCTCATTATTATGTGGAGGTCTTCAAAGTCTGAGTCAATAGATCCAAAAAATATTCAAATTTGATGTTTTCAAAAAACAGGTTATGATTTCAAAAGTGTATCATTTTCAAATATTTTAATTGGTTTTAACTAGGCTTATGTGCTTTGGAATAATCGCAATTATATTCTAACAAAAGAATAAGGCAACTTACTCAAATTTTCTTGAAAAAACCGGGACTTTGCCATCTCCCTGTATTTTTGGGTTTTCGGATTTGAATTGGATGACTGACCCCTCTGCCATCTTTTTCCCTTGGTCTGCCCCTTAATTTTAGTTCTGAACTTGCCCATTTTTGTTATTTCATATCAATTAAAAACACAAAACACATCACACGTGGTTTTACTCTTTTATTTCTGAAGGCTGAAGCTCCATGAAGTTAGCTTCAAGTGGTTGTCAACACAGGTTGTCAAAGTGACAGTCAACTTATACCAACTTAAGGAAATAAAATTATTCACATAAATCACAACTGGCAATACCAAGTATAGGTAAACTGGAAAGTGGGTACTACATCTGTGGTGGAAAACAACTGGAAAAGGTTGGAAAACAAGATGCGCGTTGAGCGTTAACAAGTTTGTCAATCAACAAAACAAATCCAAAAATAATACAGAACGCGATGTAAAACGGAACGGTAGTGCTGATTTTCAGAACAATTTTTCATTCAACTATTTCAGTTCACCATTCTTGTTTCATTGACGTTCCCCTTGTTTGTAAATAATAACCACTGGAAATAGTACGCAATGTGAAATAACGCGCATTCCACAATCGAGTGCACATTACGTAAACTGGCTATCGGTGTTAATTATGTTGTAAGTTCCTAACCTAAAGGAAGAGTTGTTGATTTGTGTTGTTTGATAAACAAATGAGAGATAATGCCGCCGTTTAGGAGAAAGAAGGCTGCCAAGTCGTTCCCAGTTAAAGTGTGCACTCTGGACGCGGAATTGGAATTCAACCTTGAGGTAAAATACTATGTAACGTAACATTGGTGTATTTTCGTAGTGTTTTAAATACTTTATCGTTCATTTCGCTGGAATGTTAGCACATATTAACACAATGGTCCCGTTGTGAGTCACCCGTGACCCCAGGGTCATTGCATACCTACTTAATTCTCACATAACTTAGCACTTATGCTAATAAGTGTAAGAAGTAATGTGTGTATGAATGAGTTATGACTAATAATTTTTATAAGGTAATGATGTCCGCGTGATTTAAGGTATTTGACTCTGCAGGAACTATTCAATTTTCCAACATAAAATGTAGCATGTGTCAATTCAGGTTGTAAGCTATCTCTATTACAAATTTCAGCCAAATCAGTTCAGTCATTGTGGGGTAAAGGAATAACAAACATTCAGACATTCCAATTTTCATACTTATAAATTATAATATTACTCGCTGATGCCTGCGACATTATCCACGTGGGTTGAGGTTTTAAGTTACTGAGGAAACTCTTTAATTTTCTGGGATAGGATCTATCTCTGTGCCAAATTTAATCCAGATCCATTCAGCTGTTCTGGTGTGATTGAGTAACAAACATCCATCCATCCATCCAAACTTTCACGTTCATAATTATTAGTATAGAATTAAAGATAATAGACATAAGCAATGTAAATGAAAGATGAAACAGGGCCTTTGCAGCCAAAATAATCAGTTTGGCATTTGGTGCCTTTTCTACACATATAGAATCTGGCAGGCAGTGAAACTATTACTAATGAAACATTGAATTGCTTCATTTTGTTTCAGTGGAGAGCAACCGGCAGAGATTTGTTTGATCTGGTGTGCAGAACCATAGGGTTGAGGGAAACATGGTTTTTTGGACTGCAGTTTGAGGACACAAAACATTTTATAAGCTGGCTCAAGTTGGATAAAAGAGGTTAATATTTTACTCTTGCACACAAACTACAAAGGTTGTCTGGAAGAGATTGCTTTAAGACCGCCTTTAACCGTTTTGTTCTTTTGCCCTTTTGTGCAAAAAAAGTTGAAGTGGGCAACTTCCTTTAGTGTGTGTATTAAGGAGATTTTTTATTCTATTCAATATTTTGGTATATAAACTAGACATCCATACTAATACTATAAATGCAAAAGTATATCTGTTTGTTTAACGTGTAATTCACATCTTGCCAGCTAGCACATAGAACACACAACTATGAAGTGAAGAATGTTATCTTCTGCAGAAACTCTGGACAGTATAAATCTTTTTCAATGCCCATTATTGTATGACAATAAGTTCAGCTCCAGTTTTTATACTAGTTATCACTGCTATGTTTGTCCTTAATGTATAAAAAAAGTAATAAACATAAAAAAATACAAAGGAGACGGTCCGGATTTGTATGGAGCGTCGGTCCAGTCCTTTTACAAGTAGAGAAATGAAAGAAAAAAAAATACTAAACCAGTTTTGATCGTTCAAATCTGCGAATTCGTCGTAATTTCAGCGGTGTAATTATTTAATCTTTCCACGATAAGCAACACTAAACACGAGTGGGTAACAATGGCGGATTCATATTTTTTGACGTCTTCTGTCAAGTGTCAACACAACACCGGAAAAACCTCATGGAAAAACACGTTATCTTGACAGTGACTGTCAGAAATGACATTTGATACATTTCGCGCCTACTGCCATCTCTATGGCTAAAGGTTGCCACCTTGGAAACGTATCGAAAACTTGAAATACATTTTATTTTATTTCTCGTTATTTACTTAAATATTCTAAATTATTATATTTTTAATACAATCTATGTATTTTACTCTATTCATGGTAGAGTGTACAAAGAGTGGACCAAAGGTGAACCTTCTCTTTTACAAACAAAACAGGTTTTTAATATTACTAGCTAATGCACGTGAATTGAGGTTTTTTGGTTCCTGCAAGAACTCTTTAATTTTCCGGGATAAAATGTAACATAAATGTTATTCCAGACTTATTGGGGGATGCCCCGTCGCTCACGTCCGCAGGAACTACCTTCTACCTCCCTGCACATGTCCCTTGGGTGGTGCTAAACGGGCGTCGAACTTGCAGGCGAAATAAGCGTTCTTTATCATTAAATGCCATATGATTAAATAAAAAATAAATATTCCAGATTATAATCAACACAGTGCCAAATTTCATCCAGATCTGTAGCTGCTTTTCTGGCGTGATTGAGTAACAAATATCCATCGATCCATCCAAACTTTTGCATTAATAATATTAGTGTTAAAGTAGGATTTACATAGCAAGTGGTTTCCAGTGCAGGAGCAGTGCGTATCCCAAATGCCAGGCACACCGTTCATGCTGCTCTGCAAGCTGTTCCCGGAAGACGTGGCAGAAGAGCTGATCCAGGAGGTGACGCAGCATCTATTGTTCCTGCAGGTGAAGCAGGCCATCCTCAGTATGGACATCTACTGCCCGCCCGAAGCATCTGTGCTGCTGGCCAGCTACGCTGTGCAAGCTAAGGTGAGGGTGGTATTAGCAAACCCTCCAGCCCCCTAGCCAAGTTATATACTTTTCGTATCATTAACGCTATAGCGAAAGCGATCAAAACGCCAACCATAGGCTATTTACTTTTTTTTCTCTCCACTTAACGATTAGCGATTTTGAAAGAGAATAGTCACGAAAGGTACGTAACTTGGCTAGAAAGGCAAGTGTCGAAAATAATCTAAATTAAAAGCTGATTCAGGAGGTGACCCAGCCAAATTAAAAGTACTCTACACTAGATTAGATTTATGTCATAAAGAAGTAAGACTCTGTATTTTGGGTATTCCGATATAAGCACTGCGAGCACTGTTCAGTGCTCTTACTGGGGACTTACAGTGCTTGCAGTGTATTTCGGAACACACCCTTAATTTGTTTGATAACCGTATGTGTTGACAAGTCGCGCGCGTTTTGAAGTTTGAAAAAAAATACCTTATTTGACTACTTGTCAAATACCCAATTGCATGTTCCCTCAAATATTTTCTTTCTGGGCATTGTATTTCTACTTCGATCTAAGATTAAGGCCGAAGAGGCAAAGAAAAAATAAGCAAATTTTATAAAACATTATTTGCTTACAGTACGGAGATTACGACGAAAGCGCCTACAAGCCCGGTATGCTGGCAAGCGAAGACTTGTTACCTCAGCGTGTTATAGACCAGTACCAGATGACGCCTGAGATGTGGGAGGAGAGGATCAAAATATGGTAAGGCTGAGCATATGTGTGTCAGCACGTGTGATCCTGTACGAACGTAATTTGCGTGCGTGTACGTACGATTGTGCGTGTGCGCGAACGGATAAGTGCGTGCGTGTATGTTTTGTATATATGTAAGTGTATTTAAATGTATGCGGAATGACTTGGGAACCCACCGCATTATTATCCCAAGAAAAATCCTACGATTATTTAATGGAAAGGGGTCACGACCCTCATTAATGAGGAAGACGACGCAGAGAGAAGTGTATGTAATCATGTAATGCGCGTACATGTGCGTGCGTAATTTATCAAAATACATTAAATGACACAAATTTTGTTGCTCAATGATTGATGATGATAATTTTAGATGCTCATCATTGATAAATAATAATTTAAAAATAGGCTTAAATTTCATTTCAAAGATTAATAATCTCTTTACTTTTAACCTATAGTTTTACCATATTCAAATACTAGCTGATGCCCGCGACTTCGTCCGCGTGGTTTAAGTATTTGTGATTCCCGCGGGAACTCCTTAATTTTCCGGGATAAAAAGTAGCCAATGGGGCTGATTCTGTAGTGCACAATCTCTAAACTAAACTAAAATTAGAGCATTACAAATATTGCTAACCCTTTCATAATATACTCCCTACGGAAAGGGACAGAACTAAATTTAAAGCTGCCATTTTAGTTTAGTTTAGAGATTGTGTTATACAGAATCGGCCACTATGTCACTCTCCAGGTCCTCAACTATCACCCATGCCAAAAATCACGTCGACCCGTTGCTCCGTTGCGGCGTGATTGAAGGACGAACCAACAAACAAACACACTTTCGCATTTATAATATTAGTATGATGAGTAAAAAAAAAATGTCGCGTCGCGTCATATCGAGAGTCGCGTTTGTCGCTCACGTAAGGCTACAGGTTTATCTAGAAATTACCTAAATAGTGACATTGTCTAACAGGTACGCAGACCACAAAGGCATGTCTCGCGACGAAGCTGAAATGGAGTACCTGAAAATAGCACAAGACTTGGATATGTATGGCGTCAACTATTTCGCTATAAATGTGAGTTTCTATTGTTGTAATATTATTGCTAGTTAGACATCATTTTTCCTATTCCTAATACTTTCCATTCAGCAAAATATATTGGAATAAAAAAAAAGTATATAATTGACCGAGCGAAGCGAAGGTCTCTGAGTCTACTTGGGTGAATTGGCACTTGTCCGTCCGTCCGTCCGTCTGTCAGAGCCTTATAACTTCTGAATTACTGAACGTAATTACTTCAAATTTAAATATACTATGTAAACCGATGGCCTCCCGCCGAATATGGCTTAAAAAGTTATAAAAATCTTTATTTCAGGGGGGCTCTCATAGAAGCGAATGCGAAGTAAAATATTTTTTATAGCATTACATAGGGTTGCGGTATATCATTTTAAAGATAATGAGGAACGGAGTCCAAAAATATTTTTTTTTTAATTTTTCCCCTAAAATTGACGAAATGGGGGGCTTTCAAAGTGGTGATTTTCTGACGTCCAAAGATGACCTCAGAACTCCCAATTTTCTGAAAGGCTGAGCCTGAAACTTGATTAATTATTTGAATTATATCCTGTACTTGAACAACAAATACTAAAATTAGATAAATATTATAAGGAAACGAAATTATTTAATTTTTAATGAGCATACGTATTTTTAACAAACTTCACAATGTTGTCAATAGATGGCGCTCTGTACAAATTTATTCGTTTGTGCTTAAAAAGAAAAGGCTGAGCCTGAAACTTGATCACTTATTTGAATTAAATCCTGTACTTGAACAACAAATACTAAAATTAGATAAATATTCTAAGGAAACGAAATTATTTAATTTTAGCTTCACTATTTTTAACAGAACTTCACATAGATGGCGCTCTGTAAGTTTATGGACACCGCGAGGTCTCAGTTCGCGGCGAACCACTAGTTAGAATATTTAACTAATTTTTATCTCTATGGTCGTTATGGATGATTGACATATTATGCTACTTTTTATCCTCAATCGATAGTTTAAAATGGTTTTCGAACATAAAACTATCAGGGGACGTGGATATTTAATAATCACTAAAAATAATTTATTTGAATAGTTGTCAAATACCCAATTTTCAATACAAAACTCAGTCATTCTAACACATAATTAGTAACTGTGCAGCTTGCAGGTGTATTATACACCTGCAAGCTGCACCGTGTATACGATACATTATATGTATACCTACCTACACTTTCGTATACACCGTGTATACGAAAGTGTAGGTAGGTGAAGTAGGTAAAGCTGTGGTCTGCAATTTGTATGGACGGATTGACGTCCTGCAAGTACAAATGTATACTTGCGATGTAGCTATCCTCCTTGACGCAGTGTTGAGCGCTGTTGTCTTAACGTGGGAGGTCCCGGGTTCGATCCCCGGCAGAGTCAATAAGGGAATTTATAATTTCTGAATTTTCTCGGGTCTCTTGACCTGGTGGGAGGCATCGGCCGTGGCTGGTTACCACCCTACCGGCAAAGACGTGCCGCCAAGCGATTTAGCATTCCGGTACGATGCCGTGTAGAAACCGATTAGGGGTATGGGTTTAACTTTTTTTTTATCTATTTAATTTTTACAAAGTAACGTTTACATAATATTAACTTCACGTCCTGAAACTCGCAAGAGTTTATGTGGACGTTGCACATTACTCCTAAACAACTAAGTGAATAATATAACTGCCATACCTCTAACAGTTTAGCCTACTACCTTCTTAGACTGCATCATCACTTACCATCAGGTGAGATCGCAGTCAAGGGCCAACTTGTAGTTGATAAAAAAAAGCTATACCTACTATGTAAATTTTTATTTCAGAATAAGAAAGAAACAGACTTATATCTAGGAGTGACAGCGTTAGGCCTCAACATATACGAAAAGGACAACAAACTAACACCAAAGACCACCTTCCCGTGGTCGGAGATAAAACACATATCATTCGACGATAAGAAGTTTGTCATCAAGTTTGTGGAGAAGACTGTCTCTAACTTCATATTCTTCTCACCCAAGGGGATGAATAAACTGGTAAGTTTCACCAAAGGGGTTTGAATATTTTGGCC
Organism: Erebia ligea; assembly: GCA_917051295.2. Classification (NCBI taxonomy): domain Eukaryota; kingdom Metazoa; phylum Arthropoda; class Insecta; order Lepidoptera; family Nymphalidae; genus Erebia; species Erebia ligea. The sequence continues at coordinate 17,354,591 of OU785228.1, forward strand.
TACCTAGCGTTCCGCCATCTTTATTTTTATTACCCTTTATTTATCACATTAAGTTCGATTTCCATACAAATTTCAAACCCCTTCTTTACTCCTACAAAAAAAAATGTTTATTTCACTCTTATTAAGTCCATATTATGTTGTTAGTAAGTACAGTATTAAATAAAAAACTATGTTAGTATATTCAAAATAAAACAGACAAAATAACTAATTTAAATATCTGCAGTTGCATGCTGTAGAGGTGAATTTTCAAAAATCCTTTCTTAGCCTATGTTTTGACATAGGCTAAGAAAGGATTTTTGAAATTTCTGAAATTTGTTTCAGCCTGATCCGTCCAGTGGTTTGAATTGTGCATTGATAGATCAATCAGTAAGTTAGTCAGTTTTTCCTTTTATATATTTTAGATTAATATTGTATTAATATTGTTGCAGATATTAGATCTGTGCATCGGCAACCATGACTTGTACATGCGCAGGCGGAAACCTGACACCATGGAGGTTCAACAAATGAAGGCGCAGGCCAAAGAAGAGAAACAGGTATGATAAACTCTTGTAACTTCGCATAAATCTATATTTAATATGAAAAAATACTCTAAATGAGTAGTATTTATTGATATAGTAAAAATATTCAAAAGTAAAAAATAAATAAAAATATAACTAGAAAATATCTAGATTCCAAAGGGGTCATCCATAAAGTACGTCACAAGTTAAAGGGAGCGACGAAGTGTGGCATTGTGTGACAAGGGGTGGGGGGTCCTATGTTTCTTGACGTCACATTTCAAAATCTTATACATCTGTGTTTAAATGCCGAACTATTAACGAAAAACTTAAAAGATATTTCTAAGTTTTGTTAATTTTTTCAAATGTTTGATTTGGTGTTGATTAAGTAGGCACCTATATTAAAAAATAATTTAAATGGCAATAAAACTAATTTCGGAAATGCTGTTTTAATTTAATAATTTCTAGATGTAAAATTGCAAGATATGTGACGTCACACTAGGGAGGGGGTTGGTGTAATTAGTGTGACGTGCTTTATGGATGATCCCTAACCTAGCTATATGATTTAGAATTAAATATTTTTGCGATCAACCAGACGCGACTTTTTAATTGCGAAAGCTATATGCAAATGTAAGTTATGTAAAATACTTACGTAAGCTACTTACGTGAGTAAACCTGATTTCCAGCGGCGTCAAATAGAACGCAACAAGCTGGCCCGTGAGAAGCAGCTAAGGGAGGCTGCAGAGAGGGAGCGAGCGGCGATGGAGCAACGACTATTGCAGTACCAGGAGGAGATACGACTGGCGAACGAGGCGCTCGTGAGTACATTAGAGTTGTTCAAAACTGCTATAAATCCATAGCACGCTACGGACTATAAACTATACGTTTTTAGCATGCTTTTAAATACGCTATGTTATAACGCCCTTGTTATAAGAAAGCGTGTGGGCGGCCGGCAGGTGCGATGTGTCTTGCAGTATGCTAAATTTCGTAGCGCGCTAAATTTCGTAACACGCAAAGATGACTTTCACTCACAACAGCGCGTTACGCGAGACTAACCATCGGCCAGCGGCAGCGTGCTACCGGCAGGAGGGTGCCGCTACAAGTGCTACGAGGCGTCGCGCGCGATCGCGTGATATTCATAACGCCGTAGCGTCATGACCGTCCTCACATAGCACGTTATCCGCGCTATGGAACAATAGCGCGCTATGTTATTGCGCTACGTGTTATATTAACCACCTCTAGAGTACATCATAATCCCTCTCGATCAAAAGCTTGAGGAAGTCAGAATCAAAAGGTGTCATTTATACCTTCAGAAATCGAGAAAAAACTTTTTCATAAAACCTGCATTGAAATTGCGAGTTTCAATCCCCAAGTTGAGTCATTCGAAACATGACAATTTCAGACGAATGCGACTGTTGCCGGGCAGAAACCGTTTTCTGCCCGAGGGCAGAAACCGATCATTTTCTGCCCGCTGAATGACCTTGCAGCTCAGCCGAGCGATCGCGTAACTTCTGCATCAATCATTGTTACAGTATCAATTGTTGTAATTGGCTGAATTTATTGCATTCTTGCTGCGTCAATGGATTATGTCCAATAGTGGAAGAGTGTTAACCAATCAGAGGTGATTGCGATGTATCAATGATCGATGCAGAAGTTACGCGATCGCTCGGCTGCTTTCGATCCTGTCAGAGTATCTTTTGTTTATTTCAAACTTTTATAATTGTCATTTTAACCATCACCTAAACTGACAGATATTATGTTTCTGCAACTAAATTATATAAGAACTACAATTTTAATAAAACTCGCACTTTGAATGCGGATTATATGAAAAATATAGTGTGACGCGGGATGAAATACGATTTCAGGGTGAAATCGTCGTTTCATCCCGCGTCACACAATATAGGTACTATTACGTGTAAGCTTGATCATGTTGTAAATGCCACCTTTTAAATGTAATGTGACTTTTGAGATGCTGTTTTATCGTGGAAAATGACACCACGCTTTCACTTTAACTTAGAAATGACATAAGGTCTACTTTCGTTTGCAGCGTCGCTCGGAAGAAACGGCGGAATTATTAGCGGAGAAAGGTAGAGTGGCCGAGGAAGAAGCGTCCTTATTAGCGCAGAAGGCCGCCGACGCGGAGCGAGAAAACGCGCGGTTACGACTCTCTGCCATTAGGACTGAAGAAGAAAAAGTGAGTATAGAAGTCATCTTAATATTATTATGAAGTTTCACCGAATAATATTAATTGGTCTGATATCATAGATAATTGGTTGACGTATTACCGATGTACTATTGATCACTGTATTAAATCTGAATCCAATTAAACCGGTCGAAATTCCGGTCCGTTACCACTACAGCCCATTACTATATAACCGGGACGACGGCTTATCGTGCTCTCCGAGGCACGGGGGTCAAACACCGCCAACTTCCTAACTCTGGGCTAGTACTGCGAATTTCTTGTCAGAAAAACCCAATACTTAATTATGGCCCGACCCGGGACCCGGGACCTCGTCGGCCGCAGTCGAACATGCTAACCATGAGACCAACGAAGCCCGTTAGCTCTAATCAATTTATTTATTCTACAGGTACATTTAGAGCGTAAGACCAGAGAAGCAGAGTTCCTAACAGCGCGACTGGTAGAAGAGTCAGAGAAGCGGGCGGCCGAAGCGGAGAGACTGAAGGGGGAGCTAGTGTCGGCGAGAGTAGCAGAGAAGCAGGCCAAGGAAAAGCTACTCAACTTCCTCAGTAGGACGTCCAACGGCTCTCTACCTCCCGTGAGTATACTGCCTCTTCTTTATCTCTCTTCGGAAACAGAGAGACTGAAGGCGGAGCTAGTGTCGGCGAGAGTAGCACAGAAGCAGGCCGAGGAAAAGCTACTCAACTTCCTCAGTAGGACGTCTAATGGATCTCTACCTCCCGTGAGTATACTGCCTCTTCTCTATCTCTCTTCGGAAACAGAGAGACTGGAGGAGTAGCTAGTGTCGGCGACAGTAGCAGAGAAGCAGGCCAAGGAGAAGCTACTCAACTTCGTCAGTAGGACGTCCAACGGCTCTCTACCTCCTGTGAGTATACTGCGTCTTCTCTCTCTATCTCTCTCTCTTCCGAAGCGGAGAGACTTGAAGGCGAAGCTAGTGTCGGCGAGAGTAGCAGAGAAGCAGGCCAAGGAGAAGGTACTCAACTTGCTCAGTAGGACATCTAATAGCTCTCTACCTCCCGTGAGTATACTGCCTTTTCTCTATCTCTCTTCCGAAGCGGAGAGACTGAAGGCGGAGCTAGTGTCGGCGAGAGTAGCAGAGAAGCAGGCCAAGGAGAAGCTACTCAACTTCGTCAGTAAGACTTCTAACGGCTCTCTACCTCCCGTGAGTATACTGCCTTTTCTCTATCTCTCTTCTGAAGCGGAGAGACTGAAGGCGGAGCTAGTGTCGGCGAGAGTAGCAGAGAAGCAGGCCTACTCAACTTCCTCAGTAGGACGTTCAACGGCTCTCTACCTCCCGTGAGTATACCGCCTCTTCTCTATCTCTCTTCTGAAGCGGAGAGACTGAAGGCGGAGCTAGTGTCGGCGAGAGTAGCAGAGAAGCAGGCCTACTCAACTTCCTCAGTAGGACGTTCAACGGCTCTCTACCTCCCGTGAGTATACCGCCTCTTCTCTATATCTCTTCTGAAGCGGAGAGACTGAAGGCGGAGCTAGTGTCGGCGAGAGTAGCAGAGAAGCAGGCCATGGAGAAGCTAATCTCTCTATCCCTCTCTCTCTTCCGAAGCGGAGAGACTGAAGGCGGTGTCGATGAGTGTCGGTGAGAGTGGTGCGAGCAGCAGGCATTTTAGATAAGAGCAACCTTTGAGATTTTCGTTTCTGTAGGATTGGTATTCCAAAGTGTGTCTGTCTGTCTGCTACGCTTTAACGGCCCATCTTTTCAACCAATTTTAACGAAATTTAGCACAGACATAGGATGTGTCCTGGCCCCTGGGGAAGGACTTTTTATCCGGATAATTAAGTAGTTCTCGCGGGAATCAAGAAACATAATCTACGCGGACGATTTCGCTCGCATCATCTAGTAATTTTTTTTTCTATTCCAATTCATTGATTGGTTGCAGCCGCCGCCAGTGCCCATATCATTGTTTCCCTCCACGTGCTCTCTACCGGCCGAGTTGGGCGAGCCTGCGGGCGCGGTCTGCGGCGGAGCCAGCGACGGCGAACTGAACTCCTACCAGCTCGTGCCCGACGATTCCGACCCGCACATACACAGACTCTCGCTGGAGATCGAGAAGGAGAGGTAACATGCCCCCGCCAGTGTACAGCGCTGGCTGTGACACGCAAAACTGAGCTCTACAACTATGCGGCTAAGGTTCATGCGCGGCTATCGGCGGCGCCAGCGAGGGCGAACTGAACTCCTACCAGCTCGTGCCCGACGATTCCGACCCGCACATACACAGACTCTCGCTGGAGATCGAGAAGGAGAGGTAACATGCCCCCGCCAGTGTACAGCGCTGGCTGTGACACGCGAAACTGAGCTCTACAACTATGCGGCTAAGGTTCATGCGCGGCTATCGGCGGCGCCAGCGAGGGCGAACTGAACTCCTACCAGCTCGTGCCCGACGACTCCGACCCGCACATACACAGACTCTCGCTGGAGATCGAGAAGGAGAGGTAACATGCCCCCGCCAGTGTATAGCGCTGGCTGTGACACGCGAAACTGAGCTCTAAAACTATGCGGCTAAGGTTCATGCGCGGCTTGCGGCGGCGCCAGCGACGGCGAACTGTACTCCTACCAGCTCGTGTCTCCATTACATAATAAATTTAGATCAGCCCAAAAAACACACACATAAATATCAAAGTACCCACAAAAACATCATAGTTATTTCCAGTTTTAAGAAGAAGCAATGATTTTCGAAAACAAGCTCTCAAAAATCACTAAAATATTCATATGGCCCGTTTTACTCGCGCAGAGTGGAATACCTGGCCAAGTCAAAACACCTCCAGCAACAGTTGGATGAGCTTCGCTGCGAGTTCTCAGTTCTAAGGGTGGAGCAAGGTGGAGCCACACTCGACAGGCTGCACGAGGCGCAAGCGCGCGCGGGCGATGACAAGTATAGCACTCTGCGGAGACTGAAGCAGGGCTCCACCCGGACCAGGGTCGCCTTCTATGAGGAGCTGTGAGGTATGTTAATTGAAGTGAAAACTTCTTTAGCCGCGTTGAGCACTTTTTGATTGGGGGTAAACTTTTTTTTTTATTGCGTGATAGGCTTGCGCTTGACGACAATCATGCTTAGTGCAAAGCAATGATGAGGTCTAGTTGGAATGCGCTTGCCTAGAAGATGCCTATTCACTCTTGCCTTGAAGGTACTCTACTACTAGGATTCGCGTCACCGACATGCTGGCGAACACCGACATGCTCGCGTTGTTACTAAGACAAAAGGTCTTATAAATATACTACATTCGTAATTAAACTTAGTTTTAGGGTTTATATTTTGATTTTTTTTTAGTATTTTAAATATTTGTTTTCATTTCTATCGGCAGTCCCTATGACTGCCAATTTTTTTAATTTATTTATTTATTTATTTATGTGTTCCACCACCACCACTACAGCCCATTAACGTTACACTGCTGGGCACAGGCCTCCACTCTCATAGGAGAGAGGGAATTAGAGCTTAGATCCACCACGCTGCTCTAATGCGGGCTGGCGAGGTTTAACGACTATTATCATGTTAGTGATGATAACCGGGACCGACGACTTAACTTGCTTTCCGAGGCACGGGGGTGAAACACCGCCAACTTCCTAACTCCGGGCTAGTACTGAAAATTTCTACTCAGAAAACCCCAATACTTAATTATGGCCCGACCCGGGACTCGAACCCGGGACCTCGTCGCTCGCAGTCGAACATGCCAGCCACTAGACCATCCTGTAATTTATTAGTATATTGACATATTTGAATATATTGCTATACTTTTCTGTATTGAACATTGCAATCAAGACAGTAGTATTTTTAGGGTTCCGTACCCAAAAGGTAAAAACGGGACCCTATTACTAAGACTCCGCTGTCTGTCTGTCTGTCTGTCTGTCTCCAGGCTGTATCTCATAAACCGTGATAGCTAGAAAGCTGAAATTTTCACAAATGATGTATTTCCGTTGCCGCTATAACAACAAATACTAAAAATTAAAAAAATATATATATTAAGGGGGGTCCCCATACAATAAACGTGTTTTTTTCGTATTTTTTTGCTCAATATTAAAAACGGTAACAGGTAGACGGTTCAAATTTTCACAGAATATTAACTTGTATATTACCTTTCAAAATAAATAATTAAATATCAATAAAGTAAATATTAAAGGGGGGCTCCCATACAACAAACGTAATTTTTAAGCAATTTTTTTTAATAATTTAAAACTTACTACAGGTTTGTACGGAACCCTCGGTGCGCGAGTCCGACTCGCACTTGGCCGGTTTTATACTTATCACATTTATTTTAGAGATGTTGTTTTTTCAGGCAATACCCATCACAATTTTTTTACAAAATAACATATTATTTTCAGATAATACCTGGAATACTATGGGTAATTACGAAAAATCCATACAATTCATTAATAATACAAAGCAGCAAACAAGAAGTGCTTAAAACCTACATTATGACCATCATTACGTACCTCTAATTAAATGTTATCAAGTAAAAGTCATATAATAAATATATAGTTAAAAGTGTTATAGCTAATGAGTCATTACAGCTAATCATAATATACCAATCTATAGTCATTAGTAATGACTATAGATTATTATATTATAAACTAGCTGATGCCCGCGACTTCGTCCGCGTGGATCGAGGTTTTTCGTTTCCCGCGGGAACTCCTTAATTTTCCGGGATAAAAAGTAGCCTATGTGTTATTCCAGACTATAATCTATCTCTGTGCCAAATTTCGTCCAGATCCGTTCAGCCGCTGGGGCGTGATTGAGTAACAAACATACATCCATACATCCATCCAAACTTTCGCATTTATAATATTCATTTGATAAAATACAACAATTGGGTATTTGACTACTATTCAAATTTTTTTTTGTTATTATTAAATAGATGATCTCCCAAAAGTCGTCCCCTGATAGTTTTTATGTTGAATAACCATTTTAAACAATCGATTAAAGTAAAAAAAAGTGCGCTGAACTTTAATGACGTCACATTTCAGTTTCATATAAATCCCATACTTAGGACGCGTTTTGACGTTTGAAAAGTTGCTGATTTGACTATTTGTCAAATACCCAATTGTTACAGGGTGCGTCCCGAAATACACTGAGAGCACTGGAAGTCCCCAGTAAAGAGCACTGCCAGTGCTCGCAGTGCTTATAACGGAACACACACACAGTCAAACACTCTTAGCTGTCAGTCTAAACTGTAATCCAATTACTATGTAATTTAGTTGTATGTTCAGTTGTTGTCAAAAGTCTATCCATTCTAATATTATAAACTAGCTGATGCGCGCGACTTCGTCCACGTGGTTTAAGTGTATTTTGGTTCCCGCGGGAATACCTGAATTTTCCGCGATAAAAAGTAGCCTATTGTTATTCCAGGCTATAATCTTTCTCTGTGCCAAATTTCATCCAGATCCGTTTAGCCGTTCTGCCATATACTTATCCATCCATCCATCCAAACTTGCGAATTCATCCTAGTATTATAAATACGAAAGTGTGTCTGTCTGTCTGTCTGTCTGTCTGCTTTCCCGGGGTATATCCCGGGGAAGGACATAGGCTACTATTTTTATCCCGGAAAATCCACGCGGACGAAGTCGCGGGAATCTTCTAGCTTATAATAAGTATAGTATAGATGCGAAAGTGTGTCTGTCTATCTATCTGATGTCTATCTGATTTTCACGAAATTTGGTATAGGCGTAGGTTACATCCCGGGGAAGGACATAGGCTACTTTTTATCCCGGAAAATTATCCGTTCCCCCGAGAATCAAAAATCCCTTAATCCGCGCGGACGAAGTCGCGGGCATCATCTAGTATATGTAACTAAATTATATAGACACAAAGATACAGAAAAGGCTTTACTGGTCAAAATTATATTTTTTTCTGCCGAAACAGTCAAAAGCAGTTTTGACCAACGAAGAGTAATTTTGACTGTCATAATATAATCATAGGTTTTTTCAAATGTTTGTAGTGCCTTACAAAAATGTCGATATTTTAAATAGGTTTATATGGTATACCTGAAATCTCTACTAGTTAAGCATAATATTTGTTTTTTAGATATGTATTTTATTTTTTAAACGATCTCTCTTTATGAAAAAAAAATACAGAAAATATGAACATCGAAAATAAGCATTCGAAAATGATTGTTCATGTTATTAATAATATGTATTTTGCATATAAAATTATAACTTTTTTTCTCTTAGCTATAGAACATAATTAAGTATTTTTTTGTAATACGCGTAAGAAAAAAAATATTTTTACAATAATTGTAATAAAGGTAAGCGCATACTATGATGAATCGCACTACAACGCAGTACGATTCTACAATCCTCTTTCGTCCGCACAGATATATGGCGTGACATATTTCAACTCTAGTTTTTTTCCACGACTTTATCAGCGAAGATTTAAGTTTAAAAGATCCCGCTAGAATAGGGATGATGCCAATATCAAAAATAAATTATTTCTAACTGATTATTAAATAGAGGGTCTCCCAAAAGACCTAAAATTCACATCCTCGGTTAGTTTTAAATTTGATAACCATTTTAAAATATGGATTAAAGAAAAAAAAATGCATTGAAATTTGATGACGTCGCAACTGTGAATTTCATACAACTTCCATACTAGAAGTGCGATTTTAAGTTTGATAAAGAGTTGCTGATTTGATTGAGTTGTCATCATCCCTTTTTCTTGAAATCCTTTCTCAAGAGGGTTCTACGGTATAGAGACAAGCTAAAAATCTTATTTTAATAGGCCATGCGGTTTTAACCGTTCGTTGTTACAATGATTAAAAAAGCAGTCTCTACATTTGTCTAATTTTGCTGTACTTACACAATCTATAAACGGAAATGACAGCTCTAAATATATTTATCTACACTAATGTTATAACATTCTACTTATGTTTCCAATACTTGACTTATAATTACTACTGTTATAGCGCAGATAACAAAACACTCAATTTAAGCAATTTCACATGATGGTATAATATCCACATCGATATCGTAAAATCTCATTATAACATCAATAAAACGCGACCAATTAACCTGGCGAGCCTTATGTCAAAATCCTCATACAAGTTGTATAAAATTTTGATATTAGGCTGGCTTTTGAAAACAGTTGGGTTATACGTGAAAACTTCGTCGAAACTACTAAACTTACATACACAAAACTCTTTGGTAAGATCTTGTGCCAATTAAATAAAAAACGAACAGCGCGCGCTCGCTCCTGATTGGCCCTGCGCGCGCAGCTGCGCTCTCATTGGTTAGATTTTAATGGCGGCAAGTTCACTGTGACAATACACGTACGCGATAAACTATTGTCAGCTTTTACTCTTGTTGTTTGATAAATTGCATTAGTGAAGATAAAGTAGTGTATGCAACTGCATATAACACGGATATATACTTCATTATATGACAGTTGCATAAACTACTATACTATCCTTGCGGAAAGGGACAGCACTAGATTTAGTCCTGTCACTTAAGTTTAGAGATTGTGTACAAATAATTAGCCACAGTTTTATAGAAATATATTTTCTGCTAGATCTTTGCAGATAGTACACGCAGAAAGTAGATAGTAATATGTGAGTGCCTTAAAATACAGGGAAAAGTTAAACATTAAATCAAATAAGTTAGGATATTACCTACAATAAACCACGCTTTCTTTAGATATTAGATTTTGAAGACTTTTTCGCTTTAAAATCTAGTTACGCTATAGCCTATATAACTACGCTTGACTGATATTTATATTTTAACAAATATTTATTTATAATAATAATAGGTAAATAATTAAAAAAAACTTTTTAAATGTTTGTGATGTAAGATCTGTTTTTTTTTTAATAATAACGATTGGCACTGTCCGTCTTTTGGCACAAATTTCGAAAAATCCAAAGAAGTTAAATTTAGTTATTAGAAAAATAAATGAGTACATTTTTAAGTTAATAATTTTAGTTAAAAATGTTCCGCTAAACAAAACCAATACTTGTTGAATAAAATAACCTTCTATTTTAATGTCGGTTAAAGCCTACTTAATAACCTTTACTATTCGAGGGATAAATATAATTTGGCTTTAGTGTTTCTTGCATTAAGTGTACGGGCACGAAATGAGCGGTAGCGGGGCGACGGCGGTAGCGGGGTGATGCGATAAGTCGGAGAGCTGGCGACGAATTTCAGGAACAATTTGAAAGAGGTCTGGTAATACTTTGTAACCGACAAAAACGTCTGGGATTTATTTTTCGAATATTAACCTAACCTTACCTAAGTATAAAATTTAAAAATAAAGAAAACAAGTTGCCAAAAAAGTGTTTTTTCCGATTTTTTTTACAAATGTTATATGCTGCGCTACTCGAAATAACCGCAAACACTCTACCAGACTGGCAGAACTGTATTCGCCAATGAACGAAATTATATTTTTCCACAATTTCAGCTTGCCTAAAGGAGCTTCCCGAAATTCGTCGCCAGCTCTCGGATTCCATCGCCCCGCTGTCGCCGTCGCTCGGCCGTCGCTAGTTTCGTGTCTGACGCCTAATAGTTTAATGGTGCCAATTTGGGTGTACAGTTATCTCTAAACAACTCAATTGACATTTAGGGTATGTTCTGATATGCACTGCGAGCACCGTAAGGTGTGACGTCAATTTAGTATACTGCGAAGCCGTTCCTTTATAGTTAGCTATACTGGTTACTGTTTAAAATGGGACGCAGTCAGCACTGAGAACACCTTACCTCGAAAACGCCAGTACAAAAATGGCGACGATTTATGACGTCATATAATTCCCTAGGATACTGCGGCAGTATACTGTCAGTCCTTATGGACTATAACGGAACGAATTTCTCCCCAGTAAGAGCACTAAACAGTGATCGCGATGTATATCGGAACATACCCTATATAAGGTTCTCTTCGGTATCACAATATTATGATCGTGCCATTTCAATCAACATTTACCCACATCACATAAGCTAGAGCAAGATGCGCGATATTATTAGTCATAGGACGTCCTCCCTGGCGCAGTGTTGAGTGCTGTTGCCTTAACGTCCCGGGTTCGATTCCCGGCAGGATCAATTTGGGAATTAATAATTTCTGAATTTTCTCTGGTGGGAGGCTTCAGCCGTGGCTAGTTGCCCTACTGGCAAAGACTTACCGCTAAGCGATTTAGCGTTCCGGTACGACGCCGTGTAGAAACCGACTAGGGGTATGGGTAAGTATAATATAACTGCCATACCCCTAACAGGTTAGCCCGCTAACATCTTAGACTGCATCATTACTAACCATCAGGTGAGATCGCAGTCAAGGGCTAACTTGTAGTGGCATAAAAAAAAAAAAAAAATAGGATATGACCAGGCACCGATATACCTGGGGCCCATTGAGGTATTATGTGATGTTTAATGCTGGGGCCATACGCTTAAAGCCATATTGTTTAATTATTGTTGAGTTTCGTGTTTTAGAATTATAATCCTTACTAGCTGATGCCCGCGACTTCATCCGCGTGGATTGAGGTTTCCGCGGGAACTCTTTAATTTTCCGGGATAAAAATAGCCTAAGTATCATGTGTTATTCCAGACTATAATCTATCTGTGCCAATTTCATACAGATCCGATCAGCCGTTCTAGCGTTGAATAACAAACATCCATCCATTCATCCATCCCTATACATTCATCCATCCGAACTTTCGCATTTTTAATATTATTGTAGATTTTAGGAACGTCAAGGTAAGTGACATCAAACTGTCATTTTGAATATTGCTTTATGCAAAGACCTTACACATATTATACTCTTTCCACGGAGACTAGTTAATATAGCGCTCTCTAACAAGTGTAAGGTCTTTGGCTTTATGCGTTGTCCTTCCCCTGTCCCTTGTCAATTTAGTTGCGCTTTGAAGTTTTGTATTCCGAATTAGCACCATTGCTGCGAACTAAAAACGCGCACAGTTCGTTTAATTAGTAGTTTCCTTTATCAATTGTGATGTTTAAAATAGGTATATAATAGTTTGCAACTATTTTGATGATCAGTAGAGACAGAACTGCAATTTTTTTTTCCGCAGGGATTTTTGAATGTACGCCGCATTTGCAGTTCTATCTCCGCTGGCTCCAAACCGACAATAAAATAATCCATTTGTACCAGAACATTCTGATACGTACCTTCGTTTTGACTATTTTTTTAAGTTCCTTTATTTTAGTTTTAAGTAGTAAGGGCCTCTTCACACGATTATATGATTTTTTTCGCTTTAATTCAAAATTCAAAATTCAAAATGTTTTTTATTCAAATAAGCTTTTACAAGCGCTTTTGAATCGTTATAATATGAATCTACCGCTGGTTCGGAATGCCATTCCTACCGAGAAGAGCCAGCAAGAAACTCGGTGGTTGCTCTTTTCCATCAAAACTTACAATCATCATAATGATACAAGTAACTGCAGTCCCACGCATAGCTGGAGCGAATCAAATCCACGCTTTTTTTTTTTTTATCATTTATCTAATCTTTGATTACGAGCATACAACATTCAATACACGCCAAGACTGGCAGACAGAGGCAGCCCCATTTCCGACGGTGGCACCCGTTCACGAGCTAATGATGAATAAGAAAGTGGTACATTAATATAACCTATTTGAAATTTATCCTAATATACCACGAAGTTCGAAATTTATGTAAGTTGTAATTTGAACAACATGTTATTCAATTTTTTATGATGTTATAATTACGTTATAAATCATTGTAAAACCTTGAATCGTTTCCAAATCATGGGCTTCCATCACCATATATAATATTTCCTCCAAACTAGGGCTTTAGGGTAAGGAAAAAATTATAATTCAGTTCGATTCAGCTTTTGTCCATACAAAACTATTTTTTATTGCAAGATAGGCTTGCGCTTGTCGACAATAATGCCTTTAGAAAGCAATGATAAGGTTATAGGTCGGAGTGCGCTTGCCTAGAAGGTTCATTCTTGCCTTCCTATGTGTGTCCTTTGGACATGCGTGCGGTCGCGTTTGAAAATGTTTACCACCACCACCACTACAGCCCATTAAGGTCCCACTGCTGGGCACGACTGTACGCTTTCTGATCACGACTGTACGCATCTTTTCTGCTGCGTAAAGCTGTTTTGAGCTAAATAAGTGTAATTAGGGACTAATTACTATTATAATTAAGTGTAACTAGGCTACTGACAATTTAGCTTTCTTATATAGGTATACGAGTAAGTTAGTTATGAAATGGTGAATAATATTGTCCAGTTGCATTTTCGAATACCAATGGTCCCCCTGAGTCATGGGCGGGGCTAAAGGGGTTTGTGAATTAGGTGTAAAACCTGCATCAATCTGTAAAATTCTTGAGTGACAACTATATTTCTTTTATGAAACATCAAACAATCACTATTGAAACTCCTTATAACACCTCCCCTCTTATCTAACAATACCTATTAAAATTAAAAGTACTAGGTATATATTAAAATGAAAACTAAACAACTTAACACTAAACAATATTATTATAAAATACATCGTCAATGCCATAACGCCTAGGTGGCCAACGCTTCCGCACGAGCTGGCGACGCTGTACGGCCTGCCGTGTTCCCTTGGCTCGGGCTCCCAACGCTCCCCAACTCGCAACGAAATTTCGGGCTGGGGACTAGGCCCCGATTCCCCCACTGCACGAGAATGTGACTCGCCCAAAACCTCGATCCGAGCACTAAGTTCCATTTCCCCCGACGTATGACGTACGACGCCCGGCGCCGTACTTTGCTCCGGCGGACACCGAGCTCAACTCCATCGCCACCATTGCACCTCTGGACCGCCCCGTTGAAGTCCTATCCACAACTTCAATGGACTCTAGAAGTATTCTAAAGTATACATTTGATTGAGAACAACAAAATATATAATAGAGTTACAATAGCAAAAATATTTTATTTATTATTTTTATTTTTTATTTATTTACATAACATACCCGAAGATACCTTACAGTTACCCAATGCGTCTCTCCGGGCTATAGAATTAGAGTGACAATTAATAAAAAAAACTTAATATACTTGCTTACAATATTAACAAAAATACACAAAAAAATCACTTAATTTGTTACTCCGATCACAAAAAACAATGTCATTCCAATAAGACTACACTATAAACATAATACACATATTATTATGACACTCCATAAAACTTAATGCTGCCCTCCACAGGAACAAAATTGCAAGTCACCCATTCTCCATTTTTGTGCTCTTCCCATTCCTTAGTACCAGCAGTAAGCAACCTTTGCCCATCTTTCTCCAAAAGAGCATCCTTTGTCTTTCTCAACGCAAATAGCAGTTGCATAGGATCACTCGAATAATTAATATGTGCTGCTCTTCCTGTGGTTAAGTATGTGAGAAACTCTTGAGTAAAAGTGCGGCGCCTGAACCCCGAAAACGAAGGTCTGCTTACGGCTACAGGGTTGAAATTACCCAAACTCTTGGTAAGAAGTGGTTGTGCTATTTTTGAAACATATTTGAATGCTATAGGAGTCAGCTCAATTACATCCTGGCTAGCTCTCTTGTGGAAGACAGAGTTCAGCTCTCTTCTCTGGTGCCACTTACCCACGTGTGTTGTTATCTGGCTGAGTATTGATAAATCTGTTAGGTAAGTGCCAAACATAGCGTGGAAAACGATTTCTGCCGTCTTAAACTTGTCTGACCCGGATCTCATTCTGAGCCTCATGCCTTGTTCTATTGCAAGAGTGTATAATTTGAGCACTCCAGCGCCCGAAAAACTCCAGTTGAACCCAACTGGCTTTAAATGCCACAATTGTATGAACATTAACAGGGGAAAGTGGGGAAAGTATATTTTCTGGGTAGCACGTGCAGTAGTTAATAATAGTATATCTCCAAGCTCTTTTAGGATGCCCGAAACAGCCCCTGGTGCTTCAGCATATTTTAAGCAATTGACTACTTCTTGGGCCATTGGTAGCATCTGTAAGCTATTCAATAAAGCGTCAGAGAGCTTTGAGTGATATTTGTCTTCCAACACTAGCAATATAGCCTGTGTAAGAGGCCCTAAACTCCTAATGACCCCTGTGCGCCTTTCTGGAGCCAATGTTATTCCCTGTAGAAGAGGAACATGATGGTTTGTTAGGCCGTATTGTGAAATGCTTTGTGTTAAATCCTTAGGGACTTGACTTGCCGCAACCACCCTACCTGAGGAGTCCCGTTTCAACGATCTTCTTGCAATGGAGGCTCTAACTTTAAACCTAGCTACCCCAGTCCTAACTTCATCAAAGAAAGCCTTGAAGAGAGTCATCAATTCGACGATGGGCGTGGCAATTAAGAAATTTATCTTTATTCCTCTTGAGTTGACTTCCTCAACTAAGGATTGTATCGAGATATCCACACCGTCAACCTTTAGCATTGTAGCTCTTATATTTCTGGAAGCCCGCATTATCATTTTCCTCTTTTCTCAGACAAGTTAATAATGTCATAAGGACCCCTGATATTTCATCTGACAAATCAATATCTATGACACCTCCTATCAAATCAGCTTTTATTTTGGCTTCTTTTACATGTCCAAGTTTGGCAACTATCAGCTCTGTTATCTTAATCAGCTTTTCAATTATTTCTGTATCGCGTTCTCGTAACTTAGGAGTGTCATCAATGGTGTCAACCAACATCGATGTGTATGGCTCCGCCATAATTTTCTTCTTCTTGTGTTATAGGTACCTAATTATTTATGAGTAGGTAATGATTCTTTATTAAGTATTTAATATTAAGTATCTGTTACTGCTGCTTGATAATTACAAGTAGCTTGCGTACATTCTTGCGTATGAGCTGCTACCAAAACTGAAATAAAACGTCTATGTTTACTTCACACAAAAAATTATTATAAATTTAAGTAGGTATGTCACAAGTTTTCTTTTTCGATATACGAATTAAATATTTAAGATAAAATATTCCAATGAGGTTTTACCTAACATACAAATTATAAAACCTCAAAAAAAACTATAATTGGGTCAAATCTTCTCAAATATACCTATTGTTTATTTAGATTAAATAGATGTTCTTATCACTTTGAACAACAAAAGTGTTTAGTGATAACAGTAACTAGGTAAGATAGATTGCTCATGCTAAGCAATCGTCACCACTTTTTTAAAACTTTTTAAAATTCTGTAGAAGTTAAAAAAGTAAAATACCTAGTTACCTATACATAATGTAAATTAAATCAAAACTATGTTGTATTTGAATCATCATCATCATCATCATTTCAGCCTGCGGACGTCCACTGCTGAACATAAGCCTTTCCCAGAGAACGCCACCACACCCGGTCCTCAGCCTTCCTTATCCAGCCACTTCCCGCCACCCTCTTAATGTCGTCGGTCCATCGTGCTGGAGGGCGCCCCACACTACGCTTACTTGTACGCGGTCTCCACTCCAAGACTTTCCGGCTCCAGCGGCTCGTATAACCAGCCACTTCGGCGGCTCGCAGAGCCGTGTATTTGAATATCACAGACTAACGGAAAAAATTAGACTGCTCTCGCGATTAAGCGTGTTCTTTGAAGCGGAGACAGTTGAGTAATGAGTGATACTAAGGGTCCGACGCATAGGCATTTATACTAGATACGGGGTGGAGTAGAGCCGATACGTGCCGAGTGTCTTTCTGTGAGCAACTACAGTCAGTTTTAAAAGTTTGAGTACGGTTCACCGTTCAAAATATTATAATGAAGAGTAGACTTAAAAGGCACGCCATGACAAAGCAAAAAAAGACGCAGCGAATCGGCACAACTCTACTCTGCAGGTGTGCTTTGGACCTAAGTGTTTCTATTTGACTACGTGTATTACTGCTGCTGTTAACTATATTAATTATATTTGTATTGTTAAATCTCTGATGACTTGCGCATATTTTATTATATTACCTACCCTTAGTCTCGTGACAATCTTGAGGCTGCCTTTCGACCTGAGATGTGGTACTTTGCTTAGCTACGGATGGGTGTTAACCCACTAATTCGAGCGCTAAGTCATAAGTCAAAAATATTTATTCAATTTAGGTAGATACACTGCACTTATTGACGTCCAGTTACATAAAAAAAAAATTTTGAGTTTCAGTTCTAAGTAGGTATGGGGACCCCCAAAATTTTTTTTTTTCCTATTTTTGTGTGAAAATCTTAATGCGGTTCACAGAATACATCTACTTACCAAGTTTCAACAGTACCTATAGTTCTTATAGTTTCGGAAAAAAGTGGCTGTGACATACGGACGGACGGACAGACAGACATGACGAATCTATAAGGGTTCCGTTTTTGCCAAATTTGGCTACGGAACCCTAAAAAATATGATGGTGATAATCTGTTACGGTATCTTAAAATTAGTTTTAGCTACGAGGGTTCCAAACGCGCCCTGGTCTGAGAAGAGCCCACAACAAACTCAGCTGGGTTTTTTTTTCATTATCACCATCTCACAAATAATCTTAACTAAGGAACTATCAGAGCCATTAGAGCAAATTATTGCCAAGCCTCCTTGTCATTTATGTAATCTAGAGTAGTTAGTTATCTTGATTTAATATCTAGCGATCTAAGTTACCTATGACAATTATGCGTTCATATTGGTGGGTTTGACACACATCCGTTTTCCGTGGAAACCATTAATAAGTTAGGTATAAGATTCCTTGTTCCATGTTGGAAACACACCCTAGCTCGTAGTTATCGCCGCCGCGCTGTTTTAACTATTGATTGTACCTACATGTGAATTGTGAACGTGCCTTATGAGTTTTAAGCAGATAAATATAATAATTTGTAAATATACATATTTGACTATTTCAATTTGGAACTATTTACTATATTTTGTAACATTTTGTAAATATTGTTTATTTAAAGAGATAAAATGTGTAATTTGTATTTTTTTCGTATCCATAAACTTTCAAATCAACCATGAGAAAATAAAACAAAATATTTATTCAACATACGATTGCATTTTTATTTAAAAAATATAATACACCACAATCTTATAACAATATACATACTTAACTGGATTTTCATGTAACATACAAATTATGTACAATTTAATTTATTCATTACTTATTGAAATTATATTTTATTTTATTAATATGTTTTTAAATCATAAATTATTATTATCACGTAATTTTAGCTATAAGCATAAAACCGGTAGCTCTGACAAAATATTGCGCACTTATCTTAATTTTTTACTTTTATGTATTTTTCAACGGCATAAATTATGGAAATAAACAATAAGCCTAGTTTTATGTCCAACTAAATTATTTTGAAAGAGATCAAGCTACAAGTAACATAATAACAATATTTACATACAAACTGGTTCATATCACCAACTTTCACTCTTATCTTATGTATGTACCTATATGATAATACAACAATAACAAATTTATTGAAATATACTTTTGTATTATCATTTACAATAGGTATCCTGCTGATAAGTGTGATGGACAAAGAAAAAGCAATATGTTTTTCAATATACAATAAATAACCAGTCCCCCAATCATGTAAGAATAGCCGATGAAATCGTTAAAGTTCTGCGGCAAAGTAAATAAACCATAACAGCATTAAATCAGAGCTCAATTTCGTGTACCCATTCTTATAAGTTTAGGTATGTACGATACTCTAACGTATAAGAATGGATACACGAAATTGAGCTCTAATTCAATGCAGTTATGGTTTATATTACTTTGACGCTGAACCTTTACCATTTGATCGACAATTCTTACATAATCGGGGGGCTGAATTTACTTTTAAACAGTTCACCTCTTTTACACATGAAACTAGTGCTTAAAACATTGATGTAGAATTTTAGTACCTAGCTTAAAAGGACCTCTATATGAATTCAGCATGGAAATGCCGTTTTTATGCAAAGAAACTGCTTTGCCTGTTTGTCCTTTAGTCTTTGGACAAGCCTATTTCAAATGATATATTATTAAATTTGTGATGAAAATAATTGCTATTTTATTTATTCACCAATATGCAATAATTAATTTTCTGATGCATAGATACAATTTATTGCAAAAACCAATTCATTTGATAGCGATCTAAAGGTAGATAAGGCATTTGTTCAATACAATATTTTAAATGAGTGAAAATGTTTACGTATGTTATACTAGCTGATGCCCGCGACTTCGTCCGCGTAGATTTAGGTTTTTTGGCTCCCGCGGGAACGCTTTAATTTTCCGGGATAAAAGTGTGTTATTCGAGATTATAATCTATCACTGTGCCAAATTTCATCCAGATCCGTTCAGCCGTTCTGGCGTGATTAACAAACATCCATCTGTGTTTCTTGCCGGCTAGTTTCAGTGGAATCAGCTTTCCGAACCGGCGCGCGGCGGTGGTAGAGTCTTAACGTATCTTATGTGACACAAGTTGTCGTATGTGAAAAAAATAAATGATTTCATTTCATCCATCCATCCATTCAAACTTTCGCATTTGTAATATTAGTATAGATGGACGAAATCTAAATATATCAATGGAAAAGGTGACTGACTGACTGACTGATCTATCAACACAGCTCAAACCACTGGACGAATCGGGCTAAAATTTGGCATGCAGATAGTCTGACGTAGACATCCGCTAAACCCACATTCGCGGGCTAAAGCTATACATCCATATAACATCAATAGGTAGGTTCTACTACTTTACTGATGATCAGCCCCCTGATTATGTAAGAATGGCCGATCAAAACGTTAAAGTTCGGCGTCAAAGTAAAATAAACCATAACTGCATTAAATTAGAGCTCAATTTCGTGTATCCATTCTCATACGTTTAGGGTATCGTACATACCCGTGGATTAAGTTTTTTTTAATTTTATAGGATAAAAAGTAGCCAATGTTACTCTCCAGGTTCTCAACTATACCCATGCAAAAAAACACGTCGATCCGTTGCGTTGTGGCGACGTGATTGAACGACAAACGAACAAACAAACACATTTTCGCGTTTATAATATTAGTATGATGAATACTGAGGCTTGCGATAATACCTTTTAATAACTATTTTATATCACCGATTTTTTATGCCTTGTTATACAATCTCTTGTAGCTAATATTTGTGCCGCTGTCACAAAACTCATTCATTATTATCCTACATAAGAATAAATGGAACATAACTATTAAAACTATAATGGAAACCCAAAATAGTGGGTTGAGTCCACCTAAACTGTGGCCATGTCTATGCAACGCTATGACATGATTTTCGTGCGCTGGCGCTTCAATAACTTCCTTAACATGAATGGCATGCCTTAAATCCTCCATATGTTGTTTATCAGCTGTTATATACAATACAGCTGTCAAAGGTTCTGTAAGTTTGACAGGGAAATATTTCCTATATGGTCCCAGTTGGACCGGTGAATCAAGGCATCCGGCATCGCATGCATAATATGTTTTGTCGGAGCGATCTAAAGCTACAAATATAGCAGCCTTATTGTCCTCTTGTAGGATCACACTTACATTCACATGAGTCATGTTTCCATAATTGACTCGACGGAATAGAAAGTCTCTGTGTAGCTTAGATGGGTGTATGTTATATTCCAGATGCTGATTGCTAAACCTGAAACTACCAAAACTTAGAATCATTGCTTGATTGACTCCACTAGCTCCCGCTTTTAATAGATTATGGCAACCTAGCTTCTCTAGTGTTAAAAGCCATACACTCGCAACAGAGTTCAGATTTGCCAGTGAATTTAATGGCTTCCACAAATTAAATGCGTCCAATGTGGAATGCCCTTCATAACACCCTTCAGAGTAAGTTAAAGTTCTGAGGATCTCAGATTTTCTTGTAGGCTTAATATGTTCTTCATGTTCATAACTTCTTACTTGCGATAGGATTGCATATATTGTAGCGTTTATTCTGTCGCCGTTAATGACACCATCTGCTTTAGAATCAGATATATAGAAGCCTGTGTACCACAGGCTTTGCCACACTCTGGCATGATTCTCTCTCAAATTTCTCACAGCGACTCTATCTCCTGTTAATGCTATAACCTTTTCCATTTCATCTATTGCTTGTTTCTCTACTATGTCTTTATGCTTAGCATAATCTGCCCTCTTTATAGGTTTGCTGTATTGAACTGTAGTAAATATCAACAGATCCAAACCATCTCTCGCCTCAACTTGGATATTGTTACTCATCTTTCTGCATACAACAGAGACTGCAAGAACATTTTCAGTCTCGGGTAAAGCAATCATGCCTGTTATAACTTCATACTCCTTTTTATCAACTCCTTGGTGAATTTTTATAGTCTGTTTCACAGATGTTGGCCAATCTGATAGCCTCGGCGTGGTGACATGGAAAGACTTGGCAACATTTAATGGGTTGTTGATTAAAATTTCTTGAACAAATAATGATGGAATGGTCCTATGTGCATAGTACTTGTATGCAATATGTATGCCTGTACTGCTACATTGAAATCTATGTACAATACCATTCTTGTAGTTAACTACTGTTGATTCCTTCATGTCCAAGTCGTCGATTATATACAGAGGGTGGTAGTAGAGGGGTAATGATAGAGTTCTTCCATGTTTTATGTTCAAATGTGAATCGTGTTCTAATGCCATACCTAAATACCCATTTCCCACATAAGGCACATAGTTGTGGCTCAAAGAAGACAGCGTGGCTGCTGATTCTAGTCTTAAATACGCGTCGTACTCACTAATAGCGTCTTGGAAGGGGTTCAAAAAGCTTCGATGGCATACATTTTGGTTGCTCGTCAACGACCCTTCTGAATTGAAAATAGAATTCATTATAGTGGGCCCGACATAAAGTAACAGGAATATTATGACGAGTATTAGTATAACCAGTTTCTTTCTTGTCAAGGGACCATCGAATATTCTGTTTATACGCCTCAAAATCTCCCCGGCTCGACGACTCATATCGCTGAAGTTACTGTTTGTTCTTTCCATAACCGCACCACTATCAGCTCAAAAGCTTCGAATTTTACGATCGTAAATACGTAAAATAGTAATTTGTCATGTTATAACACACGAAAACTATTGAATTAATTATTTTATCAAATTCACAAGTAAATATTCACCACAGAACACTTATCCAAATGATAAACCAAAGTGATAAACGCAGATAAACGTCAGGCACATCCACAGACATACAATGGTTTGCAGTTTGCATGTCTGTGGGCACATCAACTTGACTTTTTCTTATTAACTGCGTTTACGGCTCTGGGCTCCAGTCCTTCTGAGCCTCAACAACTTGACAGTGACAGGTCAGTTTTTGACATTTCTAGTGTGGGAAATAGGCACAAGAAATAAGTAAATCGATAAGATGAATCATGAAATAGATTTAATAAATTTTTATTAACTCGGATATGCAATTAAACAGGATCGCAAAGTTCTACTCTATGGTCGGCGCATACCGTGTCGCGAAAGAAGTCCCCAGCCTCCCAGGCGGCTTTTGAAGCTGCCCAAGTATTCATGCACTTTCTGTATGTAAAACTATGATGCAGAATGTTTTTAGTTCCACTAATAGGTACCTGCGGGACTTCTTTTATCACACGGACTTATTGTAGGAGCGCTGCGTCCAGTTTGCTCCTTTCAAAGATATTTTATACTTCAGTTCAGACTTATGTATCCTCCTTCTAGTGAACTGAAAGCTAGCGGGCTCTCACATCTCACTATCGGAACGGGGCTGGCAACGTTTTTTTTTTACCACTACAAGTGACTACAATCTCACCTGATGGTAAGTGATGATGCAGTCTAAGATGGTAGCGGGCTAACCTGTTACGGGCATGGCAGTTATATTAAACACATACCCTTATTCGGTTTCTACACGGCATCGCACCGGAACGCTAAATCGCTTGGCGGCACGTCTTTGCCGGTAGGGTGGTAACTAGCCACGGCCGAAGCCTCCCGCCAGGCCCAACTAGGGAAAATTCAGAAATGATAAATTCCCAAATTGACCCCGATCAATCGAACCCCGGGACCTCCGCAAGTTAAGACAACAGCGCTACACACTGCGCCACGGAGGTCGTCAGACGTTTATGGTCCAATCGGGTGATGAACTCGACTTCCTGCGTGGAGTAGCAGTACTGCAACATTCAGCACGCTGCACGCGCAGAACGTACCTCAAGGGCAGCTTTTGTAGTCCAAGAGAACTATACATTGTGGGTAGTCGGTCACTAGTCAGCACTCAGTAATTTAAAAATCCATATATCACCAATAGTCTAGGCAATGGGGCGGTTTATTGTATGGAGACCCCCGCATTAAATCCTCAGTCGTTGAAACTTGGAAGGTTTGTAGCACATAAGTATATACTCGTGTGGTTGTAGTATGGATGAACCAAAACTTATACAAACATATCCAAAAAAAAAATCCATCCGGAAGTTAGGTATTTATACCTAAAACTTAATATTTATGACTGAATATTTTATCGATTTCTTTTTAAAATAATAGTAGGTGGTAAATTTACACTCAAAACCGAAATATCAAACGAAATAATCATGCAGAACATCGATATAAACTGATTTTATTAGCAAACCTAAACTGCGATTACGCGATAATGTATCTTCCTGCTTTAACAATTAGGAATAGCATAAAAAACCTTACTTCCTTTCTGACTTTTTATTGGATATTTAGAATATACGTTTATCTCATGATACTTTATCATACTGTGATGTTGCGTCGCCTGAGGAATTATTGTTGGGGTCGACTAGCTTTATTGCCTAGTCTTAAGTCTTAATAATGACACGATTGATTTCTTAATAATTTATTGATTATGTATTCTAATTATTAAACTATCACAATATTGCATTAAATAATTTATCAAAATACGTATATAAAAAAGCAAGGCAAAAGATCACCAATAAATTAATACATTATTGTATAATTTTAATTAATAAATAGATTTAAAATAGTTATGTTTCATTAATTGACTATAAAGTTTTTCATATTTGCCATTATGAAATTTAATATTATAAAATTTAATATTATGAATTGTAAATAAGTCTTTTTAAAGTTCAATAGTATCATATTATTTCATAATTAAATAATTATCATTTTATAATTAAATTCTTACGCTATTATTGCTTATTACATAAATATATTTTATTGCTTTTGTCAAGAGATTCAAACAACTCAAATGTATCACCCAAATATTAAAAAACCGGCAAAGTGCGAGTCGGACTCGCGCACCGAGGGTTCCGTACAAACCTGTAGCAAGTTTTACGATTAATGAATTTAATGAACCGCAAAACTAACTTTGTTTGTAGAGGTTTTCTGTTAATATCAAAAAAACTATGCTAGTTAAAGCATTGGCTATAGTTTTCCTGTAAAATATACATAAATTCCTATTGACCATAATTATTTCAGATTTTTTGATTGGTAAACTCCGGAGATAAGGGGGGGGGAACGGTATTTTTTTTTACTTTTTCCCCGATAAATCAAAAACTATCATGACTAAAAATAATTAAAAATCTGTTTTAGAATGTACAAAGTAAACCCTTTCATATGATACCCCACACAGTACAGTTATCTCACTTTTAAATTTCAACCCTCCGATTTTCCCCCCTTTTTAAAAAGAACAAAAATAATTTCCAATTTTTTTTAATTCCAGTGTCTTTGGGCCACTAATATACACAACTATTCCAAATTTCATGTCGATAGCTTCGGTAGTTACTGAAATAATCGAGTGTGACGGACGGACAGACAGACAGACAGACAGACAGACAGACGGAGAAAGTCGCACCATAAGGGTTCCATTTTTACCATTTTGGTACGGAACCCTAAAAAGTATATTATTATAAATTCTTGCTAGTTTATTGCCTGACAAAATTAAAAACTTGTTTGGCGGCGCCACTATTGCATTTCTCTTTCTCACACAAAGTTATCAATTACTATTGCATTTCTCTTTCTCACACAAAGTTATAAATTAGTTCCATTTTATTCCGCAACATGGCGAAGTTTTTTATTTTTCTGGCCAGGCTACACTACATTACACGTAGAAATAATTTTCTCTTTCAGTGGAAAAATAAGGAATTTTAATAGTAGGAATGGGAAATAGTAAGCAAGAATATTTATATTATACGGAATACAATGAAAATATCAAAAAAAGCCAGGTAGGTACTATTTCGGATACAGTAAAGATTGGCACTCCCATGATGTTACAATCTGAGTCAAACTTTATGACATCTCGGAAGTTTGACCCTAGGTACAGTCAACTGAAATCGTCCCGCTTATAACTTAATATTGTATTCTGCGCAACGAAACGCACGATGTTCCGACAAGTCATAAAGTTTGAATCGGACTGTACAAGGTCTACAAGTTATCAGTCATATTGGTAAAATTATATGAATAAAAAGTAAAGTAATAGTTATGTTAAAATCACAAAAAAATCAAGTGTGGCCGGACTTTACGCCATAATGACAACTGACAAGAGCGTATCTTGGAAATATAAGAAACACATCATGGCGGATTAGATAACAATATGGCGGGAAGTCCGTAGCTAAACGATTAATACAAAATATGTAATTAAAATTAAATGTGATTACTTGGAATGTACTTGACTTTTATTTTCTGTGAATAGGGCAGGTATACTGATTTTGTTTTTCACAATAATACCAATTATAAAAAAATAATACTGAAAAAATACACGCCGAATCTAAAACCTCCTTTTTGGAAGTCGGTTAAAAATAATTTGGACGAATTTATCGAATTCACTAACCTCATTCATAAGTTTTAAGTAGAATTACCTAATAGTTAATTTTTGACCTGACCTTAAAAGTTTAGTATTTAGCCATAACTGATTAATAAGCATCAAATGGATGCTAACAGCCAAGGATAGGCAGCGTTGGCGCAATCTTAAAGAGGCCTATGTCCAACAGTGGATGCATATTGGCTGATGATGATGATGAGTGAAATAAGTGAAATCACCACTTCAGCCCCCCTAGCATGGGCCGAGACAATTTTCTCCCCGAGGAAAGGATAAAAAATTTATTCCTAAATCTAAACTAATATTATAAAGAGGAAAGATTTGTTTGTTTGTTTGTTTGTTTGTTTGTTTGTTTGTTTGTTTGTAATGGATAAACTCAAAAACGACTCAACCGATTTTAAAAATTCTTTCACCTATAGAAAGCTACATTATCAGCGAGTAACATAGGCTATATTTTATTTTCAAAAAATTAGAGATCCTTACGAAAATTGCAAATATGTGAACTAAGTCGGAAAAAAATCCTCTCTTCTGAGAGCTTACATGGCGTGCGCTGCGTAGATAGTTAAAGTTACACGAAAACAATGTATGGTAGAATTGTTCCTCTCAAAAAGTACTTAAAAAAAAGTTCAGGATAGCATACATCTATCTTTACAGGTTGACTTACAATAACCATTTTTATAGCTATATTGGGTATAGACTATTAGGATTATTAGTGCTACCCGTGCGAAGCCGGGGCCTAGTAAATAAATAAAAACGCTAAATAACGGTGGATAAAATATAGTCCCCCGAATCCTCCTGAAATGTCAAACGGGGATAAACTTCTCCTCTCCCCTGTTGCCGTGCTCTAAGAAGTGGTTATGTTAATTTTATCTCTTGTCAGTGGATAAAATCGGGGGATAAATTTTTTATCTCCGGCCCATACTAGCCCTGCTGCAGTACTCAGCTGGCTAGGACTAGCTACGAGCAAAATTCTACGTCTACATAATGTGCCTTCAAAGGAGCGGAGAAATTTGCGAACGAACAACACATAATTAGTTGACAGAAAATCCTATAAAAACCAGACAAATGTTTTGATGCGTTTGTTTAGGTTTTCCCTGTAAAATCTTCTTGCGTTTTCCTGTCGTTAATGGGTACATAAGTCTACTTTAAAAAAAATTGCGGCATCGGCATTCAGGAATTTTTGATATGTATTTAAGAATAGTTTAGAAAGTTCCCTCAGTGTGGGTAAACACTATAATAAAAATTACAAAAATCTCAATCAAAAAAAAAAATCAAATCTTGTTGTCTACGCCTCATCATACTAATATTATAAATGCGAAAGTGTGTTTGTTTGTTGGTTTGTTGGTTTATTGGTATGTTGTTTGTTGGTTTGTCCGTCAATCACGCCGCAACGGAGTAACGGATCGACGTGATTTTTGGCATGGGTATAGTTGAGGACCTGGAGAGTGACATAGGCCTTTTTTATCCCGGAAAATTAAGGAGTTCCCGCGGGAATCAAAAAACTTAAACCACGCGGACGAAGTCGCGGGCATCATCTAGTACTTATATAGTACTGTTATTCTGCTTCGTGTTTCTAGTTGTTTTCCGATCGGAGCAGCACGATATCTTCTTCGGAATCCGTCTCCGTTGGAGGCAATTCGTCTTCATCGTAGTAAGGCTTCCGGACTAAATCTGTAATAAACAATTAAAATTTCAAATACATACTTTCGGAATTAGGCTAGATACATTCATCGATATGTAGGTAATAGATGGGCCCTTTCATAGAAAAAAATTGGGCGTCCGACCTGTGGAGCGCGCTCCACACCTGTATAAGCCTGTCCTTGTCCCCGCCATAGCTCTGTCCCGCTTTTCAGACTAGGTGGCGTTAGTAAAATACGCCCACATTCTTTGTTTGACAGGGCCCGTCTATGTAAATTGAGGACGTTGGATACAGTCCGCTAGACTTATCTAACCCAGTGACAGCGTCGCTATTATATATGAAAATGAAAATGAAAAATAAAATTAAAAAAAAGTGTGTTTGTGCAATTCACACACGGCAGAAGTGAAACTTTAGAAAAGTAGCCTACGAGAGAATGAGATAAATATAACTTGTATTCTATCTCATTCTCTCGCAGGCTAAATTCTATTATGAATAATATGTTTGTCTCTTTTTGGTGTCGCTTTTTCGTTTCATCAAATTTTTCAAATCACAACGATTCTAAAGTTTCACTTCAAAAACTAAACAAGTATAAAAATTAGTTCCAAATTTGGCTAACAGGTCATTTAAGTTTGTGGGGCTGTAGATAGATAAAACTCTTAATTGCACAACGTTAAAACAGAAACAATAAACAAAAAGGTAAAAAGATAATACAGAAGGGTGCAAAGGTCTTATTGCTAAAGCAATCTCTTCCAGACAACTTTGGGGAGAGTAGATTATCAACAAGGTCGTAGTTACATGAGTACCTTCGCTGGTACTCAATAATAGGAAAAAAAAATACTTTCGGAATCGGAAGTTCTTTTTACGGCTGTCTTTTAATGGCGTAGGGTCAACCCTACGCCACGGTCTAAGGCTGGTTTAATGTCTTACTGAAACATACTTAACTACTTAATATTACTATAGATTAAGATATAATAACGTAAAAGAACATAAGTTTCTAACTTATTTGCGTTATTTTATGCAGCTATTTCCCACGTGATTTTAAAAAATAAATGCACACGAACGAAGCAACGGGGATTGTGTAAAAAACAAAAAGATAAGCGCAAGCGCAGCAAGCACAACAGTTAAAACAGCCGGGGTCTCACCGAAGGCAGCGTCCTCGCAGAGCGGGCGCTTGTCGTCGGAGGGTATCTGCGTGAACAGGTACTCGCGGCGCGCGTCCCGCGTGCGCTGCCGGCAGCTGAAGCACCAGCCGCCGAGCGCCACCAGCGCCACGCCCACCACGCCTGCCAACACGTGAGGTTACGGAAAACAGCTATAAGCCGTTGTCCTAGGTCACCCGTTGTACTGGGTGAGCGACATAAGCGACGTCACGCGACGCGACACCATAGACAATGACGTTACGTCTACGTAGTCGCGTAGATATGTGTGTCGTGACATCACGCGACACGACGTGATACGCCGCCATAGAAAATAGAGTTGTTAAAAACTGCTATAAATCCATAGCACGCTCCAGACTATAATATATATACAGACTAAAATAGGCGCGATATGTCTTACAGCACGGTAAATTTCGTAGTGCGCTAAATTTCGTAACACGTTACATGTCGGCGAGACTAAACATCGGGCTCGGCCAGCGGCAGCAGGCTACCGGCAGGCGGGCGCCGCTACAAGTGCTACGATGCGCCCCGCGCGATTGAACGATATTCATAGCGCCGTAGCGTAATGGCGGCGCCTCACATAGCACGCTATCCGCTTTATCGAAAAATAGCGCGCTATGATGGTGCGCTAAGTGTTATATTAACCACCTCTAATAACAAATGAGAGACGTATCCACGCGACAACGTAGGCCACGTGAATGGTCAGCTACTGCTTGATATTGTCGCGTCGCATTACCGCATTTGTCGGACTACTAGGACAACGGGTAAGTCAGGTCTATTACATAGTTATTTACATCGTGGTATCGAAGTTTTCTGAACGAAAATATCGACTGCGTTTATGTTATGCTAGCTCTATACCCATCATGGGTTTTTATATGCGTGTAACAAAGATAAAAGAGCACATGGACAACTATTGATAAGCATACTCAAAATGTAACTCCAATATTGTAATCAAATAAATATTATAAATGCGGAAGTTTGGATGGATGTATGGATGTATGGATGTTTGTTACTCAATCACACCCCAACGGCTGAACGGATCTGGATGAAATTTGGCACAGAGATAGATCATAGTCTGGAATAACACATAGGCTACTTTTTATCCTGGAAAATTAAGGAGTTCCCGCAGGAACCTAAAAACCTCGATCCACGCGGACGAAGTCGCGGGCATCAGCTAGTAAGAACTATAAAATTCTACTGACATTATGTCAATTACTATAAGAATAATTGTATTGGAATGCAAAATAAATGAATATGAATATAACTGTGACAACTGTGTAACTGTGACACTCAAAGTAGTAACAAGGTTAGAAATAGTCATACCTGCTAACATTACAAAAACGAGACGGGGCAATCCCAAAATGTAGTCGTCCTCCTCTAACTTCAACAGCACGTTAGGTGTCTCTTTCCCGCTTGGGTTTAGCTGGAACAAAATAGTTTTACATAAGTAAATTAACGCGCTAAAGAATGCCAAAAAACTAATGAGGGACTGGCAAAATTAATCTCAGATGGATGACATCCTCGTCGGTATATCTCTCTCTCTCTGCGTCGTATTCCTCATTACTGAGGGTTGTGACCCCATTCCATTAATCACATAATGGTAGACATAATGGTAGGAGTTTTCTTGGGATAATAATGCGGTGGGTTCCCACGTCCTTCCGCATACGATTCGACTAAGAGTATTTAACTCTAACGATTATTATCAGATGTTAGTGATAAATAATAACCGGGACCGACGGCTTAACGTGCTCTCCGAGGCACGGAGGAAACGAAAACGCCAAATTTGAACCTCCAAATTCGGTCACCCATCCAGTTACCGACTTGGGTCAACGTTGCATAACAATCGCAATCGACGGATATGCGTTGTCACAACTTGGCCACTCGTCCCTCACTTACTTGTATAGCCACCTATACTTGTATAGTCTTTTTTTTATCAACTACAAGTTAGCCCCTGACTGCGATCACACCTGATGGTAAGTGATGATACAGTCTAAGATGGTAGCGGGCTAACCTGTTAGAGGTATGGCAGTTATATTAAACCCATACCCCTAATCGGTTTCTACACGGCATCGTACCGGAACGCTAAATCGCTTGGCGGTACGTATTTGCCGGCAGGGTGGCAACCAAAGTGGCCGAAGCCTTCCACCAGGCCAGACCAGAGAAAATTCAGAAATTATAAAATCCCAAATTTACTCTGCCGGGGACCGAAACCGGGACCTCCGCACGTTAAGACAACAAAATTCAAAAATTCAAAATGTTTTTTATTCAAATAAGCTTTTACAAGCGCTTTTGAATCGTTATAATATGAATCTACCGCTGGTTCGGAATGCCATTCCTACCAAGAAGAGCCAGCAAGAAACTCTGTGGTTGCTCTTTTCCATCAAAACTTACAATCATCATAATGATACAAGTAACTGCAGTCCCACGCATTGCTGGAGCGAATCAAATCCACGCTGTTTTTTTTTATCATTTACGTAATCTTCGATTGTATAGTAAGCTTTTTTCACGAGCATACAATATTCAATACACGCCAAGACTGGCAGACAGAGGCAGCCACAGCGCTGCACACTGCGCCACGGAGGTCGTCAGAAGTGGAGTGGAGGAATTCCTGAGGAATGCCAGTTCACTCCACTCCTCCAGGAATGATTCCTCAAAATGTTAGAAGTAAAGTCTACTACTACTTGTATAAACCCCGCTACTTGTATTGTCTCACCTTAATAAGCCTGTTGTTCGCAATGAATCCGTCGCTAGTAGCGGAGACCATAACATTCTTGCCCATATAACCGTTCGGCAGAGTGACAACGAATCGGCCGTAACTATCGCTCGTGTTGCTCGATAACATTCTAGTGCTGTGCTCCCAGTACACTTTGATTTTGACGTCCGCCAGTGGATTGCTGTCGTGGTCTAAGGTCAAACCTGGAAAAGAAAATGGCGGTCATAGCAAAATACACGAGGTGTTTTCTAAATTTATAGCTTCTGAGATTGCTGTCGTGGTCTAAGGTCAAACCTGGGCCCCAATCATGTAAGAATGGCCGATAAAACGTTAAAGATTTTCGTCAAAGTAAAATAAACCATAACGGGATTGAATTAGAGCTCAATTTCGTCTGCCCATTCTTATACGTTTAGGTATGTACGATACCCTAAACGTATAAGAATGGGCAGACGAAATTGAGCTCTAATTCAATGCTGTCATGGTTTATTTTACTTTGACGAAAATCTTTAACGTTTGATCGACAATTCTTACGTAATCGGGGGGCTGGAATGGAAATTGGCGGTCAGAGCAAAAGATACGAGGTAATTTCTAAAATTATAACTTCTGAATTTTCTCTTGTCTGGCAAAGATGTGCCCCCAAGCGATTTAGTGTGAGATCTATAAAGCGAACATTGACTTTGCTTAGACTTAAGACATGGTTAAAACGAGACAGATATATGTTACTCACATAAGTCCATCTCGTTTTAACTCTAAGTAAAGTCTGAGCCAAGTCAAAGAACGCTGTATAGATCTCCATCTCAACATAGTGTTTCGGTAGGAACCGATTGGGGGCATAGCTTTAAATTTCGCCAAAATCGGTTGAAAAAATTGGCCGTGATAGGTAGCGTAACAAACAAACAAACTCACAATGCATTTATAACATTAGTTAGGAAGTTAGGGTTATCTATATATCTTTAAGCTAATAAACGTACCTTAATTAATATGATTGCTACTGGGATCTATTGCACTCCTACCTTGTCGACTGCGCATGAAGTATTTGTTGATGTTCTAAAGTTACGTTCTTGTGACTCCCACTTTCTCTGTTACTGTTACATACTTTCTCCATCTACTCATACATCTCTTTCTCTCTTAACTTATAAACTATCCAGGGTCTATTTGTATTTCATTTCATTTCATTTATTCATTGCATTCATGTACATATATACAATATTATATTGACTTAATTATAATGACATGAGGCCCCGTCAGGGCATTGCAATTTGTATATAAGTATTATAGCTAACAATTATAAATTAACAATTTCAGTAAGTCTACTTTGTAACACATTACTTTTTTTACCTACCAATTTATCTACCTATACGTAACCTCAACTCTCCCCCTTTAACTCCTATGTAGATCTATCTCTCTCTTTAATTATTACCTTTCTCTCCATTATTAATCCATTTTCTCTACATTTCTTTTCTAACTTGTAAACGTACCTTCAATATAAATGCTATCGGAGTCTACTTTCACTCCCAACTTGTCTGCGCATGAGGTATTTGTTCCGCCTTAAGACAATGTAAAGTTACGTTCTTCTGACTTCCACTTTCTTTGTCTTACTCCTATATACATTCTCCATAAATATCTCTCTCTCTTAAATTATAAACGTACCTTCAATATAAATGCTATCGGGGTCAACTTCCACTCCCAACTTGTCAAATTGCGCATGAGGTATTTGTTCCGCGTTGAGACGTTGCAAAGTTACGTTCTTTTGCTTTATCACATCTTCTACCACGCGCCAGTTGAGCATCTGAGACGAAAATAATATGCCTTATACAAAGTAAAAACATATCTCTATCTAATTTCGTAATCTGTATATAAAAAACAAAAAATGTTTCTAACTATGTCCGTTATATAGACCTTGAAACCATCCAACCAATGTGCCCCAAACCGATTTCATTAGAAAGGCAATGCGAAGATGTTTTCTTTAAATTAAATTTAAATAACTAGCAGGAATAATTTAGATCACAAAGCAAGAAAAATAATTGTTTTGCTAAGCTTGCTCGTTATGTAACCCTATTACAATATAACTCTTGCTAATAAAATAATGAATCGAAAATAGCCTTACTCATTTCCTCTTATTTTCACACTATGCCCGTGTATAGTGTGATTGAGACAGAATGCTTAGCGCCGTTTCGTTTCTATTGTGGCACGAATTATAAATGGTCGAAGTTATCTAGACGCTAGTTAAGGTAGATTTTTGCAAAAGAACAATGTGGAACACTCGACTGTTGATTTATTCGTATTCACGAGGAACAATTGTATCAAAATTGAAAATCGATAAAAAAATTGCGCCGAGCGCGCTATCGCCTCCCCAGCATTGCAAGCTGTATACCAGCTGTATTGAAGTTCCTTTTTATACTAGAGGCTGTATTTACTGGCTGTATAAGCGCTTATACAGTTCTTATAAGTAAAAAATTGGCACAAAACAGTTTTATGCGTTAGTAGCGCGCGCCACTACCACACTGCGCATCGGACCCCCGTACTCGTTCTGCTATCCTAGTACAATACCTGGTCGCGGTATCCGTGGCAGCGCACGATGACGCGGTAGTCGCCGGGAGGTAGCAGGGCGCGGTAGTGCGCCAAGTTAGGCGACACGCGGTACTGTCGCGCCGAGCCCGCTATCGCCACTACCGCACTGCGCATCGGACCCCCTTGCTCGTTCTTCACAAAGCCAACGACACCTGCGCACGAAAATTCACACTTTAAATTTCTACGCATATACCTACTCTTCTGGTACGACTTAAGAATTATATCATCTGTTTTACCACAGAACAGCAAGAAACCGTCAGCGTTGGCATCCTTATACGGTTGACGTCCAATCTGCTCGCATGAAACGTTTTTGCTTGAAGTTTCTGATACGAACCACTGGGGTGTGGAACACCCTCCCAGCGCACGTTTCCTGCCACGTATAACTTAAGTACCTTCAAGGCAAGAGTGAATAGGCGCCTACTAGGCAAGTGCGTTCCAACCTAGACCTCATCATTGCTTTGCACTAAGCATGATACATGATGAAATCTTTCAGACGCAAGTAATGATCATACGTAACTTCCACCAGAGATGGCCGCCACAGAACAGCTGTTTTGACATCGCCATCTTGAATCCAGTAGTTATGTTTGGTCTCATATATTAGCTTTATTTTTAACCGACTCAAAAAAAAGGATGTACCTATTCGACAAGTTTGTATGTAATATTATTGGAACTGCTTCCAAACAAATATACAAAATTTTGTTGGTGTACGTATGAATGTATATTTTTCCGTGGATTTCTCCGAAACTATTGATCGGGTGGTGACAATTTTTTCTTTAATAATTTACTTCAAGTTAGGGTAACAACAGTGTAAGTTTCATCAAAATCTATTCAGGAGTTTTCAAGATATGTACTTTTAAGTGTGTGGTGAAGTCGGTTTAACTCTCAATTTTTTAGATTATCACTTGTTAACTGCATGATAAAGGTTACGTACACAATTTTCTTAAATTAATACTTACCAGTAGAAACCTGCTCAACGATTTTCATTATCCCACGCAAGTTATTCCTCCACACCGAAGCGATGTCACTCTCCAACGGCATCTTACAACAGCTCAACCCCAAAGAAATGATGGGGATATTGAACCTTTCGAATACCAGATCCAACAAGTTCTCATGAGCCACGTTATTCACTTGCTTACAATTGTACTGGCTACTTGGAGTTCTGTTATCCTGGTATTTCAGAGCGATTTTTTCGTAAATATCCTTAGAAAAGTTTGGTATGGTCACATCTTCGGTACCGGAGGCTAAGTCGAGGACTAAGTCGAATTTTTCTGCCTCTAGTAACCCTGCAAATGCTTTCTCCCTGGTGTAGTTGGATAGGGGGTTTTGATCTTTCTTGGTTAAATAGCTGTAAAAGCTGTCGCCGAATTCTTCTTCGAGGGCGTCGAAATCGCACTTCTCTGAATGGTCATACTGAAATTGAATTTTTAATTTTATTTTCTACACCTACCCCTTCGGCGTTATCTTTAAAAAACTCAGAGGCCTAATTATCTACACAAATCGTAATCATTTGACAGCTTAAAACGTATTACTCGAACTGTTTAAGGAGTTCATACATGCTTTTTGATGTGCAGGCATCTATGAACTCCTTCATCAGGCCGAATTATCCGTTTTACAAACGATTTCGATTTGCGTATACAATCGGTAGGCTGATATATATATATTTTTTTCACAACATAATATACAAAACAGTATTTTGCAATAGCAATTAAGGATAGCAATATAAATTAGACCTGTCTAGTTTAGTTTAGAGATTGTGCTACACAGGATTGACCCTATTATATTAGAAATATCTTACTTGTTTTATCATTTTTCCAAACAGCGGGTCCAAGTTAGGTATGAAATGTATCACAGCGTTTTGCAACAGCTTCTTATGCCTGGGTTCTCCTATTCTATACGCAGTGCTTATGTGACGGGCGAAGTTTAGGAGTATCTCTTGTCCAAGTGGTTGCGATCCGTAGAGGTTGCTTATTATTGCGATGTGGAATTTGGTTTCTTCTGGTGCACCGCTCTGAAAGAAACAATTTGGTTTTTTTTAAATATGTTTATAGCAAATAATTTATATAGGCTTGGGCATGACGACAATCTTGCTTCAGGGAAACCAATGATGAGCTCAAGGTTGGAGGTCATTTGACAACTATTCAAATAAATATTTTTTTAGGGATTATTAAAAAAAAGTCGTAATATCCACGTGCCCTGTTAGTTTTATGTTTGAAAACCATATTAAAGAATCAATTGAAATAAAAAATACGTTGTAT
Source organism: Erebia ligea (assembly GCA_917051295.2). Taxonomy (NCBI): domain Eukaryota; kingdom Metazoa; phylum Arthropoda; class Insecta; order Lepidoptera; family Nymphalidae; genus Erebia; species Erebia ligea. The sequence goes on from OU785228.1 coordinate 17,391,200, forward strand.
TTTGATAACGTCAAAATTCAGTATTTTATACATAACATCCCATACTAAACGCGGGTTTTGGCATTTGAAAAAAAGTTGCTGATTTGAGTGTCAAATACCCAATTACTCTCTATTAATATATTTAATCAGTCTGCATTATCATCAGATGAGATCGCAGTCAAGGGCTAACTTATAGTGGATAAAAAGAAAAGTCAACTCACGTCTTCGGTAAGCTTGAGCTCATGCAGCGTGGCAGTCTTCATACTGTCCCCGGCTCGGAATTCCGCGATTTCAGGGTACTTGTTCTCCAGTTCCGCCAGTTCAGCGTATATGTCCAAGGGCGAATGGTACCGGGTGTTCATTATGTTGTCTAACACTCTACACGTACAGACAAAAACACACTAGAATGCGCGAAAATCTTCCATCCACAAAAAAAAGTCATGTAGTGTCGTTGGACACCCCGTAAGAACGTAAGTTTTTTTAAAATATATTGGTTGCGCGCTTGGCTGCAATCAGACCTGCTTGCAAGTGGTGATGCAGCCTAAGGTGGAGCGCGCTTGCCTAGAAGATGCCTATTTTTTCTGAACTATTCTTGAAAATCGCAAAGGAATCACAAAGATATTTAGCTATGTGTGTGTGTGTGAGACGTGCGCTCATTGTGATTGCTAGACCTTAAGTTTACGCCTGTTACATTTAAGACCAGTTGTAGACAAAAGTAGCTACATTTATTTCTTTACAATGTTTTTTGTAGGTCTATAAACTTCAGGATAAGCAAATTTTGTTTATAATGAAGAAAATAAGTAATCCACCCAAAGGAAACTGAAGTTGGTCAGATTCCAATCATTTAAGATTGGAGTATGTATTAAGTCTTTATTTGTTACTACTACTGTTGGTTGATTCCAAAAAAACTGCATAAATCAATTGCTACAATCGCATTATTCTTTGGCTGGTTTTTCATTATTGATTGGCTGAATTTATGGCATATGGTAATGTTTACAGTGAATTTTGTTTAATAGCTAAAGAGTGTTTGCGAATCAGAGGCGATTGCAATCGTTACATTGTCTGTAATTTAATCGTAATCGACCATCAGATCAGAAGACCTGGAGTATCTTTAAAATCTTTAAATGTTATAAAAAATATTATAAAAAATACGAATATATTATGAAAGATTCAAAATTAATATTTTATATTAGTAGAACAGACAGTTAGTTCAAAACAATACACAAAAGCTGATACATACATATATTTTTACTAAGAATATTATTCTTATCTATATAATATAAATACATACATTTAATTCAATAGTATAAAAAATAAATTTAAGTAGTTAATTGAATATAAACAGAAAAGATTGCATGTTAAGGCGAATATGCTGCGGATTAACAACTAAGTAGGTATTATAATATTAATTCGCCTTAACATAAGGAATAATATGAAGTCATATTATAATATTAAGTAAAACATGAAAGTTAAAAACAAAAACATAGAATAAAAGTAGAATAGAATTACACACATAAAACAAGGTAAAGTAAACTTTATAACAAAGGCAGTAAAGTTCAGTGTTGAGCTAAAAGTATTTCTTATGACGGAGGTTCAGTTGAGCAATAAATTAAACGATATTCATGATACCGTTATTAAATTATAATACCGTTAATAACGTTATTTACGTTATCTTAAGTAATATTGATAACTATATCACGATTACTAGTATATCGATAAGAGAACCGTCTAAACCATGTCATGGAAATATCAACTTAATAGTTATAGCAGTTAGGTTTATTATTCCATGTACTTACCGGAAGTCGTACGCTGAAGACCAGTGCTGGGGATCGTCGGGCATCAAAGTGAAATTGAGGCTCACGGAACCGTTCTCAGGTACTGTCACTTGCTCGGTTATACTCTCGTAGCTGTGATTAAAAAGTATAAGATCAATAAAAGCCGATCAAGTGCGAGTCAGAACATAGATGGTGGGGTTCCGTAGCCATGATATTTACTTTGGCCGTAGATTTTTTCCATAAATTAAGTGACCTCATAAGTGATTTTAATAAAATACCTATTCAATTAAGTATCATTTGATTGGTCAGCCAAATGTTTTTTTCTTTTGATTTTTTTGCGCCGCTTTCAGGAGGTACCTAGATAGGAGGTAGGTTTTCTATAATGCTAACTTTACAGCTCTTATAGTTAATTTTTTAAATGGTTGTGACACACCGATGGACTGGACGAATCTACACGAAAAACACGGAATGATTGTACGTTCCAGGGGGTCTACTCTCTTTCTCTAAAACGAAACTTCGCAAACGAACGTAATTAGTCGGTTATTACTTATTTGACCCACACCAAATCGTTCAATCCAATCGGTCACGAAAATTGTCTATGGATCCGTACTTCGTCTGCGTGTACGAAAACGAAATAGAGAGGAGCATAGTAATAATATTATGTAGGAGAGGAGTCAACGAAATTTCGTTCGTTCGTTTGCGAAGTTTCGTTTCAGAGAAAGAGAGTAGACCCCCAGGAGTGAGAGAACGCCAGCAATCCCCATCTTCGGTAGAACGTATATTGTGATGCATGCCAGATACAAAACTATCACTATATGGTCACTTTAGCTATCATGTAGTCGTTGCGACTGTTGAACTCACTTGAGTTTGCTCGCAGTGATGTTGTAAGTGCCAGGAGTGAGTATGCGCCAGTTGTCCCCGTCTTCGTGAGACAGTATAGTGTGATGAATGCCAGACACGGATATGATCACATTAGATATCATGTAGTCGCTGTCTTCGGCAGAGCGTCTAGTGTGACGAATGCCAGACACGGATATGGTCGTTAGCTAGACTGTACCTGATACGACTGTGGAACTCACTAAGATTTGCTAGCAGTGATGTTGTAAGTGCCAGGAGTAAATAAGCGCCAATAGTCCCCGTCTTCGGCAAAGCGTATAGTGTGATGAATGCCAGATACGGATATGGTCACTTTTGCTATCATGTAGTCGCATAGTGTGTTAAATGCCAGATACAGATATGGTCGCGTTAGCTAGCCTGTGACTGATGCGACTAAAGAACTCACTTGGGTTTGCTCGCAGTGATGTTGTAAGTGCCAGGAGTGAGTAAACGCCAGTAGTCCCCGTCTTCGGCAGAGCGTATAGTGTGACGAATGCCAGACACGGATATGGTCGCGTTAGCTAGACTGTACCTGATACGACTGTGGAACTCACTTAGATTTGCTAGCAGTGATGTTGTAAGTGCCAGGAGTAAATAAGCGCCAATAGTCCCCGTCTTCGGCAAAGCGTATAGTGTGATGAATGCCAGATACGGATATGGTCACTTTTGCTATCATGTAGTCGCATAGTGTGTTAAATGCCAGATACAGATATGGTCGCGTTAGCTAGCCTGTGACTGATGCGACTAAAGAACTCACTTGGGTTTGCTCGCAGTGATGTTGTAAGTGCCAGGAGTGAGTAAACGCCAGTAGTCCCCGTCTTCGGCAGAGCGTATAGTGTGATGAATGCCAGACACGGATATGGTCGCGTTAGCTAGCCTGTGACCGATGTGACTGTGGACGAAACCGTGGACGCCTTTGTGAACCTGAGAACAGTGACATTTCTGTAGTATCTATACTAATATTTGGGTTGATGGATGTATGGATGGATGTTTATTACTCAATCACGCCAGAACGGCTAGACGGTGGCACTTAATTTACGTGGAAGAAGTCGCCTAAATTAAGTGACTCCCGCGGGAACTCCTCAATTTTCCTGGAATTAAAAGTAGTTTATGTCCTTCCTTCATTCAATCTACCTCTGTACCAAATTTCATTAAAATCGGTTGAAAATAGGGCGAGAAGGCGTAGCAGACAGACATACACACTTTTGCATTTATAATATTAGTATGGATTAATAAGTGCACGGCATAATATCTCGCCAACAAACTGCGTGTGTAGTTTGGCGAGAAACATAACTTTTGTATTAGTTTTTACGAATAAAAAAAAATGTTCTCAGCCGCCAAAAAGATAGCATGGGACAGTACATACCTCCTCAATAAACCGCAGCAACGCCTCTCTGTTGTCCTCCCAATAAGTGGGCAGATCGCTTGCGGGAGGGAACTTCAAGCAGCCTAGCTCTAGCGTGAGCTCCATATCGTTGGTGTAGAGGTAGTTCCGATCATTCTTGCTAGCATGGGACAGTACATACCTCCTCAATAAACCGCAGCAACGCCTCTCTGTTGTCCTCCCAGTAAGTGGGCAGATCGCTTGCGGGAGGGAACTTCAAGCAGCCGAGCTCTAGCGTGAGCTCCATATCGTTGGTGTGGAGGTAGTTCCAATCTTTCTTGCTAGCATGGGACAGTACATACCTCCTCAATAAACCGCAACAACGCCTCTCTGTTGTCCTCCCAGTAAGTGGGCAGATCGCTTGCGGGAGGGAACTTCAAGCAGCCGAGCTCTAGCGTGAGCTCCATATCGTTGGTGTGGAGGTAGTTCCAATCTTTCTTGCTAGCATGGGACAGTACATACCTCCTCAATAAACCGCATCAACGCCTCTCTGTTGTCCTCCCAGTAAGTGGGCAGATCGCTTGCGGGAGGGAACTTCAAGCAGCCGAGCTCTAGCGTGAGCTCCATATCGTTGGTGTGGAGGTAGTTCCAATCTTTCTTGCTAGCATGGGACAGTACATACCTCCTCAATAAACCGCAACAACGCCTCTCTGTTGTCCTCCCAGTAAGTGGGCAGATCGCTTGCGGGAGGGAACTTCAAGCAGCCGAGCTCTAGCGTGAGCTCCATATCGTTGGTGTGGAGGTAGTTCCAATCTTTCTTGCTAGCATGGGACAGTACATACCTCCTCAATAAACCGCAACAACGCCTCTCTGTTGTCCTCCCAGTAAGTGGGCAGATCGCTTGCGGGAGGGAACTTCAAGCAGCCGAGCTCTAGCGTGAGCTCCATATCGTTGGTGTGGAGGTAGTTCCAATCTTTCTTGCTAGCATGGGACAGTACATACCTCCTCAATAAACCGCATCAACGCCTCTCTGTTGTCCTCCCAGTAAGTGGGCAGATCGCTTGCGGGAGGGAACTTCAAGCAGCCGAGCTCTAGAGTGAGCTCCATATCGTTGGTGTGGAGGTAGTTCCAATCTTGCATGCCACCCGCTAGCACGTACCTGGTCGTCAAAATTATTTATGTATATAGTATTTATTTATTTATTATGTATATTTAGGGTCACTGGTAGAGATCTCTTATAGAGATCAGTGCTTTCTTGTCCACGATATTTGTATACACGATACACTGTTTTTCTACATATTTTATAACATTTTGGTACAAAAAAAATTTAAAAAAAATGTTTTACATCATCATCACCAGAAATTCGCACCGGCACAGCACCACACCCCACAAATCTTCCAAATTACTCTCCAGTCTCAACGTACGTTTTACTCCGGCACCGGAGCATCTTCAGGAGATGACTCGACAATGCACGATTGCAAAGTCACGAAGTCTTTACTGACCGCACATCATAGATTTAAAATGGTCTCGCTGGCGCTTACAACTAGATACCGTCGGCGTACTAGCAAATTGCGGCAATTGACTTGTGGCCAGAGCTAGCACATGATTTATCTATGTGTTAGTCTCGTAGCAACAGATGTTTGACGCTGACAAGTTTACGCTTAGTTTTACGCTCACGCACACAAGTATCTTTTCAAATAGTGAATACACACTACGATAATAAGTTGCCGCAAAAAAGGAGCTATTGTTTTTAGGAAGGGCGGTATCTAGTTGAAAGCGCCAGCGAGACCATTTTAAATCTATGCCGCGCATGTGCCAAAGAATATAAAACGAAAAATATATTAAAAATATTTTCTAAATTGAATATCTTAAATTGTTTCTCACCATTTAGCACCATTGGTGATGCCTTCAGGGAATCTGTCGTCACTTCTGTCGTTGCATGGCCGTCCAAGATGCATCTTATGATGAGTCTATATAGAATAAAATAAACAGATATCGTTGAGCTTTCAGAAAGCTGTTTAGTTGTTTAAAAATGCAGACAAAGACTGATAATTGTCATCCAATAAAAAAAGTTAAAAAAAAAAGTCTAAGTTCGATAACTTTGCGAACTTTGCGTTGTATACATGAGCGAGATGCACGAAGAGCGAGGTTCTCCAAGTCCAGTTTTCATTTCAAGGTTGATATTATGAGCTTGGTAGTTGGAACTTGAGAGGGACATAAGACTAGTTGGAGTTTGAGAGGGACAGACTCACATCAGAGTACACATGAGCGAGATGCACGAACACAGGGTTATCAGGAGCGAGGTTCTCCAGTCCACTCTTCATTTCAGAGTTGCCATTATGAGCTTGGTAGTTAGAACTTGAGAGGGACATAAGACTAGTTGGAGTTTGAGAGGGACAGACTCACATCAGAGTACACATGAGCGAGATGCACGAACACAGGGTTATCAGGAGCGAGGTTCTCCAGTCCACTCTTCATTTCAGAGTTGCCATTATGAGCTTGGTAGTTAGAACTTGAGAGGGACATAAGACTAGTTGGAGTTTGAGAGGGACAGACTCACATCAGAGTACACATGAGCGAGATGCACGAACACAGGGTTATCAGGAGCGAGGTTCTCCAGTCCACTCTTCATTTCAGAGTTGCCATTATGAGCTTGGTAGTTAGAACTTGAGAGGGACATAAGACTAGTTGGAGTTTGAGAGGGACAGACTCACATCAGAGTACACATGAGCGAGATGCACGAACACAGGGTTATCAGGAGCGAGGTTCTCCAGTCCACTCTTCATTTCAGAGTTGCCATTATGAGCTTGGTAGTTAGAACTTGAGAGGGACATAAGACTAGTTGGAGTTTGAGAGGGACAGACTCACATCAGAGTACACATGAGCGAGATGCACGAACACAGGGTTATCAGGAGCGAGGTTCTCCAGTCCACTCTTCATTTCAGAGTTGCCATTATGAGCTTGGTAGTTAGAACTTGAGAGGGACATAAGACTAGTTGGAGTTTGAGAGGGACAGACTCACATCAGAGTACACATGAGCGAGATGCACGAACACAGGGTTATCAGGAGCGAGGTTCTCCAAGTCCAGTTTTCATTTCAAGGTTGATATTATGAGCTTGGTAGTTGGAACTTGAGAGGGACATAAGACTAGTTGGAGTTTGAGAGGGACAGACTCACATCAGAGTACACATGAGCGAGATGCACGAACACAGGGTTATCAGGAGCGAGGTTCTCCAGTCCACTCTTCATTTCAGAGTTGCCATTATGAGCTTGGTAGTTAGAACTTGAGAGGGACATAAGACTAGTTGGAGTTTGAGAGGGACAGACTCACATCAGAGTACACATGAGCGAGATGCACGAACACAGGGTTATCAGGAGCGAGGTTCTCCAGTCCACTCTTCATTTCAGAGTTGCCATTATGAGCTTGGTAGTTAGAACTTGAGAGGGACATAAGACTAGTTGGAGTTTGAGAGGGACAGACTCACATCAGAGTACACATGAGCGAGATGCACGAACACAGGGTTATCAGGAGCGAGGTTCTCCAGTCCACTCTTCATTTCAGAGTTGCCATTATGAGCTTGGTAGTTAGAACTTGAGAGGGACATAAGACTAGTTGGAGTTTGAGAGGGACAGACTCACATCAGAGTACACATGAGCGAGATGCACGAACACAGGGTTATCAGGAGCGAGGTTCTCCAGTCCACTCTTCATTTCAGAGTTGCCATTATGAGCTTGGTAGTTAGAACTTGAGAGGGACATAAGACTAGTTGGAGTTTGAGAGGGACAGACTCACATCAGAGTACACATGAGCGAGATGCACGAACACAGGGTTATCAGGAGCGAGGTTCTCCAGTCCACTCTTCATTTCAGAGTTGCCATTATGAGCTTGGTAGTTGGAACTTGAGAGGGACATAAGACTAGTTGGAGTTTGAGAGGGATGGACTTACATCAGAGTACACATGAGCGAGATGCACGAACACAGGGTTATCAGGAGCGAGGTTCTCCAGTCCACTCTCCATGGCAGGGTTGTTGTCATAAGGGTAGTTGGCTACGAGCGCTCCGCCGTGTAAATTCGCCGATAGTACAAACGGTATGGAGAGAGACCAGTTCATTACAGCTTGAGTTTCAGGCTCTGGTACTTTGTTGTCCTGTAAGAGAAATAACATTTTTACAAGTTGATGATGTCCGTGTGGTTTTAAGTAGGATTTACATTGTCCAGTTTAATACTATAACTATACATAACTCCCGGATAAACTCACGTGATGTCGGAAAATGCCCGACTAGTTTCGAACCCGTTCGAGGCCCTTATTCATGAGCCTGTTCGGGCGACGCGGTTCAATAACTAAAACTACTCTTTGTTTTTCGGAGATAAATATGGTAATTCAATTGGGTATTTGCCAATCAGTCAAATCAGGTACATTTTTTTCAAACTTCAAAACGTGCCCTTAAGTATAGGATTTTGTATGAAATACTGAATTGTGACTTCATCAAAAGTCAACACACTTTTTTACTTTAATTGATTACTTTAAATTGATGCCAAAAAAAATTAACAGGTGACGCGGACATAACGCGCGCTTAGTGTGGGATTTTGTATGAAATACTAGCTGATGCCCGCGACTTCGTACGCGTGGAACAAGTTTTTTCAATTTCCACGGGAACTCCTTAACTTTCCGAGATAAAAAGTAGCCTATGTCACTCTCTAGGTCCTCAACTATACCCATGCAAAAAAATCACGTCGATCCGTTGCTCTGTTGCAGCGTGATTGAAGGACAAACCAACAAACAAACACACTTCCGCATTTATAATATTAGTATGGATGTGAAAGTGTCAAGTATTCAATTTAATTTATCTATACTTATAATAAAACTGTAACAGGTCCAATTCTGTACATTGAAGATATTTTGAAAATTTTTTTTGGAGGGCACTCATTATTTGATACTGAAGCCAAATCTGTAATTTATTTCATTTTTGTCTGTCTGTCTGTCTGTATCTTGGCCGCGCATCACGCCGAAACGAATGAATTCAAACGAAACTTGGCACGATTTGAGCCCATACTACGAGGTAGGACATAGGATACTTTTTATCCCGAAATTCTACTAGGGGTGAAATAGGGGTTGAAAGTTTGTATGAAAGTCCTTAATTTCTCAAGTAATAGGCTACTTTTTATCCCGGAAAATTAAGAAGTTCCCGCGGGAATGAAAAAACTTAATCCACGCGGACGAAGTCGCGGGCATCATCTAGTTTATAATATTAGTATGAATATGGATTTAAAATTATACAATACATACTTTAGTAGATTCATATTGGTCCGGAAAGTTTCTATTCAGGTCGATTTTGTGAGCATTTTGCCTGCCTTTGTAGCTGTCATAGTCACCTGTAAGACCAAAATTGGTGTTTTTAAAATATAATGACAGAGGTAATAGTACATTGTTACCCTAGGGATGAAAGTAACATCCCGAGGTAAACACTGTGCTTTTCATTACGAATATAAGGAAAGTCAAAATAAAAAGTCTATGAATCAGTTGTCTTTACTTTATGAATAAAGCCTATCTTTCTTCTTGTCTATGGATGAACTCGGGTATAAAAAAAAAAAAAAAAAGTCGTGTTTCATTTGAACTCCAATAAAAATTCAGTTGAAAACGATTCTCCCTAGGGCTGAAAAGTATTACTTTCAACCCGCTTCTCAGGCAACTTCAAACCTACTTTCCGTGTATGAGTAATGAAAAATAGAATTTTTAAAACATTGATAAATGGACTTGAACTGGACGTAGTTAAAATTGCAATTTTTTATTGACCAAGCCATGTATCCAACCTTAAAGGGCAAAACACACAGGGAACGGACGCGGGTCGGGCGCGGGCCGGGTCGGGTTCGCGGAGGGTTGAATTCCTTGTATTTATATGGACGACATCACACAGAACGCGGCCACGAGTCGGGCGCGTGGCGGGTGACGCTGTGTGATGTCGTCCATATAAATACAAGGGATTGAACCCTCCGCGCACCCGACCCGGCCCGTGCCCGCTCACTGTGTCTTTTGCCCTTTTACCCCCCACTTTGCCGATTGGGTAATTGTCAAGACACGACATCTATAATATAAAAAGATATATTTTTTATTTTTAAATGTTTTTGATGAAGGTCTCCTTTCTTGTAGGGGATCATCCATAAAGTACGTCACACGTTAAGGGGCAGGGAGGGGGTCGACGAAGTGTGACACTGTGTGACAAGGGGTGGGAGGGGTCACGAAATCACGAAAATCACGAAATTAGTGTGACGTACTTTATGGATGACCCCTAGACGATGAAGAACTCCCTCGCAGCGGTGAGCGCTTTGATCATATTCACCGAGATTCTCTTTTTAACTACTAGTAACGCACGAAGAGCCTGAATCGCGATAACGAAGTTTTCTCTGATTTACGCTATATATACGACTAGCTGATACCCGCGACTTCGTCCGCGTGGAATAAGTTTTTTTGATTCCCGCGAGAATTCCTCAATTTTCCGGGATAAAAAGTAGCCTATGTCACTCTCCAGGTCCTCAACTATACCCATGCCAAAAATCACGCCTATACGTTGCTCCGTTGCGGAGTGATTGAAGGACAAACCAACAAACAAACGCACTTTCGCATTTATAATATTAGTATGACTTCCAAGGATCAATGGTTGGACCAGTGGTCCCCGCGCCCAACACCTCGATCGAGATTGATCATCCTATTGCTACGGTCTAGCCATATCACCTGCTCCCGTGCAATCTTTAAATAAAGCACACTTACTGACTCTCGCCCGCTCGTACCCATCAGGGTTCATACTCGGCATCAGATGCACCCTGGTGCTGTTGAGGATGCTCTGGACTCTAATATCCCCCCTCTTGTACTCTTGGCAGAGATACTTAGCCAGTAGAAGCAGCAACTCTCTACCCACTACCTCGTCGCCATGCATATTTGCGATGTATTTGAATTCTGGTTTGCCTGTTGAAAAAAAACGAATTACACACGAAAACTAGTAATAAAATAATAGTTCTGTCTACAAAGGTCGTCTGGAACAGATCGCCTTAGGCGATAAGACCGCCTTTGCATACTGTCTAGTCCTATTGGTAGTTTTAATGTCTTCTTTATTTCCGTGTAGGTACTTGTGTGCAATAAAGATTTAAATAATAAATGAAAAATTTAAAAATGCCACGACAAACTGCAGCGTTCCTTTGATAAATAATTAGAACCTCTCAGAAGTATACTTGCGTATCTAAAACAAAAACCGCATCTACATCGGCCCAGTAGTTTTTATGAAAAATGTTAATCACGGTTATAGCACCCACTTGTTGGCCAGAGTGGTGGACTATGGCTGAACCCTTCTCAATCTACAGGTGTCTCCTACTTTGTAGTTACCCGGCAATGGGTTGAAATGATAACAAAAAAATTAAACCACGAATGCAGCGCAGCTACGTGAACTTAGGCCATAAAACACATCTAAGAACCTTTTGAAAAGTTAAATATTTATTTCAAACAAAAACTGCTATAGATACGAGTATATCATCCCAGTAATTTTTCAGATAATTTCATACGTTTCATGATTGATAATCGACCGAGCGAAGCGAAGGTCTCTGAGTCTACTTGAGTGAATTTGCACTTGTCCGTCCGTCCGTCCGTCTGTCAGAGCCTTATAACTTCTGAATTACTGAACGTAATTACTTCAAATTTAAATATAATATGTAAACCGATGGCCTCCCACCGAATATGGCTTAAAAAGTTATAAAAACCTTTATTTCAGGGGGGCTCTCATATAGAAGCGAATGCGAAGTAAAATATTTTTTATAGCGTTACATAGGGTTGCGGTATATCATTTTAAAGATAATTAGGAATAGAGTCCAAAAATATATTTTTTTAAATTTTTCCCCTAAAATTGACGAAATGGGGGGCTTTCAAAGTGGCGATTTTCTAACGTCCAAAGTTGACCTCAGAACTCTCAATTTTCTGAAAGGCTGAGCCTGAAACTTATCAATTATTTGAATTATATCCTGTACATGAACAACAAATACTAAAATTAGATAAATATTATAAGGAAACGAAATTATTTAATTTTTAATGTGCTTCAGTATTATTAACAGAACTTTACAATTATGTCAATAGATGGAACTCTGTACAAGTTTATGGATACCGCGAGGCCTCAGTTCGGGGCGAACCACTAGTATCTAATTTCATTGTAGTCAATTGAAGGATTAAATCGCTAGGGGATATGGTTTTACCTGTGGAATCTCCGCTCCAGAACAGACATGTTCACAAAGTTTATTGTTAAAGTTTTTTGAACGAGATTTAAAAAGGTGACTTACTGACTATATGACGTATAATATTATGTATGTATTATGGATTTCGTTAATGTATTAACTAGCTGATGCCCGCGACATCGTCCGCGTGGATAGATGTTTTTTGGTTCCCGCGGGAACTCTTTAATTTTCCGGGATAAAAAGTAGCCTATGTGTTATTCCAGGCTATAATCTATCTCTGTGTCAAATTTCATCCAGATCCGTTCAACCGTTCGGCTGTGATTGAATAACAAACAAATCCAACCATCCATCCAAACTGTCGCATTTATAATATTAGTATAGATATGTTTGTTTTGACATATTTTTGATGAAAAGTATACTAGAATTTATATTATGGTTACATTGAATAAAAAAACTTGGGACTTACCAGGTATATGGCTTCCAGGATTCTCCGTAATCTCCAATACATAAAGTTCCCGACCCTCAACGGATTTCCCAATGCTGGTCAACCGGGTGATGTTCGGGTAAGCCTCCGCTAGCTCGTGGAGAAACTTCTCCATCTTCACATAGTCGTGGTGGGTGAAGTCTTCTGCGGATAGACCGTCGATTGGGTGACGAGCGATCCTGTTACGCACTGATGATTTGCTCAGGGGTAAACCTAGATGGTACGAATTATTGAACAATTTGTACCAAAAAAAAATTAATTTTCTACCATTTTGGTACAATTTAATTTCATATGTTTATATTTTTTTCTTATTTTTCTACTTATCTATATCAGGTAATGTGGTGATGGTTTCTAGTAAATTAAACTAGGTGTCCCTTAAACATTTTTCAACTTTTACATGCCGTTTACATGTTTAGTCATCTAAGCCTTTTAGGTGGTTGTTATTGAAGTTGTTATTTAAATAATTAACATATTACAAAGGTGACTAAGAAAACGTTAGGAAATGATTAAGTTTATAAAAAGGGTAACAGAAAAAGAGGAGCAAATCAACAGTGAGTAACATAAGAGAGAAAACCCAACACCAAAAATAAACAGTTTACGTAACCGATAAAGGAGGCCATGTTTTAAAAAAAATAAGCAAGCAGCCAGCAGAATGAAAAAACCAATTTATTAAAAAAATAAGATTTTTATAGCATTACCTAAACTAGTGTTTAGGTATTGAGAGTTTACACCACATGGCATACAATAAGAACACGATACTCTTGTCATAAGCAAGTCCAAATCTTATGGACTACTCAAGTCATACTATATCGTCACTATCATATCCAGATGCTATTAGGTTAGCAGTGAGTTAGCATTCTATCGTTTTCTCTCGAGTGACTGTAATCAAAGAGGAAAAGAGATAAACCTCTTTTTATTATCCTAGCATCTGGAATACGACGCGACGCGACGCGACAGTATCAAACCTTAGCTGACCCTTCACGTAGCTACATGGGCCGTAAATAAGTTTGTAATTTTTTAGCTGTCAGTGTACGGGCACGAAATTAGCGACGGGGGAGCGACGGCGACAGCGGGGCGATGCGATTAGTCGGAGAGCTGGCAACGAATTTCGGGAAGAATTTTGAAAAGGTCTGATAACTAATAACTTTATAACCGACAAAAACGTCAGGGATTTTTTTATGAATTCTATAAGTACATACTAAATTTAAAGATAAAAAATCAAGTAGCCAAAAAAAATTTTTGGATTTTTTTTGCAAATTTTATATGCTGCGCAGTATCGAAATAACCGCAAACGCTCTACCAGACTGGCAGGACTGGACTCGCCAAATGACGAAATTATATTTTTTCACAATTTCAGCTTGCCTAAAGGACCTTCCCGAAATTCGTCGCCAGCTCTCGGACCACATCGCCCCGCTGTCGCCGTTGCTCGGCCGTCGCTACTTTCGTGCCTGACGCCTCAGTCGTATCGCATCGCGTAGATTTTGTCGCTCACCTACGAGTTACGACAACGGTCCATAGTGTGTCATTTATAGTTAAGAACTAATAAATGCGATTCCTTCAAAGCAAAGAGTTCGCTATAGTTTTTTTACCACCACCACATATATGATTTAATTTATTTTAACGTTTACACTATCGTGAGTGATAATCCGTTAAATATGCATGAGTTTGTACATTTATTAAATCATTATAACTATAAATATATCACCGGTTGTAACTCACTTGTTTTTCGGAAACTGCCAGACTAGTTGCCGCGTCGCGCGAACAGGCAATGGATAAGGGCCCCGGACGGGTTCGAAACTTATCGGGCAGTTTCCGACAAAACAAATGAGTTACAACCGGTGATATATTTATGGTTATAATGATTTAATTGATGCACAAACTCATGCATATTTAACTGTCATAATACAAGGGTATAGGTATAATAATAATAAACCAAACAACAAACAAACATAAAAATTAAAACTGCCGTGGATTCCTGGTATTAATTTTATTTCAATAGTTTCAATTTCATGATAAATTAGTTATTATTTATACTTAATTGTTATTGATCAATTCAAATACTACACTCATACGGAGCGGAATACTCTTAGAAAGCATTTTCAGAATTGGGCAAACTAGTTATTAAAATAGGGATGATGCCTATATCAAAAATAAATTATTTCTATCTGATTATATTAAATATCTTCTTCCAAAATGTTTAGGGTCTAGGGTCTTCCAAAAGACCTAAAATTCACATCCTCGGTTAGTTTTAAGTTTGATAACCATTTTAAAATATAGATTAAAGAAAAAAAGTGCGTTGAAATTTGATGACGTCACAACTGTGAATTTAATAAAACTTCCATACTAGAAGTGCGTTTTTAAGTTTGATAAAGAGTTGCTGATTTGATTGAGTTGTCATCATCCCTATTATTGTTAGAATTAAGTATATACAAATTGTTATTACTATCTATTATAATTGAACTAGAATAATATGGCAGTGTAATTATATTTGGACTAGTTACTTAGACTTTGGCAGTAAACGCTTATTTTAATAGATCCTTTACTAATAATACCTACTTATGAAAACATCACGTTACAATTTTATTGCTGTTTTTAATGTAATATATGTATAGTATATAATATTTACATATTACTTCTATTATACACCGAAATATTATAATATAATACTTTAATTTTCTTTGATGCAAGAAATTATGTACCTACTCTAACCTTACCTCTCTAGAGAATGCCCGCAAAATTATCCACGAGAATTTTCGATAAAAATAGTAGTCTATTACTCCAGATTCCCGATTGTGTAAGGTATCACAATAGGTAGGCATAATAGTAATCGTTTGTCAAACGAAATAATTCGACCTGTTTAAGGAGTTCAAAAAGTACGTCAAAAGTATGAACTCCTTAAACAGTTCGAGTCATATGTTTTAAGCTGTGAAATGATTATTATTTACAATACAAAAAATCACATAGATCCGTTGCTCCGTAACGGCATTACGCATTGATAATATTATATCACCAATGCGAAACAATCCTTTTTTAAATATAATTGTTAGGAACAAATTACTACCAATAATATAATAAATATTATCATTGTTAAACATGTCATATATTACAACCTACTATATTTTTAAACACAGTAATATAATACACTGGTTCATTGGCTTATTATGACTTGGCGCAATAACACTTGCAGGAAAATTGCTAAATCCGTTGTCCTGCCCCTGGGCGGCTTGCAGGTATTAAAATTGACAGTTGACTCCTGCAAGTTTTATTGCCAGTTCAATACATAATAGATGATGTACCATAAACCCATGAGTTAAGCACGATTTTACACCAATGAGTTAAGTACGACTCAAGTCAAACGCGCCGCATCGAATCGTCATTTCACATGCGGTAAAGGAAATTAAATTGTCCATACATGTATTTAAAGTCCATATTTGCATGGACATGCAGATGCTTACGAAAGCAGCCGAACGTAGCCGAATGTGTTCCAATGCGTGTTCCATGCAATGTGGACTTAAATACGTATGTGTAAACACTAAACACTTTAATTTCCTTTACCGCATGTAGAATGCGCTGCGGTGCGGTTCGATGCGGCGCGTTTAGTGTGAATGGTACTTTAAAATGCCTATTACTTCGTTCGCAATAGAAGGACGAATATAATACAGCCATGGCGTTGCCATGGTAACACAGGGAAGCCATTCAAAGGTTTTTCTCTTTGACATTGTAACACAGGGAACGCCACTCAAAAGTTTTTCGCTTGCCTTTTATTGACATTCACCGCGTTACCAAAATTTAACTTTAAGCCCTGGTGTTAGAGTGCAATTCACTTATGTACAGGGTTAGAAGAAATATGGTCTAGTTCCATGGCAGTGGTTTATTGTAAAGGAAAATGGATCGCATACCATTCTGTTAGAGTTCGCAATTGATCTACCTTTAGCACCTAGAGAAGACAGTAAGGCCAGTTACAGTGCTCCACCGACCGTCAGTGCGTACGTCAGTCGCGCTTGTCATATGTATGAAAATTCATAAACCGTACAGTGCTAGACCGACCGTACGCACGCGTATTTTGCTACGCACTGCGTACGAGGACCGTCAGTCGAGCGCGTGCGCATGCGTACCGTCGGTCGACTGACGCGCTATTTGTAAACGTGTAACGTGTATTTGTAAACTATTTGTAAACGCGTCCATACGTCTACGCCACGACTTTGTCGCTACGAAAAACATGAACCTTATCGATACTGAAAGCGACTGTACACGTCCGGTCAGTTTACTGGTACGCAGAGCACTGAATGATACAAACAACGGTCGGTCAATGCGCATCATCAGCACCGACGGTATACGCACTGACGGTCGGTGGAGCACTGTAACTGGCCTAAGGAAAACTAGATCGTATTCCTTTGCGTAGAGTGTACCTACATCAGTTTGCTCTCAATAAAATTGTAATAACAGTAGACGTTAAACAAAAATTGAAAATCGACCTTATACCTTAGTGACAGTAAAGTTTAGTACGTTAAACAAAAAATTACCTTATGTCTTTGTGTTAGAGTGTACATGTTCGCCCTCTTTGCAATAACAGCAGACGTTAAACAAAAAATTACCTTACGCCTTTGTGTTAGAGTGTACATTAGTTCGCCCTCAATATGAGCACGAGAACGAAGTGCAACAGCAGCCAGCAGTGCGATACGGCGACGGCCGCGTTGCCATGGTAACGCAGGTACTTACCGTCGGTGAGAGTGCGCGGGTGACGGTGTACCGTGAAGTTCAATACGGTGGGCACGTCTGAAGTCACCCTTACAGCCACTGGTGGTGGTGTCGAATACCTGAGAGATAAAGTTATAAATTTGAGCACGGAACCCAACAAAGCGATTATGTAAAACCTGCATCAATCATTGTTACAGTCTCAATTGTTTTGATTGGCTGAATTTATGGTGTTTTTTCTGCGTCAATGGATTTTGGCCAATAGTGGAAGAATGTTAACCAATCCGAGGTTATTGCGATCGTTACACTGTAGCTGTCATTTTTAGACAATCGTTCTACTGGAAATGGCTGTAAAAGGCAGATTAGAATGTAAAAAAATAACAAAATTAATCTATACTATAGGTCTACCAGAATCTGATGGCAAAAAGTTACACCGTATACTGGTACTTTTAGGTGTATTTTTTGCCATCAGATTCTGGTAGATATTATAAATGCGAAAGTTTGGATGGATGGAAGTTTGTTACTCAATCACGCCCGAAAAGCTAAACGGATCCGGATGAAATTGAGCACAGAGATAGATTATAGTTCCAAACTATAATCTATCCGTATTCCAATAACACATAGTGTTCAACATAAATAAGCAACCTTTTTCGTTCGCAATGTCACTGGCACACTACACGACACACCACATGAAAAAAGAAACTACATTGTCACAAAATATTATAATTTAGTAAGTATGTATTCTATTGCGGCCGGGGATTGTTGGAACAATCCAATTTGTGAATAAGTTATATCAAAGTGCACTATCTGGACTCCTGAATTAAAAATTAGTTTTTTGAGTTCCCGCGGGAATCAAAAACCTCAATCCACGCGGACGAAGTCGCGGGCATCGGCTAGTAAATAATACTGCTTTAAACGATGGTAGTGACCCCCCTGATGGCTAATATCCGTGAAGATTTGGTCGAAAGGATATTTTTTTTTCAATTTCAATTAATTTTCTAATACATATATTGAAATTATAGTTTACTTACCCAGCCGCCACCGCAGTAACGTTGTACTGTCCGGGTAAAAGCATTCTCCAGTAAGCGCCATACTCGGTTGTCCTCACCGTGTGGTTGATGCCTTCTACAGTGATTTGAGCGTTCTGGAAAAAAGTCGTCAAGTGCGCGTCAGAACTAGAGTTGTTCAAAACTGTTATAAATCCATAACACGCTACGGACTATAAACTATAAATTTTTAACATGTTTTTAAATACGCTATGTTATAACGCGCTTGTTATAAGAAAACGTGCGGGCGGCCGGCAGGCGCGATATGTCTTGCAACACGCTACATTTCGTAACACGCAACGATGACGTTCACTCACAACAGCGCGTTACGCGAGACTAACCAATATAACCATTGGCCAGCGGCAGCGCGCTACCGACAGGCGGGCGCCGTTAGAACATTATTAGTGTTATTACGTTACGACTCATCACGAGGCACCGCGCGCGATCGCGTGATATTCATAACGCCGTAACGTCATGGCGGCTCCTCACATAACTCGTTATCCCGTTATGGAACAATAACGCGTTATCATATTGCGTTACGTGTTATATTAACCACCTCTAGTCAGAACACGAATAACGTAGGGTTCCGTACTATTCTAATGAACAGTATAATCTGCCCAAAACAATATTTATCTGTTAGATAAATGCCAGAAGAAGGTCTTTGTTGTTAGGTATGTCAGAACTTGGGTTGCTTGATGATATCCGATAGCGTTAAGAGAACTCTAAAATGTTCGGAAAGGAATAAACAAAGACTTCAACTGACACTCTTGCTTCATCTAGTACAAATCCTCACACATCAATTTTTGTCTGTTTGATGAATGCCAGTAGTCTTTGTTGTTATGCCAGGTCTTGGGCCCCTTGATGACAACCGCAAACGCTAAGAGAACTCTATAAAAGGAATAAATAAAGACTCACTTTGGCTGGCACCCCAGCTTCATCGAGCACAAATCCTCACACTCCAATATTAGTCTGTTCGATAAATGCCAGAAGAGGGTCTTTGTTGTTATGCCAGATCTTGGGCCGCTTGATGACAACAGCAAACCCTAAGAGAATATAGAGTTCTCTTAGGGAATAAGGGAATAAATAAAGACTCACTTTAACCGGATCTCCAGCTTTATTGAGCACAAGTACTCGCACTCCAATATTAGTCTGTTCGATGAATGTCAGTAGAGGGTCTTTGTTGTTATGCCAGATCTTGGGTCGTTTTATGACAGCCGCAAACGCTAAGAGAACTCTATAAAAGGCATAAATAAAGAGACTCACTTTGACTGGCACCCCCGCTTCATCAAGCACAAATCCTCTCACTCCAATATTAGTCTGTTCCATGAATGCCAGAAGAGGGTCTTTGTTGTTATGCCAGAATTTGGGCAGCTGGTCTGCGGTTGGGTACTTGCAACAGGACAGCTCGAAGGTTACCTCGAAGCTGTTAGAATGGAGGTAGTTGAAGTCTTGCATACCACCTACAAAATAAAAGAAGGACAGCATAAAGAACAAATAATTTTGACTTTCGAATGAATAATTATTTTAATAAAAATCTTTGATTTTTCAATACGTCCATTTTAATCCAATTGTATTATATGACAGAAACACACGATTGGCTACAATTTTCTCGATACGAACAAGTTTTCAAAGATTACTTCCAAAATTTTGATTTTTTAAGTTTTATTTGAATACGGTTAAGAGTTTTCCTGTATTTTATTATATAAATAATTTAAATAGACAAAAATATTACGCGAATGTAGCGTTAAATAACTCTAGTTATTTATAAAATGCTATATTTTGTTAGAAAGAAAGAAAGAAAAACAGTTTATTCAACAGTGGTGTCACAGACAAAACTAGATACAATTAATGTAACACTTTAGTCTGTGACACCACCCAGAAAGGGTGTACAGCTCAGCATTTTGCCTTGCGTCATATGCTAAAATGCATACAAAGCAAGGCGCTGATTTTCAGCCGTGACCCCGGGTGACGTCACAGTTACAACAATAACAAAACCAAAAGTTGGAAAAGCAAAGTTGAAAGGAAGCAGTAAGTAAGCAGTCATTTCAGAAAATAATCATAATAATAATTATATTACGTATAATATTCGCTATAGTAGAGTTAGTAAGAAGTAATACATATGTATTAAGTAAATATCTGTATAAAAACATACATGCAAGTAAAAATACACACATAATTGTATAACATATACATAATATCAAATCACTGATATATCGGCCGCAATATTTTCAAACTCAATCTGTTTAGACAGTAAAAATCTTTTTAACTTCTTGATAAATGAAATTTTAGTCCGGGAATCGCGTATCGGGGGAGGAATATTATTCCAGCATCGGGTTGCGGCATATTTAAAACTACCCCTGAAAGCGGCAGTGCAGTGGTGTGGGACACTTAGAATCTTACGCACCCCTCTAAAATGCTCCCTACCCTCGTACATCCTCCCTAGCTTATCATATATATACGGCGGTTTACCATTCATGTTACGTTATCTCCCTGGCGCAGTGTTGAGCACTGTTGTCTTAACGTGTAGGTCCCGGGTTCTATTGCCAGAAGGGTCAATTTAGGAATTTATAATTTCTACATTTTCTCTCTGGTCTGACCTGGTGGGAGGCTTCGGCCGTGGCTAGTTACCACCCTACCGGCAAAGACGAGACGACCAAGCGATTTAGCGTTTCGGTACGATGCCGATGTTGAAACCGACTAGGGGTATGAGATTAATAAGACTACCATGCCCCTAACAGATTACCTTAGACTGCATCATCACAGACAGGTGAGATCGCAGTCAAGGGCTAACTTGTAGTGGAATAAAAAAATCCATACTAATATTATAAATGCGAAAGTGTGTCTGTCTGTCTGTCTGTCTGTCTGCTACGCTTTCCCGGCCCATCTTTTCAACCGATTTTGCTGAAATTTGGTATAGAGGTAGGCTATATCCTGGGGAAGGATATAGGCTACCTTTTATCCCGGAAAATTGAAGAGTTCCCGCGGGAATCAAAAAACCTTAATCCACGCGGACGAAGTCGCGGGCATCATCTAGTAAAAAATAGACTAGACTTGTAGTGGAATAAAAAAAAAGTTAAGCGATTTGCTTTCTCGTTCCTAATTCGAACCACTAGGATATGGAATGGCCATCCGGCTTCCGTTTTCCCCTCCTCTTTTAATTTAGGTACCTTCAAATCAAGAGTGAATAGGCATCTTCTAGGCAAGCGCGCTCCACCTTAGGCTGCATCAACACGTGCAAGCAAGTCTGATTGCAGCCAAGCGCTAGCCAAAAAAAAGCCTTTTCGACTTGTCTTACTTGTGGCTTGTCTCACTTGTGTCTTTTCTTACTCGTGTCTTGTCTTACCTTGGACAGAGTACCAGAAGGCGCCGTTGGTGACGCCATCCTTGAATTTCTCGGGTAAGCACACATCGCCGCGGCGCATCTCCTCGTGCCGAGACGCGTACACGTCCGCTAGGTGCTTAAACAGAGCGTCGTCGGGCGTTTGGCTCTCGACGCAGCATTCCTCCTTGCCACTGGAATATCGAAAATATTTCCTTAGTTAATCTTTTAAACTGTGCTAAGAGTACCTGGCTTAGCTCCCAGGAGACATATTGGAGATAAGTTTTTGTAAAACGTTAACTAATTGAAAAATCCTAAAGGATTATTATCGTAAAGGATTATTTGAACGATAGGAAGGCATGGGTATGAATTGTTCCAGCGGCTAATTATGTAATTGTTATAATTATAAATCTAATTGATTTACGATATTTGTGAGATGGTGATAATAAAAAAAACCGGCTGAGTTTATTCAAAAAAAAAATTCAAAATTCAAATGTTTTTTATTCAAATAAACTTTTACAAGTACTTTTGAATCGTCAAGTGAATCTACCACTGGTTCGGAATGCGATTCCTACCGAGAAGAACCAACAAGAAACTCGGTGGTTGCTCTTTTAAATTATTATTACAATTATTATTATATCAATGTGTACATAAGTAACCGCTGTCCTTAACATTGCTGGAGCGATCAAATCCAAGCTCCTCTATCATTTACATAATCTTCAGCAGTATAATAAGCTTAAATGGGCTCTTCTCAGAGCAGGGCGCGCTTGGAACCCTCGTAGCTTTAGTTTTAAGATACCGTGGTTAATTATCACCATCACGTCTTATACTTTGTAAACGTGACGTTCAGAAGCTGTACCGTGTGCTTGCTATGCGAAAGGACCTGGGAACCCCCCGCATTATTATCCCAAGAAAACCCCTGCCATTATGTGATTAATGGAATGGGGTCACGACCCTCACCAATGGGGAATACGACGCCAAGAGATACCTTGCATCATCATAAGGGTAGCTGGCAACGATGGCTCCACCGTGCAGGTTTCCAGACAGAGTGAACTGCTTCGACAGAACCCATCGCATGAGCGCCGCGGTCTCGGGCTGGCGGCCTCCGAACAGGTATTCGTCGTCATTCGTCTTGTTCTTGTCGAATTGGTCCGGAAAGTCCCTGTTCAGATCCTTCTTGTTTGCGTTGCTCCTGCCAATGTATTCCTTGAGGGACTCGCAGTGACCTTCCTGAAAAAATACAAGAATGACTCAATTAGGAATTGGAGACAGTTAAGCCTCCTCTCACGTCAAACTTTTCATTAGTCTGATAATCGGTCCGATAATTTCGCTGACTTTTATTACCGATTTTGTGACAAGTCCGAACCTTTCATTTCCCACCGACAATTCGGATCGGCCGAGATGCACCGATTTTTTTTTCGACCGACTTTTTTGTAGGATAAGGCGTTGTAATATATATATGTTTCATTTATTGTCCACAAAAAATCGGTCACCGATAGTCTAACGGAGCTCCTAGCACAGAATTGCGTGCCCTAGGATCCAAACGCCGACCATACGAACGTCTAACGGTCTGCGCCCATAGACGGCACGCACACGGCATGGCACGGGATTTTCATGAGACGAATAGAAATTTAACAACAATAGTATGACAATAAAATTGAAATTTCTCTAGGCACTAGCGGTATGCTTTATAGAGCTTGAAATTTTAATTTTATTCATACTATTAAGTTATATAATTTCTAATTGTCGCGGGAAACATCCCTGCCGTGCCGTCTATGGGCGCAGGCCCTTAACCACTATCACCTTTTTGCCTACTACCTATTAGGTATTACTTAGTAAGGCGTCTTATCAAATAGGTTATAGGTTTACATGTTGTGGTAGGTAACTAAACCAGAATAAAGTATTGAATGTTATTGTTGAAATGCCTTGAAGTTAGGTCAAAGTGTATCAGTACGTAATTGGTACTGCCCCAAACTCAGGGAAAGATTACTTTTATCAGCTTATCGAGGCACGTGAGAAGATATCGCTTGAAATGGATCATGGATGCCGCATAAAAACAATTGGGTATTTGACAACAGCTACACACACTTATCAGACTCGGTGACAGCATCGCTAGTAGGTATATATATTACTAGCGGTCCGCCCCGGCTTCGCACGGGTAGCACTTAGTGTACCTACGGGCACGAAGCGGTAGCGGGGCGACGGCGGTAGCGGGGCGATGCGATTAGTCGGAGATCTGGCGACGAATTTCGGGAACAATTTGAAAGAGGTCTGGTCTCTTTTACCGACAAAAACGTCTGGGATTTATTTTTTCGAATTCTATAAGTATAAAATTTAAAGATAAAAAAATAAAGTTGCCAAAAAAATGTTTTTTCAGTTTTTTTTTGCAAATGTTATATGCTGCGCAGTAGCGAAATAACCGCAAACGCTCTACCAGACTGGCAGAACCGGATTCGCCAATGAACGAAATTATATTTTTCCACAATTTCAGATTGCCTAAAGGACCTTCCCGAAATTCGTCGTCTCGGACCCCATCGCCCCGCTGTCGCCGTCGCTAGTTTCGTGGCTGACGCCTTAATCATAATAGTCCATACCCAATAATAGCCAGCGGGCACTGGGCAGCACGCCAGGTTTTACATTAGCTTAGCACTGCGATATTCTGTTGCGCTTTAATTTATTTCTATGATATCTAAGATATTCATCTGAATTTAAAAGGTGTAGAAGGCGAATATAGCCTATATTAAATACTTAAGATGACCAACCATTTTATTGTGGTAAGGATTATTACAATGCCAGTAAAAACACCTTCGAAAGTAAAGCTTTGTTTTAGACCAAATTTGAAAATCATAAAAATTGTTATTGTGAGACAACCTTAAAAGATAGATATATTATATGCTTTCGCGGACTTTTTTTTAGAACTTTTTGAGAGGAATAATTCCGCCATACATTGTTTTTGTATAACTTTTACTATTTACGGAGCGCACGCCACGTAAGCTATCAGAAAAGACTACTTAATTCGCATTATTGCAATTTTCGTAATGATCTCTAATTTCTTTGAAAATAAAATATAGCCTATGTTACTCGCTGATAAAGCAGCTTTCTATAAGTGAAAGAATTTTAAAATCGGTTTAGTAGTTTTTGAGTTTATCCATTACAAACAAACAAACAAATCTTTCCTCTTTATAATATTAGTTTAGACAAATAAAATAAAAACAAAAACACCGGGCCAGATAAGTAACTGTATAGGATTTTGTATGACATACTTGAGGAAATACTGAATTGTGACGTCATCAAAAGTCAACATACTTTTTTACTATAATCGACAATTGAACATGATTGTCAAACGTAAAATTAACATGAGACGTGGAAATAACGTCTCATGTTACAGGTCCTCCATTTAATAATCATTGAAAAATAACTGATAAATGACTAGTTGCCAATTTTCCAATTTAGGAACAGTTTTTATAGATACCAGTAATAGGTGTGAAACGTCATAATACTTTAGTGAAAGTACACAAATCCTTGACTAAGTTGTTATTCATACAAAAAATTATACGCTGTTAATTTTTTTACTAAGAGTAGTAGGTACACTGTACGGTTTTATCAGTCAATTGCTTTACTAAATAATTGGTTGCTAACTACTTACTTAGTTAATTTTTCTTTTTTTTAATAAACTTTTCAAATTACGAGGCTCC
Source organism: Erebia ligea (assembly GCA_917051295.2). Lineage (NCBI taxonomy): Eukaryota > Metazoa > Arthropoda > Insecta > Lepidoptera > Nymphalidae > Erebia > Erebia ligea. The sequence goes on from OU785228.1 coordinate 17,416,605, forward strand.
ATCCGTCCGTCCGCGGCTTAGCTCAGACGCTATTAGTACTATAAGCTGTAATTAGGCATGGGTATTATACATATTAATCACGCCAACAAAGTGATAAAATAAAATTTGAAAAAAAATTTGTTTGGCGTTACATTTTTGCCTGTATGGTGGGCAGCCTCCCACCACCACCAGACTAGAAACAAATTAAGTAACTACTCGTAGGTAGTTAGTCGCTATAAATTTCAAATGAATCGAGTCGGGGCCTCCCACCTATAAAATCAGAGTTTTTAATTATTGTAGGTCGTCAAAATATCAATTAGCTTATCCATTACACAACTTATAAATACAGTTGTATGAACCACGCACATTAGTGTAAATTATAATTTAAGTATGCACTTAATTATTAGATCATAGAGAAATGCGCACATTGTGGACTGGTTTAGGAAATTGATTGATTGAACTATGAAATTTAAGAAGTTCACACAGGGAGCATAAAAACTCAATCCACGCGGACATAGTCGCGGGCATCAGCTAGTCTATTATATAAAAGGAAAAAGTGACTGACTAGCTGACTGATCTATCAACGCACCGCTCAAACCACTGGACAGATCGGGCTGAAGTTTGGCATGCGGATAGCTATTATGACGTAGGCATCCGCTAAGAAAGGATTTTTGAAAATTTAACCCCTAAGGGGTAAAATAGTGGTTTCATCTTATCCTGCGGACAAAATGGCTGGCGAAAGCTAGTATTTAATAAAATAAAAGAATGTTTCTATTTTCAATATTGTATGAATATACTTTAGTGTAGTACCACTAATATAGAAAAGAAACATGTTAATATTTAATGTAATTTTCCTCCATGTCCTATTCGTTTTTTCCTCCCAGTATAGTATAGTCAATATTTATACATTTACGTATACATTTAATAGCTGTAGTTTTATTATTAGCATTTATACCGTTTGTTATTACCGTCTAAGTAACTGGTAGTAGTTAGGATAGTTATTGAAAAAGACGAAGACCAGACAGCAATTAATAGCAAGTGCATGTGCATAAATACTGCAATGACCCCTATTATCAATGCATGCTGCGTTGATAACAACATTGACAACATTCATTAGTATGTTGACAACTTGACAACATAAACAAAATTTTCCAATACTTAAGTAAGTAAACCCAAATAGCTTCTTTCCTGTGACTCCATCCATGAGAACTCAGTTTTTTTAAAGATCCTGTAGAAATTTCTCAAAATCTTCTTTATTTTCTGAGTGGAGTCTATGTCAGAAAATCGACATTATAATAACATGCAGTCTTTATTTACTGCTGTTTTAACTACTTAACTGCTGAGTTTCTTGCTCACTCTTCTCAGGAATCTTCATTCCGTATATTCCGAACCAGTGGTAGAGTCCAAGTGAGTCAAAATATTTTCCTTCTTGGAATTTATAATTTCTGAATTTTCCCTGATCTGGCCTGGTGGGAGGCTTCGGCCGTGGCTAGTTACCACCCTACCGGCAAAGACGTGCCGCCAAGCGATTTAGCGTTCCGGTACGATGCCATGTAGAAACCGAATAAGGGTATGGGTTTAATATAACTGCCATGCCCCTAACTGGTTAGCCCGCTACCATTTGAGACTGCATCATCACTTACCATCAGATTGCAGTCAAGGGCTAACTTGTAGTGGATAAAAAAAATGTATTTTTTATTTTACAGCATAAATACTTACCTCAATTTGAAATATATAATTTTTAATACAATACTTTTTTGAGTAAGTCATTGAATCTACATCTGTGTAAATAACTACAGCAAATAAACTAAGTATTTGTAAATTATTATACACTTTTTTACTTTTAGGTAAGTATTTGGTATATAATATTCTTTTTTTATGTACTCATAGTACTCACTTAATAGTTAAGTAAGTAGTAACAAAAAATATTTATCAGTCTTTATAAGAATATTGGATATTACTTATAATAATGTGGGATAACTTATTGAACTGATAGGCCTTATATTATTTTGAAAGAACAGCCATTGAAAGATCTGGATTACAAGCAAGATAAGAGAATAAAAGAGTAGTTACTTAACTACCTATCTAGATAAGAGATAATCTAAGTTGTAAATAATATAATCTGCACATGCAAATTATCATGACAAATCAATAAAGCAGTAATGCACAATTAATCTTCATCGATTACATTTATTTTAAAAATTAACGTCTGTATGTTTTTTGACAACTGTTGTTGTTGGAACTTTAGATAGTGGCGATCACAATAGATCGGCAACGGTCTAAGTGATACCGGGTCTCGTTTCAGAGTCCTGCAAAGCCACATTATCAAGAAAGAAGAAGAAGAAAAGATGTTTGTTGACTATACATTTGGGCATTGTTCATATGAATGAGTTGTAACTGTAAGTAATTTTGCACAGTTGTTGCTAACAAGTCTGTGAAGGTTTCTGCCATAGTACCATCAACATACAAAATGTGGAAAGTGCAAGATGCATAGCAATACACTGGGCATTAGCTAGGCATCAAACTAATATCTTACTAATATTACAAATGCGAAAGTGTGTTTGTTTGTTGGTGTGTTGGTTTGTCCTTTAATCACGTCACAACGGACCAACGGATCAAAGTGATTTTTAGCATAGGTATAGTACAGGACCTGGAGAGTGACTTAGGCTACTTTTTATCCCGGAAAATTAAGGAGTTCCCGTGGGAATTTAAAAAACTTATTCCACGCGGACGAAGTCACGGGCATCAGCTAGTTACTTATAAATGCGAAAGTGTGTCTGTTTGTTGGTTTGTCCTTCAATCACACTGCAAAAGAGCAACAGATTAAGGTGATCTGGAAGAGATTGACAAAGGCTACTTTTTATCCCTAAAAATAAAGTACCTAATGAGTTCCCACAGGATTTTTTTAAAGACAAAGTATCAGGTATTGTCTAATACAAAAGAAACATTAAGCAAATGCTACTTTTATAAATAATCTATTTAACTCTTAAACAGCTCTTAAAGATAAGCAGGTAAGTACATAAGTATGTACCTACTTAAATAAATTAAATTAAAAAACCATACTCACTTTACTTGCTTCAAATCCATCAGGGTTCAAAGATGGCATCAAATGAATATCAGTAGTATTTACTAGTTTAGTGACCCTGTCGTCTTTCCCATAGTTCAATAGCAAGTATTGGGCCAAATATATCATCAACTCACGCCCAACCGATTCATCTCCATGCATATTCGCCACATATTTGAAGGATGGACGGTCTGGGTTCACATTCTTAACACCTTCACTGATTTGAATCACAAGAAGTTGACGTCCTTCGACGGATTTCCCGATCGAATATACTTTAGCAAGTTCCGGGTAAGATGTCTGTAGTTTATCAAATAGAGTCACTAAATCCTCATATTTCGTATACTTGGGATTCTGTAGAAAGGACTCATCGTCCTCGATGGAGCGTGGCACGCATTCATTAATTGATAAAGTAAATATCACAAACAAAAACTTGTGCAACGAAATCATTTTCGCGACAACCGTCCATTCGATATTAATTTTCTACTTATAACAAGTTTTGTAGTAAACAATTCACTCGATTCGCAATGCACTCATTATGCACGACTGATATGCATTGCTAATTAAACAGAAATAAGAATACAAAGTGTTTATTCACAATAATCTCGTTCACAGAGCACACCCTAACATGATACAGCTGACGTAGGAAATGAAAGCAGTGAAAGTTGTCAGTTGTCACTCGACAAAAACGTTCATTTGACATTTGACACTGACGTACGTTTGAGGGATGTCGAAAAGAAATTTGATTCGAGTTGGCTTGATTTTTAGTACTATCGATTCTAAAACACTTGAATAGAACCAATAAGACCAATCCTCGGAGCACCTTCAGGAGATGTTGACTCGACAATGCACGATTGTAAAGTCGACAATCGTGCATTGTCGAGTCAACATCTCCTGAAGATTCTCCGATTTCGGATTGAAACGTACGTTGAGAGTGATTTGGAGGATTTGTGTGGTGGTGTGCCGGTGCGAATTGCTGGGTGGTGGGTGTTCGCATGCTATTGGTGAAGGACACGCACTGTACCACATAGATTTGTCTACTGTGGCGGATTATAGCGAAATAAGCTTCTCGTTCATTCATTATAATGAGTAAAGAATTAGTAGTACTTCCTTCGTCATTGACTTGAACCAAGTCATAGTCATTTGACATATTTTCATTTTCACAACTTTGCGGGCGATTGTGAGACAGTAACAATGATTGATGCAGGTTTTACATAATCGCCATGCGGGTTAACTTGTCAGTTGTAAATAATAAATTCAGCGATGCCATTGATACGGCAATTGCCGTTATATACGGCAATTCGAGCACATAATTTCAGATGATACGGTATACGGCAGGTGTTTCATTACCGTATAATAAAATACGGCAATCCAATTTTGAAATTTTTGAATCGATTCACAAGGTTAAGGACATCCCAATTAAAGTCGTAGATGGGAATTCCCGTGCTTAAACTATGAAGTCCATAAAGCAAGTTTGTGGTTTTGGCTGTGGGTTTTGGCGTCTCTATGGCGACCATCGACATAGAGATTTTCGGTTTGTTTCCTTTTTATTAAAGAATTCCTACTTTTTTTCTATTTATTTCCAAAGTTTTTTTTACAAATAAAATAACAATACGGCAATTTCATGATTTTTATTTCTAAATACGGCAATCTGAAGTATCAAGTACGGCAACTCTATCAAACTTGATGGGAACACACTACACAGTATGACAGTACACACTTGTACTTGTCTCTGGCAGTCAGTTGCCAAACATTTCATACTCGTGGTGGTCGTGTGTTTTCTTTGATTTTTGTTATCAAATTAATAAAATCGAACGAAACAATACGTTGGGATAATCATAATTAATAATCGCTATCTTATCGTATGCTAACAATAAATATAAGAGATAAACCACGAGGACCTTAAAACTAACGTGTTAAAATGTGCTACTTTTTGTTCTAAAAGTGTTTACAGTATCAATTTGTAATTTATTCTGGTGACTGGTGAGGAAAGATGCCGTCGGGACGAGAAACAACGGTGTCCATACCGCTTACGCCAACGAGATCTGATCTTTATTGGAGAAGGATTTTCACTAAGGTAGGTATATTACTTTGTCCTACTTTAATGTTTGGTCGCTTGTAAAACGGACTGTTTACGTATAGTTACGCATTGTTTACACTGTTGCTGTAACTTTTGTGAGTGAAAGTCTTGGTGAATATTCATGAATATTGGGTGTAATGCCCAAATTGACAGCATACCTACTTAATTGATGCAAGTATCTGCCTGAAACCGTTAGAATAAACTTCTAACGAAATAAGTACTCACTACAACGGTAATAATTTGACTGGTTTAAGGTTCATTCAATACTGTATATCATCATCAGCGTTACAGGCCTCTCAGGACCTGCTGCAGAAGATCCTCCAACCATCTCTATCATTTGGGCTCTTATTTTATTACTTAATACTCTCACTGAAATAAAAACCTTTATTACAAAATAAAAATGTCAAGTGCTTTGGCATTCTTAACAGAAAGTACCTATAAAAACCCTATATCACACCCTATCCTCCACCACTCATTCCGATATGTCCTGCCTGGTACTTGTATTAAGTAATATAATTAAATATCAATCACAGATTTTCAATCTGAAACTAGTTTTCCAAATAATAAAACCCATAATGGTAACCAAGAGATGAGTCACTGTTGGTTTGCTTTTCCATGACTAAAGACATTGGTTACTTAAATAAGATCCATGAATAAGACTTTCCTTATAATAATTGAATTACTATACAACTTGATGTTGTATTTATCATTATGAGTATCACTTCATATTCAATTTAAGTACATTTAAACATGGCAGTGATGGCCTGGCAGTTAAAGGACTCATTTCACAGGACAAAACCTATCACATGTTTGGTTTAACATCTTACTCATATGAATAACAATAGACTGATAGCTTGGTCCTGAGTGATTGACAGACAACCTACGCCACAAATGGCTGAATAGATTTGAAATTTTGAGACAACATTCATTGTACTAAACAACAAATTTTTGACTAGTTAAGTAATAAATAAATAAATAAAGCCTTTTTTCAGATATTTTATGATTTCTTGATCTTAACTAAGTATTAATATCCTGCACTGCCTCAACAACACCGTCTGATTCCAACATTTTCCACGCCTCTCTGTCTCTAGCTGTTTGGAACCATACAGTACACCTGTTCGGTGTTCATCCATGTAGATATTTATTTATTTATTTAAGTACTTAGGTATATAGTTGTGTGCATCATCTAGTTACTTACTTAAGTATAAAAGCCAATTTCCACCATGCCAATAATAAAATGGATTAAACACGGGATTTATCAGTAATTGAATTTCTGATTGTAGAGTAATAGTTATTGCATAAATTCTGCGCTGCAACATTCCACAATCTTTCATGCAGTCATACTCATATGTTAGCGTAATGTATTTGGAGAACTGCCAAATTCTTTGCTGTTTTGTAAAAATAGCATTAAGTCAAAAGTCAAAGTCATAAATATTTATTCAATTTAGGTAGGTACACTACACTTATTGACGTCCAGTTACATAAAAATATGATGGACATTAATAAATTATTATTGATAAACCACTTAACTACTTAGTTACTAAGGAATTTATTAGGAAAATCTAGCTCAGGAAAATACTTAAAAATGAAGTGCCTCTCTAGTATTAATAGTAGTAGTGCCTATCTATACCTATCTAGGCTCACGAATATGCAGTGATGGGAGCTGTGTCCCAGAAGTTAAGAGACGCGTTGCAATGGCGAAAAGCGCCATGACACGTCTAACCGGAATATGGAGGAATCGGGGTATAAGCAACACCACCAAGAGTCGTCTGGTCCATGCTTTGATTTTTCCAATATTCATGTACGGAGTGGAGACATGGACCATAAAGGTGAGAGAAAGGCAAAGGATAGACACGTTCAAGATGTGGTGCTGGAGACGCATGTTAAGGATTCCTTGGACAGCCAAGCGCACAAACGCGTCTATCCTGTCACAGCTAGGGGTACAAACGCGACTTTCCTCCATATGTTACCAACGCCTGCTCTCTTACTTCGGTCACATCATGCGACGTGGGAACGACAGCTTAGAAAAGCTTATAGTGATGGGCAACACCGAGGGCAAAAGATCGAGAGGCCGCTCACCAACCAGATGGTCAGACCAGCTGAGGGACTCCAAGTGCAAATTTCACACCATTGCAAGACTGGCCTCCGATAGAACCCGATGGAAAAATTTAATCCGCGCAAGGTTGCAAAATCCCCAGGACCACGATCTTCAGCAATGAAGGAACGACTGGAGAGAGAGAGATCTAGTACTTATTGTATGCATTTTTAAATTTCAATACATTTTGATGTCATATTTACCTATACCCTTACAAATCTGTAGGTATGGCCATACTTACTGTCGAGAAGTTTGATGCAGGTATTGGCTATTACTGGGTTTAAGACTTACGTCTATTTCTATGAACAGCAACACACTAGGATGTTGCTAATGTTGCCTTTGATGGTGGCTAGTGTTTTTCCAGGGTTGTGTCGGGTGTTTACTGTTTGCGATGTGTTTCTACTTTGTGGTCTAGCATTAAGGGTTGAACAGACAAAGCGCTACGGGAGCAGCACGTTAGACAGCACGCGCGCGTATGCGTGTACGATTTGTAATACAAGAAACTATACTAATAACTAATGACTCTATGGAGAAAGAGGTCAAACGCCAATAGTCCAGAAGACCAAAGCCTTTGAACGATGATGACATACAGATCTTAGACATGGTCCCTAACTATAGGCCTCATAAGTCATAAAAAAACTTAGAGGTAGTTTCCCTAGTTAACTAAATAATCAAATCAGAGATGGGATCTGTAGAAGAACTAGAGTAATCCAAATAGCTCAATCCGTTGGGATTAGCTCTCGACATACAAACTCTCCATGTCAATTGTCAACGTACATGTTACGCGCGAAAATATGCTATTCTGTTGACTGAATTTGTTGTGGGCTCTTCTCAGACCAGGGCGCGTTTGGAACTCTCATAGCTTTAGTTTTAAGATACCGTAACTGACTATCACCATCATGTTTTATATGTACTTAACTAGATGATTCCCGCGACTTCGTCCGCGTGGACTAATTTTATTTCGATGCCCGCGAGATCATAAGTGTACACTGTACAGTGCACCTAATTCGAATAGTTAAATTAATATTGATTGATTTTGCGACGAGTCCTGCGGTCAACTTCAGACGTGACGTGATTGCCGCCAGCCTGGGCAGTGGCGGCCCTAGGGGGTGGCGAGCAGGGCAACCGCACGGGGCCTCGCTCTTGTAGGGGCCTCGCGCCCTCACGCTACAGGCAAAAGTCACTAGGTGTTAATGTGTATTTGAATCACTTGTCCGCCGCGTATTACGAAACTCACAATGTGCGAGTGGAAGCATGTAATGGCATTGGTTACTAAGCTAGACAGCCCTCTCTGGAGGTGCCGGAATGGTGCACACATCCGCGCTAGGAGGCCCCAAAGAGCCTTATAGTTTTGCCGAGTCCTTAGGTATAAGAGTAATTTGAAGTTAAGTAAGTATTTTGTTTTTTACTAACATAAATTAAGTGATTGTTACTAACAAAATATGGGCTGAAAACAGTTGCCTGCAATAAAAAGTTTTTATTTTTATTTATTTTAATGGTCAGACTCAGTACTCTTGCTGCTTGCGTCGTATTATATCCCGCTGACCCGTTGGCCTAGGTGAGCGACAGAAGCGACGTCACGCAACGCGATGCTATACGACGCTATAGAAAATGACAAACTTGCCTACGCGACAGCCGACAACGTAAGACACGTGAAGGGTCAGCTACTGTTTGATACTGTCGCGTCGCGTCGTATCGAGTCGTGGTATCGCGTTTGTCGCTCACGTAGGACGATGGGTGATATATCGGCGCGAACTATGTTGAGAACATTTCTTCCTGCCTCTTTCACACTGACGAAATTTCGTGCCAGTCATGGATGTCGGATAAATGGATTTCGTACTAGAATAAAAACTGAGTAGGTCACATAAATTCCTCACAACATAAGGGTCTCGCAAATATCTACCGCCCGGGGCCTCGCAAATCGCAATGGATAAGGCCGCCACTGAGCCTGGGTACCTTTCCACCGCGCCTGGTGGGACCGAAACTTTTTGACTTTGAATCTACAACTTACTTCGCAATAAGCATCGTAATGGACTAATGGTACGACCTACTAAGAACTAAAATACTCATATCACAGGATGTCTATTCAATTCCTGGAGAGCTATTTGATTTGATGACTAACCCATCATCCTGACACTTGTAGGGTATCCATCCATGTAACGTATGACTCACAATAATTGGTAATTCGACATAGTTATTGATTACGATTGTAACTGTACAAACTGGTACATTAACACCTAATTACTAGGTGACGTGGTACCGCATAAAACGCTCTAATGAAGCAACAATTCCAGCCCGAAATCTCTAATTGACCTTGACTGCGATTTCACCCGATGGCAAGTAACAAAACAGTACTGACGATTTTATGTAAGGTTAAGGACTAGATACTTTTATGAATTAAACACTACAACCCTCGTGGCAGAAGTAATTTTATTAAATTTTTTAAGGCACGTTATAAATTTATACTAGTCGTTCGCCCCGAACTGAGACCTCGCGGTATCCATAAGATATTTATAACTATCTTTACGTTCATAGACATCAGTACTATCAGTAGACTATTTTTTTTATTCCACGTAAGATGGTGCTAACGTCTATTATTTGTAAGCACAAACGAATAAACTTTTACAGAGCGCCATCTATTGACATCATTGTGAAGTTCTGTTAAAAATACTGAAGCCAAGGAACTTTAAACCAATGAAGCTCATTAAAAATTAAATAATATCGTTTCCTTATAATCTTTATCTAATTTTAGTATTTGTTGTTCAAGTACAGGACATAATTCAAATACTTAATTGATCAAGTTTCAGGCTCAGCCTTTCAGAAAATTGAGAGTTCTGAGGTCAACTTTGGACGTTAGAAAATCTCCACTTTGAAAGCCATTTCGTCAATGTTAGGGGAAAAATAAAAAAATGTTTGAACTCTATTCCTAATTATCTTTAATATGATATACTTACCGCAACCCTATGTAACGCTATAAAAAATATTTTACTTTGCATTCGCTTCTATGAGAGCCCCCCTGAAATAAAGATTTTTATAACTTTTTAGGCCATATTCGGCTGGAAGCCATCGGTTTCAACAGTTTCAACAGAACTTCACAATTATGTCAATAGATGGCGCTCTGTACAAGTTTATGGATACCGCGAGGTCTCAGTTCGGGGCGAACCACTAGTTTATTTAAATTTGAAGTAATTACGTTCAGTACCTAATTCAGACGTTATAAGGCTCTGACAGACGGACGGACGGACGGACAAGTGCAAATTCACTCAAGTAGTCTCAAAGACTCAGAGATTCGCTTCGCTCGGTCAATTATTTGTTCTATCCAAAGAGTTTTTACAGAGTTCAAACGTCACAGACTAAAACTAGGTACATACAATATATATACTACAGATACCACTCCATCCTAAATGTCTGAACTTATTTCTGTGCCTAAAGTTAAGGTCGGTTCAGTTTCACATTTTTTAATAGCATGTATGTGTAACAAAATGTGGACTTATCCATACTATTCATAGTATGGATGAGTCCACATTTTTGACTTTAGTAACCAAGTCAAAAGGCTAAAACACAAATAAGTATTTCAAAAGTATAAACCATATATAGACATAATAAAGGTACTTGTATGGATATTCCGTCGAAAACTGAACTTCTAACTTCTCGCTTTCGAGATGTGAATAGTTAACGTCATTTCGTCAGTGAAGTCAACTTTTCACGATCTCAATAAAACAATGATGTTTATTAAAAAATTGGTTGCCTGTAAAGTCGGTATACGGGCGAAAGTTTTACGTGACAACGACTTTGAGTGGTAAAATAATTTTAATGTGAATATTCATTCGTATAGTAGGAAGAAGGATGAAATCTCTCTCACTCTCTCTCTCTCGCTCTGTCTCTCTCGCTCTTAGGCGGGCTAACTGTGCTCGAGTGGAAGGGACGCGTGCCTTTCACTTTTTATGTCTGTCTCTCTCGCTCTTAGGCGGGCTAACCATGCCCGAGTGGAAGGGACGCGTGCCTCTCACTCGCTCTCATTGTGAGCGCATAACGTGAGCGGAGCGTAACGCAGTTTCTTGAAGTGTCACCCGGCAAACCAATTTATAAGACGTTGTCACGTCAAAACTGAGAAAACAACCTAACGCTCATTACGTAAACGTTTGATAAAATGAATCATTGAATTCAGTGTCTAATGATTGTGGCAAATTCATTAATAAAAGTGGTTCGATCATTGTTGATCAAGATCATGCCTATTGAGTTTGAGTGGGCACGATAAAAATACTTATGACTGGTTTTTGGGGCAAACCGAGAATATATTTCCCGTATGAACAACTGTGTTGTTGTGGAATGTTATTTAAATTTTAAGCACGTAACAGCTGAGTAACTCTTTTTGCTACCAATTTACTTGTAGGTAAAGAAAATCATAGTAAATTATATGAAATGTAATTATTTATTTCACGTAGGACAACTTGTGCAACTTATGATAAGTCGTAAGAATCTACCACCGGTTCGGTTCAACTGAGACGAACCGGCAAGAAATTCAGCAGTTGCTCTTTTCATAAACAGAAAAATGTTACACAAAGTGTAACATTTTTCATTTTTTTAATAATAAACAATGCATACGTTACGTAACAAGTATTACACTGACTTGTGGGTTGCTGGATGCGATGCCGGTTGCTTCCATGCAACTTTGTCATCGAGAAAATCATCAATAGTGTAATAACCTCGACTTAACTGATGCTGTTTAATAGTCTTTAAATTTATGCGACGGCAACTCCAGAAACTCTTTTGGTACCATGTTATAAAAGCGTACACTCGACCCCACAAAAGATTTCTGCACCTTGCGCACACGACATATCGTGTCATAACGCAGTACGTAGATCCAGTAGCGTGCACGACATAGAGGCATTATAATATTATTATGTAAGCATTGCTAACCCTAGTTAAAAGTGCTTATTTTTCATCATGCCCTGCTTGAAAATAGGTATCTACCTAACCAATGCCTACCCTGGCTCCGAATACTGTGCCCACCACTGGTAGATTATTGCCTCGTAGGTATAATGGTTACCATTTTCGACTGCGGATGACAAAGTCCTTGTTTCGTATATATATATACGAAACAAGGACTTTGTCATCCGATTATTCAGAAATTCGATATTCAGTATATATATACTGAATATTGAATTTCTGAATAATCTGGTCTGGACGGCTGGGTTGGGTGGTTTCGGCATGACTAGTTACCACTCTACCGGTAAAGACGTACTGCCAAGCGATTAAGCGTTCCGGTACAATGCCATGTAGAAACTATGGGTTTATTATAATTGCCAGACCTCTGTCTTTTAACCTGCTAACCTGGAGACGAACCGACTAGCCTCTTAGACTGCCTCATCACTTACCATCTAGATGAGATGAGAATAAAGATATTTATACTTAAGCTGTGCCTGCACTATCGCTTACTAGCTGATGCCCGCGACTTTGTCCACGTGGATTGGGGTTTTTTGGTTCCCGCGGGAACTCTTTAATTTTCCGGGATAAAAAAGTAGCCTATGTGTTATTCCAGATTATATTCTATTGCAGACTTCACACACCTTTGGGAACACTATGGAGAAATCTCAAATGAGTTGCCAAAACAAAGGCTGTACCTACCTAGTTTATCTAAATATATAAAAGGAAAAGGTGACTCTGACTGACTGATCTATCAACGCACAGCTCAAACCACTTGACGAATCGGGCTGAAATTTGGCATGCAGATAGCTACTATAACATAGACATCCGCTAAGAAAGGATTTTTGAAAATTCAACCCCTAAGGGGGTAAAATAGGGGTTTGAAATTTGTGTAGTCCACGCGGGCGAAGTCGCGGGCATAAGCTAGTAGCTTAGTAAAGTTCTACCACAGGTTCTACCTTATCTTGGAAATGAATGTTTGTCGTAAACACACAAAATGTGTGAATCGTGCCGCTGTACACACAAGGTGTTATCTGGCATTAGGACAGCGCAAACGCGGACTAACTCACTTTAAAGCTAATATTTGAACTCTACATGCCAATTGCCTATCTATATCTATACTAACATTATAAATACGAAATGAACTCTACATGCCAATTGGCTACTTGACAGCTGTGACTATAAAATATGAAATATGTTAGATTTGGTATTTTGTAGGTTGACAATAATTATGCAATATATATTTTGCATTAAAATAAATTGTATATATTTTATTTATGCAAAACAAATTTGAGATTTTTTATCTGTGGATTGCAAGACCCAAAACGCGTCGCCATTGATTTAGCATAGTGTGACGTCACAACTCGCAAACCACAGACAAGGTACTTTTTATCTCATACAAACGTCACTATGAGGTCGTGTGTTATACCTCTAGATCGTTTTCGTTTTGTTGAGAAAATTAACATAAAATATTTCGATTTGAGCTTGTGAAAGGTTTCACGAAATGGAGTCAGGCTATACAAAAGCTGATAGTGCAAATCTGCCTAAAGTCGATTCATTTATGGTTGCAAATTTATTTGCGTGTAATCCTAACTTTTGCTCTGCCAAGTTTCGTAATGTAAAAACTTCCATGTATGTACCGAAATAAACAAAGTAATATTACTTAGGTCTCGTGTTTAAGGGCGCCTTCAAATTTGCCGCAAAGTGCCGCGCGGAAGCAGCGCGGCTGCAGCGCTGCGGTCGCGCTGCTTTGTAAATCCATATAAATAAAAAACACGCGACTGCAGCGCTGCACCCGCGCTGCGGCCGCGCATCAGTTCATCGATCGACTAGTGACGGGACTGCGCACGTATTTTTGTTCAAGTCTAAACATGAACGAAAATCAGGTAGAAGAATTTATCGATGAGGTTGAGAGTCGTCCAGCAATATGGATTCGAAGTCCGACAAGTACAGCAATAAAATCGAAAAGAAAAAGGCTTGGGAAGAAATATGCATTAAATTTATTGACAATTTCACAAACAAGACTCCAAGTGAAAAAAAATGAAGCATGTAAGTATAATATTATGTATTGTTAACACAGCTACTTTATATTTTCGTTGTTTCGTATTAAGTAATAGTAACACGGAGCAGTGTTTCTTCGTCAGAGTCCATCGTGAAAATAAATATAGGTACAACCCTATGATGTTCGAACCTCGCGACAGGAGCGCGGCCGCAGCGCTGCAGCCGCGCTGCGGCCGCGCTACGCTTTGCGGCAAATTTGAAGGCGCCCTAAGACCTAAGAAAGTGCTGTAAAGTGACAGAAAAATAATTTATTTTAATTTTATGTCATGTTTTATGAAGAAAATGTTAGATCATGTTCATTTTTGCTAGATCGAGTCTTGAGTTGATTTCTTCCTAATAACTACTAACATCAAAGTGGTCTTCACAAAGTAATATCGCATATTTATCCGATTTAAATTCCGGGTCTCGGCAGATTAACTGTAACCCCCGCTTTCGACGTTTATGACATACTATTGTAGGCATTGACTTACCATCATCGACCACTAAACCTATAGACGCCTAATTACTATGCTTCCGTAATGCAAACAATTCAGTCAAACGACTGAGGTAAGCGGGCGCGGGGTACTAAACGCTGATTGGTCTACTCAAGGTCAAAAAAATCATAAATCAAATATAGGGATGGGGTTCTAATAATTATTTATCGATATACTCTAAACATTTAAATAACTCGGTAGGTTTTGTTACACATTTAGTAAGCTGAGCTTTTCTGTATTGACACTATTATCATGGTGTATAAATGAAATCAATAGTAGATACCTAACTCGCATATCATTTAAACTACTAATTATTTTATTAACAGCTCTTGATTCTCTTGCGACGACTATTACCTAAGTGGACTTAAAAAGTTTTGATAATGAATGTTAGGTACCTACATTGTATCCCAGAAAGTCCACGCGGACGAAGTCGCAGGAATCAACTTCTATATAAATAAAATTTAAGTTACGGCATGTGATGTTGTAATAACTACCTCTAATTATTAGACTCATAGGTACATCGACCATACAATTGTATGGTCGAAGTCTCATATGATTAGAATCCCATATTCGGCAGTATATCGGAGTATTCTCGTATGTTAAAACATTTAGCCAAAATACGGAGATTTTACATTTCAATAATCTCTGCTTTAGTATTAATAATAAAGTATATTAAAATATCTAAATCATAATATAATTATACCAATCGAATCATAAAATTTACAATTTATCATTAGAACCGATATCGACAATCTAACTATTTTATCCATAATATCCAAAGCGCCCATCACTATTTACACGTGCCATTGACAACGTCTACTGACCGACCAGTTTAATGTTGAACTCCGGTGATACAAAAACGAGTGTGTAATATCTTAATACTAATAAAATTAACGTATCTTACCGGTGAAATGTTATACCATCCGCTTTAAAATTTGAGGTTTGACTGTTTTTGCCACACCACTTTATTGTACATGGAGCCATTACAATTTTTTACGATAATTGTAGTAAGCGAGCGTAGAGACGTTAACAGGTCACAGATCTGGTCGTTACTAGTTCGACATTAGTGGGCGTGGCATTATATAAGACGTATTAGTCTGATGTGTTGTCTGAAAGTGTTCGCCCTATATGCGGCGTCTATAGGTTTAGTGGTCGATGCTTACCATAGTAGGTAAATCGATGATTGCAGAGTGTTTATTATACAATTTGTCAGGATATTAATTAATTATTTTATTTATAGTATTTCTACACACGTCTTGTAGCTTGTAATTTTCACAATTTCATTAAAAAAGCTGTAAACTTTCCACTCGAAATTACTTATGACTTGGAGCGTCGTAGTTAGCTTTGTTTTATTTAGAGCTATGACGTCACAGCTAACAAATGTCACGTGACCGGCTGTTTTCGCGCGAATTTAAAATTACTGTATTAAAAATGTAATTTTTTCTAATAAATAACGCTTTTTTTGAGAAAAAAATCAGTGTAAGAGGTATAAAATGAACCCACGTACATTTTTAAGTATTTTTCCGAAAACTGTCAAATAGCCAATTGTCTATCTATTCTAACATTATAAATACGAAAGTTTGGATGTATGGATGGATGCTTGTTTGTTATTCAATCACGCCAGAACGGCTGAACGGATCTGGATGTTTGGCACAGAGATAGATTATAGTCTGAATTAACACAAGCCTACTTTTAATCCCAGAAAATGAAAGAGTTTCCGCGAGAAACATAAACCTCAAGCGATTCAACTTTCTTGGCAGCTATGATGTACCTTTTTGTTTGCGGTCGAAAAATGACAATAAGTTAAAAATCCCTCCTAGTCATACAGGGGCGTACAGTAATTCTTTCACAGTTAAGGCTGTACTGCTTTGGAATGGATTGCCGAGCGACATTAGGCAGGCAAAGTCTTTAAACATATTTAAGAGTCGTGTAAAGGAATATTATCTTTCTAATGTGCTATAGAATATTTAAGTTTTTTTTTTTTTTTTTGAATGTAAGTTTATGTACTGCTATATATTTTGTATATGTGTTTATATTTATTAATTTAGTTATTTATGTATTATTAGTATGTATAGTTTATGTAGTATATAATTATTGCATGTTTATTGTTGCACTTTCCCGCTTCTTTTTAATTTTCCTTATGAAATGGGTTGTCTGGAGGAGATCACTTTTAGTGATAAGACCGCCCTTGCGCACGTGTTGTTTTCTGTATTTTGTTTATAATTAAGTTTTTTCTTTAATTTATGTGTGGCAATAAAGAATTTATCTATCTATCTATCTATCTATCTCAATCTACGCGAACGAAGTTGCGAACGAAGCTAGAACTCAAATATTATATTTTGACCTCAAACCCCTTTGTCCTCCTTTCCAGTACGACCGAGACCATGACGGGCGAATATCATACGTGGAGCTCAAAGACATCATCGAGTCCCGGGAGTACGACCACGATCTACCAGACAATGTGGTGGAGAAGATCATGGCTCTAGCGGATAGAGACAACTCAGGGTACTTGGACTTCGCGGAATTCGTGGAAATGATGAAGCACCCGGACCTTAAGGCGGTGTTCGGACATTTTGTCGCGAGATATGTCCACTCTATTATACCGCATCGGGATCCCGTCGATACCATCGGTGAGTCTCCTTTCGAGTATGTACGCCTGGTACCAATGTTTTGATAAATTAAGTAGTACAGGTATTCTAATCTAAAAATGAACGCGTTTCACTAAACGTTCGAGTCATGTATGCACAATCAAAAGCAGGCCGAGTGGGAGATTTTTTACTACAATTTTATATGGAATTGATCGAGCCCTAGCTGTCAAGCGCTTGACAATTCCGTACAAATCGTAGTTAACGTTGAGGCTATCGAATTGAAAGAAAATCTCCCACTAGGCACCCAGCTCTGTTAGCCGAGTGGGAGTTTTTTTACGTATTCGATCCCGACAACGTTAACTATCATTTGTATGGATTTGATCGAGCGCCAGCTGTCAAGCGGTTGACAATTCCATACAAATCGTATTTAACGTTGTCGCGATCGAGTGGGAAGAAAATCTCCCACTACACATATTAAAGGCCGTAGAATTCTGAAAGCGGATGAAAGAACGACCAACAGCCGATTTGTGCGTATAATACACCTACGTACTTTGTACATGTGACCATAAACACGCTGGAGGCGCTTTCATTTATAGATTAGACGTCTAGCTGATTTTTATTTTATTCAAGCAATAAGGCATTATTTTACTCACTCGATTTGTATGAATGAAATATTTATGAAGTTGAATGCAATATAGACTATCAATAATTCACCTTCCGCATGTGCAATGCTGTGAAATTATAAAAAGATCACACTAGACTAGATATACCTATGTGCTTTTTATAGACGACAGAGTATCAGCCTTCTTCTTCTTTTGGTGCCTCTTCTATCGAAGGTTGGCGATCATATTGGCAACTTGAACTTTTGACACTGCAGCTCTAAATAATGATCGGGTGCTTTTATTAAACCACTGGCGTAAGTTCTTCAGCCAGGATGTCCTTCTCCGTCCCACGCCCCTTTTGCCTTGTATCTTGCCCTGAATAATTAATTGTAGTAAGTCATACTTAGGACCACGAATTATATGACCCAGGTACTCTAGTTTCCTCTTTTTTACAGATAGAAGAATCTCCTTCTTTTTCCCAACGCGCTGCAACACTATATCATTTCTAACTTTATCTCTCCAGGATATTCTTAACATTCTTCTGTAAACCCACATTTCAAATGCCTCTAGTTTTTTACACGAAGCTTCAGTGAGTGTCCAGGCTTCTGCTCCATACAGAAGAATGGAGAAAATAAAACAGCGTGCAAGGCGGGTGCGAAGTTGAATATTTAATTTTCTATTGCAAAGGAGTTTCTTCATCTTGAAAAAAATTATCAGCTATGCATACTAGCATACTATAAAAAAAGAGTATCAGCCAATCAGGCGCAATTTTAGTGTAATAAAAGGTACAGTGTAATTATCTCAATTGGCTGACCAGACGCCCAATCGCAATCATTTGACGCAGCTTTTTCTGAATAGGCTTGACTTCTGTGACTATATTGCTAGTGTGATCTTAGGGTGCCTTTCCACCAGATATGTGGTGTAATAGGAGCGCTTGATCTAGCGATCTAAGCTATGAAAATCAAGCGCTCCTATTGTAACTATAGCTAAGCTTAGGATGTTTGTCAAACACATCCCTATTTTAGCAACGTAGCACATCTCTGCCCCCCTAGCATGGGCCGAGACAATTTTCTCCCCGAGGAAAGGATAAATTTTTTATTCCTAAATAAATAAATAAAAACGCTAAATAACGGTGGGTAAATAGTCCCCCGAGTCTCCGTGAAATGTCAAACGGGGATAAACTTCTCCTCTCCCCTGTTGCCGTGCTCTGAGAGGTGGATAAGTAAATTTTATCTCTTGTCAGTGGATAAAATCGGGGGATAAATTTTTTATCTCCGGCCCATGCTAGGGGGGTGGTGGAATGGCACCCTTACTCTTGTAGTTTAGTGTATTTTAGTATGCAGCACGCTGTTGTGTGTAACAAAGCATTTTATTCCTACTGCACATATATATAAAGACTAATTTTGTTTGGTAGACAGGTGGACAGGATTCCACGCGGTGTCCTCAGCAGATGGCGGTACTTTTATATTTTTCAAAATTTTATTGGTGTTGTTGGTGTTTCATTGGTTTACTGATTCTGACCATATTATAGTATAGCATAGACCACCACCCTGAATGTGTGTCAATGTTGTGTCTTTGGATTGGGTCATCAGTCATGATTCAGGGGTGGCCTATGCTATTGTCTTTTTTTTTCAAAAATTGGTTTTCCATTATTTTCCAAACTTTTTTTGTTTTCATAATTTTTGTTTCGTGGCCCCGTACTGTCATCTTGGTGTTGCTATATTTTGCTACTAATAATTAGTAAAATATTGCTTAAGTCTACTAATGCATGTAAATCGGCTTATCGCATGTCTAACCGCGCATTTACACATTCGTCCTCATGCAACGACCTCAATTTACATAGACGGGCCCTGTCAAACAAAGAATGTGGGCGTATTTTACTAACGCTATCTAGTCTGAAAAGCGGGACAGCGCTATGGCGGGGACAAGGACAGGCTTATACAGGTGTGGAGCGCGCTTCACAAGTCGGACGCCCAATTTTTTTCTATGAAAATTGAAAGGGCCCATCTAGTACCTACATACCTATATATCGACACATCGATGTCCTCATGTTCGTTATTGACATGGACTGACAGTACGTCACTCGCGCATATCTTGTACACTCCGTGTCTCGAAAGAAGATCCCTAGAGGCGGCGCTAGTATTATCTGCCCCCCGATTGTGTAAGGAAATCGTAATCGTAATCGTTTGTCAAACGTATAATTCGACCTGTTTAAGGAGTTCATAGATGCCTGCACGTCAAAAAGCATGTATGAACTCCATAAACAGTTTGAGTAATACGTTTTAAGCTGTCAAATGATCACGATTTTGCGAAATGCGAATGTCTAAATGCCCCGTTTTTTTTTTCGGAGTGAGTATGGTGTATAATAGGCTCTGCTGGCCTAAATGCCCCTATCTATTTAATTCGGCTAAGTTTCCACTGTCCCCGTAAAATTTGTAACTATTCTTGTGTTAGGCGGCTCGTACATAATCTATCTAGATCATCCACGATTAAAAAATCAATGCGTAATTGACCGCTGATTGACCGTCAATCCACTCTGTACACGATCAATCTGAATCGCGATCATTGATTTTGATCGCGGATTGTAAACTGACTGATCGCGGGCCATCGGATCAGTCAATCAATCAGTCAGTAGGTACGAGTCGTTTCATATGTACAGATGCATATACGTAGGTAGTAGGTTCATAACTACATAGGTACTATATTTTACCAAAAAATTTCATTGAATTTTACTTAAGATTCAGATAACCGTGCCGGATTCAGTAAACGACAAGTCGGATCCTTATCCATAAATCATCTTCCTCGTGATTACCCAACGAATATTCATATAGTTTTTTCCCTGTATGAGAAATAGGTTGGTCTTTGTAAGTTCATTTTCCTTTTAAATCTTCATTGCACAAAAATAAAGATAAATACAGAAGACATTTTTAAAACAAGTATTTAATCAATTTGTTAAGTAAGTAAGTACCTATTTAAATAAAATCAAGTTATTTAAAGGAGTCTCGAACTTTTGCCAGCAAAAATACGGTACAGTCCCACAAACTTATCTGAGGCCCAAATTGGCAAGCAAATCGACATCGACATCATTCGACAGCCTAAAACGTATAAATAAATCGAACTGTTTATATGGAGTTCATACATGCTTTTGTACAGGCATCTATGAACTAATTAAAACTGCCCCCCAATCATGTAAGAATGGCCGATCAAAACGTTAAAGTTCGTCGTCAAAGTTTATAAACCATAACAGCATTAAATTAGAGCTCAATTTCGTGTATCCATTCTTATACGTTAGAGTATTGTTCATATTTAAACGTATAATAATGGGTACACGAAATTGAGCTCTAATTCAATGCTGTTATGGATTATTTTACTTTGACGCCGAACGATTACGTTTGATCGACAATTCTTACATAATCGGGGGGCAGGATTAAATTATCCGTCTGACAAACAATTACGATTACGATTTCCTTACACAATCGGGGGGTTGGCCCGATGGCCAAAATTGGAACTCATTTTAATGTCTGTTTAGCTTTTAACTGGGTCAGATAAGTTTGTGGGACCATGGTGGAAAACACAGGGGAAATTTAAAAAAAAGGGAAATAATTTCCAACGAAATATGAAATTAATGAGCGAGCGTTATTAGGTATTACTTATTATACTCATGTGTGATTATTTTTTATCGCGTTACCTACTACAGTGCCCGACCTTAGGTGGACATGCGATTGCCATGATTCACCGTAGCCTGTATTACCTGCCATGGCCTTGCTTGGCCTTATCACTGATAAAGCACTTCATGTCACACATTATTCGAGCTGATAAATTGTATGTCGTTAAAGCTTGACATTGTTTTCAAATATGACCAAGGCTAGGTTTGAGAATTTGAGATCCCCTGAAGAGCCAGCGCACACGGGCAAAGGCCCGGCGAAGGCCGGCACCTGATGGTAGGTGATGATGCAGTCTAAGATGGTAGCGGGCCAACCTGTAGGGGTATGGCAGTTATATTAAACCCATACTCCTAATCGGTTTCTACACGGCATCGTGCCGGAACGCTAAATCGTTTGGCGGCACGTTTTTTCCGGTAGAGTGGTAACTAGCCACGGCCGAAGCCTCTCACCAGGCCAGACCTGAGAAATTTCAGAAATTATAAATTCTCAAATTGACTCTGCCGGGAATCGAACCCGAGACCTCCCACGTCGTCCAAAGTCGTAATTAATTCATGCTGGTTGTTTAAAGTTACTAATTTTATTCTAGAGTGTAAACAGAAAATTCGACCAAATAGGCGAATATACCCAGTCCGAATAGAAGCTATTTCAAACCAGTTAATAATAGTACAAGAGCTGGTGACACAAAACCAAAGAGCGCAAGTGACAACGTCGACCCAAACAGAACCTCCGATGCGTGGGTAATGAGGCTGATGGTTCCTCATTCTACTAGTAAAACTAATTGATTGTATGTATATTAGTATCCATTATAGTATTAGCACAGCCTAAAGAATTTCATACAGTCGGTCGACGGAGACGTCTAGAAAAATAATCCTGAGGGAAGGTCAAGAGAGGAACTAAACCGACCGGCAGAAGTTGGCAGAACCAACTTTTATTTTATTATTTGCTGATTTTTATCAGGGTCAGTCGTTCAGGTATTTATGTGCTAAGATCGTAAAGCCGTCCGTAAACACAAACAAGGGTTTTGTCTCATTGTATATGTATAATTACGCTATAATGTAAGCTAGTACATACAGTAAGTAGTGACCCAATAACTTAGATGTTAGTGAAGGAGCCGTTTTTGCACCTAGTTGACCTAAGGCTTTTATTACTTTTTCTATTTGTCATATCATCTTGAATTTCAAAATAATAATATTTATTCCTTTGAAAAGATCGTCTGCCATCTTAAATTGTAACAATCCAAAAATTAAAATGATAATTATCTAAATAATCTTGTAATATCAGTCTATAAATGAGGACAACACGACTAATACATAATATAGTATTTAAGTTTGTGCTGCTGGTCGGACAGTTTCTACTGAGTCGTGCTTTTCACAACCCACACTAGACGTTTCCATTGGACGACTGTATGTATATTTAGACCATGAAGTATGTTATATTATAATAATATGCATTATTGCTGTAGAGCCAGACGCGTCTAGATGCATTTTCATGTGTGGTAAACATAGTCACGTCTCATTAGTTAGTTATTATCTTCTCTATTGCTCAAGCGTAGTAAATAAAGAATCCTAAACAAAAACTACCGCTTATTACGATGCAACATTATAGTGTAGGAGCTCACATTTTAAATTCACGTAATATAAATAAAATTATTTAGTTTCATTTAGGATATTTAACTTGTTTCACTTATGATATGTCAGGACTCAGGACTCTACCATCGCAAGACTGCAATATAGGTATATCGAAATTTTCCGTTTTGAAATTGTGCCTAGATATACCTATGTGCTATTAGTCTGAAAGTAATCATATTTATATAATAAAAAAAGTATGTTGAAATTTGATGACATCACAACTATACATATATACCAGCAGCGCGTTTTTAAGTTTGATAAAGAGTTGCTGATTTGTCGTCACCTCTATTCAACCTGTTTTCTTCCTAATTCGTAGGTCGGGCTAGGTCGTTACACCCACATATATTTCTAATATTTCTATATCTGACCTTGCTACGCCATGAAGAGCCCATCTGATTATATTAACTGAATAATTTGAGGTCAGCTTTATGCGAGATGTCATCTAAAAGGAAAAATATAAGTCAAGGGCTTGCTATTCGTTAAATTAAATTAAAGCTAGATTATGACAGTCAATTAGAGGAAATTAATAGCTTTTTTCAAATTGCAATTAGATAACTTAAGAGTTTATATAATTACAGGTTTAAGACCGTTTAAAAAAAAGATTAGCTTTCCCTAAATGGTCGGTCAAAATTGACAAAATGCGAATGATTGAGGATTGAACGATTATTGTTATATATCATAATGGATGTTATAGTTTTCTTAAAACTATTGACGTGGTGCATTCCTGTTTAACCAATGTTAGTATTCTGCATTCGAGAAAATGCAATTACGCATGCAACTAATCGCATTAGAGGTCTGCTGGCGCCAATCGTCACAAATCCTTGCATTTGATCGCGCTGGGTCGCCGTTAGCCATAGTAATTTGCAATATTTGTCGTTGAAAGGACGTATATAACGTCCCTTGAGTCCCGGTCGTGTGAAAAATAAAAATTAATATTGTCATATAATTTGTGAAAAAACTGTGGAAAATATAACATTTTTCTGAATATTCTCTACAATCAGTAACGGTTGTCTAAAGAGGTCGAAAGTAAATGGAGTTACGTCATTAAATAGTATGAAATGATTACCTTAGGAAATGTGTTTTTAATCGTTACTCTAAATGTGTTTTTTATCTAACTGCCCGAAACATGTGGCATAAGACGTGTAAACGGACTGACAGTTGTACTGTGTATAATAATTTAAGGAATAACATAAATTATAGGCATACGGTGATTAAGTTATATGTGAAGAAAGTTTTGGATTACGTCAAAAAGATTATTGAATATTTTGGTATGACACTCCTAAGTTACCTACTTAAAATATATTATCGGTTTATATATTCGATTTTTTAGATAGATCATATTTAATAATAAATTTTCTTCCATTGTCAAGTAACTTAATTTTATAATAAACTAATAATTTTAAAAAAAATTGGCAGTCATAGGGACTGCCGATAGGAGTGAAAACGAATATTTAAAATTTATAATTTTTATTTAATAAAAAATAATTAAAATTTAAAACAGCTTAAAACTTTGAACTAAAAGTTTAATTACGAATGTAGTATATTTATAATTAAGACCTTTTGTCTTCGTAACAACGCGAATCCACAAGTTTACCACCTACCAAAAAGTGCCCAACGCGGCTAAAGAAGTTTTCACTTCAAAAACATTAAAATAATTCCTTAACTTGATAAAATACTGTAGCAAATTAACATTAATTCATTCATCATTCAGTCATTTAATTATATTAACAGTTAGAATCCCCTGAATTAAGTCAGGTAGTTTTATTACACCAACTGTCGCGTGGTTATCCAAGTTACTGCATTATTATGTACACAAGCCTGTCCTTGACCGTAACCATTATCTTCCACATCACATACATCATCATTATATGTATATCATAAAAGTTTAATGCTATCATTGAGCCATCCTTTTTAGGGTTCCGTAGCCAAATTTTTTCAATTATTTGTAGATGCTCAGGGTTAAAGGTGATGGGTTAATTGTTGTAAGCTTATCTAATTGGGCATGTAGTTGCTGATAATATTACGTTTACTAGCGCTTGTTTTGTTAATAGATTTATTATTAACTACTGCATTTTTATGTTTAAAGAGTTTAGACTTAGGATATTTAAGTAATATTATAAATGCGAAAGTTTGGATGTATGAATGAATGGATGGATGGATGTTTGTTACTCAATCATGGACGGTTAAACGGATCTGGATGAAATTTGGCACAGAGATAGTCTGGAATAACACATAGACTGCTTTTTATCCCGGAAAATTATAGAGTTCCCGCGGGAACCAAAAATCCTCAATCCACGCGGACGAAGTCGCGGGCATCAGCTAGTACGTAATAAAATATTCTGCAATTTAAAGAAATGCATTCTTACATTGAGAATTGAATAATATATTTAACAGTTTTATCAATTTAATCAGAAAAGACAAAAATTTCCAATTAAAAGTCTTAGAATTTTTAATACTCAATTATTAAGTTAGTGACTAACATAGATTTAAGTGTAAAAAGCATGCAATACTAACTATTTTTTTTCTTTTTTTACTCCTGTCCTCGTCCTACTGTTGTTTTGTTTACCTATCTACCATCTATTTTATGTGTTTCCAATTAACCTAATATAAAAATACCAACAAAAAATTACAAACAACGGGAAATTTGCAAAATGTTCGTAAATTAAACAAAAATGTTTGCCATAAAAATACCGCAATTTCGGCGACGTGTCTTCAAAATTGAAATTCTCCACATTATCTTGTTAACGTAAAATTGTCCTTTCCACACGGGCGGCATAATTGATTTAATACATCCTGTATGCCGTAATGTCACTCTTATGTCGCGTGCTCTATTTGCATTGTTGCCATCTATTTTTGAATCATCTCTATACGGCAATCAAAACCAATTTCATACGGGAATAACCTTTACGCTAAATGGAATTGGATCGTAAATTCGCGCCTATTCAAATATGTTTGGAAAACTTTAAAAAATATGAATATAAATGTTCGATTTTATAATCTCTCCACGTCTTCGTGAGTTTCTTGCTATCGAAATGTATAATTTGAATAAAAAAATATGTGGATAACATTTTTATCATACGCGATTAATAATTGTGAACTTAAAATAAACGACAATCTCCTTGACTATATCGCGTTTTCCCATAATAAAAAAATTCAATATAAACGAAATAAATTGCCCAAATTATACCTACCTAATTACATTATCTGTTACGTGACGAATAACGAAAAATTTCGCATAAAAAAAAATAACACGACCCTAACCTATCCCAACCTACCCTCCTTCTTGTGTTGCGTTAACCAGTCCAAAGCCGTAGCACCGCCCTATTTACGTACACAGACGGCACCTACGAAGAGGAGTACAGCTGCTGGCCGCCAGCCATCTGCATGATCATCATATCTATAGCGGAGATCGTTCTGTTCTGCTATGACGCCGCCCACGGCAAGACTGACGCCACGGGGCCCATCGCGCAGATATTTATATACAACCCCCACAAGAGGCAGGAGGCGTGGCGGTTCCTGACTTACATGCTGGTACATGTTGGGTGAGTAGAGAGAAGAGAGAACTCACATCGCATACATAAAAGTCCATGACATCTTCTGCTCCAAAATTCCAAAGTAATGGATGACTACGTCGCGTCGTCTCAACCAATAGACGTCCACTACTAGACGAAGGTTTCCTGCATCTCCACATAACAAGTTGGCCTTGGATTTTTGCTTTTAGCGGCTCCCAGCTACTCGCTTTTTTGGGGGGTCATCCAACGCTGCACTTTCTTGTGCGAGGCCGTTGTTCAAGCGCCTTGGGACTCCAATGTCTATTGGTTCTTTGAACTAAGTGCTTCGCCCATGGATATTTCCAGCTTAGCGCTTGTCGAACTAATCAGTTACATGAGGAGATGCAGGTAAATGAGGAGATGAGAACCAGAGTTCTTGACGGATCTCCTCATTTCTGATTTGATCACTTAGGGATCGAGCATAGCTAGTCCAAGTGCTGTGGAACAGCTTCATCCAGCACATGACGTTTATTGGTTGACACGACGACGACGACCAGAGAAGTCTGCTGAGCTCAGACTAAAATTATTAAATTTATTGGGCTAAGGGACACTCTTTTACAATGTTGAGATAATTTCGTCAGACAAAGGATTAGTGCGACTCCATACGTTATAATGCGTAACCACAGATCAGAGAATCAAGATCACCTTGTTTCCGTTATCTGTGTGCGTAACGTTTCAAACGCTAGGATTTGGAACGCCTTTCGGCGACCGTGTTTCCTGCCAATTAGTATGACTTGAGTACCTTTAAGGCTATAGTTAATAGGCATTTTCTGGGCAAGTGCGCTTCAACCTAGACCTCATTATTGCTTTTCATAAGCATGATTGTCGTCAAGCGCAAGCCTACCTTGCGATAGAAAATAAAAAATACATACCCACGCGGGCGAATTCATGGGCATCATCACTAAATTTTGGCTTTTAAATTTTGAGCTTAACCGATCATAGTCCTCCTTCTTTCCAGCGTAGTCCACCTTCTGGTTAACCTGCTGGTGCAGTTGTTCCTCGGGGTTCCACTGGAGATGGTCCATCGATGGTGGCGAGTGATCCTGGTGTACTTGGCCGGTGTCGCGGCTGGATCGCTGGCGACCAGCCTCACTGATCCGAAGGTGTACCTCGCGGGAGCTTCGGGAGGAGTGTACGCGCTTATTGCTGCTCATATAGCTACTATTATTATGGTAAGTCGGGTGGTGGCGAGTGATCCTGGTGTACTTGGCCGGTGTCGCGGCTTTATCACTGGCGACCAGCCTCACTGATCCGAAGGTGTACCTCGCGGGAGCTTCTGGAGGAGTATACGCTCTCATCGCTGCTCATATTGCTACTATCATTATGGTGAGTCGTTTTCTTTACTCCTAGAATTATTTATTCAAGCAGAATCAAGTAGAATACAACAGGTAACTCAGTGGACGTTTAATTTGTACACAAAATGTCCAACAAATAACTATCAATATCTTATTTAATGTCTAACATAGATTTTTTCACTGCTAGGATTTGTTTTTTTTTATAGATTTTTGGGTAGGCATTTCCACAATCCTGAATTCACACCTGGGTCTTACGCTGCCTAGATCCTGGGGTTCCTGAGACTCACTAGATTATCATTTATTATCATTTATCATTGTATTATTAGATGGCATCCGTTCTCCAGTGAGGGTCTGCTAACGCTGTGATTTCGATTCATTTTTCTCTATTTTCTTGTTGGATTTTAACTTTAATATTGGCATCATCATGAAAAATATTTGCCAAGATATTGGCTATAGGCATGCGCGCAAAAAATTAGATCATAGGTATCTGGTTCAAAAATGTTTGTGATGACCATAATGGTCCAAGAGCTGATAACGAATTTCGGGAAGGTCCTTTTGGCAAGCTGAAATTGTGAAAAAATATAATTTCGTCAATTGGCGAATCCATTCCTGCCAGTCTGGTAGAGCGTTTGCGGTTATTTCGTATGACGTGCTCATTTGAAAACTTTATTCACTTCTGGGTATTGTTAAAAACCGCAAAATTCGTCTGGCGATTTGCAGGTATTATTGAAATTACTCAATAAATACGTGATTAAAATTTAAAATGATTGCCAAAAGTATATTATTGGAAATTTTAATAAAATATTTTTGAAGAGGTCTGGTAATTATACTAATGTTATAAATGCGAAAGTGTGTTTGTTGGTTGGTTTATTGGTTTGTCCTTCAATCACGCAACGGAGCAACGGATCGACGTGATTTTTGGCATGGGGATAGTTGAAGACCTGGAGAGTGACATACTTTATAACCGACAAAAACGTCAAAAAGGACCTTCCCGAAATTCGTTGCCAGCTCTCCGCCTACAATAAGTATTTTAAGTGCTCGTTAGTAACACTACTACGAATGAACTTAATCTTTTCTACTCCTAAAAAATTCCAGAACTGGGCGGAAATGGAGTTCGCGATAATCCAGCTGCTGGTATTTCTGCTGCTCGCGGCGGTTGATATGGGCACGGCGGTGTACGACCGCTACTGGAGACATTTGCAGCAGAACATCGGCTACGTGGCGCATCTGGCCGGAGCCGTGGCCGGTACGTACTGAACTATTGATTAAATTAAAAAAAAACTACACTAACTAAATGCATCCATACTAATATTATGAATGCGAAAGTCTGTCTGTCTGTCTGTCTGCTACGCTTTCACGGCCCATCTGCTCAACCGATTTTGATGAAATTTGGTACAGGGGTAGGTTGTATCCCGGGGAAGTACATAGGTTACTTTTTATGCCGGAAAATTCAAGACTTCCCGCGGGAATAAAAAATCATTATCCACGCGGACGAAGTCGCGGATATCATCTAGTATGATTATAAGCACACACACTAAACTTGAAGATGCTCAGGTATCGGAGTGAAACGTACCTACGTTGAGAATAATTTGGAAGATTTATGTGGTGTGGTGATCAGAAAAGAAAGAAAGAAAGAAAAAACATTTATTTCCAAATTGTGCCACACATAAACATAATTATCGCGGGCTCTAAGTGCAAGATACACACTTACCACATAGATTTACCTATTGTCGCGGATTATAGCGAATTAAACTTCCTTAATTTAAAAAAAAACGGTCAAAAGTCGGTTTTTACATTGCAAATTCGATCGTATTGAGGGTTCGATCACATTAGCGCCAAAGTAAAATGAACCTTTATGGTAGTGACTTAGAGCTCAATTTCGTGTATGCATTCACAGCCAGCGCTCCAAACAGTACCTAACTTTTCTAAATTTGGGTCCATTTTATGGGTGTATGGCCTTATGGAAAGCAATGATGAACTCTATGGGAGCGCGCCTGCTTCTATACTAGCGAGTACTAACTGCGCATACGCATACGCATACGCATACATTATTTAAGCAGTTCGTAGTTCGTATCAGAAACGTCGGATAAAGGAATTTCCAATATTCAACCACTAGATGAAGTCCGCGTTAATTCCCGCAGGAACTCCTTAATTTTTCTGTATAAATGATAGCCTCTGTGCTTCCCCGGGAACAACTTACCTAATCACCCTATCTTAGTACTAAATTTCATCAAAATCGGTTGAAAAGATGGGCCATTAAAGCGTAGCAGACAGACAGACGCATTTATAATATTAGTATACTAGCGGATGCCTGCGACTTCGTCTGCGTGGTTTGAGGTTGGTTCCCGCGGGAACTCTGTAATTTTCCGGGATAAAAAGTAGCCTATGTGCTATTCCAGAGTATAATCTATCTCTGTGCCAAATTTCAGCCAGATCCGTTCAGTTATTATGGCGTGATTGAGTAACAAACATCCATCCATCCAAACTTTAGCATTTATAATACTAGCTGATGCCCGCGACTTCGTCTGCGTGGTTTGAGGTTGGTTCCCGCGGGAACTCTGTAATTTTCCGGGATAAAAAGTAGCCTATGTGTTATTCCAGAGTATAATCTATCTCTGTGCCAAACTTCAGCCAGATCCGTAGATAGTAATAGATGGAAGTATAGATTATCAATTATTATATGAATTCTCATGTTTTCAGGTCTCCTCGTAGGCATAGGCGTGCTACGTAATTTGGAGAAGAGAAAATGGGAGAGGCGGTTATGGTGGACGGCAGTGGTACTATACTTTACTCTGATGTTAGCGGGTGTGCTTGCCAATATCTTTTGGACCTCACATTTCGAAACTACATAGAGAAAAAAAACTCTCTGCGTCGTATTCCCCATGGCTGAGGGTCGGGACCCCTTTCCATTAGTCATATAACGGTAGGGGTTTTCTTGGGATAATAATGCGGTGGGTCGCCGGGTTCTTAAACATACGATTCGACTAAGTTCAACTGAATGAATGAATGAAGTGTTAGGTTAAACAATTATATTAGTAAAAATTTACTGGGACCATCGATATATATGTAGGTACTAGATGGGCCCTTTCATAGAAGAAAATTGGGCGTCCGACCTGTGGAGCGCGCTCCACACCTGTATAAGCCTGTCCTTGTCCCCGCCATAGCGCTGTCCCGCTTTTCAGACTAGATGGCGTTAGTAAAATACGCCCACATTCTTTGTTTGACAGGGCCCGTCTATGTAAATTGAGGTCGTTGACTGGGACCGTAGACTGAGTAAGATATATAGACGCCGCCATATCTCCTTTTCACTCCCACATGAAAGAGATGCAGTGTTGGGATGATACACAAGATAGAATGAGAAAAAAATATGTGTTTTTCTCTCCCTTTCTGCGTGTCACGGGGTTTGTGCCTATTGCATATTAATGTGCCAGACAAATTATGACGTTTGTATGACGTTTGGGAGGTGTTTCATAGTATTACCTATCCCTTTCGGTTACAGGCTGACCCTGATTCTAGAGGTTCCTTCTTCTATGACTGGGACCGATGGCTTAGCCTTGCTCTCTAAGGCACGTATAGTCCGACAAACTTATCTGACTCGGTGACGGTCGCTGGTATATATGAAAAATAGAATAAAAACAAAAACTAAACAGGCATAAATATTAGTTCCTATTTTACCCACCGGGTCAGATAAATTTGTGGGACTAGAAGACGAAAGGCATTACGAAAAGGTCAAATTCGGCCAGTTACCGACTTGTCACAACTAGGACACTCGTCCCTCCAGAATGTTCCAGTTGTTTCCTCGATTTTGTGTAAAGGAGCTTTAAATTTAAAGGCAGCTGTGTGTTTACGTCAAAAAGGTTGATTGCCTCATCTGGTGACAGAAGGGCTGGCTCATTTTTTGCGCAAAGGATCAGCCTGGCTGTCCAGCGCGGAAATGCAGCCAGTATTCTCGCCACCATTCCACGCGGGCATGATTTATATAGTAATTAGGTTAGGCTAGCTAGCTTTAATTTCTATTGTTTTGTTTTCAATAAAAAAAAAAAAGGTTATCTCAAAGTTGGCAGAATTTTCCATACAAAATACAGTCACTCTAGCACAAATTTAGTATGCAGTTTGGTACGAAGGTGTATGTGTGGAAGCCTGGTCTGCGATTTTTATGGGCGTTGATCCACTGTAAGGATTTATACTTACACTGCGCCTATTATTATTCGGTAATTTTATAGCCGTTAAGATTTAAGGGTATTTCCACAGAAATCGCTCGTTTAAGAGGGATTAACTATATTGAAGTAGCTTAATGGTGTGTCCTTGCGAAAATTGATGTGAAATTACGACGATGCCTTATCTAAAATTTATGATTAAAAAAAATATTGTTTTTAGAATAGAATTAGATGCTTTTGGAATTCCATATTATACAACTTTACAAGCAAGGATACTGACTTCGTAGAGATTATATTAGAATATAAGTACAGGGTTCAAACTTATTGGCGGCTAAGAAGCAAGTTAATTTGACTACCTCGCTGGTGCATTGGTATTTGGTATTATGGGTGGGAGGTCCTGGGTTCGATCCCTGGCAGGTGGAATAGGGTAATTTGTTGGGAAAGATAACGTTCGGGCTACTTTTCAGCCGCGAAGAAGATTGAATTAAAGTATAATGCGTCTCAATTAAGAATAGGAAAGCCAATATCTGGCACTTAGTAATTACGGTTTACAATTTGGAATTATTTCACGTTATTTTAAGCTGAGTAATTACTTCAAAATCTTTTGAATCAAAATATATTTCTTACTAAGGCGTTACAAATAACATTGTGGCGAATTATGTTGTCAACACACAACACAATCTCTGAACAAAACTAAAATGGCAGCTTTTAGTATATTGCTATCCCTTTCACATAGCTCGCTGTGGAAAGGGACAGCACTAGATAATATTTAATCCTGTGACACAATCGGTAAACTAAATGTTGTTTAGAGATTTAGACAACAGAATTTGCCATAATAATATGTCGAAAATTAATTCCTATTTTTAATTTGGACGCATTATTATAAGTATTAAAACATGGTGATTCTTGTATGGTATTTTCATGTCTTGCGTTTGAAATTTTAGCTATGTATGTCTAGTTGTTGATTGTATAATGTAAGATACTATGTTTTCTATTAGGTATAATAGTTATGTTAGTTAAAGTATTTATTTTTGTGTCATGTTTTCCCATCGTGTTGTTAATGCTCAACTGTTATTTTACGTCTTAATAATAACATAGTTTAGGAATCATACAGTTGAGAAAGTCACGAACTTGCTCTATACAATGTGGAGGCACAGAATATAGGTATATGTGCAGTCGCGGTCAGAAAATGTTTACCACCTTAAGGTTCATAATTGCATGGGGGTTCTGTGCCGATCGGCAACCTTGGCACGGCAATCAATTGCCGTGAGGCGCAGAACTCGAAAATGTCTTAACCAATTTTGATGAAATTTTTGTGTTGAGTGGGTTCCCGGGATGGTTAAGATGTACGGTTGGCCCCGGTAGGTGGCGCTGCACTCGGGTTCTAGGTCCAGAGCAGTATAATAGTAGTCGAAAATATATAAAATCATAGTATATTACCGCAGACATCGCAATATGGCGGAAATTCTATTCCTATTCTTAGCTTGTACGCATAGCACTCGTATTTAAGTAAAGAGTCAATACCAATTGTGTGGTGTAGAGTATGTGGTTTACAAGTTGAAAATTTTGGACGAACGTCCAAAATTAATTTGTCCAATTTTGTCAAATTTTTTTTAGTATTAGATAGCCGTCCTCACTCTTCGTATGTTCGTAATCGTACGTATATTATTTACTAGCTGATCCCCGTGGCTTCGTCTGCATGGATTTTGGTTTCAAAATCCCCGGGAAACTTTAATTTTCCGGGATAAAAAGTAGCCTGTGTCACTCTCCAGGTATACACATGCAAAAATCGCGTTGATCCGTTGCTCTGTTGCGGCGTGATTGAAAGAAACACAAAAAAAATAACACTTGCATTTATATATATGTGTATATAGTATTATGTGTAAGTTATTGGGGCTGATTCAGTTTTACAAAATCTCTAAACTAAACCAAAATGACAGCATTAAAAATATTGCTAACCCTTTCATAATATTTCCTGCGGAAAGGGACAGAACTAGATTTAAAGCCGTCATTTTAGCTTAGTATAGAGATTGTGTTATACAAAATTGGCCACGTTGCCATTTTAAAATAATCTTTAATCTTAAAGCAAATAAATGATGATGACATTCAATTTTATTTCTATTTTAAGGACGTTATTAAAATATTTGTATAGAAATTAAATTCCAATTATAGTAAAAACTAGCTGATGCCCGCGACTTCGTCCGCGTGGATTGAGGTTTTTCGGTTCCCGCTGGAACTCTTTAATTTTCCGGGATAAAAAGTAGCCTATGTGCTATTCCAGACTATAATCTATCTCTGGGCCAAATTTCATTCAGATCCGTTCAGCCGTTGGAGCGTGATTGAGTAACAAACATCCATACATCCATACATCCATCCAAACTTTCGGATTTATAATATTTATTTGATATATTGTGGCATCTGAATATTCACATCGTATGCAAATGTGTCCTTCGCCCAAAAAAGGCCTAATCATGTATTTGTATGTAGACATTACCACCCTACCGGCATACACGTGCCGCCAAGCTATAAGCGTTCCGGTACGATGACGTCTAGAAACCGATTAGGGATAACAGCCATACCCCTAAAAGCCTGCTACCATCTTAGACTGCATCATCTATAATATTAAAAACATTTTTAAACCCAAGTTTTTATCGTCCGCCATATTGAATTTAGTGTGACGTCATTTTAATTTTCGTATTCGTCTCTGCAAACCTTTTTAAGTTTTAATTGATACCCATATCATGGCATTAAAGTTAGTTTTTGATTTATACACCTGATAAGTAAGTCAAGTGATATTGCAGTCTGAGATGGTAGGCGGCCTAAGGCTAACCTGTTAGGGGTATGGCATTTATGTTAAACCCATACCCTTAATCGGTTTCTACGGAACGCTAAATAGCTTGGTGGTGGTGGGTACCTAGCCATGGCTGAAGTGTCCCACCAGACCAGAGATAATTAAAAAAAATTGTCAGTCATAGGGACCGCCGATAGAAGTGATAACGAATATTTAAATATATTTTTTAATAATTAAAATATAAACCTTAACACTAAGGCATTAAAGTTTAATTTCGAATGTAGTATTTAAGACCTTTTATCTTCGTAACAACGCGAGCATGTCGGCGACATGCATGTCGATGACGCGGCGAATCCACAATTTTACCCCCTACCAAAAAGTGCTCAACGCGGCTGAAGAAGTTTTCACTTCAAAATTGACCCCGCCGGGATTCGACCCCGGGACCTCCCACTTACAAGACCATAGAGCTCACCGCTGTGCCAGGGTGGTCATAAAAACTAGGTGTGTCTACTCCTGCTTATTGATAGTGCCTTACTTTTGTATCAATTTACAACCTTAGGAAACCTAGTGTATTAAAATTTCAGTATTTTGAACGAATTTTCAATAAGTAACAAGGTTTGATGTGACTGAAAAACTAAATTGTTTTAAGTATTTTAATTGTATTACCATTTAAAAATTTCACTGCCCTGTAAATTTTATATTTTTGAAACTATTTTCTACTATTTTATAGTAATTTCAAAGTATAATGCCTTGGCCCATAAAACATGATAAAGTAAATAAGTAGATTGGTAGTCGTGTAAATTAAGCAAGTTCTGTATATAGATATCAATTGCCAATAAGATTGAATAGAATTATATCAATGTTAAGTTAAAATATAGCTTTAATTTCAACTAGCAGCATTTTTCTTTACCTTTAAATATAATATAGATTTTATTTATTTTATTTAGAACTGATGAATGATTACATTTGTTTCTATTACAATATTTATTTTAATTTTATTGTTTCTGTTATAGATACAGAGTCAACAAGTCGATTGTTTTATTTAGCTTTAAATACATAAATGTTATTTATTAATTTGGCACCAGATAGATAAAATCAGATGGATTTTTTTAAATACAGCTACTCAGATACTATGCTTTTCAACCAAGGTGATCGAAATAGTTAATAGGGCTTACTCTTAGATTAATTATTGTGAAATAAAAGTTTTCGGCAAGTAAAACTTTGAAGTTTGCAACAAGACAACTGAGTAAGATAACGTAATTTTATTAATTTGGGGCTGATTCTGAAGTGCACAATCTCTAAACTAAACTAAAATTAGAGCATTACAAATATTGCTAACCCTTTCATAATACTCCCTACGGAAAGGGACAGAACTAGATTTAAAGCTGCCATTTTAGATTAGTTTAGAGATTGTGTTATACAGAATCGGCCACATTGTTATAATATTATTTATTGTTTGTTTAATTAGATTAATTTCCAATTTGTAATAAATAATAATTGAGTTGAAACTTCTACGCACATTTCGATGTGTTGTGTCTATTGAATGAGTTGAAATAAATAAAAGCCATTTTTTTTAATAAAAAACCAGTTTTATTTTTTTAAACACTGCAACCAAGATGGATTCATTCAGATTAAGCTCAACCATTGACGATAAGTCATTTCACAGGTCCGCAGCTTGGCATGGCGCCACATTTTGGCCTACAGAATTCACACTTGCAAAGAAATTTTTGATTTATATCGCGACGTACGTCAAATGACTTTCGGTCAATGTCCAGCATTCAGGGTGGGTTTCCACCAGAGATGTGCTAAGTTGCTAAGATACGGATGTGTGTCAGACCCACCAACAGGCTTGATCTAACATCTGGCGAGCTTTGAAAATCCAGCGTTCCTATAGAGATTTCACATCTCACAAAATATGTTGATAGAATTCGAGCGACAAATGACTAGATCAACTGTACAATAGACTAGAGCAATTTGTCTCAACGACGTAAGTAGTTAGTTACCTATGGTTTGTCTAATTTGGTATGATAATTTTGGCAGCTGCCGCTTGCATAATACTGCTTCAGTCTGTCTCACTCTTGTCCTTCACTATTGCTATACATCTCTTATTTTTTTTCAATACAGTTGTCAAACATGGCGCACTTTCAGAGACTGTAGCACAGAATAGGTGACTGTAGTTATGATTCGAAAATTGAATCTTTCGCATAGGCATCTTACTTTTACACGGTCGTGACTTACTTTTACAAGCTCGACACTTACTTTTGCAGTTTAGTTTTAAATTTTCTAAGTCAATTAAAAAAGTTTAGTAGCAAGGAGTTTTCATACATAGAATATAATCGGATAGGCTTTTTACGAGAAAAAATGAATGAATCCGTACGTTTTAGCATTGAATTTCCAAAATTCTTTTAAATGGTTGTTGATTATATTTAATTACTTACCAGTTTTAATTTAATTATTTTCAACATTTGACAAAAATCGAATAGGCTGTATACGCGTAGGTACGAACTCGTATCCTAGTTTCGTTGAAAAAAAAAATATGTCCAGGTGTAAATACGCGCCATTTGCTGAAATTTTTTATTTTTTATGTGATAAATTGATTATATTTTTGTTAATATGAGTTCTAGTACTAATGATGAAATGGAATTAACTCCACCAGATATTTTATCTGAGGCGAAAACTGCGCAAGATGGAATTTTGCCCCCAAAATCTCGAGAAAGATATATGACGGCTTACAATAATTTTATTTCATGGAAAAAACATAAAAAAACTAAGTAATTCTCAGAAAATGTTTTGTTAGCTTATTTTCATGAATTGAGTGGAAAATATAAACCATCTACATTGTGGTCAAGTTATTCCATGTTAAAAACTATCTCAATTTTCAGAATTAATTACTATGTACGTATGTACTCGTACTCGTATGTCGAAATAAACTTGTAATTCTTTGATTTGTTTATTACTATTTCCCACAACTGTATTGAAAAACGTCGTGTGATACACGGGTGTGAAGGTTATTGCAAACTCGTGACATTAAAAACCCTCACCTTCGGCTCGGGCTTATTAATGACAGCTCGTTTGCAATAACCTACTTTCCACCCTTGTATCACAATATACTATTTATTGTGAGATAGGCTTGCGCTTGACGACAATCATGCTTAGTGCAAAGCAATGATGAGGTCCAGAGTTTGGAATGCGCTTGCCTAGAAGATGCCTATTATCATCTGTCAAAATTATCATCCTAAATTAGACAAACCTTATTAGACATATCGAAAACGTAGTGTCGTTTGTCGTACCACGATGTGATGTCGTGTCGGGACTCTTTTACAATGCACGATATCGCACCCCTTACGGATTCTAAGGGCGCCTTCAAATTTGCCGCAAAGCGTAGCGCGGCTGCAGCGCGGCTGCAGCGCTGCGGCCGCGCTCCTGTCGCGAGGTTCGAACATCATAGGGTTGTACCTACTCGTATATTTATTTTCACGATGGA
Organism: Erebia ligea; assembly: GCA_917051295.2. Lineage (NCBI taxonomy): Eukaryota > Metazoa > Arthropoda > Insecta > Lepidoptera > Nymphalidae > Erebia > Erebia ligea. The sequence goes on from OU785228.1 coordinate 17,455,041, forward strand.
CTCTGACGAAGAAACACTGCTCTGTGTTACTATTAATACGAAACAACGAAAATATAAAGTAGTTGTGTTAACAATATAATATTATACTTACATGCTTCATTTTTTTTCACTTGGAGTCTTGTTTGTGAAATTGTCAATAAATTTAATGCATATTTCTTCCCAAGCCTTTTTCTTTTCGATTTTATTGCTGTACTTGTCGGACTTCGAATCCCATATTGCTGGACGACTCTCAACCTCATCGATAAATTCTTCTACCTGATTTTCGTTCATGTTTAGACTTGAACAAAAATACGTGCGCAGTCCCGTCACTAGTCGATCGATGAACTGATGCGCGGCCGCAGCGCGGGTGCAGCGCTGCAGTCGCGTGTTTTTTATTTATATGGATTTACAAAGCAGCGCGACCGCAGCGCTGCTTCCGCGCGGCACTTTGCGGCAAATTTGAAGGCACCCTAAACGCAAAAGTCATTAAAAATATTTCATAATATTCGAGGGAATAAAGTTTAAGATCTATGTAACATTACAAATTAAGTAATAAATAACAAATAAAAAACCTGACATGCTTAGTCTAAACTTTACATTGCAAATTCAACAGATTATTGAGTAAGTCATTTAAAGTAAAAGTAAAAAAAGTAAAATGGATGCAAAAGCTCTTGATTAAAGTCACAAAGTAAACAGACATCGAAAACCCAGGATTGCCTAGTGACTAGTCCACAGTCGAAACTCCATTTTACCAATTGGGTATTTGACAAGTCAAATCAGCAACTTTTTTTCAAACTTCAAAACGCCCGCTTAGTATGGGATGTTGTATGAAATACTGAACAGTGACGTCATCAAAATTCGACGCACTTTTTTATTTCAATCGATAAAAATGGTTTTCGACCATAAAACTGACGAACAGCGGACATGGAAATTACAGCTATTGGGAGATCCTTTATTTAATAATCACTGAAAAATAATTTATTTAAATAGGTACCTAGTTGTCAAATAAGTAGTACCCAATTCAGCTTTGGACTAGAGACACTTCTAGATTCGCCTAAAAATCGATAGCCGAAGTTTTGGCTTGAGACCATGTGCTCTAGCCATTTCTGAGGATTGCCAAGGCCATGATCACATGTAGCACATATAAAAATTAAAAACTACTAAATAAGTTTTAAAACATACAATAAAACATTTAAAAAACAATATGACTGCGAATGCAATTCATATTGTTAAAAAGGGATTTCTAAATTTCTTTTGACGACTTCACTATGCACATTTTTCTTGCGAGTTCTGAGCGAGATGCGCTGCGTAAACCGCTTATCGCACAAATCGCAAGCAAACGGTTTCTCGCCACTCTTAACACAGAAGAGTCCTTAAATGTCAAGTTTTTGGCACTATCATCCCTCACTGTGCACATTTTCTTTGTGAGTTCTGAGCGTGACGCGCTGCGTAAACCGCTTATCGCACAAATCACAAGCGGTTTCTTACCACTTTAAAAAGAAGAATGCCCTAAAGCCACTCTTTATAAAGAAGTCTCCTCAAATGACGAGATTTTGTCACTATCATCCCACACTATGCATATTTTCCTTGTGAGTTCTGAGCGAGACGCGCTGCGTAAACCGCTTATCGCACAAATCACAAGCGGTTTCTTATCACTCTTTAAAAAGAACGACTGCCTAAAAGTTTTAAGCACTGTCATCCCACACTATGCATATTTTCCTTGTGAGTTCTGAGCGAGACGCGCTGCGTAAACCGCTTATCGCACAAATCACAAGCAAACGGTTTCTCGCCCGTATGCGTTCGGACATGCTTCTCCACGTCGCCCCTAGAGGCGAATCTCTTTCCGCACACGTCTATTGGGCAGGCGAAGTTCTTGATGTGCAGACGGTTGTGAAGGTATAACTTCTTTTGGGTTGCGAACGTTTTTGAACATATCTGGAATAGAGTATTAGATCAACCTTCGTCCTTCAAAAAGTTAACATGATAAGGTAAAACCATGGAGGTAACAAATACATGGAGCTGAAGTATATAATATACTTATATACTGAGGCCGGGTGCCATCCGTTATATTTTGCGTTATGTACTGGTTATGTAATTGGTTGTACTTTAGCTGTACTTACTATACTGTACTATACTTTAATAAAAATAAATAAATAACTTTTTATTTCAGGCAGCTACAGCCTATAACTTGTTAGTAACAATCACTTAACCTATGTTAGTAAAAAACAAAACAAAATACCTAACCTAACCTAACCTACTCTTATTCCTAAAGCCTCGACACATTTACAGGGCTCTTTGGGGCCTCCTAATGAGAATGTGTGCACCATTCCAGCCCCTCCAAAGAGGGCTGTCCTGCTTAGTAGCCAATGTGCTGAGGAGGGTGTTGGAACTGCTCACTAGCCTGCACATCATAGACGCGGCACGCTTGCGCACGATCGCGTATAAATCAACTTTAGAATCAAATAATAAATATTATAAATGCGAAAGTTTGGATGGATGTATGGATGGATGTTTGTTACTCAATCACGCTCCAACGGCTTAACGGATCTGGATGAAATTTGGCACAGAGATAGATTATAGTCTGGAATAGCACATAGGCTACTTTTTATCCCGGAAAATTAAAGAGTTCCGAAGAACCGAAAAACCTCAATCCACGCGGACGAAGTCGCGGGCATTAGCTAGTTATCAAATAAAAGTTCATATTATCATCAAGTGTATGTTCAGGAACATGCCCAATATGCCTATGTGTAGCATCAGGCAGTGTAGCTCTCGGAAGGCTATAAACTATTTTTCAATTACCTTGTAATTTACCCATGTAAACTGACTTATTGAACAGACTCTACAGTACAACTTAATTAAGTACTTATAGATAAACTTACTTTACATTCGTATTTAATGTTGCTATCCTCACACTTTATTTTCTTTTGGCTGGGTGGTTTCTGTGAGCTGTCTGGTTGAGATACTTCATCTGTCGACACAGCACCCTTAATAATAGGTTGAGATAGTTCATCTGTCGACACAGCACCCTTAATAATAGGTTGAGATAGTTCATCTGTCGACACAGCACCCTTAATAATAGGTTGAGATAGTTCATCTGTCGACACAGCATCCTCAATAATATAAAACGTTTCACAGACTTCATATAGGGTGTCAGCATCAAGAGAGTTTGTTTGTTGGGTCGCAGGTTGTTTTGAGCTGTCTGGTTGAATTTCTTTACTTGTTGTGGATTCCTGAATATGAAAAATAATCTAGTGTCTTTGTTTTTCCCCCCAAAGTTTCACTTTAAAGAGTGGCATCCAATCGAGGCCGAGTAGAATCGAATCGCAATTCACCACCCATACAGGGTGGGTGGAATGGGATATGGTGGAAAAGTATATTTAAATATTAAAGCTAATTTTGGCAAGAAAAGGAAAGTCAGCTTTTTCAGAAAAGTTGGAATGCAGCTGGTGGTATTATTTCTAAAATAAAAGAATGGTTCCTTTGAGTGTTTGATAGCTTCAATATTACATACCTTTTCTCCATGTCCCGTTAGTTTTTTCCACCCTGAATATTTGTCATTTCGCGTCGATTGGTATGATGCAGCATGAATTTAATCAGCCAATAACAATACAATAATGTGCTGAATTGAATTGATGGTTTATATAGAGCTGATGCAAATTAAGAAAATTATGTATAAATAAATAAAATAAAATAAATAAAGCATCTAATTATTGTTTGATTGAAAAGCTATGCTTTGATTTAATTTAATATTATATGTCTGAAACAGTTAGCACATTAATCACTATCCGCTAACCATATTATAAATGTTAAAGTATGTTTGTTTGACCTTCAATTACGGTGCAATGGATCGATGTGGTTTTGTAAACTCTGTATACAGAAAATTTGATCTGGAAAATTATGAGTTTCCACAGGACATTAAAAGAAACATAAATCCACGCTGATGAAGTCGCGGGAATCATCAATTGGATATCAATGTACATAAGTAGGTAGATTTTATTATCAAATACCTTTGCAACAGAAGATTCAAATAAATCCACTCTCACTTTAAGAAACTTTTCATTTGCAGAGTTTTTCTCCTTAGGTGCTTTATGATTGTGTTTCTGGAAATAGGGGCTCTTTACAATTTCCATCGGATCCTCGGATTCCTTAGAGAGAAGTATAATATGCTTATAATAATTATGTGGAGCAGATAAATGGAGCAAAAAGGTAATTAATTGGTACACGGATCTAAATAAATAAATAAAGCCTTTATTTAGACATTTTACATTTCTTAATCTTAACTATCCTGCACTACCTTGACAACCCGTCCGTTTGCCTGATGGCAAAGGCCTCCTCCAACATTTTCTATGCCTCTCTGTCTCTAGCTGTTCGGGACCATATAGGTGGCATATTATGGTACATGGATCTATTCAAGAGAAAAAGGGGTAGGCGAATGCAAGGATGGGTTGACGATATTCGAGCAGTGCCGGGTGGCATATGGTGGACAGAAGGACGTGGAAAATGTTTGAGAAGGCCTTTGCCAACAGGCAAATGGACAGGGTTATCGAGGCGGTGCAAGATTGAATAATAGTTAAGATTGGGAACTGTAAATGTCTGCATAAAGGCTTTATTTATTACTAGCTGATGCCCGCGACTACGTCCGTGTGGATTGAGGTTTTTTGGTTCCCGCGGGAACTCCTTAGTTTTCCGAAATAAAAAGTAGCCTATGAGTTATTCCAGACTATAATCTATCTCTGTGATCACACAGATCCGTTCAGCCGTTCGGGCGTGATTGAGTAACAAACATCCATCCATACATCCATCCAAACTTTTGCATTTATAATATTTATTTGATATACAGGATGTAAGGGTGTAAAAGACTGGAAGAAGTACTGGTAATCATACTCATATTATAAATGCAACAGGTTTGTCATTAAATTACCACAACAGAGCAATGGATCAAAGTAAGCTTTTGCACAGGTATAGATGAGGACCTATTGCAGAGTACCTGCTACTCTTTATCTTGGAAAATTAAGGTGTTCCTGCTGGAAATAAAAATAAAATTATTCCACACAGATGGAGTTGCAGCCATCAGCGAGTTCGATAAGAATACCACAAAGAAACAGGGGGAAAAAATAGTTTTGTATTTAATTATGTTTAGGTAGAACTATGTTATCGTGTTACACCCTGTATAGACATGCAGATAAATACAAGTTTAATGTATTAAGGTGAGTTTCCTTTAGAGATGTATGAGGAAGCTGGGCGATTTGAGGTGTAGATAATAGAGAGACAAGTCAAGCAAAATACCTACCGTTTGCTACCTATTGCTTATTGTTAGGTTTTAACACAGCCATAGGATAAGTTCATTTATTGTACATAACAGTCACACAACAATAGTGTAAGCAATAAAGTTTTTATTTATTTATTTAAAAAATACCTTTGTTTCATCATCACCAAAGAGTGATTTGAGATGGCACTCATTACGCTTGGCCCGTATGCAGAGATCAATTGCCATGGTTACAATGTCAAAACATTTCTTGCATATCTTTTGTGGCAAGTTATCAGAGGGTGAAACCTAAAAAAATTGCTTTGCATTAGATGTGTATTGAGTATAAGCTACCAGCTAATAGCTATGTTTGTGTATGTTATATTATGTAACTACCACTAATATTATAATCTTGTACCTATTTCATACTTTTACCACCTTAACAAAAAATCCCTTAGTTGTATTACTTAATGTTATATCTATTTATTAGAATAGTACAAATATCTCAAATCCATAACCCATTAACTTTGGCCTTTGCCATATTTTATCATTTCTTGGCCCATCCGTTTAACCAATTTTGATGTTCAGAGATTGCTTTGGTATAGAGATTGCATTTAAAAGATAAAATAAAAAAATTTAGATAATAAAAGAATTCAATAGTCATTAATGTGAAATTAACTCTTTATGTAAATTGTAACTTTTGCCCGCGGCTTTGCTTACTTTATATTCGATTTTCATACAAAGGGGTTGTTTCAAATTTATATGGAGCCTGGGCCAGGTATTTGTACGGTATTTCAAAATGTTCGGAGTCATAAAATAGTAACATTTTTTTCTTTATTTCTTACTAAAAAGTTCAATTTACGAGGTACAATGCGAAATTATTTTGCAAAATAAAAGCGCAACAACATGCGTCCATTTTGACATTGACGTATATTACACGTGCCATGATGACATTTGACATAAAATTACCTGGGAAATGTGAAATAACCATAAAATATCCAACAGCAGTCAGATTGATGGATGGATGCGCTGCGAGAGTTGCTATTCTACAAATGTACCTAATTAAACATTTTATTTTTGTACCTCTTATTCACTGTAAAACTGCCAAAAAGCATATTTTATTTTGTTTTCTATGTTTGTATACTATTTTTTGGAATACTGTACAAGTACCTGGCCCAAGATGAAACAACCCCTTTCGAAGCCCTATTTTACCCCCATAGGCCTTAGGGATTGAATTTTCAAAAATCCTTTCTTAGCAGATGCCTACATCTTATTAGCTATCAGCCCGATCTGTCTAGTGGTTTGAGCTGTGCGTTGGTAGATCAGTCAGTCAGTCACCTTTTCCTTTTATATATTTAGATAATAAACCGTTATAACATGTTTTTTGTTCGAGTTTAGTACCTATTATAATGTACTTACGTCACAGTTTGATAGTCACAATAATTTAAGTGAAAGGCGCTATGCTCACCTTAACTCCCGTACACTTGTAAATATCAGCTGATAAACCATCCCTCTCAAATATAGCACAGTGCCCATGTTCGGCCAGGCACAATCTACATAGTTCGTAGAACATGATACATTTCATCTTCTTCTGTTCCATTGCTGCGTATAAAGTAGGTAGTCTCTGATGTAGTTATATCAGGTTATTTCACAGAGTTATAAAGAGAAGGGTTATTTTAATTATTATCAAAAAATGAAAAACAAAATTAGACCACAACTCACAAGTCACAAGTGGCTAAACTGCCGAGCGATCGCGTAACTTCTGCATCAATCATTGTTACAGTATCAATTGTTGTAATTGGCTGAATTTATGGCATTCTTGCTGCGTCAATGGATTATGTCCAATAGTGGAAGAGTGTTAACCAATCAGAGGTGATTGCGATGTATCAATGATTGATGCAGAAGTTACGCGATCGCTGAGCTGGGTTATACGCCACCACTAGTTATAAACCGTGTGTGTTCCGTTGCACTGCGAGCACTGGCAGTGCTCTTTACTGGGGACTACTGGTGGGCGTTGCGACGAGAAACCGTTTCAAAAAACCGTTCTCGGCTCTGCGACGGTGAAACCGTTTTTACGTCCTGGGTAAAACAGTTAACAGTTTTCGTTGCACAAACCAGTCTTCGAATAACTGGTAGTCGTCCTCGTTCCACGTTCGTTTTTCAAAACAGTTATTACAATCAAAAGTGAACTTTATGTCGATGACATACAGTCGAAAATGAATGTATTCAACGACACGTTCGTTCTCAAAACAGTTATTACAATCAAAAGTGAACTTTATGTCGATGACATACAGTCGAGAATGAATTTATTCAACGACACGTTCGTTCTCAAAACAGTTCTTACAATCAAAAGTGAACTTTATGCCTATGACATACAGTCGATAATGTTAATGTATTACCAGTAGACTAACCTACCTATGCTGTCGTTCGTGATGCGACGGTCAAATCCGTGCAAGCATAGATTTTAGATCTGTTTACCTAAAGTGCAAATTTGCTTGGCATGAACTGGTATTTTAAATTCCTGGAATACGAGCCGGTGAGCGCTTCGTCGCGCGTATTATTTGTTTACATTTTTTTGTCAGTTGATATTGAGCACGCTCAAAGACATTGCTTTAAATAAGTACTTACATTGGTTTAAGTTTTTGTTTGTAAATTTTAATTATAATGTGCTTACGAGTGTTTTTATGTTGTAAATAGTTCTGTAAATATTCAAGTGTACATGATCGTTACTTAACAGTTGTAAGAAACTGCAACCGTTTCACTAAAAAAACGCAACTCTTTCAATGACAAAAGAGGTCGCTTCGCTAAGAACTCTTTCCATATCAAATATGTTTCGTTCTAAAGAACGGTTGTCGTCGCAACTGGTTTGCAAACCAGTTGCAACGATAACCGTTTTCTGCAACCGTTTTCGTCGTCGGCGAAACGGTTACGTTTCGTTTGTCGAAAATACGATAACGACCCACCACTACTGGGGACTTCCAGTGCTCTCAGTATTTCGGAACGCACCCTTTAAGAGGTGAGTGGTGACAGGGCTGTGTTCCGTTATAGACTGCGAGCACTGTTCAGTGTTCAGTGCTCTTACTGTGGAGAAATTCGTTCCGATATAACTGACAGTAAACTGCTGCAGTATCCTAGGGAAATATATGACGTCATTAATCGACGCCATCTTTGTACTGTGAGCACTGGCGTTTTCGAGGTAAGGTGCTCTCAGTGTTTGTCTCACTGCTGACAGCGTTCCGTTTTAAGCAGTACCCTGCCGAGCGATCGCGTAACTTCTGCATCAATCATTGATACATCGCAATCACCTCTGATTGGTTAACACTCTTCCACTATTGGACATAATCCATTGACGCAGCAAGAATGCCATAAATTCAGCCAATTACAACAATTGATACTGTAACAATGATTGATGCAGAAGTTACGCGATCGCTCGGCAGTATACCTAACTATAAAGGAACGGCTTCGCAGTGTACTAAAGTGACGTCACACCTTACAGTGCTCGCAGTGTATTTCGGAACACAGCCCCATGACAGCCAAAAATCCCTGACAGCTGCCAGCATGCCGGTGACATCAATCATTGTTACAATCAATTGTTGTGATTGGCTGAATTTATGCTATTCTTGCGGCGTCAATGGATTTCGTCCAATAGTGGAAGAGTGTTAACCAATCAGAGGTCATTGCGTTCGTTGCTGTCATCAGCCGATCGCCTAGCTCGGCTGTGTTCCGAAATACACTGCGAGCACTGTTCAGTGCTCTTACTGTGGAGAAATTCGTTCCGTTATGACTGACAGTAAACTGCCGCAGTATCCTAGGGAAATATATGACGTCATTAATCGACGCTATTTTTGTACTGTGAGCACTGGCGTTTTCGAGGTAAGGTGCTCTCAAGTGTTTGTCTCAGTGCTGACTGCGTTCCGATTTATATGCAGTACCCAGTATACCTAACTTTAAAGGAACGGCTTCGCAGTGTACTGAATTGACGTCACACCTTACAGTGCTCGCAGTGTATTTCGGAACACACCCGACCATTTTTAGTAGGTACTTCTTTGACTTGAACAAAGAAGAAGAAGAAGACTGAGGCTGTGTTCCGAAATACACTGCGAGCACTGTAAGGTGTGACGTCACTTTAGTACACTGCGAAGCCGTTCCTTTATAGTGGTTATTCCTATATAATGTAGAACAAATGTGGATCAGCATCAATATAAGCGGCAAGACTATTATTGTTGGAACGGCTTATAGACCTCCGTGGTTAAGTGTAAATATATTTATAGATGCTGTGACAGAGTCTTATGGTGCCCTTCCATATCATGATCATATTTTGCTATTAGGTGATTTTAACATAAACTACTTACTGACTCTTACTAATATGACTCAACAAGTACTTAAGCCCACTCATTTCACAAGTCATAGTGAGACTTTACTAGATCTTATATGCTCTGATATAAACGTGGCAGGCATTTGGGTTGACTATGTATGCACGCTCAGTGATCATGCTTTCATATCGTGTGAAGTTAATATTCCTAAGGAGAAGTCATTGACACGATGTACTTACATCCGACACATAAAAGAAATTGATACAGACGATTTAAAAAAGTGTGTAGTGTTAATTAATTGGGATGAGGTAAACACTGCAAAAAATATAAATGATATGGTCAATACCTTCAACAGTTGTGTCTTATGGGTATTCGATGTTTTAGCTCCTCTAAAGTTGTGTCTTATCAAAGACGGACACTACCCGTGGGTGACTTATAATATAAAGTTGATGATGAGACGGAGAGATGAAGCGCATGCCAAATCACGTAAAACTAAGAAAGATTCTTGCATTGAATTCTATAAAGATTTAAAATATTCAGTGGAAAAAGCTATATGCATGGAAAAATCCGTATACTTCACAATATATATTAATAATAATGCTAAAAATTCTTTGCTTTTATGGAAACATATAAAACGTCATGTTAACTTAAAAAATAAATATGATCAACCATTACCTGCTACTCTTAACGTCCCTGAAACAATTAATAGTCACTCCCTCAATATTCCAGGTAGAGATCAAGCTTCAACCTCCGACATTGCATATTATGCTTCAACTCGTTTTGGAACGCAAATATTCTCCTTGAAACCAGTTGACTACACATTAATCTCAAAAATAATACGTGCTCTCAAATCCAATGCTATTGGTGCAGATGGTATTTCGCTCGATATGTTACTCACCATACTTCCTTATACGTTTGAAACTATTACTAATATAGTCAACAAGTCGATCACAACTGGTGTATTTCCCTCCGCGTGGAAAAAAGCTATAGTCCGCCCTATTCCCAAAAAACCCAACCCTCTAGAATTTAAAGATCTCCGCCCTATTAGTATATTGCCCTGTCTGTCTAAAATACTCACAGATTTCCTTGAAACCAACATCATTTTACCAGTCAAGCAATCAGGTTTTAGAAAAAATCGCAGTACGTCCACTGCTTTATCAGACGTAGTAGATGATATTCTAACTGCGCAGGATGCAGGGCAAGGCACGATACTGGTATTGCTGGACTACTCTCGTGCTTTCGATACTATTAATGTGCCGCTTCTTTTAGCCAAACTGCAATATTATGGCCTTAGTCCTGAAGCCGTTAATTGGTTTACTAGCTATTTGAGTTACAGAACCCAAATAGTTGAGCTAAAAAATGACGATGGTTCTACTTCTAATTCTCAATGCAAACCTGTTGTTAGAGGTGTTCCTCAAGGTTCGATATTAGGCCCCCTATTATTTATTCTATACTGTGCAGATGTCATTAATACTATGAGTTACTGTCGTTTCCATATGTATGCTGATGATTTACAAATTTACATTTCATTTCCACCAAATGAGACTCACGAAGCTGTGGAAAAGCTGAACGAAGACCTGAATAACATTGCAAAATGGTCAGATTCAAATTGTTTGGTTCTAAATCCCACCAAAACAAAATACATGATACTTGGCACTCAAAAACAGATTAAAAAGATTTCAAATAAAAAACCTACCGTTAAAATTCAAGGAGATTATATCGAACGAGTTACTGAAGCACGTAATCTTGGCGTAATAATGGACGAAAATCTCCGTTTCGAAAAACATTTCTTAAACACAGTAAGAAACTGCTTTTACCGCCTAAAAGTTCTGTATCGTATAAGACCTTTCATCAAGACAGACGTCCGTATTCGACTATGCGAATCTTTAGTTATGTCCAAGCTAAATTACGCAGACATTGTCATTGGCCCGCGACTGCTGGCTGGTACCAAGAATCTTATTCAAAGGGTACAAAATGCCTGTGCTCGGTACTGTTTTCAAATACCCCCTCGTACCCATGTCACGCCATTTTTAAATACTGCTGGAATTATGAAAATGGAATACCGAAGACAGTTACATTTTGCTACTTTATTGACCGAGCGAAGCGAAGGTCTCTGAGTCTACTTGGGTGAATTGGCACTTGTCCGTCCGTCCGTCCGTCCGTCTGTCCGTCCGTCCGTCCGTCTGTCCGTCTGTCAGAGCCTTATAACTTCTGAATTGCTGAACGTAATTACTTCAAATTTAAATATAATATGTAAACCGATGGCCTCCCGCCGAATATGGCTTAAAAAGTTATAAAAATCTTTATTTCATGGGGGCTCTCATAGAAGCGAATGCGAAGTAAAATATTTTTTATAGCGTTACATAGAGTTGCGGTATATCATTTTAAAGATAATTAGGAATAGAGTCCAAAAATATTTTTTTTTAATTTTTCCCCTAAAATTGACGAAATGGGGGGCTTTCAAAGTGGCGATTTTCTAACGTCCAAAGTTGACCTCAGAACTCTCAATTTTCTGAACTCTCAAGCCTGAAACTTGATCAATTATTTGAATTATATCCTGTACTTGAACAACAAATACTAAAATTAGATTAATATTATAAGGAAACGAAATTATTTAATTTTTAATGATGATGATATTTTTAACAGAACTTCACACTGATGTCAATAGATGGCGCTCTGTGAAACCGCGAGGTCTGAGTTCGGGGCGAACCACTAGTTATTTGGGGTTATAAAATATAAAGTTCCACAGTATCTGTTTCATAAACTTCAGTGGGCCAGTGATGTACATACAACCCACCACACTAGGGCAGCTTCTTATCTTATTCTTATGCCGCGTCACACAACTGCGGCATTTAAAGGCAGTTTTAAATACATTGCGACGAAGTGTTGGAACGATCTTCCTCCACCTTTACGTAACCTCCAGACGACCAGCGCTTTTAAATCGAAATTTAAAAAACACCTACTAAACATACAACAATAGTTATCAATTTTAATCACTTTATGAGCCTTTAAAGTTTTATTTTTATAGTTGTTTATACAGTTTATTTATTATTTATGATAATATTATGTTATTCCATTATACTAAGAAATATTTTGTTTTGTTTTATAAGTAATTTACATTTCTATCAATAAGGGAATATATGCCTACTTTATTAATCTATACCTACCACATACATAATATAAGAATCAGCAATCTAGAATATCATAAAAATAACTATTTATACAATATCTACTACTTTCTTTTTCCACCTTATTATTCTGCCTTTACAAGTTTCTGCTAATTATTATTCTATACTATGCCAGTGACGTTCGCAAAAAGGCGGCCACTGAAAATCAGCGTTGGGGCACCTGGTACCTCAGATGTGCGCCATCATATGGTTTCGTGTCTGAGAGGCCCGGAGTCCCAACATAAGCTGAGTGGCTCACCTGTTTGTTGCACTGCTGTAAAATTTTGTATGTAAAAGTGTTTAGTTTAAGTTTATTCCTTGCAGTGCCTCAAATAAAGGTTTTTCTTTCTTTTCTTTCTTTCTTTTCTTATAGTTAGGTACAGGGCCGCGCCGCCCCTGTGTGCGAAGTGTGCGGCGCACACAGGCGCCAAGACAATAGGGGCGCCGCCAGTGGCGTGCAGATTTAATACTCAACTAATTTACATATAATTTGTACAAGTAAAAAAACCGGCCAAGTGCGAGTCGGACTCGCGCACCGAGGGTTCCGTACAAACCTGTAGTAAGTTTTACGATTTATGACTTATTAAAAAAAATTGCTTAAAAATTACGTTTGTTGTATGGGAGCCCCCCTTTAATATTTACTTTATTGATATTTAATTATTTATTTTGAAAGGTAATATACAAGTTAATATTCTGTGAAAATTTGAACCGTCTACCTGTTACCGTTTTTAATATTGAGCAAAAAAATACGAAAAAAACACGTTTATTGTATGGGGACCCCCCTTAATATATATATTTTTTTAATTTTTAGTATTTGTTGTTATAGCGGCAACGGAAATACATCATTTGTGAAAATTTCAGCTTTCTAGCTATCACGGTTTATGAGATACAGCCTGGAGACAGACAGACAGACAGACAGACAGACAGACAGACAGACAGACAGACAGACAGACAGACAGACAGACAGCGGAGTCTTAGTAATAGGGTCCCGTTTTGACCCTTTGGGTACGGAACCCTAAAAAAGACAACTAGAATAAAATCTTAAAAACGCCATCTATAGTAAATCACTACACTTCTGCTAACCCTAGCTTCGAAGTTCGAACCCAGTGCACGCCTTTGGGCGCCGCTATCGAAATTATTTTGGTTACACTTACACAACAACATATTCTTTGTACAAGTATCGATAATTAAGTAGGTACAATGGGCGCCTTGTTAATAACAAAACATTTTATATATATATAGCTGCTCGTGCTGATTCACTCATTGATCACCTCTCCTGTAAAATTTTGTATGAAAATATTTTTTTTCACTCATCGTTTCGTGTAGAAGACAAAAATTCATTCAGAGGCAAAATACGGACAGAGCTGATGATTGAGGATTTCGAAGACGGATGAAGAGCACCAGCCAGGGTATCGAAGATAGGTGGGGGGTGCTCGACCAAATGTCACTCGAAACTTCATCCAATTGACAGTTAACTGAAAAAAAATTCAAAATGGCGGATTTAAGATGGCCGCCATACAAATTTCGCCGGTGTCTATCTCGGAGAGTATAATAGATGGAAGAGTGGTTTCTTGGAAAAAGATGATCAGGACATGAAGGTCTACCTGGTGAACAGGAAAAAAATTCAAGATGGCGGAATTTATTTTTTCATAGAAAAACTATGCAAGATGACGGTTTCTTTTCAAGATTTGTTTTTATGGAAGAATTCTCATTTTGACGAATGGTTCGGAGAAAAAAATATGGAGAGAGATGATGATCGAAGCTTCGGATGATGGGTGAGGTGGGACAGGAGCACTGTCAGGGTATTAAAGATAGGTAGGGGCTGCTCAAACAAAAAATACTCGAAACTTCATACAATTGGCAGTGAGCAGAAAAAAAATCCAAAATGGCGGATTCAAGATGGCGGCTATCTCAGACAGTATTTAAAAGATGGAAGAGTGGTTTTTGGGTAGAAAATTATCAGGGCCTGAAAGTCTACTTGATGAGCAGAAATGCATGATTTTGATATGGTTTTTTTACAAGATTTGTTCTTCATGGAAGAATTATTGTCGGTTTGTCATTAGGAAAGCCGAAGCCAAGTTGCCGAAGTTCGATGGCACCCAAAGGTATTGATACAAGGGGGTGAGGGGGGAGAGGGGGGCGGGCGGTGGGGCTTTGTTTTATATTTTTCCTTTAAGAGAATTTTCTTTTACGTCGGACGCTTGGCGTGCTGACGCGAATTTTCTTTTACGTCGGACGCTTGGCGTGCTGACGCTTCCACTGTGCTCACTAGCATAGCAGTGTTGTTCAGTTTTTTTTTTATCTACTACAAGTTAGCCCCTGATGGTAAGTGATGATGCAGTCTAAGATGGTAAGAGGGCTAACCTGTTAGGGGCATGGCAGTTTTATGAAACCCATACCCCTATTCGATTTCTACACGGCATCGTACCGGAACGCTAAATCGCTTGGCGGCACGTCTTTGCCGGCAGGGTGGTAACTAGCCATGGCCGAAGCCTCCCACCAGGCCAGACCAGGGAAATTAAAAATTTTCCAAACCCTGCCGGGGATCGAACCCGGGACCTCCGCACGTAAATTTAACAGCGCTCAACACTGCGCCACGGAGGTCGTCAAACACGTAGACAGTAAACCAGGATAGTAGGACAGCGAGTAAAGTAGACAGTGGATCACAGTGGGCCACGCGGTCCACTACGCGGTCCGCTAGCGGGCCGCGCACCCACGCGCCATACTTGTTAATATATATATAGCTGCTCGTGCTGACTCATTGATCACCTCTCCTGTAAAATTTTGTATGAACATTTTTTTTTTCACTCATCGTTTCGTATAGAAACCAAAAATTCATTAAGAGGAAAAATACGGAGAGAGCTGATGATTGAGGATTTCGAAGACGGATGAAGAGCACCGGCCAGGGTATCGAAGATAGGTGGGTGGTGCTCGACCAAATGTCACTCGAAACTTCATCCGATTGACAGTGAGCTGAAAAAAATTTCAAAATGGCGGATTTAAGATGGCCGCCATACAAATTTCGACGGTGTCTATCTCGGAGAGTATAAAAGATGGAAGGGTGGTTTCTTGGCAAAAGATGATCGGGACATGAGGGTCTACTTGATGAACAGGAAAAAAATTCAAGATGGCGGAATTTATTTTTCCATAGAAAAGGGTATTGAAGATAGGTGGGGGGTGCTCGAACAAATGTCACTCGAAACTTCATCCAATTGACAGTGAGCTGAAAATAAATTTCAAAATGGCGGATTTAAGATGGCCGCCATACAAATTTCGTCGGTGTCTATCACGGAGAGTATAAAAGATGGAAGTGTGGTTTCTTGGCAAAAGATGATCGGGACATGAAGGTCTACTTGATGAACAGGAAAACAATTCAAGATGGCGGAATTTATTTTTCCATAGTTAATGTATGGCGAATATTGAAGAGGCTACAAGTGTAGAACTATGCAAGACTACGGTTTCTTTTCAAGATAATAAAAACAATTTATGGAAGAATTCTCATTTTGACGAGTGGTTCGGAGAAAAAATATGGAGAGAGATGATGATCAAAGGTTCGGATGATGGGTGAGGAGCACGGTCAGGGTATTAAAGATAGGTACCTACTTAGGGGCTGCTCAAACAAAAAGGGAGGGGCAGGGGGTTGGTGGTCTTGGTTTTATGTTTTTCCTTTATGAGAATTTTCTTTTACGTCGGACGCTTGGCGTGCTGGCGCTTCCACTGTGCTCACTAGCATAGCAGTGTGTTGTTCAGATCAGAACACGTAGACAGTAAACCAGCTGCCCGATTATGTAAGAATTGTCGATCAAATCGTAAAAGTTCGGCGTCAAAGTAAAATAAACCATAACAGCATTGAATTAGAGCTCAATTTCGTGTTTCGAAATTGAGCTCTAATTTATTGCTGTTATGGTTTATTTTACTTTGACGCCGAACTTTGACGATTTGATCGGCCATTCTTACATAATCGGGGGGCAGGATAGTAGGACAGCGAGTAAGTAGACAGTGGGCCACGCGGTCCACTACGCGGTCCGCTGTAGCGGGCCGCGCAACCACGCGCCATACTAGTTAATATATATATAGCTGCTCGTGCTGACTGACTCATTGATCACCTCTCCTGTAAAATTTTGTATGAACATTTTTTTTTTCACTCATCGTTTCGTATAGAAGACAAAAATTCATTAAGAGGAAAAATACAGAGAGAGCTGATGATTGAGGATTTCGAAGACGGATGAAGGGCACCAGCCAGGGTATCGAAGATAGGTGGGGGGTGCTCGACCAAATGTCACTCGAAACTTCATCCGATTGACAGTGAGCTGAAAAAAATTTCAAAATGGCGGATTTAAGATGGCCGCCATACAAATTTCGACGGTGTCTATCTCGGAGAGTATAAAAGATGGAAGAGTGGTTTCTTGGCAAAAGATGATCAGGACATAAGGGTCTACTTGATGAACAGGAAAAAAAATCAAGATGGCGGAATTTATTTTTCCATAGAAAAGGGTATTGAAGATAGGTGGGGAGTGCTCGACCAAATGTCACTCGAAACTTCATCCAATTGACAGTGAGTGAAAAAAAAATTCAAAATGGCGGATTTAAGATGGCCTCCATACAAATTTCGTCGGTGTCTATCTCGGAGAGTATCAGAGATGGAAGAGTGGTTTCTTGGCAAAAGATGATCAGGACACGAAGGTCTACTTGATGAACAGGAAAAAAATTCAAGATGGCGGAATTTATTTTCCATAGAAAATGTATGGCGAATATTGAAGAGGCTACAAGTGTAGAACTATGCAAGACTACGGTTCCTTTTCAAGATTTGTTTTTATGGAAGAAATCTCATTTTGACGAATGGTTCGGAGACAAAAATATGGAGAGAGATGATGATCGAAGGTTCGGATGATGGGTGAGGAGCACGGTCAGGGTATTAAAGATAGGTACCTACTTAGGGGTTGCTCAAACAAAAAGGGAGGGGTGGGGGGTTGGGGGTATTTGTTTTATGTTTTTCCTATATGAGAATTTTCTTTTACGTCGGACGGTTGGCGTGCTGGCGCTTCCACTGTGCTCACTAGCATAGCAGTGTGTTGTTCAGATCAGAACACGTAGACAAAAAACCAGCTGCCCGGTTATGAAAGAATTGTCGATCAAATCGTAAAAGTTCGGCGTCAAAGTAAAATAAACCATAACAGCATTGAATTAGAGCTCAATTTCGTGTTTCGAAATTGAGCTCCAATTTAATGCTGTTATGGTTTATTTTACTTTGACGCCGAACTTTGACGATTTGATCGGCCATTCTTACATAATCGGGGGGCAGGATAGTAGGCCAGCGAGTAAGTAGACAGTGGACCACGCGGTCCACTACGCGGTCCGCTGTAGCGGGCCGCGCAACCACGCGCCATACTAGTAATAATATATTGCGCTTATTGTACAAGTCTCCCAAGATAATATTCACGTTTGTGGTTTAGTTTTACGCTTTGGGTTTTAGTTTACATTAATTACGAGCTCAGCGTTAAAATCAAAAGAACCGCCGTGAGTTTGTTTGAACTTTGAATGAGTATATGAACGCATTACGCAACCCGATGCGATGCGTGCGCGCAAGCGGTGTACAGTGGGGTCACGGGGAGGCCAGAGGAGAGCCAAAACAAAACAATTTAACAATTAATAATAATTATTCAATCGAAAGTGTGTGCAAGGTGCGCATTGATTTTTTATAATAAGAATAAGTTCTATAGCAATAAAAACAATATAATATAGTTTGTGTGTTACTGATTGTTTTAAATTGTTTTCACGATGAGTGAAATCGAGTGAGTAATCAAGTTAAAAAAAAGAAATTATCTGGTAACCAGAATTTAATAAGGAAAAGAAAACAAGAAAAAGAACGTGATAAAAATACAACTAAAACAACCATCCACTTCCAAAGAATCATTAGAGACAGAAACCAGACTTTTTATCGATGAAGGTGTTATGTATAAAATGGGGAGACGAAATTGAGCTCTAATTCAATGCAGTTATGGTTTATTTTACTTTGACAAAAATCTTAAACGTTTGATCGAACATTCTTACATGATTGGGGGGGCTGATTCAAAAAACGCTTCATGTAGTGGTAGGTAGGTATGTGCTTTTTATGTAATTTTCTATACAAATAAATATAACTTTAGTCTGTTTGTAATGTCAAAATAAAAAAAAAACATTTTTTTTTAAATTTCTGTCTGTTTTTTTTTTAATCTTCGAAACGCCTGCACCGATTTTGATGTGGCGGATAGATGACGTCAGATAGGATAGATAATGACAGTCGTTTTATTATTTTATACAAGTAATCGCTGCCGGAGCCATGGGTTCGATTCCCACAAGGAATTAGATATAACAGCATAAACAAAGTATGTAAAAATTTAATTCGTGTTTTATTTTTCGCAGTAGGTAATTGGCAAGCGGAATTGAACTGGTCTTACCTATGTAGGAAAATATTATCTAAATAAGTATATAAAACTGGAGAACATTTATTTCGGTCGAAATTAACAAATAATAAAAAAAATAAGTTAAAACATGAATATTCGTGAAAAAAGAGGCGCTTCATAGGTTTCGCACACAGGCGCTGTGGGGGGTCGGCGCGGCCCTGGTTAGGTATACTGGGTACTGCTTAAAACGGAACGCTGTCAGCACTGAGACAAACACTGAGAGCACCTTACCTCGAAAACGCCAGTGCTCACAGTACAAAGATAGCGTCGATTAATGACGTCATATATTTCCCTAGGATACTGCAGCAGTTTACTGTCAGTTTATAACGGAACGAATTTCTCCACAGTAAAGAGCACTGAACAGTGCTCGCAGTCTATAACGGAACACAGCCACAGCCTCACTGTCAGGCTGGTGACAGATGTCACGATTTCGTTACCATGGTAACCTTTTTGTTTGGATTGGATCTGCATCGACTTCTTCTTTTTCTGAGTGATCTGCATTTCTTGAAGATTGCTTGATGACGTTGAGGGGCAGGGGGATTTGTTGAGTGTTGACAAACGCATTCGTGGTGGAAACCTCTGGTGGAAACCATGATAGTGATTTCCAAAAGAAGTGATACGAACTCGGATCCATCCCCTATCTGTGTAAATCGTTGGAAATTGAGTAGTTAGGTACCTATTAAGAAATCCCACCAAAAATCTCGATCCATTCCCGATGCAAAGAGCATAATATTGATTCCTTGATAGGATTTTTATCGCACGAAAGTTGCTCTTCAATACTCGAAGTTCAAAAGAAATACCTACCAATTTACAAGTCGAATAACCGCGCCGTACCTAACGGTACTTGTGATTTATAAATGTCTATAACAATGGGTGAATATAATGTTAAACACAATAAGCTTGCTGGTATTCACTGGCTTCACCAACCCTTAGAAGAACTATGTCTTAGGTAAGTCCAATTCAAGAGCCTATTATTATTTATTTGGCAACCAAAACAGATTACAATAAATACTGATCTAACCTGGTCTTAACTATTAACATTTTAATCTTATTGTAATCCTATAGGGTCGCACTACATTAATAAGGTTCTTCAGGCGTGCAAAGTAAAACCACAAAATAACAAACAATTAATGATACCTAGTATAAGTAAAGCGAACATAATAGTATCCTACTTATGTATTTTATACAATTTATCTATAAATAAAGACAATCTAGAGAAATTATGATGGATTATAATGGGGTTTTCTCACAAAATTGTCAGTAGGTACCAGGCCGGTGCTAGGAAGTTAGTAGTGTTCCAACCCAGCACCTACTTAGGAGAGCACATTAAACACTTGGTCTTTTGTCTGAATGTACTTATCTGGTCTTTAGCTTTCTTGGTCCAAGGGTTTGGGCTAAGAGTTGATCAGCCAGTCAGTGTGTGAGTGAATCAAGACTTCTTTTATAATACTAGCTGATGCTCACAACTTCATCTGTGTTATGTGTAGACCACAGATAACGGAAACAATCTCTTATCTGTGGTGTAAGACTTAGGTTATTTCAAAATCCAGTTGGAATTCTTTGTTTTTTCCAAGAATAAAAGTAGCATGTGTCACATGCCAGGTCCTCAACTATACCCATGCCAATACTCATGTTTATCTGTAGTTCAATTGTGGAATCACACTTTCGCATTTTTTTAATACTAGCTGATGCCTGCGACTTCGTCCGCGTGGATTGAGTTTTTTCGGTTCCCGCGGGAACTCTTTAATTTTCCGGGATAAAAAGTAGCCTATGTGCTATTCCAGACTATAGTCAATCTCTGTGCCAAATTTCATCCAGATCCATTCAGCCGTTGGAGCGTGATTGAGTAACAAACATCCATACATCCATACATCCATACATCATCCATACATCCATCCAAACTTTCGCATTTATAATATTTAAGTATTTGATTAAAGTATGATAATTGATAGTATGTATACAATTTTCAGGGTAAAGGTGAAGTCCAAAGAAAGCATTCTAGCGCTGCCAAAATTTGAAGATTACAAAGATAAAACAAACAAAGAGAACCTGAACATACTAGAGAGTAATAAAATTGATGTACACACTTTTCATTGGCAAGAAAAGGTTTTCAGTAATTGGGAGTATCAAAAATATTCTGATATTTACAACTGCAATACAGAAACAGAGCTAAAATATCACAATTTGATCAAAGAAACTAACCATGAACATAAAAAAGTTTTCACTTACATTCATGAAGATTATCATTTACCTGTGCCTGTGGGAAGTAAAAAAATAAATACGCAATCTATGGTTTGTTTAAATGGGTGTTTTGAGCTTTTAAATTTGGAAGATATTTGGAGCCAAGGTGATGTGTCCAGTTCAATGAGGCATTTGTTTAAGAGTGAAGAGAATTTGTCCTTGGATGAAGAGCAATGGATGGCTATGCATATTGTATTGGACTGTTCGGAGTACGATGAGTGTGTATAATCTTTTGTTGGCAATTTTTGTAATTGAATGATCCTTATAATACTACTAGCTGATGCCCGCGACTTCGTCCGCGTGGATCGAGGTTTTTCGTTTCCCGCGGGAACTCCTTAATTTTCCGGGATAAAAGTAGCCTATGTGCTATTCCAGACTATAATCTATCTCTGTGCCAAATTTCATCCAGATACGTTCAGCTGTTGGAGCGTGATTGAGTAACAAACATCCATCCATACATCCATCCAAACTTTCGCATTTATAATATTTATTTGATTATCACACTCCGCTTCGCGTCGTGTGATAAACCCACATTCGTGTTTTAATACCCCTTACAGTTGTGTAACTGTTGCATAAATAACTATATTGTTGGCAATTTTTGTAATTGAATGATCCTTATATTACTATTAAATAAACATGAAAGTTAGGATGTTTGTAACTCCTCCACTCCACAATGACTGTACCAATTTGGCTATTTAGAATGAAATAGCTGATAACCTGAATTAAAGCTACCACCAGTAGCGCCATCTTAATAGATGTGTGGAGACCGCCACTGACAAAGTCGCAGGCATTGTCTAGTATTTAATAACAACACTACTTTTTTTTTATCCACTACATTTTAGCCCTTGACTGTGATCTTACCTTACTTACTACATGTTCCACTACATATTGTTGTACATCATATAGTTAAGTGTAATTTTATGGACTCCGTCCGCGTGGTTTAAAATTTATTCATTCCCGCGGGAACTCCTTAATTTTCCGGGATAAAAAGTAGCCTATGTCACTCTCGGTCCTCAACTATAACCATGCCAAAAATCACGTCGATCCGTTGCTCCGTTGCGGCGTGATTGAAGGACAAATAAACACACTTTCGCATTTATAATATTCTTTATCAAATAAATATTATAAATGCGAAAGTTTGGATGTATGGATGTATGTTTGTTACTCAATCACGCTCCAACGGATGAACGGATCTGGATGAAATTTGGCACAGAGATAGATTATAGTCTGGAATAGCACATAGGCTACTTTTTATCCCGGAAAATTAAAGAGTTCCCGCGGGAACCGAAAAACCTCAATCCACGCGGACGAAGTCGCGGCCATCAGCTAGTTCTTTATAAAAACATATTAGTATGATGTGAGGACATTAATTTAAAGAACATGTTGAAGCCAAAATTTTAGAAAATTATTATAATTAGAAATAGAAATAACTTGACCGTGAGTCAGATATAAAATGTACTGATTTTTTTCCAGGGAATCCCAACTTCTGTACAAAGAAGAACATATTCTAGTCTCGTTATACCACAATGTAACATACAACTATCTCATAGTGACCCCTAACATCAATGACATAGAGTACAATGCATACTCAATAGAGAACCAGCCAGATATTGAGTACGGAGTTGAGATTGAGTTTGGAGGAGAGAGTGGGGATGACTTAGTGGAGTTCGTAAGTTATTTATTGTCTTAGTGACCACTTTATATAAAAAAAAATTGTTCTTGGGAATTCCTTAATTTTCCAGGATAAAAAGTAGCCTATGGCACTCTCCAGGTCCTCTACTATACCCAATACCCATGCAAAAAATCGCGTCGGTTCGTTGCTCTGTTGCAGCGTGATTGAAGGACAAACCAACAAACACGCTTTCGCATTTATAATATTATTATGATTTTTTTAAAATAGACCAATGGAATTTTATGTTCTTAGGGGGGGGGGGTCCGACGACACCACGCTTTACTTTAATTACTGGTTTACTTTAAATGCCTCAACCGATAGACGTCCACTGCTGGACATAGGCCTCTTGCAAGCATTTCCACACGCTGCGGTCTTGCGCCGCCTAGGTCCAGCGGCTCCCTGCGACTCGCCTGATGTCCGTCCAGCGAGTTGGGGGTCTGCCAACGCTGCGCTTTCCAGTGCGTGGTCGCCACTCCAGCACCTTGGGACCCCAACGTCTATCGGTTCTTCTAACTATGTACCCCGCCCATTGTCACTTCAGCTTCGCAACACGTCGAGCAATGTCGGTTACTTTAGTTCTTCTGCGGATCTCCTCATTTCTGATTTGACCGCGTGGAGAAACCCCGAGCATTGCTCTCTCCATCGCCCGCTGAGTGACCCTGAGCCATTGACTTACCAATACCTTAGACGCACCATCAAAACGCAAAAAACGGCACGGTCAAATTGTGCACAAATAGATATTGTGTGGTAAATCGATGCCTTGAGCTTTCTTATGAGGCCCATAGTTAGCGACCAACCTCAAGCAACTCTCGCAACCCTATGTCATCACTGGCAACACGCACTGCTCGAAGACTTTGGTCTTCAGGCACTGAGGAATCTTGGACGAGAAGACATCTCGAAGCGTCCCGAACGCTGCCCAGCCGAGTTGGATTCGGCGGCTCACCTCTTTCTCGAAATACTTCGACTTGGTTTACATTTTTGTTTAATTACAGTTAAACAGTCTTGTGAAGAAATGGGAAAAGAAAAAAAAGAAGATACTAAGTTTTGCTATGCCTCCGTTGGGAAGAAAGAAGTTCTTCGTAAACTTCGAGATAGTCTCTGCAGTAGATTTTGACATGGATAACTTGTATATAGACTTTCATATAAAGGTAAGTAAATAATAGTATATGCGAAATAAAATGCGAAAGTTTGGATTGATGTATGGATGGATGTTTGTTACTCAATCACGCCCGAACGGCTGAACGGATCTGGATGAAATTTGGCACAGAGATAGATTATAGTCTGGAATAACACATAGGCCCGCGGGAACCAAAAAACCTCAATCCACGCGGACGAAGTCGCGGGCACCAGCTAGTATAGACAAAGTTAAAGTGACAATGTTATCCTTTTTTTTATCCCTTGACTGCGATCTCACCTAATGGTAAGTGATGATGCAGTCTAAGATGGTATTGGGCTAACCTGTTAGGGGCATGGCAGTTATATTAAACCCATAGCCCTATTCGGTTTCTACACGTCATCGTACCGGAACGCTAAATCGCTTGGCGGCACGTCTTTGCCGGTAGGGTGGTAACTAGCCACGGCCAAAGCTCGTGGACAATCCCAAAATCACTTGCACGCTGGAGTCCCTAGAGCACCGAAGAGACGTTAGTTCTCTTTGTGTGTTCTATCGTCTCTACAATGGAGAGTGCTCTGAGGAGCTATTTAATCTAATACCACCTTCCGTGTTCTCCAGTCGCACTCTTCGTCGCAGAAACAAATTTCATCCTCACCACCTGGATGCCTGGTCTTCTTCCACCACCCGCTATTCCAGGTCATTTCTGCCACGTACCTGCAAATTGTGGAACCAACTTCCATCTTCTGTGTTCCCTAATGATTATAATATGGGGCTCTTCAAAGGGCGGATAAACAAATTTCTCAAAAGCCAGCAACGCATTGGCGGTTCCTCTGGTGCTGCAAATGTTCATGGGCGGCGGTAATCACTTACCATCAGGTGACCCGCCTGCTCGTTTGCTCGCTATGTATATAAAAAAAAAAAAAAAAATAGTTACCACCATACCGGCAAAGACGTGCCGCCAAGCAAATGAGCGTTCCGGGTACGATGCCGTGTAGAAACCGAATAGGGGTATGGTTTTAATATAACTGCCATGCCCCTAACAGTTTAGCCCGCTACCATCTTAGACTACATCATCACTTACCATCAGGTGAGATCGTAGTCAAGGGCAAACTTGTAGTGGATTAAAAAAAAACAAATAGGTAGATTCCATTATAACTATACATAATATCCGGATAAACTCACGTGTTCTGTCGGAAAAATGCCCGACTAGTTTCGAACCCGCCGCGTCGCGCGAACAGGCTCATGAATAAGGGCCCCGAACGGGAAACTAGTCGGGCATTTTTCCGACAGAACACGTGAGTTTATCCGGATATTATGTATAGTTATAATGAATATCACTCACGATAGTTTAAATGTTAAAATAGATTCCAGATGACCTACAGTGCGTTGGGGACTTGAAAGGCCGAACCCACACCAGCAAGTGTTTGAGAACTGAAGAACACTACGAGTGGAAATATGGACATACGCTGGAGTTGGAACTGGAATGTGCTACGGGTATTGGTATGTGGGTCATACTGATTTTGGTAGGGGGTAAACTTGTGGATTCGCGTCACCGTCACCGACATGCTCGCTCCGACATGCTCGCGAACACCGAGCTCGCGTTGTTACGACAAAAGGTCTTAAATATAAATATAATACATTCGTAATTAAACTTTAATCCCTTAGTTTTAAGGTTTATATTTTAAATATTCGTTTTCACTTCTATCGGCAATCCCTATGACTGCCAATATATATATTTTTTTAATACTTACCTACCCAATTGAGGATGATTGGAGTTGGAGGTGATCATACAAATATTCAAATAAAATGCGAAATAATTAATGCGAAAGTGTGTTTGTTTATTGGTTTGCCCCCCTTTTTTTTTTTTTTTTTTTTTTTTTTTTTTTTTTTTTTTTTTTTTTTTTATTGGTGATAGGCTTGCGCTTGACGACAATCATGCTTAGTGCAAAGCAATGACGAGGTCTAGGTTGGAACGCGCTTGCCTAGAAGATGCCTATTCACTCTTGCCTTGAAGGTACTTAAGCCCTTCAATCACGCCGCAACGGAGCAACGGATCGACGTGATTTTTTGCACAGGTATATAGTTGAGGACCTGGAGAGTGACATATGCTACTTTTTATCCCGGAAAATTGAGGAGTTCCCGTGGGAATTAAAAAAACTTATTCAACGCGGGCTAAGTCGCGGGCATCAGCTAGTTTATGATATTAGTACGAGTGTGATTTTCAAAAATATGCCACAAAAAGAAGAAGAAGAAAATTGACCATACATTGTTCCATTTAACCGTTTTCAGATCCTCTTCCCCTCAAGATCTACCTAGAAGCGATATCAGTGGACTGGTGGGACCGACACCGCACAGAAGGCTATAGCTATCTCCCTCTCCCGCTAGAGCCGGGGGAACAGAAGCGGCATCTGTCCTGCTCTCGCCCTGAAGAATTGGACGCAGTTGAAGCAAACAATAGACGGTTTTTCGTTGGCGGATGCCATTTGATCAAAGATTTGGATGTATTGGCCAATCCTCAGTTGCATGTAAGTTGAGACACACTATAATACATTTGACGACCTCTCTGACGCAGTGTTGAGCGCTGTTGTCGTAACGTGGGAGGTCCCGGGTTCGATACCCGGCAGGGTAAATTTGGGAATTTAAGTATTATTTCTGAACTAGCTGATGCCCGCGACTTCGTCCGCGTGGATCGAGGTTTTTCGGTTCCCGCGGGAACTCCTTAATTTTCCGGGATAAAAAGTATGCTATGTCACTCTCCAGGTCCTCAACTGTACCCATGCCAAAAATCACGTCGATCCGTTGCTCCGTTGCGGCGTGATTGAAGGACAAACCAACAAACCAATAAACCAACAAACAAACACACTTTCGCATTTATAATATTAGTATGAAGTATGAAATGAAGTATGATTCACACGGAAGAATATGCGGACAGTTGTGTAGTTTCTTCTTAGACTCTATATAATTATTGCCAGATTTTTATAATAAAAGCCAAGACCACAGTAAAGTGCGTTCGTCGTGGTTGGAAAAAATATAGTATCGAAGCCCTAAATTTAGGTCGTGTTTGGAAAAAATCCTTTCGCGCGCGTTGTTGTCTGTTTTTGTTTTTAAGTTATTTTTATGTCATACTAGCGGACGCCCGCGACTTCGTTCGCGTGGCATAAGTTTTTAATTCCCACAGAAACTCCTTAATTTTTCGGGAAAAGAAGCTTAAGTCACTCTCCAGGTCCTCATCTATACCCGTGCAAAAAATCACGTTAATCCGTTCCGGCGTGAGTGAAGGACAAACTCTCTATTTAACGTCCTCTGGGATAGAAATTACAATAATTGTGAAACACGTATTTCTTAATTTTTTACCGGTAGCTCATATACCAAGTTTCATGGATATAACTTGAGAACTGACGGACTTTCATACAAACTTTCAACCCCTATTTCACCCCCTTAGGGAGGGAATTTTGAAAAATCCTTCCTTAGTGAGCGCCTACGTCACAAAAGGAACCTACTGTCAAAATTTCAAGTTTCTAACCCCAGCGGTTTAGGCTGTGCGTTGATATATAAGTCAGTCAGTCAGTCAGTCAGGACTTTGAATTTTATATATAATATTTTTTATATATATGTGGCAATAAAGAATTCATCTATCTATCTATCTATCGTTTTTATATTTCAGAACGCCAACTTCAGATACGTGTCAACGGGCACCGTCTCAGTCCGATGGCGTACGATATCTCAATCGCAATCTGCCGGAGATGTCGTGTACCCTTCAAGTCCGGGGGCATCCGCTAGTGCCATATTGACGGGGGCAGAAGCCGTGCTCCGACAGTACAAGAAGGCTAAAGCTACGCTTGCCGCCGCTACCAGGGATTTGCCGGACAGCTGAAGGGTACAGCCCCCCTAGCATGGTCCGAGACAATTTTCTCCCCGAGGAAAGGATAAATTTTTTATTCCTAGATAAATAAATAAAAACGCTAAATAACGGTGGATAAATAGTCCCCCGAGTCCCCGTGAAATGTCAAACGGGGATAAACTTCTCCTCTCCCCTGTTGCCGTGCTCTGAGAAGTGGATAAGTTAATTTTATCTCTTGTCAGTGGATAAAATCGGGGGATAAATTTTTTATCTCCGGCCCATGCTAGGCCTGCAGGAGACTGACAGAGGCAGGAGACATCATAAGTTCGTTAGCTGCGACAAGAAGATTTGCAAGCCTTTGTGATTTGCAAGTTTTTCAATCCATTTTTGGAGACACTCGACATACAGACAGATTCACAAAAAAAATCGTACTGTCAAAATATCATGACGCCAAATGATGGGCTGTGGAATATGGGGGAGACGAAATTTTCGTAGGTTCGTATGTAATATGGGATCTAGTGTACCCTTCAAGTCCAGGGGCATCCGCTAGTGCGGATATTGACGGGGGCAAAAGCCGTGCTCCGACAGTACAAGAAGGCTAAAGCTACGCTTGCCGCCGCTACTAGGGATTTGCCGGATAGCTAAAAAGTCCAGGGACTGATAGAGCCAGGAGACATCATAAGTTCGTTAGCTGTGACAAGAAGATTTACAAGTTTTTCAATCTAAGTTCTAAAGTCACTTTTGGAGACATATAGAAAGATGCACAAAAAAATTCGCACTCCTTGTCAAAACGCCAAATGACAGGCTGTGGATTATGGAAAGAAAAAAGAAAGAAAGAAAAAACATTTATTTTCAAATTGTGCCATACATAACAAGCATACCTACCTAAATGGCGGGGACGAATTCTTGTACTGTCGAAGCTACCTTTGCAGCCGCTACTAGGAACTTGTCCGAAAGCTGAAAGGTCCAGGGGACTGATTATAGAGCAACGAGACATCATCAGTTCGTTAGCAAAAAAGTTTTTCAGGCCTTTTAAATTGATAAGACCTTAATCCACGTTTCTAAGTCATTTTTGGAGACTTTGGATATTGACCGATCCGATTGTCCGTGTAAAATAAAAGGTTCGGACGTTGAGTCGGTAATAAAGTCGGTGATAAAAGTCGGCCCGATTATCGGACCTACAAAAAGTCTGACGTGGACGGATGTCCTTAGTGAAAACGGGGAGAAATAAATTGTAAAAAATAAAACAAAATTGCGTGTGCTTAATTTCTATTATATTTATGAGGTATTTTGCTATTATTTATAAATTAGAATAAAACGAAACATTAACAACATTAACAGACTTTTCATTGATTGCGTACCATTAAATAACAAATACAATACACCAGTATCGAAATATTTAAATAAATAAAATAAATATTAAGTTTCTATTGCAGGAACGTGAAGGTGCGTGTCATCAAATTTTGAGTAATATTGCTTTACAAAGTGTGTGTTCCGTTATAAGCACTGCGAGCACTGGCAGTGCTCTTTACTGGGGACTTCCAGTGCTCTCAGTGTATTTCGGAACGCACCCAAAAGCTTATTATACCGTTGAAGATTACGTTAATGACAAAAGAGCATGGATTTGACTCGCTCCAGCAATGCTTAGGACAGCGGTTACATAAGAATCTACACATTATGTTTAGCTACACATTATTGAAATTGTAATTTTTGTTTTTTTCAAATGAGCAACCGCCGAGTTTCTTGCTGGTTCTTCTCGGTAGGAATGTCATTCCGAACCGGTGGTAGATTCACACGATGATTCAAAAGCACTTGTAAAAATTAGAGCTATTTTCATATGACGGTTCACACAGAGTTATTTTTATATGCCGATGTACAATTTTCTTATCTGCCCATCCGCACAGCTTCCCTCATCTGGGCGGTAATTTCAGCCAGCTTGCGCGCGCGCACTGTGCGGGTGTCTTTGATCTCGGCTATGCGCTCGCTGCGCTCGTCCTTCATCGCGTTGCGTGCAGCGAAGCGCGCGCGCCTGGCTGCCTCCATCGCTTCTACTTCCCGGCGGACGAGTGACGTCTCCCAGGATGTCAGGGCGTTGGTGATCGCTAGGCGCTGAAAAAGCAATACGGTACACGTCACTGACAAAAGTTGCTGATTTTACTTGTGGTCAAATACCTAATCATTATCATCATCCTCAACCGATAGACGTCCACAGCTGGACTCTCCTGCTGAGTTGCTAGAGTTGGGCCTCTTGTAAGGATTTCCACACGCCGCGGTCTTGCGCCGCCTGGATCCAGCGGCTCCCTGCGACTCGCCTGATGTCGTCCGTCCAGCGAGTAGGGGCTCTGCCAACGCTGCGCTTTCCAGTGCGTGGTCGCCGCTTCAGCACTGGGACCCCAACGTCTATCGGTTCTTCGAACTATGTGCTCCGCCCATACCCAATAGTGTAAAGTATTACTTGTGAAGCGTCCCTCAACATGGCATTCCTGCGCTGTCCGGCCTCGTCTGCTCTTTGCAGCGCGTGCACCAACTCGATCTGTTTGCGCCACTCCTCCGCGACACCGCGTCTTAGCCGTCTCTCTGCCGCTAGTTGGGTTCGGGCCTCGTCCTCCACTGCTTTGCCGATTATTTCTGTGATCTGGAGAGAAAAACAGCAATTTAATTAGGTGATAGGTATTGTGATTTAGGTACTTATTATGCGAGTAGAGTTGGTTTCAAACAATTTAAGCTCCTGGAAGTGACATCAAGCCTTGTCAAGTAATGTCTCCTGTTTGAAGAATTACGGGTCAGAAATCAGAAAGTTGTACGGGATCTTTTGTAAAAGGGCGACCAGTCCTATAAATGGACATCTTCTCATGAATGGAATAATGGAACGAACCAGCAGTGGCATACGTTTCCAAACTCAAACTCAAACCTTTTTATTCAAGTAGACTTTGACATGTGCTTTTGAATCGTCGAGTGAATCTACCACTGATTCGGAATGGCATTGGTAGATTTACTCCAATAAGAAATATGCCCGAAGCAGCAAGGATTGGATGAGAACCCTAAAAAGTACCAGGCGTCCATAAAACCGCGAGGGTGGTAGGTTGTCACCTTCTTGTCGTCTCTCCAAGCCAGCAAGTCCGCAGTCTTCCGCTCCTTGTGCCGGATGCACTTGATCAGCTGGCCAGTCTTTGCCTGCTGCTCCGCGCTCCTCAATAGACGCTTGTACTCGTGGAAGGTTCGCTCCTGGCCTCGCTTGCGATGAAGGTACTTCTTGTACTGCTCGGATGTTTCTGCTTCTACCTGGAAAGAATACCATGGATTTTTACTCCAGTAAGAAGAAAAGAGAAGACAAAGGGAAGCATGAAAAATAAAAGCCTGTGTTGCTGTCTTAAAGGCTCACAGATGGATACGCAGGCGCATCGGTAGTGGTTTAAAGTACCTACTGTCCGAGGTACGGGGGTGAAACACGATCAGCTTCCTAACTCCGGGTTATTATTGTGAATTTCTTGTCTTCGGGAGCAGGAATCTAACCAATCTCGGCATCCACTAGAATAACGATTGTCGTCTCTCAACCGATAGACGTCCACTGCTGAACGAAGGTCTCGTGTTTGGATCTCCACAGGACACGGTCATGTGCCGCTTGCTTCGAGTATTTCCCAGCTACTCCATTGAGATCGTCCGTTCACCTAGTAGGGATTCGTCCAAAGCTGCGCTTTCCAGTGCGAATCCGCCATTCAAGCTTGGGACCCAAACGCCTGTCGGTTCTTCGAATTATGTGCCCCGCCCATTGCCACCTAAGCTAAGCAATTCTACGAGCTATGTCGGTTACGCTGGTTCTCCTCATTTCTGTTTTGATCAGCACCTCATTACATTTTACCACAGATCGCATTCAAAACTTGACAAAATCCGAATAATAAAATAAGCGTTAGTTACCATTTCCCTCTCCTCCTTCTCCTTAAGCCACATCTTCTGGAACTGTTCCGCCAGTCTCTTTCGTGCATTGTCTTCTTCTCTCTTCTTCGCGAGCGCAGCCAGCAGGCGCCAGTCGCGCTCGGGAATCGAATCCCAGACATCACCACAGCCAGTCTCATAGTCGAACGAAGCGACTAGGCTCGATAGAGTGTTATGAGCTGAGAAAATTAGGTAAGCCTTGAGAAATTCTGAATCTGTGAATATTATAAATGCGGAAGTGTGTCTGTCTGTCTGCTGCGCTTTAATGGCTCATCTTTTCAACCGATTTTGATGATAGATTGCGTCCCGAAGGAGGACTTAGCCCTTCAAGGGCTCTTGAGAACTTCAAGGTATGTGACATCAAACTATCATTTTGAGGCGTTGGCAATATGGCCCAGGTCTGATTGCAGCCAAACGCTAGCCTATCTATACTAATTTATAAAGAGGTTTTGTGATCTCTGGATCTACTGAACCTATTTTGGAAATTCTGGTACCAATAGAAAGCCACATTTTATGTCATAGGCTATATATTAACCCGAAAAATTAGGGAGTTCCCGTGGGGATTTAAAAAACTTATTTCACGCGGACGAAGTCGCGGGCATCTGCTAGTAAATAAATAAAAATAGAGATATGTAACTCACTTGGTAATCTTCCAGCAGGGGATCCCTTCCTTGGCGAGGCGCGGCGCGACCGCCGCGGCGACTCTGTTATAATTTTATAACAAAACACCATTATCTCGACACATCCGTAACACCACAACTACAAAACAATGGTGGGAACTGGGAGTCTTTTGCTGTTCTGTATGATTTGGTAACCGAAGACTGCTAACTTATATAATTTATGAGATCTTATATTTATATATATATATATTAAAAAAAAACACGCGCCGAATTGAGAACCTCCTCCTTTTATGGAAGTCGGTTAAAAATAAATCTCTATTTCCCTTGGTTACGGCATCACGCGTGAACGGCTGGACCAATTTCGCTAATTCTTTTTTGTTGTGTTTGTTTGGACCCCGGGATGGTTTATATTCACAATTGCTGGGCGCTGCAATCAGGTTCGATGGTTCAGGGCAGGACAAAGTCTGCCGGACCCATAGTGTATGAGTATAAGATTTATTCAGGAAAATCTAGGTAGAGTTCTTTGAGCTTAGCACCAAAGCTTGAGCCGATTGGTCACTTCACTATTGACTTTTTTGTTTTAATGTTGCATATCGTATTAAGGAATTTAGATGAACCTACACCCTCATATTCGAATAACACCATGAAAACCCCAATGTGCATTAAATAAATTGATTGATTGACTAAAATACAGAGTAACAAATCACCATATTCGTAAATTCAATCAATAAGAAAATATTATGATCTCTCATCTCAGTCTCAAATACACTACAGAACTAATTTTAGAAACTATTCCAATCTGATGTGGTAAAATAATTTCGCTAGTATATTTGGATTATTAATTTTTTAAAAAAGTACTGATACAAAAACGTGTAGATCTATTAGTTTCGATGTTGCTACGGGTTATATTGATCAAATATTTTTTTGGGCACATAGGAATGCAAAAGATTTCATGATATTGATAAATCGTGCGACCATGTCATGCGTACACAAACACAGTTTTGTTGCCTGGACTAATTTTGATGAAACTTGCCGATAATTATCGTCTAATTCCTACATCTGAACTGCAATAAACTCTTAATGTCTTCTTATTTCCGTGTACTTGTGTGCAATAAAGATTAAAATAAATAAATAAACTCCAAAATTCCTTCAACTGGTCCGAATTGTATTATAGGTTTCTGATGTTTTCAGCTATTTCCGTTCATATCAAGGTCATACAATAATATGTAGGTACTTATTGTAATATAGTAGGTAAACATCAGATATTAAAGATTTCGTTTCAAAGAAAAACAATATATCGAGACAAGTATCTTTGACTTATTCGCGCAGCATAGTTATCTCCATTTTATCTGCTTACGTGTGATTGTACAAAATGGAAACAAACTTGTCGAGAAACCGATAACATAGCTTATCAGTTATGAGATATCACGATATATGCGACATGCCAGTCAAACGCGCACCACGGGCCGGTGATGACGTAGCCATGGATAAGGAGAGGAAACCCATTGTCAGGAGGCCCGACGTCTTGAGGAAGCTAAACGCGGAAAACCTGCACTTCATAGAGCGAGGGCTACTCGGTGATCTCCCTGATAGGTTCAAACCTGCTCCAAACTATCCCGTCAGAGCCCAGTCCAACGAACTAGTGGTTGCGAAACCATCTGGCCTCTTATCAGCCTGTCTACCAGTCATCCCTGACTATCCATCGCCTACCTCAGAAAATCCTCCATTTTTATATGATAACGAGGAGAAATCACCACTCAAAAAATCATTCAGCTTCCGTGACAAATTTCGCATGAGCTTCTTCAACAAGGAAAGAAGGGAAAGCATTGACAAACCCAAATGGAATACCATAGTAGAGGAGGAAAAGGCGAAAGAAGTAAACCCCAGTCTACCGGGACCGAAGCACAGCCCGACAAGCGACCACAAACATCACAGTCGCTTCTGGTTTTTCAGACACAAAGCAATGGGTGATAAGAAGAGCCATTCCCCAATATACACCAGAAGTAAAAGTTTCGAATTTCTCCCACGTGCTATAGAAGAAGGACAAGAGAAAGTGCGGAAGTTGACAAAGAACAGCTTATCTTACGCATTTGGAAGCAGTGACTCCGTTGTGGACAACATTTCAGTGGAGAGTCTCGAATACATTGCAGACGTTTACTCCGATAAAGTAAGCAACGTGTGCTTGAAAAGCTTCAAAGGGCTACAAGATGAGGATCACTATTCAAGCTCGACATCGACATCAGCTTCTGTCTCCGCATCGAGTGGAATATCGATTAATATCCTCAAAACGGAATCGGTACAGGATTTGCTGGACGAATTCCATAAGACTGTGGATCTGTTCAGCGAGAATTACATGAGCGACTGTGAACCTTACACGAAAACATCGAATGAGCTAACCGTCGAGGAGAAAAGAAAGAGTTCCTCATTCAACGCTTTGCCTTCACCGAAGATAGTGCAAGTGGCAAAAGTGAATAAAGTGAGTGAGGATTTCAAAGTGCAGTTGTCGAACATTTTGGAAGTGAAACGTGATAGTCAGAGTGCTAGAAGTCCTCGAAGGGGCTCAGTGACGGACTGGTTTGTCTTGGAGGATAAGAAACTTGCTGATAATACCCTCGATGTGACTTCAGGTGACCAGAATAAGTATCGGCGAGCACAAAAGAAGGATACATGCCGCGTGAGAAGAATTAGTTCTACTAAATATGTAAGTAGCCATTTCTTTTTTGACAGCATAGAGTAAGAAGTCTTATATCTCAATGATTTGCGTCCTCGATGATCCTCATATCTATGGCTTTCTAACGTAAACATTTGAAACATATTCAGTCTCTCATGCCAAGTGAAATGAATAGAATTGAAATATGCAACAAAAACTTGGGGAGACATTCGTCTTATGGCACGTAAACTATACGAAAGTTCGTATCGTACCTATATCAATTTAACTGCTTATTTTGGAATAATTAAACTATATAGAGATACCTAGGCGTAAAACCAGTTCACTGTTCATGTACCTAGCTAAAATATCTATAAAAATCAATAATATCAGTTATTTAAGGAATGCAAAATAATAATATAGGGATAATTTTGCTCGTTATCTACATTTTAATCAGAGTTTCAACTGCGATCCTAAACCTTGGACGATATAGATAATTAGCTAGGTTAGTATTTTAGAAATCACCAATATTATTGCATGCCTAATAATAATTCTAAACCTATTGTTATAGTTTACAGAAAATAAATAAATATTAAATTTCAATTCTGCATATTTGATGCCTGGAGGTCCTTTATAATTTGTTTATTTTTTGATTGGGATTCTAACTTTGTACTGAAGCTCAAAATATCAGCTGCGTAATTTTTTTATTTTGACTAACAAAAATTTCAGTTAGGAAAATTGGGAAAGGTTCGCAAACAATAATTTCATATCCTAGAGTGAGGGCATACGGTCCTTGACATTTTCAGTCGCAATCCACGCCTCGAGTCGAGTAGGTACTGACATTTGGTAGTAATATTACGAGTAGTAAGTAGGTGCATTAAACATGGGTAATAAGTATATTAGACTAAGATCCCAGAGCGATCAGACATAACTTACTTTCAAATAGATGAAACCTTAGGTTCTCAGTAGCATCAGTAGTTGCTATGATTGTTGTGGTTTACAAATAAAAAGTATAATTTTAAAAAGTGAAAATAATTAAAAAGCACGACTACCATGCCATGTTGAATTTTAAAAAAAAAGCTATATCCAGAATCGCTCGGGATGATGTACCTAAGGATTCTAACGATACCTGATACTTCCAAATCTGTTTTTTTTGGAAGTTATGATGAAATAAAGAAACTCACATAGGTTAGATACAAACATCCATACATAGGTAGGTACATTTAACGTCCTCCCGACTGAATTTCGGCCACGGGGGCCTTATCTCCAGAGAGATTAGCCATCTGTGCGGGAGAGATAGTGTACATCAAGTGTGTGGGCAGTGGCGTAGCTAGGT
This sequence comes from Erebia ligea, assembly GCA_917051295.2. NCBI lineage: Eukaryota > Metazoa > Arthropoda > Insecta > Lepidoptera > Nymphalidae > Erebia > Erebia ligea. Next base: position 17,491,592 of record OU785228.1, read on the forward strand.
GGACAAGGGCCTCGGTGCATAGAGGAAAAATCGGGCCCCCACCCCCTCTTTCCACGTAGCTTAAACTTATATTAGCCCTCAAACTGAGAGATAGGGGTAAGAAAATAATACAGTGACTTGCATTTATCCCACGTAGAAAAATCGCGATAAAAAAATTTTTACCACGGATTATTGTTCATTCATCTATCCAGTAGATGCCTGAATTTTTACAATTCTAAATTTTCATATTTAATAGGTTTAAATAATATTTATTTATTAAAGGTCCAACGTGGGCGAGGCTTACGCAAGCTAGAGTCCTCGTTTTTGGTCGTATTTTCAACCCTCTGGGAAATTATAAATATTGGTCCTACAGTTCCGGAAAGTAAGACATTTTCTTGGGAAATTTCCTCCTCTTTCAATTTGAAAAATGTCAAAAAGTTTTTGAGATATTTGCAAGAAACCAAACCCCATATTTTTTCAGTTAATTTTTAATAACTTTTGCAATTTTTGCAAGCGGGTCTTGAATTTTGTTCGAAAATCAGACGCTATTCCGAATCGAATGACACCTCGTTCATATTTTTCGGAGTCGGAGAAAAAAGTTTGACCCAAAAAGCACTTGTTGACTAGACTATTAGATCATTATGATAGGATATAAATAGTTTTGGAAATATGGCGGCTTATTTTGCGTACCTATTTGCTTTTTTTTTGAAAAATCGTATATGTTTCTTGTGATTTACACGAAAAGTATAAAGAGCTAGGAAAAAAACGACAAAACAAAATGGAAGTTCATAAAATCATCTACAAAAGTCAAAATGCTTTTTATTTCATTTCAATAGACCTAAATACTTCCGGAAATATAACGATCGAAAACGTGCATGACAGAAACTGAACCAAATAACGGTAAAGAATAACAAATGCTTATCAAGGATGCTTGGCGCTTGTGTTGAAAGTCTTAAATTGGGAGTCCTGATAGTTAATGTTCATTCAATATCTTGAAAATAAAAACTTGTGAGCAGGCTCGAAGTTTTCCGGCTGCAGGAGCCCGCTGCTCCTCTCTTTTCAAAGCTTAAGGGGGAGGGGGCCCTCTGAGCTTCGGGGCCCCGGTGCACTGCACCACCTAGCCCTATGATAGCTACGCCACTGTGTGTGGGTATACACGGGTGCACTCTCTGTTCCTTTACTCTCATAGTCCGATGGGACGGAAAATCCGACACGACCGGAGAGAGATCAGCCGCAGGACCGACGGCTTAACGTGCTCTCCGAGGCACGGGGGTGAAACACCGCCAACTTCCTAACTCCGGGCTAGTACTAAGAATTTCTACGAAAAAGTTCCGTAACATACCTACATACATAAGTACATGAACCCTGAAAAAATTACAATTTATACTCCACTCTCCTTTTCTTGGGCAGTCGTGTAATAAATTGAGAATGCGAGATTTGGCGTAGGTACCTGCCTAATAATGTCTATAATCCAATATGAGATGATGTATTGTTCTTATCAGTCGTTCAACGAGATTAGGGATTCGAGTACATGATACAAGATCTCACGTCCAATTGTCCGATAGATAAAATTGTTTCAATTTATTAAAAAAAAAATGACCTCCCTGGTGCATTCTACACCTCACACTAACCGAATAGAATTGGCTACAATTTGGAATGGATTAGGCTTGGATTAGGCTTTATTTTATCTCGCAAAATTAAAAATTAAAGAGCTGGTTAAAATATCCTCAATCCACGCGGACGAAGTCGCGTTCATCATCTATTAGAGCAAGATCCCAGAGCCGCCAGACCTTACTTATTTTCTGAGAAACAAAATGTGTGTAATATAGTAGCTTTGGTACGTAGATTTAACAACGTACGCATACTCGCAAATTTGGGGCGACGGCCAATTTATAGTTATAAGGTGCTAAAGGTACGTAAAAACGTTGCTAACTTTACTTATTTTCTGAGTGCTGATTTTTATGTATGTTGTACAGAATATTGTTAATAATTAATAATCAATACTCCCAGACTCATGCCGTGGGCCGTTATTTCTGCCAGACACTTTAAAGGTCGCAAAAAAAAAACTTCACTTTACTTATTTTCTGAGTCTTCATTTTTATACACAATACTCAGGAAACTGTTTCAATACTATTTGCAAGCAGCCAGACTAATCTGATGGGCCAAACATCCGCCAGACTCAATTTGAAATTTCGCTGTGGTCAAATGTTGGCCTTTTTTACAAGGTTTTAGGGACCTTTTTCATTGTGTGGAGTAAAGAGAACCATCAATTATTGCAATATCTAAGCCTGTGTACGAAAAGCTTACGAAAATCCACAACAAAGAGGGTGAAATGAGGGTTGGAACCTTACATAAAGGTTTTAAGATTTTGAAGTTAGGGACTTGGAAATCGGCATTAAGTTTTAAATAATAATAACCTGTATAAGCAATTTTCTGAAAATCCACCCCAAAAGGGGTGAAATGGGGATTGGAAGTTTGTATGAAAATCCTATGTTTTTGAAGCTAGAGACATGAAAATCGGCACTTAAGTTTTGAGTTTTAGTTTGAAGTCAAGGACTTCAAAATCGGCATTTAGATTATTCATTTTAAATAATAGTAACCTGTATAAGCAATTTTTCGAAAATTCAGCCCAAAGGGTGTGAAATGGGAGTTAGTAGTTTGTATGAAAGTTCTATGTTTTTGAAGTTAGAGACATGAAAATCGGCATTTAACGTATTAAGTAGTTTTAAATAATAAAAACATTCGTAAGCTATAGATAATATATTAAAGCCTTTTTAGATATTCCTTTTGCAGCGGGAAAATTTTATAATCTCATAGGAAATCAGAAATTGTACGCGATAGAAGTCGCGGGCGACCACTAGTACTGATAAATATGTTTATCTATGCTCATATCTAAATCCGAAATATTATAAATGCGAAATTGTGTCTGTCTGTCTGTCTGTCTGTCTGTCTGTCTGTCTGCTACGCTTTCCCGGACCATCTTTTCAACCGATTTTGCTGAAATTTGGTATAGAGGTAGGTTATATCCCGGGGAAGGACATAGGAGTGACATGAGGAGATTCAGTGAGCTAGACTTAATCAGCTGTGAAGTCCTAGAGCAAAATGTGTTCAATTCAATACAAAAATATATTAGTGAAATCTACAACGTGACCTGAATAATGGACGTATATGCTGCCAGGCTTCAAGTGTTTATAAAGGCTTAAACGGTTTCCAACGTAAATGAAAAATTTAATAACAAGAATGTTACTTTTCTTTACATCACCCACGCGGAAGGCTATCCCGAAAAATATCCATATCAGTATCCGCTTTTATTATCTTAATATTTAAGTATATTTCAATGATAATAATGATGAAAATTAAATCTAATAATTAAAATTTTAAGAAAATATTTTATTAAATGTTATTTTTAATAATCATCACTATCGTTATCGTCGAAGTTTGGTAATTCCTCATCTAGCCAATCCTGTGGGGCTAGCATGCACACAACGAGTAATATTATGTCTACCCGTTTATCTCTATTTGTCTACCGAACCTAACATGGTTACTACTACCTAACTCGTTACGTCATAAGTAAATATGAAAGTAATATTTATTATCTGTGGTATTTTTCTCTACGAATCTTTATATGCCGAATAATTTTTTCTTGTAATATACCGCATTTTGTGCATGGTAAACGAAACAGCTGGCAACGACAACATCTCTATCTCTCTCTCGCCGCGAAATAGTCTCGTTGTGTGCATGTTAAGCACATTGGTGTTGACTATTCAAATCTTTATCGTCGTCAATATCATTGGTAAAATCTTCATCTGTAAAACAAATAAAATAATAAAGTTTCGAATAGCTTCAAAATTTATAAAAACAATTTGAAGTGAGAGTAAAATACCTGATTCTACTTCAAGGGATTCTCTTACAAAACCCGGTAATTGGTCCCCATCGAACCAGTTAGTTAAAATGGTAATTGTTGTTTTGCAACATCCATCCGTTATTTTCAGGTTTAAAAATTATAAGTTCTGTTAAATAAGCATTACCTATTCCAAAAGCTGCTTATATAATTCGCTGCCGAAACTGCTTTGTAGTGGATTTTCGTAAAACTGCTTATACAGGTTTTTATTATTTAAAACTAAAAACTTAAGTGCCGATTTTCATGTCTCTAGCTTCAAAAACATAGGATATTCATACAAACTTCCAACCCCCATTTCACCCCTTTTGGGGTAGATTTTCAGAAAATTGCTTATACAGGTTATTACTATTTAAAACTAATAACCTTAATGCCGATTTTCAAGTCCCTAACTTCAAAAACTTAGAACCTTCATGTAAGGTTCATACCCTCATTTCACCCTCTTTATTGTGGATTTTCGTAAGCTTTTAGTACACACGCTTAGATATTGCAATAATTGATGGTTTTCTGTACTCCACACAATGAAAAAGGTCCCGAAACCCTTGTAAATAAGGCCAACATTTTGTCACAGCGAAATTTCAAATTGAGTCTGGCGGATGTTTGGCCCATCAGATTAGTCTGGCTGCTTGCAAATAGTATTGTAACAGTTCCCTGAGTATCGTGTATAAAAATGAAGACTCAGAAAATAAGTAAAGTTAAGTTTTTTTTTTGCCACCTTTAAAGTGTCTGGCAGAAATAATGGCCCACGGCATGAGTCTGGGAGTATTGATTATTAATTATTAACAATATTCTGTACAACATACATAAAAATCAGCACTCAGAAAATAAGTAAAGTTTGTAACGTTTTTACGTACCTTTAGCACCTTATAACTATAAATTGGCCGTCGCCCCAAAGGACATGTCCCAGTTCAGTATGGAGGGTGGTTTTTTATTCTGAGTGTCAATGAACCAGAACCAAACTGCCATCACGTGAAAGAGAAAAAAATATAACATTAAACGCCATTTAAATAATTATATTAGAAAACCCCGTTTTTTTTAAAATTAATTATGAAAAATATCGTTTGTAGAAAATATTTTTCGATGGATGGCAACACTAATTAATTAATTGTGATATTATATATTAACGCATTAATTGTGATTATTAATATTCCATTTCGATAAACTACCCATTTTCCACTACATAGGTAGTACATACAACATTATAAGATTAATAAATAATAATTGAGTATTTGAGTCATTCGTAAAATAATTATTAGACAACATTATATCACCAATAAATTAAGATTAAACAAAACTGACAGTGACATTTGACAATCACCCAATGACATACGTGACAAAAAAAATCAAGTTTTTTTTTTACTGTTGATAAGATTCAGACAAAGATCTAAAAAAGCCACAAAATAAAAATATATTTTTCTCCAAATTGGGGTCCTTTAAAAATGTGTAAATAATTCTAAAAGCCATATTTTAGGATCTCTATTCACGTGTATTAAAATCATCTTGGTTCATGTTCAAGGCCCAATCTTGGACAAGTCCTTTGCGAGTATGCGTACGTTAAATCTACGTACCAAAGCTACTATATTACACACATTTTGTTTCTCAGAAAATAAGTAAGGTCTGGCGGCTCTGGGATCTTGGACCATATAGTTATTAATGAAATTCAATAATTGGATATCATCAGTTTATTTTTTAAAATAGGAAACATGAAGGTATTTTTATTCAAAAACAAAAGAACGCAGGATTCAATTCCGTTGTTTTTTACTACGGAAAACGGTTTTTATGCGAAAGTGTCTGTCTGTCTGTCTGCTACGCTCTGACGGCCCGACTTTTCAACCGATTTTGATGAAAATTGATATAGAAGTAGGTTACATCCTGGGGAAGGACATTCAAAAGCACTTTTAAAAGTTTATTTGAATAAAAAAACATGAGTATGAGAGACTACTTTTTATCCCGGAAAATTAAGGAGTTACCGCGGGAATAGTCGCGGGTATCATCTAGTCAGTGTGTATTTGCTGTTTTTCCGTGTTTATTATTTCTACCCAGTTTGTCACGAGGGTTCCGCCACGCGACACAAATGCGAGGTGACACTTGTCTGCGAACGTGACACAGTTAGTGGTAAGTGGTGAGCCCTAATTAGTGGAAAAGTGACAATTGCGTGCTTGCAGTCACAGATACTTACCATAGAATGGAGAATAGCTACTATAAGTGTTTATGGCTTATACGTACCTGTCAAATAATAATAGGGTAGGGCGGGGCTAGTTGAGCAATTTTTCACTTGAGTGGATATAGCTCCTCAATCATAAGTCTCAATGAGTTGTTATGTGACCTGATGGATTAGTAATTTATCCCTTAGCAAAAGTGCCCATAGTATTTTTTTTGTAACACGTCGAATTTAAGAGCTACAGCTGTTTAAATGCAGAAAGTCAAGTATGCTCAATGTACACCATAGGTGAGGTAAGTTGAGCAAGGGTATGGGGCAAGTTGAGCACTAAGAATGTCTAGCCAAACCATGGGTTCAATGTTGACTAGAGATGAAGTAAAATATATGTTTGACAATCAGCTCTTTATTTATAGTCTTTTAGTGACAGAACAACAAACTTTCTTTGAATAATTAACCGAAACTAGAATTAACAAAACATTAACGTATCTCAAGATTAACTTCAGAATTAGATTTAGTCTTTCTGTTTAAAATCAGACCCAAATATTTATATTATTACCCATATAGCTTATATCTTAGAAGAAAATATTAATAAGATCTTTGGAACTTAATGGTCATTGTCACTGTTGCAATTGACAAAAATTCACACTTTTCCCCTCATCGTTGACAACCTTTACAGCATAATTTAAGTCTTCAGTAATGTAAGAAAATCTTGTAGTCATCCTCTTGTAAGTCCGCATCCTAACAAAAAATAAAACATTCATTACTTTAGTTGTTTGAGTCGTGGGGTAAGTTGAGCAACTATAGCTCAACTAACCCCAACCCGGAATTTTAAAACAAAAGTGAGGTTATAAAAAAATCGTAAGAATTATACTCAGAACCTTTCTACATATCAAAAGTACACTAATTTTCTGGAAGATTAACACTTACCTGATTGAAAACAGATAACATTTGACTAATACAGACGAAAACTTGCGATAAACGACGTTTTTACTTTTTGGTTACAAAATAAACAAAACGCCCGGGCGCTTACCTCGCTCGTCGAGCCACCACTAGCGATAGCGCGGTGATTATCCCTTCCGCAACCCTTTATTTCCGCCATAAGATGCCTATGCGTACGGTGAATAGTTTGCGAGATATTTCGATTGCCCAACTTGCCCCTATGCTCAACTAGCCCCGCCCTACCCTACCATAATGATAATACCTACAAGTGTTTTTTTATGCCACTATTTGTTGTAGCGGGTATGTAGTAGTGGGCTAATCTGATAAGCGCATAGCAGTTATATTAAACCCATATCTACCCCTAATCGGTCTCTACAAAATTCAAAAAAAATTCAAAAGTTTTTTTATTCAAATAGACTTTTTACAAGTGCTTATGAATAGTCGAATGAATCTACCACTGGTTCGGCATGCCCTTCCTACAGAGAAGAACCAGCAAGAAACTCGGTGGTTGCTCTTTTAAAAGAAAAAAAAAATTACAATTTCATTAATTTACAATTTCATTAATTTGTAATTACATACGTAACCGCTGTCCTTAGCATTGCTGGAGCGATTCAATTCCATGCTCCTTTGTCATTTACGTAATCTTCAACAGTATAATAAGCTTTTTTCAGAAGCATACTTTTAATGGACTTTTTAAACTTGTGTAAAGGCAAGTTTAAAATAGGTTGTGGAATTTTGTTATAGAATAGAATGCTCATTCCCACGAACGACCTTCGGACTTTCTTGAGGCGGCGCGATGGAGTCACGAGCCTATGGCGGTTTCTAGTTGGCCTATCGTGCAAATCGCATATTCTTTTGTAATTCTGAATGTGCTGTTTTACAAAGATTAAATTACTGTAAATATATTGCGAAGCTACTGTAAGAATACCTACAGGGCATCGTACGGGAACGCTAAATCGCTTAGCAGCACGTCTTTAGGGTGGTAAAATAACTCTAGCCACGGCCGAAGCCTCCTACAAGGCAAAACTGATAACCTAGTGGGGTTTGGTCCACGGGCACGCGACTCTAGCTTTTGGAGTCACGTATGTTTTATCGAATTAAAAGTTCAAATCTTTTTTATTCAAGTTGACTTTGACAGGTGCTTTCGAATAGTCGAGTGAATCTATCACTGGTTCGGAATGCCGTTCCTACAGAGAAGAACCAGCAAGAAACTCGGTGGTTGCTCTTTTGAAATATTAATTGAATTGACGACCTCCGTGGCGCAGTGTTGAGCGCTGTTGCCTTAATGTGCGGAGGTCCCGGGTTCGATCCCCGGCAGGGTTCGGAAATTTATAATCTCTGAATTTCCCTGGTCTGGCCTGGTGGGAGGCTTCGGCCGTGGCTAGTTACCACCCTACCGGCAAAGACGTGCCGCCAAGCGATTTAGCGTTCCGGTACGATGCCGTGTAGAAACCGAATAGGGGTATGGGTTTAATATAACTGCCATGCCCCTAACAGGTTAGCCCGCTACCATCTTAGACTGCATCATCACTTACCATCAGGTGAGATCGCAGTCAAGGGCTGACTTGTAGCGGATAAAAAAAAAAAAAAAAATTTACAATTACATCAACGTCCTTAGTATTGCTGGAGCGAGTCAAATCTATGCTCTTTTATCATATTTTACATAATCTTTAACAGCAAGGCAAATACAGGAAAGTTTAAAATAGGTTAGTATACTTAGGTATAAACAATGGGACTTTATACCTAAATCCATGACGAAGTCGGGGGCATCATCTACATCCATACTAATATTATAAATGCGAAAGTGTGTCGGTCTGTCTGCTACGCTTTCACGGCCCATCTGTTCAACCGATTTTGATGAAATTTGGTATGCTAGGATAGTTTATAACCCGGAAAATTAAAGAGTTCCGGGAGTTGTGGGAATCAAAAAACATTATCATCCACGCGCACGAAGTCGCGGGCATCATCTAGTAGTTTATAAAATGAGTAGGTATGGATTCTGTGGAGTGTGGACATACGAGTAGGTAACTAGGTACTTACTACTTACTCAGTACTAAAACCCACAAATCACAATGTAGTTACGGTGATATGTGACATGAGACTGATACATGTAGACCGGAAAGTCGTTGAGTAGGTAGGTAAAGGAAAATAAAAATCTAGCCTACTTACATTTAGTTCTAGCTAGGGCTTTCGAATACCGGTTTTTCTCAATACCGGTATTAATACCGGAAAGATTTTTTTCAATACCGGGATCCCGGGATCCCGATTCCCGGTATTGGAAAAAATTTAAAATGGGGTAGATGTTTTTTAACTTGAATCTAGCCTTTTCTGAAGCAAACGGCACCATTACAAACAGTTTTAAAAAAAAAAATTTTGTACCAAATTAACTCAAAAAGGGCGCCTTTTCTGCTTAAATTCAGTGAAGAAAAGCCGTTTTTTTCACTCAGCGAGAGAAAAATTCGGATTTAGAACGCTGTGGATTGGTATGTCTAGGTATTTCATTGTCCCACGAAACGTTAAGTAGCTCCTTCACTCTATTTTATATCATGCAATATTTTATGAAATTGTATTTTCTTTAAAAATCACCAAGTATTGATTTTTTGATTTATTTGTATTTTGAGAATTCAGATAACTATCCGTGCGTTGACTTAATTCTTACGAAAATATCGTTTGTTTCATGAATAAGGTGAAAATTACGGATTTGAAACTCCATCACATCATTTTATATACAATCTTATTAATACTTATATTACTATTATCAATTAATCAACTGTATGATTTTTAAAATAGAACTATTTTTGGATAAATTCTTACGAAAATATATATTTTTAACCTCCATTGAATTTGGAACTTTCAATATAAAGTATATTTGTGACGCACTTTCTCAACGTACACACAAAATTAAATAAATATGGCTGGAAATTTTAAAAAATGAGTGAAATTAGTGTCGAAGATTGTAATTTAAATAAAGTATTAAAGCACTATTGTCGTCGTCATCTCAACCTATAGACGTCCACAGCTGGACAAAGGTTTCCTGCATGGATCGCCACAGAGCACGGTATTGTGCTGCTTGTTGCCATCGGCTCCCAGCTACACGCTTGATATCGTCCGTCCACCTAGTGAGGGGTCGTCCAATACTGTGCTTCCCGGTGCAAGGCCGCCATTCAAGCATTTTGGGACCCCAATGCCTATCGATTCTACGTACTATGTGCCCCGCCCATTGCCACTTAATCTTGGCGACTCTTCGAGCTATGTCGGTTACTCTGGTTCGCCTACGGATCTCCTTATTTCTGAGTTGATCATGCACGGTTACTCCAAGCATAGCTCTCTCCATCGCCCGCTGAGTGACCATATGAGCCTTCTTATCAGGCCCATAGCCAGCAGTCATGTTTCGGAGCCGTAAGTCATCACTGGCAACACGCACTGTTCGAAAACTTTCGACTTCAGGCAATTTTGGACGAGAAGATGTCGCGGAGTTTCCCGAACGTTGCCCAGCCGAGTTGGATTCGGCGGTTGACGGGTGGATGAACGTGTGCATTAGACATGATCTTCGGCTTGCTCATAATAATTTTTAGGCCCACCTGTTGAGAAACTCTGCTGAGGTCCTTGAGCGTTAAACCACTATATTAAAATGTATTGTGACTACTAAATGAGTAATAAACGACGATATCTTTGTAAGAAGTCGATCGAAGTCGAAGAAAACGATAATTTAGTCAGAACACAAATTAATCTAAAATTCAATAGATTATTGCGTGTTTTGCAGTTATTTGTACATACTTATCCTATTTATTATTTAATATTTAAAAGAAAATACATCATAATAAAACATGCATTAGTTATAAAACAGATTTGTGAACGTTTTGAGAGACAAGGAAATAGAAATGCCTCAGGGATCTAAATTCAAACACAAATTTTTCCCTCTGAGTGAACAAAAACGACTTTTCTTCGCTGATTTTAAGCAATAAAGGTGCTCTTTTTGAGCTAATATGCTTATGATACAAGTTTTAAACTTAGCCGAATAAAAAACAGTGGCATGTACCAAGAAATCTTTACAATGGTCAATGTTTCGTTTATAGTGTCACCAATACCGGTATCCCGGTATTAGACATTTCAATACCGGTATTGAAAACCGGCGAAAAAGTCCGGGATCCCGGTATTAGCCAATACCGGGATCCCGGTATTGGAAGCCCTAGTTCTAGCCTACGGTTTCAACAGTTTTGGATCTAGTTCTAGCCTATTCAACAGTTTTAATCTTACGAGATCCATACTCACATTATGAATGCGAAAGTGTGTCTGTCTGTCTATGACTCTTTCACGGCCCATCTGTTTAACCGATTTTGATGAAATTTGATGCAGGGTTAGGTAATAGGTTGTATACCCGAGACGAACATAGGTGAACTAATATTCCGGAAAATCAATCCCTCATCCCACAGGCGGACGAGAAGGGACCCCAAAAATTAATGTGTACAAAATTAAGTACAATTACATCTTTATTGATGTTTCCTTATAAGTCGCCATTGGCTTAAAAGGAAACATCCATCTTTACAAAGTGCAAAAAGTTGTTTTTTACTAATAAGTTTTGATAAGTAATGACTTAAATTGATGATTTTTTTTGATAACTAATGACTCAAATAGATGTTTTTGTTCTCTCAAGGCTTTTTGGAACCGCTTTACATTATTTACCAACAACTTCTTCTTTCTTATTAGGGGCTATGTCTAGATTTTGTTAAGGGTGATGAAGGTACCTAAGTATAGGTTTATACCAGACATTGTCAGCCGAAGCCCTAAATAAGTATTAGGTATTATTATTAAATAAAGATCTAAAATAAAGCGCACGCGTCTTCAGCCAGTACAACGTAATATTTTTATTGGTTTAAATTACATTACATAATTACGTAAGTCGTAAGTTATAATACACGCAATACGTATCTATATTACGCATCCTCAGTCCTATTACAGCACTAGTGCTATAAATGATGAGTTTGTACGAGTATTTATTTGATTCTCACACCGCGCCAATATTAAATCATCATTAAAATCGCATAAGGCGGGCCAGTGAAAGTCAGCGATCGTGAGACCGACTCACGGGCGGTAATGAATTGACATCACGAGCGATTGTCTTTCCGCTTGCGTCCAAGACATAAGCGATGAGCGAGATAGTTAAATCAACGCTAAAACGCTCAAAAAGCTAGTAAAAGTCTGTTGGGACTTGAGACCAATTCAGAGACGGTAATGAATGGAAATCACGAGCGATAGTCTTTCCGCTCGCGTCCAAGACATAAGCGATATGCGGTTGTCATAATTGGATTATATTGTTAGATGTTTTGCAAGGCCTGCCTTTCTGTGTTTTATCCGTGTGTCTGTTACTTTTCAACACACTTTCGCAAATATAGGTAGTAAGCATGATTTACAATCTATATATATAAAATTCAAAGTCCTGACTGACTGACTGACTGACTGACTGACTGACTGACTGACTGACTGACGTATATATCAACGTACAGCCTAAACCGCTGGGGTCAGAAACTTGAAATTTCGACAATAGGTTCCTTTTGTGACGTAGGCGCTCAATAAGGAAGTATTTTTCAAAATTCCACCCCTAAGGGGGTGAAATAGGGGGTGAAGGTTTGTATGAAAGTCCGTCATTTCTCAAGTTATATCCATGAAACTAGGTATGTGAGCTTCTGGTTTAAAATAAAGAAATACGTGTTTCACAGTTTTTGAAAATTCTACCCCAAAGGCGTTAAATAGAGGTTGAAAGTTTGTATGAATGTCCTTCATTTTTCAAGTTATAACCATGAAAGTTGGTATTTGGGCTTCTGATTTAAAATAAAGAAATACGTTTTTCACAGTTTTTGAAAATTTTATCCCCAAGGACGTTAAATAGAGAGTTAGTCCTTCAATCACGCCGCAACAGAGCAACGGATCGGCGTGATTTTTTGCATGGGTATGGTTGAGAACCTGGAGAGTGATATAAGATTTATCCCGGAAAATTAAGGAATGCCTATGGGAATTTAAAAGAAATATGCCACGCGAACGAAGTCGCGAGCATCCTCTAGTCCACAATAATAGCGGCAACGCTTCTTCACAGTTGGTGGCTGATAATACGCTAGGTCAATGCGCGCTAAGTTCTTTTGCACCGAATGACATTAGAATGACATTTAAAAACGCTGATATCTTGTAAATTGCACGGCACCTATGTAATTTATAATATCGTTTATCCCTGTTGCAACTACGCGTCGCGTCGGTTGGGAGGCGTGGCTCTTACAATAGTAATGAGTACGCGGCATGGTGTGCAAACTGTAAGTGTAAACAAACGTTGCTCAACTCTGCCACCGTATTGTAGGGGAGAAAATTTCGCTAGGAGTCGTTGATGGGTGGTGCTTCATTCACGATTCACGATAGAGTTCATGAAATGTATCTTCAATGTGTGTGTTCATGTGTGAAATGCATGAAGACCGTACATTTTTGTTGGGGTTGTGTTTGAGGTTGTCTGGAAGAGATTGCTTTAGCAATAAGACCGCCTTTGCACCTTTCTGTTGTATCTTTTAATCTTTCTGTTTATTGTCCTTGCTCTAAGTGTGTGCAATAAAGAGTTTATCTATCTATTTTTGCATTAATAGAGCCTTTGTTATGACTTGCATTCTACATCGCCTAAGGACCGAAGAAAGATTGCGGATGTCATTTTTCTGTCAAAATTGATAAAGGGTCTTATTGATGCTCCAGAGTTACTCGAACGCTTAAAGTTTGTCGTGCCTCGTGACTGTAGCCGCTTACATAATCGTAAGACATTTTCTTTGCCACAAACAAAAAGCAACCTAGGTCAACATAGCCCGATGTACAGGATGCAATTTCTCGCAAATAGTTACAGAGATGCTATAGATATCTTCTGTGACAGCATGACTACTGTAAAAAATAAACTCAATGTACATAAATTAAGCTAGTAAGGTTTAGTTAGTAATTTACTTTTTATTTTAGTTTTTATATTCTTTGTTTTTTGTTTTGTTACTTTTTGTTAATGTTTTTGCTGTAGTTAAGGTGCCCTTCTGTGCATGTCATGTCTTCATCCAGAAGACACAATTGTATATTCTATATTCCACTTTATCATGTGTTATTTTAGGCTTGATAAACAATTGTACTTAGTCAGTTTTGAAGACTAAAAAAAAATAATAATAATAATAATAAACTCCCAGAAAGTATTGGTACTTACTTACTACTACAGCCCATTAACGTCCCACTGCTGGGCACAGGCCTCCACTCTCACAGGAGAGAGGGAATTAGAGCTTAGACCCACCACGCTGCTCCAATGCGGGTTGGCGAGCAAAAGTATTGTTAATATTAAAAAAAGCATTCAAGCAAGAGTACGCAAAACGATATAAAATATGATATAATGAACTGAACTTTTATCAAATGTAACGATATAATCAACAAAATGATTTTAATTAATTTTATTCACTTGGTTTTATTATATTTCAATTATATTTAAAATATTGCATGCCGTAAGGTGAAATTTGGTCGGACGCTATATTATAATAATTTAGAATAAGATTAGAATAGAATAGAAAAATCTTTATTGGCAGCAATAAACACAGACGCACAAAATAAATCAAAATTAAAAATGAGTTAACATGTACAATGTACTCGTACATAATATTATGTATCATAAAATATAATTTTGTATAGCAGTGCAAAGCTGTGGTAAGCAAATCAATCACAATTCAATTAGCAACTCAAGCTAGGTCGATATATTATTATTACTGTAACCAAAAAGATAAAGTTGCTTTAGAGTAGAAAGGAATTTATGATCTGATTATTTTGATTAATCTTCTTGATATTTCCTTACAAAAGTAGAGTACCTATAGCCTATAGAGAGGGTAGGTGCATAAGGACGCACGTGCGTCCGGGACACGTGCACGTGTGTTATGGATAATGAAGTCACTGTGACAAGCGAAGCGGACGGTTTAATTCTACGCTATAAGCGTATACGCACAGTGTATGAAGGAGAGGACGTAATTTAGAGCTGTCGATGACATATCAATATTATATATTACTAGCTGATGCCCGCGACTTCGTCCGCGTGGATTGAGGTTTTTCGGTTCCCGCGGGAACTCTTTAATTTTCCGGGATAAAAAGTAGCCTATGTGCTATTCCAGACTATAATCTATCTCTGTGCCAAATTTCATCCAGATCCGTTCATCCGTTGGAGCGTGATTGAGTAACAAACATACATCCATACATACATCCATCCATCCAAACTTTCGCATTTATAATATTTATTTGATAACTAGCTGTGATGCCCGTGACTTCGTCAGCGTAGATTTTTTTTTTTTTAAATTCCCACTCCAAAATTTTGCTGGTTAAAAAGTAGCCTATGTCACTCTCCAGCTCCCGTGACCGTGAGTGAACATGTGAGTGAGAACTCAAAAATCACGCCGATCCGTTGCTCTGTTTCGGCGTGATTGCAGGACAAGCCAAAAAACCAATAAACCAACAAAGAAACTCACTTTCGCTTTTGTAATATCAGTATGATACCTACTTATTGTACCTACTTATTATTGTTTTCTGATTTGTAACGTGTTTCTTTGTATATCTGTGGTGTACAATAAAGTATATATGTACATACATACATAATATGATGATTAATGCGTGTGCGTTTCCGCTACCGTACCGTCCGTACCGAATTCAAAGTGCGAATAATTACTTTCTTGCTCAGAATTGTTGAGATCTCCTAGTTAATATGGGGAATGCTGGCATTACCGATTTCTGTAACAGACAACAGTAACATATTTTTATATACGTATAAACTCTCTTTCTCTATTACCATGTCATCAACCTTATCTAATAATTTAATTTGTCGTGAAGACGTGCGTGACGTCGCAACTCGCAACCTATAAATGAAGCGCCCTCTTTCATACCTACTTAAAAACTAAGTAAATAATTTAGCTATACTTAGGTAATAGGTACATAGAATGAATGAATGTCAACCATGTCAGAATCCTCAGGCCATAGTCTACCAAACTACTCCTTTAACTACAACTTTTGACGACCTCCCTGGCGCAGTGTTGAGCGCTGTTGTCTTAATGTGGGAGGTCCCGGGTTCGATCCCCGGCAGAGTCAATTTGGGAATTTATAATTTCATAATTGTCTCTGGTCTGGCCTGGTGCGAGGCTTCGGCTGTGGCTAGTTATCACCCTACCGGTAAAGACGTGCCGTCAAGCGATTTAGCGTTCCGGCACGATGCCGTGTAGAAACCGATTAGGGGTATGGGTTTAATATAACTGCCTTACCCCTAACAGGTTAGCCCGCTACCATCTTGCACTGCATCATCACTTACCATTAGGTGAGATTGCAGTCAAGGGTTAAATTGTAGTTGATAAAAAAAAAACTGGTCCAGTATTGGCAGGCTTGAACGTACCTTTGAGAACGCACGTTATAAGTAGGTTAAAATAAAATGACCAATTTAAATGGTACACAGTTTGGTTCTAAATTAAGAACGTGGGTTTATCGATTTGTCATAGATTTTTGTCAGAAGTTAAATGTATTGAGCATTGACTTACCATATTGAGAATAATTTATAGATAATATTACTTAGTATAGAATATAGATTTAATAAATATAATCCATATTTTCATGGCGTTCTTAACCATTTTGACTTACATAGAAATTGCTCATCTCGCAAACGGACATAGGCTTTTTATCCTGGAAAATACCGGAAAACTGTTGACTACGTGTCCTAGACCTAGATAGTGTATGTATTTGTGTGTGTGTGTGTATACGCGCGTGAATGTGAGTCTGCTATAATATATTCCCTTTATAGGAACGCCATCATATCATACTAATATTATAAACTAGCTGATGCCCGCGACTTCGTCCGCGTGGACTAAGTTTTTTCGATTCCCGCGGGAACTCATTAATTTTCCGGGATAAAAAGTAGCCTATGTATGTATGTATATTCTTTATATCTGATGCCCGCGACTTCGTCGGCGTGGAATAAGTTTTTCAGTTAATTTTCCAGGATAAAAAGTAGCCAATATTACTATCCCATGGTATAATCCCCCTATAATGGTGTAACACGTACTTCTTCATATTTTAACGAAAGCCCAAATGCTGTTTCATGGCTATAACTTGAGAAATTAAGGATTTTCATACAAACTCTCAACCCCTATTTCACCCCTTCGGGGGTGGAGTTTTGAAAAACTGTGAAACACATGTTTTCATTTTCAACCCGCAGCTCATATATCAAGTTTCATGGCTATAACTTGAGAAATTAAGGACTTTCATACAAACTCTCAACCCCTATTTCACCCCTTCGGGGGTGGAATTTTGAAAAACTGTGAAACACATATTATGTTTTCATTTTCAACCCGCAGCTCATATATCAAGTTTCATGGCTATAACTTGAGAAATTAAGGATTTTCATACAAACTCTCAACCCCTATTTCACCCCTTCGGGGGTGGAATTTTGAAAAACTGTGAAACACATATTGTTTTCATTTTCAACCCGCAGCTCATATATCAAGTTTCATGTCTATAACTTGAGAAATTAAGGACTTTCATACAAACTTTCAACCCCTGTTTCACCCCTTCGGGGGTAGAATTTCGGGATAAAAAGTATCCTATGTCCTACCTCGTAGTATGGGCTCAAATCGTGCCAAATTTCGTTTGAATTCATTCAGTAGTTTCGGCGTGATGCGCGGCCAAGATACAGACAGACAGACAGACAGACAAAAATGAAAAAAATTACAGATTTGGCTTCAGTATCGACTAATGAGTGCCCTCCAAAAAAATTTTCAAAATATCTTCAATGTACAGAATTGGACCTGTTACAGTTTTATTATAAGTACTAGCTGATGCCCGCAACTTCGTCCGCGTGGATATACCAAGTTTCATCGAAATAACTTGAGAAATGACGGACTTTTATGCAAACTTTCAACCTCTATTTCACCCCTTTGGGAGTGGAATTTTGAAAAACTGTGAAACACGTCTGTTTTCATTTGTAACCCGCTGCTCATATACCAAGTTTCATGGATATAACTTGAGAAATGAAGGACTTTCATACAAACTTTCAACCCCTATTTCACCCCTTCGGGGGTAAAATTTACGAAAACTGTGAAACACGTATTTCTTCATTTTTAACCGGTAGCTTGTGTACCAAGTTTCATCGATATAACTTGAGAAATGAAGGACTTTCATACAAACTTTCAACCCCTATTTCACCCCTTTGAGGGTGAAATTTTGAAAAACTGTGAAACACGTATGTCTTCATTTTTAACCCGCAGCTCATATACCAAGTTTCATGGCTATAACTTGAGAAATGAAGGACTTTCATACAAACTTTCAACCCCTATTTCACCCCTTCGGGGGTAAAATTTACAAAAACTGTGAAACACTTATTTCTTCATTTTCAACCAGTAGCTTGTATACCAAGTTTAATCGATATAACTTGGGAAATGACGGTTTTTCATACAAACTTTCACCCCCTATTTCACCCCCTTAGGGGTGGAATTTTGAAAAACTGTGACACACGTACATCTTTATTTTTTACCGTAAGCCAAAATAAAAAGTTTCGTTGATATAACTTGTAAAACATCTTGAGAAACGAAAGACTTTCATACCAACTTTCATCCCCTATTTCACCCTTTTGGGGGTCGAATTTTCAAAAACTGTGAAACACGTATGTCTCCATTTTCAACCCGCAGCTCATATATCAAGTTTCATGGCTATAACTTAAGAAATTAAGGACTTTCATACAAACTTTCAACCCCTATTTCACCCCTTCAGGGGTAGAATTTCGGGATAAAAAGTATCCTATGTCCTACCTCGTAGTATAGGCTCAAATCGTGCCAAGTTTCGTTTGAATTCATTCAGTAGTTTCGGCGTGATGCGCGGCCAAGATACAGACAGACAGACAGACAGACAGACAAAAATGAAAAAAATTACAGATTTGGCTTCAGAATCGAATAATGAGTGCCCTCCAAAAAAAATTTTCAAAATATCTTCAATGTACAGAATTGGACCTGTTACAGTTTTATTATAAGTATAGATATAGATAGATAGATGCGAAAGTGTGTTTCTTTGTTGGTTTATTAGTTTGTTGGTTTGTCCTTCAATCACGGCGCAACGGAGCAACGAATCGACGTAATTTTTGGCATGGGTGTAGCTGAGGACGGAGAGTGACATAGGCTATTTTAATCCCGGAAAATTAAGCAGTCTCACGGGGACTTAATAAAACTTATCCTACGCGGACGTTGTCGCGAGCATTACCTAGTATCTAATACAACAAATAAAAGTACTAAAATATAATCTGTAGGTAGAAACTTGCCGACTCCAATGTGTAAATAATATTATCTACTAGTAAATCTGTTTTGACTTTTGTTCTTTGGCATTTAATATTTTTTGCGTTGACCGGATAGGTACCGTTAGGAGACGAGAGGAGTCAATCTACAGACATACTGGGTCAGAGTAGGGTGACTGTGTGTTTGTCTGGAAATGTCTTGAAAATGTCAAAGTTTGACGTGTAGGTACTAGGCTCGCCGAGTCGAGTCCAAATCAAGAGTGAATAGGCATCTTCTAGGCAAGCGCGCTCCACCTTAGGCTGCATCACCACTTGCAAGCAAGTCTGATTGCAGCCAAGCGCTGGCCTATACATTTAAAAAAAAAAAAAACGAATCGCAATAATGCGCTATAGTACTTACTATGAAAATGCAATGATTAATGTCCTCCTGATCGAATTTCGACCACGGCGGCCAAATCTGCGTGGGAAATATTATAGTGCACAAGTGTGTGCGCATACACAGGTGCACTCACTGTTCCTTTGCTCTCATAGCCCGATGGAACGGAAGATCCGACATGTCCGGAGAGAGATCAGGCGCAGGACCGACGGCTTAACGTGCTCTCCGAGACACGGGGTCGAACATGCTAACCACAAGACCAACGAAGCAGTCAGCAATGATTAAATATAAATTAAGTCGTATTTTTCCGACTCGAATGTAAAGGTCAAGCTTCAGTCTTAATAAACACTAAGCTTCAAAAGAAACATTAAACTAATAAAAAGAATATGAAAAAAAACATACGCGCCGAATTGAGAACCTCCTCCTTTTTTGGAAGTCGGTTAAAAAAGCTGGAACACATGCAATTCCGCGCGGACGAAAGAAAAAATTATATACTTACTTAGGACAAAATATGAAATACAGAAAAATGGTTACCCTGTTACATAGTGACCTTAGAAAGCAGACACTTGTATGGATTCTGCGATGCGACGCATCACTATCACTTATTTTTAAATTGTGGCGGAAAAAAATACTCGTAGTTACCAACTCGACACGATATTCTCAAAAAAAATTTATATTAGGGATGTAAAAAATGTACAGTATGGGTTGAGTAATAAATTTGTTGTAGGCTTTCCTTAGACCAGAGCACGTTTGGAACCCTCGTTGACTTTTAAGAAGTAGAATTTTAAGTTGACCTTTATATATCACCATTAAGTACATTGAAGTTGTGTACTATTTGAAAATCAATTAGGTAATGGTGACAATAAAATAAAAAAAAATACCCGGTAGGAGCCTGACAAAGATTTACAAATCTTTGGAAAATTATCTCCATAATTCTGAATAAATTCTTAGATTTCCCATTACATGTTGTAACTACATGAGCATATTTTTTCATAGTTGAATTGTCTGAGGTTATTATAACAAAGGTAATACTGATGAATTTCTAATCGACCAGGCTTGTTCGGATCAGCAATCAGATTTGCAGTTTAATTGTAATGAAAATCAATGCTAAAATCTATGTGTAGCTAAGTACCGAGACATGATAGAAACATTGAGATTAATATAAATATCTCCGGATAGCGGATAAAACGTTTTTTTCAAAATCATAATCATTTTTATTTCATAATCATAATCATTTTATTTTTCGTAGATAAACCTCTGAAATCAAGTGCAAAGATGCGGTTTCTCGCGCTATGGTATCAGGTTCCGAGCCCGGCGAGAGGGCAACAGTCCCAGGGTGTCAAATTACGAGCGAGCACTGACTTTCCTGTACCCTTACTCTGAGATTGATCGAATTTAAAATACGGTCTAACTAAGTGAGGTGAATTACATTTGCATCAAACTAAAATGAATCTTAATTATATTAATTTAGAGCTCAATTTCGTGTATGCATTCACAGCTAGCGCTCCAAACGATACGTTTCGAAATTTGAATCGGTTGCACTGAATTTGTGGCTTTAAATCAAGAATTTTTGGGTCCATTTTAGTTTGACGCAAATCTGATTCACCTCACTCAGTGAGACCGTATTTTAAATTCGATCAATCTCAGAGTAAGGGTACTGCATCCTTATATTTAAAATATAGAAATATAGCCAGGGCAACTCTTTAAGCCAGATATATAGCCGTAAAAGCTCTAATTAACGACTCATAGAAAAATAAAATATGATTATATACCTATAGATACATCGAATATTTTCTATGAATCGTTAATTTCTTAATCTGAAAAGAGACTGAGTTTTATAGCAGCATTTCATAGGCTCATTTTATTTTATTTTATTTCATTTAAAACTAGCTGATGTCCGCGACTTCGTCCGCGTGGTTTAAGTTCTTTGGATTCCTGCGGGAACTCCTTAATTTTCCTGGATAAAAAGTAGCCTATGTCACTCTACAGGTCCTCAACTATACCCATGGCAAAAATCACGTCGACGGCGTGAATGTGATTGAAGGATAAATCAATAAACCAACAAACAAACACACTTTCGCATTTATAATATTAGTATGATGTATATGATGAGAAAGTTTGTCTGTCTGTTGACTTTTTACGGCTCATCCCTAAAACCGACGATGATTTGATAATGCCCCGAGACGGATTTATCCCGGTAAAGCAAAGACACGGGATTTTTCTGTTCGGGATTAAATCTGTGTCCTCTGTAATCATTTGACAGCTTAAAATGTATTACTCGAACTGTTTATGGAGTTCATACTAGGGCTTCCAATACCGGGATCCCGGTATTGGCCAATACCGGGATCCCGGACTTTTTTCGCCGGTTTTCAATACCGGTATTGAAATGTCTAATACCGGGATACCGGTATTGGTGATACTATAAACGAAACAGTGACTATTGCATATATTTCTTGGTAGATGCGACTGTTTTTTATTCGGCTAAGTTTAAAACCTGTATCTTAAGCATATTAGCTCAAAAAGAGCGCCTTTATTGCTTAAAACCAGTGAAGAAAAGTCGTTTTTATTCACTCAGAGGGAAAAATTAGTGTTTGAATTTAGATCCCTGTGGCTTGGCATTTCTATTTCTCTCAAAACGTTCAGAAATCTAAATCTAAAGTCTAATGCATATTTTATTATGATATATTATTAATAACTATTGGATATATTATTAATAACTATTGGATTTTAGATTAATTTTTGAAAAATTACAATAACAAAATTATCGTTTTCTTCGACTTCGATCGACTTCTTACAAAAATATCGTTTATTACTCATTTAGTAGTTCCTCAACAGGTGGGCCTAAAAATGAATATGAGCAAGATAAAGATCATTTCTAATGCACACGTTCAGCCCCAACCTGTGTTAGTTGAGAATTCTGCACTCGAAATTGTTGATGAGTACATATACCTACGACATACAGTCCAATTAGGTAGGTCCAATTACGAGAAAGAGGTCAACCGCCGAATCCAACTCGGCTGGGCAGGGTTCGGGAAACTCCGCGACATCTTCTCGTCCAAAATTCCTCAGTGCCTGAAGACGAAAGTTTTCGAACAGTGCGTGATGTCAGTGATGACTTACGGCTCCGAAAAATGGTCGCTAATTTTGGGCCTGATAAGAAGGCTCAGGGTCACTCAGCGGGCAATGGAGAGAGCTATGCTTGGAGTATACCTGCGTGATCAAATCAGAAATGAGGAGATCCGTAGGCGAACCAGAGTAACCGACATAGCTCGAAGAGTCCAAGCTGTAAGTGGCAATGGGCGGGGCACATAGTTGGTAGAACCAATAGGCGTTGGGGTCCCAAAGTCCTTGAATGGCGGCCTCACACCGGGAAGCGCAGTGTTGGACGACCCCCCACTAGGTGGACGGACGATCTCAAGCGTGTAGCTGGGAGCCGCTGGAAACAAGGGGCACAAGATCGTGCTCTGTGGCGATCTATGCAGGAGTCCTACGTCCAGGATGTCTATAGGTTGAGACAACGACGACGATAGTAGTTAAATTACAATCTTCGACACTAATTTCACTAATTATTTAAAATTCCCTGCCATATTTATTTAATTTTGTGTGTACGTTGAAAAAATGCGTCACGTCGAAAAAATGCGTCATAGAGGTTAAAAATATATATTTTCGTAAGAATTCATCCCAAAAATAGTTCTATTTTAGAAATCATATAGTTGATATTCTGATTGATATGAATAAGAAATTGATTATATGATAATAATATAAGTATTACTTAATAAGATTGTATTTAAAATGATGTGATGGAGTTTCAGAACATTACGTGGTCAGTAATTTTCACCTTATACATACATACATGAATACTCAAAATACAAATAAATCTAAAAATCAATACTTGGTGATTTTTTTTCAAGAAAGTACAATTTCATAAAATATTACATGATATAAAATAGAGTGAAGGAGTTACCTAACGGCTTTTCTTCACTGAATTTATGCAGAAAAGGCACTTTTTTGAGTTAATTTGGTGAAAAAATTTTTTTATGAAAAAACTGTTTTTTATGGTGCCGTTTGCTTCAGAAAAGACTAATTTTAAGTTAAAAAACATCTACCACATTTTAAATTTTTTCCAATACCGGGATCCCGGGATCCCGGTATTGAAAAAAATCATTCCGGTATTAATACCGGTATTGAGAAAAACCGGTATTCGAAAGCCCTAGTTCATACCTATAGCTGTTTGACGTGCATGCATATTATATTAAATAGATCGCATTATCCGTTTGACAAACGATTACTAATATTACGATTTCCCACAATCGAGGGGCTGATCTAATAGCGGACAAAGTCGCGGGTATGATACCAGTTGGTAAAAATCCACGTACCACTTTTAATTATTATAGGAGTGAAAGCGAACGGAAACAAAGATGTCGGCCGGAATTCATTGTATGGTAAAACATATCTATCTGGATATCTTCGGTGTGGCATATTCTCGGTATAAATTGTTATATTAAAAGTTAGCGCTGTTGTCTATAGTGGGACTTGGGAGTGGGAGGACTAGGGTTCGATACCCGGCAGGGTCAATTTGGGAGCTTCCCGACATGTAATATAAATAAACTAGAGGATGCTCGCGACTTCGTTCGCGTGGTATAAGTTTTTTTAATTCCCACAGGCACTCCTTAATTTTCCGGGATAATTCCTATATCACTTTCCAGGTCCTCAACTATACCCATGCAAAAAATCACGTGGATCCGTTGCTCTGTTGCGTTGTGATTGAAGGACAAACTCTCTATTTAACGTCCTTGGGGATAAAATTTTCAAAAACTGTGAAACGCTTATTTTTTTATTTTAAACCAGAAGCCCAAATACCAACTTTCATGGTTATAACTTGAAAAATGAAGGACTTTCATAAAAACTTTCAACCCCTATTTAACGCCTTTGGGGCTAGCATTTTCAAAAACTGTGAAACACATATTTCTTTATTTAAAACCAGAAGCTCAAATACCAAGTTTCATGGATATAACTTGAGAAATGACGGACTTTCATACAAACTTTCACCCCCTATTTCACCCCCTTAGGGGTGGAATTTTGAAAATTCCTTCCTTAGTGAGCGCCTACGTCACAAAAGGAACCTACTGTCAAATTCTCAAGTTTCTAACCCCAGCGGCTTAGGCTGTGCGTTGATATATAAGTCAGTCAGTCAGGACTTTGAATTTTATATATATAGATAAATATTATTGGCGCGTAGGACGGCCACCGTCACGGTTTTAGTGAGTAAAAATCTCTCATAACCTGCCTTTCACCCCAAGAAGCCAGGTACCTTATGAAGATTCACCCCACGTAAAAAAAAAATTAAAAAAAAAATTATCGTTACGGTACGATGCCGAGTAGCAAATTACTTTGGTATTTCAAAAAGTGTACAAATAAAAAGTGGGCACTGAAATTGAAATGTAAGAAATTACAGGCTATAAATAGGTAGTTTGGAAACCTACGTTTGTAAGCTAACCTAGTTAACGATTGACATTATCAAAGTTAAACTGTTTGCGAAAGACATATTAGTTTCAGCGGTAATGCAGAATGCTGCGCGAATCGGTCGAAGATTTGCTTTGAGGTAATATCTAGTTGCATAAGTACGACTGGACAATCGATGATGTGCAATTTGATATTAGACTAGGTATCTGACGGTGAGCAAGATCTTGCCTAGAAAAAGTTTTGCATAAGTTGTCTTGCAATCTTGCAACTTGTAGACACCCGTCACTTAACAACTCGCCCTAGAAAGCGGGAGGGTTCCGTACCCAAAGGGTAAAAACGGGACCCTATTACTAAGACTCCGCTGTCTGTCTGTCTCCAGGCTGTATCTCATAAACCGTGATTAAAGGGGGGCTCCCATACAACAAACGTAATTTTTTGATATTAACAATAAACCTCTAGAAACAAAGTTAGTTTTGCGGTTCATTTAGTCTTGTTTTTAATACGTCATAAATCGTAAAACTTACTACAGGTTTGTACGGAACCCTCGGTGCGCGAGTCCGACTCGCACTTGGCCGGTTTTTAAAGTACCTAAGTATAAATAAATAAATAAATAAGCCTTTATTTAACTGAAAGTGTTCACAACCACATACATTTTTACTTTTATCTTATACATGTAGGTATATTTAGAAAAAAAATATTTATACAGTATTGTTAACATTTTAGAAACAAACATTTTCAAGATCATGCATCTTATCCTTGTTAAAAGTGTACCTATATATCTATATACAGGATGGCCCGAAAAGTTTAAAGTAAGTATATTATAATAAAACTTCATGTAATTTGAAAATCGGAACTTCCAACCCGCTCTTCCCTTCGGGATCGCGGGTTCGTTTCGGTTTAAAATGACGTCACTTACATTTTTTAACAAACATATTTTTATGGTTTTTCGGTAGGTAATAATTTTACGCTAATTCATGCTGCGGCGTCCAATCAAACCGGAAGTAGGTAGGTATCCAATGACTGATTCGACATTGAATTACAATAATAAAATTGATTGTGCAATAGCAAAGCGCAATATCTATGTATTTCAACTATGTATAGTATATGTACCTACTAACTGATACGAGCAACTTCGTGCGCTTGGATTACGTTTTTTTAATTCCCGGGGTAGGTACTCCTCAATTTTCCGGGATAATAGCCTACCTCTACTTATACTAAATCTCATCAAAATCGGTTGAAAAGATGGGCCGCTAAAGCGTAGCAGAATAAGCAGACAGACAGACACCAAGACTTCGGCCGTGGCTAGCAAATAAATACCCTATACCGGCAAAGACGTACCGCCAAGTAATTTAGCGTTCCGGTACGATGCCGTGTAGAAACCTATTGGGGGTATAAGTAACTTCCGTTACTCTAACAGGCTAGCCCGCTATACCATCTTAAGACCGCATCATCACTTAAGGTGAGATTGATCCGAACCGGTGGTAGATTAAAAAAAAAATCAAATGTTTTTTATTCAAATAAACTTTTACAAGTGCTTTTGAATCGACGAATGAATCTACCACTGGTTCGGAATACCATTCCTACCGAGAACAACCAGCAAGAAACTCGGCGGTTGCTCTTTTGAAAAAAATAATTTACAATTTCATTTATGTATCTATACTATACATAACTTCATAAGTAACCGCTGTCCTTAGCATTGCTGGAGCAAGTCCTTTTGTCATTTACGTATAATAAACTTTTTTTCAGAAGCATACTTTACGATTCTTATGAATTAGGTATCTTAAGTGGCACAAGTGAAACGTACGTAACGTAGTGGAGTACGTGAAATAAATAAATAATTTCATTTCATTGCAGTCAAGGGCTAAATTATATTGGTTTAAAAGAAGAGGTACAGGCCACAGGGTCCTAACACACTACATTCTATACAGTGAAGAGAGCGGACACTCCACTGATCCCTATCGTACGGTCTATCCCTCATCCGGTGCTCTATACAATAGGGAATAGGGATCAATAACCAGATAAGTGTCGTTTTAACCCTTGCATTAGTTATATATTTCTTTTGAAGTAATTTTAACCAGGGCGTTTTATCACCAGATGTCCATACTACGTAAGTCTGTACTGTCTGTTTACTCGACAATGCACGATTTTAAAGCAAACAATGCAATGCAAGATTGTAAGCTGCAATATCGCAAGCTCCACGTTCAAGCTACACGCTGTATCGGCTTTGGCGGAATAAAGCGAACAATTCCGATTTAGTATTTATTATAGGTATATGCATGTTGTGGTAGCCTATAATAATAGGTTGTACATTTATCATATATTTGTATGCGTATAATCAATAATAATAATGTATTTAGTGTAACGACTGTTGGCTATCCTAATTAATAAATAAATAAACTAGATGATGCCCGCGACTTCGTCCGCGTGGATTAAGTTTTTTCAATTCCCGCGGGAACTCCTCAATTTTCCGGGATAAAAAGTAGTCTATGTCCTGCCCTTGGGATACAACCTATCCCTGTACCAAATTTCATCAAACCGGTTGAACAGATCATTTTTTTATTCCCGCGGGAACTCTTGAATTTTCCGGGATAAAAAGTTAGCCTATGTCCTTCCCCGGTATACCTACAAAGTATCCCTATACCAAATTTTATCAAAATCGGTCGAACAGATAGACCGTGAAAGCGTAGCAGACAGACAGACAGACACACATTCACATATTTTATAATATTAAGTAGGTGTGGATTAAGCTTCTTGTTCTTCGGTTATCATGGACTTCCGCAAAGTTTTTATCTACTACAAGTTAGCCCTTGACTGCGATCTCACCTGATGGTAAGTGATGATGCAGTCTAAGATGGTAGCGGGCTAACCTGTTAGGGGCATGGCAGTTTTTGTTAAACCCATACCCCTATTCGGTTTCTACACAGCATCGTATCGGAACGCTAAATCGCTTGGCGGCACGTCTTTGCCGGTAGGGTGGTAACTAGCCACGGCCCAAGCCTCCCACCAGGCCAGACCAGGGAAATTCAGAAATTATAAATTTCCAAACCCTGCCGGGGATCGAACCCGGGACCTCCGCACGTTAAGGCAACAGCGCTCAACACTGCGCCACGGAGGTCGTCACCTGCTTCCATCCAACACCGCTGCAAATATAAAGTCACAGCAACAGCTACGCTAAAATAAGAGGCGCGACATAACAGTTTGAACTCATTCCATTGTTTGCGCAACCGGCAGGCTCCGGGAAGCGCAGCGCGGTGACGAGTGAAGAGTTAGGGTAAGCGCACATGATGGCGGGTGGCGCAGCGCAACGGGTCGTGCCGCAACGCAAAAATCCATCATACTAATATTATAAATGCGAATGTGTATTTGTTTGTTGGTTTGTTGGTTTGTCCTCCAATCACGCTGCAACGGAGTAACGGATCGACGTGATTTTTGGCATAGGTATAGTTGAGGACCTGG
This sequence comes from Erebia ligea, assembly GCA_917051295.2. Taxonomy (NCBI): domain Eukaryota; kingdom Metazoa; phylum Arthropoda; class Insecta; order Lepidoptera; family Nymphalidae; genus Erebia; species Erebia ligea. The sequence continues at coordinate 17,520,159 of OU785228.1, forward strand.
AGAGTGACATAGGCTAATTTTTATCCCGGAAAATTAAGGAGTTCCTGTGGGAATCAAAAAAACTTATTTCACGCGGATGAAGTCGCGGGAATCATCTAGTACGTATAATAATTTATTCATGAGAATTTAGGTGATATAATGTTGACATAATTACAGTTTGAGAGCCTTATATATTCTATCAATTAATGGTGTATGAATAATTGATATTTTGCCTATAGTATTCAAAGTAGTGTAAGTACGTAAAACAGAATAATTTTGGGCCTCTTGTAAGAACTACGTAGCTTACGTTACTTACGTAACTAACGATGCTTATGATTTTTCTTATTCCCGCGGAAACTCCTCAATTTTCCGGGATAAATAGCCTATGTCCTTCCTCGCGATGAAACTTATTTTTATATCAAATTTCATCAAAATCGGTTGAAAAGATATGCATACTGGCTGCGAGCGAAGCATATCCGTAGTCCATATTGATAATTAAATGCGAAACTGTGTCTTTCTGTCTGTCTGTTACGCTTTCATGAACCGTCTTTTCAGCCGATTTTGATGGAATTTGGTATAGAGGTTGTATCCTGGAAAATGAGGTGAAAATCCACGGGAATTAAAAATACTTAAGTAATCCTTAATAAAGTGTGTCTATCTGTCTGCTACGTTTCCAAGCTCTGTTTATTGGCCAAAGAAAAATTATTTCACTGCAACCCGACCGAGAAGCCCGATCCGCGAAGACCGAGTTTGCGAAGTAGAAACTGTAAAGGAATATAATTAATTGCGTTGCGCTGCGGCCTCAGTGTGCGCATACCTTTACGCGCGACTTTACGTGAATAGCTGTTACAATGTGACTAGCTGGCTAGTTGACAAATATTGGTAAATCATTGCTGAAATGCACTACTTTTAAAGTAGGTGCAGAAGTTTTGTACCTACTTACCTATGCACGTTTTCGCTGCCTAATTATCTTGCTTTACATTGAGTAGCTTCCCACTTTAGTACCTAACGGGATTCAGTATACTTATTACATACATAAATTAGGTACATCATACTAATATTATTATAAATGCGAAAGTGTGTTTGTCTGCTGGTTTGTCCTCCAATCACGCTGCAACGGAGTAACGGATCGACGTGATATTTGCCATGGGTATAGTTGAGGACCTGGAGAGTTACATAGGCTACTTTTTATCCAGGAAAATTAGGGAGTTCCCGCAGGAATCAAAAAGTTTAAACCACGCGGACGAAGTCGCGGGCATCAGCCATTATTAGATACAGGATATCTTTAAGTTTCTCAAAAGCACTTACTTAAGTACATATTATAAAGAATTTCTATAATATTAGGGAGTTTCCAAGAATTTTCCACCTGACTAAGAAAACTGTCAAAAGATCTTTGTTTTTTTCAAATAATTCTCGGTCAGATGAAATGCACAAGACAAAACTATAAGAAATGCCATTATATCAAGAGTTTTCCAATAATTTTCCACCTGACAAAGGAAACTGTCAAGAGATCTTTGATTTTAGTCAAATAATTCTTCGTCAGATGAAACGCAGAAGACAAAATTGAGTATAAGAATTGCCATTTCAGGGGTTTTCCAAGAATTTTCCACCTGACAAAGAAAACTGTCAATAGATCTTTAGTTTTTCTCAAATAGTTCTTGGTCAGATGTAACGCAGAAGCCAAAATTTTAAGAATTGCCATTTCAGGAGTTTTCCAAGAATTTTCCACCTGACAAAGAAAACTGTCAAGAGATCTTTAGTTTTTCTCAAAAAATTCTCCGTCAGATGTAACGCAGAAGACAAATTTATAAGAATTGCCATTTCAGGGGTTTTCCAAGAATTTTCCACCTGACAAAGAAAACTGTCAAAAGATCCTTAGTTTTTTTCAAATAAGTACTTCTCGGTCAGACGAAATGCACAAGACAAAATTATAAGAATTGCCATTATATTAGGAGTTTTCCAAGAAATTTTCCACCTGGCAAAGAAAAAATACGTAGGTAGGTCCTCAGCTGTGAAAATGTAGTAGGTACCTGACACTTGAAAACGTCTCTACATAATGTAGTAATGTAGGTACCTATATGTAGAGTTATGAATTATTAGTGTTTACGAATGGACAATACTATTGAAGCATTTGCATTTTGATATTGGGATGATAAGCGAACTTATCCTATGTATTTTTGGACACAATAAGTATAACTTTGATCCTATCCATCTAATAATCTTTGACCTCGCAAAGCAATTCGTGCAAGCCAACTGCCAAGCCATGCAGCAGTAGCGCGTCAGCTATGGAAGCGAGTGGACGTAGTTATATGTGCAGTGTGAAAATTGTTTACGTGATATCGTGAAACCTTTTGCTTTGTAATCGTGCGACTAATGTTCTTGTAACACCACAGTGATTGTGTAAAATGGCCAATTTAACGTTGAGATACCTGGATGAGCTCTCCTATGTGCTGAACAGGAGACACTTGGCGAATCAGGCGAAGGCATCTTCGGTTGGAGACCTTCTCAATGCAGAAGAAGAAAGGTTCCCTCCGGTACGTAAAAACACTGATACATAAACAAAACTACACCATATTTACAACTGAACCGTTTTTTCTTAGTATTAACGCATAATTTTCGGTGAATTTTGCATAATATAATTTTTAAGACCTTTGGTGGAAACACGTGAAAATGTGTTTCCAATTTTGGCAGGCGCCGAAGACACTGAATGAAAGTTGTCGCTATCAAATGTCAATGAGTTGTTATTGCATAGAGTTTATTGTTGTTTTCTTTTTGCGATTTGTCGGCCTATGTTTGTGTTGTGAGTTTTAGTGATAAAAGAGTGAAAGGATTTTACTCTTTGGATTTCGGTGGAATACATAGGTAACCAAGTGTTGTATGTGCTACGAACGGATAGACTCAAGTACATTTTAATTAAAAGCAACAATCACATGTGTTTAGAATGTAGGTCGTAGAGTCAGCTTTGCATCTTTTTTGCTACTATGATTTTTTACTTAGGTAGCAAATAAAATATTGAGTTAAATACACATTGAATTAGTCTTAACTTTGTTATCCACTCTCCATTTATACATTTTTGTTTGTATAAATTATTAAAAAAGTCGTTCAAATTGAGTTTTCCTCAGCGGTTTTCCATATGACTATCATGTATTTTTTTATATTGCTCAAACACTGTACCTACTCCCTAATATAATATTTACAGAATAAAACATTAATTGATTGCAGTATTTACTGGAAAACTCATTTGATCCCTTTTTTTTTCTCAGAAAACTCATTAAGTGATTTAAGAACGAGTAGTGAAGTACGAAATTTTGACGACTTGAGGTACTTAATTGATCCCGGTTCATTTTTTACTGGAAATCCTATTTGATTGAAAATGTGCTGACTACATTTTTACCAGAATATTTTTGTTTGATCACAGTGATCATAGTTTATTTTTACTGGAATACTTATTTCACCCCAATTCATTTTTACTGGAAAACTCATTTGATCCCATTAAATTTTTCCGGAAAACTCATTCATTGATGCCTCTGGAATATGCTTACCAAGCGTCAGCTTCTGTTAGTGTCAGGGAATGTGATCTCTGACCTTGAACTTGCGCAGAGGGAGACTTATCGCTCTACTAGACGATGCCCGCGACTTCATCTGCGTGTTTGAACCTTCATTGTGTTGGATGCCTTCCTAACTCCGGACTTGTACTGGGAATTTCAGGTCACAAACCCCCATTATTTTTTACGGCCCGTCCCGGGAATCGGACCAGGGATCGTTATCCGCAGTCAAACATGTTTCAAATTCAAATTCAAAAATTCAAAGACTTTTTACAAGTGCTTATGAATAGTCGAATGAATCTACCACTGGTTCGGAATGCCGTTCCTACCGAGAAGAACCAGCAAGAAACTCGGCAACTCGGCAAACTCGAAGGTTTACAGCTAGACCAACGAGGCATTTGAGAAGTAATGAGTAGTAGAGATATAACTGGTTTGTAATGTAAAGCACACAATGGAGCAGGGCCACTGGACCGTGGCGTTCCGGTTCACCGCTGTCTGGTGTAGGTGCATTCGCTAGCGTTCATATGATATACAATATACATCAGTCGATACGGTTCTTTTTCTGTAGCTTTTTGCTTCCACCGCTGCGCTTGACCACAGAATAAATAACTTAACTGCGAGTAATTTATGTTTTATTTTATACTATAGAATATAGATGATGCCCACGACTACGTCCCCGTGGATTAAGGTTTTTGATTCCCGCGAGAACTCTTGAATTTTCCGGGATAAAAAGTAGCCTATGTCCTTCCCCGGGATACAACCTATCCCTGTACCAAATTTCATCAAAATGGGTTGAACAGATGGGCCGTAAAACGTAGCAGACAGACAGACAGACACACTTTCGCATTTATAACATTAGTATGGATTCGTTCTATAGAGTACACCCACGTATTCAGTTTTAATGAAAAACTCACCTGAGTAATACACACAAATTATGTAAATTTTTTCAAAAATTCATTTATACTAGCTACCCTATGCATATTTTTACTTAAAAACTCATATAATATGTAATACACCTAAATTCATTTTATATCATTTAATACTGAAACACTATCTTTCATACACCTAAGTGTCCATTTTTACTGAAAACTCATTTTATACACCCAAGTCCCAAAAATACATTTTAGCTGGATTTATACACCCAAATGTTACCGAAAAAAAACTTGCTCACATAAAATTTGTCAAACCTTTTTTCACGTTCCAACCCCTAGATGTGTTTGTTTCTTTCAAATTGGAAATTGGTTTTACTTTCTTATTTGAATTTTAAAAAAATTTAAAATTTTAAATTTGAATTTTTGTTTAATAATATTTTGATAAATGCATCAAATGGAGAACGGAAAACCTCGTATTTTAATTTTATATGATCAAAATAACGAAAGTTTACATTGGTCTCAAAGAGTAGCAACAGAGTCGCAAGCAAAAGTAATGATGCAAGCAGTTCATAAGAACAGTGATAATCCGGCGTGCTATGGCAACTTTTACTCCAATCGTCATTGTCTTTGCGCGTGCGCACGTAACAATGATCGGTAAAAATTAACCTATTATATGCTGCAGCTAGAGTTGCTAGAGCCATCGAGATGAAGCTGTGGAGTAACGGACTTAATCATTAAACGGTTTATTAATACGGGCCTTAGTTGGAAACGAACTTACCTATGCAAAGACCAAGGGGTATGTGTTTATTAAACTGCCATATCCCTTGGTCTTTACGCGGCATCGTATCGGAAAGCTAAATCGCGTTCCGTATATTGACGACGTAAATACTGCAATTTCTCAAGTCACGAACTGGTTTACGGTAAACAATCTACTTTTGAATACAAAAAAAACTAAATGTGTTCAGTTCGCATTGCCGAATACCAGATCCACAAGCGATATAAAATGTGTTCAGTTCGCATTGCCGAATACCAGATCCACAAGCGATATAAAACTAATGGTGAATAATGATATGTTGAAAATAGAAGATACTACTGTGTTCCTGGGGGTGACCTTGGACGCAAAGCTTCAATGGGGCACCCATATATCAACACTTGCTGGCAAGCTTAGTTCTGCTGCTTACGCTGTCAGAAAGATTCGACAGTTAACTGACATCGAAACTGCCAGGATTGTATATTTTGCTTCTTTTCATAGCATTATGTCTTACGGAATCTTACTGTGGGCCGTGGGGTAAAGCAGATATTCAAAAAAATTTTGTAAGTACTACAAAAAAGGGCAATACGTGCAATTTATAATTTAAAACCGCGTGATTCCCTTAAGAGAAATTTACAGAAATTGGTATTCTAACAGTAGCCTCGCAATATATTTACAGTAATATATTTTTTGTAAAACAACACATCCATAATTACAAAAAAATATGCGATCTGCACGATAGGCAAACTAGAGGCCGTAATAGGCTCGTGACTCCATCGCTCCGCCTCAAAAAGTCAGAAAGTCATTCGTAGGAATGAGCATTCTTTTCTATAACAAAATACCACAACCTATTTTAAACTTGCCTATACACAAGTTTAAGAAATCCATTAAAAGTATGCTCCTGAAAAAAGCTTATTATACTATTGAAGATTATGTAAATGATAGAGGAGCTTGGATTTGATCGCTCCAGCAATGCTAAGGACAGCGGTTACTTATGTACACATTGATATAAGTAGATAATAATGATAAATTGTAAATGTATTATATCTAAAAAGAGCAACCACCGAGTTTCTTGCTGGTTCTTCTCGGTAGGAATGGCATTCCGAACCAGTGGTAGATTCACTTGACGATTCAAAAGTACTTGTAAAAGTTTATTTGAATAAAAAAACATTTGATTTTGATTTTTGATTTTGTATGTTTATGCTAGTCGGATGAAAAGTAACTAGCCAAAATCTCCCACCACACAAAAGACAACAATACATACAATTAGAATTTCATAATAACGAACCAAATTGTCCTTGCTGGGAATCGTTCCACGGACGTAACTGAAAATAACTGCTAAAGTGCTCTCTGAGGCATGAAGGTCAAGGTCAATATTCAACAACAAGTAGGTCAAGCACTAATTTACCGACGTAAGGATACATACAGTATTTTCTTGGCAAAATACCAGTTCGTACGTGTTCACAGGTCAGCGGTTCGAAAACTACAGATTACAGGCCGTTATGCAGGACATTCCATACTCTAGTAATATGATATCTCTATGGCTAGAGCACTGAAAGTTGTTGGCCTTTCTGTCAGTTTTTTGTGCAGCTTACGTTTGAAAGTTAACTTTGTAATAGCTTATTCGTGTGGGTGAAAGATCACATATTGTTGTAAGCAGTGTAGAAATTATATTATTCTCATTTATTTTCTACTAGTTGATGCCCGCGACTTTATCCGCGTGGTTTAAGTTTTTTGATTCACGCGGGAACTCGTCAATTTTTCGGGATAAAAAGTAACCTATGTCACTCTCCAGGTCCTCAATTATACCCATGCCAAAAATCACGTCGATCCGTTGCTCCGTTGCGGCGTTATTGAAGGACAAACCAACAAACCAATAAACCAACAAACAAACACACCATCGCATTTAATATTAGTATGACTAGCTGATGGCTGCGACTTCGTCCGCATGGATTTAGGGTTCATTAAAGTCCCATGGGAATTGTCTCATTTTCCAGAATAAAAAGTAGCTAGCTAATTTCACTCTCCAGATAAACAAAAAATCACGTTGATACGTTATGGTGTGTTTGACAGACAAACAAACACACTTTCCCATGTATAAAATTATTAAAATTATAATATTGGTAGAGTTTTTAATTGATTATGATAATGATGATTAGAGAACTCTGCCAGTTGAGTAACTACTAACTACCTACCCCAGCCTCTTGGCAAAGTCGTCCTGCTCAGCGCTTTTGCTTTCTATGGCACGATAAAAACCAAGTGAGGTTTACTTTGCTTTATTCTAGCGATATATGTATACACAATTTCATAACTAAGTATGGTATCATAATGCTCCCCGCGGAAAATGATAGCTCTTAGTGTACGGGCACGAAACTAGCGGTAGCGGGGAGATGCGATTAGTCGGCGAGCTGGTGACGAATTTCAGGAACAATTTGAAAGAGATCTGGTAATACCTTATAACGACAAAAACGTCTGGGATTTATTTTTCGATTTCTATAAGTATAAAATTTTAAATTAATAAATCAAGATGCAAAAAAAGTGTTTTTTCCGATTTTTTTTTGCAAATGTTATATGCTGCGCAGTAGCGAAATAACCAGACTGGCAGAACTGGATTCGCAAATGAACGAAATTATATTTTTCCACAATTTCCGCTTGCCTAAAGGACCTTCCTGAAATTCGTCGCCAGCTCTCGGATTCCATCGCCCCGCCGCGCTGTCGCCGTGGCCCCGCTACCGCTAGTTTCGTGCCTTAGTCTTTAGATTTATCCATTTATTTAGAACTCTCAGTTTAGTTTAGCTTAGAGATACTGTACATGAAAATTAGCTACCTTAGGGGTTAAATAAACGATTTTAAATTAGTCCCATTTGCTGTTATCGGTATTCAGTACCACACACAATAGGTACTTAACTGCGCCAATTATTTTGGAGTGATAATGTTAAAACAAAATGGTGTAGTCTGCCTTTTATCGGTTAACCTTGAGCGGGATTCCAAGTGTACTGTGTCGGAGCAATTTGGGTTCGCGAAAATAACTCGATTCCGACATTGACTGATATTTTGAGGGAAAGCCGACTCATCACGGATGTTTGAGCCCGTGGAATTGCCAACTGGGGGCTTACTACCAATGTTAAAACAATATTATTATCAAATAAATATTATAAATGCGAAAGTTTGGATGGATATATGGATGTGTGGATGTATGGATGTATGGATGTTTGTTACTCAATCACGCTCCAACGGCTGAACGGATGATGAAATTTGGCACAGAGATAGATTATAGTCTGGAATAGCACATAGGCTACTTTTTATCCCGGAAAATTAAAGAGTTCCCGCGGGAACCGAAAAACCTCAATCCACGCGGACGAAGTCGCGGGCATCAGCTAGTTATCAAATAAATATTATAAATGCGAAAGCTTGGATGGATGTATGGATGTGTGGATGTTTGTTACTCAATCACGCGCCAACGGCTGAACGGACCTGGATGTGGATGACGAAGTCGGCATCAGCTAGTATTACCTACTAGCTGATGCCCGCGACTTCATCCGAGTGGATTGAGGTTTTTCGGTTCCCGCGGGAACTCTTTAATTTTCCGGGATAAAAAGTAGCCTATGTGCTATTCCAGACTATAATCTATAATAATATAGGGATATATATATATATATATATATATATATATATATATATATATATATATCTATAATATAGGTACTAAAATTCTACATCAATGGACGACAAGGTTCTTACGTTTTGTATGAAAAGTGACATTTTAAAATAATACTGCTTTGAACGATGGTACTATGCCCTATGGTAGTAAGCCCCCTGTGCTAACCGTCGTAATTTATGGCGCAGGGGATTTTTAGGCCTTTTGCTTGCTTTATTTTGTTTCGGGACTTTTTTGACTCAATCATGTACCTACTAAGCAAGTACATGACTAAGTCTAAAAAAAACTGGGATTTTTTTAAAATTAGGTAAGTACTTGTTTCGCTGGTCCATACCTGTGCTACAACCACATGAGTAGATAAACCATGTGCTACAAATACATGGATACATTTTTTATTTTATTAACCGGCATTAGGCTCTGGGTTCCAGCTTTTCTGAACCCCTACAATATGATAGTGATACCTTTGATTATGTATATAGGATAGTGATACACTGTGATACATATCACAGATTACTAATTATCATGCCTGTGTCCAGCTGTGGACGTTGAAACGACGATCCTGACGACGATGTTCAAAAAACAATAGGTATAGGTTTAAAATTAAATCATACCTACCTAAATAACTTACGTGCGTATCGCAATCAAAATAAAATAGTTATTTTAATATTTAATATAAGTAAGTAAGTTACTTTAATAGCAATTGCATTTTTGCAACGTCGTAATTGGAATCTGTCGAAACCTTGACTCGAAACTCATGTTGCTCAAATTATTCCACAAATTGAGCTGAGTGAGGGTGGCGAAATATTTTACACATATTCCGAGAATTGTTGCCACCTATTGTTTCTGTTGCGATAAGTTTATAACTTTCCACCACGTACAAACTACAAACTTAATTGTTTTTTTTACGCCACTAGCCCTACAAGATAAGGGTTATAACCCTTAGCTACGATCTCACCTGCTCCCCGATTGTGTAATAAAATCGTAATCGTAATCGTTTGTCAAACTATCCCAAGTCCAACCCTCTTGTTAAGTTCAGACTGCCTCCTATACCCCCGACCGAAATGACCCACCAGACAAAAGAAGTCCCAAACACGTTCTTAACGACCCTGATGACCAAATCACTACCGACAATGCTCCCTATATGGTAGGGCCACACACAAACATCAGCCAAACACAGCGTCTTCGCCGGCGAAGACGAGGACCCCGATATCTTACGTCACCCGGACGTGGACTAACCACGGGCTTGGGGGCGTACGGATTATGTAGTCCAATTAAAAGACCTCCAATTCGTCCCAACGTCATCCTAAGCCGAGGTCCGAGCCTCATAGGAGGCGCCCTTAGGAAGACGTTCCCTCGATGTCATCGAGCCCTAGGGCTCTTTTCTCGGCGACGCCTAGCGCTCGCCCAACCCCCCGGTGATGCTGAAGCGGCCAGTAGGGCCTATGCACTATGCAGCATACTCAATCCGAAAAAAAAAAGTTTGTCAAACGTATAATTCGACCCGTTTATAGTCCGTCAAACTTATCTGCACCATTGGCCAAAATGGGAACTAATTTTTATGCCTGTTATTATTTTTTTTTTTTAATTATTATCTACTAGCGACGATGTCACTGTCAAATGATTACGATTGGCTAGGCAATTTGGTCTCTGGTGAGTGATGATGCAGTCTAGGATAGTAGCTGGCTAACCTGTTAGGGTTATGGCAGTTAAATTAAACCCATACCCCTAATCGGCCTCTACACGGCATCGTACCGGAATGCTGAATCGCTTGGCGGCACGTCTTTGCCGGCAGTTTGACACATGGCCGAAGCTTCCCACCATACCAGACCAGGGAAAACTCAGAGACTATTAATACCTTTTTTTTTTCGAGGGGGGGAAATCTGCGGCAGATACCCGATCTCCTGGGGGAGAGTGCGGGTGATGTGGGGTTTTTACCCATTAAAACCCCCTCGGTGGCCATCCTCTGAGCAAAATGGGAATCTCCGAGAACTCTCAAAGAACATGCGTCGGAGACTCCCTAGCGCGATGTCCATTGGGCTCGCCTCGTCCTATGTCATTAAATATTTCATGCATCACTCATGAAATAATAAGAGACTATAAATACCTAGTTACTTATAATTAGTTTCATCCAATGAACAACAAATCAAAACTTATATTACCTACTTTAACTTACTTACGTAAGTAGTTTATCTAATTAGTATTTTAAAATAATTTATTTTGTCAAAAACTTCCACACCTTTTACAAAAAGAAATTCTTTTACAAAGAGAAAAAGCCGCCCATACAAAATTAATCTAAATTTAGACCGAACTACAGTGTCAAATCGATGCGGTTACGCTGCATCCGCACCCAGACTGATTTACTTTAAACCAATCAAAAATAAACCTTGCCTCTTACATATATAAAGTTCTTTGTATAATAAAAAAATACATAATCCAATTTTCGAAGTGGTAAAGTAATTGGGACTTTGCGATGAATGTATTAGGATTGGAAATGCTTTGTGCGGCGACGCAGGAAGTTAGGGTAGTGACAGGAAGATGGCAATTCACAATTGTCTGCGTTGCCCTTGCGTTGAAGATCATCCTGTGGATTTAATGGTATTTTTGTTTACGGATTAGCTGTAGTAGATGCAAAGGTTCATCGTCGTTCTTGAAGTATGAAGAGTACAGTGAGTCGTGAGTCGTGACTCATGACCTTCAATCAAATTCAATTTTTGAAGTGAAAACTTCTTTTAACCGCATCTTTCTATTGGTGAAGGGCACGCACTGTACCACATAGATTTGTCTACTGTAGCGGATTATAGCGAATTAAACTTCTCGTTCATTCATTATCATGGACTTCCGCAAAGTAACGCCTGCTTCGATTCAATATATTCTTAAGCCGCGTTGAGCACTTTTTGGTAGGGGGTAAACTTGTGGATTCACCGACATGCTCGCGTTGTTACGAAGACAAAAGGTCTTAAATACTTAAATATACTACATTCGTAATTAAACTTTAATGCCTTATATATTTTAATAATAATTATTATTAATTAGATGTATTAGTATTTTTTTTAATATTTATACTTATTAACAAAAAAAAATTAAAATAATTAAGTGAAAAAAAATATTTTAAATATTCGTTTTCACTTCTATCGGCAACTATCTAACTAAATTTTTTTTTAAAAGTAGGTAAGAACCTAAACTTCTTTAAGCGCAACTTGAAAGTAAGTAACACACATCCTCGATTGATCGGTATAGGCCCGAAGAATCATTGACGATCAATCACTCACACAAGCGAAATTGCATAGCTTTGGATAGGTATACTTTGGAGAGTGTGATCAGGAACTTTTCAACCTTGTTCCTCCCTCACCGTTCTACCACAGAACAGCAAGAAACCGTCAGCGTCTTCTGTCACTTTGGATACTTCAAGACTCAAGACTCAACCACCGTTTCGGAAACATGATTCTACTGAAACCTACTACCCCGCAAGAAACTCAGCAGTTGCTCTTTTCATAAAAAGAAAACTGTTACAATATGTAAACAATACACATAGGTTATGTAACAAGTATTATACTGACTTGGATGTGATTGTAAGGCCGGTGGCTTCCATGCAACTTTGTCATTAAGAACATCATCAATAGTATAATAACCTCGACTTAACAAATGCTCTGCTTCTTTAAATTCATGCAATGGCACTATCAGTAATACTAATAACAAGTACAAATCGCATTAGTCTGTCCGTGGAGCGTCGATATAATTTGCATGCGGTTGACCGCCTTTTGTATTGAAACCGCAGTGTTTTGGCATCGGTTATCTCGGACTGCGTATCGTGTTCTAGGCTTTTCATTAATATCATATTTAATTGGAATTTCTACGCTGTTAGGTTGTAATTATAATCAATTACTTATTTGTTCATTGAAATAAATAATTGGTACTAGTAGTTCGCCCCGAATGACCTCGCTTCCTATAGTATAGTTCGTGCAGGTGAAATTTAACTTCTTTTATTAGTACTTTATAGGTGGGTACATTTTTTATGGGGCCCATCTATTACAAGCTTTGTCAAAAAGCTTTTGGAGGTTAACGCCAAGAAGACTCTCTTTCTCTCAAAGTTTGGTAAAAAATAAAAATTATGATTTGACTTGACTTTTTCTATCACGGACAAATTATTATACAGGACATTGGAATACCGCTAAGCTAGGAAATTGGCGATTTTCAAGTAAGTATATTTTATCAATAGTTATGTGGTTATATGTAGAATATAAAACGTCTATTTATTCTGAAAGGCTCTAAAGACGTATAAATCGCACAAATAGTAGTCAGTTGCTTTATGCTTGCTTCCATGAACGTATAAATCTTCTGATTCTAATTAATTCAATCAACCATAACTAAAAGTTAACAAAAAAAGCTCATGCTAACTGTAACTTTTAATTAAATACCTGGTCTACTATAACGTACCTATATATAGCACGATAATATACATTTATAGCTATTTTTTCTACATTTTGCATATGCGCAGAGTTTTTGCGTTGCATAACTGTGCGCAACGGCATTTCTCGTGTCTGGACGTCGTAAAAAGTTGTTTTACGTGCGATATGGTCTTACTCAGGTGATTATGGCGATTCACCATACAAGTAATGTATGCATTAACGAAAATGTGTCCATCATTGCCACAATCGAACTTCATCTGTCACGACAGATTATACTCTCAGAGATTATCTTGTTGAATTATTTTTAACGCATCACACGAAATAGAAACGTAAATAAAGTACCTACATATTCATTGAAAGCTCTCTATTCTAACTTCTAGCATTTTCATGTTTTGAAAAGCTTTCAACAATAAATGCATTAAAAACTAGACTTTACGATTCGCATAAGGGTTTGTAGGTATTTAAAAGATGGCTGAGGGTATAGCAGGCTTCGGCCATTGATATTCAGCCAGATTATAAAACCATTATAATATAAGATACCACTTAGATACCACCTTACCGGCAAATCCGTGTCCGGATAAAGCATTTTTTTTTTTTTTTTAATTGCAAGATAGGCTTGCGCTTGACGACAATCACGCTTAATACAAAGCAATGATGAGGTCTAGGTTGGAGCGCGCCCGCCTAGAAGATGCCTATTCACTTAGCATTTAGCGGTGGTGTATTGTCTTAGGACGAGGTTTCGAAGAGAATAGTCTTAGAATAGAAAAAGTGGAGAGTGTAGTCTTCAAGGTTTTTGTCATATTATTGCACTATTGGTATAGAGCAAAAACCGGCCAAGTGCGAGTCGGACTCGCGCACCGAGAGTTCCGTACAAACCTGTAGTAAGTTTTACGATTTATGACTTATTAAAAAAAATTGCTTAAAAATTACGTTTGTTGTATGGGAGCCCCCCTTTAATATTTACTTTATTGATATTTAATTATTTATTTTGAAAGGTAATATACAAGTTAATATTCTGTGAAAATTTGAACCGTCTACCTGTTACCGTTTTTAATATTGAGCAAAAAAATACGAAAAAAACACGTTTATTGTATGGGGACCCCCCTTAATATATATATTTTTTTAATTTTTAGTATTTGTTGTTATAGCGGCAATGGAAATACATCATTTGTGAAAATTTCAGCTTTCTAGCTATCACGGTTTATGAGATACAGCCTGGAGACAGACAGACAGACAGACAGACAGACAGACAGACAGACAGACAGACAGACAGACAGACAGACAGACAGACAGCGGAGTCTTAGTAATAGGGTCCCGTTTTTACCCTTTGGGTACGGAACCCTAAAAAATAGAGCTTCGAATCTATGTCACTTACTATACAGTTTGATACTTTAAAGCACCCTAGGTATTGAAAGATGGCGGTCCTAAAACGGCTGATCTGTTTGGCAGCCATTTTCGGCGCATGTGACGTGTAATGTATACTCAATGAAATCTGTTAGTTTTCAATTTGCACGAAAAGAAATAAAAAATCTACTTACCAATTTCAAAAATCAAAGTGTAGGTAGGTACCACATAACCAGATGTTTTAAAAATGAATATCGAATGATGTCCAATATTGGAAAGTGCACCAATTAACAACATTATGCAAGCATGTCTCCGTACAAAATGGCGCGGCGAATTCTCTCACGTCTTACTCGAATAAACAATTGTCATCTTTAATTCAATGAGTATAAAGTTGATAATAGTTTGGCCTGATTGTCGTAGCTGGTTCGTATATGGTAGGAAATGATGCTCTTCCTATATTTGTATCCTCATTACTTGGAAGCTATTGGTTATAGCTACATAGGTACAAGTTGTAATTGTACTAGACTTCTAGTACTAGTAGGTAGGTATAGTCGGTATAGTCTATTTCTAGGGCAGAACGGCTGATTTGGATGAAATCTGTCACAGAGATAGATTATACTCAGTCTGGAATAACACATATAGGCTACTTTTTATCCCGGAAAATTAAAGAGTTCCCGCGAGAACCAAAAATCCTCAATCTACGCGGACGAAGTCGCGGGCACCAGCTAGTTTGTTATTATTTAATGTGTATGCCCCATTACACACTCATGGGCGTCATTAGAAAGTTAATAATAATATCATGAAATGTCATGTATTATGTAAGTAATGTAACGAACTATACAATTTATGTTTTATTCGGTGTTACAGCTTGTAAGATTAAGTATTTGTTTGGATGTAGTTTTGTACTTCCGCTCTTTATTCATTTATTTATTTATTCTAACTAAGTAACTTAATTAATTAACTACTTACTTACTTAAACTTGCAAGATATAAAATGACTTGCACTTACCTAAATCTCAATTCTGAAAGAATTATTACGTAAAATGAGATATCGTGTTCTATATATTTATTTATTACTTATTAATTAAAATAATATAAAATATTTATTTAATTCAATAAATAATTAATTTTTATGCTTAACTAATTTGCTTTCATTTTTATGTGGAATTCACAGTGCATAACTTTATGATTCATAAATCAAGATAATATTAAGTATTATATCTAACTAAAAGAAAATAACCTATATAGGATTAATCTTTGATTATATAAGTACCTACTCCCATTAATTTAATATAAATTAGTTTTTTTTAGGTCATATAAGTAAAAAGAAAATGTTTCTAGTCAACACTACACGATTTCCGCGACTTCGTCCACTTAAATTTAGTTTTTTTTAATCCCATGAGAGCTCCTTGATTTTCTAGGATAAAAAGTAGTTCGTCCCCGTTCGTTCGTTTAGGTATGTACGATACCCTAAACGTATAAGAATGGGCAGACGAAATTGAGCTCTAATTCAATGCATATACTAATATGGTTTATTTTACTTTGACGAAAATCTTTAACGTTTGATCGACAATTCTTACGTAATCGGGGGGCTGAACCTTGACGGTACGTCTTTGCCTGTGGGTATAAACTATACATATATATAGCTTACTAGCCACGGCCGGAGCTTCCTATACCAGAACCTGACGTAGAGAAAGTTCAGAAAAAAATTGCCAGTCATGGGGACTGCCGATAGAAGTGAAAACGAATATTAAGATTTTTTTAATTATTTAACTTTTTTTATATAATATTTAAAATAATTACAATATAAACCTTAAAACTAAGTAAGGTATATTTATATTTAAGACCTTTTGTCTTCGTAACAAGTAGCAACGCGAGCATGTCGGTGACGCGAATCTACAAATTTACCCCCTACCAAAAAGTGCTCAACGCGGCTAAAGAAGTTTTCACTTTAATTATTAAAATTAAAATAAATTATTATAAATTGGGAATTCCCTTGCTGGGAATACCTCTAGTATAGTACCTCTCACTATAAAACCACAGCGCTCAGCCAGGGAGGTTATCATAATAATAATAATAATAGGAATAGGGAAGCGAGAAAACAATCCTTAGGTACCTTAGTTTTATGATAGTATTGTATTTTGTATTGTTTTTATTTTTAAGTACATATTATATTTATTTATTTACGTAAGATTATTATAACTCTTTTGGTCATTTATGTATTTATTTTGTATGCGGGCGTGAGAGTAGGTACGTTATATAGGTATCGATAATAATAATAATTATTATGGATTTTCAATAAAAAATGAATAAATTTGGAACGGTACATATCTCTACGAGAAATCGCTCTAGCTTACAGATTTCTAGAAAACCGTTGTCATACATAACAGTAGCAAATGGTAATAGTATAGTATTTTGTTGTTAAATTATACAGTTTTCGCCATTACTGACTGACTGACGTGGGAACGGGGCACAATGGCGGCGAAGAAATTGATTACGCTATTCCATTGATCCTATTCAGTTTATAAGTTGTACGTAATTGAAGTAGTTGCTCGCGATTTCGTTTGCAAGAGAAAACGAAATGAAAATAAATGATTTATGACATGTTAAGACACTACCACCGGTTTGAAATAGTACATTGTTCACCGAGGGGAGAAAGTGACCGATTACTATCGAGGGTGTAGTTTGAGGCCCGAGGCGTAGCCGAAGGGCCGCAATACACGCGAGGTAGGAATCGTACTTTCTACCGAGTGATACATAGTGCTTTATACTACACCTGCGAGGAAAATAAGCGATAATTAGTGATTAAACGAACTTACAAAGGTTTAAAATAATAAATAAAATAAATATTTTTACAAACCCATATTCAAAATACAGAAACATAAAAAAAAAAAAGAAAAAAAAAAAAGAAAAAAAAAAAAGGTTTAGGTTAATAGTTAATAATAGTTAATAGTCCTTAATTAGGTTAGGCTAGCTAGCTTTAATTTCTAATGTATTGTTTTCAAAAAAAAAAAAAAATGACGTTCTATCATAACTATATGAGTCGCTTCATTCGAAGCTTCACTATCACAACTAGACTACATTTTGAGGATTATTTCAATATAGATTTCGATATCGACAATCGACATCGATATCGACAATCGACATCGATACCGACAATCGACATCGATACCGACAATCGACATCGATATCGATATCGACTATCAATATCGGATATCGATATCGACTATCGATATCGATAATCGACGTCGATGTCGACAATCGACATTCACCATATTATTTGACTTTTCTATGTCAAATATGGTGAAGCTGCTTCTAATATTATATTTCCTTAAGGTAAGACATCCAAATTCTCAACGTCCATACCATATTTACTTAAAATTAAAAAACAACAGCGCGTTAGAAATGGATTTTCATACAGTTTTCTCCCCGCTTAGCACGTTAGAAATGAAATTTCATACATCTTTTCTTCCCGCTTAATTGGTTTGTAGCAATGACGTACTTTCTACCTCGTTTTGACAAAAGCAAGAGGGTACTTTCCGAGCGGGTGTAGTATAAAAAAATAATTAACAGTTACAGTCCAAGCGAGTAAACTTACTCAACTCTAACTACTCAAATAAACACCTAAGTCCTAACCTATTTTAAGTAATTTTAAGGTGCAATTAATATTTTTTTCTTAAATGAGGGGTTGTTATGTTGATTATCATACCAATAAGTGAAAATGTCGAAGACTGCATAGCTAAAGATAAAAAAATAAAGACTGACAGATTATTATAACGTTTTCTTTATTTTTCCCTCAAAACATGATCCTTGTAAGGGAGCTTCGGTTTCGGTTTCGGCCGAAACTGATACTGTTGCCGAAATTCGGTTTCGGTCGTAAAAACCAGTTTCGGTCGGACACTATACTACAGCTGCTACGCTTTAACGACTCGTCTTTTCAACCGATTGCGATGTTTGGTATAGAGGTAGGTCCCTAGGTAGGTAGGTAGATGCATCCCGGGGAACAACATAGACTACTTTTTATCCCGGCAAATTCAAGAGTTCCCGCGGGAATCAAAAACCTTAATCCACGTGTACGAAGTCGCGGGCATCATCTAGTCTAGTGTTGATAGTATACAACACTTACCTAATGTAAAACAACTTTGTCATTAAAAATTAATCAATAGTAAGCATGTCAATAGTATAATAACCTCGACTTAACAAATGCTGTTTCACAGTCTTTTTCATGCAATGGCAAATCTTAAAATGTTCGCGTGACTTCGTTACCTTAGATTTATGAATGTTTCTCTTTGCTCCGGGATTAAAAGCAACAGCTATTGCATTAATGCAATAGCTGTCGCTTTTAAAGCATTATTGCATTCAAGTCCGTTCTATGATTTGAGCCGCAGCGAAAACAGACAGACAGACAAACAGCCAGAAAAAAAAGAAGTTCAAAAAAGTCGAGTGGGCCTTCAAGCGTAGTTCCGCGCAGCACAGCTCTTCTGACGTGGAAATGGGTCAAACAGTTGAGGTACAGTGGAGTATTCTGCCTAGCGAATATAAAGGTTTGGGCAAAAGAGGCGCGCGGCGGTAGTGTGTCTAAAGCGGTTCCTGAAGTTGTGATAATAGAGCCGCGGTGCTATTAGTGAATGAGTCAGGACTTTTCTTTTACCCATCTGCAAAGCCAAAAGGAAGAGTTATGATTTTAGAAATCTATGTATGTATGTTCCACCGTAGCTCCATAAACTACCGAGCCGATTTAGAATATAATAGAATATTCTTTATTTGCATAATGTGTGTAAGAACATAGGATGTTAGGTCTAATAAAACAGAATCTAGCACATTATCAGTATCAGCGTACAAATATTATAAATAGGCAATTGCGATTGAATTCATTTAAATTAAAATTACAATAATAATGTTACAAAATAAATCTTTAAACGAATTGGAAATTACACATATCTATTATATAAAACCTACTCACATTGAATGAATCAGAATATTTTATTTTATTCACAGATTTTATTAGAGATTTGAATAATAAACGAGGTGTCAATCGATTCATTATTAAGGTCCGGGCCACAGAGTTATAAAGAGAAGCAGAGGCAAGATAACGTACAAAATAGCGTGGCAATTACAAACACACGAAAACATTACGCACACATACACAAAACTCAGGGCCGAACCTTGTTGCTGCATAAAACATTATATTAATATGTAGGGTTAGGTTGCGTGAAAAAAATTGACCTAAAGACACCTATCATTTGGAAGCT
Source organism: Erebia ligea (assembly GCA_917051295.2). NCBI lineage: Eukaryota > Metazoa > Arthropoda > Insecta > Lepidoptera > Nymphalidae > Erebia > Erebia ligea. Next base: position 17,539,965 of record OU785228.1, read on the forward strand.
ATAATTTGTAAGGATTTTAAAAATAATTATTATTGGTACTTTTATAATTTCCTCATCACAAGCGATCACAACTGCAATATAGTAATACTAGTAATGGTAATCATCACCACGTGCGGGACCCTAGTCAATGTGGTGAATATAGATGTGAGCTCCGCGCTGCGTGTGATATCGTCACCGTCGCGCGCGGAGTTATAACTCCTGTTACTACTCAAATCCTGAGGACTCCGTCAGTATCATGGCCAGTGGTTCTCGCGTCGTTCTCGCTCTGCGTCGACGCGCAGGTGATGGGGATATTATTTAGAAGAACAGTACCAACGGATATCGTGTAAATACCGCCAGATTTTAGCTCAAAGTTCCTATTGACAATAATTTCTTGGCAGTAAGCCAAATAAATGTTGTTAAACAATCGAATCGAATCGTTATTCCAAAAAGAGGTTAAATAAAAATTTACAACAGGTGTTTTAAACTCACATGTTTTTTATTCAAATAAACTTTACAATTAGTGCTTTAGAATCTGTATTGAGGTTTTCAATAAAAATTAATGAAATTCATCCACCTAATGGAAGATAAGGTAAATTGGTACCTACTTAGTATAAGACCTCAACTAACTTTTCTTTGAAAATGGTCGGTATTGCACCAGGAGATAGAATTGTACGGAATATATTACGTTCTTAGATTATCTGTAAAATGCTTGGAGCATATAGCACTCCATGAGTTGGTCTGCCAGTCTTTTCTATTAATATTTTTATGCATAGGTCTCTCAGGTATTCATCCTTTGGAAACCTGAAATTAAAAGTCGAAGTTATATACTTAAAATAAAAGAGTCGTCGAGTCCGGCCCTGTAATTTGTTAAAGTTCTCAAAATGTCAAAAAAGATTATTCAACAACTTAAAGCATGTATTTCTACAGAAAACCATAATATTATAGTTTTAATATATGCATGGCTACATATTTCGTCATAACAACTATAAAATATTAGATATCTTAGCCTTGATACGATGCGATACGAAAACATTCCAAAGCTACATGATAGCATGAATTTTACTTACCGATGGAACGTTACTTCTGGGGTTTTCCTGTACGAAGCGTTGTAACACAGGGGGACACAACACTTCACCATTTTATTTCAGTAAATATTCATTTAGATCTCCAAATTTCACAAAAAACTTATGACACCCAAGACAACACAATGTAAACAAACGCCATAGGTCTCATAGATGTCTTAATGACTGCCACGCATTGTATTTTTGTCAATGTGTGCGTTGGTGTAGCACAGTGTTGCAGCAAATTAATACATACACATTTTTGCTTGCAGGGACACGGTCACACTAAGTCACACTGATTCGCATACACTTGTCTATGTGGGTGTGAAATTTATGTTGTGTCTGCTTCTATTTATATGTCTGTGGTCCGGGCGACATATAGGCTACATTTTACACCATAGAAATATGAAGACTATAGAAGTAAGATTGTGTTTTTAATTTGTCACTAGGTAGGATTTTCCTAGTGATGGGTCGGATATTTGTTGATTATGTATATTATTGTCTAACATACGTAATCTGTCAAATATAACTTAGGGATGATTTTTGTATAAAAAATCATTTAATAGAGGAAATAAAATAAATAAATAAATAATATTTATTTGCAGGAATATGGGTACAAATTAGATCTTAAAGTGGTAATTTCCTTAACATATTCTACCATATAATGGTGTGCAAATTGTTTGTTTTTAATGTAATTAAATTAAATTAGTTCATAAAATCATTGAATTAAAAATGCTTTAGTATCCATAAAGAACCTAAAAGTTTACAGTTACCTACAGTTTATTTTTTATTTTTGGCTGCCTGTTATCCGATCACGTTCAAACCAGTGAATACTTACTATCAAGTTGCAATATGGATTGATTGCAACTTGACATACTTTCTGCCCTGGGATACCTAACTTAGAGAATATTTTTATCCCAAAAATTATAGGGTTCCTTCGGGATAGGTGATGACAGATTTTAACAATAATTATAAAAAATATACAAGCCATAGGTACTATAGCTTGGCAAAAAAGTCGTGAAATAAATAGGAGCGCCACTGTCGCAAAATTTTCTTGAATCTAGCAACCCGAACTAGCCCGCTTAATACGACAGATTAGTTTCAATACTTAACTACTTTACTGAAATCAAAGTAGTACATTTTGTAACGAGCGAGGAGAGGGGAGAGAGAGAGGGAGGTAGCAGTGAGTAGTAGAGGTGGGGAGAAAAGAGGTGAGGAGAGGAGAGGAGAGGAGAGGGTAGAGTAGAGGAGAGGTGGCAATGTATAAAACACGGACATCGGGCCGTGTTCGGGCATTATACCGTGTATTTTTCAAGTGATACGTTGTAAATTATTGTGAACAGTGAAATAAAAGTTGCTGTTGATTGTGCATATTAATTTACGTCTTTCATTTCTGACCGTGCGTAACAGTCAGAAGTGGGATGAATAAGGCCCACAAATATCTCACGATTAAATGGAAAAAGCCAAGAATGTATGTGAGGTCGAAGAAGATGCGAAGTTGATTGAGATTGTGAGGACGCCGATTTTCTTCAAGACCCTGAGGTAATTCGACAATAGTTGACATCACGAGTAGTTCCAGCGACAAGGACAGCAGTTTCCGAAAACCTCCTGTTTGTTTTCGCTGTAATGAGACAAGACACCATTGCCCATGCCGAGCTGTGTACAGAGATATCAGAGGTAAGCAAATTTTTTGTTAATTATGACAGTAGAGGTAGATAAACAAGTTGTAGGTATAATCGGTGGGTTGTCACTAGGTGAAATAGATGTGGGGGAAATTAGTGCAGACGAGCGGTGTGATTTTATCGATTTATTGATAGCCCATTCAGATTGCTTTGCCAGCTCACCTAAAGATAGGCGAGACGTATTTTGGAGATATGAAATTAGGAGCATTAAGGGTATACGTGGCTATAAAAAGTTTACAGGCAGGCAGGTTGTTCCAGCAGATTCCTTGGGACCTTTCCGTAGTGATGATTGCAGCGATGATTGTAGTGTTAAGGAGATGGTCTAATTGATTTATCAGAGAGCTAAAGTTTTTTTTTGTTTTCTCGCCAATTGCGGGGCAATTGTTGCAGGATGGCCGACTGTAACGAGCGAGGAGAGGGGAGAGAGAGAGGGAGGTAGCAGTGAGTAGTAGAGGTGGGGAGAAAAGAGGTGAGGAGAGGAGAGGAGAGGAGAGGGTAGAGTAGAGGAGAGGTGGCAATGTATAAAACACGGACATCGGGCCGTGTTCGGGCATTATACCGTGTATTTTTCAAGTGATACGTTGTAAATTATTGTGAACAGTGAAATAAAAGTTGCTGTTGATTGTGCATATTAATTTACGTCTTTCATTTCTGACCGTGCGTAACAATTTATTGATTACAAATTTCTTATATTGGATAGAAGCAGACGTTACTTTGCAGAAGTCCATGATACTGAAAAAACTAGAAGTTTAATTCGCTATAATCCGCCACAGAATGTATAATTCTGTGGCGGATTATAGCGAATTAAACTTCTAGTTTTTTCAGTACAAATTTCTTGTTATTTATTTATTTAATACTAAAAATAATAATAAATAACCTTATTTAAACCCAAATAGCAACTAAATAATTTATAAAAGAAGGTAAAATTTTAACTAACTATATTAATAGTTACTAAATCAATTAAAACTAAAAAAAATTTTTACGTGGTTGGCACCACACTCCTTATACTAATTACGCACGGGGTTATTAATTAAAATGCAGTTTAGTTAGTAAGTTTCAATAATATATTTTATTTTATTTACATACTACATGTACAAAGAATATAATTTGCCCAAAATATCGTCTTCCAAATATCCCATGTTTTAGAAAAAAATTAGAAAAAGAATTCTAATTAGAAAAACTCGTATTATCTAAAAATTATTGCATCAGTGTAACAATCGTGATGACCTCTGATCGGCTGCACTTACGGCGTTCTTGGTGTATCAATGCATTTTAACCTTTAGCGGGAGAGTGGAAGCCATTGCGATCGTTACACCCAATCAATTTTAGAGAATACCACCAACTTTCGTAATTTGATTATGATTGCTTCATGAAGGTGTAACGGAGGAACATTCGTAAATAGCTAAATACCATCGACAGCTAAAATCATACTTCACCCTTCCTTTGGGCTTTGTCGTAGTCGGGTAAAAATTGGTACAATATAATATCCGATCTTATATAAGCACAGATGTAGTACATAAGTATATAAAAATCTCGTGTCACTATGTAGGTATGTTCGGGATAAACCCTGAAAGTACTGAACCGATTTTGATCAAACTTCGTAACTATCTGTCATTTGGTCTAACTTAAAAGATAGGATAGTTTATTTGTTTTATTCTTATAGATAAGTTGGCGGTACGAAGTTCACCGGGTCAGCTAGTTAATTTATAAATATTAAACTTTCTTGTCGTGATAACGCCTATTTCTTGGGGTAAATTTATAGTGGGTATAGCATTTGATTTCAGTCGCCTACATTTGGTGTAGTTACTCGTTTGGCAAAAATTAGTATTCTGTGAAATGTTTTGAGCAAATACTTACGACTGCTAAGCCGGGATATCCTATTAGGCCTTTTTATCATTTCTATCCATTTCCTTTTTATTAGTTCATTTTTAAGGAAATCTACAACATAGAGATTAGAGAGTACATAATACTCGTATGTACGTACTAGTGCAATAATTATCAATAATCTATTTCACAGCACTAGTAACCTAAAAGCGTTTTGGCGAAAAATCATTATTATTATTATTATTATTATTAAATAAGTATGTAATTGAGTACTTAAACATATTTATTTACTTTTTCTTACCTTTGCTTACCTATTTACTAGTAAAATCCTTAGTCTTAAACAAGAACCATTGCCAAAACTCACCGATGAAACCCGACAGATTCTGTATCATTTTATTTTCTTAAACTATTGGATTTACGTCCCTCAAAGGCACAATACATTTTTTGTGGACACTTGGCTTTGACTTTAGAGCTTTATGCACCTTAGGAATTTACTTTAAATAAAGAAATTCTTAAAAAACTTTTCTGTAACCTCGAATGTAAACAAACAAATACTAAGCAACAAAATTATGTGTACAGATAACGACCCGTATTATTCGTACAAGAATAGGGTATTTTGAATTTGACAGTATTAAAAGATAAAAGATATAATTTGACAATCTGAACCTTGTGACCAGTTGCTAATCGAATAGACACAAACAGCGATATTTTGTTTCACTCACACTTACGTGATGGTAATAAACAGAAATTGGATAAAATATAGTATTCTTAGTTTTTATTTTAGTCCTACTTCCTTAGACGGCAGTCGTAATTCCTTCTTCCATGTTTTACACGAACAAAATAGTTACGACGGATGTGACATCCAAGTGATAGTGATGAATGATGGTGAATACCAAATTGTACAGGCTTACTCAAATGGACGTTGAACGTACTTAGAGGAATCGCCACTGGGACGTTCAGTGTCAGATAACCATCGCGTGTCTTCCCGCTAAGTGTGTGCCCAAGCCTTTACTGGTTATGAATTCGAGTGGCTTACGCTTGCCTCTCCCGCGCGAAATAGTTCGACTTTACAAGTGTCCGACTCTACATCTGCAGGCTGTGCCAATTCGGCTGTAAAGCCTTTGAATTAAATCCAACTTCAGCATTATGTAAGAAAGAAAGAAAGAAAGAAAGAAAGAAAATAAATTTATTCAATGACGGTGTCACAAACAAACAATCATTATATACAGAAAATCATATAATTTAAAGAAAGATGTAAATAAAAATGTCGTGTCCCAAAAACTGATCCACGCCTCTGGTGACAAAGCCAAAGAGCTGGCGCTTGTTTAGCCCAACGGCTTAGCCTTGCCATTCAACGAGGTAATAGCGCCAGTGTTTTGGGCACCATGCCCTTTAACGATCACTTGGACGGCGTGTATTTTTTGTAAATAAAATTAGTTTTTAATTTAGATTTTAATTTAAATAATATTATTAGATACTGTGGAAAATAAATTTATAAAAATATAAAAAAGAAAGAAAATAAATTTACCTATTCATTAGTAGTTTTTTTTTTATTGCGAGATTGGCATCGGCTTGACGACATTCATTCAATCATTCTTATTGCAAAGCAATAATGAGGTCTAGGTTGGAACGCGCTTGCCTAGAAGGTGCCTAGGTACTTACTGAATTCTGCAAGAGAATCCACAAAATCAGAGTTCACAAAATTATCCGATGTTCATGAAAGTTTACCAATCTACCTACTATATTGCTATAAAACTGAAAAACATACGATTTAAATACTAATTAATTAACATTAATTTTATTCAAAAAATTTCATAAAAGTAGTTTTTGCTTGATTTGCTTTTGCCAAAGTAGTTATAGGTATTTAAGTAGGTTTAATCTTAGTTTTCAAGATGGAAATCTAAAGCACACTTTTTGTTAACAATTAGGTAGGTAATTATGTAAAAACAATGAAGATTTAATTAAAATTGAAAACACGCGTAACTCTGATTACGTTAAGCACGCAATTATAAATTGAAAAACGGGGCCATCTTATAAATAAAACATTTTTTAAGGCGACCGAAGAATAATTTAATGATTCGGCCTTTCGGACCGAATTTCAGCCACGGCAACTGATCTTCACAGAGTTTTTTCAACCGATTTTGACGAAATTTAGTACTACAGGCCTACAAGTTTAAATATTTTGTATTAATTGCATCCCGGGGAAGGTTACTTTTTCTCCCGGGAAATTGAAGAGTTCCAAGTCGAGAATTCGAGAATCAAAAAACCTTAATCTACGCGGCTGAAGTCGCGGGCATCTTCTACTTAGTATTTAACTATTTTTTAGCCCATCCCAGGAATTGAACTCAGGGCCTTATCACTGTGTGCTAACACTGTTAACCACTGGACCAACAGCTACATAATTGCACTAGTACGGTACGGTACAATCTATACAAATTTGGTCTGCTCGGCTTGCCTACATCACAATGACGATAGGAGAAGACGCATTACCACCAACCATCGCACAGAGCTGCACGACATGCGAATCGCAGTCGAGTATCGCGTCGCGTCGCGCGAACAGGCTCATGAATAAGGGCCCGAAACTAGTCGGGCATTTTTCCGACAGAACACGTGAGTTTATCCGGATATTATTTATAGTTATAATGAATATCACTCACGATAGTTTAAACGTTAAAATACATAATTTTATAGATGGCAACATAGTAATTAATTTGGCAAAGATGGGTATATTCCCACAAACCTATCTGACCCGGCGACAGCGTCGCTAGTAAATATGAAATAGTTATTTGTGTTATATGGGGCCAAAGAAAATTTTTGAATTCAGGGCGAAGTGAAGGATTCTATAGTAGAATCCTGAGCGTAGCGAGGAATTCAATATACGCCGCCCGAGAACAAAAAATTTGGCCCCGAGTGACACACACTATTTTTCATCATTACCTATGAGAAAAAGCTAGGAGTATCAACCTACTATGTATGGACATTACCTATACGTTTAAGCACCAATCAGAAGCACGAACGCGGACCAACCAGAAGATACTCCTATCAACCTTCTATGTACCTATACTTAGACATTATTTACGCAGTATTCTAAAGCAAGAACGCGGACCAATCAGAACAGAGAAATGAAAAGTCCTATGGGCCTAAAAATTACATTTTGCTCCCGCTATCCTCTGAAGCCAATATTCGTATAATATAGGTATGATGAAAAATAAAATAAAATAAAAACAAAAATTAAACAGGCATAAATAGTACCAATTTTGGCCCCCGGGCCATATAAGCTGGTGGGAACTGGGGGAGCTGGTAAGTATAATTAAAGACAACCGCACACACATTGTTCATAATCTGTGATGTTACGAACTCTTGTAGCATTTTACCCACGCTTTCGACTTCTTGTTATGATATAATAACAATTAATTAATATTACATTAACAGTCGCACAGAAGGCAAGATAACGTGAAAAAAAATCTTACATTCTTGCAGTTGGATAGAGTAGGCGTTACTTGCGGAAGTTCATTAACTATCCACCACTACAGCCCATTAACGTCCCACTGCTGGGCACAGGCCTCCACTCTCATAGGAGAGGGGAATAAGAGCTTAGACCCATTACGCTGCTCCAATGCGGGTTGGCGAGCTTTAACGACTATTATCATGTTAGTGATAATAACCGGGACCGACGGCTTAACGTGCTCTCCGAGGCACGGGGGTGAAACACCGCCAACTTCCTAACTCCGAGCTATTACTGAGAATTTCTAATCAGAAAAACCCAACACTTAATTATGGCCCGACCCAGGATTCGAACCCGGGACCTCGTCAGCCGCAGTCGAGCATGATAACCACTAGACCAACGAGGCTGTTCATTAATTTAATATATTAAATGTCGACACATGGTTTTTAATAATGTAATAATAATAATAATATTTGTATAATTTAATCGTAATAATGATGTTTTTTAATGCAATTCAATAATTTTTGTATAATGTTGACATATTGTTTAATTGTATTTATCATGGATTCACGCCACCTGAAATAAAATGATTTTGAATTTTTGAATTTTTTGAATTAACTATACATTAACAATAATAAGCTTACCTACTTAATAAGTATAATCCGCTAAGTTACAGCGGTAATAGCTTTATAGACTTCCTATTCGGGAGTCCGAGGTTCCATTAATCTTGGGTTCGCAAACTTTTCGCAGATTTGTGCTATCATTTGTTTTGAAGGTGAATGAAAATTCGTGAGGAAACCTTCACACCTGAAAAGTTCCCCGTAATCAGTAATGTTCGCAAAGCTGTTTGGTGATAACAGTGGACAGTGGCGTGCAGTACATAGAGGCACTAAAGCACTGCTTACCCAAATGAAATACGTCAATGCTCATTTTTCACCATGATAGTCAGTAAATGGGTATTCTGACTAACTTATGCCTACCCTAGCTTCAAACCCCGTGCACGTGCGGGTGATAATCAATTACGGTATCTTAAAACTAAAGCAATAATTTTAAGAAAATTATGGAAAACTCATAGACATGCATTTCCTATTTCCTCACGATGGTTTTCCACAGCTGAGTAAAGTCTCCCCAAAGATGATGCCCGCGACTTCGTTCGCGTGGACTAAGATTTTTCGAATCCGACGGGAACTCCGTAATTTTCCGGGATAAAAAGCTTATGTCCTTCCCCGGGATACGACATATCCCTGTACTTACCAAATTTCATCAAAATCGGTTGAACAGATGGGCCGTGAAAGCGCAGTAGACAGACAAACAGACAGACAGAAGGACAGACGGACACACTTTCGCATTTATAATATTAGTATGGAAGTATGGATATTGAAATGTCACGCGAATAATGAAAGTTATTTAGCACCGGCCTGCCGCATACCGACTCTGCCCCGACATTCCTTTCCATTTATTCTTTACTAGCAGACGCCCGCGTGAAAAACTTTTTAAAATTCCCACGGGAACTCCCTAATTTTTTGGGTTAATAACTTAATATATAGCCTATGACACTCACAAATAATGTGGCTTTCTATTGGTACCAGAATTTTCAAAATTGGTTCAGAAGATCCATAGATTATACTTCCTACAAACTCACAAACTTTACCTCTTTATAATATTACTAGCTGATGCCCGCGACTTCGTCCGCGTGGATCGACGGTTTTCGGTTCCCGCGCGGGAACTCCTTAATTTTCCGGGATAAAAGTAGCCTATGTGTTATTCCAGACTGTAATCTATCTCTGTGCCAAATTTCATCTAGATCCGTTCAGCCGTTGGGGCGTGATTGAGTAAGAAAGAAAGAAAGAAAATAAAGAAAAACAGTTTATTCAACAGTGGTGTCACAGACAAAACTAGATACAATTATTAATGTAACACTTTAGTCTGTGACACCACCCAGAAAGGGTGTACAGCTCAGCATTTTGCCTTGCGTCATATGCTAAAATGCATACAAAGCAAGGCGCTGATTTTCAGCCGTGACCCCGGGTGACAACAATAACAAAACCAAAAGTTGGAAAAGCAAAGTTGAAAGGAAGCAGTAAGTAAGCAGTCATTTCGGAAAATAATCATAATAATAATTATATTACGTATAATATTCGCTATAGTAGAGTTAGTAAGAAGTAATACATAATATGTATTAAGTAAATATCTGTATAAAAACATGCAACATAACATAACATAACATGCAAGTAAGAATACACACATAATTGTATGACATATTATACATAATATCAAATCACTGATATATCGGCCGCAATATTTTCAAACTCAGTCTGTCAAAGTAACAAACATCCATACATCCATACATCCATCCAAACTTTCGCATTTATAATATTTATTTGATAGTACAGATAAAGATATGTTTCTAGGATAATTAACTCGGCTTTCAACAAAATTCAAAGTAAGTATATAAAGCGAAAAGTAAAAAAATATAATAAAACGATCCAAGTCGAACGATTTGAAGGTCATCCACTTTTAACTTACGACCAAGAGCGCTATCCGTTCAGGTAGTGTATTTGTATTCATATACGAGTATGTACAGTTTTTTGTAGTATTTTCAACGGTGCATACATAATTAATTAACAGTAGGTGGGTATACATTACAGATTTGTAGGTATATCAAACCAGTTTTTTTTTTAACCACTACAAGTTAGCCCTTGACTGCGATCTCACCTGGTGGTAAGTGATGATGTCTAAGATGGTAGCGGGCTAACCTGTTAGGGGCAGTTCTTCCAAGTGAAAATGCCTTATTAGGGAGTCGTATAAACATTGTTTTTTTTTAAAAGTGCGAATTCTTACGGTCTGGTGACGTCTTTACATCACACTTTCACACGTTTTTATAAAGTTTTTATGTGTGTATGTTTGTTAAACTTTCACACAAAGCATTCTGCACGGATTTGGCTGGAGATAGATTATACCTTGGATTAAAACCAAGCTACTTTTTATCCCGGAAAATTAAAGAGTTTCTGCGCGGACTAGAAAAACTCAATCCACACGGATGAAGTCGCGGGAATCGTCTAGTAATATCATAAGAAATGTCCTTATTCAATCGGCAGCCTTCGAAATATATTATTTGGTACCATACGACCTCCGTGGCGCAGTGTTGAGCGCTGTTGCCTTAACGTGCGGAGGTCCCGGGTTCGATCCCCGGCAGGGTCAATTTGGGAATTTATAATTTCTGAATTTTCCCTGGTTTGGCCTGGTGGAAGGCTTCGGCCGTGGCTAGTTCTACCGGCAAAGACGTGCCGCCAAGCGATTTAGCGTTCCGGTACGATGCCGTGTAGAAACCGAATAGGCCCCTAACAGGTTAGCCCGCTACCATCTTAGACTGCATCTTCACTTACCATCAGGTGAGATCGCAGTCATCAAGGGCTAACTTGTTGTGGATACAAAAAAATACGATAGAGAAAAACAAAGTTCGCGGGCTCCTTATTGTGTCAGCCATTAGTGCTTTTCCCATAAATTAAATTTAAAAAAAATTGGTTTAGGTAAATATAGGTTAAAAATTAAAATATTGTGTTAGGTTATAATTGCATAAAACCGAAAAAAAATCAATACTCAAGTGTAGGAAGCGTTTCCTAGACAATGTTGTTACAAGGAGTGGTACCTTTATCCAGGAAATGCTTCTTACATTTCCTTACAAAAATTTTGTTATTTTTAAGTTTACTATTTATTATTTAAGTATTAATACTTTGCAGCGACAAAGGTAATTTTAGCCAAGATATACTTAAATTTTCTTTTTCCGTTAAATACATTAATAGTTTTAGGTAATTTAAACTTCTTATCTATACCTACTAATATAATAAAGAGGTAAAGTTTGTGAGGTTGTAGGGTGTAATCTCTGGATCTACTGAACCGATTTTGAAAATTCTGGTACCAATAGAAAGCCACATTATTTGTGAGTGTCATATAGGCTCACAAATAATGTCAGGCTTAGGTTTAGGAGTGATTAAACCGAAAAATTAAGGAGTTCCCGTGGAAATTTAAAAAATATTTAATTTTTATTTCACGCGGACGAAGTCGCAGGCATCTGCTAGTATTTAGATAATCTTATTTTACTGTACACCACCCATACATAGCAACATATCCCATAGTATTTATACAGGTCGAGTGGGAACCCTACACAGGGTGTACTACACAATACAACGCTTAAGCCACAGCGCCGTGGTGAAATCCGAGCTGGCAGGTGAACGGCGACCTCGCACCGTAGCAAAATATGCTAACCGCTCTCCGTATTCTGTGCTATAATGGACATAATGTTCTGATTTTACTGCACAGTGTACACCACCTAGACACATAACGACATATCCCATAGTATTTAATACAGGAGTAGGAAACCTACACAGGGTGTACTACACAATATACATGATAAGCCACAGTGTCGTGGTGAAATCCGAGCTGGCAGGTGAACGGCGACCTCGCACCGTAGCAAATGCTAACCGCTCTCCGTATTCTGTGTGCTTGATCTTATTTTACTTTAATACACTATTTATTATTGTATACTAGTATAGTAGTAATATATTATATTAACTGCCTCGTAGGTCTAGTCACTAGTGGTTACATATCATAGTAGATAGAATTAAAATATTAAAAAGTAAAAAAATAAAGTAACGATGCCATGGCCTTATTCCATTAGGTATCTATCACGATTCACGCCGTATTTAAAAAAAAATCAAATATTTTTTATTCAAGTAAGTAGACTTTACAAGTGCTTTTTCATTCGGCTATAAGATGATTATTATAAGACCACAGCGCTATTGCGAGAAGGAAGTCGTCAGAAACTTTACCACCAATCGACCAATCGTCAAAAGTTTGCGAAATTATTGGAAATAATACTTTTATGGCTCAATAATAAAAAAATAAACTAGAGCATACAAGTAATATTTGCATAACGTACTATAAGTTACTTCAAAAGTGTAATTATTATTTTCGTAATAAAAGAAATAGGCACTACCGCAATGTGTGGTATACAATCGAGTACATTACTCTCGCAAATTGTTAAAATTTCGTAATATCACGCCGTAGCACTAATTATTTATGTAATTGTTATAGCTTGTCGCAACTATTTTGCTGGTTATGAAAGACTAGATGATGCCCGCGACTTCTTCCGCATGGATTTTGATTTTTTTTAATACCGTGAAATGAAATGAAATGATTTTTTTTTTACATAGGACAACTTGTGTCACTTATGATACGTTGACACTCTACCACTGGTTCGGAAAGCTAATTCTACTGAGAAGAGCCGGCAAGAAACTCGTACTAGGAAATTCAACTAGGTATATATAGGACATTTGAACTCTCTGCTTTAACGGAATTCAAAAAGTCTAAATCCATGCAGGAAAAGTCTAGTTTTTCATAACCAACAAAATAGTTACGACAAGCTACAACAATTACATTATTTATTCCGAACCGATGGTAGAGTTAAACCATGACGTAACAGAGACATCTGTATGTTCTACAATGTAATAAATAGATTGAGTATTGAGTAGGTATATAGCAAGCCTTCAGATCATGGATATAGTTGAGAACCTGGAGAGTGACATAGGCTACTTTTGATCCCGGAAAATCCGAGTTCCCCCGGAAATTAAAAAAACTTAAACCACGCGGACGAAGTCGCGGGCAAAAGCTAGTATTTTATTCAAAATTCAAAAGATTTTTATTCAAATAGATTCTTTAACAAGTGCTTATGAATAGTCGAATGAATCTACCACTGGTTCGGAATGACATTCCTACCGAGAAGAACCAGCAAGAAACTCGGCGGTTGCTCTTTTGAAAAAAATAATTTACAATTTCATTAATTTATAATTACATAAGTAACCGCTGTCCTTAGCATTGCTGGAGCGAGTCAAATCCACGCTTGTCATTTACGTAAAAGAATACAGTAAGTAAAAGTATACCTTTAATAAGATTTTTTCAGAAGCATACTTTTAATGGACTTCTTAAACTTGTGTAAAGGCAAGTTTAAAATAGGTCTATAAGTCTTTCCAATTACCATTTCGAGTGTGTATATGTTATTTGTGGGTTTGTTAATTGGATCATCATTTCCACGGCTTCACAGCTTTGCAATTGCGTAATACGAGTATAATAGCGTGAGACAGATCGCAAGCCGCAGGCGGTATGTTTGAGCTGATAACACCGGCTTAGGTTTTAAAACTGGGACTCATGGAGGGAAAGCAATGTCTAGACAATAGTTGACCGAGCGAAGCGAAGGTCTTTGAGTGCTACTTACTTGAGTGAATTTGCACTTGTCCGTCCGTCCGTCCATCCGTCCGTCTGTCAGAGCCTTATAACTTCTGAATTACTGAACGTAATTACTTCATCAGCTAGTTCAGTATATTTTCAGTAGGTACTAGCCCGGAGTTAGGAAGTTAGCGGTTTTTCACCCTCGTGCCTCGGAAAGCACGTAAAGCAGTCGGTCCTGCGCCTGATCTTTCTCCGGTAGTGTCGGATTTCCGTCACATCGGGCTATGAGAGTAACGGAACAGAGAGTGCACCTGTGTATGCGCACACACTTGTGCACTATAATATCGCTCGCGCAGATGGCTATTCGATCTCAACGCGTTGCGGCACGTGCCACAACGCGTTGAGATCGAATAGCATGTAAGCCACGACACGAATTTCGCTATTTGGTCTTTCTTTGATTGCCACAACGCGTCGTGCGCGTTTTCATTAGAGCCATAACACGAATTTCGCTATGTGGATGTTTTACTGTGACCACATCGCGTTGTGAGCTATTTTTCCGCTCAATGAGCGTTTTCGATCTTTGAGCGTAACATATCCATTCTTATACGTTAGAGTATCGTACATACCTAAACGTATACGAATGGATACATGAAATTGAGCTCTAATTTAATGCTGTTATGGTTTATTTATTTTGCCACAGAACTTTAACAATTTCATCGGCCATTCTTACATGCTTGGGGGGCAGACCTACGTTATTTTATTAAATTAGCTGAAATGTTTTGTATGTATGTCTCTAATAGAGGTATAAACGATCCCCGACTATGAAGTTTGGATCGCGGTTGCTTTGGAAGCTATGTCAGGTAAAAAAGGTGGCACCTCAAATACGTTAAAGCAATAAGCTCCGTTTTTTTTATATTTTGCTTTGGAATAATATTAGAAACCACGTTGTCCATTGTCAGACTATAGTACGATTGCAACCCCCTGTCAGACACCCTGTTGTTTTATAATAATAAATACAGGGAAATATTACATCCCGGGGAAGGACATAGGCTACTTTTATCCCGGATAATCAAGGAGAT
The DNA here is from genome assembly GCA_917051295.2 of Erebia ligea. Classification (NCBI taxonomy): domain Eukaryota; kingdom Metazoa; phylum Arthropoda; class Insecta; order Lepidoptera; family Nymphalidae; genus Erebia; species Erebia ligea. The sequence goes on from OU785228.1 coordinate 17,555,263, forward strand.
TCCGCGGGAATTAAAAAAACTAAATCCAAGCGGACGAAGTCGCGGAATCATATAGTTATTAATATACATATAAAGTTCGCGCGCGAGTAGAATGCAGAGCTTATAATATGTATGTGTCACCATATATAAGCTCTGCATTCAACTCGCGCGCGAACTATAGATACCTACTATTACGATTAGGTAGCATAGCATGCTAGGTAATTGCTAATGCTAGCTAATGATTAAAGGTCAACTGATAACAAACCTTACCCACATCGGTTTGAAGTTCACTCACTAATCGCTTAGATCTACTGGGTCATGAACTCATGACATCAGAAACACTATAAAATAAATCTAGTAAAAATTGTATGGATTATGGAAATTGTTTATGAAAAACTAGCTTTTGCCCGCGGTTTTCTCACGTTAAGTTTGATTTTTATACAAATTTCACACCCCTATTTTACTCCCTTAGGGGGGTTTAAAGCGCACATAACTAAAAAGTAGGCGGATGGAACCCTCTTCCCACTATTAGGAGAAACAAATAAAAAAAAACTTTACTTTAAAGTTTTTTAATTTTTTTGACTGTATCATGACTCTCATGTATTTTTAACTAGCTGATGCCCGCGACTTCGTCCGCGTGGTTTAAGGTTTTTTGATTTTCCGCGATAAAAAGTAGCCTATGTCACTCTTGTCATCAACTATATATCCATGCCAAAAATCACGTCAATCCGTTGCTCCGTTGCGGGCTGCGGCGTGATTGAAGGACAAACCGACAAACCAAGGAACCAACAAAGAAACACACTTTCGCATTTATAATATTAGTATGATATTTTTCCTCAGGGTAAATTTATTTATTTAATAATATTCTGTTATTAAACACTAGCCAATCGAAAGCCGAAGATCGAAATAATTTTCAAATTAAGGGTAAGCAGTTCCGATAAGCACATTATAAAGTGTACGCCACTTGTTAAGGCGACCTTGACACTTTCAGATGACTTTGACACTTGTTAAACCAATCAACAGCCAGCGATGGGCGTTGACATTGAAAGTTCGATACGGGTGTAGAATCTAATTTAAGTTTCTTAATTGAATAAAACTAATCCTAATATAGAGTGAACCGGAATATGGAAATTATTATCAAATCTAATCTGGGTTTGGGCTGGGTTTTGATGACCCAGTAGACTACAACTCAGTGAGTTTTTAATTTATTTATTTACTAGCTGATGCCCGCGACTTCGTCCGCGTGGATTGAGGTTTTTCAGTTCCCGCGGGAACTCCTTAATTTACCGGGATAAAAACTAGCCTATGTGTTACTCCAGACTATAATCTATCTCTGTGACAAATTTCATCCGGATCCGTTCAGCCGTTGGGGCGTGATTGAGTAACAAACATCCACACATCCATACATCCATTCATCCATACATCCATACATCCATACATCCATACATCCATACATCCATACATCCATACATCCATCCAAACTTTCGCATTTATAATATTTATTTGACTAGCCTAACCTTAAAACCTTAATCAACGTGGACCAAGTCGCGGTCATGATGCAGGTTTTTTGATTCCCGCGGGAACTTTTTAATTTTTCAGGATAAAAAGTAGCCGATGTCCTTCCCCGGGATGTAACCTACCTCTTTACCAAATTTCATCAAAATCGATGAACAGATGGGCCATGAAAATGTAGCAGGCAGACAGACAGACAGACACTTTCACATTCAATAATATTAGTATGGATTCTGTACCAAATTTAAAAACTAAAACATAAAAATTGAAAGGACATGCACAAGGACAACTTATCTCCTGAAGAGATTTATTCCATTAGAAGCCTTTGATCTCACCTGGTGGAAAGCGATGATGCGGTCTAAGATGGTAGCGGGCTAACCTGTTAGGAGCATGGCAGGTATATTAAACCAGTCCAAGAAGGATAAAACCATAACCCCTAATCGGCATACACGACATCGTACTGCTACGCTATAAATCGCTTGGCGGTAAGTCTTTGCCAGTAGGGTGGTAAGGGTAACCACCAACCAGCCACCCGCGCAGCCACTCACCAAACAACTAATATGAGTTTTATTTTTCCTTCAAATTTCAAAGCCCTGAATTACCCCCTTAGGGGTAGAATTTTCAAAATTCTTTTGTTAGCAGATAAGAGAGCCTACGTCATAATAGTTATCTATATTATGCGAAATTTTAGCCCGATCCGTCTAGTGGTTTGAACTGTGCGTTGATAGATGTGAGTCAGTCATTCATCTTTTCCTTTTATGTATTTAGAAGACTGGGGTAGTAAAAGAGTTGTACGTCGAAAATTGACGTAAAATCAACACCTTTTCTTTTTATATATTTAGAAGTCTAGGTAACGCTTCTTCTTCTTCTTTTCTTATGTAACGCTTACTATAGTAAATGAAATGAGTTTTACGTCGAAAATTGATGTGAAATCAATAAACAGCGACGTAATATCGGCAGCTGCGTCATACACATCGCACAGTTGGGCACCTAGCTATGTAGGGTTCCCCCGGGAGGGGGTAGCCCGTGTTTTCGGGTCTGGATGTAGGCTCACCAAATATTCCCGATTTTATGGACAATATACATTAGTTTTAGGTACAGTCCGTGAAACTTATCTGACCCAGTGGCCAAAATTGGAACTAATTTTTATGCCTGTTTAGTTTTTTTTAAATTTTATTTTTCATATCTGCTAGCTAATTTTTATAGTATAAGTTTTGGTTAAAATAATGTTACTCATTAGCTTTATTTACTCATAGGCTAGATCGTAACTTTAATAGGGTAATAACTGATGTTAGTACTTTATGATATATAAAAAAATATATATATATCTGCTAGCGACGAGGTCACCGGGTCTAAGTTTGTGGGACTATACAAGCGTTAGCTTATAGTTATACCGCGGCCATCATTTGGTCTGTCCATTACTCGCATGACGCCGATGGGCCGGTTGACCGGAGTCAGCCCCCCGATTACGTAAGAATTGTCGATCAAACGTTAAAGATTTTCGTCAAAGTAAAATAAACCATGACAGCATTGAATTAGAGCTCAATTTTATCTGCCATTCTTATACGTTTAGGGTATCGTACATACCTAAACGTATAAGAATGGGCAGACGAAATTGAGCTCTAATTCAATGCAGTTATGGTTTATTTTACTTTGACGAAAATCTTTAACGTTTGATCGGCCATTCTCACATGATTGGGGCCCAGATCAGAAATCTCAGAGATAAAGTAAAGTAAAAAAAGTAAAATATACTTTATTGTACACCATTAAAAGAAATACAAACACAAAAACAATCTTATTGGATATGGCACAACAGGCGGCCTTATCGCTTAAATATGATAGTGAGATAGTGTGATAGATGTGGAGATAGGTTTTCTTTTCTTATGTTTTCTACGATATTTTTATTAGTTAAGCTTGCAACATATACATCGCTTGAGTATGCGGTAATACTCAATGTATGTGGCAACTGGCATTCTGTCAAGTACGCAACTTGTACAATAGGAAGATCTTTCTCCGAGGGGTTATGCTTCGGGTACTCAGCTGCAGGTTCTGACGTTGTATGTTCGAAGTTCTATACTTAAAAAAAATCATTATAGGCTTACGCTTTACCACAATCACACCTGATGGGAAGTGATGATAAATGATGATGACGCGCTTGCCTAGAAGATGCCTATTCACTCTTGATTTAAAGATACCCGTATTGTAATTGGTGGGAAACACAGTGCATTTCAGAGAAAACTTCGCAATCGAGATGCAGGCTGCGGTACCTAGTGACTTAGGACTCGGTCATGGATCTAATAGCGCCATCTATTGTCGTATGTGGCAACCGCCACAATATATGACAGCTTTAAAAATATTGCTGATCCTTTCTTATGCTCTCTGCGGAATGGGGCAGAACTAGATCTAGATGTCATTTTAGTTTAGAGATTGTGTTATACAGAATTGGCCACACTACCTCAAAATAGCAGGACATTCCCGTAAATTCAGTGACCCTGGTGACCCTAGCCTCGGATGCTGCAGTGCGCGCCAAGGTTGCGTAACTCGACCTTGACCTTTGCGGCCGTGGAGAGCTTTCAGCAGATGTAGCCGTTTCAAGTACGCGCCATGTTGCTTTTGATAGTGGAAATTAGTCTGCAGCTACGATTTTAGTTACTACTTTTTCTGGTTTTGTGTTTCGTTTTTTGGACTATTTTTTGTTACGAACGAGTTACTTACCTATGTAACTTTTTATTATTCTTTACTCTCTACTCTTTATTATTTTTATTTTTAGTTTTACTAGACGATGCCCGCAGCTTCTTCCGCGTGGGTTTAGTTATTTGAAAAATCCCGTGGAAACTCCTCAATTTTTCCTGCATAAACAGCTTAGCATATTATGTCGGCATTTAATGGGTCGTGATTTTTTTTTTGTTTTAAATTTATTTTGTACCAAAAAGTTATAAATGAAGGCCGCGACTTCGTTCGCTTGGATGAAGCTTTTATTAATTCCTGTGGGGAACTCTTTAATTTTCCAGCATAAAAATATCTATGTCGTTCCTCGATAAAATACTATCTCTCTACCAAATTTCATCAACATTCGATGAAAATATGGGTCGTGCAAGCGTAACAGACAGACAGAAACACTTTCGCATTTATATTATTAGTATGAATGTAAAAACGAAATGTTGTCTATCTGTCTATGGTTTGGTAGCGCTAAGTGATCTAATAAGGCCACCGGGTTGATCGACCGCTTGACCGTTATTCGGATTCTGCGTATCGGATAAAGGTCACGTTATTTTTATACTGCGCTACTGTTATGGGCTTGAAAGTCTGAAGACATCATCTAGTTCTCTCTTATGGATCATCATATCGTCGTCCATTTATGACGTCCACTGCTGGACTTGGGTCTCTTTGTTCTAAATAATTAACGTTTAGATTTCTAATCAAAAGTTTTGAAATGAAATAAAATTATTTGAAATGATTTATTTGTTTATTTTATTTAAGTGGTCAAGTAGGTTAACTATGTATTAAAGGTAGTCAAATCGGCAGCTAAATTAAACTTTCGATCAACTCGAGACCGAGAGTACATTTCTCTTTCTCTGCGTCGTATTCCTCATTGCTGAAGGTCGTGACCCCTTTCCTTTTTAATCACATAATGGTAGGGCCTTAGAATAACTACATATAGAAACCCAGTACACTCGCGAAATGTAAGCCGTTAAATTGGTGCCATAAATGGCACCGTCAAGTCCGAAAAAAGCTGGTTAACTTAGTTTTTAGAAGCTACAATGCTACAAACAAACTAACCAATTACTTACCCAACTTTTAGGGGGAAAACATTTAAACTGGAAACATTATGTTTGTGTCTGTGTGCGTGACAAGGCAAGTAAACACAGCAAAAATAGCGAATTTGTAGCTTGCGTTTTGAGAAGGCGTTGTTTGGAAACATACCTTCTATATGTAGTTATTCTAAGGGTAGGGCTTTTCTTGGGATAATAATGCGGAGGGTTCCCACTTCCCAGGTCCTTCTGCATACATATCATCCATCCATCATCCATCAGCCTGCATGCATTTACTGCTGGACATAGGCCTTTTCGAGAGCGCATATAAGTTTAAGAGCATACATAGGTATACCTAGTCGTAGGTTCAAAAGGGCTTCATTTGCAAATAGATAAATAAAGTGTATAGTTATTCATTTATCTTTATTATTTTATGATTCTCTCCAAGCTACGGAACGCTCGGTGGGCGAGCCTGATTCCCACTTGGCCATTTTTTTTGTCAAGCTTATTTAAAAGAGTGTTTAAAAATGCGACAAGTATAAGTAGGTATCGAATCGATAGAAAACTCCTACTTACCTACTTCCGTACTGATAGCGTCGATGTTCTGGCGCCCACTTGAGCCACAAAAACGCAAACCTGTTACAAACCATACAATATTTGGGTCATGTCGTCTGCGGCTTCTTAGTTCTCGCCTGCGCACGCGCATCTTGTTTGTTGGTCCGTGCACAGAACTGCGACTTGCGACCAGCCCCCCGATTACGTAAGAATTGTCGATCAAACGTTAAAGATTTTCGTCAAAGTAAAATAAACCATGACAGTATTGAATTAGAGCTCAATTTCGTCTGCCCATTCTTATACGTTTAGGGTATCGTACATACCTAATACATACCTAAGGCATCTGGAAGAAATCCACATTTGTAGCGATAAGATGTCCTTGTACACGTCCTTTCTATATTTAAGTTTAGTTTTAATTTGTATTTTGTACAGAATAAATAAATAAATAAATAAATAAATACTCAAACGTATAAGAATGGATACGCGAAATTGAGCTCTAATTCAATGCATTTATGGTTTATATTACTTTGACGCTGCTCCTTTACCATTTGATGGACAATAACCCCTTAATTGGGTATTTGACTACTATTGAAATAAATTATTTTTTAGTGATTATTAAATAGGTAGAGGATCTCCCAAAAGTCGTAACATCCGCATCCGCTGATAGTTTTATGTTGGAAAACCATTTTAAACAATCGATTGAAGTAAAAAACTGCGTCGAACTTGATGACGTCACATTTTAGAATTTCATATAAATCCCACACCACTATATACTCGTGTGCCCACACTTAGGACGCGTTTTGACGTATGAAAAAAAGTTGCTGATTTGACTATTTGTCAAATACCCAATTCTAATTTTTTTTCAATTAATGTTATTTTTATTTCATAGCAAACCTTTTGATAGATAGCCACTGAATTAGAGATAGTAAGAATAGTAGAATCTAAGTATCTTACTCAGGGCTTCATAAAGTTAGTCAGTTCAAAAAATAAAAAGCTATAAAGCTTAATATACTGTTAAAGATTACGTAATTAATGATAAGTCGTTGATAGCGAGAATAGCGGTTACCTATGTATAAAATGTATACAATGAAATTTTCAATTATTAACTATTTTTAACTAGTGGTTCGCCCCGAACTGAGACCTCGCGGTATCACAGAGCGCCATCTATTGACATCATTGTGAAGTTCTGTTAAAAATATCATCATCATTAAAAATTAAATAATTTCGTTTCCTTATAATATTTATCTAATTTTAGTATTTGTTGTTGAAGTACAGGATATAATTCAAATAATTGATCAAGTTTCAGGCTTGAGAGTTCAGAAAATTGAGAGTTCTGAGGTCAACTTTGGACGTTAGAAAATCGCCACTTTGAAAGCCCCCCATTTCGTCAATTTTAGGGGAAAAATTAAAAAAAAATATATTTTTGGACTCTATTCCTAATTATCTTTAAAATGATATACCGCAACCCTATGTAACGATATAAAAAATATTTTACTTCGTATTCGCTTCTATGAGAGCCCCTCTGAAATAAAGATTTTTATAACTTTTTAAGCCATATTCGGCGGGAGGCCATCGGTTTACATATTATATTTAAATTTGAAGTAATTACGTTCAGCAATTCAGAAGTTATAAGGCTCTGACAGACGGACGGACGGACGGACAAGTGCCAATTCACCCAAGTAGACTCAGAGACCTTCGCTTCGCTCGGTCAAAAAGAGCAACCACTGAGTTTCTTGCTGGTTCTTCTCGGTAGGAATGGCATTCCGAACCAGTGGTAGATTCACTTAATGATTCAAAAGCACTAATTGTTAAAGTTTATTTGAATAAAAAACATTTAAATTTCGAATTTTCAGTTGTTCAGGTCGTGTGACGTCACACGACTGTAACGAAATTATTCTTGCAAGCGCAACTTAATGTTCCATAACTTTTTCATAATTTTGTTTAGAAATTTTAAATTTTAATGACTCTTTCATATTTTTGTTTTATTTTGAAAACTTTCATTCCACTGTGATACAGTAACTATATGTTATCTTACAGTGCGCAGGCGCCGCGCCGTGCAGGGGGGGTTACTACCATCGCTTAAAGCAGTATTACTTCTAAATGACAGTTTTATCTCACGTACCTTGACGTCCCAAAAATAAGGACTATAATTCTAAAACACGAACATCAACAATATTAAAACAATACTGATTTAATCGATGGTGGACGGTGGTATGCCTCCAGGGTGCATGTATTAAACTCGTTTATATTATGAGAGGTATTTCGATCCACAGCTGCCACAGTGAAAAGGTGCTTTTACTTACAAGAAAGGGGTTCCTATTAATACTCGTATTACCTAGGTAAACTTTGTAGTCGACTCGACTTTACAATCGTGCATTGTGTCAACATCTCCTGAAGATGCTCCGGTGTCGGACAGAAACGTACGTGGATTTGGAAGATTTATGAGAATATTCTCAGCTCCTCTATTCTCTAACTCAGTGGCATATATTATATTTTATATCCATTGAAGATTTGCTATGAAAATGATATTTTCATTTCATAGCAAACCTTCAATGGATAAAAAATAATATGTGTCAGTGGCTGTCATTTTTTGATAGCCCCTGAGTTGGAGAATAGGGCCGCTGTGCGTAGTTTATTTGTCCCTTGAATGTGCCAAGAGTATGTTGAAACGCAGGTGCTAAATGCTAATAACCTTTTCATTTATTCAAAGTCAAACTAAGCACTTATGCACAAATACATACTAAATACTTAATACATAATAAGGAATTGTATAAGTATTCGTGCGGCGAACAAAACTGGTTTAAATACCGTTACGGTCAAGGCCTGTAAATAGAGATTATTGGATTTGACTTATTTCTGACTTATCTTCATCATCGGGTGCCTTCAAATTGAAGTTTGGCGGTCAGCAGGTGAAATGTCTTCCGATCTTGAGCAATCTTCTTTAATTCTGCGTAATCATGACGGGTCCACTTCTTTACGTCATCCATCCACTTCCTCCTATGTCTTCCAGCAGGGCTAGCATGGGCCGGAGATAAAAATTTTATCCCCCGATTTTATCCACTGACAAGAGATAAAATTAACTTATCCACTTCTAAGAGCACGGCAACAGGGGAGAGGAGAAGTTTATCCCCGTTTGACATTTCACGGGGACTCGGGGGACTATTTATCCACCGTTATTTAGCGTTTTTATTTATTTATTTAGGAATAAAATTTTTATCCTTTCCTCGGGGAGAAAATTGTCTCGACCCATGCTAGGGGGGCAGGTGCTCTTTTCCCGTAAACCTTGCCTTCTAGGATCAACCTTGAGAACGCGTAGGAACTGGGATCCTCTTTGAAGGTGCCCGAAAAATGCCACCTCTCTCTCTAGAATATTTCATTCTAGAGATTAGTCAGAGATATTCTAGAGACAAAAGCGGTGATAGCTTAGTGATCTCGACCGGTTGGTCGTGGGGTTCGAGCCCCTGGCACGCATATCTAACTTTTCGGAGTTGCTGTACGACTTTGCCGATAGGGTGGTAACTAACCACTGCCAAAGCCTACCACCAGACTATAATCAGAGAAAATTCAGCAATTATAAATAGGGATGATGCCTATAATATCAAAAATAAATCATTTTTATAACTGATTATTAAATAGAGGGTCTTCCAAAAGACCTAAAATTCACATCCTCGGTTAGTTTTAAGTTTGATAACCATTTTAAAATATAGATTAAAGAAAAAACGTGCGTTGAAATTTTATGACGTCGCAACTGTGAATTTCATACAACTTCCATACTAGAAGAAAAAGTTGCTGATTTGATTAAGTTGTCATCATCCCTATTCCCAAACTGACCCTGCCGGGGATCGGACCAGGGATCTAGGTAGGTATCTAAGTCACAGTGCTCAAGTGCACAATTTAAAAAACCGGCCAAGTGCGAGTCGGACTCGCGCACCGAGGGTTCCGTACAAACCTGTAGTAAGTTTTACGATTTATGACGTATTAAAAATAAAAATTACGTTTGTTGTATGGGAGCCCCCCTTTAATATTTACTTTATTGATATTTAATTATTTATTTTGAAAGGTAATATACAAGTTAATATTCTGTGAAAATTTGAACCGTCTACCTGTTACCGTTTTTAATATTGAGCAAAAAAATACGAAAAAAACACGTTTATTGTATGGGGACCCCCCTTAATATATATATTTTTTTAATTTTTAGTATTTGTTGTTATAGCGGCAACGGAAATACATCATTTGTGAAAATTTCAGCTTTCTAGCTATCACGGTTTATGAGATACAGCCTGGAGACAGACAGACAGACAGACAGACAGACAGACAGACAGACAGACAGCGGAGTCTTAGTAATAGGGTCCCGTTTTTACCCTTTGGGTACGGAACCCTAAAAAGAAAACTACAAGAAAAAACTAGAATTGTATTTTAAGTAAATCAAATGGGATTTCTAGACACTGAATTAGCATTCAAATTATCGTTTAAAATTTAAAAAAAATTAAGTATGCCGACTATTTCCGACCAATTAAAAACCAGGGAAGCAATTATAACTAAACTAGATGATGACCGCGACTTCGTCCGCGTGGATTATGGTTTATTGAAAATCTCTTGAGTACTGAATTTTCCGGAATGAAATGTCTCTCCATCTCCGGATTGCAAGCTTACTTTAATCAGAATTTCGTCAAAATCGGTTACACCTTTTAAAAATACAGACATAAACTTTCGTATTTAAAATATTACTAAGTAAGTATAGGCACATAGGTATGGAAGAAACCTAAATCCAAGATGAATTTTAAATTAATATTCACATATTTATGCTTCTTGAGATTTAATATTCAGAAATTCCTTCCTAGGACCACTGACCGTAACGACTTGTGTACGGACAGGAAATAAATTATAACAAATATCTATAAATAAGACGTCTTAAATCATTAAAAAACATTTTTAAAAAGCAAATTCTTTTCGTCTGTCATATTGATATTTCATTTAGTGCGATATATTTTTTATAAACTGTAATACTTATAGAGTTTTCTGAGAAGAATACGAATAGAAAAAATTGAAACCCCCATGATGGGGGCGCGTAAAAGATAACTAGTCCGCCATCTTTGGGAGTCCGCCATATTGGATTTAGAATGACGTCACCTATCTAGCCATGCTCGTCATCCAAACTAAATGTGTTGGGGTTATGTAACTGTTTATACATTCAGTTGCAAGATTTGACCTAAACAAACGCACATACATAGCAAGTTAATTAACAAAAGCTTGTAAATAATAATACTGATATGTATGTAACTATGTAGGTAGCGAATGAACGAGCAGTTTAATTCGCTATAATCCGCGACAGTAGACAATCGAAATCTATGTGGTACAGTGCATTCATTATCATGGACTTCCGCAAAGTAACGCCTGCTTCGATTCAATATGTAGGTAGTGTTTTTGTGAGTTTAAAAACGAAACGCCATGTTTTGACTTTGAGTACAAAAAAACCTTAAAAAAGTACCTCATGTCCTTCCCTGGGATAGAACCTATCCCTGTAAGTTTCATCAAAATAGGTTGAACAGATGGGCCGTGAAAGCGTAGCAGAAAGACAAACACACTTTCGCATTCAAAATATTAAAGTTATAAGTACTAGCTTATGCCCGCGACTTCGTCCGCGTGGTTTAAGTTTTTTTTATTCCCGCAGGAACTCCTTAATTTCCGAGATAAAAAGTAGCCTATGTCCTACCCTGGGATACAAACTATCCCTATACCAAATTTCATCAAAATCGGTTGAACAGATGGGCCGTGAAAGCGTAGCAGACAGACAGACGACTGACAGACAGAAAGACAGACTGACAGACAGACAGACTGACAGATAGACAGACAGACAGACAGACAGACAGACAGACAGACAGACAGACGGACAGACACTTTCGCATTTATAATATTAGTAAAATATGAAGTAAGTATTAAGTATATGAGTAGGTACCTACTGAAAATAAATCAATCCATTAAGTAAATAGCTATATAAATAATTTTCTGTTTTTGCTGTCTGTACACATTCCGCTGCTGTTGGTCAGGCGCCAAACCGTCTGTCCCACTTTAGCCGGCTAAATATATTTTATCTGCGTAACTACGCTTTGTTTTACTACTACAACTAGCGATCGCCCGCGGCTGTGCTCCCGTGGGAATTTCGAAAACACGTACCTTATTCCTAGCCTACATTAGAGGAACCTGGGGGGTTACTACCATCGCTTAAAGCAGTATTACTTCTAAATGACAGTTTTATCTCACGTACCTTGACGTCCCTAAAATAAGGACTATAATTCTAAAACACGAACGTCAACAATATTAAAACAATACTGATTTAATCGATGGTGGTATGCCTCCTGTGTGTAAAATTTCAGCTTTTTAAGTCCAAGGGATTGGGCTGGACCAATCCCTTGTCATCCCTTAATGAGTCAGTACTCAGTTAGTGAGTCAGGACTTTTCTTTTTATTTGTAGAGATACTGAGTCTGATTCTGTAGTGCACAATATCTAAACTAAACTAAAATGAAAGCATTAAAAATATTGCTAAACTCTCTCATAACATTCCCTGCAGAAAGGGACAGAACTAGATTTAAAGCTGTTATTTTAGTTTAGTTTAGAGATTGTGTTATACAGAATTGGCCACATTTGGCTTTTTGTCCACCCATTTTATCTCTACTTTTTTTATTCCACTACAAGTTAGCCCTTGACTGCGATCTCACCTGAAAATAATTGAATTGAATTAAGTACGTAATACGGTAACGGCAAGAGATATTAAAATTATGTAGAGTTCAACGTTCGCTCGTTGACTTGTCCCCAAGGACTCCACAAGGTCGTTAGGGCTCATTAGACTTCGAATAAAACCTTCAGCCTGCTTGGGTTTCGATAAAATCGCAGTAAATTGCGTCCAATCTGAATTATACCTACCTACTAATTCTGCTCGTAAACTTGGTAAGCCGGCAGCTTTTACGATACTTCGGGACTTTGTTAAAAGAGCTATAAAAAGCCTTAAAAGTTTTTTTGTACGCAGTTAAAAAGAGGTCACCCATTGAACAAAGCTGCGTAGCTTTGTTCATTTGCGTTATCTTGCTTTGCTACTATGGCGTCTTTAATAGATTGATAAGTTATTCATTTAAGTAAGGGGTTACCTTCTAAGTCGGTACTAATTACTAAAATCTAATGATTTAGAAAGCGGTATGGTAGGTAGAGGTACCAGCTAGCTAAAAAGTAAAAACGCTAAATTATTAGTTGTAGGTACCTATATAAGTTATGTAGGGTGATCTTTACGGCCTGCCTCCGACCAGAGTAGACGAAATACAAGTTAGAAATAATTATTTTTTAAATTGCCCCTTCCGGGAATCGAACCCAAAACCTCTAGCTTATAAGACCAAAGTGCTCACCACTGCGCCAGAGGGCAAAATCTTTGTTAAACAACCTACAACGCCATCTGTTGAGGATTTTTCAAACAGGTACATAATTTAAAAAAAACAAAATCGTTTCATGAAACTAAACATGGACCTAGACATTTTGTTAGTGTAAAAACACAAAATGAGCTCTAAATAATAAGTTTAGGCAAGTAAGAACTTTGGGCGACATCTAGCGTGACATAAGGAATACACCAAGAACTTCATATGTGCTACTTTTATAGATGTTACAGAGATGGCGCTACCAGGCTTCCGATTCATGATCAATAGGAATTTTCATAAAATGTAGTGACTACGTTCTAAAAGATGAAATAATGATGAAATTAAGTACTTACTTAAATTATTAAGGTATATTTTTTTATTAGCTTGAACTATCAAAGGTATCAGTGGTACTATTCTGTGGTAGTAGTGCAGTACCTTTGCAGTACAAGTTTTTAGAAAGACCTAATATTATGTAGAAGTTGAATCCAGGGCCGTAAAATAAATTAAAAAAAACATCATAAAGAATACCTTTGATGTATTACAATATAATCAAAGTACAATACAGAAAAGATACAGTCTACAGACAACCACTTTAATCGTAGGTACTTTAATATTCACACGATAGTACGTAAGCCATAAAAAATTAATTACTTCCTACAGCAATCATTTTACATTGAAACAACTGTAGACCACCCAAAAACACACCTCAGTATCTACCTGGTCAAAACGCTTAGCCAGGATTCTTTGGGAGCGTTTTCGAAAATGTGATGACGCAACAACTAACAAGGGACGTACTGACGTATAGTGCGCGCACGAGTTGAATGCAGAGCAAATGTAAATCAAATCAAATCAAATCAAATCATCTTTATTCAAAATTGGTACCTACAAAGTACACCTTCTGAACGTCATGTTTATAAAGAATAAGAATTGATGGTGATAATTAACAACGGTATCTTAAGACTAAAGCTACGAGGGTTCCAAACGCGCCCTGATCTGAGAAGAGCCCACAACAAACTCAGCCGGGTTTTTTTTTTTTTTTATTATCACCATCTCACAAATATAGTAAATTATTAAATTATATTTTTAATATAACATAATTAGCCGCTGGAACAATTCATACCCATGGTTGCCTATCATTCAAATAATCCTTTACACTATAATATGACTTTTCAATTAGTTTCCGTTTTACAAAAACTTTGAACTTGTTGAGAGACATCTCCAATATGTCTTCTGGGAGTTTATTATAAAAACGTATACTGCTACCGACAAATGAATTACTAATTTTACAAAGTCTAGAAGAGGGCACAACAATTTTATTCTTATTTCTTGTACTTATTAACATTATGACAGTCACTTTTTTTCTTGAATTTATGCATGTTTTTATGCACATATACTAAATTTTCAAATATGTATTGGTTGTGGACTGTCATAATTTTAACTTCTTTGAATTTAGTTCTTAGGGACTCTCTAGGTCCCATGTTGTAAATGGCACGAACAGCCCTTTTCTGCAGCACGAAAACAGAATGAATATCAGCAGCATTACCCCATAATAATATGCCATATGACATAATGCTGTGAAAGTAACCAAAATATACTAATCTCGCAGTTTCTAAGTCTGTCAACTGGCGAATCTTTTTAACCGCATATGCAGCAGAACTGAGTCTGTTCGACAAGACCGCATATGCAGCAGAACTGAGTCTGTTCGACAAGTCATCTATATGAGGGCCCCATTGGAGTTTAGCATCCAACGTTATTCCGAGAAAAACAGCGATATCCACTAAATCTAATTCCTCATGATCAAGTTGTACAGTGGTTTTTACCTGTTTGACATTAGGTAATGTAAATTTAATACACTTTGTCTTTTTTCCATTAAGGAGTAGGTTATTCGCTTCAAACCACTGTACCACTTTAGTGAGAGAATTGTTTACTTCGTCAGGAGTTGCTTCGTAACGATTAATTTTAAACAAAAGTGATGTATCATCAGCAAACAATACTATCCCATGATTATCCTTAGCGAGATTAGGAAGATCGTTGATGTAAGTGAGGAACAGAAAAGGCCCTAAAATTGAACCTTGCGGAACCCCCATTTTTACAATCGATCCGGAAGACCGCTTTCCATTGACGTCTACCTTTTGTATCCTGTTTTTTAAGTAGGATTTCATCATATCCAGTGCTACACCCCTAATTCCATAATGGTGCAATTTCCTGACTAATGTTTCGTGATCAACACAATCAAAAGCCTTGGATAAATCACAGAAAACGCCAAGTGCATCACGTGACTCCTCCCAGGCTTCGAATATGTTTTGAATTAACTCAACACCAGCGTCGATTGTTGAGCGACCGCGTGTAAATCCAAACTGTTTACTATGTAATAAGTCATTGTTACCAAAATGTTTAAGCAATTGAATTAGTATTAATTTTTCAAATATTTTACTGAAAGTGGGTAGTACAGATATAGATATGTATGGTGACACATACATTTACTCTGCATTCAACTCGCGCGCGAACTGTAGAGTATATTATCATTACAAACCATTGCCGGTTCACTACTGAGCACAAGTCTATTTGTCGTAATAAGAAGGGTTTGGCCAAAGGCCACCACGCTGGCTAGTGCGGATTGGCAGACTCTACATATCTTTTTATTTCGCGATCTTACCTGATGGTAAGTGATGATGCAGTCTAAGATGCTAGCGGGCTAACCTGTTAGGGGTAGCCTTCGAGAAAATTGTGAAGCACTCGGACATGCAGGTTTCCTCACGATGATTTCCTTTTCTTGTCTGGGATCGAACTGGCGACCCCGTATAGGAGGTCGGGTTTCTAAACCACTAGCACCGCCATGAAGTAATCCGTGCTTTTAATCTGCCCCCCTATTATGTAAGGAAATCGTAATTGTTTGTCAAACGTATCTATAATTCGACCTGTTTAAGAAGTTCATAGATGCCTGCACGTCAAAAAGCATGTATGAACTCCTTAAACAGTTCGATTAATACGTATTAAGCTGCCAAATGATTACGATTTGCTAAGATAATAATTGGGCCTCTGAATTCTGCAGAACTTCTCTCATCTAAGTATATGTTACAAAAGATCTCTTACCGCATGTTACGAATATCGCTTCAAGAGTTCGGAACTTGGCTAACCCTACAATTACATTTTAACACTTAACTTCCTCTGTAGAATATTGGTAATAAATCACTTCATGCTTGAGCACCCTTTCTTCGGATACCGTTTACTATCGGTTATTTATAAATATTCTATTATAATTCCAAGCTGTTTATTGGGATTTTATGATTTTTGGTGGTTATAAATACTGGATAATGATTTTCAGGTGTATCAAATTTTTAAGTGTTAAAACTTTTTAAGTATCATAATCTATTCCAGACTGCGGTTCTTGAAAAATCCTTATTTTGAGAGCCGATTCCACAAAAAAAAAAGTTCAGGATTACGTTTTTTTACTAAGAAATTCGTAGTTCTGAGAATGTTCGTAGATTTTCCTTCTAATCAGTTTCTTTTAAAACTAAAGTAGGTATCTATTTACGTAGACGAAGCACGAGGTTGCTTGTAACATTGTCTTGTCATAAAAACCTGCAATTTTTTGGCCTTACCTGGAACTCGAACCCAGGACTCTATCTGAAGTAGAATGTGCTTTTGACTAAACCAACAAGACAGTTACCCGTTGTCCTACGTGAGCGACTAACGCGACTCTGCGACGCGATTTTGACGACCTCCGTGGCGCAGTTGTCTAACGTGCGGAGGTCCCGGGTTCGATCCCCGGCAGGGTCAATTTGGGAATTTATAATTTCTAAATTTTTCCTGATCTGACCTGGTGGGAGTGACTAGTTACCACCCTAGGCAAAGACCGCCGCAGAAAAATGCCGCAAAGCGATTAAGCGTTCCGGTACGATGCTGTGTGGAAACCAAATAGAGGTTTAGCTAGGTACCAACTTAGACTGCATCGTCACTTACCATCAGATGAGATCGCAGTCAAGGGCTAACTTGTAGTGGATAAAAAACAAAAGATACGACGCAACAGTATCAAACAGTAGCTGAACCTTCACGTGGCCTACGTTGTCACCTGTCGCGTAGACATAGGCTAGTATAAAAAATATATTACTTCGTATTCGCTTCTATGAGAGCCCCCCTGAAATAAAGATGTTTAAAACTTTTTAAGCCATATTCGGCGGGAGGCCATCGGTTTACATATTATATTTAAATTTGAAGTAATTACGTTCAGTAATTCAGAAGTTATAAGGCTCTGACAGACGGACGGACAGACGGACAAGTGCCAATTCACTCAAGTAGACTCAGAGACCTTCGCTTCGCTCGGTCAACCATGTCACACTAAGACTATAAAATTGACTAGTAGAGCTAGATTGTAGCACTATAGAGAATTCCATTGGTTATTGAGTCCACTTTTCAAACGCCTACTTTACTTTCTTCACTACAATATAGGCGTATAACAATACGGATATGTAAATTTATCATTCTCAATACCAACATTAGCTATAGTATAGCTATAGCTTCGATTCCCGGCACGCCTCGATAGCTGTCATGTTCCATTTCGTAACAAGACGAATGATTGAACTGTTTTGAATGAATGAATAATCATATCATGGTCGTTCACGATGGATTTGGACGAAAATTTGAATAACGGATGTGATTATTTTGTCGAGTTTTTTTTATCCACTACAAGTTAGCCCTTGACTGCGATCACACCTGATGGTAAGTGATGATGCAGTCTAGGATGGTAGCGGGCTAACCAGTTAGGGGCATGGCAGTTAGCATTGTACCGGAACGCTAAATCGCTTGGCGGCACGTCTTTGCCGGTATGGTGGTATTTAGCCACGGCCGAAGCCGCCAACCAGGCCAGACCAGAGAAAATTCAGTTATAAGTTTCCAAATTGACCCTCCCGGGGGTCAAACCCGGGACCGACAACAGCACCCAACACTGCGCCAGGGACGTCATCAAAATAAGGATTCGTAAGTTTTCGCGGATATATTTTACCTACCTAAAGATTTGCTCGTTTTAACATAAACATAAGATAAGAAATTATGGAAAATCCCTCGCGGATCCTACCCATATTTTAAATGCGAAAGTGTTTTAGTTTGTCCCTAGATCAAGATGCGATATACAGCACACAAACGCCCGGTGGTCGAAATTGGATCTAATTGTTATGCCTGTTTAGTTTTTATTTTTCAGTTAAGTTTGTGGGACTTTAAAATATGTCATTGAACTTTGGAATTGCTTTACTATTGTTTTGAGCATTGTAAATATTTATGCACAGTTATTTCTCATTTTGTCCCCATTCGGGACAGGCAAAGATCCATAACCATACAGCCTATTCAGTTTTGAATGAATCATCACAGGGTAGGTAGGTAATATCCACAGAGCAGAATATCCAATCCATAACATCCAACAACGTGGGAGAAAACATTCATTCATTCATTCATTCAATATAATAAGCAGTCAGTGTAAAAATAAACTGGATATTTTCTGATTAGCCTCTATATTATAGAGGCGATCTATATGGCATGGCATGGGCCCATCGTATAAAATATTAACGATCATCTATTGATATGTTGATGGCAATATGGCCGCCAATATGGCGCTGCGTCCGGTGAATCAACAGTTTATTATAATGTTTTTTTTTGTTTTTCCTTTCGTGGATTATTATAATTTGGGCTACTTTATAACAATACTTTTTATTATTGTAAAACTGCACAGGTACAAACTTTAGGTCTTGGTTCGCATAGATTAAGGAATACTAGCTGACGCCCGCGACTACGTCCGCGTGGATTGAGGTTTTTTGGTTCCCGCGGGAACTCCTTAGTTTTCCGAGATAAAATGTAGCCTATGTGTTATTCCAGACTATAATCTATCTCTGTGCCAAATTTCATCCAGGTCCATTCAGCCGTTGGGGCGTGATTGAGTAACAAACATCCATACATCCATCCAAACGCATTTATAATATTTATTTGACTAGCTGATGCTCGCGACTTCGTCCGCGTGGTTTAAGTTTTTTTTGATTCCCTCGAAACTCCCTAATTTTCCGGGATAAAAAGTAGCCGATGTCACTCTCCAGGTCCTCAACTATACCCATGCCAAAAATCACGTCGACAAACCAACAAACCAACAAACAAACACACTTTCGCATTTATAATATTAGTATGATACTAATATTATGAATGCAAAAGTATATATATAGTAAGAAAGATTAGTAAGATGTTTGGTTTAAAACATAAACACTCTTATTCTGAAGTAGGTAAACCCTTTGCGCGATGGCACTACAAGTACGACAGCCGGGCGTTATCTATTAGGTTTGATGCGGGCGCAGCTGTGAGTTGTGACCTGCTAATAATGCATCTTTAGTGCCGTAACCTCACTTAATGTTTAGTTTAATGCCCGTTATTATTGATCGCACGGCTCTTATAATGGCTAAAAAGTACCATTCGATACGATTTAAGTACCTATAAGCGAGTGAAATATATAGGTACAGTACTTAGTCCTATATTTGGGAGAATTTAGACAGACAAGTGAATATAACTCAAAGAATTAAAAAATACAACTGCCATAGTTAAATGATTTTTTTTTGTGGATATTGAAATATAGTTTTATATATTTTTGGAATCTACTCATCATTTTCTTGATGATGACAATATTAATCTCATTTTGGAAAAAAAATTCAACTTTAGTCTTTGATGCGGGACCATGGTCACCCTATCAATTTTTTTTCAAATTTTACTAGCCTATGTCACCCGGAATAAGCTAAGGATTCTAACGATACCTCATTCATCAAAATCAGTTCAGGCGTATAGAAGTTATGGTGGAATATAGAAACTCACATACATACATACGAGTACATATTACATACATACGCACATGAACCCTGAAAACAATATACTCCTTTTTTCAGGCAGTCGTATAAAAAAAAGAAAAATTCACAGATTTCGCAGTCCCCACAAGATTCGGAGCATTGAAAATGAATACAAAAATTTATTTTATTTTGAATAACACATTACAAGTTGAATAATAAGAAATTTTTATTGAGATTTACTTCCCTAAAATTACACAGCTACATTACTAACAAGTCGAATTATAACATACGAAATAATACCACTTTTGTTGATTCTTAAAAAAATAAAAAACTCTTCTTCAAAATTTTTCAAAAATGTATTCGGTAAGTAACCGATTTTCAAAACTTCAACTTGAATGCACTTCTCGCCTGCATCCGCATCTTTTAACATCAAATTACCATGACGATCGGTCAATAATACGAGTAATAGAAGCTACATCACTTTATATATACGTTTCTACAATTCCAAATATAAAAAGGGACCACCTACAGGTCACAATTATAAACCGATTTTCAATTTTTTTTTGCCATTTTGTAGCTAAACTAATAGGACCTCTTTTTTCATTTTTTCTTAAGTCGGTTTTTTTCCGAAATATTTACAATTTAGTAAACAAACACCCCCAAAAAACCCGACTTTTTTACATTTTTCAAAATTCCAAAATAAGTTACCAGCCGATTTTCAAAATTCAAACGCTCACACGTGTCTCGATAAATTTCTCAACTCTTGGTACCATTCCCATCTCGATCCTCCTAAAATCCTTGGAGCTATGGCCAAAAATACGTCTCAGGCGATTTGCATCTGATAACCATTTTCAATGGTAAAAACATTTATTTCCAAATTGTGCCATACATAACAAGCATAAATCTGCAGAGGTAGATCACCCCTGACACCTCAACGATCTAAACAAGATCTAGAATCGAAATCAACAACGATGAGGCGCGGGCGTATTTACTTAATTAGGCAGGTAGCAATAATTAATTTGCTTTCAAAAATTATGATTTCCCGCGTTTTATATTAAGGTTCCCGCGGTAACTCTTGCCGGGATAAAAGTAGCGTATGTCCTTTTCCCCGGGAATCAAACTATCCCTATACAAAATTACAGCAAAATCAGTTGAACAGATGGACCATGAAAGCGTAGCAGGTAGACAGACGAACGGACAGATAGACAGACACACTTTCACATTTATAATATTAGTATGGACTCGTAGAATGCTACGGCCTACGAAATTCTACTTCAAGAAGAGCAGAACAAAAAATTCTCGCTGTTTACTTTGATACTTTGCTTGATGTAAACTTTTAGTCATTTTCATTAATTAATTGCGTGTGTGTGTACACTGTGACGTCATCTCTATGGTCTTGGTCCACAGCTGTGCGCGATGCGCCTGCGAGCCAATTCAGACAATCAACGCTCATAATTATTAATTGCACCCAATGGACGCCCAATTTAGTTTGTTTTTTTTTTTGGTTTCATTCGTTCAATCATTCACTGTTATTAGGTTGGTACACTACTAGTCTTATATGGACTGCCTCGTTGGTCTAGTGGTTAGCATGTTCGACTGCGGCCGACGAAGTGACGGGTTCGAGTCCCGGGTCGGGCCATATTTATGTATTGGGTTTTTCGGATAATTCTCAGTACTAGCTCGAAAATCGAAATATCAGAGTCTGAAATAGAGCAAAGTAAGTAGGTATACAGACTTTAGTGTCCCATGACCACACGCCGTTCTCAATTTCCTCAAAACAAACATGACAAGAACGTTTATATTAGTAGGTAATAGTTAATGATATTAGCACCATAAATCCATACTATCATACTAATATTATAAATGCGAAAGTGTGTTTGTTTGTTGGTTTATTGGTTTGTTGGTTTGTCCTTCAATCACGCCGCAACGGAGCAACGGATCGACGTGATTTTTGGCATGGGTATACCTAGTTGAGGACCTGTAAAGTGACATAGGCTTTTTTCCCGGAAAATTAAAGAGTTCGCCGCGGGAATCAAAAAAACTTAATCCACGCGGACGAAGTCGCGGGCATCAGCTAGTGTATAGATAAATAAAAGCAATAACATACATAGCAATTTGCAAAGGAAATACGCTAGCATAATGGAAACGAGATATTTTCACATGTGTAAAACCAAACAGCAGGCATCCATTGATTTCCATCCAGAGCTGAAAAGTCATAAACTCATAACGCGAAAATGCACTTTCACTTCTATTCCTATTAAAATAAAGACTATTATTGAGCTGTAGGATATTTCTTGGGTTGTTATGAATGAATTCACTTGATATTTAGCTACTGAATTCAGAGGTTCCTTGTTTCTTCATTAGCAGAAACTTTCGGTCTGAGGCCCGCGTTGGGAAATATCAAAGAAAGTGGGTTATAATTAGGCATAGATCTATTCGTAGGTATCTAACTCTTTTGTTGTTTTATGTCTTAGTGGAATGTTAACGTGCTAATTCCACGATGTTATAGTTATTTTTGTAACGTTTTTCTAATTGGCGATTAAATCTGGCAGGGGAAATGATGGCCAGAAACCGATTTGTCTGCGAGATACAGAAAATACTTAGTTAGGTAGGTACCTATTATGAATTGAAACATTGTGTACCGCAATTTTTTGATTAAATACTTTTGAAACTTAAAATATTATGGGCTTAGTTATAAGATGGTTATAAGTTTTAACATTAATTGTAGGATTTTTTTACAAAAAAATGATTTGAATTTTTTTTTTAATATTTTTTATGATAGTGCAATAGATAGGTACCCGTAGGTACTTACCTGGGACTTTATATACACTTTATAATAGGTACTATTTTATCATAATTTTTCACATAATTAAGTAGGTAAGTTTTTTATTGAAATCAATCAAATCAAATAAATATTATAAATGCGAAAGTTTGGATGGATGTATTACTCCATCCAAACTCAATAACGCCCCAACGGCTGAACGGATCTGGATGAAATTTGGTACAAAGACAGATTATAGTCTGGAATAACACATAGGCTACTTTTTATCCCGGAAAATAAAGGAGTTCCCGCGGGAACCGAAAAACCTCGATCCACGCGCACGAAGTCGCGGGCATCAGCTAGTATCAAATAAATTTTGGTAAAAAAAAAGTTTGGATGGATGTATGGATAAATGTTTGTTACTCAATCACGCCCGAACGGCTGAACGGATGGCACAGAGATAGATTATAGTCTGGAATAACACCTTATCCTGGAAAACTAAGGAGTTCCCGCGGGAACGTAAAAACCTCAATCCACGCGGACGTAGTCGCGGGCATCAGCTAGTAAGTACCTAATTTTTGCTTATGTAACGATCATATTTGGCTTGGTCGAATTGTTATTTATTTACATAAGACCCTGCTTACTATAATATTATAATGTCATTACATAATAGGTCATTATACCTTGATTAAATACTTACAATACATACAATACAACGTAAAAATACAATACTATATGAATGCATTAAGTAAATTTTCTAGGTCGTTGTTGACTAGGTACATGATTAGCGTTTTTGAATGGAAATAATTAATTTACAATTGGCTGTTATCTAAAGAGGTATTAAGTTATTTCTTAGTACCTATAACCCATTGAATGCAAAATTTGGAAATAGGGAATTAAAAAAAAACATTTGGTTATCATATCACTGAAAGTAGGTATAGTCCCACAAACTTTATGACCCGGTGGCTAAAATTGGAACAAATTTTTATGTGTGTTTTTATGTGTTTTTTTTATTAAAATGAAGTCTGTCACCGGGTCACATGATAGAGCGAAAAATCAAAAAAAATATACATACCTACGTTTGACAAACGATTACGATTACAATTTCCTTACACAATCGAGGGCTGATGCCGTAATTTTTCTTCCGCGAATCAGTTGCATCAATACTAATTGCAAGTCCAACATTACATATCATTTTACGTCTATTTAGGTTTAATTTTACAATGTCAATGTGTACCGTGAACCGTCCTTAATTACTAAAAAGGTCCTACCACCTTATGCCCGCGACTTCGCCCGCGTTGATTGAGGTTAAATCTTTGATTTGCCGTCACAAAAAGTGACCTAAGTACGTCCTGGCCCGGGGTGCATTCTGAATTCCTTCTTTATTGGGGATCTACGTTATGTATACAGGCATTGACTTACCAATACCTTAGACGCACCATCGAAACGCAAAAAACGGCACGGTCAAATTGTGCACAAATAGAATAATAATTGTGAACAATTTTCGCCTCAGTCGCGCATGAGTACACTAGGCGACAAAATGTCGTATGTGTCGAATTGTTATTACAAAATTGAACCCTAAATATAAAGCTCTATGGTTGAACGTTTTTGTGAACCGTTTGGTGTCTCAGTCTATATTATCTATAGCTGTGTTTGTATAAGAGATTGTGGACGCTTTTTGAGTATTAATTTATAGGTAATGTTGTATCCTTAGTTGGTAAATCGATGTATACAGGTAATAAACACATTTTCAAATTTCTAGACTCAACGACCTTAGCCAATGAGTAGGTATACCTATAATATGAGTTGGAGTTTTACGACCGGACACTAGGGACCGGACGTTTCTCCTGTCGCGCTAGAGTGTCTCTGTGTATCTCTGTGTATCTGCTACGCTTTCACGGGCCATCTTTTCAACAAATTAGATGAAATTTGGTTGTATCCCGGAGGTCATATAGGGATAGGACTTTTTGTCCCGGAAAATTAAGGAGTTACTGCGGGAATTAAAAATCTTATTAAACGCGGACGAAGTCGCGGGCATCAGCTAGTCTATACTCTATACTAATATTATAAATGCGAAAGTTTGGATGGATGGATGTTTTTTACTCAATCACGCCCCAACGGCTGAACGGCTCTGGATGAAATTTGGCACAGGGATAGATTATAGTCTGGAATAACACATAGGCATAGAATTTTTATCCCGGAAAATTAAAGAGATCTCGGGGGAGCCAAAAAACCTCAATTCACGCGGACGAAATCGCGGGCATTAGCTAGTATACAATACCTATCTAAAACTAGCTGATGCCCGCGACTTCGTCCGCGTGGATCGAGGTTTTTCGTTTCCCGCGGGAACTCCTTAATTTTCCGGGATAAAAAGTAGCCTATGTGTTATTCCAGACTATAATCTATCTCTGTGGTCCTAAATGAAATAAATCATTTTCATTTTCATTTTCTGTGCCAAATTTCATCCAGATCCGTTCAGCCGTTGGGGCGTGATTGAGTAACAAACATCCATCCATACATCCATACATCCATACATCCATCCAAACTTTCGCATTTATAATATTTATTTGATTACTCCATATAAAATAATTAAAAAAAAATCTCCAGACAATATTTTTGCAGCAAGCAATAAGGCCGCCTTTGCATACCTAGTTTTTAGGTAACTTTACTTTGTATTCTTTCATGTGTGCAATAAAGTATTCATCTATCTATCTATTTTTGTTCCCATCGTGTTTGCGCTAATTCCATATCAACGTACAAACAGACGTTTAATACACAGTAGATGTACACACTTATTATTTATTTATTTAGCTCTATTTACTTATGAATAGCGAGTACCGTGTCAACAAAGATAACGAAGTTCAAATAAATACCAGTAAGCATAAGTTCTGTAGAATGTGCAGGGGCCATACTGCCAATGCATAAAGCCATATTGTTTCATTGTTGTTGACTTTCGTGTTTTAGAACTATTACCCCTATTGTAGGAACGTCAAGGTACGTGGCATCAAACTGTATCTTTGAGTAATATTGCTTAAGTATTGCTTTATGCGTTGGCAGACTCCTTCACTGATTAACTATAACAGTACTTTAAGTAAATAAATAAATATTTAGGGTTACTAACTTAATTTTAATTACATAATATATTATATTACTAGGAATAACAATAGTGTCTAAACTCTAAAGGATAAGTGCACGGCATAGTTTAAGTTGAGCGCGAACTCGCCAACAAACTACGTGTGTACTGTGTAGTTTGGCTAGAAAATAAATTTTGTATTTGTTTGTGCATATTATAAAATAAATAAATTAAAAAAAGTATGGCCCCCGGAGTAGCGAAGCGGACCGCGGTTTGGCACACATGGCTTAAATAATGTATTCGTCAATGCACGCGTTACAGGCGAAATGATTCTGGGCATTATTAATAATGCCCGGGAAATATTGTTATCTATTAGTTCGCGTGAAACTCTTTGATTGGTGAATGGAACTCTCTAGGATCTCAACAGTACCCATGCAAAAATTCGTGTCGATCCATTGATTTCATGATTCAATAGTCCAATATATTTTTTGTTAAAAAGTAAGCGGTTTAAACTCTTAAATTATTTAATTCTAATAGAAAACAAAAACGTACACCACGCGAACCAAGTCGGGGGGTCGCGGGCATTAGGTAGTTAGTCATAAATGCTTTATTTATAATTTTGATGAAAGCCTTTATGTAATAATGCCGACCCGATCTGTTTTATTTATCTAATGTAAAGCGCATATTTTGCTTATCTTGCGGTTGACCCCACAAAACAGCGATTGCTTGACTCAAATTATATATTAGCATCATCAAAGGCTTAGACAAAATCTTTTTTTTTAAATTTATTCTGTACCAAAAAGTTATAAAATATGTAGAAAACCATAGACTTATTATAATCAATGAGAAAAACAGAAACATAGTGGACAAGGAAGCACATATCTGAATCTCTATAAAAGATCTCTACCAGTGACCCTTGGCAGTGATTTTATTAACCCTTTGACGACCAAGGGACGTATTTGTCCCCAAACCTAATTTCAATCGTACAAAAAAACTAAGAACTATAGATTATTATTTTAATGAATAATATATTTTTGAGGGTAGTTTTTATAATTTTGATATCGAATTTGACTCCTAATTGTCATATTTCATAGTAAATTTAGTACCGCAATTAGCAGTTCGTGAAGTTGCTAGTTCATCATTTTCAAAAAATCAAAACTATAACATAAATTGTTTTTATAATTGTAACTTTGTAAAAATATTATTGTCTAGTAAGTAAATAACTATTTTGTACTTGTAACAAATGGTTACATAACTAATTTACTTTGTTAGCTCGTGAAAACAAAAAGGGACACCGGCGTCCCTATGGGCGATAACGGTAATAATCTGTCAAAAAAGTCTCCTATTTGATTTGATATTTTTATCGCATCTACCTTCACTTTGAACATAATTTTGGCTGATAATGGTGCGCAAGGTATGTGAAATTTTTGTACTCAGCGAAAATGAGATCCATAAAATTTACTTGGGTGAAAATAGTGATGACGAAGATGCATTATTACTTGACGAAAATGACAAAAAGTTTTTGATGTTGCATGATGATGAAGGTATTCAAAATGTTGAGATTGAGTTTTCATTGTTTCCGGAATCTTCTAAATTGCTAACAGCTAAACCTTCTACATCGAAACCTTCAACATCAACAGCTGCAAATCTCATAATACAGATCCATCGTCACCAACTAGCAGTTACTAAGTGGAATCATAGAAATTATGTTCCATAATATATTTCTCACAATGATGGCAAAGTGCAAATATGTGAAGAAAGTATTACCGATTCAATGGCACCTTTAGATATTTTAGTTCCATAGCTATTTTTGAAGTGTTGCTTCAAAAAATAGAAAGTCAGAACCCAGAGTCAGGTATGCTCAACAAAACGCCGAGAATTATAATCGGAAACATATAGGAAATAAAAGCATGCCTGGCATAAATTTAGTTGGATTCATCCTCCTGGTCATCAACAGGTATCATGTTTTGCCACCAATTACAGATTATTATTGGTATATTGATTGAGATATGGCAGTTCCCTATGTATCCAACGTTATGCCAAGAACTCGTTTTGAAGATGTATACGCAGTGATTTATTTGTTTTACTTATGGTATATGGCATGTATACTATGCTTCATACACTGACTCAAGGAACTGTGCTGTCTCATTGACTGCGAAAAAAGCTGTAGCTCGAAAATTGACAGTGATCAGTAACTTTTGTGTAAGACAATGAGCTCTTCCTTATTCTCGACCGTAACTACTGCAACAGGATGGTCTTAGAAACAATCAATGGCTTTTTTACCTGTCATGGATAAATCCTATAGAAAAAGATGCGCAAATTGTGCTGAAAAAAAAAATAGAAAACTGCACAAAAACTAAGTGTGCCACAGGTCATGTGTGACATTCATCTGAGTTACACAGCTCAAAGAAATAGCTTCACTGATTATAGTTATATGTATGTATTGTTGCATTAACTAAAGATTTATAACAATAAATACATTGTTTATCACAAAATGCCATAAAAAGTCATAAAAAATTACAAAACTAACAAAAATAAGGTGATTTCTGAATCATTATTTTTGGGTAAAAAGTTACCTTTATCGCCCATAGGGACACATGTGTCCCAAAGAATTCCAAAAAAACTACTAATTTTTTATTTATTTTTACTGTAGAATATGTTTACTAGACCCTAAATAAACCATAATTTAAAACCAAAAACTTAAAATCACTTCTGGAAACCTTATGGTCCTGAAAGGGTTAATTTCCTGGGCATTATGCAAAAATACTTCATTTATAATCTCTATCTAACGCATGTAATGTAGTTGGTACCCGGCGCCCGATCTGCTTCATTTATCTAATGCAATGTGCATTTGCTTTTAGTTTTTAGTGCGGTTACGCCACGCTCCGCCTCGCGTCAGAAATAACGCTGAATATCGGTCACAGACTCCGATCCGTTCAGAACGAACGAATCTCATTAATTGCCGGACGGTACACCACTAGCACTATCGCGTTGGACTTGGCGCGCACGGACGTTTCCGTTCGATATTCGAATCTCGTGAAAAGCGCGCCAACTTTTAATCAACTCCACTGACGTTTATTTTTTTTTCAATCACGCGCGCAAAGGCTGACATTTATAGTGCCTAATTTAAAAAACAAAATGTGCACGATAGAGCGAATTGCATATCAGTAAGGTCAGCATGGGTCTCGGATGTTTTCGTAACGTTTATATTAGGAAGAAATATCACGATATGTAATCAGTCGAGTGCAAATGTCGTTCGTATCGGCGAAACGTTATAGGCCGTTTAGCAAGTCAACTACTTAATTAATAAAATGGTGCATGGCAAACTAATTAATAGAATGGTGTGTGTAATGCTTAAGTGGTTAAATAAAGTGTAAATATAAAGTGGTTAAGGGACAAGCATTCGCGGAATCCCACGGTTGATTCATACACCGGTTATCGCATTTTGCAGCGAACGGCAAAATGTGTGAGGTTACAAGTTGGATTCCGCACGCCGTGGTGGAAACACTGCGCGACCGCTCCGCGCAACCAGTCATCGCTTGGCTGACAACTATACGAGCTTCGATAGAAGAATACGACCCGCTCATCATAGTCCGACCGCCGTCAGCGTCCTCAGAAACCTCCGAGTCCGACACCGCATTCGACGAGATCCTATCCCAATTGGGTAAAGAAATATTCAAGCTAGATGAATACCAAAGGAACCTCACCCCGTCAGAGAAACAAGACGTCTCCCTCAGCATTCTAAACATATTCGACGAGTGTCTAGAAGGGATGAACCACCAAAGCGAAGCCGAAACCAAAGTGATAAGCGAACACAAACCAAAAACAAACAATGCGCCAAAAGAAAACGCAGTGCGAGAGGATTGCAGTGTTAGTGCATCGGACGTCCCTCTTGTCACAAGTGGGCCTTCTAAAAGTGTGACAGTGACAAGAAATACACCACCGCCAGTGCCACCGCGAAAATTTCCCGTGAAATCCCCCGTTTACGATAACATGGAGTTTAAAGATACTAGCAATGTAACTATAGAATCTGATACAGATTCGGCAAGCACATGCTGGAGTTACCAAGACTGTAATATAGAAAACCCTGAAAATGAAACCAAGGAAACGTACGCAGCAGTATGGGCACATTCCACAGGATATCACAACTCGGATGAGATTTTGCTTCGTGTTTTGTCCCAGGCGCAGCAAAGGGCGACTATATCGCGTTTGTCTTTCGATACAGCTAGTGACTTCTCGCCGCAACCGTTCTCTGTGTACGCGTTGCACGAGGTGGGAGAGATACACAGGTGCGACCCGACGTCACAAGTACAACAGCCAGTTGTCGAAATGACGCCGGACAAACCGTGCGACGATGGTGGTTACGAGCCCGTGCGAGACGCTCTAAACACAGACGAGAATATTTACGAGGAAATTGAATTCGGGTGTAATTACACGGATGAAGGGTGCTCTTGTGGTGGCAGTGTTGAGGTCGAGAGCTGTTCCATGAGCAACAGTTCCGAAGGTATGGGCAGGGAGAGCCCTTTATACGCCAACCTTAGGGATCACGACGCGTACGCGATCCCTCCTGATGTGATTTTCTGGAAGAACTTGCTGTTGGACCCTTTTTATAACGACGATGAGGAGGATGAGGTGAGTCGGTGTTTCTTATTCACTGTCGCATGAATTGTTAAAAGTTGTTGTTGTTTGTGGGCTTCTTCCCTGACAGGGACGCGTATTAAACCCTACTTTGGTAATGAACTACAAAGTAAATAGATAACAATAAGATGGTTAAATATATTTCTATGAAGGAGTTTCTTGTGGGCTTCTTCCCTGACAGGGACGCGTATTAAACCCTACTTTGGTAATGTCCTACAAAGTAAATAACTAGATAATAATATGATTGTAAAAAATATTTCTATGAAGGAGTTTCTTGTGAGCTTCTTCCCAGATAGGGACGCGTTTCAAACCATACTCAGGTTAAGCAGGTGTAACTTGACGAAAATCTATACTAATATTAAAAAGAGGTAAAGTTTGTGAGTTTGTAACGTTGTAGTAGGGGGTAGGTAATCTCTGGATCTACTGAACCGATTTTGAAAATTCTGCACAATAGAAAGCCACACTATTTTGTGAGTGTCATAGGCTATATATTAACCCCAAAAATTAGGAAGTTCCCGTGGGAATTTAAGCATTATTATTTCTGTTGCAATAAAAGTGAAAGAATTCATAGAAATCTTTGAATAAAAATTAATATTTTTGAGATAGCTCTTAACGTCTGTAAAGGAACTCACTAAAGTTACGTTTACTAATATCAATTACGTATGTATGTGGCAGGAGGAAATGATATCATCTGGGCCTCGGGCCCGAACGAGTTAAAAAGGAATACAGCTACTGTAAGCTCTAATTTGGTTGTGATAAACCATTTTTAAAGGACTAGCTTTTGCGACTTCGTCCGCGTGGACTACACTTACAAACCTCTATTTCACCCCTTTAGGGGTTGAATTTTCAAGAATCGTTTCTTGGCGGATGTCCGCGTTAATTTTTTTATCCCCGCGGGAACTCCCTAATCTTTCGGGATATAAAGTAGTCTATGTCCTTCCCCGGGATGCATCATGCAACCTATCTCGTACTAAATTTCATCAAAATCGGTTGAAAAGATGGGCCCCTTATAGCAGACAGACAGCCAGACACACTATCGCATTTATTATATTATTATGGATTATACTAAGAACAATCTTTATCCCCTGCTAATAATAAGGATTCTGCCAAATCATACAAATCTGTACAAATTCCATTACATAAATAAATAAATAATTCTAGATTTAAGTAAGTCATATATGTATTATTGTATCATACCAGCTGCGTATAGACTTTTTATATTACTAACTTACTAAGTAAGTATGTACTTGTAAATTACATCGATCATCACAATAGTCTTATGAAGTTTCTTCCTACTTGAACAACTCTATTTTTGTTTGCTTGAGTAATAAGACTGTAAGTACTTTTATTTTACTAACTAGCTAACGGGAAAAAAACGATTTTCCTCGATTTATTTTTGTCCGAAACGTTTTTGTTGTTGTTGTTTTGTGTTTGTTGAGTTGTAGCTGATTAGTTGGTAAATCGATGTAGCTGATGTTAAAATATGTATAGGTACATAGAAGTAGGAATGATTGAATCACCCAGTTTACCTAGATCATACTAATATTATAAATGTGTTAGTATGTCTGTGTCCATCTGTATGCTACGCTATAACGTCCCATCTTTTCGACCGATTTTGATGAAATTCGGTACAGAGATACTTATATTTGTACCACGGGGAAGGACGCTACTTTTTATCCCGGAAAATAAAGGAGTTCCCGCGGGAATACAAATATCTTTATCCACGCGGACGAAATTGCGGGCATCACCTAGTACTTACTGAGTTAATATTATGCAAGCTTTGTATGGAAAACTCCAAATAAAAAATGTAAAGCTGATTTTTGCTGATTGCGACATATTTCCGAATCTATTAGTCTTATCTCGATGGACTAAACATTATTTTGTAAATAATTTAATGAAGATCATGTTTGCCTTCAGTTTCTTTCTAGCTCTTATAGTTTTTGAGAAAATTTCAAAAATACACAATCGGGAAGATATTTTTATGGGGACGCCCGCATCCTAGGAGCGGGGATTTTGAGGAAATAGTTCTAAAGTAAGAACCTAAAGAACACTTGTGGCAAAAATCAGCTTTACATTATTTTTTTGGAGATGAATTTTTATTATTCCCGTACTATAATAAATTATAAAACTCTTCAGTCTCTACAATGATGTCTTCAATGGTTTTGGCGCGAATATGTCCGTGAATATTAATCGTCCGCCATTACCAGCGTCGCAAGCGATTTGATATAATGGCCACTTGCTTAGTGACGATTGTGTTTTATTAATACCAAGGCTTTGTAGTACTTACTCAGGTAGTCAGTTATTCATTCAGAAAGGGTACGTACAGAACTATTATAATATATTCTGTGGAAAACATTGAAAGGGTTTGTGTAATTCTTAGAAGTTCTAAAGGACCACATTTAAATTTTATTTACATTTTTTTAACTACACCTAGGTGTACTGTACTTAAAGGTTTAAAGAGGATTGACTATGTCTATGACGATGACTAAATCGTGTACTCAAACGAACTTATAGTCAAAAATAAATAAATTATTAAAGTATGGATCTTCCAAAACAGGATATCAATCCATGTTAGTTTTATGTTTGATTAACTATTAACTATCGATTAAAGTACATAATTTTTAATTCTTAATTTTCCGGGATAAAAAGTAGCGTCCTTCCCCGTGTTACCACCTAAGTATCTCTGTATCAAATTTCATCAAAATCGGTTGAAAAGACGGGCTGTTAAAGCGCAGCAGACAGACGGACAGACAGACACACTTTCACATTTATAATATTAGTATGGATGGATTGTCTCTATAATACACAGGTACAGTGTATTCTTAGTGGTTTTTCTCCATAAAGTACACGTATAAAACTGGGCTAAATTAGGGCTATTTTTATCGTAAAAAAAATCGCCAGACCACTGCTGAGCACGAATCTGTCAGGTCAGAATGAAATGTAAATAGGGATAGTCTACCTGCAGATTGAAGCCTTCTTAACTTTATTTATGTCATTGCATATTTTCCTCATGATGTTTTCCTTAAAAATAGCAAGTGATAATTTTATGGATGGATGGATGGATTCTGAGGGACGAGTGGCCTAGTTGTGACAACGCATATCAGTTGATTGTTGAACAATCAACTGATATGCGTTTGGAGAATTTGGAGTTTGAAATCTGGCCTTTTCGTTTCCTCCGTGCCTCGGAGAGCATGTTAAGCCGTCGCGTCGGTCCCGGTTATTATCACTAACCTCAGTTAAACCTAAGTTAATCGAGTCGTATGCGGAAGGACGTGGGAACTGGGAACCCACCGCATTATTATCCCAAGAAAACTCCTACCATTATTTGATTAATGGAAAGGGGTCACGACCCTCAGTAATGAGGAATACAACGCAGAGAGAAATATATTTTAATTGTTTTGGACGTAAATGCATATTATAACTAAACGAAAAGTTACCTGTTAAGAAACTAAGTAACTAATAAGTAAATACTCAACTAAAATGCAATAATAACATTAATTCTAATGAATCATGTCATTAAGATAATGCTTTAATGACTAGTTTCGTGACCTCACAGTGACTAATTTTGTTTGTAAACTGTAAGTTAGCTCGCTGACGTCTGACTATTGTATCAGTATGTTATTCCTAAGCTTCCAAATCTAGAATAATGCACAGCTGTTGCATTCTTTTTTTAGGGTTCCGTAGCCAAATTTGGCAAAAACGGAACCCTTATAGATTCGTCATGTCTGTCTGTCTGTCTGTCTGTCTGTCTGTCTGTCTGTCTGTCTGTCTGTGTGTCCGTCCGTATGTCACAGCCACTTTTTTCCGAAACTATAAGAACTATACTGTTGAAACTTGGTAAGTAGATGTATTCTGTGAACCGCATTAAGATTTTCACACAAAACTAGAAAAAAAACAATAAATTTTGGGGGTCCCCATACTTAGAACTGAAACTAAAAAAAATTTTTTTCATCAAACCCATACGTGTGGGGTATCTATGGATAGGTCTTCAAAAATGATATTGAGGTTTCTAATATCATTTTTTTCTAAACTGAATAGTTTGCACGAGAGACACTTCCAAAGTGGTAAAATGTGTGTCCCCCCCCTGTAACTTCTAAAATAAGAGAATGATAAAACTAAAAAAAATATATGATGTACATTATCATGCAAACTTCCACCGAAAATTGGTTTGAACGCGATCTAGTAAGTAGTTTTTTTTTAATAATTTAAAACTTACTACAGGTTTGTGCGGAACCCTCGGTGCGCGAGTCCGACTCGCACTTGGCCGGTTTTTTAATTTATTTTGTACCAAAAAGTTATACAATATGTAGAAAAAACAGAAACATAGTGGACAAGGAAACACTTATATATCTATAAGAGATCTCTACCAGTGACCCTTGCAGTGAGAAAGGTTGTGAAAGGAAGAATGGGTACAACAAGAAATGAGATGGAATGAAACGAGAAATATACATACTAATGACATAAATATGTACATAAATAAATAATTAATACATACCAACATAGATATTTATATATATAATACATACCTATATACATACCAACATATTATATATATGATCCTTAATGATGATGTTGCATTCTTCATTTTCATTCGATGCAAAAGGGCCTTCCGACGGAGAATGGGGCGTGCTCTGAGGAGTTATATTTTAATCTAGTACCACCTTCCGTGTTCTCCAGTCGCACTCTTCGTCGCAGAAACAAATTTCATCCTCACCACCTGGATGCCTGGTCTTCTTCCACCTCCCGTTATCCCAGGTCATTTCTGCCCCGTACCTGCAAATTGTGGAACCAGCTTCCATCTTCTGTGTTCCCTAATAATAATTAACTAGTTAATTAATTATCTTAGACTGCATCATCACTTACCATCAGGTGAGATCGCAGTCAAGGGCTAACCTGCAGTGGATAAAAAATTCACGAATTATGGCGAACGAATGTTGGCCAATCATCAGCTTTTTACATTTCCTTCATCTTATAGTAAATTATATCCGAAGATTTAGAGCCCTCTACGTGGCAAATTTAATTTTAGGTTTAAAAAAAATATATAAGCATGTAAGAATTCTCATTATTTTTATCCTATTTTTCTACCTAATCGTATTTAGGTTCTCACATTCTAGGAATTCCCTAATGATCTTTGTAAAAGAGTGCATTCATCGCGACTTTGGAAACATAGTATATTGTGATACAAGGGTGGAAAGTAGGTTATTGCAAACGAGCTGTCATTAATAAGCCCGAGCCGAAGGTGAGGGTTTTTAATGTCACGAGTTTGCATTAACCTTCACACCCGTGTATCACACGACGTTTTTCAATACAGTTGTGGGAAATAGTAATAAACAAATCAAAGAATTACAAGTTTAATTCGACATACATACGTACATAGTACCTAATTAATTCTGAAAATTGAGATAGTTTTTAACATGGAATAACTTGACCACAATGTAGATGGTTTATATTTTCCACTCAATTCATGAAAATAAGCTAACAAAACATTTTCTGAGAATGACTTAGTTTTTTTATGTTTTTTCCATTAAAAAAAAATTATTGTAAGCCGTCATATATCTTTCTCGAGATTTTGGGGGCAAAATTCCATCTTGCGCAGTTTTCGCCTCAGATAAAATATCTGGTGGAGTTAATTCCATTTCATCATTAGTACTAGAACTCATATTAACAAAAATATAATCAATTTATCACATAAAAAATAAAAAATTTCAGCAAATGGCGCGTATTTACACCTGGACATATTTTTTTTTTCAACGAAACTAAGCTACGGGTTCGTACCTACGCGTATACAGCCTATTAGATTTTTGTCAAATATTGAAAATAATTATTTTAAAACTGGTAATTAAATATAATCAACAACCATATAAAAGAATTTTGGAAATTCAATGCTAAAACGTACGGATTCATTCATTTTTCCTCGTAAAAAGTGTGGTAAAAAGCCTATCCGATTATATTCTATGTATGAAAACTCCTTGCTACTAAACTTTTTTAATTGACTAGGAAAATTTAAAACTAAACTGCAAAAGTAAGTGTCGAGCTTGTAAAAGTAAGTCACGACCGTGTAAAAGTAAGATGCCTATGCGAAAGATTCAATTTTCGAATCATAACTACAGCCTCTGAAAGTGCGCCATGTTTGACAACTGTATTGAAAAAAATATTGCTTATTTTATACCTATCCACTTATTACCTGGGATTGAGAATTTACCTGTAAAATACTTACCTACGTCTGTTATTTAGTAAATTGGCTTATGTATTGTTTGCATGTTAAAAGCTGAAACCGATTTAGTACCTATTTTTAATACCTAATACTTATAGCTGTAGGTAGTAGGTACCTACTGTAATAATTAATGAACCATGTAGAGTTAGAGACGGAATCACTGTCTTTTTACTCTTACTAATACCTAATATAAAAGCGAAAGTTTGGATGAATGGATGTTTGTTACTCAATCACGCCAAAACGGCTGACCGGATCTGGGCCCCAATCATGTTACAATGGCCGATCAAACGTTAAAGATTTTCGTCAAAGTAAAATAAACCATAACTGCATTGAATTAGAGCTCAATTTCGTCTGCCCATTCTTATACGTTTAGGTATGTACGATACCCTAAACGTATAAGAATGAGCAGACGAAATTGAGCTCTAATTCAATGCTGTCATGGTTTATTTTACTTTGACGAAAATCTTTAACGTTTGATCGACAATTCTTACGTAATCGGGGGGCTGGATGAAAGTTGGCACAGAAATAAATTATAGTCAGGAATGACACTACCTATGCTACTTTTTATACCAGAAGACTAAGGAATTCCAGCGGAAATCAAAAAAACTTAAACCACGCGGACGAAGTTGCGGGCATCAGCTAGTCCATAATAAATACAAGTATGTTTGTTGGTTCGTCAATCACGCCGCTACGGAGCAACATTATCAATGTGATATTTTGCATCGATTTAGGTAAGGAGAGGAGTGACATAAGCTACTTTTTAAAATGAAAATTAAAGAATTTCCAGGGGATTTTGAATATGTCGTTGTAGAACTTAGGTACCTTTACTACCAACCAATCGACCTGCCTAGTATTTACCATTTAAACTATACATAGGTAGGTACCTAGGTACAGTAGCCTAACTTGTTTCGTACGTGTGTCGTAATAGAAGACGGTTTCGCATCATTAGTTCGAGTCGATAAATAAATAATCGATTTCTTACTAACTATTACAACACAAGTAGGTAGTAAGTGCAACCAATCGAATTAGGTACGTAGGTTATTTGACAATAGCTAGGTACCAGTAGTGCATTTACTGCTGTACCTACTTACGCAACTATGACCTATTATAATAAATTAGCCGATTATAACTAGAATCGAAAGGATATCGGTTTGTAGAGCAAATTATGTATAAACAACTTTAAATGCTTTGATTATATACTCCCGGAGTATATAATCAAAGTTTTAATGCGACTACTTATCAGATTCACCCCGCTATTGCATGGGCCATATACCTTATATACTATAACCTTTTCTTATGTATTACTAGCTGATGCCTGCAACTTTGTCCGCGTGGATTGAGGTTTTTTGGTTACCGCAGGAACTCTTTAACTTTTCGGGATTAAAAGTAGCCATTGTGTTATTCCAGACTATAATCTATCTCTGTTTCGTTGTGTTCAGCCGTTCTGACGTGACAAACACCCAGACATTCATCCAAAGTTTCGCATTTATAATATTAGAAATAGATGTATTGTAATGAGACATCTACATTTTATAAATCTATTATATAAATAATTTGCTGTTTAATAGCTGTTGAGGAGTTCCTCCATCTCCGAAATACTCATCTGATATTCATGAAATTTACAGGGGACTAGAACCTGACAGCATAAACTTTGTGTAGAAAAAGAATTGTCTAAACCGGCATAGGTTTGACGGAGGTCTGGAGCAAAATAGACCAAATCTTTCATACTCTATCCTATAGTATAGTCTGTTCCAATAGAGATGAGCTATTTTTTCAACTTCTTTAACGTCTGATCACGTCATCTTCTAAGCCACTTGACCAAAAGTGATGGGAGTATTGAAAGCTGAGAAATTTGTAGATAGGTATATATTCCCATAATTATTGGTCAAGTAAGTAGCATATTTAAGATGACGTGATCAGACATTAAAGTAGTTGAAAAAATGGCTCATCTCTATTGAAACAGAATTTAAATACATTCAATGGGTTTTTGTCCCAGAAGAAGAACCCAGAATTTTAGCTATAGTGTGCCAAGTTGCATTCAAATCTGTCAGGTACTTTCAGTGCCGTGACCAAAAATTCCTTGTCAGACAGACAAATTAATAGACCTCTCAGGGTTATTTATACAAGCTTTTATTTAACTTGCAATTACTTATTAAAAAAAAAACAATTATAGCATAGTGATTTGACCTAACACTAATAAATCTAAATCCACTATCTCATAGTAATAAAGTATGATAAGTGATAACATAGAATGTAATTAATGTCTTGGTCGGAAGATTTATTCCTGAAGTTGTAATAAAAGAGTTGATAAAAAATCATTAGTCGGACGGTCGGACCCTTCTTGTTTTTCCAATCAATTACGACGTTTAACTTTAAACTTAACAACAATACGAGTTTACGGACTGACGGACGGACTTGCACTCATATGCAATGTTGATCGTAGAAACCTCATAGTTGATTGAACCTGCATATAAAAAATGTGCAAGTGTAAACAGATTAACTGCGATGGTAAAAAATATGCAAGTGGTTATTATTGAATTTAAGTGGTTTACTTAGGCGTACATAAATTAAATAAAATTACCTAGTACCAGTATTACTAGTGCCAGTTTTCGTAACTGCGTTTGTTTTTTTATAGCAAAATAGGCTTGCGCTTGACGACAGTCATGCTTAGGTAGTGCAATGATAGTTTGGTACGCGCTTGCCTGGAAGACGCATAAGGCCTATCAAATAAATATTATAAATGCGAAAGTTTGGATGGATGTATGGATGGATGTTTGTTACTCAATCACGCTCTAACGGCTGAACGGATCTGGATGAAATTTGGCACAGAGATAGATTGTAGTCTGGAATAGCACATAGGCTACTTTTTATCCCGGAAAATTAAAGAGTTCCCGCGGGAATCGAAAAACCTTAATCCACGCGGACGAAGTCAGCTAGTATTAAGTACTAGCTGATGCCCGCGACTTCGTCCGCGTGGAATTTTTTTTTTAAATTCCCAGGGGAACTCCTACATTTTCCGGGATAAAAAGTAGCCTATGTCTCCTACAGGTCCCCAACTACCTAGGTATACCCATGCAAAAAAACCACGCGCGTCGATCCGTTTCTCTGTTGCGGCGCGAACGGCGAAACACACTTTCGCATCATACTAATATTATATATGCGAAAGTGTGTTTGTTTGTTAGTTTGTTGGTTTGTTGGTTTGTCCTTCAATCACGCCACAACGGACCAACGGATCGACGTGATTTTTGGCATGGGTATAGTTGAGTATCTGTAGCGTGACATAGGCTACTTTTTATTCCGGAAAATAAAGGAGTTCCCGCGGGAATAACAAAAGACCACGCGGACGTAGTCGCGGACATCAGCTAGTTTATAATATTAAGTATGAAGTATGATCACTCATCACTTGCTTTTGTTCATGGTAAACATACCTGAAAGTTCTTTATAATATTGTAAAAGGCGTGTGACGCAAATCCGCGATTGGCTAGCGAGGTGAACAATGTACAAACCCTTATCGAATTTATCATAGAGGAGACAGTCAATTCAGTTCAATGGGCTGAAATTCTAAAAATTAACTGTATTTACCTTTTACTGACTTTAAATAGATATACGAATAAATACGCCATACGAAAAGATAAGAAGAGCACAATTTATGTAAAAAAGGAATTCCGTGAAAGAGTTATCGTAGGCGGAACCATGCGTCAGTGGCCACGTGTGATACAAGAATTACGTTTTGATAAGGTGTACACTGTATCTGACTATAATCGTCACAATCTTTTGGAACTTTTAAAACTAAATTAAAAACCTATTTACTTACGCAACAAAAAAAATACCTTGGAATTAAGTATTGTTATTACACTCTAGTTTATCTCAGAACTATCTCTAGCTATCGTTTCAGCACTTAAATGCCGCATTTTTTATTTGTTATTATTTTACCAATGTCATGTTAGTTAGTTTTCTCTTTTTATTATATTTTTCTTTTTAGTTGCTTCAAGTACCAAACTGTATCTTTCATTTTAGATAATGTAATATTTATACGTAACAACAATATTATAAGTTAAGGTATTGCACGCATATGTATTCATAGTTCCGTCCGTGACTTCACTAAGACTTATAATCAAGGTTTCCACTGAAAACCAGCGCTGCAGTCTGCTGCAGCATGATGCTGAGATGGAAACCTTTATTTGGTCACATATTACTATATCTACTTAATATTAATTATAATTAGTCTAAAACCACATGTAGTGATCAAATAAAAACACATTTTCTTTTCTTTCTTTTCTTCTTTCTTTTCTATCTACATATAGTTTGATGAAATCGTGCCTCGTCAGTCGTCACACAACGTATCCAGTTGTGCGGGAGTAGGTGATAATATGGCTCGACCGTCAATAGGATGATCATCCTCCGAGCTGGTAATGTGCTCGGGGACCACTGGTTCGACCATTGATTTTTAGAAGTTTTTTTTTAATATATAGGCTCGCGCTTGGCTGCAATCAGACTTGCTTGCAACTTGCAAGTGGTGATTGCAGTGTATTTTTTTTTTTTAATGCCTCTACTTACGAGGAGATTCTACTTGCAGATAATATACCTGCCTATTTAAGGTGGAGCGCGCTTGCCTAGAAGATGCCTATTCACTCTCCCTAGATTACGTCGTGTATACCTAGGTACCTATATATAGTATTAATTCAGAGAAAACTTCGTAATCGCGATTCAGGCTCTTCGTGTTCTTAGTGCGCTTGCTAGTAGTGCCATCTATTGGATTATGTGCGGACTCCGAAGACCGCCACACAGTTTTCCACTACAAGTTAGCGACCATGTCTCGAATCCGTAAGATCCAAGCGGCGCAAGAGCGTGGCTTGTGGAGGACCCTACACTAGACCTATGTCCAGCAGTGGACGTCCATCGGTTGACGACGACAACGACGACGACGACAAGTTAGCCCTTGACTGCAATCTCACCTGATGGTAAGTGGCGATGTAGTCTAAGATGGTAGCGGGATAACCTGTTACGGGGTACGGCAGTTATACTCGTATTAAACCCATACCCCTAATCGGTTTCTACACGTACGTCGTACCGGAACGCTAAATCGCTTGGCTTGGCTAAAGAAACCACTGGTAGAAACTAGAAAACGCCTACCGGCTAGCCCACTACCATCTTAGACTGCATCGTAACTTACCACATCGCAGTCAAGGGCTTATTGTAGTGGAATAAACAAAAATGGCAGTCAAACGGACTGTGAAGTGAAAACTTATAACTTAGAATATTAGTTTTAAAATTAGAAAAAAAAAAATTAGGTACCTATTAGGTGACGTGCATGTCGGTGACGGTGTCGGTGACGCGAATCCACAAGTTTACCCCCTACCAAAAAGTGCTCAACGCGGCTAAAGAAGTTTTCACTTCAATAAACATTACAACTCAGTAATATGTAATACTAGCTGATGCCCGCGACTTCGTCCGCGTGGATTGAGGTTTTTCGGTTCCCGCGGGAACTCTTTAATTTTCCGGGATAAAAAGTAGCCTATGTGCTATTCCAGACTATAATCTATCTCTGTGCCAAATTTCATCCAGATCCGTTCATCCGTTGGAGCGTGATTGAGTAACAAACATACATCCATACATCCAAACTTTCGCATTTATAATATTTATTTGATTCTCATCAGCAAATAAATACCTAAGTACCTACCTAATTTAATTTTTCACTTCAATAAACATTACAACTCAGTAATATGTAATATTCTCATCAGCAAATAAATACCTAAGTACCTACCTAATTTAATTTCGAC
Source organism: Erebia ligea (assembly GCA_917051295.2). NCBI lineage: Eukaryota > Metazoa > Arthropoda > Insecta > Lepidoptera > Nymphalidae > Erebia > Erebia ligea. The sequence goes on from OU785228.1 coordinate 17,597,740, forward strand.
GGTAATAATTTATCTTTCGTCACATTTGCGCACCAGATGCTGTTGGGACCGCAGATATCATCCTTTTTCTTTCTTTTATACCTATAGGAAGTTTACTTCCCGCGAAATTGAACTCTTTTCTTAGCGGCAATAGCTTAGTGGTTAAGGTTATTCGGTGGTCCAGGGTTCGATCACGAATGAGATTTGAATTCTAATTTTCTAAAGTTCAGAGTCAGTCAGCGGGCGATGGAGAGAGCCAATTGCTCTAATTTATAAGAGCTAGTAAATAAGTTCGCGCGCTCATTTGTATGGTGACACGTGACACATACATGAGCTCTGCATTCAACTCGCGCGCGAACTATAGTTTAAGATCGCAGCGTGTATATAAGACCTTATATTATTTAAATACAACCTTTTTAAAGCCATATACAACCACATATACAACAGACTGTCAAAAAAAGGCAAAACTCAATTTTAAGTTCAGAAATTTCCACCGAAGTCCGATTTCTCACAATAATGCCCCCTAAAATACCAAATTTTTTGATAATAAGGGAAGCTTAGGAACCCCAAAAGTTTTTAAAATTAGCTAGAAGTGACGTTGACAGGTTTAAGTATTTTTATTTTAATCCAAAGTTGAAAATTCGACTCTACTTCTGTCGGACGTAAACTTTTCACTTACGACCAAAAATTTTCCAACTTGTGTAAGTGTTAAGATGTGAAAATAGGCGCCTTTATCCGTTGACGACCCTTCTATATTAAGCAGCTATCATATATTTTATCCCTACTAATGATATTTATATTTATCCGTACCTTCTAATGATATTATGATATAATTAGGTGTAAATTTAGATATTTTAATAGATTTAGAATTTAGATAATTTGAACTAATCAACCAATAATAAATGCACAAGCGAACAATGTATCGAAACCATGCGCCGGGTCACGTACCCAGATATACAGACAGACAGACGCCCAGTAGCTGTGGTTTCTAACCTCCATCTAGACCCTTTATTAGGTAGGCATTGTATTTAAAATGGCTACCTTTGAAGGTGGCGATTACGATACGATATTGAAATCTCTCTGCGTCGTAACTCGTATTCCTATTTCCTCATTGCTGAGGGTTGTCAGTGACCCCTTTGGTAGACCTATGGTATGGTAGGGGATATTAATATGCTTCATTCAAAATGTCACAGGCAAGTATTATCTGTGGTAGGTATTATGTCTTATTAGTTTACCAATAAAATCAGTGGCGTGCATGACATAGAGGCATTAAACCACTGCTTACCATGTATAATAAACCACTGCTTACCATGTATAAAAGAGCCCAACGTTTAATTTTCGGGCTACTTTTATCCCGGATAATTAAAGAGTTCCCGCGGGAACCGAAAAACCTCAATCCACGCGGACGAAGTCGCGGGCATTAGCTAGTTCATTTTATTAATTTTTTTTTTATCCACTACAAGTTAGCCCTTGACTGCGATCTTACCTGATGGTAAGTGATGATGAGCTAGTTCATAATACATAAAGATTAAATACGTCAGTATATATAGCTACGAATTCTGTAGATAAACAACAAAACAGTGGGTATGTAACATTATATAAGCAATTTACTTCGGGAAAGTTCACGGTGGTCTACTATACTTTTTTACCTATACTCTTGGAACCAAGGTTAACTTAAATCTTGGTTGGTTCCCTGGGAGCTGTATTTTCAGCTGAAAATGTCTAAGCGTTCAACCCATAAAATTGTAGTAATGTAGGTACAATCTATCCTATCATTTTAAAGAATTAACGCCTCGTATTAGTAGAGACGCAATATCGGTCTTACAAACTCAAATAAGTAGCTATAATATATAGGTAGGTACTTAGTAGGTACCCAGGCAAGGCACCTGCCTAGCTTGCGTGATTAGTTCTTGAATACTAAGTAGACGCAAGTGTCATGCAGATTCATTGGCCATTTGTCACCTTTATTGCGCTCAAACAATCAAACAAACAAACAAACAAACATCTCTGATTATTGAGAACTATAGATGAACGCAACTTCGTCCGCGTGTATTGAGGTTTTTAAACCGTGGGAGCTCCTTTATTTTTCGGGATACAGTAGCCTATGTCCTAGCCTGGAATGCAACGTAAGTACCTACCAACAACTGTAATTAATTTCGTTAAAATCTTAATTTTTTAGGCGTTCAAAAATCAGCCCCCCGATTATGTAAGAATTGTCCATCAAATGGTAAAGGAGCAGGGTCAAAGTAATGTAAACCATAACTGCATTGAATTAGAGCTCAATTTCGCGTATCCATTCTATACGTTTGAGAATCGTACATACCTAAACGTATAAGAATGGGTACACGAAATTGAGCTCTAATTTAATGCTGTTATGGTTTATTTAAGTACTTTGCCGCAGACTTTTAACGATTTCATCGGTCATTCTTACATGATTGGGGGGCTGAACCTTCTGTGTTCCCTCATGTCTGTACAAACTCTTCAAACTTAAAAAAACCGGCAACGCATTGGCGGTTCCTGAGGTGCTGCAAATGTTCATAGACGGCGGTAATCTCATAACATTATAGGTGACGCGCCTGATCGTTTGCTCGCTATATACATAATACATATTATACGTCTTATATAAAAAACTAAAATTTTGTTCATAGGTACAGAAGTTGTAGTAATGGAGCCAAGGAATAAGCATGAATTTTTCGAAATTACCACGGGAGCGTAGCTGCGGTCGTCGGTCGGTTTTCTGTGAGGTGCCTAAATTATAGCAGCTTAATAATATATTTCCTGTAGCCGGATAAAAAATGTGTCCAATTTCACGGACGTGCCCTAATAAATAAACGCACTTCCTACCTACTAATAGTAACACCAAACAGTCTATAGAAAGCTATAAAATTTTTAATGCAACGATCTGTCGGATGATCCATAAAGCGAGACGTAAAAAGATCATTCAGTTGAAAGATTTGGGTCACTTTTGTTGGACGCCCGTTAAATGTAACAGTTTATTATTAACTCGCACTCGTTGTACCGTAGTTGAAATAATAGTAAAACGTGCTGTAACACGTAATAGTAACAACGCGTAACGTAGCAGCATAGAATAAAGTACTTATCACTTACCACTTACCACGGTACCTAATGGTTATTTACTACATACATTACACATACGATAATAATATAATTCCTATCACGATATTACTTTTAAAAATCTACTCTTACTTATAATATTACCTGCACAACCTTTCTCACTGCCAAGGGTCACTGGTAGAGATCTCTTATAGAGATAAGTGTTTCCTTGTCCACTATGTTTCTGTTTTCTACGTATTGTATAACTTTTGGTACAAAATAAATTAAAAAAAAAAAAAAAAAATTAAATATTGCAGTGTTGACGATTCCTGTACTTTTTTATTTACTAGCTGATGCCCGCGACTTCGTCCGCGTGGATTGAGGTTTTTCTGTTCTCGCGGGAACTCTTTAATTTTCCGAGATAAAAATTAGCCTATGTGCTATTCCAGACTTTAACTATCTCTGTGCCAAATTTCATCCAGATCCGTTCAGCCGTTGGAGCGTGATTGACTAACAAACATCCATACATCCATACATCCATCCAAACTTTCGCATTTACAATATTTATTTGTTACTCCACTACCAAAAGTTGACAGCCCCTCTAGTGTAAAAGAACTTAGACCAATTAGTATCCTGCCATGCCTCTCTAAGGTATTGGAAAAGGTGGTGAGCGCACAGATGACCGATTATTTAGAGGGAAATAGTATAATACCGATGCATCAGTCTGGTTTCCGTAAAGGCCATAGCACAACAACTGCAGTTCTTGATGTGGTGGACAATATCTTAGCAGCACAGGATCAGGGTAAGGGTACTACTCTTGTTCTTCTGGACTTTTCCCGTGCTTTTGACTCCATAAGTGTTGATCTCTTGTTATCCAAGCTCTCTTTCTATGGTTTTATTGTTGAGGCAGTAAAGTGGTTTCATAGTTACCTCAGTAACAGAGCACAATATGTTAAAGTGGCTAAGAATGATGGTAGCCAAAAGTTATCTTCCATATTGCCGGTTACAAGAGGTGTACCTCAAGGATCAGTCCTCGGCCCATTGCTCTTCTCAATATACAGTGCAGATGTCACCTCCAAAATCTTGCATTGCAAGTATCACTTGTATGCAGATGATTTGCAGTTATATTATTCATATAGTCCTCAGGAAGCTCCAGAAGCTGAAATTAAAATAAATGCAGATTTAAAACGAATAGTGCAATGGGCAAATACAAACTCGCTGATTCTAAATCCAATTAAATCCAAATATATGATTCTGGGTACCAAGAAGGCATTAGAAAAAATTGATACACAACAACAAAAAATTAAAATAAATAATAATGATATTGAGAGGGTTTATGAAGCACGAAATCTTGGTATCATATTTGAGCCACACTTACATTTTGAAAAGCATTTACTTGATGTAACTAGGAGTTGCTTCTATAGGTTAAAAATATTATATCGGATTCGTGCTTACCTTACTGTAGAAATGAGAATGCAGCTATGTGAGTCTTTGGTGCTATCAAAGTTGAATTATGCAGATGCAGTTTATGGACCTTGCCTGCTAGGTCGATCGAAAAAACTGATACAGCGGGTACAAAATGCGTGTATGCGGTTCTGTTTTCCTATAGCACCGAGATCGCATATCAGCCCTCATATTAACCTAGCTAAGTTATTAAATATGACCTCTCGACGTGAGTTGCATTTTGCTTCCCTTCTATTTGGTATTGTATTGACAGGGAAGCCAAAATATTTGTATACAAAACTCAAGTGGCTAGGGGATCAAAATCCATTTAACACGCGGGCAACATTTCGGCGTATGGCTATGCCCCATTATAGGACTGCTGCTTTCAGGGGGAGTTTCAGATTTGCAGCGAGTAAATGCTGGAACTCTTTACCGCCGCCATTACGTAGTCTGAAGACAGTAAATGCTTTTAAATCAAGATATAAAGCACATATTCTTGCAACACAAATAGCGTAAACATATTATCTGCAAATCATAAATACATCTTGAGTTTATTTGTTTTTTATTTGTTTTTATTTGTTTTTTATTTTTATTTTTTATTTCATTCAATGTATTATCAATTTAATTTTAGACACTTAATTTTAAAGCATTCCCTGTTTAGATTTGATTGGTTATATGGATAGTAGTAGTGAAGGTTTAGTATGATAAGCACTAATTAAGTTGGTTTTTTAAGCAAATCTATTTATTAAGATAAGTTTTTTATTTTTCTTTTTGATTTTAAATATTTTATTTGTTTACATTTACTAGCTTGTAATATACAGCGATGGTCCGTGACGTCTCGGCCCTTGGGCCCCTCCTGAAAATCAGCGTTGCGGTATGTTAGGTGGGTACATACCTACCTTTCGTGCTGTGGCACAGGCTGAGGAGGTGGCCCATTGACCACATTTACTTTTTAAGTATGTACACAGTACATATGTACTGCATTTAATTAATTTGTTGTGCTACTGATTAATTTGTAAACTGTTGGTCAATAAAAATTTATTTATTTTATTTATTTATTTGAGTTGTAAGAAGCTTTGTTATCGATAATGAGCCCAAAAATATTTTTTTTTGGAATTTTGGCTGCATCACACCGAAACTACTGAACGGATATTTTGAATGCATCCTTGGCACACTTATTCTCGTATAGCTAACACTCTGCGTCAACATAATATTCTTATCCTGCAAAACAATTGGGATCCTTCGGGATAGGGGATGAAAGTTAGTAAAGCATATATGTCCTAACCGGGTGACATGCCAATTATTTTATTGTTCATGTTAAGTAAATGCAAATAAATAAATCTGAAGTTTTGGTCTAGGTAAAATACCACTTTAATTTTTTTAAGAATTTTCTGGAGTGATCAAAGAGCTTACTGTAAAACACTGTCCTACATTGGCCGTACATTTTGGGACGGATTAGAGTTGCGTACTTATACCTACCTACTTCAGCTGGACTATTTTGTTCAGTTCGCAATCATGTTCCGTGATCACAGTTGGATCATTATCATGGATCCACGACACTTATCCATGTGCATGATCCAGTATAAAGTCTGTTCCAATAGCGACGATCTATTGTTTCAACTTCTTTAACGTCTGATCACGTCATCTTATCTGTCACTTGACCAATAGTGATGGGAGTATTGAAAGACGACAAGTTTGAAGATATTCTCACCCATCATTGGTCGAATGGCAGATGAGATTACGTGACCAGACTATAAAGAGGTCGAAAAACTAGATCATCCCTATTGGAAAACATTTTACGATTAGGCTATAAGTAACCGCTGCTATCAAAGGTCTCCGATCATTGTGTCGGAACACAAATAGAGGACAAACATTTAAAAAAAAAACAGCTGCTACGCAATTTTTTTAAGTTTACAACGATCATAGGGCTATTGTCTAAGCAAATCGTAATCATTTGACAGCTTAAAACGTATTACTCGGCATACATTCTTTTTGACGTGCAGGAATCTATGATCTCCATTATCCGTCTGACAAACGATTAGGTACGATTTCCTTGCACAGTCGGGGGGGCAGGATCCCGCGATAATAGATGGATTATGATCATGGATCCACGACAGTCTTGTATGATTGTATGTTATGTTGTAAGGTCGGCCGTGCGACCGACACAACAATGGGGATCATGTCAGATTAGAAACACTCTTTCTCCGTTGCGCAACGACACTTTTCATTTCATTGTTTCGTGTAGTGAATAGCGGGCTTTATTACTCTTCGGAATTTAATTAAAATTATTAACTACTGTTTTGATATTAAAGAGATATTGATAACGTTTAATACTTAATTGATATTGATAGAAATACTTTGTGAAATTGAGTAGTGAAGCTTTAGCGAACGGCGAAAACACAGTTCAGTTAAAAAGCTCAGGGCATCGGCGAGTGAAATTCTTCACCGTTTCCGAATCAAAGAATTGATGATGATAATGTTTTTATCGAGAAAATTGTATCCAAGCGTAATATCTTATGCAGTCCATCGATATATATGTAGGTATGTGTAAATTAAGGTCGTTGATACAGTCACGTAAAAGATTATACCTAAATCTAAAAAAAACACCTATGGAAAACCCGAGAATCGAATCGCCCTTAAAAGCGTGAACTGAATATTTTTATTCAGACCTATTCAAAAGGCACGAAAGTTCAATTCAAAGTTCATTTAAGTTCCTTTTATGTTTGACCCTATAAAAAAACTAATAATATTAAATATTAATAATCCACAAACATAATATTTGAAAAAAATGCCTAGCTATGATAGTATGAACCCATATGAACCCTATAAGAACCTATGTACCAAAATTTCATCTTCCAAACAAAGTTCCAAACAATGTCGAGGATTGTTTAATCTATGCTTGACGTGTAAATATTATCTGTAGCTCGCGTCACGGGCCACGCATAGTAAAAATAGTACTTCCTGCATTGTAAAACTAAGCAGATATGGGTACTACTATTGTTTGTCGATTGTACAAATACATTTCGTATTATCACGATTTATGTTGTTATTTTTTGGAATGTCTTGAGATAATAACCACGGAAGTAATTAATTTGCTATTGTAGTTACTAATTACAGTGCTAATTAACACATTCCATGCTTATATTGTATCTAAATGCGAAAGAGTGTCTTTTTATCTGTTACTTTGCACGGCCCATCTGTTAAACTGATAATTTATTTTACTGACTTAACTAAGGTTTGGTGGAGACTACTACTACTACGTACAGAGACAACCTGTCCGCATTTTATCTCGGAAAACAAAAGCAATTGGGATTTGTCGAAAACCCAAATCCACGCCATGAAATTGCGGGCATCATCTAGTGTTTTTAATAATATTCATACGATATTTTGTTGCAAAATAAATGCTTCGCAAAGGACTTTCGTTGAAGAATAATATTTTTTAGCTATTGTACTGCTTCTTCTCGGTAGGAAAAGCGATCCGTAGCACCTAAAAACTAACTAACAAAATTTGTATAACTGAGTTATCAAAACAAAAGTTTTTCAGTATTATGTAGAGAAGTTCCCTTATGAGATGTTTAAGAAGTATTCTCATTAACCCGGTATATTCATGGTTATTATTAATTAATTATTTATTTTACATGTTTACAGAGTCATTTTGTTTTGGTGTAAACATGAACTCTATCGAGTTTTACTATAGAGTATTGAGGTTAATTCAGTCGAGTTCAAGTGGTAATGCAAAGGTCGATGAAATCTAGGTTGTTGGCTGTTGCCCATCACTAGATCATGAGTCAAATCACTCAACGCTATATAACGGGTATCTGATAACGTTGATTTCGCCCAATTACCTACGTCATGTACGTTAAGTAAGTGTTAAAATATACTATGAATGAATGGGTACAACCGTTTAACACCAGTGAGCTTTGAAGGAAGCCGTGATTATCGACATTTCGGTGTAAACATAAACTCTATCGAGTTTTACTATAGAGTATTGAGGTTAGTTCCGTCGAGTTCAAGTGGTAATTCAAAGGTCGATGAAATCTAGGTTGTTGGCTGCTGGCCATCACTAGATCATGAGTCAAATAACTCAACACTAGATAACGGGTAGATGATAACGTTGATTTCGCCCAATTACGTCATGTACGCTAAGCGCGTGTTAATCTACTGAATGAATTGGGACAACCGTTTACAGTGAGGTTTGAAGGATGCTATGATTATCGACTGATCAATGGTAAATAGAGGCAAGAGATTCAGGGACCGGACTTTTAAAGGTAGTGAATAGGGACTCTGAGTAGGTAAAGGTGTTAGGTAGTAAGATAGTTATATCCCGGGGAAGGACATAGGCTACTTTTTATCCCAGAAAATCAAACAGTTCGCACGGGATTTTAAAAGAAACATAAAGTCTGCACTAATAAAATGAAATAAAACTTGACAAGTAGCAGACATTTGTGATTCGTGAATCACTGGCATGCGATGTCCTTACAATAATGATTATATTATTAATCCTTCTAATGTGATGTCACTGCTAAGGTCGCCTGGCGCCGCCAGATAATAAATATTTAACTTTTTGCCATATTTTTTGTGTGATTAATGTTGATTGAAACAAGATCAATAGTAGATTAGTAGCCAAGGGCTGTAAGGCATCAATTGCAGCCCGAGATATTTAGGCGCACGAGCACAACGAGGGCGCCTATAGTTCGAGGGTGCAATTGATGCTTACACCCGAGCTAACTACTCTGCTTTACATCTCGATTGTGAGGTAAGTAGGTCCTTATTTCCCCCAAATGGAGCTAGAAGGTGACCAATTAGCGCTCGAGGGTAATAATGTAGCTAGAAAAGCCCTAGGGCGGTAAGTAATTAAAAAAAAAACTCTTCACTCTTTCAAAAAGTTCGCGTACATCTAACCATCATACTTTTTTAATTACTTACCGCCCGAGGGCTTTTCTAGCTACATTATTACCCTAGAGCGCTAATTGGTCACCTACAAGCTCCATTTGGGGGTAATAAGGACCTACTTACCGAATATGAGAGATGTAAAAAATGTAAATATCTACCACTACAGCCCATTAACGTACCACTGCTGAGCACAGGCCTCCACTCTCATAGGAGAGAGGGAATTAGAGCTTAGACCCACCACGCTGCTCCAATGCGGGTTGGCGGGCTTTTAACGACTATTATCATGTTAGTGATGATAACCGGGAGCGACGGCTTAACGTGCTCTCCGAGGCACGGGGGTGAAACACCGCCAACTTCCTAACTCCGGGCTAGTAGTGCTAGTATTGAGAATTCCTAGTCAGAAAAACCCAATACTTAATCATGGCCCGACCCGGGACTCGAACCCGGGACCTCGTCGGCCGCAGTCGAACATGCCAACCACTAGACCAACGAGGCAGAGGAGGTGTAAATATCTATCTAAATCGTTAAATTTTTCACGAAATCTTTCCTGAAACGAGCTTAGTTTGTCAACTCTACGTAGAATTCGAATGTATGTATTGTAGTGTACTTGCATGACTCTCTAGATCTCATTTTACTTGGTGATAAGAAGTTGTTTTGAGCACAATATAATATGTGTGTTGTAGCGACTAAATATATGTAAATATATACCTAAAATGTACCTATATTTACTTTGGTTCCCTCATATAGAACACGTGCGGAATCGATTTACATTTTGCCAGATGGTTTATACGCAGAACATTTGTGTTATTCTAGCACTTAATTATACTAATATTATAAATGCGAAAGTGTGTTTGTTTGTTGGTTTGTTGGTTTGTCCTTCAATCACGCCGCAACGGAGCAACGGATCGCCGTGATTTTTGGCATGGGTATATTTGAGGACCTGGAGAATGACAAAGGGCTAATTTTTATCCCGGAAAATTAAAGAGTTCCCGCGGGAATAAAAAAACTTAAACCACGCGGACAAAGTCGCAGGCATCAGCTAGTTAGTACTAATAGCTTAGTGCGGGTATTTAATTATTTACCAAGCCGTCCTGTTAGGTTTAATCCTGTAGGAAGTTGGGAACGTAGCGTAGGTATATCCCTTACTAGGTTTTCTTACACCACCACAAGCTAGCCCTGGACTGCGATCTCACCTCAAGTGATAATTGCTAGGAGTATAGCATTAGCCTAGTATTAGCCTAATAGGCTTCTACACGGCATCGTACCGCAGTTCTATATTTCACCGGCTTTCATTTTTAGGGTTCCGTAGCCAAATTTGGCAAAAACGGAACCCTTATAGATTCGTCATGTCTGTCTGTCTGTCTGTCTGTCTGTCTGTCTGTCTGTCTGTCTGTCCGTCCATATGTCACAGCCACTTTTTTCCGAAACTATAAGAACTATACTGTTGAAACTTGGTAAGTAGATGTATTCTGTGAACCGCATTAAGATTTTCACACAAAAATAGAAAAAAAAACAATAAATTTTGGGGGTCCCCATACTTAGAACTGAAACTCAAAAATTTTTTTTTCATCAAACCCATACGTGTGGGGTATCTATGGATAGGTCTTCAAAAATGATATTGAGGTTTCTAATATCATTTTTTTCTAAACTGAATAGCTTGCGCGAGAGACACTTCCAAAGTGGTAAAATGTTGGTCCCCCCCCCCGTAACTTCTAAAATAAGAGAATAATAAAACTAAAAAAAATATATGATGTACATTACCATGCAAACTTCCACCGAAAATTGGTTTGAACGAGATCTAGTAAGTAGTTTTTTTTTAATAATTTAAAACTTACTACAGGTTTGTACGGAACCCTCGGTGCGCGAGTCCGACTCGCACTTGGCCGGTTTTTTGATAGAGGAAAGGTGACTTCAAGCATTTTCCTGTGTTAAATCCACATTTCGAAAGCTTGCAGTCGGTTATAGTTCCTTCTTCCTTCCTTCCTTTTTGAGAAGTAGGTATGATATAGGTAGTTAATAGTAAGAAAGTTGGAGTGGAACGATCAATACATCAACAAATGTAGCCGGGGCGGCGGTGAAATGTTATGGCATGTTGTTTGTTTGTGCAGCGTCGATAAGTGCTTATTGTTGATCGCCTGCTAGACAAATGGATACCGAGATTTTGTTTTGATTTCATTAGCCGTCGTTGAAAGGAAGAAACTGATGATTTAAAGGGGCTTGAATGTTTTTGTATAGAGCCTATCTACCGGACTATCTACCGTTCCGACATTTTTTTTTTCGAAAAAATATTACAACTTGTTTAATAACTTACTTAATATTATAATCACAGATTTTTTTAATTTCTCCTACTCTATGCGCTGTTGCCTAACTGCCTCGTTGGTCTATGGTTAGCATGTTCGACTGCGGCCGACGAGGTCCCGGGTTCCAGTCCCGGGTGGGGCATAATTATGTGTTGGGTATTTCTGACTAGAAATTCTCAGTACTAGCCCGGAGTTAGGAAGTTGGCGGTGTTTTACCCCCGTGCCTTAGAGAGCACGTTAAGCTATCGGTCCCGGTTATTTATTATCACTAACATGATGATAGTCATTAAAGCACGTTAACCCGCATTGGAGCAGCGTGGTGGGTCTAATTTTTTTATTTTTTTTTTATTGGTGATAAGCTTGCGCTTGACGACAATCATGCTTAGTGCAAAGCAATGATGAGGTCTAGGTTGGAACGCGCTTGCCTAGAAGATGCCTATTCACTCTTGCCTTGAAGGTACTTAAGTTATAAGTGGCAGGAAACACGTGCGCTGGGAGGGTGTTCCACACCCTAGCGGTTCGTATCAGAAACGTCGAGCAAAAACGTTTAAGCTCTAAATCCCTCTCTCCTATGACCGTGGATGCCTGTGCCCAGCAGTGGGACGTTGATGGGCTGTAGTGAATGGATGGATAGTGGGTACCACAGATCAGAGATGGATACACTCATAAGAAAGTTCTGTATGTTTAGTAGGCCTAGGCACTGTAGTCGTGAACTGATGATGTCCTCCCGACCGAATTTCGGCCACGGCGGCCTATCTCCAGAGAGATAAGCCATCTGCGCGGGAGATATTTTAGTGCACAAGTGTGTGCACATGCACAGGTGCACTCTCTGTTCCTTTACTCTCATAACCCGATGGGACGGTAAATCCGACACGACCGGTGAGAGGTCAGGCGCAGGACCGACGGCTTTACGTGCTCTCCGAGGCACCGGGGTGAAACACCGCCAACTTCCTATCTCCGGGCTAGTACTGAGAATTTTTTATGGCTTTTTTTTTATGGCCGACCCGGGACTCGAACCCGGGACCTCGTCGGCCGCAGTCGAACATGCTAACCACTAGACCGACAAGGCAAGTCGTGAACTATGCTGTATGTGATCGATCGATGGTGTCCGCTGACCACACGTCGCGTAGAGTACCTACCTAAGGCCGTCAGAGCTTTCTATTTCGGTGTGATGCCTATATTTGAAGCCTATTCTAACATTTAAGTATGTTTTTTTGTTTTTTTTTACTAAAAACAAAAAAAAATATGTTTTTTTTTCGGCGTGTATTTTTTGTACCTAAATATAATTAGTAGGTACCTAATCGTTTTTATCTATTCTTTAATAATGATTTGTTTGTATCCTAACTGTAGAAGTCAATAAGTAAAGACACTAAAAAGTTTTCAATAACGAAAAAAAAAATAGAATTTTTAAGTCGTACAAAAGTTGTTCAGTATTACATACAGCAGTTACCTGAAAAGGTATACGTAGTTAGTATTTTAAAATTAATCCTATACCTACTATAGATAGGTAAAGGCATCGTGCCTTTACGAATAAAAAGTTTTCTACAAGTGCTACTATAATTACCTAATTTGCTTCACAAAACCGCACAAACGGTTGCTCAATTAAGCAAAATTAAAACGTCAACATGGGTTCGTGAATTCGTGATAATCCAGCCATTTACAATTAAAATGGCCGGTCGTAGCTGCGTATTCGACACGCTTCATTGAGCCCCGTTACATGGAAATTAGCTGGGTTTCCAATCGCTATATTAGGATACATTTATTGTATGCTTACGGAAGCTATCATAATTGAGACATAGGGTCCTAGAACACAGTACTAAGCACGAAAGTTGTACCTAGTAATCACATAGCTACAAAAATAAATTAAGAATTTTAAAAAATCCCTGACACGTGTTCTGTTTAAAAACATTTACTCAAAAAACACAAATGGTTCACTAACATTGAGAATAGGGATGATGACAACTCAATCAAATCAGCAACTCTTTATCAAACTTAAAATCGCGCTTTTAGTATGGAAGTTGTATGAAATGCACAGTTGTTACGTCATAAAATTTCAACGCACTGTTTTCTTTAGTCTTAGATATTTTAAACTAACCGAGGATGTCAATTTTAGGCTAATCTCTGTGGAGATTGACCGCCGCGCCGTGAGATTCGTTCGGGATCGGGAGGACATTATTAGACACTCTTTCTATTTTAGTTCGAAATAAGCCTTGAGGGAATCAACACTACGGATCTTTCAGACTTGTAAGTAGATATTGGTTGTAAATTGAAGACAAGGCCGAGCCTTTGTAGGATGCTCATTGCTGATCTTAGGAATTAGGATGCATCATGCACTTGCCTCCCACTCTTAAACTCACGTTAAAAACCAAGGTATTAACTTACGTTATAATTTATACCTAACTAATACCTAATATATTATTTTACTTTAAAAATAAGTCTTATATCATTAAAAAACATTTTTTAAGCAAGCTTTTATTGTCCGCCATATTGAATTTAACGTGACGTATTTTTGTTTTTTTTTTAGAAATTCTTTTCAGCAAACCCTTTTTATTGATACCCATATCATGGGGGTGCATAAAATATAGCTATAATAGGTATTATGCAAGTCCGCCATCTTTGGGAGTTCGCCATATTGGATTTAGAATGACGTCATTTAGCTACCCATGCATTGTCGTCCAAGCTCATTACTGTTGCTCAAAATGCAGTTGCAAGATTTGACCTGAACAAAATCTTGTAAAAACCCGGCTGAGTTTGTTGTGAGCTCAGGCCCAGGGCGCCTATGGAACTTTCGTAGCTTTACTTTTAGGATACCCTAAATTATTATCACTACCACCACGTGTCTGGATAAAGTAACGCATGAATTTAGGTTTTCGAAAATCACATGGGGACTCTTAGGTTTTTCGGGATAAAAAGTAGCTTATCCCGTAATTATGTTCCTTCTACCAAATTTTTCAATTGGTCGTTGACAAAGATTTTGTCAGTAAGACCTATCCTAACTCCATGGTCGTTGAAAGGGTCGCAGACGGAATGTATAGCTTAATTCGCTCTAATCCGATTATAGCGAATTATATAAGCTTCTTGTTCCTTGATTATCATGTACTTCCGCAAAGTTTAAAACGCCTGTTTCTATCCAAAAGACAAAGCTTTGATAGGAGCTTTAACGCACTCGAAGGTCAAATAATATTACTCTTTAACAGCTCTACTCAAATAAAACATGTGAAGTCGAATAAAATAGGGTAAAAGTAGGTAAAACGACCAAACCAACCGAAAAGTCTGACTCACCAAACAAACTTAACTTTCCACCGCGTTTAAATTAAAACAATTAACATCTTGTTCATATCCATTCTTTAATTTATCTCTCATTGCGTTCATTTCCGCCGCCACAGCCCTCTCTCTTACACATTAACCACGATGCTTGTGTTGGAAAGAGTAGGATATATTGAATGAATGGTTCGTTCATTCACATTGACTCTGAGGTCAATCAGGAATCAAGTATGGCTGAGATAAATTAAGGCCAAGTGCTGAGAAATAGTTATTTGTTAGACAAGAGTGAAAAGTTGTTTTTTAACCGCGTGCTCAATTTTGATGACCGAGCAAGCGAAGGATTCTAACTCAGCGAGGAAATGAGGTTACGAGTGTGAGTTTTTAACAAATTAAAAACGGTTGTATGGACATTCGGCACCATAGAGGTAGAAGTAAATAGGTTTTAATGATGTTTTGAATTCACAAACTTCATAGACGAGTGATATTTACTAACGTGCACACGATGTTCTAAATTCAATTTACTTTATCCTCAAGAGGATAATAACGGCTTTTACATTCAGATATCAAAGAGTAAAAATACTCTTTCCGAGATGGTGGGACGAAAATGTATTTATTTGCTTGTTGAATAAACATATTAAGCTCTATTTAGGGTTCCGTAACTAGTAAATGAGGAACCCATGGGTCACCTCAATACTATTTTCAGATCAGGTAGGTAAAGGGCTTATTATGAATCAATGTAATCATTTAAGTAATTAACAGCCTAAAACGTATTAGGTACATGGATTAAATTTGACGTGCACCTTACACAATCGGGGGTACCTAAGTGAAATGATTTATTTCACGTAGGACAAGTTGTGTAGATAATATTATGTCAAGACTCTGCCACCGCGACCGGTTTGGAAACTTTTTTCCGACGTTCTACTGGGAGAGCTCAGCAAGAAAACTGAGAAACGGCTGAGTTTCTTGGTAGGCCCAGATTTTAGACCTCTATATTTTTAAGCAATGGTTTTTAAATCTCCGTGGCGCAGTGTTGAGTGCTGTTGTCTTAAAGTGCGGCGGTCCCGGGTTCGATTCCCGGGCTGGGTCAATTTTGGGAATTTATAATTTCTGATTTTTCCCTGGTCTGGAGGCATACCACCATCGATTAAATCAGTATTGTTTTAATATTGTTGATGTTCGTGTTTTAGAATTATAGTCCTTATTTTAGGGACGTCAAGGTACGTGAGATAAAACTGTCATTTAGAAGTAATACTGCTTTAAGCGATGGTAGTAACCCCCCTGGCCTGGCTTCGGCCGTGGCTAGTTACCACTCTACCGGCAAAGACTTAGAGACATTAGAGAAGATTTAGCGTGCCGGTACGATGCCGTGTAGAAATTGAATAGGGGTATGGGTTTAATATAACTGCCATGCCCCTAACAGGTTTGCCCGCTACCATCTTAGACTGCATCATCACTTACCACCAGGTGAGATCGCAGTCAAGGGCTAACTAGCAGCGGAATAAAAAAAAAAAATTAGGTGCTTTTAATTCAATTAAGTCACGTTCTTTCTTTTATTCGGCTTTATAAAGTCGATTGTTAAGGTCGTGTGACGTCACACGACCGTAATGCAAGCACAACTTTAAAGTTCCATAACTTTTTCATTTATTGAGATATTTTAATGATTCTTTCATATTTTTGTTTTATTTTGTCTTAATTTTCATAATAAATTAAAAAAAAATGGAAACTTCTCCGTTATTGGTAAACGACCTTTAAATCATCGAATATTAATATCGTCACGAGATAAACTCAATGATTCATTGAGTCACGCGATCTACGATAGAGCTACTCGTACCAACCAACCGGTTGTCTGATACCTACCATATACCTACCTACTATTCGTTAGCTATGGTAACCTTGACCTGGTAAGGCTGCGACTGCCCCGGATGTAGTCGTTAACCAAACGGAATCGAGACGTCACCACGCTATATGAGTAATCTTAGGTTTTTATTGAAGTGAAAACTTCTTTAGCAGCGTTGAGCACTTTTTGGTAGGGGGTAAACTTGTGGATTCGCGTCACCGACATGCTCGCTTTGTTACTTTGCGTTGTTGAAGACAACTAAGTACATTCGTAATTAAACTTTAATGCCTTAGTTTTAAGGTTTATAAATAGTAGGTATACATAAGTATATAATTTAATTATTTAATTTTAAATATTCGTTTTCACCTACAGCAGGGCTAGCATGGGCCGAAAATAAAAAAAATTATCCCCCGATTTTATCCACTGACAAGGGATAAAATTAACTTATCAACTTCTCAGAGCACGGCAACAGGGGAGAGGAGAAGTTTATCCCCGTTTGACATTTCACGGGGACTCGAGGGACTAGGTATTTATCCACCGTTATTTAGCGTTTTTATTTATTTATTTAGGAAAAAATTTTTTATCCTTTCCTCGGGGAGAAAATTGTCTCGGCCCATGCTAGGGGGGCTGAAGTGACGACACAATTGGCAGTCCCTATGACTTGCTTGACTAGTTTGCTTTTTATTCCATAGCCTAGTAGAAAAGTCGTTCGGACTTCGGGCTTCTTGTTCTGCCTCTAGTGGGAGATTTTCTTATTTGTATGGAACTGTCAAGCGCTTGACAGCTGACGCTCGATCAATCTATACTTCCATACTAATAGTAATACCTATTATAAATGCGAAAGTGTGTCTGTCTGTCTATCTGTCGGTCTGTTACGCTTTTCAACCGATTTTGGCGTATTCCGGAAAATTAAGGAGTTCCCGTTTATTTCCCGAATAAAAAAATCATATTCCGAGCGGACGATGCATAGTGCAAAAAAACAAAATTATAAACGGACGGACCTATAATTTAGCCGTAGCATGAAATATTTAAAACAGCAATGATATCACGCTTGGGAATCGAACCCGGAACTCAAATTTTAATAAGCATACGACGTCACCGGAACCTGTCCGAGTGATTGCGCTGACTTCCAAATGTCATTGTATTATTGCAAGTTGTACTTATAATATGTATGTATAGAGTATAGACTCAGACAATTTAATAGTGAATCTGTATAGATTCACTATTTTATATTCTACTAGCTGATGCCCGTGACTTCGTCCGCGTGGATTGAGGTTTTTCGGTTCCCGCGGGAACTTTTTAATTTTCCGGGATAAAAAGTAGCCTATGTGCTATTCCAGACTATAATCTATCTCTGTGCCAAATTTCATCCAGATCCGTTCATCCGTTGGAGCGTGATTGAGTAATAAACATACATCCATACATCCATCCATCCAAACTTTCGCATAATTTATAATATTTATTAATATCATACCTAAATTGACCTAATTATGCGGAAGTATTCTAGACTATAATCTAGCTCTGTGCCTTTCATCCTGATCCGGTTAGCCGTTCTCTCGTGATCGAGTAACAAACATCCATCCATCCATACATCTATCCATCCATCCAAACTTTCGCATTTATTAACCGACTTCCAATAAAGGAAGAGGTTTTCATAGATAATATTAGCATGATCCGCACGTCAAGGTACATCTTATGTCGTGAAACTGGGGTCATACCTATACTGCCGATGTTTCATACCTATACTGCCGATGTTTCATTATTGTTGACTTTCGTGTTTTAGAAGCAATTAATTCGTAATTTTTGTAAAAAATAAAAAATAAAAAACGAAATTGTAGATCTGAATACGCTCTACAAGTTTGATAATAGACATTTTTTCGATATCTTTCACGAGAAAAAAGAAAATAGCAAAAACTAATTTCACTACCTAAATTTATGATTTTTTGGATTATCTCGTTAAAGATGAACGATAGGTGAAAAATGTATAGGACCTTAATTATAGATCGTAAAAAAAGAAACAAAAAAGTATTATATCAAAATGTTCGTATTTTAACGGAGAACCAAGTTATTGTGAAAAAACTGAATTTTACCCTTTTTTCAAGATGGCGGAAAATGCACAGGAAATCTTGGTCGACAATTTGTTCTAGGCCTCACGTAATATCCAGAATTTTGCTTTCTCAGTTCACATGCATTTCTAACCCGTTTTTTCCGACGTAATGACTGTATTATAAGTATTGCTTCAAGCGTTGGCAGTATGGCCCCGCTGATTTTGCAAAGTCTGTAACTTTAAACACGGCAGACTCTGCGTCGCCTGCTTCAAGTTTCAACAGCTGTGTCCATAAAGGTACATGACACTGACTGGTTAATCAGGTATTTGTCCTTTCTCTGTCTACGGGTTTGCTTCCATGTTCCACGTTGGCCGTCGATTTTTTTTTCACGGCCGATCGGTTTTTGTGTCTGGATATATGCTAACTTTCGAAAATTTTTACAGCTACATATAAGTACACTATACGTACATAGTATATACCACTGAATCTATACTACCTAATATTATAAATGCGAAAGTTTGGATGGAAGGATGGATGGATGGATTACTAAATCACGCCAGAACGGCTGACCGGATCTGATTGAAATTTGGGACAGCGATAGGTTATAGTCTGGAATAACACGTTGGCTACTTTTTATCCCGAAAAGTTAAAGAGTTCCCGCGGGAACCATAAAACCTCAATCCACGCGGGCGAAGTCGCGGGCATCAGCTTACATCTGACGTAGAAATCCGCTAAGAAAAAATTTTCGAAAATTCAACCCCTGACGGGGTAAAATAGGGGTTGTGAGTTTGTATGAAAGTCCGTTATTTTTCATGTTATAATATCCATGAAACTTGGTATTTGAGCTACTGGTTTAAAATGAAGAAATACTTACGTGTTTCGCTATTTTTGAAAGTTTGTAAGAAACTCCAACCCTCCAATTGTCTCGAGGACCAGCGGTTTAGGCTGTGCGTTGATATATCAGACAGGCAGTCAATCAGGACTTTGAATTTTATGTAGATAATAATCGTCTACTTTTGATCCTGGAAAATACACCGTTCCATTAACTCTAATAAAGAGTCGCATGCATTATCTAGAATCTAGATTCTAATAACAGTATGTATAATGCTGGATGTAAAGCTACTTATTGGATGGTATTAGATTTAATTTGATCTTAGTTAAGCTTCCACTGAATAGAGCTTTCATGAAGCAGTACGGAGCTTAGGTTTCAGGATGAGACACAAAGATCTTTGTGTTACATCCTGAATAATTATGATCAAGATTAAAGTTATAGGTACCTATTTGGTACATCCATACTAATATTATAAATGCGAAAAGTTTGTCTGTTACCTTATACAGATGAAACGCGGTTTAACTTTTGATTACTTTTAACTCACTTGTTTTGTTAACTTTTACCTAACTTTTTATTACTGAGCTATGACTGTGCTTTTGTTTTTTATACCTGAGTTGTATCCGCATGTTATTAATTGTGAGTATGTACCTACTAGAATCTAGATCCTAGAAGAATGTTCAGCGCCAAATAGGTCGAAATGGCAAGGGTGCTAAGAAATCATATACATAAATGTAAGTAAAGCTGTTGAAAGCTGATGAATAAAATAAAATATACTTATCAATCAATCATCAATTCTTTTACATTTGGATAGAAGCAGGCGTTACTTTGCGGAAGTCCATGATAAGGAATTCGCTATAATCCGCCACATTGCTGGCTTACTGGGCGGTGAATATCGCAAGCTGCAAGTGCAAGATAGGTACACATGGTGGCGATTCTGTACCATGTAGATTTGTCTACTGTGGCGGAAATATATATAGCGAATTGAACAACTAGTCCCTTCATTATAATTCCTTTATTTGTGAATAGAATACATTTGAGTTGGAATAAGTATAAAAACCGGCCAAGTGCGAGTCGGACTCGCGCACCGAGGGTTCCGTACAAACCTGTAGTAAGTTTTAAATTATTAAAAAAAACTACTTACTAGATCTCGTTCAAACCAATTTTCGGTGGAAGTTTGCATGGTAATGTACATCATATATTTTTTTTAGTTTTATCATTCTCTTATTTTAGAAGTTACAGGGGGGGGGACACACATTTTACCACTTTGGAACTGTCTCTCGCGCAAACTATTCAGTTAAGAAAAAAATAATATTAGAAACCTCAATATCATTTTTGAAGACCTATCCATAGATACCCCACACGTATGGGTTTGATGAAAAAAAAATTTTTGAGTTTCAGTTCTAAGTATGGGGACCCCCAAAATTTATTGTTTTTTTTCTATTTTTGTGTGAAAATCTTAATGCGGTTCACAGAATACATCTACTTACCAAGTTTCAACAGTATAGTTCTTATAGTTTCGGAAAAAAATGGCTGTGGCATACGGACGGACACACAGACAGACAGACAGACAGACAGACAGACAGACAGACAGACAGACAGACAGACATGACGAATCTATAAGGGTTCCGTTTTTGCCAAATATGGCTACGGACCCTAAAAAGTGCTCCAATTCTACCACAGTGTGGTGTACAAATATCTTAAAATAGCTTTATTCATCGACATAATAGGTATATGTAGGAACTAGATGGGCCCTTTCATTGAAAAAAATTGGGCGTCCGACCTATGGAGCGTGCTCCACACCTGTATAAGCCTGTCCTTGTCCCCGCCACATCGCTGTCCAACTTTTCAGACTAGATGGCGTTAGTAAAATCGGTCCACATTCGTTGTTCGACAGGGCCCGTCTATGTAAATTGAGGTCGTTGGCTTTATCTGATCTTCTTTTTCTGCATTGTTACAGTGGATAACACCAGAAGAGTGCGAGCTGTACAGTCGAGAGAGGCGACCACCGCTGGTTATCCCCCGGATCACGCAGTATAGACCGCCGCCGCGTAGGGATCCAAGGCCGCAGATACCGTTGTACAACGAGGTAAGTGTCACACGAAAATGCGAGTTGTATATAGCGAGAGGCGACATCTATTGGTCATTCCCCGAATTAAAAAGAACATCGCTTCGCCGCGGAGGGATCCAATCAGCCCCCCAATCATGTAAGAATGACCGATGAAATCGTTAAAAATCTGCGGCAAAGTAAATAAACCATAACAGCATTAAATTCGTTGCCCAGCAGCAGCTCAATTTCGTGTACCCATTCTTATACGTTTAGGTATGTACGATACTCAAACGTATAAGAATGGATACGCGAAATTGAGCTCTAATTCAATGCAGTTATGGTTTATATTACTTTGACGCTGCACCTATACCATTTAATGGACAATTCTTACATAATCGGGGGGCTGATAGGGTCAACACGTCAGTTGACGACCAGTTAGTCGACTTGCCGTCTTTAAAGTTACATAGCTCTTTGAAATTTACCTTTTTTGACGAAATAACAATTAGGTATATGCATGAAAGAAACATGAAGAAACATAATTAAGTACCATAATATGATTTAAATGAAATTTGTTCATTTGTTTCATTTTAGGACCTAGAGAATGAAATAGGTTCTTTTTTATCCCGGATAATTAAGCAGTGCCCGGGGGAATTAAAAAATGTTTGCCACGCGAACGAAGTCGCGGGCATCAGCTAGTATGAAATAATGTAGGTACTTAATAATGACCTTTATAGATCACACAACTTTATAATAAGATAAAAATAATGCTATATGAGCTACTTTATTGATAAGACGGAAAATAGCGGCTCGCCTCTTCGTGGACAAGTCTAAACTATCTTTTAAAAATAAATTGAGGAATTTATAGGTAGGTACTAGTGTACTACCAATAAGAGGTTAAGTAGGTATACCTACCTAGTTAGTTAGTTACTTAGGTACATAAGTAAAACAAATTGGGAGCACGACATCGACAGGAAAACAGGATGTTTTACTCGAGGACATTATAATAATATTATGTTATCGGGAACGTTTACATTCTAGCATAATTTGAGTGGTTATTTATATCGCCTCATAACATTGTATGGCCATGGGTTAATTAGAAGCTGGTATCACGGAATAGGTATATAAGTAGGTACCTACCATCGGACTCTGTGTATGCTCTCTACGCAAGATCAAAGTCAAATTCTCTCCCCACTTAAGTATTAGAATTTAGTAGATGGGTCATTCCGAAGACTTGCCTAGTACCTAGCTGTAGCTCTGTTATATAAAGCCTGCTCCAATCATAATTTATAGTGTCAATAATTGCTTAATAATACCTAAACCTTACAAAAGGCATTGTTAAAAGCACACACAAGGATTGACTCTGCAAAAGCCGTAATTTTAATAATATAAAACACTTATTATCAGAGATATTTTTATAACAACTTACCTGGATTTTTTTCACGTCACTTTCAGACCACTTTGTGGGTAATAGGTTGAACACTTCTGAGATATTATAAACCTTACTTTGTAGAGGTGTTTCTTCTAGTTAGCGCCCCGATGATCTGCCTCGTAGTTTCATAATGTGTTTCCTAATTTTGAGAGGCCGTACCTATGGGCCCCACGGCCCACCACGCATCTCCACCCACGTCCCCTACCATTCCGTTCGGTATTTGGTGTGACCAGCTTCTTAATATTGCCACACTAATAAATAATTATTCTTTAAATACTGTGTCTTGAAATTTATCTGATCCTATACAAATTATTCAACATTCTTTTTTTAAAAATCATGACAAATTTATGTCAATTTTGCTGCGATAATAGATTTTGGCCAATAGCGTTGAGAGGTCTGATATCGCCGCGCTGTGTTTTCCAGTGCGGTCGGTATTCTATCAACCGGGGACCCCAACGTCTGTCAGATAATATCTTTGAGATATTATGTGCCCCCTCAAAGCAATTGCAACGCAAAAGGCTCGCAGCTTTTCTAGCCATGTCGATTACTTTAGTTCTTCTACGGATCTTCTCATCCGTGAAGACATTCTGAATTCTGACTAGCTTATTTTTTTTTTTTTATTATTCATTTATTTCAGGCAACAAGGCCCATATTATACAATACATAAAATAAAATAATACTTAAAAATAAAAATAAAACAATACAAAATAAAATAAAACTAAGGTAAGGATTGTTTTCTCGCTTCCCTATTAGCGACGGTAGGTATACACTATACCCTCAGGGCAAAAGTCCGCACTGAGGAACACATTTAATTTGCACCGAGCTGGAACTGTGAGTACGTAGGAGTTAAAATAGGTCGTCCTACTCGACTTCAGTTCTTCCAGGTTCATCTGCACTTCTTCAGTTGGTCTTCCATCTGCAGATGTACCATAGCGTTTGTCGTACGTATCCGCGATATACTGGATGACGTCCCCCTTAGATGTTTTGGGGTTCACGCGCGAGACGTAAATCTTCACGTTTGGCATCGCCGCTTTCAAAGTTGAATCAGCTGTAGGCGCTGTACCACGTTTATTTCGGTTCTGCTTCGGTCTACGCCTTTTCTTTTCGACTAAGGTGAAGCCATCAGCGTCACCTTTCTTGTCCTCTAAGATCTGAATAGGCGCAGGACGTGTAGACTTCGGCATGACTTCTTTCCGCTTCCGAGAAACTTCAGCGTAAGTTTTTTGTTGCTGGCATGAAGTAGCAACAGTAGGTGCAGTCACAGGTCGTCGGGCTATTGTTTCCACGCACGTTAACGTGCTTAAACCTATCATTCGCTAAGCGACTTTGGGTATTCTTATTAGGTCTAATGTATTTTAAAACTAAAGTTACGACGGTTTCACAATCATGCGCCCTGTATGACTAGCATGTGCACTACGAGTACAATTATGTCTACCCGTTATCTCTTTCTGTCTACCGAAGCTAACATGGTTGCTTGTTTCGTTACGTCAAAATTAGAGATAAAAGTAATATTTCTTATCTGTGGTATTTTGCTCTACGAACCTTTACATGTCGACTATTTTTTTCTTGTAATATACCGCATTTTGTGCATGTTAGGGTAAATGAAAAATTTGCCGGCAACGACAACATCTCTCTCATTCATTCGCATTTATAATATTAGTATATAAGTAGGTATAGTTATCTATCTATCAGTGCCGTTAGAACCATTCCTTGCCAAGATTTCTTGTCATATAAATAATCCTTAGATATATTGTAATCGGATTTTTCTAGATTAATTTTATTTATTGATCAAAAAACGTTATTAGGTTATGGATAAATGTCCCAAGAAATATTTAGGTGCTTGCCGATACAACAGTGACACTGCATAAGAGGCTATATGACTTGCAAGAAAAGCCAAGCCATATTCGTGAAACAAATCAATCAACCAACAATTAAAAGGAGATGGAACATGAATTGCACATGCTAGAAAGAGAGAGCAGATGATTTGCAAACAGTTTAGTGAGTCTTGAGTAACAAATAATATATCAAAGACATACAAATATGGATGATTGCTTAGTTAAGGGTCAACGCAGACGGCTGACTTTTATATGGGCTCTGACTGTATAATGCTTAAAATATACCTAGCGTGATTAGAATGACAGCTGTTACTTGTGCTTCTTTCTCTTTCTTTCTCTGCTGCAGTCACATTAACCCTTAATTAGTCGCATGGGGTCAAAGCAGTTTCGCATTAAAAAATGTAGCACTTGCAGCTGCCCGAATTTCCCTGCGCCCCCGCTAGCTTCATAACCCGCGTCGAAGTTTGTATTCCAGCAGCGACATAGTCACGGGAGTGGAAGGATGCGTCGCTGCACTCTTGAGCGGTGACTAATTAACAATTTACCAAAAAACCAATCGAAAGTACCAAAAAAATGCACAAAATGCGCAAAGGACATGTCCCAGTTCAGTATGGAGGGTGGTTTTTTATTCTGAGTGTCAATGAACCAGAACCAAACTGCCATCACGTGAAAGAGAAAAAAATATAACATTAAACGCCATATAAATAATAATTTTAGAAAACCCCGTTTTTTTTTAAATTAATTTTGAAAAATATCGTTTGTAGAAAATATTTTTCGATGGATGGCAACACTAAAACTTGGGTTATGCGCATTAGTTGTGATTATTATTATTCCATTTCAATAAACTACCCAGTTTCCACTACATAGTGCATACAACATTAAAAGATTAATAAATATTACTTGAGTATTTGAGTCATTCGTAAAATAATATTACAACAATAAACCACCATTAAAATAGGATAAACAAAACTGACAGTGACATTTGACAATCACCCTATGACATACGTGACCAGACAATCAAGTTTTTTTTTTTACTGTTGATAAGATTCAGACAAAGATCTAAAAAAGCCACAAAATAAAAATATATTTTTCTCCAAATTGGGGTCCTTAAAAAATGTGTAAATTATTCTATAAGCCATATTTATGGGTCTCTATTCACGTGTATTAAAATCATCTTGGTTCATGTTCAAGGCCCAATCTTGGACAAGTCCTTTGTGTGCGATGATCACTCTCAAATATACTGTCAACAGTGTAATAAAAGTGATTCGGATTCCTAAAAATATTCTAAAATTTTAATTTTGATCTCAGTATAAGTACAAATTGTTAATTTTTGATAATTATTTTAATTTAGCTTGTTTTTGTTTAATTACTTAGATATTTAATTCATATTATTCCTTTTAAATATAATAGAATTAATAAAGCACTTTAATAATAAACAAGTTTTATTTACTTATATATTTAATAAATAATGATAATTATTCCTACAATTTGGGGTCACCTGTGACTCGTGCGAGCAGTTATGTAATTTTCTTCGTGCGAGTAATTAAGGGTTAAATACCAGTCAAAATTATGTGTCTAGTGTTTTTTCTCAGCTTTAGTCCCGTTAGTTTGACAGCTGTCATTCTAATCAAGCTATATTTAAAAAATTCTATTAGTGTCCTAAATCAAAGTATCAAGCGATCGGCCTACAAGCATTACTAGTATTGGCTAGTGAGTGCGCTCCATATACAAAAGTAGACGCAGACTTCTTTCCGTAGTCTGTGTTTGCCCTTATTCATATTAAATTATGCGAACATAGGCACAATGTGGTTTGAAAATGGAATTCGCGCCAATGCACGCATCCGGTCTTGAATGAATTGTTGCGAATTTTAATGGTGGCGTTCAATGAAGTCCGTTTCGTTCGAAATATGAATTTGTATTTACCTTGTATTTTACCTAATACATTTTTTTTGTTGGCATCAAATATCAATGTACTTACCAAATAAAATTATTGGTTCTGTTGTTTTCAAAAAGAATGAATACACAATCAATAAATACCACGATATCTACCTATTTATTTACATAAAAATCTCTCCAACTTCTTTGGCTTTACCAGAATATGTTAGGGTTTTTTTTTAATATCTGATTTTGTCTAGGCTGCTCTACCTTGCTTTTAAGTCTGAGACTGTACTCTCTATTATACAACTTTATTTTATTTGCAACTACTAGCGCCATCTATATTACGCGCACTATTTAAGATAACTGAAATAATCGTAAATAGATGGCGCTAATGGTAATAATGATATAAAGTAAATTATGTAGTATTATTTTTCCTGGTGATAATTTAATTAAATAGAAATAGAAATAGAAATTGAAATAGAATAAAGAATAATTTCTGAATTTTTTCTGGTCTGACTGGTGGGATGCTTCGGTCGTGGCTAGGTACCACGTCCTACCGGCAAAAAACCGCCCGGCGACGATTGTGCAATGCTGTGTAGAAACCGATTAGGGGTATGGGTTTAATATAACTGTAATATACCCCTAAATGGTTAGCCTGCTACCATCTCAGACCGTATTATCAGTGACCATCTGGAGAATCGCAGATCGCTACCTTGCACCAGTGCCGTCTTAAGTCTTTTCGGCGCCGGGGTGCAGGGCTCAGCCTGCGCCCTCGTTTTCTTTTACACTGCAGCGTGGCACGTGACCGACGACACACTGCAGTATGAAAGGGGTCCTAGTCAAGCAAGAAAACACAATACCTACACGTAATTTTGAAAATTAATTTATTTATAATTTCTCTAAAATACAAAAATAAAATTAAACTTAAATTACCTATACAAGTTAAACCCAATTATACAAATAAAAAACAAAACTATTCTCCATTCGAGACATTATGTCCATTTTCTGGAATTAAAACTCTAGAAAAGGTACCTACTTCTTCAAAAAAGTGAAGATTTTTAGATGAACCTTCTAAAAATTATACTTTTATTTTAACATGAAAAAGAACATGATGCAAAAACAAAGAAAAGAAGGAACCTATTAGTTGAGAAATCAATAGAATTATCACTATTATTGCGCCTCAGGGCGCGATTCCCAGAGAGACGCAGGTTCAAATCCTGCCGGTTCCGAAATTTTTGATATGTATATGTAAGTAAGTTTAGAATAGAATTATGAGTTAATTACACAGTGATTGTAATGGCGAAAAACACCAGCAATGCAAGTTCCAACTCTCGTTTATATTATTATTTAATTGCTAAATATCTATTTATTGTATGTACATAGGTACATCAAAATGTTTTTCAAAATGCAAATTTTCAAAATCAATTGCAATGTGTCAAAGGTTATACACTCTCTTTGGATTAGAGATTTTGCCGCGCGCGTGTTGTCTATAGGACTTATAATAAAACTGTAACAGGTCCAATTCTGTACATTGAAGATATTTTGAAAAAATTTTTTGGAGGGCTCTCATTATTCGATACTGAAGCCAAATCTGTAATTTTTGTCTGTCTGTCTGTCTGTCTGTATCTTGGCCGCGCATCACGCCTTAAATACTGAATAAATTCAAACGAAACTTGGCACGATTTGAGCCCATACTACGAGGTAGGACATAGGATACTTTTTGTCCCGAAATTCTACCCCCGAAGGGGTGAAATAGGGGTTGAGAGTTTGTATGAAAATCCTTAATTTCTCAAGTTATTGCCATGAAACAGCATTTGGGCTTTCGTTAAAATATGAAGAAGTACGTGTTTCACCATTATAGGGGGATTAACCGTAGGATAGTAATATAGGCTACTTTTTATCCTGGAAAATTAACTGAAAAACTTATTCCACGCGGACGAAGTCGCGGGCATCAGCTATAAAGAATATATATACATACATACATACATAGGCTACTTTATATCCCGGAAAATTAATGAGTTCCCGCGGGAATCGAAAAAACTTAGTCCACGCGGACGAAGTCGCGGGCATCAGCTAGTACTAAATAAAATTGTTATTTGTGTATTATGAAGAATCATTTTAGCTTGCACATCATGAGCGGTATGACAAGCGCCGAAAGCGTAATAAAAGTAAAACAATGATTATTGTTGATGACAATTTTTTTTATATTTAATTTTGCGCATACGTATTTGTCGTAACAAGTAGGTATATTAAACTGTGCAACATGGCGTTAAGTTCAATGAAATATCTAAATATTCAGCGCTCGGCAGGCGCCCCCGGGTAAAGACGGCCCTGCCTTGCACGACAAGGTTTTACTTCATATAATAAATTACTAGCTGATGCCCGCGACTTCGTCCGCGTGGATCGAGGTATTTCGGTTCCCGCGGGAACTCCTTAATTTTCCGGGATAAAAAGTAGCCTGTGTTATTCCAGACTATACCTAATCTATCTCTGTGCCAAATTTCATCCAGATCCGTTCAGCCGTTGGGGCGTGATTGAGTAACAAACATCCACACATCCATACATCCATACATCCATACATCTATACATCCATCCAAACTTTCGCATTTATAATATTTATTTGATATCACCGCTTCGATGACCCTAAAAACTACAATGAAAATTATTACGCAGCGATGAATAATTTTTATTAATAGTAGGTACATTACAGCCCAGGCCGGAAATAAAGCAATTAACGGCTGAGTAATATTAGAAGGACGAGGCGAAGCCGAGGAAGTAATTTTAAAAGAATGAGGCGCCAGCTGATGCCTTTTTAAACAAGGCCGCGTGAATTGCTATTTCGGCCGAACTGTTTATAGTACTTTTCTCTAATTAGCGCGGAAACAATAGACAGAAAGCTTGCCGATAGGTTGCGTTGACTTACCATAACTCACGCTAAAAACCTTGTGCCTATATGGAAATGATGTGATTGCCTATTTTGAGTATTAGCGGCTACCAAATGCCAGAAGAGATATATAATTTTGATGAAATTTGGTATAGGGTTAGTTTGTATCCCGGGGAAGGACATAGGCTACTTTTTATCCCAGAAAATTAAAGAGTTCGCACTGCGCGAATCTAAAAACCTTAATCCACGTGGACGAAGTCGCGGGCATCATAATATAGTACTAAATATAATATTGAAGCCATTTCCGAGCACGTCGGAAAAAAGTTACAAATAAACTTAAATTAAAACTATGAAATATATGAAAATCTAAATTAAAAACTAAACCTATAAGATATCATCCAAACCGCTGCAATGAGGCGACGTGCCCAGAACGCTGGCTGCGTTTAGAATACCTATCTCATGCCGAGGTAATTGCCAGTCCTAATTAATTAAATTAATATTTATTATGAGGTATGATTTGTGATTCACTACATAACTATTATGAAAATAAATAATATTATACCTACTTCGCCTAAAACGGAAACAAAACGGCTGTAGGTACCTGAACCTGCTTACGTAAGGAATATAATAATTTATTATTGGTTTTTCCCTATAGGCACATGACTACTTAGTTTGTTATTTTATTAAAGTTCTACACAAATAGTGTGACTATAGAAGTGAAAACTTATAACTTAGAATTTTAGTATTTAAATTTGGAAATAATATAAAATTTTCAAACGCCAATATAAATACGAATATTTAAAATAATTAAAAAAAAAAAAACGTCACAGCATGTCGGTGTCGCGGACCCATAAGATTTTCCCCTACAAAAAAGTGCTCAACGTGGCTAAAGAAGTTTTCAGGTCCTATATCATAATACGTCACAACACACAGCATGTCGGTGTCGCGAACCCATAAGATTTTCCCCTACCAAAAAGTGCTCAACGCGGCTAAAGAAGTTTTCAGCACATTCTTATACGTTTAGGTATGAACGATACTCTAAAGTCTAACGTATAAGAATGGATACACGAAATTGAGCTCTAATTCAATGCATTTATGGTTTATTTTAATTTGACGACGAACTTAACGTTTTGATCGGCCATTCTTACATGATTGGGGGGTAGAGGCCCAATCGTAATCATTTGAAAGCTCAAAACGCATTACTCGAATTGTTTAAAGAGTTCAAATTAGGTACATGCTTTTTGACATGTAGGCATCTATGAACTCCATAAACAGTTCGAGTTTATACCTAATTTGACAAACGTTTACGATTTCGATTTTCTTACACAAAGAGACTGCAATGTCTGCCAGTGGACGACTAGCGGTCGATGACGACTGTATCCGTTTCCTACGAATGTTCGCATGAATATTTGCTCCATTGAGCGCCCATACAATAATCAGTGCGCGTAATAAACTAAGATAAGGAGGGCGAACGTTTTCTAACGTTCCGACGACCGGCTGATAACAGCGGCTTAGTGACGCGCTTACAATTTAATAATCGACATCGATTATTTATCATTTCAACCCATTGCCGGCACACTAAGGCTGAGATCTATGGAGCGTACTTTGACTTGGCTCAGACTTTACTTAGAGTTAAAACGAGATGGACTTATGTGAGTAACATAAATCTGTCTCGTTTTAACCATGTATTAAGTCTAAGCAAAGTCTAAGTTCGCTCTATGAGTCTATAGATCTCAGCATTAATAATGAGCACAAGTATCCTCTCGGAATGAGAAAGGTTTGGCTATAGTCCACGCTGGCCTAGTGTATAATGGCTCACTTCACATACCTTCGAGAACATTATGAAGAACTCTCGAGCATTCAGGTTTCCTCGCGATGTTTTTCTTCAAACCAATGTCATGGTAATTCATCGATAGTCCGATAGTTATAGAAGGGCACGGCCCTACAGTTGAGTAATCGACTGAAACTTATTAAGCACCAATGACTCCAATGATCTATTGTATTTAAAATGCTAAGTGCTTTGCGGTAGGGCTATGATGCACGCGAATTCCTCCGAGTGGATTCGGGATTTTTTAAGGGACCGGCGACCACCGCTCGCAACTTCTACTCGAACCGCAAATATAAATTTGCCGGTATATTGCTATCCCTATTTGGCTGAAGTCACATGATCGCGTGCAAGCGCGATAGCAATATGAGCGTACAGAATTTGTTATACATTTAGTCTTGTTCCGTGAATACCAAAAATGATGAATGAAAAATTGTTGTGTTTTTAACTTCGTGTTGTTATTCTGTAACTTGACAATATAGGCTATGTTCCTGATCAATTAGTACGTGAGATATCGTTGGTTTTGATATGAAACAAATAAGGAGAAAACATGTCGTTTATGTCGCAAAAACATGCAAAACGCAATGTGCTTACATTTAATTTTGGGAAAGTATTTTGGAAAAATAATTATCCAGGGACCTAGATAAATACAAGTTCAATCTTAATAATCGCATAATATGGAGCAAATATGCTCGAATTACTAATTATTTTGGTATTACGTTGGTATGAGCAATTCACCCTCCGCTGGCACCTTAAGTGCCATAGGTTCTTTTTGATTGTCCGGGATCAATAAGCCTTTATCAGCCTCTGGTATACATCATACAACCTATCTCTATACCAACATTAGTTAAACGTAACCTTTTCACATAGTATAATATGTGAAAGGTTAACAACAAACACTCTTATAGTCCCACAAACTTATCTGACCCGGTGACACATTTAGTGTTGCTAATATGAAATGAAATGAAAAAGAAGAAAAAAGAAAAAGAAAAAAAAACATTTATTGCCAATGTTGCCACACATGCCTTTACCTCAAGGGTATGCTACCCCGGCGCCTCCATCACCACCACCAACAGCAATAAGCTAAACTACCAAGGTGACAGAAGCGCCGGGACAACAGGAGTCATGTGTGGCACAACCTGAAAAAAGGCCCCAACTCAGCATTATGCTGCATGATTTAATGAAATGAAATGATTTATTTCATCTAGGACAACTTGTGCCACTTATGATAAGTCGTAAGAATCTACCACCGGTTCGGAAAGCTGATTCCACTGAGAAGAACCGGCAAGAAACTCAGCAGTTGCTCTTTTCAAAAACAGAAAAATCTTACAATTTGTATATAATATAAAATGCATACGCTACGTAACAAGTAGGTATTACACTGACTTGTGGGTTGCTGGATGCGAAGCCGGTTGCTTCAATGCAACTTTGTCATCTAGAAAATCATCGACACTTTAATAACCTTGACTATAATAATACTATAGTAATAATAAAAATAAAAAAAAAAACAGTCATCAAATTCGTTCAAATTTTGGCCACCGGGGAAGATATTTTGGTGGGACTGTAATTGCGCTTTAGCCTCCATATGGATATTTAAGAAAGCAACCGGGAAGCGGTGATAGCTTAGGGTTTCAGACGTTCAGCTGTCAGGTGTTCAGGTGGCCAAACTCGGGCGGGACTTCGAGCTATTCCAGATATGAGCAAAGCAATTGGGTATTTGACAATAATTGGTCAAATTAATTATTTTTTAGTGATTATTAATAGAGGATCTCCCAAAAGACGAAATCTCAACGTCCCCGTTAGTTATATGTCGAATAGCCGTTTTAAATTATCGATTAAAATAAAAAGATGCGTAAAACTTTGATTCCGTCACAATTCAGTATTTCATACAAAACTATACTTGTGCGCTTCGCCATGGGTACAAATCTAAGTATCTCTATAGGTACAAGTCTAGGTATTAATCTAGATCTGAAATTAAGCTATGATGATGCCTGCGACTTCGTCCACGTGAGTTTCGGTTTTATTATTCCCGCAGGAACTCATTTTTTCGTGATCAAAAATAGCCATGTGACTTACCAGAATTTTCAACGCAAATCCAAAATCCAGAAATCCATGCAAAGAACCACGTTGAACCTTTGCACTCTTTCTCAAACTAACACACACTTTCGCATTCTCAATAATAGCTTGGATTTTTCCTGAAGTAAATAAAAAATCAAATAAACACGCATTCACGCATGACTCTACCGTATAGCGTATACCTACTCTTAAAAGTTACAAATCACGCACCTTTTAAACAACCAGGTCAAACCAATCTTGCTAATAAATTTCATTACAGATGCACCCGACAAATAGGCAATAACTCATTTTGCAACCGCACGTACGCTAAATAATTACGACTACTTGTAACCACGATAAAACATCGATGTCGAAAACTGTAACATTGTTACAACACTACGAAATATCAGTGCCCGCGCGTCGCTTGTATTGCAACGAACGTCGCGTCGGTGCGTCATATGTATTGTGAATTTTACAGTATATTAATTATATTATAATAAACTTTTTGTTTTTCCCTTTGAAATTTGTGTAGTGCAAAACAAAATGGTGACCAGGACCTGTTTAAGTGATTAAAATGTTTCATCTCAAACGGACTAAGACGTGG
Source organism: Erebia ligea (assembly GCA_917051295.2). Taxonomy (NCBI): domain Eukaryota; kingdom Metazoa; phylum Arthropoda; class Insecta; order Lepidoptera; family Nymphalidae; genus Erebia; species Erebia ligea. The sequence goes on from OU785228.1 coordinate 17,631,947, forward strand.
TTTCGTGAGGTACATTATATTATATTCATTTTTTAACATATATATTATTATGTACATATATATCGTTAATATAGCGATGACAGTGTGTCTTGGGACGTAACGTGCATGGATGTAACTTTGAGGGCGTTACACGTCATCATTATTAAGGATTTTAGGCGTATTTTCGTGTAGGTATTTCTATATTAATACTAGCTGAAGCCCGCGACTCCGTCCGCGTGGTGGTATGAAAAATAGTTTACGTCCTATTCTCATACCTACTGAATATACATATGAAATTTCATCAAAATCGGTCAAGCCGTTTCGGAGGAGTACCGTACTCCTCCGAAACGGCAGGTCCTCCAACTAACATTGTGATATGGAAATTTTATATATTAGACTATAAATGCGAAAGTTCGGATGGATGTATGGATATTGGATGGATAGATGTTTGTTATTCAATCACGCCAGCGGCTGAACGGATCTGAATGCAATTTGGCACAGAGATAGATTATAGTCTGGAATATAGGCTACTTTTTATCCCGGAAAATTAAGGGGTTCCCGCGGGAACCAAAAATCCTCAATCTACGCGGTCGTAATCGGCATCAGCTAGTTTTGCAATAAAATATACTAAACTAGAACTAGATGGTGTCCGCGACTTCAGCCATGTGGATTAAAGTTTTCAAATCCCGTGTGAACTCTTTGAATTTTCGGGATAAAAGGTAGCCTTTCCCGACCCCGGGATGCAAGCTATCTTTGTACTTAATTTTATCAAAACGGTTAAACAGATGGGCCGTGATGATGAGATGACAGACAGACGGATTTTGCACATCCAGATTTAAATATAAGTTTTGATTTGCGAATAAGGAACAATGTTTTTATTTTACTTGTATTGTACGGCACTAAAGTGGTAGAGTCACGACATTTCATAAGTGGCACAATTTGTCCTAACTCCTACGTGAAATAAATCATTTCATTTCATTTCCTGAGCAAGACTGTAACGTTCTCTAACTTCGAAGGCGGCACAACAAGTAGCGGAGAGAGCTAAGCTCTGGGCTTACGTTACTAATATTGCTTAAATATTGGGTAGAAGCAGGCGTCTTTTTTTTATCCGCTACAACTTAGCCCTTGACTGCGATATCACCTGATGGTAAGTGATGATGCAGTCTATAATCCGCCAAAGCAGACAAACCTATGTGGTACAGATAGCTTGCGTTATTCACCGCCCAATAATCCAGCAATTCGCACTGGCGCAACACCACACCACACAAATCTTCCAAATTACTCTCAACGTACGTTTCACTCCGACACCGGAGCATCCATAGGAGATTGCATTTGCAATCTAGTAAGGATTATAATTCTGAAACAAGAGCGTCAACAATATTAAAATAATATTGCTGTAAGCGATGGTAGTAAGCCGAAACGAACATTGTTTTACTACGGAGTCCTAAAAACAACCTAAAAACTAATAATTAATTAAAGTATTTGCACATGAGGCGAAATAACTTGTGCATGAATAATATAATATGTATGAGGAAAATCGGCTCTATGGCAGCGTTTCTTATTTAAGTAATGTTATATAAATTTTGGCTTTACCCAATTAATTATTGTAAAATTAATATAAAGACCAGTAATTTTTTACTCGATGATTAAACCTTTTGACTGCTTCGTTTTTGGTGGGAAATAACGAAGAAATAAAATATGGAATGAACCAAAATAATGAAATGAGTAATGAATAATTTGAAAGGGGTATTTGACAAATAGTCACAACTTTTTTTCAAACGCCTAAACGCGTGCTTAGTATGAGATTTTGTATGAAATTTTGAATTGTGACGTCATCAAAGTTCGACGCACTGATAGTTTAAAATGGTTATTCAACACAAAACTAGCAGGGGAGTGGATATTACGACTTTTGGGAGATCCTTTATTTAATAATCACTAAAAAATAATTTATTTGACTAGTATTGAAAAATCTAGAAATTTAATTCGCTATAATCCGCCTCAGAAGGTAAATCTATGTGGTACAGTGCGTATCTTGAACTTGCAGCCCGCGATATTCTCCACACCATATAAATCTTCCAAAAAACCCTCAACGTACGTTTCACTCCGACACCGGAGCATCTTCAGGAGATGTTGACTCTACAATGCACGATTGAGTCAACATCTCCTCCACATAGATTTACCTTCTGAGGCGGATTATAGCGAATTAAATTTCTAGTTTTTTCAATATCATGGACTTCCGCAAAGTAACGCCTACATCTATCCAATATTTGACTAGTAGTCAAATACCCAATTTATAATCAAGCTTTTGGAACAGGAAGTTTTGGAACAAAAAAACTCGGGTTCGATTAGTCACCTTGGTCGGTATTGAGATATCGATTAGGGCAATAATCGTTCTTTATCACTTTATCTGCAGGGACCAACAACGTTTCGATTAGTTTAATCGATTTGTATTCGACTAGCTTTTGCCCGCGGCTTAGCTCGCGTTAGGTTCGATTTTCATACAAATTTGAAACCCCCTGAAACCTCTATTAGGGGTTGAATTTTCTTATATATTTATATACTAGCTGATGCCCGCGACTTCGTCCTCGTGGATTGAGGTTTTTCGGTTCCCTTCCCGCGGGAACTCTTTAATTTTCTGGGATAAAAATTCTATATATGGGAATATATGGGATAATTTCCTGGGTCTATGTGTTAACCATAATCTATCTCTGTGCCAAATTTCATCCAGATTGCCTGGTGGGAGGCTTCGGCCGTGGCTAGTTACCACCCTACCGGCAAAGAAGTGCCGCCAAGCGATTTAGCGTTCCGGTACGATGCCGCGTAGAAACAGAATAGGGGTATGGGTTTAATATAAGTAACTGCCATTACCCTAACAAGTTAGCCAGCTACCATCTTAGACTGCATCATCACTTAGGTACCATCAGGTGAGATCGCAGTCAAGGGCTAACTTGCAGTGGATAAAAAAAAACATCCGTTCAGCTGTTCTGGCGTGATTGAGTAACAAACATCCATCCATCCATCCATACATCCATCCAAACTTTCGCATGTATAATATTAGTATGGATTTTTCGTGAACACACCTCGCCTTAGGTCATCCTCATATCTTTTCCTTTGCCTTTCTTTACACCTTTTTCCATCCATAGGATACTACTCGGTCACTTCCTTTGTCTATTTTCTGCGACTGTCTCTCCAATGGCATTTTAGCCTCCTGATATGCTCTGTTACTTTCTTTCTGGTCTGTTATTTTCTGTCCTTTATTACGGAATAGGTAATTGTACAGCTTTGTTGCTTTTCTTTTTTATGTTTATCATACTTTTTAATTCTCAACTCAACTCAACTCAAAACATGTTTATTCAAAATAGGTACAGGTACAAAGTACACCTTCTGAACATCATGCTTACAAAGTATAAGACGTGATGGTGATAATTAAGTAACTACGGTATCTTAATCTAAAGCTACGAGGGTTCCAAACGCGCCCTGGTCTGAGAAGAGCCCACAATAAACTCAGCCGGTTTAAAAAAAAAATGACTAAGTAAACTTGAAATGAATCACAAAAACAAGATGTATTTTTAACAACAAAAAGACATTCCTTCCATGTTTCACCTAAAGAGACTGCCTCAGCATGATGCTACAGTATTTCTAAACATTAGTTATAATCTATACTTTTTGTCATCAGGACCGTGCACAAGATGTGGCAGACAAGTCTTGGAACTGGTCTCCGACATCGGACCGGAATCGTATCGATATCGCGCGGAGCTTCGGAAAAGCCCACTGCGAGAGTCCTCCGCTCTGGGCTCATAAGAGACTTGGTGAGGACCTTCTGCATTTAGCTTGTCTTGTCATAATGTAGTTTGTAGAATATTTAAGACAACCGTGCCTTGGAACTGGTCTCCGACATCGGAACGGTGTCGTATCGATATCGCGCGGAGCTTCAGTAGAGCCAACTGCTAATCCAGCATTCTGGGCTCACTAGCGACTGGGTATAAGTCTTACCTCATCTTGAACCGCGGATTTATTTATAACTATAGGTACTCTATCCACGGATACTCGTTAATATAGCGCTATCTCTGTCACGTAATCCCATATAAATGACAAAGACAAAAAAAGTCCATTTCATCTACAACAGTCTAAGGTACACCACCTACACGCCAGGTCACGGAACAATAAAGATAGGTAAGGATAAAATATGAGCGCGTCTGCACAGTACGGTTACCACGATCAGACTAAAATATACACGTAGTCTGTACACTGCATTAACGGTTATCGCTGACCAATCACAAACGAGTCCATGTCTTCCCTATTAACTTGTCTCCGTGGATAGAGTATAGATGATGCCCGCAAGTTCCTCCGCGTGAATTAGGATTTTTTGATTCCCGTGGGAGCCTATGTCCTTCCCCGGGATGTTAACTATGCGCCGGGCCGGGAAAGCGTAGCAGACAGACAGACAGATACACTTTCGCATTTATAATATTCTCATAAAAACTTGGATCCGCTAAAATGAACCACCATCAAAAAGGACTGAATGTTTGAAACGAACGTAGGTACTTTATTGCCTAAACACAGGTACGTATACCATTTATAATGACGTGTGTAAACAAAACACTGTAAAATTCGCAAATCCCCTATACCATTTTGGTACTGTTGACCATAGACATAGAATTTTTTCGCTACTGCTGTTGACCTTCTTGTTTCTTATATGTCAAGGTACGTCATATCAGACTGCCTACAAAAATATAAAGGTGAACACAGGTACAGGTTTAAGCGATGGCAGTAAGCCCACTGTTACATCCTTATAAGTTTTTAATTACTTACAAATCCTCGCAATTTTCCAGGCGGTTCAACCGAAAACCTCCTCACAGCAGCCCGCCGCCCCAACCACCTCCAGCTACCACCTTCCTCATCAGGGGACAGTCTAGATGTCGAGGTCAGGGAGCGGGAGCCGGGAGCCAAGAAGGAGAGGAAGTCCAGGTCCATGGTGGCGCCCAAACAGAAGCCCAGGCCTCCCGTGGTGGCTCCAAGAGTGTTGATGCACCCACCTATAGAAGTAAGTCTTCATCCATCAACCTGCCCCCCGATTGTGTAAGGAAATCGTAATCGTTTGTCAAACGTGTAATTGGGTATTTGACAAATAGTGAAATCAGCAACTTTTTTTCAAACGTCAAAACTAACTAACTAAAAAAACTAACGTCATCTTGAGGGTGTTGAGTGATAAGCCTGGCTGCCCTATGCTGGGGCACTGGATACATACGCATGTATATGTACCTAGTGCTCCAGTATACAACGGCAGGTATTTCAATTAGTTATTTTGGATTACGTTTTTAAGTGTACTAATGTTAGTACACTTAACTTAAAAACTATGTAGTTTTTAAGTTAATTTTGTACTAACATTAATATGGACTTGAGGAGGGTCTGAAATAAACAAATTTTATTTATTTTTTATTTTTTATTTTAAAACGCGTCCTAAGTATGGGATTTATATGAAATTCTAAAATGTGACGGCATCAAAGTTCGACGCACTTTTTTACTTTCATCGACTGTTTTATAATAGTTATTCAACATACATAAAACTATCAGGGGACGTGGATATTACGACTTTTGGGAGATCCTCTATTTAATAATCACTAAAGAATTATTTATTTGAATAGCAGTCAAATACCCAATTCAACCTGTTTAAGGAGTTCATAGATGCTTGCACGTCAAAAAGCATGTATGAACTCCTTAAACAGTTCGAGTAATACATTTTAACTTTTAAGCTGTCAAATGATTGAGATTTTCTCAGAATTCCACCTCTGCTTGTATCTACTGCCAGTTATAATCCTTCTTCATCAGGACACAGTCTAGGACCCGTGTTAATAAACCGACTCGAAACGTGATTGCTCTGGAAAATGTGTGAAGTCCAATCCGCATTTGGCCAGCGTGGTGAACTACTGCCAAATCCTTTACATTCCGATAATACTCGTGCTTAGTAGTGAGTCGACAATAGCTTGGAGTGATGATCATGGATGCTTTCTATACTGACGGGCGCTAAGTTCAATTAAGACAGAATTATCGATTTTTTATATTTATTTATTTAATCATTTATTTCAGGCAACAAGGCCCATATAATAAAATACAATAATAATGGAAAATAATCAAATTAAAAAATAAAAACAAAATAAAATACAATCATAAAATACGATAAGTTATTAATATAATATAACATAAAAAAATGACTTGAGGCTACGTCGGCACTGCGAAAAACATTCGCGCGAATGTTTTTCGCAGTGCGGCCGAACCCTAATACTACGGTAGGGACTTTTCCCTCGCTTCCCTATAGCGACGGTATCCTTCCCTATGCCTTCGGCCGAAAGTCCGTTCTGAGGAATACATTTTTGCACCAGGCAGGGATGTGTTAATACGTAGGAGTTAAAATAGAATTGTAAAAATAAAATAAAATTAGTTAGTATAGTCCCAGAAACTTATCTGATCCGATGACAGCGTCGCTAGTAGATATTATGAAAAATAAAATAAAAACTAACCAGCCCCCCTAGCATGGGCCGGAGATAAAAATTTTATCCCCCGATTTTATCCACTGACAAGAGATAAAATTAACTTATCCACTTCTCAGAGCACGGCAACAGGGGAGAGGAGAAGTTTATCCCCGTTTGACATTTCAGGGGGACTCGGGGGACTATTTATCCACCTTTATTTAGCGTTTTTATTTATTTATTTAGGAATAAAAATTTTATCCTTTCCTCGGGGAGAAAATTGTCTCGGCCCATGCTAGGGGGGCAGGCATAAAAATTAGTTCCAATTTTGGACACCAGGGCCCCAATCATGTAAGAATGGCCGATTATACGTTAAAGATTTTCATCAAAGTAAAATAAACCATAAATGCTTTGAATTAGAGCTCAATTTCGTCTGCCCATTCTTATACGTTTAGGTATGTACGAAACCCTAAACGTATAAGAATGGGCCGACGAAATTGAGCTCTAATTCAAGGCTGTCATGGTTTATTTTACTTTGACGAAAATCTTTAACGTTTGATCGACAATTCTTACGTAATCGGGGGGCAGGTCTGGTCCTTTTCAGTATACGGAGAAGACTATACATAGGAGTTAAAATAGGATTGTAGAAATAAAACAAAATTATTAAGTACGTATGAATTAAAATAGCATTGTAGAAATAAAATAAAATTTTATCGTTTTACAGGCGCCGGTGATACTCGAAGGGCCGGTGAAACGCACCAAATTCATGGAGGGCGCTAAGAAGAGCAAGAAGAACTGGACCGAGTGCTACATGATCCTCACGCCTACCAAGCTGGTGTTCTACAAGGACCAGCGGAATTATGAGGCGACGGTAGGTGCCAGTATCCATATTCCGTGAAAGCTAAAGAGAAAACCAATTATTTGAATGGTAATCATTAAAAAATAATAATAACCTACTACAAAAATTCTATAACATTCATATTAATTACAGGAAATATAATTTTTTTTAATTTAATTTTTTTTTTTTTAAATTGTTAAATATCTTAGAAAGTAAAATATATATTTTTTTGTAAATATTTTTTGAATGGTTGTAAAGTTGTCGACTTTAGTGTAATATTTAATTCACTACACTGTAAAAGTATTGATCCGACTACGGAAATAATATTGTAAACTTGTTGGCCGCTAAATCGCTTGGCGGCACGTCTTTACCGGTAGGATGGTTACTAGCCACGGCCGAAGCCTCCCACCAGACCAGATCAGAGAAAATTTAGAAATCATAAATTCCCAAATTGACCCTGCCGGGGATCTAACCCAGGACCTCCCATTTATAAAACCACAGCGTTCACCACTGCGCCAGGGAGGTCGTCAAAGTGTCAGACTTGATTGTGTCAAGACTTTTTTTTGTATAAGATGCATTAAAGAATAATTATTTATTGATGAGACAACAAACTGCAGTTCTATGACAGGCGGTAAAATTACTTTTGAGATTCATATAAATGTTGTTTACAGAGATTGCACAAACCAAACAACACGCCGCCGAGCCCCACGGCGCCGCGGCCCGAGCTAGAACTGCCGCTCCTCAACGCGCACGTCGTGCAGTGCATACAACAACACACTAGACGGTAAGTTTCATATTGTTGTTTACAGAGATTGCCCAAACCAAACAACACGCCGCCGAGTCCCACGGCGCTGCGGGCTGAGCTAGAACTGCCGCTCCTCAACGCGCACGTCGTGCAGTGCATACAACAACACACTAGACGGTAAGTTTTATAATAATTGTTGTTTACAGAGATTGCCCAAACCAAACAACACGGTGCCGCGGGCCGAGCTAGAACTGCCGCTCCTCAACGCGCATACAACAACAGCAACACACTAGACGGTAAGTTTCATGTTGTTGTTTACAGAGATTGGCCAAACCAAAAAACACGCCACCTAGCCCCACGGTGCCGCGGGCCGAGCTAGAACTGCCGCTCCTCAACGCGCATACAACAACAGCAACACACTAGACGGTAAGTTTCATATTGTTGTTTACGGAGATTGCCCAAAACACCTAGCCCGCCTAGGTTCTTCGAACTATGTGCCCCGCCCGTTTCCACTAAGCTTAACGACTCTACGAGCTGAGTATGTCTGTTACTTTGGCTCTTCTATGGTTTCCCTTATTTCTGATTTGATCACGATAGCTCTCTACATCGCCCGCTGAGTGACCCAGAGCCATCAAGCCCATAGTATAATTGACCATGTTTCAGAGCCGTAAATCATCATTGGCAACACACAATTTTCGAAGACTTTCGAAAGCATTTGACAAATCAGCGTACAATATCAACATAATATTACATATTTCGGTGATTCTATTTAGGTGTTTGACAACTAGTCAAATCAAGTACTTTTTTTCAAACTCCAAGCGCGTGATTAGCATAGGATTTTGTATGAAATACTGAATTGTAGCGTCATCAAAAGTCAACGCACTTTTTTACTTAAATCGATGATTTAAAATGGTTGTCAAACATAAAATTAACAGGAGACGTGGATAATAGCGTCTTTTGGCAGGTCCTCTATTTAATAATCGCCAGAAAATAATTTATTTGACCAGTTGTCAAATACCCAATCATGATTATTAGGTGGCAATATTTTAGTTCGATGTATCATTTCACGTTTGTCGGCAGGTATATGCGTTCCCTGCTGCTGACGGTGGAGCACGACCAGTATCTCCTGCAGGAGTTCACGGAGGAGGGCGCCATACGCCTGCTCAAGTGCCTACAGAATGTCATATACAAACTCGTGAGTATACTATTGAATCGAAACAGGCGTTACTTTGCGGAAGTCCATGACAATGAATGAACCAGAAGTTCAATTCGCTATAATCCGCCACAGCAGACAAATCTATGTGGTACAGTGCGTGTCCTTCACCAATAGCATGCGAACACCCACCACCCAGCAATTCGCACCGGCACAGCACCACACCACACAAATCCTCCAAATCACTCTCGACGTACGTTTCACTCCGAAACCGGGGCATCTTCAGGAGATGTTGACTCGTCAATGCACGATTGTAAAATTCATTCATTGTAAAGTTCTTTACAATCGTGCATTGTTGAGTCAACACCTCCTGAAGATGCTCCGGAAGCCTCCCACCAGGCCAGACCAGGGAAATTCAGAAATTATAAATTCCCAAATTGACCCTGCTGGGGATCGAACCCGGGACCTCCGCACGTTAAGACATCAGCGCTCAACACTGTGCCACGGAGGTTGTCAAAAAGAGGTCAAGGCGGAGGTCGAGGAGTATGGATTAGTGAAGATGAAACTAGTTTCAGAAAACGCCGAAGTCTGAAGTCTTAAAATCCACTTAAAACAATAAAATTTTGTACCCAGGGTCCCCCACCATTGGACGACCGGCCCAGCCCCTACCAAAGTAGCAACACAGACTTAGAAAGCCTCGGCCGAACCCCCCCAGTCTCGCGGCATGCAACACGGACCAAGCAAAAAGGTTTGTACTACCCTCACCTCACTTTACATTAATACTTGGATTGCCTCTTTGATCCAGTGGTTAGGATCTCCGACTGCAGATGACAGGGTCCTGGGTACGATTCTCAGGTCGCATTTAAAATTAGGTAGGTAGAGTTTGTCCAAAGTTGAGAGTACAAAATGGTGGAAATGGGTTTGAATATTTTGGCCTACCTACCGTTCCGCCTTTTGACGTGATAACGTCTTATAAATCGATGAACACCGGCTGCAAGCACGAAAAAGTGTCACGTTCCGCCTGAGCCTGAGCGTGCAAGTGAGAGCGCGGAACAAGCGATAGAGAGGCACGATCCGATCGGCCCAAGCGTTAGCTTGTGACACATTTATCTCTCTTCTCGCGTGACGTCAGAGCTAGCAGTTCGAATAGTTCTGCTACTGGAACACCGCCACGCGAGCTTCTTCAAGAACTTCTAGTTATCACGTAAAACTATCGTCCGTAAACCGACTTTACAGACAACCAATTTTTTTTCGAAATAACGGCCTTCGTAAAAATCTGTATTAATAAGACCCCCGATTGTGTAAGGAAATCGTAATCGTAATCGTTTGTCAAACGTATAATTCGACCTGTTTAAGGAGTTCATAGATGCCTGCACGTCAAAAAGCATGTATGAACTCCTTAAAAAGTTCGAGTCATACGTTTTGCTGTCAAATGATTACCTACGATTTGCTTAGACAATTGGGCCTCAGGTTTTACGAGTGGCCGCTATTTCAAAAAGTCCAGGCTCCTTACAAAAATATTCAAACCCCTTTTAAGAGGCCGGTGAACACCGCTCGCAACTTCTACTCGAACCGCAAATATAAGTTTGCCGGTATATTGCTATCCCTATTTGGCCGATGACACATGATCGCGTGCAAGCGCGATAGCAATATGAGCGTACAGAATTTGTACATTACATTAATACATTTAGTCCTGTTCCGTAAATACCAAAAATGAATACCAAAAATGATGAATGAAAAATTGTTGTGTTTTTAACTTCGTGTTGTTATTCTGTAACTTGACAATATAGGCTATGTTCCTGATCAATTAGTACGTGAGATATCGTTGGTTTTAATATGAAACAAATAAGGAGAAAACATGTCGTTTATGTCGTAAAAATATGCAAAACGCAATGTGCTTACATTTAATTTTGGGAAAGTATTTTGAAAAAATAATTATCCAGGGACCTAGATAAATACAAGTTAAATCTTAATAATCGCATAATATGGAGGAAATATGCTCGAATTACAAATTACTTTGGTATTACGTTTGTATGAGCATTTCACCCTCCACTGGCGCCTTAAATAAAAAACGTAGAACTTACTAGATTTTTTAATATCGTATTAAATAATATACGATATTAAACTTACTTATTGATACTTGCGTACTGCGTACTTATTGATCAAAGACGTCTAAGAAAATCTATGATTCATTGCAATACCTATCTACATACTACTATGAAGATCCAAAAACCTTATTCATTATGTCACAATATTTTAAACATTTATTACTAGCTGATGCCTGCTATTTTCCCTTTTTTGGTTGTTTGGATTAGGCCTCCGCCCACGTTAGACTTTTTGTACGTCCGATAATCGGCCCGATAATTTCGTCGACTTTTATCACCGATTTTGTGACCGATTGAATAAACGTACCCTTCATTGTCCACCGATAATCGGATCGGCCGGGATGCTTTTGTTTTTAAACCGACTTTTATAGGACGTGTGCGTTTCAATATTGCAATCTGTATGTTTCATTTGACAAAAAATCGGTCACCGATTGTCTGATTAGAGTTTTCAATAATTATTGATGTTATTTTATATATTTTGAATTTTATTTTAATCTGGACGTATTTTTTTTGTCTAATCGTAAGGGTAACTACAGAAATAATCTCATTGATTGAATTTTGAAATATAATATTACTAGCTGATGCCCGCGACTTCGTCCGCGTGGATTGAGGTTTTACGGTTCCCGCGGGAACTTTTTAATTTTCCGGGATAAAAAGTAGCCTATGTGTTATTCCAGACTATAATCTATCTCTGTGCCAAATTTCATCCAGATCCGTTCAGCCGTTGGAGCGCGATTGAGTAACAAACATCCATACATCCGTACATCCATACATCCATCCAAACTTTCGCATTTTGAAATATAATATTATTCCTAATAAGATTACATTAAATATTGCATGCTAATTAGTAGAATATGAAGAACACTTTAACATTGTAATACTCATACACATATTCAGCAAATAATAGTTATTTGTTATACAAGAGTGAAAAGTTGTTTTTTAACCGCGTGCTCAATTTTGATGACCGAGCAAGCGAAGGATTCTAAAATCCTTCGCTTGCTCGGTCAAAAAAAAATTAGAATCCTGAGCGTCAGCGAGGGAATCAAAAGAGCACGAGGTGAAAAATCTTTTCACTCGAGTGCAACACGTAACTTTTCATCCCACCTCAGCGAGAAAATGACTAAATGAAAAAAAAAATCACAAGATTAAATTCAATTCTGTTAATTTCTTCGTCACTAGAATCACTCATTTTAGGTTTTTCACTTATTTTCAATTTTCTTGTTTTAAATCCGTTTTAATTTTAAACAATATGACGTGAAAGAAAATGGTGCGCGCAAAGCAAATTAAAAAAGTACAAGAAGAAGTACAAGAAGGTTACGAGTGTGAGTTTTTAACAAATTAAAAACGATTGTATGGAAATTCGGCACCATAGAGGTACAAGTAAATAGGTTTTAATGATGTTTTGAATTCACAAACTTCATAGACGAGTGATATTTACTAACGTGCACACGATGTTCTAAATTCAATTTACTTTATCCTCTAGAGGATAATAACGGCTTTTACCTTCAGATATCGAAGAGTAAAAATACTCTTTCCGAGATGGTGGGATGAAAATAAAATTTAATTTCAAGGGAACTCAGATTTTGTAGGATATAATGTCACTCAGGTCTGCAGAAGAATTCTTTACTTCTGCAGGAGCCATAATACGTAAAATGTTTGATAAAGTATAACGATCGCTATTCGGTTACAGCAATTCCAAATTGATTGGCCAAAATCCGTTGTCGCAGTTAGATTATCCCAAATTCAGCCAATCACATTTATAGAGATGCAGGTTTTACATAATAGAGCTGCTGCCTGCTGCATGTCTCATTATATCCATATAGAAAACTAGATGATGCCCGCGACTTCGTCCGCGTGGATTAAGGTTTTTTGATTCCCGCGGGAACTCCTTAATTTTCCGGGTAGCCTATGTCCTTCCCCGGGATATAACCTACCTCTATACCAAATTTCAGCAAAATCGGTTGAAAAGATGGGCCGGGAAAGCGTAGCAGACAGACAGACAGACACACTTTCGCATTTATAATTGTACTAGATGATGCCCGCGACTTCGTCCGCGTGGATTAAGATTTTTTGATTCCCGCGGGAACTCTTTAATTTTCCGGGATAAAAAGTAGCCTATGTCCTTCCCCGGGATATAACCTACCTCTATACCAAATTTCAGCAAAATCGGTTGAAAAGATGGGCCGGGAAAGCGTAGCAGACAGACAGACAGACAGACAGACAGACAGACACACTTTCGCATTTATAATATTAGTATGGATTATAGTATGGATTACGTCTGCAGCGGCGTGATTGAAGGATAAACCGACAAACCAACACACTTTTAGAATACCTATTAATTGAAATGTATGTAAATGAGCAGTTTTCCCGGTTTTAGTGTGATACCTCTTGATAAGTGTTCTGTGGATATATCAATGACGAATACGTTCCCGGTAAAATGTTTAGTTAATATGAACACGTTTTCCTCATTCAGTTACCTTTGAGACTTCATAGCATGAATTATGGTTAACTAAAATTTTAAAACAACGTCAGTTTATTAGTTATTGGTTAACCATTCAAGTTTACAAATTATTTTGTCACGCGGTCTCCTAAAATTTTAAAAACAAAAGCTAACTTTTTAGACTGTTTTTTAAAAGTATTAAACGCAATACTTAGTTTAGATTTTTATCTAAACTGAACTAAGTTTTTTTTGTGATAAGTCGACTAAGCAAACGTGAAAGAAACTATTTTTGTGAAAAGTTGAAATTTCTACGAAGGCATCAATATGTTAATAAAAAATATAAGCTAGTATTGAAAATGGTTCGAAGGATTAGGAAGTGATGCTAGGTTGTGGCTGCGTTAATAGATTCGGTCGTCTGGATTCCAGTAAGATTTCTTTTAAAAGCACCTATTTTTTTATTTTTTTTTATATCCACTACAAGTTAGCCCTTGACTGCGATCTCACCTGATGGTAAGTGATGATGCAGTCTAAGATGGTAGCGGGCTAACCTGTTAGGGGCATGGCAGTTATATTAAACCCATACCCCTATTCGGTTTGAACGCTAATTCGCTTGGCGGCACGTTTTTGCCGGTAGGGTGGTAACTAGCCACGGCCGATGCCTCCCACCAAGCCAGATCAGGGAAAATTCAGAAATTATAATTTCCCAAATCGACCTTACGGGGATCTTGCTTGCTCCTTTACACAGACTGACCGACTGACTGGTAATTTAAAGAACGTGTGAATTTGTTAAGTTTATACTATTAATTGCTCTTATCGGTAAGTGCTTGATAATTCACATGTACCTACGTTTTTGTCTCATATCTGATAGCAAAGTTTATTGATATAATTTTGATTACCATTTAGTAATACAGCAACCTTCGATAAATATAGCGCTCCTAATTCATCGATTTAGTTGATAATGCATTTGTGGAACCCCTTTACATGGCTAGTTACGTATAAATTAGTTCAATTTTAAGTACTTTTTGAAGTTTCCAAAACTAGTGACAGTTACGTAAATACGTAGTGTATTTAGATTTTTAATAGAACTTAGAAACAAATTAGCCAAAAGTGTGCTTTGTGAAAATCGCTCAAAAACTTAAGTAAATACTTTCCAACGAAAATTTGAACAGTTGGAATTTAAAAAGTTGATTGTTGAGATTAAAATAGTTAGTCGCTGCAAAAATCCATAATGCATGGACATAAATGGTGGTATTGTTTAATGTGACAATATGAATTGTTTTATAATTAATTTTGACTGTGATAAATAAATAGTTAAAATGAAATCAGTGATGCATTTTGACATGGATTTTGACACAGTATATAACATTCAATGCGAAGATCATGAAGAGCAAAAGAAGTCCAACGGAGAAGAATCATTCTTCCTCACCATCGAAACTAAAAAGATTTTTTGGATCCCAACATTTTACTTTCATTAAACGTATGAGATTTATACCAACCACAACATGTTTTTTTACTATTTCACTATTTATACAATATTTAAATAATTATATTTAACAACTATCCACCGATACTGCGTAAAAAGTCCCGAATCTTGAATCATTTTCAGGATTTATTTTTGTTATTAAAATATTAGCAGTTTATTGCTATTTGTAAAAAATAGGAACGATTTTATTACAAAAATTAAATTTATATTGGTATTTAGACATTTGAAATCAACATAGAGCTGTTATCAATAATTGATATCATTTTGTTGATACCGCATAGATATCTCAAAATATCTAGAAGAAATATCACTACAATAGGCACTGACTTTAATCTAAAGAAACTCCGCAACTGCGAAGCACTATCTAGATGCATTTTTAAAGATTTTATTTTAACAGCAATTTTTTGTCTATTAAACCAACAAAAATGGTAACATTTAATCAAAAATTTTTCCGGAAAAAGTGATTATATCATGAGTAAAAGGCTCACCAAAATCTTAAGGTAAAATAGTTTTCATTGTTACAAATTCCAAATTGTGTACGTCTGAGTGATGACCTAACAGATATTTGTGTTTCTATTATAAAATAAATGTTTCACATATTTTTTATCGCAATAGAGTTCGTGGTTTTTCATCGAATCGTCATGTCATATTTCCAAAACATGGTATATGGGTATCTATTCTTATTAAAATTAAACGTTGTGCCTTTTTTTAACTTTGTTTTATTTCTTGTATGGCCAATCCATAACACTTTATACTTTACTTTTCAACTTTGATTTAGAATATTCTATCCTTTTCAATTTATTATTTTCTTTAGCTTTGGGTACATTGATTAACCTTTTTATACTAGTTATATAATATATGAATACTTATTGAATTTTAAAATACAGTCAAATTTGATTAAGTTTAATTCAATTAACTGTAGCATTTTTGTCATTGAAAATCCACCTGCTGAATCCAACATAATTCAATTAATAATCTTTGAAATTCTATTAATTTTAAAATCATTTTGAACCGCTTACTACTTACTTACTTACTTAGATTTGACTATATTTTTATTTTCAACGACTCTCGCTTTTTCTATCTCTATTATGTTAAATGTTGTGCTTAATTCTTCTGTAATTTTATTCTTGTAACGTCCATTTCAGCTGGTGGTAGTAGCAACGAGGATTTAAGCGATTCCACCGAAGTTTCCATACAGAGGTCCCACGTTAGAAGTAGGCTTAGAAAATTCTTCGCAAAACGCCCCGCCATGGACGTCCTGGTGAAGAAAGGAATCTATAAAGGTTCGGCTATCCATACTTACATAACTTGGGAGAGCTTGCACCAGCAAAATACATATAAGTTTGTAGAACATTAGGTTACTCACCTTAATCTATAGCACCTTTGAATGCTTAATCTTAGTTTTTTATGGGTTTTACCGCAGTTATTTTGGGAAGAGATAATTTTTTCTGGAGGTAACTACTTAATACTTCTAATACTGCTATAAATTTAATTTGACGGCTTATTTAGTTAAATATTGCGCGTGTACATTTATATTATTTTCCTCAAGAATCTACCTAAATCTAAATCTATCTACTCTAAATCTAATAAAAAATAATTAGAACAACTATTCAGCAGGTCTGTATAATATAATTAAATAGGTGTATTCAATTATATTACGAATATTTAGGTTTGCTTATATTTTTGAAAAATTTGCAAGATTGTAGTGCCTTTATCCAATTTATTATTTAGTTTTAGTTGCTGTGATTTTGTAGCTTTCAATAAAATTATCAAAAGCTTATTAATATTTTTGCATGAATTTTGAAATATATTTAATTTCATAAGTTATTTTGATTTGGTTAACGGTTTCTAAATTAACACTATACTTGTCTTAAATTATAAAGATTTTGGTATGGATTCCAGTTTAACATTTTGGATTTTTAACGAATTTTTATTTGAAATTTTGGAATAACGGAACGAATGTTGACAGTCAAGGGTACGTACTGTATTGTAAATATGTATTAAAAAGATTTTTTGCTTGTGTTTTTTTTTAAAATTAATTAGTTCTGTATAGAATAGAAGTAGTGCAATTTAGTTGGTGTTTTATTTTATCTTCGACCTGGTTTTTGAATAATCCTTATTATTCCTGTAGCGGTGGATGGTTGTTTTTATTAATTTAACAATTTTAACATTCTTTATAATTATTTTATCTAAGAACGGTTTCGGCACAATTTTTTATAGCTTTTACTATACTATATTTATACTAGTTATTATTTGTAAGGTTTGCTGTGAAATAAAAATAACTTTTTTATAGCATGGATAAAAGGTATATAAGTATGTCAGTGGCTTTCATTATTTGATAGCCACTGTATATGACTTACTGTAAAGTAGGTCCTACGCCAATATTCCTTTAACGTCATATTATTATTTACCTCTGGTTATATTACGTAGTCTCATTGGGTCATTCCCGTGAATGGTATTTACGATTCGTCACAAGCGCTTGTGAAGGAAATCATCGCAAACAAATCTATCGTCACCGTCAACCAGTTGTCTACTGTTAAGCAATCTAGGCCTTGCGCCACGCGACGCAGCATAACGCAGACTGCAAGCTGCCTTATTATATACTAGCTGATGCCCGCGACTTCGTCCGCGTGGTTGAGGTTTTTTTGATTCCCGCGGGAACTTCTTAATTTTCCGGGATAAAAAGTAGCCTATGTGCTATTCCAGACTATAATCTATCTCTGTGCCAAATTTCATCCAGATCCGTTCATCCGTTGGAGCGTGATTGAGTAACAAACATACATCCATACATACATACATCCATCCATCCAAACTTTCGCATTTATAATATTTTATTATATATAATATAATACTTATATTATATTATATATATTATATTATACTTATTCATATATTTTATAAAATATTTATTTGTTTATTTAAAGTACACGGAATTACTGAAGACATTAAAACTATGAATAGAACTATACAGTCCCAATGCAAAAGTATGTACCTAATATAGCATATTAGTTTGTAATATTTATAAACGTTATCTAAGAACTGTTGAGAATAATGTTGTTTTTTTTTTCTATTTAATACCTGACATTTTATTTTTGTATTGCAATTTTTATTTTTGATGTTTTATTTTAATGCTTTTATTTAATTATTTTCAGTTACTTAATTTATTTATTTTATTTTTATTAATTTGGAGTCAATTATTTTATTAATTTAATTTATAATGCTTTTTTTAGTATTTCTTAATCATGTAAAAATTTACCTAAATTCAACATGGACAGATGACAGAATTTTTTTTTTTTATTCCTACGCAAAAAATTAGATTTAAAGAAACCTTATAGTATTTCATAGTCCTATCTCCGCCACAGATGAGCCCGTGTTCGGTCGCAAGCTGGAGGAGGTGTGTCCGGCGTCGAGTCCGCGCGTGCCGGACTTCGTCAAGGCTTGCGTGAAGGAGATCGAGAGCAGCGAAGAGAACCTCAGCACTGATGGCTTGTACAGAGCCAGTGGCAACCTGAGCCAGGTGCAGAAAATACGATTAGAGGTGAGGACTAGACTAGATTGATAGTTAAGTTAGTAGAGTTGCGGCATGGCCACTGAAATTCATGACAATTCACGGCTAATCTAAATATCTGGTGTCTACGTTTAGTCACCAGCTATTAAGATCGAACGCTCGATTACAATCAATTGAATTTGCAATGTAAACACTTAGACTAAGCGTACAGGATCCCAACGCCTATATAACGCCAGTTCTTTGAACTTTCAGATTTCAAACTCAAACTCAAATCTTTCAAGTGAGCTCAATCAATCTTCAATCTTTCAAGTCTCACAAGACCGACAAGTATTTTTGTATCGTCGAGTGAATCTACCACTGGCTCGTAATGTCATTCCTACCGAGAAGAACCAGCAAAAAACTCGGTAGTTGCTCTTTTGAAAAAAAAAAAAAATACAATTAAGTACATCAATGTGTATATATAAGTAATTTATGTAATATAATAATATAAGTAATATAATAATATAAGTAACCGCTGTCCTTAGCATTGCTGGAGCGAGTCAAATCCATGCTCTTCTATCATTAAGATAATATTCAACAGTATAATAAGCTTTTTTCAGGAGCAGACTTTAAATGGATTTCTTAAACTTCTGTAAAGGCAAGTTTAAATAGGCTGTGGAATTTTGTTATAGAATATAATGCTCACTCTCACGGCCACATTTGATCACAATGCGCATGATACAAAAAGTAATACAAAATAATTGGGTTTTTCAGATCGATCAGAACAACCTGTCAGTAATCGAGAACAACACAGACATCCACGTACTGACAGGCTCGTTGAAGCTGTTCTTCAGGGAACTGAAAGAGCCACTCATCCCCTGCACCCTGTTCGACAGAATACTTGCAGCTTGTTGTAAGTTAAATGTAAAAATAGTCTATCTAGGCAAATCTTTAAAAAGTCGTCTCCGCCACGATTTTCGTAGCCATCTGGGTAAAGATATTTGATTTCTAAAAAATATAAAAGACTTTTCTTATATATTTTCTTCCCTCATAAAGAAAAAATATACGCCAATTTGAGTACCAACTCCTTTTTTGGAAGTCAGTTAATAATCATGCAGAAATCTAGGAGATATCGCACATAATTAAGAACCTCCCCCTAGGACTCCAAATATTAATTAAACCTCATTATTATTTAAATGGTCCAGTCTATCGGTTGCTAAGTGTTATTTGCTTTGTTGTGTAGATAGATAGATAGATAGATAAACTCTTTATTGCTACACAAGACATAAAAAACACATTAAAAATAAAACAAAACAAAACAAAGTGCGCAAGGGCGGTCTTATCACTAAAAGTGATCTCCTCCAGACAACCCACTAATTAAGAACCTTTATGACAGGAGCGGGATAGTGCAACAATATAGACTGCTATACAATATACTACATAAACTTTACATACCAATAATACATAAATAATTTAATAAATACATATAAACATAAATATATTATACCTATAAACCTACATATACAATACTTAAATATTCTATAGCATACTAGTACTAGATAAGTAATAATCTTTTAAACGATTCTTGAATATATTTATAGATTTCGATTGTCTAATGTCATTCGGTAGGACATTCCAAAGCTTAACCGTCTTTACTGTAAAGGAATTCCCATATACCTCCGTATGACTAGATGGTATTCTCAACCTGTTGTCATCTTTAGACCGCAAATAAATAGACAAGTCGTTGCTGCCAAGAAATTGGAACCGCTCTTTTAAGTAAGGTGGAGTTTGAGGATAATATAATATCGAGTACAAGAGAGAAAGAGCATGTAAGTTTCTACGTGAACGAATTGGCAGCCACTTTAACTGAGCACGAAAAGCAGATACATGGTCATACTTACGTAAGCCAAAAATAAAACGTATACAAACATTTTGCAGCCTGTCAAGTTTATTGAGCATGGTCTCAGATAAATCCAAGTAACAAACATCCGCATAATCTAAAATGGGTAAAAGCAGAGTACTAGCTAAAAGGATTTTAGTTCTAATCGGTAAAAAATGTTTCCACCGTCGTAAGCACCCAATAGCAGCAAAGATTTTGCGACTTAGCTCCGTAACTTGTGGAACCCAAGATAAAGTACTATCAAGAATAAGGCCAAGATTCTTGACTGTACTAGTATAAGGTATAGCTGTTCCATCTAAGACAACAGGTGGTATACTATTATAAGGAAGTAAGGATAGGTAATATTTGCTACCCATAATAGTTACCTGTGACTTACTCGGATTTATCAAGAGACCATAAGATCGACACCAAGCGCTAATCTTATTCAAATCAGCATTAAGGAAATCAATAACTACAGCAAGGTCATCATAGGGTTCTGATACATAAACCTGTAAATCATCAGCATATAAATGATAAGATGAAGAAATTACTGAAGAAATAGAGTTTATATAAATAGAGAAGAGAAGAGGAGAGAGAACACCACCCTGCGGCACACCAGATTTGAGAGGAATAAGCGACGATAACTTATCATCTGAACGAACGCACTGCTGACGATGACACAAATATGACTGAAACCAGTTAGTAGCAATTGATGAAATATTAATCGATTTCAATATAGCCAAAAGTAAATCAAGGTCTACGGTGTTAAAGGCGTTACTGAAATCTAAAAGTACAATTACAGTAAGAAGTTTATTATCAACAGCATAACGGATATCATCGCAAACCTTGACAAGGGCTGTTGCTGTACTATGTCCCCGCCGAAAACCCGATTGTAAATCTGTTAAAATATTATTTCTAGAAAGGTAGATACTTAATTGCTGATGCACAATTCGCTCAAGCACTTTGGACAAGAAAGGAAGAATAGAAATAGGTCGATAATGAGAAGGAGTCGAAGGGTTAGGAACTTTAGGAATAGGTTTAATATAAGCTTTGGCCCAAGCTGTGGGGAAAGTACCAGAAGAAAGTGAATAATTAATTATATGACACAGCACTGGAAGGATACTTTCAAGTGTAAATAATATCATCTTCCTACTTATTCCATCGCTACCAACGGCATCAGATTTAACAGCCAAGATGTGTTTCTTAACCTCACTACAAGTTGTCGTGCTAAACTGAAATTCAGGTCCACCATGTGAAGGAATAGCGTTAAGATGATTAAGTGTACCTTGTTTAGTTAAAACATCGAAAGGAAGCGTATTAGTAAAGTGTTTATTAAGAACATCCAAATTAGCCGTATGTGAGACGCTTTGACGTTGGCGTCCAATACCCAATGAGGCCAAGAATTGCCAGGTTTTGCCAGAATCCTTGCTATCAACTGAGGAATGAATGTATTGACGTTGAGCGTCCCGGCAAATCCTGCTACACTTGTTGCGAAGCTTTTTATATTTCAAGAGATTGGCATCAGATGGATTTAATTTATATTTACTCTTGGCTGCATTACGTTTTGACATAAGTGCTCTGATGTCGTTGGTAAGCCATGGCGCAGGAAGGTGTTTAATTTTGATTGGCCGCAGGGGCGCATGGATGTCAAATAAGTCAGTCAGTTGTGTATTAAAAATATTTAGTTTATCATCTATTGAAGGAGCATCAAAGACAGCGAGCCAGTCTATGTTATTCAAATCCTCCATAAACTTATCATTGTCAAAATTACGAAAGCTTCGCCGCAAAACTATTGTATATATTGTGTAGATTCAGAGCCCAAGAAAATCGGGCAGTATTATCTTACGTACCATTTTCTAATATTTACAGTTTCTTTTTCTAACTTAACTATAATAAGTTCTAGAAATAATTCATTTGCTATAAAATTGTTCATTTAGTTTGCCATTTAAATATTCTTGTTATTATTTACAGCGATAAAGCCGAGAGATGCCAAGGTGAAAGAGTTTCAGAGCATCATACAGGCATTACCGCAGTGCAACAGGGATACACTCAAATTTCTACTAGAGCATCTTTTGAAGTAAGTATTATTATCATCACCAATAGCTGCCTATGTCTAGCTACAAGCTATATTCCTGTAATTGTGAATGTATACACTAAATAGGGCTGGGCCTAGTGAGCCTACTGGCCACCTTGGTTTGCCCCTACCTGCATAATTATATGTAATAGTCTTAATGGTAATTATTGATATCAGCAGATCAGTCCGATGCTGATATCATTATCATTAGGTAAAGCAAATTTCACAATAAATAAAATTCCAAAAAAATGGTTTTATAAGAAGCATTTGATCACCTTAATCATTCCATTATTTAAAAATACTGTTTTTTGTAATAATTTATCCTATCCTCAATTATTAATTGCAATCAATTTAATTACATTTATTACCAAGGAAAATTGTTGAAAACATTGGTAAAACATTTCCTTTTTTCCAGAGTTACAGAATACAGCGAACGCAACAGGATGCACACCGCGAATCTGGCGATAGTCTTCGGCCCCACGCTGCTCTGGGCTCCCGAAGAACAGAAGCACAACATAGCTATCGACTACATACAGCAAAACAACGTCGTCGACATACTCCTAAACGAGTTCAAAGATATATTCGTCGAAGACACCAAGGGCAAGAAAAAAGCGTGATTCGCACTTAAAACATGAGATTAGACTTTGAAAAATATCCTAGAAACCTAATAAACGGCAATATTTCGAGATGAAACTATTCAAGTAGCCGGCAAGTTGCTAGCTAGACAATTGCAACCGAACTCATCGGTATCTGTAACTGCTGGTATATTATATTCAATTCAGAAATATTTTGGTTTATGTAGTCGGTTTTCCAGTCACTTCAAAATATTTCACTGTCATACTAAATACTGACTAAGTGCTCATTACTCGAAACAGTTTATGTAGCTTCCATGTTCTAAATTCTATTAGTGTCAAAAGTATACTAATTTTTATGATTGGAAATGCCTCTAAGATGTATGATCTCTATACTTACCTAATTTTAAAAGACATGTTATTTGTATTTAATAATAAAGTGTCTATTTACGGCTATTTTAATACATGGCATTATATAAATTAAATGGATGAAAGAACGTCATGAGTGTATTACATTCTTAATTTGATATTATTTTAATGTGCAATAAAAAGGACTTCAAAAATAACCTTTGGCTAAAATCTATTTGTTAACAGGTTTGATTGTCATTAATTATTTTATTATTATTGCAATAGAATACTTACGATTGAAATTATATAGAGGTTTGTAACTACAAATTGTCGTAATTATGTCCCAGCTGCAAAATAGTAAACAGTGTCACAACTCAAAAGACTGCAGTTTCAAATGTGATACTGCTATGGAGCAGTATGCAATTAATGAGTATTATTATGGAATAATAATATGCAATTATTGAGTATTATTATGGAATAATACTCATTAATAATATTGGTAAATATAATTTTAATATACTGTGCTTATATGAATAGAGTCACTTATTTTCGTATTTTGTTTGTTTTTACAGTTGTGACGTTTTTGTACAAGGCAAGCGAATCATGCAAACTTCCGGTTGTTATTCGTCCAAAAATATATCGAAATTATATGTACGTGTTGTGATTGTAAGCAATATTGTTATGGAAAGACTGCACGAGGCTCTAGAGGGAATATTATAATATATTTAAATAAATATTATTTTAGATAAAAGAATAAAATTATATTTACGCGTAGTTCTTATAAATGTCGGTAAATAATATTTTGATTGACGTAAGGGACAAAAGTTACTACGATTTCTGGTCACAAAATTGACCAATATAAAAAGGAAAAAATATCATCAGGATTTTAAAAGATCTTTGTTGGCTTGGAAAACACATAATAATTTTATCAAATGAACAAAAGCCTGGTATTATATATACTGGTGCTATAGGTATTTTTAACAAGATAAAAAAAAAATTATTAAATGGAAAAATGTCTCTTACGCCAAATAATACTTCCAGTGTCGACGTAATATTTTCGTGTAATAAATGAATAAAATATAAAGAAAAATAATAAAATTTTATCCCGATGTATATTTTCAACACCATTGTTTTGGGGCCAAATCTGTATATAATCGAGTCCTTCGGTAGATTAAGGCCCTTCTCTGTGACACTAAAATCGTATGATTACTAACTAACTATGAGTCGTAACTATGAGTTTTGGGATTTTATTGATACTCTTTATAATAATAATTATATTATTGATTTCCATGGCGCATCTGTGTCACAGTTTGTGTGCTAATATTTCATAATTAGGGGTTTGTCCCAGTTTCAATTCTCGACGGGGTCGATTCAGGAATTTGTAAATTGACTTTGGTCTGGTTAGACTGGGTCTTTTTTGCGTTCCGATACGATCCCACAAAGAAAGTATGAATTCAATAATTACCGCCATTCTTCTTCCAGTCAAGGGCTTAACTTTTATAAAAATAATTTGAAAAAAAAAGTGACTGTAAAATATCGTCGCAAATTATAATTTTGAGTTATTACGGTTTTAATGTCATAGCGATGGGTCTAGGCTTAAAGCCTATTTATTTTTGTGCCTTAAGCGAAAAGGCCTTGTAAATAGTCATCATAGATGATTTATCAGTTTGTGATAATATTTCTTTGTTGTTGTGTTCTTAGTTTCTCGTTTTGTTTTAAGGTTTTACAACTTAATACATTTTTGTCCCCGATTTTGGGGACACGCTTTAAATTTTGGCCAATTCGCCAAAAATTTACAATTTTTTATTAGCTGATTTGGCCTTAATTAATTATTAATATTAAACGATGGAAGAAAACGTATTTGTTGTAAGTAACCAAAACCAAATTTTTCAACAGAGCCTATAAACTTTTAAAAATTAGATAAGTAGATGATTTAATGCATTATATTTTCTCTTATCAGAATTTCCACGAATCTTTTTGAAGTGTTTGTGCCAAAGTAAAACATACTTTTCACTATTTACAACAATTATTAAGAACTACTAGCAAGAAAATAATGTTCGTTGTGTTCTTTACTTGGGGACAAAAATGTATGAAGCGGCTAATTTGAAGTAATTTATGATTATAAAATTGCTTGCAAGTAAACATCTAGTCCTATTTCTTGGTTACTGGACTGCTGCTGTGAGTCGAAATATATCTTTTCGAAAGGTTAAAATGAAAGTTGTTGATTGAAAAGTTAATGTAATAATCAACCATAACACCGCTATGGTATACGAGTATGTGTCTATTTATTAGTATGCGTGGGGTTTTGTGATTTTGGTTGGACGCAACCTTTATAACATAGTTTAACAAATTACAATCAGCTGGGTTAGATCATTTTTATAGGCCGATTTGTGTAAAAAAGACAACACGCTTATTAGTTCTTTTATTGGATTCGAAAAACTTAGCAAATTCATGTTTATTGGCCACCAAGCAAAGTCAAACAGTAAGTAACCAACGCATAAACCAGAAAGTTCTAAGTTCTATAAAATCAAACATTTGTATCGGAAGCCGATTTTTCATATTATGACGTACCTTGACATCCCTAAAATAAGGATTATAATTCTGAAAAATTGGTCTACAAGGCTAAAATTATGATATAATTTCCCTTTTACAATTCATTTTTAAGTACCTCTATTATATTTATCAGTACATTTGTGGTCCCTGTTTGTTCACTTTGTAGCCAATAACTGTTTCTATAGTCCCACCAACTTATATCGCGGTGGCCAAATATTGGAACTAATGTTTAGTTTAGTTTTGGTTTTTATTTTATTACTAGATGATGCCCGCGACTTCGTCCGCGTGGAATAAGGTTTTTTGATTCCCGCGGGAACTCCTTAATTTTCCGGGATAAAAGCCTATGTTCTTCCCCGGGATGCAACCTACCTCTATACGAAATTTCAGCAAAATCGGTTGAAAAGATGGGCCGGGAAAGCGTAGCAGACAGACAGACAGACAGACACACTTTCGCATTTATAATATTAGTGTGGATTCATATCTACTAGCGACGCTGTCACCGGGTCAGATAAGTTTGTGGAACTGTAACTTAAAGTTTGAGTTGGACACCTCACTTACGCAAATGTATTTGACAAACGAATACATAAATTACCCCACACACACTAATAAAATGTATTTTGGGTACACTAATGTAACTTTGTTGTAAGCTAGGAACCAAAGTTTTGTATTTCGGCTGATAGTTAACTAAACTATGTCAGTGTATAGTAATTAATGTATATGGTTATTATAAAATAATAATATTATAACGCCAATAATGCTTGGAAATAGAGAAAAATGACACGAAATAAAGATTAAAAATTACTTATTAAATTTTTGATTGTTTTATTTAACTGCTATATGATGCCCGTGACTTCGTCTGTGATGGTAAAGTTTGGATGATTCCAGCGGAAACTCTTTGATTTTCCGGGATAAAAAGCCTATGTCCTTACCCGGAATTCAATCTATCTCTATAGGTACCTCATCAACATCAGTTAGAAGTGTAGTAGACAGACACACTTTCGCATTTACCTATATTTAGTACTAGCCATCGCTCGCTTGTCTATAATTGGGATGGTACCTTTGTGATAAATAAATAAGAGGGTCTTCCAGAAGACGTAAGATTTACATCCCCTGTTAATTTCGTGTTTAATGATACTTACATTTTAAAAATCGTAAAAAAGTGCGTCGAATTTTGATGGCGTCCAAGATAATAATCAAATAAACATTATAAATGCGAAAGTTTGGATGGATGTATGGATGTATCCATGGATGGTATGGATGTTTGTTACTCAATCACGCTCGAACGGCTGAACGGATCCGGATGAAATTTGGCACAGAGATAGATTATTGCCTGGAATAACACATAGGCTACTTTTTATCCCGGAAAACTAAGGAGTTCCCGCGGGAACCAAAAAACCTTAATCCACGCGGACGAAGTCGCGGACATCAGCTAGTACTATATAAATCTAGTGCACGTTTTGACGCATTTTGCTAAAAACCGGCGACGCATTGGCGGTTCCTCTGGTGCTGCAAATGTCCATGGGCGGCGGTAATCACTTACCATCAGGTGACCCGCCCGCTCGTTCGCTAGCGATATACATATCTCTGCGTCGTACCTATTCCTCATTACTGAGGGTCGTGACCCCTTTCCATTAATCACATAATGGTAGCAGATATCTTGGGATAAGAATGCGGTGGGTTCTCACGTCCTTCCGCATACGACTCTACTAAGTGTTTAAACTCAGGTTTTGTAACGATTAATATCGGATGTTAGTGATTATAACCGGGACCGACGGCTTAACGTGCTCTCCAAGGCACGGAGGAAACGAAAAGGCCAAATTTAAACGTCCAAATTCGGTCACCCATTCAGTTACCGACTTGGGTCAACGTTGCTTAACAACAGCAATTGACTGAAATGCGTTATCACTTATCACAGCTAGATATAAAAAGGTACGTAGGTAGTAACCGACGCAACGTGGTAGTTATAATAATAGCATAGTTCGCATTAGTTAATTCTGCTAATGGTATCCAGAGACGGTGCTAGAGTTACGTCCAATGCCAGACCACTTCCAAGTAATGAGGTAACTTTATTCGCTACTGGAAGTAAACACTTCCAGTAGCGAATCGTTATAACATCATTAAATGTGTTTAACGACCTTCCTATACTGCGATCTCACCTGGTGGTAAGTGAGAATGCAACCGATAGAGCGGGGTACCATGTTTAGGGGTCTGACCCATACTTCTAATCGGTTTCTACTTTGCATCGTAGACTCAAACTCTTAAACTCATATTTTTTTATTCAAATAAACTTATTAAAAGTGCTTTTGAATCGTCGAGTGAATCAACCACTGGTTCGGAATGCCATTCCTACCGAGAAGAACCGAGTTTCTTGCTGGTTCTTCTTCTTTTAAGAGAGTTTTTTTAAAAAGTCTTTAAAAAAAAATCATTTACAATTAAGTAGGCACATACATCAAAGTGAACCGCACAAGTAACCGCTGTCCATTGCATTGCTGGAGCAAGTCAAATCCAAGCTCTTTTATCATTTACATAATCTTCAACAGTATAATAAGCTTTTTTTAGGAGCATACTTTTAATCATCATCACCATCATCATCAACCGACCGACGTCCACTGCTGGACATAGGTCTCTTGCAAGGATTTCCACACGCCGCGGTCTTGCGCTGCCTGGATCCAGCGACTCCCTGCGACTCGTCTGATGTCGTCCGTCCACCGAGTAGGGGGTCTGACAACGCTGCGCTTCCCAGTGACGTGCACAGTATTCGGAGCCGGTAGATACCTATTTTCACCTCTACCTTTATTTACCTATTTTCAGGCAGGGCATGATGAAAAATAAGCATTGAACTTTTTTTAACTAGGGTAAGCAATGTTGTAAAGCTGAGATAATCCAGAAATTATGAATTCGTAAATTGACCCTGCCGGGAAAACGAACCCGGGAACTCCCACCTCAACACTGCGCCAGGGAGGTCGTCAAAACCTTACCTTACTTTAAACTTACCTACTATGGAGCGGTAGTTTCAGATAGGCGTACCGAACCGCAGTCACTTACCATCAGGTGAGATCGCTGTCATGGGCTAACTTGTAGTACAGAAAAGAAGTCCCCTTCGAAGCCTGCTCGTAGCCATTCCATTCCAGCAGGCTTAGTATGCGCACAAAAAGATATATCTCGCGACGAGAGAGAGAGATGTTGTCGTTGCCGACTAACTTTTCGTTTACTCTAACATGCACAAAATAGTCGGCATGTAAGGGTTCGTAGAGAAAACTACCACACATAAGAAATCCCTTCTTTTCCCTTTTTTTTTTTTTTTGTATGTACTTCGTTGGGATAATAATTCTTTGATTTCCATAATGACTTTTTCGTTAATTGCGCTGCTTAGATACACTGTAGTCATGCGCTATGAAGTATGAACCAAGAAACGGCTGCATTAAGAGGATCGTCTAGTGACGAAACGCGACGCGAGTAGGTATTTTCAATAATGCTATCTGTTTCACAACGCTTCGCTGCCTTCTCCGTATCGTGCGATAGAGAGAGTTGCAAGTCCAGTAGGTATATGCCTACATTTTATTCTTGAAATATTGTTTCGGGTGATAACGTTTTTACCCCCCCAAACGTTTACGAAATTAGACAATTTTGGTCTCATTAGATTCAGTACACCTTAATCTAGGCTCGTACGTTTTTTTTTAGTATTTTAGTTTAGTCAAATTTAAAAAAATTAAAATACTCGAGGAAGTTTTTAGGTCAAAAATATGGATATTTAGACGCTAATAACTTTTAACATAAGCAATATTTCTTTAAAATTAAAACGTACGAGCATAGTTCTTCATTGTATCTGCAACATTTCTAAAAATTATGAAAATTGGACAACATTTACGGGAAGAAAAACGTTATCGCTTTTTGTATGAAAATTTACAACTAGACGATCCTCTTAATGATCATGCGCATGGATCCATCTTGGATCATATTCATACTTCATCTACAAAATTAGGTATAGTTCCACAAGCATAACTGACCAGGTAACGGCGTCGCTAGTATATATTAAAAATAAAGCAAAAACAAGAATTTTGCAGGCATAAAAATTAGTTCCAATTTTGGCCACCGGGCCAGATAAGTTGGTGGGCCTGTAGGTATAGGGATCATTAAGCTTTAATAGGTAAAACCTGCATCAATCAATGTTGCAGTCACAATAATTTGTTGTGATTGGCTGAATTAATGATATTCTTGATGCGACAATGGATTTCGGCCACCGGAAGTGTCAAACTGTCAACCAATCAGTTCACAGGTGATAAATGCAGATTTTACTTAAAATAGAGCTAAATAAAATCATATTTTCATTGTAATAAAAAACCAAAATTTAATCGTGACGGTAAATTAACGAACAGATTATTTTACATGTGATTAGATATTTTTTCTGCTATTTTATTATTATTACGCAGTCTTATTTTTTACTAAATTCTTTTCGGACAGTGTTTTAATCAATTTTCTTTTTATAGGAATGTAAGTATGACATAGTACATAATTTTTATACGTAATTTAACGTAATAAAATTATGTTATGTATAAGTAATATTTATTGTATTTAAATTAATAATAATGATAAAGAACGAAGTCAATAATTTTAATTGATTAGAGTAAATTATATAACATCATGATAACAACTTAATTTTAGTTATGTCATGTCATAATATTAGTTCATAAGTTCATAACTTAATTTTTACTTTAAACCTAAATATAAAGTAAAACATCATTCGGACATGCAAGGACTAAACCACAGAATATAGTAAATTTTTAGGTAACCTTTAGTAGGTCTGCGATTTGGGTGGGTATTGAATATTGATCTTAATCAACTTCGTATATCAGAAAGTAATCACTACCTAACTAATTATCTACCTAATTGGTTTCTTAAAAAAAGGTGGAAAGTTAAATTATTATGCCTGATATCAGCTATGCTAAAAAACTGATATTGAAGATTGAAGCTTTATTCAAACCTGTTGGAAAACTGCAACTTTTTGTAACAAATTGTTAAGAAAACAAAATGCCTAAGGTAATTAAATAAAGGATTTAATTAAAGGTTTGAAATTAAATAAACTAAATTTTCTCCAGTAAAAATGCTTGAAATACCTACAAAATGCACTAAAATTTTTAATTTAGTTCTTGCACAATCGATTTGAAATACTATTTATTACAGATAATATTCGAAATAATATTGCAACAATATAAATTTATAGACTAAATTACGTATAGGTATTAATTAAGTAGGTATTATTCGAAATTTTTAACAAAATTAAATGAAATCTACATACTAAAATTACATGCGATAAAACCTATTCTATGATAAAACACGAAGCTCGTTTTATTGGTAACTTAATTATTAGGTATACAAAATTATGAAGAAAATTATGAATTATAAAATTTAACTCAAAGAAACTTTCATGGTTATAACGGAATTTGGGTAGAAATATTTTTTCATAATTAATATCACTACTTATGTATACACTATAATTTTAAAATAAAAAAAATATTAACGTTGAAAGCAATTTTTTAGATAAAAACTCACTAAAATTGTTACTCAGTAAAATTTGTGTGAACTTAGGTTTGAAATTCAGCTTTATTTGCATTATTTATTTTTTATTTTATTTATTTATTTTTTAATTAATACATTTCAGCATAAACGTAAGAGATGTTCTATTTCAGTAGCAATTATGTATTATAATTTGGCATATTATTATACTTGTGCATCAAGCTAAAACAAATCATATCCTTAAAATATAATTTTTATGTATAAAAGCAACATAAATTCCTTTTAGTTTATAAGTAAGTATATATATTCCTATTTTTACAATAGCATAATATACAAAAACTTCAGATGTACAAATATATAAAAGTGCATAAAACTTTCCAAAAATGTGTTTCAACAATCCATCTTTAATGTTTTCAATACATTACAATTATGTAAATCTTTGCAAAATAATTATTTAATATACCGAAAAATCACTTTTTACATTTAGCAACAAAATATTCGTAAAGTCTATATATAACCTGTAGAAGCACATTGTTTTGCGTACTTTAAGCTCTAGTATGTAAAATAACTTTATATAAAAAGAATGTAGATAAATTATGACTTACCCAACGTAGGCTAGGTACTCAAAATATTTTATATAATGAAAAAATCTACGTTGCTTTATGTAAAAACTAAATAACGCATACATTTACATTAAAACTATGTTTTCTAAGCTCTATATTCGTTATTTATATTTAGCATCACAACTTACACACAAAATAAAATAAACTTAAAATAAAACGGACGTAAGTATCGGACCTACTCTTGAACTAAAAATGCAATTTGTACAGCAAATATTACTATTTTTTAATGTACAGTATCAAATCAATTTCCAAAAAAGGCTGCGCTGAAAATATGTCTTTGACTTAATAATACAATTAATAGGTAATCAAAAATGAGTCACGAATCACGATATGCTTATTATCTACTGCTTACATAAGCACCTTTACAGAAAAACATTATTCTTCTAAATATTTTTTTTTTAGCCAACAAGTTTGTTATAAAAAAGATACCTAGGTATTTATTTTGCAATTTATATGTTTGTTCTAACTAAATATCAACTTCAACAAAACTAAAATTAATGCAATTTCCAAATAGTTTGAATTATTTAGTTGATTTTTAGTTAGTTAGTAGTTTATTAATAAATTATTTAAGTTAAATTGAAGAATTTGCGGACTTGACTTCACATAATTTAATTATTATTATGTTGTAAAAATATTAGGATACTTTTGTCGTTGGTTATTTAATTACTTAATATATATGAAAATATTTTAATTTTAGTTTCTTGTTTTTTATAAATTTTCAGTTGTATAAAACAATCCTGTGAATTATTATTTCAGTTAAATTTTATTCTAATTAAGTATTAAAATACATATCAACAGACGTAAAATTGTAACTATATTATAGGTATTATATTTTACGTACCAAGACTTTTTATGATTATAAAGTCAAGGTAATCAGTAATCATTAATCAGGAACTGGCGTCCTTGCGCTCTGACACGCAATTCAGTAATAGAAAGCAAATCCCAATCATTATGTACCCGAAGTTAGCTCTAAGGCGATTTAATATTTACTGCTTCTATACAAAACGCATTTATTTTGAAATTTCTTAAGTTTTGTCTAATTAAATCCTCTCAAAACCTCTATCTGGTTAATTAAAGATGGCTTGCATTTGTATAACTTTTATAAAATCAGATTTTTTGTTCTCTCATAAATATATTTGGATTTTGGCACATTTTTATTGAAATAATATTATTCTGTAATGGTACGCAAGAAAACAATGTTGATGTGATACATAACGTACATACTCGTAGGTACCATACTCTCTACGGATGCAGGATATAAAGCGGTTCGTGAAACAATGAAACTGCTTCCAAACTGATAGTTAGGAACATTTTAATACAAAACAAGAATCATATTATTATTACAAATTACTAAACCTAATAACATTGTTTTGTTATAAATTTTAAAAAGCACAATCGCAGTCTGTGGTATCACTATGGATTATTATTAAAACGATCACTACGACATAACGA
Source organism: Erebia ligea (assembly GCA_917051295.2). Lineage (NCBI taxonomy): Eukaryota > Metazoa > Arthropoda > Insecta > Lepidoptera > Nymphalidae > Erebia > Erebia ligea. The sequence goes on from OU785228.1 coordinate 17,665,659, forward strand.
CTGCTAAATCTCATCTGACTCCGACCTAATGGAGTCATAGTTGGACGTCTTGCTTCGTAGCATTCTAAGGAAGGAGCCCACTGCGAAAATTGTCCGTCTGTGTCTATGAAATATACCCTGATACAAGGCCTCCCGGAGAGCCTTCCTGTCGTCTGCGATCACCGGCTGAGTGCTCAGAGTTACATCCGAATGTGCTCCGACCGATTTCTGGTGCCGGAGACTCCCATGTTTCTTTTCCAAAGACTTTTGATTCGGCAAACTCATCGTTGATTCTATCGAAGAGTTTTTTGTCTTTCTCAAGTTCAGTATTTTCTTACTTGACGACGACTCTGACGATGACCGGACTGGAGCCAGTTTGGATCTATGTAGAGGGTTGTTAGAGTTCTCCGGGTGGACCACTAAGTCAACCGATTTCTGACTTACGGCACTCGACCGTGTGAGAGTTCTTTGAGAGCTTGTTGGTTCAACTTTTGGTACTCTTTCCTCCTTCGGCATCGGGTGCTCTGGTTCTATAGCGATCATTCTGGTCCAATAGATTTGACAAGTGATAAAACTCGTTCCAACAATGTAGCAAATGAATTGGATAGCACAATGAAGTCACATCATCGGCGGGCGTGCCTCATCAGGACTCTCAATAGAGGGAACGGCGAGATGAATGACAACGTCTTTATTGTTAGGTTTGCCAGACTCACTGCGGCCTTCGCAACAATTACTGAACGTTATTATCGGCACTTTCGCATCGCATTCGATCTGAACGGTATTCAAGTCCTCCACCAAGCGATCTATATTTGCACTGTTTTCTATATGTCGATCATCGGAGTGTGCACTCATAATCGGCGAGAGCCATTCCTTGTCGTCGACTTTTTCCACTTCAGGCGAAGGCCCGAGGTCGTCACGAAAGGTCGGGGACACGCCCTCTCCGTTTATGTGTAAACTAATTAATCCAGCCAAATTAACACTAAAGTTGCTACGCGTAGTCGCAGCCCCACCCTCCGTCTGCGCCGCTTCAGTTATAATGCGATCGGTGATTGTTTCGAATTCCTTCTGCAGCGTCGGATCGTCTTCATAAAACTCGGTGAGGCCTTGGAGATCTTCAATCCAGTCGCTATCTAGTAAGCTCGTCGGGGATTTCTTGCTTTGGTCGGCCGCTTCTTGGCGGTAGCGGTCGACGAGTTGCTGTACGGATTCCTCGTGCTGGCGGAAGAGGGTGTGGTAAGCCTGGCTTACTGCTCGTAAGGAATAAGTGGACCTAGGTCGCGGCAGTACCGCAGCCGAGGGGGTGTGTACGGCTACACTCCCACGCCACACGTGTCGTCGAGCGCGCTCTCTTAGTATTGCATTAGAATTAAGAATCCTTTCAAAGTCCGACACTTGCTCGGCTTCGCTGATCTGCAACAGCAACTTGTTCTCCGTCTCTCTCCCGCACGCGGAGTGGCACAGCTTCCTCTCGATACCCTGTTTGAGATTAGACTTAGTTCTGTTATCGATTCTCTTAGAGCTACTTACATTACGCTTGGAGGTTGGATGCGTATAGTTATCCGCGTAAGTCATTGGTATTGATAGCGTTTGGACGGAGACCGCGCATGGTACTTTCTCGACAACTTTTCTTTTGATCTCTTTCACGATTACGCTAGGTTTAGAATTGCGTTTAGTTTTGTTTGCCGAAGGTTGCCTATGGACATAATTTTTATCAGAGAATCGTGGACGAAGAGAATCAGCGCTACGGATACTTCGGCCATATTCAGATCTCGGGCGTTCCGCTAAGCAAACACTCTTTGCCCTCAAAGGGATTTCGGATTTATCTTTTGAAGCCAGATTGTTGAAGTAAGAAAATTCAAATATATGGAAGCGTCACGAGCGAGCAGCGGTCGACATCAGACTGTCAGCAAATCATGCACTACATTCTTCGAAAATTGTATGGAGTGAGCTTAAAAAGTAGGTAATTTATCGTGTAGCGTGCTGTGGTCGATCGATTGTATTCGTCGGAATGGCTGTCTCGCAGAGATCGGCCTATGCCGTTTGCAGACCAAAAGCTAAGCTAAGACAGTATAGCTTTCATACCTACTTGTATACAGACCGCAAAATATCGAATACTAGCTGATGCCCACGACTTCATCCGCGTGCTTTGTTGGCGTGGTTTGTTACATTCTGACGAATACAATCGATCCACCACAGCACGCTACACGATACCAGTGTTTGCATTTAAAAATAATTGCAAAATTTTTAATTAAGTACATAGGTTACTCGATTTTTTTGATATCGTATTGTCTAAACGACGTATGTAAAACCCTTTCTATAATAAAAAAGTTATTAAAATTTAATTATTGTTTGATTTGCTTTGAAATCGATTATCCGGATTTTCGATAATACGGAATACCGTTTTGTTTGATTCGGATAATCGGGATTCTACTGTACTAGTTGAAGCGAGGGTTGCGCGAATAGTGTATTTATGGGAAGTATGGAGTACAGCTGATTAGATGACGTTCTAGTATAGCTTGTGTCGTGCATCTTCATAGTAGGTACATCTTACCCACTTCGCTACACCACGTCTTAGCTTCGTTACACCACATAGTTTCGTAGCTTAACTTTAAGCCTCGCTCACCGATTAGCTAAGTACATCACACATCTCTTCCCCCCGATTGTGTAAGGAAATCGTAATTGTAATCGATTGTCAAACGTATAATTCGACCTGATTTAGGGGTTCATAGATGCCTGCACATCAAAAAGCATGTATGACCTCCTTAAACAGTTCGAGTAATACGTTTTAAGCTGTCATATTATTAATATTTGCTTAGATAATGGGGCATCTGGTGGAAAAGCAGCCTTAGCTTAGCTTCAGCATAGCTTAGCTCTCGGCCTGCAACGTTATCGCCAAATGTACGCTGAGCATCAGTTTACGATGTTACAAGTTTCCGTGAGACGTGAACTTTATGCTTTCTTTTTATCTAAAGCTTCTAAAGCCATGCCTTTGACATAATATTTGAGTCACGACATGATTCAATCTCAGATAATAAAAAGTTTTTTTATCTTTTGTTTACTCAGAGCATTTATTTGCTTGTTTTCAAGAGATATTTATACGTTCTGCTATTTATTGTTTGCTATCAACTATTATTCTAAATTAACTCAGTATTCGGAATTCTCAAAGTATAAACAGTAAAATAAAAGTAATCAGAAATCGTATGAAAGTGCGTACCTACTTAGTTTTAGTCAAATACGATTAAATCGCTAGTCTCAATAAGTTTTAGTTTTAGTGTAAGCTAATTAAAGTTCATGGGCATGTGTAGCTGTACTGATAATAATGATACTGATAATTTAAAAAAAACCGACTGAGTTTGTTGTGGGCTCTTCTCAGACCAGGGCGCGTTTGGAACCCTAGTAGCTTTAGTTATAAGATACCGTAACTGATTATCACCACCATCAAATAAATATTATAAATGCGAAAGTTTGGATGGATGTATGGATGTATGGATGGTTGTTACTCAATCACGCCCGAACGGCTGAACGGATCTGGATGAAATTTGGCACAGAGATAGATTATAGTCTGGAATAGCACATAGGCTACTTTTTATCCCGGAAAATTAAAGAGTTCCCGCGGGAACCAAAAAACCTCAATCCACGCGGACGAAGTCGTGGGCATCAGTAGTATTTTATAAGTACCTAACTGGACGTCAATAAGTAGGTTCACATTACATTGAAATACCTACTACTACTACCTAAATTAAATAAATATATTTTGATTTTTGACTTTTGTCCTACTTTATGCATCCTAGCTAATACCTAGTAGGTACCTAGAAAAAGAAAACAAAAAGCTAAAACTATGGTTTTATTCCTTTGCTTGTTAATTTATAAAGTACCTAAACTATACGTTTTTAGTTTTTTTTTTACTCTTTTGCTCATAAATTCTTGAAGTAAACAAGAATAATAGTCAATCAGAAAACTAATTGATTTAGTTTTAGCCGATTCATTAGTATGATTATGCGAAAAGGCACCTGACCTTTTCCTGTAAAGCTAGTTACTGATTTAATTACAATCGATCGCTCAGTAGGTATTCCGCAACAAAGGGATATCTTCGAAAACATGTTACTACGTCGGCCTTCGCTACGCATTTCATGTGGACCGGTTGTTTGTATGCAGGAGGAAACTAAAACTAAAATTCAACTCAAAAATAGCATATACGAGTAGGTAGGTAGTTGGTAGGTACACTCAATACAAAAGAGGAAAGAGTTCCCTAGTTGCGACGCATATCAGTCGATTTCGATTGTTAAGCAACGTTGGCCCAAGTCGGTAACTGGATGGGTGATCGAATTTGGCAGTCCGAATTTGGCCTTTTCGTTTCCTCCGTGCCTCGGAAAATACCTACGTTAAGCCGTCGCGTCGGTCTCGTTAATTATTACAAACATATTCTGATAATAATCGTTAGAAACCTAAGAGTCGAAATACTTAGTACAATTAGTTGAGGGCTGACGCCTATGCGGAAGGACCTGGGAACTAGGGCTTCCAATACCGGGATCCCGGTATTGGCCAATACCGGGATCCCGGACTTTTTTCGCCGGTTTTCAATACCGGTATTGAAATGTCTAATACCGGGATACCGGTATTGGTGACACTATAAATGAAACAGTGACTATTGCATATATTTCTTGGTAGATGCCACTGTTTTTTATTCGGCTAAGTTTAAAACTTGTATCTTAAGCATATTAGCTCAAAAAGAGCGCCTTTATTGCTTGAAACCAGTGAAGAAAAGTCGTTTTTGTTCATTCAGAGGGAAAAATTAGTGTTTGAATTTAGATCCCTGTGGCTTGGCATTTCTATTTCTCTCAAAACGTTCAGAAATCTGATTTATAAAGTCTAATGCATATTTTATTATGATATATTATTTTCTTTTAAATTATAACTATTAAATTTTAGCAAGAAAAAATTTACAATTATTTTGCTATAATCCGCCTACAGAAAAATCTGTATGGTCAAATATGCAGTTACAAGTGAAGCACCGCTTACCTTCCCAACCAAGCAAGAAAGCCAAGTCTAGACTAGACAATCGTGCATTGTGAAGTCGACATCTCCTGAAGATGCTCCGGTGTCGGAGCGAAACGTGCGTTGAGAGTAGTTTAAAAGTCTTGTGTGGTGGTGCATGTGAGTGGTGGTGGCATTGCTTGCTTGGGAACTTGGCTTTCTTGCTTGGTTGGGAAGGTAAGCGGTGCTTCACTTGTAACTGCATATTTGACCATACAGATTTTTTCTGTAGGCGGATTATAGCAAAATAATTGTAAATTTTTTCTTGCTAAATCATGAACTTCCGCAAAGTAACGCCTGATTCTATCCAATATTAAATTTTAGATTAATTTGTGTTTTGACAAAATTATCGTTTTCTTCTACTTCGATCGTCTTCTTACAAAAATATCGTTTATTACTCATTGAGTAGTTCCTCAACAGGTGGGCCTAAAAATGATTATGAGCAAGATAAAGATCATTTCTAATGCACACGTTCAGCCCCAACCTGTGTTAGTTGAGAATTCTGCACTCGAAATTGTTGATGAGTACATAATATACCTAGGACATACAGTCCAGTTAGGTAGGTCCAATTTCGAGAAAGAGGTCAACCTCCGTATCCAACTCGGCTGGGCAGGGTTCGGGAAACTCCGCGACAACTTCTCGTCCAAAATTCCTCAGTGCCTGAAGACGAAAGTTTTCGAACAGTGCGTGTTGTCAGTGATGACTTACGGCTCCAAAAAATGGTCGCTAACTTTGGGCCTGATAAGGAGGGTCAGGGTCACTCGGCGGGCGATGGAGAGAGCTATGCTTGGAGTATACCTGCATGATCAAATCAGAAATGAGGAGATCCGTAGGCGAACCAGAGTAACCGACATAGCTCGAAGAGTCCAAGCTTTAAGTGGCAAAGGGCGGGGCACATAGTTGGTAGAACCGATAGGCGTTGGGGTCCCAAAGTGCTTGAATGGCGGCCTCACACCGGGAAGCGCAGTGTTGGACGACCCCCCACTAGGTGGACGGACGATCTCAAGCGTGTAGCTGGGAGCCGCTGGAAACAAGGGGCACAAGACCGTGCTCTGTGGCGATCCATGCAGGAGACCTACGTCCAGGATGTCTATAGGATGAGATGACGATAGTAGTTTAAATTACAATCTTCGACACTAATTTCACTAATTATTTAAAATTCCCTGCCATATTTATTTAATTTTGTGTGTACGTTGAGAAAGTGCGTCACAAATATACTTTTTATTAAAAGTTCAAAATTCAATGGTGGTTAAAAATATATATTTTCGTAAGAATTCATCCAAAAATAGTTCTATTTTAAAAATCATATAGTTGATATTCTGATTGATATGAATAAGAAATTGATTATTTGATAATAATATAAGTATTACTTAATTAAGGTTGTATTTAAAATGATGTGATGGAGTTTCAGAACATGGTCCGTAATTTTCACCTTACCAAACATGAACATTTCGTAAGAATTAAGTCAACGCGTAAATAACTATCTCAATGCTCAAAATACAAATAAATCTAAAATAAATCTTACTTGGTGATTTTTTTTAAAGAAAATACAATTTCATAAAATATTGCATGATATAAAATAAAGTGAAGGAGTTACTTAACGTTTCGTGAGACAGTGAAATAGACATACTAATTCACAGCGTAATAATCAACCACAGCGTTCTACAACCAAAAAAAAATATCGCTGAGTGAAAAAAACCGGCTTTCCTTCACTGAATTTATGCAGAAAAGGCACTTTTTTGAGTTAATTTGGTAAAAAATTTTTTTTATGAAAAACTGTTTTTTATGGGTCCGTTTGCTTCAGAAAAGACTAATTTTAAGTTAAAAAACATCTACCACATTTTAATTTTTTTCCAATACCGGGATCCCGGGATCCCGGTATTGAAAAAAATCGTTCCGGTATTAATACCGGTATTGAGATAAACCGGTATTCGAAAGCCCTACTGGGAACCCACCGCATTACTATCCCAAAAACCCCTGCCATTATGTGATTATTGGAAAGGGGTCACGAGTCATGAGCACGACCCTCCGCAATGAGGAATACGATGCTAAAAGAGAGACACTCAATACTCAATTTATTTATTACCGTGAAACATGCCAACTTTGCCATTCAAGGATACTTTGCCCTAAAAGCAAAATTTTTGCAAATCCACTTACTATACGACATTTTTTTAGTTTTATGGCAATATTCATTACTTGGGTAAAAATAGATTATATTTGTGACCACACTGCGTATCGCACTCGTTCCCAAGTTGATTAGGTAACCCGTCAGAAATTGTCGAATGCAGTGTGTGTTTTGGCGGGCAAATTTCTTGAGTGAAGTGGTTGTGGATTTTACATCATAGCAAAAACGCAAGTAAGTTTATGTTACTGTATGTCATAGATTCACAATTGTAGAGTATTTTAATTATAGTTTCAGAATTCAGATGATTATAAATCTAAACTTCAGATGATGGGCAAAATTACCCTTAACTTTTCAAACCCGTGCATGCCAACATTGCCCGTTAACAAAAAGTACTCAGGGTTGTCACATTTAGATATTTTGTAATAGGTGGTGTAATAGGTGTAACATGTGATTGAATTAATAACGTAATTTACCTCAGAAACAAAACACCAAACACTTGTATATTTAGAACATTTAATAGTAAATGCTTATGTTTGTTAATACCTACTTAGATGGCGAAGTTTGTGAGATGTCATACACACTGATTCGATTCTGAATATACTAAGTATACTATTCCTACTGATAAAAAACTATACCTTTCCCGATGCACTATTTTTTATTATTCTATAATTTTTTAGCTTTCATTTAGTTAATATTATTTTAAATTTCAGAAAAACCAACACGAGTCCAGAATTCGACAAAGAAAATCAAGACGTGAAATAGGGGTCCGAGCCTATAAAAATTACTACTCAGTGCCTTATACTTTTATTAACCTAAACTTTAATAAACATTTACTTTAATAAACATAGGTAGTGTTTGATTTAAATATCATTTCTTATTTCTAAAACATGCATCCAAATGCATATTATAATATGTGGTCCAACACCTCCAACAAAAACGTTAAAATATTATTTATTGAATCAATAATTTCCTGACGTGACAACCCTTAAAATTTTAAACTGCTCGATGGAGCTTCTATGGAAATGAGAAATAATCGCAAGGTAACATTGCCCACTCCTTTTATTGCGAAAATATGAATACTACAAAAAAAAATTTTGGAACCTAGGCCAAGATTACCCTAAATTCTAGTCATGGTGTCTGTTACGTATTTTTAAGAGTTATATTGCATGAAATCTCGATGTGGGCAATGTTGGCTAAAAGTCCAGATTATTTTGCCCGTCATTAAAATCGAACAAATTTTGGTTTAAATGTTAATTTTAAAAAAAAATACAAAGCGAACGCTTGCGTATAATCATATAGTTGTAAGAAATGGAGAAACATACTTCACTTTCTAGAAAAAACTCGAAATTAATTCGATTTTAATAAAAAAACGGGCAAAGTTGGCTAGTTTCACGGTACATGTATAGGATATATACAGGTGTCTCTCATGTTACGTCATGTTTTGACTCTACCACCGGTTCGGAAAGAAAATTCTTCTAAGAAGAGCCGATCCTGTTCCGATTACGCATTGGATTTAAAATGAATTTCCAAATAGTTTAGATAGGTTGCTATGAAAGGAATTTGGAAGAAGTTTGATCGATTTAAAAATTTCGATTATGGTTTAATTTTATGTTTTCATGTACTTACGTTTTTAAGAATTTACTTTTAATAAAGATTTTAGTGTATTTAATAGTTTATTTAATAAATGGCAAGATATAAAAATGTACTTATTATTATTTGTTAGTGAAACATATAAACGTTCCACTAACAAATAATAAGTTAACACATTTTCACTCACAATTTCATTGAATAGGTTTATAGACCAACAACTTTTCACTCTATCAAATTATATATAATCTATCTCTGTGCCAAATTTCATCCAGATTCGTTCAGCCGTTGGGGCGTGATTGAGTAACAAACATCCATCCATACATCCATACATCCATCCATCCAAACTTTCGCATTTATAATATTTATTTGATGGATGTATGGATGTTTGTTACTCAATCACGCTCCAACGGCTGAATGGATCTGGATGTAATTTGGCACAGAGATAGATTATAGTCTGGAATAGCACATAGGCTACTTTTTATCCCGGAAAATTAAAGAGATCCCGCGGGAACCGAAAACCTCAATCCACGCGGACGAAGTCGCGGGCATCAGCTAGTTGTTGAATAAAGTTGGTTATAAGAATTGCTCTAATTAGCTCTTCAGTAAACTTTCGCAACACTTTACTTTGATGGAAAGTAAATTAAAAGTTCACAAAACCGCGATCGAGCGCTTAGTTTTCGTATTCACTCAAAAATCGCAAAAATTACAGCAATTAAAATCAATCTATGTCAGTTGGCTGCAGTTTTTTGTTCCACGGCAATTCTGCAACTTGGCTGATAGCCAAGAAATCGTAAATAAAAAATACAGGGTGTTCTGGTAACTTCAGACAGTAATTTTAAGTATTGACCTGGTCTGGCCTGGTGGGAGGCTTCGGCCGTGGCTAGTTACCACCCTACCGGCAAAGACGTGCCGCCAAGCGATTTAGCGTTCCGGTACGATGCCGTGTAGAAACTGAATAGGGGTATGGGTTTAATATTTAAACTGCCATACCCCTAACAGGTTAGCCCGCTACCATCTTAGCATCAGGTGAGATCGCAGTCAAGGGCTAACTTGTAGTGAATTAAAAAAAAAAAAAGGTACATGCTAAAATAACTTTTATAGGCCAATTTTTGATACAATGAGTTACATTATTGCAATTTTCTTACGGATATCTCTAATTTATTTGAAAATAAAATAAAGCCCATGTTACTCGATGATAAAGTAGCTTTTTATAGCTTTCCATTACAACAAACATACAACTTATCTTTTCTCTTTATAGGTAATTAATATTAAGTATTACCTAGCTTAGACCTTAGACAATTAAATATATTAATCTACTATATAAAAATAAGTCGGGTTTTCCTTCCTGACGCTATAACTCCAGAACGCACGAACCGATTTCCACGGTTTTGCATTCGTTGGAAAGGTCTCGGGCTCCGTGAGGTTTATAGCAAACAAAATTCAGGAAAAATTTCAACAGAAAAGCGGGAAAATCTTAAACCACGCGGACGAAGTCGCGGGCGTCAGCTAGTTTAATATAAAAAAAAATGATTAAATTAATTACTTTAAGATGTATAAGAATACGAACACCTTTGTTTTAAAGAAAAGTATTTTCGATTAACGTAATCTATCAATAGATTGATCCCCGCTATTTAAAGCCGATTATTATTAATGAAGTATAAAATATTAAAAATATTGAAATCGGGCCGATTATGACCTCATCGCAGTCAATTTGTAATCATAATATATTTTTATTATCACTACTATAAAAAAATAAGTTTTAATTAGGTAGGTATCTACTGTTAATAATTTTCATTTTAGTTTACTTTATAATCAGTTTTTCATTAATTACCTTGAATTAGATTTAATCAAAGGATATGCTCGTGCTGTATTGATTTTAACACGGTTTTACCAATAGATAGACAGATTCTTCGAAAGGGTATAGGTACGTGGAAGTTTTAGGTTTTAAAAAATCTCGTTAGTTTATTTTCCGGGTTAAAAAGACCTGCTTTTTATCCTGGAAAATAAAAGAGTTATAACACTGGATAGTTTTTTTTTTTCAAAAAATGGATAGCCCGTGTCACTCGGGATGATGTAAGGATTCTAACGAAACCATAGTATCCAAATGTGTTTAGGCATTTAGAAGTTATGGTGGAATAAGTAAAATCACATACCTACATGAACTGAACTCTCAAAACATCACAATCCTTTTTTGGGGCAGTCGTGTAAAAATCACGTCGCGTCGCGCGATCCGTTGCTTCGTTGCGGCGTGATTAAAGGACAACCAAACACACATTCGCATTTAGACGGATCACTAAAAGGTACCTACCTTAATCACAACACAAGACATTAATCTAATAAGCCGTAGGTATTATTTTCCTAATGGCAAGTCAAAATATTTATATAGGAAAATTTCGACTAAGTACTTAAGTAGTCTTAATATTTTAAGTCGCATTAATAATTAATAGCCAATTAAGAAGACAGGGCCACGGCCTTGTCGCATAAGCGACAGCATTTTAAACTGATTAAATTAGATAGGTAGGGGGAGTCAAAAAGGAGAAAATATATTGACACTCAAAATGTAATGTGCCTATTTATGACGTGGAAGGGCTTGGGAGTTGTGCATGACATACTTACTATATTATCCCAATTCCCAATAAATTCTCTACCTACCATTTTTTTATACGCGTAGCAAGCAAACGAGCAAGCTGGACGATATTGCAGTTTAAATTAGGGAACTGGTGGAAGCTGGTTTCATAATTTACAAGTGAGTGGCAGAAAATACTTGAAATTAACAAGTGGGGGATCCGGGTGGTGCGGACGAAAGTTTCTGCGACATAAAGCTACTTTATAAGGTGCGATCAGAGAACAGGGAAGGTGGTATTAGATTAAATAACTCCTCAGAACAAATTGTAGAGTCGATAGAAAACACAAAGAGAAATTCTCTCTTCTCGTATCTTCGGTGGTCTTTACTCCAACAAGCAAGTCATTTTGGGATTGTCGAACTGTCCGCTTTTGTATACGGTGAAAAGGATCTGGTGCTGGGGTGATCCGGCCTAAACATGTGAGCAGTACCTACTCCATAATACCACCACCACCGCCACCACTACAGCACATTAACGTCTCACTGCTGGGCACAGGCCTCCACTCTCAAAGGAGAGAGGGAATTAGAGCTTAGACCCACCGCGCTGCTCCAATGCGGGTTGGCGGGCACAATAATACAACCCTCAGCAATCAAACTAATATTATTAATGCGAAAGGGTGTTTGTTGGTAGGTTTGTCCTTTAATCACGTCAGCTACTGAGGAATACGGCACAAAGTGAGTGACCTATTTTGAGTTTGACACCGCCATGGAACAACCCCAGGACTTCGCCATTCGCAGTCGAACATGCTAACCACTAGACCAACCAGGCCCATATTCTATAACTCAGTGGCTATCAAAAAATGAAAGCCACTGACATATATTTTTTATCCATTGAAGGTTTATTATCAAATGTTATTTTTTATTTCGTAGCAAACCTTCAATGGAAAAAAAATATAAATCAGTTGCTTTCATTTTTTGATAGCCACTGAGTTATAGAATAGGGGTGCAGAAATTCCCGCCGCCTAAACCGCTAATTCAACTGTGCCGTGGCCCAGGGTTAGACCTGTCGAATGTGTCTCGGGCTGGGTATTGTTTGTCCACCAAGCGCAGTTAATTGGCGATTTTACGCATCAATTTCATTTTATTACGTAACCAATATGCTACATAGTATAGATACCTACAGTTTCATTTTAATCGTTCTGTGTACATCCCATAAATCAAATCAAACATTGTTTATTCCAAATTGGTATTTACCTACACACTAAGTACACTTTTTCAACGTCGATTATACAAAGTGTAAGACGTGATGGTAAAAATTAACTACAGTATCTTAAAATTAAAGCTACGAGGGTTCCAAACGCGTCCTGGTCTGTTTGTTGGTTTGTTCTTCAATCACGCTGCAACGGAGAAACGGATAGACGTGATTTTTGCATGGGTATAGTTGAGGACCGAGGGTGACATAAGCTACTTTTTTATCCCGGAAAATTGAGGAGTTCCCGTGGGAATTTAAAAAACTTATTCCACGCGGACGAAGTCGCGGGCATCAGCTAGTCAAATAAATATTATAAATGCGAAAGTTTGGATGGATGGATGTATGGATGTATGTTTGTTACTCAATCACGCTCCAACGGATGAACGGATCTGGATGAAATTTGGCACAGAGATAGATTATAGTCTGGAATAGCACAAAGGCTACTTTTTATCCCGGAAAATTAAAGAGTTCCCGCGGGAACCGAAAAACCTCAATCCACGCGGACGAAGTCGCGGGCATCAGCTAGTACTTAATAATACTTATTACCTAATGTCTTTGGCTTCAGACACAAAGACGCTAGAGTTAGCCACTGAGGTAACTACTAACTAGCTATCAACAGAATCAAATATCAAATAAATAATATAAATGCGAAAGTTTGTATGGATGTGTGGATGTATGGATGGATGTTTGTTACTCAATCGCGCCCGAACGGATCTGGATGAAATTTGGCACAGAAATAGATTATAGTCTGGAATAACGCATAGGCTTATTAGACTTTTTATCCCGGAAAACTAAGGAGAGAACATTCGGACGAAGTCGCGGGCATTAGCTAGTATAATATAACGCCGGGCAGTTATGACGATGTGCATACGAGCAATATAGTAGCATGTTAGTACAATTCTTATTTTTGTCTGCGCCTGCGTCCCACATCAATAAAATGATTCCACATTCCAGCGCGGAGTCGTTTACGTGTGATCGTAAATATGACGAGTTAGCAGCTTCCAACATGCTTCGCCCGTCTCATCATTCGACTCGATTCGACTACGGATTCGATTCCCGAGTCGGGCCATAATGGGGATTTTATTTATTTAATCGTATGGCGTTTAGTATAAGCGAAAGTGTGTTTGTTTCGTGATTTTTGGCATGGGTATAGTCGAGGACCGGAGAGTTATCACGGAAAATTAAGGAATCAAAAAAACTTTAACCAGGCGGACGAAGTCGCGGGCATCAGCTAGTAATAAATATATAAAAATAAGATAGTAGATCAAAGATGAATACAAAGTAAGCAGTATTTGCACGTCTTGAAGAAACGAATTACCAATACCTACAACAGCCTAATACCAATGCCTAGTGATGCAGCTGTCAGCGTGCAAACGAAACGCTTCGACCTTCCATTTCTAACCGACCTCCCCCAACGTCATCCTAAGCGGAGGTCCGAGCCTCATAGGAGGCGCCCTTAGGAAGACGTTGTCCCCCCCGATGTCATCGAGCCCTAGGGCTCTTATCTCGGCGACGCCTAGCGCTCGCCAAACCCCCCGGTGATATATAGCGGCCCGTAGGTTATGCAGCATACTCAATCCGAAAAAAAAATACACCACTGAACAGATCATAATGCCCGCTTGGATTTAAGTTTTTGCTAAGAAATCTATCTACATCATCAGCCTTGGGGTTTTTTTCTAACAAAGTAATTAAATAATTATATCCGGAATCATGTTTTGATAACGAGGAATACCTAAGCACAGAATATTGAATTTTTAAAGTTATTTTATTTTTGGTTTTCAATTAATAATAATATAAAAACCGGTCAAGTGCGAATTAGACTCACGCACAAAGGGTTCCGTACCGCACAAAATAAATTATTTTAGAAAATAACGAGAAAGATGTCATAGCAACACATAATCAGCTGTGAAATAACTGGCGCTAAACTGGTACCTAGCGCTTGACAAACAATTGGACACCCTATGAGTACAGAGCCCTAATTATAGATTTTCGGTTTTTTTCCTACACTTGTGCTGTGAGACCTTGCTTCTTGTCAAATTTCATGATTCTAGGTCAACGGGAAGTACCCCATAGGTTTTGATTTATGGCGAGTGTCAAAATATGCGGCATACGAGTAAACGGCCGTATCTCACCTTTTTCGTTGACTTTGATTTTTTTACAGCTCCAACGGACTGTAGAATTTTGTTTTTTTGTATTTGATATTATTTTCAACTTTATAACTCCACGCGTTACCGGAAAACAGGTGGTTGACAGACAGATAACGAAGTCCTATATATCTTATCTATCCTATATATAATATGTCCTGTATAGGGTCCTTTTGTCCACTTGAGATACGGAACCCTAAAAATACCATAATGACCATTCCTTGCTTTTCGCGGTAAACTAATAAGAGCCTTATTAGAACTTAACCACCGTGAAGGAGGCTTTGAAAGTAGGTACCTACGTTACATACAAAAAATAACGTTACATATGTCAGAACGTAGTTCAGATGCGACGTAGCAGCATCGCTACGCATAACCACAGAGGCATAACGCAGTGTTTAAATATTTTTCCTCGCCACGCATGGAGAAACTGTCGGTTTCTAGGACAGGAGAAAAACTAACGATTGCTTTTGCCTCCATGATTCAGTTATTTTCAACTTTTCAACAAACTTTTTAAGAATATTTATATTAGTTATTGTAAGTTAAGTATAAGGGTAACAATTACATATACATTAATTTAAAAAAAATTGCCTCATCTGGTGACAGAAGGGCTGGCTCATTTTTTGCGCAAAGGATCAGCCTGGCTGTCTTCTCGCCACCATTCCACGCGGGCATGATTTATATAGTAATTAGGTTAGGCTAGCTAGCTTTAATTTCTATTGTAGGGTAACAATTACCTTATTAGGTACTTTTGAAGTGAAAACTTCTTTAGCCGCGTTGAGCACTTTTTGATAGGGGGTAAACTTGTGGATTCGCGTCACCGACACCGACATGCTCACGTTGTTACGAAGACAAAGGGTCTTAAATATAAATATACTACATTCGTAATTAAACTTTTTTTTTTAAATTGAATTAAATATTCGTTTTCACTTCTATCTGCCAATTTTTTTTTGTTTTCATCAAATAAATATTATAAATGCGAAAGTTTGGATGGATGGATACATGGATGTTTATTACTCAATCACGCTCCAACGGCTGAACGGATCTGGATGAAATTTGGCACAGAGATAGATTATAGTCTGGAATAGCACATAGGATACTTTTTATCCCGGAAAATTAAAGAGTTCCCGCGGGAACCGAAAAACCTCAATCCACGCGGACGAAGTCGCGGGCATCAGCTAGTGGAACAATAAAATTCACCTATCCTCTCTATGAACCCAATTCCACTGACCACTTGCCAATACCAAGCACAACGACTTACATCATAGACCAAAAGGACTACATATTCGATGATTGTAAATAATAATATAATTTTTGAAGAAATCTAAGTTTGATAAAATTATTTCTTCCTAAAGATGTATTTAAAAAATAATACTTAATATATATTTTTTATTTGTTTAGGCCTTAGGGTATTTTATATAATTTCATACATAAGTAAGTACTTTTTATTAAAATTACTATAATAGGCTTATTACGATTATTTAAATATTATTTTATTTTATGTTTGAGTTTAATCGTTTTTAGGGTTCCGTACCCAAAGGGTAAAAACGGGACCCTATTACTAAGACTCCGCTGTCTGTCTGTCTCCAAGCTGTATCTCATAAACCGTGATAGCTAGAAAGCTGAAATTTTCACAAATGATGTATTTCCGTTGCCGCTATAACAACAAATACTAAAAATTAAAAATATATATATATTAAGGGGGGTCCCCATACAATAAACGTGTTTTTTTCGTATTTTTTTGCTCAATATTAAAAACGGTAACAGGTAGACGGTTAAAATTTTCACAGAATATTAAATTGTATATTACCTTTCAAAATAAATAATTAAATATCAATAAAGTAAATATTAAAGGGGGGCTCCCATACAACAAACGTAATTTTTATTTTTAATACGTCATAAATCGTAAAACTTACTACAGGTTTGTACGGAACCCTCGGTGCGCGAGTCCGACTCGCACTTGGCCGGTTTTATTATTATTCTTAAGGTTCTTTTACATCAATGCGTAATCAATAATTACTAATTATCAACAGTAATTATGAATTCGTGATTTAAACCCGTTGGGATTTAAGCGGATTCCCATTTCTATGGAACCTATTTACAAATTATTTATTTTGGTAGCTAATCTATTTAAAAGTATATCAAAAAGAAAAAGAAAAGAACCTCTTAGGTTGTAGAATGTACAGTAGTCTCTACCGTAAATATAGAGCTAAGAAATACTTATATAAAAGACTAGGGAAATCCTACGGAACCATGCACGCTAATGTTAGGACTATGACTATGCAAATAATGTGTACCAGGCACGGCTTTTTTTTCGACCACCAAAACTTCTTCCGTAAACAAAAACATTGCGACATCCAACCTCCACGCGAAAACAGTCTATTTTTCAACCAGATTTTATTTTACCGCCTCATATAAATAATATAAGAAGTATAAATAGAAAATAAAAGCACGGCAAATATAATTCTACATTGTAAAATAAACAATGCTTAATTTAATTTGTACTTGGGTTTATCTGACCTACTTACTTACTCGGGATCGATGGGTATTTAAAATGTCTTATTTTATGTAAGGTTCTTTTACATCAACACTTCGAAAGGCACTGTTTTTTTTTATACACTCTACACGTTTATTCTCTTTTATAAATTTTGCACTGAAAATCAATAACTCCGCCAAAGAAGACTGTTGGTAATAGAAAATCGCTACGGACTAGCTTGCCCATTCAATACTGAGAGAAGACATGCGTAGTTCAGAGACACGAGCCCACAGAGTGCCGGGGGACTGGCGAGGACACCTCGGCGACGTGGAGCGCGGGAAAATTGACGTTCGTTTTTTTTTAAACTAGTGACAAGCCACGGCTCCGCGTACGTTACCAAAATATTCACATACCAAGTATTTTCGGGTGGGTATATTGACGAATACCATCACAGTATATTTAACTAAACCTTTAAACATTATATAAATAGCTTCTAGAAGTATTGTTCAATGCATTGTCGAAAGCCGTATGAAAATCTATTTAGTAAGTATTAGTTCCTGATTGGAAGCACAGACAGACAATCTCGGCGGAGGGACTTTTTTTAATAATAATTAGATGATGCCCGCGAGTTCGTCCGCGCGAATTTAGCTTTTTTATTCCCGCGGGAACTCTTTTATTTTTCGGGATATAAAGTAGCCTATGTCCAGTGCCCCGGGATGCATCATGCAACATATTATCACCATACAAAATTTCATCAAAATCGGTTAAAAAAATAGGCAGTTAAAGCGTAGCAGACAGTCAGGTGACCTATCACCATACAAAACTTCATCAAAATCGATTGAAAAAATGGGCCGGACAGACAGGCAGACATACGGACGGACAGACTGACACAATTTCGCATTTATGATATTAGTATGTATTATGGAGTGATAGTGACTAAACAAGTTGTTTATGCTGCATATATACCTATGTAGAGGCTATTGCCTGATAAGATGTAGCAATATTGTAAATATTTAGTTAATAATGTGTATATTATGAACTTTATATAAATTGTTGATTTTGATAGCGTTTGCGCACTAAGTGTTTACGTAATTTACATAAACTGAAAACAAATTAAGATTAGGTAAGTACCTATATTAAATATCTGGTTTTAGGTATCAATTCTCTACCTTCACAGATTACTTTACTCTATGCTTCACAGCCTCTATTCAGGACCTCCCTGGCGCATTATTAAAATCAAGAAGTCCCGGATTCGGTTCCCGGCAAAGGCAAATCCGGGATTAGTGAATTATGAATCTTTGTCTGGTTTGGTAGGAGACTAGCTACCCTTCGATATATATGTAGGTACTAGTTAGATGGGCTCTTTCATAGAAAAAAGTAGGGCGTCCGACTTGCGGTGCTTGGCCCCTCACCTGTATATGCCTGTCCTTGTCCCCACCTGCGCTGTCCCGCTTTTCAGACTAGATGGCGTTTTGTTAGTCTGCCTGCTCTAGGATCACGTTGAAACTTAGCTAAAATCTAAATAATTGTATAATGGGTTTTTTATCTTTAGTTAAAACAATACAATCAAATAAATATTATAAATGCGAAAGTTTGGATGGATGTATGGATGGATGTTTGTTACTCAATCACGCCCCAACGGCTGAACGGATCTGGATGAAATTTGGCACAGAGATAGATTATAATCTGGAATAACACATAGGCTACTTTTTATCCCGGAAAATTAAGGAGTTCCCGCGGGAAACGAAAAACCGGCTCGATCCACGCGGACGAAGTCGCGGGCATCAGCTAGTAGAACATAAAGCTAGCTAGCCTAACCTAATCTAATTAATATATTACTATATAGGGCATGATGCCCGCGCGGAATGGTGGCAAGAATGCTGGCTGCATTTCCGCGTTGGACAGCCAGGCTGATCCTTTGCGCAAAAAACGAGCCAGCCCTTCTGTCAGATGTGGCAATTAAAAAATGATGACGATGAGGCGCGGTGAAATACTCGTATCTCGCAAAAAAATTTTACTCTGGGTGAACAATTTCCTCTGGATTAACAATTTATTCCGAACCAAAGTACCTATAATAGAACTTAAAAGTTCTTACTAACTCGACCAAATGCATGAAATCTTATGATGCCCGGCCTGCAGACTAGATTTTTTCTCATTTAATTGATGGGATGAGTTTCTGAACAAAAGACATGCCAATCCAGTGTTCTAAATTCATAACATTTTTTCTCGCTGAGTGATCAAAATCGACTTTTCTTTACTGGTTATATAAGCTAGAAAGGCGCTCTTTTTGAGCTGGCGTGGTGGTTCAAAATGTTTTTGACTACCGTACTTAGTCAAAACTACTTTTGATTGTTTTTCTAACTGCGAAAAACAGTCAAAAGTGGTTTTGACCGGTAATACGTTAATAACTAACATACATGTACCGTACCTACCTACTTTCTTTGCACGTCAACATAAGCACGTAAACAATTCCGACGTGCGTTCATTTTTATATTAGATGAACTCTACCTGGTATTTGTGCAGTCACTAAAAGCCAACAATCAAATTCATTCAATGGAAAAATGATTTGTTTATAAGTCACACCTTCCTAATAGAACAGAAAATAGCACAGGAATAAAGAGGTAAAAATTGCTACCCATATCCGTCATAGAAATGCCACAGCAATCTTCCCCATATAATATTTATTTATATTGGACTCCATTAGGGTTGCCGCCTGCCTGCTGGAAAATTATATAAAGACTCAACGAATCTATACTAATATTATAAATGCGAAAGTTTGAAAGAAAGAAAGAAAGAAAAAACATTTATTTTCAAACTGTGCCACACATAACAAGCATAGAAATACCTACCGCATCACGTACGGCACAACCCGAAAAATGGTCCAGGCTCAGCATAATCCTGTAAGTTCAGTGCAAGCACTGACCATACAGCGCTGATTTTCAGCCTGAACCCAGATTCGGGTTCGGTTTGGATAGATGTATGGATGTATGGATGTTTGTTACTCAATCACAGCCGAACGGCTGAACAGATCTGGATGAAATTTGGCACAGAGATAGATTATAGTCTGGAATAACACATAGGCTACTTTTTATCCCGGAAAATTAAGGAGTTCCCGCGGGAACCAAAAAACCTCGATCCACGCGGACGAAGTCGCGGGCATCAGCTAGTATATAATATATCATTCACTAACTGACTGATTCATCAACGCCTTCCGAACTTGAGCGATTGCTGAATTTCAAATCAAATCAAATATTATTTATTCAAGTAGATTATTTAGTGATTCAGGTAGAAGTATTTGAAGTGGTTTTGAATAGTCGAGTGAATCAACTGTATTATAGAAGATAGCCGTACTTTTGGTAACTATCGCTAGGAAGGCTGATTCAGTATTTGGTGCGTGTAGGGCTCTCTGGTGGAAATAGTGATGGTCTGCCCGCAAGCGGCTGGGAAACTGACTACTGCATCAATCTACTACTATCGCCGCTCAAACACGAGTTATTGTTACCAAAAATGAACAATAACTAGGAAGGCTGATTGGCTGGCGATTATGACTTATTTTCTTTTTCTTAACTTTGTATTCTACCAATTTCTAACTATTAATTATTAATTTCATTTTAAAAAGATATTAGCAACTTTTATTTTTTGGACTCCACCACTGCAGCTCATTAACGTCCCACTGCTGGGCACAGACCTCCACTCTCATAGGAGAGAGGGATTTAGAGCTTAGACCCACCACGCTGCTCCAATGCGGGTTAACGTGCTTTAACTACTATCATCATGTTAGTGATAATAAATAACCGGGACCGATAGCTTAACGTGCTCTCCGAGGCACGGGGGTGAAACACCGCCAACTTCCTAACTCCGGGATAGTACTGAGAATTTCTAGTCGGAAAAACCCAATAGTTAATTATGGGCCGACCCGGGACTCGAACCCGGGACCTCGTCGGCCGCAGACAAACATGCTAACGATTAGACCAACGAGGCAGTCAGTCGAGGAGTTTTGGACTCCATTTAGTTTTAATTACAATATACTTACTCGAAACATGATTTGGCAACCCTACCTTCAACCCCATAAGTGCAAAACATCACAAAGCCAACTGGGTCAACGCCCTGAGGTAACCCCGACAAATGAAATAGAGCCTTCACTTGTATGCCTTGACTTGGAATGACAACCTTTTTTATCGTCAGGGTTTTACCTACAACCTGACCTATCTTAGGATTCCTTAGTCACGTACTGAAAACGCGTGTGGAAAATAAAGTAGGAGATTATGAGGTTAATGACCAAGTTATATAGCTGTTTGGTCCCAGGTTTGATTTTAAAGGTGATTTGTTCTTCCGACCGAATTTCGACCACGGGGCGGTCAGTTTCCACAGAGAAAAGCCATCTGCGCGAGTTATTATGGGCTCTATATTGTCTTACTCTGAAAATCCTATGAGCAGGCAATCCGACACAACCGGAGAGGGATCAGCTAGGCGTAGGACTGACCGACGCACTTGCCTTACAAGGCACAGGGGTTAAACACCACCAATTCTATAATCTACTTCTGAGAATTTCTTGACAGATAAGCCTATTATGTTTAAAGCTCGGAACATCGGCATCCCTGTGCCTCGGAGAGCACGTAAAGTCGTTGGTCCTGCGCCTTATCTTTCTCTGGTTGTATCGGATTTTCCGTCGCATCGGGCTATGAGAGTAAAGGAACAGAGAGTGCACCTGCGCACACACTTGTGCACTATTATATTATATCCCGCGTAGATGGCTAATCTCTCCGGAGGTTAACGAGGTCGAAATTCGATTATTATTATTAAATTCTACAGGATATATTTCGGTGAGTGTGCCCAAGAATTTTTTGATCTTGTTCCCCCTCACCTTTAGCTATTATCGTACTACAATACATCGGCAGGGTCTGCATTAGTATAATATTTGAAATTCAGCGGACGCGTACAAAGCGATTTGCTTCCTCGTTTCTAATTCGAACCGCTAGAATATGGAACGCCGTTCCGGCTCCCGTATTCCCCCTCCGCTTTTAATATTGGTACATATCTTCAAATCAAGAGTGAATAGGCAACTTCTAAACAAGCTGCGCGCTCCACCTTAGGCCGCGTTGACCAACTTACCAAGCCACCAAGTCTGGTTGCAGCCAAGCGCTTGTCTATAATTTAAAAATTAAATCGTAGCCCGTGGAAAATGAATACCTGCATGCCCTCGCTTCGCTCATCCTTACCTATGTACAATCGGATTTTACGTTATACTTACTTCTCATTAAAAACAACTTTCTATCCATCGGGTGCTGCAAATGTTCATGACCCGCTTGCTCGTTATATACACATATATATATATATATATATATATATATATATATATATATTTATATATATATATATAATATATATATATAAATTTAAAAAAACAAGATCCGGAAAATTAGGAGCTCCCGCGGGAATAAAAAAACTTAAATCGCGCGGACGAAGTCGCGGGCATCAGCTAGTTATGAATATGTTTGTCTCTTTTTGGTGTCGCTTTTTCGTATCTAAATTTTCGTTTCATCGAATTTTCAAATCACAACGATTCTAAAGAGGTTCACTTTAAAAATATTGTCATGTAATCATTGCAATATAATTTACATTTGACTCATATTATTATATACTAGCTGATGCCCGCGACTTCGTCCGCGTGGACTAAGTTTTTTCGATTCCCGCGAGAACTCATTAATTTTCCGGGATAAAAAGTAGCCTATGTAGGTATGTATGTATATTCTTTATAGCTGATGCCCGCGACTTCGTCCGCGTGGAATAAGTTTTTCAGTTAATTTTCCAGGATAAAACGAAAGCCCAAATGCTGTTTCATGGCTAAAACTTGAGAAATTAAGGATTTTCATACAAACTCTGAACCCCTATTTCACCCCTTCGGGGGTGGAATTTTGAAAAACTCTGAAACACATATGTTTTCATTTTCAACCCGCAGCTCATATATCAAGTTTCATGGCTATAACTTGTATATTATATTATCAGGGATTGTTTAGCAAATATATGTGATAGTAATTAAACGTTTGTACTGTGATAACTTCATAAGGTACCTGATACCTACCATAGGAAGGTATACATTAGGTTTAATACTTGTGTCAATATTTAGGAATGCAGGTTTGACTCTCCTTGGCGCAGTGTTGAGCTTTGTGGTCTTATAGCGCGTTCGATTACCGGCAGGGTCGATATGGGAATTTATAATTTCTGAATTTTCTCTTGTCTGGTCTCGTGGGAGGCTTCGGTTATGGCTAGTTTCCACCCTACCGGCAAAGACGTTCCGCCAAGCGATTTAGCGTTCCGGTACGATGCCATGTAGGCACCGATGGGTATGGATAATTAACTGCCATGCGCCTTACAGGTTCGCCCGCTACCATCTTAGACTGCATCATCACTTACCAAGTTACCAGTTACCACCAAGTGACATAGTGATATCGCAGTCAAGGGCTAACTAATTGTAGTGTAATAAAAAAGGTAGGTACTGCGCTTGTTACATACAGCCATTGACTTACCAATACCTTAGACGCACCATCGAAACGCAAAAAACGGCACGGTCAAATTGTGCACAATGAACAATTTTTGCCTCAGTCGCGCATAAGTACACTAGGCGACAAAATGTCGTATGTGTCGAATTGTTATTACAAAATTGAACCCTAAATATAAAGCTATATGGTTGGTTTTTGTGAACCGTTTGGTGTCTCTTTGTCTATTATCTATAGCTGTGGTTGTATAAGCGATTTTGGACGCTTTTTGAGTATTAATTTGTAGGTACTGTTGTATCCTTAGTTGGTAAATCGATGCATACAGCAGTCAATCCAATAGCGATAGTGTATTTATTGGTTTGTCCTTCAATCACGCCGCAACGGAGAAACTTCTTTCTTCTTAGTTCGGAATATTACCTACCATAAAGGCGCGATTCCATTAGGCAAGTTACTTGTAAGTTGTATGCAAGTTGCAAATTGCATGCAACTTGCAACATAGGTACCTGCGTACAAGCTACAACTTGCATGAAGTATAGTTTGAACTTGTTCTTATAAAACCGTGTAAAAGCAAGTAAAACCGGCAAGCAATTTGCAAACTCTCAAAAATATGTTTCCAATGCAAGCAACTTATACTTATGTGACGTCATACTTGCATGCAAGATTTGCCTAATGGAATCGCGCCTTTAGGTACTAGACCGAGAAGAACTAGCAAGAGCTAGGTATATATTTGTTTTATTCCATCTTCATTCATTCACTAGTCTTTTCTATTATATATTATATATTTTGTGTATACTTGTCATGATGTGTGCACATGTTTTGGGTTATAACTTAGAACCGATTCTATCATTTTATACATGATACCTGAAATGTTGTAGTTATTTCCTGTTTTGTGTACCATATAAAAAATATAACTAGCTATAGATGCCTGTAAAGTTAATTTAACAGAAAATCTCAAATAAACAACAAATAACATCGGCCGGTGTTTGCAGAACAATCGAGGTGCTGCGAGTTCAATCAACGCGGGACAAATAATGTCAATGATTAAATTGGTACCTACGATTGGTGCCTATACGGCGATGCTATACCTACACCTACACTATATTTGTCCAACCATTTATTTTGCTTTTGAAATAAGCACGCGAAGTGTCATAATAATTAATGCTCGTGAAAAAAGCATATTATACTGTCGAAAATTAGGTATATTTAAAATGAACCACCCACCGAGTTTCTTGCTGGTTCTTCTTGGTAGGAACGGCATTCCGAACCAGTGGTACATTCATTCGACTATTCTTTGTCTAGGTATTTGAATAAAAAACTTTTGAATTTGACAGACAACAATCGACAAAAAATGCAATACTCCATAGATGCATATCTTTTTTTTATAATAGTGAAGCGACGTGTCCTTTTATCCGATATATTTTCTCATCTAGCAATAACAACTTTCCTTTTCAAAATAGTCACGGAGCTGCAACACTAGCTTGCACCGTTCTTAATATATATAAATCTCGTGTCACAATGTTTGTCCTCAATGGACTTCTAAACCACTTAACCGATTATAATAAAATTCGCACACCATGTGCAGTTCGATCTAACTTGAGAGATAGGAACCGAAAAACCTCAATCCACGCGGACGAAGTCGCGGGAATCAGCTAGTACATATATATATATTTGCATACATACATACATATTACATATATTGATTGTTGCATATTTGGTGATGGATGGTTTCTATGACCTGACGAATTCATGTTGCATCTAGACTACCTATATAAATGATTTATTTTATGTTTTCTTTTTTTTTTTCAGAAGTTTTCTTTACATAATTCCGCAGTAAAATCAGTAAAAAAATTATTTCCGTGTATTGCAATTGAAAGAACTCAGAAATTATTAGGTAGTAGGTACTAGTGCCGTATGATTACAAAAAAAAGATACGCGCCGAATTGAGAACAGGTCCTCCTTTTTTGGAAGTCGGTTAAAAATACAATTAAGTTTAGCAAAAGGGACCGACCTGAGGGTTCAGAATAAGCGTATTCCTTTATAATTATGGCGATAGGCCTAAATAGCACGAAAATTTATTAATCTCATGGGAAATCAACAATAATGTACGAAGACTAAGTTGCGGGCACCAGCCTAAAACCAAAAAAAAAACTAATTAGCAACCATCACCCTGTATATAGGTATTAAGTTTGGGTAATAGGTATAATGGGCTCTAATAAAAAATCAATTGAAGCAATGAAACTGTTTGGCTTCTTATAAACGGATCATAAAACATTAGATACATTGCCGCAATAGATATCTACCTACTACGCAATATGCTTTAATGAGAACTGCCTCGTTGGTTTAGTGGTTAGCAATTAGCATGTTCGACTGCGGCCGACGAGGTCCCGGGTTCGAGTAACCATGGTAAACCATAGTCCATAGGTCTTTATAATCAAAGCCATAGGTAACTTCACGGATCTGTTAACCGCTTGAGTTATATACAGGTATCAAAATATAGGTAATTTTATAACAAACGCAACGCATTGTACAATAAACCTGTCAAAAAAAATTTAAAATTAAATTATTAAAATTATATTATTGTTGCAGGTTAGGTCGTTGGATGTGACGTCACCCGGGTCACAGCTGAAAATCAGCGCGCTGCACAAATCGTGCAAATGCAAGTTCTGATGTAGGGCAAAAGGCTGAGTGTACACCTATTCTGCGTGGTGTCACAGCAAGCATATTTTTTATTTTTTTTTCTTTCTTTAAAATTAATTAATTTAAAAATAGTCTGGTCAGGATTTTGATAGGCAAGCTATTTTAGGAGTATTTATCTATTATTAAATAAATAAAAAATATGTTTCATCTGGTTAAGAGATCGGTGGAGGTCGTGGTATATCCGGCTCTAGGACCACTAGGTACTGAGGTCCGTTTTCACCAAGAATGCCTAAATTGTGATTTTTTTACGGTTAGCCTTTTGGCCGAGGCAATCCGTATCTGCGATTATTAAAGTAGGTAGGTATTGCAGTAATCAATCCGTCCGCATGCCATTATCCAATATAGCAGCCACCAGCCAAGCTTGGAATTGCATTCAAGGATTATTATTATAATCCTATCTAGTTTCTAGTTTCTTTAGTCCATACTTTATTGCGTTTTATTCTAATCTTTATTCGTTTTACTAGATGATGCCCGCGATTTCGTCCGCGTGGAGTAAGGATTCTTGATTCCCGCGGGAACTCTTTAATTTTCTGGGATAAAAAGTAGCCTATGTCCTTCCCCGGGATACAACCTATCCCCGTACCAAATTTCATCAAAATGGACCGTGAAAGCGTAGCAGACAGAGAGACAGACAGATGGACGTACAGACAGACAGACACACACACTTTCGCATTTATTATATTATTACCTAGTATAGATTCTTTCTTAATAGCCTAGTGGTTAAAAGACCCGACCTCCTTTACGGGGTCGCGGGTTTGATCCCTGGGCACGCACGCAACTTTTTGAAGTTATCTGCGTTTAAGAAATTAAATATCACTTGCTTCAAACGGTGAGAAAAACTGCATGCCCGAGAGTTCTTCATAATGTTCCCGAAGGTGTTAGAAGTTTGCCAATCCGCTATTGACCAGCGTGGTGGATGATGAAAATGTGTTTGATATATACGTGTAAATAGTTTATCACCTGGGGGTCTACTCTCTTTCTCTCAAACGAAACTTCGCAAACGAACGTAATTAGTCTGTTATTAAATAAAAATAAAATAAAATAAAATAAAATAAGCCTTTATTGCTGTTTTACAAAATTCAACTTATTACAATGTAGATTCCTAATTCTAATTATCTAGTTAGTTTTATATAATTTCCAGATCGGCATACCTACGGTTGGTCTACAACAGCTTGTCTTTCGACAAAGGCCTCCTCTAAAACTTTCCACTCTGTTCTATTCTTTGCGACTCGGGTCCAACATTGTCCGGCTATTTTTGCAATTTCATCTTCCCATCTCTTGACCTGCCTGCCCCTGCTTCTGGTGCTGCCTCTGGGATACCATTCTGTGACAGCTCGGGTCCATTTTTTTTTTTCTCTCTTAACATATGTCCCGTCCACCTCCATTTTAATCTTCTATAAGTTTTACTCACGTTCTTAAATTTTGTTTTTTGTTTAATATCAGCTAATCTTACTTTGTCTCTTAACCTGACTCCAACTACACTTCTCTCCATTCCGTTTTGACACACTTCTATTTTCTTATGTTTTTCTTCTGTTAGAGTCCATGTTTGGCACCCGTATGTTAAGCATGGAAGAATACATGTGTTAAATATTTTTCTTTTCTCTGTCATAGGCATATCTTTATTCTTCATGATTTCACTGAGTGACCAAAATCTTTTCCAAGTATTAGCAACTCTTCGATCTACCTCTCTCTGCATTGTTTCTCTATTGATATTAACTGACCTAAATAAATGTATTCCTTGACGTTTTCAATTTCTTCCGTATTTATATTAATTGTGAACTTCTCTGTGGAACACCACAGAGAAGTTCACAATTAATATAATTTTTAATAAATCACAAAGAAGTTCACGATTTATTAATAATGAGCAACAGCTCATAACCTTAGTTTTTGTTGTGTTCATTGAGAGACCTACTTTTGCACTTTCATCAGAGAGTTGTTGCATCCTTTTTTGTAAAGTCTTTGAGCTTTCTGAAAATAAAATTAGATCATCTGCGAAGCGTAGATGATTTAAGTCCTCTCCATTTATATTAAGTCCACAGTTTGACCATTCCAGTTTCCTAAAAATCATCTCTAACACCGCAGAGAATAATTTAGGTGAGATGGGGTCGCCCTGACGAACTCCTCTTTCAATTGAAAACTCTTCGCCGATAGATTCCAACCTTACTTGTGCCGTGCTATTTGCGTAGATGTTTTTCAGTATCCTTATGTACTTTGTTTGAACTCCCTGAGATTCTAAAGCTGTCCATATATAAGTCTGTTCCAAGGAGTCGAATGCCTTGTTGAAATCCACAAATCCCAAGTAGTATACTTTATTATATTCGCTGTATTTATTAATAATAATTTCCGCGGGAACCAAAACACCTCAATCCACGCAGACGAAGTCGCGGGCATCAGCTAGTGTAAAATAAAATTCAAACCAAAAAATTAAAAGTGCATTTATTTGGCAAGGTATATGTATCACACGATTAAAATAAATAATTACTTACTATTCAATATCATCATGACTTGTCCTAACATAGGTAAATAAACATACAACAATGGCAGTCTTTGGAAATTATTATGCTTTGGAATCTTTATAAAATCACAAATTATTTAGTTTTTCACTATTGGTATGGAATTTGGCATTTCATTGGAACAAAATTGTGCGACTTAAATACTAAAATACTTAATTAAAACCTTCTGCCTATCTATTATGTACAAACTTAAATACTTAAGAAGCATCAAAATAAATTATTACAATAAAAAAATTCTGATCCACAGAAATAAGTCAATAAAAATGTATAATCACATATTTTGTTGCAAAAACTTTTTTTCGTTGATACAGTTTTCCAGTTCATCGTGATATTTATCGATTTTCGCATCGAAACCTGGACTTTGGATATCACAGTCGAAACTATTTCCTGTAATAATCTTCTCTCTGTTCAAAGTTGAGTCGAATCTTACTTTTTTACCCGGCGTATAACTTTTGTCAGAAACATCGAAATTATCAACAGGCCTTTCTTTTAAAGGTGTAACATTTGTGTTCAAACGTGTATTTCTTATAGTTTTTATCGTTTCGTA
Organism: Erebia ligea; assembly: GCA_917051295.2. Lineage (NCBI taxonomy): Eukaryota > Metazoa > Arthropoda > Insecta > Lepidoptera > Nymphalidae > Erebia > Erebia ligea. The sequence goes on from OU785228.1 coordinate 17,695,073, forward strand.
TTCATGTTCATCATCTATTTCTTCAATTTCTATTTCATCTGAGTTATCCAACTTTAATGCAGGATTTTCTATTCCAGACGTATCCTTTTTCTCAACCTTCTCCTTCGGTGTTTTTCGAGGTACTTCATAAGGATTTAGAGTGACATTATGTTCTACCTTTTCACCTTTAAACTTTTTCTTTAATGTTTTAAAAACCTTTTTAGAAAACTTATTACTCGCCTTAAGTAGTGAGTGCTTCAAATCTTTCTTGCTATCATTTGATTCGTTTGACTTGTTTATATGACTGTTTTTATTCAAATTCATGATATCTATAGCACTGAATTGTGATACATCACAACCTAGGATTTTACTTTGCTTATTGTACATTGAATCTGGGAAATCTTCCCCTATATTTTCGTATATAGGACTTTCAGACCTGTAGCTATCTATGTTTTCATATTCAGGATTCATATTTGTAACTGATTCATTGACTGTCGATATTGTACTGTTTGTTTCGTTAGTAAATAGCTTTCTTGGAATTAAATTAGTAACAGGTCCAACGTTTTCGTGAGGTCTACTCATATCTTCAATATTATATTCTAACTCTGGCTTGGATAAGTTTTGGCTGTCGATAAAAGGATTTTCAGTTACAGGTACATCTTCAACATTTAAATTAGGATTAAGAAAGGGATTCGTGTTTTTCTTATTGTTAACGAGTTTCTTTTTTGTAATTATTGTTATCGTTTTGATTTCCATTATGTTGCTTTCGTTTAAATCATCATCGAAATATAAAGATTGGTTCGAGGTCCCCGGTGAATCTATAGCAAGTCTATCTATGAAGCTTAGACTCAGATTACTGTTATTCATAAATATTTGGTTTGTAACGTTTGTTTGTATGTTGGTTGTGTTTGTTATGGCTGATATGTCATTAGCGTCTAGTGCACTGATATGCGCATTCAAAGATTTTTGATCTATGCCTGAAATTCCTGAATCCATTTCAATATCACTTTCATGCAGTTCAAATTTATCATTTACTGCTGTAGTACCAACTGTATTTTCATTAAAATTTTCAAGTCTACCTTCTGTAGAATTTACTGAATTGGTAGTTTCATTTGATGTATTACTTTTTTCATCCAAACATACATTTTGGTGTAAATCAGTAATCTGATCATTCATATCAGTTAAATTAGCATAAATAGGTTCTGACTGAGTTTGTATAGGTTCAGTATTTTCAGATTTAATTGGAGTTTCATAATGTTTTATGTTCTTGCGGACGTTTTCAAGTTCACGTTGCAGAAACTCATTGACTGCTGCTCTGCTGATACCTAGAACAGAAAAAAGTACTTACTTTAAATTCTCAAGTACACTGAAAATATAACCAGGTCTTATACTAGCACATATAAAAGGCAATAACTACTTAAATCAAAAACAATCCTTTTTTTTTTTTGGTAATGCTCCATTACTTTGTCAAATCTGAACTGATTTTGACAATTCTTATTTCTTTACAAAGTTCATAATTATGTACTTCCAATCAGTCCCATCTTTTTCAGAATTGTCTGAGGACCAGATTTGGTGGCATTCTTTGGAAAAGACCTATTTTTAGGTGTGGTTATCAGCAGGCTGAAATCCTAACTAATAGTACTAATTATAAATGTGAATGTGAGCTGGTTTGTTTGTTACACTTTTACAGCCTACTTTTTCAACCAATTTGATGAGTAAAGACATTGGTCATGTCCGGGGAAGCACATAGGCTACTTTTATCCCAGAAAATTAAGGAGTTCCCGCAGGAATTAAAAAACTTACACCACGCAGACGACTCACTGACGAGGTCGTGGAATTAGCTAGTTATAGTAATAAATGCAATAAAGTACCTAGATCCAATGCGGTATTCTCAAATGCGGCAATATCACTTTTGGCCCTCTTGCGTCGTTTGTTAGCAGTGATTTCCATGGCCGTGTTACACATGCGGTCTTCACTTGCCAGAAGATCTAGTGCTGGGTTCAGGTACACGTTCGGACCAGTCTCTATTTTTCTTTTCGATGATTTCACTTCAAATTTGTTGTTGTCTACTGATTCCATGGCATACTGGAATCAAATAAATTAGAAAACTATTCAATATATTGTTAGGCTGAACATTAAAAAATACATAGGTAAGAAACCATGGTTCTCGAGAGTGTCAACAATAGTCATAATAAACTTTAGGATGGTTAGTGAAGATGGCAGCCGTGGTGGTCAGTGATTGGGTGAATTGCTAAATAAAAGTACTTATAACTAAATGGATAACCAAGTTTCCTTCTAATAATATATGAATTAATGAATTGTTTTATTTCATGAAAGACACCTAGTTTCACATAAGATAGTTATTGTCAGATTTCAACCAACAATTTTGATGGCAGATTCTACTGAGAAGAGCTGGCATGAACTTAGCAGTTACTCTTCTTTAAAAATATCATTTGTTACAATATGAGCACTAATACAACACATATTACATAAAACTGGACTTGTATGCTGCTGAATGTGCAATTGCTTCCTTGCAATTTTGTCCATAACAAATTTATCAATAGTAAGTATTATAACCTTGACTTATGAAATTATGTTATTGTAGTAAACAGTTAAATGTAATGTTGTAATTGTATAGTCCATACTTATATTATACATGCATAAGTGTGTCTGTCTGTTTGCTACGCTTTCCCGGCCCATCTTTTCAACTGATTTTGACAAAATTTGGTACATCCCTGGAAAGGACATAGGCCTACTTTTTATTCCAGAATCATAAACCTTAATCCTCGCGGACAAATTCGCGGGCATCATCTAGCATATTATAAGTAAGTCATCAAATGTAGAGCAACGTTGGCAGTGGATGGACAACATCAAACAAGTTGCAGTCCCTGGATCCAGCCAGCGCAAGACCGTGGCTTGTGGAAATCCTTGCAAAAGACCTATGTCCAGCAGTGGATGTCTATCGGCCGATGATGATGATGAATCAAATGTAACAGAAGAAACTGACCTAACAAGATACAGTTCATAAGGCTAACCAACTTGAGATGATGCATGTAGAGGCAGGCTTCGGCCGCGGCTCTACATGCAACAGACGACGATTACGCAGACGTACCGCCAAGCGATTTAGCGTTCAGCAGTACGATGCCGTATAGAAACTGACTAGGATAAATAAATAAATAAATATTTTTAAATATAACTGCCCTAACAGGTTAGCCCGCTACCATCTTAGACTGCATGATAACTTACCATACCTAACTTACCAGGTGCGATCGCAGTCAAGGGCTAACTTGTAGTGGAATAAAAAAATAATTAGGTTTTCTCCGCATTGTAGATCATAATCCAAGGGATTAAGGGAGTGAAGCCAAGTCTGCTCAGGTAGTGTAAATAAAAAATGATGAACTGGTACCCGAGAAACGAGAGTAAAAAAACTATATGCAAGTACTTAATTTACTTATGACACTAAAAAGAAGAATAGGTACAGTTTCCGTAACGGACTAAGATAATATTACAAACGCTATTACACTAGCCCATTATATATAATATGACTTTAATAAGCTACTAAAACCAAGGAATAGTTACGAAACTCATGCAGTTTAATATTTTTTTATAAACGCTTTCTTGTATCGCTTATCTTACCCATTTACAGCGATGTTAACACGTTAGCTTCGAAAATTTTCACATACAATAATTAATTATGTCTGATTTAATCACTCACAGAAAGATTTTTCGATTTATTTATCACTTTTCATTCATAATTTTATTTTTATTCTTCGCTTAAAAACACGGCAGGTGCAAAACGACGGTTATTTTTGTTTGACAGCTTTGACAGTTACTCGAGCTAGGGATGAGTCAGTGCATCATAACGATTAATCGATTTTTGTACGGTTTAATTATCGGTTTTATATTTGTAGATTCACGGCCATAGAGGTATTACTCAGTGATCACGGCTTTATATTAGGTACAATACTAAACTAGCGGCACGGTTTGACGTTTGTCCGCTCATGAAGTTCCGTATTAATTGATAACGACTTTGAAGGAAATAATTGTATTACTTTATTGACGATAGTGATGTGCAGAGATTCATAAATTTTATCGAATGTAGTTTTAGGTTTAGGACTCAAAATTTATTTATTAAATTGATTTCTAAAATGTATACAAGTGTAGAAAAATCAGTTTGCACCATTTAAGGGGTGAATGTACTTGTGAATATGAACAATTTTCACTATGTGGACAAACCTCTGAAATCGCTTTTTTGCGTCTGAATGTAATTCCATCCGTGAATGTGCTCCGTTTATGTTTTTGTGCTTTAATTTATTTATGAAAAAGAAACAATAAACTGTCCAATTGATAAACTGTTGTTTTATTTACCTAAATAACTTAAATTCCATTGTCTCCAAAGTAATTTCCAAAAGCCAAATCAATAAAATCAAAATATTGTTTGGCTTTTGGAAATTACTCTGGGGAATTAATTTATAAAAAAATAGGTACCATGAAGAGCGCGATTTGCTTGGCTTTAGGTTCGTCGTATACCGTTAGATGGCGCTTATACAACAATCCTCAGTGTTATCTCTATACCTGTATATTCAATGTACCCTGTGATCGCTGGCTAGCACAACTACTACCTCCGGCAAACTCGCGTCAATGCTCAATGCAAAACAAAGCAGTTTCGAATTGACGTTGCTTCGAAAAGTATAAACTGTCAGTGCAATGCGATTGTGATATAGTTTTGACCTGGCTTTGGATTTCAAATATTGATACTGCATTACTGTTGACCCTTGCTCGTTAATTTGGACTCTGTTCAAGCCCTTTGTTGTGGATTTCGTCGATATGACCGAACGTACGCAGAGAACTGTTCTAAATAGTCAGACACGTGAGTTCGTAATACGCCTTCGTAACTATTTCGATCGTGAAGCTCAAAATGGAGGGCCAATTTTACCTATAACGTCAGTGGTTGAACGCGTAGCTGATGCGCTTAATATTGGACAACGAACTGTTAGACGGATAACTAAAGAAAAATATGGCGAGACTGGCACAGAAGAAAATAAACTTCACACACCAAAAAAGAGAAAACGAGCAAAACCAGTCGTAGGCATCGATAGCTTTGATGCCGATGCTATCCGAAGACATGTTTACGGCTACTATTTACAGAAGGAGTATCCAACAAGAAAAAAGTTGGTGCATTCACTGAAGGAAGCTGGATTATTCTTCGGTGGGGAAAGTTCTTTAACGAAGATTTTGAAGACCATTGGATTTCGATACAAAAAATGTAACAAACGCAAAATATTGATGGAAAGATTTGATATAGCGATGGCAAGGTATACTTTTTTACGGCAAGTGAAAGAAATCAAAAATTGGCAAAATGTTGTGTTCTTGGATGAAACATGGCTTAATGCTAACCATACTGTAGGCCGTTCTTGGAACGATGACACAGCAGCATCTACTTCCAAAGTTCCTGTAGGAAAAGGATCGCGACTTATAATTTGTCACGCCGGAACCATCAACGGGTTTGTCGAAGGTTCTCTCATGGCTTTTGCGTCAAAAACCACTGGAGACTATCATGAAGACATGAATGGAGAAAAGTTTACTGAATGGTTTACCTCAATGTTGTGTAGCCTCCCTGAACCATCTATTATAATTATGGACAACGCCCCATACCACTCGATGCAAATTGACAAGCCACCTGCCCAATCCCAAAAGAAAGCTGATATCGTCGCATGGCTTCGTAAAAATGGCGTAGATGCAAACATGAATATGTTAAAAGCGGAATTAGTACGTCTTTTAAAAGAAAACAAACCAACCAAGATCCGATACGTCATTGACGAAATAGCATTAGAACATGGGCACAGAGTTATACGGTTACCGCCTTACCATTGTGAGTATAATGCGATTGAGTTGGTGTGGGCTCAAATTAAGGGATATGCTGCAAGACACAATACAGAACCCCCATTTACCACAAAAAAAATGCTAAAATTATTAGAAGAAGCTTGTGAACATGTGACTAAAGGAGACTGGGAAAAGGTTGTGAATAGAACTGTTAAATTAATAAGGGAAGATTATGAAAGAGATGTGAAAATAGATAATATTATAGAAAACGAACATATAATTATTAATGCAGGTGATGATAGCAGTGACGACAGTGAAAATAGTAGTATGGACGAATCTGATTAATTATGGCCTTTTGTGGCACCTTTTTTGGTATCTTTTGTATTCATATGTTTCTTGTGTGCATATAAAGTATGTATATTCATTTTCATTCAAATATTCAGTTCGTTCAAATAAATTAAATAAACATTTACATTTTTGTTTTATTAAACCTATTTAATCAGGTACAAAAACAAAACTTAATTGTTTTTTGTTCGAGAATAAATTGACATTCCACATCACTATTGTAATGTGTCAAACCGGCCATCATAGCGTGCCGAGATTGTAGATACTTGATACCTACTGTTACAAAAATAGCACCACAGAGTACTTTTTATAAATAACACTCAACAATATAACAACAACAAGCAAGTAATTTTTAGTTTAGAAAATATATTTCGACCACTCGACACGAACAAGCGCGGACTGTAGGTACCTGTACTCTGTACTGGCCAAAGGTATTATATTTACGTCAGTAAGATCAATAGTAAATATTTAATAAATCCAAAGAAAATCTATGAGTAAGGCGTATCCTACCTACTCTATAATCTATACATAATGTTGACTAAGGTACCTATAGAATTGAGTAAAAATAATCGAAAATAATGTTTTAAATACGAAGATGTCTTCTTAACTTTATCACGGTCCATCCGCTCAGCCGATTTTGATTAAAATTGGTACACAGCGGGATATACACGGTGTCAGAGCCTGTCTCCAGCCGAGCGATCGCGTAACTTCTGCATCAATCATTGATACATCGCAATCACCTCTGATTAAGTACTTATTACATCCATGCCTCTGATTGGTTAACACTCTTCCACTATTGGACATAATCCATTGACGCAGCAAGAATGCCATAAATTCAGCCAATTACAATTGATACTGTAACAATGATTGATGCAGAAGTTACGCGATCGCTCGGCTGGATACATCCCGTATGATGTCGGATGAGCACTTCAGATGACACTTTTTACATAACACGGAATATTTTAACTAGGTACTGGATTTAATTTTTTTTATTAGAATGTACTTATAATATAATTGGCGAGGTTGCAAATTAAAATAAAACAAAATATAACAGCAAATAAATCTTTATTTCGCTAAATAAACCCCTAATGTCACGTGGTTCTCAGAACCAAAAAAAACTATTTTAAGAATATTTTATCACATGAAACATTAAATACAATATAATTATATTTATACTTACCTATAATATTAATTAATGCCTTAAAATACTGAAGTTAGGTGCAAGTACGTGAAACGACTTCACTCGGAAAAAGATTTTCTAAAATTATGTTTTAAGTATTGATAGGTACCTTCACCATCTAAATATATATTTTTTCAGGAATACAAATATTAAAATTAGAACCAATTAAAAATTGAAAACAGTGAAATACACTATGCGAAAGCACTAGTTTGTACTTTTTAATGCATTTTATTTTGAATAGATGGAGTGACATTATCACAAAAAAAATGTATTAGGACTACATATATATAAAAGGATATTACACCAAGAAAGAAAACTGGTGTTTTCTTTTTCAAAAATAGTATATCTAAAAAGATTACTCTAAAGAATAATAATAAGAATATTCTTACACAGATTCCCAACTCCACGAAAATGTATATCATTATTTTATTTTTACATTGAAAAGGGGTTCCATACAAATGGTAATCCCGTGTTATATTTCTAAGTTACAAGTTAAATGCTTCTCGCTGTACCTACTCTGCGCGCTAAATGTAAGAAAATCGGTCACTATCACGAGTTTTTACAACGCCATCATCGCTTGCTTTTAATTCATTTACTCACTTCTCCCTATATTAAGAAGTATATGAAAGACAGTGACCATGCTTTTTATTAGTACGCAGAGTAAATATATGGGGAATAAATAATTCGTTCTAGTATATTAACTTTATTCTATTTAATTTAAGGCGAATTATCACCAGTGCAGGATTACTATAGTTGTGCCAGTTTCAATTTTAGCATGTAGTGATCGCTTAATAATCAAGCACGTTTATATTTAGCACACTAAATGATTATACTGACGCTATAATAACCGTACAATACAAAGAGATGGGTACAATATAATATTTTATACTTTGATTTCTTAAAACCGTTTCGTCTCCAAAAATATTTATATACATACCTAATATAGTACAGATTTAAACTACAAGCCAAGTCACATATTTTAAATAGCTATTACCTATATATAAGTACATATACATACAGGTATGTATATAAAACAAAAAAAAAATATTTTTAGTATTTTTGTACTTGGTATTTTCAAATCTTTCTTCATACGTTGGTGTTTTGTCTCCTTTAGAATTGTAACTATTAGCACCTATTAGACATCTAGAACACATCAAAAAAAATCTTTAAGTTTTTTATATTTTAAGCTATGAAACTATGAATGCAATAAGAAATAGTATTTAAGTAAATTAAATTAATCCAAAGTAAATTTTCGATCTACATCGCTACTTTTATACGAAATATAACTTTGGCTAAATGGTAACACCATTACAATTGACATGTGTTATGATCGAGGCAGTGTATTCCTATCGCACAGCTTGCTTTGGCTTCTAGTAAGTACCCTAAATTTCTAAAGTTATCAACCATGTACTCCATCCAAATTATACTATTTCCCGAATGTCATTTGCATGTCATCAATATCACAGACTATCCATAGGTTGATAAATTAACTCTAAGCGTGGGGCCAGACGATTTTGTGAGTTGTGAGTCGCGTATTTTCAGTTGTCTGATTTCAGTTCAACTGAAATTCTGCTAACCTGCCAGACCGACGGACAGAAAATCCGCGGACATTCGGTAACGAACGCTCGTCCCTTGTCACCTTATCCCGCTCCCCGACTGAAATTCGGTCGTATTTCAGCGCATTAGTTGTGACTTGTGAAATGATCTCAATTCTTGTGAGTTGTCGTGTGGCAGTTTCGGTCTTTTACATGTAATAGAATGCAGCAGAAATTACGCGACTAACAACTAAAAAAAATACGCACGTCTGGCTCCACGTTTATATTAATTCAATCTGAAATCGAATATTAAAAAAAATAGATTTGTATCAATAGTTTTTGAATCGGTAACCCGAATTCGAACATCACTAAACAATTAATATGTCATGGACATTCAGATTTACGGCCGAAATTATTCTACCTCTAATCTGCCGCTAAGTAATGGCAGTAAGTAATCATAACTTTTGCCCGTCGTCGTTGCTTAGTAACTCATCGATAGTATTACAATTTACAGGTAGACCCTGTTAGTTACTTTCGACCGTCGAAATATAATAGCTATTAAAATATGACGGATTTACGACCGAAATTAATAAATTTAAAAAAAATATGCTAGGTATGCTTAGAAGTAAGTATAACCCTTAGAATAACATAACCACAGTTGCTAATTAACTTATCGACATTACATACATTAACATATACCTAGAATGATTGTTAATTTCGGCCATAAAATAATTAATCTATAGTTACCTATGTAGATAGTATATAATATTTACTTTACTGTTTTCTTTCTCATAATATAAAATAAAATCACAAGTAGGTAATTACCTACTCCTATAAGTACAGTACTTACGTAATATAGCTGGAACGAAAAAAGAGCTCTAATTATCATTAACAGGTCAATGGCTATATGTGTCGGTTAGAAACAAAACTGGTCAAACCAAAAATTAAGGTTTTGGAACAGAGTAGGTACGCCATTTTTTTCAATGAAAAATCTTGTTTTCGCTACCTACTGGTTTCAAAAAGAGTCAAATCCAAACCAATTCGTAGAAAAATCGATTCGAAATGACTGCTTAGTATCAAAAAGAGTCAAATCCTTTAAAGCTTAGAAACGAAATCGGTCTAATCCGCGTAGCCAATCAGAAGCCAGAACTATGTATGAAATTGAGTATTGACAGCCGACCGGGCGGCCATTTTGCGGAGTGACGAGCGCATGGATCGTGGTTTTGTGTATTCGTCGCCGTTTTTTATTAAAAAATAGTGTTAAAATATAATAAAATGGATAATTTAATAAAGGAAACTACTCCCCAGTTGTCCCCCCAGCTTATATTATCGAGATAATAATTTAATCCATTGACGCTGATGTCTGTGTATTTGTTTCATGAAGAAATAAAACGACATTATAGTATCTCACGCTTTTATTTCGATTCTCTTCTGCGACGACACGTGCAATCCACTGCTGCAACCAACACTCTGTCTAACAGTTTTTTGTCGTGATATACAATTTTTCAATATTAGTCACCCGAGAGAGCGCAACATAAACGAGTTCCTGAGAATGTGCTTTACTATACTCATATACTATTTCGTCAAAAGTTCCACCTTGCGACTTATGTATAGTTAGAGCAAGAGCTGAAGTTAATGGAAAATTATACATTTTCTATCCGATGCTAGTGAAATATTTGCTGTTCGTAATTCAATGGGAACAGCGAGATTGCCGACTCTATTTTGTACTGCTAGAGCGGCTGCTTTTTGCCTTTTTTTTCTACCCCCTTTATCTGAACCACAAAATTCCAGCCAAACTCTAATTAATGTGTTACTTTCATCAAATTCTAGATGTACAAATTTCCCAACAGCACCATTGCATAAACCATCAGTAACGTCGATGTTGGTTGTAATAACATAATGCTTTCCAACAACAAAAGTAATGTGATAAGGCAGTCCTCCAGTGTCAATAACAGATTTTTTATGTAATTTAAGTCTAAAATTAGCTTCTTGCTCAGTACTTTTAGCGCAAATAATGACGTCTACGGACGTTGAAAGAACTTTGTTTTCACATTGGCTCAAAATCAAATTGTTATAGGCGGCAACATCTTAATTTTTGAAAAATAAACGAACTCCATCAGGACATAATGTAGCAACATCCTCTTTTTTTTGAAAAATCTCGATTCAATAAGTTGAAACTCATCCTCATCTAGTACATCTCCATTACCTATTTTTGTCAAAACGTGTGAAAATGCATCATTAGCTTGTCTCATTACTGTGGCAAGTTGATAAAATTTCAATTTTCGCCATAAATGCGGTCCAATGATCTCGTTCTGATTGTCTTGTAAATTGGTGTCGATCTTACTGGTGGCAATTGACGTAAATCTCCGATCAAAATAACATCTATACTTCCGAAATCTGTGTTTTTTCCTGTTATTTGTTCGCCATGTATCGCCAATCAACTTGGGATCGCTGCAAGGGATCCAGCACAGCCCAGGTCTCGATGGAGTCAAAGACCTTCTCATAGTCCACAAAGGCGAGGCACAGAGGCTGGTTGTACTCGTAAGACTTCTGTACAATCTGCCTCAATGTGTGTATGTGGTCTATGGTGCCGCAACCCCCCCGAAACCCAGCCTGCTCCGGTGGTTGGAAGTCGTCGAGCCTTCGTGATAAACGGTTCGTGATGACCCTGGAAAACAGCTTATAGATGTGGCTTAGGAGCGAGATGGGACGGTAATTTTTAAGGAGTGTTTTGTCACCTTTTTTAAAGAACAAAACTACTATGCTCCTATTCCACGCCTTTGGAGTTCTCCCGTTCTGAATAACAGAGTCAAAAAGCCTCTGTAACTCTTTAAGCAGGGGCATACCTCCTGCCTTCAAGAGCTCAGAGGTGACTCCATCTTCTCCCGGGGCTTTTCCATTTTTCTGCTGTTTCAGGGCCAGCACAATCTCGTCCACACTAATTTCCGGAAGGTCATCGGTGTAGTGGCGGGTTAACTTGGCTCTGGGATCCTGGTCACAGGCCTCAGGCTGTGGAACTTGGGTGTCATATAACTTGCCGTAGAAGTCTTCTATCTCAGCGAGAATCTCTGGTTTGGCGCAAACGGTTCTACCACTCGAGGTCTTAAGTTTGGTCATTTGGCATCTACCAAGACTTTGGGTAAACACCTTGGATCCCCGGTTTTGCTCTATAGCTTGTAGTATGTTTTGAGTATTGAAGCTCCGGAGGTCTCGTCTTATTGATCTTTTGACCTTTCTATTAAGGGCTAGGTGTTCCGCCTGAGTAGCTTGCAGATTTTCGCGCCTCTTTCTCATGAGATTCAGAGTCTTATACGAATGGACTTCTTAAGCACACTCCTTGTTCCACAGAACCTGTAGCCTTCATCCCGGATGATGTTAGCCACAGTCTCGTAATCCTCGTCAACATCGACAGTAGGTTCCAAAGCTTCAAACATATTCTGAAGTTCCATCTGGAACCGCTCCGAGCCAGCCTGGGTCTGGAAAACAGTGGGCCTGAGCGTAGACTTCATCATACGACATCTTTCTAGCTTGTAATTGATATTTAGAGTGCCTCGGACAAGGCGGTGATCGCTCCCTGTATTAAACCTGCTAACCACAGAAACATCTTAAATATATAGCGTCTGTCCGTTATGATAAAGTCTATCTCATTTCTAGTCACAGTATCGGGGCTCCTCCAGGTCCACTTCCTGTGAGGCGGCTTCTTGAAGAACGAGTTCATCAAGAATAGGCCCTTCCTCTCAAGAAAGTTTACCAGCATTTGGCCCCTGTGGTTTCGGTTACCATACCCATGCTGTCCCAAAACAGACTCAGAACCACTTTGTGTACCTACTTTCGCGATGAAGTCCCCCATGATAACGTTAAAGTGGGCCCTAGTGGTGTTTTCTAAGGCTTGACCAATTTCGTCATACAGGATTTCGACTTCTTCATCCGAGTGTGATGAAGTTGGCGCGTATACTTGGACGACCTTGAGGGAATACCTTTTGGTCAGTCTAATTATGAGATACGCTACCCGTGCCGAAACACTGGATATCTCAACAACGTTATCAGTGAGGACCTTGTTGACGAGGAATCCGACGCCGCCCTGTGATGGATTATCTCCCTGCCGATGGTAGAGTATATGGCCCGATTCTAGGGTTGTTGTGTCCTCCCCCCTCTCTACGGACTTCACTTAACCCCAAAATATGCCACCTTATCTTTCCCAGCTCTACTTCAAGCTCTGCGATACTTTCATCGAGCCTCAGTGTCCGTCCGTTGTACGTCGCCAAGGTCAGTTGGTTTTTGTAGCCCACCGTCACCCGGAGATTCTTAGCACCCCCTGCCCCACTATCCCCTTGACCGCTACCAGAGTCAGGAGAAGCGGAGCCGCCGGGAACTAGGGGCCTGTTTGTTGTTACGCTACTCATAAGGATTAATGCCCTAATCGCCACGCTGGGCAGGCGGGTTGGCGATCGCAGGGCTAGACTTGTTGCGCCAGTGTCGCTGCTGCCCGACACCGGCCTGAGCCATTTGTTCAAGTCTAGCTAGTTTGTAATGGTTATACCGCCATTAGTCGGTCGCCAGAGCCTCGTTCGTCAACCAGCAGGGGGCACCACGGGCAGGTGAGGTTGGCTGTTGGAGCGCTGTGGTGGAAGCGCACTCCCTTACCCCCCAGTAGTATTGTTTTTAAAATACTTTCATGTTTACTGGTCGACATTTTCAAGTCTCTTTTCCACCATAGTATGTCGCAAATAATACAAGAATGACCAAATGAATTACTCGTAAATTCTTTATAAAAATCAATATGACTTGTACTGTGTTTACGATAATTTGTATAAACTGGAATAGTCACATCAACAATAAAATCCATAATATTTTCACCAATTCGATCTTCTCTATCAATCTCAATTTCATTTTCATGATTGTTATGGTTATCTTCGGTAGGATCTTCATCATAATTGTCACGCAATAGTTGAATATTGGAATCAACATGGGCTTCATTTTGGGTAGCGTCTTGTATTGTCTACAATAAATCTGATACTTCATAAAAAGGTGTGAAATGTTGTTCACGAAGATGAAGATGAATCCAGTTTTGTGTATCATTCGCTTTAAAATGACAAAAGATAGTGTCTTCATTCGTTGTAGTTATGTTGTAAAAACAATAATGTACACAAACATTTTGATTGTACATTTTTGAGAATAAGTACAAACAATCCAAATCTCCGTACTCATTAGTGCTTGATAGAATGTTATATGCTTCTTGCGGATTGTGGCAGGAGTTTAAATAGGGTGAATCGCGTAATTGAATTCTCAAGTCACAAGTCTCAATTTGAAGTTGCAAAACACTTATGAGAGAGTGGAATAGACAATTACCATCGCCAGGAATTCCTGTGTTCCTGTGTAGAATAACTTCGGGAGTAATGCATTCATTACGCTGTTCATAAATATGAAGTTGTTGGCTGTGAAATTGATTTTCCTGTAGCGTTACATTTTCTATATTTTCAACAGCCCTACCTTGCACGACATTCTCTTCATTACTGCACAATTTTCGTCTTTTCCTGTAAAAAAAATGAGGAAATCGTAAAGTTAAATAATATTGAGGCATATACTACAATTTGTTTTTAAATATTATTAAATCAAATTACATATATCATACATAAATTAAAAAATTTGAACAAAAATAACGATATTAAGAGTTTGGTCATCGAATTTCGCGCGATGTACATTTATATAGATATATATATTTATATTTATACTTTCTCTGCGCGGCATTAATGTGTATTACCTGTACATAAAAAACAAAGGTACTAAATAGTACACGTGCTTGGTTTAATGGTTTCTGTTATATACATAATAAAGAATGAATTTACACATATATATATACATACATATTGAGAATTTAAACTATACGTGTGTGTGTGTGTATATATAAAAGAGGGCTTTTAATATCGCTCATTTTAATATCAAAAATTTTGGTTATCTTTATAGCAGTATTATATATAAATTAACAAAACAAAAAATAATACTGCATTTGTGATAATAATAATAAAATGTATGTATATAGAGTACTCACTCATTTTCTTTCACTATTTTTTCGTGACTTTCTTCATTAATAAATGCACTTTGTTTATTCATATTTAAAACACTGTTGTACGTGCGAGCTTCGTAGAGTCGTACCATGAAGTAAATACAAAGAGGAGGTGCCCTAACGCCGAAAATCTAAGCAGGCATGAGTCACCAAAATTGCGGGGCGAAGAGGGGGATTACGCATGCGCAGTAACGCCGATACAACCAATGCCACCTAGAGGCGATTTGCAGAACTAAAGAGACAAGCGTGATATTTCAAAAAGTCATTAAAAGTTCTACTATTCATCGATAGATGGCAAAACTAAAAACTAAAAAGTATCGCCGCTGTGCCGGTCCGAGTGGGGGGTGTTAGGTTATTTTCGTTACGGAATTTCTGGATTCGGTCTCCACGCTCAAGGCCCGCGATAGAAGCTATGCAATAGCTTAAAAAAAAAGTACCAAAAACAAATGCTGAACGTCAAAGGGAATTTCGTCAAAGTAAAGCAGAAAAATCCTACGTGGATATGTAATTTGATTTAATAATATTTATAAACAAATTGTAGTATATGCCTCAATATTATTTAACTTTACGATTTCCCCATTTTTTTCACAGGAAAAGACGAAAATTGTGCAGTAATGAAGAGAATGTCGTGCAAGGTAGGGCTGTTGAAAATATAGAAAATGTAACGCTACAGGAAAATCAATTTCACAGCCAACAACTTCATATTTATGAACAGCGTAATGAATGCATTACTCCCGAAGTTATTCTACACAGGAACACAGGAATTCCTGGCGATGGTAATTGTCTATTCCACTCTCTCATAAGTGTTTTGCAACTTCAAATTGAGACTTGTGACTTGAGAATTCAATTACGCGATTCACCCTATTTAAACTCCTGCCACAATCCGCAAGAAGCATATAACATTCTATCAAGCACTAATGAGTACGGAGATTTGGATTGTTTGTACTTATTCTCAAAAATGTACAATCAAAATGTTTGTGTACATTATTGTTTTTACAACATAACTACAACGAATGAAGATACTATCTTTTGTCATTTTAAAGCGAATGATACACAAAACTGGATTCATCTTCATCTTCGTGAACAACATTTCACACCTTTTTATGAAGTATCAGATTTATTGGAGACAAAACAAGACGCTACCCAAAATGAAGCCCATGTTGATTCCAATATTCAACTATTGCGTGACAATTATGATGAAGATCCTACCGAAGATAACCATAACAATCATGAAAATGAAATTGAGATAGATAGAGAAGATCGAATTGGTGAAAATATTATGGATTTTATTGTTGATGGTACTATTCCAGTTTATACAAATTATCGTAAACACAGTACAAGTCATATTGATTTTTATAAAGAATTTACGAGTAATTCATTTGGTCATTCTTGTATTATTTGCGACAGACTATGGTGGAAAAGAGACTTGAAAATGTCGACCAGTAAACATGAAAGTATTTTGAAAACAATACTACTGCAGGTAATTTTTTTTTTTTAATTATTCACTTTATATTATTCTTTCTACATCTTGATAATACGAGTTTGATTTTTTTAGAATTACATACCTGGTGAAATTGGTCAAGTCTGCTCTACGTGTTATACATCTTTGGAAAAAGAAAAAAAATCCTTTCATGTCAACCTACAATGGTTTTGCATATCCGAAAATTCCATCACATTTACCAACGTTAAACCTTATCGAGCAACGGTTGATTTCACCGTTCATGCAGATTCGTAGACTGAGACACGTTAATGGTCAGTACAGTATTTATGGCCAGATAATTAATGTTCCTGTCGAAGTTAATACAATGGTGAGACAATTGCCAAGAAACATTGAAGATGACCATTGCTTTTATGTGCATTTGAAAAAGAAGTTGATTCACAAAACTAGTTATGTCCACGGGCTTATTAATAAGAACCTAATTAAAGAGTGGTTGTCGTATTTAGTATCTACGCCTCTTTATATTTATCATGACATTAAAATCGATGAATCTTTTTTTACCGGCAATGAACGTACTTCGCAATTGAATATGGATGAAATAAGTGAACATGTGCCAATTGAAGACAATTTAGTTGCGCAGCAGCAAACTCTTTTGTGGAATGATGATTATTTTTTGAGTCTAGCACCCGGTGAATATAACAGGCCAGTCAGTATTTTAATGGATGAACATGCGGAAGAACTATCTTTTCCGACAATCTACGGCGGTCATTTTCGAATATACAGAGATGGTGTTATTGTTACTCCATTTATGCAAGCTACCAGCGAACTTCGGCGTACTGATAGGCGTGCTACTGACCCACAACACCTTTTATACATCGCTGCTAAAATTATGAGGTTGCGAGTTAGTAAATGTGTCAACGTTGCGTTTAAGCATGTTGGACAAGCTTCAATTACGAGAGACCATTCAATCTGAAGAATATATAAATAATTGTTTAGAAACAAATCTCGCATTTCTTCGCTGCATACCAAATTCTGCTTGGTTTTGGTCAGATCGCAAAAAAGATGTTATTGCAATGATCAGGCAATTAGGGCCACCAACTGCTTTTATGACTCTTAGTGCCAATGAAACTGGCTGGGATAATTTGTTGAAATTATTGTACAAATTGAAAAACGATGGAGCGGAAATTTCTGATGAGTTTTTAGCAGACATGAGTTATGTGCATAAAGCTCAACTTGTGAATGAAGGTGCCGTAACTTGTGCTATCTATTTCAATAAAATGGTAAATTGTCTGTTAAAAGTTTTGCAATCAAAGAAAAGAAGTCCATTCGGAAAATATAGAGTAATACATTATTTCAAAAGAATAGAATTTCAACATCGTGGTAGCCCACATGCTCATAATATTCTTCTTTGGTTGGACAATGTTCCTGAAGATTTATTAAGCAATGATCCTGAAGTAATTAAATTAATCGACGAATTAGTTTCTGTGCCAGCGTCAAAGGCGTCTGGAAATATAAAATTAGTAACACACAAACACACATTCACGTGTTATAAAAAAATGGATCCTAATAAAAAACAAGAATGTCGATTTGGTGCACCATTTATGCCAACAAAAAAAACTATTAGTTTGATACCTATGAAAAACACTGATCCCGATTACTCAGAAGCACTTTTCAAAGAATATAAGAAACGATTTAAATCTATAAAAAATAATCTCGAAAATATTGACTACACGAATTTTGATGAATTTTACTCGCATAATGGTATTATTTCTGATGATCATTACTACAATATTATTCGTGCTGGTATCAATACACCAAAATTATTCTATAAAAGGACAGCAGAAAAATGGCACAACACTATCAATCCATTCGTATTACATCATTTGAAATCGAACATGGATTTTCAGATTATACTAGATGAATGTGCTTGTGCAACAATGTTGTTAAATATGTCAATAAGCATAACAGAGGGATTAGTAATTTGCAAAAACAAATAATTGACATAATGGACGAGCATCCAGAATTCGACATTGTCGATATCACGAAAAAAATGAGTATTGACATACTTCAGTCTGTTGAAATGCCGGCACAAGAAGCTGCTTGGTATTTATTAAGAGAACCTATGGCTAAGTCATCGGTGGTGACAGTCTACATTTCAACGGTATTTCCTACTGAACGCACAAGAATTAGAAAATCTATGAAGGAACTTGAAGCTTTAGATGATGATTGTACGAACATTTGGAAAGAGAATTGGTTTGATAAGTATGAGAAACGACCTGAAGAACTCTGCGATGTTACGTTAGCACAATTTATTGCAAAATATTACCTAAATACAAAGGGGACTTACACTAAAAGAGATACTGCAAGAATAATAAGATACAGGAACTATGATATGGCTGACAATTACAACGATTATAGGCGTGAGATGGTTCTGTTGCATGTTCCTTTTCAAAGTGAAGAAAATGATATTATTGCTGAAAATAAGTTCATTCAAATATACGAGGACAACAAAGATACGATATTAGAACGTAGGAAAGAATTTGAATCAAATTTGGACATAGAGAAAACTTTAGAAATTTGTAGACAGTTGTGCCGAGAAAACGATGAAGAACAAGAAGACGAAGAATTAAAGAGCGGTTGATATATAGCATGAAAGAGATCCTTATGACTTATTGCTACGTGATCCAAACTCAACTGCTAACGTTGATTTACAAAATCCATCTCTGCATAAACTTGGCGCTGTAGCTAAAAAAAGAGAAAATTTAATGGATTATCAACAATTCTATAATTTAATGCGAATGGCCAATGATCAACAAAGAGATATTCTTATGACTGTAATTCATCATTTACAAACTTGAATTCAAGAACCATTTCATATTTTTTTTACGGGACCAGCTGGTACGGGAAAATCATTCGTTATCAAACTAATTATGGAAATTTACAACAGGTTCACTGATAATGATGGTTACTGCAATGCCTATATTACATGTGCTTCAACCGGCAAAGCTGCCGTGGCTATTGATGGTACTACTGTTCATACAGCTCTCAAAATTTATCTTTCAAAACTTTTACCTCTGTCATCAGAAACGTTGCAATTGTATAGATCTCTCTTCAGATATGTCAGAGTACTGATCATTGATGAATTTAGCATGGTTAGTGCAGAACTTCTACATAAAATTGATAATCGTCTAAAACAAATAACAGGAAAAACACAGATTTCGGAAGTATAGATGTTATTTTGATCGGAGATTTACGTCAATTGCCACCAGTAAGATTGACACCAATTTACAAGACAATCAGAACGAGCATGATTGGACCGCATTTATGGCGAAAATTGAAATTTTATCAACTTACCACAGTAATGAGACAAGCTAATGATGCATTTTCATAAGTTTTGACAAAAATAGGTAATGGAGATGTACTAGATGAGGATGAGTTTCAACTTATTGAATCGAGATTTTTCAAAAAAGAGGATGTTGCTACATTATGTCCTGATGGAGTTCGTTTATTTTTCAAAAATGAAGATGTTGCCGCCTATAACTTAATGTATAGTTGTATAATTTAATTTTAATAATGATGGTAATGCAATTCAATAATTTTTGTAATTGTCTTTAAAATGTTGACATATTGTTTAATTGTATTTATTATCGGTTCACGATACCTGAAATAAAATGATTTTGAATTTAAATAGCTTTACCGCGGGAGTCTCCGAGTGCCACACGTCTTTTTTTTATAATATTTACTTATTTACGATTGTTTTTATTTTTATTTTAGGTACACTCCAAAAGAGCCACCAAATTTAAGACTTCCATGTGACCACTACACCAAAGCATACAGGTGCACTTCATTGAGTCATGCTGATATAATAGCATTTAATAAAGCTTTCTACAAAAAATCGGACAAAACTTATCAGGATAATTTTATAATTAATCATACGAAAGTTACTACTACTCAGCGACATAGGCCAGTAAATCAAAGTGGGAATAAAAACCGGCCAAGTGCGAGTCGGACTCGCGCACCGAGGGTTCCGTACAAACCTGTAGTAAGTTTTACGATTTATGACGTATTAAAAATAAAAATTACGTTTGTTGTATGGGAGCCACCCTTTAATATTTACTTTATTGATATTTAATTATTTATTTTGAAAGGTAATATACAAGTTAATATTCTGTGAAAATTTGAACCGTCTACCTGTTACCGTTTTTAATATTGAGCAAAAAAATACGAAAAAAACACGTTTATTGTATGGGGACCCCCCTTAATATATATTTTTTTTTTAATTTTTAGTATTTGTTGTTATAGCGGCAACGGAAATACATCATTTGTGAAAATTTCAGCTTTCTAGCTATCACGGTTTATGAGATACAGCCTGGAGACAGACAGACAGACAGACAGACAGACAGACAGACAGACAGACAGACAGACAGACAGACAGACAGACAGACAGACAGACAGACAGACAGACAGCGGAGTCTTAGTAATAGGGTCCCGTTTTTACCCTTTGGGTACGGAACCCTAAAAAGAAATGGCGGTAACGTACTTTGCACGACGACGACACAATGTCCTGATTCCAATTTGCAAACGCACCTTTCTCTCTATTTTAGCTTTAAAGAAAGGAAGAGTGACAGGTGTAATTAGTCCACATTTCAAAGCCATGGGTGAATCTGCACAAGAGAATAGAGGAGGCCGGCGTAAAACTCAAAAATATGCACCTAAGAGGGAAGCTGTCAAAGACTTTATCAAAAAGCTTGAGCCCTTAGAAATACATTACTGTAGAAGTAAAATAAAAAGTAGACAGTATTTGTCATCGGAGCACAGCATTAGTAAACTTTACAAAATGTTTATCGCAGAAACCGCGGATCAACATAAATGTATTAAGGCATCTTACTTCAGAGAAATTTTCAAAAACGAATTTAACATAGGTTTTGGATCCCCTCGCACAGACATGTGCTCCACTTGTATAGTTTTACAAGAACGACTAAAACATGAAAAAACCAATGAGGTAAAAAATCAATTAATGATTGAGAATAGAATTCACAAATTGAAAGCCAAAGCGTTCTATGGTTTATTAAAAGACAGCACCGAAAATATTTTAATTCTAAGTTTCGACTGCCAAAAGAACCAACCGTGTCCAAAAGTTCCCGATCAAAGTGCATATTACTCGAGGCAGTTATGTGTACAATTTTACGGTGGTAATCGGAAATTCAAACATTCAAACTCACCATTAACTATTAACAACACGACCATCTGTAGACAAACAAAAGAGGCTATACCCAGCCCAAACCAACGCTTAGGTAACTAGAAAACTATTGCAACTAAACAGAGCTAAACTCAGGACGGCTGTAGGCATGATAACAGGACACTGTCCACTTAACAAACACTTATATGTTCTAGGTATAACCGACAGCCCTCTGTGCAGAGCCTGCATGGAGACCGAGGAGACACCAAGACACGTACTACTCGAGTGTAGTGCTGTAACCACTCAACGAGAAGCCTACATTGGCTCCCCAGCAACACTCCCGGAAGTCCTCGCCGACCTGGGCGGCCTGCTTGGATTCTGGAGTGAGCTCGGCTGGCTGGAGTGATCCAGCGGGGAGTCGCACCAAAGGTCTCACGCACAACGGGCACTTTTGTGCTTAAGTGCGGAAAAGCCCAGAGAGAGAAGAGAAGAAGAGAAGAACACGTTCATCTACACCTGGACTGAAGATATTTTGCCGAAAGCATCGAATGAAATTGCTAGCGCTGTTTTTCATTGCTTGAACACCATTTTTCTGAGTCCCGGATTAGACCATATCACACAGATTCGTTTAGTAGCAGATGGGTGCAGCGGCCAAAATAAAAACCAATCTCTTCTTGGTATGGCAGCAAAATGGTTACAAGACTATGCACCTGTACACATTATGGGCCTAGAAATTCTTTTCCAGTTGTTGGCCATTCATTTTTGCCACCAGATAGAGTTTTCGCAAAAATTGAAAAAGAGATTAAAAATCGAGAGGTAATGCCTAGCCCTGATGATTATTACGAAATTTTCACCCGTCATGGAACCGTGTACTACTTGGGAATTGATATAAAAGTTTACGACTGGAAACGATCAGCATCTGAAGTCTTAAAAACTACAACCAATATGCACTTTTCAATAAAAAAATCGGAAAGATTTTTTCTTAAAAGGACTCGTGACAAACAAAATGTGTATATTCGAGCGGAAGAGTCTTACCAAAATACTTTAAATAAGTATCAAAATATCTGCAAAGGAAAAAAGAAGGTTTCTGCTATAAACCCAGATGTAATTAAATTATACGTTGACGTTAAACAAGAAAAATTAAATGACGTGAAGAAGTTATTAATCACACATTTTGGAGAGAAGTGGGATGAAATCTTAGATTTAAATTATTATAAACAAGTCCTGTCAAGACCTAAATCATCTATTACTCATGAACAGGTTGTTGAAGACTGTGATTTCTCTGAAGAATTACCAGCTATAGTTGTATAAGAAATTTAAAAACATAATAGCTTTGATTATATACTTGTAAAGTGAGGATAAATGAAGGTTTTTCAAATAAAGCAAGATTGATTTTAAAGTACTAAATCAAATAAATATTATAAATGCGAAAGTTTGGATGGATGTATGGATGTATGGATGTTTGTTACTCAATCACGCTCCAACGGCTGAACGGATCTGGATGAAATTTGGCACAGAGATAGATTAAAGTCTGGAATAGCACATAGGCTGCTTTTTATCCCGGAAAATTAAAGAGTTCCCGCGGGAACCCAAAAACCTCAATCCACGTGGACGAAGTTGCGGGCATCAGCTAGTTGTTTATATTTATTGTTACTACCCAACTATTGAGAACCCCTGACATGATATTGTTTTAGCATCAGAATCGTCAAATCCATAGCTTGGTTTCGAAATAGGTCAAATCCAAATTAATATCCTAATTATTTTGATTTTTTAGGTTTGTAGTCATGAATGTTTTTTTTTAAATCAGAAATACTAACCTAAGTGAAGCCTTAAGGATTCAAACTCTATACACAGCTTGTGCAGGGAGATCAGAACGAAAAGTCGTTGATTCCCATAAATACTCCCGAATGGATTTGACCACTATTGTTTCTAAACGACACATATTATAATTATTACTGGGAGTTTTGAAAAATAAATTATTTTTCATATTCAAAAACTATCATCAGGTGAGATCGCAGTCCGGGGCTAACTTGTAGTGGATTTAAAAAAAAAAAAAAAAACTAAATATTTCAGCATAATGTACGTACTTATGCTGTTGTTTCATTTTGTGAATCTTTTGTTTTATGACAGAAATACAATTGGCAAAAACTTACAAATTATTTTCAAAGAATGCTCCACAATACATTTTTTCAGCTTTATTCGGAGTTTTGCTGTAATTATTTCATACTAGATAATTGTAATTGTCAAAAATTAAAAAAAAAAACAATCAGAGGTGATTACGATCGTTCCATTGTAGCTATCTTTTTACCGTAACAGAGCTCTCTTTACCTGAAACCAACTGTTCAATGCGTGTTTTCTAATCTATTTCCAAGTTCTTAAAAGCCTTCTCCATAGCTTTATCCCTCTTCTTATCCGGCAACGCGTTGATCCTTTGCTCCTCTTCAGATCGGAAGTACGGTTCCATGGACTTAAGGGTCTGCATACACTTCTTGTGCAGAGTTTGCGTGTCAGGGAGGGTGCCGCCGTGGTCGGGGGGTAAAGCTGATCGCGGGACGATCGTTTCGTAAAACTTCTCCAGATCCTCGTTTTTGTGGTGGAATTTTATCTGGAAAAATATGAGAATTTGCTATACTATAATAATTTTCATAAGTATCATAATTATGATACTTATGAACGTAATTACGTTTGAAAATTTATAAACAAGGGCTCAGCAGGGGAATTGGTAACAATTAGTGTACCTACAACTATAATAGCAGGCTTAATAAGAGCTGCCTGGTGGGAGGCTTCGGCCGTGGCTAGTTACCACCCTACCGGCAAAGACATGCCCACAAGCGATTTAGCGTTCCAGTACGGTGCCGTGTAGAAACCGAATAGGGGTATGGGTTTAATATAACTGCCATGCCCCTAACAGGTTAGCCCGCTGCCGTCTTGGACTGCATCATCACTTGCCATCGGGTGGGATCGCGGTCAAGGGCTAACTTGTAGTAGATAAAAAAAAAGCTGGTCTTAGGGTCTTTTTCGGATTAAATGTTCCATGAAAACTAGACCACAACTTCCAACAAGTGATATCAAAAACCCCCCTACGCCTAACATGAATTAATCCCACGCAGTATCATGTCACTTTATTATCTGCTCAACCAAGTGGCAAAATGGGGCAACATAACATAAGCTAGCAATCGCCTCACGTAAGTCCCATTTTGACAATAAAGTAGAGGAATCATACTAATATTATAAATGCGTAAGCATGTGTTTGTTTGTTGGTTTGTTGGTTTATCCTTCAATCACGCCGCAACGGAGCAACGGATCGACGTGAATTTTGGCATGGATATAGATGAGGACCTGGAGAGTGACATATTATACTTTTTATCCCGGAAAATTAAGGAGTTCCCGCGGGAATCAAAAAATTTTATTCCACGCGGACGAAGTCGCGGGCATCAGCTAGTATTGAATAATGTAGCCCTCTAGCATGCGAGACTGCTACGACAGCACGCGGAACTTTATTCATGCTAAGGCTGCGGCAGAAAGAACATACGCAGTCCTAAAATAGCGTTAGCGAATCTTACCATGTCAAAGAACTTCTTTTTTTTTTTTTAAATACATAGGCTAGCGCTTGGCTGCAGCCTGCAATCAGACTTGCTAGCAAGTGGTGATGCAGCCTATTAGGTGGAGCGCGCTTGCCTAGAAGATGCCTATTCACTCTTGATTTGAAGGTACCTATATTAAAAGAGGAGGGGAAACCGGAAGCCGGAAGGGCATTCCATATCCTAGCGGTTCGAATTAGAAACGAGGAAGCAAATCGCTTCGTACGAGCCCGCGGAATTTCGACTGCGTAAGGGTGCAGACCTTGTCGATGCCTTGCGGTTCGACGATAAAAAGGTGACGGAGGAACCAGATCGAATAGTTCCTGGGCACACTCTCCGAAATATATCCTGTAGAATACCGACAGACAGGCAACTTTGCGCCGATGTTCCAAGCTTTGCAGCTTCGAACTGACCAGCGCTTTGCTACCAATGAGTCTCCTGGCGCGACGATTCACCGAATCCAATGCATCAAGCTGGTACTTGGCAGAGCCATCCCATAAATGGCTGCAGTACTCCATGCACGACCGAACTTGTGCTTCGTACAGGATAAGAAGCTGTTCTTGTCCATGAAGGGGTATTAGCAGCAGTAGTTTGTTAACGATGGACGTAGCTTCCTACACGTATTCGAAGAACTTGAAAAGAGTCCTAAATGGGGGTAGTAGACAAATGAAGGAATCAACTTTACCATGTCAAAGAACTTCTTGTCATTAAGCGGCGTAGCTGCAGCAGTACTTCCTTAACGATAGGCGTAGCTTCCTACACGTATTCGAAGAACATGCGAAGAGTCGCAAATGGGGGTAGTAGACAAATGAAGGAATCAACTTTACCATGTCAAAGAACTTCTTGTCATTAAGCGGCGTAGCTGCAGCAGTAGTTCCTTAACGATAGGCGTAGCTTCCTACACGTATTCGAAGAACATGCGAAGAGTCGCAAATGGGGGTAGTAGACAAATGAAGGAATCAACTTTACCATGTCAAAGAACTTCTTGTCATTAAGCGGCGTAGCTGCAGCAGTAGTTCCTTAACGATAGGCGTAGCTTCCTACACATATTCGAAGAACATGCGAAGAGTCGCAAATGGGGGTAGTAGACAAATGAAGAAATCAATGTTACCATGTCAAAAAACTTCATGTCTATGAAACGGCGTATTAGCAGCAGTCCTAGTTTGTTAACGACGGGCATAGCTTCCTACACATATTGGATGAACTTGCGAAGAGTCCTAAATGGGGGTAGTAGACCAATGAAGGAATCAACTTTTACCATGTCAGCGAACTTCTTGTCCATGAAGGGGCGTATGAGCATCAGTAGTTTGTCGACGATGGGCTCCGAGTTGAACACGTGTATCTCGCGCATGCGCACTGGCATAGCTTCTTGCACGTACTGGAAGAACTTGCGCAGAGTCCTGCAATGGGGAGCAGTTCGTACGTAAAGCTTGGCAAACTTATCTTAAACTTAAATGGCGTTGGACAGTAAAATTTGTATTGTAAATCTCGACTGAGGACATGAAACAGTTCGGAGGTAAACAAATAAACGGAATTTCTAAAATATTAATTTTATATTTTTTAAGATTTTTAACTACAAGCTATATATTAAACTAGCTGATTCCCGCGACTTCGTCCGCGTGGATTGAGGTTTTTCGGTTCCTATCTCTCAAGTTAGATCGAACTGCACATGGTGTGCGAATTTTATTATAATCGGTTAAGTGGTTTAGAAGTCCATTGAGGACAAACATTGTGACACGAGATTTATATATATAGAGATAAGTAATATGTATAAAATCTGTTTTTAATAATGGTAATAAAAAATGATATACATATATATAATATCATACATGATATAATAGTCAGTATAGAAACGTGATATATGTACCTATTACCTAATCTGTATAATGTATATGCGAAGACTATCGTCTAGTGACGAAACGTGACGCGAGTAGGTATTTTCAATAATGCTATCTGTTTCACAACGCTTCGCTGCCTTCTCCGTATCGTGCGATAGAGAGAGTTGCAAGTCCAGTAGACATATGCCTACATTTTATTCTTGAAATATTGTTTCGGGTGATAACGTTTTTACCCCCCAAACGGTAAATTCATGGTAAATATTCTCCAAATCGGAATACCTAACCTTAAATTCATTTCGATCATTCTCAGTAAACGCTTTCTGAGAAATATCATAAATAATATCTAAATTAATTAGCGCAACTTCGTACCGCATTTTAACCATACGGCTTGCTTGAGTAATTTTAGGAGCCATTTTATCCTAATAAAACCGCAATTAAAAATAAAAATAATCCACAAAAAAATCGTAGTGTGTGGCCGCCCTAATAATATTTCAAGACACAAAACATCCGCATTCGAATTCCTGTCGAATTCAAATTCAAAACAAAGCAAAATTTTTATGTCAAACCGCTGGAATAAAATAGAATGTGCCAAATGTCAAATAATAAAAATCAATAAAATACACAACGAAAATAAAATTCCCAAAATGAAAAATCAAAATGTTTATAATATTATATGACCAAATCCGCCCGCAATAATGCTTACACAATGTAATTGTTGTGTATGATGTATGTTGTATCTACTAAATAAATATAATAACCGCTAATACACTATCTGTATCCCTACCATATATTTATAATGTGTGAGTTTAGTATATTCAGTATTACCCCGCAACACGATACCTTCCTCCCCGCTGGAGTAGGTGTCGGTTATATCTTGTGTCAGAGATCCCTTACCCGCTGCAAGGAACCCTGACCAAGACCCGCCCTGAGTTATTCTGTTGGAACTATACCAACGCAACCACAGGCAGCAGAATCAATTACTCGAAGGACCAAATGTAAAATATAATAAGCAGTTTCGCTGGCCTGCTGTCTGCCGTTGGGCTATGGAACCGGAATTCCTCTGTATTAATATAATACAACAAATATAAACCAATACGCCCTAAACTCACCCGCCCGCTGTATTATCCTTTCAGGTGCCTCGATCACCGTGGTCAGGAATCAGGATAGTGCACTTATATCAACTTAATATTCATCACCAGATTGTTCGTATAACCGACCGCGATAGAATCTTGATAGAATACATACAATTATTATTCCATATTTAAAAAGTGACAGTGTAGTTTTTTAATGTGGTGTGTCGTGTAGTGTGCCAGCAACATTGCGACCGAAAAAGGTTGCATATATATATTGAACACTAATGTTTTATGTACAATATTACGGGAGCGTGATACTTAAAAATTTGCACGTTATTTACCTTTGTCTGTCCTTTTGAAAGCTATAAAAACATAGGTATAATACATAAAAATATAAAACAAAATTTATAGCTATACCTAATTTATCAAAATTAACTGTAGATTTAGATACCTATATATAGTCCGTGTAATGAAAGATTATATCTCTATGTGAAAGAAGTACCCTAGAGGCGGCGCTAGTAGTCGCATGTTTGTGCAATTTTTGTATGGAAAATGTATTATATAGGCTGTGTTCCGTTATAGACTGCGAGCACTGTTCAGTGCTCTTTAGGGCGCCTTCAAATTTGCCGCAAAGCGTAGCGCGGCTGCAGCGCTGCGGCCGCGCTCCTGTCGCGAGGTTCGAACATCATAGGGTTGTTTGTACCTATATTTATTTTCACGATGGACTCTGACGAAGAAACACTGCTCTGTGTTACTATTAATACTAAACAACGAAAATATAAAGTAGTTGTGTTAACAATACATAATATTATACTTACATGCTTCATTTTTTTCACTTGGAGTCTTAGAATACTACCTATAGAAACCTAGTACACTCGCGAAATGTAAGCCGTTCAATTGGTGCCATAAATGGCATCGTACGACGCTCGCGCAGAAGCTGGTTAACTTAGTTTTAGAAGCTACAATGCTACAAACAAACTAACCAATTACTTACCCAACTTTTAGGTGGAAAACATTTAAACTGGCAACATTATGTTTGCGTTTACGAGGCAAGTAAACACAGCACACAGCGAATTTGTAGCTTGCGTTTTGAGAAGGCGTTGTTTGGAAACATACCTTCTATATGTAGTTATTCTAAGCTTGGAGTCTTGTTTGTGAAATTGTCAATAAATTTAATGCATATTTCTTCCCAAGCCTTTTTCTTTTCGATTTTGTTGCTGTACTTGTCGGACTTCGAATCCCATATTGCTGGACGACTCTCAACCTCATCGATAAATTCTTCGACCTGATTTTCGTTCATGTTTAGACTTGAACAAAAATACGTGCGCAGTCCCGTCACTAGTCGATCGATGAACTGATGCGCGGCCGCAGCGCGGGTGCAGCGCTGCAGTCGCGTGTTTTTTATTTATATGGATTTACAAAGCAGCGCGACCGCAGCGCTGCAGCCGCGCTGCTTCCGCGCGGCACTTTGCGGCAAATTTGAAGGCGCCCTTACTGTGGAGAAATTCGTTCCGTTATAACTGACAGTAAACTGCTGCAGTATCCTAGGGAAATATGTGACGTCATTAATCGACGCCATCTTTGTACTGTGAGCACTGGCGTTTTCGAGGTAAGGTGCTCTCAGTGTTTGTCTCAGTGCTGACAGCGTTCCGTTTTAAGCAGTACCCAGTCTATCTAACTATAAAGGAACGGCTTCGCAGTGTACTAAAGTGACGTCACACCTTACAGTGCTCGCAGTGTATTTCGGAACACAGCCTAAGTTCCATAAATCGCCGCAGGAATTCTTTCATGACACGGACTATAATATCTTAATATAAATCAACTAAAACATATTAACAATAATAATAGTAAGTAAGTAATTCATAATTTTTAAATTAAATCAATTTTTTATTCCTTTTTCTCCGTGCTTAGTTTATAATATCTTTTATCAATTTTTATCATCTAAGGATTAACATACTAAATTAGGATTCGGTTTTTTTTATTCAGGTACTTTTGATTAAAACAACGATAAGTATAACAAAAACTCAGGTTACAACAGTACAATCAATTGGTTAAAAAACTTTAGTGGAATTTTGGAATAAAGTAATCATTTTTGATAACAAGTAAAATTCAGCTTTTTATACGTTAGTATACGGTTGAAATTGGTATGCTGGAAAAACACGGAGGATACTCAAAGGACGCGTGGAGCGCTACCTCTAGGCCAACCAATTACCAGAAAAAATCTTTATTATATTGTGCTATGCAGGGGCCATATAACTGCCAACACTTAGTGTACAGGCACGAAATGAGCGGTAGCGGGACGACGGCGGTAGCGGGGCGATGCGATTAGTCGGAGAGCTGGCGACGAATTTCGGGAACAATTTGATAGAGGTCTGGTAATACTTTATAACCTACAAAAACGTCTGGGATTTATTTTTTCGAATTCTATAAGTATAAAATTTAAAGATAAAAATATCAAGTTGCCGAAAAAAATGTTTTTTCGGATTTTTTTGCAAATGTTATATGCTGTGCAGCAGCGAAATAACCGCAAACGCTCTACCAGACTGGCAGAACTGGATTCGCCAATGAACGAAATTATATTTTTCCACAATTTCATATTGCCTAAAGGACCTTCCCGAAATTCGTCGCCAGCTCTCGGACCCCATCGCCCCGCTGTCGCCGTCGCTCGGCCGTCGCTAGTTTCGTGTCTGACGCCTACAGCCGTATTGTTTCATTATTGATGACTTTCGTGTTTTAGAATTATAATCCTTATTTTAGTAACGTCAAGGTACGTGACATCAAACTGTCATTTCGAGTAATATTGCTTAAGTATTGCTTTAATCCTTGGCAGTATGGCCCCTGGGGAATAGCGCACACCAGCATAGTGCTTAAATGATTTCAGATCAGAGGCCCAATAATTGTCTAAGCAAATCATAATTATTTGACAGCTTAAAACGTATTACTCGAACTGTTTAAGGAGTTCATACATGCTATTGACGTGCAGGCATCTATGAACTACTTAAACAGGTCGAATTATTCGTTTGACAAACGATTACGATTGCGATTTACTTACACAATGGGGGGCCAGATTAAGCCGGGTGAAGAACAGAAAATGAGATGCTTTAAAAAAATAATCACTGACAAAGCATGGAAGCGGATTCTCAAAATAATTTTCAGACAAACACGGGCGAGGGAAGAATTGCATTTCAGCGAGGTCCTAATTCGACGGGTTATAGGTATGTTATATATACTTATACTGTGGCCAATTCTGTATAGCACAATCTCTAAACTAAACTAAAATGGCAGCTTTAAATCTAGTTCTGTCCCTTTCCGTAGGGAGTATTATGAAAGGGTTAGCAATATTTGGGATGCTCTAATTTTAGTTTAGTTTAGAGATTGTGCACTACAGAATCAGCCCCATTGAAACATAAAAGTTTAGAGAAAGTTACTCACGATAAACTGACTCTAGTGAGGTGGCCCAACCTGACGCCCCGCATGTCGAATAGGAAGATGTACCCCGGCTGCGGACCCCTCTTGCTTAGACAGGCATCTGAAATTAATGCGAATTAGGTACAATGTTAATTATTAGTTATTTTAATACAACTGAAAAGGACGATTCCTGTACAGTAATTTTTTTTTCT
Source organism: Erebia ligea (assembly GCA_917051295.2). Classification (NCBI taxonomy): domain Eukaryota; kingdom Metazoa; phylum Arthropoda; class Insecta; order Lepidoptera; family Nymphalidae; genus Erebia; species Erebia ligea. The sequence goes on from OU785228.1 coordinate 17,726,728, forward strand.
CCTAATTGCTCAAAGAATACAACACGTGCATTGGCTTTTCATGCGTCAGTCATTCAAATAGGAATAGGACAAGATTTTAGCGTGAGTTAAGACGAGTCAACGCCATCTATCGGCAATGTAGAAAAGTTCCTTTGCTCTCAAATTAGAGAAATGCATTATATTATCTCTATGGAGAAAAGGCCCTCGCGGGCCAAACGGACAGGACCCACACGTAGAGAAAAGGACTATACAAGTTTCGGCCGAAACAGCAATTCCCTGCCAGGCCTCGAAAATCGTAATCGATGGTAAGTGATGATGCAGTCTAAGATGGTAGCGGGCTAACCTGTTAGGGGCATGGCAGTTATACATATTAAACCCATACCCCTATTCGGTTTCTACACGGCATCGTATAACAGAACGCTAAATCGCTTGGTGGCACGTCTTTGCCAGTAGGGTGGTAACTAGCCACGGCCGAAGCCTCCCACCAGGCCAGACCAGAGAAAATTCAGTAATTATAAATTCCCAAATTGACCCTGCCGGGGATCGAACCCGGGACCTCCGGACGTTAAGACAACAGCTTTCAACTCTGCGCCACGGAGGTCGTCAGTTATGGTTCGATTACCACACAATAAGTTAATAAAAATAACCATTCAGCATTTCTTATTGGCCATTGTTAATAATTATCTTCGGTTTTCCTACGTCAGATAGTATGATAGATACCTACACCCATTTTGACAGCGACATCAATAATTTACAAGTACCTGTCTACCGCATACCTATTTTGAAGACAATTCACTCAGTTCAAAGTGCTTTCCTGCCCCCCTAGCATGGGCCGAGACAATTTTCTCCCCGAGGAAAGGATAAAATTTTTATTCCTAAATAAATAAATAAAAACGCTAAATAACGGTGGATAAATAGTCCCCCGAGTCCCCGTGAAATGTCAAACGGGGATAAACTTCTTCTCTCCCCTGTTGCCGTGCTCTGAGAAGTGGATAAGTTAATTTTATCTCTTGTCAGTGGATAAAGTCGGGGGATAAATTTTTTATCTCCGGCCCATGCTAGCCCGGCTGCTAATTTAATAGTACGAATAATCGTGACAGTATAGGGCACCGCAATTTATATTTGCATAGTTAAGTACTTAGTCGTTGTTTCAAGCATTATGGAGGCCCAAAGGTCTACCGCTGTAGTTTGACAACAGAACATTAAATATACGATGTTCGTGGGATGGTGATAATAAAAAAAATCGGCTTTGTTGTGGGCTCTTCTCAGACTAGGGCGCGTTTGGAACCCTTGTAGCTTTAGTTTTAAGATACCGCAGTTAATTTTATCACCGTCACGTCTTATACTTTGTAGGTATCTATCTATACTAATATTATAAATGCGAAAGTTTGGATGGATGGATGTATGGATGGATGGATGTTTGTTACTCAATCACAGCCGAACGGCGGAACGGATCTGCATGAAATTTGGCACATAGGCTACTTTTTATTCCAAAAATTAAGCAGTTCCCGCGGGAAACAAAACCCTCAATCCGCGCGGACAAAGTCGCGGGCATCAGCTAGTTTTGAACAAATATACTTTGAGTATATTTAGTTTGAGTTTATTTACCAATTTATAGTAGGTATACGTATAAATGAACAACATTACAAATTTTGTAATTCCTATCAGGCAATCCGGTTGAGATTTTAAAAACTCGTTTTATAAAATACTCGTAAATATGCGCCTGGTCACAAGAAACAGCATAAGTTATGTTTAATTAATTAATTTACTCACAGCAATGTAGTCCATGTCATTAGTGGTGGACTACATCTTCATACATACAAACAAACAAACAAATAAATAAAAAGATAAATTTAATTACTTACTTACAACAATAAATTATGTACCTACATATTTAGTGTGTCGTTAATATTAAAAACCGGCCAAGTGCGAGTCGGACTCGCGCACCGAGGGTTCCGTACAAACTTGTAGTAAGTTTTAAATTATTAAAAAAAACTACTTTCTAGATCTCGTTCAAACCAATTTTCGGTGGAAGTTTGCATGGTAATGTACATCATATATTTTTTTAGTTTTATCATTCTCTTATGTTAGAAGTTACAGGGGGGGGGACACACATTTTACCACTTTGGAAGTGTCTCTCGCGCAAACTATTCAGTTTAGAAAAAAATGATACTAGAAACCTCAATATCATTTTTGAAAACCTATCCATAGATACCCCACACGTATGGGTTTGATGAAAAAAAATTTTTTGAGTTTCAGTTCTAAGTATGGGGACCCCTAAAATTTATTGTTTTTTTTCTATTTTTGTCTGAAAATCTTAATGCGGTTCATAGAATACATCTACTTACCAAGTTTCAACAGTATAGTTCATATAGTTTCGGAAAAAAGTGGCTGTGACATACGGACGGACACACAGACAGACAGACAGACAGACAGACAGACAGACAGACATGACGAATCTATAAGGGTTCCGTTTTTGCCAAATTTGGCTACGGAACCCTAAAAAGGAACGTTTTAATGTACGACGACGTTTAACGACGATAAATGACGACAGAATGTATCTACATACAAACAATTTAATAAAAAGATAGATTAAATAATTTACAACAATGTACATAATAATTAAAGCAAGAACCGTGCCCTGTACAATGTTCATGCATCATCAATTAATACCTATTTATTACGATGCGAAGAATATAATTTGTCTACCTTTACGATTACCTTTATAAACATAATCCATACTAATATTAAAAATGCGAAAATGTATCCGTATGCTACGTTTTCGAGACCCTCTTGTTGGACCTAAATCGGTTCCATTCGATTCGGGTTTCCACCGCGAGCGAAGCGAGCTACGTACGGAATCCGTTTAACCATGCACAGGAAAACTAAATAGAAGCACTTTCACAATCAAAGAACTAGCTGAAAAGACTGGACGAGCAAAAATAGTTCAAAAAGAATCAAAATAGGCTCGCTCATTGAAGCCGAGGCCCGACCGCGAAATGAGCGGGGTCATTAATGAGTCCGCTTAATCGCAACGATAATTTCCGTAGTTTCTAGACTCTTTCACGCACGAGCCTCGACTATGCAAATTATCCTTGCGAGTTAAGCGGACTCACCGCTCATTTCACGCTCGAGCCTCGGCCTAAGGCAACTGTCAAAACCAGTCAACTCTTTGTTAGCGGAAATATAAAACTATTATATGAAAACAAGAGTCCATTCCGATTAACCATTACCCTTTTGCAGTGGAAACCGCACCCTTTTGCAGTGGAAACCGCGCTGTTGTTGTTTTTTTTAATTAACGCGGGAACTCCTTTATTTACACCTTAGTTTTTTGTGCATCTTAGTTTTCCGGATAAAAAGTAGCCTATGTACTTTCCCGGGATACACCCTATCTCTTTACCAAATTTATTCAAAATCGGCCGTAGCAGAGCTGACAGACAGACGGACACACTTTCGCATTAATTATAATATAAATATGGATACAATTATAGTTTAGGTTACATAAATGGATTTATTGATATTTTAAGTAAAACGAAAAGTTAATTTCAAGGCCTCACAAATCAAGAATTAAGGGCAAGGCAAGCGCGTTCGTGTGGTAATGCCTATAGTAGCAGTTCCACCAATCGGAGCACCTTCGTGATTACTGCATCGGTTTTATGGAGATTTACAGAATTTATACTAAAACTAGCTGATGCCCGCGACTTCGTCCGCGTGGATTGAGGTTTTTCGGTTCCCGCGGGAACTCTTTAATTTTCCGGGATAAAAAGTAGCCTGCCTATGTGCCTATTCCAGACTATAATCTATCTCTGTGCCAAATTTCATCCAGATCCGTTCATCCGTTGGAGCGTGATTGAGTAACAAACATACATCCATACATACATCCATCCATCCAAACTTTCGCATTTATAATATTTATTTGATTTGATTATAAATGCAACAGTGTGTCTGCCTGTTGAATTTTCACGGCTCAAGCTCAAACGCAGCCCTTTTTAGTAGTACAAAGGTGCGTAGGTACCTAGTCTCGGCATGGCCTTATAAATTAAGATACCTATTAATTAATGCGTATGGAATTATGGTCCTGACCTTGTACGCGCATGGCTAAGTTATTAGCTGAGATAGTCAAATATTTTGTATCGCATGCGCTTGTGAAACTGTTGCAACAGACAGGTTTTCCGTTTATTTTACTGACGCCATAATTACCTTCAGTTAGTGACTATCAGGGCCGTTTTCAAGTCTGATTTAAATTAAGGGTAAAGGTATAGTTCGTACAATTCACGAAGACGCGTTCCATTCTTGTTAATTTTGATGGCACCATTTAGCATGCAGTACCAACATATTAAAAAATTGGTAATAGCTCTGGTAGTATCCTTGGCAGGATATTTTGGTAAATCATGACAACTTACCAACCGCCATGAGGGGAAGTTTGCAGCCAGGCTTAAAGTGTTATTTGGAAGGCTCCTTATTGTGAAGACGGTAATAGCTGAGGTAGTATACTTGGCAGGATATTTTAGTAAATCATGACAACTTACCAACAGTCATGAGTTGTATTTCGTAGCTAGGCTCCAAATGCTATTTAGAGGGCTCCTTATTGTGAAGACGGTAATAGCTGAGGTCGTATCCTTGGCAGGATATTTTAGTAAATCATGACAACTTACCAACCGTCATGAGTTGTGTTTCGTAGCTAGGCTCCAAATGGTATTTAGAGGGCTCCTTAATGTGAAGACGGTAATAGCTGAGGTCGTACACTTGGCAGGATATTCTGATAAATCATGATAACTTACCAACCGCCATGAGGAGAAGTTTGCAGCCAGGCTCAAAGTGGTATTTGGAAGGCTCAGTGTTGTGAAGACGGTGGTAGATCAGATCGTAGCCCTGGCAGGACTTCTCAGGTAGAATGGAGAATTCTCTGGAAAAAGATTAAATCTAATTTGAATACACACGGAAATACCATTCCCAAATACCTATAGATCTAAAAAGTAAAAACTTATTGTCGTGACCCGTGCATTATCTAAACTCTAAAGGCTATAGTTGGAAAAATGTAAAGGCTGGCATCCACTAAGCTCACCGAGCCGAGTCTAATCGTATCAGGTAATGCTATAAAAACCACAAGAGTTATATACAAGAAACTATTTTATTTTTCAATATATTCTTCTGTGCGTTCAATACATTCTGGAATATCATTTATTAAGTTTTCGTATTCCGGTTAAAAAAAATCTTGTTCCTGAGTCTCAAAAAACACCTCTACCGCAGTCCATCAGGCTAAGCATGCGCACAACGAGCTATCTCGCGACGAGAGAGAGAGCACAAAATGCGGTATATGACAAGAAAAAAAAAACCGGCCAAGTGCGAGTCGGACTCGCGCACCGAGGGTTCCGTACAAACCTGTAGTAAGTTTTACGATTTATGACGTATTAAAAACAAGACGAAATGAACCACAAAACTAACTTTGTTTGTAGAGGTTTATTGTTAATATCAAAAAATTGCTTAAAAATTACGTTTGTTGTATGGGAGCCCCCCTTTAATATTTACTTTATGGATATTTAATTATTTATTTTGAAAGGTAATATACAAGTTAATATTCTGTGAAAATTTGAACCGTCTACCTGTTACCGTTTTTAATATTGAGCAAAAAAATACGAAAAAAAACACGTTTATTGTATGGGGACCCCCCTTAATATATATATATTTTAAATTTTTAGTATTTGTTGTTATAGCGGCAACGGAAATACATCATTTGTGAAAATTTCAGCTTTCTAGCTATCACGGTTTATGAGATACAGCCTGGAGACAGACAGACAGACAGACAGACAGACAGATAGACAGACAGACAGACAGACAGACAGACAGACAGACAGCGGAGTCTTAGTAATAGGGTCCCGTTTTTACCCTTTGGGTACGGAACCCTAAAAAGAGTCGGCATGTAAGGGTTCGTAGAGAAAAATGCCACAGAGAAGAAATATTACTTTTAAATCTCTTATACTTTTGACGTAACGAGAATAAACTTTATGACGTTCTCCCTCCCGACATTCCGCGCCCCATAAATGTTGAGTGTCCATAAGCTATTCTTTAGTCGTAACGGTAAATTTGTTTGTACTAACAAAATAACAGTGCAAATAGCTATATTTTACTGTATATATCCTCGCTTAAACCCTCCTTTTACTGTGTTCTTTGTGTTTTTGTAGATAATTAATGTGACAAATAAAACCCCTTTATTGCACACTCTTTATAATTATAGCTTTTTTTTACATAGTCTCCTTTGAGGATCTTCCACTCCACGTGACACTGGCACTAATAAAAGCCATAAAACAAAATAAGAAGTAACCAACCAACGACAAGTACCTAACTAGTTACTTATTTTACTTCATATTTATAATATTCATCTAAAAAAATTAAAGATATAAATATACATCACAAATATTTTTGAACTAGATGATGCTGGCGACTTCGTCCGCGTGGATTAAGTTTAATTCCCGGGAAAACTTCGGGCCAAAAAGTAGCCTGTCCTTCCCCGGAACGTAACAAGCGTATCTATACAGGTAGGTTTGGTATACACCAAATTTCATCAGTCGGTTGTAAAGATGGGCCACAGCCAGACACACTTTCGCATTAATTATAAATTAGTAATTAATTATTAGTCTCTTTGCGATATTTTGCGGAGCGTTGGTGAGAAGCCGCCTTTTAACGTTTTGACGTATTTTTGAGCTTACATAAAAACGAGTCGGTTTATTAGCAATTCATGATTTATGTTCGCCTAGTGATCTTTGTACTGTGATAAAAACGTACTATAAAAACAAGTAGCTATAAACATTAATAAAAATACAGGAATATATAATTTTAGATCCTTGAGCGGTCAATTTATAAATTTATAAAATTACTTAACACATAAATTAGCGTCTATGATACAGACTTCACACACCTTTGACAACATTATGGATAGCTCATCGTTATAGCACGTGATAGGTATATATTTGACTAGCAGATGCCCGCGACCTCGTCCGCGTGAAATAAGTTTTATTAAATTCCTACGGGAACTCCCTAATTTTTCGGGTTAATATACAATCACAAATAATGTGGCTTTCTATTGGTACCAGAATTTTCAAAATCGGTTCAGTAGATCCAAAGATTACCCCCTGCAAGGTACAACGTCACAAACTTTACCTCTTTACAATATTAGTAAAGATCTGTATTTAGTGTTTTTGGTTGCCAAATAAATAAAATAAAATAAATTAAGTAAATGACATTTTATCAAAGTTGTTACCCAAAAGTTGGTCGGCACTACTGGTGACCCAAGAGCTGGCGCTTATTTAGCCCAACGGCTTAAGCCTGGCAATTTAGAGAGGCATTAGCGGCAGTGTCTCATACCCATGAACGATCATTTGGATGGTGTATTTTTTTATAAATTTTTTTTTAGGTTATTTTTTGTAAATATTTAAAGTAATTATTACAATAATAGTACCTGAGTTCTTGTTAGTTGTAAGTGCTTCCGCAGTTAATTGTTATTTATTTTCTAAAATATCTATCTATACTTATAATAACACTGTAACAGGCAAGTAACAGGTCCAATTCTGTACATTGAAGATATTTTGAAAATTTTTTTTGGAGGGCACTCATTATTCGGTACTGAAGCCAAATCTGTAATTTTTTTCATTTTTGTCTGTCTGTCTGTCTGTCTGTATCTTGGCCGCGTTATATATATTTCTCAAGTTATAGCCATGATACTTGATATATGAGCTGCGGGTTGAAAATGAAAACATATGTGTTTCACACTTTTTCAAAATTCCACCCCCGAAGGGGTGAAATAGTTGTTGAGAGTTTGTATGAAAATCCTTAATTTCTCAAGGTATAGCCATGAAACTTGATATATGAGCTGCGGGTTGAAAATGAAAACATATGTGTTTCACAGTTTCTCAAAATTCCACCCCCGAAGGGGTGAAATAGGGGTTGAGAGTTTGTATGAAAATCCTTAATTTCTCAAGTTATAGCCATGAAACAGCATTTGGGCTTTCGTTAAAATATGAAGAAGTACGTGTTTCACCATTATAGGGGGATTATACCGTGGGATAGTAATATTGGCTACTTTTTATCCTGGAAAATTAACTGAAAAACTTATACCACGCGGACGAAGTCGCGGGCATCAGCTAGTCAAGAATAAATTACATTGCTTGAAAAGTGAAGAGGTGCTGCCCAGGGATCGAACCCCAGACCAGCCGCAAATGAGGCCGACGCGTCTTAACCACTCACCAGCATCAGTCATCACCGCTCGATATAATGATCCAATCTATATTAACATGTAAAATAATAAATACATCAAAATAGAATGAGTAGGTACTAAAATTCTACATCAATGAATAGGTAAACATAAAAATAAAATGCTAATGTGCACATCTAATTCCATAAATGGAAAATTCTCTTTCAAAATATTACTCTAACCGATTTGACGAGTTATGATAATATAACGAGTGTGATTTGATCATTTTTGAGCAATGTACTAGTACAATCATATATTTTTTAATGATAAACGGCGATAACATGGATTTTTTTTTTCGCGAAAAACAATGGGGTTCCTGCGGGATAGGGTATGAAAGTTTTCATCATAGACTTATTGTATTACTATATCAACATGGACTTATAAAAGAACTCATCGATGGTCCCGGGATAAAAAGTAGCCTATGGCCTTCCCCTGACCAAATTTCGTCAAAATCGGGGGAAAAGATGGGGCGTGAAAACGTAGCACTTAGACAGACAGACAGAAACTTAGGCAGACAGAAAGACACACTTTCGCATTTATACTTAATAAATAATTAGTATGGATTGATAGAGCGCTAGTTATCAAGCGTTTGGTAATTCCATACAGATCGTAGTTAAAATTGACGCTATAAAGAAGAAGAAGAAGAAGACGAATTGGAAGAGAATCTCCCACTAGACACCCTGCTGAGGAGTAGTAGCTCTCAGAGATAGAGGACGCAACTCCTCGACTGGTAACAGCAAATCTATACCAATATTATAAATGCGAAAGTTTAGATGGATGGATCGATGTTTGTTACTCAATCACGCCAGAACGGCTCAACAGGCCTGGATGAAATTTGGCACAGAGATAGATTATAGTCTGGAATAACACTGTATACTGTAACTGTGTAACCAAAATCCTCCATCCACGCGGACGCAGTCGCAGACATCAGCTAGTCAACAATATAATACATAGCTACATGCTTTATTACACATACATAAGCCCGAAGCCGTGGCAAACCAGCTAGCTAATAAAAATCAAATGTTAATTACTATTAAGGCATTTCATGAGATTATAGAAGATATAAATGGAGAATTCTATTACAAAATATACCTAACTCTAACCTTACCGAAAGCGATTTGATCATTTGAGCAATCTACAAGGTAACCAATTAGCTATGCTAAACGGTTCTAAAAATAGAAAGTAACAGTAAAATATACTTTATTGTACACCTTATAAAATAAATACAACCAAAAAATAATAATATAATGGACATGGCACAACAGGCGGCCTTATCTTCTATATATATAAAATTCAAAGTCCTGACTGACTGACTGACTGACTGACTGACTTATATATCAACGCACAGCCTAAACCGCTGGGGTTAGAAACTTGAAATTTTGACAGTAGGTTCCTTTTGTGACGTAGGCGCTCACTAAGGAAGGATTTTTCAAAATTCCACCCTTAAGGGGGTGAAATAGGGGTTTAAAGTTTGTATGAAAGTCCGTCATTTCTCAAGTTATACCAACGAAACTTGGTATTTTGGCTTTCGGTAAGAAATAAAGAAATACGTATTTCACAGTTTTTCGAAATTCCACCCCCAAAGGGGTAAATTGGGGTTGAAAGTTTGTTTGAAAGTCCTTCATTTCTCAAGTTATAGCCATGAAAGTTAGCATTTGGGCTTTCAATTAGATATGAAGAAGTAAGTACTTCACCATTTTTTAAATTTTAACCCCCAAAGGAATAAAATAGGGGATGAAAGTTTGTAAAAAAGTCCTTCATTTCTCAAGTTATATCAACGAACCTTGGTATTTTGGCTATCGGTAAAAAATAAAGAAGTACCTACGTGTGTCAAAATATTTAAAAATTTCACCACCAAAGGGGTTAAATAGGGGTTGTAAATTTGAATGAAAGCCCGTCGTTTTTCAAGTTATCGCCCTGAAACTTGGTATTTGGGCTTCCGATTTAAATTTATGAAATACGTATTCCACAGCCTTGAAATTTCTATCCCCAAGGACGTTAAATAGAGAGTTTGTCCTTCAATCACGCCGCAACAGAGCAACGGATCGATGTGATTTTTTGCATGGGTAGGTATAGTTGAGGATCTGGAGAGTGACATAGGCTTCTTTTTATCCCGGAAATGAAGGAGTGCCTGTGGGAATCAAAAAAACTTATGCCACGCGAACGAAGTCGCGGGCGTCCTCTATCTAAATATATAAAAATAAGTCGGGTTTTCCTTCCTGACGCTATAACTCCAGAACGCACGAACCGATTTCCACGGTTTTGCATTCGTTGGAAAGGTCTCGGGCTCCGTGAGGTTTATAGCAAAGAAAATTCAGGAAAAATTTCAACAGAAAAGCGGGAAATCTTAAACCACGCGGACGAAGTCGCGGGCGTCAGCTATTCGCTTATATAGCGATCTCTTCCAGGCAACCTTAGAGCAAAGGACACATTAAAATAGAAAGCGGAAGGGGTGTACTAAAGATAAGAAATTAAGTAATATATAAAAAGATACAGAAATGAGTAATATAAAATTTAAATATAAGTATCTCAATAATATGTATATAAAAGAAAGTCGTGTTAGTTACACTATTTATAACTCAAGAACAGCTGAACCGATTAGTTTGAAAATTTGTGGGGCTTATATTATAATTTAGCTTAGAACCAGGAGACGGACATAGGATACTTTTTATCCCGGAAAATTAAGGTGTTCCCGTGGGAATCAAAACACTTAAACCACGCGGACAAAGTCGCGGGCATCAGCTAGACTTCGCGTTCTCAGGTGTTATGTTTGGTCCACTCTTCTACTATGGATGCGAAACATGGGCTTTGAAAAAGGAAATCTGTCGACGGTTGCAAGCGTTTGAGATGTGGGCATTGCGAAGAATGTTTAAAATATCATGGAGAGACTTCATCTCAAACGCTCAAGTACAGCAAAAAGCAAAATGCAAACGACTGCTGATGAACACCGTCGTACGAAGGAAGGTTGCATTTGTCATACTAATATGTATTATAAATGTGAAAGTGTCTTTGTTTGTTGGTTTATTGGTTTGTCCTTTAATCACGCCGCAACGGAGCAACGGATCGACGTGATGTTTGGCATGGGTATAGTTGAGGACCTGGAGAGTGACATAGACTACTTTTTATCCCGGAAAATTTAGGAGTTCCCGCGGGAATCGAAAAAACGTAAAACATGCGGACGAAGTCACGGGCATCAGCTAGTACTTAATAGAAAGAAAAATAAAAAAAAATATTGTAATAATGAAAGTTAAATAGACGACAAATAGATAAATATACATTAAGAGGATAAATTAATAATGCTGTTTCAGCTTAGTTTTGAAGATAGGAAGTGATTGAGATAGTCTAATATCCAAGGGGAGAGAATTCCAAAGCCGTGTGTATAGCAGTAACAGTAAAAGAGTTTTTCATCCCACCATCTCGGAAAGAGTATTTTTACTCTTCGATATCTGAAGGTAAAAGCCGTTATTATCCTCTAGAGGATAAAGTAAATTGAAATTAGAACATCGTGTGCACGTTAGTAAATATCACTCGTCTATGAAGTTTGTGAATTCAAAACATCATTAAAACCTATTTACTTGTACCTCTATGGTGCCGAATTTCCATACAACCGTTTTTAATTTGTTAAAAACTCACACTCGTAACCTTCTTGGTGTACTTTTTTAATTTGCTTTGCGCGCACCATTTTCTTTCACGTCATATTGTTTAAAATTAAAACCGATTAAAAACAAGAAAATTGAAAATAAGTGAAAAACCTAAAATGAGTGATTCTAGTGACGAAGAAATTAACAGAGTTGAATTTAATCTTGTGATTTTTTTTTAATTTAGTCATTTCCTCGCTGAGGTGGGATGAAAAGTTACCTTGTGATTTTTTTTGCATTTAGTCATTTCCTCGCTGAGGTGGGATGAAAAGTTACGTGTTGCACTCGAGTGAAAAGATTTTTCACCTCGTGCTCTTTTGATTCCCTCGCTGACGCTCAGGATTCTAATTTTTGAATCACTCGCTCCGCTCGTGATTCAATTTTAGAATCCTTCGCTTGCTCGGTCATCAAAATTGAGCACGCGGTTAAAAAACAACTTTTCACTCTTGTATAACAAATAACTATTTATAGAAGGACGAAGAGTGGTTCTATTAATATATCTAATTAATAATCGGCTTATTCATGGATCTATCTAGATATTTACTTGTTTTAATCTATAGAGAATACCTACAAAACAGCGTAAGCTTGTCCAAGAGCTGGTGACATATTTTAAACGCTATCATATTTTAACCGGTTGGCAAAATATTAATTGTTTTGGTCTGTTAATGCGTTCAGATGGCAAACTACCATCGTTTAAAGCGGTATTGTTTTAATATTGATGACGTTCGTGTTGTTGAATTATAATCCTTATTTTAAGCACGTCAAGGTACGTAACATTAAACTGTCACCTATCTATATAAAATTCAAAGTCCTGACTGACTGACTTATATATCAACGCACAGCCTAAACCGCTGGGGTTAGAAACTTGAAATTTTGACAGTAGGTTCCTTTAGTAACGTAGACGCTCAATAAGGAAGGATTTTTCAAAATTCCACCCCTAAAGGGGTGAAATAGGGGGTTAAAGTTTGTATGAAAGTCCGTCATTTCTCAAGTTATATCCATGAAACTTGGTATATGAGCTACCAGTAAAAAATAAAGAAGTACGTGTGTCACAGTTTTTCAAAATTCCACCCCCAAAGGGGTAAAACAGGGGTTGAAAGTTTGTATGAAAACCCTTCATTTCTCAAGTTAAAGCCATGAAACTTAGCATTTGAGCTTTTGGTTAAATATGAAGAAGTAATTTAAATATGAAGAAGTACGTGTTTCAACATTTTTGAAAATTCTCAAAGGGGTTTTCATAGGGGATGAAAGTTTGTAGGAACGTTTTTCAAATTATATCAACGAAACTTGGTATTTTGGCTTTAGTTAAAAAATAAAGCTAATGTGTGTGGAGATTGGTCACCGTGGCTGAAATTCGGTCGGCAGGATATTAATATTTATCAATTTAATATTAATTAATCAATTAAATATATGTATCTTTACAATCGTGTATTATAGGAACAACATCTGAAGATGATCCGGTGTCGGAGTGAAACGTGCGTTGCGAATAATTTGCAAGATTTGTGTGGTGTGGTGAATATTAATATAATTTATTGTTTTCTTCGCCCTACCACTGAAACATAAAACAAGTTGAAATAATGACTAAATTTTGTAGTTTTGAGAGTATTTCTATAGTAATTAATCTGAGGTTTCTTTATTAAGGCCGTCAGCATTTATCTACAGCGTCCTCAATATTACCCACCATCTCTAAGGCTACAAGTTCTATTCTACCACGCGCCATTGTTCATTGTATCGATTCTCATACATTTTCTTGTAGCTATTATATTAGGTACTATACAAACTATAGGTTTTGTAGTTGATACCTAATGGAATATCTAAGGGACCCTTCACAAGGAATCTCGCAATCCCAACTCCCGGCTACCAGCCTATCAGAGGCTAGCAAAATAATATAATTGTTTGACATACGGCAGATTAGCTGTTAGTTTGTCTAGTGAAAGCTGGGAATGCAAGATCGTGAGAAAGTGATGTTTCCACAAATACTAGTGGTTCGCCCCGAACTGAGACCTCGCGGTTTCACAGAGCGCCATCTATTGACATCAGTGTGAAGTTCTGTTAAAAATAACATCATCATTAAAAATTAAATAATTTCGTTTCCTTATAATATTTATCTAATTTTAGTATTTGTTGTTCAAGTACAGAATATAATTCAAATAATTGATCAAGTTTCAGGCTTGAGAGTTCAGAAAATTGAGAGTTCTGAGGTCAACTTTGGACGTTAGAAAATCGCCACTTTGAAAGCCCCCCATTTCGTCAATTTTAGGGGAAAAATTAAAAAAAAAATATTTTTGGACTCTATTCCTAATTATCTTTAAAATGATATACCGCAACCCTATGTAACGCTATGAAAAATATTTTACTTCGCATTCGCTTCTATGAGAGCCCCCCTGAAATAAAGATTTTTATAACTTTTTAAGCCATATTCGGCGGGAGGCCATCGGTTTACATATTATATTTAAATTTGAAGTAATTACGTTCAGCAATTCAGAAGTTATAAGGCTCTGACAGACGGACGGACGGACGGACAAGTGCCAATTCGCCCAAGTAGACTCAGAGACCTTCGCTTCGCTCGGTCAATAACTACTTACTAGATATTATGTAATGTATCATATCCAGGGGCCATACTGCCATTGTTTCATTATTGTTGACTTTCGTGTCTTAGAATAATTATAATCCTTATTTTAGAAACGTCAAGGTTCGTGATATCAAACTGTTATTTTGAGTAATACCTACCTATTGCTTAAGTATTGCTTTAAGCGTTGGCAGTATGGCCCCAGGTGCTATTAAGATGACAGATAGCATTATATCCTTTTCACTCGAATAATCATAAGAGGAAAAGAGATAACAATCGTTTTATTATCCTGATAGCATCTGAATTGGGTTATACTGTATATTTTTTTTTAGCTTTGAGCTTTATATAGCCCAGTGCTATAGATCCGCCTGCCAGACCCAGCTTTCACAAGACAGGATCTATACTACAATGATAGTCCCTAGTGTCAAGTATAATGTAGTGTGTAGAGGCCATTAGAAAATGCCGCATTGAACAATGCGCCGGTCGCACATATAAGTTCCGTACCTATAGCTAGCGACCATAATCCTATGGGACATTCGTCTAAATGTAATGCATAAAAGTTAGGTACATATTCATGGATTGCTACCATATCATACTATTATTATAAATGCGAAAGTGCGTTTGTTTGTTGGTTTATGCTTCAATCACGCCGTAACAAAGTAACGGATCGACGTGACTTCTTGTATGGGTATAGTTGAGGACCTGGGACGTAGGCTACTTTTTATCCCGGAAAATTAAGGATCATGAGTTCATGATCATGATGTCGTTAGATGTGTGCCACTGCCTAACCTGCCCCCCGATTACGTAAGAATTGTTCATCAAACGTTAAAGATTTTTGTCAAAGTAAAATAAACCATAACTGCATTGAATTAGAGCTCAATTTCCTCTGCCCATTCTTATACGTTTAGGTATGAACGATACTCGAACGTATAAGAATGGATACACGAAATTGAGCTCTAATTTTATGATGTTATGGTTTATAAACTTTGACGGCGAACTTTAACGTTTTGATCGGACATTCTTACATGATAAGGGGGTAGATTGAGTTAAATTTTGTGATGCTTTTTGATAAGTTTATTTCATTGACATGAAAAGGACATCTATTCTTACTTATAATAAAACTGTAACAGGTCCAATTCTGTACATTGAAGATATTTTGAAAATTTTTTTTGGAGGGCACTCATTATTCGATACTGAAGCCAAATCTGTAGTTTTTTCATTTTTGTCTATCTGTCTGTCTGTCTGTCTGTCTGTATCTTGGCCGCGCATCACGCCGAAACTACTGAATGAATTCAAACGAAACTTGGCACGATTTGAGCCCATACTACGAGGTAGGACATAGGATACTTTTTATCCCGAAATTCTACCCCCGAAGGGGTGAAATAGGGGTTGAAAGTTTGTATGAAAGTCCTTAATTTCTCAAGTTATAATCATGAAACTTGATATATGAGCTGCGGGTTGAAAATGGAGACATACGTGTTTCACAGTTTTTGAAAATTCGACCCCCAAAAGGGTGAAATAAGGGTTGAAAGTTTGTATGAAAGTCCTTCATTTCTCAAGTTATAGCCATGAAACTTGGTATATGAGCTGCGGGTTAAAAATGAAGACATACGTGTTTCACAGTTTTTCAAAATTTCACCCTCAAAGGGGTGAAATAGGGGTTGAAAGTTTGTATGAAAGTCCTTCATTTCTCAAGTTATATCGATGAAACTTGGTATGTACAAGCTACCGGTTAAAAATGAAGAAATATGTGTTTCACAGTTTTCGTAAATTTTACCCCCAAAGGGGTGAAATAGGGGTTGAAAGTTTGTATAAAAGTCCGTCATTTCTCAAGTTATTTCGATGAAACTTGGTAGGTATATCCACGCGGACGAAGTCGCGGGCATCAGCTAGTGTATAAATATAATTAAACACATTTATCGGCCTTGTGCAAATGGGCTTTAGGCCTAATTTCACAACATTGCTTAGACTGATTTAGTTACATTTTTTGATGCTGTCACTTTTTGATAAGTTTATTACGGGGTTGAAATGAAAAGGACAGGTCTAGAAGGTTTAATAGCTTAGATACGTGTATCGGCCTTGCGCAAGCCTACTATGGTGAGATCTATAGAGCGTGCGTTGACTTTGCTCAGGCTCTACTTAGAGCATCGACCATACAACTAATAGACTCCTCATATAGGGCGAACACTTTCAGACAACACATCAGACTTAATAGGTCTTATATAATTCCACGCCCTTGTAACAAAACCTACCGAGTTATTTAAATATTAATTAGAGTATATCGATAATTAATTATCGATAAATAATTATTAGGAGTTAGGACCCCATCCCATTTGATTTATGATTTTTTTGACCTTGAGTATACCAATCAGCGTTTAGTACTCCGCGCCCGCTTACTTGAGTCATTTGACTGAATTGTTTGCATTACGAAAGCATAGTAATTAGGCGTCTATTGGTTGTGTGGTCGATGACTTAGAGTTAAAACGGAATGGATTTATGTGAGTAACATCAATCTAGATAGAGAGAGGGTCAGCATGAAGAAATGTAAATCGGTTCCGTGCTGATCTCGCAGACAAGGGGAGTGTTATAGAATTCTTCATAGCGGCCTGACCTTATTGATGTTTGATGTTTATACTTTGCCCGATCTTGCGAGTTGCGTAGTTATTAGCATAGTACAATTAGTAAGTACGATTACCTATCAATGGGCCTTTGTTTTAGCGACTTTATGTTACACGTTGAGATCGCGTTCACAGTTCGGAGCTTTGATTATTTCCTTTGTGATTATTTCGGCTTAGTGTAAGATAAGTTTTGTTTCCATCCATCCATCAGCCTGCATTCGTCCACTGCTGGACATAGGCCTTTTGGAGAGAGCGCCACCACACACGGTCCTCCGCTTTCCTCATCCACCCACTTCCCGCTACCTTTTTAAGGTCGTCGGTCCAGCGGGCTGGAGGTCGTCCCACACTGCGTTTACCGGTACGCGGTCTCCACTCCAGAACGCGTCTGCCCCAACGGCCATCGGTTCTGCGACAGACATGACCTGCCCACTGCCACTTCAGCTTACTAATTCTCTGGGCTATGTCAGTTACCTTTGTTCTCCGGCGGATTTCCTCGTTACGGATTCTATCCCTCAGAGAAACACCCAACATAGCCCGCTCCATAGCCCGCTGAGCGACTTTAAATTTGTAGAGAAGGCCAGCTGTCAGTGTCCACGTTTCCGCTCCATACGTCATCACAGGTAGGACACACTCGTTAAAGACTTTCGTCTTTAAGCTTTAGGGAGTCGACGAGTCGAAGACCTGACGAAGTTTTGCAAATGCTGCCCAACCCAGCTGGATTCTTCTGTCAGCTTCCTTATCGAAGTTGTTCAAGGTAGTTGTATTCCTGAACAACTTCGATGCTGACATTTTCGACGGTAATGGGTCTCGAGGTGACGTAGTCATTAAACATGACTTTGGTTTTATCCACGTTCATCTTGTAAAGTTTTGTTTAGGTTAACTGAAATATGATTATTGTAACTTGGGGCCGGTGATGTTGTATTTGGAGTGACTCAAGCCATACCTTTTGTAGCACTCGTCCCGAGCACAGCTTTCGAGTAATATAAATTGTGTAAAGTGAAATACGGATTAATTATTATTTTCCATCCTGACCCACCTTCTATTACAGGAGGTTATTTTAGTCCGTGCAAGTCGGACACACCCTGCCAGCAGGCAGAAGTCCGTAGGGATTTTTTCCTCATCCAGAAAAAAAAATCATAAATTTGTCCCGTTTTAACCACGTCTTAAATCTTAGCAAAGTGAAAGTTCGCTCTAAGTATAGATCTCACACTAATCAGATAACTTTCTGGGCGCCATTCGACAGGTTAGTACCTAATAGGTATAATGTATCAAATAAATCTCATTACCTACGAGTATGTTAATGTGTGGGGCTTTTTAGTCGGGAGTTTGTTTCCCGGGGGCTTACCGCTTCTGACCACTTCTGACGCTCGGCTCTCGGCTTGCGTTTGGGGCTAGACCTTTAAAAGTCAAGGCCGCGACTACAGGCCATAGAGCAGCCTGAAGAATTCAAACGACCGCTACTATAATATAGCGCGCTTTAAAGGTATCTTCATTTCGTTGTTATACCTACGCTAAACTGCTTGAGCAGTTGACAACAACTGCTCGAACTCGCCGTGTACGTTGTGCAACTATCAATTGTTACTGCCCAGCTCAAAGCATTCAAACGACCGCTACTATATGACGTGCTGTTATCTTCATTTCGTTGTTATACCAACGCTAAACTGCTTGAGCAGTTGACAACAACTGCTCGAACTCGCCGTGTACGTTGTGCAACTATCAATTGTTACTGCCCAGCTCAAAGCATTCAAACGACCGCTACTATATGATGTGCTGTTATCTTCATTTCGTTGTTATACCTACGCTAAACTGCTTGAGCAGTTGACAACAACTGCTCGAACTCGCAGTGTACGTTGTGCAACGATCAATTGTTACTGCCCAGTTCAAAGCATTCAAAGACCGCTACTATATTATGACGTGCTGTTATCTTCATTTCGTTGTTATACCTACGCTAAACTGCTTGAGCAGTTGACAACAACTGCTCGAACTCGCCGTGTACATTGTGCAACGATCAATTGTTACTGCCTAGCTCAAAGCATTCAAACGACCGCTACTATATGACGTGCTGTTATCTTCATTTCGTTGTCATACCTACGCTAAACTGCTTGAGCAGTTGACAACGACTGCTCGAACTCTCCGAGTATGTTATGCAATTGTTACTGCCTCAAGAGTTCAGTTGGCGAATATTCTCAAGCACTCGATACTGTACAGATTTAAGGACAGTGGTCCTCTGCCAAAGCCACGGACAACTCAACAGGTCAACAACTTAGCTATAGTCGATTACGATTTAGTGGTTAGCATATTCGACTGCGGCTGACGAGGTCCCGGGTTTGAATCCCGGGTCGGGCAATAATTGAGTAAGTATTGGATTTTTCTGACAAAAAATTCTCAGTACTAGCCCGGAGTTAGGAAGTTGGCGGTGTTTCACCACCGTTTCGCCTCGGAGAGCACGTAAAGCCAACGGTCCTGTGCTTGATCTCTCTCCGGTCTTGTCGGATTTTCCGTCCCATCGGGCTATGAGAGTAAAGGACTAGAGAGCGCACCTGTGTATGCGCACACACTTGTGCACTATAATATATCCCGCGCAGATGGCTTATCTCTCTGGAGATAGGCCGCCGTGGCCGAAATTCGGTCGGGAAGACATTATGTTATATTATAGTCGATTAATTACAGCTACTAGTAGAAAAAATTTAAGACGGCCAAGTGACAGTTAGACTCACGCACCGAGGGTTCCGTACCGTTTTATTAACCGTAACCGTGCCTTGGAAAGATAAATTATTATCATAGTCATATCTAAAAGAGTTAAATTTACATTGTATTTAAAATGTCACTTGCTTAAATGGCTAAGGAAACCCTGGTGAGAAAACCGGCAAGCCTGTGAGTTTTCCATAAAATTTTCCAAAATGTGTGAATGCACACAATGCGTGCCTAATTGTAACTAATTACATCTAGGGTTGTAACGGAACCTCGCCTCCGCCTCTGCAAGTGCGGAACATTCGCAAGAAATCGTACCTCCGCTTCCGCATCCGCCTCCGCCGTTTTTTTACGGAGTTGTAAGGGAGGTTTATTTACGTTGACTTACAATGCGAGAGGTACAAATCGAAGCAGGTGACGTCAGTTGCACCATTACAACAAGCAAAATGGCAACTGTCCTTAAGAAGAATCCAAAAAAATAATCAAATGTGGGATTTATCGCATCCTAAAGCACAGAAAATAGACGATGTGATCGGAGAATTCCACCTCCGCCTCCGTTAACCTCCGCATCCGCGGAGGCAAAGTACCTACTATTATACCTCTATGCAAAGCCCCTTCACCTCCGCATCCGCCTTTGCTTCCGCTAAGAACGCCTCCGTTACAACCCTATTTACAACCATAAGTAGATTTTAAATGTGAATTTTTATAGTTATTTCAAGGTCTGCAAGTTCTCATACCTACCTACCTAGTTAATAAGAGCTGTTATTAAGTATTTATCAGCTGAAATTAATCATCTACAATTTGATAGATAAGCTACTGAGCCACATTCCTACTTCCTTGTTAAGTACTAAAGTACTGCTAATCGATCACTAAAAAAAAGATTGCAGATAGGCTTTATTACTAATAATTTAGGTCATAAATAAATACTACAATTATAATAGTTATAAATGATGTATGATTACTTAAAAAATAATACGTAATTATAGCCTACTTCTTCTGTAAGTCTCACTAAACTGAATTTAGTAAACAGTATCATTTGTGCTTCCTTAAGGGACCGGCGACCACCGCTCGCAACTTCTACTCGAACCGCAAATATAAATTTGCCGGTATATTGCTATCCCTATTTGGCTGAAGACACATGATCACGTGCAAGCGCGATAGCAATATGAGCGTACAGAATTAATTGTTATACATTTAGTCTTGTTTCGTGAATACCAAAAATGATGAATGAAAAATTGTTGTGTTTTTAACTTCGTGTTGTTATTCTGTAACTTGACAATATAGGCTATGTTCCTGATCAATTAGTACTTGAGATATCGTTGGTTTTAATATGAAACAAATAAGGAGAAAACATGTCGTTTATGTCGCAAAAACATGCAAAACGCAATGTGCTTACATTTAATTTTGGGAAAGTATTTTGGAAAAATAATTATCCAGGGACCTAGATAAATACAAGTTCAATCATAATTATCGCATAATATGGAGGAAATATGCTCGAATTACTAATTATTTTGGTATTACGTTTGTATGAGCAATTCACCCTCCGCTGGCGCCTTAAGTTGTAAGGCAAGTACAAATCAAGAACATCTTAGTTCTTTAACCTAAGATATTTTTAAAATGTGCAGTGTCAGATATGGCTGTAAGGATAGTAAGTAAGTACAATAACTAATTATAACTTCTTATAAAGAAGTTCTTTAGCTTGAGATATTATAAAAACATGTAGTAACTACTCAGATATGTAAGGCCAGTGACTACAAATGATAACTTCTTGTAAAGAAGACCTTTGACCAGAAATATATTTTCAAAACAAGATGATGCCTGCGACTTCGCTCGCGTGTTTATTTTTAGGGTTCCGTACCCAAAGGGTAAAAACGGGACCCTATTACTAAGACTCCGCTGTCTGTCTGTCTGTCTGTCTCCAGGCTGTATCTCATAAACCGTGATAGCTAGAAAGCTGTCACAAATGATGTATTTCCGTTGCCGCTATAACAACAAATACTAAAAATTAAAAAAATATATATATTAAGGGGGGTCCCCATACAATAAACGTGTTTTTTTCGTATTTTTTTGCTCAATATTAAAAACGGTAACAGGTAGACGGTTCAAATTTTCACAGAATATTAACTTGTATATTACCTTTCAAAATAAATAATTAAATATCAATAAAGTAAATATTAAAGGGGGGCTCCCATACAACAAACGTAATTTTTATTTTTAATACGTCATAAATCGTAAAACTTACTACAGGTTTGTACGGAACCCTCGGTGCGCGAGTCCGACTCGCACTTGGCCGGTTTTTTTATTCCTATAGCCTATGTCGCTCTCCAGGTCCTCAACTATACCCATAGCAAAAATCACATCGATCCGTTGCTCCGTTGCAGCTTGATTGAAGGACAAATCAACAATTATTGTTTGTTTCCCATTTATAATTTTACACACTTTCCCATTTATAATATTACTATGATGTAGTAACTAACTACTCAGATATGTAAGGCCAGTGACTACAAATGATAACTTCTCATAAAGAAGTCCTTCGGCCTGAAATATATTTTTAATATGTATGAAGACAATTTTAATAAACTTACATAGATAAAATCTTGATTCATCGGAATCACCTAGTTACCAATACCCATACTAAGTAACTGCCTCGTTGGTCTAGTGGTTAGCAGGTTTGACTGCAGCCGACGAGGTCCCGGGTTCGAGTCCCATGTTGGACCATAATTAAGTATTGGGTTTTACCGACTAGAAATTCTCAGTACTAGCCCGGAGTTAGGAAATTGGCGGTGTTTCACCCCCGGCCTCGGAGAGCCCGCTAAGCCATCGGTCCCGGTTATTATCACTAACATAATAATAGTCATTAAAGCCCGCCGACCCGCATTGGAGCAGGGTGGTGGGTCTAAGCTCTAATTCCCTCTCTCCTATGAGAGTGGAGGTCTGTGCCCAGCAGTGAGACGTTATTGGGCTGGTAGTGGGGGATACTAAGTAATATTCAAAACCAGCTGATGCCCGCAACTTCAACCTCGTGGATAGAAATTTTTCGATTCCCACAATTAATATGCAGCTGAGAGGTGTATACCACGGTGTAGATAAATGTAGTAGCATAGGTCTCTGCCTAGGTTTTCATCCATCTGTGAGGATAATATAATGTGAAATCTCAAGTTACTACTAAGTATTAAGTATTATCTGAGCTGTATATTAGTACTGCAGGGTGATTATGTAAAACCGGCATCAATCATTGTTACAATCTCAATTGTTGTGATTGGCTGAATTTATGGTATTCTTGCTGCGTCATTGGATTTTGTCCAATAGTGGAAGTGTTAACCAATCAGAGATGATTGTGATCGTTACACTGTAGCTGTCATTTTTAGCCAATCGTGCAACTGATTCATCAGCCAGTCAGTTTCTCTTTTATATTTATTTAAATTATACTTGATACCTATGACTATATGTCTTGATTAAAAAAAAATTGGTTTTTTAATATACCAATTATTGTAACTCTCTGCTGTTCCGGGATGCGAAATATATATATTTTTAATTAGGCACATTGTTTACCTACCTAAAAATAGTATCAATAAAATCCATACTTCCATACTAATATTATACTTAAATGCGAAGTCTGTTTTTCTGCTACGCTTTAATGGCTCATTTTTTCAACGCATTTTCATGAAATTTGGTATAGAAATAGGTTGAATCTAGGGCATGACATAGACAACTTTTTATCCCAGAAAATTGAGAAGTCCCCGCGGGAATTAAAAAAACTTAAACAACGTGCACGAACTCGCAGGCATCATCTGGTCCAATCTATGAGCTGGTCTAGTACAAAATAATATGTCGAATTACTTACAGAGCCTCCACGCATAGCTGTACCTCTTCTGAACTCAAAATTCTGTTGTCAAACATTTCTGGCGCATTCTTTCTTGACTGGTAATACTTCTCAATGCACACCTTGGTCTTGTCCAAGTTCCCATAGCAAGCATTATAGAATAATAGCAGTTGTTTATCCGTAAGATCTTTTGGCACAAATTTTGATTTATCCAATTTCTGAATCCACTCTTTCAAACTATCGAAATCTTGCTGCGAAAATATATCCATAGACGCGATGGCCGCATTAAAATCGTATTCTAAATCCACAACCATGTTTTTGTATTTTTAAGAATATTTTAAGTATAATTTAATAATAAATTATTTCGATAAATGCGCGACGAATTGAAAAATTAAAAACACCCTACCACAACACATCTATTTTGACAACTAGTTAAATTGATTTTTGTTTTGACAGCAGTCAGCACGAAGGCAATAAAGGACCATGGATCGCTGTGGATCCCAGCAATTTGAGTTTAAAATGTTGCCAGATTTTATAAAATAGTTTAATCCTAGTCTCTGGTTTAATCGTCAACATTCATGCACAAATACTTAACCATCTTGATTCTTGATTTTTGAGCAGGAATAATATTATGCAAGAATATAACTTAGAATGGATTCGGATAATTCGTAAGTTAAATAAACCAAAGTACTTACTTTCGTTTTCACAATATATTTTAATCAACTGTGCATGTTTTGTTTATTACAGTGAAAGTAATCTCGTTATTATTACAAACAAGATCCGATTCAAGAGATTTTTTAAGCTTTATGGAAAAACCTTAATAATTCTAGTGATTCCTTTAATCTTAATGCCTATTGCGTTTATAGGAGAGAATAATGTAAGTTTTTATTAAATATAGAATCTCGTTTAATGCAGTGGTGAGTGGAAGACGTAGGTTTCGGCTTAATCAAAGGGTTTCGGTAGTGCGGGGTGGGGCAGTTTGCAGGACTGTGCGCTTGCTTCGTTTCGCCTTTGTACGTTAAAGGTTCAGAAAATACCTGCAATATTAACAATATTAATAATCTTAATAAATCCACTGAAGCGGAGCGGAGCGAAGATCGCTCCGCTTCAATAGACACGCCCCCTTAATGTGTAATTCTAAAACCAATTTTAGGCATACAAGAGCTTTTACATCTTTCTTGTGACTGCAACTTTCTTTACGGGAAGCTTTTTACATCCAGGCATGACATCGTTTCTGCCAATCATGTTTTTTACCATATTGGGAGCTTTCAACAAGAAATTGTTAAATACAGTAAGATTATATCGAATTTATTTACCTACCAATAGTTTTCAAATATCAGCCATATTGCCTTTATGATGACGTCACAAAGTCTAATTACCATCTTATGTCACTACCATGTCATTATACCAAAATAGAATTAACTCGTTTATTTGGGGACAGTTAAATTTTTAAAAAAACTAGTGCAGTATCATGGATTTCTTGGACTTTTGAGGATCTCTATAATGTTAATTTATTTATGATCAATTATGATAATATTATGAAAATTTACACAAAATTTTCTTAGGAGAATAGAATTTGAGAACTTAGCTTTATCGCCAAGCTTCTTGCTATAAGAGTAATTGTTCTTCCGGGAAGGGCATTTCAAACTAATGGTGAAGTCACTAGATGACTCGAAAGTTCTTCGTAATCGTTAATTTAAATAAAAATGAAAAGTTCTGATTCAGATAAGCATAAGTAACTCAGTGCTAGACTGTTTGGGTGTGATGGCGATCGTCCTCGCCGTGGAACATAGCAATATACATAAACGATTTGCTATAAAAATACTGCTGATATTCGGCTGTTCACATTTCAGGTACGCATAAATAATATATTGTAGGTAGGTTTACGAAACTTTTTCCCATTTTTAGAGTAAATTAGATCACGTAACTCCTATAAAAATTGCAGATTAAGCTTCATCTTATTCATCACCACTTCAGTGCTGTCGATGTGGTTTTCCAACTGCATGGCTTGCGGCCTCATGATGCCACTGGTCAAAGCAATTTTGAAGGAATTAGAGAAAGTTAGTACCTAATACATATTTAAATAAATTTCGTTTCCGCATTACAAACGGTAATTCTTAAAATTTTTGAGTAAGTAAATATAATAAATATGTAATAAATACATGAAACTATATACACATAGTCACCCATCGACGACGTTACGTTTATGTACTACGTACTTGCCTTAAACTTGTCACTAATGGTACGACTCATTATCCTGAAAGTCATTCAAGATTATGGTAATTAGAAAATAAACGACATGTTTGTCACGACTCACGAAATATTATGTTAAATTTCAAAAATTGACTTTGTTTTACAGATGGGAATATTGGAAACCTACGATATTTTAGGCAAAGTGACGTTAGACTCTTTGGATACTGAGAAATAGTAAGGAAATAAAAATGTCAATAACTAATTGTCAGTAACATCCGTTCTTATTGCCACATTTTTATTTGATTCGAAGTTTAACTTTTTAGTATTCCAAGACCGTCGGATTTTACTACTTTTTACTTCATTGGAATTGCGTACTCATCATCAATAGGTAAGAAGGATGTTTTCATTGAGTATTAAGTTTTACCTATTTTAACAATAAATATCGTTATTTACCAACATGCAGCATTCGCTTGTGCACGATCATAATATTACCTAATATACCTAAATTGTACTTAATACATTTTCTGAATAAATTAGTTCATACATTCATTCATTAATTAATTCACTCATTCATTAATTATAAAGGTCAGCAGAGCGATCGGCTATACATTGTCGCAATCATTAAAGGACTGCATCAATGTCAAAACATGGGTTTGGCTTCACGTATCACTGAGACTGTCCGTAAAGGATCGTTGAGGACAAAAAAATGTTTTGACATTGATGCAGTAACTATCGATAGAATTATTTGCTGAAAATTGGTATCACGTAAGACTTTTGAAGTAAGATGTCGTTTACGGACCATGACAAACGTCACGTCAAACTAGGCTTTCATTGATACATGGTGGGAGGTGTTTTTAGCGGTGACATAAGGTGTCCAATAATCGTTTTACGACTCTTTAATATCCAAAATAAATATAATATAAGGATTAAAAAGCTCGAATAGATTGTTTGTTAGGTAAAAATAGAAAATACTATTATTTCAAGCAAGTAGGTAATTAAGCTATTCTATATTGGAATGGCGTCAAGATGTTATTTAATTTATGACATTCTTTTGACAATTTACCTTTTAATAAGTATACCGTGGGTATACCGTACAGTATGTCTAGCTAATAAAATATTTTCATTCGCAGTATTGCCAACTCACGCTATTAAAAAAATACAAAAATTGTACGACCAAATACATACCAATGATAATAAGTAATAATATTACATCCATACTAATATTATAAATCCATATCCATACTTCCATACTAATATTATAAATGCGAAAGTGTGTCTGTCTGTCTGTCTGTCTGTCTGTCTGCTACGCTTTCACGGCCCATGTATTCAACCGATTTTGACGAAATTTGGTACAGGGATAAGTTGCATCCCGCGGAAGGACATATGCTATTTTTTATCCCGGAAAGTTAAGCGAGTTCCCGCGGGAATCAAAAAAACTGAAGCCACGCGGATGAAGTCGCGGGCATCAGCTAGTTATAAAATATGCGAAAGTATGTCTGTCTGCCTGTCTGTCTGCTACGCTTTCATGGTTCGTCTGTTCAACCAATTTTGGTGAAATTTGGTACAGGGGTAGGTTGTATCCCGGGGAAGGACATAGGCTAGTTTTACCCGGAAAATTAAAAAGTTCCCGCGGGAATCAAAAAATCTTAATCCACGCGGGCGAAGTCGCGGGAATCATCTAGTTATTTATAATTAAAATTAACGGTAAAAAAGAATTAAGTTATGTAGACCGTACCTAGTACCTACATAGTACAACTTTATGTACTACTTTTTGTAAACCTTTATTGAAAACAATACAATAGAACTTAAAGCTAGAAACATGCCCGCGTGGAATGGTGGCAAGAATGCTGGCTGCATTTCCTCGTTGGACACCCAGGCTGATCCCTTGCGCAATAAATTATGATCTGTGATTAAAATGAAAATATCCATAGACAATTTCGGTATCTTGAGATAGCTCTAGCTTATGGTATCTTTGATTGCATCGTAAAAAGAAAATCTACTAACTTAAGCGCATCGCTTCTTATATTATAGTATTTTGTATTATATTTATTAAAAAACAAAGCCAATTATTAAATAGAAAATCACAAGAAACCACAGACTCGAAAATATAACTTATTTAAATTAGGTAATGCAGTTAAATTTGGAAGACTGATAGATCTACTTAAATTGCTAGATTACCACATGATTACCATAGACATTCAAATAAGTCGGATTATAAATAGGTCTGCACTACCAAAATATCGATATTCAGAGTTCGTGACTAGTAATCTGTGGTTAGCGACCCATTGCTACAATCCTGAAAAAGCTTACGTGAAGCCGGCTATAAGGACTGTAACAATGGATATCCTTTAGGACATTTTTGGATGTGATATTGCGACAATTTATAGCCGATCGCTCTGCAGTTCTTCTTCTAATAATAAAAAATGATGCGCTATGGAAAAAATGGGACTTGCTTTTAATAGGATCTTTTTATATTTTTCAAATATTTTTAGGTGGAATGGCAACCGTTGTTGGTAGTGAGACGAATCAACTCTTTATTAATTACAGCACCGCGTAAGCTATTTTAATTAGTTATCTATCCATAATAAATCCTAAAGTGTCTGTTTTGTCTTTTCGTTAGTTCTTTACGTTATCCTTTATGTTATTGGTCTGTGCCTCACACCTCATTTGAGTCGGTCTCTATGTGAAAGATGAGGATCGGATTATTGGGATTATTAGATGCTGGCAACGCTGTGCCATACAAAGTTCAAGGCTAGACAATTTTTTTAAATCTCATACTTACAGGACCGGATAGACTGTATTGTATCAGTATGAACAAATGTTCTGGCAAATAAATTATTATTTAATTATATTTACTACCATTGGTAGGTAGTCAATCAACCAATCAAGGTTTATGTTACATAGGCAAGTAGAGTTTGACAATATTGCGGCCAATATTTCATTAATTTTATATGTTTGTAATGTATTCTATGTGTAAATTTCTTGATATATTTTTCTCGGTTTTCATATTATTTATTATAGTTTTAAATATTTTATAATTATATGTACACATTTATATAATATGTATATTCGCTCAGTGAATATGATTAAAGTAATGCATAACTATATAAGAGAACTTGCTGCTTGTTTATGACTATTTTTATGCTTTACTTTTGTTGTGGTTAAATTTTTGTTACTGTGACGTCAGCCGGGTCACAGCTGAAAACCAGCGCCTTGCTTTGTATGCAATTTATTGGCAAATGCTTTCGCTAGCAAATTATAGCTTACTTGAGTCAAACATAGGATTTTTTGCTTAAGTATTTAATTTTAAATATAATTTTTTTATGATAGTTTATGTATGTAATTGTCTTAACTAATCAATGCCTTATATATGCAGAATCTTCCCAGATGGGCCGAAGATAGAGTCGCCCCGCTATTTATTGCTAACTCTACCTGGTGTAATAATAATGGAGATGTTTCTGTATTTGTGGCTGAACTTCTACTTCTTGGGAATGTTGAGGTACATAACTACATACAAAGGTACTTACCTACAATATACTCGGAGCCTAGAAAAAATGGTTCTACTATAAGTAATTCGTAGCGAAGCGAAATCTCCAAATTATACTTCGATCTATCAGTCTGTCATTCAGCCTTAGTGCTTCTGAATTAATGAAAATAATTCCTTAAAATCCACAAGTATTATTCAAATCGGTGGCCAACCCCGAAAATTACTATATTTTGGGGGTTTTTTATTATTATTACTAAGATTTGGATGGCTTTACTTACAAAAGTTGTACTTAACTGACATAATAATAGTTTCAGTCATATCCTGTACTTAAACGACAATAATAATAGTAATATGACTGTAGTACCACTGAGTATCTCCACAGACAACCAAGCGGCCAAAATCCTTCACCAAGAGCTTGCTCTGAAGTACGGTCTCCTGGATGAGAGGTTGCCGTACTACAAGTACACACCGGTGCCTGTCCTCGAGCGTGACGGAGTCCGGCTCTACTGGGATCGGTCCATCATCACGGACAGGACTATTCTAGCGAATAAGCCTGACATCGTGCTGTTGGACCGAGCACAGTCGCGGGTGTTTTTGGTGGACATCACCATTCCATATGACGAGAACCTTGTGAGAGCTGAGACGGAGAAGAAGCGTAAGTATCTTGATCTGGCTCACGAGGTTTCCGCCATGTGGCATGTGGAGTCCACTGAAACCATCCCAATCGTCATATCTGCGAGTGGGTTAATCCGAGTCAGCCTCGCTCACCATCTGAGGCGGCTGGGGGTCCGTAGCAGTTCGCTCGCAGCCAGGATACAGAAAGCGGTGTTGCTAGACTCGGCTAGGATAGTCCGCCGGTTTCTCAACCTGTCCCCCTGACCCCCGGCCGTCTGGTCTCCCCTGCCGGGGTGTAATCCTCCGCCCGCTACAACTATTTATTTGTGTATTTGTGTATGTAAGTTTATTCATTTCTATTTATTTATGTAAGTTTATTGTACAACTTTTGGCGTTATATATGTAGGTATTTATTTTGTATGCGGGCGTGAGAGTCAAATTCATGTCGGTTAATAGTAATATTAATAACAGTTACAAATTAATTACAGAGTTCAAAATTACACAGCTCTTCAAGCGAGCCTGACGAATGATGAGGAGCAGTTCATCTCCGTATTGCTAGCTGGCCAATATCAGCAGATGGGGAAAATCAATTTACCTGAAATGGTAAAAAACTAACAAGTTATTTCATAGAGTCTGTCCCATTGGTCAGACCAGTGAAAGCTGAGAGTCAATTATCTAACGTAGCAGTAGGGACTAACTATAAAAAAATGTTTTCCAACACGTAACCGTTTAAAGCAAGTATTAATTCCTTAAACAAACGTACCTAACTACGAAAAGTAGTTCTAGAGGTGCGTGCCCGGGGATCAAACCCCCAGACTTAGAGGCTTTATATTATTACAATGTTATTCGTATTTCCTCCGTCAGGTTTTAGGTGCTGCAGTTATTATGTTAGCAATTCTTCAGGCAATGATGTTTAATTCCACGTCTCAAAGCGATGGTGACAAATTCAATGCTAGACGGTAACTTTTAATACAGTTTATTAAATGAAAGCTGAGAGTCGATTATTTTACCGTTTTAAGTTGCTAGCAGCACTGGGTCTCTATCATGTCACAATGCTGGCAACCCTGGGACAAAAAACATTTTGAGCTACCTGACCCGCTTTTTTAAATATCCCACCATTTTTAAACCTCAGCTTTTACTAGACAAACTATATTTTATAACATAAAATATATAAGACGTTCTCGAACTCTATGATTTATTATTACTCTTCTTTTACTACGTATTAACTATAAAATAGAACTGGATGCTTTATTAAACCTTTTTTTTCAGTTATGTGAATACATCTGTGCCGTGCATAATTTGCGTTTTTATGCTATTCTTGACACCAAGCAACTTAAACTGCTTGAAATTCTTTAGAAGACAAGATGGTAAAGGCTCTAACACAATATCTAATGCACTAAATAAACGTAAACAGCTGGACATAGGAGTCCTACATATATATATAATAGTCCACGTATAGTCCATGTCACGAACGAAGCCCCAGGCGGTGGCGTTAGTTAGTCGCATATTGCAATTTTTCACTAATTGCCAAGCCCAAGAGACTTCTTTCGTAACACTGACTTTAAACAAATATTTTTTTAAATAATCTAGTAGGTAGATGTGGGGATACTTGGGGGATACCCAATCTAAATTTTGTTCTATCACTAGACTAGATTACTAAGTAGACTATTTTTTATCCGCTAAAATCTCTTTAAGTAGTTATTACGTTATTTAATTTGTATTTACCTCATTTTACTTAAGAAATATTTATTTTAAGTTTTTTGCAGATAACTCCGAACCTCTACCCACATCACCAAGTAGAGGCTGCCTGACATGGTCAATGGTCAAGGATAAAATAGATTGGAGTGTTATCTTCCTAACCGGTTAGTTAAATAAAATTCAGTGAATTAAATTACTGTACTGTGTAAAGTCTTACACAGCATAATTTAATATTATGTTTATAGAAAGTAGTATCAATGACAGCATCAAGCAAAATCTAGGGAAACTATTCTCATCACCATCCATCAACCATCCTTCCAATGCCAACTCACTACTGAGCACGCATCTACTTACTCCCGGAATGAGAAGTATTCACACTACCGAGTACCGACCGTTTTTAAAAGACAATTATATAGTTAAGTATGGTAATTAGATATCAATATCTTACAATTTATCTGATTTTTAAAACTCATAATATGTAATAATTATCACTAAGATATTAGAAAACGACTTAATTTAATGTATATTTTTAAAGGTAATTTTATTTTTATTTCATTTATAATTTAGAAACTTTCCTCGTGTGTGAAGCACTGTAATAAAAATTATAAAAATTATAAAATTTATAATTTAAAATAAAAAAATATTATATATCTGTAAAGCAATGATAAAGTTTAGATTGAAACGCGATTGCCTAAAAGATGCCATTAACTTTTGCCTTGAAAGTATCCCTACTTTAAAACCGCACGAATTGTTAATCATGCCTTCTCTGTGTAAACTAAATGGTCTTTGGAACACATTTCCGCTGCGCTCCACTCCGCTTCAGTAGCACCCTTATACATCTAAACGTTGTTCCAAAGCAAGCGCCAACATAACATTCGAGTCCCTCGAAGACTCCGGCATGACAGGAGAATTCGGGAAGTTTCTATTGCTGTTCTCCGCTTGGCCCGCGCCAGCACAAGCATGCGTCGTGATTGTGTTCTGCAAGGTTTTGACGGAGTTCGCTAGCAATGCCACAGTGGGCCGTTGCTTGCTGGCACATATTGCTGATGTGGTAAGGAGATTATTTACAGTCCGGCAAACTTATCTAATTATATAAAATTGGAACAAATTTTTATGCCTGTTTAGTTTTTGTTTTTATTTTATTTTTAACTAGCTGATACCCGCGATTTCGTCCGCGTGGTTTAAGTTTTTTTGATTCCCGCGGGAACTCCTTAATTTTCCGGGATAAAAAGTAGCCTATTGCACTCTCCAGGGTCCTCAACTTATATCCATGCCAAAAATCACGTCAATCCGTTGCTCCGTTGCGGCGTGATTGAAGGACAAACCAACAAACAAACACACTTTCGCATTTATAATATTAGTATGATGATAGATAACTACTAGCGACGCTGAGATAAGTTTGTTGGACTTAACTAAGTATACAGATGTAGATTCTTATTTCCGTCTAGTGAAAGCTGAGTGGATTATTTAACGTCTTTAGATACTGGCAACACTGGGCCAATACAAATTACAAAATGATCATAGAAATTAGTCGTAATTCCTTATTCCATGAAAATGATCACGTGTTTTTTTTTCAGGGAGTACCTATTCCCTATTCCTGTGTATAGAACTAATTTGAGTCTATGTTCCTGTGCTAGCTTAAGAAGTAATTGCAGACATGGTAGCGGCTTAGAGTACCTAAGTAGCTACATTTGGGGTCCATACCTACTATGTAACAGTAACTACTTACTAATTAAGAATAGTGAATACGTACATGGCATAACATTCGCCTGGTGGGAGGCTTTGGCCGTGGCTAGTTACCACCCTACCGGCAAAGACGTGCCGCCAAACGATTTAGCGTTCCGGTGCCGTTCCGGTTCGTGTAGAAAGTAGAAACCGAATAGGGGTATGGGTTTAATATAACTACCATGCCCCTAACAGGTTAGCCCGCTACCATCTAATACTGCATCATCACTTACCATCAGGTGTGATCGCAGTCAAGGGCCAACTTGGGATTTAAAAAAAAACATCAGACTATTTTTTTTTAATTTTTAATTAAAGTCCGTGTCACAAAAGAAGTCCCGCGGCAATTAGTGGAACTAATACATTTTACATACAATAATTGCATAAACATGCGACTACTAGCGCCGCCTCTAGGGGACTTCTTTTGTGACACGGACTTTACCATCTCATCTCTACGTCTCTAATCTAAAAATACGCCTCGATGTCCGCCTCATTTATTACTTACATAATAAGTAGGTATGCATTAAAAGTATAATTAATTTGTAGGTACTTAAGTATGTACTTATTGCGTGTATGTGCTAATTGCGTTCATATCTAGATTAAAATGATCTAGAGCTGCGTTCATTTTATATTAAGTAGATGATCTCTCCCTCCTTTTTTTCGCACAGGGATTGAAGTCCAAAGAGAACCCATTGTACCTGATGTTGAGTGCCACCCTTTCCACTTCTTTACCTTTCCACCTGGTCACTGGAACGCCGGCTTACGCGATGATAGCATCCTACGTCCACATTCCGCCAAGAAAACTGGTAAAATCTTGACTCAGATAATAATTATACCTTACTTATACACTGTACAGGTAAGTACTATCTCGATCTATTTGATGATATATAGAGTCTGTGAAAGCTGAGTCGGGTTTTTTGATACTGGCAGCACTGGGGTATACAAAACCCGCGGCAAAACAATTTTGTGCCGCGAGTTTTGTAAACTGTTTTACCGTAATCGGCTTCTGTAGCCCAATTAAATAATTTGAGTATTGCGTCAAAACTTATCTAACCCGGGCAAAATTGGAACAAATTTTTATGCCTGCTTACCTAGTTTTTGTTTTTAATTTTCTTATCTACTAGCGACGCTTCACCGGGTCAGTTTTGGGACTTAAAAACCTGCATTTACCATTGTTACAATCTCAATAGGGTATTTGACTACTATTCAAATAAATTATTTTTTAGTGATTACTAGCAGGCCCTGCAGACGTTGTCCTTCCCTGAACATAGAACCCGATTACTGTGCCACCTACTGGTCCAATTGTGGTTTCAAACCATCCAGGAACCCATTGAAATATACAAATAAAATTTCATCCTAATCGGTCCAGCCATTTAGGAGGAGTTAGGTGACAAACACACGTACAGAAGAATCTATAGGTATATACTAATACTATCTACCTTACCGAAGGGACGAACGTCAAATGTTTAACAGGAAAGTAGGTAGAACAGTTTATATGGGAAAATGAAATTGTTGTTTTTACTATCTTTTTCGCAATGTTTCCATATTTTCTCACCGTATAAACCTTCCCGGACTACGACAAACATTTGAAAACCAAAATCAGCTAAATCGGCTCAGCCGTTCTCGAGTTTTAGCGAGCCAAACGAACAGCAATTGATTTTTATTTAAATAGTTATGTATAGAGATTAAATAGAGGATCTTCTAAAAGTCGTAATATCCACGTCCCCTGTTAGTTTTACGTTAAATAACTATTTTAAACTATCGATTAAAGTAAAAAAGTGCGTCGAACTTTGATGACGTCATTATGCAATATTTCATACAAAAACCCATAGTAAGCACGCGTTTTGACGTTTGAAAATACATGCTGATTTGACTAGTTGTCAAATACCCAATAATTATTGTGATTATTTTGTGGTATTATTGCTGATTATAATTTTAGCCAATAACAAAAGAGTGAGCCAAGCAGCCTTGATTGGGATTGTTACACTTTAGCAATCCTTGTACCGTAATAGAACCTTTGTTTTTCAGATGATCGCCGGCATAGGTCCATCAATATTGGCGATTCTTATGAACTTGTTCACTGTTTGTGTGTGGGCTAAGGTCATATGGCCGGACATCGACGCTTAAAGCCTGCATGGGCGGATGGGATGCAAATATAATAATAAACTACAAAATAATGCTTCTAAGTAGTTTTTTACTTGAGACGCTCGCGCTACCCCGACCAAAATACTACAGCGGGTATTTGACAAGTCAAATGAGCAACATTAAGCAACGGTCAACGGCAGTATGAAATACATACTGAAATGTGACCTCATCAAAATTCGACGCATTTTTTTTTACTTCAATCGATAGTTTAAAATGGTTTTCAAACATAAAACTAACTAACAGGGCACGTGGATATTAATACTTTTGGGAGATGTTCTATAATAATTTATTTGAATAGATAGTTGTCAAATACCCAATTTAGGGCGCCTTCAAATTTGCCGCAAAGCGTAGCGCGGCTGCAGCGCGGCTGCAGCGCTGCGGCCGCGCTCCTGTCGCGAGGTTCGAACATCATAGGGTTGTACCTATATATTTTATTTTCACGATGGACTCCGACGAAGAAACACTGCTCTGTGTTACTATTAATACGAAACAACGAAAATATAAAGTAGTTGTGTTAACAATACATAATATTATACTTAGGTACATGCCTAATTTTTTTTCACTTGGAGTCTTTTAATGCATATTTCTTCCCAAGCCTTTTTCTTTTCGATTTTATTGCTGTACTTGTCGGACTTCGAATCCCATATTGCTGGACGACTCTCAACCTCATCGATAAATTCTTCTACCTGATTTTCGTTCATGTTTAGACTTGAACAAAAATACGTGCGCAGTCCCGTCACTAGTCGATCGATGAACTGATGCGCGGCCGCAGCGCGGGTGCAGCGCTGCAGTCGCGTGTTTTTTATTTATATGAATTAACCATAAGGGCGCCTTCAAATTTGCCGCAAAGCGTAGCGCGGCTGCAGCGCGGCTGCAGCGCTGCGGCCGCGCTCCTGTCGCGAGGTTCGAACATCATAGGGTTGTACCTATATATTTTATTTTCACGATGGACTCTGACGAAGAAACACTGCTCTGTGTTACTATTAATACGAAACAACGAAAATATAAAGTAGTTGTGTTAACAATACATAATATTATACTTAGGTACATGCCTAATTTTTTTTCACTTGGAGTCTTTTAATGCATATTTCTTCCCAAGCCTTTTTCTTTTCGATTTTATTGCTGTACTTGTCGGACTTCGAATCCCATATTGCTGGACGACTCTCAACCTCATCGATAAATTCTTCTACCTGATTTTCGTTCATGTTTAGACTTGAACAAAAATACGTGCGCAGTCCCGTCACTAGTCGATCGATGAACTGATGCGCGGCCGCAGCGCGGGTGCAGCGCTGCAGTCGCGTGTTTTTTATTTATATGAATTAACCATAAGGGCGCCTTCAAATTTGCCGCAAAGCGTAGCGCGGCTGCAGCGCGGCTGCAGCGCTGCGGCCGCGCTCCTGTCGCGAGGTTCGAACATCATAGGGTTGTACCTATATATTTTATTTTCACGATGGACTCTGACGAAGAAACACTGCTCTGTGTTACTATTAATACGAAACAACGAAAATATAAAGTAGTTGTGTTAACAATACATAATATTATACTTAGGTACATGCCTAATTTTTTTTCACTTGGAGTCTTTTAATGCATATTTCTTCCCAAGCCTTTTTCTTTTCGATTTTATTGCTGTACTTGTCGGACTTCGAATCCCATATTGCTGGACGACTCTCAACCTCATCGATAAATTCTTCTACCTGATTTTGGTTCATGTTTAGACTTGAACAAAAATACGTGCGCAGTCCCGTCACTAGTCGATCGATGAACTGATGTGCGGCCGCAGCGCGGGTGCAGCGCTGCAGTCGCGTGTTTTTTATTTATATGGATTTACCAAGCAGCGCGACCGCAGCGCTGCAGCCGCGCTGCTTCCGCGCGGCACTTTGCGACAAATTTGAAGGCGCCCTTAGAGGTATGGATTCAAGTACTTTAAATCCCCAATTTCCATTCATATTTGCAAACTCATATTTTGAGCTAAAACCAATTATTGTTGGAACAACGCACGGGCCAGAGCGGGGGCTGCGCGGACTGCGCGGGCTGCGGGGCTTCAGCGGGCTGCGCAGGCGCCGGGGTCAGAGCGAACTTGCTACCCAACGCATCATAAACGTCCACGCTTACATTTAATTGTATTTATTAGCATATTCTCAAAATTGCTAAACTAATTTCTACTAAGTACTACTACTGGTACTACTATCATACACGGTACACCTCCTACGTTAAGCTTCTTGCATCTTTCGATTGCATCTTCACTTGAACTTAACTTAGTACCTGATCCTGCAGGCCTAGTGGGAGATTACAACCTTTTGTATGGAATTGAACGAGCGCCGTATGTGATTGACAATTCCATACAAATTAACTTTAACGCGATCGAATAGGTAAAAAAATCTCTCACTCAGTCTAGGTAATACTCGTACTAGAATTATTCGAATTCAATTCAGTTTTTGACTTGATCTTTAATCCACACTTTTTCTGAGTTAACTATGTGTTACAAATTAACGTTGAAGGAAAACCGGAGAGGCCACCATATTCTTAAAGATAGTTCCCAAACCGCGCTCGGCCAACGTAGTGGACTATGGCCTAAATCGTGTTCAGACCAGGAGTAATGAGGACCCTTGCTCAGTATCGGGCCAGCGCGGCGATGGGCTAAGACGATGATGATGAATCAGTGCCCAATCTTTATTAGCTTCAATACAAAATTCAAATAAGTACAACAAATATTACCTCGTGTCATCCAGCACGATACCGTTTTCACCCGCTGCAGACATTTTTGATGTTATTCAGATGGATATTTCAAAAATTCTTTGTTCTATCTCATTCTCAAATTCACCTGGAATGAAGAGATATTGTGTGATAAAATAAGTTCAACAGGGAAATAAGCTGAAAGATAATCACAAAATCAGTAAAACTTTCGTAAAGCTGAATTTGTAATTGAAAAATGTGCGAAAGTTTTGATCATCTCAACCTTCGTTCAAAGAACGACAACAAATTAGCGATGCCAAGTAATTTTGAATGTTAGACGCCACCGAGTTTCTTGCTGGTTCTTCTCGCTAGGTCGTGGCATTCTGAACCAGCGGTAGATTCGCTTTAAATTGTTAATGATGTGAAAGTACTCGTATTATACTCAAGATTAGAAGTTTTTGTGAGAACGATAAGGAAGTGATGAATATACCTATTGGATTCGTGCAAGTTTCGAGTATTAGGTACTCCACGGAGATATCCCTCTGAGCTTTACACTATAATATGGATTAGATCTCGCCGACTTTGCGCTATTTTCCATGGATGACCATTGCTTGCTTGACCATGATTTGGGTAACGATGTTGAGGTGCACTAATTGTCACCTGAGTGATGCTAAGACATGTTGTTCCATGTAAATAATGACCTTCGTTGTGTTCACCATCAAAATGATATTGATGCACCGGCAGCATTTCTTGATAACGTAACGACTACCTTTATTACCTACATATTGTGAAGATTAATAAATCAATAATAAATAAATAAATAATTTACTTTTAGTAATTTACTTAATAGATTACTAACAGTTTCTAATTAGTCTACCAATTTATCGTTATAGAAGATAGCACGAGCTTAGTTTTGTTACTCAATCACGCCCGAACGGCTGAACGGATCTGGATGACATTTGGCACAGAGATAGATTAATAGTCTGGAATAACACATAGGCTACTTTTTATCCCGGAAACTAAGGAGTTCCCGCGGGAACCGAAAAACCTCAATCCACGCGGACGTAGTCGCGGGCATCAGCTAGTTATTCATAAATTGAATCGCTGGCCATTATTTCATAAATTGAAATAGCTTAATATTTTATATGCAATTGTTTAAACCAATTTCACTGCCGTACACATTTAAATCATGTGCATTATCGAAAAATAATGTTATTGAGTGTTATATTTCGACAATTCGATTGGCAATTCGTGTACAATGCCAATCAAATCGTACCGTGTGGAATAAGAATCAGGCAGTTTATTTAATGGTGCTTTCTCACTCGTCTGCTATTTTGTCATGAGTGTAAAAGCTCCATTATACATGAAAGTATGTCAGTAAAATGTTAAATGCTAAATCCACCTGCTATGAATCCATAAAAATATAAAAATAATATATGAAACTAACCAGTTTTTGAGAAATCCTCTTCGGCTTTTGATAATTCGTATATTTGCTAAGCATTATCACGACACCAAACTTTATAATTCAATGCACATAAGTTTTAATTTTTAGCGGGGATTTTATCGACCGCGCACGTACCTACTGACTGGCTGTTATGTCATCTATGTTCTAGTATGTTATCTATGTTGTGTTATGCCTGTAGACCTATTGTTTTTTCCAGTATTTCCGCGTTTGCAGTAGGGACGCGAATCTTTTCATTAGTGCATGAACTGGTCGATAAATCCTCGTGATGCAAGGAACTTAACTTACCACCTGATCCTGCAGGCCTAGTGGGAGATTTTAACCTTTTGCGATTTGTATGGAATTGAACGAGCGAAATATGTGATTAACAATTCCATACAAATCATAGTTAACTTTAACGCGATCGAATAGGTAAAAAATCTCCCACGGTACATAATGCTAGAATTATTTGAATTCCATTCAGAACAACTAGTCAAAGGGCTAATAATTTGTTCTTTAATGCCCATGAGAGGCGGAGAGTCTTCTTTTGATAACTAAACATAACTAAATGAATAAATTAAAGAACAAATGATCATTTCCACGAATATATTTACATTTAATGGCGACATGAACAATTATTCTAACATAATAATATGAGGGTACTTACTACTTGTACACTATTCATTTGAACTATGTAACACGGACGTTTGTTTATGTAACCATAGAGCACATAACCTTTAGAGGACCTGTAATAATAATTAGAAACTACTAAATCGTATTGTCAAGAACATGAGAAGGTCATCACACACACGACACTAGATGGCGCTACAGATAAGCATCATACAATGAACCGAGACTGTATCACGCAAAAGTATTTTTTTAAATTGTGAGTTAGGTTTGCGCTTGACGACAATCATGCTTAGTGTAAAGCAATGATGAGGTCTAGGTTGGAACGCGCTTGCCTAGAAGATGCCTATTCACTCTTGCCTTGAAGGTACCCAAAAGTTTAAAAAAGTCTAAAGTTAAAAGCATTACATCGTATATGGCTCCTCTAAAAGTTTTCTGCTCGATCTAGTAAAGCGTTTTCCATACGGAACGATTTGATTAGCAATAAAATTGTATGTAAATTATCTTTTGCTGAAAACTGCTCTCATATGACTCGAGACAATGCTATTCGCAATTCGTGTACAATGCCAATCAAATTATAACGTGTGGAAAAAGCTTGAATCAGGCAGTTTATTTAATGGTACTTTCTCACTCGTCTACTATATTGTCATGAGTGTAAAAGCTCCACAATACAATAAAATATGTCAGTAAATATCCACAATATGCCAATTGGCATACTATATTACAGATACCTGGCACCGCGTACACAATTCACATTCTATCAATAATATTATTATCACATTCTAAAATTTATTCTGATTTACGAAAAATGACAGATCTGCTGAATATCGTATTAAAATTAAACAGAATGATTTAGCACAGACCGACAAGTTGAATGCCTTTATATTAAGTATTAATATTAACTACTAGACACGTCACACGACTTCGTTCGCAAGGATTCTGGTTTTTTTTAAATCGTTGGTTCTCTTTTATTTTCTAAAGTAAAAAGTTGCCTAAGTATGTCCGTTTTCAGGATGCAAGCTATCTATAGCACAAAATTTCAACAAAATCAGTTAAGCCATCGGACCGTGAAAAGCCTATAATATTGTATGATAACATTATGGTATGGATTAGTAATGCCAAATATTATTTCTTTTTACATAGTTTAATTTAACACAAACCAAGATTTCATAACACAATATTATGTATTTTGTTGGCCTGTCTATTTTTTTATTATTCTATGTGTGGGATACACAAGCGGCATATTATTCACTCACCATGTTTTGTATTTCAAAAAGCTATCTGCTATACGATTATAAAATATGCGATAAATTCAATCTACTGGTATATAAATGCGAAATTGCGTCTGTTGCATTTTTACAGCGGAATCGAAAGTGATTATGACAAAATAGGGCACAAACATAGCTTGCATTCTAGAAATGGGAGTAAGATAGGTACTTGTAACTCCGAAAATCTA
The DNA here is from genome assembly GCA_917051295.2 of Erebia ligea. Taxonomy (NCBI): domain Eukaryota; kingdom Metazoa; phylum Arthropoda; class Insecta; order Lepidoptera; family Nymphalidae; genus Erebia; species Erebia ligea. Next base: position 17,768,351 of record OU785228.1, read on the forward strand.
ACTATTCCCACGGAATATACAAATCTTAAGCCACATGGACAGTATCAAGGATTTCAGCTTGTCGGAAATATCAATTAGGTACCTACGTCGTATATAAACAATATTATGTATTATGTTACATAAAAAACTGCAAGATACGAATAACGAGAGTAGGTATCTTTCTTTCTTTCAGCTGGGCAGGTTTCCGCACTTAAACCTCCAGCTGGAGGTCTGTTGTGCGTGAAGAGTAGGTATATTGGCATTTTAAACCAATCGAAGGAGGTTTTAGAAATTCGATTAACCGCACCGCCACCTGCATTTAAGATCTAGGAACATACATCAGTACCCTTACTCTGAGATTGATCGAATTTAAAATACGGTCTCACTAGGTGAGGTGAATCACATTTGAGTCAAACTAAAACAGGTAGGTACTGGATATCGATATAATGTAAAAGTAGTATAAAATACGTTATATAAAAATAAGTAACGCTATGGCGACAATTATTTTGGTACATAGTTATATTTTAAAAAATTTACATTAATTTTCGTACATAGTACCTAATAAATATTTTTTAAATTTTGCTAAAGTGTTCGAAAAGTTCGATCTATACATAAATACCATAATCTTAATAATGGTACAGACAAGGTTAAATAATAATTATTTGCCATTTTTTTAACTCATTGAACTATGCCACTTCTATATTACGGTGTCATTCGTTTAATTATTTCGACCTCATTCCTTCTTTGGCACTGTTTATAACTACATATTTTGTCGGTTTAGTAAGAAATATAGGAATGATTATAGTTTAGACATTACTTCTCTTTTCCACCTACATATTATTATTATCATTTTAGTAAAATTAAGGCTAAAAGTTAATATCGCTTTTTATACACGTTTTAACAACGATCAAACTTAGCCAAAAAATATTTTAAATTAAAATGATTCAAAACAACCACTTCAAAATCCACTACAAATTTTAAAAATATTGTTTGCTTACAACAACACACCTCCACAACATCCAGTTGAAGTTGAAGTCGGGAGCTTTTGAAGTCGGTTTAAAACTTGTTAGGTAGTATTTAAAAATTACAATATTGTTATGTCATAGATTAAAAATGGGATTAAAACGGCTGAAGGATAAGAACATAATATTTTTCTAAGAAAAAATAAATAAACAAACAATCTAAACGCAAGCAAAATAAGCATGGCCGATTTTATTATTTCACATAATGCCATTACACTACTACTATACAATATCTAAGGCCTGGTCTACACGAGTAGAATAAACGGCGAAGTCAACTATAAATTACTTATGACGACCTCCGTGGCGCAGTGTGTAGCGCTGTTGTCTTAACGTTCGGAGGTCCCGGGTTCGATCTCCGGCAGGGTCAATTTGGTAATTTATAATTTCTGAATTTTCCCTGGTCTGGCCAGCTGGGAGACTTTGGCCGTGGCTAGTTACCACCCTACCGGCAAAGACGTGCCGCTAAGCGATTGAGCGTTCCGGTACGATGCCGTGTAGAAACCGAATAGGGGTATAGGTTTGACATAACTGCCATGCCCCTAATAGGTTAGCCCGCTACCATCTCAGATTGCATCATCACTTACCATCAGGTGAGATCGCAGTCAAGGGTTAACTTGTAGTGGATAAAAATTAAAAAATTAAAAAAATTACTGCTCTACCATTAACTTACGTTTCTGTGTAGAGTCTGTTCAATAAGTTACATGGGTAAATTACAAGGTAATTGAAGAATAGTTTATAGCAACACTGAAAGAATCATCGATGAATCAAACAAAATATGTGAGAAACAGCCCAACTCTTCACAAGTACTTGACACTGACAACAAAATAATGGTGACGTCAGAATGCAATTTTAATTTTTTTCTAAAATTTCCATGTCATTCATATGTCAGACTCTAATGCTGAGATCTATAGAGCATACTTTGACTTTGCTCAGGCTTTACTTAGAGTTAAAACGGGATGGACTTATGCGTGTATCATAAATGTCTCATTTCAACTCAGTCTTAAGTTAGAGCTAAGGCAAAGCATACTCTATAGATCTCACATTAAATGTAAATTTATTTCCTCAAATAATTTATAAACTCAAATTTGTTTATTTCGTATAGAATATACTTGTGTCGCTTTGATAAGTCTTGTTTTGAATAACCACAAGTTCGGAAAGCAGATTCTACTATAGCCGTGTGTAATGGTATAGTAGAGTGTACGCTGGGGTGGGGGAAGACTAGTATAAATTCTAGGTATAATACTTCACCGAACCCAAGTTCCTAACTCTATAAGAACATAACTCTGTTAGTACTCTGCTGTGCTACTGTCTGTCGTTTACCCTAGCCATGTAACGTGTGTCAAGGCCTTATCTTCTAAGTCCGCGCCCGCATCACAAGATCACGTAAAATACATAAATAAATAATATACGTACATATATCTTTTAAACAATGTCCAATCCATCATTATGAAACTTGGAATTAGTATTATTAGTATAAGACTGTATAAAGATTAAAGGTAGTATACAAAAATATTGTAAATGCTTTATAGTAGGATTGTTTTTGAACACAACAAATGCTTTGTGCTAAAATGATTTAATTATATTTTAGAAAAAAAAAGAAAATAATCTATAAAATACAAATAAAATATGTCAATGCCATGCGAAAAACTAAGTACATACTGAAAAACAAGATCTGGAAATAAAGCGATGATTCGTACGAAATAACTTATCAGAACATAAATTAAGAGATAAGTACAACTAAAATAAAAACTAAAAAATGACTGCCAAAATCTTTTAGCACATTGGTAATACAATAAATACTTTGTTTTTTTTTTTCAATAAATTGGCAACATTTTGTATTGGACCCACCAAGCACCAGAATTGCTTGAAGTCATTCATTTCGCACATCACATTTCCAAAATATCGACAGGGTATTTGATAATTCTTCTGACATCTTTTTACCTAATATTAAAAAGTTTATAAAATAGACATTGGTATAAAAATCTAAAATAACAAGTTGTTTAAAAATGACTTTCAAAAGATTTTTCTTTTTTTTATTGCAAGATTGCCTTATGCAAAGCAATGATGAGGTTGGAGTAATACTAAACAGACTAAAACTACGTACAAAAATATCTCGAAAAAGGCATTATTCATCGTTCTCAACCATTGATTTTATATTGATAGATATATGGATCTCTTTTATTAGATCTATATTTTTTTCAAATCTTACTACCACTCCTACAAAGATTTATCTTGAAACCTTTCAACCCATTTAGGATACTGGCTATGCTAAAAAATAAAAGTGACGTCACCCATTCACAAATAAAACAAATTTAACGACATCTCATTGATTCCCTATTTGAACTGCAGGCGACGACAAACCATTTTTGAGGCATACGTGCCGAAAAACTTTGCCTTCCTTCCGGACTTCAAAAACTGTTTTTTTAACACAAATCTTTCACTTGTATATCTTAGATTTTCATACCTCTTTAATGTCATAAAAAGGAACTTTACGGAACCGTCAAATACCCTTAAAATAATTCATCTAGCTCTTACTAAAAGGCAAATATTTACAACTAAATGCACTTTCACTGATCTGCAACGCTAACGTCTTATTCGCCATTTCGGACATCGGCGAAGTACAATTGAATGCTACGTCCTGATCCAGGTTATTTGCTAAAACGTTGCAATTAAGAGTGAAATTGGATTTTTGGGTTAACACCGTGTTGTCTAAAGCTGCGACGTCCTCTGGTTTGAAGATCAGGGAGCCCCAGGTGGGGTAAGCGCCCCATACGATCAATGTGGTTATGATTTTGGGGCCGATGCCACCGATTGCCTGGAGGAAAAGATGCGTGATTAGTTTTGTGCGTGTGCTAAAGAAATTCTATACCTACAAAAAAGTAACTGACTAACAGCTGAAATTATTTACAGCTCAAACTGAAACAGCCGAAGGTTCTGGAACCTTGCGATTTTGCATGTAAATTCTGTCAACGTCGATTAAGAAAGTATTTCAACAAATTCCGAAGCCGGGGTAAAACAAAAATAATTGCACCAAGAAATGATCTAAAAACATAGTATGGGATTTGAGGGAGCAAACTTCAGAGTTATTCTATCGATTATGTAAATTGAAACCTAAATTAGATGCTTAAGTATAGTATAGTACGAACGTGCGTAGTAGTACGTGCGAACGTATTCGTAAGTACGCACACGCTAGCATGATCAGCACACTTTTTTTTCTTTTTTTTTTTAATTTATTTATAGGACAGCCAACAGGTTACAATACATTAACAATAAAAATACAGCAGAAAACAGAGTTTAAATATGCAATATTGTAAACCCACTTAGAGGTTGCCACAGCTTGCAATATAATGTTAAGTTACACTATAGTCCGGAAAAAAACTAAATTAAAGACGAACGGTAAAAATAATACCTAATAATTAACGAACAAAAAAGACTAAAGACTTTTTAAAGTATCTGTAAGTTATAGCTTGCCAAAGTCCCAGTTTTCGTGTGCTTGTGTGCGAAAGTGAGTGTGTGTGAGAGTGAGTGTGTGTGAGAGTGAGTGTGTGTGTGTTACAGCACTCACCATTTTGGAAGTGGGTATATGCGCGACACCAGCCACGATAGCGTTGGGGGGAGTCCCCACGGGCATGTGGAATGCCATGGAGCAGGCCAGGGTCGCTGGTATCATCAAGTAGCGAGGGTCCATGCCGAGGACGCGAGCCTGGACGAAAAAAATGTATTTAATTCAAAGCTACTGATAATATTGACCAAAATATCTGTATTTACATTCGAATCATACTAATATTATAAATGCAAAAATGTGTTTGTTTGTTGGTTTATTTGTTTGTTGGTTTGTCCTTCAATCACGCCGTAACGGAGCAACGGATCGACGTGATTTTTGGAATGGATATAGTTGAGGACCTGGAGAGTGACATAGGCTACTTTTTATCTCGGAAAATTAAGGACTTCCTGCGGGAATAAAAAAAAACTTAAACCACGCGGACGGAGTCGCGGGCATCAGCTAGTCTAGTGATAAAACGGGCCATACTGCTAACGCTTAAAGCAATACCTATGCAATATTACTCAAAATGTCAATTTGATGTCACGTGCCTTGACGTTCCATAAATAAGGATTATAATTATTCTAAAACACGAAAATCAACAATAATGAAACAATATGGCTTTAAGCATGGGCAATATGGTGCCAGCTCCTTCCACATAATTTCTACGCTGAAAAAAAAATGTTTCTGTTTCTGAGAATCGTTTGATTCAATGCAAGAAATTGCATAAAAATCTTTGATCAAAAAAGGAGGCCGTTGAATTAGATCGAGAGTTAAGACGAAGAAATTTAAATGGGGTTTTAAACGTAGATATTGTTCCTAGCCTAACTTTTATGTGAATACCCATATTTGACATATTATTATGTATTAACAAAAGGCTTAAGACTGATTCATACAGCCGTTGAGGCGTTGAGAGATGAAACTAAAGTTGAGGAAATCTTACCATATTAGCCAGCACGGGAAGGATGAGGTTGGCGATGGCGACGTTGGAAGTGAACTCCGTGATGAACTGCGTCACCAGTACTACCACAAGAAGAACCACGGATGGGGGCAAACCGTTAAGCCCGTTGAGGGATGAACCAATCATTGCAGATAGCTTGGTTTCCTTGCTGCCTTCGGCTAGGGCGAAACCTCCACCTGGAATCAAAATATCACGGGTTAATAAATTAAAGTACCTACCTACTTCGTCACCATCATTATTATTTCATCCAGCAGGGCAATCAATCATTGTTACAGGCTGAATTGTTTTGATTGGCTGAATTTATGGTATTTTTGCTGCGTCAATAGATTTTATCGGCTTCACCATCACGTTAACGTTGAGGCAATCCAGTTGCTCGATGTTACGCAATTAGTGAGAAGACTAAAAAGGACAAAACCCTTTGAGTTAGTGACTAGTGATAGTGTAGTGATAGTGCTGCCTGAAAGAACACATTAACAAGAAAGACTAAGATACGTCATTGGACAATTTCTTAGCAGTATAAGATAATTATAAGTTTAGGATAAAGAAAAATTACTTATTAGTGAAATAGTTTGGCTAGATTGTAATTATATTGAGCACCCTTCATTGGTATGATAATAGAAAAAAAAAAGGATTTTAGCCAATAGTGTAAAACTGATGACATTCACTCTGTTGGATAGAAGCAGGCATTACTTTGCGGCATCGATATATATGTAGGTACTAGATGGGCCTTTTCATAGAAAAAAATTGAGCGTCCAACCTGTGGAGCGCGCTCCACACCTGTATAAGCCTGTCCTTGTCCCCGGCATAGCGCTGTCCCGCTTTTCAGACTAGATGGTGTTAGTAAAATACGCCCACATTCTTAGTTTGACAGGGCCCGTCTATGTAAATTGAGGTCGTTGCTTTGCGATCTATGATAACCAAGGAACATTAAGCTTAATTCGCTCCGACACCGAAGCATCCATAGGAGATGTTGACTAATTATAAACACTCAAATAAAGGGCTCTTTACAATGAGGCAATCGGTACTTACCCAAAAGAAACATAAGACCCCATGGGATTTTTTCCTTCAGGATATTCCATGTGACGATACTGGGGGATGGCTTGGAAGCTGAGAGCTCTTCATCTGATAACAAGAAAATCACGATTATTACCAACCAAATTAATTAAAAGTTTTGCCTCTGTTTATTGAGACACTGATGCCCGTTTGCACTAAACTCAAGTTAGGCTTGTCCTAGTTAAGATACACATAAGCTTAAGAACGGCCTAGCAAAAAAATTCGTTTGCACTGACAGTCTTGTCCTTGCTGTGTCGTAACTTAAGCATTGCCTAGTTAGGCATCTCTAAGAACGAATGGAATGAATGATTGTTTATGGTTTTTTTTAAAAAATATATCTTGCAAAGTAATGTAAACACTAGAATATTTTTTTACCTTATCTTGTCATAACCTCAGGCCATGAGTTGAATAGAGACAAAAGCTAAAACATTGGTGTATTTTATTTTATTGGTTTATATATTGCACAGGTGACATTATGTACGTGGAGTTGAAGGTTATTTATTTTGCGGGATTTTATAAATCAGCAATTAAAATGGAAAGACAAATAAATAAACGAAAAAGAACTGCCAATTTTACGGCAGAGGAGAAGTTGCGGTTTGTACGGTTGTTGTGCGAAGAGGGGCAGTGCATTATTTCCAAAGTAACAGCACACGATACTGCATCAAATAAAGAGAAAGAACAGGCTTGGGCAAAAATCACCCAAATTCACAATTCCAGTGGTGACATAATGAGAAAGAAGGAGAAAGAATCTAATAAATCTTGTGCCATTTTGCTTGTGATCAGTGTAGTGTTCTAACTTCTACATAGATAACAATCACAATAACAATGTAGGTACTCTGTGGTTGTGATACCTATCAACCACAGAGTAGGTACATATCAACCGTGAGACCAATCAAAATGGTCCACAGACTACAAAAAATTCAACTTAAGCATCGCCTAACGCTTGGGCGCTTACTAAAGTAGAATCATTAATTCAGTAGAGTAAAATGACGTTTACAGTGTTGTCAGTTTCTGATGAAAATGAAATAGTGTTGTCACTAAAGTGTATAATGTTGAAATGTGTATACAGTGAATATTGTTGTCATTGACTTATATGTATAATACTACTAGACAAGCTATGCGGCCTTCAATAATTGCCCACTGAGTTTCGGTTAATTCTCCGTAACTCGTTTAGTCCACTGCAAGCAAGTGAGAAGACCAGTGCACTGTTTGGTAAACTGTAACGTTGTTTTCGAAATAAATAATTTACGTACGTAGTTTTTCCAGGTAATTTGTTTCGTATTTGTCTAAAACAATAATTATCGTGAATATAAATACACAACTTCCATCACAATTGTCAATCACGCTTACTCTTTACTAGAAATATGCGAGAGCGAGCCGCACTACCGACACGTGACAAAGATTATGAGAATTATTTAAACAGATGTGCCCAAGTGGAATAGGGTAAACCAGTAGAAGAATAATTTTAATTGTTTTATAAATAGGTACTTTATTATACCTAATTTTTGTGTTTTAGATATTGGATATTAATTGAATATTTACGAAAATGCCGAATTGCATAGATATTGCAAAAAATATTCGGTAATTCCGTAATTTTTACGCACCGTTAACATTATAAAGTTGTGTATATTTCTTATCTAACATTCAAGACTTAAGATTTGTATTAATAATAATAATAATAAACGATCGGTACAAGATTATCCGCGTTTAATTTAATACTTCCTATACATATATATTAGGTAGGTTCATAAAATAATACATTTACCACAATATTTGTACAATAATAATTATATCAATTTTACTTGTTACATTGAGCAGCAAACTCTGAGAGACAAACAAGAAAAAGGTACAAATCACTTGAAGTCGCATCTGCGTTTGCAAGGCATATTCACCATGCGTGCTCCCCTGTCTACCCGCCCGCGCGATCCTAAATTGCGACACAATATTTTTTTTTTAATTATCAAAATAAAAATCGATACAGCTTTGGTGGGTAGCACTGCGAAAACTCTGCTCTTCCGTCAACATATCAGAATTTTAAACTATATATAGCTATTAAAAAAATTATTATTTCAAATTGCTTGTCTAGTAGTATAAATATAAGTCAATGATTGTTGGAACTCTTTTTCTTTGGAGAAAGAAAGTCTTGTTGGCGTGATGTACTTGGAATATCCATATCTTTAAGTACAAAAAACAGAGTAACAAAACACAAAATCCGTCGTAAAAAGTCGAATCCGTCGTAGGTATCTATGTGTTTGTTTGTCGTACGAAAGAATATACAGCGTTGTTGTTCGTCTAATTTCATTATGTAATTCTGCATTATTAATAATTCTTTACAAATAATCAATATCCCTATTGCAATCACTTATTTATAAAATTGTTATTAGTAACACTTAAATATAATAGGTACCTATTTAGAATTATTATTATTAGGTATTTTTTCATTGCCTTTGTGCAAATGATCGGAATCAATACCATAGAGTACATAAAATGTATACAAGGTATCACTACCTACTCAACTAGAACATCACTATTACAATAAATATGGCAATATTATTTTACAAAGTGACATTAGCAACTGTCATTTTACTCTACTGAATTATTGATTCTACTTTAATCGGGCTCATAAAGTTAGGCATCTCCTAAGTGGATTTAGGAATGGCCTAAGGTTAGTGCAAGCTTTTTAAACGCTAGGATAAGCCTAAACAAGTTGGGCAGGAAATTAGGCGATTCCTAAGTTTAGTGCAAACGGGCATGAGTAAACATTCTTTCTGAATTCCTAATAATCTAAAGATACTCAAATTTGGTAGATCGTAGTTTTAAAGGTAAATAAAGAATCTCAAGATTTTTCTCAAACTCCTGGATCCGGTTTTTTTGGGGATAAAAGAAGTAAAATTATTAAAATCTCCTCCTGTGATCAGGGTGATGTTTTCAGGGTTACGAGGGATTTTGTTAACCTTTATACATTGTATTTTTTTAACTGTGATAGTATGGGGAAGATCTGAAACCATAGGAGAAACAGGAAAACTGTCTTAAGAAACCATTAGGTTTTTTTTTTTGTAAAAACCATTTTGGCACAATTTTTTTTAGACAAGCGTGAGTTTTATAACGCTGATCGATTCAGTTCTATGCAGAGATCATTAATCGGGACAGCAGAAGAAAAAAACACTGTATAATACTTACAAGAAGCGGACGACCAGAAGAACTTCGCAAAGTCCATGGACATCGGCAGAACGAACATCAGGATCACGATGAAAATGGACACCACGCCGTCCTTAACCTTCCTGTAAATTAAAAAACAACATTACCGATATTTTTTTTTATTTTTATTTATTGGGGCCGAATAACAATAATTACACATTAAATCTAATTATCACAACAAAAATAAAACATTAACAAATGTGTAATCCACCACACCATCCACGGGTTAACAATTTTAAATTTAAAAAAAAAATGAAGGCGACACAATGTGCCTACATGAATTAAATACATAATGGAAGTTACATAATGGAAGTTTCATTAGTTACATACATGGAAGTGATGACGTCCGCCCATCCCAGCATGAAGCCAGGCTTCCTGAAGATGTACAGGAACACGGTCAGGATGAACAGAAGCCCTGAAGCCTGTCAACAAAAAATGGCAAATTTTAATTAGGTACTCTCGATTCTGCAGTTTTCGCGATTCTTTTAACTTGTCAAGGAATTCCTTGACTGCGACTCGATTCACCTGTAGAGCTAGCATGCGCACAACCGTTATCTCTATTTGTCTACCAAAGCTAACATGGTTACTTGTCTCGTAACGTCAAAACTAGAGATAAAATTATATTTCTTATCTGTACTATTTTTCTCTACGAACCCTTACATGCCGACAATTTTTTTCCTGTAATATTTTGATTTTGTTTTGGATTTTGGATTGATTTGGATTTTGTGCAAGCCGGCATCGACAACATCTCTCTCTCCCTTCGTGAGATATCTCGTTGTGCGCATGCTAAACCTGCTGGAAGGGGTGTGGGACTTTTATTAACTCCCTGATCTCCTTTTCCGGTAGGCTCTCCAACTAGTTTTCAATAAAGGGGTCCATTTCATTTTAAAATACCTTTTCGTGGAACGTGACTGGTCCAAGCCCCTTGTATTGTTCCTTGATGACCTTCATAGTGTTATAGGATCCAGAGGATGCTCTGTTCACCCGCTTTGCTGCTTCGCTGTTAGGTCTGAAACCATTTTTAGCGCTTGTATACAATTTTATTACTTACAATTTTAACATATTATAGGTACTTTTGGATTAATTCAATGCAGTCTTTAAAATAATAATTATATAATTACTAGATGATCCCCGCGACTTCGCCCGGGATAAAAGAAGCCTATGTCCATCCCCGGGATACAACCTATCCCTGTACCAAACGTCATCAAAATCGGTTGAACAGATACATTTTTTTGTTTCCCGGCTGAACTCTTGAATTTTCCGGGATAAAAGTAGCCTATGTCCTTCCCCGGGATACAACCTATCCCTTTACCAAATTTCACGCGATACTTCCATGCGTTCTCGAAAAAAATGTGGTTGACAGACAGACAGACATACAACAGACAACGAAATGATCCTGTAAGGGTTCTTTTTAACCGACTTCTTTCCTCTTGAGGAACGAAACCCTAAAAAAAACAAGATGACAGACTTTATATATCTCCTTTCCGTATACACAGGATACCCGATACATAGACCCAATTTTTTGCTCCTATGAGAGGCCTGGAACCCACAAGGTCAAAGAAAACGCGGGCGGTCAAAACAAACATGGCGGCGTACCATACTTACTTGATGAGGCGAAAAAGATCGGCCTTACGTGGGGCGAGCTAAAGCATGTCCGACAGATCAGCTCGGAAAGGAGTAGTGTCTGCCCTCTGCCCCGAAGGGGGGAAATAGGACATAATAATGATGATAATTAATAAGAGACATGCGTTACTCCACCGCCACAACTATAGCCCATTAACATCCCACTGTTGGGCACAGGCCTCCACTCTCATAGGAGAGAGGCAATTAGAGCTTAGACCCATCACGCTGCTCCAATGCGGGTTGGCGGGGCTTTAACGACTATTATCATGTTACTGATAATGACCGGGACCGACAGCTTAACTAACGTGCTCTCCGAGGCACGGGGGTGAAACACCGCCAATTTCCTAACTCCGGGCTAGTACTGAGAATTTCTAGTCAGAAAACCCCAATACTGATTATGGCCCGACCCGGGACTCGAACCCGGGACCTCGTCGGCCGCAGTCAAACATGCCAACCACTAGACCAACGAGGCAGTTAGTTACTCAGTACTCACCTAAAGAGGCCCATATAGGTGACCTGCAGCGACACCCACACAAGCGCCTGCATGAGCAGCATCGGCGGAGTGCTGTACGCCATGAACCAGAAGAAGTCCACTGAGCCCGACACTATGGGGAACTCCCTGGAACAAACAATATAATTTTTTTTTTGAAGTGAAATTTCTTTAGAATGGTTGTGATTTGAAAATTCGATTAAACGAAAATGCGATACTAAAAGAGCGAAAACATATTCATAATAGGATTTAGCGTGCGAGAGAATAAGATAGGATACAAGTTATATTTATCTTATCATTCTCTCGTAGGCTACTGTTCTGAAGTTTCACTTCTGCCGTGTGTGAATTGCACACACACACTTTTTTATAGCGAGATAGGCTTGCGCTTGACGACAATCAGGCTTAGTGCAAAGCAATGATGAGGTCTAGGTTGGAACGCGCTAGAAGATGCCTATTCATTCTTGCCTTGAAGGTACTGAAGTTATATGTGGCAGGAAACACGTGCGCTGGGAAAGTGTTCCACACCCTAGCGGTTCGTATCAGAAACGTCGAGCAAAAACGTTTCGTGCGAGCAGATTGGACGTCAACCACACAAGGATGCCAACGTTGACGGTTTCTCGATGTTCTACGGTAGAACGGAGAAGGAGGAACAAGGTTGTAAAGTTCCTGAGCACACTCTCCATGGTATATCCGATAAAAAACCGAATAGAATAGAAGCAGGCGTTACTTTGCAGAAGTCCATGATAATTAAAGAACAAGAAGCTTAATTCGCTGTAATCCGCCAAAGCTGACAAATCTGTTGCACTTGTAGCTTGCGATATTCACCCAACAATTCGCACCGGCAACACCACACCACACAAATCTTCCAAATTATTCTCAACATACATTTCACACAGACACCGAAGCATCTTTAGTAGATGTCGACTCGACAATACACGATTGTAAACTACAACTTTACAATCGTGCGATTACAGCGAATTAAGCTTCTTGTTCCTTAATTAAACAATATAAAATTAAAGGACTCAGCGAACCAACCAATCTTCACCCTGTGAAGTCATGTCAGTACGTCCTGTAAAATGACAATCCTCTAGAACTCCACCAACCATGGCAGCAAAAGGAATATCGAAAAAAGTACTTTCAATATTGAATCGAAGCAGGCGTTACTTTGCGGAAGTCCATGATAATGAATGAACGAGAAGTTTAGTTTAGTAGGTATGGTTTGTTCATACCTCGAAATTAGGAGGCACGCAAAGTGGGACAAATAATCTTGTAATTATATCTCATTCTTTCACTCGTAATGAACCAATATCCATTCCTTTCTTGTGCGACTGAAATGGGTATGGACTGAATGGCCTGAGGTGGAAGTGCCTAAATATCATAGGTACTCATCAAGTGACGTCACAGCACTTTACTTCGCTTGTGAATCAAGGCTGAATGAATGTGAATGAGGCTCATAACAGAATCTTCAGGAGAATACTTTAGGAAGTTAATAATATCAATACTCACGAGTCGAATATGCCTTTGAAAGCTGAATTGGTTGCTGTTCCGACGAGAGTTCCGCAGCCTCCTAAAGTAGAGGCATATGCGATACTCAAGTAGTAGCAGATGGTTATGTCGCTCGGCATCGGAGATCTGAAAATAGAAAAAAAAATGTTACTAGACAATTATTCACTTGAATTAAAAAGCTTATATACGACTCTGGAATGGAAGTTATCTCAATACTCTCTAAATCGGTCAAATGGATTGTTTTTGTAAAAGTAACTAGATATTGGATAGACCGCCAGCGCCATTTATAATGACCATTATTCAAGTATAGTAAAGTGGTCCTTTGAACCGGATACTAGTGCACCTTTCTGCAATTTAATTCTGAAGTAGGTAAGTATAATAGGAAATAATAAAAAAATATGAAATAAGATACATTTATGAAACAATATAATAATAATATAAACTTTAAGTACGTAGTACTCACTCTTCCTCGGTATTTTTATCTTGAACTTTAGCCTCTTTGCCATTTTCGGTCAGCGCCCGTTTCTTGTTCACATAGACGTCCCCAAGTCCTTGCTGAAATAAAATAATTACAGATTTAATGTAAGTATCTAAGAAAATGACAGACGTATCTTGTCATTTTCTTAGACACTTAGTAGACGCTATAACGTAGTCCACGTGAAGGGTCAGCTACTGTTTGATACTGTCGCTACAAGTTGCCGCGTTTGTCGTTCACCTAGGACAACAGTTAAAAAAGCAATGACTAACCGCTTCAAAGACTTCAAGGATGGCATCGACGATTGGCACCATCATGGTGGTAGCGGCGGCGTTTGACACCCACATCGAGATGAACATCGTCACAAATGTGAGGCCCAGATTTAACCTGAAACCGTACAAATAATTGTTATTTATTCTCATGAATATCCTGATTGGCATTCGTTTCATCGGGAAGTTTCGCGAAAATGATTGTAGAACACTATAACCATTATAGGGCCCAATGGCCATCGCGCAAGGGAGTCTCCGGCGCATGTTCTTTGAAAGTTCCTGGAGATTTGCATTATGCTCAGAGGATGGCCACCGAGCTACCCACCACCGCACTCTCCCCCGATGCAGATTTCCCCCTCGAAAGAGGGCCCAATGGCCAAAATTGGAACTAGTTTTATCTCTGTTTAGTTTTTGTTTAATTTTTAATATTAAACTTTTTATTTTTTCTGCAGATAAGTTTGTGGCACTCTACATTAACTCTCTCAATAGAGTAACATTTGCCGAGGTAAACTTCTAGTGACGCCATTCTATTTCGCCAGCTGAAACTTTGCTTTTGTTGTACCAGTTTATTTTTTTGTAATATATGGGCTAGCCTACATATAAAAAAAAAATTATTACATGATGATGATACCCACGTCTTCATAAGCGTCCTACTCCTTGAAAAATACCATGGGAACTCTGATTCTACAGGATAAAAAGTATCTATGTCCCTTGCTACCCTTGGAAACCATCTCCGTAACAAATTTCATGAAAATCTGTTTAACAGTTGGGCTGTGAAAGCCAACAGACAGATACACTTTCACATTTATAATTTTAGGCAGGCAAGGCAAGCGCTCTCTCCACCTTAGGCTGCATCACTACTACCAGCAAGTCTGAATGCAGTCTATAATTTAAAAAAAAAAAATACATACCGCCTATGTGAGCATCCAACAACCTGAACCGTCCACAAGGCAACTCTTTTAGGCAGCTTGGAATGCTGCACCCCCGCAGCTACCATCAGCCCTCCCATAAACATCATGTTAGTCTCCTTCATATACGCTGCACAGGTCCTATCAGAGTCCAGTATACCCAGGGTGGGGAATAACACGATAGGCAGCATAGATGTGACGGGTAGAGGTAGTAGTTCTAACACCCAGTATGTTGCCATTATTAGGACGACATACATGCATTTATATGCCTGTAAAAAACAACTTGATTTTATCATTTTCATATACAGTTTAAGATTGATAATAGTAAATCTGAGTATTTTATACCACTATTTTTAGCGTAAAGGTATGATTTTACTGAAATAGTTAGAACAGAATTTGAAATTTAATTAGGATGTTACTTTAGTATATGTTAGTGAATATTAAATGGGAGATCTCCTAAAAGACTTAATATCCACATCCATAAGCACCTTCAATGCAAGAGTGTATAGGCATCTTCTAGGCAAGAGCGCTCCAACCTAGACCTTAGCATCGCTTTGTATTATATAGCTACCAAGCATTGGCCTCATTTAAAAAAAACCCCTGTTAGCACCAAATTTTGTAAAAATCAGATAAATAAATGGGCCTTGAATGCATAGCAAGCAGACTGATATTCTTTCGCATCTATAATATTATTATTGATATGGATAATTTTACTCACAGTGGCATTATCTGCAGATGCATTCAGTATAGGTATTGGTAGTAGAACCAAGGGTGTGAGCACCACTATAATGGATTTCCAGTAGATTGAGAAGAAGAGGCTTAGTCGCTGCCATAGTGTGGCACTGGATCGGCCTGTGTTGAAGTAATATGTTGTGCCTCTGTAAAACAAACTTAACTTAACTAAGATTTAGCCCAAGTCTAACGGATACTTAGATAAAGCTAGGATAATTAACTAGTTTAGTTCAGACTTTGACTTCCTATTTAGAAGTTAATTCCCACTTTTTCTGAGTTTAGTGTTACAAATTAACAGTGAAGGAAAACATCGTCGTGAGGAAAGCTGTATGCCTGAGAGGTCTCCATATTCTTACAGATAGTTTGTAAGCCGCTTAGCCAACGTGGTGGACTATGGCCTAAATCCTGTTCAGAACTTCAGACCGAAAGGAATCCTTTCTTAGTACCGGCCGCCGCGATGGGCTATGATGACGATGAATCAGTGCCCAATCTTTATTATCTTCAATACAATTAACAAATATTACCTCGTGTCATCCAGCACGATACCGTTTTCACCCGCTGCAGACATTTTTGAAGTTTTTAATGTTATTCAGATGGATGTTTCAAAAAAATATTTCTTCTTTGTTCTATCTCATTCTCAACTTCACCTGGAAAGAAGAGAAATTGTGTGATAAGATCAATTCAACAGGGAAATAAGCTGAAAGATAATCACAAAATCACTAAAACTTTCGTAAAGCTGAATTTGTAATTGAAAAATGTGCGAAAGTTTTGAACACAACGTTCGGAATTCGCTCGCAAAATCGACAACTGTGATCGACAAGTTTGGTCAAGTTCACAGAGTACATTGAATTGATGTAACACCTCATTTGACGCAATGAGTTTGTTTTTAACGAAGGGAAAAACAATAGTAAAACGCAATGTTTTTGTGCCTATGATATTAACTATAGTTACTAAAAACAAGTCAGAATTCAATTCTTAAATCTAGAATCATTTCTTGTTTTTTTTTATAATAATTTGGTTTTCAATCAAGCTTACAAAATAATTGTTTACACGAAACGGAACGCTACTTATTTACAAATCTGTCAGAGATGTCATTGTCAAACTGGCAATCTAGTTTTGTCAACAATAATTTGTAAATGAATTTTCGTTTCAAAACACAAATCCTGTATTTTGAAAACATTACGAAAATACGCAGTCTACTTTAATAAAACAGCGTTATATTCAATCATCCTTACTACTAATTAACCACTATGAAAAGTGTATTGTGTTAGAAAATGACTAGAGAAGAATCGAGGCTTGCCGAAGGTAAGCTCCAATTTTTTTTCGAAAGAATTACATTTTTAGCTGATAAGGATTAATAATAGATTATATTTTTACTTTCTAAGTTCCCACATTGAATTATTTACATAATTATCGTTTCCTTATGATAATCGGCATAAATAATTATAACCTTCAAAACTGAGTTCATTCATTAAAACGAATTAAGTAAGATATTATTATTACTTAGCTCCTCATCTCTCATAATTGCCCATTATATCAGGAATGGTTATAGACAACCCACTTTATTTTATTTTACTAAACACAATTCTTTAAAATTCTTAATACTCAATTCTTTAATATTAGTACTGGAACATAAATGGACCTTAATTACTTAGATGAAGCCTATTGCACACACATAAACACAGAAACAACCACATTCAAGAAAAACTACCTTATCGGAAAGAATCCCAACCAAAAATTTTTACATTTTAGGCCAAATAAGACTTGGTCCTGAGACCGTTTGCCTAGTCACTTGTCAAATTTTTATAAATGTGAAAGTGTGTTTGTCAGTTACCTTTTCTCAATCTATCAACTTTGATGAGTTATGGTAAAGAGATCCTGGAGTCGGACTAGCATAGGATAGGCCATATAGTTAGGATAGATTTTATCCTGTAAAATCAGAGAGTTCTCAAAGAATTAAAAACCTTAATCCTTAATCAAACTTACACATACTCTCTCTTTTTCTTCTTTACTGTACCATTGACTGCATGACATATAACCCACCAAAAACAGCCATGTTGATTCTTTATAACCCACCAAAAACAGGTTGATTCTTTGTTAATTGTAAAAATTAGCCGGGCCTTCTGTTATCAAAAAAGTACAGTTGATATTGTGCAAGAGAACCTTTGTACCCATTGCAGTATGCATCGTAAATATTATTAATTGATGGAAATATTTTCCTTTATTTACTGATTAAGTAGTTTGTATTATGTAAATGTTTCAAGTATTAACAATGTATGCAGGTAAACAGATAAAGCTTTTATTACTCAATAGATATTACTTCTGACTTCATTCAGATGGATTTAGAGCTTAAAAATACCAGTGGAATTCTTTGAGTTTCCAGGATTAATACTAGTCTTTTTTTCAATCCATTACAACTTAGTCCTTCACTGCGCTCTCGCCTGGTGGTAAATGATGAGGCAGTCTAAGATGGTAGCTGGCTGACCTGTTAGCGGTATGGCAGTCAAATTAAACTTATAAGTCTAATCAGTTTCTACACAGCATCGTGCTGAAGTCTGCTCAATCGCTTGGCGGTATGTCTTTGCCAGTAGGGTGGTAACTAGCCACTGCAGAAGCCTTCCTCCAGACCAGACCAGAGATAATAAAGAATTTATGAATTCCCAAATTAACCCTGCCCAGGATCCAACCTGGTACCTGCCAAATTTGTCAAAAAATCCTCTATGGTACCCAAGCTTAAAATATTGTAGACCCTTTGCTGTGTTGCGGCATGATTGTAGGACAAATGAACAAACTGTCGCACTTCCACATATTATATTAGTTATGTTGACTAATTAGTGCATATTTACAATGCAATGTGCAATAGCATAACATTATATGATTAAGCAAAATATTATGATGTTATATAATCCAATTTATTTAGATTTATGTGTCTTATTAATTAAACAGTTGTTTAGTTGCCGTCAGTTTTGACCCTGACACACCCACAATCATCATTTTAAGTGTGTTAAATCAATTAGCTAGTTATCTAGAAATTTTCTATTAACTGATAGTTATATGTAAGTAGCATGTACTTACTATTCTTCTACTATTATTATTTTTGTATTGCTGGGCATAAGCATTACTTATATATAGTATATCAATACATCTTTAAAACTTTTGGGATATTCTAAAAGAGCTAAAATATTTAGTTAGGTCTTACCTTTTTAGGGTTTTACCTAGTACTTAAATCATATACTAATTATTATAATAAATGCGAAAGTGTGTTTCTTTGTTGGTTTGTCCTTCAATCACGCCGCAACGGAACAACGGATCGACGTGATTTTTGGCATGGGTATAGTTGAGGACATGGAGAGTGACATAGCCTACTTTTATTCCGGAAAATTAAGAAGTTCCCGCGGGAATATAAAAAAACTTAATCCACGAGGACAAAATCGCGGGCATCAGCTAGTATAATATATTTCGTCAAACAAATTGTTTAAGATACATTTATCTTACAAAAACATTTTGTAAGTTTATAAAAAAGGTAAATTAAGTTTATAAAAAAGGTAAATTTTTCATCAGCCAGAATGTATTTGCGGCCACATGTTTAGTCACCATAATAAATATGCATTTGACATTTAAGTTAGTAGTACCTAACTACCTAGTACATACTAAGATGTAACTAAAGTTCTAAACATACATTGACGCCGGGTTGGTCAGAAGCCTTACGTTTATTTAAGGCTGTAAACGCAATCGTGAAATGTGGACATACAAGAGACCTATATCCAGTCATGGACGTCGACCTAAAATTACTTAAATAGAATTAGGCTGAGTAAGCAGTTCTAGAAAGACATATTAATGCCTTGTTTATGAGTGGTTATTGATGTGTTTGTTACATTATATCAGTTTGCGACACAATTCACCAAGTGGTTCCTGATATAATACTCAATGGGTTTCTTATACCTATACTTTAAATAAGCAATTCTTGTGTAAATATATCTACTGTTTAAATGACCCGACCCTGCTCTGCTTGGGTAGAATTTCTGAATATCTGTTGGAGGTCGCAGTAGTCGTCTCAAGCTATAGACGTCCACTGCTGGACGAAGGTATCCTGCATGGATCGCCACGGAATACGGTCTTGTGCCGCTTGTTTCCAGCGGCTCCCAGGATCTTGGAGGTAGAATTTCAAAAAATCATGATCGTGTTTTTAACCAAACTTCAAATACCAATTTTCATGGATTTAAGTAGGTACAACTTGAAAAATGTCGGACTATCATATACCTAAATTGCCAGTGCCTATGTCATAAAAAAAACCGTAAAAAATCTTTACCCACGTGTTCAAAGTTTCCTTTATAGTTAAAGACTAAAGAATTAAAACAAAAGTCACACAGTGCTGGGCCAGTTTCATTTAAGGTTTCCACTCGAACGCGATTAACATACAATGTCGCCGTCAATTCGTCACCTCTGGCCTACGTGACGTCACTAAATAGGAAGACCAGTGTAGACAACGAATTTTTTATACGAAATGAACGTAAAGTGTAGAGACGTGCTTAAAAAATAAAGCCACAAAACACATTACACAACTAGGTCAGTAAGTATGTGTAACTTCTTTGGCTAGAACTTTTTTTTTAAAAAAATATATATAAAATAGCGCTTGGCTGCCATCAGACCCAGACTCTTGATTTGAAGGTTTAAGGACCTATATTAAAAGAGGAGGGGAAAACGAAAGCCGGAAGTGTATTCCATATCCTAGCCGAGTTTGTTGCTGGTTCTTCTCGGTAGGAACGGCATTCCGAACCAGTGGTAGATTCATTCGACTATTCATAAGCACTTGTAAAAAGTCTATTTGAATAAAAAACTTTTGAATTTTGTTTTTTTTTTTTAATTTAGCCGCCTAGCGGTTCTAATTAGGAACGAGGCTTATACACAAAACTTTTTTTTGTTGACAAGTTATCTTGTCTTGACCGTGATGGCAATTTGCAACCAGCTGCAGTTGGATAGAACCGAACTAACCTGGGATAGAAATGGTTTTCTAAACTCGTAGCTACCCTATCATGTACGATGCCGAATATAAACTAACACTAAAGCGCTTGGCTATACGGCTTGACGATAAGGCGACGGCAGAAGCTGATTGGTTTAGAACTTTAGAGCCAAATCAGAATTTATTAACTTGACACAGCTCAAAATCCAACCCCGGACCCTGGAGCAGAGGGCAAAAACAACTTTAGAGCTACCCTTGATCTCATTCTATGCCGTCCCTATCCCCGCGACCTATCAAAACTTTTTATATTACCCTGAGGTTTCCAATTGAGAACTTGTCTAGTAATGCTGCTATAGGTTCCCTTGGTAGAGTGGCCAATTCAAACTTTTGCGACGTTTAATCTACGTGGCGACTCCCTGCTGCGTAGATCGATAACATCATACCTACCTACTAATATTATAAATGCGAAAGTGTGTTTTTTTGTTGGTTTATTGGTTTGTCCTTCAATCACGCCGCAACGGAGAAACGGATCGACGTGATTTTTGGCATGGGTATAGCTGAGGACCTGGAGAGTGACACAGGATACTTTTTATCCCGGAAAATTAAGGAGTTCCCGTGGGAATCGAAAAAAACTTATTCCACGCAGACGAAGTCGCGGACATCAGCTAGTTAATAATACTTCAATTATTTTATTTACTGTGGTTTTGTTTACCATGCCATTGGACTCGGTCGTAAGTTTCAATAGAGACATTTTAATAGTGTATTGACGTAGGCATCAGATTGATTGCCGTTAAATTGGTTCCCGATGCTCAATAACATTGAATGAATGTTTGAATGGTTGAGCGCATCTGCTAAGACGCTAATTGATAAATAACACAAAAAATATGACGTAGGCGTCGACGTAAGTCTATAAGTTTACATCTTTTATGCATCTCTATCACATATATCTGTACGGGAGCAGGTGATATGGCTCGACCGTAACAATAGGATGATCATCCTCCGAGCGGGTGTTGTGCTCGGGGACCACTGGTCCAACAGTTCATCTTTGGAGGTTGTATATATAGCGTAATTCTGAGAAAACTTCGTAAGCGTGAGTTGGGCTCTTCGTGTTCGGGTCCATCGTACTAGTAGTGCCATCCATTGGATTATGTGCGGACTGCGAAGATCGCTACATCTCTCTATTTATTGGGGTTGTTAGTCAATAATAGTCTGGCATAACCTCCGTGCCTTCCCGGACGGGGAGGTCACCATGAAGCCTATACTTATCAGTATGGCATATGCATGCCTATATAATAACGAAGATTCCAGCGATGAAGATCAGCAGTAGTCGTCGGGAAAAGAAATGTTGACACCTTCCCGCCCACCTCAACCCCCCTCGAAACGAGCACAACGTCTGGCTGCGCGCAATCAGCGACTCATGAATAAGGATCCCGGACGGTTTCGAAACTTGTCGGGCATTTTTTTTTATCCACCACACAAGTTAGCCCTTGACTGCGATCTCACCTGATGGTAAGTGATGATGCAGTCTAAGATTAAACCAATACCCCAATTCGGTTTCTACACGGATTCGTCCCAGAACGCTAAATCGCTTGGCGGCACGTCTCTGCCGGTAGGGCGATAGCTAACCACGACCAAAACCTCCCACAAGGCCAGACCAGAGAAAATTAAGAAATTATAAATTCCCAAATTGACCCCGCCGGGGCTCGAACCCGGGACCTCCGCACGTTAAGACAACCGCGCTCTACACTGCGCCACGGAGGTCGTCATAACCACTCAATTCAACAATTCAATGTCGTCAATTTTCCGAAAAAAGACGTGAGTTAACAACGCGTTACATCATATTATCAAATAAATATTATAAATGTGAAAGTTTGGATGGATGTATGGATGTTTGTTACTCAATCACGCGCCAATGGCTGAACGGATCTGGATGAAATTTGGCACAGAGATAGATTATAGTCTGGAATAGCACATAGGCTACTTTTTATCCCGGAAAATTAAAGAGTTCCCGCGGGAACCAAAACCTCAATCCACGCAGACGAAGTCGCGGGCATCAGCTAGTTTGTTTATAATGAAATAGACGATAGTTTAAACGTTAAAATATCCAGTGGCGATTCCTGGTGGTCAATCTTGGGTTTGCGCTAGTTGATGGTTACTTAGGTATTTGCTCATTAAAATACATTTACCTCATATATCACTGATTAGGGGTAAGTAGGTATAGGTTTAATATAACTGATAGGTATATCCCTAACAGGTTTGCCCGCTACCATCTTAGAGTAGGTACTTACATCATCACCCATCACCTGGTGACATTGCAGTCAAGGGCTAACTTGTACTTACTAGATTATAGAATACAATTTTTTTTATTTTACACTAGCAGATTCCCGCGGCTTCGTCCGCGTGAAATAAGTTTTTTAAATTCCCACGGGACCTCCCTAATTTTTCGGGTTAATCTCGGTTCTCGTACCAAGCCTATGACACTCACAAATAATGTGACTTTTTACTGGTACCAGAATTTTCAAAATCGGTTCAGTAGATCCAGAGATTACCCCCTACAACCTCACAAACTCACAAACTTAACCTCTGTAAAATATTAGTATAGTGCGTGTTACATTATTACTATGATATCTTCTAAAATATTCATCTGAATTAAGTGGTGGAAGGGCGAATTTGATCTATTAATAAATACTTGAGATTAACAACCATGTTATTTTGATAAGGATTAATACTATGTTGGTAAAAACACCTTCGCGAGTATAGCATTGTTTTAGACCAAATTTGAAAATCATAATGACTGTAATTGTGAGACGACCTTAAAAGATAGCTATATGCTGTCGCGGACTTTTTTTAGAACTTTTTGAGAGGAACAATTCCACCATACATTGTTTTCGTATACCTTTTACCATTTACGCAGCGCACGCCACGGAAGCTCTCAGATGAGACAATTTTTTCCGACTTCATTCACATTATTGCAATTTTCGTAGGGATCTTTAATGTTTTTGAAAATAAAATACAGCCTATGTTACTCGCTGATAATGTAGCTTTCTATAGGTGACAATTTTTTTAAAATCGGTTGAGTAGTTTTTGAGTTTCGGCAAAAGCGAGTAGCTCGCAATGCGCAACTCATAGTGCACGCCTTCGGCCCGTAGAGAGCGGGGAGAAAGCGGGCCGACGGATTTGGAAGATTCTCGCAGTACGAGCCACGTGGCGATGCGGCGCACGTCACAAGTCACAACTCACAACCAAGGTGCGAGGTGGTCATGGAGCGTGCGTGATTTTAAATAATTATCGATTAACGCAATCATTTAATTGATAAACTTATATGTTTTGTTAATGGTACCTATTTCATGTTATAAAATATTAGTATATTACTTAAATATATCTAGTATAATTGGTAAGTAACTTATTCATAAATAATGGTATTGCGGCGCAAGCTGCGCAATCTTAGAGGAATCGCCACTGAAAATATCCGAAACATTTCCCCACGGAAAAAAAAAGTGTAGCGCAGATTCATGGCAGAGGCAAACTCTCATGTGTATATGTGTATGGTGCATAAACATCTGAGTATAGCCACATTCCCTAAGCTTATCGATTCCCATAAGTATCACTATTAAGCCAAGTAGAATTAAAATGCAGACTGAGTAGCGGACAGGACGGTTTCGTATTGTTCAAGCCATCTGGGATTTCGCATAGAAATCAAAATTAAATATACTAATATGTATTATAAACACGAAGGTGTGTTTGTTTGTTGGTTTGTCCTTCAATCACGCCGCAACAGAGCAACGGATCGACGTGATTTTATACATGAGTATAGTTGAGGACCTGGAGAGAGACGTAGGCATTTTATCCCGGAAAATTAATCAGATCCCGTGGAAATTAAAAAAAACTTATTCCACGCGGACGAAGTAGCGGGCATCAGCTAGGAATATCATAGTTTTGCGTCCCATAGACGAGAGGTATTGTCAGTATTGCCGCAGTCACTGCTGTGATTGACGGACAACCTAAAGTCTAAAAAAAAAATTTAATGACTGGTCAGTTTATAGGAAACTAGATGATTCCCGCGACTTCGTCCGCGTGGATTAAGGTTTTTTGATTCCCGCGGGAACTTCTTAATTCTCCGGGATAAAAAGCGTATGTCCTTCCCCGGGATATAACCTACCTCTATACCAAATTTCAGCAAAATCGGTTGAAAAGATGGGCCGGGAAAGCGTAGCAGACAGACAGACAGACAGACACACTTTCGCATTTATAATATTAGTATGGATACCTATAACTCTAAAAGAGCAAGAGAAATGAGAGTAGGCAGTGCCCTTTTGTATGTAATATACTCGTAATATCACAGAAATTCGATCGGGAGGCAATAACTACTATCATGATAACGCGCTGCTCCATCAATTTTCATCAATTCATGACTCATGATTGACGGAGTTGACTGATGAAGAAGCTATCGTCTGATCGACGCCTTTCCCTGAACAATGGCTTACAATTAATTGTGAGAACAATAGACAAACTACTTAACAATTAATTATTATAGGTAGGTAGGTACGGTACGTCACTGTACCTACTTATCATATTTAAGTAGCACCTAGAACTAGATTATGTCCGCGACTTTGCGTATCTATTAAAAATCCCATTGGAACCCTCTAGTTTTGCCTATGTCCTTCCCCGGGATACAACCTATCCCTGTACCAAATTTCATCAAAATCGGTTAAACAGATGAGCCATGAAACCGTAGCAGACAGACAGAAACACTTTCGCATAATAATATTAGTATGGATGCAAAAACACGTCGATCCGTTGCTGTGTGATTGAAGGACAAACCAACACACTTTCGGATTTATGATGATTAAAGTAGGAAGTCTGAAGGTTATTCCTATTCTTATTATATTTATTTAAGCAGTCACTACGACTATGTACTACGCACCAATATAGTGATATCTAATCCAAGATTTGTGACGTCGTTACACACATCTACTCAAATTTTCAAAGATAATTTCCGGGTTAGATTTAGCAGACAAGGGTGGATTTTATTCACATCCAGCTATCGATTGGAAGTTGAAATCAATAGGTGTATTTAATATGAATATATCTGTGCTTAAACTAAATATCATTTCCTATAGTAATGTATTACATGCTAAAGTATTTGTCTAACTTTCACCTAAAGTTAAATTGAAAGATATTATATAGAGGAATGATCAATAACGTACAAAGTATACAAACAAAACCATAAATTCCACTGCGTATAACAAACCACCAAGCTTCTTAGTACTCACATTCAATAGCACTAAAGTGAGTAAACATCAAGAAATCTTATAGACTAAACTCGCATTCTTTTTACCGTTCCGAAGTCCAAGGAAAACTAAATATGACGTTAATGTGGGGTCGGTTGAAGGAGAAGCAAGACTGGCTGACGTCAATATATCCAAGTATCTATCTATCATGGTGTAAGAATAAATATAGGTAGGATATTGAATGAATGATATTATATGAAAAAAGTAGATGTATTATATGATAGGTATACCTAAGCGTCTAAAGTGAAGACTTAAAAATTGCCGCAACCCTCAGCAAGAAAGCATATCATACGCCATGTTATAAACGTAACATTATTATATTTTATGATGAATTATTTATTATTATTATTGTATAAAGCATATATATTTAAAAACTTGTTAATAGTAGTGGGTATAAGTGTAGAAGATTTGTATTACTTGGAGTCTGGAGACTAAAGCCTCGTTTTGACTAGACTAGGGGACAAAACAATTTCGCAATGCGGGCGAAATCACTCGACTTCGCCCGCATTGCACGGCAGGTCTGGCAACAGGCAACAATTTCAAAATCATCAGGCAAAAAGTCGCGAGATAGGTGATAGGTAGGTATGAGATATCTGGTGAGGTCAGTTGACATAGCCCTACGTCGCCCGACATCACTATGGACATTATTGTTCCCTGGTGAATACTAGGCTTAAACGTTATAGCACTGTCATACTGTTAAAAAAGGAAAAACAAAATATAACGTTATTTCCAGATCAGTTAAATAGGGGGCGCGACTGTTTTACGTCAGTAATGTTTATATGCCAGCTATCTTGGTGTAAGAATAGACGGATAGCTGGGTTTAACAAGCAGTAATACATCTTGTGGGAGTGGCAATTGGTTTTTAAATATAGTAGAAGTAAATAATATATATAGGAAAATCGGTAGAGTATAGACCAAGCTACAGACAGTGTCAAAACAAAATGTATTTTTTATGGGAAGATTGAGTTTTGCGTCGATAGATCCATCCAATGTATTATGTAAGGAAGACGGTGATCCATGGACCTATCATCAATCTTTGCTACAGTGAATCAAAACAAAATGTGAAGTAATCGGCGGATTAAATTATAGGAGGCGTGCGTTTTGCATCATTAGATCCAGCCGATGTTTTTATTTTGGCAGGAAAGAGATCGGTGCAATGGAGCTGTCATAAATCTGTGCGAAATTGAATCTAAACCAAAGGTGACCTTTTTGGTCTTTCAAATAGGAGGCGTACATTTTGCGTCGATAGATCCATCCAATGTATTATGTAAGGAGGATGGAGATCCATGGACCTATCATCAATATTTGCTACAATTAATCAAAACAAAATGTGACGTCATCGGCCGATAAAATTATAGGAGGCGTGCGTTTTGCGTCAGTAGACCCAGCCGATGTTTTATGTCGTATAA
Source organism: Erebia ligea (assembly GCA_917051295.2). Taxonomy (NCBI): domain Eukaryota; kingdom Metazoa; phylum Arthropoda; class Insecta; order Lepidoptera; family Nymphalidae; genus Erebia; species Erebia ligea. The sequence goes on from OU785228.1 coordinate 17,795,768, forward strand.
CGCAGGAGATTGATATTACTTATCTTGGCGATAGTGAATCAAAATAAAATGTTGACCTTGTCGAGGCGTGCTTTTTGCGTCAGTGGGCTAGTAGTTCCAGCCAATATTTTTATGAAGGAAGGACGGACATCAGTTGGTCTGGCCCCAATGTTTGCGAGCGACAGTGGATCAAAACAAAATATCTATTAGCGGTCTTTATGGGAGCGTTTTGCGTTAGTAGGAGACGAGTAACTAGATCCATCCAATATTTTTATGTAGAAAGGACGTAAATCGGTGGACCTATCATCAATCTTTTCGACAGTGGATCAAAACAAAATGTCACATTAGCGGTCTTTTAAATAGAGGCGTGCGTTTTGCGTCAGTAGGAGAAGATCCAGCCAAAGTTTTTTGTTGGAAATAAAGAGATCTTTGTTAAAACGATAGCGTGATAACCTTTATCCCTTTAATTTAGCTCACACTTAAATATAAAACAAGGTCTAAATATAAAATAAGGTGACCGAATGACTGACTGACTGATCTATCAACGCACAACTCAAACCACTGGATGGATCGGGCCGAACTTTGACACATAGCCATTATGACGTAGGCATCCGCTAAGAAAGGATTTTTAAAAATTCAACCCCTAAAATAGGGGTTTGAAATTTGTATGAAAGTCGAACCTAAGTGAGCGAAGCCGCGGGCAAATGCTAGTTAAAATACATTACTATTTGAATAACAATTAAAACGCACAAGTACTTATTTCATACCATAAATTCAGATAATACTATTAACATACGTCAATGATTAACGCCAATTACTATAACAATATGTCAATGCCGATTTCGTGAAGAAATTGTCGTTTTATGTTAGCTAAAATAATTAGCTACTGAGGCCAATTCTGTATAACACAATCTCTAAACGAAAGTCGAAACTACAATGACAGCTTGTCCCTTTCCGCAGGGAATATTATGAAAGGGTTATCAATATTTGTAATGCTGTCATTGTAGTTTAGTTTAGACTTAGAGCATATTGTGTACAACGGAATCAGCCCTACTATGCAAATTTTTTGAATTTAAAACTTAGGCTTTATCAGACAAAGAAATTAGCACAAACACGTTTGAAGTGGAAACTAGAAATCGTCGTTTTATGATATTGATAGCAAAAAATAATTAGCTACTTACTATGCAAATTTTTTGAATTTAAAACCTAGGGTTATCAGACAAAGAAATTAGCGCAAACACATTTGAAGTGGAGGCAAGAATTGCCGTTTTATTATAGCAAAAGCTATTAATTAGCTATTAATTAGCTAGTAAGATTGAAGTAAAAAAGTGCGTCGAATTTTAATGACGCCACTGTTCAGTATTTCATACAACGTCCCCGAGTTTTGACGTGTTAAAAAAGATGCTGTTTTGACTTGTCAAAATACCCCATTCTATACACACTGCAGATAACTTTAACGCCATCGAAAAAGTAATTCTCCCACTAGGCCCGCGGATAAGTGTTTGCATATTCATAAATCTACTAATGGCTTCAACTATTCGTATAATAGGTACCTAATAAATTGATTCCATAATTATTGTCAGAGTAGGGCAACTCTTAATTTGGTATTCAGATTCATATAAACGTAACTAGTTTGATACTCCTTAACATTTTGACTTGTTACAAGTCAATGACTCGGACGTGCAAGTAATGTGAATGTTATGCCGGCTCTACACGCTGGTCGCTGACCCTGCATCGCAAAACAACCACCAACAAATGGCATGTGGATCATGTGGTGTGTTTGCGCATGATTGTTAACGCTTGCAAGCGCTTTTATAACCCCTTGTCATTGGTCCATAAGCATTTGGTTTGCCAGAGCTTTGTATTCCATTTCAAGTAATAAGACCTTGACTGCAATAGCACCGACGATACAGTCTAAGATGATAGATGGCTAACCTGTAAGGGGTCATCGATTTCTAAACGGCGTCGTACCGGCATATCTCTTAGTGGCACGTCTTTGCTGGAGCACGTCTTTAGCACCTATCTGTCCAATATGAAATAAAAGAATTGAGTAGTATTCCTTTAGCAATAAGACCGCCTTTGCACCCTTTGTTTCTGTTTTAAGTGTGTGAAGCGTTTTATCCATCTATCTATTAATGAGCGACACCAGACCAGAGAAAACTCAGAAATTATAAATTCCCAAACTGATCCTGCCGAGGATCGAATCTATTATCGTAAGACTACAGCCCTCACCATTGCGTCAGAGAGGTCATCAAAAGCTTGTTGTTTTTGCTGTTTGTTAGCATCGTGTATAGCCGCTATAAGAATACAAGTTTTGGGCCCAGGGTTCAATAAACAGCCATTGCTCTATATGCATTGAGTTTGAAGTGGTAGGTAAATGACCTGTAATAATCATACTAATATTATAAATGCGAAAGTGTGTTTGTTAGTTGGTTTGTCCTTCAATGACGCCACCACAGAGCAACGGGTCGACGTAATTTTTTGCAAAGGTATAGTTGAGAGTAATAGCCTATAATTTTCATTCCGAATAATTAAGAAGCTTCCGTGGGAATTGAAAAAAACTTATGTCACAAGTACGAAGTCGGGGGCATACAAAGGACGTGCTTACTCTCTTTATACGAGTATCTATACTATAGGGAGTAAGAAAGAGACATGCTTTACTGTAACATAAATTTTTTCCGTCCCAGGCCCCATGTGTTTTATCCTGCCATAACAGAACGAACGTTCTATAACTCCTTTTTCATACAATATCTTAAGATATATTGTCTTATGGGTAATAGAAGTGCATTTGTCTGTCATGTCACACGTGTCCTCAGTAGAGTTGTTAATGGGGGCTATCGCGTATGAATTTGCCGCTAGGGGCGCTGGTGTCGCGTGAGGACCAATATCATTCACTTTTCACTGGTTTTGGCGGGCTTCGTGACATAAATTATTATTTTCTTTAATTTACCTGTTGAAAAGTGATCTCCTTCGTGAAATTATCGCAAATATGGATTATTTGGCGATGAATGTGAACGCTTTGAAAGCGGAACTAAGAAAAAGAGGCGCAAAAATAGGCGGCCTCAAAGAGCAGCTAATTCAGAGGTTAGTTTGTTTACTGTTTACAAACTTATTTTTTGCCAAAAGTATGCTTGTTTGCCGAGGTAACAGCTATGTTTTTTCTTTTTACATATATTTACTTAGTATAGGTATTATATATATTTACTTACTAAGACTTCTGCATGAAAGGTTAGGTTTCATGCACATCAAGGACACACTTTTACTACATGATATTGAAATATACCTATGTCTCTGGTTAAGTACCCAAAGTAGGTATCACTAACGAGAACACACCTATCTTGGGATCAGATTACTATGTGTGAGATGACCAGAATTTAATAATAGTAGGTAATTCTCTTGATTAATAATATTAGATGTTTCATTTCAGGTTTCTCCAGAAGGATTAATTGGAGAACTAACTAACAGTATTGGAAGTGAAATGTACTTTCTCTATAAAAGAGGAGTTTATCAGTGTGATAATTATTAGCACATAGAAATGATCAATAATGAATATTGCTTGAAAGAAAGTAGCCCCTACTATCATACATACATGATACCTGCTATTGCTAGAAAATTTTCCAGCTTATTCTAGTATCTACCATTGTTTAGTAGTTTCAACTAACAACTCGACCATCTTTCAGTATCATATCCATTGTATGGATTTACAATGTTTAATATTTTTTCGTATAGCAGTGTGTTTTAAAGGGAAAGGGAAGGATAAATATAAGTTTAATAAGTAATTAATTTCTTTTTATTTTATTCATTAAGTGCCTATATAATTAATTCCTCAGAATCCTGCGAATTCCTGCGAAACGCCACTAGCCACTGTTTTAGAACAGTTTTATCTTTTGGAAACATGTGTCCTCCTTTTTTTCCAAAAAAATCGGAACTGCACAACATTGCGGAAATAGCTACTCGATATGATGATAGTTATAAACTAATAAACATAATGAGATTCAAGATTTAAAACTTTGTTTCGGCGCCGATCTTATAAAGTCGCCTTTGACAGCTATACCTCTGGACCTTAGTGAACAGTGGCGCCAACTGGTGAGCAAAGAAACGATAGTCCCCATTGAGCTCCATTGCCGAAACATTTTATTGACATTAATAACTCGCGACTTAGTGCGTCAAACTTTGCGGCGTTATCTTTACTAATATTATAAATGCGAATGTTTGGATGGATGGATAGATGGATAGATGGATGTTTGTTACTCAATCACGCCAGAACTGCTGAACGAATCTGGATGTAATTTGGCACAGAGATAGATTATAGTCTGGAATAACACACAGGCTACTTTTTTATCCGGAAAATTAAGGAGTTCCTGCAGGAACCAAAATCCACTAAACGCAGTCGCGGGCATCAGCTAGTTGGACAATAAGTTTTTGCAATGAAGTTTGAAGTTTAGCTACAACATGACATCATGTAAAATCAAACATGGCAGTTATGACAAAATCGCGTTAATTAATGACTAATAGGACAATTGAAGATAACAAATACTATTATAGTGGATATAAAGCTACGTATTACAACCTTACGTTGTGTAAGTTATAACTTTTATTATCATTTATCACCGTGATTCATCGTAATCCGTTCACTTTTAAAGTACTTTACAAGGAAAATCGCGAAAGAAATGCACTTTATGCATTTCTGTAGCCTAATAACCGTCGATCTACGAAGATAATGGGACATACTGCCAACGCTTAAAGCAATATTACTCAAAATGACAGTTTGATGTCACGTACCTTGACCATTGATGTAGAATTTTAGTACATAAACTTCTATTTCAATGACCTTGACGGTCCTAAAATGTAAATATATAAAAGGCAAAGGTGACTGACTGATCTATCAACGCACAGCTCTAACCACTGGTCGGATCGGGCTGAAAAAATGCACTCGGATAGCTATTATTAACGTAGGCATCCGCTAAGAATGGATTTTTGAAAATTCCAACCCCAAAAGGGTTAAATGGGGGATGAAAGTTTGTATAAAAGTTCGTGATACACGAACGTCAACGAACGAATCGGGATGGTCGTGGTTTTTGGCATGGGTATAGTTGACGACCTGGTGAGTGACATAGGCTACTTTTTATCCCGGAAAATTAAGGAGCTCCCGCGGAAATCAAAAAAACTTAAAGCACGTGGACGAAGTCGCGGGCATCAGCTAGCAAGGATTATAATTGTAAAACACGAAAGTAAACAATAATGAAACAGTATGGCTTTATCGTTGGCACTTGGCAGTATGGCCCAAATTACAATAAGCACGTTCTCAAAATGGAGATAGCAAATAGCCCGGGAGAAAGGCCCGCTTGCGGAGACGCCGCGGGTCCGCGAGCTAAGTCAAAGTACCCTCTATAGATCTCAGCATAAGAGTTATTTTAGATTGTATATCGTCAGTCGTCACATTTCACTGAATCATAAAGCACTGGGCAATCACTGCTGATCCAAGGGCTCGATAATGTAATTGTCGGCGGAACATGCCGCGCACCCGAAATGTAGGTATCAAGGTTAATGATTTCGTGAATTTGGCTTAGCCGTCAAAGTTCACTGTTTGTCTGTTACCACGTGTGTATGCCCGCCATCTTTCAGCTTTCAGATAGGCACATTTTTGGTTCGGGGTGAGGGAGGGAGGCATAGCGAAAAGCGAAAGATTTCTGCTTCTGGGAATTCTTCTGGGAAAGGATTTCTGCTTTGGTTCGGGGTTGTTTTATAATTTAAGAGTGTCTGACAGGGGGTTGCAACCGTACTAAGTGTCTGACAATGGACAACGTGGTTTCTCATATTATTCCAAAGAAAAATATAAAAAAACTTTGAGGTGCCACCTTTTCTACCTGATACCTTCCAAAGCAACCGCGATCCAAACTTCATAGTAGGGGATCGTTTATACCTCTATGAGAGACAAAAACTTTCAGCTTAAAAAAATTACGAAGGTCTGATCGTCGCGGGATCTTGGACCATAAGCGACAGAAGCGACGCCACGCGATACGACGCCATAGAAAATGACAGACGTGTCTACGCGACAACGTGTCGCATCGCGTCGGGTTGCTGCGTAAGTCGCTCACCTAGGACAACGGGTCAGGTGAAACATACGTACATTAGGGCGAAAGGTTTACTGGCGAACCAATGGCGCAGTGGTACAATCCCGGTCGTAGCGTCTCCCATGCACCACCAAAAGAAATAGACATAGATCACGGGATTAGCCGGAGGGAAGAGGAAATAAACTGAATCCAGAATTGTTTAGGTACAAACGAAAGCAAGAGTAACCTGCCATAAGATTGTTTATCAAGATAGGCCATTGACCCGGAATGTCACTCCCATAATGCACCCGGCAGCAGGCAAGGTGCCATGTTTATTACTAGCTATAAAGCATATTTATTACTACTTTACCTAATACTAGCTGATGCCCGCGACTTCGTCCGCGTTGTTTAAGTTTTTTTTATTCCCGCGGGAACTCCTTAATTTTCCGCGATAAAAAGTAGCCTATGTCACTCTCCAGGTCCTCAACTGTCTATACCCATGCCAAAAATCACGTCGATCTGTTGCTCCGTTGCGGCGTGATTGAAGGACAAACCAACAAACAAACACACTTTCGCATTTATAATATTAGTATGATTACTCTTGACGAACTCCCTGTCCGTTTGTCTGTCCTTCATTTACCAAACCAAGTATGCTATTTTGTAAAATGTTTGCCTTTTTTGGGTCCGTAGTAAAACAAAGGACCCAATATAATATGATGAATAGTGAAGAAAAAAAAAGTAATTAAGCCGGGGTTCCGAATAGGGAATTAGTAGATTTCTCTGACTTACTCATAACAGCAACGAAGCCGAGGGAACCTAAGCTTACCCCAACACTTCAGTTAAGTATCTGCTTAACGTAAAGGACATCTAATGGACACTTAGGAGTGGGAAATGGAAATAAATATGGTGTGGAGTGAATTACTTAATTATTCGAGTCTTTAGTCAAATAGAAAAAAATATCTTCTTTCGTTAAAGAGCTTTCTAATTTTCTCTCTCTATCTAATCTTTGCGTTGTATTCCTCATTACTATAATTTACCTTTCCATTAATCAGATAATGGTAGGATTTAGTAGGATATCAATGTCGAATAGCTATCAGATCCTTCTGCATAACTACTCGTAGCATCATCACTTCTTTGATAACATATTAAATTTATAACTAAATAATAGTATATTGTGTGCTTAGGGGTGAAACGAGACGATTTCGCATCGCATCGATTTCGGGCATCACCCGAAGTCTGAAATCGTGTTTCATCCCGCGGCACACATATTTTTCATATAATCTGCATTAAAAGTGAGTTTTATTAAAATTGGATTTATTAACTTTAGTTGCTAGATTGTTGTTTACAAATATGATATCTGTCAGTTTAGGAATGACGTATAGACTACATTCGTCTGAAATCGACTAGTTTCGGGTGGCTCAACAGGCTTCTTTCTTTCTTTCTTTCTTTCTCTGGGCTTTTCCGCACTTAAGCACCGGTGCCCGTTGTGCGTGAGACCTTTGGTGTGACTCCCCTCTGGATCACTCCAGCCAGCCGAGCTCACTCCAGAATACAAGCAGGCCGCCCAGGTCGGCGAGGACTTCCGGGAGTGTTGCTGGGAAGCCAATGTAGGTTTCTGGTTGAGTGGTTACAGCACTACACTCGAGTAACTTACGTGTCTTGGTGTCTCCTCGCTCTCCATGCAGGCGGCTCAACCAGGCATTGGAAGTTGGAACTCGCACTTTCAATGCAGGTTATATGAAAAATAGGTTTCCGGCTTCTTTCTTCATATAATAATCGTGTGGGGTTCGGTTTCGCGTCAAAAAGTAAAGAGTAAAGCAACCTTATAATTACTGTCTACTTAGTTTTATTATGCACATTCTTAACTATTTTAATGTAGGTAGCATGATTTGCATTAAAATCCAGATTGATTCTTCGTCAGGCGCATTCTAATCTGAATTTTTATTGTCAAGGAGACCTTTCGCGACCGAAACTGGTCAACTGGTTTTTTACGTCAGTAGTGCGAATTTTAAGTGTCTTTATGACGGACTACTATATGGGGAAGGAGCTGGGATCCCACCGCAATATTATCCCAATAAAATCCCTGCCATTAGGTATGTATGATTAATGTAAAGGGTTGCGACCCTCAGCAATGGGAATACCTACAAACTTGTCGGCATCCAATTCTCCCATCATTATTGGTCAAGTGGCAGATAAGATGACGTGATCACACGTTAAGGAAGTTGAAAAAATAGACCTTCGCTATATTGAAATAGTCTGTAGATCTAAAACTAGTAACGGGTATAGATAGATAGATAAAACTCTTTATTGCACACACTTAAAGCAGAAACAATAAACAAAAAGGTAAAAAGATAATACAGGAGGGTGCAAAGGGTGATAGTTGTGTTCATGGCCACGAATGTTGACCACGAAAGGTCGATTGACGCAACGGCAAATAGCGGTTACTATACTATATAGGTACGTGTATGTGGAACTCGCCGACTTTTTCCTACGTCCAAAAACTATGATTTTTAAAAATGTTGTGCGTTGCTACATTTTTGCTGGTGCTGGTGCACGCCTTAATGGGCCTTAAATGGGCAGCTAAAATGCGTGGGCTAGGTTTAAGTTAATCTCTGATTTTATCCCACGCATGACTAGATCGATACCTAGGTGCTAAAACTGTTATAATAGCCGGGTAAGAACCTTTTGTAGCCGGGTCTGTCATTTGTATGGGCGTCGGCCGTTGATCCACTGTATAAATGGTATAAATCCATACTAATATTATTAATGCGAAAGTGTGTCGATCTGTCTGTCTGCCTGCTACGCTTTCCCAGCCCATCTTTGATTTGGAAGCGATTTGCTTCCTCGTTTCTAATTCGAACCGCTAGGATATGGAATGCCCTTCCGGCTTCCGTTTTCCCCTCCTCTTTTAATATAGGTACCTTCAAATCAAGAGTGAATAGGCATCTTCTAGGCAAGCGCGCTCCACCTTAGGCTGCATCACCACTTGCTAGCAAGTCTGATTGCAGCCAAGCACTGGCCTATTCATTTAAAAAAAATATATATATAATATATATTTCCACTGATTTTGACGAAATTTAATACAGACGTAGGAAAAAAAGAGTTCCCGCGGGAGACGAAGTCATGGGCATCAGCTAGTAGATTATATCTATTTTAATATAACTTCAATAGTTGTTACTAGGTTACTACTGCTCTCGAAATAGCTCCGGTTTTGGTATGCAGCCAACCACTAGGATTCATAGTTGCATTGTATCTAACATTATCTTTATCTTGAAATACTATGAAGAATACTAAAAATATTAAACAGATATACTTACCTACAACAAGTTTTACTTTGGTGTGTAAGAATCACCAAAAGGATGATGAGGTTTAATGTAGGGATAAGTAGTTAGATTTGGTAGAGATTAAGTGATAAAATCTGTATTCGGATATTTATTAGTTACATCTACTAATATAATAAGTGTGAAAGTTTGAATGTTTGTAACTTTGAATTTATGTAATGTATTAAAATAATTGTAGATGTAGTAAAGGAGTAATTTGTTACTCATTCACGCTACATCTATTATTTAACCTATTTGGATGAAATTTGGAATGGAAATAGCTTATACACGTAGGCTACATTTGATTTTAACCCCGGAAAATGTAAGTTCCCGCGGATATCAAAAAGCTCTGTTACGGCGTGATGGAATTACAAACCTGCAAACAAACATACTATATTATATTATTCATACCGCTTACTTGCTTGCTTTTCTCGGTTGGAATGGCATTCTGAATCAGTGCGATGGGGGGAGGTTCACCTAATGGGGTTAACGTGTTTCCTGCCACGTATAACTTAGGTACCTTCAAGGCAAGAGTGAATAGGCATCTTCTAGGCAAGCGCGCTCCAACCTAGACCTCATCATTGCTTTGCACTAAGCATGATTGTCGTCAAGCGCAAGCCTATATTACAATAAAAAAAAAATGATCCAAAAGCACTTGTAAAATTTCATTTGAATTTGAAATAAAGTATCTTTGGAGATTAAAGTGAGTTAAGTTAAAAGTTTGTACCAGAAATGGCCACGAAGTACCGACATAGCTAATTCGTTACAGTTTTATTATGAGCTACTTTATTTCCTTACAGGTCGGCGATATTCGATTTCGCAATTTCATTTGTTCAGACTTCAGAAGTCAGAACAGGTCGCTCGACCTCCGTGTCTGTCGTAGTTAAACCTTTCTTTCCTGGTTAACTCAATGGAAGTGTATTTGAAGCGCGCTGCATACAAATTAGGTTTTATTCTCTTTTTTACATTGCGGAATTCAAGAATGATTGGAATTATTGGAACGCCCTTCCTACCGAAAAGAACGAGCAAGAAACTCGGCGGTTGCTTTTCATTTTAACGACTAGCACTCAAACTTATTGACAAGACGTATAGTGATGCAGCCTAAGGTGGAGCACGCTTGCCTAGGAAATGCTTATTCACTCTTTATTTTTCACTCTTTCCAAAAATCGTATATTTTAATATAGTCAGTCACGCGTGGTCTCCAATCCAAACGTGTCCAAACTTCAGCCCAAGAGATCTATTATCATTTTAATTATAAATCATTTGACGGAAGCTTGACGTCATCTGATTTGAAAGATTGATTATAATGTATTAGTTACGGCGTTTGATTACTCTTCTATTTTCATTCCTTTAATCTGAAGTAAGAGTGCGCTACCAGGCAGTTCCTAATCTTGCGCAAGAGCATGATATCTTCAACATATAAAGAGTACCTATATATAGTTCTGACTCACTCACTCACTGATTGACTGATCAACGCCCAGTCGAAACCCTTGGATCTAGATCGTTTCTTACATGACGCTAATGGGCTGTAGTGGTAGTGATTTCTTTCTTACGCACGAAACAGCTTCACCCAGAGGTATTTTTACGATACGTCATCTGGGTCTAGAAACTTCATACCTAGAGTAGAAACCTAGTGCGCCAGTAGGTACCTACCTAAGTACCTCAATAACCTAACATAGTTGCGAAGTAGACCATAGGTAAGTGCAGGAGCTTTCACATCAATCAGCCTAATGCGCGGACGCGGAGTAATTTTCGTAATTAAGTGGCCATAACGAAACACAAAATAGGTATTTTTTTTCAACGGGTTTATTGAAAAGAAAGATAATAATTATGTTAATAATGTACTAAAAGCTAAAAAATAATTAGGTATCAGTAGTAGGTGAATCAGTCATCACAATTCACTACCAGTCATCAAATATCAATCAATCTAGATTCTAGGGCATTGATCAAACTCAAAAATAAAATCGTGGGGCGCGTGAAATTTCAAGATTATTTTTATCAAATCCTTTTAATAGTAATCTTGTTAGTTCTCGTTATAGTTTTTGTCGATTGCAATTTGCAACTAAATAATCTTATTTCCGACTAGAGGATGCTCGCGACTTCGTTCGCGTGGCATAAGTTTTTTTAATTCCCACAGGCATTCCTTAATTTTCCGGGATAAAAAGAAGCCTATGTCACTCTCCAAGTCCTCAACTAAGTATACCCATGCAAAAAATCACGTTGATCCGTTGCTCTATTTCGGCGTGATTAAAGGATAAACTCTCTATTTGACGTCCTTGGGGATAGAATTTTCAAAAACTGTGAATCACATATTTTTTCATTTCAGACCGAAATCCCAAACACCAAGTTTCATGGCTACAGCTTGAAAAATGACGGACTTTCCTACAAACTTTCAACCCCTGTTTCAGCCCTTTGGGGGTGGAATTTCGAAAAACTGTGACATACATATTTCTTTATTTTTTACCGAAAGCCAAAATACCAAGTTTCGTTGATATAACTTGAGAAATGACGGACTTTCATACAAACTTTAAACCCCTATTTCACCCCCTTAAAGGTGGAATTTTGAAAAATCCTTCCTTAGTGAGCGCTTACGTCACAAAAGGAACCTACTGTCAAAATTTCAAGTTTCTAGCCACAGCGGTTTAGGCTGTGCGTTGATATATAAGTCAGTCAGTCAGGACTTTGAATTTTATATATATAGATAGATGATGACCAAAACATCAAGATTTTCGGAGCAGTCTTTGGAAAATCTTCGTATCAAGAAAATTGTATCAAAGTTTTGACGACCTCCCTGGCGCAGTGGTGAGCGCTATGGTCGTAAAAGTGGGAGGTCCCGGATTCGATCCCCAGCAGGGTCAATTCGGTTTATAATTTCTGAATTTTGGTTCTGGCCTGGTGAGAGGCTTCGGCCGTATCTTACCACCTTAAGTACCGACAAAGACGTACCGCCAAACGATTTTGCGTTCCTGTACGATGCCGTGTAGAAACTAGAAACCGATAAGGGGTATGGGTTTAATATAACTGCCATACCCTTAACAGGTTAGCCCGCTGCCATCTTAGACTGCATCATCACTTACCGCACTTCCTGCTATTCGCTATAAATAATAGCAATATGGATAGTTAATAGTTAATTATATGCCTACTAATATTCCGCCTCATTAAAGAGGCACTTAACCTTTTATCATGATATTTGACACCGCGTCTATATCATGTGCGACATTTGATAACTTCAGAGCTTCCGAGACGCGATAATGGGATGGACCGTGAAAGGTAACAGACAGTCAGACAGACACACATTCATAATATTCGTATGGATGGGTTTAATATAACTGCCATACCCTTAACAGATTAGCCCGCTGCCATCTTAGACTGCATCATCAGTCATCACTTACCGCACTTCCTGCTTAACGTATTCGCTTTAAATAAAAGTAATATGGATAATTAATAGTTAATTATGTGCCTACTAATATTCCGCCTTATTAAAGAAGCACTTAACCTTTTATCATGATATTTGACACCGCGTCTGTATCATGTGCGACATTTGATAACTTCAGAGCTTCCGAGACGCGATAAAGAGATGGACCGTGAAAAGGTTACAGACAGTCAGACAGACACACATTCATAATATTCGTATGGATTGTTACGTAACGCTCGTATATAATGTGAATACTTGTATAGATCCATTATATTACGTATCAAGTGAATAGTTCAATAGGTCTTATTATGTGTCCATGAATAGCTAGATCTCTGTTCAGCGTTCAGTGTTCACTCTTCATAACCATAACAGTCAGAACCACCATATTGTACATACTCACTCGTATTAAAAAAAAACCTGCCAAGTGCGAGTTGGACTCGCGCACCGAGTGTTCCGTACAAACCTGTAGTAAGTTTTAAATTATTAAAAAAAAACTACTTACTAGATCTCGTTCAAACCAATTTTCGGTGGAAGTTTGCATGGTAATGTACATCATATATTTTTTTTAGTTTTATCATTCTCTTATTTTAGAAGTTACAGGGGGGGACACACATTTTACCACTTTGGAAGTGTCTCTCGCGCAAACTATTCAGTTTAGAAAAAAATAATATTAGAAACCTCAATATCATTTTTGAAGACCTATCCATAGATACCCCACACGTATGGGTTTGATGAAAAAAAAATTTTGAGTTTCAGTTCTAAGTATGGGGACCCCCAAAATTTATTGTTTTTTTTTCTATTTTTGTGTGAAAATCTTAATGCGGTACACAGAATACATCTACTTACCAAGTTTCAACAGTATAGTTCTTATAGTTTCGGAAATAGTGGCTGTGACATACGGACAGACAGACAGATATGACGAATCTATAAGGGTTCCGTTTTTGCCAAATTTGGCTACGGAACCCTGACAAACCACAGGGAGCATAGTACCATCGCTTAAAGCAATATTATTTCAATACTAGCTGATGCCCGCGACTTCGTCCGCGTGGTTACTCGACTCGTGCACTCGATATGTGCGCAGATGGCTAATCTCTGTGGTGGAGATTTGCTGCCGCCGTGGCCGAAATTCGGTCGGGAGGACATTATTAAAAAAACTAGAAATTGCACCTGTGTCCGCGCAGATGTGGCGCAGATACTTGTATACACTACGAGTACATCCATATCCATACTAATACATATTATGAATGCGTCAGTGTGTCTGTCTGTCTGCTACGCTTTTGATGAAATGTTGATTTTGATGAAAGGTACAGGGATAGGTTGTATCCCGGCGAAGGATATAGGCTTCTTTTTATCCCGGAAAATTAAGGAGTTCCCGCGAGAATCGAAAACACTTAGGCATACTACTAACTAACTAACTAACTAGATGTAGTTCTAAGATTGTCATTACTGGCAAAGTGGACGGCAAGAGACCTCGGGGACGTAGCTCGATGCGTTGGTCAGATCAAATCCGCACCGCTCTCGAGTCTCGATAGCAAGCTCCACGAAGCCCTGCATGTCGCAAAAAACAGAGCAACATGGCGCGACATCGTCCACAGAAGAATCATTGGTGGAAGGGGCCACGACCCTCAGTAATGGGGAATACGACGCAAGGAGGAGGATCTAGTTCTACAGTATGTGTACCTCGGCGCAGATGTCAATATGGCTGCCTCGGCCGTCGAAAGTAATTGTAGACCGTGTACATTTTTTTTTTATCCACTACAAGTTAGCCCTTGACAGCAATCTCACCTGATGGTAAGTGATGTTGCAGTTTAAGATGGTAGCGGGCTAACCCGTTAGGGGCATGGCAGTTATATTAAACCCATACCCCTATTCGGTTTCTACACGGCATCGTACCGGAACGCTAAATCGCTTGGCGGCACGTCTTTACCGGTAGGGTGGTAACTAGCCACGGCCGAAGCCACCCACCAGGCCAGACCAGGGAAAATTCAGAAATTATAAATTTCCAAACCCTAACCCTTAACCCTCCGCACGCGCTGTTGCCACGGAGGTCGTCAAATTTACTATAGTAATTGTTAACTTCAAAAGTATCAAGGACAAAAGTATAAAAAACCATCATTTACATTGTAATGATTGAAATAGTTAGGTTCAATAATTGAGTATCATTGACAAAAGTATAAGAAAACATCATTTACATTGTAAATCGTTAGGTTCAATAAAAGGCATTGCATTGAGGTTGGACGCTGAATGACGATACAGCATGCGATGTTCTATTTACTCAATTGGTGACACAAAGGTCTTTTCTATGGACTCTATCCATATTTCTTTACTAATCATACTAATATAATAAATTCGAAAGTGTTTGTTTGTTGGTTTGTTGGTTTATCCTTCAATCACGCTGCAACAGAGCAACGGATCGACGTGATTTTTTGAATGGGTATAGTTGAGGACCTGGAGAGTGACATAGGCTACTTTTTATCCCGGAAAATTATGGAGTTCCCGTGGGAATCAAAAAAACTTATTCCACGCAGGCGAAGTCGCGGGCATCAGCTAGTCTCTATATATATAAGAATCAATCGCTGTTCGTTTGTCTCGCTAAAACTCGAGAACGGCTGTGCCGATTTAGATGGATTTTTTTGAGTGTGTTTGTGTGGGTCCCGGGATGGTTTATATTCAGAATTGGACCCGATAGAGGGCGCTGCAATCGGGTTCTAGCTTCAAGGCAGGACAACGTCTGCCGGGTCAGCTAGTTACTAATATTATAAACGAATAAGTTGCTGCGAGTCTAATAAGTTTTTTAAATTCTCACGGGAACTCCTCAATTTTCCGGGATATAAAGTATACCTAGCCTATGTCATTCTCCAGGTTCTCAACTCAACAAGGTATACCCATGCCAAAAATCACGTCGTTCCGTTGCACCGTTGCAGCGTGATTGAAAGACAAACCAACACACCAACAAACAAACACACTTTCGCATTTATAGTATGATGACGTACCATGACGCCCCTAAAATAAGGATTGTAATTCTGAATCAAGAGCATGAATAAGATTAAAACAATACTGTTTTAAGCGATGGTAATAAGCCTGCCTGAGTCACACAAAGGGTTTCTCGTGGAAAGGAAACGGAGTACAATCATGCGTTCCCTGTTTCAAGTTCCGTGACTCATTGTACCTACTACAATCCTTTGTTAGGCTCACAAATATTTTTATTTCGCAGTATTCGAGTTTGGTGAGCTTTTCGAGTATACCGTTTTGAGGTAAAACAGCTCAAAACTGCTACTACTAGTAGTAGTAGTAGTGCTACTACTAGTAGTGTACTGCTAGTAGAATAAGTACGACTTTCTACAACGAGTAGATAGTATGGCTATTGGCTAACTTACACTTACCTACTTTATAGATGTCGTTTTTTTTTAGAATCACGTCAAATATGGCAATCGTACACTAAATATCGCAAAATAACTACAAATATTTAGAACCATCATCATATTTATTAATATTATTACACACATTGAGAGTTATTTTGCGATGTATTTAGTGGACAAAGGTAAAATATTAACTTATCAAAACTTCGGTCCCTCTTTGATTAAACCAAAAAATTGGTTTTCAAACCCAGCGAACAGTCTACACCACAAGTCGCAACCACGAGAGAGCGTTCCAAAAATATAATATTCCAGTAAGCACCTACCTATTTTGGGAACCAAACTCCAACGATATTGAGTGGAATGAATGGGAAACAACGAGGGGAACATGACTATGAAACTGACATGACTACATAGGTATTATAAATCTAAAATTCTACATCAAGGAAAACTAGTCAGTGGTTAAGCATACAAATTGATAGCTAATAATGTAGTTATTAGTTAATAAATAAATGGGGTTAAATGCTCTGGGATTGCCCGTCGTTATGTGGGAATAACAAATAAAATACCAGAATTATTAAGGACAAGGAAAACAGTTCTGAATTCAGCCGATAGAGAAATACGCATTTTGCTGTGTTTGAGGAAATAATAACCAGTAGTTTTGCGGATTACAGATGACTAAACTGACATTTTGACAGTTTTTATTCCATCATTCATGTTATTTTTCCGGTATTAGGTATGCGGTTTTACTACGTATCATTAAAAATATACGTCATTGTCTTTGCGATTATCATTAAATTGAAAAACCAAACGTAACTTAAACATTAAATAATGATTAAATACTATATTGACTTTACAGATTTTTTATTAAACTTTTAAAAGAGGATATAGAAAGGTAAGGATTTAATGATACGTGAAAATCTTCACAAAAGAATTCTCATGGAATTTTTTCAACATTCATATACCATAGAAGATGGATATCACGATTCACGTACTACATGCTATTTATGGAATACAAACTGTATGTATTAAAACAACACTGCAATTTACAACAATATCTGTGGATTCATCTCTATAAACATTATTTACGAACATTATAATTTTCCACATAGCAACAATAAAAACCTACAATTATAATCATGCAATGCATAAATACATGCAAGTCACACAAAATATTCATAATATTGTAGTTTACCCTAAAGTCGACTACAACTTATGAATTAACGTAACTACCAAACTTTTCAGGAGAGCCAAATATCTGTCAATTGCTTACAGAAAGTGCTGCAACTTTTTGAGTACTAATCCCCTATTATAATGCTGTTTATAGCAATTTTCCCACAAAAGTGAGGTTTGTTAGACGTAAGTCGAAGAAAATATTATAGAAGTCGCATAAAAATCTCTTTCCAAATTACTAAAATACTGTTAATCTACATCAAACTATGGTAATTTCATTTGTTGTTAATACTTTAGTTTATGGAAGTCCAGGTAAAGTAGGTACCTTTACCTGGACTTCCATAAACTAAAGTGCTACTATGCTTGTAATTTGTATCAATATCTATTATTATCATATTGTATCTACTTTTAATTATAAGTAAGTATTTTTCTCTCTTATGTTGAATCGTTACAAACGATTTCATTTCTTTGGGAGCATTTCTTACGATGTTCTTGTTTACTTACGATTGTAGAGCAACGTCCCGGCCTACTTTTAGATTGTTTGTGATTATTTTCGGTGGATGTATGTAATCTTGCTCTTTGGTACCAGCGTGAATGAAGACCGGGAAAGTTCATACGTTCTTTGTTCTCTCTGTTATGGGATAGATCGTCATTTATCAGATCAGGAGAATAGTTTATCAAATAAATATTATAAATGTGAAAGTTTGGATGGATGTATGGATGTGTGGATGTATGGATGTTTGTTACTCAATCACGCTCCAACGGCTGAACGGATCTGGATGAAATTTGGCACAGAGATAGATTGTAGTCTGGAATAGCACATAGGCTACTTTTTATCCCGGAAAATTAAAGAGTTCCCGCGGGAACCGAAAAACCTCAATCCACGCGGACGAAGTCGCGGGCATCAGCTAGTTAGTACATAATATTATAAACGCAGTGCGCATTATCATCCTAGAATTATTGCACAACGGAGATATAAAAATAATAATTTCCTTAGGCTTTCCTAAAAGCACAGATTTTCAACAATTGCTGAGTTTTTTGTTGGCTCAGTAAATGCTTTCCGAATCGGTTGTCACTTGTCATACAAGAAATAAAAACATTTCATTGTTACAATCCGTATTCCGTAGTCTCTCCTCTTTCTTCAATATATTTTTTAAGTTTCTTATTCGGACGAGCTTTCCATTGAACTCCTTACTGCGTATATTATTTCCAAACAAACGCTTAAAAAAATTTTTTTTTTTAATCCACTACAAGTTAGCCCTTGACTGCGATCTCACCTGATGGTAAGTGATGATGCAGTCTAAGATGGTAGCGGGCTAACCTGTTAGAGGCATGGTAGTTAAATAAACCCATACCCCTATTCGGTTTCTACACGGCATCGTACCGGAACGCTAAATCGCTTGGCGGCACGTCTTTGCCGGTAGGGTGGTAACTAGCCACAGCCGAAGCCTCCCACCAGGCCAAAATACTCGATTGCACTGAACAATGCTACAAATTTTACACCGCCCGTGATTGTCTTATCAGTGTAGGTAGAGGTACTAGATAGTAGGTACTACTACTGACCCTTGATACCCTAACCAAATATTTGAAATCGTAATAATTTGTTTGTAGATGACGTGTACATTCGGTACACGGTCCCTTTATGTAGGTTAGGCAAATGGAATTCTTATATTTTGATACTTGCTAGCATAAAGTGTTTGCTTCAGTAAATGTAAAATTAGTAACGATTTTTGTTCGATAGTTAAGAAAACACCTTATAAGCAATGGTTTCATTGAGAATTCTTGGCCAAGTAATAGTCAGTCTGACGACCTCCCTGACGCAGTGTTGAGTGCTGTTGCCATGTGGGAGGGCCCGGGTTCGATTCCCGGCAGTTACCACCCTACCGGGAAAGACGTACCGCCAAGCGATTTAGATTTCCGGTGCGATGCCGACTAGGGGTATGGGTTTATAACTGCCATACCCCTAACAGGTTAGCCCGCTACCATCACTTACCATCAGGTGAGATCGCAGTCAAGGGCTAACTTGTAGTGGAACAAAAAAAAGTTTCCATTCCTTTACATTAAGAAGTGTCTAAGCGTGATTTGAGACAATTTGAGGTTATTCTATGTTCCAATTTCTATTATTTCTTCCTAATTCATGTGGTATACTTACTTAAGGTTCAACGTATCACTGGGGTTCATTTTTAAGAACTATTTCCTGTGGTACAGGGAAATGTATTGGTAATTCAGATTTCAGTTTCCTGTAAGGATGAGTTGGTTGAAGCACAATATAGACGTCATCTTTAGTGGGTCGTGATTTCATTAGGGAAATTAATATTGCAGCCCGTTACGTCAATATGCATACTTTTTAAGCTGTTTTTCCATGTGGGACGTTTTACTGTCGATATGAGTAACTTCACATATTACAACCTTGTTTGGCCTCCACATTTCTACAACAGGGCAGCGATAAACCAACAGCGTTGGGATCCTCGTGTGGTTGACGACTGTCGTATGTAACTATGTATTTTTAACTAGGCCACGAATAAAATAGGTAAAAACATTTTTTAAGTTAAACGGTTTTATTGAAAACAAAGATAATAATGATGTAGGTAATCACAGATGTAGTAAATGTACTTACTAAAAAATCTTGGATTTACAATAATATTGAATATATTCAATTGTATTGTCATCAGAACTAAATGTATGTACCTACCAATCATCAATCTGTCAACAGGAAAGGGAATAAATTTCAATTTCTTTTGAAGTTTTGACCCAAAACAACATACAGGGCTAGCTGATAAAACCGTTGAAAACGGTGACGGTGACAGGCGACGGTGTATGCGTTTGCTCTAAGAGGTTGTGTGTTTGATTGTGCACAAAATGTGCCAACTGTTTCTAAGAATGTTAACTTAAAGTTATGAGCCACCAGAGAGTGCTGCAGTTCGTCATGATTTTTAATTTTTTTAACAGGCTTCAAAAAGGATGTCGTTTTTCTGTCGCAATCAATCTTTTAAATCTTGATCGGCTCCTTGGGAGCTGGGGCCCTCCAGATTTTGTTTAATTATGTATAACTAGCTGATGCCCGCGACTTCGTCCGCGTGGATTGAGGTTTTTCGGTTCCCGCGGGAACTCTTTAATTTTCCGGGATAAAAAGTAGCCTATGTGCTATTCCAGACTATAATCTATCTCTGTGCCAAATTTCATCCAGATCCGTTCAGTAGTTACGGCGTGAAAGCGGAACAAACATACAAACAAACTCACTTTCCCATTTATAATAATAGAGGATTGTTTATTTGGCTAAATAAAGGATCTTTATTATTTGACCGAGCGAAGCGAAGGTCTCTGAGTCTATATTGAGTGAATTTGCACTTGTCCGTCCGTCCGTCCATCCGTCCGTCCGTCTGTCAGAGCCTTATAACTTCTGAATTACTGAACGTAATTACTTCAAATTTAAATATAATAGGTACCTATGTATACTGATAGCCTCCAGCCGAATATGGCTTAAAAAGTTATAAAAATCTTTATTTCAGGGGGCTCTCATATGCGAATGCGAAGTAAAATATTTTTTATTTTATTATTAAAAGCATATATATTGAAATAACTAAGTTCTTATAATTATAATTTACATGTGCAAGATTAAAAAAGTCGCAAAACAAATGATATGGCCCGTTAATTTTGAGTTATGCCCAAATCAAAGGACATTGATGTTGTATGCGTCATTTCTAATTTTATAGTAGGCAATTCTATTGTCCTTATATGAGTATACGACGACCTATTAAAAATTATGCATCGCTATTCTTAATTATAATTACCTATAGTATCATTTGTTTACTGTGGTTTTGTACTAGAAGTCTTGTTTTAAAGCTGTGTGTCTTGTTTTAAATGTGTATGCATCCTTGCCTGCTCTGCCAGGTTTTACCCATTATGTCGTAAAATATTAAGCATAATGTATTAATTCCCGTTTTGTTTCCTATAAGACAAGTAACTATAATTTATTTTGTGTCTATACCTACCAATTATCCGTCCCGGCTTCGCACGGGTGGTGTCACTGGTAGCCATAGATTTTGTACAGATATTAATTAATTGTAGATCTTGAATTATTTTTGATTTTAATAATTGTTTGATTAATGGGTTTTTCTGTTGTAAACATTCTCTAAACTTAATTGATATCTGCACTAATATAATAAATGCGAAAGTTCGAATGGATGGACGCGATTTCGTCCGCGTTGATTGAGGTTTTTTGGTTCCCGCGGTAACTCTTTAATTTTCCGGGATAATAAATACCCTATGTGTTATTCCAGACTATAATCTATCTCTGTGCCAAACATCCAGATCAGCCCCCCGATTACGTAAGAATTGTCGATCAAACGTTAAAAATTTTCGTCAAAGTAAAATAAACCATGACACCATTGAATTAGAGCTCAATTTCGTCTGCCCATTCTTATACGTTTAGGGCATCGTACATACCTAAACGTATAAGAATGGGCAGACGAAATTGAGCTCTAATTCAATGCAGTTATGGTTTATTTTACTTTGACGAAAATCTTTAACGTTTGATCGGCCATTCTTACATGATTGGGGCCCCGTTCAGCTGTTCTGACGTGATTGAGTAACAAACATCCATCCATCCAAACTTTCGCATAAATTATAGTAGGTAGGTATTATGTGCTAAAAAGTCAAATGTTTTTTTATTCAAATAAACTTTTACAAGTGCTTTTGAATCGTCGTCGAGTGATTCTACCGCTGCTGGTTTGTGTTTTGTTTTATGTAATCTATCCGTCCTACTTTACGCTGTTATGGACAAGGCAACCTCAAGAAGTTAACTACTACTTAATGCCATACCTACTGGTTACCCTTGACATTGTCCTCACTAATCACTACCGCTTTTGTGATCTATCTGTGATGTAATGCGATATTATGTTAGCTACATAATACCCATACCTGAATGAATGAATAAAACTTTATTCAATTCCATACAAAGCTATTATTTGGTACACATCTATACTAATCTATACTTAATATTATAAATGCGAAAGTTTGGATGGATGGAAGGATGTTTGTTGCTCAATCACGCCAGAACGGCTTAACGGATCTGGATGAAATTTGGCACAGAGATAGATTATATTCTGGAATAACACAAGCTACTTTTTAACCCGGAAAATTAAAGATTTTCCGCGGGACCCGATAAACCTCAATCCACGCGGACGAAGTTGTTTTAATTTCCACGGAAACTCCTTATTTTTCCAATTTTCCGCCATAAAAAGTAGCCTCCAGGTCCTCAACTAAACCCATGCAAAAAATTACGTCGATCCGTTGCGGCGTGATTGAAGGACACCACCAAACAAGCGCATTTTCGCATTTATAAAATTAGTATGATCATTGAGTGTAACAAACAATTAGGGCTAACTTGTAGTGGAGTAAAGGTAAGATTTTCCAACAAGATACAGTTTTATAACCTGTTTTCAGAAACGCGCAGAAACCATACAATCGCTGATAGAGTATTGAGTAGGTACAAAGTGCAATGCATAGGAATATTTTATAATGGGCACTATGTTATTACTTATTACGTAGTAGGTACAAACTACAAATAGCTATGCCTTTTTATACGACTGCCTGAAAAAAGGAGTATATTGTTTTCAGGGTGTATGTATGTATGTGAGATTGTATATTCCACCATAACTTCTATACGCCTGAACGGATTTTGATGAATGAGGTATCGTTAGAATCCTTAGCTTATTCCGGGTGACATAGGCTAGTAAAATTTAAAAAAAAATTAATAGGTTATTAATTAATGTATGTGAGTTTGTATATTCCACCATAACTTCTATACGCCTGAACGATTTTGATGTATGAGGTATCATTAGAATCCTTAGCTTATTCCGGGTGACATAGGTTAGTACAATTAAAAAAAAAAAAATTGATAGGGTGACCATGGTCCCGCATCAAAGACTAAAGTTGATTTTTTTTTTCCAAAATGAGATTAACTATATTGTCATCATCAAGAAAATGATGAGTAGATTCCAAAAATATATAAGACTATATTTCAATATCCAGTGATTCACAAAAAAATATCATTTAACTATGGCAGTCGTATTTTTTAATTCTTTGAGTTATATTCACTTGTTCTATAGAGTTCCCCTATTAGATGGCGTAACCATACGTTATCAACAAGTGCGTCCGACAGCGGAAACTATTGCAGATACGTACGTCCCAAATATTATTAATTTATTAAATTACTAGCTGATACGACTTCGTCCGCGTGGAATAAGTATTTTTAATTCCTATGGGAACTCCTTACTTTTCCGGGATAAAAAGTAGCCTATGTCACTCTCCAGGTCCTAAACTATATCCTTGCAAAAAATTACGTTGATCTGTTGCTCTGTTGCGGCATGATTGAAGGTCAAACAAACACACTTTCGCATCATACTTATTACTTATAATATTATAAATGTGAAAGTGTGTTTGTTTGTTGGTTTGATGATTTGTCCTTCAATCACACCGCAATAGAGGAACGGATCGACGGGATTTTTGCATTGACATAGTTGAGGACCTGGAGAGTGACATAAGCTATTTTTTATCCCGCCAAATTAAGGAGGGAAATTTGGCTTGTTTGGGTGGGTATAAAAAAACGAAGTTCCTTATTACTTACATAATTAATATTAATTTAAAGTTGTAGTTGAGCCTCGAAGTAAAAAGAAAACAATTATTCAGGTATAAATTTTTTATTATGATTTTTGGATCGATAAAAATCAAAAATACTTTACAAAATCATCATAACACTTTGTGAATTTTATTCACAATGATTCATGTTTTTTTTTTAATATAAATTATTAAAATATAAACTTAGGCAATTTCGAATGTAGGATATTTATATTTAAGACTTTTAGTCTTCGTAAAAAAAAATCTTACTCCACGCATTTTCGTTACGGACGTTTTTTGCCGGCTAGGGTACCCCTCCGCATCGTCCCATAAGGAACTTTGTTCAAAAAACTTAATCCACGCCGACGCAGTCGCGGGAATCAGCTCGTTTATAATACTAGAATGATAAACTGCCCCTGCCGGGGTACCGCTCGTGACATGACGGCATTGCATGACGGTCGGTCACAAGTCACCACTGATCCAGTTAGGTCGTCAAACTTTATTATACGGTACAATCTAAGAATCTGGTTTGACGAGAGCTGAAAGTGGTTTCTTTGCTTTAAACTAGACATACTAGTACCAGTTACTCAGAGTAAGAATATTATACTCTATGACCAGTTAGTATTCTGTGGTAGTACGTGGTAGTACCACAGAATAGGTAATAGTAGTAAGTAGTACCTAGTATTTTTCATCGAGCTATGCGAGATCTCCGAAACTGCTTTAATGAATTTGCATTTATCCGTCCGTCCGTTGACCGTTCGTCTGTCAGAATTTCAGCAGCCCAAGGACTGACATATATTTTTCATCCATTGAAAGTTTTCCATGAAAATGTTATTTTTCATAGCAAACCTTCAATGGTTAGATATTAACTCGTATATGTCACTGGCTTGCATTTTTTGATAGCTAATGAGTTAAGAATAGGGAGGCAGACACAGACCTACTCGTTGGAGGCAGATTTCGGGGGCCTTATTACGTAACAATCAAATAAATATTATAAATGCGAAAGTTTGGATGGATGGATGTATGGATGTATGTTTGTTACTCAATCACGCTCCAACGGATGAACGGATCTGAATGAAATTTGGCACAGAGATAGATTATAGTCTGGAATAGCACATAGGCTACTTTTTATCCCGGAAAATTAAAGAGTTCCCGCGGGAACCGAAAAACCTCAATCCACGCGGACGAAGTCGCGGGCATCAGCTAGTTAATTAATAAACCCCACTTGTATAAATCGTATATTTTTTTAAAACAAACTGAAGTATTAGAAACTTGCTTATCTGATAATTAATTGACGATCTACCATTAATTAAGTTTTTTGTTATTTTGTAAATGTAATTTTTGATTAGTGATTGATTACTAATTAAACTTTGTTAAATTTCTTGTTGTTTTTTAAGGCTTATATGCTAATTAGGAAATATTTCTTTGAAACTAGGTAAACAATTATTTTTTACTAGCTGATGCCCGCGACTCCGTCCGCGTGTATTGAGGTTATTCGGTTCCCGCGGGAATTCTTTAATTTTCCGGGATAAAAGTAGTCTATGTGTTATTCCAGACTATAATCTATCTCTGTGCCAAATTTCATCCAGATCCATTCAGCCGTTCGGGCGTGGTTGAGTAACAAACATCCATACATCCATCCAAACTTTCGCATTTATAATATTTATTTTTTATAGACTTAAGTATATACTTAGACTATACTTTTGTGGCTTTTGTAATTTTACATGAATAAGTATATTATAGCGTTATTCTGACAAACCTAGATATTCAGTGTACTTGCCAACTGCATTTTAATGATTTTCATATTACTAAAAAACTAGCTACCCTATACTTGTATACTTACTAGGATTATTTGAATTTTAATACATTTGTGACAATGACGATACGAAAACTCGTCAGATTATTTCAGATAAACACACTTTTGTGAAAATCGGGACACTTCCGGGGCAATTCGGACGAATGGCTACCCCAACCTGTATTGGTTTTACGCATTTTACCTTTTATTCATTTTATCAACCTTGAGCTTGCATTCAAACGCGACATTTTAAATTGATTTGTATAAAAAAGATTAAAAAGCGGTTTTAGACGTAGATTTAAAATGTCGAATAAGTTTAATATTAATATGCATGTCAAACATAGTTTAACTAATTGATAAGTTCTTCTTACCTTTGCCTTTTGGTTACTTACTGTCCGAAATAAAACTACTTATAAGACATTTTGAAAGTAACTTTTTCAAAGTAAAAACACGTTTTCATATTTTTCAAATAATTTTACTTAGGTGAACGACACTGTACCTACTTATTGAAATAAAAAATCATATAAGTTTTACATAATTATACTTACTTAGATAGATGTAGCCTATAACAAAAGTCATTTTTATTATCCATGCATGTGTAAGTTGTAACCAATTGAATTGATATTTAATATATATATTTAATGTATATATATATATATATTTGAAATACGTAGGTGTTTAGATATTTATTCAAGTGATTGAAAGTGTAAGTATAACGTTTACGAAGTGATTGTGATGCAGTATTTTTGTGTGTCAATTGAAGAATATACTTGTAATAACTTAATTAAAGTTACAATTTGATTGAAGCCATAATTTTTCTTAAATCATTTAATGGACTTTTTTATAATAAATATAATTATAAGTATATATATTTATTTAATATTTTAAGTGTAATTGTAAATGTATCATTATTCTTGAATTCATTATTCATAAGTTGAATCGCTGGCCTTTATCTCATAAATTGAAATAGCATTATTAAAATTGTAATTATGTTTCAACCAATTTCACTGCCGTACACATTTAAAACATGTGCAATATCGAAAAATAAGACACGCACTCCCAAATCCACCTGCTAAGAATCCATAAAAATGACAAAATAATGTATGAAACTAACCAGTTTTTGAGAAATCCTCTTCGGCTTTTGATGATTTGATGATGATATATCACGACACCAAACTTTATAATTCAATGCACATAAGTTTTAACTCTTAGCGGGGCTTTTATCGACCGCGCACGTACGAGCGGCTTGCGACGCGGCCACGGACTGGCTGACTGTGCGTATTGTTTTTTTCCAGTATTCCCGCGTTTGCAGTAGGGAGAGGGACGCGTGGACGTTTGATTTTTTTCATTAGTGCGTGAACCCTGGTCGATAAATCCACGTGATGCAAGGAGGTCGGTATAATATTTTGTGTGCATGCCGCGTGCTTTTCCACGAATAGGTAAATTGTTTAAAAACGTGATTGAAGCGATTGCAAATATAACTTGGTGAACACTAAACACCTGTTATACAACTTGTTGGACTTATATGGGTTTATGGGCTCGTAGTTACTAGTTATGCTCATAAATGTTACCGTTACGTACAAGGTAACAGTAAAGTCGAATACTTTTGTAGATAATGAACACATGGTTGAGCTTTGAAGAAAATGCTATTGCATAAATTTAAAATATGCTTTTGTGCTGTTAAATATATTACTTATTTAGGTTTTGTCTCTAGCTTAGAGTGTTATTTCAAATTAAATATCACCCGGGTGGTATTTTTTTGGTATTACTTTGAAAATGTTATTGCATCTATAAAATTGAAAAACATGTGCTGGTAAATATATTATGTAAGTATGTTTTTCCTTTAGCTTAGACAGAGATGTATATGGTAAATTCATTGATGTAGAATTTTAGTACCTATAAATTATATGATTTTAATGACCTTCCAGTCTATCGACCCTTTGCACTAAGATGTAGGTAGTAGGTAGGTATGAATTTAGTTCAAAGGTTAGATTGAAGAATTATACCTACCATACTAGCTGATGCCCGCGACTTCGTCCGCCCGGTTTAAGCTTTTTTGATTCCCGCGGGAACTCCTTAATTTTCCGGGATAAAAAGGCTATGTAGTATGTACCTATGGCCTATGGATATGGACCTGGAAAGTGCTCCAGGTCCTCAACTATATCCATGCCAAAAATCACGTCGATCCGTTGTTCCGTTGCGGCGTGATTGAAGGACAACCCAACAAACCAACAAACAAACACACTTTCGCATTTATAATATTAGTATGATACTTCATCAGAGCTACATAGTATTATATTGTCAATACTAATAATATTCTACGTTCGTGGTATTACAATAGCCAATTAAATTAACCTCAAAGAACAAAAGTCCACGCCATGATAGCGCCATAATTTTGACCAATCACAGCGCATTATTTGAGACGCGCCCATTTTATTGTGCGCATTCACACGAGTACAAAGTTATAAAATGTTCGCGTTTTGATATTTTTTCTACATTGTTAAGGCCGCAATACGCAAATTGAATTTTAATCGTTACTTCTTTTCTTTAAATTTATTTTGTACCAAAAGCTTATGAAATACTTAGAATAACAGAAACATAGTGAACAAGGAAGCATTTATCTCTATAAGAGATCTCTACCAGTGACCCTTGGCAGTGGGAAAGGTTGTAAAGGAAGAATAGGTAGGTAAAATGAAATGA
Source organism: Erebia ligea (assembly GCA_917051295.2). NCBI lineage: Eukaryota > Metazoa > Arthropoda > Insecta > Lepidoptera > Nymphalidae > Erebia > Erebia ligea. Next base: position 17,824,177 of record OU785228.1, read on the forward strand.
AATATTGTCATAAACTTACACAAATATCCTACACCAATGACATAAATAAATACAAATCTTAATATATATAAATCTCGTGTCACAATGTTTGTCCTCAATGGACTTCTAAACCACTTAACCGATTATAATAAAATTCGCACACCATGTGCAGTTCGATCTAACTTGAGAGATAGGAACCGAAAAACCTCAATCCACGCGGACGAAGTCGCGGGAATCAGCTAGTAATATAATATAATATCTTTCAATAAGATTGAAATATTTAATTGCTTGTTCCTACATACAGCATGGGATGATATAATATTATTTAAAGTAGGTGCATACGGCACTACCTATTTAAAAAGAAAATCCAGACGTAGGTACCTACAAGAATAAATAATCAGATAATAATCTTGGATCAAATACAATTTTTTATTCAGCACAGAATCGTCAATGGCCTTGTTCATTGGTAATAATGGACTCTATTTATATATAGGTATCTCTTTTTATTAAAAAGTAGTATAATGATACTACGTTTTAATACGTACGTACTGATAATGATCAGAAGTTTAAACTGTAGGGCTCCTGAGGAGTTTATTATAAGAGTTTAGTTTTGTTACGCGATGCGATGTGAACTAACAATTAGTTTTTATAAATAAATCATACTAATATTATAAATGCGAAAGTGTGTTTGTTTGTTGGTTTGTCCTTTAATCACGCCGCAACAGAGCAAAAGATCGACGTGATTTTTGGCATGGGTATAGTTGAGGACCTGGAGAGTGAGTGACATAGGCTACTTTTTATTCCGGAAAATTAAAGAGTTCCCGCGGGAATAAAAAAAAATTGACCACGTGGAGTGTGGACGAAGTCGCGGGCATCAGCTAGTAAATGTAAAAAACTGCGGAAGTCGAAACAGTCGATGGCATTGGACGTTCAACTTGTTTACAACTCGTTCATTATTCTAATTTCTCGACGCAAAGAGAACCGGAATAAAATGAATTTCACATTAGACTATCACGATTAGTACATAATATATTATGAGTCTACACTACATGATGCAATAAAACTCATTTAAGTACCGATGTCAAAATAGCTTGATTACATAACTAAGGGATTATGTTAAATTTCCAATTAAAAACTGACAAATTCATTTATTAAGTTAAAGAAAAAAAAACTATTAAAATTCGACCCCAAAACTTTACAAAAACTGTCGAAAATGCCAACATTTCCTCGGAAAAAATCATCTTTCTTTTTTTTTTTGAATGTAAGTTTATGTACTGCTATATATTTTGTATTTGTGTTTATATTTATTAATTTAGTTATTTATGTATTATTAGTATGTATAGTTTAAGTAGTATATAATTATTGCATGTTTATTGTTGCACTTTCCCGCTTCTTTTTAATTTTCCTTATGAAATGGGTTGTCTGGAGGAGATCACTTTTAGTGATAAGACCGCCCTTGCGCGCGTGTTGTTTTCTGTATTTTCTTTATAATTAAGTTTTGTCTTTAATTTATGTGTGGCAATAAAGAATTTATCTATCTATCTATCTATCTTTCTCATCAATCAGTATAACACTCTGCGTGTACAATATAACATTGCATTCAGGGTGCTGATGAGGGCGCTTCGATTCTGCAGCGCATCAGGGATGTTTGCCTAGGCGCATGTAGATTGTAGACTGCTTTTATGCAATGCAAAACCGGTGCACATCCTTTGTGTGTAGAGTCCGGTCCAGCTCCAACGGCGTCCTGAGGGCATAAATTGCTGACAGGTTCGACTGCCAGTACTTGAATCACTGCTGTATGATTCACGTGCTGGCAAATCGATCCCGTCCTAGTTTAAGTAGGTTTAGGTGTCGTAACAAATAGGTTTAAGATACATGTACTAACACTAGTATGATCCTATTAGTTGATCGAAATAAAACACAAAAAAATTAAAAAAAAAAATAATAATTTCCCTTACCATGTTATGGTAGAATATGTAAGGGAAATTACCACTTTAAGACCTAATCTGTACCCATGTTTGCAAATAACATATTATTATTGACATGTTTTTTAAAACCCCGGACAAATCTGGGGAAATACAAACTCATGGTTACCCTATTTATAATTGTATAGATTTTTGGGGCTTGTTGTGCACCCTCTAATGTTTTTGCCCCTTCGCCTTTCCCCCTAGGTAATTCCTCGAAACGCGTGCCAAACTATTAAGGACTGCCATTTTGTTACAGATATAGCTTGCACCTCCAAATCTCTAAGTTTTTTAATAAAAGTAAATTGAGATTTCTGCTTAGAGCAGCGGTCTCGAAAGTGATTGATTGCGAACCTTCGCTTAGCGTTCCGGTACGATGCCGTGTAGAAACCGATTAGGGTTTAATGTAACTGTCATGCCCCTAACAGGTTAGCCCGCTACCATCTTTAACTGCATCATCACTTACCATCAGGTGAGATCGCAGTCAAGAGCTAACTTGTAGTGGATAAAACAAAATTTAAAATAAGTCCTGATGCACTATTTTAAACATAAATGTATATTTTCTTTATAGCTAGATGTGTGTTTTAGTGGCTAGATTTATTTAAAACCTAAAGCAGTTTGATTTAGTAGAAGAAACAAAAACTCTACCTACTTACACATTCAAATTACCTACATTATTAACCTTCACAAGTTGTTCAAAAAAATATATGTAAGTAACTAAATAATGTGTTAAAAAAATATACACAAATCACGTTTATCTTATTAGCGAGCCTTGCGAAATAACTAAATAGTAAATTCATTTTCACGTTTTTGCACTAAGCCCGAAAAGTGATAAAGTAAACGGATTACAAATTACAATGTTACATTGCTTTGTTTGTTACCAATACCACAGCGTAAATATATAATAACTAATACTTACTAGAAATGATGCCCGCGACTTTGTAGTCTAGTCAACAAGTGCTTTTTGGGTCAAACTTTTTTCTCCGCATCCGAAAAATATGAACGAGGTGTCACTCGATTCGGAATAGATGTCAAATATTTTTTCTTAGTTTTTGAGATATTGCACGAAACCAAACCCCATTTTTTTTCAATTAATTGTTAATAACTTTTGCAATTTTTGCAAGCGGGTCTTGAATTTTGTTCGAAAATCATCTGCACGCTATTCCGAATCGAGTGACACCTCGTTCATATTTTTCGGAACGCCTTTGGGGGTAGAATTTTCAAAAACTGTGAAACACGTAGGTACTTCTTTATTCTAAACCAGAAGCTCAAATACCAAGTTTCATGGATATAACTTGAGAAATGACGGACTTTCATACAAACTTTCACCCCCTTAGGGGTGGAATTTTGAAAAATCCTTCCTTAGTGAGCGCCTACGTCACAAAAGGAACCTACTGTCAAAATTTCAAGTTTCTAACCCCAGCGGTTTAGGCTGTGCGTTGATATATAAGTCAGTCATTCAGTCAGTCAGGACTTTGAATTTTATATATATACTCGTAGATATAGGCATCATCCCTATTATTGTAGCACCTAGACATCTCTCTCAACCTAGAGTACGGGTCTATTAGAAAAGCCCCGTCGATTCACGTGAGGCTTATCGTGCGTGCGAACGATCACGTGCGCACGTGCGTCCTTCGCGTCGTATTTAAACGTCCTATAGAAATGTTGGACTTTCACAACACACCATTTAACTTGTTGCTAACAACTCTATGTATGGTTGACTTATTTTAAGAAAGTGGTATCATGGGCTTTTGGCGACAATATACCACTATAAGTATCTCACAAATGTGACCAACTGTGACAAGGACGGGGGGAGGGGTCAAAAAGTCACGAAATTAGTGTGACGTACTTTATGGATGACCCCTAAAAGACGAATGGCTGTATAAAAATAAAACTGTAAATCTCCTAATCTACTTAACTTGTTTGAGTTTGTTCAGAGGTAAAAGATAGCTTATCTTTTTAACTCTCATTAGTTCATTGCTCATTAGGTAATTCTTCCTGTTCATTATGAAATTGTGGTTACATAATAAGAAACAGCCGGGGGCATACTATCATTCGTTCTAATATCGTTGACGTTCGTGTTTAAGAATTATAGTCCTTATTTTAGGGACGTCAAGGTACGTGACATGAAACTGTCATTTTGAAGTAATACTGCTTTAAGCGATGGTGGTAACCCCCCCTGTTTTGCACGGAGATTAGCCTGCCTAGGAGATATTATAGTCCACAATCTCCATGTGACTGTGTGTGCAAACGAGGTGCACTCTATTTTTATTACAATACATTTTCTCGTCTTTCATCGCCGCTATTAAAACTATAGTAGGTAGACTTTTTCTAAGCTATGGGCGATAAAAATACCGCACAGCTATAAGCCTACAAAGTAGTGTGGTAATTTCACACTAGCGTGGTATAGGAAATGCTTTACTGTTTTTGTAAAGGTTTTGTAAAATGTTGTCACTTGCGCCAACGACTTATTACAAATAGACGCGGCATACGCGAACATCATTGCACTAAAAAACGGCGCAAATATTACGTACGCGGAGAAAGGGAAAGAACATAAAGGTTAACATACGCTATACCTGTTGTTAACTGCAATGTACGCAAGTGAGGGCAAGTGCCTTCTTAAATTCTTGCCAAAATAAAGCGCGGGGAACGCATCTAATGTTTTAAATATCATAGACTTGCGCATTGAAAATTATTAAACTTTTGGCGCTAGTTAATATTCTCGTTACACTCGTGACTCGAGTTCTAAAGTTTGCGCCTTGTGTGTAATCTTCATCAAGCTGCACTTGTTGCTTATATAGCCAGATGCGATGAGAGTTGGACGGAAAATCCGACACGACCTAATAGAGAGTAGGACCGACGGCGTAAAGCTTTCCGAAGCACGGGGGGTAAAACACCGCCAACTCCCAACTACAAGATAGTAAGTGTCAGAAATAGTACATTACATCGCGAGACCGGGAAGTACGCGTTTTCTGGTCGAGTGTTAGTTAGACGAGCTATATACGAGACGAAATGCTCTCCCGGTCGAGGTGTGTATAGTGCTTTTCTAAAAAAGTTTAACTTTTCTAGTTATAACGAGACAGATTTATGTTACTCGCATCCATCTCGTTTTAACTCTGAGTAAAGTCTGAGCCAAGTCAAAGTACTTACGCTGTATAGATCTCAGCATCAGAGGGGCATCCAAATAGCAGCTCAATGTTAACATACTATTGCATCATCCTCGTAAAAATTTGGATCGGAGGTCGAATTTATCGGAACATAAAAACTGCGATACAGTAGAAATGGTCGCCGTATTTGATATTTTGTAAACATTCGAGTTCATGAGTGTTGCCCAAGGACAGATGCGGTTGATTGGATATTGTTGTAATGAAGTAAAAAATACCTAGTTTGTATTATATACTACTTTGGGTTGTCTGGAAAACATCACTTCTAGTGATAAGACCGCCCTTGCGCACTTTGTTTTGTTTTCTATGTATGTTTATGTCTTGTATAGCAATAAAGAGTTTATCTATCTACTAGCTGATGCCCGCGACTACGTCCGCGTGGATTGAGGTTTTTCGGTTCCCGCGGGAACTCCTTAGTTTTCCGGGATAAAAAGTAGCCTATGTGTTGTTCCAGACTATAAACTATCTCTGTGCCAAATTTCATCCAGATCCGTTCAGCCGTTGGGGCGTGATTGAGTAACAAACAGCCATACATCCAAACTATCCAAACTTTCGCACTTTGAATAGCCCCCATAGATTACTCAGTGATAACTTCATATCGTAGTTTTGAAGGAACACAGCAGGTCTTGAACTGATCCCAATGGGATGATCCAGCCCACTCTTAAACAAAACCGGCCAAGTGCGAGTCGGACTCGCGCACCGAGGGTTCCGTACAAACCTGTAGTAAGTTTTACGATTTATGACGTATTAAAAATAAAAATTACGTTTGTTGTATGGGAGCCCCATTTTAATTATTTATTTTGAAAGGTAATATACAAGTTAATATTCTGTGAAAATTTGAACCGTCTACCTGTTACCGTTTTTAATATTGAGCAAAAAAATACGAAAAAAACACGTTTATTGTATGGGGACCCCCTTAATATATATATTTTTTTAATTTTTAGTATTTGTTGTTATAGCGGCAACGGAAATACATCATTTGTGAAAATTTCAGCTTTCTAGCTATCACGGTTTATGAGATACAGCCTGGAGACAGACAGACAGACAGACAGACAGACAGCGGAGTCTTAGTAATAGGGTCCCGTTTTTACCCTTTGGGTACGGAACCCTAAAAAGTAGTGAACAGCATGGTGAAGTGACTGAAATAGAATACACTTATTCGCAAAATATGGAGAACGGTGGAGTATTACGAGGTTAATGTGGGTGATTGCTTTTTATTTACAAGCGTTTATTTACCGTACATTATTGGAACATTTTTCTGTTTATGAAAAGAGCAACTGCTGAGTTTCTTGCCGGCTCTTCTCAGTAGAATCAGTTTTCCGACCCGGTGGTAGAGTCTTGAGTCTTGACTTATCATAAGTGACACAACTTGTCCTACGTGGAATAAATAAATCATTTATCATTTATAGCAAGTTGAATATCCCAATCTTCGAGCAAGGCCTCAGTCGTTTAGAATAGATGCCCTAGATCACTTTAATCTCCTAATTAAAATGACCAACCCTTGAGCAACTTGGTAACCTTAACATGTCGCCCTTTATATCGAGTCTGCAAACAATAAATAACTACTGATTATACCATATTTATTCCACTAACGTCAATAAATAATTGGTCTGTATAATTTTTAGGTCAGATACATGATACGTGGTGGATTATGCGTTCATTACAAGCTTTGAAGCTTGCAAGCGAATGTGTGGTGGATTTCCAATGTATTTATTTGATAAAGTCTTTTACGTGTATCTACTCTGAGTCTAATTGGGTGAATTTGCATTTTTTAGTCGGTCTGTTAGAGCCTTATTGCTTCAGAATAAACAAAATTGCACATAATGGATGAACGAGAAGTTTAATTCGCTATAATCCGCCACAGCAGACAAATCTATGTGCGTGTCCTTCACCAATATCTATGTGGTAGATATTGGTGAAGATAGATTTGTCTGCTGTGGCGGATTATAGCGAATTAAACTTCTCGTTCATTCATTATCATGGACATCCGCAAAGTAACGCCTGCTTCGATTCAAAATTGCACATAACTCTCTCTATCTCTTCAAATTCATAAATAGCATCAAAGTTAACAAATACTTTTGTTAGGGAAAAATCAGTCTGCAAGCTGGAGCTCTTTCTCTTTGTCGTGTCTCTATTTATCTCTATTTGATATTTAATTGGGCTTGGAAGCATAGTGGTTATTCATACAAGGCCCATTACATATTCTAAGTGAATTTGAAGAAATCAGGTCCATTCATTCAGAAGTTATGAGGCTCTGACAGACAAACGGATGGATTGGTCGAGTAACGCCTGCTTCTATCCCAAGGTTCCAAATTCTAATGTAATGGTACTTATAGTATTTTTGTTTACGACAGAATATATTGTGATTAATAGGTACGAAGAATCTACGCGTGTCGGTACGTAGTACATACCAATGAGTAGGTAATATAGGACTTAAGTGCGAATTGATCTCAATTAGGTACCTACGTCTCCCTCGAATGATTAACACCAATAACTGTTGACCCATCAGAATGGAAGAACACGACATATTATTTTATACATTGAGTACATCTCATATGACAAGGTGCTAGATATTATATGACAAATGTCATATTGTGCTGGATTGTAGCGTATAGTGTGACATTCAGTGGCATACAGCTTATTGAGGCGTAAAAGCACCCATGACCCAGACCCCAATAATTGTTTACCATTTTGGTACAAACCACCACATTTTTTTACCATTTTGGTATGGTTTTGTACCGAAATGGTAAAAAATAATTGTTCTGGTGCGAGTAGTCTACATCTTTCTGTCCGTTCGTCACATCTGCTTACTTCAGTAACTAATGACGATATCGACTTGAAATAGTTGAACTGTTTAAATGCGGTTTTGTAATCTGTACCAACGTGGTAAAAAAAAGGAACCTTTTATTTTTATTGAGTACTAGCTGATGCCCGCGACTTCGTCCGCGTGGTTTAAGTTTTTTTTGATTCCCTCGGGAACTCCCTAATTTTCCGGGATAAAAAGTAGCCTATGTCACTCTTCCGGTCCTCAACTATACCCATGCCAAAAATTACGTCGATCCGTAGCTTCGTTGCAACGTGATTGAAGGACAAACCAACAAACAAACACTTTCGCATTTATAATATTAGTATGATGATCTGTCCGTCCGTCACATATGCTTATATGAGTAACTACTAATGGTATCGAATTTAAATTTACCTACTTTTAAATAATACTTGTCCAGCCTAATTGTAAACTTTACAGGAAAATTTATTTATTTATTTTTATTCACTACAAGTTAGCCCTTGACTGCGATCTCACCTGATGGTAAGTGATGATGCAGTCTAAGATGGTAGCGAGCTAACCTGTTAGGGGCATGGCAGTTATATTAAACCCATACCCCTATTCGGTTTCTACACGGCATCGTACCGGAACGCTAAATCGCTTGGCGGCACGTCTTTGCCGGTAGGGTGGTAACTAGCCACGGCCGAAGCCTCCCACCAGGCAAAACTAAATTTAATCTCTAACTAGCACTTTTTTTAAATAAATCATCATTAAACCTTAAGAACAAACTTTTTGCGGTCCCAAATAAAAGAGTATAAAAGAGAATGATGAGTACAATGACGCATTTCCCGAATAACCTTGTAAAATTGATTGATACAGAATCAAGGAAGCAATCAAGCGGAAAATTTTCCCTTATAAAAACCTCTTTGTCGTTAAAATCGGTCATGCATTGTCAGATTCTAATATATTTGATTGTAGTTGTCTAGTTTAGGGCATGAATACCGGAATTCCGAAACGTAAATTATTTGATTGTAGAGTTTAGGGCATTAATTCCGGAATTCCGAAGCTAATATTACCTATTTGATTGTAGAGTTTAGGGCATGAATTCCGGGATTCTGAAGCTAATAATTATTTGATTGTAGAGTTTCCGTAATTCCGAAGCAAATATTCCGATGCTCGAATTCCGAAATTGATATCTTCTTCCATTTATTAGGCATAACTATCCGAACCGGGCGGTGGTAGAGTCAAAACATTACGTAACATAAGAGACACCTGTATCACCCTGTATGTTCTACATATTATAAATAAATTGATTTTGAGTTTATCTTTCTATGAATATTTTCAGATACGACGTATCATGTAACGAATTGGGTATTTGACAACAAGTTTTTTTCAAACGTCAAAACGCGCGCATAATATGGGATTTTATATGAAATACTGAATTGTGACGTCATCAAAGTTCGACGCACTTTTTTACTTCAATGGATACTTTAAAATGGTTTTCAAACAAAACTAACAAGGGACGTGGATATTACGACTTTTGGGAGATCCTCTATTTCATAATAACTAAAAAAAATATTTTACTTGAATAGTTGTCAAATAGGTAGGTACCTAATTATGTCATTGTTCAGTCTGGTACCTATAGCGAAAAGTTTGCCCAGTTCTTAATTTGACGATCCAATTAGCTAAGTACTGCCTTATCCGTCATTTGCTGCCGTCACCGACACTAGCATATTGCAAATAATATTATTATTGGCGGTTTGCCTATAGTTTTCCTTTTTAGCATAAGCTGAGGAAAATAGTTTTAAATACATATTAGCAGTTGCTTCTTTCTGCGAAAGTATGTTTGTTTGTTGATTTGCTGGTTTGGCCGTCAATCACGCTGCAACGGATGCATGTGGATTTTTCCATGGATATACCTAGTTGAGGACCTGGAGAGTGATATAGGAAAGGTAAGAAACTCCCGTGGGAAATAAAAAAAAAACTTAAACCACGAGGACGAAATTGCGGGCATCAGCTAGTTATGATATTATATTATATTAGGGATAATTTAAATCACATAAAAGGAAATAACTGACTGAGTGACATAATTATCAATTCTATTTATTTATTTTGCCATATTAACTGGTTTACTCGTTCTAAAACATGATATTTTGCGTGTAGGCTGTCTCTATCGTGTAGAATTTAGATCATATGGACCATCTAAAGAAAGAATTCTTATTTAACAAATCCAAATTTACGCGCGCGGATAAGTAGGTAAAAAATCTGAAGATTTAAGAATTTTTCTTACGCTTGTTGCCAAGAGCTAAGTTTCCTAATTCTTCGAAACGTCTCTAGGTATATCAGATGATAATCTCATATTATAGGAGATAGCTGCACTTTTGGTAACCATCGCCAGAAAAGCTGATTCAGTGTTAGGTGGATGTAGAGCTCTCCACTGATCACAAAAGTTGCAGTCTGCCTGCATTTGGATGGCCTTTTCGCTAAATATGGCCGTTCAAAGACGGTTTATTGTTACCAAAAATGAACGATAATTAGAAAAGCTGATTCTTGTACAGTATTAAAGTATGCGCAGTACCTATGTAAACAGCGTAAAAACTGACGCATGTGGATGGGACTTTTTCTAGATATCAGCTTTCAAAGACGTTATAACCTATACTTACTATGCGTTCCTGTAAAAAAATATTAGCAATTGTTATGTCGTCCCATTGATTGCTGTTAAAAAAATTTAATAGCGATCAACGACGAGAAAATTATTGCTAATATTTTTTTACAGGAACGCATAGTAAGTATAGGTTATAACGTCTTTGAAAGCTGATATCTAGAAAAAGTCCCATCCACATGCGTCAGTTTTTACGCTGTTTACATAGGTACTGCGCATACTTTAATACTGTACAAGAATCAGCTTTTCTAATTATCGTTCATTTTTGGTAACAATAAACCGTCTTTGAACGTCCATATTTAGCGAAAGGGCCATCCAAATGCAGGCAGACTGCCACTTTTGAGATCAGTGGAGAGCTCTACATCCACCTAACACTGAATCAGCCTTTCTGGCGATGGTTACCAAAATTGCAGTTATCTCTTAGTCTATCATAAGTCATAGCGATCCTAAGTGCACAATTACATCTTCAAGCGTTGTTATTAGGGTTGTCACATGTCCTGAGGTATCCAAATGTAGGACGTTCCTCCGTTTCAATAAAGTGTCCCCTTAATAATATAATCTAATGTTCCTCCATTTTTCAAAAGTCACGCTTAGTAAATACGATAGGTTGAACTTACAAAAATGCACGCACCTTGCTAGGCACGGTTGTGAAGATTTTCATAAATAATTATTAAAAAATGTAAATCTGTATAAAATGTAATAAAAATGTGAAGGGCAATGTGATCTAAATTATTAAGTAGCTAATTCGGAAAAAATTGGTACCCAATAAAACAAAATTATTAAAATTTAACTAACGCCACCTCAATTGTTAAAATCTAGCTACCCGTTCAAGCTGTAGGCGACCCAAATAATTATATTATGTTTGATACGCAGGTAATGAATATGATGAGTAAGTTCATACATACGCACCAGAAAGACTCTACACCTCCTTCTGGTGCAGTCGAAGACAAATTTCGGTATGAGGATTATAGGGTAAAGGGCCCATATCCTAAAATCCTCATATTTCCTCAAACTAGCACTAACTTGAGCTCTTTTTACAGTTTTGCATCTGGCAACCCTTGTTGGGTGAGATATAGGAACGCAGTTCTAACGTAAACGAAATTCGAACTGAGGCCCAAGCCCCAATTGTCTAAGCAAATCGTAATCATTTGACAGCCTAAAACGTATTACTCGAACTGTTTAAGGAGTACATTCATGCTTTTTGACGTGCAGGCATCTATGAACTTCTTAAACTGATCGAATTATCCGTTTGAAAAACGATTCCTTACACAATTACCGGGAGGCTGATAATGAAAGGCAGCAGTTCTCAAACGTTTTTGACGACGGAACGCTTTTGGAATACGAAATATTTGACAGAGCCTTAAAATAATCAATGGCAACCCTAGTTGGGTGAGATATAAGGAACGCAGTTCTAACGTAAACGAAATCCGAGCCTATACTGTATGTAAAGGATACGTGTATTGTGCGCGTTGCATCGAAGCGCTTATTACGGTGGACAATGAGTTATGTTTATTAAACTATCCATGCGCGGCGGTAATCCAAGACGTGGCAACACCCTGCGACGAATGCCACGTTTACTTGGTCTGGTTCTGAAGAAAACTAGGTTTTATGTAATGTACTTACCTACAGAAATTTACGCGCCGAATTGAAAATCTGCTGGTTTTTGGAAGTTGCCTGCATTATTTATTTATTTATTGGCTAAACGAGGCGCTGCCTCAACTTGATGCTGCAGCCAGTCGACTGCAGCGCTGGTTTTCAGGCATGACCCCTAGTGAGGTCACAGGGCTAATCGGAAGCGCAATATAAATATTTTTTAAATAGTATTGCTATTATAATATATAAGTCTTTAATAATTATTGTTCTTGTTCCAGAGGCCAATCGGATGTGGGCGAGCGCCTCATTCGTCGGCGTGCTATTCATCATCGGCCTGCCGCTGTGGTGGAAAACTACAGAAGTTTACAGGTGAATAGATCATCCATATCTCTTTTATCAATAGTCTGTAGCAGTTCTAATTTATCTTATGTGCTATGTCTAATCTAGGCGGTCACAAACGTCAAGGTCTGCATCTGTCACTTCAAAAGTTCAAGCCATTGCTGGCTTTATTAACTGTTCACGAGTCTCTTCTCAAAATGAGAAGGATTTGGCCACTGTCCAACACGCTGGCAAAATGCAGATTGGCAGACTTCACACACCTTTCAAGGCATTATGAAGAACCCTCAGTCTTGTCGACTTATCATATAATAAGTGGCACTAGTTGTTCTACGTGAAATAAATAAATCGTTTCATTTCACTAGCCAAGTTCTCGCTACAATCTATAACGGTCCTAATTTAGCTTAATTATGTGCTATCTCAAATCTGGGCGGTCACAAACTTCAAGGTCTGTGTCCGTACTTGGTCGAAATTGGGTGGACATGTAGGAAGCGATTCACTTCCTCGTTAGTCGTTTATATTAGAACCGTTAGTACCTAAGCCTTCCGGCTTTCGTTTTTCTCTTTACTTTTAATACAGGTACCTTCAAATCTAGACTGAATAGGCATCCAGTAAATCGTTGAACGAATTGTACGCTATCGAATCGTTGAATTAATTGTAACCTAACGATGTGGCCAATTCTGTATAACACAATCTCTAAAGTAAACTAAACTATGTTAGTTTTAAGTATTTTTGCACGCCATTGCATGGCTGATTGTAACATGTTGACTTTATTACATAATAACACCGTACTATGTACCTAACTACTTACAATTAAGCAAATAAATAAATATTCTATTCTATTCTATTCTAAACTGAAATGAAAGCTTTAAATCTAGTTCTGTTCTGTCCCTTTCCGCAGGGAGTATTATAAAAGGGTTAGCAATATTTTTAATGCTGTGCGAGATTATAAAAGCGCCCATTGGTTAAAATGTGCAACAATGTTGATCACATCGGGTTCTATCACTATTAGCACTTGAGCCAATTCTAAGGGGGCAGAATAGTCTTATTAGAAAAATTAAATTGGCTTATTTTTCTACTACCTACGATTTTTTTTTAATTTACGTTCATCCCTTAAACTTAAAAACCTCTCTAACTCGGTCAATTTTGACCGGAGGAGAAAAAGTGATAGGACTTCTTCTAGATATTCTAGAACTTTTTTGTCAAATTTAAAATTTTTACCGTTTTCAAGTAATTGCGGAAAAAACACTTTCGACAATTTTTTCAACCCTTGCCGGGGGTTGCAGACACGAAAACCTTTACACATTGTTTTTGTATCATTAAAACTACATTATATATCAAAAATGCAAAGTTGAGTGCCAAAATTTTGATTTCAGATCTTATTTGACTGGATAAAATTCTAAGGGGCAGAATAAGGCCAATGTCAAGAACCATAATATATACATATGAAAAATATATATTTTATCACAAATTAATTAGTATATAGCGGAGATATTTATTAAACAAGTGTTATTTCTGGTGTTATCGGCATAACTTTACAGTCATAAGGTCCCCCACGTGAGCCGCGATAGTGACCCTACACAGATAACAGGCTGAGACAAAATTGGGGGCACGCAGGATTATCAATAATTATTATTCTCCGTCGTATGTTTCGAACTTTTTTATAAACTGCTAGGGTTGTCACCTCGTCGATCCTATCCCGATAAATGATTTATTTATTTCACGTAGGACAACTTCGGTCACTTATGATACCGTGATACGTCAAGACTCTACCACCGGTTCGGCTTTCCTAACCGGTGGTAGAGTCTACTGTGATTGTGATTGTGTGTGTGATTCTACTGAGAAGAGCCGGCAAAAAACCCACAGTTGCTCTTTCCTTAAAAAGAAAAAACCGGCCAAGTGCGAGTCGGACTCGCGCACCGAGGGTTCCGTACAAACCTGTAGTAAGTTTTACGATTTATGACGTATTAAAAATAAAAATTACGTTTGTTGTATGGGAGCCCCCCTTTAATATTTACTTTATTGATATTTAATTATTATTTATTTGGAAAGGTAATATACAAGTTAATATTCTGTGAAAATTTGAACCGTCTACCTGTTACCGTTTTTAATATTGAGCAAAAAAATACGAAAAAAACACGTTTATTGTATGGGGACCCCCCTTAATATATATATATTTTTAATTTTTAGTATTTGTTGTTATAGCGGCAACGGAAATACATCATTTGTGAAAATTTCAGCTTTCTAGCTATCACGGTTTATGAGATACAGCCTGGAGACAGACAGACAGACAGACAGACAGACAGACAGACAGACAGACAGCGGAGTCTTAGTAATAGGGTCCCGTTTTTACCCTTTGGGTACGGAACCCTAAAAATGTTACATGTCATTCAAAATTACATTATTGGGCTATTCAAAGGCTGGGTAAACAAGTTCCTCTAGATACGGCAACCCATTGGCGATTCCTCTAGTACTGCAAATGTTTTAATTTTATAATTTTATTACAGTGCTTCACACACGAGGAAAGTTTCTAAACTTACATACATATCAAAAATTCTCGGAACCGGCAGGATTTGAACCTGCGTCTCTCTGGGAATCGCGCCCTGAGCAAAATGTGCAAATGTTCACGAGCGACAGTAACCATTTAACATTAGAGGCCGAATTGTCCAAGCAAATTGTAATTATTTGACAGTTTAAAACGTATTACTCGAACTGTTTAAGGAGTTCATACATGCATTTTGATGTGCAGGCATCTATAAAATCCTTAGGCAGGTCGACACACGATTACGATTACGATTTCCTTACACAATCGGGGGGCAGAATGGCTTGCCTACTCATTTGCCTGTAATAAATTTTAAAAAAATTGGCAGTCATTGGGACTGCCGATAGAAGTGAAACGAATATTTAAAATAATAAAAAAAATATAAGTAAAAAAATATAAACCTTAAAACTAAGGCATTGAAGTTTAATTACGAATGTAGTAGGTATATCGTATCAAATAATCAAATAAATATTATAATTAATGCGAAAGTTTGGATGGATGTATGGATGTGTGGATGTTTGTTACTCAATCACGCCCGAACGGCTGAACGGATCTGGATGAAATTTGGCACAGAGATAGATTATAGTCTGGAATAACTCATAGGCTACTTTTTATCCCGGAAAACTAAGGAGTTCCCGCGGGAACCAAAAAACCTTAATTTTCGCGGTACGACGTCGCGGGCATCAGCTAGTTTATAATATTTAAGACCTTTAGTCTTCGTAACAACGCGAGCATGTCGGTGACGGTGTAGGTGACGCGAATCCACAAGTTTACCCCCTACCAAAAAGTGCTCAACGCGGCTAAAGAAGTTTTCACTTCAAAAAAACCTACCTGCCTACGAACGCGGTGGTAGTAATGACGGAATTCCCGAAAAAATCGATGTAGACTTTTAGTCTCTGGTTTGCTGTCAACCCTACTGGTGATGTTGCGTGTCCTTCATAACGGCTCGTCGGTCAAAGATAAAGAGAGCGAGTCTGAATGGGTATCATCTTGTTCGAGCTAGTATTGATAGTTTATATTTTACGCTCTAAAAATATATTAAATCTTAAAATAAAGCATGCGTCATGCGATCAATTCCCTACGCTATAATAATATGTTGTATGTGTGTGCAACTTTTTAAAGTAAAAACTTCTCTAGCCGCGTTGAGCACTTTTTGGTAAACTTGTGGATTCGGGGTACCAACACCGTCACCGTTTCACCGCGTGAAATTATTGTTTTATAGCTAGATAGGCTTGCGCTTGACGACCTACCTAGACCGCCTAGACCTCATCATGCTTAGTGCAAAGCAATGATGAAGTCTAGGTTGGAACGCGCTTGCCTAGAAGATGCCTATTCACTCTTGCCTAGAAGGTACATAAATTATACGTGGCAGGAAACACGAGCGCTGGGAGGGTGTTCCACACCCTAGCGGTTCGTATCAGAAACGTAGAGCAAAAACGCTTCGTGCAAACTTGGTTTCAGTACTGGAGCCTTATGTGTAAGGTTTTGAAAAGACAGATTCCGCTAAGTTAATTAAAGTTGCTTTCCTGCTTTTCTCAGTAGAATCTACTTCTCAATACAATAGCCTATGTCCTTGCCCGTGATACGACATAAACCTGTACAAAATTTTATCAAAATCGGTTCAAGACATGGACCGTTAAAGCGTAGCAGACAACAGACAGACAGATAGAACTTTCGCATTAATAATATTACTAGCTGATGCCCGCGACTTCATCCGCGTGGTATGAGGTTTTTCGGATCCCGTGAAAACTCGTTAATTTTCCGAGATAAAAAATAGCTTATGTGTTATTCCAGAAATCCAGACTGATCTATCTTTGTAACAAATTTCATCAAGGTCCGTTCAGCCGTTCTGGCCTGATTGAGTAACAAACATCCATCCATCCATCCAAACTTTCGCATTTATAATATTAGTATACCATTGACCACACGTACCTAGTATAAGTTTAATTGGTGTAAACAAAAAGTAATTGTAATAATTGTACTTAGTGTTGGTCAATAAACTTTTATTTATTTTATTTATTTATTTTATATGGCAACGCATTGGCGGTTCCTCTAGTGCTGCAAATGTTCATGGGGGGCGGTAATCACTTAACATCAGGTGATCCGCCTGCTTGTTTCCTCGCTATATATTAAAAAAAAATAGTATAGAAGCATGGATATTCTTTCCAGGGTCGCGTTGCCATACGGCGAGATCAACGCGTTGGAGACTGAGTCGCACTACGTCACGACAGATCTTACAGTGCTGGCCAATGACGACCAGACCGCCGCCGACATCGCAGAACTGCTGGAGAAGGAGTTTGGACAATATGGTAAAACAAATATTCCACTACCAACCTTTACAAGAGCTTATGAATATTATAAGAAACTAAATGATGATCGCGACTTCGTCTGCTTGGATTCAATTCCCGCGGGAACTCCTTAATATTCCTCTAAATCTATATAATATGTATATAAAAACCGGCCAAGTGCGAGTCGGACTCGCGCACCGAGGGTTCCGTACAAACCTGTAGTAAGTTTTACGATTTATGACGTATTAAAAATAAAAATTACGTTTGTTGTATGGGAGCCCCCCTTTAATATTTACTTTATTGATATTTAATTATTTATTTTGAAAGGTAATATACAAGTTAATATTCTGTGAAAATTTGAACCGTCTACCTGTTACCGTTTTTAATATTGAGCAAAAAAATACGAAAAAAACACGTTTATTGTATGGGGACCCCCCTTAATATATATATTTTTTTAATTTTTAGTATTTGTTGTTATAGCGGCAACGGAAATACATCATTTGTGAAAATTTCAGCTTTCTAGCTATCACGGTTTATGAGATACAGCCTGGAGACAGACAGACAGACAGACAGACAGACAGACAGACAGACAGACAGACAGACAGACAGACAGACAGACAGACAGACAGACAGACAGACAGACAGACAGACAGACAGACAGACAGACAGACAGACAGACAGACAGACAGACAGACAGACAGACAGACAGACAGACAGACAGACAGACAGACAGACAGCGGAGTCTTAGTAATAGGGTCCCGTTTTTACCCTTTGGGTACGGAACCCTAAAAAATCGTAGGTAGTAGAAAAATAAGCCAATTTAATTTTTCTAATAAGACTATTCTGCCCCCTTAGAATTGGCTCAAGTGCCAATAGTGATAAAACCCGATGTGATCAACATTGTTGCACATTTTAACCAATGGGCGCTTTTATAATCTCGCACAGCATTAAAAATATTGCTAACCCTTTCATAATACTCCCTGCGGAAAGGGACAGAACAGAACTAGATTTAAAGCTGTCATTTTAGTTTAGAATAGAATAGAATGGGGCTGATTCTGTATAACACAATCTCTAAACTAAACTAAAATGGCAGCTTTAAATCTAGTTCTGTCCCTTTCCGTAGGGAGTATTATGAAAGGGTTAGCAATATTCGTAATGCTCTAATTTTAGTTTAGTTTAGAGATTGTGCACTACAGAATCAGCCCCAATATTTATTTATTTGCTTAATTGTATGTAGGTAGGTACATAGTACGGTGTTATCTATCTATACTTATAATAAAACTGTAACAGGTCCAATTCTGTACATTGAAGATATTTTGAAAATTTTTTTTGGAGGGCACTCATTATTCGATACTGAAGTCAAATCTGTAATTTTTTTCATTTTTGTCTGTCTGTCTGTCTATCTGTCTGTCTGTCTGTCTGTCTGTATCTTGGCCGCGCATCACGCCGAAACTACTGAATGAATTCAAACGAAACTTGGCACGATTTGAGCCTATACCACGAGGTAGGACATAGGATACTTTTTATCCCGAAATTCTACCCCCGAAGGGGTGAAATAGGGGTTGAAAGTTTGTATGAAAGTCCTTAATTTCTCAAGTTATAGCCATGAAACTTGATATATGAGCTGCGGGTTGAAAATGGAGACATACGTGTTTCACAGTTTTTGAAAATTCGACCCCCAAAAGGGTGAAATAGGGGATGAAAGTTGGTATGAAAGTCCTTCGTTTCTCAAGATGTTTTACAAGTTATATTAACGAAACTTTTTATTTTGGCTTACGGTAAAAAATAAAGAAGTACGTGTGTCACAGTTTTTCAAAATTCCACCCCTAAGGGGGTGAAATAGGGGGTGAAAGTTTGTATGAAAGTCCGTCATTTCTCAAGTTATATCGATTAAACTTGGTATACATGCTACTGGTTGAAAATGAAGAAATAAATGTTTCACAGTTTTGTAACTTTTACCCCCGAAGGGGTGAAATAGGGGTTGAAAGTTTGTATGAAAGTCTTTCATTTCTCAAGTTATAGCCATGAAACTTGGTATATGAGCTGCGGGTTAAAAATGAAGACATACGTGTTTCACAGTTTTTCAAAATTTCACCCTCAAATGGGTGAAATAGGGGTTGAAATTTTGTATGAAAGTCCTTCATTTCTCAAGTTATATCGATGAAACTTGGTATGACAGACAGCGGAGTCTTAGTAATAGGGTCCCGTTTTTACCCTTTGGGTACGGAACCCTAAAAATGAATCCCATGGTCACAGCATCACGCGTGAACGGCTGGACCAATAATTTCGCTAATTCTTTTTTTGTTGTGTATGTTATTGTAAGGAGAAGGTTCTTATGAAAGAAAATGTTTGAAAAGTTGTACGGAAAAGTAAAAAATTTTGGGTTAAAAAATCTCCATATTCAAAAGTAAATGAGACATAAGCCAGTAGAGAAATCTTCAAATATATTAACAGATTGACGGTCATTTATTCAGTTTCTTATATTATATACATTTATCCTAGGAAAAAACCAATTCCCACGGGACTCGATAAGGCCTAAATTCCACGCGAACGAAGTCGCGAAAATCAGCTAGTAATATATTATGTATATTTGGAACTCCTTATTATAGGGATACAATCTATGTTTATTTTTATTTTATTTTATTTTAGTTTGTACCAAATTTCATCAAAATAGGTTGAAAAGATGGGCCGTTAAAGCGTAGCAGACAGACAGACAGACATGCAGATACACTTTCGCATTTCTAATATTAATACGGAGTCCGCGTGGACTTTACAAATTGCAATCGCCTAATTTACCCCCTTAGGGGTTGAATTTTCAAAAATCCTTTCATAGCAGAAACGTCCTTTGACCATTAAACTTTGACATGGAATAACGCCGAGTTTTTCGAAATTCTCACTCTTAAAAAGCTCTTTACGAAGGTTTAAAACTTTTAACTATTTCAGATGTGATAAAACTCAACATAAGAAAGCAAATACTCCCGGAAGACCTGAAGCAAACCCTGGACGCGGTAGCAGACGAACAAGAGGCTTTGGAGGAAGTTGGAGCAGTCTTCGATACCAAGCTCCATAACACCTACTACGTGGTGCAGAGGAAACCACTGTTCCAGGATGTCTGGATTGGAGGAGAGAGGGTTGCCTTCTTCAGGGATTCCAAAGGTGATATACAATAGTTTTAGATTTTTCTTCTGTTCGATCCATGTTTTTTTGCGACCTCCGTGGCGCAGTGTGTAGCGCTGTTGTCTTAACGTGCGGAGGTCCCGGGTTCGATCCCCGGCAGGGTCAGTTTGGGAATTTATAATTTCTGAATTTTCCCTGGTCTGGCCTAGTGGGAGGCTGTGGCCGTGGCTAGTTACCACCCTACCGGCAAAGACGTGCCGCCAAGCGATTTAGCGTTCCGGTACGATGCCGTGTAGAAACCGAATAGGGGTATGGGTTTAATATAACTGCCATGCCCCTAACAGGTTATCCCGCTACCATCTTAGACTGCATCATCACTTACCATCAGGTGAGATCGCAGTCAAGGGCTAACTTGTAGTGGTTAAAAATAAAATCTATATCATATCGGTAATCTCTTCCAGGCAACCTATATGTTACAGGAAGAGATCACTCGTAGTGATAAGGCCGCCTTTGTCCTTTACTGTGCTTTACACCGTAACAAGCTGTAAATTTTGTCTCGATTCGTGTAACCTCTGTTCTGTTAATTATATGAAAGGAGATAAGGACGTATGATGACTGGGTGGTTCACACGTGTAAAATAAAAGAAAATGTAGAGATGAAACGGATATCCGGTAACTATCCGGTATCCGGCCTATCCGGCGTAAATTTACTATCCGGCCGGATATCGGATAGTAACTCAATATCCGGCCGGATACCGGATGTTCAAAAACTACGACAATTTCCTAAAATCAACTTTAAAACATGGTAAATAATAAGAAAACGGGTTATAATTATGATGTCTTTTATTTTTAACTGAAGAGTTACAAAATCTCACAAGGAAGTTCGTTCTCTTCCAAAAAACTTAGTTTTTTTATTTATTTTGTCTTAAATTACACTCAAATCACGCACTTTACTCAGCAAGTAAACAAAAAAATTTCGCTATGCAATTAATCACTCATCCCACCGGCCACTATCACTCACGATGACACCCGAAACCGCCCGAATAGGTCCGATCGCTTTCGCTGTACCTGTGCGGCGCTAAACTTGTCACAACCTGCTATGACATCGCGGGCCGGATATCCGGCCGCCCGGCTTTGTAGCTAGCCGGAAATCCGGTATCCGGTATCCGGCCAAACTACTATCCGTTTCATCTCTAAAGATAATAAGTACTAACTATGAGAATGTTTTTTCATACACACACACACACACCATCACACACACACACACACATGCACGCACACACACAGACAAGCAGATGCACTTGTGCACTATTTATTTATTTATCTTGTATAATGTTCCGTAACTGCTAGCAACTATGTTTGTATCATAGAGGGAAGTTCCTACTTTCCAAGATACAGTCTATACTAGTTTGGAAAGTGGGAGATCATAAAATTATTACATAATAATTGTTAGCACACCACTAGTTGTATCACCTTTAATTAATAATTAACGCATTTAGTTAATTCATTGTAACACCTTTTAGTTTTTAAGTTGGCTGTGCTATGTATGTTTTAAATAAATTAAATTAAATTAAATAAATACAGCTGCCGCAACCCTCGTCCAAGCTCTCAAGAGCTGGATATACGAGCCATCAGTGCTGCACGGCGCGAGGTCAGAGACGGCGGACGCGGCGCGCCAGGTTCGATTCCCGAGCGGGGAAGGCTTCCACGTGGTGCTGTCTGTAGTACATCCCAAACCGCAGGATATGAAGGTGGACTTTACTGCCGGGGAGGCGGTTGAAGGTAAGCTTTTCTTTATCCACTACAAGTTAGCCCTTGACTGCGATCTCACCTGATGGTAAGTGATGATGCAGTCTAAGATGGTAGCGGGCTAACCTGTTAGGGGCATGGCAGTTATATTAAACCCATACCCCTATTCGGTTTCCACGCGGCATCTTTAAAGCTCAGCTTTTAAAAAAGGGTGCCAATGGATGGTGCTTTTAGGAATGGCATGCCGAACCAGCGGTAGATTCACTCGACCATTCAAAAGCGCTTTTCAAATCATCTGGTTGACCGTGCGAAGCGAAGGTCAACTCGACCATTCAAAAGCGCTTTTCAAATCATCTGGTTGACCGTGCGAAGCGAAGGTCAACTCGACCATTCAAAAGCGCTTTTCAAATCATCTGGTTGACCGTGCGAAGCGAAGGTCAACTCGACCATTCAAAAGCGCTTTTCAAATCATCTGGTTGACCGTGCGAAGCGAAGGTCAACTCGACCATTCAAAAGCGCTTTTCAAATCATCTGGTTGACCGTGCGAAGCGAAGGTCAACTCGACCATTCAAAAGCGCTTTTCAAATCATCTGGTTGACCGTGCGAAGCGAAGGTCAACTCGACCATTCAAAAGCGCTTTTCAAATCATCTAGTTGACCGAGCGAAGCGAAGGTCTCTGGGTCTACTTGAGTGAATTGCCACTTGTCCGTCCGTCCGTCCGTCCGTCCGTCCGTCAGAGCCTTATAACTTCTGAATTACTGAACGTAATTACTTCAAATTTCAATATAATATGTAAATCGATGGCCTCCAGCCGAATATAGCTTAAAAAGTTATAAAAATCTTTATTTCAGGGGGGTCTCATAGAAGCGAATGCGAAGTAAAATTTCAATATAATATGTAAACCGATGGCCTCCAGCCGAATATAGCTTAAAAAGTTATAAAAATCTTTATTTCAGGGGGGTCTCATAGAAGCGAATGCGAAGTAAAATATTTTTTATAGCGCTAAATAGGGTTGCGGTTAAAGATATTTAGGAATAGAGTCCAAAAATATATTTTATACTACACCCGCTCGGAAAGTACCCTCTTGCTTTTGTCAAAACGAGGTAGAAAGTACGTCATTGCTACAAACCAATTAAGCGGGAGGAAAAGATGTATGAAAATCCATTTCTAACGCGCTGTTGTTTTTTAATTTTAAGTAAATATGGTATGGACGTTGAGAATTTGGATGTCTTACCTTAAGGAAATATAATATTAGAAGCAGCTTCACCATATTTGACATAGAAAAGTCAAATAATATGGTGAATGTCGATTGTCGACATCGACGTCGATTATCGATATCGATAGTCGATATTGATAGTCGATATCGATATCGATGTCGATTGTCGGTATCGATGTCGATTGTCGGTATCGATGTCGATTGTCGATATCGATGTCGATTGTCGATATCGAAATCTATATTGAAATAATCCTCAAAATGTAGTCTAGTTGTGATAGTGAAGCTTCGAATGAAGCGACTCATATAGTTATGATAGAACGTCATTTTTTTAATTTTTTGAAAACAATACATTAGAAATTAAAGCTAGCTAGCCTAACCTAATTAAGGACTATTAACTATTATTAACTATTAACCTAAACCTTTTTTTTTTTCTTTTTTTTTTTTCTTTTTTTTTTTTTTCTTTTTTTTTTGTTTTTTTTTTTTATGTTTCTGTATTTTGAATATGGGTTTGTAAAATTGCCTGAAATAAAAAATATTTATTTTATTTATTATTTTAAACCTTTGTAAGTTCGTTTAATCACTAATTATCGCTTATTTTCCTCGCAGGTGTAGTATAAAGCACTATGTATCACTCGGTAGAAAGTACGATTCCTACCTCGCGTGTATTGCGGCCCTTCGGCTACGCCTCGGGCCTCAAACTACACCCTCGATAGTAATCGGTCACTTTCTCCCCTCGGTGAACAATGTACTATTTTTTAATTTTTTCCTTAAAATTGACGAAATGGGGGGCTTTCAAAGTGGAGATTTTCTATCGTCCAAAGTTGACCTCAGAACTCTCAATTTTCTGAAAGGCTGAGCCTGAAACTTGATCAATTATTTGAATTATATCCTGTACTTGACCAACAAATACTAAAATTAGATAAATAATATAATAAGGAAATGAAATTATTTAATTTTTAATGAGCTTCAGTACTTTTAACAGAACTTCACAATGATGTCAATAGATGGCGCTCTGTGATACCGCGAGGTCTCAGTTCGGGGCGAACCACTAGTATTCATAATGCGAAAGTGTGTCTGTCTGCTACGCTTTTACGGCCCATCTTTTCAACGGATTTTGATGAAATATTTTATAGAGATAGGTTGTATTCCGGGGTAATTTTGTTGTTGTTGTAATTTTCAGATTACGTAGGTTCCTTCGTTGACGAGCTGTCCGATCTACACAACTTCACCTTGAAGTCCCAGTGGCTCCATCTAGTCGAGTTTAATTTTCAAACCAAAGAGGTAAGTTGTTTGAAAGTTTTTTGCCTTTATTTTACGATTTTTTAAACTTACGATAACTACAACATTAGTACTTACAGTGGTACAGTGGTTCCTCTGGTGCTGCAAATGTTCATGGGCGGCGGTAATCACTTAACATCAGGTGACACGCCTGCTCGTTCGCTCGCTATATACATATATAAAAAAACCTTCGTATCTTCCAAGCTGCCTACTATTTTTGTGCTAGAATGACTGAATGTTGTACTGAAAATTCTGCCGGCTTTGAGATACCCTCCGTTACACCTATCCACCAGTGGCGTAGATTGGGTTATTGTGGTGTCACCTCTGATATTAAAACTAAATATTTAATAAAAATCTGATAAATGTAAAGTTTTATTATTATTATTATTATTACTCTTCATTTGTACACCACAACACAGAAAAATAAAGGAAAAACAAATACACAGAAAAAAAAATTAAGTAGAATACAAAAAGGCGGCCTTATCGCTTAGTAGCGATCTCTGCCAGGCAACCTTAGGATTAGGAGAAGTTGAGGAGATTAACTTTACTACTACTATTTTACTTGAGATTACTTTTTTACTAGAGCTGACCCCGGCTTGGTATCTTATGGATTGCACATTTTGGAAGCCACAATTTTTTTAATCATTCATTACCCGTGTTACTACTAGTAGTGACATGGGTAATTTTTTGTCTGTGTCATTATTAAGTACACCAGTTGTAACATGGAAGAACTTTTATTTTCCCTGTTACTACTGGCAGTAAAACATAAAACTCCTACTTACTAGATGTAATAATATGGGAAATAAAAATCCTCCCATGTTACAACTAGAGTTGTAATGGTAAAAATACTGGTAATAACACGGGTAACGAATGTTTTAAATTCATAGTAAGAATTTTGGGATATTAGGAACGTAAATAAAAAATATTTCTATTCCGTTCAGTAGTTTCAAGGTGAACAGAGGGTGAGACGAGTACAGAGCCAGACTTTTTTTATTAGAGGAAGCTTTAGTATTGATATAGAGCCTAAAACATTGTTTTTAAATTTTTGTCTGTCTGTCTGGTCTGGTCATTCTGGTTCTGCTCCTCGCCTAGCTGCACCACTGTTAAAAAAAACATATAGATGGACGAACCTTGGCCAAAAACTGGCATTTCTCTTTACAGACACCGGATTCGTCGTCTTGGGGTCGCCACTTCGCGGTGCGTCACGACAGACTGCCGCTGCTGCTGACGCGGCTCGAGGAGCGCGCCGCGACACACGTGTCCTCCAAGCCCGCCGTCAACTTGGCGCTGTATGTCGTGCCGTGCGACATGGCGCCGCTCGCGATATACGACACCCATAGTGAGTTACTTTATACCTAACTAGCTGATGCCCGCGACTTCGTCCGCGTGGTTTAAGTTTTTTTGATTCCAGCGGGAACTATTTAATTTTCCGGGATAGAAAGTAGCCTATGTCACTCTCAACTATATCCATGCCAAAAATCACGTCGATCTGTTGCTCCGTGGCGGCGTGATTGACGGACAGACCAACAAACAAACACACTTTCGCATTTATAATATTAAGTATAAGTATGATACTAATGCGCGTCACAACAGACGTGAAAAAATAATAATAATTAGGTAGGTCTGAGGTCACTAGCAGTCTATACCAATAGTGTGCTCTGCGCAAAAAAATCCCCATGGTACTACTGCACACAGTAGTACCATGGGTAATTTTTGGAACGTTATTGGAACGTTAGTTCCTTATGGGACGATGCGGATGGGAAATTAAACGGCAAAAAACGTCCGTACCGAGAGTAAGATTTTATGTATAATGTATTCGAAATTAAACCTTAACATTAAAGAATTAAAGTTTAATTTCGAATGTAGTATATTTATATTTAAGACCTTTTGACGTCGTAAAAATGTCAGCGAAAATGCGTTGAGTGGGATGACGCATCAGAGGCTTTTGAAAGAATCCAAGGAATTAGGAATTGCGACTACGTAGTCTTCGTATTTCTATTTAAGAATCCTTTAGGACCTAGTTTAGGTGACTCGAAAAGACGAATGGCGGTTGGTGTGTGTTTACGATTAGTGTTGAATGAAGTGTTTATTGAGTTTCGATATATGGGGCTCCCCGGGATCACAAAACAGGAAACTGTTACCAAAATTTAAAAAAGTCAGCGCCATTTTGAAATTCTTTGTTATTGAACTGATTTCGTTCAAAATCGATATCTGAGGATCCCTAGGATCACAAAACAGGAAACTGGTACCAAAAGGAGGATGACCAAAAATGGTACCAAAATGTCTCATGCATCAAAACCAAATCATTATTGTAAATATTCCCATATTTTTTTATAGCCTCTTGCATCAGGGATTTGATTTTCGTACCCAACTTTTAAGTTTAACTAAAAAAAGTTACTTTCATATTTCCGTAAACATTCTAAAATGCTTCCTTTAGTGACGCCAAACTGCCCGAAATACTATCTCGAATCTCGAACTCAATAGAATCGATTTTCGATAAAATCGACTAACTGGTCTTGGTTTATTTTACCTTATTTTTATAGCATAGATAGGTAAGTACATATTATATTAGTAGGTTTGATTTAGGTCGGATTCCGTGTAATAGTAACCACAAATAATGATTCGTGTCTATTGAGTTTAGCGTATCGTATCGATTGTTCGAATCGATTTCTTAACATTTTTCGATCGTAGATCGATATCACGTCCTTAACCGATCATTGTCTATGACACTTGACAGTTGACAGTTCGTTCATACAGGTAGTTCTGACGTCCGTCTTGTGAATTGTGATGAAAACCGTGAAACTGAAATTGAATAAAACGTCATACGTAATTGTTGAGAAGTGCATATTGTTTGTATTATCGAGGCTCTTTCAGTAGTTACAATAAGTACTTAAATAAAAAAAACTAGAGGGCTTAAAATATAACGGCAGTGTGTTATTTGACCACGGTAGTACTGAGAAACGATTAAAAAATAGTTTTTAGGTTATCCTTGATATTCTAAAATTACTGCAGAACTTGGGTTTTATTCTCAAAAGTGATAATTGCAGGAGTTAATGCGATAAATGTACTAGATAAAAAACAAAGTTTGATTTTGATGCAACATGGTACAGGATTCCATACATCGATGATCATTGTCCTTTAAAAAAGTCAGCGCCATTTTGAAATTCTTTGTTATTGAACTGATTTCGTTCAAAATCGATATCTGAGGATCCCTAGGATCACAAAACAGGAAACTGGTACCAAAATTTAAAAAAGTCAGCGCCATTTTGAAATTCTTTGTTATTGAACTGATTTCGTTCAAAATCGATATCTGAGGATCCCTAGGATCACAAAACAGGAAACTGGTCCCAAAATTTAAAAAAGTCAGCGCCATTTTGAAATTCTTTGTTATTGAACTGATTTCGTTCAAAATCGATATCTGAGGATCCCTAGGATCACAAAACAGGAAACTGGTCCCAAAATTTAAAAAAGTCAGCGCCATTTTGAAATTCTTTGTTATTGAACTGATTTCGTTCAAAATCGATATCTGAGGATCCCTAGGATCACAAAACAGGAAA
Organism: Erebia ligea; assembly: GCA_917051295.2. Classification (NCBI taxonomy): domain Eukaryota; kingdom Metazoa; phylum Arthropoda; class Insecta; order Lepidoptera; family Nymphalidae; genus Erebia; species Erebia ligea. Next base: position 17,852,385 of record OU785228.1, read on the forward strand.
CTGGTCCCAAAATTTAAAAAAGTCAGCGCCATTTTGAAATTCTTTGTTATTGAACTGATTTCGTTCAAAATCGATATCTGAGGATCCCTAGGATCACAAAACAGGAAACTGGTCCCAAAATTTAAAAAAGTCAGCGCCATTGTGAAATTCTTTGTTATTGAACCGATTGGTTTGAACGAGATCTAGTAAGCAGTTTTTTTTTAATAATTTAAAACTTGCTACAGGTTTGTACGGAACCCTCGGTGCGCGAGTCCGACTCGCACTTGGCCGGTTTTTGTTAAGTTTGATAAAGAGTTGCTGATTTGATTGAGTTGTCATCATCCCTATTGATTCTTGTCTCGATTTTTTTTTAATCTCCTTTTTAAAGGGCTTGTCTTGATTTTTTCAGATAACATGGTAAAGTCGCCAGTGCAAGCGTTCATGTCACCGAAATGGGGGGGCGTAGTGCTTGGCAACCCCACCAGGGAGGAGTGCGAAAAGAAGCATTACAGACCCGATGTTAAACTCATAATGGGCACTTTTGTGTCGCAGCTCAGGAAAATGCTGGGCATTACTGATAAGGTGAGTAGGTAGAGGTTATTGATTTATGTGATACTAGCTGATGCCCGCGACTTCGTCCGCGTGGTTTAAGTTTTTTAATTTTTTGATTCCCTCGGGAACTCCCTAATTTTCCGGGATAAAAAGTAGCCTATGTTACTCACCAGGTCCTCAACTATACCCATGCCAAAAATCATTAAAATTAAAATTACATTAACAAGTAATATGGCGTAAAGAAATGGCGTTTTGACGACCTCCGTGGAGCAGTGTTGACCGCTGTTGTCTTAATGTACGGAGGTCCCGGGTTCGATCCCCGGCAGGGTCAATTTGGGAATTTATAATTTCTGAATGTTCCATGGTCAGGCCTGGTAGGAGGCTTCGGCCGTGGCTAGTTAGGTACCATCCTACCGGCAAAGACGTGCCGCCAAGCGATTTAGTGTTCCGGTACGATGCCGTGTAGAAACTGAATGGGGTATGTGTTTAATATAACTGCCATGCCTCTAACAGGTTAGCCCGCTACCATCTTAGACTGCATCATCGCTTACCATCAGGTGAGATCGCAGTCAAGGGCTATCTTGTAGTGGATAAAAAAATCATAACATTAACGAGTATTAATTTGACTGTACCTTATTCAAAGCTTTGTATAGTTCAGATAGATCGCCGTGCCCGAAGGATAATAGGCGATCAATCACTTACGCAGGCGAAATTGCTCAGTCTACAACACCGACGCAATGTCGCCTGCTTATCGGTTTTTTATCGGATATACCATGGGGAGTGTGCTCAGGAACTTCACAACCTAGTTCCTCCTTCTCCGTTCTACCACAGAACAGCAAGAAACCGTCAGCGTTGGCACCCCTATGTGGTTGACGTCCAATCTGCTCGCACGAAGCGTTTTTGCTCGACGTTTCTGATACGAACCGCTAGGGTGTGGAACACCCTCCCAGCGCACGTGTTTCCTGCCACATATAACTTAAGTACCTTCAAGGCAAGAGTGAATAGGCATCTTCTAGGCAAGCGCGTTCCAACCTAGACCTCGTCATTGCTTAGCATGATTGTCGTCAAGCGCAAGCCTATCACGCAATAAAAAAAAAAAAAAGATAGGTGCTATGGTTCCCGCCTCCATATATCTATCTTTCTCTATCATATAGCTGTCCCTTTCTAACCCCCTATTATGGCGCAAAGAAATGGCACGTTTCCTATACATTTGCCATTAATTGCAGGAGAAGATACACGGTGCTCACTTGGAGCCACTGAGGTCAGTGGTCCCGCGCCGCTGGGAGCTGGACAGCCTGCTCCGCATCAGGACCCTGGAGCAGGTCACCTCCGCTGAGAGGAGCTTGAAGTCGCTCGCCAAACTGCTGGGTGAGTGACGTCACTTTTTAACCGACTTCCAAAAAAGGAGGAGGTTCTCAATTCGGCGCGTATCTTTTTTTTTTTTTTAAATGTATGTCGGTGCATATCTCCGTGGTTTCTTAACCGATTTGAAAATATTTTTTTTCAGTGGTTAGAGGAAGCTCGCGGAGGTGACCCCATAAAAAATTCTGACTCCAACCCCTCAACCATGGTGCTGTAGGTTTACCGTACTATATGAAATCCTCAAAACTAGGGAGGAGAAGGGAAGGAAATTTTTTTTTTTCAAATTGAAGCTCGCTGCTCTTGTCCTACATAACAATATCCATTTTAGCGTTAATCAAATAAATATTATTAATGCGATAGTTTGGATGGATGTATGGATGTTTGTTACTCAATCACGCTCGAACGGCTAAACGGATCTGGATGAAATTTGGCACAGAGATAGATTATAGTCTGGAATAACACATAGGCTAGGTACTTTTTATCCTGGAAACTAAGGAGTTCCCGCGGAAACCAAAAAACCTTAATCCACGCGGACGAAGTCGCGGGAATCAGCTAGTATAAACATATAAAAGGAAAAGGTGACTGACTGATTGACTGAGTGACTGACTGACTGATCTATCAACGCACAGCTCAGCCCACTGGACGGATCGGGCTGAAAGGTCTTGTCCAAGATTGAGCCTTGAACATGAACCAGGATGATTTTAATACACGTGAATAGAGATCCTAAAATATGGCTTATAGAATAATTTACACATTTTAAAGGACCCCCAATTTGGAGATTTTTTTTTCTGTGGCTTTTTTAGATCTTTACCTGAATCAAAAAAACTTGATTGTCTTTGTCACGTATGTCATAGAGGGTATGTTCCTATATACACTGCGAGCACTGTTCAGTGCTCTTACTGGGGAGATATTCGTTCCGTTATGGACTGACAGTATACTGCCGCAGTATCGTAAGGAAGTATATGACGTCATAAATAAATAGTCGCCATTTTTGTACTGTGAGCACTGGCGTTTTCGAGGTAAGGTGCTCTCAGTACTGACTGCGTTCTGTTTTAAACAGTAACCAGTATAGCTAACTATAAAAGAAAGGCTTCGCAGTATACTAAATTCACGTCACACCTTACAGTGCCCGCAGTGTATATCGGAACATACCATAAAAAAAGTTTTAGTGTTGCCATCCATCGAAAAATATTTTCTACAAACGATATTTTTTATAATTAATTTTTAAAAAAACGGGGTTATCTAAAATTATTATCTAAATGGCGTTTAATGTTATATTTTTTTCTCTTTCACGTGATGGCAGTTTGGTTCTGGTTCATTGACACTCAGAATAAAAAACCAGCCTCCATACTGAACTGGGACATGTCATTTGGCATACAGATACCTTTTATGACTTAGTTTCTTTTAATATACTTTGAAACCGCGTAAATATAAGTTTCTTCTAAATCTCGTGAGAACTCTTTGATCTTATGTCTGGGATGCAAGCTATCTGTGAATATCTATGCTACATCGATATATATGTAGGTACTAGATGGGCCCTTTCATAGAAAAAAATTGGGCGTCCGACCTGTAGAGTGTGCTCCACACCTGTATAAGCCTGTCCTTGTTCCCGCCATAGTGCTGTCCCGCTTTTCAGACTAGATGGCGTTAGTAAAATAAGTCCACATTCTTTGTTATGTTGCTATGTAAATTGAGGTCGTTGCTATGCTATAATTCCGAGAGGAGGCTCGTGTGCAGTTGAACCAGCAATGGGTTGATGAGATAAGATGAGAATAATATGAATTTAAATCCACAGGTGAAATCTCCAACATAGTGATCAACGACGAGGTGGGAGCGTCAATCAACCACGCCATGGACAGCATCCACCGAGCGAGGGGCCTGATGATACTGGGAGACCTTCTGACCGCCCACCACCACTCCCAACAGGCTTTCCTGGCGGCGGAGACAGCTTTCATGGAGCCAAGTCTGCTGGCGCTGCTCTACTTCCCTGATGATCAGAAGTGAGTATACGTTATCATGGTAGGGGATCTGGTAATGGCCCGATATAATTTTTATACGACTAGTAAGGGACTGAAAAAAGGAGTATATTGTTTTCAGGGTTCATGTATGTATGTATGTATGTGAGTTTGTATATTCCACCATAACTTATATAAGCCTGAACGGATTGTGATGAATGAGGTATCGTTAGAATCCTTAGCTTATTCCGTGTGACATAGGCTAGTAAAATTTAAAAAAAAATTGATAGGGTGACCATGGTCCCGCATCAAAGACTAAAGTTGAATTTTTTTTTCCAAAATGAGATCAACTATATTGTCATCATCAAGAAAATTATGAGTAGATTCCAAAAATATATAAGACTATATTTCAATATCCAGTGATTCACAAAAATAATCATTTAACTATGGCAGTCGTATTTTTTAATTATTTTTATACCATCATGTGACTAATGTAAAGGATAAGTGATGCAGTGAGCAATACGCCTCAAAGAGAGGTAGATAATAATTACTTGGCGATTGGAAAATCGGCCCTAAAATGAAAAGCTTTTATAAGCTAACTTAAACAACTATATTGTTTCAGATACGCAATCTACATTCCACTGTTCCTGCCTATAATGTTCCCAGTGGTTTTGTCCCTCAAAAACCTGATCCAGTGGCTGCGAGGCAAGCCCATACATCACAAGGAGAAAGTTGCCTAGCGGTACCTCTGCTATACAACTATGAATTGTATAGCGAACATAGTAGTTTGCATAGCGGAGCATTTAAAACTATTTAAATGGATAGATGGACGAAATTAATACTGAGTACATTTGAAATTTTAAAATGAAATCAATATAATTAGATATCTTATTCAATTTTTGTCTATTACCATCGGTGCGTGTGAGTGAAACGAAACATGGCTGTTTGTGTTAAAATCGTCACATGAAACTGTCTCACAATACCAACATCTGTAGGGCGATTGGCTAAAAATGACAGCTACAGTGTAACGATCGCAATCATCTCTGATTAGTTAAAATCCTTCCACTATTGGCCATAATCCATTGACGCAGAAATAATTGGCTGTGTTCCGTTATAGACTGCGAGCACTGTTCAGTGCTCTTACTGTGGAGAAATTCGTTCCGTTATAACTGACAGTAAACTGCTGCAGTATCCTAGGGAAATATATGACGTCATTAATCGACGCCATCTTTGTACTGTGAGCACTGGCGTTTTCGAGGTAAGGTGCTCTCAGTGTTTGTCTCAGTGCTGACAGCGTTCCGTTTTAAGCAGTACCCAGTATACCTAACTATAAAGGAACGGCTTCGCAGTGTACTAAAGTGACGTCACACCTTACAGTGCTCGCAGTGTATTTCGGAACACAGCCAATATCATAAATTCAGCCAATCAAAACAATTGAGACTGTAACAATGCAGGTTTTAATTAATCGCCCTGCTGAATTCTGAACATTAGGCTAATAGGTATGCATCCGTTAGCCCAATTCGTGTTAATAAAATTGTTTAGTATCATCGTAAATTCAACTTAAACTCTTTGTATGTACGTCGGTGTTTACAATAACACGCATTGATGTTTCACTAGTCACCTGCGTGGCGAGTATGTCACGCTCGTTCATTTCTATCATTCCTATTTCTAATTCGGTGATTCCAGCGTTGTGGGTACACAATTGGTGGGTAGACTGCCTCGTTGGTGTAGTGGTTAGCATGTTTGACTGCGGCTGCAGAGGTCCTGGGTTCGAGTCCCGGGTCGGGCCATAATTAAGTGTTGGGTTTTTCTGACTAGAAATTCTCAGTACTAGCTCAGAGTTAGGAAGTAGTGAATGTTGTAAAATCATAAATAGTTCGTACATTTGATTTTGTAATAATTCATATACATAATAGCTCTTGCTGTCCTAGTAATATTTAAAATAGTATATTTCATTACTAGTGTGGAAAGACTGTCATTGCAAAGAGTTCCGACAGATGTCTACCCGAGCCGAGGCGCAGCCGAAAGCGAGGGTTGACAGTCGGAACAAGTTGCAATGACGGTTCCGCACGTGTACTGAACGACTATTTTTAATACAGTTGCGAAAAAATGAAGCAATTTAATAAAATAATAAAAACACAATAAACTCAACTAACTTAACATTTATTTCTTATAAAAGTTATAATTCTCATATTACATTGAAATTGGTACAGTTTTTTATACTAACTGGGGAAGTTTTAGGTTGCATATTTACTGTTTGAGACAAACTATTAGGTATTAATTTCGTATGATTGTTCATGTATATATTTGTCATACAATGGCGTTTGCTAGTTGATGGAGTTGGATCTGATGAATTATCATTATCAACGAAGGTAGATGGACGAACGTTCTCTGCAACATGTGAAGGAGACGGACTGGACCTTAAATTAATGGAGTGTGTGATTTTTTTCCCAGTTTCTAGTTTGTTGCATTTTCAGCATACTTTTTATCATCGAAAACCTCGACCATAACGTAGAAGGTTTTAATTTTGCTGAGAGTTCGGAGAAGTATATGCCAACATAACATTTTCTGAAAAACTATTTGCTTTTTTCTCTTCTCTCCACGCAATAAATTCGTCGTATATAGATATGTAGCGACTTTTTGACTTTTCCGGTAAAATGTTCTCCGAAGCATTTTGTGCAATTATACTGAGTTCCGGTGGTGTTAATTCAAAAAAAACCGGCCAAGTGCGAGTCGGACTCGCGCACCGAGGGTTCCGTACAAACCTGTAGTAAGTTTTAAATTATTAAAAAAAACTACTTACTAGATCTCGTTCAAACCAATTTTCGGTGGAAGTTTGCATGGTAATGTACATCATATATTTTTTTTAGTTTTATTATTCTCTTATTTTAGAAGTTACGGGGGGGGGGGGGACCAACATTTTACCACTTTGGAAGTGTCTCTCGCGCAAACTATTCAGTTTAGACAAAAATGATATTAGAAACCTCAATATCATTTTTGAAGACCTATCCATAGATACCCCACACGTATGGGTTTGATGAAAAAAAAATTTTTGAGTTTCAGTTCTAAGTATGGGGACCCCCAAAATTTATTGTTTTTTTTTCTATTTTTGTGTAAAAATCTTAATGCGGTTCACAGTATACATCTACTTACCAAGTTTCAACAGTATAGTTCTTATAGTTTCGGAAAAAAGTGGCTGTGACATACGGACGGACAGACAGACAGACAGACAGACAGACAGACAGACAGACATGACGAATCTATAAGGGTTCCGTTTTTGCCAAATTTGGCTACGGAACCCTAAAAACTAGGGTCGAAATTACTCATTTTGTGCAACAAACAACTAAACTCGCAAAGAAAATTTCTGAAAAATGGCGCCAACCGTAGAATATTTAGTTTTTTTTTTCTTCACCCATTCTGGTAGGCAAAGGGAACTATGCCCATACAGCCAAGTCTTCAGTTGATTTTTTTTATTGATATGAAATGAAAATGAAATTTAATGAGATGAAATGAAATGAAACCTAACCAAACTCATTCAATCAAATCATTAAATCTGATATTGAAACAAATTAGTAGCTTCTTTTCAGAAATATACGTATTTGCATGAATCATAAAAACTTCTACGATTTTTTTTAGTAAAAACTTCATGGTTGGTTTTTCTTTTTATTAGACATTATTTTGACAGTTGGGAAAGAGAACGCACGAGTTCGGGAAAGGTAAAAAAAAGCACGAGTATGTAATAGCCCACATCCCGAACGCTATACGTCCCTGCAATACGCCACTTTTTGAGCAACTGTATTAAAAAAATATTTACGAATACCTACTGCAAAATGGACTTCAAGCGAAATATCCGCTGAAAATGGACGCCTAGCCGAAAAGCTGTTTTAAGGTCGCCATCTTTCATCGAGTTGGTACCAAGTAGTACCCATGATAAGCACTGCGTCTATACATTGAATTGAATGTATATTAGCTGCTAGTCTTCTATGTCCATTTGCAAGTTTTTTTCATAAGTTAGCTGTCTATGGGTAAATCATAGTAAATATTATAAGTCTATGGGTAAATCTGTTGAAAATAATCTATAAAGTATGAATACAATGTACTAGTTTAAAAATTCATAGTTACATACCCGTTTTAAATAAATAATCACTTAAATATTTTTTGTTCTTTCCTTTAAATCTACCCACTCAAACCCACCCATAAAAATTGTACAGCCCCCCAAACTTATCTGACCCGGTGGCTAAAATCGGAATTAATTTATAGGGCTGGGGACATACTGCCAACGCTTAAAGCCATATTGGGGCTGATTCTGTATAAAACAATCTCTAAACTAAACTAAAATGGCAGCTTTAAATCTAGTTCTGTCCCTTTCCGTAGGGAGTATTATGAAAGGGTTAGCAATATTTGTAATGCTCTAATTTAAGTTTAGTTTAGAGATTGTGCACTACAGAATCAGCCCCATTGTTTCGGTTTCGTTGACTTTTGTGTTTTAGAACTATGATCCTTACTTTAGGAACGTCAAGGTACGTGACATCAAACTGTCATTTTGAGTAATATTGTTTAAGTATTGCTTTTTACTTTAGCAGTATGGCCCCTGTTTAGTTTTGTTTTTTTTTTATTATCCATTTAAACTAGCGACGCTAACATCGGGTCAGTTATGTTTGACGGACTATACATTACATTTCAAGCGTCAAAAAAAAAGTAATGAAGTGGGAGAAAAATGTAATAAAACTATTTTTTGCTTCACATAATATAATATATTGAGGTACTTCGTCATTATCGTTATTCTTTTAATATAATAGTTTTTTTTACTATAATTGGTATTACTTTATTTCAAAATGACGACCAAATACTAAGTGTCGCCATATTTACGCACGTGCAAAATGTCACTACAAGTGAATATTAATCTAGTATTGTACATAAGGTTTTTGTCATAATACTGGATACTTAAAATACTTGTTTCGTAATTTTATGAATGTATTGGCTGATATGTATTGACTATAGATATGAAGGGTGCGTTCCGAAATACACTGAGAGCACTGGAAGTCCCCAGTAAAGAGCACTGCCAGTGCTCGCAGTGCTTATAGCGGAACAACACACACAAAGTCTTCTTTGCTAGCCATCGACTGCACACAGCGTTCGGGCACTGAATGTAGGTAGGTAGGAGGTACATGGCCTTGTCTCACCCGCAGGGCGACTTCCTAAAAATGACAGCTACAATGTAACGATCGCAATCACCTGTGATTGGTTAGCATTCTTCCACTATTGGCCAAAATCCATTGATGCAGCAAAAATAGGTACCATAAATTCAGCCAATCAAAACAATTGAGACTGTAACAATGATTGATGCAGGTTTTACATAATCGCCCTGCCGTTGTCCAAGGTGACGCGATATACGACGCTATACAAAATGTTATGTCTTGTCTACGCGACAACGTAGATCACGTGAAGCGTCAGCTACTGTTTGATACTGTTGTATCGAGTCGCGGTGTCGCTTTTGTCGCTTACGTAAGACAACGGGTTAACTACCTATACTTCTTTACTAATATTATATAGAGGTAAGTATCTAAAGTTTGTGAAGTTGTAGGTAATCTGGAACTACTTTGCAACAAACAGTTCAGTAGAACTGATTTTGAAAATTCTGATACCAATAGAAAGCCACATTATTTGTGAGTGTCATAGGCTATATATTAACCTGAAAAATTAGGGAGTTCCCGTGGGATTTAAAAACTTATTTCACGCGGACGAAGTCGCGGGCACCTGCTAGTAACTTATAATACCACCGCGCCAGAGTGTAAGAATGTCTTTACAACTTACAGCGTATATTTGCAGCACATTTTGTGTCATTTAATGCAGTCTGGCAGAACTTAACGTTAGGTGTAACTTTGTAAACGCTTTCTAGAGCAAGCGAATACAGGCGGAGAAGAAAAGTCTAGTCTTTAGATACTAAACTTTATCTGCTTTGACATACAGTTGAAATTTGTGAAGTTGAAGTATGCTGAAAACAAACCACAGGCTGCGTTCAACGCGTCTGTGTCCTGGATTAAACGTAAACCACCGCTATGCGAAAGTAAATAAAGCTGAGTTTCACTTGTTATTCAGAAAGGCGCCGCGCCTCAACTCTGCCGGTTTGCCTTGCGCATTTCTGAAGTAAGGTTGTCGCTAGCGCCTTGTATCGTCTAATAGCAAATTCTGATTATATGAGTTTATTTGATACCAGCTACCGATTTGTCAAAATATTATGCGTATTAACTCAGAAGAACTATATCTGAAATATTTTTTTTTCTATTTGTTGTACATCATTTGCGTTATTCTTATATTTTTGTTGGGGTTTTAAGGTTATCTGAAGAGAAAGTTAAATTCAAATCTAGCGATAGTCCGTTAAAACTTTTACAGATTATATATGAAATGCATAGCAGACTTGTTGCCTTAGTAAAATTACACAAAATAATACCTAATTATGATATAATTTTAGTAGAACCTTAAAATTACAATAAAATACAATCTTAGCTAACTAAATCCCATTAAACATTCAATAAAACATGTATTATGACTCGACCCAATCAGTTTCGGTGATCATAGCCGCATTATCACCCGTCCCGGGCAAATATTCCATCTCCCACAAGGAGTTACCCAAAACCAGCGTCTCCCCTTCATTTAGCTGCACATTCAAAGTGAAACAAACATCTTCGCACGGCGACCTAGGTTTCAACTGTACGAACGTAGTCCCTTTCAGCTGAGACATTATCACAAGCCCTATATCCAGTTCCAAATACTTAAATCTATGGGTATCGTAGTTTTTTGAAAGCAATAACCAGTTGAAATGTGAGGGTGGGATATGAGGGGAAAGGAAATAAGGTCTTGGAGCGAGGATTCTAAAGGATTTAACGGCTCGGATATCGCAGTTCTGGAAATGCACGAACCAGCTTGGGATATCTGTGTTGGTTATTCGTGAGACAATTTCTTCTAAGTCCATCGGTTGTTTCCCCAAGCGGATGTTTGTGAGGGTACGACAGGGCACGGAGTCTCGTAGCCTGTCGTGGTTGGCTATGATGTTGGTCAGGTTGAGCTCCGATACGGACCAGTCGTAGTACGCGTCCGTGACGATCACGGGGGCTCCCCTCGAGAGGTGGTGGTTGAAAACTTCGTTATAATTCGTGTCTGATAAGCGGGCGATGGTTTCTGGAAAAACAATTTCCAATTGAGCTGATCGTCGACATTAATACAATAATTCTTTATTAGATGTCCAGCAGGCTTAGCATGCGCACAACGAGATATCTCGCGACGAGAGAGAGATGTTATCGTTGCCGTAACATGCACAAAATGCGGTAGGTAATATTACAAGACAAAAATAGTCGGCATGTAAGGGTTCGTAGAGAAAAATTACCACAGCTAAGAAACATTACTTTTATCTCTACTTTTGATGTAACGAGACAAGTAACCATAGAGGTATAATATTACCTCTATGCAAGTAACCACGTTAGCTACAAGTAGACAAATAGAGATAACTGGTAGACATAATTTTACTCGTTGTGCATGCGCATGCCCAGAGGTCTGATAAAACAGAGTCCAGTACATTAGCCGTATCGGCGTACAAATATTATTGACCGAGCGAAGCGAAGGTCTCTGAGTCTACTTGAGTGAATTGGCACTTGTCCGTCCGTCCGTCCGTCCGTCCGTCCGTCCGTCCGTCCGTCCGTCCGTCCGTCTGTCAGAGCCTTATAACTCCTGAATTACTGAATGTAATTACTTCAAATTTAAATATAATATGTAAACCAATGGCCTCCCGCCGAATATGGCTTAAAAAGTTATAAAAATCTTTATTTCAGGGGGGCTCTCATAGAAGCGAATATGCGGAGTAAAATATTTTTTATAGCGTTACATAGGGTTGCGGTATATCATTTTAAAGATAATGAGGAACAGAGTCCAAAAATTTTTTTTTTTAAATTTTGCCCCTAAAATTGACGAAATGGGAGGCTTTCAAAGTGGAGATTTTCTGACGTCCAAAGATGACCTCAGAACTCCCAATTTTCTGAAAGGCTGAGCCTGAAACTTGATTAATTATTTGAATTATATCCTGTACTTGAACAACAAATACTAAAATTAGATAAATATTATAAGGAAACGAAATTATTTAATTTTTAATGAGCTTCATTATTTTTAACAAACTTCACAATTATGTCAATAGATGGCGCTCTGTACAAGTTTATTCGTTTGTGCTTAAAAAGAAAAGGCTGAGCCTGAAACTTGATCACTTATTTGAATTATATCCTGTACTTGAACAACAAATACTAAAATTAGATAAATATTCTAAGGAAACGAAATTATTTAATTTTTAATGAGCTTCACTATTTTTAACAGAACTTCACAAAGATGGCGCTCTGTAAGTTTATGGATACCGCGAGGTCTCAGTTACTACTATTACCTATTCTGTGGTCTCAGTTCGGGGCGAACCACTAGTAAATAGGCAAGCGTGATTAAATTCAATTTAGTTAAAACTGGGCATGCTGAAGATTAGCCTGCAGTTTTAATTGCGTAGGCGAGAGTTTGCGCTTTAGCCCCGCAGTCAACGTGATTATAGTTAGCGCTAATCAAATACTAGTCTCTGAGCTGAAGTGCGAGTGCTAGTTTGCGCAGCTCTCACACAAACTGTCGAAGTCCGTTCAATAAAATTCCACTACAGCCCATTAACGTCCCACTGCTGGGCACAGGCCTCCACTCTCTTAAGAGAGAGGGAATTAGAACTTAGACCCACTACGCTGCTCCAATGCGGGTTGGCGGGCTTTAACGACTATTATCATGTTAGTGATAATAGCCGGGACCGACGGCTTAACGTACTCTCCGAGGCACGGGGGTGAAACACCGCCAACTTCCTAACTCCGGGCTAGTACTGAGAATTTCTAGTCAGAAAAACCCAATACTTTATCATGGCCCGACCCGGGACTCGAACTCGGGACCTCGTCGGCCGCAGTCGAGCATGCTAATTCCACTAGACCAACGAGGCAGTCAAGGAAAATAAAATATGCTATTGTCTTTGTGGTCAACTTCAGACACGACTAAATAATTGACGCGAGATAGAACGTATGGAAGGGGGCGAAACTTTTTACTTTTATCCACTTGTAGGGGATTAAAAAATCTTCAGGGTTATTGAGAATTACTGTGGAGGTAACAACAATCCCCAGACTAACTTAGTGCGAAAATCCATAGATTTAATATCATAAATGGTAAAGTGTCAGTCGGTCTGCTACGCTTTCACGGCACATCTGTTCAACCGATTTTGACAAAATTGGGTACAGAGATGGTTTGCATCCCGGGGGACATAGGCTACTTTTTATCCCGGAAAATTAGAGTTCCCGGGGTAATCCAAAATCTTTAATCCACCCGGACTAAGTCGCGGGCATCATCTAGTAAATGGTAAGTAAATTGATTAGGTATTTAAACTTACTAATAGCCTCGCAAGTAATACAGTCCGTGGGCGAAACCAGATCATTATCCATGTTCTGCGGCTGAGACCGTTCAATCAAACACTTGTTGTAATACAACGGGGTCCAGTCCCAAATAGGCAGCACTTTGATCAAGGCAATCCTTGTAATAGCCGCTGCGTGCCATTGAAAAGTATCCGTTTGACTCACAGTATAACCAATAGCTATAATCATCACAATTAGAAGCAACCCTCGAGTCCATCTCTTGATAGTCGCTTTACGTACAGCATTCGTCAAAGGGCGGCAGATCAAGTCCATTTCCTCGTCACTCATACCCGCCTCCTTGCAATATTCGTAAAAAGAACGCACTTCCGAATTGATTAACTCGAACTTCTCACGCTGGGACATGTTTGGCGCGTTTTTAACACTCATTTTTCAGTAGTATATTTATTTAAGACTTGTATTTAGCTCCACGTTATGCGAAACCTTAACAGCGATCGATATCTTGGTGTTGGGATTAGCTCGTGGAGTCGTGGCACTGCAGCGATGCAGGTACGAAATTCGCGCGCGCGCGTTCCAGCCTTTCCGGCTGCAGAGTAAAAATGGTACCACAGAGAATGCATAGAATGTTTCCAAAAATCGATATTTTATCAATCGACATTTCGAAACCAATTATATTTTAGGAAATTAATATAAATAACACATCGTTGTGAATAAGTATTTAAAACCACAAATAAAACCCAAAAATAATAAGAAATTGATATAGAAAAAAGTCGTAAATCAATAACTTTAATAAAATAATGGTTTTAGTTTTGAATGATAGTTTTTGAACAACATTTCTATTTCAAAAACCTAGCAACATTTTACAAAGAATTTATCCGCCATATTGAAAGTTCTAAAGTGGAAGTGGGTCAATCATAAATCTTAATTATCGTTGTATCTCTGTGTCAAATATTAGATAACAGAAAAGTGTTTCAAATATCATAAAAATATTAAATAAACTTTTATTTGTGTCTATAATAGTTGATAAAGGACATTTGGACTTTTTTGCAATACTTTTGACGAATACGTCACAGCGCCATGTTGTATTCCTGCGCTGATTGCAGGCACGAGAAATCTGCCAACCCGTTTATTTTTTGGGACTAAAGCCCGAGAATAAATCGAACTGCGATTTTGTACTCAAATATATTTTAATTTATATTTGTTGGCAAATGTCAAGCAACTTTAGTGAAATCGATGCATCCCTGTTGTCGCATTTCGAGTGCTAACTCCTAATTCAACTGCAGTTTTGTGCATCCGCGAAAGTTGAAAGGACTGTGTTGTAAAAGAAAGAAGTGATAATTAGCCAAAATTCCGGTCCCTACGCGCAGACGAGAAGGTGCCTACCCGCCGGGGCAGTCAGGCGAAGGAGATATGAACAACAAACGAAAAAATCGCCAAGGGCCGCCGAGGTAATGCCAGTTTATGTACACCAACTTTCAGTGAAGATGACATGTCTTTGTTATTCGGGCACGGTCTCGCACATTGCGAATCTCCAGCATCGGTGTTTTCACGTTGACATCGTTCTGATAGCGTGATCACAAAGGATTTGTAAACAATATTTAGGATCGGTTGTGATTTGGTGCGGTACGGTACGGCGCGCCGTTCGCCGCTCCGCGTTAGAGTACACTCTAATCTAGATGTTTGGCCTACTTTTGCTGTGTATTCTGACGATTAATATAGCCGCGTGCGAACAGCTGATCCCCGTGCTTGGACCGATACCAGCACCCAGTAGTTAATCTTTATCACTCATTTTCATCTAAACAATAGACACTATCAATTTTAATCTTAGTCCTAGCTCATTGATCTCCATACTTTTGACAGCTGTAATCTTTGAACATGCTCTGCTTTGAGGTTCTATTTTCTTGATTGTTAATTATTCATATCAGCATGCCTTTGGTCAGGTTCCATTACTGGGAAGTAAATTAACAGGTTGGCAACTCTCCAATTTCTTAATTAGTTATTTTTTTCTCATTAAACATTCCTTAGAAACGGCAATTTCTCTTTAGTATTTATCCAACTGCAGTCCATACAAATCCACATAAATAGTAATCCCGTTAAGAATCGTTAATCCTATTCTCTGCCAATTTTGATCTTATACATATTGTACTGCTAACGATACGATTTTAGAGGTAGCTGATGCTCACTTAGTCCAAGTGGAATTAGGTGCTTTTCCTGTGAGAACTTTTAATTTATTGAGCAATAAGTAGCAGTCCGTATCTGCAACACAAGTTATGTCCGTAACAAATTTGCCATAAACCAGCTAAGAACCAGCCATCTAACATGGTTAGACATACTTTTCAAAATCATTTTCCAATGTATGTTAGCGCATCACTTCAGAGCGCCTGGACTGATTCTGATGGAATTTTTTGTGTGTTTGAGTGAATTTTGGGATGGTTTATATTCACAATTGGACCCAGTAGGTGGCGCTGCAATCGGGTTATAGATTCAGGGCAGGACAACATCTGCCGGGCCCACTAGTTTGTAATATTACTTAGTAACTCTATTCTATATAATAAGTAATATTATTGGACATTCATTCATTACACATTGATAATAGTCAAACATCCTACTTAAATTGTTCAGCCAATCTTGATCTAATGTTTATGAAAACCTATTGACCATTTCTAGGATTTTGGATGCTGCAGCAGTTTATTAATTCGATTCTGAACAACAACTTTTAAATGAACCATACAACTTAAGAATAAACACTGAAAACTAAACCACATCATTCTCAGTATCCATACTAAGTATATATAATATATACTACTATATATAATATTATAAATGCAAAAGTGTGTCTGTCTGTATGTCTGCTACGCTTACACTGTCCATCTGTTTAACTGATTTTGATGAAATTTTGTACAGGGATAGGTTGTATCCTGGGGAAGGATATAGGCTTTTTATCCCAGAAAATTAAAGAGTTCCCGCAGGAATAAAAATATCTTAATCCACGCGAATGAAATCGCTTGCATCATCGAGTTTGGAATAAATGGAATTGAATAAGATCATCTTGCTGATGCTGCATGCAAAATTCTAACAGTTTGTTAATTGAAAAAATGTTAATTCAGATTTTTCTTGGGCTTGAACTTGATGACTTGTTTATTTTCACTTCATTCACTGGACATTTGCATTGTTTTTTTTACTTGACATTTTAACTGAAATGACCACCCACAACCTTGACTGACTTGTTGGTCTAGTGGTTAGCATGGTCAACTGCGGCCGACGAGGTCCCGGGTTCGAGTCCTGGGTTGGGCCATAGTAAAGTATTGGGTTTTTCTGTCTAGAAATTCTCAGTACTAGCCCGGAGTTAGGAAGTTGGTGGTGTTTCACCCCCGTGCCTCGGAGAGCACGTTAAGCCGTCGGTCCCGGTTATTATCACTAACATGATAATAGTCGTTAAAGCCCGCCAACCCGCATTGGAGCAGCGTGGTGGGTCTAAGCTCTAATTCCCACTCTCCTATGAGAGTGGACGCCTGTGCCCAGCAGTGGGACTTTAATGGGCTGTAGTTGTGACCACCCACAAATAGTTTGTTCGTGAAGATGCATTGCATATTATAGTATCAAGTGTGTCAGGTACTCACCAGAGAAATCAATGCATGAACTGATCACAAACAAGTGGTCTTTAGGTGGTCTTTAAGTTATGTAAATAGATAAATACACAAATTGACGATTGTTTTTCATGACTATTAAGTAATTTATTTACCTATTTTATGATATTTTGTAAATTGTTATTTTGATCTTGTTTGAACGTTTAAATTTATTTTAATTTTTATACGACTGCCTGAAAAAAGGAGTATATATATTGTTTTCAGGGTTCATGTATGTATGTATGTGAGTTTGTATATTCCACCATAACTTCTATACGCCTGAACGATTTTGATGTATGAGGTATCATTAGAATCCTAAGCTTATTCCGGGTGACATAGGTTAGTAAAATTTTAAAAAAAAAATGATAGGGTGACCATGGTCCCGCATCAAAGACTAAAGTTGAATTTTTTTTTCCAAAATGAGATTAACTAACTATATTGTCATCATCAAGAAAATGATGAGTAGATTCCAAAAATATATAAGACTATATTTCAATATCCAGTGATTCACAAAAAAATATCATTTACTTAACTATGGCAGTCGTATTTTTTTATTCTTTGAGTTATATTCATTTGTTATACCTACTTAAGTAATTTTATGATCTTGTCTCATGTTTTTTTTTGTTGTAAGTAATCATATTTGAGTTACTTAACTTTATATGACATTCGGAAGAGCTTTATACAAGCCAAAATCGAAATAAATAAATAAATGAATATGAAAAGTCTTATCTTAAGGTACACAGCCAAGGACATTTCCCGGAGGATCTGTTAACCGACTTCCAAAAAAGCAGGAGGTTCTCAATTTGGCGAGTTTTTTTTGGTACACTGCATAATCATATGCCTTATGTTCTGGTTGACCAATCTGCCCCCCAATTACGTAAGAATTGTCGATGAAACGTTAAAGATTTTCGTCAAAGTAAAATAAACTATGACTGCATTGAATATAGCTCAATTTCGTCTGCCCATTCTTATACGTTTAGGGTATCGTACATACCTAAACGTATAAGAATGGGCAGACGAAATTGAGCTCTAAATCAATGCTTTGCGACCCCTGCGTTTAAATTTGTGACATTTTGGTATGTTTTCAAGTTCTCCTAATATTATACAAGTTGAATTATGCAATCAATCAAATCAAACCATCCACCGGGACAAAAGTTTGCTAAGTCCTTTACTGTTTGTTATTTGAAATTTAGCTAATTAAAAAAATTTAGATTTACAAAATCTTGATAATCAAGCAACAATAAGCTTAATTCTTATTGTTCCTTGATTAGAAATCTTTGTGGTACAACACGCAGCTTGCGATTTGCAACACCAGCACACCACACCACACAAATCTTTCAAATAACTCTCAACGTACATTTCTCTCCGACACCGGAGCATACTCATTTTCAGGAATTTTTTTAGGGTTCCATACCCAAATGTTTAAACGGGAACCCTTATGCTGCAATGGAAGTCAGAATGTCTGTCTGGCAGTCATGGTTGCTTATTTCAGTAATCACTATGATGATCGGTAGTCAGCTTGAAACGCAGAAAGGTAGGTTTGCCCATTATTCTCACATAATCAGATGTGATATAACTGGCTTGCATATTAGAGGTGGTTAATATAACACGTAACGCAATATGATAGCGCGTTATTGTTCCATAACGGGATAACATGTTATGTGAGGAGCCGCCATGACGCTACGGCGTTATGAATATCACGCGATCGCGCGCGGCGCCTCGTAGCACTTGTAACGGCGCCCGCCTGCCGGTAGCGCGCTGCCGCTGGCCGACGCGATGGTTAGTCTCGCGTAACGCGCTGTTGTGAGTGACCGTTAGAGGTGGGCGTTATAACGAATAGCTGAAAATATAACACGTTTTTTAAAACTAACACTAACACGTTAGTTAAAAAAAGTCAATTATTTTTTGACTGCTATTTTAATCATATTGATTGCTGGTTTTTCAACTTTTAATTTTTAATACGTCTAGCATTCATTGCAATCAGAGCCATCTCGAGCAATTCTATGATATTATTAAGAACTAAGAAGTAAGAGCCTAAAGACAAGTCAATAGTCAAGAGACTGTATCTAAATGGTTTTAGTAGCGGCCTAAAGATGTCGCATGGCATGCAGTTTTTATCGTCAACTTAAACAAGTAGAGTCTCTACAATATAATTTAATTATGCGCCTAAATCGTGTTTAGTTGAAAAACAGTTCTAACTATGAAGAAAGACTATTTCAGTTTAGTATTTTGATATCAGAGGCCAGAGCCATCTATCTAGTCTTAAGCAATACTTTGGCAGTTTTGAATCGAAATGTTTTACCACTTCACCAACAGATGTCGCATAAAATAACGTGATGCAACATTTCGGCCAATAATAACATCATAAACGCAAAAGGACTGAGTTCCTAAACAGATCTTTATTCCAGAACAATAAGGTTGAATTTGTTTTGCGTCTTATTGAGATTATTAACGAAACTAACTGCTTAATTGCTACTTGCTATTTCGTTTAATTTAATAATTTTATAAATTAAAATTATTTATTTCAGTTACGTTTTTTCCGCGTTGGCGAAAACATTGCCGATTGTCGTTACTTGACTGTTCGCGAATTCCAGAAATTATCAATTATTTTGACATGCGACGTTGAAAATCAATGAACTTTTAAGTATGTACTTCATCGATTTACCAACTAAGGATACAACATTACCTACAAATTAATACTCAAAAAGCGTCCACAATCGCATAAACAAACACAGCTATAGATAATAGACAAAGAGACACCAAACGGTTCACAAAAACCAACCATATAGCTTTATATTTAGGGTTCAATTTTGTAATAACAATTCGACACATACGACATTTTGTCGCCTAGTGTACTCATGCGCGACTGAGGCAAAAATTGTTCATTGTGCACAATTTGACCGTGCCGTTTTTTGCGTTTCGATGGTGCGTCTAAGGTATTGGTAAGTCAATGATGTACTTACGCCTGAATATTAACATTATTCATTAAAATAATTTGAATATATATTACGATTAACTAACTGATGTCCGCGACTTCGTTCGTTCGTTTTAAGTTTTTTTTTTTAATTACTGTGGTAACTTCTTAATTTTCCGGGATATAAAGTTCTAACCTGCCTGTCGTTCCCCGAGACAAAACCTACATCTGTACCTACCAAATTTCTTCAAAATCGGTTGGAAGATGGGCCAGCACAACAAACCAACGAACTCACATTCGCATTATAATAATATAATATAGTAATTAATATTATTAAGTACGTACTAGTTAGGACTTAGGATTTAGAATTACAAACAAGATTCGGTAATTCAGTTGAAAATGTTAGTATTCAGACAGTCCTAAGCCTGAAAAGTACGAAGGAAAGTTCATTGAAATAGTCGAAATAGTCAATATCTCAATAACTGTTATGTTATTAATTTGAGCAAACAACGAAAAACGAAAATAGCAAATAAGCAATTAAGCAGTTATTGAAAGTGACTATTGAAAAAAAGTATAACAAAAAAGTCTGCTTATCGTTTTAAGCCGTTATGCCCACCTCTAGTGACCGTCATTTTTGCGTGTTACGAAATTTAGCGCGCTACGAAATTTAGCGTGCTGCAAGACATATCGCGCCTGCCGGCCGCCCACACGTTTTCTTATAACAAGCGCGTTATAACATAGCGTATTTAAAAGCATGTTAAAAATTTATAGTTTATAGTCCGTAGCTTGTTATGGATTTATAACAGTTTTGAACAACTCTATAATACATATGGCGCTAGACTGGTAGCGCCTGGCAAACAATTCGAACATCCTATGAGTATGGAACCCTAATTAATTATCGATTTTTGGATTGTTTCTATACTTGCGCTGCGAGACCTTGCTTCTTGCCAAATTTCATGATTCTTTGTCAACGAGAAGCACCCTATAGGTTTTGATTTATTGGCGAGTGTCAAAATATGCGGCATAAACGGTCGTATCTTTTGATTGTGTTGACTTAAAAGCTTGATTTTATTACAGCTCTATGGGACCGTAGACCTTAGCTTTTGATATTAATTTCAACTTGATACCTCCACGTGTTCCCGAGAAAAAGGTGATTGACAGACAGACAGACGGACAACGAAGTCTATAAGGGTTCCTTTTATTCTCTTGAGGTACGGAACCCTAAAAAGGGAGTGTAGTCTAAACCAAAATCGAACAAAAGTTCACTTCCGTGTCCGATTGCTATTAAGGCGATGAAAATAACGGTTGACGGTTCGTAGTGTAGTATTTTTAGAAGCTAGTAGGGCTTTAATGATAAAAAATTTAGCTTTTCGTAAGGTATTATGGTTGAAAGTGAAAACCAAGTTCCTCATTACGTTTTTTTATCCCACTACAAGTTAACTCTTGACTGCGACCTCACCTGATGGTAAGTTATGATGCAGTCTAAGATTGTAACAGGGTAACCTGTTAAGAGTATGACAGTTATATTAAATCCATACCCCTAGTCGGTTTCTACCGCCAAGCGATTTCGCTAAATCGCTTGGCTCGGAGAGCACTAAAGCCGTCGGCCCTGCGCCTGATCTCTCTCCGGTCTTGTCGTATTATCCGTCCCATCGGGCTATGAGAGTAAAGGAACAGAGAGTGCACCTGTGTATGCGTACACATTGTGCACTATAAATCTCCCGCGCACATGACTAATATCTCTGGAGATAGGCCGCCGTGGCTGAAATTCGGTCGGAAATCGGGAGGACATTATTAGAGAATCGAACTCCACATCCGCAGTGGCTGACATGCTAATCACTAAACCAACGGGTTCTAGGAGACGTTTTTGTGTGTTCACGGCAATGATATTTATAATTTATAGACAAGGTCATAGGATTCTTGCTTAACACATCCATACTACTTAATATTATAAATGCGAAAGTGTGTCTGACTGCTTCGCTTTATCGGCCCATCCATAGTATGGAGGTAGATTACCTACATATACGGGGATAAAAGGTAGCCCTAGCCGGGATGTATACCGGGTAAGGACATGGGCTACTTTTTATCCCCAACAGTTTCCCCGGGATTTAAAAAAAACTTAAGCCACTAAACCGCGGGCATCATCTAGTGTCGTATATTTTGAGAGCGAGAGCACACGTACAGATCAGACCTTGCACATTACAAAAAAATTAAATATTCACGAATACCTAATTAGCATTATTTTCCATTGAAGCGCAAAACCCGCGGTCGGTGCCACTGCGAGTATTGTAATTATTTCTGGTCTATTTCCACTGACTTCTATACAAGAACTTACAAGTACCTACTTCAAATGCACTGTTCTTAGTACCGTATTAATAAACCGATCTCAGCTAAGCACCAGAGGCCCAATTGTCGTAAGCAAATCGTAATCATTTGACAGCTTATAAAACGTAAATTACTCGAACTGTTTTAGGAGTTCATACATGCTTTTTGACGTGCAGGCATCTATGAACTCCTTAAACAGGTCGAATTATACGTTTGACAAACGATTTACGATTTCCTTACGCATTCGGGGGGGGGGGGGGCAGGTTCTCAAGTATCGGTTTGAAATTGAAAATGTTTATTTCATGTAGGACAATTAGTGCCACTTTTTCATTCCGACATCTTCAACAATCATCGTCATATTTCAACCAATTTACACAAAACATTAATGAATTATACACATAAACCTACCTCTTGAATCACTCCGTCCATTGGTGAAAACCGTATGAAAATCGGTTCGGTAGTTTTTGAGTTTATCGCGTTCAGATATATAGACTTTGTTTTATAATATGTAGTGATGTGAGATGTCTAATAGTGGTCAAGAACTTTGGTCAAGATGTATCAAACTACCGGAGAATAAATTACTTATCTCTGATTATTCCATTGGTTGTTGGAATTTTATACTTTTTAAACCCAGAAAATCAAGTCTCACAGGTATTAAAAAAACCAAAACTTAGATTAGCCATAAAAAAACGTAAGTCATATAAAAGTTTTCCACCTAGTTTTTATTTTTAAGATATATTTGTGAAGATTACGCGTAGTAGTAATATGCGACGTTATTGCTAAACAGGCTTTCAGATTATTTATATCGTAATTATTATACATCCTTGTATGTTTTCATGACAAAAGTAGTCTCGACTCAAAAATCAAAATATTGAAAGAATCCTTGAGTGTGTGTCTACTCTCTAGGCAAGCGCGCTGCAACCCAGACTTTACCATTGCTTTCCAAAAATCATCATGTCCGTCAAGTTCAAGTCTATCTTGCTATAAAAAGCTATATACTCAAAAAG
Organism: Erebia ligea; assembly: GCA_917051295.2. Classification (NCBI taxonomy): domain Eukaryota; kingdom Metazoa; phylum Arthropoda; class Insecta; order Lepidoptera; family Nymphalidae; genus Erebia; species Erebia ligea. The sequence continues at coordinate 17,875,527 of OU785228.1, forward strand.
GGGAAAGCGGACGAGGCTCCCTTAACCTTATTAGAGTCTGAAATAATTTATTTCACAGGGTGATTTAATAGGATCATGGGAATGTTCTTCAAGGCAAGATCGAAATCTTACTGTAGCAGTAAAGTTATTGACTGTTCACAAAAAAGCAACAAACAATCAATGTCTACTCGTCAATAAAATAATGGTCCATGCAAATAGGGATTTGGGGATCTATAGTCGATAAAACGTGCTTGCAGCTAGTCGTAATGGAAAGGATGGCCATAATCATTGTTCATGATGACCAGCCAGTAAATAGGTACCATTCGTAACTAATGGCTTCGTGCCCAGTCCCTACTAAAGTTAATGTGTTGTCCCACAGATCTCCCCGAGGCCGTGTCGTAGCAGAGGGTGTATACAACAACGCGCACTTTATGCACGCGGCCACCGCGCACGTAGGCGACATTGTACAGGTGCTCACACAGTCGGGCAACCTGTGGGAAGGCGTCTTTAGGACTTTCAGTGCCCAGTTTGAGGTGAGGCCATGTAGTTATTTCATGCACGAGCAATATCGTGTAGGTGCTTACTGCTTACACAGTCGGACAGCCTGTCGGAAGGCGTCTTTAGGACTATCAGTGCCCAGTTTGAGGGGAGGCCATGTAGTTATTTCATGCACGAGCAATATCGTGTAGGTGCTTACTGCTTACACAGTCAGACAGCCTGTCGGAAGGCGTCTTTAGGACTTTCAGTGCCCAGTTTGAGGTGAGGCCATGTATTTCATGCACGGGCGACATCGTGTAGGTGCTCACACAGTCGGGCAACCTGTGGGAAGGCGTCTTTAGGACTTTCAGTGCCCAGTTTGAGGTGAGGCCATGTATTTCATACACGGGCGATATCTTGCAGGTGCTCACGTTCGGGCAAACTGTGGGAAGGCATCTTTAAAACTATCAGTGCCCCAGGAGGTTTGAGGAGAGGCTTATGTTTTTTATGCACTCTTTGATATTTCGGGATAAAAAGTAGTCTATGGTTCCATCCCTTTACCTTTCGCCAAAATATGTTAAACAACTGTGAAAGCGTAACAAACAGATAGATAGAAGGACATATTATAATCTCACCAACTTATCTGGCCCAGTGGCCAAAATTTGAACTAATTTTTATGACTGTTAGTTTTGTGTTTTTATTTTATTTTTAATATTTATTAGGAAAGCTAACTGTGATTATAGCTACTTTGTAACCGGGTCAGATAAGTTTATGGGACTTTTCACAAATTACAATTATCAAAAGCTAGGACTAAAACTTATGGTACTAGTACTATACAGTTTGAGGGAGCACTACTGTACAATGGCTTACGAAATGAAATTGTTAATGAAAAATGTTTTATTAAATTCAAAAAAAAAATTACTCAAACATTTCCAAAGTGAAATTTGATAATAAGATTAGTTTGTAGAAAGAAATTAGTATAAGGTCACCTTTTTACTGTCTAAGCATAGTTTAAGTGTTATTATTGTTCTCATATAAGTGAACTTTTGTTCTTCCTTGAGAAATAAATATCTTTAAACCTAACCTATACACGCTTTCGCTAGTAGTGTTGGATTCTGTAGTCAGTGCAATGGCTTATGGCATCGTAAAGAATTAAGTAGGTACTAATTGCAAATGTCTGATAGTCTAAGATCCCTGTATAAAACGACCTTAAGGTAGTTTTATACTGGGATCCTATACTATGAAGCGTGATACCTACACCGGTAGCAGGCGGTTCAGTGTCATTCGAATCATACACGGCATGATTCATGTGTACAATGATAATAATATTATGAAGGTACATCACAATATTATAGGAGATAATTGCATTTTTGGTAACCATCGCCTGAAAGGCTGATTCAGTGTTAGGTGGATGTAGAGCTCTCCACTGATCACAAAAGTTGCAGTCTGCCTGCATGTGGATGGGCCTTTCGCTAGATATGGCCGTTCAAAGACGGTTTATTGTAAAACGGTAAAACAATTTAACAGCAATCAACGGGACGACATAATAATTGCTAATATTTTTTTACAGGAACGCATAGTAAGTATAGCTTATAACGTCTTCGAGAAGTGATCTAGTAAAAGGCCCATCCACATGCGTCAGTTTTTATTCTGTTTACATAGGTACTGCGCATACTTTAATACTGTACAAGAATCAGCTTTTCTAATTATCGTTCATTTTTGGTAACAATAAACCGTCTTTGAACGGCCATATCTAGCGAAAGGCTCATCATCAAGGCAACTTTTGTGATGAGTGGAGAGCTCTACATCCACCTAACACTGAATCAGCCTTTCTGGCGATGGTTACCAAAAGTGCAGTTATCTACAATATATGAATCGGGAAAATCAACTCTGTTTAGAATTTTACAATACATTTTTGCTCGTAAAGTTTTCCTTATTTCACCTAAAAATATTACCGTTATTATCCTCCAATTCAGGAGTGCGCGTATATAGATGGCATGATTCATGTGTGCAAAGATAATGATAAATATGAAGGTACATCACAATATATGTATATCAGTCATAAGATAATAGGGATAGTCATCTCGGTTTAGAATTTTACAATACATTTTTGCTCGTAAAGTTTTCCTTATTTCACCTAAAAATATTACCGTTATTATCCTGCTATTCAGGAGTACACATATACATGGCATGATTCATGTGTACAATGATAATGATAAATATGAAGGTACATCACAATATATGTATATCAGTCGTAAGATAATAGGGATAGTCATCTCGGTTGAGAATTTTACAATACATTTTTGCTCGTAAAGTTTTCCTTATTTCACCTAAAAATATTACCGTTATTATCCTGCTATTCAGGAGTACACATATACATGGCATGATTCATGTGTACAATAATAATGATAAATATGAAGGTACATCACAATATATGTATATCAGTCGTAAGATAATAGGGATAGTCATCTCGGTTTAGAATTTTTCAATACATTTGCTCGTAAAGTTTTCCTTATTTCACCTAAAAATATTACCGTTATTATCCTCCTATTCAGAAGTGCGCGTATATACATGGCATGATTCATGTGTACAATGATAATAATATTATGAAGGTACATCACAATATATTACTTATGTATATCAGTCGTAAGATAATAGGGAAAGTCATCTCGGTTTAGAATTTTTCAATAGTATGGTTAATAATTGTTATCTCTACTTAATATTTTATTTCTCGTCGTAAGTTCGTAACTCGAAAACGAAATTTCTTATGAAATATTTTTCCGACAATGCGGTTCAATCATAGAAAAGTAACAAAGTGGGTAATCTAATAGTTGCACGAGTGGAGTGAACTTGTATGCAGCCGAGTTATCCGCGATGCCTCTGCTGCCAAAAGTGGGTCGGATCAATACACGCATTTTGATACCCGCTCTCTACCTATTTCTTCACGTTTTTAGGGTTCCGTACCCAATAGGTTACGAGATAATAGAGGGACGAGAGACCTAGTTCCGACAACGCATTTAGATCTATTGCGATTTTAAGCAACGTTGACCCAAGTCGATAACTGGCACCTCGCGTGCTTCCTCTAACAACTGAAAAAAAAAAACAAATCAGTTCAGAAACCACGGACAAATCATTGTACATACATTAAGAAAAAAAGATATGCGCCGAATTGATAATCTCCTCCATTTTTGGAAGTCAAATTAATGAACTTGAAGTTTAATTTGCTATAATCCGCCACAGTAGACAAATCTATATGGTACATTGTGTATCTTACTATCTTGCACTTGCAGCTTGCGACTCGACAAAACACGATTGTAAAGTGAATCTTGCAAACTTTACAATCGTGCATTGTCAAGTCAACATCTCCTGAAGATGCTCCGGTGTCAGAGTGGAACGTACGTTGAGAATAATTTGGAAGATTTATGTGGTGTGGTGTTGTGACGGTGCGAATTGCTGGCTTACTGGGCGGTGAATTTCGCAAGCTGCAAGTGCAAGATACACACTGTACCACATAGATTTGTCTACTGTGGCGGATTATAGCGAATTAAACTTCTAGTTCAATAATTATCATGGACTTCCGCCTGCTTCTATTCAATTTTTGGAAGTTGTGCCGTGGCTAGTTACCAACCTGCCGGCAAAGACGTACCGCCAAGCGATTTAGCGTTCCGGTACGATGCCGTGTAGAAACCGACTAGGGGTATGGGTTTAATATAACTGCCATACCCCTAACAGGTTAGCCCGCTACCATCTAAGACTGCATCATCACTTACCATCAGGTGAGATCGCAGTCAAGGGCTAACTTGTAGTGGAATTAAAAATAAAATTTTTGGAAGTCTGTTAAAAAAGCGCGTACCTATCGCATGATCTCCCAACCTTTCCGCGCACGCCACTGCTCGATGAACGATAAACTCCGTGACAATCGTTTCAACATCCCCGACATTGTAATTTTTCATCGATAACGCTATCTGCACTGTAATAGCCACTGTTCCGGACCTATGAAGTATAATACTTTCCTCCTAATTCATTACTCATATTAGGGCAAAAACACACTATGGACAGTGGACACGCTTAGTCTGTTTTTATAATTGATAGGTACCCATATCATGGAGACGCATCATACTAATATTATAAATGCGAAAGTGTGTTTTGTTTGTTGGTTTGTCCTTTCAATCACGCCGCAACGGAGTATCGGATCGACGTGATTTTTGGCATGGGTATAGTTGAGGACCTGGAGAGTGACATAGGCTACTTTTTATCCCGGAAAATTAAGGAGTTCCCGCGGGAATCAAAAAAACTTAAACCACGCGGACGAAGTCGCGGGCATCAGCTAGTAAAAAATAACTAGTCCGCCATATTGGATTTAGAATGACGTCACTTGGCTAACCCATGTATTGTCATCCAAACTAAACGTGTATGCAAAATTTCAGCTCAATCTATTAGGGATAACTGTTTTAAAATTGAGGTGCAAGATTTCACCTAAACAAAGTTAAATAAAAGCTTGTAACAAAATTATGCTAGCGAGTTTGTCCGCGAGAATTATTAAATTTTCCGGGATAAAAAGTAAGCCCGTCTTCCCCGGGATGCACCATGCAACCTATCTCTGTTCCAAATTTCATTAAAATCAGGTGAAAAGATGGGCCGTGAAAATTTAACAGACAGACAGACACACATTCGCATTTATAATATTAGTATGGATATGGATGACGTCATATATAATTTTATTTCGAAGTGAGCACTTCATCAGGCGGTCCGGTTATATTATGCTCTCAGCTGTAGTTAAGTTCTAGGAATCCGACTGGATATAAAAAAACAATACTCAACTTTGTATCCAATTGCATATGGTCCAAATTACAGTAACGATTCAGATGATTATCCGAATGCATCTACATTCTACAATGTAATGTACTGTTTTCCGAAGCACCTAGAATTAGCCTAATGCATTTTGTACGACTGCGATCCAGTTTAAGTCTATTATTTTATTCGGCTACTAGGGCCAATTTTGGAGAATTTAAAAATAAAGCCCTTGTTTGTATTAAAATAATAAGGGCCGCACAAGGACTTTTAAACTGATTTAGTAAAATTTTGTAATGCTGCCCTTTTTTAGCAAATGCATATTATAGTTGCCAAAAAGGGACAGCATTAAAATATTTAACTAAATCAATTTAAGAGTCCTTGTGCAAGTGGGCCTAAGAATTTTGTTACAAGAAACTTGAACGTGACTTTGAGTGGCATTAGTTAGGTCCTCGAAAGGTTTGGTTTATGAGTGGCGAACAAAAAACCGTCAAAAGGATGTTATTATAATTATAACAGAAACCACTTTTGTTTGACTTTTATTATGAGGTTTGGGATTGCATTTTTTACTAAAGGTATGGCCAAACTACGAGCGATATATCATATGTTTAACTATTTATTGAAGTGAAAACTTCTTTAGCCGCGTTGCGCACTTTTCGGTAGGGGGTAAACTTGTGGATTCGCGTCACCGACACTTGCTCGCGAACACCGGCATGCTCGCGTTGTTACGAAGACAAAAGGTCTTAAATATAAATATACTACATTCGTTATTAAACTTTACTCCCTTAGTTTTAAGGTACGAGTATATAAGAGATATATTTTTTTTAATTATTTTAACTATTCGTTTTCACTTCTATCGGCAGTCCCTATGACTGTCAATTTTTTTTTTACTATATTATGCCCGCGAAGTAACTTTGTCCGCCCTTTTCGTTTTGTTATAATTCCCGTGGGAATTCCTTATCGGGATAAAATGTGTCCTATGTCCGTCCTTCTGGATACAAGCTATATTAGAGCTAATCAAATGTTAAGCCCTGGAAAACTTGACACGCATACTTTCACTTGGGCTTTGACATTTTTATTAATATTGGTTTCAAATTTCCAAGTTTAATCACACAACAATAATGAGCTAATTACCTGATTATTGTACGCTAATACTTATAACTTGTTAGTTGTTCCAAAGAACTATAATAAGTTTTAATCGTTCTGAATGTTATTCGTGTTTTTACGACGGCCGCTAAATAATAGCTTAGGAAATTGAAAGTCTAGACTAAGATTAATTTGCCATGTTCTGTAAGAGAATGCAATATCCTTAATGGTATGTAAACAGAAAGTAGGCTTCTGTAATTTATATCTGAGGAATTAAATGTATGAAAGACTTGATGATGTTAGGTACTTCATCCGCGTGGATGTCGTTTTTTTTTATTTCGTGAGAACTTTTTAATTTTTCGGAATAAAGAGTAGTCTATGTCACTCTAGGTGATAGCTTAGTAGTAAAGACACCCGACCTTCTGTACGGGGTCGCGGGTTCGATCCCCTGCCACGCAACTCCAACTTTTCGAAGTTATGTGCGTTTTAAGAAGTTAAATGGGTACTTATCACTTGCTTCAAACGGTGAAGGAAAACATTGTGAGTTCCTCATAATGTACTCGAAGGTGTGTGAAGTCTGACAACCTGCACTTGGTCAGTGTGGTGGACTATGGTCAAACCCTTCTCATTCCGATAGGAGACTCGTGCTCAGTAGTGAGCGGGCAATGGGATAAGAGAGAGGGAGATGTCACTCTCCAGTTCATTAACTACGAGTATATCCATGCAAAAATCACGTCCACCCGTATCTCCGTTGCGGCGTGAGACGTAAGTAAAGGACAAACTAACACACAAAAACGTTTTCGCATATATAATGCGAACGCGAATTCGCTTATTCCAATGGGTAGTGACTTTGGTAGTAATTGGTAGTGAGTGTACTTTGGCAAGTTTACTTTTGCTAAAGCAACGCGACGCGAGGACTCGAAAATTATTGTAAAATTAGAAAATACTCCTGCCTGATTCGAATCTTGGTCCACCGATTTCTAAGATCGTACCGATCGCTACTGCGCCGTGAGGTCGATTGCCCTAAATTGCTTCTTTTTCAATTTTCAGCGTACCTTCGTCACCTATTGATAATATTACGCTAACAAGTCAATAACCTTTCTTTTTTATTCGTTTGCAATTTCGTAAGTATTTTATCTAGAATCAAGATAATAAATTACTGTCTGTCTGGTGTAATATTGCCAATCAAATGAATATCTATAGTACATTACTGCAGCGGCCATCAAAACAGGCATTGAAGGACGAACGTGTAAATGTGGGCCGAGGCGAAGCCGAGGCACACATACGTAAGTCCATCAATGCCTAGTTGTGGCCAAGGCTTGTATAGTGCTTTTCTCAAATAATGCGCGGAAATTAAAACTAAGTGTTCATCACACTCATTGACTTCACTTGAACTCATTTTGTCAAAAACATTTCAAAATCAATGACGAACAACGAACAACAATAATTTTACCCGCGTCAAAGTGTTCATTTGTTTTTTTTTTTCAATAAAGAGCTTTCTATTTGCAAGCTAGTTCAAAATTTAAATAAAACCTTTGATAAGTTACCTCCTTGGTTGCCATGTTTCGGAGTAAAAGATCGTTCCACTTTTAAACTACACGACAGATATGAATTTAGTATGTAATTTATTTGGCCGCTAAACCACGACAGATATGGATTTTCATACAACTTTAGAAGGCCGCTGCTCGCATGTATTCGGCCAGTACAGCAATTTCGATTTATCTCGAAGAAGGTTGTCAAAATAATGCTCAAATTTCCAAGCATGTTTGAGAAAAAGAAATATAATCCGGCAATGGGTTGATAAGATGAGCATAATATTATTTGTCTCCTTCTGAAATGTGCATTTTGATCGTTGAGTTTTTTTAAGTATCCCATAACATTTTTGGACCTATAAGGCCTCGACAGGCGCCTCGTCCTTTTAAAATCACTTGGGAAGTCCTCGGCTTCTCCAATATTACTTAGCCGTGTTTTTTCAGCGTGGTGGACTATGGCCAAACCCTTCTCATTCCGAGGGTAGACGGAAAAAAGTAAAAAAAAGTAAAGTCAGAAGGTCATTCGTGGATGAGCATTCTTTTCTATAACAAAATTCCACAACCTATTTTAAACTTGCCTATACACAAATTTAAGACATCCATTAAAAGTATCCTGAAAAAAGCTTATTATACTGTTGAAGATTATGTAAATGATAGAGGAGCATGGATTTGATCGGTCCAGCAATGCTAAGGACAGCGGGTACTTAATATGTACACATTGATATTGAATTATTTAAAAAGAGCAACCACTGAGTTTCTTGCTGGTTCTTCTCGGTAGGAATGGCATTCCGAACTGGTAGATTCACTTGACGATTCAAAAGTACTTGTAAAAGTTTATTTGAATAAAAAAACATTTTATTTTTCGGAACGAAGTTCCTTATTTTTTTTTTTGAAGTAGTGAGCGTTGGGTTGATAAGAAAGAAGCACGATTCAAAATTTGACCCGCTGCAAGTGGCACCAAGCCCTTACGGGTCGACAAACGTCCTATGGCCCCGTAGAGCAACGTACTCGTTACCCGCTAGACGTTACACTAAACTTTTTTGTATAACACGTCTGGAGTACGAATACCCGTATTTTACGTGTCTTTTATCACGTTCTTTTTATCACTAAATCAATGCAAAAAGGTCTGAACGATCTCTGAAGTTAGAATATCAGATTTGTCTTTGTACTAAATTCCTGCGGTTTTTGTTTGCAACGGATTTCATCTAACAAATACATACTAATACTATAAATGCGAAAGTATGTCTGTCTATGCGTCTGCCTGTCTGTCTGCTACGCTTTCCCGGCCCATCTTTTCCACTGACTTTGACGAAAATTGGTACAGAGGTAGGTTGCATCTTGCACTTTTAACCCGGAAAATTAACTAGTTGCCGCGGGAATAAAATAAACTTTAATCCACGCGGAAGAAGTCGCGGGCTTCATCTTGTTAGAAATAATGTATGTTGTTTATATTGTAAAACTCCAAAATCATAAATATATCACCTTATGTTAAAAAAATGGTGTGTCAGCTCCGACGCACGACTGGAGTTAACTCTTTACGAACGATTATAAAATACATAAAATAGTAAATTAGGGTAAATGAACGCATTCTTTACATTACTGAAAGCATGCTTGATACATTTATTTATATTAATTATATAATTTATATTCATCAAAATACATTTAATAGTCATGGAAACATACACGTACATAACGTAATGGAAAAAGTTTTATTTTACTCCCCATAAATTTTCATACCCCGGACTTATGAAAATCGACTAAAGGAGGTAAACTCCAAAAATGCAGAAACATTGGCAAAATTAAGCATTTCAACTTTGAAGAGAAATTCATAATTTTTTTAATTAGTTGCAGCAAAATACATCTTCATCCAGAAAAATCTAAGTCAATAATTGAGAAAGTAATTTTTTTCTCAAGGACTCAATTATGAGTTGAACCCGAGGGTTGGCAAACTAATACGTCTAAAATATTAAAAACTAGTTTAAAATTACAGGTTTAAATGTCTATCTCATTCATAATGCGAAAAATGATACTATGTTTTGTTATGTCTAATGTATTATAGTTAGTGATTGTATATATCAAAATCATACTAATATTATAAATGCGAAAGTGTGTTTGTTTGTTGGTTTGTTGGTTTATCCTTCAATCACGCCGCAACGGAGCAACGGATCGACGTGGTTTTCGGCATGGGTATAGTTGAGGACCTGGAGAGTGACATAGGCTACTTTTTATCCCGGATAATTAAGGAGTTCCCGTGGGAATCAAAAAAACTTAAACCACGCAGACGACGTCGCGGGCATCAGCTAGTTACCCATAAAATGTTTAATGTAAATTTTTATATTTCGAAAATTTTTATCATCTTAATATATATAAATCTCGTGTCACAATGTTTGTCCTCAATGGACTTCTAAACCACTTAACCGATTATAATAAAATTCGCACACCATGTGCAGTTCGATCTAACTTGAGAGATAGGATAGTTTAATATTATATAGATTAGGATTATTAGTGCTACCCGTGCGAAGCCGGGGCGGATCGCTAGTAATATTATATATTGTTTGTCCACAGGTTGTATTAGAAGTGGCGCACCGCGTCGATCAAGAAGGCGTAGTAGCAGTCGACTCAGTTGTTGAGAAGTTGATCTTCAAACCCCAGGATGTAGTTTCCATCCGAGCGAAAGACTCGGACCTGGAGTACGCCACACACGACGTGTTCCAGACAGACAGCGCTATATCTAATAAGTTTAACGGTGAGATTTGCATAATATATCCTAGTTAAGTTAATAGAGTTGTAGAGAAGTTGATCTTCAAACCCCAGGATGTAGTTTCCATCCGAGCGAAAGACTCGGACCTGGAGTACGCCACACACGACGTGTTCCAGACAGACAGCGCTATATCTAATAAGTTTAACGGTGAGATTTGCATAATATATCCTAGTTAAGTTAATAGAGTTGTAGAGAAGTTGATCTTCAAACCCCAGGATGTAGTTTCCATCCGAGCGAAAGACTCGGACCTGGAGTACGCCACACACGACGTGTTCCAGACAGACAGCGCTATATCTAATAAGTTTAACGGTGAGATTTGCATAATATATCCTAGTTAAGTTAATAGAGTTGTAGAGAAGTTGATCTTCAAACCCCAGGATGTAGTTTCCATCCGAGCGAAAGACTCGGACCTGGAGTACGCCACACACGACGTGTTCCAGACAGACAGCGCTATATCTAATAAGTTTAACGGTGAGAATTGCATAATATATCCTAGTTAAGTTAATAGAGTTGTAGAGAAGTTGATCTTCAAGCTCTTAGGTGTAATCTCCATCTGAGCCAAAGACTCGGACACACGACGTGTTCCAGACAGACAGCGTTATATCTATTATTATTATTATTATTATACACTTTATTTGTACCACCACAAGTAAGAATAACAAATACAAAGGAAAGAAAAAAAAATAAACACAGACTGAAGTAGGATACAAAAGGCGGCCTTATCGCTTAGGTAGCGATCTCTACCAGGCAACCTTAGGAAGAGGAGAAAATAAGGGAAAATAGACTGCAGGTGGATCTATAATATATCTAATAAGTTTAACGGTGAGAATTGCATGATATATCCTAGTAAAGTTGATCGAGCTGTCGAGAAGTTGATCTTAAATCCCCATTATGTGTGATAGTCTCCATCCAAACCATAGACTTGCAGGCGAAGTACGCCACACGTCATGTCGTGTTACAAATTAACTAGTTTAATTTTGAACTCTTATAATATACCGCAGTTAGATTGATAGAGTGGTCGAGAAGTCTCTTCAAGCCCTAGACGTGTCTCCATCAGAGCCAAAGGACCTGTGGTGTTCGCCACATACAATGTACCAAACATGATAATTTTTATGATTAACATCCCAGTAACATTGATGAGAAGTTGATCTTCAAGCCTCAAGGTTTAGCCTTGGCCCATTTTTTGAGCTGCCTGTAATAGCTTAGCTTATATTTAGTATACTTCTGGAAAAGAAAAGTTGGGGAGAAGTAGTGCTGCATCTTAAAGTCATATCAAGTGTTAAGTTTTAGTTTTCTTTGGCTATTTCCCTGTCCCAGATGTGTCTCTGTTGCAGTTTTTAGGGTTCCGTAGCCAAATTTGGCAAAAACGGAACCCTTATAGATTCGTCATGTCTGTCTGTCTGTCTGTCCGTCCGTCCGTATGTCACAGCCACTTTTTTCCGAAACTATAAGAACTATACTGTTGAAACTTGGTAAGTAGAGATGTATTCTGTGAACCGCATTAAGATTTTCACACAAAAATAGAAAAAAAAAACAATAAATTTTGGGGGTCCCCATACTTAGAACTGAAACTCAAAAAATTTTTTTTCATCAAACCCATACGTGTGGGGTATCTATGAATAGGTCTTCAAAAATGATATTGAGGTTTCTAATATCATTTTTTTCTAAACTGAATAGTTTGCGCGAGAGACACTTCCAAAGTGGTAAAATGTTGGTAAAAAAAAACTAAAAAAAATATATGATGTACATTACCATGCAAACTTCCACCGAAAATTGGTTTGAACGAGATCTAGTAAGTAGTTTTTTTTTAATAATTTAAAACTTACTACAGGTTTGTACGGAACCCTCGGTGCGCGAGTCCGACTCGCACTTGGCCGGTTTTTTAATGGATTTTTATGTTATATTTCCAGGTAACGGTCGGTCAGCAGAAGAAAGGCACCTAGAGCCGTGGGACGGGTGCGAGGCCGAGGCGGGCGACACACCTTCCCTGAACGGCGACGCGCGGCTCGACGAGTTGGAACTCGACCACCGCGCCAACGGCTGGGACGCCAACGATATGTTCCGCAGGAACGAGGAGGTGTACGGCGTTCACAGCACATACGACCACTCGTTGGCGGGATACACGCTGCCGCTACAGAGGAAGGACACTCAGGATTATAGGTACTATACTATGAGTAATGCCCTCTCTCAACAGCTAGAGTTCAAATATTGGATAGAAGCAGGCGTTACTTCGCAGAAGTCTTGAAGCTTCTTGGTGATGTGGCTTTGCAGGTCTCCATAAAGAGACCCGGTATCACTTTGACCGTTGCCAAACTATTGTGATCGCCACCATCTAAAGTTCCTGGTCAATACCACTAGAAACTGCAGCAGCTTCTTGGCCGAAATATTCTTCGCCTCCTCGGGATCCACTAGGTGCTTCCTTAGGAGGAGGCTACGTTTGTGCATTAAGGCGGGGCAGTAGCAGATAATGTGTAGTGGCGTTTCATCAGCCTCACAGCAGAGCCTACACACATCAGGGAGTAGCATCCAAATTTCAAGAAAAGCGGTTGAAAAGATGGGCCGTGTACTCGCATTTAAAATATTATGACACAATATTCCCACAAATGACTTTCGTAGTTTTTTGAGGCAGAGCGATGAAGTTACCTGGCTTTTTGCGATTTCTAATTTGTAATAGGCTTGTGTCGTACAACAATATGATGTTATAAACAAACATCATATTATAGTTACACTAGGTATTGCCCGCGACTTCGTCCGCGTGGACTACACAAAATACAAACACTTATTTTACCCCCTTAGGGGTTGAATTTCCAAAAGTCCTTTCTTAGTGGATGTCTAAATCTGCACGCCAAATTTTAGCCCGATTCGTGCAGTGGTTTGAGCTGTACGTTGATAGATCAGTCAGTCACTTTTTTATTTTATATACGAGTATATACACTAGCAGATGCCCGCGACTTCGTCCGCGTAAAATAAGTTTTTTAAATTCCCACGGGAACTCCCTAATTTTTCGGGTTAATATATAGCCTATGACACTCACAAATAATGTGGCTTTCTATTGGTACCAGAATTTTCAAAATCGGTTCAGTAGATCCAGACATTACCCCCTACAACCTCACAAACTTTACATCTTTATAATATTAGTATAGATGTAGATAGAGAAAAATTCTGAATGTCGTGTTGTTCCGCAGGGACGCAGAAGCTAAAGCGGAGGAAATCGCGGCAGAGATAGAGAGCACGCCGTCGTACAAGGCTCGCATCGAGCTCGAGAACGGCGACGAAGAAGAAAGGTTCGCGGCCGTAGTGCGTCCAGCCGCCGCCGCGCCCGACTCCGGCAAATACGTCATACCCAACAAGAGGAAGAATATGCAGGTGCGTGGATACTTTTCAATCGTTCGAGCGTTCGAACACATTCGCGTCAAACTAAATTGAGATCTAAATCAATGCTGTTAAGGTTCATTTTACTTTGACGCCAATGTGAACGATCAATGGAAAGGATAGAGTACGCCGTCGTACAAGGCTCGCATCGAGCTGGAGAACGGCGACGAAGAGAAAAGGTTCGCGGCCGTAGTGCGTCCAGCCGCCGACGCGCCCGACTCCGGAAAATACGTCATACCCAACAAGAGAAGGAGTATGCAGGTGTGTGGATCCTTTTTTTTAAATTATTTATAGGCTAGCACTTGTCTGTGGTGATGCAGCCTAAGGTACAACCCGCTTGCCTAGAAGATGCCTATAATATCAAAAGAGAGCAGGCAGGTTCAGTATACTTGTCACAAGTTTTTACATCACAACTATGTTGATACTATTCGAGGGTTCGAACACGTTGGCGTCAAAGTAAAATGAACCCAAAGGCCCTTTGATTTGAAATCACAAATTCGATACAACCGATTTTAATTTCGAAATATTTCCTTTAGGAACGCTGTCTGTGAATGCATGCACGAAATTAAACTGAGCTCTAAAACATGCAATCGAACGCAATTTATAGCCCGTTTACGGTGACCGACCAAGCGTAAAAGTTGTCACGGTTGGCCGTATTCAGTCCTAACTGACAAGGGAACTTGCTGTTGACCGAGAACCGAATACCGCTGACGTATTCGGTCACCGACGTAATGTAAACAGTCCAAATCGGTTAATGCACTGGTTACATCCATTGCGGCTCACCGACTTAATGTAAACGCTTAATATTTGTCTGTTCAGACTGGTAAACTAGTGAAGCCGACGAACAATAACGGCGGAGGGGCGTCGCCGAGCGGCGGCGGCGGCGGCAGCGGCGGCGGCGCGAAGCCGCCCGCCTTCGCGCACGCGCCGCCCAAAGACAAGGAGCACCGCCCGCCCAGACACCACCTCACACCGCCCTCCGACAGGCGGCCGGACGAACAGCCGGTAATATACCTCTCCTTATACTCCATCCGCCCTAATTTTGCCCTTTATGAGATTTTTTGCGACTCAGATTACATTGCTTAGTCTCGTCGGCAGCCGGCCGTTCCGCAAAGGAAGGGTATTTTCTGTATTATGTGATTTTTTTTTATTTTATTGGTTCGCCAACAGATAATACACAATCACAATAAAAAATAACAAACACATAGAAAACAATTTTGAGTGTACACCCAATTACTGGCAAGCCGGCATGCGTATATCTGATCTCGCAAGTGCGGGGTTACCAGTTTTGTTTGGTTTTTATCTGTGTTAATTGTAATCCCAAATAAAGATTTATTTATATAATTAAGTTTTTAAACACCTCGGAATTAGCAGGTACTTCACAGAAAAGCGCTGCATAACCTGAGTTCCCGCAGCATACAACCTATCCCTGTTCGAAATTTCATCAAAATGGGTTGAAGCGTACGAAGCAGACAGACTCACTTTCGCATTAATAATATTAATATGGATAGAATTGGAAATTGTATATTATGTTTGTTGTTGTTAGGTGAGTCCGGTAGCGACAAATACAACCCCACCGAGCGCGCCCAACCCGGGCCCGCCGAGCAATCCCACCAACGCGGGCGCGAGCGCCGGGCCGGGCAGCGGGGCTAAGAGCTACGCGGCGCAGGCGGCGGGCTACCACGCTCCCCACGCGCCGCCCTTCCCGCACCACGCGCACCCGCACGCGGCACACGCGGCACACGTCGCGCACGCCGCACACGCGCAGTGAGTACCAGACCAGCCCCCTTCTCTAACTCAGTAACTAACTTTATTGCTTATCCATTGAAGGTTTGCTATGAGTTAATGTTTTTGAAGTGAAAACTTCTTTAGCCGCGTTGAGCACTTTTTCGTAGGGGGTAAACTTGTGGATTCTCGTGACCGACATGCTCGCTAACAGCGACATGCTCGCGAACACCGACATGCTCGCGTTGTTACAAAGATACGCGGTCTTAAATATAAATATACTACATTCGTAATTTACTTTAATGCCTGACCGTTAAGGTTTATATTTTAAGTATTTAAATTATTATTTTTCTTGTAAATTTAAAAAAAAAAAAAACAATATTCTTTTTCACTTCTATCGGCAGTCCCTATGAATGCCTTCCAATATATCCTTCCATCGATAAAAAATATATGTCAGTGGCTTTAATTTTTTGATTGCCACTGAGTTAGAAATACGGCTACTGGAGAAATGTCCATATCATACCCCCTACCTAAAATCAAATATCCAAACCAAATTAGGTATCAATATTTGTTGTAAAATCACGATAATATAGCTAAGCATGTGGGACTAATTACACTTATTGAGGTCTATACAGTATAGTCATTACCTGCCTGAATAAAAGCCCAAAAATAATAAATGGGTAATGGATTTAATATAACTGCCATGCCCCTAACAGGTTAGCCCGCTACCATCTTAGACTGCATCATCACTTACCATCAGGTGAGATCGCAGTCAAGGGCTAACTTGTAGTGGGAAAAAAAAGACAGTAAAGTTCTTTCAGATTCTGGTTACTTTTACCGTATTAATGTAGTGAATGTAATATCAACAAACAGGTTAGCCCGCTACCATCTTAGACTGCATCATCACTTACCATCAGGTGAGATCGCAGTCAAGGGCTAACTTGTAGTGGAAAAAAAAAGACAGTAAAGTTCTTTCAGATTCTGGTTACTTTTCCCGTATTAATGTAGTGAATGTAATATCAACAGAGTGCAGAGTGGAAAGCTCAACGGGGATCCCCGAGCGGCGCCGCTGCCTCGGCAGGGGTTTCCGCCACACCATCACCACGTGAGTTCATCCATACTAATATTATAAATGCGAAAGTGTTTCTGCCTGTCTGGTACGCTTTAACGGCACATCTTTTCAACCGATTTGGATGAAATTTGGTATAGAGGTAGGTTACATCCCAGGGAAACTTACACATAGTTTACTTTTTGTACCAGAAAGTTAGAAAATTAAGGACTTCCCCCGGGAAAAAAGCTTTATCCCCGCGGACTTAGTTGCGGGCATCATATAAAAAATGTTGACGTAAAACTTCTTTAGGCCCTACTTGAGACTATTATGTATACTTGACTTGAGACCAACGACCATACAACTAATAGACTCCTCATAAAGGGCGAACACTTTCAGACAACACATCAGACTTAATAGGTCTTATATAATTCCACGCCCTTGTAACAAAACCTACCGAGTTATTTAAATATTAATTAGAGTATATCGATAATTAATTATCGATAAATAATTATTAGGAGTTAGGACCCCATCCCATTTGATTTATGATTTTTTTGACCTTGAGTAGACCAATCAGCGTTTAGTACCCCGCGCCCGCTTACTTGAGTCATTTGACTGAATTGTTTGCATTACGAAAGCATAGTAATTAGGCGTCTATTGGTTGTGTGGTCGATGCTTGTGACTATTCATGAGAAATACAGCTAAAGAACTAAACTTATGATAAACGAATCATAATATAAAAGACGTCTATTAACTGCAAGAATTTCGTTCTTATGCGAGGTGGGATTATCTGGGATGGCTTTTAGCTATGTTTGATGGAAATTTATTCAGCTGTTTGAGAATTATCAGCTCTCCCAGCCGGTATAGGGATCTCAGTCATGTATTATTTTTAGAGTTCTTTCGTCGAGGGTTTTTTACCCACGACGGAGACGGTGACGGTATATGTGTTCGCCCTATGAAGGTTATGCGTTTGTTTGAGCACTTTTTTGTTACCATTTTCCTCGATAACTATTGGACTGATTATAATGCGGTTTGTTGCATTAGATATGTATAGCTTCTGCGAAGGTTCTTATATCTTTTATGGCCACAGTCCACCAATCGCCTGCTCTGCAATCGTGGTTTTTATTTTTTAACTAGCTGATGCCCGCGACTTCGTCCGCGTGGATTGAGGGTTTTCGGTTCCCGCGGGAACTCTTTAATTTTCCGGGATAAAAAGTAGCCTATTGTGCTATTCCAGACTATAATTTATCTCTGTGCCAAATTTCATCCAGATCCGTTCAGCCGTCGCGTTGGAGCGTGATTGAGTAACAAACATACATCCATACATCCATCCATCCAAACTTTCGCATTTATAATATTTATTTGATTTGATTTGATCACGTTGTTAAATTCTTAATTCAACCTCTAGTATGCTGAGTTCCAGCTTTCAAACATGTACTACCATGTACGTTGCCAGTGATACCCTAGACCTAGAGTTTAATTTATTTATTAACTAGCTGATGCCCGCGACTTCGTCTGCGTGGATTGAGGTTTTTCGTTTCCCGCGGGAACTCCTTAATTTTCCGGGATAAAAAGTAGCCTATGTGTTATTCCAGACTATAATCTATCTCTGTGCCAAATTTCATCCAGATCCGTTCAGCCGTTGGGGCGTGATTGAGTAGCAAACATCCATCCATACATCCATCCAAACTTTCGCATTTATAATATTTATTTGATATTTGATTAGATTTATTTCGTATAAATGTGAAAGTGTGTCTGTCTGTCTGTCTGCTACGCTTTCACGGCCCAACTACTCAACTGATTTTGATGAAATTAGGTACAGAGACAGGTTACATCCCGGGGAAGGACATAGGAAAATTATAATCATTAAAATTATAATTATTATATATAATTATTATCCCGGAAAATTGAAGAGTTCCCGCGGGAATAAAAAAAACAATCCACGCGGACGAAACCACGGGAATCATATAGTATTAAAATAAGGTCAAAAAGGTTACAAAATTATACATTTTTTTAAAATAAATAGGTACTTAAAGTTAAACAAGTGCAAGTATTTTTTAAGTTATGAGACTATGAGCAGATTTGTTGTAGGATGGGTTGGCGATCAGAGGCAACTTCTCTAGCGGGAAGTACTCTATGTATTGGCTATATAACGTCTAGGATATGCCTTGTCTTTAAGCGACGGATCGCTTGCGGCTTGCGCAAGTGCAAGTATTAGTTTAATTTATTATATTGTTGTATACAGAACCCTCCGCCGGGAGTGGAGCACGCGCGGCCGCCGCGACACCACGCGCCGCCGCCCGAGCCGCGCCGACAGGACGAGGTGCAGGTTGGTGGTGTGCTAACAGATGGCGCTACTAGTAGCACAACAGGAAAATAAATAGCGCTACTAGTAGCACAACAGGAAAATAGATGGCGCTACTAGTAGCACAACAGGAAAATAGATGGCGCTACTAGTAGCACAACAGGACATGCTTTATGGGGCAGGATCTGAATCGCGCTATCGAAGTTCTCATTGTACAGTGTTTTAACCATCGACCATACAACTAATAGACTCCTCATTAGGGCGAACATTTTCAGACAACACATCAGACTTAATAGGTCTTATATAATTCCACGCCCTTGTAACAAAACCTACCGAGTTATTTAAATATTAATTAGAGTATATCGATAATTAATTATCGATAAATAATTATTAGGAGTTAGGACCCCATCCCATTTGATTTATGATTTTTTTGACCTTGAGTAGACCAATCAGCGTTTAGTACCCCGCGCCCGCTTACTATGAGACATTTGACTGAATTGTTTGCATTACGAAAGCATAGTAATTAGGCGTCTATTGGTTGTGTGGTCGATGGTTTTAACTGAGACAGTATGGCAAATCCGAGACCTTTGGATATCAAGGGCAAACTGTCATAGGAACTGTACGATCCACAGTCCAACCGTACAATTTGCTCCATCAGCACTAACCTACTTTACATTATACATTTAATCATACTAATATTATAAATGCGAAAGTGTGTTTGTTTGTTGGTTTGTCCTTCAATCACGCCGCAACGGAGCAACGGATAGACGTGATTTTTGGCATGGGTATAGTTGAGGACCTGGAGAGTGACATAAGCTATTTATCCAGGAAAATTAAGGAGTTCTCGCGGGAATCAAAAAAACATAAACCACGCGGACGAAGTCGCGGGCATCAGCTAGTTTGTCAATAAATCAGTGTGCAAATTAATCTATTGATTGCTAATAATAATTATTAGCAATCAATAAATAATATATCAATCGTTTCTATCATTTAACAGTCTTAGAGCGAACAGGAACTCTCAAGTATTTGTATTATTGACATTGACTATTGGGTGCCAGGAAGCTTAGCCAGACACTATTTTTGATAATTTTTTTTTTTTTTTAAAAACTACCTACTTCTATTGTTTAATTGTACTATATTCTATTTTATTTTATTTTTTAAAACAGTGTATGTGTGTTTTCATGAATAAATAAATTACAAATTACAATTTTTTTGGTAAAACAATTTACGCTGTACGCATAGGTTTCAATATAATATGCTATATTACAGCTGTTAGGACTGCTATAAGGTTTTTTTATGCGATATTATTCAATCTAATGACGTCACAAACTAGTGATTCTAACAACAATATGCGGAAAAGCGCACTTTTATGTTCGTCATATCACTCATTTTATTATTGGCTTATAGTCTTTAGACTATCGCAGATTACACTTAGAAAAAAAAATATCACTCATTTTAGCAGATATATTTAAAAAAAAAACAGTTAATTTTCGTTGTTGTCAACTTTTGAAACCGCTCTTCTCAGGAACTACGCAAATTCGGACAGGAGTTCAAACTAGTGACGTCGCCGGCGCCGTCCGCTCCACCGCAGGCGCCGCCGCCGCAACCGCAGCCGCAGGCGCAACCGCAACCGCAAACGCAACAGCAGCCGCAGCCACCTGTCGTCTCAATGCCACCTCCAGTAAGCTTTGTTGTTTACTAGCCAATGCCCGCGATTTTGTAGTTTAAAAAAAAGTTAGAACAGTGTCTCGGAAAACAGGGCTTCCAACTCAGAGACACAAGAAAAATGTTAATTAAAAAGATTAATGTTTGCTTGTGCGTGTTCACCGAAAAAGACGTCTGTGCCGCACACTGGTGGAATCACACTAATGATCACCTCGATATTTATATTATATTTATTTATTTGGACAACCAAAAATTGCAACATTAAAAAAAACCTTAAAAACTAGACACATTTAGTACACTTGTTAAATGAGCAATTTATCAAAGGTGCCACATCATTCACTAAAAAATAAATAAAAAGCTTATGCGCGTAAAATTAAAAGTAAAAGTAAAAAAGTACACTACAAAAAAATCTAAACTTATACAAAAATACAAAAATTATACAATTTAAATTTTAGGAAAGAGAAAAAAAAAAGTATTATTGATAGATAGCTGTTGAGAGTTGAGACAACTTAAGTCGACCTTAACAATCTTAAAGTTTCTTTTTTAAATTTTGGCATCGTATCATGAAAAATGTCTACGTCTGTACTGTATATGACTGTTGTTACAGAACTGGGAAAAAAATTGATGCGAATGTTTTTCGCAGTGCGAACGTAATCTAATATTTTTGTTCGGAAATCTGCTTGTAGCACAAAAAACTAAAAATCCGTTTATCGTCACAGCAACAGACGTCGGGGACGTCGAGTCCGCCCGAAGTGTCCGCAAACGCGGGCGCGCCGTCGTCCCCGCCCAAGCGCGAGCGCGCGCACAAGCCGCACCCGCACGCGCCGCATCCGCACGCGACACATCCGCACGCGCCGCACCCGCACCCGCACGCACCACACGAGCCCGCGCCGCAGCCCGCGCCCGCGCCGCTGCCTACCGCCGCGCCGCCCGTGCCGCCCGTGCCGCCCGCACACCATAAGGTACCTACACTCCTAAATTTTTTTTTCTTTTTTATATTATTGAGTACCAATGAAGGGTGCTCAATATAATTACAATCTAGCCAAACTATTTGACTAATAAGTAATTTTTCTTTAACCTAAGCTTATAATTATCTTATATGTACTAAGAAATTGTCCAATGACGTCTCTTAAGCGCAAAACACACAGGACGCGGGCGCGGGTCGGGCGCGGGCCGGGTCGGGTGCGCGGCGGGTTGAATTCCTTGTATTTATATGGACGACAACACACAGAACGCGCGTGCGGGTCGGGCGCGTGGCGGGTGACGCTGTGTGATGTCGTCCATGTAAACACAAGGAATTCAACCCGCTGCGCACCCGACCCGGCCCGCGCCCGACCCGCGCCCGCTCTCTGTGTGTTTTAAGCTTTATAGTCTTTCTTGTTGCAAATAGACACTTTGTTCATGTGTTCTTTCAGGCAGCACTATCACTACACTATCACTAGTCACTAATCACTATGCACTAACTCAAAGGGTTTTGTCCTTTTTAGTCTTCTCACTAATTGCGTAACGTCGAGCAACTGGATTGCCTCAACGTTGTCCTAAATGAGTTTGTATGAAAATCGAACTTAACGTGAGCGAAGCTGTGGCAAAAGCTAAATTTAAATATAGTCCCGTAAACTTATCTGACCCAGTGGCCAAAATTGGAACTAATTTTTATGCCTGTTTATTTTGTTTTTATTTTATTTTTCATATCAGTGTCAGATAAGTTACAAACTATACCAAGCTCTTCACCAGACCACACAGATTAGGACCTCAAACTCATATTTTTATTTACTCAAATAAACGTTTACAAGTGTTTATGAATTGTCGAGAGGATTTACCACAAGTTTGGACCGCCATTCCAACCGAGAAGAACCAGAAAGATGCGTAGCGGTTGCTTTTTTGAAAAAAAAATTACTTCGGTAATTCGAGTGTAGCTACATAAATAAATGCAGTCTTTTATACATTGCTGGAGCGAGGCAAATCCACGCTGTCTTATCATTTACATAATCTTAAACAGAATGATAGGCATTTTTTTCAGGAGCATACTTTAAAATAGATTTCTTTAACTTGTGTTAAAAATAAAATTAAATGAAATAATATTACTGGAGTTTTGTACTTCACTTATATTTTATAGATTAGTAACTTTTGCAAACGCAAATCTAAAATGAATTGTGGTAATTCATCATGAAAGAGTCACGTTCATTGTCACGAACGACTATCTTGAGGTGCAGTGAAAGTCTTATTTTATTAGTCACTAGCTGATGCCCGCGACTTCGTCCGCGTGGTTCAAGTTTTTTTGATTCCCGCGGGAACTCCTTAATTTTCCGGGATAAAAAGTAGCCTATGTCACTCTCCAGGTCCTCAACTACATCCATTCCAAAAATCACGTCAATCCGTTGCTCCGTTGAGGCGTGATTGAAGGACAAACCAACAAACCAATAAACCAACAAACAAACACACTTTCGCATTTATAATATTAGTATGATTGTTGCCAAAAGTACAGAAAAATCAAATAACACAATGTTATTATACGACTGCCTGAAAAAAAGGAGTATATTGTTTTCAGGGTTCATGTATGTATGTGAGTTTGTAAATTCCACCACAACTTCTATACGCCTGAACGGATTTTGATGAATGAGGTATCGTTAGAATCCTTAGCTTATTCCGGGTGACATAGGCTAGTAAAATTTTAAAAAAATTGATAGGGATCCCGCATCAAAGACTAAAGTTGATTTTTTTTTTCCAAAATGAGATTAACTATATTGTCATCATCAAGAAAATGATGAGTAGATTCCAAAAATATATAAGAGTATATTTAAATATCCAGTGATTCACAAAAAAATATCATTTAAGTATGGCAGTCGTATTTTTTAATTCTTTGAGTTATATTCACTTGTTTCATCAATGAGTTTGCTCCACAGCCCCCACCAGTACCAAAGCCCGAGGAGCCTCCAGCGGAAGACAGATCGCCCGCGTCCAGCTCCCCTCCATCATCAGCGTCGCCCGGAGTGGAGAGAGTTTCCGTGACCCTGAAGAAGAGCACACTCAACCCCAACGCGAAGGAGTTCAACCCCAGCGCGAAGCCTTTTACCCCGCGAAGCCCCACCACACCTAGTCATAGCAGGTACTTATATTCCTCCGTCCAACCATTTATTTAACATTTTGACATAAGCACGCCTATGAAGTTTCATAATTATTGACAGGCAACCATCGACAAATAAATGCTATACTTCATATAGATAATGAAGCGACGTGCCCTTTTATGCGATATTTCGTTTACTCGTATACTCATCTAGTAATTACCAGTACAAGTTTCCTTTTAAAAATAGTCACAAAGCTGCAACACAAACTCCTTGACTGTCCTTTAAGCACCACACATCTTTGGCGATGGATTGTTTGCAGGTCATTTACTGTACTACTAGCTGATACCCGCGACTTCGTCCGCGTGGATTGAGTTTTTTTTTTTTGGTTCCCGCGCATTGATTTTCTGGGATAAAAAGTAGCATATGTGTTATTCCAGACTATATTCTATCTCTGTGCTAAATTTCATCCAGATCCGTTCAGCCGTTGGGGCGTGATTGAGTAACAAACATCCATACATCCATCCAAACTTTCGCATTTATAATATTTATTATTTGATTAGTATATATTGTCCATTAAATTCTCTAACGCATGCGTGTTGTTCCAGGCCGCATACGCCAGGCACGCCGGTGGGCGTGGGCGCGGGAGGCGTGGGCGTGGGCGGGATGGGGATGGGCGTGGGGCTGGGCGGCGTCAACGTCGTGGGCGCCGGTGTCAGCTACGTTCCCGCACCGCCGCCACCTCCGCACATGGTAAATATCGCTTTCACAGTTAAAATCTCCACTCAGAATGAGAATGGTCTGCAGCCCTATGCTTTTTTTTATTTCTTTTTTATTGTGAGATAGGCTTGCGCTTGACGACAATCATGCTTAGTGCAAAGCAATGATGAGGTCTAGGTTGGAGCGCGCTTGCCTAGAAGATGCCTAAGTTATATGTGGCAGAAAACACGTGCGCTGAGAAGGTGTTCCACACCCTTCTATTCTATCAAAAAACAAACCCACTGACATATATTTTTTATCCCTCGAAGGTTTGCTATCCATCTATAAACCAAATCGGTTGAAAAGATGGCCGTTAAAGCGGAGCAGACGAACAGACTTTCGGTTTTTTATCGCTTAGACTTTAGATTATACGATACTAATTTTTTTTAATATAGGACACAGAGGTGTCTCTTATGATACGTCTTGTTTTGACTCCGGCTTACCAACGGTTCGTAAAGCAGATTCTAGCAAAGCAAATTGAGATTTGAAATAACATCGACCGTATTGAATAAAGAAATAAATAAATAAACATTTATGGACCACTTTACAAGTTAATTACTTATGGTACCTATCGTCCGTGTTGCTTACAACTCCACTGACAGCTGTCACTCGTTTGACAGATGACAGCTGTGCCGTACGCGATGCTGACGGCGGCGGCGGCGGCGGCGCAACAGCCGCCCGCGTACCTCCCGCATCCGCATCCCGTGAGTACCATCTCATACTTATATACTCTTTGACACTGCCAAACAGCTGATACTCTTGGTCTGTGTAGGGTTAAAGTTTTTTTGAACCTTTTTATCTTGTTTATTGTCAAATAAAATCCTATATGCGATAATGATACATAAGAAACTTCGCTTTTTTGGGGTTCACAACAACACCATAATATTTTAATATAAAAAAGTAGTTATAAGTAAAAAAAGGTAAATATCCGATATATTTGCGAGTGCCTTCTCTGGTTGGCCCGTGACGGCCAAGCGGGGGTACGGGCTTGAAGGCCTGGCCTCCTTACCAGAGTGAGACGCGGGGTAACATTGTGCCTCGGTGATTATCTTGAAGCCTTAAAGTCGGCTAGGGCTTGCCTTGGAAGCTACGGGCCCCTTAATTATCGGATATATCGCTCTACGATGAAACAATACTGATGTAACTATGGACGTTAGATGGAGGTTGGGTGCGAGTGTCGGCAGTACGCTCCGCCGTTCCTTGTACTGGACAAGCGCGAGCGGGACGCGGTGAGCGAGCGGGCACGGGGGCGATTTTTATGCTACTCTTATATACCTAGTACTCTTTTGATTTACAAATTTTTTTTAGAATTTGGATATTTGAAACTACTGTACTTCAAACCACCATTCATTATTTATCCGAATAGTATGTAACATCGACTCTGGTATTATTCTCATAACTGGAGTATCTGCATCTCTTTCTTTTATGTATTGTTAAAAAAAGATGAAAAACACACATTAAACATAGGTTATTTAACCTATTCAGATATGCTCAAGACTGGAATTTAGGCCCTCTCCCACCAAACTGCTTAAGGTCCGATTTCAGTTGCTACTTTGACAGAATTCGTATAAAACTTCTGTCAAAATTCTTAATTTATTCCAGGGTTAATGTAACCCGGCGTCTCTGTAAGCGGTCCTAAGTAATTTTCAAGCTGTCACTTTTTGCCAAGTTTATTCCAGGGTTGAAATGAAAAGGACACTAGAAGTTTGTTCTAAAGTTGGTAGAGACTCGAATGGTCTAAAATTTACTTGGCATCCAAATTAGTGTGTGTATTTACTTAACTAAAAGATTTAAAAAATTGTATCCCAAATACTTTTACTTATCAAAAGTAAGTCATTTTATAAGACAATCCTTTTATTCTTGTCTTATCATGGTGGTTAGAAAGAGATACATTGATTTTTTTCAAAACTGGTACAGTAATAATTTTTGTAACAATTTTAGCTGTAGCTCTAAAGGAAGAGTAGCATACAATATCGTATAATCCTGAAGCCCTGTTTGTATTTGTGTTGGAACCAATTACCCCATAATATACCTCATCGTTTGGGTGCGCTTGTCCCCTTTAACCAGCCTGTGAATGTGCTATTTCAATAGGGATGGTGACAACTCAATCAAATCAGCAACTCTTTATCAAACTTAAAAACGCACTTCTAGTATGGAAGTTGTATGAAATTCACAGATGTGACGTCATACAATTTCAACGCACTTTTTTTTCTTTAATCTATATTTTAAAATGGTTATCAAACTTAAAACTAACCGAGGATGTGAATTTTAGGTCTTTTGGAAGACGCTCTATTTAATAATCAGTTAGAAATCATTTATTTTTGATATAGGCATCATCCCTATTATAAATTCAAAAAAAAATCTATATATTTTTATTGGTGATTTACCAAAGGATAACGTGATAAACGAGAACTAATGGTCTTTTACGAGTAATTTAGGCCTTTAGCAATTTTTGCACAAGACTCCCCTACTTATTATCCTATTATTAATATATATATAGCTGCTCGTGCTGATTGACTGATTGATCACCTCTCCTGTAAAATTTTGTATGAACATTTTTTTTTTCACTCATCGTTTCGTATAGAAGACAAAAATTCATGGGGAGGAAAAATACGAAGAGAGCTGATGATTGAGGATTTCGAAGACGGATGAAGAGCACCAGCCAGGGTATTGAAGATAGGTGGGGGGTGCTCGACCAAATGTCACTCGAAACTTCATCCAATTGACAGTGAGCTGAAAAAAAATTCAAAATGGCGGATTTAAGATGGCCGCCATACAAATTTCTTCGGTGTCTATCTCGGAGAGTATAAAAGATGGAAGAGTGGTTTCTTGGCAAAAGATGATCAGGACATGAGGGTCTACTTGATGAACAGGAAAAAAATTCAAGATGGCAGAATTTATTTTTCCATAGAAAAAGTTATTGAAGATAGGTGGGGGTTGCTCGACCAAATGTCACTCGAAACTTCATCCAATTGAAAGTGAGCTGAAAAATTTTTCAAAATGGCGGATTTAAGATGGCCGCCATACAAATTTCAGCGGTGTCTATCACGGATAGTATAAAAGATGGAAGAGTGGCTTCTTGGCAAAAGGTGATCGGGACATGAAGGCCTACTTGATGAACAGGAAAAAAAATTCAAGATGGCGGAATTTATTTTTCCATAGAAAATGTATGGCGAATATTGCTATGCAAGACTTTGATGCGGTTCCTTTTCAAAATTTGTTTTTATGGAAGAAATCTCATTTTGACGAATGGTTCGGAGAAATTTTTTTTTTTTTTTTTTTTTTTTTTTTTATCCACTACAAGTTAGCCCTTGACTGCGATCTCACCTGATGGTAAGTGATGATGCAGTCTAAGATGGTAGCGGGCTAACCTGTTAGGGGCATGGCAGTTATATTAAACCCATCCCCCTATTCGGTTTCTACACGGCATCGTACCGGAACGCTAACTCGCTTGGCGGCACGTCTTTGCCGGTAGGGTGGTAACTAGCCACGGCCGAAGCCTCCCACCAGGCCAGACCAGGGAAAATTCAGAAATTATAAAATCCCAAATTGACCCTGCCGGGGATCGAACCCGGGACCTCCGCACGTTAAGACAACAGCGCTACACACTGCGCCACGGAGGTCGTCGAAAAAAATATGGAGAGAGATGATGATCGCAGGTTCGGATGATGGGTGAGGAGCACGGTCAGGGTAGGCTGCCCGATTATGTAAGAATTGTCGATCAAATCGTCAAAGAAGGTCGGTCAGTTTCATACAAACTGTGACCTGACTATAAAGTGTCGCGACCATAAATGACTTATGGTGGGATCGATTGATAATATTAAAGCGTATCAAATCTAATGATTCTTTTTTTTTCTAAAGCCGGAAATTGCTGGTAAATTCATGTTTGGTTTTGAGGTTAGGATAAAATACGACACCGGCGCCATTATTCAAAAACAACCATTACCACTCCAGTATATTATGTCTTTCATTTATTTTGGAGTTTAAGCCATATCAATCGGTATCAATCGGAGTCCAAGAAAAACGCAAAATCTAAATTAAAACACTGGAAATCGCACAGTACGCAACGACGCAAGGAAGAACGAACGTTGAGTGCACTGTAGTCTGTGGTTGAGTGCACAGACACTGTAGTCTGTGGTTGAGTGATCACTAATAAACTAAAGTGATTTCTAGGGATGAAAACGATACATCGAGGTTTGCTAAACATCGATGTTAACATCGACGTTTAGCAAACCTGTGCACGGCTCGGACGTGCGAGTGGGCCGGCAGGTTTAGTTCAGTTTGTTTAGTTTGAAGCAAAAGCTTTTTTTATATAATAGGTATAGACTTACATACTAACATTTGTATTGCATATATGTGATTTACATACAACTAGATTTTAGTTCCTATAAGTTTATAAAAATGTCTCTAACTAAGTCGTGATAAGATGTTTATGAATGAGATAATACTAAAATATCGGAAAAACATCGATGTATCGTTTTTATTTTTGATCTTTGTCGTAGAAGCATCGATGTTTCCAAACATCGATGTTAAGAACGATAATGCATCCCTCGCTTTGACTGATGACAGCTGTCACTTGACGTTGACGTCTGCGATCCGTTTCATATAATTTTTGCTATGTTCAGAAACATTAATACGATCCGATTTGGTATTTCGCAATTGTTTATTTAATTTATATTCCGGCCTTAATAAAATAATATAATAGTTGTACTTAAATACCCCTTTATTCACCTATATTTTGCCATTGTATTTATCAATGGTCGCTTTCATTTTTGGTCAGGTCATATTTGGCCATCCTTCTTTCGGCGTCAAAGTAAAATAAACCATAACGGCATTAAATTAGAGCTCAATTTCGTGTTTCGAAATTGAGCTCTAATTTAATGCTGTTATGGTTTATTTTACTTTGACGCCGAACTTTGACGATTTGATCGGCCATTCTTACATAATCGGGGGGCAGGATAGTAGGACAGCGAGTAAGTAGACAGTGGACCACGCGCTCCACTACGCGGTCCGCTTTAGCGGGCCGCGCAGCCACGCGCCATACTAGTCTCTTATAAAACTGTCTGTATTCCAAAAATAAAGGTGTAAAAATTAGGCACAGTCGTGACAAAATAAAGTAAAACCATTCGTTTATTTTGTGTAGGTTTTTAATTTTCCATAATTACATTTGTACAGATAATTATTGCTAAGATTTTAAAACTAATTTGTTATTATTTTTGTGAAACTAATCTAAACATTGTTCCACTGGATTTTTGCTAGATCCTTGTGTTTTTGTGTGACTAGTAATAACCTAGCTCTAACCAATATGCTAAGTGTGATATCGAAAATTTCGATCGTATACTAAGAGACGACCAGTGGCGTGCACAGGGTTCGAAGCCAGGGTAAGCATTTATTAGGTATGAGGATGAAACAGCCAGTTTCCAACTCCAGGCTAGTGTTGAGAATTTCTTAAAACAAAAACCTAATATCGAACTAGGTACCTTATCTAGGTATTTTAGGCCCGACCTGGGAAATAACCCAGGACCTCTCAACTGCAATCGAACATGCTTAGCATGCTAACAAATCATACTCAACTACCTACTAGGACTAGGTACCTACCTACTTACTATATTTTATTAGATAATCGCGAGCGTTATGTGATGCAAAAAAGTGCTTACACCGAGAACTCTCTCTCGTCTTACACCCCAAAAAGGTAGTAGGTACTAGGTAGGTACTTAAAATAATAATATTTAAGTAGATTGTTTGTTACGTTACCGATTAATACTTCGAAGATAGGATTTCTGAACAATTCCAATAATTTTGTAATCACTAATCACTATAAAAGTTCTCACATGATGTTCTCACAATAATTCACGTGTTTTTTTACAAAGAAATGTCCTTGAACGTGTTACAAATTTATTATAACGGGACGCAATTCGCAATCAAAACAATAACATACACGTAGTAGGTACCTTGTAGCAATATGGCGCGCGAGTGCCGTGTGGTGGCCGGCGGAAGTCTCGCTTGATAACTCTTTTATTAAAGTATTTAATTTAAATACTTTAATTAGGTACGCTATTATTTGCGTGAAAAAATATGTAATATACTATTTACCCTTTTTTTTGGATGTTTAATCGGTGGCCGTATTATGTTTTCTTTTTAATTTGGACTGCTTTTGATTTGATTATTTAAATTTTGTACTAAAATACTAAAGTAATAATTTAGAATCTTTATAATTTCTTAGGATACAAAACCAGTAGAAAGAATTACGGTACAAAATTTTAATCTATTTAATAATTTTAAAAAGCTTTTTGGCGTCTAGGTAAATACAGTTACTTAATTTTCATTATTAAAATAAGTCTTGAGTTGATTGCGCCGCTTCCGCAGGCTATGCTTTTTCAGACGTACTCACGTGCGGTCATGACTATGGAGTGATGACCCACACATGTAAACGTGTTGTGTGTTGTATTACTGAATGTGAAACACACACACCTTCAATCATATCAAATTTTAACTCGTGCTTGTTGCGTGGCGCTAGCGTCGCGTCGGTTATTGGTACTCGAGCGTATTCACTATGGATAAAATTCACGACAGCGCCATCTTCGTAATAATTACAGAATTACTACAGCAATAATATAGATACGGGCGGTGATTTACTATAGATGGCGTTTTTATGAATTTATATTACAGTTGCTGTTTTATTTTTTATTACACCAGCGGCACGCTATGATGGCCGGTTGGACAAACGTTCCGTATTAATTGATAACGACTTTGAAGGAAATAATTGTATTACTTTATTGACGATAGTGATGTGCAGAGATTCATAAATTTAAAAAAACTTAATTGTTTTTTGTTCGAGAATAAATTGACATTCCACATAACTATTGTAATGTGTCAAACCGGCCATCATAGCGTGCCGCTAGTTTTTTTAAGTAATTTAGTTGAGTGGTTTAATTCAGCTGGGGTAAGCAGTGCCTTTTTGCCTCTATGTACTGCACGCCACTGGAGACGACATACATAGGGCGTTCGCATCTGCACTCCGCAGGTATGGTACGGGTAGCGCCATGTTTTGAGCGTTACTCAAAACATGGCGCTACCTGTACCGTTATCTGTGACCGCCAAATCAATTACAATTTATTTAACACTAGCTGATGCCCACGACTTCGACCGCGTGGATTGAGGATTTTAGGTTCCCGCGGGAAGTCTTTTATTTTCCGGGACAAAAAGTAGCCTATGTGTTATTCCAGAATATAATCTAGCCCTGTGCCAAATTTCATCCAGATCCGTTCAGCCGTTCGGGCGTGATTGAGTAACAAACATCCATACATCCATCCAAACTTTCGCATTTATAATAATTATTTGATTAGTATAGAAGTATAGATAAAATTTACGAAACCTCGCCAAAACATCTGTTTATCTCATCCGGTCTCAATTTGACCAGTTCCTGCGAGATAGCCCACAACTTCGCCGCGGCTTCCTCGTCGTAGGCTTTATACGACGCCTCCGCTTCGTGACAGTCCTCGAAGTACTTCCCACTTATCTGATCACATTCGTACGACACTGCCAAGTAGACGGACGTCTGAGCCCCTTCCGCGGGCGTCTTGAAGAACGCGTACAGCAAAAGACTTCTAATCTTCTCCAAAACCGTTGAACTCCTGTACAGATCCGTATTAACTTGACCCGGATTCAAACTGTTCACGTTCACGCCGGTCCCTTCTAACCTTCTCGCCAACTCCTTGCTGAATATAACATTGCATAGTTTGCTATTCGCATAAGACTGTATGTACCGGTACTTTTCGCTATTTATGTCCTGAACTGTACCGAACTTGTGCCACGAAGATGATACCACTACGACGCGACTCGGCGCTGCTTTCTTGAGCATCGGTATTAGAAGTACAGTCAACAAAAACGGTCCCAAATAGTTGATCTGTAAATCTTTTAAAATGCCATCCTCCGTTTTTTCTCTGGTAGTACATATTGCGCCCGCATTATTTATGAGAACGTCCAATTTCGCTTCGGACGTTTCGAGTTCGTTGACAAATTTTCTGACAGACGCTAGTGACGTCAAATCTAGATGTATGAAACGCACTCGTTTATTGTTCGTTCTTCGGATGATTCTTCTGACGGCTTTCTCGCCTTTCTCGTGGCTTCGACAAGCGATTATGAGTTTTGCTCCTCTTCTGGCAAGTTCTAGAGCTGTCTCGAATCCAATGCCACCACTTGCGCCTGTGACTACCACCACCTTACCACTCATTACTGTGTCGGCGTAGCATTTTCCTGTGGACAGCTTGTTGAAGATCTTTATTGATATAAGTGCCACCAACGTCCATATAATTAGAAATAACCACATTTTTTTAATATCGACTAATTTGACTCAGAGATGTTCGAGTCCGTTTTTGGTTACCAAATATGATATTATAATGATATGGCCAAAAAAAGGAAGTGTTCTTCAGAAAAACCTGTAACAATACATTTAATTGTATTATTTTTCACACGTATATAAAATGCGTCATTATATCAGCCACTATATTATAGTAAGTGGACTGTATCTGTCTGTCCGTTGTCTATTTGTTATAGATTCGCCACTAATTGTACGTTGATGACAATACGTCAGAAACCTTCACGCAAGCTCCGATAGCAATCGTTCAA
Organism: Erebia ligea; assembly: GCA_917051295.2. NCBI lineage: Eukaryota > Metazoa > Arthropoda > Insecta > Lepidoptera > Nymphalidae > Erebia > Erebia ligea. The sequence goes on from OU785228.1 coordinate 17,908,717, forward strand.
AGTTTCAACTAAATCGGATGAACGATGCCCGTACGCATGCCCATTATATTACTTACTGCCAAATAGACACGTTTACAAAAAGGTAAATTATTGTAATGAAAGTTTATTTAGGTGGCCGGTAATTTTATTGTTCGCCAGCTTTTAACCATGTTACATAAAATTATTGATCAAGTAAAATACTATTTAATTGTATGAGTGACATATTTACTAACTAGGTGATGCCCACGTCCGCGTGGATTAAGTTTTTTTATTCCCGCGGGAATTTTTCCGAAAAAAAAGTAGCCAATGTTCTTCCCCGGGATACAAACTATCCCTGTACCAAATTTCATCAAAATCGGTAGAACAGATGGGCCGTAAAAGCGTAGCAGACATACAGACACACTTTCGCATTTATAATATTAGTAGTGTGGAATTATGGATTTAATATGCAAATTCGAATAACGGGCTCAAAGCAAAATACCGGCTTCACGCCTTCACAAGAAATCGCCAAATAACATTATTTAACATACCGATTTAATCGTCCTATTACATATTATAATGTAATTCAATACTGCGATTGTTATACTGATAAAAAACTTTGAAATCTTTTAAAAATTACACAAAAACTGACTGACTGTCTCTAATCAGTCGGGACGTAACTCGTTCGACGATTTTAATACGACTGCCGAACGCTAATATGAAAGGATGTTACGCAACTGTCTATTTGTTCGCGACTTTACACGCGGATTTTTTATTAATTAATTTATATGAATATATAGATTATAGAGTCAATCGGACTTTCTAAAGGATGTTGATAAATTTTGGTTTTCTTATCTCAATTTGTAACGATCAAATATTTTAATTTACTACAAAATAAATAAACTATAGAACTAAAACTTGCCTCAAAACTGTTAATTTAATATCTGCGCTTATTAAAATAACTAATTTTATCAGTTATTTATTAACTAGAGAGATTTATTAACTAATGATGAGTTTTGGAGGAGATAACACTATTTATTACACACTACAATCACAAGAATCCTATGAAGTCTTCTTCACATACGTTTTTGAATATTTGGAACAACTCACCGTAAGAGAATTTTTAAATTGGCGTATTGAAACAAATAATACGTCTTCGTTAATATAATATGTAGATAATAATCACTATCTTAACTTGCTTGTAATCGTTATAGATAACTACAAATTAAAGTTCATTTGGTAGTGATTAATATATTTTTAATACGTTGATAATATGTTTTAAAGTCAAGATAAACTATTATGTTTTTAAAATTCATCAACACATATAGATATAGATGGGCAGTATTTTGAAAATAGTATAGTAAATTTATTTTATTAATCGCGCAAAATGACTCAGTTATCTGATTTTATTGTCTGTTTTAAAAATTGTACAATAAAATTCTTCGCAATCGCTCAATATGACATAATGATGCAGATATTTTTCTGTCTTTATTTAAAAAATTGTACAATAAATTTATTCGCAATTGCGCAAAATGACATATTGATCAAACTTTATCTGTCTTTATTTTAAAAATTGTACAATAAAATTATTCGCAATCGCTCAATATGACATACTGATCGGAATATTTTCTGTTTTTATTTTAAAAATTGTACAATAAATTAATTCGCAATCGCACAAAATGACAGACTGATCAGATTTTATTTAGCTAATTAAACCGTGTTATCAATAGAGTCAACAATAATTATAAAAGTTATCACACGAGTACTTAACGTAAACATGGTCATTTTATCGTCTATAAACTCGGATCATGGATTTAAATGGGTTTCATTCAAAAGCTGAAATCACTGGGCTCTAGAGCGCCTAGATTTGCCTAAGCCCTAAACGAAACTAGAAAAGACTTATTCCAAACGCACACCGGCAAAGTGTAGTAGAGTCGATGCGCGGCGTATTTCTTAATAACGACTCTAAATAAATAAATATAAATAAAAGTTTTTATTAAAGGCATTTAAATCCACGATGCGACATCGTATCGTATGTTTATGTTTACGTCGGTTTTTTTCTAAAGCGGGCTACGCTTGTTTACTCTCTACATTTACATATAGACTAAATATAAAAAGGAAAAGGTGACTGATCTATCAACAAACAGCTCAAACTATAGATAACGAATACATATAGACTAGGGCTCAAACCACTGGACGGATCGGGCTGAAATTTGTCATACAGAGAGCTTTTATGACGTAGGCAACCGCTAAGAAAGGATTTTCGAAAATTCAACTCCAAAAGGGGTTTTTTTTTTATCCACTACAAGTTAGCCCTTGACTGCGATCTCATCTGATGGTAAGTGATGATGCAGTCTAAGATGGTAGCGGGCTAACCTGTTAGGGGCATGGCAGTTGTACCGCTAAATCGGTTGGCGGCACGTCTTTACCGGTAGGGTGGTAACTAGCCACGGCCGAAGCCTCCCACCAAGCCAGACCAGGGAAATTTCAGAAATTATAAATTTTCAAACCCTGCCGGGGATCGAACCCGGGACCTCCGCACGTTAAGGCAACAGCACTCAACACTGCGCCACGGAGGTCGTCGAGTGTTTATGAAATTCGAACTTAACGTAAGGGAAACTGCGGGTAGTTTTACAATAGTCATAGTCATAAATACACATTATACGTCAATTACAACAATTAAAATTCACTTTCTTGATACTTAATAACATATTATTACAATAATAATATTTTATAATTTTATTACAGTGCTTCACACACGAGGAAAGTTTCTAAACCTATTTTAAATACATATCAAAAATTTTCGGTACTGGCAGGATTTGAACCTGCGTCTCTCTGGGAATCGCGCCCTGAAATTTTTGATATGTATTTAAATATTCTTAAAAATATAAGATTAATAAATAAAACTCAATAAAACGGTGCATTTGCAGCTATACGGAGCGGCGATGGGCGGCGGCGCGGCCGTGGCGGGCGGCGCGGGCCAGCACGCGCCGATGCAAGCGCAACAACAAAGAAACTTCAGGAAAGGTAACTGTCTGTACCATTCATTATACTTACCTTTACCTTATTTAGAAAAAGCTTTACCTAATATTTTGCACGTAGGCTTTCTGAAGCTTTATTATTTAACTTACTTTTAAAAAAAGATGACAATATATGTTTTCTGAAAAATCTTCCTCATGGCTTGTTATTTTTTTTTTGCCGGAGGCCAACAAGTATACCATCTTATTTAACTTAGCTCAAAACAAGGATGGAAATAATGCATGATGCTTTATATCATTTCTGGAAAAACTTCGATGTGCTTGTTTTTTTATAATGTTAAAAAATTTGTGGTTACATAATTTTTAACTAATGATTTGAGACTTATTTTGTGGTTTGAAAACATTATTATGTACTAGAGGATGCTCGCGACTTCGTTCGCGTGGCATAAGTTTTTAATTCCCACAGGCACTCCTTAATTTTCCGGGATAAAAATAAGCCTATGTCACTATCTAAGTCCTCAACTAAGTATACCCATGCAAAAAATCACGTTGATCCGTTGCTCTATTTTGGCGTGATTGAAGGATAAACTCTCTATTTGACGTCCTTGGGGATAGAATTTTCAAAAACTGTGAATCACGTATTTTTTCATTTCAGTCCGAAATCCCAAACACCAAGTTTCATAGCTACAGCTTGAAAAATGACGGACTTTCCTACAAACTTTCAACCCCTGTTTCAGCCCTATGGGGGTAGAATTTTCAAAAATCGCGATACACGTATTTCTTCATTTTGAACCGATAGCTCAAATACCAAGTTTCATGGATATAACTTGAAAAATGACGGACTTTCATACAAACTTTCAACCCCTATTTTACCCCTTTGGGGGTGGAATTTCGAAAAATCCTTTCTTAGTGGATACCTACTCTTCACAAAGAACATACCCTCCAAATTTCATGTCTCTAGCACCAGCGGTTTGGGCTGTGCGTTGATATATAAGTCAGTCAGTCAGGACTTTGAATTTTATATATATAGATTAAAACGGGTACATACCACGATGTAAAACAATGATTTTATTTGTCGATATTTCGACCCAGTTACATGGATCGTGGTCACGACGGTACATAATTTTTATGCCAAATCGTTTTGGGGAAATTTTGTGGTTACATAATTTTTATCCCAAATCGTCGTGGGGAAAATTTCGTGGTTACATAATTTTTATTCCAAATAGTTGTAGGGAAAAGTTCATGGTTACATAATTTTTATCCCAAATCGTTTTGGGAAAATTTTGTGGTTACATAATTTTTATTCCAAATAGTTGTAGGGAAAAGTTCATGGTTACATAATTTTTATCCCAAATCGTTTTGGGGATATTTCGTGGTTACATAACTTTTATCCCGAATCATTGTGTAGAAAATTTCGTGGTTACATAATTTTTATCCGGGGAAAATTCCGTGGTTACACAATTTCTATCCCGAATCATTGTGTAGGATGTGTAAGCTAGTGTGTAACGCCAGTGTTCCCCGCCAGATCGCTCCTGGTCCGGCTCGGGCGTGCAGGTGGCGGCGGCGACGGGGCAGCCGCTGCTAGCGCCGGCGCCCATGCAGCAGTTCATGCCGTACCCGCACCCGCACCCGCCGCACCCGCAGCCGCAGCCCGCCATCCAGTACCAGCATATGGTGAGTCGGCGGACGTCCAACGCCGGACGTGGGCAATGCCCTGAATTTGGACTTGGTCGCTGAGCGCACTAGATATATAGCATGTTAGCGCTCGGCTAATCCATACTGATATCATAAATGCGAAAGTTTGTCTGTCTGCTACGCTTTCACGGCCCATCTTTCAAACGATTTTGATGAAATTTGGTATAGGGATAGTTTTAACTTATGCATATTATTGAATCGAAGCAGGCGTTACTTTGCGGAAGTCCATGACAATGAATGAACGAGAAGTTTAATTCGCTATAATCCGCCACAGTAGACAAATCTATGTGGTACAGTGCGTGTCCTTCACCAATAGCATGCGAACACCCACCACCCAGCAATTCGCACCGGCACCGCACCACACCACACAAATCTTCCAAATCACTCTCAACGTACGTTTCACTCCGACACCGTAGCATCTTGAGGAGATGTTGACTCTATAATGCACGATTGTAAAGATGAAGAGATTGTAAATATGTTTCCCTCATAAACCTCACAACAACACTGGATTTCAGGTACGGATGTACCACGGCGGCGGCGTAGGTGGAGTGGGCGGGATGGGCGTGGGTGTCGGCGGCGGCGTGGGCGGCGGCAGCGGCGTGGGCGAGTACGCGCCGCCAGCGCAGTCGCCCGCGGCGCCGTCGCCCGCGCTGTACCCGCCGCCCTCGCCCGCGCACACGCCGCACCCGCACCCGCACCCGCATCCGCACCCGCACCACCACTACCAGCAGCCGCCCTTCCAGGTACGACTCACCACCAAAACAAAACAAATAGTAATAATAAAAAAACTTTATTTCAGGCAACTGTCAGCCCATAATTTGTTAGTAACAATCACATAACCTATGTTAGTAAAAAAACCGGCCAAGTTCCCCGAGGGTTCCGTACAAACCTGTAGGTAACTAAAAGGTATGGTAAGGTATGATGTAACTAAAAATTTATGCTTTTCGCAATTTTTCCTTTATCTGTGCTATAAGACGTTGCTTCGTACCAAATTTCAAGATTCTGAATTCACGGGAAGTACCCTGTAGGTTTTGATTCCTTTGCAAGTGTCGAAAATTTGCAGCAAAAACGGCTGTATCTTTTGATTGCGTTGTTTTAGAAGTTTGATTTTTTCACAGCTCCAAGGGACAGTAGACCTGAGTATTTGATATGAATTTCAGCTTGATACCTCCATGCGTTCCTGAGAAGAAGGGTCTTGACAGACAGACGGACACCAAAGTGATCCTATAAGGGTTCCGTTTTTGCCTTTTGAGGTACGGAACCCTAAAAACAAAATACTTTATCTACTCTTATACCTAAAAGCCTCGGCACAACTACAAGGCTGTTTGGGGCCTCCTAGCGTGAATGTGTGCACCATTCCATCATCCCCAGAGAGGGTTGTAGCTTCCCCAGCTTAGTAGCCAATGAGCCCAGCTTACTAGTCCTTAGTAACAAAACCATGAGCTCAGAGCTACTTCAAAAGATTAACAAAAGATAATAAACTACTTAAAAGACCTACAAAGGTAATAAACTAAAGGACATGAACAGCTACTTTGCCTTCTTAAAATGCTTTAAAACCCTTTTGTTTATCCAACTGCAGAGAATTGATGGTTCTTTGTTTCTTACACAAGATTTTAAATGGGGATATTGTGGCCAATCCTGTATAACACAATCTCTAAACTAAACTAAAATGACAGCTTTAAATCTAGTTCTGTCCCTTTCCGCAGGGAGTATTATGAAAAGGTTAGCAATATTTTTAATGCTGTCATTTTAGATTAGTTTAGACATTGGGGCTGATTCTGTAGTGCAAAATCTCTAAACTAAACTAAAATTAGAGCATTACAAATATTGCTAACCCTTTCATAATACTCCCTACGGACAGGGACAGAACTACATTTAAAGCTGCCATTTTAGTTTAGTTTAGAGATTGTTTTATACAGAATCAGCCCCATTGACTGTCCAAATTTATTAAATTTGGCAGTACCTAAGCAGAATGCAGGGTCTCTTACAAAGAGCAAGCAAACCTTTAAGCCTAGAAACACGAAGAGTAACACAGGCAGGGCTTCTCCCCTTATATTCAAAATAGCTCATCAAATAAATATTATAAATGCGAAAGTTTGGATGGATGTATGGATGTTTGTTACTCAATCACGCCCCAACGGCTGAACGGATCTAGATGAAATTTGGCACAGAGATAGATTATAGTCTGGAATAACAGATAGGCTACTTTGTATCCCGGAAAATTAAGTAGTTCCCGCGGGAACCGAAAAACCTCGATCTACGCGGGCGAAGTCGCGGGCATCAGCTAGTTTGGATATACATTATACATGTATTAAAACTGCCATTATAGTTTAGTTTAGAGATTGTGTTATACAGAATAGGGATGATGACAACTCAATCAAAACAGCAACTCTTTATCAAACTTAATAACTCACTTCTAGTATGGAAGTTGTATGGAACAACGTTACGTCATCAAATTTCAACGCACTTTTTTCTTTAATCGATATTTTAAAATGGTTAATTAATTGGTTTGGATGTGAATTTTAGGTCTTTTAGAAGACCCTCTATTTAATAAAATCAGTTAGAAATAATTTATTTTTGATATAGGCATCATCCCTATTAAAAAAATATTTGAGTCATAGATATTCATAAGGTCTTGTGGTCGGCAGGTGCTGTGCCCGCTGATGGGTCCGGGCGGCGCGCACCACCACCACCACCACCCGCACGTGGCGTACCTCAACCACGCGCCGCCCACCGCCAGCCCGCCGCACCATCCGCACCAGGTGCAGGTCAGTGCGCGCCCAAACACCTCACAATGACGTTACAGTCAACTACACCTACACTATTATTATAAGAGATAGTACTTTTGGTAACTATCGCTAGGAAGGCTGATTCAGTATTTGGTGTATCTTGTGGAATTTGTGACGATCTGCCCGCAAGCGGCTTGGGAACTGACTACTTATCGCCGCTCAAAGACGAGTTATTGTTACCAAAAATGAAGCAGTACAACCCCGCCTGCCACTGCAGATCGCGGCCGCGCCTATTTCTGTTGCGCGTTACATTATTTCCATGATATCTTCTAAGATATTCATCTAAATTAAATGGTGTAAAGGGCTAATTTGGCCTATATTAAATACTTGAGATGACCAACAGTTTTATTTTGATAAGTATTAATACTATGTCAGTCAAAACACCTTCCAAAGTAAAGCTTTGTTTTAGACCAAATTTGATAATCATAAAAATGGTTATTGTGAGACAACCTTAAAAGATAGAAGATATATGCTATCGCGGACTTTTTTTAGAACTTTTTAAGAGGAACAATTCCACCATACATTGTTTTCATGCAACTTTTACTATTTACGCAGCGCACGGCATGGAAGCTCTCAGATGAGAGAATTATCTCCGACTTAATTCACATTATTTCAATACTCGTTGGGACCTCTAATTTTTTTGAAAATAAAATTTAGCCTATGTTAGTAGGCTGATAATATAGCTTTTTATAAGTGAAAGAATTCTTAAAATCGGTTGAGTAGTTTTTGAGTTTATCCATTACAAACAAACAAATGTTTCCTCTTTATAATATTAGTTTAGATGTCACAGAATTTCGACCACGGTGGCCAATCTTCACTGAGATAAGCCAGCTGCGTGGGAGATAATATAATGCTTATGTGTGTGCGCAAACACAAGTGCACTCTCTTCAAACTTTAATCTTTTTGTATTACGTCGCGCTCTCAACCTCTGGTTCGGAATGCCTACCGAGAAGAGCCAGCAAGAAACTCGGTGGTTGCTCTTTTCAATCAAAAATTACAGACATTATAAGGATACAAGTGACGTCCCAAGCATAGTTGTAGCGAGTCCATTTCATAGCGTCTCTATCTATATTTTTACTAATATTATAAAATATGCGAAAGTTTGGATGGATGGATGTTTGTTACTCAATCACGCCACAACGGCTGAACGGATCTGGATGAAAGGCACGGAGATAGATTATTGCCTGGAATAACACATAGGCTACTTTTTTATCTCGGAAACTAAAGTTCCCGCGGGAACCAAAAGTGGACGAAGTCGCGGGCATCAGCTAGTTCCCCATATAACTGGAGCTCCTGTAATCTAGTACCCCATGTTCACAAGCTTCTAATTCATTAGAGGCAGCAATGGCAGAGTTTTGACCCGCGGCAGCTACATTCGACGCCACCACAAGCCGATGCAAATTTCGCTGAGCCATATTTTGTAAGTTTGACGGCCGAAATTGATAATCAACCTATCTGTTACATGTCGACAGGAATTACTTAGCAACTTTGCAATCTATTAAATAACTGATCAAATGCGTGTCCAAGTTTGACGGTTATTATTTCGAATACCGTAGAAACATTGCGACATCAAGATTCAAATAATTGTCTCTCAACAATTTAAACCGATTTTTAGGGCTTTTTTTTTTCTTTTCATATTCAGAACTCGAGGTAGTAAACCAACTTTCAGTTTTCATGTTCAAACCCCTGAAAATATTCCTTTTTTCTTTCAAAATTTTAATATGCCTATATTAATCGGTAATAGGTTTATAATATTATAAGAGATTACATTTAAACTGTGCAGCTATGTGTGTAGTTTATTTTTAAAATGGCAGACAGGAAGAGACTAACCCCAAAAAGACCATTCAACTATGGACAAATAACAAAATTGCTCAGCTTACCGACAGATTACAGATAGATTGATTAATAATTTCGCCCGCTTTTTGCGCCTTATTCTGGACCTGTGCTCAGCAGCAAAGATGGCCGAGCGCACACGACAGCATACCTCGTTCTGATTGGCTGTTTCCGTTGCAGCAGGTGCTGCTGCCACCTCAGCACGGCGGGGGCGGCGCCAGCACGCCAGGTGTCCACGCGTCGCACCCCTAACCCGCGCGCCGCCTCCGCGCCCTGCCCCCCTACTAAGCCACCGAGTGGCGTCACAACTGCATTTAGGATACCACACAACACGCAAATACCCGCGATTTGCATCTACACGTCACGTCGAAAAGTTTGTGTTTCTACCCGCGGTTTGCATCTACTGGTCACGTGATAAAGTTTGCGATAACCTAGAATTTGCAAGTACGCGCTGTTCGCGCCTACAAGTCACGTGGAAAACTTAACAACAATGTGCAACTACCCGCGGTTTTCATTTACAAGTGGCGTCCAAAATTACAGCAAAAACACATTTTTTTTTAGTAAAACTCTATATAGTATGAGATCTAATCTTATACTATATAGAGATCTAAGAAAAACTTATAAGTTAAATAATAAACTACCCTCAATTTAAAAAAAAATTACAAATTTTTCACTGTGTTCAATCTTTTGATTGACCAAAAAGAATGCACAACTAACTGTAACTAGTGTGCTATCCTCAAATAAAAATACGGAACCCTAAAAACACTAATTATAACGTGTATTTTGAAGAAGTAAATCGTTGATTTGGTTAGATCACATAATAACAATAACTGGTTAAAACGATATAAAATATAACAATTTATAAATGTAGTAAAAAGCAGTCCATTTTCATGAGCAACAATAAATCAATTCATAAAACATGTGAAAACAATCAATAATGACCCTCAAATCTTTTTCTAATTAGTTTTAATTAGAAAAAGATTTGAACACCGGCAGTTTTTGTGAAAGTGAAAGATACTGTTTGAAGTTTTTAGATATTTTTGATAAAGAATCTGAAATTTCCATATTTTTTCCAGTCTTCAGTCTGCAAAAACTGATTACATAGTTTAAATATTTTATATTGAGTTGATATTAACTTAACAAAGCTATTCTTCCAGTATAAACCATCAAACTAGAGTGCTGAACTGCAAATTAACACAGACATAAATAAAACTTTCATTGGCATATTTTAAAGATATATTTTATTTGAGGGTAGTGTGGTTTTAAAGAAAAACAACTCTTTAGTGCAATTTGAGGGTAGTATGATTAAAAATATATGCTAAAAATTCGATTTCGAATTCGAATTTCGATTCACGTGACGTTACTTGTAAACTGTAAGTTGTGTTATAAAAATTGACATTTAAATGTCAAAATATTCTAAATGCAGTCACAGGCGACGCAACAGAACATTATTATAGGTGTTTTTCAAATGTAAATATTTACAGAGATAGAGCTAATATATTGAAAATCTATATATTATTTATCATGTATACCAAAAGTTTATAGTTTTTCACGAATTAAGTTTTCGAGGGAACACGAACACGAAAGTTATCATAATATAAAGTAATATTATCATAATATAAAGTAGTATCAATTATTGAAAATATGGTATTCTTATTACAATGCATTTTAACCAATAGGTAGTATCAGCCAAACAAAAGTTCATGCCAATGCCGAATTTCTATGCTAAGGAGTCATAGTAAGGCCATTGATACCTTAAAAATATAATTTGTATAACTTAGGTACCTTCAAGGTAAGCGCGTTTCAACCTAGACCTCATCGTTGCTTTGCACTAAGCATGATTGTCGTCAAGCGGAAGCCTATCTCACAATAAAAAAAAAACAAATGAAATAACACAATTTCCTTAATGATTTGGTTATTTAATGAAATCTAATAGGAAAAATGTATTAGCTCTGTCTTAAGAATAATATACGCTCGAAATGTGTGTGAACATTTGAACGGAGAGTAATAAAAAAATGCCTTACCGTAGTTTATACGGGTAACGGTTGTCGGTAGATCTTATATTTGTAATTCCGAGTGTTTCCTTCTAAAAAAATTAGGTTGGCAACACTGATTTTGTACATACGATATTCACGTGGTTATATCGAAACAAAATCGAATTATGACTTCTATCGGTATTCAACCGTTATGATGTGCGGATGTCATAAACTTATCTGACAAATGACATATAAAAAATCATATTGTAGACTGAGTATAACTGTTGATGAGTGCTTTTTAATCTGTATTAATGTCAGTGTTGCCAACGTTGGTTTTGTTTTATTACCAGTGTAAAAGAATGTTCGGTTTTATTAAGAGCGGCGGCGATTGATCCATTATGTAAGTGTATTTGTGTGGATGGTGTAGTTTGTGAGGTTGTCTGTATTGTTTGTCTGTCCTTGACTGCAACGAAAGACATTGTCAAGGAGAGATGTGTATTATAGGTAGATAATTTTTTCCTTACGCTGGTTGTCGGGATTTGTAGGTTAATTTTTGTTTAAGTTTTGGATGAATAAAACGGGTTTTTTAAACTTCAGAGGATATTTCCTGAACTAATCTAGTATTTTGTATTATCAAAATTAAAATTAATAGCGTATTTGAACTCAACTCAAATTGACATAACCAATAGTATTGTCATCGTTTTACTAGGTTTTCCTTATTTTTTTCGTGTCAATAGAATAAAATAAACCTTATAATTTGATTAAACAGTAAATATACAGCTTAAATGAGAAATAAAGTAACTATGAAAGAAAACGTGGAGGTTCTTAATTCGATACGATTTTCATTTAAAGTTAATAACTGTCATTTAAAGTTAGTAAATAACTAAATGTGAGGTGACCTACAAATTTCGTCAGCCATCTTGTTTCCTGAAACGTTACCTAAACGGTTGCGTTTGTATTTATTTAGCTATACGTTAGTGATAAAGTTTCCCGCGCGATCCTACGCGAGAACGGTCAATTATGCACTGTCAAGTGATTTCGCGATTCGTTGTTATCTGTGGACTTATTTTGAACTGTGTTCTTTATTTTATCTTTGAATGGTTCGGTGTTACCAGTTTAGCTGAGAATTTTTATGACAATTGGTAGGTTTTTCTACCACCCTAGATATATTTGGGTACGCGACACTGGCGAAGTAAATTGTGATGTATGTATTGTATATATATGTAAAAACAATAATAATATAGATGATATGACTGAAAAAATACCTTCATTATGAAATTTTAAAAAAAAGTTTTGATAAAACTTATATTTTTATTATCGAAAGGTCACTAAAATCCCTTTCGTTCCTAAAATTAATTTGCATCGAGACAGTATAGAAAATCAACTTTTAATTCAAATAAGCTTAATTTCAAACTGCATAAAGTATTGAGTCTGAAACAAATACTCAGTTAAACTGGAAACAATTAAGGTCTCTGATTTGTTGTCAAGAAAAACTAGGCCAATTTGAAAGTAATAATAATAATTATTACTCCATTCATAGCACTATGAAGTATATTATAACGATATATTTACATATTTATTTCTACTGATACTGTCTTTGATGCTTTGTGCATTTTCTGAGGGACTATCCGAGCGGTTAGTGCAAGTAGATTTGACAATAAAGAGAAATTGATAGATATAGGGATTAGAGTGACCGCGTATTGCACCGTGACGGGATTTTGGGTCTTTACGATGCGCTAAAAACGCAACGATTTTTTAAGTAGAAATTTTATTCTAAAGCCTATAACGCGTCAAAGAAAAATGTGGGTGATGATATCATAACTTGCTGCTTTCATTCGTTAGACTTCGTTACAGCCAAAATAATAATGACTATCTGTATTCTGTGGATAAGGGACTTAGCAATGTTTTTATTTGTAAAGGATTGAACGTTCCTGTCGACAAATGCTGCTGCCAAATATTAAATTTGGCAAATGATCGCATAAATCATACTTCATTTCACCAATTAGACTTGGTAAAATTGTCCGTCGACATTCATTCTTAGTTTCGAAAGTTATCGTATATGAATTAAAAGACATTTAATTTAATTTCGAATTGAATCTGTATAGCCCTCAGGCCCAGGGTAGTCTCCAATAGAAATTTCATTTGATTTTTCTGTTAGTGAGTGTCGAACGTGTAGAGATGCATACGCTATATATTCAGCCGCGTAAACCCGAATAAATACGTATGTATCCTATAGAAAATAGTTCGTATGTACAAAATCCTAATCGAACTGAATAAGTACGCTAAGGTACACCGGAGATGTACTACGTTGCTAAGCCACTACGGATGTGTCAAACCCACCAATACGAGCGCATGTTTTTCATAGCTTAGATCGCTGTATGTTAGATCAAGCGTGTCTATTGGTGGGTTTGACCAACGACTTATTACAAATAGACGCGGCATACGCGAACATCGTTGCACTAAAAAAAACCGGCCAAGTGCGAGTCGGACTCGCGCACCGAGGGTTCCGTACAAACCTGTAGTAAGTTTTAAATTATTTAAAAAAAACTACTAGTAGTTCTCGCTAGCTACTAGATCTCGTTCAAACCAATTTTCGGTGGAAGTTTGCATGGTAATGTACATAATATATATATTTTTTAGTTTTATCATTCTCTTATTTTAGAAGTTACAGCTTAGGGGGGACACACATTTTACCACTTTGGAAGTGTCTCTCGCGTAAACTATTCAGCTTAGAAAAAAATGATATTAGAAACCTCAATATCATTTTTGAAGACCTATCCATAGATACCCCACACGTATGGGTTTGATGAAAAAAATTTTTGAGTTTCAGTTCTAAGTATGAGGACCCCCAAAATTTATTGGTTTTTTTTTCTATTTTTGGTGTGAAAATCTTAATGCGGTTCTCAGAATACATCTACTTACCAAGTTTCAACAGACAGACATGACGAATCTATAAGGGTTCCGTTTTTTGCCATTTGGCTACGAAACCCTAAAAACGGCGTAAATATTACGTACGCGGAGAAAGGGAAAGAACATAAAGGTCAACATACGCTATACCTGTTATTAGAAAGAGATGAATATAGATTCTGAGTTACACTCTTGTTAACTGCAATGTTCGACAAGTGACGGCAAGTGCCTTCTTATATTCTTGCCAAAATAGAGCGCGGAAGGCGTATCTAATGTTTTAAATATCATAGGGTTTGACACGCCGTAGCTTTGCAACGTATCATCTCTGGTGGAAAGGCACTCTTATCCAATTCGATTCAGCTTTTCTCTAAAGCGGCGAACGACTCAAAATCCCATATTATAGGTCATGGCAACTATAATTAAGTACATAAAATTAACGTGTACAATGTACATAATATAGTCGACGCATATTTATCGCACGCTTGGTTGTAATGTTTTTCATTTATTATGCAGTATTGTGCCCGGTTCCTATATTTTTGTACCTTGCGGTATTTAAAAAACTATCCGATAATGGGGCTGATTCTGTAGTGCACAATCTCTAAACTAAACTAAAATGGCAGCTTTAAATCTAGTTCTGTCCCTTTCCGCAGGGAGTATTATGAAAGGGTTAGCAATATTTGTAATGCTCTAATTTTAGTTTAGTTTAGAGATTGTGCACTACAGAATCAGCCTCAGTATAAATTTCTTGTTAATGTAATGCGCCACCTTATTTTACATTGATAGTTCTATATCTAAAACCTTCAACTTTAACCTATTTAGAAATTTAAACTCAATCGGAAGAACAATGCGCGAACGAATAGAAATAACGAACAGATAAAAATAAATTCTATAAAAAAATAATACAACTTTAAATCTCTTTTGATATCCTTTGGAAATGATGTATTTAATCGTTTCAACTATTCATGCCTACGTTTGTATGGCGTTCTGTAGTAAAACAGCGTTTACTAGCTGGCTCGCCCCGGCTTCACACGGGTTCCAGTTTCATAGACTAAGGGGCGCTTGCACAGGGACATTTAATAACTAAATAATTTCAAGTCCTTGTGCAAGAGGGTCTAAATGTGAATGTGCTATACATAATATACCTTCCCCATGAAATGTTCCTCATGACGATTTATTAATAATGATTTTTGTATTTTTACCCGTAAAATGTGGGGTAGTTTTTAATTTTATATACTTACTGTTTTTTTGGGGTGCTGAATTTCAATCTGAATTATCGTATAAATTCGTGACGTTTAACTAAAAAAAAAAAAAAACAAGAATTAAAAAAATACAGTCACAATTCACTAATTGACAGCCTTTATTTAGAGTTTTGAAGCGGAAAAAACATAGGATGCAAAATCAAAACTACCCCAAATTGGCATCAAAACGCATATAACTATAATTATACAAGCCAATAAACAGACAATCGCGGATAGCAATTTTTTATACTAATTCCGATTACCGACTTTACGTCAAGTCAGCCTGAACTTGAACTGATTTACCTAATAGGGACCGGGTACTTTAGATATTATATGAACTAATGTTATTTTTCCGACATGTATATTTGACAACTATTGCTCTTTTTTAATAATCCGTTATACACGTCTTAGGAGCTTCTTTTTATTAAGAGATTAATAGTACATAAAATATTTGTAACAAAATTTAGAAATTATGGCTAAACGCGATTTTAATCCGTTCCATTGAACTATTTTCTATTTAACTTTTTATTAATTATTATGGGAACATCAATAGTTCCTTGAAAAATATTTTTAATTAAAATTATTAAACTAAAATTAGTGATGTTCTTCTTCAATATTCCAGAGTATCGATACAACACGTAGTAAAGTGTTAAATCTAAGAATAGTCAATGACTTCTGTTATGTCAAATGTCACTTGAAAATTGCGGTATACAAGAAAAAATACATGGATTAAAAAAACAACATATGACATGATTATACAAATTCTTAATAGGAAAATAAATAGTACAATGGACGGATTATTATATTATGTATAACTTACTTTACTTAAAAGTATTGGAACCCTAAAATAGCTATGGTGCCTAAAGTACCGCATCCTAGTCGGTTCCAATTAACAGGGTAACCTCATCGACCACACAACCAATAGACGCCTAATTACTATGCTTTCGTAATGCAAACAATTCAGTCAAATGACTCAAGTAAGCGGGCGCGGGGTACTAAACGCTGATTGGTCTACTCAAGGTCCAAAAATCATAAATCAAATGGGATGGGGTCCTAACTCCTAATAATTATTTATCGATAATTAATTATCGATATACTCTAATTAATATTTATATAACTCGGTAGGTTTTGTTACAAGGGCGTGGAATTATATAAGACCTCTGAAGTCTGATGTGTTGTCTGAAAGTGTTCGCCCTATATGAGGAGTCTATTAGTTGTATGGTCGATGGGTAACCTGGTCTGGGGCCAGGCGCGTCTGTGAATGTTTGTTTGTTCGTTTTTATAAAGGGGGGCCAAGTCCATGACCTCCGCGCGGTGCTCCCTGGGTAGCGCCAAATGTGGACATCACATTCACATTTCTTCCAAATTCGTCTACGGCACGCGCTGAATACGTCAAGTAATTGTGAGGTTGGCAATATTAAAACTAATTTTATAATTTTTACACACGAGGAAAGTTTCTAAACTGACTTAAATACATATCAAAAAATTTCGGAACCGGCAGGATTTTAACCTGCGTCTCTCTGGGAATCACGCCCGGAGCGCCTTGACCACTCGGCCACGTTTCACTTACCTGCCAGTGTCGAAATTTGAGATATGCATCTTTAATCCAGTCTTTTTACGCGACTGTCGATGCCATCCAGTAGCGATAAAACTACCAAAGGCCCATATTCGATGGCGAAAATTTTTGATATGTATTTAATTAAGTTTAGAATATTAAAACTCTTATCAAACCCTGAAATGCCTCTTTTGTTTTATCTATGTAATGCCCTATTAATTTTATTTCTCCAGTACCTAAATCTTTGTAAAAATTAGATATTCTGAAACTTCAAATTCAAAGATTATACGTGTGTTTGATAACAGGTTCACTATTCCTTTGTGAAATCCCATTTTTAAACCCACTTAAATCAATGGATATTGTG
Organism: Erebia ligea; assembly: GCA_917051295.2. Taxonomy (NCBI): domain Eukaryota; kingdom Metazoa; phylum Arthropoda; class Insecta; order Lepidoptera; family Nymphalidae; genus Erebia; species Erebia ligea. Next base: position 17,926,010 of record OU785228.1, read on the forward strand.
CCCAAGTTAAATTAAAAATTAATAACTTTTGGCTGGTTCCCATAAGTAAACAAGTAAATTACTTATTAATGAATTCTTCATAAAGTAATAACGCGTGGTCTAATCACCAATATATTATAATGTGCGATTTTTCCTTTGAACTAGGGGAAAAAGGCTAAAACTTGATGTAACTGAAAATAAAAGTTTGTTTTATTGAAGGTATAGGAACGAGGAATATATACTGTGCAATGAGCTATTAATATTTATTCCTGTATTGGAGACTTGAGATTGTAATACTCATTAAAGATTAAACGAATGAGATAATCAGCTCATTAATCTCTGTACCCTGCCTAGTAGGAGTTTTTCCAAATTTGATATCGAGTGCATTCATCCACCAACTCTCTAGCGAAAACTTATGAAATAAATGACGAATAATACCGAAACTCACAAAAACCATTAAACTTTTCGAGATTTGGAAGCTCGTGCTAAGAGTACAGTTGATGATTATTTAGGATTCGATTGTGTAACGAGAAATAACGCGTATAAATATAAACTAGATATACTTACGTGTATGATAAACGCACTCGTATACATAATTATTTGATAAATATATGAAGAGATTGACGAAGTATATAATATAAAATCTTTCCTAAGTCCATGGATATGCTAATATAGTTGTACATAATAATATTATAATGTATATATAAGTAATAATAAAAGGGAAATAGCTCGAGTCCTTTCCCGAAACGGCTTCTATTCGTTTATAATTTGTGATGTATATGATATAACATTAAAAAATCACAAAAAAAAAACATTTGGAAAGGGCCTATATGACCCGTACCATGGTTTTCACGTGTTAGACGTATTGCTTCGAGTTCGCTCGGAAACGTGGTATGGGTCGTGCGTATATTACTGTTTTTTTTTCTCTGTTTTTTTTTAATTTTTTTATTTTATTGAATTTTATTATCGCGTGAGTGCGTCTAGCGCGAATGTTTGTTGCTAGTGACGTGAGTGAGAGAAATTCTAAGTGCGTTTGTTCTTTGTTGTGCGCCATACAAATTAATGATATTATATCGATATGATTTCGTGTCCCAGCACTAGTTTGGAGAGCGGTCTTATATTATGGTAGGGATAAGACGACACGATAGCTATACTGTATACTTTACGTAGGGAAGTTCTCTTTTCTTTTTCGGAAAAAATATATTATCGCGAAGGTGTTTTCACCTAATTGTGTGAAATGGTTGACGTTAGGGTCTGAAAACTTTTGGCATAATGGAGGATTCGCCATTTTGTTTTTTTTTTTCAAAATGTAACTGATCGTTTACTATCCGATGTCTTCTTTGATACATTATGTTATCTGACTTTTATTCGTTTTAAAATCACCAGTCCCAAACCAAATATACAAGTCCCATAATATTACAATATTTAAAAAAACAAAATGGCGGATCGTCCACTATGAAGTTTTCATATCCCTATGTATAAATAATTGACTATATTTGTTTCAAAAATATATTTACGAACGTAAAGGCGGGGTCACACTGAGGTTGTCTAACATATTGTAGTGCTAGCATTTAAAATATAATAAGTTACGATTTACGAAGTACTCTAAATATATGTACTTGCGAGAGTATTGTGAAACTGATTTCCTCTAAATTGATAATTTTCTTGTGATACTCGTGAGCGTTTGTAAACATTTTCGCAAGAAATTTTTATACAATGATTTTTCGATGTATGGAAAGATCGTAATATTTAGATTTAATGGTACCTAAGTACTACTTTTCGGAGGACGAAGTTTTTTTTTTAATTTTTTATAATATTGTGAGCCCGCCACTGAAAATTGCAACGAACATGTCTCAGATTATGGCTTGTAACCAGTAGATTAGGCCAGAAACATACGTTTAAAACGCAACGCGTGCTGAGGGCGTACGCAGGCGACGGATTACCCGTGACGCGATTTTTAGTTCGTGATATGCAGTAATACTTAGTCTGTAGACAACGATCATTACTCCCTTCAGTTCTGCTTATAAAATGAATGTCGTGTGCTTTGAATCTGAAAAGTTTGCCATTGTCTTTTTATACGGCACGCAGACTTTTCGCCAATTGTTTGCGCAGGCCCTAAAAGTATGTATCTGGCTTTAGAACCGACACTGTATACTTAAAAGCAAACTTATTTTGTGCAGCTCATTATAAATATGTATAATAATGTATATAGTATGTATCATAAGTTTTTTTACTATAATATTAAAACATATACCTACTACAGATGAATTTATAAATTCCTAAAATTACATTACAGATGCCAAATAAAAAATATGTATGTATAAACGTTAATTTCATTTTTTTTTCAATATGTTTATGTATAAATATAAAGTAGTAAAGGACGTTTGGCTCTAAGATGTTAAAAATATGAAAAAAAAGGTTTATGGCATGTGCGATAAACTACTTAAAGTTCTTATATTTTCCAAAAATGTGTTGTAAATTTTCTTTTTTCAAGTAAAAAGGAAAGTAAGTAAATATAACTCTATTCAACAACTAACTGGTACATGGTATGTAGCTTGAATCCGAATTGAATTTGCTAAAAAGTTTGGACAAATAAATAGTAAACGTTATTATTTGAATTAAATGTATATATTATAAGTAATTATTAACAAATAACAGAGTTAAGGTCATAGAAATTGATAACTTTTTTTTATTTTTATTTATTTCTATTTGGCTCCCGCTACCAGTATTTGCCAGTTAAGTGTGTTAGCCACATAATATGAAGGTCTGCAGCCCTATTCTCTAACTCGATGGCTATGAAAAAATCAAAGCCTGACATATATTTTTTATCCATTGAATGTTTGATACTTTTTATCCATTGAATGTTTGATACGAAAATGCTATTTTTATTTCATAGCAAACCTTCAATGGATTAAAAATATATTTAATTGTTTGATAGCCGCTGAGAGAATCGGGGGCTGATGGCAGTTGAATAGAGTAATTATTACAATGTATGTAAAAGGTCAGGCGATTATGATATAATGAGCGGCGGATTATCAAGTTATCGTAAAACTGTATGAAAAATAAATGAATGAATCAATTAAAATATCACGTGCCTTGATCGATACTTTCGCGATTGATTTGATGTTCAGAGATCGAAATTATAATATTTTGGCCCTTTCGTATGCGATATTAACATGATAAGAGTATCCAAGAAGAGAAAACATCTAAATTGGGTGTAAAACGAGTTAGTTAATAATATTTTAAACCGGCGTACAGACTACCTTTTGTATCCACAGATTTCGGTTATATTTTTAATTATCATTGTAAGTTATTCTGTAGAAAAATACCCACAAATGTTTTAAAATTAGTACTATTTGAGACGAACAACAACAATAAGTACATTCATAGTTTCAAGTTTTCATAGTTGTCCAAAACCAAGTTGTCAATACGACGGTATCATCTTATCACGGTCTCTCTAGTCCTCGAAGATAAGACTAGCCTATTATTTTGTGAAAATTGTATGAAAATCTATATTATGGTAACTGATATGCTATGGTATGGTTCTGAGATCAGCTCGAACTACTTTATAACACCAAAATCTATCTATCTATATAAATAAAAATGAATGTTGCTAAGCGCAAAACTCGAGGACGGCTCGACCAATTCGGCTAATTTTTTTTTTCGTATGTTCACACGGAAAGTTTTAATATAAAAAAATATATAAAAATTGCGTGGACAAATGGATGTTTGTTACTGATCTGCCCCCCAATCATGTAAGAATGGCCGATGAAATCGTTAAAGTTCTGCGGCAAAGTAAATAAACCATAACAGCATTAAATTAGAGCTCAATTTCGTATACCCACGTTATACGAAATACGTACGTTTAGGTATGAACGATACTCTAACGTATAAGAATGGATACATGAAATTGAGCTCTAATTCAATGCAGTTATGGTTTATATTACTTTGACGCTGAACTATTACGTTTGATCGACAATTCTTACATAATCGGGGGGCTGGATGAAATTTGGCACAGAGATAGATTATAGTCTGGAATAACACGTAAGCTACTTTTATCCCGGAAAATTAAAGAGTTCCCGCGGGAACCGAAAAACTACAATCCACGCGAACAAGTAACGGACATCAGCTAGTTATACATAAAAATGAAATCATTTTGTTTTATAGTATGGCTTGAATACTCTTCTTATGTCAATGTACAAACGCACGAAAGGGCCTATCCGCGTCGGAAATAATAAAGCATTAAAAAACAAACGAAATCACAATTTAATGTTATATTAAATAAATAACTACAGCTTTTTGTTTTTGTACCTGAAAAATGGCACTTATATGCGAATGTAAATATTCCTTGACTGTACAGGGCCCTTATTTGAATGCATTTTGTATGGAACGCTGTCAAATTTGACACTTTATTGTATGTAGTTGTAGATGTGTCAAATTTAACAGATTTTGTGAGACCTATATTAAATTTGTCCATCGAATATTTCGTTTTGCGACTTTAATTGGATAAATAAAGGGCCCAGAGGGCGAATTGTATTGTACAGTCGGCAACACAGCTCTGTAAAATATCAATAACCTCTTCGATGATTGTAAGCCCTAGTTCATTATGATAATAAAATCGTAAGAAATTGTGGTTAAATTTAACAGTTCTTATATGAAGAGTTGCCAAATCTGATAACTTGAGTACGGCTTCAAAGTCATAGAACAAGGGCCGTGAAGGACTGTGTTGTTTTAAATGTTAGATTTTATTGATTTATAGCCCGAGGGCTGTTTGGAGGTATTACCAGCTCGGTCCAAACCCTCCCGTTCTTTGTGGGACCCTGGCGCTATGAAATAACTCTAGAAAAATATCTATATGTATTTTCTTTGTAAATGGGGGCCATACGTGTAATTAAACCTCGAAAATTCAAAGGTTTAGAACCGACGGATTTCCGAAAGGTCAGTTTCCGCCCGCAAGCTTTATACATAGTTCAAGGTTAAAGAGATTAGCCATGTTTAAATGAATGAGAATGAATGTAATATAAAAAAAAAACTGTAGTCGCAGACAGACAGGTCTAAAAGTGAAAAACTTAACATAAATAAAACATGGTGACCTTAAAACAGCTTATCTGTCTGGTGGCCATTTTCGACGGAAGTGATGTAGAAACATTTCTTCCGTCCGCAGTAATCTCGAGGCGCGCTTGTACAATTTATCCTTAAAATGAATTTGGTTTATTTTTGTTCTGAGTTATATTAATTATGGCACCCATAGACAACAGATCGACGGAAGTGACGTATATAAACATTTCCTCCGCAATACTCTCGAGCTGCGCTTGCAGAATTTATCCGAAAAATGAATTTGTTTTTTTTTGTCCTGGGTTATATTTATGGCTCCCATAGACGACAGGATGCCACACCTAGCGGTCGGATTGTGTAAAGACTGAATGAGATTGAAGGCTTTATATGAAGTGATGTGTAAAGAATGTAATGTGTGCTTGGCTCGAGGACATTATGATTTGGAGTGAAGCCTGCCGGGCGACCGCGCTCGGCAGAGGCGGGGCACCGTACACTACTGTCGGTGTGTCGATTGACAGCTGTGTCGACGGATATTTTTCAATAAAAAAATCATTAAAAAATGTGTTTTAAACACAACACTTGGGTCTTTTTATTTTTTTCCCATCTCTATATAAATAGAAACATAGAATCGAAGAAGGCGTTACATTTTTTTTTTATCCACTACAAGTTAGCCCTTGACTGCGATCTCACCTGATGGTAAGTGATGATGCAGTCTAAGATGGTAGCGGGCTAACCTGTTAGGGGCATGGTAGTTATTGTATATTAAACCCATAACCCTATTCGGTTTCTACACGGCATCGTAGCGGACATACAAATTTCCTACCTCCATGATATTTTCAGATTCCAGAAATAAAACAAAAAGCTGCAATTTGGGTAATCATAATTTATTTAAATAAAATAAATAATATTGAAATATTTAGAATAATATTTAGTTATAATACATTACAGCTTATCTTAAATATACAAAGGACATCACAGAAACATGTAGCCTTACTGGTAAGTAGGTATACTTAAATAGTTAAAAAAAAGTTAGGTTAAAGTACCTACTTGCATCATAGTACATAATAATATGATTTTGCTCATGATTATTATTTTAAAAAGACTTGGGAACCCACCGCGTTATTATCCCAAAAAACCCCCTACCATTATGTGATTAATGGAAAAGGGTCGCAGCCCTCAGCAATGAGGAATACGACGCAGAGAGAGATACTATGAAAAACTCCGTTAGAGCGATTCTGCCTATGTAGCGACATCTAGTATGTTCCTTGCAAGTTACTTCGTCACCACGCAGGAACAGCGTCATCTAGTGTCTGTATGCGGAAACCGCCATAGAATAATGCTAGTCCAAGCAATTACAATACGGTCCAATAAGCTCAGCAGCTCAGTAGAATGCATGGTATGTCGTCTTCGAACAAATATGCTGGTTCCAAAAAACTAGCGCCATCCAGTGGACATGGTAGAGATGATTACACAGTGTTGCTATAACTAAAAAACTTGTTCAAATATTATTGAGAGTTGCCACAATTTACTCTTGTGCCGATTCGATTATGCGAATAAAGGTTATTGATTGGGTTCGATTATTAGTTCGAAATTAGAATACAAATTGTCTTACGAAATTAGTTACAAATTGTCTGTACGAAATTAGTTGCAAATTGTCTTATCTGCATATTTTAAAAATGAAACATTAAAAATATTTAAGTTACACGTCAAACAGTCATCAATTTCCAATCAGTGTCCAGTTAGCATTAAAAAAAGTTATGTAATCGAGATGCTTTGACAGTTGTCCCTCCATATAGACAACTGACCTGCTTTGGGGAAAATTCTCTCAGAAGGAACGGAGGTGGATGGGATGCACGAATATTTTATGAAGGAACCTAACTACATAAAATGGTAAAACAATGCTTTAACATAATTCGGGATTTCCCCTCTAATAGATCACTTTACTACCTACCCATCACTAGACTTTTTGAAGTGAAACTTCTTTAGAATCGTTGTGATTTGAAAATTCGATGAAACGTATTCTGTCGTCGCTGTACAAGTGGCGCCACCGGACGAACGTGTAATACAAAGCGTTCCATTTTTGTAATTTTCTGTTTGATTATTTAAATGTAGCACTAGAAAGTCTGATTTGGTATTTGCTTTTTAAGTTTTATTTTAATCCGCCTCTGGGTTGATAAAACGAAAACGAAACGAAAAAGCGACACCAAAAAGAGACAAACATATTCATAATGGGATTTAGCCTGCGAGAGAATGAGATAGTATACAAGTTATATATTTTGTCTCATTTTCTCGTAGGCTACTTTTCTGAAGTTTCACTTCTGCCGTGTGTTAATTGAGAACACACTTTTTTTTACTAGTAACGGTGATTCCTTTTGTAAGGTAACATGATTTTCTCCCAATAATCGATAATCGATTTCAAACGATCATTTTGATAATCGATTGATCGATTATTGACAATCGATTCCGCACAGCATTAGATTTAGGCCACATCCCTCAGAAAAATAAAAAAATATGGCCGTCGTCATATGTACGCCAATCCATTAAACATTTTCTTTTTGCTGTGATTGTGGTTATTTGCGTATTAAGTTTTACTTAGTTAGTTACAAAAGTTACAAAAGTTTTCAGTGCTGAGATGTGATGTGTGATTTTGGACTTTGAACGAATACTACATCTACATAACCTAAGTTATTTTTGTTACTTATTTAAATAAAAATTATAAAATTCATCTACCTACTGTTTTTATTATTAATTGTACTTGATCCATAATTTCAGTATTATAATTGTACTAAATACATCCTAAGTATTTAGTACAATAATAATACTGAATAATAATATTGAGTGGTAAACAAATGAATATAGGTATATAAAGGTAGGTATATATACCTACAATATCGTTTGCCGAGTTTAAACTATGACCACTTGATGGCGCTGTTTTCGAGGAACCAAAATCTGACGTGAGATGGACATCTATTTCAGGTTATACAATACTTATCTATGGTAGAATGCGCTCTCCTGTTCTGTCGCAAAGTTTCGCTTCTTACTCTCTTCCTCACTCTCCTTGTGACGTCATGCAGAGTTATTGGGTATGTTCCGAAATACAATGCGAGCACTGTAAGGTGTGCGTCAATCCATACTATAATATTACAAATGCGAAAGTGTGTCTGTCTGTCTGTCTGGCTTTCCCGGCCCATCTTTTCAACCGATTTTTCTGAAATTTGGTATAAGTAGAGGTAGGTTATATCCCGGAAAATTAAGGAGTTCCCGCGGGAATCAAAAAACCTTAATCCAAGCGGACGAAGTCGCGGGCATCATCTAGTTTAGTATACTGCGAAACCGTTCCTTTATAGTTACGTATCCATTATACGTAACTATAAAGGAACGGTTACTACTTAAAACGGAGCGCAGTCAGGGGGTCTACTCTCTTTCTCTAAAACGAAACTTCGCAAACAAACGAACGAAATTTCATTAACTCCTCTCCTACATAATATTATCTGTATGCTCCTGTCTATTTAGTTTTCGTACACGCAGACAAAGTACGGATCCATAGAAAATTTTCGTGACCGATTGGATTGAACGATTTTGTGTGGGTCTAATAACCGACTAATTACGTTCGTTTGCGAAGTTTCGTTTGAGAGAAAGAGAGTAGACCCCCAGCACTGAGAGCACCTTACCTCGAAAACGCCGATTTATGACGTCATATATTTCCCTGGATACTGCGGCAGTTTACTGTCAGTCTATAACGGAACGAATTTCTCCACAGTAAGAGCACTGAACAGTGCTCGCAGTCTATAACGGAACACACCCATTGTAACCGTGTCAATTGCAACATATGGGAACTGATTTTCCGCGTAAATCCGCAGATGTGTAGTTGTCGCACGCAGCAACATCACAATTACAAATTACGGATATGCCTGGTGTGAGTCCGAGGCACGCCCTGCATAGCAGATTCCACCTCGCGCAGGAACGAAGCCGAATTGTGTAGTGTCGTGCCGCCCAGCACCAATCGCAGCCCCGGATTGGCGCGCTGCAGTTGTCGCACGCAGCACGACTCTGCGTACGTCGCGCCACCCACTATAAACACTATCACGTCTTGAGGCCTTCTGCCAGCCGAAAGATCTTCACCCCCACAGATGGGGTAAAGGTTCTCCCGCAGTTTGCCCTTGATCAGGTCTTCCAGGGTGTCTTTGAGGAGGGGTGTATGCTGGGTGTAGATGTTCTCTACGCCGCTCAGACCCTGGAAATTATAATGGCTATATTGAATAGATAGCTGATAGACTAACTATTTATTGCATATACTTAAAAACAATACACAAAGGTACAGAAAGATGCAAAGGCGGTCTTATTGCTAACCCGTTGTGCTAGACGAGCAACAGAAGCGACATGACGCGACGCGACGCGATACGACGCTATAGAAAATGACAAACTAATCTACGCCACAACATAGGCCACGTGAAGTGTCAGCTACTGTTTGATACTGTCGCGTCGCGTCGTATCGAGTCGCGGTGTCGCGTTTGTCGCTCACACAGGAAAACGGGTCAAGCAATCTTTTCCTGCAAACCTTTGTGGAGAGGAATTTGTCTACAAGATCATGAGATAGTGCAAAAATCGAAACATGATATAGAATGTGGGTACACACTACACACATACATAATGATCCATTCGAATGCTACGAGCCCTGACTGCGTCTATATCACGGAGGGTGCAAAAAGTCAATGCGAAGTTCTCAATCAACCCATTTTTTGTAGAACACAAATAATACGAATGAGGTCAAAAAGCTTTGCCATACTTCAGCACTGGCACAGATATATTCATATTGGCGCAGTCGGTAGCAAGTGTCCTCATGTAGAGATATACGCAGGGGGCGTTTCTTTAGAGACCACGCCAGTACAGGGATTTGGGCGCAGTCGGGAGCACGTGTCTCAAGGAGCAAGTCACTTACCCTGAACAGTCTCTTGGTGATCTTCTCGGCGTCTTGCAAGCCGAACAGATCGCTTTGTCTGTTGTGCGCACCGCCATACTCTAACACCAGTACAGGGATCTGGGCGCAGTCGGGAGCACGTGTCTCAAGGAGCAAGTCACTTACCCTGAACAGTCTCTTGGTGATCTTCTCGGCGTCTTGCAAGCCGAACAGATCGCTTTGTCTGTTGTGCGCACCGCCATACTCTAACACCAGTACAGGGATCTGGGCGCAGTCGGGAGCACGTGTCTCAAGGAGCAAGTCACTTACCCTGAACAGTCTCTTGGTGATCTTCTCGGCGTCTTGCAAGCCGAACAGATCGCTTTGTCTGTTGTGCGCACCGCCATACTCTAACACCAGTACAGGGATCTGGGCGCAGTCGGGAGCACGTGTCTCAAGGAGCAAGTCACTTACCCTGAACAGTCTCTTGGTGATCTTCTCGGCGTCTTGCAAGCCGAACAGATCGCTTTGTCTGTTGTGCGCACCGCCATACTCTAACACCAGTACAGGGATCTGGGCGCAGTCGGGAGCACGTGTCTCAAGGAGCAAGTCACTTACCCTGAACAGTCTCTTGGTGATCTTCTCGGCGTCTTGCAAGCCGAACAGATCGCTTTGTCTGTTGTGCGCACCGCCATACTCTAACACCAGTACAGGGATCTGGGCGCAGTCGGGAGCACGTGTCTCAAGGAGCAAGTCACTTACCCTGAACAGTCTCTTGGTGATCTTCTCGGCGTCTTGCAAGCCGAACAGATCGCTTTGTCTGTTGTGCGCACCGCCATACTCTAACACCAGTACAGGGATCTGGGCGCAGTCGGGAGCACGTGTCTCAAGGAGCAAGTCACTTACCCTGAACAGTCTCTTGGTGATCTTCTCGGCGTCTTGCAAGCCGAACAGATCGCTTTGTCTGTTGTGCGCACCGCCATACTCTAACACCAGTACAGGGATCTGGGCGCAGTCGGGAGCACGTGTCTCAAGGAGCAAGTCACTTACCCTGAACAGTCTCTTGGTGATCTTCTCGGCGTCTTGCAAGCCGAACAGATCGCTTTGTCTGTTGTGCGCACCGCCATACTCTAACACCAGTACAGGGATCTGGGCGCAGTCGGGAGCACGTGTCTCAAGGAGCAAGTCACTTACCCTGAACAGTCTCTTGGTGATCTTCTCGGCGTCTTGCAAGCCGAACAGATCGCTTTGTCTGTTGTGCGCACCGCCATACTCTAACACCAGTACAGGGATCTGGGCGCAGTCGGGAGCACGTGTCTCAAGGAGCAAGTCACTTACCCTGAACAGTCTCTTGGTGATCTTCTCGGCGTCTTGCAAGCCGAACAGATCGCTTTGTCTGTTGTGCGCACCGCCATACTCTAACACCAGTACAGGGATCTGGGCGCAGTCGGGAGCACGTGTCTCAAGGAGCAAGTCACTTACCCTGAACAGTCTCTTGGTGATCTTCTCGGCGTCTTGCAAGCCGAACAGATCGCTTTGTCTGTTGTGCGCACCGCCATACTCTAACACCAGTACAGGGATCTGGGCGCAGTCGGGAGCACGTGTCTCAAGGAGCAAGTCACTTACCCTGAACAGTCTCTTGGTGATCTTCTCGGCGTCTTGCAAGCCGAACAGATCGCTTTGTCTGTTGTGCGCACCGCCATACTCTAACACCAGTACAGGGATCTGGGCGCAGTCGGGAGCACGTGTCTCAAGGAGCAAGTCACTTACCCTGAACAGTCTCTTGGTGATCTTCTCGGCGTCTTGCAAGCCGAACAGATCGCTTTGTCTGTTGTGCGCACCGCCATACTCTAACACCAGTACAGGGATCTGGGCGCAGTCGGGAGCACGTTTCTTCAAACTCTCTATCAGCGCTGGGAAAGCATTGCCCGCATGCTTTTCGTACCGGAGGCCGTAAAGTGACACCAATCTTACGAGGTCTTCATTGCGTATTGATTCGTTAGCCAGCATTGATTTAAGGCGCTAGAAAGAAATTAAGTTGAGATCTAAAGATAATAATTCATTCAAGATAACAAGTCATTTTTCAAGTTATATCTATAAAAATGAGCATTTACGCTTTCAATTAAAAATAAGGAAATATAATATGTTCCAAGATTTTATTTTAGGAATTCGATATCCTCACTGATTTTCAAAAAATCCAAAAACGAAGCAGGTCGGATCAATAATCTATACTTCTATAATCTATACTATTAATATAAATGCGAAAGTTTGGATGGATGTTTGTTACTTCATCACGCCAGAACGGCTGAACGGATCTGGATGAAATTTGGCACAGAGATATACCTATTATAGTCTGAAATAACACATAGGCTATTTTTTATCCCGGAAAATGAAGGAGTTCCCGCGGGAACCAAAAATCTTCAATCCACACTGACAAATTCTGATTACGAGGCAGTTAAACCATTATAAATTTATTTATTTATTATTTTATGTGTATTATGTTTATAGTGTAGTCAAATTATGTGTTTTTTGTGTATTTTTGTTAATTGTAAGCAAGTATATTAAGTTTTTTTATTAATTGTCACTTTAATTCTGTAGCCCGGAGAGACGCATTGGGCAACTGTAAGGTCTCTTCGGGTATGTTATCTAAATAAAAATAAAACTTCACCGACCTGCAGATGTTTAGCGTGGTCGGAATGGCACACCAGCTCCTGCTCCAGCTCGGAGACGTCCAGCAGTTTGTGTTTGGTCACCAGGCTGGACAGTTCCCCCACCACCGTCACGTGTTTGGTCACTGTTCCAGACATTTTCTGGAAAAAAAACAATTAATTTTTTTTAACATAAAAAGTTTAATGGAACTTTATAAGTTTCATTATAATTATTGTAATGACAATAATTATTATAATGGAAATTTTATTGTCCACTAGCTTTTGCCCGCAGCTTCGCTCACGTTAAGATTGATTTTAATACAAATTTCAAATCTTTTTTTTACTCCTATAGGGGTTGAATTTTCAAAAATTCTTTCTTAGCGGATGCCTAGCAAAAATAAGCTAATGCCTGTAAAAAAAGCTATCTATCTGTATGCCAAATTCCAGCCCAAATCATACATTTCAATAAATGTATAAATATATGTATGTGTTCGCTCTAAGACCGTTAAATGATAGATATATATGACTGATAATTGATTTATAATAAATTATTATTTTATTAATATTATAGATAAATGATAAATGCTTATAATCGAGTGGCACGCGTGATGGTCGCGATGATGTTTTGCGCAATGAAAAATGTTAAATGAAATGTACAATGAAAAGTAGATTAATGCTGATGGAGCAAATTGGACCGTACAGTATGTATGTAATTGTATTTTTGTATGTTCCGTCAAGTGTTTCATACAAAATCCCCATACTAAGTGTGAGTTTTGAAATTTGAAAAAAGTTCCTGATTTGTCTAGTTGTCAAATACCATAGAATTTAATATAAAATTGTAATATTTTCAATAAAAGATAGTTTGGTCTTCGGAGATGACTTTATTTTAATACTTTTTAATAATTAATAATTAAGATTACAATATACACGTCCGAGTCGTCAAGTAACAAGTTAGTGAGAGGTAGTGTCACTCTGACGTCTGTCACAGCATGACGTTTGACACATTACTTGAACAATGTAACGTTCCGTTTATACAAAAATAAAGTAATCCTAGAAGTAAGTAAACCCTAAAAATAAACCAGAACATACTCGTACCTTGAACAGCGGGTACGTCTCAACGAAGTTCTTCATATCGGCGATGCTCTCCACTTTCTGGTGACTCTTGGCTTTCTTCTGGAACTCCTCCATCAGCGACTTTATCGTTTGACCGATCTCGCCAAAATTAGAGTACAGGTTCTGCAAAATAATCAATTATTGATAGATGTAAGTTTTTACTGCCTAAGTTTTTACTGCCTAAGTTTTTACTGCCTTCGTGTTTTTTTTTGCAAATTTACTGCCGTTATGCTATATTTTAGCAGATTTTTTTAAGTCCACTTTACTTATAAATAAAAAGTTTTCATGCAAGAAGGTTCATAATGATATCACTTTGTATATAGAAATCTTAAAAAATACAAACATTTAGATCAAGTCTTGGGGATTTTCTTCTTTATAAACTCTGTTATGTCTTATACTTGTATCCCCGAATAAAGATTTATTTCTTTCGTTTCCTCAATCACCTTCAGGGATCATCAATCATCTTACCTTAGCATAGAACTCGTCCTGTTCGGAGGACAGCACGACTTCCTTGAAGTCCTTGTGAACGTCAGGCACGTGCGACAAACTGACGCGGTTGTTGTTGATCGTAAGAAGTTCGTGCACCATCGCCTGGTACGTCCACTGGACACATAAACAAAAGTTCCCGTGGGAATCATACATGTCAATCCACGCGGACGAAGTCGCGGGCACCATCTATAGTGCTCGCGTTAATAACTGAGGCGTTGGGCCATAAATCATTCTAATCAGTTTATCTCGCTCGCACTCATTGGGCTTATGGAGCATCATAATGAGGTGCGTAACAGCAGGTAGTTGATATCGATAACATTTATCGACAACATACACCAAATATTTTATTATATTATTTAGGTAATAAAATCTATGCCTAATACCAGAAATAAACGCAACATTTTCCCGTGTTTTATTAAAATTAAGCTGGGATATTTTTTCAGGATCACTTTTCAATTCATTTAAAAACAAAAAATTTTTGTTAATAACTATTCGAGCTTGCACGTTAATATCACCTTTTAATTTTTTGAAATCCACGTTAGAGAATAAATTTTCCATTATACACAACTATCGAGATCGAACCTACCTAAGTACTTTATCGATAAGGCGCAAAGCGTTGCACATTCATATTGTAATTGATATTTATGGCCCAACGCCTCAGTTCATAACGTGAGCACTATAGTCCATATAAATATTATAAATGCGAAAGTTTGGATGGATGGATGTATGTATGGATGTATGTTTGTTACTCAATCACGCTCCAACGGATGAACGGATCTGGATGAAATTTGGCACAGAGATAGATTATAGTCTGGAATAGCACATAGGCCACTTTTTATCCCGGAAAATTAAAGAGTTCCCGCGGGAACCGAAAAACCTCAATCCACGCGGACGAAGTCGCGGGCATCAGCTAGTATATTATAAAGTTTGGATGGATGTTTGTTACTCAATTCTGTTTGGAGAGCTGGTTGTGATACACAAACTCTCTACAACTCTAAAGTAATACTGTTAAAGTTCATTTTACTTTGACCCAAAAATTTGTACAATGTGATTTAAAAATTGGGACTAACGTTGCTGGTAGACGGGACAGCGTTAGGGTGAGAGGAGTATGGCTTTGTACAGTCAGTAATGGCGTGACACGGTCGACCCGTCGATCCAATATCCCCGTTGAACGGTATATTGTTATCCATCAGCACGGCCTCGCGTCGAACAAGCTCGCGGACACGCTCGGCGAGCCGCGAGCAAGCTTCCGAGCCGGCCTCGTACCGTACCGTTAATCCCAGTTTTTAAATACACAACTACGTTGATAGTACGCGTCAAAGTAAAATGAACCCGAACCCCATTGTTTCAGAGCTCGATTTCGTGTATGCTGTGGCTGTGAATGACAGTGCTCCAAACGGAAACATCTCGAAATCGGTTGTACTGAATTTGTGACTTTAAATCAAGGGGTTTTGGGTTCATGTTACTTTGACGCTAATGTGTTCGAACGCTCGAACACGATCAACGTATAGGTTATTTAAAAATTGAGACTAACCTTAACAAAAGAAGGTACAGCGTTTGAGAGAGAAGAGTAATGCTTTGTACCTGCGTCAGTAATGGCGTGACTGGGTCGTCCCGTCGATCCAATATCAGCAGCTGAGGCGGCGGTATATCCCCGTTGAACGGTATATTGTTATCCATCAGCACGGCCTCGCGTCGAACAAGCTCGCGAACACGCTCGGCGAGCCGCGAGCAAGCTTCCGAGCCGGCCTCGTACCGGATGACGGGACGGCGTTTGAGCGAGAGCAGCAAGGCTAGTAGACCTTGGGAGCAACGCTGTAGGTGTTGCTGGTTCCATGAACGGCCTACATATTATTATTATTATTATTACTCTTTATTTGTACACCACAACACAAAAATATAAAAAACACAACACAGAAAACACTAAGAAAGAAGTAGAATACAAAAAGGCGGCTCTAACGCTTAGTAGTGATCTCTGCCAGGCAACTTTTGGATTAGGAGAAGTTAAGGAGATTAACTTGCGGGTGGTGTATTAATATAAACATACAAACAAATACCTGCATACTAATACATAAACAGTTACACAAATAATATAACGCTTATAATAAATATATGAAAATAAACTAAATATATTGTGTATTTAATAAACAAATATATATTACTTATACATACAAAAATACACAAAAAAATACATATAAAAGTTATTCTTCGTTAAAAAAGCTTAATTGTTAAAAATAGTAGCAGCAGGGGTTGGCCCGTGAGGGCCAAGCGGGGGCACAGGCTTCGAGGCCTGGCCTCATTACCCGGGCGGGGCGCGGGGTAACACTACCGTTTACCGGTTCTTGTAGCCGTGTGTCGGCTAGGGCCTGCTTTGCAAGCTTATTTCTTTCTTTCTTGTTGATACGGCTTTGCAGGGCTCTGTAACGAGACCCGGTATCACTTTGACCGTTGCCGATCTATTGTGATCGCCACTATCTAAAGTTCCTGGCCAATACTACTTGCTGCTAGGAACAGCAACAACTTCTTGGCCGAGATATTCTTTGCCTCCTCCGGTTCCAGTAGGTGCTTCCCTAGGAAGAGGCTACGTTTGTGCATTAAAGCGGGGTAGTAGCAGATAATGTGTAAAGGCGTTTCTCCAGCCTCACAGCAGAGCCTGCACACATCTGTGTCACGGAGCTTAAGGTTGAACACGTGTCTGTTCAGCCCGCAATGCCCCGTCAGTGCCCGCGCTAATATGCACAAGTTTTTCCTGCTAAGCGCTATGCCGCTGAGGCGGCCTTCTTGTTGAAGGATTTGACTAGCGCTTTGGAGTGGGGCTGTAGCCTTGCAGGCTGCGGGCCCCTAGGCCTACTGTCGTCTGTATGTAGGGTCCGCACTGCTGGTGACGTCGTCGCCACCGCGTGCAGGACCCGTGTCATGTCCAGGAGGTCTACTCTCTTTCTCTCAAACGAAACTTCGCAAACGAACGTAATTAGTCGGTTATTAGACCCACACAAAATCGTTCAATCCAATCGGTCACGAAAATTGTCTATGGATCCGTACTTCGTCTGCGTGTACGAAAACGAAATAGAGAGGAGCATAGAGATAATATTAAGTAGGAGAGGAGTTAACGAAATTTCGTTCGTTCGTTTGCGAAGTTTCGTTTGAGAGAAAGAGAGTAGACCCCCAGGGTGTCTCGGCGCTGCGGGCAGTCAGCCGTAAGAATCTAATGTCACAGTAGATGCCGTTAGCCAACCTTACAGCAATTAACACAACTGTGAACGGACTATAAATAATCATTATAATCATTCTAATATTAGTATGATTATATCAAATATAAATATTATAAATGCGAAAGTTTGGATGTATGGATGTATGTTTGTTACTCAATCACGCTCCAACGGATGAACGGATCTGGATGAAATTTGGCACAGAGATAGATTATAGTCTGGAATAGCACATAGGCTACTTTTTATCCCGGAAAATTAAGGAGTTCCCGCGGGAACCGAAAAACCTCAATCCACGCGGACGGAGTCGCGGGCATCAGCTAGTAAAGTAATATTATAAATTATAATAATTAGTAATTTATAATATTATAAATGCGAAAGTGTTTCTTTGTTGGTTTGTGCTTCAATCACGCCGCAACGAAGCAACGGATCGAGAGATTGCAATCTCCAGAGAGATCAGCTATCTGCGCGGGAGATTTATTATACTACAAACAGAGGTGCACACTATTCCTTTACTCTTATAGCCCGATTGGACGGAAAATCCGACACGACCGGAGAAAGACCGACGGCTTTACGTGCTCTCCGAGGCACGAGGCTTCCCAACTTCGAGCTTAGTCGAGTTAGTTAAAACCCAATGCTTAGTTATGGCCCGACCCTGGATTCGAACCTATGACCTCATCAACTGCAGGTCTGTGAGACAGATCAGGTGAAGGTCAGGTTGCACTATTCATTTAGTTGAATTGTTTCACCATCATTAAGTACAAACATTCTGGCAAATAAATTGTGTTTTTTTAAAACATGCTAACCACTAGACCACAGAATAATAACTAGTACTAGGTACAGAAGCTTTACTTTGCAATGGTTTTCAAATAAATATGTACTCAATCTGATAAACAATATGATTTAATTTAGCTCGCGTTCCAGTCGAGCACGTGTTCATTTACATACCTACCAAATTTTTTTTGAGGGAATATGGGCCTTAATTCATTGGACTACGGTTCATAATAAGTTATACGTGGTTATACGTATTGAAAGAGCCGCGGACTAGGGTTGCTTACTTCGAGAAACTACTTACGCCATCTAGCGCACAGCACGAGCGTTTACTCCTACTTTTACCTGTCAGCGTCTTTAGGCAACCAAAAAAAAGTTAAATTTCGATCACGATCCGTATTTAAACAATTAAATACTGCACAGTATCTTTTTGCTTTTTTTCGTTTTGTGTCCATCTTGCAATTATCGAGAAAGTTGAACGTGGTCGAACAAATAGCGCGCGCGCGTGTCTTTTTTCGCTTGCGGCAGCCTACTAGATTGGCCCTTGCGCAAGGGCCGCCGCCTGTAGGTATGTTTTAATACCTACACGCGGAGTGACACAGGCCTGACTAGACCTATGAGGCAGTTATAAGTTAGGAGATCATACCGTGCAAACAGCCCACAATGTTGAAGGAGAACAGATGCCAGTCCACGGCGAGGTAGTCAGCAAACACCTCTTGCACTTCCCGCACCGTCTCCTGCTCGTCACACTCCGCCAGTGTCTTGATGTCTGCCTTTGACACTACATTGCTGAAATCTGAAGAAAATGCTGACCTATAACCATCTCACTCATCAAGTTGAGAAAATACCTTACGTTCTATACTTATTCAAAAGTATCCATAGTAATAGTGTAGTTAAAAGCTTCCTCAGCTTAAAAAAAAACGAAATTGAGAGATAGATAGATAGATAGATAGATAAATTCTTTATTGCCACATATATATTACAGAAATAACTTAAATATAAACAAAAATAAAGATTTGCTCGATTTTAAACACAAGAACGAGACTTATATATCGTGCTCAGACTCCTAGGCAACAGCCTACAGGCTATGTTCGGACCAAAAGCGGACAGACGCGCGCTATGAATGGGCGGAGATATTTTCACACCATACAAAAATAAGATTTCTGTGCAGGTACATTGACATGACTTATAAAACAGTACCTAAGCAACTCATAATAGATTTATATTTTAATCCTGTACAAAAATGTACTTACAAATAAAATATACGCCATATTTAGGACAGCGCAGCTCTCTGGATAGCAGGGCAATGTTTTCAGTAGTTGGCCGCAGGAACACAATACATTTCATGTGCTTCAAGTTGTCCCACTTGGCATGGCTGTCTATTCTCTCAAATAGGTACACTTCTTTCTGCAGGATTTCTGATTGACTGAACACCATACTGACTATGCTGGTCTATAAGTATAAAAGTTCCAAAAGTTCTGGATTTGCCATTGCATTTTAAAGACTGTGTTAAACAGCATTTGTTAAGTTGATTATTACACTATTTGTCTTAATGACAAAGTGGAATGGAAGCAACCGGCTTTGCATCCAGTAGTAGTCAGTGTAATACTTGTTACGTACCGTATGTGCTGTGTAATGTAAACATTTTTCTTTTTACGATAAGAGCAACTGCTGAGTTTCTCTCAGGCTCTTCTCAGTAGAATCTGCTTTTTAAACTGGTGGTAGAGTCTTCACTTATCACAATTATGTGACACGAGTTGTCCTACATAAAATAAATTAATCATTTCATTTCATAAACAAATTATTCAAGACAAACCGGCCGACCAAAATTCTGCTATACTACTTCCAGCTGATATTATTTGTTTGTCCTTCAATACTTTAACATAGCTACGGATTGACATGAGTTTTGCTGCCAGAAGTTAAAGTGTTCTCTTAGAATTTCATAGCCTTAAATCCATATGAAATCATCATCACCTAGTATCATATAAACCTAATATTCAAACCTCTAGATATATAGAAACTTGAGAATGTGCATGCAGATTTTTTTTTAAATTATGAAATTTTAAAAATTTGTATCCGGACCAAACACCAGAAGAATCCACAACATAGCCACAAATTCACATAGCAGAATTACTTAATAGGCGAAATATATGTATGAATAACAGAATGCGAAAAATTAGAAATCTATAGGAAGGTCCAAGGGTCCCTTAGAAATCTATAGGAAGGTCCAAGGGTCCCAAAAATGTATGTAAATATTAGGATTTGCAACAAGAAAATCTTATAATTACACATAAAATGTACGCCCGGGATGCTTAAATAGTTGATTTAAATAAGAAAACAATGTATTATTAATAAATAAGGAGTATCATCCAAGAAAGCTTACAGTATCTTTATCCATTAGAATAACTTTCATTCCTGGTCCACTCTCCTCAGTCATTTTTGTAATATACATTTTAACAGCCTGTACGACATTCATATTGTATTTTTAAATTACTTTTTACACGATAATTATTTGATTTTTCTCTTGATTTTATTCAAGTTGATTTGATCATTTGATAGGTTTTTTTTAACATCAACAAAAACCAGAGACTAGTAACCAGAGAAACAAAAACATTAAACAACCAAAGACAAAAATCTTTAACAGTAACAGCTTGACATCACTAAAATGTAGAGCCCAGAGCCGTAATTATACCACAGAGACTTTGTTTCTGGTCGGTGACAGAGACCATAAAAGACATAGAGGCTCAACCTGTGGGCTCAACAGAGCCGGAAGCCAGATAATGTTTATTAACGTCACTCACTCTCTGTTTCATGCAGACATGCGTTAGACAGTGACACGACCACAGAGTTATATATGTCTGTGGACACGACACAAGATGACACAAGGCGACACGTAACTTCCTGTCTCAGAAGATATGAAGGCTTCGTGGTTTCAAACCTTTTTCAAACCACAGCAATTTCCCAACACCCCAATAGTCCGCAATTATAATTTATAGTCTGTGTCGATCATTCACTACACAGAGTACAATTAACTAGCACCCTAGCACTTCACTAATCACTTGTTATCTTCCAACCAAAAAAAAGTTATCTCTCAAAGGTCGGCGGGGTCGTCGTCTAACCAAATTAATAACTAAATTAAATTTAGAACTCCATTGAAATAAACGCGATAATATGTTTTCCCGTACTATAAAACCTTTAACATCAGTGGCCGCACAGAATGGCGTCAAAAACTTCAGTACCTCATCCCAGGTAATCCAGAATTTCCAACTTTTGTATAAAACATGCATAATTTTTCCGTAATCCAGCTAAAAATATTAAAAATTGGTGTTGAATTTTATAGAAAAACTTCAAAGTTGTGGTGTGTGGGGCTGCAGGAGGCATTGGACAGCCGTTGGGCTTGCTATTGAAGCAGAATGCGCTTGTTACACGATTGGCCCTATACGACATCGCACCCGTGACCCCAGGGGTCGCCGCTGACCTGTCCCACATGGACACTCCTGCCAAGGTCAGCGGTCACAAGGGCCCCGAACAGCTGGACGATGCTATCAAAGGTATATAGGTTACTGTAATGTACTGTCATGTCATAATACATACATAATACTGTGTTACATAACTAGTTATCTCTTAGTAAATAACCTAGATATTTGTGTAGGCAGGGTTTCAGGGTCAAGTGCAAATTCTGGATAACTGATACCTCAATAATATATTTAGATAGGATTTGAAGTTTTCCGAGGCCATTAAAAAATTAAACCAATTTTTGATGATTGAATAGCATTGGTTCAAATTATTTTACTGTAAACTTGAAACTTAAGATTCATATCATTACCAGATAATAAAAAGCGCGTCACGCGCCCTGGTCTGAGAAGAGCCAAATAAGTGCTCAAGGCTTCTGTTGCGTTGGTAGAGCGAAACCTCACTAGTGTTGTTGTCACCAGGTGCAGACATAGTGGTGATCCCAGCGGGCGTGCCACGCAAGCCGGGAATGACTCGCGACGATCTGTTCAACGTGAATGCATCCATAGTCCGTGACCTGGCAATTTGCATCGCCAAGAACGCGCCCAAGGCTGTCGTGGCTATCATCACCAACCCCGTCAACTCTATGGTGCCTATTGCATCTGAGGTGCTGAAATCGGTGAGTGTGAGGAGCTGGTACATGCTTTAAATTTTAGATGGTTTTCTACAGGATTTAGTTAACAGAGCGTTTATGGCAGGCACATAACTAAAAATTTTCTTATACGTTTTACACTTAAAGTCAAATTTTGGTTCTCATACGTGAATGTTGAGGTTACAGAACTACATATTCAACTTTATTCCCCCTCAATTCAGATTCAGATTCAGAATCTTTATTTGCATTAATATGTGTACCTACATAAGAGATGGTTAATTGTAGTACAGAGTCCAATATACCTATATATAAAAAAATATATATATATATTAGCCTTACGTCATTTTACTATATTATACACTGCTAATTAATTTAGCTATTTGCATCTTAATTTTTAGTTACTGCTAGATAATGAAATGCCTATACTATACTATACTGATATAATAAATGCGAAATTTTGTCACTCTAGAACTTTGGCACAGATATAGATTATAGTCTGGAATAACAAATATTCTACTTTTTATCCTGTGAAATTAATGAGCTCCAGTGGGAACCCAAAAACCTTAATTTACGCGGACAAAGTCGCGGGTATCGCTAGTTCTTTATATAGTGGAAAGACCTTGACTTTGACTGACTGGAATTTGACCTGATCTTTCAGGCGGGTGTATACGACCCCAAACGCGTCCTAGGAGTGACGACCCTCGACGTGGTCCGCGCGGCTGCCTTCATTGGTGAAATCAACGGCGTGGACCCGCAGACAGTCAACATTCCTGTGATCGGTGGACACTCCGGTGTCACCATCATCCCGCTGCTGAGTCAGAGCAAGCCCGCGGTCAAGCTGTCTGACCAGGGGAAGATCGACGCGCTGACCAAGAGGATCCAGGAGGCCGGCACTGAGGTATGACGTCACCAGTAGGGCTAGCAACCATCGATATATATGTACATACTAGATGGACCCTTTCATATGAAAAAGTTGGTCGTCAGACTTGTGGTGCATGCCCGTCACCTGTATAAACCTGTCCTTGTCCCCGTCATAGCGTCCCGCTTTTCAGACTAGATGGCGTTAGTAAAATAAGTCCACATTATTTTTTTGACAGGGCCCATCTATGTAAATTGAGGTCGTTACTAGCAACGTGTAAAATTATGTCTACCCGTTATCTCTATTTGTCTACTGAAGCTAACATGGTTACTGGTCTCGTTACGTCAAAAGTAGCGATAAAAGTAATATTTCTTATCTGTGGTATTTTGCTATATGAACCGTTACATGCCGACTATTTTTTTCTTTTAATATAACGCGTTTTGTGCATGATAGGGTAAACGCAAAATTAGCCGACATCGACAACATCTGTCTCTCTCGTCGCGAGATATTTTGCATGCATATTTTGCATATTTTGCGCATGCTAAGCCTACTGCTCATGTCAGGTCATTGGGAGGTCCCAATTCCATGCTCCGTGGTAATTTGGGACTTTATTATATCTGAATTTTCCGGAGGCTTCTGCAGTGGCTAGTAACCACCCCACTGGCAAAGACGCGCCACCAAACGACTCAACGTTCCGGTACGATGCCGTATTGACGTACCCCTAATAAGTTTGCCCACTACCACCTTAGGCTGCACCAACAAGTGTAATTTAAAAAAAAACACCATCTCACTGATTCATTGAAAATTATATAAAAGCTTGCACTTGTAAATAATTTTGTGTCACTGAATGAAACGTAAAAATTAAAAAAAAATTAATATCCACATTGAAGTAACAGGACACCAAATCAATCAGACTACATGTTCCCTCCACATCCCTTCATAAACTAGAAAAGAGCTAATATCTTCAAACAGCTGAACCAATTTTCTTTAATAGTTTTGCTTAGAACATATTTTGAAGAAGCTGGTACAACTATGCCGGAGATATGCTAAATAGTACGTGTGACCAGTTTATTTGTAATGCAGGTGGTGAAGGCGAAGGCCGGCGGCGGCTCCGCCACGCTTTCGATGGCGTATGCTGGGGCAAGGCTCGTGGGTTCCGTGCTGAGGGGACTTAAGGTAAGGGCCCAGGTTTGCTTCCGGGGTTGAAGCAAATACTATTTTAGCTAACATACTTTTAAGGGGCCGGCGAACGCCATTCGCAATTTCTATTCAACCCGCAAATATAAATTTGCCGGTATATTGCTATCTCTATTTGGCTGATGACACATGATCGCGTGCAAGCGCGATAGCAATATGAGCGTACAGAATTTGTTATACATTTAGTCTTGTTCCGTAAATACCAAAAATGATGAATGAAAACTTGTGTTTTTAACTTGATGTTATTCTGTAACTTGACAATATAAGCTATGTTCCTGATTAATTAGTACGTAAGATATCGTTGGTTTTAATATGAAACAAATAAGGAGAAAACATGTCATTTATGTCGTAAAAATATGCAAAACGCAATGCGCTTACATTTAATTTTGGGAAATTATTTTGAAAACATTATTATCCAGGGACCTAGATAAACACAAGTTCAGTCTAAATAATTGCATAATATGGTGGAAATATTTTCGAATCACAAATTATATTGGTATTACGTTTGTATGGGCAATTCACCCTCCGCCGCCGTCTTAATTTAAATTAATCTTTGTATTCCCTGTTACAACTATAAGGTAAAACTTGAAATAAATAGGCATCTTGCCAATCCTCTACTTCATTTTTAAGTTTTTTAATAATATTTCAAAGATTGATTTTTTTTATATTCTAGGGCGAATCCAACGTGGTGGAATGCGCCTACATCAAATCCGACCTAACGGAGGCAGCGTACTTCGCGAACCCCGTAGTCTTAGGCAAGAACGGAGTCGAGAAGAACCTCGGCTACGGAAACCTCAACGACTACGAAAAGCAACTTCTAAAGGCCGCCATCCCTGAACTATTGAAGAACATCAAAACCGGCGAAGACTTCGTCAAGAAGTAAATCGAACTACCAAAATTGGGTGGTTGACCAGGGGACTACGAAATAAAATCGATAAACCCCGAGTTTTTTATAGTAGACAATTTTAGCTAATTTTTGTAGTTTCATCTACGTTTAAGCATTTTAGAACGTGTTTTTGTCAATGACGTGTTATTATATTTATACATCCTTATGAAAAATAACTTTTGACGTCATTGTACAGTATCGGAATCATATGACGTCTTGACCTCTTTGATAAGTAATGAATAGTTGATAATGGTTATAATATACAGTTGGAAAAGTAAATAAGAATAAATACTGAACAATAGTACTTACTTAAATAACAATAAATGGCAGCTTTGTTTTCTAAAACTAGTAAAACTGAAATAACGTACCTAGTAACGTTTACATTATCGATATAACAGTTACATTTTCATATTATATAAATCACGTTATTTTTAATACCAGCATATTTGAACTTTCTTCAGTATTTTCCTTTATATTAAGCTAAACTTGTTATAAAAATCCTGGTCACAGCTCTATAGAATAATAAAGTGTGAATGGCGAGTTTCCCAAGATTTTGTTATTAAGATATTTATGTTTGGTTATTTATTGCATTTTATCAAAATATTTATATGTAACTTTTATTACGTTCTGTCATTTGTGATACACAATAAATGTGTATATGAAACACACTTTTTATGTATAACAATTGTGGCGCTGGCTAAAAGTGCAGTTAATAATAAACGATATTATTATTTAAATGTTTTTTTTTAGTTTCCCTACCCACACTCACCCTTATACGTCTTTGACGCAATTCCATTTTTTTTTAAATTACATATTTACTACTGCTTATTATAGTCTCACAAACTTATCTGTCCCATTGGCCAAAATTGGAACTAATTTTAGATAAGTTTGTGGGACTAAAATGATCAATAATATATAATTATATAGCTGCTCGTGCTGACTGACTCATTGATCACCTCTTCTGTAAAATTTTGTATGAAAAAATATTTTTTTACTCTGCGTTTCGTATAAAAGACAAAAATTAATTCAGAGGAAAAATACGGAGAGAGCTGATGATTGAGGATTTCGAAGACGGATGAAGAGCACCAGCCAGGGTATCGAAGATAGGTGGGGGGTGCTCGACCAAATGTCACTCGAAACTTCATCGAATTGACAGTGAGCTGAAAAAAAATTCAAAATGGCGGATTTAAGATGGCCGCCATACAAAGGACCACAGACATATACGTCGGTGTCTATCTCGGAGAGTACAAAAGATGGAAGAGTGGTTTCTTCTGTGGGTTTCTTGGCAAAAGATGATCAGGACCTGAAGGTCTTCTTGATGACCAGGAAAAAAATTCAAGATGGCGGAATTTATTTTTCCATAGAAAATATATGGCGGATATATCCTTTTTTAGGGTTCCGTACCCAAAGGGTAAAAACGGGACCCTATTACTAAGACTCCGCTGTCTGTCTGTCTGTCTGTCTGTCTGTCTGTCTGTCTGTCTGTCTGTCTGTCTGTCTGTCTGTCTGTCTGTCTGTCTATCTGTCTCCAGGCTGTATCTCATAAACCGTGATACTTAGCTAGAAAGCTGAAATTTTCACAAATGATGTATTTCCGTTGCCGCTATAACAACAAATACTAAAAATTAAAAATATATATATATTAAGGGGGGTCCCCATACAATAAACGTGTTTTTTTCGTATTTTTTTGCTCAATATTAAAAACGGTAACAGGTAGACGACGGTTCCAATTTTCACAGAATATTAACTTGTACCTATATTACCTTTCAAAATAAATAATTAAATATCATTAAAGTAAATATTAAAGGGGGGCTCCCATACAACAAACGTAATTTTTATTTTTAATACGTCATAAATCAACTAAAACTTACTACAGGTTTGTACGGAACCCTCGGTGCGCGAGTCCGACTCGCACTTGGCCGGTTTTTAAAATTTGTTTTAATGGAAGAATTCTCATTTTGACGAATGGTTCGGAGAAAAAATATGGAGAGAGATGATGATCGAAGGTTCGGATGATGTGTGAGGAGCACGGTCAGGGTATTAAAGATAGGTAGGGGCTGCTCAAACAAAAAATACTCGAAACTTCATACAATTGGCAGTGAGCTGAAAAAAAAAAACCAAAATGGCGGACTCAAGATGGCGGCTATCTCAGACATTATTTAAAAGATGGAAGAGTGGTTTTTGGGTAGAAAATTATCAGGGCCTGAAAGTCTACTTGATGAGCAGAAAAAATTAAGATGGCAGAATCTACGAACATTGAAGAGAGTACAAGAAGTTAGGAAATATGCATGATTTTGATATGGTTTTTTTTACAAGATTTGTTCTTTATTTCTTTATGGAAGAAGAATTATTGTCGGTTTGCCATTAGGAAAGCCAGCTTTGTTTTATGTTTTTTCCTTTATGAGAATTTTCTTTTACGTCGGACGCTTGGTGTGCTGACGTTTCCACTGTGCTCACTAGCATAACAGTGTTGTTCAGTTTTTTTTTATCCACTACAAGTTAGCCCTTGACTGCGATCTCACCTGATGGTAAGTAATGATGCAGTCTAAGATGGTAGCGGGCTAACCTGTTAGGGGCATGACAGTTTTATTAAACCCATACCCCTATTCGGTTTCTACACGGCATCGTACCGGAACGCTAAATCGCTTGGCGGCACGTCTTTGCCGGTAGGGTGGTAACTAGCCATGGCTGAAGCCTCCCACCAGGCCAGACCAGGGAAATTCAGAAATTATAAATTTTCCAAACCCTGCCGGGGATCGAACCCGGGACCTCCGCACGTTAATTCAACAGCGCTTAACACTGCGCCACGGAGGTCGTCAAACACGTAGACAGTAAACCAGGATATTAGGACAGCTAGTAAGTAGACAGTGGATTACAGTGGGCCACGCGGTCCGCTAGCGGGCCGCGCACCCACGCGCCATACTAGTCACGTTATAAGCCCGTTAAACTTAACTGACCGACAGCGTCACTAGTAAATATTAAAAATAAAATAAAAAAAAACAAAAACTAAACAATAATTAGTTGCAATCTTGGCCACCGCGACGGCCAGATAAGTTGGTAGGACGGTATTACCTACAAACAAGCTATACGAGAGCTCCAAACGCACCCTGGGTCTAAGAAGTCCACCCTTATGAACATCTAAGTATTGTATTATCGTCAATTGCACTCATTACCTACGAGTATTAACTAACTAGTGCAATGTGCATAGAATATCAATATGAAAAGTGTACTTAGGTATGCTTGGCAAGTCGTAATAGGAACTAGCCAAAGGGAGTTCTTAAAATTGAAAACAAAACAATAGAAATTAAAGCTAGCTAGCCTAACCTAATTACTATATAAATCATGCCCGCGTGGAATGGTGGCGAGAATACTGGCTGCATTTCCGCGCTGGACAGCCAGGCTGATCCTTTGCGCAAAAAATGAGCCAGCCCTTCTGTCACCAGATGAGGCAACCAACCGCGGTGAAATAGCTCGCAAAAAATTTTTGGCACTAAGACTCCACGGCCCCAGGGTCTCCACGGCAAACGGAACAAATATGTAACTCTCTATGAGAGAGGCATACTTCCGCCGTTTGCCGGTTTCAGCCTTTTCTGCTGCGGCTCCCGGCCTTGATGCTGTCTCCCTGATATGACACGGGGCCAATGTGTCTACGCATGTTGCGTCCCACATTAGCGCCCGTCCCCGTTCCCAGGGAACCAGAAATAAATAATAAGTTCTTAAAATATATATTTTGATTTCATGCCAACAATTACTATTTACTTTTAAACAAATTCAGAAGCTTGAAACAACAACACCTGGTTTTACTTATTTATTATATTTACTACTATTTAGTTAATAATAACGAATTTACTTAACAGTCCAAGAGTGACGATTGATGCATCAAAGTATAGATTGAACAAGTAATGAGTGAAAGTGCACGTGTAAGCTATAGCAATCCAAAAAGCCGTTCTTGGACCGGCGTGACGGTGTTTTCCGCGTATCTAGTGCTGCTCATGATGGAAATCTACATCGAGTTCTATGAAAAACAATCGCATCTTCGAGTGTACCAGAAACTGTGTGATATTTTCAATTTGGTGCATAACGATTAGGTCAGTGTTATTCAAGAACGCTATTTCTAAATAAAGTATCTCTACTGTAAATAAATATACATATATAATAGATAGCATAACGAAACTATTCAAATTTTAATTTGCCTATATACCTACCTGCTATTCTACTAATAGGTACTTATAATGTTTTAAAAACTGTCTAAACCCTAAAATCAATCAAATCATCTTAACCGACGACCCTTTAAGCACGTGTCTCTTCTCAGAATGAAGTATTTAATCCATAGTCCACCACACTGGCCCAGTGCGGACTACAGACATCACACACCGTGAGAGCAGATAGGTATGCAGATTTCCTTGCGATGTTTTCCGTAAACCGCTAGAGCTCAAGAGATAATATTTTGAATTACACCTACTTAAATATAAGAGGTGCGACTAAAATGGCGATCCCCGTACTCCTCAAATAATATCCCGAAATACAATTATAATATACTAAAATGTAAGGCCTGTATAAATCATTGTTACATGCACAGAACATTTAAGGTTAGAAAGGCGATGTGGGCGGGTCACGCGCGCCACTATGTTGAGCGAACGATCATCTATGGTTCAAACGTACCAAAAGCACACCTCAGTCGGCCGCGGACTGTCTTGGGAAGTTTTACGCGCAAAAAAGTGTTTATAATGCCTTCTTGCGCGGTAATAACCTGCAGAGCTAGAAGCCAAAATGTCAATGTGACTAATGGCAAGATATCTTTTCATCGGTAAGTACATTAAACCTTGATTTTAAATGATTTAATTGAAAATACTAAAGACATTATGTTTTCCTTCACTAGTGTGACTGGATCGCAAATTTGTATGTACATCGCTGGTGCGAACAACGCGCTCCAACAGAGTCATGTACGCGAGCGGCAATGTAAAGCGTAGTGCGTATGAACGATCAACTCCACTTGTTACGTGGTATTACCCAATAAGAGTAACTTGTCGATAGGGCTGAGTAGCATATTTCCACCGTATCGATAAATAGTTTATTTGTTTCTGAGTTTATTATTATGAACTTTTAATGATAGTTACAGATTTAGATTTTAATCATAAATGTTTGAAATATTGTTATAGTATTTTGTGTTTGTTGGTTTTGTTGTATAGTGTGTTTTAAATATTGTTGATGTATTCAAATAAAAACCATTTGTAAACCATATTTGTTTTTTTATTTTATTTATTTCTTACTAGCTGATGCCCGCGACTTCGTCCGCGTGGATTGAGGTTTTTCGGTTCCCGCGGGAACTCTTTAATTTTCCGGGATAAAAAGTAGCCTATGTGCTATTCCAGACTAAAATCTATCTCTGTGCCAAATTTCATCCAGATCCGTTCATCCGTTGGA
Source organism: Erebia ligea (assembly GCA_917051295.2). NCBI lineage: Eukaryota > Metazoa > Arthropoda > Insecta > Lepidoptera > Nymphalidae > Erebia > Erebia ligea. The sequence continues at coordinate 17,956,639 of OU785228.1, forward strand.
GCGTGATTGAGTAACAAACATACATCCATACATCCATCCATCCAAACTTTCGCATTTATAATATTTATTTGATAAAGAAACGGTAGTTATAAGCAAAAGAAATATCATTATGTCTCCATACATTTTTTAATCTATACTTATAATAAAACTGTAACAGGTCCAATTCAGTACATTGAAGATATTTTAAAAATTTTTTTTTGAGGTCACTCATTATTCGATACTGAAGCCAAATCTGTAATTTTTTTCATTTGTATCTGTCTGTCTGTCTGTCTGTCTGTATCTTGGCCGCGCATCACGCCGAAACTACTGAATGAATTCAAACTTGGCACGATTTGAGCCCATACTACGAGGTAGGACATAGGATACTTTTTATCCCGAAATTCTACCCCCGAAGGGGTGAAATAGGGGTTGAAAGTTTGTATGAAAGTCCTTAATTTCTCAAGTTATAGCCATGAAACTTGGTATATGAGCTGCGGGTTGAAAATGAAAACATATGTGTTTCACAGTTTTTCAAAATTCCACTCCCGAAGGGGTGAAATAGGAATTTGAGAGTTTGTATGAAAATCCTTAATTTCTCAAGTTATAGCCATGAAACAGCATTTGGACTTTCGTTAAAATATGAAGAAGTACGTGTTTCACCATTATAGGGGGATTATACCGTGGGATAGTAATATAGGATACTTTTTATCCTGGAAAATTAACTGAAAAACTTATTCCACGCGGAAAAAGTCGCGGGCATCAGCTATAAAGAATATACATACATACATTTTATCGCGGAAAATTAATGAGTTCCCGCGGCAATCGAAAAAACTTAGTCCAAGCGGACGAAGTCGCGGGCATCAGCTAGTTTAAAATAAAATAGTAAAATCTACAGACATAGAGTCCAACTTAAGTTAACAATATGAATATTGACATGCTGTCAACCGTACGAAAAATAAACATCGATAAAAAATATTTTAGTCAATCCCTAGCGTATGTTGCTGTTTTACACGACAACACGCGCAAGTTTAAAGTTTCACTAGTGTGCGTAGCTTCGCCAATCGCAGCGCTTTTTTCTGCCTCACGCACACATAGGAACTCTCGTGTGTATTCGTTTAGATTAGTAGTAGTGAAGAATGGTGGGATCAAAACGGCGACAGCGGTTTCCGTACAAAATTTGCACTAGGGCCTTTCTAACCTCTTATTAAATGTTCTGTGGTTACATGAGATTGGCCGAAGGCTGCGGCAACGGATTTTAGCCGATAGCGGAAGAATGGAGGTTGTGATTGTCTGATTGATGTCACTTTAGCAATCATATTTACTCAAAGCACAATCAACAAGATGCAAGGCGCCAGCGGAGGGTGAATTGCTCATACAAACGTAATACCAAAATAATTAGTAATTCGAGCACATTTCCTCCATATTATGCGATTATTAAGATTGAACTTGTATTTATCTAGGTCCCTGGATAATTATTCTTCCAAAATACTTTCCCAAAATTAAATGTAAGCACATTGCGTTTTGCATGTTTTTGCGACATAAACGACACGTTTTCTCCTTATTTGTTTCATATTAAAACCAACGATATCTCACGTACTAATTGATCAGGAACATAGCCTATATTGTCAAGTTACAGAATAACAACACGAAGTTAAAAACACAACAATTTTTCATTCATCATTTTTGGTATTCACGGAACAAGACTAAATGTATAACAAATTCTGTACGCTCATATTGCTATCGCGCTTGCACGCGATCATGTGTCTTCAGCCAAATAGGGATAGCAATATACCGGCAAATTTATATTTGCGGTTCGAGTAGAAGTTGCGAGCGGTGGTCGCCGGTCCCTTAATTCGCTATCGTCGTCGTCTCAACCTATAGACGTCCACTGCTGGACGAAGGTCTCCTGCATCGATCGCCACAGAGCACGGTCTTATGCCGCTTGTATCCAGCGGCTCCCAGCTGCACGCTTGAGATCGTCCGTCCACCTAGTGGGGGGTCGTGCAACGCTGCGCTTCCCGGTGCGAGGCCGGGCCATTCGAGCACTTTGGGACCCCAACGCCTATCGGTTCTACGAACTATGTGCCCCGCCCATTGCCACTTTAGCTTAGCGACTCTTCGAGCTATGTAATTCCCTATTAGTAGAAGATCCGAATCTAAATCGAGACGTACCGGTTTGATAAGAGAATCAAATTTATTTTATAATAAATTTCATATATTAGAAAATAAATTAAAAATGGGTAGACAACAGAAATCCTGGACAGAATATTTTTAATTACTTTTCGAAAAATGATTTTTCATAAAATGTTGCAAAATGAAGATAATAATAAAATTTTATACTGGACTTAAAGTATAGAGCATATAGAATGTGCAATCGTAGGGTAGACTATTATTTCCATTATTTATCCAGGTAAATAATAGTCTACCCTACGATTGCACATTCTATATGCTCTATACTTTAAGTCCAGTATAAAATTTTATTATTATCTTCATTTTGCAACATTTTATGAAAAATCATTTTTCGAAAAGTAATTAAAAATATTCTGTCCAGGATTTCTGTTGTCTACCCATTTTTAATTTATTTTCTAATATATGAAATTTATTATAAAATAAATTTGATTCTCTTATCAAACCGGTACGTTTCGATTTAGATTCGGATCTTAGACCAATATAGTCCGCCAAAGCAAACAAATCTGTGATACAGCTTGCGATATTCACCGCCCAATCAGTCAGCAATCGCATCTTTATCATAATAAGCATCATGTTCTTTGATTATCATGGACAAGTAACGCCTGCTTCAGTCTATCCAATATCCAATCACTTTTACGTAATACGGCCCCATTCATTAAATAAAACGTAGTGGTTATATTCTCTTAGAGTTTAATGGTGGCAATTTGAGTCTCTATTAAGAGTTGCCTATTTCTCTTTTTATAATCATTTTTGTTTGTAATTATCTCTCAAAAAGTACCTACCTATGTGATTATTGTATAAGTATCTGTTGGTACCATAACCAGAAGAAATGTTCATTTCATTTATTAGGCCAAACATCGGTATGTTTGGTTGGTTGGTCATTTTACAAAATGTAAAAAAATAAAACACAGCAAAGATTTTGCATCTTATTTATTGATCTGTCCTCCCAAAACTTTGTTTCGCTTATGATCGGACTTACAATGATAATCTTTTCTTTCGACTACTTACAATACGTTACAGTTTTATTTTATAAAGAAATCACAATTTGCGCAACGCCGCCGCGCGCCTCCACCGCGGACAAATTAATTTAATCAGTCAGTTTCACACAATATTTCAGTACATGTACACACCTGCTTGCGTATCCAACCTGTATATTGATTAATATATTAAAAATACTGTCATTTATTATATTTTATTTAGCTTCTATTTAATTATGTACTGTTCATAATGTAATAAGCGTTGTTACGTGCATAGAGATTGATAAAGAAGGCAAAGAGTACCTACAATTTTTATAGCAGATTTTATGGACTGTATTATTAATTATAAAAAATATGATGCATTCACGTTCACTCTAAATCGTCAAATATCATAAAAACGTGCAAATTATACGTAATTATGTATGTAAATATATTATGTAATTGTGTTGTATAGATTCTTGGTGATAATATAAGATTGGTTATTAATATTAATACAGTTCGAGACGCAAGCAGTCTTTGATAACTGCCACAGAACAGATAGTGGAGACGGCGGCGACGCGCGGACACGGCACCGCGCACGCACGCACGCACGCACGCACGCACGCACGCACGCACGCACGCACTAATACGCGCGCGCCGTGTCCGCGACCACGCAATATTTATACCCCCGGTCCAACGGACCGACCTAACTAGAAAATGAAAATCTCTATCGTACTCATTAAACTAACCTGTATAATTACAAATGCACAGTATGTATACATAATAACCATACACTCTTACATTACAATATGTATAATATAATTTACCGCTCCTATTCATAATACGTCAACCGTGTTTACACTATGTATAATGTATACGGGTCCGGACTTCGCGCGCCTGTACATGGGGATGCTATATTTACAACGAACAAATGAACGATTCAGCTACGCGTACTAACTCGAGTGAAAAATGCGACTGCGAAATCCGAAGCGAAGCTATACAACGAACTAAACTTATAATAAAATAATAACTTCAGCTAGCGCGGGGAGTACGCGTGCGACCGTCGCGCGCCAGTCGCACGACAGTCGCACGACAGTCGCGCGACAGTCGCACGCGGACGGGAACGCCCGTGAGAGCGAGGAATCTGCGAAATGCCCGGGCGAGGTTTATACAAACTATACACAATTTACAAATACTTAGGTGTAGATATGGACGAAGTCGCGCGGCGATCCTACGCTACCGGTGTTGATCTCCATCTGGAAGACTGGGTACAGTTCGCTGTGTTTCAGGCTGCCACTTACAGTTAGTGAGGAATGCGCAGCGGCAGTACGTTGCTATCACTATACTAATCCTAATAGACACGATTACGCCCCGCGTAACCTCCCTCGAAACTTTTTACCACGAAAAAAAAAAACGAGTTTAAGGCCCGGTAACATTGACTTACTTTTTTTTTTATATTTTTTGGATTTTACGTCTTCTGGAAGACATCGTCTGGGAAAATAATATCACGTCATATATCAATTATCTGATTGGTCCGCTAAACAAGTTTGTATGGGAAATCTGTTGGTATGTAAAGAAACACCGTCCAAGTTCAAACCCTTGTTGAAGCTTTTTGTTTCAAGGCCGTTAATGTTTGAGTGTGCGGTCGGTTTGCGGAAGGACCTGGGGACCCACCGCATTATTGTCCCAAGAAAACTCCTACCATTATTTGATTAATGGAAAGGGGTCACGACCCTCAGTAATGAGGAATACGACGCAGAGAGAGAGAGAGAATGTTTGAGTGAAGTTAGAAGGTGTCAAATCGTGTCTGTTAGCATTTTAATATCTGCTGTGACCTACTCACATGAGAGAGAAGAAATCTTTATGCTATAAGTTATAACTATATAATACCGTTTTGAAAATAGAATATGATAAAAACTGGGAATGAATATTTTACCCCTTTTTATAGTTTCTAGTTACAGCTTCAGGTTTTTATATAAAATGCTTTATATGTAAATAATATAAAGTTGTTTTTATATTAAAAATCATGCAATTTAGTGTACCGATTAAGATTTGTTACATTTGATCGCCAAATGATTAAACAATTTTTTTTAATTTACAACATAAGAAATGGCTTACATCGGTTTTTCTCTCCCATGCAAATAAGTCATTACATAGGTAATATAATATACTTATCATACTATCCATCTCAAATACATACAACACTGAATAATGTTACTTTTATCAACCTTAATTCTTGGTTTAAAAGATTTTATTTATCACATAGTTTTCTAAAAACTAAGTATAAGTATTGGCAAATTATAATTATGTTCTTTTTAATAAACACTTGATGTTGACTTAGGAACTTCAAGTATTTATTAGATAATTAGGAGAACACAAAATATCGCATACGTTTTACGAGAATTTAACGGTCGTTACTCAAATTCAAATTAAAAAGATCCAAACTGATTAAATTAATTTTGAGTTGAGTTTAATCCACTCCAGAATATAGTATTTTAAACCCCTGAATTGAAGAAACGTAAGACTATAGTTACATTTATTTATTTATACATTGGTAAAACATCATTATTCAGTGTTACATAGACTACAACATCAAAAGACAAAACAAGTGATTTAAAAAAAACAATGAATAAATATGCATTCAATATTCGCACAGTCTCACTCTGGGTCTGATTTCAACAACAATAACTTATCTATGCAATGGTGGCTGCGGGCAGATTCCTCTATGCATGCTCGGTCCTTACAAACAACTTATTCGTGTGGAAGCACACTCACAACACGCCACTCGAGCAAATAACACGTAACAACTATTTATTATTTAAATATAATCGTAGTATTTCTTAGGACCAGAAGCATACTACAAAATACAAATTATGTGGTACCAGGTCGAGTATCGCACTGTGAGTGTGTATCCACCTTTAATCACTCTACATCCTCTCATCAACTTTAATTTACACAAAAATACATTTAAATCGCTCGGTAAAAAAAAAATTAATAACAGCAAATGTGGCTTACAGAAATATCCGTTATAAAAATCTGTGCATAAATCGGATCACATTGAATGTCACTTGTTTAAAGCTTCTCGTGACACAAGAGTGTCCACCACGCTCATAAGAAAGTGCATACAAACATACAGTCCACGAAAGTTCTCGTGATACGTTACACTGAGATCACACTTTGCACCCTGTCACTTTTCACGAAACAAACTAATTAAAAAGAACTTAGGTTCAATTTTGTTTAACGTTTGGTTCAATGTACACTGAAGTCGGTGCCACTTCGTTACTTAATACCTATTTTGTATTCGTTGTAAAAGCGTTTACTTATCCGTTCACGTAGTCTTCAAAGCGTTCAAGGCATAATATTATGAAATCGAAAAACCGTCAAGTAAATATGACATCGATGACTCAAATAAAATCTTCTAATCATAGTGAAATCTTATTTCGATTTTTTTATACAACGTCATAAGTTACATCTTTTATGTTACATCCTTAAATACATGTTCCTTATTTCGATTTAATATCTCTTTTTACATTGTTGTCTCATCCGTCTTTTCTGGTAACATTTGTCGAGTAATGGAAATTACACTTCATCTTCTTAATTCTTGGCCTTCCAATTAATTGGTTTAGTATTTCCCATGATTTTGTGTAGGTATATGATGCCTTCTGGTACCCTTCATCTTGGTGCTTAGATGTCTATGCTATCATCATTGATTGGTGTACTCTAATGGGGCAGAACTCCTCATAGCCAGGACCCCATGTACCCTACTAGGGCAGTATGTCTTTACCATCCCATGTATTGAAGCAGCTTATAATTGGGAACATAAGACAGTTGTGTCATCGTGGGTAGTGTTTGTTATTTCTTGGTCTCACTATTGGGTTAGTATCAATCATTCCCTGGATAATGTGCCCTGTGGGGGCCAGTATCAGTCATTTGTTGTACACAGTCTGCCCCAGTAGTGCAGTATTAACCATTCCCTGGCCAATATGCCCTATTGTTGTATGTTGTATCAGGTATTCCTTGTACATCGTAAGCCCAGTGCCCTACTTGGGTCGTATCAGTAATTCTCTGGACACTGCTCACACTATTGGTGATCGTGCTCTATTGGTGCAGTACATCGTATGCCCTATTAGAGTAGTACCAGTATCAGTTGGGTCACTCCGTGGCCAGGGTGGCCCGGTGTGTCGCGGCGTGTCACGTGGCGCGTCGTATGACGGAGGCGCGCCCCCCCCGGCGGCGGCGGCGGCGGCGGCGGGGGGGCGCGCGGCGTGCGCTAGGGGCGCGGCGGCGCGCGGGGCGGCGGGGCGCGGGGCGGGGCGCGTCAGTCCTCGTCGGACAGCGGCTCGTACTGCGCGGACATGAGCGGCGCGGGCTCGGGCTGCGCGGGCGCGGGCAGCGGCGCCGCCGGGCTCGCGCCGCCGCTCACTGGCGGCACTGGAACACAAAATTGCTATTTAGTACAAAGTTATGTTCGAGGCGTCGTTACTAGATAGCTCACTGGCGCGGGCGTCGCTAAATAAGTATTGCTAATTTAGTACAAAGCGTTCGCGTCGTAACGAGATCATTGTAGCTTTTCGTAATATGGAACCTGATAAAAAAAAAGTAAAGTCGTAAAAAGTTGATGATCGCAACTCATAATAAATTCATGATTATAACTCGTAAGAAATTTATGATTGCAACTCATAAATAATAAATAAATTTATGATCAAGTTTATGATCATAACTCATAATGAGTTCATAATAGCAACTCATAATAATTTCATGATTGCAACTCATAATAAATTTATGATCATAACTCATAATGAATTCAATAATGCAACTCGTAATAATTTCATGATTGCAACTCAAAACAAATTCATAATTACAACTCGTAACAGCTTGTGATCGCAACCAGTACACTCACCGTCGGTGGCGGGCGTGGCCACGTTGAGCGCGGAGTAGGGGTACGCGTAGGAGACGGGCGGGTGGAAGGGCGGCTTGCTGCGCTCCTCGTCGCTGCGCATCACCTCCACGATGCGCGTCGTCACGTAGTCGTACGCCGTGAGCACGCTGCCGCCGCCCACGTGCGCCGCGCTGTAGCGCCGCGCGCCGCCGCCACCGCTGCCGCCGCCGCCGCGACTGCGCAACGACACGATACGTCAGAACACCAAATCCTTATTTTATTGTACTTTATTGCACACAATTACAAATGTGAGTTTGGTCTTTACGCTCTTTGGCATTAAGTCTTTTTAAACGCTTCGATAAAACATGGCAGCCTCAAAACAAGTATTTTGTTAGACGGTCTTTTGGGAAACGATCTACGTTACTCTCAAGTGAAGTAAAACTTCTTGCTTTGTCTAATTTTTTGACTAAAATAGATAGATGGTCTGCACTGTGCAGATCCATTTTTTAGATTTTTTTTATTCAACCACTCACCCCGTATGATGGTTTTCTGGCGGGCTCACAGGCTCGAGATAAGGCGCGTGTTTGGGCGCGTCTCGACGCCAATCGTCGGCCGACGCCCCGCTTGACGCGCCGCTAGACGAGCCCGCCCCGCCCGCCGCTCCGCTCCCCGCGCCGCTACCCGCACCGCTTGTGGCGTACGTGTCCGCACTCGATACCGCAAAACGATTGCTGCAAGAAAAAGATGGTCATTATAGCACATAGTGCAGAAGAAGTGACATGAGTAGCTTTTTGATACTGGATCACTACAAATAAAGAAGAATTTAATCAAGTTTTTATTTTTACCCAAAAGCTATTCGTTCTATACGAGCAATTCTTGTTTAACCCTCCAGACCCTAACCCAACAGATTCGGATAAAATATTGTAGTAAGATAATGTTTTAAGTTTATCTAGGCAGGTGCTTGGATACTTGAGTTCCCGCGGAAATTCAGGGTCAACAAATAAATCGAAAGAGGCTCGGTGGAAGCTCGGTCGTATCCAAGTACTTTACGTTTATCGACAAGGTAAATGGTAAGAAGTAAATAATCGAACTTACTTATGGTGTAACAGCGAATTGGTATTCGGACTGCTGAAGTCCCTGACGATGATATTCGACGCCAAATCTCCAAGCTTCATACTCGTGGTGTGGCCCGACAGTTGAGGTGGGCCGTCGTTGTCCCGATCGCGATCACGCTCCGAGTCGCGATCACGCTGGTGATCGATGATCATGCGATCGGATTGCGATTGTACGGCGTCGCTCTCGCGTATGATCTTCTGGAACCAATCATAGAAAGGTATGAATTTAGTGGCATAGCGCTGTCAAGCAGCATCTTTTAGTCATATTGCTTGATGATGCTTCGACTTTTCGACTTCGAATTTTAACTTTTAATATTTTCATTGCATCAAAACTTAAGTAAACAATCATGCGCCGAGTTTTGATCACCTTACGAGTAATGATCACCACTATGTTACGAGTAGTAATCATCATCACATTACGATCATAATCACGTTCCAATTATTAATCACGATGGGATTAATGATTATATTTTGCTGCGGATTACTCACCGACGGGAACCGCTGATTGCTGGTCTGGCTGATCTTCTGCGTGATGATCGCGTTGATGAGCGAAGCGGCGGAGAGCTCGCCGCCGGGCGACGCGCTCACGCTCGCCGGCGCCGACACTGTGGTCACGCCCACTCCGCTCGCGCTCGTCACGCTGGCCACGCTTACTGCCGTCCGCCTGTTTGCAATTAAAAAGTTATAAAGTCGAAATATTATTTTCCGAGACTTAAGGGGACTCCAGCCGGTACCTTCTTCATACAAACGTAAACTCATAATTACTACATTATTTGATATTGTACGCTCAAAACTAAGTATTATTTCGATTTGTCTCGTCATCATCTAGGATTATTGATACATAAAATATTGAAAAAAAAAATATTAATTTTAAAGTTACGAGCCTCGAAAGATTCATATTTTCATAGCACATTGATGACAACTTTGGGCGCAAATAAATAAGATTAGGAGTATGAAAATTATAAAACAATTTAGGTATCAAGCTACTATATAACTTTACTTTGTAAACATACATTTAGTAGTTTTTACAAACAAACAGGTTTCCCAAACGACTGTTCAACCCTTTTCGCGCGCTTGATTTCGGTGAAAATCATCGTGCCTCGCACCCGACACGCACTTTCTAACACAACGTTAGGTGAAATAGCAAACAGGTTACCCACGTGCGCCGGCAACTTCGGTCGCGCGTATAAGTATTCAACTATTCACACTATAAGAGTCATAAATGCAACTTATTCGTATAATATGCTGGACAAACGTACCCATCTTTCCTGTCGAGCGCGTGTATCGGTCGCTTGCCGTACGCCCCGCCCCCCGCCCCGCCCACGCGCCGCTCCTCCCCGCTCGATATACTCTGCAAGGGAAACCAACAGTTAGCAGCTATATAGTTCGACACGTTTACAAAGTATAAGACGTGATGGTGATAATTATTAACAAGGGTATCTTAAAACTAAAGTTACGAGGGTTCCAAACGCGCCCTGATCTGAAGAGACCCGAGCCGGGTTTTTTTGTGCAATGCGACGCCGAGAGAGAAGTTTGAAGTGTATTAATTTCTCCAATACCTGCGAGTGCTGCGGTATGAGATGCCTGTCGATCAGCAGCTGTTGCGCGTGCTGCTGGTGCTGACTGTGCTGGTGCTGCTGGTGCTGACTGTGCTGACTGTGCTGATGCTGCTGGTGCTGATGCTGCTGCTGCTGGTGCGGCTGGTGCTGCTCGATCACGTAGTGACGGTCTTGGATTGGCACCATTCTTTCTCGGCTGCGAACAAAGTATGCATTTTAAGTCTCACACCAAATATATATACATAGGTATATGTAGTTATAAATACGCGATGACATACTCTTATGTACGTAACAGCTGACAGCTGAGAGCTTATTTACAAAAAAATAGTGAAACAAAACAAAACTACTGAGTACATTTGGGGATACCCAACCTGGCTTGTTAATTTCCAGTCATTACGCAAAAAAATACTGCTCGAAACTGAGGGATGAAATAAATCTTAATGTCAAATTTCGATCATTAATGTCGAATTTTTACAGCCCTAAGGAATCGTGGACCTAAGTATTTGATATTAATTTCAACGTCCACGCGTTCCTGAGAAAAAGGTGACAGACGGTCGGACGGATAAAGAAGTGACCCTATAAGGGTTCCTTTTTCCCCCTTGAGGTATGGAACCCTAATAACATGTTCTTACCTATCTCTGACGTCTCGTTGTTGCGGCGGCGGCGCGCGCCGGTCCGCCGTCGCGTACTGTGGGTGGTATTTCTGAGACATCGTGAATTCTCGGGACGCCCTGAGATAGAAAAAAATGATTTAATAAGTTTCTGATACAGACTACTTTAACCAAGGGAAGCTTTGATATTATTACTGCATTACTTTTAGTTATTATCTTATGTTATTTTAGCATAAAGGGCAGAAATGTTATTTTAATAATTTTATGATGTGTTTTAACAATTATTAACACCTTTAGAATAATTAGATTTAAGCAATGTTGTATTTTTTTTAAAAGACCTTAAAAGACTTGTATCCAGGGCCGTAAATTTTTTTTTTTAAACAAACGTACCTGATGTCGTGGTGCATATGCTGCGTATGCTGCGTATGCTGCGTGTGCTGCGTGTGCTGCTGGTGGTGGAGGGGGGAAGAGGCGGGCGGTTCGGGCGCGGGCTCGTCGCGCCGCGGCACCGGCAGCGCGGGCGCGATCGACGCCGCGTTCACCAGCTGCGCGAACGCCTCGTGCCCTGAACGACAAAACAACAATACGTTATACAGGTAATAGATATTCTTACAATGGCATCACAATAATAGCTAAAATATAAGCTTTTTGAGCAACAGAGTAGTGCTTATGTGGAACAAACTGCCCGAGGATGTGGTGATGTGAACCTCTGTAAATCAGTTCAAGAACAGACTGGATAAGCACCTAAAGACAAAGCCCAAGATTTGATATAGGCGCATCAGCGAAAAATGCCTAGCCTAATATAAATAATAATACTAATAATAATAATCCGCACGATAGACAAACTAGAAATCGCAATAGACTCGTGACTTCTTCGCTCCGCCTCAAAAAACTGCGAAGGTCGTTTGAGCATAATCTTTACAAGAAAATTACTATTATAGGAGATAGCTGCACTTTTGGTAACTATCGCCAGAAAAGCTGATACAGTTTTAGGTGGGTGTAGGACTCTCCACTGATGACGATAGCGAAAGTGTGCCCGCATGCGGATGGTTCATTTTTGGTAACCATAAACCGTCTTTGAGCGGCCATATCTAGTGAAAGGCTCATCCGCATGCGGGCAGCCTTTCACTATCGTCATCAGTGGAGAACCCTACACCCACCTAATACTGAATCAGCCTTTCTGGCGATAGTTACCAAAAGTGCAGCTATCTCTTATTCTATACATTCAATTCTAAATCTTTCATTCAACTTTCAAAGTCGGGGTGACATTTGAGAGGGGAGAGGGAAGAAGTTTGAGTTGATTCAAAATCACGCATAGAGAAGTTTTATTCGTAAACTAGCGCTCGCTCTTCAGATGTAACAGTTGCATATGACTCACCGGGCGGGGGGTGGGGATGCGAGTAGGTGTGCGTGTGTTTCTGTATGACGGACACCGTGTCTCGGTCCCTCCTGATCGCCTGGTGCTGGTGCTGCTGGTGCTGCAACTGCTGCTGGTGCTGTTGTTGCTGCTGTTGCTGTTGGTGGTGTTGTTGTTGTTGATGCTGTTGCTGTTGTTGCTGCTGTTGTTGTTGATGTTGTTGTTGCTGTTGCTGCTGGTGCTGGTGTTGCTGGTGTTGCTGGTGCTGTTGCTGTTGGTGGTGATGGGAAGGGTCCCTTTCTCTCCGCACGACGTTGTGCATTTGCTGCGAGGTTATGTAGTCTGTGAGCATGATCTGCCGTCGCTCGAGGCCGTACGTGCCCCGGGATACCGCTGTTGCTGTCGCCTGCAAAAGGGATAGAATATGTGAGTGATTTTTAGTGGTCTTCACCTTCGTAAGGAATAGAGATATTTCCTATGTCCTATGTTATAAATAAATAACTTCTTAGTGATTATTATAATGAGGGTCACGTCTCGTGTTAGTATTTAGTGTGACAGCCATTTAAATATTATAGATTTAACTACAAAACTATACTCTTTATGACGTGACGTCCAATTTCATACAGCTCTCATACAAACTCGTAGCGTACTCTTTTAGGCCTTAGGTCTTTGATGGTTGATAAAGAGTTGCTGATTTTTGACGCGAGAAAAGAGCTTCTTTAGAGCAAATTTTTTTTAGTAAAGGGCATGTATTTTCCATAATCTATTTGTGAATCATATTGATTTTTAAAAACCTATTAATCGAAGTCCCAACTTAATGATGTGCGACAATAGTTATTTGTTCAACTAGATAGCAAAGTTCGTTTTTGTTGCGAGTGTCTAGTTTGGATTCCAAGCGAGCAAAGGATTCGCTAGGAGTGAAGGAGTTAGAATCCTTCAGTGAGGGATTTAAAGGCACTAGAAACAAAAAACCTTGCTATTTTCAGATTATTCATATTAGGTACACGGCGTTCTAAATTCAAAATACTTCTTCTCACTGAGTGAACCATGGTGAATGCATGGTTAGTTAAGTGACGTCATTCTAAATCCAATATGACGGGCTACGTGTCTGACTGTCTGTCTGCTACGCTTTCACGGCCCATCTTTTCAACCGATTTTGATGAAATTTTGTACAGAGATAGGTTGTATCTCGAGAAAGGACATATTATATAGCCAAAGACCAACCAACGATTTCCTTGCTGGTTCTTCTCACTGAGTGAACAAAAGCGACTTTTGCTCAATGGTTTTAAGCAGCAAAGACGCTCTTTTCGAGGTGAAAAATTTATTTTCAAATTCAAAATGCCGGTAAGGCACAAAAAGGGAGTAAATCTTTGAAACTCACGTTCTGAAACGAGGATGGAGACTGCGGCCGCGGCTGGGTGCCCGCGCCCGCGTAGTACGCGCCCCCCGGCGACCGCCGCCTGTACTCCAAGTTCCTCTTCTCCGGCAAATGGTGAGGGCCGTGCACCGGGGTACCAGCGGTTATTGACCCCGTTTTCGCATCCGAGGGTATCCTCTGCTCGTATCTGGTCTCCACAGGGGTGCCCAGGGTGATGGAGCCCTTGGGGTTAGTGGGTAACTTCAGCGCTGGCCGCGGGGAGGCGACCGGTTTGGGTTTGGAGTTGTATTGAGTTGGGGATTGTCTCTCCGCCGCAGCTCTGTAGGCTGCGTATTCGGCGTTTCGGTGTTGCTTTAAGAAAATACGAGTATGATTTTAAAGTTTTATTTTTTGGGTAAAGTCAGTTTTTATGTGAATTCTATGCAAGGACAGCTAGAAATTTGTCTATTTGTAATCTTTTCACGGTTCATCCGTTTAGAGTTTTAGACGAAATTTTTTGAATGAATGAATTAAATATTCTTTATTGTACACCGAAACATAAAATAACTAATCAGAAACTATAAAATTAAAAATACAAGTCTGTACAATTGGCGGCCTTATCGCTTGAAGCGATCTCTGCCAGGCAACCAAGTCACATAGGAATTAAAACTAGCGGGAAAGGGTTAAGGGTTAATTTTTGTACAGAGATAGCTTGTATCCCAATAATTTATTGGTCCTTTTTAAAAGTTTTTGATGGTAGAGTTCCCTTGGAATTTATAAAAAAACCTAAACCAAGTCGACCAATTTTCGAGTATCAAATATCATATATATATCATGTATATTTAAAATGTTACAAAATAGTTTTATGCTTGAGCAGTTTTTTGACATAAACTTTGGGCGTGAGAGTGCACTTTGATCTTCACTATTTCCCTCATTTTTAAAGGGTTGAGTCTTGAGCACAATATGAACTGACGCAAAAATGTGACCGTTGCGACTTCAGCTCCGGACTAAAAGTTTGGCGTTCCCTGTGCTAAGGTTCGGGTAAAAGCGTCAGCGGCGTGATGTCGGCTCGACACTCGCGTGACACTCACGGGCTTGGTCAGGTCGTGCCGCGGCCGCTTCTCGCTGAGGTCGAGCGGGTCGGCGGGCGGCGCGGCGTGCGGCGCGTGGCGCGGCTCGATGTGCAGCAGCATCACGTCCTTGTCGGGCGGCAGCGGCGTGATGGTGGCGCCGCGGTGCGGGGAGCGCGGCGAGTGCGGGGAACTCCCGTGACCCGCGCCGCTCACCACCGTGAGCGTGGCGAGCGGCTCGTGCGTTGACACCTTTACAATTTCAATGAATCGTCATCATTCACATTGTAGCGTTTACCACTGTAAGAACTAAGTAGATGGCGCTAATTGTATCTACATCACAATAGATACTCGTCTGAAAACTTATAGGTAAGTCACCTAATAGCCTGAATCACTTTATTGAAGTTATCTAAGAATAGCGCTATATACAGAGCCGTCCAACCTACAACGGTTCCCCCGGGTATAACACTAGCCCGGAGGAAGATCTTCCAATTGTTGTGGACGAGCACGCATCACCCACTCGTCCCACACCATAATATATGACCTGTGTACGGTCCTGAGTCCAACCGTACATTTTGCTCCATCAGCATTAACCTAGTTTTCATTATACATTAAAACTAACAATCAATCAGTGCGCAAATCATCACCGCGACCAGCACGCGTGCCACTCATATCATTAGCATTTAGCATTTAATTATAATTATTCAATTAGTTATAATTATTATCAACCAATAAATCATATAACAATCAATTCTATCATTCAAACAAGGTCCTTATAGACCGAACAACCTGTCTTTATCGTCAACATTAGCTCAACCCATTGCCGGCCCACTCACTACTGAGCATGGAATGAAAAGGGTTCAACCCTATTTATTCTGCACCCACCAAGAGTTCCAAAAACATCCAAACTTTCAGAATAAATATAATTTCGCTTCGTCTGTTGTTTTCGGAAATAGATAACAATCCACATCTAGATCACACAAAAACAGAATAATCAGTGTAAAGGAGAATATGTAGAAGAGAGTATGTAGAAGAGAGTAAGAAGTGTGGCCTTGGAAAAAATATTCACCTTGGGCGGCTGCTGGTGCGGATGGTTCATGGCCTGCGGGTTGGGGTGCGGGGGAACGGGCCGCGAGTTCCGCATGAGGCTCACTTCGATCATGTTCAGCACCACGTCGCGCACCGTCAGCGGCGTGCCCACGGACGCGATGGACCCCTGTGCGCTCGACACTGACACGGAGACCGTCCCGGGGTTCGAACTCGTGACCCCCGCCACGCCTATGCCCGCCCCGACTGCCACCACGGGCGCTGGCGCGGGAGCTATCGTCTGGTTGGGAGGAAATTTTGAATTTAATTCTAAGGTTAGAGTGGGAAACTGATGGACGATTCTCCATTTTTCTTTTAACAGACTTAAAAAAGGATGTTCTGTATTCGATAGAACATTTTAGACAACCCAAATTAAAGTTTCAGCATACAACGGAATTTATCAAATAAACAGAATAATGGGGCGTTCACTATTCCAAGCTCCAGCTTAAACACAAAAATTTTTAATTAAAAAAAGGTACTTAAAATTGAGGGTAAAAAATGACGACAGACATGCGATCTTGACGGATCTTCAGAAGCATATTTTTGAGTGTTTCAAAATTTTACCATTATGTCTTAATTGACGATATCCAAAAACAGTAATGGCTGATCAAGATAGAGATTGTTCAGTTCCATAACTAACCTTAGCACTGGGAGCATCATTCTCCTCATCCGCCGTTTCCGTGGCAGAGGAATCGTACTCGTCCCTCCTGTGCCTCCTCGGCGCCACCGCGTCCGTCCTCGGCCCGGGCAGAGGGGGAGGCCGGGGGGACTCCGCACTCGCCGTGTCCGTGTCCCCGGAACTGAGTATACTGTCATCCGTGTCACTCCCCCGTGACGGCTGTCTTTCACTCAATAACACATCTAATTGGAGTTTTTTTCTATACGTGAAGTAAAAGGCTTTTAAGCTGGCCGGAGTCCTCCCGCTCGCGGCTGACATTCGTTCCCAAGCGGTGCCGTGCTCTCTCAGGAAGGTTCTGAAACCCGCCGCCTCGTCTTCGGTCGGTTCTGGCGCGGCGCCACCCTCGCCTATCGTGTCCAGCCGGCGCGTTATTCGCTTGAAACACGTTAGACAGCATTTGCTGAGGTCGCTCGGGATTTCTGTTGGACAAGGGTTAGTACTTGAATGAAGAAATAGAAATAACAACCAACAAGAATCTGTGCATAGATTTAAAGGGGTTTGGATGATAAACTATAGTGAATAGACGTCTTCAAGCCAAGCGCGCTCCAAATAATTAAGATCTTATCATCCCATTCATCAGACAAGATTCAAGCGTAAATCTGCATTTGATTTTAAAATTGCACTGCATTTTAATTTTGCAATGGATTTTACAGTGTACTAAGACGTTTACAGACATAATAGAAAACAGACCAACTTTACTTTTCTTTGTCTTCAAAAATAATAAAACCTTAATGATTAAACAGAAAGCAATGTCTAGGCAAGCCGCACGCAAGCAGGGATGATACATGATAATTAAGGAAAGAAAAATCAAAATGGAAACTCACGAAACTCATCCATAAGTGGCCTCTTCAGTTCTTGCGGTAGATCGTGCCACCGGGGTGGCAGATGCCTCAACCGCTTCGCCCTCGGCCCGGCGCAGGAAGGTACGGCGCATCTACTTCGCCTCGCTCTCACGAATCTGCAGTGGCAAGCCTCACACACCCTCGCCCCTGCCACGGAAGGGTCGATGCCGTATTGGGCTGCTCTTGAAGGTGCTACGGCTCTGCTCGCGCCGCTCGCCGAGCAAACCGCGCACGTGCTGGTGCCCATTGTAACCGTGGTAGTGATCGCACTCGATGGCGGGATGACTGAGGACGGCGTACTCGTTCTTTCCATCATCGCTGTAAAGAAATAGATGCTTTAGAGTTCTTGGATTTTCATACAGAGATGAATTAGTTTTAAAGAAGTTTTATATCTAGAACCTAGGCGAAGACAAAATTCTCTTAATATATATTTTGACTGAATACTTCCTATCAATAATAGCTACCATACTCTTTCAGATCCGTTAACTCGTTGTC
This sequence comes from Erebia ligea, assembly GCA_917051295.2. Taxonomy (NCBI): domain Eukaryota; kingdom Metazoa; phylum Arthropoda; class Insecta; order Lepidoptera; family Nymphalidae; genus Erebia; species Erebia ligea. The sequence goes on from OU785228.1 coordinate 17,974,814, forward strand.
CTCTTAAACTGAATCTACATTGACCAGCTCAGATCGAAGTAATTGTATAAATATTATTTGAAACAAACAACTAATACACTAATTTGTAAGCAAAGATTTCTCGTACAGTGAGTAACAAACTGACAGTAATAAACTTTAAATAAAATTCTCCATTATCATGCACGTAAAACAAACACACACTCATCAAATCCCCAACAACAACAAAGTTCTCATGAACACAAGCACATTTAATTATCAACGAGTACACAATACCGGCCCGTAAATAAATTAATCCGGCAATGCAATTAGGCTTCCAGAACCAAATTGCGCTAAACAATTAAACATTAAACGCGAAATCAGAGCTGGATGATGCCGGAATCAGGCACCAGACGGACGTGCAATATTCACGGCCCCTGGTTGGGCGCCAAATTTGCAAGAAGCGGATTTGCGAGGGCGGAGGTATATAATACCTATATAATGATCTTTAAACTAACTAGATACACTAAAAGATACTCATTATTGAATCTATACTATATCATATTATAAATGCGAAAGTTTGGATGGATGGATGTATGGATGGATGTTTGTTACTCAATCACGCCCGAATGGCTGAACGGATCTGGATGAAATTTGGCACAGAGATAAATTATTGTCTGGAATAACACATAGGCTACTTTTTATCCCGGAAAATTCAAGAGTTCCCGCGGGAACCAACAAACCTCAATCCACGCGGACGAAGTCGCGGGCATCAGCTAGTACATACTAATATTATAAATGCGTCACGGCCAATCTGTTCAACCAGATCAGAAGAAGAAAAGCCTGAACAAGAAAGACACTTATAGATCGTTTTATAATAGAATCGCAGCAGATTAGCAATGGAGTCGGACATCAGATGTCCATACGAAATATTCACAGGGCTACGTTGGGCGCCAATTTGCGAAAAGCGGATTAGCGAGGGGCTCCGGAGTGCATAATCCCTATATACATTATTTAACGAACTGTGCAAACTAGCATCTGTAAATTATTATGTATAACTAGCTGATGCCCGCGACTTCGTCCGCGTGGTTAAAGTTTTTTTGATTCCTGCGAGAACTACTCAATTTTCCGGAATAAAAAGTAGCCTATGTCACTTTCCAGGTCCTCAACTATACCCATGCCAAAAATCACGTCGATCCGTTGCTCTGTTGTGGTGTGATTGAAGGACAAACCTTCAAACAAACACACTTTCGCATTTATAATATTAGTATGTTTTGCTTAAACTGAAACAAAGAGACCATCCATGCCAGGCATAGGTCAATAAAGTCGTACTTCAATAAGTAAGTAACGTTAACGGTTATCATTAACATCTCAACCCATCGCCAGTTCTCTCAGAATGTCCACCAAACTGGCTCAGTGCAGTTTGACATACTATGTTTCGGTACGATTTCGTAAAATGGTTCACAAAGTCATGAATGGGTTACCAAACAACGTTGAGGATTACACGTTTCACGATCGATCTTCATCATCTAATATTGATTCAGTAGTAAGTACATGATATATTATATAGGGTAATTAGTCAAGCGCCAAACCACATAAAAGTTGGATAAATTGACGAGAAAAACTAGATCTTTAACATTTACTTTCAGTTAGTTAAACTAAAATAAACTACTTAATTTAGTTTACCAACAAAAGTTTCAGTTAGTAAACGTAGCTAAATGCTTTGCCCACAAATAGTTAATTTAACCGCAGGATTGCACTTCCAAACTCAATGCTCATTGTTTAACTATGTATTAAGTAGTGCAGTTTAACTGTCTGTGCATCATTTTATGAAATAGCGTTTCTAGACTACTAGCTGTTACTCGCTACTTTGTATGCTTAGCATTATTACAGTAAGTACAAGTGTTCAATATGAAATCCAAACAAAACAAAAAACAAGTTGAAAATAATGTAAATAAATTCTTTTCATAATAAATTATATTATAATTCTCTGTGACAGCAAGGGCTTTGATACAAAAGCATTGTGAAATGCTGGAAGGTTATTTGATACTTTCTTGACTAGAATTATAGTTCTGGTAGGCTTCGAAGACAACTTATTAGCTAAAACTTGTTTCTGATGTAACGTAGGTGAGTTTTCAAAAACGATTTTTGAAAATTCATTCCCTATGTTTCTTTAGAGAATTTGACTGGCTTCAATGGGAAGTATCAGTATATCAGAAAAACATCCAGTAAAAGGGTAAAATAAAATGATAAAATGTCAGTGCGACCCAAAGGTCCTTTGCCATTCATAAGAAGGGCATTGACGCTTTAGGCAAGTACCCTCAGGCAAACCCAATAGATCTATCTTTCTATCAACTAAAATATAACCGCGTCTGCATGAAAATACGTGTAATAAACGAACAACCGCAGCTAAATCCGAGTACGGCTCGGTCAATTAATCCTCCCAATTACTGATATTTGCGCGAGCACTAATTGGATCCGACTACCGCTCGCTCTGTTTAGTTAAGCCCGGTATGACTCCACGATTCGCTGCGTCATCTAGAACTACCCCCGAATCACGACAAACATGGGGCCTTGTGAATATGACTTGAAAGAGGTCGCAATTTTTACCTAGTAAATTTTTACTTTTTACAATAGTCTGTGGTGGCTGTAAAATTGAGTGAAGACCATTTTGGGGATCAAGTCACATTACGAGTTTCTTTTTCTTTATAAATTCTTATTTTATTATTAGTTATTTGTTGTAAGTACTTGTATTATCCCCGAATAAAGATTTTCTTTCTTTCTTTCTTTCTTTAAAATTCAAAACGTTTTTTATTCAAATAAACTTTTACAAGTGCTTTCGAATCGTCAAATGAATCTACCACTGGTTCGGAATGACATTCCTACCGAGAAGAACCAGCAAGAAACTCGGCTGTAGTGGTTTAGACTCCTGGCTTGCTATTCGGGTGGTCACGTGGCGCTCTAATTTTTCGGACTTATGCAAATATCACTTTGTTTAAACGGTGAAGGAAAACATCGTGAGGACACCTGCATGCCCGAGATTACGTCACAATGTCTGTAAGGTGTGTGAAGTCTGCCGATCCGCAGTTGGCCCGCAGCGGGCTGGCCTATGGCTAAACCCTGGACTAGAGAGCCGCAAAAGTCTACAAGACTGCTCTGTACAGTTTAGTTGGCTGGCTATCCTCAATCTGCTTCCCTGCTTCTGACATCACTAACATTTCAGACCTGAAAATGCATTGTGGCTCCACTTATTACAACTCCCACTAATACCTGTAGTACAATATGGTCCTAGATCCCGCGACGATCAGACCTACGTTGAATTTTTTTGTATGTATGCCTCTAATAGAGGTATAAACGATCCCCGACTATGAAGTTTGGATCCACGTTGTCCAGTGTCAGACACCTAGTACGATTGCAACCCCCTGTCAGACACTCTTAAATTATAAAACAACAGGGTGTCTGACAGAGGGTTGCAATCGTACTAGGTGTCTGACAATGGAAAACGTGGTTTCTAATATTATTCCAAAGCAAAATATAAAAAAACGGAGCTTAACGCTTTAACGAATTTGAGGTGCCACCTTTTTTATCTGATACCTTCCAAAGCAACTGCGATCCAAACTTCATAGTCGGGGATCGTTTATACCTCTATTAGAGACATACATACAAAAAATTGCAGCTTTAATAAAATAACGTTATTAACGTAGGTCTGATCGTCGCGGGATCTTGCTCTAATATGTATGTAGACTACATGGAATTAAGGTAGACTAGCAGTAAAATGTCGACGGACACCTCGAACACAATAAAATCCATCAAATATTTATATTCGGCACGGGATACCCGTGAATTCGTGCGCTGAAATGTCCACACTCGGGGTTCACGTGTTTGCATGTCGCCTGTTTGCCGGCGGGCCGTCGAGCGTGACATTTTAACGAGCCACCGCCGGCGTGTGTGCCCAGCGGCAAACACGGGGGAGACATCTTTCGGATTAAACGATCAACCAGTTTGCGATGCTACTGATACCGGGATTATTCAGCCAGTGGCTTAGCCATCGGATTGATAAATGGAGCAAAACTTATTATCCACTACAAGATAGCCTTTGAGTGCGATCTCACCAGTTCAGTCTGTTTATTTGGGAATTAGTGATTTCTGAATTCTCTCTGGTCTGGTCTGGTGCACCATTTACCACCCTACTGGCAAAGACAAGCCAAACGATTTGGGGTTCCGGTACGATGCCGTGTATGAAAGAATAAGGGTTATGGGTTTAATATCACAGCCATACCTCTAAGAGGTTAGCCCGCTACCTTTTTGACTAAATTATAGCTTACGACGTATCGCAGTCAACGGGTAACTTGTAGTGGAGTTAAAAATGTCTCCCTGGTCGGCACGAGAGTAACTTGGCAATTAAAAAAACAGCGATAAAAGACTTCAAAGCAGCTGCTCTGTTCCATGACCATTTTAAAGACGAGCGGTAATAATGTTCACGTTAATTCCGTCCGAAAAAAATCTGCGCTAATCTCAGGTCGCGAAAAAATGAGTTGTACACGAATTAAAAGTTGAAATAGTCCCAAATCGGGCGCCATTCACGGTCGGTAATGAAGTCCAAATTATGCGGAGTTTAATCACACTGAACAAACAGCAGCCGGATCCAATTAGTGCGCGTGCAAATATCACTAATTGAGAGAGTTTAAAGCGGCTTGTGGTTCGAAAAACCTTTGATTTAAAATTCATATTTTACTATCAAACTGTGTTTCTTTGAAATTGGACGGACTATGGGTATTTTAGGCTAACCTTCAATGACTTACGATACTGGTGTCAAAAAGCGTGTATTTTATTTCATAATACCAGATTATGCCCGCGACTTCGTTCGCTTGGATTAAGTTTTTGAAATTACCACGTGGGATTTTTTTGGTTTTCCGAAATAAAAAGTAGTTTATGTTCTTCCCTGGGATTTCTACCTCTACAGAGTCAGGTTTCATCCCGGGAAAGAATAAAAATGTACCAAAAAATAAGCTTAATGTGGGGCGCCCTCTAGCATGATGGACCGACGATATAAAGAGGGTAGCAGGAAGTCTTTGGATGAGAAATGTGAGAACCGTGGATCATAGATAATACCTATATATACCGTGGATGATGGCGCACTTTGAGAAAGACCAATGTTTGCGTATGCAGGCTGAAATTCTATTTCAAATATTTTTTATTCAAATAAACTTTTACGAGTGCGTTTAAATAAATAAATAAATAAATAGTCATTTATTTCAGGCATTATTCACCCATTACAAATTTAAATTACATGTACCTATACATTTAAGACAAAAAAATAGTTAAAATATAGATTTACATACAAAATGATAAAATAATATAATGACATAAAATCCATATTGTTTACGTTATTTTAAGACTGCACGTGTCTGTCCTTCTCTGTATCGTCGGTAAACTTAAATCCTGTAGGCCAAAAATTGGCATCTATTTTTAAATTGTCAAGTAAGTACATTATTGAAATTCATAAAACTACAACATATTAAAGTTAATCGTCAAATGAATCCACCACTGATCATGGTGATGAAGCGTCTTAGAGCGACATGGTGCGCAAATATATTACTACTATGGCTAATTAACGCCAAATTGTGCTGAATTTAATTACACAGAACAAATCGCAGCCAGGACTCGACTCCAATTAGTCTCTGTGCAAATATTACTAATTAGGAAATTAATTGACTGAGCGGAGGCCGCTTTTGTGCCTCTGTATTTTATGAATATGTATGTCTGTTACTCTGTTCCCTTTTTTTTAAGGCCATCAATTCAACCGATTGTGAGTTGTGACGTTTAGTACAGAGCTAAATTAGATACTGGAGACGGACATAGGAATCTTTCAAAGAGTCCCAGCAGGGTTTAAAACTCTTAATTATAAATATTACTCGACTGCGGAACGCACAGGGTTATATCGAAATTGTTTTGATTGTGTTACCTAATTATTTATGGACAACTAGCTGATGCCCGCGACTTCGTCCGCGTGGTTGAGGTTTTTTTGATTCCCGCGGGAACTTCTTAATTTTCCGGGATAAAAAGTAGCCTATGTGCTATTCCAGACTATAATCTATCTCTGTGCCAAATTTCATCCAGATCCGTTCATCCGTTGGAGCGTGATTGAGTAACAAACATACATCCATCCATCCAAACTTTCGCATTTATAATATTTATATGGATGGATTTTGGCCAATAGCGGAAGAGAGTTATCCAATCAGAGGTAATTGCGATTGTTACACTGTAGTAATATGTAGTAATGTTGCGGAGGTCCCGGGTTCGATCCCCGGCAGGGTCAATTTGGGAATTTATATTTTCTGAATTTTCCCTGGTCTGGCCTGGCTTCGGCCGTGGCTAGTTACAACCCTACCAGCAAAGACGTGCCGCCAAGCGATTTAGCGTTCCGGTACGATGCCGTGAAGAAAACGAATAGGGGTATGGGTTTAATATAACTGCCATGCCCCTAACAGGTTAGCCCGCTACTATCTTAGACTGCATCATCGCTTACCATCAGGTGAGATCGCAGTCAAGGGCTAACTTGTAGTGGATAAAAAAAAGATTAAATAATAAGGTTAGGGGCCCAGAGGCGATTGCAATCATAACATCGTAACTGAGTATCTTTGGGTGCTGCAAAGATTTGATTGCGACTTGGTCAACATCAAAAGATGTAACAGTGGTCGTAAAAAAATCTAACAATTTCTCTTGAACGCTTTATTATTCATTGCTATTATTTCCCCCAGGGCAGGTCTTCTTTCGTATTTTATATTCAATTACAGTATTACTAAGGTTGTCAAGTTGATTCTACTTCTTTGTATACCAACGAGGACACCAATTATGTATATTATTTCGAGATCGCAAGGGATTTGCTAAAACCATAAATATGTAACACAGCGATCTTTTCTAATGTGCAATAGATACGTCAGCAAGTACAATAACCCAAAAATAACTAATTACTTAACATGACTTAACTATAAAACTTGGCTCCTGGTTGGAGCATTTAAGTCTTTGATCCGAGGGCGAAAGGGCTGAGTTACAAAAAATGTGGCGAAAGTGCAGGCGGAGGTGTGCCTCTTTTATTGAGAATTAGTCATAGATATTTGTTCCGTTTGCCGTGGAGACCCTTGGCCTATGGAGTCTTATGCTGAGATCTATAGAGCGTAAGTACTTTGACTTAGCTCAGACTATACTTAGAGTTAAAACGAGATGGACTTATGTGAGTAACATAAATCTGTCTCGTTTTAACCATGTCTTGAGTCTAAGCAAAGTCAGAGTTCGCTCTGTAGATCTCACACTTAGAGCCAAAAAATTCTGACGAGGTATTTCAGTTGCATCTAGTGGTGAAATGAATTATAATCGGTTTAAATTTCATAAAAAAAGGTTTTATCTGGGGAAGGACACTGGAAATTCCAGCGGTAATTAAAAAAACCGGCCAAGTGCGAGTCGGACTCGCGCACCGAGGGTTCCGTACAAACCTGTAGTAAGTTTTAAATTATTAAAAAAAATTGCTTAAAAATTACGTTTGTTGTATGGGAGCCCCCCTTTAATATTTACTTTATTGATATTTAATTATTTATTTTGAAAGGTAATATACAAGTTAATATTCTGTGAAAATTTGAACCGTCTACCTGTTACCGTTTTTAATATTGAGCAAAAAAATACGAAAAAAACACGTTTATTGTATGGGGACCCCCCTTAATATATATATATTTTTAATTTTTAGTATTTGTTGTTATAGCGGCAACGGAAATACATCATTTGTGAAAATTTCAGCTTTCTAGCTATCACGGTTTATGAGATACAGCCTGGAGACAGACAGACAGACAGACAGACAGACAGACAGACAGCGGAGTCTTAGTAATAGGGTCCCGTTTTTACCCTTTGGGTACGGAACCCTAAAAAACTAAATCCACGCGGACAAAGTCGCGGGCATCACCTAGTAGTCAGTATTCTGTGATCAACGCATCAAATAGCACTCGGCCCTGTAACACCGGCGCTTATCCTGTCAGCGCGGATCCGGCGCTCGCCGTCCACACACGGAATGACAAATCAGCTCGACCGCTCTTTGCTCGCTCGCTACTTTACAAATTACACGCTTCAGCACATGGGATTGAACAATTGAGTTGTACCAATCCTCATTGATTTAACTTGATTTTGAGACAGAACTTGGTTGCTTTTGTACAAGGTTATTTTGAAAATACAAAAAGGTTATTTTGAAAATAAAAATAGCTTCAGGGCTCTTTTATATTCAATTGATGAGTCGACGCTGTTATACAACTGACGAATGTATTATGTGACAAAGTTGTATGGAACTTCCAATCGACTTTGGATCAAGCGCCCCACAGGATAGTACACAACTTACGCTACTGTATACTTATTATCATACCAATATTACAAAATGCGAAAGTGTGTTTGTTGGTTTGTCCTTCAATCACGCCGCAACGGAGCAACGGATCGACGTGATTTTTGGCATGGGTATAGCTGAGGACCTGGAGAGTAACATAGGCTATTTCGTATCCCGGAAAATTATGGGACTCCCGCGGGAATCAAAAAAACTTAAACCACGCGGACGAAGTCGCGGGCATCAGCTAGTATGTATATATACCTAATTAATGTAATGTCTTGCTTTTTAAAAAGAGCAACTGCTGAGTTTCTTGCCGGCTCTTCGCAGTAGAACTCTTTCCGAACCGGTGGTAGAGTCAAAACATGACGTAACATAAGAGACACCTGTATGGTGTCCGACATGTAATAAATAAATCGAACCCCGGACTCCTGGAGTATAAGACTGAGACTAACTACTAGGCTATAATCTCACTTTCGCATTTAAATAACATTATTTTGGATAGCAATTGAATATTCTAAAACACTAGTAGATTTGATTGATGTTGTGCCGACATACGTAGCTTTGTTTTAGAATGTGCGAACATATTATGATGAATTGCAAAAATCAAATTCCATCAAGCCATCAAAATGTTACGTGTAACAACAATACAATGTTCACCAATTTTCCAGTTTTCTAGTATGGATTTCAATTTTTTTTTAATTTATTTATGAAATATTGCAAAAATATTAATGTATGGCGTTAAGGGGGCTCCGTTTTATGTCAGCAAAAAAACGTTGTTTTTTCATGTCAGATCTACAAAGAATGATTTACAAAGTTTTTTGGATACTAATGCATTTTTGAATATCATGTTAACAATTATCATACTCGTAGGATGCTATGAAAAGACTTATTGTTTTTAGTTAGCGTTTTGGCGTGTGTTATTTATACATTTAAAACATTATCGTATTTCTAACAAAGTCAATACTTTATTGTTTCAAGTTTTGGTGAACCTGTATTTAAAATCACGCAAACAATCTACATCTGTCCCATATTTAAGGAGGAGTTTTATAAGTATATATTATTGTAGAATTTTATGATTTCATTAAAATAATTATTTTTGTACCTAGACATATACCACTTAACAATTTTCACCTTACTCTCAAGGAAATATGGAAGAAATTTCTATTTGAGAGATAAGCTTTACCTTTGTTCACTTATTTTTTGCTAGTTATAAGACGTATTTTTGTACAAAAAGAATAAAAATAAAAATAAAGGAGTGTCGCCTTAACTCTCCCATGTAAAGCGAAGCAAATTAAAACATGAAAATTGGCTAATCTTCCCAAAACCTCAAGCAGTTGTACTCGTAACAAAGACAGCGAGCTCGAGAGCTAGTTATATTCGGTGTTTAACCCTCAATGGGGCGACGCGGCACCGTCCGCCGCGCCGGGTCCCATGCACCCCCAGGGACCCCTAAGTGAATTAAGTGTTTGCCGACTGACAGACACTCGCCTGTTATTATACCGAGAGGAATATTCTATACGCCTCCGCGGAGAGATTCACAAAAAAAAAAAGTCAAGTACTTTGTCGAGATGTCGCATTTGAATTTTTAAAAACTTCGCGATTGTCACGAATTAAAATATTGGAGTGGTTTTCGCGTTTTGTGTGTATTGAATGGACCTACTTTTGTTATGATAGAGCCTCTTTTGTACACTATTATGTACATTAACATTTAACTAGTTGACCCGACATTGCTTCGCCCGAGTGCAGTTTCTGAAAATCGCTGAAATGTTGGAATTTTTAAAAATCCTGAAACACGTTGATTTTTAAGCAAAATCTCAAATACTATGAATTCATGGATTCCACTCACGATACCAATTTTACTAGATGTATGAGTATCTTGAAAGTTTAAAACTATATTACCTACTTTGATACAAACTTCCATTCCTAATTAACCCCATTAGGGATTGAATTTTGAAATATGTTCAGAAAGCACTTACATCATTAACAGAACCTGTTATAAAGTTTTTAACCTAGCTGTTTAGACCGCGCGTTCATAGATTTTATATGCATAGATTAATGGGTTATACGGATTACGGAATCTCAGTGCAAACTTTTCGTGAAAGTCACTCCGGGTATATAAAGCGGGGGATGAAGATCGCGCGGCTAGTCTGCGGTCGGCAGCTGTCCGGAGATGTTGTCTCTGTACCGCGCATGGCTCGGGCCGAGTCCTTGCGTGGCCCGTCCCGCTCCGCCTCCGGGGGCGCACAGACCTGTCCCGAGGAGAGCTAGGGCTCCGTCGCCGCCTTCAACCCCTCCACCGCCTTCACCCTCCTCAACGACCTCAAGCGAACTCGACGTCGAACGTATCGAGGAATCCCCACCAACACGTCAAAGCAATACAGTTCTAGACATCGCGTCCTGCGACGGACCCGTTCGCTTCAGTCGAGTCCTGAACGACGCCTGGCAAGAACCGAACCAGGAAAGGGATTGGCCGTGCCGCCACCGGAAAACCCCGGCACGTTCAACGCTCCACTACTACCCGTGCAAAACTTGCGGCTCCAAATTCCCCTCGTACTACTTCGTCCATAAACACAGGAAGAGTTGCCATGCTGAGGAAACCACCACTCAAGCCTCGCCTGAGCCGTCTACGTCGAGTGCGTGAACGTGTTGTGAAAATAAACTTATTTATGGAGTTAAAAAATCCCTTATTTGTGCAAGTAACCGGTTATAGCCATATATAAGTGGGTAAATAACTTTAAGGATATGGGGTACTTAAATGATCCATAAATTGCGGGGTAAATAACTCTAATTTGCGAAATAAATTGCCAAATAGAAGTGGGTAAATAACGTTAAGGATGTAAGGTAATAAAATGACTATAATGTGGGATAAACAACTATCATACGCGGGTTAAAAAGTCATTAGAAGTGGGTAAATAACTTATCAGTAACCATATCAGTATTATCATATCCAGTGATAGGGCGAGCTTAATGCGCCGTAGGTTAAATTAATTTAGTTGCATTGTTGAAATAAAAGTTTTATCGACTAATATTGGTGTTTCAATTATTTTCTATCCTATAAGCCTATCCATAGATATTTTAGGATATAAACTTTCATGAGTGGTTAACCCGCTAACCAAAGTTTATCAAAAGCAAGAGAGTCTAAAGCTTTATTTTTTTTAAATACTTGAGTACCTACTTAATTATTAATAAAATAAACAAATTATTATTAAATAATTATTACATCCATACTTCCATACTATTAATATTATAAATGCGAAAGTGTGTAGGTTTGTTGGTTTGTCCTTCAATCACGCCGCAACGGAGCAACGGATCGACGTGATTTTTGGCATGGGTTACATAGCTGAGAGTGACATAGGCTACTTTTTATCCCGGAAAATTAAGGAGTTCCCGCGGGAATCGAAAAACTTATTCCACGCGGACGAAGTTGCGGGCATCATCTATTATTAAGTAAATTATTAATACTTACTTCAATAATTTTATTTTCAGATATTTTTTTTATCTTAGTAAGTTCATATTTAAAAGAAATTGACCGGTTGATTATAATTTGATGTTAAAATATATTTTCTTGTCGTACCCATTTAGGTTCCAACTGAGAAAGGATATGGAACTCAATCTTACAAATTCATAAAGAAAATCAAAGTTATTAAATATCAAACTAATCAAATAAATATTATAAATGCGAAAGTTTGGATGTATGGATGTATGTTTGTTACTCAATCACGCTCCAACGGATGAACGGATCTGGATGAAATTTGGCACAGAGATAGATTATAGTCTGGAATAGCACATAGGCTACTTTTTATCCCGGAAAATTAAAGAGTTCCCGCGGGAACCGAAAAACCTCAATCCACGCGGACGAAGTCGCGGGCATCAGCTAGTTTAAGTAATAAGTCCCTAAAACCTAAATCCAAATTGGTAATATTATGAATTTCACTTCTAGTTACTTTATAGAGATTTAATATTAAGTACATAATTTCCCGAGATTTACTCAACTACTATTGCGGTACGGTATAGAGATATATTCGAACCTAGAGGTAGGAAACTAACCGCATGTAACGAATTTGACATTAGAGTGACCGAATTTTGTGTTGAAAATGTTCCAGTTTCCTCTGCCACATCCCTGTCAAACCGCAGCGGTGCTCTGTCTAGTTGCGCCTAGAGTCTAGACTCTAGACGCCTCCGTCGAACGACTGATGGAAAGAACGTACCTACCTATTTCCTCAGGCTACAATAATTACACTTGGATGATTTTACGTACTTATTAACATTTGGAAACGACTCGCGTCTTACAATACTTTTAACATTTTGTAAGTTACTGCGGGACTGTACTCACCGGGCTCAGGCGTGGGCGGCGGGTGCGTGGGCGTGTGCGGCTGGGCAGGCTGCGGCGTGGGCGGCGCGCTGCTCGGCAGACACGACGACACCGCGCCGCCACTTGGTACTGACGTCGTCTGTTATCATATACAATTGAAGTTTTTATTGGTTTACTCATCATGAGTATACTTGCTCTATAGTGGGACTAATGGAATGCTAGTACTACTAGTGCAATTTGTTATCTGTTCTATTTCTCATTTGCTTTGAAAAGGTAAGAAAGAGACATAGAGGCACTATTATAATAGATCTTTGTGGCTAATCCTGTTGTAGATTGTGTAAATCTCTCAACTAAATTTACATTACTAGTGTAATCCCTTTCTGCGGCGAGAATTATGAACGGGATAGTAATAATATTAGAAATTGTGAAATATAGAATGACCCAAAATGCCATAAACTTAAAAACATACTCACAGTAATTACCGTCGCGGTAGTAGTGGCCGCGACCGTGACCGGCGGCGACTCCGCCAACGTTGGAACCGCCGGCGCGTCAGAGGCCGGCGGCGTCGGCGCAGTGACCGCCGGGCTGCCCACCGGACCGGCCGCGCTCGTCACAACACTCACATTACAACTATTCACAGCACTGCTAGTACTCGTCAACGCACTGGACACGCTTAAACTTGCACTAGAAGTACTTTGGATAAGTCCACTTGTATTGCTGAGTCCATCTGGTCCGTTTGAACCACTAAAGCCTGTCAAGCTTGTTGGTCCGCTCGAACTGCTCAAGCTTATTGGACCGCTTGAACAGCTCAAGCCAGTAGGTCCGCTCGAACCGCTTATAGCGCTCGGGCTCTCGCTCGCTGCGCTCACGACTGGGCCTAGTGGTGCCGAAGACGCGGGCGGCGGTGAAGGGGGTAGGGGAGGTGTTCGGTTCAGTTCTGACCTGTGAACAAAGTTATAAAGTTGTCAGTCCCTTTCTCCAATAATCCTGCAAAGTAATATGTAAGTTCACATCAAATTATTATCAAGTCACCAATAAAATTCGCGATGAAATATTTGTACCCCACTGTAGAGTAAGTACAATGTCGATTATTTAAATAATTTTAATACGATACACAGTTTTTCACTATTAATTATATCGTGGTCGATGCAGCTGCTGTATCTTAGTCCCACTTTTGAGCAAGTCAATGTAAATTTGACATGAATGATGAACATTATAAAATTAATTAATTATTATTTTATTTACCTACTAGGGGTACGGAAGTTTAAACTCATACCCATAAACGGTTTCTACACGATATCGTACCGGAACGCTAAATCGCTTTGGCGGCACGTCTTTGCCGGTAGGGTGGTTACTACTTAGTACTTACTAGCCACGGCCAATGACAGACCAGATAAGACAGAGAAAATTGAGAAATGATAAGTTCCAAAACTGACCCGGGAATCAAATTCGGGACCTCCCGCTAAGACAACAGCGCTCACCACTGCGCCAAGGGGGTCTCCACAGCCCCGCACAGACGCCTCTCCCGAGAAGAGCGACAGTTTAAGCCTAAAGTGTCCGTGGTAAGCCCGCCAGTGTTTACCATCAAGCCAAAGTAAGCACTAATTACATTTGCAGCTGTTTATTAACTCCGCGTCCGGGGGTAAGCCGCGGGGTAAAGCGGTTAATATAAAGAGTGGCGAATTGCGCTAATTATGTTTACCCTTTACCCCGCCTAGGGCTGCCAACCGGACTATAATTTATATACTAGGCACTACATAGTGGTCGTAAATAAGTGTAGTGTATCTACCTGAATCTATACTTATAATAAAACTGTAACAGGTCCAATTCTGTACATTGAAGATATTTTGAATTTTTTTTTTGTAGGGCACTCATTATTCGATACTGAAGCCAAATCTGTAATTATTTTCATTTTTGTCTGTCTGTCTGTCTGTCTGTCTGTCTGTCTGTCTGTCTGTCTGTCTGTCTGTCTGTCTGTCTGTCTGTCTGTCTGTCTGTATCTTGGCCGCGCATCACACCGAAACTACTGAATGAATTCAAACGAAACTTGGCACGTTTTGAGCCCATACTACGAGGTAGTACATAGGATACTTTTTATCCCGAAATTCTACCCCCGAAGGGGTGAAATAGGGGTTGAAAGTTTGTATGAAAGTCCTTAATTTCTCAAGTTATAGCCATGAAACTTGATATAATATGAGCTGCGGGTTGAAAATGAAAACATATGTGTTTCACTGTTTTTCAAAATTCCACCCCCGAAGGGGTGAAACAGGGGTTGAGAGTTTCTATAAAAGTCCTTAATTTCTCAAGTTATAGCCATGAAACTTGATATATGAGCTGCGGGTTGAAAATGAAAACATGTGTTTCACAGTGTTCAAAATTCCACCCCCGAAGGGGTAAAATAGGGTTTGAGAGCTTGTATGAAAATCCTTAATTTCTCAAGTTATAGCCATGAAACAGCATTTGGGCTTTCGTTAAAATATGAAGAAGTACGTGTTTCACAATTATAGGGGGATTATACCATGGGATAGTAATATAGGCTACTTTTTGTCCTGGAAAATTAACTGAAAAACTTATTCCACGCGGACGGATTAATATACATACATACATACATACATACATACATAGGCTACTTTTTATCCCGGAAAATTAATGAGTTCCCGCGGGAATCGAAAAAACTTAGTCAACGCGGACGAAGTCGCGGGCATCAGCTAGTTGAATAAATATAATTATGACTTATGACCGCTGAACAAGTGATGAAGCGAATATAATAGAAGAGAGAATACTAAATTTCAATTAAGAAGCCAAATTGCCACTGAAAGAGATATAATTAACAAGAAAAATCTAGTACTCGATCACAAACTGTTTGGAATATCCAAATAGATTTTGAAGAAAGTAAAGAAGTGTGCAAATTTCTAAAATGAAAATACGAAACATTATGACTCTGATAAGACCACTTTATGAAAAGAGAACAACATATAGAAGTCCTGACACTTGATAAAAATTAGTATAGGAGTGAAGACTAAAATCTATCTAAGTTACATATTATTTGCGAAAGTTTGGATGGAAGGATTGATGTTTATTACCCAATCACGCCAGAACGGCTGAACGGATCTGGATGAAATTTGGCACATAGATTGATTATAGTCTGGAACAACACATAGGTTACTTTTTATTCCGGAAAATTAAAGAGTTCTCGCGGGGAAAAATCTCAATCCACGCGGATGTAGTCGCGGGCATCAGCTAGTGAGAAATAAACGTACCTCATCCAACTATACCAACGTACAATATAATCCACAATTAAAACGTTTCCATAAAATAATATGCTAATTTTGTTATAATTTATCACAATAAGGGCTGATTTTTCAATCGTCAGATAAAGTTTATCGGAAGAATAAATTTGACGTTTTGACAGGTTTTGTATTGAAAATCTGCCAAAATGTCAAATTTATTCCTCCGATAAAATTTATCTGACGATTGAAAAATTAGCCCTTAGTCGAGAAAATGTTGGCAGCACCCTATGTTTCCCCCGCGCGCGTCGCCGCTGTTTGCCCCAGCAGATATCGCGCATTAATCAGTTCAAATGTATGAAATGTTAATTTTCATATTTTAACAAGGACGCGCGGATTGTTTGTTAAGTTGTGTAATGTTTTAACATTATTTTAAGGTCGTATAGTTAATTAATGTTTAAAAAAGCTAATCGATAATTACCCAGCCTAGATATAGAAGTTCAAATAACAGTTGCTAAATGGAAATATAGCAAGTTTTAGAAGTGTTTTATTTGAAACTTATTTAAATGGGTACAATAAACAATTGCTTTGACCTTTCAATGTGCTTTATGGTTCACAATCTCATAACTACTATAAGTCCTCAGGGAGCATTATTAAATCCTTCACTAGACAGACTTAAAAACTCGAGAAGTAGAATGTAGATTCCCCAATATAAACCAAAGTCTAATTACAAATGTTAGGTATAATTTTTACCTTCCTAACTAATTGAAACCCAGCAAAAATCGATATCAATATGATATCGAAGAGAAAAAAAAGGGATAGAGTAAAAAAGTTCATCTACTTTTTCACCGTCCCTCGTGTTTCGTTTTCTCGATTGGTAACCGCTTTTAATTAAGGCAATTAGAAAGATGGGCGGCCGGTGTTTGCGTAAAAATCTAAACAAGCCGTCACCGAGGAGCGGCTAGGGGTGGGATTGTATCGGTAATTATTTTTATCGATGTTTCATCGTTTAAACTGCAAAAATGAAGTTTCAGGACTCTTCTTCAATTTAAAAGGCACTGAGGTAACTAATCCAATGAATATTTACAATTGTAAAATTATTCACAACTTCTTTAACATGTATCGGTTTCTATTAACAAACTAATTTATCCGTTATTAATTAATTTAAACAAGGACTGAATTTCGGAATACTATTTAATATCCGTTATTAATTAATTTGAACAAGGCCTGAATTTCGGAATACTATTTAACATAGTATGTACACATGGAGAAGTTTAGCAGAAGTTTAGTGTCAATGGGCGATGGCGAAAACTTAGCATTGGATTTTGTTCGGTCTAGGACCTTGTTTGAATGATAGATTGATGGATAAATATAATTTATTGATTGATAGACCCTTAACTAGGTAAACGGACACTCTCAACTAAGTTGCTGGGAACGACTGGACTCACGACACAAGCCTAGCGACCAAGCAATGGCTCGGACAGCATTACAAGGGACAGAGTAAGGACAGCACTACCGCGACCTTTATGAAAACAACAACTGACTCCTACAGTTTTTGTGTTTTAATGGTGTTTTTATTAATCCGAAAACTTAATGACAAGTATAGCTCGCGCCAATCATTTAGTCGCGTCTGAAGTTGACCGTAAGACGCGTCGCAATAGGTTTTAGCGCGTAATATGCAACGGATATCGGCAGTTTGTGTGAGAACTGAAAGCTGCGCAAACAAGCACTCACACCTCTCAGCTCAGAGACGACTATTTCATTGGCGGTAACTATAAGTTAATTTCTTGTCGATGTTACAATCATCGACAGTCGATAAGCCGCAGTTCACAGCACGATCAAATCCCGCGGGATTCATCGCAAATAATAACGGGAGTGATTGTCAACACACGCACGAATATCGCGCAATTATTATTCTATATTTCTTTATTGACAATCCCTCCCTCCCCCCTAAACTCTCCCCCCTCCTCCCAAGAGGGTGCGGAACGAAATTGGATTTTTTTTTATTGGATTCATCGATGTAAATATACGTTCCATTGAGGTAAAGAATATGTCTTTATTTATGTAAATAACTAAATAAACTGTCGAGCTCGTTTGATGAATATTTTATTTGAGAACACGGGTAGTTATGCATTGATGATGTATTTAAATAAATTATGAAATGCATACTGGCTGAGATAGCGAGAGGTATCTGGTGAATTTTCTATTTTTTGGTAACAATTAATTTTCTGAGAAAAGCTAAGTGGATTGAGTAGAAATATGAATTTTAAACGATTAATGCAAAGAAAAATCTCGATCTGAATCTCATAACGCGGAGTGGAGGGCAAACAGCTGTCGGGAAGATGTTACAAAAAAACCCCTTTTTCGGTTGCCTCTCCGACGTTTTATGGAGATTAGATTCGCATACTTGTTCACTTAAAAGACTATTTGACTGAGGCTAAAACGTTCACTTTTTCTTTAACTATAAATAACTAGATGATATTATGCGCTACTTCGCCCGTGGGGATTTTTTGGAAAATCTTGAACTATGCTATTCTTTTTGGAATCCTGTGGGAACTCTTGTTTTCCCGGGATAAAACGTAACATGTGTCAGTCTCCAGGTCTTTGACAATGACATGCAAAAAATTGCATCGATGCGTTGGTTATTTATGGGTCTTTGGCTTCAATCCACAAAGCTTGTTTCAATCCAAAAGACTCACTTTATTGGTATTCTTCTACCCTTATTCTAGATACTTGATACCATGTCAAATCATATAATAACTACTATAATTAATTAGTTTCAATTTTCTACCCACTTATGATCATAACGTTCCTATTGGCAAGATCGGGGCAGCAATAAAGATTGAAAGCGTATAAATTCCGTGGGTCCAGTACACGTGGTATTTTTTCAACTTGAATCAGGCTACTTTGGTACAACTACATTCTTGAACTACTATAATTTGGCTCTCACTATGTTAAATAATAATCACTGGTGCCAATTGTCCAAAACACAATAAAAATAATGCAAAACTAAATATGTGTAACCACCAGACCAAAGCAGACTACCTCTTACACAGTTTAGAAACCAAGGAGGTATTAAACCTCCTCCTCCTTACCTCTTTTAAAGTTACACACAGTTTAGTGTTTAGCAGTAAATGATTGAGTTATAATCTGTCGAAAACATTCACAGTGACTAAGTATTAGCTCGAAATTACGTTACGTTGGCTGGGCTTCACCAGCGTTCCTCGAGAGAGCACGTAAAAAAATCCGTCTTGCGTATCATGGACCTTAATTCAATTCGATTCAATTTATTTAAAACATGTAGAACATACAGGTGTATCTTATGTTTTGACTCTACCACCGGTTTGGAAAACAGTTCTGCTGAGAAGAGCTGGCAAGAAACTCAGCAGTTGCTCTTTTTTTTTAAAATAAGATATTACAATACGTAGGTAAGTAGGGTATCAATTAAATACAATAGTGTTATTATACTATCCTGTGGGGAGCCTCCGCAAAGTAACGCCTGCTTCTATCCAACAGCTAATCTTACTATTCCCAGTTCAACTTACGACTACAAATTCGCATTTCTACGATACGGAACCCCAAAAGCCAGGCTCATCCCGTCTGTAGTGAATAATTCATACCGACCGCTGGTCGTGTTGACACGGCGTAATTAAAAAGCCCTCCCGCAGCAGCGATCTGTACTGAACTGTTGTACCAATGTTCTTGTGCCGATTTTATTATTGCATTCCGATTTAGATCGACTACCTATTGTATTTGTTTGTATTGTTTGTGTTTAGATTTTATTACATTTTTGCTGTTTTGTAGTTGGTTGTTGATTGTAGAGTTATTATTTACTTAAGATCATTGGATTTCACTTATTATTTTTATTTTATTTATTTACTAACTAGATGATGCCCGCGACTTCGTCCGCGTGGATTAAGGTTTTTTGATTCCCGCGGGAACTCCGTAATTTTCCGGGATAAAAACTACCTCTGTACCAAATTTCAGCAAAATCAGTTGAAAAGATGGGCCGGGAAAGCGTAGCAGACAGACAGACAGACACGCTTTCGCATTTATAATATTAGTATGGATTAAATAATTTTCACTATCATCGCCGCGCCGGACCACATAATAGTCCACTAAGTTGGCCAAGTGTGGATTGGCAGACTTTACATACCTCAGAGAAAATTAAGGAGAACTTTGACTTATGACTTTATATTTTTGTGTTTGCCTATGTTGTATTCTAAAAATGATTTTCAAATTAACTTATAGTACTAGTAAGTATCATAGGTTTGAAAAAAATACCGAAAATCTAGAATTGAAAAAACTATCTACAAAATTGTTTAGATGAAAACACTATGCCTTATCTATATAGATCTCTGTAGGATAAGTAGGGACATGATTTTATTAATGTGGATTGGCTATACATTTTTGTATTCCTGTCCTCAAATTTTTTTTTAAATGTTACGTGCCCGTTTCTACAAGAAATAATTCAATTTCTTGTTATAAAGACCTGAAGAACAATGTTAACTTTCAGATCATTAATAAATAATGAGACATAATGCTAGAAATTCAAAATAAACTGCTCTAAAACGCCCCCACGTATTACGTTGCACAGTTATTTGAATCACTATGAGGGTGGCGGTTCAAAGGACCAAAAACGAACCCAATACACACGCAGTACATTCAAACGAAAGTAGATGGCGCTTCTATCACGAGTCATTAAGTTAGTTTTGGTTACTTTTGTTAGATGGCGCTGTTAAGTAAAGTACTGATTATTCGCAATTTTTTTAAGACATCCCTCGAGACGTATGTACCTTGGAGGAAGGAATTACGACTGCCGGTATGTACCTACTCGTAACTTTAACACCAATCATAGCGCATTCCCAAAATTCCCAAATAAAAAAAATCCTCATTGTCATTGATCTTTCTATCATGAGAAGGGTACTCGGCGATAATTAATGGTTTTGGCGATAATTCATTATAATCGCGAACCACCTATAGTCGAACCAAGGTTGTGTTTTGGGGGTTCGGACCTCGGAAGAAAATTAGTTATGATTACCTCCGATGCCTCCAAGGCTTTGTTTTGAGAGCTGAAAGAAAGTGTCTTTTGACTGCCAGTCAGACTTTTTGAGAAACCAAGGACTTTTCGATTGACGATTTTTGGCAGTTCGGACCTGGAAGCTATTTATGATTTCCTTCGATATAAAAGTCAATGCCCATCCAAGTGTAAAGCTGTTGTGATTGTTATGTGTTGTTGAGATTGTTGTTGTCGTTGTGTGATGAACAGATGGCATTCCGAACCAGTGGTAGATTCACTCACTTAAGTTTATTTGAATAAAAAGAATGTGTGTGTGTGCAATTCACACAAGGCAGAAGTGAAATTTCAGAAAAGTAGCCTACGAGAGAATGAGATAAATATAACTTGCATTCTATCTCATTCTCTCGCAGGCTAAATCCTATTATATGAATATGTGTGTCTCTGTTTGGTGTCGCTTTTTCGTTTCATCGAATTTTCAAATCACAACGATTTTATAGAAGGTTCACTTAAAAAACATGAGTTTTGAGTTTTTGAATGTTTGAAGTTACTTTTGATAGCCTTCAATATAAGCCAAGGTCCATCAAGGGTAGTAGAGTGTAGTATCTGCTGTGATTGTCGAGGTGTCTGCGCACTGACCTCGCGGGGTGCGCCGGCGCGGCGGGCGGCACGGGGATGAGGTCCAGGGGCGTGGCTTCCGCCGGTGGCACCATCTCATCCATGCTCGCGTCCTTATTCTCCACGCGCGCCGTACCTGATGTACAAACAACTATTATAACTGACGCGCGCCGTACCTGAGGTACAAACAACTATTATAACTGATCGAGTGCGTCTCAGATTTCTGAAAACTTTGGGACACTTATTACTAATAATTGCTTAGATCGCTTCAAAGCGATAAGGCCGCCATTTGTACCGATTTTTCTTTTATTATTTTTATTGTTGTTTTAATGTATTTTTTACTTTTATTTTGGTGTACAATAAAGAGTATTTCATTCATTCTTTCATTACGATAATCATGTCTATTTTGAAATCCAAAATGTGTTTTTTTAGTGAAATCTTTAAGCGCGTAATGAATTCTCAGCATTTGGACCGATTTATTCTAAAATCGATATATCTGCGGTTTCCTGGGATTATAAAGAAGGAAAACGTTGTCAAAATTATAAAATGTGGCAGCTATTTAAGTTTACTGCACTCAATTCTTTTAAGATTTATAACATTATCAAAAAGAAAACTGTTGCCAAAATTAGAAACTTTTTTTCTTTCAGGTATATCGTGGCGTGCAAAGGGTTAGCAGCCAGGGTAGGCATTAGTCATTTAGAACCTATTTACTGGCTTATAGCTAATGAAAAATAAACATTGAGCTATTACAACTAGGGTTTGCAGTGCTTTTATGCCTCTACGACCGGCACGCCACTGCTCCTTTTTTTCATTCCATTACAAGTCAGCCCTTGAATGCGATCTCACCTGACGGTAAGTGATGATGCAGTCTAAGATGGTAGCGGGCTAACCTGTTAGAGGTATTGCAGTTATATTAAACCCACACCTCTAATCGGTTTCTGCACGGCATCGTACCGGAACGCTAAATCGCTTGGCGGTACATCTTTGCCGGTAGGGTGATAACTAGCCACGGCCGAAGCCTCCCACCAGACCAGACCAGAGAAAATCCAGAAAATATAAATTCCCAAATTGACACTGCCAGGAATCGACCCCGGGACCTCCCACGCTAAACCAACAGCGCTCAACACTGCGCCAGCTCCCCTAGCATGGGCCGAGACAATTTTTGTCCCCGTGGAAAGGATAAAATTTTTATTCCTAAATAAATAAATAAAAACGCTAAATAACGGTGGATAAATAGTCCCCCGAGTCCCAGTGGAATGTCAAACGGGGATAAACTTCTCCTCTCCCCTGTTGCCGTGCTCTGAGAAGTGGATAAGTTAATTTTATCTCTTGTCAGCTATCTTGTCAGTGGATAAAATCGGTAAAAAAAATGTTTCTATCTCCGGCCCATGCTAGCCCTGGCAGGGAGGTCGTTAAAACGCGTGCTGCGGTAACACTAACCCTGTATCCGCTGCAGGCGCGTGGTGACCCCCGCGGGCAGTTCGGGCTCGGGCGCAGGCCTAGGGCGCGCGTGCCGCCTCGGCCGGGGCTTCCGCAGCAGCTGCTTGTAGTTCTCCGCCTTCTTGGACAGGTAGTAGAACCTGCCCGCAATCACCACATTACCGAAAGAACACAGTTTACTTCGTGACTCGATCGCCTCAACCGATGGTGATTAGTGATTACCGCTACGTGTTGCGGTCGAATATCACTAAGTGTACGGGCACGAAACTAGCGGTAGCGGGGCGACGGTGATAGCGGGGCGATGCGATTAGTCGGAGAGCCGGCGACGAATTTCGGGAAGAATTTGAAAGAGGTCTGGTAATACTTAATAGCCGACAAAAACGTCTGGGATTTCTTTTTTCGAATTCCAAAAGTATAAAATTTAAAGATAAAAAAATCAAGTTGCCAAAAAAATGTTTTTTGGTTTTTTTGCAAATGTTATATGCTGCGCAGTAGCGAAATAACCGCAAACGCTCTACCAGACTGGCAGGACTGGATTCGCCAATGAACGAAATTATATTTTTCCACAATTTCAGCTGGCCTAAAGGAACTTCCTGAAATTCGTCGCCAGCTCTCGGACCCCATCGCCCCGCTGTCGCCGTCGCTAGTTTCGTGTCTGACGCCTAAAGCTACGACACCAATTGGGTATTTGACAACTATTCAAATAAATTATTTTTTAGCGATTATTAATAAATAGAGATCTCCCAAAAGTATCCACATATCCACGTCCCCTGTTAGTTTTATTTTGAATAACTATTTTAAACAATCGATTAAAGTAAAAAAGTGCGTCGAACTTTGATGACGTCACTATTCAATATTTCATACAAAATCCGATACTAAGCACGCGTTTTGACGTTTGAAAAAAGGTTGCTGATTTGACTAGTTGTCAAATACTCAATTATTATCCGTCCGTTTTGTGTTTGCAAAAAGAAAACACGCCATGGCCACACGTCCATGAAACCACAACGCGTTGAAGGGAAAAATAATTTCATAACAGAGTGGCACAGAAATTTTTCTATGTTGTATATATGGAGAATGCATTTGTCAAAGTTGATATGATATTTTTGTAGGTCATAAATAAGAAACAGAAATACCGCATGAAGTAAGTAGACTTTCTTGAGGCATTCCAAAATTTTTTTTCGAACCAGAAAGACAGACAAACGCAGAAATAACAGCCGGTGAAAACTTCTATGATTGGATGATGTTAACAAAGATGCAAAACGTATTGGTATGAAAAGTTAGAGAAGCGCTAATGATTGAGATTATTATCTAGAACAGACCTGGGCTTATAAAGGGCTATAGGAACGATATTGAGAAGTTACCCGGCTACCATGTTAGACTGTATTATCACTTACCGCCAGGTGAAATCGCAGTAAAGGTGTACGTCCACCATCCAACCGTACAATGTACATCGTCGTTCACCAACTTTTCATTACACATTTAATTTATTTAGCAATAAATAAGTGCACATAACTTCATCGTGACCATCACGCGTGCCACTCATTAAATATCATTAACATTTATCATTAATTATTGTAATAAGGTATTATAATTAACAATCAATAAACATTATATCAAGCATCTCTATCATTTAACGGTCACAGACCGAACAAAAAGGCTAGCTTGTAACAAAACAATAGATAAACAAATGCAGCAATCCGTACCTGACACAATCCCTCACGCTCTTCCGCGGTAGGAAGGATGCGATCTGGCCGAAGTTCTTGGGATGCTGGAGGTATTTCTCGCGGAACAGATCACGCTCGGGGCGCGACCACACGTTGCGTAGCATCAGCTCTTTGTGCTCTGTCTCCATGTCCGCGCAAAGCTCTGGAAACACGTTCAGTATAGAGCAAACGTGGTTCTCGAACAATACTCTTTCTCTGTATTCGTCGTATTCCTCATTTCTGAGGGTCGAAACCCGATTCCATTAATCACATAATGGCAGGGGTTTAAAAAAGTGTGTGTGCAATTCACACACGGAAGAAGTGAAACTTCAGAAAAGTAGCATACGAGAGAATGAGATAAATATAACTTAAATTCTAATTCATTATTTCGCAGGCTAAGTAGCCTACAAGAGAATGAGATAAATATATCTTGTATTCTACCTCATTCTCTCGCAGGCTAAATCCTATATAATATGTTAGTCTCTTTTTGTTGTCGCTTTTTGGTTTCATCGAATTTTCAAATCACAACGAAAGAATTCTAAAGAAGTTTCATTTCAATAAAAAAAATATCAGGGGGTTCCAGAAGCTTGTTCTAAAGGCGCACGCTCACGGTTGGTGTCAAGCGCGCGCGGATGCCGGGGGTCGCGCAGCAGCGGCGGCACCACGGTCAGGGAGCGCATCTTCTTGTCCTCGTGCTCTTGCTCGTGCAGCCCGTCCGCGATCTCCTCTAACTCCGCCTCCGACTTCACACGAGCGCCGAGCCGGTTGAACCGCTCCCGCTCTTCTCTCGCCTTCCGGAGCTCGGGGAACACCTGAGGACACGAAGTTTTATCTATTGTTAGACTGACATTGGGGCTGATTCTGTAGTGCACAAACTCCAAACTAAACTAAAATGAATTATTGGTAACCCTTTCATAATAGTTCCTTCGGAAAGGGACAGAACTAGTTTTAAAGCTGACATTTTAGTTTAGTTTAGAGATTGTGTAATACAGAATTGGCTACATTGACAGATTAAATCCATGGTCTCATTGTCTCTATGGCTCTCGACAGTGAAAGCGCGATTTGAGGCGCTTGGCGAAAGATCCGTGTGTAATGTCATGGTAGAACCGTGTCTGTGTGATAAAATAAGCAATAAAAATAATAAAATTGAGTGATAATATATAACCAGGAGGGTGGCGGGAAGTGGCTGGATGAGGAAGGCTGAGGACCGGGTGCGGTGGCTTTCTTCGGGAAAGGCCTATGTTCAGCAGTGGACGTCCGCAGGCTGAGATGATGATGATGATATATATAACCAGTGTTTGCATTTAATACTATCAGTTACAGAATGTTCAGAAGGAGAACGTGTGAAGAGAAGAAGATGGTGAAATGACTTTGGGCGTTATTTCGTAACTTCACAGCGACCTGCTCCCCGATTGTGTAAGGGAATCGTAATCGTTTGTCAAACGGATAATCCGACCTGTTTAAGGAGTTCATAGATGGCTGCATGTCAAAAAGCATGTATGAACTCCTTAAACAGTTCTAGTAATACGTTTTAAGCTGTCAAATGATTACGATTTGCTTAGACAATTGGGCCTCTGATTTGAATCTCTTCACTTCTTTGTCTTCACTTTTTTGTAACTATTTCCAACGACGAATACCAACTGGAACTACCGTGGAATTGCAAGAGCTAAAAGGAATATGTATTTGGAATATGTTACTTTTGAAATGATAAGACTTTTCAAGAAATCACCATCAGAAATAGCTCACATTTACCAACACAGTTACCAACTTAGGCCGATATGAAGTATAGCATATCTCTCACCTTCTCAAAGAACTCTCTATTTCTCGCGTCTTTCGTTTTCCTCTTCTGGCCTTGTTCTATCCTCTCCACCCGCCGGAGCCACTCTGACGCTCGCCTGCTGTATTCTTCTGTTAGGGCATCTTCCCGCTGCGAAACAAAATATAGCCAATTTAAATGCTTTACTGGGGATACAAGTACCTACTAACAAATTTTATGCCATCTTTCTTTAAAAGGAATACCCGGGTCAATTCTCTGCAGAATGTTTGATTAATATTTTTGTTTAATATCAGAATCAATGAAGAAGCTAAATAATTATAAGACCACATTTGCAAGTTTCTCTGTACTTTTACTGTTTCTTTTTTAATTGTATACTGTACATTATGTGTGTGCAATAAAGATATCTAAATCTACACATATAAAATCGTTTGTCCTGACTGACTGATTGGTCTATCAACGCACAGCCTAAACCGCTGCGGTTAGAAACTTGAAATATTGACAAGAGCTTGTCTCCAAGCTGACAGTATGTATTTTCCACCTCCTAGTGTTACACCAGCGTGTCTTGCGGCTAGTTCTATAGCGGCGGTGTACCCTCGTTGGTCTAGTGGTTGGCATGTTCGACTGCGGCCGACGAGATCCCGGGTTCGAGTGCCGGGTCGAGCCATAATTGAGTATTGGGTTTTTTCTGACTAGAAATTCTCAATACTAGCCCGGAGTTAGGAAGTTGGTGTTGCACCTCCGTGCCTCGGAGAGCACGTGAAGCCGTCGGTCCCGGATATTATCACTAATATGATAATGGTCGTTAAAGCCTGCCAACCCGCATTGGAGTAGCGTGGTGGGTCTAAGCTCTAATTCCCTCTCCCCTATGAGAGTGGAGGCCTGTGCCCAGCAGTGGGACGTTAATGGGCTGTAGAGGGTGTACCCACGTGTGATAGCATTGCGTGTGTGTCTGTGTCGCTGCCGTCTAGTGTGTTACTAATTGTACATACCTTCTCGGTCTCTTGGCGCAGCCGCCTCAGATGGTCGGCGAGCCGCTTCCGGAAGGCGCGGTGTTTGCGGATGTTCTCGTGGTACACCTGCGTGTCCAGCGGCTGGTTGTACAGCGGGTACAGCACGGGCGGGCCCAGGTGCGACAGCATAGCGTGCGCCGCCGCCGCCTGCAATATTACAAACGAAAACTTCACTTTAAATTAGTGGACACATACTCGCGTATGGGGAAGCGAGGAATAACGGACACGATCGTCACTTTACAATCGTGCATTATCGAGTCAACGTCTCCTGAAAACAACGACCTCAATTTACATAGACGGGCCCTGTCAAACAAAGAATGTGGGCGTATTTTACTAACGCCATCTAGTCTGAAAAGCGGGACAGCGCTATGGCGGGGACAAGGACAGGCTTATACAGGTGTGGAGCGCGCTCCAAAGGTCGAACGGCCAATTTTTTTCTATGAAAGGGCCCATTTCGTACCTACGATGCCTAAAAATGCTCCGGTGTCGAAGTGAAACGTACGTTGAGAATAATTTGGAAGATTTGTGTTGCGCCAGTCCGAATTGCTGGCTTACTGGGCGGTGAATATTGCAAGCTACACGCTGTACCACATAGATTTGTGTCTTTCGGCGGATTATATCAAATTAAACTTCTAGTTCCTTCATTATCATTGACTCTTTTCTTTTATTAACTACAAGTTAGCCCTTGACTGCGAACTCACCTGATGGTTAGTGATGATGCAGTCTAAGATGGTCGCGGGCTAACCTGTTAAGGGCATGGCAGTTATATTAAACCCATACCCCTATTCGGTTTCTACACGGCATCGTACCGGAACGCTAAATCGCTTGGCGGCACGTCTTTGCAGTCAGGGTGGTAGCTAGTACACGGGTGGTACCTTCCGAAAAGTAACGCCTTCTATCCAATAATAAAGGAAGAAGTAAAAAACTCTGGAAAGAGAATTTTGCGCGATAATAACAATTTTGCAACGCCATTTCTCTTGGTCTTAAAAATGTTCTTAAAAATGTGTTTGAACTTCCAACAAATCCTTATTGTTGTACTATGTTCCTCATTGAATGCGGGTTTCAACACAGACTATTCTAATGTCTAAGACCTGTGTCGTAGAGTTGTCTATAAAGAGACGTAGAGCAACCTACCCTCTTCCTGTTGTCTTCAGGCTCCTTAGTCAACGCGGGCTTCGACGCAGATCACACTAACTCCTGCGTCTCAGAGTTGTCTACGGAGAGATGTAGAGTAACCTACCTTCTTCCTGTTGTCCGCGTAGATGCACTGCGCCAGGCTCCGATGCCGGGGCGGCGCCTCTTCAGGCTCCTCAGTTAACGCGGGCTTCGACGCAGTCTGTTCTAGCTCTTCTTGTTTCTTTTTTAACTTCTGGAGCGTCGTTTCCGACAGCGCCATTTCTCGATCCACCTGTAAACAAAAGGAGAATTAATGCATGGTATCATCGAGGTATTGGTAAGTCAATGCATCTATCCTATACTTTTAAGTTTCCTCTGCCCTAAGGTTGCCTGGAAGAGATCGCTATTTAAGCGATAAGGCCGCCTGTTGTGCCATATCCAATAAGAGTGTTTAAATTGTGTTTGTATTTCTTTTAATGGTGTACAATAAAGTATATTTTACTTTTACTTTTTACTATACCTACTAATATTATAAATGCGAAACTTTGGATAGATGGATGGATAGTTGGATAGATGGATGTCCTCAATCCACGCGGACGACGTCGCGGGCATCAGCTAGTGGTATAAAAACCAACAACATTATCTACCTATATAAAAAGAACAATTTTGAACATTAGAAAATACAAGGTGGGTTACGGAGATACTATAAATGCTAATGTTAGCCCAGTCTAATATTATTTACATAGTGGGTAACTACCTTGGAGGGCCATAAATAACAAAAACAACTTTTAATAACTCCTCCCACAGAGATTGTTGAGCGAAAACTACGTGCGATAAAGTTGCTGGGAATTTATGGTGTCTAATATACGTTTTAATGGCAAACTTTCCAAATATATTGCATAACCTGGGTATAGTAGAACGTTTTAATTAAATCCCAGGTTTAAAACTTTATTGTTCTGGTCAGTACCCCTAGCACGAGAATTTACAGCTCGAAAACTTTAATCATAGGTATTCGTAATTTCGAAGAACTATTCGACATCTATCTAGTTACTCGTGGTGATCTTCGGCATTCTCATCGAAAAGCACTGGAATGGAATTTCGGACCTCGGAAATCTCTAATTTTTCGGAGTTACGGGCGTTTTGAGCATAGGGATGATGACAACTTAATCAAATCAGCAACTCTTTATCAAACTTAAAAACGCACTTCTAGTATGGAAGTTATATGAAACTAGCTGATGCCCGCGACTTCGTCCGCGTGGTTTAAGTTTTTTTGATTCCCGCAGGAACTCCTTAATTTTCCGGGATAAAAAGTAGCCTATGTCACTCTCCAGCCTGCCTAGCATGCGCACCGCGAGATATTCTCGCAACGAGAGAGAGAAATGTTGTCGTGTCGGTTTATTTCTCGTTTACCCTAACATGCACGCTACGCGTGACAAAATTCTCGTGGAAGATTTGGCCTTGTCGGGTGGAGAAAGCAATGTTGCCCTTTCTCAATAACATGCGATATTCTAATGTTGCAACACCGATTTAGTTCATTCATTGTTCATTCTTATGGCATAAATCTTTCTCTGTCTACGCTTTTAAATAGATTTAATTATCTGTAAACTTTAAAAATGACGTCTATAAGACACTGACGTCTGACAGTGACAAGTATTTGTTGTTGTTTTTTTATTTTTAAAAACAAATAATTAATATAGGTAAAATAGAATCTTACAAAAAATACTAAATAGGTAGTTATTAGTATGAATTTGGTGATAATATGGTTAAATACAGTGTACTTTTATATGGATTCAAACATAAAATAATTACAAGGCCTCTTTCAGAATACGATCAAACAATAAAAAAATTGCGCCAATATACCTAAGGCGCAGCACCCGGGGACTACAATTAATCGCCATTGGTTCGAAGTGGTAGTAACTTAGTAAGGAACTTATCAGGGCAGTTCGCCGCAGCAATACTAGACAGTAGACGACCCGCGACTTTGTCCGCGTGAATTAGGTTTTCATTCCTGCGGGAACTCTTAGATTTTCCGGGATAAAAAGTAGCCTATGTCCTTCCCCGGGATACAAACTATCCCTGTACCAAATTTCATCAAAATCAGTTTAACAGATGAGCCGTGAAAGCGTAGCAGACAGACACACTTTCGCATTTAAGTATAACTAGATGATGCCCGCGACTTCGTCCGCGTGGATTAAAGTTTTTTGATTCCCGCGGGAACTCCTTAATTATCCGGGATAAAAAGTAGCCTATGTCCTTCCCCGGGATATAACCTACCCCTATACGAAATTTCAGCAAAATCGGTTGAAAATATAGGCCGGGAAAGCGTAGCAGACAGACAGACAGACAGACACACTTTCGCATTTATAATATTAGTATGGATATTAGTAGGTATGCACTTACTATGAAATTAGAATGTTTCTTGTCTGCAGAAATATTAAAATTGGTTGGCAATGATTGAAACTAATTTGAAATTAATGTTCTCAGTACCTAGATCATATTTTATAGTTTCCTCTTAGGACAACTGACTTCTACATATCTATATTCACAAATAGTTATTATTTATTTCCCTATGTATGAAATCTACGTTTTGGTTCTGGCTTATAAATCAAAATTCAAATACAAATTCAAATGTTTTACTTATATAAAACTTTATAGGTACAACAATCATAATCATAATACATAATATCCCACAATTAATGGTGCTAGTTTGGCCTGGGAGTGTAAAAAGACGCCTAGGTTCTTCGACTAGGACTAGGCCCGTCTCCCTCCAAAATGAGCACATTTTCATTTGCAGCGCCAATCCATATACTATCTTTGCTCAGGCGTGTTGAGTTCAGCATGCAGGATTACAGATTCAATTCAATTCATTTATTCAATATAGGTGTGGTGTTAGGTACAATGGGTTACCTGAATCACCTGTAATAATAAAGAAATTAACTAAATGTCTGTGATGACAGTAATTATTTATCTTTTTACAGGTGCAGTGACCGAAATGAGGAGTAAATCTAATAAAAATGAAACAAGGAGTAAAAAAATGTAGCTGTAGGTAAACTATAGCATTAGAACATCATTGACTCGAGCTGCTAAAAGTTAAATAAATAATTGGACAGAAATAGTTATTAATAATTCTTAATGTTGAAATCTAAGCTATGTTATGATGACTGATGATAGATGGTACCTGTATAATTTTAATATTCATTAAATATTTTTTTAATAGTCTTAGTTTTTTAATTCTGATACCAATACACAACAGCGGGCTTAGAATTACTATCTATGAAATTTCATCGAAGATTCCATGAGGCTGACATACTTACTGACTGCCTGATCTATCAACACACAACTCAAACTGCTGAATTAATCTGGCTGAAATTTGGCATACAGATAGCTCTCATGACAGGCATCTATTAAGAAAGGATTTTAGTTCAATCCCTAAGGAGTTAACACTGATGAGAAATCATGCAGCACACTCCTACCATATAAGTACCCATAGGTATTTTTATTGCAAAAAAATAAACAAATGTAATAGGGAAGGCACTAGCTCCCATAACACAGTTTTTACTTTTTTGGGAGATACTTAGAGGCCAAAATATTATAAATGTACCTTTGTAATTTTTGCAAATAAAGTGATTTTATTATTATTATTTAGGAATCCTTGATGGTGAAATAATATTGCAGGTAGGTAGATACTAAGTATTTCTACAGACTGCATTACCTATTGAACTCAAATCCCTCTCAAGACTCCTCAATCCGGACGCTTCAGGGTACAAAACTGTAGGGATTCATGACTTGTGGATGGTGAATTGGTATTTTAGGTACTAAGTACCTAGTAATGTAAGTAAGTAAAGTAAACCGCTGCAGGTAATTCACTAATGTAGATTATCAAATTAAGAAGGTTATGTTGTAATGAGACAATAAAAAGGCTAAAATAAAACTTTAAAAAAATGGACAGACTTGAAAAGCATAAATTATTTTTTTAATTCCTTTCACCCAATTTACTCTAGCCAATGAACAAAAAAGCAAAACTTATAGGTACTGTAGGTACTTTTTGAAGTTTATTTTACAATGTCTGAATTATAACCTTAGTAACTAAATAGTACATAGACTTAGGTTAGGTTACCTAAAAGGAAGTAATTTCCAATTCCTCTTGGAGCTTTTTCATCTCCGTTCTTGCGGATGAATGATGCCATATAAATGCATCATGTAGGTACTTACTCTGCCAGCAATCTGCATCTGAATCTACAATCTGTAATATTAATTTATACCTAAATGCATTGTAAAAACCTGCCAAAAGAGCTGCAGCATAAAAAAATTAACAAAATTAAAAGTTTGCTTATTGTGAACATAAATGAAGTGTGTTATAAGTTGTAAGGTTTTTTAGTTATTAGGTCTCTGCCAAAAGAAATGATGGAAACTCATACCAGTTGCACATTTATTGTGTGTGCATCGTTTCTCTTATTTTTATACTGGGTTCCTTGTGGTCCAGATGGAGGAAATATTTTCACGTGCGTGCAGTCAATGAGCCCCAATTTAACTGGCACATTAAATTTATTTTCAAAGCCTGAAACTATACTCTTCCGGGCTGTTTCCGAAGCAGGAAAATGCATCCATTCAGCAGAGTCTGAAATTTGTACATAGGTAGGTAGGTATAGGCATTCTAATACTTACCTAAGATGAACACTGGAGGAGAATATTAAAGTAGATGATGATACCTACCTTCTTTAAATAGAGGTCATAAACTGTCCGAGAAAGCTACTGACAATGGTCTGAGCCCCGCACATGCTGTGGTCCGGCCCAAGTTTGTGGGATGAGCAGGGGATGAGCCTTTAAAGGCTTATCATTAAATGAACGGGCAGGCCGTCACTGCTTACAGGCTCCAAATCCTCGGTATGTTTCTCGACAATATAGATTGCCATTGGCTTGGAGATTCACCAAAGCGATTGGAACTCTCCGTCCGCGTCGCTCAAATCAATTCGCCTGCGTTGTAATTTTCGCGTTTCTCGCTCTTGATCCTACATAAACGCACTACTTAAATTAGATATCTAATTGTACTATGGACCCGCCATCGTAATCGTGGAGGAACCACCCGAAAAATTTCACGCATAATGTTGCGAAATGGTTTTAATCTTTCTCGTATACTATCTCGCCCTCAAGTTTGATAGACGATAAATAACCATGTCTAAATGTCAAAAAACGAGAATATCTAGTCGGTGATAGTCGGCCATGTTAGGGTTCGTAGAGAAAAATACCACAGATAAAAAATATTACTGTTATCTCTACTTTTGTCGTAACGAAACATGACTTAAGTGTAACCATGTTAGCTACGGTAGAGAAATGAGATAACGCGATAAAATGGGTAGACATAATTTTCTCGCGGTGCGCATGCTAGGCACGCAGGTCGTACTATACCCATAGGTACCAAAAATCACGTCGATCCGTTGCTCCGTTGCGGCGTGATTGAAGGACAAACCAACAAACCAACAAACAAACACACTTTCGCATTTATAATATTAGTAAGTTTGATTCACAGTTGTGACGTCATAAAATTTCAACGCCCTTTTTTCTTTAATCTATATTTTAAAATAGTTATCAAACTTGAAACTAACCGAGGATGTGAATTTTAGGTCTTTTGGAAGACCCTCTATATAGTATAATTAAAGAAATAATTTATTTTTGATATAGGCATCATCCCTATTAAATATCACCTACTTTAATGGTGAAGGAAAACATCGTGTTGAAAACAGCATGCCGAGTTCTCCACAATGTTCTCAAAGATGTGTTCAGTCTGCCAATCTGCAGTTGGCCAGCGTGTTGGACTATAGACATAACTATTCTTATTCTGCAGAGCAGGAGATTCGGTGGCGTGCTCAGCTGCAGCGTACGAAGCCAGGGCGAGCATTCGTTATGTTAAAAGTAAGTACTAAGTACATAATATCTTAATATATATAAATCTCGTGTCACAATGTTTGTCCTCAATGGACTTCTAAACCACTTAACCGATTACAATAAAATTCGCACACCATGTGCAGTTCGATCTAACTTGAGAGATAGGATAGTTTAATATTATATAGATTAGGATTATTAGTGCTAGCCGTGCGAAGCCGGGGCGGATCGCTAGTTATCTATATAATATAATAACAGGTCACAAGTCACAATAGAAAATGAGCATTGAGCTTTGATCAGAGTAAGCAATGCTTATTTGCCTCTGTGGGTAGCACGCCGTTTATAATATGCATTGAAGGCAAAGATTTTATTCAAAGACTAGATGAAGCCCGTGATTTTATCCGCGTGTATTTCGGTTGGCGGTCTTCACACGTACGCTAATAGATGGCGCTACCGGTAATATTCCTGCGGGGACTTTTGAATTTTCTGTCATAATTCAGGCTGTAAGCTATCTGAATTCTAAATTTCAGCCAAATCTGTTCAGAAATTGTAGCGTGAAGGAGTGTCAAACATCCAAACTAAAAAACTGACAAACATCCAAAATATCACATAATATAAATAAGCAGGTACCTAGTATCTTTTCATCTACATAAATAATTGGAATTGATAAAAGTAATGTAGGTACAACACGTTCCGCGCAATGAAACGGTGCATTCATAAAAATCACCCGATAAGCATTATCACGTGCAATACGAGCGGGTGATGTCACCGCCAGTATATTTTGTAAACATCCGCTTGTCCTCCGTGTCTTGCTTGCTCAGTATTTATTTTAATAATCTACTGATGATGTTTTACAATTTTACACGTTCCAACTTCCAACTAATAATCCATGTTGGGGCCATGTCGTGGCGACTTTTTGACGACCTCCGTGGCGCAGTGTGTAGCGCTGTGGTCTTAACGTGCGGAGGTCCCGGGTTCGATCCCCGACAGGGTCAATTTGGGAATTTATAATTTCTGAATTTTCCCTGGTCTGGCCTGGTGGGAGGCTTCGGCCGTGGCTAGTTACCACCCTAAGGGCAAAGACGTGCCGCCAAGCGATATAGCGTTCGGGTACGATGCCGTGTAGAAACCGAATAGGGGTATGGGTTGAAAATAACTGCCATGCCCCTAACAAGTTAGACCGCTACCATCTTAGACTGCATCATCACTTACCATCAGGTGAGATCGCAGTCAAGGGCTCACTCATAATGGATTAAAAAAAAAGCCTTTACAACCGTGCTTCTGTAGCAAAACAATCTTATAGTTTTGTCCAGTTCGTCTGTCTGTGTATCACAATTCACAAGTATCAACTCACAGCAATTTTTAATTCAACTTTACAGCTCATATTATATTATCTATTCAGTTGAAATGTATTGCAGCTTTTTGTAAAAAATCATTTTCAGACTGTACATGAAAATCTCTAGCTTTAAAAAATCTGTTTTATCCTCAGTTATGATTTTAAAATAAACCTACGCTTTACCTAGTCAACGGTGTATCGTTGATCGTTCAGGTGGAAGGTCCTTGTAAA
Source organism: Erebia ligea (assembly GCA_917051295.2). Lineage (NCBI taxonomy): Eukaryota > Metazoa > Arthropoda > Insecta > Lepidoptera > Nymphalidae > Erebia > Erebia ligea. The sequence continues at coordinate 18,010,798 of OU785228.1, forward strand.
GTTTTGAAAATAAATACCGTTTACGAAAATAATGAGTAACACCCGACCCTATTTTGTAAATAGCCCATTTTGCACTCTCAGCTTTCATTGGACTGGCTCTACCAATATTGCAAGCTATGGGTTGAGATGATTATGGCGAGTTACCACCTTTCTGGCAAGCACGTGCCATCAAGAACCTGATTAAGAGTATTGGTTTACTTAACATAACTGACATAACCCTAATAGTTAAGCAAGCTGAGATAGCAAAGAAAGATAAGCAAGATGATGCAGTCTGAGATGGTAATCTCAAACCGCACCATCGCTTACCACAAGGTGAGATCGCAGTCAAGGTCTACCTTGTAGTGGCATGAAAAAAAGATAAAGTTAAAATAGTAGAGTCGATCTGTCAACCATCCTACAGGCTTAAGAAAGTCGGTGCCGAGTTGAATTAGGAAATTGTGATGTCAGTTATTTGATTTGCAGGAAGCTACGTTATAAACGATCGTAATTCGTAAGGCATTCGATTGCATTAATTCGTTGACACGTGTCGGTAACCCGACGCGTGACCTGTTTCTAGCAATTTTAGACTTGCATTTATACAAGTTTAAAAATTCTATTTAAAGTATGCTCTTTTGCGAACGGGAACTTTTGTAACGGTGGGACGTTATCATATGGGACGCCGGACTATAATCTATCTCTGTGCCAATTTTCATTCAGATCCTCTCAGCCGTTCTGGCGTGATTGAGTAACAAACATCCACCCATCCAAACTTTCGCATTTTTAATATTAGTAAGGTAATTAATCCCAGGATTAAAACAATAGCAGAGGGACGTGTTGAAGGCCTCACCTTAGATATTTGCTGAAGGAGATCATCTTTAGTGGTGCGAAAACTCTGGTCCTCGAGTGTAGGCTCGCAAGGCGGATTGGGCGACAGGACTTCCACCGTGTTGTTATAAGAGTTCATAACCGGCTCCTGGAAAATATACGAAGATAGTATATTACCTTCACACACTAGGTATAAGATAAATTCAGGTTTAAAGTAAAAACTAAAGTTTGTGTTCTTATATACCCTTGAATTTAATTTTTTGTGTAACGGCACTATGTCTGCCACAGCTTGCTGGATCTCAACGCTGTTAATTTAATTTTTGTTCGTTAATTTTTTGATTAATTTGTTTTGTATATTTTCTTCCTTTATTTTATTTTTCTCCGGCCCACATTGATGTAGAATTTTGGTTCATTCTATTTCAATGCCGGCCCATAGTGAAATGTAACATTATATTGCAAGCTGTGGCCACCTCTAAGTGGGTTTACAATAATGCATATATTACTTTATTAACTAGCTATATTTTTCCTGTTAATGTATTGTAAGTTGTAACCTGTTGGTTGTCCTAAATAAATAAATAAAAATTGTGGAACGCAAGAGGCAAAAGCCTACCAACTGAAAGAGACTGGTGGGTTCAACTTTTGCGATGCTGTTATAATACTCGTACCAAAGACTGGACGCGATAGAAGATGGAGGATGTAAGGACACAAAGTGCCGCAAGAAAAGGGAAGGAATAGAGAGAGGAATGATACAAATTGGAGGTTAAAGACATGTGCTTCCCACCAACTCACCTCATAACTTGCATCTTTGACACAACTTGAACGATGTGGGGTGTTATCTAGCTACGCGAAATTAAAGAAGCGGCCAAACTCCATTTTGTAGATGGCATAATAATGATGACGAATGATGATAATGTCCCCACGAAACACGCAACGGATGTACCTAGTCGAGTGACACGAGAATCTTCTATCCGATGTTGAGTATACTAAAGAAAACTGGTGCTCTCAACTATTACGATTTACGATGTTGGGGTTAAAAATTGGACCCGATGGAAGGACATTATTGGGCATTACGTGATGAGTGTTGACTCGCCGAAAGATCTGAAGCTTCAACCTCGGAAGAAGACCGAAGACGACTGAAGTGTACCTGCATCATCCCAGCAGCCACGAACACTCTTCAAGAGTGCACGATTGAGAAGAAGAAAGAAAGAAAAACATTTATTTACACCATTGTGCCACACAGTACAAAACCTTCAGGTAAATGTTACCCCGGCGCCTCCAGTACTTGAGCATTAAACTAATGGTCAAGTCACAGAAGCACCATGATAACGCTTGTCGTGTGTGGCACAAGCTGAAAAGACAAAAAAAGAGTTGACTCGCTAGGGACGGGGACTTCCCGTCGTCAGACATAACCGACTGGAGAAGAGTGAGAGCAAGAGGTGACTGACCCTGGTGTCGACGCGCAGCTGCTGGTGCGGCTTGACGGCGGGGCGCTCGGCGGCGAGGCGGATCTTCTTGAAGGGCGGCGGGTCTGCGGGCGGCGGGTGGTGCGCGAGCGGCGCGGGCGGCGGCAGGTACGCGGAGCCCAGCAGCGACATGCGCGCGCCCGCGCGGTACTCGCCCACCGCGCCGCCGCCGCTGCCGCGCGCATAGCTGTCCCTAAGACAAGGAAAACACACTGTTACTACTTAGTATCGCAACAATAGGGATGCCTAAAATGTACCCGAACCATTGCATGGCCTTACGGTACGAAAGAGAACAGGAGGCAGTATATTTAACTAGCTGATGCCCGCGACTTCGTCCGCGTGGTTTACGTTTTTTCGATTCCCGCGGGACCTCCTTAATTTTCCGGGATAAAATGTAGCCTATGTCACTCTCCAGGTCCTCAACTATACCCATGCTAAAAATCACGTCGATCCGTTGCTCCGCTGCGACGTAGTTACCGGAGAGTATTAGGTTATCCGGGGATTCCCGCAAAACCAATAGGGATGATGACAACTCAATCAAATCAGCAACTCTTTATCAAACTTAAAAATGCGCTTCTAGTTTTGGAAGTTTGTATGAAATACATAGTTGTGACTTGTGACGTAATAAAATTTCAACACACTTTTTTTCTTTAATCTTTACTTTAAAATGGTTATCAAACTTAAAACTAACCGAGGATGCGAATGTTAGGTCTTTTGGAAGACTCTATTTATTAATCAGTAAGAAATAATTTATTTATGACATAGGCATCGCCCCTATTGTCCAACCGGAGGTCGATTTCTGGCTGAAGCCTGCGGCTATTATATCGGCACAACCTTCGACCGAAGTCGAAGCCGAACGTTGGATAACCCTCAGAAATTCAGTTCAAGATGGCTAAAAGTGAATCAAATATATATTCGTCATAAAATATACTGTTGGCTTGGCTGTTGCTTTGGTTTAGATGGCGGACGGCCAGCGCTATACGCAGTGTGACCCCCTACTCCCCTCGCCTTGCATCTTCCATTGCGCTTTTCTGAATTCTACAAATTTCGCTTGCTACAAATCTTCGGCTTCGGCAAAAACTTCGGCCCATTTTGGCCGAAGCCGACGTTTTGGCCGAAGGTGGCCGAAACCGAAGTCCAAGCTTCGGTCAGATATTAATCTCAAGTCTCAACATCTCTTAAGCTTAAGGCAAAATTACCTTACAAATTCAAAGGGGTTTCTAAATTTCTTGTGTCATTACAAACGAGTTGTCTCTTGTAAGCCCGTGTCTGAGATTGTAACAATGATTGATGCAGCTTTCTCGGAATAGGGCTGTGGGTTATAGGAAGACGCAATAGTGACACCTTATCACTATCAGATAGGTACGGTATCATTGCAACGACCCACATTGGCATCTTATCAGTTATCTCCGCGATAACCTTTCGATAACAATTTTGTTATTCACGGGAAGCAAATAAACATGCCTATATTTAGAAAAAAAACTCGCGCACCGAGGGTTCCGTACAAACCTGTAGGTATTATATTATGATGTAACTGAAAATGTATGCTTTTCGCAATTCTTCCTTTATCTGTGCTATAAGACGTTGCTTCGTACCAAATTTCAAGATTCTGAGTTCACGGGAAGTAGGTACCCTGTAGGTTTTGATTCCCTTGCGAGTGTCGAAAATTTGCAGCATAAACGGCTGTATCTTTTGATTGCGTTGGCTAAGAAGTTTGATTTTTTTACAGCTTCAAGGGACAGTAGACCTGAGTATTTGATATGAATTTCAGCGTGATACCTCCATGCGTTCCTGAGAAGAAGCGTCTTGACAGACAGACGGACAACAAAGTGATCCTATAAGGGTTCCGTTTTTTCCTTTTGAGGTACGGAACCCTAAAAAGAACGTAATAGACTGGTCTGATCCGTAATTGTGGGTGGTTTCGACCAAGGCTAGAATACCACCCCTAGCCACCCTACTACCAGCAGTACCAGCAAAGACGTGCCGCGTACAGGAACTGATCTGGGGTATGGGTTTATGGGTTTTAATATGTCCTAATAATATGTGGTAAAATTATGCCCGCTTTATTAAATTACTAGCTGATGCCCGCGACTTCGTCCGCGTGGTTAAAGTTTTTGATTCCCGCGGGAACTCCTTAATTTTCCGGGATAAAAAGTACTCTCCAGGTCCTCAACTATACTATACCCATGCCAAAAACCACGTCGATCCGTTGCTCCGTTGCGGCGTAATTGAAGGACAAACCAATAAACCAACAAACAAACACAGTTTCGCATTTATAATATAATTTATATTTATAGTATTTAATTATTGTGGTAATATGTAAAATTAAGCCCGCTTGCAGAAACGGTGGGTTATCTTTTTAACCCCGAGATAGCTGCTTTGATTTTGACAGAATTCGTATACAAATTCTGTCAAAATTTCAAATTTATTCCTGGCGTCTCTACAAGCGGGCCTAATAAGGCCCGCTTGTAGAGATTATTATAGGTAAGTAATAACCTATAATAATCTGTACTAATATTCTATTCAACCGACTTTGACGCTGATACAGACTACAGAAAAAATACATAGTGGCTGTATAACACAATTTCAAGATGACAGCCCTAAATCTAGTTCTGTCCCTTTCCGCAGGGAATATTATGTCCCGTGTATCTTTTATTGTGCCTCATTTACAATCAGACTATTCTTATCCCGGAAAATCAATGAGTTCCCATGGGATTTTGAAAAGACCTGAGTAAATCCACGCGGACGTCATCTAGTGTCGAAATAATTATTGTCTTGTGAAACATTATGCAATCCTACAAATCAGAGTCAAAAACAACATAATTATTAATGAGTTAACGGCGTACTACCAGGCCTGGCTCACTTGTCACGTGACCTGAGATATTTAACTACTGCTGCGTGGACGCTCGACGGCACTCGTATCAGTCGAGTGTTGCGCGCGGACCGTAGTTATACGTTTGACTTTTACTCAAGTTCTCGTTATGGATAAACAAAGAAAGATCAGTAAACGATATCGTATCACATTAGGTCGTTTAAACTCTAATTATTAAGACCTAACTTATCGCTCTTTGCACTTCCTAAGGACCCTGAAAGGTAAGTTTGTATTATTTGCCTATCTAGGTACATAGTACATACGTACCTACTTAGAGTTCTAAACAAAACTAATATTAATACATAATGTGGGTAGTTTTATTTTTATATCCACACAAGATACAGTTTTAAACAAAAGTAAATATAAACCATAGGTAGTATCCAATATTATAGTGATAGCCTAATGGGTAGACTTCAGCCTCCAAGTCTGGGGTTCGATCCTGGGAACGCACCTCCAACTTAATTAATTAAAATATATCATTTACGGTGAACAAAAATCGTGTGTAAAGCTGAAAACATGCCTGAAGTTCTATAATCATTATAAAAAACTCTAATATGTCTGCCAACAAGAAATTGGCCAGTGTGGAGGAATATATGGCTTAAACCCTTCTCATTCTGAGAAGAGCCTCGTGAGTCGTGCTTAGTAGTGGGACTAGTGGGCCGCCGATGAGTCGATGATGATAATCCATAATGTGGGTATATTATTTTGTCTCGTAAACTGTGGCATGGGCCCCCTTCCACCCCATATAAGTGTAAAATATTCATTGATATTTCACTACTTGTGGAATATATAACGACTTTTTTTTATCCACTACAAGTTAGCCCTTGACTGCAATCTCACCTGATGGTAAGTGATGATGCAGTCTAAGATGGTAGCGGGCTAACCAGTTAGGGGCATGGCAGCATGTTAAACCCATATCCCTATTTGGTTTCTACAAAATCTATGAATAATAATAATATATCTTTTATCTATTTTTAAAGTAATTGTCGTCATCATTGCAACCGATTACCGACCCATAGTAATGATACCGATAGTAAGAATTTAGAAGTAGTCAACCCTAAGGCTACACGCGCCGCGTCTGAAGGGATAAGAGTTACGCGATAGAAAGAGATATATAGAGGTAGGTATTTAATTATTTTCACTCGCAGCGCTGTGCGAGCTGAATTGCACTTTATTACGACGTAACCTGAGTCGCTGATGGTTAAAAGGTCTTCGCGGAGTAACTCTTCTGTTACTACTATTACCTATTCTGTGGTACTACTATGATACAGCTATTCGACTGTCCGCGGCTCGTAGGTATGATTCAACAGTAATTTTCCATTTAGCCTCTGCAGTCTGCACTAACGCTACTTTCACTAAGGTGATTCTAATTATGCATGATATTATTAATGTTTGTTTTTAAAAATCTATCTGCAATCATACTACTCGCTCTTCTCTATACATAAACGTAATAAGGGGTCATAATCCATAAAGTACGTCACACCAATTACGTGATTTTTTGACCCCTCCCCCGCACTTGTCACAGTTGGTCACATTTGTGAGATCCCCCTCCCTAGTGTGACGTCACATATCTTGCAATTTTACATCTAGAAATTTTTAAATTAAAACAACACTACCGAAATTAGTTTTACTTCCAAACATTTGAAAAAATTAACAAAACTTGTAAATATTTTTAAGTTAGTTCAAACTTGGCATTTTAACTAAATCGGTTTAAAAGTCTTTGTGCAAGCGGCCCTAGATGTATAAGATTTTGAAAAGTGACGACCCCTCCCACCCCTTGTCAGACAATGTCACACTTCGTCAACCCCCTACCCCCTACTTAACGTGTGACGTACTTTATGGATGACTCCTAAGCTGATTAATTAATTATTATTATTATACTAACTACACTAGCGGCACGCTATGATGGCCGGTTGGACAAACGTTCCGTATTAATTGATAACGACTTTGAAGGAAATAATTGTATTACTTTATTGACGATAGCTATGACGATAGTGATGTGCAGAGATTCATAAATTTAAAAAAACTTAATTGTTTTTTGTTCGAGAATAAATTGACCTATTGTAATGTGTCAACCGGCCATCATAGCGTGCCGCTAGTGTAGATGATGGCTGGGAGTTCATCCGTGTTAATTTAGGTTTTGAAAAATTCCGTATTGGCCCTTTGATTTTCCGGGATAATCCTTCACTGTGTAGGTACTTCCCCGAGATGCAACCTATATCTGTACTAATTTTCGTCGAAATCGGTTCATCAACTAGACCGTGAGACTTTCGCATTTATAATATTCAGTATGGATAAGTAATAACCAGCCGTACATATTGAAGTAATGTGAAATGCCAACTCTCACTATAATACTCAACTAAAGTAGGTAGAGTAATAGAGATACATTTTTATATATGTATGCTTGTAGCAGTGCAGATATTTAGAAGCGAACTACGTCATCGATGCAGCTGCAAGGGCAAAAGACCTATTCGGAAGGGCTCTACTTCTAGGCTCTAACTAAAAACCTAGACTTTATCCCGCGACTTCATCCGCATGGATCAGCTAGTCTTCCACACGTTTTCATTAGCTTGAACCCCTGTATCTATGGTCCAAGAGCTGGCGACGAATTTCGGGAAGGTCCTTTTGGCAAGCTGAAATGGTGAAAACATATAATTTCGTCAATTGGCGAATCCAGTCCTGCCAGTCTGGTAGAGCGTTCGCGGTTATTTCGCTACTGCGCAGCATTTACAAATAACATTTGCAAAAAAATACCAAAAAATTTTTTTTTTATCTTTTAATTTAGTACTTATAGAATTCGAAAAAACAATCCCAGACCTATTTCCAGACCTCTTCAAAAAAGGCTCTCTCTCAACCTCCTCAAAGCTTGCCAAAAGGACCTTTCCGAAATTCGTCGCCAGCTCTCCGTCTACTATGAATGTAGGCAAATCTTGAATCAATCAATTCCAATTATCTATATATATATAAATCTCGTGTCACAATGTTTGTCCTCAATGGACTTCTAAACAAACCACTTAACCGATTATAATAAAATTCGCACACCATGTGCAGTTCGATCTAACTTGAGAGATAGGATAGTTTATATTATATAGATTAGGATTATTAGTGCTACCCGTGCGAAGCCGGGGCGGATCGCTAGTAATCTATAGATTAATAACAATTCCAATAATAATCTAGAATTCCAATAATATCTAGTCTCTAACGTCAAGACTTGACGTAGAGACTAGATATTATAGGCTAATTATACTTAGGTACGTACAATTATTAGGGAAGCGTGTTTTTATTTGTTCTAAACTATAAATTAACTTGATAAATACACAAGCTTCATTTGATAGTGGAAAACTTGCCCGAATACGTAATATTGCCGCTCACGTTACTAAGTAAACAAAAGTATGCCTACTGCGCCACTAAAACAAGTTAAGTGCGTTCTTAACCTCGTTTGACTGTTTTAGATTATTATCTAAGCCCGACCAGCGAACCGCCATCTCTAGAACATCCCACTTCATACACACAGACACATACATATTCAACATTTTCTAAGTATTTCCCGTTCCATTATATTGTATAGTAAAATACTGGATGGACGACTTTCACTATAAAATGTTAAAGAGATAAAATCTTTTATGTAGATGATTATGTATTAAAATTAAGTGGTTCTGGGCCTAAAAGTTCTCACATTATAATATAACTAGCTGATGCCCGCGACTTCGTCTGCGTAGAATAAGGTTTTTAATTCTCACGGAAGCTCTTTAATTTTCCGGGGAAAAACCTCCCCTCTCCAGGTCCTCAGCTATACGCATGCAAAAAAATCACGTCGATCCGTGGCTCAGACGCGGCGTGCTTGAAGTAGGTACAAACCAACACCCAAACACACTTTCGCATTTCTAACATTAGTATGGAGTAGGTATGATGTACCTACTAGACCTAGATGATGCCCATTATTTCGTCTGCGTGTACCTATTTAGAATTTAGATTTTATTGTGAAAGGCCCGTGGGAAGTGGGAACTCTCGGGAATTATCCCGTAATATCAATATTACGGGATAAAACAACACTATAATTGGAACAACACCTTTACAGTTCACACAATTCCTTATTTAAATACAAAATCTATAGGAAGGAAATGCTTAATAGTAACTGCCAGCGCGTTAAGTGTGGCCATGGCCTAAGCATTGCTACTACAGTAAGTACACGCGAGGTCAAAAAAAAAAAGACCGCAGTGTCGCAACTCCCTTGACTTTGCCAAAACATAAATAGACGGACAGACAAATCAGACGATCGGGTGAAAGAGTGGAAATAAAACATAAAAACAATAAAAACAACTCTTTGGCTGGCAGCCAACCGGAGCGGTTATGAAAGACGACAGAAATAAGCTGGCCGAAACTAACGCGCTCGGGAAGGATTTCAGAAAACTTGGCTTCGCGCTGCCAGAACTGTTTATGCAACAAGAAGCTTTGTTATTAGCTCAAAGTTCAAACGCAAAATCCATTAAAATCAAAATTAAGAACGTATTTTTTTCTTTTTTCTGAGAAATAAAAGTAAAGTAAATAAGTGTTATTTAACTAGGGATTATAAAAACTGTGACCCAGACAACTGTGGTGGAGTGCTCTCGCAACGCTACCAATCGAGACAAGTGGAGGAGCATCGCGCGGGAGGCGGTGCGGCTCAAATTAAAGAAGACCGATGACGAAGGTACCTATATCATCCAAACAGCCACGACCACTCTGTCAAGAGTGCACGACTGAGAAGAGAGAACTAGGGATTAAGAAAGCCTTAACTAGGCATATTTTGTTGCCAAAAAAGCAACAAGAAACATATTATCAGGTAAAATATGCATCTTGCATCCACTTCTATTTTTTTATGCGTGCAAGTGTGCAAGTGGTGATGCAGCCTAAGGTAGATGCTTGAAGCGCGCTTGCCTAGAAGATGCCTATTCACTCTACTGTTTTTTTTTTTAAATTACATATATTAAAAGAGTAGGGGACAACGGAAGCTGGAAGGGCATTCCATACTATAATAATATTACGTAATCAATGGATTACGTAATATTATTATAGTAGGTATACTCATAACGATGAGTTATTTACTAAGAAGGAAGCATTATGAAGTAACGTCCTTCTGATTTCTAACGGCCCGGTGTTAAATGTCATCTCATACAAAAACAGAAAAAAAACCGGCCAAGTGCGAGTCGGACTCGCGCACCGAGGGTTCCGTACAAACCTGTAGTAAGTTTTACGATTTATGACGTATTAAAAATAAAAATTACGTTTGTTGTATGGGAGCCCCCCTTTAATATATACTTTATTGATATTTAATTATTTATTTTGAAAGGTAATATACAAGTTAATATTCTGTGAAAATTTGAACCGTCTACCTGTTACCGTTTTTAATATTGAGCAAAAATATACGAAAAAAACACGTTTATTGTATGGGGACCCCCCTTAATATACATATATATTTTTTTAATTTTTAGTATTTGTTGTTATAGCGGCAACGGAAATACATCATTTGTGAAAATTTCAGCTTTCTAGCTATCACGGTTTATGAGATACAGCCTGGAGACAGACAGACAGACAGACAGCGGAGTCTTAGTAATAGGGTCCCGTTTTTACCCTTTGGGTACGGAACCCTAAAAAACCGCCAAGTATTGCACGTCGCTGGCTTCAACGCAAAAGAGAAAAGCTGTCCGAAGTCCGGACGTCTCGTATCGCACGCAGGTGGCAGATACGGTGTTTTTTAAGAACAACGTGTCGAGTTTCTCGGTTGATGTGCAGTTTCATTTTACGATCGAAAACAACGGTACTATTACGACGAGAAAAACAAGATAACATTGAAAAAGCTACTCTATAAGTACTATACTTTATGACCTCACAACGAAAAGTGTAGTGTTGGCAGACCACCCACTGGGTGCTGACCACGTGCTGACCATGGAAATAAATAAGCGGTTGTCATTTCTCAGGGTCGCACGATATAAACGAATCACATAGGGAGCCACAGATTTCAAGTAGCGCAAGACCACGGCATGTGAAAGTCCATACATATATTATGAGACTAGCAGATATCCGCGACTTCGTCCGCGTGAAATAAGTTACTTAAATGCCCAAGGGAACTCCCTAATTTTTCGAGTTAATATATAGCCTATGACACTCTCAAATAATGTGGCTTTCTATTGGTACCAAAATTATCAAAATCGGTTCAGTAGATCCAGAGATCACCCCCTACAGCGTCACAAACTCACAAACTTTACCTCTTTATAATATTAGTATAGATGTATCTAAGATCTACAGTCCCGTGACAGCGCTTCTGAGCGATGCAAATATTCTATACTAATATTATAAATGCGAAAGTTTGGATGGATGGATATTTGTTACTCAATCACGTCAGAACGGCTGAACGGTTATGGATGAAATTTTGCACAGAGATAGATTGTAGGTTATAACTCAATGTGAGCAGCGCGTCAGCCAATAGTTGCGATGCAGTTATGTCAATTGTCAACTGCACTAAAAATGAAAAAACTAGAAGTTTAATTCGCTATAATCCGCCACAGAAAGGTAAATCTATATGGTACAGTGCGTATCTTGTACTTCCAGCCCGATTGTAGAGTCAACATCTTCTGAAGATGCTCCGGTATCGGAGTGAAACGTATACGTTGAGAGTATTTTGGAGGATTTATGTGGTGTGGTGATTATTGCGGGCTGGAAGTACAAGATACGCACTGTACCACATAGATTTACCTTCTCTGGCGGATTATAGCGAATTAAACTTCTAGTTTTTAGGGTTCCGTACCCAAAGGGTAAAAACGGGACACTATTACTAAGACTCCGCTGTCTGTCTGTCTGTCTGTCTGTCTGTCTGTCTGTCTGTCTGTCTGTCTCCAGGCTGTATCTCATAAACCGTGATAGCTAGAAAGCTGAAATTTTCACAAATGATGTATTTCCGTTGCCGCTATAACAACAAATACTAAAAATTAAAAATATATATATATTAAGTGGGGTCCCCATACAATAAACGTGTTTTTTTCGTATTTTTTTGCTCAATATTAAAAACGGTAACAGGTAGACGGTTCAAATTTTCACAGAACATTTACTTGTATATTACCTTTCAAAATAAATAATTAAATATCAATAAAGTAAATATTAAAGGGGGGCTCCCATACAACAAACGTAATTTTTATTTTTAATACGTCATAAATCGTAAAACTTACTACAGGTTTGTACGGAACCCTCGGTGCGCGAGTCCGACTCGCACTTGGCCGGTTTTTTCATTGTCATGGACTTCCGCAAAGTAACGCCTGGCACTTCTATCCAAAAACTGTAGGTACTAAAAGTTATAACCAAACAGCTTTAACTAGTTGTATCGCAGTTCTCATCTGTACAGCTATAGGCCCTAGCCACGGCGCGCGGTGTTTAGATCCCGAGACAATAGCGACCCGTATGTAGGCATTAGCGTGGAAACCTCTGAATATCGCAACACGAATACAATGGAACTCCACATAATTAACGCGTCTCAGCCTCCCACGTACCCGACATTAAATGAAACCTCTACCCGAGTTAGTAAGTAGGTCTCTGGTTAGGCATTCATACATGAAATCCATATTATCCATACTAATATTAAAAATGCAAAAGTGTGTCTGTCTGTCTGTCTGTCTGCTAAGCTTTTACGCCCATCTTTTCAACCGAATAGAGGGAGTTTTGATCCCGGGTAAAAACATAGGCTTTTTATTCACACAAATCTTCCAAATCACTCTTAACGTACGCTTCACTCAAACACCTGAGCATCCGAGAGACTCAAGAGTCAAGATATGTTGACGCGACAGTGCATTGTCAGCATGGACATGGAAGATTTGTGTGGTGTGGTGTTTTGCCGGTACAAATTGCTGGCTTACTGGGCGGCGAATATCGCAAGCCACAAGTGCACATAGATTTGTCTATTGTGGCGTATTATAGCAAATTAAACTTCTAGTCCTTGTTATCCTTCATAATCAATGGAGTTCGGCAAAGTAACGCCTGCTTCTATCCAACAGTTGTCCCAGTCCTCACCTGTATGAGAGCGCGGCGGATCCATAGGGCTGGTGCAGGCGCAGCGCGGAGGGGTAGCTGGGCGCGTAGGGCGCCGTGGGCCGCGCGGGCGCCACGCCCGCCTGCTTGCCGCCGTACGCCAGCGCCCCGTGCCCGTGCTCCGTCTGCCCGGGCCTGGGGACAAGCAGGAACACGCCGTTAGCACCAAACAACACTTACACGACACATACACAAATACATCCAATAAGGCAGAACAAGTTGACGGCAATCCAGAATAATCCTTTAGCACTAATCTACATCAGCAAAGACATAAGTAAATATTTTTTTGGTGATTATTAAATAGAGGATCTTCCAAAAGACGCAATATCCACGTCCCCTGATAGTTTTATGTTGAATAACCATTTTCTATCAAAGTATTTAAAATATCGATCAAGGTCATTGATGTAGAATTTTAGTACCCAAGTTCCGTTAGGAGGTTTATCTACCCTGTGCCCAAGGTATATAAAAGTGCGTCGAATTTTGATGACGTCACATCTCACAAGTCACAAGTCACAACCCAAGCAGGTATGTTTTGAAGTTTTAAAGCTGATATGAATAGTTGTCAAATATGTATCCTATTATTACCTGCCTTGGGTCCCATGATTTGCAACGAGTATAAACATTGATGTAGAATTTTAGTATGAGTATAAAGTATAAAAAACGTAGTCAAAAACTAAACGATTAGGTACCATTAAAAATAGACATATTTTCACACCAAAACACTTTGACATTCAAAAAAAGGCTGCGTTCATGAAACAAAACTGTTTTGCACAATATCGTCACTATCCTGGCAGTGCCTTGACGACTAAGAGCTAGTGGAAGAAGAAGGCATGGTGTCTTCAACGCGACCGACCCCACGTAGCGTGGAATAAGAGCAAGAAGTAGTCTATATTACCATGATATTACCTATTAGAATAGAAGGGCATTGATATAAATACTGCCCTAGACTATAGACACTAGGAATAGAAAAAAGTAAACTAAGCGAAAGCTATTTGCCTTTGTGAAATTCCTAATCGTGACAAAGAAAAAGAAATTATGATACATAATCTGTATAATAACGGATATTTGCGAAAGCCATAACAATAACAAAGCACTTTCATTATAACAATCGGTGTATGAATCAATCGCACAAACAAAAACACAATTAGGCTCGCTTACACCGGCTTCATTAACGATTCGAGGTCAAGCTCATAAACCAATGATAGTCGAAGAGTTACCGTTATATGTAATAGGTTCCGAAAACAACAACTTTTTTGTAGTAGGTAAAACGAGTATAAGTTAGGTACATAATAGGTAGATATCAGCATTTGACATGAAGAAAGGAGCTCATTGCTATTTATATTCAAGTTAAGCTAGGTTTAGATAACGTGCTAAATCACCTTGGAAATGTAAGTGTAAGTGCTATAATAATTTATTAAAGTGCCAAATCATTGATCGTTATCGACGACATAACAAGATAGTATCTGGCTGAATAGGACGTACAGTGCTCTTATAGACCAGCTGCCAGATAAGGCATACCACGAAATCGATATAATAGATATAATAGAAACCGCCATAGGCAAGTAACTAACCGCATCATAACTTGTGCGCAAGGTGCAGAAATCCTGCGCAAAAACGGGAAAGAATTGTCGAAAGAGTGATTAGAACCATTGCATAAACTTAAATACTGTAAAACAGGTTATTATTTTTGTCATATATTAATGTAGAAACACAAAGCGACAAATCACGGCGGTCTCCTTGCCCGCCATTACCATTATTACGAAGCTAATGGGCCTAATAATTCAGCGGCTAAAAATACCTCGCGATAACAATCCGTAGGTATTAGGTAGGTATGTGTAATACCTACGGTTGGTGCGCTTATCGTCCAATCAGCGCCGTGTCGCCTTATCAGAAACGCGATAGGTATGCGAACCGGCGATTTGCAGGAAATACTTATCGAATGTGACAGATCGTTAATGGTTTTCTTTTGTTGAAAAATCACTTTCGTATGTCAAGGTGGATGATAAAATCCGTATACTAAGTAATATTAAAGATATATCATATAAATTGGATGATGCCCGCGATTTCGTCCGAGTGAATATAGTTTAGATAGTATTATGAAGGGCAAACAAACTAACCAACGCTTTTATAATATTAGTACGGAAGTAACTTACTGGTATGCCGGAACCGTGCGAGTAGTTTTCTGCCGTCGCGTGGTTAGTTACCACCCAGATCTCTACCAGGTGAGCTCGCTACCATGTTAGACTACATCATCACTTACCAGTTACCACCAAGTGAAATTGCAGTCAAAAGCTAACTTATAGTGGAAAAAAGCAGTTCACATCGAAAAAAGAGCGTTGAGCCATATCAACAGGTAAGCAGTGATACGCGAATGACTTGCACGCCACTGACTTGGAGGCAGATAAAAGTGGAAACCACGTGTTAACTAACTGCGAGACAAACATGTACGTGTGTCCATAATGAGTAAATTAGTCAGTTGGTCTAATTACGTGCCACCTGAGTCACGCGATGACTCACCACTTTAAACTCTAGTCTATACGGTAGTGATTGGTTTTCCTCATTACGATAGCAGATACATGCAGATACGGTGGGATTAGACGCCTACTATCACGTTCTAAGTATTGTTTATTGTGTTCCGTAAGAAAATAAGAGCTTATATTCATATTCTTCGTATTTAAAGTGCCTAACCCGTTGTCCTGAGCGACAGAAGCGGCGCCATAGATAATGACAAACATGTCTACGCGACAACGTGGGCCACGTGAAGGGTCAGCTACTGTTTGATACTATCGCGTCGCATCGCGGCGTCGCGTTTGTCGCTCGCGTAGGACAACGGATAACCGTCAGCCATGCTCAGCCATGCTGTCAGGTTGGTCTAGTGGTTAGCATGTTCCACTATGGAGGCCGAGATTCTCGGTTCGATTCCGAGGTCGAGTCAGTCTCAGAGCGAGTCAGTCAGAGAGCACGAAGTGGCTAAGTGATTCCGTGCTGACCCGGAAGACGTGCAAGTCGGACACGCCCTGCCGACAGGCAAAAGTCCGGACTCCGGAGGGATTTTTTCCTCCCACCCCGAAGAAAAAACAAGTCTCAGAGCTTGCCCGGAATTAGGAAGAAAGCGGTGTTTCACCGCCATGCCTTGTAAAGCACATAAACACGTCAGGACTGCGCCTGATCTCTCTAGTGATGAGTATGACGGTACTTCACAGGTCGGCAGCCGATGATTCAGTGTACCTAAAGAGTCTACTGAACCGCGCCGCCGCGCTGGTAGCTTGAGTCAGAAACAAAGAACTTTGTTTTGCTAATTAGCAACTTTACCAACAAATTGAGACGTCAATGTATTTGAGTTCGGAGCTCCGAAGCTGTTCAGACTTCATAAAAGTATGAAACTTACAGTTCGAGTGGAATTCGTTTCATATTCATTCGATGACGATACCCCATGCTGCATCAAGTACATTGCATTGCATGTAGTTCTGCTGTAGAAGCTCGTTGTGGTTATACAGGTTGACGTATTTTAAAAACTCCCAAGTTTTTGACTTACGGTGAGATACCTATTTACTTCAAACTTCAATGCTCTTTTATTCAAATAAGCTTTTACAAGTGATTTTGAATCTGCTTTGATCTACCGCTGGTTCCGAATGCCATTCCTACCGAGAAGAGCCAGCAAGATACTCGGTAAAAAAGTCCTTGGCCCCAACCTTGATTTTTTTAAATGCAAACACTAAAATGCTCGTGATTTCATCATTTAAGGATCCAGGTGGCCAGTTTCACATTACTGAGGACTATTCTGTGACCGTTTAACAAGTTCTTCAAAAAAAAAAGTTACCAACATGTGCATTAGAAATAGACTATAAAGTACAAATCGGGTCCCATCTTTGTTGTTTTGTGCGCTGCCCTACTTTGTGCTCACAATAATAACATCTCTGTGCGAATCTCGGCGCAGGTAAAACCGTTCCGACACAATACATTTGAGAATTACAATTTATGCTATGTACCTGCTCAAAGTCTCAGGCATTGTTGTACGTCGAACAAAACGGCGGATGTGAAATGTGTTGATATATATCTACCTGCATAATGTGTATGTGTAGCTGAACATTTGTACCATACATATTATCAAATCAAATAAATTTTATAAATGCGAAAGTTTGGATGGATGTATGGATGTATGGATGGATGTTTGTTACTCAATCACGCCCGAACGGCTGAACAGATCTGGATGAAAATTGGCACAGAGATAGATTATAGTCTGGAATAACACATAGGCTACTTTTTATCCCGGAAAATTAAGGAGTTCCCGCGGGAATAAAAAAAATCTTAAACCACGCGGACGAAGTCGCGGGTTCTGCTAGTTTATAATATTATAGAATGGATTATGTTTGCAAATAAAACTAAGTACCACAAAGCTGATGGGTGACAGGTACCTAAGTGAGATCAGATCAGAGATGAGTGCAGCGCATCTGGTGAGATTAGTTGTAAACAAGGAGTGAACAACCGGACGGGACGGCCCGATTGTAGCTATATATAGCGAGCGTTTCACGGTCAAGCCGACTACACCACCGACGCGACGGCTTTATCTGTAACGACTCATAAATCCATACTAATATTATAAATGCGAAAGTGTGTCTGTCTGTCTGTCCGTCTGTCTGTCTGTCTGTCTGTCTGTCTGTCTGTCTGTCTGCTACGCTTTCACGGCCCATCTGTTTAACCGATTTTCATGAAATTTGGTACAGGGGTAGGTAGATTGTATCCCGGAGAAGGACATAGACTACTTTTTATCCCGGAAAATTAAGGAGTTCCCGCGGGAATCAAGAAATCTTAATCAACGCAGACGAAGTCGCGGGAATCATCTAGTAGGTAGTAAATATGTGTAGGTACTAGGTACCCAATACATACATACATGCATCGTGAGAAGCACTGATAGCCCAGTGGTTAGGACTTCCTATTTGGGAGGTCCAGGGTTTGAATCTCAGGCACCTCTAGGCTCTAATTACACGTACTCTTTCCGGAGTTACAATATTAAGCAATAGCTGATGCCCGCGACTTTGCCAGCGTGGAATAAGTTTTTTGAATTCCCACGGGAATTCCTTAATTTTCCAGGATAAAAGTAGCCTATGTCACTCTCCAGGTACTTAACTATCACCACGTCGATCAGTTGCTTTGTTGCGGCGTGATTAAAGGACAAACTAATAACCCAAACAAACAAACAAACACACTTTCGCATTTATTGTAATAACTAATAGTATAGTTGCATTATACAGGAAAACATCGAAGGGTGAATGAACATGAGTAGATTTATTATAGTGTTCTCGAAGCCGTACGAACTTGGGAAATCTGCTAAGCACTGCCAGCGTGGTGGACTATGGCATTGTGAGATATTGCTTGTAGGTTATCTCCACTGAATAGGTACATAAATCTAAACCTCGTTATAAAGCGCATATAATATGCATGATAATTAATCCATACTGAAATTATAAATGCGAAGGTGTGTCTGTCTGTCTGTCTATCTATATTCCGGTCCATCTTTTAATCCGATTTTGATGAAATTTGGTATGGAGGTAGGTAACACCACGGGGAAGGACATAGGCAGACATTTTCATGCAGCAACTAGTATGTGAATAAAGTCTATGAAGCTTTGTTTGTGTTGTAATTTAGGATCCTACTCCAATGCACTATGCAGGTGTGCGGTGCCCCTTAAAGTAAAACCGAGCCCAATATTGCAGCGTCCAAAGACGCCCAAAAGCCAATTCATTCAATTGGTTTGACATTGGACTTAACTTATTGTACAGGGACTGAGTCACGGGTGACCTTCAGCGGGCGGTGGGTTCGGTTCCCGGTCGGAAGGGTTATCGTCATCCGTCGCGTCGGTCACTTTGATGTGCTGCGCTTTCGACGATGATTATTTTCGAGTCGAGTTTTGATTTATTTTAGCTAAAAGTAGATTAATAAATTCGATATCGTTACAGATTACACTGCTAAAAGGTTAGGCCGCTACCATATTAGACTGCACACCATCACTTAACAGTAAAAAAAAGAGTAGGTAAGTATATTTTTTTAGGTAAAGTTAGATAAGTATAAAAAATAAGAAATATCTTTAAAAAAAAAATAACAGTGTATTTTGAGTGAGTGAGTTTCATGAATAAATAAATTACAAAAAAAAAATTACATATATTTAGCAAAACACAAGCTACACTCTCTTGCCGATTCTTTTCAGTAAAAGTTTTCCGAACCGGCGCGGTGGTAGAGTCTTAACATATCAAAGTGACACAAATTATCCTACGTGAAATAAATCATTTACTTAATTTATTTACTAAGTAAATGAGTTTATTTAGAATCAAACTTTCCCAAACTTGGCCAAAATACATTGTCGCGGCAAGAACAATACCATAAGTTTATCTTTAGTCGTAAGCTACTCAACTCTCAACTCAAGCCTAGACTACATTTTTCTTTATTTTTTCTTCAAAAGCATACATGTATGTTTATCTCTTGTTGTGTAGATATATAATGCTTAGGAGATAACAGTTGAAGCGCAGGCTCGCTGAATAAATAGTTATTTGCATACGCTCGGACGTACGGTCGTCGACCGCGCCATTATGCATTTTAAATACCCAAGAGCATATTCGCATAGTGCGCGAATGGGTGACGCATGACAAATAGAAATTAATAATTTTTCAAGGAAACCGGTCTTAGGAATCTTCCAGAAATAGAACATTCCAATTAAGTACGTTTGCCTGTCAATTAATTAAACGTTTTAGTTATTTATACGGTAGCGAATGGCCTAATGGCAATGGCTAAACGAAAATACCTAAATAAATAAAGCTTTTATTGTGTTGGTCTTGTTCTCATATACATTAATATATATATAGCTGCTCGTGCTGACTGACTCATTGATCACCTCTCCTGTAAAGTTTTGTATGAACATTTTTTTTTTCACTCATCGTTTCGTATAGAAAACAAAAATTCATTAAGAGGAAAAATACAGAGAGAGCTGATGATTGAGGATTTCGAAGACGGATGAAGAGCACCGGCCAGGGTATCGAAGATAGGTGGGGGGTGCTCGACCAAATGTCACTCGAAACTTCATCCGATTGACAGTGAGCTGAAAAAAATTTCAAAATGGCGGATTTAAGATGGCCGCCATACAAATTTCGACGGTGTCTATCTCGGAGAGTATAAAAGATGGAAGAGTGGTTTCTTGGCAAAAGATGATCAGGACATGAGGGTCTACTTGATGAACAGGAAAAAAATTCAAGATGGCGGAATTTATTTTTCCATAGAAAATATATGGCGAATATTGAAGAGGCTACAAGTGTAGAACTATGCCAGACTACGGTTCCTTTTCAAGATTTGTTTTTGTGGAAGAAATCTCATTTTGACGAATGGTTCGGAGAAAAAATATGGAGAGAGATGTTGATCGAAGGTTCGGATGATGGGTGAGGAGCACGGTCAGGGTATTAAAGACAGGTACCTACTTAGGGGCTGCTCAAACAAAAAGGGAGGGGCGGGGGGTTGGTGGTCTTATGTTTTTCCTTTATGAGAATTTTCTTTTACGTCGGACGCTTGGCGTGCTGGCGCTTCCACTGTGCTCACTAGCATAGCAGTGTGTTGTTCAGATCAGAACACGTAGACAGTAAACCAGCTGCCCGATTATGTAAGAATTGTCGATGAAATCGTAAAAGTTCGGCGTCAAAGTAAAATAAACCATAACAGCATTGAATTAGAGCTCAATTTCGTGTTTCGAAATTGAGCTCTAATTTAATGCTGTTGTGGTTTATTTTACTTTGACGCCGAACTTTGACGATTTGATCGGCCATTCTTACTTAATCGGGGGGCAGGATAGTAGGACAGCGAGTAAGTAGACAGTGGACCACGCGGTCCACTACGCGGTCCGCTGCAGCGGGCCGCGCAACCACGCGCCATACTAGTTTATATATATAGCACTAAAAACTTAAGCTCAAGTGCACTGCAGAGCAAATTGCAAACGACTGCTTGTGAGTTTGTGACCTCCGTCGAACGAAGGAAGGTTGCTTTTTTCGGGCACCTGCACTTAGAGGGCTATGAATTTCCCGGGCACCGGGGCGACCAAGCAGGAAGTGGTTCGACGACATAGGGGAGTGGACTCGACATAAGTATGCAGGAGCAAAGAAGATAGCATGTGACCGCAAAAGTTTTCTCCGACTGACCGCAGAGCTTCAGTTTGAACATGGCACCACATGATGATGATAAAAAACTTAAAGACAAGGAGAACAAAAGACACAAGCAAATTCAGCGTTATGCATTGGCAGCAATAGTCAATACCCAGCGCTGATTTTGGAGTTTGCTCCAGACAAGCATCTATGACCTTTAAACAAACGTAAGATGATTGCGATCCTTACACCTTCTAGCCTTCGAATTTCGAAACGTGTTACCGAAGAATGCCTCGATAAGTCGGATCCATAAACAAAGAAATGTTGTAATAAGACTTAATATTACAACATTTCATCATCATTTGACCATCATAATAATGCAGAAAAGTCATGGGCCATGTTGGCAAAATTGAGGGAGAGAGAAGCGTTGGTAGAAGAACAAAGACGTATCATAAATTATTTTATCGGCTCATTTTCAAAAATGGAATCCGGCGTGCGATTACTTTTGAATACAGGTAGTTTTTTGGTCATCGCCTTCGAGACTAAACGGGTTAGGCTAACTAATAAAGTAGGTAGATATATCCGCATCCGTAAACAAAGACATAAAATGTTTCCAATGCGTAACGATATCCTAACCCGGTTATGATATTGTAATTTATGATAGGCACAGGGTACACCTGCACTGTGGAATTTCACCGTCCGAAATTGTTGCCGGGTGCCTTTATTCTACTACAGAGTGTTTCACATTTATTATTATT
Organism: Erebia ligea; assembly: GCA_917051295.2. Classification (NCBI taxonomy): domain Eukaryota; kingdom Metazoa; phylum Arthropoda; class Insecta; order Lepidoptera; family Nymphalidae; genus Erebia; species Erebia ligea. The sequence continues at coordinate 18,032,867 of OU785228.1, forward strand.
TTTCATCTTATACGCACTAAAATAAATAATTTCCTGATACATTTTACTTTCAAATGGGAACTCATTTCGACCGAATTTTCCGATTCGGTTATTTCGGTAAGTAAAACCCATAGAAATAATAAGCAGATTCCCTGTTCCGTGGTAAAACCCAAAATTAGGAAAAGTTCTTAAAAGTTAGGAAAGGAGAAAATTATTATGGAACGTCTAAAAATTTCTCTATTCGCGATACTTACCAACGTTTTACTAATGCTAATAGGTTATTATAATATTTTGGTATGTATGAAGGGGAGTAATATAAGCTAAAGCCATCGATATTTTAGTTTACAATGTTGCTTACGTACACACATAAAATTATGATGACTAACAAAAATGTTAGTCGCATAACATAAAGAGTTTTACGAAGTCCACCAAAACATTCTCCGCGGCATAGGAATCGTTTGATTTGCATACAGCGACGTCAGCGAACGGTTCTACACGCGCAAATAAAAACTTATTTGGCATGCATCCGCGGACCGTTAGTGACCCGAAAAATAAAAATTGGCTGAGTGCGAGGCTGACTCGCGTACGAAGTGTTCCGTACGCGAGTCGCGACACACAATATAAAAATGTAAAAATATTGATATGAAGGATTTGAAGGCGAAAAAAATAGGTCGCAAAAATGGTAATTACCTCGTCCTGGTTTTGACCTCCCTGGCGCAGTTGTGAGCGCTGTGGTCTATATGAAGTGCGAGGGTCAATTTGGGAACCATAATTTCTAAATCCTCTCTGGTCTGGTCTGGAGGCTAGTTACCACTCTACCGACAAAGATGTGCCTCCGAGTGATTGAGCGTTCCTGTACGATGCCGTGTAGAAACATATCAGGGATATGGATTCAGTATAACTGATAACAGATAGCCTAAAATCTTAGAATGCATCATTGCTTATAATCAGGTGAGAATACAGTCAAGGGTTAACTTGTAATGGAATTTAAACAAAAATAGTTCGTAACAAATAATTCGGCTCCCGCTGGGATAGACGGACGGACAGATAGACAGCGGTAAGAAGAGGCTTAGTAATAGGAGCCCGTTTGAGCTCCTTTGGGTACGGATCCCCAAGAACTGGCAGAAAACAATGCGATTGAATTTCAAATCTACCCGTTTCCAGGATGGTAAATTATACTAAAAGTCCATTTACATAGAACAATAACGTGCAAGGGACTTTGCTGAGTTTATCTATACCTAACTCGTGTCGTTTGGTACATTTTAATGATAATTTACTTGATTATTAATTATTATGGTGCGCTGGAGCATATTATCGCAAAAAAATATCTGCCTTAATCGTTTATAAGTTTTTTAATATAGATCTCTCGTTAGGATCTATCTCGTTCACGAAGAGGAGGAGGAATAATAATTAATATTCCAGATTTTGGGTCTGAACCCTTTAAATGAAGTTTTAGAATATGACATAGCGTGGTCACCGCCACGTCGAAAGTCTTAGAAAAATACCTCACGACCCTGGCAGTGGACAGTTAAGTGTTAATACTCCCTAAATGGTAAAAGCCAAAAATTTCCACTGAGAAGTTCCGTTCGATTTACTCGTAAAAAATTCATTTTGCTAAGTTTTTTTTAAACATTTATTGAAAGTTTTTTCAGCAATTCAATTGAAGATAGAACTTAAAAGAAACGTTGTTTTAGATTGAACAGAAACCGTCGGTTTTTGTAACTACTTAGTTGAAGTTTTTACGTAGATTTAACAAAAGATCATGGACTGCAAAAGATTTAAAACTATTTTCCACTCGAATTGGAAAGTTGGATGTTGTTTTGTATATATACCTATATGAGGTGAAAGAAAATCAGGGCATCTAGATGGTGGAGATGTTATAGTAATATTATTTGAATTCATGTTTTGTATGTATGGACACTCGTATCTCTTCTACTGATTAGACTTATCCGAGGCAACCTGCTTGTCTGAGAGTTCTTCATAATATTCCCAAAGCTAAGGTGTGTGAAGTATGTCCATCCGTGCTAAACGCGTGGTTGACTATGAGTTAATAGTTATGGCCAAAACTCTTCTCGTCTCTTCTTCGCCGAAACGGCAGACTATGTTAGACTAGGAACTGTTAAATAATAATTAAGTATTGTATCTTTTTCTGTACCCATATTCTAGCAAATAAAACTATCTCTATCTCTCTCTATCTCTCATTCTGAGTCAGGAGACCCGTGCTCAGTAGTACCTAAGCTGGTGATGGGTTTAGACTTGAGATGAAGATAATTTCTAGACCCGCGTGGTTGACCATAACCTAAACAACATTCTGAGAGACACATACTCAGTAATGCCCCAGCGATAGGTTAAAGATTATGATGAGTTTTCCCCATATATGTATTTACGACAACTTATACGCTGTAGTTAAGTATAGGTACACAAACTCCACATAGTGGTTAAGGTTATATACGCCACACCACAGTAATTAAGTTACACAATACAGCCACAGGCCGCAGACCATGGCCGCGCACCCACCCACCGCGGCGCTGACGTGGCCTACGATCTGTAATCTGCATACATTGCAGACCCTGCATAGATAACTATGTATGCAATTACAGTAGGCACAAATGCAAACCAATCTATACCTATAGTTCGCGCACGAGTTGAATGCAGAGCAAATGTATGGTGACACATATATTTACTCTGCATTCAACTCGCGCGCGAACTTATATATGTATATTTTTATATGATGCCTTACTCCTTGACTGGCTTATTGGCAGTTAGCATGATCAACTAAGGATGACGAGGTCTTGGATTTGAATCTCGGGTCAGGCCAACAGAAGTTTGGACAACAAATTCCCAGTATTTGGAGTTACGAAGTTGGTGGTGTTTCACCTCAGCGCCTCGAAGAACACATAAAGCCGTCGATCATCACCTGATCTCTATATAATTGTGTCGGTTTCGTGGTCCTATCAGACTGTCAGAGTTAGAGTACATCTGCGTTTGCGCACACATTTTGTGCACTACATCTTCTGCGCAGATGGCTGATCTCCGTGGAGATTGGCCGCCGCCGTGGTCAAAATTCGATCGGGTGGGCATTATTAAACTTATAATAATAATCACTTGATTATTTCTTCACCAATTCAACTAGATTTCCAACTCAGTAAAAACCAGTGGCATAACCGTTAACCTTACTTTTTACTCCACCTAATCTATTTCAATCTCGTTTCCTTGAAAACGAGCAAACTATTGAAACGCCTTTTCTTATAGTTCGCATTAATTTTAATTTACAATCTGTGCGATTCTTTACTGTTACGACTTCCTTTACAAGTTCTGTATGTATCACTGTGGTCTCTTATTCACTACACACGGAGCAAACTTCCATTACCACTTTAGTTCTTTTTTTCGCAAGCTGGGCTTGTGCTTGTTGACAATCATGCTTAGAGAAAGAAAGAAGAAAGCAGTGATATGGTCTAGGTTTGAACACCCTCACCTAGATGTTGACCGTCTTTTTAATAGCCATACAACCAACAACGAATATTTCAACCTCGTTAAAGCAGGTGAAAGTATGATCAAGGGCGAAAAAATTGTGTTCTTAATCTACAACGCCCATCAATTACACGTAGCCCAGTATAAGAAAAAGAAAGATATTTTATTTACATAAATATTTTGTGTTGACTACCAGAAGATTCACATTTTTTTTTGGTCACATTTCCCGAAGCCTTCAAAGTTCCTGGTAACCAGGATAAACTTTTAGGTGTAGCTGCTGGTCTGATCAGATCAAAGCATTGAACAAAATATCATTGATTGGCATTCAATTTGCAACCGCAATGCAAAAGGCCGAGGACCGAACATTCTGTTCGGTCCTAAAGCTAAAGGTCGGAGAGCTAAAGTTAACAGCTACAAGGCGCTAAAACGCACGACCTTTTGTAATGAACTACAAGAAATAATAAAATATTTAAACACAGGTTGGATTTCAAAGTTAGTCCCGTGTGTAGAGTCTCTCAGTCGTGACATCAAAGAACGTGGAACTGCCGAAGATAGCACTAAAGAAAGTCTGTTTCGAGGTTATAACTAATGTTTCCATGGAATCTAAATCAAGTTTATTTTTTCCGTTCTATAATCGGACGTTTACGGTTTAACTTTTGTAAACTAAAGACGTTGAAAATAAATACATCGGTATTGGGAAGTTTCTCGAACAGTTCAATTACGTTTTATTTTATGTAACGTACGATTACCGGTATCTTATATATTAGGTACATGAATAATTTGAAGTTTTCCTTACGATGATGAATGATGATGCATATTACAAAATAACAGTATTATCGTAAAAGCTGAATTAGTTACTTCCTCGGAATCGAAGTTTCTAAAATCATTTCGAATGAAAGGAATGATAAACAGTGTTACTTAATGAAAAAACTAATTTTGTCATTAACACTGTTAGCTAATTGCAATGAATGTAAAATGCTTCATTTATAATTATTATTGATCAAGACATCGATCTTATCAGAATCACCAATAATATCTTAGACCAGTCTAATTAAATAATTAATAATGCAAAAGAAAACGTGAATCCAACTAAAAAAAGTGTGTTAAGCCAATAAGTAACCAAAATCGCAATCAAACGACCTAAAACGTAAATTAATGTAGTAGGTACTTAATTTAGAGAACGATATCGCTAGTCAAGGCTCTCAATTGATTGCTATAACAACAACTCAACTATGAATAGATGAAGTTATTACAAAAAGAATGATGTCAATAAATAATAGAGTACCGAATGACATTGTTCATAAAGAGGCCTTTACTATGCAACCGAACGTCAGCCCTCCACAAGTAACAAGCGTACACGAACAAAACAGGACCTAGTGAATAAACCCGCTTGCAGTGAAATGCAGTCTGTTTCACTCATTTCTCGGAACACTCGTCTGAACAAAAATAAATACAACACTTTCCCATCCACGGCTGAAGTACTACGCCACTCAACGCGACACAATCCTCGAGGGAAATTATATTCTAATATTTTAAACGTAAGGTTGAATATAGATTGTGATGGATGCAGAGTTAGGTCGTTGTTCATTCGCCGATGCGTCACATAGAATGGCGGAGCGGGTCATCGTGCTAAGCTGCTGTATATAGGTATAGCTATAGTTGTATTGTAGTAATGGTTGTACACTGTTGCCAGCCAGTCGCTCGCGAAGGTCACTCACTCTACACGATATCTATAACTGGTTCTGTATAGGCTACGGTATTTGTAGGTGGGATTCGCTTGAAAAGTTTCATTTTGTTTCGTGCTGCGTAACAGCGTAACTAACTTTTACCATGGTTCGGAAATCGAATGGAATATTTGTTTTATATTTACGTTCTCTTGGAGTGACGTCAATCGAGTTTATACATAATAGGTGCGCCTATATTTAAACAAAGATAGTGTTTGATAGCAATGTATAGATAAAAGTGTAAACATCTGCTTTATCAATAATTATGTGCGTAGCTGGGTCTGATGTTTTCTACGCATGATGTAATTTAAGTCTTTGTAAAAAAAACTACTATGATCAAAAGCCATCTTTAATCTTTATTAAAGATGGCTTTTGATCATAGTAGTTTTTTTTTACAATTCACTATTTGGTCATGAATCACGATATTATGAACATACGTATTACGTACTAACTACTAGTAGGTACTGTAAAAATAAAAAAAGAGTAGAACGTTGTTGAGAGGATTCCTGGATTATTTATTTTAATAGGTACTAGGCACGATACATAAGCCCATATAAGCGAACCAAGGCAAAGCCGTGGATCGTGATTCGTGATAGAGCTCTAACATACATATTTATATCTCATTTTCCAGTGATATGACGAATCAACATGTCATATAAAGTTAATAGTTTATTTTCCCTTTTATAAAACAAAATATAAGCGTCATATGCAGCTTTGCTCATGTAAAGTTCGATTTTCATATTTCCAAAGCCCTATTTTAACCCCTTAGGGATTGGAATTTCAAAAATCCTTTCTTAACGGATGCCTGCGTCATAATAGCTTTTTATGCCAAATTTCAGCCCGATCCGTCCAGTGGTTTGAGCTGTGCGTTGATAGATCAGTCAGTCAGTCACCTTTTCCTTCCATATGTTTCCACAAAAAGCCATATTTGTGGCTTACTTTATACCTGATTACTTTAATTTTCGAAACTGAAATGTATTTCTGATCTCTGTATCATTCTTTTATACCATCCAGAGACGAACACATGGTGTTTTTTAAAATATAAAATAATAATCGGAGAAAAAAATCGGAGAGTTTGATACATAATAAAAAAACATAACTCGCGGAGTTCGTATACCTATAGTCACAGATGAAAAGCCTTTAATTTCTGTATTACCTTACTTAACTAACCAAAAGTCAAAACTGAACACTAACCCTGGAATTCATAAACGTTGGGTAACCAGTCTCTGGCAAAATGCCGTTCACGATTCGCGTAGGACTTGAATGTAGAATCAACCTTTGTTGCAATTCATAAACGTTCGCCAGACAATCTCCTAGCTGAATGGAGAAGAAATAGAGATGTACAGAATATTGTCTATTGATTGACATGTTATCTGTGGAAATTCTCTATGGATGTCACTTTGACGCACTGAGTCACTCAAGTGAACGTCAATGTTTGTTTACAAACAAACATTGACGCGGTTTTCAATTTCCAATGGTTTCCAATTTTAGGGAATAATAGAAAGCAAAGACCGAAGCGAATTCGAAATTTACGTGGTAAAACGCTGACGAATAATACCACTTTGATAGCGGTGATGCACAACTTCATGATTTGTATATCCTGCATAAAGTCAGAGACGGCCAAGGCTGACGGTACATCCTGGGCACGTATAAGAATCGCTCTGGAGCACCTTTGCAAAAATATCGCGAAGATATGTTTGTTCGCAGATAACAAAAGTGCAGCTTACTCTCCATAAACTGAAGTCCAGTAGAACTACTTCAGCTCTTACGAGTACGTTCTAAACTGTTCCGGCATGGTGCAAAGATGTGTTCATCAGTGCAGACTTTTGGCCTGAGGGCATAGTATACCGTCGTTACAGGGAAGCGAGAACAAGAATTCCTTCTGCTTCATAAGACTATAATATACTTATTTTTAGAATTGTATTTATAGTATTTTATGAATTATATTGTATTGTGTTATAATTATGATTAAATATTGTTGCCTGATTTAAATAAATAATTCAATGTTAAGATCAAAGTTATCATGTTCTTGCTTAGTCACTGACTTCAGTGACTAAGCAAGAACATGATAACTTTGATCTTAACATTGAATTATTTGGTATCCTATTACTAGGAAGCAAATTTCGAATCTATCAAACCTGTATTGGTAGTTGCTCTCATACTTTCTTCAACATATTATGATAATCTGCAAATAGCTGAAGAGATTTTCTTGAATCATTGCTAAGAACACTTTCGATCAAGTCCTCTAAACCAAAAAAATAAATCAAAATCGGTTCATCCGTTTGGGAGCTATGCTGCCGCAGACAAATACACAGATGCACAAACACACACACCCTCTTTTAGCGTCGGTAAGTAGTCAAGACTGAAAGACCATGAAGGTACTTATAGAGCTAGTTTTATGGCATTTATACATGGCTTTATATAAAAATTCTATTTTTATTTATGAATGAATAAGTACAGAAAACTACAAAATGTTATAATCCATTTAATATTATTTTAACAATTAATACCAGGCTGAAGAAGGACATCATTCATATTTTTGACTGCTATTATGATTCTTGTATTGCTAGCCACTTCCTTTTCGCCTCAAGAAATGCACATATCATATGAGGTCATCCAACCAAATGAATTAATCCACGACCTTTATTCTAACTTCTTCACACAAGATCTTGGCTCAAACTGAGGATAGTAGAACAACGTATGTTCTGGAATTGCCTTTAGGTACTGTGTAGTATATACATTAACTGTAGTTCCTTTATTTTGCGCTCGATATTATGTATTATTCGTCAACATCCTATGTCCTATGAGATAAGTACAGAGTCATTATAAAAATTTTCTTCTTTCTTGTTTACCTAGTTCTGTATACCATCAATTAGCCTTTGCGTCTACTAGCCTTGCATCTTTATGTAGGCTGGCCGATTGTGGTATCTTTCAAGAGTCCGTCCTCATGCGGCACTTCTTTCTTCTGGCAATAATTCATAGCCATCGTTTCAATCCCTCCCCGGCCCACTATTAAATACTGAGCGCGTGCCTCTTCTTAGAACGAGAAGGGTAACTTCCGGAAATACCCGTCTGTATCAGGACAGCATAAATCGTCGTAGTTTTATATGCACTGGCTGTAATTAGCGATTTCATCATCAATGTAAAGCCATCATTCGCTTTACACTACACTTTGGATAATTGGTGGATTTATTGGTTTTACCACAAGTACAAACTTAGAAGAACATGTTGTATATGACTCAAATCACATTTTTTCTTCGATTTTTTATTAAAAATCAAGATTTATTACGCACAAATAGCCCACAAAATACAAAAATAAAGCTATGTCAAACTCATGTCATAGCAAAAGCCTCGTTTGATTGTGTCTGATTCGCGGAAATCGGCGAATCAGTATTCAGCCGCTGTTAGCGACCGCATGGAGAGTCTCTTTCGACTATGAAATGCAAAAGAGAGTCTCTTTCGACTATGAAATGCAAAAAGCTTGAATTCGATACATAGCGCTTGAAACGTCTCGGAAAAGAGCCGTTCAGTCGATTATGAATTCCACTTTTTATGTACATATTATGTAATTTCATTTTCAAAACTGAAATAATCGGAATAACTAAGCAAAACTAGGCTAATAAAGCTAAAGTTAAACTGGCAATAAAAGTATAGAATATGCATCTCTATCTAAGCTATACTTTCTATTCCGAGCTGAAATTTCACGCTAATGAAGCCATACCAACAGTGAACAAATACCTACTACAATGTGAAAAGCGACGGAAATTAGCACTGATCCGCTTGTCACCTAGATAATAGCCTGGCTGAACCTCGAAGAGCTGTATTGATAAGTTTTCATGTTGTAAGTATTGACTTAGGTACTCTAAGCTAAGACTCATCACTCAACTGTTGCGGTCTTCTTTGAATAACTTAAATATTTATAATATAATTAGATAAGTAAATATTATTATTTCTACAAGCTTTATTAAGCTTCGGTTTCCTAAGAAAGCGCCGCCACATTGCGGCCTACGAATAACATTGAAATTGTCAATCGCACGAAAATCAAAACATGCGCAAACAAAATTCGCCCGGTGATAATCCACAGTGCGCGTTTGCCTTCAGAGCATTGGCAAGATAACAAAAGGCAAAAACTAATAAAACCACTAGTTTTTGTTACAAGAATAATAATTCTTTCCAAAAACCGACTTCCAAAGCCACTGTAAAGTAAAAAATAATTTTGATTTCTACACACTATGTTAAAGTCGGGCGCGTATTACACAGATGGGCAAAGTTGAACTGACTTCAACATAGTGTGTAGAAATCAAAATTATTTTTTACTTTAGAGTGGCTTTGGAAGTCGGTTTTTTGGAAAGAATTTTTATTTTTAACTTTTTAGTGTAGTTACTTCTCTAAATCCCCACGGCTTAGGAGTGCAGTACCCTGCAGCATCAGAGTTGAGGAGTTGGGACTTGGGTTTAAGTATGAATTCACCATAAAAAAATCCTAAATCGCTATTTTTAAGGAGTTCTGTACCCTGCAGCATCAGGGTTCAGGAGTTCGGACTCAGAGTTGAATCGTAAACACGTGACTTGATACCTACTACATATATATATGAATTCACCGTCAAAATTTCCGAACTCCCTAGTTTTGAGGATTTCATGTAGTACGGTACACCTACAGCATCAATATTGAGGATTTGGAGTCAGAATTTTTTATGGGACCACCTCACGAGTTTCCTCTAACCACTGAAAAAAAATAATTTCAAATCGGTTTAGAAACCACGGAGATATGCACCGAAATACATTTAAAAAAAAAAACATACGCGCCGAATTGAGAACCTCCTCCTTTTTTGGAAGTCGGTTAAAAACATTGTTGTTGAGAAGAAAATTTCTTGAATTCAGGTAAATAAGTTTGTTTATGTTTATGTTTTATTTTTAAGTTACTGGTACAGAATATATAAATAAATAAATGCGCTCAAAGCTTTATTTTCAGTAACAACAAGCCTCAATTATTCGTTAGCCTTTTTTATAAGTAAGTCAAAAATCTAAAGATCTATCTAATTAATCAGAAGTGAAATCTAATATGCGAAAGTGTTGCGAAAGTGTTTTCAGGGCCCCATCTGCTTTGAACAGAGTTTGCATTCGCGCGAAGGACATAGGCTATTTTTTATCCTGGATAATCATAAAGTTCCCGCGGGATTGCACAAACCATCAAACAAACGCACAACCTCTTAGGGCAAACACATATACCGTCTCCGTTCCGTCGTGGGTAAAAAATAACTAGGAAAATGTACCTACCTAGCTACCTACTTTTGTGACAGAGCTCTATGAGTATTTTATTGCACTTGCTAATTGACCCATTCCCATTTGGCATGAGGTATCTACTATCTAGTAATAATGTCGATGTATTTCTGTCCGTGTACGCGGAATCTGGGGCAGGATGAATGAACTGTGAACTGCTTCCTCGGGAATTGGGAAATGTATGCCAGCTGTAACGTAACATACAATTTCGGAACGTTATGGCAAAAAAATTTGCTTGAATTCGAATTAGCCTTAATGTTAGCGACCTCCTATTCAGACAGTACGCCGTACGAGGTTCCATTTCTAACTTCGAATAACAACTTTTCGGAGTTACTTACGTGCTTTTACCTAATTTGCTGTTGAAGAAAAATATCGCAAGGAAACCAGCATGACAAAGAGTTCTCCATATGTTGTCAAAAGGTGTGGGAATGTGCGCCAAACCGCACTTGGCCAGAGCGATGGACAATGGCCTGAACTCTAGTTGTACGAGAGGAGACCCGACATTGTGGGTTACTTATACATACCGTATACATAAATTATTACATTTTTATCTATACTAATATTATAAATGCGAAAGTTTGGATGGATGGATGGATGTTTGTTACTCAATCACGCCCCAACGGCTGAACGGATCTGGATGAAATTTGGCACAGAGATAGATTATAGTCTGGAATAACACATCTACTTTTTATCCCGGAAAATTAAACAGTTCCCGCGGGAACCAAAAAACCTCAATTCACGCGGACGAAGTCGCGGGCATTAGCTAGTAATATATATTATGTTAGTAGTAGTACCTACCTATATTAAAATAATCGTAAGTAGATTGATAAATTCAAAAACTTTTAAAGTTATTGAATTTACTTTAAAAGTTATGGTAACTGACTTTTTTAATAACATAAAAAAATTGTTTCATAATCAAATCTCTGCAAAACAATATTATATTATGCTTAATTAAAGCCAATGAAAGCGTAATATAGTAAATCTAATGAATAATTAATTTAATAATATGGCCGGTGCTATGCTTTAGAAATTATAATTAGCACTTGAATTTTAATTAAGATGAAACTATTTGCAATAACGTTTCGCAAACTAATAATAAAATAAATAAACATAAACTCATGAATGGCTCTTTTATGCCAACTTTAATACAATCTGTATTGCGAAAACATAATAAAAACAAAATGAACTACTGCACCATGAGACTACCAATGTTTATCGTTCAGGATACGAAGATCTTTATCAAATTAAAGAAGAAATAAATTTTGATTTAATTTGATGAAAGTGAGACGTCAGGTGATCAATGTTACCTTTGTAACTTTTCAAAATTGCGTGGTACCTAGGTCGGGACGGGGGACACATAAATGAACAAAAAAATCACGAATAACATAGGCAAATATTCTTGTTAAAAAATTACGATCAGATACACTTATATGTATAATATATTATTATATAATATTAGTATCGTGGATAATATACTAGAGAGACTTGAACCTTAGATAAGAGTTCATTCAAAGCTCAAACTCCCGTATGTAATATAATACCTATCAGATCATGTGGGTTCATTATGTTAATAGTCTTATAGACTCTTACACGAGTATGTATACGCTATACCGCTATAGTCTGTCTATTCGATACTTTAGGAGCTAGGACATTAAAGATACGTAGTTAGACTTAAGACTGTATTAAGAGCCCGTATCTAATATTAGGGTATTTAGTTATTTTACTTTATATGCTTTTTTCTATATATGTATACTCCAAATACAATAATTTAGTTTCTTTTAACTAACTTAATTATGCCCATCGCCGCCGGCTCACTACTAAGCACGAGTCTCCTCTCAGAATGAGAAGGGTAAGGCCATATAGTCCACCGCGCTGGTCAAGTACGGATTGGTACACTTCAGAACATAATGAAGAACTCTCTGGCGTGCAAGTTTTCTCACGATGTTTTCCTTGTGATATAACATATTTAAAGCAAGTGATATTTAATAACTAACTCTGAAATGTTTTAAAGGTAAGTAAGTAGTGCGTACTCTGGTGGATCGGACCCCTCGACCAAACGAATAGGAAACCCGGCTTTACATTAAAATATCATCTAAACCGCTGCAATGAGGCAATGTGCCCAGAACGCTGGCTGCGTTACCCCTAATTGCCAAACTTATAATATGTTGGCCGAGGTTACTGCCAGCCCTCCGGTCACCTGTGGACTCTGTGAGAAGAGAGGATAGATCCTTAAAAAAGGATCTAGCATCTTCAACCCACGACCCCAGGGTTTCAACACCAAAAGGCACAAAAATGAAATTTTCTATATGATCAAATTAATATATTTCAGGCAGGTCAGACATCAGGCAAGTATAGTAGCAGGCGGGCTGTAGTGGGTATATCTGGTGCATTCCACTCTGATCCAATTGTTTCGCTTCGTTGTAATCGGATTGTTTGGTTTAGCACTGGTCATCTGTTATTAGATTACTCGTTTGTTTATTCCACATCCCACCCAATGCTGTTAGACGATCTACTTACATTACAGGCTTTTATTTAACTTGTTATGACTGTGCGTTTGTTTAAATTGAAAGTTGCAACTGAATTTTAAAACAGTTATCCCCTATCGATTGAGCTGAAATATTGTATACACGTTTAGTTTGGATGATGCATGGTTAGGCTCATTCTAAATTCAATATAGTGGACACCCAAAGATGGCATACTAGTTTGCACCCCCATTATGCGGGTATCCATTAAAAGAGTTTGCTGATACGAAAAATAAAATGACGTTACACTAAATTCAATATGGCGGACCATAAAAGCTTGTTTTTAAAAAAGGTTTTAGAGACCGGCCGCTAGAGAGTTAACTGTATTTACGAGTACATGTAATTTTTGAGAGCCTTTACAAAGCGTATTTTTCGACAACAGTCAACAAGGCGACATTTAAAGATTTTACTGTGAAAAAAATCGATAGAGTATGTCAAAGAATGAAATGGATGCTGTAAAGAAACCTATCCTCTGAAATGAAGAGCTACAATTTGGTCACTTAATTAACTAATGCCCTAAGAATGATCAACGTAACGTAACTAACTAACTACGTACCAAGTTACCAACTCATGTAGTCACGTACGTACATTTCTTGTTCGCATATCATTAGTTTCTATCTTTAGCCCGTACTGCATAAATTTGCACTTTCAAAAACAAACAAAGCGAACATTGAAAAGTAGAATAAACACAAATGGAACAACTAACGCATACATTCCGAGTAGGTGAAACAAATAGAGTAGACGTAGGTATATAATTAGGTGAAGACAAACAGTTGTATCAGCGGGCGCTGATAGAGTCGAGCTACTTGTATTTAAACTGCCAGTCAAGTCGAGAGAACTTGTACAGTATGCAAAAGGAAACAGCACATCCTATCGATACAGAGCCCAAAACAATTTTATTTTGAATTTTTGTCTGTCTATCTTTCCACCTGTCTGTTAGTCGACAGACTTAGTTCTGCTGCATAATATGCGAATAAAAAGATTCGACAGTTGACTGATGTAGAAACTATATTTTGGTTACTTTCACAAATTTTACGCTGCTGCTATACCTATTCATTCTGTTTTCGTGCTGCAGAAAAGGGCTGTTCGCGCCATATACAATATGGGACCAAGAGAGTCCCTAAGAACTACTTAAATTTAAAGAACTAAAAAATTATGACAGTCCACAACCAATACATATTTGAAAATTTTGCTTCAGTCTTCACTCTCCATGCAATCTATCTAGAAATGAGCCCGCCCGTGCGAAGCCGGGGCGAGTCACTTCTTTATTTACATAAATTCTATCTACTGACACTGTGACATACAGCCGCGCATTCGTCATGGACAATTAATCAGCCTGTCCCGTCCGTCCGTCCGTCCGTCTAAATTTAAATTTGTTATTTTCGTGTCTACGTGTGATTTAAACTCGTAGTGTGTGCGTGTATTCGATGTTTTTTCTGTGTGTATGGGGTTAGTATCCAAATACCAATTCTATAAAAAAACGAGCATGTCGCTGTTCGCGAGCATGTCGGTGACGCGAATCCACAAGTTTACACCCTACCAAAAAGTGCTCAACGCGGCTAAAGAAGTTTTCACTTCAAAAACCGTTGATATGATTAGTTATATCCACGAAAACGGGCCGCACTATTTTTCGTCTCATTAGGAAACTTGCTCTACTTGAGCATTTTGTTTTCATAAAGTAGTGTGCTTTATAGTCAATATTGTGTACTTGGGGCCCTTAGGGGTATGGGTTTTGTACATCTCCCATACCCCTAACAGGATAGCCTGCTACCATCTTAGACTGCATTATCCCTTACCACAGGCACAGAATATAAGACAATAGCACTAATGTACCACAGGTGAGATCGCAGTCAAGGGCTTAATTATTGTACTTGTGCTGATTGGATAATAAAAAATAATCGCATGTAGTACCTACTACCTACGTAGTATTATTACGTAGCAAGTAGCAACCTACCGCGTAAGTACTAAGTACCTATTTAGGTAAACAAATACCACAAACTAATTAGTTTCCGTGGTCCGTCCGTCTTAAGTCTAATTCCACAGAGACAGTTGGGCAAATCGCTATAATCCTAGGTTTCTAGGTCTCCTGCTTCGTTAATCTAGGTGTCCTAATTCTAATGCGATTCTAACTGGATCATAAGATTAGTAAGACACGGACTTTTTGAGTTCGATAATTATTAATTAGTAATTTGTTTCGATCTAAGTGTCCAGGATCAATTCAAAACAGATACTAATAAGTAATATTATATTATAAATGCGAAACTTTGGATGTATGGATGTATGTTTGTTACTCAATCACGCTCCAACGGATGAACGGATCTGGATGAAATTTGGCACAGGGATAGATTATAGTCTGGAATAGCACATAGGCTACTTTTTATCCCGGAAAATTAAAGAGTTCCCGCGGGAACCGAAAAACCTAAATCCACGCGGACGAAGTCGCGGGCATCAGCTAGTAAGTAATAACTAGCTACTACTAGCTACTAATAAGTAGCTAGCTGCCCGCGACTTCGTTCGCGTGGTTTAAGCATTTTTAATTCCTGCGGTATTTTTTTAATTTTCCGGTATAAAAAGTAGCCTATGACATTCTCCAGGTCTTCAACCAAATCCAAACAAAAAATCACATAGATCCGTAGCTCTGTTGCGGAGTGATTAAAGGGCAAACCAACAAACAAACACATTTTCGCATCTATACTTATAATAAAACTGTAACAGGTCCAATTCTGTACATTGAAGATATTTTGAAAATTTTTTTTGGAGGGCACTCATTATTCGATATTGAAGCCAAATCTGTAATTTTTTTCATTTTTGTCTGTCTGTCTGTCTGTCTGTCTGTCTGTCTGTCTGTCTGTCTGTCTGTCTGTATCTTGGCCGCGCATCACGCCGAAACTACTGAATGAATTCAAACGAAACTTGGCACGATTTGAGCCTATACTACGAGGTAGGACATAGGATACTTTTTATCCCGAAATTCTACCCCTGAAGGGGTGAAATAGGGGTTGAAAGTTTGTATGAAAGTCCTTAATTTCTCAAGTTATAGCCATGAAACTTGATATATGAGCTGCGGGTTGAAAATGGAGACATACGTGTTTCACAGTTTTTGAAAATTCGACCCCCAAAAGGGTGAAATAGGGGATGAAAGTTGGTATGAAAGTCCTTCGTTTCTCAAGATGTTTTACAAGTTATATCAACGGAACTTTTTATTTTGGCTTACGGTAAAAAATAAAGAAGTACGTGTGTCACAGTTTTTCAAAATTCCACCCCTAAGGGGGTGAAATAGGGGCTGAAAGTTTGTATGAAAGTCCGTCATTTCTCAAGTTATATCGATTAAACTTGGTATACAAGCTACTGGTTGAAAATGAAGAAATAAGTGTTTCACAGTTTTTGTAAATTTTACCCCCGAAGGGGTGAAATAGGGGTTGAAAGTTTGTTTGAAAGTCCTTAATTTCTCAAGTTATATCCATGAAACTTGGTATATGAGCAGCTGGTTAGAAATGAAAACATACGTGTTTCACAATTTTTCAAAATTCCACCCCCAAAGGGGTGAAATAGAGGTTGAAAGTTTGTATAAAAGTCCGTCATTTCTCAAGTTATTTCGATGAAACTTGGTACATCCACGCGGACGAAGTCGCGGGCATCAGCTAGTTTATAATATTCGTATGATGTGACGGCAGCGTTCTAAAGATATAATGAGATACATTAGTATGTTAAATTATTCCGCAGCGGAAATAACTAACTGCGCAGCATCTTGCCTATTTACAAAGTATTATGTAAATCTTTGTAGATAACATTCAGGTGATGTTAGCATGCTACAATGTGGCTAATTCCGTTGAACACTATCTCTAAAGTAAGTGAACTAAAATCGCAGGTCAAAATGTTGCAATTCGCTGTATTTATAATCTCCATTCCGAACCGGTAGTAGAGTCTTGTATGTTTAACTCATAAGTGTTCCTACGTGTAATAAATCATTTCATTTCATTAACTTATAGGTAACTAGATGATTCCCGCGACTTCATCCGCGTGGACTAAGTTTTTTCGATTCCCGCGGGAACTCCTTAATTTTCCGGGATAAAAACTACCTCTATACCAAATTTCAGCAAAATCGGTTGAAAAGATGGGCCGGGAAAGCGTAGCAGACAGACAGACAGACAGACAGACAGACAGACAGACAGACACACTTTCGCATTTATAATATTAGTATGTATGTATTTTACAGGATAATTTAATAGTATATTTGGTAATATTATGTACTATCCACTACAGCCCATTAACGTCCCGCTGCTGGGCACAGGCCTCTACTCTCATAGGAGAGAAGGAATTAGAGCTAAGACCCACCACGCAGCTCCAATGCGGGTTGGTGGGCTTAGTAATTAGTATGAACCATTGTAATAATTGGTTACAAATTATAATGAATAGGAATCCCTTTCTTTCTGCGGAAAAGAGTAAAGATAGCTTATAATATACAGATTTCAGATCTATCATTTTATTTTAGTTTAAAGATCGTGTACAGCAGTAGCGCTCGCTCGCACGAACAGCGTACGTGTCCAATTTTCAAACTTGATCTTGAAAAAGTCACGTCAAAAAATGTAAACATAGCAAGTAACACTTTTCGAGCGGGAGTTTGGTGCATTTTTTCATCGCGCCATGGCACCAATAACCCCATAAAGCTAAAACACGTGCGTCGCCCACACGCGGCGTCCTTGACTGCGCCCGCGCATGCCTCATGCACCAAGAAGTGGTGGGAAATGAACGTGAGGTAGTTAGTTGAAAAAAATGCCATGTTAGATGTGCTAAATTTCAAGTCAAGACAATTTCAAGACACATCTGCCCCCCGGTTGTGCAAGGAAATCAAAATCGTTTGTCAAACGGATAATTCGACCTATTTATGGAGTTCACAGATGCCTGCACGTCAAAAAGCATGTATGCATTGCAGTCCTTAACCAGTTCAAGTAATACGTTTTAAGCTGTCAAATGATTACGATTTGCTTAGACAATTGGGCCTCTGTTAAAAGCCGTGATAGGCGATAGCCTAGTGGTTTGGACGTTCGGCCTCCTGTTTGGCGATCCTCGACCAATGAAGACGTCTTATTTATTTTAAACATGAAATTAATAAATACTGCGTAATTTCATGGTTTAAAATTTTAATATACACCAACTTTGCATGTGAGGCGCATTTATTTTAAGATCAGATAAACTTTAGAATTCCTCCACCAGCTCTCAGCCTAGCCCGCCTGTCGACGACGCCACGTATTGCTCTACTATTTCTGACGCGGACTCCTGCCGGACCTGCGTTCTTCTATTTTTAGTTTTTTTTTTACTGACGCACTTTGCTCAGTGCAATTTGTCGGAATGGCTTCTTTTCGTTTTTTTAGGAAAGATAAATTGGTAAGGATTCATGTCCAAAATTGTATGTGAACTGTGAAGTAGGTGTGAAAAGGGTACGTACTACGTACCTACCTACGTACTATGCGGAGAGATTCCCAGTTTTCTTTTCACTCAAGAACTTATGTTATTTTTTCAAGGGCACCCCTGATTATCGGAATGATTTTCTTGGATCTTGGTATTTCCTAACAAACTGAATATCAATCTACTTTGTATAGCTACTTCAATTTTATACTGAATGTCAGTTACGATGAGAAAAATATCTAAGATCAAGAAATGACTGCATGAGAAAATTTAATTTTCAAGAAGTTTTTAATTTAATAACTAATTACTTACCTAGGTACATAAGAAAATGTTTTATTTTCCAGACTTCAATACATTTAGGTGCAAAGGCAAACTAGGAAAGTTCTGTAACAAGGCCCTATCACATGTTACAATGCTGGTTTACATTTAAATAATATGTAATAATATTACTGTTTACTTATTTACTTTATTTACACTTTCCACGATATCCGAATAAATTAATAAATTGGAATTATTTACTTCACTCTATAATAATTATGAATCAGGTTTAATTAGAATGTTAGTGGTCTTTCGGAATATTTTATTTGCATTAACGAATTGCATTAACTTTCTATTATGTATGCAGTTTTTTAACATTATTTATTACCTTAGTCACTATCATAGACTAATAGTAGATTAGTAGCCAAGGGCTGTAAGGCATCAATTGCAGCCCGAGATATTTAGGCGCACGAGCACAGCGAGGGCGCCTATAGTTCGAGGGTGCAATTGATGCTTACACCCGAGCTTACTACTCTGCTTTACATCTCGATTGTGAGGTCAGTAGGTCCTTATTACCCCCAAATGGAGCTTGAAGGTGACCAATTAGCGCTCCAGGGTAATAATGTAGCTAGAAAAGCCCTAGGGCGGTAAGTAATTAAAAAAAAAACTCTTCACTCTTTCAAAAAGTTCGCGTACATCTAACCATCATACTTTTTTTAATTACTTACCGCCCGAGGGCTTTTCTAGCTACATTATTACCCTAGAGCGCTAATTGGTCACCTACAAGCTCCATTTGGGGGTAATAAGGACCTACTTACCGAATATGAGAGATGTAAAGAATATTTATAGTCCGACAAACTTATATCTCACCCGGTGACAGCTTCGCTAGTATACCTATAAGAAAAGTAAAATAATAAAAACCAAAACTAAACAGGCATAATTTGTTCCAATTTTGGCCACCGGTTCAGATAAGTTTTTGGGACTATAATCTATATAGTAAGTAAGGCACTGCCTCGTTGGTCTAGCGGTTGGCATGTTCGACTGCGGCCGACGAGGTCCCGGGTTCGAGCCCCAGGTCGGGCCATAATTATTGAGTATTGGGTTTTTCTGACTAGAAATTCTCAGTACTAGCCCGGAGTTAGGAAGTTGGCGGTGTTTCACCCCCGTGCCTCGGAGAGCACGTTAAGCCGTCGTCAGTCCCGGTTATTATCACTAACATGATAATAGTCGTTAAAGCCCATCAGGCACCAACCCGCATTGGAGCAGCGTGGTGGGTCTAAGCTCTAATTGCCTCTCTCCTATGAGAGTGGAGGCCTGCAGTGCCCAGCAGTGGGTAGTAATGGTGGGTGGATAGTAAGGCGCAGTTTACCAAGTAGTGACAGTTATATTTAGGTACACTACTATGGTTGTCAGTGGCAGCCGGCAGGTGTGGCGCGCCGTCTCAAACGGCCGCCGCGCGGTGACTCACCGGACACGGCTGTTTGTTTGTCCCTGTGCGGTGTTGGCGGTGAATGTTTAGTTATTCTCTTTTCCTTTCGATTTAAATAGATGACTATCTAACTAGAAGTAAAACTAGCCATACAAGCTTTTTGACGACCTCCGTGGCGCAGTGTGCAGCGCTGTTGTCTTAACGTGCGGACTGGGGAGGTCCCGGGTTCGATCCCCGGCAGGGTCAATTTGGGAATTTATAATTTCTGAATTTTCCCTGGTCTGGCCTGGTAGGAGGCTTCGGCTTCGGCTAGTTACCACGCTACTGGCAAAGACGTGCCGCCAAGAGATTTAGCGTTCCGGCTACTATTACCTATTCTGTGGTTCCGGTACGATGCTGTGTAGAAACTGAATAGGGGTATGGGTTTACTATAACTGCCATGCCCCTAACAGGTTAGCCCGCTACCATCTCAGACCATCATCATCACTTACCATCAGGCGAGATCGCAGTCAAGGGCTAACTTGTAGTAGATAAAAACCAAAAAGAAAGCTAGCCCTTGACTGCGATCTTACCTGGTGGTACGTGGTAAAAAAAAAAATACAGGCACGCTGAATTGAGAACCTCCTACTTTTTTTGGAAGTCTGCTAAAAAGTTAAAGCCATTCGAGGTGACTCTGTCCAGTTATGAGCTGCCAACGACGTCCCCAAACACGTCCATAACGGTCCCGACGACCAAATTACGACCGACAATGCTCCCTGTATGGTAGGGTCACACACAAACACCAACCAAGCACAGCGTCTTCGCCGACGAAGACCAGGATCTCGAAATCTTACGTCACCCGGACGTGGATTCAAGTTTCAACCCACGGCCTCGGGGGCGTACGAAATACGGAATAGTCTAACTCTAGTCCAACCGTGGACCTCCCATTCGTCCCAACGTCATCCTAAGTAGTGGTCCGAGCTTCATAGGAGGCGCCCTTAGAAAGACGTTGCCCCTCCGATGTCTTCGAGCCCTAGGGCGATGCTGCAGCGGCCAGTAGGGCCTACGCAGCATTGACTTACCAATACCTTAGACGCACCATCGAAACGCAAAAAACGGCACGGTCAAATTGTGCACAAATAGAATAATTGTGAACAATTTTCGCCTCAGTCGCGCATCAGTACACTAGGCGACAAAATGTCGTATGTGTCGAATTGTTATTACAAAATTGAACCCTAAATATAAATCTCTATGGTTGGTTTTTGTGAACCGTTTGGTGTCTCAGTCTATATTATCTATAGCTGTGTTTGTATAAGAGATTGTAGACGCTTTTTGAGTATTAATTTATAGGTAATGTTGTATCCTTAGTTGGTAAATCGATGCTACGCAGCATATTCAACCCGAAAAAAAAGCGGCGCAGCGATTAGTTGACGCTTGTGGTGGGCAGTAAACAGAGCAAACATACCTACTACAAGCCTACTAAATTTAAGGAAAAAAATATGTACCTAGTACCTACCTATCTGTCTATGTAAAGGTACATGTTATTATTATTATAATTCCGTAGTAAACTAGTTATTTCCGTTTTCGTAATCGATGAATTACGTCGCCAGTCGCCACGAATCAATCAGACCGCGCCAGTCATCGAACCCGCAGACTTTGTACCTATTTGTCATGAGTAAAGTACGAACACGCACGTACTAAATACTAATAACATTGTGTACGGTCGTATCAATTAGTGGCTTCTTATTAATGTGCCACTTAGCGTAATTAGTTTAAAAGTGTACTAATCACTATCATCAACTTGTAATAAACAAAGTCCATCGAGTTAGTCTCTCTGTTAGCGCTAACTTCAGAAATTATTACATTTAAGTTATAACGATTTAGATAAGATTATCAACAGCATAGAATTGTAACGTAAAATTTTTCATAGGTAGATATGTATAATAATTATTCTACGGTAGACGAATTTTTAGAGATGTAGCAGGTAGCCAATTCCATACTAATAGTATTTACCTATTACAAATGCGAAATTGTGTCTGTCTGTCTCTCTAGTCTCTACTACGTTTTAACGGCCCATATTTTCAACTGATCTTGATGAAATTTGGTATAGGGTAGGTTACGTCTGGGGGAAGGACATCTAGGCTACTTTTTATACCGGAAAATTTAGGAGTTCCCGCAGGAATAAGTAAAGTTAATCCACGCTGACGAAGGCGCGGGCATCATGTCGTATTTGATAATAAACTATCGAAAGTCGGCTTGACTTGAGAACTTCTAGAAACACAAGTCTAGAAAGTCTAGAGAGTCAACAGTCTAGAAAGCTGTAATTTTGCACAGAGGGTTTCCTTTATTATGTATACCATAAATATCCCCAATTCCCCCAACATGTACCTAATTCCTAAATCATTAAAAATGGTGTTGGTAAAACACTAATATTTGTAGGAATCTTGTACGTAGAACTGTCATGATAAGTGATAGGTACCTAATCAAGTTTTAAAAACATTGTCTTTTGAATGTCACAGTAGGTTAGAATGTGAATCACGGACAAACAATTACGATTGTTTATACCTAATGGGTTGTTTGTTTGTTTGTTACGGACGCGACCAGACCACGCCAGATATGTACCCGATGTACCTACTTATAGCCAACATAATGCAATAACCAATTACTTACATCTGTACCTATAGATTTATATTACATACATAATATAGTATAGAGCTGTTGCATTGAGGTCACTCAACGGACATGCATTGCATACGTAGGTGTTAGGTCTTTGACCATTTTTATACTATGGGGTCATCCATAAAGTCATCCATAAGTCTCACAAATATGACCTACTGTGACAAGGACGGGGGAGGGGTCAAAAAATCACGACGAAATTAGTGTGAGACTACTTTATGGATGAACCCTAACTGTTAGGTAGTTATTTAAGTACGGACAACAGAAATGTCTATAAAGGAGCCTAGGAGGTACCTAACTTCTTTTACATCTCTCATATTCGGTAAGTAGGTCCTTATTACCCCCAAATGGAGCTTGTAGGTGACCAATTAGCGCTCTGGGGTAATAATGTAGCTAGAAAAGCCCTAGGGCGGTAAGTAATTAAAAAAAGTATGATGGTTAGATGTACGCGAACTTTTTGAAAGAGTGAAGAGTTTTTTTTTTAATTACTTACCGCCCTAGGGCTTTTCTAGCTACATTATTACTCTAGAGCGCTAATTATTGGTCACCTACAAGCTCCATTTGGGGGTAATAAGGACCTACTTTACCTCACAATCGAGATGTAAAGCAGAGTAGTTAGCTCGGGTGTAAGCATCAATTGCACCCTCGAACTATAGGCGCCCTCCCTGCGCTCGTGCGCCTAAATATCTCGGGCACAGAATAATATAATAGTACTAACGTACAGAAGTCTCACTCCTTTGATGTTGACTACTTGCCGACGTTTTAATAGCCTACATAATTATTATTAAAAAGATAAATCACGCACGCAAGCTAAATTAAACTTTATCGCCGCGCGCGAGTGTCCGTATTGCTTTGCATCTTTTCCCTTTCCTACGTCACGGACGACATTGCGAGCTTGTCTAGGGCTGTCAGCAAACAGTACAACAATACAGTAGGTTTTTCGAATTGGTAAGTAAGGTACCTACTCTGACTATGATCGACTGTGTTTACTGTGTGTCGCTACACAGTGAGTTCTTCACTACGCACGCAACTTGCAAGGTCATTCGTCGCGGCGAAGCAGTGCGGCGAAACATAATATTTCGCTCGGAGAGGTAGGTACACTTCGATCACGGAAATATATAAATATATATTCCGTGCCCTTACTCTAAATCGGCAAGGTGTAATAAGAATTAGGGAGTAAGGGCCTAACTAGGGCGAGCGTATTCCCTGCGACTCGTTTGTACTTCCTACAGCTCGTGCCTCGATTCAAAAAAATTACTTGAAAAGAGGCTCATTTAAGTTTGACATGAATTATACCTGTTCCGTGATAGAAGTACTATTGACTACTTATTATTGTATTGACTACTTGCTGACTTGCTTGCTAGCTTTAATAACCTAAATAATGATTATTAAATAGATAGAGATATTTTGTGTGCTCATTAAGCATCCTTCCACGCAACAATAATTGGACGTAGTTAAGCAGAAAGAACTCAACCCACAAAAAGTTAGTTTTGAGTTATCGAGGTTTAAAGTTTGGACGATAATTCCTGCAATGATATTGTATTTAGAATATTTTAAAATATTGTCACATATGGGCAAATATACTAGTTTTTTTGCGAGTAAAGGTATATTACGATAATATGCATATTTTTCGAGTTATTTTGAAAAATGTGGGTTTGAGTCCTTTTTGCTAAATTGGTTTTATCAATATTGAAGTGTTTTTTTTTAATTTCTCAGAAAGGAACCAAGTAACAAAAAAATGTGAAGAAACTGATATTTTATATAAAAATTATTTATTATTTTACAAAATACGTAGGTATCTATATAATATATAAAATTCAAAGTCCTGACTGACTTATATATCAACGCACAGCCTAAACCACGGGCCTAGAAACTTGAAATTTTGACAGTATGTTCCTTTTGTGACGTACGCACACCAAGAATGGATTTTTCAAAATTCCACCCCTAAGGGGGTGAAATTGGGTTGAGAGTTTGTATGAAAGTCCGTCATTTCTCAAGTTATATCCATGAAACTTGGTATATGAGCTAACGGTAAAAAATTCAGAAATAAATGTTTCAGTTTTTGAAAATTCTACTCCCGAAGGGATGAAATAGGTGAGGAAAGTTTGTAAAAAAGTATGTACTTAATTTTTCAAGATATTTCTCAAGTTATATCAACGAAACTTGGTATTTTGGCTTTCGATAAAAAATAAAGAATTACGTGTGTCACAAAGTTTCAAAATTCCACCCATAAGGGGGTGAAATAGGGGTTAAAATATTGTATGAAAATTCGTCATTTCTCAAGTTATATCCATGAAACTTGGTATATGAGCTACCGGTAAAAAATTAAGAAACACGTGTTTCACAGTTTTTTAAAATTCTACACCCGAAGGGGTGAAATAGGGGATGAAAGTTTGTACGAAAGTCCTTAATTTCTTAAGTTATAGCCATGAAACTTAGCATTTGGGCTTTCAGTGAGATATGCAGAAGTACGCGTTTCCCCATTTTTGAAAAATCAACCCCCAAAAAGGGTGAAATAGGGGATGAAAGTTTGTATAAAAGTTCTTCATTTCTCAAGATATTTCTAAAGTTATATCAACGAAACTTGGTATTTCGACTTTCGTTAAAATTTAAAGAAGTATGTATGTCACAGTTTTTCAAAATTCCACCCCAAAGGGGTAAAATAGGGATTGGAAGTTTGTATGAAAGTCCTTCATTTCTCAAGTTATATCAACAAAACTTAGTATTTTGGCGTATGATAATAAATAACGAAGTGCATATGTCACAGTTTTTCAAAATTTCACCCCCAATAGGGTAAAATAGGGGTAGAAAGTTTGTATGAAAGTCCTTCATTTCGCAAGTTATAGCCATGAAACTTAGCATTTGGGATTTCAGTAAGATATGCAGAAGTACCTGCGTGTTTCACCATTTTTGAAAATTCGTCCCCCAAAGGGGTGAAATAGGGGATGAAAGTTTGTGCGAAAATCCTTCATTTCTCAAGTTATAGCCATGAAACTTAGCATTTGGGCTTTCAGTGAGATATGCAGACGTTCGCGTTTCACCATTTTTGAAAATTCGATCCCCGAAGGGGTGAAATAAGGGATGAAAGTTTGTATATAAGTCCTTAATTTCTCAAGATATTTCTCAAGTTATATCAACGAAACTTGGTATTTGAGTTTTCGGTTAAATATGAAGAACTAGCTGATGCCCGCGACTTCGTCCGCGTGGATTGAGGTTTTTCGGTTCCCGTGGGAACTCTTTAATTTTCCGGGTTAAAAAGTAGCCTATGTGCTATTCCAGACTATAATCTATCTCTGTGCCAAATTTCATCCAAATCCGTTCAGCCGTTAGAGCGCGATTGAGTAACAAACATCCATCCATACATCCATACATCCATCCAAACTTTCGCATTTATAATATTAGTAGGTATAGATTACGTGCTTCACCATTTTTGAAAATTCTCAAGATGTTTTTCAAGTTATATTAAACTTGGTATTTTGGCTTTCAGTAAAAAATTAAGAAGTAGGTATAGTATGTCACAGTTTTTCAAAATTTTACCCCCATAGGATAAAAATAGGGGTTGAAACTTTGTATGATAGTGTGTAATTTTTCAAGATGTAGCCATGAAACTTTGCATTTGGAATTTCGGGTTGAAATAAAGAAATAAATAATTCACAGTTTTTGAAAATTTTATCCCCAAGGATGTTAAATAGAGAGTTTGTCCTTTAATCACGCCACAACAGAGCAACGAATCAACGTGATTTTTTGCATGAGTATAGTTGAGGACCTGGAGAGTGACATAGGCTACTTTTTATAGGAGTGCTTGTGGGGAAAAAAACTTAAACCACGCGGACGAAGTCGCGGGCATCTGCTAGTTGTAGCTAAATCCAAAATCGTCTTGTTCTGATTTACACACTGATCCACATTGCTTGAGTCGTTTTAGTTGAATAAAAAAATATACTAATTTCTATGAAGGTAATTTAACTGAAACGATTTACATCGTTTGGGTTGTTTTAGCTGAATGCAACATCGGCTTGTTTCTTCGTAAATCAGTTTAAACAGAAATGATCCACACAGTTTGAGCCGTTTTAGTTTAATGAAAAAATGTACTGGTTGAAATGACGGTAATTTAACTGAAACAATTCAAGTGTTTTGAGTCAATTCTGTTATATTAAATATAGACCACCTTCTTTCTAGTTGGATTTATTAAAAACGACCCAAGAAGTATGGGTTGTTACAGTGGTTTGTAAAAAAATACCCGTCTTTATGTGGGTTGGTTCTCATCATTAAAAAAACTAACTTATCGTTGTAGTATCACAGATCTTTTTTGCTGAGTGATAGAACCAACCGTTAGGACCTCTTTGGTATAAATAACTCATTTTTGACCAAAGTGTGGGTTGAGTCCTTTCTGCTTAACTACGTCCAATTATGGTTGCAGCGACTTTTTGCCATTATAATTCTAAAGATCGATAGACCATTATATATACATGAGTTTAAATGTCTACAACTATTTATCCTACAAATAATTAATATGCTAAACACTTAACTTAAACTATTAAACAAATATTTTCAAAAAACTATTTACGAAAACAGCGTTAAATTCACTAGCACGTCGCTCGCTTATGCTCCTTTCACACCTCCGCTGCGAAACTTCAGTTGCGAAACCGCTGTAGGAATTCCGCTGCGATAAAGTGTAGTTGTAGTTGCGGAACGGGCGTCGGAACCTGCTAGTCATCAGTCAGCCATCGGAGCGAAATGTCGTCGTTATCAGAGTCAGAGGAGGAGGAAATATTATTGTGGACTTTAACTTTGAAAAGGCGTAAATCTCGTAGAATTTGGGTGCACGAGATTAATGAAAAAAGGAAGAAATTAGGAGAAAACCTATTATGTAAAGAACTAGAGTCACATGAAGATCGTTTTTATACATATTTTAGAATGAGCCCAGGGAGTTTTGAAGATCTACATAATCTTTTGAAGCCACATATTACTAAACAAAATACAAGGTTTAGGGAAGCTATTTCTAGCAGAGAAAGATTAGCCTTAACTTTGAGGTAAGTAAATTATTTATTTATTTATTAATCATTAATACAAAAAAAATATTCGGCATGTTACTAACTCTACGATAAGTGAAACATGTTGATTTGTTCATGATCATTTTGATTTGAGGTTGTTAAATCAGTAGGTATAGCCGTATTGCCCTCTTGTGGAAGAATATAATAATTAGCATTGTCAGTAACTGTTGCGTCACTGATCATGGAGTAATTTCCTGGAGTAGCCGGAGAATGCGTGGTATCACTTAGAACAGAGTAGTTGAAACTACCCGTTGCAGTAGAGTTGCTGTTAGAAGTTACAGCCTCCAGATCACTTAATTCAGCCTCCATCAAAATTCGGGCGATATCAAATTTTGCTTTTATTTGTGTTCGATTTGATAGTTTTTTGAAAGTATCAGCGTATCCCAAAAATAATAAATCTACTCCATCACATTTTACATCAACTTTATCTTCACTTCTGTTGCGATCTCTTCTATTTTGTAAGTACTGGATCATTCTATCTGTTGGATCCGGATCCGGATTACTTCTCCTATGCCTTCTATAAATTTGTTGGGCGTTTTGAGTTTCTTGCGGGCGGGTATCTTGTGCAACGTCTTGTGTAGTTACGTCTCCCGTAGATTGAGAGTCAGTAGAATTAACTTTTTCAACATTCAGAGATGCCATACTACCTTGAGTCTCATTCAATGTAATTGCTGGATCAATGAAATTCATTTGATCTGCCCAAGTCCAATTTTGAAGCTTTTTTGCAGCTTGGCCACTTGTACTCTTTTTAGATAATTTGTACTTTTTGTAGGAGTCTTTTAAATTCTTCCACTTCGCTTTCAAAGTTACGACTGAAAAATAACAAAATAAGACAAAATTAATATTATTTCAAAATTAATATTATTTTCATTGCAGATTCCTAACTACTGGAGATTGCTATAAGACATTATCGTTTTCATATCGTATAGGAAATTCAACAGTTTCAAAAATAGTGACCGAAGTATGTCAGGAAATATGGAATGTTTTACAACCATTAGCCATTCCACAACCTACACAAGAAATGTGGCTCAATATCGCAGAAGACTTTTTTGGGAAATGGGGATTTCCTCATTGCCTGGGTAGCGTGGATGGAAAGCATATTACCATTAAATGCCCTCCAGATAGCGGCTCAATGTTTTACTGTTACAAAAGTAAATTTTCTATTGTGTTATTGGCTGTTGTAGACGCTAATTACAAATTCATATATGTTGACATTGGATCGTTTGGAAAAGATTCTGATAGTACTATATTTGAAAAAACACCTTTTTTACAACTATTGCGAACTGGTCAACTTAATGTACC
The DNA here is from genome assembly GCA_917051295.2 of Erebia ligea. Taxonomy (NCBI): domain Eukaryota; kingdom Metazoa; phylum Arthropoda; class Insecta; order Lepidoptera; family Nymphalidae; genus Erebia; species Erebia ligea. The sequence continues at coordinate 18,061,943 of OU785228.1, forward strand.
AAATGCCCAACCATTACAACAAGGCACAGATCCTTTGCCTTATGTTTTAATAGGGGATGGTGCCTTTAAGCTGGAAACGTTTTTGATGAGACCTTTTGTAAGAGAAGCGGCTATGCAAGATAGAGATAAAAAGAGATTTAATCAGGCGCTCAGTCGAGCACGTGTAGTTGTGGAATGTGCTTTTGGAATAATGGCACAGAAGTTTAGGATTTTCCTAAGACCTTTCGAAACAGATTTGACAAACACAATAAAAATTGTAAAAGCAGCTTGTTGTTTGCACAACTTTATACAGACGAAAGAGTCAGCCGTACATACCAGTTCCAGCTTTGAAATAGAACAGCTAGGTGCCTTTCTACCACAAAATAGACCTGGCAACCGACAGAGAGCATCGTCGGCAGCGTTTGAGGTCAGAGATAAATTCGTTCAATATTTTACACAAACGCAGAGAACTTAACGTTATCATAATATTATCTATAATAAGTACAAATAAATAATTATACATATAATACATAATATTATCTTATAAGCAAAATAAACAAATACATTACAAATACAGTCTATTATTATTATAAAAAGACTACATACCTTCCTCATTTAATTCCCTCTGGATTTCTCTCCATGCCTGCAGTTTTTTCATATTATTTTTATAATCCGGATGATTTAATAAATAAAGAATAGGTCTATTTCTGACCTCTTGAATTAATTTTTCTGTGAAATCGACGTCCATTTTATGAAATAAATGTAGTTTCGCTTTTAATTTTTGTCGATTTCCACAAACACGTGCGAAAACAACGCGGCACCGCAACAAAATGGCGGCCGGAGCGCGGTAGTGTGGCTGGCGTCGGAGTATTATCGACGAAACCGCGCGGGGAAAGAGATAGAATATAGTTAAATCTATGCGTTAGAACAGGCAGTTCCGTGGCAGTTCCGCTTCTCCTACATACGGACAAAACACAGCGAAATTAATGCGGTTCCGCTGTTATGGTTTCGCAGCGGAGGTGAGCTACGGGCGTTATAACGCGCCAGCCCCGACTGCGTAAGCATTCCGGGAATGAGCGCGATCGTCGGTATTTTCGTCGCGCAAGTACCAAGAGTGACACAGGCCTGTCTCGGGCTGCAATTGATGCCTTACAACCCTTGGCTACTAATCTACTATTAAAAACTGTAACTGGATGAATTCTGTAATTCCATAGTATATTATTATGAATGCGAAAGTGTGTCCGTCTGTCTATCTGTCTGTTTGCCTGTCTGCTACGCTTTAACGGCCCATCTTTTCAACCGATTTGGATGACATTTGGTAAAGAGATAGATTGTATCCCGGGGAAGGACATAGGATTATACATGGCAATTATGGAATTCCCGCGGGAATAAAAAAACTTCATCCACGCGGACGAATAAGAATATAAGTAGGTACATAATGGGACGACTCGTCGTGGGATAAGTACGGAACAACCCAAATATTACGGTCTATTCAAGTTAATTACATAATTATTAAGTAATTATTTAAAGTAAAATAAAACGTTATTTATAGGTTTTAGATTTTGTATACGTACATAATTAGTAGGTAATTCTAATTACGTCCTACAACCGCACTACCAAATGCGCCTTTATGGAATGGTTGCTCAATAAAGAAATTTTACTACAGCTGTTTCAAAACACAAAACTTGAGGAAAAAGTTAAATAAGACCGATACTGTATACAGATGTAGGCAGAAATAAAATACCTAATAGGTATAGATAATTTATATTCAAGAGCAATTCGCGACGGTCAAGGTCGAGCGGTATCGTTCGCTAAATTATTTTATCTAGATCTAATAATGAAATATCTGCTCTTTATCGAATGCGTCATTTTAATGGCTTCCGAGTTGCAGCTATGGCCATGTAATTAAGTACATATAAAAAGAGTAAGAAAATATCTAATACTAGATGATGCCCGCGACTACGTCCGCGGTAAGTTTTGTTTATTACCGCGGGAACTCCTTAATTTTCCGGGATAAAAGGTCGGGCCTGGGTATGCAAACCTTATATGTATATATATATAATATATCCTTATATCCTTCCCCGGGATGCAAACCCAAATTTCATCAAAATCGGTTTAAAAAATGGGCCGTTAAAGCGTACCAGACGGACACACTTTCGCATTTATAATAGTAGGTACGGATATAACTAATGAGAAAGTGTCTGCTTATTAGTTTTTCACATAACAATTGTTTTGATATAGGGGGTCATAAAGTACGTCACACTAATTTCGTGATATTTTGATTTTTGACCTCTCCCCCGTCCTTGTCACAGTTGGTCACATTTTGAAATGTGACGTCACGAAATTTAGGACCCCTCCCACCCCTTGTCACACTTCTTCGACCCCCTTCCCCCCTCTAAACGTGTGACGTACTTTATGGATGACCCCTAGGCACAGAATCCCGAAAAACGAATACCTACCTGTGATACCTACTGAAAAATTAAAAAGTTCACACAGGATTATAGCAAAACCTAAATCCATTTAAAATAAATTATGGCTCGTAATTATTATAGAATTACGTAGAAGTAGGAAGGCAGTTAATAGGACTTCGTTAAGTACAATAATTATAAATTATAATCTCGGATCACGGATGGTAGTCGCATGGAAGTTGACAGTTGGAACTTGGAACCAGTATCAGAACACGTTGTCACGACGTTGTGAAACGTTATCTGCTGTACCAATACCTACCTAGTGTAGGTAGTGTAAATTAGATACCTATTCGCTGCTATAGTGGCTTGTATAGTAGGTAGGTGTAGAGTGTAGAGTGTAAAGTGCAGTGGAAAGTTTCCACCTGCCCCCTCCCACGACTTTTATACAATTGTTTATTTTACCGAGGAGATAGGAGGCAATAGTTAGGTATTTCATAGAACTCGTGTCTTCGTCGTCGTGTATTTTAGTTCATGTTTACTCCCGTGTGAATTCTGTGATTTTTCAGGATTTAAAGTAAGTAGGTAGGTATTATTTTCTAGGATGCGCGAGCTTAGAGCTCTCTTTGCCAAATTTCGTTGAGATTGATTTAGCTTTAGCTGTAGATTCGTGCAAGGGTTACAGAGACAGACACACACACACTCTACACAGACAGACATACACTCTTTTGCATTTACGTAAATAGATATTAAAGGTACTAGATATTATAGGTATTATAGGTACTAGCAAGTACGGTAGCTATACCTATCATGTACCTATCAGTTTGTTTCAGGTTCACTCGGGATGTTGACGTAGATACCTACTAGGTCCATCCCAGGTACTTACCAAGAATAACATGATAATAGTCGTTAAAGTCCGCCAACCCGCATTAGAGCAGCGTGGTGGGTCTAAGCTCCATTTCCCTCTCTCCTATGAGAGTGGAGGTCTGTGCCCAGCAGTGGGACGTTAATGGGCCGTAGTGGTGGTACCTAGTACCTACTACCTACCTAGTGTAGGAGCTATATTGTTATGTTACCAAAAAGACAGGATAGAAGAGTGTGTAGAAAATTGTGAAAGTAAATTCAGTTTCCAAGGTAGACGTACGGTCCGGACTCCGGAGTCCGGACAGCGGATACGATAACCTTCAAGTCAAGGTCAATAGGTAGGTGCAAAGTTAATGAATAACAAATGAAAGTAGACCTTACCAAGGTAATCCGAAGTAAATTCATAATTGTCTCACTTCTAAGTCACAAACAACTCTGACTTAGAAATAGTTCAAAGAGCTGCGAGTTGTACGTAGGTATGCACAAGAGATGTAGTAGGTATAGAACTTCAACGTAGAGCAAGCTTCAAATGCATTTTTAGCTAATAGTAGTAGGTATAGAGGCTAGATTAGAAAGTAGATCGAATACCTGGCCTATAGGCTGTAGACTATTTTATTTCTATAGAATTTCATCGAAGACTTAAAGTAAAGAAGTAAACCAAACTTTCGACTTACCAATCCACCGCGTGAGAACCAGGCAATCCAGTACATGTGCTCTATGTACACTGAGAATAGGTAGCGATTACTATCAATGGGTTTACTAGCTACAAACTATGACATTAAAACAGGAAGTAGTGAACTATAGTGTGGCACTATCACCGGCGACACGTCACCGAGCACGAGGCCCGCGCCGCCACGTCACATGACACTGTCAACAGCAAAATATACCTTGAGACGATGTCGATCAAGACTTCCCCCGAAGGCGCCGACCAAACCATAATACACTAGAGCACTGCACTGAAAATCCACCTATAGAAGCTATACCAGTTATAGCACCTATAGAACACCATCACTCGGATAAGGGTTACACACTACGCGTTCCCGAATGATAACGCGGCCAAACAAAAAAAAACGAGGGTCCTAAGAAGGTCGAATCTGGTATTTTTTTGTCGAGAGCTGGCAACGTCGCGCCGGTCGCCGGACGGACGCGCGTTCGGTCCGCGCGCAGCTCATTGGCCAAGTGAGCCGGCGGCCATCACTGCGCGCCGCGCGCTCGCCCAATAATACCGCGTCCCGCTCGCCCCGCCCACATCCTCGCAGCCTGTTGAATGGAGCGACCGGCAGTCGCGTTGGAGACGCCGTGAGAGCATGATGTGCCAACTAAACTTAGAAGATCTAACATCGGATGATCCGACAAAATGCTGGCTGTGACGTGTGGATTGCCGAAACATCGCCTACTCCTCGAGACGATGTTATTAAACGTTTCAAAACAACAAAACAGATGTTAAAAGAGGTAATTTCAGTAAAAATAATGAAATAGCTTACGATAAAGTGGTTACTTTCACTAGACACTTTAGATAGAAGAAGGTACGGTAAGGACTATAAAATCGAAAAAGTAAGTAGTATTAGAGATGAAAAATGAAAAAAAAGTTCATTACTTATCACTGTACCCCATCCTTTAACTTCTTTTCCTTTAAAATCTGATCTGCAGTTGATGATGCAGTACCTGGAAAGAAACGAAAAGTAAATTTGAGTAACACCTAGTGCTAATATTAGCAGATTCATACAATTTTCTACTTTTTATCCAGTTTTAGATATATTTAGGTACGTATTTTAATAAAAACTAAAGCATTAAAATAATGAACTTGGTGTATTTTGATTTTTTAAGTAGTATTTTGGATCAAATTAATTAGCCAATCTGACCATCATCCATAACAATCTACCTATTACTTAGCTAAACTCTAGACCTTAGATCAAATTCAAGACATTTTCCAAAAAGCATCCTACCGATCATGACATCATCACCTTGACTTTTATATAAATGTGTGAAAGTTCACCCAACCCCAAAGTGTTTTCAATGTCGATTTTAAAATACTACGAGATATTTTTATTTTCAGTATTTCTTCAATTATCTTAGATATGTATAATACATACTAGCTGATGCCCGCGACTTCGTCCGCATGGATTGAGGTTTTTTGGTTTCCGCGGGAACTCTTTAATTTTTCTTGTGGCTTGTGGAAGACCCTACAAGAGACGTATGTCCAGCAGTGGACGTCTATCGATTAACGACTAATACAGCTTCCCCACAGTTGGAAACGATTAAATCATAAACTACAGTAAGGGCTCAAACTGTCATGATAAAATTCCCAAAAAATGCTTTATTTGTCTTTATGTAAAGCTAGGCTAGCTAAGCTTTTCCATTGAAAATTGGACAAAACAACTAAAATTGATAAAATAAAGAGAACAGGACATGTCTGTAAGACTCAGATAACCAATGGGATGGGAACCAACGGAATACTAAATTTTAGAAGACAAATCATCTTAAATCTAGTTGGTACGATGATATCAACAATCACCATGCTTATATTGCCGTATAGTAAGGTACCTGCGATCTGTCGACAGACTTTAAGCAGATGTGATGATAGACTTAGTTAAAGGCTTTATCATAGAAGAGAACCAGCTTCTAAGATATTTCGGTACATTGTCCAGGACGTCTGGACATGTGCCCGTTTTAAGAGTTTCATTTTTTGCATCGTTAATAGGCTCTCTTGTCAGTGGATTCCCCTTAGCAAGCGTTCCCGATGCTTAGTCATTAAGTTGGATCACCAAGCTTGCCAGAAAAGCTTGAAAAATAAACTTGTTTAAGGCAGGAGAGGAAGCCAAAATTGGTAAATAAAAACAAATTAACAAAGGCTCATAAAAGAGATGTTAGTTGTCACATTCATGATGCATTCAATCTCAAAACGTAAACTCAAACTCTTTAAAAAGTGCTTTTAAATAGTCGAGCGACTCTACCACTGGCTCGGAATGGCATTCCTACCGAGAAGAGCCGGCAAGAAACTCGGTGGTTGCTCTTTTGAAAAAATCAATTTGCAATAGGTAAGTACATCAATGTGGTAGATATAGTAGATACTGTAACCGCAGTCCTAAGCATGGCTGGTGCGAGTCAAATCAATGCTCTTTCATCATTTAGGTACACAATCTTCAACAGTAAAATAATAAGCTACATATATAGAAAAATTGCCCGAGAATAACACACAGGTAGGTATATTGTATAATTTGACCGTCCCACCGGTCCGGACTGTCGGCGGTTCTTATACCTACTCGTAATATTGCCACATTGCTTCCCAGCTATGACCGGGCAGTTGCTAGGCGACGAGGATTACCATTCAAGGAGAAATAAATCTTTTATCGACTATACGCCCATAGGCTATACAAGTATAGACTTCGGTAAGCTTTTTAGTCTTCTAAAAAGTCATGTGTCATTCTCCGAAATAAATTGCCTAGAACTCTTAACATTTACCTACTAGCCAAAAGATTTCCGAATTCCGAAAATCATACAGAAGATAATAACACATTCTTTATCGCTGAAGTCTTATTTAAAGGTTTCTTCAGATCTTTGAGTACCTAAAAGCTTGGTAAAAGTCTATTATTTATTTAAGTACAGAGGTTTACAACGACTGTTTTCATTTTGGAAACCTGCCTTTTTGAGTAATCATCGCATGCAAACGGCTGGAGTGTTAGTTATAAATTCCAATCTGATAAGGATGAAGAAATATAAAGCGTTTATAGGACTTCTAAGCTTAGATTTCGAAATTATGTTTTCTTTCAAAGCTTTGGTGAACACGTCATGTTCTCAGATACGATACGAATGACGCGAGCGATCTTTAAGTTATTCGTCGTGCCAGGGGAAGCGTCATCTTAAATTAGATGCCTACAAAGTTTATCAATATTTTTCTATGTTATATAAAAGCACCTATAAATATGTTTACGCAGAGTTGAATCGCTGCCAAAACGAGTTGTATTTCGAACCGTGTTTTATTTACTAAGTAAACGGCAAAGGCAAACCTGCCCGAGCGAATGGTAAACACGTCGAATTTTAAGCTCAATTTATCTCATTGTTAACCGACCTTTGTGTTCAATACTTGGTATTTAAGTATATTCCAATACCTTCTTGGTAAGTGCTTGGTTTATAAGTTTGTAGGTAGGTACTAGGTACGTGTAGACCTCGGGATTCGAATACCATGGACGTACCTCGAGTTAGGCGTGTTTAAACTTTTAAGCAATTCAGTATTACTCGTTTTTAAGTAAACATCTTGAAGAAATCTACATGCTTTACAAGCAGTTCTTCAAAATATGGCTTATGTAGGTATAATGTAATTCCGCCAGCGTGATGTATCTTCTATAGCCTAATCTCATGCTGGAAGGAGACTCGCGCTCAGTAGTATACCAGAAGATCAATAGTCAAATCAGCAACTTTTTTTTTAAACGTCAAAACGCGTCCTAAATATGGGATTTATATGAAATTCTGAAATGTGACATCTTTAAAGTTGGACGCACTTTTTTATTTTAATCGATTGTTTAAAATGGTTATTCAACATAAAATTAGCAAGCAGGGGACGTGGATATTACGACTTTTGGGAGATCTTCCTCTATTTAATAATAATTTATTTGAATAGTAGTCAAATACCCAATTGTTGACAAAGAGGTCTTGAACATTTTTTGTGCCAAAAAATCGCAACAATTCACTGGACTTGCACTCTACGTCTCTAACACCATTTCAGAAGTACCGTAGGAGCAGAGAGTAGATAGGAGTCAGCAAAGAATAGAGATCCCAGTCACGAAAGTAGACCAAACTGAAAATGAGAAATCCAATGATTTGTTTTTTTTTTTTGGTTATTTTACTTACTCGAATATTTATTTATAAAACTGGCGATTCTGAAATCAGAATTATACCAGTGTTTTTGTTTTTCATTACGCAAATTACTTTTTCGGTTAGGTACTTTCATCCTCCATTCTTCAGTTTCTTATCAACGTCTCCCGGGCAACAAAGTTGCTTATCCTCAGTAATTTCCAGAACACTCGACAATGAGAACAGCTGATTCGCTCATCCGGGCTCAAGGTCCCCTAGGCCGAGGTTGCCCCCTCGCACCCCGCCCGCCACCGTAGCGCGGGTAGGGGGAAGTTCGCATTTAGCCCCCGAAGGGTGGGATTGGGAGGCAAGCGAAAATTCGATATAGGTATTTATTAAAAGCCACAGAGTCATAATCGGGATTCGGGACGGAGGTAGGTATTTTTCGACACCGCACGCAAGAAATTCGATATCCTTCCTATAAAGAAGTGTTTAAACTTTATACCTATACCTACTATGAGTTTTTTGCTGGTTCTTCTCGGTAGGAAATAGGAATGACATTCCGAACCCGTGGTAGATTCACTTGACGATTCAAAAGTACTTGTAAAAGTTTATTTGAATTTGAATTACTGCTTCAAATTAAATCTTGACTGCGATCTCAATTGGACGATAGGTAAGCGGTGAATAAGGTGATAGCGGTCTAACCTAGTAGAGCTATAAGTAATGACTAAATACGCAATTATTTTAAACCCATACCCCTAATCGGTTTCTAGTATCGTACCGGGAGATGGTACGATACTTTAAACCGGCACCGTCTTTGTCGGTAGGGTGGTTACTAGCCGCGGCATAGGCCTCCCACGGCCCACCAGACCAGACCAGAGACAATACTATTCTATAACAAAATTCCACAACCTATTTTGAACTTGCCTTTTTACACAAGTTTAAGAAATGCATTTTTTTAAATATATATATATATATATATATATATATATATATATATATATATATATATATAGCGAGCAAACGAGCAGGCGGGTCATCTGATGGTAAGTGATTACCGCCGCCCATGAACATTTACAGCACCAGAGGAACCTGAAAATTTTTCCACCATTGCGCCACTAAGGTTGTCTAAAAACTGGTAAAACTCAAGTGATATAGGACCTAGGTCAAACTTTCCAATAGTTCAGTTATAGCACTGTAATATTATGTGGTCAGTAGTCAGTACTCAGTAGGTACGCTTAGTCCAAGTTTTTACATTGCAAATTCGATTGAACGTAATCGAGCGTTCGATGTCATTAGCGTCAAAGTACGAAAATAAACAATATCACATCACATCCATCCATCCAAACTTTCGCATTTATAATATTTATTTGATGCAATTGCCGAGTTTCTTGCCGGCTCTTCTCAGTAGAACCTGCTTTCCGTACCGGTGGTAGAGTCAAAACATGACGTAACATAAGATAAGAGACACCTGTATGTCCTACATATTATAGGTAGGTAAATAATTTGAGTATTGAAAACTACGAAGGCAGAGAATATCTAAATCTAGGTTTCAGTTATGCAACTTCCAGCGACTGTCCAGCCCCCCGATTACGTAAGAATTGTCGATCAAACGTTAAAGATTTTCGTCAAAGTAAAATAAACCATGACAGCATTGAATTAGAGCTCAATTTCGTCTGCCCATTCTTATACGTTTCGGGTATCGTACATACCTAAACGTATAAGAATGGGCAGACGAAATTGAGCTCTAATCTAATGCTGTTATGGTTTATTTTACTTTGCCGCAGAACTTTAAAGATTTTATCGGCCATTCTTACATGATTGGGGGGCAGTTCAGACTGGTGGGCTATCTACATCCACTGTGATTATTTCAGACTCAGAGTAGGTATCGTTGGACAGCCGAGTCACGACCCACGACGCGGTCAACCGGACGACCTTCGCATTCGCACGCTAAGCAAATTGATTTGTAGCTACTAGCTACCGTTGTTGTTCTAGAACACTCTATATTCTGTGACTAGGTGTTGCCCGCGACTTCGTACGCGTTGATTAGGTTTTTATTATTCACAAGTTCACAACGCGAAAGTATGTCTACGCTTTAACGTAGGTAGCAGACAGAAGGGTTGGCAGTAGGTATGGCCCATCTTTCCCTGCGATTTTGATGATATTTGGTATAGAGATTTTTACGGAAAATTGTATATTACAAAGAAGCAAGTGTGTTCACATCCTTATCAAAATTTGCGCAAGTTTGAATTTGGAACATCTTTTGCGACATTGAGTCGAAATTCGAAACGACGAAAATGATGGTTGAACATGACCAAAATTGTACAATACATACATCTCGCCACTCCGCCTTTTCCCTGTTTTTGATACGCACAGCCGAACGTCGGCGTCGCGTCGGTGCCACGTCGAAATTGTTAACTTTCATGTTTTAGAATAATTCTAAATAATTATGATAATTAATTACTAGTGGTTCGCCCCGAACTGAGACCTCGCGGTATCCATAAACTTACAGAGCGCCATCTATGTGAAGTTCTGTTAAAAATAGTGAAGCTCATTAAAAATTAAATAATTTCGTTTCCTTAGAATATTTATCTAATTTTAGTATTTGTTGTTCAAGTACAGGATATAATTCAAATAAGTGATCAAGTTTCAGGCTCAGCCTTTTCTTTTTAAGCACAAACGAATAAGTTTGTACAGAGCGCCATCTATTGACAACATTGTGAAGTTTGTTCAAAATACGTAAGCTCATTAAAAATTAAATAACTTCGTTTCCTTATAATATTTATCTAATTTTAGTATTTGTTGTTCAAGTACAGGATATAATTCAAATAAGTGATCAAGTTTCAGGCTCAGCCTTTTCTTTTTAAGCACAAACGAATAAGTTTGTACAGAGCGCCATCTATTGACAACATTGTGAAGTTTGTTCAAAATACGTAAGCTCATTAAAAATTAAATAACTTCGTTTCCTTATAATATTTATCTAATTTTAGTATTTGTTGTTCAAGTACAGGATATAATTCAAATAATTAATCAAGTTTCAGGCTCAGCCTTTCAGAAAATTGGGAGTTCTGAGGTCATCTTTGGACGTCAGAAAATCACCACTTTGAAAGCCCCCCTTCTATGAGAGCCCCCCTGAAATAAAGATTTTTATAACTTTTTAAGCCATATTCGGCGGGAGGCCATCGGTTTACACAGTATATTTAAATTTGAAGTAATTACCCCAAGTAACATTTATTTTGGGCCTAGGTTGTAAAAAATGCCTTTAGGTTATATAAGGGTCGTCAAAAGGTTAATGATTTACTATCTGGTCATATTAAGTACTTGAGAATGATTATTAAGTCCTAAAACCAATTGTTTATTATTACAACCTTGGAGCCATTTACAAGAGTTTAAATTAACGTTATTTTGACCTATGTGTCAAGAGCATATAGTCTTAGGATCTTATAGCTGTCGCAGACTCCTGATTAAGTTCTGGAAAGGCTAGAATTATGCTAAAGTGAGATCTAAAGGTTTAATTTTTAACTTTGTTAATACCATAAAGTTATGGAATGTTGAAATCATTTATAAGTAATTTTTAAAACCTTCCTTAAACCTTTAGGCTCTGTAAGAGTTGTCTAGGCGAACAAAGTAGGACTACGTGGTGAAAACCAAACCATTAAGCTATTGTTTATGAGCTGAAGGCATGTTTAAAGTCCTACGAGAATATTTTAAGCTGTATAGGCATATCCTGAGTTGTTTCCGCGACTTCAAAGCAGCATTACCTACGATTGTCCTGCAAGATGAGCCGACACAGGGTGATTTCATAAAAACTGAGTGGACATTTCAAACGTAAAGTGCGTAAAAATTTCTTACGAATATTGAATACATCGGTAAGTTTTTATTATTTTTATTAATTAATTATTATTGTAGGTAGTGTGGTGACTGGTAAAGACTACTTATTAGGGTTCTTACAGGTCGGCGCTCGCTGTCGGCGACTGTCGGTGACAGTGAGGTCGCCGATTTGTATGACTCCTTATACCTAAATATAAAATATGAAGTATGGCTAATCTCGACATGGGGTCTTGTGGATTAAAACTAGGTTGGTCGCCTGTTCTATTTTAATTATTTTTACAGATCATTGAAACCATCGAAGATGCACGACCTCTTGAAACCCCTTCAGTTTCAAGTACAGATGACACGACACCGTCGGAAATATTTGAGGAATCACAAAACAGTAAATCCAATGATGGTGATGATGGCAGTTTATCTGAAGATAGTGAACACTTTGAAGTTCATACATTAGAAACAAGTGTTGATACAGCAAAGCACTTAAGAATGTGGTCTTTGAAACACAAAATTAAACACGTTGCTTTGAAAGATCTGTTAGACATATAAACGAACGATCCTGAAACTTCCTAAGGGCCCTAGATCCTTACTACATACTCCCTGTGGCAATAATATACAAATAAAAAATGTTAAAAGCGGTCAATACTGGCATTATGGGCTTGAAACTTATGTCTTCGAGATTTTTTTCATGATGTTAAAGTTGATGAAGAAATTTCAATTAAGATGAATATAATATAATAATTATATGTTTTGCATATCCTTTTGACGCTACATGGATATATCGACCAATTTTTTCCCGGGACAGAGTTTTCATTTAACATGCTGCTGGCTTCTGATCTTGGGGGCCAAGACAGAGTGCCCTATTTCTCCCAGTCGTTGGGTACAACGGAAAGGCATATTTTTCCATTCTCATTGGTTTGGACGACCTTATAAGGCATACTGAAAACATAACACAACTTTAAATTATTGAAAGAGCCGAAAAGATGTACCTACAGTACTTACTTAGAGTTTACCGCTCTGCATTTCTCGGCTGTTATCGAAACAGTTCAGAAGTAAAAAATACACGAACTACATTGCTGTATATTCAAACACCGGGCTCAGCACTTGTAAAAAAGTGTATTTGAATAAAAACATTTCTATTCTATTATATTCTCAACACTGTCGTTACCTATCAAACATAATCGAAAAAATAGGAACTTACTTGAACTCTAAGAGCAGCCTGTAGCTGTTTGTTCAATACTCTTGTCGAAACGTCAAACGCACGTCCTCCTAACACCAAAGCTTAAAACACGCTTAAAAGGAACTAATTGTGCTCAGCGGTTGTTTTCGCGACTGGCAAGTCTTGAACAACTCCTGGCGATAACCTTAAAGCTGCGAAAACAGCCTTGTCGTTTTAAGTAGCTCCGCGAGATTACCTTTAGCTCTTATTTTGGCAAACATTTAAGAGCTTCTAGTTGTTACAGTCCTGGACCAGTTATTTTTAATACTGTCTAGTAATTTTCTAACGCCAGCCATATTTTTTCACTAAAATATAACAAAAATCTAAACAAAAAGCAATATTTTAAATCAATAAGGCAAAATTAAGAAACGTGTACAATTCAAAATAAAATGTTTTTACATGGATATAAGTTTTATTAATTCTAATGCGACTTATCACCAAGTAACTAATTTTATAATAATTTTTATTGTATTTATTTTATTAAAATATCTTCAAAACTTTAAGTTACGAAAGGCCCACCTCGTATATAGCACTATTATCTTAAAGTTTCACGATAAAGTGCCAGTCGCACTATGTTTTTATTTTTCCTGACTTCAGCAAGTTACTTATTATTTTTTATGAATATAACACTTGTACCAATGTAGCCATTTTGAAACTTGGTTTAATGACGGGAAAAGGCGCCATTATTAATTATTTTTAAATCCACGATTCTGTGTAAAAAAATTCTTACACAGAAACCTTTTAGAACCCGCGAGTCCTGGAAAGGCATTTATTCATGTCCATCAAAAAGGTTTTAAGTTGTCATAGAGTTACATCCAAGACTAATTTAGAACTTAAAAGCTGTCTGGCAAGGTTATATTAACCATATATTAAGGTTGTGAAGGTTATATTCGGGTTCTGTGTAAGTAGTTGGAAAGGTTCTGGATTTGAGCTATAGGTTTTGCTGTAGCTCTCAGAAAGGTTCTACAACGAGGGCCCTTTTTGCACTCAGGAGGTTAATATAAGGTTAATATAACGTTATTGAGCCTATTAAGACTTACGAGCAGATTTCCATACAAAGGTTCTAGAACCTTTACAAAACCTTTCTAAAACCTAAAATGTTACTTGGGACGTTCAGTAATTCAGAAGTTATAAGGCTCTGACAGAAGACGGACGGACGGCCGGACAAGTGCCAATTCACCCAAGTAGACTCAGAGACCTTCGCTTCGCTCGGTCAATTATAGTCCTTATTTTATTATAATTATTATAATCCTTATTTTAGAAAAGTCAAGGTAGGTACGTGACATCAAACTGTTATTTTGAGTAATATTGCTTAAGTTGTAACTTTGTACCTATGTTGGCACTTGGCACTCGGCAGTACCTAATCTACCTATGCCCCTGAGACCTGAACAAATTTCGGCCACGTCGTCTGTGGAGGCTAGACAACTACGCAACAGATACTGATGAACTAAACATGCAATGCAAAAACAGATCTAAGCACTCCGTATTCCCTCACTCCCATATTCCGATGGGACGGCAATCCGACACGACGGGAGACTGGAGAAGAACAGGTGAAAGACTGACGACTACGTCCTTCTCCTTTCCAACTTTATAACAACTAATTGGGATCTATGATCTAACGTAGCTTTTTTGGCCCGACCCGGGACTCGAGCCTAAGACCTCTGTGGCTTCTGGCTAGCCATACCACAGGTGAAGTACTTAATAATTACTTCCCATACATTGTGTAACAACAAAAAAGTCAAAAAGCTTCAACTTGTCCGGGAGATCTCCGTCTAACTTTTTCCTAAAGTCTAATCTCGAGCCCTTTCTCATAAGATAACAGATATCTCCGAACCGTTGATAAAATTACGCGCGCGACGTTGCCGCTCCTCACTAACGATAGACAACTCTCAACAGACATTCCATAATAACGCCTAATCGAACGCAATAAGAGTTGTGTACACTGTATTGACATTTGACAGGCTGAACGCTCAACGTATTGTAATTTGTAAGCGGGTGGACGCGACGTTGCCGCTCCGTGCAACGCCATTTGCAAGTGGCGGTTACGCCATACTCTCTCAAAATAAAAACAATACATATTTTAATGTGTTCCTAATAAAATAGGTACGATGCGCTGCGCCTCACCACATTTACGAATGTTAGTTAGGTAGGTACTAGGTAGGTATGCCTGTTTAGCTATGCAAAACGCAATCGGTACTAAGTACTAAGTAGGTACTTAACTACCTACATACTACTTAGTACTTACCTAATACCTACCAAGATAAATAGCACTCTAGGTAGTTTCATACCTACATTTCCTACCTATTATTTCTCTAGCGTCGAATAATCTTTATACGTATGGAAATACTTAATACTTATTTTCTAAATTGTCCTAAGCCGGGAATCGAACCCAGGACCACTGCCGCACTACTACGACAGGGCGGCCGTTCCGAATATTAATTTGAACACTGAAGCACAGAATCGGATATATACTCGTGTGACTGAAGCACATATTATATAGGTACCTACTCGTGTGACTGAAGTAAGGTAAAATGTAACTAAACAAGAACGAAGGCCGAAGACCTGAGTAACAACTTTGATTCTAGGTAGGTAGTTAGGTAAGTTTCGACGACCTCCGTGGCGCAGTGTTGAGCGCCGTTGCCTTAACGTGCGGAGGTCCCGGGTTCGATCCCCGGCAGGATTTGGAAATTTATAATTTCTGAATTTTCCCTGGTCTGGCCTGGTGGGAGGCTTCGGCCGTGGCTAGTTACCACCCTACCGGTAAAGACGTGCCGCCAAGCGATTTAAGGTCGATTCACACATATCAGTGAACCCACAGTTCCGGCACAGTACCGCATCAGTGATAATTATTCTTTCAAACATTCTCTATGGATGTATTCACACTTGTCAGTGTCAGTGTCGTCTCAGTACCGTCAGTGTCAGTGCCGGCACCGGCCATCACGGACGTGATCGGCGACGACGATATTTTATCACGGATCACTGACACCGCTGCATCGAAAACAAAATGGAGGACGAGGTGTTGATTGAATTCTTCTTGAGTCTTTAATTAATTCTTTGTATAATGTCACGAATTCTCCTTCAGATTCTCTTAACTTCCATGCTTCATGTACCCATTTTCTTTTTTTTCCTCGATTCTCTTCTTCTTCTTCGTCTAAAGCATGGCTATCATAGCTAATTCTGTGTTATTGAAGAGTGCCATCGAAACAATCGACGTCTACGCTAGTCTGAAGGAAACGTCGTGCACGAAGACCCGCAGAGAACTGTACTGTGCCTGATATGTGTGAATTGAAGCACTGACGCACCACTGTAGCACGGATACGGAACTGTAACGGTACTGTGCCGGAACTGTGGGTTCACTGATATGTGTGAATCGACCTTCAGCGTTCCGGTACGATGCCGTGTAGAAACCGAATAGGGGTATGGGTTTAATATAACTGCCATGCCCCTAACAGATTAGCCCGCTACCATCTTAGACTGCATCATCACTTACCATCAGGTGAGATCGCAGTCAAGGGCTAACTTGTAGTGGAAAAAAAAAAAAAAGTGGCAAGTACCTACATGTACTTAGGTAGGTAGCAAATACCTACATGTACTTAGTTATGTTTAGAATAGGTAAAATCCACAGAAAAGTTCACCACGTATTCAGTGGTAAAATCCTATTTGAATTCTTTGCACACTCGTCCGTTTTATTGAAGAACTTTTAGCATTTCTAAAGATTCGAAACTGGTTGGTCGCCAATCGCCATTCGACGTCGTAAAGCTTTCACATAGGTTATAGCTTTCGTGAATTACATATTCTGGGAAGAATTATTATAACAGATAGGTGGATAGAGTCGTACGGCCTACCAATGGCTGTTGATTGAGTCACAATTGACCATTCACGAATAATAATGTAAATCCATTCCTAAAACTAGGTAGAGTGCCATATACCTATGGCACAGGTAGGTACCTATATGTAATAAATAAATTAGGCCAAGTGCGAGTAGGACTCGCACATAATTCGTAACACTGTAGCGTCTGTAGCCACATGAGTAGATAATGTGCTGTAGCTGTCCTTTTTAGACAATCGCCCTCCAAGTTTCCTCAGTATCGAATCGATAGTAAAGTCGAATGTCGATAGTAGAGTCGTAGACGTCGGGAATTTTTAGGAGTCGCCGGAAGAACAGCGCTGTAGTGGTGCTTAATGCATAAACACCATTTCAGCATTCCGCTAAGGCGATGCCCTTTTTGGGATTTTTCTGTCACAGTCCACAGACTATAAATTGTGTACAGTACATAATTGTGTACTAGATTTTAATTTTTGTTTTTTTAATTTTTATTTTGTTTCGGTGTCCAAGTAATACCAAAAAAATTTTTTTTTTTTTGTTTATAAAAAGCTGCCTAGTGCCTTCCTTCAATATTAAAATTAAAAATATATATTAAACGTAGGTAAGTAGTAGGTAGTAGGTACCTACCCACATCGACCAGTTACAGTTTTTTTAAAAGTATAGCTAGTGACAAAATTATATAAGTGATACTTGTGGTACTTAGTGGTGGATGTTTTTGCAGATAGTTTTCTCCACGTCGTAACTATAGTGGGCGGTAGGTATTATGTACCTACCTACCCGGCCGGCTCGGATTACCGCATGCCCCGGAGCCCCGCCGGACGTATCGGCTTTCACGAAGCCAACCAACGAATCTCAATATTGTTACTTTGCTTATTTTTCGCATTTTGTGGTCATTATTCAGATTTTTGCTGTAAAATAATGTGTATCAATATTAATATCATCAACATAATTATTGCGACTTTGTCCATCAGCCTACGAAATTTCAACTTTCTACTTACCCGGGAAGTGCTTCATTATTTATTTCTTTTTTTCTTTATATTTTCAGAGTAAGTGAGTAGTTAAGTCCCTTTCTATGTAATTTTCGAACTATATCTATCTATCTCAAGTACCATTTCACTTAGATAGGTACTCGAAACTTACAGGTCATCATCATATTGAGCAACCAGTGTTCCAACTAACGTTTGGAACGTTACTATGACGTGGACCGGGAGTAAAACAGCGTGAAATGTGTCGTGTAAAGACACGCTGCGTCCGGTAGGCCAGAACTTGGCTAGGCGCACTACCATGCGCCTCGATACCCATGCGAAACTAATTAGGTATAAGGGTTCCTTGTTGACTATGACTACGGAACCCTAAAAACCTATTATAATATTACCGCTATGCCTATTTGAGTAAATCATGTTTTTGGGCCAGCTAGGTACATGTTAAATATCCCCATTTTTATGTAGATTCATAAATTTTGACTAAATAGCAATAAAAATAGACTATGCATAATCCCCAGTCAAACCTGTACGGTCTATGCGACAAAAAGCCTCTAGAAAGATCCAAGGCCGACCTCCTTACAAAATAATGCTAAATGGAAACTTAATACAACAATTATTAGGTGTTGCTACTTCTTTACAAGGCACTGGGGGTCTACTCTCTTTCTCTAAAACGAAACTTCGCAAACGAACGTAATTAGTCTGTAATTAGACCCACTCAAAATCGTTCAATCCAATCGGTCACGAAAATTTTCTATGGATCCGTAATTCGTCTGCGTGTACGAAAACGAAATGGAGAGGAGCATAGAGATAGTATTATGTAGGAGAGGAGTTAACGAAATTTCGTTCGTTTGTTTGCGAAGTTTCGTTTTAGAGAAAGAGAGTAGACCCCCTGGTTTCGGGTTACCTACCTACGTATCTTTTTAACACCTAGCTGTACCTATAAATGTGTAAAAAATAAAAATGAATCCCTGTTTCCCTTTGTCACACGGCGTAACTTGAGGACAACTTTATCGATTTCATTCATCTTTTTTCTTTTCAAATTACTTTGTAGAAGGTATTTACGGAAAGAAAAATTAATAAAAATGCATGAAAATTATGCAGTAAATTGGAAAATTTCAAAAAACTGAAACCACGCGGGCGAAGTCTCTAGCATAAACTAGTAATATTTTATATTTATAATAACACTAACCCGCAAGTTTATCCGTGTGGAATGATTTGCCAAAACCCGTGGGAACTCTGATTTTCTCATCACTTTATCACCGGGCGATAATATCTCAGCCAAAGCCTATTTTTAGGGTTCCGTAGCAAAATTTGGCAAAAACGGAACCCTTATAGATTCGTCATGTCTGTCTGTCTGTCCGTCCGTATGTCACAGCCACTTTTTTCCGAAACTATAAGAACTATACTGTTGAAACTTGGTAAGTAGATGTATTCTGTGAACCGCATTAAGATTTTCACACAAAAATAGAAAAAAAACAATAAATTTTGGGGGTCCCCATACTTAGAACTGAAACTCAAAAAATTTTTTTTCATCAAATCCATACGTGTGGGGTATCTATGGATAGGTCTTCAAAAATGATATTGAGGTTTCTAATATCATTTTTTTCTAAACTGAATAGTTTGCGCGAGAGACACTTCCAAAGTGGTAAAATGTGTGTCCCCCCCGTAACTTCTAAAATAAGGGAATGATAAAACTAAAAAAAATATATGATGTACATTACCATGCAAACTTCCACCGAAAATTGGTTTGAACGAGATCTAGTAAGTAGTTTTTTTTTAATAATTTAAAACTTACTACAGGTTTGTACGGAACCCTCGGTGCGCGAGTCCGACTCGCACTTGGACGGTTATTTTAATTAGGTACTTAAGTAAGTTACGTAAGTAAGTATAACACGAATTACGAATACCTATAACTATTGTAAATGCTAAAGTGTGTATTGTTCTTGAAAAACACGAGCGCGCGTGAACTTTACTTGTAGTTATGCGCATTGCGTCAGTGTGCGTGCCACGCAATGTCGTACGCGCAATCACGTACACGCACACATTTACAAGTATACAAATGTATACAGGATCTGTATACATTTGTATACTTGTCCTATCTGATAGGACTTTAACACACCCGTGAATTGCAAGAACTTGTTTGTTGGTTTGTACTTCAACAACGCCGCAACAAAGCTAGAGATCAACGTGATTTTATATCCAGTATTTGGAGACCACCCCCTAGCATGGGCCGAGACAATTTTCTCCCCGAGGAAAGGATAATTTTTTTATTCCTAAATAAATAAATAAAATGCTAAATAACGGTGGATAAATAGTCCCCCGAGTCCCCGTGAAATGTCAAACGAGGATAAACTTCTCCTCTCCCCTGTTGCCGTGCTGTGAGAAGTGGATTAATTTTATCTCTTGTCAGTGGATAAAATCGGGGGATAAAATTTTTATCTCCGGCCCATGCTAGCCCTGCTGGAGAATAAAGGCTATTTTATATCCCGGAAAATCAGAAGGAAAGAATCCAGTCCCCGAGGAGGACATTTAGTCCTGGAAAATCAAATGGTTCCCCCTGTGTTTTTACACATAAAGGCTAAATCTACGCGGACTAAGTCGCGGGCACCAACTGGAAGTAAAATAAAAAGCTCTAGTTACTTACTAGGTGTTACGTAATCTTAGAAGTCAACTGGCAACGCTGATCTCCCGTCGACGCGACGTTACAAAACTATGAAGTCATTCTATTGTGGCTTCCGAGAAAAGTGCTAATGTTACTTTTTCAATATGGCGGCGCCACCGCATACATTATTCATTAGATTCGCTGATACACCACACAAATATGCGACTGTGAACTATGGAGTGAACGTAAAAAAGGTTTATTTTTACAACAGTATAATATTACAGCAGTCACAGCCTGATTCAACGTAATTCGTGCTTATTTTAATTCGTTGCAACTTGCAAGTTGCAACCGTATCTCAGTTACTAACGCCGAGTTAAAAATAAAATCATTAAAAAGTTGACTGCGCAGAAGCTTACAAAATACATACATAATATTACTTACCTACTTACTTAATATTATAACTAGAAGGTGCCCGCGACTGAGGTTTTTTTTTAAATCCGCAGGATTACAACTTTTTCGCAATAGAAAGTAGGCTGCCTTCCCCGGGATACGAACTACTTTAAATCTCTATACTCACCAAATTTCTTCATCAAAATCGGTTGAAAAAATGGTCCGTGAAAGCATAGCCTGACAGACAGACACACTTTCGCATTTACAATATTAGTACTGGGATTAATCTTCAGTGCTATACCTAGGTAGGTAATAGTTATAGTAAGTAGGTAAGTTGGAAATTATATTAAATTTTGTAAGCCGTTGCGCAGTTGAGTTTTCTTTTTAGTTTTCAAGCATTCTTGGCATTTTAATTTTTTCGTAAACAATAAATATTATCGACAATCTGTAAAAGTACTAAGTACCTACCTACTTGTAACTACAAGGTTAAAACGAAATCCCACTCGAGATGAGTGGGATTTCGTTTAATTAGAGTAGGTACATGAGAACATTGAGTAGGTACAAACTTTTTTTAGGTACCGAAAAGAATAGGAAAAGTTTGTGAATAAACTTTTGAAGTGCTTTCCAAACGTCAAGTGAATTTACCGACTTCGGACGTCGTGCCTTATATGTACCTACGTAGCGCAATCGACCAGAGACACATACCCTTCAACTTTAAACAACCCCTTGAAAACCGAATTATTATTAAAGCGCAAAACACACAGGGAACGGGCGAGGGACGGGCACGGGCCGGGTCGGGTGCACGGCGGGTGTAATTCCTTATATTTTCATGGACGACATCCATTGACTTACCAATATTATAGAGGCACCATCGAAACGCAAAAAACGGCACGGTCAAATTGTGCACAAATAGATATTGTGAACAATTTTCGCCTCAGACGCTCATGAGTACACTAGGCAACAAAATGTCGTATGTGTCAAATTGTTATTACAAAATTGAACCCTAAATATAAAGCTATATGATTGGTTTTTGTGAACCGTTTGATGTCTCATTCTATATTATCTATAGCTGTGTTTGTATAAGCGATTGTGGACGCTTTTTAGGGTTCCGTACCCAAAGGGTAAAAACGGGACCCTATTACTAAGACTCCGCTGTCTGTCTGTCTGTCTGTCTCCAGGCTGTATCTCATAAACCGTGATAGGTAGAAAGCTGAAATTTTCACAAATGATGTATTTCCGTTGCCGCTATAACAACAAATACTAAAAATTAAAAAAATATATATATTAAGGGGGGTCCCCATACAATAAACGTATTTTTTTCGTATTTTTTGGCTCAATATTAAAAACGGTAACAGGTAGACGGTTCAAATTTTCACAGAATATTAACTTGTATATTACCTTTCAAAATAAATAATTAAATATCAATAAAGTAAATATTAAAGGGGGGCTCCCATACAACAAACGTAATTTTTATTTTTAATACGTCATAAATCGTAAAACTTACTACAGGTTTGTACGGAACCCTCGGTGCGCGAGTCCGACTCGCACTTGGCCGGTTTTTAAGTATTAATTTGTAGGTAATGTTGTATCCTTAGTTGGTAAATCTATGACGACATCACACAGCGTCACTTTCATCAGCTTATTATTCTGTGTGATGTCGTCCATACAAGAAATTACACCCGCCGTGCACCCGACCCGGCGAGCGCCCGAACCGCGCCCGTTCCAGGGGGTCTACTCTCTTTCTCTAAAACGAAACTTCGCAAACAAACGAACGAAATTTCGTTAACTCCTCTCCTACATAATATTATCTCTATGCTCCTCTCTATTTCGATTTCGTACACGCAGACGAAGTACGGATCCATAGAAAATTTTCGTGACCGATTGGATTGAACGATTTTGTGTGGGTCTAATAACCGACTAATTACGTTCGTTTGCGAAGTTTCGTTTGAGAGAAAGAGAGTAGACCCCGTTGCCGACCGCCCCGCCATATTGAATTTAAAAAAAAAATTGGCACTCATATAGCGACTGCCGATAGAAGTAAAAAGTGAAAACGAATATTTAAAATACATATTTATTTTTTTCTTTATGTAGGTAACTAATTATTTTTTAATTTTTAATTTACTTACTTATTTAAGTTAAGTAGGTAATTTTTTTAATTTTTTTTTTTAATTTAATTAAAAATAAGTACCTGTAACTAAGAGAAAAATATTTTTTTTTAAACTAAGGGTTGAAAGTTTAATTACGAATGTAGTATATTTATATTTAAGACCTTTTGTCTTCGTAACAACGCGAGCATGTCGGTGTCGGTGACGCGAATCCACAAGTTACCCCCTACCAAAAAGTGCTCAACGCGGCTAAAGAAGTTTTCATTTCAAAAATTATAGCCAGCCCCCCTAGCATGGGCCGAGACAATTTTCTCCCCGAGGAAAGGATAAAATTTTTTATTCCTTAATAAACTAGTGGTTCGCCCCGAACTGAGACCTCGCGGTATCACAGAGCGCCATCTATTGACATAATTGTGAAGTTCTGTTAAAAATATCATCATCATTAAAAATTAAATAATTTCGTTTCCTTATAATATTTATCTAATCTTAGTATTTGTTGTTCAAGTACAGGATATAATTCAAATAATTGATCAAGTTTCAGGCTCAGCCTTTCAGAAAATTGAGAGTTCTGAGGTCAACTTTGGACGTTAGAAAATCTCCACTTTGAAAGCCCCCCATTTCGTCAATTTTAGGGGAAAAATTAAAAAAATATATATTTTTGGACTCTATTCCTAATTATCTTTAAAATGATATACTTACCGCAACCCTATGAGGCTATGTAACGCTATAAAAATATTTTACTTCGCATTCGCTTTAATGAGAGCCCCCCTGAAATAAAGATTTTTATAACTTTTTAAGCCATATTCGGCGGGAGGCCATCGGTGTACATATTATATTTAAATTTGAAGTAATTACGTTCAGTAATTCAGAAGTTATAAGGCTCTGACAGACGGACGGACGGACGGACGGACGGACGGACAAGTGCCAATTCACTCAAGTAGACTCAGAGACCTTCGCTTCGCTCGGTCAATAATTAAAAACGCTAAATAACGGTGGATAAATAGTCCACATATTGGGCAGTAAAAAGTAAAAACAGATACTTAGGTAGGTAGAAACTAAACCTCGAGGGGCCATTGCAGCGCGGCGGAAATTGACCAATCAAGGCTTTTTACTGGTTTTATCCCTGCTTATTGTACCGGCGCGGACTTCCGGACCGGAGGGTGGACACGGGGAGGGTAGGGTAGTACCAGTGGGAAATAACCACTGTATAAGTAGGTAAGTTACAGAGGACCGTGGCAACTGGCAATGGCATAATACTCTACTAGTAGTCTAGTACCTACGTAGTACGTACGTACTGTAGGTATCACGTTTTCCCTAGCGCAGTGTTGAGCACTGTTGTCTTAACATGCGGAGGTCCCGGGTTCGATCCCCGGCAGGGTCAATTTGGGAATGTATAATTGCTGAATTTTCCCTGGCCTGAGAGGCTTCGGCCGTGGCTAGTTACCACCCTACCGGCAAAGGCGCGCCGCCAAGCGATTTAGCGTTCCGGTACGATGCCGTGTAGAAAGTAGAAACCGATTAACCGGTATGGGTTTAAATATAACTGCCATGTCACTAACATTTTAGCCCGCTACCATGGACTGCATCATCATTCATCACTTTAAATACCTATCAGGTGAGATCGCAGTCAAGAGCTAATTTGTAGTGGATGTAAAAACGTTTTATCTGTAGGTACTAGGTAGCCTGTACCTACCTAACTCTACCGAAGTTTTTTATATCATTCCTCACCATTCAATTAAGATTTCAAATAAAGTTAAAGTTGGAAAAATATCAAGAAAACGTGCAGATCTACTAATCATCGCGCTATAACATACCTAGTACCTACCTATAGCAATTTGTACAACAGATTAACGATGAGATAACACAGGAAACATTAATCACGAAGCAGCAACATAAAGTAAACAAAAAAATCATAATGAAACCTTTACGAAAATCACAATTAATATTCAAGTAAGTCGGTAAAGTAGGTACCTACTACCTACTTACATAAAATATGTAGAATTCCAAGTCCCAACCGGATTTCGGCCACTGAGATTAGAGCCATCTGCGCGGGATATTGCGCTGTCTATTCCCTTACTTTCATAACCCGATGGGACGGAAAATCCGACGCGACCGGAGAGATCAGGCACAGGACCGCCCTACTAGGCACGGGTTAGAACTTAGAAGCTGATTTGGCAGGGTAAGTTACGATTTACGAAGTAACTATTAGGTAGGTATTTCATCTGTGTCCTGTGGCACGGGGGTGAAACACTGTCTGTCTACTCCTAACTCAAATCTAACTAGGAGATTTTTCACATTTTAATAATAAATAAGTACATTTTTTTTTTTTTTTTGGTATTAAACCCAGCCAGGACCTCATCATCCGCAGTCGAACATACTAGCCACTAGAGTAGACCAATAGTAGGCAGTTACAATTTTTACAAAGCGCAGATAGTTCATAGTAGATACCTATAATAGTAATAATTGCATGAATGGTATCGGAGGGACGGGGGTCGCACGGTGCGGCAACCGGCGCCCGCACGGAGCGGCAACGTGGCGCCTCGGCATCCGACCCGGCCGGGCCGGGCCGCGGCGGAGCGGCAACGTCGCACCTGATTCAGCACCGAGCATTCAACGAGGATTTATATACCAGTTGTTTACCAGTTTAACCTATTGCGTACCTACACTGTTTTATACCTACATTTAATTATCTACTATGCTGGCCAATGTTTTTGTAAACTTTTATCATCACTTTTGGATAATAAAGGTGGTGGTAGAAAGGTACGGTGTGTACTGTGTAGGTAGATAAAATTATCTGCCTACACTACACTGTACACACACATCACTTATATATCATAGATATATACTAATAGGTACCTATACCTAATACCTATTATAGGTATAAAATATAAATGCGAAAGAATGTGTGGATGGATGTTTGTTATCAATCACGCCAGAACGGCTGAATGGATCTGGAATCTGGATGAAATTTGGCATAGAGATACCTACCTAGTTTATAGTCTGAAATAAAACACATCATCACTTACCATCAGGTGAGATCACAGTCAAGGGCTAACTTGTAGTGGATAAAAAAAAAAAAAACAGTTCCCGCGGGAACCAAAAAACCTCAATCCACGCGGACTAAGTCGTGGGCAACAGCTAGTAAATAATAGAATCGCTAAATCGCTAGGCGGCACGTCGTTGCCGGTAGGGTGGTAAATAGCCACGGCCGAAGCCTCCCACCAGACCAGACCAGGGAAGTTCAGAAATTATAAATTACCAAATTGACCCTGCCGGGATCGAAGCCGGGACCTCCGCACGTTAAGACAACAGCGCTCAACACTGCGCTCCGGAGGTCGTCACTCGTCAGTCATAAATCTTAATATACATAGATGTTATACCGCCTACGTATAGTATCTATAAGTATCTACCATCTACACTCTACAGCTGAGAATTTCAGGGCAACGAAATCCCCAATAGGATTCAGCAGGTGGGTAGGTAGGTACTTACAACTATTTATGGCCCGAAATCGAAGCTACAGCCTCGTCATGCGCAGTCGAACATGCTAATGACTAGACCACTGAGGCAACCAAAGAGCATAATTTTAGATAGACGCCATTATAAATATTAGGGTTGCCTCAGCCCTCAACCCTCTCAACGTAATATATTCAGAGCAAATATTCGCGTTATAAATATTAGGGTTGCCTCAACCCTCTCAACGTAATATATTCAGAGCAAATATTCGCGGCACGTCTGCTTTCCGGGTCGCCGGACCGCGACACCCGTCGTCCCGGGTAGGTATTTATTTATACCTATCTCATACCGTACGCGTCATGCATGACTGGAATTCCGTATCTACTTTCGCTCCCCTGGCTTGGCCGCTAGGGGGTAGGGGCTGCTATAATATCAGCAACGCATGATTTAGTACCTATGTGGTTTTCATAGAATTTGCGTAGGTATTTTTCACATAGGCAGAGGTAGTCTTATCTAAAAAAGCAAAAGATGACTGACTAACTGACTGGCTGTTCTGTCAACGCACAGCTCAAACTACTGGACGGATCGGGCAGGGGCTGGAATTTGGCTTACCGATAGCTTTTAAAACGTAGGCATTCCCTATGAAAGGATTTTAAGGGTAAAATATTAAGTGTTTGAAAGTATGAAAATCGAACTTAAAGTAAGCAAAGCTGCGGGCAAAAGCTAGTCTTATATAAAAATGTTTGAACGCGCCTTTACTAGACGTTCAGTCATATAAGTGGTCTACGTCATAGATAACCAAAAGATCCAGTGCACAGCTAATGTACTACATCTGTACTGGATCACAGAGGTAGAATTTCAAGCCGGGGCTAATTTTTTAAATTGACTAAACGACCAATGAGGAAATACAAATTTCGTACTAAGTTTACCTTTCATCATTCCGCATTTGAACAAAACAGATTGGATGCGCATTAATTTTTAGATCTCTACTTGTTTTGAGGTAGAGTTAATTTTTGACCGAGGCGAAGCGAAGGTCTCTGAGTCTACTTGAGTGAATTGGCACTTGTCCGGCCGTCCGTCCGTCTGTCAGAGCCTTATAACTTCTGAATTGCTGAACGTAATTACTTCAAATTTATAAATATAATATGTAACCGATGGCCTCCCGCCGAATATGGCTTAAAAAGTTATAAAAATCTTTATTTCAGGGGGGCTCTCATAGAAGCGAATGCGAAGTAAAATATTTTTTATAGCGTTATATAAGTGTTGCGGTATATCATTTTAAAGATAATTAGGAATAGAGTCTAAAAATATATATTTTTTTAATTTTTCCCCTAAAATTGACGAAATGGGGGGCTTTCAAAGTGGAGATTTTCTATCGTCCAAAGTTGACCTCAGAACTCTCAAGCCTGAAACTTGATCACTTATTTGAATTATATCCTGTACTTGAACAACAAATACTAAAATTAGATAAATATTATAAGGAAACGAAATTATTTCATGAAATCAATTATTTCATGAAATCATTTCATTTTTATTTAATGATGATGATATTTTTAACAGAACTTCACAATGATGTCAATAGATGGCGCTCTGTGATACCGCGAGGTCTCAGTTCGGGGCGAACCACTAGTTAGGTATAGGTAGGTAACTAGACCTACATCTATGCCAAATGATATAAGATGCAACCTATATCTATACCAAATTTCATCAAAATCGGTTGAAAAGATGGGCCGTTAAAGCTTAGCAGACAGACAGGCCGATAGACAGACACACTATCGCATTTATAATATTAGTAAGGAAAACATAACAATAACTGGGGTACATTGTACAATATGTACATCTGCCATAGATACACAATAACTTCCATAGCTAGGTACTATAGGTACATAATAGGTAGTTAGTAAGTTACCTAACAAGAGCGAATTTACTTTCTGTAAACTACAAGATTAGATTTCTTCACCTAAATCCACGATACAGGGAATCCTAGTGTGGAAATCACTGCCCCACTAGTTTTAGCCCCAAATAAATAAATAAAATAATTTATAATTAAAGGTGACAAAGAAAACACAAAAGGCTCTATGCATCGACCATGGCTCTATGTTACGTAGGTACTAGGTACTAGGTAGGTATAGCAGAGCCTTTTGTGTTTTCTAGGCAGATTCTTTAATACCTACTTAGCTAAAATTATTTAAGTAGGTAAGTAGGTAGGTACTTAGTACTTACCACTTATACAATTGATTTACTAACTAGGTAGGTATGTAGTATGTACTATGTAGATACCAGATAGGTAGCTACTAAAACTTTAATTCTTTTCTGTTTTCTCTACATATCATGCAGCAGGTAGGTACATTTCAAATCAAGTGATATTTTGAATCTTATTAAATAAAGATAAGGTGTATTTTGCAATGTCAATAGGTAGGTAGCTTAGCGCGCAGAGTTTTACGCAAGAGAGCATGAAGATGCAGATCTGACAATGGGCCGGATGTGCATTGTGCTGGCTGTTGGTAGAATGGTAGCGCAAAAACTGTGTAGCAAGAGCAACCTTCTGTTGTTTTGGGACACCTCTGGGGATTTATACTAGGTACCCTAGTACTTTTCAGATCTGGAGCGATGCAAAGCGCGGCGGGACTAGACTGAAACTGAATGCGCGCGTAGGTATACCTACGTGCACGTTATTAAAATAATACGAGGAACTGTATGAAGACAGACAATTACTGCCTTTCGAAAGCCATCACACAAATCCATCCTATAATCGCGGTAAGACCCAAAGAATGTACCTACCTACCTATTGATCTTTTTGAAAAATCTTTGTTGGAGTGTACACTCTGAGAATGGGAGAGTTGAGACAACTTCTTGACATCATGTTTGGATCGTTGCTTTGAACGCAGCCTGAAGTCTGATAACTTTATGGCTACTATTTATTCTATTCCTACCCAGGAAGAATAATGGAATCTAAAAATCGACCGCAAATGAAGCCGTAAACAAACTCGCAGTAATTTAGTGAAGAGAAAAAAGCGCGCGCCGGCCCCGGTGTTGCCGGTTGGAAGTGGGTCGAAACGGCAACGTCGCCTAGCGGTACCGGCGCGGCAACGCGGGCGCGACGTTGCCGCTCTTACCACCTACATCAATACCTCGACGCACGCTTAGGCCCACAGGGCGCCTATACATTGCAGCTGAAATATAACCCATATATCTATATAGATAAGAGCTAGACGTAGACATGACACGTTTACGTGGGTACACGACGCCCACCCGACCGTACGCGACGAGACTGTTTTGAAATTGGAATTTAGAACGCGTGCACAATATTATTATTCTTTTTCAGTACTAATTTTATTATCTGTTGTAGGTATTCGGATTATTTTCGAACGTATATTTTCAATGCCAATGGCGTAATTTGAATAGGTAATTATTATTGTATCATGCAATGTCGAGCATGCATGATGTGATTAATGAAACTGATTAGGTACCTATCCACTTAGTTTTTTGTACGTTTACAATACCTAGTACCTACCTAGATTTTTTGCGAGATAAGATTAGATCTTACGCGACGTAGATTATGATACCCACCTAGTACTGATTCCAAATGCGTGATAATAATCGCAGGTGTACAGCACTGAAATTGCAGCTGTTTACACCCAGCCATTAGGAATTTATTTTAGTAATTTTATGCAGCCAGCCCTGCCTTTACCCACAACGTTAAGTAGTAAGTAGTAACCTGCAGCTGTACCTAAGTATGCTAATATTCTTTAAGATTATAAGTATGTATGTACCTAGGCACTAGGCAGGTAGAACTAGCTAGTGCAGGTCAACCACTCTAGACGAAACCTGTTAGGCACCTAGGTATTTCTGCGTTTGAATTACCTATACCTACCTACCTACCTACCTACTCGCCCACACAACAAGTCAACAACATGTCTGCCGTACCTACCGGGTACGGGTACATACTACATAGGTATTAGTTACATACTACATAGTACATAGGGTACTAAACTGGTACAATTCATCACTGAATTGTACATTGATATTTAAAAAATAAGGTTGTGTGCATAAGGTTTAGTGCCAGGGTATGCAATAGGTATGCATTAGATGATTAGACAGATAATAAATATAGCAGATCATAATGAAATGCAATTAGTATTGAGCTGTTACAGCTTACAACCCCTAGGGTAAGCACCAGCAGATCATAATGAAATAGGTACAATTAGTATTGAGCAGTGAGCTGTTACAACTTACAACCCCAACTTACAATATATATGTTAAAAGCACAGCACTTTTATGCCTCTATGAGCTGCACGCCACTCGGGACCTAAGTGCTAATCTAGGTAGGTAGGTACATATTTGCCAACTTCGATTTACAGGAACTTTCAAGGCGAGAGTGAACCGGCCAATCCTATCATACAAAAAAAGTTAAATAATATTAGTAAAAAGTTAATAGTAGTTTCTTCTTAAATAATAGTTACAATTATTATTATAAATAGACCTAGCTAACTTGGTATTTATCCTAAGCTATAGGTATAGGCACTTAACTCACATGACATAATCTAGATCAAAGATAAGATCGAATATCTCTAATATTCATTCCAATTACTTAAATATCCTTGAGAAGTTTAACGATCTAGACCTGTCTAAGATTTTATTTTAACCGCTTTGGTACAGCCTAAACAGCTTGGCAAAAAATAATAGGAAAAATTGGGGCGCCACTATCGCAAATTTTTCTTGAATGTAGCCATTCCACTAGTAACTACATCGACCATTTAGTAACTATGATAGAATAATTATACAACTGCCTGAAAAAAGGAGCAGGTATATTATTTTCAGGGTTCATACATGTAGGTATGTATGTAATGTATGTATGTATGTATTGTGAGTTTGTATGTATGTATCTATGTGAGTTTGTATGTATGTATGTGATATATATGATAGATATATTCCTCCATAACTTCCATACGCCTGAACGGATTTTGATGAATGAGGTATCGTTAGAATCCTTAGCTTATTCCGGGTGACATAGGCTACCTCGTATTTAACTGATACAAGCAGTCGGATGGCTGTGCGGAGAAATAAGCGCGTTTTCTTTATTTTAACAACATTGTACGAGCTTATTTAATTAAATGCAGTTTTGAATGAAAGCTTTATCATAATATTTTAATCAACCATAAGTCCAAAATATCGTTCCGAATATCTAGATACGTGGTTTGAGCAGTCTCCCAACCTTAACAACACTCCAATAATTCTATCTCAGAAATTTATTACTGAATCGATCAATGTAAATACATAATTATACAATCTGTTCTCCAGGCGTAGAAAAAATACCATTATTTTGTGCTTAAATTTTTACTTTACAATTTTCCATAAGTATAGATTTACCTGAGTAGCAAACAAAATTAAAAAAAAGAATAACAATCCAATAAGTTTGTCAAACATGGCACAAATATCAATTTTTTTAGGCATGCTATAGGTACTGCTACTGCAGTCTGCAATACTGACCACAGAACCACAGTAAACAGATACGACAGAACACAGACTATTGACAGAGGTGCTGCCAGGAATGAAAAAAAATAATTTGGTTTCAAGACATTTCTTGCAAATTATGTGGGTTTGTTTTGTAATTACCTACCTGTTTTTTCGCTAAAATGCCGATTTATTTAAATAATACCTATTACAGGTTAGGATTATATCTACATAATAAACTATTAATAATTTACCTCTCCCATTTAATATGGCTTAAGTACTTCACTCATGTATGTACCTATGTGACTTGTGGTAGGTAGCAGATCATGTACCTGTAACAAAATTAACATTTCAATAAATAGGTGTATAAGGCTTTGAAATATCAAGGAGGGCAACTTAAAAGTATCTAGGTATGTAAAAAACATTAAAGTTTGGTAAAACCATTGAGGTATTGGTAAAACTAATGGAAGGAGAACCATAGTAACCGACATAATATCTGGAAATCTCTAAGCTGAAGTGGCATTGTGCTGGGCAAAAGATCGAAGAACCGATAGACGAAGGGTGAGGCGGGCCCGCACTGGAAATGCAGCGTCGGACGACCCCCACCAGGTGGACGGACGATCTCAAGCGAAAAACTGGGACCAACTGGAAGTTAAAACCAAGCGGCGCAAGGTCGTGTTTTGTGGAGATCCTTGCAGGAGACCTTCGTCCAGCAGTTGCCAATTGACCTCCATTGGTCGAAACGACGACGATGATGGTAAATGGTTCAACAAAACGTTTATCTATAAAACCTACGTATACCTACCTGCCTATAGTAGGTACGTACCTACGTAGATTTCGTTTTACCTCGTAGCTTTAGTTTAAAGATACCGTAACAGATTATCACTATCATATTTTTATGTAACTGGACGTCAATAAGTGTAGTATACCTAGGTACCTAAATTGAATAAATATTATGACTTATTGACTTAGACGTAATGTGGACAGAGTCGCAGGCAAAAAGTTAATAAATGCCAAAGGATAATAAGAGCTCAAGTTTTAACGTTGTTTCAAACTTTACCCCCCAGGGCAAGAGCGCAGGCGCAGCATAAGAGGCGAAATTGAAAGCTCGTGCAGTAATTTTAACTTTAGCCAAACTCGATTTTGTACATTTGGAAAGACAGACCGATTAGGTCCTGTATCTTTGGTGAAAGTGGGCATCAGACATGTAAAAGTAGGTACTTTCTTATCCTACAGTACGTACCTAGTACCTACGTATTACGTACCTAATAGCAGAGCTATTTGAACACAATACCACGAGAGCAACCCAACTAACCCTAAAAAGTTTCAAATATGTTCACTGAAATTTATGCATGTGCTTACATACTTACCTACGTCAGGGAAGGGAAATAAATGATCATAAAGCTCATTTATAAGTAGGTAGGTATTTAATATAAAATTTTGGAAATAATAATACTTAATAAAAAATGTTAAAATTCTATAAGGAAATTATGGAATTCCTACAAAAGTTTTGTAGCGGAACGAATAGGCGCGGCGCGCAGCGACAGCGCGGTTCGGTTCGACGAATCGCGATTGCGGTTTGCGACGTTGCCGCTCCGCCCTGCGTGCCTGCGCCATTGACCGTCGCTTATAGCTCAACGGCATAAGGATCAAATTCGTTTGCGCTCCGGTCGAACGCGTCCAATCGCACGGCGCACCCAGCGCAACCCAGTCAGTCCGCGCGGTTTGCTTGCTTCAGTTTGACGTAGCTTATGTACTAATGTAAAAGTTGGTTTGTTTAACATTCTGTGCTAAAACTTTTAAAAGTTTAAAAAGGTTTATTATGGAAGACCTCGTGAATGTTTTCGGCTACATGAAGGTACTATTATAGGCAGAGGTACGAAAAGTGGTTGATTCTACTCAAAGTTTGAATTTAGTATTCCATGAAATATTGT
This sequence comes from Erebia ligea, assembly GCA_917051295.2. Lineage (NCBI taxonomy): Eukaryota > Metazoa > Arthropoda > Insecta > Lepidoptera > Nymphalidae > Erebia > Erebia ligea. The sequence goes on from OU785228.1 coordinate 18,095,773, forward strand.
GCGTGTAACCGCTTACTACTGTCACGGTAATACGTGCTACTGTACTACACCTTCCTACCGACCGCGCGTTTCTGAAATAAGTACATGTACATACGCACGATCTGTTCCATCCGTAAAGAGTTACAGACTAAGCAAGTACCGACATGGTCGGTTGGTTGGTAATCGGCAGCAACCAATCTGAAGCGTATTTAAGTAGGTAGGTACTACTACTTAGTTATTTACTCTTTAGTTTCTTCATTCTTGATTTAAATATTATTTTTTAAGTTACTGTTCTGTTAATTTAATATTCTGGTTTAGGCAATGATGTTCTACCTACTATATTATTATAACTAGCAGATGCCCGCGACTTCGTCCGCGTGGTTTAAGTTTTTTCCCCACAGGTACCTACTCCTTAATTTTTCGGTATAAAAAGTAGCCTATGTCACTCTCCAGGACCTCAACTATATACTCATGCAAAAAATTAAGTTGATCCGTTGCTCTGTTGCAGCGCGATTGAAGAACAAACTCTCTATTTAACATCCTTGGGGATGAAATGTTCAACAACTGTGAATCACGTAGGTAGTATGTCTTCATTTCAAACCGAAATTCCAAATATTAAGTTAAAACTTGAAAAATTACAGACTTTCATACAAAGTTTCAACCCCTACTAATCTTATGGGGGTAAAATTTTGAAAAACTGTGACACACGTACTTCTATTTTTACTGAAAGCCAAAATACCAAGTTTCGTTGGAATAACTTGAAAAATATCTTGAGAAATGCAGGCCTCTATTCAAACTTTCGTCCCTTATTTCACCCGTTTGGGGATAGAATTTTCAAAAATGGTGCAACACGTACTTCTTCATAATTTAACCGATAGCTCATATACCAAGTTTCATGGCTTTAACTTGAAAAATTAATGACTTTGATACAAACTTACAACCCCTATTTTACCCGTTTGGGGGGTGGAATTTTGAAAAACTGTGAACGTATTTCTTTATTTTTTACCAAAAGCCAAAATACCAATTTTCGTTGATATAAATTGAAAAATATCTTGAGAAATGAAGGACTTTTATATAAACTTTCTTCCCCTATAATTTCACCCCTTTGGGGGTCGAATTTTCACAAATGGTGAAACACATAGGTACTTCTGCATATCAAACTAAAAGCCCAATTTTCAGCCCGATCCGACCAGTGGTTAGAGCTGTGCGTTGATAGATCAGTCAGTCAGTCAGTCAGTCACCTTTGCCTTTTATATACCTATTTAGATTAATTACTTTCTTAGAATAACTTAACAAATTTTTACTTTTACCTACCTATTACACTTATGTTACCACTTACCTCGATGACTTACCATGTCCTTATCTGCTGTACGTACCTACCTAATTAAAATAAAATCAGAATTGTTCTAGCAAGAAATAAGAATAACTTATTGTTTAGTCCATTGTTATTAATAATGTCTGACGCTAAGTTCTTGAATTACTAGTAGATATAAGATAGTAGTGGAAATGTGTATTCAAAACCTTAGCTACCTACGTTAAGGTAATTATTACCTAGGTACACCTTTGTCCTCAACCGTTTGCGGAGGTCAATAATAACAATCGCTCGGCGTAAAAAACTGGGTTGCTAAGGCAAACCGAAGGGGAAATCTGATAAGAAATATTCATAAAGAAACGTGCTGTTCTTGTTTTTATGGTTTTGGATAGTGTCCAAAAATAGCAGTCGAACACTGACTTTAGGGAAATATCAGCTGTAATCAACGAAAGTCCTCAATATCGGCAAAATACAGTTGATTATGGTAGGTAGGTACCTAATCTATGTAAACCGTAACATGGTACATTTAAATTATTTGTTAAACAATGTTGAGTATTGACATAGCCAAATCACTGAGGAACGGAATGGACCCCCTGGAGATTAAATCTGTCACAAACATCTTTTTTAGTATCGTTCGACCTACCTAGGTTCTAGTTACAAAATAGGCCTACCTAATGCCTCTGTAGTTGATAGTTGATACATTCAGTACGGATACACTAAGCACGGATACCCAAGGTGTGCCATGTCCCTCTGCCACGATTAAAGTACACGTAGGTATATTTGCGAAGCAATGGCAATTGGCAATGCATCTGACCTCAAATCTATTTTTGCAACTGGTCAGATTGGTTTGATATCAGTAATATTGATTATTGATAGAACATAATAATTATCTATAGACAGTTAAAGTGAATAGATCTGAAATTTGTTAAATCCAGGACAGTTATTGAAATAATATCAGATTTATCTACAAACTTTCTTCTTAGCATAACTTTAAACTAATTTCTACTTCTTAAACAGATTGAGGTTCTTTTTTACAGTTTAAAAGTCAAAATGTCGACATATTCGTTGGACGCGGAGAAGTTCATCAACGAGGTAAAGAGGCACAAGGAGCTATGGGACTACGATAAGGACGGCAAACCGTACAAAAATGCCGCCAAAGAAAAGGCCTGGTGTGCCGTGGCCAGGGTCTTCATACAGGACTTCGACTCGCTGACGAGCCTTGAGCAGGCTGAAGTTCGTGAGTACCTACCTAGTAGAATAAATAAAGCCAGACAGAGTTTCTTGCTGGTTTTTCTAGGTAGGACTGGCATTCTGAATTCTGAGCCAGTAGTAAGTAGATTTACTTGACGATTCAAAAGCTATTGTAAAAGTAAATTTAAATAAAAAAAACATCCTTTTGCGAACGCCTACTTTAAACTTGTCGTCTCTATGGTTGCGGTAAAATTTTATTTTGAATAATGGAACAAATTTAGTGGTCTCTATGGTTACGGTAAAATTTTATTTTGAATAATGGAACATTTACAGTACATTATTAAAAAACTCAGTTTCGTCGATTGACGTCATGAAACGTCAATATAACGTGAGAATCACCATTTTTCTGACTGTACTTTTTGTAATACGAGTACGTCAATGCAATACTGAATAAGGCGGAGATTATCTTCTTTAGTAACCCGTTTATTTATTATTCCCTTTATTAGACAATTTACAGCAGATCTTAGAAAACTTGGAAGAATATCAATCTTTGAAGTTTGATTGTCATAGATACCTAGAAACAATGTTTTTTTCTTCCAGATCGCAAACTGTACAACAAATGGCGTAACATACGCGACGCGTACGTTCGCAACGTGCGGAGCACGCGCGTCAACAAATCCGGCAGCTATGTCTTCATGAGGCAACTCGCATTCCTCGACGCCCGTTACAAGCCCGAAGGCGCCAGTAGCAAATCCGACGACCAGTCCAACGACCAGTCCAGCGACGACGACAAATCCAGAAATGACAATTCTTGTGAAAGCGACGAACCGTCTATCATTGAAAATCTCAAACGACGGAGAGTTTCGAATAAAAAGAAGAAAATAAACATCATCAGCACACATGCGACAGAATCGAATGAGCAAGACGAAAAGCGAAAAAACTGGCAAACAATAGAAATAGTAGACCCGGCGATGAGTACAATGCAATATTCGGAATATGAAAACCCAATTGCCCTGTCGCGAGTCAACGATGATATCAGCACCGATGGAGTATCGGTAACGAGTTTCGACGAAGACCGCTCTTTCTTTGACTCCCTGCTGCCAGCGGTACGAGAGTTCGATATGGATCAAAAGTTGAAATTCCGGTTCGAGGTTCTGAGAGTAATAAAAGATATACGATCGAGTAACCAGAGTTGTAAACCTGAACCCTCGTCTGCGTATTATATTGAGTAGTGATAGCTAAAGTAGGTATCAGAAATGCGCGGTGAATTTTCTTTTGATCAAGAAGAAAAAAGATCATACGGATATTTGTATTCGTTTGGTTGAAATGATTCAATATTTGAATACTAAGTAATGTAAATATGTAATGTTTAGTGTTTATTCTTATACAAGTACGTGTATTACCATGTATGTTAAGCATGTCAAAGATAAATTATTGTTAAGGTTTAACTTGATAAATGAATCAAACGACATTGTACCTATACGTAAAAATTTAATATAACTAATTAAGTTTAGATAATCCAGCAATTGTTTTAATGTTATCATTATGGTTCCACTACTTTCATTTACCAATAATTCATTTAATATCTTTTGTATAAATAATAACAGACATACATATTTATTTTCATACCTAGTTAATACCTTGACATTGCCATTTGCCACCTGCATGAACGTAAGCATTAAGTAATCATTCATGGCCACCATCAAGCTTTAATTCCAGTTTAACTTTCAGGTAAATAAATACCTACCTACCTACATAGGTAGTTATTAATCTAATTATACAGTCCGTCCAACTTATTTGACCCGGTGGCCAAAATTGGAACAAATTTTGATGCCTGCAAGTTTTTGCTTTTACTTTTTTTAATGTCACCGGATCAGCCCCCCTATTACGTAAGAATTGTCCATCACACGTTAAAGACTTTCGTCAAAGTAAAATAAACAATGACAGCATTGAATTAGAGCTCAATTTCGTCTGCCCATTCTTATACGTTTAGGGTATCGTACATACCTAAACGTATAAGAATGGGCAGACGAAATTGAGCTCTAATTCAATCCAGTTATGGTTTTATTTTTTAGTAATTACCTACCAAACCTTTAAAATAAAATAAGCAAGCTCTGCAAATGTATTTTCATTTTACCATCGCATAACTTACCAAAATGTTCCAAAATATTCATAATATTTTAGACTAAGCCACCAAATAGGTAGAATCTTTTTTGAACGGATTGAATAAGACAAAACGCGGTCGCGCGAGCTGGCAACGTCGCGTTTTATTGAATAAAAAATATTTTTCACTCTGAGTGCGTGGCACTTCCATAATATTTTATAATTTCAAATGACGTTGGAATAATATTTATACCTACCTACTCGACGGCGCATTAATGTTTAGTTGAAATTCTTTATCTGAAAATATGTTTGCAGCAATGCGTCAGAACTGTGCGTCATTAATACCTACCTATAGTACCATAATACCTACCTCAGACCACAGACTTCAGAGTCGGAATACGGATGCAGAGTAGGTACAAGACAATTCAACGCGATCAGCTGTTGTGCGAATTTCAATAATGACACATCTTTCCAAAATAGATACCTACCTAAAATCTACATGTTGCTTTATTCAGAGTTTAGCCCATCTTTAGCAACTAGGTACCTACCTATACAAATGAGTAGACTAGACTGGCCTAAGGCCAGCCATACACGGACTGCTCGAGCAGTTAGCCAGTGATCAACATACACGGACCGCTCTTGGGAGTCATATAGTCAACAGCTTGAAGCTACCATTGATAACTGCTGCCAACCGCCCGAAGCAGTCGTAACTGCTCGAGCGGTTCCATGTACGTGTGTACGTAGAAGACCACCACCACCACCATGCAGTCGCAGCTTGAAGCAGTCCATCCTGACAGCTTCAAGCTGTCCGTGTATAGCCGGCTAAGCGGGACCGACGCGACGCGACGACGTAGAGAAATTCAATCGACTGCTTTTATTGGTACGTACTACGTAGTACGTACCTATTCGTCGATAAATAATTGATACCTGTAATGACAATGGAGGTCAATGACCCATGAGGACCAACAAATATTGCATAGATTAGCCGATGGTGGGTAAATGTGTTGGCCCTACTGCAAAATTCATAGACTAAGCGGAGCTCACGATTTGATAAAGTCTCCGTAAGTATAGGTATGAATCAAACATTTGATCGTGAGTGGAATGGACATGGAATCAAGTGTGTGGGCAAACATTTTGGCATCCATGCATCTGACCTAAAGTCAAATGACTTATCGTCAATGGCGAGCTTTATAATGACACCACAGAATAGATTCTAATAATCTGACACGACGCGGACGGCCGCAAAAACAACGACACGACGTCGCAGACATGCGACCGGTCGCGGGGGGGGCGGGCCGACTGTCGCGGCGGCCAATCACCGGCGACCATCGCGCGCAGACACGGCAGTCGCAAGCCGCGGGCCGCGCCGAGCGAGCGTGCGTCATTTTTGTCGCAATACCAAAACGTCACTCAACAAAGTCTATACTCTGTACAAACCCAGTCTGTCAATCTATTCATTGCATTTTCGTGGTGAATTCAAAGCATTAGCTTTGAAGAAAGCATAAGGATTTTAGTGGGAACGGTGCTTGAAAATTCTTCGTAAGTATAGTTTAATTATGTTTCGGTTCACTGACCTCATTTCTTGAAATAGTTACAGCATAAAATATACCTATTATATTAGGGCTAGTAGGCAAAATTGGCAAAACATTACATTGCTAAACTAGCATTGCACGCGTATTCATTTATATATTTTTTATTTTTGCTAGGATTCATTGGCCTCTAACCTTGCGCTAGGGCGACCTATTCTATGATACGACCTATTCTGTGATAAATAGATTAAGAGAAAATGCCTGGTTACAAGACGTAATGAAAATGAAATGATTTATTTCAACTAGGACAACTTGTGCCACTTATGATAAGTCGCAAGAATCTACCAAAGTTTGTATCTATAATGAGGTAGGTTAGAAGTTAGAACCACAGTAAACAGATACAACATACAACATACAGTTGTATCGGTTTACTGTGTTGGAACTTTGAGTAGAAGGTACCTATTATAATAAATACCTATTATAGGTAGTAAATCGCTATTATTAATTTTGATCTGTCTGGCGCAGTGACGAGCACTGTGGTCTTAAGTTATAAGTAGGAGGTCCCTGGTTCGATTCCCGGCAGAAACAACTTCAAGAATCAACAAATTCATAATTTCTGAATTTTTAGTTGTCTGTTTGGTCTAGTGGGAGGCCTCGGCCGTGGCTAGGTACCAGCACAGACGTACCACCAAGCGATTTAGCATTCCAGTACGATGCCGTGTAGTTCTAGAAACCGATTAGGGGTATGAGTTTATTGTAACTGTTATACCCCTAACAGGTTAGCCCGCTCGCTACCGTCTACCTAGGTATACCTAGATGATGACTAGGTATACCTAGAAAGTCACTTAGTCGAGCTCGCAGTCAAGGAATAACTTGTAATGGAAATAAAAATAATAATTATTAATTATCGACGCATAAAGGCGCGAGTACACATGCCAATTTGTGGTGTCCAGAAGCTGGCGGACATGATAAAGACGACCATGTACCAGCTGAACCCGGTCCGGCTGATCGAGGAGATCAAGAAGCGGCCGGGCCTGTACCGCACTGAGCAGCCGGCCGACCGCGAGGAGAAGCTGCAGCTGTGGAAGGAGGTCGGCGCGACCATTTACGACGACTGGGACAGCTTCAACAAGGCCACGGCTTACGATCGGGGTGTGTGCCGCCGGCTTTACTGTGCAACGTATTCTTTTTATAGTGCCACTAACTTATCTCACCCGGTGACAGCGTCTCCAGTACCTATATATCCATACTAATATTATAAATGCGAAAGTTTGAATGGATGGATGGATGCTTGTTATTCAATCACGATAGAACGGCTGAACGCATCTGGATGAAAGGCAAAGAGACAGATTATAGTCTGAAATAACACATAGGGTACTTTTTATCCCGAAAAATTAAAGACTTCCCGCGGGAACCAAAAAACCTCAATCCACGCGGACAATGTCGCGGACATCAGCTAGTTAAACATAAATTAAAAACAAAAACTAAACAGGCCTAAAAACTAGTTCCAATTTTGGCCACTGGGCCAGATAAGTTAGAGGGACTAAACGACTACGGTAAAGCCAAAAGGTTATGATTTTAGCAGTCTATGTAATAAATAATCTAATTTGTCTATCCATCATCTGTGGCTAATTATGATAGGGATAGTAACTAGTATAATATTAAGAACTGTAAATTTATATCATCGTCATAATCTCAACCCTAAAAACCCTAGTCCACCACGCTAAGTGAAAATTGACAGGCTTCACAATTTTGAGAATGGAGATATGAATAAGTTGGATAGGTATAAGCGTTAACTTCATTTGGATTCTTAACCACCATAGGCTATTTTATTTTTATCTTTTTTTACAAAATATGTCTTAGGTAAGTAATAAGTATATAGCTAACATAGAAAACACAAGTGGTTATTGGTAAAGCTTATCACTTAAACAGAAATTCATCACATATCGTTAATCGTATCTATCTATTTATTTATATCGCGACTATCACCTCTCACGGAATGTAAGGCATTTTTAATATGTTTATTATTCTAAAGAATCTGAATAAAACCATTAGTATAGAATGTAGGCCATAACCATCCATCTTCAACTTAAACGCTTTACACACGATCCAACTTGTGGTGCATACTGTCAAGTGCCAAGGTCATAATTCATACAGGATGCGCGATGAATGCATGTGATAAAGCCGGACACACACGTGCAGTTATCAGTGATAAATAATTTAGATGACCAAGTGAAGAAGGGTCATTCGAGTCTACTTAGGAGAAATTTGCATTTATCCGTCTGTCAGATTTGCACAACTTCTGAAATTGAATGAATGTATTTAATATTTCAAATAATTGGAAATCCATTGGCTCCAAGCCAATCAAATACTTTTAAATCTAGTCTAGTAATCAAAAGTAAAAAATATAAATAAGTATATTGCTTACGAGGGGAATGGAGTGGGGAGTTTCCGGTCAGGGTCTGATATTTCCCTGCTAAAATTCGCAATACTTGCGACTGTGCGATTAATCAATGTCGTCATGTGATAAAAGGCACAAGAATCCATTTTTGAAGATAACTACATTGTAAATTGTAATATTCTGCTAAAAATGACGTTCTTAGTTCTGCAGTTACAAAGAAAATGGCGGTCTCTACGCGACGCGTACAACCGCGAGTTGCGCGCGCGTCGTCAGTCGTCGCGCGGCAATCGACGCGTTTACATTTACTTCAAGAGGATGAGCTTCCTCGGAGGCTTCGAAGGCCCCGTCAGCGATGAGTGAGTACGTAGGCTGTGACTTTGGTAACACAGGTTAGATACAGGAGGCTTTCAACTTCAGAATTTACAACAAATGGCTGAAACATCTAACACGAATTACGATTTCATCGATAATTCGCTGTTACTATATAATATCCGCCCCGTGCAGAGCGCGTCCTTAAGCATTTCAGAGAGAAGTTACTTATTTAACCTTTTTCTAGATAAAGAAAAATAGACAATTTACATATTATAGGAAATAATACTTGGAAAAACATCAAAGTGCAAGTTAAGCTAGAAGTTTTTATCGAAGTCTTGAATTATAGGTAGAAAGAAAGTTGGTTGGTAATTTCCTAAACTAACACTGTTACAAAATTACACGTATTTTTAACTAATATAGAGCATGTAAAAACGATTAGGAGAAAAATGAAATAATAGGGGGTAACTTATAGCTTCAGTAGAAAAGAAAATAATCTTAGGATTTCTACCTATAGGATACCTCTATTGTTATCAAAACAAACACTTTAAAGCATAACAAATTTCTTAATTAAATTCTAATTAAGTACTTTAATTAGCAATTCTTAAACTCCCAGTTATCTTGAACAATGAACTTCATTAACTTGAAAAAATACCGTCGGACTCAATGAACCGAATGATTACAATATTATCAAACAAATATAAATTAAATTGGAGTGCCTGTCTGTGACTTTGAAATAACTGCTTTCTATTGAGCTCTAGTCTGAGGAATAGTTTTTTACACGTATTTTTAGGATTTTGTAGTAATACCAGGAATCGTAATTAGTTACGTTTATCCACTCTATCAATATTTCCGTGATTCGCAGCGGTTTTAAAAATAATCTTTTTGAGAATTTTTACAGTTACTTAACCGCTGCCCGCTACACAGACGATCATTAATATGTTACAGTGACGACGACGGAAACGATAGCATAATATTTGCAAACCAACAACCAGAGGACCCATTGTACCCCGCCGTCCAAATGAAATCCGAACGCAAAGGCAAAGTCAAAGTCAAAGTGAAACGACGAAAAAAGTCCCTCTCATCAGACGACGGCCATCATCAGGAAGAAATGGAAATGCCCATCTTCCCAATGGAGGTTCCTGAAGACAATGACAGTGACAAGTTATTCTTAATGTCGTTTCTGCCAGAAATGAAGCAACTACCCGCAAATGTCAAAATGTGGGCGCGCGCACAGATCGCAAACGTCATGCAGGAAGCTGTCAGCTGTCACTTCAACAACTCGTTCCCGAGTAGCAGTTACGCTGTGGATAGGAACAGTATGGCTGTAACCAATCCTAACGTCATGACCAATAACAGTCCTATTGTCTTAGAGAGGGGTAGTCTGGCCAACACGTCCACTCCTATGGTGAAACACAGGAGAAGAAGTTCAGAGCAGTTTGCGGATAATATATAGGTAGTTAAAGAATAAATTTGGTATTTTTATTTATCGCTCCCCCTATGCTTTTATAATTTATAAAGAAAAATTTATGTAAAATTGAGTGTGAATTAATTTATCGCTAAACTTGCTCTCCACGTGAAACAATTTAGGTAATTGAAAATTCAAGTAAATTGACCATCAAATTGTATCGTGTGAAATAGGCTTAACCGGCGGGGACACCTAAACCTATAACAAGTAACAACTAACAACGTATTCAGTTCAGTATGGTCTCAATTTATTTATTTACTAGCTGATGCCCGCGACTTCGTCCGCGTGGTTGAGGTTTTTTTGATTCCCGCGGGAACTTCTTAATTTTCCGGGATAAAAAGTAGCCTATGTGCTATTCCAGACTATAATCTATCTCTGTGCCAAATTTCATCCAGATCCGTTCATCCGTTGGAGCGTGATTGAGTAACAAACATACATCCATACATACATACATCCATCCATCCAAACTTTCGCATTTATAATATTTATATGGATAAAACCGGCCAAGTGCGAGTCGGACTCGCACACCGAGGGTTCCGTACAAACCTGTAGTAAGTTTTACGATTTATGACGTATTAAAAATAAAAATTACGTTTGTTGTATGGGAGCCCCCCTTTAATATTTACTTTATTGATATTTAATTCTTTATTTTGAAAGATAATATACAAGTTAATATTCTGTGAAAATTTGAACCGTCTACCTGTTACCGTTTTTAATATTGAGCAAAAAAATACGAAAAAAACACGTTTATTGTATCGGGACCCCCCTTAATATATATATTTTTTTAATTTTTAGTATTTGTTGTTATAGCGGCAACGGAAATACATCATTTGTGAAAATTTCAGCTTTCTAGCTATCACGGTTTATGAGATACAGCCTGGAGACAGACAGACAGACAGACAGACAGACAGACAGACAGACAGACAGCGGAGTCTTAGTAATAGGGTCCCGTTTTTACCCTTTGGGTACGGAACCCTAAAAAAATAGTGCCGCGCGTTTCACTCCAAGGCAAGCTTTTTGTTGTTTTTCTGAATGAATGATGTTAATAGGCATGTAATACCCTTCTAAAATAACTTATTAACATACTTTTAATATTATGATTATGTGAATATTTTGTACAAAACAACAATAATGTTGGGGGCCGCGATCTAACATTAAATTTTCTTAAAAACTTTGTTTTTCGGCCTAGGGGCCGATATGTGGCGTATCAAGTCTTCCACGCTTTTGTCTCTTTTATTCAATTGGTGAAATGATATATGTCACGACTCTTTCTTTTATTATTGTACCTGTAACCTGATGTGAAAACCCTCGCCATTAGTTTTCGGCCGTCAATTTGTTAGCATAAATTAATACTGAAGACCATTTTGGGGGTGGCCGAAAACCACAACGTAGAAGAAACAGCACCTACCTCAGTTTTCGGCATAGTATGGAAAGCATGTGAAAATTGAATACCGGTAATAGTTTTCGGCCATAAAATTGCAAAGTTTAAAGCCAACAATAATTTTGAGTTAACGTTTTTATTTTAAAGATAACTAAGTAACATTACAATATATTGTACCTATGTTATTATTTTTAATAATAAGGCCAGAAGCTAAGAATAAATAAGGCCAGAGCACGAGTAACAGAAGAATCGATCAGACTAGTTCAGGGAACTTATAGAGTTTTTGACCGAGTCAAACATTATTTATTTATTTATTTATAAGTATGCACAATTATCCAAGATTGTTATTTCAAAAATAACATAAAAATAGGAACGTACTTGATAGGTTTTAAAGGTGTTCAAAGGTTCCAAGTTTTTTATTAAGTAATATAACTTTCTTGAATTACCTATGTTGATTATGACTTTTAATAACATTTGGATACATAATAAAACAATGATGAACTTACAAAAAGCGTTTTAATTTAATTTTAAACTTACAAATTCATTTTAAATCCATCACAATCCAGTGGCCGAAAACAGAATACCCGATGGCCGAAAACTGAAATTTGAGGCCGAAAACTGAAATTTTAGCGTTTTTCCGGATTAAATCAAAAATAAAAATAACTAATAGCTTCAAGCGCAACACAGTTTCTAAAAAAGAAACTCCAGTATATGGGCTTTCATCTAACATAATGAGCATAGCAATATTAAGGTTGTAACATTTTTTTCTGATGTCCTAAAGTTGATGGGAGCACTAAAAGGCCGAAATCCGGCACATCGACCCTACCTACCAACACCAAGCATAATATTGCCCCATTTATTATATTTATTATGTATTCGAGATTTTTTACTGTAGGTAGGTAGGTACATAAGAATAGAAAACTACCTACCTATTTAGCGCACATGTACCTACGTTAAAAAACTGTTACGTCATGGTTGGTCACCTCCAGAAACCGGGTAGTTAACTACCGCACTAGTGGGGTAATGTAACCCTTTTCAAATGCTTATTATACCTACCGACGTACGCTTGACACTTTTACCTAAGTTGTAAAGTTATGTAGCCAAAATGGCCGCCATTATGCACTTTACTTGCACACTAGCAACATCAATAATTATTATAATAATAATAATATAATAATAATAAAGTATTTATTAAAAGGCAATTAACCCAATATAAAATAAGTCACAATAATACACAGTTTATAAAACATTTAAACTTACGGCTAACTGAAATGGTTAAAAAACTCATTTCAGATGTCACACGTCAAAAGACACAATATATAAAAAACATTAAAACTTACGGCTAACTGAAATGGTTAAAAAACTCATTTCAGATGTCACACGTCAAAAGACACAATATATAAAAAACATTAAAACTTACGGCTAACTGAAACGGTTAAAAAACTCATTTCAGATGTCGCAGGTCACAGGTAGGTACTTACTACTTTCTATTTTTGTCACGGTGCACAGACAGCCAATAGTCAAAAATAGGGCTAGGACCCTCACAGACGACCTTGAGGATTCGATTGTTAGAGCTCCGAAGCCTTTCCCAGAAAGACGCCACACGAGCTCTAACAATACAATAAAAGTCGGGCACCCTCGCTTCGGCAAACATTGTAGAAGCACTGCAATACCGCGGCAGTCCCATGAGAATTCTAAATGCATCGTTATATTGCACACGTATTGCAGTGTATGACTTCCTCAAAAAGTTAGTCCATAGCTGGCACGTATAAAAACACTGACAGTAGGCGTTAAATAGTGTTATTTTAACAGCCTTACTGCATTTGCCAAATCTACGTGCCAGCATATTGCAACGAATCGAGAGTGCCCTCCTTTCTCTCTCAATGTCACTGTCGTCCTTTAATTGTTCTGTCAAAATATGTCCAAGGTATTTGAACTTCTGCACAATCCGAACTGCTTTACCATTCAACTTTATTCCTGGAATCCTTTCCGGACCCTTTCCTGACTTAAAAACTACCATCTCAGTTTTATCAACATTGTATTTCAGTCCATGAGCATTCGCATAATGCTCACAGACGGAAAGTAACTTTCTGAGGCCTTGGATAGACGGGCTGAGGATCACCATGTCGTCGGCATAACTTAGGCTGTTCACACAAACACCATTGATATGGCATCCGACATTGGTGTCCCTCAGCTCCTCTATTAAGTTGTTCATGTAAATATTAAAAAGGTCCGGAGAAGTAATTCCTCCCTGGCGAACACCGCAGTCTAATTTATATGAATTAGAAGTCGCTTCGCCCCATTTCACAGTATTTGTTTGGTTTCCGTACCAGTATCTCAACAGACCCACAATTTCGTTAGGGACCTGAGACCGGTACAATTTCTCCCAGAGAATATCATAATTAACTAGATCGAAAGCCCGGCTCAGGTCTAGGAAACACGCATAAACAGAGGTATCACGTCTAGTGTAATACTGTACCGTGTGTTTCAAACCAACAATAGCTGTGTCCGTTGAGAGACCAGGACGAAAACCAAACTGTGCATCATCGATTACCACATTCCTAAGCAGTTCGGGTTGTACTAGACGTTCTAAAATCTTACCTATTACTGTACCCAGGGATATAGGACGATAGTTAGCAGCAGAACCCAAGTCCCCGGTTTTATTTTTTGCAATCGGAACAACTATTGTCTTCATCAAATTATAGGGAAGATACGAATATCTTACACACAAGTTATATAGACCACATAATATTTTCTCATGTAGTACTAAACCACCATATAAAACGTGCTCAATGCTCAATTCATCGTATCCGGGGCTTTTCCCCCTTTTCATTTGTACTACAATTTTCGTTATGTCTTCAGTCTTAAACTGTATCTTAACCTCGTCAAAGTTGGGAACTGAATGGACATAGTCATTACCTTTTAACACGGGATCTACTTGCAGCGGTTGGATTTTAAACCGTTCCGCAAACATATTGGCTATCTGTTTGTGGCACTGCAAGCCGTCTACTTTTATTGGTTTGCTTTGTTTGTAATTAAATGCCCTAGTGTGTTTCCAAAACTTAACAAAATTTTTCTGTTTACGTTGTATGGCCAAAATATCTAATTTAATGGCTTCTTCATTTCTTTGACACCAACGTAATTTATTTTTAAAGATTTTACGTGATTGTGACATATTATCATGCACAGTACCAGTAGACGGCTTACCCGCCAACACCCATGATTCAAAGCACAACTTATACCTACTATGACTTTCTTGAACATGAAAATTCCAACCTGTGACCCGCTTGTGCTTGTTATTGTAGGTCTGACATCGCTTTGATGAGCGTTTAGCACCTGATTGTACAATTTCTACAATATCATTATATAACTTATCAATAAATAAATAGTGACTACATAAGTTATTACATCTATTACTATCACAGGCACTACATACAATCTGATCACATATTGAAACTAGTCTATTCTCGCAAAAATTAGAGTACTCATATATTTGACTAGCATCTCTGTCACCCCACCGAATTCCCGTCCCGGCAAGGATACCGTCGTCAAGTGTGCGACACTCTGTCGCTTCGATATTACATACTACGCGTAGCGGAAAGTGATCAGACCACGAGATGTCATACATAACGTCTACGCTCACTATAGATTTCCACGCAGATTCTGTAGTAAGACAGTGATCCAACCAACGGCGACTGCCGTGCGATTCACTGATAAAAGTAAACGTGTCAGAATTGCTACCAAGCTTACTGATATCAGCCCAAACCCACTCCTGCTCGTCACAATAATGTCTCAGCTCGTTGCCGAAACGGGCATTCGGATGCGCATTAAAATCCCCCAAAATGTAAACAGACGCCACATCACACTCATCGACAATCGCACTTATTCGTGCTAGGCAATTAGTAAAATCGGGTAGATTTTCGATGTCGTCTGTTGGCATATAAACATTAAATATCAGAAAAGATCGCAAATCTAAATTAACTCGAATAGCCATTATTCTGTCGTTGGCGCAGTTTATAACAGATACATTATTAAACCGAGTCTTTTTCCACAAAAGCGCGAGGCCGCCATACGGCCGCCCACGCAATACACCTGCTGACAAGTCTACTGAGGAGATCGCAGCGCACCCGAAGTCAGCATGGATACTCTGCATAATGTCTAAATCATGGGGCAGCAGCCATGTCTCCTGTAGTGCTACAATGTCCGTTTTATTGCATAGTTCTCTGACACATTGAATTGATCTTTTAACCGATTTGCAATTAAAAGATACTATGGTCATTTGCTTAGAGGAACTATTCATACTGTAGATATAATATTGCTTGAGGCATCATTAGCTACTGCAGCTCGTTCGCGAAACACTCTAAATTTTATACCTTCAGGCCAAAAGTCGCTTTTAAGAAATGAATCCAACTTTGAACGAGATACTAAGATTTTAAAAGAATTGAAAGATGTTTTGATGTTAATGTTAATGAATGTTAATGATTATTACCATGGAATTATATTGTACTTTTATTCCGTTTGCCATGTCACCTTTTACGAAACTCAAAACTTACTTCAATCGGAGATTATCCAGTAACTACAGATTTGTGTTGTACCTGGAACAAATAATATACCTAGGTAATTTAATTAGGTAGGTAGGTATGTTGGGAATTAAAGTACCTATTTGCGAGTAATATACCTACCGAGTGACGGCGATGTTAATGATCAAATTAATGTAGGTATGTTTGTTCGTCACCTAGATATGAAGTATGAACACAATCGCACATTGTCATCGATATAATTAAGTAGGTATATATCTAAACTAATATTATAAAGAGGAAAGATTTGTTTGTTTGTTTGTTTATTCATTTTATTCATTTATTTAAAAAACATGTAGGACATGCAGGTGTCTCTTATGTTACGTCATGTTTTGACTCTACCACCGGTTCGGAAAGCAGTTTCTGCTGAGAAGAGCCGGCAAGAAACTCAGCAGTTGCTCTTTTTTTTTTTTTTCATACAATAGTCAATAATATAATACATTACGTAGCTTAGTGTAATAAGTATGTAAATTAAATACAATATTGTATGTTATTATACTGTCCTGTGGGGAGCTTGACCCAGAGTCGGTTGCTTCCATACAACTTTGTCATTAAGAAATTCGTCAATTGTATAATAGCCCCGACTCAACAAGTGTTCTTTTACGGTTTTTTTAAATTTGTGTAGCGGCAAGTCCAATAGTTCTTTTGGAACCATTTGTTTGTTTGTAATGGATAAACTCAAAAACTACTCAACCGATTTTAAAAATTCATTCATCTATAGAAAGCTACATTATCAGCGAGTAACACAGGCTATATTTTATTTTCAAAAAATTAGAGATCCTTACGAAAATTACAATTATTTGAACTAAGTCGGAAAAAATCCTCTCTTCTGAGAGCTTACGCGGCGTGTAAATAGAACTAAAGTTACACGAAAACAATGTTTGGTGGAATTGTTCCTCTCAAAAAGTTCTAAAAAAAAGTCCACGATAGCATACCTACATCTATCTTTCAAGGTTGACTCACAATAACCATTTTTATAGTTATATTGGGTAGGTATAGACTATTAGGATTATTAGTGCTACCCGTGCGAAGCCGGGGCGGATCGCTAGTATAGGTACCTATATAATAAATATGTATAATATGTTAGGAGACATAGGCTACTTTTTATCCCGGAAAATTTCAGTGTTCCCGCGGGCATCTAAAAATTTATCTGTTCAACCGATTTGGATGAAATTTGGTACAGGGGTAGGTTGTATCCCGGGGAAGGATACAGGCACTTTTTATCCCAGAAAATAATTCAAGGGTTCCCGCGGGAATAAATAAATAAATGATTTATTTCACAAACATAATAGGTACCCATTGAATTATATGTACAAGTACGTTAGTACATAATACCTCAATGTAGGTACCTACAATTCAATAGCATTGGGGCTGGAAGTTGGAAGTTGGAACCTCCTTTTAAGTATAATTAAATACCTGTGTCAGGAGGTTCCGCTCTTCCATATCATATACCTACAGTTACAAAACTCTAAAATTTACATGATTTTATTTTAATTTTAAAATCAAAATCAAAAATGAATCAAAATCCTCAATCCACGCGGACGAAGTCGCGGGCATCATCTAGTAGTTCTATAATTACTTAAGGCATTTAAAAACTACGCATAGGTATCAGATACCTACTTAGTAGTTAGTACGGGTACCTACTTAACTTCTGACTTATTGAGAAACTTGCAAGTAAAATGTACCTACAGGCACTGCTATAGGTAGGTATATATCGTTTCACGGTCTCAATAAACAAAAGGCACGTGTACAAGATCGACTAAATATCTACCTATCTAAAATAAATGTTACATACCTAGTTACACGCATATACATACACCAACATTATATGATAATATTCAAGTAGTGTCGAACCAACGTGTATTCATAGGGTCAGCCACTCGGCCGGCCTCGGCTCGGGTAGTCTGTATCGACCGCGCGACGTTGCCGCTCCGCGCCACTTTCCCCGCGACGTTGCCGCACCGCGCAGACCGACTGACTCGACTGTTGTTGTGACTTGTTGCTAATTGCTATCTATGAGATTCTTAGAAAACCGCATGCATTTATTACGGACCTGAGGTTCGGTATTCGATTTATAACGCGCTCAAACTGAGAATAGGACGGCTAAATAATGACCTCTATTATTGTCACTTGAAAATTATGATCTACTGTTTGCAAGGAATCGCCGAGTTTAATTTCAAATCAATGGCACATTTACAACTTACTTGTATGTCAACGAAAAATTTTTTTCGGGAACAGAACAACTGTTGGTTTGTACCCACAGATGTAGGTTTGTACCTATCTGTGGTTTGTATGCTAGGTATTGGCCGCCACTAATTATTCAGCGCTCTACTACGAAAATAAATAGGCTCTGTAGGCCAATAAATGTGTTATATTTTTATCGCCCAAGGGAAGTAAAAGTCTACTTTAAGTTTTAGAAAGATGAGAGCAAGGTCTTCCTTTTTAAATCGTTTAACTGTAAGAAAATTTCGTTCTTCTCTTTTATAATTAAAATTAAACGCAATGGATAAAGCTCGAGAATCGTGAGAAAAAATAAAAAAGAGATTGAAAAAGTTCGTTGTAAAAGTTTTAAAATGGTTCAGTGCATTAATCATTGGAATTAATAGCGCAGCGCTTTATGCAGGATTTGTACATAGATGAAATGAAAAAGAAAGACGGTGGTAAATGGACCAACCAATAAAAGGAACTGCTGGGCGATTGCATAAAAGCTGTACCATTTCTACAATCTGAATTGTGTGATTGGATGAACTTATGGAATTCCAGCTGCAAAAGGCATTTCAACCGATAGCGGCCAATTGGAGGTGATTACCGATTGCGGTCGTCAGATAGTACCTAAATACTATAGCTATTAGCTACCTAGCTGTCAAACTATAAGAGGCCGGCGAACGCCTCTCGTAATTTCTACTCGAACCGCAAATATAAATTTGCCGGTATATTGCTATCCCTATTTGGCTGATGACACATGATCGCGTGCAAGCGCGATAGCAATATGAGCGTACAGAATTTGTTATACATTTAGTCTTGTTCCGTGAATACCAAAAATGATGAATGAAAAATTGTTGTTTTCAACTTCGTGTTGTTATTCTGTAACTTGACAATATAGGCTATGTTCCTGATCAATTAGTACGTGAGATATCGTTGGTTTTAATATGAAACAAATAAGGAGAAAACATGTCATTTATGTCGTAAAAACATGCAAAACGCAATGTGCTTAGGTACATTTAATTTTGGGAAAGTATTTTGAAAAAATAATTATCCAGGGACCTAGATAAATACAAGTTCAATCTTAATAATCGCATAATATGGAGGAAATATTCTCGAATTACAAATTATTTTGGTATTACGTTTGTAATTGTATGAGCAATTCACCCTTTGCTGGCACCAAATAGTGGTCATCACTACAACTGCATGGTAAAGGTGTTTTCAGAGACAAACAATTTGAATTTTAAAATAAAAAGTTTTATTGATACATAACAAAATTATCTATCACCTATAATCAATTTAAGACGATTATTAAGTTATATTATATTTTATTCAGTATCATCGGAATCTTCGGTCATATTTATCATACAATTTTCTTCTGCATGTTCCATAACGTCGTCTAAATTCCACATGACATTTTCTTCTTGTATCACGTTGTCGCAGCATTTCTTCCATCGACTGGCGTCTATTAACGTTATTGCATCACAAAATTGTTTTTTCACATCATTCAATGTTGAGTTATTGGCAGCAACATCTTTTTTTATTTCGGCCCACACCAACTCAATAGGGTTGAGTTTGCAATGATATGGCGGCAGTCGGAGAACTTTAATGCCATTACTTTTAGCTGTTTCTTCTACTAAATATTTATTATATTTAGGAGCAATTTCGGCAACTTTCAGGAGTAATTCAATTTTTAAATAACTGACGTCTGTTGATATCCCTTTACTTTCCAGCCAGGTAATTATTTCCGTTTTATTCCAACTGGATGTCGGTATTTGCTCCATTTTGACAGGATGATGGGCAATATCCATGACGACCACACTTCTTGGTTCTAGTTTATTTAAAATATTCTTGAACCACTTTATGAACCTTTCACCATCAATTTCTTCATGACAATCTTTTGTTGATTCAGATTCAAAGAGTAATAGACCGTCTGCCACAAATCCTTTGTCGCTACCAATGTGCAAAGCGCACAGCCTTTTACCTTTTTCTGTAGGGCCTCTTCGACGAGCACGAGTCTCGTTTTTTAGATTTGAATCTAACCCGTTTACCCAGGTTTTGGCAAGAAAATATATGTTTTCATTTGCTTCCCTATATTGTTTTATTTGTCTGAGATATTTACGCCGCCATAAAACAATGTCTTTTCTTTCTACTAATACTGATCTTTTTTCCCGATTCCTAAATTCAAAGCCAAGCCCGAGCAGTATTTTATGGAGTGTGGTTCGTTTGAAACGAGTAATCTCTTCATCAGCTTCACAAAGTGACATAATTTTATCTAATGTCGGATAGTCGTTATTTAAATATAATGAATAAACTTTTCTTCTCACTGCAGATTTGTCTAACTCATCTAATTTGTCAATCGTGGATTTACGAGCCCTTTTTTTCACAGGCGATTTGAATGTATTTGTTTCCTTCTTTGCCCTAATAATTTTATAAACTGTATCTTCGGACACGCCACATGCACTTCCGGTTCTTATTACTGTGCTTTCCATAGTCACATTTAAATCGGACTGTTTAAAGTACTTAAAGACATTGTAAATTACTCGTCTGTCTTCGCTATGAATTATAGATCCACTTTTATTTTTACGGATAGGTGAGGTATCCATTTTTTTTAATTTTATTTAAGTAACACGACCATTTCGTACGTAGAGATGCCTAAGTCTGTCCGCGTTAAGAAAATAGTGACTCATCACTGTCGGCAGACTAAGCTACGCCCCCCGACCAATCAAGTTGCAAGGAATCAAAAGGGTCACTACTTTCTTGCAACTTCATTGGGCGGGCTTGGCTTGGCGTAGCAGCCTGCCGAGACTATTTCCTGAATGCGGATAGTCAATGAGGTCAATCTATCAGCTATAGTGGATGTGTTATACCGAGTGGCTTCCGTCTATTCTGTCTGCTAGTCTGTGCGTTTTATGCTAAGTGCTATATAAAAATTTCAATATGCTAATCACGTCCCAAGGATAGAAGAGAGTATTTTATATTCAAAGTTAGATATTTTTCTGAAAAAATAAAACAGAATAATTATTTAGGTAGGTCTACCCGCGACTTGTTTTCGTTTCGGTTTTCGATTTTTTAACAGTGTCAACCATAGAGGTGTCAAGTGTCAACTCATTTAATTTCCTGGAAGCCTAGTTATTTTACGACTCTGGGATACCTATAGGCTATAACACACCTTAAATATAAGCTAATTATTGAATTACCAATTTTCGTCGAGCTTGTTTCAACTGATAGGGTGTTGATTGTTGAAAGGCAACAGAACAAATACACAGAGAATAGACGCACTTTCGCAATAATACCAGTATGGATGGCTTAGTTAGTAAATGTTACCTCTGTCCTCTAGGTCTAGCAATCTACACTCTACGTTAGTGACGAAGATAAATGACGTGCAATTGCAAAAAACACTTTGAGAACAAACTCCTGGGGATTTGCTGAAATAAAAAGTAGCGCATATCCAGCCAAGATAAAAATGTTGGATAATATACCTATACGTATACCAAGTGCTTGGGTGAAAAGACCTTCAAAATCAATTGAAAATATTATGGGCCTGCATGAAAGCGTAGCAGGTAGACAGACATACCTATGACATGCCTATGAGGCTATGACCAAGTACAAGGATATTAATTAATTTTGGAAGGGATGCCAGTCAGTCAATTTCTCTTTTTTTTTTTTTTATTATTTTGAAAGTACCAAAAACTTATGAAATACTTAGAACAGAAACATATTTATCTCTTTGTTATAGGTAAGTCGATAAAAAGATGGCAAAAGTTTTGCCATTTGCCATTCTATGTTGCTGTTACAGTAAAGAGCCAAGCCAAGAAACTTGCAGGCCACGCGGTTACCCCGACTGCGGCTTGCGACGTTGCCGCTCCGCACTGCAGCAGCCAGCCAAATCCGTCCCATTCTAATTTTATCCATAATAAATAGTAAATAGGTACTTAGGTACAGCTAATATTACTATAGATGCGAAAGTGCGTGTCAGTTTGTCTGCTACGCTTTCATGGCCCATCTGTTCAACCGATTTTCACGTTTGGTACAGAGATAGATTGCATTCCGGGGAAGAACAAAGGCTACTTTTTATAGGGTGGTTGCCCCGAATAGCCTTTTAGTACTTTTATTATCTTTAAGCAATCATAGCATTTGAACGATCTTTTAAAATCAATTGCTAATATTTTAAAACAACAGGTTATTTCAGTAAGATTGTGATTTATAGTAGACGTTAAGGATATGTACTCAAGAATAAATTTTAAAAAAAGACAAACGAAAAAAGACCTATTGGCTCAAATTGCAGCCACCTCGTACCTACCTAATGCCATCCTTTCGTGTACCTAATACCAGCCTTTTTTAGGGTTATGTCTTATGAAATTTTGCCTCAAATAACCTCAAACTCGCATACTCCTTATTTCAGAAATGATAAATAAAAAATTAAATCAGTGTTTTTAATGATTAAATTATCTTAGTCAAGAAATTTCCGCGTGTACCACTTGATGCAACTTCGCGTACCACTAATTGGGAACCACTAGTGTAGATCTGTAGAGGGTAAGTACTAAGTAGGTCTCTACAAAAATATAAAAAATAATTAGGTACCCTATAATTAATAATTGTTTTATTTAGTTATGAAATTGTACAATCAATGAGTTCGAACTTGAATGATGTCCATTATAATTCTTTATTTAAGTTTGTGGCACCCCTGAATTACACCACAAGGCTGGAATTAGATACTCTGTCAAATCAAATACCAGCCTACTAGGCTGGCATTGTGTACTCCGTACATTTAGTGCATTTAATTGCAGCCCTCATAATTTCCGCTAACTGAAAAGAAACATTTTGTAAATTGACTGAGAAATACATTCAATACTACTTATATTTAATCCAATAAATATTATAAATGCGAAAGTTTGGATGGATGTGTGGATGTATGGATGTTTGTTACTCAATCACGCCCCAACGACTGAACGGATCTGGATGAAATTTGGCACAGAGATAGATTATAGTCTGGAATAATACATAGGCTACTTTTTATCCCGGAAAATTAAGGAGTTCCCGCGGGAACCGAAAAACCTCGATCCACGCGGACGAAGTCGCCGGCATCAGCTAGCTACCATACTAATGCTAATTACACAGCTAAAAGACAAAATTATGCGCAACACACCTTTTTGCGGGATCAAAACTTAGCATAGAAATAGCAAAATGGCTGACATCCACTCACTACAGTTTTTATTCGCTAATATGACATACAATATAGTTAGTAGGTACTGGGTGCAAATATTTTTTTCACTGACTAAATTCATAGGTAACTAACTCCATGAGAAAACTTATTATCGAAGAAAAAAGGCAAAAAGGCTGGTATTAGCCTATTAGGGGCAGGGCTGGTATTCGGGGCAACCACCCTAAGTGAGGTAACTAGCCACGGCCGATGCCTCCCACCAGGCCAGACCAGGGAAAATTCAGAAATTATAAATTCCCAAATTGACCCTGCCGGGGATCAAACCCGGGACCTCCGCGCTACACACTGCGCCACGGAGGTCGTCAAATTCCCTCTGAGGAAGTCTAGCCGTGGTCTAGCCCATATAAACTAGCGACGCTGTCATCGGGTCAGATAAGTTAGGTCAGATAAGTTTGTAGGAAGGAAACTGAGCCAGTGGCAATAGAGCCAGTCGGCCCGCGAGCGCGACGTTGCCGTTCCGCACTGCAGCAGCGTGATCCGACATCTCTATACTTTATTTACGTTTTATCAAGAAGAATTAGCCGCGATGGCTGAGTGGTTAGAAGCTTCAATAACGGCACATCCTCACTCCATATCCATACTTACTAATATTGTAAATTTATGCTAAAGTGTGTCTGTCTGTCCGTCTGGTACATTTTCACGGTCCATCTCTTTAACCGATTTTGACATAGTTAAGTTTCATCCCAAGGAGGGACACAGGGTACTTTTCATCCCTGGAAATTTAACCCGCGGGAATCAAAAAACGCGGATAGGTAGGTAGTAGGTACCTATCATACATTATACTGCATACCTATTATCTACCTACTTGCATTGGGTACTCTTGGTTTATACTTCATACCTATTAATAGTTTATACACACTATATTATACATACTTACACATAGTACATAGCTACATACCTATTACCTACCTATTTACTTTTCTTTTTTTTTATCCACTAAGTACAAGTTAGCCCTTAACTGCGATCTCACCAGATGGTAAGTGATGATGCAGTCTAAGATGGTAGCGGGCTAACCTGTTAGGGGCATGGCAACTACATTTGATGAAAATCGGTAGGTAAGGTACGGGGATAGGTGGTACTGCTACTGATATCCCGGGGAAGGACATAGGCTACTTTTTATCCCGGAAAATTCCAAAGTTCCCGCGGGGATCGCGGACGAAATCTGATATTTAATAATTAACATGCGGTAGAATTTATTTTTCAGGTTTAGGTAAAAAGGTCTGTACTTAAACGTCGGTACTAAGTATTAGTAGGTAATAAGTATTTATTTAAAGCTGATTCAAACCCGTAACTCAGCGTTCTAATCTAACCACTGCGCAATCGCGAGTTTACGGTTATTCTAGCGAGTGGTAAATCTAAATACAGATAGTGCAGAGCGGAGCGGCAACGTCGCGAACCGCGGCCGGTCCAAGCGGTGAGTCCGTTCCAACTTCTAACTTTTATCATAGGTACTAAATTACTAATAAATGCGAAAGTGTGTCTGTTTGTTCGTTTGTCCTTCAATCACGCGGTCTTTGTCGATAGGGAGATTACAAGCTACCAGACTAGATCCGAGAACATTCAGAAATTGACACTACCGGCGATCGAACCCAGGAAACCTCCCGCTTCATTAAGACAAAAGCGCTCACCACTGAGCTAGGGAGGTCGTCAGGGAGAGAGCTGTTTTTATCTTACATCAACAGCATCATCTTTACTAATATTGTAAATGCAAAAGTCTGGATGGATGGATGTTTCGTACTCTATCACGCTAGAACGGCTGAACGGATTTGGATGAAATTTGGCACAGAAATAGTTTATTATAGTTTGGAATCTCAATCCACGCGGACTATAGCTAGTACGTACTTGGATACATTTAACTAGGCATAGACTTGGCTAGGTAGCCTGAAACCCACGACAACGGGTCTAGAAAACCGGTTTATCGTCAGGGTTAAAAGCAGGCCAACTTTCGCCGCAACCGGTCAGCACTGGTTATACTTGCTCACTAATATGATAATACGTATCTTATGAAATATTTATTAAGTTTAGTTAATAATTAATGTTGACTTCCTACATTTACGATCTTAGTTGGCGGCTGGCGCCAACCATTAAATAATATCCTGTTTGTTAAGTTGGAACGAAACTTGGGAAGCATTTCTAGTGCCTAGTGCCTACAAAAAAAAAAGAAATCGATACGAAAGGTATCAAGTAAGTAAGTACTTAAGTAAAAACTACCTACTAGGGTACTACCAGGTAACTATACAATTATTTTGCTATAATCCGCCAACAGATTATATATAGCAAAATAATTGTAATCTTTTCTTGCTAAATCATGAACTTCCGCAAAGTAACGCCTGATTCTATCCAATAAATAAATCTTTATTTGGACACAGGACGCAGTTAAAATACAAAAACAAAATTACTAGTAGGTACAAAACTAAGGAACTAATTACTAAACTGTGACACAAAAATAATTCCAAAAAATTTAAAAAAAAAACCGACTTCAAAAACCACAAACACTAAAAAGTAAAAAATAATTTAATTTATTATGTATACAAGAGTTAATGTATTATAACATTTTTTGGAGTCGGTACCAATTAGCCGCATGAACCGTCTACCT
Organism: Erebia ligea; assembly: GCA_917051295.2. Lineage (NCBI taxonomy): Eukaryota > Metazoa > Arthropoda > Insecta > Lepidoptera > Nymphalidae > Erebia > Erebia ligea. Next base: position 18,122,045 of record OU785228.1, read on the forward strand.
ACTCTTCATTATTGTTGACGTGACTCCACATTGGCACCGACTCCAAAGAATGTTATTATAGAACTACATTAACTCTTGCATACATAATAAATTAAATTATTTTTTACTTTTTAGTGTTTGTGGTTTTTGAAGTCGGTTTTTTTTTTTTGAAAATGTTTTATTTCACCATTTTTAGTGGCCCCACTGTTTTAAAATACAGGGTGTAACCAGAACGAGATATGCTATGCATGGTTAAACCATACTGTTTACAAAACTATCATACTGATCGCGAGCAATTTACTCTTATCCATTGAGGAGTTCCGTTCTCCATCTCCGGAGATATTCATCAGATCTTCACCAAATTAAAATGGGACCACCTCTGAAGTGTGACCTACCAAACAAAAAAAGAATTATCAAAATTGGTTCATAATTGGCGGAGAAATCGCGTAACAAACATACAAAAAAAAAAAATAACATACAGTCGAATTGAGAACCTCCTCCTTTTTTTGAAGTCGATTAAAAAGGGCATCGACTCAGCGATTTTCGTTTCAGGTGATCCCTAAATGCTAACTAGTAACTACCTAGTGGGCAAGTTACCTAATTGTTCGGATGCTCCAAAAGCGCCACAGCGACTGAGCGAACCTACCTATTTGGCTGAATTTTGAATGGAGATAGCCTTACTACTCGGTGGAGATGCTCATAAGTTAGGTAGGTATAACCTGGGTTAATATGCATTGGTTACATTTATCCCGGCAAATTAAGAGTGCCCGCGGGAATGAAAAAAACCTTCTTCCACGCGGACGAAGTCGAGTGCATTATCTAGTACATAGTTAGTATTCAGTGCCGTGATCGAACGCAAAGCATTTGTTAGTTGATGGGGCTGATTCTGTAGTGCACAATCTCTAAACTAAACTAAAATTAGAGCATTACAAATATTGCTAACCCTTTCATAATACTCCCTACGGAAAGGGACGGAACTAGATTTAAAGCTGCCATTTTAGCTTAGTTTAGAGATTGTGTTATACAGAATCAGCCCCAGTACCTACTTAAATGTTATTTAAAGGGCCTGTTTCACAATCGTCAAGTTTTGACGAGATTTTTATACTTACGTCAAAACATCATTCGTCAGATTTTAATAATAATCTATGGGCTTACACTAGTCGTAATTCCTAATTCCATGGGACTTACATTTCAGTAAAAAAAAAACACGATGACACGATGGCATTGACAGAATATGATGAAATCGATTTTTTTTTTTCGAATTTTGATTATGGAACAATACTCACGGCCCGGGCAATGCACGGATGACGCAAACCTAGCCGGCATACGCACCATACAATGCATGCTACAATACAATTAATAATAAGCATAGCAATAATAGTCGTAATGGAAGGCGAAGCGGCAACGTTTGGGATGCCGGCCCCGCGCGGAGCGGCAACGTCGCATCTCGCCGATCGATGGCGATGGGTAAATCAATTTGATGTTACGTGCAAAGTGCTTGCTCCGGCTTTTCTTGAAATGTTTTACTTTATCCAAATGCAACACTTTACACACAGTTACAGTTTCACTGACGTGTGTACTATTTTTACAATGAGATTGAATGCGTAACAGTTTCAACTGCGTAGCTGTACAGGTTTATTTGTGGAGATAAATTGCTTCCTTCGTATCTTCGTGATATCTGCCTGAGTAGGTACTAGGTAGTAGGTAGGTAGTAGGTACCTCACTTAGTATGTAAGTTACAATAAATAAATGTATCAAGCATGCTTTCAGTAATATAAAAAATGCGTTCAAAGGACTTGACCAGCGCAAATATGGGAGCTTGCCTAGATATCAAAAATTAATGTGCAGCAATGAACTCTTTATTATTGTAATTTTTATATTTTATAGTTTTCAGATAAAAAAGCTTCAGGAGTCTGAAGGCTCTGAAAACTGAGAAAATAAATAAAAGAAGTTTCACCAAAAAACTGCTTTCCCACACTAGATGGCACTAGTTGTTGTGGTGAGCGAGTCTAAAAAAATATTTTAAGTATTGCTAACCACGTTTCTCAGGAAAATAATTAAGCTTTGCATTATTTGGGCATTGATGAGGATAATACTGGAATAATAAAACTATTTATTTGCAAGAATTATGTAATTCCTTTAAAAATCACGCTGCATTGTACTGCTGCCACACTAGATGGCGCTAGCGAGTCTTTTCAACTATTCGACAACAGATGGCGCCAAACGTTTTGGTTAGCGAGTTTGTTCAACTATTCGACCACAGATGACAGACAGATGCAGTTCCTTTAAACGCAGTGGTTATTTGAAAATGCTTTGTTCATTTGAGGCTTGTCAACTAACAAAAATAATAAAAACAAAACATACATTTCCTTTTCATTACTATTTAATTGATCAAAAATAAATCACTCATAATATAGTGACTGTGGTACTTAAATGGTATTCATGTAGGGTAACAAGATTATTATTAGGCATGGATAAAACGGAACGTCAAGATGGAGTAGTGCTTTAAGAGGAAACCGGACGCTCAAGATTTAAACAATAAACGTATTGTTTTTATAGACATTTTAACCTTGACCTTATTCGGAATAATAAATCCATAGTAATTTCGGTTTTAATTTTTAAACCTTACTGTAAAACCGGAAATCCTGCACATTGTCCCGAATCGGAGGGCAGTTACTGGTCATGTCCTTTACCCTCCTTTACTAATCTATATAATATGTATTTTATAATCGTTCGTAAAGAGTAAACTCCAGTCGTACGTCGGAGCTGACACACACAATTTTTTTATGCAATTTTATCTCTGCAATCAATATTATTATTTATTACTAATTATTTATATTAACAGATACCTAATTTTACTGATGTAATCTCTATTAAGTAAGTACTTAATTAATAATATTACCTACTCTAATATGTACTTTTTCGTTACCCCGTCAGATCTGTTAATATTATCAGGTAGGTACTGTTGAGTGTTGACAAAGTTCATAGAAGCTAAGTACCTATGTACTGTAAGGTTTATTATTTCGATAGTGGTCAATTTGACTTATTTCACAACTCTTTATTCAATATGAGCTGGGTGTACATTGAAAATATTATTAAGTTAAGTAATACTGTTTGTCAATTTACCTCATGGAACAAGAAGTGTAACTACGTCGATATACCTAATTTAATTACCTTATGTTAAACCTTAGTCAATATCCGTTTGTTGACGTATATTGACATACGGAGGTGGGAGTGTTAACAACTTTTATAAAACGAGAATGTTTTGGATCTCATGATTCATTCGATTGACGACAGTAGTCGTATTCAGAGGTTAAGTAATGTTGCGACTTGCTGTAATATTTAATGAAGTGTTAGATTTGTGATAAGGAAGTGATGAATATATTGATTTCGCGCAAGTTTCGAGTTTTATTCCACGGAAATATTCGTCTGAGCCTTTAGCTCAGAAGTGGGATACCGGGAAGATAGTGCAGTTATCATCTCGTTGAAGGACTACGCCCAAAGGGAAAAAAAAGGTGATGTACATATTTTTGTTCAAATTTATTTATTTTTGGGTATAAGTGAAGCTCATCAGTGAAACACATCACGTGTTTATAAATTGTAATACAAATTCGTATATATATATTTTTTTTTTCTTCCGAGTCGAATTTATCACAGGTGATAAAGTTCTGGTAATGACAAGATATTAATAAACGACCTGAAAGTTACTTTTTTACATTTGTGGTTTCATGCCTGTAAATTATGTCTAATTAAAGGAAAACTGAATCGTGAGGTATAGGCACTACCTCGATAAAGCGTAGAGTAACGTTAATGTTTTTTTTATTTCAAATTTATTCATTGTTTTTAAAGAAAGGTGAAAGTACCCTTAAACCTTGTCGACTTGTCTGGGGGCCGCTCTAAAAACTAGTACATGGATATAAGTATTTTAAGGACGTAATTCGGGTATAAAGTACCAGTAACACAGCAACGAACAAATAAGTAAAAGTGGGCGAAACAAGTGAATAAAAAGTAATTCAAAGATGAACGAGCAACATCTTAATGTCATCATATAATATATATAGTAAATTGAAATTGTGGGGTAGTTTGCGGAGTCCCGGCGCCATGCGTTTGAACTTTGGGGATTCGAGATACGGGATAGTTGGATTTGGATATTAAGGAACGTGTACTTTTGTGTTATATTTATTTTTCAGCTGGGTATCGAGGCAGCGCCCGGTTTGATGCAGTCAGTCGAGGCATTGAAGTGAATCCACTGAGGAGCCGTGTGAAAGGCTGGAATGGAGGTTAACAAGGACGTAGTTGGTGCTGAAGGGTTTGCTAATGCAGGTTGGGTTACAAGTGGTACAGCTTTGTGAGTTATAAAAAAAAATGGTTGATGGTTGATTGGTCTACAGGGGCTGATACTTGCCGTAAGTACTTTTTTGTTTCCTTTTTATTATTATTCGAAGATTTTGTTTTGGTTAGACTTTAGTTGACTGGCAAATCGCGTGAGGCCCGGTCGACCAGTGGAGGTGGTCTGAGCCGTCGTGTCGTGCTGTATTGGTGGGAAGGCTTGACGCTGAACAATGTTGTAATGGCGGAATTTATTCATTAATTAGACAATTTTTACATAAAATGTGGTACCTAGGTTTGGCAAGGCTTTCGTTTTCTTTCAAACGAAATTAAAACTGATTTTTTGTAGGTCATAACCGTTAGGATTATAACTAAGGATTTGAGTTAGGTATTTCATTTTCCCAAGTGTTTGGTTTTCTTGTTTGGTTAAGCCAAAAATCTAAAATAGTAACCAGAGGTATTTCTTTTGGATAGAGCTTGCTTTCAGTAATTCTGGTGAAATGAAATGATCGCAAAATCCTAGTGGTAGACGAAAAAAGAAAGGTAGTTAAGACCTGTGATTTAGACAATTCATAACATTGATAACCTGCGGTCACAATGTGTGACATTCTCTCTCTAAATCGCAATTGCGGGTTGTCTTATTATTGTTGAGACGATTAATCGCGACTATTATCGCAAAGGGGACTATGAAGAGTTTTGTTATTTCCATAATATTAATATGATTTCATTTTTTTGGTTTCAAGTTTGTTGTGTTGGCTTTAGGACTTTACGTTTGTTTCTGTAGTCTACGGTTCTACGTCCTTGAATAATAATTAACTTTGGCCGTTTAAGGGAAATCATTTGGTGAGCCCCAACTTTACTTTGGGAATTGGATGTTGTTTTTGACCCCTAGGTATAGTTGTGAGTGCAATGTTGAAAATACGCGTTGAAAAGAGGACCTCTTTTGGAAGTTCTTTTGAAAAAAATAACGAATAATAAAACTTTGTATTTTTGAATAAATTTATAGTCATAAAAGGGGTGGCGATATACTTACAAATGATGTTGTGACCTCGTTCCACATGATACGTTTCAGAAATTAGTTACAATTCGGTTTATTATCTCAAGTCGAGTAACTGGAGGTGTGTTCGTGACAAAATAATGCTTTTCGAAACTTTGAGTATTTAACGAGGTATTTTTACAAAGCGTCAAACCGTTGACATTGTGGCAATTTTTGAGTGTAGTCTTAAACTCTTTACCTGATAGTGGTGGTGATATAGTGATTTCGAAAGGGTCGAGCCGTCGGCTTAGTTTTTATTTACATGTACGAGACCGCGAATTACTGTTTCGGCCGAGAGTTGTATTGCGTTTTTGGAAAGCTTTTATTGATTTATTGATTTATTAAATAATATCCTCGGTACGCTTACAGGAATGCCAAAACGCATACCGAGTCAGGAATTACAAATTTGATAAAATTCATTAAAACTAATATTGAATACATCTAGTTGTTGGTGCTTTGGTGGTTGGTTAGTGTTGTGGTAGTTGTTGGTTGGTTGTTTGTATGTTTTGTTCGTTAGATAGGAAATGGTTAAAGCGTCCCTACTTGAGTATCGGAGGTCTGAAAAGGGTTGATGTACGTATTTTATTTATTTATATACTTATGCCATCTTTGAGCAAGTGGGAGAAGCCGATGTACGGGAGGAGATGATGATGATGATGAGGGAAATAAAAATCTTTTACACACATATCAGAACAATTGTTTTTAATGAAAAAAAAATGATTTATTTCAATATTTTTGAATACTATTATTGCTCGGTTTCTGGTACCTCTTGGAGGTGAAGCTAGGCGGTTTTGGATGGCTGATTGGGTCTCCCTTGTGTTTTACTCTGATCGAGTTTCTTTTCTCATTTAAAATTTGGAAAAATATATACGATAGATACCTGGTTGAATTTCGATTTTGTTGTTGTAAATGAAACAATGGCGGACTTCCAAACGAATGTTGTTTTCTCCTCGCGTCTATAACTGACGAAAGGATGTTCAAAATATTAAGGATGAATTATTAGTATAGTATCAGTTTTATCTTAAATATTCCAGTTCGAAGTTTTTGAGGTTGATGTCTTTGACACCAAGACAGTGGACAGTGGACCGTGGACAGTGGTCAGTAGTTAGAATATTTGGTAAATTTACATGACAAATAAATGTCTTAAGGTCGGTTTATCAGTGTTCTATATTTGGTATATTTGGCGGGGTTACCTGACAAATAAATGTCTTCTGCATAGGTGTGGGAAACCTTGTGGATTATTTTCTAATGAGTTTACGTTATTACGAGTTACCGGGTTTACGTTGGAGGGACGTATCGTGACTCCTGATCTCTGAAATTATTGTTTGGCACAAAACATAAGGAGTCAAGGTGAAGTGAAAAAAGGTCCACTTAAGACATTATCGATCGATTCACTATCTATGGGTCGGGATTCAGGGAGGTAGATATAATCTTTCAATTGATCAAATGAGTTGTCAATAAATAGTGGTTTTGTCTCCAGACTTAGGTAAGAGGGCCATACGTATTACGTTTATTGTTAAATAATTGGTGTTTGGATCGTAATGTGAATTGGTGGTCGCGACAGCGGTTAGGCACGGGAATTAATGTATTGGATCCAGGTCTTTTGCATTGCAGCATATCACTTCCGTGGGTTTGAATGAGAGTATAAAAATATTAAGCGGGGGATTAACAGGAAACTATTTTATCTAAATCTGTAGTTGTTGCATTTGTGGTCCACGCCGATGTTCTTTACTGGAACGAACGGAGTGAGGACAGGTCTCATTAGGACCGTGCCTAAAAAAACAGGATTTAAAGGCAATAATTTGAACTTGTGTATATTTTAATTTTATTTGTTGTTACGAGTCCTTAGCTTAATTTATTTGGGATACTTATTTTCGATGGGAAAGGAACTTTGTTTCTACTGGATTCAAACTTAACGGAAATATAATAAATAGGAATAATCCAATTTTTAATATATAGGCAATTCAAAAAAAATTCAAAAGTGAGCAAAAGTTAAGCAGTTATCATTATGTGTTAGGTTAATACAGGTACAAATGACTTGGACGTTGGTAATGAGTTATGTGGTATCACATATTAAGCAGTACTTGAAAGTTTCAGGGAAAGAAGCAATGGATGACGATGAGTTGACCCCAGGTGAGAAAAAGTCTGACTTGGGGAGAGAGGATCTGACTAGAGGAGGCAAACACGAGGTGAGAGAAGGTTTGAGTCAAGGAGGGAAACCCTAGGTGAAGAGGGTCTAATGGAAGGTTAAATCCTAGGTGGAAAGGATCTAATCTAAGGAAGGTTACCCTAGGTGGAGAGGGTCTAATGAAAGATTAAATCCTAGGTGGAAAGGGTCTAATCTAAGGAAGGTAAAATCCTAGGTGGAAAGGATCTTATCTATGGAAGGTTCACTGGGTGGAAGGTCTTGCCTAAGGAGGGTTAATAAGGAAGGTTGAAGCGCTGGATAAACGGTATAAACGGAAGGAGGGAATCCAAAGATGGAGGAGGTGTGTGGCAATGAATCCGAGATGCGTGCGTGGTAAGTTTTCCCTTTGTTCTTTAGGTTAGGATCCGGAATAAAAGGAGTGAAATATGGTGTTGTGAGTCTTCTAACTTAATGCAAAGTGCTTTACTGGAAGAATCATGTGTCGCAGTCGGAGTTCACGTTATTAACTTAAATTTAGTCTTTAAGTAATATGGATTAATTTATATCTTTTATGTTTTAGGGTTATTGATATATGTTATGTTTTTGTGTTATTGATATATGTATTATGTTTTTGGATTATTTATATATGTATTATATTTTTGGGTTATTGTTTATTGATTATGAGGGGACTTATTATATTAAGCCAGTGTAAGATAACACCGTGACAGATGACTATGAAAATTAAAGGTGAAGGGTGTTGCGTCCAGGGAACTCTACGTAAAGAGCCTTATGAATAGAAAGTCCGAAGTAAAGGAGTGATTTTCAATGCTAGCACGCGACGTGGGCAATTGATTTGAACCCGCAATTAAAGAGTAAAACGAGGTCATACTAATGGGTTCATTAGGGCGGTGTGTCCAATCCAAGGTAGAAATGACGCATACTAGAGGACTAAGATTATTAATCGTATCGTAAATGCGCACTCGCATAGCTTCCTTCTGGGAGCGAATGCGACAAACGAATAATGTCATTCTTGGGGTCAAGCAGCATATACTCAAGCACTGGCGCTCTGTCCACTAGGGCTTCCAATACCGGGATCCCGGTATTGACCAATACCGGGATCCCGGACTTTTTTCGCCGGTTTTCAATACCGGTATTGAAATGTCTAATACCGGGATACCGGTATTGGTGACACTATAAACGAAACAGTGACTATTGCATATATTTCTTGGTAGATGCCACTGTTTTTTATTCGGCTAAGTTTAAAACTTGTATCTTAAGCATATTAGCTCAAAAAGAGCGCCTTTATTGCTTAAAACCAGTGAAGAAAAGTCGTTTTTGTTCACTCAAAGGGAAAAATTAGTGTTTGAATTTAGATCACTGTGGCTTGGCATTTCTATTTAATTGTCTCTCAAAACGTTCAGAAATCTGATTTATTATTATGATATATTATTTTCTTATAAATAATAACTATTGAATTTTAGATTAATTTGTGTTTTGTCAAAATTATCGATTTCTTCGACTTCGATCGACTTCTTACAAAAATATCGTTTATTACTCATTTAGTAGTTCCTCAACAGGTGGGCCTAAAAATGAATATGAGCAAGATAAAGATCATTTATAATGCACACGTTCAGCCCCAACCTGTGTTAGTAGAGAATTCTGCACTCGAAATTCTTGATGAGTACATATACCTAGGACATACAGTCCAGTTAGGTAGGTCCAATTTCGAGAAAGAGGTCAACCGCCGAATCCAACTCGGCTTGGGCAGGGTTCAGGAAACTCCGCGACATCTTCTCGTCCAAAATTGCTCAGTGCCTGAAGACGAAAGTTTTCAAAAAAGTGCATGTTGTCAGTGATGACTTACGGCTCCAAAAAATGGTCGCTAACTTTGGGCCTAATAAGGAGGCTCAGGGTCACTCAGCGGGCAATGGAGAGAGCTATGCTTGGAGTATACTTGCGTGATCAAATCAGAAATGAAAAGATCCGTAGGCGAACCAGAGTAACCGACATAGCTCGAAGAGTCCAAGCTTTAAGTGGCAAAGGGCGGGGCACATAGTTGGTAGAACCGATAGACGTTGGGGTCCGAAAGTGCTTGAATGGCGGCCTCACACCGGGAAGCGCAGTGTTGGACGACCCCCCACTAAGTGGACGGACGATCTCAAGCGTGTAGCTGGGAGCCGCTGGAAACAAGGGGCACAAGACCGTGCTCTGTGGCGATCCATGCAGGAGACCTACGTCCAGGATGTCTATAGGTTGAGATGACGATAGTAGTTTAAATTACAATCTTCGACACTAATTTCACTAATTATTTAAAATTCCCTGCCATATTTATTTAATTTTTTGTGTACGTTGAGAAAGTGCGTCACAAATATACTTTTTATTAAATGTTCAAAATTCAATGGAGGTTAAAAATATATATTTTCGTAAGAATTCATCTAAAAATAGTTCTATATTAAAAATCATATAGTTGATATTCTGATTGATTTGAATAAGAAATTGATTATTTGATAATAATATAAGTATTACTCAATAAGGTTGTATTTAAAATGATGTGATGGAGTTTCAGAACATTACGTGGGCCGTAATTTTCACCTTATACATACATGAAACAAACGATAGTTTCGTAAGAATTAAGTCAACGCGTAAATAACTATCTCAATACTCAAAATACAAATGAATCTAAAATCAATACTTGGTGATTTTTTTTGAAGAAAATACAATTTCATAAAATATTGCATGATATAAAATAAAGTGAAGGAGTTACTTAATGTTTCGTGAGACAGTGAAATAGACATACCAATTCACAGCGAAATAATCAACCACAGCGTTCTATATCCAAAAAAAAATCGGCTTTTCTTCACTGAATTTATGCAGAAAAGGCACTTGTTTGAGTTAATTTGGTAAAAAAAATTTTTTATGAAAAAACTGTTTTTTATGGGTCCGTTTGCTTCAGAAAAGACTAATTTTAAGTTAAAAAACATCTACCACATTTTAAATTTTTTCCAATACCGGGATCCCGGGATCCCGGTATTGAAAAAAATCGTTCCGGTATTAATACCGGTATTCAGAAAAACCGGTATTCGAAAGCCCTACTGTCCACCGAGACGCGGATAAGAAATGGGAAGTAGTTTTGGGAAATGGCTTGGGCTATTTTTTTTTATTTTTATTTTTTATTTTTATTCTTACTTGTTTTTTCATTCATTATATTTTATACTATTGTAACATTGGATTTTTGTCTCAAATAAAGAGTTTATAATTATTATTATTAAGAGGGATTAGGTTAAGCCTCAAAACGCGAGAGGACTCGCTTATGATAGGATGGCCGAGCTGTAAGGTTTATTATTTCGATAGTGGTCAATTTGACTTATTTCACAACTCTTTATTCAATATGAGCTGGGTGTACATTGAAAATATTATTAAGTTAAGTAATACTGTTTGTCAATTTACCTCATGGAACAAGAAGTGTAACTACGTCGATATACCTAATTTAATTACCTTATGTTAAACCTTAGTCAATATCCGTTTGTTGACGTATATTGACATACGGAGGTGGGAGTGTTAACAACTTTTATAAAACGAGAATGTTTTGGATCTCATGATTCATTCGATTGACGACAGTAGTCGTATTCAGAGGTTAAGTAATGTTGCGACTTGCTGTAATATTTAATGAAGTGTTAGATTTGTGATAAGGAAGTGATGAATATATTGATTTCGCGCAAGTTTCGAGTTTTATTCCACGGAAATATTCGTCTGAGCCTTTAGTACCTAGTTCGTATTAAATTAACGCGTTAATTATATGAAGTATTCTGTGGTAAGTAGTTAGTAATAATAATATAACCATAATTACAGTTACATTGTAATTTGTAACGACTCTACCCGTCAAGCAATCAATTGCTTATCGTTATTACATCAATTCAAGTCGAATTAAACGTTTTTTTTTAAAAAGGAATAGTTAACGAGTTTCTTGTAACGTAATCAGCATACTGAAGTAACTTGCTGATGGACCTTATTAATATTAAGTATCATAATGTAAGTATACATTTTTATATCTACCTAACGGAAATAATAGTATGTACTTGTACGAGAAACCCCGTTTATTATTCTTATTAATAATTTAGTCATCAACATCAACCAGCCTTCCACGTTCCATTATATTAAGCAAACTCAAACTCATATTTCTACCACTGGTTCCGAATGCCATTCCTACCGAGAAGAACCAGCAAGAAACTCGGCGGTTGCTCTTTTTAAAAGCACGAGTCTTTTTGCATAGTTCTCAACGCTGAGGCAGATACTACACTTACTAACATTAGGAAGATCTCAGACACGCAGGCGTTCCACTCCCCATGGTAGCTATTTTGCTTTACTGCTTAAATCATACTTCATACTAATATTATAAATGCGAAAGTGTGTTTGTTTGTTGGTTTATTGGTTTGTCCTTCAATTACGCCGCAACGAAGCAACGGATCGACGTGATTTTTGGCATGGGTATAGTTGAGGACCTGGAGAGTGACATAGGTTAGTGACTTTTTATCCCGGAAAATTAAGGAGTTCCCGCGGAATGTAAAAAAACTTAAACCACGCGGACGAAGTCGCGGGCATCAGCTAGTAATTGCATATAACGTGCATAACTCCGAAAAGTTACAGATTCGAATCTCCCCTCGAATATGAGGCAGAAATCGCAAGTCGCAACCACCAGGATATTCTAGAAATATTGCATTAAATTATTGAGCGACTGTAAACCTCGATTGGAATTGAAAGTTGGCATGTCAGTGGTTGCTGTAGCCCGCGCGGGCGGCCAATTAACTGCAAAATCCAAATTACGGGAACCCGTTTCGCCATATTTAATTGGCTGAGAGCTCGAAACCGTTATAACAGCCCGCATTTTGGCGAACGTGTAAAAGTAACAGCCAACAACCTATTATAGTATCCCAGCGATAAAGACCAGCTTCTCAGTTCGTGCATTCTTTTCGCCGGTCATTTAATGTTTTTCTGTCACGAATAAGCTTTTTTAGTCTCTCCAGTAATTACCTATAAAATACAAGAGGATGCCCGCGACATCATCCGCATGGATTTAGGATTCAAAAAATTTCCGTGGGAACTGTTTGATTTTCCGGGATAAAATTGTGATATTATAAAGGTAGGGTATATCTGTACCAAATTTCGTCTAAAATTAAAATCGTTGAAAACAAAAAACTTATCAAAAAGTGACAGCATCAAATTATTTTTCATCATACCTATTCGAAAAACGTATATTGATGAAAAATGATGAAAAATAGTGTGTGTCACTCGGGGCCAAATTTTTTGTTCTCGGGCGGCGTATATTGAATTCCTCGCTACGCTCAGGATTCTACTATAGAATCCTTCACTTCGCTCTGAATTCAAAATAGCGCCCTCGGGGAACACAAATATTCTTTGGCCCCATAACACAAATAACTATTTAGGCAGTGTTGTGCAAGAGAGTGCAAGAGAACCTATGAGAAAAACACAATCTTTTTCCATCATAGCCGGCCAGTTAAATTTTATGAGGGTTTAATTTGCCAAGATACATGATATGCAATTCAATTATTCACTGAGTCGCTGATACTAAAAATAATTAAGTACCTAGATACTTCACTTCCTTTTTGAGCGGATAAAATATATATATATATATTACATATATATATTAAATACCTACTTGTTCCAAGGAAACATGATACATTACGGATTACCTAAATTAGAACTCGAACTGAAGCATGACGCAGAACGCGGCATTTCCATTGGGGATTTCCGTATAAAAAAACTTATTTCGACAGCCTCATTTCATACCTACCTTGAGGTATTACTTAACAACCAAATAAAATACCGAATTAATTCATTTCTTACGTAGGTACCTACCTAAATGAAATAAATTAAGCAATTAAGTAAGCATGATACCTAGGTACAAATCTACTTAATTTTCTTTTTATCCACCAAGTTTGACTGACTGCGATCTCAGCTGGTGGTGGTGGTCTCCACAGACTACAGTGTATAAACGGAGATAGACTGGTAAGTCAAGCCGTCAAATGGCCGCTTTGAAAAGCGCCATCTGGGAGACGGATATAGTACTAAATAGAGTGAATGCCCGTTATTTAATATTATATGGAGAGAAATTTAAGAGAGATTTATTTTTTTAAATAAAATATCATATTTTATTTAAAAAAAAGGGAAAAAACTAAAAATGGAACGGAGGACACAGGACTCGAACCGGGTTCTCCTGTTTTCGTGAGCAACGTGTTTCCCACCAGAGCTATTATAACTTCGTTGGTGGCGGCGAAATTTACCTTCGTATTCTAATGATATTCAACAGTTTCAACAGTTTTTCATTGCCTGATTGTTTCGAAATCAGCTCCTAGATGGCGCATTTTAGCTAGTTTATCTCAGAGTTCTAAGAGAAACCACCATGGTGGTCTCACATGAGGCAGTCTAACAAGGTAGCGGGCTAACCTGTTAGAGGTAGGTAGGTATCCATACTCTATAAACGGTATCGGAAGTGCAACGCTAAATCGCTTGGCGGCAAGTCTTTGCCGAGTTGCCGGTATGGTGGTAAACTGGTAACCAGCCACGGCGAAATCTCCTACTCGCACTAGACCAGACCAGAAAAAAATCACAATTTATAAATTTCCAAATAAACCTTGGCAGTTGCCAGTTGCCACCACCTCCCGCAAAACGGGAGGGCGTTTGGGCGTCAACTTGAACGTCATAGCTGTTCATACCTGTACCTACAGATTATCTTAGTTCCTAATTCATTGTTATCATACCTACCTATCTATCTCATCAGAATAAACAGAAAAAAATACCTAATGTACAAAAACATAGTAAGGTACCTACTACCTACTTACTCTAGTTCAACGAGCAGCAATAGGGGTTTTAGAATAGAATAGAATATTTTTCGTTAGTTAATCGTTATCGTCAGTTATCGACCCTCAATCCACATACCTATCAACAAGATTATGTTGAATCCTAATGCCAGCTGATCGCGAAAATCAAATGTATCGCAAAGTAATAAAGGAATGCGACGTTGCCGCTCTTCGCGCGATCACCAAACTCCAAAACTTTTGCGCGACGTTGCCGCTCCGCACAGATAGGTATTGCTTGCGAATGTGAATTATTGTGATCTTTGCGAAGGCGATGCGATTTGATAAGTTCGCGAGGACGCGACATGTAAAATTATGTGTTTACTTGGCCGGGTAGGTATTAAGTAAGTACGTACTTAGGTAGGTAGGTACCTACTTTAAAAGATCAACCGTTCGATTTCTGAATGTATGGCAATTCAACTTGACCATCATTATACTTAAGGCCCTTTAAACATTTACCCCGCGACCAACTATAGGTAAAAAACTCAACTATAGGTATAAAACTCGTCACACTACAGCATATATATGCACGCTTTACGAGAGCGCAGAGCTATAGAGCGTAGAGACGCTCGATTTTATTGCCAACTAACCAATTTTGTTACTTGAAAATATTAGACGATTATTTATTTACTAGGTACTTGTTTACGCTGTTGGCCGCGGTAAATATTATGTACCTATTTATGCGCCGAAACAATACTCGCGGCTACAATAATACTCAGTTTTTGAGATTGTAAAATAATGTATAAAAGATTATCTTACCGATTTCGTTCAAAATCGATATCTGGGGTTCCGTAGGATCACAAAATAGGAAACTGTTACCAATATTTTAAATAAGTCAGCGCCATTTTGAAATTCTTTGTTATCGTACCGATTTCGTTCAAAATCGATATCTGGGGTTCCCTGGGATCACAAAACAGGAAACTATGAACAAAATTTTAAAAAAGTTCACTGCTGACTTTTTTTTGATTGACTGCTGTTTTGTGATCCCAGGGAACCCCAGATATCGATTTGGAACGAAATCGGTACGATAACAAAAAATTACAAAATGGCGCTGACTTTTTTAAAATTTTGGTAACAGTTTCCTGTTTTGTGATCCCAGGGAACCCCAGATATCGATTTTGAACGAAATCGGTACGATAACAAAGAATTTCAAAATGGCGCTGACTTTTTTAAAATTTTGGTAACCGTTTCCTGTTTTGTGATCCCAGGGAACCCCAGATATCGATTTTGAACGAAATCGGGACGATAACAAAAAATTTCAAAATGGCGCTGACTTTTTTAAAATTTTGGTAACAGTTTCCTGTTTTGTGATCCCAGGGAACCCCGGATATCGATTTTGAACGAAATCGGTACGATAACAAAAAAAATCAAAATGGCGCTGACTTTTTAAAATTTTGGTAACAGTTTCCTGTTTTGTGATCCCAGGGAACCCCAGATATCGATTTTGAACGAAATCGGTACGATAACAAAGAATTTCAAAATGGCGCTCACATTTTTTTTTATTACATACATACATACATGCATACATACATATATATTCCTAACATACCCTTTCCTTGTGGCTTTGCCGTAATCGGATAAAAAAAATACGCCTACACTTGAGAACTTCCTTCTTTGTGGATGTCGGTATCAAGTTTTTCTAAGCGCAGAGAATATTATATCTCTATGGCAGTACACAACACGGTGTTCATTTTGTCGTAATAAATTTCGTGCAAAAAAGCGATACACCCACCCGTCCACGAGCGCGTCTCAGCGCGTACTGAGCGCCAAACGCCTAGCGCTCGGCTTCTTTTCATAGAAAAATGTATGAAACATTTTTTTTTGCCACAATAACTATAAACATATTTATTTGTATGCTTAATGTGATGGACCATGGATAGAGGACTATATAAGCCCCACTTTATTGTTAATATTCAAGTTAAAATATGCAGCGGATCTAGCTTTATGGGTACCTATCCGGACCCCATTTTTCGTCATTTTCAGCAGATCTTGCGTTCGGAGAAACGTATTTATGCAGAAAATTTGTATTGGAGTGTGCATTTTTATAAGGTCAAACGAGAGATGAAGAAATGACCTTTAATTTGATACCATGACATCCCCACAGCTGTGACTCCGGATTCTTTAAAGTGTACCTGGAAAAGGATGACACATCATGAAATCCGTATAAGGCACCTTAATATGAAATGGGTTCTCATTTTAATTGCAATACGTACCTACTACCTACATAAGTATTATTAAGTAGTAAGTACCTAACAGCGTAGGTAGATACAAAAAAATCAACATAGGTAGACAGACGTAACTACTTATAGTTCCATGGCATTAGTCATCATCATTCATCATCAATCATCATGTATCTTCATCTTAATTCTCAACCAGTAGCCGGCCCACAACAAATAATAATAATAATAAAATGTAGAAAGTACATTCTGAAGGATGGCACTCACGACATCTGTCGAGCCTGTCGCCATCCCGGTGCTCACTTATACATGTGCTCTCGGGATATTCGGCGCTTGCTAACACTGAGTATCTGCACAGACACAACCAAGCAGCCAAAATCCTTCACCAGGAGAGGCTGCCGCACTACAAGTACACACCGGTGCCTGTACTCGAGCGTGACGGAGTCCGGCTCTATTGGGACCGGTCCATCATCACGGACAGGACCATTCTTGCGAATAAGCCTGACATCGTGCTGTTGGACCGGGCACAGTCGCGGGTGTTTTCGGTGGACATCATCATTCCATATGATGAGAACCTTGTGAGAGCGAGACGGAGAAAAAACTAAAGTATGGAGTCCACTGAAACCATCCCAATCGTTATATCTGCGAATGGGTTAATCCCAGTCAGCCTCGCTCACCATCTGAGGCGACTGGGGTTCCGTGGCAGTTCGCTCGCAGCCAGGATGCAGAAAGCGGTGTTGCTAGACTCGGCTAGGATAGTCCGCCGGTCTCTCAACCTGTCCCCCTGACCCCCGGCCGTCTGGCTGTGGTCTGGTCTCCCCTGCCGGGGTGTAATCCTCCGCCCGCTACAACTATTTATTTGTGTATTTGTGTATGTAAGTTTATTCATTTCTATTTATTTACGTAAGTTTATTATAAATCTTTTGGCCTTATATCTATGTATTTATTTTGTATGCGGGCGTGAGAGTCAAATGGATATCGGATAATAATAATAATAATAATTCTTTATTGAAAGGTACAAACCCTATAATATGACAGGTCTCCTGACTCCTCTCAGAATCAGAAGGTTTTGAACTCAAACTTATATTTTATTATTTTTAAATAAACTTATTATCAGTGCTTTTGAATCGTCCGTCGCGTCGAGGGAATTTACTTTGGGCCGCCCATAGCCTACGTCTTATAATATTAATAATATGAAGAACTCTCACGCTGCAATAATATACCTAGTCAAACTCCCACGCATGTAATTTACCGTTCAAGCAAATGAATTTAATTGCTTCAGTTAAAACGCTCATAAATGCACGAAAGGGGGTGAAGCCACGATTCGATTCGAACCCGAGACCATTGATGTAGGCCATCGCTCAGAAAATGTTGCCACGTCCATGCGCTAAATAGTACTAGAAATCTATAATTATTAATTAATAAGGAATCGAACCTCGGAACTTGCCACTACCACTGCGCGTGGGAGGTCGTTAAAGCTCGGTTGATCACGGGACAAACGCGATGCTGACGTTCCACCCAGAAACATTGTTTGTGTAGGTACATGAATTGAACCCTGGACTCTTGTTTGGTAGGGCATAATACGCACTATTTGCGCTCGGTGATGTGAGATTTCGCCAAACATATAATATCTCTATGTCGCCAAAGCACAGCTGACTCAAATATTTGTGTGAAGGAATCAAACTCCGGATTTATGTCAAACGCCCACGTAGCGCTGCGCTAGGAAGACTCTGAACTAGGCTCAGCTGAACGAAATGTACTTGGGTATTGAAGTATTGACGCGACATTGCACTCAAATACTTTTTTTTACGAATTTACGAATACGAATTGAACCCTGGACTCTTGTATGGTAGGGCATTGCGCACTATTTGCACTCGGTGAGGTCGCTGAAGCACAGCTGACTCAAATATTTGTGTGCAGGAATTGAACTCCAAACTCTAATTATTACTCTAGGCACTACGCACCACTGCGCAAAGCTCGTCAAAGCTCAGCTGATCGAATGTACGCGGGATACAAACGCGACGTTGCCAGCCCGCGTCACGCGGCGACGTTGCCGCTTCGCACTCAAACAAATCCCACTCACGACTTGTTTGCGAACGCGATGAGAATTGGTTAACTTTTCTGAAAGGACCTTTAGGTATATATATACCTATAGGTACCATGTATTCTATAGATAGATTAAGGTCATAGATAGGGAATCCGGTTATTGTTATTTAATTACTTTCATAATAATTATACCTACCGAAAGACTGCTCATGCTACCTAGAAGGTATTTTGTAAGTTGTATAGTTATAGCTAAGATAAGAGTTACTTAAACCATTCGTCCTACACAAAGTAGCCAAATAGCTGCATGTCTGCGAATCAACGACGACTCATACTGCGATGTACATAATACAATTATTATTATTATGGTAGGTAAATAGGTAAGTATATAGACTATGTACCTACTATGTATATAGTGTGTATAAACTCTTAATATAAACCAAGTGTAGGTACCCAATGCGAGTAGGTAGGTATGACACACCATAACTAGGTCACTACGGGGAATCGATAAATAGAGAATTTCTATATGTTACCGCTTTTGCGTACATCTGATGTTTCATACCTACATGGGTGACTTTAGTAGGTAGGTACTAGGTAATATAACTAAAATATTAACTTTTATAGTCTCCAACCGATAGACGTCCACAGCTGGACATAGGTCTTTTGCAAGGACTTCCACACGTCGTGGTCTTGCGCCGCTTAGATCCAGAGGCTCCCTGCTGGTGATTAGCTTTAGTAAGGATGAAATTATAAGCTTACACCGAATTTGCGCCAGTCCAGACTCCAGCCCCCCTAGCATGGGCCGAGACAATTTTCTCCCCGAGGAAAGGATAAATTTTTTATTCCTAAATAAATAAATAAAAACGCTAAATAACGGGTGATAAATAGTTCCCCGAGTCCCCGTGAAATGTCAAACGGGGATAAACTTCTCCTCTCCCCTGTTGCCGTGCTCTGAGAAGTGGATAAGTTAATTTTATCTCTTGTCAGTGGATAAAATCGGGGGATAAATTTTTTATCTCCGGCCCATGCTAGCCCTGCTGGGGCCATACGGCATACCTACCTAGTACCTAGTACCTACCATGCCAATGCTAAAAGCAACTTGAGCAATATTACTCAAAATGTCACGACTCACGTAGGTACCTTGACGTTCCTTAAATAAGGATTATTCTTATTGTACTATGATATTATGGTGAACCCGTCAGCCCCCCAATCATGTAAGAATGTTCGATCAAACGTTTAAGATTTTTGTCAAAGTTAAATAAACCATAACTGGATTGAATTAGAGTTCAATTTCGTCTGCCCAGTCTTATACGATTAGGTATGTACTATGTACGATACCCTAAACGTATAATAAGAATGGGCAGACGAAATTGAGCAGTTATAATTTATTTAGCAATGCAGTTATGGTTTATTTTACTTTGACAAAAATCTTAAACGATTGATCGGACATTCTTATAATGATTGGGGCCCAGTTCGCCGACCACCCCCCTTTCACTGCCATTTTTCCGAAAACAACCAAAAACACTTGTAATATCAGCGCAACAATCACTCTTTTTTTCTTGAAGATCGAGCTCTATCTATCTATCCCTTACTAATAATATAGCCGGGTCAATTAAATTCAGTCTAGATTCTGGACAATTCTCTAGTCTATTTCTATATCTGAACAATGAACATAATATCGATTGCAAGAGTTCAGAACATCAGTCTAGTAACTATGCGAAAAATTAGGTTAAATACCTACTTATTATTCTGTTCTGAAATAAAATCAAATAAAAATTATGCTCTGAAATAAAATTAAGTACGTAGTTATTATGTGATGATGCAATACTTAATTGTTCACTTCGGGATCCTGATAACAGAGGTCATCGAACTCAATTTATTTGTCCGCATCGTTATCACGAGTCGCGATGAAGTCGCGAATCTCAAGGTCAAAATTCATAAATTCATTTTAAACATGCAATACTGGGCCCCTTCTTCTTTTGGTGCCTCTTATATCGAAGATATTGCCAACTTGAACTTAAGTAGGTAGGTATACTGCTGCTATAAAAATGGTGATTGCTGTTGTCTTATTAACGGGATATCCCGGGCAGACTAAGGATCACTGTGATCTTACCAGGGGCGATACTGCCAACGCTTGAAGCCATATTGTTTCATTATTGTTGACTTTCGTGTTTTAGAATAATTATAATCCTTACTAGCTGATGCCCGCGACTTCGTCTGCGTCGTTTAAGTTTTTTTTGATTCCCGCGGAAACTCCTTAATTTTCCTGGATAAAAAGTAGCCTATGTCACTCTTCAGGTCCTCAACTATACCCATGCCAAAAATCACGTCGATCCGTTGCGGCGTGATTGAAGGACTAACCAACAAACAAACACACTTTCGCATTTTGTAATATTAATATGAAATAATATGATTTAAGGAACGACAAAGTACGTGACATCAAAGTTCAAACTGTCATTTTGAATATTGCTTTATGGCCCCAGCAGGGCTAGCATGGGCCGGAGATAAAAAATTTATCCCCCGATTTTATCCACTGACAAGAGATAAAATTAACTTATTCACCTCTCAGAGCACGGAAACAGGGAAGAGAAGAAGTTTATCCCCGTTTGACATTTCACGGGGACTCGGGGGACTATTTATCCACCGTTATTTAGCGTTTTTATTTATTTATTTAGGAATAAAATTTTTATCCTTTCCTCGGGGAGAAAATGGTCTCGGCCCATGCTAGGGGAGCTGATGGTAAGATTATGCAGTCTAAGGCCCTTCACACACGGCGTACCGTGTACCGGCGTACCGTGACCGTACTGGATCTGGAACTAAATCGCTTGGCGGCACGTAGGTAATTGCCGGTAGGGTGGTACCTAACTAGGCTCCTAGTTTCCAACAGAACCAGACCAGAGATAGTTTAGAAACTATAATTTCTGAACTTACCCATTTTATAGGAATAGATTTCATGGGCAAGTTAGAAATGTTATGTTTAGAACTACCATACACTATTTAAATCATAAAACGTACGATTTATAAAGGTAATTAGCATTTAATTTAAATATGTACGTAATTGTATGTAAATAAGAATAGGTATATATCATACGGAATCCATAATATAACGTGTGACGTAGGTATCATTGAAATTTCAATGCCTTTGCATAAATTAATACGCAATTCACAAATCAATTTACGAGTACTTATCAATGAAACAAAAATAACCACTCTAAATTACAAAAAAAAACGACCAAGTGCGAGAAAGACTCGCGTACCGAGGATCCGTAGGACACAAATATAATGTCAAATAATTTGTTTAATCTACTGCGTTTAAGTCCATAGTCAATGATACCTTCGAAAACCGTATGGAGAACTCTCAGGCAAGCTGGTTTCCTCATGATGTTTTCCTGCACATAAGGCCATGTACAATGACATATCTCCGGGATCCCCCGGATATAGGGCCAAAGCAGAGTAAACGAAATGTCAAGAACCAAGCTATCACCGACTCTATTCTTTTTAACCAACTTCCAAAAAAGGAGGAGGTTCTCAATTTGGCGCGTATGTTTTTATCTAGGCAGATTAATCAGTCGCACCCTCAGATATCAGAATACACTGTATCCTGAGGCACCATAATCAGTAATATAATACTGAGTGAATGACAGACAACCTACAACCCAAACGGCTAAACGTAGGAAATTTTGAGGGAATATGTACCTACCTACCTAGTTTCTTGAGCACCCTAGAGGTGTACCAAGGAAGGAATTTTCGAAATTCCACCCCAAGGAGGTTAAGTAGGCGGTTCACGTTATATCCATGAAACTTGTTATTTGTGCTTTCGGTGAAAAATGAAGAAATGTATGTTTTTCATAGTTAGTTGTTAGAAATTTCTTTTTTAAGCTTTAAAATCTAGTGTTTCATAAGTGGCATCAGTTGTCCTACATAAAAAAAACATTTGATTTCATTACTATTTTGGTACGGAACTCTAACAATACTATGATTTCAGCCATCGACAGACTGACTACGATAATAATCGCAAACCTATCAATCAAAGTTTCAACTTAAAATCAACCTACAAAAATATTATTATTTATCAGGTATCATTCCACCTTCAATCATGATGTATCATCAGGATTCAGGATGTATCATGTAACCTACCTCTATAAAAAATTTCATCAAAATCGGTTGAAAAGATTGGCCGACAGACAGATAGACACACTTTCGCATTTATAAAATTTATAATACTAGCTGATGCCCGCGACTTCGTCCGCGTGGATTGAGGTTTTTCGGTTCCCGCGGGAACTCTTTAATTTTCCGGGATAAAAAGTAGCCTATGTGCTATTCCAGACTATAATCTATCTCTGTGCCAAATTTCATCCAGATCCGTTCATCCGTTGGAGCGTGATTGAGTAACAAACATACATCCATACATCCTCCATCCAAACTTTCGCATTTATAATATTTATTTGATTAGTACGGAATCTTGTTTTAAATTCAATGTAATGAAATCTGAAAGCAATTAATATTTTATTTAGATTTTAGCATTACAATTTTGTAGTGTGCATATGGTTTTTGTAATTTAACGGACAGTTTTCTTTAAGTTTTTCAATTTTTTTTTTATTTGCAATTGGCATAGCTTTGCCCGACCTAACCGTTCACAATAAGGTAAATCACAGAATAATAACTATGGGCTCTAGCCTGCGGCTATGGGGCTATAACGTTGGTAAGCGGATAAACAGTAAAGCAATGATTTCTCTTTCTGCCACCAGTTATATGGCATTAAACAGAAGAAGACAAAGCATTGTTTAACCAAGCAACCACTATTCAACGTTGTTTAGTAAAACCTCATAATATTAAATTTAATCGAGTCATACGTATGCTACGTCCGGGTGTCGTAAAATATCGGGGTCCTCGTATTCGCCGGCGAAGACTCTGTGTTTAGCCTGGTTGTGTGTGACCCTACAATATATGAAGCATTATCTATCACTAGTGATTTGGTCATCATTTGGAACCGGGCTAGTACTGATTAGCCTTAACTAAAGAGTGTTTAGTCTTACCTGTGCATGGGCGGTGTCCTCTGAGTGTACTGCGCCATGGGACCGCAGCCGGCATGGCTAGCGGGCGCGCATGCCGCCGTGGCGCCCCGCTAGCTTATCGCCATGTCGCGCCACTTGTCACACTCACACACTGCACCGACACACCACACTGCCACCGATATAACCTGCGAAAACAAACCATATGATACTCACAGGATTTTATGACAGTCGAAAAGGAACTACATATCTTCGAATGGCTGAGTGTTTTCACTACTGTGAGCTCCTGTTTAGGTGCCAGGGTTGAATTATTTAAATAACTATTTTTTTTTATCCACTACAAGTTAGCCCTTGACTGCGATCTCACCTGATGGTAAGTGATGATGCAGTCTAAGATGGTAACGGGCTAACCTGTTAGGGGCATGGCAGTTATATTAAACCCATACTCCTATTCGGTTTCTACACGGCATCGTACCGGAACGCTAAATCGCTTGGCTGCACGTCTTTGCCGGTAGGGTGGTACCCGGGACCTCCGCACGTTAAGACAACAGCGCTACACACTGCGCCACGGAGGTCGTCAGAATTGCAGGATAGACTTGTGCTTGACGACAATCATGCTTAGTGCAAAGCAATGACGAGGTCTAGGTTGGAACGCGCTTGCCTAGAAGATGCCTATCCACTCTCGGCTTGAACGTAAGTACTTAAAAGTTATATGTGGCAGGAAACACGTGCGCTGGGAAATAGTGTTATATTTAAAAATACACTATTTCGTTCGAATACTGTAGTGCTACCAATCTATACGAACATGTAAATTAGGCGATTTAGTGTATTTGTCTGTATGCTCTGTTACGCTTTCGCGGCCTATCTGTTCAAGCTATTTTGACAAAATTCATGCCATACGTTATGTCATAACTCAGTACGTCAGAGCAAAATTGTCACTACATTAATGTATTGGCATTAAAAGATCTACCACATACTGTATAAGGCGGAAAAATTTATGTAGCAACATTATAGCATGCCACAATGTTATGTTAACGAAGCTTTAAATATGGGACTCCCCGCCAAAATACACGATATATTTTGTCAAATTTTTGGATGTATTTTTACATCGTCGCATGAAACAGCATCGTCATCTAAATACATCTAAGTAGTTACATCATACAAACTAGGAAGTAGGTATGTAGATTGCATTAAGTAACTATCGAAAATTATAGCTGTACTGTACGAGTGCCCGCGACTTCATCCGCGCGGATTATGTTTTTTGGATTCCCGCGGGAACTCCTTACTTTTCCGAGATAGCCTATGTCCGTTCCCGGGATGCCACATATCCCTGTACTAAATTTCATCAAAATCGGTTGAAAGATGGGCCGTGAAAGCGTAGCAGACAGACAGACACACTTTCGCATTTATAATATTAGTATAGATAAGTATGGATGTACTTGCAAAACATTGATCGTATCTAAGTATGTTCATACAAGTATGTACTTCGGTACAAAAATTATAACTACAGAATGTACCTTTAATAACGTCACACATTCTGCGGTCAAAGTCTACGGTTCTTTTTATTTTCCATTTGTCTTCCTATTTTATGTTAAAGTTTTCCTCCCTAGAACTACCCACCGAAGTACCTACTACTTTAGTGACTACTTAGTCCTACTTCCTACAGAGTTAAGTAAGGTTTTTCCCACAGCTTATTTATTATAAAGCTCTTTCTTTATTTATGTGAAAATGCAGAATATAATTAATTAGTGGCGTACTAATAATTAGTGCAAGTTGACGACCCTGGCGTTTACGCTGCGATATGCCAAACATGTCATTCGAAATCTTTACACTATGGTTATGCGTCAGCTTTTTAGTGTAGGGGAGTGGGGTCTCCATAACGGTCTCAAAGTGTGTGAAATCTTCTAAAATTCGCACATGGCCAGCTTAATGGACTATGGCCAAATCTTTCTTAGTCTGAGACTCGTGCTCAGTAGTGATTCCAAACCGCGGCGCGGCGATAGGTTGAAATTATGAAAAAAAAAATGATCTCCCTTGCGGGTGTTGATTGGTTGTTAGTGGTGTTAGGAGCTTAGGAAGTTAGGACGTATCTCCTTGCATATTTAAACCGAGCATTGCCTTTTTTAACAGACTTTAAAAAGGAGATTCTGTATTCGACCTTCAAAAACTACCTACAAAATAAGTTTTGATGTTTTGTTCACTGTCTAAGAGTAAATAGGATGAAAGTAATTAATTTATTTAATGCTTTTCAGTGCTTTTCAAGTCGGTTCACTTTTTTCTTTTATTCAACAATATTTTTGTCCCACAATTCGATGTCAGACTGGTAACCCTATCATGTTTAGTATAACTGAACACAATACGTTGATCAAATAATGCTAGTTGCGTACAAATTAGTGCAAGTTGACGACTCGTGTTTACCCTGGCTCTAGCTGCGATAAGCAAAACATAATATTATGCGACATAGTCATCCGAAACCCATTACACAATGCATCAGCTTTTTACTGCGGGTGGGAACGGTTACATTTGCAACAGATATGTCAGTTTTCGCCCACACAATGCTAGATTTAAGTACTTAAAGTAGGTAGGTATAATAGATATGTATGATGCCTGCGATTTCGTGGATTTAGGCTTGTAAATATCCCGTTCGGTCTCTTTGATTTTCCGGGATAAAAAGGTATCTATCTGTGTAAGCAAACCGACAAACAACTTTTAGACACTGTAGCACTTATAATATTGGAGTGATAAATCTCCCTCCCTGGCGCAGTAGTTGGCAAGTGATAAGTTCCAACTCCTAGGTTCGATTCCATTCGTAAAGAGCAATTTGGAAATTTCTAACTTTTAGTGATCAGAGGCCCGTCAAGCTGTCAAATGTTTACGATTGGCCTCTGATCCGAGTGGGTCCCCCAATCGAGTGAAAGTACGTAACTTTACCGCTAAGTAAAGGACACGTATTCGATTTACTTACCGCGTAGAAAGTAGAAACCAATGAAGGATATGGGTGTATGAAACACTGCCGTGCATCTCTTTTAGCTTAAGCTTTAGCCTTGCTAGCTTTGCTAGGTTAGCCTAAACTTTCCCACCAGCAAACCAAACCCGGGGCATTCCATTCGCAAGATCACAGCGATCACCACTGCGTCAATTTAGACAGACTTTCGTCTAGATTCTAGTAAGAAACTGTAATGTATGAATTGGAAAGTAAGAAAAGACAATATAATGGTGGATTTATCAAATAAGTATACTATCTATGTACCGAAATAGGTACCTAAGTACAGTGGATTTCGGGTATAACGACTATGAAGGGACCACTCTATTTTCGTCGTTATATCCGGAAGTCGTTACAGGCAAAGGTAAAGATACAGACACGTACACATGTATAGTGTATTTTATATTCATTTATAATTGAAAATATTTGCACACATAATTACTCACTGGTACATTTAAAAAAATGTGTAATATTAGTTTGCTTCAATTTACCTCCGAAACGTACACGCTTCCCTACCTGCGTACCTGATATCTATAAACAAAAGGTAAAGGTCTCCACACTTGCTGACCATCTGTGTGGATGTAAACAAAAGATAAGAAATGTTTGTGAAAGAAAGAAATCTTTGTGTCTTTGGCGGCCGACTCCGGTCGCAATATCTGCATGGGATTTCTAGGAATTTGTTACAAATGATTCATTAAAAACAGTCGCTACACCCGAACTCGGCGTTACATCCAAAGGCGCTATAGCCACATGAATTTTGTTCTAAAGTATGCTTTAAATTCAAGGGACTAAGATTTAACGTCGCTATAGGTAAATGGTCGCTACAACCAAGGTCGCAATAAATGAAATCCACTGTAGTTAAATGTGAGTTTTTACCTAGACATTTCTAATTTCTATGCAGGTAGCAATAGGTACTAACTAGGTACTAATACCTAAGTCAGGAACCCAAGCTTTAGTTTTAAAATACCGTAGTTATTTATTATCACCATCACGTCATCAAGTCTGGCAAGTATTTTGTTGACGTTCAAAAAGTATAGGTACCAAGTCAACAGAGTGGTTAGTGGGTACTGGGTACCTATTTTTATTTTGAGTGCTTTCGAATCGTCGAATGAATCTACCACTGGTTCGGAATCCCATTCCTACCGAGAAGAACCAGCAAGAAACTCGGCGGTTGCTCTTTTGAAAAAAATCATTTACAATTTCATTAATGTACCTATACTATAAGTAGGACGTACCGCTGTCCGGTAGGACGTACCGACTACCGCTGTCCTTAGCATTGCTGGAGCGAGTCAAATGCTCTTTTGTCATATAGGTATTGTCAACAGTTTTGACTAATGACTTAGTAGGTATCTAAAAATTCTACTTTGATATTATGTGTTGTTGGCATCTTAGCTTCCAAATATATGAACCGAATTTGATTTACCTACTTAGTTTTTTTTTGTTTGAAAGGGGGACTTGATCTTAGTTCTTAACTTCTTAGTGAGGTTTGTTCAGCCGTTTGAAGATCATCAGCTCTTTGATCTTTCCTAGTGTCGTTCGGTTTTTTAAATTCTGATTTGAGATACTTACCTAATTTGAAGTAGGGCTAAATAGACAACATTAATCCATACTATTATTAGGTATAAATGCGAAAGTGTATCTGCCTGTCTGCTACGCTTTAACGGAGAGTTAATATTTTTGTTTTTGATCAATATTTCATGCTGGCTCAGAATAGAGAATAAAGAAACTGTATTCTGAGCATGCTGGTAACTTTGTAGGTAGTAAGTTTTTGTTGGCGTCTACAGTAAGAATCTCGAAAATGTTGCTGTGACAATAATTAGAAGGATACCTATGGGTGAAACTATTACTGTATGGTAATATTTACTTAGTAGGTAGGTACCTACCTATCCAGTGCTCTAAAACGGTTCTTGGAAAGTCTTTTTGGTTCAGAGGTAGGTTACACCCCGGGGAAGGACGTAGGCTAAGTGTAAGTACCTAGGTAGGTACCTACTTTTCATCTCGGAAAATTAGAGTTCCCGGGATTTACCTACTTACTTAAAAAACTTAATTCACGCGGACGAAGTCGCGGGCCTCGTCTAGTGAATCTGTATTTTGAATTTTGATACAGTGTTAAAGTACCTACTTAACTGTAAAGATGTTAACAGTAAATTAATTTAGGTAACTACCTACGCAGGCTGATTTGAGTAAGTACTCAAATCAGCCTGCGTAGTTAGGTTACTAAAATACTAAGGTACATACTACATACCTACTAAGTACATAGGTAGGTAGGTACTAATTCAAAGAAGTTTACTAAGCGGTACTTTGGTATATTTTATTAAGTACACTTATCTAAAACGTCGAGTCTTGGTAGGTATTTGAGAGGCAGCGGCTGTGGGCCAGCGCGCAACCTTGTAGACTGTAGGGCGTAGGCCTAAACGTTACCAAGCTACAACTTACTGTTTCTGCCCCTTCACTGCTGCCAGTCCTAAGGAACTTGGCATGTCATGGTTACGAACTACTGGCTCAAAAACATCATTGTACTGGCTATTGATATTTTGATGTTTACAAGGATAAAGTTTTCTCGATAAGTCGATTATCTTATCTTACTTACCTAATACGAATTTTCAATTTTACATGAATGACACAGCAATGCGACCTGCCCTCTATTAATTTAATAATTGACGCTCAAGAATGATAATTCAGTTAGTCACTCCGATTTCCGACCGAGTGGCGAAGGGAAAGTTTATTATGAAATAGGAAAGTTTCTCACTAAGATATGAACTTGTATCTCCTATCAGTTCCCTGCTATAAAGAGATAAAGAAAGTCCTGGGCACTCACCTTTAATGCTAAATCCGCTAAAACACTCCAACGGGACTCTGTGCGGTTTCACTAGCGCGGACACGAATACGAATACGCACTCCGATAACACAAATACTTTACGGAACGAATTGCGCAACACAACTTCCTTCAATTTTCTTATTTAGCACGAGACTTTTCACGTAACAGAACACGTTTAATTTGTTTTCGGAAAAGTCCATTGAACCGTTTTGTATGAAATTTACGTCCAGCGAAATTATAAGTACGAAGTGGCATCGGTGTACATAGGCGACGTATTCATTTTCGCGGCGCTGCCGCCAGGCGGCGTAGCGCGGGGGGCGGAGCCGCGCGCGGGGAGCGGCGCCGCGCGAGCGGGACGGAATCAGGGGCGCGGGCCACGTCGCAGCGCCAATGTTCAAAATTTAATCACGGTGTACCTATTCATGGAATCTATGTGAAAACAGTGGTTGTTTATATGGCGAAGACATTTAGCGGATTGCGGGTACCGCGGTGTGGTGACCTTTCCGATATCGCGTCACCGCGAGTGGCGATAACACGAGGTCGTCGGTCGCGCGGCGTTGCCAGCGCGCCGCGGCATTCAAACGCACGTTTCGTTGCTTGCGAAAGTGTAGGAAATTGAGCCACTTGAGCCCTTCGAGAGACAGGGGCCTTCCTACCTGAGTTGCCTAACGAAGTAGCCCTCTGCCCTAGTCATACATACCTTTACCTATACCTACCACATGAGCCAAATCTACATTCTACGATAGAACCTACCTGCTAATATACGTCCACAGTCCACACTCCACATGTAACATGCTTCATTACTGCCGACAAATAGGTACCTATTCACACTATTCAGTCATCAGATCACCATGTAATAGTTATTTATGCATCAGTAGTGTATTATGGATTTTATTGTTGATGGTACTATTCCAGTTTATATAAATTATCGTAAACACAGTAGGTACAAGTCATATTGATTTTTATAAAGAATTTACGAGTAGGTAATTCATTTGGTCATTCTTGTATTATTTGCGACAGACTCAGGACAGACTATGGTGGAAAAGAGACTTGAAAATGTCGACCAGTAAACATGAAAGTATTTTGAAGACAATACTGCAGGTAATTTTTTTTTTTTTTTAATTATTCACTATAAGAGAATAGTTCAGTGCCAGTTCCAGTGCCAGTTCAGTGCCAGTTACCAATAGATGTCGCTACTGGTAGTTACCATCGCGGTGGCGAGATGTGTTCCTCGGTGTATATAGTGCTCCGTCCACCAAACGATTGTCACTCCAGCTTCCTACACAACTCGATAGCGTACGGTATCCCGGTAGAGGTGAGCATTAAAAGTTATAACATTTAATTTAACACAATATTTTTTTTTAACTTTTAACTTTGTTAATAAATATTGAGATGTTCGTTAAAAGTTATAACTGTATCGCGTATAGATTTATTGACAACGATCGTAATTGTGTCTTTTACAGTAAATTGCATAGAAGTTTAGGTGGCTGCCAGACGATGGCGCTGTTACAACATTCGGCCAGCAGACACTTAACATGTACTGCTTTACCTATTTGTTATTTTTTACAAGGAATTGTGAGCCTTAACTCAATAAAAATAACTTTTTATTATTGAATTTACGTAAAAATAACTTTTTAACGTTTAATGATTTCAAGCAAACGTAAACCATTATCAAACTTCAGTTGTTATTGAAATGTGTTATGAATGTTATACCTATTCATTTAATGGAAGTAAAATATTAAGTTTTTAAGCATAAAGTTGTAAAGTGTAACCTTAGTTTAACACGAGTTCAAGGCGGAGTATTTAATGCCGCAATTTGGAACTATTTTGAAGTGCTGAACTCGATCAACTTAAAAACACTTTTCAATTTCAAACCTATTTCATATTGATGTTTTTAAATGTAAGACAACTCAAAAAAACGTTTGATTTCCGAATCCAGTTGCATCTTTGCAGTAGGTAAGTAGGTTATAAAAAATATAACATTCATTCCATTGAACTTTTAACGAAACGAATTATTAAATAACATTAAAATTTGACAACTTTTGAATATTTGCTATCCTTAAAAGTTATAATTATAACTTTTAATTTAACGTGTTAATTTTTTATAACAATAACGTTTTAACAATTAATCTTTTATAACATTTAATCACAACTCTATATCCCGGACCTCTCTAGTTAGGAGCATATTTTCAGTGTCAAAAAGATTTGACGGAAAATGTACGAAACAGTAACACAAATGCTGGTTGCTGAACGTCTAAGGGAATTTCGTCAACGTACAGCACCTACTTTTTTTTAGGGTTCCGTAGCCAAATTTTAAATTTGGCAATAACGGAACCCTTATAGATTCGTCATGTCTGTCTGTCTGTCGTCTGTGTGTCCGTCCGTATGTCACAGCCACTTTTTTCCGAAACTATAATAACTATACTGTTGAAACTTGGTAAGTAGGTAGATGTATTCTGTAAACCGCATTAAGATTTTCACACAAAACTAGAAAAAAACAATAAATTTTGGGGGTCCCCATACTTAGAACTGAAACTCATAAAAATTTTTTTTGCAGCAGCGGTGCAGTGTTGAGCGCTGTTGTCTCAACTTGCGGAGGGTCCGGGTTCGATCCCCGGCAGGGTCAATTTGGGAATTTATAATTTCTGAATTTTCCATCGTCTGTTCTGGTGGGAGGCTTCAGCCGTGGCTAGTTACCATAGTTAGATAAAATACAATGTAGGTACAAGGGCAAACTTAATAGGTAGTTAATATACCTAATGGTATTCTAGTGGGGACAAGGATCTGTGCTCCCAAACTACCGCGCTGCACATGCAGCTGCCTTGAATTGAACGTGTTTGAACGGAAATTTCGGTTGAAAATCCTCGCACGATTAGAAGACGAGTGCCTTATATTGAATGTTGAACACGAGTTTGAAAAGAGTTAATAGGTAGTTAATATACCTAATGGTATTCTAGTGGGGACAAGGATCTGTGCTCCCAAACTACCGCGCTGCACATACAGCTGCCTTGAATTGAACGTGTTTGAACGGAAATTTCGGTTGAAAATCCTCGCACGATTAGAAGACGAGTGCCTTATATTGAATGTTGAACACGAGTTTGAAAAGAGTTAATAGGTAGTTAATATACCTAATGGTATTCTAGTGGGGACAAGGATCTGTGCTCCCAAACTACCGCGCTGCACATACAGCTGCCTTGAATTGAACGTGTTTGAAAGGAAATTTCGGTTGAAAACCCTCGCGCGATTAGAAGACGAGTGCCTTATATTGAACACGAGTTTGAAAAGAGTTATGAGAGTCAGCACATCAAACCCGTGCGGGTTTCGATTCAGTACTGGCCTAGTGCCTTCTATTGAACACGCAAACGGAAATCCTAGGTACGCGAGCCGGAGTCCAATTGCTTTCTTTAAAAGCGGTGATAAAGATAGCCTTATAGTTTTTTGGGCACCCGGTTTTTCCTATTCGGATGGTCTGCTGTCAGCATGCAACTCTAACTTTTGTTTGTTTGTTTTAAAATTGGGTATTTAGTACCTACCTAGATTTACTATTTGACAACTAAGGGCCGATAAACAAACGTCCTTTCCCAGTCCTAAGCATTGAATGATATATGTGTCTATCTCGCTTGCACATATCTAGTGTGAAGTTGCTTCGAAAATACCATAGATAGCTTAGCTATCCATTGGTTAAAAAGTGATTGAAAAATTGAAAACTTATAATCCCTAGAATTAGATAAACTGTCAGATAATTTTATTCTCACGATAGTTATCCAGTAGTTTATCTGAGGATTGAAAAATCGGCCCTAAGTATTCAAAATTTTTTTAGTGATTACGTATTAAATAGAGGATCTCCCAAAAGTCGTAATATTATCCACGTCCACTGTTAGTTTTATGTCGAATAACTATTTTAAACTATCGATTAAAGTAAAAAAGTGCGTCGAACTTTGATGACGTCACTTTACACTATGCAATATTTCATACAAAATCCCATACTAAGCACGCGTTTTGACGTTTGAAAAAAAGTAGCTGATTTGACTAGTTGTCAAATACCCAATTTTTTAATTGTAATAGGTACTAGAGCAAGATCCCGCGACGATCAGACCTAAAAAGGTATGTTAGGTACGTTTTAGGTACGTTATTTTATACTACACCCGCTCGGAAAGTACCCTCTTGCTTTTGTCAAAACGAGGTAGAAAGTACGTCATTGCTACAGACCAAATATGCGGGAGGAAAAGATGTATGAAATTTCATTTCTAACGTGCTAAGCGGGGAGAAAAAGTGTATGAAAATCCATTTCTAACGCGCTGTTTTTTTTTAATTTTGAGTAAAATATATGGTATCCGGACGTTGAGAATTTGGATGTCTTACCATAAGGATATAATATTAGAAGCAGTTTCACTCATTCATTCATTCATTCATGTCGATTGTCGACATCGATGTCGATTGTCGATATCGATATCGATGCCGATTTTGATAGTCGATATCGATGTCGATTGTCGATGTCGTTTGTCGATATCGATGTCGTTTGTTGATTTCGATGTTGATACTCATATCGATTGACGATATCGATGTCGATGGTCGTTATCTTGTCGATTGTCGGTAAGTATCGAGTCGATTGTCGATATAGATTGTCGATATCGATGTCGATTGTCGATATCGAAATCTAGGTATATTGCAATAATCCTCAAAATGTAGCCGAGTTGCGATAGTGAAGCTTCGAATGAAGCGACTCATATAATTATGATTTATGATAGAACTTCACTTTGCAAGTTCGTTTAATCACTAATTATCGCTTATTTTCCTTGCAGGTGTAGTATAAAGCACTATGTATCACTCGGTAGAAAGTACGATTCCTACCTCGCGTGTAATGCGGCCCTTCGGCTACGCCTCGGGCCTCAAACTACACCCTCGATAGTAATCGGTCACTTTCTCCCCTCGATGAACAATGTACTATTATTACAGCTGAAAGTTTTTCTATACTAGGTACGTCTTTAATACCTAGAGGTATAAACGATCTCCGACTCTATGATAGGTATGTCGTTGCCCCGACTATGAAGTTTGGATCGCGGTTGCTTTGGAAGGTATCAGGTAAAAAAGGTGGCACCTCAAATTCGTTAAAGCATTAAGCTCCGTTTTTTTATATTTTTCTTTGGAATAATATTAGAAACCACGTTGTCCACTGCATCAGACACTTAGTACGGTTGCAAGTTGCAACCCCCTGTCCGACACCCTGTTGTTTTAAAATTATTTAAGTGTCTGACAGGGGGGTAGAAAAACTTTCATCTTTAATAAAATAACGTAGGTCTGATCGTCGCGGGATCTTGGACCATACATAACAATGCGCAAAGAGGTATTCTCTTCTAACTTTTCGCTCTGCGTTGTAAGAAATTGATGATGATGATATCACAAAAAAGGCATGCAGGTTCACGATGCTTTCCTATCACCTTTGCAGCCATATAATCACAGTAAGCAGGTATAATATAACAGAAAAGGTATAAGTAACCGCAAGGGCAGATTCCCACGAAAGCCCATAGAATTACACGCACATACACGCGTATACACATGTAGCGCCAAATGAAGCGTGTAAAGTGAAACGAGAAGGGTGAGTCGGGCCCTGTCAGTGTCTGGGCCAATAACGGAGCTTCCGTGAAGGTCGCCCCTTGCTCCCTTCACTTGTGCTGCGTTTAGATTGCATCAAAGTAGGTAAATAGATTTAGGTCAGAAATCAGAATCTTAATACCTAGAGGTATTTATTCTCTTCTAACTTTTCGCTTTGCGTTGTAAGAAATTAATTTATGTCACTTGCTTTAACATTGCAGGAATGTTTTCCTATCACCTTTGCAGCCATATAATCACAGTAAGTACCTAGGTATAATATAACAGAAAAGGTCATAAGTAACCGCAAGGGAAGATTCCCACGAAAGCCCATAGATTTACTGTTTACACGCACATACGTCATACACGCATTACACATGTAGCGCCAAATGAAGCGTGTAAAGTTAAACGAAAAGGGTGAGTCGGGCCCTGTCAGTGTCTGGGCCAATAACGGAGCTTCCGTGAAGGTCGCCCTTGTTCCCCTCACTTGTGCTGCGTTTACATTGCTCCAAAATACCTAAATAGATTTAGGTCAGAAATCCAGCGATATACATAATATAGTAATATAGTATGTAGTAGTACTAGATGGGTCCTTTCGTAGAAAAAAGTTAAGCGTCCGACCTGTAGAGCGCGCTCCTCACCTGTATAACCCTGTCCTTGTCCCCGCCATAGAGCTGTCCCGCTTTTCAGACTAGATGGCGTTAGTAAAATAGGTCCACATCCTTTCTTTGACAGGGCCCGTCTAAGTAAATAGAGGTCGTTGCAGAAATCACAATCTATCGTACGTACTTACTTCATGCTAATTATTATAAACTCGATGATGCCGGCGACTTCGTCCGCGTAGATTGATGTCTTTTTTATTCCCGCGGGAACTCTTAAATTTTGCGGGATAAATAGCCTATATCCTTCCCCGGGATGTAACCTACCCCTGAACCAAATTTCATAAAAATCGGTTGAACAGATGGGCCGTGAAAGCGAAGCAACAGACAGACAGACACACCTTCGCATTTATAATAGGTATTAGTATGGATGCTTGTACCAGTAACTAGCAAGAACAGCCAAGGCACAGCCGACATCAGTACCTTTACACAAAAGTCAAAACCTAGTTCCGTAGGTAGTAGTACCACGAGTAGGTTTCCTTACTTTTAGTTTAGGTTTAGGACTTTACGGACATAGCAATAATATAAGAATTATGAAAGTGAAATAGTAGATTATTAACCAAGGGGATAAAGCAGTGTCTTCTGTCGCGGGTGACGATTTAAGTTCACCCAAGACTAAGACAGCTTTATCACCGAGCAAAATACTCTACATTTCGTACCATTTGCGAAAAAATTAACACAATAATAATATGAGATAAGCATTGATTAAAAATAATGACAATTAAAAGTAAAAGTTAACATTCGAAACATTGGTCCAATTATTGATAGAGAGAGTTACATTTTTGTTATCAAGCTCATACGGCCTCGTCGGTTTTCGTCATTTTATATAAAACTAGCTGACGCCCGCGACTTCGTCCGCGTGGTTTAATATTTTCCCGCTTTTCTGTTGAAATTTTTCCTGAATTTTCTTTGCTATAAACCTCACGAAGCCCGAGACCTTTCCACCGAATGCAAAACCGTGGAAATCAGTTCGTGCGTTCTGGAGTTATAGCGTCAGGAAGGAAAACCCGACTTATTTTTATATAGTAGATAATCATAACTGCTTAATAAATGCGTACTTATTCCTTTTTCAAAAAGATGTATAATGCTTTATATACAAACTCAATGGTGTATTTACACAGATGTAGTTCAGTATAAATTTCGGTAAGTATTCCAAATTTAAATCACATTCTCCCCCTAGAGGATGAATGAAATTCAGTAGAATTTTCTTTCCCTGTTTTTAACAGATTAAAAATGACTATTGTTATGTTCGCTTTTTGTGGCATATAATGTCACTTTTTTGAGCAAGTGGTACGAAAATCAAATTATTGACCAGCGGGTTGTAATGAAATTCAATAGAACATTATAACCCGGCTAAAGCCAAGAGATATAATGTCTTGCTTTCGGTAAGGTTTACATGATATATAATTCGGCATTGTCGAGCATGTGGTGTGAAAACTAATATTATTTACTAATACCTAGTTATATAATATACAAAATGTCAAATTAGTCTCTGCGCAACCCCGTAATCGTAGTTTCGCACTAGTTCGGTAATATAATGGCTGCCACGCGAAACAGCTGTTTGAACTTTGACATAGCAACAATAATATATAATTAGGTAACATAACAAAGAAGTGAATAATACTGTGCCTAAACCAAAATAATAACACTATAATAATTATATTATCAGATAATAATATAATTATTATAGTGTTATTATTTTGCTTTAGGCACAGTATTATTCACTTCTTTGTTATGTTACCTAATTATATATTATTGTTGAGAATATATTATTGTTGATATTATCAGATAATAATATAATTATTATAGTGTTATTATTTTGCTTTAGGCACAGTATTATTCACTTCTTTGTTATGTTACCTAATTATATATTATTGTTGAGATTCTCAAGGAAGGAAAATTACGTTATTTATTATGACAGGTTATCGAATAACATTTACTGCGCATTATGCTAAAGTTGGTCACGTTTTATTTAAAAGAATGAACTATGTATTACTAGATGACGCCCGCGACTTTG
The DNA here is from genome assembly GCA_917051295.2 of Erebia ligea. NCBI lineage: Eukaryota > Metazoa > Arthropoda > Insecta > Lepidoptera > Nymphalidae > Erebia > Erebia ligea. The sequence goes on from OU785228.1 coordinate 18,159,687, forward strand.
TCTTTATTCCCGCAGCCCCCCTAGCATGGGCCGAGACAATTTTCTCCCCGAGGAAAGGATAAATTTTTTATTCCTAAATAAATAAATAAAAACGCTAAATAACGGTGGATAAATAGTCCCCCGAGTCTCCGTGAAATGTCAAACGGGGATAAACTTCTCCTCTCCCCTGTTGCCGTGCTCTGAGAAGTGGATAAGTTAATTTTATCTCTTGTCAGTGGATAAAATCGGGGGATAAAAATTTTATCTCCGGCCCATGCTAGCCCTGCTGGAACTCTTTAATTTTCAGGGATAAAAAGTAGGTAGCCTATGTCCTTACCCGGGATGGAACCTATCCCTAATCCCTATACCATATTTCATCAAAATCGATTGATTTTTGATGAAATATGGACAGAACCGAACAGATGAAAGCGTAGCTCAGACAGACAGACGGGCAGACAAACAGACACACTTTCGCATTTATAATATTAAAGTATAGATTTACTGATCCGCCCGGCTACATACCTATCTATATCTATATCTACTTATACTTATAATAAAACTGTAACAGGTCCAATTCTGTACATTGAAGATATTTTGAAAATTATTTTTGGAGGGCACTCATTATTCGATACTGAAGCCAAATCTGTAATTTTTTTCATTTTTGTCTGTCTGTCTGTCTGTCTGTCTGTCTGTATCTTGGCCGCGCATCACGCCGAAACTACTGAATGAATTCAAACGAAACTTGGCACGATTTGAGCCCATACTACGAGGTAGGACATAGGATACTTTTTATCCCGAAATTCTACCCCCGAAGGGGTGAAATAGGGGTTGAAAGTTTGTATGAAAGTCCTTAATTTCTCAAGTTATAGCCATGAAACTTGATATATGAGCTGCGGGTTGAAAATGAAAACATATGTGTTTCACAGTTTTTCAAAATTCCACCCCCGAAGGGGTGAAATAGGGGTTGAGAGTTTGTATGAAAATCCTTAATTTCTCAAGTTATAGCCATGAAACTTGATATATGAGCTGCGGGTTGAAAATGAAAACATATGTGTTTCACAGTTTTTCAAAATTCCACCCCCGAAGGGGTGAAATAGGGGTTGAGAGTTTGTATGAAAGTCCTTAATTTCTCAAGTTATAGCCATGAAACAGCATTTGGGCAATCGTTAAAATATGAAGAAGTACGTGTTTCACCATTATAGGGGGATTATACCTTGGGATAGTAATAAAGGCTACTTTTTATCCTGGAAAATTAACTGAAAAACTTATTCCACGCGGACGAAGTCGCGGGCATCAGCTATATAGAATATACATACATACATACATACATAGGCTACTTTTTATCCCGGAAAATTAATGAGTTCCCGCGGGAATCGAAAAAACTTAGTCCACGCGGACGAAGTCGCGGGCATCAGCTAGTAATATATAAAATTCAAAGTCCTGACTGACTGACTGACTTATATATCAACGCACAGCCTAAACCGCTGGTTCTAGAGACATGAAATTTGGAGGGTGTGTTCTTTGTGAAGAGTAGGTATCCACTAAGAAAGGATTTTTCGAAATTCCAACCCCAAAGGGGTAAAATAGGGGTTGAGAGTTTGTATGAAAATCCTTAATTTCTCAAGTTATAGCCATGAAACTTGATATATGAGCTGCGGGTTGAAAATGAAAACATATGTGTTTCACAGTTTTTCAAAATTCCACCCCCGAAGGGGTGAAATAGGGGTTGAGAGTTTGTATGAAAGTCCGTCAATTTTCAAGTTATATCCATGAAACTTGGTATTTGAGCTACCGGTTCAAAATGAAGAAATACGTGTTTCGCCATTTTCGAAAACTTTACCCCCATAGGGCTGAAACAGGGGTTGAAAGTTTGTAGGAAAGTCCGTCATTTTTCAAGCTGTAGCCATGAAACTTGGTGTTTGGGATTTCGGTTTGAAATGAAAAAATACGTGATTCACAGTTTTTGAAAATTCTCTCCCCAAGGACGTCAAATAGAGAGTTTATCCTTCAATGACGCCGAAATAGAGCAACGGATCAACGTGATTTTTTGCATGGGTATAGTTGAGGACTTGGAGAGTGACATAGGCTTCTTTTTATCCCGGAAAATTAAGGAGTGCCTGTGGGAATCAAAAACTTATGCCACGCGAACGAAGTCGCGGGCGTGCGCTTGTTAGTAAATAGATGCGGTATCCGTTTACGCGGCTACGTATTCGTAAATACCACACGCGTTATCCGTTTATGCGGCTACGTATTCGTAAATACCAGACGCGTTATCCGTTAACGAGGCTACGTATTCGTAAATACCAGAAGCGGTATCCGTTTATGCGGCTCACAGATCACAGAAGCAAGATCAAGATCACTTTGCTTCTGTGATCTGTGATGCGGCTACTTAGGTATTCGTAGTGCTTCTTAAGCTGCCCGCTGCGTGTCCAAGGATCGTAAAACTGAACACGTATTTCTTCATTTTCAACCGGTAGCTCGTATACTAAGTTTCATGGATATAACTTGAGAAATGACGGACTTTCATACAAACTTTCACCCCCTATTTCATCCCCTTAGGGGTGGAATTTTGAAATATTCTTCCTTAGTGAGCGCCTACGTCACAAAAGAAACCTACTGTCAAAATTTCAAGTTTCTAACCCCAGCGGTTTAGGCTGTGCGTTGATTAGTGAACGATTTTATATAATACTAGCTGATGCCCGCGACTTCGTCCGCGTGGACTAAGTTTTTTCGATTCCCGCGGGAACTCATTAATTTTCCGGGATAAAAAGTAACCTATGTATGTATGTATGTATGTATATTTTTTATAGCTGATGCCTGCGACTTCGTCCGCGTGGAATAAGTTTTTCAGTTAATTTTCCAGGATAAAAAGTAGCCTATATTACTATCCCACGGTATAATCCCCCTATAATGGTGAAACACGTACTTCTTCATATTTCAACGAAAGCCCAAATGCTGTTTCATGGCTATAACTTGAGAAATTAAGGACTTTCATACAAACTCTCAACCCCTATTTCACCCCTTCGGGGGTGTGATTTTGAAAAACTTTGAAACACATATGTTTTCATTTTCAACCCGCAGCTCATATATCAAGTTTCATGGTTATAACTTGAGAAATTAAGGATTTTCATACAAACTTTCAACCCCTATTTCACACCTTCGGGGGTAGAATTTCGGGATAAAAAGTATCCTATGTCCTACCTCGTATGGTCTCAAATCGTGACAAGTTTCGTTTGAATTCATTCAGTAGTTTCGGCGTGATGCGCGGCCAAGATACAGACAGACAGACAGACAGACAAAAATGAAAAAAATTACAGATTTGGCTTCAGTATCGAATAATGAGTGCCCTCCAAAAAAAATTTTCAAAATATCTTCAATGTACAGAATTGGACCTGTTACAGTTTTATTATAAGTATAGATAGATACAGGGAAACCTACTGTCAAAATTTCAAGTTTCTAACCCCAGCGGTTTACGCTGTGCGTTGATTAGTGACCGATTTTATATATACTTACATCTAATATATATAAATCTCGTGTCACAATGTTTGTCCTCAATGGACTTCTAAACCACTTAACCGATTATAATAAAATTCGCACACCATGTGCAGTTCGATCTAACTTGAGAGATAGGAACCGAAAAACCTCAATCCACGCGGACGAAGTCGCGGGAATCAGCTAGTAATATATATGTATATAATAATAATAATAATAGAAGATTTCTCTTCTCCCTTGTACACTTTCGAAACATTGGAACGTTATTACAGAACTTATGAAATAAGCGCGATCTCATCTTTTATTGACGTGATGTACCTAGCTTAATGTAGATGTTCGAAAAATGCTGTGTCATCAAAATGTCGTTAGGGAAATGACCTATTACCTACCTACATCCTTTATTATTTTGGACATTATTCGAGACTATTATTGCCTGCATAAGTGTTTCCAATTATAGATAGGTAAGTAGGTATTATGCGTTTGTGGTTTAGGTAGGTAGGTAAGTTCCTTTAACAATATTATATTCTATTAGGTACCTACTGGCTACTAGACGACGCCCGCGACTCCATCTTAGTCACGGAACAGAAAGTAGTGGACTTCGATTTTTTTTTTAATTCCGTACGAAATCTTTGATTCACCAGACTTGCCTCCATATCCGGGCATGCAATCTATCTTACCTTTTATGACGAAATAACAATTTATATGCATGAAAGAAACATGAAGAAACATAATTTTAATTACCATATGATTTAAATATTTCTATATCCGTATTTTATGCAATATTCCGATTTGTCAAAAAGTGCGTTTTTTTCAGTTTACGACCAATTTTCGTTAATTTACGACCACACTGTAGTCAGTTTACGACCATTCAACAGCCACTGAAAAATGATCTCTTGATATATTAGGTTAAGGTCGAAAATAGAAATAACAATTAATTGTCTTAAAAACACGTTTATTTAAGTATTTCTTCTATGAATCAATAATTAATAGTTATTTTAAAAATAACAAAAAAGTAATATTTTTTTATCGAAAATAGAATATTATGGACATAACTTGCATTCTTTGATTTTTTTTGATTAGGCTTCTTTTCTACATCTCTTCGTTTTTCTCTTTTGATTAGTTTTATTTCCTACATCTCTTCTTTTTTTCTTTTTTGATCAGTCTTCTTTTCCTACATCTCTTCTCTTTTTCTTTTTTTATTAGTCTTCTTTTCATACATCTTGTCTCTTTTTCTTTAAATTTCCTATGTTTTTCCTTTGCTTTTAATTTCTGCTTTCGTGTTCTTCCAATTCTAAATTTTCTTTATCGCTTTTCAAATAATATTACCACAAAAATAGGTACTTATTGTATTTTTCATAAGTTTTGTATGTAATTAATTTGATGGTCGAGAAATGATCCGTTGTCGACCACTTTGTTTTACATAATAGGATGTCAAGAAACAATAAAATTTGCGCTAATATTATGCATAATGCAGCATGTTAGAAAAGCTCAAAGATTGATGATTCGTTACAAACCGCTAGTTTACGACCATGTGGTCGTAAACTGAAAAAGCTCAGTTTTAGTCGGCCCATTAGCGACCACCATTTATTTAAATAAATACGCATTTTATGGATAAAATATGGATTCTAAGTTATAATTTAATCATAATATTCTGACACCACAAGCACAAAATTTATGCACAAACTTTAATAAGTAAAACATATTTTTCTCACGGTTTAAGTTTGCCTCTTCACTATTTTTAGGGTTCCGTACCAAAATGGTAAAATGGAACCCTTATGGTGCGACTTTCTCCGTCTGTCTGTCCGTCTGTCCGTCTGTCCGTCCGTCACACTCGATTATTTCAGTAACTACCGAAGCTATCGACATGAAATTTGGAATAGTTGTATACATTAGTGGCCCAAAGACACTGGAATTAAAAAAAATTGGAAATTATTTTTGTTCTTATTTAAAAAGGGGGGAAAATCGGAGGGTTGAAATTTAAAAGTGAGTGTAATTAGTGAAATTTAAAACTGTACTGTGTGGGGTATCATATGAAAGGGTGTACATTCTAAAACAGATTTTTAATTATTTTTAGTTATTGATAGTTTTTGATTTATCGGGGAAAAAGTCTTAAAAAAATACAGTTCCCCCCCCTTATCTCCGGAGTTTACCAATCGAAAAATCTGAAATAATTATGGTCAATAGGAATTTATGTATATTTTACAGGAAAACTATAGCCAATGCTCTAACTAGCATAGTTTTTTTGATATTAACAGTAAACCTCTACAAAGTACAAACAAAGTTAGTTTTGCGGTTCATTAACAAAGGTAATTATTACCGTTTCACATCTTTGTTTTTAATACGTCATAAATCGTAAAAGTTACTACAGGTTTGTACGGAACCCTCGGTGCGCGAGTCCGACTCGCACTTGGCCGGTTTTTTTTTTATTAGCATTTTGCTCCAAAATCAATGTGTGTGCTCTGGCTCAGATTCATCAGCTCACTGAGCGACACTGAATTATATTGGGTTGGCCAAATTTGAACCGAGAGTAAGGGATAGATAGAGCTCGATCTTCAAGAAAAAAGAGTGATCGTTGCGCTGATATTACAACTGTTTTTGGTTGTTATCGGAAAAATGGTCGTGAAAGGGGGGTGGTCGGCGAACTGACGGGTTCACCTATGCCATGAATACGTAGCAGACCACCTGATCTGTGTAGCGGACAGACACATTTTCGCATATTTTATAATATTACTATGGATTACTTAGTAGGTTGGTATGGATTCCATAGTAGTTACTTACTACTTCTAGCCCTAGTCTGTAAGTGGGTTCTCCAAGAAAAATACTTCGCTTGGCTCGAGTTGAGCCTCGAGATGAGTTCGAACGCTCGAAGTGACGGGCTCCCGTTACGTGCGGAGCGGCAACGTCGCAGAAACATTACCCGAAACCACACGAGTATAGGTATATCCCGAAACGCCATGCCAACATTTCGTGGAGCCTTGGAGCACACGAGTATTTGGAGGTTTCTGTTCTTGAAATAATTCAGTAAGTAACTTGAGTAACTACCCTGAACCTGAACATATGAAAAAGATGCATATCATGAATATACCTACCTACCTGATTTAACTCTTCTTTATAGGTACCTAGTTAGGCAACTTCCTCCGCGTGGATTAAAATTTTTTGATTCCCGCGGGAACTCCTTAATTTTCCGGGATAAAAAGTATGTATGTCCTATGTCCTTCCCCGGGATATAACCTACCTCTATACCAAATTTCAGCAAAATCGGTTGAAAAGATAGGCCGGGAAAGCGTATCAGACAAACAGACAGACAGACACACAGACAGACAGACACACAGACAGACAGACACACTTTCGCATTTATAATATTAGTATGGAAGTATGGATAATCCTATCTATATACCTACCTAACTAGTGGTTCGCCCCGAACTGAGACCTCGCGGTACCTACCTATCCATAAGATGATAAGATACCTAGTTTTAACTACCTATCTTTACGTTCATAGACTTCAGTAGGTAGGTACTATCAGTAGACTATTTTTTTATTCCAAGTAAGATGGTTCTAAGATTACTTACCTATTTGTAAACACAAACGAATAAACTTTTACAGAGTGCCATCTATTGACATCATTGTGAAGTTCTGTTAAAAATACTGAAGCTCATTAAAAATTAAATAATTTCGTTTCCTTATAATATTCATCTAATTTTAGCAGTTATTTGTTGTTCAAGTACAGGATATCATTCAAATAATTAATTGATCAAGATTGCTATTAAAAAAATTTAACAGCAATCAACGGGATGACATAATAATTGCTAATATTTTTTTACAGGAACGCATAGTAAGTAAAGCTTATAACGTCTTTGAGAGGTGATATCTAGTAAAAGGCCCATCCACATGCGTCAGTTTTTATGCGGTTTACATAGGTAGGTACTTACTGCGCATACTTTAATACTGTACCTACTTGAAGAATCAGCTTTTCTAGTTATCGTTCATTTTTGGTAACAATAAACCGTCTTTGTGCGGCCATATCTAGCGAAAGGCCCATCCACATGCAGGGAGACTTTTGTGATCAGTGGAGTGCCCTACATCCACCTAACACTGAATCAGTTATCAGCCTTTCAGGCGATGGTTACCAAAAGTGCAGTTATCTCCTATAATATAAGTGGCGGGTCGTTGCCAGCGCTGCGCTTTCCAATGCAAGGGTTTGGCAAGGGTAGGTTTAGTAGTGAGGTATAATAACAGATAGCTTCAGCAGGTTTTAAAACCAGAACAACTCACCAAGTAAACCTGTAAGTACCTAACTACCCTGTACAAAAAAATTATCAAGAGCGAGGCAGACGCGTCCACCAAGGGTTCCGAATGTTGGAAGCATTGTTGACTTAAATATGTGTAGTAGGTATACATATTATAAGTCAATGGTTGGAAGGAAATAAAAGGCTATATCTATTAGGCTTTTATTAGGTTAAATAATTAATCTACTGCGTCGTCGGTCTATAAAACAAATAATTTTTAGTTGGGACCGCATAACCAGGAAGATTTAGATTTGTTTATTGATGATTTCTGAGTAGGTTTAACTGTGATAAGACACTGCGTTCTCTTTGAATTAGATGTACAAGTAAGTACATAATACCTCAATGTGTTTAAAGGGTTCCTTTTACCATTTTCGTATGGAACCCTATTTACGAGTAATACCTACCCAAGTAGTAAAACTTTTTAATGTTGCTTTCACGCACCGAGCTGGCATCGCCATTCGCCATGCGGATCGATCGGGCGACGTTGCCACCCCGCACGCTACCACTTGCCGCGGTTCGCCTGCGGCTGGCGTGTTATTTTTACTGTTTGTTGCCAATCAATTATACGCGGGAATAATGACACCTGCCTGCAAGTTGCAACGACATGGCTCCATTTAGAACACTCTCCGGAGCTCTAACGTCTAATGCATTTTGCAGTGGTAGGTACACTTTGACAAAATGTCTTGAGCTTTCCAAGTACCTAAGGTATGTTGGGGTAAGAAGTAAGAACGGACGGATTTCAGACCAATTGAAAAGGTTTTGTAAAAACTCAATTTTCTCGATATTTGTTTATGATAAATTACTAAAATATGGTGCATTTGTTTAATTTTTAAACGTAGCTTAGGTTTCAGTTTTGTTTATTTTTGTAAACTCAACAGTTTCTGCTTTATACGCATGTAAAAATTTTTTCTGCTCATCAAGTAGACTTTCAGGCCCTGATAATTTTCTACCCAAAAACCACTCTTCCATATTTTAAATACTGTCTGAGATTGCCGCCATCTTAAATCCGCCATTTTGGATTTTTTTTCAGCTCACTGCCAATTGTATGAAGTTTTGAGTATTTTTTGTTTGAGCAGCCCCGACCTATCTTTAATACCCTGACCGTGCTCCTCACCCATCATCCGAACCTTCGATCATCTCCATATTTTTTTCTCCGAACGATTCGTCAAAATGAGAATTCTTCCATAAAAACAAATCTTGAAAAGGAACCGTAGTCTTGCATAGTTCTACACTTGTAGCCTCTTCAATATTCGCCATACATTTTCTATGGAACATACATTCCGCCATGAACAAACCACTCTTCCATCTTTTATTAATACTGTCTGAGATAGCCGGCATCTTGAGTCCACCATTTTGGTTTTTTTTTTCAGCTCACTGCCAATTGTATGAAGTTTCAAGTATTTTTTGTTTGAGCAGCCCCTATCTGTCTTTAATACCCTGACCGTGCTCCTCACTTATCATCCGAACTTTCGATTATCATCTCTCACCATATTTTTTTCTCCGTACCATTCGTCAAAATGAGAATTCTTCCATAAAAACAAATTTTTAAAAGGAACCGTATACTTGTAGCCTCTTCAATATTCGCGATACCTAAATTTTCTATGGAAAAATAAATTCCGCCATCTTGAATTTTTTTCCTGTTCATCAAGTAGACCTTCATGTTCTGATCATCTTTTGCCAAGAAACCACTCTTCCATCTTTTATACTCTCCGAGATAGACACCGATGAAATTTGTATGGCGGCCATCTTAAATCCGCCATTTTGAATTTTTTTTCAGCTCACTGTCAATTGGATGAAGTTTCTAGTGACATTTGTTCGAGCACCCCCCACCTATCTTCAATACCCTTTTCTATGGAAAAAAAAAATCCGCCATCTTGAATTTTTTTCCTGTTCATCAGGTAGACCCTTATGTCCTGATCATCTTTTGCCACGAAGCCACTCTTCCATCTTTTATACTCTCCGAGATAGACACCGACGAAATTTGTATGGCGGCCATCTTAAATCCGCCATTTTGAATTTTTTTTCAGCTCACTGTCAATTGGATGAAGTTTCGAGTGACATTTGGTCGAGCACCCCCCACCTAACTTCAATACCCTGGCTGGTGCTATTCATCCGTCTTCGAAATCCTCAATCATCAGCTCTCTCCGTATTTTGCCTCTGAATGAATTTTTGTCTTCTATACGAAACGATGAGGGAAAAAAAATATTTTCATACAAAATTTTACAGGAGAGGTGATCAATGAGTGAATCAGCACGAGCAGCTATATATATATAAACTAGTATGGCGCGTGGCTGCGCGGCCCGCTAAAGCGGACCGCGTAGTGGACCGCGTGGTCCACTGTCTACTTACACGCTGTCCTACTATCCTGCCCCCCGATTATGTAAGAATGGCCGATCAAATCGTCAAAGTTCGGCGTCAAAGTAAAATAAACCATAACAGCATTAAATTAAAGCTCAATTTCGAAACACGAAATTGAGCTCTAATTCAATGCTGTTATGGTTTATTTTACTTTGACGCCGAACTTTTACGATTCGATCGACAATTCTTACATAATCGGGCAGCTGGTTTACTGTCTACGTGTTCTGATCTGAACAACACACTGCTATGCTAGTGAGCACAGTGGAAGCGCCAGCACGCCAAGCGTCCGACGTAAAAGAAAATTCTCATAAAGGAAAAACATAAAACAAAGACTACAAACCCCCCGCCCCTCCCTTTTTGTTTGAGCAGCCCCTGAGTAGGTACCTATCTTTAAAACCCTGACCGTGCTCCTCACCCATCATCTGAACCTTCGATCATCATCTCTCTCCATATTTTTTCTCCGAACCACTCGTCAAAATGAGAATTCTTCCATAAAAACAAATCTTGAAAAGAAACCGTAGTCTTGCATAGTTCTACACTTGTAGCCTCTTCAATATTCGCCATACGTTAACTATGGAAAAATAAATTCCGCCATCTTGAATTGTTTTCCTGTTCATCAAGTAGACCTTCATGTCCCGATCATCTTTTGCCAAGAAACCACTCTTCCATCTTTTATACTCTCCGAGATAGACACCGTCGAAATTTGTATGGCGGCCATCTTAAATCCGCCATTTTGAATTTTTTTTCAGCTCACTGTCAATTGGATGAAGTTTCGAGTGACATTTGTTCGAGCACCCCTACCTATCTTCAATAGCCTTTTCTATGGAAAAATAAATTCCGCCATCTTGAATTTTTTTCCTGTTCATCAAGTAGACCCTCATGTCCTGATCATCTTTTGCCAAGGAACCACTCTTCCATCTTTTACACTCTCCGAGATAGACACCGTCGAAATTTGTATGGCGGCCATCTTAAATCCGCCATTTTGAAATGTTTTTCAGCTAACTGTCAATTGGATGAAGTTTCGAGTGACATTTGGTCGAGCATCCCCCACCTATCTTCGATACCCTGGCTGGTGCTCTTCATCCGTCTTCGAAATCCTCAATCATCAGCTCTATCCGTATTTTTCCTCCGAATGAATTTTTGTCTTCTATACGAAACGATGAGTGAAAAAAAAATTTTTCATACAAAATTTTACAGGAGAGGTGATCAATCAGTCAGTCAGTCAGCACGAGCAGCTATATATATATTAATGGCGTTGAACTTAATGATACCAACATTAAAAAATATGGTGTCATTCGCGGGAAATTTGATGTATACGGTCTTACCCCCTTTCCGCTCTTACCCCAACATACCTTACCTAGTACTAGGTACTTATATAATTTTCATCATTCAGCACTAGTACCATAAAAAACTACTTATTAAGTATATACGCTTTCGAACCACTAAGCTATCACGGCTACAAAATTTCACATTTTGCGAGCCTTATAGACGTTTGTCATAATAATGTAATAGGTAATTGACAATGGTAATTGATGAATTAAAATCACATCTTAGTATACCTAGTCTGCACTCTCTATATAAATAGAATACCTACTACTGTATATAGGTATGCATGGTACTTATTACCTAAGTATTACCTATTATTTTCTATGAAACCTACAATTTTTAGATAGACTAAAAGGTCTAAAACTAAATAGGTAATTAATAAGTAGGTAGTTAGTTAAGTCATTTATTATAATTTTTAATTGTAATATTAAATTGATAACATTTCAACTTACAATATATGTAACCTACATAATAACTATGTATAGGTAAGTAGTTTTACTATTTACATTAATTACTACTACTATTTATTATTATACCTATTTAAATAAGGTTAAATACCTAGTTAGGTACTTTAACTTCAAAAACTAAATTAATAATTTCTAATCAACATCCTTTAACCTAACTGGGTTTTAACGTTACTAAGTATCTATCTAGTACCTATCTACCTATTAGCAAGTTGACGTTACAATATTATCAATTCAGTACCCATTACTAGGTACTTCAATAATTTGACACCATATTTAAAAAAAATATTTTTCATCCCACCATCTCGGAAAGAGTATTTTTATTCTTCGATATCTGATGGTAAAAGCCGTTATTATCCTCTAGAGGATAAAGTAAATTGAATTTAGAACATCGTGTGCACGTTAGTAAATATCACTCGTCTGTGAAGTTTGTGAATTCAAAACATCATTAAAACCTATTTACTTGTACCTCTATGGTGCCGAATTTCCATACAATCGTTTTTAATTTGTTAAAAACTCACACTCATAACCTTCTTGGTGTACTTTTTTAATTTGCTTTGCGCGCACCACAGTATGTCTGTGGCGCGCACCATTTTCTTTCACGTCATATTGTTTAAAATTAAAACCGATTAAAAATAAGAAAATTGAAAATAAGTGAAAAACCTAAAATGAGTGATTCTAGTGACGAAGAAATTAACAGAATTGAATTTAATCTTGTGATTTTTTTTGCATTTAGTCATTTCCTCGCTGAGGTGGGATGAAAAGTTACCTTGTGATTTTATCATTTCTATTTAAATAAGGTTAAATACCTAGTTAGGTACTTTAACTTCAAAAACTAAATTAATAATTTCTAATCAACATCCTTATTATTAACCTAACTGGGTTTTAACGTTACTAAGTATCTATCTAGTACCTATCTACCTATTAGCAAGTTGACGTTACAATATTATCAATTCAGTACCCATTACTAGGTACTTCAATAATTTGACACCATATTTAAAAAAAATATTTTTCATCCCACCATCTCGGAAAGAGTATTTTTATTCTTCGATATCTGATGGTAAAAGCCGTTATTATCCTCTAGAGGATAAAGTAAATTGAATTTAGAACATCGTGTGCACGTTAGTAAATATCACTCGTCTGTGAAGTTTGTGAATTCAAAACATCATTAAAACCTATTTACTTGTACCTCTATGGTGCCGAATTTCCATACAATCGTTTTTAATTTGTTAAAAACTCACACTCATAACCTTCTTGGTGTACTTTTTTAATTTGCTTTGCGCGCACCACAGTATGTCTGTGGCGCGCACCATTTTCTTTCACGTCATATTGTTTAAAATTAAAACCGATTAAAAATAAGAAAATTGAAAATAAGTGAAAAACCTAAAATGAGTGATTCTAGTGACGAAGAAATTAACAGAATTGAATTTAATCTTGTGATTTTTTTTGCATTTAGTCATTTCCTCGCTGAGGTGGGATGAAAAGTTACCTTGTGATTTTATTTACATTTAGTCATTTCCTCGCTGAGGTGGGATGAAAAGTTACGTGTTGCACTCGAGTGAAAAGATTTTTCACCTCGTGCTCTTTTGATTCCCTCGCTGACGCTCAGGATTCTAATTTTTGAATCACTCGCTCCGCTCGTGATTCAATTTTAGAATCCTTCGCTTGCTCGGTCATCAAAATTGAGCACGCGGTTAAAAAACAACTTTTCACTCTTGTATAACAAATAACTATTATTTAATACCTATGCAAAGTAAAGCGAGCTCAACTTTTTTCAGAACAAAATGTACCTACGTATGTCAATCGAAAATAAGTAACTAAGTAGGTACATAATTCTTACAGAAATTAAAGAATAGGTAACTACTATTACGAGCGCAGCGAGTCTGTTGTTTCCTTGATCAGCTATTATACATAGACCCTGGCCAAGCGGTGCAAATTAGTTCAAACTTCGAAGAATCAAAGATACCGGCTACTGCGTTCCATCGGGCATCGGCTGCATCCATATAAGTTTATAATAGCTGCATCATTACTTGTCAGCAGATTTGATTGCAGCCAAGCACTATAGTCTATAAAGTATAAATTATAATAAGTGGCTCCTGAACTGACTAATCCTGAATCCTGATTCTTTAGCAGTTCTGCAATACGGTTCTATGTTCTTCTGGCATTGTTATTGGTTGATCGCGTATAGGCTAAGGGATGATCAGCTCGCAAGTTGGATCTGTCGATGTACACAGCCGGGTGGTCGCCCGGCGGCCGCTGCAGGCGCCCCGGCGGCGGCGGCGGCGGCGTCGGCCGGGAGGACGGGACCTGGACGCGTTCGACTTGGATCACGAGGTCTTGACGAGGCGGCATCGCTGGAAATGAAAACGTTCAGAAAACAAAGCTTATTTGTGTTACTAGTTTGTGTATTATAATGAAAATTACACATTACACTCTAGCGCCGCGCCTAGAGTTTTTTATAGCGCCGAGAGTTTAATTTTCAATGCGCACCTGCGTATAAAATAGTAAGATAGTGGCGTCGAAACGGGTGTGGTTTTGTATGGTCGCCATTATATTACCGCACTAGTGCGAAAATGTTTATTACCCACTTTTTTGTAGGCTAATAACTATGAGGTAATATTTTAATCGCCCAAGGGTGGGATTCATTATACCTATCAGCAGTTCTAGCATAAGTACCTACCTACAAAGTACCTACCTACCTACCCAGTGAAATGACACTAGTGGTTCGTCCCGAACTGAGACCTCGCGGTATCCATAAACTTGTACAGAGCGCCATCTATTGACATAATTGTGAAGTTCTGTTAATAATACTGAAGCACATTAAAAATTAAATAATTTCGTTTCCTTATAATATTTATCTAATTTTACTATTTGTTGTTCATGTAGGTACAGGATAATATAATACAAATAATTGATCAAGTTTCAGGCTCAGCCTTTCAGAAAATTGAGAGTTCTGAGGTCAACTTTGGACGTTAGAAAATCGCCACTTTGAAAGCCCCCCATTTCTTCAATTTTAGGGAAAAAATTAAAAAAAAAAATTTTTGGACTCTATTCCTAATTATCTTTAAAATGATATACCGCAACCCTATGTAACGCTATAAAAAATATTTTACTTCGCATTCGCTTCTATGAGAGCCCCCCTGAAATAATGATTTTAATATTTTTTTAAGCCATATTCGGCGGGAGGCCATCGGTTTACATATTATATTTAAATTTGAAGTAATTACGTTCAGTAATTCAGAAGTTATAAGGCTCTGACAGCCGGACGGACGGACGGACGGACGGACGGACAAGTGCCAATTCACTCAAGTAGACTCACTACTCAGAGACCTTCGCTTCGCTCGGTCAATTAGTAATTTCAATGAAGTGAAGACTGAAGTATTGATAATATGCGAGAAGTGTGCTACTGACGTTTTTGACTTGACTGGTTCCAGGACCGTCGACTTGGGTTCCAGAGACTAGATAAAATTAGGCATTACCTCGTGATCTAACTATTTTATTTACACCTAATTAGTAGAACCGTGGACCGACGAGTAGATGGGAATACGGCTTCCGTTCCTCGTAGTCCTACTATCTTACATTTTTATTTGGATCTCGTGAAATTCATAATATTTTTGTATGGTATCGGAAGCACTTAGTAGGTACCTATTTAAATATTACGCCCATGTGTAGGTTTTTTAACAGTCCAGTGGTTATTGTGCACAAAACAAAAAAGTTAGTGCGCGTTATCTACTTATACCTACCTATGCATATAATGCTTTGACTTAAAAGTCAATGTACCTATGTGAAAAAATCAATAAACAATAATTACGTTTTTATAGGTACCTACCTGTAATCTCTCTCATCGATGTACCTACCTATAGTATAGGTAGCTTAACTGCTTAAAGCACTTACCTTTTACTTTAAACTCAATCACTTCCTAAAAATAACTCGTAAATTGAAAAATGTAATAGGTATTATGAACGAAATAATTCGTAAATTGAAATAACTTCAACTGCTAATAAATTAACGTAGTTCTAGAACAATAAAACGACAATAATAATGTGCTAAGCACATCGTTTTCCCGCTTGATCTCAAAACGAAAACATATTGTTTAAAACGCTCAAGGTGTTATCAGTGATAGATAAGATATAACTTATCACATTATCAGGTGGATTGCTTTGGAATACCGTTTTCATCTCGATGTGGGGCATTTAATTCCGAGTGATAGCTTTATTGTTTCGAATTGATTTCGTGATTGAAGTCTTGTGTTATCCCTGAAATTCCACCGGAGCTTAGGGATCACAGATCACACCTCCCATTTAAATTAATAACAAAATTTCATGCAAATCGTTCGAGCGCTGTCGTTTACGACACCTTCAGGTGCAAGCAAACGCATCTCATTAAACATTCAAAAAATGAACCTGAAATTAACGATACGTCCGTCAACGGCAAATGCTCAAACGTCAGTGAGTTTCATTATAAGCATAGAAATATTAGACCTTTACATAATCAAAGTATTAGACGTACCTAGTCGTAATTCCTAATTCCATGATTTTAGGTATTGATAGTGAGCAGCCACCACCACCACAGCCCATTAACGTCCCACTGCTGGGCACAGGCCTTCACTCTCATAGGAGAGAGAGAATTAGAGCTTAGACCCACCACGCTGCTCCAATGCGGGTTGGCGGGCTTTAACGACTATTATCATGTTAGTGATAATAACCGGGACCGACGGCTTAACGTGCTCTCCGAGGCACGGGGGTGAAACACTGCCAACTTTCTAACTCCGGGCTAGTACTGAGAATTTCTAGTCAGAAAAACCCAATACTCAATTATGGCCCGACCCGGGACTCGAACCCGGGACCTCGTCGGCCGCAGTCGAACATGCCAACCACTAGACCAACGAGGCAGTCCTAGACCAACGAGGCAGTCAGTGAGCAGCATAATATAACTATGTGCTCTGTGGTGAGCAGTGTGGTGTGTGTATGGAGAAGTCCCGGGTTCAATGATTCAATCCCCGGCAGGTTTAAATATTTAGTAATTTAAAAAATTAAATTTTTTCTGGTACTGGTCGGAAGTCTCGGCCGCCACTAGGTCCAAACCATCTGGACCTATAAAAAGTCGATGGTCTAAAGTAAATTATCCGAATAACTATTATATGAATGCTAAAAGTTGCCTTGGTCGCTGCATTCAAGGGGACTATCGTTTCTTTGCTCACCAGTTGGCGCCACTGTTGACTAAGGTTCAGAGGTATAGCTGTCAAAGGCGACTTTATAAGATCGGTGCCGAAACAAAGTTTTAAATCTTGATTCTCATTAAGTTTATTAATTTATAACAGCTATCATCATATCGAGTAGCAATGCCGCAATGTTGTGCAATTCCGTTTTGTTCGGAAAAAAGGAGGACACATGTTTCCAAAAGATAAAACTGTTCTAAAACAGTGGCTAGTTGCGATTCGCAGGAATTCGCAGGATTCTGAGGAATTATATAGTTAGGCACTAAATAAATAAAATAAAAAAGAAATTAATTACTTATTAAACTTTTATTTATCCTTCCTTTTCCCTTTAAAACACACTGCTATACAAATAAATACTTATTAAACATTGTAAATCCATACAATGGATATGATACTGAAAGATGGTTGATTTGTTAATTGAAACTACTAAACAATGGTAACTAGATATTTAAGATTAAGTTATAAAACTTCTGAAATAAGCTTATCATTTCTATTTACCTACATAAATTCTCTTTTCATCTTTATTTGTCCAAACAAAAAAATCACAATACTTTCTTTTAGTACCTAACAAGTTTTTGAATTTGAAAATAGTAGGGGCTACTTTCTTTCAAGCAATATTCATTATTGATCATTTCTATGTGCTTATAATTATCCACACTGATAAACTCATCTTTTATAGAGAAAGGACATTTCTCTTCCAATACTGTTAGTTCTCCAATTAATCCTTCTGGAGAAACCTGAAATGAAACATCTAATATTAATAAAGAGATATATTATTAAATTCTAGTCATCTCACACATAGTACCTAATCTGATCCCAAGATAGGTTGTGTTCTCGTTAGAGATACTGTGGGTACATAACCAGATACATATATAGTACCAGAGGGCAGGGACCTAGAGCAAACATCGATGTTCATCAATATCATATAGTAAAAGTGTGTCCTTGATGAGCATGAAACCCATATAACCTTTCATGCAGAAGTCATATTAGGTAAATATACATAATATATTAGGTAAATATATGTAAAAAGAAAAAAACATAGCTGTTACCTCGGCAAACAAGCATACTTCTGGAAAAAATAAGTTTGTAATACAGTAAACAAACTAACCTCTGAATTAGCAGCTCTTTGAGGCCGCTTATTTTTACGCCTCTTTTTCTTTTTCTGCTTTCAAAGCGTTCACATTCATCGCCAAATAATCCATATTTGCGATAATTTCACGAAGAAGACCACTTTTCAACAGGTAAAATATAGAAATTAAAATAATTTGTCACGAAGCCCGCCAAAACCAGTGAAAAGTGAATGTTAATGAACCTCACGCGACACTAGCGCCTCTAGTGGCAAATTCACACGCGATAGTCCCCATTTTCGTCACATAAGTATTTGTTTCGTCCGTAGGTTGTGTGGTCGATGGTGATTTTCATATTAAAATTATGTTGCCAGCAATTTGAGTTTTACCATACTTGCTGGTATATTTTTTACTAAGCTAACCTAACGTATTTTGGCAACCAAAACGTGTTTATTGGCGATATTCAATCATCTTTCATCTTGCTCTTATGTATGTTGGCCGTAAATGGTGATTGAAATAGCATGTACCAAGCACTCTTCAACTTTCACGTGAGTCGTGGTCCCATTAATAATTCAAATGTAACCCATTATTATCAAACCACATTATAGTAATAAAAATCACAAAACCTCAAAATCTTTGGCACAATATAATTATTGTTCCACTTCCAACCATTGAAATTCGAAGGTAGAAGAACTCACTTCACGAGCTATAAAATACATAATCAATGCGGTGATTCGGCGACCACTAAGAACATGGAAGACACCCAGCCTTTCCAATGGCGGGTTTCCGGGAGAGCTCGCCCCGTCGCGTCGTCTGGTCATTTTAGCTGATGATTATTTACCATTATATATAATGTAGGTACTCTGTGATTATTTAGCATGATTTTTTTTATTTTAGCCATTAGCGTGAGTTTCTTTTCATAAATGGGAAAGTGGTAATCTACGGTGGTAATTTTCTAGTTAATCTAGAAACACTTTAGCGGACTGTCAGTTCAGTTGTTCCTTTGTCAGTGTCAACTGTCAACTGTCAATGTGCAGCGATTCATGTGTAATTGAAAAAATCGATACCTAACAAAACATACGGTTTTTTTCGCGTATTCGACAGTCTTACAATTATTTTAATCAAAATTTACGAAGTTTTAAAACCTAAAAGCTTCTAAGTAAATCAACTGCGGTGACTCACTTTTCTATATTATATTGCCCTGTAAAACCATTCAAGATTTCACACTGATTTGTATCGTCGATACGTTCGTAGTTACACGGTGAAATTGTTAAAAACGGAATTAAAATGAGTTCAAATAATGAAGATAATCGCATTGCCGGTGCGTTAACGTTCCCTGCTAGAAATGAGGAGTCGGTGCCGGAGCCGGTGCAGCCTCGCCAACCGAGGAATTTACAGGTATGGTATCTTTCTTTGAGTCGCTAACGGTAGCGTGTGCGCGTGGGGTAAGTACATAGTTCGAATAACCGATAGATGTTAGGGTCCCAAGGTGGAATGGTGGCCTCGCACCAGAAAACGCAGCATTGGTCGACCGCCCAAAAGAACGGACAATCTCAAGCGACTAGCTGGGAGTCGCTCGTAGCAAGCGGCAAAAGACCGTGCCCGGTTAAGATGAGATCCATACAGATACCTATATATGAGACCTTCGTCCATCAGTGGACGTCTATCGGTGGAGACGGCAACGACGACGTATTTTTCTTTCACAGTGTTTTTGTTACTGTTATACTCTCAAGGGAACCATTTCATAACCTTTAGCTTTGGTAATGAAGTCATAGTTTTTAATAGGTTAGCTTTTCTCACTATGGTTTCCTTGTCTGAGAAGTATTTGATGATTTATTAATAATTGTTAACTAGAAGGTGTTAAATTAAACTCTTTAATAATGTTTCAACTTAAATGTAACATTTCTCAACTTCTACAAGATAGCTCTCTCTTCTTTTCTATAAGATTAACTCAAAGTTAATCTCTTTATCGAGTTGTTCCCATAAATAAAGTGTAAATTGCTATTTTATAATACTCATCGTCAATGTCTCAAACTATTGTCAGTCTGAGAAAGAGAAATTACAGTGAGGTGCTACTTAAATTTCTCTGATAAAAGAAGTTCTATCTTTCACACACAGATGTTAAAAGACAGCTTGATGATGATTAAGGCTGTGTTCCGTTATAGACTGCGAGCACTGTTCAGTGCTCTTTACTGTGGAGAAATTCGTTCAGTTTTAACTGACAGTAAACTGCTGCAGTATCCTAGGGAAATATATGACGTCATTAATCGACGCCATCTTTGTACTGTGAGCACTGGCGTTTTCGAGGTAAGGTGCTCTCAGTGTTTGTCTCAGTGCTGACAGCGTTCCGTTTTAAGCAGTACCCAGTATACCTAACTATAAAAGAACGGCTTCGCAGTGTACTAAAGTGACGTCACACCTTACAGTGCTCGCAGTGTATTTCGGAACACAGCCTAAGTTCTTTTAATTCCTGCAGGGACTCCTCAATTTTCCAGGCTCTTAATTAGCCTATGTCCTTCCCTGGGATGCAACCTATCTCTGTTAAGTACCAAATTTTACCAAAATTGGTTGAAAGGTTGGGCCGTTACAGTGTAGCAGACAGCTTTGGACACACTGTCACATTTATATTATTAGTATGGATACCTCATGGTATCAAGTGATTGCCGGCCCATTTAGTCTCAGTATGAGATGGGACCTCGGATCAATTTAAATAGGACCTTGAAATCCTAACCTCTGTTACTAGTTTTAATACTAATACTGATATTCTATAATTCAGGGTCTCCTGCGTTTTGCCATGGAGGCTACCAAGGCAGAAGATGCACCCGGAAACTCAGAACTTGGTCCTATGGATGAAGAGGTATTATAAGTTACTAGCTATAGAACCCTAAGTACATTTATATTTATTACTAGCTGATGCCCGCGACTTCGTCCGCGTGGATTGAGGTTTTTCGGTTCCCACGGGAACTCTTTAATTTTCCGGGATAAAAAGTAGCCTATGTGCTATTCCAGACTATAATCTATCTCTGTGCCAAATTTCATCCAGATCCGTTTATCCATTGGAGCGTGATTGAGTAACAAACATACATCCATACATCCAAACTTTCGCATTTATAATATTTATTTGATATTTGATAAGTTACCATACTAGATCAGCTAGCATCTTAGTCCTTATGGATGAATGAATGAATGAATGAATATACTTTTATTGTACACCACAAAGGAAATTATACAACAGTAAACATAGATTTTAGTTTTTCAAAAATTCTGCAGCAAATCTAAGCTCCATAATAAAATGTTCTTACCTGGAATGCAACCTATATTTGTACCAAATTAAATCAAATTGGTCTATAGATGGACCATCAAACTGTAACAGACACATAGACAGACAGAAACACATTAGTACTTTATTTTTTATTCCACTACAAGTTAGCCCTTGACTGCGTTCTTACCTGATGGTAAGTGATGATGCAGTCTAAGATGGTAGTGAGCTAACCAGTTGGGGTATGGCAGTTATATTAAACCCATACCCCTAGTCCGTTTCTACCCAGCTTCGTACCGTAACAGTCCGTACCATAGCCGAAGTCTCCCACCAAACAAAACAAGCGAAAATTCAGAAATTATAAATACCCAAATTGACCATGCCGGGAATCGAACCTGGGACCACCCACAACATAACCACTGCGCCAGGGAGGTCATAAAAAACTTATTAATACTGGCATGGGCAATGTTTTAATTTAGTATTTTATCATTTTTCAGAGACGTAAATTCCTTGAAGAAGCCTTGAAAAGTATAACAGTAGATGTGGCACAAGTTCTACAGAATGCTATCAAGGTGCTCACAAATTCAGAGAAGATGAGCAGCATACAACTCGGAGACACCCTGCCTAAAGACGTGGAGATTGCATTCAATAACATCATTGAGTTTATTGATGACATTGATGTTGCTAATGGTATGTCCAGAGATTTAATCTGTGTACAGTTTGTCTCATTAAAAAAAATTCAACTTTAAAATGTTATCAACAAAAGTAAGTCAAATCAAATTCAAATCAAAGTCAAATCAATTTAAAGTCACATGTTCTTAAGAGACCGGCAAACGCCGCTCGCAACTTCTACTCGAACCGCAAATATAAATTTGCGGGTATATTGCTATCCCTTTTTGGCTGATGACACATGATCGCGTGCAAGCGCGATAGCAATATGAGCGTACAGAATTTGTTATATATTTAGTCTTGTTCCGTGAATACCAAAAATGATGAATGATAAATTGTTGTGTTTTTAACTTCGTGTTGTTATTCTGTAACTTGACAATATAGGCTATGTTCCTGATCAATTAGTATGTGAGTTATCGTTGGTTTTATAATATGAAACAAATAAGAAGAAAACATGTTATTGTCGTAAAAACATGCAAAACGCAATGTGTTTACATTTAATTTTGGAAAAGTATTTTGAAAAAATAATTATCCAGGGACCTAGATAAATACAAGTTCAATCTTAATAATCGCATAATATGGAGGAAATATGCTCGAATTACAAATTATTTTGGTATTACGTTTGTATGAGCAATTCACCCTCCGCTGGCGCCTTAGGGCGCCTTCAAATTTGTCGCAAAGTGCCGCGCGGAAGCAGCGCGGCTGCAGCGCGGCTGCAGCGCTGCGGTCGCGCTGCTTTGTAAATCCATATAAATAAAAAACACGCGACTGCAGCGCTGCACCCGCGCTGCGGCCGCGCATCAGTTCATCGATCGACTAGTGACGGGACTGCGCACGTATTTTTGTTCAAGTCTAAACATGAACGAAAATCAGGTAGAAGAATTTATCGATGAGGTTGAGAGTCGTCCAGTACCGTTACTCTGAGATTGATCGAATTTAAAATACGGTCTCACTAAGTGAGGTGAATTACATTTGCATCAAACTAAAATGAATCTTAAACTTATTAATTTAGAGCTCAATTTCGTGTATGCATTCACAGCTAGCGCTCCAAACGATACGTTTCGAAATTTGAATCGGTTGCACTGAATTTGTGGCTTTAAATCAAGAGTTTTTGGGTCCATTTTAGTTTGACGCAAATGTGATTCACCTCACTTAGTGAGACCGTATTTTAAATTCGATCAATCTCAGAGTAAGGGTACAGCAATATGGGATTCGAAGTCCGACAAGTACAGCAATAAAATCGAAAAGAAAAAGGCTTGGGAAGAAATATGCATTCAATTTATTGACAATTTCACAAACAAGACTCCAAGTGAAAAAAATGAAGCATGTAAGTACCTATAATATTATGTATTATTAACACAACTACTTTATATTTTCGTTGTTTCGTATTATTAGTAACACAGAGCAGTGTTTCTTCGTCAGAGTCCATCGTGAAAATAAATATAGGTACAACCCTATGATGTTCGAACCTCGCGACAGGAGCGCGGCCGCAGCGCTGCAGCCGCGCTGCAGCCGCGCTACGCTTTGCGGCAAATTTGAAGGCGCCCTTAAAGTCTGTGTAGTGTAAGCTGAGAGTATGAGGTTTTGATTCTAACATTACTTTGCTGTACAAAAGTCAAATCATACTAATATTATAAATGCGAAAGTGTGTTTGTTTGTTGGTTTGTTGGTTTGTCCTGCAATCATGCCGAAACGGAGCAACGGATCGACGTGATTTTTGGCATGGGTATAGTTGAGGACCTGGAGAGTGACATAGGCTACTTTTTATCCCGGAAAATTAAGGAGTTCCCGCAGGAATAATAAAAAACTTAAACCACGCGGACGAAGTCGAGGGCATTAGCTAGTAAAATATAAAAAACCTCATACATTTAACCTACCTAACCAAACTTATGATAACTTAAATTTTTCCACCTATAAGCACTCTCATCTTTCGCTAGACAGACTCTTTTTCATACAAGCAGGTAGCAAGCACCCATACGAGGCACACATTGTGACATTTGTGAAATATGTAGTTAATTATTGTGAACAATCTCTTTAACCTGTGTGGTTTCAGTTTTTTTCTATTTCTGCAGGAACTCTGGGGTAAAAAGTATGTCCTTCCCTGGGACACAACTTGTGTCTGTACCAAAATCATCAAAATTAATTTAAAAGATGGGCTGCGAAAGCGTGATAAAAACAAGCAATCTCACAATACTCACATTTATAATATTAAATTAGGACATTGCAGTACCTCAATTCCATCTAGGGTGTAAAAAATGCATCAATGCATCAACAAAACCATAAGTGCTACATAACATACAGCAGCATAACAGCTACACAATATTAACATAATAACATTTGAATACTACCGCTTTCAGATTTCCACACACTGGGTGGCTTTGCCATCTTCCCCATATGCTACGGGAGCGAGAACGAGGTTGTCCGTGCCAAAGCCAGCCAGGTTTTGGCAGAATTGTGCCAGAACAACCCACAGTGCCAGAATCTGGCACTCGAGTCTGGCGTGCTCAATGTGTTGCTGCATTTGTCTAGTACTGAGACTGGGAACACACTGGCTAAGTGCATTATGGCTATTTCATGTAAGCAATTACATACTTACCGTGCGTTACGTTATAGACTGAGAGCACTGTTCAGTGCTCTTGTACTGTGGAGAAATTCGTTCCGTTATGACTGACAGTAAACTGCCGCAGTATCCTAGGGAAATATATGACGTCATTAATCGACGCCATTTTTGTACTGTGAGCACTGGCGTTTTCGAGGTAAGGTGCTCTCAGTGTTTGTCTCAGTGCTGACTGCGTTCCGTTATAAGCAGTACCCAGTATACCTAACTATAAAGGAACGGCTTCGCAGTGTACTGAATTGACGTCACACCTTACAGTGCTCGCAGTGTATTGCGGAACACACCCTTAATACTTATATTATTTTTTAAATTGAGCAATTTAGTATCTTTTACCCATTGACTTACCTATACCTTAGACGCACCATCGAAACGCAAAAAACGGCACGGTCAAATTGTGCACAAACAGATATTGTGAACAATTTTCGCCTCAGTCGCGCATGAGTACACTAGGCGACAAAATGTCGTATGTGTCGAATTGTTATTACATAATTGAACCCTAAATATAAAGAAGTATGGTTGGTTTTTGTGAACCGTTTGGTGTCTCGGTCTATATTATCTATAGCTGTGTTTGTATAAGTGATTGTGGACGCTTTTTGAGTATTAATTTGTAGGTAATGTTGTATCCTTAGTTGGTAAATCGATGCTTTTACCAATTAGCAGCAATAGCAAACTTAAAACTTTTAAATGTTCAAATCTTGCTTTATTTAAATTGTTAAATAGGCGCTTGACGACAATCATGCTTAGTGCAGGTTGGAATGCGCTTGGACAGAAGATCCCTATTCACTTTTGCCTGGAAGGTCCTTGAGTTTTACCTAGCAGTAAAGACGTAGGGGGCAATCCACACCTTTGCGGTTCATATCAGAAATGTGTAGTTGTCGAAATAACTTCATGCGAGCAACGCAACGTGAGGTTAAGTCATATGAACCTACCAGGAAACATGTATGGGGGCTTTTCAGACCATTGCGGTTCGTTTCAGAAATATCAATCACACAGTTTTGGAGTTTACTCCTTAAGAATTGATTTTCATATGTAAGTCCGGGGTATGAAAATTTATGGGGAGTAAAATCAATCTTTCCCATCACGTTATGTTTATGTTTCCAAGGTAACACTTTTCGTTCGTAAGGAGTAAACTCCAGTCGTGCGTCGAAGCTGACACGCACAATTTTTTTCCTCTTCTAGGTGCCACTCGCGAGTTCGAGCCGGCCTGCAGAGAGCTGACAGCTCAGGGTGGCTGTGAGGTGCTCGCCAGTGTTCTGAAGTCACCTGACTCGGCTGCCCGCACCAAGGCCGCCTTCCTCATACGATACCTGTGCCATCACCATGCCGAGGCTAAAGGTGTCTATCATAATATTTTCTTATTATTCATTATCATCAACACTACCTACCATCATCATTATCGCCGCATGCATAAGAATTGTCTTGATGGATGGATGTTTGAAAAAAAGCTGAAGCACTGAAGCTAGGCTTCTTGACTTTTTTATTACCAACTTTTTGCGATAAAAAGTAGCCTATGTCCTTTCCCGGGATACAATCTACCCTTGTACCAAATTTCATCAAAATCTGTTGAGCAGATGGGCTGTGAAAGCGTAGCAGACAGATGGACAGACAGTCGCACTTTCGCATTTACAATATTAGTATGGATATTGGATTCAGCATCTGTACATAAATTCTCTCTTTTATTTATCAATAATTTCTTTTTTACTTATTATTCTAAAGTGATTGTTTATTTTCAGAAAAGTTCGTCCAACAGAACCTAGTAAAAGTAATTGCAGAACAAATCAAATCTGGACGAGATGACAACTCGGAGCATTTATTGAGCATACTTGAAAGTTTACTGGAAGGTCTTGACCCTACCATACTCCAGCAGTGCCAAGACCCTAGCTTAGACCTCAAGAATGTGCTAGAAAATCACCTAAAACATCCAGATTTACAAGATAACACTTTCATGGAAGAAAAGGAATATTGCCAAGCAATTCTTAAAGTTTTTGAGGAGTACCCTCAAAGGGAAGACACAAATAATGAAGTTGATAGATAGGGGAAGACGTAGCCGTTTTTCTGAGATTTTTTTAAATAATTTGTGTACATATTTAGTGACTGATTACTTGATTCAGCTTTTGTCCATACAAAACTTAAGTTTGTATGATACGCGTCTTTTCAGCTGCGCATAGAGAATGGTTGCGTAAACATCTCCATACAAAACGTCAGTTTATATAGACAAACGCTGAATCAAGCTGAACAAGTGTAATGAGGGGTCCTTAGCAGAATGGATCTTGAGCAATGAGTATGTTTTGTTGATATAAGGCTCGGCCTACTGTTATATTGCTTGTGCTTCCTATAAAATATATAATACTTACTTATGTAATACTTAAGTGTTTTTCTTTACCTTCCTACTATTTCTGTTCATTTGTAAAATACTGATTGTTCTGCTTCTACTAAATCATAGAACATGAATTCTATTGACTTGGACGTGGATTTTTTATCCTGTGCTTAATCATCAAAGATGCATTTTAGTCTTTACATATAGCTTCGTGGCACAGCTTCGTGAACTCTACGGACCAAATTGATGTCTGACCAATTTTTTGGAAGTGAAAACTTCTTTAGCCGCGTTGAGCGCTTTTTGGTAGTACGTAAAGGTAAACTTGTGGATTCGCGTTACCGTAACCGACATGCTCGCGTTGTTACGAAGACAAGGTCTTAAATATAAATATACTGAATTCGTAATTAAACTTTAATACCTTAGTTTTAAGGTTTATACTTTCATTTTTCTTTTTCAATTTTTATATTTATTCGTTTTCACTTCTATCGGCAGTCCCTATGACTTCCAATTTTTTATGGTAGTGGAGTCAATGATGCTAAATGTGGATTTACTCGAGCGTCGTGGAGACCAAATGGAATTTGAAGATTAGATGGTAGAAAGAAAAAAAAGGTTTTATGATGTGGGTACTTATATCTTTTCACCGGTGGGGGCAGCGTCTACAGGTTTTTTTTTCAAATCATCAGATTAAGAAAATTCCTCGAGATAATCGTCAGATAAAGGGTCAGCACGTTTGGGACATGAAGCTGAACCCTCTGTATGATAATCAGATTTTTTGCATTTTCAAAAAATCGCAGTGATTTTGCGTTACGTCCATAGAAATAGTATGTTTAATCATACAAGTTACGTCAGAATCGTCATCGTCAGACTTTTGAATAGGAGCTTCCTTTGGGTCCACTCCATAGAGTAAAGTAATATGGTCCACTCTTGGTCCAATACACCAATAACATCTCTGAATATCTGACGCGCTCGATTTTTTTTGTTTTTGACGTGACAACGTCTTTAAATTGGTTTGCCGGGTGACACTTCAAGAAACTGCGTTACGCTCCGCTCACGTTATGCGCTCACAATGAGAGCGAGTGAGAGGCACGCGTCCCTTCCACTCGGGCATGGTTAGCCCGCCTAAGAGCGAGAGAGACAGACATAAAAAGTGAAAGGCACGCGTCCCTTCCACTCGAGCACAGTTAGCCCGCCTAAGAGCGAGAGAGACAGAGCGAGAGAGAGAGAGTGAGAGAGATTTCATCCTTCTTCCTACTATACGAATGAATATTCACATTAAAATTATTTTACCACTCAAAGTCGTTGTCACGTAAAACTTTCGCCCGTATACCGACTTTACAGGCAACCAATTTTTTTTTTACCAATATTTTTACTTCCGTGCGGCCAACCCCACCCACAAACTCCACCATGCAAACCGGCAGACAAACATACCTACCATGATACCATTCGAATGGGGACTATCGTTTCTTTGCTCACCAGTTGGCGCCACTGTTGACTAAGGTCCGAGGTATAGCTGTCAAAGGCGACTTTATAAGATAGGCGCCGAAACAAAGTTTTAAATCTTGAATCTCATTATGTTTATTAATTTATAACTATCATCATATCGAGTAGCTAGTTCCGCAATGTTGTGCAGTTCCGTTTTGTTCGGAAAAAAAGGAGAACACATGTTTCCAAAAGATAAAACTGTTCTAAAACAGTGGCTAGTGGCGTTTCGCAGGAATTCGCAGGATTCTGAGGAATTAATTATATAGGCACTTAATAAATAAAATAAAAATAAATTAATTACTTATTAAACTTATATTTATCCTTCCCTTTCCCTTTAAAACACACTGCTATACAAAAAAATATTAAACATTGTACTTAAATCCATACAATGGATATGATACTGAAAGAAGGTTGAGTTGTTAGTTGAAACTACTAAACAATGGTAGATACTAGATTAAGCTGGAAAATTTTCTAGCAATAGCAGGTATCATGTATGTATGATAGTAGGGGCTACTTTCTTTCAAGCAATAAGTATTCATTATTGATCATTTTTATGTGCTTATAATAATTATCACACTGATAAACTCATCTTTTATAGAGAAAGTACATTTCACTTCCAATACTGTTAGTTAGTTCTCCAATTAATCCTTCTGGAGAAACCTGAAATGAAACATCTAATATTAATCAAGAGAAATACCTACTATTATTAAATTCTGGTCATCTCACACATAGTAATCTGATCCCAAGATAGGTGTGTTCTCGTTAGTGATACCTACTGTGGGTACATAACCAGAGACATAGGTATTTTTCAATATCATGTAGTAAAAGTGTGTCCTTGATGTCCCTTAACCTTTCATGCAGAAGTCTTAGTAAGTAAATATATATAATACCTATATTAGGTAAATATATGTAAAAAGAAAAAACATACCTCGGCAAACAAGCATACTTTTGGCAAAAAATAAGTTTGGAAACAGTAAACAAACTAACCTCTGAATTAGCTGCTCTTTGAGGCCGCCTATTTTTGCGCCTCTTTTTCTTAATTCCGCTTTCAAAGCGTTCACATTCATCGCTAAATAATCCATATTTGCGATAATTTCACGAAGGAGATCACTTTTCAACAGGTAAATTAAATAAATTATAATCTAAGTCACGAAGCCCGCCAAAACCAGTGAAAAGTGAATGATATTGGACCTCACGCGACACCAGCGCCCCTAGCGGCAAATTCATACGCGATAGCTCCCATTGAGATTTGACGTGAGGTGGAGGCGTGGTGGAAGCTTTGGTGGAAGCCACAGGTGGAAGTGGTGGAAGCCAACAAAAGGAATAAAGGCTCAGAGCCCAAGTCAACGGAATAAATAAAACATAAAAGAATTTTCATTTCACCACAGAGTCAAGAGTCAAACTTACTCTATGAGTCTGTGACATTGTTACTAGTCTCTGCATTTCTTTAAAGGGCTAGAACCCAAAGCCGTAAAACAAGTTTAAAAAAAAAATCTCTGCATCATTTCTCGGCTCGTCAACTGCTCGTCAACGTCATTTTTGTCAGCAATTGTCATTGTCAAAAACAGCTGCATTTTTCTTCAGATTTTCATGTTTTTCTTGAATAAAACTAGATCAATACCTGCTCAAATTCTATTTTGCGATCAATGAAATATTCCTATATTCTGTGATAAATCTACACGTTGTTTCCGCAATAGTACAAACTCAAATTGTTTTTGTGAAAATTGATTTCAGTGTTCTATGTTGTTTACATGATGATGTTTGTGTAATTATGTATGCAATGTGTTGGTGTTAAGCAAAGATCTCAATGAAGCGCGCACTCTGCGTATTAGTCCCGCTATTCCAAGAGAACAAGTTGATCGTGCCGAGCATGGCAAAGCTAACCGATTTCAAAGAGTGGAAGTTTCGGTCGCCGCCAAACTATGCAGAGCTGCCGATTGATGAAAACCCTAAGTATAACGAGCCTGTGGCGGTTATAAATGCTGTTTTCTCAAAGGTAGGTATGTCAAAAATGAAGTTGGATATTCTTAGCTTTATCCTGGTCATGTTTAAACTATTCATATCTCTACAATGTGTTTAGGATTGGATATTATAACTCCAAGATTATGGCTTTAAACTAAAACACTAATTGATGCCTGCGACTTTGCATGGAATAAATACCACTGGAACTCCTTAATTCTCCAGGATGAAAAGTAGCCTATGTCATTCTCCAGATCCTCAACTATGCCCATGCATAAAATCATCGCTCTACCATAGGCTGCATCACTACTTCCAGCAAGTCTGATTGCAGCCAAGGGCTAGTCTATAGATAAAAAGTCACTTTCGCATTTATAATATCAGCATGATAATTGATATCCTTCCAAACTATAGAATCCGCAGTGCTGTCATCTGACTCCCACTTGGTTGTTTTATATTCCAGGTACCCACTGAGCCTCTAACAGGCAAACTGCGTTTAGTCTGTGTCTCAGAGGAGGCCTTGTCAGATCTCCTGGACTTGGACCCCAAGGTGGCAGAGACTGAGGAGTTTGTGGACTTTCTGGCCGGAAAGTACTTGCCTGAAGGGGGATTGACCGTTTCTCACAGGTAATTCATCTAAAAATGAATGAATGAATCATTTATTATCAGACAGCAGGTCCATAATGGTTAGTAATTATGTTAGTAATTCTAATAAGTACTTACCAAAAATAATAAACAACAATAATAATAGACAATAATATGTCTAAGTATGACTTATTTTATGTTAGTTAATATAATTAATATACTTACAAATTAAAGCTGACTAAAGCTTAATATTTGTCTGTCTGTCTCTACCTATGCATTAGCATCGCTCATTTGATAGAGTTGAAATGTTGTACAGTAATTGTTGTAAGGACTTGTGGGTGCATGAGTTGTATTGCATCTCATGTGGGGCATTAGTTATTGTATATTATAATATGTAAAAATGAATCTTTCTTGGTCTTTTCTTGTGTTCCTAATTCTTACACTATTTGTTGTTGTTAGGACTAGCTAGGTAGTCTATATATACATTTATTTATGTATATATGTTGATTATGCTTTCCTAAACCATTCATCTGTTTATGATTAAACTTTGTACAGTTATTCTTGGGACATATTAAGTAGCAAGGTGATTTAAAAAATAATCAAAACATTATACTTTTAATATGGTATTTATTATTTTTCTTGCGTTTCATCTATTGGTATCAGTGTGTGAACCTTTATTTCATACTAGACAATGCCCGCGACTTCGTCTACGTGGATTAAGGTTTTTTGGGTTGCTACAGGAACTCTCTTAGCCTTAGTGTCAATTCAGGGTATAATATATCTCGGTTGTAAATTTCAGCCAAATACGTCTAGTAGTTTTTGCGTGAAAGAGTAACAAACACAAACACACACATACAAACTTTCACCTTTATAATATTATTATAGTGTGAAAAAATAATATGTTTTCAGATATGGGGGTTACCAATTTGGATTCTGGGCTGACCAGCTAGGGGATGGAAGAGCGCACATACTTGGCGAATATGTTAATAGGTAAGCTTCATCGTTTTAATTCAATATTATTTGTGCTCAAATAACAATTATTATGGATAAAGAACAATCACCTCTACTCAGAGTTTTTTTTTATTGTTCTTTAGCTTTTAATACTTTATACAAATACCAACCAATTTATAATATTTCTGAATTCCTTAGTGATAATCTCAAGTAAGTTATTTGATGCTGATAATGATGACTTGAATTAATGGTTTTATAATGCAATAATTGAGTAGGTATCCCTTTTATATAAAATTTGACATGTTATGAAATTGTAATTATTGTGTTAGTATGATATTATTATTTTTTCGTTTATTTGAAAATTTCAATAATTTAATTTACTTATTTATCGACTGTTATATAATTTTGACGATTTTATTCTAATTTTACGTACGTACTACGTACTATAGGCAAAATATCAAATATTCATACACCCATTAAGAATGTATAAGGCTCTTACTATAATAATTATATTAACTTCATATCACCTGCATTCTTATGAATAAATTATTATTCAAGCGAAACTTCTTTAGAATCATTGTGATTTGAAAATTCGATGAAACGAAAAAGTGACACCAAAAAAAGAAACATATTCATAATAAGATTTAGCCTGTGAGAGCATGAGATAGAATACACGTTATATTTAAAGGCCTATTACACTACGCGATATTAAGACAGTCTTACTAAGACTGTCTTAAAGTCTAATTAGACAAACTCGCTATTACATTGTGCTGAATATCGCATGCTAACTCATTTGCAAGGCGTACATCGTCGGTGACGGTTGTCGTGAGAGGCATGGGAAAACTATCGAAGCACCAGAAAATCGCCGTAGCTCATAGCCCGAGTATTAGTTTGAATAAATTTGAAAAAAAGAAAAGAAGAATATGGGTGAAGGAGTATTTACTTCTACGGGAAAAAATATCAAATATGCAAATACTGAGTGTTTTGGAACCATCTGACATAAGAAACTACCTTAGAGTAGGAGTTGCTGACTTTGAACATCTGTTGAAATTAGTTACTCCATAAATTCAAAAGCAAGATACGCTTCTTAGACAAAGTATCAGTGCAAAAGAAAGGTTGGTAGTTACGTTAAGATTCCTGGCAACGGGAAACTCCTACCAAGACCTTAGGTTTAGCTCTTTGATATCTCAACTTCTTTTATCGTCAATTATACCAGAAACATGCCAGGCTATCTACAAAAGAACTTCCTTTTCTTTTGAACAAGCCATTGTGCACGGCACAGCCACGGGGCACAGGCACAGCATAAAACACGGACGTCTTCACGCTGCGGCTGCTGCGCGCTGACTGAACGGTTGTCTTGCTAAACGTTATTACACCATGCGATATTCAGCAAGCAAGCAAGTTAGAGCGGCCGAATCCACTCGGTCGGTCTAATTAGACAGACTAACTTGCTAACTCTTATTACACTATGCTAAATCTTAGTAAGACTGTCTTAATACCGCGTAGTGTAATAGGCCCATTATCTGTTTCGCTCGTAGGCCACTTTTCTGAAGTTTCACTTCTGCCGTGTGTGAATTGCACACTCACACTTTTTTTATTTATTACTCCAGCAAAGGTGAGTCGTGGCAGCCTCAGCTCAAAGGCTCCGGGGAGACTCCGTACTCTCGGTTCGGGGACGGGCGCGCGGTGCTGCGCTCTTCCATCAGGGAGATGGTCGCCAGTGAGGCGTGCCACCACGCGGGAGTGCCCACCGCGAGGGCCGCTGGGTTGGTGGGTAAGATTGATGCATTATAGTGGGATATTACTGTCATATTGTATTGGATAGTGTTATTTCGTACTTTCAGATTTAAATGGAAACACAGTGTACACTTCGCAAGCTGTATTCTCACTGTCCGCGCGGCGCGCAGACCGCCGTACGCTTGTTTTTCGGAATACCTACATACTATTATAACAGATAGAAGCAGGTTTCTTCATTATCATGGCAAAGTGCCATGATAATGAAGAAACTAGAAGTTTAATTCGCTATAATCCGCCAAAACAGACAAATCTATGTGGTACAGCATGTAGCTTGCGATATTCACCGTCGCTCACTAACACCAATTTGATCGATAAATCGCTCATTTTACGGGGCCTATACCGTCAGATGAGCTCGCACTGTGGTGATAAAAAAATGGGATATTTTTGTAATTTCTCATTTCATTTAATAAAATTGCAATATAATAATTACAATAGGTGTATTAATAAGGAGTGTAATTAAACTATAAACCATCCTTAATACAAACAGTCAGCGACGATCACAAAGTATGGCGCGACAAGAGCTATAGCGGTATGGCGCGGCAAGAACGCGCCGCTATAGTGATGCGAGTCGCGCGCGCCTGGTACCGGCTCGGCTCCTTCGAGATACTGCTCAAGAGGAAAGAGCCACAGCTCGCCAAAACACTCGCCGACTTCATCATTAAGGTACTAACACACTTTATAGCGCCATAAGACTTACAGCGGTATGGCGCGGCAAGAACGCGCCGCTATAGTGATGCGAGTCGCGCGCGCCTGGTACCGGCTCGGCTCCTTCGAGATACTGCTCAAGAGGAAAGAGCCACAGCTCGCCAAAACACTCGCCGACTTCATCATTAAGGTACTAACACACTTTATAGCGCCATAAGACTTACAGCGGTATGGCGCGGCAAGAACGCGCCGCTATAGTGATGCGAGTCGCGCGCGCCTGGTACCGGCTCGGCTCCTTCGAGATACTGCTCAAGAGGAAAGAGCCACACCTCGCCAAAACACTCGCCGACTTCATCATTAAGGTACTAACACACTTTATAGCGCCATAAGACTTACAGCGGTATGGCGCGGCAAGAACGCGCCGCTATAGTGATGCGAGTCGCGCGCGCCTGGTACCGGCTCGGCTCCTTCGAGATACTGCTCAAGAGGAAAGAGCCACACCTCGCCAAAACACTCGCCGACTTCATCATTAAGGTACTAACACACTATGTAGCGCTATAAGACTTACAGCGGTATGGCGCGGCAAGAACGCGCCGCTATACTGTAGCTGATACCGGTATACTATACTGTAGTATATTCATTTATTACTAGATGATGCCTATGTAATTGGCGTGATTTAGGTTTTTACAATCCCGTGGCAACTAAATTTTTCTGGGATAAAATTGGTGTCATATAATATCCATTCGAAAAATCACGTATTATCGATTGAACGACAAACCATCAAACAGACACACTTTCGCATTTATAATAGCAGTAACAGTAGGATTTCAAAACAGTGCATTAATTTTTTAAAGCAACAACCCTTTTGTGAATTAAATCAAAATGTAGAGCTCGCTTCGCTCGCGCTATATTATCTGTCTTTATAAAATTTGTTGCAGCACCATTTCCCCCACATCGATATGAACGATGACGACAAATATGTCAAGTGGTACTCGGAGGTTGCTCATACAAATTTGGATATGGTGGCTTCTTGGCAAGGTAAATACTATCTATAAATAAAATAATGTCCTCCCGACCGAATTTCGGCCACGGCGGCCAATCTCCACAGAGATTAGCCATCTGCGCGGGAGATATTATAATGCACAAGTGTGTGCGCAAACACAGGTGCAATCACTTGTTCCTTTACTCTCATAGCCCGATGGGACGGAAAATCCGGCACGACCGGAGAGAGATCAGGCGCAGGACCGACGGCTTAACGTGCTCTCCGAGGTACGAGGGTGAAACACCGCCTACTTTCCGAACTCCGGTCTATTACTGAGAATTTCTTGTCAGAAAAACGCATCACTTGAACAACACTCGAACCCGGGACCTCGTCGGCCCCAGTCGGAGCGTTCCCGTACGATGCCGTGTAGAAACCGATTGGAGTATGGGTTCAATACAACTGCTATACTTATTTAATATAACTCCAACTGGTTAGCCCGCTTCCATCTAAGACTGCATCATCACTTACCATCAGGTGAGATTGCAGTCAAGGGCTAACTTGTAGTGGCTTAAAAAAAACGAAGTAGCTTTAGACCACACGACTGAAGTAAAACTTCTTTAGCTCCATCTATATGTATGTATCTTCACTAACTTATATCTCCCTCTCAACTTCCGTTCGCCTCGCCCGATCACACTTTTCGTAACGCTCTCGTCACGCATTCACCAGCTTACTCCCCAAGTCGTAAAGAAGATTTACTTCAAAAATGGACCCGTTTCATCATACTAATATTATAAATGCGAAAGTGTCTTTGTTTGTTAGTTTGTCCTTCAATCACGCCGCAACGGATCGACGTGGTTTTAGCATGGGTATAGTTAAATTAAGCCGCGGGAATCAAAAAAACTTAATCATCGCGGGTATCATCTAGTACTAGGGGATGCCGTCGCTTGGGGGATGCCCCGTCGCTCAGGGGGATGCCCCGTCGCTCACGTCCGCAGGAACTACCTTCTACCTCCCTGTACGTGTCCCCTGGGCGGTGCTAAACGAGCGGCGAACTTACAGGCGAAATAAGCGTTCTTTTTATAAAAACGCCTATATGTAAACGCCATACGATTAAATAAATCTATTTCTTGATTCCAGGTGTAGGTTTCACGCACGGCGTCCTGAACACAGACAATATAAGCATCCTCGGCGAAACCATAGACTATGGGCCGTATGGGTTCATAGACCATTACTACGAGCATTACGTGCCCAACTCCTCCGACGACAGGGGCCGCTATGCGTTCAATAAACAACCCGAGGTGAGATACAGGGTTCATTAAAAACTAAACGATGCCCGCGACTTCGTCCGCGTGGTTTGTGGTGTTTTGGTTCCCGCGGGAACTGTTTATATTTTCGGGATAAAAAGTAGGGTTGTAACGGAACCTCGTCTCCGCCTCCGTAAGTGCGGAACTTTCGCAAGAAATCGTACCTCCGCTTCCGCATCCGCCTCCGCCGTTTTTTGCGGAGTTGTAACGGAGGTTTATTTACGTTGACTTACAATGCGAGAGGTACAAATCGAAGCAGGTGACGTCAGTTACACCATTACAACAAGCAAAAAGGCGACTGTCCTTAGAAGAATCCTCAAAAAAAATCAAATGTGGGATTCCTCATTCATCGCATCGTAAAGCACAGAAAATGGAGATATATATATATATATATCTATATATATATATCTGGAGATGGATAAGTTTGCCTGGTATAGAGATCGCTATTCGTTACCTAAGCGATAAGGCCGCCTTTTGTATCCTACCTCTGTCTGTGTTTGTTATATTTCCAATTTTTGTTTTTGTTATTTTTACTTGTTGTGGTGGTACCAATAAAGTGTATAATAATAATAATAAAATGGACGATGTGATCGGAGAAATCCACCTCCACCTCCGCGGAGGCAAAGCCCCTTCACCTCCGCATCCCCCTCTGCTTCCACTAACAACGCTGAGGTGTAGAGATATAAGTTTAGATAATATATAATACTTTAACCTGAATGATAGAGCAGTAATAAACCTAACTACCGAGAAAAAAAAAAATTTTTTAAAAAGATTTTTTTTTTCTCTATAAGGAGGGAGATGAGGTGTAGAGATATAAGTTTAGATAATATATAATACTTTAACCTAAATGATAGAGCAGTAATAAACCTTAAACTACCGAGAAGAGCAGACGTCTTATTTTACCCAAACACCCATCCTTACAACGCCTCCGTTACAACCCTAATAAAAAGTAGCCATATATCACTTGCTTCAAACGGTGAAGCAGAACATCATCGTGAGCTGACCTGTGTGAACTCGTCCAGCGTGATGGACTATGGCAAAACCCTTCTCATTCCGAGAGGAGACTCGCGTGTTCAGTTTTTTTTTTATCCACTCAAGTTAGCCCTTGACTGCGATCTCACCTGATGGTAAGTGATGATGCAGTCTAAGATGGTAGTGGGCTAACCTGTTAGGGGCATGGCAGTTATATTAAACCCATACCCCTATTCGGTTTCTACACGGCATCGTACTGGAACGCTAAACCGCTTGGCGGCACGTCTTTACCGGTAGGGTGGTAACTAGCCACGGCTGAAGCCTCCCACCAGGCCAGACCAGGGAAATACAGAAATTATAAATTTCCAAACCCTGCCGGGGCTCGAACCCGGGACCTCCGCACGTAAAGGCAACAGCGCTCAACACTGCGCCACGGAGGTCGTCAAAATGCAGATGAATATTTATTGCAGATCCTAGTGTGGAACCTGGAGAAATTTGCGGAGGCTTTGGATCCGATATTGTCAGAGGAGGATCGAGCCAAGGTTAAAGCGATCATTACCACACTGCCTGAATATGTGGACAACAAAGTTTTGTGAGTACAGTTATATAATACTAGCTGATGCCCGCGACTTCGTCCGCGTGGTTTAAGTTTTTTATTGTCGCGGCAACTCCTTATTTTTCGGAATAAAAAGTAGCCTATGTGTTATTTCAGACTATAATTAATTTGTCTCTGTGCCAAATTTCATCCAGTTCTGTTCAGCCGTTCGGCCGTGATTATGAGTAACAAACATCCATACATCCATCCAAACTTTCGCATTTATAATATTGGTATAGATACAGTTTAGACTACTAAATAGTCAAATATGTAAATTATTTTTTAGTGATTAGTTAATAGTCGTAATATCCACATCACCTTTCTTTTTTTTTATTCACTACAAGTTAGCCATTGACTACGATCTCACCTGATGGTAAGTGATGATGCATAAGATGGTAGCGCGATAACCTGTTAGGGGCATGGCACCAACCCATTAATTATTAAACCCATACTCTTATAAGTTAAAAAGTGCGCCGAACTTAGATGACGTCATAATCCAGTATTTCATACAAAATCCCACACTAACTCGTGTTTTGACGTTGGATAAAAAGTTGCTAATTTGACTAGTTGTCAAATACCCAATTGCAGGAACTATAAATAGTTTTTTTTTACTTTTACAGAATAACTTATCTTGCAAAACTTGGTCTCCAAGAAATCCAAGATGGCGACGCGTCACTCGTAAAGGATTTGCTCGACATGATGCAGAGCACTTCAGCCGACTTCACTTGCACATTCCGACAACTGGCCGAGGTAGGGTTATACAGTACTAGAGTAGATGATGCACGCGACTTCGTCCGCGTGGACTAAGTTTTTTCGATTCCCACGGGAACTCCTTAACTTCCCGGGAAAAAAAGCCTTTGTCCTTCTTCCCCGGGATGTAACCAATCCCTGTACGAAATTTCATCAAAATCGGTTGAGCAGATGGGCCGTAAAAGCGTAGCAGACAGACGGACAGACACACACTTTCGCATTTATAATATTAGTATGGGTTATAAATGGACAGGCAAGTGTCTGTCTGTCTGCTACGCTTTCACGG
The DNA here is from genome assembly GCA_917051295.2 of Erebia ligea. Classification (NCBI taxonomy): domain Eukaryota; kingdom Metazoa; phylum Arthropoda; class Insecta; order Lepidoptera; family Nymphalidae; genus Erebia; species Erebia ligea. Next base: position 18,199,044 of record OU785228.1, read on the forward strand.
CCCACCTGTTCAACCGATTTTGATGAAATTTGGTACAGGGATAGGTTGCATCCCGGGGAAGAAGGACATTATAGGCTACTTTTTATCCTGGAAAATTAAGGAGTTCCCGCGGGAATTGAAAAAACTTAATCCACGTGGACGAAGTCGCGGGTATCATGCTTTACTAAATGCCTCGATGGTCTAGTGGTAAGCATGTTCGGCTGAGGATGACGCGGTCACAGATTCGGTTCATAATTGAGTATTCAAAATTTCTAACAAGAAATTCCCCATACTAGCCCAGAGTTAGGAAGTTGGTGGTGTTTCACTCCCATGCCTTGGAGAGCACGTAAAGCCGTCCTACACTTGATCTATCTCTGGTCGTGTCGGATTTTCTCGATTTTCCTGCCTTTCTTATAAGGCCTATATAGTTAAAGCATACATGTCTCTACTGTTGGATAAAATTAGTTCTGTAAGTAAGTAGTTCTGTAGTAAAAGTAGTTTTTGACGACCTCCGTGGCGCAGTGTTGAGCGCTGTTGCCTTAACGTGCGGAGGTCCCGGGTTCGATCCCCGGCAGGGTTTGGAAATTTATAATTTCTGAATTTTCCCTGGTCTGGCCTGGTGGGAGGCTTCGGCCGTGGCTAGTTACCACCCTACCGGCAAAGACGTGCCGCCAAGCGATTTAGCGTTCCGGTATGATGCCGTGTAGAAACCGAATAGGGGTTATGGGTTTAATATAACTGCCATGCCCCTAACAGGTTAGCCCGCTACCATCTTAGGCTGCATCATCACTTACCATCAGGTGAGATCGCAGTCAAGGGCTAACTTGTAGTGGATAAAAAAAAAAAAAAAAAAAAGTTCCAATTTTGGCCACCGGGATAAGTTATTGGGACTATAAACTTGATTTGAAGTCAGATTTGTTATCTTATTGCAGGTAGATGTATCATCACTGGCAGACACTGGCGCGTTGGAGTCAAAATGGTCACTAAGCAAAGTGGGCAAGGCCAAGGATTGGCTCAAATGGCTCCACAAATACACTGACAGGCTACAGAGAGAGAATGGTGGGTGTTTTAGCCTTTTTTTTTAAAATTTATATATAGCGAACAAACGAGCAGGCGGGTCACCTGATGGTAAGTGATTACCGCCGCCCATGAACATTTGCAGCACCAGAGGAACCGCCAATGCGTTGCTGGCTTTTGAGATGTTTGTTTATCCGCCCTTTGAAGAGCCCCGTATTATAATCAAGAGGGAACACAGAAGGTGGAAGCTGGGGGTCTACTCTCTTTCTCTAAAACGAAACTTCGCAAACAAACGAACGAAATTTCGTTAACTCCTCTCCTACATAATATTATCTCTATGCTCCTCTCTATTTCGTTTTCGTACACGCAGACGAAGTACGGATCCATAGAAAGTTTTCGTGACCGATTGGATTGAACGATTTTGTGTGGGTCTAATAACAGACTAATTACGTTCGTTTGCGAAGTTTCGTTTGAGAGAAAGAGTAGATCCCCAGGTTCCATAATTTGCAGGTATGTGGCAGAAATGACCTGAAATTTACATGTAACAATCAAATAACACCTAACAGGTTAGCCCGCTACCATCTTAGACTGCATCATCCATCACTTACCATCAGGTGAGATCGCAGTCTAGGGCTAACTTGTAGTAGATTTAAAAAAAAAAGAAAAAAATTAGAATATGTATTTTGTCCGTGTCTCCAAACCAATCACGTCAGAATGTCTGAACGGAATCTGCATTAAATTAGGCACAGAGAGGCAGGCAGAGGGCAGGCTACTTTTTATCCCGGAAAATTAAGAGTTCCCGCGGGAACCAAAAAACCTCAATAAACGCGGAAGAAGTCGCGGGCATCAGCTAGCTGATAGTGTATTATTTTTAGACATTTATTTATTTATTTAGATAGCTTTCATGTACATGCCTTACTTGCTAATACATAATTAATTATTACATTACACTTGCTAGTACATGGACATGAGGCCCTGTCAGGGCGTTGCTTATTATACCTATATATCATTATTATTGCGTCCTGTCCGTACATAATTAAAATAATAATGTCAAAATTTTTAATTTAAGCTTTTTGCACCGTAACACAATAAATAAATTAAATGTAATGTTGCAGTAAATGAAGAGATTCGTCGGCAGCGCATGTTGAAAGTGAACCCTCTCTACGTGCCCAGGAACTGGATCCTGCAGGAGGCCATCGCTGATGCAGAAAACAACGACTTTCACAAGGTATACAAAGTAAAAGTTTTGCACAGAATTTACCATAATTGGGTATTTTACTAGTCAAATCAGCAACTATTTGCCAAAACACGTGCGCGTTTTGTATGAAATACTCAATTGTGACGTCCTCAAAGTTCGACGCAATTTTTCATTTTAGTCGATAGTTTAAAATGGTTGTTCAACATAAAACTAACATGGGACGTGTCACGTAGATATTACGACTTTTGGGAGATCCTCTATATCAGGGATTTCCAAAATGGTCGACATAAACGAAAACTGATATTGGGGGTCGACGAAGTCTAAAAATCGACCCCTATTTTAATGTTTTTTCAAAAAATAATTTTATTTACACTTGATATTTACTGAATTTTATGTCTATTTGTTTTGTTAAATTTCGATGAGAAAATGCATTTGTATAGTGCAAGTAAAAAGTGTGGCTTTGAAAAATAATTAATTGTTATTTTCAAGGTGCGGCTGCTGCTAAAGATCTTCAAAGAGCCATACACAGTCAATGAAGAGGCAGAGAATCTTGGTTACTCGTCGCAGCCACCAAGTTGGTCCTACGGGCTGAAGCTTAGCTGTTCCAGCTGAAAATGTTGCAGTCTGACCACTAGCCCTTGGCATGCAAAATGTGTTTCGGAAACCATCAGAAAAACTAAATGTTGCAGAAAAATTGAAAATAGATTTAACTAAGAAATTTTTTATATGGCTATTAACTTTGTGTAAGAAAGAGAAATGCAATAATATGTAGAGGCGCCTCCAAACGGGCTTTAAAAGTTGCTAAAAACATGAATGAAGAAAGAAAAAACTCAATGATTTTAAATCAAAATTACTTTTTTTATTTAAGTAAGTGATAGTAATAAGGGTTTGTTTGTTATTTTTTTTATATTAATAGTTGTATACAGTTAAATATAATATATTTATTTTTTTCATAATTGTTTTACTTTGTTCCCCCAAATAAAAGATTTTTTAATGGAATTCATTTAGTCCTTAATCTTCTTAGCATAATTCAGATCAGAGAAAAAAAAATACAGATTCTTGTCAAATATTCTGCGGTAAACTTAATAATATAACAAGACTTTTGAAACAAAATAAAAATAATCACAATTACTTTTTACATACAAATATTTACAACATAATTAATTGAATAACTTTGTTTAAACCATACACATGATACAATGAGAATTAAAAGAAAAACTAATCAAGTTACAAAAAAAATTAAGCTTGTCCTTTTTAAATAAACTTTTTTGGGACAAATTATTCTCTAGTTAGAAACTTTTTATTCTTAATCATAACACATAGATAATCTAATAAGTATTTTTAGTATATAAAAAAAACAACATGATTATTCATAGTCCTCATCAGCACTGTCATCAGGCTCAGAGTAATCCTCATCAATTTCTATCTTCCTTCTTTTAGGTTCTTGGATATTCTCTTTCTCTTCCTCTTGGTTTTCCTTCTGTGCTTCCGTTTTAGCTGATCTATGATGGAACACAAAGGATATGCTTTTAGCTAGATCCCAACATTGTTTTAGAACTAGATCAGCCAAATTTTTCTTATCAGCACAGTGGTACCAATTTGATAAATCTGACGTACAGTCTGAATTCTCTGGAGGCAGTGTAACTTGAATATTATTGACGCATCTTTTACACCTGAATTTTCCGTGCGTATCAGATAAAGTATTTTCTTCCAATCTAAACAAGTCTTTTAAGTCGTCAGATGTAAAATGCCGTAAAGATTCCTCATTTTGATCAACAACAGTGTCGCTTAATGCCTTTTTGTGTGCTTGTCTTTGGAATATCTTCTCTTCTATCGTGCCTGTAGCTAGAAGCCTGTAAATATAGCATGGTTTCTTCTGCCCATCACGCCATACTCTAGCCATCGCCTGGTCATCATTTGCAGGATTCCAATCTGGATCGAACATGATTAACCGATTAGCACCAATGAGATTCAGTCCACAACCTCCAGCCTTAGAACTTAACATAAAGATCCACTCTTTAGAATCTTTATTGTTAAAGCTTTCTACCACTTTAGCTCGCTTTTTTATAGTCATAGATCCATCTAATCTTACATATAGGTAGCATCTCTTACGACACAGTTTCTCAAACAAGTCGAGAGTTTGAGTGTAGTTCGATACAAGGACAATCTTGTCATCTGTATTTGTTTTCAAATTTGCCAATATGCAATCGAGGATCATTAGCTTACCAGAATACTCTGGTCTCACATCCTTAATGTCATAATTGCTTGGTAACAAGTCTCTTGCCTTTTCAAAACCTTCTGACCTTTCAATAATTTTATCGTACACCAAGTCTGGATGGTTACACAGTTTCTTTAGCATTGTTATACTAGACAGAGCACTCAAAGTATTCTTCTCCCCATTTCCAGCAAATTTATTTCTTATAGCATCAGAGTTAATAAAGTTCTTGTACAACTGTGTTTGCAGAGGAGTCATTTTCACACAAATGACTTGTTCAAACTTGACCGGCAAGTATTTGGTTAGTAGACTGCTAGTTCTACGTATCATGCATTTATTCACAATTGATGTTAGAGTATTCAGGCATTCTTGTGCTCTTTCTCTCTCTTGACTTGTGGCCAGAGCATCTTGACCTTTCAAAATGGGATTTTCATATCTCTTCTTGAAATCCTGTGCAGTACCGAGGATTCCTTCATTTACAAAATGAACGAGACTGAAGTATTCTGTCAAATCATTCTGTATGGGTGTGCCAGATATTAGGATTCTCTTTTTGGCCTTCAGTCCCATCAGTGCTTGGTATGTTTGATTCTCACTGTTTTTTAATCTGTGTCCCTCATCGCACAGGACTAATCCCACTTCTGATGAATGCAAAATGTTGGAATATATCCTGAATGTTTCATAGGATATTATTAACACAGGTGTAGCTACTCTTATTGCAGCAAATGTGTTCATAAATTGCTGTAATTTTAAAGTTATCTCTGCTTTTGTACCTCCATCCATCGGTAAGGCATTTATTCTTTGGCCGAGCCATTTTTGTATTTCATTATACCAATTCTTGACTAAACTGCTGGGGCATACGATGATAGCTTTACTAATTGTTGGTTTGCAGTTAGGCCCTTGTCTTAATAGGGTCCATAGAAGTGTGATACATTGCAGTGTTTTGCCTAAACCCATTTCATCAGCCATTATGCAGCCATACGCATTCTCAATCTGTTTCCCTGTGACACAGTCGTACATGAACTTGACTCCATCTCTCTGGTGTGGCCGTAAAATGTTACCTAGCACTGGATCGACGACTACTGCGACTTCTATGTCATTTGGGTTCATTTTCATCTTTTCATGTTCTGGGATGCTCTTTGGAAGAAACAACACCAGGGCGTTTGGTTCATCAGGATCGTGTAAGGGTCGCCTCAATTGAGTTCTCTTTAGTCCTAGACTTTTACTACAATAAGATGATACATAGTTTGGGATAGGTACTTTGAATGGCTTACTTAATATTTGCTTGATGAGATTCTCATGGTCGGAGGTAGAAAGGGTTTGCGAAGCAGATTTCTGCGCTAGCGGTATCCTCGTACATTGCCGCTTCTTACGTTTGGTCGACTGTAGTAGGGGACTTTTGAACACATTGTCGCCGGCGCCTAACTGGCTGGGGGCTAAGCTGCGCCTCATTCTGAAATCTGAACTCAATTTCACTGTGTCTATCATCTAACCATTGAGAAAGTTCGGAAAGTATAAAAGTTCATGCCAAATAAAATTATTTTCACGATTTTCTTCAATTTATCAAAACTTCGGCGGGTGTTATCAAAAGCAAAACAAAAAACAACGATCTGACAACGATTCGATTACCTACAGGCTACAATCAATTCATTCAATTGTGATTTCAAAAAATCAAAACAATTTGAAATGAAACATGTCAAAACTTGATTGAGAGCGACTGACAGCTGTTGCTGTAATTCCTTCCTCCATGGTTGCTGTTGATAGGTAGTTTTTTTTTTTTTTTTGAATTTATTTTACGGCCCTGGATACAAGTCCTTTATGGCCTTTATTCTAATATTAATCTAAAGTTGTTAGAATACATAAAAATATCGAAATAACATTTCTACTCTAAAATAAATTGAGATAATAACTAAAAATAATACAGTAGTTGACTAAACAACTAAAGCTTAGGTATTACATCTTACAACTTTTCTACAGTTCGTGCTTGACATTGTCCAAAGATCTTGGTCCAAGTCCAAAACCAACTCCAAAACATAGAGAAAAATCAATGGTCATCACATAATTTCATGGAGCAAATCACATTACTCGTTCTGCATAGATAAGTATTGTATAACCTGAAATCGTTCTGTGACCTGTGTTCTAACGTTTAACTTCTAAATTCTAAACTCATTTTATTTTGTAAACAATTTGTTTACAAACCAATTTTTTAGTAAAACTGAATAGATTTCATTACACAGTGTACTTGCTCGATTTATACAATTAGTAAAGTTGTTCAATAATCATTACTAATTAGCGAGCCTAATCTCCAGTTCCAGTTCCACTAGTGTAAGGGTACTGATGAGTATCTGCTGCCTTTCGTGTCTGTTCTGCTGACTTGCGACTGCAAAGTGCCAAAATACCGACAGCATGTCCACGCATATACATATCCGGAGTCAGGTAATTTCTTTGAATGTAATAGTTATGAAGAACGGTCTAATAAAATATAATATCAAGTAAATTTTACAAATGCTAACCATAATAGCCCCTGCTAAAGTATTACCTGAAGTGGTTGGAAATGGTTTTTGGTGATTTTTATTATTTGGAATTTATTTTGGTCTGAGCAGATTATTTTTAAGTTGATTACATTTTGTATATCTAAACTCCTAATTTTAAACTCTATTTAGTAACTAGAAGTCCCCTTGCCCCTTGTTATTTGATACATTTCGATAAGATTTAGTTTTATTCATTTTAATTTTACAGGGAAAAGAAATTATTGCCAAAGTATACAAAAGAATGAAATACGAAGCTGAAAATGGTGTAGAAAAAGTCACTGATGCACGTTGGCGAACCTCCCAGTGCTGTGGGGTCAGTCAGCACACAATCTCAAACATTCTAGCAGAGGAAAAGCGAGCTAAAGCCAACATGTCAAATACTGAGGCTCCAGAGAAGATATTTAAATCACCTCCCAAGAGGAAACGGGTCCGTCCCAAGTCTAATTTAGAAGATTTTGATTTGTCTGTTTTGAGAAGAACATTGATGTCCTTCCAGAGAGAGTTCAACCAGCTACCCACATTAACCAAGCTAAAACAAGTATTATCCGAAAGAATAGGCTTCAATGGTTGCATAGAGACCATGAGAACTGTTTTACGGGCATCTGGTTATGAATGGGTTACACATGGTAACCGGAAAGTTCTTGTTGAGAGACATGAGATGCAAATGATGCGTTATGAATATTTGACACGATTAAGAAAATACCGTGATGAGGGATGGTACATAGTATATATTGATGAAAGCTACATCCATACTACGCTTACTCAGAATAGGCCTTGGAAAAGATTAAAGGAAGTATCTCCACAGCAAAAACCATTGTTGAAAGGTGTAAGGGTTATTATAGTGCATGCAGGTGGGTGTAAAGAATTCACACCAGATGCTTTCCTGCTGTATAAAGCGGAATCACCTACTGAGGATTCAGATGACACTAAGAATTTAGAAAATTATAATCAATGGCTCACAGGTCAACTGTTACAGAAACTACCAAAAAACGCTGTCGTTATTATAGATAATGCGTATTATCATAACATTTTGTCTGAAAAATGTCCCAAAGTAAACTCAAGTAAGGAAAACATTCAAGAGTGGCTTAAAGAAAAAGATATTCCCTTTGACAAATCAATGAAAAGAGTGGAATTGTATGATTTAGTATTAAAAAATAAGGATAGATTCAAAAGCTTTGTCATTGATGAATTGATCAAATCCAAAGGGTTCGAAGTATTAAGAATACCTCCGTATCATGCAGAATTGAATCCTATAGAAAAAATATGGGGAATATTGAAAGAATATGTTGCTGAGAAAAATGTTGGGCATAAAATATCAAATATTATGGCTCTAATAAAGGAAAGAATTGAGTTATTAGATTGTAATATGTGGGAGACAACTTGTAGGCAAGTCGAAGAAACTGAGAAGCAATATTTGCAATACTTTGATATGGACGATGAGTGTAGTGTTAATGCCAATGATTCTGACTTAGATGAAAGCAATTCTAACGATGGGAGCTGTGATAATCGTTCTTGGGATGTTAGTTAATAAGCAGACTTCTTGTATTACAATAGATATATTTTGACGTGATATCGTCTTATAAATCGATGAACACCGGTTGCACGCACGAAAAAGTGTCACGTTCCGCCTGAGCCTGAGCGTGCAAGTGAGAGCGCGGAACAAGCGATAGAGAGGCACGATCGGCCCAAGCGTTGACTTGGGACACATTTATCTCTCTTCTCGCGTGACGTCAGAGCTAGCAGTTCGAATAGTTCTGCTACTGGAACGCCGCCATGCGAGAATATTCGAGAACTTCTAGTTATCACGTAAAACTATCGTCCGTTAACCGACTTTACAAACAACCAATTTTTTCATTACAATCAAATCAAGATTCTAAGATTATATCATAAAAGTAGCCTGACTACAGATTTCTTTTCCCAATTGGAATAAATTGAATACTAGATGACGCCTGCAACTTGGTTAGAGTGGGTTAAGGTTTTTTATTCCTGCAGAAACTTAATTTTCCAGGATGAAATGTAGCCATGTAGTCTTGGGATAAAACCTATCTCTGTACTAAATTTCATCAAAATTGTTTGAAAAGATGGGGTTGTGAAAGTTTAGCAGCCAGACAGACATACCTACTTATTTTACATGTTTTATAAGTAAGTAATTTTTAACGTCAATAAGTGTACCCACAGTGGACCTATATTGAATAAATGAATTGAATCTTGAATTTATAATGTTATAAATTAGTATAGATTCAAATTAGGAATGAAATAGATATCAAGCAATAAAAGAAAAAAATGTAATATCACAAATAATTTTTTATTGATTAAATGTTACAATAAACACTTTTTTGATGGGTTTACATTAAAATCACTGACAAAAACATTGGGTGACCCAGTCAGGGTTCTCTAAGGCTGTGTTCCGTTATAGACTGTGAGCACTGTTCAGTGCTCTTTACTGTGGAGAAATTCGTTCCGTTATAACTGACAGTAAACTGCTGCAGTATCCTAGGTATATGACGTCATTAATCGACGCCATCTTTGTACTGTGAGCACTGGCGTTTTCGAGGTAAGGTGCTCTCAGTGTTTGTCTCAGTGCTGACAGCGTTCCGTTATAAGCAGTACCCAGTATACCTAACTATAAAGGAACGGCTTCGCAGTGTACTAAAGTGACGTCACACCTTACAGTGCTCGCAGTGTATTTCGGAACACAGCCTAAGTTTCTGCTCACAAATACCTACAAACTTATCTGACAAGTGACAGCGTCGCTAGTATATATGAAAAATAAAAACAAAAACTAAAAAGGCATAAAAATTATTTCCAATTTTGGAAATTCCAAATTTGGTCACTAGGCCAGATAATAATTAGTATACTATGCGTTTTAATGGGGATCCACACTGTCTATTTATACCGACAGGTGGTGCATTAGCGACTTGGCTGTACTGAGCTGTCAATTGCCTTAGTTCATTCAGTTTATAGAAGCTAAAATTTAATTTTATCAAAACTATTGGTTTTTAGTGCCAATTTTACCTTATTTACCTTCTATACGGTGATAATTTACTAGTATTATGATAATTCACTGGCGACAAACTGGTAACAAATTAGTATATTTTCAACTATTGACACGGTCGGACCGTCGGACTAGTGGCGCTCTCATCAGCATTGCCTGTGGATCCCCATTGCGACTAAGATCACTGCGGTTATTTGTAATTATCTCAAGTAAAATTTAACAGCTTTTTTTTCAAGTTTAACTATTATTTATAAATACATTACAATATTGCAATAGTAGTGTTACAAATATAATGGTGTGAACATAAACTTTGGAAATTTTACCGCACACCATGCGTCGCCGCCACCGTCGACAAACAGTAACTATATTAAACTAACTCTAGTAATAAAAATGTAAATGTAATGTACTCTAGTAATGTTACGAAACCATCGTTAGTTTCAATTGAAATGCATAGTGTGTGGTCTAAAAGTTGTGCATACATTGTATTCTTATATAAAAAGCTCTTGTTCGCTCTCAGAAACAAAATTATTTAAATACAACAAAACAAGATTTTTTTTCTATACAAGGCAGTAATGGCATAATACAATATGGCGGATATTTCATAACGGCCGATTATTAATAATCATTTTTGATTACATAGTTTTAATAATACACTTTACAAGGTATTTTTTTAATGTTATTGTTATGGATATTTCGATAATAATATAGTAAGATATAAAAAATATAGCTTTTCATACACAGTTAAATAAATGTAGAACAACTGGAGCATAAGATACCTACAAAAGGACTACAAAAGGAGGGCTAATCTACTTTCCTACAACGCGAGAAGCGAAAAGTTGACTGAAGAACCTAAAGTTCACAGGTGCACTCTCTCTATTCCCTTACTCTCATTCCATTCGTCCCTAAATCGGGACGTCGGGAATTTTAGGTGTCGCCGTAAGGACAGCATTACGCTGAGGCGATGCCCTTTTTGGGATTCTTTGCGTCACAGACTATATTTTTAATTTTTGTTTTTATATTTTTATTTTGTTTCTGTGTCCAATCAATCTCAAATAAAGATTAATTTATTTAAATCCACCACAACTCAGGAATAAATCATTCGCACGACGGACGATTGCTTTACGTATTCTCCGAGGCACGATGGTGAAATATGGCCAACTTTCAACAATCAGGGCACTGAGAATTTGTTTGCATGGATTTGACTCGCTCCAGCAATGCTAAGGACAGCGGTTACTTATGTAATTACAAATTAATGAAATTGTAAGTTTTTTTAAAAAGAGCAACCGCCGAGTTTCTTGCTGGTTCTTCTCGGTAGGATCGGCATTCCGAACCAGTGGTAGATTCATTCGACTATTCATTAGCACTTGTAAAAAGTCTATTCGAATAAAAAACTTTTGAATTTTGAATTTTGTTGACAGCCAAATCCAATACCTAATTTTGGCCCGACTCAGGATTTGACCGTAGGATCTTTCATCCATACTCGCTTATTACTAGCTCGACCAACAAGGCAGTTCAACATAGCTTACATCGTTTACAACAATGATAAAAGCACCAACGAAACGGGTACAGAAATAAATAAAAAAGTAAGTAAAAATTACGAAAACATACAAAATAGTAATAAACTCTAAGAGCCTATTTCTTTGGCAGCCTGAGCACTTTGATGCTGGAGTCGAAGACACAGTCTGTGCGCGACGGATACACACTCTTCAGGTTGCCTTCGGTGTCCACCACTTTCACCTGGAAGAAAAGCCCAATCAAAATTGGTCAAGCAAATCATTAAATATCTAGTTTAAAAAATTAAAAGGTCACATGCTTCGAGACCCCCAAAGAAAATGGAGTAACCTAGTGACATAGTGGTACGAGATGGGAAGATAATAGCTAGCCAGCAACGCATTGTCCGTCCCTCTGGTGCTGCAAATGTTCATGGGCAGCGGTAATCACTTACCATCAGGTGACCCGCCTGCTCGTATGCTCGCTATATATATCATACTATATTATAAACGCGAAAGTGTGTTTGTTTGTTGGTTTATCCTTCAATCCGCAACCACCGAGTTTCATGCTGGTTCTTCTCGGTAGGAATGGCATTCCGAACCAGTGGTAGATTCACTTGACGATTCAAAAAGTACTTGTAAAAGTTTAGTTGAATAAAAAAAACATTTGAATTTTAAATTTTGAATCACGCCGCAACGGAGCAACGGGTCGACGTGATTTTTGATATGGGCATAGTTGAGGACCTGGAGAGTGACTTAAGCTACTTTTTATCCCGGAAAATTCAAGAGTTCCCGCGGGAATCAAAAACCTTAATCCACACGGACGAAGTCGCGGGCATCAGCTAGTATAATAAAATATACATTTAAAAAAAAAAGTTTTCTAGTATTGGAATCAAATAAATATTATAAATGCGAAAGTTTGGATGGATGTATGGATGTTTGTTACTCAATCATGCTCCAACGGCTCAACGGATCTGGATGAAATTTAGCACAAAGATAGATTATAGTCTGGAATAGCACATATACTACTTTTTATCCCGGAAAATTAAAGAGTTCCCGCGGGAACCAAAAAACCTCAATCCACGCGGACGAAGTCGCGGGCATCAACTAGTAAAAAATAAATTCCACCTGTTGCACAGTGAGCGTGTGGTACTCGTTGTCGTCTCCGTCCCCGATGCCCAGCAGGAGGCACTCCTGCAGCAGCTTGTCCATCACAGTCTTGCACGCGCCGAGCGACGAGTGGGACGACACTTCCACCAGCATCGACTTGCTGTCCACTGACATCTGCAATAGAGGTGGTTAATATAACACGTAACGCATGAGCGCGTTATTGTTCCATAGTGGGATAACGTGTTATGTGAGGAGCGCCATGACGCTACGGCGTTATAAATATAACGCGATCGCGCTCGGCGCCTCGTAGCACTTGTAACGGCGCCCGCCTGCCGGTAGCGCGCTGCCGCTGGCCGATGGTTAGTCTCGCGTAACGCGCTGTTGTGATTTTTTTTTTAATCCACTACAAGTTAGCCCTTGACTGCGATCTCACCTGATGGTAAGTGATGATGCAGTCTAAGATGGTAGCGGGCTAACCTGTTAGGGGCATGGCAGTTATATTAAACCCATACCCCTATTCGGTTTCTACACGGCATCGTACCGGAACGCTAAATCACTTGGCGGCACGTCTTTTGCCGGTAGGGTGGTAACTAGCCACGGCCGAAGCCTCCCACCAGGCCAGACCAGAGAAAATTCAGAAATTATAAATTCCCAAATTGACCCTGCCGGGGATCGAACCCAGGACCTCCGCACGTTAAGACAACAGCGCTACACACTGCGCCACGGAGGTTGTCACGAGTGAACGTCATCTTTGCGTGTTACGAAATTTAGCGTGCTGAAAGACATATCGCGCCTGCTGGCCGCCCACACGTTTTCTTATAACAAGCGCGTTATATATAACATAGCGTATTTAAAAGCATGTTAAAAATTTATAGTTTACTAGCGATCCGCCCCGGCTTCGCACGGGTAGCACTAATAATCCTAATCTATATAATATAAACTATCCTATCTCTCAAGTTAGATCGAACTGCACATGGTGTGCGAATTTTATTATAATCGGTTAAGTGGTTTAGAAGTCCATTGAGGACAAACATTGTGACACGAGATTTTTATATATATATAGCTGCTCGTGCTGATTCACTCATTGATCACCTCTCCTGTAAAATTTTGTATGAAAATATTTTTTTTCACTCATCGTTTCGTATAGAAGACAAAAATTCATTCAGAGGCAAAATACGGAGAGAGCTGATGATTGAGGATTTCGAAGACGGATGAAGAGCACCAGCCAGGGTACCGAAGATAGGTGGGGGGTGCTCGACCAAATGTCACTCGAAACTTCATCCAATTGACAGTGAGCTGAAAAAAAATTCAAAATGGCGGATTTAAGATGGCCGCCATACAAATTTCATCGGTGTCTATCTCGGAGAGTATAAAAGATGGAAGAGTGGTTTCTTGGCAAAAGATGATCAGGACATGAGGGTCTACTTGATGAACAGGAAAAAAATTCAAGATGGCGGAATTTATTTTTCCATACAAAAGGGTATCGAAGATAGGTGGGGGGTGCTCGACCAAATGTCACTCGAAACTTCATCCAATTGAAAGTGAGCTGAAAAAAATTTTCAAAATGGCGGATTTAAGATGGCCGCCATACAAATTTCGTCGGTGTCTATCACGGAGAGTATAAAAGATGGAAGAGTGGTTTCGTGGCAAAAGATGATCGGGACATGAAGGTCTACTTGATGAACAGGAAAAAAATTCAAGATGGCGGAATTTATTTTTCCATAGAAAATGTATGGCGAATATTGAAGAGGCTACAATTAGTGTAGAAATTTGCAAGACTACGGTTCCTTTTCAAGATTTATTTTTATGGAAGAAATCTCATTTTGACGAATGGTTCGGAGAAAAAATATGGAGAGAGATGATGATCGAAGGTTCGGATGACGGGTGAGGAGCGCGGTCAGGGTATTAAAGACAGGTACCTAGGTACTTAGGGGCTGCTCAAACAAAAAGGGAGGGGCGGGGTGTTGGTGGTCTTTGTTTTATGTTTTTCCTTAATGAGAATTTTCTTTTACGTCGGACGCTTGGCGTGCTGGCGCTTTCACTGTGCTCACTAGCATAGCAGTGTGTTGTTCAGATCAGAACACGTAGACAGTAAACCAGCTGCCCGATTATGTAAGAATTGTCGATGAAATCGTAAAAGTTCGGCGTCAAAGTAAAATAAACCACAACAGCATTCAATTAGAGCTCAATTTCGTAACACGAAATTGAGCTCTAATTGAATGCTGTTGTGGTTTATTTTACTTTGACGCCGAACTTTTACGATTTGATCGGCCATTCTTACATAATCGGGGGGCAGGATAGTAGGACAGCGAGTAAGTAGACAGTGGTCCACGCGGTCCACTACGCGGTCCGCTGCAGCGGGCCGCGCAACCACGCGCCATACTAGTATATATATATAGATAGTCCGTAGCGTGTTATGGATTTATAACAGTTTTGAACAACTCTATTCTGCAATGAGGACATATTGGGTATGTTCCGAAATACACTGCGAGCACTGTAAGGTGTGACGTCAATTTAGTATACTGCGAAGCCGTTCCTTTATAGTTAGGTATACTGGTAACTGCTTAAAACGGAACGCAGTCAGCACTGAGAGCACCTTACCTCAAAAACGCCAGTGCTCACAATACAAAAATGGCGACGATTAATGACGTCATATATTTCCCTAGGATACTGCGGCAGTTTACTGTCAGTCTATAACGGAACGAATTTCTCCACAGTAAGAGCACTGAACAGTGCTTGCAGTGTATATCTGAACACACCCATTAACTGACTGAACTCTGACGAAAACGCGGGCATCAGATAGTACTTAGATATTTTCTGTAGTATTTTAAATAGTTATCAATCAATACTTATATTATAAATGCGAAAGTGTGTGTCTGTCTGTCTGCTACGCTTTACCGGTCCATCTTTTCAACTGATTTTGCTGAAATTTGGTATAGAGGTCGGTTATTATACGATACGTTACGGTACGATGCCGTGTAGAAACCGAATAGGGGTATGGGTTTAATATAACTGCCATGCCCCTAACAGGTTAGCCCGCTACCATCTTAGACTGCATCATCACTTACCATCAGGTGAAATCTCAGTCAAGGGCTAACTTGTAGTGGATAAAAAAAAAACCGGGGAAGGACATAGGCTACTTTTTATCCCGGAAAATTAAGGAGTTCCTGCGGGAATCAAAAAACCTTGATCAACGCGGACGAGACGAGAAAGTCGCGAGCAGTCTAGTAATTAATATACTAATTGTTTAAACTAACAACTAGTAGAGATAATTAATAATGATATTATCGTTACGAGTTCAAATAAATAAGTATATAAACTTACTTTTGTATCTTCAGAGTTGGTGATAGGTGGGAAACTTATGACTCGGCCGGACGCATCCTCCAAACACGGGTACTTCGGCTTACCTTCCAGCAGGTATAAAAACCTACAACAAACAAACATCAGATGTTTAGACTCTTTTTTTTTTTTTTTAATGTCCTTTATCATGCGATCAGTCGATGGACTATGAGTATCCTCAGATACAGTACATGCAGAGTGATGATGTTGTTTTTTTTTTGTTTATTGTATTTGAAAAAAAATAAAGAAAGATATGCAACCCTTATACCATTGATACTCTATAGTATAAAGTTTATTTCATATAGGACACACAGGTGTCTTTTACGTTACGTCATGCTTTGATGCTACCACCGATTAGGAAAGCAGTTCTACTGAGAAGGGACAAAAAACTAACTTGTGAATGCCGGAGTAGATGTTCCTCTTCTTCTCCTTCCGGAGCGCCTCGGCCTCCGCAGATAGCTGCTGGAACAGCTGCTCGCCGGAGTAGGGCTTCGTGCGCGACAGCGGCGTCAGCTTCAGCTTGGACGGGGCTTTGGCTGTGTACACCAGGTCGCCTGGCCCAAGGAATTCAAATATTATAATGGGCGTTTAATAAAAGTTATAAGAGTTTAGTAGAACAATCTCATAATGATAAGTTACAATAATAGTCTTTACTAAATACTCTTTAGTTTGGCAACTTTTAGCGATTAATTTTGAGATTCGAGATTTTCTGGGAAAAAAGTAGAGTACGTCCTTCCCCGGGACCTACTCCTGTATCAAATTTCACCAAAATCGGTTGAACAGATGGGCCGTGAAAGCGTAGCACACACACTTTCGCATTTATAATATTAGTATGGATGGTGATGTGATGTTGTACAGCTGCTCGACATTAGTATGGATGGTGATGTACAGCTGCTCGAAATTCCGATATGTATATTTCCGAATTGAACAATGTTTGACCACCTCCATAGTGCAGAGATGGTGCAGTGTTGATGATCACTCAATTCTATCAATTCTCTGCAGGGACAATTTGAGTGTTTTGGAAATTTATTATTACTAAATTGTCTCACAATGTTTTCCTTCACAGTTTGAAATAAATGCAAAATAATAATAAATAATAAATGCGAAAGTGTGTTTGTTTGTCTTTCAATCACGCCACAACGGAGCAACGGATCGACGTCATTTTTTGGATGGGCATAGTTGGGGTCCTGGAAAGTGACATAGGCTTCTTTTTATCCTGGAAAATTAAGGAGTACCCGCGGGAACCAAAAAACCTCAAACCAAAAGTGGCACGCATCAGCTAGTTATGTAATTAAACAAACCTGGTGGTATCTTCCCAAAGTCATGCGTAGCGATGGTAGCAACGTTCCTCTTGTCGCACACTGTATCATGGAGCTTAGTTTGCAGTTGAATGAACTTCTTGAACAGAAGGTCATCAAACTTCAGCTCGTTGATGATGCAGCACAGGATGAAAGGGCGTATGTTCCACACTTCGCTCTCGACCATCTTCACCCTTACTGTGTCATCTTCTACATGTAGTATTTTCATAGAGTGGCACAGGTCACATATTTCGTCGGGTAGAGGTTCCTCTTGTTTCTTGCCTTGAAAGAAATTGAATAATATAACAAAAGCAAAAGATTAAGTAACTTCAATTCAATTCTTGATTGTATGGCTTGCGTTTGTACCAATTGTACCAAATCTAGGCGTATAGGTTTGAAACTTTAATATAACTGCCATACCCCTAACAGGTTAGCCCGCTACCATATTAGACTGCATCATCACTGACTATCAGGTGAGATCTTAGTCAAGGGCTAACTTGTGGAAAAAAAAAAGTGTTACTTTGCCAATGACGCATAAAATGGAAGACACCCTTTAGAGCTGATGATAGCCGGGAGGTTCAAAGCATCCAGCTTTTAAAAATTAAATAACTTATGGACTAGCTTTTTAACTGACTTTTAAAAAGGAGGAAGTTTTCAATTCAGCACGGCTGTTTGAGAGTGAGTTTCACCGCCCATCTTTTCAAACAATTTTGATGACATTTAGTACAGATATAGGCTGCATCCTAGGAAACGACATGGGTTTTTATCCCAGAATATTAAGGAGATCCCGCACAAGTAAAAAAACCTTAATCCAAGAGGACAAAGTCACAAGCAACATCTAATTAACCGATTTCAAAAAAAGGAGGTTATGAATTTGACACTTAAGTATGTAATACGGAACGGAAGTCGAGAAAGCCATCAAGCAACAAAAAATAGAGAAAGCACCTGGCCCGGACAAAATTCCAAATGAATTGATGAGAGGTACAATGGAAGAACTAAGTCCAACTCTAGCAAGAATATTCAACGATATCCTGCTCACAGGGTTAATTCCAGATCAATGGGGAGAAGCACACATTATTCTCCTGTACAAAAAAGGGGCAATGGATGACATAGGTAATTATAGGCCGATAAGCTTGATGTCTAACATTTATAAGGTGTTTGCAAAAATAATATTAGATAGAGTGTCAAATGACCTAGATGAGAATCAACCAGTTGAGCAAGCAGGTTTTAGGAAAAATTTTAGGAAAAATTTCAGCACAATAGACCATATTCACACACTCAAACAACTAGTGGAGAAGTACAATGAATTCCAAAAACCATTATACATGGCGTTCATCGATTATTCTAAGGCATTTGACAGTTTATATCACAAACACATATGGTGGAGCTTAAAGGAACAAGGAATCAACGAGGTCTACATCAACATCATCCGAAGTATCTACCAAAAAAGTAAGGCAAGCATAAAGTTGGAATCTACGGGTAAATCATTCCCCATAGAGAGAGGAGTAAGACAGGGGGACCCTTTATCGCCTAAACTTTTTGCAGCTGTACTTGAGACAGTCTTCAGAAAAATGGATTGGGAAGAGTATGGTCTTAATATAAACGGCAGACGTCTCAACAATCTTAGGTTTGCGGATGATTTAGTTTTGTTAGAAGAAGACCCCAAAAAACTAGAAATTATGGTCCAAAATTTAAGGGAAGAGAGTAGACTTGTGGGACTGGAGATGAATGCCAACAAAACAAAAATGATGACCAACTCAGTAAAGGTGGACATAATAATAGATGGCATCAATTTTGAATTTGTCGACGAGTATGTGTACTTGGGCCAGATTATATCTCCCAGAGACCAAATGGCCAAAGAAATAGACAAAAGAATAGCATATGGATGGGGTAAATATTGGTCTCTGAGAGAAATAATGAAAAGTAAAGAGTTGAGCATACAAATAAAGAAAAAGACTTTTGACACTTGCATTCTCCCATGCATAACATATGGATGTGAAACCTGGTCACTAACTTCACATCACAGAGATAAGCTAGCAAAATGCCAACGTGCAATGGTGAGAAGTATGCTGGGTGTGAGGTTAAAGGACAAAGTTCTGAACTGTGATATAAGATCAAGAACCAGGGTCACAGACATATTGAAACGTATTGACCAGCAGAAATGGAGATGGACTGGCCACATGCTGAGAGGGAAAGAAGAGAAGTGGAGCAAGCTAGTGACACACTGGTACCCCAGAGATAGCAAAAGGAAAAAAGGTCGCCAAGCTAGACGCTGGGAGGACGACCTCCGACTAACTCTGGGGCCACACTGGACCAGAGTGGCGCTAGATAGGCACCAGTGGAGAGAGTTGGAGGAGGCCTATGCCAACAGGCACTCCGTTTTAAGGGACATTTTATAACAAAAATGTAATCGTGTTCTAAAATGGAATAAAGGCTTTATTATTATTATTATGTAATATTATTGGAACTGCAAAATATACAAATATGATAACCTATAAGGGCTTCCAAACAAATATTATTCCAAACATATATTCATCGCTTTGTATTAAGCATGATTGTTGCCAAGCACAGGCCTATGACGCAATAAAAAAAAAAATACAAAATTTCATAGTTATGTATGTTTGTCCATTGATTTCTTCTTTTATTGGCTTATATTTACTTCAACTTAGGGAACAGTGCAAGTTTCACCAAAATTGGTCCAGTAGTTTTCAAGATATGGATTGTGGTGGACAAGTGTGTGGTAAAGTCCGTTTAACTTTCAATCTTATAGATTATTACGTGTTTTACACAAATTAAGTGGTTACTGCAGTTAACATTATCATTAGCAAAATAATATATTAAGTACCTTTCTTGCCCTTCCCTTTCCCAGTAGCCGGTGTGTTGTCTTCCTTGGGGCAGTGTTCCCTTATGTAGTCTATCACTTGCTTGGTCCTGCACTGGTCCACAAGTTTCATTAGCCGCTTGTCTGATAACTTATTGCCCTTTAAGTTTAATTCTGTAAAAAGTTGTTTTAAATATTACTTAGCCTACTACATTAGTTATATCCTAGATGTAAGGTTTTAAATGTTATTAAGTTATAGTAATTATGAAATAAATTTATCTTTTATCTTTACTTCTTACTTACATATTATATAAGTTTGTATGTTTGGGTGTTTGTTACTCCTTCACATCACAACAACTGAACCAATTTGGCTGAAATTTGGATGGATAGCTTATATTCTTACACACACAGGCTACAATTTATTCCCAAAAATAAAAAACCTCAATTCACACAGACCAAGCTCGTCTAGTATATATTATTAGTATCTTTTTTATTATAAGGAAATAATGCTTGATCTTTAAACACAGTTGAAGTAGAAGTC
Source organism: Erebia ligea (assembly GCA_917051295.2). NCBI lineage: Eukaryota > Metazoa > Arthropoda > Insecta > Lepidoptera > Nymphalidae > Erebia > Erebia ligea. The sequence goes on from OU785228.1 coordinate 18,219,575, forward strand.
AAATATAATATTATATAATATATAAAAATTATAAATGCGAAAGTTTGGATGGATGTATGGATGTTTGTTACTCAATCACGCCCAAACGGCTGAACAGATCTGGATGAAATTTGGCATAGAGATAGATTATAGTCTGGAATAACACATAGGCTACTTTTTATCCCGGAAAATTAAGTAGTTCCCGCGGGAACCGTAAAACCTCGATCCACGCGGACGAAGTCGCGGGCATCAGCTAGTAAATAATATGTGCAAGATGGTGATGCCGTTGCATCATTATTTCACTTGTTTTACTGTAACCATAAGTTACATGCAACCACACTTAACTAAAAATATAGGAGTCAGGATGTTCTTACCTTTTAATTTAGACATGCTAGCAATTTCTCCCGGCACTGTCTTGATTTTATTATCCTCAACATCAAAGTTCTTCAATGAAGGCATTGTGCGAACAATGTGGCTCGGAATGGACTCTATTTCGTTACCTTTTATCTTCAAGTCGGTTAAATGTGGCAAATTAGCGTTCTCTGTATCTAAGAACGAAGTTAATTTGTTGTTAGAAAGATCGATTATGATTAAGTTGGGAAAGTCGCCTAATTTCGGCATTTCTGCTATTTGATTCGAACTAAAATTTATACTGGTTAACTCCTTCATCTTGTTCAGTTCTTCTGGTATCTTGGCGAGTTGATTTCGCGACAAATCGAGCACTTTCAACTTAGGTAACGAGGTTATGTTTTCATTAAATTCAGTCAACTTATTCCCGTACAATAAAAGTGATTGGAGGTTCACGAGCAGCTTGATATCATCGGGAATCAAAGAAAGACAAGTGTCGCTGATATTCAAGAGGTTTATATGAGTTAATGTGAACAGCGTCTTGTCTAAACCGTCTTCTGAAATACGCCTCGAGATTGCGGCGCCCGCCAACTTGATTTCGTGGCGGTTCTCTGACTTTGCAGTCACTACTTCAGGCCAGGGACTCATTTTTGATTTATTTTTTAGTTCCGAGCAGAAAACAATTCGTAATTTTATACATTAAAGAGAAAAGCGCGAAAAATCAGAAGCAACACGTCGTTTTTCACAATTTTTCAATAATCATTATTCAATTTCACTGACACTTGTCACTTGGACTTGGTTGACTTGACAATCAATGAAATCTTTAATCTGTGGGATCAACGACCGACCACAAAACTATCCATGGAGGAAATAATCTTCTATTAATATGTCTGTGGAAATAATTGGAGTAAAGATAATATATACATATATACATAATCAAAGATTGGAGTTCTTACTATGGTTTAAAATATATAAACTAAAACAAGACTAAAACCCACAGAGTTATAAAGAGAAGCAGAGTCAAGATAACGTACAAAATAGCGTGGCAATTACAAACACACGAAAACATTACGCACACATACACAAAACTCAGGGCCGAACCTTGTTGCTGCATAAAACATTATATTAATATGTAGGGTTAGGTTGCGTGAAAAAAATTGACCTAAAGACACCTATCATTTGGAAGCTATAATTTGTAAGGATTTTAAAAATAATTATTATTGGTACTTTTATAATTTCCTCATCACAAGCGATCACAACTGCAATATAGTAACACTAGTAATGGTAATCATCACCACGTGCGGGACCCTAGTCAATGTGGTGAATATAGATGTGAGCTCCGCGCTGCGTGTGATATCGTCACCGTCGCGCGCGGAGTTATAGTTCCTGTTACAACTCAAATCCTGAGGACTCCGTCAGTATCATGGCCAGTGGTTCTCGCGTCGTTCTCGCTCTGCGTCGACGCGCAGATGATGGGGATATTATTTAGAAGAACAGTACCAACGGATATCGTGTAAATACCGCCAGATTTTAGCTCAAAGTTCCTATTGACAATAATTTCTTGGCAGTAAGCCAAATAAATGTTGTTAAACAATCGAATCGAATCGTTATTCCAAAAACAGGTTAAATAGAAAATTACAACAGGTGTTTTAAACTCACATGTTTTTTATTCAAATAAACTTTACAATTAGTGCTTTAGAATCTGTATTGAGGTTTTCAATAAAAATTAATGAAATTCATCCACCTAATGGAAGATAAGGTAAATTGGTACCTACTTAGTATAAGACCTCAACTAACTTTTCTTTGAAAATGGTCGGTATTGCACCAGGAGATAGAATTGTACGGAATATAATATTACGTTCTTAGATTATCTGTAAAATGCTTGGAGCATATAGCACTCCATGAGTTGGTCTGCCAGTCTTTTCTATTAATATTTTTATGCATAGGTCTCTCAGGTATTCATCCTTTGGAAACCTGAAATTAAAAGTCGAAGTTATATACTTAAAATAAAAGAGTCGTCGAGTCCGGCCCTGTAATTTGTTAAAGTTCTCAAATGTCAAAAAAGATTATTCAACAACTTAAAGCATGTATTTCTACAGAAAACCATAATATTATAGTTTTAATATATGCATGGCTACATATTTCGTCATAACAACTATAAAATATTAGATATCTTAGCCTTGATACGATGCGATACGAAAACATTCCAAAGCTACATGATAGCGTGAATTTTACTTACCGACGGAACGTTACTTCTGGGGTTTTCCTGTACAAAGCGTTGTAACACAGGGGGACACAACACTTCACCATTTTATTTCAGTAAATATTCATATAAATCTCCAAATTTCACAAAAAACTTATGACACCCAAGACAACACAATGTAAACAAACGCCATAGGTCTCATAGATGTCTTATAATGACTGCCACGCATTGAATTTTTGTCAATGTGTGCGTTGGTGTAGCACAGTGTTGCAGCAAATTAATACATACACATTTTTGCTTGCAGGGACACGGTCACACTAAGTCACACTGATTCGCATACACTTGTCTATGTGGGTGTGAAATTTATGTTGTGTCTGCTTATATTTATATGTCTGTGCTAAAACCAAACTTTAAACTAGGATATAAAGTTTCTTGTCCAATACCAATATTATATGTACGAAAAAATGATCTCGGGGAAAACCTCTATGAGTGTCCTTATCGCACACATGTACTTAGTAGCCATGTGTGCGAGTGGACACCCGCCTGCGCCGACGTTGCCATACGTGGTGAAATTGATACAATGCAAGAAAAAATACAACGCCGTTATATGTATATAATTTTTACGATAATAATCGTACATAATTATTTGCATTTTAACTCTGTTTCATTTTCAGGTCAAGCGCCACTATTTCGTGCACAGACAAAAATATTGGGAACTGGACATCCGCATCCCACCACAGCCCATTAATAAAATAAAACCAATAGAATAATTCAAGAAAATGGTTTATTACTGGTTTATTACCTAGTGCGTATGTATACTATTGTTCATTTCGGGTATATTCGGCTTCCCAGAATTTGGGCAACTGTAAAATCTCTCGGGTATGGTTTTATCATTAAAAAAGAATAATAGGTAGGTATTGACTCAATTTTATTTAATCGTCTTCTTCTGAAGATGATTCTTCTCCATCTTCTTCTGAAGATGACACTTCTTGTTCTGAAGATACTTCGTCAGGTTTAGGCGTGGTGGAAGATGGGTCCCAGTCGAAGTCGATGCCAGTGATTTCCTTCAGCCATTCGTGATAGGGCGCCGGGCGGATGAAACCTGACAATTATGCTTAGTTTTACTGTTATGTATAAAAATAACATAATAGGTAGTTACAGTGGACAAGGATCTTTTGGCGGACTAACGCTGCTTTATCCTTACTTTTACCTAACCTTTACTTCACATCCACACCCCCTTTTCTATGTCATCCAAATGCCATTAGATCCTTGTCGGAAAGGAAACCAGCGTGGGTCTTCTCCGTTTGGCCTGTGAGGGCCAAGCGGGGGTACGGGCCTCAAGGCTGAGCCTCCTTACCCGGGCGGGCGCGGGGCAACTCTGTGCCCCGGCGCTTGGGCCTGCCTGGAAGGCTACGGGCCCGTAGGTTTGGTGATGTTTCGTTGTTGGGTCCGCACTGCGGGTGACGCCTAATAAGGCATACTTTTACAGATTAACAAGAACCTTTTTTTTCTATAGATGGCGCTGAACGTTTTAATTAACTAGGTACTTTATATAAATGACTTTTCACTTTATCCTTACCGGCAGGGAAACCAGTGTGGCAGCCAGTGCTGGACACGAAGGAGGTGACGCCAACTTCGGTGGGCCGACCGTCCACGTCGATAACGACCAACGGACCACCGCTGTCACCCTGACGAGAAACATGTTTAAATAGAACAGACGTTATGGAAGAAAGCTCAGAATATGACCGAGGCGCTGAATAGATTGATGCTGACAAAGAGAGGCAGGAGAAGGGTGTGGCCCATTCTGTTATTACTTATTATCTATGGGCAATTTTCGAAAATGCAATGTCGGTGGAACTCTCCCAGACAAAAAACTAGCGGTACAAAACAAATGGCGATTTTAGATTGTATCCATGGAGTAGGTATATTAATCGTTCTAAATCGATCGTTCAGTCCACGAAGACGCGCTCCACTCTTATCAATAATTGTCATGACTTGATAAAACCGTTTAGCATACAGCAGGTAAAAGGCGGCAGACAGGCAGCCCTAGAATGTAGAAAATTGGTTTTAACAGGAAATTATGTAGGACTTAATAGCGACCTTAAACACACGACTTTATAAAAAAAATTTGTAGAGCAACATTAAACTAATACCGTCCAAATAGGTGGACGGACGATCTCAAGCGTGTAGCTGGGAGCCGCTGGAAACAAGCGGCACAAGACCGTACTCTGTGGCGATCCATGCAGGAGACAGCAGTCCAGCAGTGGACGTCTATAGGTTGAGACGACGACGACGCCGACCGTCCAAATACAAATAAATAGTGGATTGTAACCTGGCAAGTGGACTGGCTGGTGACGTTGTAGTTGCTAGCGCAGATGGTGGAGTCGACGACGATGGTGCTGTCACCGAAGGCGGCTCTGCAGCGCTCGTTGCTGGTGCCGCGGAGGTACACCCAGTTGAGGACCTCGGGCGCTTGGCCTATCCAGTGATAAAAAAAGAAACCTTAAAACTAAGGTATTACGAATGTAGTATATTTATATTTAAGACTTTTGTCTTCGTAAAAACGCGAGCATGTCGGTGACGCGAATCCACAAGTTTACCCTACCAAAAAGTGCTCAACGCGGCTAAAGAAGTTTTCACTTCAAAAAATTGGAGGGGTCTAGACAGAGCAACGCTGCGGGGTCGACAGAGACCTGACGGAGGAAACTGGCCGTAAACTGGCAAAAATTTTCAATACAAAATTCTTTCACAGTAATGACAAATTAGTAAGCAATAGTACCTACTTACAATGGTCTGACAAACTTATTTATCTGACCCGGTGGCCAATTTGGCCAAACTAATTTTTGTGCTTGAATAGTTTTTTTCATTTTATTTTTCATTCACTAGCTGATGCCCGCGACTTCGTCCGCGTGGATATACCAAGTTTCATCGAAATAACTTGAGAAACGACGGACTTTAATACAAACTTTCAACACCTATTTTATCCCTTTGGGGGTGGAATTTTGAAAAACTGTGAAACACGTATGTTTTCATTTCTAACCCGCAGCTCATATACCAAGTTTCATGAATATAACTTGAGAAATGAAGGACTTTCATACAAACTTTCAACCCCTATTTCACCCCTTCGGGGGTAAAATTTGCGAAAACTGTGAAACACGTATTTCTTCATTTTTAACCGGTAGCTTGTATACCAAGTTTCATCGATATAACTTGAGAAATGAAGGACTTTCATACAAACTTTCAACCCCTATTTCACCCCTTTGAGGGTGACATTTTGAAAAACTGTGAAACACGTATCTCTTCATTTTTAACCCGCAGCTCATATAGTGATTTCATGGTGTCAACGCCAACACATTGGCGTAGGCGGCCAACATGTATATATTATGTTTTGTAGTGTAAATAAGGCTTAAGGACTATTGTCTATTGTTTTGTTTATGAACCATCGTCTACTTACTTTATGGCCTAAGTGTATAAAATCTAATTCAAAAATAAAACGTCGTCACTCCTTTTCAACTTACTTACCTATTTAGAGAACCCGCCAATCGGGCTCTCGTGTGGCTATTCAAATAATAGCCATAAGTGGCGACCGTGACAGGACATTTGAGAAGGGAGAAGTTCCGCCATCCAGCGTGGGTCACCATTGTAGCCATCGCCGGGACGACAATCGTGCCGCAGCATCGGGCTCAACGTTAAGAAATCATCGTCTGAAGCCATCGCCGGGACGCCAATCGTGCCGCAGCATCGGGCTCAGGCAGAGGGAGCACTTAAAATACCGACGGCAGCAGCGAGGCCGCCATATTTCAGATAAGTGTCCAATCCCACATTCAAATACACCACATTCATCCATTCATCCAAAAATTCATTTCACCATCACCTAATTCATACATCCCTCGCTCCATAATCGTCCATACATCACGCACTATTCATATAGCCATCCCACTTTGCACAATCACAAATTCAAATTCGCAAGTCATCCTCATTTCGCATATGTCACGTCATCCATTACGCATAATATTTTCATACTTTAGCTGCGCGCGCATGCATTCACTCTGCGCAGGCGACTGAATACCGGCTGATTAGTTCGACGACAACCTGAAGCGACGAGTATTAGGTAAAATTGCATCGTACGTGTCCAGCGGCACGGCCGATAAGAAACCAGTTTTTTGTTCGCTTACAGCTGATTACTAACGTCTCAGTATGTCGCTGAAAGAATTAATTATAAAACGAAGCAGCGTCAAGGGACGAGTAACGAAATTTAAAAACTACATTGCCAAAATTAATAAACTTTCATCATTAGATTCCTTACAATTAGGTGATTTGAGGCTTAAAATTAGCAAAATTGAGTCCTTAGCTAATGAGTTCAGTGAAGTGCAAGGTCAAATTGAGACGTTAAGCGGTGACGTGTTAGACTCGGAATTGGATTTGCGCGAAGAAATCGAAAATGAAATAGATAGCGTGCTAGCATTAGCTCAAGACATTCTGTCGCGCAACTCCAAGGTTCCTTGTTTCGAGGACGCCCATAGTAGTTCTTCGAATCAAGGACAAGGCGGCTCACAAGGCATCGGGTTCAAATTACCTATAATTCAAATCGCGAAGTTCGACGGAACGACTTTCCGTTGGTTGGAATTCCGGGATACGTTCAGGTCTCTGATCCATGATAACGAGCACATACTACCCATTTATAAGTTTCATTATTTAAATTCATACTTAGAGGGAGATGCCGCTCGCGTTATAGGTAATTTGGAAGTGTGTGCATTAAACTACGACAAAGCGTGGACTTTATTGTGTGAACGTTATGATAACAAGAGGCAGCTAATTAGTAATCACCTCAACGCTTTATTCGGTATCGAAGCACTGTCCCGCGAATCGGAACAGTCATTGCGTTCGCTAATAGACAATGTTAATAAAAATTTACGCGCTTTAGCAAGTTTAGGTCAGCCGACTGACAAATGGGATACGCTTATAGTTCATATGGTTAGTTCTAAACTAGACAACCATACCAGTATGAAATGGGAAGAGTTTCGTAATTCTTTAAGTGATATGCCTACTTTAGAGCAGTTTCACAAGTTCTTAAAGGATCGCGCGGATGTTTTAGAATCATTTAATCAAAATAAAATTCAAAACAAACGTTTATCGTCTAACACCGCGCCAATCGCGAGTAGTTCAAACAATAATAAATACACGAAGCAGAATAAATCGTTTTCGTACGCTGCTCAATCGGATTATAAGAACCCAGACAGGGATCGCGCTCGTTGTGTAGTATGCAAAGGTAATCATTTAATTTACCACTGCCCTACCTTTCTAGAAAAAACTCCTGAGCTCAGGTTAGCCGAGGCTCAGAAGCTCAGGCTCTGCATAAATTGCTTAAAATCAGGGCACAGAACCCGTCAGTGCTATAGAAGTAGGTGCAGGGAGTGCAAGAAGCCTCATTGCACGCTGCTTCACAGGTCTTCAAACGAGCCAGCAGAGGTTACAGTTCAAAATTCCGTTGAAGAGCTTAGCGTTAACTTATCAAGACAGACAATTTCTCACGTCATGTTATCCACTGTGATGATAGAAGTCATGAATCCTCTTAACTCTAAGACCGAGACTATCCGCGCGCTTTTAGACAGCGGTAGCCAGTCTAGTTTTTTAACCCAGCGCATTAAAAACAAGTTAGGGTTAGAGGCGATAGCTACAAACCTAACCGTCATAGGTATAGGTAACAATTTAAACAATCATGTCACTGAGAGATGTTTTGTTAGGATAAATTCATTGCATAGTGACTATTATACAATTTTGTCATGCTTCATTATGCCAGAATTAACCGGAAATATTCCGAAAATAAACATAGATTATAAACAATTTAATCTCCCAGAAAATATTGAACTTGCTGATCCCAATTTTTACAGCCCTGCGCCAGTAGATGCGCTCATAGGAGCTGACTTATTCTGGGATGTGATAGGAAATACCATTAAATCCTTGGGTGAAGGAAAACCATTTATTTGTAACTCCCAATTCGGATGGGTTATCTCCGGTCCTATTTCATTAAATTGTGACCCTAAACAAACGCATTGCAATTTTACGTCTGGCGATTCTTTCGATGATCGCTTAGATAATCAAATAACTAAATTTTGGGAGCTAGAAGAATTGCCCCAAAGGTCATTATTAAGTGATAGCGAGAAGTCGTGTGAAGAGCATTTTAAAACTCACACTACTCGCCTAGAATCAGGTCGTTTTCGCGTCAGACTACCGCTTAGAGATTCGCCCGCAACCTTAGGAGATTCACTTAGTCAAGCTAAAAAAAGATTTTATAATTTAGAAAAACGATTTCGTAAGCAGCCCGAGCTAAAACAAGAATACGCTGCCTTCATTAAAGAGTACCTAGACCTAGGTCACTGCTCCGAACTACCTAGCTTTAATCACAGAATAGGTAATAGTAGTAACAGAAGAGTTACTCCGCGAAGACCTTTTAACCATCAGCGACTCAGGTTACTTCGTAATAAAGTGCAATTCAGCTCGCACAGCGCTGCGAGTGAAAATAATTAAATACCTACCTCTATATATCTCTTTCTATCGCGTAACTCTTATCCCTTCAGACGCGGCGCGTGTAGCCTTAGGGTTGACTACTTCTAAATTCTTACTATCGGTATCATTACTATGGGTCGGTAATCGGTTGCAATGATGACGACAATTACTTTAAAAATAGATAAAAGATATATTATTATTATTCATAGATTTTGTAGAAACCAAATAGGGATATGGGTTTAACATGCTGCCATGCCCTTAACTGGTTAGCCCGCTACCATCTTACACTGCATCATCACTTACCATCAGGTGAGATTGCAGTCAAGGGCTAACTTGTAGTGGATAAAAAAAAGTCGTTATATATTCCACAAGTAGTGAAATATCAATGAATATTTTACACTTATATGGGGTGGAAGGGGGCCCATGCCAGAGTTTACGAGACAAAATAATATACCCACATTATGGATTAATCATCATCGACTCATCGGCGGCCCACCAGTCCCACTACTAAGCACGACTCACGAGGCTCTTCTCAGAATGAGAAGGGTTTAAGCCATATATTCCTCCACACTGGCCAATTTCTTGTTGGCAGACATATTAGGGTTTTTTATAATGATTATAGAACTTCAGGCATGTTTTCAGCTTTACACACGATTTTTGTTCACCGTAAATGATATATTTTAATTAATTAAGTTGGAGGTGCGTTCCCAGGATCGAACCCCAGACTTGGAGGCTGAAGTCTACCCATTAGGCTATCACTATAATATTGGATACTACCTATGGTTTATATTTACTTTTGTTTAAAACTGTATCTTGTGTGGATATAAAAATAAAACTACCCACATTATGTATTAATATTAGTTTTGTTTAGAACTCTAAGTAGGTACGTATGTACTATGTACCTAGATAGGCAAATAATACAAACTTACCTTTCAGGGTCCTTAGGAAGTGCGAAGAGCGATAAGTTAGGTCTTAATAATTAGAGTTTAAACGACCTAATGTGATACGATATCGTTTACTGATCTTTCTTTGTTTATCCATAAGGAGAACTTGAGTAAAAGTCAAACGTATAACTACGGTCCGCGCGCAACACTCGACTGATACGAGTGCCGTCGAGCGTCCACGCAGCAGTAGTTAAATATCTCAGGTCACGTGACAAGTGAGCCAGGCCTGCTTTAATTCTAAATCAGGCTATTTTCTGTGCCATCACGCAGTCGTTAGGATGAAGAGCGAATCTACCAAGCTGCGAGTGGTATTTGATGGAACAGCGCCCTCTAGTAACGGAATTAGTATAAATAGTTTACAGCTAATAGGACCTACAATTCAGGATCCTCTATTCGCAATATTATTGAGATTTCGATCGCATAAATACGTACTTACTGGCGACATCGAGAAGATGTATCGGCAAATTGAAATTGACGAAAGGGATCGAAATCTGCAATTAATTCTGTGGAGAGAAGACGAATCTCAGCCTCTTCGCGCGTTACAGCTTAATACAGTTACCTACGGGTTTGCAAGCGCTAGTTTTTTGAGTACTAGGTGCCTATATCAGCTAGGAGAAGAGTGCTTAGATGAGTTTATAAAAACAATAATTCAACGCGATTTTTATTACGATGACCTTCTGACTGGAGCTAACTCAGAAATTCAGCTAGCCTATATTTTAAAGTCAGTACAAGCTGCATTGAAAGAAGGATGTTTTAACTTACGAAAATTCCGTTCGAATTTACCTAGTATTTTTCAAGATACTACTTTGAACTTAGAGGACGATCTTTGTCTCAGTAATTCTACAAGCGCCTTAGGTTTAGGTTGGGACCCTAAAACCGATAGTTTACACTTTTCATGTCAAGTTCCATCAGAAAAAACCGAGGTTATTACCAAGCGGCAGGTAGTGTCTAATACTTGTAAGATTTTCGATCCGTTAGGTTTACTTTCGCCCGCGACTATTCAATCGAAAATGTTAATCCAAAAATTATGGATACTTAAAGTTGAATGGGATCAACCAGTTCCGTATGAAATATTAAAAGAGTGGAATCGTATACAAGCAAATACGGACGTTTTATTCACAATCGAGATCCCGCGAAATGTACTCTGTGACAATTACATTAAGGTCGAACTTCATTCGTTCTGCGACGCTTCTATGAGTGCATATGGCGCGTGCATTTACTTAAAAACAATCGACGCGTACGGTAGGTCGAGCGCGCATTTGTTATGTTCGAAGTCGAGAGTAGCTCCGGCCGGGAAGCCTATGACGATCCCGCGTCTCGAGTTGTCCGCGGCCCAGCTCGCCGCTAGGCTCTGCGTATCATGCCTAGATTCACTTCGCTTACCTATATCGAACTGCGTGCACTGGTGTGACTCAAGCGTCGTACTTAGTTGGATCAACACTAGTCCGAGCAAATTAAAAATGTTTGTAGCAAACAGAGTCGCGGAGATTTGCGAAAATACTCAAAGTACGTCTTGGCGTCATGTACCTACCGATTTGAATCCGGCAGATATGATATCTAGGGGCGTCGATGCGAATCATTTAAAAAATTCGAAGCTTTGGTGGAACGGTCCTGAATTCCTACTAATGGATGAAAATCAGTGGCCTTCCAAAATTAATTCAAAAATTACTGACGAGTCCTTACCCGAATTAAAAACGCACTCAGCTACTATTGAACCTGATTTTATAAAATTCGAAAATTATTCAAATTTTAGCAAATTGAAACGAAGCTTCGCTTATATACTAAGATTTATAAATAATTGTAGGAAATCAATGCCTAAGCGCACGGGCAACCTAACGTTATCTGAGTTAGACGAATCGTTTACTAAACTTGTTATTTTCAGCCAGCAAAGTTCCTTTCAGAATGAATATAATTGCCTATCAAAAGACTTACCTATTAATTCTAAAAGCAAGCTCATATCTCTTAGCCCTTTCCTAGATAAAAATAAAGTCATGCGTGTCGGGGGAAGGCTCGATTCCTCCTCTTACGATTATGAGAAGAAACATCCGATCATATTAGACGGAAAACATCACTTAACGAAATTATTATTTCGTCACGAGCACGCACGTCTGATGCACGCGGGGCCACAATTATTACTATATTCTATTAGGGAAACTGTGTGGCCTATGGGGGGAAGGATTTTAGCGCGACGCACTTTCCGCGATTGTGTTACATGCAGACGTCACCAGGGTCGTACTATGACTCCCATGAGGGGTAACTTACCTGCGCAGCGGGTAAATCCTGCTTTTCCTTTTCAGACCGTAGGGGTCGACTTCGCGGGTCCGTTTTCGATACTGAATAGAAAGGGTCGAGGTGCAAAAACGTCTAAAGCTTATTTATGTATTTTTATTTGTTTTCGGTATAAATGTGTGCACTTAGAAGCCGTGAGCGATCTCACTAAAGACGCCTTCGTCCTTGCTCTTCGGAGAATGATCTCAAGGCGTGGAAAACCGTCTGAAATTTTTTCCGATAATGGTAGGAACCTGGTAGCCGCTGCTAGGGAAATAACTCAATTTTTAAAGGCTAATCCTGTCACATCTGACTTTGCACTTGACGAACAAATTAAATTCTCCTTTATCCCTTGTTATGCGCCGAATTTCGGCGGGGTTTGGGAGAGTGGGGTGAGATTGGCAAAGCAGCACATTAAAAAATATTTAGGGAATAATAATCTCACATTCGAGGAATTAAGTACTCTTTTTTCGCAAGTGGAGGCTATATATTGCTATATATTGGAGGCTATATATTGCATGTCAACTCCAAGTATCATAAGAGGTACAGGTACATAAACTAAGATGCATTTATTAAGTGTGAATTGTTTTTATTATTAACATAGTTTTTAAGATATCTTGTTACTAACACTAACACTGTATGGATTTTAAAAAAGATCTGAAATAAAGGTTTTATTTATATTATTTATTATTATATTGAATAGTCGGCCCTTGTATCCTATGTCTTCCTCTCCTGATGATTTTCTCCCTCTTTCCCCAGGACACTTCCTGATCGGACGGCCTTTGACCTCGCTGCCGTCACCAAACGTAGAAGACTTCAGTTCCAGCAACCTCGACCGCTATTCGAGGCTCGAAAAGGTGCGTCAGCAGTTCTGGCGTCGCTGGCAGCGGGACTACATAAGCGAACTTCAACAGCGCACAAAGTGGCGCACGAATAAAGAAAAACTGCGCGTCGGAGACCTGGTATTATTACAAGAAGATCACGTCGCACCCCTCAACTGGCGTTTGGGCCGAGTCACTGCGCTGTACCCGGGGGCTGATGGAATTGCCAGAGTCGCAGACATACGCACCGCAAGAGGAGTAGTGCGCAGGGCACTAAATCGACTATGCCCCTTGTTTTCCCCAGACGAGCCTAGTTCCACTTAAACTGCGTTTAAGTGCGGGGGGAAGTTATGTCAACGCCAACACATTGGCGTAGGCGGCCAACATGTATATATTATGTTTTGTAGTGTAAATAAGGCTTAAGGACTATTGTCTATTGTTTTGTTTATGAACCATCGTCTACTTACTTTATGGCCTAAGTGTATAAAATCTAATTCAAAAATAAAACGTCGTCACTCCTTTTCAACTTACTTACCTATTTAGAGAACCCGCCAATCGGGCTCTCGTGTGGCTATTCAAATAATAGCCACATGGCTATAACTTGAGAAATGAAGGACTTTCATACAAACTTTCAACCCCTATTTCACCCCTTCGGGGGTAAAATTTACAAAAACTGTGAAACACTTATTTCTTCATTTTCAACCGGTAGCTTTTATTCCAAGTTTAATCGATATAACTTGAGAAATGACGGACTTTCATACAAACTTTCACCCCCTATTTCAAGGGGTAGAATTTTGAAAAACTGTGGCACACGTACTTCTTCATTTTTTACCGTTATCCAAAATAAAAAGTTTCGTTGATATAACTTGTAAAACATCTTGAGAAACGAAGGACTTTCATACCAACTTTCATCCCCTATTTCACCCTTTTGGGGGTCGAATTTTCAAAAACTGTGAAACACGTATGTCTCCATTTTCAACCCGCAGCTCATGTATCAAGTTTCATGGCTATAACTTGAGAAATTAAGGACTTTCATACAAACTTTCAACCCCTATTTCACCCCTTCGGGGGTAGAATTTCGGGATAAAAAGTATCCTATGTCCTACCTCGTAGTATGGGCTCAAATCGTGCCAAGTTTCGTTTGAATTCATTCAGTAGTTTCGGCGTGATGCGCGGCCAAGATACAGACAGACAGACAGACAGACAGACAGACAAAAATGAAAAAAATTACAAATTTGGCTTCAGTATCGAATAATGAGTGCCCTCCAAAAAAAATTTTCAAAATATCTTCAATGTACAGAATTGGACCTGTTACAGTTTTATTATAAGTATAGATAGAAGATAGATATGTACTAGCGGCCTGTTCCACTAGTTCCTACCAACGTATCCCCCCGGGGGGGGAAGAGTGGTTTTTTTTTCCAGGTCTATCCCTACGCATATGCAGCATTACCATTGGTCCACGTTCGTCCCCAGCCACTGGCCTGTAGTCGGATGTTGTCGTAGTTCTTATCCTTGTCCGCTGACGCCTGCAGCCTGATGGGCTGAACGAGGTCTGAAAGAGACACAAATACAACGTTTATGCTCATGCGCGTCTATTCTCATACAAACACATGTAATCAGTAACCATTGAGATCGAGAACCTTGTGCCCCATTGTACTGGCGATGGTTCTGATAGTCCGTTGTCTCAGATAGAGGTGGCTAAGTCAAAAGGTATAGCAGAGCTAGCAGGTATCATCAGTTAGGTACCATTGAACTAAAGGACTCTGTTAAACTTAATCTGTACCTGTACCTGTAATCTGTACCTTTGCGACTCATTATACTGGGGATGATTGTAATAGTCCGTTGTCTGTAACAGCTAAGGGTGGCTTGGCTAAGTCTATCGCAGTGCTACCAGATGTAATCACGTAATCAGTAACCATTGAACTCAAGGACTCTGTTAAAATTGATGTCAATAATGTAATCTGTATCTTTGTGACTTAATGTACCTACTGGGGATGATTGTAATAGTCCGTTGTCTGTAACAGCTAAGGGTGGCTTGGCTAAGTCTATCGCAGTGATACCAGATGTAATCACGTAATCAGTAACCATTGAACTCAAGGACTCTGTTAAAATTGATGTCAATATTTGTAATCTGTATCTTTGTGACTTATTGTACCTACTGGGGATGATTGTAATAGCCCGTTGTCTCTAACAGCTAAAGGTGGCTATATAGCAGTGCTACCAGATGTAATCACGTAATCAGTAACCTTTGAACTCAAGGACTCTGTTAAAATTGATGCCAATAATGTAATCTGTACCTTTGGGATTTATTGTACTGGCGATTGTTCTAATAATCCGTTGTCTGTAACAGCTAAAGGTGGTTAGTCTATAGCAGTGCTACCAGAGATCATCAGTTACCATTGAACCTGTTAAACTTGATGTCAATAATGTAATCTCTACCTTTGTGACTAATTGTACTGGCGATAGTTGTAGGTACGACGCCCGTTGTCACTAACTATAAGGGTGGCTAATTCTACAGCAGTGCTACCAAATGTTTTAAGTTACCATTGAACTCTAGGACTCTGTTAAACTTGATGACTCCAATGTCGTTGGGCTGCACTCTTGTGAGCGACACGTCGTACTCGGGGTGGTTGTAATAGTCAGTGGTCTCGAACAACAGCTGGGGGCGGCTGAGGGCGCGAGCACCGGCGCGAATGACGATGGTTACACGGCTGTAAAAGATAAAAAGCATTTAAATCATAATTAGTGACTGGCTGATCCCTGTGACTACGTCCGCGTGTATTGAGGTTATAAGGTTCCCGCGGGGACTCTTTAATTTTCCGGGATATCAACAGATTACAAGCTTATATACATTCTGTATACGTAAGTCAGGACTACCGGTGGTTCGGAAAACATTCGGGATCTGGCCCACCTCAGATGGCTAGCATAACCTAAGGATGACCCAAACTGGCGGTCGTCTGCGCAGGTATACTGTAAAGTCTGTTCGTTTTCATACGGTCGCCTTAGACCGCGCCGCCGCGGCACGTGCCGCATTTTGTCAAAGGCACCGCCATGGCATCAAGCTCGCCGCCTACCGTCGTCGCTCGTACAGATACAGGAGAATTTCGCATATTACATAGAACCGCCGCGCCGCGGTGAAAGGTGGTTTTTATTGACTCTGCTATCTGCTATAGGTATATACACCTATTGTTTATGTATACTTTTTACCTTTTTCATTAAAATTCTTTTTTCTAACTAACTTGTGTTTATTATTTATTCGTATTTTATGACAATAACCATAACAATAAATAAAATAGTATTCTATTTTTTATTTTTAGAATAGAAAAACATTTAGTTAACAAACACAGTAACTACACAAAAGCAGAATAATAAAATAAAAGCAAAATATTAACTGTTTGCAGCCCCTGCGGGTGTACCGACACTATCTAACGGCTAACCGAACGCACTTTACTAAAGGGCCGAACCACAGAGCAGAAACAAAGCATGCGCGGGGAGCGAGAGGTATGGGCACCTCATACCACACTTCGTTTAACACCCGAAATCTGTTTCTGCGCAGAGTTCAACTTACGCGGCGGCTATTGTACTAACTTGGCGGTGCAGTGGGCAGCAGTGAGCGCCCACTCGCTGTGGATGATGGTGGCACCGCAGCTGAAAACCCCGCCGTCCTTGGCTACCATGCGCAGAGACAGCTGGTATGGGATCTGGCCTTCCTCAGCTTCCCAGCCCGAGACAATCCTAGTCATGCCGACTGTAAGAAATGTTAACGAATGCTTGTATTGAATACGACCTTCCTGGTGCAGTACTGAGCGCTGTGGTCTTAAAAGTGGGAGGTCCCGAGTTCGATTCCCGGCAATTTTTGGGAATTTAAAATTTCATGATTTTCTCTGGTCTGGTCTTGTGGAAGGTTTCGGCAGTTGCTTGTTCTGTAACAAGCAACTGCCGTAACAACTGTTTGTTACCACCATACCGGCAAAGTCGTATACCGTCATGCGACTTAGCGTTACGATACGATGTCGTGTAGAAATATTAACATTACGCCATAATAATAACAGCTTAGCAAAAATATGTCGTAAATGTTGGGAGCAAGCTAACTTAGGTTGGCTGATATTCATATTTTTGCTATTTTAGACTGATTATAGCCGTCCGATAAGACTCCACCAGCGATTAGGAAAGCACACTTCACTTACCTTCTCGAACATTTTCAACGAAATCTAGTTCATGTGGTGTGGGCAAAGCGTTAGCCTGAAAAATAAAAACAATAATATAGTCGTCATGTAAAAAGGTTTTTGAGCTTGAATCTGCGTGTGGGTGATTTATCGCAAAATTTCATCAAAATAGGTCCGGCGGCTGGACCTAGTATTGCTGGACTCCAGCCATTTTCGAGTTTTTGAGAGACTAATTGGGTATTTGACTTCTATTCAAATAAAATACTTTTTAGTGGTTATTAACACGTTCACTGTGGCAAGTAAAATCATAACTCTTCATCTGGTGCGGCGGCGGGTCAAAATTTGCCCCCGATGATATTTCCGCCAGTGCGTGGCAGGTCTTTTCGAGCCACCAACACTAGGATAGATTATTATTGCTATAACTTTGCGAAAACATAATGTATACAATTTTTTTTTGTACTGTTAGAATGACTTTGAACCCAAGTTGGGTTCAAGGTCATTCTAACTTCTTCTAGAAGCTCTAGCTTTTTCTAGAAGCTCGCGAAAAATTCTGACTCCAAATCCTCAATCATGATGCTGTAGGTGTACCTACTACATGAAATCCTCAAAACTAGCGAGTTAGGAATTTTTGATGGTGAATTCATATAGTAAGTATCAAATCACCTGTATACGATTCAACTCTGAGTCCCAACTCCTCAACCCTGATGCTGCAGGGTACAGAACTCTTTAAAAATAGCGATTTAGGATTTTTTTATGGTGAATTCATATTGTAGGTGTCAAGCAACGACTTCGTACTTAAACCCAAGTCCCAACTCCTCAACTCTGATGCTGCAGGGTTCTGCACTCCTAAGCCGTGGGGATTAAGATTTTTCTTTTATTGCTCGCCATCGTTGATTATATCGAACGAACGCTACGCCAGATCAGCTAGATAGTACAACACTATTTGGCGGGGCGCGCGCTCTGTGCGGTATCGGGTCGCCGGCTGCCTGTTGGGACGACGGGCTAAAATAGGCCCACTGCCGCACTCAGCGGATGTTTTTCACCGTCAGTGCGTGGTAGGCCGATAAAAGCCTACCGTGATGTTTTTATGGGGAACACCTACAATTTCGACCGCAAGTTGAAATATATATTTGCCTCTGTCGAACTTTTACAAACACCTAAGATAATTGTTCCGCACAGGCGAGAGGGACATAGTTTTCTTCGCCCGCACCAGCTGAAATACCGCGGCAGGCCGATATGGGCCTGTTACGCAGTGAACGTGTTAAATAGAGTCGTAATATCCACGTCCCCTGATAGTTTTATGTTGAATTACCATTTTAAACAATCGATTAAAGTAAAAAAGTGCGTCGAACTTTAATGACGTCACCTTTCTGAATTTCATATAAATCCCATACTTATGACGCGTTTTGACGTTTGAAAAAAAGTTGCTGATTTGGTTTGTCAAATACCAAATTGCTGTGGAGCGGCAATTTTTTTAAAGTTCATTACGTAGATTAGGTATCATACCCCAACTGTATTTATTAAATCAACCCTGGGTAGGCGTTATGAAAAAAAAAACTATCGATTATCCGTATGAAGTTTCTAATCGAGCGATGACACAAAATCATTTAAATATTATCAGCTTATCATTATCTAGGTCACAAAAACGTAGTGAACGGAAAAAATTGGATTATTGGATTGTAAATTGATGTACTCGTAGCTAAATTAATCCATACTAATTACTAATATTCATACTTCATAGTATCCATACTAATATTATAAATGCGAAAGTGTGTCTGTCTGTCTGTCTGTCTGTCTGTCTGTCTGTCTGTCTGTCTGTCTGCTACGCTTTGCCGGCCTATCTTTTCAACCGATTTTGCTGAAATTTGGTATAGAGGTAGGTTATATCCCGGGGAAGGACATAGGCTACTTTTTATCCCGGAAAATTAAAGAGTTCCCGCGGGAATCAAAAAACCTTAATCCACGCGGACGAAGTCGCGGGAATCATCTAGTAATATTATAAATGCGAAAGTGTGTCTGTCTGCCTGTCCGCCCGTCTGTCTGTCTGTCTGCTACGCTTTAACGCCCCACCTGTTCAACCGATTTTGATGAAATTTGGTACAGGGATATTTTGTATTCTGGGGAAGGACAAAGGCTACTCTTTATCCCGGAAAGTTAAGGAGTTCCCGCGGGAATTGAAAAAACTTAATCCACGCGGACGAAGTCGCGGGCATCATCTAGTATTACATAATTGCCCATAGGCTAGCCGCTAGATAGTAGTAGACAATAAAGTTACCATTATAATATCATAATGAAACTTTATTGCGAGGAAAAAAAACTTCTTACACGTTGCGTTGACTAGAGAGAAACTGGGTAAAATAATAATTGATAGTGAAAGTTTCTAAAGTTTCTAAAGTTAGGACACAAGAATATAATAAAAGTTAAAGTTTTTCGAAGTACCATAAACGGCGTAGGCTGGCTACGGTCTACGGGCTACGGGCTACGGGCTACGAGCTACGAAGGTTGGAGTTAAAAGGAATTATACAGAAAAAACCTCTATGGGGTAGGAGTTGTACCTATTACCTATTCTGTGGTTGTACTAATAGAATATCTTAATTGCCTGACCGACAATAATCATACTTATGCGAAAGTCTGTTTGTTTGTCCTTCAATAACGCCGCAACAGAGCTACGGATCGACGTAATATTTTGCATGGGCATAGTTGAGGACCTGCCCCCCGATTATGTAAGAATTGTCGATCAAACGTAATGGTTCAGCGTCAATCAAAGTAATATAAACCTTAACTGCATTGAATTAGAGCTTAATTTCATGTATCCATTCTTATACGTTAGAGTATCGTTCATACCTAAACGTATAAGAATGGGTATACGAAATTCAGCTCTAATTTAATGATGTTATGGTTTATTTACTTTGCCGCAGAACTTTAACGATTTCATCGGCCATTCTTACATGATTGGGGGGCTGGAGAGTGACCACCACAGAACATATAATAAGAGGTTAGAAAGGCGATGTGGGCGTGTCACGCGCGCCACTATGTTGAGCGAACGATCATCTATGGTTCAAACGTACCAAAAACACACCTCAGTCGGCCGCGGACTGTCTTGGGAAGTTTTACGCGCAAAAAAGTGTTTATAATGCCTTCTTGCGCGGTAATAACCTGCAGAGCTAGAAGCCAAAATGTCAATGTGACTAATGGCAAGATATCTTTTCATCGGTAAGTACATTAAACCTTGATTTTAAATGATTTTAATTGAAAATACTAAAGACATTATGTTTTCCTTCACTAGTGTGACTGGATCGCAAATTTGTATGTACATCGCTGGTGCGAACAACGCGCTCCAACAGAGTCATGTACGCGAGCGGCAATGTAAAGCGTAGTGCGTATGAACGATCAACTCCACTTGTTACCTGGTATTACCCAATTAGAGTAACTTGTCGATAGGGCTGAGTAGCATTTTTCCACCGTATCGATAAATAGTTTATTTGTTTCTGAGTTTATTATTATGAACTTTTAATGATAGTTACAGATTTAGATTTTAATCATAAATGTTTGAAATATTATTATAGTATTTTGTGTTTGTTGGTTTTGTTGTATAGTGTGTTTTAAATATTGTTGATGTATTCAAATAAAAACCATTTGTAAACCATAGTTGTTTTTTTATTTTATTTATTTCTTATAAAGAAACAGGAGTTATAAGCAAAAGGAATATCATTATGTCTCCATACATTTTTTAATCTATACTTATAATAAAACTGTAACAGGTCCAATTCTGTACATTGAAGATATTTTGAAAATTTTTTTTGGAGGTCACTCATTATTCGATACTGAAGCCAAATCTGTAATTTTTTTTATTTTTATCTGTCTGTCTGTCTGTATCTTGGCCGCGCATCACGCCGAAACTACTGAATGAATTCAAACTTGGCACGATTTGAGCCCATACTACGAGGTAGGACATAGGATACTTTTTATCCCGAAATTCTACCCCCGAAGGGGTGAAATAGGGGTTGAAAGTTTGTATGAAAGTCCTTAATTTCTCAAGTTATAGCCATGAAACTTGGTATATGAGCTGCGGGTTGAAAATGAAAACATATGTGTTTCACAGTTTTTCAAAATTCCACTCCCGAAGGGGTGAAATAGGAATTTGAGAGTTTGTATGAAAATCCTTAATTTCTCAAGTTATAGCCATGAAACAGCATTTGGGCTTTCGTTAAAATATGAAGAAGTACGTGTTTCACCATTATAGGGGGATTATACCGTGGGATAGTAATATAGGATACTTTTTATCCTGGAAAATTAACTGAAAAACTTATTCCACGCGGACGAAGTCGTGGGCATCAGCTATAAAGAATATACATACATACATACATACTTTTTATCGCGGAAAATTAATGAGTTCCCGCGGCAATCGAAAAAACTTAGTCCACGCGGACGATGTCGCGGGCATCAGCTAGTTTAAAATAAAATAGTAAAATCTACAGACATAGAGTCCAACTTAAGTTAACAATATGAATATTGACATGCTGTCGACCGTACGAAAAATAAACATCGATAAAAAATATTTTAGTCAATCCCTAGCGTATGTTGCTGTTTTACACGACAACACGCGCAAGTTTAAAGTTTCACTAGTGTGCGTAGCTTCGCCAATCGCAGCGCTTTTTTCTGCCTCACGCACACATGGGAACTCTCGTGTGTATTCGTTTAGATTAGTAGTAGTGAAGAATGGTGGGATCAAAACGGCGACAGCGGTTTCCGTACAAAATTTGCACTAGGGCCTTTCTAACCTCTTATTATATGTTCTGTGGTGACCACAAATAACGGAATTGTTCCGTTATCTGTGAGAGTGACTGACTTAAGTATCCCAAAATTATAATTAGTATTAGGTATCGGTATTTTATCCCGAAACATTAAGGAGTTCCCGTGGGAATTAAAAATATTTCACGCAGACGAAGGCGCGGGCATCAGTTAGTATTATATTTAAACGTAGCTCGGTGCAATGATTTCTTATTCATTTTTCTAATCAACAAGAGCGACGCGACGCCACGTGACGCGATACGTCCCTTTCTTCTATGCCGTTCAGGACTGCTAGTTGACCGAGCCATAGTCGGAAAATTAGAAAATATTTTGGAAAAATAGATAAATACTGATGATCAATCAAAGTGCGTAGTATCAAAGTAGACAGGCAGGTCCTGGGTTCGATTTCTGACAGGATAAGTAGGCCCACCCACTGGCAAAGAGCCGTAGGTAAGCGATTTTGTATTCCGATACTATGCGGATTGCTGCATAGAAAGTTAGAAGCCAATATATTATGGTATGGCTTAAATATAAACACCATATCCCTTCCAGACTAGCCTGGGCCCCAATCATGTAAGAATTGTTCATCAAACGTTAAAGATTTTTGTCAAAGTAAAATAAACCATAACTGCATTGAATTAGAGCTCAATTTCGTCTGCCCATTCTTATACGTTTAGGTATGTACGATACCCTAAACGTATAAGAATGGGCAGACGAAATTGAGCTCTAATTCAATGCTGTCATTGTTTATTTTACTTTGACGAAAATCTTTAACATTTGATGGACAATTCTTACGTAATCGGGGGGCTGATTCC
Source organism: Erebia ligea (assembly GCA_917051295.2). Classification (NCBI taxonomy): domain Eukaryota; kingdom Metazoa; phylum Arthropoda; class Insecta; order Lepidoptera; family Nymphalidae; genus Erebia; species Erebia ligea. The sequence goes on from OU785228.1 coordinate 18,242,417, forward strand.
ATTATAGACTGCATAATCACTTACCACCAGGTGAGATCCAGGGGTGAATAATTAAAAAAAATATATTTACCCAACATAAAGCGAATATGAACACAAGAGCTCGTGCCACCGCCATGTTCGTAATTAGTAGAATATCGTGTGATTATATGAATTATTGTATTTAGATCAATGCCCAATTTATCAAATTAGTGACGTTATTTATTAGGTTCGATTACGGAGTCAAACTTACTGGAGTCGAGTCGCAGTTACCGAATGATAGAGCTGATAGAGATGCAATGCCGGCTGAGAAGCGAGGGCCCAAAGCGAGTTTGCGCAGGTGCATTCAATTTAAGCCTCTCTGATTGACTGATACACAAAATATCTTTTTATGGCACCGCTTGTGCGTTTTCAGCCTCCAAAAATCTATACTTATTAATATTATAAATGCGAAAGTGTGTCTCTGTCTGTCTGTCTGCTGCGTTTTCGGGGCCCACCTGTTTTTGATGAAATTTGTCCTTTTTCGCCGGAACTTTTTATCCCGGAAAAAACTTTTTATACTGGAAAATTAAGGAGTTCCTGCGGGAATTTAAAAAACTTAGTCCACGCGGACTAAGTAAGGCGGTAGATTTATAAATCCAACTTATTTTATTTATAAATTATAAAAGTAACTAGCAAAAACCTCGTTATTAAAATAGCAACTGAAATCGGATTGTAAAATGGGAAAGGAAAATTAAAATTTACAAGATGGTAGCGGGCTAACCTAGCAGGTATTATTCGGTTTCTACGCGGTATAATATCAGAATGCTCACTGAATCACTTAGCGACATGGATTTGCCGGCAGGGTGGTAACTAGCCACGCCGAAACCTCCCAACAGACCAGACAAGAGACAATTTAGAAATTTTCAGATTTCCTCTGCTGGCTATCGAACGCGGGACCTCACACTAATAAGACCAAAGATGCTCACCACTGGCCAGGGAGGTCATTAAATTTTGTCTTGTTTACTATTAGATGGGCCATGGTAATATATCTAGTCGGGAAACTACTGAAGTTGAGTCGGAAAAGTTGTAACATCCCTATTAGCATTAATTGCTAATCAAATCAGATTACTTGATTGATAATATTTTATCGAATGATTTGAAGCGTGAATTTAGTTTGTCTTTCCATATCTGCCAAATATCTAATTAAATTCAAATTAGGCTGCCCATAATCTAATAAAATTACGAGGTTTAGAACGTTTTTGCTCAACATTTCAGGGGCCTTCGCCATCGCTTACACCAGTATTATTTTAATATTGCTGGCGCTCTTGTTTCAGAATTTAATCCTTATTTTAGAGTCGTCAAGGTACGTCATATAAAACTGCATTTTACAATAATACAGCTATTTTGTTTTTTTTTTTAAGGCATATAGAACCTTGTGATAGAACCCAGTATAAAATAAGTCAATACAAAAACAGTACGTATATAAAACATTCAAACTTACAGCTAATTGAAACGGTTAAAAAACTCATTTCAGATGTCACACGTCAAAAGACACATAGGTACATAAAAACATTGAAACTTACGGCTAACTGAAATGGTTACAAAACTCATTTCAGATGTCGCAGGTCACAGGTACTTTCTACTTTCTGTTCTTCTCATAGCTATGGTAGTATGCTCCCTGAAACGAACTGCTAAGGTTTGGAACGCCCTACGGCGCGGCGTCCATGTTTCCTGCGTATTTATCAAGTACCTTCAAGACAAGAGTAAATATAGGCATCTTCTAGGCAAGCGCGCTCCAACCTAGACCTCATCATTGCATAAGCGTCATTGTCGTCAAGCGCTAGCCTAGGCGCTAGCCAAAAAAAAAAAACTCCAAAATAGCTTAGAAGGCGGAAAATTGTAACGTCTGTCCAACCGAATTTCGCCCACGGCGGACATTCTCCACAGAGAGTAGGCAGTCATCTGCGCGGGAGATAGGTAGGTACTATAGCTCACAAGTGTGTGCGATAACTGGTGCATTCTCCATTCCCTTGGTCCTCGTAGTCTGATGGGACGGAATACCCGACACGGCTATTTACCACTCTACTGATAAAGACGTGCCGCCAAGCGATTTAGAGTTCCGGTATGATGCCATGTAGAAACCGATTAGGGGTATGGGTTAAATAAAACTACATAGCCCTAACAGGTTAGCCCACTCCCATCTTAAGACTACATCATCACTTATCACCCGGTGAGATCGCAATCAAGGGATAACTTTGTATAGTGTAATAAAAAAGGTCAATGTTAGTTTTATAATGTAAGGTAGATGTTCTTTGTCCCAATTTTTCAGCTAATAAATAGCCACTTCAATGAAATTCTCAAGGGTTTGAGTGGCCCTTGAGATTTAATTCTAGATTTAAGGACCCATTAGATCTAAGAAAACGGTTGCCGGGGCGGGTAAGATTGGCCTTCTTAGGAAAATTTTGAGCATCGTCCGTTGTAAGAAAAAAAAAATGAACAACTAGGTGATGTCCGCGACTTCGTCGACAGGTATCAGTAGTGAACGACAAAATATCAGTTGGTTAAGCCGGTTAAGCACGGTTGACCTCAGTCGGTAATTGAATAGAAGACCGACTTTGGAAGTCCAGATTTGGCCTTTATTTTCTCAGATCCTCCGTCCTCGGACAGCATGTTGAGCCTTCGAACCCGGGGATTATTACATTTGATAATAATAGTGAAACCTTTGACGACCTCAGGGCGCAGACCCGTGGCGCAGTGTTGAGCGCTGTTGCCTTAACGTGTGGAGGTCCCGGGTTCGATCCCCGGCGGGGTTTGGAAATTTATAATTTCTGAATTTTCCCAGGGTCTGGCCTGGTGGGAGGCTACGGTCGTGGCTGGTTACCACCCTACCGGCAAAGACGTGCCGCCAAGCGATTTAACGTTCCGGTACGATGCCGTGTAGAAACATAACTGCCTTGCCCCTAACAGGTTAGCCCGCTGCCATCTTAGACTGCATCATCACTTACCATCAGGTGAGATCGCAGTCAAGGGCTAACTTGTAGTGGATAAAAAAAGAAAAAAACCTAACCTAAATACCATAACCTAAATCTACGCGGTAGATTCACTCGACGATTCAAAAGCACTTGTAAAAGTTTATTTGAATATAAAAAAGATTGAAGTTAGATTTATCGCCAGAAAAACCTTACTATTTTGTGATGAATGGAACGACCTTCAGCAATGAGTAATATGATGAAAGGATAATCTTCAAAGTCCTACCCTAACCTAAACCCGGCACTCTTAGTAGTATGTTGAAGGACCTGGCACCCCACCACGTTACTATCCCAAGAAAACAAACCCCAACAATATTTTGATGAATGGAAAAGAGGTTGTCCCTCAGCAATGAGGAATACGATGAGAGCTAAGCACAATTGTATCAAGCGTTACAAAGGGAGGTATAAATAGGACCGCGTAGCTGTCACAGTCGCCGTATTGCAGTGGTCGGGGACCGCGCATGCGTGAAAGGGTTGTCAGGGGAAAATAATCTATTTCCTTTCCCCGGGAAATTAAACGACTAGGTATGCAAAGTTCATGAGTTTTAACGTTTAACCAGCAATATATCTATATGAATAAAAAAGGTTTTGGCCATAGTCCACTACCATAGTACGGATTGGCAGACACACACCTAAGTATATGAACTAGTGGTTCGCCCCGAACTGAGACCTCGCGGTATCACAGGGCACCATCTATTGGCTATATTATCACTGTGAAGTTCTGTTAAAAATATCATCATCATTAAAAATTAAATAATTTCGTTTCCTTATAATATTTATCTAATTTTAGTATTTGTTGTTCAAGTACAGGATATAAGTAATTCAAATAATTGATCAAGTTTCAGGCTCAGCCTTTCAGAAAATTGAGAGTTCTGAAGTCAACTATGGACGTTAGAAAGTCTCCACTATGAAAGCCGTCAATTTTAGGGAAAAAAAAATATTTTTGGACTCCATTCCTAATTATCTTTAACTAAAATGATATACCGCAACTCTATGTAACGCTATAAAAAATATTTTACTTCGCATTCGCTTCTATGAGAGCCCCCCTGAAATAAAGATTTTTATAACTTTTTAAGCCATATTTGGCTGGAGGCCATAGGTTTACATATTATATTTAAATTTGAAGTAATTAAGTTCAGTAATTCAGAAGTTATAAGGCTCTGACAGACGGACGGACAGACGGACGGACAGTGCCAATTCACTCAAGTAGACTCAGAGACCTTCGCTTCGCTCGGTCAATTATGAACATAAACATTTCTCCGGCATGTAGGTTTCCTCACGATGTTTTCTTAGCGATATAGCAATTGCTGAAAACATGGCTCAAGAAAGAAGTCGGTGCCCTCTAGTATAGAACCTCCTACCATCTGTACCTACAGTAGGTCGAACACCTAATCCAAAAGGCTATCACTAGTGGCTAGAAGCATATATACACGGATTTCACTAGTAAATAAAGCTCAATTAAGCTCAAAATAGACCTACGTACTAGTGACCAGGACTTCATACCTACCCTGGCTTTAAACTCAATGCATGCCATTGGGCCTATCGTCCCTTGTATACTGCAGTCGTTGCCTAAATCAGTGCAAATTATGAATACTAGCAACACTGTTGTTCAGATTGGCGCGCGCGCGAAAGACTCCCCCAAAGCCCGTGATGGCGGACGTTCGCGAAGCGCGCCTTGCAATCTAACTCCCCTTTATAACGCGATCTTGTGAAACAAGTGCAGTGGCAATAATGTTATAGTGTAGTGTGACGTATAGGTCGATACGTTTCTCGTGTGCCAGTGTGATAACGCCGTGTTGTATGAGTGATCCTAATGGCGTGTTGGGAAGTGCGCGGGACGAAGGACGCCACTCGCCGGCCAGCACCGAACAGCTAACGTTAGTATTTTACAACAAAAAAGAAAAATCCAGTTTAATAATGAGGTTCTAAAATGCTAGGACCCGGAGCCGTAAAAAAATTAGCGGTTTCCGCGATCGATGAATGAAAAAAAGAACAATTTTTCACACAGCTCATAAGCTCTAGACGTTATTAGGCATTTAATAAAAAAAATACCAATGCTAGGTCCGAAAGAGCTAGAACCCAATTCACTACAAAAAGCTTAGCTGCAAGCTTTTGGTACTTAGTACTACTAAAATCGAATGGATGAAAAAAAGCATGGTTTGAATTCTATCGAGTATCGGCCTTATCTTAAAAAAAGCCTTAGCCTTAGATACAATTTTCATTCAATCATCATTATGTCCGTATGACCTCTACGTTTTAAGAAATCGATGAATGAAAAGTAAGACTTCTATAGCGAACGCAATTTGTAAGGTTGAATTGACTGACCGTAAGTCTTAGGTAGGTAACGTTAGTTTTTCATCCTGAAAAGGAATGAAGATTAAACAGCTTACAGGTACTTATATCTAACTAGTTAATGCCCGCGACTTCGTCCGCGTGAATTGAGGTTTTTTGGTTTCCGCGGGAACTTTAATTTTCCGGGATAAAAATAAAAAAGCCTATGTGTTATTCGAGACTATAATTATTTATCTCGTGCCAAATTTCATCAAGATCCGTTCAACCGTTGGGGCGTGATTGAGTAACAAACATCCATCTATACATCCATCCAAACTTTCGCATTTATGATATTAGTATAGATATTGATAGCAAAGCTCTAAAATCTTCCTACCTGCCTCACCATTTTACTACTTATTGTATCTCAAGCCCGAAGGCATTGTCAAGGACTATAATATTATGTATCCGCACGCAGTAGTCATTCCGCGGACACGTACGATTCGATTTGCTGCCTTGTTTCTAATTCGAACCGTTAGGATAATAAGGAATGCTCTCCCGGCTTGACAAGAAAAGAGTGAATCTATAGGCATCATAATATATTCGCATCAACACTTGCCAGGAAACTTGATTGCAGCCGCTTGGCTGACTACAAGCTTGGTAGCCTACAAATTAAAATAAAAGCATGAAATAAATCATACTACGAGTATCATACTTAATGCGAAAGTGTGTTTGTTTGTTGGTTTGTCCTTCAATCACGCCGCAATGGAGCAACGGATCGACGTGATTTTTGGTATGGGTATAGTTGAGGACCTGGAGAGTGACATATACTACTTTTTATCCCGGAAAATTAAGGAGTTCCCGAGGAAATCAAAAAAACTTTAAACACGCGGACGGAGTCGCGGGTATCAGCTAGTGAATAATATAAAGGTTCGCAAAGCCCGAATTAATGAGAGTGGGCGTAAATAGAAAAACAAGAAGTACCTACTTTAAAAGTTAAGAAGTTTTTTTGCTTGCTCTTATCTGTAGGAAATAGGAACATGGCATTCCTATTTCGTCTATTCGTTTTCTTCAGAAAGGTTACACTGTCAGGTTACCTACATCTCAATGTTAATTTCATGAAGATCTGGTGAACATGGAAATGGCGGGCGTAACTCCCCAACGGGTAAAAGCAAATCAATCGTGTTCAGTGTAATAGCTTAGTAAAAAAGTAGATTTGTAACGTTTTGGTAGACGACCCCACCCGTGCGAAGACGGGTAGTCTAAATATATAAAAGGAAAAAGTGACTGACTGACTGATCTATCAACGCACAGCTCAAACCACTGGACTGGACGGATGGAGCCGAAAGGCATACCTACAGATAACTTTAATGACGTAGGCATCCACAAAGAAAGGATTTTTTGAAAATTCATCCCCTAAGGGGGTAGGATAGGGCTTTGAAAATTGTATGAAAATCTAACCTAACGTGAGCGAAACCGCGGGGAAAAACTAGTCTAAAATAAATTGCGAAAACGAATATCAGCTTATCTTACTAATAAGTTCTTATTAATGTGAAAGTTTGGATGATTGCAAGTTTGTATGTTCGTAAGTTTACGTGTTTGTTACTTAACGATTTAACCGATTTGGCTGAAATTTGGAATGGAGATAGCTTATACTGTAAATTGACACTTAGGCTACATTTTAACCCGGAAAATTAAAGAGTTCTCGTTATAATCTAAAAACCTTGATCCACGCGAACAAAGACGCGCGCATCATCTAGTATTGAATATATTGCGTAGGCACAAATCCATTGGATCGTAATGAAGAAGCCCTGCCATTCCTTTATCCAATTAAACAAATACCAGCCGTCAATTAAACGTTTGTACGGCATCAGGCACTTCTTTGTAATCCATACTGACATACTAATATTATAAATGCGAAAGTGTGTCTGTCTGTCTGTCTGCTACGCTTTCACGGCCCCTGTTTTCAACCGATTTCGATGAAATTTGACCAATTGGGTATTTGACTAATATTCAAATAAATTATTTTTTAGTGATTATTCAATAGAGGTTCTCCCAAAAGTCATAATATCCACGTCCCCTGATAGTTTTACGTTGAATAACCATTTTAAACAATCGATTAAAGTAAAAAAGTGCGTCGAACTTTAATGACGTCACATTTCAGAATTTCATATTTAAATCCCATACCTAGGACGCGTTTTGACGTTTGAAAAAAAGTTGCTGATTTGACTATTTGTCAAATACCCAATTCACATGTGGCATAGTCCACCACGCTGGGGACTATGACAATGGGTTGTCATAGACGGGCCCTGTCAAACAAAGAATGTGGACCTATTTTACCAACGTCATCTAGTTTGAAAAGAGGGACAGCGCTATGGCGGGGACCAGTATGCTAGCATGCACACTACGAGTTAAATTATGTCTACCCGTTATCTCTCTCTGTCTACCGAAGCTAACATGGTTACTTGTCTCGTTACGTCAAAAGTAGAGATAAAAGTAATATTTCTTATCTGTGGTATTTTTCTCTACGAACCTTTACATGTCGACTATTTTTTTCTTGTAATATACCGCATTTTGTGCATGTTAGGGTAAATGAAAAATTTGCCGGCAACGACAACATCTCTCTCTCTCGTCGCGAGACAATCTCGTTGTGCGCATGCTCACTGGACAGGGTTGTATAGGTGAGGAGCGCGCTCTACAAGTGGGACGCCCAATTTTTTTCTATGAAAGGGCCCATACATATACCTATATATCGATGCATTTAAGTGATTATAAAACTGACAGCGAAAATTATGCAATTTGAAATCTGCGATTTTATCTTACTTAATTTTTTTTGTGTTAGGTACCTACATATCTTCAATTTATATGCAATAATCAAATAATCGCATTCAAAATACAACGGAAAATCTGTAGACACTTTGGCTACGAAACCATGACGCTATAGACACGTGAAAGTTTGGATGTTTGTATGTTTGTAAACTTTTGTAAACGTATTGCAAGCCACTACTTTATGCCACATTAACTGAACCGATTTGGCTGAAATTTGGAGTGGAGATAGCTTACCTGAATTAACACAAGCAAAATTTTATACCGGTTTTTTTTTAATCCACTACAAGTTAGCCCTTGACTGCGATCTCACCTGATGGTAAGTGATGATGCAGTCTAAGATGGTAGCGGGCTAACCTGTTAGGGGCATGGCAGTTATATTAAACCCATACCTCTATATAAATTGAAGAGTTCTCGCGGGAATCAAAAACCTTTACCCATGCGGACGAAATCGCGGCCATTATCTAGTAGTGTGAGTCTTACAACCCTTCAAGAGAACAACAAATACTCAATTCAATCCACCAAGTTAAGTCCATCTTAAAGCTGTCTCAACTTAAATCCCTTTGGCAAAGAACTTCAACCCTTGGTAAATACGTATCAAGTATAACAAGTTTATTTCTTTGTATTTCACAATGGAATGTCTTATTGTTCGAATAATAGGGTCGCCACAGCTGAACTTTGTAGTTCATAATATGCTCAAGGATATCTAGGCGTTATGTACTCGACATTCTAAAAGGTATATACCTACATATATACGAAATTCCTTTGTTGGATTATATTGCGCCCTATTTGAGATCAATTTCATCCAATTTCCAATAAGGTTCATATTCATAGGTACTTATAGGTTGGATATTGGACATAATTGGGCTTACCCTCCCATCCATATGAGCTGACGCTTATTTAGCCCAATGGCTTAGCCTTGTTATCCAGCGAGGCAATAGCGCCAGTGTATTGGGCACCATACCCATTAATGATCATTTGAACGATGTTTATCTATATCTATATATATAAAATTCAAAGTCCTGACTGACTGACTGACTGACTGACTGACTGACTGACTTATATATCAACGCACAGCCTAAACCGCTGGAGATAGAAACTTGAAATTTTGACAGTAGGTTCCTTTTGTAACGTAGGCGCTCCCTAAGGAAGGATTTTTCAAAATTCCACCCCTAAGGGGGTGAAATAGGGGGTGAAAGTTTGTATGAAAGTCCGTCATTTCTCAAGTTATAACCATGAAAGTTGGTATTTGGGCTTCTGCAGGTTTAAAATAAAGAAATACGTGTTTCACAGTTTTTGAAAATTTTATCTCCAAGGATGTTAAATAGAGATTTGTCCTTCAATCACGCCCCAACAGAGCAACGGATCAACGTGATTTTTTGCATGGGTATAGTTGAGGACCTGGAGAGTGATATATATAGGATTTATCCCGGAAAATTAAGGAGTGCCTGTGGGAATTTAAAAAAACTTATGCCACGCGAACGAAGTCGCGAGCATCCTCTAGTTTGTGTATATTTTTATATGTGTATAGAGACACCAGACTCTAACAAAAATTAGCACATGAAAGTTTAATACTACGCAAACGGATCCCTGACTCCCAAATCCCAATAAAAAATGGTTTCCTACGCCCACAATATTTTTGAACGACCCATCCAACGATACCCCACACCATCCATGGTGATGGATGAGAAAAAATCATCCCTAAAAAAATTATTTCTCAAAATTGTATTAATTTGTCGCCGTGATAAATACCCATGCCAAAAATCTTTCTAGTAGGTACTAAGGGCTTTCATAAGCCGCGGACAGACAGATGGACGGGCATGGTGAAATTAGGTATAAGGGTTCCTTGTTGGCATCGAACATACAACCTAGTTGGCTATACGGAACCCTAACAAAGTGCGTCGAATTTTGATGACGTCAAAGTCAGTATTTCATATTCGACTAGTAGCAGGCTTGGTCATAGCAGGTATACTAGCCATACTACTTAACATTATAAATGCGAAAGTGTTTCTATCTGTCAGTCTGTCTGTCTACTGTGCATTAACGGCCCGGTCCATCTTTTCAACCGATTTTGATGAAATTTAGTACAGAGATAGGTTGCATCCCGGGCAAGGACGGACTTAGACTAGGTAGGTAAAATACCGGAAAATTAAGGAATTACGCGGGAATAAAAAAATACGTACCTTAACTCACGCGGAAGAAGTCACGGGCATCATCTAGTCTATCATATCTACTGATATTATAAATGCGAAAGTGTGTTTGTTTGTTTGTTTGTTGGTTTGTTTGAACGGATTGACGTGATTCTTGGTATGGGTATAGTTGAGGACCTGGAGAGTGACATAGAATACTTTTTATCCCGGAAAATTAAGGATTTCCCGCGGGAATAAAAAAACTTAAACCACGCGGACGAAGTAGCGGGCATCAGCTAGTTGTGTATTAAGTATTCTGTGCTAGCAGGCAAATACCCAATTTGCAATTGCTATGACGTCGTAGATAAGTTAATCAGAACCTCACACAAGTACGTCGCAACTAGCAGTTCCATTGTATTGATTGAAGCGTCAAATCCGCACCCAATACATCGCTTTACAATGAAGCAATTCAGTACATTGCCAATACGTATTGTAAAGTCGGCTTCTAGGAAAATCTAGATGTGTTTTATTGACTAGTACCTAACTACGTACCTATGACTTCACCCTCTATGAAACTAAGTACTTCTTTATTCCGTGCCTTTTCTTTGTTAAAATTCTTCCTCTATGGTTCAGATAGTCAGTTTTTTTAATATATAAAGGTATGTGTATAAACCTGTGGTATAAACAGACGCGACAGACAGAAATAACGATTTAATATTCGTAATAAACGATTTAATCGCGTGTTTAATTAGACGCGAAAAAACATGACGATAATATCTATTTTGATAATTTTCCAAAACAAAAGATATTAATGAAGACGTGGTTACAACTTACAAGCAACTAAAAAAAACTAAAATAGACAAATTTATTAACCAAACAAAAATAGCCATTACAATTGAAATGTATCAAGAAAAACCTTTGAGAAAGCTTTTAAATTGATGTATGTTGATAATACACGATCGTTTCTGTAAACACGAAAACCGAGCAATCCATAAAGTTATATTTACAAAGCTTGATTAGCAGGGTCCATACCAAGCGAGGAAACTTCGCGAGGCTTCTTTCGTGGGGTCAATATCAATTAGTTGAATTTTGACCTAAAATCGAAAATTTAATTGGAAATTCAATTGAAAAATTTTACAGGAGGGGCAAACCTGTGAATTTAATTTTTAAATTATGAGGTGTCGTTGCATAGAGAAAATATATTTTTTTATTTTCAAAAATACAGATATGATGTCGTCAAAGTTGTCAGTTTTTGTCTGTTTTCCGAACCGGTGGTAGAGTCCTGGCTTATCATAATTATTGGCACAAGTAAATTAATTAATAAGACCATATTCAAATGCTGTAAATTAATTAATTAGACCATTTTTGTCATGGGTTTAAGTGGGGTCTAACCAACACAAACAAACCTTTTTTTGGTTCGTACTAGCTGATAACTAAGAGTTAAAAAAGCGTTACTTTACCGTCAAATATGTCAAATATAGAGTTGAAGAAAACGTCATGTTTTTTTTTAAATGACAACGTTGCTCAATAATCGACTGTTACATTCACAAAGTCAGTCGATTAATAAATCGATTAGTAAATGCGTTATTGTCCGATCGAGGCAAGTTCACACTAGTTGCGCTGGACCGCTATGCCTCACTCCGCTATGCCCCTAAGTGTGGAGCCAGCTAAATACAATAACCGGGCAACCTATAAAGTATTAGAACAGGCATTTTGCATAGCTGTGTATGACTGATGAATTTTGTTTCCGAAGAATCATTGAAATTCCAAAGATTCATCATCGCTTCAAACCACCGCCAGCTCACTTTTGAGCACGGGTATCCTCCACTCTCAGCATGAGAAGGGTTTGGCCATAGTCCAACACGCTGGCCGAATGTAGATTGGCAGACTTTATCCACCTTTGAAAACATTACAAAGAACTCTCGGGTATGCAGGTTTCCTCACGATGTTTTCCTTCACCGTTTGAAGTAAGTAATTTCTACGCATCTCTCTCTGCGTCGTATTCCTCATTACTGACGGTCGTGACCCCTTTCCATTAATCAACTAATGGTAGGAGTTTTCTTGTGATAATAATGCGGTGGGTTCCCACGTCCTTCCGCATACGACTCGACTAAGCGTTAACTTAGGTTTTTGTAACGATTATTATCAGATATTAGTGATAATAACCGGGACCGACCGCTTAACGTGCTCTCCGAGGCACGGAGGAATCGAAAAGGCCAGATTTGAAACTCCGAATTCGGTCACCCATCCAGTTACCGCCTTGGGTCAATCGTAATCGACTGATATGCGTTGTCACAACTGTGCCACTCGTCCCTCAAAACGCATATTAACTCCTAAAGTTAAAAGTGCGTGCTAGGGGACCGAACTACCGCGCGTCCATACGAATAGGAAGTAGGAACCCCCGCGTCTACACTACTAGGCTATATTATTACAGCTTTTTTATCTAATTCTCATATAAAAAACTCTATAATATGATGCCCGCGACTTCGTCCGTGTGTAATAAGTTTTTTTTATTCCCGCGGGAACTTTTCAATTTTCCGGGATAAAAAGTCTATGTCCTTCCCGGAGACGCAACCTATCTTTATACCAAACTAGCTGATACCCGCGACTTCGTCCGCGTGGTTTAAGTTTTGATTGCCGCGGGAACTCCTTAATTTCCGGGATAAAAAGTAGCCTATGTCACTCTCCAGATCCTCAACTATACTCATGCCAAAAATCACGTCGATCCGTTGCGGATTGCGGCGTGATTGAAGGACAAACCAATAAACCGACAAACAAACACACTTTCGCATTTATAATATTAGTATGATTTCATCAAAACGAGTTGAAAAGATGTGCCGGAAAAGCGTAGCTGACAGACAGACGTGTAACGGTAAACCTTTCTTTCTTTTCTTTCTTTGTTTGTTTATTGGTGGTTAAAGTTATTGACTTTTGTCACATCCAAGCCTGGCAGGGCGCCAAGCGCTGACGGGTTGTGACGTCATGATACTGTTACGTATTACATTGGTCTTCTATGTACCTACGTCTAAAATTCTACATCAATGACCTACGTACCCATTTATTAAGTACTAGATGATGCCCGCGACATCGTCCACGTGGATTAAGGTTTTTTTGATTCCCGCGGGAACTCATTTCTAATTTTTCGGGATATAACCTACCTCTATACCAAATTGCAAAGTGAAATAGCATGTATGAACTCCCTAAACAGTACGTTTTAACCTGTCAAATGATTACGATTCCCTGATTTCTTTATACCACTACCATGCGATGGCGACTCCAGACGGGGTTTTTTTTTCCAGTCATTTCCTGCTACTATTCATTATGTAGCAACCTTTTTTGCTTTGTATTTTGCTTTTTACACGTAATAATATCACAACTTGCCGGTCCATATTTTTTTTTTCTTACATTCTATGTTCCTATCCATTCTGTGCTTGCAGTCAAGCCTTTCGCTTGAGAATCTTGGGCATTCTACGAGTATGTGCTCTACTGTTTCTCCAGACGGGTTGCAATCCATCGTATTGGTATATTTATTGCATTAAATTCGCCTGGTTATTTGGCAAATAGCAAACGATTTACTTATATAACATCACTTGGCATTATTGTAGTGGCAACGAATTGGGCTATCTATGAAATGATCCATTAGTATGTGTATAAGTAATGTCTGTTCTAGAATGAGTAAGAATAGAAACCCTAATAATACTTTTTTTTTTTTTTTTTTTTTTTTTTTTCGTTTTCTATTCGGTTTCTACACGGCATCGTACGTACGATGCCGTGTAGAAACCGAATAGGGGTATGGGTTTAAAATAACTGCCATGCCCCTAACAGGTTAGCCCGCTACCATCTTAGACTGCATCATAACTTACCATCAGGTGAGATCGCAGTCAAAGGCTAACTTGTAGTGGATAAAAAAAAAATTGGCAGTCATAGGAACTGCCGATAGAAGTGAAAACTAAATAAAACAAAATAAAAAACATATAAACCTTAAGGCGCCAGCGGAGGGCTAATTGCTCATACAAACGTAATACCAAAATAATTAGTAATTCGAGCATATTTCCTCCATATTATGCGATTATTAAGATTGAACTTGTATTTATCTAGGTCCCTGGATAATTATTTTTCCAAAATACTTTCCCAAAATTAAATGTAAGCACATTGCGTTTTGCATGTTTTTGCGACATAAACGACATGTTTTCTCCTTATTTGTTTCATATTAAAACCAACGATATCTCACGTACTAATTGATCAGGAACATAGCCTATATTGTCAAGTTACAGAATAACAACACGAAGTTAAAAACACAACAATTTTTCATTCATCATTTTTGGTATTCGCGGAACAAGACTAAATGTATAACAAATTCTGTACGCTCATATTGCTATCGCGCTTGCACGCGATCATGTGTCTTCAGCCAAATAGGGATAGCAATTATACCGGCAAATTTATATTTGCGGTTCGAGTAGAAGTTGCGAGCGGCGGTCGCCGGTCCCTTAATACTAATAATTATTAAAGTTTAATTTCGAATGTAGTAAGTATATTTATATTTGAGACCTTTTGTCTTCGTAACAACGCGAGCATGTCGATGTCGCGACGAATCCACAATTTTACCCCCTGCCAAAAAGTGCTCAACGCGGCTAAAGAAGTTTTCAATTCAAAAATCTCATATTGTATGTAATATTCGTAGGCCTGCAGGAGTCGTAAACCGCCGACAGTGGGTTAGCGTGGCCGCCTGCCAATTGTTTGTTCAGCCCAGTTTGCCGACGCCGCTACGTCTGGCCTTTTAAGGTCAAACTGTGAAGCCTTCTAGCTGCGAGATAGTTTTCGCTGCACTTATCGACAACTTCTCACTCGACTTATCCCGATCCCTTGGGAATATCGGGATCAATAGTAGCGTATGTGACGAAACTAGTGACAAGACTAGCAAGGACAACCGCTTGAGTTAGTGCATAGTGATAAGTGATAGTGTACCTAGGGCTAAAGGAACACGTGAACAAAGTGTCTTTTTAACCGACTTCAAAAAAAGGAGGAGGTTCTCAATTCGACTGTATGTTTTTTTTTTTTGTATGTTTGTTACGCGATTTCTCCGCCAATTATGAACCGATTTTGATAATTCTTTTTTTGTTTCGTAGGTCATACTTCAGAGGTGGTCCCATTTTAATTTGGTGAAGATCTGATGAATATCTCCGGAGATGCAGAACGGAACTCCTCAATGGATAAGAGTAAATTCCTCGCGATCAGTGTGATAGTTTTGTAAACAGTATGTTTTAACCATGCATAGCATATCTCGTTCTGGTTACATCCTGTATTTTAAAACAGTGGGGCCACTAAAAATTGGGAAATAAAAAATTTTCAAAAAAAAAATAAAAACCGACTTCAAAAACCACAAACACTAAAAAGTAAAAAATAATTTAATTTATTATGTATACAAGAGTTAATGTAGTTCTATAATAACATTTTTTGGAGTCGGTGCCAATGTGGAGTCACGTCAACAATAATGAAGAGTAGGTAGACGGTTCATGCGGCTAATTGGTACCGATTCCAAAAAATGTTATTATAGAACTACATTAACTCTTGTATACATAATAAATTTAATTATTTTTTACTTTTTAGTGTTTGTGGTTTTTGAAGTCGGTTTTTTTTTTTTTGAAAATTTTTTATGTCAAGGAAGGATGCGACAATGGACAATTTCTTAGTAAGATAAATTTTAGTTAAAGTTTAACTCATTAGCTAATAATAAGTTAGTCTAGAATATCGCAGTTATATGAGTAGGTACCTTGCATGTACTCGCTGTGTTATTCCAATGTGTATAGTCATTTACTACTAAATTTTATCAAAATCTGTTCAGTAGTTTTTGCGTGAAAGGGTACCAAACATCCTTACAAACTTTGGCATTTATAAGATTTGATTTTTAAGAATGCATATAATATATTATTTTTATTAAGGTTTTTTGATACTCGTGGGAACTTTTTTTTAATTTTCCGGTTATGTTCAGGTTATAAGCTGTCTCCATTCAAATCGCTTTGGTCATTGTGGCGCGAAAGAGCCAACATCCAAACAATTCTTTTATCACAAATCCTTAAATGTGACATTGAATAGGCAATAATTATTATATCATTCTCTCTCCGTCGTATTCCTCATTACTGAGGGTCGTGACCCCTTTCCATTAATCACATAATGGTAGGAGTTTTCTTGGGAAATTAATGCGGTGGGATCCCACGTCGTCCTTCCGCATAATTCTCGTAATTCGTAGAGGTATATATTTTGATAGATTTTCAAGAATATTCGTACAAAATTTGAACCATCAATATTGCTTTAATAATATAGAAAGGGAGGTTATGGTCGATCCGTTACGAGGAAATATATTGGCCTGCAAAAGTTCGCTATTGATTTAGTCGCTGGAAGTAATCAGGCGTAGGTGTGGTGATATTTGATAAATGGCTTTTATATGATATCGGCACGTAAGTATCTAGAGATACTTTGTTTCTTTTAAATCGTGTTATTACAATTTTTTACTCGACTACGACAATGCTATGTTTACCCGACTATGTTTGTATTTATGTATGTTCCATCGTAGCGCCTAAGCTACTGAGCCGATTTTGATAAATCGAATCGTTATTATGGTCCGGTTAACTTAAGCTATATCTTACACGAACAAAATTGATAAGACGAATGTTACGTAAATTTTTAATAAGGGGATCTCCGAAAACTTTTCCGCGTAGTAGGGTTATATTTTCATAATACATACTTACTACTTGTTTGAATAAAACAGGCAAAGTACAGTCCCACAAACTTGTTTGACCCGGTTATCACATTTAAAATTGCTACTAAATATTCAAAATCATACTATTATTATAAATGCGAAAGTGTGTTTGTTTGTTGGTTTGTTGGTTTGTCTTTCAATCCCGCCGCAACGGAGCAACGGATTGACGTGATTTTTGGCATTGGTCTACCCACCCCACCATGACCTATTGAGGACCTTTTTTTTTTTTAAAATGTATGGGCCAGCGCTTGGCTGCAATCAGACTTGCTTGAGTGCAGACCTAGAGAGTGACATAGGCTACTTTTTATCCCGGAAAATTAAGGACTTCCCGCGGGATTCAAAAAAACTTAAACCACGCGGACGAAGTCGCGGGCATCAGCTAGTAAAATAATAAAGTCATAGAAAGTTCCAATTTTGACCACCGGGCCAGATAACTTTTTGGGACTATAATCTTTGGCGCCCAACAAGGGACTTTTATTCTCTTTACGTGCACAAGTCTTACGTATAACACAAAAACAAAACATTTGGGCGAAAGTCAAAGGTTACTTAATCTCCAAATGTCGTGCCGGTGTAACTATTGGGATTTGGGAACAAATTACAGTATTCTCTAAGCAGAGGGTACAATCACAAAAAGATTTCCAATGGAATTTCTTTTGCGAAGGGATTTCTGCATCGCATCGGGTTGTCTGTGACAGGCATTGACTGCAAATGAAACATGTCTAAAGCAAAGAGCTTTCGATCCCCTGGAGATTATACCATTGTATTTAAAAAGTATAGGATAGCCTAGTGCTTAAAGCTTTGGCCTCCTAATCGGGAAGTCCTGAGTTCGAATCCTGGGCACCGAGCAGGCATAAGTACATTCCTTACTTTTTCGTGTTGTTGGACTCCCCGTAAGAACATGTTGTATGTAGTTACTTTCGCTATACTAATATTATAAATGCGAAAGTGTGTTTGTTGGTTTGTCCTTCAATCACGCCGCAACGGAGCAACGGATCGACGTAATTTTTGTTTTTGGTATGCGTATAGTTGAGGCCCTGGTTAAGGAGTTCCCGCGAGAATCAAATAAACCACGCGGACAAAGTCGCGGGCATCAGCTAGTTAAAAATAAATCATACTCGTGCTTCATTATGATATTATACTTTCATAGTTACCTACTATAATAATAAAAATGCGAAATTGTGTTTGTTTGTTGGTATATTGGTTTGTCTTTAGAGCAACGGATTGACGTAATTTTTTACATGGATATATTTGAGGAGGAGGAGAGTGACACAGGCTACTTTTTAACCCGGAAAATTAAAGAGTTCCCGCTGGATACAAACATCCTCAATCCACGCGCACGAAGGTGCGGGTCTAGCTAGCTAAATAAGTAATTCCTAATTGCGATAAAGCGAGCAATTCGAAGCAAATTACAAGGTTATGCAATGCCTACACCTTTCGTGTCTGCTGTGGAGACGTTCGTGCTTGGCCCAGCGTTACGAATTCATTGTAACTGAAGCGATGCCAATGGAACTGCGGGGGTATCGACCAACCGCATTACAAACCGCTTTATTTAAGCCTCTTATGGTAAGTTCTCCGGATCTCCCAGGAATATGATTTCAAATCAGATTTATATGAGAAGTCCCCCTCAATCATTCCACCCCATTCCCACCCAGACCAAAGAAAATTCAGAACATAATATAGAGTCCTAATATAGTAAATGACGATAATAAGCGATGACGTCGACATGTCGATGTCGACATTGTCGAGTCAACATCTCCTGAAGATGCTCCGGTTTCGGAGTGAAACGTACGTTGAGAGTGATTTGGAAGATTTGTGTGTTGTGGTGCGGTGCCGGTGCGAATTGCTGGGTGGTGGGTGTTCGCATGCTATTGGTGAAGGACACGCACTGTACCACATAGATTTGTCTGCTGTGGCGGATTATAGCGAATTAAACTTCTCGTTCATTCATTATCATGGACTTCCGCAAAGTAACGCCTGCTTCGATTCAATAAATAAATAGGTTTTTGACGACCTCTCCGGCGCAGTATTGAGCGCTGCTGTCTTGACGTGGGAGGTCCCAGGTTCGATCCCCGGCTGGATCAGTTCGGGAACTTATAATTTCTGAATTTTCTCTGGTCAGGCCTGGTGGGTGGCTTCGGCTGTGGCTAGTTACCACACTACCGGCAAAGACGTACCGCCAAGTGATTTAGCGTTCCGATACGATGCCGTGTAGAAACCGATCGAGGGTATGGGTTAAATATAACTGCCGTACCCCTAACAAGGTTAGCCCGATACCATCTTAGACTGCATCATCTGCACTAACTATCAGGTGAAATTGCAGTCGGGCTACCTTGTACTTAGTGGCGTAAAAAAACATACACAGGTATACATAGATCGCTAAAATCATAACCCTATTGAGTTTTGACTTTGCCGTGGTCGGGTAAAAGATGTCTCGCTCTAGATCGCTAAATTAGGTTTTGTTTGTTTAATCAAACCTTGCCTGGAAGAGATCGTCAATTCTGTAGCGGAAAAAGCCGCGAAACTGGGATGTTGCTACTTATCAAATCAGCAACTGTTTATCCTTGGCTACGATTACACTTGTGGTCGCTTACATGAGTACCTACTATACGAAATGTAAACAGTTTTACCATTCTATGTAAATCGCCTGAGAAGTATTTTTGGCCATAGCTCCGAGGATTTTGAGAGGATCGAGATGAGAATAGTACCAAGAGTTGAGGAATTTATCGAGACACGTGTGAGCGTTTGAATTTTGAAAACCGGCTGGTATTTTTTTTTGGAATTTTGAAAAATGTTAAAAAGTCGGGTTTTTTTCGGCTCCAGCGGCCATCGCACCTTCGACAGGCATGGCCTGTCCACTGCCACTTCAGCTTGCTAATGGTTTGGGCAAGAAATAAGTACAACTAAAATGGTAGGTACCTATGGTAGGTACACTTCTTGACTCTAGTTGAATCTATTTATCTGCCTACGTGCTAACCACGCGAGGCGTAGACAATTGGTCTCAAATTACCCGTGTACTTAGATGTACTGACAATATCATTCTTATCAGGTTTACGGTTACGACTAGCTTGACGCCCCACCCTTGCCTGTATCATTAACCGAACACCATTTCGCTTTATTACTATTAAGTACTAACCACAGAATACAAAATAGCTATAGAAGCGATCGAACAAGCGGAGGTTAGGATTTCAGTCGTCTTCAGGAGGCCCTTTCTGCTAACTCAATCTTTCCTTTTTATGATATAAATACTTTTTCATTTAATGTTCGTCGTTGACTGCCTCGTTGGTCTAGCGGTTAGCACGAGGTCCTGGGTTCAATTCCCGGTCGGGCATAAAAATTGTTAGGTATTTGGTTTTTCAGTTAAGAAATTCTCAGTGACAGCCCGGAGTTGGAGAGTACGTTAAGCCGTCAGTCCCGGTTATTACCTATCACTTACATGATAATAGTCGTTAAAGCCTGTCAACCCGCATTGGAGCAGCATGTGCGGTGGGTCTAAGGCTAATTCCCTCTCTCCTATGAGAGTCAAGGCCTGTGCCCAGCAGTGGGATGTTAATGGGCTGTAGTGGTCCGTCGTCGAATGAAAACCTAAGAATTTTAGCAGGAGGTTTACTATCTAGTTCTATAACCTCTGTATTTATAATTCTGTGGTACAACC
Source organism: Erebia ligea (assembly GCA_917051295.2). Classification (NCBI taxonomy): domain Eukaryota; kingdom Metazoa; phylum Arthropoda; class Insecta; order Lepidoptera; family Nymphalidae; genus Erebia; species Erebia ligea. Next base: position 18,263,036 of record OU785228.1, read on the forward strand.
TCTTGGGGTGAACAGTCGTAAATTATAAATGGACGCCGACCCCCGTGTGGGGATGCTTTAGGATTGATTTGTTTACAATAGGGCTAGACAGGATATAGGGATGATTGTAACATGCGGTATTTATTTATTCATGGACTCTTGAATCTTGAAAACTCAATTTTAATTACTAGGTATACTGATATTATATTCATGCGAAAGTTTGGATAGATGGATGTTTGTGACGCAATCATGCCAGAACGGCTGAACGGAGGAGCGATCGCGTAACTTCTGCATCAATCATTGATACATCGCAATCACCTCTGATTGGTTAACACTCTTCCACTATTGGACATAATCCATTGACGCAGCAAGAATGCCATAAATTCAGCCAATTACAACAATTGATACTGTAACAATGATTGATGCAGAAGTTACGCGATCGCTCGGCAGATCTGGGTGAAATTTGGCACATGAGACAGATTATATTATAGTCTGGAATAATACATAGTTTACTTTTAATCCCAAAGGGAAAATAAAGGAAAATTAAAGGATTCCCGCGGGAACCAAAACCTTAATCCAAGCAGACAAAGCTAGTGAGTTAGTGACTCATATGTGAGCGAAAACATAATGGTTGGAGTGAGTAATTTAATAAGTTAAGAATACATGATACCTTCTGTAAAACTAACATCTATGTACAACTGTATTCACAAATAAATGAATCAGCCCCCCAATCATGTAAGAATGGCCGATCAAACGTTAAAGGTTTTCGTCAAAGTAAAATAAACCATAACTGCATTGAATTAGAGCTCAATTTCGTCTGCCCATTCTTATACGTTTAGGTATGTACGATACCCTAAACGTATAAGAATGGGCAAACGAAATTGAGCTCTAATTCAATGCTGTCATGGTTTATTTTACTTTGACGCCGAACCTTTACCATTTGATCGACAATTCTTACGTAATCGGGGGGCTGAATCTGAATCTAAGTGTTAGTTTGCAGATGAGGTGACAAGTACTTGCTAGAGACATCCGTTAATCTAATGTGACTAATTAAGATATAATATTGAATCGAAGCAGGCGTTACTTTGCGGAAGTCCATGATAATGAATGAACCAGAAGCTTAATTCGCTATAATCCGCCACAGTAGATTACGTACGGTTACGTTATGGTACGTTTCACTCCGAAACCGGAGCATCCTCAGGAGATGTTGAAACGTACGTAGAGAGTGATTTGGAGGATTTGTGTAGTGTAGTGCTGTGCCGGTGCGAATTGCTGGGTGGTGGGTGTTCGCATGTTGTCGGTGGAAGACACGCACTACACCACATAGATTTATCTACTGTGGCGGATTATAGCGAATTAAGCTTCTGGTTCATTCATTAATTAAGATATCTCAGTTTATGTAAATATTATACCTACAGCATGCTTGATAGACGTTTATTGAACGTGCAAAGATTATATCAAACCATAATTGATTTGATTAAATCAGAACACGCGATGAGATTTAATTTATTTTATTTATAGTCAGGTACACTGGTCATTCCGTGACGTTGGATTTATTATGATTTCCGGTTGAGTAGTACCTAGTTGCACATGCCACGCTGAAAATATACGATGCAATGCGTTAAAATATTTGTCGATGACAAGCAGAAAATGTATATGAAGACAAATATTCTTTCCATATTAAAGCTCTAATCATATCCTCCGTGGCTATTTACAAGCGCTTCGATAGAGTTGTTTTGAAAATCGTGTACACCATGATGCCCCTAAAATAAGGATTAAAATTCTAAAACAGGACCGTTGAAAATATTGAAATAATACTGTGTCAAGCCGTGGTAGTAAGCTGCCACAATTAATGCTACAGTTTTATATTTACTTACATATTATTGAATACTTTATTGCAGACAATTAGGTACGTAAGGAACAAGAAAGTAAATACAAAAAACAGAAGCTTAACCAAATCGTGAAGCGCGCAAAAAATCAAATAAATATTATAAATGCGAAAGTTTGGATGGATGTATGGACTATGGATGTATGGATGTGTGGATGTATGGATGTATGGATGCTTGTTACTCAATCACGCTCCAACGGATGAACGGATCTGGATGAAATTTGGCACAGAGATAGATTATAGTCTGGAATAACACATAGGCTACTTTTTATCCCGGAAAATTAAGGAGTTCCCGCGGGAACCGAAAAACCTCAATCCACGCGGACGAAGTCGCGGGCATCAGCTAGTAATAAAATAAATATACACGTGTGCGAGGACGTGATTTCTAACTTAGCTGTTAGCATTCATTGTTGTTAGTCATGAAGTGTTAGGCAGTACTTAGTTTTCGAAAGTGCCTATAAAATTTGGAATTTGGATTCCAAAAAAATTTGAATTGGCCTCCTCCAGTCCGAATGCTGAAACAAATATTTTTATTCAGGAACTCTGTGAAAAATACCCATAATGATTAATAGATGTGTAGTATTATTAGACTTAAATTTCACACGTCAATACTCTCGTTAGTAATAATTAATCATTTCAAGATGGCGTCCCAAATCCCAACTACGCATCGACTTAGTAAGTCAATATCAATTAATTTTAATAAAAGTTTAATTCAAGTAATGGAAGAATAAAATGTATTTATTCGTCCATGACTTCAATGAAGAAAGTGATAATAATTTTAGATCGTAATTCAAATATATTTTGAAAGAGAATTTGACTCGTGTTTGGCTAAATTTTTGCGACCTAGTACATTTGGCAAAGTACAAATCACGTAGTAACAGTGTTGTAACGTGGACATACATAGTAAGACGTAGCCAAAACGTGTAAAAGGTAGCGTCACACTCACAGCTGATACCGTCATTCACTGACATCAACGCATGGTCGTTGGCATTCGTTCAAACTTTGTGTCATTTTATATTTCCATCCACAGCATTCTAAATGTATCATCTTATAAAAATTAATTCATCTTTGTTTGTCCCGTTTGCGTTTCCAGATCATTCACTGAAGTTGGAACTTTGAACAACTGTTGTTGTTGTACTAGAAACCGCCATAAACTTGTAACAGCGTCATATCGTGTGCGCAAGGTGCAGAAATCCTTTGTGGGGTCGAGTATTCGCTTTTATAACATGGTACCAAAAGAGTTTCTGGAGTTGCCATTACATAAATTTAAAGACTGTGTTAAACAGCATCTGTTAAGTCGAGGGTATTATAGTATAGATGATTTTCTTGATGACAAAGTTGCATGGAAGCAACCGGCTTCGCATCCAGCAACCCACAAGTCAGTGTGATACCTACTTGTTACGTAGCGTATGCATTTTATATTATATACAAATTGTGACATTTTTCTGTTTTTAAAAAGAGCAACTGCTGAGTTTCTTGCCGGCTCTTCTCAGTAGAATCAGCTTTCCGAACCGGTGGTAGATTCTTACGACTTATCATAAGTGGCACAAGTTGTCCTACATAAAATAAATCATTTCTATTTCTATTTCTATTTCTATTTTACGGAGTGTCTAAGATAATAGTAGTTATAGTACCATCAACGTGCAATGTTCATACAAAAAGAGAATAAATCATACGCCACACATTTATCTTAGACTAGCTGATACTCGCGCCTTCGTCCGCGTTTAAGTTTTTTTTTTAACTCAAAATCACGTCGATCTGTTGCTCCGTTGCGGCGTGATTAAAGGACAAACCAACAAACAAAAAACACACTTTCGCATTTATAATATTAGTAGATATGATACCCCTGTATCATACTAATATTATTTCTCAAGCAAAACTGTTTGAGAAATCTCATAATCATAATCTTCTTCTTCTTCTTCGTCGTATCGCTCTTGTCAGAGCGGCCGTGGTCGTCACTTTGGTGTTGTGGCAACTATCCGTCTCCACTCTTCTCTGATAGCAGCCTTGCGAGTGCTATCTCTATATATAAAACCGGCCAAGTGCGAGTCGGACTCGCGCACCGAGGGTTCCGTACAAACCTGTAGTAAGTTTTACGATTTATGACGTATTAAAAATAAAAATTACGTTTGTTGTATGGGAGCCCCCCTTTAATATTTACTTTATTGATATTTAATTATTTATTTTGAAAGGTAATATACAAGTTAATATTCTGTGAAAATTTGAACCGTCTACCTGTTACCGTTTTTAATATTGAGCAAAAAAATACGAAAAAAACACGTTTATTGTATGGGGACCCCCCTTAATATATATATTTTTTTAATTTTTAGTATTTGTTGTTATAGCGGCAACGGAAATACATCATTTGTGAAAATTTCAGCTTTCTAGCTATCACGGTTTATGAGATACAGCCTGGAGACAGACAGACAGACAGACAGACAGACAGCGGAGTCTTAGTAATAGGGTCCCGTTTTTACTCTTTGGGTACGGAACCCTAAAAATGAATCCCTAGTTCCCTTGGTCACGGCATCACGCGTGAACGGCTGGACCAATTTCGCTAATTCTTTTTTTGTTGTGTTTGTATTGTAAGGAGAAGGTTCTTATGAAAGAAAATATTTGAAAAATTGTACAGAAAAGTATAAAAATTGGGTTAAAAAATCCCCATATACAAAAGTAAATGAGACATAAGACAGTAGAGAGATCTTCAAATATATTGACAGACTAGCTGATGCCCGCGACTTCGTCCGCGTGGATATACCAAGTTTCATCGAAATAACTTGAGAAATGACGGACTTTTATACAAACTTTCAACCCCTATTTCACCCCTTTGGGAGTGTAATTTTGAAAAACTGTGAAACACGTATGTTTTCATTTTTAACCCGGAGCTCATATACCAAGTTTCATGGATATAACTTGAGAAATGAAGGACCTTGATACAAATTTTCAACCCCTATTTCACCCCTTCGGGGGTAAAATTTACGAAAACTGTGAAACACGTATTTCTTCATTTTTAACCGGTAGCTTGTATACCAAGTTTCATCGATATAACTTGAGAAATGAAGGACTTTCAAACAAACTTTCAACCCCTATTTCACCCCTTTGAGGGTAAAATTTTGAAAAACTGTGAAACACGTATGTCTTCATTTTTAACCCGCAGCTCATATACCAAGTTTCATGGCTATAACTTGAGAAATGAAGGACTTTCATACAAACTTTCAACCCCTATTTCACCCCCTTAGGGGTGGAATTTTGAAAAACTGTGACACACGTACTTCTTTATTTTTTACCGTAAGCCAAAAAAAAAAGTTTCGTTGATATAACTTGTAAAACATCTTGAGAAACGAAGGACTTTCATACCAACTTTCATCCCCTATTTCACCCTTTTGGGGTCGAATTTTCAAAAACTGTGAAACACGTATGTCTCCATTTTCAACCCGCAGCACATATATAAAGTTTCATGGCTATAACTTGAGAAATTAAGGACTTTCATACAAACTTTCAACCCCTATTTCACCCCTTCGGGGGTAGAATTTCGGGATAAAAAGTATCCTATGTCCTACCTCGTAATATGGGCTCAAATCGTGCCAAGTTTCGTTTGAATTCATTCAGTAGTTTCGGCGTGATGCGCGGCCAAGATACAGACAGACAGACAGACAGACAGACAGACAGACAGACAGACGGACAGACAAAAATGAAAAAAATTACAGATTTGGCTTCAGTATCGAATAATGAGTGCCCTCCAAAAAAAATTTTCAAAATATCTTCAATGTACAGAATTGGACCTGTTACAGTTTTATTATAAGTATATAGATTGACGGTCATGGTATTCAGTTTCATATACATATTATATACACATTTATCCTGGGAAACAAACCGGTTCCCGCGGGACTCGGTAAGACCTAAAATCCACGTGGACGAAGTCGCGGGCATCAGCTAGTATAATATGATAATATATAAGGGTAGTATGAATATGATACATGCAAGGTATGCCTAAAGACTTTGGCTCTACTTTTTCAAATTACACTACAAGAGACTAATTTTTTCTTCAAAACTTTAATAAACGTCTAAATAGCGGGAACTACTTTCTTAAATCAAAAGATGGTGGAAGTTCAGCCCTAATATGGCCCTAATCGAGATCTTGTAATATACAGGATGAATAAGAGGGATGATGTCTATGTTAATAATAAATTATTTCTTACTGATTATTAAATAGTGTCTTCCTAAAGACCTAAAATTCACATGCTCGGTTAGTTTTAAGTTTGATAACCATTTTAATTATATAGATCAAAGAAAAATTGAAATTTGATGACGTCACAACTATGTATTTCATACAAACTTCCATAGTAGAAGTGCGTTTTTAAGTTTGATGAAGAGTTGCTGATTTGATTGAGTTTTCATATCATCCCTATTAACAGTTGAGACTGCAAAGTTGAGGGTCGTCCCTAATGACCGCTTTGGCGTTTGACGTCACGTTTGCAGCAACGTGTCGCGCCAGAAGGACAATTATATATCAATGCCAAAAGGCCAATTTCAGCGCCTTTAGCACACCGGCGCATTCACACGCCCGGCGCCCGCCCTCAAACTTAGTTTTGAAGTGAACACTTCTTTAGACGCGTTGAGCACTTTTTGGTAGGGGGTAAACTTGTGGATTCGCGTCACCGACACCGTCACCGACATGCTCGCGTTGTTTCGAAGACAAAAGGTCCTTAATATTATTGATATTAAGGATGGAAGGAAGTCTTCGTAACAACGTACCTACTACATTCGTAATTAAAACTTAACTTATAAGCCTTTATAGTTTTAGGGTTTATATTATAATTTTTTTTTTTAAATATATTTTAAATATTCTTTTACACTTCTACCGGCAGTCCCTATGACTGCCAATTTTTTTTTAATATTTTCTAGTTGACGATGCCCGGGACTTTTCCCGCGTGGTTGAGGTTTTTTGGTTCCCGCGGGAACTCTTTGGCGCAACTATCCTCATTAGGATGCTTTTCCACCAGAGATGTGCTACGTTGCATAGAGTACGGATGTGTGTCAAACCCACGAATAGAATTGATTGATTTTGATAGTGTAAATCATTTTTTTCACATTTTCCATACCCGATAAGACATTACATTTTTCCAATACGTCTTATCAGGCTACAATATTACATATAAATTACTAAAATTACACATACAAAACGAAAAAAAATCATTAGATGTCGATCAAGCGCTTCTAAAAATATTATTGGGTATTACCACACATCCATAGCTTAGCAAAGTAGCACAGCTCTGGTGGAAAGGCACCCTTAGGGATCCCTAGAGGTAAATATCAAGGACGTGGCTGAAATTACCGCCTTCTAAAGTTACAAGGTCGAACAAACGCGATGTGATTTTGCGGCATAAATTACTTAACTGAAATTATTCTGTGACACGTTTTTATGAAATGGTTTTATATAATACAGATATCTTTAAGTTTCAGTTTATGAATTGACTAGTTGAACCGCCCAGGCTTCGCACAGGTGGGCTTATTTACCTAGCTGATGCCTGCGACTTCGTCCGCGTGGTTTTATTTTTTTTGATTTCCGCAGGAACTCCTTAATTTTTCAGGATGAAAAGTAGCCTATGTGTCTCTCCAGGTCCTCAAGTATATCCATGCCAAAAATCACGTTGATCCCTTGCTCCGTCGCGGCGTGACTAAAGGACAAACAAACTTTCGCATTCATATTATGAGTATGATTACTAGATTATACCCGCGACGTTGTACTCGTTGATTAAGTTTTTTTTATTTCCGCGATACGCTTTCGACGAACCAAAAGCACCTATTTTAATAAAGTAAACCAATAGAGGGCTTATAATCCCCTAAAAGCGGATATAAGGCGGTCAATTTCAACTTCCGGTAACCTATATTACCCCATAAGTTCCCCATCACACATGGGTATGTTCCGATATACACTGCGAGCACTGTTCAGTGCTCTTACTGTGGAGAAACTCGTTCCGTTATGGACTGACAGTAAACTGCCGCAGTATCCTAGGGAAATATATGACGTCAAAAATCGTCGCCATTTTTGTACTGTGAGCACTGGCGTTTTTGAGGTAAGGTGCTCTCAGTGCTGACTGCGTTCTGTTTTAAACAGTAACCAGTATAGCTAACTATATAAAGCAACGGCTTCGCAGTATACTAAATTGACGTCACACCTTACAGTGCTCGCAGTGCATATCGGAACATACAGTAGGTACATAACACAGACCCCCTGGCGCCACGCACCTGGCGTCACTTCCGGTCGCGCCCTGCGTTACCTCCCCTGCGTTACCGATTTTCCACGGGTGGCCCCTTTTGTTTGAAAAGACAATGGAGTTTTGGAAAATAGTTTTATTGAAAAGGTTACAACTTACAATAAAACTTATAGCTAGCTAATTTAGTCTAATCTTATCCATACTAATATTATAAATGAGACGGTGTGGCTGTCTGCTACGCTTTAACTGCCCATCTTTTCAACCGATTTGGATGAAATTTGGTATAGGGATAGATTGTATCCTGGGGAAGGACATAGGCTTATCCCGGAAAATTAAAGAGTTGAATTATAGTAGTTATCTACGCAACTTTAAAGTTGTAGATACAGCACAGAGTAACAACTAAATAGATACTCGTATTACTGTTATTTTATTCTATGTAAAAACAAGATAAGGGTTGCTTTTTTCAATAAAAATTTGAATCAAAAAATGTGGTGCTTGCTTTTGTCTACTACAACTACAGGTTATATACTAATAGGATTAATCCATACTAATATAAAAATGCGAAAGTGTGTCTGTCTGTCTGCTACGCTTTCACGGCCTATCTGTTCAACCAATTTTGATGGAATTTGGTATAGGGATATTCGTATCTCAGGGAAGGACGTAGGTTACTTTTTATTCCGTAAAATTAAAGAGTTCCTGAAGGAATCAAAAAACCTTTATCCATGCGGACGAAGTCGCGGGCATCATCTAGTTTTTAATAAATAGCAAACTATCAGACTCTGATGTTAAGCGATTATGAGCATTTGCAGCACCAGACAAACCCTTGCGTTGGTTTCCAGGAATATGTTTACCCATCCATTGAATAACCCAATATCTGTTCTTTCGAGTATGTGGCAACTAGCGAGTTGATTCCGCGTGTACCTCTAAAAAATAGGCCCCGACCGGGTTCGAAACTAGTCGAGCATTTTTCCGACAGAACACGTGAGTTTATCCGGATATTAGGTATGTGTAGTTATAATTCAAAAGGATAGGTTTGCGAAAAAATTGGCACAATTTCGAATCTTCAGGTTATTTACCTACCTTGTGTTTCTAAGAGTTTTATAATGAGAAAAGGTTGAGGTGTTTCGAAGTCCATAGTTTAGTCTAGTTTCATTTCATGCACCAATTATTATGCATTGCATCTTAAACGCCTGTTGTTGTTTTTTTCTTTATTTGTTTAGGGGCTTTTATAATCAATTACATGTCAGCCCCATTATAAACTAAAACTAAATGGTTATTTAACAAAACGCCTGTTGTTTGTTACAGAAAATGCGAGAAGGAACCAGACTGCTTGGCGATAGGTAGCAGGCTGCGGGGCGCGATGGGCACTCGACCGCCCGCGTCTTTCTGGCCGCAGCTATGGGCTACCGTGGTCAGAAACCTGCTGCTGAAGAAACGCGACACCAGGAAGACCCTCGCTGTGAGTACATTCAATAACTCGGCAATATGTAGCAGGAGAAAGTAGTATAGCAAAACACTAATGTAAATTTGTATGGAATTTGCCTTTGCTGAAAAACTTAGTAGAATTTTGGGGTTTGCTGCAAGAGTATAGTTCGCGCACGAGTTGAATGCAGAGCAAAAGTATTTGTCACTATACATTTGCTCAGCATTCAACTCGTGCGCGAACTGTAGTTGAAGTTGCAAAAATGAAGATACGATTTCCCTTACGGCTGCGGAATAGTTTAGCGAAATAATCCTGACTCATAGTCGGGATTATTGCAGCAGTCGAAACAGTCGCCAGGATTCATTTAAATAAATAAGATTCTTTCAGCTCGAACGAGGACTTCCAAACAATTTCGTAAAAACAACCTAGGACTACCACAACTTGGCATATTATTGGCTCGTTTACAAGACGTGTTTTGGTATTTACAGGAAGTTCTGGTTCCTTTATATTCGCTCGGCGTGCTGATATTCCTCAAGATGCTGGTGCCAAACCCCAACTTCCCCGAAGTGAGGAAGCCAGGCCGACTGCTGCGCATCCATCATGACGCCATCTCGGAGAACCACTCCGTCGCCGTCGTCGCTGATTGGGCCACTGCCAACGGGACTTTGGTGAGGCACATATTGAACTGAGATATAGCTTAGATAGTGTAAGCTTCGAAGAAAATGAACTCCTCATTGGCAGACCCGAGTGTAGCAAAAAAACAAAATGTTGAAAAAAATTAGTTTTTTTTTAAAAATTTGACTGAGACCTCCTTTAATGGGCATTTTAAAATGGCGATGAGGTTTCTTCCATTTACTTAAGCCTTTTCTTTCATAAATCTGGAACCATACCCATGGAAATTAGATCAGCTAAAGTATAAATAATAAGCAATTTATTATAAGAAAGCAATAATCATGTAATTAATTATGAGAATTAATTTTAAAAAAAATGACTGCTCTGCGAAAAAGACTTTTTAAATATTATAGCCATTGTGATTGTACCTTTTTTTAAATCTGATTTGTTTGGGGGCTTTTCTTCACAAATTAAAGAACGTCAGCCCCTACGTTCCCTGTTGATTTGTACCTTATTGTGGCTGATAATAATGATTAGAATAAGTATTTATTATTATAATTTTTTGCATGCCAATACACGGCAGATTGTAGTAGGTACTTACTAATATTGATAATGTAACACCAATGTACCTACGCAAGCTATTTATTTTATTTTGTTTATTTGTCTGTAACCAACAGCGTTTTTACTTATATTATTTACAGTTATCTCTTAAAACTAAAATAAGGCCAAAAAGATTACAAAATTATACAATTTTAAAGATAAATAGGTACTTAAAGTTAAACAAGTGCAAGTGCGTGCGGGTATATGTGTTTGTAACAAACATGCAAATAATCATATTTATTACCTATTAGCTGATGCCCGCGACTTCATCCGCGTGGTTTAAGTTTTTTGATTCCCGCGGGAACTTCTTAATTTTCCGGCATAAAAAGTAGCCTATGTTATTTTCCAGGTCCTCAACTATACCCATGCCAAAAATCACGTCGATCCGTTACTCCGTTGCGGCGTGATTGAAGGACAAACCAACAAACCAACTAACAAATACACTTTTGCATTTATAATATTAGTATTAGTATTATTTAAGTAATAATTATTTTATTCCAATAATTATTTTTTTTAGCTATGCAAATAATTGATTTGATTGATTGATTGATTGTGACTCGGGCTGATGTAAGGATTCCAACGATACGTCCAAATCTGTTCGGACATTTAGAAGTTTTGGTGAAATAAAGAAACTCACATATACCCTGAAAATATTACACTCCTTTTTGGGCAGTCACTGTAATAAGTGTTTTCTTCCAGGGTTTCCTAGAAGACATCAACTTGATGTTAACGGAGTCGGGGCAGCATCCCATCAATTGGATCCGGTACAACACCACGGAGGAGCTGAACGATGCATATCACAATGATGCCAAGAGATTTCCCCTCGCCGTCATATTCCATACGGATCCGGGGATCTTTGGAGAAACGCTGAGGTTTGTATCAGTTCTGAACTGAATGTTGACTGACTTTTTCACACAAAAACAGATTGACTTAAAAAATCTCCTGTAACATTTAATAGATTACGCTAAAATGTCCGATTCATAAAATGTCGAATTTATAAAGATAAGTGGTACAATAGTCTGCTACTTCATTCTTTAGACTTTACTACCATGGCGTAAAAATAAAGAGAGCATTTCCATAATAATAACCACATACAAAGAGCCATACGAATGAAATAAAGATTATTATTATTATTATTATTACTCTTTATTTGTACACCACAACACAAAAATATAAAAAGCACAACAGAAAAGACTAAGAAAGAAGTAGAATACAAAAAGGCGGCCTTATCGCTTAGTAGCGATCTCTGCCAGATATAAAAGATATTTTGTGTTTGACTTAAAGATTACTATATTGTGCCAAAAACTTAGATGAAACACTCGTCCAAGGCCAAAAATAAATATCGATTAGATACTAGATGATGCCTGTGACTTCGACGACGTAGGTTGAGGATTTATGGTTCGCGCGGGGACTCTTTAATTTTCCGGGATAAAATAAAATGTAGACTGTGTTAAGTCAGGGTATAAGCTATCTCCATTCCTTTCAGCCAAATCAGTTCAATCGTTGCGGCATGATGGAGTAACAGACATCCAAACTTGCAAACTTACTGACATCCAAACATTTATTATATTAGTTGAATACGCTGTGCCGATTTTAATAGTTCCATTTAAAACTCTGTTTAGTCAGGTACCGATTCAAATTGGCAAAGTAAGGATGTTAGGTTCCCCTGAATTTTTTTTGATTCCGAATCACGTTTTACTAAAAGCAATATGTGCAGGTACACTATACGCACGAACCCTTCACGCGATGGCGGCACTCCTTCCACCAGGACGTTGACAACCTCTCCCGCCAAGTGCCGAGAACGGACTGGATACAAGGACTGGTCCTCGGACTGGTCTCGAGGAGGACAGCTGATACCGCTCTCGGAAATGCACAGAGAAGACCAGTGCCCAGCCCTGCAGTATTATTACACTGGCTTCCTTGCTCTTCAAACTTTGATCGATTATGTTAAAATCAAGGTAAGAATAGAAATTATGCTTAGGTTTAGAGGAGGTCTTTGCATCTGTTGTACCTGTATTTTTCCAAGTATCAATTCAAACAAGTGTCTGGTTTGATACTTCAATGGAAAAAAATTAAAAAAAAAGAATCACCATAAAAAGCCATATGCTCTGGTTGGTGGGACGTAATTATTATAATTGGATACCTACGCAATTTCTCGCTGACTAACCGACTTGTTTATTGTATTGTATTGTACATATTCTCGCTTAAATCTTTGAGGCCCGATTTCTCCAACTCTAACTAAAAATTAGATTTTTAGACGGATGTTGTCCAGGAATTCAATCAAAACTTTTCCGGAGTTGGAAAAATCGGTCCTAAATGTCAGGGCTTAATCCACGAAGAAAAGTTTTTCAGCACGATCGGGCGGAATCACAAAGAGTTGCGAATCTGCAACTCTTGGTTAATATTTATTTTCATCTTTGCCAGATGGATACCGGCAATAGCTTTTTCCCGCCCCGCGTAGATCTCCGACAATTCCCCAAACGCCAGCACACTGGTGACTGGTTGGTCATCTTCAGGGTCATCATGCCGATGTATATGGTGATGACCCTATCACAGTTCATCACATACCTTCTGATGTTTGTGGTGGGGGAGAAAGAGAAGAAGATCAGAGAAGGGATGAGGATAATGGGCTTAAAGGATAGTGTGTATTGGTGAGTGAAATATTTTTGCATAATTGAAAAATTAAGGTATCTTATTACAAACAAACTTATGTGACCCAGTGACGGCGTCGCTAGTATATATGAAAAATAAAATAAAATCAAAAACTTAACAGGCATAAAAATTTGTTTCAATTTTCAGATAAGTTTGTGGGACTATATTATGACACCTTGACAAAAATAGGCATGTGCATGTATCTGTATGACGTGATAAACATGAAAAATCAAAGAAAGTGCCTATTTGCGCTATATTATGACACCTTGACAAAAATAGGCATGTGCATATATATATCTGTCTCACATCATCAAAAATCATGAAATATTAAAGAAAACGTCTATATTTGCGTTTGGTTTTTTAATCAATAAGTGTTAAATTCTTCTTTTCGTTCTGTTCCGTTTTTTGCTGGAATATTCGTACTTGAAAACATTTTTGTTTTCAGGGCTTCCTGGTTTTTGATCTACGCTGTGTTTGTTACAATTCTTTCTCTCGTTAGTACTGTGTTACTCTTCACATTAAAGGTAATTAATATAAGTATAATCAATTTCTATTATATAATTAATATTGAGTAAAATTAGGCTTAACACACTAATTAAAATTCAATTCGTTTCAGGTTTTCCAACATTCATCTTACATCCTGATTTTTCTACTAATGTTATTGTTTGGATTTACAATCATTACCTTCGCCTTCATGCTGACTCCTTTCTTCGATAAAGCTAGGGTAAGTTACAAAGATAAAATCAACATCTGGATTAATGTATTTAGTTCTGGATTTGGTGGCTTAGCAATCCCCGTGCGTAGCGTGTAGCGTGCATAGCGTGACGTAGCATCAACAACTACTCGTATATTCTCACTATACTTACCACTCTATATAATTTGTTTTAATAATCTGCTGATCTCATCAGCAACATCGTTAGTAATTATTATATTATTATTGTAAGTTTATCTACTAAATTATTTACATCATTCAAATCTTTACCATCATCGTCAAGTAGGTACACCTAATAATTCGATGACCTTCTTCAAATCAAAATTTGTCTCAGCAAAAACATTAAGAACTATGAATAGTCTAAATATAAAAAATGAAAAGGTGACTGACTGACTGATCAATCAACGCACAGCGCAAACCACTGAACGAATCGGACTGTTTGGCATACAGATGGCTATTATGACGTAGACATCCGCTAAAAAAGGATTTTTGAAAATTCAACCCCTAAGGGGGTAAAATAGGGCTTTGAAATTTGTATGAAAATCGAAATTTAAAGTGAGCGAAGCCACGGGCAAAAGCTCGTTTAAGATAAGTGTCTTCTAGTATGTAATAAAAATCATTGCCTCCGATCATTAAACTACATTAACGAATATCTGGCAAACCATACACAGATATTAGTCTCTATTAAGCTACATAAAAAGGTAAATCTATGTGGTATATTGTATATTGTGGTGCGATATTCTCTACAATCAATCAATCTCTACAATGCATGATTGCAGATTGTAGGATGTTGATTGTAGGTTGTAGAGTCAACATCTCCTGAAGATGCTTCGGTGTCGGAGTGAAACGCGTGTTAAGAATAATTTGCAAGATTTGTGAGGTATGGTGAATATCGCAAGATCGCTGTACCACATAGATTTACCTATTGTGGCGAATTATAGCGAATTAAACTTCCAGTTCTTTTATTTTTATGGACCTCCAAGAAGTAACGCCTGCTTCTATCCAAACTAGTATATGTAATAGCACTCGAAGGGGGCTCATCTTAACGCTTGTTGCATCTTCCAGACTGCAGGTATTCTAGGCAGCTTCGCAGTGAATTTGATGAGTGGCCTGTACTTCATCCAAGTGTTTGTCTCCAACGCAGACTCCCTCGCCTTCTGGTTCGTCTCGCTTATTAGCTCCAGCTGTTATGCCCTGGCCATGGATAAGGTTAGTAACTTTATGAATTTGAAGTTTATTGTACTTAAATTTTTAAGTTTTCTCAGACTAGGTATTATTATCAAGCCTTCCTTGCCGAGTTCATTTCTCGGTTGAATTGTTTGCGAGGTAAGCCCCTTATTAACCATAGATTTATTATTTACTACCGAAACTGTTCGAGTTTTACGTTTTAAGCTGTCAAAAGATTATGGGTGCGTTCCGAAATACACTGAGAGCACTGAAAGTCCCCAGTAAAGAGCACTGCCAGTGCTCGCAGTGCTTATAACGGAACACACATTATGTTGGCGAAAAGACAGTTGGGCCTCTGATTGGATAAACCTTTTCCACTATTGGCCAAAATCCATTGTCGCAGCAAAAATAGTTAGGTACCAATTGAGCCAATCACAACAATTGAAAATAAAGTGCCATAAACTTATCTGACGGTGACAGCGTCGCTAGTATATATGAAAAACTAGCTGATGCCCGCGACTTCGTCCGCGTGGATTGAGGTTTTTCGGTTCCCGCGGGAACTCTTAATTTTCCGGGATAAAAAGTAGCCTATGTGCTATTCCAGATATAATCTATCTCTGTGCCAAATTTCATCCAGATCTGTTCAGCCGTTGGAGCGTGATTGAGTAACAAACATCTATACATCCACACATCCATACATCCACACATCCATACATCCATACATCCATACATCCATACATCCATACATCCATCCAAACTTTCGCATTTATAATATTTATTTGATTATTATTTGATATTTGATATAATAAAAACAAAAACTAAACAGGCATAAAAATTCGTTCCAATTTTGGCCACCGGGCCAGTTAAGTTTGTGGGACTGTAATTTTTGGACATTTACAGGCTTTAGTGCTAGACATGGCCGGTGTAGGGGTGACCTGGGAGAACCTGTGGAGCGGGCCCGGGGTGCCGTTTGGAGGCAGTCTCATCATGATGGCTGTAGACACCGTGTTGTATGGTCTGGCTGCTTATTGGCTGGATGCTGTCATACCTAGTACGTTAATGCCGTTTTTTATTCATTATAGGCTTACCCTTGACTACAATCACATCTGATGAGTGATGATGCAGCCTAAGATGGGACGCGCTTGCCTAGAAGATGCCTATTCACTCTTGATTAAAAGATACCCGGATTGTAATTGGTAGGAAACACAGTTTTTGGTAGAGTATTCCAGACCCTAGCCATGGGAATGAGATATGTAGTATGGATGGAACGTTGACGACATAGATGTGGAAACTCGCACGGCGTCTTGCGGTAGAAATTGTTAATTCCCGATTTATTTAGTTCTAAGGTCGATTCGCAACAGTATCAAAATCGATACTAATATTATAAATATGCAAAAATTCTATCCCGGAAAATCAGATTGCCCAAAAAGAGTTCCCAAAGAAATTTTCAAAAAAGTCTATTTGGACGAAGTCACCATCTAATCACAAATATTTCAGTGCTAGAACTCTTCAACAATTATAAACCATTGTAGGTGAATATGGCATAAAGCAGAAGCCCTGGTTCTGCCTGCTGCCGTCGTTCTGGCTGGGCAGTCGACGCGGCCGCGTCTCTGCGGTGCACTTCCACTCCAACGGCGACACTGCCCACAACAAGGATATCGAACCGGTGCCCAAGTGAGTTGCGACTGAGTTGTAAGCAAAATCGACTGTAAGTCAATCGTCATTCGTCAGGGAGTAGATTGTAGATCTAAATTATGAGCACGACCAGTCAGCCATCCGAGATATATCACTCTTCTCCGTGACAATAGGGATGAGACCTATGTCAAAAATAAATTATTTCTTACTATCGAAATAGAAAGGTACAGAAATTCTACATCAATGTTTCTTACTGATTATTAAATAGATGGTAAGTGAAAGTCCTCAAATTACATCTTAAGTTTGATAATCATGCTGAAAAAGCATGTTGAAATTGGATGACGTCAAAACTATGCATTTCATGCAAACTTTTATACTAGAAGCGCGTTCATCAGATTGTGGTATGAACTTTATTTTTCAGAAAATTAACTATAACAAATATTTGATCACAGAGAGCTGCTTGACAAAGAAGCGATCAGGATCGTGGGACTGCAGAAGAGTTTCCGCCACTGTAGGAGGCCAGAGATCAAAGCCATCGATAACATCGACCTGAGTATCTACGAGGGACAGATCACAGCTGTGCTGGGGCACAACGGAGCTGGGAAGTCGACTCTGTTCAATATCCTCACCGGTCTGACGGCTCCAACCGCTGGAACTGCTTATGTTTATGGATTGGATGTTAGGTGAGTTTCGTTCCTCACCTAACACCTAACACGTAACACCTTCGTTCTTCACGAGTTCTAGAAAAACTGGCTCTGGACTGGAACTGGAGTTCTAGAAAAATTTGAATGTAAATTGGGTATTTGACTACTAGTTATTCAAATAAATTATTTTTTAGTGATTATTATAGAAAGAAAAGTTAAACAAGCCCAATGCTTACTTTTCATCATGCCCTGTCTGAAAATATACACCACCACCACCACTACAGCCCATTAACGTACCACTGCTGGGCCTCCATTCTCATAGAAGAGAGGGAATTAGAGCATAGACTCACTACGCTGCTCCAATGCGGGTTGGCGGGCTTTAACGACTATTATCATGTTAGTGATAATAACCGGGACCGACGGCTTAACGTGCTCTCCGAGGCACGGGGGTGATACACCGCCAACTTCCTAATTCCGGACTGAGAATTTCTAGTCGGAAAAACCCAATACTTAATTATGGCCCGACCCGGGAGTCGAACCCGGGACTTCGTCGGCCGTAGTCGAACATACTAACCACTGGAGGCAGTATGTCTGAAAATTTGTATCTACCTAATCAATGGATAGGTATCTACCTTGGCTCCGCATACTGTGCACGCCACTAATAAGAGATCAACATTTAAATCCAGTGACCCAGAGTGTATTGTATACTTATTGTAACCTTTTCTTTTTTGAGAAAAGAGCAACTGCTGAGTTTCTTGCCGGCTCTTCTCAGTAGAAACAGCTTTCCGAACCGGTGGTAGAGTCTTAACGTTTCATAAGTGACACAAGTTGTCATAAGTGAAATAAATAAATCATTTCATTTCAAATTCAATTCCAGGGACCCAAATGACATGCACGAGATCCGGCAAATGATCGGCGTGTGTCCCCAACAGGATGTGCTGTTTGATTTGCTCTCTGTGAAGGAACACCTGCAGTTCTTTGCGGCTGTTAAAGTAAGTACGGAGGATATTAATGGTACAATGTAAACTTGAATCAATGACGAATGAATGAAATGAAATTTCATTTAATGCAAGCGGTATTTAGCGAAAGTCATAATAACCAAGGAACAAGAAGCTTAATTGGCTACGATCCGCTAAAAAATCAATTTTGTGTGTTAAAACGCGTATAATGCAATACGCACCGCCCATATAGAGGTATCATATTAAAGTAGGTCTCTATGGCACCGCCCTATAGAAGTAGGAGGCGTTTAAATAACCATATCTACAGGATAACCCCTGATACCTGTCTATGGGCTGCAAGCTGTATCCAATTTGGTCGAAATCAGTGAAAAATTTATACGTCAGGGTAGTCTGACGGAGAATGCGGTTCTTATTTTCACAATTAAATAATTTTCAATCAATTTTTTTCATTTGGGTTAAAAGGTAACAGACAGCCATACAGACAAACACACTAATGATATTAGTATGGGTGAATATTTTAAAATACAATACAAATTGCAGGGCATACCACGAAATAGGATATCAGACGAAGTTCACAGAGCGGTGTCGGAGGTGGGCCTGCTAGACCAGATGATGGTGTTTTCCAAGCACCTATCCGGAGGGCAGAAGAGGAAACTTAGTATAGCTATAGCGTTCATAGGAGATCCGAAGGTAGTGAACAATGATGACTTATTAAAGAAATGTATTCCTTTTTGAAAATTTGTGAATTTCAAAATTAGGTATGAATTTAAAGCTTTTTCTAGATGCAAAATGGTTTGACAACTATCCAGATTAAAATGTTCATCGATAATGATTTTTATAATGTCTCATGAAATGCAACTATGACGTCTAACTAGAAAGCAAGCTTTCCTGGAAGATATCTATTCATAGGATTTGTTAATATTATGCTCAGTTCCTATGTAATTCAAAATTCTATTTCCCTTTCTATTTTCCTTCCGTTACTTGATCAGAAATGGACAAATTCATTCAAAAATCACGGTCTTTATTAGTTTAGGTTCCAGCTTTTCCTTGTCTCCAGTTTTATTTCTTGACTAGCTGATGCCCGCGACTTCATCCGCGTGGTTGAGGTTTTTTTGATTCCCGCGGGAACTTCTTAATTTTCCGGGATAAAAAGTAGCCTATGTGCTATTCCAGACTATAATCTATCTCTGTGCCAAATTTCATCCAGATCCGTTCATCCGTTGGAGCGTGATTGAGTAACAAACATACATCCATACATACATACATCCATCCATCCAAACTTTCGCATTTATAATATTTATATGGATATATTTGGCCTCAATGTTATAGTCCTTGACGGTTCTTACGGGGTTCTATATGCTCATAAATGAAATATTTGGAGAAAATAACACCACGAATATAATACACCATAATATAATTTCGGACAACTGACCCTATACATAAAGACGACAACTAAACTTTGACTACCCACATTTACACACATAAATTACAATAAATTGATATCCTTCTAATATTTCAGATAATAATACTAGACGAGCCAACGGCAGGAGTGGACCCGGTGTCTCGGAGACAAACCTGGCGGATCCTGCAGCGCGCTCGACGCGGCAAAGTGTTGTTGCTGACCACACATTTCATGGACGAGGCGGATATCCTGGGGGATAGGAAGGCTGTGATTAGTAAAGGCAGGGTGAGTATAGTGAAACATGATGGTATGGGATCATCCCCCACGATGGAATCCCGTCGCCAAGCTGGTCTAAGTTGGCAACCCATCAGAGGAGACTACCCGATCTAGATCAGGTTGTCGGTACATGTTGAGAAACAAACTATGTAAAACATGTAAGTATTGGCCACAGAATTGGGAATCGACTTATTAGGTACCTAATGCCCGCGACTTCGTCCGCGTGGTTAAAATCCCGCGGGAACTCAGTAATATTCCGAGATAAAAAATAAAAATACAAAGTGATCAAAATCGGTTGAAAAGATGGGCCGTGAAAACGTAACACGTAAACACACATCCGAATTTATAATATTAGTTGGGATGGCAGTGAATGTGTTTAAACAGGTCTGAAACATCAGTATTTATAAAAAAAGGCAGTGAAAGTAGGTTGGCGTCACGTCTTTGCCGGTAGGGTGGTAACCAGGCCAGACCAGGGGAAATTCAGAAATTATAAATTCCCAAATTGACCCTGCAGGGAATCGAGCCCGTGACCTCCGCACGTTAAGACAACAGCGCTCAACACTGCGCCAGGGAGGTCGTCAAAGAGGGGGGGAGATGTAATTGCTTGATGATTTGTTGCAGGTGCGTTGTGCCGGGACATCGTTATTTTTAAAGAATAAATTCGGTATAGGATACCACTTGACATTAGTGCTAGATGGTAAGTTCAATACTTAAATCTTTTTGACGATAACAATAAAATAATAAATGAATTTTGTATGAATAACAATGTAGTTCTCCGAGAACTTCTCGATATTTTTATATGTACCTACTTGTACTTTTATAACATCGTACCAAAAGAGTTCTTAGATTTGCCATTGCATAAAAAAGACGTAAAACAGCATTCGTTAAGCTGAGGCTATTATACTATTGATGAATTTCTTAATGACAAAGTTACATGGAAGAACCTGGTTTCGCATTCGGCAGCCCACAAGACTGTGTAATTCTTGTTACAACGTATGTATTGTGTATTAGCTGCATATTGCAACATCCTTCTTCTTTTAAAAAAAAGAGCGACTGCTGAGTTTTTTGCCGGTTCTTCTTAGTAGAAGCTGATTTCTAATCCGGCGCGGCGCGCGGGTAGAATCATAACATTTCATAAGTGGCACAAGTAGTCCTACGTGAAATAAATAAATCATTTCATTATTTCTCTGAGCGGGATCCGGTGGCATTGTTTCAGTACAGGTACTGGAAATTTCATAAATTTCATGTTCTTACTTGTATCCGGCTACACCATACGATTTGTTTTGGAATAACGAAGGCTCAGTAATTAACTCAGTGTTTTCATGAAATGCATTTGGTGCAGGTGCGTGCCGCGAGCACCAAATAACGCGGCTGGTGCGCGGTCACGTGCCGCGCGCGGAAAAGGCGCGCCGCCACGGCCGGGAGCTCTCTTACATTTTGCCGCACTACGCTGTGCATCTGTTCCCGCCGCTCTTCCAGGCCATAGAGCAGGAGATACGCGAGAAGAGCAACCGGCTCGGTGAGTGTACAGCTTAATATTAAACTACAAATTGATGATTTCCTTCAATGTTATTTTATTAGTTGTCTGTTGTTCCTTCTTTGCTACAAACCTGTAGATCTCCTCGATTTTCCTCGATTCATCTCTACCTTTTACCATGATGCGAGTTTTTCAATTTTCTCTAGATTTTCTTCACTCAATCCGTCCATATTGTTATAAATCTTCTTATAGGGCATTTTTGTTGTAAAATGAATGAATGAATTATATGAAATATTTTTATTGTACACCAAAAACAAGAGAAATACATAATATAGACAACAACATTAAAATAAGAATAGAAAAATCGCTGCAAATGGCGGCCTTATTGCTTTGTGGTGTCTTTTTTGCCATCAAGTTGCGCTTTAACCACCGCTATTGCTTACACCACTACCGTCCACCACATTAGCTATTGGTTTTGGGCGGCATGCACTCTTCTGTTTATGTTGGAATTTACAATTTCTCTAATGACGAAAGAATTCATACTTTAATTTGGTTAAGTTAATCCAATGATTCTCCCAAATATTTTCTTGGCTCTTGTTTTTTGGGTTTACATATATTTATAACCAAGTGAAGTATTTTGAGTAATTTATTCTTTTGTTAGGAATAACAAGTTATGGAGTATCGATGACAACGCTAGAGGAAGTGTTCTTAAGTCTAGAAGGCGAAAACGCAGAAGAGACTGAGGCTGTAGAAGGAGTGTCATCTGTGAAGTTGGTGCGGGCCAGAGCTCTGTCCAGGAGTCTATCCCTTCAGAGCAAGACCTTAAGTTATCAGGTAGATGTTCCAAAATCTATTATAAAATCTGATAATTCTAGGTATTATTGATTTTCCATTTTATGTGTTGTAACTTTTTTTCATCAATAACATATTTGCGGTGGAGATAAGAGATCTTGTATTAGAAGATAGGAACTTACTACCCTGAAAAGATATTCGTTATTCGATATAAGGATATTCACGATTTATTAGGGTGATTTAAAAGACCTACCTAAACCTTCAGAATGTACTTTGGACTTATTTCGTAACTAGATGATGCCCGCGACTTCGTTCGCGTTGATTAAGTTTTTTTGTTTACTACGGGAACTCCTTAATTTTCCGGGATAAAACGCCTATGTCCTTTCCCGTGATACTTTACTTACAGCCTATCTCTAAACCAAAATATCATCAAAATAGGTTGAAAAGATGCGCCTGGAAAGCGTAGCAGACAGACAGACACACTTTCGCATTTATAATATTAGTATGTATTTTCAATAATTTTCATCATATTTAGGAATTGAACGATAAAGACCAGCAGAAGACCACGTCACTGCCAACGCCTCCAGCTTCGCATGCCCTGCACTCCACCACGCACGGAGTGGAACATGTTAAGGTAAATAAGGTAAATGAACTAAGGAAAATATTTCATTTGAAACTTTCAATGTATTTGAAATGGTTTCTTTTGGCGCACTTATTTAAATTAATGAAACATCATATAGAATAATTTATTGGGTTTCATGCTCGAAATTGGTAATTAAGATAAGTGATAGATTAATTGTACACCACACTGTGTATTCACAATTAAAAAAAATTGATTTGGTTTAGAATTAAGATTCATTGTATAAGAATCGTAAAATAACTGAAGAATAAACATTACCCTCCTTCTGATAATGAAAGTGTCAAAGAAAATAAACAACAGAACGACATTGATCTCTAATTTCTTCCAGCATAATATTATGTCGTGCAAACCTTTGTATTATTTATTTTCATCGCTATTGAATATGGAAATCTTGTTATACTTAAAATAGATTATGTCCTATCAACTTTGCTCTTAAAACTGTTGCCTCGTTGACACTTTCAGGATTTCACTTTTTATTCTTGAACAATGAAGTATATTTTATTAATAGCCACCAGAAGGGTTTTACCCTTATAATCTTCTTTTCTTCTTGCCTTATGTGTTTTATTAATTAAATTCCAGGTCACCCCAGAAGCCCCGGTGTCAGTCGATGCTTTAGGCGAGATAGTGAAAACAAACCAGTCGTGTTGGCGCACGTTCTGCGCGCTCGTCTACATTCGCACCGTGCGCATGATCCGGGATCCTTACAAGCTTTATGTTATGATCTTTATGCCTATCAGTAAGTGCTATTTTACCATCATCTTTAAATTGTGTGATAGCATTGTTCGCGTAGGTATCTATCTAAAAAAATATATAAATGTGCTAATGGTGTAGCAAGGTAATTGCTCGCTATTTTTATGGCCTCATTTGTAATTTGGTCTGTGTCTGGACTCTATCCTGTTTTCAAACCTTTTTGATTTTTCTAAATGACTTTGTCTTGTTTTTTTCTTGCGTATCCAAATCTTGAGAATTTATAGAAAAGATAATTTATGAGAGATTTGTTTTCAGTTTCCTGTGCCCTAGGTCTCTATATGAAATCGAGGCAAATAGTGTTTTTTCGGATGCAGCCACTCAAATTGGACCCCAATGCCTACTTCAATAAGACCCCAATTGCTTTGTACAGTGAACAATCTAATTTAAAAGAGGTAGAGGATCTTCAGGACTCTCTGGAAGCGTTGGGGGCGTACCCAATAGACTTTTTTGATGGAAACTTTTCTAGTCTTCTGAGTATGGAGAACTTTGGCGCGTTCAGCTTGAAGGACAGCCTCGTACCGTATGGGAAAGTAATGGCCTATTACAATAGTACTTACACGCATAGTCTGCCTATTATAGTTAATTTATTGGACAATAGCATTTACAGGTAAGCTTTCTGTACTACGAGTTAAAATAGTTTTAGATTTTTATATAGATAAAGATAAATGTAAAAATAGCGCCCCCAATAGATCTTTTGAAAACTGTTCCATATGTGTATGTTCTTAAATTTATAAATAGGAGCACATCGAAGTTGAGATAAATATACACTTTGTTGTATTAAAACCAACTTCAGTTACAAGTCTTATCTTAAATCGCTTAAATTTTTGCATTGTTATGAAGTGTTGGCGTATTTAACTAGCATATCAGAAGAAAAAAATTCCGTACTTATTTTAAAATACTGTACATTTTCAGGGTACTGATGTCAGCATCAGGACAGCTAGAAAGCTTCAGGCCTATTGAAGTGCTGACGCATCCTTTCCAACAAACAGAACAACAGGAGGAGTTTAACCTTGGTAATGTTGTGTGCGCCATTTTTATGGGCATGATCTTCGCTTTGGTTCCTGTAACACTCGCTGTGGATATTGTATATGATAGGGAGGTGAGCTATGCTTATTCTTTTATTTTAGTTATGATTACTGTGATGTTCAAGTCATTAATGAATAGTATGAGAAACAATGGCCCTAGCACCCTTCCTTGAATGACCCCAAATTTTCTGTGTAAATAGAGAAGTTTCGAATTCTATATTTCAATTTTTTTTATTTTCATTGTTGTTGTTTACGAGTATTTAAATATCCATTGAAATAATAAAAATCATAGCACTTGATTGTGTAAAATAACTTTTAATTTGTCTTCCAGATAAAAGCCAAGAACCAGTTAAGAGTTAATGGATTATCAATGAGCATGTATTTCCTTACGTACTTCACTATTCTCATCTTTATTATGATTATTACCAGCGTAGGAGTACTCTGTCTTGTAAGTGTCATTTTTAGTAGATTTTCACTATCCTTTGCTAGATTGATATTTTTGAGCACACAATAGTACAAGTATGATTAGTGTATGCCACGCTAATTTTTTTTTTTTATATCCAGGTACTGCTCAACGATATACCAAGTTTAACAAATGGTTCAGCGATCACCATGCTCTCTGGTCTTCTGATTTTGTACAGTCCATCGGCCATCTTGTTCAACACCTGTCTCTCCTATATCTTCGACAAAATGGATTCCGCGCAGAGCATCATGCCCAATATCACCACTTGGGTTGGAGTTATACCGTTTATTTTGGTCGCTGTTTTAGACACATTTAAATGGGGTAAGTACAGTACTAAAATCAGTATGTGCTATCGTCGATCAAAAGCTTCGCTTAGAACGTTGAATTTTTTATCTCTGCTTTTTCGACGTTTATAAATAACTTATTTAATTTGAAATAAATTATAATATCTTTTTTTCAGGTAGCAACATAGCATTTTATCTTCATTTAGTTTTCAGTTTCCTGGACGTTATGTATATACCGTATGCCATCATATATTATGTTGATAGGTAAGTTTGTTAGAAATAGTAACATTATACCGTTCATATACACGCAAAGGCAAAATCATTAAAACATAAATATAAAGGGGTTGTTTCAAATTTATATGGAGCCTGGGCCAGGTATTTGTACGGTATTTTAAAATGTTCGGGGTCATAAAATAGTAACATTGTTTTCTTTATTTCTTACTAAAAAGTTCAATTTACGAGGTACAATGCGAAATTATTTTGCAAAATAAAAGCGCAACAACATGCGTCCATTTTGACATTGACGTATATTACACGGGTCATGATGACATTTGACATAAAAATAACCTGAGAAATGAGAATTAACCTTAAAATATCCAACAGCAGTCAGATGGATGGATGGATGCGCTGCGAGAGTGGCTATTCTACAAATGTACCTTATTAAACATTTTATTTTTGTACCTCTTAATCACTGTAAAACTGCAAAAAAGAATATTTTACTTTGTTTTCTATGCTTTTATACAATTTTTTGGAATACTGTACAAGTACCTGGCCCAAGATGAAACAACCCCAATGGAAGAAATATTACGCAATTGATTATGGTTGATTCAGGAATAGGCATGTGCCAGATACATTCCTTTGGGATGCATATTAATTTTTGTTAAATGCAACAACATAAAATCGATTCGCGAGTTGTAATTTTGGTTATCACTATTGCAATTTTGATGAAAAAAATACTGCACCATTGTAAAAAGTATCTTTGTTTTCCTGAAGACCATTTCTATGTTCGAAACATTTTTGCCTCGTATAGGTTATTTTTCCTTTTTTTTTTAATCTGATTTATTTGGGGGCTTTTCTTCACTATTTTTCCTTCTAACAAAATCATTTCCAGAAAAATCTTAATAGCAATCAAATGTTTTTTCCAGGGTATACTTAACATGCAACCTGCGCGGGCTATGCACAGTGCCAGATCTGTCGACCTACTTCACAGCAGAGATCTGGGTGCTTATAGTGGCAATGGTAGTACATGTGCCCATCTGTGGAGGCGTGTTGTTGGCCGCAGACAGGCTCAAGACTGGCGGAAGGATATGCCCCGTAAGTGATTTAATGTTCTACCGACCGAATTTCAGCCATAGAGATTAAGCCATCTGTGGCGGAGAGTTTAGAAGAATTGTAGTGCACATGTATACACATGTGCTCAAACACAGGTGCTCGTTCTGTTCACTTACGCTCATATTACGATTTTAGCAATCCGACTCGACAGGACCAAATAATCCATGACCAAGCGCGGGACCGACGGGTTCACATGCTTCCCAAAGCCCTGATTTGGCTGCTCTACTCGTAGTAATTTGTTGATTCTTGAGCTATGAGCTAATTTAGACATTGCTTCGACGTTTAGCTTTTATGTACCGTGCATTACTGCTGTCTCTAAAGACTTCAGTATCTTATGAGTTGGGTTGGTGTAAGGGGACCAAAACTGTATCAATTTTTATTTTGATAATTAAAAAAAAACTACTGAAGAATTTAGTTATTTGCAGAAATAAATAAATAAATAGGTTCACATATAAATAGTCTAGCCTGTTGGCTAACTTGCCTAGGACTTCGTCGGTGCTGGCCCGCGCCCGACGCACCATAGATGCGCATCTTTTGTTTAGATATGAGAAGCTTGTCTTGTTCATCTGGGGCCATACTGCCAACGCTTAAAGCCATATTGTTTCATTATTGTTGACTTTAGTATTTCAGAATTATAATTCCTAATTTAGGAACGTCAAGGTACGTGACATCAAACTGTCACTTTGAGTAATATTGCTTAAGTATTGCTTGAGCGTTAGCACTATGACCCCGGGTTTTCATAACAGTCTTGTATGTTTCCAGCATAAAAACACGAGTCCAGAGAAGCCAGACATGGAGGGTGAAGCGGGCGGCGAGGCGGGGGAGGACGAGGACGTCAGGCGGGAGAGGCGCCGCGTCGCATCACTGCTGCACGCGCCGCCTGAGAGCTCGCAGCAGGCGCCCGCGCTGCTTGTACATGTGAGTCTAAATTAAGAAATGAAAACTGGTGTCGTTGTACAACCTGTAAGAATAACTTAAAAAAATGCGGATCTCCTGAAAAGTGGGATTCGAACCTGCTACTTCCTGCGCTCGTTTACCGCTGAGACTCTCAGCGAAACATCACTCGAAAAACTAGTCCTAAGAACTGTACCGCTGAGATACTCAGCGAAGCACCCCTCGATGGTCGAAACACCACTCCAGAGAAGCCGGACGTGGAGGTGGAGGTGGCAAGGTTAGGGGGCAAGGCGGGCGAGGGTGATACCCCAACCCCACACAACCAAATTTCTGTTCAGGAATTAAGAAGTTATGGTTTTTTTATAAAGAAACTCACATGTACATGAACCCTGAAACATTTCATTCCTTTTTTGGCCAGTCGTGTAAAAATGCGGATCTCCCGAGTGATTTTGGGCAAATCATACTAATATTATTACAAATGCGAAAGTGTGTTTGTTTGTTGGTTTATTGGTTTGTTGGTGTGTCCTTTAATCACGCCGCAACGGAGCAACGGATCGACGTGATTTTTGGCATGGGTATAGTTGAGAGTGACATAGGGTACTTTTTATCCCGGAAAATTAAGAAGTTCCCGTGGGAATCAAAAACTTAAACCACGCGGACGAAGTCGCGGGCATCAGCTAGTAAAACATACAAACAAACATAGGTACATACAAACAATAACAAAAGGCAGTAAATTGTCAAAGATCGATCTCTTCCAGATACTTAGCCTCATGTGTAGGGAGAAATTGAACCAGCGGTGGTAGTAGTTTATAATAAATATATAAAGAATATTCCTTGTCTCTTGCCAGAACTTGCGTAAAGAATACAAGCTCCGCAGTTCGCGCAGCGGCAACGCCTGCTGCGGAGGCGGCGAGCCTCTCAAACGGGCAGCTCTAGCGCGCCTGTCGCTGGCTGTTCACGGGGGAGAAGTGTTTGGTCTGCTGGGACACAACGGTGCTGGCAAGACCACCACCATGAAGATCATCACGGCAGAGGAGCGGCTCACTTGCGGCACTGTAAGTGCTCCATCCGTTATACCATAAGCTACACCATTTATATGATCCTTGATATTCCTGAATTTGCGAAGTTTAAACGCAAATTCTCTATTTTCTACCCCTTATATTGACCGCAAAAAATCACGAACTGTTCGGAATTTTGAAGATCTTTTAAATTAAAAGATCATCAAGATCAAAAATTGGATGGGCAAGACAGGTTCTGACTTCTAAACCTTGATGGCAAAAGAGCTGCGAAAAAGTTACTTGATGGCAAACACGAGGAAGACCTAGAGGACGAGGCCGCTTGATCGACGAAGCGAACTTTTTGAGACCAGTTTGCTTCATCTTTTGTCAACAAGAGATCCTAATGATCCCAGGGGTACATTATTGCCACACTTAGTTCGGCATTCAGGAATCGTTCACTTCGTTACAGGTAATGCTGGGTGGGCAGAATATAGACGAGGCGCAGTCAGGGCCGTTCCAGATGCTCGGCTACTGTCCGCAGCACGACGCGCTGTGGAAGAACGTCACCCTCCGCGAGCACATCGAGTGCTACGCGGCCATCCGCGGCATTAGCAAGGCTGACACGCCGAGGTAACTGCCCTATACCCAATGACCAATGCCTATGGGTCAACATTGACGATACAGTCAGGTCTCCTACAGATATTTCGTAGAGCGCCCGAAACAACACTTATTATTATGGTGTGTTGTCTTCCAGCGTGACTGACATATGATATATGGAGTATGGTGGGAAGTCTGATTGCAGCCAAGCGCTCTAGCCTATATATTAAAAAAAGTGGGTCGATAAAGAAGGCTGATGACTGTTGAAAATCTTGGGGAAAGGTCATATTAGTAGTGGACTTGATGAAGGATGGATTGGTGAAATGATGATGATGACTATTTGCAACACACTGGTTTCATTACACCAGTGAGGTCAGCAAGAACTTTTCTAAATTATTGTGAGACTGATAAATCAACGGAATAAAACAGTACAAAGATTGAATGTTCATAAAAACAGCGTGCTATATTTCTTCAACAGGAATAGGGCCTTTTCTTAATCTGATAGAAAATATTTGTATCACTAGGCTAAGCTCGTCATTAATGTAACGAAGACTGGTTGTGAACATGTTTGTGTTGATTTCAGGATAGTAGATGCGTACCTGAACGGGCTCCAAATAATGGAGCATGCGAGTAAAAACGCGGAGGAATGCTCGGGCGGTACGCGGCGCAAGCTGTCGTTTGCGCTGGCGATGGTGGGCAGCCCGCGGGTGGTGCTGCTGGACGAGCCTTCCACCGGCATGGACCCGAGGAGCAAGCGGTTCCTCTGGGACACTATCCTGGCCAGCTTCCAGGTAACTACAGCCCTCCAGCCAGTCTAGTTATAGTCCGACAAACTTATCTAACCCGGTGACAGTGTCGCCGGATTAGTTAGAAGTTTGTCGCTATTTTATATGAGAAATAAAAACAAAACCTAAGCAGGCATAAAAAATAGTTCCAACTTTGGCCACCGGGTCAGATATGTTTGTGGGAAGTTATACATCCGTTTCGTGCATAGAGGTATAATATTATAGTATGGTTTCGTGTCTATTCTCTTTCTATAATCGTTAGCGCTTTAGCAAAAGCGAGAATGCTAACCATAGACTATATTCACTTAGTTTTTCTCTCCGCGGGATAGACGTGAGGCGTTAACGGTTATAGAAAGAGAATAAGTAGATACGAAACGTATGTAACTTGCTTATGGGGCAGGTTTTGTTGAGCTGTTGCTCAACAAAACTAGCTTCTAGGGTGCTTCTAGGTACAGGAACAGAACAGAGTAGTCCGTGAGTGACTTATGCTGGTTCCCTGAGGAATTGGAGATGTGGCAATTGGCATTGACAAAATCGATGCTTTATTTAAATTTTTCATTTTAGTTGCTCTACTCATTTAAGTTGCTGGGCTTCTTGGATTGTTTT
This sequence comes from Erebia ligea, assembly GCA_917051295.2. Taxonomy (NCBI): domain Eukaryota; kingdom Metazoa; phylum Arthropoda; class Insecta; order Lepidoptera; family Nymphalidae; genus Erebia; species Erebia ligea. The sequence goes on from OU785228.1 coordinate 18,293,846, forward strand.
CTTGTGAGATTAATTGCACAACTTTTATCATCCCAAACGAAAGCGTTTGATCGTCGTATTCACACCCGATGATCGAGCGCTTTAAACACATTTCTGATGATCAAACTTTAGGTTGGGGGAAAAACCCAATTCAGTCCCAAAGTTCAGTCTCCTAAAAAACTTTAGGAGGTTTTTTTTTTAAAACTTTGGTAATCTTGTTTTTTTTATGTACAGGGTAGAAAAGGTGCTATTTTGACAACACATTCCATGGAAGAGGCTGATGCATTATGTTCTAGGGTTGGAATTATGGTTAAGGGAGGATTAAGGTAAGACTACTTGCCTTTAAATCTTCCATAGCTTAGTGTAATCTTATTGTAATATTCACAAATAAATAATTTTAAACGCAGGTGTATTGGTTCAACGCAACATTTGAAGAATTTGTATGGCGCAGGTTATACGCTAGAAATGAAAATAGGCCAACCTTATCAGAAACCTGTAAGTTGACAACTCTTTTATAACCACAAGAATACTCGCAACCTCTGAAGTAAACCCATATTTTGATCTTAATCCATAACTAGCTGATGCCCGCGACTTCGTCCGCGTGGTTTAAGTTTTTTTTTTCCCGAGGGACCTTTTTAATTTTCTGGGATAAAAAGTAGCCTAGGTATGTCTCTCTCCAGGTCCTCAATAATACTGAACCGTTGCTCTGTTGCGGCGTGATTGAAAGACAAACAAAGAGAGCAGAGTTATAAGAGATTTAGTAAAAGTGAGGTTATGCAACCACCTATCTAAATAGCTGTAGATACCTAATTGATAGCAGACTTTTGGAAAGTGTGACTGATATTTTTTACTATAGACAGTTGTTGAGTGGGATGATGTTACAAAACTTAAATCATAGATTTAAAAGATCATGTGGAAAGTTGGTGACGAATTTAACAAATGTGTGTTTAATTTACAGATGTTAGAAACAGATTTGTCACTGACACCGTCGCCGCTGCGGTCGCCTGACGACTCCCCATCCTTGGGGGAGGCTGACGAAGGTAGGTCAAGTTACATTATAGCAAAATACCAAACCTGTCAGTCCACTGTGCTACTTGGTCAATCAATTTTGATTTCTCAGTCTGTCTTATGCCATGGCACGATTAGGCCGCGCGGGAATCCACGGGTTCTCGGGTTGTGAGTTTGCTATCTAAACTTTGTATGTTACAGGTTCCGGAGGGGGTTCGGCGACCGCGGAGGCGGGGGGTGAGGCTGAGGGGGAGGCGGAGGCGGAGGGGGACGCGGTGGACGTCAGCATACACACGCCGCTGGTCGGCAACAAGCCCTCTGTGCGCCTGCACCACCAGCGGTGAGGCTTTGCCCTATTCCTTGCAAGCTAGCTCGAAAAGCAGACCCCAATGTGCCAAAGTACTCGGAGGTCAACCCGAGAAATGTAACCATTGGGAGGGTCCAATTAGGAGGAAATTTCAAAGATACGTCGGGTCTTCGTTTCGTCGATACCGCGAAACCTGAAGTCAAAGGTCTTCAATGAGTGTGTCCTGCCGTAATGACGTATGGGGCGGGAACGTGGACACTGACGGTGTGCCTCGTCCACAAAATAAAAGTAAGCGAGCGAGCTAAGTTGGAAATTTCTCTCAGGGATAAAATCCGCAACAAGGAAATTCGGAGAAGAAAATTCGGCAGTGGGCAGGCCATGTCTGTCGCAGAACCGATGGCCGTTGGGGCAAACGTGTTCTGGAGTGGAGATCGCTTACCGGCAAGCGCAGTGTAGGACGACCTCCAGCTCGCTGGACCGATGACCAAAAGAAAGTGGCGGGAAGCGGGTGGATGAGGAAGGCGGAAGGCCGTGTTTGGTGGCTCGCTCTCGAAAAGGCCTATGTCCAGCAGTGGATGCATACAGGCTGATGGATGGATGGATTTAGGAGGATGGACAGCATTGTCGTGCACATGCCCGGCCAGACCGTCAGAGTAGGCATTGATTGGGTATCTGACAACTAGTCAAATCAGTACTCTTCTCAAACTTCAAAACGCGCGCTTCTTCAACAGTATAACAAGCTTTTTCCATGTTGCGATCAGAACGGAGTCGTCTGGTGGCGCATGCGCGGAGGCGGCCATCGCGCTGGTAGCTCAGCTGTTCCCCGCAGCCATCCTGGAGGAGAGCTTCGCTGAGCGGCTCGTGTTCTCTGTGCCACAGAGCTCTGTGTCCAGCCTCGCCAGATGCTTCCAGCAGATCGAAGACGGTGAGCAGTTACCTTTAAATTGCATTTGACGACCTCTCTCTTGTTAACACGTTCGAGGTTAACATGTTCGACCGCGGCCGACGAGTCCCACTACCATCTTAGACGGCATCGTCAATTACCATCAGGTGAGATCGCAGTCAAGGGCTAACTTGTAGTGGTTCATACAAAAAAAAAAAAAAAAATGACTGTCAAGTGCAAGCCTATCTCGCAATAAAAAAAACTTCCATAAAGTAATTCCAGCTTCTGTCCAATATAAGTAGAGTTGTTTTATGATATACAGCAAAGGAGAAGCTGAACATCGTAGAATACAGCTTCAGCCAGACGACGCTGGAGCAGGTGTTCCTCAAATTTGCACAGACAGACCACCAGGAGTCTTCGGACCAGGAGCATTAGGGATCCACAGTAGAATAAGGCACCTTGAGACGTTGGCTTTGCGATTGTAGGTAGTTTTATTTTTTTAACTTTTTTATTTAAATTATTTTACGTCATACAAACAAAGAATTACAGAAAGATAAAATTAAAACGTTCTTACTATAATGAGTGATATTCAATATAACTATAAATATGTCACCGGTCGTAACTCACTTGTTTTGTCGGATTATGCCCGACTAGTTTCGGACGGGGATTTTAGGTAATTTTATTTTTTTAACGTTCCAACTATCTTGAGTGAGTGAGTATCATTACTATAAATATATCACCGGTTCTACTCACTTGTTTTGTCGGCTTATGCCCGACTAGTTTCGAACCCGTCCGGGGCCCTTATTTATGACGCTGTACGCATGTAAAAAATATATTAGGTATATTAATAATTTTAAAAATTTAGATCATTTTTCTATCATTCATTGCACATAAATTGGTTTACTTTGCAATATTTCGTAAATATGTCTTTGCCTCTTTGCATGCTGCGTAGTATTGCAAAGTTTATAATAAATGTGTATTTTTTATGACAAATCTTTACATAAGTAATCATAATATTTTTTGATTTGGGAATTTTTATATTATAATGTGTGATAAAATAAATCGTAAAGTCAACGTCAATCGGTTTAGTAACTTTGCGCTTTTTTGAAAAAAAAAAACTGTAAAATAACGATTATGCTTCTGGTATGTTACACTAGCGGCACGCTATGATGGCCGGTTGGACAAACGTTCCGTATTAATTGATAACGACTTTGAAGGAAATAATTGTATTACTTTATTGACGATAGCTATGACGATAGTGATGTGCAGAGATTCATAAATTTAAAAAAACTTAATTGTTTTTTGTTCGAGAATAAATTGACCTATTGTAATGTGTCAACCGGCCATCATAGCGTGCCGCTAGTGTAGTTTATTTCTTTAGGTTTCCTTGAGCTTTTTTTTATGAAATTTCCAGTCGAAGAGAGAAAATAATTAGGTGTTGTAGTATGTAATAATTATAAAGGTAGATACATATTATTACAATAAAACGCTTCTTTGCATTAGTCGTGGTGTTCAGATGTTGATGTTTGTTAAGTTTGATTGGAAAAGTTTAGTTTTAAATGTTTGGAGGACTGGAAGGCATGCGATGGCGTGACTTGTTAATAATATGTCTCTATCTTTGCGTAACTTTGATCCAGCTGATCTTCTATATACAGGTTGTTTAAATAAATTAATATATTTAAATATATGATTATAGTATGCGTATTAATTGCAAAATATACTTTTAAATCAGGCCTAGATAATTATTAGGATTTTTAGATTGGAAGTTCAATCTGTTTAAACGGTGAGGAATATTGTACTCGCCACAGAAAAACTTAAAGACTGAATTTCGCGTGCTTATTTGCATTTATCTAGCCAAATACTTATTACGCTTTCAATTGCATTGTAATATGGTCTTTAGATAAAATGGATTAAACGGAAAAATTTAATTTTTTATAATAGTACTTACCTATTAATTATAAAAATAGGCAAAAGATGGCAATAGTATAAAAAACACCTGTGTATAGAAGTTGTATTAGCGTTACGATGAAAGTATATGGATACTAGGCCGTGTTGATACTTTGTAAATTTTTTTATAATTTGATATTTTAGTAGCAACTTTTATATACCGAGTAGAATCAGACAGCACTATGTTTGTGATGATATTGGCAGTGACATAGCTTTTTATATGTTTAGATTTTATGGTAGATCGTTTAGAATTGAACACTTCTAAATGGTGAAAATAAAAATTAAAAATCTTTAGCAAAACTTATTCCCATTTTTTTTTGCTAAAGACGTAGTACCTACTATTATCTATTCTTTGTTAATTAAGTATAGTGTATTCATCATTCCTGGCCCACATAGATGGCCCAATTTTAAATAAATGCGTATAACCAACCGCTAATAAATTACGGCGAAAATAGCACTCTGCAACTAAACTACAACTTTCAAACCAATTTCTAACGAGTTTAAAGCCTACTTAAAAAGCCAGATGCCGAGTTAAGTCTCAGTTTTCAGTATTTATATCATTATTGATTTCAGTAGTCGTGAAATAATGATGAAATATATTTAAATAAAAAAAATTGTTAATTGATGTGTGGAATTAACCTGAATTCAAAATAATTTGTTTTAGAACGTATTTAACGTTGTTATATTTTCTTGTATGTGTATTTAAACGTCTCTAAATGTAACAAACATAGTGCTCATGTAAATAATAACAGAATAATTAAAAATGTAATCAAATATACACATACGGTCATACAGTGCCTGACTCTTTACTTTGGCTATCCTATTAGCCATATTATACATGTCAATACCTGCATAATTATATTCAATTTAACTTTTAACATCCGCTGAATATTATGTTCTTGAAGTTAAATTCTGTAACATTTTTAAAACGTTATCGTCTGGTTTTGTTTATAAAACCACTAAAATTCACACAAAATGCCGAAGGTTTTGAAAGTAAATGAACTTTGCAATATTCTGCATTTTATAAATATTTGCAAAGAATAATACCAAGTGCAAAGAGCAATGTTACTTGTATTTTTTATTTGCTCTAAATATGAATTTAATTTAAGAGTTACTAATAAGTTAAAGTATGAAAATATCGAAAATAATGATCATTTAGAAAAGGAGTGACTAGAGACATCTGGAAATATTTATCAACGTTTAAATTATTATAAATCTTATTCGAAGTTCATTTAATCTAAACTCGACATAAATGTAGGTTTAGCATCATTGCTATACGAATACAATCAATAGATATTATTTTTCGCTTAGATGTAATTTGATAGGTATTATACTTGACAAGAATAAAAATAATTATACTGCATTGTTTAATTTTGTTCTAAAAACGCAAGCGATTGTTTTTTCGTTTATGAGTTGCGATGAATGCTTTGATGAATATTTCCAAACGTTGAGATGTTTAGTTTTAGGAATTAGGTAACGAAAAATATACCTACAGTATTTAGTTCGATGTGATTTTTTTCTAGTCACCAATTTTTAATAGCGTTTATATAACATCCAGTGGTTATTTTTTTATCTTCATTTTTATTTTTTAGTATTTTTTTAATTACTGTCGACTTGTAGAGTGCATAATTTAAGCACTCGAATATTTTTTTAAATTATCATCTGGATGTTATATATTTGCAATATTCCCTAAATTAATTTTACATGATTTACAATATAATATATCTAGTATGTTTTGCTATGTAACGAAAATCTGACATATTTGTATTGCAACATTGTTGAAATGTGTCTGAATTAGTAGAATTGTTATAAGAAATACATGACATAAAATTAACTTGCATTTTTATTTTTATTTGTATTTATTTACCTAACTACCATATTCCCGCGACTTCGTCCGCGTGGACTACACAAATTTCGAACTCCTATTTTACCCACTTAGGGGTTGAATTTTCAAAAATTCTGTCTTAGCGGATGTCTACGTCATATGGTAACTAACTGCATGCCAAATTCCAGCCTGATTCATCCAGTGGTTCGAGCTGTGCGTTGATAGATCAGTCAGTCAGTCAGTCAGCTTTTCCTTTTTTATATTTAGACTGGTATTTTCATGAACTGGAGCGGTGATAGCTTAGCTTAAACACCCGGCCTCCGTGGGTCGTGGGTTCGATCCCCGACTTCTAACTTTTCGGAATTATGTACGTCAGAAAATAAAAAACATATATCACTCGCTTTAAACGGTAAAGAAAAACTTCGTGATTAAACCTACATGCCCGAGTGTTCTTCATAATGTTCTCGAAGGTGCATGGAGTCAGCTTGGTGGAGTTTGGCCAAACGCTTTTCATTCCGGGAGGACACGCGTAGTGCGCCGGAAATGGGTTGAAATGATGACGATGAAATAGTTTCATAGAATAAAAAACCATGAATGAAGTGACACTATAAAAATTTGCAGTCTTAGGGACACTGCCGATAGAAGGGAAAACGAATATTTAAAATAATAAAAAAAAAAATTAAAATATAAAACTTAAAACTAAGGCATTAAAGTTTAATTACGAATGTACTCGTAGTATACTTATATTTAAGACCTTTTGTCTTTGTAACAACGCGAGCATGACGGTGTTCGCGAGCATGTCGGTGACGCGAATCCACAAGTTTACCCCCTACCAAAAAGTGCTCAACGCGGCTAAAGAAGTTTTCACTTCAATAATTAAAACAGGAAGTACTCAGATGGTTTGGTTATAATATTATTATGGCTACATTAATATTATTATCATCATAAAAACATGTTTATTCAGGGATTTTGAAAACGGAGGTAGTCCTTAACTTGTCAACTTTTGTTTGAATGAGATTTAAACAATATTTATTCTGGAATCATATTTGACACAAAAATACACGAAGAAATTTTTGTGGTTTTAAAGCCGCGGCGAGTTTAATCGCCTTTAGCAGTACTATCGACTCAATTTTTTTTAATTTTTTTTTAAGTACTTACTTTTTTGAGTTAGATTTTTTTTTCGAAATAAACTCGAAACTGTGAGAAACATTAGTAGTGGTACGCGGCGAAGTTCAAACAAGCTAGCCGGCGCGAGCGGCGTCTGACGTCAATCATCGAACCGATTCGGGGTTTAAAAAGCCCCGCCCCTCAATCCTTTGAAACGGCCCGCGCGCCGCTGACCGCTCGCGGCTAGCCGACTTCCGTCCTCAGTTACGCAAAACACGTCACACGTGCCGTAAGTGGCGTTAATTCGTTTCAAATACGCGCAAAAATGGATCGCCATTACGAATACTCCAATTTGGAATACCTAAGTAGGTATGGTGCAAATGTACGCCATTGCAAAGTACAATGCGACAGAAGCTCGACGGCTCTACGCACAACCGGATCACTTAAATTCCCTTCGTCTGCGAGGAATCCGAAACCAACAAGTTCCGTCGAGTATCACTTTCTTAGGCGCAACGCAGCGTTTAGTCGACCATGGGCAATTCCGAACACCAGAGCATGTTCAGGGTCGAGGTCGTCCCCGCATGTACTCGCCGGAACTCGACGAGGAAATCTGGAATACCTACTTCGAACGCGATCCTCGGCGAAGCACCCGAATGGCTGCAATTAGGTTTAACGTGAGCCAGTATTACGTGTGGAAGTTGTTAAACTCAGAAGGCTTACATCCATACCATTTTAGGCGTGTACATGCACTTCACGAGAACGATGTCTTAGCGGATGTCTACGTCATATGGTAACTAACTGCATGCCAAATTCCAGCCTGATTCATCCAGTGGTTCGAGCTGTGCGTTGATAGATCAGTCAGTCAGTCAGTCAGCTTTTCCTTTTTTATATTTAGACTGGTATTTTCATGAACTGGAGCGGTGATAGCTTAGCTTAAACACCCGGCCTCCGTGGGTCGTGGGTTCGATCCCCGACTTCTAACTTTTCGGAATTATGTACGTCAGAAAATAAAAAACATATATCACTCGCTTTAAACGGTAAAGAAAAACTTCGTGATTAAACCTACATGCCCGAGTGTTCTTCATAATGTTCTCGAAGGTGCATGGAGTCAGCTTGGTGGAGTTTGGCCAAACGCTTTTCATTCCGGGAGGACACGCGTAGTGCGCCGGAAATGGGTTGAAATGATGACGATGAAATAGTTTCATAGAATAAAAAACCATGAATGAAGTGACACTATAAAAATTTGCAGTCTTAGGGACACTGCCGATAGAAGGGAAAACGAATATTTAAAATAATAAAAAAAAAATTAAAATATAAAACTTAAAACTAAGGCATTAAAGTTTAATTACGAATGTACTCGTAGTATACTTATATTTAAGACCTTTTGTCTTTGTAACAACGCGAGCATGACGGTGTTCGGGAGCATGTCGGTGACGCGAATCCTCAAGTTTACCCCCTACCAAAAAGTGCTCAACGCGGCTAAAGAAGTTTTCACTTCAATAATTAAAAAAAGGAAGTACTCAGATGGTTTGGTTATATTATGGCTACATTAATATTATTATCATCATAAAAACATGTTTATTCAGGGATTTTGAAAACGGAGGTAGTCCTTAACTTGTCAACTTTTGTTTGAATGAGATTTAAACAATATTTATTCTGGAATCATATTTGACACAAAAATATGAAGGAATCATGCCTTTCTTATTTGCCTCGAACTATCAGATAAAATTATATACGATGTATCTTCAGAATTAAGCGACCAGCTTTTAATTTGATTTTAATAGACCTCGTATAATTAGTACATACCTAAATTAAGCGGTTTTATAAATAACTAGCTAATGCCCGCGACTTCGTCTGCTTGGTTTAAGTTTTTTTCCCCACAGGCACTCCTTAATTTTCTGGTTTAAAAAGTAGCCTATCACTCTCCAGGTCCTCAACTATACTCACGCAATCACGTTGATCCGTTGCTCTGTTGCGGCGTGATTGAAGGACAGACACTATATTTCACCCCTTTAGGGGTCGAATTTTCAAAAATGGTGAAACAGGCACTCTTGCATATCTAAATGAAAGCCCAAATGCTATACGTTTCATGGCTATAACTTGAGAAATGAAGGACTTTCATACAAACTTTCAACCCCTATTTCACCCTCTTAGGGGTGGAATTTTCATGAATCCTTTCTTAGCGGATGCCTACGTTATAATAGCTATCTGAGTGCGAAATTTCAGCCCGATCCGACTAGTGGTTAAGGCTGTGCGTTGATAGATCAGTCAGTCAGTCAGTCAGTCAGTCAAGATTAACGCTTATTTCGCCTGTAGGTTCGTCGCTCGTTTAGCACCACCCAGTGGACACGTGCATTTATGTTTATTATTTGCATATTTACTACAAGAATAATTAATTTAAACATTGATAGATTGATTGAATGATGTCACAAAAACTGAAAAACGTGACCACCTGCAGGTAACCCATGGAACTAGGAATCTCATTATTTTCTGAGGTAACCCACTCGGTTATGTAAAACTAAACGAACTAGAACAAAGAGGAAAATTTTCAAAACATCTTGTATTTAACATTTAACGTAAACTAAGATCTACGATTAAGAACTATTTAAATAACATTAAATATTTTTATAACAGATGGAATTTACTAGTAGGTAAGCGAATATCACAACCTCAAGATATAATTACCAACTATAATAAGTATATATATTATAAATGGAAAGAGTTTACTTTTTGCCTTGTCCTTCAATCACGCCGCAGCAGAACAACGGATTGACATGAAAGAAGTCGACGTAGGCGACCTAAACGGATGTTTGCATTGATATTGATATTATAGTTAAGATAAGACTAGAATGACTACTGAGAGAGGCTTATTTTTATTTATTTATTTTAATTTTATTTATTTTATAAAAACACACAGTACACCCACACACACACACACACACACACACACACACACACACACACACACACACACACACACACACACCCCCACACACACCCACACCCACACACACACACACACACACACACAGTAGTATAGCTATAGCGTTAACAAATAAATACCACTACTTAAACTTTAATTGTTTAACCCTGAAAATCAAAGAGTTCCCACGGATAATAAACCTAAATTCCTATTAACCTAAGAACCTAAATTCACGCCGTAAAATTCACTTAGTACTAGCAGATGCCCGCGACTTTGTCCGCGTGAAATAAGTTTTTTAAATTCCCACGGGAACTCCCTCATTTTTCATAAAAGCCTATGACACTCACAAATACATAATGTCGCTTTCTATTTCGTTCGATCATGGGCACGCACTTCTAACTTCCTGAGTTATGTGCGTTCTAGCTGATGCCCCCGACTTCGTCCGCGTGGATTGAGGTTTTTTGGTTCCTGCGTGAACTCTATAATTTTCCGTTGTAAAAAGTAGCCTATGTGTTATTCCAGACTATAATCTATCTCTGAGCCAAACACCAGATCCGTTCAGCCGTTCGGGCGTGATTGAGCAACAAACATCCATCAATCCAAACTTTCGCATTTATAATTAATACCTATCTAAACTAATATTATAAAGAGGAAAGATTTGTTTGTTTGTTTGTTTGTTTGTAATGGATAAACTCAAAAACTACTCAACCGATTTTAAAAAATCTTTCACCTATAGAAAGCTACATTAACAGCGAGTAACATAGGCTATATTTTATTTTCAAAAAAATTAGAGATCCTTACGAAAATTGCAATTATGTGAACTAAGTCGGAAAAAATCCTCTCTTCTGAGAGCTTACGTGGAGTTAAAGTTACACGAAAACAATGAATGGTGGAGGTGTTCCTCTCAAAAAGTTCTAAAAAAAAGTTTGCGATAGCATACATCTATCTTTTACGGTTGACTCACAATAACCATTTTTATAGCTATATTGGGTATAGACTATTAGGATTATTAGTGCTACCCGTGCGAAGCCGGGGCGGATCGCTAGTATTAGTATAAAGTAAAGATTTTCAGTATACGGTAACCAATTTTCACTTCAAGTCGGGTTTTGTTTATGTTTGATATACATTTAATAGTGATGAAATACAAATATGGATCCTTGGTGCAGATAAGTTAAGTTAATCCATAAGCCAATGTTTTGAAACAGTTCGGGATTAGCGCGTCGATTGTCTCAAGGTTTTAATATCTACTCGTAATGTGCCCTACTGGCCCAGGAGCTGGCGGATACCATAAAAGCCCAAAATTACAGAGGTTTAAAAATAAAGTAAGTAAAAGTATTTTTCTCAAACATGCTTGGACATTTGAGCATTATTTTGACAACCTTCTTCGAGATAAATCGAAATTGCTGTACTGGCCAAATACACGCGAGCAGCGGCCGGCAAAAGTTGTATGAAATTCCACATCTGTCGTGGTTTAGCGGCCAAATAAATTATGTAGGTACATAGTAAATTCATAATATCGTGTAATTTAAAAATGGATCGATCTTTTACTCCGAAACATGGCAACCAAGGAGGTAACATAACAAAGGTTTTATTTAAATTTCGAACTAGCTTGCAAATAGAAAGCTGTTTATTGAAAAAAAACAAATGAACACTTTAACGCGGGAAAAATTATTGTTGTTCGTTGTTCGTCATTGATTTTGAAATGTATTTGACAAAATGAGTTCAAGTGAAGACAAGGAGTGTGATGAAGACTGTTTTAATTTCCGCGCATTATTTGAGAAAAGTACTATACAAGCCTTAGCCACAACTAGGCATTGATGGACTTACGTATGTGTGCCTCGGCTTCGCCTCGGCCCACATTTACACGTTCGTCCTTCAATGCCTGTTTTGCTGGCTGCTGCAGTAATGTACTATAAAGTAATACATTATAATTTTTTTCGTACCACTTGCTCAAAAAAGTGACATTCTATGCCACAAAAAGCGAACTTAACAATAGTCATTTTTAATCTGTTAAAAACAGGGAAAGAAAATTGTACTGAATTTCATTCATCCTCTAGGGGGAGAATGTGATTTAAATTTGGAATACTCGTACTTACCGAAATTTATACTGAACTACATCTGTGTTTACACCATTGAGTTTGTATATAAAGCATTATACATCTTTTTGAAAAAGGAATACGCACTTATTATGCAGTTATGATTATTAAATAAAATTACGAAAACCGACGAGACAGTATGAGCTTGATTGATGCCTTTGCTTTTCCGACAAAAAAATATTAGTCTAGGAATTTGCCGCGTTTTTGTTTTCTTCAAATACATAAGCGTTATTTGTAACTCTCTCTATCAATAATTGGACCAATGTTTCGAATGTAAACTTTTAGGTACTTTTAATTTGCTATTGACTTTTTACTATTTGACGACCTCCGTGGCGCAGTGTGTAGCGCTGTTGTCTTAACGTGCGGAGGTCCCGGTTTCGATCTCCGGCAGGGTCAATTTGGGAATTTATAATTTCTGAATTTTCCCTGGTCTGGCCTGGTGGGAGGATTCGGCCGTGGCTAGTTACCACCCTACCGGCAAAAACGTGCCGCCAAGCGATTTAGCGTTCCGGTACGATGCCGTGTAGAAACCGAATAGGGGGATGGGTTTAATATCCACGCCCCTAACAGGTTAGCCCGCTACCATCTTAGACTGCATCATCACTTACCATCAGGTGAGATCGCAGTCAAGGGCTAACTTGTAGTGGATAAAAAAAAAACTGTCATTATTTTTAATAAATGCTTATCTCATATTATTATTGTGTTAATTTTTTCGCAAATGGTACGAAAAGTAGAGTATTTTCCTCGGTGATAAAGCTGTCTTAGTCTTGGGTGAACTTAAATCCCTCGCTACACTCAGGACTCGTCTTAAATCCCTCGCTTCGCTCGTGATTTAAGTTTTTAACACCCTCGCTACGCTCGGGAGTAAACCTCGAGTCCTTCGTTACGCTCGCGATTTAAATCGTCACCCGCGACAGAAGACACTGCTTTATCCCCTTGGTTAATAATCTACTATTTCTGCCTCGTTGGTCACAACATCTTCAAACTTCCCACTGGTTCCCGGCCTACACGCCTTTTCATGGGACAGAGATTGTATCAGAGTAAACTACGGTGATACGAGATGAGTGTGATGCAAACACTGCACCGTCGCTCGTAACCCTGATAATAACACCTGCCACGTGAGGACACCCTGGGACAATGTTACATTGATATTATTTAGCAATTGGGTAAGTTTCTTTTCTCAAACATGCATGGAAATATTGTCATTATTTTGAAAAAAGAACACGCGAAGTATCGAATTTTCGGACAAAGAAAATCAAATCCATTGCAGGAGCGTTTTTTGAATTTGGATTTTGGAACATTACAACGCTCCTGCAATGTTGTATGAAAAGGCGGAGATATTATAGTGCACAATTAGTGTGTGCGCATACACAAGTGCACTCTCTGTTCCTTTACTCTCATAGCCCGATGGGACGGAAAATCCGACACGACCGGGGAGAGATCAGGCGCAGGACCGACGGCTTTACGTGCTCTCCGAAGCACGGGGGTGAAACACCAGGCCAACTTCCTCACTCCGGGCTAGTACTGAGAATTTCTTGTCAGAAAAACCCAATACTTGCTATGGCCCGACCCGGGTATCGAACCCAAGACCTCGTCGGCCGCAGTCGAACATGCTTACCACTAGACCAACGAGGCAGTTACTACTAATATTAAAAATTAGCTGATGGCTGCGACTTCGTCCGCGTGGAATATGTTTTTTAATTCCCACGGGAACTCCTTAATTTTCCGGGTTAAAAAGTAGATGTAACTCTTTAGGTGCTCAACTAAGTATACCCAAAAACACGTTGATCCGTTGATCTGTTGCGGCGTGATTGAATGCAAAAATTTGGATGGATGGATGGGTTTGTAAAATCACGCGAGAACGGCAGATCGGATCTGGATGAAATTTGGCACAGAGATAGATTATAGTCTGGAATAACGTATACGATATAATGTATACGGTATAACGTAACTTAAAGAGTTCATCAGCTAGTTAAGTTGGAGTTAGAAGAGTGACACTATCATGTTTTTTAATAGGTACTTTGGATCACGCACCAAGCTTTTTAATGAAGAGAAAGAAGTAATTAATGAGAAAATGGTAGCTAAATAAATTTATGTAGGCACTAATTTCCTAACAGTCCGTAACCCCGTAGCGTAAACCGACATTTTAAGAATTTTTGATGAGCTTTGTGCATGAGATATTAGTATTATAACAAAAGAAAATTAAAACTTTAAAGATTAACCCCTCCTACGCAAAGTATCAAAGTATCTTTATACTTCTACCATACCTTTACTACTGTTTTAATCATACTTTTGCGGGTCTAAAGTCAGTCTTCATGCCCTAGGGCCGTAATCTAGTCGATCGATCGCCCAACTAGTTGACCAACCCCATACTGTAAATATGCACAACAGAGTCTAGGCTCCAGACTGGTCGACCAAACGACCGTACCATTTGACATAAAAGTTTTTAAACCAAGGAGTATGTATACCTGCATAAACACTGGCAGCATGAAAAGCAAAAAGTTTGAATATCAAAGCAGCGGCGCCAAATGTGACTCTATCGAACGTGAACATTCACTTTTAATTTGTCTTTTCTTTTTATTATTTACTAGACCTATGTATCCTACTTACTATGATTTGCAATAAATATCTAACCGTTACAGTTTGTTTTACTGTTATTAGTCTAGGAAAGGAAGCTAGTGGACCCCAACAGTAATTCCTCAGACGACGAAACTTTACAGTATGATAAAGTATCATAACGTAAAGGTATTTTATAAATATCCAACAAAAAATTTTACCAGAAGTTAGGTATTTTTACCTAAACTCTTTTATGTCTAATATCTTGGTCCGCAAAAATGATCCGTCAAAACTTTCTTCACTTGAAACATTCATGTAAAGGTATGGAAACTAAATAAGAAATATCCAACAAATACTCGAAGATGAAACAATCAAATTTTGAAAAAATATGTTTTTTTAATGTTACTTGCATCGGAAAATTTTCTCATTGAAACTTTTCACTGGAATGTCTTTTTATTGCCGTTTAATACCTAAAAATTTAAAATCCAACAAATATACTATCAGTCTATATTTTTTTCAAAAGTTACCTTTTTATTCGTAGTGAAAAATTTCTCCGTCAATTTTTTTTATTGATACGATTACAATATTTTTTTTCCTATCGACTATGAAAATATCAAATATAATAAAATCAAACGCATTAAAAACTAAAATCATTTTCTTAAGAAATATTTTGTATTTAATTAATCAGGGAAAGCAGGAGCGTGGTGACGTCCTGAGACCGAGATAATATGCCTACGGCGACGCGAGCCTGTACTCGATAACCGACCGTATTTCGTTGATACGACAGTTCAATTTTCAATCAAAAGCTTTTGCAAATGACAATCAGTATGACGATCAATGCGTTCTGAACCGTATTGCCTGAGCGTTAAAGTAACTGATTGCTCTAAAACTGGTTTGTGCAACGAAAACTGCTTTAAAATATAATGTTTCTAGCCTCACAGTGACGATTATGGAATTACATTGTGTTCTCGATTGTATTTCCCTAGCCGTAAAGTAACAATTTTAACGTCCCAACACAAAATGGTCTTTGAAATTGGTGTGTCTTAGCACTGTATCCAAGGGTATTCTCGCATTTGGTTGTTTAAGGGGTCATACAATTTTTTTGCGATCTTTGAAAGCTTTTTATTTGAAAACTATTATACATACTAATATTATGAAATCGAAAGTGTATCTGTCTGTCGGTCTTCTACGCTTTAACGGTCCATCTTTTTAACCAATTTTGATAAAATTTGGTACAGAGATAGGTTGTATTCCGGGAAGGTAATTTTGGAAAATTAAGGAGTTAAGTAAAAAACTTAATCCACGGAGACGAATTGGCTACAATTTTTTTCGATATACTTACTTAACTATTTTCCAAAAAAAATAATTGGTAAACCTGTTAAGAATTCTTCTGTACTTTTTTAAAATTAAGTAGATAACAAAAATTTACATAATATTACTTATGTGAAAGTTAAATTTTAGTAACTTTAAGTACCTAGTTTATTAAATAAAATATAATATGATAATTTTCTCCCGTTGCGGCCAACATTGCTTTTTTGCCATCTCTTTCCCGGGACATACAGTGCATTATATATATAGAAGACAACTCTAGACGCACCGCGTTACCGAATATAATAAGAAGTTTTGTATGTTTAAAAGAAGTTTTGTAGTGTAAACGAGATTTTCATTTGTAATCGTCTGTTTGGAGCTGTTATTCTTTGCCTCAAAACGATGCAAAGAAAGTGAGAAAGATATTTTTTTTCTCATTAGTGTACCAGAATAGAGATGGCAATAAAGCGATGTTGGCCACAAAGCGAAAAAATCAAATTATAGCATTTACTACACTACAATTTAAATTACTTATCTGCATCTATGGTTATTTTAATCAACTACAAAATTAAAGAAAATTAAAATTCTTTACCATCTCCGAAAAAAACTAAAGAAAAGAAGATTTAGAGCAAGTATAATATGGGTTTTTACAGGCAAGTGCCTGATTTAATAGCTATAAAAAATCACAGATTTCGCAGTCCCCGCAAGAATCGGAGCATTGAAAATGAATACGTAAATCTCTTCAAAATTTTTCAAAAATGAATTATCTGATTTTAAAAATTCCAACTCGAATGCACTTCTCGCCTGCATCCGCATCTTTAAACACCACTACCATTACGATGGGTCAATAATGATAGAAGCTACTTCACTTTTTATATACGAAAATAACCGTTTTTCTACAACTCCAAATCTAAAGGGACCACCTACAGGTCACAATTATTAACCGATTTTCAGAATTTTTTCGCCATTTTGTAGCTAAACTAATATCCTGGGACCCTTTTTTATTTTTTTCTTTGGTCGGTTTTTTTCTGAAATATTTACAATTTCGAAATAATTCCAAAAAAAGTTACAAGCCGATTTTCAAAATTCAAACATTCACACAATATGTCTCGATAAATTCCTCAACTCTTGGTACTATTCCCATCTCGATCCTCCTAAAATCCTCGGAGCTATGGCCAAAAATACGTCTCAGGTGATTTGCATCTGATAACCATTTTCAATGGTAAAAAGTGATGGTTGTCTACTTGAAGCAGTTTTTTTTTGTTTTTTTCGGCAAAGATCCCATAAAATAATATGTTACGCGATCTATTTCAATCTTATTTAATAAGATGCTGCGGGATCTATTTAATCATTGCGACGAAAAGTAACCTATTTTACTTTTTGTCGCAACTATATCAGCGCAAAAACTCAAACTGTAACTGACAAACCGCGTAGTTGAACGCGTGAATGCGCCAAATGCGTGAAAAATAGCTAGCTCTCCAACAGGAACCATACATTTTCTGAAATGAAGCCCATATTAATTACCAAATCTTCAGTTCTATCCATGCAAAAATCACGTTAATGAGTAGCTTTTGGGTGGCACGATTGAAGGACAAATACGTGATAAGTGATGTCATGTTATCCTGCGGGTACTATTAGTTTTTCCAGGACAAAGGTAGCCCATGTTACTTTCCTGGTCCTAAAAAATCACGTCGAATTGTTATTTCGTTGCCGTATGATTGAATCCAAAATACGTAAAAATCAGCATGAGATCCCACAGGAACTGTTAACTTTCTTGGAACAAAAAGGTAGATCACGTTGATCCGTTGCACCGTTGAAGCGTGATTGAAGGATAAACCAACAAACAAACATACTTTCGCATTTAGTATGGATAAATTTAGGACTTTTGTAATGTGTTCTACATGTGTTAGGAATACTGTACCTATTGATATGTGAATAAGATGTGAATACAAATTACGGGGGTGTATTAGGAAGACATAGAAACTCCTTGTTAATTTGTATTCGTAATATTCATATTTAGAATGAACGAATTTAAAAATATGTGTGTCACATCACGTATTTGTTTATTCTACTTCAAATAAAATCTTCACTAACAGTTCTTGAAACGCGTTCAACTTCTTTAGTTGTTGAAACGCGGTATCGTTATGGAAGAATTTTGTATTTTGTGCAACAAGAGCTTTGCTGGCTTTCACACTAAACTTCTTGAGCAAATTACCTTGATTTCACACAAGCGAATTTTAGATCCTTAGTGCGGGACACGACGGTTGAATTTACAATGCGCAAAATTACGCCCACTAACGTCATCGTCACGTCAAATTACTACAACGTCATCTAATGTTCAAGAAGACTGCCGGCAAGTAGACCAAGCATGAACAGTGCCGCCATTTTGAGGATAATTTCCGAAGTGCCATGTTGAGGATAACTTCCATTTTGCTGCATATTTCTGGTGATTCTAATATTTATTTGATAAACGTAAGGGCCATATTTTGGATTGCGTTACTTTTACATTTTCTTTACATGGAAGCGAAATTATTATAAGTTAAATTTAAAACATAATAAAAATTAAGTATATTACTGACTTCTTTTAATTTCTCAATGTATAGGTATTGTTACCATACTTGATTTATCATGCTTAGTTATTATTTAAATGGCAAGAAATGTTACTATCGTTATCTAAACTAATTTATTGTATATTTTATTAGGTATGGGTTAATTTTGAAAAGTATTATAATATATTTATTTCGACTCAGCTTAAAGAATAATTTTTGTTGCCTTTAGTTTGCAAGATAATGGTTCTTAACTGCATTTTTGAATATGCCCAGCAGCCCAGTGACTTAAATTGGCGTATGGCGTACAATTCATTTATTATATATAATTATATGTATATATACTTACAAATTACTATAAAAGTCTAAATATGTTTACAGTAATAAGGCTTTATGCAGTTTGCCAATTTCTGGCGTGCAAAATACCAACTTAAACATAATACATTATGTTATTATCGATACATTATAATTGATCTTGGAACTATTTGAAGATTTACAATATTATTGTGCTTACATCAAAAAATGTACCTAGATAAAATGTTGCTAGATCAAGAACTGGCTATCCTAGCTAGATTTTTTAGATCTGTGTTAAGGATAACCAGAAATAAATATTTATTCAAACAAAGCTCAAAAATAAGATTTTTTATGGGCCCTTAATTAAACTATGGAAATATACCTTGAAGGTAAGTCGTTACAGTTAGTGGTTTTTATTAATGTTGAATTTATCTTCTGTAATGCTATATTGCTTATCTAAACTAATATATAGAGGAAAGATTTGTTTGTTTGTTTGTTTGTTTGTTTGTTATGGATAAACTCAAAAACTACTCAACTGATTCTTTCGAAGGTGTTTTTTCCTGACATTGTATTAATCCATATCGAAATAAAATGGTTAGTCATCTCAAGTATTTAATATAGACCAAATTCGCCCTTTACACCATTTGATTCAGATGAATATCTTAGAAGATATCATGGAAATTAATTAACGCGCCATAGAAATAGGGGCGGCCGGCAGTGCGAAAATATCGCAGCCCTAATGTAAAACCTGATGTGCTGCCCAGTGCTATTATTGCATTGTAGAAGACAGTAAGTGCTAACGAGTGACGACAACCATATCCACCCGTAGTATGGACACTGGAGTAATAATATGATTATGATGATAAGATTGTGATTTCAACGCTTCGCTCGCGCACGCTAAACTATACCCAATAGAAGAAGGATTAAGATACATTATCGCGTAAGCGCAGTTTAGTTTTCATACGTTCGGTTTAATTCGGTGTTTTGCATGGATATTTTGTTGGATATTTAGGTTTTGAGTGTAAATTTGCCTACTTACTATAATAAAGAAAAGAAATAGGTATGAGAAGTTTTCCACACCGAGTTATAAATAATTTTAATTTGAAGTGAGATAAATTGATTTTGGTATAAATATTTTGTTGGATTTTTTAATACGTTATGCTAAACAGCATTTTAAGGACATGTGAAAATAAAAAATTGAATGAGCAATTTTTTTGCCGAAATTACGGACAAAAAAAGGAAACCACTTTAAAAAAAAATAGGTCCGTTTAAATAATGTTTTGGATTTTTATCGAGTACCTCATAATAAGGCTATTTATTAGTTTGGTAAAAAAAAAATGGAGCGAGATATTATTCAGTTCAAAATATTAAGCTATTTGTACTTTTAGGTATAAAAACCTAACTTCTGGTTTTTTTTTTTGGTGGATATTTTTGTGTAAGTTTTGGATCATCCAATACTAAAACCCTGCCAAGTTTCATCGACTGAGGATTCAATGTGGGGGTCTCCATACAACAGACCGCCCCGTTGCCTAGACTATATGGTAGAAGTATAAAGTAGAGTATACACCACCGGGATAAAGCAGTTTTTTTCTTGGGCGCTTGAATCCCTCACTGCACTCAGGACTCAATCTTAATTCCCTCCCTTTGGTCGGGAATTAACTTATAGCACCCTCGCTGCGCTCGGGAGTTAAATTTGGAGTCCTTCGTTACGTTCAGGATTCAATGTAGCGCCCGTGACATAAAACAGTGCTTTATCCCCTTGGTGTATAATCTACTATTACATGCCTATGTCGTCTATGTGCGAGTGCAGCCTAACGGTCTACTGTGCGGTATACCTACAGATTCCAAAATTGACAATAGTGGTCAAGTAGTCACTACTCACTGGCCGCGGGGTTTGATCCTTCCATTTCATCTCGGAAAATTCCCGCGGAGTTATTAAGAAATCTAAATCCTCGCGAATGAAGTCGCGGGCAACATTTAGTATCTAAATTTATAATTAAGTCAACAATCATCAAATCAACGTTGATAGTAGATACCTAAGTATTAACTATAAATAATTTTAATCACAAATTTCGCAAAGCGCATGCAGTTCAAGGATGTAACAGACAACGGTTTGTAGATGTTGCTGTAATGTGTGGTATCCGACGTTCTTTGAAATGGCTATATGTCATATGATGTATGAATAAAAGCTTTAAGGCGCCAGCGGAGGGCGAATTGCTCATACAAACGTAATACCAAAATAATTAGTAATTCGAGCATATTTCCTCCATATTATGCGATTATTAAGATTGAACTTGTATTTATCTAGGTCCCTGGATAATTATTTTTCCAAAATACTTTCCCACAATTAAATGTAAGCACATTGCGTTTTGCATGTTTTTGCGACATAAACGACATGTTTTCTCCTTATTTGTTTCATATTAAAACTAACGATATCTCACGTACTAATTGATCAGGAACATAGCCTATATTGTCAAGTTACAGAATAACAACACGAAGTTAAAAACACAACAATTTTTCATTCATCATTTTTGGTATTCACGGAACAAGACTAAATGTATAACAAATTCTGTACGCTCATATTGCTATCGCGCTTGCACGGAATCATGTGTCTTCAGCCAAATAGGGATAGCAATATACCGGCAAATTTATATTTGCGGTTCGAGTAGAATTTGCGAGCGGCGGTCGCCGGTCCCTTAATGAACACACAATTTAAAAATTAATTAATGTTTGTGTTATTTCATTCATAACCGCAATCGCGCAACGTACCTACTCTACTAGAGATCTCATAAATTTTAAATTCAAATTCAAATGCTTTTTATTCAAATAAAAGTGCTTTTGAATTGTCGAGTGAACCTACCACTGGTTCGGAATGCCATTCCTACCGAGAAGAACCAGCAACTGAGTTGCTGGTTCTTCTCGGTAGGAATGGCATTTTTCAAAAGAGCAACCACCGAGTTTCTTGCTCGCAGCAAGAAACTCGGTGGTTGCTCTTTTGAAAAAATTGAATTTACAATTTCACTAATGCGTAGATTCATCAGTAACCGCTGTCCTTAGCATTGCTGGAGCGAGTCAAATCCATGCTCTTTTGTCATTTACGTAATCTTCAACAGTATTTTTTTCAGGAGCATATTTTAATTGATTTCTTAAACTTGTGTAAGAAAATTGAAAGCATTATGATTTGAACTTGTGACTCTTGGCAACCAACTATACATGGAATGTTTTTGGTGGGATCATTTTTAGGGTTCCGTACCCAAAGGGTAAAAACGGGACCCTATTACTAAGACTCCGCTGTCTGTCTGTCTGTCTGTCTGTCTCCAGGCTGTATCTCATAAACCGTGATAGCTAGAAAGCTGAAATTTTCACAAATGATGTATTTCCGTTGCCGCTATAATTTACTACTCGTACGCTGATAACATTTTGCCAAATAGTTCTCATCAATGTACCTACTCGTAGGACGTATTTTTGCTATACCAATAATTATCAATTCGCTTTTAAGACTTTGTGATATTTTTGCTTTTAAGACCTTTGAATCATGCTCTTTTTGGGTATGGATCGCTACGCCTATTTTGAAAATGCTAAATAATGTCTATTTTTAAAAAGCTAAAAATGATTAATTCATGCTCTTTTTGGGTATGGGTCGCTAATCGCTATGCCTATTTTGAAAACATGACAAAATTTGTATAATACAAAAGAGATCTTAAACAGTAATTTCATGAAATGCCAGTATTTCTGCACTAGCTGTACCTAAAGATACCGAAGTAATAAACTGTGGAATATGAAAGGATTATTTCGCAACGCTGTGGACTGAGCATTGACGAGAACAGCAGACAGAGCCTCTTCAGGCCTGTTATTAATCGCTGGTAATGTTGGACTACCTAGTTACCTACTAACTTCGCATTTCACAAAAGCTATGATCATCGACAAGATTTTGATAATAATAAGATCCCACGTTTGTGTTTTAGATGGCTAGAGGCCGTTTAATCTAAAAATGAATGCGCAATAAAAAGTTCGGGTCAATATCGGAGTATTTAACCTTGCGCAGACGATGCGATACGAACGCGATCATTTAAGGGTCCTTTAGACCTTTCTTTTATCCAATACAAGTTAGCCCTTGACTGCGATCTCACCTCATGGTAAGTGATGATGCAGTCTAAGATAGTAGCGGGCTAACCTGTTAGGGGCATGGCAGTTATATTAGACCCATACCCCCATTCCGTTTCTACATGGCATCGTACCGGAACGCTAAATCGCTTGGCGGCACGTCTTTGCCGGTTGGGTGGTAACCGGCCACGGCCGAGGCCTCCCATCAGGCCAGACCAGAGAAAATTCAAAAGTTATAAATTCCCAAATTGACTCTGCCGGGGATCGAACCCGGTACCTCCGCACATTAAAACAACAGCGCTCGACACTGCGTCAGGAAGGTCGTCAAAACGTTGATCAAGGAGCAGGCGAAATGACGAGAAATAAACGTTATTAAAAAATTAATAAAATAGATTAATTTTTAATATTAATATGATGTTATGCGTTTCGATAGATCAAGATAACAACTTAAAAAAACAGGATTATAACTGACACGGCTGGTTCTTCAAGTGAAATCCGATATTGTAAGTGATATCAAATTTTTATGACCCCAATACTCAAAAAATGTGAACGATTTGCATTGGTACTGGTACTGGGATGAGAAAACCTGTTGGATTGAATACAGGCACCCGTCCCGGCGGCGTAGGGTAACTGGACTTGGTGGTGTGCCACAAGGCATAGCCAGAAGCGGTGCGGGTAGTTTTAGAATATAATATTTGGTATGTTGGTACAAGTAAGTGTAGCAATTAGCACAATCACAAAACTGGTGTCGCCAATATTTGGCATGTTGGTACTATAAGTATGTAAGCGTCGTATACACCAACTTAAAACGTTTTATTCTAGACTAGATGATGTTATCAAATTCATCAAAATGTTTACCAAATTTCATCGAAATCTGTTGAAATGATAAGCTGTTACAGCGTAGCAGACAGACAGATAGACTGACAGACACACTTTCGCATTTATAATATTAGAATGGATAAGACCAACACAATAAGTACGTAAAATTCTATAACGTAGTATTATTGAAATGATGAAATAAATGGTGCTATATATAAGCTTGTACAGTGCCTGTAAAAACAGACTTAAGGTAGTTAAATAAGGAACCCTTATAGTTTTGTCAAGTTCGTCTGTCTCCTGTCTCTAGTGAAACTTGGCCAATTTTTTCCATTTGGTTTGGAATTCAGTGCTTCTCGAATCACACCGGCATATTTCTGCGTCTTTACACATTATCTCTTACAATAGTTGGCTTATTAATGCAAATAATGCATTTTAACGAATTATTGTGAGAGCATCGGCCACAAGAGGTCACTGCAGCTGTTATTTTAACGTAATCGACCCTGAGCTTGCTACCATTTGTAAGCTTTTTACATACGATGCAATGCAGTCAATTGATTCCGGGCAACAGCTAAAAAAAACGAAAAGTTAGAAAATGTCAACCAATAGATGTTAAATGCTGGACGTAGATATTCCGCTGGTTCCAGTAGATTCCTGTAACTCGCTTGATGTCGTTCGTCTACCAAGCTATGCCTGGAAAACACAGCCAACCCTAAGCTTATGATAAGTGCACAAGAAACCTAACAAAAAAATTATAAACGACTTCAAGTACTTATCAAGGTTAACAAAGGACAACAAAATGTGAACTAAGTTAATTAGCGCTATAAAACGAAATTTTAATTTTAATTGTTATCATACCCAGACAGACAGTAGGTTAACAGCATAGGTAGATTAATTTATACGTATATAACCAAACGATTGAACAAAAATATTTTCAAAATAAAAACTTAAATCAATAGGAAGATTATATAAGTTTGTTTTGATTAGGTAGCGCCTGACAAACAATTCGAAACCCTGTGAGTAATTTTCAGTTTTTTTCCTATGCTTGTGCTGTGAGACCTTGCTTCTTGCCAAATTACACGATTGTACTCGTAGGTCAACGGTAGTATTTTGATTTATTGGCAAGTGTCAAAATATTCGGCACAAACGGACTTAGAAGCTTGATTTTTTAGGGTTCCGTACCAAAATGGTAAAAATGGAACCCTTATGGTGCGACTTTCTCCGTCTGTCCGTCCGTCCGTCACAGTCGATTATTTCAGTAACTATTAAAGCTATCGACATGAAATTTGGAATAGTTGTGTATAATAGTGGCCTAACATCATTAAAATAAAAAAAAATCGAAAATTATTTTTAGTTTAATTAAAAAGGGGGGAAAATCGGGGGTTTGAAATTTCAAAGTATGATAACTATACTGAGTGGGATATCATAAGTCATAAGTAAGTCATAAATATTTATTCAATTTAGGTAGATGCACTACACTTATTGACGTCCAGTTACATAAAAATATGATGGTGATAATCTGTTACGGTATCTTAAAACTAAAGCTACGAGGGTTCCAAACGCGCCCAGGTCTGAGAAGAGCCCACAACAAACTCAGCTGGGGGGTTTTTTTTTTTTTTCATTATCACCATCTCACAAATCATCTTAACTAAGGAACTATCAAAGGGCTATACTTCTACATTCTAAAACAGATTTTTATTTATTTTTATGCATAATAGTTTTTGATTTATCGGGCAAAATGTCGAAAAAAATACCGTTCCCCCCCCTTATCTCCGAAGTTTACCAATTGAAAAATCTGAAATAATTATGGTCAATAGAAGCTTATTGTATATTTTACAGGAAAAATAAAACCAACGCTATAACTAGCATAGTTTTTTTGATATTAACAATAAACTTCTACAAACAAAGTTAGTTTTGCGGTTCATTTAATTCATTAATCGTAAAACTTACTACAGGATTGTACGGAACCCTCGGTGCGCGAGTCCGACTCGCACTTGGCCGGTTTTATTTTACAGCTCCAAGGGATCGTAGACCTAAGTATTTGAAATTAATTGATACCTCCTCGCGTTCCCGAGAAAAAGGTGGTTAACAGACAGACAGACAACGAAGTGATCCTATAAGGGTTCCTTTTTCCCTCTTGTAAAACCCTAATAATGATAATAATGTAAGTAGGTGTATCATGATAATCGTATACTGAGTTCACGAGTGTGTACGAGTCCACATTCTTGATAAATTCTCGCATATCTTTTTGTTGTTACCTAATTAATAAAAATTAATTGTATTTTGAACATTTTGGTCTTTTTTATTCCACAGCAATATTTTGAAGCGTTCAATCCAAAAAATAATCGCTCACTACCCGTTCTGTGTGTTGTGTGTGTGATCGTGTATTTGTTAATTTGTTGTGTACAAATGGGATAAGATCCTTACTCTGCGCTGTGTTGGAAACCAGTGCACTCTTCTGTATCCAGTATGTTATTTCATATTTTATTAAGATGAAATTTGATAAAAAAAATCCATACTAATAATATTATAAATGCGAAAGTGTGTCTGTCTGTCTATCATCTTTCCAACAGATTTTGATGAAATTTGGTATAGAGATAGGTTGTATGATATATCCTGGGGACATACTTAGGCTACTTTTTATCCAGGAAAATTAAGGAGATCCAGCGGGAATCAAAAAGCTTTATCAGCGCCGACGAAGTCGCGGGCATCATAATATTATCAAATAATCAAATAAATATTATAAATGCGAAAGTTTGGATGGATGTATGGATGTATGGATGTTTGTTACTCAATCACGCTCCAACGGCTTAACGGATCTGGATGAAATTTGGCACAGAGATAGATTATAGTCTGGAATAGCACATAGGCTACTTTTTATCCCGGAAAATTAAAAAGTTCCCGCAGGAACCGAAAAACCTCATTCCACGCGAACGAAGTCACGGGCATCAGCTAGTATTACTATAAATATCGTGACGTAAGCTAGTCAACTCAACGCGGTGTGACGCATCTAATTATCCTACGTGTGACAAATTAGTAATGAAATAATTATATCATGTACTTTCTTTATGGTTTAGAGACAATGGTACACCATTGTCACTAAACCTGAAAGAAAGTCAAAAGTATATTGACACTGCCAGTGACCTATGCGACAGCCGCCGCCCACTTTTTTTGATAACTTGGGCGGAAATATCGTAAATCAAAACGTCTTGGTAGAATTTTAAAACTACATAAGATCATCACCTGGGTGCACTTTATTCTGACCTTATAGTGTTCCGATGTTGGCTAGACTGCTGCATACTGCTGGAACTTAAAAATCGCTATCGCTTATAACTTAAGACTCCCTTAGATCAGCATCAGTTTGAAATATCACAATAATTACACGTTCAGTGCAGGCTTTAGACGCTTTAGTGGTACACGCTTGCTTCTAGTGTAGCCTCTACAAGTCTAGAAAGTCAGCCCGATAATTTGAACGACACACCTTCCGTTGGAATTAAAAATCGCTACCGCTTATAACATATTACGTACTTTTTTTTTATTGCGTGATAGACTTTTTTTTTTTTTTTTCGTGTAGGAGGGGAAAATCCTCATGGACATCCGACTGTGTGATAGACTTGCGCTTGACGACAATCATGCTTAGTGCAAAGCAATGATGAGGTCTAGGTTGGAACGCGCTTGCCTAGAAGATGCCTATTCACTCTTGCCTTGAAGGTACTTAAGTTATTGTGGCAGGAAACACGTGCGCTGGGAGGGTGTTCCACACCCTAGTGGTTCGTACTTAACTACTTAGTACAGTATCAGTGGTTAGAAATATCTCAATAATTACCTACGCGGCCATTGCACTGAACGCGTAATTATTGAGATAGGTAGATATCTACGCTTAAGCGGTACACGCTTGCCTCTAGCACTACACGTTTAGCCGACTGGAGGATAGAAAAATACACCTTGTGTCGTCGGTCGTAAATCGCTACCGCTTGTAGCTTAAGACGCCCTTAGTACTTATCAGTTGTTAAAAATATCTCAATAATTACTTACCTACGCGGTCAATACACTGAACGTGTAGTTATTGAGCTTTCAACGCTTAATCGGTACCCGTAGTCCCGTGCACGCTTACCTTTAGCGATATACGTTTAGCCGACTGGAAGAAAATAAAATAGATACACCTTGCGTCGTCGGTAGTAAAATCGCTACCGCTTGTAGCTTAAGACGCCCTTAGTGGTTAAAAATATCTCAATAATTACTTACACTGTCAAGTCATTACACTGAACGCGTAGTTATTATACCCGTAGTCCCGAACACGCTTGCCTTTATACGTTTAGCAGACTAGAAGAAAGAAAAATATACACGTTACTTCGTCGGTAGTCAAAATCGCTACCGCTTGTAGCTTAATACGCTCTTAGATCAGTATCAGTTGTTAGAAATATCACAATAATTACGCGTTCAGTGTAAGCTTTCCGCGGTTATGCGATACACGCTTGCATCTCAAATGGTAACTGAAAAACGCTTTAAAGTTACAAATTAATTAGTTAAAGTGAATTCAGTTTATAAGGAAGAGTCATTTTATTTTGATAATGACTGTATTAAAGTATTGAATCGGGTGTGTTAAAGTAATACGTAGTATTCATTACTAATCTGTGGTTAAAGTAGATATAAATAAGGAATTAAGGTAGGTAGTCTTAAAATATTCTTTTTAATATACTTATTGGTAACTAGATGATGCCCGCGACTTGGTCTGCGTGGATTCAAACATTTTTATGTTCCGGGATAAAAATAAACAAAGCTAATGTAGGTATGCCCCCGGGTTGAGTTGCGACCTCTCTCTGTAGTCTGTACCAAAATTCGTCAAAATTGGCTGAACATGATTGGATGATTGGATGATTATGGGCCGTGAAAACGTAGCAGACATACGGATAGACACACTAATTTCGCATTTATTATGGATTTTACAAGTACCTAGCTCTTATGTTTTAGCTCTACCACCTGTTCGGAAAGCAGGATCTGCTGAGAAGAGCCGGCAAGAAACTCAGCAGTTGCTCTTTTTAAAAAACTAGATATTACAATACGTAGGTAGAAATTAAATAGTAGTGTAAGCTATTATACTATCCTGTGGGGCAATTTTTAACCAAACCATACAAAACTAAAACTGTTTATTAAAAAGTTACTAACTAACTTTTTAATAAACAGTTTTAAAAATTATTTTGTCAATGATCAAGTGCTTTTAACGTTCTTCTTACTTAACCGTCAAACAAATCTACAGGTATTAGGTACACATAGTATGGAAATGGAAAGTCAGGAGAGTATGAGCCATAGACCACTTCGCTGACCAACTGCGGATTGGTAGAATTTATACACCCATTTGAGAACATTAGGATTTTTTCCTTCACCGTTAAGTAAATCAATATTAAAATATCAATATCAATAATATACTTAAATGCGAAAATGTGTTTGTTTGATGGTTTGTTCTTTAATCACGACGCAACAGAGCAACGGATCGACGTGATTTTTTGCATGGATAGGATACAGTTGAGGACCGGAGAGGGTTGGGCTTTAGTATACATACCGCGAGGGGGGGGGGGAGGGGGGGGGGCGAGGGGGAGGGGGGGGAGGGTGTCTACTCCCCCTCCAAGCCAAACTTGTAGGAACCTAATAGTTTTCGAGATATTAATTTTTTTTTAATTTTGAGGTTAGGTTCTCAAATTTCCTGCCTAACACTGATAGTTATGACGGAGATTGGGTAAAAGTAGCTTGGAGGGTGGGAGGGAGGGAGAAGGAGGGGGTATTACCTTTATATCTTGTAATTACACCTACTTTAACCTACCCTTATATCTTTTGTTTTAGGTAGTGGAAAAGGGTAATTTCTGAAATGGAATGGGCTACGCCAGAAGACTCGCTTCGTCGCCCCTGAATGAAGCTTCGCCTACTCGACCTTCGTTTCGCTGCGGAGGTCGCCGGCTCGCTTCGCTCGCCACCTCCCCCCTTCGCTCCACTCGGCCTCGTAGGCTCGCTTCATTCAGGACCTCCTACGCGAGCTTCTGGCTTCGCGCTTACAAAAAACACTCTAGGGGCAGGGCAGACAAGACTGCGTGGAGTCGGGGCGTGCCGATTCGGTTTTGTGATCAAAAGTACCTAAATAAACATTTAATAACCTACCTTTATACCTTTTTATTTAATTTTATAACCTTGAAACTCTGTGTTTTATTCATGGAATTAGGAATTACCATAGAAATAGGAAGATAATTCCATGGGAATTACGACTATAGTCTTCCTATTTCTATGGTTTTATTCGAATGATTAGAAAAAAACGTCAAATAACGTCCATGGAACGGATTTTAATCACAGATTAGGTACTCAAACGCCAACGAGTCTTTAGTCTATGGTACAATCTACGGCAAATGTCGTAAGAAATAGCGAAAAGTGGTGAAGATTGCGAATTTTCAAAAAATTATTTCTCGAAAAGTATTAGTTTCCGACGTAAAATATTTAGTTTCCGACATAAAATATTTTAGTGCAAGGCTTACCACATCAGAATTTTTCTGTAAAAAAATATGTGAACGTCCAAACTCCGCGGTATGTATTCTAAAGCTGAGCCCCGGAGAGTGGCCACTTTTTCGGTTTAAAGACATTTATTACTCAAAAAGAACATAAAAACGTTCACTTACATTGAGAATTAAACATTTAAAATTTAGTTAGTATCTATGTACATTAGTTCTGGGTTAGTGTCACAAG
This sequence comes from Erebia ligea, assembly GCA_917051295.2. NCBI lineage: Eukaryota > Metazoa > Arthropoda > Insecta > Lepidoptera > Nymphalidae > Erebia > Erebia ligea. The sequence goes on from OU785228.1 coordinate 18,324,271, forward strand.
TTACAATAATTAAATGTGAAAGTTACAGATTGTGAAGGTAGTAAGAAAAACTTCAGTATAAAATGTTCATGTGCTTACAAAAACTGGTTAAGTAGGGGCGAGGTTACATTAACATAAGCTGAGCGGATTTTCGTAAATGTTCAATTATCCTGTAAATCCACGCGGACGAAGTCGCGGGCATCATCCAGTTTATAATACTTACTAGATGATGCCCGCGACTTCGTCCGCGTGAATTAGGTTTTTTGTGGGGGAACCTCGTAATTTTGCGGGATAAAAAGTAGCATATGTCCTTCCCTGGGATGTAGCCTACCGCTATAACAAATTTGCCTTGAAAGCGTAGCAGATAGACAGACACCCTTTCGCATTTATAATATTAGTATGGATTATTACCTAATAGCATGGGCCTATTAGGTACATAAATAGTTTATCGTTGTATTTTTTGTTAGAATAATAATTAAATCTCGATAAATATTAATAATTGTCATAGCGTCGACTGTCGATGTCGTGAGAACTAATTATTATTGACTCTTTTTAGAACATTTGCGAATGATCGATGCCTTTGATCTTCTGCTTTTTTATGCCACTATAGTATACCTAAATCACCCGTTGTCCTACGTGGCAATGCACCCCGATGCGACAATATCAAACAGTAGCTGGGGGCTACTACCACAGGCTACTACCAACGCTCAAAGCAATATTATCCAAATGTCAGTTTTATGTCACGTACTTTGACGTCCTTTTTAGGGTTCCGTACCCAAAGGGTAAAAAAGGGGCCCTATTACTAAGACTCCGCTGTCTGTCTGTCTGTCTGTCTGTCTGTCTGTCTGTCTGTCTCCAGGCTGTATCTCATAAACCGTGATAGCTAGAAAGCTGAAATTTTCACAAATGATGTATTTCCGTTGGCGCTATAACAACAAATACTAAAAATTAAAAATATATATATATTAAGGGGGGCCCCATACAAATTCGGTTCAAATTTTCACAGAATATTAACTTGTATATTACCTTTCAAAATAAATAATTAAATATCAATAAAGTAAATATTAAAGGGGGCTCCCATACAACAAACGTAATTTTTATTTTTAATACGTCATAAATCGTAAAACTTACTACAGGTTTGTACGGAACCCTCGGTGCGCGAGTCCGACTCGCACTTGGCCGGTTTTTTTTAATTCCACTACTAGCTTATGCCCGCGGCTTCGCTCACGTGAAGTTCAATTTTTGATTGGTAAATTTTAACTAAAATGATTAATAAACTAGGTAACTAAAACCACAGAATAGGTAATAGTAGAATCTTACAAATTTTCATCCCATAGGTGTGCCTTTGGTGGTGGAATTTCAAAAATTTGTGAAACACGTTATTTCTTTATTTTTAATCGAAAGCCCAAAATCAAAGTTTCATGGATATAACTTGATAAATGACGAATTTTTATACAAACTTTCAACCCCCATTTAACCCTTTTGGGGTTGGAATTTTCAAAAATCCTTTCTTAGCGGATGCCTACGTTATAATAGCTATCTGAGTGCAAAATTTCAGCCCGATCCGACCAGTGGTTAGAGCTGTGCGTTGATCAGTCAGTCAGTCAGTCACCTTTGCCTTTTATATATTTAGACAATTTAGCCCTTGACTGCGATCTCACCTGATGGTAAGTGATGATGCAGTCTAAGATGGTAGCGGGCTAACCTGTTAGGGGCATGGCAGTTATATTAAACCCATTCCCCCATTCGGTTTCTACACGGCATCGTACCGGAGCGCTAAATCGCTTGGCGGCACGTCTTTGCCGGTAGGGTGGTAACTAGCCACGGCCGAAGCCTCCCACCAGGCAATTGTGATTATTCAACTACGTCGTTTCGATCAATCGTAATAGCTAGCTAAGATATTTTACTATAGTGTTCTTCCCAAGTTTACATGAGGTGATGATAATATTCGCTGACGTATTTATTTATATTGCAACATTTCATTCAAGGGAAAGATAAGATAAAATTATAATTTATCGCCTCATAAATTACTAGATGCCCGGCGACTTCATTCGCGATCATGTTCTTCAAGGTTTCTTTCAACAGAACTGTTTGAAAGTCCGGGATTCAAGAAACTCTTGCAGCATCACACAGCTCTGGTAGAAATGCACCCAAACCTCAAAACCTTTTAGTCTAATGGGAGACTTCGCCCTTGCCGATAGTTGCTACCCTACCGACAAAGACGTGCCGCCAAGCGATTTGGCGTTCCGGTACGAGTTGAAACCGATTTAAGGGGGTGTTTGCCATAGTAGGTACCTCAATTGAGTGTATCCTGCTTTTAATTCACTACAAGTTAGCCCTTGTTCTGATTTCACTGTGAGTTATGACGCAGTCTAAGATGGAAGCGGGCTAACCTCTGTTAGGCGTCGTCCATTAATAACGTGATGTCTTTAGCAACGTTTTACCGCCACCACCCATTTTCTCTAAAGTCCCGGCCGGGAATGGAACCGTCCCACTAAGGTATAATTCTAATAACCCTGTCACAATGGTCTATAAACGAAATCAAAAGACTAGGTAGATTTTTATCAACAACAATATGTTATTACGTATATTACTCATAGATATTGTTTATATGGTACACAAAACAAAACAGGAAATAACTACAACATTTTAGGTAAATATATAACGATAGGTATATTACTATAGTACTATAATGGCTTTAACGTTTATCTGTATCACATATCAACTAGAATATTCCAATTAATACAATTTACGCAATAAAATTGCAAAGAATTATTTTAATAAATATAGGTAATATAGTAGGTATGTATTTGCATAATAAAATTACACATTACCAGGGACCGATTTTTCAATCACCAAATAATATTTAAGCAACGACACTTCCTACCTATGCCGCCATACAATATGTTAATTACCTTTACCTATAATTTTACAAAACTGTCGATTTAGTTCGAAAGTTTAGTTTGGCGATTGTAAAATCAGTCCATAATTTTAATTTTCAGCAAGTATTTCCAAGTTACACTAATAGATGGCGTTGCTACAAGTACTATTCAGTTCAGCGAGATTCTACTAGGTGGCGTTACTAATCAATATTATATTTGCTTTATATTCTAATTTATTATTAACTAATGTCTTTTACCCTTTTATTAAATAAAGACGACTAAAACAGTCCAAGTAATTATGATTTATCACAAAAATATATTTTATACAACTCTAAAAATACATATTATGGCATGTATATTGTATGCACGTATATTTTAATTTTGTACAGTGATCGCAATAAAGTTTCAATATAGCGGTCAATGCAGGTACAGCCAAGAACAAAAGCTGTATATGATTTGATTTCTGAGATTTGTTTTGTACAATGTCCAGTCATACGCCTTGTGTTCATTGAACACTTTTTTGCGATTACTGTACATAGATGTAATTGTAAATTACAATACGGAACTTTCCAAGTTCCAAACGCAAAAGATAACTTCCTTGAAGATTCATATACCTAAATTATTGTACCTCAATAAACATTTAAAAAAAACAACTAGCAATATAATTATTCAATCAAGCTCAAGGATTAATTTCTAAAGGCAGGATTTATGCGATTACTTGCTAAATATAATTGGTCATACCATAAGCCTTTACCCAATTTTAGGCAACCAAAACTTTTAAAAAGTTTTATTCTATCCACTACCCATTTTGTGCAATTGGGTATTTACCTGCTAGTCAAATAGATTATTTTCTAATGATTGTTAAATAGAGGGCCTCCCAAAAATCGTGATATCCACGTCCCCTGTTAGTTTTATGTTGAATAAACATTTTAAACTATTGATTAAAGTAAAAAAAAATTCGTCAAACTTTGATGACGTCACAGTTCAGTATTCCATACAAAATTCCATGCTAAGCAAGCATTTTGACGTTTGAAAAAAGATAAGTTTGTCGGACTATACATTTAAGCCAGTCTCTAGCAAACATAAATATTAATATATCACTTGACTAATCTATTAATTCTAAACACTTTCACAAATTGCCCGAATTTACAGCCATTTTTAAGCTCCATTTTCATACACCTATCAAAATTCATATAAACTGTCAAAATTATATATACTTAATGTCTTTTTTGTGTCTACAAATTTAAAGCTGTTATTATTTAAATGAAATTAAATAAAGCTTTTCAAGCGTAACAAGTTATCAACTTTTAATCGTAGGTGTCTTTTCTTTAAGTCTTGTTTTGCTCGACAAGTTTGAGTTTGACTACAACTTCATATCTAGGGTTAGTATGACATTATAAATTATCACCATTGTCTGCGTAAGTTAAATGGACCTTAACAACATTATTTTAAAGCTCAAGTTCGTCTGTGTATTTACATCCACCATGTGATTGCAAAAACCTTGCGTGATAAAAACGATGGTGCTGAATTTTTGACATTAAATCAAGAACATTTAGGTCTATTTTACTCTGACATTATTGTTTCAATGTTCGAATTCTATCAACATTGGTAAGCTTTAAATGTCACAATACAGATTTATTTTTATTCCACTACAAGTTAGCCTTTAACTGTAATCTCACCGGGTGGTAAAAGACAATGCAGTCTAAGATGGTAGCGGGCTAACCTGTAAGGGGCATGGCAGTCATATAAACCCCATACATATAATTTGTTGCTCTATATCCAGTAAGCCATTGTTACGCGTGGAACCACCTCCTATACGTGACGTCCATGAGAACTGAGACCCCCTTGTCTATGGGGTATACGATGATGGGTATGGAAGCAAGGCCAACCGCTACAGCCGCCGCTTTCCTTGGGGCGTGGGAAATCTTTGGTACATTCCTCTCTAGATACCTCAGCGTATAATGGCATATTCTGGAAAAAATAAATATATGAATTAATGGTGTGCAATTTATATAAGCAAAGCAGCCCTTTCAGAAGGTTATAAACAACCAGTCAAGATCGAGACAGACTCGCTCACAAATGTTACGGACCACCACACAATATAAATTCTTTTAATAAATAACAAGAAAGGTGTCATAACATCGAACAACTTAACAAGTAGAAGCTTGATTTTTTACAGTTCAAATGGGCTGTGTGCTGTGGACCCATAGACCGTATTTGATATTAATTTCAACTTGATATCTCGACGCGTTCCCTAGAAAAAGACAGACAGACAACAAAATGATCCTATAAGGGATCCTTTTTTCTACCCTAAAAATTAAATTAATTTATTTTCTGATCATTGTTATTATAATACAATTACATTTAGATCCTATGTCTCTAACATCAGGTGAGATTGCAGTCAAGGGCTAGATTGCAGTGGAATAAAAAAAAGTACAGCAGTAATAGTTTATGTATAGTAAGTAATGTGTAGTGCCTGCTAATGTGCAATAGCAATTTTATGGTGCAGTAATAAAACTATATGAGATTATTTTTCTGTCTACTGAATAGGTACTTGATTCATGATATTTTATGTGCAAATTTCTTATTTGTATATTTTTATATTGTAGATTGGGGACATCATATCATACTAATATTATAAATGCGAAAGTGTGTTTGTTTGTTTATTGGCCCTAAATAACGCCGCAACAGAGCAACAGATCGACGTGATTTGTTGCATGAGTATAGTTGAGGACCAGGAGAGTGTCATATGTTACTTTTTATCCTGGAAAATTAAGGTTTTCCTGTGGGAATTTAAAATACTTATTCCACGCGGGTGACGTCACAAGTGTCATGTTATGGAAACAATTGGACATTACCAACACAGATATTTTTAGGTTTAAAAATATACTTAAGTTGTTTTGCCATCTTTACATCAAAATGGGCTAAGGTTATTGACCAAATAGAACAGCCCACCTGTTTATAACTAGACCTGGTATTGCCACTGAAGCCAACAGAATACAGATATTTTTAGGTTTAAAAATATAGGTTGTTTTGCCATCTTTACATCAAAATGGGCTAAGGTTATTGACCAAATATAACAGCTCACCTGTTTATAACTAGACCTGGTATTGCCACTGAAGCCAATGTCTGCCAGACTAGTGCGTCACCTGTTTCCACCAAAATTTTCTTTGGACCACCACCTTTCTGCAATACAAAAATAATAAAATAATAAGATGTTGTTGCTAACTCTGGTGTACACACTGCACAGCCTCAAAGCTAATTAACAATAACTATAACTTATATAGCCTTAACAGAAAAGGATATCAATAAAATGAGACATATTAAGTAATTTAGAGGAGTTTATACATTGTGTACAATGTACAGCAGAATTAGCGGAACAGATTAGAATCAGAACAGTGTAGGTATATTGATAAGAGTCAAAAAGGGGAATGGGCAATGGTCGGTGTGGATTCCATCCTCACTGCTCTAAAATCATCATCTAGTTATTTATTGTTAACACAAAACACAAATAGTTTAGTAACCCAAACATCCAGCTTGGGTGGGAGATTGGTCAGACTAGGACGTGTTACAGATATAAAAAGAAATAGTATACATAAATAGAAATAAAGACACAGTCCTCTTGCTTAGCAAATGAAATTGCTCTTGCTGGCTGCACTAAGCTAAGATGAAAAAGCTTTCTCTTACCCTAAACATCTTCCAACTCTTGTCCACAGTGTCTGCCAGCACGTATGCGAAGGCCAGACCGTACGTAGCTCTCACCAGCTTGACTGGCACAACTGGACGGAAGGACTCCCCTACTTCATTCGAGTACCCTGCAACCATGGATTTGTTCAGCGACCATTACATTATTAGAGATGAGGGGTGAGTGATCTTTGCTTTTCTATTTTGTGAATGTTTATGTGGGTGACAGACAGCGGATAGCTACATTCTAGTGGTAAACCCAGAGAAAGAAGAAAAAAGTGGGTGTCAGACATGCATTAAATAAGTAAGTAAGTATGTGTACTTTGGCATTCTTAACACTACAAGTTTGTGGCAGTCTATCAACACTCTTTCACTGACCAAAGGGCCTTAAGGACTCGTACTTACATGTGTAGGAAAAATGGTATACCCACTGTGGGGAAAATGATGTAACAGAAATAATGGCAATTCAATATAACCTGCTTTAACAGTGAACGAAAACATTGTGAAGATACTTGCATACTTGCGAGTTCCCTGTTTACATTATTTTTAAAGGTGTGTGAAGTCTGCTAATGCACACTTCGTCAGCATAGTGAAAGCTTGTCCAGGTACCAAGCATTCAGAGAGAAGACTCACGTTCAGTAGTGGGCCAGTGATGATGCTGACATGTGTAAAGTACGTTGATAAAGTATAAAAAACTAGCGACTGCCTATGGGCTGTGGCTTTGGTCTGGAATATCGAAAAATCCGTCCTTCGAATCAAGGGTTTGAGCTAGGATGAGTCAGTTGGCCGTGAGTGAGTGAGTTAGGACTAGGACGCAGAGAATAAATAAGTGCATTTTATTCATACCAATAAATCGTACCCAGGTGTCGCGGTACAAATCCTTTTCACGTTCAGCCATCGTGTTGAAATTAGGTAACTGTATGACAAAGTTCGTAGGTACACTATGATGACCTTTTTTATCTCATTCTAGATAATGCAGCCTCCGCACTCACAATTAATACACATTAGCACTGGATTTGAGCTATATATTATTGCCAAAATTTACCGAAAACTTTAACGAAACAGGAATGGTTAGATAACAGTAACATTTCGATTTTTCGGGTTTGGAGAACCGTATTTACTACTTAGTTTTTAATAAATATATTTAAAGGCACGGTTAGGCAACGATTTAACAATTTTAACAACTCATTTGGTGGTTTATTTGTCTCTAAATTGGTGCATTTATAATAATTATTGAAAATTGTATTTTTTTAAGGGGACTATCGTTTCTTTGCTCACCAGTTGGCGCCACTGTTGACTAAGGCCCAGAGCATAGCTGTCAAAGGCGACTTTATAAGATCGGCGCCGAAACAAAGTTTTAAATCTTGAATCTCATTATGTTTAATAATTTATAACTATCATCATAATATCGAGTAGCTAGTTCCGCAATGTTGTGCAGTTCCGTTTTGTTCGGAAAAAAGGAGAACACATGTTTCCAAAAGATAAAACTGTTCTAAAACAGCGGCTAGTGGCGTTTCGCAGGAATTCGCAGGATTCTGAGGAATTAATTATATAGGCACTTAATAAATAAAATAAAAATAAATTAATTACTTATTAAACTTATATTTATCCTTCCCTTTCCCTTTAAAACACACTGCTATACAAAAAAATATTAAACATTGTACTTAAATCCATACAATGGATATGATACTGAAAGATGGTCGAGTTGTTAGTTGAAACTACTAAACAATGGTAGATACTAGATTAAGCTGGAAAATTTTCTAGCAATAGCAGGTATCATGTATGTATGATAGTAGGGGCTACTTTCTTTCAAGCAATAAGTATTCATTATTGATCATTTTTATGTGCTTATAATAATTATCACACTGATAAACTCATCTTTTATAGAGAAAGTACATTTCACTTCCAATACTGTTAGTTAGTTCTCCAATTAATCCTTCTGGAGAAACCTGAAATGAAACATCTAATATTAATCAAGAGAAATACCTACTATTATTAAATTCTGGTCATCTCACACATAGTAATCTGATCCCAAGATAGGTGTGTTCTCGTTAGTGATACCTACTGTGGGTACATAACCAGAGACATAAGTATATTTCAATATCATGTAGTAAAAGTGTGTCCTTGATGTGCATGAAACCCTTAACCTTTCATGCAGAAGTCTTAGTAAGTAAATATATATAATACCTATATTAGGTAAATATATGTAAAAAGAAAAAACATAGCTGTTACCTCGGCAAACAAGCATACTTTTGGCAAAAAATAAGTTTGGAAACAGTAAACAAACTAACCTCTGAATTAGCTGCTCTTTGAGGCCGCCTATTTTTGCGCCTCTTTTTCTTAATTCCGCTTTCAAAGCGTTCACATTCATCGCCAATTAATCCATATTTGCGATAATTTCACGAAGGAGATCACTTTTCAACAGGTAAACTAAAGAAATTATTATATATGTCACGAAGCCCGCCAAAACCAGTGAAAAGTGAATGCTAATGAACCTCACGCGACACCAGCGCCCCTAGCGGCAAATTCATACGCGATAGCCCCGGACCACGGTTGGTTGGCCACTGACTTTGACAGTGACATTTGGCTTGACAGCCTTGACACAAGCTGAGATGTTGCTATGCTTTTACAATTTCTACCAATAATATTTTATTGATTATATTTTAATAAAATTTTTGAAGACATTAATAAACAAATTCTAATGCAGGTTGCATTTAAGAAAATAAATATCAAGAATTCAGCCAGCTACTATCGGTACCTTGAAAATCGGAAAGATTTTCAAGATACTGATGAAAATTTTTCTACCTAAAAAATATCGCGTGGAGCGCTTTTCAGTTAACTAATTTACGAACGAATAATGAATAACGAATACCTTTTACACACTATTTTTGGTAACAAAATTAACTTACAATCACCTACCATATTAGTAGAAAATTTTACACAATCAGCTGTTAATTCATTCACCTTCAACCTTCATTTGTACTATTGACAAGTTGTGATAGTGATGTGTTTAGGTTATGTTTATATTGTTCGAATTCAATAAAATGTTAATAGTTTTGAAAAACATAGTTCAAATAACGTGAAAATTACACATAAGAAGCAATTTTAACATATAAAAGTGCTTGAAAAGTGAAACATGTGAGATTTCCGTTGTAAGTTACGCAAATAGTTGCTTCATTGTTTATTTAAAATAACCTTTGATGAAATAATTTTCAAGAACACACGTAGAATATTTAATTACAAGAAAACTGTGCATTTTATATTAAGATACATTTTTTGAAATGACACAGTACCAACCTTCATATTCCAGACCTTTTTATTTATCATTAATAATCGTTTACCAATCGTTTTAGTGATGTGCGTACACATCTACGTTAGATGTCGATGTTATGGTGGATACCTACTTATCAATATTCAATAACTTAGGTACCTACTCATGTAATAAATAACCCATAGTTTGTTAAATTGAATAAGATAGGCCATGGAGCCATAGAGTTCCGTACCGACTTGATTTTTACTTTTATTTTGTAGACTGAGTTACAAACTTATTTAAGCGTTGATAGTCTTGTGGTTTAGACGTTCGGCCTCTTGTTCAGGTGTTCAGGGGTTCGATCATCGGCCAGTATCTTTTCGTCTGACTTTTCTGGGTTATATAGGTAGGTACATACGGTTTAATTAATGAAATATCACTTGCTATAATGGTGAAGGACAACCTCGCCAGATAACCTGCATACCCGAGAGTTCTTCGTTAATGTTTTCAAAGAATCCGCACTTTTCCAGCGTGATTGAGTATAACCGAACTCTTCTCATCTGAGAGGAGACTCGTGCTCAGTTGTGGTCTATGGAAAATGATAATGAATGACACCTTTTTACTATTTACGTGTCATTTACTTATTGCGAGGTTACTTAAATTTAAACATAATACATAGGTATTATATATAATACCTACCTGCTTGAAATAATATTATTTCGTACATGTGTATGCGTACTTAATTCACTAGTGCATTTAAGTAGGTACATGATTAATGTCAAACTATATGAAGGTATGGATACCCACACTTTAATACTTATCTTAGTTATTTACTTTAAACACCTAATATACCACACGTATATAAAGTTGATAAAGAGAAATGTAAATTTCATGTATTTAGTAGGTGGGCGTATTTTTATAAAAGTGTACATGGGTTTTTTGCCCTGTCCACCAACTTTCGGATTTTTTTTCTCACATTTAGATTATGCTGATCCAAACATATTTTATGTTTTTAGGTCGCTTATTAATCCAGTCATATTTTCGTCTACAATAAACATATTGATTCATATAGATTTAATAAATTACAGCATTATTAACAAAAATAAATGTGTGATTTTGCCATGTCCCCACCTGATTCTATAACTTTCGACTTGAGATAGCAAAGCCGCCATAATAGATAGATCATTGATTCACCCTTATTTAGATAGCTTATTTTATGTACTTTTGATTTGTTTATTGAATGAATTTATTTACTTAACCAGATGATTTTAATTATTTTTTTAATGAAAGTCTCAAATTTGGCTCTATGTGGAATTTCCATTGACGAGCGCTTTTTTGCTCAGAAATTATAAAATTACTACTATTGCAGAAGATTTTATTGGTTGCTTTCAACATTACTAAATACTGTAAGACTGCTACCATGTTATTGAAATAATCAGTCTTCCTGCAATCGGCGTCTGAGTAGTCAATTTTGAGTGAGTGCTCATAACTCATCCATTGAGTAGGAACGGTTTTTGAAGGTAAATACTGAATTAATATTTTTCATACATCATTTTAACATAGCTTACTTCATATTTTACTAGAATGTAGTATTGTTTTCTAGTAAAGTTCGAAAATTCTTGAAATACATTGCAACAAAATATTGCTGGCGTGAATTCGTTACGGTCCTTTGAGTTACTCTTTCGAAAATGTCAGTCAATGGAACAAATTGTTAATCAATGCATTTCTAAAGGTTTGTACACGGTTAAGTTTTTTTCGGTCCCGAGTTTTGCATTGAAAACGAGTATTTTATATTATTAAATTATTCAGGTGTAACAATGGCGTTGAAATCTGCCGAAATAGCATGGCGGCATAGAGAGAAATTAAAGAGGGATTCTTAAAAGTTCAAACAATATAAAAAAATAACACTTGGACCTCGTAAAATCTAAAACAAGAAAAATATCTGAAGTGAGAAAAAATATCAAAAGGGAGAAACGGAGAAGACAAAACGCTAAAAATATTGTTACTTATAATCGTTCATATAACGTGATTTAACATACTATAAATTGGTTGAAAGTTTCACTTATATTTTTTAGATGACATTTTACATAATTTAAGTATAAAAACCGGCCAAGTGCGAGTCGGACTCGCGCACCGAGGGTTCCGTACAAACCTGTAGTAAGTTTTACGATTTATGACGTATTAAAAATAAAAATTACGTTTGTTGTATGGGAGCCCCCCTTTAATATTTACTTTATTGATATTTAATTATTTATTTTGAAAGGTAATATACAAGTTAATATTCTGTGAAAATTTGAACCGTCTACCTGTTACCGTTTTTAATATTGAGCAAAAAAATACGAAAAAAACACGTTTATTGTATGGGGACCCCCCTTAATATATATATTTTTTTAATTTTTAGTATTTGTTGTTATAGCGGCAACGGAAATACATCATTTGTGAAAATTTCAGCTTTCTAGCTATCACGGTTTATGAGATACAGCCTGGAGACAGACAGACAGACAGACAGACAGACAGACAGACAGACAGACAGACAGACAGACAGACAGACAGACAGACAGACAGACAGACAGACAGACAGACAGACAGACAGACAGACAGACAGACAGACAGACAGACAGCGGAGTCTTAGTAATAGGGTCCCGTTTTTACCCTTTGGGTACGGAACCCTAAAAAAGAAAGAATAAAGAGTTTAAAATACTCAAAAGTACCTACTACGACTATTATAGTTTTATGGTAAGAAAGTGCAATAATTCTTAACAATGTGATCAGTGCCCTTACTTTTCCCTTGAGTAATTGTCAAGGTTCCACTGACAAATTGTCCTCTCAAAAAATATTACATAAATGCCTATAATATTAGCCATTTATCATTATTATAAGTTATTGTTGTGTTATATTTAAAAAGATATGTTTTATCGGAAATTGCAAAAACAAAAACAAAAAGCATTGTCTATTTCAGAAGTTATATAGAAAAATATGACAGAAATTTGCCATTACGATAGTCAAAAGAACTAAAAATATCAAATTTTGATAGTGTTTCTGTTAAGTTATGTTTGGAGTCCCATTTTTCTGTTTGGTATGTTTGGTAAGACTAATTAAAACTTCTTTTATCTTATCTAAAATGTTTTTTTTAAGTGAATTTGTGAGATAAAGTTCTGTTTCTCAATGGAAAAAATTCTTCGTCAGTTCATTTTAAAAGGGTTATTTTTACTATAATTAAATATAATATTTACAATCAGTGCTATTTCTCATAAAGATAAATAACTAGGAAACACAAATCTATCAATAAAATAACAAAATAAGGTAAAAAAAAAAAAAACATCAATTTTATTTCATGTACACTTTTAAAAAAATACGCCCAGGTGCTCTTTTACCAATTTGAGCTTTGCAACAAACCTGAAATACCTACCACGCATATCTTGTAATTTGTATTTTATTTTTGTTTTTTTATTTATTATCTTATTTGGCAACCAATAAAAACCATAATAAGACCATAATACATATTGTCTTCATGCTGTCACTGATTCAAAATCAGGCTGTTTTTTGCAATGATTTTTTTATTTAATAAAAATTTAGCCCTTGACTTCGATTTCACATTGTTAAAAGTGATGCAGTCTAAATGGAAGCGGGCTAACTTAGCAGCAATTCAGATTCTACACGGCGACATCGTGATCGTATCGAGTATTAGGTACGCTAAGTCACTTGGCGTCCAGTGTCCACCACAACTACCCCTGAGTCCTGACTCCCTGAAGAGTTCCAATAAAAATTATAAATACTTTTCCACACGTTTAAAATATTACACAGCGTTATGGCATCTTCAAGATACATCATGCTCATAATTATTTTTGTGCTTGTTTCTTGCAGTGCATTTAGTCGTACCTATGTAGGTTAAGTGTCTGATAAATTAAAACGTTCCATTACGTTTGCTTTAATTTTCCCTAATTTGCATTGTATTTGCGTTCGTTTTACTTACGACAAAAATATAAAATGATATTACAGAAAATAATACTTCTATTGGTAAGTAGTAACTACAGAGGTACTATAATAACTTTTATAGTTTATAAAAGGATAAACGAGGAAAGCGCTTTAAACTTGTAGTTGTTTAATTTCTCGTATTTGTTAAGTTTACGTTGGTACTTACTTGATTTCGCCTAAAGCTCTTCCTCCTCATTCTCAAGGGTGTCATTCATTTCTTGTAAGATTTTTGGCATAAAATTATCTTTGTCTGATAAGGAATACTACGATTCCATGATGATGTACTATATATACTGCATACTTTAATATACCTACTTAATTCACAACTTGAAGTTAAGACCTCGAGTAATAAACGTAAACACAAGTGATTTCCTTATACCTTAAATGTACGTCTTCCTTATCCTACCTTAAATCTAGGTCTTGTTAAACTGTTTTGTGTTTAAGGTTAAACGTATTTTATAAATTTACATGGAGATATACCTATTAATATTTCTTTCAAAACACTTTAACCGACTTAAAAAAGGGACTTCCTCCCTCTTTTGAAGATTCAGTGTGTATATTTTACTTTTATACTTTGGATTGGAAATGAGTAGGTACATAAGTATAATTTTAAAAAATCCATGCGTCATCCATATAATAAATGCGAAAGTGTGTCTGTCCGTCTGTCTATCTGCTACGCTTGTATGGCCCATCTTTTCTACCGATTTTGATGAAATTTGGCATGGAGATAGGTTGCATTGCATCCCGGGGAAAGACATAGGCTATCCCGAAAAATTAAGGAGTTCCCGCGGGAATAAAAAAAAAAATTAAAATATAAACCTTATAATTAAGGCATTAAAGTTTAATTACGAATGTAGTATATTTATGCGAACATGTCGCTGTTCGCGAGCAAGTCGGAGCGAGGTGTCGGTGACGCGAATCCACAAGTTTACCCCTACCAAAAAGTGCTCAACGCGGCTAAAGAAGTTTTCACTTCAAAACTTAAAACGCGGATGAAGTCGCGGGCATCATCTATCCATACTAATATTATAAATGCGAAAGTGTGTCTGTCTGTCTGTCTGCTCCGCTTTAGCGGCTCATCCGTTCAACGATGAAATTTGGTACAGGGGTAGGTTGTATCCCGGGGAAGGACATAGGCTTTTTATCCCGGAAAATTAAAGAGTTCCCGCGGGAATCAAAAAAATCTAATGCACGCGTACGAAGTCGCGGAAATCATCTAGTTCTATATATAATATATATATATCAGAAATTTCATCTGAGCTGAGTAAAGCCGGCATGGGTCACCTAGCATGTTATATAGATCTTAAGTACCTACCTATTATTTATCAAAGTGTATATAACTATAGAATCAAATGAGGATTAACCGTTCTTATAAGCCTCCCTGATCTCGAGCTATCATATCAACACTTTATTATACCAAGTTGCAACATGTGGTCTTTTATCAATCATCTAGGTATCGACTATTATATTATTCTGTGGTATCGACAGCCATTTCAGTTGGAACATTTTCTTATCACGCACTCGCACTGCACCCGCGTTATCAGTCAATATACTGACTGACTGACATATCAAAACATGCAAGTGGCACAGCGTACCTACTTGTATAAAGTATAGCTCAATAGCCAGTGTTAATCTTGTATCAAATAATACCTGGACCGAGTGATAGCTTGTAAAAGCACGAGATTTGAGTATAAAAAACGCACAAAGCGATTTTATTTAAAAAAATATAGCTTGTGTACTATCTAATTCTCTCGCAGGCTAAATCCTATATAATATCCTATACATATATTGTGTTTGTCTTTTTTTGGTGTCGCTTATTCGTTTCATTTTTTCGTTTTATTAAATTTTCAAATCTCAACGATTCTACAGAAGCTTCACTTCAAAATCGGACTAATATTATAAATGCGAAAGTGTGTTTGTTTGTGGAGAGTGACATAGGCTACTTTTATATCCCGGAAAATTAAGGAGTTCCCGCGGGAATCGAAAAAACTTAAACCACGCGGACGAAGTCGCGGGCATCAGCTAGTACAGAATAATCGTCCCAATAACATTCACTGCAATGTTTATTAAATTCCGAAATAAAAATCGCAGTTAATTATAAGTAAATAGTACTTAGACAAAGTTCTCCGCAGTAGCTGCGCTTCTGTAATTAAAATTCTAATCTTTTACGTCCTTCAGTTGTTGTGGATGAACAACGCAGCACACGATTATATTATTATGATGACTATACGCGGTTTCACTAAAATTTTAAACACGCTAATGATTTTTTATTAAAATTTGTTAGGGTACTTATATGGTTCACCAAATCACAATATTTTGACCGGTTAGTCGATAAAAACCGACACAAAGTTCATCACTAATTTGATAACAAGTTGTAGGTCAAATGTCAATCCAGGTAATACCTACTTGATCCGGGGCGGTAAACGTCAAACGTTGAATAATATATACCTACGCCTTAGCAACGAGAATTAGATATGTGTGACCTGTAAACGTCCGTAATAAGATGTTTTTTTGTTCGTATGTATTGTGCCTAATAGGCATTAAATTGCGAAAATTCACAAGGTCGCGATTAGCGAGTCACTTCTGCTGCGTGGACGATCGTAGATACTTCTTACAAGATAGAGCGACTATTTGTGAACAATTTTTTTTGGTACTCTATCACCTAAACTAAAAAAAAACTAATTGAGAACACTCCTCCTTTTTTGAAGTCAGTTAAAAAAATGAACGTTCTTCACTTTTAAACGTTGGTCGTTTTTTAATCGACGTTTGGTTGCTAGAAGATATTAATAAATCTTTATTTTATTGATATAACACTACTATTTTTACAATGGGAATTATTGTTTGTGTGTTATGCAAATAATAATCCACCTACTACCTACCTACCTACTTCAGCCTCTTCTACGATTTTTCCACTAAAATACTGTCGTAGACGAAATAGATACTACTTACTATGTTCATAAAAATCTTCCAGTAACAGTTATATCTATCTAATATTTATTAATTCAAAATTGACTCACTGTAACATGTATCGTGTAATGTGTTGAAAAAAAGTAGCCAAATGGCAATTTCCTCGACTTTTGAAACTTTGCCTTATCACTAATATATATAACATGTTTGCGTAGTTATTTAAAGTATTAGACTTAGTTTATGGTTCTGCAATGCTTCAAATGCCTTATGTATTTTGTACATCATCATTCTTTGTAATGGAAATGATTTCGTTATGAGATTAAAGGCTATTCTATATCTCTACGATCTCTAGGTGATACTTCAGTATCTTCTTGTCAGTATTGTCGTCAAGTCTTGTTGAAGTGGTGTTTATCTATAGTATTGTGCTGCAATTTTAATAATTCAGTGGGTATTTATTACTCGTAACGTACATTATTGAATGGTACATGGTACATTTGCATATTCATAGAGATGCCTGAGAGTGGATTTTATTTCAGTTTTTAGATACTGGCAATACTGGGGCCATACGAAATTCATGGATAAATTAAAAAAAAACATATCTATTGGTTTAATATCCGCTATTTAGTACTCTCAGCCATGCTCTCAGATTTATTTAGACAAACTATTATGATTATCATTTATCATAATCATAATTCATAACGAATCACGGGCCACAGTTCGGGTGGCGCGGGTCGCATCTTAACAAAAAGGTCGATATCGATAGAATATGATAGGAGTTCGATCATCTCTAATTACGCGATCACTAATTTATTATGAGTCTGTTTTTCGATTTTCGATAGCTACTGGCAACACTGGCATTTACAACCCTAGTACATTTGGAGATGCCTGACATTTTTTTAAAATTTCCCACTATTTTGTACCCTCAGCCTTCACTAGACAAACTCTGTTATACTCTATCCACGGAGACAAGTTAATAGGAAAGACATGGACTCGTTTGTGATTGGTCAGCGATAACCGTTAATGCAGTGTACAGACTACGTATATATTTTAGTCTGATCGTGGTACCCGTACTGTGCAGACGCGCTCATATTTTATCCTTAAAGTTAAAGGTAAAGTTGCCGATGAAAACACAACTTACAAAATGGCGGAATTAAGAAACCCAACTGTGCAATGCATCGAACTAAGTATATGAAAATACAATTAAAAACTATAAATACCTACAATTTTTATATTTAAAAGTCCTGGGTTTTTAAACAATTTTCGACAGTAAAAAAAACAGAAAGTTGCTCCAAATAGTAGACTGTTTAAGTTTTATTGGAAACGATCATTAATTTTCTGTTGTATTTTAGGTTAATCTCTTAAACTCTATCACATATTCTTATTTTTTCTCCCGCTAATACTGCTTTATTGCTATCCCTTTCTCGGTACATCACAATGCATTTAAATCCATCCTTCTCACATTTTTGTTTCGTTAATGCCTCTTAATACTTTTTATTGATGATTAAGGTTCGCACTTGACCCCAATCTTAAACTCATGGTCAAGTCATGGCAATTAGCAAATAATGACGCGTTCGAAGAAACGCTTGTTCAAATATTTCTTTTTATGACGAACTAGCTGATGCCCGCGACTACGTCCCCGTGGAATAAGTTTTTAATTCCCATTATATGTCACTCTCCAAGTCCTCATCTATACTTACTCATTCAATCAAAATCACGTCGATCCGTCATTTTGTTGCGGCGTGATTGAAGGACAGACTAGCAAACCAATAAACCAACAGACAAACACACTTTCGCATTTATGTGATTAGTATGAAACGAAAAATAAAATGACGTCACACTAATTTCAATATGGCGGACGATACAAGCTTGTTTTTAAAAATGTTTTTTTATGATTTAAGACGCATTTATCTCAGCTTTCATTAGTATGTAATTTTATTATATTACAGTAGACAGTAGGTACTCAGTGGATAAGCCAAAATAACAGTAAATTTACTGTAATAACAGTGACTTTGGAAGTAGGTACCTACTGGGAGATAGTAAATTCATATTATGTCCTTGCAATAATATATATCGGTATGTTTTTCGCACTCAGGTATTTCTCGGTAATAGAACATCGTCTTATTACTTAGTCCAACTAAGTTAGTTGGCACAGTTTATCTATGTTAGTTGGTCTTGAATCCTTGTGATCGACAGCCGTGTTTATTTTGTAATATTTTATCCTTATTTAGATGTACTTACTCATGAATTTGTGTTTTGGATTTTCCGTCTAATTTCAACCACGTGCGGTCTTTGTGTTTTTGATTTGGGTTTGAGTGTTTTTGAGTTTCTACTATAGTCCCACCAATACCAATTTTACAGTCCCACAAACTTATCTTTGACGACCTCCGTGGCGCAGTGTTGAGGTACGGAGGTCCCGGGTTCGATCCCCGGCAGGGTTTGGAAATTTATAATTTCTGAATTTTCCCTGGTCTGGCCTGGTGGGAGGCTTCGGCCGTGGCTAGTTACCACCCTACCGGTAAAGACGTGCCGCCAAGCGATTTATGCCGTGTAGAAACCGAATAGGGGTATGGGTTTAATATAACTGCCATGCCCCTAACAGATTAGCCCGCTACCATCTTAGACTGCATCATCACTTACCATCAGGTGAGATCGCAGTCAAGGGCTAACTTGTAGTGGATAAAAAAAAAATCTGACCCGGTGACAGCGTCGCCAGTATTTAAAAATAAACCGGCCAAGTGCGAGTCGGACTCGCGCACCGAGGGTTCCGTACAAACCTGTAGTAAGTTTTACGATTTATGACGTATTAAAAACAAGACGAAATGAACTGCAAAACTAACTTTGTTTGTAGAGGTTTATTGTTAATATCAAAAAAACTATGCTAGTTAGAGCGTTGGTTTTATTTTTCCTGTAAAATATACGCTTCTATTGACCATAATTATTTCAGATTTTTCAATTGGAAAACTTCGGAGATAAGGGGGGGGGGGGGGGGGGGGGGCGGTATTTTTTTCGACATTTTGCCCAATAAATCAAAAACTATTATGCATAAAAATAAATAAAAATCTGTTTTAGAATGTAAAGTAAAGCCCTTTCATATGATATCCCACTCAGTATAGTTATCATACTTTCAAATTTCAAACCCCCGATTTTCCCCCTTTTTTAATTAAACTAAAAGTAATTTTCGTTTTTTTTTTATTTTAATGATGTTAGGCCACTATTATACACAACTATTCCAAAGTTCATGTCGATAGCTTTAATAGTTACTGAAATAATCGACTGTGACAGACGGACGGACGGAGAAAGTCGCACCATAAGGGTTCCATTTTTACCATTTTGGTACGGAACCCTAAAAAGACTGAACAGGCATAAAAATAGTTCCAATTTTGGCCACCTGGTCAGATAAGTTTGTGGGACTGTAAATTGGTATTTATTTATGTATGATTACTTGATGAGTTTAAGTTTTTTTAGACATTTTACTTTTGAAAGCGGTGACGTTTCCAGGTAAATTAACAAACAGTCAAACCTTCGTTTTTGGCACAGAAAAAAAAATCTGCTTATTTTGTGTTTTTTTTTGGTCTGGGATTTTGGAAAAATATCCAACTATGTAGTAAATTTTATGCAAATTTGTAGGTACACAGTTTAAGGATATTTGCCTTGATTATGTAAGATTACCATAAGAAGGGATTATTGTCTTAACTATGATAACAATTCTTTATGCTATGACCATTTGCCGCTATTTCAGTGTTCTGTTTGAGTTATGTTTTAGTTGTGACTAAGATAAAATATCCGATAAGGAAAATTCTCTTAAAAAAATCTTTTTAAGAGCTAAAGCAGACGTGCGACAACAATCAGTCGGACTCTGACGGTATCGCGACTGTCGCGTCGTCGGTAAGAATACATAGGATACTTTGAATTAATTATAATTCGTGACGGTGTTCTATAGACATAATAATTAGAATTTAAGCCTTTTAGGTAAGCGCGTTCTAATCTAGACCTAATCAGTGCCTTCCACTGTCGTCAAGCGCAAGCTTATCTTGCAACAATCTCATCTAATCTTCCTGATCGAACAGACTATGAGGATAGGCATCGGTATCATACTAATATTATATTTAAATGCGAATATTGAATCGAAGCAGGCGTTACTTTGCGGAAGTCCATGATAATTAATGAACGAGAAGTTTAATTCGCTATAATCCGCCACAGTAGACAAATCTATGTGGTACAGTGCCGTGTCCTTCACCAATAGCATGCGAACACCCACCACCCAGCAATTCGCACCGGCACAGCACCACACCACACAAATCTTCTAAATCACTTTACAATCGTGCATTGTCGAGTCAACATCTCCTGAAGATGCTCCGGTTTCGGAGTGAAACGTACGTTGAAAGTGATTTGGAAGATTTGTGTGGTGTGGTGCTGTGCCGGTGCGAATTGCTGGGTGGTGGGTGTTCGCATGCTATTGGTAAAGGACACGCACTGTACCACATAGATTTGTCTACTGTGGCGGATTATAGCGAATTAAACTTCTCGTTCATTCATTTAAATGCGAAACATTTTTTTTTATGTTTCGCACCCAATTATCCTCTGACGCAAAACAAAGCAAAATTCGCAACTTGTTTTTGTTGCGAGTTTTGCTCTGAAAAGGGTGCCAAGCTCACGATGATCGTGTTTGTTTGTTTGTTGGGTTGTCCTTCAATCACACCGCAATGGAGCCACGCATCGACGTGATATTTTGCATGGGTATACTTGACGACGACGAAGACGACGAGTGATATAGGCTTTGTTTATCCCGAATAATTAAGGAGTTCCCGTGGCCCCGTGGAAATTAAAAAAAACTTATTCCACGCGTACGAGTTGCGGAGATCAGCTAGTAAAACTTATTTTTCAGACCAGATTTTAGTTCAAAATTAATTTTGAAAAGCGAAAACAGATACTAAAAGAGTTTCTCTTTCTTCCCTGCGAAACTTGTTAATGTTGTTAATATTCTTGATAAGAGCTGATATGATAGTTACTTAATTTAAATATTTTGGTATTTCGTATATCTAAAATTTAAAAAAAAAACTTAAGTATTTACCTAGGCCTTAAGTATTCAACAAGATGTTTTCTATTCAAGCGTACAAAATACTTAATTTAATAATAAATATTTAGTTTTAGAGCTGTCGACTTAGCTTGGCATACTTCTGTCTGTTTAATACCTAACAATGGTCACTGTTGGGTAAAGAACAACATCATGCAGTGTAAACTGTAAACACATGGGGAAACCATTATAAAACTCTGAAAACGTTCTTAGAGGAAACATAGTCCTTAGGCAGGCGCCCGGTTCGTAGTTATCTACTTATAAATATCTAAGTACCTATAACTAACTAGAGACATAATTAAAGATCATTAGTTGAAGTTAATCTGAATTAATCGACGTCCAAGACGTAAATGGTTGGAAGAAGGCTTAACGGAATTCTGTGATAATATGTAAGGAATATGTTGTATATTTTACTTTGATTATTTATTTTGCAATAAGTTTATCTTGACGACCTCCGTGGCGCAGTGTTGAGCGCTGTTGCCTTAACGTGCGGAGGTCCCGGGTTCGATCCCCGGCAGGGTTTGGAAATTTATAATTTCTGAATTTCCCTGGTCTGGCCTGGTGGGAGGCTTCGGCCGTGGCTGGTTACCACCCTACCGGCAAAGACGTGCCGCTAAGCGATTTAGCGTTCCGGTACGATGCCGTGTAGAAACCGAATAGGGGTATGGGTTTAATATAACTGCCATGCCCCTAACAGGTTAGCCCGTTACCATCTTAGACTGCATCATCACTTACCATCATCGCAGTCAAGGGCTAACTTGTAGTGGATAAAAAAAAAAAAAAAAAAATTACCACGCCATTGACTTATATGTAGGTATTATAAGTCAATGTACCACGCACATAAAGTATCTATGGAGCCAATCATTTATTCGTGTGTGAAGTTACCCCCAACTTCCCAAGACGCATTACCAAGGTAGGCATCACGCGTAGTATGTACCTACGTTGACTTTGACAGTTTGTGTCAGAGCTGCGCCTAACAAGCACTCGCACCTCAGCTCAGAGACGACTAGGTAGGTATTTGAATAATCAAAGGTATTTGACTTTGATTTTGCATAACTAGTGGTTCGCCCCGAACTGAGACCTCGCGGTATCCAAAACTTGTACAGAGCGCCATCTATTGACATCATTGTGAAGTTCTGTTAATAATACTGAAGCACATTAAAAATTAAATAATTTCGTTTCCTTATAATATTTATCTAATTTTAGTATTTGTTGTTCAAGTACAGGATATAATTCAAATAATTGATAAGTTTCAGGCTCAGCCTTTCAGTAAATTGAGAGTTCTGAGGTCAACTTTGGACGTTAGAAAATCGCCACTTTGAAAGCCCCCCATTTCGTCAATTTTTGGGGAAAATTTAAAAAAAAAATATTTTTGGACTCTATTCTTAATTATCTTTAAAATGATATACCGCAACCCTATGTAACGCTATAAAAAATATTTTACTTCGCATTCGCTTCTATGAGAGCCCCCCTGAAATAAAGATTTTTATAACTTTTTAAGCCATATTCGGCGGGAGGCCATCGGTTTACATATTATATTTAAATTTGAAGTAATTACGTTTAGTAATTCCGAAGTTATAAAGCTCTGACAGACGGACGGACGGACGGACGGACGGACAAGTGCAAATTCACTCAAGTAGACTCACTCACTCAAGAGACCTTCGCTTCGCTCGGTCAAAAAGGTATATTTTGTTTGGCGCTAAATATAACACTTGTGGGCATAGGTCATCAAATTATTCCTGCAAGGCGTATTGCGTACTATATGTACCTACTATAGGTATGTATTAATTATATAACGTAACTATTTGATGCCCGCGACTTCGACCGCGTAGATTACGGTTTTTTGATTCCTCTTTAATTTTCCGGGATAGCCTATGTCCTTCTCCGGGATACATATCCCTATACCAAATTTCATCAAAATCGGTTGAACAAATGGGCCGTGAATGCGTAGCAGACAGACAGACACACTTTCGCATTAACACTATTAGTATGGATTTGCTAGATGATGGCCCGATTTCGTCCGCTTGGATACACCTAGTAATTTTTTAATCCCGTGGGAATTCCTAGATTTTTTGGGATAAAAAGTAGGATATGCAGTCCGTCCCCGGGGTGCAAGCGCCAAGCTATTGCCGTGACTAACTAATGGGTTTTTAGGGTTCCGTAGCCAAATTTGGCAAAAACGGAACCCTTATAGATTCGTCATGTCTGTCTGTCTGTCTGTCTGTCTGTCCGTCCGTATGTCACAGCCACTTTTTTCCGAAACTATAAGAACTATAATACTGTTGAAACTTGGTAAGTAGATGTATTCTGTGAACCGCATTAAGATTTTTACACAAAAATAGAAAAAAAACAATAAATTTTGGGGGTCCCCATACTTAGAACTGAAACTCAAAAATTTTTTTTTCTTCAAACCCATACGTGTGGGGTATCTATGGATAGGTCTTCAAAAATGATATTGAGGTTTCTAATATCATTTTTTTCTAAACTGAATAGTTTGCGCGAGAGACACTTCCAAAGTGGTAAAATGTTGGTCCCCCCCCCGTAACTTCTAAAATAAGAGAATAATAAAACTAAAAAAAATATATGATGTACATTACCATGCAAACTTCCACCGGAAATTGGTTTGAACGAGATCTAGTAAGTAGTTTTTTTTTTAATAATTTAAAACTTACTACAGGTTTGTACGGAACCCTCGGTGCGCGAGTCCGACTCGCACTTGGCCGGTTTTTTTTAATTGATGGGTCGTGTAAGGGTAACAGGCAGATGGACAGACGGAAAGAAAGACAGACACACTTTCGCATTTATAATATTAGTATGATCTCCAACCGATTGAGCTGAAATTTTGCATAGGTATCTACACATTTAGTTTGGATGACAGCATGTCATGTGGTTAAGTGACGTCATTCATAATCCAATATGGCGGACAAGTTATTTTTTCTGCAGTCCCGTGAAATGGGTATCAAGTATCAACTAAAAGGGTTTGCTGCCCCCCTAGCATGGGCCGAGACAATTTTCTCCCCGAGGAAAGGATAAAAATTTTATTTCTAAATAAATAAATAAAAACGCTAAATAACGGTGGATAAATAGTCCCCCGAGTCCCCGTGAAATGTCAAACGAGGATAAACTTCTCCTCTCCCCTGTTGCCGTGCTCTGAGAAGTGGATAAGTTAATTTTATCCCTTGTCAGTGGATAAAATCGGGGGATAAATTTTTTATCTCCGGCCCATGCTAGCCCTGCTGAGAAGACTAAGAAAAATTAAATGATCTCACACAAAATTCAATAGGCATGGCTCAGAGATACTTTATGTCAGAGATTTATCGGATTGTAATAACTACCTACTCCACACTGTGACCTACTCATACAGTTTTATATATATACTAGCGATCCGCCCCGGCTTCGCACGGGTAGCACTAATAATCCTAATCTATATAATATAAACTATCCTATCTCTCAAGTTAGATCGAACTGCACATGGTGTGCGAACTTTATTATAATCGGTTAAGTGGTTTAGAAGTCCATTGAGGACAAACATTGTGACACGAGATTTATATATATATCATTGATGTAGAATTTTAGTACCTATACTAGATGTCCGATTAGCGCTTCTAAATTGTCCCCGAAAAGTTACAGCACAAAATACGAAGGTGCTCTTATTTGCCATTAGTTTAAGCCAACCATAGCCAACATAACGACGCGTCAAAATGCCGTAGTGCTCATATAAAAATTGTGCTAATATTATTGTTATTGTTTGGCCAATGTTTGTGACAATGCGTCAAATATTGTAACAAACATTGACTGTTCTGGATACAGGGGATGCATGGAGTAGTATTGGTGTTTTAAAAGTATTGTTGTTTGTAGTTTCCTTGGCAATCCATTTCGTTGTGCAGTAGAGTTGTTCAAGCCATCTAAAAAACATATTATATTATGTTCAAATTCATTTTGATAAAATTGATATTACTGGAAACACACATACTTACCTACATAGTTACATAAGTACACATAAAATACATTGGGTACATAAATATAGTATATATACTTTAAATAAATATTATATAAAAAAAATAGTAAAATAGAATAAAAGCCGCAAAGCCTAAATCTGAATCGGCATCAAAGCCAGTTGAGTAGAGAAAGTAGATAATTGTGGAGAGAAGTCGGTGTTTACGTAAATTTTGATATTTACAAGTTTTAATCCCGTATTTAACCCTCTTAGTGGGTGAATTTTCAAAATTTTATTATTTATTTATTAATATAAATCTCTTCGTACAACAAGATACGTTGAATAAAGAAATCCTGTTCAAAACAAGTTCAAGACATCGAAATAAAATTGTACCACTACCTAGAGGCTTAAGCTGAGCGTTGTCTGTCAATAAATTTATATATATTATATATAATATTGTCTGTCAATAAATTTATATATATTATAAAACTTTTGGGATCTATTTACCAATTTTTTGATAAATTATTTAATAAGTTCAAACAATCCATAAAAATAGAATTATCATCATGTAATATACATACATATTATAATACAAGTTATTCTTATTGTTTAACGATAGGATTCATTTGGAATGTCGGATGAAATGTTTAGTGGATTTTTAAAATGAAACTAACTAAGGATAATTTAAAATATAAGTTACTCTTACTTCATAAACAAATGTTAGGTAGTTTAGTTTTAGTTTCCTCGTGTTTTTACACAGATACTAATGCAGATCATAGCATTGTATAGTTATAAATATTGATAGAAGAGGAAAGAGTAGGTACGCAATTTAAACCTACGTGGTTTTTCGCAGTACTACACACCAAAGCTGTATCAATTTTTATTTTGATAAATAAATTATACGGTACAGGTATAACACAAATAAGTGAGTTGCTGGGGCGCGTAAGCTAGTAATAAATATACACGAACATACACAGCAAAAAATATTCTGCAACTCCATGTCTCCATTGTTCTATTTGAATTTCGTTCCATTGAATTTTTTTGTTTTTGCCTTACTACAGAGACAAAAGGTCTTAAATATAAATATACTAAATTCGTAACTATCCTAAATGCTAAGTATTAAGGTTTATAATAAATTGACGTTGTTGATATTGACAATGTGATGCCAAGAGTTGCGTCTAGTTCCAAAATAGTGCAAAGGTACCAATTTGGCAACGTATGACGTACCTTATTGCTTACACATTAAGTTTTATTTTAATAATAAATATTTTTATACATATTTTAAAAATTACTTTTTATTTTGGATTGAAAGGTTATTCCTACCTTTTCTCTGATGACAGAACGTCTTAAGAATTAATATTTTCTAATCGTAATCTAGCTTTATGTGTTAATCTTAAGGTGCATAATTAACTGAAGTTGTTGCTAATATAATACCTTTTTCTACATTTAACAGTCAGTTATTCAAATGTTTATGTGTTGTCAAATTGGGACATTTTTGCGATAATTTTTGTTCGTGACCCTGATTCTATTAATATATATAGATTTTATAATCGGCGTATTTGCGACAATATGAATATCACCTATTGATCATCTACGTATACTCTATCGATATTATTTAAAGAGGTTTTAGGCTACGATGCAACTTTTGTGAAAAATTCAAGATGGCGGCCGAACCTTAGGCTTTTTGACCTATATTATATTATTTTGATTTGACCTGCATAGGCCACGAACTTCTTCGAACCTCAATAGAAGTTAACTATGTGAACGGCGTTACTGTATGCTTAAACCAGCTTTTTAATCTTGCAGCTCCTCTCTCTCTCTGCGTAGTTTTCCTCATTGCTGAGGGTCTTGACCCTTTTCCCTTTAATCATATCGTCAGGGGTTTTTCTTGGGATGATAATGTGGTGGGTTCCCAGGTCCTTCCGCATACGACTCGACTAAGAGATAGGTAAGTAGGTACTTACTATTTCAACTCATAAGTTTCTAAGGATTATTATCAGATGTTAGTGATAATGACCGGTACCGACGCGACGGCTTAATGTGCTCTCCGAGGCACGGAGGTGACGAAAAAGCCCCATTCGGAGTACCGAATTCGGTCCCCCATCAAGTTACCGACTTGGGTCAAAGTTGCTTAACAATCGCAATCGATTGATATGCGTTGTCGCAACTAGGCCACTCGTCCCGTATCAAATCTTGCAGCAGCGGTACACAATAAACATAACAGAGGTTATACTGCCAATGCTTATAGAGCAATACATAAGCAATATTACTCAATGACAGTTTGATGTCACGTATACCTTGACGTTCCAAAGTGCTCGAATGGCGGCCTCGCACCGGGAAGCGCAGCGTTGGACGACCCCCCACTAGGTGGACGGACGATCTCAAGCGTGTAGCTGGGAGCCGCTGGAAACAAGCGGCACAAGACCGTGCTCTGTGGCGATCCATGCAGGAGACCTTCGTCCAGCAGTGGACGTCTATAGGTTGAGACGACGACGACGACGACTTTAACGTTCCTAAAATAAGGATTATAATTCTAAAACAAACATGTTGAAAGTCAACATTAATGAAACAATATGGCTTTAAGCGTTAGGCAGAATGGCCCCAGGAGTTGGCTTACGTATCAGTTGTTATTAAAAAAACACTTTCAGAACAACCAATTACTTAACCCAGTGACTTAATTATACATAAATAATAAATAAATACATAGTTTACTTATGTACTAGATAATTATACACTTAATTCTTAGACTCAAGTGAGCTAGGCTGTAACCAATAACCAGTGATAATATGTGACTGAAGTGTACTAAAGTGAGAAAAGTGAAGTGATCAGTCAAAATGAGGACCGGTAGCGAGGAAAAGGACTCTGAAAAAGAGAAATTGAATCCCAATGGATGGTGAGTACAACGGAACGACACTAAAATCCATACTGATACTATAAATTGGAAAGTGTGTTGGTAGTTGGTTCTTCAATCACGCCGCGATAGAGCAACGGATCGACGTGTTCTCTTGCATGGGTAGGTATATTTGAGAACCTGAAGAGTGAGTGGCTACTTTTTATCCCGGAAAATTAAGGAGTTTCCGCGGGAATTAAAAAAATCTTAAACCACGCGGACGAAGTCGCGGACATCAGCTAGTTGGTGTAAAAAGTGCTTGCTACTTAGGTAAGTACTTAACCGAAGTGGTCTCAGGGGGTCTACTCTCTTTCTCTCAAACGAAACTTCGCAAACGAACGTAGGTAATTAGTCGGTTATTAGACCCACACAAAATCGTTCAATCCAATCGGTCACGAAAATTGTCTATGGATCCGTACTTCGTCTGCGTGTACGAAAACGAAATAGAGAGGAGCATAGAGATAATATTATGTAGGAGAGGAGTTAACGAAATTTCGTTCGTTCGTTTGCGAAGTTTCGTTTGAGAGAAAGAGAGTAGACCCCGTCTGTGGCCTAAGTATAGTTCTTAGATTGACCCAATTGATTATACATTTGTTTACCTTGACAGTGCGGATTGCTCTTTGACCGTGAACCAAATACGCGAAGCAATTATACTGCGACCGATACCTACTGATTGGAAGTCAATAAAATTCATACCTACTTATAAGTGCGAGAGCTCGGAGAGCACGTAAAGCCGTCGGTCCTGCGCCTTATCTCTCTCCGGTCGTGTCGGATTTTCCGTCCCATCGGGCTATGAGAGTAAAGGAACAGAGAGTGCACATGTGTATGCGCACGCACGTGTGCACTATAATATCTCCCGCGCAGATGGCTAATCTCTTTGGAGATAGGCCGCCGTGGCCTAAATTCGGTCGAGAGGACATAATTATTTATTACTAGATGAGGCCCATACAGGGATATTCAAAATCAAAGGAAATAGGCCGCAGGCTTTTTCTTAGCGTTCCGTAGTCAACATGGAACCGTTAAAGTTTTGCCATGTCTGTCCGCGGCTTAGCTCAGAGTCTATAGAAAGCGATTATTTGGCATGGATCTTGCATGGATATACTTACAATATAATCACGCCGACAAAGTGGTAAAATAAAATTTTGAAAAATAAAATAATATTTTACTTTCCCTACAAGTAAAGTGGGGATGAATTTTTTGATTCTCGTCTATCCCATGGTGTGGGGTGTCGTTGGATAAGTTGTTCAAAATTAGTGCGGGTGTAGAAAATCATTGGTAAAAGTTTTGAAACGTAAGTAAGTACTTGACTCACAGTCTTGCAGTAGAAAAAAAATTACCTACCATCTTTAAAAATTATCAAATTTTGGTCAATTTAAAAAAAAGTCTTAGATAACTATGAAAAATGTATGTTTGGCCGTTTGCGGTGACCCGAGGTTACTGGTCCTTATGGTCAATTTAAAAAAAAGTATTAGATAACTATGAAAAATGTATGTTTGGCCGTTTGCGGTGACCCGAGGTTACTGGTCCTTATCGTCAATTTAAAAAAAAGTATTAGATAACTATGAAAAATGTATCTTTGGCCGTTTGCGGTGACCCGAGGTTACTGGTCCTTATGGTCAATTTAAAAAAAAGTATTAGATAACTATGAAAAATGTATGTTTGGCCGTTTGCGGTGACCCGAGGTTACTGGTCCTTATCGTCAATTTAAAAAAAAGTATTAGATAACTATGAAAAATGTATCTTTGGCCGTTTGCGGTGACCCGAGGTTACTGGTCCTTATCGTCAATTTAAAAAAAAGTATTAGATAACTATGAAAAATGTATGTTTGGCCGTTTGCGGTGACCCGAGGTTACTGGTCCTTATCGTCAATTTAAAAAAAAAGTATTAGATAACTATGAAAAATGTATGTTTGGCGGTTTGCGGTGACCCGAGGTTACTGGTCCGGTAAACTTTGAATATAATCGACAATTAATGTGAAACGATGTATATTTTAATTGATAAGAAGATAGTGGTTTGAAACATTTTGTCAAATTTGAAATATTAGAGGTACAGGAATTCGCTCGAAGATTTAAAGAAAATGTACACAACTGTGTACTTATACGTGAAAATCTTTCATTTTCAGACGAGGTTCCTAATTGCGTTGGTTGCTAATTTGCGTGCGAATTTTATCCGCGCCATTTATATTTCGCGTACGGATTTCACCTACTCCGCACTGCGAATGTGGTGAGCGTCATACAACTCCGCACAGCACAAAATATTCGCGGGAATATAATGCTTATACTGTGAAATTAATTATCAAACCAGCGATTTTATTTTCGCGCGAATTTTATCTCAAGTGCGTTGTGCGTGTCTCCATATTATGATTTCTAGTATCACAGAATTGCGAAAAAAAAATCGCGCAAATATTTTTCGCAGTGTGAAATAAGAGTTAGACCAAATTCATGTACCTCTATATTTGGAACTAGCTGATGCCCGCGACTTCGTCCGCGTGGTTTAAGTTTTTTTTGATTCCCGCGGAAACTCCCTAATTTTCCGGGATAAAAAGTAGCTTATGTCACTATCCAGGTCCTCAACTATACCTACCCATGCCAAAAATCACGTCGATCCGTTGCTCCGTTGCGGCGTGATTAAAGGACAAACCAACAAACCAACAAACAAAACACACTTTCGCATTTATAATATTAGTATGATTGTAACCTTACTGACCACTCCAAAAACATTCTGTATAGTTTCATCCAGTTTCACGCAATGATTGTTGCTGAAACTTCTAAGAGATTTAATTAGTTATAGCGAAACTTTTGAGCAACCCATTGTTGCTTAAAATATGTTACCAACAGTTGACCATTCAGCCGTTACATCTTAACTATCAATTTGATTATATTTCTCTTGTACTAGTAACTAAATGATCTATCTTGACATACGACGTTGTTATTTGTGTAAAATTAATAAACAATTAAAAATCCATAAAGTGACATAACTGGTTGATTAATTAATAAATAATTAATTAATTGATTCGTAAAAATAGAATAGAAGAACTTTATTATTTACTACCTATCTATCCGAAAATCATCACGCGTTGACTTGTAACGGTTTTGATATTTAAATATATATCTTTTTTAACTTATAAAAGTGAAGCAAGAAAATGGAATTAAAGAAAATTAACGTGTTGTGAAGAAAAATCATAAAATGTTTGAAGTGCATATCTAAAGAGTGTTTTTTTCTGGTAATTCGTATGCCACTTTTTCAAAGGGTTGCAAAGGGGAAGGGTTTTTACTACACATGTGTAATTAAAAACCATTATTTTTTCAATACTTATGTGATACTAAATTGCGCGCGATTGGTTCGCTAAACGAATATAACTTATAGTACGGTAGAGTTACCAATAGGATGCGTATGAAAAAAACGTTGTTATATTTTGAGAAGGATTTCAGGAGAAATCGTATTGATGGTGAAAATGCGCCTTTATTGCAGGACGAATCCGAGACTGACGAAGAATGGCGAGTATACCCTAATTTACAAAATAAAGCAAAAATCTGTCTCCTGAATAACTAACTACTGAAACTTAAGGGCACCTTAAGTGAAGTATCTAGTCCAAGATGTTCAATGTAAAAAAATAATTATAGTCCATCCATTTACTTAACGATAGCGGACTTTTTTTAGCAACCAATATAGTGTTAGAGGGAAAAATCAAATCAAATGAGTGTACATGGCATCACTGCCTCTACGGTGGTGGTTGACTCTAGTGTAGAGCTGGCAACACTAGGCTAGGAGCTCTATGATAGACCGGTGGGAAAATAGCATTGTTTATGTGAATTGCTAAGTTAAAGTATAATTAAGTGGATATAACCAGTGTTTCCTTTTAATAATAGCTAGGTATATTTTCCAGACATTCAAATAGGACGAATTGAGATATAGCTATTTGTCACCTTTCGGAAAAAACTGTAAAATTATCAGATTTTCAGTAAGTACTTAAACTATTTATTTTTTTAAACGATGCTTAAATTAGTAATTTTTTGCGGCAAATAGGTATTATTTTATCGGGCCATCGTTGCCAGTTACTTACAATCATTGCTGCTTTTGTCTTAACACGAATAACTGCCGCACTCAAAGTCGTTTAATCATTACTTATGGAACTCCTTAGTATAGATTTCATTACAAAATCTTTACTAAGAAAGTCTTTAGCAAATACTTCCTTAAGTAACGATTAAGCGACTCTATGTGCGGCACTAAGTTAAAATAAAAGTAGTATTGAATGAATTAGTTTAAAAGCTAGTCTTGTTTACGATCGGTCAAAAAGTTACAAGTAAAAGTCTGTAAAACAAAAAGAAAAAATAATTCCCTCGACAGTTTTACCCCTTGCACTTTATAGAGATAAGTATGTGCAGATTGCACTATACAGGTCGCCTATTTCCACTCTAAAGGCGTCAGACACGAAACTAGCGACGGCCGAGCGACGGCGACAGCGGGGCGATGGAATGGCGCTGGCAACTAATTTCGGGAAGGTCCAATAGGCAAGCTGAAATTGTGGAAAAATATAATTTCGTTCATTGGCGAATCCAGTCCTGCCAGTCTGGTAGAGCGTTTGCGGTTATGTCGCTACTCCGTAGCATATAACATTTGCAAAAAAAAAAAAACATTTTTATGGCAACTTGATTCTTTGAATCTTTAAATTTTATACTTATAAAATTCGAAAAAAATAAAACCTTTGACGTTTTTGTCGGAAAGTATTACCAGACCTCTTTCAAATTGTTCCCGAAATTCGTCGCCAGCTCTCCGACTAATCGCATCGCTCCGCTACCGCCGTCGCCCCGCTACCGCTAGTTTCGTGCCCGTACACTAAGGTTAGTGACAAATAGTTCTAAGGCCACGATTAGAAATCGGTAGGAATGGAATACCAAACTAGTAGTACATATTATTTTTTTATTGCGAGATAGGCTTGCGCTTGACGACAATCATGCTTAGTGCAAAGCAATGATAAGGTTTAGGTTGGAACGCGCTTGCCTAGTAGATAGAGAGATTAGAGTAGATTCATTTGACAATTCAAAAGCACTTTCAAAAGTTTATTTGAATAAAAAACATTTGAATTTTGAATAAAACTTGTAAGTAGAGCACGTAAGTAACTTTCAAAATCAACATTTGCATACAATACGCGACTGACAATGGTTACATTTCGTAAGTTACTTACACACGCGATTTACGTAAGTAAAACTCAGGAGTGTAATCCGTGACCTATTTTAGGTATAGCGAAATACCGGCAATTAATTGATCTAATACTAGCGATCCGCCCCGGCTTCGCACGGGTAGCACTAATAATCCTAATAGTCTGTATCCAACATAGCCAGTGGGCAGTTTTTACATTTTTAATACTAGTGGTTCGCCCCGAACTGAGACCTCGCGGTATCCATAAACTTACAGAGCGCCATCTATGTGAAGTTCTGTTAAAAATAGTGAAGCTCATTAAAAATTAAATAATTTCGTTTCCTTAGAATATTTATCTAATTTTAGTATTTGTTGTTCAAGTACAGGATATAATTCAAATAAGTGATCAAGTTTCAGGCTCAGCCTTTTCTTTTTAAGCACAAATGAATAAATTTGTACAGAGCGCCATCTATTGACAACATTGTGAAGTTTGTTCAAAATACGTAAGCTCATTAAAAATTAAATAACTTCGTTTCCTTATAATATTTATCTAATTTTAGTATTTGTTGTTCAAGTACAGGATATAATTCAAATAATTAATCAAGTTTCAGGCTCAGCCTTTCAGAAAATTGGGAGTTCTGAGGTCATCTTTGGACGTCAGAAAATCACCACTTTGAAAGCCCCCCATTTCGTCAATTTTAGGGGAAAAATTAAAAAAAAAAAATTTTTGGACTCCGTTCCTCATTATCTTTAAAATGATATACCGCAACCCTATGTAATGCTATAAAAAATATTTTACTTCGCATTCGCTTCTATGAGAGCCCCCCTCAAATAAAGATTTTTATAACTTTTTAAGCCATATTCGGCGGGAGGCCATCGGTTTACATAGTATATTTAAATTTGAAGTAATTACGTTCAGTAATTCAGAAGTTATAAGGCTCTGACAGACGGACGGACGGACAAGTGCCAATTCACCCAAGTAGACTCAGAGACCTTCGCTTCGCTCGGTCAATTACATTGTAAGAGTACGCCCCGTCCTCACCACACCTGCCACAGCCCACAGCCGCCATCCCGCCATAATGTAAAGGACAATTTTTATCCACTCATACTTGAGATGAATACCATATTTATTTTGATAAGGATTATAAATACTATGTCGGTAAAAACATCTTTGCAAGTTAAAGCATTGATTTAGACCAAATTTGAAAATCATAAAAATGGTTATTGTGAGTCAACCTTAAAAGATATGCTATTGCGGACTTTTTTTTAGAACTTTTTGAGAGGAACAATTCCACCATACATTATTTTCGTGTAACTTAAGCTATTTACGCAGCGCACGCCACGTAAGCTCTCAAAAGAGACGATTTTTTCCGACTTAGTTCACATTATTGCAATTTTCGTAAGGATCTCTAATTTTCTTAAAAATAAAATATAGCCTATGTTACTCGCTGATAATGTAGCTTTCTATAGGTGAAAGAATTTTTAAAATCGGTTGAGTAGTTTTTGAGTTTATCCATTACAAACAAACAAACAAACAAACAAACAAATCTTTCCTCTTTATAATATTAGTTTAGAAGTAGAACTATAGCGGAACAAATAAAATATGAGCATTCGTGCAAATCGTGCTCTGCGTGTAGAAAATATACCATTAAAATGCCATTTGTGTTTTGTTGTCTGCAACGCGATACGACTCCATAGAAAATGATAAACTTATCTACGCGACATGTATAGGCCACGTGATGGGTTGACAATGTCGCGTCGCGTTGTAACGAGTTGCGTTATCGCGTTTGTAGCTGATTCGTTGTCCAGTGTCCTACGTAAGCAAACGCGACACCGCGACTCGATACGACGCGACAGTATCAAACCATATGTCCTGCTGACAATTCACGTGTCCTACCTTGTCGCGTATAAGTTAATTATTTTCTATGGTGTCCTATCGCATCCCATCGCGTCGCTACTGTTGCTCACCCCTTGTCCTAAGATCGACTTATTACGACGCTATAGAAAATAACAGACGTTGTCGCGTAGATTGGTCTATTTTCAATGGCGTCACGGCGCGTCGCGTGATTTCGCTTCTGTCGCTCACCTAGGACCTAGGTCACCTAGGTCGACGACGGGTTACTTAGGACAGGGCCTTCCGGGTGAACAAGCTGTAACCCAGATTATTCGTTGTTGCAGGCTCCAGGCTCGGCCCAGTCAGCAGTTCAACGTGATCCGGCGCGTGTACCAACAGGATGCGCTCAACAAAGACGCCGACTATCAAGTGCCTGAGAAACCCCGTGAGCATTAACTATACTTCTATATGTACTGATATTATAAAAAACCGGCCAAGTGCGAGTCGGACTCGCGCTTATTGTATGGGGACCCCCCTTAATATATATATTTTTTTAATTTTTAGTATTTGTTGTTATAGCGGCAACGGAAATACATCATTTGTGAAAATTTCAGCTTTCTAGCTATCACGGTTTATGAGATACAGCCTGGAGACAGACAGACAGACAGCGGAGTCTTAGTAATAGGGTCCCGTTTTTACCCTTTGGGTACGGAACCCTAAAAATGCAAAAGTTTGGATGGATGGATGGATGTCACGCCAGAATGGCTGAACGGATCATTTTTTTTTTAATTCACTACAAGTTAGCCCTTGACTGCGATCTCACCTGATGGTAACTGATGAAGCAGTCTAAGATGGTAGCGGGATAACCTGTTAGGGGCATGGCAGTTATATTAAACTCATACCCCTATTCGGTTTCTACACGGCATCGTACCGGAACGCTAGATCGCTTGGCAGCACGTCTTTGCCGGTACGGTGGTAACTAGCCACGGCCGAAGCCTCCCACCAGGCCAGACCAGGGAAAATTCAGAAATTATAAATTCCCAAATTGACCCTGCCGGGGATCGAACCCGGGGCCTTCGCACGATAAGACAACAGCGCTACACACTGCGCCACGTAGGTCGTCTCTGGATGTCTCTGGTATCTGGATGAAATTTGGCGCAGAGATATTATTAAAGTCTGGAATAACACATAGGCTACTTAAGTACTGCTACTAAAATTACTACATACTTAAATTAAAGAGTTCCTGCGGGAACCAAACCAAAACCTCAATCCACGTGGACGAAGTCGCGGGCATCAGCTAGTTTATCTACCTCTATGTGGGTATGATTTTAATATTACTGTACTACATAATAATACGATGCAAAGAAGCTCAAATAGACGAACAGATTAAATGACGCAAATGGAACTGGAGCGGCCACACTCTACGTAGAGAGCCAGGCGATATCGCGAGGCAGGCTCTCAGCTGGAATCCTCAGGGAAAAAGAAAGCGTGGTCGACCCAAACAAACTTGGCGACACCGCTGTGCGTTATGATATTTATTAGGTTAAGTTTATGATAAGTACTGATATGTTCTCATTTAGTGAAATTTTTTGTTTTTTTTTGAGAATAAAATTCTTTAACCTCAATTCCAGTGAGCTACAGATGCAAGCAGGCAGTCCGAAGCTGCGGCTTCGGGGAGTGCCTCCTGAACTCGCTGCCGATCGCGAGATGGTTGCCCAGGTACAGCTTCAAGAAGTACCTGGTGGGAGACCTGGTGGCAGGGGCCACCACTGCCGTCATGCATATACCACAAGGTGGGTACTGTACAGTTCCAGCACAGAATAAGTGCGTGCCCGAAGGATCATTGGCGTACAGCTTCAAGAAGTACCTGCTCCCCGATTATGTAAGGAAATTGTAATCGTATTCGTTTGTCAAACGTATAATTCGACCTGTTTAAGGAGTTCATAGATGCCTGCACGTCAAAAAGCATGTATGAACTCCTTAAAAAGTTCGAGTTATACGTTTTGACTTGTCAAATGATTACGATTGGCTTAGACAATTGGGCTGGTCGGAGATCTGGTGGCAGGGGCTACCACTGCCGTCATGCATACACCACAAGGTGGGTTCTGTACAGTTCCAGCACAGAATAAGTAATGGCTATAGTCTGATAGATCGCCTTGTTGGTCTAGTGGTTGCATGGTCGACTGCGGCCGATGAGGTCCTGGGTTCGAGTCCTAGATCGGGGCATAATTAAGTACCTATTGGGCTTTTCTGACTAGAAATTCTCAGTACTAGCCCGGAGTTAGGAAGTTGGGGGTGTTTCACCGCCGCCTCGGAGAGCACGTTAAGCCGTCGGTCCCGGTTATTATCACTAACATATAATAGTCATTGGAGCAGCGTGATGGGTCTAAGTTCTAATTCCCCTCTCTCCTATGAGAGTGGAGGCCTGTGCCCAGCCGTGGGACGTTAATGGGCTGTAGTGGTGGTGGTGGTGGTGGATAGATCGCCGTGCCCGAAGGATCAAGGCAATCAATCTTACGCAGGCGATATTGCTTACTTTACAACACCGCCTGCCTATCGGCTTTTATCGGATATACCATGGGGAGTGTGCTCAGGAACTTCACAACCTTGTTCCTCCTTCTCCGTTCTACCACAGAACAGCGAGAAACCATCAGCGTTGGCATCCTTATGTGGAATACGCCTTATAAATAAAATAAGAATAAAATACAATCTGGTAAAAAACTGTGTTTTATAACACTTTTCTTTTTTTAATAAGAGCTTCAAAATACGTACATAAAACGCCTTAATTTAATTTTAAATTAATAAAATTTTATAAAAGAAAAGAACATTAATGCTTATTATTATTTGGCTTGGTTTCGCCTTTAGTAGAATACTATTTATCTCGGAATAGAGTAATTTTAATGGGTTCTATACACGAACGATATGCGTACAAATTAATTATTACCATTCTATTTCAGGTATGGCGTACGCGTTACTAGCCGAGGTGCCTCCCATAGTAGGTCTGTACATGGCTTTCTTCCCAGTGCTCATCTACGTGATATTCGGAACCTCCCCCCATGTTTCCATGGGGACCTTTGCTGTCGCGTGCCTTATGGCGGGAAAGGTGAGGCCTTGAAAATTATCTTTTATCGGTTTTATCTTTTGCAGTGGTAGATAGTAGTTTAATCATTTAACTTACTAAAGTGGTAGATTCCCTCGACGATTCAAAAGCACTTTTATTAAGTTTATTTGAATAAAAAATATGAGCTAGAGTTCGAAATGCTGACAGCAAAGTCAAGCTACAAAAAACAAAAAGTGAAAAATATGGGGCAAAGTTGACTTCCTGTAGCAACCCCGGAATTATTTATTAATTTTATGGCACAATATTATGTAAGCTCGTTATTGGAAGTCGACTGCATTATTAATTTATTTATAGATGCCCGCGACTTCGTCCGCGTGGATTAAGGGTTTTTGATTCCCGCGGGAACTATTGCATTTTCCGGAATGAAAGTAGCCTATCCTTCACCGGGATACAATCTATTCTTGTACCATTCATCAAAATCGGTTGAACAGATGGGCCGTGAAAGCGTAGCAGACAGACAGACAGATATACTTTCGCATTTATAATATTAGTATGTATCACCAAAAAAAATGCCATTTTCGACTAAATAGTGTGATCAATACAATCGAAAGCTTATTGCAAGTCGATGCAAATCAACATTTTACCAGATTAACCACCATCACTAGTAGTTAGACTTACGAACTAAACTGGTAGACACGGTATTTATAATTGTATCTCTCTGCGTCGTATTCCTAATTACTGAGGGTCGTGACCCCTTTCCATTAATCAACTAATGGTCAGAGTTTTCTGCGGATAATAATGCGATTGGTTCCCACATCCTTCCGCATACGACTCGACTAAAAGTATTTAAAAACTCAGGTTTTTGTAACGATTAATAGCAGATGTTAGTGATAATAACCTGGACCGGCGGCTTAACTTGCTCTCCGAGGCACGGACGAAACGAAAAGGCCAAATTTGAACCTCCAAATTTGGTCACTCATCCATTTACCGACTTGGGTCAACGTTGCTTAACATTCGCAATCGACTGATATGTGTTGCTACAACTAGCCCTTAAACCCTACCCGGGGGTCCAGTAGACCCAAGTGTTTAATTTTTTGAAAATATTTTTGCGGAAACGAAACGCACGGTTACGTGATTCAAGCTAATCCTCGATGACGCCGGGGGCGTTCTTGTCGTTACTAGTGCTACTATTACCTATTCTGTGCTAGTGCGTTAGCATTGGTGCACTGAAAACGTAATTATCGCTGTTTTGGGGTTCATCAGACCCCAGGGTAGGAATAGAGTAATATTAGTAATAGTTACTAATATTTCTGCTGCTGTTTATACACTGGTTTATGCTGTTTGTTCTGGATGAAAAAATAAAAAGGTAAGTTAGATTTGTTGATGTTTGTTAGTAAAGATAGTATTAGTTCACTTTACATAGAAAAACACTATCTTGAAGTTTTTTTGTCATTTTATTCATTAATATGTTTGATGTAATTGTTTTAGCTAAACCACAAGAATGGATGATCAGATATATCAGATCAAATGATACTGCTAAAAATGGCCACAAAAAAAGCCATAAAAAGATCTCTTTTCCTGAAAAAAACTTGCCTTGGATTTGATCACCCCTCAAATGGAAGAAAGATTATCATGGCCTTCTTTGCCCACAAATCTCCAAGACCTCTTAAGAGGAATTTTACAAAAAAAGCGTCCTTTAGTCGACCCAAATCCTGCTCCCATGGCAAAAAAAAAGATGTGCTGTCTGCCCAAGGGGGAAGGACCGTAAATCAAGGGTTATCTGTGGCATGTACCGTAAACCTCTCTGCGGTGAACATACTGCACCAAGATGTGATGAATGTGTCACCCAAAAAAATAAATATTTTATTTTACTGCTAGTTAAGCTTTATTTCTAAATAAATAATATTTTCACTAATTTTGTGTGCAATTTCTTTAGTATTAATGATTTAAATATTGGGGTCTATGAAACCCCTGGGTAGGAATAATGTTTCTCCTAGGATGGGTAGGGATTAAGGGCTAGGCTACTCATCCCTTCATTGTGTAATCGGAGGTGTTAATCTACATTGATGTAAATCGCGAAATATTTCTTGTCTGCGAAATTGGCACCAATTGGACCTCCGTCTTGGAGATACTCGTAACATTAACATTCAGTTCACTTTCCAGGTGGTCACACAGCATTCAACCCGTCCTGAAATCATCAGTGTGGTGAATGGCACATCAACGGAAAGTAAGTAAGGCCCTCTATTTACTTAATAATCACTAAAAAAATATTTATTTTTGACATACAACAATGATGAATGTTGTAGATTCAATGCAATGTGGTAGATTCTTACGACTTATCATAAGTGACACTAGTGGTCCTACATGAAATAAATCATTTTCATTTTCATTTTCATTTTCATTTTCATTTACATGATGGGCCAATGAACTAAAATAACTCGGATCTTTCAGTATTTGGGTGACACTCATTTTATTTCTGTTGATTTTAATACTTATTGTGGCCGATTCTGTGTAACACAATCTCTAAACTAAAATGGCAGCTTTAAATCTAGTTCTGTCCCTTTCCGTAAGGAGTATTATGAAACGGTTAGCCATATTTGTAATGCTCTAATTTTAGTTTAGTTTAGAGATTGTGCACTACAGAATCAGCCCCAATGTCTTGTTTTTAGATCCACTACCATTTATGGCAGTCGGTTATACGCCGCTTCAAGTCCTATGCGTGGTGTCCCTTACCGTTGGTCTGATTCAGGTACGTGTCCAACGATCCTGCCTCGTTGGTAAAAAAAATTTCAAAAGTTTTGAGGCCATTATTACGCTTGTTTTTCATGACGTAGAATTTAGATCACTAGATGTTAAATAAATGATTATGATTATGGTTAGATGAAGCGCTCCTATTGGTGGGTTTGTCACACATCCGT
This sequence comes from Erebia ligea, assembly GCA_917051295.2. Taxonomy (NCBI): domain Eukaryota; kingdom Metazoa; phylum Arthropoda; class Insecta; order Lepidoptera; family Nymphalidae; genus Erebia; species Erebia ligea. Next base: position 18,365,801 of record OU785228.1, read on the forward strand.
AGCTTAGCAACGTAGCGCATCTCAGGTGGAAAAGCACCGTATAACGCGTCGCTTTCGTCGTTTCTGCAATGTGTTTTCCTTCTTGGATACTCGAAGAAAAACTAGATTTTTTTAAATGGCAAGATAAACTTGCGCTGGACGACAATCGAGCTTATGAAAAGCAATGATGAGGTCTAGGTTGGAGCGCGCTTGGCTTGAAAGTACTCAAGTCATACATGGCTGGAAACACGGTCGCCCCGGAATGGCCAAACCCTACGGTACCAAACGGTGTCAAACCCTAGTGGTTCGTATCAGGAATGTGGGGCAAAAAAGTTTCGTTCAACTTGATCGAACATCGACAACATAAGGATGGCAACACTCACGGTTTCTCGCAGTTTTGTGGTAAAATAAAGCCATTGCGAGCTATTTCTAACTCTGAATGTACCTAAACTCTATCTGTGAAAACTTGTAATTGGCGTTATACTTGTTCTTTATTTGTTTATCCATATTTTTTGTAGCTGTAAGTTTTCCGAACAAAAAAAAATCCATATCCATACTAATATTATAAATGCGAAAGTGTGTCTGTCTGTCTGTCTGTCTGCTACGCTTTCCCGGCCCATATTTTCAACCGATTTTGCTGAAATTTGGTATAGAGGTAGGTTATATCCCGGGGAAGTACATAGGCTACTTTTTATCCCGGAAAATTAAGGAGTTCCCGCGGGAATCAAAAAAAACTTAGTCCACGCGGACGAAGTCGCGGGAATCATCTAATAAATATATATATTGAAGGGGGAACGATTATGAATGGTTTTCACTTTTCAGGTAGCAATGTGGGTATTGAGGCTGGGCGCGGTGTCGACGCTTCTATCGGAACCGTTGGTATCCGGGTTCACCACGGCCGCGTCCTTCCACGTGCTGGCGTCACAGCTGAAGGATCTGTTCGGAATCAGGCTGCCGAAACTGGGCTCCAACTATAAAGTTGTATTTGTAAGCACTTTTATTAATCTGCTAGCTTTTGCCTGCAGCTTAGCTCACGTTAACTTCGATTTTCATACAAAAAAAATGCCGATAGAAGTGAAAACGAATAATTAAATTTTTTTTTTATATATTTTAAAAAAATGTTTAGCATACTTTATCAAATATCAAATATATCAAATATTATAAATGCGAAAGTTTGGATGGATGTATGAATGTATGGATGTATGGATGTCTGGATGTTTGTTACTCAATCACGCTCCAACGGCTGAACGGATTTGGATGAAATTTGGCACAGAGATAGATTATAGTCTGGAATAGCACATAGGCTACTTTTTATCCCGGAAAATTAAAGAGTTCCCGCGGGAACCGAAAAACCTAAATCCACGCGGGCGAAGTCGCGGGCATCAGCTAGTTAAAATATAAATCTTAAAACTAAAGGATTAAAGTTTAATTACGAATGTAGGATATTTATATTTAATACCTTTTGTCTTCGTAACAACGCGAGGTGTAGGTGTCGGTGACGCGAATCCACAAGTTTACCCCTTACCAAAAAGTGCTCAACGCGGCTAAAGAAGTTTTCACTTCAAAAACCCCCATTTTACCCCTTTAGGAGTTGAATTTTCAAAAATGCTCTCTTAGCGGACGCCTAAGCTATCTGTATGCCAAATTTCAGCCCGATCCGTCCAGTGGTTTGAACTGTGCGGTGATAAATCAGTCAGTCAGTCACCTTTTCCTTTTATATATTTAGCCTAGTTGCCCGCGACGTCGCCCGCGTGCTAGGCTATCAGCTTTTTTAATTCCCATGGGAAATCCTCAATTGTTCGGGATAAAAAGTGGCCTATGTCACTCTCCAGATCCTGAACTATGCCATGCAAAAAAATCGTCGGTCCGTTGCGGAGTGATTGAAGGACAAACCAACAAACAAACACACTTTCGCAGTTATATTATTAGATTGTCAATGTTCTGTGTTGTTCCAGACAGTGATAGAAATAATCAAAAACATCCCCAATGCAAACTGGACTGCGTTTCTAATATCGGTGATCGCTTGCGTCGTCATATCTTTGAACAACGAAGTGCTGAAGGTAAACTTTTTTTTTATAAACTTCAACAACAATAATTTATGCCAACCTTTATTTTTATTCCATTACAAAGGTTAGCCCTTGACTGCGATCTCACCTGATGGTAAGCGATGATGCAGTCTATCATGGTAGCGGGCTAACCTGCTAGGGGTATGGCAGTCATATTAAACTAATACCCTAATCGGCTTCTACACGGCATCGTACCGGAACGCTAAATTGCTTGGCGGCACATCTTTGCCGGTAGCGACGGCTGAAGCCTCCCAGGCCAGACTAGGGAAAATTCAGAAATTATTATTACCCAAATTGACTCTGCCGGGGATCGAACCGGGGACCTCCGCACGTTAATACAGCAGCGCTCAACACAGCGTCATGGAGGTTGTCAATGTAAGTGATGATGCAGTCTAACATGGTAGCGGGCTAACCTGTTAAGGGTATGGCTGTTATATTAAACCCATGACCCTAGACGGTGCATAGTATCAGTTATGGTGTCGGTACCTCCTTGTTGCAGTGGTTTTAAGTTGGAGGCTCTTCGAAATTCGATTCCCAGCCTGGGTTGATCCCCCCGATTACGTAAGAATTGTCCATCAAACGTTAAAGATTTTCGTCAAAGTAAAATAAACAATGACAGCATTGAATTAGAGCTCAATTTCGTGTACCCATTCTTATACGTTTAGGAATGTACGATATTCAAACGTTTATGAATGGATACGCGAAATTGAGCTCTAATTCAATGCGGTTATGGTTTATATTACTTTGACGCTGCTCCTTTACCATTTGATGGACAATTCTTACATAATCGGGGGGCAGTTCAGAGGCGCAATTGTCTAAGCAAATCGTAATCATTTGACAGCCTTAAACGTATTACTCGAAGAGCGCTGGGCTCGGTATGGCGGTCATGTGGTCTGCAGTACTATTTTACCTTTTTTTTTTTGGTCATATAGGTATTTTATAGAACTTTATTTTTTTTACAATTTATGTTATTTAAATACTAAACATTCATGGGAAATTTTATTTTATCAGTAAATTCGCCAAACTTTTAAGAAATACAGGTTATTGTGACGCGTTAATTTGTATAAATCGTGCACATTGATTTGATTTTTTTATTAAAACTAATTTTGTATAGAACGTATTAAACGAATCGCAACAGTCCAATTTTAAGAGTGTGTATTTTATCATATTAGAATTTTTTATAAGTAATTTATTATAATTTTTCGTGGATTTATATGGGTGAAAAGTGTCACCCAAAAGTGCAAAAATGGTAAACGTATTCTGCAAGAATGAGAATTTCACTATTATATTTCAATAAAATTAAATTTTTATTTGCAACAGTCTACTAAGGAGGGATTAATCTTTAATGTTTTGATTTTCTTTTTGTTATAATACTGATAAGTATCTCATGCACAAAGCTCATCAAAAGTTCTTAAAATGTCGGTTAGCGGGGTTCTTAAGGAGTTCACACATGCTTTTTGTCGTGCACGCATCTATGAACTTCTTAAACAGGTCGAATTATCCGTTTGACAAACGATTACGATTACGATTTCCTAACACAATCCGGGGGCTGGTCTGACAGAAGGCTTCGGCCAGTCTGGCTGCGACCCTACCGCCGGTAAATTACGTGTCGTCGGACTTTTTAATTCTCTAATAATTTTCCGCTCTGGTCTGCCCCCTACCCAAGTTACATACCACTACAGCCCATTAACGTCCCACTGCTGAGCACAGTCCTCCACTCTCATAGGAGAGAGGGAATTAGAGCTTAGACCCACCACGCTGCTCCAATGCGGGTTGGCGGGCTAACAAAAGTTACATCTACGATTCGAGTCTATTCTCTTTATATAATCGTTAACGCTTTACGATGATAGAAAAAATTAAGTGAATAGTCTATGATTAGCGTTTTTAATCGCTTTCGCCATTGACTTACCAATACCTTAGACGCACCATCGAAACGCAAAAAACGGCACGGTCAAATTGTGCACAAATAGATATTGTGAACAATTTTCGCGCATGAGTACACTAGGCGACAAAATGTCGTATCATGTGTCGAATTGTTATTACAAAATTGAACCCTAAATATAAAGTTATATTGTTGGTTTTTGTGAACCGTTTGGTGTCTCAGTCTATATTATCTAAGTATAGCGGTGTTCGTATAAGCGATTGTGGACGCTTTTTGAGTATTAATTTGTAGGTAATGTTGTATCCTTAGTTGGTAAATCGATGGCTTTCGCTAAAACGTTAACAAAGAAAGAGAATAGACACGAAACGTATGTAATTTGGTCAGGGGGGCTGGTTTTTTTTTAATGTAGTTATCACCCTAAAGCCAAAGACATCGCCGTTATTTACCACGATTAACATTATTTTTGGGTGTTTTTAAAAACCATGTTTTCCTTTTATCAAGCCATGGGTAAGCAAGCGAAGTCGGGTGCCAGTGCCTATAGAACTGTTAGCGATCGTCATCGGCACGTTGGTGTCGAGTCTCGGCCAGCTCAAGCAGAACTACGGGATCTCACTAGTCGGAACCATCCCTACTGGGTGAGTTCAAAAAAATGTTCGACAAAATATATTTACCAAGTCATATTTCAGAATTTCATACAAGTTTACATAGTTCCAAGTAACTTAATAATTAAATTAATTTAATTCCCGCGGGAACTCCTTAATTTTCCGGGATAAAAAGTAGCCTATATGTCCTTCCTCGGAATGCAATCTATCTCTATAACCTATACCAAATTTTATCAAAATCGGTTGAAAAGATGGGCCGTTAAAGCGTAGCAGTCAGACACACTTTCGCATCAAATATCAAATAAATATTATAAATGTGAAAGTTTGGATGGATGTATGGATGTATGCATAGAAAAAATATATTCCGTGGATGTATGGATGTTTGTTACTCAATCACGCCCCAACGGCTAAACGGATCTGGATGAAATTTGGCACAGAGATAGATTATAGTCTGGAATAACACATAGGCTATAGGCTATATATATATACTAGTATGGCGCGTGGTTGCGCGGCCCGCTACAGCGGACCGCGTAGTGGACCGCGTGGTCCACTGTCTACTTACTCGCTGTCCTACTATCCTGCCCCCCGATTATGTAAGAATTGTCGATCAAATCGTAAAAGTTCGGCGTGAAAGTAAAATAAATCATAACAGCATTAAATTAGAGCTCAATTTCGAAACACGAAATTGAGCTCTAATTCAATGCTGTTATGGTTTATTTTACTTTGACGCCGAACTTTTACGATTTGATCGACAATTCTTACATAATCGGGCAGCTGGTTTACTGTCTACGTGTTCTGATTTGAACAACACACTGCTATGCTAGTGAGCACAGTGGAAGCGCAAGCACGCCAAGCGTCCGACATAAAAGAAAATTCTCATAAAGGAAAAACATAAAACAAAGACCACCAACCCCCCGCCCCTCCCTTTTTGTTTGAGCAGCCCCTAAGTAGGTACCTATCTTTAATACCCTGACCGTGCTCCTCACACATCATCCGAACCTTCGATCATCATCTCTCTCCATATTTTTTTCTCGGAACCATTCGTCAAAATCAGATTTCTTCCACAAAACAAATCTTGAAAAGGAACCGTAGTCTTGCATAGTTCTTCTACACTTGTACCGTTGATCTCATTACTAATTCTTCTATTTTCATCTAAATAATGCATCGTGTATTGTTATAGTAATAGATCTAACCACGTGAACAATGTATGCATGTATTTTGAGAAATAAATTGAATTGAATTGAATTGTAGCCTCTTCAATATTAGCCATATATTTTCTATGGAAAAATAAATTCCACCATCTTGAATTTTTTTCCTGTTCATCAAGTAGACCATCATGTTCTGATCATCTTTTGCCTTGCTTGGTTTCTTGAAACCACTCTTCCATCTTTTATACTCTCCGAGATAGACACCGACGGAATTTGTATGGCGGCCATCTTAAATCCGCCATTTTGAATTTTTTTTTCAGCTCCCTGTCAATTGGATGAAGTTTCGAGTGACATTTGGTCGAGCACCCCCCACCTATCTTCGATACCCTGGCTGGTGCTCTTCATCCGTCTTCGAAATCCTCAATCATCAGCTCTCTTCGTATTTTTCCTCCCCATGAATTTTTGTCTTCTATACGAAACGATGAGTGAAAAAAAAATTTTTCATACAAAATTTTACAGGAGAGGTGATCAATCAGTCAGTCAGTCAGCACGAGCAGCTATATAATATATATTAATATTTAGCGATAAGGCCACCTTTTGTACCTGTCCTTTTTTCATTATTTTATTTCATGTCATTGATCTTGTATTTCTTGTGTGATGCAAATAAAGAGTTAATAATAATAGGCTACTTTTTATCCCGGAAAATTAAAGAGTTCCCGCGGGAACCGAAAAACCTCAATCCACGCGGACGAAGTCGCTGGCATCAGCTAGTTTATAATATTAGTAATTATGGGTGATCATGATTTTTTCAAAATCAATTTCAAATTTCAGTGTTTTTCATTGGTCAAAGAAATTGCTGAATGCATAGATAGGAAACTACCTGTAACAGCTGTGTTTTTTGACATGAGCAAGGCTTTTGACCATGTCTGTCATGAAAAACTGCTTAACAAATGCGATCAATATGGTATCAGAGGTCAAGCAAATGAGTGGCTTAAAAGTTACCTTTGTGACCGTACACAATACGTACAAATTGAGTTTTTAAATGATACCAAAGAAGTGGTGTCTCATCGATCGGAACTCAAACTAAATCCCAAGGGCGTGCCGCAAGGAAGTGTGCTAGGTCCGCTTTTATTTATTATTTACATTAATGATTTACCCAATATTACTTCGCATAATTGCACACTTTTTGCTGATGACATATCTATCGTAATTAAATCTGATAATAACTTGACATACAATTCTGAAATTAATAATACTGTAAGGGACATTATTGAATGGCTTGGTGCTAATAATTTATCTGTAAATATAAAGAAGACTATGTATATGCAATATTACAATAAAAATGGTAGAAAGAGTAACATCGACATATATTATAATGACGAACACATTAAAGAAGCACAATCCATTAAATTTTTGGGAATCACATTAGATAATACACTATCATGGAAGATACACGTGGATAAAGTTAGCAAAAAAATACATCAGTATGTGTATGTTCTTAGGCGTTTGTCTCAAACAGTAAGCGCGAAAACGGCGCTAATGGCATACCACGCGTTTGTCGTTTCATCGTTGAGATATGGACTTGTCATTTGGGGAAATTCGGTGGACATTAAGCGTCTGTTTATTGCACAAAAAAAATGTATCCGAGCTGTATGTGGAGTGGGTCCCCTGGCCTCCTGTAGGCCTCTGTTTACAAAATTAAAAGTTCTTGCATTACCGTGCTTATATATCTACGAGGTTAGCCTTTTTGTCAAGAAAAATATGTCTGATTTATTTGTGAAAAAAAGAGATAGATATTTAAACTTTAATACGAGATATCCCGATAGACTTCTGTTATCTTCATCCAGAACTGCGCTTTTTAACCGAAACTGTTATGGTATGTCTGTTCAAATATATAACAGATTGCCTGAAAACTTAAAAGAATTACCATTCAGTGTATTTAAAAGAAAGCTGCATGAATGGCTCATAGACAAGTGTTTTTACTCGCTCAAAGAATTTTTACAATGAATTAGCAAATCTAGTAATTTCGTTTTTGGGAATTGTTAATCTATATTTTATGACGACATTTGAGTTTATAGACATCTTAGACATTTCTTATTAATTATTAAGTATTCATGTAAAAATTATGTTGTGGATTAACTGATTTCAACTCATGTTTAAATTTGCATGTCAGTAATGACGAAACATGTTTGGTCAAATTTTGTATGTGTTATCTTTTAATTGTACCATGTTTCAAGCAAATAAACGATTTATTTATTTATTTAAAATCATCTCTCATTGTCTTCAGTCAGTTCTATCTATAGAAAATGTACTAAAAATATTTTAAATCAAATACATTTCCTGCTATGACGTCACAATATGGTGGAAATTTATTCCTATTCTAGAGGTTTGTTTTTCTAGTAATATGACGTCATTCTTTATACAGGTTGCCAGATGCGAACGTGCCAGCCATAGAGCTGATGCCACGGATCGCTCTAGACGCGTTTACCATCACCATGGTTACCTATACCATCTCAATGTCCATGGCACTCATCTTCGCCGCCAAGGAGAAGTATGAGGTCGACGCAAATCAGGAACTGCTGGCTTTGGTGAGAAATCTTAACTTTTGTAAGCGCGTTCTATCAATTACCATCAGGTGAGATCGCAGTCAAGGGCTAACTTGTCACTACAAGTTAGCTAGATAAAAAAAAAAAAATACTACTAGCGCCATCTATCTTTGGTTTTGTGGCTACCGTTTTATGCTCACTAGTTGGCGACACTGGCGAAGTTAAGTCCTAAGTAGAGCTGTAAATTCGGTAAACAAGTTTACTAATTTCGATAAAAAATACGTTTCTAAATAGTAAATACACCGGAACCAGGGACATACTATTACTAACCTCTGAATTAGCTGTCCTGTCAGCCCGTTTAATTTTGCACCTCTTTTTCTTAGTTCCCCTTTCAAAGCACAGAGCACTGACATTCATTATCACGTATCTTACATATTCCACAATAATTAATCGGGTATTGCTAAATATTCACAACATTGATTACATAATTAGATCCGCGAGAAAAGCCCAGTGATATTTGACATTTTGGAGACCTCACTCTACACTAGCGCCTCGAGCGGAAAATTCAAGCGCGGTAGCCCTCATAAAAAAGAACAGCATTATAATCCCACAAACTTATTGACCGAGCGAAGCGAATTTGCACTCGTCCGTCCGTCCGTCCGTCCGTCCGTCTGTCAGAGCCTTAAAACTTCTGAATTACTGAACGTAATTACTTCAAATTTAAATATAATATGTAAACCTTCAGAAGAATGTGGCTTAAAAAGTTATAAAAATACTTATTTATTTCAGGAGGGCTCTCATAGAAGCGAATGCGAAGTAAAATATTTTTTATAGCGTTACATAGGGTTGCGGTATATCATTTTATAAAGGTAATTAGGAGTAGAGTCCAAAAATATATTTTTTTTTAATTTTTCCCCTAAAATTGACGAAATGGGGGCTTTCAAAGTGGAGATTTTCTAACGTCCAAAGTTGACCTCAGAACTCTCAATTTTCTGAAAGGCTGAGCCTGAAACTTGATTAATTCTTTGAATTATTATATCCTGTACTTAAACAACAAATACTAAAATTAGATAAATATTATAAGGAAACGAAATTATTTAATTTTTAATGTGCTTCAGTATTTTTAACAGAACTTCACTATGATGTCAATAGATGGCGCTCTGTAAAAGATTATGGATACCGCGAGGTCTCAGTTCGGGGCGAACCACTAGTCTAACGGTTGAAGGTAGAGTGCGCGCAAGATAAGTCTGCGCGCGACTGGCGGCGTGCTTAATGTTGCCAGCGTTACTAATCTTTTTTCCTTTAAAGTGATTTTTCATTTTTGAAACTATGATTATGTAGAAATTGAATAAATTTATGAGCTAGAATGTGCTAGGTTATTTTCATTGACTTTATATAATACTAGCGATCCGCCCCGGCTTCGCACGGGTAGCACTAATAATCCTAATCTATATAATATAAACTATCCTATCTCTCAAGTTAGATCGAACTGCACATGGTGTGCGAATTTTATTATAATCGGTTAAGTGGTTTAGAAGGCCATTGAGGACAAACATTGTGACACGAGATTTATATATATATAGATAAAAAACTCTCTAAGCACCTGACACAGACAACAAAATGGCGGCACATGATTAGTTCTGATTTTGACCGCGCGCAAACTTATAACTTATAAACTTTTCAGCACTGTTTGTCTACTATTCCTTTTAATATCCTGTTGTAATTATTTCTGTAAGTAATTACTGTTTGTTGCCAAAATAAATAAATAAAAATAAAAAATTATCTTGCGCGCACTCTACCTCCTAGCGACGCTGTGTTTTCTATTTTTTTTTTATCCACTACAAGTTAGCCCTTGACTGCGATCTCACCTGATGGTAAGTGATGATGCAGCCTAAGATGGTAGCGGGCTAACCTGTTAGGGGCATGGCAGTTATATTAAACCCATACCCCTATTCGGTTTCTACACGGCATCGTACCGGAACGCTAAATCGCTTGGCGGCACGTCTTTACCGGTAGGGTGGTAACTAGCCATGGCCGAAGCCTCCCACCAGGCCAGACCAGGGAAAAATCAGAAATTATAAATTTCCAAACCCTGCCGGGGATCGAACCCGGAACCTCCGCACGTTAAGGCAACAGCGCTCAACACTGCGCCACGGAGGTCGTCAAAAGAAAGAGGCTGTTCGGGTCAGTTAAGTTTCTCGGACTATGTATATACTACTACATATGGTTACGATATTATATGGTTTTCGTTTGTTGCAGGGTGCAAGCAACGTGTTCGGTTCGTTTTTCTGCTGTGCGCCGCTCTGTGCCAGTTTATCCAGATCTTACATACAATATCAGGTGAGATTATGATGACAATATGTTTTTAAGACACTTCACTAAGAATAATACTTTCCGAATTGTAAAATGGCGCATCGACGGAGAGATTTGAAACAATTGGGAAACTCCCTCTCATCTATGACAGTGAAGGCCTGTGCCCAGCAGTGGGACATTATTGGGCTATAGTGATGGTGCTTGCTTTAAATTAAGCTTTTTAAATATGTAATGGGCGACGTCTTTGGAAATTACCAAAGAAACACAGCTGAATAATAGTAAAATTAAATGAAATCCTATGACTGCTAGAAATGTGGGAAGATATAGGTACTAGAATGATGCCCGCGACTTCGTCCGCGTGGATTCAGTTTTTTGATTCCCGGGAAATCTTTAATTTTCCGGGATAAAAAGTAGCCTATGCCCTTCCCCGGGATAAAACCTATCTCTGTACTAAATTTCATCTAAATTGGTTGAAAAGATGGGCCGTTAAAGCGTAGCAGACAGACAGACAGACACACTTTCGCATTTATAATATTAGTATGGATTTACTTACAGGCCGGCAGCAAAACCGGCATAACATCAGTAGTGAGCGCCATGCTGATTCTGTGCGTGCTGCTGTGGGTGGGGCCGTTCTTTGAGGAGTTGCCGCGCTGTGTGCTGGCGTCCATCATCGTGGTCTCGCTCAAAGGCATGTTCATGCAGGTCAAGGAGCTGAGCAAGTGAGTTATTACTTCTGTCTGATGCCACTCGTCAAAGTAAAATAAACCTTAACTGATACAGTTAAGGTGCAATTTCGATTGATCATAGTCGAGGGTTCAAACATACTGGCGTCAAAGTAAAATGGACTGAAGGACTCTTGGTTTAAAGTCACAAATTCCGTACAACCGATTTTAATTTTGAAACGATTCCGTTTGGTGCGCTGGTTGTGACTACATACACGAAACTCACTTCTAAAACAATGCAGTTAAGGATAATTTTGGCAAAGCATGTTCATGCAAGTCAAGGAGCTTCATAACCAAGTGAATTCAATAGGTATATTATGGACTATGATATAGGTAAGGGGAAGAGGTCTCATCACAGGCTTGGTTCATATTTTAGTAATGGAAAATGACATGAGTTTTTATCCCGGAAAATCAATAGAGACTTGGCTCTCAAAATGGTCTTCACTCAGCATGTGCTATACCTATCTGCCCCCCTAGCATGGGCCGAGACAATTTTCTCCCCGAGGAAAGGATAAATTTTTTATTCCTAAATAAATAAATAAAAACGCTAAATAACGGTGGATAAATAGTCCCCCGAGTCCCCGTGAAATGTCAAACGGGGATAAACTTCTCCTGTCCCCTGTTGCCGTGCTCTGAGAAGTGGATAAGTTAATTTTATTTCTTGTCAGTGGATAAAATCGGGGGATTAAATTTTTATCTTCGGCCCATGCTAGCCCTGCTGGTAGGATAGTATAGCGCTGATCTTTCGTGAAGCCAGTATGCTTATCCCGTTAAATTAAAAAAAATCTACGAATAAAGAAAAAACGGCATCATTAATATTTTTATGATGCACTAGCTGATGCCCGCGACTTCGTCCGCGTGGATTTAGGTTTATGGTATCCCGCGGGAACTCTTTAATTTTCCGGGATAAAAAGTAACCTATGTGCTATTGCAGACAATAATCTATCTCTGTGCCAAATTTCATCCAGATTCGTTCGGCCGTTGGAGCGTGATTGAGTAACAAACATCCATACATCCATCCAAACTTTCGCATTTATAATATTTATTTGATGATTGCAGGTTCTGGAAGCTAAGCAAGCTGGACGCCGTAGTGTGGCTCGTTACCTTCCTGGTCACATTGCTGATTAACATCGATATTGGGTATGTAACAACACAACGTATATTTATAATCTCTTCCCATTATCCGTCCCTTATTAACATCAAATAAATCTTACAGGCATTTAAATTTAATTTGGAATGTAGTATATTTATATTTAAGACCTTTTGTCTTCGTAAAAAAAATCTTAGGTACTCCACGCATTTTTGCATCTTACGCCTTTTCATTACGGACGTTTTTGCCGGCTAGGGTACCCCTCCGCATCGTCCCATATGGAAATTTCTTTCAAAAAATCTTACTACCTAAGGCATTTAAATTTAATATGGAATGTAGTATATTTATATTTAAGACCTTTTGTCTTCGTAAAAAAAATCTTACTCCACGCATTTTTGTATCTTACGCATTTTCGTTACGGACGATTTTTGCTGGCTAGGGTACCCCTCCGCATCGTCCCATAAGGAAACTTCTTTCAAAAGATCTATTGTTGTCTAGATTGGGCGCTGGGCTGCTAGCGAGCGTGGGCGCGTTGTTCTGCCGCTCGCAGAAACCCTACACCTGCTTGTTGGGCCGAGTGATGGACACCGACCTGTATCTGGACATCAAGAGGTATCGCGCTGTGAGTATTTGAGGAACACCTGCTTTTCCTTTTTTTTTAGGAATTTATTGAGTTTTTTAACTAGGATATTTTCAGGAACTTACTACTTCAGTACCGCTTTATTTATACCAAATTGTTGGCAATTCTGATTCTGAATTCTCAAACGCAAGCTGCGTGCTGCTCGGACGGCAGCACGCAATATGCGGACATTATTTACGGGTATAGTAAAGCTTCTTATGAAAGCTCTGTCCCATTTTATTGAAATTCAAGATGATGCCCGCGACTTCGTCCGCGTGGATTAAGGTTTTTTGATTCCCGCGGGAACTCTTTAATTTTTCGGGATAAAAAGAGGCCTATGTCCTTCCCCGGGATATAACCTATCCCTGTACCAAATTTCATCAAAAGCGGTTGAACAGATGGGCCGTCAAAGCCTAGCAGACTGACAGTGTGTCTACACTTTCACATTTATAATATTTAAATGAAAAACAGAAAAATAACAACAATCATTAATATTTTATAAATCCAGTAGACCAGCCATGAGCTCAGCACTATTCTGATACAAGAACACCTCGACTCGTCCACTCCATTTCATTATTATCATGTAAACAAAGTATAAAGAACTGGACGCTGCACATCAGGAAAACGTTGAGGAACAGGAATATCCACCATCTCACCACATCACAACACCCTACTTCATAGCTTAAGGCATATGGGTATCTTTTATCAGCGAAAAAACGCATTTTTACAGCAATATATTGCAGTATCTTTTGGAAAACCTTTTACGAAATCTGCTTTTCTCCACCTCAGGACAACTTTTTGCACAATATTATTTAGAAATCTTTGCACTTGTCCTTTGGAAAGTCTTAAAAGAAGTTTACTCTTTTGTGAATCTTCATGGATTTCACTTTTATTTAAAAGCTATCCTTATAGCTTTAAAGCTTTGTGAATTTTAATGCATGATATCTAATTTATTGTTTGTTGTCTGAGTCTACATTATAATACCATATGTGACCAATGGATGTAGGTAATTTTGTATTTCCATTTTATCAGCGTTTATTTTTATTTCATGTTTGTTGTTGTACCTACTTCATTACTTTGATATAATTGACAATTTGTCTTAATTAAAAAAAAACATCAACTCAAATGAGATTTGTCCACAGCAATAGTAAGATCTTTGTGGATCTTTCTAAGAGTAAGATTAATACTCTGGATTATTAAATCTATGGTCCATGGAACCTTTCACGGAACTAATATATTCTCTTTTATATTCTGAAAAACTTATCTGACGTGGTGATAGCACGATAGCGACGTTATTAGATATGCAAAATAAAATGAAAACAAAAACTAAACAGGCATAAAAGTTAGTTCCAATTTTGGCCACCGGGCCATATAAGTTTGTGGGACTGTGAATAATGAATAATGAATAAATGGTTTTTGTCCCATGTGTCCGTATGAAATAATAGGGCAATAAGAGGCCCAAGCAGAACAGAAAAGTCAGCGTCACTTTTATATTATGGAGCACGCAAACTAGGCGACCGGAGAAAACGTCGTTCTTCTCCGACGCAATAATCTGATGTTCTCGCCAATCTGATGTTGTATCCTGCCATAAAAAACATACGCTCTATTAAAGCTCTATACCATCTTTATAGTTCTATACCTTCTTTCTTTCTAAATGATACCTTCTTTCCAGGCCGAAGAAATCTCTGGCATTAAGATTTTCCACTACTGCGGTGGACTCAACTTCGCCAGTAAGAACCTGTTCCGGGCGACGCTGTTCCGGAGGATTGGCTACTTGAAGAAGAGGGACCAGCATTCCGCTGATGATGACAGCAATTACAGCAAGACGGACTTCCAGTGGGACTCTAATATTGGGAATAGGGTAGGACAAATGATACTGGGGCTGATTCTGTAGTGCACAATCTCTAAACTAAACTAAAATAGCAATATTTGTAATGCTCTAAGCATTACAAATATTGCTAACCGTTTCATAATACTCCTTACGGAAAGGGACAGAACTACATTTAAAGCTGCCATTTTAGTTTAGTTTAGAGATTGTGTTACACAGAATCGGCCACATTGTCATATTAATATTATAAACTAGCTGATGCCCGCTAAGTAGCGGGCAAAAAAATCTCAATCCACGCAGATAAAGTTTATCCGCGTGGATTGAGATTTTTTTGGTTCCCGCCAGAACTATTAATTTTCCGGGTTAAAAAGTAGTCTATGTGATATTCCAGACTATAATCTATCTCTCAAACCTACTTAATGCAATTTTTTTTTAATCAAAGAATAGGCTTGCGCTTGACGACAATCATGCTTAATACAAAGCGATGATGAGGTCTAGGTTGAAGCGCGCTCGCCTAGAAGATGCCTATTCACTCTTGCCTTGAAGGTACTTAAGTTATACCTGGCAGGGAATACATGCGCTGGAAGGGCATTCCACATCCTGGCGGTTCAAATCAGAAACGTAGAGCAGAACCATTTCGTTCGAGCAAACTGGTCGTCAATCACATAGATAAGGATTCCAACGCTGACGGTTTCTTGTTGTTCTGTGGTAGAACAGTGAAGGAGGAACAAGGTTTTGTTAAATTGTTGACGACCTCCCAGGCTCCCTGGCGCAGTGTTGAGCGCTGTTGTCTTAACGTCAGCGTGGGAGGTCCCGGGTTCGATTCCCGGCAGGGTCAATTTGTGAATTTATAATTTCTGAACTTACTCTGGTCTGGTCTGGTAGGAGGCTTCGGCCGAGGCTAGTTACCACCCTACCGGCATAGACGTACCGCCAAGCGATTTAGCGTTCCGGTACGATGTCGTGTAGAAACCGACTAGGGGTATGGGTTTAATATGACTGCCATAACTGCCATACCCCTGACAGGTTAGCCCGTTACCATCTTAGACTGCGTCGTCACTTATAATCAGGTGAGATCGCAGTCAACTTGTAGTCGAATAAAAAAAAAATCTGATACGCATTTGACGAGTTGTTTAATTTCCAGGTGTACTGCGTGATAATAGACGCCACGGCGTTGTCATACGTGGACGCGCCCGGGATAAAGAGTCTGGTGGCTGCACAGAGGGAGCTGGTGGCGAATAATATCACAGTTCTACTGGCGGGAGCTAATGGTGAGTTAAGTTCACGAGCTGAATGCAGCTCTGGGGAATGCATGCGTGTGGATTGCTTTTTTAGGATTCCGTACCTCAAAAGGGAAAAACGGAACCCTTATAGGATCACTTTGTGGCCCCTCTGTCTGTCTGTCAAGACCCTACTTCTCAGGAACGCATGGAGGTATCAAGCTGAAATTCATCAAATACTCAGGTCTACTGTCCCTTGGAGCTGTGAAAAAATCAAACTACTAAGCCAACGCAATCAAATTTTCGACACTCGCAAGGGAATCAAAACCTACAGGGTACTTCCCGTGAACTCAGGATCTGGAAATTTGGTACGAAGCAACGTCTTTTAGCACAGATAAAGGAATAATAATTGCGAAAAGCATAAATTTTTAGTTACAACATAATATAATAAAAGTATGTTTAATAATTTCCTTCCTCATGAAAGCGTAGCCTAGAGGTATTAAATTGAAATTAAAATAGATTAGTGTAATAAAAATACCATAACTTTTACTTATATACCTACAGGTTTGTACGGAACCCTCGGTGCGCGAGTCCGACTCGCACTTGGCCGTTTTTTTATTTTAATCAACTACAAGTTAGCCCTTGACTGCGATCTCACCTGATGGTAAGTGATGATGCAGTCTAAGATGGTAGCGGGCTAACCTGTTAGGGGCATGGCAGTTATATTAAACCCATACCCCTAATCGGTTTCTACACGGTACTTGAACGTTAAATCGCTTGGCGGCACGTCTTTGCCGGTAGGGTAGTAACGGCGAAAGCCTCCCAACAGGCCAGAGCAGAGAAAATTTAAAAAATAAAAATTAACTTAATAAATTAAAAACCTAAATAACCTAATTGATTAAATAATTATAAATAACCTGAAACATCTTTTTCC
This sequence comes from Erebia ligea, assembly GCA_917051295.2. Lineage (NCBI taxonomy): Eukaryota > Metazoa > Arthropoda > Insecta > Lepidoptera > Nymphalidae > Erebia > Erebia ligea. Next base: position 18,382,750 of record OU785228.1, read on the forward strand.
AGGGCCCGTACTAGAAATGATAGAGAGGTACAACTCTTTAGAGTCTGAGCAACTTCAGCTGGACACCTTCCCCACGGTCCACGACGCTGTGGTATACTACAAAATGTTGGAGGCCAAGAAAGAACCCACTCTAACCATATCCACGTGATCGTACTTATATATATTTATACCTTATACAAAATTTTTAAATATAAAACAGCAGCAAAAAAAGGTCTCCGACCACCATGTCGGAGGGTCCTCCTGTCTCGTCCTAAATCAGAGGAATTTAAAAAAAAAAAAAAAAAAACAACTGAGCCAGTAGAGTAGACCAATGGGGATGACGACAACTCAATCAAATCAGCAAGTCTTTATCAAACTTAAAAACGCGCTTCCAGTATGGAAGTTGGTATGAAGTACATAGTTGTGACGTCATCCAGTTGCAAATTTCACATCCTTTACTATTAATATTGATAGCCATTTTAACTATAGTTTAAATGGCTATCAATAGGTATTAAAAGTAACCGAGGATGTGAATTTTAGGTCTTTTGGAAGACCGTCTATTTAATAATCAGTAAGGATTAATTTATTTTTGAATTAAGCGTCATATTATGGGTCTAGCTGTCAATTGGTTATTTTACTACTAGTCAAATAAATTATTTTTAGTGATTAATTATTATTAAATATAGGAGCTTCGAAAAGTCGTACTAGACAGTGGGGGTACAATGAAACGAAAAAGATATTTTGTTTTTTTGTTTTTAATGGTTTAATAAATCAACTATTTTTTTTAGTTGATTCATTAGATCAGTCTTTGACTTACAACTTGTATTCAAAAGTGAGTTCAAAAATTTACGCCTAACCTAAACTAATTCTACTTTTTTAAAACCCTTCCCGTGTTTCATTGTGCCCCAGGTCTGGGGTAGGATGAAACACCATCTGGGCCACAATGAAACACAAGGCACATCAAAGCTTTGAGATCAAAATATATGAGCTATTGCCCACAGACAGGTAAACTTAAACAATCATCAAGTCTTACTTCATAATTTGGAGTCAAACGTATTTGTAGTTCACCATCTCTTTGGCTTTTTTTTATGAACTCGGAATAACGTGATGTAGTTCACGTGTTTTAAATCAGCTGCGGTTCGTAAACTCATACCGTTCTCGACAAGGCTTATGGCTTCTCTCATATTCTCTTCCATGTGAAGCCCTTTCTGCATCTTTCTTACTTTGTTTCTCACCATCTTCAAACCCCTAAGCAATCTGAAACAAAATACATGTGCATAATGAGATGGGGTACAATGAAACGCTGTTACATTGTACCCCGTTTCATTGTGCCCCGACCGGTATCAAAAAATTCAAACCCACCTACCCGAAATCGTTTTAAGGTTAGAAAGTAAATAAGAAGTGATAATTGTCGTCAAGAATGCTAATATTTTATATAGAAAACATAACTCACCTATTATTTATACTGTTTCACTAAACACAAAAGATTTTCACGGAGAAATTTAAACTTTTTACTTCCCAAAACTATTTTGTTGCGATAAAACGACCACCATGACAGACTGGGATCTTAGACTAACTTCACGATGAACTGTTACAATGCCGGTATTGGTCGAAAAAAAAGAGCGCGAAAACTTTGGAAATCCAATTTTTAAGAGGAACGTTACATTGCACCCCATGTTACACTGTACCCCCACTGTCCCTACACGTCCCCTGTTAGTTTCATGGTTAATAATTACGTACTATTTTAAACTATCGATTTAAGTAAAAAAAAGTGCGTCCAATTTTGATGACGTCACATTTTAGTTCTTCATACAAAATCGTTTCATTTCATAAAAAAGTTGCTGATTTGATTTGTCAATTACCCAATTCTAGTTAGAGGTATCTAAATGATCTAGGAAAAAGTTATAAGAAAAACTGTGTTTTTAAGTTTTCAATATCGTCTAAAATGTGTGAGATAAATTTAATTATTTTCTGTACCCTTATTTTAAGTTATAATTCGATTGGTTCAGCATTCGATGACATTAGCGTCAAAGTAAAATGAACCTTATTTGTATTGATTTAGAGTATGCATTACATATACGTTTTCGTATACGATACGTATTAAAATTAAAATTGGTTGTACTGAATTTGTGACTTTAAATCGGTTCATTTTACTTTGACGCTAATGTCATCGAATGCTTATACAATCAATCGAATTAATTAGAATGAGCTTCCGAATCGATTTAATGCAACTATCGAATAGTGATTTTGAATGCATAGTTATATTTTATGCATTATAAAATGTATTTTCCCAGAATGAAAAGTTATTAAATAACTTTTTGTGCAATGTAAGAAATAATGAATAATGTAACGTCTTTATTGTACATCAAAAATACAGAAAAATAGAGTACCTACCTAAGTAAACATTAAAACAGGTAAGTACTTAGCAAAGGTTATGCTAAAATAAAATCGACGAAAATAAAACCTCGAATCAATACAGTCGAATAATAATTTCGAATATATCGGAATATCAGTACTTAAAATAATATTAAAAATCGGTTATTAAGACCTATAATAATTCCGTCAAAAGAATATGTGATAAAGTATAATATGCAATATACACGCCTTTGATAGGTTTTTAAATATAAGTAATATTATAATATTGAAGTACAAATTTTGGGAGGCTAGTTTTTCCGAAGTAAAACTTCTTTGCTTCTAGCTCGGCTCTTTAAAATGGTCGCCGAACAGAACGACTGTTTTGAGACCGCCATGTTTTATTATTGTTACTTATGATCCTACTTACCCTAAATGTTTTATTAATTAGTTCCTTTCATAGAATAATCTATAACAGTTAGCATTATATCCTTCTCTTGAGTGACTGTAATCATAAGAGGAAAAGAGATAAACCTATTATTATTATCCTAATAGCATCTGCATTAGTTATCGTGTTATTACGAATATATTTAAGGCTGTACAATAATAAATAATGTATATTTCGTGTCATTGTGATATTTTGTACCATATGTAATGAAGTATTTGTACTTATTTGTTTAATGTTAATAAAAGAGTATTTTGCTAAAAATTAATTTTGCATTTTTATTTGACTCATCGATGATTTCGTCATCGTCTTCAACCATAGTCGTCCACTGCTGGACATATTTTGTCTCTTAAAGGATCTTTTATCCACTACAATTAGTTGACTGCGATCCTTAAGATTAAGTAACTGTGATGGAATCAATAACTAAAATTCTACATCAATGCAATAAACAATTATTATTTATTTATTCATAATGTTCTCAAATGTGATACATGTAGGTTTTTTATTTTTATTGCGTGATAGACTTGCGCATGACGACAATCATGCTTAGTGCAAAGCAAGTAGGTATACCTACTTTGCGAATTTGTTATTTGCTTTTGGCCAGAAGGTCAAAATACTATAGTAGCAAGTCATTACCAAAGTAATACCTAATTAAGATAATGATACTTACCTTAACTTTACGCACGAATTGTAATAGTGATATATGTAACTAGCTGATGACCTCGACTTTGTCCGCGTGAATTGAGGTTTTTGAATATTCAGTGATAATTTTAGTATATCGGGATAAGAAAGAAAGAAAAAAAAACCAAATTGTGCCATACATAACAAGCATACCTAAAGAGGTAGATCACCCCTGCACCTCAACGATCTAAACAAGATCTTTATGTATCTAAACAACAACGATGAGGCGCAGGGATGAACCGTATCCCTTTTCCCTTTCCTTTTGAATTTTTCCTGGTCTGGCCTGGTGGGAGGTTTCGGCCGTGGCTAGTTACCACCTTACCGGCAAAGACGTGCCGCCAAGCGATTTAGTACGATGCCGTATAGAAACCGAACAGGGGGATGGGTTTTAATATAACTGCCATGCCCCTAACAGGTTAGCCCGCTACCATCTTAGACTGCATCATCACTTACCATCAGGTGAGATCGCAGTCAAGGACTAACTTGAAGTTGACAAAAAAAAAAAAATATCACGCATGGCACAACCCGAAAAATGGCCCATAAAATAAGCATAGGTCCGTGTCCAAGCTATCTCTGTATCGAATTTCATCAAAATCGGTTGGACTGATAGGCCTTAAAATGTAAAAGACGTAGGCGTAAAATGCTAATAAACAAACACACTTTTGCATTAAAAATATTAGTATATATAGTAGTTTTTATCTTTTAATTCTAATCTTTGTGCTGTCTTTACTATAACATAGGTAGGATACTATGAAATAAATTTATTAGGTAATAATCAGTCGTTACTACCTGATCTATTCTGAGGATGTACTTTTTTGGACTTTTCCTGGTCTTCGGATTCGTGAAAGTAAGTTTAAAATCCTTTTGTGTTTTTGTACAAGTTTAAACTTCCTCAGTAGGTACCTGCCTACCTAATACTACTTACCTGTCTTTTACAATTTCAGGTTTTATGTAAAAACTAGCTGATGCCCGCGACTTCGTCCGCTTGGATTGAGTTTTTTCGGTTCCCGTGGGAACTCTTTAATTTCCGGGCTAAAAGTAGCCTATGTGTTATTCCAGACTATAATCTATCTCTGAGCAAAATTCATCCAGATCCGTTCAGCCGTTGGAGCGTGATTGAGTAACAAACATCCATACATCCATACATCCATACATCCACACATCCATACATCCATCCAAACTTTCGCATATATAATATTTATTTGACTAGCTGATGCCCGCGACTTCGTCCGCTTGGATTGAGTTTTTTCGGTTCCCGTGGGAACTCTTTAATTTCCGGGCTAAAAGTAGCCTATGTGTTATTCCAGACTATAATCTATCTCTGTGCAAAATTTCATCCAGATCTGTTCAGCCGTTCGGGCGTGATTGAGTAACAAACATCCATCCATCCATCCACACTTTCGCATTTACAATATTACTAGTTGATGCCCGCGACTTCGCCACGTGGGCTGCGTCTTTTCGATTGCCGCAGAAACTCTTTAATTTTCCGGGATAAAAAGTAGCCTATGTCCTTCCCCGGGATACAAGTTACAACCTACCTATCGATGTACGAAATTTCATCGAAATCGGTTGAACAGATGGGCCGTGAAAGCGTAGCAGACAGACAGACAGATACACTGTCGCATTTATAGGTATGAGTTAATTCGATGATTTTACTAAATTTCCAGGCTTATGAGGATCCTTCTGTGAGGAAGGACGCTGTATACATCGAGGACATCCAAACAAGAAGTACGTATGTTTTATTATTGCTCAGTTATATTTAAATTACAATTTGACTTGTTTTAAACAAGATACGAGGGACGAGTGGGCCTAGTTGTGACAACGCATAATCAGTCGATTGCGAAGGTTAAGCAACGTTGAACCAAGTCGATAACTGGATGGGTGACCGAATTTGGAGGTGCAAATTTGGCCTTTTCGGTTCCTCCGTGCCTCGGAGAGCACGTTAACATCACTAACATCTTATAATAATCGTTACAAAAACCTAAGAGTTTAAATACTCATATAGGTATATCCCAAGTAAACTCCTACTATTATTTGATTAATGGAAAGGGGTCACGACCTTCAGTAATGACTAATACGACGCAGAGAGAGAAACAAGATACGAAATGAATTAAAAAATTACAAGGAGATGTACATTTGATCAGATCGCAAAGTTATACTACTATCGCTAAATACTCTTCTTCTTCTTCATGCGTCGGTCCCTGAACTTTGAGGATCGTGACACCCCTTTGACAGCACTTTTCTCACGATGCTCTTCCATTTCCTTCTGTTTTATTTTCAACTTATTTAATATTGAGACGTTGGTTCGGTGTTCGGTCCACGATATGTTGAGCATACGTCTCCAACACCACATTTCAAAGGCGTCTATTCTTTTCCTATCGGCTCCGTAGAAAAATAGAAAATACTAGACTACAGACTAGGCGCATTTTCGTCCATTGGGATATGTTTTTATCCCTCCATAATCTAGAAAGTTGAGACATGGCGCTCTTTGCCATTCCGATGCGACGGCGGACTTCCTGTTCGCAACCACCTTTATTACTTATATTGGAGCCTAAGTAAACAAAATCTTCTACTATTTCCAGACCTGTAGCGCCTCTGAGGTCTAGTTTGCCTGTTCTATCCACCACCATGACTTTAGTTTTAGATCTATTAATGGAGAGTCCCAGTGCGTTGTTAACGGTCTCCAACTTCCCCAGAAGAGCTGCTATTTCGTTCTCATCCGATGCTATCAGTGTTGTATCGTCAGCGTATCGCAAGTTTGTTAATCTTACGCCTCCGATGCTAACTCCCCCGTTCCAGTCCGCTAGCACCACTCGCATAATGAATTCTCCGTAGATGTTAAAAAGAACGGGCGACAATATGCAACCCTGGCGTACACCTCGCTACAGCTAGTCGCTAAATACAGTTGCCAATAAAATTTTGTTTAATACAATCTTTTTAAACTTAACTCAAATGACATCTCTAAATCTAGTCCTGTCCTTTACGTAAGGAGTATTATGAAAGGGATAGCGATATAATATGTAAAGCTGTCATTTTAGTTTAGTTTGGAGATTGTATAAAACAGAATTAGCCCCAAATCCCAATGTGTTCTTAATAAATAAACGCAGGGAATCTAAAATCGTAACATATTTTCAGATGGTGAGCGAATCACGGGCGGATGGGAGGCTGGGGTAGGCCAGATCCCCCACCAGGTCAGCTTGCGCATGATCAACGCCTGGGGCACCGTCTCCTCATGTGGCGGGTCCATCATACACTCAGAGTGGATCGTCACGGCTGCCCACTGCTTGGGGAAGTATGAAACGAAATGATTTTATTTCACGTAAAGACACAAGACATAGTTTTATTTGCTCGAATATGGGTAGAGTCTGTTCAATATGTCAGTTTAAAGATATTTTAGAAAAAAAATTGTGTGTGTGACGCATGACTGGAGTTAAAACTCTTTACCAAAGTCTTTACGAACGATTATAAAATATAGGTATAGATTAGTAAATGAGGGTAAATGAACGCATTTTTTATATTACTGAGGGCATGCTTGATACATTTATTTATATTTATTATATACCTTATATTCAAAATCCATTACATAGTCATGGAAACATAAAAAAATTGTGTTACCACGGAAACATGTACCTACATAACGTAACGGAGAAAGTTTGATTTTACTCCCCATAAATTTTCATACCCCGTGCTTATTTATATGAAAATCGATTCTAAAGGTAAGTAAACTCCAATAAAATCGCATCCTAATGACACCATTAACTGTCAAGCCAATAGTTGTTAAGTATGTACTTTTGAAGAGTTGGACTGTTTCTCACATTTGTATGATTCATCGATGATTCTAAATCAATTACAATTACAGCACCTAATTTTTAACTTAGTCATATTATTTTAATAGTCATTATATACTCGGGAAGGAGCCTGGTGTCTTGAAACACAGGTTTATTACCTAGCTCAAGCACCAGACCCTTGATTGTTACTGTTTTAATATTATTCATGTAAATATATAATGCTATGTAATTGGGAAAATAAAATTGATTGATTGATTGATCTTTCACAGTGTTGCTTTATAGTATTTTCCATTTACCTACCTTGTAATTTACCGATGTAAACTAACTTATTGAACAGACTCTACATAAAACATAGAAAGATTCCATAAATAATAGACAACTTGTGCCACATACGAAAAGTCGAAGGGTATAAGTATATATATACGGAAGGTCACGTGTTTAGATTTTTTCTACTCTGAAAGTGAAATATCCTCCTCTTTTAGCCGCCACACATACGTCGTGCGGCTGGGAGCTCAGAACCTCACTCGGCCGACCATCATAATGGAGGAGTATATCACCAGCCGCTTCCTGCATCCCAACTACAGCGAGACCATGGGCTTCGTGCAGCCTGATGATATTGCGCTGCTGAAGTTGAGCAAAACCATCCCTTGGGGACGTAAGTTACACCTCCCTAGCTACAGTTGTCGTAGCCAGAAAAAAAAAAGCTACAGTTGTCGTGCGTCGGGGCCCATAACCTGACTAAATTGATCACCATAGCGGCTTAATTCATCACCAACTGCTTCCTACATCTGACTATAGTGAGACCTATGGGGTCCGTGCAGCCTGATGATATATTGCACTGCTTGAGTTGAGCAAAATCATTGCTTGGGAACGTTTTATGGGACGTAAGTGTTTAAAAGGAGATGTACCTACATAATAACAGATCGCAAAGTTCTAGAAAAGTTAAACGTACATGTGCAGCTGGGGCCATAACCCCCCGATTGTGTAAGGAAATCGTAATCGTAATAATTTGTCAAACGGATAATTCGACCTGTTTAAGGAGGTCAAAGATGCCTGCACGTCAAGAAGTATGTATGAACTCCTTAAACAGTTCGAGTAATACGTTTTAATAGTAGATTAGTAGCCAAGGGTTGTAAGGCATCAATTGCAGCCCGAGATATTTAGGCGCACGAGCGCAGGGAGGGCGCCTATAGTTCGAGGGTGCAATTGATGCTTACACCCGAGCTAACTACTCTGCTTTACATCTCGATTGTGAGGTAAAGTAGGTCCTTATTACCCCCAAATGGAGCTTGTAGGTGACCAATTAGCGCTCTAGGGTAATAATGTAGCTAGAAAAGCCCTAGGGCGGTAAGTAATTAAAAAAAAAAACTCTTCACTCTTTCAAAAAGTTCGCGTACATCTAACCATCATACTTTTTTTAATTACTTACCGCCCTAGGGCTTTTCTAGCTACATTATTACCCCAGAGCGCTAATTGGTCACCTACAAGCTCCATTTGGGGGTAATAAGGACCTACTTACCGAATATGAGAGATGTAAAAGCTATTAAATTATTTCGATTTGCTTAGATCATTGGACCTCTGACTCAACCGGTTAAAGTTCTTCGTAAGTAGTTTTTAATATATGGGTCAATTTCAACAAAGGCGTTTTTTTGTTTCATTTCGGTGAACTTTCGTATTATCAAGTTTTCTCAAATTTAAACAATAGTTTATTGTACTTCTTGATATTCTTCATGCACTTATTTAATGCCATCAAAATATACCTTAATAAACTAATGAGAAATCGTGTTTAAATTTGTGATGCCACTGAAATGAAAAATTCGTTCACCGATATGAAATAACTAGCCACCGAAATGAAAAAACCTATCCACCGAAATTAAAATCCACCGAAAACGAATACAAGCATTCTTTCTTTTCTTCTCTGCTCACATAATCTCCTTCTTTCCTTTCTTTCATCTGCAGTCAATGCTAGCCTCGGCATTCTAAAAAAAATATGTCAATTATAGTTGGTATCGCGTTTCAACTTTGCATTCACCTGGTACTTTAAAATAAATAAATCGTATTATATTGGGTCTTTACCTATGAAATTGCCTTTCTTCAGTACTGGTCATTTCAAATAAAAAAAAAGTTTGTAATTGCTCTGTATTCTAAATTCAAATTAATTTTGTTTTAAAACCATGACATTCTTTTTGCAAACTCAGTCTTTTGTTTTTTGATTTTTCATTACATTTCAACATTTTTCGTCATAATGGATACTTTAAAAATTCGTGTAATTATGGAATATGAGTTCCGTCGTGGCACCACCGCGACACACACGTCACGTAACATCAAAAACGTTTAAGGAGAGAACTGTACAAACGAACGCACAACCCGTTATTGGTTTTCCCGGTTCCGTTCTGGAAATTTTTACTTGAAAAATGAAGCTCGTGGTCGTCCGGAGACTTTGGTCAACGATAATGAATTAAAGGCGATTGTGGAAGCTGACGAAACTCAATCTACAGCTGAGCTAGCAGCAGCTTTTGATGTAAGCATCAAAAAAATTATTGATCCATTTGCGACAAATTGGCAAGGTAAAAAAGCTTGATAGATGGGTGCCCCACGACCTTAACGATCGCCAGCGCAACGTACGCGTCGAGACCTGCCTTGCGCTGCTCAACAGGCAAAGAAATGAAGGAATTTTGAAACGAATTGTTACGACTTACGTGCGACGAAAAATGGATTCTGTTCGACAATCGAAAGCGCTCCTAAGCAAGTTGCTTAAGCTAAGCAAGTTGGTTAGATCCTGGTTCAGCACCAAAGCAATGCCCTAAACCAAAAATGACCCCTAAAAAGGTGATGGTCACTGTTTGGTGGTCCAGTGCGGGTGTGATTCACCACAGCTTTTTACAAAACGGCATGAGCATTACTGCAGATGTGTACTGTGAAGAACTGGAGAGAATGATGGAGAAGCTTGCACATCTGCAACCAGCTTTGGTCAATCGGTCGTCCCCACTGCTCCTACACGACAACGCGCGACCCCATACTGCGCAACCGACAGTCTCCAAGCTGCAAGAGCTGGGGTTGGAAGCTCTCCCTCATCCGCCATACTCACCAGACCTTGCACCTACCGACTATTACTTTTTACAAAATTTAGACAACTTTTTAGTGGGTAAAAAATTCAATTCCCTAGAGGCAGTACAAAATGCATTTGAAGAGTTTGTTGCCTCTCGTCCAGCTGATTTTTACAAGAAGGGCATCAATAAACTGCCAATGCGTTGGCAAAGATGCGTCGATTGCATAGGTGATTAGGATTACTTTGAATAACAGAAATAAGAAAGTTTGAAAAAATAAGTACTTTCACTTATTCCATACAAAACGGCAATTTCATAGGTAAAGACCTATTATTTAATCAAATCTCGTTATAGTCGGTTGAAATCATATGCGAAAGTGTGTTTGTTTGTTGGTTTATTGGTTTATTGGTTTGTCCTTCAATCACGCTGCAACGGAGAAACGGATCGACGTGATTTTTTGCATGAGTATAGTTGAAGACCTGGAGAGTGACATAGGCTACTTTTTATCCCGGAAAATTGAGGAGTTCCCGTGGGAATTTAAAAAAACTTATTCCACGCGGACGAAGTCGCGGGTATCAGCTAGTTTACAATAAATCGCACAAAAGTACAGGTCTTGGAAACACATTAGCAAATGTATTCAAAGATTGTGAAATATTCACCTCCTAGTTTGGATTTTCACCGAAATGAAATATTAATCAACCGAAATTATAAAAACATCCACCGAAATGAAACAATTATACACCGAAATGATAAAAACTCACCGAAATGAGAATTTTTATCATTTCGGTGAGTATTTTGTCATTTCGGTGGTCAGTTTAGGCCACCGAATCAACCGAAATGAAAACACCGAAATTAAAATCAAGGAAAAGAATTAGCATTACGAGAAAACTATTTATTATAGGATGAAAGGAATACTACACAAATGAGCGTAGTACCATTGCCCATACATGAATACTTAGATAAATTTACTAGCTTATTGCAAGACAAGTTATACCTATACACGGAAATGAAAAGAAATGGGTTCCATGCCACCGATATGACATACTTATATGTTTTGCGGGAACACGCAGACAAGCAGCGCACGTCCTCCCACGATCAGCATCTAGAGGCCACAGTTGCGTAAGTTTTAAGCGCACGCGGGGGGAGCTAGAGTTGTTTTAAGCAAAAATATACTTGATAAACTTTTTGTCACCGAAATTAAAGAACTTTCAGTGACACATGCATTTTTACTTTCCTGTTATTAAACTGGTTAGATATTATTAAAAAAATACTTTGGGATTATACTATCACTATTCATGATTAAAATAAAGGTAGCCTTAAACCTTAGTAACCAATATTTTTTGTTTTATGGGGAAAATTACACAGAAACATGTTGCAGTGACAGCCACCGAAATGAAAAATTCGGAGCTTTACCATTATTTTTTTTTAAAACTGTAATCCTAATCAAGAAATATTTAATGCCTCGCACATAGGTAACTACCTCTTCTACCTAGAAAAAAATATTAGAACTGTATAGTAACGTTCTGCACTACCGATTTCATCCTCCTACCAACAGTAGTAACATAGGTTAATTGACCGAGCGAAGCGAAGGTCTCTGAGTCTACTTGAGCGAATTGGCACTTGTCCGTCCGTCCGTCCGTCTGTCAGAGCCTTATAACTTCTGAATTACTGAACGTAATTACTTCAAATTTAAATATAATATGTAAACCGATGGCCTCCCGCCGAATATGGCTTAAAAAGTTATAAAAATCTTTATTTCAGGGGGGCTCTCATAGAAGCGAATGCGAAGTAAAATATTTTTTATAGCGTTACATAGGGTTGCGGTATATCATTTTAAAGATAATTAGGAATAGAGTCCAAAAATATTTTTTTTTTAATTTTTCCCCTAAAATTGACGAAATGGGGGGCTTTCAAAGTGGCGATTTTCTAACGTCCAAAGTTGACCTCAGAACTCTCAACTTTCTGAAAGGCTGAGCCTGAAACTTATGAATTATTTGAATTATATCCTGTAGATGAACAACAAATACTAAAATTAGATAAATATTATAAGGAAACGAAATTATTTAATTTTTAATGTGCTTCAGTATTATTAACAGAACTTCACAATTATGTCAATAGATGGCGCTCTGTACAAGTTTATGGATACCGCGAGGTCTCAGTTCGGGGCGAACCACTAGTAATTTATGATTATACTAAGTAGATATCTATGACTATGAAAACATTGATTTCCTTTGTTTTTCATTGAAAAACCAATTAAGTATTCTTTATATACAGGTACAATTCAGCCGGTTCGTCTCCAGAGCTCGAAACAGAAGGACACAGACTATACTCGGGTTCTGTTAACAGCCAGTGGCTATGGACTCACCAATGATACAGCGCTGGGTAACTTCGACTTCATAATTCCTCAATTAATCTCAGGCCCGCAATGTATACCTAATTGAAATCTATTGGTGCATGCTTTTTCTCTGTCAGTCTATCCATCTATCTGTCTCTCTTTCTATCTGTATCTATCTGTCTGTCTTTTTATATTATATCTGCTACACTTTCAAGGCCCATCTGTTGAACTAACACTATGTTTATTAGAATAAACTAAGGACAGTATTATTGGACTGTAAAATAGATGTAGAAATTAATTTAAAAGTTCAATAAGTATTACTTATTAGCCCATATGCTAGACTGTAGTAGACAATAAAGTTGCCATTATAATATTGTAATCATCAATCAATTATTAATTTGTCCAGGTGGCACACGCTCCGAAGTCCTCATGTATGTGAATCTCCGAGGCATCAGCAACCAGGAGTGCCTCAACTGGTATCTCACTATGGACCCACAGACTCTCTGCGCTCAGTATCATAACAACACCACACAGTCCACTTGCTCGGTAAGAAACATTATCGACGACCTCCGTGACTCCGTGGCGCAGTGTGTAGCGCGGTCCCGGGTTCGATTCACCCCGGCAGGGTCAATTTGGGAATTTATAATTTCTGAATTTTCCCTGGTCTGGCCTGGTGGGAGGCTTCGGCCGTGGCTAGTTACCACCCTACCGGCAAAAGACGTGCCGCCAAGCGATTTAGCGTTCCGGTACGATGCCGTGTAGAAACCGAATAGGGGCATGGGTTTAATATAACTGCCATGCCCCTAACAGGTTAGCCCGCTACCATCTTAGACTGCATCATCACTTACCATCAGGTGAGATCGCAGTCAAGGGCAGTCAATTTCGCGTATCCATTCTTATACGTTAGAGTATCGTACATACCTAAACGTATAAGAATGGGTACACGAAATTGAGCTCTAATTTAATGCTGTTATGGTTTATTTACTTTGCCGCAGAACTTTAACGATTTCATCGGTCATTCTTACATGATTAGGGGGCAGTATATGGAGTCCCTAAATGCATTTTGACGTGCAGGCATCTCTGAACTACCTATATAATTAAACAGGTAGAATTATCCGTTTGACAAATGATTACGATTACGATTTCCTTACATAATTGGGGGGATTGGTGATTTACCTTTAGGTTCTCTCTGCGTCGTATTCCTCATTACTGAGGGTCGTGACCCCTTTCCATTAATCAAATAATGGTAGAAGTTTTCTTGGGATAATAATGCGGTGGGTTCCCAGTCATGTCCTTCCGCATACGACTCGACTAAGAATATTTAAACTCTTAGGTTTTTGTCACGATTATTATCAGATGTTAGTGATTAATAACCGGGACCGACGGCTTAACGTGCTCTCTGAGGCACGGAGGAAACGAAAAGACCAAACTTGAACCTCCAAATTCGGTCACCCATCCAGTTACCGACAGGGGTCAACGTTGTTTAACCTTCGCAATCGACTGATATGCGTTGTCACAACTAGGCTTTTCGTCCCTCAACCTTTAGGTGGACTAATTTTTAACGCGTTTTTTCACATTTAGGTATACTACTCGTAACACAACCCTGAACTAACCCCTTGAGTTTGAGGCTTGAGCTCATTTGGCTTGTTTTGAAGAGTCCCATTTACATTATAAGTACCTAATCAGCCCCGGCCGATTACGTAAGAATTGTCGATCAAACGTTAAAGATTTTCGTCAAAGTAAAAAAATTGGTTGCCTGTAAAGTCGGTATACGGGCGAAAGTTTTACGTGACAACGACTTTGAGTGGTAAAATAATTTTAATGTGAATATTCATTCGTATAGTAGGAAGAAGGATGAAATCTCTCTCACTCTCTCTCTCTCGCTCTGTCTCTCTCGCTCTTAGGCGGGCTAACTGTGCTCGAGTGGAAGGGACGCGTGCCTTTCACTTTTTATGTCTGTCTCTCTCGCTCTTAGGCGGACTAACCATGCCCGAGTGGAAGGGACGCGTGCCTCTCACTCGCTCTCATTGTGAGCGCATAACGTGAGCGGAGCGTAACGCAGTTTCTTGAAGTGTCACCCGGCAAACCAATTTATAAGACGTTGTCACGTCAATAAATCATGACAGCATTGAATTAGAGCTCAATTTCGTCTGCCCATTCTTATACGTTTAGGGTATCGTACATACCTAAACGTATAAGAATGGGCAGACGAAATTGAGCTCTAATTCAATCCAGTTAAGGTTTATTTTACTTTGACGAAAATCTTCAACGTTTAATCGGCCATTCTTACATGATTGGGGCCCAGTGCAACATGAATGATGCCTATTGCCAAAATTAAATTATTTCTCATGTTACCGCGGGAACCAAAAAACCTCAATCCACGCGGACAAAGTCGCGGGCCTCATCTATGTAGTTTTATATATTTCGTGCAGGGTGACAGCGGTGGTCCAGTGACCCACGTGGACGAGGACGGTCAACTCACGATGGTCGGCATAGTCAGCTTTGGACACCGTCGAGGCTGCACCGTTGGTATACCCACAGGTAGGTTTTGTGCTATCTTTTTGGAAAATGAGAATAACCCACCAGTCACTTTGCAAGAACATAATATATATTGGATAGAAGCATGCGTTACTTTGCGGAAGTCCATGATAATGAAGGAACTAGAAATTTAATTCGCTATAATCCGCAACAGTAGGCAAATCTATGTGGTATAGTGTATCTTGCACTTGCAGCTTGCAATATTCACCACACCAGATAAATCTTCCAATGCACGACTTTATATTTAGGGTTCAATTTTGTAATAACAATTTGACACATACGACATTTTGTCGCCTAGTGTACTCATGCGCGACTGAGGCGAAAATTGTTCACAATGTCTATTTGTGCACAGTTTGACCGTGCCGTTTTTTGCGTTTCGATGGTGCGTCTAAGGTATTGGTAAGTCAATGATTATAGCGAATTAAATTTCTAGTTCCTTCATTAAGAACATTTGCAAAGCGGCTGGTGCAAAGGGCAGGACAACATATGTCCATAATGGAAATTCGAAAATTAACGACCCCCAGAAATGAGCAAAACAAACGCAAAATAAAAAAGCAGTAATAAGCAGACTTTGACGACCTCCCTGGCGCAATGTTGAGCGCTGTTTACTGTCCTGGGTTCGATCCCCGGCAGGGTCAATTTGGGAATTTATAATTTCTGAATTTTCTCTGGTGTGGGTCTGGTGGGAGACATACAAAATATACAAAAAAATCACGTCGATCCGTTGCTTTGTTGAGGCGTGATTGAACGACAAACCAATAAACCAACAAACAAACACACTTTCGCATTTATAATAGGTATTAGTATGAAGTATGATAGTACGATGCGAAAGTTTGGACGGATGGATGAATGGATGTTTGTTACTCAATCACGCCAGAACGGCTGAACACATCTGGATCAAAGGCACACACATAGGCTACTTTTTATCACGGAAAATTAAAGAGTTCCCACAGGAACCAAAAAACCTCAATCCACGCGGACGAAGTCCCGGGCATCAGCTAGTTTACCTAATCTATTAATGTAACTTTATTTCTCAGGTCACGTGCGTCCAGGATACTACCACTCTTGGATCCGAGAGATCACCGGCATCAACTTCGATTGGGACAGTTCATCACCTGATCCGGCCACGCCAGAATGTGTGCCAGAATCAAGCTACGAAGTCCAAGTTGTGGATAATTAATTATAGAAATAGAAATAGAATTAATGATTTATTTCATGTAGGACAACTTGTGCCACTTATGATAAGTCGTAAGAATCTACCACCGGTTCGGAAAGATGATTTTACTGAGAAGAACCGGCAAGAAACTCAGCAGTTGCTCTTTTTAAAAACAGAAAAATGTAACAATTTGTATATACATACTTAATATAAAATGCGTACGCTACGTAACAAGTAGGTATTACACTGACTTGTGGGTTGCTGGATGCGAAGCCGGTTGCTTCCATGCAACTTTGTCATCGAGAAAATCATCTATACTATAATACCCTTGACTTAACAGATGCTGTTTAACACAGTCTTTAAATTTATGTAATGGCAACTCCAGAAACTCTTTTGGTACCATGTTATAAAAGCGTATACTCAACCCCACAAAGGATTTCTGCACCTTGCGCACACGATATGACGCTGTTACAAGTTTATGGCGGTTTCTAGTACATCGATTGTGAGTATCACTTATTTGCTTATAAAGATTAATGTTTTTCCTGACAAAGACTATATTATTGTAAATGTATTGTGAAGGCACCGTAAGTATACCAATCTCTTTAAATTTTTCACGAAGTGATTCGCGTGATTAGAGTTTATAAATAGAACGGATGGCACTTTTCTGTAATATAAAAATTGTTTGGATATCAGCTGCTCTGCCCCACAATAAAATGCCATACGACATGACACTGTGGAAGTAGGCAAAGTAGACAAGCCTAGCCGTTTCAATATCGGTAAACTGTCTAATTTTCCTGACAGCAAAAGCAGCCGAGCAAAGTTTTCCCGCTATTGTCTCTATATGAGCGCCCCATTGAAGCTTATTATCCAAGGTCACCCCCAAGAAAACTGTAGAGTTCTCCATTTTTAGTGTTTCCCCATTTAACATTATTGATTTATCGATATTCTTTACATTAGGTAAAGCAAACTCTAAGCACTTGGTTTTCTTTGCATTCAGTAACAAATTATTGACAGTAAACCAGTGTGATACGTGCGATATTGCAATGTTTACATCGTCAAAATTGTCCTTACTCCTATCAACTTTAAAAATAAGCGATGTGTCGTCAGCAAATAATACAATATTACAAACATTGTTCACATGGTATGGCAAATCATTTATATACACTAAAAATAGAAAAGGACCCAAGATTGAGCCCTGTGGGACACCCATTAATGCAGACGAGCCCTCCCACCTCACATAGTTTATGCAAACCCTCTGAGTTCTGTCACCAAGATAAGAGGCAATGAGATCAAGTGCAACGCTTCCAATGCCATAGTGGCTTAGTTTAAGCAACAAAGTTATGTGATCAACACAATCAAATGCCTTAGAAAGGTCACAGAAGACACCAATAGCATTCTGTGATCGCTCCCAGACATCGTATATATGTTTTAGAAGTTTTGCGCCCGCATCAGTTGTGTTTCGACCTTTAGTGAAACCGTACTGCTCGGGATGAAGTAAGTTATTGCCGTTATAATGATTCATTAATTGGCTCAAAATTACTTTTTCAAAGACCTTACTGAGAGTTGGTATGATAGAAATGGGTCTGTAATTGTTAAGGTCGTTTTTATTGCCCGACTTAAATAGAGGAATGAGTTTACCATGTTTTATTAGGTTTGGAAATGTACCTAGGTCAACACATTCATTAAAAATTATAGCTAGGTAAGGGACGATATCGCTAATGATGTTTGATATTATTTTAACGGACATACCCCATAGGTCCCCCGTGTTTTTAAATTTTAACAAATTGAAATTTTTAATAATATCTAATGCATTAATGTGTTTAAATTCAAATGAAGCATTGCACTCTTTAACATTGTCCCTTAAAAAACTCTGAGCTGCGGTAGGTGAGGAATTAAGCGAGTCTGTCAACAAGACTGGAACATTCTGGAAAAACTCTTCGAAGGTTTTTGCAACCTCCATAACAGAGGTTATTTTAGTATTACCAACAACAATCTCGTAGTTGACATCACGAGATTTAGTTTTACCAGATTCCTCATTTACTACATTCCAAGTAGTTTTTATTTTGTTATCAGACTTCAAATTTTTTTCCTTTATGTGGAGTGCCTTAGCATGAATACAAATATTTTTGAAAATCTTAGAGTAAGTCTTTACGCGTTCAACAAAACTTGGAGACCGGTTGTATTGTTTCTCATCGTACAACTCATACCACTTGTCTCTACTTTTATAAATACCTGTGAAATACCTACAGTAACCCAATCACAGAACTTTAATTTCGCACTTATTTCTATTTGCTTAAAATTGAATACTTTATTAAATTCATTGTCTATGGTCTTGAAGAGACTACTATAACGGTTGTCCGGGTGACCCTTTTTAAATGCAAGAGCAGGAAGTTTGGTGGAAATTTGATCCTTAAACCGCGTCAATTTATTTTCTGTTATTGGTCTGCATTGAATTTTTTGTTTGCATTTAGCTGTACTACTTAAAACAGTTATTTGTTGCCCGCAGTGATCCGCCCTTAACTTATTTATAATAAGCTTTATCTAAAACTAGTATAAGCAAGTGGCTGAAGTATCTGTTATGCGAGTAGGTTCACTAAATGCATGTTTCAAATTAAAACATTTAAATAAATTTAGCAACCTAACAACAAATGCATTTTGTAATAATATATTTACATTAAAATCACCGCATACTATAATCTTTTTTGTGGACACACACAATCGTTTCAGCACATCTTCCATTATGTCCTCAAATTGGCTGAAATCACCTGAGGGGGGCCGGTAAACACAGACAATAATATAACGCTCCAGCTCTACACAAGACAGTTCAGCAATGCGTTCAACAGAAAGACATACTACGTCTTTTCGTTCTTTACTATTAATTTTTTTATGTACTAAGATTAGCGAACCACCATGAATTGCAGACTTTCTAGAGAACGCACTTGACAATGTAAAGTTATTTATCTTAGTGACTGGCAATTGTTCACTGGTAAGCCAGTGCTCAGTGAGACACAAAATATGTGTCTTGCATTTTTCTATGAACAATTCTATTTCTAAATCTTTGCCGGCGAGACTCTGTATGTTTTGATGTACAATGTTTATTTTACAGAGCTTCTCCATTGTCTTACTGCCTAGTTTAAACAAGCAACAGGGTTGCTGGTTGTACTACCGCTGTTACTTGAATTAGTAACTAACTGGGTAGTACCACCAGTATTGCTCGAGTCAATATTTACATAAATATTAGTACTAGAAGTACAGTTTGTATATCAGTAAAAAGACTTTGTTACAACACTTGTAACTGTATCATTTAAGTTATGTGCTAGTAGAGAAGTTATACGTAGCTTACATTTTTTAGGCAAATGCATAGTGTCGCCTGTTAAGGGTCGATGTTAGGATCTGTGAAAACTTGTAATTGGCGTTATACTTGTTCTTTATTTGTCTATCTATATTAATTGTTATAGCTGTAAGTTTTCCGAACAAAATAAAATAAAAAAATAAAATAAAATAAACAGGGTTTTCTGTTCCGTCATTTCATGATGGTAAAAACTAAAATTTCTTTACAAAATAAATGCCATTCGATACTCAGTTAAATGAAGTATGATCTAATTAAATAAAGTGATCAAAAAATCGTATAGTAACAGCAGAAAATTATCGGGAAATTCATGGAAATCTCAAAAAAGCGTTATTACGTTCCGACTATTGTGATTTAATTTGAGACATTATTTAAACAAAAGTTAGGTATTTCAAATTAATCGTAAGAGATCAAAGAACACTTTAAATAAACAATATTTTCAATACAACTTAAAGTTTTTTCACAATCTGGTTCCAAACATCCCTCATTTAAAGTAAGAATTTTTCATACATTTTTGTACTGGCGCGCGCCGACCAAAATTTCATTATTTACTTATTCATGAAATTCGGCAGTCAAATCTCATACGCCCGCGGGCCGTCAGGGCGAAAGGTGTGCCGAGGTTTATCTACCCTGTGGCCGTGGTCTCCGAAATGACGTTTAAATCACTGTTCCATTGTTTATCATTGCAGCCACTACCATTGTTCAAAACTAATCATCGATATTTATACGTAAAAAAAATGTAACTGGTTCGATTTCTGTATATAAAATATTTATTTCGGAAATTTTATTGATATTTTATTATTCGGCATTAAACTACTGATTGGATTAAATACAACTTTGTTAATTTGCATAATTTGGTACTTATAGCTCAGGTTTGGTACCTACTTACACAGATGTAGTACCAGATACCGCGCTCGGAACACGGCAGACGCGCCAACAAAGCGAATACAAAACGAAAAGCAAATACAATTCTCAGTTAGTTGGATGCGACGCGTCGAGAAGTTTTGACGTGACGTGTGTGTAGACAAGTTTCTCAAAATAATGCCGTCTTGTGTCTTGAAACACTGTCAAAATTGTTACCAAAAATTAAAAAAGGAAGATGATGTTTCGTTTCATAGGCAAAAATTTATATTTTCATTCTGTTAGCTTTTTTTCCATGATAATTAATTGCTGATGACTTGAAACACAAAACCTCAACGATATCTATCAGTGTTGCTAATTTACGTTGAAATTTTTTCCCTTAAATTAAAGGTGTAAATGGGCTGTTAGTAGATAGTTTTTTTTTTGTGAAACAGCTACGCTGCCGGCTTATTTCGAAGTACGCCGATTAATTTATAGGTACTTGTACCTTGTTGTACGTGCTGCTTGGTACGCAGATGGTACGCATGCTACTTTGGTGGTACGTAGGCTACTTTTAAGGTACGCCAGCTACTTTCGAGGTACGCAGGCTACTCTGGTGGTACGTAGGGTACTTTGGTAGTACGCAGGCTACTTTTAAGGTACGCCAGCTACTTTCGAGGTACGCAGGCTACTTAGGTGGTACGTAGGGTACTTTTAAGGTACGCCAGCTACTTTGGAGGTACGTAGGCTACTTTGGTGGTACGCAGGCTACTTTTAAGGTACGCCAGCTACTTTAGAGGTACGCCGGCTACTTTAGAGGTACGCAGGCTACTTTTAAGGTACGTGGGCTACTTTTAAGGTACGCCAGCTACTTTCGAGGTACGCAGGCTACTTTGGTGGTACGTAGGGTACTTTTAAAGTACGCCAGCTACTTTGGAGGTACGTAGGCTACTTTGGTGGTACGCAGGCTACTTTTAAGGTACGCCAGCTACTTTAGAGGTCCGCCGGCTGTTTTAGAGGTACGCAGGCTACTTTTAAGGTATGTAGGCTACTTTTAAGGTACTCCAGCTACTTTCGAGGTACGAAGAGCTGTACGAGGTACGTACGTACCTCTTAAGTAGCTGGCGTACTTTAAAAGTAGCCTACGTACCACCAAAGTAGCCTACGTACCTCGAAAGTAGCTGGCGTACCTTAAAAGTAGCCTACGTACCTTAAAAGTAGCCTGCGTACCTCTAAAGTAGCCGGCGTACCTCTAAAGTAGCTGGCGTACCTTAAAAGTAGCCTGCGTACCACCAAAGTAGCCTACGTACCTCCAAAGTAGCATGCGTACCTCTAAAGTAGCTGGCGTACCTCTAAAGTAGCTGGCGTACCTTAAAAGTAGCCTACGTAACACCAAAGTAGTCTGCGTACCGCTAAAGTAGCTGGCGTACCTTAAAAGTAGTCTGCGTACCTCTAAAGTAGTCGGCGTACCTCTAAAGTAGTCTGCCTACCTCTAAAGTAGTCTACGTACCACCAATTTAACTGGCATATCTTGGAAGTATTCGTCGTACCGCTAAAGTACTCAGCGTAGCTCCAAAGTAGCCAGCGTACCACCACAGTAATATGCGCATCTCCTTTTCCAGGATACAAGCTATTCTTATAAGTCGTTGAAATCGAAGGCCTAAAGAAAGAACCAACAAATAGATTTTCTTTCATTAATTTGGCACTTTTTCATTAATCTGGCAACATTTCACGCACACTGATGCATGTGTTCAGACAGTGCTGTCACGCACACTCGAATAAATTTTGGCCGCACTTCCATGTTCCGAGCGCGGTATCTGTTTACTACATCTGTGCCTACTTAGGTATATTTCTGAATTCTCTCTATAATTTTTATCCATTGAAGATTTGCTATGAAAATGTTATTTTTAACTAGCTGATGCCCGCGACTTCGTCCGCGTGGTTGAGGTTTTTTTGATTCCCGCGGGAACTTCTTAATTTTCCGGGATAAAAAGTAGCCTATGTGCTATTCCAGACTATAATCTATCTCTGTGCCAAATTTCATCCAGATCCGTTCATCCGTTGGAGCGTGATTGAGTAACAAACATACATCCATACATACATCCATCCATCCAAACTTTCGCATTTATAATATTTATATGGATTCATAACAAACCTTCAATGGTTAAAAAATATATGTAAGTGGCTTTCATTTTTTGATAGTCACTGTGAAAATGGGGGTGCAGCGTTTAAATACGATGCCATGTAGACGTACCGCTAAGCGATTTAGCGTTCATTTAGGATTTTAATATCAATGCTCTATTCACTTCAATTTTTTGTGATGGTAAGTGGCCAATGTAAAATTCGCGTCGTTGCTCTATTGCGGCGTGATTGAGGGACAAAACATACACATAATTTGCATTTTGAATATTAGCACGGATGACAAGATGACATCAAATATTATTTTAAACTAGAGTTCTACCGTGCGTTCCGTTATAGACTAAGAGCACTGTTCAGTGCTCTTTACTGTGGAGAAATTCGTTCCGTTATGACTGACAGTAAACTGCCGCAGTATCTTATGGAAATATATGACGTCATTAATCGACGCCATTTTTGTACTGTGAGCACTGGCGTTTTCGAGGTAAGGTGCTCTCAGTGTTTGTCTCAGTGCTGACAGCGTTCCGTTTTAAGCAGTACCCAGTATACCTAACTATAAAGGAACGGCTTCGCAGTGTACTAAAGTGACGTCACACCTTACAGTGCTCGCAGTGTATTTCGGAACACAGCCAACAATTGCTGTCGATGTAATCTTTATATTTTTTTAAAATTAATATATAAAATTGAAATACCGCTCGCTCACTGACTAATCATGATATTATCTCAGGAACTAACCATACAAACTTGTAATTTGGAAGGTGGGTCCTTCTATGACGTAGTCATACTTAGTTGATAGGTTTCGGTGTTATTTGAGTGAGAGACATAAAAATCGGCATTTATTTTTAAATAATAAAACCTGTTTAATATGTAATTTTACAAAATTTTCCCCAGAGGGGACGACATGTTTTCCTAGATACGTTTTAGGTTACATCCAAGAAAATTGGTATTTTGGTTTTTCGATAAAAATAAAGAAGTGCGTGTTTCACTATTTTTAAAAATTCCACTTAATTGCACACAAACGATAAATAGGGGTGAACATTTTTACGAAAGTCCGTAATAAATAAATACATAGAAGCGGCGGCGCCCGCTCGCTTCTCGACACACCCGTCGACCGCCCGCGGCCCGTCGACATTGTAGGAGAACCCATTCCGGGTGGTGTCACATGCAAACATATTCTTATGTACAATAATTGTACCTATGTTAAATGTTTGTCTGTGTCACCATTGTGGAATAAAGGTATTTTCTTTCTTTCTTTTCTTTCTCTCAATTAAATTAATAAATCTTGTTTAATCAAGGAAACGGGGCGGTTCGTTGTATGGAGTCCGCATTAAGTCCTCAGTCGTTGAAACTTGGCACGGTTGTAGTAATGACTAATGTACCAAAACTTATACAAAAATATCCAAAAAAATCCATGCGGAAGTTAGGTAGGTACCTATTTACTTAAACATAAAACTTAATATTTATGACTGAATATTTTCTCGATTTCTTTTTAAAATAATAGTAGGTAGTATATAGTGCGTTCGCTATCATAGTGTCGGTACACCCGCAGGGGCTGCAGACACTTATTATTTTGCTTTTATTTTATTATTCTGCTTTTGTGTACTGTTTGTTAACTAAATGTTTTTCTATTCTAAGAATAAAAAAAAGAATACTATGTTATTTATTCTGATGGTTATTGTAATAAAATACGAATATAAATAATAAACACAAGTTAGGTAGAAAAAAGAATTTTAATGAAAAAGGTAAAAAGTATACATAAACAATAGGTAGATATATATATATTATAGCAGATAGCAGAGTCAATAAAAACCACCTTTCACCACGGCTCGGCGGCTCGATGTAATATTTTTTTTAAATCTCTACAAGTTTGCCCTTGACTATCACTTGACTATGCGTGATGATGCAGTTTAAGATGGTAGCGGGCTAACCTGTTAGGGGCATGGCAGTTATATTAAACATACCCCCATTCGGTTTCTAGACGGCATCGTACCAGAACGCTAAATCGCTTGGCGGCACGTCTTTGCCGGTAGGGTAGGCCAGACCAGGGATAATTCAGAATTTATAAATTCAAATATGCGAAATAAAATTAAATAATAAATAAGTAATATGCGAAATTCTCCTGTAAAAAAAATGCGGCACGTGCCGCGGCGGTGCGGTCAAAGGCGACCGTATGAAAACGAACAGACTTTATTTATTATTTACACTCAAAACCGAAATACCAAAAGAATTAATCATGCAGAACATCGATATTTATACCGATTTTATTATCAAACCTAAACTGCGTTTACGCGACGATGTACCTTCCTGCTTTAACAATTGGGTATAAAGCATAAAAAACCTTACTTCCGTACTGATTTTTTATTGGATATTTATACCACCACAGCTACCATAATATCTTCATCTGACGAAGAAGACATGTTGTCGCATCGAAATCAAACACTAGTGTGCACTGTGTGCTACTTGCTAGTAAGTAGTATGCCCCAAAATCCAAATACGTCCCACTGGCCACTGGCCACTGCTACGTCACAGCCTCAGCGCAATCATCAAAATGAACACCACCAATCACAAGCCGCCGTAAGCACAGAACATATAATAGAGGTTAGAAAGGCCCTAGTGCAAATTATGTACGGAAACCGCTGTCGCCGTTTTGATCCCACCATTCTTCACTACTACTAATCTAAACGAATACACACGAGAGTTCCCATGTGTGCGTGAGGCAGAAAAAAGCGCTGCGATTGGCGAAGCTACGCACACTAGTGAAACTTTAAACTTGCGCATGTTGTCGTGTAAAACAGCAACATACGCTAGGGATTGACTAAAATATTTTTTATCGATGTTTATTTTTCGTACGGTCGACAGCATGTCAATATTCATATTGTTAACTTAAGTTGGACTCTATGTCTGTAGATTTTACTATTTTATTTTAAACTAGCTGATGCCCGCGACTTCGTCCGCGTGGACTAAGTTTTTTCGATTGCCGCGGGAACTCATTAATTTTCCGCGATAAAAAGTATGTAGGTATGTATATTCTTTATAGCTGATGCCCGCGACTTCGTCCGCGTGGAATAAGTTTTTCAGTTAATTTTCCAGGATAAAAAGTATCCTATATTACTATCCCACGGTATAATCCCCCTATAATGGTGAAACACGTACTTCTTCATATTTTAACGAAAGCCCAAATGCTGTTTCATGGCTATAACTTGAGAAATTAAGGATTTTCATACAAACTCTCAAATTCCTATTTCACCCCTTCGGGAGTGGAATTTTGAAAAACTGTGAAACACATATGTTTTCATTTTCAACCCGCAAGTACCAAGTTTCATGGCTATAACTTGAGAAATTAAGGACTTTCATACAAACTTTCAACCCCTATTTCACCCCTTCGGGGGTAGAATTTCGGGATAAAAAGTATCCTATGTCCTACCTCGTAGTATGGGCTCAAATCGTGCCAAGTTTGAATTCATTCAGTAGTTTCGGCGTGATGCGCGGCCAAGATACAGACAGACAGACAGATAAAAATGAAAAAAATTACAGATTTGGCTTCAGTATCGAATAATGAGTGACCTGTAAAAAAAAATTTCAAAATATCTTCAATGTACAGAATTGGACCTGTTACAGTTTTATTATAATTAGTATAGATTAAAAAATGTATGGAGACATAATGATATTTCTTTTGCTTATAACTACTGTTTCTTTATAAGAAATAAATAAAATAAAAAAACAACTATGGTTTACAAATGGTTTTTATTTGAATACATCAACAATATTTAAAACACACTATACAACAAAACCAACAAACACAAAATACTATAACAATATTTCAAACATTTATGATTAAAATCTAAATCTGTAACTATCATTAAAAGTTCATAATAATAAACTCAGAAACAAATAAACTATTTATCGATACGGTGGGAAAATGCTACTCAGCCCTATCGACAAGTTACTCTTATTGGGTAATACCAGGTAACAAGTGGAGTTGATCGTTCATACGCACTACGCTTTACATTGCCGCTCGCGTACATGACTCTGTTGGAGCGCGTTGTTCGCACCAGCGATGTACATACAAATTTGCGATCCAGTCACACTAGTGAAGGAAAACATAATGTCTTTAGTATTTTCAATGAAATCATTTAAAATCAAGGTTTAATGTACTTACCGATGAAAAGATATCTTGCCATTAGTCACATTGACATTTTGGCTTCTAGCTCTGCAGGTTATTACCGCGCAAGAAGGCATTATAAACACTTTTTTGCGCGTAAAACTTCCCAAGACAGTCCGCGGCCGACTGAGGTGTGTTTTTGGTACGTTTGAGCGTTCGCTCAATATAGTGGCGCGCGTGACCCGCCCACATCGCCTTTCTAACCTCTTATTATATGTGTAAAGAAAAATGTATTTTTCTTTGAATTTGAATTTTACCGCGCTCCGCTTCGGTCATAAACTAGGGGCCGCCATCTTAGGATGATCTTATGAAAAACGTCAAAGTCAAACGGATTATTGTGCACAATAATTGAAGAAATTTAAGTTCGTTAGAAAAGAAACAATTAATAGAATATTGCTATATTCGAAGGAATAAACTTTAATGTCGTTTCTTTTACTTACAGGTTGGTTTTGTTTGTTCTGTTAATGAGTGTTTTAAAAACAAGTGTAAAATTTAAAACTAAAGAAATAAAACTTTTACTTACAGAGAAACACATCGAGTTTCATTCCAAAAAACGAAAATCATCTTATAAAACGACATTTTTGTTTATAATATCAACTCAAAATGGAGAAACTTCGCTTTGAATTTACACTGCTGCCTGGTAGTGATGGAAAATCCAACATTCTGTGTATAACCTCAATAGCCACGAGTGATAATAAAGTGTATGCAATACCGGAAGAGTTACAGTCAGTTAATCTTCATAAAGAAATATTGAAAACAGCTGCTTATAATAAGGTAAAAAATAGTATAAAAAAACGGCACCAGACAAGAAGAGTGTGGATATCAATGACAAAAGAACTTGAAAAAACCTATTTAGATGAGGACAGTAATTTACAATTTGGAGATCAATTTCTAGAAGAAATCAACCAAGAAAAATTAGTTGCTCTTAATACAGAAATGCAACCATTAGAAAAGTTGTTTGAAAGGCTGATGGAGCAAACACAAGCGAGTAAAAATCAGAGTTTAAAACATATCGCAGAAAAGTTTGTAATTGATAAATTTACAAGTAAGAACTCTAATGCAACCCAATGGATTGACATTTTTGAAAAAGAATGTTTACGTTTTGATGTGACAACGGATGAAAAGAAGATTGAAATCCTCAGGTTGTTTTTGGATAAAAGTTGTGCAGATTGGTATAGTTCAATGATCATAAAATTAACCATCAACTCCGAATGGTTGACGTGGAAAAACAAATTCTGTGAATCTTTTGCAAACAAAGGATGGAACCCAGTCACATATGCTCTATTTTTTAAATACAAAGAGGGTTCGTTGTTGGATTATGCAATGAGAAAAGAAAAGCTTTTATTGGAGATGCGTAGCACAATTGACACAGGTACTTTATTGGACCTTATTGCAGCTGGTTTACCAGAATTTATTCTTAATAGGATTGATAGAGAAGCATTACAAGATACAGTAGATTTGTTTAATGAAGTGAGCAAGTATGAACATATGGTAAATAAAAAAAGTTTTTTGCCTAAGGGAAGGTATGGAAATCCTAGAATGAATACCAAAAGCGAAGACAAAAATCCATGCAAGATTTGTGAAAAATTGAATAAGGGCACTCGGTACCACCCTGAAACTACATGCTGGTTTAAAACAAGAGAGGATGATAAATTCAAGAAAAATATTATCAAACATGTAAATAATTCAGTTATAGAAGCCGAGTTAAATGAGACGGATCAAAAAAACGAATAGTAACACCATTAATAAATGTCAAACTGCTATTAAATGATGAATTACAAATATATGGAGTTTATGATTCAGGTTCAAATGTTTCTTTGATTAATTCAAGGTTACTGAAACTAAAAGGAAACAGGAACAATTTGAATGAAGCTAATTTAATAACAATTAATGGTGTTAAAAAGACAAGCGGTTTGACAACTTTGAAAATAAAAATATTTGAAGTAGAAAAAAATGTTGATGTATACATCATCGACCAACAAAACTTTAAATATGATTTTTTGATTGGATTAGATATGATAAAAATGTTTAAACTAATCCAAAATGAAAACTTATCAATAACACAGTGTTTGGATGAGGAAAACAAGAATATTGAAGAAATTTCTACAACAATAAAAATAGACACAAGGTTGAAAAACATGGAACATTACCAAACCAATACAAAGGAATACAAAATAAACTTTAACGAACATATTAAAGAAGAAGATTTTAAACTAGAGATAGAGCACTTAAATCAATACCAAAAAACCGAAATAGATACACTGATTTGCAAGTATAAATCAGTTTTTGCAAAAGATAAATATGATGTTGGTACCGTGAATGGATATGAAGCGAGGATAGACTTATTAGTAGACAAATATTGTAGCAAGAGGCCTTACAGATGCACTATGGAAGATAAAAAAGAAATTGAAAAACAAATAGCTAGGCTACTGGATAATAAACTTATAGAAGAGTCTTACAGTCCATTTGCAGCACCTGTTACATTGGCATTTAAAAAAGAGGAAAACAGGAAGTCTAGGCTATGTATAGATTTTAGAGACTTGAATAAAATAGTAGTGCCTCAAGCTCAACCATTTCCATTGATTGAAGACCTGGTGATAAAGACCAGAAATTGCAAATATTTTTCAACATTAGACATAAACTCAGCATTCTGGTCCATTCCTTTACGAATAGAAGATAGGAAAAAGACAGGGTTTGTAACACAGGATGGACATTTCCAATGGACATGCCTACCATTCGGACTAAAAACTTCGCCAGCAATTTTTCAGAGAATATTAGGTAATATATTGAGAAAGTATAAGCTTACTGATTTTACAGTTAATTTTATTGATGATATTCTCATCTATTCTGAAACATTTGATGAGCACATTAATCATCTAACACAATTGTTAGAAGCAATCAAAGCAGAAGGTTTCAGGTTAAAATTTACCAAATGCACATTTGCATCAGACACGGTTAAATACCTTGGTCACATAATTCAGAATAATTCGGTAAGACCACTAAAAGATAACCTAATTTCAATAAAAAATTTCCCAGTACCACAAACACAAAAGAATGTTAGACAATTTCTGGGAAAAATTAACTTTTATCATGAGTATATACAAAAAAGGGCAATAATACTCGAACCATTGCATAATTTACTCAGGAAAGATCAAAAATTTGTTTGGTCGGATGAATGCCAAAAAGCATTTGAAAGGATAAAAAACTTGTTATGCTCACAACCAGTTCTAGAAATATTTGATCAGAATTTACCGATCAACATCTATACAGATGCGTCTATAGAAGGTATTGGGGCCATTTTAAAACAAATACAGCCTGATGGAAAAGAAAAACCAGTGGCATACTTTTCAAAAAAACTAAATGAAGCCCAGAAGAAAAAGAAAGCAATATACTTGGAATGTTTAGCTATTAAAGAAGCGGTGAAATACTGGCAATACTGGTTGATAGGTAAATCATTTACAGTTTATTCTGATCATAAACCACTAGAAACCATGAATTTGAAATCTAGAACCGATGAAGAGCTGGGTGATTTAACATATTATCTTTCGCAGTACGACTTTAAAGTAAAATATGCTCCAGGAAAACAAAATTTGGAAGCGGACTGCCTAAGCAGGAATCCAGTGTTAGAATCAGATGAGAATACACATGAACAATTAAAAGTAGTAAACTTAGTTACACTTCAAGAAATTTTAACAGATCAGAGAAATAATGAAGAAATACAAAGTAGAAATAGCAAATTAATAAAAAAACACAGTGTGTTCTTAAAAAGTATTAAGAAAAAAGAAAAAATAATTCTATCGGAACAATTCAGCATTCAATTAATGAAAAAAGTTCATGAAAACTTGTGCCATATTGGAGTTGGGCAAATGCAGAAGACAATCAGTCCGCACTATGCGGCCAAAAATTTGATAAAAAACATTAAAAACGTATGTAGAAGTTGTGAAATTTGTATTAAAAATAAATCAAGAGGACAAGACAAATTTGGATTAATGTCTCATTTAGGCCCAGCCACAAAACCGTTTGAAATAATCTCTATAGACACAATTGGTGGTTTTGGGGGTTCAAGATCAACAAAAAAATATCTCCATCTTTTAGTAGATCACTTCACAAGATATGCATATATTCTTACATCGAAAACACAAACTGCAAATGATTTTGTAAAACTTCTCATGAACATATCGGAGACAGAAGACGTGGGCATGCTTCTCACTGACCAATACCCAGGAATCAATTCAAAAGAATTCAAGAAATTCTTAAATGAAAAGCAAATACCAATGGTCTTCACAGCAGTAAATGCACCATTCTCAAACGGTTTAAACGAAAGGCTCAATCAAACACTAGTGAACAAAATCAGATGTAAAATAAATGAAACAGGGAAAAGGAGAGCATGGACAACAGTAGCTCAAGAATGTATAAATATATATAATAATACTACTCACTCAGTCACTGGCTTTACACCAAGATATCTTTTATATGGGACGAATGTCAATATCTTACCAAGCGAATTTAAGCAAGGGATATCCAATAATGATTGGATTAGAGATAGAAAAACAGCACTAGAAAATACAGTAAAATCACATAACTATAACAAAGCAATATTTGATAAAAATAGAAAATACCATGAATTTAATGTGGGAGACATGGTTTATGTGGAAAACGGGAACAAGCTAAATAGGAAGAAATTAGATGAACTAAAAATTGGACCATATGAAATTATCGAAAAAATCTCAAACTCGATATACAGAATTGATACAGGGCACAGGAAAATAGAGTCAAATCTTTTTCATATTACAAAACTTGTACCATTACCTACGTAAGCTATACATTTTCTTCTTCAGGGGGGGAGATGTAAAGAAAAATGTATTTTTCTTTGAATTTGAATTTTACCGCGCTCCGCTTCGGTCATAAACTAGGGGCCGCCATCTTAGGATGATCTTATGAAAAACGTCAAAGTCAAACGGATTATTGTGCACAATAATTGAAGAAATTTAAGTTCGTTAGAAAAGAAACAATTAATAGAATATTGCTATATTCGAAGGAATAAACTTTAATGTCGTTTCTTTTACTTACAGGTTGGTTTTGTTTGTTCTGTTAATGAGTGTTTTAAAAACAAGTGTAAAATTTAAAACTAAAGAAATAAAACTTTTACTTACAGAGAAACACATCGAGTTTCATTCCAAAAAACGAAAATCATCTTATATATGTTCTGTGGCCGTAAGCGTAGATGGCAGATGCCCTCTAGGCTCTAGGCTCTAGAAGTATGTTCCGATATACACTGCGAGCACTGCCCCAGTGCTCGTACTGGGGAGAAATTCGTTCCGTTATTGACTGACAGTGTTTAGTTTACCGAACATAACGTCATTATTAATTCGGTTATAAACTTATTATGCATTAGGTTAATTGAAAAATAATATTTTCTTCTAAAACAATATTTCTTTCTTATTTTAACGTCAAAACAGCGCCAAAAAAACAGATGACAGTATACTGTACTGCGTTCTGTTTAATACCAACCAACTATAGTAATCAGTATAACTAACAATATTCTATAAAGGAACGGCTTCGGAGTATACTAAATTGACGTCACACCTTACAGTGCTCATAGTGCATATCGGAACATACCCTAGATTGTATTCTAAAAAGCGCGCGCGCTCGAAAGTAAAAACAAAGGAAGTTTTTATTTTCTATAATCCAAATAAGAAGCTTGATTTCTTATAACTATAAACTCATTTAAATTCAATTTAATTTATTCAGATTGTTTCCCTAAATTTAAGAACGGTTTTATATCTTAAAAAAATATTAAGATCGAAAAAAGCACGTATGTTTTCGTAACTGAATTCAATAAAATAAACAAAGACTAGTCCGATTATAAAAATAAACATTTTATAGCCCTAGGCTATACACAGAAAATGAGGATAATATTTGTTAATTTAATTAGTGAAACTCGTAAAGAAAATTAAAGATTCTTTGCTTACATTTAATTAAAAGTGATTTTTGACTCAAATTTATGCCTTTGTATTCCAGTAATTGTTTCCTGTGACCTGTCGTATCGGTGTACAGCAGAGACTAGTAACCAGCCGAGCGATCGCGTAACTTCTGCATCAATCATTGTTACAGTATCAATTGTTGTAATTGGCTGAATTTATGGCATTCTTGCTGTGTCAATGGATTATGTCCAATAGTGGAAGAGTGTTAACCAATCAGAGGTGATTGCGATGTATCAATGATTGATGCAGAAGTTACGCGATCGCTCGGCAGGTCCAGCAGTGTTTTGATTTAATTTGTGAATTATAAAGTTTTTGCGGAAATAAGTAGGTAAGTAAAGTAAATAAAAAGCGATCGGATTTGTGACTTACAAAGTTTGTGTAAAGGTTTATTCATAGAACGTACTAAATAATTATTTGGAAAATGGAAGATTATTCGTGTGAAATCTGTATAGGCGCTGTGTGTTTACAAAAGGTACTTATACATAACTTTATTTCCTTTCCCTATGCTTAACTATAATAATGTAAAATTAGAAATTATTCGCAAAGGGAGGTGTGTTCCTTTGTTACAATTACTTATCACAAAAAAAAAGTGAAAAGGTAACTCGAGTACCTATTTAACACGATAAGTAAATACATATTACGAATCTTTTATCTGGCTAAGTGGCTGTGTGCACACTAATAGTTTTTTTTGTTTTCCGTGCGTCTTATTTTGTAATAGCCGTTCGGTATGGAATGTCGGGATATTCCGA
This sequence comes from Erebia ligea, assembly GCA_917051295.2. NCBI lineage: Eukaryota > Metazoa > Arthropoda > Insecta > Lepidoptera > Nymphalidae > Erebia > Erebia ligea. The sequence continues at coordinate 18,416,291 of OU785228.1, forward strand.
TCTTAATAACTTTCATAACGCAGCTAAAAAACATAATATGTCAGAGAAACATCTAGATTCAATTTTAAAATTAAATGCATTTGGTAAAGCGCGTATAGAAACATGCTTAACAGTCAGTATAAATTAAATATCGAAATGCATAATGCAAAAGTAGATCGTAATAGAAATCTTGTTTGCTTTCTGGGGCAGCAGGAATTAGCTTTTCGCGGTCACGATGAGTCAACATCGTCTGTAAATAAAGGAAATTAGGTATTTAGAGTTGGTGGATTTCTTGGCTAAATATGACGGTGCATTAGAACACCATTTACAAACATCAACAAGTTCGTTTACGGGCTTATCAAATAGAACACAAAGTGATTTGATCTCGAGCATAGCCTGTGTAATTAACGACAACAAATTGAGTCATCCGACTTTGTCGCCGTCATGATTGATGAAACGCCAGATGTCAGCTCACGCGAACAACTAGTATTGATATTGCGTTATTTTCATAACTCTGAAATAGTGGACCGATTTATAATAATACTAGCTGATGCCCGCGACTTCGTCCGCGTGGATTGAGGTTTTTCGGTTCCCGCGGGAACTCTTTAATTTTCCGGGATAAAAAGTAGCCTATGTGCTATTCCAGACTATAATCTATCTCTGTGCCAAATTTCATCCAGATCCGTTCATCCGTTGGAGCGTGATTGAGTAACAAACATACATCCATACATCCAAACTTTCGCATTTATAATATTTATTTGATATTTGATATCGATGTCAGTTCCGATCGGACGGCACCTGCGTTAAGCTCCTTGGTAAGTATTACAAGTACTAAGTGAGTACAAAATATGTTCGTCAAAATTGGTCGCTCAAACTTATGATGGCGCGGCAGTCATGGCATCTGAACTCAACGGCGTTCAAGCGATTATCAGACGTACGCACCCTCAAGCATTATTTGTATGGTGTTCCGCACATGTTCTCAACCTGAGCCCCAATCATGTAAGAATTGTTCATCAAACGTTAAAGATTTTTGTCATAGTAGAATAAAACCATAACGGCATTGAATTAGAGCTCAATTTCGTCTGCCCATTCTTATACGTTTAGGTATGTACGATACCCTAAACGTATAAGAATGGGCAGACGAAATTGAGCTCTAATTCAATGCCGTTATGGTTTTATTTTACTATGACAAAAATCTTTAACGTTTGATGAACAATTCTTACGTAATAGGGGGGCTGATTCTCTCAAAACCTGTTGAAAGAGTTGCTGAAACTAAACGTTTCTTTTACTTAATTAAATCACGTACACGTAAATTTTTTTCACAGTAGCACCAAATGTTTGTCGCGTTATAACGATTTTGTCCAAATGAAAAAGTTACCTCGGGTGGCTGAAACTACAACTCGCGGACGGTAAATGTTATCTTTTAGAGAAAGCGAACATTTGATTGAATTATTTGAGGACATGCAGGAACAAGATGACAATTGGGACGGGGAAACTTTGACGCAAGTTTCATCATTTTTGATGAATTTGAAAGATTTTAACTTCAATTTCTTTTTGCAAGTATTTTCAGATATTTTTTGTGAAACTGACATTTTATATGAAATCCTACAAAAAAATACTTGCGACATAGCTTATTGCGTACCTACGTAAAATAAGCGAATTTGAATCATTTATTAATAACTACCGAGTTAAGTTCGAGATCATTTTCAATAAAGTCGTAAATAAATTCGGCCAACCTAAAAGGAAAAGGAATATTGAGGATGTGAAATTGCATTACAAACGCATTTTCATTGAAGTTTTAGATAACGTTCTTGTAGAGTCTCGTGACCGCTACAGTAATCTGTGTTAAGTAAAGACTCCTTCAGTGTGTTTATTCGTGACCATTGACAATAGTCTTTACGAACCAAAATTCAAACTGATTGTATGACAGTTTAAGAAACAATGGTGTGAGAGGTTTTGTGTCAAAGTGAAAAAACATTAAATTCCTGTGCTAAAATAAAATCTCGATAAAGTGTTAATAAACTGTATTTCGTATCTACTACATGGTGTAAGGTGTCCTGCTGCATTCCACCAAGTAAGGCCGGCCTCACACAGCCGGAATGCCTATCTGAATTCAGAATCTTAATTCAGAATCTGAATTCAGAAAGCACAAAAATGCATACAATTTCACTGTTCCCCACACACATTCTGATTTTTTCAGATTCTTAATTTTTCAGATCGATCTGACAGAATGTGTCGACGAGCGTTCTTAATTCCGGATCTGAAAGTTTCAGATTCTGAATTCAGAACGCACATCTTTCCATACATTTCTATAGAGCGGACACACACACTCTGAATTCAGATTGAATTACTTCAGTCGTCACTGCAACCTGGTACTGTATAGACGTGTTGCGCCTTGCAACCCGTCGCGTCGTGATGTGTGACACGGAAAATTTAATTATGTGTGTCCAAAGACATCCGTGTATTTGGGATACATCAATAGAGGACTAACATAACAAGAAAATAAAAGATTTAGCATGGTTGGATGTATGCAAACACCAACCATGCTAAATCTCGCATATATTATATAATAACTAGCTGATGCCCGCGACTTCGTCCGCGTGGATTGAGGTTTTTCGGTTCCCGCGGGAACTCTTTAACTTTCCGGGATAAAAAGTAGTAGTAGATAAATAATGTCCTCCCGACCGAATTTCGGCCACGGCGGCCAATCTCCAGAGAGATTAGCCATCTGCGCGGGAGATATTATAGTGCACAAGTGTAAGTGTAAGTGTAGAGCCGAGAATAACGTTATTAGTGATCAATCGACAAATTCATAATCTGAATTCCGGTATATTGCCTCACACAGTACCGGAATTCAGAATCTGAATTCAGAAAGCACAAAAATGCATACAATTTCACTGTTCCCCACGCACATTCAGATTTTTTCAGATTCTTAATTTTTCAGATCGATCTGACAAAATGTGTCTGACGAGCGTTCTTAATTCCGGATCTGAAAATTTCAGATTCTGAGTTCAGAACGCACATCTTTCCATACATTTCTGTAGAGCGAACACACACACTCTGAATTCAGATTCTGAATTACTTCAGTCGTCACTGCAACCTGGTACCGTATAGACGTGTTGCGACCTTTGAGTACCTACATAATAATTCAATGGTTGCGACTTGCGACCCGTCGTGATGTGTGACACGGAAAATTTAATGTCATTGTTTGTCTAAGCAGTGGATGCGAAACACTAAATTCCCTCCCTAGGGATATAAAGTAGCCTTTGTCACTCTCCAGATCCTCAACTATACCCATGCAAAAAATCATGTCGATCCTTAGCTCTATTGCAGCGTGATTGAAGGACAAACCAACAACACACACTTTCGCATTTATTATATTAGTATGATCTAGACAACCGCAATCTAACATCGTTTGAGATTTAGCTTGTTACTGCTAGGTTGCCTAGCGACCTAAGTCTCGAACTGTATAATACATAATATATGGTTATCGTGTAATTAACATATTTTAATTTGTAAAAACTGTCATGTCAAATTGATGTCAATAATTAAGATAAAAACTATCCTATCTTTTAAGTTGGACCTAATTACAGATAGTTACGAAGTTTGATCTAAATCGGTTCAGTAGTTTAGAATCTGTCAGGATACTGACGCAATTTTCTCGCCGTAATATGGTACTGGCAGGGAGAGCCAGTACCAGTACAGTAATCTGTTTACATTAATTGGATGAATCCAGTGTATTCGTTTGTATTTCTTTTTATTATAAAAATGAAAAAGAAGCGTATCAATAATTCCTCTTCCATATTCAAAGACGTCCGCCTGAGCCGAGGATAACGTTACGAGTGATCAATCGACAAATTCATAATCTGAATTCCGGTATATTTCCTCACACAGTACCGGAATTCAGATTCTGAATTAAGATTCTGAATTCAGAGAGGCATTCCGGCTGTGTGAGGCCGGCCTTAGGTTAGATTATAATAATCTGAAGGGTTTATCTTTTGAACTCTTTTCTTGTGAAAATTTTCAAAAATTTACCAATGATTTTCCAAACGATTTAATTGCGTTTTTAGCTAACGCTTATAATGGCACATTCAATACTGATAGACTCGTAAATGAATTAAAAAGTATATATAAGTCAGATGAATTCGCGAACCTTTCTGCATACGAAATAGTACAATATTTGTACGAAAATAATTTACAATTAGTATTTCCCGAAAGTTTAAAGTTAGCAAAGCTAATTGTTACTATCCCAGCGAGCAGCGCATCAGCTGAAAGGTCTTTTTCCGCATTGAAACGTATCCACACAACTTTGAGGAACGCACAAGGCCAACAGAGACTCACGGATTTGTCTATGATTTCAATAGAAAAAAAGTGTTACGCACGGTCAGAAATGAAAGACGTAAATTAATATGCACAATCAACAGCAACTTTTTTTCACTGTTCACAATAATTTAGAACGTATCACTTCAAAAATACACGGTATAATGCCCGAACACGGCCCGATGTCCGTGTTTTATACATTGCCACCTCTCCTCTACTCTACCCTCTCCTCTCCTCTCCTCTCCTCACCTCTCCTCTCCCCACCTCTACTACTCACTGCTACCTCCCTCTCTCTCTCCCCTCTCCTCGCTCGTTACAGTCGGCCATCCTGCAACAATTGCCCCGCAATTGGCGAGAAAATAAAAAAAACTTTAGCTCTCTGATAAATCAATTAGACCATCTCCTCAACACTACAATCATCGCTGCAATCATCACTACGGAAAGGTCCCAAGGAATCTGCTGGAACAACCTGCCTGCCTGTAAACTTTTTATAGCCACGTATACCCTTAATGCTCCTAATTTCATATCTCCAAAATACGTCTCGCCTAAATCTTTAGGTGAGCTGGCAAAGCAATCTGAATGGGCTATCAATAAATCGATAAAATCACACCGCTCGTCTGCACTAATTTCCCCCACATCTATTTCACCTAGTGACAACCCACAGATTATACCTACAACTTGTTTATCTACCTCTACTGTCATAATTAACAAAAAATTTGCTTACCTCTGATATCTCTGTACACAGCTCGGCATGGGCAATGGTGTCTTGTCTCATTACAGCGAAAACGAATAGGAGGTTTTCGGAAATTGCTGTCCTTGTCGCTGGAACTAATCGTGATGTCAACTATTGTCGAATTACCTCAGGGTCTTGAAGAAAATCGGCGTCCTCACAATCTCAATCAACTTCGCATCTTCTTCGACCTCACATACATTCTTGGCTTTTTCCATTTAATCGTGAGATATTTGTGGGCCTTATTCATCCCACTTCTGACTGTTACGCACGGTCAGAAATGAAAGACGTAAATTAATATGCACAATCAACAGCAACTTTTTTTCACTGTTCACAATAATTTAGAACGTATCACTTCAAAAATACACGGTATAATGCCCGAACACGGCCCGATGTCCGTGTTTTATACATTGCCACCTCTCCTCTACTCTACCCTCTCCTCTCCTCTCCTCTCCTCACCTCTCCTCTCCCCACCTCTACTACTCACTGCTACCTCCCTCTCTCTCTCCCCTCTCCTCGCTCGTTACAAAAGCTTTTTCATCCCACCATCTCGGAAAGAGTATTTTTACTCTTCGATATCTGAAGGTAAAAGCCGTTATTATCCTCTAGAGGATAAAGTAAATTGAATTAAGAACATCGTGTGCACGTTAGTAAATATCACTCGTCTATGAAGTTTGTGAATTCAAAATGCATTAAAACCTATTTACTTGTACCTCTATGGTGCCGAATTTCCATACAATCGTTTTTAATTTGTTAAAAACTCACACTCGTAACCTTCTTGGTGTACTTTTTTAATTTGCTTTGCGCGCACCATTTTCTTTCACGTCATATTGTTTAAAATTAGAATCGATTAAAAACAAGAAAATTGAAAATAAGTGAAAAACCTAAAATGAGTGATTCTAGTGACGAAGAAATTAACAGAATTGAATTTAATCTTGTGATTTTTTTTGCATTTAGTCATTTCCTCGCTGAGGTGGGATGAAAAGTTACGTGTTGCACTCATTGAGGTATTATGTAATTCAATGGTTGCACTCGAGTGAAAAGATTTTTCACCTCGTGCTCTTTTGATTCCCTCGCTGACGCTCAGGATTCTAATCAATTCAATTCAATTTTAGAATCCTTCGCTTGCTCGGTCATCAAAATTGAGCACGCGGTTAAAAAACAACTTTTCACTCTTGTATAACAAATAACTATTATGAGACCTTCGACGAACTCCATCGTTTTACAACGATGTTTTACAATGCTATTTAAAAAAAGGATAGGCGCGTGGAATTAATCTATAAATAAACCTTTTTTCGTTTATTGTGTACATTGTACGAAGGACATACGGACATACGGCATGGCGAGCTGTCTTTAATATCGTACCTACGTCGGTTACTTGTGTTGCTGAGAGACAGGTATACACTTTTATTTTATTTCATAATAAAAAGAAATGTCTTGAGTCACGCTCTGACTCGTCAACGCCCAGGCCAAACCTTGGACCTAGAAATGTAAAATAATGTAGACTAGGAATACCGAATAAAATAAGGCCACTTATTATTTTTAATTCATACGTCGTAGTATGTGGTCGTGTTCTAGGTATATAACCTATAACCTAACCTAGGTATATATATAACCGCCGAAACTTATCAATTTACCTAATGTATGACCTAGGTATACGAGCACTGCGTGCCCTAGTGCTTACCCTAAGCCAAAACCCTGTGCACGCCACTACTGATACGGTGATACCCCTTTCGGTTTCTACACGGCATCGTATTGGAACGCTAAATCACTTGGCGGCACGTCTTTGCCGGTAGGGTGGTAAAAAAAAAGGGTGGTAACTAGCCACGGCCGAAGCCTCCCATCAGTCCAGAATGACCCAAGGCCCAAATTGACCCCGCCGGGGATCGAACCCGGGACCTCTGCACGTTAAGGCAACAGCGCTCAACACTGCGTCACGGAGTAATATCCCGCGTTAATTTAAAAAGCCAACGAATAAAAAAACCTGCATCATTAGAATCTGAAGTACAATTTATTAATATTGTGATTTAATACTATAGAACATACTTGTACTTATTTAAATACTTACCTAATAATTTGTACGTCAGGGTTGCCTGACTGGATATGCTGCGACTTTCATACGGTAACCATCATTGTAACACATATTCAGACAAATAAATTCATTCATTCATTCATTCATTCATTCATTCATTCATTGCAGGTTCTGGAAGCTAAGCAAGCTGGACGCCGTAGTGTGGTTCCTGGTTACTATGCTGATTAACATCGATATTGGGTATGTACTATACAACGCCATTTATGGTACATCACTATTCAAAATTCAAATGTTTTCATTCAAATATAATTTTACTATTCTTTGTCCAAAGATTTATTTTACTTTTGGCATATGCACGGCTATAAAGTGCCATAATTATTGACAGGCAACCATCGACAAAAAAACTGCAATACTCCATAGACGCATATCGTTTTTTCCAATAGTGAAGCGATGTGCCCTTTTATACGATATTTCGTAACTCGTATACTCATCTAGTAATTACAAGTACGACTTTCCTTTTCAAAATAGTCACGGAGCTTCAACACTAGCTTTCTTGATAGTATTTTAAGCACCATACATCTTTGGCGATGGATGGGTTTCTATGACCTGACGGATTCATGTAGGTACCTACATTTACTGTACTGTTGTATAAAAATGATTTATTTTAATTTTTAATACATACTTTAATAGTCATTTAAAAGCTTGGGTATGTTTATAAAACAATGAAAATGTTGAGCAAAGAAAAATATCAATGTGTCAAATCGATTATAACTTCTTCATAAAGAAAGTCGACTGTTATCAAAAATCGAATCAGTAACGCGTTAGAACATCATTGACTCCATCTGCCATAAGTAAAATAAATGATTGGACAGAGCATAGTGCTTTTGAATCGTCGAGTGATATTACCACTGGTTCGGAATGTCATTCCTACCGAGAAGAACCAGCAAGAAACTGTGGCTGCTTTTTGAAAAAAATTATTTACAATTTCATTAAGCCCAAAACACAGGGAGCGGGCGCGGGTCGGGCGCGGGCCGGGTCGGGTGTCAGGCGGGGGCCGGGTCGGGTGTCAGGCGGGTTGAATTCCTTGTATTTATTTGGACGACATCACACAGAACGCGGGCGCGGGTCGGGCGCGTGGCGGGTGACGCTGTGTGATGTCGTCCATAAAAATACAAGGAATTCAACCCGCCTGACACCCGACCCGGCCCGCGCCCGACCCGCGCCCGCTCCCTGTGTGTTTTGGGCTTTAATGTGTAGATACGTAAGTGACCACTTTCCTTAGCATTGCTAGAGCGAGTCAAATCCATGCCCTTTCACCGTTTGAAGCAAAAGTTGGACCGGGGTTTTTGAAGTGAAAACTTCTTTAGGCGCGTTGAGCACTTTTTGGTAGGGGGTAAAAATGTGGAAACGCGTGCGTGACCGACACCTCGCGTTGTTACGAAGACAATTAAAGGTCTTAAATATAAATATACTACATTCGTAATTAAACTTTAATGCCTTATTGTTAAGGTTTATATTTGTAACTAAGTTTTTAAAATTATTCTAAATATTCGTTTTCACTTCTATCGGCAGTCCCTATGACTGGCAATTTTTTTTATAATTTATTTCTATTGTTGTCTAGATTGGGCGCTGGGTTACTAGCCAGCGTGGGCGCGTTGTTCTGTCGCTCGCAGAAACCCTACACGTGCTTGTTTGGCCGTGTGATGGACACCGACTTGTATCTGGACATCAAGAGGTATTAGCCAGCGTGGGCGCGTTGTTCTGTCGCTCGCAGAAACCCTACACGTGCTTGTTTGGCCGTGTGATGGACACCGACTTGTATCTGGACATCAAGAGGTATCGTGCTGTGAGTATTTGAGGAACACCTGCTTTTCCAATGTTTTTAGGGTTCCGTACCTCAAAAGGAAAAAAACGGAACCATTATAGGATCACTTTGTTGTCCGTCTGTCTGTCTGTCTGTCTGTCAAGACCCTTCTTCTCAGGAACGCATGGAGGTATCAAGCGGAAATTCATATCAAATACTCAGCTCTACTGTCCCTTGGAGCTGTGAAAAAATCAAACTTCCAACGCAATCAAAAGATACAGCCGTGTTTGCTGCAAATTTTCGATGCTCGCAAGGAAATCAAAACCTACAGGGTACTTCCCGTGAACTCAGAATCTTGAAATTTGGTACGAAGCAACGTCATATAGCACAGATAAAGAAAAAAGATAGAGGAAAAATTGCGAAAAGCATAAATTTTTAGTTACGTCATATAATAAAATTTTTTTTTTTTAATAATTTTAACCTTAAAAGGGGTACCTTTCCTCATGAACGGGTAGAGGTATTAAATTGAAATTAAAATAGATAAGTGGAATAAAAATACCATAACTTTTACTTATGTACCTACAGGTTTGTACGGAACCCTTGGTGCGCGAGTTCAACTCGCACTTGGTCGGTTTTTTAGGAGTTTATTGAGGATATTTTCAGGAACTTACCATTTCAGTACCGCTCTCGAAAAAGGGAACAGTTTCCCGTCATTAATTAGCTTTTTTACCCCCTGACATTCACTGCATTAACTCAAAACTTATTTATACCAAATTGTTGGCAATTCTCTGATTCTGAATTCTCAAACGCAAGCTGCGTGCTGCTCGGGCGGCAGCACGCAATATGCGGACATTATGTACAAGTATAGTGAAGCTTCAGAAAGCTCTGTCCCATTTTATTTAAATTCTAGATGATGCCCGCGACTTCGTCCGCGTGGATTAAGGTTTTTTGATTGCCGCGGGAACTCTTTAATTTTTCGGGATAAAAAGAGGCCTATGTCCTTCCCCGGGATATAACCTATCCCTGTACCAAATTTCATCAAGCGGTTGAACAGATGGGCCGTGAAAGCCTAGCAGACTGACCGGACACACTTTCACATTTATAATATCTCTATCTAAAAATGGTAAATTTTGTAAAAATTCTAAACATATTGATGTAAGTTATCACTTTATAACCGATAACGAGAAAAAAGGTGTTATATGTGTTACAAAAGTTAATACTGCTGATCAATTAGCTGATATTTTAACTAAGGCTTTAGGTAAAATTAAATTTCAAAACTTAAGATATTTAATTAATGTTTACTGAATAAAGAATTAGAAGTTTTATATTATTATCTATACTTATAATAAAACTGTAACATGTCCAATTCTGTACATTGAAGATATTTTGAAAATTTTTTTTGGAGGGCACTCATTATTCGATACTGAAGCCAAATCTGTATTTTTTTTCATTTTTGTTTGTCTGTCTGTCTGTCTGTCTGTCTGTCTGTCTGTATCTTGGCCGCGCATCACGCCGAAACTACTGAATGAATTCAAACGAAACTTGGCACGATTTGATCCTATACTACGAGGTAGGACATAGGGTACTTTTTATCCTGAAATTCTCCCCCCGAAGGGGTGAAATAGGAGTTGAAAGTTTGTATGAAAGTCCTTAATTTCTCAAGTTATAGCCATGAAACTTGATATATGAGCTGCGGGTTGAAATAGGAGACATACGTGTTTCACAGTTTTTGAAAATTCGACCCCCAAAAGGGTGAAATAGGGGACGAAAGTTGGTATGAAAGTCATTCGTTTCTCAAGATGTTTTACAAGTTATTTCAACGAAACTTTTTATTTTGGCTAACGGTAAAAAATAAAGAAGTACGTGTGTCACAATTTTTCAAAATTCCACCCCTAAGGGGGTGAAATAGGGGGTGAAAGTTTGTATGAAAGTCCGTCATTTCTCAAGTTCTATCGATAAAACTTGGTATACAAGCTACCGGTTAAAAATAAAGAAATAATTGTTTCACAGTTTTTCAAAATTTCACCCTCAAAGGGGTGAAATAGGGGTTGAAAGTTTGTATGAAAGTCCTTCATTTCTCAAGTTATATCGATGAAACTTGGTATACAAGCTACAGGTTAAAAATGAAGAAACACGTGTTTCACAGTTTTCGTAAATTTTACCCCCGAAGGGGTGAAATAGGGGTTGAAAGTTTGTATGAAAGTCCTTCATTTCTCAAGTTATATCCATGAAACTTGGTATATGAGCTGCGGGTTAAAAATGAAAACATACGTGTTTCACAGTTTTTCAAAATTCCACCCCCAAAGGGGTGAAATAGGGGTTGAAAGTTTGTATAAAAGTCCGTCATTTCTCAAGTTATTTCGATGAAACTTGGTATATCCACGTGGACGAAGTCGCGGGCATCAGCTAGTGTGTAATATAATTTGTAAAATAAATGTGAATGTTATTTGTTAAATGTATTAAGTTAATATTGTAGGAATAGATTAAAAATAAATATCTGTTATAATAAATTAATAATTTAGAAATACAAAACTCAAGGAGGTGTGTTAAAGAAAAGAATTTGTTCGTTTTGTATTTAGTTTTTATTTTTATTATTGTCTATTATACGATATGACACTTTCTGTCTTCATATAAAATATGAATATGGTTGAGCAATGTTAAAAGAATAAATTAGTTATTTATAATAGAAATGTGTTTTAAAAGAATATATCCAAGGCCTCACTTCAACATTTTACTCCTTTGATCTTTGATTGAATCTTCTTGTATCCAACTTTTTATTAGTAAAAAGTAAGATTAAAAGTTTAGTTAGTAAAAGTTATCCTCAAACTTTGTGAATGCTTGATGTCTAATATTGTTTAATTTTTATCTGACTTTGCTTTATGATACCATACGTGACCAATGGATGTAATTTTGTATTTCCATTTTACTAGCATTTATTTTTATTCCATGTTTGTTATTGTAGAATGTTTACTTCATTACTTTGATATTGACATATATGAACAATTTGTCATAATTGAAAAAACATCGTCAAATGAGATTTGTCCGGACAAAATGTCGTTCTTCTTCGACGCAGTAATCTGATGTTTTATCCTGCCATAAAAAACAAACTCTCTGTTAAAGTTCTATACCTTCTTTCTTTCTAATCTTCCTTCTAAATATACCCTTTTTCCAGGCCGAAGAAATCCCTGGCATTAGGATATTCCACTACTGCGGTGGACTCAACTTCGCGAGTAAGAACCTGTTCCGAGCGACGCTGTTCCGTAGGATTGGCTACTTGAAGAAGAGGGACCAGCATTCCGCTGATGATGACAGCAATTACAGCAAGACGGACTTCCAGTGGGACTCCAATATTGGGAATAGGGTAGGACAAATGATACTGTCATACTAATATGTAAACTAGCTGATGCCCGCGACTTATCATCCGCGTGGATTGTAGTGTTTTTGATTCTTCTGGAACTAAAGATGTTCAATGTCAGGAGTAATCACACAATTTCAGGTCAACATGCTTGTTTCTTTATACTGTACTAATGTTCCCGCGGGAACTCTGTAATTTTCCGGAATAAAAGTAGCTGTGTTTGTCCACACTATAATCTCTCTCTGTGCCAAATTTCATCCAGATCCCTTCAGCCGTTCTGGCGTGATTGAGTAACAAACATCCATCCATCCAGTATAGATGCTAAAGTGCGTTTGTTTGTTGGTTTGTCCTTCAATCACGCCGCAACAGAGCAACGCATCGCCGTGTTTTGTTGCATGGGTATAGTTGAGGACCTGGGGGTCTACTCTCTTTCTCTCAAACGAAACTTCGCAAACGAACGTAATTAGTCTGTTATTAGACCCACACAAAATCGTTCAATCCAATCGGTCACAAAAATTTTCTATGGATCTGTACTTCGTCTGCGTGTACGAAAACGAAATAGAGAGGAGCATAGAGATAATATTATGTAGGAGAGGAGTTAAATTTCGTTCGTTTGTTTGCGAAGTTTCGTTTTAAGAGAAAGAGAGTAGACCCCCTGGACAGTGACTTAGGCTACTTTTCATCTCAAAAAATTGAGGAGTTCCCGTTGGAATTAAAAAACCACGTGGAGTCAAGAAGTCACCAAAGGTCAAGGGCATCAGCTAGTATCTACATAAAAAAAAATAACTTGTGACGCACTACTATTTTTGTGCCTAGGGTTGAATCGTTGGGGTTAAAAACTTAAACTTCACTCATTTTTAGGATTCCGTACCTCAAGAGGATTAAAGGACCCTCACTTACTTCGTTATCCGACTGTCTGTCTGTCTACCACCTTTTTCTCGGGAACGCGTGGCGGTATTAAGTTGGAATATCATATACAGTCTTCAGTCCCTTGGAGCTGTTAAAATATATCAAGCTTCTAAGTCAACGAAATCAAAAGATACGGTCGTTTATGCCACATATTTTGACACGCGCCAATAAATCAAAACCTATAGGGTACTTCCCATTGAAAAACATGGCTACAGAACCCTACTTATTGAAAAAATTTTTTAAATCAAAGAAAGGCTTGCGCTTGACGACAATCATGCTAAATACAAAGCGATAATGAGGTCTAGGTTGGAGCTCGCCCGCCTAGAAGATGCCTATTCACTCTTGCCTTGAAGGTACTTAAGTTATACCTGGCAGGGAATACATGCGCTGGAAGGGCATTCCACATCCTGGCGGTTCAAATCGTACGTAAACGAAATCTTACATACGTCAAAAATCAAGGCGGAAACGTAGAGCAGAACCGTTTCGTTCGAGCAGACTGGTCGTCAACCACATAAGGATTCCAACGCTGACGGTTTCTTGCTGTCCTGTGGTAGAACGGTGAAGGAGGAACAAGGTTCTGTTAAATTCTGATACGCATTTGACGAGTTGTTTAATTTCCAGGTGTACTGCGTGATAATAGACGCGACGGCGTTGTCATACGTGGACGCGCCCGGGATAAAGAGTCTGGTGGCTGCACAGAGGGAGCTGGTGGCGAATAATATCACAGTTCTACTGGCGGGAGCTAATGGTGAGTTAAGTTCACGAGCTGAATGCAGCTCTGGGGAATGCATGCGTGTGGATTGCTTTTTTTTATCAACTACAAGTTAGCCCTTGACTGCGATCTCACCTGATGGTAAGTGATGATGCAGTCTAAGATTGTAGCGGGCTAACCTAAGGGTATGGCAGTTATATTAAACCCATATCCCTAATCGGTTTCTACACGGTATTGGAGCGCTAAATCGCTTGGCGGCACGTCTTTGCCGGTAGGGTAGTAACTAGCCACGGCCGAAGCCTCCCACCAGGCCAGACCAGAGAAAATTAAAAAATTATAAATTAAAAACCTAATTAACCTAATCGATTAAATAACCTGAAACGTGTTTTTCCAGGGCCCGTACTAGAAATGATAGAGCGGTACAACTCTTTAGAGTCTGAGCGACTTCAGCTGGACACCTTCCCCACGGTCCACGACGCTGTGGTGTACTACAAAATGTTGGAGACCAAGAAGGAACCCACTCTAACCATATCCACGTGATCGTGACCAATGAGTCAGTAGACCAAGGGGGTTGATACAACTCAATCAAATCGGCACCTCTATAACAAACTTAAAAACGCGCCTCCAGTATGGAAGTTTGTATGAAATACATAGTTGTGACTTCATCAAATTTCAACGCATTTTTTTGTCGAACTTAGATGACGTCACAATTCAGTATTTCATATAACTTACCATAGTAAGCGCGCGTTCTGACGTTTGATAAAATATTGCTGATTCGACTAGTTGTCAAATTTCTAGTTAGAGGTATCTAAATGATCTAGGCAAAATTATAAGAAAAACTGTGTTTTTAAGACCGCGGCGGCGGAGGGTGAATTGCCCATACAAACGTAATACCAATATAATTTGTGATTCGAAAATATTTCCACCATATTATGCAATTATTTAGGCTGAACTTGTGTTTATCTAGGTCCCTGGATAATAATGTTTTCAAAATACTTTCACAAAATTAAATGTAAGCGCATCGCGTTTTGCATATTTTTAAGACATAAATGACATGTTTTCTCCTTATTTGTTTCATATTAAAGCCAACGATATCTTATGTATTAATTAATCAGGAACATAGCTTATATTGTCAAGTTACAGAATAATAACATCACGAAGTTAAAAACACAAGTTTTCATTCATCATTTTTGGTATTTACGGAACAAGACTAAATGTACATCATATTGCTATCGCACTTGCACGCGATCATGTGTCATCAGCCAAATAGAGATAGCGATTTACCGGCAAATTTATATTTGCGGGTTGAATAGAAATTGCGAGTGGTGTTCGCCGGCCCCTTAAGTTTTTCAATATCGTCTAAAATGTGTGAGATTTTAATTATTTTCTGAACCCTTAGTCTAAGTATTAATTCGATTAAGTATTCGATGACATTAGCGTCAAAGTAAAATGAACCTTAATCGTATTGCGTTAGAGTATGCATTACATATACTTTAAATTAAAATTGGTTGTACTGAATTTGTGACTTTAAATCGGTACATTTTACTTTGACGCTAATGTCATCGAATGCTTATACAATCAATCGAATTAATTAGAATGAGCGTCTTGTCACCCTGTGTGCTTAGCATGCGCACAACGAGATTATCTCGCGACGAGAGAGAGAGATGTTGTCGTTGCCGGCAAATTTTTCTTACCCTAACATGCACAAAATGCGGTATATTACAAGAAAAAAATAGTCGACTTGTAAAGGTTCGTAGAGAAAAATACCACAGATAAGAAATATTACTTTTATCTCTACTTTTGACGTAACGAGATAAGTAACCATGTTAGCTTCGGTACACAGAGAGAGATAACGGGTAGACATAATTTTACTCGTAGTGCGCATGCTAGCCATACTGGAATCGATTTAATGCAACTATCGAATAGTGATTTTGAATGCATAGTTATATTTTATGCATTATAATAGTACATTGTTCACCGAGGGGAGAAAGTGACCGATTACTATCGAGGGTGTAGTTTGAGGCCCGAGGCGTAGCCGAAGGGCCGCAATACACGCGAGGTAGGAATCGTACTTTCTACCGAGTGATACATAGTGCTTTATACTACACCTGCGAGGAAAATAAGCGATAATTAGTGATTAAACGAACTTACAAAGGTTTAAAATAATAAATAAAATAAATATTTTTTATTTCAGGCAATTTTACAAACCCATATTCAAAATACAGAAACATAAAAAAAAAAAGAAAAAAAAAAAAAAAAAAAAAAAAGGTTTAGATTAATAGTTAATAATAGTTAATAGTCCATAATTAGGTTAGGCTAGCTAGCTTTAATTTCTAATGTATTGTTTTCAAAAAATTAAAAAAAAAAATTAAAAAAAAAAAAATGACGTTCTATCATAACTATATGAGTCGCTTCATTCGAAGCTCCACTATCACAACTAGACTACATTTTGAGGATTATTTCAATATAGATTTCGATATCGACAATCGACATCGATATCGACAATCGACATCGATACCGACAATCGACATCGATACCGACAATCGACATCGATATCGATATCAACTATCAATATCGGATATCGATATCGATAATCGACGTCGATGTCGACAATCGACATTCACCATATTATTTGACTTTTCTATGTCAAATATGGTGAAGCTGCTTCTAATATTATATTTCCTTAAGGTAAGACATCCAAATTCTCAACGTCCATACCATATTTACTTAAAATTAAAAAACAACAGCGCGTTAGAAATGGATTTTCAATCATACAGTTTTCTCCCCGCTTAGCACGTTAGAAATGAAATTTCATACATCTTTTCCTCCCGCTTAATTGGTTTGTAGCAATGACGTACTTTCTACCTCGTTTTGACAAAAGCAAGAGGGTACTTTCCGAGCGGGTGTAGTATAAAATGTATTTTCCCAGAATGGAAAGTTATTAAATAACTTTTTGTGCAATGTAAGAAATAATGAATATTGTAAAGTGTTTATTGTACATCTCGAAGGTGCATTTTAAAACTTTCTGTATACTTATCTCATTTTTGGCATGTGAGTGGATTGGTTCCTTTTTGCATAAGTAGGTCCTATTCATCGAGTCGGAGCCGGTCGGAGTGGGGGGTGTTAGGTTATTTTCGTTACGGAATTTCTGGATTCGGTCTCCACGCTCAAGGCCCGCGATAGAAGCTATGCTATAGCCCCCCACTCCGACCGGCTCCGACTAGATGAATAGGACCTACTTATGCAAAAAGGAACCAATCCACACACATACCAAAAATGACCATCATTTTCCACCATAGTCTGTCGCAAATAATACAAGAATGACCAAATGAATTACTCGTAAATTCTTTATAAAAATCAATATGACTTGTACTGTGGTTACGATAATTTGTATAAACTGGAATAGTACCATCAACAATAAAATCCATAATATTTTCACCAATTCGATCTTCTCTATCAATCTCAATTTCATTTTCATGATTGTTATGGTTATCTTCGGTAGGATCTTCATCATAATTGTCACGCAATAGTTGAATATTGGCATCAACATGGGCTTCATTTTGGGTAGCGTCTTGTATTGTCTCCAATAAATCTGATACTTCATAAAAAGGTGTGAAATGTTGTTCACGAAGATGAAGATGAATCCAGTTTTGTGTATCATTCGCTTTAAAATGACTAAAGATAGTGTCTTCATTCGTTGTAGTTATGTTGTAAAAACAATAATGTACACAAACATTTTGATTGTACATTTTTGAGAATAAGTACATACAATCCAAATCTCCGTACTCATTAGTGCTTGATAGAATGTTAATATATGCTTCTTGCGGATTGTGGCAGGAGTTTAAATAGGGTGAATCGCGTTATTGATTTCTCAAGTCACAAGTCTCAATTTGAAGTTGCAAAACACTTATGAGCGAGTGGAATAAACAATTACCATCGCCAGGAATTCCTGTGTTCCTGTGTAGAATAACTTCGGGAGTAATGCATTCATTACGCTGTTCATAATTAATATGAAGTTGTTGGCTGTAAAATTGATTTTCCTGTAGCGTTACATTTTCTATATTTTCAACAGCCCTACCTTGCACGACATTCTCTTCATTACTGCACAATTTTTTGTCTTTTCCTGTGAAAAAAATGAGGAAATCGTAAAGTTAAATAATATTGAGGCATATACTACAATTTGTTTTTAAATATTATTAAATCAAATTACATATCCACGTAGGATTTTTCTGCTTTACGTTGACGAAATTCCCTTTGACGTTCAGCATTTGTTTTTGGTACTATTTTTTTTTTTCTACATTTTTCTTCAAATCTTTCTGACGCTGATAATATGCTCCTTAGTAACTCGAGAGGTCCGGGATACCGTACGCAATCGAGTTGTGTAGACAATCGTTTGTGGACGGAGCACTATATACACCGAGGAACACATCTCGCCACCGCGATGGTAACTACCGGTAGCGACATCTATTGGTGACTGCACTGAACTATTCTCTTATAGTGAATAATTAAAAAAAAAAATTACCTGCAGTATTGTTTTCAAAATACTTTCATGTTTACTACTGGTCGACATTTTCAAGTCTCTTTTCCACCATAGTCTGTCGCAAATTATACAAGAATGACCAAATGAATTACTCGTAAATTCTTTATAAAAATCAATATGACTTGTACTGTGTTTACGATAATTTGTATAAACTGGAATAGTACCATCAACAATAAAATCCATAATATTTTCACCAATTCGACCTTCTCTATCAATCTCAATTTCATTTTCATGATTGTTATGGTTATCTTCGGTAGGATCTTCATCATAATTGTCACGCAATAGTTGAATATTGGCATCAACATGGGCTTCATTTTGGGTAGCGTCTTGTATTGTCTCCAATAAATCTGATACTTCATAAAAAGGTGTGAAATGTTGTTCACGAAGATGAAGATGAATCCAGTTTTGTGAATCATTCGCTTTAAAATGACTAAAGATAGTGTCTTCATTCGTTGTAGTTATGTTGTAAAAACAATAATGTACACAAACATTTTGATTGTACATTTTTGAGAATAAGTACATACAATCCAAATCTCCGTACTCATTAGTGCTTGATAGAATGTTAATATATGCTTCTTGCGGATTGTGGCAGGAGTTTAAATAGGGTGAATCGCGTTATTGATTTCTCAAGTCACAAGTCTCAATTTGAAGTTGCAAAACACTTATGAGCGAGTGGAATAAACAATTACCATCGCCAGGAATTCCTGTGTTCCTGTGTAGAATAACTTCGGGAGTAATGCATTCATTACGCTGTTCATAATTAATATGAAGTTGTTGGCTGTAAAATTGATTTTCCTGTAGCGTTACATTTTCTATATTTTCAACAGCCCTACCTTGCACGACATTCTCTTCATTACTGCACAATTTTTTGTCTTTTCCTGTGAAAAAAATGAGGAAATCGTAAAGTTAAATAATATTGAGGCATATACTACAATTTGTTTTTAAATATTATTAAATCAAATTACATATCCACGTAGGATTTTTCTGCTTTACGTTGACGAAATTCCCTTTGACGTTCAGCATTTGTTTTTGGTACTATTTTTTTTTTCTACATTTTTCTTCAAATCTTTCTGACGCTGATAATATGCTCCTTAGTAACTCGAGAGGTCCGGGATACCGTACGCAATCGAGTTGTGTAGACAATCGTTTGTGGACGGAGCACTATATACACCGAGGAACACATCTCGCCACCGCGATGGTAACTACCGGTAGCGACATCTATTGGTGACTGCACTGAACTATTCTCTTATAGTGAATAATTAAAAAAAAAAAATTACCTGCAGTATTGTTTTCAAAATACTTTCATGTTTACTACTGGTCGACATTTTCAAGTCTCTTTTCCACCATAGTCTGTCGCAAATAATACAAGAATGACCAAATGAATTACTCGTAAATTCTTTATAAAAATCAATATGACTTGTACTGTGTTTACGATAATTTGTATAAACTGGAATAGTACCATCAACAATAAAATCCATAATATTTTCACCAATTCGATCTTCTCTATCAATCTCAATTTCATTTTCATGATTGTTATGGTTATCTTCGGTAGGATCTTCATCATAATTGTCACGCAATAGTTGAATATTGGCATCAACATGGGCTTCATTTTGGGTAGCGTCTTGTATTGTCTCCAATAAATCTGATACTTCATAAAAAGGTGTGAAATGTTGTTCACGAAGATGAAGATGAATCCAGTTTTGTGTATCATTCGCTTTAAAATGACAAAAGATAGTGTCTTCATTCGTTGTAGATAAGTTGTAAAAACAATAATGTACACAAACATTTTGATTGTACATTTTTGAGAATAAGTACAAACAATCCAAATCTCCGTACTCATTAGTGCTTGATAGAATGTTAATATATGCTTCTTGCGGATTGTGGCAGGAGTTTAAATAGGGTGAATCGCGTTATTGATTTCTCAAGTCACAAGTCTCAATTTGAAGTTGCAAAACACTTATGAGCGAGTGGAATAAACAATTACCATCGCCAGGAATTCCTGTGTTCCTGTGTAGAATAACTTCGGGAGTAATGCATTCATTACGCTGTTCATAATTAATATGAAGTTGTTGGCTGTAAAATTGATTTTCCTGTAGCGTTACATTTTCTATATTTTCAACAGCCCTACCTTGCACGACATTCTCTTCATTACTGCACAATTTTTTGTCTTTTCCTGTGAAAAAAATGAGGAAATCGTAAAGTTAAATAATATTGAGGCATATACTACAATTTGTTTTTAAATATTATTAAATCAAATTACATATCCACGTAGGATTTTTCTGCTTTACGTTGACGAAATTCCCTTTGACGTTCAGCATTTGTTTTTGGTACTATTTTTTTTTTTCTACATTTTTCTTCAAATCTTTCTGACGCTGATAATATGCTCCTTAGTAACTCGAGAGGTCCGGGATACCGTACGCAATCGAGTTGTGTAGACAATCGTTTGTGGACGGAGCACTATATACACCGAGGAACACATCTCGCCACCGCGATGGTAACTACCGGTAGCGACATCTATTGGTGACTGCACTGAACTATTCTCTTATAGTGAATAATTAAAAAAAAAAAATTACCTGCAGTATTGTTTTCAAAATACTTTCATGTTTACTACTGGTCGACATTTTCAAGTCTCTTTTCCACCATAGTCTGTCGCAAATAATACAAGAATGACCAAATGAATTACTCGTAAATTCTTTATAAAAATCAATATGACTTGTACTGTGTTTACGATAATTTGTATAAACTGGAATAGTACCATCAACAATAAAATCCATAATATTTTCACCAATTCGATCTTCTCTATCAATCTCAATTTCATTTTCATGATTGTTATGGTTATCTTCGGTAGGATCTTCATCATAATTGTCACGCAATAGTTGAATATTGGCATCAACATGGGCTTCATTTTGGGTAGCGTCTTGTATTGTCTCCAATAAATCTGATACTTCATAAAAAGGTGTGAAATGTTGTTCACGAAGATGAAGATGAATCCAGTTTTGTGTATCATTCGCTTTAAAATGACAAAAAAATAGTGTCTTCATTCGTTGTAGTTATGTTGTAAAAACAATAATGTACACAAACATTTTGATTGTAAATTTTGAGAATAAGTACAAACAATCCAAATCTCCGTACTCATTAGTGCTTGATAGAATGTTAATATATGCTTCTTGCGGATTGTGGCAGGAGTTTAAATAGGGTGAATCGCGTAATTGATTTCTCAAGTCACAAGTCTCAATTTGAAGTTGCAAAACACTTATGAGCGAGTGGAATAGACAATTACCATCGCCAGGAATTCCTGTGTTCCTGTGTAGAATAACTTCGGGAGTAATGCATTCATTACGCTGTTCATAATTAATATGAAGTTGTTGGCTGTAAAATTGATTTTCCTGTAGCGTTACATTTTCTATATTTTCAACAGCCCTACCTTGCACGACATTCTCTTCATTACTGCACAATTTTTTGTCTTTTCCTGTGAAAAAAATGAGGAAATCGTAAAGTTAAATAATATTGAGGCTATACTACAATTTGTTTTTAAATATTATTAAATCAAATTACATATCCACGTAGGATTTTTCTGCTTTACGTTGACGAAATTCCCTTTGACGTTCAATATTTGTTTTTGGTACTTTTTTTTTTTTTCTACATTTTTCTTCAAATCTTTCTGACGCTGATAATATGCTCCTTAGTAACTCGAGAGGTCCGGGATATCGTACGCAATCGAGTTGTGTAGACAGTCGTTTGTGGACGGAGCACTATATACACCGAGGAACACATCTCGCCACCGCGATGGTAACTACCGGTAGCGACATCTATTGGTGACTGCACTGAACTATTCTCTTATAGTGAATAATTAAAAAAAAAAAATTACCTGCAGTATTGTTTTCAAAATACTTTCATGTTTACTACTGGTCGACATTTTCAAGTCTCTTTTCCACCATAGTCTGTCGCAAATAATACAAGAATGACCAAATGAATTACTCGTAAATTCTTTATAAAAATCAATATGACTTGTACTGTGTTTACGATAATTTGTATAAACTGGAATAGTACCATCAACAATAAAATCCATAATATTTTCACCAATTCGATCTTCTCTATCAATCTCAATTTCATTTTCATGATTGTTATGGTTATCTTCGGTAGGATCTTCATCATAATTGTCACGCAATAGTTGAATATTGGCATCAACATGGGCTTCATTTTTGGGTAGCGTCTTGTATTGTCTCCAATAAATCTGATACTTCATAAAAAGTTGTAAAATGTTGTTCACGAAGATGAAGATGAATCCAGTTTTGTGTATCATTCGCTTTAAAATGACAAAAGATAGTGTCTTCATTCGTTGTAGTTATGTTGTAAAAACAATAATGTACACAAACATTTTGATTGTACATTTTTGAGAATAAGTACATACAATCCAAATCTCCGTACTCATTAGTGCTTGATAGAATGTTAATATATGCTTCTTGCGGATTGTGGCAGGAGTTTAAATAGGGTGAATCGCGTAATTGATTTCTCAAGTCACAAGTCTCAATTTGAAGTTGCAAAACACTTATGAGCGAGTGGAATAGACAATTACCATCGCCAGGAATTCCTGTGTTCCTGTGTAGAATAACTTCGGGAGTAATGCATTCATTACGCTGTTCATAATTAATATGAAGTTGTTGGCTGTAAAATTGATTTTCCTGTAGCGTTAAATTTTCTATATTTTCAACAGCCCTACCTTGCACCACATTCTCTTCATTACTGCACAATTTTTTGTCTTTTCCTGTGAAAAAAATGAGGAAATCGTAAAGTTAAATAATATTGAGGCATGTACTACAATTTGTTTTTAAATATTATTAAATCAAATTAAATATCCACGTAGGATTTCTCTGCTTTACGTTGACGAAATTCCCTTTGACGTTCAGCATTTGTTTTTGGTACTATTTTTTTTTTTCTACATTTTTCTTCAAATCTTTCTGACGCTGATAATATGCTCCTTAGTAACTCGAGAGGTCCGGGATACCGTACGCAATCGAGTTGTGTAGACAATCGTTTGTGGACGGAGCACTATATACACCGAGGAACACATCTCGCCACCGAGATGGTAACTACCGGTAGCGACATCTATTGGTGACTGCACTGAACTATTCTCTTATAGTGAATAATTAAAAAAAAAAAATTACCTGCAGTATTGTTTTCAAAATACTTTCATGTTTACTACTGGTCGACATTTTCAAGTCTCTTTTCCACCATAGTCTGTCGCAAATAATACAAGAATGACCAAATGAATTACTCGTAAATTCTTTATAAAAATCAATATGACTTGTACTGTGTTTACGATAATTTGTATAAACTGGAATAGTACCATCAACAATAAAATCCATAATATTTTCACCAATTCGATCTTCTCTATCAATCTCAATTTCATTTTCATGATTGTTATGGTTATCTTCGGTAGGATCTTCATCATAATTGTCACGCAATAGTTGAATATTGGCATCAACATGGGCTTCATTTTGGGTAGCGTCTTGTATTGTCTCCAATAAATCTGATACTTCATAAAAAGGTGTGAAATGTTGTTCACGAAGATGAAGATGAATCCAGTTTTGTGTATCATTCGCTTTAAAATGACAAAAAATAGTGTCTTCATTCGTTGTAGTTATGTTGTAAAAACAATAATGTACACAAACATTTTGATTGTAAATTTTGAGAATAAGTACAAACAATCCAAATCTCCGTACTCATTAGTGCTTGATAGAATGTTAATATATGCTTCTTGCGGATTGTGGCAGGAGTTTAAATAGGGTGAATCGCGTAATTGATTTCTCAAGTCACAAGTCTCAATTTGAAGTTGCAAAACACTTATGAGCGAGTGGAATAGACAATTACCATCGCCAGGAATTCCTGTGTTCCTGTGTAGAATAACTTCGGGAGTAATGCATTCATTACGCTGTTCATAATTAATATGAAGTTGTTGGCTGTAAAATTGATTTTCCTGTAGCGTTACATTTTCTATATTTTCAACAGCCCTACCTTGCACGACATTCTCTTCATTACTGCACAATTTTTTGTCTTTTCCTGTGAAAAAAATGAGGAAATCGTAAAGTTAAATAATATTGAGGCTATACTACAATTTGTTTTTAAATATTATTAAATCAAATTACATATCCACGTAGGATTTTTCTGCTTTACGTTGACGAAATTCCCTTTGACGTTCAGCATTTGTTTTTGGTACTATTTTTTTTTTCTACATTTTTCTTCAAATCTTTCTGACGCTGATAATATGCTCCTTAGTAACTCGAGAGGTCCGGGATACCGTACGCAATCGAGTTGTGTAGACAATCGTTTGTGGACGGAGCACTATATACACCGAGGAACACATCTCGCCACCGCGATGGTAACTACCGGTAGCGACATCTATTGGTGACTGCACTGAACTATTCTCTTATAGTGAATAATTAAAAAAAAAAAATTACCTGCAGTATTGTTTTCAAAATACTTTCATGTTTACTACTGGTCGACATTTTCAAGTCTCTTTTCCACCATAGTCTGTCGCAAATAATACAAGAATGACCAAATGAATTACTCGTAAATTCTTTATAAAAATCAATATGACTTGTACTGTGTTTACGATAATTTGTATAAACTGGAATAGTACCATCAACAATAAAATCCATAATATTTTCACCAATTCGATCTTCTCTATCAATCTCAATTTCATTTTCATGATTGTTATGGTTATCTTCGGTAGGATCTTCATCATAATTGTCACGCAATAGTTGAATATTGGCATCAACATGGGCTTCATTTTGGGTAGCGTCTTGTATTGTCTCCAATAAATCTGATACTTCATAAAAAGGTGTGAAATGTTGTTCACGAAGATGAAGATGAATCCAGTTTTGTGTATCATTCGCTTTAAAATGACTAAAGATAGTGTCTTCATTCGTTGTAGTTATGTTGTAAAAACAATAATGTACACAAACATTTTGATTGTACATTTTTGAGAATAAGTACATACAATCCAAATCTCCGTACTCATTAGTGCTTGATAGAATGTTAATATATGCTTCTTGCGGATTGTGGCAGGAGTTTAAATAGGGTGAATCGCGTAATTGATTTCTCAAGTCACAAGTCTCAATTTGAAGTTGCAAAACACTTATGAGCGAGTGGAATAGACAATTACCATCGCCAGGAATTCCTGTGTTCCTGTGTAGAATAACTTCGGGAGTAATGCATTCATTACGCTGTTCATAATTAATATGAAGTTGTTGGCTGTAAAATTGATTTTCCTGTAGCGTTACATTTTCTATATTTTCAACAGCCCTACCTTGCACGACATTCTCTTCATTACTGCACAATTTTTTGTCTTTTCCTGTGAAAAAAATGAGGAAATCGTAAAGTTAAATAATATTGAGGCTATACTACAATTTGTTTTTAAATATTATTAAATCAAATTACATATCCACGTAGGATTTTTCTGCTTTACGTTGACGAAATTCCCTTTGACGTTCAGCATTTGTTTTTGGTACTATTTTTTTTTTCTACATTTTTCTTCAAATCTTTCTGACGCTGATAATATGCTCCTTAGTAACTCGAGAGGTCCGGGATACCGTACGCAATCGAGTTGTGTAGACAATCGTTTGTGGACGGAGCACTATATACACCGAGGAACACATCTCGCCACCGCGATGGTAACTACCGGTAGCGACATCTATTGGTGACTGCACTGAACTATTCTCTTATAGTGAATAATTAAAAAAAAAAAATTACCTGCAGTATTGTTTTCAAAATACTTTCATGTTTACTACTGGTCGACATTTTCAAGTCTCTTTTCCACCATAGTCTGTCGCAAATAATACAAGAATGACCAAATGAATTACTCGTAAATTCTTTATAAAAATCAATATGACTTGTACTGTGTTTACGATAATTTGTATAAACTGGAATAGTACCATCAACAATAAAATCCATAATATTTTCACCAATTCGATCTTCTCTATCAATCTCAATTTCATTTTCATGATTGTTATGGTTATCTTCGGTAGGATTTTCATCATAATTGTCACGCAATAGTTGAATATTGGCATCAACATGGGCTTCATTTTGGGTAGCGTCTTGTATTGTCTCCAATAAATCTGATACTTCATAAAAAGGTGTGAAATGTTGTTCACGAAGATGAAGATGAATCCAGTTTTGTGTATCATTCGCTTTAAAATGACTAAAGATAGTGTCTTCATTCGTTGTAGTTATGTTGTAAAAACAATAATGTACACAAACATTTTGATTGTACATTTTTGAGAATAAGTACAAACAATCCAAATCTCCGTACTCATTAGTGCTTGATAGAATGTTAATATATGCTTCTTGCGGATTGTGGCAGGAGTTTAAATAGGGTGAATCGCGTAATTGATTTCTCAAGTCACAAGTCTCAATTTGAAGTTGCAAAACACTTATGAGCGAGTGGAATAGACAATCATCGCCAGGAATTCCTGTGTTCCTGTGTAGAATAACTTCGGGAGTAATGCATTCATTACGCTGTTCATAGTTAATATGAAGTTGTTGGCTGTAAAATTGATTTTCCTGTAGCGTTACATTTTCTATATTTTCAACAGCCCTACCTTGCACGACATTCTCTTCATTACTGCACAATTTTTTGTCTTTTCCTGTGAAAAAAATGAGGAAATCGTAAAGTTAATATAATAATGAGGCATATACTACAATTTGTTTTTAAATATTATTAAATCAAATTACATATCCACGTAGGATTTTTCTGCTTTACGTTGACGAAATTCCCTTTGACGTTCAATATTTGTTTTTGGTACTTTTTTTTTTTTCTACATTTTTCTTCAAATCTTTCTGACGCTGATAATATGCTCCTTAGTAACTCGACAGGTCCGGGATACCGTACGCAATCGAGTTGTGTAGACAGTCGTTTGTGGACGGAGCACTATATACACCGAGGAACACATCTCGCCACCGCGATGGTAACTACCGGTAGCGACATCTATTGGTGACTGCACTGAACTATTCTCTTATAGTGAATAATTAAAAAAAAAAAATTACCTGCAGTATTGTTTTCAAAATACTTTCATGTTTACTACTGGTCGACATTTTCAAGTCTCTTTTCCACCATAGTCTGTCGCAAATAATACAAGAATGACCAAATGAATTACTCGTAAATTCTTTATAAAAATCAATATGACTTGTACTGTGTTTACGATAATTTGTATAAACTGGAATAGTACCATCAACAATAAAATCCATAATATTTTCACCAATTCGATCTTCTCTATCAATCTCAATTTCATTTTCATGATTGTTATGGTTATCTTCGGTAGGATCTTCATCATAATTGTCACGCAATAGTTGAATATTGGCATCAACATGGGCTTCATTTTTGGGTAGCGTCTTGTATTGTCTCCAATAAATCTGATACTTCATAAAAAGGTGTGAAATGTTGTTCACGAAGATGAAGATGAATCCAGTTTTGTGTATCATTCGCTTTAAAATGACTAAAGATAGTGTCTTCATTCGTTGTAGTTATGTTGTAAAAACAATAATGTACACAAACATTTTGATTGTACATTTTTGAGAATAAGTACAAACAATCCAAATCTCCGTACTCATTAGTGCTTGATAGAATGTTAATATATGCTTCTTGCGGATTGTGGCAGGAGTTTAAATAGGGTGAATCGCGTAATTGATTTCTCAAGTCACAAGTCTCAATTTGAAGTTGCAAAACACTTATGAGCGAGTGGAATAGACAATTACCATCGCCAGGAATTCCTGTGTTCCTGTGTAGAATAACTTTGGGAGTAATGCATTCATTACGCTGTTCATAATTAATATGAAGTTGTTGGCTGTAAAATTGATTTTCCTGTAGCGTTACATTTTCTATATTTTCAACAGCCCTACCTTGCACGACATTCTCTTCATTACTGCACAATTTTTTGTCTTTTCCTGTGAAAAAAATGAGGAAATCGTAAAGTTAAATAATATTGAGGCATATACTACAATTTGTTTTTAAATATTATTAAATCAAATTACATATCCACGTAGGATTTTTCTGCTTTACGTTGACGAAATTCCCTTTGACGTTCAGCATTTGTTTTTGGTACTATTTTTTTTTTTTTCTACATTTTTCTTCAAATCTTTCTGACGCTGATAATATGCTCCTTAGTAACTCGAGAGGTCCGGGATACCGTACGCAATCGAGTTGTGTAGACAATCGTTTGTGGACGGAGCACTATATACACCGAGGAACACATCTCGCCACCGCGATGGTAACTACCGGTAGCGACATCTATTGGTGACTGCACTGAACTATTCTCTTATAGTGAATAATTAAAAAAAAAAAATTACCTGCAGTATTGTTTTCAAAATAATTTCATGTTTACTTCTGGTCGACATTTTCAAGTCTCTTTTCCACCATAGTCTGTCGCAAATAATACAAGAATGACCAAATGAATTACTCGTAAATTCTTTATAAAAATCAATATGACTTGTACTGTGTTTACGATAATTTGTATAAACTGGAATAGTACCATCAACAATAAAATCCATAATATTTTCACCAATTCGATCTTCTCTATCAATCTCAATTTCATTTTCATGATTGTTATGGTTATCTTCGGTAGGATCTTCATCATAATTGTCACGCAATAGTTGAATATTGGCATCAACATGGGCTTCATTTTGGGTAGCGTCTTGTATTGTCTCCAATAAATCTGATACTTCATAAAAAGGTGTGAAATGTTGTTCACGAAGATGAAGATGAATCCAGTTTTGTGTATCATCCGCTTTAAAATGACAAAAGATAGTGTCTTCATTCGTTGTAGTTATGTTGTAAAAACAATAATGTACACAAACATTTTGATTGTACATTTTTGAGAATAAGTACAAACAATCCAAATCTCCGTACTCATTAGTGCTTGATAGAATGTTAATATATGCTTCTTGCGGATTGTGGCAGGAGTTTAAATAGGGTGAATCGCGTAATTGATTTCTCAAGTCACAAGTCTCAATTTGAAGTTGCAAAACACTTATGAGCGAGTGGAATAGACAATCATCGCCAGGAATTCCTGTGTTCCTGTGTAGAATAACTTCGGGAGTAATGCATTCATTACGCTGTTCATAGTTAATATGAAGTTGTTGGCTGTAAAATTGATTTTCCTGTAGCGTTACATTTTCTATATTTTCAACAGCCCTACCTTGCACGACATTCTCTTCATTACTGCACAATTTTTTGTCTTTTCCTGTGAAAAAAATGAGGAAATCGTAAAGTTAATATAATATTGAGGCATATACTACAATTTGTTTTTAAATATTATTAAATCAAATTACATATCCACGTAGGATTTTTCTGCTTTACGTTGACGAAATTCCCTTTGACGTTCAGCATTTGTTTTTGGTACTATTTTTTTTTTTTCTACATTTTTCTTCAAATCTTTCTGACGCTGATAATATGCTCCTTAGTAACTCGAGAGGTCCGGGATACCGTACGCAATCGAGTTGTGTAGACAATCGTTTGTGGACGGAGCACTATATACACCGAGGAACACATCTCGCCACCGCGATGGTAACTACCGGTAGCGACATCTATTGGTGACTGCACTGAACTATTCTCTTATAGTGAATAATTAAAAAAAAAAAATTACCTGCAGTATTGTTTTCAAAATACTTTCATGTTTACTACTGGTCGACATTTTCAAGTCTCTTTTCCACCATAGTCTGTCGCAAATAATACAAGAATGACCAAATGAATTACTCGTAAATTCTTTATAAAAATCAATATGACTTGTACTGTGTTTACGATAATTTGTATAAACTGGAATAGTACCATCAACAATAAAATCCATAATATTTTCACCAATTCGATCTTCTCTATCAATCTCAATTTCATTTTCATGATTGTTATGGTTATCTTCGGTAGGATCTTCATCATAATTGTCACGCAATAGTTGAATATTGGCATCAACATGGGCTTCATTTTGGGTAGCGTCTTGTATTGTCTCCAATAAATCTGATACTTCATAAAAAGGTGTGAAATGTTGTTCACGAAGATGAAGATGAATCCAGTTTTGTGTATCATTCGCTTTAAAATGACAAAAAATAGTGTCTTCATTCGTTGTAGTTATGTTGTAAAAACAATAATGTACACAAACATTTTGATTGTAAATTTTGAGAATAAGTACAAACAATCCAAATCTCCGTACTCATTAGTGCTTGATAGAATGTTAATATATGCTTCTTGCGGATTGTGGCAGGAGTTTAAATAGGGTGAATCGCGTAATTGATTTCTCAAGTCACAAGTCTCAATTTGAAGTTGCAAAACACTTATGAGCGAGTGGAATAGACAATTACCATCGCCAGGAATTCCTGTGTTCCTGTGTAGAATAACTTCGGGAGTAATGCATTCATTACGCTGTTCATAATTAATATGAAGTTGTTGGCTGTAAAATTGATTTTCCTGTAGCGTTACATTTTCTATATTTTCAACAGCCCTACCTTGCACGACATTCTCTTCATTACTGCACAATTTTTTGTCTTTTCCTGTGAAAAAAATGAGGAAATCTTAAAGTTAAATAATATTGAGGCTATACTACAATTTGTTTTTAAATATTATTAAATCAAATTACATATCCACGTAGGATTTTTCTGCTTTACGTTGACGAAATTCCCTTTGACGTTCAGCATTTGTTTTTGGTACTATTTTTTTTTTCTACATTTTTCTTCAAATCTTTCTGACGCTGATAATATGCTCCTTAGTAACTCGAGAGGTCCGGGATACCGTACGCAATCGAGTTGTGTAGACAATCGTTTGTGGACGGAGCACTATATACACCGAGGAACACATCTCGCCACCGCGATGGTAACTACCGGTAGCGACATCTATTGGTGACTGCACTGAACTATTCTCTTATAGTGAATAATTAAAAAAAAAAAATTACCTGCAGTATTGTTTTCAAAATACTTTCATGTTTACTACTGGTCGACATTTTCAAGTCTCTTTTCCACCATAGTCTGTCGCAAATAATACAAGAATGACCAAATGAATTACTCGTAAATTCTTTATAAAAATCAATATGACTTGTACTGTGTTTACGATAATTTGTATAAACTGGAATAGTACCATCAACAATAAAATCCATAATATTTTCACCAATTCGATCTTCTCTATCAATCTCAATTTCATTTTCATGATTGTTATGGTTATCTTCGGTAGGATCTTCATCATAATTGTCACGCAATAGTTGAATATTGGCATCAACATGGGCTTCATTTTGGGTAGCGTCTTGTATTGTCTCCAATAAATCTGATACTTCATAAAAAGGTGTGAAATGTTGTTCACGAAGATGAAGATGAATCCAGTTTTGTGTATCATTCGCTTTAAAATGACTAAAGATAGTGTCTTCATTCGTTGTAGTTATGTTGTAAAAACAATAATGTACACAAACATTTTGATTGTACATTTTTGAGAATAAGTACATACAATCCAAATCTCCGTACTCATTAGTGCTTGATAGAATGTTAATATATGCTTCTTGCGGATTGTGGCAGGAGTTTAAATAGGGTGAATCGCGTAATTGATTTCTCAAGTCACAAGTCTCAATTTGAAGTTGCAAAACACTTATGAGCGAGTGGAATAAACAATTACCATCGCCAGGAATTCCTGTGTTCCTGTGTAGAATAACTTTGGGAGTAATGCATTCATTACGCTGTTCATAATTAATATGAAGTTGTTGGCTGTAAAATTGATTTTCCTGTAGCGTTACATTTTCTACATTTTCAACAGCCCTACCTTGCACGACATTCTCTTCATTACTGCACAATTTTTTGTCTTTTCCTGTGAAAAAAATGAGGAAATCGTAAAGTTAATATAATATTGAGGCATATACTACAATTTGTTTTTAAATATTATTAAATCAAATTACATATCCACGTAGGATTTTTCTGCTTTACGTTGACGAAATTCCCTTTGACGTTCAGCATTTGTTTTTGGTACTATTTTTTTTTTCTACATTTTTCTTCAAATCTTTCTGACGCTGATAATATGCTCCTTAGTAACTCGAGAGGTCCGGGATACCGTACGCAATCGAGTTGTGTAGACAATCGTTTGTGGACGGAGCACTATATACACCGAGGAACACATCTCGCCACCGCGATGGTAACTACCGGTAGCGACATCTATTGGTGACTGCACTGAACTATTCTCTTATAGTGAATAATTAAAAAAAAAAAATTACCTGCAGTATTGTTTTCAAAATACTTTCATGTTTACTACTGGTCGACATTTTCAAGTCTCTTTTCCACCATAGTCTGTCGCAAATAATACAAGAATGACCAAATGAATTACTCGTAAATTCTTTATAAAAATCAATATGACTTGTACTGTGTTTACGATAATTTGTATAAACTGGAATAGTACCATCAACAATAAAATCCATAATATTTTCACCAATTCGATCTTCTCTATCAATCTCAATTTCATTTTCATGATTGTTATGGTTATCTTCGGTAGGATCTTCATCATAATTGTCACGCAATAGTTGAATATTGGCATCAACATGGGCTTCATTTTTGGGTAGCGTCTTGTATTGTCTCCAATAAATTTGATACTTCATAAAAAGTTGTAAAATGTTGTTCACGAAGATGAAGATGAATCCAGTTTTGTGTATCATTCGCTTTAAAATGACTAAAGATAGTGTCTTCATTCGTTGTAGTTATGTTGTAAAAACAATAATGTACACAAACATTTTGATTGTACATTTTTGAGAATAAGTACATACAATCCAAATCTCCGTACTCATTAGTGCTTGATAGAATGTTAATATATGCTTCTTGCGGATTGTGGCAGGAGTTTAAATAGGGTGAATCGCGTTATTGATTTCTCAAGTCACAAGTCTCAATTTGAAGTTGCAAAACACTTATGAGCGAGTGGAATAAACAATTACCATCGCCAGGAATTCCTGTGTTCCTGTGTAGAATAACTTCGGGAGTAATGCATTCATTACGCTGTTCATAATTAATATGAAGTTGTTGGCTGTAAAATTGATTTTCCTGTAGCGTTAAATTTTCTATATTTTCAACAGCCCTACCTTGCACGACATTCTCTTCATTACTGCACAATTTTTTGTCTTTTCCTGTGAAAAAAATGAGGAAATCGTAAAGTTAATATAATATTGAGGCATATACTACAATTTGTTTTTAAATATTATTAAATCAAATTACATATCCACGTAGGATTTTTCTGCTTTACGTTGACGAAATTCCCTTTGACGTTCAGCATTTGTTTTTGGTACTATTTTTTTTTTTTCTACATTTTTCTTCAAATCTTTCTGACGCTGATAATATGCTCCTTAGTAACTCGAGAGGTCCGGGATACCGTACGCAATCGAGTTGTGTAGACAATCGTTTGTGGACGGAGCACTATATACACCGAGGAACACATCTCGCCACCGCGATGGTAACTACCGGTAGCGACATCTATTGGTGACTGCACTGAACTATTCTCTTATAGTGAATAATTAAAAAAAAAAAATTACCTGCAGTATTGTTTTCAAAATACTTTCATGTTTACTACTGGTCGACATTTTCAAGTCTCTTTTCCACCATAGTCTGTCGCAAATAATACAAGAATGACCAAATGAATTACTCGTAAATTCTTTATAAAAATCAATATGACTTGTACTGTGTTTACGATAATTTGTATAAACTGGAATAGTACCATCAACAATAAAATCCATAATATTTTCACCAATTCGATCTTCTCTATCAATCTCAATTTCATTTTCATGATTGTTATGGTTATCTTCGGTAGGATCTTCATCATAATTGTCACGCAATAGTTGAATATTGGCATCAACATGGGCTTCATTTTGGGTAGCGTCTTGTATTGTCTCCAATAAATCTGATACTTCATAAAAAGGTGTGAAATGTTGTTCACGAAGATGAAGATGAATCCAGTTTTGTGTATCATTCGCTTTAAAATGACAAAAAATAGTGTCTTCATTCGTTGTAGTTATGTTGTAAAAACAATAATGTACACAAACATTTTGATTGTATATTTTGAGAATAAGTACAAACAATCCAAATCTCCGTACTCATTAGTGCTTGATAGAATGTTAATATATGCTTCTTGCGGATTGTGGCAGGAGTTTAAATAGGGTGAATCGCGTAATTGATTTCTCAAGTCACAAGTCTCAATTTGAAGTTGCAAAACACTTATGAGCGAGTGGAATAGACAATTACCATCGCCAGGAATTCCTGTGTTCCTGTGTAGAATAACTTCGGGAGTAATGCATTCATTACGCTGTTCATAATTAATATGAAGTTGTTGGCTGTAAAATTGATTTTCCTGTAGCGTTACATTTTCTATATTTTCAACAGCCCTACCTTGCACGACATTCTCTTCATTACTGCACAATTTTTTGTCTTTTCCTGTGAAAAAAATGAGGAAATCTTAAAGTTAAATAATATTGAGGCTATACTACAATTTGTTTTTAAATATTATTAAATCAAATTACATATCCACGTAGGATTTTTCTGCTTTACGTTGACGAAATTCCCTTTGACGTTCAGCATTTGTTTTTGGTACTATTTTTTTTTTCTACATTTTTCTTCAAATCTTTCTGACGCTGATAATATGCTCCTTAGTAACTCGAGAGGTCCGGGATACCGTACGCAATCGAGTTGTGTAGACAATCGTTTGTGGACGGAGCACTATATACACCGAGGAACACATCTCGCCACCGCGATGGTAACTACCGGTAGCGACATCTATTGGTGACTGCACTGAACTATTCTCTTATAGTGAATAATTAAAAAAAAAAAATTACCTGCAGTATTGTTTTCAAAATACTTTCATGTTTACTACTGGTCGACATTTTCAAGTCTCTTTTCCACCATAGTCTGTCGCAAATAATACAAGAATGACCAAATGAATTACTCGTAAATTCTTTATAAAAATCAATATGACTTGTACTGTGTTTACGATAATTTGTATAAACTGGAATAGTACCATCAACAATAAAATCCATAATATTTTCACCAATTCGATCTTCTCTATCAATCTCAATTTCATTTTCATGATTGTTATGGTTATCTTCGGTAGGATCTTCATCATAATTGTCACGCAATAGTTGAATATTGGCATCAACATGGGCTTCATTTTGGGTAGCGTCTTGTATTGTCTCCAATAAATCTGATACTTCATAAAAAGGTGTGAAATGTTGTTCACGAAGATGAAGATGAATCCAGTTTTGTGTATCATTCGCTTTAAAATGACTAAAGATAGTGTCTTCATTCGTTGTAGTTATGTTGTAAAAACAATAATGTACACAAACATTTTGATTGTACATTTTTGAGAATAAGTACATACAATCCAAATCTCCGTACTCATTAGTGCTTGATAGAATGTTAATATATGCTTCTTGCGGATTGTGGCAGGAGTTTAAATAGGGTGAATCGCGTAATTGATTTCTCAAGTCACAAGTCTCAATTTGAAGTTGCAAAACACTTATGAGCGAGTGGAATAAACAATTACCATCGCCAGGAATTCCTGTGTTCCTGTGTAGAATAACTTTGGGAGTAATGCATTCATTACGCTGTTCATAATTAATATGAAGTTGTTGGCTGTAAAATTGATTTTCCTGTAGCGTTACATTTTCAACAGCCCTACCTTGCACGACATTCTCTTCATTACTGCACAATTTTTTGTCTTTTCCTGTGAAAAAAATGAGGAAATCGTAAAGTTAAATAATATTGAGGCATATACTACAATTTGTTTTTAAATATTATTAAATCAAATTACATATCCACGTAGGATTTTTCTGCTTTACGTTGACGAAATTCCCTTTGACGTTCAGCATTTGTTTTTGGTACTATTTTTTTTTTCTACATTTTTCTTCAAATCTTTCTGACGCTGATAATATGCTCCTTAGTAACTCGAGAGGTCCGGGATACCGTACGCAATCGAGTTGTGTAGACAATCGTTTGTAGACGGAGCACTATATACACCGAGGAACACATCTCGCCACCGCGATGGTAACTACCGGTAGCGACATCTATTGGTGACTGCACTGAACTATTCTCTTATAGTGAATAATTAAAAAAAAAAAATTACCTGCAGTATTGTTTTCAAAATACTTTCATGTTTACTACTGGTCGACATTTTCAAGTCTCTTTTCCACCATAGTCTGTCGCAAATAATACAAGAATGACCAAATGAATTACTCGTAAATTCTTTATAAAAATCAATATGACTTGTACTGTGTTTACGATAATTTGTATAAACTGGAATAGTACCATCAACAATAAAATCCATAATATTTTCACCAATTCGATCTTCTCTATCAATCTCAATTTCATTTTCATGATTGTTATGGTTATCTTCGGTAGGATCTTCATCATAATTGTCACGCAATAGTTGAATATTGGCATCAACATGGGCTTCATTTTGGGTAGCGTCTTGTATTGTCTCCAATAAATCTGATACTTCATAAAAAGGTGTGAAATGTTGTTCACGAAGATGAAGATGAATCCAGTTTTGTGTATCATTCGCTTTAAAATGACTAAAGATAGTGTCTTCATTCGTTGTAGTTATGTTGTAAAAACAATAATGTACACAAACATTTTGATTGTACATTTTTGAGAATAAGTACAAACAATCCAAATCTCCGTACTCATTAGTGCTTGATAGAATGTTAATATATGCTTCTTGCGGATTGTGGCAGGAGTTTAAATAGGGTGAATCGCGTAATTGATTTCTCAAGTCACAAGTCTCAATTTGAAGTTGCAAAACACTTATGAGCGAGTGGAATAGACAATTACCATCGCCAGGAATTCCTGTGTTCCTGTGTAGAATAACTTCGGGAGTAATGCATTCATTACGCTGTTCATAGTTAATATGAAGTTGTTGGCTGTAAAATTGATTTTCCTGTAGCGTTACATTTTCTATATTTTCAACAGCCCTACCTTGCACGACATTCTCTTCATTACTGCACAATTTTTTGTCTTTTCCTGTGAAAAAAATGAGGAAATCGTAAAGTTAATATAATAATGAGGCATATACTACAATTTGTTTTTAAATATTATTAAATCAAATTACATATCCACGTAGGATTTTTCTGCTTTACGTTGACGAAATTCCCTTTGACGTTCAATATTTGTTTTTGGTACTTTTTTTTTTTTCTACATTTTTCTTCAAATCTTTCTGACGCTGATAATATGCTCCTTAGTAACTCGACAGGTCCGGGATACCGTACGCAATCGAGTTGTGTAGACAGTCGTTTGTGGACGGAGCACTATATACACCGAGGAACACATCTCGCCACCGCGATGGTAACTACCGGTAGCGACATCTATTGGTGACTGCACTGAACTATTCTCTTATAGTGAATAATTAAAAAAAAAAATTACCTGCAGTATTGTTTTCAAAATACTTTCATGTTTACTACTGGTCGACATTTTCAAGTCTCTTTTCCACCATAGTCTGTCGCAAATAATACAAGAATGACCAAATGAATTACTCGTAAATTCTTTATAAAAATCAATATGACTTGTACTGTGTTTACGATAATTTGTATAAACTGGAATAGTACCATCAACAATAAAATCCATAATATTTTCACCAATTCGATCTTCTCTATCAATCTCAATTTCATTTTCATGATTGTTATGGTTATCTTCGGTAGGATCTTCATCATAATTGTCACGCAATAGTTGAATATTGGCATCAACATGGGCTTCATTTTGGGTAGCGTCTTGTATTGTCTCCAATAAATCTGATACTTCATAAAAAGGTGTGAAATGTTGTTCACGAAGATGAAGATGAATCCAGTTTTGTGTATCATTCGCTTTAAAATGACAAAAAATAGTGTCTTCATTCGTTGTAGTTATGTTGTAAAAACAATAATGTACACAAACATTTTGATTGTAAATTTTGAGAATAAGTACAAACAATCCAAATCTCCGTACTCATTAGTGCTTGATAGAATGTTAATATATGCTTCTTGCGGATTGTGGCAGGAGTTTAAATAGGGTGAATCGCGTAATTGATTTCTCAAGTCACAAGTCTCAATTTGAAGTTGCAAAACACTTATGAGCGAGTGGAATAGACAATTACCATCGCCAGGAATTCCTGTGTTCCTGTGTAGAATAACTTCGGGAGTAATGCATTCATTACGCTGTTCATAATTAATATGAAGTTGTTGGCTGTAAAATTGATTTTCCTGTAGCGTTACATTTTCTATATTTTCAACAGCCCTACCTTGCACGACATTCTCTTCATTACTGCACAATTTTTTGTCTTTTCCTGTGAAAAAAATGAGGAAATCTTAAAGTTAAATAATATTGAGGCTATACTACAATTTGTTTTTAAATATTATTAAATCAAATTACATATCCACGTAGGATTTTTCTGCTTTACGTTGACGAAATTCCCTTTGACGTTCAGCATTTGTTTTTGGTACTATTTTTTTTTTCTACATTTTTCTTCAAATCTTTCTGACGCTGATAATATGCTCCTTAGTAACTCGAGAGGTCCGGGATACCGTACGCAATCGAGTTGTGTAGACAATCGTTTGTGGACGGAGCACTATATACACCGAGGAACACATCTCGCCACCGCGATGGTAACTACCGGTAGCGACATCTATTGGTGACTGCACTGAACTATTCTCTTATAGTGAATAATTAAAAAAAAAAAATTACCTGCAGTATTGTTTTCAAAATACTTTCATGTTTACTACTGGTCGACATTTTCAAGTCTCTTTTCCACCATAGTCTGTCGCAAATAATACAAGAATGACCAAATGAATTACTCGTAAATTCTTTATAAAAATCAATATGACTTGTACTGTGTTTACGATAATTTGTATAAACTGGAATAGTACCATCAACAATAAAATCCATAATATTTTCACCAATTCGATCTTCTCTATCAATCTCAATTTCATTTTCATGATTGTTATGGTTATCTTCGGTAGGATCTTCATCATAATTGTCACGCAATAGTTGAATATTGGCATCAACATGGGCTTCATTTTGGGTAGCGTCTTGTATTGTCTCCAATAAATCTGATACTTCATAAAAAGGTGTGAAATGTTGTTCACGAAGATGAAGATGAATCCAGTTTTGTGTATCATTCGCTTTAAAATGACAAAAAATAGTGTCTTCATTCGTTGTAGTTATGTTGTAAAAACAATAATGTACACAAACATTTTGATTGTAAATTTTGAGAATAAGTACAAACAATCCAAATCTCCGTACTCATTAGTGCTTGATAGAATGTTAATATATGCTTCTTGCGGATTGTGGCAGGAGTTTAAATAGGGTGAATCGCGTAATTGATTTCTCAAGTCACAAGTCTCAATTTGAAGTTGCAAAACACTTATGAGCGAGTGGAATAGACAATTACCATCGCCAGGAATTCCTGTGTTCCTGTGTAGAATAACTTCGGGAGTAATGCATTCATTACGCTGTTCATAATTAATATGAAGTTGTTGGCTGTAAAATTGATTTTCCTGTAGCGTTACATTTTCTATATTTTCAACAGCCCTACCTTGCACGACATTCTCTTCATTACTGCACAATTTTTTGTCTTTTCCTGTGAAAAAAATGAGGAAATCTTAAAGTTAAATAATATTGAGGCTATACTACAATTTGTTTTTAAATATTATTAAATCAAATTACATATCCACGTAGGATTTTTCTGCTTTACGTTGACGAAATTCCCTTTGACGTTCAGCATTTGTTTTTGGTACTATTTTTTTTTTTCTACATTTTTCTTCAAATCTTTCTGACGCTGATAATATGCTCCTTAGTAACTCGAGAGGTCCGGGATACCGTACGCAATCGAGTTGTGTAGACAATCGTTTGTGGACGGAGCACTATATACACCGAGGAACACATCTCGCCACCGCGATGGTAACTACCGGTAGCGACATCTATTGGTGACTGCACTGAACTATTCTCTTATAGTGAATAATTAAAAAAAAAAAATTACCTGCAGTATTGTTTTCAAAATACTTTCATGTTTACTACTGGTCGACATTTTCAAGTCTCTTTTCCACCATAGTCTGTCGCAAATAATACAAGAATGACCAAATGAATTACTCGTAAATTCTTTATAAAAATCAATATGACTTGTACTATGTTTACGATAATTTGTATAAACTGGAATAGTACCATCAACAATAAAATCCATAATATTTTCACCAATTCGATCTTCTCTATCAATCTCAATTTCATTTTCATGATTGTTATGGTTATCTTCGGTAGGATCTTCATCATAATTGTCACGCAATAGTTGAATATTGGCATCAACATGGGCTTCATTTTGGGTAGCGTCTTGTATTGTCTCCAATAAATCTGATACTTCATAAAAAGGTGTGAAATGTTGTTCACGAAGATGAAGATGAATCCAGTTTTGTGTATCATTCGCTTTAAAATGACTAAAGATAGTGTCTTCATTCGTTGTAGTTATGTTGTAAAAACAATAATGTACACAAACATTTTGATTGTACATTTTTGAGAATAAGTACATACAATCCAAATCTCCGTACTCATTAGTGCTTGATAGAATGTTAATATATGCTTCTTGCGGATTGTGGCAGGAGTTTAAATAGGGTGAATCGCGTAATTGATTTCTCAAGTCACAAGTCTCAATTTGAAGTTGCAAAACACTTATGAGCGAGTGGAATAAACAATTACCATCGCCAGGAATTCCTGTGTTCCTGTGTAGAATAACTTTGGGAGTAATGCATTCATTACGCTGTTCATAATTAATATGAAGTTGTTGGCTGTAAAATTGATTTTCCTGTAGCGTTACATTTTCTACATTTTCAACAGCCCTACCTTGCACGACATTCTCTTCATTACTGCACAATTTTTTGTCTTTTCCTGTGAAAAAAATGAGGAAATCGTAAAGTTAAATAATATTGAGGCATATACTACAATTTGTTTTTAAATATTATTAAATCAAATTACATATCCACGTAGGATTTTTCTGCTTTACGTTGACGAAATTCCCTTTGACGTTCAGCATTTGTTTTTGGTACTATTTTTTTTTTCTACATTTTTCTTCAAATCTTTCTGACGCTGATAATATGCTCCTTAGTAACTCGAGAGGTCCGGGATACCGTACGCAATCGAGTTGTGTAGACAATCGTTTGTGGACGGAGCACTATATACACCGAGGAACACATCTCGCCACCGCGATGGTAACTACCGGTAGCGACATCTATTGGTGACTGCACTGAACTATTCTCTTATAGTGAATAATTAAAAAAAAAAAATTACCTGCAGTATTGTTTTCAAAATACTTTCATGTTTACTACTGGTCGACATTTTCAAGTCTCTTTTCCACCATAGTCTGTCGCAAATAATACAAGAATGACCAATTGAATTACTCGTAAATTCTTTATAAAAATCAATATGACTTGTACTGTGTTTACGATAATTTGTATAAACTGGAATAGTACCATCAACAATAAAATCCATAATATTTTCACCAATTCGATCTTCTCTATCAATCTCAATTTCATTTTCATGATTGTTATGGTTATCTTCGGTAGGATCTTCATCATAATTGTCACGCAATAGTTGAATATTGGCATCAACATGGGCTTCATTTTTGGGTAGCGTCTTGTATTGTCTCCAATAAATCTGATACTTCATAAAAAGTTGTAAAATGTTGTTCACGAAGATGAAGATGAATCCAGTTTTGTGTATCATTCGCTTTAAAATGACTAAAGATAGTGTCTTCATTCGTTGTAGTTATGTTGTAAAAACAATAATGTACACAAACATTTTGATTGTACATTTTTGAGAATAAGTACATACAATCCAAATCTCCGTACTCATTAGTGCTTGATAGAATGTTAATATATGCTTCTTGCGGATTGTGGCAGGAGTTTAAATAGGGTGAATCGCGTTATTGATTTCTCAAGTCACAAGTCTCAATTTGAAGTTGCAAAACACTTATGAGCGAGTGGAATAAACAATTACCATCGCCAGGAATTCCTGTGTTCCTGTGTAGAATAACTTCGGGAGTAATGCATTCATTACGCTGTTCATAGTTAATATGAAGTTGTTGGCTGTAAAATTGATTTTCCTGTAGCGTTACATTTTCTATATTTTCAACAGCCCTACCTTGCACGACATTCTCTTCATTACTGCACAATTTTTTGTCTTTTCCTGTGAAAAAAATGAGGAAATCGTAAAGTTAATATAATAATGAGGCATATACTACAATTTGTTTTTAAATATTATTAAATCAAATTACATATCCACGTAGGATTTTTCTGCTTTACGTTGACGAAATTCCCTTTGACGTTCAATATTTGTTTTTGGTACTTTTTTTTTTTTCTACATTTTTCTTCAAATCTTTCTGACGCTGATAATATGCTCCTTAGTAACTCGACAGGTCCGGGATACCGTACGCAATCG
Source organism: Erebia ligea (assembly GCA_917051295.2). Taxonomy (NCBI): domain Eukaryota; kingdom Metazoa; phylum Arthropoda; class Insecta; order Lepidoptera; family Nymphalidae; genus Erebia; species Erebia ligea. The sequence goes on from OU785228.1 coordinate 18,459,104, forward strand.
AGTTGTGTAGACAGTCGTTTGTGGACGGAGCACTATATACACCGAGGAACACATCTCGCCACCGCGATGGTAACTACCGGTAGCGACATCTATTGGTGACTGCACTGAACTATTCTCTTATAGTGAATAATTAAAAAAAAAAAATTACCTGCAGTATTGTTTTCAAAATACTTTCATGTTTACTACTGGTCGACATTTTCAAGTCTCTTTTCCACCATAGTCTGTCGCAAATAATACAAGAATGACCAAATGAATTACTCGTAAATTCTTTATAAAAATCAATATGACTTGTACTGTGTTTACGATAATTTGTATAAACTGGAATAGTACCATCAACAATAAAATCCATAATATTTTCACCAATTCGATCTTCTCTATCAATCTCAATTTCATTTTCATGATTGTTATGGTTATCTTCGGTAGGATCTTCATCATAATTGTCACGCAATAGTTGAATATTGGCATCAACATGGGCTTCATTTTTGGGTAGCGTCTTGTATTGTCTCCAATAAATCTGATACTTCATAAAAAGGTGTGAAATGTTGTTCACGAAGATGAAGATGAATCCAGTTTTGTGTATCATTCGCTTTAAAATGACTAAAGATAGTGTCTTCATTCGTTGTAGTTATGTTGTAAAAACAATAATGTACACAAACATTTTGATTGTACATTTTTGAGAATAAGTACAAACAATCCAAATCTCCGTACTCATTAGTGCTTGATAGAATGTTAATATATGCTTCTTGCGGATTGTGGCAGGAGTTTAAATAGGGTGAATCGCGTAATTGATTTCTCAAGTCACAAGTCTCAATTTGAAGTTGCAAAACACTTATGAGCGAGTGGAATAGACAATTACCATCGCCAGGAATTCCTGTGTTCCTGTGTAGAATAACTTTGGGAGTAATGCATTCATTACGCTGTTCATAATTAATATGAAGTTGTTGGCTGTAAAATTGATTTTCCTGTAGCGTTACATTTTCTATATTTTCAACAGCCCTACCTTGCACGACATTCTCTTCATTACTGCACAATTTTTTGTCTTTTCCTGTGAAAAAAATGAGGAAATCGTAAAGTTAAATAATATTGAGGCATATACTACAATTTGTTTTTAAATATTATTAAATCAAATTACATATCCACGTAGGATTTTTCTGCTTTACGTTGACGAAATTCCCTTTGACGTTCAGCATTTGTTTTTGGTACTATTTTTTTTTTTTCTACATTTTTCTTCAAATCTTTCTGACGCTGATAATATGGTCCTTAGTAACTCGAGAGGTCCGGGATACCGTACGCAATCGAGTTGTGTAGACAATCGTTTGTGGACGGAGCACTCTATACACCGAGGAACACATCTCGCCACCGCGATGGTAACTACCGGTAGCGACATCTATTGGTGACTGCACTGAACTATTCTCTTATAGTGAATAATTAAAAAAAAAAAATTACCTGCAGTATTGTTTTCAAAATAATTTCATGTTTACTTCTGGTCGACATTTTCAAGTCTCTTTTCCACCATAGTCTGTCGCAAATAATACAAGAATGACCAAATGAATTACTCGTAAATTCTTTATAAAAATCAATATGACTTGTACTGTGTTTACGATAATTTGTATAAACTGGAATAGTACCATCAACAATAAAATCCATAATATTTTCACCAATTCGATCTTCTCTATCAATCTCAATTTCATTTTCATGATTGTTATGGTTATCTTCGGTAGGATCTTCATCATAATTGTCACGCAATAGTTGAATATTGGCATCAACATGGGCTTCATTTTGGGTAGCGTCTTGTATTGTCTCCAATAAATCTGATACTTCATAAAAAGGTGTGAAATGTTGTTCACGAAGATGAAGATGAATCCAGTTTTGTGTATCATCCGCTTTAAAATGACAAAAGATAGTGTCTTCATTCGTTGTAGTTATGTTGTAAAAACAATAATGTACACAAACATTTTGATTGTACATTTTTGAGAATAAGTACAAACAATCCAAATCTCCGTACTCATTAGTGCTTGATAGAATGTTAATATATGCTTCTTGCGGATTGTGGCAGGAGTTTAAATAGGGTGAATCGCGTAATTGATTTCTCAAGTCACAAGTCTCAATTTGAAGTTGCAAAACACTTATGAGCGAGTGGAATAGACAATCATCGCCAGGAATTCCTGTGTTCCTGTGTAGAATAACTTCGGGAGTAATGCATTCATTACGCTGTTCATAGTTAATATGAAGTTGTTGGCTGTAAAATTGATTTTCCTGTAGCGTTACATTTTCTATATTTTCAACAGCCCTACCTTGCACGACATTCTCTTCATTACTGCACAATTTTTTGTCTTTTCCTGTGAAAAAAATGAGGAAATCGTAAAGTTAATATAATATTGAGGCATATACTACAATTTGTTTTTAAATATTATTAAATCAAATTACATATCCACGTAGGATTTTTCTGCTTTACGTTGACGAAATTCCCTTTGACGTTCAGCATTTGTTTTTGGTACTATTTTTTTTTTTCTACATTTTTCTTCAAATCTTTCTGACGCTGATAATATGCTCCTTAGTAACTCGAGAGGTCCGGGATACCGTACGCAATCGAGTTGTGTAGACAATCGTTTGTGGACGGAGCACTATATACACCGAGGAACACATCTCGCCACCGCGATGGTAACTACCGGTAGCGACATCTATTGGTGACTGCACTGAACTATTCTCTTATAGTGAATAATTAAAAAAAAAAATTACCTGCAGTATTGTTTTCAAAATAATTTCACGTTTACTTCTGGTCGACATTTTCAAGTCTCTTTTCCACCATAGTCTGTCGCAAATAATACAAGAATGACCAAATGAATTACTCGTAAATTCTTTATAAAAATCAATATGACTTGTACTGTGTTTACGATAATTTGTATAAACTGGAATAGTACCATCAACAATAAAATCCATAATATTTTCACCAATTCGATCTTCTCTATCAATCTCAATTTCATTTTCATGATTGTTATGGTTATCTTCGGTAGGATCTTCATCATAATTGTCACGCAATAGTTGAATATTGGCATCAACATGGGCTTCATTTTGGGTAGCGTCTTGTATTGTCTCCAATAAATCTGATACTTCATAAAAAGGTGTGAAATGTTGTTCACGAAGATGAAGATGAATCCAGTTTTGTGTATCATCCGCTTTAAAATGACAAAAGATAGTGTCTTTATTCGTTGTAGTTATGTTGTAAAAACAATAATGTACACAAACATTTTGATTGTACATTTTTGAGAATAAGTACAAACAATCCAAATCTCCGTACTCATTAGTGCTTGATAGAATGTTAATATATGCTTCTTGCGGATTGTGGCAGGAGTTTAAATAGGGTGAATCGCGTAATTGATTTCTCAAGTCACAAGTCTCAATTTGAAGTTGCAAAACACTTATGAGCGAGTGGAATAGACAATCATCGCCAGGAATTCCTGTGTTCCTGTGTAGAATAACTTTGGGAGTAATGCATTCATTACGCTGTTCATAATTAATATGAAGTTGTTGGCTGTAAAATTGATTTTCCTGTAGCGTTACATTTTCTACATTTTCAACAGCCCTACCTTGCACGACATTCTCTTCATTACTGCACAATTTTTTGTCTTTTCCTGTGAAAAAAATGAGGAAATCGTAAAGTTAAATAATATCGAGGCATATACTACAATTTGTTTTTAAATATTATTAAATCAAATTACATATCCACGTAGGATTTTTCTGCTTTACGTTGACGAAATTCCCTTTGACGTTCAGCATTTGTTTTTGGTACTATTTTTTTTTTCTACATTTTTCTTCAAATCTTTCTGACGCTGATAATATGCTCCTTAGTAACTCGAGAGGTCCGGGATACCGTACGCAATCGAGTTGTGTAGACAATCGTTTGTGGACGGAGTACTATATACACCGAGGAACACATCTCGCCACCGCGATGGTAACTACCGGTAGCGACATCTATTGGTGACTGCACTGAACTATTCTCTTATAGTGAATAATTAAAAAAAAAAAATTACCTGCAGTATTGTTTTCAAAATACTTTCATGTTTACTACTGGTCGACATTTTCAAGTCTCTTTTCCACCATAGTCTGTAGCAAATAATACAAGAATGACCAAATGAATTGCTCGTAAATTCTTTATAAAAATCAATATGACTTGTACTGTGTTTACGATAATTTGTATGAACTGGAATAGTACCATCAACAATAAAATCCATAATATTTTCACCAATTCGATCTTCTCTATCAATCTCAATTTCATTTTCATGATTGTTATGGTTATCTTCGGTAGGATCTTCATCATAATTGTCACGCAATAGTTGAATATTGGCATCAACATGGGCTTCATTTTGGGTAGCGTCTTGTATTGTCTCCAATAAATCTGATACTTCATAAAAAGGTGTGAAATGTTGTTCACGAAGATGAAGATGAATCCAGTTTTGTGTATCATTCGCTTTAAAATGACTAAAGATAGTGTCTTCATTCGTTGTAGTTATGTTGTAAAAACAATAATGTACACAAACATTTTGATTGTACATTTTTGAGAATAAGTACATACAATCCAAATCTCCGTACTCATTAGTGCTTGATAGAATGTTAATATATGCTTCTTGCGGATTGTGGCAGGAGTTTAAATAGGGTGAATCGCGTAATTGATTTCTCAAGTCACAAGTCTCAATTTGAAGTTGCAAAACACTTATGAGCGAGTGGAATAAACAATTACCATCGCCAGGAATTCCTGTGTTCCTGTGTAGAATAACTTTGGGAGTAATGCATTCATTACGCTGTTCATAATTAATATGAAGTTGTTGGCTGTAAAATTGATTTTCCTGTAGCGTTACATTTTCTACATTTTCAACAGCCCTACCTTGCACGACATTCTCTTCATTACTGCACAATTTTTTGTCTTTTCCTGTGAAAAAAATGAGGAAATCGTAAAGTTAAATAATATTGAGGCATATACTACAATTTGTTTTTAAATATTATTAAATCAAATTACATATCCACGTAGGATTTTTCTGCTTTACGTTGACGAAATTCCCTTTGACGTTCAGCATTTGTTTTTGGTACTATTTTTTTTTTTCTACATTTTTCTTCAAATCGTTCTGACGCTGATAATATGCTCCTTAGTAACTCGAGAGGTCCGGGATACCGTACGCAATCGAGTTGTGTAGACAATCGTTTGTAGACGGAGCACTATATACACCGAGGAACACATCTCGCCACCGCGATGGTAACTACCGGTAGCGACATCTATTGGTGACTGCACTGAACTATTCTCTTATAGTGAATAATTAAAAAAAAAAATTACCTGCAGTATTGTTTTCAAAATACTTTCATGTTTACTACTGGTCGACATTTTCAAGTCTCTTTTCCACCATAGTCTGTCGCAAATAATACAAGAATGACCAAATGAATTACTCGTAAATTCTTTATAAAAATCAATATGACTTGTACTGTGTTTACGATAATTTGTATAAACTGGAATAGTACCATCAACAATAAAATCCATAATATTTTCACCAATTCGATCTTCTCTATCAATCTCAATTTCATTTTCATGATTGTTATGGTTATCTTCGGTAGGATCTTCATCATAATTGTCACGCAATAGTTGAATATTGGCATCAACATGGGCTTCATTTTGGGTAGCGTCTTGTATTGTCTCCAATAAATCTGATACTTCATAAAAAGGTGTGAAATGTTGTTCACGAAGATGAAGATGAATCCAGTTTTGTGTATCATTCGCTTTAAAATGACTAAAGATAGTGTCTTCATTCGTTGTAGTTATGTTGTAAAAACAATAATGTACACAAACATTTTGATTGTACATTTTTGAGAATAAGTACAAACAATCCAAATCTCCGTACTCATTAGTGCTTGATAGAATGTTAATATATGCTTCTTGCGGATTGTGGCAGGAGTTTAAATAGGGTGAATCGCGTAATTGATTTCTCAAGTCACAAGTCTCAATTTGAAGTTGCAAAACACTTATGAGCGAGTGGAATAGACAATTACCATCGCCAGGAATTCCTGTGTTCCTGTGTAGAATAACTTCGGGAGTAATGCATTCATTACGCTGTTCATAGTTAATATGAAGTTGTTGGCTGTAAAATTGATTTTCCTGTAGCGTTACATCCATACTAATATTATAAATGCGAAAGTGTGTCTGTCTGTCTGTCTGTCTGTCTGTCTGTCTGCTACGCTTTCCCGGCCTATCTTTTCAACCGATTTTGCTGAAATTTGGTATAGAGGTAGGTTATATCCCGGGGAAGGACATAGGCTACTTTTTATCCCGGAAAATTAAAGAGTTCCCGCGGGAATCAAAAAACCATAATCCACGCGGACGAAGTCGCGGGAATCATCTAGTTTTCTATATTTTCAACAGCCCTACCTTGCACGACATTCTCTTCATTACTGCATAATTTTTTGTCTTTTCCTGTGAAAAAAATGAGGAAATCGTAAAGTTAAATAATATTGAGGCATATACTACAATTTGTTTTTAAATATTATTAAATCAAATTACATATCCACGTAGGATTTTTCTGCTTTACGTTGACGAAATTCCCTTTGACGTTCAGCATTTGTTTTTGGTACTATTTTTTTTTTTCTACATTTTTCTTCAAATCTTTCTGACGCTGATAATATGCTCCTTAGTAACTCGAGAGGTCCGGGATACCGTATGCAATCGAGTTGTGTAGACAATCGTTTGTGGACGGAGCACTATATACACCGAGGAACACATCTCGCCACCGCGATGGTAACTACCGGTAGCGACATCTATTGGTGACTGCACTGAACTATTCTCTTATAGTGAATAATTAAAAAAAAAAAATTACCTGCAGTATTGTTTTCAAAATAATTTCATGTTTACTTCTGGTCGACATTTTCAAGTCTCTTTTCCACCATAGTCTGTCGCAAATAATACAAGAATGACCAAATGAATTACTCGTAAATTCTTTATAAAAATCAATATGACTTGTACTGTGTTTACGATAATTTGTATAAACTGGAATAGTACCATCAACAATAAAATCCATAATATTTTCACCAATTCGATCTTCTCTATCAATCTCAATTTCATTTTCATGATTGTTATGGTTATCTTCGGTAGGATCTTCATCATAATTGTCACGCAATAGTTGAATATTGGCATCAACATGGGCTTCATTTTGGGTAGCGTCTTGTATTGTCTCCAATAAATCTGATACTTCATAAAAAGGTGTGAAATGTTGTTCACGAAGATGAAGATGAATCCAGTTTTGTGTATCATTCGCTTTAAAATGACAAAAGATAGTGTCTTCATTCGTTGTAGTTATGTTGTAAAAACAATAATGTACACAAACATTTTGATTGTACATTTTTGAGAATAAGTACAAACAATCCAAATCTCCGTACTCATTAGTGCTTGATAGAATGTTAATATATGCTTCTTGCGGATTGTGGCAGGAGTTTAAATAGGGTGAATCGCGTAATTGATTTCTCAAGTCACAAGTCTCAATTTGAAGTTGCAAAACACTTATGAGCGAGTGGAATAGACAATTACCATCGCCAGGAATTCCTGTGTTCCTGTGTAGAATAACTTCGGGAGTAATGCATTCATTACGCTGTTCATAGTTAATATGAAGTTGTTGGCTGTAAAATTGATTTTCCTGTAGCGTTACATCCATACTAATATTATAAATGCGAAAGTGTGTCTGTCTGTCTGTCTGTCTGTCTGTCTGTCTGTCTGTCTGTCTGTCTGCTACGCTTTCCCGGCCTATCTTTTCAACCGATTTTGCTGAAATTTGGTATAGAGGTAGGTTATATCCCGGGGAAGGACATAGGCTACTTTTTATCCCGGAAAATTAAAGAGTTCCCGCGGGAATCAAAAAACCATAATCCACGCGGACGAAGTCGCGGGAATCATCTAGTTTTCTATATTTTCAACAGCCCTACCTTGCACGACATTCTCTTCATTACTGCATAATTTTTTGTCTTTTCCTGTGAAAAAAATGAGGAAATCGTAAAGTTAAATAATATTGAGGCATATACTACAATTTGTTTTTAAATATTATTAAATCAAATTACATATCCACGTAGGATTTTTCTGCTTTACGTTGACGAAATTCCCTTTGACGTTCAGCATTTGTTTTTGGTACTATTTTTTTTTTTCTACATTTTTCTTCAAATCTTTCTGACGCTGATAATATGCTCCTTAGTAACTCGAGAGGTCCGGGATACCGTATGCAATCGAGTTGTGTAGACAATCGTTTGTGGACGGAGCACTATATACACCGAGGAACACATCTCGCCACCGCGATGGTAACTACCGGTAGCGACATCTATTGGTGACTGCACTGAACTATTCTCTTATAGTGAATAATTAAAAAAAAAAAATTACCTGCAGTATTGTTTTCAAAATACTTTCATGTTTACTACTGGTCGACATTTTCAAGTCTCTTTTCCACCATAGTCTGTCGCAAATAATACAAGAATGACCAAATGAATTACTCGTAAATTCTTTATAAAAATCAATATGACTTGTACTGTGTTTACGATAATTTGTATAAACTGGAATAGTACCATCAACAATAAAATCCATAATATTTTCACCAATTCGATCTTCTCTATCAATCTCAATTTCATTTTCATGATTGTTATGGTTATCTTCGGTAGGATGTTCATCATAATTGTCACGCAATAGTTGAATATTGGCATCAACATGGGCTTCATTTTGGGTAGCGTCTTGTATTGTCTCCAATAAATCTGATACTTCATAAAAAGGTGTGAAATGTTGTTCACGAAGATGAAGATGAATCCAGTTTTGTGTATCATTCGCTTTAAAATGACAAAAGATAGTGTCTTCATTCGTTGTAGTTATGTTGTAAAAACAATAATGTACACAAACATTTTGATTGTACATTTTTGAGAATAAGTACAAACAATCCAAATCTCCGTACTCATGAGTGCTTGATAGAATGTTAATATAATATGCTTCTTGCGGATTGTGGCAGGAGTTTAAATAGGGTGAATCGCGTAATTGATTTCTCAAGTCACAAGTCTCAATTTGAAGTTGCAAAACACTTATGAGCGAGTGGAATAGACAATTACCATCGCCAGGAATTCCTGTGTTCCTGTGTAGAATAACTTCGGGAGTAATGCATTCATTACGCTGTTCATAATTAATATGAAGTTGTTGGCTATAAAATTGATTTTCCTGTAGCGTTACATTTTCTATATTTTCAACAGCCCTACCTTGCACGACATTCTCTTCATTACTGCACAATTTTTTGTCTTTTCCTGTGAAAAAAATGAGGAAATCGTAAAGTTAAATAATATTGAGGCATATACTACAATTTGTTTTTAAATATTATTAAATCAAATTACATATCCACGTAGGATTTTTCTGCTTTACGTTGACGAAATTCCCTTTGACGTTCAGCATTTGTTTTTGGTACTATTTTTTTTTTTCTACATTTTTCTTCAAATCTTTCTGACGCTGATAATATGCTCCTTAGTAACTCGAGAGGTCCGGGATACCGTACGCAATCGAGTTGTGTAGACAATCGTTTGTGGACGGAGCACTATATACACCGAGGAACACATCTCGCCACCGCGATGGTAACTACCGGTAGCGACATCTATTGGTGACTGCACTGAACTATTCTCTTATAGTGAATAATTAAAAAAAAAAATTACCTGCAGTATTGTTTTCAAAATACTTTCATGTTTACTACTGGTCGACATTTTCAAGTCTCTTTTCCACCATAGTCTGTCGCAAATAATACAAGAATGACCAAATGAATTACTCGTAAATTCTTTATAAAAATCAATATGACTTGTACTGTGTTTACGATAATTTGTATAAACTGGAATAGATCAACAATAAAAAATCAACAATAAAACCAACATCAACAATAAAATCCATAATATTTTCACCAATTCGATCTTCTCTATCAATCTCAATTTCATTTTCATGATTGTTATGGTTATCTTCGGTAGGATGTTCATCATAATTGTCACGCAATAGTTGAATATTGGCATCAACATGGGCTTCATTTTTGGGTAGCGTCTTGTATTGTCTCCAATAAATCTGATACTTCATAAAAAGGTGTGAAATGTTGTTCACGAAGATGAAGATGAATCCAGTTTTGTGTATCATTCGCTTTAAAATGACAAAAGATAGTGTCTTCATTCGTTGTAGTTATGTTGTAAAAACAATAATGTACACAAACATTTTGATTGTACATTTTTGAGAATAAGTACAAACAATCCAAATCTCCGTACTCATTAGTGCTTGATAGAATGTTAATATATGCTTCTTGCGGATTGTGGCAGGAGTTTAAATAGGGTGAATCGCGTAATTGATTTCTCAAGTCACAAGTCTCAATTTGAAGTTGCAAAACACTTATGAGCGAGTGGAATAGACAATTACCATCGCCAGGAATTCCTGTGTTCCTGTGTAGAATAACTTCGGGAGTAATGCATTCATTACGCTGTTCATAGTTAATATGAAGTTGTTGGCTGTAAAATTGATTTTCCTGTAGCGTTACATTTTCTATATTTTCAACAGCCCTACCTTGCACGACATTCTCTTCATTACTGCACAATTTTTTCTCTTTTCCTGTGAAAAAAATGAGAAAATCGTAAAGTTAATATAATATTGAGGCATATACTACAATTTGTTTTTAAATATTATTAAATCAAATTACATATCCACGTAGGATTTTTCTGCTTTACGTTGACGAAATTCCCTTTGACGTTCAATATTTGTTTTTGGTACTTTTTTTTTTCTACATTTTTCTTCAAATCTTTCTGACGCTGATAATATGCTCCTTAGTAACTCGAGAGGTCCGGGATACCGTACGCAATCGAGTTGTGTAGACAATCGTTTGTGGACGGAGCACTATATACACCGAGGAACACATCTCGCCACCGCGATGGTAACTACCGGTAGCGACATCTATTGGTGACTGCACTGAACTATTCTCTTATAGTGAATAATTAAAAAAAAAAAAATTACCTGCAGTATTGTTTTCAAAATACTTTCATGTTTACTACTGGTCGACATTTTCAAGTCTCTTTTCCACCATAGTCTGTCGCAAATAATACAAGAATGACCAAATGAATTACTCGTAAATTCTTTATAAAAATCAATATGACTTGTACTGTGTTTACGATAATTTATTTATGCTAATAAAGAGATGATGTAACCTAGTAAACTAAATATATAACGCTTTTAAAATATAAAACCGGTCTTGTAATATTGATTAGTACCTAAAACATCTGAAATCGTCTACCTACATTAAGTATCAGTAATGCCTCAATAATTTAATTTTGTTGTCAACATGTTAAATCTATGAAGGTAGGTATACTATAAAGTATCGTTACCATGAACTTACAATGATAGTAGGTATATTTTGATGGTTAGGTTATGATCATTCGATGTTCCTATAACAATACTGCGATTCGACTAGGCATTGTTATTAGACGAAGTGGTATTAGATTTGAAAATAATCACGTTTGATTAAGTATGTACATTAAACAACGTCAGTTACAAAATGCAAAATATAACAAACCATTGATACCTAGGTACATTGTAAACTTATGTTATAAGGCTTAATAAGCCTAAATATACGGTGTTATTTTATTACATAATAGGTATTTTTTTAAATTGACTACCATTATCCTAACGATTTAAAACGTTAGGATTGTTGGTTTATAATTTTATGTAACACGAATTTAAATCAATCACTTTATAGATCTATATTGTACTTACATATCATGGTAACAATATTTTTTAATTACATTATTATGTTGACAACAAGTGAAGCTGATGCTGAATGTGAGAGGTAGTCAAAAGGACAGTTACATAATAAAGTTAAAAGGTAGTTCTATGCCAACTAGAACGGTACCTACAAAAATCCAAAAGGTAATTCTATGTAAATTAGAATGGTACCTACCTATACAAACTCAAGAGGTAGTTCGATGAAAATCTAACGGTACCTACAAGACTCCAAGAGGTAGTTCTAGGTAAACTAGAACGGTACCTACAAAAATCCAAGAGGTAATTCTATGTAAATTAGAATGGTACCTATAAAAACTCAAGAGGTAGTTCTATATAAATTAGAACGGTACCTACAAAAAACTTGAGAGGTAGTTCTATGTTCTTAGAACGGTACCTATAGAAACGCTTGGTTGCAGGTAGTTCCGAACTCCAAAGCCATGTCGCAAATACCGCCAATGGAGCCCTTAGACTGTGCGGGTGACCCAGCCTCAATTGGTTTACGCTTGGAAAAGTGGGGAAAGTTATTTGTAAACATAATTCCAGAAGTGGGCCAATAATAAAATTACTTTTAAAATATATTTAAATGTACTATCTTTAAAACTTGCAATGGCGAATGGTCGCAACGTGTAGTGGTTTCACGACAGATTTAATGTAAACGTTGATTATAGAAACTTGGCCAAAACATTACGACAATGATTAATCATCTGATCAGGCTGCAGTTGCTACTGCTAATCTCAAAATAAAAATAAAAAAAATAATGTATTAAAGGTATTTTATTAATACCTATTTCTGGTTGTCACCCACAGTAATACTACTTACTGAAAAGTACTATTATATTTCGTCGCTTCATTCTTCAGATATAATTTTTACATTGTAGTTTCCTCAATCATGCCGCAACAATCGCACGATTTTTAGAGATGTTTTATTTTAGTATAATGATAAAATTCTCCCGCTTAAGGCATCCCTACCTGGTTACACATTCAATATATTTTGTTCGTCATTCTTTTTTCGTGCGTAGCAACGATCGGACGTTCCCACTTTCAACAAAGTTAATATTATTATTTTATATCTAAATAAAAAATATTGAAAAAGAAACAGCCGCTGCTTCTTACAGGAAAACGGTGAGTCTTTAATCTTTCAATTTCAGCAATTTATTTCATGCCTGACAGGCTTAAGAAATTATACTTAAATTATATTTTCATGCAGTGTCAAATTACACTATGTTGTATGTGGGTACTTAAACAAAACAGTTCTGTCACTTTTATTGTGGCTCTTGCGTATTTATTACAAATAATTATAATATCTAACTCACTAAAGGTTTTCCTAGGGTTTACCCGAGAGGTAACAACGAAGGAGAGTAAACTTTTCAGCATAAAACACGCTTATGAAATTATTCTTTTATGCAGCGTTTAATTATTCTAAATGTCCATCCGGCGGGTTGCCCAAGAGGTACCATGAAGAAGGTTAAGCCCTTCAGCATGGCTCGCCTAAGTAATTATAGTTACTTAGTACTTACACGAAGTACGTGTTAAAGTACGCTAATCCACTGGGAGGTTACTAGCGAAGTAACACGACGCAAATCAAACCTTCCAGCTAGACACTCCTAGCGACAGCAGGATAAGGAGAAATATTGGCGCCCGTTAGACTCGTCTGATGACGAGAACTTTGCAGGTTAGTCGAAAATTCTATAACTAAGTGTTAAAAAGTGTTTTTAACTCGGGATTGACTGCGAGTCAATTGCGAGATCATAATTGGCTGCGAGCCAATTATGAGTCATATTCTTATGACACTCATGCAGTGAATATGTGCCACCTTGACTAGATAATATGCACATTAACTGCAAACTAAAAAAGTGTTTTTAACTCGGGATTGACTGCGAGTCAATTGCGAGATCATAATTAGCTGCGAGCTAATTATGAGTCATATTCTTATGACACTCATGCAGTGAATATATACTTATCACCTTGACTAGATATGCACATTAACTGCAAGCTTTTGTCCGCGAGACAAAATTAACGCAAAATGCGTAGGTACATACTCGTACATACTACCTCCATATTCGTCCGCTCACTTATTGTATTCTTTAGAGATACAAATGAGGTTGAGCACCATGCACAAGACGAATTCACCATTCTCTGAACAAGGGGGAAGTCTTTGCAAGCCTAACACAAATTGATTTCGTTTCGTTCACAAATACTCGAGAAGTATCCGGAACACAGGTAAATTAATTATTTACCTACTTATAAAGAAGGTTACTTTTTACTCTTATTATATTTTTTTCGTGCGACGTAGCAAACGCACGTGCACTGTTTGTTAAAACTTTTAAAAGTGAATATTTAAGTGAAATGCCGAAACGAAAACGCGAACAACAGAAACGTAATCGTCGAAGGATTATTATAGAATCCTCATCAGACTCCCGGTATGCATTCATAATTCAACCTACCCTCGCATAAAAATAATTTTTCACTATCATAATATTGCATTAAAATACAGCTAAATTATATCGCTTTCAAAGCAGAAAACCGGCTTATTCGAACGTACAAACGCCTGATGGTTGACCAAGAGTTAAAACGATGGCCGTCTACCTTACTTTTCATCATACCTGTGTAAGAAAAACATACAACAAACATTTTTCTCTAGAAATCACAAATCATTGTGTAACTGAACAACCTGGCGATTCACAGAGTGTTAACACAAAGGTTTCACAGAGACTAAAACTTTATAGTCTCGTACCTACATTTTCAGACTGTAATATTATGTAACAGAACAACATGGCGGTTAACCGAGAGTTAACACGAGGGTTTAAATACACACTAAAAGTTTCGTCTTGTACGTTCCATACAACAATGGGGTGTAGACGAACAACCTGGTGGTTAACCGAGAGTTATCACGAAGGTTTAACAGAGGCTAGAAGTTACGCCTTGTATATTTCATACGATAATATTATGTAACCGAAAAACCTGGCGGTTAATCGGGGGTTAACACGCAGATTTAATAGATTCTCTAAGTTTGTCCAGAGCTCGATCCAGAACTCCTCGGGGTACTCGGAGATAGAAGAGACAGGAAATGATCCAAAATTTGGTGAAAAATATAATAAATGAATAGACCTGAAAGAAATGTAAATCATTCAGTGAATGAAATAGTCAAGATCTCAGGTTCAAAATTTCCAGATGTAATTGTTCACAATATAAAACCTCTCAGTATCAAACGTACATACACCGTCAGAGAGGTAACAAAAGGTCTGAGATAATGAATAATATATATCATACATCCGATGACGCGTAAGAATGATTGACTAAACTTAGAAGACGGCAGAAAAATAAAAACCTAATTGAGAACCTTTTCCGTTTTGGAAGTCGGTTAAACGGCGAGTATTTTTACGACCGGAAGTAGACTTCGTATGATGTACCTAACAATGTAAAATTTTATCGTATTATTGTTTTTTTTTTAAAGATTTTTCGCGGGCTAGCGGGCAAGCATTACTGCAAACTCGGGATAATGCATAGTTCATGCTGCCCGAAGCGGGATCTTAACTTTAGTATCTATGCATCGTCCATATATTGGAAACAATCTTTGAAAAACCGTCATGACACTGTCGTTATTATAATACCTACATCGTTATCACTCGTGGAAAACATACAATTTACTCCGCCTTAACATACTTCATAATAACTTGCTTAATGCAAAATTAAAATACTTTGTTTTTTGTAAAAAGAGTAAAGAGTATAGATCCACGCTCTCAGCGCGTCTACCTTAATAATTGACGGAGGGAAATGATTTAACGCATTCATTCAAAAATAAGTAGGTACTTATGAATATTAAATAATTTATAATGACTGATGACACATGTTTTTAGCGACATGAACAACTAGGTTGTCCATTGTTAAAAAAGTATAGTAGCCTGATATCTCACTTAATTTAAAGCTTCTAACGTCAGTGGGGTTTAAATCCCAAACCGACCGACTTACACCTCCAAGTCGACATTAGTACTACCTAGTAGTCAGTGGCGTAACTATACCATCTGAGGCCCGTGGCAAATTTTTCGGATGGGGCCCTCCGGCGTCCCAGTAAAAATAGTCACGTTAGAATTTAATTTTAATAAACCACTGATGTTATTTCTGAGCTCGTGGCCTCTTGGGCCGGGGCCCTCTTTGGTCGGGGGCCCGTGGCATTTTGCCAGTCCTGCCACCCTATAGTTACGCCACTGCTAGTAGTCTATCACAATATCGACCGAGTATATTCATCATTTTTCATTTATATTCTGCGGGGAACTTATACACAAATAGGTATTTGTCGTATTCCATAATCTTGATTATGGCATAATTTTTTGACAAACATCATAAAATGGTACCATTATTAATAATTTTATTAAATATGTGCCTGTTACTACAGGCACATAATTTACCTCTAAAACAATAAAGGACCTCTACAACAGGACCGGAATAACCCGTTCCTTTCCCGCCGCGTTTTGAAAAATAACAATTTTCTCCCCCCTTCTGGGTAGGTTTCCAAACGTTCAAACGTCCCATTGGACGTCTGTTGTGTGTAAATACAACCAAGTACTGGGCCGGCTAATATACTTTTGATTAGATTATAAATCTTGCAGCATTAACATCAATAATTATTGGTTTCATTTGCTTGCATCCAACCTGTAAGCTTGTTACTCAGGCGCTGATGTAAAAAGCGCAACATTGTATTTCTAAAGTAAAATGAATACTTAAGAAAAATCTTAGACTCATGAACTATACATATGATATAACTATACGTAGATGAGAATATCAAGAAATCCGCACATGATTCCAACCTTAAGCATAAAGCTGCTTAAAACATTACGACTCAAATAAGAGATTGAAAAAAAAAAAAAAATATTGACAACAATAATTAGTATCTATTCAACATGGATACAGTTCTTGCAAAAATAGAAATTTTCTGTATCTCTAAACATCTACAATGTAAAAATTATATCTGAAGAATGAAGCGACGAAATATAATAGATGATCAAACGAACTTCCTGAAGTGAAGTTCGATCATTATTATATGAGTCGCTTCATTCGAAGATATATAAATAAATTCCCAACCCACCCAACCCGAAATATATTTTTGCAATAACATTAGGTACTTATATATCTCTAAAAAGAATGACGAACAAAATATATTGAATGTGTAACCAGGTAGGGATGCCTTAAGCGGGAGAATTTTATCATTATACTAAAATAAAACATCTCTAAAAATCGTGCGATTGTTGCGGCATGATTGAGGAAACTACAATGTAAAAATTATATCTTCGAATGAAGCGACTCATATAATAATGATCGAACTTCACTTCAGGAAGTTCGTTTGATCATCTATAATACAGTACAGTACTCATAAGTGCCAAATGACCAGCAGTACAAATCAATGAGCATAGTACTCTTAAGGACTGGAGATCACCTCTCATAATGGCGGTGATCACTGTGGCCGTTTCGGGTTTTCCTAGTGAGATTGCCATAACGGAACATACTGTGAAAGCTCAGCTTGCAGTGTTATATTAAAGACCTTAAGTTCCAGTGAGTGCTTGATAGTCAGTTGTGATCCAACCCTGATAATGAAGGGTTGCAATAGAGTTGTTCCATCATTATCAGTTTATCAAAACTGTATCCGCAGTAAGTGTTGCATGTCATAATTTAAATTGGGATAAATAATTAGTCACAGCGTTCGTTAACGTCAACCCGGATTGGGAGCGGTACATGTAAGTAAGCATCGTTGGTTTACAAAAACTGTACTGACTACTGACAGAATACAATGGGTTAATTATGGTGCATACAATTTAGAGGAGTACCCGGCACATATGGGTAAAGTAATGTTTAAGTTAATAATTTGTAAAACGAGGCTAACTGTGAAGATGGAAAAGCGGTCATCGTATTCGCGAGTAGATATGTTTTTGATTTCCTTTGGTTGATTTAAGTTCAAAACCCTTAAATCTTATACCATAGTTGGAAAATACATTTTCACAGTAAAATGAAGCCCCTCCGAAATATTTTTAGTAAAATCAATAATATTCAATATCGGAGTGTTGCCCGAGTTTGAATTAATTCCTCGTTTTGAACTTATTTATATCTGGATGTTTATATGGCGATAAAGAATTTATCTATCCATAGTAAAGTAGTCACAATTTATTTGGAAAAATAAGGTATAGACAATATTATTATCTAGATGTCGGATTTTGTCATTACCGACGCCCAAATATTGAATAATATATTCTTGAATTCAAGAATTCTTACCGAATAAATAACAAATGATAACTAATAAAATGTTCCAAAAGGTATTGAAAAGCCCCTTTTAAATAACTTAAAATTCTTTGAGTTTATTCGGTAATTTGTCATAGATTTTTATGACCATACAATAACAGTTTTGCTAAATAGGCTTAGTCCTTGTTGAGGCAATGAAAAGTTGTTTTATATCATATCTATCTATCTTGTATAGAAAACAGTACAATTATTGTTCCTTATTGTGTGATCTATTGATCAGAAAACTTGCCATAAATTATGGAAATTGCATTGATTACTTTTATTTACATTGGGCCATGAAATAATAATTTATGATTCACCTCTAATACTTTTGCCATAATGTCAATGGTAATAAATATATTTTCAATAAACGCAAGTAATTCGAGGTAGGTATCAGAATATTAACAGCCAAGATAAGTTAGATATAAGATAAAACAGGGATAGATTATAAATTATCTCTTACGAATATCATATCACTTCCTAATTATGAAATTACGAGTATATTGCATTGCAATTGGTTAAATTTTGGTCCTTAAAACGTTGATTACGTAAATCAATATATATACTTCCAATAATTTAATTGCAATCCAACAAAAGATAATGTCAACCTTACAATTATTTCGATTTAAATATTGTTTGGGAATTTGTCAGTTAGGATTTAGCAATAGCTTCTACTATAAATCCATAGGGTTGTAACAAATCACATATTGTAGTTACATACCTTTTTCTCGGCTACCTTATTTAATGATAAGCGATGAATTTTAAGTGGCCGACTAACGCCACTCGCAATTTCTATTCAACCCACAAATATAAATTTGCCGGTTTATTGCTATCTCTATTTGGCTAATGACACTTGATCGCGTGCAAACGCGATAGCAATATAAGCGTGCAGAATTTGTTATACATTTAGTCTTGTTCCGTAAATACCAAAAAAGGATGAATGAAAACTTGTAGTGTCTTTAACGTGATGTTATTCTGTAACTTGTCAATATAAGCTATGTTCCCGATTAAT
Organism: Erebia ligea; assembly: GCA_917051295.2. Lineage (NCBI taxonomy): Eukaryota > Metazoa > Arthropoda > Insecta > Lepidoptera > Nymphalidae > Erebia > Erebia ligea. The sequence continues at coordinate 18,478,167 of OU785228.1, forward strand.
TAGTACGTAACATATCGTTGGTTTTAATATGAACCAAATAAGGAGAAAACATGTCATTTATGTCGTAAAAATATGCAAAACGTAATGCCCTTACATTTAATTTTGGGAAACTATTTTGAAAACATTATTACCTAAAAATACCTACCTACCTAGATAAACACAAGTTCAGTCTAAATATTTTCATAATATGGTGGAAATATTTTCGAATTACAAATTATATTGGTATTACGTTTGTATTGGCAATTGGCCGCCGCCGTCTTAAGACACGGAAGAGTTCCTCCCCTATCTTCCAATATATTTCACTGAATCATATTTCTGTGAACAAATCGCAAATTGATGCGACTATATCGATGTTCTGCGGAAGCACATATTGAGTTATTAAAGTAGTAGTGAGCATATTATTTTGGTGTGGGTTTCAACCTCGTACGAGGACTCAAATATCTTCAGAAAACACTCTTATGCTAAAACTAGCTGATGCCCGCGACTTCGTCCGCGTGGATATACCAAGTTTAATCGAAATAACTTGAGAAATGACGGACTTTTATACAAACTTTCAACCTCTATTTCACCCCTTTGGGGTGGAATTTTGAAAAATTGTGAAACACGTACGTTTAAATTTCTAACCCGCTACTCATATACCAAGTTTCATGGATATAACTTGAGAAATGAAGGACTTTCATACAAACTTTCAACCCCTATTTCACCCCTTTGGGGGTAAAATTTACGAAAACTGTGAAACACGAATTTCTTCATTTTTAACCGGTAGGTTGTATACCAAGTTTCATCGATATAACTTGAGAAATGAAGGACGTTCAAACAAACTTTCAACCCCTATTTCACTCCTTTGAGGGTGAAATTTTGAAAAACTGTGAAATACGTATGTCTTCATTTTTTACCCGCAGCTCATATACCAAGTTTCATGGCTATATCCACAGAATAGGTAATAGTAGCTATAACTTGAGAAATTAAGGACTTTCATACAAACTTTCAACTCCTATTTCACCCCTTCGGGGGTAAAATTTACAAAAACTGTGAAACACTTATTTCTTCATTTTCAACCAGTAGCTTGTATACCAAGTTTAATCGATATAACTTAAGAAATGACGGACTTTCATACAAACTTTCACCCCCTATTTCACCCCCTTAGGGGTAGAATTTTGAAAAACTGTGACACACGTACCTCTTTATTTTTTACCGTTAGCCAAAATAAAAAGTTTCGTTGATATAACTTGTAAAACATCTTGAGAAACGAAGGACTTTCATTCCCTATTTCACCCTTTTGGGGGTCGAATTTTCAAAAACTGTGAAACACGTATGTCTCCATTTTCAACCCGCAGCTCATATATCAAGTTTCATGGCTATAACTTGAGAAATTAAGGACTTTCATACAAACTTTCAACTCCTATTTCACCCCTTCGGGGGTAGAATTTCGGGATAAAAAGTATCCTATGTCCTACCTCGTAGTATAGGCTCAAATCGTGTCAAGTTTCGTTTGAATTCATTCAGTAGTTTCGGCGTGATGCGCGGCCAAGATACAGACAGACAGACAGACAGACAGACAGACAGACAGACAAAAATGAAAAAAATTACAGATTTGGCTTCAGTATCGAATAATGAGTGCCCTCCAAAAAAAATTTTCAAAATATCTTCAATGTACAGAATTGGACCTGTATACAGTTTTATTATAAGTATAGATCTACAAATAGCTAAAATACAAAAAAAAAAAATGAAATGTGTGGCAAGGTTTATAAACTATTGTATTAAAACTATTATGTTGCGACTATTATGTTACAACTATTATGTTGTAACCATTATGATTAGTTAAGTTACAACTATTATATATTTTTCAATACACTTGCTCGAAAAATGCACTTACAGAGGCAGTAAACAGGGCTTGTAAGTTAAATTTACTGCCCTCGTGCGGTAAATTTGCAGAATTTACTGCCCTCGTGCAGTAAATTTGCAGTTTTTTTTAATTTTTTTTAAGTCTATTTTTTTCATATATATTTCACTTCTAATTAAAAAGTTTTCTTGCAAGAAGGTTCATAATGATATTGACTTTGTAAGAAAAAAACCTAAAAAATAATAACATCTAGATGTAGATTGATGAAATCAATTCATGAAATTAAAAATTGTATTTAATATAATTAATTAAAATTGTTTTAAGTATTAAAAATCAAAAAAGTAAAGGCTGAATAGTCCAGGTTGGGAGTTAAGAGCTAGAACCTAGAGCCATGAAGCCAATTAAAAAAAAGCCATTACAACAACGCGCCGTAGATACTAAATCTTTAATCTGTGCGCGCTATTTTTAAAAGTTTCATTGAGTTTTTCTTATAAATTATTAAATAAATATGAGTGGTTTATGTGTTGTGGAATAATAAAATTAAATCAACAATTAGGTATTTTAGATGTGAGAAAAAAATCGCGCTATTAATAGCCGCCAAAAATCTCGAAATAAGTACGGGCGTGAGAGACCATTTTCTAGTGAGTACCTTGTACCTACCTACTCGAGTTTTATTTTCAAGTTTTCTCACAAATGTATTGAAAAATATCGTGTGATACACGGGCGTTAAGGTTTTAACAAACTCGTGACGATGGTCAGCCCTCGACTGGCGTCATCGGGCTGACATTAGTCAACTCGTATGTAAAAACCTATTTACCGCCCTTATATCACAAACTACTAATGTTTGTTGCTATTACTGTTATTACTATTGTACATACCAGGGTGTACGGCAGTATAGTCCAACCGTGCAGTTGTTTCGTCAGCGCTAGCCTACATTTCATGATACATTTGATTTAGCAATAGATCGGTGCTCAAAACATAATCGTGACAATGACACGTGCCACTCAATCATGAGCAATTGTCATTTAAATGTAATTCTTATAATAATATTTTATTAGCAAGCAACATCAATCAATAAGTCAATCAGTCGGCTGTTTAATATGTAATAGACAAAATGTAAGCTTAAGCAGTAATGTTAAGTAAAAAAAAAAAAAAAAACAAGGAAGAGATGTGGTATTCTGGCGGGTAGGCGAGTAAGACATCGTGATACGGGCGTCATTCTGTTGACAGTTAATTCTTACAACGGACACGGTCCGATGCAGACGTCTGTACATACCTATTCATTTATATTGGTGTATCTATAGATATACAATTGTACGTATGTATATTTATATTGTAATGTACTGTGTTAGTGTAGTGTATGATTATAGAATAGAAGATCTGTAATAATAGGTTATTAGATTTGTTGTTGATCATAATAGACCAGGGTAGAAGCCTTTAAAAATAATAAAAAGTGAAAAAAAATAATAGTAGGATGAAACCCATTAGAAAAGGAGGGGAATATTATACAAATGAAAGGAAAAATAATTTACGGGCGATCTGAGGTCGGGAAGGGGATGGGGGGGGGGGGGGGGGGTTTTAAGGGTAAAAAACGGTTTTTCTCGATTTCCGGCAAAACTAAAAGTCCTATCGAAAAAAGTCATATGGAAAAGTTGTAGGTAATAAAAAGATCTAAAACTTTTGTATTTACACTTTTTTCACATAACCTCAAAATTTATGTGAAAAATTCAAAAAACCAAGTTTTTGATTTTTTATTTTTATCTTTTACAAATAATCTTTTTTTTTAACGAAATTTGGTGAAAACTTACCTTTTTATGTCCCAAATACGCTGTAATTTATTTGAGTAAAAATATTTATTTTTTCACCTTATTTTGAATTAATATCGAAAAAGCACCCTAATTTTCAATCGAAAATTCACCCGTCAAAATATCAGCTTTTTTCAAAAAGTTGGTATGTTTTCTGTTCGTTGAAATCTCGACTTTCCGATGGTGAAAAAAAATATATATGTTACTATAGTAAATCTTCTCAGAAAATGCAAAAATCTAAAATCGAAAACTCGAATTCGAAATTTTTTTTTTAATTATTATAAATCATTTTGAGCTATTTATTAAAATTTACACTTTAATTACTCGAAAAACGTTAGATTACATGTTAAATTGATAAAAAAAAAATTGCAAATCAAAATATACTACTATAATTAACAAACAAATAAGTTAATAAAATTAATATTTATGTAATCTAACGTTTTTCGAGTAATTAAAGTGTAAATTTTAATAAATAGCTCAAAATTATATATAATAATTTTAAAAAAAATTTCGAATTCGAGTTTTCGATTTTAGATTTTTGCATTTTCTGAGAAGATTTACTATAGTAACATATATATTTTTTTTCACCATCGGAAAGTAGAGATTTCAACGAACAGAAAACATACCAACTTTTTAAAAAAAGCTGATATTTTGACGGGTGAATTTTCGATTGAAAATTAGGGTGCTTTTTCGATATTAATTCAAAATAAGGTGAAAAAATAAATATTTTTACTCAAATAAATTACAGCGTATTTGGGACATAAAAAGGTAAGTTTTCACCAAATTTCGTTAAAAAAAAAAAAATATTTGTAAAAGATAAAAATAAAAAATCAAAAACTTGGTTTTTTGAATTTTTCACATAAATTTTGAGGTTATGTGAAAAAAGTGTAAATACAAAAGTTTTAGATCTTTTTATTACCTACAACTTTGCCATATGACTTTTTTCGATAGGACTTTTAGTTTTGCCGGAAATCGAGAAAACCCGTTTTTACCCTTAAAACCCCCCCCCCCCCCATCCCCTTCCCGACTTCAGATCGCCCGTAAATTATTTTTCCTTTCATTTTTATAATATTCCCCTCCTTTTCTAATGGGTTTCATCCTACTATTATTTTTTTTGGTTTTAAAAATTATCGACCCTGGTCTATAAGGAATACGTTTATTTTTGTTATCTGAAATAATTGTGTCCGATGAGAAGATAAAGTTTTATTTTTAATTTTGTGAAAGGTAGATGTGGTGTATTGGATTATAAATATAATATTCACTCGTACCCGCGGCGAGGGGTGCGGAGGCGGGGTCGCGGGGAGCGTTAGCTTGCCGCGAACCCGCTGTTCGGACGCCGCGCGGGTAAGACGTGTTGTGAAACTGATTTGTGTCTTATTGGTGGAACCCTATCCTGTACACGTTCTATTTATAAACTCGGATCACGCGTATCACTTCGTGAAAAATTTAAAGAGATTGGTGTTTTTACAGTGCCTTCACAATACATATACCTACAATAATATAGTCTTTGTTAGGCAGCACATTAATCTTTATAAGCAAACTAGCGATCCGCCCCGGCTTCGCACGGGTAGCACTAATAATCCTAATCTATATAATATTAAACTATCCTATCTCTCAAGTTAGATCGAACTGCACATGGTGTGCGAATTTTATTATAATCGGTTAAGTGGTTTAGAAGTCCATTGAGGACAAACATTGTGACACGAGATTTATATATAATAAGATAGGGGATACTCACAATCGATATACTAGAAACCGCCATAAGCTAGTAACAGCGTCGTATCGTGTGCGCAAGGTGCAGAAATCCTTTGTGGGGTCGAGTGTACGCTTTTATAATATGGTTCCCAAAGAGTTTCTGGATTTGCCATTACATAGATTTAAAGACTGTGTTAAACAGCATTTGCTAAGTTGAGGGTATTACGCTATCGATGATTTTATTAATGACAAAGTTGCATGGAAGCAACCGGCCTCGCATCCAGTGACCCACAAGTCAGTGTAATATTTGTAACATATATGTTGTATTGTCTACTTTTTGTAACCTTTTCTTTTTTGAGAAAAGAGCGACTGCCGAGTTTCTTGCCGGCTCTTCTCAGTAGAAGCAGCTTTCCGAACCGGTGGTAGAATCTTAACGTTTCATAAGTGACACAAGTTGTCCTACGTGAAATAAATAAATCATTTCATTTCATTTCTAATAATTATCGCTTTTAGTTAATTGATTGTAACACCTTTTAGATTGTAAGTTGGCTGTGCTATGTATGTTTCAAATAAATAAAAAATAAAAAATTAAAAACTTAAATTTTCTCGAATATGGGTAAGTACACAAAAACATGGAGATTCCTAGTTCCATGCTTTAAAAAAAACGTTTTGGTATCCATCCCTCAAGCCCGACGCAATTCCCACAGCTGCAGGAACTGAGTCTTTTTCGATAAGACCCACAACTAAAACTCAGCTTCCTTTCTTTAATAATTGATATAAAGAAAATGAGAGCGTGCTCAAGCGGCTCTTTGATTTTATCTTTTGATCTGACTGCCTCCAGCGCAATATATACTCCTATATGAAGGTCCTGGATTAGATAGTCCCCTGTGCTAGTTTGGGTAGGTAATTAGATTGTTTTAGACCCAAAGAGTTTTTTTTTATTCCACTACAAGTTAGCCCTTAGCTGCAATCTCACCTGATGGTAAGTGATGATGCAGTCTAAAGCCGGGTCCGCAGCGCATTGTTACGAACAAAATATTGTTTTGCTAACACGTTAGTAAAACATAATTATCTAACAGGCCGTCCACTGCGATTTTCGAGTATAGAATATTTTAGTTAGTAACATATCTTTTTAAAATGAGTTCCGACAAGGAAGACGTGTTCACAGTTTTGGCAATAGTGGATTTAGGTAGTTCTTGAAAGAAAAAACAGAAGTAGATTTCGTGTTAGACCCTACCTACAGCAACGTTATTTCAACCTGTATCAAGAATTGCAAATTGAAGACATTTAATTGAGTAAAACAAAATATTTATAAAATACATAATTTTGTATAAATAATAATTGTATAAAATACAAAGTATTCTCCTTATTCCAATCCATTAAACCGATAAACTAAATGATTTGATGAGTTGTGTCTCTGGCGAGCACAAACAACGAAATGAATTTTAATGTCCCCCCGGCCCCCCGCAGGCGAACGCGGGGATGTTATCCATCCGACTCGGCAAACAAAAACACTTTCAAAACAGTTAGGCCACGCCCCCAAATAGCATGACCTTGGTTATAATAACACGTTAGTGTTAGAAAAACACGATAACAATGCGCTGCGGACCCGGCTTTAGATGGTAGCGGGCTAACCTGTTAGGGGTATGGCATTTATATTAAACCCATACCCCTAATCTGTTTCTACATGGGATCGTATTGGAACGCTAAATAGCTTTGCGGTACGTCTTTGCCGGTAGCGTGGTAACTAGCCACGGCCGAAGCCTCCCCCCACCAGACCAGAACAGAGAAAATTCAGAAATTATAAATTCCCAAATTGACCCTGCCGGGGATCGAACCCGGGACATCCGCACGTTAAGACAACAGCGCTCAACACTGCGCCAGGGAGGTCGTCAAAGAGTGAAATAGTAATCTAATCCTCCTCTTTTAGCCGCCACGCATACGTCGTGCGGCTGTGAGCTCAGAACCTCACTCGGCCGACCATCATAATGGAGGAGTATATCACCAGCCGCTTCCTGCATCCCAACTACAGCGAGACCATGGGCTTCGTGCAGCCTGATGATATTGCGCTGCTGAAGTTGAGCAAAACCATCCCTAGGGAACGTAAGTTACACGTCTGTAGCCACATTTGTCATGCGTCGGGGCCCATAACCTGATTCAACCAGTGGCGTGTACAGAATTTGAAGCCAGGGTAGGAACCTATCTAGGTAGGAACCTATTTTCTGGCTGGTGACCATCATACTAATATTATAAATGCGAAAGTGTATTTGTTTGTTGGTTTGTCCTTCAATCACGCTGCAACGGAGCAACGGATCGACGTAATTTTTTGGCATGGGCATAGTTGAGGACCTGGAGAGTGATATAGGTTACTTTTAATCCCGGAAAATTAAGGAATTCCCGTAGAAATTTAAAAAAAAACTTATTCCACGCAGATGAAGTCGCGGGCATCAGCTAGTCATTAATGTGTCCAGGTGGCACAAGCTCAGAAGTCCTCATGTATGTGAATCTCCGAGGCATCAACAACCAGGAGTGTCTGAACTGGTATCTCACTATGGACCCACAGACTCTCTGCGCTCAGTATCATAACAACACCATACAGTCCACTTCCTCGATAAGAAACAGCGCATATATTCCCTGCCACGTATAATTTAAGTAGGGGCAAGAGTGAATAGGCATCTTCTAGGCAAGCGCGCTCCAACCTAGACCTCATCATTGCTTTGTTTTAAGCTTGATTGTCGTCAAGCGCAAGCCTATGGCGCAATAAAATAAAATCTATCTACCTCAGGCCCAATTGTATAAGCAAATCTTAATCATTTGACAGCTTAAAACGTGTTTACACGGATTGTTTATGGAGTTCATACATGCTTTTTGACGTGCAGGCATCTATGAACTCCTTAAATGGGTCGAATTATACGTTTGACAAGCGATTACGGTTTCCTTACACAATTGGGGGGATTGGTGATTGACCTTTAGGTTAGTAACATGAAATTTTTGACTTATTTTTAAAGCGATTTTTCACCTGTAACTAACTAAACCCTAAACTAACCCCTTGAGTTGAGTTGAGTTGAGAGCTCGTTTGGTTTGTTTTGAAGAGTCCCATTTACATTATACCTAATAAGTGCAACGCATCATCATATTATGCGTTTAAATGTCAAAAATAAATTATGTCATAATCATAACCATTTATTTGCTGATTGTAGGTGAGTACATAATAGCAAGTTGTTACAATAGTATAGTTCCGAGCCACAATCTGCCAATCATATGGCGTGCAAATTATTACATAATATACAATACAATTAAAACACATACCTAAACATATTATTATGATAGGAATAATTCATTCTTAAACGGATTATTAGGTTCTCGCGGGAACCAAAAAACCTCAATCCACGCCATTAAATTATATGTACGTTTGACAAACGATTCCTTGCACAATTGGGGGTATAGGTGATTGACCTTTAGGTTAGTAGGTACCTAACATGAAATTTTTGACTAATTTTTAAAGCGATTTTTCACCTGTAACTAACTAAACCCTAAACTAACCCCTTGAGTATGAGCTCAGTTGGTTTGTTTTGAAGAGTTTCATTTACATTATACCTAATAAGTGTAACAATGATGATGCGTTATGTCAAAAATAAATTATGTCATAATCATAATCATAATCATTTATTTGCTGATTGTAGGTGAGTACAATTGCAAGTTGTTACAATAGTATAGTTCCGAGCCACAATCTGCCAATGACCAATCATATAGCGTGCAAATGATTACATAATATAAAATACAATTAAAACACATAAACATGTTATTATGATAGGAATAATTCATTCTTATACGGATTATTAGGTTCTCGCGGGAACCAAAAAACCTCAATGCACGCAGACGAAGTCGCGGGCCTCATCTATGTAGTTTTATATATTTCGTGCAGGGTGACAGCGGTGGTCCAGTGACCCACGTGGACGAGGACGGTCAACTCACGATGGTCGGCATAGTCAGCTTTGGACACCGTCGGGGATGCACCGTTGGTACACCCACAGGTAGGTTTTGTGCTATCTTTTTGGAAAATGAGAATAACCCACCAGTCACTTTGCAAGAACATAATATATATTGGATAGAAGCAGGCGTTACTTTGCGGAAGTCCATGATAATGAAGGAACTAGAAATTTAATTCGCTATAATCCGCATCAGTAGGCAAATCTATGTGGTACAGTGTATCTTGCACTTTTTTTTTTTTATCCACTACAAGTTAGCCCTTGACTGCGATCTCACCTGATGGTAAGTGATGATTCAGTCTAAGATGGCAGCGGGCTAACCTGTTAGGGGCATGGCAGTTATATTAACCCCATACCCCTATTCGGTTTCTACGCGGCATCGTACCGGAACGCTAAATCGCTTGGCGGCATGTCTTTGCCGGTAGGGTGGTAACTAGCCACGGCCGAAGCCTCCCACCAGGCCAGACCAGGGAAAATTCAGAAATTATAAATTTCCAAACCCTGCCGGGGATCGAACCCGGGACCTCCGCATGTTAAGGCAACAGCGCTCAACACTGCGCCACTGCTGCACTAGAATTTACTGCCCTCGTGCAGTAAATTTGCAGTTTTTTTTAATTTTTTTAAGTCCACTTTACTTCTATATAAAAGGTTTTCTTGCAAGAAGGTTTGCTAATGATATTGACTTTGTATGTAGAAATAATAACATTTAGATGTGGATTGATGAAATTAATTCATGAAATTATAAATTGTATATAATTTAGTTAATTAAAATAGTTTTAAGTTTTACAAATCAATAAAATAAAGCAAGAAAAATTTACAATTATTTTGCTATAATTCGCCTACAGAAAAAGTCTGTATGGTCAAATATGCAGTTACAAGCGAAGCACCGCTTACCTTCCCAACCAAGCAAGAAAGCCAAGTTCCCAAGCAAGCAATGCCACCACCACTCACATGCACCACCACACAAGACTTTTAAACTACTCTCAACGCACGTTTCGCTCCGACACCGGAGCATCTTCAGGAGATGTCGACTTTACAATGCACGATTGTCTATGCATGGTGATTGTCTATGGGTGGTGCATGTGAGTGGTGGTGGCATTGCTTGCTTGGGAACTTGGCTTTCTTGCTTGGTTGGGAAGGTAAGCGGTGCTTCGCTTGTAACTGCATATTTGACCATACAGACTTTTTCTGTAGGCGGATTATAGCAAAATAATTGTAAATTTTTCTTGCTTAATCATGAACTTCCGCAAAGTAACGCCTGATTCTATCCAATAAATAAAATAAAGGCTGAATAGTCCAGGCTGAGAGGTAAGACCTAGAACCTAGAGCCATGAAGCCAATTAAAAAAAAGCCATTACAACAACGCGCCGTAGATACCTACTAAATATATAATCTGTGCGCGCTATTTTTAAAAATTTCATTGAGTTTTTCATAAAAATTATTAAATAATATGAGTGGTTAAAGTGATGTGGAATAATAAAATTAAATCGACAATAATTAGGTTTTTAGATGTGAGAAAAAAATTGCGGTATTAATAGCCGCCAAAAATCTCGAAATAAGTATGGGCGTGAGAAACCATTTTCTAGTGAGTACCTTGTGCCTACCTACTCGAGTTTTATTTTCAAGTTTTCTCACAAATGTATTGAAAAATATCGTGTGATACACGGGCGTTAAGGTTTGAACAAACTCGTGACGATGGTCAGCCCTCGACTGGCGTCATCGGGCTGACATTAGTCAACTCGTATGTAAAATAGTACATTACACATCTAGGGCAGTAAAATAAGAAATGTCTCAGATCACATGTAATTGTTGTCCGAGGCGAAGCCGAGGTCAATAAACATGTGATCTGAGGCTTTCTTATTTACTGCCCGTGGTGTGTATACTATTTTTCTCCTCGACGGAGGCGGAAAGCGGCATTTTCGTTTAGCGCAGCGGGAGGAAAATTGACGCTTTCCGCCCGGAGGTGAGAAAACCTATTTACCGCCCTTATATCACAAACTACTAATAATGCACGATTGTAAAGACTTTACAACGAATCAACATCTCCTGAAGATGCTCCGGTGTCGAAGTGAAACGTACGTTGAGAATAATTGGGAAGATTTATGTGGTATGGTGAATATTGCAAGCTGCAAGTGCAAGATACACTGTACCACATAGATTTGCCTACTGTTGCGGATTAAATTTCTAGTTCCTATTATATTGCAAAGCGACTGGTGCGGCAGGCCAACATGCCCATAATGGAAATTCGAAAATTAACGACCCCCAGAAATGAGCAATATAAACGCAAAAAAAAACAGTAATAAGCAGACTTTGACGACCTCCCTGGCGCAATGTTGAGCGCTGTTGACTGTCCTGGGTTCGATCCCCGGCAGGGTCAATTAGGGAATTTATAATTTCTGAATGATCTTCTCTGGTCTGGCCTAGTGGGAGACATACAAAATATACAAAAAAAAAAATCACGTCGATCCGTTGTTTTATTGAGGCGTGATTGAAGGACAAACCAACAAACAAACTTTCGCATTCATAATATTATTATGATAGTAAGTATGATGCGAAAGTTTGGACGGATGGATGTTTGTTACTCAATCACGCCTGAACGGCTAAACGGATCTAGATCAAATCTAACTCTAGAATAACACATAGGCTACTTTATATCCCAGAAAATTAGAGTTCCCGTGGAAACCAAAGAACCTCGATGCACGCGGACGAAGTCTGGGCATCAGCTAGTTTACCTGATCTAACTGTATTTCTCAGGTCACGTGCGTCCAGGGTACTACCACTCATGGATCCGAGAGATCACCGGCATCAACTTCGATTGGGACAGTTCTTCACCTGATCCCGCCGCACCAGAATCAAGCTCCGAAGTCCAAGTTGTAGATTAATTATTAATCTTCCTTTCTTAAATACTTAAATGATGAATAAAATAAAATAAATTTAATCTAAGAGGTTTTGTCTATTAATAATAATAATTAGTAATTACATAGGGACCTCGAACTGTAAAGTTATTTTAAGTTTTGGGCTCTAGGTCGATAAAGCTTCCTCTAATTAAAAAAATTAAAAATGTTCAATGTACCGAAATCGTCCAGATAAGGACAGTTTTGTTTACATTTCTAATAACTCTACAGTTTTATTTATATTTCATTTACCCTAAACTAACTAAGGCAACAGAAACGAAAATTTCAACTGTTAAACTGTTACGGTTCATGAGAAAGAGCCCATTGATAGACAGACAGACAGACGGACGGACGAAAGTCTATTTCCTTTCCCGGGATACAATCTGTCTCTGTACCAAATTTCATCAAAATCGCTTGAAAATATAGGCCGTTAAAGCGAATCAGACAGACAATTTCGCATTTATAATATTAATATTATTATGGACTAGCTGATGCCCGCGACTTCGTCCGCGTGGATTGAGGTTTTTGGTTCCCGCGGGAACTCTTTAATTTTCCGGGATAAAAAGTGCCTATGTGCTATTCCAGACTATAATCTATCTCTGTGCCTTTCATCCAGATCCGTTCTGCCGTTGGGGCGTGATTGAGTAACAAACATCCATCCATACATCCATCCAAACTTTCGCATTTATAATATTTATTTGATCATGGATTTTACGCAAGCATATTCAAATCTATAGATAACTATAAAATAATTGATTTTCTTGTTGCTAATCTCTTAATCCTGCTGTAATCTAAAATTAAAGTCAGTAAAGTATTGGAATTCAGCGTTCAGTTGTGGATTGGCTGCCATGCAGGGAATATACGTTTTCGGGCTACTTCTAGTCTTTGGACTGGTTCAGGTAATCTTAAAATTGAACTTAGCTGTAAAAAAAAAAAATAAAAAAAAAAAAACATACAGTCGAATTGAGAGAACCTCCTCCTTTTTTTGAAGTCGGTTAATAAGAAGTCACTTTGCGCACTAGTCTTTTAATTCTCGTTTATGTACTATACTTCAGTAAACGTCAGTCCGCCTTTCACCGTTACAAACATTACACTAGGGTGGTTTAAATAGGTTTTATTTATTCCACTACAAGTTAGCCCTTGACTGCGATCTCACCTGATGGTAAGTGACGATGCAGTCTAAGATGGTAGCGGGCTAACCTGTGATGGGTATGGCAGTTATATTAAACCCATACCCCTAGTCGGTTTCTACACGGCATCGCTTGGTGGTACGTCTTTGCTGGTATGGTGGTAACTAGCCACGGCCGAAGCCTCCCACCAGGCCATACTAGAGAAAAACCAAATTGACCCTGGCAGGAATCGAACCCGGGACCTCCTACGTTAAGACAACAGCGCTCAACACTGCGCTAGGGAAGTAGTTTAGACATAGGCATTATCCTAGATACAATATATTATTATGTCGCTGCAGAGTCATTATCAAAAAAAGCCGGCCAAGTGCGAGTCGGACTCGCGCACCGAGGGTTCCGTACAAACCTGTAGTAAGTTTTATTAAAAACAAGACGAAATGAACCGCAAAACTAACTTTGTTTGTAGTGGTTTATTGTTAATATCAAAAAAACTATGCTACCTAGTTAGAGCGTTGGTTTTATTTTTCCTGTAAAACATACATAAGCTTCTATTGACCATAATTATTTCAGATTTTTCAATTGGTAAACTTCGGAGATAAGGGGGGGGGGGGGGGCGGTATTTTTTTCGACATTTTGCCCGATAAATCAAAAACTATTATGCATAAAAATAAATAAAAATCTGTTTTAGAATGTAGAAGTATAATAGCCCTTTCATAATATGATATCCCACTCAGTATAGTTATCATACTTTGAAACTTCAAACCCCCGATTTTCCCCCTTTTTCAATTAAACTAAAAATAATTTTCGATTTTTTTTTATTTTAATGATGTTAGGCCACTATTATACACAACTATTCCAAATTTCATGTCGATAGCTTTAATAGTTACTGAAATAATCGACTGTGACAGACGGACGGACGGAGAAAGTCGCACCATAAGGGTTCAATTTTTACCATTTTGGTACGGAACCCTAAAAATATGTACATTGTGACTAACATGATCTTTTATAGTTCACATATTGTTAGGGAGAGTTTACACTTTACATGAATAAATTAAATATACAAAATTGTAAAAATAACTCAAACATTTATTTAGATGTGCAAAGTATTATTCTTGTCTTTTATTATATTTTTATTATATATATTATTCAAGTCTTCCTTGTCTTTGGTTGGTCTTTGACCCTGCATCATCTTTATAGACTAATCTTATAAGTAGGTACTTCTACCTAATTATTTACAGTTTGTTTGCTATCAAATTACAAGTCAAAATCAATATTTTATTATCTTATTTGGTAAAGCCCTAAATAATGTATTTTTATCTCTAAAATTTATTGAAACAAGAACGAATTAATGTTGATAACGCTAGGTCAAAATATTTATCATGTTAAGTGATTTATTTACTTCACGTAGGACAACTTGTGTCACTTATGTTAAGTCAAGACTCTACCACCGGTTCGGAAAGCCCATTCTACTGAGAAGATATGTAAAATCATTTTATACGTAAAAATTCTAATATTTTCAGGGCTACCCGCCTGTGAGGGACGATAATCCCGTTTACATTGAGGATATTAAGCCAACTAGTAAGTATATAGTACTAGCTGATGCCCACGACTTCGTCCGCGTGGATCGAGGTTTTTCGTTTCCCGCGGGAACTCCTTATTTTTCCAGGATAAAAAGTAGCCTATGTGTTATTCCAGACTATAATCTATCTCTGTGCCAAATTTCATCCAGATCCGTTCAGCCGTTGGGGCGTGATTGAGTAACAAACATCCATCCATACATCCATACATCCATCCAAACTTTCGCATTTATAATATTTATTTGATAATTGTTTTCCGAAAATGCCTTCCCGGCTTTCGTTTTTCCCTCCTTTTTTAATACCCTTTTCCTTAGGTGAGAACGCAGTCAAGGGCTAAATTGTAGTAGATAAAAAAAAAAATAGGTACATTCAAATCAAGAGTGAATAGTCATCTGCTAGGCAAGTGCGCTCTACCTTCGGCTGCATCACCACTTGCAAGCAAGTCTGATTGTAGCCGAGCGCTAGCCTATATATTTAAAAAAAACGATTTTGATTCCATCCCTTATATGTAGAGATAACGACATAGACTATCCCGGAAAATCAAAAATTCTCTCGGGATTATGGGATTTACCTAACCTAAATCCAAAATCGATAAAATCCATATCCATACTTCCATACTAATATTATAAATTCGAAAGTGTGTCTGTCTGTCTGTCTGCTACGCTTTCCCGGCCCATCTTTTCAACCGATTTTGCTGAAATTTGGTATAGAGGTAGGTTATATCCCGGGGAAGGACATAGGCTACTTTTTATCCCGGAAAATTAAAGAGTTCCCGCGGGAACCGAAAAACCTCAATCCACGCGGACGAAGTCGCGGGCATCAGCTAGTAGTTAATAATCCATGTTTCCCAAACACTTGACGCACTTGTAGGGACCGCTTTACAATAATTTAAAAGTTTTTGCTCGACGTTTCTGGGGGTCTACTCTCTTTCTCTCAAACGAAACTTCGCAAACAAACGAACGAAATTTCGTTAACTCCTCCCCTACATAATATTATCTCTATGCTCCTGTCTATTTCGTTTTCGTACACGCAGTCGAAGTACGGATCCATAGAAAATTTTCGTGACCGATTGGATTGAACGATTTTGTGTGGGTCTAATAACCGACTAATTACGTTCGTTTGCGAAGTTTTGTTTGAGAGAAAGAGAGTAGACCCCCTGATACGAACAGCTAAGGTGTGGAATGCCCTCCCAGCGTAGGTGCGTGTTTCCTGCCACTTGCCAGGCAAGAGTGAACCGGCATCTTCTAGGTAAGCGCGCTCCAACCTAGACCTCATCATTGCTGTGCACTAAGCGTGATTGTCGTCAAGCGCAAGCTTATTTCTCAATAAAAAAAATGGTGCCTTGTTTACAAGTAGGTAGCGCCTTTAGGTTTTAGTTATTACTGGACTAGATGACGCCCGCAACTTCTTCCGCGTGGATTAAGTTTCCGGGATAAAAAGTAGCCTATTTCCTTTCCCGGAACCTATCCAAAATTTCATCAAAATCGGTTGATCGGATGGGCCGTAAAAGCGTAGACTGACAGACAGACACACTTTCGCATTTATAATATTAGTATGGATTCTTCTCGATAGATGCTGAACGCGTGACGGGAGGCTGGGAGGCGAGGGAAGGGCAGATCCCCCACCAGATCAGCCTGCGCATGATCAACGCGGCCGGCACCGTGTCCTTGTGTGGCGGCTCCATCATACACCCTCAGTGGATCATCACGGCTGCCCATTGCTTGGCCAAGTAAGCCTTTTATCTCGACCATTTCTCATGTCTTCTTCTTCTTCTTCTTCTTCTTTTGGTTTAACGGAATACGATCTCATGTCAAGTCATGGAAACTTTCGTCTACGGGCTGCGTACTCAAGTAATGTTAGGACTTCGTAAATCTTATCTTATCTTAACTGCCTCGTTGGTCTAGTGGTTACCAGGTTCGCCTGCGGCCGACGAGGTCCAGGGTTCGAGTCCCAGGTCGGGTCATAATTAAGTGTTGGTTTTTTCTGACTAGAAATTCTCAGTACTAGCCCGGAGTTAGAAAGTTGGCGGCGTTTCACCCCCGTGCCTCGGAGAGCACGTTAAGCCGTCGCGTCGGTCCCGGTTATTATCACTAACATGATAATAGTCGTTAACGCCCGGCAATCCGCATTGGAGCAGCGTGGTGGGTTTAAGCTATAATTCCCTCTCTCCTATGAGAGTGGAGGCCTGTGCCCAGCAGTGGGACATAAATGGTGGTAGTTGTGGAAATCTTATCACCATCTGTTGTCGTATATAGCGGCGTACATAATAACTACATGGTAGGTATAACTAGACGGCTAGAAGACATTCACCGGGGTACAGAATTATCCCGCGCCCCGCCCGGGTAAGGAGGCTATGCCTCGAGGCCCGTACCCCCACTAAGCCCTACCGGGCCAATCAGAGAACACCCGAGCTGCCTAGTATAACTAAGGATCTTCACTTATGTGGTATAACTTCCATGCAAATTGATTCCTTTATAACTACTTTAGCCATAGAATTAAATACGTATAAAAACATACCTACATATTGAAATATCATTGACTTGACCTTGACCTTTCGTTGTTTTATTAGCCGCCATACATTCATCGTGCGCCTAGGGGCTCAGAACCTCACCCGGCCGACTATCATCATCGAGGAAACCATCGACAACCGTGTCATGCATCCCAACTACAATGAAACCTTGGGGAGCGTGCAGCGGGATGACATTGCGCTGCTGAAACTAAGCCACATCATTCCATGGGGACGTAAGTTTTACGGCCAACCCTCCATTGCGTCATTGTTTTGCTAGAGCAAAATAACATTGTTGGGGGTATAAATACAAAAAAAAAGCTAAGCGAGAACTTCTATACTAATATTATAAATCCGAAAGTTTGAATGGATGGATATGTTTGTTACCCAATCATGCCAGAATGGATCAGGATGAAATTGGGCACAGAGATAGATTATAGTCTGAAATATCTCATACTACTTTTATGCCGGAAAATTTAAGAGTTCTCGCGGAAATATTAGTATAGTATAGATGAAACTACAAAATATGAAACAAGCATCATGACCTGATAAATTGTTTGATTACTCCTGACAATCAAAATCTTCAGTTACAGAATAAGAGAGAACTTTAGGATTTATGAAAAGAGCTAATAGATGTGGGTCCATCATTAAAAACTGCGTCATACATCCAACTTGCATGGTGTAGGAAGGTTGGATTGTTAAGGATAAAGATATTGCCCCACTATGCGGCGCGGCGCGATTTGTAGCTGCAAGTATTTTTTGTATGAAGTTTGTAAGTACGGGGCTGAGCCCACTTAAACGATGTGACAAGCAGATGCAATGCACAACGCGGCCTATAGAAATAATAATTGCCGCTACGTGTCGCGCCGCTATGTGCATGTTACCCGTTGTCCTATGTGAGTGACAGAAGCGACACCACGCGACGCGACGCGATTTGTCGCCATAGAAATTGATGTTACGTCTACCGTCTACGCAGATTTTACTGCTGTCATACAGGTTCCCTAGCGCAGCAGTAACAAAATGCTTTGTTTTATATGATGTATCTAAGACTAATTATGTGTTAAATTAATGAAAAACCTTATGTTATTATATAAAACTTGATTGTATTGTATTACTTTTTGATAACTGTGCATCATGTAGATTGTATGTTTTTGATCAAATAAATGAATTGAATTGAAGATACGTCTGTCATTTTCTATGGCGTTGCGTCGCATCGCGTTGCGTCGCTTGTGTCGCTCACCTACGAGTAGGACAACGGGTCAAGTGGTGCCAGAGCTTCAAACATTCTGTCCACAGCTACGATCCAGCCAATTCGTCTCCAGAGCTCCAAGCAGAAGGACACGGACTACGCGGGCGAATTCCTGACCGTCAGCGGCTTTGGACTTACCAACGACCGTGCACTAGGTAACCAATCTTTTTGAGTCCATATGGATTCGTCTTGTTTTACAGTATAAAAAAAATTTTCAGAAAAAAAATAAAAACCGACTTCAAAAACCACAAACACTAAAAAGTAAAAAATAATTTAATTTATTATGTATACAAGAGTGAATTTAGTTCTATAATAACATTTTTTGGAGTCGGTACCAATTAGCCGCATGAACCGTCTACCTACTCTTCATTATTGTTGACGTGACTCCACATTGGCACCGACTCCAAATAATGTTATTATAGAACTAAATTAACTCTTGTATACATAATAAATTAAATTATTTTTTACTTTTTAGTGTTTGTGGTTTTTGAAGTCGGTTTTTATTTTTTTTTTGAAAATTTTTTATTTCACAATTTTTAGTGGCCCCACTGTTTTAAAATACAGGATCTAACCAGAACGAGATATGCTATGCATGGTTAAAACATACTGTTTACAAGACTATCACACTGATCGCGAGCAATTTACTCTTATCCATGAGGAGTTCCGTTCTCCATCTCCGGAGATATTCATCAGATCTTCACCAAATTGAATTGGGACCACACGGGAAGCACCAGCTTTGAAATAAAAAAAGAATCATCCAAATCGGTCCACCCAGTCAAAAGTTCTGAGGTAACAAACATACAGTCGAATTGAGAACCTCCTCCTTTTTTTGAAGTCGGTTAAAAAATACAGTCGAATTGAGAACCTCCTCCTTTTTTTGAAGTCGGTTAAATATTCGGGATTCGAACCCGGGACCTCGTCAGCCGCAGCGAAAATACTAACCACAATACCAACGAGGACGTTACTATCTGCGGTTCGAAATGCCATTCCCATAGAGAAGAACCAGCAAGAAACTCGGTGGTTACTCTTTTGAAAAAATGAATTTACAATTACATCAATGTGTAATAAGCTTTTTTCAGGATATTTAATTTTAATGGATTTCTTAAACTTGTCTAAAGGCAAGTTTTAAATAAGTTGTGGAATTTTGTTATAGAATAGAATGCTCATTCCCTCGAACGGCCTTCGAACTTTCTTGAGGCGAAGCGATGGAGTCACGAGCCTATTGCGGCCTATCGTGCAGATCGCATTTATTTTTATCAATCAATCAATCATGCTCTTTTATATTTATATTATCCTCAGGTGGAACAACCTCAGAAGTGCTGATGTTCGTGAACCTGCGCGGCATCAGCAACCAGGAGTGCCGGCGCTGGTTCCTCTCCATCCACCCGCAGACCGTCTGCGCGCAGTACTATAACAACACCATACAGTCTTCGTGTTCAGTTAGTACTTAATATACCAATTTTAAAAAATTGTGTTCGATCAAGGCGATCAGCCCCCCAATCATGTAAGAATGGCCGATGAAAGCGTTAAAGTTCTGCGGCAAAGTAAATAAACCATAACAGCATTAAATTAGAGCTCAATTTTATGTACGATACTCAAACGTATAAGAATGGATACACGAAATTGAGCTCTAATTCAATGCAGTTATGGTTTATAGTACTTTGAGGCTGAATCTTTACCATTTGATCGACAATTCTTACATAATCGGGGGGCAGGGCGCAATTCTCAGAGAGACGCTAGAATTAAATCCTATAGATTCTGCAATAAAAAAAAATTGAAACCATGTATAAGTCCGACAAACATATCTGAACCGGTGACAGCGTCGCTAGTATCTATGAAAAAGTTAATAAAACCAAAAACTAAACAGGCATAAAAATTAGTTCCAATTTTGGCCACCGGATCAGATATATGGCGACTATATTGACGGCAGATATTGACGTTTGAAGAACCAGAAGCATAGAACGACGTAGCCACATCCGCGCACTCTTAAAATAGAGCCAAGTTGTCCCTGACAACGATTACGCCATCGATGGCTGAGAGAAAGATTGTTAGATACCTACTGGTAAGTTGGTAACACTTATTAGTAGTATAACTCATTTTTGTTCTTTAATTCAGGGTGACAGCGGCGGCCCGCTGACCCGCGTGGATGAGGACGGTCAACTCACCATGATTGGAATCGTCAGCTTTGGCTCTTCTCGAGGCTGTACTGTCGGGTTCCCGACCGGTAATATTAATGCTCTATTAAACCTCTATGAAGTGTTGGATACGCGCGAACAGGCTCATGAATAAAGGGCCCCGAACGGGTTCGAAACTAGTCGGGCATTTTTCCGACAGAACACGTGAGTTTATCCGGGTATTATGTATAGTTATATCGATGAATGTTGAAGATGTCGGAAAATACCAAACGTACTGAAAGCTTTCATCGAAAACGCTGCCTAACCACCTTGAAATATAACAAAACAATTTGTGGTGGAATTTTTTCTCTTTTTTACACGACTGCGGAACGCACAGGGTTATGTGTTCATCAGTCTATATATATGTTTTTATGTAGCTGCTGCTAGAGCCTAAGCGCGTGTACCGATTTTGATGATTCTTGCACCAGTTTGTGACGAATATACGAGTATCATTAGAGTGTCACTGTGGAAGCCGAATTTGACAAAAAACAAAATGGCGCCCTTTAAAAGCCATAATGTAACAAATTAAAAAAAAATGTCGATAGACTATGGCAAGTAGTATAGGTCTTGTAAAATCATAGTTAGGTTATATAACTTTGTGATGATGCTAAATGAAATCTTGTTTTCCAGCGTATGTGCGCCCTGGTCACTATCACGACTGGATCCGTGAGAGCACCGGCATCGACTTTGACTGGAACAGCTCTGAGCCTACCACTGCTGCGCCAGAATCAGGACTTGGAGTACAAGTCGTGGATCAATAGGAAACCAATGAAACTGCTCAAACTTATGTCGTCTAAGACCGAAAATATTATTTTTCTATAACAAACTAGCTGTTAATACAGCATTGTAATTTCTTTTGTACACCTCAAATTAAAAGATGTTAAATTAAAAGCTGACGTTACCTTACTGCTGGCAAAATTGTCAACTAATCTATATGTAAGCTATATAAATGAATCTTTAGAAATCGCACGTTACAAGTTACCTTTTATTTTCTTCCCCGTTTCTAATTCGAACCGCTAGGATATGGAACGCCTGGTATCTTCAACCTTGGTATCTTCAAATCAAGAGTGAATCTTCAAGTGAATGAGTGAATAAAGAGTGAATTCAAGTGGGAATCTTCTAGGCAAGCGCGCTACACCTCACTAACTACTTTCAGCAAGTCTGATTGTAAGCGAAACGCTTAGAGTCTATAAATTAACAAAAAAAAAAAATTGGCAGTCATCAGTCATAACTCATAGGGGCTGCCGACAGAAGTGAAAACAAATATTTAAAATACATTTTTTTTAATTATAAAAAAAAGTATTTACGTTAAGTACGTATGTA
The DNA here is from genome assembly GCA_917051295.2 of Erebia ligea. NCBI lineage: Eukaryota > Metazoa > Arthropoda > Insecta > Lepidoptera > Nymphalidae > Erebia > Erebia ligea. The sequence continues at coordinate 18,500,349 of OU785228.1, forward strand.
GTATAATATTTATGACCTTTTGTCTTCGTAACAACGCGAGCATGTCGGAGCGAGCATGTCGGTGACGGTGTCGCGAATCCACAAGTTTACCCTACCAAAAAGTGCTCAACGCGGCTAAAGAAGTTTTCACTTCAAAAAACTGACTAGGGCAGGAAATAATACACAAAGGGTACAAGAACATAGCTATACATAGTTTATTGTAGTGTAACATATAGATCACAGTGTTCGGAGGGCTCACTGCTTGGTGGCGGCCTCGTGCAACTTCTTCTGCACCGCGTCGGCTTGCTTCACGAAGTCCTCGAACGCGGACTTGATCTGCGGGGCCAACTTCTGGTTGGCCTGTTCCATGTTGGCTGCAACCTCCTTGGCCAACTTTTGGCTCTCCTGTGGACAAAGAAGCATAACGGGTTGGTTTAAGAAGCTAGAGAAACTACTATTATAGCAGAGAGTTATTATAACTGCAAGGCGATTGCGTAAAAATGACAGCTACAGTTTTTATTGGTGATAGGCCTGCGCTTGACGACAATTATGCTTAGTGCAAAGCAATGATGAGGTCTAGGAACGCGCTTGCCTAGAAGATGCCTATTCACTCTTGCCTTGAAGGTACTTAAGTTATATGTGGCAGGAAACATGTGCGCTGGGAGGGCGTTCCACACCCTAGCGGTTCGTGTAACGTATTATTATGTATTAGCTGATGCCCGCGACTTCGTCCGCGTGGATTGAGGTTTTTGGTTCCCGCGGCAACTCTTTAATTTTCCGGGATAAAAAGTAACCTATGTGTTGTTCCAGGCTATAATCTATCTCTGTGCCAAATTTCATCCAGATCCGCTTAGCCCTTCGGGCGTGATTGAGTAACAAACATCCATACATCCATACATCCATCCAAACTTTCGCATTTATAATATTTGTTTGATAGTATTAAGTATTATACTTATGTAGAAACTGAGACTGTATGCCTACAGTCAAACTGTGAAAACAGTTTTGTATCATCGTATCAGTTTTCTAAAAGTTATTTTGTAAGCCTAATTGTAAACTTGTTTAAGTAATAAATTAAACAAAAAAAAAAAACGATCGCAATCACCTCTGATTGGTTATCATTATTCCACTATTGGCCAAAATCCATTGACGCAGGAAAAATACCATAAATTCAGCCAATAAAAACAATTGAGACTGTAACAATGATTGATGCAGGTTTTACATAATCGCCTTGCAGAGAACGAGCGAGGACGATAGAGATATTTTGACGACCTCCCTGGCGCAGTGTTGAGCGCTGTTGTCTTAACGTGGGAGGTCCTGGGTCCTGGTCCTACACGGCATAGTACCGGAACGCTAAATCGCTTGGCGGCACGTCTTTGCCGGTCACCAGGCCAGACCAGAAAATTCAGAAATTATAAATTCCCAAATTGACCCTGCCGGGAATCGAACCCGCGACCTCCACACGTTAAGACAACAGCGCTCAACACTGCGCCACGGAGGTCGTCAAAACAAACAAAAGTATACTTACAGTGGCAGCGGATTTGACAGCGGTCTCCAGCTTCTCCCGCAGAGCGTTGGCTTGCTGCTCAACCTCCGGGTGGGCTTTGCGCAGATCCTCAGCTGCCTTCTGGATGTTGGCGCGCGACTGCTCCAGGGCTTCCTTGGCTTTGCCAGTTGCGTCGTTCACCTGGAAACGGGGAGGATTACACGGGTCAACACAAAATTTGACTTTGACTTTAGAGCATAAATTTCCGATATTATAGGTCGTAATTAGACGCCAGGTGGCCTTGGGAAGATGGCAGCTTGCTGTGGCACAAGCTGCCATAGTAATAGTATGCAATAGTATTTTTGTTAATAATAATTGTAAGCAAGTATATTAAGTTATTTTATTAATTGTCACTCTAATTCTGTAGCGCGGAGAGACGCATTGGGCAACTGTAAGGTCTCTTCGGGTATGTTGTGCAAACGAGTGCAGTTTGGTGTGTGAACTCCGGGATGACCCCAACGGGCATTGCGCAAGGGAGGCACCGATGCGTTCTTTATGAGATCTCGGAGCCTCCCAATGTATGCAGATGGTGGCCACCGAGGGGGTTTTAGTAGGTATAAATCCTACATAACCCGACTTCTCCCCCCAGAAGTTGGGTATCTTACTCGTAGGAAGATTTCCCCCACGAAAAAAAAAAGGTGACAGTTCTCTTATCTTCTCATGCCCGCTTGCAGAAACGTCGGGTTATCCTTTTAACCCAGAGTTACATTGACAGGATTCGTATGAAACTTCTGTCAAAGTTTCAATTTTCCTGGGTTAAACGTAACCCGGAGTCTATGCAAGCGGGCCTTAGCTAAGTGTTCCCTAAAATTTGGGCATTGTTGATGAAAATGAGCATAAGACAAATTGGTATCACATCACAGGGGCCGTGCTGCCAACGTTTAAAGCAATACTGCAATATTACCATAATATTACTCAAAATGACAGTTTGATGTCACGCACCTTGACGTTCCTAAAATAAGGATTATAATAATTCTTAAACACGAAAGTTAAAAATAATGAAATAATATGGCTTTAAGCGTTTGCAGTATGGCCTCAGGGTATGATCATTTGATGAAGTGACTCATATTAGTGGCATTATGAACTCGAAAATACGAAATTGCAAATTGTCGCTATCGGACGTTGCGCTAACCTTGACATGTGGGGGCAGGATTGATAAGAATTATCACTTTTATGTGCGGGAGATAGAATACCATCTGAGGTTACGAGAAAAATTTATAAAACTTGTTCTGAAAACTTTGATCTATTTATGATACAATTATATTTTAAACAGGAAACTATAGTATAGAAATTAGGGTACCACAAACAAAGTAAATAAAATACCACGTTTTAGCGTTGTTAATAAAAAATCTTAGTCAAATAAATATTATAAATGCGAAAGTTTGGATGGATGGATGTTTGTTACTCAATCACGCCCCAACGGCTAAACGGATCTGGATGAAATTTGGCACAGAGATAGATTATAGTCTGGAATAACACATAGGCTACTTTTTATCCCGGAAAATTAAGGAGTTCCCGCGGGAAACGAAAAACCTCGATCCACGCGGACGAAGTCGCGTGCATCAGCTAGTAATTTATATATTAGACACCGATTAGGGTTTGACATAACTGCCGCAAATAGGATACCTCACTGTCATCTTAGACTGCATCATCGCTTACCACCAGGTGAAATCGCAGTCAAGGGCTAACTTGTAGTGAAATAAAACAAGTGAAATAATTTAAAAATAACGATTGCTCTGCCAAAAAGTTTTTTTTCCAAAAATATATAGACAGTGTCACTTGGGAAGATGTAAGGATTCACCATACACCTAGTTAAATATGTTCAAGCATTTAGAAGTTATGGTGGAATAAGGAAACTCACATACATACTACACACATGAACCCTAAAAATATTACCTAACCATGGTTTTTGGGCAGTCGTTTAAAAATAAAGGTTAGGTACATAGGGAAGTTTTAACACTTACCGCAGCCTGAAGAGAGGTTGAGAAGGCAGAAAGCTGCTTCAAAACTGAGTCCGAGCCCTCTTTAAGTGCCTTGTTGAACTCTTGGGTGTTCTTGGAGTTGGTTAGGGCATTCAGCTGTTCTGTGAAGGTCTTGGAGAACTCTGTCGCGTGTTTGTCGATGTCTTGCCAAGTGGACGGTGTAGGGGCCTCGCGGCGTACATGTCTTGCAGCTGCAGACTAGAAGAAGATTGACAACCTTACAAACCGTAATCTAAAACAGGCCCGCTTGCAGAGACCCTGGGTAACGTTTAATACAGGAATAAAGTTGAGATTTTGACAGCAGTTTTATACGAACTCTATCAAAGTAGCAGCTAACTCTGGGTTAAAAGGATAATCCAGTGGTTTTGCAAGCAGGCCTTAAAATACCAGGAAATCGAATAATGGAGGAGGTTTCTAGTCCGTAGGTTACTGTACATCACCATAAGTGAAGTTGGTCTTGCAAACTGATGGGATCCTTGAGGATAATTCTCAAAATTTAAAAAAAACTAAAACAACCAATCAAAAAAGTAGATGACTGCATTGAAACAAGAAAAAAATCTATTATTTTTGATTGTGAATATCAATCAAATTATTATAATAGTTGGCATTTATTAATACAATACAGAAACAAATTCTATAAAACATGAGTGACATGTAAATAGAAAGAAATAAAAATCTCAGTTCCATCGTTAAAGAAAAGCCTAGGTACCTGTACCAGCTTTCTTCTGTGGTGTCCTCAAAATCCGGCAAAGCATTTGCAGTTCCTCTGATGCTGCTCATGTTATGGGGTGGTGGTAATCTAGCTAAGAATTATTTAAATAAAATAACTGATGTAAACTTACCACAGCCAAGCAGGCGAGGAACAGGGCAATGAATCTGGCCATTTTGTTTTATTACTGGTTATGAAGTGTTGATCGTACAACAACCCGGAGTGCTATGCCAGTATCTGGATCGCACGAGGTATATAAGGGACGGGCTGTTGATGCGCGGGGTGGGGGGAGGGGGTAGATAGCGCGTCTCCGAGGGAACTTTCCTGCGCACTGCAAACATGCCCTGTGCTGTTTACAAAGTACAAAGTTACAAACACATTAGTAAATAAGTAAACTGCACTAAGTGCCTAATGACCCGTGGATTATCAATCGGCAGTAGATAAGGCCGGCCCTGAGCCTTGCATCCTACTGGATAGCCATGTGACCGACGCTTGATCATTTGCATAGAGATATGCTTGCTGGGTAGAGCAGCCTCTATGCAACGATTTGATAACCTCCCTGCAGGGCTAGCATGGGCCGGAGATAAAAAAATTATCCCCCGATTTTATCCACTGACAAGAGATAAAATCAACTTATCCACCCCTCAGAACACGGCAACACGGGAGAGGAGAAGTTTATCCCCTTTATACATTTCACGGGGGCTTGGGGGACTATTTATCCACCGTTATTTAGTGTTTTTATTTATTTATTTAGGAATAAATTTTTATCTTTTCCTTGGGGAGAAAATTGTCTCGGCCCATGCTAGGGGGGCAGGCGTAGCTGTTAGCGCTGTTCCCTTATACGTGAGAAATCGAAAAAAAGGAATCTTATGAAAAAGGAGTCTTGAGTAAAAACACATTAATAAACAGCATTTAAAAACAATTATATAGCATTGCTAATAGGTACTAACTAATGGACTGATTCAGACATCACTGGTAGGTAGAGAGCGTATAAAATTTTGGATTAAAATTATGGCTTTAACTTGATCTCATATCATGCGGGCGAATCTTTAGTTGTATTTTATGTGCCTGAGATAAATATTATGAAAGAAAGAATGAAAGAAAAAACATTTATATCCAAATTGTGCCACACATAAACAAGCATACTTAGAGAGGTAGATAACCCCTGCAGCTCAACGATATAAACAAGATCTAGAATCTAAACAACATCGAAGAGGTGCAGGGATGAACTGTAATCACCACGTAATCACGTATGGCACAACCTGAAAAATCGCCCAGGCTCAGCATCATGCTGTATGTTTAGTGCAAGCACTAACAATACAGCGCTGATTTTCAGCTCGAACCCTGATTCAGATTACACCACGGAAAAAACTACGTAGCTGCAAGCTATTAGAGGAAAAAACAGCTATATGACTCCTTTTTGGTAGAATTTTTGTCCTATCTATCGCCCATATTACTTTTAAATCTCTGTGTCCATTCCTAATTGTGCGTTCTCGCAGTAGGTAATTTCTTAATTGACATTAGTATAATAACTCTAAAATCAAACAGGATGGACGGAATGCTTGTGTCTCTAATATAAATGCGAAAATGTGTCTGTCTGTCTGCTACGCTTTCACGGCCCATCTATTCAACCGATTTTGATGTGGTACAGGGAAAGGTCATAGGCTACTTTTTATCGCGGAAAATTTAAGAGTTCCCGCGGGAATCAAATAAAATAACTCTTCAACGATTTTTATGAAATTTGGTATAGGGATAGTTTGTATCCAGGGGAAGGACGTAGTCTACTTTTATCCCGGAAAATTAAAGAGTTCTCGCGGGCGAAGTCGCGGGCATAATCTATTTATGTTCTGAAGTAGGTTGGTAAGTTTGCATTTAGAAGCTTATTAGGGACAACGAATCCTTTCATATCCGGATGCTTACGTCATAATAGCCATTTGTATTCCAAATTTCAGCCCGATCCGTCCAGTGGTCTGAGCTGTGCGTTGATAGATCAGTCAGTCAGTCTAGTAATTTTACGATAATATGATATAATATTGAATTATGAGATACTAGCGATCCGCCCCGGCTTCGCACGGGTAGCACTAATAATCCTAACAGTCTATATAGGTATTAAAATAAACTTTTTGAGAGGAACAATTCCACCATATTACATTGTTTTCGTGTAACTTTAACTATTTACGCAGCGCACGCCACGTAAGCTCTCAGAAGAGAGGATTTTTTCCGACTTGGTTCACATAATTGCAATTTTCTTAAGGATCTCTAATTTTTTGAAAATAAAATATAGCCTATGTTGCTTGCTGATAATGTAGCTTTCTATAGGTGAAAGAATTTTTAAAATCAGTTGAGTAGTTTTTGAGTTTATCCATTACAAACAAACAAACAAACAAACAAACAAACAAACAAACAAATCTTTCCTCTTTATAATATTAGTATAGAAGTATAGATAACTAAGTATTAAGATATCGCGCCTGCAAAGTATAGGTACGTTGAAAATGCCTGTTTAACCCTGTAAGTATAGAAAGTGGGTACACAATTCTAATTTTCTTACGTGTTATCTATTAATTGCCTTCAAACTAATCATAATTGGCTTATTGATGAAAAAGTGCAGTAGAGCGCCCTGATGCAGGCTGGGGGTCGGCGATAAGCGTCCTGACGTCATGACCGCTTCATAATTATTCTCAGGGACTCTGTTCTAAGTACTTAGGAGGCACATTTTTTTAAAGTTGCGTCGATAAAAATTAAATGGCGGGACGGCAGATTATTGAGTTAAACCACAGAGTTAAACTCACGTTAAACTGGTACTGCATGTGCAATTGGGTATTTGACTACTACCTATTGAAATAAATTATTTTTTAGGTGTTATTAAATAAAGGATCTCCCGAAAGTCGTAATATCCACATCCCCTGCTAGTTTTGTGATGAATAACCATTTTAAACTATCGATTATAGTTAAAAAGTGCGTTGAATTTTGATGACGTCACAATTTAAAATTTCCTACAAATCCCATACTAAGCACGCGTTTTGACGTTTGAAAAAAAAAAGTTGCTGATTTGACTATTTGTCAAACACCCAATTGTGTAAGTAATTGTGAGGCATACTTACCAGTATTAGATATTTATAAGAGTGGCTACAAAAATCGTGAAGGAGACGACTTAAAGACTAGATGATGCCCGCGACATCGTCCGCGTGGATTAAAAACGGAACCCTAGATTCGTCATGTCTGTCTGTCCGTCCGTCCGTATGTCACAGACTCACAGCCACTTTTTTCCGAAACTATAAGAACAAAAAAATAGCAAAAAAATAGTTTGCGCGTGAGACACTTCTAAAGTGGTAAAATATGCCCCCCCCCCCCCTGTAACTTCTAAAATAAGAGAATGATAAAACTAAAAAAAATATATGATGTACATTACCATGCAAACTTCCACCGAAAATTGGTTTGAACGAGAGTAAGTAGTTTTTTTTAATAATTTAAAACTTAACTTAATAATTTATAACTCGCGCACCGAGGGTTCCGTACAAACCTGTACGGAACCCTCGGTGCGCGAGTCCGACTCGCACTTGGCCGGTTTTTTATACCTACTTTAATTCAAACCCACATGAGTAATTTCCTATTGAACAGATGGGCCGTGAAAGCGTAGCAGACAGACAGACACACTTTCGCATTTATCATATTAGTATGGATTTGCCTATAGACTAGATATTAAGCAAAGGCTCAATACCAATATATTCAAATCCCTTTGCTTCGCATCAATGTTTCATGTCATCGTAGGTAATTTTTTAGATGTTTTTTTTTTTTTTATCCACTACAAGTTAGCCCTTGACTGCGATCTCACCTGATGGTAAGTGATGATGCAGTCTAACATGGTAGCGGGCTAACCTGTTAGGGGCATGACAGTTATATTAAACCCATACCCCTATTCGGTTTCTACACGGCATCGTACCGGAACGCTAAATCGCTTGGCGGTACGTCTTTGCCGGTAGGGTGGTAACTAGCCACAGCCGAAGCCTCCCACCAGGCCAGACCAGAGAAAATTCTGAAATTATAAATTCCCAAATTGATCCTGCCGGGGATCGAACCCGGGACCTCCGCACGTTAAGGCAACAGTGCTCAACACTGCGCCACGGAGGTCGTCAAAACAGGTCAGGTCAAACGGTCATGTACAGGGATACAGGTTATACCTACCTGTTTCATCAAAATGGGTTGGACAGTTGGGCCGTGAAAGAGTAGCAGACAGACAGACAGACAGACACACTTTCGCATTTATAATATTAATATACTAGCTGATGGCCGTGACTTCGCCTGAGTGGCATAACTTTTTTTGATTCCCACGGGAACTCTTTAATTTTCCGGGATAAAAAGTAGCCTGTGGCACTGCAGCAAATATACCCATGCAAAAAATCGCGCAGATTCGGTGCGCTGTTGCGGCGTGATTGAAGGACAAACAAACACATTTTAGCATTTATAATATTAGTATGATTATAATATAGTAGATTAAACATTGTTTGTGGCACTTTGAGATAACTTATACGCTCTATCGTTTATTATGACACATCGACCAATTTCAGTTCATCAGAGTTCATTGATTTAGTAATTTCGCCAAGTTCATGAAACAGCGGTCAAGTACCATCTTTGTCGTTAGCCTATTGCGGATTATGAGGTCCCAGGGGGTATACTACCATCGCTTAAAGCAGTATTGTTTTAATATTGTTGACGTTCGTGTTCTAGAATTATAATCCTTATTTTAAGGACGTCAAGGTAGGTGACTTAAAACTGACATTTAGAAATAATACTGTTTAAGCGATGGTAGTAACCCCCCAGGCCTTAATCTTAGGTCCGATTGGGCCAATTAAGATAAGAATTTCTCAGTAGCAGACAGCAGTCCGGAGATATGGAAAGTTATTCCACCCCCGTGGCTATATTTAAATTTTTATGTTCAAATAAACTTTTACAAGTGCTTTTGAATCGTCGTCAATCTTAATCTGTGTAATTCCTAAGAATGTAAAACCATTGAATCTGCGCGTAAGGAATTGTCCGATGAAACGGCAATCTGACATAGCCGGAGAGATCCGGCTGTCAGATTGCCGTTTCATCGGACAATTACACAAAAAGATTAGCGAATGCACCTGTGTTTGCGCACACACTTTTATACGACAAAATGGACAATAGTTATGAAATGCATTTTCTTCCGTTAAGATTTTGCCGCCGACTCCGTGGCCGAAGTTAAATCAGAAGGGCAATATTCTTTCCTTTTAGAAGTGCCTAAGTTATTCTTTGTCCATACTTTTTACATGACTCCCAAAAAGAGAGGGTAATGTTTCCTGGGTTCATGTATGTATGTATGTATGTCAGTTTCTTTATTCCACCATAGCTTCTAAATGCCAGAACAAGTTTGGCAGTCATAGGGGCTGCCAATAGAAGTGAAAACGAATATAATATATTTTTTTTTTAATTAAAATAATCAAAATATAAACCTTAAAACTAAGGCATTAAAGTTTAATTATGAATGTAGTACACCTATTTATATTTAAGGCCTGTTGTCTTCGTAACAACGCGAGCATGTCGGTGTTTGCGAGCATGTCGGAGCGAGGTGTCGGTGACTCGAATCCACAAGTTTACCCCTACCAAAAAGTGCTCAACGCGGCTAAAGAAGTTTTCACTTCAAAAATAGCAGAGCAGAGATATTTTTAAATAGTTATAGCTTTTTATTTATTACTAGCTGATGCCCGCGACTTCGTCCGCGTGGATTGAGGTTTTTCGGTTCCCGCGGGAACTCTTTAATTTTCCGGGATAAAAAGTAGCCTATGTGCTATTCCAGACTATAATCTATCTCTGTGCCAAATTTCATCTAGATCCGTTCAGTCGTTGGAGCGTGATTGAGTAACAAACATCCATACATCCATACATCCATACATCCATCCAAACTTTCGCATTTATAATATTTATTTGATTTCTTGGTACATACATTTTGAACTTTACCCATCCCGCCAGCTGTGGTTTCCACTAAAGATAACATTATATCATTAAGGATACAACTCATAAGAAATTAGTCATTAATGCATTAATTAATAGGCTAGTCCAGGTACCTATAATGTTTGTAAACAGTGCTATAATAAGTTATCTATTTGACCTAAGAACTCTATAGCACGCCCATCATGTTGAGGTATACTCTAATATATTGGGTATTTGACTACCATTCAAATAAATTAATTTTTAGTGATTATTAAATAGAGCATCTCCCAAAAGTATTTGTAATATCCACGTCCCCTGATAGTTTTATGTTTAATAACCATTTGTCCCCTGATAGTTTTATGTTTAATAACCATTTGTCCCCTGATAGTTTTATGTTTAATAACCATTTGTCCCCTGATAGTTTTATGTTTAATAACCATTTGTCCTCTGATAGTTTTATGTTTAATAACCATTTGTCCCCTGATAGTTTTAAGTATGTTTATATAACCATTTTAAACAATCGATTTAATTAAAAAAGTGCTTCGAACTTTAATGACGTCACATTTCAGAATTTCATATAAATCCATTGTTGTAGAATTTTAGTAGGTAAGTACCTTATAAATCCCATAATTAGGACGCGTTTTGACGTTTGAGAAAAAGTTGCTGATTTGACTATTTGTCAAATACCCATTATCCATGCTAATATTAGAACTTAGGTCTTTATGGTAGGATAAAACGTGGCGACATTTTTTTACGCCACTCCAAGTTAGCCCTTGCAATCTCACCTGATACTTGATAGTGAATGCAGTCAAAGATGGTAGCCGGTTTACCTGCTAGATGTATGGCAGTTGCAAGGTTGCAAGTGGATTCTAATATCATAAACAATTTGCAAATTTCGTGAGTGGGAACTCACGAAATTTGCAAATTGTTTATGATATTAGAATGAGTATGATTATATGTTCTGTGTACTTGCTAGTACTTAGATATTAGGCAACTTCTAATAGACATTACTATTAAAATCTATCTACTTACCAACAAATAGTATAATGTCCTAGGGCCCGTGTTTACCGCTCTATAAAACAAACAGGACAACCCAGTCGCAGCACCGCTGGTTCTCTGCAATGGTAGCGTTCATGTACCGGCTTCCTCATTGTATGGCGCACCTTACTTGGACAGTGGACCAAACAATATAGCGTACACCATACGTACATCATACTACATACCAATATGTTAGGGTTATCAAAACAAAATTATACAGTACATATATGACTATAATCTATCTCTGTGCCAAATTGCATCCAGATCCGTTCAGCCGTTCTGGCGTGATTGAGTAGCAAACATCCATCAATTTATCCAAACTCTCGCATTTATAGTATTGGTTATCAAAAATATTATTAACAGAAATCTTTTATTTTCCGCGATAAAAGTCAGGAATAACACACTAGTGTTATTCCTGACTATAATCTATCTCTGTGCCAAATTTCATTCAGATCCGTTCAGCCGTTGGGGCGTGATTGAGTAACAAACATCCATCCAAACTTTCGCATTTTATAATATTAGTAAAGAAAGAGTATAGATATAGATGAGGGATGAGTGGTCTAGTTGCGACAACGCATATCAGTCGATTGCGATTGTTAAGTAACGTTGACCTAAGTCGGTAACTGGATGGGTGATCGAATTTTGGAGGTTCAAATTTAGCCTTTTCGTTTCCTCCGTGCCTCGGAGAGCACGTTAAGCCGTCGGTCCCGGTTATTATCACTAACATCTGATAATAATCGATACAAAAACCTAAGAGTTTAAGCGGAAGGACGTGGGAATCCACCGCATTATTATACCAAGAAAATGTGTTTAATGGAAAGGGGCACGACCCTCAGTAATGAACAACACGACGCGAAGAGAGAGATAGATATATCGCAAATTCATGGTTATTCTTAGCTTGAAACATTATACAAGGATATTTGTAGTAGTAAAAAATATTCCTCTAAATGTAGGTTATCTTTTAGAAACGGATTTAAAATAATTAGAAATTATTACAATCAATATTGATTCTACAGCGTTATCATAGTAAACTGTCCTACTTTCCTAAAACTAATGACATACCTCATACCTAAGGTACTGAGTCCCATTTGTAAGCATAAGGTCCCGGGTTCGATTCGGATGAGATTGCGAAGGTGATTTTAATTTGATTAGCAAGATGAAAAGTCAGAAGGCCGTGTCTGAAGCAGAACCGATGGCCATAATCTATACTAATATTATATATGTGAATGTTTGGATGGATGTATGGATGGATGGATGGATGTTTGTTACTCAATCAAGCCAGAACGGCTGAACGGATCTGAATGATATTTGGCACAGATATGGATAGATAGATAGATAGATAAATACTTTATTGCCACACAAAACATTAAAAAGAAACAAAAAAGTGAACAAACAAAAACAAATAAGTGCGCAAAGGCGGTCTTACCTATCACTAAAAGTGATCTCCTCCAGACAACCTTTAAATAAAGAAACAAACGCAATGAAGCGGGATAGTGCAACAACACTAGTACATATAATATACTACATAAACTATACATTCTAAAAATACATAAACAATTACACAAATAAAAATACTAAAATATATACCAATACATATAAATAAATAAATATATATATATTAAAACCAATACATATTAATAAATAAATATATATAATTTAGACCTACATAACAAAAAGTAAACAAATACATAAATAATTAATACATAGATTATAGTCTGGAATAACATATAGGCTACTTTTTATCCCGGAAAATTAAAGAGTTCCCGCGTCGTGGGAACTTCTTAATTCTATCTCTGTGCCAAATTTCATCCAGATCCTTTCAGCCGTTGCAGTTGGGGCGTGATTGAGTAACAAACATCCATCCATACATCCATCCAAACTTTCGCATTTATAATATTTATTTGACTAGCTGATGCCCGCGACTTCGTCCGCGTGAATTGAGGTTTTTTGGTTCCCGCGGGAACTCTTCAATTTTCCGGAATATAAAGGAGCCTATGTGTTATTCCAGAGTATAATCTATCTCTGTGCCAAATTTCACCCAGATCCGTACAGCCGTTGGGGCGTGATTGAGTAACAAACATCCATCCATCCATCCAAACTTTCGCATTTATAATATTAGTATACTTAGAAGCCTGCCAACCCGCATTGGAGCAGCGTGGTGGGTAAGCTCTAATTCCCTCTCTCCTATGAGAGTGGAGGCCTGTGCCCAGCAGTGGGACGTTAATGGGATGTAGTGGTGGTGGTGGGGATATACTTAGATAGTTTAAACGTTCATCGACACAGTCGATAGCCCTGCGTCTATGCACTGTCAATCCACCAGACCCTGTCGAGTCTAATCCGGCAACGCTTCACGTAGCAAATACTAATGAAGTGATCATCCCTATTTGTACCTCTGCAATTGGACGAGTCATCTAATTTCAATTGAGAATATACAATAGTACTAGCTCGAGGCTGCGCCCAATAATAAATCATGATAGTATGTAAATAGCTATTTTTCTGATAATTTGCCTGTTCTAAACCTCTTGTTCCTTGATTTGAGTCCAAGTTTACAAATGTTTTGGAAGGTCTCTTAGAGAACCTGCCTATAAATATAGGTATACTAGCTGATGCCCGCGACTTCGTCCGCGTGGATCGAGGTTTTTCGTTTCCCGCGGGAACTCCTTAATTTTCCGGGATAAAAAGTAGCCTATGTGTTATTCCAGACTATAATCTATCTCTGTGCCAAATTTCATCCAGATCCGTTCAGCCGTTGGGGCGTGATTGAGTAACAAACTTCCATCCATACATCCATCCAAACTTTCGCATTTATAATACTAGCTGATGCCCGCGACTTCGTCCGCGTGGATTGAGGTTTTTCGGTTCCCGCGGGAACTCTTTAATTTTCCGGGATAAAAAGTAGCCTATGTGCTATTCCAGACTATAATCTATCTCTGTGCCAAATTTCATCCAGATCCGTTCATCCGTTGGAGCGTGATTGAGTAACAAACATACATCCATACATACATCCATCCATCCAAACTTTCGCATTTATAATATTTTTTATAATATTTATTTGATTCATTCTAAACTTACTTAAATACATATCTAAAATTTTCGGAACCGGCAGGATTTGAACCTGCGTCTCTCTGGGAATCGCGCCCTGAGCGCCTTTGACCACTCGTCCAGGGTTCACTTACCTTATACCTACTTCGGTTTGGTTACTTACGGTTAGGTATATATTCATTCTTCTAATAATAAATAATATATTAATAACCATTTTATTACGTATTTATTTTATTTATTCAATTTAAGTATCTACCTAACATTTCATATCAAAGTGTTCGTCGGAAAGAAATATCTATAAAAGAAAAATAAAATGCCCCTTACGTTTGACAATGGCAATATATAAATAATCATCATTTGCAATGAAAATTACACTAACGCCTGAAATATTTTCATAGCAACTATTTAAAATGTTTCAATCAACCGCATAAAAATATAGGCGTTTAATTCCTTGTGATCTTACTTTCCTAAAGTTTTATTTAATCTTCTACAAGTTAGCCCTTGACTGCGATCTCACCTGATAGTAAGTGATGATGCATTCTAAGATGGTAGTGGGCTAACCTGTTGGGGGCATGGCAGTTATATTAAACCCAATTAAACCCATACCTCTATTCACCGCATCGCAGGCATCGCACGGGAACCCTAAATTGTTTGGCGGTACGTCTTTGCCGGTAGGGTGGGGTAAATATCCACATAGACTTTTTACAAGTGCTTATGAATAGCCGAATGAATCTACCACTAGTTCGGAATGCCGTTCCTACCGAGAAGAACCAGCGAGAAACTCGCTCGTCAAAGAGTAGGTACCAAAGAGTTACTCTACGTACGTAAGTTAAAACTTATACGGACGCTGTTTAGCGTTACGATACGATGCTGTGAAGTGAACAGCAAAAACTGCTATAACTCTTCCAGATTAGCCCACTTCCATCTTAAACTGCATTATCATTATTGGATAAAGTAATTTAATTCGTAATAATCCGCAACAGTAGTCAAATCTATGTGGTACAGTACCTACGTTTCACTCCGACACCGGTGTCGGAGTGAAACGTACGTTGAGAATAATTTGGAAGATTTATGTGGTGTGGTGAATATCGCAAGTAGCAAGTGCAAGATACACTTACCTACATAGATAACCTACACTTGGTTACACCTTGGTTGGTTGGTTGGTTAGGTAGGTACACTTACCTACATGTACCTACCTACATAGATTTGCCTACTGTTGCGGATTATAGCGAATTAAATTTCTAATTCCTTCATTTGCATCATCATTTACCGCAATCAAGGGCTTGTGAGTAAAACACGGATAAATAAAATAAAAACGATCATATCACTTATATTTACAATTTTATTTGTTCAAACAACACTTGTTATTTACATAAAAAGTATGTATATGAAATGCAAATAGTCTTTCTATTATAAATTTTCGTTCCATCGATACAATAATATTAAGTTTATTTAATTACAATTATTCGTCTGTACCCAGACTTTACCTAATTCAACTAGGAAATACCGGCAGAATTAGCGTACCGGTACGATTAAGGAACCAGGAAGAGGTATGGCGGTTTTATAAATACCATACCTCTTACAGGTTAACGCATTCCAATTTAGACTGCGTCATCATTTCCCATCAGGTGATGATCATTTTAAAAATAAATACTTGAGAGTACAATAATTGATAGTAACTTCATAAAAACATTATTTATATAATTTACTAGATATGTACTAGAATCAAAAACTAATAAATGAGTCGCGACTTAAGTCGGCAACGAAATAAAATCGTGTCAAAAGATCGCTTACATTTGTATGATTTTGAGCAAAATGTTTTATTATTTTTATTGTCTAATCGAAAACCAATAACTCCATGATAAATAGTTTTACAAAATATAATATGCAAAGGAATTTGCTTTTGTAAGAAAATTAACGTTTTGAATAAAACAGTAATATCATATCGATAGCAAAAAAATATTTGAATAATACCTACTTAAAATTGGATAATAATTATTGGTTTTTGACTTCTCAAATATTCTGTAAAATGTTGATCGCACATTTAACAACGCATCTTACAGTATTACTGAAAACTCAAGTGATATCAGATCAGTGTTGCAATGTGCGATCAAGCTATCAACTAAGTCCGTGCTTAATAAAAAAAATATTCCGTCAATATTTCGAGTTCACGACTTAAATTCACTAGGCATTTAAAATAAAAACTCGAAGGAGCTACAAAAATACGTTTAATACTAGCATTTAATAGGTTTAAAGAACTAAGCGTATAGTCAAGGGTTGTGCGCGATTATGGTCACCGATGCGGGGGGAGGAAACCTAGCGCTGTCAGCGCTGAGTCCGCTGCTTGTATGAGCGGGGCACGCCAGCGCCAAAGCGCTGTATCGCGCACGGGTTGCTGGCGAAGCTCCGCACACGTTTTGCTCAACGCTGTTACGCAGTCCGCACGGTAATGTTGCAAGCGAGCATGTTTCGTCTCTATCGCGTAAGACGAGCACGCGCCTCCAAGACAAGCCAACGGAAAATGATTATGAAGAGCTAAAACTCTTTCCGTTTCGTGGAAAGCCTTGACGTACTGTCCTGGCTTCGTGAAGTTCCGCGTGCGGTAAACATGCTGTAACATGTGGAGATAACGGGGTATGCCTTCTTCCCAACTGTGTTCATGTTGTAACGAATCGAGGTAATATAAGTTTGAAGCGTGATAGGACGAGCGTGGTGGCTTCCCTGTCGCTGGTACAGAAAATGGTAGGATTCGCTTCATTAAAGAACTCCAATCGTTGTCTTCCAATGGGACGATAACTTCATCTATGTCAAGAAGCGCCAACCACTTGTACTGGTACATGTGTCGGTATAAGCAATCGTTGTAAGGAATCAATTCCATCTGTCGTTTGTGAGTCGTTTTCTTCTTCAAATACATGTGTTGGAGACCTGGTAAATTCGGTTGTCCTCCTGGTAAAGTTATGGGGGTCAATTCAGTTACTCCAAGTTCGTTGTAGTAGTTCAAAACTTTTGTAATGTTCGGGTGGATTTGGAGCTCGTAGAAGAAGATTTTGTCTGCGCCTAGGAGGCGAATTAACTCGATCCACTCAACAAGTCTGACTGATAGATCCTCGTGGAGGAAATCCAAGCCTTTCACGCAAACGGCAAATTCTTTCTGAACCGCTGGTGGTTTGGGTCGATCGTAATGCACTCTTAGATTATTCGTAGCTCGATCACAAGGGTCAGTAACGATGGATACTGAAGCGGGAACTAAATGGCGTACTTCAGCGGGTAGAACGCATGCCATTAAGTAAGGCTGGAGCACTCCATCTCTGTAGTTACCCCATTTGCTGTTCCACACGTATTTGTATTCGAGATTTCTGACTACAACTGGTGCGTCGCGTTCTTCGAACCACAATTGACAGTGAGTTGTGATGGTTGGCTTGATACGGTCGTGTACCGCCAGTATTCTCACTGCTGGTCCAATCCGAGATGTATTTCTGGCATCAAGGTATGCCCCATAGAAGTGGAAAACGTCGGTTTTTGCTCGTAGAGTTTGCCAATACGTGTTATGGAATTCAAGGTCGTATATGGATGGGAAAGGAGCGCAGTCTTTCTTCTTGTAGAATTTGTTCTTGTCGTTTTTGTGTTTGTGCCAGTACGCGAGGGGTAGAGACGGGAGTCTCCTTTCAGCGTCCGCTCGAAGTTCATCTTCGGTGAGGACTCGCGTGTCTGTGGCAAGTTTTGGAGGGGTTTGCGTTGAGGGGAACGGGGCAGGGGTGGAGGCGGCTTCTGATTGGAGCAGCAGACGGGCCGGGGGGGCGGGGCGCGTGCGCGGGGGGGTGGGCTGCAAGCGGGGTAGAGCCAGCGCGACGAGCGCGCCCCAGCAGACCAGCGCCGCCAGCCAGCGCAGCCGCGCGCGCCCCGTGCCGCTCCACCGCGCGCACCACCCGCGCATGGCCTGGAACAAATACGAAAACAAATTCTTAATATACATATTCATGGTAGCATTGGATGGGCGACATCAAGTGAGTCGCTTGTGGAGGACTCTACAGGACACCTATGTCCAGCAGTGGACGTTTATCGTTTGTCGACGACCACGATATATATTCATCTCAACTCAAAACCCGCCCCTTACAGAGCACTCGTCTTCTCTCAGAGTGAGAAGGGTTTGGCCATAGCTAAGCATGCTAGCCAAGTGTGTGCCTGAGGAAGAAACCTCCCTTAGAATTTTTCGTAACCTCCTTTTTCCGTACTTGTTTGGGCGTAGCGGAAAACGTATCTAAGTTATCGCACTAATTTGCCTCCTCGTGCCAAGTTGCAATGATGACTTAGTCAGAAAGTAGCAAGTTACTGGGTGTAATCCAAAGCCTTTGATGTTAGTTGTCATAGCATCATAGGCTTGGGCCTAGCCCTAGGTTCTAACTGCTCCTCTCTAGCCTACATTCCCTACATTTTACGACCAGTGTCTGGGCAATGGGGTGGGTTACATACAGTTGTTTACAGATAGCGTTGGCTAGAGTCTCCGTACCGTAGTTTTACATTACAATCTACCTTATTTATAATTTATAGCCGAGCGCTTGGCTGCAATCAGACTGGCTGGGAAATATTGATGCAGCCTAAGGTGGAGCACGCTTGCCTAGAAGATGCCTATTCACTCTTGATTTGAGGATACCACTATACCTACTTACTACTAGTAAGTTATTACTCACATCATGGCAGCAAAACCGCTGTCTGATACACCAAAGGAGCGCCACAACCACAAAGGAATTTCGTTCATATCAAGTACGGGTCATGGTTAACTTGAGGTTGACTACTGAGGCTGGTACATATTATACACATATTATAACTTTAGTCCTCAGATCTGATTACATTACATACTTATGTAATTTTCTTAAGATTCTTATTCTCAGCAGTTCTATTATGGTTCCTCAATCATTCAAATCTTAAGCCTAGCTAAAATCTAAAAATAATTTAATAAATTATTAAAAATTAATTCACATCATCGCTTGTAAAAAGCTATTTTGTATTTAGTCTATGGTAGAATCTGTCATTTTGGCAGCAATCTTCAAAAGTTTTTTGTTTTTTAATTCATTTTTGAAGTTTAGGCCCATGGAATTAGGAATTACGACTGCCGTTTTAGGCCTTTGTGGTCTAAGATCCGAATCTAAATCGAAACGTACCGGTTTGATAAGAGAATCAAATTTATTTTATAATAAATTTCATATATTAGAAAATAAATTAAAAATGGGTAGACAACAGAAATCCTGGACAGAATATTTTTAATTATTTTTTGAAAAATGATTTTTCATAAAATGTTGCAAAATGAAGATAATAATAAAATTTTATACTGGACTTAAAGTATAGAGCATATAGAATGTGCAATCGTAGGGTAGACTATTATTTACCTGGATAAATAATGGAAATAATAGTCTACCCTATTATTTACCTGGATAAATAATGGAAATAATAGTCTACCCTACGATTGCACATTCTATATGCTCTATACTTTAAGTCCAGTATAAAATTTTATTATTATCTTCATTTTGCAACATTTTATGAAAAATCATTTTTCAAAAAATTATTAAAAATATTCTGTCCAGGATTTCTGTTGTCTACCCATTTTTAATTTATTTTCTAATATATGAAATTTATTATAAAATAAATTTGATTCTCTTATCAAACCGGTACGTTTCGATTTAGATTCGGATCTTCTACTATTGATTATGTATATCACGTATATATAGAGGTTTAGGCACAGAATAGGTAATAGTTGGTTTAGGCCTTGTTTAGGCAAGGATCTAAAGCCATACAGCAGTGGCGTAGCGTGGGTTTTCGACGCCCGGGGCCGACCGGAAATTCGCCGCCCCCCAATCCCATTAAAGTCCAATCAATTTAAAGTTTAAATATTTTATTCAACGGACCTAACTTAATTTTATTATCTTAACACTAGGTACATAGTACAAACCAAGAAATAATAATAAGTATTCAAGTCTTTATTTGCCAATTGAGTGTGCAATAGGATCTTAAATAATATACACAGTGCTCATCACTCATCACTTAGCAATCTTTACAGAGATTGGAAAAAATTGTCTCATCTGAGAGCTTCCGTGGCGTGCGCTGCGTACCTAAATGGTAAAAGTTGCACGAAAACAATGTATGGTTGAAGTGTTCCTCTCAAAAGTTCTAAAAAAAACTGCTTACAGCTATCTTTTAAGGTCGTCTCACAATAACCGTCATTATGATTTTCAAATTTGGTCTAAAACAATGCTTTACTCGCGAAGGTGTTTTTACCAACATACCTAGTTAAATCCTTATCAAAATAAAATGGTTGTTCATCTCAAGTATTTAATATAGATCAAATTTGCCCTTACACCATTTAATTCAGATTTCATCTCAGAAGATATCATAGTTAGTAATAATGTAACGCGCACTATAGGTAGCTACTAATATTATAAAGAGGTAAAGTTTGTGAGGTTGTAGGGGGTAATCTCTGGATCTACTGACCCGATTTTGAAAATTCTGGTACCAATAGAAATTCACATTATTTGTGAGTGTGGGTACGAGAACCGAGATTAACCCGAAAAATTAGGGAGGTCCCGTGGGAATTAAAAAAACTTATTTCACGCGGACGAAGTCGCGGGAATCTGTTAGTGTAAAATAAATATAATAGTATTCTTTATTCTAGTAAGTAAGTACAAGTTAGCCCTTGACTGCAATGTCACCAGGTGGGTGATGATGTAAGTAGGTACCTACTCTAGGATAGCGGGCAAACCTGTAAGGGATATATGTTATACTAGATGATGCCCGCGACTTCGTCCGCGTTGATTAAAAAATTTTGTATTCCCGCGGGAACTCCTTAATTTTTCGGGATAAAAAGTTGCCTATGTCCTTCCCCGGGATACAAACTATGCCTATAGCAAATTTCATCAATATCGGTTGAACAGATGGGCCGTGAAAGCGTAGCAGACAGACAGACAGAAAGACAGACAGACACACTTTCGCATTTATAATATTAGTATGGATTAAACCTATACCCCTAATCAGTGATATATGAGGTAAATGTATTTTATTGAGAAAATACCTAACCATCAGCTAGCGCAAACCCAAGATTGACTATCAGGAATCGCCACTGCTGTTTGCAAATACTTGTGAGTATCATTAACTTCACGCAGTACCGGATGCCAGAAGCCTAAGTATAAAGTAACATAAAAATGATGCAGACTAACGCTGAGTTGCAGGAAACAATTTTATAAAAAGTGTTGATTACTTAAATTTTTGTTTCGTGCAACTCAGCGTAAGTTTCTTTATAATGATGTTTAATGGAATTTACACTTATTTTTTTTTTGAATTTCCAATTGAAAATATCGTGGCGCTTGCCGCCGCCCCCTTTCGTATGCCGCCCGGGGCCATGGCCCCCCCGGCACCCCCCACGCTACGCCACTGCCATACAGTCTATCGTTTTTAGTGTGTTCCATTCGCGTGGTCTAGCACTCGAAAGAAATCGAGTAAGTTATTATTTTTATTTTTACATATTATAATAATAATAATTAATATTTGACGGGAAATCGTTGTCGGGAAATACTGAATTAAACTCATCATCGAAACGCTGCACAAATGTTTTAATTATTATTAAAATATTATAATTTTTACAGATAACTGTATGTGTATTTTTTTTTTATATGGGTGTCTTTCGACCTTATGTGCTACGTTGCTTTGGTTTGTCTAATTTAGGATGATAATTTTTAATTTTTGCAGATGTCGTTTGCATAGTACTGCTTCAGTCTGTCTCACTCTTGTCCTTCACTATTGCTATACACCTCTCATCTGTCAAAATTATCATCCTAAATTAGACAAACCATAAGCTAAGAATGTGTGTCAAACCCACCAATTTATGATCGTTTGATCTAACATCCAGGTAACCAATGAAAATTAAAGAAAGAAAGAAAAAACATTTATTTCCAAATTGTGCCACACATAAACGAGCTTTTGTACAAGTGCTTTTGAATCGTCGAGTGAATCTACCAGTGGTTCGGACTTCGGAATGACATACCTAAAGAGGTAGATCATCCCTGCACCTCAACGATCTAAACAAGATCTAGAATCTAAACAACAACGAAGTGTTATTGAACAACACGACATGAGCGAAGGGTCATTGGACAATTTGCTCAAACTCAAGCCACACTCAGAGGTTTCTTCACACAACAGAGCGGCTTATTGCTTACCTTTAGCAGATTGCCGTGTTGCAGCATTGAAAAAAAAAAAAAAAAAAAAAAAAAAAATGAACTGTATCACGTATGGCACAACCCGAAAAATAGTCCAGGCTCAGCATAATGCTGTATGTTCAGTGCAAGCACTAAGCATATGGTGCTGATTTTCAGATTTAGGGTTCCGGCTGAATTAATCGCTTCCATTGGTGGATTTGACACACATCCAACCGTGGAAAGGCATCCTAAGTCCTTTAAGAAAATTATTATGATCGTAAAGCGTTTGTTGGTGCTCTGTCACTAACGTGTGGACACGGTATTAGGACCCTAATAACCAGACCCCCCATTGTATAAGGAAATCGTAATCGTTTGTCAAACGTATAATTCGACCTGTTTAAGGAGTTCATAGATGCCTGCACGTCAAAAGCATGTATGGACTCCTAAAACAGTTCAAGTAATACGTTTTAAGCTGTCAAATGATTACGATTTGCTTAGACGATTGGGCCTCAGCCCCCCAATCATGTATGAATGAACGTATAAGAATGGGCAGACGAAATTGAGCTCTAATTCAATGCAGTTATGGTTTATTTTACTTTGACGAAAATCTTTAACGTTTGATCGGCCATTCTTACATGATTGGGGCCCTGATCGAAATAACCCGTTCTCTGTACGGTCAAAACGCAACAAACAAGTTAGCCATTCACTATTAGTCACGAAATGCGCGATACCTTCCTCGTAACGCAGTCATTATCGCATTACCGATAACTTGATTAGCGTATAATAATTGGAATGGTTATGGAAAGGACATAATATGGTGAATAATGATAATAATAATCCATACTTCCATACTAATATTATAAATGCGAAAGTGTGTGTCTGTCTGTCTGCTACGCTTTCACGGCTCAAATCTCACCCGATCCGATTTCAACTCAACCGATTTGGCTGTTTGATACAGAGATGGGTTACATCTCGAGGAAGGATATAGGCTACTTTTTATCCCGGAAAATTGAAGAGTTCCCGCTGGAATAAAAAAAACAATCCACGCGCACGAAGTCGTGGGCATCATCTAGTGATGTGATAATAATATAATATGAATAATAATGATATAATATGAATCTGTGATATGAATAATAATAATAATATAATATGAATAATAATAATAATATAATATGAATGATAATAATGATAATAACAATGCCCTCCTGACCGAATTTCGGCCACGGCGGCCTATCTCCAGAGAGATTAGCCATCTGCGCGGGAGATAATGGGGCTGATTCTGTATAACGCAATCGCTAAACTAAACTAAAATTGGGGCTGATTCTGTAGTGCACAATCTCTAAAGTAAACTAAAACTAGAGCATTACAAATATTACTAACCCTTTCTTAATACTCCCTGCGGAAAGGGACAGAACTAGATTTAAAGCTGCCATTTTAGTTTAGTTTAGCGTTTGTGTTATACAGAATCGGCCACAATGTAGCCGATTCTGTAAATATTATTCTGTTTAGCACAATCTCTAAAAACTAAATTAACATCTAAGGCGATTGTCTAAGCAAATCGTAATCATTTGACAGCTTAAAACATTACTCGAACTGTACATGCTTGTTGACATGCAGGCATCTATGAACTCAGATCGAATTATACGTTTGACAAACGATTACGATTACGACTTCCATACACAATCGAGGGGCTTTTTTTATCCACTACAAGTTAGTTATACACACTTGTGCAATATAATGTGGCCGATTCTGTATAACACAATCGCTAAACTAAACTAAAATGGCAGCTTTAAATCTAGTTCTGTCCCTTTCCGCAGGGAGTATTAAGAAAGGGTTAGTAATATTTGTAATGCTCTAATTTTAGTTTACTTTAGAGATTGTGCACTACAGAATCAGCCCCATTCTAAAACAGTTGCATGAAATCATAAATTAACCTCCTCTAACTCTGTGAAATTAACTTATTATTTAACTAGCTGGTGCCCGCGACTTCGTCCGCGTGTTTTATGTTTTTTTGATTCCCACGGGAACTCCTTAATTTTCCGGGATAAAATGTAGCCTATGTCACTCTCCAGGGTCCTCAACTACCTATACCCATGCCAAAAATCACGTCGATTCGTTGCTCCGTTGCGGCGTGATTGAAGGACCAACCAACAAACCAATAAATCAACAAACCAACAAACAAACACACTTTCGCATTTATAATATTAGTATGATTATAATCAAATTGCTTTATAAATATTGATTTGATTTTTAAAAAAATGGAGCAGATTGTTTTATTAATATTACGCTATTATGTTAATTGATTGTTATTCAATCGACATTTTTTACGCTTTTGAATAAGTTAGGGCGCGTTTACATTAGGTCGGTTTAATCGTATTCCACTGCAGCCGTTTTCGGTCACGGACTAAATGTAGAGGCTAATTCTGTTCAGATCTAAGATTTTTTAAGCAGCGACCGCGTCGCGCGTGCATGCTCATGTTTCGGCGCATAAATACCTAATATTTACCGCAGCCAACAGTGCAGCGCGGCGGCGCGGAATGTGGCGCGGAGGCATAGATAAGTAGTAAATAAATAATCATCTAATATTTTCAAGTAACAACATTGGTTAGTTGGCTATAAAATCGAGCGTAGAGCGTAGAGCTATATATGCGTGTATATATATGCTGTATAAGAATGCAACAGATGCATTCGGTCACTGACCTAATGTAAACGTGCCGTTACGTTATAAAAGGCGCCATACATTAGCTTGCATAAGTGGGTCGGAGTGCAGAGGGCGTTATGGACGCAGCATAACGAATAACAGTTGGGTTGCAAACCTTATTTGGATTTTGGGTGACGAAACCGAAGTCGCAGTAGGTGGGGGACATCATACTAATATTATAAATGGAAAATGTGTGTTTGTTTGTTTGTCCTTCAATCACGCCGCAAAAGAGCAATGGATCGACATGATTTTTTTGTAAGGAGTGTAAGTGTACGGGCACGAAATGAGCGGTAGCGGCACAGGGTAGATAAACCTCCCTACTCATGTGGTAGCGGGGCGATGCGACTTGTCGGAGAGCTGGCGACGAATTTCGATCCCCGGCAGGGTCAATTTGAGAATTTATAATTTCTGAAGTTTCCCTGGTCTGGCCTGGTGGGAGGCTTCGGTCGTGGCTCGTTACCACCCTACCGGCAAAGACGTGCCGCCAAGCGATTTAGCGTTCCGGTACGATGCCGTGTAGAAACCGAATAGGGGTATGGGTTTAAGAGTCTGTAATATGCAATTTTGTTGTTTGAAATAGTTATTTATCTCGGAATTTGTAAAAGTTACCACCTTAATATTTGGAGTAATGATACTTCGAACTTTCATCTTGGATTACATAATTTAAAAACACGATTGGTGAAAATTCTCTCGATAGTATATTTTTTTGAAAAATACATGTTTTGCACACATTTTGCTATTTATCTTACGAAGCGCACACAATTTATCTTGGTTTTTTGTTTTGTCAAGTAACCTAGAAGTATTTCTTCAGTTACTTAATTTGATTTTTCGATTGTTTGTTTAATTAACTTGTAATTAGGTAAAAACAGTTTTTTTCGTTTAAATACGTTGCGCGTGTATCGCTCTGTACTACTCACTCACGAGTAAAGTCATAATTCGACATCCCGCTCTAAATCGGCGTTATGGCAGACTCTTAATATAACTACCATGCCCCTAACAGGTTAGCCCGCTACCATCTTAGACTGCATCGTCACTTACTATCAGGTGAGGTCGCAGTCAAGGGCTAAGTTGTAGTAGATAAAAAAAACCGGCCAAGTGCGAGTCGGACTCGCGCACCGAGGGTTCCGTACAAACCTGTAGTAAGTTTTACGATTTATGACGTATTAAAAATAAAAATTACGTTTGTTGTATGGGAGCCCCCCTTTAATATTTACTTTATTGATATTTAATTATTTATTTTGAAAGGTAATATACAAGTTAATATTCTGTGAAAATTTGAACCGTCTACCTGTTACCGTTTTTAATATTGAGCAAAAAAATACGAAAAAACACGTTTATTGTATGGAGACCCCCCTTAATATATATATTTTTTTAATTTTTAGTATTTGTTTAGCGGCAACGGAAATACATCATTTGTGAAAATTTCAGCTTTCTAGCTATCACGGTTTATGAGATACAGCCTGGAGACAGACAGACAGACAGACAGACAGACAGACAGACAGACAGCGGAGTCTTAGTAATAGGGTCCCGTTTTTACCCTTTGGGTACGGAACCCTAAAAAAGACAATCGGTCCTCTGGAGAGTGACAAAATGTTAATTTAATTTCATATGGATAAAATGTCTTATGTCAGTTGCTTTAATTTCTTGATTGAGTTAGAGAATAGGGGGCAGTCACAGGACCTTGTAGGCATAAACTTGACCCAACCATAAAATCATTCATTCTACACTAAATACTCATATAAATTTTAAATGCGTACCTAAGTATTTAAAATTCATTGCGCATAAAATTTTATTGCGTAATAATATATTTAAAACAATTTAGTAATTTATCTACGCTCATGTTTTAAAATTCTTATTATAAAATTAAAAATAATGACATCGACAATTCACGAACATCTCTAATGTAAAAAAAATATGGTTTCGATTTTAAGATATGAGTTTAGATAAATTAATAATGTATGTTAAACAAACATTCGTGTTTTAACATTTAAGGTTCTGTTAAGGTGGTTCTGGTGTTTTAATAACCCCTATTATGCTACCGTTTCTTAAACTACTATTAATTGTATCTATATTCTGTATTCTCCATTATCTAAATATATAAAACAAAAAGGTGACTGACTGACTGACTGACTGATCTATCAACGCACAGCTCAATCCACTCGACAAATTGGGCGGGCTGAAAGGCATGCATACTATCTATTATGACGTAGAAATCGGACGGATTTTTAAAAATTCGATCCCTAAGGGGGTAAAATATTGGTTTGAAATTTATGTAGTAAAAAAAAAAAAAAGAAAAAAGCTAGTGATGATAAAAATCTTGTATAACTATAGTTTTTTCAAAGGGATAACTTGTAATTTTTTCACTATAAGTAATCCCTTGATCTACCTGTTAATCTTACCTGTTGGTAAGTCTGTGTGAGATCTATATTAAAGAGCTTTGACTTTTCTTAGACTTAAGACATGGTTAAAACGAGACAGATTTATGTTACTCACGTAAGTCCATCTCGTTTTAACTCTAAGCAAAGTCTTAGCTAAGTCAAAGTACACTCTATAGATCTCAGCCCAAGATTGTAGCGGGCTAACCTAGGGATATGGCAGTTGTATTAAACCAAACCTTTTAATCGGTTCCAACGCATCGTACCGGAACGCTAAATCGCTTGGCGGCAAGTCTTTGCTAGTTGGGGCTAACTAGCCACGGCCGACACATCCCGCCACACCATAGAAAATTCAGGATTGCAGACTCAAATTGTCACTGCCGGAGATTGAACCCGGTACCTTCCGCTTACAAGACACCA
The DNA here is from genome assembly GCA_917051295.2 of Erebia ligea. Lineage (NCBI taxonomy): Eukaryota > Metazoa > Arthropoda > Insecta > Lepidoptera > Nymphalidae > Erebia > Erebia ligea. The sequence goes on from OU785228.1 coordinate 18,528,267, forward strand.
GCGCTAACTACTGCACCAGGGAGGTCGTCACATAACATACAATTTTAAATGGTTGCATTCAGCTTGCCCGGTTATTTTTAGGGTTCCGTAGCCAAATTTGGCAAAAACAGAACTCTTATAGATTCGTCATGTCTGTATGTCTGTCTGTCCGTCCGTATGTCACAGCCACTTTTTTCCGAAACTAAAAAAAAAGAGAATGATAAAACTAAAAAAAAAAAAATGACCATGCAAACTTCCACCGAAAATTGGTTTGAACGAGATCTAGTAAGTAGTTTTTTTTTTAATAATTTAAAACTTATACTACAGGTTTGTACGGAACCCTCGGTGCGCGAGTCCGACTCGCACTTGGCCGGTTTTTTTTTGTTTGTTTGGGTCGCGCGTGAAATTTCTCTCAACAGTCAACCGCTCATCATACTGATATTACAAATTATACGAAAGTGCGTTTGTTTGTTGGTTTGTCCTTAAATCACGCCACAACGGAGCAACGGATCGTCGTGAATTTTTGCATGGGCATAGTTGAGGACCTGGAGAGTGACATAGACTACTTTTTATCCCGGAAAATTATGGAGTTCCCGTGGGAATCAAAAACTTATTCCACAATGTCGCGGGCATCAAATAGGATCATTATAAATGCTATTTATTTACATATTTACTCAGGTTGCGCTTGGTCTCGAGACCGAGAGCCATAGAAACAGTAAGTGGACGTAATTATGTTAAAGTTCGGGTTAACACTTTAAAAAAAAATTATCTTTTTTTTTGTTAGTTTAAAGTAAACGTATCTTCTTCCTTAAAAAATGATGGTAGACTTAATAAAAATGCAAGGTGGCCTTTGCCGAATAGCTCATATGGAACGGTCACGGTCGACGTACCTACGTAGTAAACTGTAAACACAAAATAGTACATACCAATTTACTTCTTAACTATTAAATAATAGTGAATAAATTCGCATGTAAATTTTAAGTAATTTTTACACTGTTGCGGGTTTGTGTCGTGTCTACGCTGTAAATGTAATGAAAAATGCTATATAACGCACGCTAATTTACTTCATATCGATTAAAGTTTAGAGGTTACAATGGCGTGATAATTTTATGTTTTAGTCGGATGTTGCAGGTTGTTTGGAATACTGAGTGTGGAAGCAATCAAGTAATTGAAGAGATGTCTTGAATACAGATTTAACTTTCCGAGACAAGGCGAGGAATTTATATTATCGTACTTCATACTAATAGGTATTATAAATGCGAAAGTGTGTTTGTTTGTTGGTTTGTCCTTGATCATCGGATCGACGTAATTTTTGGCATGGGTATAGTTCAGGACCTGGGGAGAGACATAGATTACTTTTATCCCGGAAAATTAGGGAGTTCCCGCAGGAATAAAAAAAAACTTAAGCCACGCGGACGAAATCGCGGGCATCAGCTAGTAATATTATAAAATATGTAGCTGATCCCCGCGACTTTGTCCGCTTAGTTTAAGTTTATTTTTATTTTTAATGGAACGGGAACTTTTTAATTTTCCGAGATAAAAAGTAGCCTATGCCACTCTCCAGATCCTCAACTAAGTCAATGCCAAAAATCACGTCGATCCGTTGCTCCGTTGCGGCGTGATTGAAGGACAAACCAACAAACAAACACATTTACGCATTTATAATATTAGTTTTTTAATTTAGATTTTAACTAGCTGATGCCCGCGACTTCGTCCGCGTGGATTGAGGTTTTTCGCGGGAACTCTTTAATTTTCCGGGATAAAAAGTAGCCTATGTGTTATTCGAGACCATAATCTATCTCTGTGCCAAATTTCATCCAGATCCGTTCTGCCGTTGGAGCGTGATTGAGTAACAAACATCCATACATCCATCCAAACTTTCGCATCAAATAAATATTATAAAATATGCGAAAGTTTGGATGGATGTATGGATGTATGTTGTATGTGTAAAAAAAAAAAAAAACCCCAGCTGAGTTAGTTGTGGGCTCTTCTCAGACCTGGGCGCGTTTGGAACCCTCGTAGCTTTAGTTTTAAGATACCGTAACAGATTATCACCATCATATTTTTATTTAACTGGACGTCAATAAGTGTAGTGCATCTACCTAAATTGAATTAATATTTATGACTATGACTATAGTCTGGAATAACACATAGGCTACTTTTTGTTCCGGAAAATTAAAGAGTTCCCGCGGTAGGTATTCGTAGGTGCGTGGCAGAAATAACTTGGCATGGGAACTATCAATCTTGGTTGATGGAATTGATTGATGAATAACACAATTGCTGTGCCGGAGCTGACGTCACAAATAGATAATATAGACCTTGCACAATGTGCCATTGAATCGTGACAATAGGATGCTCCTTGAATTTAAACGAGAGCCTCTTACCTACTATAATATTATACCTCTATGCTCTTACTACAGATAGGTTGTTTGATAAGTCTCCACTTCAACAGGAAAATTATCTAGGAAAAATGTTTTCCGGAAACTCAAACGCAAACTCTATTCTATCTACGTGGTACGTGGCTAGTTACCACCCTACCGGCAAAGACGTGCCGCAAAGCGATTCAGCGTTCCGGTACGATGCCGTGTAGAAACCGAATAGGGTAACTGACATGCCCCTTACAGGTTGGCCCGCTACCATCTTAGACTGCATCGTCACTTACCATCAGGTGAGATCGCAGTCAAGGGCTAACTTGTAGTGGATTTAAAAAAAAATCTATTATTAAACTATTTATAACATGTAGGACATACAGGTGTCTCTAATGATTTGACTCTACCACCGATTCGGAAAAAAAATCAGTTTAGAAGAGCCGGCAAGAAATTCAGCAGTTGTTCTTTTTTTAAAAAATTAGATATTATAATACGTATATATGTATAAATTAAATACAGTAGTGCAAGTATACTATTCTGTGGGGCGCTGGACCCAAAGTCGATACCTTCCATACAACTTTGTCATGTTGAAATTCGTCAATTGTATAACAATCTGGACTCAACCAGTGTTCCTTTACGGCTTTTTAAAATTTCTGTAACAGCAAATCCAAAAGTTATTTTGGAACCATATTTTTATAAAAGCTAATACTCGACCCCACAAAGGATTTCCGCACCTTGCGTAGATGACATAGCGGTATTACTAGTTTATGCCGGTTTCTAACTTTCTAGTAAGTCAATTTTGTGTATACTGTGAAATATTTGTTGACTTACCAAACCCTACCAGAATAACTCTTCACTCTTCAGATAAAAAAAGTTACTAAGTTATTATTATTCTCTATTCCCTATTTCCTCATTTTATAAAACGTAATAAAGCTATGTATATATAACTACGCAACACATTTTTGAATCGTTTGCAACCACAGACACAAATTACTTTTATTTAGAAAAACCATATTGTGTACTTATGTTAAACTATGAATAAGAATTAAATTCAAACAAAAAACTATACTATAATTATTACCACTAACGTAAGAGCAAAAACCAGCTTCCTCGAAAATAATAACAGCTAATACGATTAGATAATAATTAAATATTCGTATACAGGGGCCATACTGCCAACGCCTTAAAGCAATACTTATGCAATATTACTCGAAATGACAGTTTGATGTCACGTACCTTGCCGTTCCTAAAATAAGGATTATAATTCTAAAACACGAAAGTCAACAGTAATGAAACAATATAGCTTTAAGCGGTTCGCAGTATGGCCGTTGATATAAAACAGTGCTCATTACAATACCACAAAATACTGGTCCAAGTAGAAAATAAATGGATATCGTGATTTTAGAACAAACTAGGTAATAATTCAGACAACGACTAAGTTCAAGGTAACTGGTAAAAACTATGTATTTTTTTTATCCCACTACAAGTTATTTAATAAATAATATCATTCCTATTTATAACTGCCTAAGTAGGTATATAATCCTTTTTATTCTTGAAGTGAATTTTCTTTATCTTTCCTTAGAAAAAGCGACACTAAAAAGAGATAAGATTTAGCCTGCGATTGAATTGATTGAGGTTTTTTTGGTTCCCGCGGGAACTCTTTAATTTTCCGGGATAAAAAGTAGCCTATGTGTTATTCCAAACTATAATCTACCTCTGTGCCAAATTTCATCCAGATCCGTTCAGCCGTTGGGGCGTGATTGAGTAACAAACATACATCCATCCATCCATATCTCCATCCAAACTTGCGCATTTATAATATTCGTATAGATATTGAAGTATAGATTTTAGGAACGTCAAGATACGTGACGTGATATAGGGTATGTTCCGAAATACACTGCGAGCACTGTAAGGTGTGACGTCAATTTAGTATACTGCGAAGCCGTTCCTATATACTTAGTAAGCTATACTGGTTACTGTTTAAAACGGAACGTAGTCCAGCAGTAGATCACGTGATCAAAGCACTGAAACGCCCTTAGCTCGAAAACGCCAGTGCTCACAGTACAAAAATGGCGTCGATTAATGACGTCATATATTTCCGTAGGATACTGCGGCAGTTTACTGTCAGTCGTAACGGAACGAATTTCTCCACAGTAAAGAGCACTGAACAGTGCTCGCAGTGTATTTCGGAACACAGCCATAAATCTTTCATTTTGAAGTACCTAATACTGTTATAAGCGATGGTAATAACTTTGTAGGACTTCCCACATAAAGGAGCCTAGCACTCACTGCGCCAGAGAGGTAGTCAAATAAGTAATCTTTGTAATAAAACCTGCCAAAACCTTGAATCAGCGGACCGGTAAATTGTTCACCGCTTACAGTAATTAGTAAATGATGAGCGCACTTTTCGTGATGATCGTGAATCTCTGATGACGTCAGACCACGTCGGGATTAGCGTTAGCTCAGACAGACATAAGAACTCACGGCTCATCACGATATGATCAGAATATGATGACGTGATGATGACATCATGCATGGTTGTTAGTTGGTCTAGTGGCACAGCTAGTGATTTTAGATGTTCAGATAGTCGGGGGTTCGATCTTTTTTTTTTATATTATATTAGCGACTAGATGATGCCCGCGACTTCGTCCGCGTGGATGAAGGAGCTCCTTAATTTTCCGGGATAAAAAGCCTATGTCCTTCCCCGGGATATATCCTACCTCTATAGCAAATTTCAGCAAAATCGGTTGAGCAGATGGGCCGTGAAAGCGTAGCAGACAGACAGACGGACAGATAGACAGACAGACACACTTTCGCATTAATTATAATATTAGTATGGATATGGATATGGATATGGATGTCAAGAGAATCCAGACGAATACCGACCATCTGGCAACCCTAGGTAGGATGCAGGCAATGCAGGCGCGATGGTGGGGTCGACGTACGCGGGCCGCGCTTGTCATGCGACCCGCAAGTCACACCCGACCGCACGTGCACGTTTTGCATGCAACATGCTACTTTTACGCAACCTTTTATGCTTAACTAGCTGATGCTCGCCACTTCGTCCGCATCAGTTAGTTAAGCCTATAATCGCGTATTCTAGACTATAAACTATCCCTGTGCCAAATTTCATCCAGATCCGTTCAGCCGCTCTGGCGTGATTGAATAATAGGTAAAAATCACACCCATCCATCCATCTGAACATATTTATTTTGTACAGTAAAATTAAAAAGGTGTGTTATCAGAATCAGATAATAACTAAACTAGATGCGCATACCCATTGACTCAAGAATTGTTGTGATTTCCTTCCAAAAAAAATCACCAATACATCTATGGTAAAGTTTGTGAGGTTGTAGGGGGTAATTTCTGGATCTACTGAACCGATTTTGAAAATTTTGGTACCAATAGAAAGCCACATTATTTGTGAGTGTCATATGCTATATTATATTATCCCGAAAAATAGGGAGTTCCCGTGGGAATTTGTAAACTTATTTCACGCGGACGAAGTCGCGGGCATCTGCTAGTCACTATAAATAAAATAAAATACTTTTGCAACACTTATCTTGGCTGACTCCATAAACGGATTAATCTAAATCTGGAATAATCAGTGGCATCTCATTAAAGCATTATTCCATCAAAGCATGGAATTATGTCCATGCATCAAAACTTTATCCCGCCTCCCAATGGTCGGTGTTTAGTAGAAAACCCACTTGAGTCACAATGAATATTTATAAAGACGTTGGCAAATTACTATGCATAAAATGCTATGCATGACTTTTTTGTATTAAAACTGCTTCCGTGGTCTTATACTTAAATGTACCTACAGACTTACAAACATTGCTGAGACGGTTGAATTTTAGAAATATTCTTGTTTTTTCTGACAGCCCTGTGTCTTGTTCTGAGAATCTTTAAACGAATAGGCCTATAAAGACATGCAGTGATTGGTCAGTACCGGTAGAGTCGGTACAAATTCTCAGTAATAGGCGCCCGGAGTTAGGAAGTAGGCGGTGCTCTCTTGATCTGTCTATGAGAGTAAGGTCATAGAATAAGCATCCAGTGTTTGCGCACACATTTGAGCACTATAATATTATTATATCCCGCGCAGATGGTTGATATCCGTGGAGATCAACCATCTGCGCTATGGACGAAATTCGGTCGGGAGAAATTTATTGTAAGTCGGTCGTCAAATTCCGTTTGTATACGTAGTAGATACGTACCTATATTATAGTAGTTAGATAATGATTATAACCATCATTTTTATTTTACTACTAATTCGCCAAATAACCAAAGCAATCGACATAGCTCTCAAGGCTAGCAGAAGTAGCAGTGGGCTGGTCACGTTTGCCGTAGGACCGACGGCCGATGGAGTCGCAAGGTCCTAGAGTGGTGACCGCGTCTCAGCAAACGGAGTGTGGGGCGCCCCTCGGCTAGGTGGAGCGACGGCTGGCATCAAATGCAAAGTTGGCGCAATCTTAAAGAGGCCTATGTCCAACAGTGGATGTATATTGGCTGATGATGATGATGATTATTTTACAGATTCAAATTTGCTGATAGCTAGTCTATTGTTCCGTACATCATTTGTTGTAGTTAAAGTTACGTTTATAGTCCCACAAACTTATCTTTAAAATATCTATTAAAATAAAATCAAAAGAAAAACTTAACAGGCATAAAAAATAGTTACAATCTTGGCCACCGGGTCAGGTAAGTTTGACGGACTTTATGTGTCAGTATTTTGTTGTGACCCGACATGTTGGCGCGTGTAAAGACGCCTTATCCCGTCTTCCCGCTGCACTGGGCAGTAACCAGAAAACACGTCAGACTGGAAACACGAGTAAAAAGACGTCTGTTACAGCTACTCTTCGTTTTGTTGCTTGGCTTACGTTTCCGACAAGGCAAGTAGCCACGCCAAACGGCAGGAAAGCGCAGTTTATTGCTGTACATAAAAGATTTATTATAATTGTAAACCTGTTGAGTACCTACTTTAATCTTGGGTTACATAACATTTCCTTTACATCCAACAGAGTGAAATATAGAGTCCTTATTGACTCTACCATGGGCAGGTAGGTAGGTACTAGGTACCTAGTAGTTAGTAACTTAGTACCTTCTAGTAGTAACTTTTTTTTTCTGAGTTTCGTGCCGGTTCTTCTCAGTGGAATCATTTTTCCGAACCGGTGGTAGATTCTTACGACTTATCATAAGTGGCACAAGTTGTCCTACATGAAATAAATCATTCCATTTCATTTCTTTTACTAAATCCTGGTTCTGATTTCTGAATATCAAAACTTTTATTTATTACTACTCGTAGCTGTAGCTGCGACTTCGTCCGCGTGGATTGAGGTTTATTTGGTTCCCGCGGGAACTCTTTTATTTTCCGGGATAAAAAGTGTTATTCCAGGCTATAATAATCTATCTCTGTGACAAATTTTATCCAGATCCGTTCAGCCGTTCTGGCGTGATTGAGTAACAAATATCCGTCCATCCATCCAAATTTTCGCATTTATAATATTAAGTGAAGGATCGATGCCATAAGAAGTAAGAGATGAAATAAAATCTTACCATACATATAGGTACCAACTTATAAAAATATAGATTGGAATTTGGATGTCTGTTATTACAATGACTGAACCGATTTGGTTGAAAAATTTGGATGTCTGTTATTACAATGACTGAACCGATTTGGTTGAAATTTGGATTGGACATAGTTTATATTATGTACCCTGTACACATAGATAGGCCACATTTTAGCCCAGGAAAATTTAGAATTCCCGTGGGAATCAAAAATCTACCTCCACGCAGCTATATACTATACTAACTAACAGCACGTAACTAGGTACGTTCCTAGTTCTTACCATGTTTTGATTTTAACCAATTTCCAAAAAAGGAGGAGCATCTCAATTCGGCGCGTATCTTTTTTTTTAGAGTCACATGTTTTGTTTTTTTAATTGTCACTGCTGTGCTGACGAATGCATGGCCTAAAAAACTGTGTAAAAAACCTGCCAAAAGTGCAGCCTACTTGGTGTTCTGTGTAGGTGCATTTGCATAATAATGCAATGTTAAGCAAATATTTGGACACGCGCTCGAAATGAATCATACCTATCCACCTACAAATAAAAATGACTTAGCCCAAGACCATACTGGAATTAGATACTACCTACTAGATGATGCCCTGCCCGCGACTTCGTCCACGTGGTTAAGGATTTTTAATTCCCGCGGGAACTCTTTAATTTTCGAGGATAAAAAGCCTATGTCCATCCCCGGGATGCAAGTGCATCGTACCTCAGTACCAAATTTCGTCGAAATCGGTTGAAAAGATGGACCATTAAAGCGCAGCAGACAGACAGATAGACACACTTTCGCATTTATAATATTAGTATGGATATAGTTCAAATAGTATGCAAGTATCTATATTCTATACTAATATTATAAATGCAAAAGTTTGGATGGATGGATCGATGTATGTTTGTTACTCAATCACTGCTGGACGGATCTGGATGAAATTTGGCACAGAGATAGATTATAGTCTGGAATAACACTTAGACAATTTTTTATCCCGGAAAATTAAAGAGTTCCGGCGGGAACCAAAATAACCTCAATCCACGCGGACGAAGTCGCGGGAATCGGCTAGTGGATATACAATATGATATAATGTGTTGTACTTGTAGGTAGGTACTATGTATTTATCGCGTGTACCCAACCTTTTACACCTGTCAGCCGCAACAGCAATCCAGTTCTGATTGAAGAACAAGCCATCACAAGCGCGTCCACAATTCGCCATTGCGTTGCTCTTATTGCCCTACATTAGCGTCTCTCGTTCGCATGGACTTCCAAACTTTTGGAACCCCGCCAGCAGCCTTAAATAACGTCTTCATCTTATAGATTCAGTTGTCTCCTTCGTCACTAGCTCCTAGGATGCGTCAAGATACTTTTTTTTAGTTTTAGCTTTGTCCTGTGAGTCACATCAATTATTTTGGTTTCTAAGAGCGCAAGCACACCCCACCTCTACAGCCCATTAACGTCCCACTGCTGGGCATAGGCCTCCACTCTCATAGGAGAGTGGGAATTAGAGCTTAGACCCACCACGCTGCTCCAATGCGGGTTGGCGGGCTTTAACGACTATTATCATGTTAGTGATAATAACCGGGACCGACGGCTTATCGTGCTCTCCGAGGCACGGGGGTGAAACACCACCAACTTCCTAACTCCGGGCTAGTACTGAGAATTTCTAAAAACCCAATACTTAATTATGGCCCGACCCGGGACTCGAACCCGGGACCTCGTCCGCCGCAGTTGAACATGCTAACCAATAGACCAACGAGGCAGTCGTGATATACAGTGATAGTAACATATAAATTATATCATTGGATACATATTATGACATTTTTAACAAAGTTATAAAACTAAAACCTGAATATACCTATACCACACCAGCTCTAGCACACTATTGATCGGAAAGGATAAACTGAATCAGAAAGGATCGTGTTTTTTTTTAAATCCACTACAAGTTAGTCCTTGACTGCGATCACACCATGCCCTCAAGAATTGAAAGTAAGAAAGAAAAACAGTTAACACACAAAACACAGTCACATGCAAAACTAGATACACATAGATTTACCCATTGTCGCGGATTATAGCGAATTAAACTTCTAGTCCCTTCATTATCAGGAACTTCCGCAAAGTAATAATGCTTCTATCCAATATTTGGAAGATTTCTGTGGTGTGGTGAATCTCGCAGGCTATAAGTGCTAAAAATACGCCTAAAAAGAAAACCTAAAAGACGCCAAAAAACGCATACTCGACCTGGGTTAAAATAATTCAATAGTGCTGATTCCTATAAGAGGATCGACTCAAAACGACATTTACTCCTTCAACCTATTTGCTCATAGTCCTTGGACTGATCGCAGATTGCACTAAGAGAAAAAAAATACCTATGTCAGTGGCATTCATTAGGGTTCCGTACCAAAATGGTAAAAATGGAACCGTTATGGTGCGACTTTCTCCGTCCGTCCGTCCGTCTGTCACAGTCGATTATTTCAGTAACTATTAAAGCTATCGACATGAAATTTGGAATAGTTGTGTATAATAGTGCCCTAACATCATTAAAATAAAAAAAAATCGAAAATTATTTTTAGTTTAAGTAAAAAAGGGGGAAAATCGGGGGTTTGAAATTTCAAAGTATGATAACTATACTGAGTGGGATATCATATAAAAGGGCTTTACTTCTACATTCTAAAACAGATTTTTATTTATTTTTATGCATAATAGTTTTTGATTTATCGGGCAAAATGTCGAAAAAAATACCGTTCCCCCCCCCCTCATCTCCGAAGTTTACCAATTGAAAAATCTGAAATAATTATGGTCAATAGAAGCTTACCCACCTTACCTATGTATATTTTACAGAAAAAATAAAACCAACGCTCTAACTAGCATAGTTTTTTTGATATTAACAATAAACCTCTACAAACAAAGTTACTTTTGCGGTTCATTTCGTCTTGTTTTTAATACGTCATAAATCGTAAAACTTACTACAGGTTTGTACGGAACTCTCGGTGCGCGAGTCCGACTCGCACTTGGCCGGTTTTTTTTTTGATAGCCACTGAGTTAGAGAATACGGCTACTGAGCTCAGTCGATCTGTGCCGAGTGGTAAAATATGCTTTCTACACACTATAGTGCACTTAAGAACCCGTTTCAGCGCCGCGTGGGCAGACACAGATACCGAGGTGAAGTGTTATGCAGCACTTATACACGCTGCATCCATACAACGCGATTTAATTTCAATGATTTATTGGGCCTGTCTTGAGTGGGATAATTTGACCTACACGCTTCATCCATACAACGCGATTTAAATTCAGTGATATACGATACGATGAGTGCGATAATTTGCCTTTTGAAGCGACACAATCCCGTATTCTTACGCTGAATTGCATATGATGAAACCAAGTGGAGATTGTACTCATCTAAATATATTTATTAAATATTTTAATTAAGTATTTTTTTTATTAAATAAAATAAATACTTAATTATTTTTTTAATATTTTTTTATTAATTTTTTAATATTTTGAGATTTTTAAATATTTTAAAGGAAAAGGTGACTGACTGATCTGACACGCTCAAACCAACGACGGATCGGGCTGCAATTCGGAATTCATATAGCTGAGTATTTGACGCAGGCATTTGAAATTTTGAAAAATTCAGTCCCTAAGGGGGTTAAAATAGGGGTTTGTGATTTGAGTGGAAATCGAACTTAGCGTGAGTGAAGCCGCGGGCGAAAGCTAGTTTAATCATAAAAACCGATAGAAGTCTTGTGATTAAATTAGCTTGGTATCTCGTGCAACTCGGCATTACGAGTAGTATGCGGAATGCAAAGAAAAACATTAGCTGCAGCCCTATTCCCTAACTCAAGAGGCTATCAAAAAATGAAAGCCATATAGTTACTTTTTTATCCATTGAAGTTTTGCTATGAAATAAAAATAACATTTTCATAGCCAACCTTCAATGGATAGCAAATATATGTCAGTGGCAGTGCAGTGGCAGCTTCTAGAGAGTATTTACAGCGAAATGTTTAATTCATTTCAAATTTTTTTTAAGCTGTAGAACAAAAGTTTGGTAAATACTTAGGTATGTAGAGAAGTTTAAATAATCTAAATACCCTGTAATCCCTACTCTTTATGTAAATTTTATAAATAAATAAATAATTATAGTAACGCATAAAGCATACATTTTTAAATGAAGTAGTCACGCAAAGCAATGTAGGTGTAAATAAAATAGCAGTTAAGCGGAAAATGCTAATAAATTACAACTAACGGTAGATTAAATGTTGAACGCATCTAACCAGTCCATTGAGGATACTATTCAGAACTTTTAATTAAGTCCTATTAGACGTTCTAGTCGTCAAGTCGGCACGTGCGAATCAGGCCTAACGGTACATAGATTTTTAGTGTTGTCTATTGCCTCGGGCGGCTATCGACAGTTACTTTACGATTAGAAACGTAAGGTCGAACTATTAGCGAGAGATTTATGTGAAGTTGGGAATAAATTATTCCAAAATTCTTAGTTTATTAACTTCCGTTGAAGAAAAGAGATGTTGCCAATTGCCAAAACCATCAAATCAGCTGCTCTTTATCAATCGTCAAAACACGTTTAATGCTCATATTAATTATTTGTGATTGCTTTTCGAATTTCGATGTTTTTCTTTAATTTTAGGTCCTTTGGAAAACCCTTTATTAACTACTAGCTGATGCCCGCGACTTCGTCCGCGTGGATTTAGGGATTTCGGTTCCCGCGGGAACTCTTTAACTTTCCGGGATAAAAAGTAGCCTATGTGCTATTCCAGACTATAATCTATCTCTGTGCCAAATTTCATCCAGATCCGTTCAGCCGTTGGAGCGTGATTGAGAAAATTCGCATTTATAATATTTATTTGATTTGATAGTCCAGTAAGAAAAAAAAACTTATTACATAGGCATACTCTCAGCGTCGTATTCCTCATTGCTGAGGGTCGTGACCCCTTTCAATTAATCACATAATGACAGGGGGTTTCTTGGGATAATAATGCGGTGGGTTCACAGGTCCTTCCGCATACACCTCTCAAGTGTGAGATCTATAGATCATACTTAGACTTAGCTCTAACTTAAGACTCAGTTAAAATGACACAGATTTATGATACGCAGCCCCCCCGTTTTATCTCTAAGTAAAGCCTGAGCATTGAGCAAAGTCAAAGTGTGCTCTATACTTAGATCTCAGCATAAGACTCGCTTACACTAAGAGTAGGTAACCTACCATTTCAACTCTAAAGGTTTCTAACGGCATAGGCATAAGGTAAAGCTAAAGGAACGCTTAGCGATAAATCTGGGCGGAAGTCCGCTTCGGTTCTGCGGCTAGTTGGTAAAGAACTGACTGATAGATAAAGGCTAGCCCCACTAAAGAGGCGCGGCGCGGCGCGGCACCGCGTCGGTAGTTATAGGTAGGTATTCTTTGTATGAGGTTTTATCGCCACGCGACCCGATTGCAGCGCCTCATACCGGGTCCAAATGAATATAAAACATCCCGGGATCAAATCAAACACACACACAAAAATCCATCCAAATCGGTCAAGCAGTGTCTGAGTTTAAGCGATACTAACGAACAGCAACTTTTTTTTTTAAAGTAAAAAGATTATTCAAAGGCGACAAATTTTTAAAGACTTGACTTTTAACTATGCTTTTAATAAATTGAAAAGCTTAAAGCAGTGATTTACGCCAACGCATGTTACATGTTCGCTTGGACCTCTAACCACTATTTAGTCAACTTTTAAAATAATGTTTTTATTTCTTACCTAATAGGTATTTACAAGTAATATTATGTATTATGCATGTTATTAAAATTATTATGCAAATACTTAGCTGTCACAGTTAAGATTTCATAAACGTACAAAATATACATAAATATACATATTATATGCACGCACACGGACACAAATAGAGATTGTCGCAAGGTATTGAATTTTTATGATCATTGAAAACCACTGATTGCCGTGAATTTTTATTTTACTTATTACGAAGTTAAATGTAATAGGTCTTCTCTTTTTCTTTCTTTCTTGTTGATGCGGCTTTGCAGGGCTCTGTGACGAGACCCGGTATCACTTTGACCGTTGCCGATCTATTGTGATCGCCACTATCTAAAGTTCCCGACCAATACTACTCGCTGCTAGGAACAGCAGCATCTTCTTGGCCGGGATATTCTTTGCCTCCTCTGGTTCCACTAGGTGCTTCCCAAGGAGGAGGCAAAAAAAAAATGTAATAGGTATTATATCTACCAATTAATTATAAAAAAATATCCTAAGAAAACGTCCTTCACCTACGAGTATGTTTATGAGTATATTTAATTAATATTCCATTGGTGATATTATAATCATTTATTATTACTTCACGGTATACACATACAAATATCATTTAAAATATCTAGAAGCTGATATTGATTTTTGATGAGATTGAAGCCTGAATTATTTTATTGTAGGTAAGTACCTACTTACTATATAATTAATATTTTAATATACTTACTATAGTATAATTTTGTACAATTTATTATTTTAAATGTAACTACATACATACTTATTAGGGTTCCGTACCCAAAGGGTAAAAACGGGACCCTATTACTAAGACTCCGCTGTCTGTCTGTCTGTCTGTCTGTCTCCAGGCTGTATCTCATAAACCGTGATAGCTAGAAAGCTGAAATTTTCACAAATGATGTATTTCCGTTGCCGCTATAAATAACAACAAATACTAAAAATTAAAAAAATATATATATTAAGGGGGGTCCCCATACAATAAACGTGTTTTTTTCGTATTTTTTTGCTCAATATTAAAAACGGTAACAGGTAGACGGTTCAAATTTTCACAGAATATTAACTTGTATATTACCTTTCAAAATAAATAATTAAATATCAATAAAGTAAATATTAAAGGGGGGCTCCCATACAACAAACGTAATTTTTATTTTTAATACGTCATAAATCGTAAAACTTACTACAGGTTTGTACGGAACCCTCGGTGCGCGAGTCCGACTCGCACTTGGCCGGTTTTTATACTATAGTACCGCGCGTCCTTGCCCTAAAGTCTGTTACGATTGTTTGACTATAGAATCTCTACGCCCTTTGTTTGTTTATGCAGAGAGTATGACCACTTTACTAGAATTGTTTGTATAAAAACCATTCTTTATGTTAAACCACATAATTTATTAGAGATGGAAGAAATGAGATGTACCTACCTAAGGAATTGCACTTTCTCTCATATTTGTAACGTAAAGTAAATCGAGCGCATCCACACACAAACATACACGCACATAGATGATATTGTTAATGTGTGAATCTGAGCCGACTTAGGTATTTTTACTTATTCTAACTAGCTGATGCCCGCGACTTCGTCCGCGTGGAATAAGTTTTTTTTAGTCCCACGGTAACTCCTTGATTTTCCGGGATAAATAGCCGATGTCGCTTTCCGGGTCCTCAACTATACCCATGAAAAAAATTCCGTAGATCCGTTGCTTCATTGCGGCATGATTGAAGGACGAACCAATAAACTAAAACACTGTCTCATTTATGTTATTAGTTGACATAATCATCATTAATCATTATCTCTAGTCTCAAGGTTCTCAGGTTAGCCCGCTATCATCTTAGACTGCATCATTATAACATCACATGAGATCGCAGTCAAGGGCTTTATCTATACTACAAGTGTAGAGGAGTAAATATAAAGAAAAGCTTAGAGATTGTGCACAAGATATTTAAGTGGCAACTAACAATGTCTTTGAAATAACCTCGCCGCCATAACGGTAAAGCCGTCCGACGGGTCCACCACACTTCGTCAGCGCGGTCGAACAATGGTTACTCAAGAGTCAAGACGCGGCGCGCAAAAACTCACATACCTAATGCCCCTCTGTCTGAGTATGTCTGACATCGATCCGCTAACACTATGATTGTGCTGCGACTGCCCCCCCATTGTCAGAGGAAATCGTAATCGTAATCGTTTGTCAAACGTTTATATCTAAACTAATATTATAAAGAGGAAAGATTTGTTTGTTTGTTTGTAATGGATAAACTCAAAAACTACTCAACCGATTTTAAAAATTCTTTCACCGATAGAAAGCTACATTATCAGCGAGTAACATAGGCTATATTTTATTTTCCTATACGAAAATTGCAATTATGTGAACTAAGTCGGAAAAAATCCTCTCTTCTGAGAGCTTACGTGGCGTGCGCTGCGTAAATAGTTAAAGTTACACGAAAACAATGTATGGTGGAATTGTTCCTCTCAAAAAGTTCTAAAAAAAAGTCCGCGATAGCATACATCTATCTTTTAAGGTTGACTCACAATAACCATTTTTATAGCTATATATTGGGTATAGACTATTAGGATTATTAGTGCTACCCGTGCGAAGCCGGGGCGGATCGCTAGTTTATAAATATAATTAAGTAATTTCCTATATTTGTGAGATGGTGATAATAAAAAAAACCCGGCTGAGTTTGTTGTGGGCTCTTCTCAGACCGGCGCGTTTGGAACCCTTTTAGCTTTAGTCGTTAATTATTAACAGCATCGAGTCTTATTCTTTGTAAACTTGACTTTCAGAAGGTGTACTTTGTAGGTGCCTATTTTGAATAAAGATTTTTTGATTTGATTTGATTTGAACGGATAATACGACCTGTTTAAGGAGTTCATAGATGCCTGCACGTCAAAAAGCATGGATGAACTCCTTAAACTGTTCGAGTAATACATTTTCAAATGTTTACGATTTGCTTAGACAATTGGGCCTCTGTTTTTCGTAAGGAAATCTCAACCTACCATAGAATACTAGACCTAACTTTAAGCTACACATACTAGGGTTGCCAACTTTTTTTTTCAGCCTCAAGGGACAAACGGTTAAGAATCTTAAAAAATACGGGATTTATAATTTTTACCCGGGACAGAAAAAAAAACATCGCATTTTCAGTTAGGTATTTTATTTAGACTTAAAACTATACTTTGTTACAGACTTTACTGCACGCAACAAATCTTTTTGTGATTTATCTAATCATAAATATTATAAATGCGAAAGTTTGGATGGATGTATGGATGTATGGATGTTTGTTACTCAATCACGCCCCAACGGCTGAACGGATCTGGATGAAATTTGGCACAGAGATAGATTATAGTCTGGAATAACACATAGGCTACTTTTTATCCCGGAAAATTAAGGAGTTCCCGCGGGAACCGTAAGACCTCGATCCACGCGGACGAAGTCGCGGGCATCAGCTGGTATGTTTATAAAAAGAGACACAATTAAAATCGTAATTAAACATGGTAAGCAGTTCGGCTCTAATTAAATTTGGTGTGCATTTGTTACGAGAGTTACGGTACTCCGTACTCCGTACCTAGTGTTTAGGTAAACTAGGTACGCACTTCTCTGCCCCCCGATCATGTAAGAATGGCCGATCAAAACGTTAAAGCTCGTCGTCAAAGTTTATAAACCTTAACAGCATTAAATTAGAGCTCAATTTCGTGTACCCATTCTTATACGTTTAGGTATGTACGATACTCTAACGTTTATGGCTGGTTAAAGGTCGATTCACACATATCAGTGAACCCACAGTTCCGGCACAGTACCGTTTCAGTTCCGTATCCGTGCTACAGTGGTGCGTCAGTGCTTCAATTCACACATATCAGGCACAGTACAGTTCTCTGCGGGTCTTCGTGCACGACGTTCCCTTCAGACTAGCGTTGACGTCGATTGTTTTGATGGCACTCTTCAATAACACAGAATTAGCTATGATAGCCATTGCTTTAGACGAAGAAGAAGAAGAAGAGAATCGAGGAAAAAAAAGAAAATGGGTACATGAAGCATGGAAGTTAAGAGAATCTGAAGGAGAATTCGTGACATTATACAAAGAATTAATTAAAGACGAAAGAAAGTATTTTGAATATTTTAAAATGTCGAAAAGCTGTTTTAATATTCTCCTATCCGTGATCAAATATCGTCGTCGCCGATCACGTCCGTGATGGCCGGTGCCGGCACTGACACTGACGGTACTGAGACGACACTGACACTGACAAGTGTGAATACATCCATAGAGAATGTTTGAAAGAATAATTATCACTGATGCGGTACTGTGCCGGAACTATGGGTTCACTGATATGTGTGAATCGACCTTAACTGGTCTGTGCGCACTACGCACTACGGCACTAGTACTACCTACTGGGGCTGATTCTGTAGTGCACAATCTCTAAATTAAACTAAAATTAGAGCATTACAAATATTGCTAACCCTTTCATAATACTCCCTAGGGAAAGGGACAGAACTTAAAGCTACCATTTTAGTTTAGTTTAGAGATTGTGTTATACAGAATCGGCCACAATGTATACTTAATTACCAAAATACGGGACATGAGCTGTCCCGCCGGGATATTGAATATTTTGCATGAAATACGTGACGTCCCTTGAAATACGGGACGGTTGGCAATCATCGACCACACAACCAATAGACGCCTAATTACTATGCTTTCGTAATGCAAACAATTCATTCAAATGACTCAAGTAAGCGGGCGCGGGGTACTAAACGCTGATTGGTCTACTAAAGGTCAAAAAAATCATAAATCAAATGGGATGGGCTTCTAACTCCTAATAATTATTTATCGATAATTAATTATCGATATACTCTAATTAATATTTAAATAACTCGGTAGGTTTTGTTACAAGGGCGTGGAATTATATAAGACCTATTAAGTCTGATGTGTTGTCTGAAAGTGTTCGCCCTATATGAGGAGTCTATTAGTTGTATGGTCGATGTTGGCAACACTACTACATACCTACCTAGTACCTACCCTAGTGAAGCTCACAGAGTCGCAGTAAAAGTTCCGGTATTGAAGAGTCATTGCCACTTGACCTTTTGTACTCTCTAAACAGTTCCGAGCTGTTCACCCTTTGAGGAATTTCATTAGATACCTATACACATTGTGCAAGTATAGTATAGACTAGCTGATGCCCGCGACTTCGCCCGCGTGGTTTAAGTTTTTTGTTATTCCCGCGGGAACAAAGTAGCCTGTGTCACTCTCCAGGTCCTCAACTATTACCCATGCCAAAAATCACGTCGATCCGTTGCTCCGTTGTGGCGTGATTGAAGGACAAACCAACAAATCAATAAACCAACAAACAAACACACTTTTGCATTTATAATATAATATGCAGTAGTTGCTGATAGTATGCTGTTATATTCTCATTATTATTTAGATGTTTGTCTAAAAGTAACTTGCGTATTGTCTTAATCTTAACCGCATCAGATGACAGAGCATTTGTATTTATTCAAGTAAACTTTTTAAAGTGCTTTTGTATCGTGGAGTGAATCTACCGCTGGTTTGGAATACCATTCCTAACGAGATTTCAGATCTTTCTTTAATGTCTTTACCTAGGCTTATAAAGTAGGGCTCATTTTAACTCGATTAAAATAGTAGTTATCATAATATAAATGCACTGAATCTAAAGCTGTTCCCTATAACTAAATTGCGTGTAACCGTGTAACACCCGTGTAAGGAGGCTCGGCCTCGAGGTGTGGAGCGCGCTCTACAGGTCGGACGCCCAATTTTTTTCTATTAAAGGGTCCATCTAGTACCTACATATATATCGATGCTCATAATGCATCAAAAATCCGGCTGAGTTTGTTGAGGGCTCTTCTCAGACAAGGATGCATTTGGAAAATTGGAGCCCTCGCATTATCAATTTATCACTATCACGTCCTTTAGCTACTTATATTATTGGCGTTTACAAAGTGTACAGTGTACTAAATTTGAATGAATATTCTTAATATGAATCAGCCCCCCCAATCATGTAAGAATGGCCGATCAAAACGTTAAAGTCCGTCGTCAAAGTAAAATAAACAATAACTGCATTGAATTAGAGCTCAATTTCGTGTATCCATTCTTATACGTTAGAGTAGGACTATCGTACATACCTAAACGTATAAGAATGGGTACACGAAATTGAGCTCTAATTTAATGCTGTTATGGTTTATTTTACTTTGACGACGGACTTTAACGTTTTGATCGGCCATTCTTACATGATCGGGGGGCAGAGTCCCAATTGTCTAAGCAAATCGTAATCATTTGACAGCTTAAAACGTATTACTCGAACCATACTCGAACTGTATATGGAGTTCATACATGCTTTTTGACATGCAAGCATCTACCTATGAACTCCTTAAACAGGTCGAATTATATGTTTGGCTATACCGATTACGATTACGATTTCCTTACATAATCGGGGGGGCTGAATTTAGGTACTTTACGTAAAACCCCGCACTGTAATAATTACTGCACCAGTACTTTTAACGGCCGTTCTCTTCTATAACGATAATCTTGGTTACTCTCAGATGCGGGCCCTGATTGCTGGCACGCATCATTGTCATTAAGATACCCATCTATTGTATAATAGCCTGTGCTACGCCTTCATTAGGCCCGAAACGAGGTCATTTATGGCTGGCGTACAGTCGCGCGCTGAAAATGTTTACCGCTTTAAGGTTCATAACTGCATGCATTTTTTTTGTTATTCCACTACAAATTAACTCTTAACTGCTTTCTAGCCTGGTGGTAAGTTATGGTGCAGTCTATGATGCAAACGGACTAACCTAACAGGTTATAGCAGTTATATTAAAAACCTAAGCGGTTTCTTGGATAAAAACCTATGCGGTATGCCTATGTCTTTCCACAGGATACAACTACCTATAATTTCTATACTAAATTTCATCAAAATCGGCTGGGCCGTTAAAGCGTAGCAGCCAGATAGACACACTTTCGCATTTATAATGTTAGTTAAAATCGATGCTTGAAAATTTTGTCACGTAGCTAATAGGTAGGTAAATTAGTATGATCTGGATATGGCGTAAGATCTTACTGTACGTAGTAAAGAATCTTAATAAGAAAATTGGTAAACAATTTCAGAACGCGACTGTACAAAACAAAAGAAAACAAAGTACAACCAGCCTCACAAACACCAACACTCTCGGATTTTGAAACTAACATGGACGTCTGAAACAATTAGTGCAAGCTATTACTTTAAATTAGGATACTAATTATGCTCTTACAGTCACTAAAATAATAACTGTTTCACTGTTTTGTATTGTATTTCTTTACTTGTTGTGTGTAAAACCCTATGGTGATAACGGTATTCGGTAAAATAAAGATGTTATACCAATTACCTATTCTGTGGTCATACCTGCCTATACTGCCATGTTATGACTGCCTCGTTGGTTTAGTGGTTGGCAATGTTGGCATGTTCGACTGCGGCCGACGAGGTCCCGGGTTCGAGTCCCGGTTCGGGTCATAAAGGAGTATTGGGTTTTACTGACTAGAAATTCTCAGTACTAACCCGGAGTTAGGAAGTTGGCGGTGTTACACCCCCGTGCCTCGGAGAGCACGTTAAGCTGTCGGTCCCGGTTATTATCACTAACATGATAATAGTCGTTAAAGCCCGCCAACCCGCATTAGAGCAGCGTGGTGGGTCTAAGCTCCAATTCCCTCTCTCCTATGAGAGTGGAGGCCTGTGCCCATCCCAAGTGATTTTAAAAGGACGAGGCGCAAGTCGAGGTCTGGGCCGTGAACATTGTGGTATTATGTACTAATGTACCGTGAATTACTATTTCGGCCGAGACTCGTTTAGAACTTTTCTCTTATTTGTGAGGAAACAATAAACATAATTTAATATAGACAGATGGATAATTCGACCTGTTTAAGGAGTTCATAGATGCCTGCACGTCAACAAGCTACGTTTTAAGCTGTCAAATTACTATGATTTGCTTAGACTAGAGATTAGAAATTAGAATTGGGTCTCAGATTTCCTATTTGAGGATTAGCGGTCAAAAAAGTTAGGTTCAAAGATATTTTATTTTCTCAAAGAAGAACAAAAGTTCACTTAAATGAGAACAATAATAATACTTAAACTATGCTTAGACAGTAAAACAGGTGACCTTATATTAATTTCTATCTACAAACTAATCCTTATATTAAATTTCACATTGAAAATGTTTAAGTAATTTTAAAGTTATAACATACGTTAAGTTTGCATGCTAATAATAATATGAATGTGATATTCTCTGTGATATTGACGCCGTAGATCGTCGGGCTAGGAGGTTGATTGGCGAAGATTCACCTCTTCTGGCGAAACTCCAAACTCTGGATCACCGCCGTAAGGTAGCAGGCCTATCGGTTTTTTATAGGATATATTTCGGTGAGTGTGCTCAGGAGCTTTTCGACCTTGTACCTCCCTCACCTTTCTACCATCGTACCGCAAGACGCCGTGCGAGTTTCCACCCCTATGTCGTCGACGTTCCATCCACACGAACGAAACGCTTTGCGTCTTCATTCCTCATTCGCATGGCTAGGGTCTGGAACACTCTACCTAAAACTGTGTTTCCCACCAATTACAATCTGGGTATCTTTAAATCAAGAGTGAATAGGTATCTTCTAGGCAAGCGCGTCCCATCTTAGGCCGCATCATCACTTCCCATCAGGTGTGATGTGGTCAAGCGTAAGCCTATAATGAATAAAAAAAAAAAAAAAATTCTCGCTATTATTTGACCGAAAATCTTAGCGAGATGTCTTGTCTTCATATGTTAATTGCTCACGCGAATTGCGATGCATTCGAGGAATCGCGATTTGGCGTCAAACAACGATTTCGCAACCACTTGATTTACGATAAAAGACCGCGCTGCAAACAAAATTACGACAATTGACAAATATTTCATACTTATTTCTCAGAAGGTGGCAAATGTATTACCCAATTTGTCATGGTGCATTATAATGAAGTGTTTGCTTTGTTAGGGCCAGAGAAGGGCCTATATCAACTACTATTAATACATACCTAGTATATACAGTATGTACCTATAATATATATAGTTTTCTTCAACTGACGACCTCCGTGGCGCAGTGTTGAGCGCTGTTACCTTAACGTGTGGAGGTCCCGGGTTCGGTCGCCGGCAGGGTCAATTTGGGAATTTATAAATTCTGAATTTTCCGTAGTCTGGCCTGGTGGGAGGTTTCGGCCGTGGCTAGTTACCACCCTACCGGTAAAGGCGTGCCGCCAAGCGACTTAGCTTTCCGGTACGATGCCGTGTAGAAACCCAATAGGGCTACCATATTAGACTGTATCATCAGTTACCATCAGGTGAGATCGCAGTCAAGGGCTGACTTGTAGTGGAATAAAAAAAATACATCCTTTTTATCCGTATCAATTAGTTATTCTCTGATTTCTTTTTACAATACTAGTATTGTATTATTGTGTATCTTCCAGTATCATTATTATTTTATCATTTTGTATGTATTTATATTTTAACCATTTTTGTTTTTTAAATGTATACTTGTATTTTAAATTTGTAATGGGTGAAGCACCCATTGCATGTAATGGAGCACTCTAGCCAGAAATAGGTGCGCATGGAAAATTATGGAGGAGGCTTTCACCGCTACAGGCGGTCATGTAAATATAAATTAGTAAAAATAGTTATACCAAACATATGTGTCATGTATATAATACCTATAATAATAATAATAAATAGTAGTTAATAAGTACACTTATGTTATTTAAGATTAGAAGTCAATAAGATAGATAATAGTAATAGTTTTTTTAAGATCATTTTCATTATGTAAGGAATCAAAATAAAGCTTTTATTTATTTATTTTATTTTAATGGGTGAAGAATGCCTGAAATAAATGGCTATCTATTTATTTATTTGAATTAGTTTTGTGGGCTATTAAATAGTAGTAAATCTTATTCGATCGTAAAAAGTCCACTTCTATGAACCTCGTTGAAAGCATCAGTCTTTGATGTACCGTTGAGTGGAGCTTTAGATGCGAAACGGTGTGCTGTGGGATGTTGCAACACGCGAAAAGTTGCCAAGTGTGTCACTAGGGTGAAATGGCGTTATAATAACAACGCGTGCCAAAGTCGCTCGCTACATACGATATATAACCTTGATCAACAAGAGCTTCTGAGCTCTGAAAACTAGCATTACAGACTACAGACTTATCTGACCCGGTGGCCAAAATTGGAACAAAGGAGACGGTCCAGATTTGTATGGAGCGTCGGTCCAGTCCTTTTACAAGTAGAGAAATGAAAGAAAAAAAAATACTAAACCAGTTTTGATCGTTCAAATCTACGAATTCATCGTTATTTCAGTAGTGTAATTATTTAATCTTTCCACGATAAGCAACGCTAAACACGAGTGGGTAACAATGGGGGATTCATATTTTTTGACGTTTTCTGTCAAGTGTCAACACAACACCGGAAAAACCGTAGAAAAAAACACGTTATTTTGACAGTGACTGTCAGAAATGACATTTGATACATTTCGCGCCTACTGCCATCTCTATGGCTAAAGGTTGCCATCTTGGAAACGTATCGAAAACTTGAAATACATTTTATTTTATTTCTCGTTACTTACTTTAATATTCTAAATTATTATATTTTTAATACAATCTATGTATTTTCCTCTATTCATGGTAGAGTGTACAAAGAGTACACCGAAGGTGAACCTTCTCCTTTTATGCCTGTTTAGTTTTTGTCATTTCCAGCGACATATTTGGTTATAATTACCGAAAATTAGTGCCGATTTTGATGTTGAGTATTATTGAAAATAAAAATAAAAACTTATCAGACATAAAAAATTGTTCCAATTTTGGCCACCGGGTCAGATAAGTTTGACGGACTGTACGTGCGTCAGTTACAAACTTCATAGAGGTAAAACCCTTAAAAAAACTTAACTAGTTGACAATCAATTGACTTCTATATAAGTCTTAAGGCAGGCTTCGGTATTTCCTGCTATAAACTTTTTTATTTTACAATATTACATTAATCCTGAAGTTTTTACCTTTATTATGAGTAATTTTAGTGAGTTTAATAGGTAATTTGTATTCATAATGCCAAACCAAAGTAGTAGTAAAAAACTGTAATTAAACTTAGGCGTCTGTAATATTTATATCAATTTCATGTGCCATTATTATTAGAAACAGCAAAGCATTGTGGCTTATCCTTCACATAACTTTATTCGAATATAAGAAGCTAGCGGTGGCCAAAATTGGAACTGATTTTATGTTTAGTTTTTGTTACTTTAAATTGTGATGACAGCGACGCTGTCACCGGATCTGTTAAGTTTGTGAGACTCATTGATGTAGAATTTTAGTACCTTTCTATTTCAATGGTGAGACTATATAATATAGTACCTACTTGATAATAATAGACAATGTATCTTCGATGCATCTGATGCTCACTGTACCTACTTACCGACCTAATTTTGCATTGTTCCGGCCCACGCAGATCAAAAATAGATAAAAACATTGTAACGTTTAGAGGAGTTTTGAGTTGCGTTTTAAATCTTGTTTTGTTTTGTTGTTTTTACTTCGTGCGTAAATGAACGATCGAATGCATTCGTTTAACCGTTTCAACTTGCGTCACAGAAATACTTGTAAAAGGAAAAGTCTCACTAAACTTTTAATTATTTTAAAGTTCACTTTGCTCTTTGCAATCTTTGCTTTCTTATTAGTTTTATATGAAGTACCATAGCGATAGACACTAATTATGCGGAACGACGTGGGAGGGAACCCACCGCATTCTTATCCCAAGAATACTCCTACCATTATGTGATTAATGGAATGGGGGGGTTAAATTAGCGAAAGCTTTCCATTCTTCTAGAATTAAATTTTGTTAATTGGTGAATTTAATCGTAACTACTTACCCCCTAATTTGGCCAAGTTTAACTGCCTTTATCTTAATCCATTAACTGGACATCGTATCACATCGTAACTTACCTGAAACAAAAAAATAGGTATAAATATATAAATAAGTAAGTATTTATTTAGACAAAATAGCTCCCAAACAGGGTTATGAGGGATTAGGTACTAGTTAAACCAATCAACATTATAATAATCGCAGCCTCATCCAAAAGACATTAAGGACAATTAAATAATTTAAAAATAAGTTGCATAGGTAAATGGCTAGTAGCTCATAATTTCTACTCTAGGTTTAAAGATATTTAAAGATAAAGATATTTATTTCTCAAGGAAGAACAAAAGTTCACTTATATGAGAACAATAATAATACTTAAACTATGCTTAGGCAGTAAAAAGGTGACCTTATACTAATTTCTATCTACAGACCATTCTTATTATTAAACTTCATTTTGGAAAATTTTGAGTAATTTTTTTTTTAATCTAATAAAACATTTTTCGTTAACAACTCTCTAAAATACTTCGTAAATTTTAAACTAATCACCCGATTTAAACTCTCATTTGTCTATTTAATTTATTAATTTTACAAAAGTTTTGATGTGGACACAACTTGTTTCACACATTGTTCACCATCATGTTTTATAAGTAAGTAATTTTTTACGTCAATAAGTGTACAGTGTACCTATATTGAATAATTAATGAATTGAATCTTGAATCTTGAATCTTGCAACTTGTTTAGTCATTTTTCAATACATATCTATGATACGAGTAGTTCTAAGTATTTTGCACGCCATTGCATGGCTGATTGTAAGTTGTAACTTGCTCACCTACCTAATTACACCGTACTATATAGGTAGCTACTTACAATCATGCAATTATACATATATATTCTACTAGCTAATGCCCGCGACTTCGTCGGCGTGGTTTGAGGTTTTTCGGTTCCCGCGGGAACTCTTTAATTTTCCGGGATAAAAAGTAGCCTACGTGTTATTCCAGACTATAATCTATCTCTGTGCCAAATTTCATCCAGATCCGTTCGGCCGTTGGGGCGTGACTGAGTAACAAACATCCATCCAAACTTTCGCATTTAGGTATAATCATCATATCATAATCTATCTATCTATACTTATAATAAAACTGTAACATGTCCAATTCTGTACATTGAAGATATTTTGAAAATTTTTTTTGGAGGTCACTCATTATTCGATACTGAAGCCAAATCTGTAATTTTTTTCATTTTTGTCTGTCTGTCTGTCTGTATCTTGGCCGCGCATCACGCCGAAACTACTGAATGAATTCAAACGAAACTTGGCACGATTTGAGCCCATACTACGAGGTAGGACATAAGATACTTTTTATCCCGAAATTCTACCCCCGAAGGGGTGAAATAGGGGTTGAAAGTTTGTATGAAAGTCCTTAATTTCTCAAGTTATAGCCATGAAACTTGATATATGAGCTGCGGGTTGAAAATGGAGACATACGTGTTTGACAGTTTTTGAAAATTCGACCCCCAAAAGGGTGAAATAGGGGATGAAAGTTGGTATGAAAGTCCTTCGTTTCTCAAGATGTTTTACAAGTTATATCAACGAAACTTTTAATTTTGGCTTACGGTAAAAAATAAAGAAGTACGTGTGTCACAGTTTTTCAAAATTTCACCCTCAAAGGGGTGAAATAGGGGTTAAAAGTTGGTATGAAAGTCCTTCATTTCTTAAGTTATATCGATGAAACTTGGTATACAAGCTACCGGTTAAAAATGAAGAAATACGTGTTTCACAGTTTTCGTAAATTTTACCCCCGAAGGGGTGAAATAGGGGTTGAAAGTTTGTATGAAAGTCCTTCATTTCTCAAGTTATATCCATGAAACTTGGTATATGAGCTGCGGATTAAAAATGAAAACATACGTGTTTCACAGTTTTTCAAAATTCCACCCCCAAAGGGGTGAAATAGGGGTTGAAATTTTGTATAAAAGTCCGTCATTTCTCAAGTTATTTCGATGAAACTTGGTATATCCACGCGGACGAAGTCGCGGGCATCAGCTAGTATCATACTAATATTATAAATGCGAAAGTGTGTTTGTTTGTTGGTTTGTCCTTCAATCACGCCGCAACGGAGCAACGGATCGACGTGATTTTTGGCATGGGTATAGTTGAGGACCGGAGAGTGACATAGGCTACTTTTTATCCCGGAAAATTAAGGAATTCCTGCGGGAATCAAAAAAACTTAAACCACGCGGACGAAGTCGCGGGCATCAGCTATATAGTATAGATTCAGAACATTCCATAGATCTTTCAGACGTGAAGCTTTCCTTACGATGTTTTTAAGTTAAATACATCTTGTTATCTGTTTATTTACGTAAGTATCAGTCATCAACTTGTGAGAGCAGCTGTCGGACCAAGTAGGTATGTGACGACAGACGGACAGACAGCTAGGAAGCAAGAGTTTAAATAGATTCATTTTTTAAATGTTCTTCATCGATGCAAGGGCGACAACACACTACGAGCAATAGATGTCTCGGACAGGGAGTCAAGCATAGATTATAATTTATTTTAGGACATGACAACCGAAAGAAACTGGACCGAACGGCCGAGTTGGCCCTTTTATGGTCTTCAGAGACTACAAACTTTCGCATTTATAATACTAAGTAGTATAGCGTCAACAAAATTATATTAATATTTAATACTGCTTTTTAAGCGGTGGTTGTAAACCCCCTGTCCGTAGTGAATTCTTGCCCTTCTAATAGCTGGTAAGACACCTTGAAATCCTAATATCCTCTTAAAGTCTAACTAGTAAGTATTATGTAAGCGGATGTAAACATAATATTAAATACATGTGTGTTATACTAAATTACAACGAAACCAGTTCTTCCTACTTTTTCGCTGTTCATAATAGTAGTTACTACTATTACCTATTCTGTGATAGTAGGTAAACTGATACCCGCGATTTCGTCCGCGTGGAAAAAGTTTTTTCATTCCCGCGGGAAAACCGTAATTTTCCGGGATAAAAAGTAGCCTATGTCACTCTCCAGGACCTCAACTATGCCCATGCAAAAAATTGATGTAGACCCTCGTTGCTCTGTTGCGGCGTGGTTAAAGGACAAACCAAAAAACAACACTGTCGCATTTATAATATTAGTATGATAAGTTTGACACTTTAGACGACCTCCCTGGACAGCCAGGCTGATCCTTTGCGCAAAAACGAGCCCGCCCTTCTGTCACCAAATTAAATTAAGTTAAAGTTGTAGAAGAATAATAAAACTTTGAAGGTTAAATATTCAGAGAAAAAGGAAGCTTTTATGTCTAATGACACAACTTGTGAGGTGAATGGCATTTTTAAAAGTATTTGGAGCATAATTGATTAGGTAGAGAACCGATCGGTCGAGACAATTGACTCGTGACTCAGTCAGAGTCAGTAATGAGAAAAAAATACCACTTCCGCTCTCGTTCGTCACCTTGTAATACAGGTTACAACATACAATGACATTATTATTTTAATCATAAGTAGGTTTTGTTAGTGCACTTTTACGAACAATTAATTCGAAAGGATTTTATTAGGTAACTTATGTATTTTTTTTTGCGCATAATCAAAGGATTGCAAAATTCTTAATTTACTTTATAACTTTTGGATAATAATAAATCGAAAAAAAATAAAATTAAAGCTCTCGCTTCTCACATAAAGTGAAAAAGTAGAGGCAATATTACTAGTTATTGCCATTTACTTATATGTAGGTAGGTAATAGGTATACTATACATAATATTTTATGTCAATAGATAATGCCCACGAATAATTTCGTGGGTATTGAATGTGTTTAAAAATCTGCTTTCTCGTGGTCTCTTAATTGTGGAATTTAGGTTTCTTTAATCTATTACTTAAATGAGATATTATCTAGATGATGCCCACGACTTCGTCTGGTTTTTTGATTCCCGCGGTTAATTTTCCGTGATAAAAAGTCATAAAATTTCATCACAATCAGTTGAGAAGATAAGCCATTAAAGCGTTGCAGAAAGACAGACAGACACACATTTGCTTTTATAATATGTATTAGTATTAGTCTTTGTTCTGTCTAGAAGCCTCCATCGATCGACTGGTAGGAAAAACTTATCATCTTAAACTGTGACATTAAGCCTATGCAGATGCATCAATTTGCTATATGAATCAGGAACTTTCACAATGTTTGCAATAACTGGATGGTTACTACCAGCGCTCAAAGCAATTAGTACTTCAAAATGACAACCTTATGTCACGTACCTTGACGTCCCTAAAATAAGAATTTTGAATTTTGAATTTTGATATATAATAAAATTATAATTATTATTATAACTATCTATAAATGCGAAACTTTGGATGGAGCAATGGATGGATGTTTGTTACTCAATCACGCCAGAGCGGCTGAACGGATCTGGATGAAATTTGTCACAGAGATAGATTTGAGTCTGGAAAAACACATACATAAGCTACTTTTTATCCCGGAAAATTAGAGAGAGAGAGAGAAAATAAAATAGAACAAAAACTAAACTGACATAAAAATTAGTTCCAATTTTGTCCGCCGCGCCGGTTCAGCTACGTTGGTTGGACTATACATTGTAATTTGTATCCATGTCTACATAATCAGCTCCCGTCAGTAACTGTTACACTTGAATAACGTAACATCTGAACAATGGAGCTTACTAAGCTTTCAACTTATGTAACGACCCGCGTTGAAATAGAATACAGATTACAGACTGTATGTAAACTTGTTGCTCAGCTGTACTACCGAATCTGTGCTTGTAGTAAGTTACTATAATATTAGGTCTCGCTGATTCCCGCGGGAACTCCTTTTTCCGGGATAAAAAGTAGCCTATGTGTTATACCAGACTATAATCTATCTCTGTGCCAAAATTTCATTCAGATCCGTTCAGCCGTTCTGGCGTGATTGAGTAATAAACATCCATCCAACCATCCATACATCCATCCATCAAATAAATATTATAAATGCGAAAGTTTGGATGGATGTATGGATGTTTGTTACTCAATCACGCTCCAACGGCTGAACGGATCTGGATGAAATTTGGCACAGAGATAGATTATAGTCTGGAATAGCACATAGGCTACTTTTTATCCCGGAAAATTAAAGAGTTCCCGCGGGAACCGAAAAACCTCAATCCACGCGGACGAAGTCGCGGGCATCAGCTAGTATTCCATACATTCCATCCATCCATCCAAACTTTCGCATTTACAATATTAGTAAGTATAGGTAGATTCCTTTTATTATGTTTAGAAGAACGGAATTCCCCATAATATCAATGTTTGCTGGCAGCCGGATATCAAATATCACTAAATTTGTAAACGGATGTAGTCTACTTATATCTAATCGTATTTAAATAGTAAGACAATATAATTAATATTTGTTCGTGTATTTCAATGTAAACTTCATGTTATGATGTTATTTTTGATTACTGATAAGTTGGTATGTTTTCAGAATGACACTGATGCGCCAATGCAGCTTGCCCTGAACAAAATAAATAAATATCTAAAAAAAAAACCACTACAGCCCATTAACGTCCCACTGCTGGGCACAGGCCTCCACTCTCATAGAAGAGTGGGAATTAAGGTTTAGACCCACCACGCTGCTCCAATGCGGGTTGGCGGGCTTTAACGACTATTATCATGTTAGTGATAATAACCGGGACCGACTGTGGTGAAACACCACCAACTTCCTAACTCCGGACTAGTACTGAGAATTTCTAGACAGAAAAACCCAATTCTTAATTATGGCCCGACCCGGGACTCGAACCCTCGGAACCCTCGAACCTCGTCGGCCGCAGTTGAACATAAGCGCAGTTAAAAAAAAACCGGCCAAGTGCGAGTCGGACTCGCGCACCGAGGGTTCCGTACAAACCTGTAGTAAGTTTTACGATTTATGACGTATTAAAAATAAAAATTACGTTTGTTGTATGGGAGCCCCCCTTTAATATTTACTTTATTGATATTTAATTATTTATTTTGAAAGGTAATATACAAGTTAATATTCTGTGAAAATTTGAACCGTCTACCTGTTACCGTTTTTAATATTGAGCAAAAAAATACGAAAAAAACACGTTTATTGTATGGGGACCCCCCTTAATATATATATTTTTTTAATTTTTAGTATTTGTTGTTATAGCGGCAACGGAAATACATCATTTGTGAAAATTTCAGCTTTCTAGCTATCACGGTTTATGAGATACAGCCTGGAGACAGACAGACAGACAGACAGACAGACAGACAGACAGCGGAGTCTTAGTAATAGGGTCCCGTTTTTACCCTTTGGGTACGGAACCCTAAAAACACATGACAGAAAATTGGGCAAGTTATTTAATTCCGTGACTTCATTCGCGTCCTTGTGAATTAAGGCCCATCTCACATTATAAAGTTACAAATATAATGGTAACTAAGTATCTATACTTAAATTATTTAAAAAATGTTAAATTGGCGATTCGAGAGCATGGATATGACTCGCTCCAGCAATGCCAAGGACAGCGGTTACCTATATTGTGTTTACACAATGAAATTGTACCTAAATTATTATTTTTCGAAAGTCCAACCACCGAGTTTCTTGCTGTTTCTTCTCGGTAGGAATGGTATTCCGAACCAGTGGTAGATTAACTCAACAATTCAAAAACACTTGAAAATTTTTTTTGAATAAAAAACAATTATTTTTAAAAAAAATTGAATTTTGAATTCAATCATAAGAAAAATCTTTGTGATCTCATAACTTTTTTACGGTGTAAAATTTGCAATGCCAGCATTGGCAATTGGTACTCGTATATATTTTTTTTACTTTAGGTACTATTTTAAAGTTTTTGATGGGTTTATAATATTATCAGCTATGCATTCAATATAATATTATGTATCTACATTTATGTCAGTATTATAATTTTGTTACGATAGTTACGACTAGAAAGGAGCTGTTCGACATAATTATATTAATTTGTTTAATATGTAATGTTATAATATTTTAATTTATTAATTTAAAAATAACCATTTAAATAATTATTCATCATATTTTACCAAATTATATCTACATAAGTCGGTTATAAAATACTATGGATGTTGTTTTAAGTTTATTCTGAAATAGTTAATTTGGTTGTTCGTATTATGTATTATTCCGTTACTTTATAAGTATGTCACAAAATAGATAATATAACATATTATAGCGATCTATTTTGTTTTTATATATTTTATTACAATCTAATCAAAAAATTGTAAGTATATGCTTTTGAGACGTCTGGTTTTATTTTATCTTTGTTTTTAACAGTGTCACTAATATTATAAATGCGAAAGTGTGTCTGTCTGTCTGTCTGTCCGTCTGTCTGCCTGCCCATCTGTCTTTCTGTCTGTCTGCTACGCTTTTACGGATCTGTTCAACCGATTTTGATGAAATTTGGTATACATAGGTTATATCCCGGGTAAGGACATAGGCTACTTTTATTCCGGAAATTTGTAGAGTTCCCGCGGGAATCAAAAAAACTTAATCCACGCGGACGATGTCGCGGGCATCATCAAGTATACAATATACAGATGAATGATAATATGACTGAGCTAATAATATATTATGAATTAGAGATGTTTTCTGAATAACCGTTGCGCGCTCGCAGCAACCAAAGTGGACCGATATAACTGTAGTTTATTTAACCACTTGATTACCAATCTTATTACCTAGGCAATACGTTATAAAATGTGACATAAAAATATTGGATGTCGGACATTCCTACAATTTCATTGGTTGGTTGGAATGAGGTAAATGAGTCAATATTTTGTTTACGGTTTTGGTCATAAAAGTTATTTTGGTATGCTGGTTCCAGGGGGTCTACTCTCTTTCTCTAAAACGAAACTTCGCAAACAAACGAACGAAATTTCGTTAACTCCTCTCCTACATAATATTATCTCTATGCTCCTCTCTATTTCGTTTTCGTACACGCAGACGAAGTACGGATCCATAGAAAAATTTCGTGACCGATTGGATTGAACGATTTTGTGTGGGTCTAATAACCGACTAGGTAATTACGTTCGTTTGCGAAGTTTCGTTTGAGAAAAAGAGAGTAGACCCCCTTATTAGTTTCATTAAGTACAGAAATGTGTATGATTGCTAAATGGTAAGAGATTGGGAACCGCCATCATCATCAGCAACCCATTGACGGCCCACTACTGAGCACGGTTCTACTCTCAGACTGATAAGGGTTAGGCCATAGTTCACCGCGTTGGCTCAGTACCGGTTGGCAAACGCCTGAAAGTTTTTTTTTCTTATTTATTTATTTCACCCAACTTAATTCTATCATTACATTACTTACCACTTACTTACATACATAACATAAGTTCGCCATAAGCACTTGTAAAAGTTTGTTTGAATAAAAACATTTGAATTTGGAATGTTTTTAAGAACTTTCAGGTTCAGGTGTTCCTTCACCGGTATAGCCAGTGGAATTAGATTTGGAATTAGAATCAGTAGACATATACCTACGTAATTAGGCTTCTCTTTATTCCGAAAAATCAATTTCTGGCAATTCTTTCAAGGAATTTTTAAAAACCTACACGCGTACCAAGTCGCGGGCATCATCTAGTATCATAATCATAATAATATTGTAAATGCGAAAGTGTGTTTGTTTGTTGGTTTGTCACGCTGCAACGGAGCAACGGATTGACGTGATTTTTTGCATGGGATTATATATATTATATTGAATAAATAAATATTGATTGATTGATTGACTTATGTATCAGGGACTCTACCATGACCTCTGAGGACCTCGATGAATTTGACGACCTCCGTGGCATTCAATAACCGGTACCAGGTGAGATCATAGTACGTACCTAGCTTATTAAAAGTAATATTAAAAAAACACTGTTTAGATCTTCAGCATCCGTTTATAAAACTCTATTAAAATTCCTATACGCACGTCACTACACGTCGGCAATTTGTGACTAACCTGTAGACTAACGCAGTAGGTACTTCTCACTAGTTGACGCCCGTGACTTCATCCAGTGCTGTGGCAATTTTTTTTTTTTTTTTTTTTTTTAATCCACTACAAGTTAGCCCTTGACCGCGATCTCACCTGATGGTAAGTGATGATGCAGTCTAAGATGGTCTAAGTTGGAGCGCGCTGGCCGAGAAGATGCCTATTCACTCTTGCCTTGAAGGTACTTAAGTTATACGTGTCAGGGAATACATGCGCTGGAAGGGCATTCCACATCCTGGCGGTTCGAATCAGAAACGTAGAGCAGAACCGTTTCGTTCGAGCAGACTGGACGTCAACCACATAAGGATGCCAACGCTGACGGTTTCTTGCTGCTCTGTGGTAGAACGGTGAAAGGGGAACAAGGTTGACAAGTTCCTGAAAATTCCGGCAAGCTCGATTCTGCTATTGAATTGTGACAGACAGACACACTTTCATTAGTATATGCGTGGACGCCTTCTTCGAGCAAAAACTCGGCAAAAACGCAAAATAACCGGCAGTGTCTCGTCTTACTTGTAAAACAGTTCCGAGAAAGAAAACTGACTGGTTTTACTTATTATGGTGTCGAGAACTCGAGTAACTTATCGTTGATCGTATCTTTGATATAACTATCTACTTATCGAGTGCTCTCTATATTCTATACTAATATTAACTATAACAATGCGAAAGTTTGGATGGATGGATGTATGGATGGATGTTTGTTACTCAATCACGCCCCAACGGCTGAACTGCAAAGTATCAAGATTATTTGAACCCAGTCGTTTGTGACGTTACATGTTGATATAATATCTGTAGGTAGGTACTTTATAACTGCAAAAATGTGTTATATTTATTCTAAAACAGACAGAAAAACATTCCAAAAATAACTTTTTTGGGCTCTGTTATTTCATTTGTTATCTTTGTTATCGATATTGTAATATCGATACATCGAAGTCAATAGTATCGATAAGATAACAAAGCTTCCTCCATAAAATTTATAAAAAATGTTCAATGTACAGAAATCCTCCAGTTTTAATATGAGAATGGAAGACAAAATATATAAGAAAACGGTTAACTATCTTATAAGCAAGATGATGATAACTGATAGAGATAATTATTGATAAAACGGTGTTACGTCACAGCTTACGTCGTTCTTGTGACAATGAATTCAAACTCATATTTTTTATTCAAATAAACTTAATAGAAGTGCTCTGGAATCGTCGAGTGAATCTACCACTGGTTCGGAATGCCATTCCTACCGATAAGAACCAGCAAGAAACTCGGTAGTTGCTCTTTTTAACCGACTTCAAAAAAAGGAGGAGGTTCTCAATTCGACTGTATGTTTTTTTTTTGGTATGTTTGTTACGCGATTTCTCCGCCAATTATGAACCGATTTTGATAATTCTTTTTTTGTTTGGTAGGTCATACTTCAGAGGTGGTCCCATTTTAATTTGGTGAAGATCTGATGAATATCTCCGGAGATGGAGAACGGAACTCCTCAATGGATAAGAGTAAATTACTCGCGATCAGTGTGATAGTTTTGTAAACAGTATGTTTTAACCATGCATAGCATATCTCGTTCTGGTTACACCCTGTATTTTAAAACAGTGGGGCCACTAAAAATTGTGAAATAAAAAATTTTCAAAAAAAAAAAAAAACCGACTTCAAAAACCACAAACACTAAAAAGTAAAAAATAATACTAATTTATTATGTATACAAGAGTTGTAGTTCTTTAATAACATTTTTTGGAGTCGGTGCCAATGTGGAGTCACGTCAACAATAATGAAGAGTAGGTAGACGGTTCATGCGGCTAATTGGTACCGACTCCAAAAAATGTTAATAAAGAACTACATTAACTCTTGTATACATAATAAATTAAATTATTTTTTACTTTTTAGTGTTTGTGGTTTTTGAAGTCGGTTTTTTTTTTTTTTTTTAATTTTTTTATAGAAATTAATTTAGGTACAATTACCTAGACATCAATGTGTAGAATACATAATAATATGTAACCGCAGACCTAAGCATTGCTGGAATCCATGCTGGATTTGATTCGCTCCGGCAGCAGCTTTTATCATTTTTACTTACATAATCTTCAACAGTAAGTATAATAAGCTTTTTTTCAGGGGCATACTTATAATGGATTTCATAAACTTGTGTAAAAGCAAGCAGTATAACATAGTTTGTGGAATTTTGTTTGGGACAATCGAAAGCACACTTCAAATCACACCAACGCATAAAAGACGTGTTTTGTAATGCTTTCGTAAACCAGTTTCAAATACCAGTACAATACTCATCAGATTAGCTACACATCGTGGCCAATTCTGTATAACTGTGTTCCTATCAGCCAGTCAGACCTGCCCCCCGACTGTGTGAGGAAATCGTAATCGTAATCGTTTGCCAAACGGATAATCCGACCTGTTTAAGGGGTTCATATCTCCCTGCACGTCGAAAAGCATGCATGAACAGTTCGCAAATGTTTACGATTTGCAGACAATTGGGCCTCTGAACAATGATGGCCTGGGGTCGATGGATTGCGTCGCTCACATTATGTGCTGAGCTTACGAAACTAAGTGTATCAGGCCAAAGCTTTCAACCTAGGTATAAGTAGGTATTATGTGCATTCAATTTATTTACTTTTTATTGGGGTTCCGTACCTGAATGGTGCCAACGGAACTCTATTAATCTATTATACAGCGCCCCACAGGATAGTATAATAACTTACACTACTGTATATTACATACTAGCTGATGCCCGCGACTTCGTCCGCGTGGTTTAAGTTTTTGATTCCCGCGGGAACTCCTTAATTTTCCGGGATAAAAAGTAGCCTATGTCACTCTCCAGCGTGCCTAGCATGCGCACTACGAGAAAATTATGTCTACCCATTTTATCGCGTTATCTCATTTCTCTACCGTTGCTAACATGGTTACACATAAGTCTTGTTTCGTTACGACAAAAGTAGAGATAACAGTAATATTTTTTATCTGTGGTATTTTTCTCTACGAACCCTAACATGGCAGACTATCGCCGACTATTTATTCTCGTTTTTTGACATCTAAACATGGTTATTTATCGTCTATCAATCTTGAGGGCGAGAAACATATGAGATAGAATAACAAACATTTCGCAACAATAAACTTGTAAATTTTCGGGTGGTTCCTCCACGATTATGATGGCGGGTCCATACAATGGGTCCATACTTACTTAGTACAATTACCTAGGTAGGTATTTATTTATAGCTAGTGTCGGGTGTGTGTGTTTAACAAGAGCGAGAAACGCGAAAATTACGAATAATAGGGATGTCTGTGATGTAATTGATTTGAGCGACGGAGGGTTCCAATCGCTTTGGCGAATCTCCAAGCCTATGGCGATCTATATTGTCCAGAAACTTGCCGAGGATTTGGAGCCTGTACTTACCTAAGCAGTGACGGCCTGCCCGTTCATTTAAAGGCATTTTAAAGGTAAGCCTCACAAACTTGGGCCGGACCACATCATGTGCGAGGCTCAGACCACTGTCAGTAGCTTGCTCGGACAGTTTATGACCTCTATTTAAAGAAGGTATCATCATCTACTTTAATATTCTCCTCCAGTGTTCATCTTATTATAATGCCTATATGTACAAATTTCAGACTCTTTGCTGAATGGATGCATTTTCCTGCTTCGGAAACAGCCCGGAGGAGTTAGCTTGATAGAGATAGACAGGAGATAGCTTCAGGCTTTGAAAATAAATTTAATGTGCCAGCTGTTATATTGGGACTCATTGACTGCACGCACGTGAAAATAAGTATTTCCTCCATCTGGACCACAATGAACCCAGTATAAAAATAGGAGAAAAGATGCACACACAATAAATGTGCAACTGGTATGAGTTTCCATCATTTCTTTAGGCAGAGAACTAATAAGTTAATAACTAAAACACCTTACCTACAACATAAGTAATTCACATTTATGCAAACTTAATTTTCTTAATTTTTTTATACTGCAGCGCTTTTGGCAGGTTTTTACAATGCATTTATAAATTAATAAGTATTACAGATTGCAGATTCAAACTGCAGGGTACCTACATGATGCATTTATAATATGGCTACATTCATCCGTAAGAACAGAGATGAAAAGGCTCCATGATAGAGGAATTGGAAATTACTTCCTTTTAGGTAACCTAACCATACAGTCTATGTAACTACTAACTATTTAGGTACTAAGGTTAAAATTCAGACATTGTAAAATAAACTTCAAAAACTACATATTAGTACAGTAGGTACAAGTTTTGATTTTTTGTTCATTGGCATAGAGTAAATTGGATGAAAGTAGGTACCTAATTTATGCTTTTCAGTGCTTTTGAAGTCTGTCCATTTTTATTGTCTCATTACTTACAACATAACCTTCTTAATTTGTTAATCAATAATAGTCTTGAGAGGGACTTGGAGTTCAATAGGTTCCTAATGCAGTCTGTAGAAATACTTAGTACCTACTCAAAGTACTCTGTGCAGTACCTACCTGCAATATTATTTCACCAGCAAGGATTCCTAAATAATAATAATAAAATCTCTTTATTTCTAAAAATTACAAAGGTACATTTATAATTTGGCTTCTATCTCCCAAAAAAGTCAAAACTGTGTTAAGGGAGCTAGTGCCTTCCCTATAACATTTGTTTATTTTTTTTTGCAATAAAAATACTTATATATGGTAGGAATGTGCTGCATGATTTCTCATCAGTGTTAAAGAGTTCTGACGTCTTGTAGTTGAATCATGAAGTCGTTGCTAGGTATCTACAATATAAATTCACCAGTAACAATTCCTGAATCTCCATAACTTAGGCAGGCAGTAACCCTACAAGTATCAGGATTAAGGAGTTGTATACAGGAAATTGTATCATTTTGAAAATATCTTATAATTTTATTACCTAGGAAATTAGGATTAATTAAAACCGGTCCATTACTTTCAGAGATCAAAACAAACAAACAAATCTTACCTCTTTATAATATTAGTTTAGATATTGCCTGCAGCTCTGCTTATGTTAAGTTTGATTTTCATACAAATTTCAAACCCCACTTATCTCCTTAGAAATTGAACTAAAATCCCTTCTTAGTAGCCTGTCATACATAATTGAGCCATCTGTATGCCGAATTTCAGCCAGATTAATTCAGCAGTTTGAGTTGTGTGTTGATAGATCAGACAGTCAGTATGTCAGCCTCATGGAATCCTAGATGAAATTTCATAGATAGTAATTCTATTATAAAAATCTTCATCAATACATTAATAAAAACCCAGTTAGCCTGCTGTTGTATATTCTCCGTGTGGTCTCCTATCAGAATTAAAAAACTAAACTATTAAAAAATATTTAATGAATATTAAAATTATACAGGTACATTATCATCAGTCATCATACCATAGCTTAGATTTTAACATTAAGAATTATTAACAACTATTCCTGTCCAATCATTTATTTAACTTTTAGCACCTTGAGTCAATGATGTAGCACTGCTACATTTTTTACTCCTTGTTTCATTTTTATTACATTTACTCCTCATTTCGGTCATGGCACCTGTAAAAAGATAAATAATTACTGTCATAACATGTAATATTAATTACTGTCATGTAATATTTACTGTCATCACAGACATTTAGTTTATTTCTTTATTATTACAGGTGATTCAGGTAACCCATTGGAACCATGGCTAACGACTCCAATCCTGCATGCTGAACTCAACACTCCTGAGCAAAGATATACGGATTGGCACTGCATATGAAAATGTGCTCATTTCGGAGGGAGATGATGGAAGAACCTATAGGCGTCTTTTTACACTCCCAGGCCAAACTAGCACAATTAATTGCAGGATACTATTATGATTGTAGTGTATAAAGTTGAATATAAAACATTTGAATTTGTATTTGAATTTTGATTTGCCAGAACCAAAACGTAGATTTCATACATAGGGAAATAAATAATAACTATTTGTGAATATAGATATGTAGAACTCATAATATTAGTACAATGAATGTTACATAATATCTGTTAATTTTATAGTGTCCTAAGAGGAAACTATAAAATATGATCTAGGTACTGAGAACATTAATTTCAAATTAGTTTCAATCATTGCCAACCAATTTTAAAATTTCTGCAGACAAGAAACATTCCAATTTCGTACACTTCATAATAATATTATAAATGCGAAAGTTTGTCTGTCTGCTACGGTTTCACGGCTCATCTGTTTAACTGATTTTGATGAAATTTGGTACAGGGATAGTTTGTATCCCGGGGAAGGACATAGGCTACTTTTTATCCCGGAAAATCTAAGAGTTCCCGCGGGAATGAAAACCTTAATTCACGCGGACGAAGTCGCGGGTCGTCTGTAGTCTAGTATTACTTATATACTCAAGAACTTGCTGCGGCGAACTTCCCAGATAAGTTACTACAGCTTCGAACCAATGGCGATTTGTAGTCCCCGGTGCTGCGCCTTAATAATAAATTAGCACAAAATTTTTATTGTTTGATCGTATTCTGAAAGAGGCCGTGTAAGTAGGTACCTAATTATTTTATGTTTGAGTACACTGTATTTATCCATATTATCACCAAATTCATTAACTTCCTATTTAGTATTTTTTCTATGATCCTGGGTGCGTTCCGAAATACACTGCGAGCACTGGAAGTCCCCAGTAAAGAGCACTGCCAGTGCTCGCAGTGCTTATAACGGAACACACACCCTATTATCATTTATTTGTTTTTAAAAATAAAAAAAAACAACAAGTACTTGTCAGTTGTCACTGTCAGTGTCATAAAGACGTCATTTTTAAAGTTTACAGATAATTAAATCTATTTTTAAGCGTAGACAGAGAAAGATTTATGCAATAAGAATGAACAATGAATGAACTAAATCGGTGTTGCAACATTAGAATATCGTATGTTATTGAGAAAGGGCAACATTGGTTTCTCCACACGACAAGGCCAAATCTTCCACGAGAATTTTGTCACGCGTAGCGTGCATGTTAGGGTAAACGAGAAATAAACCGACACGACAACATTTCTCTCTCTCGTTGCGAGAATATCTCGCGGTGCGCATGCTAGGCAGGCAGGTCCTCAACTATACCCATAAACCAACAAACCAATAAACCAACAAACAAACACACTTTCGCATTTATAATATTAAGTATGATATTATACCTACTTAATGTAATGTCTTGCTTTTTAAAAAGAGCAACTGCTGAGCTTCTTGCCGGCTCTTCTCAGTAGAAGCAGTGGTATTCCGACGGTGGTAGAGTCAAAACATGACGTCACATAAGAGACACTATGTCCTAGATGTAATAAATAAATTGAGTTTTAAGGCTCCGCTGACCGTCCGTCCTTCCGTCTGTCTGTCTGTCTGTCAGCTGGTTGTATCTCATGAATCGTAACAGGTAGAAAGCTGAAATTTTATCAGAGCGTGTATTTCTAATGCCGTTATAACATCAAATATCTAATAAAAATAAAATAACAAAATAAACGGGGGCCCATAAAAGAAACATGATTTTTGAACGCCTCTCTTGTTTGTTTTATGAAAGTAATTATGTACATATTTAAAAAAATACATAGCGTTAAATCTTATACCTACGATGGCACGGAACCCTTCATGTGTTAATCCGACTCGCACTTGGGCAGTTTTATTGGTTTGCTTTTATGTGGATTTAGGTCGCTGTTTCTACCATTCACCACAGATTAAGAAGCCACTAGCCACAGATTAATTCACTCTGAAGTGTCGAAATAATACCAATTATTATAAAGTTTGTGTCTTCTGACCTAACTGAGGTGGTTACTTTTCAGTAGTCCTAATTATAGATAAGATATTATAGTGCAGGAGTAGTTGTGTAAAGACAGATGCATTCCTTATTCTCATAGCCCGATGGGAAGGTAATCCAACACGAACGGAGAGAGATTAGGTAACCACACTATAGATACGTGCTCTCCAATGTGCGGGGTGAAACTGCGCCAACTTCCCATCTTCAGTCTGTCTGTATTTTGTGACCTATCCACTCAACCAATTTTGATGAAACTTAGAACAGAGATAGCTTGCAATCTGGATAATTTGGGCGTTAGCTCATGTCACGTGTGCACTAATATTATGTTCCCTGAGTTTGACTGTGGGGCTTTGTAATAAGTACACCTATATCTATACTAATATTATACCTAAATGCGAAAGTTTGGATGGATGGATGGATGTTTGTTACTCAATCACGCCAGAATGGCTAAACAGATCTGGATGAAAGACACATAGATTGATTATAGTCTGGAATAACACATCTAGGCTACTTTTTATCCCGGAAATTTAAGTTCCCGCGGGAACCATAAAACCTCAATCCACGCGACGAAGTCGCGGGTATCATAGTCATAGTCATAGTCATAAATATTTATTCAATTTAGGTAGGTACACTACACTTATTGACGTCCAGTTACATAAAAATAAAAATATGATGGTGATAATCTGTTACGGTATCTTAAAACCGGGTTCCAAACGCACCCAGGTCTGAGAAGAGCCCACAACAAACTCAGCTGGGGTTTTTTATCACTGGGGTATCACCTAGTAGGCGCCATACTGGGGCCATACTGCCAACGCTTAAAGCCATATTGTTTCACTATTGTTGACTATCGTGTTTTAGAACTAAGTATAATCCTTATTTTAGGAACGTCAAGGTACGACTATAGTACGCGCGCGAGTTGAATGCTGAGCTTATGTATGTGTCACCACACTGCACACATATAAGCTCTGCATTCAACTCGCCCGCAAACTATACGTGATATCAAACTGTCATTTTTAGTTATGTTAATATGTGGTAATATTGCTTGCATGTATGTGCCCCAGCATTGCTCGCTCACTCGGAAGTTGTCACTTTGTCACTCTATTAGATTTGCATTGGTATGTACTATACGTGATATACTATAAATGAAATGAAATGAAATGAAGTTTATTGGCTAAATATGGGTGGTTTACAAAGTTCTTAAAATTAAAGAGGCCCTGCCCTGCATATTTTACTGAAACTTCAGCATGCAAATATTTATAACACACGTTTAAAAAGAGTGTGTAGGTCTATTATAAATGTCAATTCTAAAATTATAAAGTTCTATGTCAAATATATAATATTACAACTTCCATGATAGGTGATTTAATCTGAAACAGAGTAAAACGATTTATCGCACAACCAGAGGCGTCTCTAGCCCTTGTGGCGCCCGTGTGCAACCAGT
Source organism: Erebia ligea (assembly GCA_917051295.2). Classification (NCBI taxonomy): domain Eukaryota; kingdom Metazoa; phylum Arthropoda; class Insecta; order Lepidoptera; family Nymphalidae; genus Erebia; species Erebia ligea. The sequence goes on from OU785228.1 coordinate 18,571,985, forward strand.
ACCCTGGTGCCCTCTAGTTTAGTAGGAGCAGGGTCAAAATGGAATACTAAGTTATATTTTCAAACGGAAATTCGGATGCAAATGGTGCAATTTTAAATGATGTCGGGAAGCAAAAAGTTTTTTTAGGAAGGAAGGGGTTATGAGAATAAAAAATCACAACTTTGTAGTTCTTTCAAAAATATTTAAATTCAGAATATATAATATAATTACAGATATAATATAATAGAATATATATATATAATAGGCACCTAAAAGAACTAACAATGTAAATTAATATAGGTCCAGAGAAATAGTTGCAACTTGGACTACCTAAGTATTATTTATTACTAGCTTCTGCCCGCGACTTCGTCCACGAGGAATTCGTATATCGCGATTCACCCGGGATCTGTGCACTTTTCCGGGATAAAAAGTAGCCTATGTCCTTCCCCAGGACTCAAGCTATCCTATTATCTCCATACCAAAATTCATCCAAATCGGTTCAGCGGTTGAGCCGTGAAAGCGTAACACACAGACAGACAGACAGACAGACAGAGTTACTTTCGCATTTATAATATACTAGCTGATGCCCGCGACTACGTCAAGTAGCCTATGTGCTATTCCAGACTATAATCTATCTCTGTGCCAAAGGACATGACCAGTAACTGCCCTCCGATTCGGGACAATGTGCAGGATTTCCGTTTTTACAGTAAGGTTTAAAAATTAAAACCGAAATTACTATGGATTTATTATTCCGAATAAGGTCAAGGTTAAAATGTCTACAAAAACAATACGTTTATTGTTTAAATCTTGAGCGTCCGGTTTCCTCTTTAAGCACTACTCCATTTTGACGTTCCGTTTTATCCATGCCTAATAATAATCTTGTTACCCTACATGAATTCCATATAAGTACCTTAGTCACTATATTATGAGTAATTTATGTTTGATCAATTAATTAGTTATGAAAAGGAAATGTATGTTTTGTTTTTATTATTTTTGTTAGTTGACAAGCCTCAAACGAACAAAGCATTTTCAAATAACCACTGCGTTTAAAGGAACGTAACGCCCTCTGGCATTGCATCTGTCTGCCATCTGTGGTCGAATAGTTGAACAAACTCGCTAACCTAAAGTTTAACGCCATCTGTTGTCGAATAGTTGAAAAGACTCGCTAGCGCCATCTAGTGTGGCAGCAGTACAATGTATCGTGATTTTTAAAGGAATTACGTAATTCTTGCAGACTGAAACTTAAATAGAGTAGGAAAAGGAGTAGCCTTGCTTTGCTACTGCGCGCCCGGCGTCCGCCATAACACGAGCGCAGGGTCTTTGAGAGCGCCGGCATCGACGCATCTTTGGAGGTGTCGCAATAGAGGGCGCTCGGCGCCCCCTTAGACCCGGCGCCCGTGTGCGCCGCACAACCTGCACCATAGGTAAAGACGCCTCTGCGCACAACCACTCAAAGAGCTTCCTTTTAAAGAGATTTGTCGGCAGCTTTTTTATATTTATGTCCAGTTTATTATAAACTAGCTGATGCCCGCGACTTCGTCCGCGTGGTTGAGGTTTTTTTGATTCCCGCGGGAACTTCTTAATTTTCCGGGATAAAAAGTAGCCTATGTGCTATTCCAGACTATAATCTATCTCTGTGCCAAATTTCATCCAGATCCGTTCATCCGTTGGAGCGTGATTGAGTAACAAACATACATCCATACATCCATCCATCCAAACTTTCGCATTTATAATATTTATATGGATTTGAATATACATATATACAGTATCACTCATCATATATACAGTAGATATACACTATGCCTACTGCATAGTATATCATTTTATACGTAACTAGTAACCACTACTGCAGATGTTTACGATGAGATGTAACCCGTTTGGTTGTTATGCACTTCGCGAAGGCTCAGTAATATTAACATTAACAACTACCATTTCTCATTTTAGATTACATCACCGGTAATCATAATGTACCTACTTGGTAGTCGAGCGCAGTCAGCGAAACAAATATATACGTGTAGAAGATGTGTGATTTTGGAAAGAGCGTTACTTACCGACGACCTCCGTGGCGCAGTGTGTAGCGCTGTTGTCTTAAGACTATCGTCTAGTGACGAGACGCGACACGAGTAGGTATTTTCAATAATGCTATCTGTTTCACAACGCTTCGCTGCCTTCTCCGTATCGTGCGATAGAGAGAGTTGCAAGTCCAGTAGGCATTTGCCTACATTTTATTCTTGAAATATTGTTTCGGGTGATAACGTTTTTACTTTTTACCCCCTCATTTACGAAATTAGACAATTTTGGTCTCATTAGATTCAGTACACCTTAATCTGTATGTTTTATTTTTTTAGTATTTTAGTTTAGTTAAATTTAAAAAAATTAAAATACTCGAGGAAGTTTTTAGGTCAAAAATACGGATATTTAGACGCTAATAACTTATAACATAAGCAATATTTCTTTAAAATTAAAACGTACGAGCATAGTTCTTCATTGTATCTGCAACATTTCTAAAAATTATGAAAATTGGACAACATTTACGGAAAGAAAAACGTTATCGCTTTTTGTATGAAAATTTACAACTAGACGATCGTCTTAACGTGCGGAGGTCCCGGGTTCGATCCCCGACAGGGTCAATTTTGGGAATTTATAATTTCTAAATTTTCCCTGTGCTGGCCTGGTGGGAGGCTTCGTCCGTGGCTAGTTACCACCCTACCGGCAAAGACGTGCCGCCAAGCGATCGAGCGTTCCGGTACGATGCCGTGTAGAAACCGAATAGGGGTATGGGTTTAATATAACTGCCATGCCCCTAACAGTTTCGCCCGCTACCATCTTAGACGGCATCATCACTTACCATCAGGTGAGATCGCAGTCAAGGGCTAACGTGTAGTGTATAAAAAAAAAAACTTTGCGGAAGTCCATGATGTACCTACCTACAACAACGACCAGCTTATCTAGAAGTACCTATCCATATTCCGTACTAATATTATAAATACGAAAGTGTGTCTGTCTGACTGTCCGCTACGCTTTAACGGTCCATCTGTTCAACCGATTTTGATTTTGATGATTGTATTTTAATTTTTTTTTAATTATTATTGTTATTAATTTGTAAGTTGTATTGTGTAATTTTTTTATTAATTAGTGTAATGGGGACTATCGCGTGTGAATTTGCCACTAGAGGCGCTAGTGTCGCGGGAGGTCCAATAACATTCACTTTTCATTGGTTTTGGCGGGCTTCGGGACAAATTATTTTAATTTCTATATTTTACCTGTTGAAAAGTGATCTCCTTCGTGAAATTATCGCAAATATGGATTATTTGGCGATGAATGTGAACGCTTTGAAAGCAGAAAAAGAAAAAGAGGCGCAAAAATAAGCGGCCTCAAAGAGCTGCTAATTCAGAGGTTAGTTTGTTTACTGTATTACAAACTTATTTTTTCCAGAAGTATGCTTGTTTGCCGAGGTAACAGCTATGTTTTTTTCTTTTTACATATATTTACCTAATATATTATGTATATTTACCTAATATGACTTCTGCATGAAAGGTTAAATGGGTTTCATGCTCATCAAGGACACACTTTTACTATATGATATTGATGAACATCGATGTCTGCTCTAGGTCTCTGCCCTCTGGTACTATATATGTATCTGGTTATGTACCCACAGTATCTCTAACGAGAACACAACCTATCTTGGGATCAGATTAGGTACTATGTGTGAGATGACTAGAATTTAATAATATTTCTCTTTATTAATATTAGATGTTTCATTTCAGGTTTCTCCAGAAGGATTAATTGGAGAACTAACAGTATTGGAAGAGAAATGTCCTTTCTCTATAAAAGATGAGTTTATCAGTGTGGATAATTAAGTATAAGCACATAGAAATGATCAATAATGAATATTGCTTGAAAGAAAGTAGCCCCTACTATTTTCAAATTCAAAAACTTGTTAGGTACTAAAAAAAAGTATTGTGATTTTTTTGTTTGGACAAATAAAGATGAAAAGAGAATTTATGTAAATAGAAATGATAAGCTTATTTCAGAAGTTTTATAACTTAATCTAATATCTAGTTACCATTGTTTAGTAGTTTCAACTAACAAATCAACCATCTTTCAGTATCATATCCATTGTATGGATTTACAATGTTTAATAAGTATTTATTTGTATAGCAGTGTGTTTTAAAGGGAAAAGGAAGGATAAATAAAAGTTTAATAAGTAATTAATTTCTTTTTTATTTTATTTATTTAGTGCCTAACTATATAATTCCTCAGAATCCTGCGAATTCCTGCGAATCGCAACTAGCCACTGTTTTAGAACAGTTTTATCTTTTGGAAACATGTGTCCTCCTTTTTTCCGAACAAAACGGAATTGCACAACATTGCGGCATTGCTACTCGATATGATGATAGCTGTTATAAATTAATAAACTTAATGAGAATCAAGATTTAAAACTTTGTTTCGGCGCCGATCTTATAAAGTCGCCTTTGACAGCTATACCTCTGGGCCTTAGTCAACAGTGGCGCCAACTGGTGAGCAAAGAAACGATAGTCCCCATTGGCTTGTGTCCGTACTCCGTACTAATTAAATAAATAAATAAATGAATTCTGGTACAGGGATAGGTTGTTCCACGGGCAAGGAGTAAGGACCTATGCTACTTTTTATCCCGAAAAAATCAAGAGTTTCTGAGTGGATTAAGCTTTTTTGATTCAGGCGGAAACTCTTGATTTTTCCGGGATAAAAAGTGGACAAAGTCGCGACCATCATCTAGTTGATTATCAAATATAAATATTATAAATGCGAAAGTTTGGATGGATGTATGGATGTATGGATGTGTGGATGTATGGATGTTTGTTACTCAATCACGCTCCAACGGCTGAACGGATCTGGATGAAATTTGGCACAGAGATAGATTATAGTCTGGAATAGCACATAGGCTACTTTTTATCCCGGAAAATTAAAGAGTTCCCACAGGAACCGAAAAACCTGAATCCACGCGGACGAAGTCGCGGGCATCAGCTAGTAATTAAAATAAAGATGACCTATATTCTAGAATCTAGAACAATCAGTCTAAAATCTAAATGAATAAGCGGTATTGACCTAAAATTATACGACAAAACGAGTCCTCAAAGGTCACGAAGATCATCTTATTAAAAGACGAAATAAGAGCATCGCGCGTTCTTGAAATAAATCACCAAAATATAATTTTTTTTATGACTGACTAACCCTGGAATTCATAAACGTTGGGTAACCAGTCTCTGGCAAAATGCCGTTCACGATTCGCGTAGGACTTGAATGTAGAATCAACCTTTGTTGCAATTCATAAACGTTCGCCAAACAATCTCCTAGCTGAATGGAGAAGAAATGGAGATGTACAGAATATTGTCTATTGATTGACATGTTATCTGTGGAAATTCTCTATGGATGTCACTCTGACGCACTGAGTCACTCAAGTGAACGTCAATGTTTGTTTACAAACAAACATTGACGCGGTTTTCAATTTCCAATGGTTTCCAATTTTAGGGAATAATAGAAAGCAAAGACCGAAGCGAATTCGAAATTTACGTGGTAAAACGCTGACGAATAATACCACTTTGATAGCGGTGATGCACAACTTTATGATTTGTATATCCTGCATAAAGTCAGAGACGGCGAAGGCTGACGGTACATCCTGGGCACGTATAAGAATCGCTCTGGAGCACCTTTGCAAAAATATCGCGAAGATATGTTTGTTCGCAGATAACAAAAGTGCAGCTTAAGTACTCTCCATAAACTGAAGTCCAGTAGAACTACTTCAGCTCTTACGAGTACGTTCTAAACTGTTCCGGCATGGTGCAAAGATGTGTTCATCAGTGCAGACTTTTGGCCTGAGGGCATAGTAGATATACCGTCGTTACAGGGAAGCGAGAACAAGAATTCCTTCTGCTTCATAAGACTATAATATACTTATTTTTAGAATAATTGTATTTATAGTATTTTAAGAATTATATTGTATTGTGTTATAATTATGATTAAATATTGATGCCTGATTTAAATAAATAATTCAATGTTAAGATCAAAGTTATCATGTTCTTGCTTAGTCACTGAAGTAATAGGATACCAAATTTCGAATCGATCAAACCTGTATTGGAAGTTGCTCTCATACTTTCCTCAACATATTATGATAATCTGCAAATAGCTGAAGAGATTTTCTTGAATCATTGCTAAGAACACTTTCGATCAAGTCCTTTAAACCAAAAAAATAAATCAAAATCGGTTCATCCGTTTGGGAGCTATGCTGCCGCAGACAAATACACAGATGCACAAACACACACACCCTCTTTTAGCGTCGGTAAGTAGTCAAGACTGAAAGACCATGAAGGTACTTATAGAGCTAGTTTTATGGCATTTATACATGGCTTTATATAAAAATTCTATTTTTATTTATGAATGAATAAGTACAGAAAACTACAAAATGTTATAATCCATTTAATATTATTTTAACAATTAATACCAGGCTGAAGAAGGACATCATTCATATTTTTGACTGCTATTATGATTCTTGTATTGCTAGCCACTTCCTTTTCGCCTCAAGAAATGCACATATCATATTATGAGGTCATCCAACCAAATGAATTAATCCACGACCTTTATTCTAACTTCTTCACACAAGATCTTGGCTCAAACTGAGGATAGTAGAACAACGTATGTTCCGGAATTGCCTTTAGGTACTGTGTAGTACATACATTAACTGTAGTTCCTTTATTTTGCGCTCGATATTATGTATTATTCGTCAACATCCTATGTCCTATGAGATAAGTACAGAGTCATTATGAAAATTTTCTTCTTTCTTGTTTACCTAGTTCTGTATACCATCAATTAGCCTTTGCGTCTACTAGCCTTGCATCTTTATGTAGGCTGGCCGATTGTGGTATCTTTCAAGAGTCCGTCCTCATGCGGCACTTCTTTCTTCTGGCAATAATTCATAGCCATTGCCGGAAATACCCGTCTGTATCAGGACAGCATAAATCGTCGTAGTTTTATATGCACTGGCTGTAATTAGCGATTTTATCATCAATGTAAAGCCATCATTCGCTTTACACTACACTTTGGATAATTGGTGGATTTATTGGTTTTACCACAAGTACAAACTTAGAAGAACATGTTGTATATGACTCAAATCACATTTTTTCTTCGATTTTTTATTAAAAATCAAGATTTATTACGCACAAATAGCCCACAAAATACAAAAATAAAGCTATGTCAAACTCATGTCATAGCAAAAGCCTCGTTTGATTGTGTCTGATTCGCGGAAATCGGCGAATCAGTATTCAGCCGCTGTTAGCGACCGCATGGAGAGTCTCTTTCGACTATGAAATGCAAAAGAGAGTCTCTTTCGACTATGAAATGCAAAAAGCTTGAATTCGATACATAGCGCTTGAAACGTCTCGGAAAAGAGCCGTTCAGTCGATTATGAATTCCACTGTTACTGTCTGATAATGCAATTAGCACAAGTCTCGAATGTTTGACATTTGAAATAATTAAAAATCTTTAAAGAATATTTGGTTTGATTAGGTAAGATAGAGGACGTTTCCTTGATCGATATTAATGTTAGGTATTGTAGAATTATAAAAAAGCGATTTCTTTTTTTTTAAATTGCATATTAGGCTTGCGCTTCACGACAATCACATGATGAGGTTGAAAGCTCAATTTCGTGTTTCGAAATTGAGCTCTAATTTAATGTTGTTATGGTTTATTTTACTTTGACGCTGAACTTTGACGATTTGATCGGCCATTCTTACATAATCGGGGGGCAGGATAGTAGGACAGCGAGTAAGTAGACAGTGGACCACGCGGTCAACTACGCGGTCCGCTGTTGCGGGCCGCGCAACCACGCGCCATACTATCTATAATATGGCATCTCTGTAACAATTTGCAAGAAATTGCATTCTATACATCTACAAGCTCCAAGCAAGGTAGCTTTTGGTTTGAGGCAAATAATTGCCATTAGCTAAAAGCTAATTAGCTTGTAGCTTTATAGTATAAAAAAAATTGGCAGTCATAGGGATTAGGGAGTAGGGACTGCCGATAGAAGTGAAAACAAATATTTAAAATAATTTAAAAAAAAAAATTTAAATAATTAAAAAAGTTTAATTACGAATGTAGTATATTTTATATTTAAGACCTTTTGTCTTCGTAACAACGCGAGCATGTCGGTGACGCGGTGTCGGTGACGAGCATGTCGGTGACGCGAATAAAAAAAATTTAAAATAATTAAAATATAAACTTTAAAACTAAGGTAGGTATTAGGTAAAGTTTAATTACGAATGTAGTATATTTATATTTAAGACCAACGACTTATTACTTAAATATCATAGTTTAAGAAGACCTTTTGTTTTCGTAACAACGCGAGCATGTCGGTGACGCGAATCCACAAGTTTACCCCCTACCAAAAAGTGCTCAACGCGGCTAAAGAAGTAATCACTTCAAAAAAACTGTACATGGGTTCAAATAATAAAAGTTAGCGACACCCCTTGTGGTCGGGTGGCCGTGAAGCCATAAATAGGGCTCCTTTCCTCCCCCGCTTACCTCTAACGACCTCTCGACGCATTGCCAATTCACTTACTGCAATATTTTTAGATCTTAATATCCATATGAATATTATAAATGCGAAAGTGCGTCTGTCTGTCTGCTACGCCCTCACGACCCATTAACGTTCCGTACGTTCGTTCCGTAACGTTACGTTCCGTAGCCAAATTTGGCAAAAACGGAACCCTTATAGATTCGTCATGTTTGTCTGTCTGTCTGTCTGTGTGTCCGTCCGTATGTCACAGCCACTTTTTTCCGAAACTATAAGAACTATACTGTTGAAACTTGGTAAGAAGATGTATTCTGTGAACCGCATTAAGATTTTCACACAAAACTAGAAAAAAAACAATAAAGTTTGGGGGTCCCCATACTTAGAACTGAAACTCAAAAAATTTTTTTTCATCAAACCCATACGTGTGGGGTAACTATGGATAGGTCTTCAAAAATGATATTGAGGTTTCTAATATTATTTTTTTCTAAACTGAATAGTTTGCGCGAGAGACACTTCCAAAGTGGTAAAATGTGTGTCCCCCCCCCCCTTGTAACTTCTAAAATAAGAGAATGATAAAACTAAAAAAAATATATGATGTACATTATCATGCAAACTTCCACCGAAAATTGGTTTGAACGAGATCTAGTAAGAAGTTTTTTTTTAATAATTTAAAACTTGCTACAGGTTTGTACGGAACCCTCGGTGCGCGAGTCCGACTCGCACTTGGCCGGTTTTTTTCAACTGATTTTGATGAAATTTGGTACAAAGATAAGTTTTATGCCGGGGAAAGATACGGGCTACTTTTTATCCGGAGTTCCCGCGTAAATTAAGTCTGTTTTCGCCCTAAAAGATGTACCTATAGTTCTCGCGCGAGTTGAATGCAGTCGGGGCCTGAGGTGACACATACATAAGCTCTGCATTCAACTCGCGCACGAACTATAGGTACATCTTTTAGGCCGAAAACACACAACGGACCAGAAATTTACGCCCGGCGGACAAAAAGACGCGCGCCTAGCGTGCGATATCCCTAAAAGCGGAATTTTTGGTGTCCGCTCTATAATGTGTTACATTCGTCCTTAGATGACCCAGGATTCAGGACTCAAGAAGGTCGTCTATGGTATTATGACGTCATTACACCTTGGATAGTTTATCGTCTACTTCTACGGTATCAAAGGCATGTTTTTTGTATTTTATCAGCTTCGATGATAATAACTTGAAAGATACTACTGATACTACTCATCCTTATGTGTTTATTTCCAAGGTTACTAAAGTACCATGACATTATAATGTAACTTGTTAAAACATTAAAACATCGAAGATAATATAGTTAACATTGATTTCAAAATAAATTATGATTATTATGCAATATCAAAGTTATTTTGTTTCAAAAAAAACTTCCAGAAATCGCAAAAGATTTCATAATACACTAGCGATCCGCCCCGGCTTCGCACGGGTAGCACTAATAATCCTAATCTATATAATATAAACTATCCTATCTCTCAAGTTAGATCGAACTGCACATGGTGTGCGAATTTTATTATAATCGGTTAAGTGGTTTAGAAGTCCATTGAGGACAAACATTGTGACACGAGATTTATATATATATAGATTATTAGATTTTTCAATTTACAAAAAGGTTCCGGTCAAATATTATGTAGTTCTAAAAAAATAGCAACGTTGCGTAGCCCATCTGACCGACCGAATTCACAATTATTAATTAACAAAAATATAATTGAAAAATGCAACCGAAATTTTCAAAACTTACTAACTACATAAGCTCACTATAATAATTATAATAAAATAAATAAAATAAAATAAAATAAAATAAAAATAAAAATAGCCTTTATTTCCGAAATCATGCGATTAAATAAACATTACATTAATATATTTTTACGTCATACAGCCCCCCTAGCATGGGCCGAGACAATTTTCTCCCCGAGGAAAGGATAAAAAATTTATTCCTAAATAAATAAATAAAAACGCTAAATAACGGTGGATAAATAGTCCCCCGAGTCCCCGTGAAATGTCAAACGGGGATAAACTTCTCCTCTCCCCTGTTGCCGTGCTCTGAGAAGTGGATAAGTTAATTTTATCTCTTGTCAGTGGATAAAATCGGGGGATAAAATTTTTATCTCCGGCCCATGCTAGCCCTGCTGGATAGTTTTAGATATTTAGGTATGATGTCATTTAGTTATTATAATATTATTTTGGAAAATTGAATTAAAATTAATAAAATTCTGAAAAATAATTAATAATAAAATATAATAAAAATAATAATTATAGTCATCAGTAAATATACTTTTATATGTATAAATGTAAAATATACGACCTTTACACTAATTTAACAAGTTACACTTCACCTAATTCGGGAAAAAATGCAGAAGTTACGGTCAAAGATTCCATTGAAATGCAGGAATCTATTTCCTGATTATCTAGTATGACCTAGCATTCCGCCGGTATCAGGGCCTTCCTAATAATTAATTGGATCATCGCGATTTGGATGAATTTCAATAATTATTATTTACATTAAAAATATATATAAATGGTACCTAGTCTTTGTAGGCGTAGATTTATGGGTCTAGAGTCTAGACTCTAGACTAGGATGTCGCAAATCTTTATTTTTTTTACCTATCTTAAATGAGATTATAAATTGATTTATTGGAACAATTTAATACACCTATCGGTTATTTTGGTGACAAATTGGTATTATCATACACTAGATGATGCCCGCGACTTCGTCCGCATGAATTGATGTTTTTTGATTTCCGCAGGAACTCTTCAATATTCCGGGATAAAAGTAGCCTATGTCCTTCCCCGGGATGTAACCTAACTCTGTACCAAATTTCATCAAAATCGATTGAGTAGTTGGGCCGTGAAAGCGTAGCAGACAGGCAGACAGACACACCTTCGCATTTATAATATTAGTACGGATTGCAACATCAATATCAATATAACAATCAAATTAATCGATTTTAAGAAACGTCGAATCAAAGTGTGTGTGTGTGTGCGTGTGTGTGTGTGTGTGCGTGTGTGTGTGTGAGTGTGCGGGTGTGTGTATGTGTTTGTTTGTAAAACTGTCTGTATGTAAAGTCGAACTGGATGGTAGACCGAAGGCCTATTCGTTTCCTCCGTGTCACGGAGAGCACGTAAAGCGTCGGTTTCGGTTTACTTTACTCATATTTGCTAATAATCGTAACACACATAAGAGTTGAAAATACGAGTCGAACCCACCGCATTATTATAGCAAGAAAACCCTCATCATCATGAGGGTCATAACCTTCAGCGCGAGAAATACGACGCAGCGACCAGCGAGAGAGAAGTACTTAGGTAACAAATAGGCAGTAACTACTAACCTAACCTTACTCCTTGCCCCCCTAGCACGGGCCGAGACAATTTTCTCCCCGAGGAAAGGATAAAAAATTTATTCCTAAATAAATAAAAACGCTAAATAACGGTGGATAAATAGTCCCCCGAGTCCCCGTGAAATGTCAAACGGGGATAAACTTGTCCTCTCCCCTGTTGCCGTGCTCTGAGAAGTGGATAAGTTAATTTTATCTCTTGTCAGTGGGTAAATCGGAGGATAAATTTTTTATCTCCGGCCCATGCTAGCCCTGGTGTGTTCTAAATTTTGGACCACAAAATTCACTAAGGCTTCGTGATTTCGATGAGTCGGTAGTCGGAACGGACTATGGAGTACGGTATAGTGTGCGATGGTCTTTACTTTGTTCTAGTTATGTAAATACATAAGAAATGTGGTACGTCGCAACTGACGCGTCTCGACCAAACACGATATATATGATTTCTCAAAAAGAAATACTGAAGTAAAAGTAGGTTTGTGTCTTCTTTAATAAGAACGCGCAATACCAATAATTCACTCGAAAACAAATCTTTGAAACTTATCGATTCGGTAACTAATAATACATAATCCTCTTCCCGACTGTATTTCAACCACGGCGGCCAATCTCCAGAGATATTAGCCATCTGCGCGGGAGATATTATAGAGCACAAGTGTGTGAGTAAACACAGGTGTACTCTCTGTTCCTTTATTCTCATAGCCCGATGAGACGGAAAATCCGACACGGCCGGAGAGAGATCAGGCGCAGGACCGACTGCTTTACATGCTCTCCAGGGTACGAGGGTGTAACAATGCCAACTTCCTTACTCCGAGCTAGTACCTACTGAGAATGTCTTGTCAGAAAAACCCAATACTTAAAATTATGGCCCGACCCGGGATTCGAGTCCGGGACCTCGTCAGCCGCAGTCGAACATGCTAACCACTAGACAAACGAGGCAGTTAGGTAACTAATACTACGTTAGTACTATTATATTATTCTGTGCTAATACAGCTACGAATTGCATGACAAATTGCGAATAAGTAGCTTGATCCATGCTTGACCACATTGAAGCATTGTTTCAAGTTTAAATTCAAGTGTTTTTATTCGAATAAACTTTTACAAGACGTGGTTTTAAATCCATACGTGAATGTGCCAATGGTTCGGAATGCCATTCTTACCGAGAAGAGCTAGCAGGAAACTCGGTGGTTGCTCGGTGGCGGGTGTCTGTCTGTTTGTCTGCTACGCTTTGACGGCCCAAATTTTCAGTCGAGTTTGACTCAGTGTACGGGCACGAAATTAGCGACGGCGACAGCGGGGCGATGCGATTAGTCGGAAAGCGACTAATTTCGGGAAGAATTTTGAAGAGGTCCGGTAATACTTATAAAACGTCTGGGATTTTTTTCGAATTCTATAAGTGATAAATTTAAAGATAAAAAAATCAAGTTGCCAAAAAATGTTTTTGCAAATGTTATATGCTGCGCAGTAGCGAAATAACCGCAAACGCTCTACAAGACTGGCAGGATTGGATTCGTCAATTGACGAAGTTATATTTGTTCACAATAGCAAGCCTAAAGGACCTTCCCGAAATTCGTCGCCAGCTCTTGGACCACATCGCCCCGCTGTCGCCGTCGCTCGGCAGTCGCTAGTTTCGTGCCTGACGCCTCAGAGTCAGAGGTTTCATCAACCATGCCTTTTGAAAAAATATATGAACGATATGGGAGAGATAGAGATAAAGCCGTGTTTTTATTGTTATCTAAGAATCATATTATCATGAAGGGTATCTGATAATATCTTAAATTGATTTTTTAACTTCAATAATATAAACAGACAGAAATTAATAATTGATCATAAAAACATTGAAAAACAAATGCACTTACCGGTGTAGACTGGGGAGTCGCCATCACAAAACCATCACTAAACTAATAACTAATATAATCGACAAATTTTAGTTTTTTTGTCCGTTTATACACATAAATACACCCGTATCTCTTCGCGTCTAATACAGTACTAATATAGCTGAGATTCAGAATACTGATACCATTCTTATCAAATGCTATCGCAGATCTGATTTGGTTTGCTAATCAATTAAAGACTTTTGATTCTTGCTAATTAATTAACCAAAGCGGACTGGTGTTTTATAGATGTCACTTGTCAAGTCAGTTGCGGCCCTCACATTATAGTGCGACAAACTTATTTGACCCTGTGACAGCGTCGCTAGTAAAGGTATATTCTTGATCGTATCGGAATTTTGATTTCAACCCCTACTAAGGGGGTAAAATAGGGCTTTGAAATTTGTATGACAATCGATCCTAACGTGAGCGAAGCTGGCAAAAGCTAGTAACCTCTAATGGTCAACTTTCCTGCATGATACCTACTGAGAATAAAACAATTGTTCCAAAACTTCACCCAAAACAAATTTTCTCACCAAAAAAGCGTCTCGCTGGGCTACGTCTCACTAGTGTGGACGCTTTTCTGTGTGTTTATTTGCGTGTTTAATAGGCAGAGTCGATGATTCGCGTAGTGTAGGTACCTAATGATGTCAAAGCAGCCAATTTTTTTTCCAGATTTTACTAGAACCCCCCAACTATCACCTATAGAGCGTGTATCTTCTATTTCACGCGTCACACGCGATGTCGACGAAGTGGCGGGCATCATCTAGGTTGTGTTCCGTTAAAGACTGCGAGCACTGTTCAGTGCTCTTTACTGTGGAGAAATTCGTTCCGTTATAACTGACAGTAAACTGCCGCAGTATCCTAGGGAAATATATGACGTCATTAATCGACGCCATCTTTGTACTGTGAGCACTGGCGTTTTCGAGGTAAGGTGCTCTATGTGTTTGTCTCAGTGCTGACAGCGTTCCGTTATAAGCAGTACCCAGTATACCTAACTATAAAGGAACGGCTTCGCAGTGTACTAAAGTGACGTCACACCTTACAGTGCTCGCAGTGTATTTCGGAACACAGCCCTAGTTTTTAATCATTTCAATAGTACTTGAGTATATGACTAGTTGACGACCTCCGTGGCGCAGTGTGCAGAGCGCTGTTGTCTTAACGTGCGGAGGTCCCGGGTTCGATCCCCGGCATAGTCAATTTAGGAATTTATAAATTCTGAATTTTCCCTGGTCTGTCCTGGTAGTAGGCTTTGGCCGTGGCTAGTTACCACCCTACTGGCAAAGACGTGCCACTAAGCGATTTAGCGTTCCGGTACGATGCCGTGTAGAAACCGAGTAGGGGTATGGGTTTAATATAACTGCCATGCTCCTAACAGGTTAGCCCGCTACCATCTTAGACTGCATCATCACTTACCATCAGGTGAGATCGCAGTCAAGGGTTAACTTGTAGTAGATTTAAAAAAAAAAGTATTTATATGTAGCATCTTATCCATAGAGTTGCAAAGCATAACCTTTCTTGTTGTCGCACCTTTGCTTTAAATGTCTTAGTGTCTGCGACATGACCTTTGATACTTTGTTAACATCTTGACCTTTATCTGTTGACCTTTTTAATATTGAAATAAAAGATCCATAAGTTGCATTTTTCAATGAATACTAATTAAGCAATTAAGTAATTAAATGTAGGTGGACAAGAAATTCGTATTATATAAATTGAAAGTAGTTTCGATACTGCAATATATTGCTAGTTGCTACGGGATGGCATAAACAGTCGCGTGGACTGGATTAAAATAAATGCATAATCTCAAACAGCGCCGACGGCTAGTGAACCGTGGCCTACCGGTCAAAGGTGTTCCGGGCGCGATTCCCAAAGAGACGCAGGTTCAAATCCTGCTGGTTTCGCAATTTTTGATATGTATTTAAGAATAGTTGAGAAATTCAGTGTCTTAGTGCAATTTTTTTTGCGAGATTCTGGTGACAGAAGGCCTGGCTCATTTTTTGCGGAAAGGATCAGCCTGGCTGTCCAGCGCGGAAATGCAGCCAGCATCCTTGCCACCATTCCACGCGGGCAATATTTATATACCTAGTAATTAGGTTAGGCCAGCTAGTTATAAGTTCTATTGTATTGTTTTCAGAAATTCATATTTCATTCAGGAAAATAATACTTATCTTGCCTTGCAACGTTAATGCCTAATTAATACCTAAAATATTGATAAAATATTTAAAACGTTGTTATTTGAAAATATTTAATTAATTTCGTTACTAATAATGTTGTAGGTACAAAATCTTTGTATTAAACTAAAATAACAGGTCTAAATATTTTGCTATGCCTTACCATAGGGACTGTGTATTACTTGTGAAAGGGATAGTAGGTAAGGTGAGTGGGGGTAAGTCTAAATGGTTTTTTGATTAGATAAATAGTGTTGATTTGAAACTGTTGTATATTATAGGGTTTTATGTTAAATGCTTATAATTTTGTTTTGAGTGAAAAAGTATAGTAGGTACACATATTTCCCTAGAGCTGACAGAAATCATTTTGAAACATTGTTTGATTTAAAAAACAGTTACCTAATAAGTTTGCACTTCAGAAAAAAAATGCAGGGGAAAGATGGAACGACAATGGGGTAAGATGGAACGACAATGGGGTAAGATTGATATAATGACTAGAATCGTATTCATGGCCGTTATGCATTCGTGATGATTAATAAACTCTCGGCTTCTACGACCTAAATAGCTTGAAAGTAACTGAAATTCAAAAATCGCTTTGCTTAATGCAAAAAATATTAATTCATGAAATATATATATATCAATCTTACCCCGTAAGGCAGGCAGCCTGAGGTTCTCGCATCTTTTGATATGATATTTAAAAAAATATAGGCTCACGTTTTTTATTTGGGTCGATTAATAAAAATGAAAACGTTTAAATTTTAAGTAGTATTAGGTCCAATTTGGATTACCCTTGGTACATTATAAAATTGCAAGGACATTGCAGTGATAAGATAAATATCGGTGAGTTCCCATCGAGTAACATACAAGCTTTCCGATCATACCTAAATTATTTCACAGCATTATTATCTCTATTCAAATGAGAGTAAGGGTTGAAAATGTTTGCACGTTTTAACTGAATAGCAGAAGTGTCAAAGGTTAGTCAGGATGCAGTGAAAGTACGGTGAAATCATCTGTTATGGAACTAGGTAGAAGGTATAATAGAAATTTCTAGATCGATAGATACCTAAATTGTATGCACGAAGTAATTTCAATAATCGTGAGTAAATTATGGTAATCCTATACTAACTAATACATTTTGTAGATTGTAAGATCGAATGATCTGTTACAAAATTATTATACATAGGTACCCACTACCCACTGTACACGGGAAATTAAAACGAGCTTCTATGGTCCTCGAGTCTACACTGGGCAATTACTACACTGCCCACTGGGCCACTGGTCTGTGGCAGGCAACGACCTCAATTTACATAGACGCCCAAAGAATGTGGACTTATTTTTAGTAACGCCATCTAGTCTGAAAAGCGGGAACTTGCTTGCAACATTTATGCGCCATCTTGAATGACAGCTTGAAAACGTACCTATGACTCGGTCATTCATAGTATAGGTCATAGTCTAAAAGCCGTAAGGCCAGTTAGTAAAAAATAGTATATTACACATCTAGGGCAGTAAAATAAGAAATGTCTCAGATCACATGTAATTGTTGTCCGAGGCGAGGTCAATAAACATGTGATCTGAGGCTTTCTTATTTACTGCCCGTGGTGTGTATACTATTTTTCTCCTCGACGGAGGCGGAAAGCGGCATTTTCGTTTAGCGCATCGGGAGGAAAATTGACGCTTTCCGCCCGGAGGTGAGAAAAATATCATACAGTTTGCCGCGGAAATTAAATGATTGCGTAATTGATAGAAATATTAAATAGGAAGATTAAATAAAGTTTTTTTGGAAATGTATAATTGTGAATTGAAACACTTACCTTAAAATAAAAATTATACAGTGCCAAACTACGACTTTAGATGTTAACTTATTAATAACAAATTATTGACCGAGCGAAGCGAAGGTCTCTGAGTCTACTTGGGTGAATTGGCACTTGTCCGTCCGTCCGTCTGTCAGAGCCTTATAACTTCTGAATTGCTGAACGTAATTACTTCAAATTTAAATATACTGTGTAAACCGATGGCCTCCCGCCGAATATGGCTTAAAAAGTTATAAAAATCTTTATTTCAGGGGGGCTCTCATAGAAGGGGGGCTTTCAAAGTGGTGATTTTCTGACGTCCAAAGATGACCTCAGAACTCCCAATTTTCTGAAAGGCTGAGCCTGAAACTTGATTAATTATTTGAATTATATCCTGTACTTGAACAACAAATACTAAAATTAGATAAATATTATAAGGAAACGAAGTTATTTAATTTTTAATGAGCTTACGTATTTTGAACAAACTTCACAATGTTGTCAATAGATGGCGCTCTGTACAAACTTATTCGTTTGTGCTTAAAAAGAAAAGGCTGAGCCTGAAACTTGATCACTTATTTGAATTATATCCTGTACTTGAACAACAAATACTAAAATTAGATAAATATTCTAAGGAAACGAAATTATTTAATTTTTAATGAGCTTCACTATTTTTAACAGAACTTCACATAGATGGCGCTCTGTAAGTTTATGGATACCGCGAGGTCTCAGTTCGGGGCGAACCACTAGTCTACACGACGAGCGACCGTGACAGCGTTACGACGGGGACAATGACTATGACTTATGACAGGTGTGGAACGTGCTCTACAAGTCGGACGCCCAACTTTTTTCTATGAAAGGGCCCTTATAGTAGGTACCTACAAATATATCGATGGTGCAGGCAGGTAGGTACTCTTTGGTCACGTATAAAATGGCGTTAGTTGTATTAAAGGATATTAATTTATTTAGTGGTTACAGTATTTTCCTTCTGATAGTAGGTTCTTAGTAATTACCCAAGTTTGATAACTAACTAGGTAGGTATAATAGTTTTATTCCACAACTTTTAGGTCAATCAAAAGGTATATATATAGGTAAGTAGGTATATGACGTTTTGAAGCTTAAATTATTATTCTGAAAACTTTCAATAGTTACAACTTAGTAGTAACTTTGATATTTCAACGAAATCGCTAAAGACCGGTTTCTGAATTAAGCATTCAAGCAGAAATCAGCTAAGTTTTGCTTGATATATAACTATATTGAATAGGTATTTCAACTTACTTACCTACTTAATTGACTTGACTTAAGTTTTTTATGTTTCACACAGTAAAATTAGAATTTCTCAAATCTTTGAGACAGACTCAACATGAAATTTGATTTAGGTTTTATTAATATTAATTCTATGTAATAATTTCAGAGCGAATTATAATTTTCAATAAAGGAGTAGGTACCTAAACTATTTTTAGTTTAAAAATATTTTCTTAAAATTGTATATTGAGATCCATTATTTAATGGGTGCTTACAGGTTTTGAAAACATACAATTTTTTTCAAACATACATAATATGCTATCTAATCTACCGTTTCATACCTACACTGCTGAAAAATCTTTAGCGGATTTTACGCATTGACACAGTCAAGTATGATGCCTATACCAAAAATAAATTATTTCCAACTGATTATTAAATATAGGGTCTTCCAAAAACCTAAAATTCACATCCTCGGTTAGTTTTAAGTTTGATAACCATTTTAAAATATAGATTAAAGAAAAAACCGGTCAAGTGCGAGTCGGACTCGCGCACCGAGGGTTCCGTACAAACCTGTAGTAAGTTTTACGATTTATGACGTATTAAAAACAAGACGAAATGAACCGCAAAACTAACTTTGTTTGTAGAGGTTTATTGTTAATATCAAAAAATTACGTTTGTTGTATGGGAGCCCCCCTTTAATATTTACTTTATTGATATTTAATTATTTATTTTGAAAGGTAATATACAAGTTAATATTCTGTGAAAATTTGAACCGTCTACCTGTTACCGTTTTTAATATTGAGCAAAAAAATACGAAAAAAACACGTTTATTGTATGGGGACCCCCCTTAATATATATATTTTTTTAATTTTTAGTATTTGTTGTTATAGCGGCAACGGAAATACATTCATTTGTGAAAATTTCAGCTTTCTAGCTATCACGGTTTATGAGATACAGCCTGGAGACAGACAGACAGACAGACAGACAGACAGACAGACAGACAGACAGACAGACAGACAGACAGACAGACAGACAGACAGACAGACAGCGGAGTCTTAGTAATAGGGTCCCGTTTTTACCCTTTGGGTACGGAACCCTAAAAAGTGCGTTGAAATTTGATGACGTCACAACTCACAACTGTGAATTTCATACAACTTCCATACTAGAAGTGCGTTTTTAACTTGTTCGTTACACGATTATTATAGAGCTAGAAATCTAAAACGACTGTATCCACATTAACTGGTGCTAAGAGAGATAAATGAAAAAGCGTGCCGTGCCCAATAATTCAATTAAACCGCGCCACACTGAGCGAGCGCAGTGTAGCAGTGTGCAACGCAATTAAATGGCTGAAACCTGACTCTGGGTACTGGATGTAGAGCGGCCGGCCCACTTACATCTAGGGTTGGCGCCTTTCAGAAGTTTTTTTTTTAACCGCTGTCACTTTCAAAGACATAAGCAAAGATGCGACAACAATAAGAGAGGTTATACTTTGCAACTCTATCGATAAGATGCTACATAAATACTTTTTTTATCTACTACAAGTTAGCCCTTGACAGCAATCTCACAAAGTGATGATGCAGTCTAAGATGGTAGCGGGCTAACCTGTTAGGGGAATGGCAGTAAACAAATAACATTAAACCCATACCCCTATACGGTTTCTACACGGCATCGTACCGGAATGTTAAATCGCTTGGCGGCACGTCTTTTGCCGGTAGAGTGGTAACTAGCCACGGCCGAAGCCTCCCACCAGGCCAGACCAGGGAAAATTCAGAAATTATAATTTCCCAAATCGAACCCGGGACCTCCGCACGTTAAGACTACAGCGCTTAACACTGTGCCACGGAGGTCGTCGTGTTTTTAGAGTAGAATACAATGTGTCCGACGTGTTGCGAAGAACTGATAGACATTTGGGTCCCAAAGTGCCTGGTGCCCGTGTCTTCGGACTAGAAAGCACAACGTTGGAGACCTCCAATCGGTGAAAAGAGGACATCAAACGAGTCGAAGGGAGCCTCTGGATTCAGACGGCCCGTGGCGTGTGGAAGTCAGCCAGTCATCCAGCAGTGGATATACTATCGGTTTACGATGACGACGAAGAGAGTATGCAAAAGCTAGCTACTTACCACTTAAGTTTGTACTTGTACTATATTTTCTTTAAAAAAAACAGTGTATTATGTGTGTGTGTTTTCATGAATAAATATTAAAAAAATAAATATAAAAAAAATAAAAAATAAAGTAAGCTACAGACCGCTCGACCTTGAAAGCTGAAATTATGTACAAAGGTTTCATTTCCTTTAAATAAAATAAATCTTCTATATATATAAAATTCAAAGTCCTGACTGACTGACTTATATATCAACGCACAGCCTAAACCGCTGTGGCTAGAAACTTGAAATTTTGACAGTAGGTTCCTTTTGTGATGTAGGCGCTCACTAAGGAAGGATTTTTCAAAATTCCACCGCTAAGGGGGTGAAATAGGGGGTGAAAGTTTGTATGATAGTCCGTCATTTCTCAAGTTATATCCATGAAACTTGGTATTTGAGCTTCTGGTTTTAAATAAAGAAATATATGTTTCACAGTTTTTGAAAATTCTACCCCCAAAGGCGTTAAATAGGGGTTGAAAGTTTTTATGAAAGTCCTTCATTTTTCAAGTTATAACCATGAAAGTTGGTATTTGGGCTTCTGGTTTAAAATAAAAAAATAAGTGTTTCACAGTTTTTGAAAATTGTATCCCCAAGGACGTTAAATAGAGAGTTTGTCCTTCAATCACGACGCAACAGAGCAACGGATCCACGTGATTTTTTGCATGGGTATAGTTGAGGACCTGGAAAGTGATATAGGATTTATCCCGGAAAATTAAGGAGTGCCTGTGGGAATTAAAAAAACTTATACCACGCGAACGAAGTCGCGAGCATCCTCTAGTAAATAAATAAAGCCTTTATTTCTAATACGTTACAAGTACAATATATCAATTACATATACATACGGGTAAATATAGTTCATTTGTACATTATATGCATTCAATAAACATTTAAATATATATTTTGTCTATTCTATTGTATTCATATTTAAAGAAAAAAATTATAAAGAATAATTCATTTCCTTTAGTCCTGTGGTAATTTTTAGAAATTCTGTCGCTGGTTGACATTAAAAAGTAGTGTGTGGCAACCCTATCGATAACAGCTGGCCAGTACAATCGCTCTATGAAGGCCTTATGACACGAGAAAGGCCGCACATATATCAATTTTTAGACTTTTTAGATTAGCTTGTCCTGTTACTTTTCCAATTGCATTACTCATATTTTTTTGGGTTTAATGCGTACCTTAACAAAAAGGTAAGCGTATTTTATAGGTGAGCCAGTAAGGTTTTATTATTACCTATAACTGCAACTCAAGTTTATCTTTTTTTTTATACACTACAAGTTAGCCCTTGACTGCGATCTCACCTGATGGTAAGTGATGATGGAGGTGGAGTATCTCGGTTTCAACAATTCGATGTTAGGCGCGCCTAGTCCTTAAATTGTATACGTCCATGCCTACCTACCTTATGTATACCTTAACTGCCTCGTTCGTCTAGCTAGTGGTTAGCATGTTCGACTGCGGCCGACGAGGTCCCGGGTTCGAGTCCCAGGTCGTGCCATAGCAAGTATTGGGTTTTTCTGGCAAGAAATTCTCAGTACTAGCCCAGAGTTAGGTTAGGTTAGTTATTATAGGGTGTTTCACCCCCGTCCCTCGGAAAGCACGTTAAGCCGTCGGTCCTGTGCTTGATCTCTCTCCGGTCGTGTCGGGGTTTCCGTCCCATCAGGCTATGAGAGTAAAGGAACACTGAGTGCACCTGTGTTTGCACAAACACTCGTGCACTATAATATCTCCTGCGCAGATGGCTAATCTAATTTTATAATTTTTTATAATTTTTTTTTTGGCTAATCTCTCTGGAGATAGGCCGCCGTGGCCGAAATTCGGGAGGACATTACCATATACGAGTACCTCAGAATATCAAAAGCTAACTTGTGCTATAATAATTAACCCAGCCTATTCAAGAAAATTATACTGAGCGTGATATAAATTTCCCTAATTTTCAAATGCCTCATTCTTTTCCCCTCAATTAATGGAAACATCCGGACTTTCTATCTACTCAGCATGCAACCTCCTGCTAGTTACTGGGTTCCTGGTACTTACCGAACCGTTCTGCGTGTGCAGGTATTATTCAGCCTTGTGGCTTAGCATGTTTTCACACAATATTATAGCGGGTTCGATTCCCATTGATACATTCGATTGACAACCTCTTTGGCGCAATGTTGAGCGCTGTTTTGTCTTAACGTGGGTGGTCCCGGGTTCGATCCCCAGCAGAGTCAATAAACGTTCTTTTAAAAATACAGTTGATTACTCATGATACAATGATACAATGATTACTCATGTTAAAACGTTTTAAATATAAACTCAAAAGCAAAGCAATACGGTGTTAACTATAGTAATACTAGCTGATGCCCGCGACTTCGTCCGCGTTGATTGAGGTTTTTCGGTTCCCGCGGGAACTCTTTAATTTTCCGGGATAAAAAGTAGCCTATGTGCTATTCCAGACTATAATCTATCTCTGTGCCAAATTTCATCCAGATCCGTTCATCCGTTGGAGCGTGATTGAGTAACAAACAATACATCCATACATCCATCCATCCAAACTTTCGCATTTATAATATTTATTTGATTATATTAAGTTTATCGCTAAAATATAATATTTCAAGGTAACCTAGACCAGTACGAGTATAGTTGCTGGTTTATTATAGACTTTACGATCTCTAGATGCATAAATACACTGAATTCCCGCGACTTTTTCCGAATGTATTAATTATGAATTTATTTTGACGACCTCCGTGGCGCAGTGTTGAGCGCTGTTGTCTTAACGTGCGGAGGTCCTGGGTTCGATCCCCGGCAGGGTCAATGTGGGAGTTTATAATTTCTGAATTTTCCCTGGTCTGGCCTGGTGGGAGGCTTCGGCCGTGGCTGGTTACCACTCTACCGGCAAAGACGTACCGCCAAGCGATTTAGCGTTCCGGTATTATGCCGTGTAGAAACCGAATAGGGGTTTGGGTTAAATATAACTGCCAAGCCCCTAACAGGTTAGCCCGCTACCATCTTAAAGACTGCATCTTCACTTACCATCAGGTGAGATCGCAGTCAAGGGCTAACTTGAGTTGTAGTGGATACAAAAAAAAATATTCGTTAAATGAGTGTTGTCATTGTTATGTAGAGAAGGACACCGAAGAGGTTATTAAGTAGTATATTTAAAATTTCATAACACTTCTATGCCTTTTCAGAATTCTGTGGTAATAGTTACTAAGTAACTAATAGACATATTTTCAACCACCCAACCTGCATACTATCAAATCCATCAGACTTGCCCTTAGCTTCGATAAGGCAATGTTATTTCAGGTAATAATTAGGAAATACATACCCATAAAGTTTCCATATCGCTACGCTCTGTTACAAATTACAATTATAGACATTTATTGACCGTAATTTGATAAAAGTCATGATGATTCAATCAGTTCCAGTTGCTACACATACGACTTTTTCACGCTCATTAGCATTTATTGACTAAAAACCAAAAAGCGTGTTTCATTATGTACTAAGTAATTATAATGTGTAAAATCTATACTTATAATAAAACTGTAACAGGTCCAATTCTGTACATTGAAGATATTTTGAAAATTTTTTTTGGAGGGCACTCATTATTCGATACTGAAGCCAAATCTGTAATTTTTTTCATTTTTGTCTGTCTGTCTGTCTGTCTGTCTGTCTGTCTGTCTGTCTGTCTGTCTGTATCTTGGCCGCGCATCACGCCGAAACTACTGAATGAATTCAAACGAAACTTGGCACGATTTGAGCCCATACTACGAGGTAGGACATAGGATACTTTTTATCCCGAAATTCTACCCCCGAAGGGGTGAAATAGGGGTTGAAAGTTTGTATGAAAGTCCTTAATTTCTCAAGTTATAGCCATGAAACTTGATATATGAGCTGCGGGTTGAAAATGAAAACATATGTGTTTCATAGTTTATCCAAATTCCACCCCCGAAGGGGTGAAATAGGGGTTGAGAGTTTGTATGAAAATCCTTAATTTCTCAAGTTATAGCCATGAAACTTGATATATGAGCTGCGGGTTGAAAATGAAAACATATGTGTGTCACAGTTTTTCAAAATTCCACCCCCGAAGGGGGTGAAATAGGGGTTGAGAGTTTGTATGAAAGTCCTTAATTTCTCAAGTTATAGCCATGGAACTTGATATATGAGCTGCGGGTTGAAAATGAAAACATATGTGTTTCACAGTTTTTCAAAAATCTACCCCCGAAGGGGTGAAATAGGGGTTGAGAGTTTGTATGAAAATCCTTAATTTCTCAAGTTATAGCCATGAAACAGCATTTGGGCTTTCGTTAAAATATGAAGAAGTACGTGTTTCACCATTATGGGGGAATTATATCGTGGGATAGTAATATAGGCTACTTTTTATCCTGGAAAATGAACTGAAAAACTTATTCCACGCGGACGAAGTCGCGGGCATCAGCTATAAAGAATATACATACATACATACATATATAGGCTACTTTTTATCCCGGAAAATTAATGAGTTCCCGCGGGAATCGAAAAATCTTAGTCCACGCGGGCGAAGTCGCGGGCATCAGCTAGTTTATAATATGATTAAAATATCCAATGAAAATTGAAAAGAAAAAAAACATAGGTAGGGCCTATATTTTATTTTAAAAACCAAGGTGTGTTTAGTATGAAACTCTTGTAACTTTTAGACTGATTATTTAGTGTTTTCATAAAGGAATCCACAAATAAAAAATATGTAAAATACGCACGAAAAACATGTGTCTTTGCTACTGAAGAACAAGCCAAACAGAGTAACAAAAAAAATGTGCGGAGATCTTTTGAAAATGCACAATCCGCCATTTTTTTAAAATCTCCTTGCACTAACTTGTGTATGAGGATCAGTGGCAATAATACAACCAAAAAATATCACATATTATGTACAACACATAACGTCCTATAATTTTGACGTTAAGATCGCATATATATTTTTTCCATACATGTAACTTGTTTAAAAAATTAATAAGTAGGTAGGTTAATTCAAAGAACCTTTTATAACCGGTATGTTCATTTATTTATATTTTATTTCATAAAAAAATTGCCTTAGTTTTTAAGAGTTGTCACTTAAAAAGCCCTCTCTACAATTTTTAACCTGTTAAGTATACTTGTGCATACGTGTAGTTCATAGCACATAATAGTGTTAGATAGTTCTACAAAGGTATATAACAAACTTATAAAACAACTGTGTACGTAGTAACCAGTATTACTGTACCTAACAATACTACAAGCAGAGTATAATATTATATTCGATGCATACCTACAGAATAAAGGAGGAGTTGCAACTTGCAGCGGATTTTTTCCATTCCAATTTAAAAACTCATCTTTAAGCACAACAGACGTCCTACATGGAAGTCTAAACTCGGAAACCTACCCAGAAGAACGAACCTGCGTTTAAGTACTAAGTCCTAAGCGGAATCGCATTATTATTTATTATTTTAAATAATAATTATTGTTTATTTCAATTTACAATATACACTAGCAGTAAAGAACCAAAACATGTCACTCTAGATGCTACTTTAAGTAAATCTATTATATTAAAAAAACATACGCGCCGAATTGAGAACCTCCTCCTTTTTTGGAAGTCGGTTAAAAAGCGACTTACTTACTTAGTAACTACTGAACTAATTATATACAACTATTTTTACAAACATTTTTTGAACCTAATATTAAGGTAATATGAAAAAAGATAAGGTATTATCATTGACTTATATGTATACTACTTGTAGTATACATATAAGTCAATGGGTATTATCAAAAAAGACGCAGCGTCTCAGCTCCACTTAGCTCTAAAGGTGTGTGTTGCGCATGAAACTTGGATGTAAGTTGTAACCAAATCGTTTGATCGTTATTGGACACATACCGCCGGGTCACGCCGCGTGCGTTCACAGATCGGAAATATGCCACCAACAAATCTATACTTACTAATATTAATATAGAGGTAAAGTTTGTGAGTTGGTGACATTGTAGGGGGTAATTTAATCTCTGGATCTACTGAACCGATTTTGAAAATTCTGGTAGGACCAATAGAAAGCCACATTATTTGTGTGTCATAGGCTATATATCAACCCGAAAAATTAGGGAGTTCCCGTGGGAATTTAAAAAACTTATTTCACGCGGACGAATTCGCGGGCATCTGCTACTATCCTATAAGAGCTAGGTAACTAAAATTTGTTCAGTGTATATCTACGAGTAAACATAATTATTTTGATTGTAATTTTTTTTTTTTTTTTATTGGAAGAAATATTCTTTGTTTATTGGTTAATGGAGAAAATTCACCGGATTGCGCAACGGCCCAAGCCCGCATATTAACTGATAGCGTGGAAATATGTTACCAATACATTATACACCAAGAGCAAGTAATTTTTTTTTGCTTTATAGTCTTGACATGTCATAAGTGGTACAAGTTGTCCTTAGTGAAATAAATAAATCATTTATACTACAATACTAAAAACACACAAATATTTGCGTATTTTTCTTCGTTCTAAAATCTAAGTTAACCCTTACACGAACTATGAAGAAATTAAGTGACTTTCAGTGTTACAATGTCCATAGCTGTTGGTTACATTTTTAGCTGAATGGCGCCTGTTACTCTCTCTTAGTCTTGGTATTGGCCAAAACGCAATGTCACATTAAGTTAATTAACAGAAGAGTAAATCAAATCAAGCCAATAATAACAGTTGAAATTATAGAGACATGATAATAACTCTAACAATTCAAGCCAATTTTTACAAGCCCTACAATTTGTGGACACTCTTTATTTAGCAGCACAATAAAACACAATAATTTCAAAAAGAGCACCATCGCCAATTCATCCGCACCATCATTTTATCATTATGATTTCCTAATCACAAGATTCACGAGAAAATTGAGTTAAGTATGACGATTGCAAATTATACTACGTGCACATTTGAATCAATCATCATCATTTAAATCAAATCGGTAATAACTAACGATTTGCATCAAGTGGAAAATTACCGATGAAAATATGTAAAATCATTTTGAACAACTCTTATTTTTGACGACCTCCCTGGCGCAGTTGTGACCGCTGTGGTTTTATAATGGGTAGTCCCGGATTCGATCCTCGGCAGGGTCAATTTGGGAATTCATAATTTCTGATTTTCTTTCTGGTCTGATCTGGTGGGAGGCTTCGGCCGTGGATACCACCCTACCGGCAAAGACATGCCGCCAAGCGATTTAGCGTTCCAGTACGATGAAGTGAAGAAAGCGATTAGGGATATGGATTTAATATAATTGGACCCCTAACAGGTTAGCCCGCTACCATTTTAGATTGCAAAATCACTTACCATTAGGTTAGATCGGAGTCAAGGGGTAACTTGCAATGGAATAAAAACACCAGATCTTCGCCTATTATGCCTTTATGTATGTAAATTTAGCTGTAATATAGATACGCGTATCGTACGCAAGATTTATTATAATGCCGCTTTGATGCCGTTATGAAGGTTGTGGATTAACAAATCGAAATTTTTTGTAAACCAAACAGCTGTGAAATTCTGATTTCTATTATAGTGGTAGCTACTAGCTAGCAACACAGGTGGTGGTGGCGCGCTCTCGAAAAGGCCTATGCCCAGCAGTGGATGCATCGACCACACAACCAATAGACGCCTAATTACTATGCTTTCGTAATGCAAACAATTCAGTCAAATGACTCAAGTAAGCGGGCGCGGGGTACTAAACGCTGATTGGTCTACTCAAGGTCAAAAAAATCATAAATCAAATGGGATGGGGTCCTAACTCCTAATAATTATTTATCGATAATTAATTATCGATATACTCTAATTAATATTTAAATAACTCGGTAGGTTTTGTTACAAGGGCGTGGAATTATATAAGACCTATTAAGTCTGATGTGTTGTCTGAAAGTGTTCGCCCTATATGAGGAGTCTATTAGTTGTATGGTCGATGAGTGGATGCATACAGGCTGATAGATGGAACACAAGGCGACACCACCACTACAGCCCATTAACGTCCCACAGCTGGGCACAGGCCTCCAATCTCATAGAGAGATGAGAATTGGCTCATCATCGTCATCATTGTCATCGTCATCGAGAGAGGGAATTAGAGCTTAGACCTATCACGCTGATCCAATGCGGGTTGGCGGGTTTTAACGACTATTATCATGTTAGTGATAATAACCGGGACCGACGGCTTAACGTGCTGTCCGAGGCACGGGGGTGAAACACCGCCTACTTCCTAACTCGGGGCTAGTACTGAGAATTTCTAGTCAGAAAAACCCAATACTCAATTATGGCCCGACCCGGGACCTCGTCGGCCGCAGTCCAACATGCCAACCACTAGACCAACGAGGCAGTTACGCAAGGTGACATAAATAGATAATTTATATACTTACTTACTTTTTTTTTTTTTTATCCACTACAAGTTAGCCCTTGAATGCGATCTCACCTGATGGTAAGTGATGATGCAGTCTAAGATGGTAGCGGGCTAACCTGTTAGGGGCTGTTGTATTAAACCCATACCCCTATTCGGTTTCTACACGGCATCGTACCGGAATGCTAAATCGCTTGGCGGCACGTCTTTGCCGGTAGGGTGGTAACTAGCCACGGCCGAAGCCTCCCACCAGGCAAAAACAAAGTCTCTCTCAGTACGTAAAATCAAATGAGGTTTCCTTAAACTTAATCTAAAAATATAATATCACTAAATAGTTGATGTCCGCGTGGATTGAGGTTTTTTTGGAAACTTCCACCGAAAATTGGAAAACTTACTACAGGTTTGTACGGAACCCTCGGTGCGCGAGTCCGACTCGCACTTGGCCGGTTTTTTTTAAAAGAGCAACCGCCGAGTTTCTTGCTAATTCTTCTCGGTAGGAATGGCATTCTGAACTAGTTAGTGGGAGATTCATTTGACGATTCAAAAGCACTAGTAAAAGTTTATTAGAATGAAAAAACAATTAAAGATATGATTACATGAAATCTACACCCGCGTGCAATATTAATTAGTTTGCTTAATAATGATGTCCTCCCGACCGGCGCAAACACAGGTGCACTCTCTATATTCCCTTACTCTCAAAGTCCGATGGGACGGAGAATTGGACACGACCGGACAGAGATCAGGCGCAGGGCTGACGGCTCTACGTGCTACTGAATGTTGATGAAACATACCACTCTCAAATAACAATGCCAAAGCAAAATTAATGAATGAATATGAATTTTCACTGGAAGAATGGTCTGTCGTGACTGTACAGGATAGCGCGCAATACATTATGTATTGTTTACCGACTGAGGAGAGATTGTTGTCAACTCATTAGCGGTGCCGCCGTATCGTTAATAGCACGTCATCGCCGTTTAGCAATCGTACAGTCAGGTACAATGACCAAAAACTTGAAGACCCCATTCGACGCCGCGCCGGTCGACTCGAAGTGATTCGCCAGCTCAAGCTCCCCACAGGATAGTATAATAACTTACACTATTGTATTTAATTTACATACTAACCTACGTAATGTAATATATTGTTAAAAGAAAAGAGCAACTGCTGAGTTTCTTGCCGGCTCTTCTCAGCAGAATTTTTCCGAACCGGTGGTAGAGTCAAAACATGACGTAACATAAGAGACACCTGTATGTCCTACATGTTTTAAATAAATGAATTGAATTGAATTGAATAAAAACCTAGAATGTATCAATCTCTAAAGCATCTTAGGTTTAAAAGTTGCTGCTACTTAAATTTCTCATTTTCTTTGCGCCGATAAATAACAACGACTTACCATGACATTAACTCAATGGTGGGTTATCCTTTCCGTCCTCTTGCCCTCGTGTTGGGGGCCATACTGTCAACGGTTAAAGCAATATTTAAGCAATATTACCCAAAATTACAATTTGATGTCACGTACCTTGACGTTCCGAAAATAAGGATTATATTTCTAAAACACGAAAGTCAACAGTAATGAAACAATATGGCTCTAAGCGTTGGCAGTATGGCCCCCGATATTGTGATTGTGGCTTTTTCATCAACAGAGTTTCGCAAATTCTGCGAGAGATACGATACGTCCGTCTCACTTATCGATGCGTCTTTCATGATTGTGCTCGGGCTGCAACTGGTATTTTTAAATTTCAATGCAAACTATATCTGTGTGATATTATGCAAGCAACTGTTCTATGACTGTATGATCGCTACACTGGGGCGTGATGTTGATAGTATCTTGTTATAAGTTTCGCACCAAGCTTAATTATTTCCTAACGTGCGACAAGGGCCAGATAACGGACATAATCCTGCGTCGACTTGCTACTGGCACACTAGGCTTTCCGGCAATCTCTATAATCTAGATGCAATTTTATTTTCATAATTTTATTTGCCATTCTCAACATACGTTGCGGTCCGACACCGGAGCATCTTCAGGAGATGTTGACTCCACAATGCACGATTGTAATTTGGAAGATTTGTGTGGTGTGGTGAATATCGCAAGAGCTAGCATATCTTCAATTAATAAAAAAATATACCTAGTCTGTGAAATTGTGTAGCCACCAGCCAGCAAGACAAACCACTTAAGATTCGCTGTATCAGCTGTTTAATTTAATTATTGTACTACAGATTAGTATTTAGTGCTCGCTAAAATATACGATTGATTTTGTGAGCAACATGAGAAAGCAAAATTATAATTTCCAAGTGTCTATGATAATTTTAAAAGCTTGATTTGATTTCTGTGTTAAGTGAGACTAATCATAATAGCACATAAGTCATGGTTATTATCTTTTTCTTTGCCAATTATTTTCTTTCCAGTAATTAGGAAATTTCCTTTCCACTGTTTAGGATTGTTATAATGGCCTTGTTATAGAGTAACTATGCAAAATTAATTTTAGAAGCTGTACCTAGATGATGCCTACGCCTTCGTCCACGTAGATTAATATTTTCGTAAAATTTCATTGAAATTTGGATTTTCCAGGATAAAAAGTAGTAGTTTTATGTTCGTCCCCAGGGATGCAAGCTATCGCTGCTGTACTAAATTTCGTCAGTCGGTGGACGAAAATAATAGGGATGATGCCTATGCCAAAAATAAATTATTTCTTACCGATTAATAAATAAAGGGTCTTCCAAAAGACCTAGAATTCACATCCTCGGTTAATTTTAAGTTTGATATCCATTTTAAACTATAGATAAAGAAAAATTATATGACGTCACAACTATGTACTTCATGCAAACTTCCATACTAGAAGCGCGTTTTAAAGTTTGATAAAAAGCTGTTGCCAATTTGATTGAGTCACCATAAGCCCTATTAAAACTAATACCTACTGCAGGGTATACCAATAGTTCGCGCGCGAGTTGAATGCAGAGTAAATGTATGGTGACACATACATTTACTCTGCATTCAACTCGCGCGCGAACTGTACCTGATAAGGCAACAGTAGGATGAAACGACACTAACTTAGTGGCACCAAATGTTCCTTTTTTATGATTTTGGTATGGAATCCTAAAAAGTCAACTAAAGGAACTTAAGAAAAAAAGATAACCTACCATAAATGATTGCAATCCTAAAAATTGATAAAATTCTGGTCTCGTTTCCGTAAATTCTAATTTCTAAAAGCGATTCGCCGCCGAAAAAAAGTTATTCAACAACTTACCAATAAAGCTAATGTTAGATCATTTCAATTTCTAGTTATTTAGCTATAATCTACGATCTTTAACCGTAACTAATTGATCTACAGATTCTGCAGCAAATTCTTGTACTGATTTGAGAGCTGAATGTGTAAATGCGAATTTCTGAGACGTTTTGAGATAAATACAGTAATTAATTTGACCTATTCGGGTTAAGGCATCCGTAATTGAATAAGTAATTGATTGCTTGCCACATTGCTTGCTATCTTTATTACTTCCGACTTCAAAAAAGGAGGCAGTGCCTAATTCGATGCATATCTATCAACTATCAACCGTCAACCGCGGGTTTTTTGGTTCTATATTCTATATATTATAACTATACATAATATCCGGATAAACTCACGTGTTCTGTCGGAAAAATGCCCGACTAGTTTCTATATTATATATCGGTTTTCCGTTTTAGGTATAACATCATTGATTTAATTTGTATTACATCATTGTTTCAGGTACTATTAATCACCATAACTAAAAAAAGTATCTTTTAAACCCGAACAGGGTTGCATTTGCTGTAAAACCAAGAGGTCTTTAGTTCAAAAATTTTATATTTTGTGACAGATATACGCTTTTATTATGTATATAATCAAAGGATATACGACACTATATCGTTGTTCTATGTTTGTATTTCCAATCTAAGGTGTCTTTAGTAGTATCTAAATAGGTAATATCATAATATTATCTTGAGAAATTTTGGTTTACAAAAAAGTTGACATAAAATATTGTCAATCGACAAAAAATCTCTACCTGTCTTGTATTTTGGTAAGTAGGTTGGCAACCTTTATCTCGTTTTTTATAAAATGCATGTCAGGTACGCTTGCCTGAACCAGCTATTACTTTTTGATCTGATCATGTGATAGCCGCATTTCGATTGACCGGACTAAGTGTGCTGTGCAGTATTATCATGTTTACAAGCTTTTATGTAACTTGCAACGTTTGTGGGTTTGTTTAGGTCAAATCTTGCAACTGAATTTTTAAACAGTTATCTATGCCCAACCGATTGAGCTGAAATTTTGCATATACGTTTAGTTTGGATGACTGTTGGTTAGCTAAGTGACGTCATTCTAAATCTAACATGGCGGACTCCCAAAGATGACCGACTAATAATTTTTTATGCACCCCCATGATAATACGTGTATCAAAAGGGTTTGCTGAGAAGAGTACGAAAAATAAAATGACGTCACACTACATTCAATATGGCGGACGATAAAAGCTCGTTTTTGATTTTTTTAAATTTTATTTAAGGCTCATTTCAATTCAGTTGTAAAAACAATTTGTCGGCAGTACAGTTTTTTGAAACATGTTTTGTATGTCTATGAATTTAATCGTATTTATTTGTGTTATCTACCTCCGAGTCAGAAGCATTGATAAGATTTTCACAAGTCGAACGGTTAACCGTGATGCTAGTTATTCTTTGTCCAGCATTTTGCCATCGCCTATCTGGCGCCTATACAATTGGGTCTTCGCCTATCGCTTTCATTGCAAGAGGTCTTACCTCATCAATCAAGATACCATAATTCTCTGTCATTGCTGATTGTGCAAGAAAAGCCGATCAAATTGATATTTATACTGGCATGTTTTTTCTAAAGTTCTCTAGGGGGTTTCTTTGCACGTATCTCTCACTGATGAACTCTCTGTTTCTAATTTTCTCCTCTTCATAGTATTATGTTCCCGAGGGTATTTAAAGTCAAAGTCAAAGTCTATTTATTCAATTTAGGTACACTGTACACTTATTGACATCCAGTTACTTATAAAATATGACGGTGATAATAATTAGTAACGGTATCTTAAAACGCAAGCTAGAGAAGAGCCTACAACAAACTCAGCCGGGTAACTAAGGACTGCCGACTGACAGTTTCATTCAAATCTCTTCATTATGTGATAAATGGAAAGGGGTAACCTCAGCAATACGAAATACGACGCAGAGTTGACGAGAGTGACAAGCTTTAGTGAAATCTGCTATTTGACCTTTATTTGAGGATAAATTAGCTTAGGATTTGAATAATTTCTCAATTGAGGTCATTGATTGCATTATCCCTAACATTAAAGTTGCTTGGAAGAAACATCAGCTGTATAATATTAAATATAAATTGTCTTTGTCTGTTTTGCATACGCCTCTGACTATATATTTTGCAATAGCTTATTCCAGTTTCATTTTTCTTCCACGTTTTCTGGCAATTTTGAAGCATTTTCTGTTTATTTAAGTTACATCTCATCATCATCATCATCTCATCATATCATGTTTATAGGTTACATCTAATTTTCCTATCAGTAGTTTTTGTTTGGAAGAAATTCTTGTATCTATGTGCAGCATCATCTTGTTCAAGTTTGTGATAAAGAGTAATTTAGCTATCATCTATATTCTATACGACTATAGTAACATTCATTTTGTTTTCTTAACCGTGATTCAAACGTCGGGTTTAACTGAACTCCGCTCCAACTCGTAAAACCAGTTTGTTTGGTGAAGCATTTCAAATTATGGGGTGTTTATAAACTGGCTCATTTTCAATATCCCCATTGGAACTTGAGAGTGCTTTGTTGCTCTATAAATATACCCACGTTAAGTGGCCATTTCCGTTGGGGTTATAAAGTTATAACATCAAGGCTTGAAGTTTTTTGGGTAATCAATCATAAAACCGTTTAAACTTTAAACATTAGTCATGAAAAGGATTGCCTATTTGATAATTGTTGTAGAAGATCAAGATCATTTGAATTTACTCAAATACTTTCTAATTACTGCCTTTCACTATAAACTACACATGCTAATGCATATTTTGCGTAAACAATATTTATAGAAGATTTTTTCTTCATTCTAGAGTGTTTCCAGAATTTGTTTGGATTCTTCTAAATGAATTATCCTAGCCTACTTGTAATAGATCATTTTAAGATTTTTCCAGATCTAAAGAGAATACAGGTAGATGTATAATCTTGCATTAAACTATGACATTACTTCGACGTAATGTAGACAATATTACAACATTGCACCTCAGTAAATACACATCAAAAACAATAAAAAGCACAAACCAGACGCGAGATAGTGTCTTGCCTTGAGTTTTCAAGACCATCGCTCAGGCAGGACAATCTATTAAGGCGATCAGACCATGTCTCGGACTTAATGGTGCTTTCAACAGAATTAATGGGAGTCTATCTCTGGATCATTGGCCATTGTATTTGTCTACTAGTACTTAGGCTCCAATTGGTTACTGACACGTTTTAAATGATAATAAAAGTCGTGGAGACTGTTTCGAAGAATTGCCATTCGCCATTCATAAAGGAGATCGAAAAAGCCTGGTTTAAAAAGAAAAGTTGTTGGACGACATGGGATAATTTGGCTGACCTAAAAAGAAATGCCATTTAAATTTAAGGGGATCGAAAAGTATGGTGTCAAAACAAAAGTTGTTTAACGAGATGGGATACTCAGCCAACGTAAAAGAATGTATGCCAGTGAGCAAGTTGCAAGGTGGCAATGTAGCTAAAGCTCTGGAGCAACGAGATCTCTGGAAGAGGAAGTTACCTGGTGGGTTTCGGTCAAAGTTGTGCGAGGGCAGGCGGGCGAGCATTCATGCTCGCGCGGTCGACGACCTGGCGGCTAACTGTTCAGCAACTGTTCAAAGCACAACACTATCACTAACTGGCGATCACGGGACACAACCGTACGCTGCGGGAGTGCAAAGCAGACTGGCGCGTTGTCTTCGCCGCCGCGTGCGCCCACGGCCTTGACCGCCCCCCGCGCGCCCCCCGCCTCCCCTAGATACCCTGCACAGCAGAGGGATCGAGGATCGGCGCATCCGCATAAAAAATTCAAAACATTGCCGACCCATGACGCCTCAAGTTTATCTAAATGGTAATCGATCGGCTGCACAGACCACTTTAGGTTATCCTTCCACCTGATGCGCAGCTAGGGACCCGTGTGAACTGTGAAACTGCGTATCGCTTCGTTTTCACTGAACTCTCCTCCAACAGAGCCAATATAGAAATACTTCTCCTATCCCTCCTTAGTCCTTCCTCCTTCCTTAACTTTGGTTTCAAACTCACAAATCAAATTATTACAATCACCTTTGTTAAATCCAAGTTAAATCACCAAAAATATTGTTACCATATTTTGCAGAATACCTACCTAATTGCTTTGATTTGATATGCCTTCAAATAATTTAATGTAAGTACCTATAATAATTTTGATGGCTAATACCATTTATTTGTCTTGGTCGTAAAATTAACTTTTTATTTTGCTTTTTTTAGTCTACGTTTAATTTTAGACCAGCGTATTTACATTTAGACTATGTTTTGGCCTATGTACACAACCTATTACTAGACGTATCATGCACTTCCGGACTCAGGTTGAATTATTATAATCAAAAAATTAATCCACGCGGATGAAGTCGCGGGCATCATCTAGTATAAAATAAAAACAAAAACTATACAGACATAAAAATTAGTTCCATTTTTGGCCGATGAAAAACACTTAGATTCAGGATTGGTCCTAAATTTATAACAAAACTGAACCTCTTTTAAACAAAACTGAAATCGTCAAGGATTCCTTGGATATTGAATCCCATCTCTATAGTCGCGATCTATAGAGCAGTGTCGACATCTTTGCAACACCCAAAGGTTTTTCTGATATTTGGAAAAGTCTGACATTGGATGCAATTAATCGGTCGGAGAAAGTACAATAACGTTATCAAGACAATGAATCCCATAACATTTATGTTAGTGCAGTTCTTTTGTTATTAATAACACGGTTATGCGCTGGCGAGTCATCTGATAGCTGATGCCTGATACCAAGTTTAACGGCCGTGGTCTATGATGGGATGTTATCAAATCAAATAAATATTATAAATGCGAAAGTTTGGATGGATGGATGTATGTATGGATGTATGTTTGTTACTCAATCACGCTCCAACGGATGAACGGATCTGGATGAAATTTGGCACAGAGATAGATTATAGTCTGGAATAGCACATAGGCTACTTTTTATCCCGGAAAATTAAAGAGTTCCCGCGGGAACCGAAAAACCTCAATCCACGCGGACGAAGTCGCGGGCATCAGCTAGTGTATAATAATATGTCGATTTTTTTTTTGTTTTTTTATTCCACTACAGGTTAGCCCTTGACTGCGATCTCACCTGATGGTAAGTGATGATGCAGTCTAAGATGGTAGCGGGCTAAACTGTTAGGGGTATGGTAGTTATATTAAACCCATACCCTTATTCGGTTTCTACACGGCATCGTACCGGATCTGGATATGGATACGGATATAATTATACCGGTTTCAGATATTAAATTATTTTCGGATGGTAGGTAGTAGCGAATATTACATTTTTGAGGAATTGTAAAAGGAAGGCAATACAAATAGACAATAAAAATTTAATTTTCCTCCATCAGAGCATTTTTTTTTATTCCACTACAAGTTAGCCCTTGACTGCGATCTCTCCTGATGGTAAGTGATGATGCAGTCTAAGATGGTAGCGGGCTAACCTGTTAGGGGCATGGTAGTTATATTAAATCTATACCCCTCATCGTATATTATAGGTATACGATAGTTTCGGAATTAAGATTAGATAGCGAGAGCAATGGGGCTGATTCTGTATAAAACAATCTCTAAACTAAACTAAAATGGCAGCTTTAAATCTAGTTCTGTCCCTTTCCGTAGGGAGTATTAAGAAAGGGTTAGCAATATTTGTAATGCTCTAATTTTAGTTTAGTTTAGAGATTGTGCACTACAGAATCAGCCCCAATGTCTTCCGCAACTACCAGCAAAGACGTACCGCCAAGCGATTTAGCGTTCCGGTACGATGCCGTGTACAAACCGTTTAGGGGTATGGGTTAATTATAACTGCCATGCCCCTAATAGCCCGCTACCATCTTAGACTGCATCACCACTTCCCAGCAGGTGAGATCGCAGTCAAGGGCTAACTAGTAGTGGATTTAAAAAAAAAGTAAACCAGTTACGTTGCTTATATTGCGTGTGAGATATGCCTCAAGGGCCAGCGGCCTGTGAAGAGCCAAGATGGCGGATGTGGACACTAATAATAAGAAGTATAAATAGAAAGCTATACCCAATCCCGTGGGCCGACGTTGCTAACTAAATACTGACGCTGTTTGCTTCGTGAAATCCATGCTAATATTAAAAATGCGAAAGTGTGTCTGTCTGTCTGCTACGCTTTTCAACCCATCTTTTCAACCGATTTTGATTAAATTTTGTACAGAGATAGGTGATATCCCGGGGAATGACATAGGCTACGTTTTATCCCAGAACTATTAGGAGTTGCCACGGGAATTAAAAAAACTTATTCCACGCAGAGGAAGTCGCGGGCATCAATATTCTAGTATAGTATCTAAATGCTGTTATCTAAGGTTGTTTGATGTAGATATCTGCTCTTATCAATGGTTGTGTGATGTTGTCTATTGAAAGAAGATAGGTAGGTAGGTACTAGATTACAGGTTAAGCCAAGGGAAACCCACAAATGAGGGAATGGTGGTTAAAACATGGTCGCAGAAATCTTAGCATTAATCAAAAGATCTTCCCCTAAAACCATTGATGTAGAATTTTAGTATGCCTAAAACCAAATGGAGTCCATAAGCTTGTTCCAAATTTGAAAGTGTGTCTATCATACTAATATTATAAATGCGAAAGTGTGTTTGTTTGTTGGTTTGTTGGTTTGTCCTTCAATAACGCCGCAACGGAGTAACGGATTGACGTGATTTTTGGCATGGGTATAGCTGAGGACCTGGAGAGTGACATAGGCAACTTTTTATCCCGAAAAATTAAGGAGTTCCCGTGGGAATCAAAAAAACTTAAACCACGCGGACGAAGTCGCGGGCATCAGCTAGTCTGTTATAGTCCCACAAACTTATCTGACCCCGTGAAAGCGGCGTCGCTAGTAGTTAAGAATAAAATTTAAAAAAACTTAACAGGCATAAAAATGAGTTCCAATTTTGG
This sequence comes from Erebia ligea, assembly GCA_917051295.2. Classification (NCBI taxonomy): domain Eukaryota; kingdom Metazoa; phylum Arthropoda; class Insecta; order Lepidoptera; family Nymphalidae; genus Erebia; species Erebia ligea. The sequence continues at coordinate 18,611,635 of OU785228.1, forward strand.
CCACCAGGTCAGATATTAGTTTGACGGACTGCACCTTTACAGCACAATCTGTATTATCTGTTGTATGTGTTTGTCTGGCAATTGGTAAAGAGAGAGGTTGCGTGTAAATCTCGGGGACAAACATGGCCATTGGCCACTTTTTGTAGCGGCAAATTAGTTAAGTAGTTTCAACGAGATTCTTAAAAAGCCTAAATCCATGCAGACGAAGGTCCGCATATTGGTTATCATAATAATAGGTCGGCCATTATTTTTAACCAATTACCAAAAAAGGAAGAGGTTCTAAATTCAGCTAAATTCAGCGCGTATCAAATTTTTTATTCTATACACACATGTGCTACAATAATTCGAACACAAGTTGCGTTTGTCTGAATTTTACTACTCTTTACTTAAGTACTCAATAGTCCAATACTCAATTTTTTTTTCATGTAAGACTTACAGGTGTCTCAGTTACGTCATGTTTTGAATTACTCTACCACCAGTTCGGAAACAAATTCTACTGAGAAGAGCCAGCAATAAATTCAGCAGTTGCTCTTTTTAAAAAGGAAAATATCACATCTATACAGTAGTAATGTACTAATTAGGTCATTATACTATACGAGTCCTATTTTGTCCAATTAAGAAATCTGAGGTTTCATCTCTCAATCTTTAAGGCAGCTGAGAATCACCTGTTATATACCTATATGTTTTTAGTTTGAACCATAATATTTACAAGTATATTTTACGGCTACTACGAGAATTTATGGAGTCTAAAAGAAAATACGAATGGCCGAAAGCCAAATCGCAGAGTGCCAAGTTTTAGTCCTATAGGCGCCACAACATCGTAAAATTAACTTTTTATTTTGCTTTTTTTTGCCTACGTTTAATTTTAGCACATCAAGCTAAAATTACCAGCTTAAAAAAACAGTTTTAGCAGCAAAAGTCAGGGTTCATCTAGTTTTTATACCAAAATTCGTAATTAGTATTGACAGCATCCTGCATCCTTACATTATGAAAGGGACAGCAATAAAAAAAGACATGGCATTTTAAAAATGTATAATCGTACTAATATTATAAATGAGAAAGTGTTTGTTTGTTGGTTTATTGGTTTGTTGGTTTGTCCTTCAATCACGCCGCAACGAAGCAGCGGATCGACGTGATTTTTGGCCTTGAAGACATGGAGAGTGACATGATAGGCTACTTTTAGGAGTTCCCGCGGGAATCGATTAAACTTAAACCACGCGGACGAAGTCGCGGGCATCAGCTAGTTAAGTATATTTTGTTCTGGTTTAAAGAATACTGACTTGAGCGCTCATTTTGTTAGCGTTTTGGGCAAATAGGTCGGTAAATAGGCATTTACTTAATAATAACTTTCTGTGGTGCAACTGATTTTAACGTCTCGATTGCCTTTCTTGAGCGCCATTGGTTGCCTGGAAGAGATAACTAAGGAGTGAAAAGGCTGCCAAATTGTATAAGCACTAACTGTGATTTCTATGCCTATACTAGCTGATGTCCGGTTTAAGTTTTTTGATTCCCGCGGGAACTGCATAATTTTCCGGGATGAAAAGTAGCCTATGTCACTCTCCAGGTCCTCAACTATACTCATGCCAATCCCATCAATCTGTTGCTCCCTTGCGGCGTGATTGAAGGACAAACCAACAAACCAATAAACCAACAAACAAACACACTTTCGCATTTATAATATTAGTACCTATGATTAAGTTTGCCTTCTTTGTACTAATCTTTAGGTAGTGGCCAATAAAGCTATTTTTTTTTAATTTATGGGCTAGCGCTTGGCTGCAATCAGACCTGCTTGCATGCGATGATGCAGTATAAAGTGGAGCGCGCTTGCCTAGCAGGGGGCATACTACCATCGCATAAAGCCGTATTACTTTAATATTGTTGAAGTTCGTGTTTTAGAATTATAATCCTTATTTTAGGGACGTTAGGGACGTTAGGGTACGTGATATAAAACTGTCATTTTGAAATAATACTGCTTCAAGCGATGGTAGTAACCCCCCAGACGCCTTTTCACTCTTGATTTGAAGGTATTGTCGAAGAACATTCAAGTATTTGGCCGCCTATTAGTGCGTTTGGTAAGGATCTACGTACACTCTAATGATGGCTATAAGCCTATAACCATTCGGCCACCACGGCTCATCGATCATAACATTTTATTACAGGCGGCTCTGCAACGATGTAGTCTGATGCCACTATTAGACGCGGGAGTGGAACATTCTCCCCCCCCCCCGCCCCCCCCGTCACCGCACTCCCCTCCTCTATACCGACTGACCATAACGCCTCTCTTCCGGAACATCTGCGCATGAGCATGTACATATATCACCGTGTATATTTATAGGTAATTATACATATGTATACTTTACATTATAGGTACCTGTAAATATCAGCGCCCCGAGTGTAAGAAATCGTAATCGTAATCGTTTCTCAAACGGATAATTCGACCCATTTAAGGAGTTCATAGATGCCTGCACGTCAACAAGCATGTATGAACTCCTTAAACAGTTCGAGTAATACGTTTTATGCTATCAAATGATTACGATTTGCTCAGACAATTATTGGGCATCGGCCCCCCGATTATGTAAGAATAATTGTCCATCAAATGATAAAGGTTCAGCGTCAAATTAATATAAACCATAATACCTAGTTATTTGTTATACAAGAGTGAAAAGTTGTTTTTTAACCGCGTGCTCAATTTTGATGACCGAGCAAGCGAAGGATTCAAAAATTAGAATCCTGAGCGTCAGCGAGGGAATCAAAAGAGCACGAGGTGAAAAATCTTTTCACTCGAGTGCAACACGTAACTTTTCATCCCACCTCAGCGAGGAAATGACTAAATGCAAAAAAAATCACAAGGTAACTTTTCATCCCACCTCAGCGAGGAAATGACTAAATGCAAAAAAATCACAAGATTAAATTCAATTCTGTTAATTTCTTCGTCACTAGAATCACTCATTTTAGGTTTTTCACTTATTTTCAATTTTCTTGTTTATAATCGGTTTTAATTTTAAACAATATGACGTGAAAGAAAATGGTGCGCGCAAAGCAAATTAAAAAAGTACACCAAGAAGGTTACGAGTGTGAGTTTTTAACAAATTAAAAACGATTGTATGGAAATTCGGCAGCATAGAGTGGCATAGAGGTACAAGTAAATAGGTTTTAATGATGTTTTGAATTCACAAACTTCATAGACGAGTGATATTTACTAACCTGCACACGATGTTCTAAATTCAATTTACTTTATCCTCTAGAGGATAATAACGGCTTTTACCTTCAGATATCGAAGCGTAAAAATACTCTTTCCGAGATGGTGGGATGAAAATGTGTTTGTTTGTTGGTTTGTTGGTTTATTGGTTTGTTGGCTTGTCCTTCAATCACGCCGCAACGGAGCAACGGATTCACGTGATTTTTGGTATGGGTATAGTTGAGGATATAGTTGAGTGATATAGGCTACTTTTTATCCCGGAAAATTAAAGAGTTCCCGAGGGAATCAAAAAACTTAAAACACGCGGACGGAGTCGCGGGCATCAGCTAGTATTTCATATATTTCATACTAGGTAGGTGATGCCCGCGACTTCGTCCGCGTGGATTCAGTTTTTGTTTGATTCCCGCGGGAAATCTTTAATTTTCCGGCCTATGTCCTTCACCGGGATACATCATACAACCAATCCCTGTACCTCTATGTCTTTACTCTTTACCAAATTCCATCAAAATCGGTTGATTAGATGGGCCGTGAAAACGTAGCAGACAGACACACTTTCGCATTGTATGGATTTATTTATTTATTTGCATTTCAACATAAAACTTGCTATGCCCTAACAGGGTCATCTGTTAGGGCATAGCAAGTTTTATTATACAGTCGAAGAACGTGAAAATTTAGTACCTAGGGTAGGGTAAGTTTTGAGATACAAGACACTTATAAATAGAATTTATAGATAAGCCGGAGATCTGCTCATAATCTGAGAATAAACATCGTCCGGCCCAGATGTTTATCTTGTTATCGGTTGAAATCTCCACTTTATCAGAACCAGCTCGCGCATCTCCCAGGGCTGTCTCTTTTGTCTTCAATCATTTATCATACCAATATTATAAATGCGAAAGTGTGTTCGTTTGTTGTTTTGTTGGTTTATTGGTCTGTTGGTTTGTCCTTCAATAACGCCGCAACGGAGCCACGGATCAACGTGACTTTTGGCATAGGTATAGTTGAGAACCTAGAGAGTGACATAGGTTACTTTTTATCCCGGAAAATTGAGGATTTCCCGCGGGAATCAAAAAAACTTAAACCACGCGGACGAGGTCGCGGGCATCGGCTGGTTTATAATAAACTAGCGAGACGCGGCTAAGCTCTCGTGATCAACTTTAAAATATGTAATTGTAATACCTTTTTCTTCTCTATCCCTTATTTGTAAAGCATAACTAAATACCTACATGCCAAATTTTAAGCCTCATGGCCTCAGTTAAAATTATAATAGTTACGGAAATATTATCGCAACTTCAAAGCAAAACTTATAGTTGGTACATCGATGGCCTGAGATAAAATTATAATAGTTACGGAAATATTATGGCAACTTCAAAGCAAAACTTATAGTTGGTACCTACATCGATGGCCTCAGATAAAATTATAATAGTTACGGAAATATTATGGCAACTTCAAAGCAAAACTTATAGTTGGTACATCGATGGCCTCAGATAAAATTATAATAGTTACGGAAATATTATGGCAACTTCAAAGCAAAAAAAAAAAACAAATGTTAAATACATTTTATTCCCGATCCCGTGGAAATCTCCCGGGGGACAAAGAGAATATGTAATTGGTATGTACGATACTCAAACGTATAAGAATGGATACACGAAATTGAGCTCTAATTCAATGCAGTTATCGTTTATTACTTTGACGCTGAACCTTTATCATTTGATCGACAATTCTTACATAATCGGGGGGCAGACCAGACCAGAGAAAATTCAGAAATTATAAATTCCCAAATTGACTCTGCCAGGGATCGAACCCGAGGCCTCCCTCGTTAAGACAGCGCTCAACACTGCGCCAGGGAGATCGTCAGTTCAAAGATTGCGTATACATTAGAATTAGCCACAATCCTCATCAGTAGAAGATAAACAAAAAACATCGCTTACTTAATGTCTGTTACGTGCAATGTAATGCTAACACATATTTTAACACAATTGACATAATACCATGTGATAATACCGTGATCTTTAAATTTTGAGTAATGTGCGTGTAAGTGGAGCAGAGAGAGGTGATTACCGAAGTCAGCAGCTATGTAAATCCTACAAATTTTACAAACTAGATGATGTCCGCGACTTCGTTCACGTGGATTAAGATTTTTTGGTTACCGCGGGAACTCTTTAATAAACCAACAAACCAACAAACCATAGTAAACCAACAAACCAACAAACACACTTTCGCATTTATAATATTAGTAAGTACTTATCCATACTAATATTATCCATACTAATATTATAAATGCGAAAGTGTGTCTGTCTGTCTGTCTGCTACGCTTTCCCGGCCCATCTTTTCAACCGATTTTGCTCCCCATGCAACGGAACCCGCAGTGGGCGAGTCTGACTCGCATTCGGCCAGATTTTTGAAGTGAAAACCTCTTTAGCCGCGTTGAGCACTTTTTGGTAGGGGGTAAAACTTGTGGATTCGCGTCACCGACATGCTCGCGAACACCGACATGCTCGCGTTGTTACGAAGACTTACATACTTATATACTTATATACTTACTTTAATTATACTACATTCGTAATTAAACTTTAATGTTTTATTGTTAAGGTTTATGTTTTATTTATTTTTGTATTTAATTTTTAGAATGGTAATAAAGGATAAGATATGTGGCAGCCCTATTATCAATCGCCTGCGTAATGACCTAGTAATCTATTAATACCCGCCACACCCGTCTGCGTCCGCGCCTCGGGTTCATTAACTGACAGCACTATTATATTCTTACTTACTAGCTGATGCCCGCGACTTCGTCCGCATGGATTGAGGTTTGTTGTTTCCCGCGGGAACTCTATATTTTTCCGATATAAAGAGTAGCTTTAGATGCGTTATTCCAGATTATAATCTATCTCTGTGCCAAATATCATCCAGATCCGTTCAGCCGTTCTGGCGTGATTGAGTACAAGTGTCCTTTATGTTACATCATGTTTTGACTCTACCACCTCATCCAGCCACTTCAGGGCTCAGGCTAGCGCTTGATCTGCTTGCAAGTGGTGACACAACCTAAGGTGGAGCCACGGTGGAGTGCGCTAGCCTATTCACTCTTGATTTGATGATCCTATTGGAGTTGAAGTGTTACAGGATCCAGACCATGTGTGACCATGATGGAACTCCACCACAGTGAACTCCTGCTATCAATCCACTGGTAGTTCCAGTCAGTGGATTTAGTGGATTGAGGCCCTGTGTTGGTTCACTGTACATTGTACATTGTACTGTACATTGTACGTGGTTGCCTGGAAGAGATCGCTTCAAAGCGATAAGGCCGCCAGTTGTACTGATTTTTATTTTCTTATTTTTATTGTTGTTTATTAAAAGTATTTTTTATTTTTATTTTGGTGTACAATAAAGAGTATTTCATTCATTCATTCATTGTAAATGTCAGACACAGCGTCTCTTGCACTAAATGATCATAATTAAATAAATTATAATAATTACACTTGATCTACTTTTTAGTGGTTACAACTTACAACAAGCTTACAACATACCTAGGTAACTTGCAACGTTACATTACAGGTAACAACAGTTACTGTTGTATGTACCAGGTACAACAGTACATTACAAACCTTTCTCTACTATTTTTTAGGTTTTGTAGTTTCGTCTAGTTTGTCTGTCGGTCTGTAAAAGTCACATCCCACATAACACCAATTTCAAAAATTTACTATACCTATAGGTACATAGGTATTAGGTAACTACATAGTTAACTACTACCTACCTAATACCTCGTTGAGTAGGTATTTAAATCAATAATATTATGAAGAAAACTTAAAGAAAAATAATTATGTAATGTAAACTCTATAGTCTATAATATTATATTATATTATAATATTATATTATATTATAATATTATGAAGTTTGTTAAGCAAAAACGCCAACCGCCAAAGTTTTTAGCGACTAGCATTTGAAGCGTTAAATTTTTTTTGCGTTAAGACTTTACATTTAAAAAAGTGGATATAGGTATTTTTAGTATATTTAATTCATCTTAAATCTTTTTAATTAAAATCCCAAACAAGTTAGTATAACCTCGACATTTACCTATCTATCTAAAGTGCCTACCTGCTTACCTAGTAGTACACGCCCCCTGTTCGACATAAATCAACTCGAAGCTTCCTATTGCCTTTCATAAAATACCTAAGTTGTTTATTTCTGACGACGTCTGCCGCCTGTAAAGATCTAGCCCTACTACAATTTTTTTTTTTTAATCCACTACAAGTTAGCCCTTGACTGCGATCTCACCTGATGGTAAGTGATGATGCAGTCTAAGATGGTAGCGGGCTAACCTGTTAGGGGCATGGCAGTTATATTAAGCCCATACCCCTATTCGGTTTCTACACGGCATCGTACCGGAACGCTAAATCGCTTGGCGGCACGTCTTTGCCGGTAGGGTGGTAACTAGTCACGGCCGAAGCCTCCCACCAGGCCAGACCAGGGAAAATACAGAAATTATAAATTCCCAAATTGACTCTGCCGGGGATCGAACCCGGGACCTCCGTTTGTTAAGACAACAGTGCTACACACTGCGCCACGGAGGTCGTCACAAAGGCGCGGCGCGGCATGTAGCGGCACAGAATAGGTAATAGGTAGCGGTAAGTATTCAATTATGTCGTGTAAATATAGGTAAGTTTCTTTAGTGGGCCCAGCTCCATACAAACTTATACAAAGAATACTTGTGCAGCACCGCGCTGAGCATTTGTAGTGGGGCTAGACCTTAAAAAACCAACAGGGTTTTTAGCCTCCATCCCGAAGTAACAAAGACCATCTATTCGGCGGTAGTCGAGCCGGTGGTCCTTTATGCAGCTAGCGCTTGGGCACCAGCCGCCGAGAAGCTCGGTGTACGGAAAAAACTCAACGCCATACAAAGAGGATTCGTAAAAAAGATTACCCGAGCATACAGAACAGTATCACTAAACTCGGCGCTAATACTGGCTGGTATACTGCCCCTCGATCTGAGGATTCGAGAAGCAGCCTCTTTGTATGAAGCTAAGAAAGGTGTTTTCCGCCGGCTGCCGGACGACAGAGAGATAGAGGTAAGGCTGGATTACGCTGCGCAGCACATAGAGCACCCCGCGTGCAGTACTACGATCAGCTACTCCCTTCTCGATAACTCTCCGACTGAAACCTCCCTTGGCCAAGCAACCGAACGCACATTGTTGTACACGGATGGGAGTAAGATCGAGGGCAAGGTGGGAGCGGCTGTTTCCGTATGGAAAAATGGCGTGGAAGTCAACTCTATGAAGCTGAAGCTGGATCCGTGCTGTACTGTGTTTCAAGCGGAGCTGTATGCCATAGACAGAGCCATTAAATGGGCCCAGAAAAAAGATGAAAGCGATTGTTGGATCCTGAGTGATTCACGATCCGCTTTGGACCTAATCAAAAGCGGCAAGGTCTCTCACCCATTGGCATACAGCATACGGGGAAGCATAAGAGCAGTGCGGGACCAAGGGCGATCAATCCAGCTTTACTGGGTTAAAGCGCACGTCGGTAACGTGGGAAATGAACGTGCTGACTGTCTTGCCAAACAAGCTGCGCTGAATACCAAGACAGTCGCAGCCTACGCTGCCTACCCAATTGCCACTTTAAAAAGGCTGATAAGAGCTGAAACACAGCAACAATGGCAGCAGCGCTATGATAACGAATCGACTGCTGGCATTACAAAAGTCTTCTTCCCGAATGTGGTAACTGCTCACCAAGTGACAAGAAAAATCGGAAATAATGCAGCAATGACCCAAGTGTTTACGGGGCACGGTGGGTTCTCGGAATATTTGAATCGCTTCAAATGTAAAGAGGACCCATCGTGTATTTGTGAACCTGGCGTGAGCGAATCGGTATTGCACGTTCTGCTGGAATGCCCGGTATATGGTAGGGAAAGATTTGAAATGGAAATCCAAATTGATAGGAAAGTTAAGCTGAATAATTTAAGTAGCATATTAGAAGATTCAAATTGTAGACAAATATTTTTAGATTATTGTATATACATAGTGAAAAAGGTAAACAAAAGAAATAAATAGTAACAATCAAAATTAAGATAATAACATGGATAAATATATATTTATTATATCTTTTAGGAAATATGTAATTATGAATAACGTTTTAAAATAGAGCCTCGAAGTAAATAAGGTCTCCGACCTCAATCGGAGGTTTTCCCGCTTTGTCTTCAATATATGAAGACATTATTAAAAAAAAAAAAAAAAAAAACAGGGTTTTTAAACTTCTGTGGGTTATACTTAATTTTTTTTTGTGGCTCTTCACAAACCCTTTAATTGTATTATTATTTATTTCGGAACCATCTAGAATTGTATCTAGAACTTGGTATTATGTAGTTATAATATCTTTTCAAATTCAACGCAATGTCATATCGTGAATCGTGATCTAAGATCTCCGTAACCAGTAATTAACATTCCTTGTAAGTTAGGCAGGTGCTTAACTACTCGAAAATGTTTAATTTCAGAGTCAAACGCATCACGACTGTAGGATCTTCAAAAATTATAATACCTAATAATAAGTAGACATCGGATTTATACATTTGCATGTTTGCATATGCAAATGCATAAAACGCTATTTTTACAGCGTTTTTGCATATTTTTATACATCTTTATTAATAATGCTTATTTCAGTAGTTAAATGTGTCAGGCGTGTTGTATTATGCGGGAATAATTGAATCAAGCCAGCTGGCATTCGAGGATCCATCAATTAAACAAAATATTGCTCTTATTGCAACACATTTCAGCAATATATACCCGACGCCATAGAAAAATTAGAATCCAAAAATCTTCCTCTAAGCAAGTCCTTGAAAATGTTGGAAAAATTATATATTGAACAGAATAACACCTTCCGAGTTCACTATCGGAAAAGGTCCGTGGCAAATTAAATGCAACTCTACATAAAACGCGAGTCTTGAAGAAATAAATAAAGTTAATGCATATATCAACGACACCAGCCAAACTGCAGCCTGCAGAGATTTCTGCAGAAAAGGCGCCAAATTTCAAGTTCCGTCCGATAATTTCAGTTGACGTAGAGAGATCATTTTCAGCCTACAAATTATAAATTAAAAGACAAACGTCATATTTCGCCTTTTTTTAGTGCATATTTGCAATTGCATGCATATTTTGGCATTTTGATAGTGCATATAATCCGATGTCTAATAATAAGATATTTATAAGTCTCAACCAACATCCAAAGAAGCTTTCGCTTGGTTGTTGGATTAAGGGCGCCTTCAAATTTTGTAGCGCGGCTGGCGCGCGGCTGCAGCGCTGCGGCCGCGCTCCTGTCGCGAGGTTCGAACATCATAGGGTTGTACCTATATTTATTTTCACGATGGACTCTGACGAAGAAACACTGCTCTGTGTTACTATTAATACGAAACAACGAAAATATAAAGTAGTTGTGTTAACAATACATAATATTATACTCAGGTAGGTACATGATGCTTCATTTTTTTTCACTTGGGGTAAGCTTGGAGTCTTGTTTGTGAAATTGTCAATTTTAATGCATATTTCTTCCCAAGCCTTTTCTTTTCGATTTTATTGCTGTACTTGTCGGACTTCGAATCCCATATTGCTGGACGACTCTCAACCTCATCGATAAATTCTTCTACCTGATTTTCGTTCATGTTTGGCGGCCGCAGCGCGGGTGCAGCGCTGCAGTCGCGTGTTTTTTATTTATATGGATTTACAAAGCAGCGCGACCGCAGCGCTGCAGCCGCGCTGCTTCCGCGCGGCACTTTGCGGCAAATTTGAAGGCGCCCTAAGGGTCGGGTGCAGAAGGCGGTTATCCTTGTGACGGCGCGAATTGTAAGGTTCCTCTCTCTAGAGCCCTGACCACTGACTGCTTGGGACCTTCCCCGCAGTAAGCAAGTAGGATTTTGCAATTTTGTAGTTGAGTACCTTCAAGGCAAGAGTGAATAGTCATTTTCTAGGCAAGCGCGTTCCAACCTAGACCTCATCATAGCTTTTCATAAGCTGGTTTGTCGTCAAGCGCAAACCTATCTTGCATTAAAATTAAATATTTTTAAAGATGTTTTTTTTGTAAAACATTTTTAGGAATAATTTGACCTAAAAAAATTAAATAAATATTATAAATGCGAAAGTTTGGATGGATGTATGGATGTATGGAGTTTGTTACTCAATCACGTCCCAACGGCAGAACGGATCTGGATGAAATTTGGCACAGAGATAGATTATAGTCTGAAATAACACATAGGCTACTTTTTATCCCGGAAAATTAAGGAGTTCCCGCGGGAACCGAAAACCTAGATCCACGCGGACAAAGTCGCGGGCATCAGCTAGTCAGTATACAAATAAATGAGAGTATGATTTTCATTCTATCATCAACGTCATTATGAGAACTTCTTGATTAGCCCGCTACCATCTTACCACAAATGTATCCATACATTACATCGTAATATCATTATCATTCACTCATACCGCTTCACTCTTGTTATATAGGTCCTAGATTTGTAATTCTCCTCTTTATTGTACCATATAGCTTTATAGCGTGTTTATTATTCCCTTTAACCAGGCTACAGCTGTTTAAGAGTCTGTAATATGCAATTTTGTTGTTTGAAATAGTTATTTATCTCGGAATTTGTAAAAGTTACCACCTTAATATTTGGAGTAATGATACTTCGAACTTTCATCTTGGATTACATAATTTAAAAACACGATTGGTGAAAATTCTCTCGATAGTATATTTTTTTGAAAAATACATGTTTTGCACACATTTTGCTATTTATCTTACGAAGCGCACACAATTTATCTTGGTTTTTTGTTTTGTCAAGTAACCTAGAAGTATTTCTTCAGTTACTTAATTTGATTTTTCGATTGTTTGTTTAATTAACTTGTAATTAGGTAAAAACAGTTTTTTTCGTTTAAATACGTTGCGCGTGTATCGCTCTGTACTACTCACTCACGAGTAAAGTCATAATTCGACATCCCGCTCTAAATCGGCGTTATTTATAAATAAATAAAATAAAATAAAATAGCCATTTATTCTACTACCACAATTTTACAATACGATACGTTAAATTATATAGTAGACCACAACAATTTACATTACATTACACAAATTACACATAGACAATTACAAAATTATACATTTAACAAATTATTATATTACATTATTAATATTCGAATTAAAATAGCCTAAAAATTGAAATTAATATAGACTAGGACTATAGCGCCTTCACACATGCATCGCTTACATAATATAATGACCAAAAAGATAAGGGTGTCATAGCTATTTTAAATAATTTAAATAAATCGTCAACACAACAATAATAATAATAATAATAATAATAATAACCCAAAAATTATAGACCGATTACGTGCCTACCAACATTATATAAACTTCTTACATCCATTCTGAGAACAAAAATTAACGATCACATTAATACAAACTCTATCATGTCCATTTCTCAGAATGGATGTAGGAATGGCTCTCGTGGTACTAAGGAGCTTCTCCTCATTGATATGGCCATTTGTCAACAGGCTCAGCGCTCCCGAAAGGATCTGTCGACATGTTGGATAGACTATAAGAAGGCCTACGACTCTGTACCCCATACATGGCTTATGAGGGTGCTAGAACTGTATAAAGTAAACACAGTACTACGCACCTTCCTACAGACGTGTATGGGGCAGTGGAGCACGGTCCTTCACTATCCGGGATGTCGCCGAACCCTGGGGAGCGCGGAGCCTATAAAGATTGAGCGAGGCATATTCCAGGGCGACAGCCTGAGTCCTTTGTGGTTTTGCCTGGCCCTGAATCCTCTGAGTACTCTCTTGGAGAATTTAGGGCTAGGTTACCGGTTGAGGAGAGGAGGTCAGGTTATATCACACCTCCTTTACATGGATGACCTAAAACTCATTGCCCCCAACAAATCACATCTACTAGAGTTACTAAAGGTAACTAAAACCTTTAGTGATTCCATTAAGATGGAATTTGGTGTGGACAAATGTGCGGTCATGCATGTAAAGCGAGGGAGGACTGTGGAATCTGAGGGTGTTGAGCTCTCGGATTCCATATACCTCAGATCGCTCTCCCCAACTGAAGCCTACAAATACTTGGGCATGATGGAGGCATTAGGTATCAGAGAGGCCGACATGAGACGGTCGGTGAGGGAGCGTTTCCTTGGCCGCCTGAAGAAAGTGCTGAAAAGCCTTTTGTCGGGCGGCAATAAGGTGCGTGCCTTCAATGGTTGGGTCATGCCGGTCTTGATGTACTCCTTCGGCATACTCAGGTGGACTCAGACTGAACTTGACGCTCTGGACAGACAAGTTCGTACGCTGCTGACCGCATATCGGATGCATCACCCACGCTCCTCGGTGATGAGGCTGTACATTCCGCGGAAGTGTGGGGGTAGAGGCCTTTTGAATGCCAAAACCCTCCACAACCGCGAGGTGTGCAATCTCAGGGAGTACTTTCTCCACGCGGAGGCGGAGATGCACCGCGATGTGGTCATGGTGGACAGGGGTCTGACGCCGCTCTCCTTAGCTAACGAGAACTGGCGCATACCTGTAGTGCTCAGTACTAATGACCGCAGGGTTGTATGGCAAGGTAAGGAGCTTCACGGACGCTTTTATCGGGCCCTCCACGGACCTGATGTGGACTTTGAAGCGTCCGTGGCCTGGCTGCGCTCCGGTGACCTCTTTGGGGAAACCGAAGGGTTTGTATGTGCAATTATGGACGAGGTCATGATGACGAACAATTACAGAAAATACATAATGAAGGATAGAACGGTAGACATATGTCGGGCGTGTCGCCGTCCTGGAGAAACTATCCGTCACATTGTCTCTGGTTGTTCTCATCTGGCTAACGGCGAATACTTGCACAGACATAACCAAGTGGCCAGGATTATCCACCAGCAACTGGCCTTGAAATACAATCTTGTGGAATCAGAAGTACCGTACTACAGGTATGTGCCCGACCCAGTTCTTGAAAATGGTCATATCACACTATACTGGGATCGGTCTATCATTACAGACAGGACTATTGTAGCCAATAAACCTGACATAGTGGTGATAGACCGATCAGAGCGCCGTGCAATGATTGTTGATATTACTGTCCCGCATGACGAGAACCTCGTGAAAGCTGAGAAAGAGAAACTAACAAAGTATCTAGACTTGGCGCATGAGGTTGTCGCCATGTGGAATGTGGACTCAGCAATCATTGTACCGATAGTCGTGACTACTAACGGTCTTATAGCCAAGAGCTTCGATCAACATCTTTCGAGGCTCTCATTGGGTAGCTGGGTCAAGGGCCAGATCCAGAAGGCTGTACTCCTGGACACGGCTCGCATTGTCAGGAGGTTCCTCTCTCTGGGGCCCTGACCGCCGGTTTCTTGGACCCTGTTCCCGAGACCGGTGGAACGCTATTTTTTATATTTTTAAATGTTTTTTTATTTATTTTTGTTTTCATAAGTAGTTAGATATTTAAAAATGTAAAAAATATGGAGCTAAATAAAATAAAAGAATAATAATAAAATTAATTAGAAAATGTCGAGTTTCAATAAAATAAATAACAAATTTAACAATAATTATTGATTATTTAAAAACACTATGTCGATATCACTGGCAATACTAAAATATAAAACAACAATAACTTACTTTAAATAGTCATTTGGGTAGTCTGTGAAATTATACATATTATATATATCTCTACTATATATTATAAAGCCTTTTAATACTTAATAATAATAATCGTAAGATCTGTTTTCATGTTTTCTTATTATCGGTAGAAGTCGCCTCATTGGCGTAGGCCTCCCCCAGCTTTCTCCATGTCAATCTTTCCTTTGCATTTCTCAGCCACAAAGGCCCATTGACCTGAACCAACTCATCTGTCCAGCGCCTTCTCGGTCTTCCCCTCTTCCTTTTTCCGTTGCGTGGCAGCCATTCCGTCAGTATTTTGGTCCATTTCGTGTTGTTCTCTCGGCTAATATGACCCGCCCAATTCCATTTCAGTAACCTTATCTGTCTGATGGCGTCACTAACTCCTGTTCTTTTCCGAATTTCTTGGTTGCTGACCTTGTCTGACAATTTGATGCCCAACATGCTCCGTTCCATTTTCCTTTGACAGACTGCAATTTTCTCCTCATCTGCTTTCCTAAGTGCCCATGTTTGGCATCCATAAATTAAGCATGGGAGTATAGCGACGTCATATAATTTTGCCTTAATCTTGATACTTATATCTCTGTTTTTCATTATTTCCTTTAGGCTCCAGTATTTTTTCCAGGCTAGGGCGATTCGTCTTTGCACCTCCTTTCCCATGCGATCCTCGAATGATACTAGTTGACCAAGGTAAATGTATTCATTGACGATTTCCATTTCTTCTCCTTCTACTATTATCTGATGCTGTTTGTCACCGTTTGTCATTATTTTTGTTTTGGTTTTATTTAGTGATAGTCCTGCTTTCTTGCTTTCCCTCACTAATTCTGATATCATATCATTGAGGATATTAGGGCACTCTGAAAAAAGCACGATATCATCCGCGAATCGCAAGTGGCTCAGATATTCTCCGTTTATCTTTATTCCTCTGTTAGACCAATCTATATTTCTGAAAACCGTTTCTAAGACCGCAGAGAATATTTTGGGCGATAACGGGTCACCCTGCCGCACACCTTTTTTGATTGAGAATTCTGGTCCTATTTTTTCTAGCTTTATTTTTGCTGAGCTTTTACTATATATGCTATGTAATATTTCGATGTATTCCTTCTGAACACCCTGTTGCTTCAGTGATTTCCATATTTCTGAGTGTTCTATTGTATCAAATGCTTTAGTAAAGTCTATAAAGCAGATGTACAAAGTGATTGAGTTGATGACCTGAGACACAACCTGAATGTGGTCCGTAGTGGACCAACCCTTGCGAAATCCCGCTTGCTCGCGAGGCTGGTTTTCTTCTAGGGTTCTTGTGATTCTATTTAATATGAGTTTTGCGAACACTTTATATAAGTTTGTCATCAGGCTGATTGGTCTATAGTTGGATAAATCACTCTTGTCTCCTTTCTTGTAAAGAAGAATTGTTGTTGATTTTGATCATTGCTCTGGAGACTTTCCTGTTTCTAGGATATTATCATAAATTAGCTTCAGTGCTGGTTTTAAGGATTACGAGAAGAGGATTTACGAGGCTACAATAAGCGTCGGGTGCCAACTAAGCAGTTTACATGCGCATTGTGTCGTGAGAACCGGCGACTATTTGACTAAACACGTCATCAGAGTCATCGCTTTGTATAGAATATATTTTTATTGGAACCGAGCTTGCTTTTAACCCGATGCTTGTTATATAGGTCCTAGATTTTTAATTCTCCTCTTTATTGGACTTCAAAGCTTTATAGCGTGTTTATTATTCCCTTTAACCAGGCTACAGCTGTTTAAGAGGATTTACGAGGCTGCAATAAGCGTCGGGTGCCAACTAAGCAGTTTACATGCGCATTGTGTCGTGAGAACCGGCGACTATTTGACTAAACACGTCATCAGAGTCATCGCTTTGTATAGAATCTATTTTTATTGGAACCGAGCTTGATTTTACCCGATTTTTGACGACCTCCGTGGCGCAGTGTGTAGCGCTGTTGTCGATGTGCGGAGGTCCTGGGTTCGATCCCCGGCAGAGTAAATTTAGGAATGTATACTTTCTGAATTTTCCCTGGCCAGGCCTGGTGGGAGGCTTCGGCCGTGGCTAGTTACCACCCTACCGGCAAAGACGTGCCGCCAAGCGATTTAGCGTTCCGGTACGATGCAGTGCAGAAACCGAATAGGGGTATGGGTTTAATATTGAATTGTCATGCCCCTAACAGTAACAGCCCGCTACAATCTTAGACTGCAACATCATCACTTACCATCAGGTGAGATCGCGGTCAAGGGCTAACTTGTAGTGAATAAAAAAAATGCAAACGAAGAGATGAAATCAATAAATATCTATGTATCTATGTATTTCTGTTTCTGTGTAAAAAGTGTGTGCTGCTAACCACTAGACCAACGAGGCCGTCAAAAACGACGAGCTCCCGGGTTCGAGTCCCGGGGAGATATAGGCCGCCGTGGCCAAAATTCGGTCGGGGGACATTATTATCAAAAAGTGTGTGGGTAGACAACGGAAACACCGATAACGGTGGGCCATACTGCTTACGCTTAAAAAGCCATATTGTTTCATTATTGTTGACTTTCGTGTTTTAGAATTATTACAATTCCTACTGTAGGAACCTCAAGGTACCTACGTGACATCGAACTGTCATTTTGAGTAATATTGTTTAAGTATTGTGTAGTCTATTTAACCTGTTAGGCACTGTCCACTAGGATCCACTTTTTGGATCCACCAGTGGATCGAATAGGACTCTGGAGTCCACTAGGATCCACCATTGGTCTGGGTGGATCCTATAACACTTCAACTTCATTTGGATCCACTGTCTGGATCCACCAGTGGATCGAATGGCACTCTGGAAGTTCACTGTGATCCACCAATCTCTTTAGTGGAGCCTGTAACACTTTAATGCCCATTTCGATCCTCTAAGACCCAGTTAAGTGATAAATAGTTTGATAATCAAATAAATATTATAAATGCGAAAGTTTAGATGGATGGATGGATGTATGTATGGATGTATGTTTGTTACTCAATCACGCTCCAACGGATGAACGGATCTGGATGAAATTTGGCACAGAGATAGATTATAGTCTGGAATAGCACATAGGCCACTTTTTATCCCGGAAAATTAAAGAGTTCCCGCGGGAACCGAATAACCTCAATCCACGCGGACGAAGTCGCGGGCATCAGCTAGTAATAAATATATACTTTCAAGCATGCTTTCAGTAATATTAAAAATTCGTTCAAATACCCTCATTTACTAATCTATACAGGGTGACCCAAATAGTGACGTCCAAAGAAAATAATTTGATCACTCGTACCTAGACCTATCAGAAAATACCCCATGTATGTTCAGCGATTTTTGATAGTTTTCGAGAGATTTCTGAGAGAGTGAGTGATAAATTTTTTTCTTTTTCTTTAGTGTTTTTTCCGATTTTTTTTTGTTAACATGCTTGCTATGAAGGTTCCTTACTTTGCGTAAAATACTTACTATCTTAACATTAACACAAGTCGGAAAATTTTAGGTCGTAAGTGCAAAATTTACGTTCGACAGAGGTAGAGTCAAATTTTCAATTTTAGATTAAAAATACTTAAACGTGTCCACGTCTCTTACAACTAATTTTAAAAACTTTTGGGGTTCCTAGGCTTCCGTTATTCGTCAAATTTGGTACTTTAGGGGGCATTATTGTAAGAAATCGGACTTCAAAGGTGGTAAGGCGGAAATTTCTGAACTTAAAATTTGATTCTTAAAATTGAGTTATGTCTATTTTTGACAATTTTATAGCTGATTGCAGTAGGAAATTTCTGAATTTTTAAAGTATTTTCTACAAAAATAGTTGATATTTTTCGATTAAGTGACATCAAGGTCACGTAAAAGTTATTTGGCTTTTTTAAAAGTTTTCTACAGTCAGTAAGCAAAAAAGCTTAGTTAGAGGATCGAAATGGGCATTGAAGTGTTGCAGGCTGAAGGCTCCACTAAGAACAGTGGTGGATCACAGTGAACTCCCAGTGATCCACTGGTGGAGCCAGACGGTGGATCCTAAAGAAGTTGAAGTGTTATAGGATCCACCCAGACCATTGGTGGATCCTAGTGGATACCAGAGTCCTATTCGATCCACTGGTGGATCCAAAAAGTGGATCCTAGTGGATTGAGGGACCTGTTAGGGGCATGGCAGTTATATGAAACCCATACAATCGGTTTCTATGCGCATCATATCGGAACGCTAGATCTATCTAATTAGTAGTTAGGCTGATTTATTTCTACTCTTACTACCTATAACAATAATAATAATTGGGTATTCAAATCTCGCTTAGTATGGGATTTTGTATGAAACATTGCACAGTGACGTCATCTAAGTTCAACGCACTTTTTTACTTTAATCGATAGTTTAAAATAGTTTTTCAACATAAAACTTACAGGGGACGTGGATATTACGACTTTTGGGAGATCCTCTATTTAAAAATCACTAAAAAATAATTTTCCGATGAGATGTATAAAAAAGTACTAAAATAACACTAAATACAGGCTTATATAAATAAGTAAAAAAATAATTTATTTGAATAGTTTTTTATACTGTGTATTTATCCTACATATTACTACATTATACATTTCTGTATTTTTATGTATTTATCATATTTACTTATTATATGTCTGTACACCCCTCCCGCTTTCTTCTAAGGTTGCCTGTACTAGGGCTTCCAATACCGGGATCCCGGTATTGGCCAATACCGGGATCCCGGACTTTTTTCGCCGGTTTTCAATACCGGTATTGAAATGTCTAATACCGGGATACCGGTATTGGTGACACTATACACGAAACAGTGACTATTGCATATATTTCTTGGTAGATGCCACTGTTTTTAATTCGGCTAAGTTTAAAACTTGTATCTTAAGTATATTAGCTCAAAAAGAGCGCCTTTATTGCTTAAAACCAGTGAAGAAAAGTCGTTTTTGTTCACTCAGAGGGAAAAATTAGTGTTTGAATTTAGATCCCTGTGGCTTGGCATTTCTATTTCTCTCAAAACGTTCACAAATCCGATTTATAAAGTCTAATGCATATTTTATTATGATATAATAATATATTATTTTCTTTTAAATAATAACTATTGAATTTTAGAATAATTTGTGTTTTGACCAAATTATCGTTTTCTTCGACTTCGATCGACTTCTTACAAAAATATTGTTCATTACTCATTTAGTAGTTCCTCAACAGGTGGGCCTAAAAATGAATATGAGCAAGATAAAGATCATTATTCTTATGCACACGTTCAGCCCCAACCTGTGTTAGTTGAGAATTCTGCACTCGAAATTGTTTATGAGTACATATACCTAAGACATACAGCCCAGTTAGGTAGGTCCAATTTCGAGAAAGAGGTCAACCGCCGAATCCAACTTGGATGGGCAGCGTTCGGGAAACTCCGCGACATCTTCTCGTCCAAAATTCCTCCGTGCCTGAAGACGAAACTTTTCGAACAGTGCGTGATGTCAGTGATGACTTACGGCTCCGAAAAATGGTCGCTAACTTTGGGTCTGATAAGAAGGCTCAGGGTCACTCAGCGGGCAATGGAGAGAGCTATGCTTGGAGTATACCTGCGTGATCAAATCAGAAATGAGGAGATCCGTAGGCGAACCAGAGTAACCGACATAGCTCGAAGAGCCCAAGCTTTAAGTGGCAATGGGTGGGGCACATAGCTGGTAGAACCAATAGGCGTTGGGGTCCCAAAGTGCTTGAATGGCGGCCTCACACCGGGAAGCGCAGTGTTGGACGACCCCCCACTAGGTGGACGGACGATCTCAAGCGTGTAGCTGGGAGCCGCTGGAAACAAGGGGGGCACAAGACCGTGCTCTGTGGCGATCCATGCAGGAGACCTACGTCCAGGATGACCTATAGATAGGTTGAGACGACGACGACGATAGTAGTTTAAATTACAATCTTCGACACTAATTTCACTAATTATTTAAAATTCCCTGCCATATTTATTAAATTTTGTGTGCACGTTCAGAAAGTGCGTCACAAATATACTTTATATTAAAAGTTCAAAATTCATTGGAGGTTAAAAATATATAATATTTTCGTAAGAATTCATTCAAAAATAGTTCTATTTTAAAAATCATATAGTTGATATTCTGATTGATATGAATAAGAAATTGAATAAATGATAATAATATAAGTATTACTTAATAAGATTGTATTTAAAATGATGTGATGGAGTTTCAGAACGTTACGTGGTCCGTAATTTTCACCTTACACATACATGAAACAAACGATAGTTTCGTAAGAATTAAGCCAACGCGTAAATAACTCTCAATACTCAAAATATACAAATAAATCTAAAAATCAATACTTGGTGATTTTTTTTAAAGAAAGTACTATTTCATAAAATATTGCATGATATTAAATAGAGTGAAGGAGTTACTTAACGGCTTTTCTTCACTGAATCTATGCAGAAAAGGCACTTTTTTGAGTTAATTTGGTGAAAATTTTTTTTTATGAAAAAACTGTTTTTTATGATGCCGTTTGCTTCAGAAAAGACTAATTTTAAGTTAAAAAACATCTACCACATTTTAAATTTTTTCCAATACCGGGATCCCGGGATCCCGGTATTGAAAAAAATCATTCCGGTATTAATACCGGTATTGAGAAAAACCGGTATTCGAAAGCCCTAGCCTGTACCCTTACTCTGAGATTGATCGAATTTAAAATACGGTCTCACTAAGTGAGGTGAATTACATATGCATCAAACTAAAATGAATCTTAATGTTATTAATTTAGAGCTCAATGTCGTGTATGCATTCACAACTAGCGCTCCAAACGATACGTTTCGAAATTTGAATCGGTTGCACTGAATTTGTGGCTTTAAAGCAAGAGTTTTTGGGTCCATTTTAGTTTGACTCAAATGTGATTCACCTCACTTAGTGAGACCGTATTTTAAATTCGATCAATCTCAGAGTAAGGGTACTGGAAGAGATCGCTATTTAAGCGATAAGGCCGCCTGTTATGCCATATCCAGTAAGAATGTGTTTGTGTTTGTATTTCTTTTAATGGTGTACAATAAAGACTAAAGTATATTTTACTTTTACTCAGTTGTCAAATACCCAATTATGGTTTCATAATAACAATCAACCTCAAAGCTGTCCTATATTCATCAACATATTATAATATACTAGCGATCCGCCCCGGCTTCGCACGGGTAGCACTAATAATCCTAATCTATATAATATAAACTATCCTATCTCTCAAGTTAGATCGAACTGCACATGGTGTGCGAATTTTATTATAATCGGTTAAGTGGTTTAGAAGTCCATTGAGGACAAACATTGTGACACGAGATTTATATATATATAGATGAGCCTCATAGCTCAGTTAGCCTAAATTGTTGAGTAATTTTATTGATAATATTAGGCAGTGGGATGATTGGCCTACTTTTGAAACTATGAATCACTGTTTATTAAATCTGTGACTGACTTTTGATGGCATACTGTACAAATAGGTTAGTACTTAAATACCCCATTTAAGATGTGTTGTACCCCATTTAATGACATCATCAGATAGTGGGGTAATACTATCTGATGCCCGCGACTTCACGTGGAGTAAGTTTTTTCAATTCCTGCGGAAACTTCTCAATTTTCAACAAAAACGCCTATGCCTATGTACGAGTATAGCCTATGTCACTCTACATGTCTTTAACTATATCCATGCAAAACATAATGTCGATCCGTTGCTCTGCTGCGGCGTGATTGAAGGACAAGCAAACACACTTTCGCATTTATAATCTGCATCCAGTTCTAAAGTTCCCCCTCTTTAAAATATTATTTCATGTTTGCAAAGCGAAAATACTGTTCAAGTATTTCGCAATACCTAATTATTAATTTTATAGTAAGTATTTTAACTAAGCTCACGATCGAAAATGTAACATGTTATTTCCCTTCTTCTGTCTGTAAACTATTTAATAGGCGTAAGTTAGTCTGTAAGTATCATTACATTTATGTTAAACTTTTGTATGAATTTTACAAAATGTTTGTTATAGTTATTTGATAATAAAGAATTTATAAAATCAAAATAAAAAAAAATCAGTTATAAAAAGTGAAATAAAGTGAAAGCGAATTATTTCACAGCTACGTGTTGTTATGACATCTTTCTTGTTATTTACTAAAATAATAATTTGATATTTACCACCACACGGAATCCTTTGTGCGAGAGTCTGACTCGCACTTGACCGCGTTTTTTATTAAAATCCTATTCGCACAGTAACACCGGTTCTTAACTACAATATAAATGCAAATCATTTGTCAATCGAGGCTCTTACGCGTGCGCATCGGAATAACACTTTGACAAGCTTACGTGTGCGTGTGGAGAAATCCGGAACTTGCAGAATCTACTCCGTTGATCCTAAAATGTTCATTTTTTTAATAGATAGTGGCGCCTCCGCCAATCGCACAGATAACTTTGCCAAGATGGTCTTGGATTAGTTAACGAGTACCTATAGCTGGATGCGGGTCCAATAATAACCAATAAACTTGCATGCCTAGTGTAGGGGGTCAAAGACAAACACTGTAATTATATATGATTGATAGTTATACTGGCGCGTTTATTTATAAATTATAATCCAAGACGCGCTCTTCGGAAAGGAAAAACGAGAAACGCGAGTCGCAAGGGAACTTTAATAAAGGTTATAATAAATAAATATATAAAGGTAATAATAAATAGATAAATAAATTTAATAAAGGATAACAGCTAATGGAGCAAATATAATAGTTCCAATAGTTGTTGGATAGAAGCAGCCGTTACTTTGCGGAAGTCCATGATAATCAATCAACACGGAAAATGAATGAACGAGAAGTTTAATTCGCTATAATCCGCCACAGCAGACAAATCTATGTGGTGGGTCATTCTCAAACGGCTCAAAAAAGCGTGTCCGGGTCGAAAACCTGTATGAAATAGATTGCTAGCCACTTGATAATTTTATGTATGGTAAATATGATCAAAATATTAGGGGGGGCCTATGTCCTTTTTTAGGTAAACATTATGTAAGTTAAGTTAAAAAAAGAAAACCGCGGAAATATTGACCTCGGTGCCGTGTCCCGCACCACATATTGCGTTGAAAATTATTTTTTTTCTTTTTTTCTATAAAATATGCCACTATTTTGCAGGTGTTTACAAGAAACTAGTTAGTTACTAGCTCAAATTATAATATTTATAATCAATAATAGGCCTTAGTTGAGAACTTACAACAAATTGTTTTCGCGTCCGACGTTTAGAATTGATACCGGTGGCGCGCTCCAATTCTCTTATATCTTCTGTACTTTAATAACTGCGAGAATAGTAGTAAGAGTAAGACAAACTATCCGTCGCGCCGCATCGGTGGTTAAAGGCAACACGTCTGTGCCTCTCTGTGCGTACCTTTTATTAAGGTAAGTAATCGCTTTCGGTGGCTTGGTATACCCATAAACTTGATTTCGGTGGAACTGTCCTATCCATATCTATTTAAACTACTATTATTTAATTTATACAAACGTATATCGTATGAGTGCTAGATTGCAATTAAGGAGGTTATTATTATAAATTTAGGATACTTTTGTAAAAATCTGGCATATTGCTCATTATTTTGATTTCAGTG
The DNA here is from genome assembly GCA_917051295.2 of Erebia ligea. NCBI lineage: Eukaryota > Metazoa > Arthropoda > Insecta > Lepidoptera > Nymphalidae > Erebia > Erebia ligea. The sequence continues at coordinate 18,636,050 of OU785228.1, forward strand.
GGATTGATCTCAGTGTTTTCGGTGGAAATTGATTAACATTTAGTAAAAAAAAATGGTTGCAAAATTCATTTTTTGATTTTTCCAATTTTTGAGCATGTTTCTAAATGGGGGCTGTATTTTTTTATTATTTCACAAGAAAGTATAACTCAAAACGAAAAAATTGCGACCTAAAAGAAGTCTCTACGACAATTTTCCAAAGGAGAATTTTAATTTGAAAAATATTTTTTTGGGCCGAACAACGTGATTATCTCGGAAGTCTCTTAACATTTTTATCTGAAAAAATTTGTGAATATTTTAGATACAAAAATGTATACTTTCACCAAGTTTGGTCAAAATAAAATTATTTTTGTGTAAATGAAAAATAAAAAACCATAAAAGCGGTTTTTCGCATTTTACTCGGAGATTTTGAGGTTATGTGAAAAAACTATTCATACAAAAGTGGTAGATCTTTTTATGATCTACAACTTTTCTTTTGTACACTTTTCTCTCCGAAGTCAACTTTCGCCGGAAATCACAATAATCCAAAATTCCACCCCTTTTCATCCCCCAAATATATCTGGAAAAACCCCTGCTCACGCATTTTTTTGTACGTTTATTATATGCCACTTTACCATTTCCAGCTGTTCCCATCCTGTTAATAATTTTGTTTTTTTTCGCTTCAAAATAAGCGACTGGACTATGTGTGTTATGATAGATCTAAATAGAGACTGTTATATGTTCCTACTTTGTTATGGTTACTATTTTTAATTTCATTTAGTATGTCATTTATTTAAAATTTAATAACATATTTTAAGTACAAAGTTGATTTTCGTAAATTTTCCTAAATCTAAGTAATTAAAGTATGTTATGTTGTAAGTAAATATTATGTTGATAAAATAAAATATTTTATCGTAAAATTAACCTGAAATTGTTTACGTTTAGTCTTCAAAATATTAAATACCTCCATGAATAATTTTATTTTGATTTCGGTGACTAGAATATTGATTTCGGTGGACACCATTTTTTGAAAATCGAATTACGATGTAACCACTGGGTCGATAAAGTTCCCTTTACTACCAATATTAACTAAATTAAATCTAGATTTGATATTTCATGCTAGTATGTCTCAAATACAAAAAAAAAATTGTGCCACCGAAGTCAATCAAATAATGAGGCGCCTGAGAAGTACCCTGGTACAGTGCGTGTCCTTCACCAATAGCATGCGAACACCCACCACCCAGCAATTCGCACCGGCACCGCACCACACCACACAAATCTTCCAAATCACTATTTGTATTACAATCGTGCATTGTCGAGTCAACATCTCCTGAGGATGCTCCGGTTTCGGAGTGAAACGTACGTTGAGAGTGATTAAATCAATGTTGCATTCTGGAGGTCTAAACATTGCTGGAGCGAGTCAAATCCATGGTCCCTTATCATTTACGTAACCTTCAACAGTATAATAAGCTTTTACCTTATCTGTTTTCTGATCGCACCTACCGTTGTCATCACCACTTAGGTTGCCTGGTCTTTTTCCACCACTCGTTGTTCCAGCTCGGTTTTGCTACGTACCTACCTGCAAATTATGGAACCAGCTTCCGCCTGCTGTGTTCTCTCAAAACTCATAGACTTATTTTATTATACCTATACTATGCTAAAAACTACATTAATTATTGGGCTATTCAAGGGGCAGATAAACAAATTCTTTAAAAGCCGCCAACGCAGGCTTTTAATTTTTTTCATTTTCATTTTCATTACGTTGTGGGGCGGTAATCACTGACGGTGCGCCTTTGTCTCCCGTCTTGTCGGTTTGCCATTTCATGCAACTAAGGGAGGAGGGAATACAGTCTCACCAACTTAAGACGATACGGGAGGGCGGTTTCCCCCATACAATCGTATTAGTCTGTTTTCTCCGTGAATAATTACAATAGAGAAAATATTTTTACACCATAAAATTTATACGAGTCCGTGCCATGTCCCTATGTTTTGCTTTTTTCAATAAATTAATAATTTTAAGAATTTGAAACCTTCAAAAATTGCAAAAAATGGCCCAGTTTTCGCGTCATCATCAGATATCCTGTATATATAAATTTGAAGAGTATAATCAAAAAAAGAAAAACCGACATAGCCTTAATTCCTTCTTAAATTGTTCTTGAAAAAAAAATTAAAATCGGTTCTGTTTTGGAGGAGGAAACAGAAAAATACGAGAGTAAGAATTCGACTGTTTTTCATAGGTATTATCAGTCCAAGTTGCAGTTGTCCCTATCGGGTGTTATGGAATTCTATTCGAGGAGCAGCGCGACGGCAATATACCTAATTGTTCAATACTTATTCTCAAAGTTTCCCGTTCATCCCATATCCTCTTAACTGGCCCGGTGGCCAAAATTAGGACAATTTTTTGTGACTGTTTAGTTTTTTTTTTACTAGAAACATTATTATTTCAATGTGATAACAGCGACGCTGACACCGGATCTGATAAGTTTGTGGGACTATAATGTAACTTCCTATCTGTTTCAGTGTACCTCTAACCACTTCCTACACACTTCTAATAGTTATTTGTGTTACATGGGGCCAAAGAAAATTTTTGTTCCCCGAGGGCGCTATTTTGAATTCAGAGCGAAGTGAAGGATTCTATAGTAGAATCCCGAGCGTAGCGAGGGGTTCTAAAGTAGAATCCTGAGCGTAGCGAGGAATTCAATATACGCCGCCCGAGAACAAAAAATTTGGCCCCGAGTGACACACACTATTTTTCATCATTACGTATGAGAAAAAGCTAGGAGTATCGACCTACTATGTATGGACATTACCTATACGTTTAAGCACCAATCAGAAGATACTCCTATCAACCTTCTATGTAATGAGGAACTTTCCAGCCTACGTTCCTATAAAACATCATAGGTGGCGCTTTTATGCACACTATAATATAAGTATATGAGAGTGTAAATGAGGTGGTATGTATCTTAATTTATTGCTCTATGGCCTGACGCCCCTTTGCTCAGATGTTTACGAAGAAAACTACTCGTGTCAATTTATGAAATTTTAGGCCAGGCACTCACTGTTTCGTTTTGCGATACGGTTGCGTAATTTCGTCGAATTAAATTGATATCTTTCTGATTTATATCGAACTGCGCGAATTTAGATTCCGATTACCACTGTATATTATGAAGACCTGGATATAACATTTGGATACCGATTCTCCTGCATATTGAAGACTTGGCTACGATATTTGGACAACGATTCTCCTGCATATTGAAGACCTGGCTACGATATTTGGATACCGATACTCCTGGATATTGAAGACGACTAATACTACTATCATGAGCAAAGATCAGAGTTGACCAGAGTTCGCTGCAAGAGCAGAGTTGGAGAAGCGCAATGCTAAGCAAACTGGTAAAAAAGCTGTACTCGTCCAAAGGTAAGTATTTATTTGTGCCATGTGAGAAAAGTGGTCAGTGGCGACTAAAAAAAGAGCCATGACTACTATTATCAAGTGCAGGGTCAATTAATGTGCACTAAAAAGAGCTGTGTGCTATTTTTGCATACTTACAATAAAAGACTTCTGCATTATAAATGTACAACAAAATGAACTTTTCATTATGGAAATAACGGAAAATCTTAAGGAATTTTAAGAAAATATATATAAAGATTTATTTTTATGCAGATATTTATTTAACATAAAAGTTTAAAAGTGTATTGAAAAAAACAATTCATGTAAATTTCTATGCTTTTTTATTTATAATATTAGATCTAAAATTTACCAACATTACCACGATAAAAGTTATCTCACTGGAAAGTAAAGTACCAGACCAAAGTTTTTGACTTCATAGCTTTCATCCAAATACCTCTTTGAATACTATTCTTTGGTATCTTATGACGTCCGAAATTATTGCACCCAGGCACAACACACATTGCAACCATTGTTAAGTATTTATTTGTTAATCAACCCGGTAAATGATCGTAAAACAGGGCCAATGTGCGGGAGAATCGGTATTCAAATTTCGTAGCCAGGTCTTCATATACAGTCGTAATCGGAGTCCAAATTCGATGCAAACACGAAAAAATGCAAAACAAAAAAGTGAGTGACTGGCCTTAGTTTTCTTCGTAAAAAATCCGAGCAAAGGGCGTCAGGCAATAGAGCATTAAAATAAGGCACAGAGGTACATACTACATACCACCTCATTTGCACTCTCATATACATAAATAGTGTGCATAAAAGCGCCACCTATGATGTTTTAAGGGAACGTAGGCTGGAAAGTTCCTCATTGTATAGACATTATTTAGACGTATATTTAAAGTTTAAATAAAATGTAAAGACGTATATCCGATCAACAAATTGATGACGTGACTTCGGACCAATCAGAAGAGAGAAATGAAAAGTCCTATGGGCCTACAAGTTACACTTTGCTCCCGCTATCCTCTGAAGGCAATATGCGTTTTTCGAATAGGTATGATGAAAAAATTATATCCACCGCGCAGTTCGCAGAGGCTGAAAATCAATCGGGAGGACATTAGGTGCAGACTGCAGAGGCGACGAACAAAAACTTCAATAACTAATAATTATCCTAAACTATGCGTCAATTAGTATGGCCTCTATCCACACGCACGACCCACCAGTTTGTATACAAATTACACGTTAGACCCATCAACTATTAGTATGTAGTACTACTTATATTATACTGGACTACCGACCGCCTGCGGCATCGCTCCTGTTTTTATCGAGTTGCTTTTTTAAGTCAAACGAACGAATAACAAAATAAAATTTCGACGACCTCCCTGGCGCAATGCTGAGCGCTGTTGCCTTAACGTGGGAGGTCCCGGGTTCGATTCCCGGCAGAGTCAATTTGGGAATTTATAATTTCTGAATTTTCTCTGGTCTGGTCTGGTGGGAGGCTTGTGCCGTGGCTAGTTACCACCCTACCGGCAAAGACGTACCGCCAAGCGATTTAGCGTTCCGGTACGATGCCGTGTAGAAACCGACTAGGGGTATGGGTTTAGTATAACTGCCATACCCCAAACAGGTTAGCCCGCTACTATCTTAGACTTCATCATCACTTACCATCAGGTGAGATCGCAGTCAAGGGCTTATTTGTAGTGGAATAAAAAAAAAAAAAGAAAAAAAAAAGATATAATAATAATAGTTTCGCCTTGTCCATCCGTCTGTCTGCCCGCGCCTTAGCTCTAAGTACTAGAAAGTTGCAATTTGGCATGGAGAGCTTAAAACAAATCTTGAAAGAAAATGTTTTTTGGGTAGGATCCTCACTTGAAGTGGGGATGATTTTTTTTGTTTTCTTATTAGATCACATGATGTGGCTGTGGGGTGTCGTTGGATAGGTCGTTCAAAAATTATATCGCTTCAGGGATCCGTTTAGTTTTAAATTACTTTACTTTACAACAGTAGAAATTGACTTCGGGGATAATACGTCCTATCTCTTTACCAAGTTTTATCAAAATCGCGTGAACAGTTAAAAGTTAACAGACACAAGCAAACACAAACAGGCCAGTCAGACAGACACACTTTCGCATTTATAATATTAGTATGGATTCTGTGCTATTAGCTGGCTAGTGACATCGCTTACCCTTCTCTACACGCAAATGTGTTCGACCTTCGATCGGATGCGTGTCAATTTTTATAAGGGTTCCTTCACGCAGTAATGGGACCTTTGTAGCATGAAAATCCATGGGTCTTCATCTATATCTGTATTAATCTGTAGGTACTAATATTATAAATGCGAAAGTGTGTCTGTCTGTCTGTCGGTCTATCTGTCTGTCTGTCTGCTACACTTTCACAGGCTCACAGCCCACCTGTTCAACCGATTTTGATGAAATTTGGTACAGGGATACCATACCTAGGCTACTTTTTATCCCGGAAAATTAAGGAGTTCCCGCGGGGATTGAAAAAGATAGGTCGCATCCCGGGGAAGGACATAGGCTAGTTTTTATCAAGGAAAATATCTCCAACAAGTTAGACTTACGTTCGTGCCTGTGATTCGAATTTCGAGCGCCGTGGTCTCACCGAATAGACAGTTCTGAAATTAAATACGGAACCCTCGGTAGCGGAGTCCGATTCGCACTTGTTAAGTTATTATTTTACTTTAAAGCTCGCACGTACTAGTAAGTATGTATGTTCATAATGCACTACCAAGGTTCCGTAAGACCATTCTTAATAGGTAATGTACCTACATCAAAGTAGGTACATGCATACGTCTGAACAATTAAAAATATGTGTAAGTATTTAATATTATAAATTATGCGAAAGTTTGGAAGTTTGGGTCTAAAATCTAGACCCACCTGTAACAAGTGGATGTGTGGATGCCATGTTTAATATGGCATCCAGACATTAAACATGGACTATACATTAAAGATCTATAGACTATAGACCAGGGATTCCCAAACTATTTTGGGCAAGAGACCCCTTTTTCAAAATGAAATTATACCTCTGACCCCTTAACCAAATTACATTAAGGCTTCTGTACTTGCAAACAAGAGGTTTTCTCCGTGTAACTCTTCTTTACTGAGTGAATGTAAAGTTACAGAAAAAATATATGTTGTTTAATGTACATTAAATTTTAATTTGAACGTTTGAAATAATTATAAGTATATTATTAGTGGATGAAAAAATTGTCCAAAGTGAAGCCCTTTTTGTTAGAATTTTTGTAACTACTTCTAAACGACATTGAGTTTTAGAATTTTTCTTTCGCACAAACATTTGTCGAGGTTTTTGTCACAAAGTGTACGATTGGCGAGTCAAAATATTGAAATATAAGGCTAAAAATATTTGTTTTTGTTTTCTACATAAATATGAACGGGCGGATCAGTGCGCGGGCGACGGGCGGCAGTGTGACTCGGGCTGTCGGTGGGGAAGGTCACGCTACTTGTTGCTCCGAAACCTGCAACCGTTTTTGGATTCAAATCAATTATTCTCTAGTAATTGTAAAGGCGCAGCAGGGCTGGCACTGACAAGAGATAAAATTAACTTCTCAGAGTAACTAACCCGTTTGACATTTCACGGGGACTCGGGGGACTATTTTATCCATCGTTATTTAGCGTTTTCATTTATCTATTTAGAAATAAAAAAAAATATCCTTTCCTCGGGGAGAAAATTGTCTCGACCCACGCTAGGGGGGCAGAAAGCCGCTGGATCCAGGCGGCGCAAGATCGCGGCGTGTGGAAGTCCATGCAGGAGACCTATGTCCAGCTGCTGGACATAGGTCTCTGCAGTAGACGTCTATCGGATGATGATGATGATGATGATGAATTTTAAAGTGCTGTGATTCGCGCATCTCGCTTTAGTGACACTTTTTCATTGCTATTATTGGGAAAAAGACAGGAAAAATTCTTTATCTATGGGTCAACACGTCAGTTGCCGACCAGTTAGTCGACATGCCGTCTTTAAAAAATGATCTCTTGTTAAATTAGGTTAAGGTCGAAAATAAAAATAACAATTAATTGTCCAAAAACACGTTTATTTATTTTTTCTATGAATTATTAATTAATATCTACCTATTTTAAAAAATAGCAAAAAAGTAATATTTTTTATCGAAAATAGAATATTATGGACATAACTTGCATGCTTTGAATTTTTTGATTAGTCTTCTTTTCTACATCTCTTCTCTTTTTCTTTTTTGATTAGTCTTCTTTTCCGCCATCTCGTCTCTTTTTCTTTTTTGATCAGTCTTCTTTTCCTACATCTCTTCTCTTTTTCTTTAACTTTCCTATGTTGTTCCTTTGCTTTTAATTGCTGCTTTCGTGTTTTTCCAATTCTAAATTTTCTGTATTGCTTTTCAAATAATATTATCACAAAAATATTGTATTTTTTATAAGTTTTGTATGTAATTAATTCAATGGTCGAGAAGTAATTCGTTGCCGACCACTTTGTTTTACATCATCAAATATGTTTAGATTTTTAGGTTTTCTCTATATTTTGCTGGTCGCAATCTGACGTTTAAATAAACCATACATAAATAGGATGTCAAGGGGCAATTATAAATTTTGCGCTAATATTATGCAGCATGTTAGAAAAAAGCTCAAAAATGATTCGTTACAAACCGCTAGTTTACGACCACGTGGTCGTAAACGGAAAAGTTTGTATGAAAGTCCGTTATTTCTCAAGTTATATCCATGAAACTTGGTAAATGGGCTACCAGTTAAAAATAAAGAAAAATGTGTTTCACAGTTTTTCAAAATTCCATCCCCAAAGGGGTAAAATAGGGGTTTAAAGTTTATATGAAAGTCCTTCAATTCTCAAGCTAAAGCCATGAAACTTGGTATATGAGCTGTGGGTTAAAAATGAAGAGAGACGTGATTCACAGTTTTTCAAAATTCGACCCCCAAAGGGGTGAAATAGGGGATGAAAATTGGTATAAAAGTCTTTCATTTCACAAGTTAGTAGCCCTGAAACTTGGTATTTGGGCTTCCGATTTAAAATTATGAAATACCTACGTATTCCACAGTTTGGAAATTTCTATCCCCAAGGACGTTAAATAGAGAGTTTGTCCTTCAATCACGCCGCAACAGAGCAACGGATCGATGTGATTTTTTGCATGGGTAGGTATAGGTGACCCGGCTAGTCAGAGCGCTTGTATTCCCCATATTTCTCTACGCTTCAGAAACGTGGACCCTGCGAGAAAGTGAGAAGAAGAGGATAGACGCTCTTGAGATGTGGTGCTGGAGAAGAATGTTGAGAGTGTCTTGGACCGAGTTCCGAACAAACAAGTCCATTCTTGAAGAACTCGGCATCAAGCAGCGTCTCTCGTCCATTGTACAGGCTCGCATTCTCACTTTCTTTGGTCACGTAACTAGACGCGACGATAACATCTCTATTGAGCGTCTGGTTGTTCAAGGAAGAGTAGAGGGCACCAGGGCACGTGGCAGATCACCCATGAGGTGGACATACCAAGTGAGGGCTGCGGTGGACGTCCCCTTACATGAATGCACTCGCAAGGCTGCTATCAGAGAAGAGTGGAGACGTATATAGTTAAGCGTGCCACAACACCAAAGTGACGACCACGACCGCTCTGACAAGAGCGATACGACCAAGAAGAAGAAGAGGTATAGGTGAGGATCTGGAGAGTGACATAGGCATCTTTTTATCCCGGAAATGAAGGAGTGCCTGTGGGAATTAAAAAACTTATGCCACGCGAACGAAGTCGCGGGCGTCCTCTAGTATATTCTGAAAATTTTAATCGGGGTATGCTTTACTATCGATACTGAGCCCAAAACAGATTTTTATTTAATTTTTGTCTGTCTGTCTGTCTGTCTGTCTGTATGGCCGCGCATCACGCGAAAACTCTCCGGGTCAATATATAGGATAGTTTTAATCCGTTAATAAATTCGATAATTAGGTATTAATAATAATTCGAGAATAATTCGTCTGTAATAAATTCGATCTCCTTGGCACGGCCCTCGCGTCGTCGCGTCAACGACCCTTTGGAAGTCCGCGGTACTTCGCGCGCTAGCGAAGCGCCCCGCTTGCGCGGGGAGCGGTTTTTGGCTCCGCCCAAATGCCCAAGGTCGTTCGCCGATCTACAAGCCTTAAAAATCCTATCTCTAGTTTTTTTCCTATTGATAAGGTATGTTGGGGTAAGAACGGACGGATTTCAGACCAATTGAAAAGGTTTTGTAAAAACTCAATTTACTCGATATTTGTTGAAGATAAATTACTAAAATATGGTGCATTTGTTTAATTTTTAAACGTAGCTTTGGTTTCAATTTTGTTTATTTTTGTAAACTCAACAGTTTCTGCTTTATAGGCCTGTAAAAACAAGACATACTTTTTTATGGCTATGGTTAAAAAATCGTCCTTTGGGGGCAAGATCGGACGTACTTTCAAACCCGCTTCTATGGCTTTGAGAACAAGGTGTATAAGAATAATAAATCCGATCTTAAACGCACTACAATATATAAAAAAATGACGTTTATGTAATTAAAAACATGAATGTTCCAATCGATTTTATTTTTTTTTACTTAAAGGCATCCGATCTTACCCCCAGTGATAAATTTTTGACATTTTGTGATTCTCAAACTTTGCTCTTATCATAAAGATGAATTATTCAGATCCGCGGGAAAGATCGGATGAATACATTTTTTGATAGTTATTAATGATAGCTAATTTTAACCTTGAAAAAGGGACAGAAAAAGTTTTCAATGTCCGAAATAAAGACATCAAAAATTTTATCTGTCCGTTTTTCAAAATTGTAACGTTGATCCCAAGCATGGAAATTGCTTAAAAACAATTTTTTATATCCATTATAAATAACATAAATAAAAATAAAAGACAGAAATATAAAAACATTAATAAATAACATAGTAAAATAAATGACAAATAAAAATTAATGCTGTAAATAAAAAAATAAAAACGATACCCAAGATATAAGACGAACATATACAGACATTTTAATGCTATTGGGCTCTTTTCTATATCTGTACGCTTCTGAACACATTTCCATCAAAATCTCGAGATCAAAATAGAATAATCCTTACACTGTATTTTAAGGTGAAAAATATTCATGTTATAAAAGTTTGACAATCCCTGCCTCATTTTGTACAGGTAAAGACCGGATGGTTTTAATCCGATCTTTACCCGAACGGGGGAACATCGGATATCTGCTAATAGACATCCTAGGCGTATTCTGATCAGATCTATCTAGCTATTGCTACTTAAAACCTAGTATTAAGGCGAAATATTAGCAAAAGAAGCTGTATTTTCGCCAAAATATGAATCTAAAAGGGAAAGGGAAAGATCGGATAGAAGAAAAAAAGACAAAAATTACCTTGTTTTTTTAAATTCACCATAACTCACGTACGGTCCGTCGGGAGTGATAGGCGCGAACTGAAGTAGACGCATAACAAAATGGCGTTGAACATAATGATACCAACATTAAAAAATATGGTCTCATTCGCGGGAAATTTGATGTATACGGTCTTACCCCCTTTCCGCTCTTACCCCAACATACCTTACAAAATACTTAGGTACCAATTTAAAATCTTTGGTGAGTAAACTTGACATCATTTTCTCATCAAAATTTAACGAAATAAGTAGACATAAAATTCAGTATTTTTGCAAGCGTAAAAATACTCAAGTAGGTAATTATTTTATGAAAAAAACCTTAAATTAGGGGTCGATTTTTAGACCTCGTCGACCCCCAAAATCAGTTTTCGTCTATGCCGACCCCAAGGAAACCGATTTTTGATGGGAACCGACCGCTTTGGGAATCCCTGCTCTAGATAAATAAATGCTAAAACATCTCCGGTTTCTTGTCATTGCGAGAGCAACCCGATCTCAGTGGCATATGGCATTGGGTGAGGGATCGAATGAGCAATGATAATAATTGCCTACAATCTAATTATATCGATTACCTTGTTATTTGTTACTAGACGATGCCCGCGACTTTGTTCGCGTTGATTAAGATTTTTCTTATTCCCGCGGGACTCCTTAATTTAAAAAGAAGATTAAAAAGAAAGTTGCACCCCGTGCAGACAAATGATTTAGCGTTCCCGAACGATGCCGTGTAGAAACCGATAAGGGGATGGGTTTAAAATAACTGCCATACCCGTATTACAGGTTAGCCCGCTACCATCTTAGACTGCATCATCTACCGCCAAGTAAAATACTAAAATCTATCACGGGCTGGAAGGATGCGGCTGCTGTTTCAAAATAAAATCCAAAAAAAAAACGAAACACACTTTACCAATAATTTGCTGTTTATTATTTCGATCTACGTATTTTATGGTCGGTGCTAATTAATATTAAACATAAGAAAATCCATCGTACGAGTACGTGAAGGTTACTCGAATTGACGTAACTGCGTAGGCACTTCCGTGCCCGTATATGTACCTATATGTACCTATCCTACGTTACTATATTTTCGGTAACCACTCCATAATGGTTTGGTACTTGGTAGGGCTTCGTAACCATGCGGAAATCCAAGCAAAATAATCCCGGATAGGTACCTACTGCTTGAAGACCAAGTACCAAGAACCCTGCGAACCACTGGAACATTGTAAATAGAACTAAGAACATTGTGAACAAGTAAATACAGTCCACTGAACCCGACCCGAGGGATTTTAGTTTGAATCCCTCCCCAACATCTTTGGTCATCCATACTTTATATTATAAATGCGAAAATGTGTCTGTCTGTCTGTCTGCTACGCTTTAACGACGATGAAATTTCGTACAGAGGTAGGCTGTATCCTGGGGAAGGACAAAGGCTTATTTTATCTCAGAAAATGTAGGAGTTCTTGCGAGATTAAATAAAAATGTTATTCAAGCGGAATAAGTCGCGGGCATCATCTAGTATTATTAAAAAATAAAAACCGACTTCAAAAACCACAAACACTAAAAAGTAAAAAATAATTTAATTTATTATGAATACAAGAGTTAATTTAGTTCTATAATAACATTTTTTGGAGTCGGTGCCAATTAGCCGCATGAACCGTCTACCTACTCTTCATTATTGTTGACGTGACTCCACATTGGCACCGACATCCAAAAAATGTTATTATAGAACTAAATTAACTCTTGTATTCATAATAAATTAAATTATTTTTTACTTTTTAGTGTTTGTGGTTTTTGAAGTCGGTTTTTTTTTTTTTTTTAAATTTTTTAGTTCACAATTTTTAGTGGCCCCACTGTTTTAAAATACAGGATGTAACCAGAACGAGATATGCTATGCATGGTTAAAACATACTGTTTACAAGACTATCACACTGATCGCGAGCAATTTACTCTTATCCATGAGGAGTTCCGTTCTCCATCTCCGGATATATTCATCAGATCTTTACCAAATTAAAATGGGACCACCTCTGAAGTATGACCTACCAAACAAAAAAAGAATTATCAAAATCGGTTCATAATTGGCGGAGAAATCGCGTAACAAACATACAAAAAAAAAACATACAATCGAATTGAGAACCACCTCCTTTTTTTGAAGTCGGTTAAAAATACGAGACTGTGTTTGTCTGTATGTCTGTAACATTTTCACGGCCCAACTCTGCTAAAAACCAGGCGCTTATCTGAAAAGGAAGCGATAGCACTGGTTATAGGTGCTGGTGGAAACCACAGAATATGTACCTTGTTTCCTTATCTGTGGTGGAAACGCAGTTCAAATACTTATCGGCCATGTCCGTCCAGTTCAATCTATAACATAACCACAGAGTATTATCAGAGAGGAAGCTTCATACAAAAGGCTCGCGACGACTTCACCCATGCATAGCGCAACGATGTGTGCGTGAGCTCTCACCGACACATTCACCGACACGATGTCTGGGTTCGGGCCGCCTCCGTCTGGGTCAGAAATTAAGGGCTGACGGTCGTGCGTTTAATGAAAATAAATAGAGAAATAATTTCGTGATTGAACAAGTTTACTGATTTTGTATTAAAAATAAAACTATTTAGATTTATTTATGTAAATAGTGTTCTGTTTCAACAAAAATGCCGAATACTTGCACAGTTAGCTTGAAAAGATCCAAAGACAATAAGGATGTTTCCTATTTTTCATACCCGAGAGATAAAGCAAAGTACCTTTTTATACGTACTTAGCGTACCTGAACAATAAAACTATTTTAACAATAAAAAAATATTTAAAATACTGATGTTCATTAAAAAAGAAATAATTTCGTTTCTTTATAATATTTGTCTAATTTAAGTATTTGTTGTTCAATTTCAGGATATAACTGAAATTATACATTATATAACTATATATGTATAATATTTTTATTTTTTCCTTAAATTGTTGACATGCATCAGGTGACAACCCTAGCAGAATAGGTATACATTTTCGAGTTTCTGAGGAAGCTTCCCCTCTGATCGGATATAATATACTCGTGTAACATAACATTGGTATAGGTACACTGAGCCGTCCGTACTTGAATTATTTTTCCTTAGATAATAAAATATTTCGTAATGTTTTTAAATATATTTCCTCCTCATTATAATTAATAGCGGCATTCCTTGAATTTTTTTCCTTCCTTTTAATATAATACAAGTAAGGCATTGTAATTTAAACTATCGTGAGTGATATTTATTTTAACTATACATAACTACCGGATAAACTCACGTGTTATGTCGGAAAATGCCCGACTAGTTTCGAACCCGTTCGGGGCCCATAATCATGAGCCACGGGGGATGCACCGTCGCGTCCACAGAACACAAATAATGTCGCGTCGCTCACGTTCGCAGGAATTACCTTTTAGCCATTTATTTAGTCATTTATTTATTGATAGCTTTCATGTCTTACATACTAATACAATGTTCTTAATATTAGCAGTTAGCATGCATGGACATGAGGCCCTGTCAGGGCGTTACTAAATGTTAACATTATTATTTGTTATATCTAATTATTATCTAATTATTATTTACCTCCCTGCACGTGTCCCCCGGGTGGTGCTAAGCGAGCGACGCACCAGGCGGCATAATATCAATAAGCGTGTTTTCGTTAATATACGATTAAAAAAAAATTCATGAACCTGCTGGCGCGACGCGGTATCTGTCTGACTGCGGCCCGCGTACCGTAAAGCTCTCTGCGAGGGGTGTTGAGGTGGAGCGGGAGGTGGTAATCCGTCCTCTCCCGACGACTCCTGCTGATCTTCTTCACTGGCATCGTCATTGTGATGTAAATATGCCAAGCTGACCGTGTCCGGTTCCAAATTTCCACCTCTCCTCACGTTCTTATTATTGTAGAGGATACTACTGTAGATTGAATTGCCTCGTTGGTCTAGTGGTTAGCATGTTCGATTGCGGCCGACGAGGTCCCGGGTTCGAGTCCCGGGTCGGGTCACAACAAGCAATGGGGTTTTCTGACAAGAAATTTTCAGTACTAGCCCGGAGTTGGGAAGTTGGCGGTGTATCACCGCCGTGCCTCGGAGAGCACGCCGTCGGTCCTGCGCCTCTCTCCAGTCGTGTCGGATTTACAGTCCCATCGGGCTATGAGAGTAAAGGAACAGAGAGTGCACCTGTGTTTGCGCACACACTTGTGCATTATAATATCTCCCGCGCAGATCGCTAATCTCTCTGGAGATTGGCCGCCGTGGCCGAAATTCGGTCGGGAGGACATTATTATTATTTAGAGGATACTAAAATTTCTAGGCACCATTCTAAAAACCTCCGTTTTGCGAAAATCGTTTGATTTTCTGTTAGATAAAACAATGCCAAGATAACACGTTAGGTTATTAGTAGATATCTGCAAAAGTTGCTTCATAATCAGGTCATTGAATGCCAGCCGGTCACATCCTTGAAGACATTTTATTCACCCAAGCATTGCATTTGCAAGTTGCAACCTTTGTGAAGATGACACCTTGTTATAAAGTACCTTACCTCTAAACCTTACCTAAACCTTATCTTACCTTATCTTACCTAAAGGGCCTTACCTCTATATCTCAGGAATAGATGGATAGAAATCTCAGATGGCTATTTAGGAAACAAAAATGTGAGGAGGTTTGTTTTAAGTATTTACTGTAATATTCTGTGACTAGAAAGCCAAAGAGATTTTTATCTAAGAATTTCTAAAGCAATTTCGGCAATATTATAAATGCGAAAGTTTGTCGGTCTGTCTGCTACTTTTTCTCCCTCTCTCTCTCGTATCTCTGCATCGTATACCCCATTGCTGAGGGTCGTGACCCCATTCCATTAATCACGTAATGGCAGGGGTTTTCTTGGGATAATAATGCGGGGGGTTCCCAGGTCCTTCCGCATACGCTGCTAAGCTTTGCCGGCCCATCTTTTCAACCGATTTTGATGATCCACGCGGTCGAAGAATATGTATTGTAAACTTACCCTAGAAGGTACCTTACCTGCCTACCTAACTTATTTAAATGTGAGTAGTAATAGCATATGGCGTGAGTGGTTATTTATGATGGTGAATGCTTACCCTTTCTTCAAAGCATGTGCACACATGACACAATATTCGAGTCCTAATGTACCTACCTATTGTGCTCTTCAAGCCTTTATTGAATATATTATATCTATAAAAACGTGCTTAAATACCTATTGTTCGTCAAAACGATACACGTAACGCAATCAAGAGTGAATAACATACAATAGTCATCTCGATCTCGACACCGCGCCGTTGCGAACAATGTGTGAAAGCGAAGATGGGGTCACACAAAAACTAACAATATAACTGTCACTAGGTAATAAGAACGCTAATACCACAGCGTGACTATATAATATATTCATACAGTGGATCGACGCCCATTACAAATGAACCGGCTACCATGAGAGTGCCTTTCCACCAGAGATTTGCTACGTTAAAAATGATGTAGCACATAGTCTGGTGCACACATCCGTAGCTTAGTAATTGCTTAGCTACGGAGATATACGTCGATTCTCGGTCGGGCATAAAAGTTGTTAGGTAGGTATTGGTTTTTCAGTTAAGAAATTTTCAGTGGGAGCCCGGAGTTTAAAGTTGGCGGTGAGTCACGAGTCGGTCCCGGTTTTTTTATTTATTTTTTTATCCACTACAAGTTAGCCCTTGACAGCGATCTCACTTGATGGTAAGTGATGATGCAGTCTAAGATGGTACCGGACTGACCTGTTAGGGGCATGGCAGTTATATTAAACCCATCCCCTTATTCGGTTTCTACACGGCATCGTACCGGAACGCTAAATCGCTTGGCGGCACTTGCCGGTAGGGTGGTAACTAGCCACGGCCTAAGCCTCCCACCAGGTCAGACCAGTTCCTCCGTTACGTGATACGTGTCACGCCGCAGCATTGCTCTGTCTAGACGCCTTCGTCGAACGACTGGTAGGACAGAGCGTATCTCTTTAGACTGTACTAATACGATTCTATTGTCACCATGGAATTGTAGGTTACTTTGTACGTATGATGATAGAGAACTTGATTATTGAATTACCTTGGTGCTATGTTTGCAAAAACAGTGTCATTTTTATTATGATTAGTTGAAGATGAGTTGAAGCCTGAAGGGCGTAGACTGAGTAAGATATATGTATAGACGCCACCATATCTCCTTTTCACTCCCACATGAAAGAGATGCAGTGTTGGGATGTTACACAAGATAGAATGAGAAAAAAACATGTGTTTTTCTCTCCCTTTCTGCGTGTCACGGGTTTTGTGCCTATTGCATACTATTGTGCCAGACAAATTATGACGTTTGTATGACGTTTGGGAGGTGTTTCATAGTAAGTATTACCTATCCCTTTCGGTTACAGGCTGACCCTGATTCTAGAGGTTCCTTCTTCTATGCTGAAGGGCGACTAGTAAATCCAATATGGCGGATATGAGAGTAAGGGTAAAAAAATTACTTCTTTTTTTTGGAATTCGGTTCAAAATGTAGTATCTGTATAATTAATATGATTTTATTGAAGTGAAAACTTCTTTAGCCGCGTTGGGCACTTTTTGGTAGGGGTAGAGATAACACAAATCAAGAGCTGGTGTGGTAGGTATATTCAGGTTTTAGTTTTATAACATTGTTAAAAATGTCCTATGTATCCAATGATATAATTTATATGTTACTATCACTGTATATCACGACTGCCTCGTTGGTTAGTGGTTAGCACGACTGCGGCCGACGAGGTCCCGGGTTCGAGTCCCGGGTCGGGCCATAATTGTGTGGATTGTTGGGTTTTTCTGACTAGAAATTCTCAGTACTACCTACTATTACCTATTCTGTGGTACTACCCCGGAGTTAGGAAGTTGGTGGTGTTTCACCCCCGTGCCTCGGAGAGCACGTTAAGCCGTCGGTCCCGGTTGTTATCACTAACATGATAATAGTCGTTAAAGCCCGCCAACCCGCATTGGAGCAGCGTGGTGTGTCTAAGCTCTAATTCCCTCTCTCCTATGAGAGTGGAGGCCTGAGACCAGCAGTGGGACGTTAATGGGCTGTAGTGGTGGTGGTAGGATATCACTGTATGTGTACTTATTGCCTTTGTCTCATTGGCATTATTATGTTAATACAGTTCCAGTATGAAATAATCATCATATTAAAATTATAAATTATGCGAAAGTGTGTTTGTTTGTCAATTTGTTGGGTTGTCCTTCAGTCACGCTGCAAAAGAGCAACGGATCGACGTGATTTTTTGCATGGGTATAGTACCTAGGTAGTTGAGGACTTGGAGAGTGACATAGGCTACTTTCGTCCATGTAGTGTATACCGTTTACCTAATGCCATGCCCCTAACAGGTTAGCCCGCTACCATCTTAGACTGCATCATCACTTACCATCAGGTGAGATCGCAGTCAAGGGCTGTAAGAGTAGTGGTTAAAAAAAAAAAAATGTTATGTCGTGCGGGTTGTTCAGTTAGTCTTAAAACGTCGTTTCATTGCTAGAACCACAGAACATATAATAGAGGTTAGAAAGGCCCTAGTGCAAATTTTGTACGGAAACCGCTGTCGCCGTTTTGATCCCACCATTCTTCACTACTACTAATCTAAACGAATACACACGAGAGTTCCCATGTGTGCGTGAGGCAGATAAAAGCGCTGCGATTGGCGAAGCTACGCACACTAGTGAAACTTTAAACTTGCGCGTGTTGTCGTGTACAACAGCAACATACGCTAGGGATTGACTAAAATATTTTTTATCGATGTTTATTTTTCGTACGGTCGACAGCATGTCAATATTCATATTGTTAACTTAAGTTGGACTCTATGTCTGTAGATTTTACTATTTTATTTTAAACTAGCTGATGCCCGCGACTTCGTCCGCGTGGACTAAGTTTTTTCGATTGCCGCGGGAACTCATTAATTTTCCGGGATAAAAAGTATGTATGTTTGTATGTATATTCTTTATAGCTGATGCCCGCGACTTCGTCCGCGTGGAATAAGTTTTTCAGTTAATTTTCCAGGATAAAAAGTATCCTATATTACTATCCCACGGTATAATCCCCCTATAATGGTGAAACACTTACTTCTTCATATTTTAACGAAAGCCCAAATGCTGTTTCATGGCTATAACCTGAGAAATTAAGGATTTTCATACAAACTCTCAACCCCTATTTCACCCCTTCGGGAGTGGAATTTTGAAAAACTGTGAAACACATATATTTTCATTTTCAACCCGCAGCTCATATACCAAGTTTCATGGCTATAACTTGAGAAATTAAGGACTTTCATACAAACTTTCAACCCCTATTTCACCCCTTCGGGGGTAGAATTTCGGGATAAAAAGTATCCTATGTCCTACCTCGTAGTATGGGCTCAAATCGTGCCAAGTTTGAATTCATTCAGTAGTTTCGGCGTGATGCGCGGCCAAGATACAGACAGACAGACAGACAGACAGATAAAAATGAAAAAAATTACAGATTTGGCTTCAGTATCGAATAATGAGTGACCTCCAAAAAAATTTTCAAAATATCTTCAATGTACAGAATTGGACCTGTTACAGTTTTATTATAAGTATAGATTAAAAAATGTATGGAGACATAATGATATTTCTTTTGCTTATAATTACTGTTTCTTTATAAGAAATAAATAAAATAAAAAAAACAACTATGGTTTACAAATGGTTTTGTTTGAATACATCAACAATATTTAAAACACACTATACAACAAAACCAACAAACACAAAATACTATAACAATATTTCAAACATTTTATGATTAAAATCTAAATCTGTAACTATCATTAAAAGTTCATAATAATAAACTCAGAAACAAATAAACTATTTATCGATACGGTGGAAAAATGCTGCTCAGCCCTATCGACAAGTTACTCTTATTGGGTAATACCAGGTAACAAGTGGAGTTGATCGTTCATACGCACTACGCTTTACATTGCCGCTTGCGTACATGACTCTGTTGGAGCGCGTTGTTCGCACCAGCGATGTACATACAAATTTGCGATCCAGTCACACTAGTGAAGGAAAACATAATGTCTTTAGTATTTTCAATTAAATCATTTAAAATCAAGGTTTAATGTACTTACCGATGAAAATATATCTTGCCATTAGTCACATTGACATTTTGGCTTCTAGCTCTGCAGGTTATTACCGCGCAAGAAGGCATTTTAAACACTTTTTTGCGCGTAAAACTTCCCAAGACAGTCCGCGGCCGACTGAGGTGTGTTTTTGGTACGTTTGAACTATAGATGAGCGTTCGCTCAATATAGTGGCGCGCGTGACCCGCCCACATCGCCTTTCTAACCTCTTATTAAATGTTCTGAGAACATTTCAGTCCTTAGGACAAATTAATAGGAGGACGAGGAAACGCCCCTTATCCCCAAAAATAAAGGAGTTCCCGTGGGAATTAAAAAAAACTTAAACCATGCGGACGAAGTCGCGGGCATCAGCTAGTACAAAATAATGATTAGTTATGTAATTAAAATGTGAATGTTAAATGTGCAGACACTGCGCGAGGTTGGCGACCGCCTGGCGACGGATGTGACGTCACGTCACATGTGTCACACAATAAAACAAAGAATTACTGTCAGGGGTCACCGCATTGTGCCCGGAGGTCTATGTGAAACTAATTAGTTGCACGGGCAAGTTTAACAACCTATTTGCACGCGCAAGTATTTACGTTTTTTAGGGTTCCGTGCCTCAAGAGGAAAAAAGGAACACTTATGAGGCTTATAGGATCACTTCGTTGTCCGTGTGTCTACACCATCGATGCAGGTACTAGATGGGCCCTTTCATAGAAAAAAATTGAGCGTCCGACCTGTAGAGCGCGCTCCACATCTGTTTATGCCTGTCCATGTCCCCGATATAGCGCTGTCCCGCTTTTCTGGCTAGATGGTGTTAGTAAAATAAGTCCACATTCTTTGTTTGACAGAGGTCGCTGGTCTACACGGACAACGAAGTGATCCTAAAGTCCTAGACAGACGTCTGTCTGCCTGTCTGTCAACCAACTTTTTTTCGGTAACGCGTGGAGGTATCAATTTGAAATTAATATCAAATATACGGTCCCTTGGAGCTGTAAAAAAAATCAAGCTAGTCAACGCAATAAAAAGATCATACGGCCGTTTATACCGCATATTTTGACACTCGCCATCAATAAATCAAAACCTATACCTACTTCCCGTTGACCTAGAATCATGAAATTCGGCAAGAAGCAAGATCTCATAGCACAAGTATAGGAAAAAATCCCAAAATCGATAATTAAGGTTCCGTACTCATAGGGTGCCGAAATGTTTGTCAGGCGCTATCAGCCCCCCGATTATGTAAGAATTGTCGATCAAATGGTAAAGATTCGGCGTCAAAGTAAAATAAACCATAACAGCATTGAATTTGAGCTCAATTTCGTGTACCCATTCTCATACGTTTAGGTATGTACGATACCCTAAACGTATGAGAATGGATACACGAAATTGAGCTCTAATTTTATGTTATTATGGTTTATTTGACTTTGACGCCGAACTTTGACGATTTGATCGGCAATTCTTACATAGTTTAGCGCTATAATGTACCTAAGCCAGTTATTTCATAGCTGATTAAGTGTTATTGTTAATTTAAGAGTTATGACATGAGACATCAGTCTTGTTATTTACTAAAATAATTATTTAAACATTGTGTGGTGGCACGGAACCCTTTGTGCGCGAGTCTGACGCGCACTTCACCGGTTTTTTTTAAATTTTAAGTATAGGTTCTGCGTACTAGTTAATCCTCTGGTCATAGGTATAGATTGTAAATGAAGAGCAATGAAATTCCCAAATTGACGCTTTCGTAAATCGATGCTTTCGGGGATCGAAACTGGGACCTCCCGATTGAAAGACAACTGCAGCGCTCAAGTCTCAACACTGCGCTAGGGGGGTCGTCAAATGGGGTATGGGTTTAATATAACTGCCATACCCCTAAGGTGTCAGACACGAAACTAGCGACGGCTGAGCGACGGCGACAGCGGGGCGATGGAATCCGAGAGCTGGCGACGAATTTCGGGAAGGTCCTTTAGGCAAGCTGAAATTGTGGAAAAATATAATTTCGTTTTTTGGCAACTTGATTTTTTTATCTTTAACTTTTATTAGAATTCGAAAAAATAAATCCCAGACGTTTTTGTCGGTTATAAAGTATTACCAGACCTCTTACAAATAAATTGTTCCCGAAATTCGTCGCCAGCTCGCCGACTAATCGCGTCGCCCCCGCCGTCGCCCCGCTACCGCTAGTTTCGTGCCCGTACACTACAGGTTAGCCCGCTACCATCTTAGACTGTATCATCACTTACCATCAGGTGAGATTGCAGTCAAGGGCTAACTTGTAGTGGCGTAAAAAAATAAACTTTTCAGGAGCCATATACAGCTATATTGTTTCATTATTGTTGACTTTCGTGTTTTAGAAATATAATCCTTATTTATGGAACGTCAGGGTACGTGACATCAAACAGTCATTTTGAGTAATATTGCGTTGGCAGTATCCCCTGTAATATATCAATTTGCCTAGTAATGATCGGCTTTTGTGCGATAACTCGCGTAATGACACTTGTATCAGGTTACAAATGGACCAACAATGGCGCGCCAGCCGTGACGGTCGCGCCTAGGTCATATCTGCGACTGCGCATCACACGTTTAACTATAACTGACTATAGGGTGTGTTCCGAAATACACTGCGAGCACTGTAAGGTGTGACGTCAATTCAGTACACTGCGAAGCCGTTCCTTTATAGTTAGGTATACTGGGTACTGCTTAAAACGGAACGCAGGCAGCACTGAGACAAACACTGAGAGCACCAATAGCTCGAAAACGCCAGTGCTCACAGTACAAAAATGGCGTCGATTAATGACGTCATATATTTCCCTAGGATACTGCGGCAGTTAACTGTCAGTCATAACAGAACGAATTTCTCCACAGTAAAGAGCACTGAACAGTGCTCTCAGTCTATAACGGAACGCACGGATAGTCCCACAAGGCACAAACTTAACTCACCCGGTGACAGTGTTGCTGTTAACACATTTAAAAGTTGCTAAGAAAATAGAGGACTATTTTGTTAAAACAGGCATATGCCTTTTCATAGGGGCCCCATTATCCTAATGTGCCGAGGGCCTCCAATAGGTTACAGACGGCCCTGTCCACGTCCCCTGTTAGTTTTATGTTGAATAAACATTTTAAACTATCGATTGAAGTAACGTGCGTCTAACTTTGATCACAATTTAGTAACCTACTAGCTGATGTCCGCGACTTCGTCCGCGTGGATTGAGGTTTTTTTGGTTCCCGCGGGAACTCTTTAATTTTCCAGGATACAAAGCCTATGAGATATTCCAGACTATAATCTATCTTTGTGCCAAATTTCATCCAGATCCATTCAGCTGTTGGAGCGTGATTGAGTAACAAACATCCATACATCCATACATCTATCCAAACTTTCGCATTTATAATATTTATTTGATTTCATACAAAATCCCATACTAAGCACGCGTTTCGACGTTTGAAATAAAATATGCTGATTTGACTAGTTTACAAATACCCAGTTCACCCGGTTACTACATAATTGCCAAACCAACTAACCTACTTTAAAATCTTTGGTTTTAAATTGTATCACGTATCATCCGCGATCGGTTTAGATGCATCGGTGAAATAATCCCGGCCTTGCGAGCCATTTGATATGCGGCGTGCGTAAAGTGTGACCTTATCGCACGAATTTGTTACCGCCAGCCTCCATAATTTCGGACAGTAGTTTCCAAACGGAGGTGACCGCCGATGTGCGATTTGATATATTAAATTGTATCAAATATCTAAACTAATATTATAAAGAGAGAAAGTTTTGCTTGTTTGGTTTGTTTGTAATAGATAAACTCAAGAACTACTCAACCGATTTTAAAAATTCTTTCACTTAAGTATATTTGTCTATATTTTATTTTCAAAACAATTAGAGATCCCTACGAAAATTGCAATAATGTGAACTAAGTCGGAAAAAATCGTCTCATCTGAGAGCTTCCGTAGCGTGCGCTACGTATGTAGTAACACAAAAACAGTGTAGGTATGGCAACGACTTATTACAAATAGACGCGGCATACGCGAACATCATTGCACTAAAAAACGGCGTAAATATTACGTACGCGGAGATAGGGAAAGAACATAAAGGTTAACATACGCTATACCTGTTGTTAGAAAGAGATGAATATAGATTCTGAGTTACACTGTTGTTATCTGCAATGTACGCAAGTGAGGGCAAGTGCCTTCTTAAATTCTTGCCAAAATAAAGCGCGGGGAACGTATCTAATGTTTTAAATATCATAGAGGTATGGTGGAATTGTTCCTCTTAAAAAGTTCTAAAGAAAGTCCGCGATAGCATATATTATTATCTATCTTTTAAGGTTGTCTCACAATAACCATTTTTATGCTTTCAAATTTAGTCTAACACAAAGCTTTACTTTCGAAGGTGTTTTTTCTGGACTTGTATAAATCCTTTTCAAAATAAAATGGTTGCTCATCTGTATTTAATATATACCAAATTCGCCCTTTACACCATTTAATCCAGATGAATATCTTAGAAGATATCATAGAAATAAATTAACGCGCAATAGACATAGGGACAGCCGGCAGTGCGGAGATAATATCGCAGTGCCAATGTAAAACCTCAGGTGCGATTGTGTAAGAATTGTCAATCAAATCGTCAAGGTTCGGCGTCAAAGTAAAATCTCATACGTTTAGGTATGTACGATACCCTAAACCATAGACATAGAATTTTTTCGCTTCGCCCTAAACGGATGATTACCACTAGAACAACTGCCTCATTGGTCTAGTGGTTGGCATGTTCGACTGCGGCCAACGAGGTTCCGGGTTCGAGTCCCGGGTCGGACCATAATTGAGTATTGGGTTTTTCTGACTAGGAATTCTCAGTACTAGCCCGGAGTTAGGAAGTTGGCGGTGTTTCAGCCCCGTGCTTAGGAGAGCACGTTCAATAGATGAATGTTTTTTTAAATGTTCTCTCTTGGTTTCCGGGATGGATACAAATTAACCTTTGTCATTCCCAGGTCTCATATATACACTTATATCCATGCAAAAATTACATCCACTACCAACTATTAACAGCTGTTCTAGTGTTTATTAGTAGTTCGAAAGTTCGCAAGAGGTACCGGAGACTCATTATGCGCTGAATTTTTAATGTGTAAACATCCCTTATTACTGGATTTCCCTCCCAAGAGGTCGGGTAAGATTTCCCCACCGTCAACAAAAAACAAGTGTTCCTACTTACATATTTATGTAGGTACAAGATGATGTCCGCGACTTCGTCCGCGTGGATTAATTTTTTTTTTTAATTTTTTTTTATAACTAATTAACTTTCCGGGATAAAAAGAAGCTCATGTCCTTCCTCGGGATACATTCTATCCCTGTACCTAATTTCATCAAAATCGACTGAACGGATGGGCCGTGAAAGCGTAGCAGACAGACAGACAGACACACACTTTCGCATTTATAATATTAGTATGGTTAGTATAGTATAGGTAGTTTCGCACAGCAAATTGGCAGTTTACACTCCCGCAGCCAAGGTCATTAACATTATCCTATAGGCTTGAGTTTCCGGTGGCGTGGCGACCGTAGCGTCATGGCGCCGTTTATAATTAAACCCGTTTTGCAATGGTTCCCACACCACTTGCCTGGAGACTCAATTATTATGGTCCGGAGTAGCAGCTCGGACTTAAGATGGGGCGACGGGGGCCGTGCGCCACGAGCCTCGGCCCTCGGGTCTGGGGGCCTCCGAACTTTCGAAAATCCTCATTCGTCAACGCTCAATTACTGTCAAGACCGGATAAAGCAATTGACTGCCGCATAATATATTTTGAAGGACGAGGCGAGCCGAAGACTTCCCAAGTGATTTTAAAAGGACGAGGCACTAGCAGAGGCCTTTATTATACTTAGTAAATGTGTTCGCCAACTGATATTACGGCCGTGACTTGTTATCTACTTCCAAACTGCAGTTTGTACTTAAGTTAGTTAGTTGGAATTTGGAAGACCCTAAAGATTTTTTGCGCGAAAGAATTTTACAGAAAAGTTATCAAATATGTTAGCGCTCGCTGTTACATATTCGGTAGAATTGTTATTTTCAGTTTGTTTTCGGTAGGTACTTTGAAGAATCTATTCTACAAAAATTATATTATGTTCGGTCGCGTAGTTTAGTATATTGTGGTTTCTATAATTCCCTGTTTACTTTGATTTTATTATGGCGCGTCGTATCCCAACCCACGATCCCCACACCATAGAAATATAAACCTGGGGGCCTCATTCGGGGGCCGCCCAGGCCACCTATGAGCTTAGTCCGCCACTGTTCGTACGCATTATAAATTATTATCATTACATGCACTTTATTTGACTGGTTTGAGATTGATCCAAAACTATGCTGAGTTTTAAATGATGAATTTGCCTGGTGGGAGGCTTCGGCCGTGGCTAGTTACCACCCTACCGGAAAAGACGTGCTGTCAAGAGATTTACGATGATTTACGATTTCTACGCGTTCCGGTACGATGCCGCGTAGAAACCGATTAATATATGTGGGTTTTTATAACGCACTGACGCAGTGGTAAGCGCAGTTTTTCTGAGAGTGGGAGGTCCTGGGACTCCTGGGTTCGATTCCTGACAGGGTCAATTTAGGAATAAATAAAGTATTTATTTCTTGTAAATTTATCAAAACATTTATTGTTTCAAATTATCAGTTAACACTGAACTTGATAAGAAGTTTTTGTGACTACATAACTAGGTACATATATTATAATATCCATCTATTATTTTACTTACAATCACTTAGATCAACCAGACCAATAAAAATATAATAAGTAATAAAAAACATTTTTTTTAGTAAGTTGCTTAGTCGGTTGAAAACACCGAAACTACAACTTGCGAAACGAAATTTGAAACTGCTGGAACATTTTTTATGATTAATTTATGTACAGAAAGAAAGAAAGAAAATTAGGTATTCAACAATGGTGTTACAGAACAACATTTAACATACATAAGAATATTAAATTGTGTAATTAATATTAATATTACATTATGTGTAGGTACACATATGTGTACACATAGAGTACCTACCTACAGCTCAGCCTTGTGCCCTGCATCACACCTACAAATACAAGCATAATGCCGGGCGCTGATATGTATAGTGTATACCATGCGAAAGGACTTGGGAACCCACTGCATTATTATACCAAGAAAATTCCTACCATTACATTTTAGGCTACCTTCGCACTGCGAAAAATATTCGCGCGATATTTTTTTTCGCAATAGGGATGATAACATTAACTCAATCAAATCAGCAACTCTTTATCAAACTTAAAAACGCACTTCTAGTATGGAAGTTGTATGAAATTCACAGTTGTGACCTCATAAAATTTCAACGCACTTTTTTTCTTTAATATATATTTTAAAATGGTTATCAAACTTAAAACTAACCGAGGATGTGAATTTTAGGTCT
Organism: Erebia ligea; assembly: GCA_917051295.2. Lineage (NCBI taxonomy): Eukaryota > Metazoa > Arthropoda > Insecta > Lepidoptera > Nymphalidae > Erebia > Erebia ligea. Next base: position 18,663,316 of record OU785228.1, read on the forward strand.
TTTGGAAGACCCTCTATTTAATAATCAGTTAGAAATAATAAATTTTTGATATAGGCATCATCCCTATTCTGTAAGAATACTAGAAATCATATTATAGAGGTATACACTTGCGAAATTCGCGGGGAAAAAATATCGCTAGTTTGATACAATTTTCACGCGGTGCGGTAAGAATTATGATCGCGCGATTTTGTGCTGTCTGCAGTTGTGTGACGCTCACCGCATTGAGCATTCGCAGTGCGGAGGAGGTGAAATCTGTTCGCGAAATATAAATCGCGAGAATAAAATTCGCGCGATTATTTTCCGCAGTGCGAACGTAGTGTTACATTACAAAAATTTGATAAATACGCGATTACTAGCGCCTCCTCTAGGGGACTTCTTGAGTAACACGGATTATAGTTTTAATACGACTTTACTTAGTGTAACAATGATAAATGCAACATTAAATTACATTTACAAGAGTTTATGAATACTTTCCTATTATTTATTTTTACATTTCAATCGAGTGTAGGTAACTGTGTAGCGCAATTTACTTTAAATTTTCTTTGTTAATATTTTTAACCTGTTCTATATTACCTATCTAATTATTTACTTTTTTTATACAATAGGTACCTACCTACCTACTTAAGGTTTATTATACCAATACAATCTTTTGAATAATACTACGTTTTTCACGTTTTCTAATACTTATTCTTACTTTAACATATTCAGTAAGTAAATGTATTTACTTAATTCTTTTGGAAATACCTTCAGTCATATTTATATGTAGGTATGTTTAATAGATTTGGCTTAGTTAAAGAGTACATTTCCGTATACTTACTATAATTTAATTAAATAGGTACACCTTATTTTAATTACCTATTGATATGGTTTTAAATCTTTTATAAAAAAAATCGTGGGGCTTTTGCGTTGGTTATGTTCTAAAATTTAAAGGCACAGACGTAAGCGTCTACAAGTTTCGAAAAAAGGTGTAATTTTTTTTGAGTCATAGTCAAGTTAGAGAGGTATGCAGTAAGCTTTACCTTTGTCCACTTATTTTCTGTTAGTAATAAGACAATTTTTTTAACATAAAGAATTAAAAAAAAGTTTTGATTGAGAGTCATTCAACCCCTAAGGTGGTAAAATAGGGGTTTGAAATTTGTGTAGTCCACGCGGACGAAGTCGCGGACAAAAGCTAGTTATAGTAAATGTTCATGGGCGGCGGTAATCACTTACCATCAGGTGATCCGCCTGCTCGTTTGCTCGCTATATATATAAAAAAAACAACTAAAATTGGATTTTAAGAAATTTTAAATAGCAAAGGCCGGGAGAATCACCTAGCCAAAATAAAAGAGTATTAAGTCTTAATTGTAAACTTAAATAATCAAAAAACTCTCTTTGTATGTTTAAAGCCTAAAATAGAGGCCCCCAAAAATGAAGGGGCCTCGGAAAGTATACCTCAACTATAATCACTCGAACAGACTATTAGCTGAGGTAGGTAGGTACTGGATTTAATAAAATAAATGCCATTTTAAATAGATCCATTAGTGAGGTATGTAGTTGAAATACTACCACGAATACCAAAAGCCCCCAAAGTTGAAATATGTCTTAACTGACCCCATCATTCTATACAAGGTACCTGAAATTACGTAATAGAAAGAAGACTGAAACGAAGAGAAAAGAAAACCTAAAATTTTCGGTTTCGGTGCCATCATCTATAACTGTATCTTGCCTTCTTTACATCCGAACTTATATCTTGTCTTATAACGTATTATCTATTACCTATTCTGTGGTATTATCCTAAGTTTTTCATAATACAAAACTGAACAAAGAATATAAACTCGTAACTTTCATAACCAGGCCCCCAGTTGAACCAGTTTCAACATTGGGGGCCTGGCCTTTCCTTAGACAATTCAAATTTTTGGAAAGCCATCGTAGAGTGTTCTGCCATACAATATCTTCAACGCATGAAAAGAAGGCAAGGAAACGTTACTTGCCTTCTTCTCATCGGAACCCAACCTTATACCTATCTTAAGTTTTCATATCACAAAAAAACTTAATAAAAAATATAACTTGACGTAACTTTCATAACCAGGCCCCCAGTTGAAAGAAGTTTCAACATTGGGGACTGTCCTTTTCTTAGACAGTTCAAATATTAGCAAAGGTATCATAGACTGGTCTATCATACAAATCATAGTCCGATGATTTTCTAACTGTATATGGACCCATACCAGCGGCGATGTCAGGTGAATTGGTAGGGGTTCGAATTGATAAGTCTTGTAGCCAGTAATAGAAAAGTCCGCCGCGGGGGCCTACTTCGTCTTTTCGTAGATATTGAACTGGTACCATTTCTGCAGCCGATTTTATGTGTAAATGCGTCTTTATCTGTAACGAGAAAAAACATATTATGAGATGATTCCAGCGACTTCGTCTCCTCGTGGTTAAGGATTTATGATTCCCCGGGAAATCTTTAATTTTCCGGGGGATTGTAAAAGCCTCGTACATGTCTTTCCATTGCCCAAGGAATTTGCCCTTCGGTGGAGGGCTACCTTCTCCAAGGGCCTTTTCCGTGAAAGCGTAGCCGACAGACAGACATACACACTTAAGCGTTTATAATATTAGTAATTATAATACAACATTGATACAAATCCTCACCCAAATATATCATGATGTATATAAAATATTTAAGTAGATTTGACAGTTTCAAAATCAAAATCAAAATCAATTTATTTCTCAAATACATGCATATACATTGTTCACGTGGTTAGATCTATTACTATTACAATACACGATGCATTATTTAGATAAGTTTCAGTTCTATGTCACGTATACTCTTATTAGGGGTCTATTAATTTCCAAATTCCTACCGTCTTTTACTACTACTTTTAGGTATTATACTAATATTATAAATGCGAAAGTGTGTTTGTTTGTTGGTTTGTCTTTCAATCACGCCGCAACGGAGCAACGGATCGACGTGATTTCTGGCATGGGTATAGTTGAGCTACTTTTATCCCGGAAAATTAAGGAGTACCCGCGGGAATAAAAAAAAAACTTAAAGCACGCGGACAAAGTCGCGGGCATCAGCCAGTTTATAATAATATACACTTGGTACAACATACGAACCTGATCAATCAAGCTGCAGCGAATATTCTTCAACGACCGATGCCCACCAAATTCTGCGACGACCATATCATCAACCAAAATCACATCGGTATCCAGATCTTCAAGCGATGTAAGCAGCTCTACGAGTTGGACGAGGTGAAAGGTCGAGATTCTTGCTCGCCACAGTTCAAAGTAACGTAGATTGGGCAATCTAGCGGCTAAAGCCTTGCAATGCTCTTCTCCAAACCAGGAGTAGCTCAGGTTGAGCTCTTCTATTCGAAGTGGTAAACGCTGGATGAAATTAAAAAGTGACCTGACGCGCATCTGTAAGTTAATACATACGATTCTTTAATCCACCTCCTATAATAAATTTGTTAGTCGGAATGCCATTCGTACCGAGAAGAACCAGCAAGAAACTCGGTTAGTTAGCAGCTAGTTATCTATACTAATGTTATAGGTAAATGCGAAAGTGTGTCTGTCTGTTAGCTTTTCACGGTCTATCTGTTTAAACGAAAATGGGTTGCAACTTGCATCCCAGAGACGGTGCAAAAAATCAAAGTACCCACGAGTTGCAAAAAACGTAAATCCTCGAGTTATGTTATCACTAGCTGATGCCCGCGACTTCGTCCGCGTGGATTGAGGTTTTTTGGTTCCCGGGGGAACTCTTTAATTTTCCGGAATAAAAAGTAGCCTAGGTGTGTGTTATTCCAGGCTATAATCTATCTCTGTGCCAAAATTCATCCAGTTCCGTTCAGCTGTTCTAGCTCAAACAAACATCTCAACATCAGTAACAAACATCCATCCGTCCATACATCCAAACTTTCGCATTTATAATATACTAGATGATGCCCGCGACTTCGTCCGCGTGGATTAAGTTTTTTGATTCCCGCGGGACCTCCTTAATTTTCTGGGATACAAAGTAGCCTATGTCCTTCCCCGGGATACAACCTATCCCTGTACCAAATTTCATCAAAATCGGTTGAACAGATGGGCCGTGAAAGCGTAGCAGACAGACAGACAGACAGACACACTTTCGCATTAATAATATTAGTATGGAAGTATAGATTTTTAAAAACCGGCCAAGTGCGAGTCGGACTCGCGCACCGAGGGTTCCGTACAAACCTGTAGTAAGTTTTAAATTATTAAAAAAAAACTACTTACTAGATCTCGTTCAAACCAATTTTCGGTGGAAGTTTGCATGATAATGTACATCATATATTTTTTTTAGTTTTATCATTCTCTTATTTTAGAAGTTACAGGGGGGGGGACACACATTTTACCACTTTGGAAGTGTCTCTCGTGCAAACTATTCAGTTTAAAAAAAAATGATATTAGAAACCTCAATATCATTTTTGAAGACCTATCCATAGATACCCCGCACGTATGGATTTGATGAAAAAAAATTTTTTGAGTTTCAGTTCTAAGTATGGGGACCCCCAAAATTTATTGTTTTTTTTCTAGTTTTGTGTGAAAATCTTAATGCGGTTCACAGAATACATCTACTTACCAAGTTTCAACAGTATAGTTCTTATAGTTTCGGAAAAAAGTGGCTGTGACATACGGACGGACACACAGACAGACAGACAGACAGACATGACGAATCTATAAGGGTTCCGTTTTCGCCAAATTTGGCTACGGAACCCTAAAAATCATACCTTTCTCGTCCCAGTAAGGTGTAGACGTCGAAGGTTCATCAAATTAGTCAAGTGGGATGCTCCTCTACGCGTTAGCTGCGCGCAAGAATACAATTGCAGGGAGGTCAAACCTTGGCATTGTGATATTGTCTTGTATCTAGAAATAGGTATAGTATAACTTACAATGACGTTTATACGGTTTTAACCAATATCTAAACTAAAATTAAAACAAATGCTGTAACAATATTTTTTGCCGAAAGGCATAATCTAAGAAACTAGAAAGAATACTTAATCAATAATAATTCAAAAAAAAAAAAAAACAAATGTTTTTTATTCAAATAAGCTTTTACAAGCGCTTTTAAATCGTTATAATATGAATCTACCGCTGGTTCGGAATGCCATTCCTACCGAGAAGAGCCAGCAAGAAACTCGGTGGTTGCTCTTTTCCATCAAAACTTACAATCATCATAATGATACAAGTAACTGCAGTCCCACGCATAGCTGGAGCGAATCAAATCCACGCTTTTTTTTATCATTTACGTAATCTTCGATTGTATAGTAAGCTTTTTTTTACGAGCATACAACACACAATACACGCCAAGACTGGCAGACAGAGGCAGCCCCATTTCCGACGGTGGCACCCGTTCACGAGCATGACACATGATCCAGCCATTGCTTCGCTCAACCATATTTGAGGGAACGTAACAACCCGCAATAATAGTAATATCGTTATTATTAAACCGAGAACACCAATTCCATACTAATATAATATGCTCCAGTGTGTCTGCCCACCCGTTAAACCAATTTTGATAATATTTGGTACAGGGACATCTTTTTATCACAGATCTGAGTTACCTGGGGCAATATAGTTAAAACCTAAATCCTAATGATTAAAATTGAGTTAATAAACAATAATTCCACAATTTAAAAAAATGTGACTAACTGTGACAAGGTCACACTGCCTGGTTGGTCTAGCGGTTAGCATCGACTGCGGGTCACGAGGTCCTGGGTACCCGGATTCCCGGTCGGGCATAAAAATTGTTAGGTACTGGGTTTTTCAGTTAAGAAATTCTCAGTGCCAGCCCGGAGTTGGAAGTTGGCGGTGTTTAACCCACGTGGTTCGGAGAGCACGTTAAGCTGTCGGTCCCGGTTATTATATAACATGATAATAGTTGTCAAAGCCCGCCAACCCGCATTGGAGCAGCGTGGTGGGTCTTAGCTCTAATTCCCTATCTCCTATGAGAGTGAAGGTCTGTGCCCAGCAGTGGGATGTTAATGGGCTGTAGTGATGGTGATGTGACAAGGACGGGGGAAGACCTATCCATAGATACCCCACACGTATGGGTTTGATGAACAAAAATTTTTGAGTTTCAGTTCTAAGTATGGGGACCCCCAAAATTTATTGTTTTTTTTCTATTTTGGTGTGAAAATCTTAATGCGGTTCACAGAATACATCTACTTACCAAGTGTCAACAGTATAGTTCTTATAGATTCGGAAAAAAGTGGCTGTGACATACAGGCAGGCAGACAGACAGACAGACAGACAGACAGCCAGACAGACATGACGAACCCATAGGGATTCCGTTTTTTGCCATTTGGAACCCTAAAAATAATTATAGCTAAGTAAATAAACATGCAACTAACTTAAAAATATAGTCGGTAAGCTAGTTAGATAAATAAGCTTATCGAAAGGGTGTTACACTAGGACAAAAAAGGCGCAAAATAAGCCGTACATACTTACTCGCTATCAGTCAACTCTGAACACCTTAAAGTAAGCTCAGTCAAATAACTGCTATGATGCTCCAAGAACAAACCCATATCCCTAAGAGGATAGCGTACAGATCTACCATACATATGGAATGCCTTCATAACTCTTTGTTGTTCCATTTTATACAGGAACCCTAGAGCCATGTTGTTATTGACAACCAAAGAGGTAATGTTGTTTGAAATGGGTGTTTTCTCGTTAAGACTTTTATTTATTGAAAAAACGTCTAGATGGCGCAAATTGTGGAGGGTCGATACAATTTTCAATTCAGTATCATCTGAAAAAAAATATTATAATTTGAATATAATCAAATAAATATTATAAATGCGAAAGTTTGGATGGATGTATGGATGTGTGGATGTATGGATGTATGGATGTTTGTTACTCAATCACGCCCCAACGGCTGAATGGATCTGGATGAAATTTGGCACAGAGATAGATTATAGTCTGGAATAACACATAGGCTACTTTTAATCCCGGAAAATTAAGGAGTTCCCGCGGGAACCGAAATACCTCGATCCACGCGGACGAAGTCGCGGGCATCAGCTAGTAATATATAATCTGAATCTCGGAAATTTAGTATGCACGGGGTTTTGGGGGCGATAAATCGATCTAGCTAGGATTCAGAATAGAATAGAATAGAAATGATTTATTTCATGTAGGACAACTTGTGCCACTTATGATAAGTCGTAAGAATCTACCACCGGTTCGGAAAGCTGATTCTACTGAGAAGAGCCGGCAAGAAACTCAGCAGTTGCTCTTTTTAAAAACAGAAAAATGTCACAATTTGTATATAATATAAAATGCATACGCTACGTAACAAGTAGGTATCACACTGACTTGTGGGTTGCTGGATGCGAAGCCGGTTGCTTCCATGCAACTTTGTCATCGAGAAAATCATCTATGCTATAATACCCTCGACTTAACAGATGCTGTTTAACACAGTCTTTAAATTTATGTAATGGCAACTCCAGAAACTCTTTTGGTACCATGTTATAAAAGCGAATACTCGACCCCACAAAGGATTTCTGCACCTTGCGCACACGATATGACGCTGTTACAAGTTTATGGCGGTTTCTAGTACATCGATTGTGAGTATCACTTATTTGCTTATAAAGATTAATGTTTTTCCTGACAAAGACTATATTATTGTAAATGTATTGTGAAGGCACCGTAAGTATACCAATCTCTTTAAATTTGTCACGAAGTGATTCGCGTGATCCGAGTTTATAAATAGAACGGATAGCTCTTTTCTGTAATATAAAAAAAATCATTCATTCATTTTCAGAAAATGTCGTTTTATCTGTTTTTTCAGGCAATGAAAAACTGATACAATGTCATTAGAATACGAAGGTAAATTTCGCCACCATAGACTACAAGGTTATAATAGCTCAGGTGGGAAACAGGTCGGTCCTGAAACCAAAAGACCCCGGTTCGAGTCCAGATCTCCAGTCCCATTATTTATTCCATTTAAAAAAAAAAAAAAATATATATTTAAATTAAAATTTAATTTAATTTAATGCTAAAAAAAATACCCACGGCCACCCAGATATTTAAAACTTACTATGGGAACTTCACCTTTTGCATAGCAAACAAGTTAAAATAGAAAGGTTTCATTAAAGCAGAAATGAAGTATGGTTTATCATATTTTATATCTTATCATCTAGAAATTCGCAGCAGCAGTCATTCAGGCAGTTAAAATTACTCAGGTAAGCAATAAAAAAAACGTGTGGTGTCGTGGCACACGAGATAGGAACAAAGTTCCTAATACATAAATATTAGGTAGGTAAAAAGAACTTTTTTTTTAAATAAAATTATTGCAATATAAACCTTAACACTAAAGCATTCAAGTTTAATTTGGAATGTAGTATAATTATATTTACGACCTTTCTAACCTAAGAAGAAAAATCTTACTCCACGCATTTACCTTATGGACGTTTTTTGCCGGCTAGGGTACCCATCGTCCATCGTCCCATAAGGAACTTTGTTCCAAAAATATTTAATTTGGCAACTATACTTAAAAGAAAATTATAAAATTACTTTTAAATACTTACGACCCATCAACTTTTATAGGTTTATCTCAAGGGACAGTAAAGGTGTAACACATATATTATTAGGCCAGCCGCATACTTAACAGAGATTTCAGCGCCAAAAATTACTGTCACTCACTTTAAGAACATCAAAACAGTCTGTAGCTGTCTGTAGCATGTCTCAATGTATGAGCACAGTGCTTTCTAGTATTCTATAGTATTATATAGTTCTATAGTATTATATAGTTCTATTCATTCTAGTAGTGCTTTATAGTATTATAGTTTTCATGGCAGTTTTTTTATAGAAATTTCTTGATAATATGTATGTGACCGGGCATTGATTGTTTCTCTAGAGATGTAGATGTTCTGATGCCCATGGGACATAGGGAGGTGGTACTTAACTGGTAATAAGTATGTTCACTCTCTCCTCCTCCTCACTTCATTATTAAAAAAAAAGATAATAAAATTATACTTACTCAAGCTGTAATCAATAGAAATAGTCAGCTCTTTCAAATTTGGAATCAATGTAAACTCTGATTTTTAATTGCGTGGAATTCTGACGTTTCATGACATTTCTTGGTTAAAACATTTTCCCCAAAAAAAGGGTAACAAATTCTAATAAAATATAAGTAATGCTATGGATTCTAAAGATTAAATTTATAACAGTGTTAGTAATTAGAGCACTATTTTAATTTCAAGTGACAAACGTTACAAACATTTTATATTTGCATACTTAATGTGCACACATGTAATTACATGCATTAGCAGAAATTAAACACTTATTACCGACTGACGACTGAAAGAGTCTTAAAGTAATTAGAAAGAACAATTTTGCTATGAAAGGATAAAGAAAAATCCAACAACTAATAACAGTAAACATTTTACAGTAGGTACTTTATAATGAATTATTAAAATAATCATCATCCTCGTCATCGTCACTGACATTTATAATGAAAGTGTCACAGACACTGTCAATCAAATGGTCAAAACGGCATAGTTTGTACTCTTTTTTAATAACATGTGCTGTGCACTCTAGCCATTTGTTTGGGGTGACATTGTTCACTCCCTCGACCAAAAGCTCTTTCACTGTCACCATTTTGTAAGTTTTATTGTTTTTTGCCACATGCCCCTTGGCTTGAGCCCAAGCCAACTCAATCGGATTGAGCTCTCAATGGTAAGGGGGTAATCGGAGCACAGTGATCCCTCGTTCCGCTGTCATCTAGTCCACAACATACTTATTATATTTATGCTTTTCTTTGCTAACTATGTCCAATAAGTTTACCTCCAACATAGTTTCATCATAATTTAAATTCTTTGACGTTAACCATGCCTGAATATCAATCTTTTTCCAGCCGGTTGTTGGTATTCGTTCAACTTTTCGTAGTGACAATAGCAAGTAGCAACAACAGCACATTTGAACATTCAAGCTGAAAGTCGAATGATATGATCATCAGGATGACGGCCGACAGACGCCTTAAAAAAAACTTTTTTTAAAAAAGAACTTTTTTTTGAGTTTACCTCCTTTAGAATCGATTTTCATATCGATAAAATGTATGAAAAATGGGGGGTAAAATCAAACTTTCTCCGTTACGTTATTGACTTTATGTTTCCATGGTAACACTTGTTTATGTTTCCATGACTATGTAATGTATTTTGATGAATATAAATTATATAATTAATATAAATAAATGTATCAAGTATGCTTTCAGTAACATACAAATTGCGTTCATTTACCCTCCTTTACTAATTTTTATATTTTACTAGCTGATGCCCGATCTGATCTGTTAAATGTTATTAAATATCAATATTGAAACACTTATTATTGAACACCTAAATTGAATAAATATTTATGACTTTATGACTTATGACTTAATGTGGGAGAACAAATCAAAACAACTGGTCACACCAGCATGAGTAACAAACCTTTTTAACTGAAAATTAGAAATTATTATTTTCGATACTTTTATGTTGATTAAGTTTTAAGTCAATTTGTAGTTGAAGGTAATTCTTTTTTAAAAATATATATTGGCTAGCGCTTGGCTGCAATCAGACTTGCTTGCAAGTGGTGATGCAGCCTAAGGTGGATAAATAAATTAAAGTGGATAAATTTATTGGGCATAGCAAAGAAAAGCATAAAATAATGTAATAGAAATGTCGTGGACGAGTTGGCAGCAGAACAAGGGATTACTGTTGGTACTCCAATCACCCCCTTACCATTGTGAGCTCAATCCAATTGAGTTGATTTGGGCTCAAACTTGGATTGCAATTTGGATGTTGCAAAAAACAAAATGGTGGAAGTGAAAGAGCTTTTGGTTGAGGGAGCTAACGTCACCTCAAACAAATGGCTAGAGTGCATAGAACATGTAATTAAAGAATATGTCGTATTACCCATTTGATTGACGGTGTCTGTGGACGATGAGGATGACGACGACAACGATGATCATGATGATTTTATTAAATACTGTAACAAGCATTGCACGCGTGGCTTGGCCTCGAATACTTTCCTGCTTAATCGACTAAACTTCTCGCTCTTAGCGCTTCGACCAACGTGTCTCTGCGAATAACAAAGCGGCGGAGCCCTATATAAGCCCGAGCGTGACGAAGATATTAACTCAATTTGCTAGTTAGCGACCATACTATCAGAAGCCGCTGCAGTCGATTCTCACGTCTAAAGCTAGGGAACCCAGAATTTAGCTAGATTCCGTTACTTATTATAAGCTACGAGATCGATAGCCGTACAATACATACGAGCTACTGTCATTGGCGTTTCTTTTACTTCTACCCTACTACAATACTTAATTATTAACTAGCTGATGCTCGCGGCTTCATCCACGTGCAATAAGTTTTGTTCATTGCCTTAAAAAAGGATCCATACTTCCATACTAATATTTTATCAATGCGAAAGTGTGTCTGTCTATCTGTCTGCTACGCTTTCCCGGCTCATCTTTTCAACCGATTTTGACGAAATTTAGTATAGAGGTAGGTTGTATCCCGAGGAAGGGCATAGGCACTATCCCGGAAAATTAAGAAGTTCCAGTGGGAATCAAAAATCCTTAATCCACGCGGAATCTAGTTTGTAATATTAGTAAGTATGGATAAACTTTATTATTATTGGTTGTTGTTTCTTTCTTTTATCTTTTATCCTTTCTTAGCAAAGTTATTAATTCTAATAAAGGACTAATTCAGTCTTTAGTCAGTAATAAGTACCTACTTATTTGGATTTTGCTTGTGACAAATGATAAACTATGTATTTCAGGTAATAGGTGCATGTGATCAATTTGCTTCATACAGTAATTTTTAACCTTAAAAAACCTGAGTCTTAAAATAAAAAAGGCATAGAAAAATGTTTGTCACAACTGAACGTCACAAACGTCAGAATTCCACGCAAATAAAAATCAGAGTATAGCTATTTGAGAAATGATCGCCGAAGGTCCCGTTAATGATGGAATAGCCCTTATCACGAGCAAGGAAGTCAGCCCTCCATGTATCTTCTCATCGTCTCCAGGGTACATAATCTTCAGCATTATATACGATATAATGTGTTTCCATCGCTGACTTACTTTTGAAACACTAACACTTAGCTCATGACCACTGATATTATTGAATATCATCAGAAGTATTTCGTCGGGAAGGGTATCTATAGCAACAAATTCTTGATCCATCTCTCACACAACTTTATAACGCTTTTTATAATAAATGCAGGTTTTTATTTTACACAGCCTTTTAAGAAAGCTCATCACAAACACCGCCCACCGGATCACAAAGGACTAAGGGTATGTTCCGAAATACACTGCGAGCACTGTAAGGTGTGACGTCAATTTAGTACACTGAGAAGCCGTTCGTTTAAATAGGTCTACCAGAATCTGATGGCAAAAAGTATACACCGTATACTGGTACTTTTAGGTGTATTTTTGCCATCAGATTCTGGTAGACCTATAGTTAGGTATACTGGGTACTGCTTAAAATGGAACGCAGTCAGCACTGAGAGCACCTTACCTCGAAAATGTCAGTGCTCACAGTACAAAAATGGCAACGATTTATGACGTCATATAATTCCTTAGGATACTGCGGCAGTTTACTGTCAGTCCTTCGGAACGAATTTCTCCACAGTAAAGAGCACTGAACAGTGCTCGCAGTGTATTTCGGAACACACCCTTAGTTAAATTGATTTCTGAATGTGTGAAATCAAGGCAAACAAAAATTCAACTGAACAAAAAATAGACAAGCCAAGATGCAGAAAGGGTGTAGGCTGCAGCAAGTTGAAATTATTCACTTTATTGAAAATCGAAAATCGAAATTAGGTCAAAGGTGAATGACCATTGACCAGAGACTAGTAACCCAAAGTAGTAACCAGAGAGAACCATTGAGTATTGACCATACAAGGAGTAAGGACCCTGTGTAAGGATCTTAAGTGCGGAAACTTCCGTACAGTTCCGTGTTCCGTATTTTCAGGCGTTCCGTTTTTATACATTTTGAGCTATTTTTCTAAATATTACAAATTAACAAATTCTTCCATTAGCCTTTTATTATTTATTTTTTACTAGATGATGCCCGCGACTTCGTCCGCGTGAATTAAGGTTTTTTGATTCCCGCGGGAACTCCTTAATTTTCCGGGATAAAATTACAATTTTTGTCAATTTTTAGCCGATCGCTCTGATAGTCGAACCACAGTCGATCTCAAAGGTGTGCCTATAAAAACTATGAAAAATGCCACAATAAATGCATATCCATACTAATATTATAAATGCGAAATTGTGTCTGTCTGTCTGTCTGTCTGCTACGCTTTCCCGGCCTATCTTTTCAACCGATTTTGGTAAAATTTGGTACAGGGGTAGGTTGTATCCCGATTCCCGGGGAAGGACATAGGCTATTTTACCCGGAAAATTAAAAAGTTCCCGCGGGAATCATCTAGGAAAATTTCGTAGCTGACGCCTTATCCAGGATTTGTGCCAGTAATCAGTATTGACGCCTCATCACGACTCGCGTGGCTTAATAAACTCCACGAAAATGTATGCCATCCAGGAGTCACGAGGATGCACTCCTGGTTGAAAACGAAAAAAATACTATCGAAGAAGTGAGGACTATGACGAGTAATTGTCGAATATGCGCTGAAATAAAACCGAAATTTTACAAAAATGACGAGCCGCTTCCAGAACTTATTAAAGCCATAGGCTATAGCGCCATTTGAACGCTTATGTATTGATTTTAAAGGCCCTGTTCCGACTAATACGAATAACAGATATATATTAACAATTACCGATGAATTTTCGAGATTCCCTTTTGCTTTTCCTTGCTCTGACATGAGTGCAAAGACAGTCATCAAGCATTTGAACAGTCTTTTTATGATATTTGGGATGCCTAGCTCTGTGTGCCTAGCTATATTCATTCCGATTGAGGAACTTCTTTCTTATCCAATGAAGTTTTAAAGAATATCTCCATTCACGTGGTATCGCTACTAGCAGAACTACAGCATACAACCCGCAAGGAAATGGACAAGTCGAAAAGCTTAATTCTACTCTATGGAAAGCTATTCAGCTAGGATTACGCTCACATAATCTACCAATAGAAAGTTGGGAGAAGGTCCTTGACAATGCATTACATTCCATCAGATCTTTGTTAAGCACTTCGATCAACTGCACACCGCATGAACGACTGTTTAAGTAGGTACTCACGCAAATCTCCAAACGGCGGAACTATTCCGACATGGCTAACAAGCGCTGGACAAGTCCTCGTCAAACGTTGTGTTCGAACAATCAAGTACTTGCCTTTAGTAGAAGAAGCTGACGTGATCGAAGTTAACCCCGATTAGCTATTCAATTGTGCGACTGAGTGACGGAAGAGAGACAACTGTGTCCAACCGACATTTAGCTCCAATAGGTGAAGGGGGAGAAAGAATACTAGACGAACCGAGTCCAGCTATTAATACTCCAGAAATTCACAATAGTCCACAGGCTGAACTTGAACCATCTGAACCTTCTACGAACCATGATATACCTAGAACACCAGTGCATGAACCTGAACCACCGTTGGCTACTGAAATTACTACTCCATTGTGTGAACTAGATAGTCCAACAGTGTGGGGAACACCCGAAGCTCCTTCGCCTTCAGAATCACCTGGGCTCCAGCAAGGAACTCCTTTGAGGAGATCTTGTCGAATAAAACGACCACCTCAATACTTGCGGGACTTCACCTTTTAGTGGCGGAAAATGATACCCACCAAAACCATTTCATGGATAGGCTGCCAAAACTCGCATACAAGTCCAAATCATAATGCTTTCACTGTTAAAAAGTTATGAGATCTCTAGTAGAGCCAAGCCCCTAGTTGAGCTCCGATTTGTGCTGCGCATCATCATAGCCCATGGGGCCAGGTTTAGGTACTTTTGGCTGTACCACATTTACTACATAGAAGTCCTGACTCTATAAACTCTACATCTTGATAAAAAGATGTGGCTTGGCCGTTTCGTGATTCTCGCACAAACTATACCTATTCCACGAACATTAAATGATTGATTGGATCACGAAACAGCCAAGCTACATCTTTTTATCAAGATGTAGAGTTTATAGAGTCAGGACTTCTATGTAGTAAATGTGGTACAGCCAAAAGTACCTAAACCTGGCCCCATGGGCTATGATGATGCGCAGCACAAATCGGAGCTCAACTAGGGGCTTGGCTCTACTAGAGATCTCATAACTTTTTAACAGTGAAAGCATTATGATTTGGACTTGTATGCGAGTTTTGGCAGCCTATCCATGAAATGGTTTTGGTGGGATTTCATTTCTTTTTGGCAGGCGCACTAGATTTTTTAATTTTTTGGACTCTATTTCTCGCACTACAGTTATTCCTTTTTTCATTGCCCACTCTCTATCGTTGCCTCTTTTCTTTGTGGGTTTGCTGTATATGTATGTAATGAGCGGCAAATCCATACATACTTAAGTTAGTTCTTATTTTCGAGTCTGGTGCTCAGTATTAAAGATATTTGGTTGTATGGGCCAGCCGGTTTATATCTGCTTATTGTTGATTAGCGACCCGCCCCGCTTCGCAAGGCTAGCACTAATCATGATAATAGTCCATTATTTTTTACCCACTAAAGCCAGTGGGCACTGAGCAGCACATAAGATTTTACATTAGCACTGCGATATGATTAATTTTTATAATTAAGAGTGCCTTGAAGAATGAATTACGTGAAGTGCCGGAAGAATTTTTAAAATCGGTTGAGTATTTTTTGATTTTATCCACAGCAAACTTGACAGTTAAATCTTTCCTCTTTATAATATTAGTTTAGATCCATATAATATTATAAATGCGAAAGTGTGTATGTCTGTCTGCTGCGCTTTCACGGCCCATCTTTTCAACCGATTTTGATGAAATTTACAGGGATAGTTTGTATCCCGGGGAATCACATAGGCTACTTTTTATCCCGGAAAATTAAACAGTTCCCGCTGGAATCAAAAACCTTAATCCACGCAGACGAAGTCGCGGGCATCATCTACTTTTCTATAAATTGTCACGCGTTAATTTAATTCAAACCAATGAACAGAGTGTTTAGTTCGGAGAACAGAGTTAGACGAAAATATCGTTGATTACTTATTGAACAATTCCTAAAGGGATGCCGATGGGAATCGTCATACATGGACTCTTCGCCAATGATTACTATACACCTACCACTAATAGGTTTATTGGTCGATGACTATTACTAAGTATAGACCTCTGAAAAATATTTTATGTTGTAAGTATAGGTATTTTATAATTTTTCAGTAATAAAATAGACCAGGGTAGAAGCCTTTAAAAATAATAAAAAGTGAAAAAAAATAATAGTAGGATGAAACCCATTAGAAAAGGAGGGGAATATTATAAAAATGAAAGGAAAAATAATTTACGGGCGATCTGAGGTCGGGAAGGGGATGGGGGGGGGGGGTTTAAGGGTAAAAAACGGTTTTTCTCGATTTCCGGCAAAACTAAAAGTCCTAAATATAAATATTAATTTTATTAACTTATTTGTTTGTTAATTATAGTAGTATATTTTGATTTGCAATTTTTTTTTATCAATTTAACATGTAATCTAACGTTTTTCGAGTAATTAAAGTGTAAATTTTAATAAATAGCTCAAAATGATTTATAATAATTAAAAAAAAAAAATCGAATTCGAGTTTTCGATTTTCGATTTTTGCATTTTCTGAGAAGATTTACTATAGTAACATATATATTTTTTTTCACCATCGGAAAGTAGAGATTTCAACGAACAGAAAACATACCAACTTTTTGAAAAAAGCTGATATTTTGACGGGTGAATTTTCGATTGAAAATTAGGGTGCTTTTTCGATATTAATTCAAAATAAGGTGAAAAAATAAATATTTTTACTCAAATAAATTACAGCGTATTTGGGACATAAAAAGGTAAGTTTTCACCAAATTTCGTTAAAAAAAAAAAATATTTGTAAAAGATAAAAAATAAAAAATCAAAAACTTGGTTTTTTGAATTTATCACATAAATTTTGAGGTTATGTGAAAAAAGTGTAAATACAAAAGTTTTAGATCTTTTTATTACCTACAACTTTGCCATTTGACTTTTTTCGATAGGACTTTTAGTTTTGCCGGAAATCGAGAAAAACCGTTTTTTACCCTTAAAACACCCCCCCATCCCCTTCCCGACCTCAGATCGCCCGTAAATTATTTTTCCTTTCATTTTTATAATATTCCCCTCCTTTTCTAATGGGTTTCATCCTACTATTTTTTTTTTTGGTTTTAAAAATTATCGACCCTGGTCTAAAATGAAAATAATGAGAATAAAAATGACAAGATTACGTGATTATTATGTGCGACCTGTTTGGCCGATTGGTTACAGACCATGACTGTTGAGGGAGAGGTCGCGGGTTCGAATTCTTCTAGGGGCATAATGTTTGTATTCAGAACATTTGTACCTGAGTCATGAATTTTATATATATATATATATTATTTATGTACGGTATTATGTATGTATACGGCATTTTGCACATATTTCTTTTAGTACCGACTGTGCAGCTATTATGCACCCCCTATAGGAGGTGTTGGAAGGGAAAAGTTTCTGGTTTCTTAATTTTGCCATTATTTATATGCAATTCCTAGCCTAGGTACATACCAAATTTCAGCTTTCTAGGGCTTTGGGAAGTACCCTAGAGGTTTTGATTTTCATCAGCGATTTATTAAAAGGCAAAATTACAAAACCGACGTATTTCAGTTATCGATAAATCTGGAACTATAAATGCTAGACAATTGATACTTGGTGTGTTTAATAAATCTGCCAACAGCATCTTATCCTGAAAATTTCAGCTTTCCAGCATCATCCGGACTGAAGCTATGACGGTTAGCAAATACGTGGAAACGCTGTCAAATATGCACCCCCAATAAGAGGGGTTGGAAAAAGAAAGTTTCAGATTTCTTAATTATTCCATTGTTTATGTGCAATTCCTAGTCTACATACCAAATTTCAGCTTTCTAGGACTTTAGGAAGTACCCTAGAGGTTTCGTGTTTCATGTGATTTAGTAAAAGTAAAAAACCCCCAAAAGTACGTATTTCAGGTATCAATAAATCTGAAACCATAAATGCTAGATAATTGAAACTTAGTATGTTTAATAAATGTGCCAACGACATGTTATCCTGAAAATTAAAGCTTTCTACCATCATCCGTACCGAAGTTATGACTGTTCTAAAATACGAGGAAATGCTGTCAGATTTGCACCCCCTATAGGAGGGGTTGGAGGGGAAAAGTTTCAGATTTCTTAATTTTCCTGTTGTTTATATGCAAATTCTAGCCTACATACCAAATTTCAGCCTTCTAGCACTTCAGGAAGTACCTTTTTCATGTTGATGACGGTCAGTGAGTCAGTCACGAAATCGACGTATTTCAGGTATCAATAAATCTGAAACTATATATGCTAGAAAATTGATACTTGGTATATTTGGTAAGTTTGCCAACAACACCTTATCCTGAAAATTTCAGCTTTCTAGCATCATCTGGACCTAAGCTATGACGGTTCGAAAATCCGACGAAACGCTTCGAGAAAAGGTAGGTAGTGCCCCGTTTTTCCTTTGGCTCGCTTTGGCGGGGTCACTACCGTGACCCCAGATGAAACTCCTTTGTCATTGCTGCCTGCCATAGAATAATGAAGACTATAGAAGTAAGATTGTGTTTTTAGTTTGTCACTAGGTAGGATTTTCCTAGTGATGGGTGGCAGTCGTTTATATTATTGTCTAACATACGTAATCTGTGAAATATAAATGATGATTTTTGTATAAAACAATCTTAAAATAGAGAATGCTTTAGTATCCATAAAGAGCCTAAAACAGTATCCATACAGTTACTTTTTATTTTTGGCTGCCTGTTAGCCGATCACGTTCAAACCAGTAAATACTTACTATCAAGTTGCAATATGGATTGATTGCAACTTGACATACTTTTCTGCCCTGGGATACCTAACTTAGAGAATATTTTTATCCCAAAAATTATAGGGTTCCTTCGAAAATCGAAATTAGGTCAAAGGTGAATGACCATTGACCAGAGACTAGTAACCCAAAGTAGTAACCAGAGAGAACCATTGAGTATTGACCATACAAGGAGTAAGGACCCTGTGTAAGGATCTTAAGTGCGGAAACTTCCGTACAGTTCCGTGTTCCGTATTTTCAGGCGTTCCGTTTTTATACATTTTGAGCTATTTTTCTAAATATTACAAATTAACAAATTCTTCCATTAGCCTTTTATTATTTATTTTTTACTAGATGATGCCCGCGACTTCGTCCGCGTGAATTAAGGTTTTTTGATTCCCGCGGGAACTCCTTAATTTTCCGGGATAAAATTACAATTTTTGTCAATTTTTAGCCGATCGCTCTGATAGTCGAACCACAGTCGATCTCAAAGGTGTGCCTATAAAAACTATGAAAAATGCCACAATAAATGCATATCCATACTAATATTATAAATGCGAAATTGTGTCTGTCTGTCTGTCTGTCTGCTACGCTTTCCCGGCCTATCTTTTCAACCGATTTTGGTAAAATTTGGTACAGGGGTAGGTTGTATCCCGATTCCCGGGGAAGGACATAGGCTATTTTACCCGGAAAATTAAAAAGTTCCCGCGGGAATCATCTAGGAAAATTTCGTAGCTGACGCCTTATCCAGGATTTGTGCCAGTAATCAGTATTGACGCCTCATCACGACTCGCGTGGCTTAATAAACTCCACGAAAATGTATGCCATCCAGGAGTCACGAGGATGCACTCCTGGTTGAAAACGAAAAAAATACTATCGAAGAAGTGAGGACTATGACGAGTAATTGTCGAATATGCGCTGAAATAAAACCGAAATTTTACAAAAATGACGAGCCGCTTCCAGAACTTATTAAAGCCATAGGCTATAGCGCCATTTGAACGCTTATGTATTGATTTTAAAGGCCCTGTTCCGACTAATACGAATAACAGATATATATTAACAATTACCGATGAATTTTCGAGATTCCCTTTTGCTTTTCCTTGCTCTGACATGAGTGCAAAGACAGTCATCAAGCATTTGAACAGTCTTTTTATGATATTTGGGATGCCTAGCTCTGTGTGCCTAGCTATATTCATTCCGATTGAGGAACTTCTTTCTTATCCAATGAAGTTTTAAAGAATATCTCCATTCACGTGGTATCGCTACTAGCAGAACTACAGCATACAACCCGCAAGGAAATGGACAAGTCGAAAAGCTTAATTCTACTCTATGGAAAGCTATTCAGCTAGGATTACGCTCACATAATCTACCAATAGAAAGTTGGGAGAAGGTCCTTGACAATGCATTACATTCCATCAGATCTTTGTTAAGCACTTCGATCAACTGCACACCGCATGAACGACTGTTTAAGTAGGTACTCACGCAAATCTCCAAACGGCGGAACTATTCCGACATGGCTAACAAGCGCTGGACAAGTCCTCGTCAAACGTTGTGTTCGAACAATCAAGTACTTGCCTTTAGTAGAAGAAGCTGACGTGATCGAAGTTAACCCCGATTAGCTATTCAATTGTGCGACTGAGTGACGGAAGAGAGACAACTGTGTCCAACCGACATTTAGCTCCAATAGGTGAAGGGGGAGAAAGAATACTAGACGAACCGAGTCCAGCTATTAATACTCCAGAAATTCACAATAGTCCACAGGCTGAACTTGAACCATCTGAACCTTCTACGAACCATGATATACCTAGAACACCAGTGCATGAACCTGAACCACCGTTGGCTACTGAAATTACTACTCCATTGTGTGAACTAGATAGTCCAACAGTGTGGGGAACACCCGAAGCTCCTTCGCCTTCAGAATCACCTGGGCTCCAGCAAGGAACTCCTTTGAGGAGATCTTGTCGAATAAAACGACCACCTCAATACTTGCGGGACTTCACCTTTTAGTGGCGGAAAATGATACCCACCAAAACCATTTCATGGATAGGCTGCCAAAACTCGCATACAAGTCCAAATCATAATGCTTTCACTGTTAAAAAGTTATGAGATCTCTAGTAGAGCCAAGCCCCTAGTTGAGCTCCGATTTGTGCTGCGCATCATCATAGCCCATGGGGCCAGGTTTAGGTACTTTTGGCTGTACCACATTTACTACATAGAAGTCCTGACTCTATAAACTCTACATCTTGATAAAAAGATGTGGCTTGGCCGTTTCGTGATTCTCGCACAAACTATACCTATTCCACGAACATTAAATGATTGATTGGATCACGAAACAGCCAAGCTACATCTTTTTATCAAGATGTAGAGTTTATAGAGTCAGGACTTCTATGTAGTAAATGTGGTACAGCCAAAAGTACCTAAACCTGGCCCCATGGGCTATGATGATGCGCAGCACAAATCGGAGCTCAACTAGGGGCTTGGCTCTACTAGAGATCTCATAACTTTTTAACAGTGAAAGCATTATGATTTGGACTTGTATGCGAGTTTTGGCAGCCTATCCATGAAATGGTTTTGGTGGGATTTCATTTCTTTTTGGCAGGCGCACTAGATTTTTTAATTTTTTGGACTCTATTTCTCGCACTACAGTTATTCCTTTTTTCATTGCCCACTCTCTATCGTTGCCTCTTTTCTTTGTGGGTTTGCTGTATATGTATGTAATGAGCGGCAAATCCATACATACTTAAGTTAGTTCTTATTTTCGAGTCTGGTGCTCAGTATTAAAGATATTTGGTTGTATGGGCCAGCCGGTTTATATCTGCTTATTGTTGATTAGCGACCCGCCCCGCTTCGCAAGGCTAGCACTAATCATGATAATAGTCCATTATTTTTTACCCACTAAAGCCAGTGGGCACTGAGCAGCACATAAGATTTTACATTAGCACTGCGATATGATTAATTTTTATAATTAAGAGTGCCTTGAAGAATGAATTACGTGAAGTGCCGGAAGAATTTTTAAAATCGGTTGAGTATTTTTTGATTTTATCCACAGCAAACTTGACAGTTAAATCTTTCCTCTTTATAATATTAGTTTAGATCCATATAATATTATAAATGCGAAAGTGTGTATGTCTGTCTGCTGCGCTTTCACGGCCCATCTTTTCAACCGATTTTGATGAAATTTACAGGGATAGTTTGTATCCCGGGGAATCACATAGGCTACTTTTTATCCCGGAAAATTAAACAGTTCCCGCTGGAATCAAAAACCTTAATCCACGCAGACGAAGTCGCGGGCATCATCTACTTTTCTATAAATTGTCACGCGTTAATTTAATTCAAACCAATGAACAGAGTGTTTAGTTCGGAGAACAGAGTTAGACGAAAATATCGTTGATTACTTATTGAACAATTCCTAAAGGGATGCCGATGGGAATCGTCATACATGGACTCTTCGCCAATGATTACTATACACCTACCACTAATAGGTTTATTGGTCGATGACTATTACTAAGTATAGACCTCTGAAAAATATTTTATGTTGTAAGTATAGGTATTTTATAATTTTTCAGTAATAAAATAGACCAGGGTAGAAGCCTTTAAAAATAATAAAAAGTGAAAAAAAATAATAGTAGGATGAAACCCATTAGAAAAGGAGGGGAATATTATAAAAATGAAAGGAAAAATAATTTACGGGCGATCTGAGGTCGGGAAGGGGATGGGGGGGGGGGTTTTAAGGGTAAAAAACGGTTTTTCTCGATTTCCGGCAAAACTAAAAGTCCTAAATATAAATATTAATTTTATTAACTTATTTGTTTGTTAATTATAGTAGTATATTTTGATTTGCAATTTTTTTTTATCAATTTAACATGTAATCTAACGTTTTTCGAGTAATTAAAGTGTAAATTTTAATAAATAGCTCAAAATGATTTATAATAATTAAAAAAAAAAAATCGAATTCGAGTTTTCGATTTTCGATTTTTGCATTTTCTGAGAAGATTTACTATAGTAACATATATATTTTTTTTCACCATCGGAAAGTAGAGATTTCAACGAACAGAAAACATACCAACTTTTTGAAAAAAGCTGATATTTTGACGGGTGAATTTTCGATTGAAAATTAGGGTGCTTTTTCGATATTAATTCAAAATAAGGTGAAAAAATAAATATTTTTACTCAAATAAATTACAGCGTATTTGGGACATAAAAAGGTAAGTTTTCACCAAATTTCGTTAAAAAAAAAAAATATTTGTAAAAGATAAAAAATAAAAAATCAAAAACTTGGTTTTTTGAATTTATCACATAAATTTTGAGGTTATGTGAAAAAAGTGTAAATACAAAAGTTTTAGATCTTTTTATTACCTACAACTTTGCCATTTGACTTTTTTCGATAGGACTTTTAGTTTTGCCGGAAATCGAGAAAAACCGTTTTTTACCCTTAAAACACCCCCCCATCCCCTTCCCGACCTCAGATCGCCCGTAAATTATTTTTCCTTTCATTTTTATAATATTCCCCTCCTTTTCTAATGGGTTTCATCCTACTATTTTTTTTTTTGGTTTTAAAAATTATCGACCCTGGTCTAAAATGAAAATAATGAGAATAAAAATGACAAGATTACGTGATTATTATGTGCGACCTGTTTGGCCGATTGGTTACAGACCATGACTGTTGAGGGAGAGGTCGCGGGTTCGAATTCTTCTAGGGGCATAATGTTTGTATTCAGAACATTTGTACCTGAGTCATGAATTTTATATATATATATATATTATTTATGTACGGTATTATGTATGTATACGGCATTTTGCACATATTTCTTTTAGTACCGACTGTGCAGCTATTATGCACCCCCTATAGGAGGTGTTGGAAGGGAAAAGTTTCTGGTTTCTTAATTTTGCCATTATTTATATGCAATTCCTAGCCTAGGTACATACCAAATTTCAGCTTTCTAGGGCTTTGGGAAGTACCCTAGAGGTTTTGATTTTCATCAGCGATTTATTAAAAGGCAAAATTACAAAACCGACGTATTTCAGTTATCGATAAATCTGGAACTATAAATGCTAGACAATTGATACTTGGTGTGTTTAATAAATCTGCCAACAGCATCTTATCCTGAAAATTTCAGCTTTCCAGCATCATCCGGACTGAAGCTATGACGGTTAGCAAATACGTGGAAACGCTGTCAAATATGCACCCCCAATAAGAGGGGTTGGAAAAAGAAAGTTTCAGATTTCTTAATTATTCCATTGTTTATGTGCAATTCCTAGTCTACATACCAAATTTCAGCTTTCTAGGACTTTAGGAAGTACCCTAGAGGTTTCGTGTTTCATGTGATTTAGTAAAAGTAAAAAACCCCCAAAAGTACGTATTTCAGGTATCAATAAATCTGAAACCATAAATGCTAGATAATTGAAACTTAGTATGTTTAATAAATGTGCCAACGACATGTTATCCTGAAAATTAAAGCTTTCTACCATCATCCGTACCGAAGTTATGACTGTTCTAAAATACGAGGAAATGCTGTCAGATTTGCACCCCCTATAGGAGGGGTTGGAGGGGAAAAGTTTCAGATTTCTTAATTTTCCTGTTGTTTATATGCAAATTCTAGCCTACATACCAAATTTCAGCCTTCTAGCACTTCAGGAAGTACCTTTTTCATGTTGATGACGGTCAGTGAGTCAGTCACGAAATCGACGTATTTCAGGTATCAATAAATCTGAAACTATATATGCTAGAAAATTGATACTTGGTATATTTGGTAAGTTTGCCAACAACACCTTATCCTGAAAATTTCAGCTTTCTAGCATCATCTGGACCTAAGCTATGACGGTTCGAAAATCCGACGAAACGCTTCGAGAAAAGGTAGGTAGTGCCCCGTTTTTCCTTTGGCTCGCTTTGGCGGGGTCACTACCGTGACCCCAGATGAAACTCCTTTGTCATTGCTGCCTGCCATAGAATAATGAAGACTATAGAAGTAAGATTGTGTTTTTAGTTTGTCACTAGGTAGGATTTTCCTAGTGATGGGTGGCAGTCGTTTATATTATTGTCTAACATACGTAATCTGTGAAATATAAATGATGATTTTTGTATAAAACAATCTTAAAATAGAGAATGCTTTAGTATCCATAAAGAGCCTAAAACAGTATCCATACAGTTACTTTTTATTTTTGGCTGCCTGTTAGCCGATCACGTTCAAACCAGTAAATACTTACTATCAAGTTGCAATATGGATTGATTGCAACTTGACATACTTTTCTGCCCTGGGATACCTAACTTAGAGAATATTTTTATCCCAAAAATTATAGGGTTCCTTCGGGATAGGTGATGACAGATTTTAACAATAATTATAAAAATATACAAGCCATAGGTACTATAGCTTGGCAAAAAAGTCGTGAAATAAATAGGGGCGCCACTGTCGCAAAATTTTCTTGAATCTAGCAACCCGAACTAGCCCGCATAGTACGACAGATTAGTTTTAATAATTAACTACTTTACTGAAATCAAAGTAGTACATTTATTGATTACAAATTTCTTGTTATTTATTTATTTAATACTAAAAATAATAATAAATAACCTTATTTAAACCCAAATAGCAATAGACGGCAGTCGTAATTCCTTCCTCCAAGCTGCCTGCTAACTTTAAGAACATTAGGCGTCAATAATGTTAATAACGTCATTCTATATTATTGAAATGTTGTACATATAATAGTAGTGTATTATTTCAGCTACAATCCTGAAAAAGCTTATGTACCGTGAAGCCGGCTTTATGGACTGACATAACAATGGATATCCTATATGGCATTTTTGGATGTGTTAGGCCGGCCTCACACAGCCGGAATGCCTCTGAATTCAGAATCTTAATTCAGAATCTGAATTCCGGTACTGTGTGAGGCAATATACCGGAATTCAGATTATGAATTTGTCGATTGATCATTAATAACGTTATTCTCGGCTCAGGCGGACGTCTTTGAATATGGAAGAGGAATTATTAATACTCATCGCGCTTCTTTTTCATTTTTATAATAAAAAGAAATACAAACGAATACACTGGATTCATCCAATTAATGTAAACAGATTAAGGGAGAGCCAGTACCATATTATTACGGCGAACTGCCTCGTTGGTCTAGTGGTTAGCATGTTCGACTGCGGCCGACGAGGTCCCGGGTTCGAGTCCCGGGTCGGGTCACAACAAGTCTGGGTTTTTCTGACAAGAAATTCTCAGTGCTAGCCCGGAGTTAGGAAGTTGGCGGTGTTGCACCCCCGTGCCTCGGAGAGCACGTTAAGCCGTCGGTCCTGCGCCTGATCTCTCTCCGGTCGTGTCGGATTTTCCGTCCCATCGGTCTATGAGAGTAAAGGAACAGAGAGTGCACCTGTGTTTGCGCACACACTTGTGCACTATAATATCTCCCGCGCAGATGGCTAATCTCTCTGGAGATTGGCCGCCGTGGCCGAAATTCGGTCGGGAGGACATTATTATTATTATTACGGCGAGCATCAAATAAATATTATAAATGCGAAAGTTTGGATGGATGTATGGATGTATGGATGTGTGGATGTATGGATTTATGGATGTTTGTTACTCAATCACGCTCCAACGGCTGAACGGATCTGGATGAAATTTGGCACAGAGATAGATTGTAGTCTGGAATAGCACATAGGCTACTTTTTATCCCGGAAAGTTAAAGAGTTCCCGCGGGAACCGAAAAACCTCAATCCACGCGGACGAAGTCGCGGGCATCAGCTAGTTATTATATAATATATGCGAGATTTAGCATGGTTGGTGTTTGCATACATCCAACCATGCTAAATCTTTTTTTTTCTTGTTATGTTAGTCCTCTATTGATGTATCCCAAATACATGGATGTCTTTGGACACACATAATTAAATTTTCCGTGTCACACATCACGACGCGACGGGTTGCAAGGCGCAACACGTCTATACAGTACCAGGTTGCAGTGACGACTGAAGTAATTCAATCTGAATTCAGAGTGTGTGTGTCCGCTCTATAGAAATGTATGGAAAGATGTGCGTTCTGAATTCAGAATCTGAAACTTTCAGATCCGGAATTAAGAACGCTCGTCGACACATTCTGTCAGATCGATCTGAAAAATTAAGAATCTGAAAAAACCAGAATGTGTGTGGGGAACAGTGACATTGTATGCATTTTTGTGCTTTCTGAATTCAGATTCTGAATTAAGATTCTGAATTCAGATAGGCATTCCGGCTGTGTGAGGCCGGCCTTAATGCGACCATTTTTAGCCGATCGCTCTGCAGCCCCCCTATTACGTAAGAATTGTTCATCAAACGTTTAAGATTTTTGTCAAAGTAAAATAAACCATAACACCATTGAATTAGAGCTCAATTTCGTCTGCCCATTCTTATACGTTTAGGTATGAACGATACTCGAACGTATAAGAATGGATACACGAAATTGAGCTCTAATTTAATGCCGTTATGGTTTATAAACTTTGACGACGAACTTTAACGTTTTGATCGGACATTCTTACATGATTGGTACCCTGGTTGTCAACAGTCAATGTCAAAAGTTCAAAATTTGTCATTTTAAAACGCTTGATATTTTTGCTTTTTGTGTTGTGGACTGTGGTTAATTTTAAGTAAAATTATAACAGGTAAAATACACTCGAATTACGGAGAAATTGGTATCTAAAAATAACAGTGGAATATGCGAATGTTAACGTTCAGTATTCTCAAAAATTGCAAGTTCAAGCCTTCACTGTGTAAAATTTGCAAGAATTTCAGTCAGATTTCAGATGCCTCCCAAAGGTCACATGTAGAACCCATACACAAAAAGTTATCAGGTAAAGTTTCTATCTATTCTTGATTCCTATTTGAAAAACTTGTATAATATTATGGCTATTCGGGTCCGCTATTGCAATGGCTGTCATCATACAAAGATCGGTCTTTTTATGTTGTTGTAAACGGATTTAGCTCTACACTGCACTCTATAACATCAGGAATACCCCAAGGATCTCATCTTGGTCCAATATTATTTAATAGGTATCTTTGTTAATGATATTGTCTACGGTTTAAAACACTCTACCCCCTACTTGTATGCCGATGATTTAAAATTTTCAAAAAATATCTGTTCTTCAAACGACTCAATCCTATTACAAGAGAATTAAGAAGAGAACAAACCATAAATAAAAAATAAAAATAAAAATATTCTTTATAATCTAGTTACGAAAAGGGCCCTAAATTCCTAATACAATGACATATAATAAGCAACCTCTTTGATTTTTCAAATTTGTAAGTAAGTAATCAATAATTATTTTATGAGTTGAGATTCGATGACCTCCCCGAGGTACCTGGTTTCCCTGGTCTGGGGTGATGGACGGCTTCGGCCGTGGCTAGTTACCACCCTACCGGCAAAGACATGCCGCCAAGCGAATTAGCGTTCCGGTACAATGCCGTGTAGAATCTGAATAGGGGTATGGGTTTAATATAACTGCCATGCCCCTAACAGGTTAGCCTGCTACCATCTTAGACTGCATCATCACTTACCATCAGGTGAGATCGCAGTCAAGGGCTAACTAGTAGTGGATAAAAAAAACAACAATGTTAGGGCACGCATTCTTATGACCTTAGGATTACAGTTTTTAATATTCACTAGAAAATATTATGATAAATATTTTTCAAATAAAATATTTTTGATGTTAGGTACTTAAGTAAATAAAAATCATTTCCTAATATTTTCAGCTGACACAAGTTATATAGAAATACTACCATCATGGAAACCAGACGAGGCTCCTGAGCTCCGTGCCGATGTATTCCGGCACATGCGTGTCCTGCCTAACTTTGTGAGTGAAGAAGAGGAATCTTCCTTGCTGGCTGAGGTGGAACCTCAGTTGAAGAGGATGCGATATGAATATGACCACTGGGACAATGTAAGAGACCTCGCCTACTAGTATTGTCCTCACCCACACACCCACACCACAATTAGAATGAAAAAAAATTGAATATATATATTTATTATATATTATTATATTATATATATATTTAATGTTATTGTTAAATTTTGAAGAGCTAGGCCTTCTGACACAGGTATTTTTATGCTTAATAGGAGGCATCAGCCACAATGATTTGTTAATCATGCTTTTTGAAATTAATCATTTTTTCATTGTCCATGTTTTTTTTTTATTATTATTATTTTTTATTTATTTCACTACAAGTTAGCCCTTGACTGCGATCTCACCTGATGGTAAGTCTAGAGTCTAGAGTCTAGCTCGACCATTGGACACAAATTGGCCAATTTATAAGGGATCAGGCGACTCTCTCACACACTCACTAAGACTAAGCAAACAATGAAGACCTCACTGGTGCAGTGTTGTGCGCTGTCTTAACTTGAGAGACCCCGGGTTTGATTCCTGGCAGGGTCAATTTGGAAGTTTAATAGTAATAATAAAGAAATTTCTGAATTTTCTCTGGTCTAGACATAGGCTACTTTTATCATGGAAAATTAAAAAGATCTTCCGGAATCAAAAAACCTTAATCCAGGATGAAGGCGCGGGCGTCATGTAGATTTTTTTTGCTCAAGTAAAAAATCTTTTTTTTATTTTTTTATCCACTACAAGTTAGCCCTTGACTGTGATCTCACCTGATGGTAAGTGATGATGCAGTCTTAGATGGTAGCGGGCTAACCTGTTAGGGACACGGCAGTTATATTAAACGCATACCCCTATTCGGTTTCTACAAGGCATCGTACTGGAACGCCAAATCGCTTGGCGGCACGTCTTTGCCGGTAGGGTGGTAACTAACCACGGCCGAAGCCTCCCACCAGGCCAGACCAGGGAAATTCAGAAATTATAAATTTCCAAACCCTGCCGGGGATCGAACCCGGGACCTCCGCACGTTAAGGCAACAGCGCTCAACACTGCGCCACGGAGGTCGTCAAAACCTCCGTTTTGGTCTATTATTCTCTATTCTCAGGCGATCGAAGGCTACCGTGAAACGGAACGCGGCAAATGGAACGACCGGAACGAGGCAGTGATATCCCGCGTGAGAGAAGTCGCGTTTGCGCCCCGCGCGGGGTTGCTGCCCCACGTGCACGTGCTAGACCTGGCCGCGGCCGGACATATCAAGCCACATGTGGATGCTGTTAGGGTAAGATGATGTACTTACACTATCTTCATAAAATACTAGCTGATGCCCGCGACTTCGTCCACGTAGACCGAGGTTTTGCCTGGGGTCCAAACAAACACAACAAAAAAAGAATTAGCGAAATTGGACCAGCCGTTCACGCGTGATGCCGTGACCATGGGAAATAGGGATTCATTTTTATATATAATACTAGCGATCCGCCCCGGCTTCGCACGGGTAGCACTAATAATCCTAATCTATATAATATTAAACTATCCTATCTCTCAAGTTAGATCGAACTGCACATTTTTTTTTTTTTTTTTTTTTTTTTTTTTTTTTTTTTTTTTTTTTTTTTTTTTTTTTTTTTCCATTTCAACTATCTGCCATCGGCTTTCTAGCCATAATCAGATCTTAGGAATTGGTTTGCTAGTTATATATTGAGGGGTATTCCATTGAATATCCTCCCCTAGGTTATATTGTCATCGAGGAAGTTTATCTCTCATCCAAATCCAGTACATGCCATCTCTTAAGGCGTTTTGTGTTGGCGTTTACCAGCAGTTTATGTGCCAATACGTTAGGGTGTTTTTCTAGTCTTTGCTTATACTTTTTGGAGTACTTGTTAACTTCCTCTTTGATTGTTGGCATTTCCAAGTATGCATGGATTTCATCATTCCGTGTAAACCATGGTGCACCAGAGATTGCTCTTAGTACGATGTTCTGAAACCGCTGTAGTATCTCAAGGTTCGAGTTACTTGTTGATCCCCAGAGTTCTATACCATATGACCAGATGGGTTTAATTATGCATTTGTAGACGAGAAGTTTGTTATCCAGCGATAGAGGTGATTGTTTGCCAATTAGCCAGTACCAGCTTTTATATCGGAGATTTAACTCTTTTCGCTTTGATTTTATGTGGTTTGCCCACGTTAGTCTCCTGTCTAGATGGAGGCCCAGGTATTTAACAGAAGTTTCGGTTGGTAATTCTTGTCCCCCCATTGTAACTGGTGGACAATCGCCTTTTCGCAAAGTGAATGTAATATGTTTTGATTTGGTGACACTGGGTTTAATCCGCCATTTTGTGAGCCATTGGTCAATTTTATCTAGCTGTATTTGTAATTTTTGGGATGCTTTGCCAGGATCTCTGTCGCTTGCAAGACATGCTGTGTCATCAGCGTAGGTTGCTGTTTCAACGTTTGGTGTAGATGGCAAATCCGCTGTATAGATTGAGTACAGAACTGGTCCAAGCACAGAGCCCTGCGGTACCGATGCTTTAATTTCATAAATGTTGGATAGTTCATCTCCAAATTTAATTTGGTATTTTCTTTGGGTGAGATACGATTTCAATACCATGTAGAAAGAATTTGGGAGTAGAGTTTTCAGTTTATATAATAGCCCCTCATGCCATACTCTATCAAAAGCTTGCTGTATGTCCAAAAATACTGCAGAACAGTATTCTTTCCTTTCAAGAGCTTCTCTGATCTTGTATGTTACTCTGTGTCCTTGTTCTATGGTAGAATGATGTTCACGGAACCCGAATTGGTGGTCCGGTATTATATGTTCTTCTTCCAGTATTGGTTTCATTCTATTTATAAGGACCCTTTCGAATACTTTTGATATTATTGGGAGCAAGCTAATCGGTCTATACGAACTGGGGTCTGTTGGTATTTTGCCAGGTTTTGGTATCATACAGATGTGTGAAAGTTTCCAGATCTTTGGATAATATTGCACTCTCATAATAGCATTAAAAAGCATGGTGAGAAAGACAATAGGTTTCCGTGGGAGATGTTTAAGTACTTCACTAGTGATGAGATCGAAGCCGGGAGCTTTTTTGTTTTCTAGATTCTTAATTGTTTTAGCTAGTTCTTTTGGTGTTATTAGCTTTAAGGGCACAGATAGTTGTTGATCGCTGTGTATTACAGCTTCAACTTTAGCGTCAAACTCTTCGCTTGTGGACTCGTTTGGTTTAAATACTTCATTCAAGTGTTGCGCGAATAATTCGGCTTTTTCTTTGGGTGTCCGAGCCCAGGCACCTGATGGCAGTCTTAGCGGTGGGATCGATTGCTGGGGTCTTTTAAAATTTTTAGTGATTTTCCACAGTGAGTAGTCATCCTTACCACTTGCTGACAGATTGGAAATTTTGTCTTGGAATGCGTCATTTTCACTATCTGCAGTAGTAAGTTTGAGTAGTCTAGCTGCTCTATGAAATGCTATTTTATCTTCAGTTAATCTGCTTGTCTGCCATCGCCTACGAAGCCTTCTTTTCTCTTCTATTTGTTCCCGAATCTTGAGTGGAATATTAAAGACTTTATTGGACGTTAATAGATCAGGAGTTGATCTCCAAGCAGCTTCTTGTATTTTGTTTGTGATGTAAAAGGTTGCCTCATCAATATCATCTTCTGATTTAAGACGCACTTTAAGGTCAACTTCATCTTCGAGGAAATCAGAGAACGCTCTCCAGTCTGTTCTATGGTTATACAGCGTCATGGGTCGTTCCTTTTGGATTGCAGTTGTACTGAAAGTGCCTATAATTGGCGAGTGGTCCGATGACGTATCGAGGCACGATTCCACGATGAACTGCATATGCGAAAGACCTTTGAGGATGAAAAAGTCCAACAAGTCGGGTGTTTTATTATTATCTGTTGGCCAGTAGGTTGGTTCACCTGTCGATAGAGCAGTCAAATGAAGCGCGTCCATACATTTTTTCAGCTCTCTACCTCGTGTGGTGGTTAGTCTGGACCCCCAGTAAGTGTGTTTGCTGTTCCAATCTCCTCCGCAGATATACCTGTTTCCTATGCTATTGAAGTAATGGATGAAGTTTTCTTCCTTTACTTTGTTAGGAGGCGGGCAATAAACAGCGCTTATATTAATAGGACCCATTTTATCTTCAACTGTTACAGTAGTAGCTTGCAGATATTCTTCCTTATATTGACTATGCATGTGATGTTTGATGTTACTTTTTATGATTACTGCTGTTCCTCCGTGTGATCTACCATCTGGGTGATTTGTTGTGTACACGCTGTAATCTTTAAGTTTAAAGCATGCCCGGTCATTGAGGTGTGTTTCAGATATAAGGATAGCATCTATTTTATTCGCCTTTATGAGTATGTTCAACTCTTCTTTATTTGGTAATATGCCATTGATGTTCCAGGTTGCAATCCTTAGAGAACCTATTAGGGCAGCTTATTAAGCAGTGTAGTGATGAGGCTCATCAGAGTACCCATGTGTTGAAGTAGTTGGTCTATCTTTTCTGCTTGTTTAATAATAAGTCTTTCAAGTTTATCTTGTGGCTGTGAATCATCAGATTCAACATATCTACTCTCAGCTTCTGTGCTGGAGTGTGTGCGCTGTGACTTTCTATAGTCAACGTAATGTTTTTGATACTCATCAAGAGTTCTATTTTTTGGTTTTGGTGGCGTTCTCACTATTTCACTATAGAGTTGTGTTTGGGTTTTTTCCTGTTTTGGGGGTTCATTTTCTTTTTCTATTACGGTTGTTTTGCTGATTACACGTTCCTTTTCCTTAAAATGAGTTTCTTGCTTTTGTGGTTTTTGTACTTTTCTTGACAAAATTTCCTTATATACTTTACATCCTTTGTAATTTGCAGGATGGCTTCCTGTGCAAAGGCAGCATACAGCAGGTGTGTTGGCGCTCTTAGTACAAACTGTAGTTTTGTGGGAACCGGCGCATTTCACGCATCTAAATGGTCTCATACAATTATTTTTGGTATGCCCGTATTGTTGGCACCTCATACATTGTGGTATGGTAGTTTGTCTTCGAGGGTCTTCTATTGTAACTTTTTGGTTATATATGTACTGTATGTCTTTAATATATTTATTGTTTTCATGCGGCATTACATTAACAAAAAATGTATTGAGAGGTATTTTAGTGCCTTTTTTCCGTGCAGTAACGATTTCTCCTTTCACTTCGTTGCCTGTCATTTTGACTGCCTCGATTATAGCTTCTTTGGGTGTGCTGAAATGTAGATTTTTGATGACTATCCTTTGACATCTCTCATCTTTCCTAGTAAAGGTATGACCAATGAGGTTTCGTTGTCGTATGTGGTCAACTATTATTTTGTATTTTTCAATTGTTTTTGATGTTATGATGAGTTGATTTTTAGATACAACTTTATATGTGTAATCGTCTTTCCCTGCCACTTCCTCAATGAGCTTTGATAGTTCCTGTAAATCATCAATACCATACAAGATTATTGGGGGTGGTTTAGAGGGCTTTTTCCTGTTTTTGGTTTGATCATCACTATTTTGAACATTCTCATCCACATCTAATATTGAAAAACTGTTTGATGTTTCAATGTTATTAGTTGTAGTGTTTTGTTCCATACTTTGCTCTTTACTTAGGGTATCGCTTCTTTTAATGAATTTTGATGATGTTTCTGTGTTATCTGGCGATCTTATTCTCTTTTGGTTCTGTTCTGGTACTCTTTGCCAAGGTGCGTCAGGATTCGTGATGTGGATACGTTTTTCTTGGGTGGTTAGGCTAGCTTTTTCAGATAGGTCGCCATCGGATTGGCTACGTTCTCTAGTAATAAACATGCTTTTATGAAAGGTCTGTTGCATGTACTTTGGTGTATGCGACGTTTGAGTGGAAGCTCTGGCTGATGTTGAAGGAGTTGTTTGACTTTTTACTTGGTTTTCGCTTGTTTTGTTTTTATTGATATGGAAGCTTAGATGGGCGGCTTGCTGGGCTAATGTTTTCTTTCCAGTAACATTTACTGGCACAGGAGCCTGGTCACTCACTCCTGTGGAGTCTTCGGTAACATATTTCACACTATCAGGCCCGGGTACCTGATAGCGCCGGGGGCTGGCCGGACTGCATGGCAAATCGCATTCGTTAACTGACTTTTCCATTATAAAAAGGGGGGTTAGGAAAATTTCTCGCAGCACTTTCCTAGGGTGCTACGGCCACAGCTGTTTTGAGGAGGATTTAATTCCTCAGGGCTTGTGGAAACCTAGTTACAGGATATTTGTATAGACCGCCGCCTGTTGTTCGGCGTTGGGGGTGGAGGGGCTGGCTGTTAGAAAGGAACACTAGCAGTACTTGCCCAAGGTACTGCTGCCACTATTTTAGAGGGGATTTAGTCCCTCAGGGCTTGTGGGAGCCCGGGTACAGGTTACTTAACCGCCGCCTGTTGCTCGGCGTTGTCGCTCGTTTTGCACCACCCAGGGGACACGTGTAGGGTGGGCCTTGTCGAGGAAAAGGTGGTAAAAATCCTACGGACGCGAGCGACATCATCCCCCAAACTGCACATGGTGTGCGAATTTTATTATAATCGGTTAAGTGGTTTAGAAGTCCATTGAGGACAAACATTGTGACACGAGATTTATATATATTAAGATAATGGGAATGGCTGAGTAATCATGACCTGGCTTGATGCCATTTCTTATACTCAATAAATGTAACCATGTGCGCCGTGTAGAAATCCATAGGGGTATGGGTTTAATATATTATCTGCTGTACCCCTAACAAGTTAGCCTGCTACCATTTTAGACTGCATCACTGCTTACTGGTGAGATTGTAGTCAAGAACTAACTTGTAGTAAAATAAAAACAAAATCATTGCCGATAGAAGTGAAAACGAATATTTAAAATATTTTATTTGAATTTTTTTTTTTAATTTTCTGTTTAATTAAGAATATAGTATAGTTTAAGACCTTTTGTCTTCGTACTAACAACGCGAGCATGTCGGTGACGCGAATCCATAAGTTTACCCCCTACCAAAACGCTCAAAGCGGCTAAAGAAGTTTTCACTTCAAAAATGTCATGATGCCAAGTGACTTACTCGTATGTTGGGCGCGAAATTAAGCATCGCGCCAAAAATTAATACTTGATTTCAGTTCTGCGGCGATACAATAGCTGGTCTATGTCTGGCGTCGAGTGCTGTGATGAGACTGACACACGAGAAGATACCACACCTAGCGCTGGACGCTTTGCTGGAGCGGAGATGTCTTTATATCATGAGGTATTGTCGTCATGACACTGTGGTCTTACATGTGGGAGGTCGCGTGATCGATTCCCCGGCAGGGCCAATTTGAGATTTATAATTCACTAGCTGATGCCCGCGACTACGTCCGCGTGGATCGAGGTTTTTACGGTTCCCGCAGGAACTCCTTAATTTTCCAGCATAAAAATTAGCCTATGTGTTATTCCAGACTATAATCTATCTCTGTGCCAAATTTCATCCAGATCCGTTCAGCCGTTGGAGCGTGATTGAGTAACAAACATCCATACATCCATCCAAACTTTCGCAATTATAATATTTACTAGCTGATGCCCGCGACTTCGTCCGCGTGGATCGAGGTTTTTCGGTTCCCGCGGGAACTCCTTAATTTTCCAGGATAAAAAGTAGCCTATATATTGTGTTATTCCAGACTATAATCTATCTCTGTGCCAAATTTCATCCCGATCCGTTCAGCCGTTGGGGCGTGATTGAGTAACAAACATCTGTACATCCATACATCCATCCAAACTTTCGCATTTATAATATTTATTATTTGATACATCAACTCAAAACCTACTAACCGATTTTTAAAATTCTTTCACCTATAGACAGTTACACTATGAGCAAATAACATGGACTGTATTTTATTTTTAAAAAAATTTGAGATCCTTACCAAAATTGCAATAATGTAAATTAACTGATAAAAAAAAGAAAAAAAAAGGATCTAATTTTTTTGAAAATTTATAATGTAACTTTCTATTTCTTTCTATATAGAAAGAATTTTTAAACTTGGATAAACAGTTTTCGAGTCTAATCCATTAATAAACAAACGTACATACAATCAAATCTTACTTTATAATATTAGTTAACTTTAATTATTAGTTTAGATTTAGACCACATTATTTTGAAGTTGTGTTTATTTGGCAACAAACTTATGATTGTTACATTTAATTATTTTTTATAAATTATCTCCTCTACAGTGGTGTAGCGCGCTATGACTTTTCTCACGCGGTGCTGGGGGGCGAGCATAGTATGTGGAGGGGTGAGAAGTTACCCAGACGACGGAGGATCGCCGTCATATGCCGCGAACAGCCCAGGCCGGAAAACAGGCAATAGTACTAGTGTTGATAGGTGTTTAAATAAAAGCTATTTATAATTTGTTATTGTTGACCAAATAGTTGTTTTATTTCGTCATCGTCGTCTCAACCTATAGGCGTCCACTGCTGCCCCCCTAGCATGGGCCGAGACAATTTTCTCCCCGAGGAAAGGATAAAATTTTTATTCCTTAATAAATAAATAAAAACGCTAAATAACGGTGGATAAATAGTCCTCCGAGTCCCCGTGAAATGTCAAACGGGGATAAACTTCTCCTCTCCCCTGTTGCCGTGCTCTGAGAAGTGGACAAGTTAATTTTATCTCTTGTCAGTGGATAAAATCGGGGGATAAAATTTTTATCCCCGGCCCATGCTAGCCCGGCTGGACTGCTGTGTATCCTACAAATTTATGTTCTTTAATGTTAGGAACTGATTGTTACGATTGTACTTCTATATAAAAGAATATGAAAACTTTTCCGTTTCATAATTCAACTCTGTAGTAGGAGCACGAGGAAGAACTATTCCTCGTTCTCCTATCAATAGGACAAATTGATAGGAGCACGAGGAAACGCCCGTCTCCTGCATGGATTGCCACAGAGTACGGTGAAAAAACTTGAAGTTAAATTCACTATAATTCGCCACAGAAGGTGTGGCGGATTATAGCGAATGCGCAATGTAAAATGTACAATGTCAATAATTGTGAACACAATCGTGCATTGTAGAGTAAACATCTCCTGAAGATGCTCCGGTGTCGGAGTAAACGTACGTTGAGGGTATTTTGGAAGATTTAAGTGGTGTGGAGATTATCGCGGGCTGCAAGTTACGAATACGCACTTGTACCACATTGATTTACCTTCCGAACCACAGAGCAGAAACAAAGAAAAACAAAAATATATGTGAACCTGACGAACGCAGACAGCATACTAACGTGATACTAACTAAGGCCCCGCCCACAGTGATGACGTCAGGACCTAGTTGAAAATCACAGTGCACAGTTGCTTAGGCCAACTCCTCTTTGTTATCTACTGCTCTGTGTTCCGAACCCAGTGGTAGAGTGCTGACAAATCATAGGTAAGTGGCACATTTGTCCTACATAAAAAAAACATTTCATTTCAATTTTCAAATAACCTAAACGACAAGGAAGCTTGGCAATGATTTGCTCTAATGGCTCTGATAGTTCCTTAGTTAAGATGATTATTTTGTGAGATGGTGATAATAAAAAAAAACCCGGCTGAGTTTTTTGTGGGCTCTTCTCAGACCAGGGCGCGTTTGGAACCCTCGTAGCCTTAGTTTTAAGATACCGCAACTGATTATCACCATCATGTTTTACAAGTAGGTAAGTAATTTTTAACGTCAATAAGTGTACCCAGTGTACCTATCATACTAATATTATAAATGCGAAAGTGTTTGTTTGTTGGTTTGTCCTTCAATCACGCCGCAACGGAGCGACGGATCAACGTGATTTTGACATGGATATAGACTATAGTTGAGGACCTGAAGAGTGACATATGGCTACTTTTTATCCCGGAAAATTGAGTTCCCGCTGGAATCAAAAAAACTTAAACCACGCGGACGAAGACGCGGGCATCAGCTAGTATTGAATAAATGAATTGAATCTTGAATCTCTTGAATCTTAAATTACTTCAAACGGTGAAGAAAAACGTAAGGAAACCTGTACGCCCGAGATTTCTTCATAATGTTCCGAAGGTGTGTGAAGTCGGCCAATCCACTTGGCTAGCGTGGTGGACTATGACCTAACTCTTCTCATTCCGAGAAGAAAATCGTGATTAGAAGCCGCCGTTATTAATAGTGAGGGTTGAAATGATGGGAAAGAGAAATAAAACAAAAAAATAAACTCACTATTTGAATATATTTATTTAACTATGTTTAAACACTAATATAATCTATGCTTATTAAGTATCTAATATAAAGATGCGGCAGCACTAAATCTCTTCTAGTGTTTCCATCTCGAGATATTCCACGTCTCCCTCCAGTGGTTCGATGCCGTGCATTCTGCTTAAAGCCTTTTCTATCTCGCCGCCTTCCCAGTCTGCTTCCTCCTTAAGAAAATAAATATAATAAGTGAATACCAAAAGTCAAAACAATTTTTAGGGTTTCGTACGGAAGAGGAAAAAAGGAACCCTTATACGATCACTTCGTTGTCCGCCTGTCTGGTCTCCTTTTACTCGAGAACGCGTGAAGGTATCAAGTTGAAATTAATATCAAATTCTTAGGTCTACCGTCCCTTCGAGCTGTAAAAAAATAAAGCTTCTAAGTCAACGCAATCAAAAGATACGGTCGTGCCAAATTTCATCCCGATCCGTTTAGCCGTTATGGCCTGCTTGATTACAAAACAAACATCCATCCATACAAACCTTGCGCATTTATAATATTAGTATAGATTCGTCTGTTGGGAGACCGTGGCTAGTTAAGTTATCACTAGAAATAGTTTTACCTGTGGTGTTTCCCGGCGGTGCACTCTCGCATGCCGTTTCATCGCTGCCACCGATCCGAACCTACAATAACAAGAGAATTAAAAATTAAGGTCTATTGAAAATTTCAAGTGGTTAGACGAGTGGC
Organism: Erebia ligea; assembly: GCA_917051295.2. Lineage (NCBI taxonomy): Eukaryota > Metazoa > Arthropoda > Insecta > Lepidoptera > Nymphalidae > Erebia > Erebia ligea. The sequence continues at coordinate 18,702,941 of OU785228.1, forward strand.
CTAGTTGCGACAACGTATATCAGTCGATTGCGATTGTTAAGCAACCTTGACCAAAGCCGGTAACTGGATGGGTGACCGAATTTGACGTTTTCGTCTCCTCCGCACCTCGGAGTGCACGATAAGCCGTCCGGTCCCGCTTATTATCACTAACATCTGATAATAATCGTTAGAAACCTAAGTTGTAATAGTACTTTTAGTGGCCTAGAGTCGTACGCGGAAGTACCTAGGAAGTAGGACCCCCACCGCATATATTATCCCAAGCCAAACCTTGCCATTATGTGATTAATGAAAAGTGGTATCGACCCTCAGCATTGAGGAATACGACGCAGAGAGAGAGAGATGTGAAAATAATTATTAATTAGGATCCGGTAGGCAGTCGTAGATCTAATAGCGCCATCTGTTGTCGGATGTAGAAGACCAACTCGGCCATTATTTATTTATGGGTCGCCATTACGCTACTGACTATTAATAATAAATCGCCCAGCATGATGGTAATGACAATGGTAATGGTGATGGTGATGATAACGACGGTGATGATACATACGTGCGACCGCATTGCTCGCACGCGACAGCAGTAGATTGGGACTGAGGCGCGGGCGCGGCGGGCTCCAGGATCTCTTCCCCGGCGTGGCACTTCCGGATATGCGCCAGTAAATCATTCCTGAAGTTAACAATAATAATTTGAAATTATTTATTTCACAACATTTGTTTAATTTTTTTTCACAATAAGTCAAGTAAGATTGCGAGCTCGCCTGATGATGCATTCTAAGATAGTAGCGAGGTAATCTGTTAGGGGTATGGCAACTATTAAACCCATAACCCTAATCGATTTCAACCCTCCGTCGTGTCGGAACGCTAAATCTCTTGGCGGCATGTCTTTGCCGGTTGGGTGGTAAACTAGCCACAGCCAAAGCCTCCCAGCTCAGACCAGACAAAATTCAGAAATAATAATTTCAATAATAATATTCCAAGTTGACCCTGCCTGAGATCGAACCCGGGACCTACTGCTAATGTCGGTGGTGCAGCGCTCGCCACTGCGCCAATGAGGTCAAAATCATACTAATATTATAAATACGAAAGTGTGTGTTTGTTGGTTGGTTAGTTTATTGGTTTGTCTTTCAATCACGCCCCAACATAGCAACGGATGAACGTGATTTTTGGCATGGATATAGTTGAGGACCTGGAGAAAGATATAGGCTATTATCCCGGAAAATTAAGGAGTTCCCGCGGGAATAAAACAAACTTCATGCATGCGGACAAAGTCGCGGGCATCAACTAGTAAAAAATACCTACTAACTAAGGAAGGAAGCAGTGACTTATCGTCAATAGCGAGTTAAAAGCTGGGGAGGGTAATTCTTATAGTTACCAACTAGCTGATGCCCGCGACTACGTCCGCGTGGATTGAGGTTTTTAGGTTCCCGCGGGAACTCCTTAGTTTTCCGGGATAAAAAGTAGCCTATGTGTTATTCCAGACTATAATCTACTTCTGTGGCAAATTTCATCCAGATCCGTTCAGCCGTTCGGGCGTGATTGAGTAACAAACATCCATACATCCATACATCCATCCAAACTTTCGCCTTTATAATATTTATATTTGATTAGTTTTATCATTACCTGGTAGCGAATCTCAGTATGCACGCGTCGTAGCCGCACACGAACCGCTCGGCCTGGCGGTGTGTGAGCGCATGCGCAACGTACGCCTCCGCGCTGGGCAGCTGGGTAAAGCACGACGCGCACAGCAGCGGCGGCGAGCGCGCGTGCGAGCGGCGCGCGTGTGCAGCCAGCGTGCCGCGCGTGCCGCAACGCATGTCGCACACGGGGCACGTGGCGCATGACGACTCGTGTCGGCGCATTTCTGTGATGCTCTGAGGGGTTATCATACAAATGGTACTTATGTAAAAAATTTGCAGTCATAGGGACTGCCGATAGACTTGACAAGGAATATTTAAAGAAAATTAAAAAAAAAAAATGAATAAAAATATAAACCTTAAAACTAAGGCATTAAAGTTTAATTACGAATGTAGTGTATTTATATTTAAGACCTTTTGTCTTCGTAACAACGCGAGCTTGGAGCAGCGAGGTGTCGGTGTCGGTGACGCGAATCCACAAGTTTACCCCATACCAGAAAGTGCTCAACGCGGCTAAAGAAGTTTTCCCTTCAGAAAATAGCCTTTATTTCACAGGGTTTACAATGTTAGTTTCTATAAACATTGTAGTACAAAAAGTCTGTATGCCTCGCGGCAAAAGCCTCTTCTAGCTCTCTCCAGTGCTTGCGATTCTGTGCTACCCTTCTCCAGTGATTTCTATGTAGCAAGTCATAGAGGCATAAAAGAACGGCTTACCCACCTACTTTACCCAGAACGTAAACCCAACGTTTTGAGGCTAACCGGGATTATGACCTACATGTAACCCAGTAAGGGGTCCTACATAATATTATGTAAGTAATCATTAGCTAGATAATATTTAACTAATGCTTACTCAGGAACTAATGCCTCGTTGGTCTAGTGGCATGTTCGACTGCGGCCGACGAGGTCCCGGATTCGAGTCCCGGGTCGGGCCATAATTAAGTGTGGGTTTTTCTTACTAGAAATTCTCAGTACTAACCCGGAGTTAAGAAGTTGGCGGTGTTTCACCCCCGTGCCTCGGAGAGCACGTAAAGCCGTCGGTCCCGGTTATTATCACTAATATGATAATAGTCGTTAAAGCCCGCATTGGAGCAGCGTGGTGGGTCTAAGCTCTAATTTCTTCTCTTCTATGAGAGTGGAGGCCTGTGCCCAGCAGTGGGACGTTAAAGGGTTGTAGTGGTGGAACTAATGAACTGATTGACATCACCACATCCTTGGCCAGTTTGTGGCACAATGCATAATGACTGTGATGATGAATGCAATGACATAATGCACTACTCTGTTGGGCAAAAAGTGTTTTGATGATGCCAATTGGACCTACTTATGCAAACAGGAACCAATCCACAGATTCCACACACATGCCAAAAATGAGATAAGTATACAGAAAGCTATTAAAATGCACCTTCTATCGACCCTAGAAAGATCAAAATGATCTGACAATTTTGGTCACACAATGTCAAAATACTTATCTCATTTTTGGCATGTGTGTGGAATCTGTGGATTGGTTCCTTTTTGCATAAGTAGGTCCAATTGATAGCGCAGCTTCCGCTCGTGACCTCTTAGGCATTCGCGCGATTTTTATTTCGCGTACGGATTTCACCCACTCCACAGTCCACACTGCGGATTTATTATTTAAAGAATTCGCGCGAATGTTCTTCGTAGTGCGAACGTAGCCTCAGACCTAGCTTAAATGATTACCTGGAAAGTGACGTTGCACAGGTTGCACAGTAGACTCTGTGCAGATAGCGCGGCGGCGTGTAATGTGGAGTGGTCCCTCAGAGACTCCTTGTCAGTGAACTGAGCTCCACACGTCCAGCACGAGTGACGAGCGCCATCCGGGTGAATGGCTATGTGGTCACGGTATTCACTGGCACGCTGGGAACAAAATAAATAATATTGGATTGAAGCAGGCGTTACTTTGCGGAAGTCCATGATTATGAAGGAACTAGAAATTTAATTTGCTATAATCCGCAACAGTAGGCAAATATATGTATGTGGTACAGTGTATCTTGCACTTGCAGCTTGCAATATCTAGTTCCTTCATAAAATAAATAATGTCCTCCCGACCGAATTTCAGCCACTGCGGCCTATCTCCAGAGATAAACCATCTGCGCGGGAGATGTTATCGTGCACTAGTGCGTAAACAGGTGTACTCTCTGTTCCTTTACTTTACCAGAGAGAGAACAAAGTTTAGTCAAAACCTCTCATGAATTCATTTAGAACAACATATTTGTCATGATTTCTAAAAACCATAATTAATTAAAAAAATTTAAAACATGAGTGCCAAAAAGAATTTTGTTCAAAAATTTTATAGCCAGTGACACTCAGGACGTTATAGAATAAGCGCTTTGATCAATCAATTCTCATTGCTGATAGGATACTAATTGTTTAACCACTCCCAATCACATCATACAGGAATGTAAAACCAGACCAAGAAATTATAAATTTCCACTCCCACTTGTAAGACAATAGTGCTGACCATTCCTCCAGGGAGGACGTCAAATCCACATCACCGTTATTTTATTTCTATTAGCAACATAAAACAGTTATTCTTCTTACCTTTGAACTAAAAAAATTCTTACATGTATGAAGATATAATTATATTGAATAACAGGTAGAGAACAAATAACTACATACCTGAAAAGACAATGGACAAACGGAGCACTGATATACACTATCCCCGCACGCATTCTTCGCTTTCTCCAGATCCTCATCATCAGCCGCGGCCGCCGCAGCCAATGCATCTTTATCCACCATAATAATATCATCTTGACTATAAACACCTCCAGAATTAGCACTTGGACCTCCCACAACGATAAAAACATCAATCTTTTGAGTTAGTTCATGGAGTTTTCTCCTCAAAGCACGGATTTTTTCACTCAGTGGTGGTGCTGTTCTGGTGCTCAAAGCTGTACTGAACTCATAAGCTTCTAGCGCTCGGCGAATGCAACTTACGCATAGTTTACCATCTGGGACAACCTGCAAAAGTAATGTAAATGAGCTTAGTAGAGCAGAAATAGTAATAGGCTGGTAGCTTGGTTTAGTGCCACACACAGAACATTTTGCAATGCAATGTTTCGTTAATTAATTAGTTGTGAGTTTTTGTCGTTTTAAAAGTGTACAGTGTACTTAATTACTATACTAGTACTGCAGAATGTACCTAAAGTACGCCAGATTCAGACTTCCCCGCTTCGCATGGGCCTAATTAAAACAAAAAATCTAAAGTAAAATGATTAGTACCTTATTATTGTTTAGATGCAAAAGCATAGTCCGCAGAGGCACTTGCATCGGCTGTGAACCGGCGTCGTGTTCTTCTGGGGTGAAGAGATCTCCCCCGCCGCCGCACACGGAGCACGACTCTGTTTCCACTTCTTCCTTCACTACTGTTGAAGCCATTGTTTTATTAGCAAGGGTAACTGCTGGTGTATCGTGTTCTAGTATTTAGTTTATACAATAAAAATAAAATAAACGCAGATTGCACGTAGTTCCTTTCTAATAATAATTTGATATTTGACATTACATTGTCATTGGACATTGTCACTGTCAGAAAATTTTAATAGACAGTACCACAGATTAAATAAAATTAAAAGTCCGACCACAGCATATGCAAAAATCGGTAAAAATCGGAGCGTTTATAGTGTGGACATGCACTTATACATAGATAATAAAGGACTTCTATTGCCGCCGGCGCCATCATTGTTCTACTATTCTTGTTTTGTTTTGTCTCTGGTCACCCGCCATATTTTGTTTGTATTGAACAATTTCGGCGTCTGAGAAAATTTGAATTTTTCATCTTTTTGCATCTGGGGATCACCAGATATTATTGAATAATTCATAAAATCTTAAGCGATATAAGCGTTTAAAATGTCTATCGGTGTGCCTATTAAAGTACTTCACGAAGCTGAAGGCCATGTAGTGACCTGCGAAACTAATACCGGCGAAGTGTACCGCGGTAAATTGATAGAAGCCGAGGATAACATGAATTGCCAAATGACCCAGGTTACCGTTACGTACAGGGACGGCCGGGTAGCTCAGCTGGAGAATGTGTACATCAGAGGATCGAAAATCCGTTTCCTAATATTACCTGACATGTTGAAGAATGCTCCTATGTTCAAACGACAAGGGAACAAGCCGACCGCTGGTCGCGGGAAGAGCGCTATTATAAGAGCTCACGGTTAGTATTCGTTGGTTGCTGCATTGTTGCTGCATATAAGTTTGTTTACAAACAAAACTTGAAGTGGTCCCAGAATCTTAGAACTGTGAACATAACATTTATGTACACAACCTTAACTTACCTTTTATAATGCTGCTGGCAAAACAGTAATCACTCTGTCATAGGTACCGGTAACTATTCCATTGAGCTCTTAATAGAGCCTACATAAACTTATTATTATCTCAACTGATTTTAAAGAAAATTTTACCTGTTACTTACTAGACTTCCGGGTAATTTGCCCTTTTTATGGATTACCCAACTTACTCAGTCAACACTTGCAGTACCTAGTAATTAGCTACCCAAATCGCCCATTGTTGCAGAATCCATGATATTGGAGAGATTCCATACTAATCATAGTATTTACATATTTATTGACTTTATATAATTTTGACATTTTATTCTTATTTTACATACTTACACTACTTATTTGAATACTATAGGCAAAATATCAAATATTCATGCACCATTCATTGGTAGAATGTATAAGGCTCTCAAACTGTAATTGTATTAGCTTTAAATTACCTGTATTCTCATGAATAAATTATTTATTTATGTGAAACATGTTTCTGTTACAGCGGCGGGCCGAGGAAGACCAGGCGGTAGGGGCGGAGGTCATCGCGGCGGGTGGCAGGGAGGTTCTGGGCCTTCCAGACGATAAAAGCTAATCTAGACTTAAGTTTAATTCCTTCTAACTTTACTATACTCCAATTAAAGTAATTAAGTATGACTAGGTATGATTGTTTTTTTTGTATTGCAATTTGCCAGAACCAAAAGTTCATTTAAACACAATTAAGTGAATGACAAAATGAGAAATGAAAGTCATGGTAAGGACTCCAAAACTTAATTCATTCTTTTTGTACTACAATAATTAACCACTTTACCACCAAATGTTACTTTAAATAGTAACAAATCCTAAAATGGTATAATATGTGAATTTAGATATTGGAATAATTTTAAAGTTTTGGAAATTATTCATTATTTGAGTTACAAGTAGTTTAAATAATTGAATAAAAATTTGTCTATGTAGTATTTACTTGCTATTGTTTTTATAAAGCATACTAAATTCTAAAACTGATATAAATTGCAGTTTAGCATCTGTATTTGATACATTTATTGGAGTAGGTATTTACATACAACTTTAATGTAAGTTGAGTGGCTACTGTGCGATTTGTGATAAGGTTTCAATAAATAATAGTCATTTACTAAGTTTTTTTTATTTTATATTTCTTACATTTACTTTTCCCTTAGTTACAGTCACTCGTTTTCTTATATCTAAGTATCAATTATTAAAAAGTATGTACATTGAAATTAATATTTAAAAATAATGGTTTGATCGTCAGATCAACTTTTGTGTTACATAGTTCATCTACCTGTCCTTATCCCACGCAATGTGGGGTTGGCACAACATTCTTCTATTTCATGCTATTTTGTTTGACAAAAATAACAGAAATGCATCTTCAATTATTGTAAATTTTTGCATTAAGATGCTTATTTTTACTAAAGTTGAAATAATTTTCCTCGGTCTTAAAATTGTCGTCTATTTGTTATCCACATAAGCAAGATTTCGTTTTGTCAGGTACTTTTTAACTTTACAAATTAATTGCATACATATTGCAGAAATGGCATGAATCCTCTTTCAGTTTCAAGTTGTTCGTTAGTTTGCTTCTTAAAAAATCTACCTATATTCCATAATCTCGGCTTAAACCTAGATCCCTTTTAAAGTGATCAGCTATTGGTGGGATTGCACTGTGTAGGGCACAAATCAGTCTTTTCCAACGTTGGCTTGTTGTTGTTGGGCTCTTCCGCGGGCCGGCTCCACAGCGCGGTTAGTTCTTTGTGTAGTCTTTGCGCTGGCAGCTCCACCAACAGTGCAAGTGGGAGCGCCGCCCCATATGACACTACTGCGACGCCGAACCACTCGAAAATCTATAGGAAAGAAAAAATAATATTATTTTACTAAAATTATAAAAAGTTAGTTTGTCCTTGTCGAAGTACCTAATTTGCATATAGGTATAAATCTACCTATAGTTGACCTGGAGAGTCGTAGGCTACTTTTTATCCCGGAGAATTAAGGAGTTCCAGTGGGACGTGACGAAGTTGCAGGCATCTTATTAATATACCTACCTTTAGAAGGACAAGTTGACTTACACAATAGGGGGGTTGTCACAACCCCCCCTATTGTATAAGGAAATCGTAATCATTTGCCAAACGGATAATTCGACCTGTTTAAGAAGTTCATACGTCTAAAAGCATGTATGAACTCCTCATACAGTTCAAGTAAAAATTATGTTTTAAACTGTCAAAGGATTTTTGAAAATTCAATCCCTATAGGGGTAAAATAGGGCTTTGAAATTTGTATGAAAATCGATCTTATCGCGATCGAAGCCTGGCGAAAACTAGTGATAAATATTAAGCTTACTGCATTCTGCCTGTCGAGCTGCGCAGGCGCCAGTCTGGCGGCCAGCAGACTCTTGTTGAGTGGCATGTGCAGCAGCAGCGCGCCGAACGACAGCCGCGCGAGCACCACGCCACTGTGGGACAGCCAGGTTTGCCACGGGGCTGGAAATACCACGTTATTTGAGCTATAAGAGTAGCTTGATGAAAATTAAAAAAAAACATAATAGGTATATAACTCTGATTACACTCGAGGCGCAAAGTTTAAAAGCGCGAGTTTAATTTTCACATATAATATTTTTACTTAGGTATAGGTAGATATAGGTAGGTGTACCTGAACTGCCTGTAAGCGAAACTGAGCTGCGTCTCTCTGGGATTCGCACCCGGAACGCCTTTGATTTTCAAACTTACCCGTCAGTGTCGCTATTTTAATCCAGTCCCCGCGACAATTATCTACCGATATATTTACAGTACCGAACTTTTAATAATTACACTTAATTACAGATTAATTACACTTAATCTGAGGTACCGAAACTATAAGTATTCAATGGAACTCTTTGAATGAGAAATGATTCATTTAATTTCGTACTCTGCTGTAGGTACCTACGTACATTTAAGCCCGTTTATAGCGCCGAGCAGGGCGAGCGCAACTAGCACGATGAACACAGGCCGCTCGAGCGCCGCGAGCGTGGCCGCGACGGCCCTGCCCGGGGGGCCCAGCCCCAACATCAGCGGGGACAGAGCCGCCCACCACAGCGCGGCCGGAGCCGCCGCCACCGACACCCAGCGAAACATCTGCGAACAATGTTTGTTAATTTTTTCATTGTTACTTACTAGATACCTACATATTTTAAAATTGCATATATGAATTAAATTAAGATTTGTTTTAATTTTGCATGCCATTTCATGGCAGTTTGTATGGTACCATATTATTATAACAACAATAATTTTTTTTTTTTAATAATTTTATTACAGTGCTTCACACACGAGGAAAGTTTCTAAACTTACATAAACATATCAAAAATTTTCGGAACCGGCAGGATTTGAACCTGTGCGTCTCTCTGGGAAACCAATATTATTGTTATTGTACACAATCTGAGATAATAAATGAATTGAAATTGTGAAATTATATATTTCTCTCTCTCTACGTCGTACTCCTCATTGCTGAGGTTCGTGACTCGTGACCCTTTCCCATTAAACACATAATAGCAGAGGTTTTCTTGGGATAATAATGCGGTGGGTTCCCAGGTCCTTCCGCATACGATTCGACTAAGAGTTCTAAGTATTTAAACTCTTAGGTAGGTACTTAACTTACGATTACTATCAGATGTTCTAGTGACAATAATCGGGACCGACGACGGCATAACGTGCTCTTCGAGACACAGAGGAAACGGAAAGACCAAATTCAGACTACCAAATTCGGTCACCCATCCAGTTACCGACTGGGGTCAACGTTGCTTAACAATCGCAATCGATTGTTAAACGTTGTCGCAACTAGGCCACTCGTTCCTCCATTTACAAGACATACCTACCTACTTATAATGAAAAAAAAACCCACGACGAACTGCAATGTCCCCTTGTGAGTTGTGGACTAGTTGTTTATCATATATAAGAACCTCAGAAGATATACATACTTATCTAAATCTAGCAGATGCCCGCGACTTCATCCGCGTGAAATAAGTTTTTAAATTCCCACGGGAACTTCCTAATTTTTCGGGTTAATACATAGCCTATGACACTCACAAATAATGTGGCTTTCTATTGATAGGTACCTACCAGAATTTTCAAAATCGGTTCAGTAGATCCAGAGATTACCCCCTACAACCTCACAAACTTTACCTCTTTTTATTATTAGTATCAAATAAATATTATAAATGCGAAAGTTTGGATGGATGTATGGATGGATGTTTGTTACTCAATCACGCCCCAACGGCTGAACGGATCTGGATGAAATTTGGCACAGAGATACTTAGATTATAGTCTGGAATAACACATAGGCTACTTTTTATCCCGGAAAATTAAGGAGTTCCCGCGGGAAACGAAAAACCTCGATCCACGCGAACGAAGTCGCGGGCATCAGCTAGTAGACAATAAATATCCCATCGAAATCAGCCCCGTTTAAGTTACGGTTGACCTGACTTTGATTTACTGACGCTTAATGCGCCAAGGAGGTCGGCCATTAAATGAGAGCTGTGCAAATAATCTATGTGTTAGTCTAGAATCTAGACTCTAGATAGTTATAATTGCATAAAAACAGCACTAGGTACATGGCTTGCATTTAGCGACAAAACACGGAGGAAGTGACTGCAAGATTATCATGGTTACGCGACGCTGCAGTAACGGGTTACGCGATTTAATTACCTCATTAATTACTAAGTATGTAATAGGTACGTTTCTCCTCTTTCCTGTCATATAGGTAACATGGACGTACCAGTCCCAAACCAGTAACCTGTAGTTGACCATTTGCGTCAAAAGGTCAATATTTTAAGAATTCGCGCCAATATCTGTAGGTTTTTTAAGTCTGTGTTACTGTATCATATCTTTGAGAATCTAATGCTGTGAAATTGTGGGTAAATGAATAAAAAATATAGCTTTCTTTTTCATTTTTGTCCCCACGTATCTCGTTCACTCGCCGTTCGGCCGCCATTGCTATTAGGAGTGTTCAATGAAAGGTAAAGTTAAATTGATTCAAATCGTAATATTTTTGAAGTAAATTGCAAATATTTTATGAAATTTAGCTAATATATTAATCAGTGTAATGATAGCAGATATAAATTTGAACAAAATTTTAGATTTTAATAGGTTTCTGAGACCGGTTAACTACTGGAACGCATGTTGTATAGGGTGCCAATAGTTGACCATGTGGTTAACTACTGGTTATTTCTTTAATTTAATAGGGTGCCTATCATTGACCACATGGTTTACTACTGGTTATTTCTTTAATTTTCTTTTTTGGTCATTATTATTCAACAATTCCTTTTGATTTTATTGATGCACAATACAAAATTAACGATTTTTATTAACATATTCCAGTAGTTGACCAGTGGTTTAGGATTGGTACATTCATAGTGTTCGTGGAGTTGACCAGACATTTGTATATTTTAGGTGTCCTACTAAAATTGACATTGCCAACATACAGGTTGTCAAGTAAATAATGGATAAGCTTGAAATGGGTGTTAAGAGCTAATGACCGCTCCAAAAAAATTACAAGAAAAATCTATCCTTATTAAGTATGCAGTTTTCGAGTTATGAGGTTTTATAAAAAAATTACCTTAATTACCTTTACATCTCTCATATTCGGTAAGTAGGTCCTTATTACCCCCAAATGGAGCTTGTAGGTGACCAATTAGCGCTCTAGGGTAATAATGTAGCTAGAAAAGCCCTAGGGCGGTAAGTAATTAAAAAAAGTATGATGGTTAGCTGATGTACGCGAACTTTTTGAAAGAGTGAAGAGTTTTTTTTTTAATTACTTACCGCCCTAGGGCTTTTCTAGCTACATTATTACCCTAGAGCGCTAATTGGTCACCTACAAGCTCCATTTGGGGGTAATAAGGACCTACATTACCTCACAATCGAGATGTAAAGCAGAGTAGTTAGCTCGGGTGTAAGCATCAATTGCACCCTCGAACTATAGGCGCCCTCCCTGCGCTCGTGCGCCTAAATATCTCGGGCTGCAATTGATGCCTTACAACCCTTGGCTACTAATCTACTATACCTTACCTTACCTTAATTACTTTGCTTTACATTTTTTACACAACGAGCACAAATTAATGCAATACCAAATAATTTTGCAATACATGTGCTAATAAATAGGCAACTAATAATAAGTACGATAATCTGTTGCATGTTTCGTAAAAAAAAATAGAATTTGTTTATCTGGGAAAAAAATGCTGTTTTATTTTATCCATCCTGTATGTGTTAATACGTTGGTCAATTACTGGCTCAATCTTGGTCAATAACTAGCTACTGTTGGTCTAACTAAGGAACAGTTCATCTTTTAGGATTTATGCCATAATTACAGAAATTCCTTAATACTTATGCTGCTATGATTTAACGTCCTCATTTTGTCTATAAACAAACTTACAAAATAACATAGAACTAAGGTCTTCCGTCCAAATCTGTTAAAATGACAGCTAATTAAAGTCAAAATATCCGTTTCCGACTCGTAGTCACACCAGATTATCACACCAGTGTGACAAACAGGATTTTTTTTCTCGTTTGTCACACCACCTCCATAAATGGAATGGTACGTTAACCCTACCTACTAGATTTTTTAATGTGTTTTGTAAGGTAACATTGGGGAGTGTTACCGGTATCTAAAAACGATAAATAATCGCCTCTCAGCTTTCACAATACACTTTAATCAATTTATTTTCGATGTTCAAGTAATTATTATTATTAAGCATGACCTAGACATCTTTATAATTCAAAACAGTCTTCCAGTATAGTTGCAATAAGCCAGATAGAGCATTATTGGCGGCTGAAGACTGCATGTTGCGGTAATTCAATGAACCATCTTGAAGATTTGCTTGAAAATTTACATCTTCATTTATAATTTTACTCTAATCACCTGTTTCACGTTCTACTTTGATAATAATTTCGGGTACTTCTTTTTTGAATATACCAGCCTTTTTTGGATCTGTGGATCGGTTGAGAACATTAGAGGACTCAGTATTTTCTTCAAATTCAGAACTGTAATGTTCATTGTTGCTATCAGCTTCAATTTTTACTTGAACATCTATTTCCTTACTGGATATTTGGTCAGATGTACTTGCTTGTTTGCTGTGATCAATTAATATGCTTGGTCGATTTAAAATTTCTATGAGACTAGTTGGTGGGTTACTATTTACTTTTCTTTGAAAACTTATACCTTCACTTTGCCGACTAGACAATGTGCTGCTTTCAGCTGTAGGTGATTCAGAAGTGGAATGTTTAACTCTATCTTGAAATTCTTTGCTTTCATTTGAGTTATTAGCTTCAACTTTTACATCAATACTTAGGATTCGTTTCTTTGTGTCACTACTTACATCATCTTGTGAATTCTTTTTTTCTTCTACTTTATTATGATTTGTAGGTTTAAAATCCCCATTTTGAATGCAAGGATTAGTGTTATTGGTACAATTTTCAAAGCTTTCTTGGTAATTCATAGTTTCAGAGTAAATCCTAGATATGCCTTCTTCTATTTTCTGTTTGACAATGCCAGCTAGCTTCATTGCAGTTTCGCATCTTATCGTACCCGCATCTTTTCGTTTCTTTCGACCAGTTTCAATAGTCTTATGAACTTTTACAGCTAACTCTGGTCGATTGTGCCGATCGATGTGTTCATTTAATTTCGCCTATAAACAAAATAAAAAGCTTGAAAACTACAATTTTCAGGAAAATATCTTCAAACTTTTCAAAAGTTGTCTACTTACTGAAAGTATTCCATGGAACAAAAAAAAAATGAACTAATTTGGCGCTTGAAGTCATATGCAAAGTTATGTTGAAGTATATGACTACAGAACTTTTATTCATTTTCCCATACTCATTCATCGTCGTCGTCGTCGTCAACCGATAGACGTCCGATGCAGGACATATGTCTTTTGTAACGACCTTTGTTGCGCCGCCTGGATTCAGCGACTCCCTGCGATTTGCTGTTCACCTAATGGGGGTTCTACCAAGTGCCAACTGCCAACGCTACTTTTTCCAATATATCCATCTACATATTATATTGTCCATCGAAATCCATATTTATTTATTCTTAATCTCAGCCTATCAAAACAAAGATTTGAACAAGGTGATCATTTTTGCGGGTCAAAAAAATAAATCTAAATGTATTAAGTACCTACTTAGTTAAGTATTAGTTTTAAGAGATATCTATACTTCTATCCTACTAATATAAATACATATAAATGCGAAGGTTTGGATGGACGTTTGTTACTATCACGCCCGAACTTATGAACGGATCTGGATGTTTGGCACAGTCTCTTTAAATAGTCTGGATAACACATAGCCTAAGTACTTTTCATCCCGAAAAAAGAGGAAGCGGGAGCGGGAAAGAGAGTTCCCGCAGGAACCGAAAAATCTCAATCCACGCGGACGAAGTCGCGGGCATCAGCTAGTAATATTATATATTATAAATGCGAAAGTTTGGATGAATGGATGGATGGTTTGTTACTCAATCACGCCAGAACAGCTGAACCACAGATCAGTTATAACTGATATGTGAGCTGAACGTATGTGGATGAAATTTGACACAAAGAAAGATTGCAGTCTGGAATAACACAAGGCTACCCTACTTTTAACCCTGGAAAATTAAAGAGTTCCCACGGGAAGGAACCATAAAATCTCAATCCACGCGGACGAAGTCGCGGGTTAGTTACCTATAGGTACCTATTCGAAAATTTTAAGAAGGTCATTGTGTGCAATTGTGCCCAGACACCATTCATAATGTTATAGTAGGTAATTAGTTGTTAATTTGAATAAGTAGGCTGGAAAATATTATGAAAATGGCGTACAAAAACTAGATAAGCCTACCTATACTTAAGTTTGCGGTAATGCAAGCCGTTTTATCTTAGAAATTACTCAATGCATAAACCACAGTAATTGCTTGGAGTGCTTGGATCACAGGGGATCTGGCGTCCGCGTTTCGCAAGAAATAGTACTGAAATAGGTACTAAGTGAAAGTCTAGTTACGATGCTAGCCATTGCTTAGTTAGGTCCCTAGGTCCTAGCGAATGTTAGTACTTGAAGCTGCCTATTGGTAGGTATAGCAACCTAATGTAGGTCGAAAAGGATTGGGCAATAAGCGTAGCTACGATATGAAAGCTTTAAATATTGCAAGTGTATTGTAGGTAGGTACTTATTGTATTGCAATACCTAATTACATACCTATTTCAAAAACAATTGAGAATTCATTAATTAGGTATATTTTTCTGTGTTGTTTTATCTGGGTTGTATTCGACTAGGTATATCCATGTTAAATATTACGTCGATCTGTTGATCTCTTGCGGCGTGATTGAACGACAAACCATCATACTTTCGCATATATAATAATAGATAAAGTTTTTTTGATTCCCGCGGGAACTCTTTAATTTTCCGGGATAAAAAGTAGCCTAATGTCCTTCCCCGGGATACAACCTATCCCTGTACCAAATTTCATCAAAATCGGTTGAACAGATGGGCCGTAAAAGTGTAGCAGACAGACAGACAGACAGACACACTTTCGCATTTATAATATTAGTATGGATAGTATGGATTACCTGGAGAGTGACACAGGCTACTTTTTGTCCCGAAAAATTAAGGACTTCCCGTGCGATTTAACTAAACTTATTCCACGCGTATAAAGTCGCGGGCATCAGCTATACATACTTAGTAATTAAATAAATAGAAATTTATATATTTGTTAAAATATTATAGTCTCAGTATTTCGCTTTTTCTATTACGAGAGTTACCTTAGTTTATGAGTTTATAACAATAGACATTTTTTATTTTATTATGAAACTTTCAAAATTATTGATATTGTAATATTGTTGTAATAATTTGTGATAATGTTTTGTGTTATTGTACCATAGAGACTGAAATATGTATTCACTGGAATTGGAAATAAAGGCTATTTATTTATTAGTTACCTAATAAGTCATAAGTCCTAAGTCATAAATATTTATTCAATTTAGGTAGGTACACTACACTTATTGACGTCCAGTTACATAAAAATAAAAATATGATGGTGATAATCTGTTACGGTATCTTAAAACTAAAGCTACGAGGGTTCCAAACGCGCCCAGGTCTGAGAAGAGCCCACAACAAACTCAGCTGGGGTTTTTTATTTTTTTTTTCATTATCACCATCTCACAAATCATCTTAAATAAGGAACTATCAGAGCCATTAGAGCAAATTATTGCCAAGCTTCCTTGTCAGCTAATAGGTAGGTATTCATCATATTTCGAAGCTTAATATAGGCAGAGATTACAAAACTGCAGCTAGTTGTAACCGCACGCAAATTGCCTACTGCCTAAAGAGCATAAATTGCGTGCGCAAGCGCAATTGGTGCAAGACACTATGAAATTCCTAGTTTAGAAACCATGATTTTACAACCTAACTTAATCTTCATCTTTCAAAATTATCGTTTTTTTATTCGCTACAAATTAGCCCTTGCCTTCGATCTCACTTGGTGATAAGTGATGATGCAGTCAAATAACATGGTAGTGGTTTTTATCTGTTAGGGGTATCTTAGATTGTAGTTAGTATAATCATTATTAGACGGCATTGTACAGAAAACACTAAATCGCTTGGCAGCACGTCTTTGCCGGTCGAGTGGTGACTAGCCACGGCCGAAGCCTCCCAACAAGTGTGACATAGGCTACTTTTTATCCCGCGGGAACCAAAAAACCTCGATCCACGCGTACGATGTCGCGGACATCAGCTAAAGGGTAGGATCTATTTATTTTCCTGTGAAAAATATTTTAATTTTTTTTACTAACAACATAATGGATGATGACAACCTAATCAAATCAGCAACTCTTTATCAAACTTAAAAACGCTCTTCTAGTATGGAAGTTGTATGAAATTCACAGTTATCGCACTTTTTTTCTTTAATCTATATTTTAAAATGGATAACAAACTTAAAACTAACCGAGGATGTGAATTTTAGGTCTTTTTGAAGACCCTCTATTTTATTAATCAGTAAGAAATAATAGATGATCAAACGAACTTCCTGAAGTGAAGTTCGATCATTATTATATGAGTCGCTTCATTCGAAGATATATACTATGTAGTTTCCTTAATTATACAACAACAATCGTACGATTTTTAGAGATGTTTTATTTTAGTTTATCGACAAAATTCTCCCGCCTGAGCCATGTCTACCTGACTGCGTCATTCTTTTTAGAGATATATACCTAATGTTATTGCAAAAATATGTTTCGGGTTGGGTGGGTTGGGAATTTATTTATATATCTTCGAATGAAGCGACTCATATAATAATGATCGAACTTCACTTCAGGAAGTTCGTTTGATCATCTATTATATTTCGTCGCTTCATTCTTCAGATATATACTATGTAGATGTTTAGAGATACAGAAAATATCTATTTTTGCAAGAACTGTATCCACGTTGAATAGATACTAATTATTGTTGTCAATAATTTTTTTTTTTTTTTTTTATTTTATTCTTCCCAATCTCTTATTTGAGTCGTAATGTTTTAAGCAGCTTTATGCTTAAGGTTGGAATCATGTGCGGATTTCTTGAGATACTCATCTACGTATAGTTAAGATGAGTCTAAGATTTTTCTTAAGTATTCATTTTACTTTAGAAATACAATGTTGCGCTTTTTACATCAGCTCCTGAGTAACAAGCTTACAGATTGGATGCAAACCAGTAATTATTTATGTTAATGCTGCAAGATTTATAATCTAATCAAAAGTATATTAGCTGGGCCAGTATGTACTTGGTTTTATTTACACACAACAGACGTCCAATGGGACGTTTGAACGTGTGGAAACCTACCCAGAAGGGGGGAGAAAATTATTATTTTTCAAAACGCGGCGGGAGAAGAACGGGTTATTCTGGTCCTGTTGTAGAGGTCTACTACAGGCACATAATTTAATAAAATTATTAATAATGGTACCATTTTAAGATGTTTGTCAAAAAATTATGCCTTATTCAAGATTATGGAATACGACAAATTCCTATCTGTGTATAAGTTCCCCGCAGAATATAAATGAAAAATGATGCATATACTCGGTCGATATTGTGATAGACTACTAGGTAGTAATAATGTTGACTTGGAGGTGTAAATCGGTCGGGTTGGGCTTTAAACCCCACTGACGTAAGAAGTTTTAATTAAGTGAGATATCAGGCTACTATACTTTTTTAACAATGGACAACCTAGTTGTTCATGTCGCTAAAAACATGTGTCATCAGTCATTATAAATTATTTAATATACATAAGTACCTACTTATTTTTGAATAAATGCGTTAAATCATTTCCCTCCGTCAATTATTAAGGTAGACGCGCTGACAGCGTGGATCTATACTCTTTACTCTTTTTACAAAAAACCAAGTGTTTTAACTTTGCATTAAGCAAGTTATTATGGAGTATGTTGTTAAGGCGGAGTAAATTGTATGTTTTCCACGAGTGATAACGATGTACGTATTATAATAACGACAGTTTTATGACGGTTTTTCAAAGATTGTTTCCAATATATGGACGATGTATAGATACTAAAGTTAAGATCCCGCTTCGGGCAGCATTATCCCGAGTTTCAGAAATGCTTGCCCGCTAGCCCGCGAAAAATCTTTTTTTTAAAAAACAATAATACGATAGAAATTTTACATTGTTAGATAGGTACATCATACGAAGTCTACTTCCGGTCGTAAAAATACTCGCCGTTTAACCGACTTCCAAAACGGAAAAGGTTCTCAATTTGGTTTTTGTTTTTCTGCCGTCTTCTAAGTTTAGTCAACCATTCTTACACGTCACCGGATGTATGATAAATTATGCTTCCAGCACGATGGAGATATAAAACTAGAGATTTGAGCCCAAGAACATGTGGGTAGGAAAAACATAAAACTTGTGGGTAATTTTTGCAATTTTACCACACATTTTCGTTGCAAATTTTCTTTGCACACCACTATGAGGCAAGATGCTAGCAGCTTTTATTTTCGTTTTCTGTATCTACAGTATTCGTAGTATTCGTAAATAAATTGAATATATATAACGCTAAAGTACTTAAATAACTGATAAAAAGGATATATTCATTATCTCCGACCTCTTGTTACCTCTCTGACGGTGTATGTATATTTATACTGAGAGGTTTTATATTGTGAACAATTACATCTGGAAATTTTGAACCTGAGATCTTGACTATTTCATTCACTGAATGATTTACGTTTCTTTCAGGTCTATTCATTTATCATTCACTAAATTTTGGAATATTTCTTTCTCCGAGTACCCCGAGGAGCTCTGGATCGAGCTCTGGACAATCTTAGAGCATCTATTAAATCTTCGTGTTAACTCCCGGTTAACCGCCAGGTTTTTCGGTTACAGAATATTATCGTATGAAACATACAAGGCGTAACTTCTATCATCTGTTAAACCTTCGTGATAACTCTCGGTTAACCGCCAGGTTGTTCGGCAATACAACATTATCTTATGAAACGTACAAAACGAAACTTTTAGTAGGTATTTATTGAACCTTCGTGTTAACTCTCGGTTAACCACCAGGTTGTTCGCCTACACCCCATTGTTGTATGGAACGTACAAGACGAAATTTTTAGCGTGTATTTAAACCCTCGTGTTAAGACTATACATTCGAGCTGAGCTTGAGCTGCAAGGGTAGACCCTTATATTTAGCTTTTTTGCCCCCTGATATTTTGTTACTCCCTGCATTAAACCAAAACTTATTCATACCAAATTGTAGGGAATTCTCTGATCTACTATAATGACTGACAACATTTTGAAATTAATTAATAGATTGTTCCTTATTACGAAAATACCAAGAAGCTGTTATTTAATCTTGATTTTTGTGTAAAGTTTGACGTTAGCGAACATCCAAATTTACTCGTTGTGGTCACACAAAGAGATACTTTTATTGAGTATAAGGTCCTGAACTACTATAGTTGAAGATAAAATTTATTAATTTGCTATCCTTTGTATTATAAAATTCAAAACAAAGAAGATTTAATTTGACGAAATTAAGGACACATATAACCGTCATTTTAGGAGGTTATTTGGCTTAATTTGTAAAAATAAATTAGTACTCCTAAAAGAAAGACATATTTTCAATTATATTAAGCAAAAAAAAATATATAATTAACAATAATTTACATCCAAAAATAAGTTTGTAACACACTACAAAACTGCGTGATCAAGCGCTAGGAAAACTAGTCGTAGCCGAGGCTTCTCAGAGGGTGGACGTAACGCCTTTTGTCTCCGCAACTCAAAATGATATACGTAGCATATACCTGAGATTGTAGTGTGATTGTCACTTCTCAATAGTAGGCATTTTTAATACTGGCTGCTTTTTCTTATTGATGGTTGAAAATTATTTTGTTTTAAACAGTTTAAGGTTTGTATATTATACTTTATATTAAACGTGTATGATATTTATAGTTATATTACTTAATTATTTACTCGTAAATAAGAATTTGAATATTCAATTCAGACAAGGTCGTGTGTTTCAGACAGTTATAAAATAATTTACTTTACTAAACTTGCCTTATAAAGCTTGTGGTTAAATTAACTATTATTTAAAGGCTGACTAACAATCTCTACCTAGACTGGCAACTCCGTCCCTTATAAATATTAATGCGATGTCATGTACTGAAATGATAATCACTCGTTGGTAAAATTTATTGAAAACAATACAATAGAAACAATAAACCTAGCTAGCCTAACCTAATAATGCCATGCCCGCGTGGAATGGTGGCGAGAATGCTGGCTGCATTTCTGCGCTGGACAGCCAGGCTGATCCTTTGCGCAAAAAATGAACCAGCACTTCAAAAAAAAAAGTTACGTGTTTATTGTCTTTCATGGCATATTAGCGCGGTATCTTGTGTTTGGTCGTGAAATTCTCTTTCCTTATGACGACTTGGCATTTTATTGGTGTGATTTGCATTATGATTTGGTTATGGTATCCCTTTGGATCGTTTACCTCCGGCTTGAATTACTTCTGAATGATACTGCCCGCGATTAGATATTGTGTTATATTTATTAAATAAATAAGTTTATATAAATTTTGAATTTGTAATCCTTACTAATATTAAACATGCGAGTGTGTTACTTTGTCGGTCTGTCAGCTGTCTACATGCAAGGTTTATCTACCAATTTTTCCCGAAATTCGGTACAGAGATAGCTACTTTCTTGGAGACAAACTTTATCCCGGAAAATAAGAATGCCCATGAGATATTTAAAAATCATGAATCACGCAGATGAAGTTGCGGGAGTCACCTAGTGAAGCGACTCGTATCGAGACACACGATTGGACGTTAGTAAACTTATGCAATGAGCTTTCGAATAGTCAAATTTACTGTGCACTTACAATAAATTAGAAATTAGAATTTTATTTGTTTGGCTCGCATGTTTGCTTGTTTTTACACTTGAATATATATTATTTATGGCCATGAAAATACAGTCGTCACGATAGCAAAAGCAGGTAGCTATGCAAACAATTGGGTAGTTGTTATTATTATTTACCACGCTTACGGACCTTTTTGATGAATAGGTTTTGTTTTATGTTTTGAACTGAACCTTTCTTTGCCCGACTTGGGGAAGGCTTGGTCGTTAGCAATCATGTATGTATATGTGTTTTTCTTTGTTGGTTCCCTCTTTATTGCAAACCTACATATTTTGAGTACTGAGATATTATAAGACGTGTATGACGTATAAGACGTGTATGACGTCACGGCAAATCCAATATGGGATATTTCACTGACAAAAAAGCCATGTTTTTTTGTCTGTTTGTCAACTCAAAATACTTCATCAGTGCACACCTAGACTACTCAAGGAATAAAATATTTAGGTTCATCGATATTGGCTGAGCGTTGGTCAGCCAAATGGCCTCATTTCGCGCTTTATTGGCATTGCGTGTTTTATTTTACTGTCAGGCAAAGTTACTTATTCCAAACAATGCACTCATCACGTCAACAAAAAGTTATGTAAAGTGCAGCTTGTACTTTATTGTACCCCGCGTAGTAAATTCTATTGTTATTTTGGTAAACCGAATATACATACTAGCGCAACTGTAATTATGTATTTTTTGCCTTTTACAAGTGTATTTCGTTTACAGAGCGTCATTAGATTATTGTTTTTTACGAGTATGGTTGTCGACCAGACTTTTCTTTTTGTTATTGTATCACTATTGACCCGTGATCGCTATTGTTATTATAATAAACAAAACCCTACATTAGTGCAATACTTGCAATTTGCACGTGCTTATCAGTTTTATTGCCTGGTTTGGAATTTGAAAAGGCATTGTCTGATGTGAATCAGTATTTCTATAACTTATTTATGTTGCACATTTGATAAAGCCTATCAGCCTTTTCCTACTTCCTCAGTTCACACCTAGACTACTCAATGAATCAAATATTTAGGTTCATCGATTTTGGCTGTGCGTTGTCGGTCAGTCAATCACGAAAAAAGTTGAATTAGGTTTTCATGGTATTTTTATGCGCTTTTTGGCATCGCGTTTTTATTTTACTGTCAGGGGAAATTATTAATTTCTTACAAATAACCATACACTCATTAGCACGGCAAAAAGTTATTTGAAAAATTGGTAGCTAAGCTGTATTTTAGTACTACCACGCAGTAAATTTCTATTGTTATTTTGGTAAGCTGACTACACTACCGCAACACCTGCAGGATTACATAGTTTTATAACCTTTTGCAAGTGATTATCGTTTACAGAGCGGCACTTGATGATTGTGTTTTATATTTTCCGAACCGGACCTTTTTTATTATTGTATCGCTATTGACCCGCGAGTCTATTGTTAGGTACCTACCATGATAAACAAAAACCTATGTTGGTGAAACACCTGCATCTGCACGTGCTTATCAGTTTTATTGCACTGTTTTGTCTTTAGGATTCATTGCGTGCGAATTAAAATAAGTTATTTTTTTTCAGAAATGGGTTCTAAAACTCCGATTTTCTAAAAAAAAAGAAATATTTACGTAGTGAACAATTAGCGAAGGCAAGGAATCAAAAAGGTTCAAAATCAAAATCAAAATCAAAATTTGTCTTCTTGCGGTTTGAACCGGAAAAAATTTAATTTGAAAATTGAAAAGATTATAAAGGACGATCAATTTTGGAAAAAAAATATGGAACAAAAACTAATAACTTTTTATTACAAATGTATTTTGCCTGAAATAGTAGATCCCCGTAAATGGAGATCAGTGCCAATAAGAGACACCCGTTTTTGGTTTGTTTTTACATTGAAAATTCGGTTGATCGTAATCGAGCGTTCGATCACATTGGAGTCAGGGTAAAATGTGCCCAAAGGTGCTTGATTTAAAGTCACAAATTCCAACCGATTTTAATTTCGAAACGTTTCCATTTGGAGCAGTGTGAATGCAAACACGAATTTGAGCTCTAAATCAATACTATTAAGATTCATTTTACTTTAACGCTAATATGATCGAACGGTTACGGTCAATCGATGCATGGTAAAAACTAAGACCTGGCGTAGTGATATGTATATAAATACTAGATGATTCCCGCGACTTCGGCCGCGTGGATTTAAGTTTTTTGACTCCCGCGGGAACTCCTTAATTTTCCGGGATAAAAAGTCCTATGTCCTTCCCCGGGATATAACCTAATTCTATACCAAATTTCAGCAAAATCGGTTGAAAAGAAGGGCCGGAAAGCGTAGCAGACAGGCAGACAGACAGACAGACAGACAGACACACTTTCGCATTTAAAATATTAGTATGGATAGTAGCATTTACTATATAAATTCTAATAATTTTATATTGTAAATAATGTTAAGTAAAAATCAAAATAATACTAATATTTTATTTTACTATTTTGTTTATTTTTGTACAAAATGTGTCTTATAAGTAACTAACAGAAAATAAGCAAACAAAGATAATGTTAGTATGGATGTACCTACTTAAAAACATCTATACTTACAATCATGCAACCTTCTCTTTATATGAATACACCTATATTTAAAAAAGTTTTATATGAAACGTATGTTAAGCGAATTAAAAACATTTCTTTTAAATATTAAAAAAATAATTGCCCGTTTGAAAATGGGATTAGGATCAAAACGGTTTGTCAAACTACTTTGCACCCGACGCCTTCTGTTCACTCGCTCAAACAAAGGACTATCCGAGACAAAGGATTTTATATACCTAAACCCGAGATAAATACCTAAACTTCAAAAGAGGCTCAGGGTATGTACGCTCTTAATGTGCATATCTAGTCAAGGTGACACATATTCACTGCATGATTGTCATAAGAATATGACTCATAATTAGCTCGCAGCTAATTATGATCTCGCAATTGACTCGCAGTCAATCCCGAGTTAAAAACACTTTTTTAGCTTGCAGTTAATGTGCATATTATCTAGTCAAGGTGGCACATATTCACTGCATGAGTGTCATAAGAATATGACTCATAATTGGCTCGCAGCCAATTATGATCTCGCAATTGACTCGCAGTCAATCCCGAGTTAAAAACACTTTTTAACACTTAGTAATAGAATTTTCGACTAACCTGCAAAGTTCTCGTCATCAGACAAGTCTAACGGGCGCCAATATTTCTCCTTATCCTGCTATCGCTAGGAGTGTCTAGCTGGAAGGTTTGATTTCCGTCGTGTTACTTCGCTAGTAACCTCCCAGTAGGTTAGCGTACTTTAACACGTACTTCGTGTAAGTACTAAGTAACTATAATAATTATTAATGCAATAAATACGCGAGAGCCACAATGAAAGTGACCGAACTGTTTTGTTTAAGTACCCACATACCACATAGTGTAATTTGACACTGCATGAAAATATAATTCCTCAGGCGCGTCATGCTGCTGCATGAAATATTAATATAAGTATAATTTCTTAAGCCTGTCAAGTGTCAGGCATGAAATAAATTGCTGAAAATGACAGATTAAAGACTCACCGTTTTCCTGTAAGAGGCAGCGGCTGTTTCTTTTTATTTAGATATAAAATAATAATATTAACTTTGTTGAAAGTGGGAACGTCCGATCGTTGCTACGTACGAAAAAAGAATGACGCAGTCAGGTAGACATGGCTCAGGCGGGAGAATTTTGTCGATAAACTAAAATAAAACATCTCTAAAAATCGTACGATTGTTGTTGTATAATTAAGGAAACTACATAGTATATATCTGAAGAATGAAGCGACGAAATATAATTTATTTTTGATATAGGCATCACCCTTTTCACGCGTGAACAACCAGCCCCCCGATTACGTAAGAATTGTCGATCAAACGTTAAAGATTTTCGTCAAAGTAAAATAAACCATAAATGCATTGAATTGGAGCTCAATTTCGTCTGCCCATTCTTATACGTTTAGGGTATCGTACATACCTAACATGTAACCGTCTAACATGGTAGCGGGCTAACCTGTTAGGGGCAGGGCAGTTATAATAAACCCATACCCCTATTCGGTTTCTACACGCACACGGCATCGTACCGGAACGCTAGATCGCTTGGCGGCACGTCTTTACCGGTAGGGTGGTAACTAGCCATGGCCGAAGCCTCCCACCAGGCAAGATTCTCAGTCACACTGACCTTGTTCTCAGTGATGCGAACTGCCGACCTGGTCAAGGCGTGGTGGAGATGCGCCAGCAGTAGCCCCGCCACAGCGCCCGTGGCGTTGCCCAGGGGAGACTGGTACAGCACGTTGAACGACGTATCGCCGCTGTACGCGAGGCGCACCGACCTAGAAAATTTTATTTATTTATTCATTTAGCTTTATTGCACACACAAAATATACCTACTACTAATAGAAGTAGGTAGTAAGACTACATAGAAACGTGCAAAGGCGGTCTTATTGCTAAAGCAATCTCTTACAGACAACCTTTGGAAAAAGGATTAATAAACCGGAGCGCGGGACGTAGCAGAATTTACAAATAAATAATTAAGTATAATAACGTATGTATGTATTTTATCATATATGTAACGCATACATGAAAAAATACATAGATTTTAGACCAATAAATAAATATAAATATGTAAGTATATGTATATTAAGGAATATTTTAGTTTATTTATTAAGGAAAATCAGCAGCCTATTGCTCTACATAGTCTTTAAATTAGGTAACTCATAGCTAACTAGCTTTTGTCCTTGGCTTCGCTCACGCTAGGTTCGATTTCCATACAAATTTCGAAGCCATATTTTTCCCCCATATTTATTGATACCCTTATTTAACTAGCTTTTGCCTGCGACTTTGTCCGCGTGAAATTAGGTTCCTAAAAATCACTATACAAACTTTTATACCCTATTTAACCCCGTTGGGCGTTGGGGGTAGAATTTTAAAAAACTGTTTTTATCACGTGTTTTTAAACCGTTAGCTCAAATACCAAGTTTCATTTCATTTGGGGGTGGAATTTTGAAAAACCCTTTCTTGGTGCATACCTACTCTTCACATAGAACACACCTTCCAAATTTCATGTCTCTACGACCAGCGGTTTAGGCTGTGCATTGTGATATATAAGTCAGTCAGTAAAGACTTCGAATAGATATAATTATAAATTCGAAAGTGTGTTTGTTTGTTGGTTTGTTGGTTCGTCCTTCAATCACGCCGCAACGGAGAGACGGATCGACTTGATTTTTGGCATGAGTAGATATACTTGAGGACTTGGAGAGTGACATAGGCTTCTTTGACGGCGATGCGGCGACCGCGCAGAGCCAGAGTCAAGGCCAACGCTAATGCGTACAGCTGCATATCTTTAATATATTTAGACAGACTCACTCCGGGCGATGCACCACATACGTCGGCACCAGACGCCACACGTACGCCAGTATCAAGCACAGCACTGTCAGAGCCGCGAACATAGCGCCCAGCACCGGCACGGCGATGCGGCGACCGCGCAGAGCCAGAGTCAGGGCCAACGCTAATGCGTACAGCTGCATATCTTTGATATATTTAGACAGACTCACTCCGGGCGATGCACCACATACGTCGGCACCAGACGCCACACGTACGCCAGTATCAAGCACAGCACTGTCAGAGCCGCGAACAGAGCGCCCAGCACCGGCACGGCGATGCGGCGACCGCGCAGAGCCAGAGTCAGGGCCAACGCTAATGCGTACAGCTGCATATCTGCTGCCAAATACCTGCCGAACAAGATAGCCTTATAATATCTCTATGGCTCTCGAGTAGTCTGTGAACTGGTTACTTTTGATATGCTTTTGATAAAGATCGTGTTGTGTATGTGCTGATAATTTTGACATATGAGAGGTGTTTAGCAATAGTGAAGGATAAGAGTGAGACAGACTGAAGCAGTAGGTATTATGCATGGATGTAATAAGTACTTACGTTTGTACGTAAGTACTTATTACATCCATGACAATAGTACATTACTGTCTAGGCCGGTAATAAAGCCATTGACAGCCGATTTTTAAAAAAAGTATACGAGGTCGCCTAGTGATATTTCGGCTGTGACATTTTCCCTTTTGATTATTTAAGAAGATTAAGCCTCATTCCTGTGGTCAGGTCTATAACACACTGAATAAACTGATGCCTGCCGAATGATCTTACTAATTAAGGCTCAAAGAATCGTACTCACCAAGTCTGAATCAAGCACTTCTCATCGGGATACACCACGTTGTTGAGGTACAGCAGATGCGTCCACCACTTGTGTCTGCACACGGCCGCCTCGGCTGACACCAGCGGCCGCCACTGCGGCCCCCCGCCCAGCCGCTCCCACCAGGATGAGGCGAACCAGACGACTACGAAGTAGCTTGGACTTATCCTGCGTTAAACAAGAATGATGATGATCAGAATAAAACCTAATTCTTTTTTTTTTTCATTATAAAAAATTTATAGTACCTAATTAATTAACTATGTAATAACAAATAATCAAATCTAAATTAAAACTAACATCACAATTTTTTTTAATAAAAATAATTATCCGTCGAAAATCCCACCCCGGGACCTTCCTGGTGCAAAAATGCCCATAAAGCTTGCGACGTTACAGTGTTAGATCGCTAGCGATAGCCTCTGCATCAAGAACGACCCAGAGCGGGGACCACATTGAGATTTCCGAACCTGTGGCTCTACCACAGGTTCGGAAATCTCAATCTCTTGACGTATCATAAGTGACACAAGTTGTCCTACGTGAAATAAAGAAATCACAGCCCAAAGGATCTCCCCAAACCTATCGACGCTGAACCGGCTTGAACTGGTCTGAAAAAGCTCTAGAAAAAGACGTTGTACGTCGTGGTGCAGCCTGAGGTCCCAACGACGAAGGGGACAAATAGGGGAAGGTATAATTTGGGGGATTTTAGTAGGTTGTTACCGGATGATCCTATTGACCTGAAGAAGGTGAAGAAGTTCCTGACGCCGGACTCGTGCGGGCTCTGCTTCAGCAGTTTGTGCGCAAGGAGGAAGCTTGCCATCAGGAAGATCTAGAGAAGAAGGAAGAGAAGCCACCAGCATGCTTTTCCTAAGGATACTATTGATATTGGATACCAGGGGGAAAGGGTTACCCCTTACCCCCTGGTATCTACCAGGAGAAAAGGAAGTTTGGGAGAGTTTAGCAGGTTCTTACCGGATGATCCTATTGACCATGGTGCTGAAGAAGGTTCTGACGCTGGACTCGTGCGGGCTCTGCTTCAGCAGTTTGTGCGCAAGGAGGAAGCTCGCCATCAGGAAGATCTGCGCCACCGGCATGCTTTTCCTAAGGGTACTATGGATACCAGGGGGAAAGGGTTTGGATACCAGGAGAAAGGGAAGTTTGGTAGAGTTTTGGTTGTTGTTACCGGATGATCCTATTGACCATGGTGCTGAAGAAGGTTCTGACGCCTGACTCGTGCGGGTGCTGCTTGAGCTGTGCAAGGAGTTAGATCACCAGCTGACAGAATATATGCACCACCAGCGTGCTGTTCCTGAGGATACTATACCAGGGGGAAAGGTTTTAGATACCAGGAGAAAGGGAAGTTTGGGAGAGTTTAGTTTGTTACCGGATGATCCTATTGACCATGGTGCTGATAAAGGTTCTGACACCGGACTCGCGTGTGCGCTGCTTGAGCAGTTTGTGCGCGAGGAGGAAGCTCGCCATCAGGAAGAAGATCTGCACCACCAGCGTGCTGTTCGTCATGAGGATCACCTCGCCTGCTCGACGCATCTGACCCCAACAAATATAATTTATTAGATTTTGCCCGCGAATGCGTCCGCGTGGATTACACATATTTCAAACCCTATTGTAATCTGTTAGGGGTTGAATTTTCAAAATCCTATCTTAGCGGATGTCTGCGTCAGAATAGCTATCTGCATGCCAAATTTCAGCCCCATCCGTCCAGTGGTTTGAGCTGTCCGTTGATAGATCAGTCACCTTTTCCTTTTATAAATATATTAGTAAGATAAGAGATTGATACGTCGCATGCCTATCGTCTAAATTGTTTTTTTAGCGCTAGGCTGCAATCAGACCTGCTTGCAAGTGGTGATACAGCCTAAGGTGCAGCGCGCTTGCCTAGAAGATGCCTATTCACTCTTGATTTGAAGGTACCCAGGTAGGTAACTCACAAGGATTGCTTTGTAGTCTATTAAATAATAAAATAGCATTAATTAGTTTTAATAATATGGTTAAGAAATAATGTATGCTACGCTAATGTATAATCTCATAATAAGAATGTGTAGGTTGTATAATGAAATTGATAAATTAGCTGATATAGATATATTTGATTCCAGATTGCCACTATTTATTAAAAATTGTGTAAAATAATTAAGTAAGTAGATAATATATTGTTCGCTCCACTTAAACTAGGTATTACTGTTTATTATTAATCTGTGGTATTGCTTTGCGCGCCAACTATTGTTTCCGAACCAATCATTGTAGTGCGACCCTATAGGATTATAATAAGTTCAAAATGTTTTTTATAGATAAGACCAGGTTAGTACAAAATTTATTGTAATCTATTTTGAAATAAATAAAATAAAATAAAATAAATAGTGAATTAGGGAAACCCCTGTAATGCTAGTCGTAAGTTGAGAAATAAATAAAAAAAAATTCTACACTAATACATACCAGTTCGTAAGACCTTGTGTCAGCGATGTAGGACAGAGTGCCGAGCCAGCAGACATGCTCGATGATGACGCAGAGCATACAGAAGACTCGCAGCCCGTCGAACGTGCGCAAGTCCACTCCTCGCGTGGCCGGCGCGGGCGCGGTGAGCGCGCGCCACGACGAGCGGACCGACCAGGACAGCGCCCAGCCGTAGCCTGGATCAAACAATGCTCTTAGTGGGCCATTTAAAAAAACCGGCCAAGTGCGAGGTTCCGTACAAACCTGTAGTAAGTTTTACGATTTATGACGTATTAAAAATAAAAATTACGTTTGTTGTATGGGAGCCCCCCTTTAATATTTACTTTATTGATATTTAATTATTTATTTTGAAAGGTAATATACAAGTTAATATTCTGTGAAAATTTGAACCGTCTACCTGTTACCGTTTTTAATATTGAGCAAAAAAATACGAAAAAAACACGTTTATTGTATGGGGACCCCCCTTAATATATATATTTTTTTAATTTTTAGTATTTGTTGTTATAGCGGCAACGGAAATACATCATTTGTGAAAATTTCAGCTTTCTAGCTATCACGGTTTATGAGATACAGCCTGGAGACAGACAGACAGCGGAGTCTTAGTAATAGGGTCCCGTTTTTACCCTTTGGGTACGGAACCCTAAAAAAAACATTTATAGGCGGCTTACGCTTGACAACAACCTCACCTTGGGAAGTGGTCATGCGGCCTAAGATTGGACGCGCTTGCCTAGAAGATACCTATTCACTCTTGATTTAAAGATAGCCGGATTGTAATTGGTGGGAAACACAGTTTTTGGTAGAGTGTTCCAGACCCTGCCATGCGAATAAGGAATGAAGACGCAAAGCGCTTCGTACCTGTGGATGGAACTTCGACGACATAGGGGTGGAATTTATATATTATACTAGCGATCCGCCCCGGCTTCGCACGGGTAGCACTAATAATCCTAATCTATATAATATTAAACTATCCTATCTCTCAAGTTAGATCGAACTGCACATGGTGTGCGAATTTTATTATAATCGGTTAAGTGGTTTAGAAGTCCATTGAGGACAAACATTGTGACACGAGATTTATATATATTAAGAATAGCGATCCGCCCCGGCTTCGCACGGGTAGCACTAATAATCCTAATCTATATAATATTAAACTATCCTATCTCTCAAGTTAGATCGAACTGCACATGGTGTGCGAATTTTATTATAATCGGTTAAGTGGTTTAGAAGTCCATTGAGGACAAACATTGTGACACGTGATTTATATATATTAAGATTCATACTCTTCAAATTCAAATTCAAATCTTTTTTATTCAAGTTGACTTTGACAAGTGCTTTTGAATCGTCGCGTGAATATACCACTGGTTCGGAATGCCATTCCTACCGAGAAGAATCAGCAAGAAGCTCGGCGGTTGCTCTTTTGAAAAATAATAATTTACAATTTCATTGTTTAAATACAACCGCTGTCCTTGGTATTGCTGGAGCGAGTCAAATCCATGCTATTTTATCATTTACGTAATCTTCAAAAGTATATTTTTTTTTTGTTAAAAAGAATTGTCGAATTACGTTCAGATTTGACGGAATTATTGAGTAAAATCGACCAAAACTTTATAACCCTATTTTGTCCGGTAGTTTCAGCATGTTTCATCCAGTTGGTTAAACCGATTTTGACGCAATTTCGGGAAATACATAGGCTACTTTTCAACCCGGCAAATCAATTTACGTGGACGGACTCGTGGGCATTATCTAGTCGATAATAATCCTCCTCCAATAAAAAAACTAAAAATATTTAATACTTGCTGATGCCCGCGACTTCATCCGCGTGGATTGAGGTTTTTTTGTTCCTACGGAAACTCTTAAATTTTCCAGGATGAAAAGTAACCAATGTGTTATTCTAGACTATAATCTATCTCTGTGCCAAAGTTCATTTAGATCGGTCCAGCCCTTGAGTAACAAACATCCATCACTCCAACATCCAAACTTTCGCATTTATAATGTTAGTAGGTACCTATAGAAGCATAGATAGATAGATTCATAATTATTTTATACAGCACTGTTACAAACATTGGCGTTATTGAAATTAAACGCGGTCAGTGTATTAATAGAGCGCGTAACATGTTATCAAAAAGTTAATTATTATGTTAAAATATTACCGATAGTCGATGCAACGCGTTGATGTCTTTTATTCGAGCGAATGCACTTTGGTCTGGCGATATTGGAATACTTTGCAGAATTTCATGGAACTATAAAATATTATGTCCTACATGCTTTTGCTTTTATAATATTAATAATCCGTACTAATATTATAAAAGCAAAAGTCTGTCTGTCTGTCTGCTACGCTCTAACGGACTAAATTTTCAACCGATTTTGATGAAATTTTATTAGTAATTTAAGTAGTTACAGAGATAGGTTGTATCCCAGGGAAGGACATAGGCTACTTTTTATCCCCGAAAATTGAGGAGTTCCCGCGGGAATCAAAACACCCTAATCTACGCGGATCATCTAGTATACAATAAGATTAACTATTAATTGCTCTGGCCTCTGTGCTCACGAAATTTGTGTTTTTAACCTCGTTTGTGCTTTAATAACTGTTTATGTAATGGCCAGCGGGTCGTCAGCCGGCGAATGCAGCTTGCGAAACATCGGTTGCTCTTCTTTATTTCTTTATAATAATATGTAAAAGTACCAAAGTACTAGTAAAACCGTAGATGGGAAGATGAAATTAATAATATGTATCTGTTATATTAATATGTATCATATATATGTTGGTATGTATATTGGTATGTATTTATACATATATGTATGTTGGTATGTATTTATTTATTTATGTATATATTTATGTCATTAGTATGTATATTTGTGTAAGTTTATGATATAATATCTCGTTTCATTCCATCTCATATCTTGTTGCACCCATTCTTCCTTCACAACCTTTCTCACTGCCAAGGGTCACTGGTAGAGATCTCTTATAGAGATAAGTGTTTCCTTGTCCACTATGTTTCTGTTTTTCTACTAATTGTATAACCTTTTGGTACAAAATAAATTGAAAAAAAAAAAAATTAAACAGACCGCCGCAGGACCGAACTGGCGAAGAGTAGCGCACGACCGAAAACAGTAGCGGGAGCTAGAGGAGTCCTTCGCCAACAGGCAATCCGAAACTCGTGACATTCTATCAAACCTAAGTTATGTATAATTTTTCACTAATTTTAATTCAATTTTCCAAAATAATATTAAATAATGACTACAAGAATGACATCATAAATATCTAAAACTACACTGTATGACGTAAAAATATATTAATGTAATGTTTATTTAATCGCATGATTTCGGAAATAAAGGCTATTTTTATTTATTTTATTTATTAATATGTAAAAGTGAAAAATCCATACTACATCAGCTATTCCATCCGTAAGTGATGATGCATTCTAAGATGGCACCTAGCGGGCTAACCTGATAGGGGAATGGCAGTTATATTAAACCCATACCTCTAATCGGTTTCTACACGGCATCGTACTGGAACGCTTAATCGTTTGGCGGCACTTCTTTGCCGGTAAGGTGGTAATTTGCCACCAGGCCAGACCAGATAAAATACTGAAATTATAAATTCCCAAATTGATCCTGCCGGGGATCGAACCCGGGATCTCCCACGTTAAGACAACAGCGCTCAACACTGCGCCAGGGATGTCGTCAAAACTCAAAAATTGTATGCTAACATGGTACTTATAGGGAAGAGGAAACCTGTTTAAAGTCACTCACCTTTCTTAGCGTGATCAGCTTAAGTCAAATCCAGTACGGTGCTGATAGTGGCCAGACCAAACAGCACCGCTAGGAGACCAGCGAATCCTCCCTCATTCGCATTGGGGGACCAATGGGGCGTTCAAGAGTCCCCTGCCCTTCCTAGACCAGCTATAGAACTGAAAGGTTATATGCTAATATAGAGAAAAGGAAACCTGTTTAAAGTCACTCACCTTTCTTAGCGTGATCAGCTAAAGTCAAATCCAGTACGGTGCTGATAGTGGCCAGTCCAAACAGCACCGCCAGGAGACCAGCGAACCCTCGCTCGTTCGCGTTGAGGGGTGTGGGGCGCTCGGGACCTCGCCTGCAGTAGTCCAGCTGGTACAGGCGAGCGGACAGGTTGTATGCTGACATGGTACTTGCGTTCACACATGTCGTAAACCTGGTGAAATATCATAAAATACTTTTCAATACAGTTGCTCGAAAAATACACTTACAGAGGCAGTAAGTAAACAGGGCTTGTATACGTGCTATTTTTCCGTCCACTTTACTTCTAAACATACTATTACTAAATAAATAAAAAAATTGGTTGCCTGTAAAGTCGGTATACGGGCGAAAGTTTTACGTGACAACGACTTTGAGTGGTAAAATAATTTTAATGTGAATATTCATTCGTATAGTAGGAAGAAGGATGAAATCTCTCTCACTCTCTCTCTCTCGCTCTGTCTCTCTCGCTCTTAGGCGGGCTAACTGTGCTCGAGTGGAAGGGACGCGTGCCTTTCACTTTTTATGTCTGTCTCTCTCGCTCTTAGGCGGGCTAACCATGCCCGAGTGGAAGGGACGCGTGCCTCTCACTCGCTCTCATTGTGAGCGCATAACGTGAGCGGAGCGTAACGCAGTTTCTTGAAGTGTCACCCGGCAAACCAATTTATAAGACGTTGTCACGTCAAAAAGTAGTAATGTAAGTAACATTACTAATTTTTTTTTATTTATTTACTTCTAAACAAAAAGTTTTTTTTTGCAAGAATGTTCTTATTGATAGGTATTTGAAAATGTTGTGGAAATTCTTTGATTTTCCAAGATAAAATATGTCTCGTGTTTCTTATGCCTTTTTCAAGACACAACCTATTTTTTGTAGTGAATTTCGACATAATTATTTGACTTGTAGTGGATAAAAAAACAGAGTTAAGAAAATAAATAAAGGTAAATGGTAAATAGACTTAAACAAGGATGCTTACCATGCTTCAAGTTCCGCATGGGTCGACGTAGAGCGGTGGTCGGGAGGAGGTGGGCAGCTTCGCTTAAGGCACAGGCCTCGGTGCAGGCGGGTGTGGTTGTAGTTGTCCACCCAGTTGGCTGAGTAGCGCTGCGAAAAGGTTGTTTCTTGTATTTCTGAAGGTATGCATCGTATTCCTCATTCCTGAGGGTCATTACTCCATTGACATCCATACTAATACTAATATTAAAAATGTGAAAGTTTGGACGGATGGATGGATGGATGTTTGTT
This sequence comes from Erebia ligea, assembly GCA_917051295.2. NCBI lineage: Eukaryota > Metazoa > Arthropoda > Insecta > Lepidoptera > Nymphalidae > Erebia > Erebia ligea. The sequence continues at coordinate 18,738,116 of OU785228.1, forward strand.
AATCAATCACACCAGAACGGCTGAACGGATCTGGAGGAAATTTGGCACAGAGATAATATACTCGTATTATAGTCTGGAATAACACATAAGCTTTTCTTTATCCCGAAAAATTAAAGAGTTCCCGCGGGAACCAAAAAACTTAAATCCACGCGGACGAAGTCGCGGGCATTAGCTAGTCGGTTTGTATAATAAAGATCATTGTCGGTGGGTAATCAAATTCAAACGCGTTAATTAATTTACGCGGTTCTACTTTCTGAACGCAATTCCTATAATCGGAGCGGAACTCCAAACGAAAATGATGAAAGTGTCTTCATATACCTAGCCATTTTTTCAAACCTTTAATAACAAAGTAAGTAAGTTATAGGCGCTTGAACAATGAACCGTTGATTCATTAGGTGTTGCACAAAAATATCAATTAATTATCAATTATGTATATTATGTATGTAACGCAATGACATGCAACGTTAGTTCCGCGTGGAATCCATACCTACAGTCCTAATATATTTTCGGATGGTGGTGCATAATTGTAATTAATACTTTGAAAATCAAGATTCTATTAGAAACTGTTTAGGTAGTTATTGTTAGAACTTAGAACCTGTGTTAGAACTGCCTCGTTAGTCTAGTGTAAAGCCTTAGCATGTTCGACTGCGACTGACGAGGTCAGGCGTTTGAGTCCCGGGTCGGGCCATAAAACGTATTTGGTTTTTCTGACAAGAAATTGGCGGAAGTTGGCGGTGTTTCACCCCCGTGCCTCGGAGAGTCGTCGGTCCTGCGCCTGATCTCTCTCCGGTCGTGTCGGATTTTTCATCCCATCGGGCTATGAGAGTAAAGGAACAGAGAGTGCACCTGTGTTTGCGCACACACTTGTGCACTAGGTATAATATCTCCCACGCAGATGGCTAATATCTCTGGAGATAGGCCGCCGTGGCCGAAATTCGGTCGGGAGGACATTGGAAGTTAAAATATATTATATAGTATCTGTGACCACTTGATAAGTAAGCTTTATGCCAGTTTTTCTTTGACATGACGACATAAAATAACGAGATTTGAGCCATTATATACATTTTTATTGTAGTGTTGAGCTATTATAATGAACTAGATGCCTCGCTGCCGCGACTTCATTTGCGTGGGTTTAAGTTTTCAGAAATTCTGAGAATTTCACCTACATCACTCTCCGGGTCTTTAACTATATTCATGTATACCTAATATCACGTCGATCCGTAGCTGCGGCGACAAATCAACAAACCAACAAACAAAGACATTTTTGCTTTTATTAATAGTGGGGGTATGTGGTATGTTTTAATTCTAAAACGCTAATTTTGAAATTACACCCGAGGGCAGCCGGGGTAGCTTAGTTTTAAACTTATAATTAGTTATTAACTTATTATAAAATAATCTTAACCCTAACACAGTTTTCTTAAATACATACCTACCTTATTACAAAGAACAAACAAGAAGCAATTATCGTGTTGCGTGCAAGTAATAACTTAAACTGGGCCTTTATATATCTATATATATTACATAGAAATTAAACACGTTTACAATCTATTAAAAATTCTACTCGCAGATATAAAATGCGATACAGACGGCCTCGATCAATGGGGCCAATTTTGTTTATCACAATCTCTAAACTAAACTAAAAAGACAGCTCTATAATGCTATCCCTTTCATAATACTCCCTATGGAAAGGGACAGCACTAGGTTTAGAGCTGTCATTTAAGTTTATGCCTTGTCAAACGATTTATTTTACTTTTGGAATATGCACGTCTATGAAGTGTTATAATTATTGACAGGCAACCATCGACAAAAAAAATGCAATACTTCATAGACGCATCGGCATATCGTATTTTCCAATAGTGAAGCAACGTGCCCTTTTATCCGATATTTCGTAACTTGTATACTCATCTAGTAACTACAATTACGACTTTCCTTTTCAGAATAGTCACGGAGCTTCAACACTAGCTTTCTTGATAGTTTTTTAAGCACCATACATCTTTGGCGATGGATGGTTTCTATGACCGACGGATTCATGTACGTACATTTAGTGTACTGTTGTATATAGATGATTTATTTTAATACATACTTAGTCATTTGAAAGCTTGGGTATGTTTATAAAACAATAAAAAAAATGTTGAGGTAAGATAATTAATATCGAAGTGTCAAATCGATTAAAACTTCTTCATAAAGAAAGTCGATTGCGCATAACAGAATTGGCCCCAATCTGCCGACAAATCTCGGCCGTCAAGGTAGGTACTATGATAGTCTACAAAACTAGACAACAGTCATGGCTACCATCATAATAATAGTTACATAATAAGAGTTAATTAATGTAATTTTAGAGTTTAATTATTGTAATTTTGTATGACCTATTAATTTAATTAACTCATTTTCTTTTATAACTAATATAATTTTGATGATTTTATACCAAATATTCATACACCATTAATTGGTAGAATGTATAAGGCTCACAAACTGTAATCATGTCAACTTTATATCACCTACATTCTCATGAATCATTAAAACATTTTTAAAAACGAGCTTTTATCGTCCTCCATTAGTCTAGGCAATAAAGCTACTGGACCCCAACAATAATTCCTCAGGCGACGAAATTTTACAGTATGATAAAGTATCACGAGTTATACGTATATTATAAATATCCAATAAAAATCATTAAGGAAGGAAGTAAGAAAGAAAATCAGAAAGGAAGTAAGGTTTTTTTATGATATACCCAATTGTCAAAAAGGAAGGTAAATTATCGCGTAAACGCAGTTTAGGTTTGATAATATTTCATTTTCATTTATTTAAAAAACATGTAGGACATACAGGTGTCTCTTATGTTACGTCATGTTTTGACTCTACCACCGGTTCGGAAAGCAGATTCTGCTGAGAAGAGCCGGCAAGAAACTCAGCAGTTGCTCTTTTTTTTTTTTCATACAATAGTCAATAATATAATACATTACGTAGCTTAGTGTAATAAGTATGTAAATTAAATACAATATTGTAAGTATGTTATTATACTGTCCTGTGGGGAGCTTGACCCAGAGTCGGTTGCTTCCATACAACTTTGTCATTAAGAAATTCGTCAATTGTATAATAGCCCCGACTCAACAAGTGTTCTTTTACGGTTTTTTTAAATTTGTGTAGCGGCAAGTCCAATAGTTCTTTTGGAACCATATTATAAAAGGTAATACTCGACCCCACAAAGGATTTCTGCACCTTACGTAGACGACCTTGCGGCATTACTAGTTTATGCCGGTTTCTAGTAAGTCGATTGTGTGTATCCCCTCTTTGCCTATGGAGATGAATATTTTGTTTCACAAACATTATGTTATCGTATATGTACTGCGATGCAACCGTAAGGACGCCAATTTCTTTAAATTTTTCACGAAGGGACTCGCGTGATCCGAGTTTATATATTGATCGAATCGCCCTCTTTTGCAAAACAAAAATTGTTTGTATATCAGCAGCTCTGCCCCACAATAAGATGCCGTACGACATAACACTATGAAAATAGGCAAAATATACAAGCCTAGCCGTCTCAATATCGGTAAGCTGTCTAATTTTCCTGATAGCAAAAGCAGCTGAGCTGAGTTTCCCTGCTAGTGTATCTATATGAGCGCCCCACTGAAGCTTATTATCCAAGGTCACCCCCAAAAAAACCGTGGAGTTCTCCATTTTCAGTGTTTCACCATTCATCACTATTTCCTTGTCGATTTTCTTCACATTAGGAAGTACAAACTCTAAACACTTAGTTTTTTTTGCGTTCAAAAGCAAGTTATTGACAGTGAACCAGTGTGATACATGCGATATAGCACCGTTTACATCGTCAAAATTATCTTTACACCTATCAACTTTAAAAATTAGCGAAGTGTCATCACTGCAAACAGCACAATATTGCAAGTATTATTGACATAGTATGGTAAGTCATTTATATACACCAAAAATAAGAGTGGACCCAAGATTGAGCCCTGTGGGACACCCATTAAGGCAGACGAACCCGTTTCACGTTATTTATGCATACTTTTTGAGTTCTGTCGCTTAAGTAAGAGGCAATGAGGTCAAGTGCAACGCTTTTGATTCCATAATGGCTAAGTTTAAGTATCAAGGTTTTGTGATCGACACAGTCAAATGCTTTAGATAGGTCACAGAAGACTCCAATAGCATTCTGTGAACGTTCCCAGGCATTGTAAATATGCTTTAAAAGTTTTGCACCGGCATCCGTTGTATTACGGCCTTTGGTGAAGCCATACTGCTCGGGGTGAAGTAACTTATTAATATTAAAATGATTTAATAATTGATTAAGGATGACTTTTTCAAAGACTTTACTAAGTGTAGGCAAGATAGAAATAGGTCTATAATTATTTATGTCATCTTTACTGCCTGATTTAAACAGAGGAATTACCTTGCTATGTTTCATCAGGTTAGGAAAGGTACCTGAGTCTACACATTCATTAAAGATTACTGCTAAGTATGGGGCAATATCGTTTATTATGTTTGATATAACTTTCACAGACATACCCCATAGGTCACCGGTATTTTTCAATTTTAATAACCTAAAATTTTTTATGATATCTAACGGAGTAATATGTTTAAATTCGAACAAAACGTTGCACTCTTTAACATTGTCTCTCAATAAATTCAGAGCTGCAGTCGGTGAGGAGCCTAAAGTATCAGTTAACGAAAGAGGAATGTTCTGGAAAAAGTTTTCAAAGTTATTTGCAACATCAATGTCAGAGGTGATTTTATTATTTCCAACAACAATCTCGAAGTTAACATCACGAGATTTGGTTTTACCGGATTCATTATTAACTATGTTCCAAGTAGTTTTTATCCTATTGTCTGATTTAATTATTCTTTCTTTGATATGGAGGGCTTTTGCATGAATACAAATGTTTTTGAAAATCTTCGAGTAGGTTTTTACGCGTTCAACAAAGCTCGGGGACCGATTATATTGCTTCTCGTCATACAATTCGTACAGCTTATCTCTACTTTTGTAAATACCTACAGTAGCCCAATCACTAAACTTTAATTTCTCATTTATATTTATATTCTTAAAATTGAATATTTTACTAAATTCACTATCTATAGCCTTGAAGAGACTTCCATACAAGTTGTTAGGGCTACCATTTTTAAAAGAAAGAGTAGGGAGTTTGGCAGAGATTTTACTTTTAAATTGTGTTAATTTATTTTTCGTTATCGGTCTACACTTAATAATTTGTTTGTCTTTATTTGAATGATTTAAAACCGTAACTTGTTGTCCGCAGTGATCCGACCTTAATCTATTAATGATTTCTTTTTCCAAAATCGCATCATCACAGCAAAAAATATTATCTAAACAAGTGGCTGAACTCTCCGTTATTCTAGTAGGTTCACTGAAAGTATTTTTTAAATCAAAACATTTAAATAAGTTAAGCAGCCTCACACTAATTGAGTTCTGCAGCAAAATATTAACATTGAAGTCACCACAAACTATTATCTTCTTATTGGATACACATAATCGTTTTAATGCATCTTCCATTACATCTTCAAATTGATTAAAGTCACCTGAGGGGGGCCGGTAAACACAGACAATAATAAAGCGCTCCAACTCCACACAAGACAGTTCAATAATGCGCTCAATAGAAAGACTAACTATGTCTTTTCGTTCTTTACATTTTATGTCTTTATGGACCAAGATTAAAGATCCACCATGGATTGCAGACCTTCTGGTGAACGCACTTGACAATACAAAATTATTAATATTTGTGACTGACAATTGTTGTTCGGTAAGCCAGTGCTCAGTAAAACATAAAACATGTGTTTTACATTTCTCTGTAAATAATTCTATTTCTAAGTCTTTGCCGGTGAGGCTCTGTATATTTTGATGTACAATGTTCATTTTACAGAGCTCCTCCGTTGTCTTACTATCTAGTTTAAACAAGCAACAGGATTCCTGGTAGTACTATTGTCATTGCTCGAGTCAATAAAAGGCTCGGTAGTACTACCACTATTGCTTGAGTCAGTAAAAGAAATATTGGTACTAGAAGTACTTGTATAAAAGTCAAAAGACTTTGTTACATCATTTGTAACTGTATCATTTAATTGATAAGCTAATAGTGAAGCTACACGAAGCTTACACCTCTTTGGCAGGAACATACTGCTACTAGTCAATTTAAACCTATTTGTAAAGTTATTTGTCTCAAAATAAGACAAAGCTTCACTGTGACAGTTAGTTAAATTATACATTTTTAAATTTAACTGATGAATATATTCATTTTGCTGTTTATTTAGTGTGCCAGAATAAGGAAAGGCACACAAGACAAACTTACATTTTGTTTTCTTATGCAATAGTAATAATTTTTGAACACATTTCACAATCTGTTGTTTTTCGACTGTTAAACTGTCTCCGAACAATATAATAACATTTTTATTGCTATCTAATGATCTTGCTTTCAGGCTATAAATTAAACTATTAAAACTAGCTCCTGGCGTACATCTATTTATCACTGAGTGTTGAATGTAATAGCTAATCGCAGAACCAAACCCACTACCTAAGCCGTCAGAAATAATAATAGTTTGTTTTTTTTGCTTAGTTGAGTGGTTCACATTGTTTTTGAGTTTATAGAATTCGTTTAAATATCGATGTTCTGCATGATTATTTCGTTCGATATTTTGATTTTGAGTGTAAATATATACTACCTACTATTATTTCAAAAAGAAATCGAGAAAATATTCAACTTCCACATGGATTTTTTTTGGATATTTTTGTATAAGTTTTGGTTCATACCATCTATAGCACTGCCGAGTTTCAACGACTGAGGATTTAATGCGGGGGTCTTCATACAACGAACCACGAACCGCCCCGTCGCGTTGCCTAGACTACATGTTGATCTTAGTGTGACGCCATTTCTTTCGTATTCTGCTCAACAAACCCTTTTAATTGATACCCATATCATGGTAATTCGGTTGCAAGTTTTTACCTAAACAAACCAAGAACTTTGCAAGTTACTTATAAGCTTGTAAAAAAGCATTTTGGTGTTAAATTGTGCACTCAAATAACTTGAATCTTGTGCTGGGTATTCGCAAAAATACTCAGCGCTGATTTTCAGTTAGCTCCAGTTTGCAACTAGCCAATTTTTAATTTTTTTGTGATTATTAAAATATAGGGAATATCCCAAAAGACGTAGTATACACGTCCGTTGTTAGTTTTGTTAAATAACCATACAATAAACTAACGATTATAGCACGCGTTGTCGTTTAAAAATAAAAGTTACTGATTTGAATCCGAGGGCAAAATCTACATCAATAATTAAATTATTTCTGTCGCTTACAAAGAGCTTACAAAATATGACAATGCGTTGATCGATGACCAGTCATGGCCCAGAAAAAAGCGGGTTCTTGCTAAAATTTGCCGACTTCCATACTGTTATGTCATACTAATAATATTAGTTTATCAACAGCGAAAGGTGTCCGCTGTTGGACAGCTTTTGAAGGTCTGTCTGATCTATTTCGAAACAATCTATATACTAATATTATATAATTGCGAGAGTTTGTATGGATGGACGTTTGTTACTCAATCACGCCAGAACGGCTGAACGGATGTGGATGAAATTTGGCACAGAGATAGATTATAGTCTGGAATAACACATAAGTGACTTTGAATCCAGGAAAATTAAAGCGATCCCGCGGGAACCAAAAGGTCAATCCACGTGGACGAAGTCTAGTATTATGTAAAACTCAACCTCTCTGGCGCAGTGGTAAGCATTGTGATCTTGTCGTAGAAGTTCCCGGGAACGGACCCGGAAGAGTCAATTTGGAAATTTATAATTTCTGAACTTTCTCTTGTCTGGCCTGCAGTTGGGACGCTTCGGCTGGTAACCACCCTACCGGCAAAGACGTTTAGCGGAGGTTTTGTCGGGCAAACTATGCTTTCAATAGGTATGCGACTCAATGCATCGGTGACAACATTGTCTTTCCCGCTGATGTGGAGTTTCAGATGGTGAAGGTGGCGTAAATGCTTTAATGCTTGTAATTTTGTTTCACGAGACATTGGATGTTCATAAGGTAAATATGCTGATTGATGGTAAGTATTCTGGGTTAACCGAGGTAAGTACATGGTAAGTACTTATGACGCTATGTAAGAATAGAAAGAAAGAAATCATTATTCGGGGATTCAATTTTAATCAGCGCTGGGCATTGGCTCCTGACATGAAAGTATTAAAAAAAATTAAGTGCGCCGCTCGACACGATATACAACTTCTAACACTGTAAGTAGATAAAAAAATTACAAAAAAAAAATATGGCTTCTATTTTATAGTGCCAATCTCTATGGAAAATGGCCGCCGTGGTCGAATTTCGGTCGGGAGCATATACATATAGGAAGCTCCATAACTGGTTCCAAGTTCCAACGATTACACAATGCACTTGTGATAAAGTGATACTCGAGCATTAGTCAGATTCACTTCAGTTTACGAAGTGAAAGGCATTGTAAAAGAATATAAGGATTCTCGGCCAATTTAAGATACTTATTGGCATTACAGCTACTCCAAAGTCGAACCCAATTTTTAATATTATTCTAGCCCCTTAATCAAGTTATGTCAATCATACTAATATTATAATTGCGAAAGTGTTGGTTTATTGGTTTGTTTGTTTGTTCTTCAATAACGCCGCAACAGGACAACGGATCAACGTGATTTTATGCATGGGTATAGTTGAGGACGGAGAGTGACATAGGCTACATTTTATCTCGGAATATTGAGGAGTTCTCGTGGGAATTAATAAAACTTATTCTACGCGGACGAAGTCGCGGGCATCATCTAGTAATAGTATAATAATGTGTTGCCTAGCATAGCATACTTAGCGTATGTTTTACGGCTCATTTTCGGTTTGGGAATAGGAAGGACTTCCTTTTGGAAATCCTTTTTTATTGCGGATAATCAAAGAAAATTCCCACGGTATTTTTGAAAAATCCACGCGGACGAAAAACGGGCATCAGGTTCAGCTAGTAAATAAATAAGGCCCGTACTCTACTTACTACGTACTCTAGCCCGCCAACCCGCATTGGAGCAGCGTGGTGGGTCTAAGCTCTAATTCCCTCTCTTCTATGAGAGTGGAGGCCTGTGCCCAGCAGTGGGACGCTAATGGGCTGTAATGGTGGTGGTGGTGGTGGTGGTGGTAACTCTGCTAACCGACACAGCTATGAACACGTTCTAATCAAATCAAATTAAATATTTTATTCAAAGTAGGTGTTAAATTGTACACTTTTTGAAGGTCATAAAAAACCACAGAATAGACGGTAAATATTAAATTCACACAAATCACAATTGTCAATATCAAGTATCGGTCAATCGGGGATATCAAGTATCTATTTACAATTTACAAACTTTAATATTATTATTGCCGATAGGTGGCGATTTGCACCCTTAAACAGTATTCAATTCTATGCCTTGATATGGGTAGTCGGGTATGTCACACTCTCTTTAACGTTTCTGTGGTGGTGTCGTGTGGTGCGGGTTGTTACGTTCCCTCAAATATTATGTTTGAGCGAAGCAATGGCTGGATCATGCGTCATGCTCGTGAACGGGTGCCACCGTCGGAAATGGGGCTGCCTCTGTCTGCCAGTCTTGGCGTGTATTGAGTATTGTATGCTCGTGAAAAAAGCTTACTATACAATCGAAGATTACGTAAATGATAAAAAAAAAGCGTGGATTTGATTCGCTCCAGCTATGCGTGGGACTGCAGTTACTTGTATCATTATGATGATTGTAAGTTTTGATGGAAAAGAGCAACCACCGAGTTTCTTGCTGGCTCTTCTCGGTAGGAATGGCATTCCGAACCAGCGGTAGATTCATATTATAACGATTCAAAAGCGCTTGTAAAAGCTTATTTGAATAAAAAACATTTGAATTTTGAATTTTGAATTTTATTAAGGGTCAACTCGAAGCTGCCGAGGCAGTAAGAGCCCATACTCGTTAAAGAAAGAGTCGAGACATTTCGCAGTACGCATCTTACCTGCATAGTGTTGAATAGAGGGCTGTATCCATTGGAACATAACTCGAAGCTGCCGAGGCAGTAAGAGCCCTGCAGCGCCAGACTGCCCACATACTCGTCAAAGAAAGAGTTGAGACATTTCGTAGTACGCCTGATCTTACCTGCATAGTATTGAATAGAGGGCTGTATCCATTGGAACATAACTCGAAGCTGCCGAGGCAGTAAGAGCCCTGCAGCGCCAGACTGCCCACATACTCGTCAAAGAAAGAGTTGAGACATTTCGTAGTACGCCTGATCTTACCTGCATAGTATTGAATAGAGGGCTGTATCCATTGGGAGATAACTCGAAGCTGCCGAGGCAGTAAGAGCCCTGCAGCGCCAGACTGCCCACATACTCGTCAAAGAAAGAGTTGAGACATTTCGTAGTACGCCTCATCTTACCTGCATAGTGTTGAATAGAGGGCTGTATCCATTGGAACATAACTCGAAGCTGCCGAGGCAGTAAGAGCCCTGCAGCGCCAGACTGCCCACATACTCGTCAAAGAAAGAGTTGAGACATTTCGTAGTACGCCTGATCTTACCTGCATAGTATTGAATAGAGGGCTGTATCCATTGGAACATAACTCGAAGCTGCCGAGGCAGTAAGAGCCCTGCAGCGCCAGACTGCCCACATACTCGTCAAAGAAAGAGTTGAGACATTTCGTAGTACGCCTGATCTTACCTGCATAGTGTTGAATAGAGGGCTGTATCCATTGGGAGATAACTCGAAGCTGCCGAGGCAGTAAGAGCCCTGCAGCGCCAGACTGCCCACATACTCGTCAAAGAAAGAGTTGAGACATTTCGTAGTACGCCTCATCTTACCTGCATAGTGTTGAATAGAGGGCTGTATCCATTGGAACATAACTCGAAGCTGCAGAGGCAGTAAGAGCCCTGCAGCGCCAGTCAGCCCACATACTCGTCAAAGAAAGAGTCGAGACATTTCGCAGTACGCATCTTACCTGCATAGTGTTGAATAGAGGGCTGTATCCATTGGGAGATAACTCGAAGCTGCCGAGGCAGTAAGAGCCCTGCAGCGCCAGACAGCCCACATATACTCGTCAAATAAAGAGTCGAGACATTTCGTAGTACGCCTCGTCTTACCTGCATAGTATTGAATAGAGGGCTGTATCCATTGGAACATAACTCGAAGCTGCCGAGGCAGTAAGAGCCCTGCAGCGCCAGACTGCCCACATACTCGTCAAAGAAAGAGTTGAGACATTTCGCAGTACGCATCTTACCTGCATAGTGTTGAATAGAGGGCTGTATCCATTGGAACATAACTCGAAGCTGCCGAGGCAGTAAGAGCCCTGCAGCGCCAGACTGCCCACATACTCGTCAAAGAAAGAGTTGAGACATTTCGTAGTACGCCTGATCTTACCTGCATAGTATTGAATAGAGGGCTGTATCCATTGGAACATAACTCGAAGCTGCCGAGGCAGTAAGAGCCCTGCAGCGCCAGACTGCCCACATACTCGTCAAAGAAAGAGTTGAGACATTTCGTAGTACGCCTGATCTTACCTGCATAGTATTGAATAGAGGGCTGTATCCATTGGGAGATAACTCGAAGCTGCCGAGGCAGTAAGAGCCCTGCAGCGCCAGACTGCCCACATACTCGTCAAAGAAAGAGTTGAGACATTTCGTAGTACGCCTCATCTTACCTGCATAGTGTTGAATAGAGGGCTGTATCCATTGGAACATAACTCGAAGCTGCCGAGGCAGTAAGAGCCCTGCAGCGCCAGACTGCCCACATACTCGTCAAAGAAAGAGTTGAGACATTTCGTAGTACGCCTGATCTTACCTGCATAGTATTGAATAGAGGGCTGTATCCATTGGAACATAACTCGAAGCTGCCGAGGCAGTAAGAGCCCTGCAGCGCCAGACTGCCCACATACTCGTCAAAGAAAGAGTTGAGACATTTCGTAGTACGCCTGATCTTACCTGCATAGTATTGAATAGAGGGCTGTATCCATTGGGAGATAACTCGAAGCTGCCGAGGCAGTAAGAGCCCTGCAGCGCCAGACTGCCCACATACTCGTCAAAGAAAGAGTTGAGACATTTCGTAGTACGCCTCATCTTACCTGCATAGTGTTGAATAGAGGGCTGTATCCATTGGAACATAACTCGAAGCTGCAGAGGCAGTAAGAGCCCTGCAGCGCCAGTCAGCCCACATACTCGTCAAAGAAAGAGTCGAGACATTTCGCAGTACGCATCTTACCTGCATAGTGTTGAATAGAGGGCTGTATCCATTGGGAGATAACTCGAAGCTGCCGAGGCAGTAAGAGCCCTGCAGCGCCAGACAGCCCACATATACTCGTCAAATAAAGAGTCGAGACATTTCGTAGTACGCCTCGTCTTACCTGCATAGTATTGAATAGAGGGCTGTATCCATTGGAACATAACTCGAAGCTGCCGAGGCAGTAAGAGCCCTGCAGCGCCAGACTGCCCACATACTCGTCAAAGAAAGAGTTGAGACATTTCGTAGTACGCCTGATCTTACCTGCATAGTATTGAATAGAGGGCTGTATCCATTGGAACATAACTCGAAGCTGCCGAGGCAGTAAGAGCCCTGCAGCGCCAGACTGCCCACATACTCGTCAAAGAAAGAGTTGAGACATTTCGTAGTACGCCTGATCTTACCTGCATAGTATTGAATAGAGGGCTGTATCCATTGGAACATAACTCGAAGCTGCCGAGGCAGTAAGAGCCCTGCAGCGCCAGACTGCCCACATACTCGTCAAAGAAAGAGTTGAGACATTTCGTAGTACGCCTCATCTTACCTGCATAGTGTTGAATAGAGGGCTGTATCCATTGGAACATAACTCGAAGCTGCAGAGGCAGTAAGAGCCCTGCAGCGCCAGTCAGCCCACATACTCGTCAAAGAAAGAGTCGAGACATTTCGCAGTACGCATCTTACCTGCATAGTGTTGAATAGAGGGCTGTATCCATTGGGAGATAACTCGAAGCTGCCGAGGCAGTAAGAGCCCTGCAGCGCCAGACAGCCCACATATACTCGTCAAATAAAGAGTCGAGACATTTCGTAGTACGCCTCGTCTTACCTGCATAGTATTGAATAGAGGGCTGTATCCATTGGAACATAACTCGAAGCTGCCGAGGCAGTAAGAGCCCTGCAGCGCCAGACTGCCCACATACTCGTCAAAGAAAGAGTCGAGACATTTCGTAGTACGCCTGATCTTACCTGCATAGTGTTTAATAGAGGGCTGTATCCATTGGGAGATAACTCGAAGCTGCCGAGGCAGTAAGAGCCCTGCAGCGCCAGTCAGCCCACATACTCGTCAAAGAAAGAGTCGAGACATTTCGCAGTACGCCTCATCTTACCTGCATAGTATTGAATAGAGGGCTGTATCCATTGGGAGATAACTCGAAGCTGCCGAGGCAGTAAGAGCCCTGCAGCGCCAGACTGCCCACATACTCGTCAAAGAAAGAGTCGAGACATTTCGCAGTACGCCTCATCTTACCTGCATAGTATTGAATAGAGGGCTGTATCCATTGGGAGATAACTCGAAGCTGCCGAGGCAGTAAGAGCCCTGCAGCGCCAGACTGCCCACATACTCGTCAAAGAAAGAGTCGAGACATTTCGCAGTACGCCTCATCTTACCTGCATAGTATTGAATAGAGGGCTGTATCCATTGGGAGATAACTCGAAGCTGCCGAGGCAGTAAGAGCCCTGCAGCGCCAGACTGCCCACATACTCGTCAAAGAAAGAGTCGAGACATTTCGCAGTACGCCTCATCTTACCTGCATAGTATTGAATAGAGGGCTGTATCCATTGGGAGATAACTCGAAGCTGCCGAGGCAGTAAGAGCCCTGCAGCGCCAGACTGCCCACATACTCGTCAAAGAAAGAGTCGAGACATTTCGCAGTACGCCTCATCTTACCTGCATAGTATTGAATAGAGGGCTGTATCCATTGGGAGATAACTCGAAGCTGCCGAGGCAGTAAGAGCCCTGCAGCGCCAGACAACCCACATACTCGTCAAGGTGGAAGAGTCGCGGCATTTCGTAGTACTCCTCATCTGTAACAAATGTTTCTAATGTTACGAATAATAATAATATACCTAGTCAAAAGCAAAGTAAAGTATAGGATTATTGATTAGGATGAATTGTTGCAGCGGCTACTTATTAATCTAATTGATATAATTAATTTACAATGTTTTTCTTTTCGTAAGAGAGAGAGGTGCGAGCACACATTTTCTTTCTCTCTTTCTCTCATAGCCAGCCAGTTACTAAGTTTTACTTCAGTCGTGTAGTCTAAACTTCTAAAGCACACTCGTTTTTTGGGTGTACATGAACTTGGGTGTTGAAGTTTACATGAACTTTATATTGATAACTTTTTCTGATACCTAGTGCATAGTGCATAACTGCATACCTCTTGTACCGCATCCCGAGAGGTTCCAGGTTACATTCCCGGCTAATGCCCGCGACTTCATTAGCGTGGATTGAGGTTTTTCACGTCTCAATTACCTACTGAAAGGATTTAGCAGGAATTTGGAATGGAGAATGGTTTTAATCTAAAGTAACACATAGATATTATATTTCATCCCGGATAATTAGGAGAACCTTAAAACACTAATTAATCCACGCGGTCATTATCTAATTAACTAGTGGTTCGCCCCGAACTGAGACCTCGCGGATAAACTTTTACAGAGCGCCATCTATTGACATCATTGTGAAGTTCTGTTAAAAATACTGAAGCTCATTAAAAATTTAATAATTTCGTTTCCTTATAATATTTATCTAATTTTAGTATTTGTTGTTCAAGTACAGGATATAATTCAAATAATTAATCAAGTTTCAGGCTCAGCCTTTCAGAAAATTGAGAGTTTTGAGGTCAACCTTGGACGTTAGAAAATCTCCACTTTGAAAGCCCCCCATTTCGTCAATTTTAGGGGAAAAATTAAAAAAAATATATTTTTGGACTCTATTCCTAATTATCTTTAAAATGATATACCGCAACCCTATTTAACAATAAAAAAAATATTTTACTTCGCATTCGCTTCTATGAGAGCCCCCCTGAAATAAAGATTTTTATAACTTTTTAAGCCATATTCGGCGGGAGGCCATCGGTTTACATATTATATTGAAGTAATTACGTTCAGTAATTCAAAAGTTATAAGGCTCTGACAGACGGACGGACGGACGGACGGACGGACAAGTGCAAATTCACTCAAGTAGACTCAGAGACCTTTGCTTCGCTCGGTCAATAATACCTAACTTAATACCTAAATAATAGTGTCCTCCCGACCGAATTACGACCACGGCGGCTAACCTCCACAGAGATAAGGCATCTGCGCGGGAGATATTATAGTGCACTTTCTACTCTCATAACCCGATGGAACGAAAAATCCGACACGACCGGAGAGAGATCAGGCGCAGGACCGGAGGCTTTATGTTCTCTCCAAGGCACGGGGGTGAAACACCGCCAACTTCCTAACTCCAGGCTAGTACTGAGATTTTCTTATCAGAAAACCCTAATATCTAAATTATACCTGGCTCGGGATTCGAACCCGGGACCTCAATATCCGCACATGCTAACCACTGGACCAACGAGGCAGTCATCATCTACACTATCTATACTAATATTATAAATGCGAAAGTTTGGATGGAAGTATTTATGGATGTTTGTTACTCAATCACGCCAGAACGGCTGAACGGAAAGTCTGGTATAGGCTACATTTTATTCCGGAAAATTAAAGAGTTCCCGCGGGAACCGAAAATCCTCAATCCACTCGGACGAAGTCACTGGCATCAGCTAGTCTATACTAATATTATAAGGAGGTAAAGTTTGTGAGTTTGTGACGTTGTACGGGGTAATCTCTGGATCTACTGAACCGATTTTGAAAATTCTCGTACCAATAGAAAGCCGCATTATTTGTGAGTGCCATAGGCTATACAAACCCGAAAAATTGGGGAGTTCCGTGGGAATTTAAAAAACTTATGTCACGCGGGCGAAGTCGCGGGCATCTGCTAGTCTAGTATAAAATAAAATACCCACCGCTCAATCTGTAAATAATATCCTCATCCACACCCGAACCATCAGTATTCACCCTTTTTTTTAAACCACTGTTTCCGAAACCGAAGTTACTCGCATCACTATGGGGCGGGGCGTCAGTGACAGCGTTACTCTTTAGGTGATATAAATCTAAGTCATTTTCGGGTGCGGCCCGAGTGTCGGCGTCAGCGCAGGCGGCAAGCAACGCGAGAGCGACTACCCGTACCGGCGACATAGCGTTCACTGCTGGTGCGATGCGCATGCGCCGGTCGAGTTGCATAAGCTGCCACTCCAACTGTTGTACAACATTACATCGATTCGGTATGAAAGTAGGTTCCAAATTAGGTTTTAGGCCTATTGCAGTGCGCAACGCTTTAGGATTTCAGCTCTTAGCAATATTTACCAAGTTTCATACTCCATTAGGTTCTATATAGATCCCATTGGAATTTCTCAAAATCTATGGCAGAATCATAATTTTATAGAGATAGCTTACATTTCGATTACATAATATTTACCCCAGCTGAGTTTGTTGTGGGCTCTTCTCAGACCTGGGTGCGTTTGGAACCCGGTTTTAAGATACCGTAACAGATTATCACCATCATATTTTTATTTTTATGTAACTGGACGTCAATAAGTGTAGTGTACCTACCTAAATTGAATAAATATTTATGACTATTATGACTATGACTATGATCTTTAGATCCAATCTAGTTTTTTTATCCCCTACAAGTAGGTACTACCCTGCCTTGACTGCGATTTCACCTGATGGTAAGTGAAGATGCAGTCTAACCTGATAAGGGCCTTAGCGCACACCACTGCGCCAGGAAGATCATTCCTGTGTCATCGTGCACAAGTGTAATTGCAAACGCATGTGCACTTGACTCTATTCCCTTACTCTTATAAGCCTATGAGAGTAAGGGAATAGAGTCGGAATTTCCGCGGAAAATCCGACGCGACAGGAGAGAGATCGAGACTGACGGCCTCGTGCTCATATTATTAAATAGAGTAAGTACCTATAGGCACAGAATAGGTAATATAGGTCAAATCTTTTTTCACTAATGAGGAAGACAAAAGATGTTAAACGCAAGAGTTGATGAAAATATATGCAGAAGTTTTATAATGATCAATTTAGACGAGTACCTAGGCATGCAACGTAGCTGTATTTTTTTTATAACAGCCCGTAAGCGTGGATGTAAGTTATTAGCTGATGTCGCGATTTCGTCCGCGTGGTTTTATAGTTTTTTAATCCTCGCGGAAACTCTTCGATTTTCCGGTATAAAAAGTAGCCTATATCACTTTTCGATTCCTCAACTATAACCCATTACCCATTACCATGCAAAAAATCTCGTCGATCCGTAACTCTGTTGCGGCGTGATTAAAGGACAATTCAACAAACAAACACACTTCCGCATTTTATAATATTAGTATGATATGGTTTGTAGAAATTGTGGGAAATCTTTAAATTTGCAGGATGAAAAGTAGCCTGCCCCGGGATATAACCTATCCCCTTAGATACCATTACCATTTCATCAAAATCGGTTAAGCACATAGGCTTTGAAAGCGTTGCAAACAGGTCCATACAGACACACTTTCGCTTAGTGTTCTATATTAGTATGGAAGTAAGAAAGAAGAAAGAAAAAACATTTATTGACAGCATTGTGCCACACAAAACAATACCTTAAGGTAAATGTTACCATGGCGCTTCCATTACCTGAGCATTAGACTCATGATCAAGTCATAGAAGCACCATGATAACACTTGTGGTGTGTGGCACAACCTGAAAAAAGGCATCAGCTCAGCATAATGCTGAAACCCTTGCAATGAATTACAAGGGCATTCAGCGCTGATTTTCAGCTGAAGCCCTCCTCCAGGTGACACCACGGCTACGTAACTATACTAATTAAAACTAAACAATCTGTAGTTAAGGCTTTAGGTACTGGTAAATAATAAATAAGTATACATTTATAAAATAATATGCATATAATATACTACTTAAATAGTGAGGCTAGTTAAAAATAAAAATAAAAACCCATTACAGTTAAAGCTAAAGAAAAGAAAACTCTAAAGAAAAGAAGTAATGGATATACCTACCTATTATGGACTATTTCTCAATTTTTTTTTCCTTTGTCTCCATTGAGAGTGTATGGAAAGGTCCAACATGCAATATCATAAACATTGCTTAACCGAAGTAGAAGGGTTCAGTATAAACCCATTAGAATGATTTATTTCCCTTTCTATAATAATATGATGGTGGGCCATGAAATCTGCGCAGTAGAGCAATGTAATTTACACTCTACACTCACGAAAGACTGAAAGTTGCGTTATACGATCGTATAAAGTCAACGACCTCAATTTACATAGACGGGCCCTGTCAAACAAAGAATGTGGACCTACTATACTAACGCCATCTAGTCTGAAAAGCGGGACAGCGCTATGGCGGGGACAAGGACAGGGTTATACAGGTGAGGAGCGCGCTCTACAAGTCGGACGCCCAATTTTTTTATCCAACATATATATCGATGTATAAAGTCCTTAGATCGCGGCGCGCCGCACCTCTTTAGTGGGGCTAGACCTTCAAAAGCACGTAGTAACTCTCTAACACCATCGCGCAAGTAATATTCTGCTACTTTACAGGAGAGGCAAAAAACTATTTTATTATGGCTAACGACAGCTTCTTAACCAGAATTTTTTTATGGGGGAATGACGACATATGCGGTGTTTTGCGATTACGCTGTATAAGTTTAAGTTACTATTGGGATAATGGCTGCTAATTGGTTAAAATGCCTGCTTGATATGTAGAACACAACTCGCGTTACAACTGCACCCAATGTTATTGAAATGATGGAAACGCAAATTTTCAACTTGAGCGGTGTTGTTTGATAAGCGACGACATAAAAAAGTTAATTTCAATGAGGAAGGACGGGCTAAGCTAATCTCAGATGGCGCCACCCTCGTTGGTAACTGTCAGGTTCAAAATGTTGACAAGGGAAGGCAACTAACCAGTACATGTCTCGCCAAAACATTGTCAGGTTTAAAGTGAGCGCTGTAAACCTTGCCGATGAACTGGGTTTCAAATTTTAGCCACAAGGCTTTGACCAACAGATTTCTTATTTCCTCATCAGTAGGAAAACGGTGTGCGCTTTTATTATTACATCTCAATGCACAATATTTAGTCATCGTCGTCGTCGTCGTCTCAACCTATAGACGTCCACTGCTGGACGAAGGTCTCCTGCATGGATCGCCACAGAGCACGGTCTTGTACCGCTTGTTTCCAGCGGCTCCCAGCTGCACGCTTTAGATGCGCTTCCAACGCTGCGCTTCCCGGTGCGAGGCCGCCATTCGAGCACTTTGGGACCCCAACGCCTATCGGTTTCTACGAACTAATTACATTTAGTCATAATAATTAATTAATCTAAGAATATTAATTTATCGCGCAAAAATCTTAGGCGTTTGACACTAATTTGATAGATAAACAACACCAGCGACGATGGGACACCTAGCGGGCTAATTTGGTACTGTCTCTTCCTATTATTTATTTCGCGTTTCTCGTGGGCCGCAAACCCGTTACGCGGTAGTTAGGTCAGTTTAAAGATATCGCAATATTGCGCGGCATCGACGCCGGCGACCGGCCGCTATGGGCGCTAATAAAACGCGGAAATTAATATATCCACGCAAGAAAACTATCTTGTATTACGAAAACCCTAGCTTTACACCACAGAGATTAAACCTTTTTAATTTATAACTCTTTCCGTGTTCTCTAGTCGCACCCTTAGTCGCGGCAACGTACCTACATATTCTGTGGTCTCGGTTAAGTATAACTGCCATACCCTCAACAGGTTAGCCCGCTACCATCTTAGACTGCATCATCACTTACCACCAGGAGATATCTCAGACAAGGGCTAACTTGTATTGGTTTTTTAATAAAGCTTTATTTTGATTCCTTACATTATGATCATAAAGACTCTATTACTATTATCTATCTTATTGACTGATTTCTATTTTACCATTCTATGCTTACAAGCTAATTTTACTTTATATAATATTGTATTAAAAGCTACTTACTTATTGTACTTAGTGGAATAACAGAACTAAAAACAAAACTGAACACCTACTGAATAGATACAGCAATTGTTTATAGGTATATTATGCTCAATTTATAAATTGGCGCCTGACGTCTTATAACAAGCTTGCTACGAAAACTTTACAATCCAAATGTTTGTAGGCACTAGAACCTTAATCACGCATATACTTAGACCTTAGTACCACAAATTTATCTGACCTGATGGCCAAAATTGGAACTAATTTTTATGCCTGTTTATGAAGGAACTAGAAGTTTAATCCATACTAATATTATAAATGCAAAAGTGTGTCTGTCTTTCTGTCTGTCTGCTACGCTTTCCCAGCCCATCTTTTCAACCGATTTTGCTGAAATTTGGTATAGGGGTAGGTTATATCCCGGGGAAGGACATAGCCTACGTCCTTTCCCAGGATTAAAATATACCAAACATCAAAATCGAATGAAAAGATGGACCCGTTAAAGCGTAGCAGACAGACACACTTTCGCATTTCGGAATTTTCCCTGGTCTGACCTGGTGGGAGGCTTCGGCCGTGGCTAGTTACCACCCTACCGGTAAAGACGTGCCGGTACGATGCCGTGTAGAAACCGAATAGGGGTATGGGTTTAAAATAGCTGCCATGCCCCTAACAGGTTAGCCCGCTACCATCAGACTGCATCATCACTTACCATCAGGTGAGATCGCAGTCAAGGGTTAACTTGTAAATGTAGTGGATAAAAAAAAAATTACAGTATGGATGCTAGTTAGATGATCGCGATTTAGCCCGCGTGGATTTAGGTTTCTAGAAAATCCTGTGGAAATTGTTTAATTTTTCGGGAAAAAATCATAGGTTACCACGGGATACAAACTAACTCTGGACCCCTATTCCCTAACCATCTAAATTTATCTAAAATGAAAGGTTAAAGGTTTGCTATGAAATAACAATCACATATTTTCATAGCAAACCTTCAATGGATGGGATTCCCGGGATGGTTTATATTCACAGTTTGACCCGGTAGGTGGCGCTGCTATCAGGTTCTACGTTCAGGGCAGAACAACTTCTGCCGAGCCGACTAGTGAAATATAAGTAGGTACCGACTTATTTAATTTTGCCTTCTTAAAAGAATAAAAAAATTGAAAAAAAAATCCCACTCGCTAAATCAGGATCAGTGAACTTATATTATGACAAAAAAACCATCGTTTTCTTAGGATTCCGTAAAACAGTGAAAAAGAACCATTATGGTGCACCCATTCACACCGGCCTAATTAATTACCATAAGCTTATTATTTCGTGCTTTATTAACCAGAGAATGACCAATGAACATCTTGTTTCATTGAGTGGTTTAAGTGATGTGAAATAATAAAATTAAATCAACTAGGTATTAGACACTAGCTGACGCCCGCGACTTCGTCCGCGTGATTTAAGTTTTTTTGATTCCCGCGGGAACTCCTTAATTTTCCGGGATAAAAAGTAGGCTATGTCACTCTCCAGGTCCTCAACTATACCCATGCCAAAAATCACGTCGATCCGTTGCTCCGTTGCGGCGTGATTGAAGGACAAACCAACAAACAAACACACACGTTAAAATATAAAAAGCTTATAGTTAGGAAGATGAGTTAACAAGAGAAGAACCAGAGTAAACTAATATTTGGGATAATTTAGAGATTATTAATTATTAAGATAAAGATTGCTAGCCAGCAAACCACTTCAACTCAGGTTGTGAGAGTCAAATAATTGACATGGCTAGAATTCTACGCATGGAGGTGGCCGTGGTGCAAGAGATATCACAAACAAAACAATATCAAATTATCACAAGCTGCTACATAATATATTAAACAAGTAAAAAATACGAGGTGATTCTTTATTTTTTTTACATAATATGAAGGTCGCAATTTACAAACAAAAGGCCTATGTTATTAACGTAACAATTATGCATGTTTTAAAAAACGTGCATCGCTAAAGTATTAAGTAACCAAATTGATATCTTTCGGTTTTTTAATTGGTTCCAAATGAGTTTCCATTGCAGATTGAGATTTGCCAATGCATTATTTATAGACTGTGTTAGACAGCATTTGTTCAGTCGAGGTTATAATACCTACGTACTATAACCTACTAGGTATTGATGATGAGGCATGCAAGCAACCGGAATCGCATCCATCAGCTCACAAGTCGGTGAAAATATTTGCTAAGTAATATTATAGGAGATAACTGCACTTTTGGTAACTATCGCTAGAAAGGCTGATTTCGTATTTGGTGGGTCCTAGGCTCTCCACTGGTGGAAAATCTGCCAGTCTGTCCGCATGCCGATGGGCCTTTCGCTAGATATGGCCGTTCAAAGACGGTTTACCAAAAATGAACGATAATTAGAAAAGCTGATTCTTGTACAGTATTAAAGTATGCGCAGTACCTATGTAAACAGCATAAAAACTGACGCATGTGGATGGGACTTTTACTAGATATCAACTCTGAAAGACGTTATAAGCTACAGGAACGCATAGTAAGTATAGCTTATAACGTCTTTCAGAGTTGATATCTAGTAAAAGTCCCATCCACAAGCGTCAGTTTTTATGCTGTTTACATAGGTACTGCGCATACTTTAATACTGCACAAGAATCAGCTTTTCTAATTATCGTTCATTTTTGGTAACAATAAACCGTCTTTGAACGGCCATATCTAGCGAAAGGCTCACCTACATGCAGGCAGACTGCAACTTTTGTGATCAGTGGAAGAGCCCTACATCCACACGGAATCAGCCTTTCAGGCGATGGTTACCAAAAGTGCAGTTATCTCTTAGTCTATAACGTATGAATTGTATATTATGTAACATTTTTCTTTTCATGAAAATATCATCTGCTGTGTTACTCGCCGGCTCTTCTCAATCTAAAACATTTTTCCGAACCAGTGGTAGAGTTTTGACTTCTAATAAGTGACACAAGTTGTCCTACGTGAAATAAATAAATCATTTCATTTCAATTAACATAATGTTTCTCTAAGTCTAACCAAATGTTCCAATATACGGAACCCTGAAGTAGGTG
This sequence comes from Erebia ligea, assembly GCA_917051295.2. Classification (NCBI taxonomy): domain Eukaryota; kingdom Metazoa; phylum Arthropoda; class Insecta; order Lepidoptera; family Nymphalidae; genus Erebia; species Erebia ligea. The sequence continues at coordinate 18,761,224 of OU785228.1, forward strand.
AGTCTAACTTACCTTTGGATAGTCTTTAACCGGTTATAGTTCCATAGATTTTCTAAATTAGAATATTCGACCACATTTGTCTTGTTTCTATTTATATATTTTCAAGTAAAACCGAATTGTATATTTTATAGAAGCACTTCATTTAATTAAAACTCTTATCTATAACAGTGATCATTATGTATTACAGAATAATAATAGTTATTAAACTAAAACTTCGAGATAAATATAATGATAATTATTTATGTGAAAAAGTGCGTTGACTTTTGATGATGTCACAATTCAGTATTTCAAACAAAATAAGCGCGCGTTTTGAAGTTTGAAAAAAGTACCTGCAGGGCTAGCATGATTTTATCCACTGACAAGAGATAAAACTTATCCACTTCTCAGAGCACGACAACAGGGGAGAGGAGGAGTTTATCCCCATTTGACATTTCACGGGGACTCGGTGGACTATTTATCCACCGTTGTTTAGCGTTTTTATTTATTTATTTAGGAATAAAATTTTTATCCTTTCCTCGGGGAGAAAATTGTCTCGGCCCATGCTAGGGGGGCTGATTGGACTTGTTTTCAAATACCCAATTGCAGCCATGTTCTAGTCTATAAAGTAATTAATAAAAAAAAATCTCGCAATGGTCCTATTGTGCTAGATTATTCTACGAGTAGGTACATGTGGAGGATTGGATTTAACAGTTTTTTTTTCCAGTTGTCGTTTTAGTCGACGGCCTTAGAAACAAGTTAACTGCTTCGACCAAAATCGTAAGAGCCTTGGTTTGAATGTTATAGTTATTAGTTACCTATATTGTAGGTAAAAACCTTTTTTTTATTCCACTACAAGTTAGCCCTTGACTGCGATCTCACCTGATGGTAAGTAATGATGCAGTCTAAAATGGTAGCGGGCTAACCTGTTAGGGGTATTGTACCCATAAGTACCCCTAGTTGGTTTCTACACGGCATTGTACCGGAATGCTAAATCGCTTGGCGGTACGCCTTTGCCGTTAGGGTGATAACTAGCCACGGCAGAAGCTCCCACCAGACAAGACCAGAGATAATTCAGAAATTATAAATTCCCAAATTGCCCCTGCCGGGAATCGATCCCGGGACCTCCCACGTTAAGACAACAGCGCTCAACACTGCGACAGGGAGTAGTAGTCAAACCTAAGTATTCCTTTAACCTATTTTGTTTCCGATTTTGTGGAACTACCTATTATATACTTGAGTAACAGAAACACAGCTGACTTCTTAGGCATTTATTACGAGAGAGGAAGATGACAGACGACACTAATTAACAGATTGAAATGATGACACAATATCTTAACCTACCCGCACTTACATCTATATTATCCTACATTACACCTCCACCCTTAATCTACCTTACTCCTAATAACCTTAATCCTAATCAAACTCGAAACCGAATCTTTGTACGGGTTTCCTCAAATGTCTAGGCCTAAGGGCCGCTCTAGGTGCATGTACTGGTGATTGTGGTGACTGTTCCACCTTATTCTCAGAGCCTGACTGAGTTGACCCAGTTGTTTCCCTAGAGGTACTAGGGTCACTTGAAACCACGGGTTTATCCGTACTGGTAAGGGATACATGATCACGGGTACTCGGACTTTCAACATTTGAGACATCCGGGTTATATGTGTTAATCCATCGATATTTGAGCTGGTCAACATGTCTCTTAATCGGTGAACCGTTTTCTCCTACCACGATATAATGACGCGATCCCATCTCTTTATCTACTCGCCCTTTTTCCCATTTCTTTCCGCCTGTATAAGATCTAGCCCAGACTGTATCACCGACCTTGAAATCTCTCAGACTTCCTCCCGCACTAACAATCTGCTTACTCTGCTTTTCCCGTACCCGATCTTCGATATGAGTATCTCCCCGTAAACAGTCTAACCGTGAACGTAAATTACGTTTTTGCAATAACATGGCCGGAGAAACACCCGTGGTACTGTGCTCGACATTCCTATACGCTAATAAATAAGATTGTAGGGCAGTGTCCACGTCAGAACCCTCGCGCATGGCCTTTTTTAACGCTCTTTTACACAGTTTAACTGCCCCTTCCGCTGCTCCGTTCGATGCCGGATGATATACCGCTGTAAATGTCACCTTAATACCGTTATTTCGCATAAAATTACCGTATTCTACGCTAGAAAATGGCGGACCATTGTCACTGACCACTTCCCGGGGTAGCCCAAAACGGGCAAATGTTTCCCGTAAAACCTTAATAACAGCTCCGGCTGTTGTCCTCTGCATTTGAAAAATCTCTAACCATTTAGACGTGGAATCTATCAAAACCAAAAAGGTTCTACCATGGAACGGACCTAAAAAGTCTACATGTAACCTAGTCCATGGTGTGGCTGTATAAGGCCAAGGTTGCGGCGTGACGCGGTCCGGTGCCGGGGCCACTTCTGCACACGTCATACAAGTACGCGCGATGTTTTCAATATCGGCGTCGATACCCGGCCACCAAAAGTAACTTCTAGCTATAGATTTCATTTTTACAATACCCATGTGATTAGCGTGTAATTCCTTTAATAACGGTTCTCGTAAAGCACTCGGTATAACTAACCTATATCCCCAAACTATGCAACCCATATCAATGTATAATTCATTCCGCCGCGTAAAATATGGATTTATTTTTTCTTCTTTACATTGATTAGGCCAGCCGCTCTGAACGTAGGTAAAAACTTTCCTGAGAACTTCATCCTTGCTAACGTGATCATTAACTACTTCCCTAGTAATTGGCAGAAAATCTTGTATAAAGTTAATGTATGTGTTCTCTGCAGTTTCCGCCTTCTCTTTGCCTACTGGTAAACGTGATAACGCATCAGCCGCATTTTGTTCACTACGCACGTATTCAATACGATAATCATAACCTGCGAGTAACACGGCCCACCGTTGCATCCTACTCGCAGCCATTACCGGTATGCCCGCCTTACTACCGAAAATAGTTACCAAGGGTTTGTGATCGGTTCTTAAAACAAACTGTCGCCCGTATAAATATTGATGGAATTTCTTAACTCCGTATATGATCGCTAGCGCTTCGCGTTCTATTTGCGAGTACGATTTCTCCGCTGCGTTGAGCACTCGCGACGCAAACGCGACCGGCCGCTCGCCGCCGTCCGGCATGATGTGTGATATCACAGCCCCAACGCCTACCGCACTGGCATCGGTTGTGAGCACTAAAGGCAAATTCAAGGAATAATGGGCTAGTATTACATTTGAAGTTAACATTTCCTTTACCTTGCTAAAACTAGTGTCACACTCTTTGGACCAAACAAATGCGACATTTTTTTGAAGTAAATTATATAAAGGTGACAAAATGCTACTTATATTCGGCACAAATTTGGCGTAATACATCACCATTCCCAAAAATGAGCGCAACTCGGATACGTTCGTAGGCACCGATACCTTTTTTATGGCTTTTACCTTATCTGGACAAGTTTGCACACCCTCTTTACTAATAATGAATCCTAAATAGGTGACGGAATCCGCGAAGAAAGTACATTTCTCTTTCTTAATTTTTAACCCCCATTTACGCAATCTGTCAAACACTTCATGTAGGGTCTCGAGATGTGACTGATCATCCTCCCCTGTGATGATAAGATCATCAAGGAACACCCCTACCCTGGGCATATCCGCGAATAACTGCTCAAGCTTCCTCTGAAAAATGCCCGGGCTCGACGCTAAACCATAAATTAGTCGATTATACATAAACATACCTTTATGTGTGTTAATCACTGTATATTTCTTCGAATTATCATCTAATTCAAATTGCGCGTACGCCTGTGACAAATCAATTTTTGTGAATTTCTCCCCGCCATATAATTTAGCTAGTAAGTCTTCCGGCCGCGGTAACGGAAAACGATCCACCTCGAGACATTTATTTAATGTTAATTTAAAATCGCCACATACCCGTATAGTTCCGTCTTTTTTCATGACCGGCACGATGGGCGTCGCCCAGTCCGAGCTGCTTACCGGAGTGATCACGCCATCCCTTACCAGCGCCTGCAGGGCCCGCTCAACCGGCTCGCGCAGTGCGTAGGCTAAAGGCCTCGCACGTAAATACACAGGCTTCGCTTCCGGCCGCAGGTGAAAGGACACCGGCCCACCAGTATATCTCCCTAGGCCATCTGAGAACACCTCACAATATCTGGAACTGAACGATTCGAGGTTAAAAACATTCCGAACATCGCTTATCTTATTACAGCTGGTAACCGGGTATGTAATACCTAATTCACTTATCCACTGTCTCCCTAACAGACTAGTTTTACCACTGTTTACTACGTATAAATCTAAACATTTACTGTTACGCTTATAAGTAACTAACACAGATATTTTACCCACTGGTTTCACAATCTCGCCTGTATAATAACGTAATGTCAAATCACTGGATTCCAGCTTAATATTTGCAAAGAATTTCTTGTAACAGTCCATACTAATGCATGAAATAGCACAACCCGTGTCAATCTCCATCGATAACTGAATATTATTCACGTAAACAACTATGACGTATGGTCCAAACTTTAATAACTGTCTCGACTCGATAGAAAAGTTATTTACCTCGTCACTAATCTCGTCGCTGCTATCCGAGTAGACTACCTCCTCGTGATTTACCGCAGATTCCTGACGGAAATTCGGGCACATAATCCGTAAATGGCCCTGGCGAGTACATACCCTGCACACATACATCCTGTATTTACAGGAAGAGCTGGAATGTTTTCCCCCACACACAGTACACTCCCCCTTCTTACTACTCATATTCCGCTTAAATGCGGTAGCACCGCTACTTGGCACTTTTCCGCCGCCCGCTCCGCTCATGCCACTTGGGCCACCGCCGTATGATGCATTATGCGGCCGGCCGCCTCGCTGGCTCCGTGTTTTGTTCCCGGCCGCTATCCTATGCAACTCCGTGCCTTCGCCCTCTCGACTCGCAGCGCCCGCCTGTCCGGAACCTGCAGATGAAACGCCACTGCCCCCGGCACGCTCCTGTACCAGGGCCGCATCTGCCTCCGCCGCCTCCATGGCTACTGCTAATTTAAAAGCCTTATCGAACGTGATATCATCTTCTGTAAACAGCCTTTGCCTTATTAATTCACTCGATAAACCGCATACAAACTGGTCTCGTAAATTTTCTTTAATCAACTCCGGTGTAAACCGACAGTGCTTCGTTAACTTTTTCAATTCCGTCACGTAATCTGCTATGCTTTCATTCCGCTGTTGACTACGTCTCCGAAATTTGAAACGTTCTGCTAATAAGCTAGGTTTAGGTTGTAAGTGTTCCTTCATAAGGGTGACTAGTTCTTCGAATGTTTTTTGTGACGGTTTGACGGGTGCACACAAGTTAACCATAAGTTCGTATGCGTCACTGCCTAGCACCGTTATTAGCGTCGCTACTTTAACTGCTTGTTTGACATCATTCGCAATGAAATATTGTTCCAGCCTATCTATGTATGAATCCCAGTTGTCCTTGACCACATCGAATGCTCCAATCTTTCCGACCGACATCGCGGTAATCGTACGTTTTTTTGCGACAAACTAATATAATTAACTCGCGTATTCCACCAAACAATACACACGCGTTAATATTTTCACTTATTTACTCGTCGCCAGTTTATTATATACTTGAGTAACAGAAACACAGCTGACTTCTTAGGCATTTATTACGAGAGAGGAAGATGACAGACGACACTAATTAACAGATTGAAATGATGACACAATATCTTAACCTACCCGCACTTACATCTATATTATCCTACATTACACTACCTACGAAGCAGACGGACACACTTTCGCACTTATTATACATACTATATATGATGCCCGCGACTTCGTCCGCATTGATTAAGTTTTATATTTTATTACCGCGGGTACTCCTTCATTTTCCGGGATAAAAAGTAGCCCATGTCCTTCCCCACGGGGCCACGTCGTAACCTACCTCCATACCAAATTTCATCAAAATCAATTCCGACAGACAGACCGACGCACTTTCGCATTTATAATATTAGAAAAGTCACGCTTTCGAAATTTGGTGTAGAGATCGGTTAGGATGTACATAGGGAATATTTTTTATCGTGGTAAAATTAAAGAATTCTGAGGGGATTTTTCAAAAACCTAACCTTTCAAAATCCATCTTAGGTCGCGCGCAGGCATTATCTTTTTTTTTATTTTTATTCTTCATTATTCAATATAAAAGTGAAATATCTAGTTTGGTACATGAATATTCATATAAAGAATTACCAGCAGGTCAACAATCTAGTTATAATGTAATTAAAAAATATTTATTTAAATTGACGACCTCCGTGGCGCAGTGTGTAGCGCTGTTGTCTTAACGTGCGGAGGTCCGGGGTTCGATCCCCGGCAGGGTCAATTTGGGAATTTATAATTTGTGATTTTTCTCTGTTCTGGCCTGGTGGGAGGCTTCGGCCGTGGCTAGTTATCACCCTATCGGCAAAGACGTGCCGCCAAGCGATTTAGCGTTCCGGTACGATGCCGTGTAGAAACCGAATAGGGGTATTGGTTTAATATAACTGCCATGCCCCTAACAGGTTAGCCCGCTACCATCTTAGACTCCATCGTCACTTACCATCAGGTGAGATCGCAGTCAAGGGCTAACTTGTAGTGGATAAAAAAAAAATTTATAACGGAAGCCAATGCAGGATAATTTAGGTATACTTAGGAGGGTACAAAAGATCAATGATATTCAATTTATATTAATATTAAAATATGTTTTAAAGGCCCTTGAACGGCCCTTACAATTTCCTGTATTATCTACGTATTATATCATTTAATTAAAATATAACGAAACTGGCTAATGCACGCGACTTCGACCGCGTGGATTAAGGTTTTTCGGTTCCCGCGGGAACTCTTTCATTTTCCGGGATAAAAAATAGCCTATGTGTTATTGCAAAGTATAATCTATCTCTGTGCCAAATTTCATCCAGATCCGTTCAGCCGTTCGGGCGTGATTGAGTAACAAACATCCATCCATCCAAACTTTCGCAGGCACAGAGATAGATAACACAATCGTAGGCTACTTTTTATCCCAGAAAATTGAAGAGTTCGCGGACGAAGTCGCGGGCATCAGCTAGTGTCATTTAGAATAACTACTTGGCTTACGATACCATACGACGTTAAATTAAAATAGGGGTTTAAATATGAAATTGCCGTATAGCGTCGCTTTCGTCGTTCACCTAGGACAGTGGTAGGCAAAGTGCGGCTCCAGAGCCGCATGTGGCTCTTTGACACCTTAAGTGCGGCTCAGGGACTAGTATATCAGAGACAAGTAACATATTATGCTAGTATAGGAGTGATCTGTGGTGCTGCTCTAGCACAAATATCCACGGAAGGCGCATTATTATTTTCATATAAAAAAAACTTGGCGCTCTAAATTTGAACGTCTTTGTGTTGAATTGGAAATATTGGAGAAGAAAAAATGTGATCTTAGTTCACAGCACAAGTGGTCTGCTTTGAATGACCTGGAGAAGGAAGACATGATCATTTTCAACGCTTGGCTATTCCAAGCGTTGAAAATGATCATGTCTTCCTTCTCTCCTGACTCTTACGATCAGCTGAAAAAGCTTCCTTTTCCGGCATTCCTTTTTCGGTTCTACATATAAGTATATGCGAACAATCTTTTTCAAGCATGAACATTATCAAGAGTAAACTGAGAAGTCGTCTTATTGATGAGAACTTGCAATCATGCCTAAAATTAAAAACAACAACAACATCAAACCAGACTTACTTAAACTTTCCAAGGAGATGCAAGCACATTGTTCGCATTAATAAATATTTGACCGAGCGAAGCGAAGGTCTCCGAGTCTACTTGAGTGAATTTGCACTTGTCCGTCCGTCCGTCCGTCCGTCCGGCCGATGGCCTCCAGCCGAATATGGCTTAAAAAGTTATAAAAATCTTTTTTTCAGGGGGGCTCTCATAGAAGCGAATGCGAAGTAAAATATTTTTTTATAGCGTTACATACTTATAGGGTTGCGGTACCTATATCATTTTAGAGATAATTAGGAATAGAGTCCAAAAATATATTTTTTTTAATTTTTCCTCTACCATTGACGAAATGGGGGGCCTCAAAGTGGAGATTTTCTAGCGTCCAAAGTTGACCTTAGAACTCTCAATTTTCTGAAAGGCTGATCCAGAAACTTGATCAATAATTTAATTATATCCTGTACTTGAACGACAAATACTAAAATTAGATAAATATTATAAGGAAACGAAATTATTTAATTTTTAATGAGCTTCAGTATTTTTAACAGAACTTCACAATGATGTCAATAGATGGCGCTCTGTAAAAGTTTATGGATACCGTGAGGTCTCAGTTCGGAGCGAACCACTAGTTTTATTTAGTGTAGGTACTACTTATTTAGTGTAATAAAAGTTGATTAAATAAGCAGATCTGGCTCCCAATTTTTTTTTTAATTGTTGTAATGTTTATATTTGGCTCTTTGGCTAATAAGTTTGCCGACCACTGACCTAGGACAACGGGTCAGCAATGTGAATCGACGTAGACAGATGTTCCTGCGGGGCTAGCATGGGCCGGAGATAAAAAATTTATCCCCCGATTTTATCCACTGACTAGAGATAAAATTAACTTATCCACCGCTCAGAGCACGGCAACAGGGGAGAGGAGAAGTTTATCCCCGTTTGACATTTCACGGGGACTCGGGGGACTATTTATCCACCGTTATTTAGCGTTTTTATTTATTTATTTAGGAATAAAAATTTTATCCTTTTCTCGGGGAGAAAATTGTCTCGGCCCATGCTAGGGGGGCTGAGCTGTGTAGACGTGGACATATCGCACAAGGGACTAACTACACTTATTAAGCTCCACTCGCGTTTGACCGGGACGATTCTGGTTACTTTGACGTGATGAATTTAAACCCGTAATATCTACTTGTAAACCTGTAATAACTTAAATTGGATTCTGCCATCGTACCGGTATGGTAAAAAGCTTGGCGATAAATCTAGTATGCTATATTACTAGAACATACTTGTGCCTACTATGTTATTTAAATATTTAACTACATCAAAATTTGTACGTCAGGTTTGGCTGACTGGATATGCTGCGACTTTTCATACTGTAACCATCATTGTAACACATATTTAGACAAATAAAATTCATTCTATGTCTGCGGAGGTAGTGGCAACTAGCCTCGACCAAAGTCTCCCATCAGTTGATAGAGCACCAGAGAACAGTCACGGAAAGCTATTGCGATACGTATACGTCACATACGTATACGCCCACGTTGGGCGCCAGTGTACTGGGGTGTTGGGGTATAAGGTGAGATGGTAATAAAAGCCCACGGTAAAATAAAATAAGTATATTCACAGTCCAAAGGTATCGGTACGGGAATTTATTTACCGCGGCTATGCTCTAATGGTAGGTACACAAATTTAGTGGGTCGTGGGTTACTTAGATCCTGCCTTGACCTAGGTGGTAGTGTATAAGTACTCCCCTTGTTAGGTGGCCAAGTTGTTGGTGGCCTCGGAGACGCTGGGGGTAGTCGGCTGGCACGCAGACTCGCAGACGAGGTGACGCCGATGCTAACGCGCACGGGACGTCGACCGTCGCGGTCTGGTGACTGTGCCGAGGTGGTGGTGGCAGCTAGCGTGCTGTGGTGAAAGCCTCAGCCAAGGCTTAAGCGGGAAGCAACCGGAACAGAGCTAGATCCGAGCGGAGGCCGGGGCGGAGTTTGATCCAGGCGGAGCGGAACTCCCTAGTGCGGGAGATATCCGAAATTGGTTTTAAAGAAATCAGGCGAACTAGATGCGCCCGCGCTGATAAAAAAATGGAGACACGTCCGTTACCTAGTGCGGCTCCGGACTTGAATGACGAACCAAGGTGAAGCCCGAGGCGCGGCGTGGCTAGCTAGCTTCGATGCCTAGTAATTTGAAATTTGAGATTTGAGCGCGCTCTGTTTAAAATGCCTAATTATTTATCCAAAACACCACTAGGACAATTGTTATGTGTAACGCTTCGTTACAACCTATATTGCCCTAAAAAAATCAAGTTTTGTATGGGCTAAAGCTGAACGGCGCGCAATAAGTTTTTTTTAATTTATAGACTAGCGCTTTGCTGAAATCAGACTTGCTGGAGTATCAATGTAGCTTAGGTGAAGCGCGCTTGCCTCGAATATGCCGATTCACTCTTGAATGGTAATATAATTCTTAAGTGTAGTTAGTCCCTCGGTAAATAGATGCACACAAATCCTTGCTATTTTTCATACATAAAACTCATTTTATCCATGACATAAAAATCAAAAGTAGCGGTCAAAGTCATAATTTATATTATTATTAATTAATTATTATTATCGCAGACCGACGCGATCGTTCTCAAAACGGAGCTGTCACATAACATGGGATTCTAGTGCACTCGGAGTGCTGATCAAATGATCAATTCGAATGTTATGCAGATATGTATATCCATAATTCCATATTAATATTATAAATTCAAAAGTGTGTCTGTCTGTCTGTCTGTCTGTCTGCTAAGCTTTCACGGCTCATCCGTTTAATCGATTTTGATGAAATTTGGTACAGGGATAGGCTGTGTTCCGGGGAAGGATATAGGATACTTTTAAACCTGGAAAATTAAAGTGTTCTTGCAGGAATCAAAAAATGACAATCGAAGTTGTGGGTATCGTCTAATTATTAATATTCTAAATATTGTATCCTGCAGAACAGCCAACTGAAAAAATCAAATAATTGACGTGATCTCCCTGGCGCGGTGTGAGCGCTGTGGACTTATAAATGAGAGGTCCTGGGTTCGATCCCCGGCAGGGTCAATAGGGGTATGGGTTTAAAAAACTGCCGTACCCTTAAAACAAGTTAGCCCGCTACCATATTAGACTGCATCATCACTTACATCAGCTGAAAATTACAGTCAAGGGCTAACTTGTAGTGGAATAAAAAAAAGTGAGAAGTTGCGTCCGGTTATTCGGGTTCCGTAATCTTATGCATGAATTGTATCTATATGTTTTGTGAACAAATAAAACTTATCTTTATATAATATGTTTATGTACATACTTATTGTATATAGCCACTGAGAATTGAGATTTGGAACCGGTCTGGGACCATACTGCCAACGCTTAAAGCAATATTACTCAAAATGACAGTTTGATCTCCGGTACCTTGACGTTCCTAAAATAAGGATTATAATTCTAAAACACGAAAGTCAACAATAATAAAACAATATGGCTATAAGCGTTGGCAGTATGGCCCCTGTCGACAGGTTGATCTGCTATCACTAGCATTTATTATATTCAACCTTTTGATAATCCGGCGCGGCGTAGAGTTGATGTATAATAATTTCTTATTCGCCAAGATTAATTATTAATTTACATAAAATAGATACTCCCATACTAATATTATAAATGCGAAAGTGTGTCTGTCTGTCTGTCTGTCTGTCTGTCTGCTACGCTTTCCCGGCCCATCTTTTAAACCAATTTTGCTGAAATTTGGTATAGAAGTGGGTTATATCCCGGGGAAGGACATAGGCTACTTTTTATCCCGGAAAATTAAGGAGTTCCCGCGGGAATCAAAAAACCTTAATCCACGCGGACGAAGTCGCGGGCATCATCTAGTAGTTTAATAATTTTTATATACTTATTCTTATACTAGCTGATTAGTATAGAAGATGTATAGATTTAGGCAGGGATTAGGAATGTATTGGTAGTTCATAAAATAAGATCATTTTTGACAAGCGTTTGAATACAAACCATTAATAATATTAGTCACACTTAACCAAAACGACAAATGCCTATTAATAACTTAAAAATATCTTGTGTGACGCAAGATAATGTCATATCTTACATACATAAACATATTTTATAGAAGTTAGCATAGTATTTATTATACATTAATTAATATTATTATGTAAATGAATTATTTGATTTTATTGTTTTTTTATATTATAATATGCACAGTGACGAAAACAACAATTATTTTTAGTCAAAGTTCGTCTTAAAACGATTTTAATTAAATTCAAAATGTCCGCGACTTCTGGAATTCGGTTATAGTTATTCCTGCAGGAACTTTTGAATTTTTATGCATAAAATTCATACTTCCATACTAATATTATAAATGCGAAAGTGTGTCTGTCTGTCTGTCCGTCTGTCTGTCTGTCTGCTACGCTTTCACGGTCCATCTGTTCAACCGATTTTGATGAAATTTGGTACAGGCATAGTTTATATCCCGGGGAATGACATAGGCTTCACTGACACAGACTTTTTATCTCGGAAAATTCAAGAGTTCCCGCGGGAATCAAATACCTTAATCCAAGCGGACGAAGTCGCGGGCATCATCTATTCATCTAATGTATTATAAGCCATTTCCAGCCAAATTGATTTGAAGTCACTGAGGTACAAAAACTTATGAGTTTCAATACTCAGTCGATTCGTATGCGGAAGGACGTGGGAACCCAGTGCATTATTATCCCAAGAAAACTCCAACCATTATTTGATTAATGAATAGGGGTCACGACACTCAGTAATGAGGAATAGGTACGACGCAGAGAGAGAGTACTTTTGTGGCAGTACAGGAATTTGGAACAATTCAGTTATCCCACGCGTAGGGTAGTCCCTACCCTAGTATTTTCTAGACACGTGTTTTTTTCGTACGACGCCATATCCATAGATCTGTTGTTGAGGAAGATGACTCGACTAAAGTCTGGCACTTCCTCAAATCATTAGGGGTTGGAAAAGCAAAGCAAAATGTAGATTCTCCTAATCTAGACTTAAATAAGCTCAATGAGCATTTCTCCTCTTCCGCTACTATAGATAGTACTGCGAAAATAAATACAATTAATCAACTTTCTGCTATATCAACCCCTGACTTTTCTTCTTTTCTCTTTAGCCAATTTACCGTCAGTGATGTTAAGAAGAGCATTAACGCTATAACTTCAGACGCAGTCGGGTCTGACAGCATTAGTCGTAAGATGATCATTCATATCCTTGATCTATTAGCTCCCATCATAACATATATCTTCAACTACTCTATTAACTCCAGTGATTTCCCTTCATCCTGGAAAAACGCTCAAGTAATTCCACTTCCTAAAAAATCTAATCCCACTTATGCGGACTACCGACCCATATCCATTCTTCCCTTCTTATCTAAAGCACTTGAGCGACTTGTTCACCAACAGCTGAGTAAATTCCTTTCTAACCATAACTTGCATAATCCATTTCAGTCTGGTTTCCGTCCCGGTCACAGTACGACTACTGCTTTAGTTAAAATCACTGATGACATACGGCTGGGTATGGATAGTCAACAAGTTACAGTATTGACATTGCTTGATTTTAGTAATGCCTTCAATACTGTTGACTTTGATTTTCTGCTTGCTGTGTTAAGTTCTCTTAACATATCTCCTGGGGTAATTGGCTGGTTTCATAGTTACTTGCATGGACGCCGCCAGCGAGTGCGAGTTCATGACTCGTTTTCTGACTGGTCTGTTGTCAAGGCTGGCGTCCCGCAAGGTGGCGTGTGCTCTGAGAAGTGGATAAGTTAATTTTATCTCTTGTCAGTGGATAAAATCGGGGGATAAATTTTTTATCTCCGGCCCATGCTAGCCCTGCTGGTGGTAGTGTTTCTTGGCTCAATACAGGGATATAGTGTGCGTGCTCTTGGAATTCCATTTCATTGTGTTCATTTGGTACAATTAATAACACTGAGTTTAAAAAAAGTTCTATACGAGTATTTACATTCAATAATCGTCAGTTTGTACTTTAATAAATGCGAATTGCGTCAGTTCACTCTGTTTTCCTTGTTTTCCTTCCGGCTTTCTGATACGCTTTGCGGTAAAATATTGTACTAACAAAGGGCACGTTTTTTTAGGGTTCCGTACCCAAAGGGTAAAAACGGGACCCTATTACTAAGACTCCGCTGTCTGTCTGTCTGTCTGTCTGTCTGTCTGTCTGTCTGTCTCCAGGCTGTATCTCATAAACCGTGATAGCTAGAAAGCTGAAATTTTCACAAATGATGTATTTCCGTTGCCGCTATAACAACAAATACTAAAAATTAAAAAAATATATATATTAAGGGGGGTCCCCATACAATAAACGTGTTTTTTTCGTATTTTTTTGCTCAATATTAAAAACGGTAACAGGTAGACGGTTCAAATTTTCATAGAATATTAACTTGTATATTACCTTTCAAAATAAATAATTAAATATCAATAAAGTAAATATTAAAGGGGGGCTCCCATACAACAAACGTAATTTTTTGATATTAACAATAAACCTCTACAAACAAAGTTAGTTTTGCGGTTCATTTCGTCTTGTTTTTAATACGTCATAAATCGTAAAACTTACTACAGGTTTGTACGGAACCCTCGGTGCGCGAGTCCGACTCGCACTTGGCCGGTTTTTTAATACTTCAGTGCCATATAATATTATAGGTAATATTAGCTGACGCCCGCGACTTCGTTTGCGTGGATTAAGGTTTTTCGGTTCTCTTTAATTTTCCGGGATAAAAAGTAGCCTATTCCAGACTATAAAACGAAGTCAATAAACCCAGTTTTTGTTGTATAGCTTTTTAAATAATGTGTTTATGACGCAATTATTAAAATCACAGCAAACGGTATCATCAAAACTTAAAGCAATATATATACAAAAATAAGGCTCGTGCCATCAACGGAAATAATAAATATTGTACTTAGTAAATGTAACTTAGATAAAATGGATGCATGGATAAGATAAATTATACTTACAATAAAAATTCCGGGAACATTCATTCATTTATTTATTTAGATTTTGGCTTGTATAAAGCTCTTACGAATGTCATATAAAATTACAATTAACTCAATTATGATAACAAAATTACAAACAAAAAAAAAACATATTGAGACAAGATCAAAAAATTATAAAAATTAAACGAAAAAATTAACACGACTTTTAACCATCTTCTAGAGTTCATCTTTTAGAGTTTACATTGTTTTCGTGGCATTCACGCTTTTCATTAAAGAAAAATAATGTAGGTACATTGTCTTGGGTAAACCTGCTGTCTTGGGAAAAATTCTGACCTACCTATATGGAAAGGTGCACACATCTTTAAAATGTTTCTTTCTTATTATTTTTTTAATTTCTATAATTTAATTTAAAAGAAATTTACTTTTATAATTTAATAGAAATCATGAGAAACACCTGTATTTAACCTTCAAAAATGTTCCTTAGAACTTTTCACCCTCCCTACTGCAAAACTAGACGAATATTAAAAGTACCAGAAAAGTCGAACTGCGAACGCATATATTGGCCCAGTAGCGAAATTCAAATAGCTAATTCGTATGTAATACGAGTACGTAGAGCTACGTAGAGTCAATTATTTGATCTGTCTAAACTAAAGCAGGCAGGTTGCTTTATTGGTCTGATTTCCTGACTGTCTTGTGTAAAGTCTGCGCTGTTTGACCTATTGAAGGCTTTGTTGATCCGATTTCCTGACTATCTTGTCTAAAGTCTGCGCTCTTTGACCTATAGAAGGCTTTGTTGATCTGATTTCCTGACTGTCTTGTCTAAAGTCTGCGCTGTTTGACCTATAGAAGGCTTTGTTGATCTGGTTTCCTGACTGTCTTGTCTAAAGTCTGCGCTGTTTGACCTATTGAAGGCTTTGTTGCGCTGACTTCCCGACTGTCTCGTCTAAAGTATGCGCCGGTCGTGTGACAGATTCAGGTGTTTATTTAAGGCTCGTAATTTCGCGGTCGCGCGTAGTACCGATAAGAGCGACCCGCGGGGGTTGACGCGATGTGGCAAGTGGTTCTGTGCGCGCTAGTCGCGGCTGCGGCTGCGAGAGAATTCACTGGTACGTTCAAGGAATGATCCTTTGTATTTATGCTATCCTAGTACCTACTTTTATGCGGAAGGACGTGGAAACCCACCGCATTATTATCCCAAGAAACTCCTACCATTATTTCATTAATGGAAAGGGGTCACGACCCTCACTAATGAGGAATACGACGCAGAGAGAGAGAGAGAGAGTACTTTTGTGGCATTACAGGAATTTGGAACAATAATTGGTAGTGTAGTATTTTCTAGACGTGATTCGTGGTTCAATACAGGCATATAGTGTGCGTGCTCCTGGAATACCATTTCATTGTGGTCATTAGGTACTATTAATAATACTGATTATAAGAAACCACTTTATTATTAAAATTTTACATATTATAAAAATGTTAGTTCGCTAGTCTCGGCTGCGGCTGCGAGAGAATTCACTGGAACGTTCAAGGAATACTCCTTTGTTTTTTTATGCTATCCTAGTACTTTTTGTGGCATTACAGGAAGAACAGTTCAGTTAAACTGGACGGATCGGGCTGAAATTTTGCATACAGGCACAGAATAGGCTAGTAGTAACAGCTACCTATTGTGAATTGTGACGTAAGCACGGGTGCTTACATCTACGAGTTTTTCCTAGCGTAGCGGGCTACGAAAAAATTTTTGAAAATGCAATCCTTATGGGATAAAATAGGGCTTTGAAATTTGTATGAAAATCGAATTTAGCGTGAGCGAAGCTGCGGGCAAACGCTAGATAAAATATATGGAGAAGCCAAAACTAGTTGCTGTTAACTAATAACAGATTGTTGACGTTTTTAACCATGAGTTAGTGACCTGGATTATTATTCAAACTGCCAAGGCTACCAAAATTTTTATAATTTATTATAATGAATCAACATGGTTTTGGATTATTAGATCATCAGCGTTATTGTATAAACCTTCGAGATCACGCGATGACCGCGAAAATGCGTTTTCGCATTTTAGCAGATAGTGCATCGCAGGCTTAGCATGCGCAATTGGAGATATCTCGCGACGAGAGAGAGATCTTGTCTTGTCTTTGCCGGTTAATTTTTCCGGTATATTACCAGAAAAAATTGTCAATTTTTTCTAGTAATATACCGGTTTTCTAGTAATTTTTCTAGTAATGTACCGTTCGTAAAGAAAAATACCATAGATAAGAAATATTACTTTTTCATCCCACCATCTCGGAAAGAGTATTTTTATTCTTCGATATCTGATGGTAAAAGCCGTTATTATCCTCTAGAGGATAAAGTAAATTGAATTTAGAACATCGTGTGCACGTTAGTAAGTGGGTGTTCCGATATAAGCACTGCGAGCACTGGCAGTGCTCTTTACTGGGGACTTACAGTGCTCGCAGTGTATTTCGGAACGCACCCTAAATATCACTCGTCTATGAAGTTTGTGAATTCAAAACATCATTAAAACCTATTTACTTGTACCTCTATGGTGCCGAATTTCCATACAATCGTTTTTAATTTGTTAAAAACTCACACTCGTAATCTTCTTGGTGTACTTTTTTAATTTGCTTTGCGCGCACCATTTTCTTTCACGTCATATTGTTTAAAATTAAAACCGATTAAAAACAAGAAAATTGAAAATAAGTGAAAAACCTAAAATGAGTGATTCTAGTGACGAAGAAATTAACAGAATTGAATTTAATCTTGTGTTTTTTTTTGCATTTAGTCATTTCCTCGCTGAGGTGGGATGAAAAGTTACCTTGTGATTTTTTTTTGCATTTAGTCATTTCCTCGCTGAGGTGGGATGAAAAGTTACGTGTTGCACTCGAGTGAAAAGATTTTTCACCTCGTGCTCTTTTGATTCCCTCGCTGACGCTCAGGATTCTATTTTTTGAAGCACTCGCTCCGCTCGTGATTCAATTTTAGAATCCTTCGCTTGCTCGGTCATCAAAATTGAGCACGCGGTTAAAAAACAACTTTTCACTCTTGTATAACAAATAACTATTATCTCTATTTTTGACGTAATGAGACCACAGAGTTATAAAGAATGAGACAAGTAAGCATGTTAGCTTCGTTAAACAAATAGAGATAATGGGTAGACATAATTTTGCTCATGTGCGCACAACGTCTTTAGATATAATATTAGTTTAGCTTACGAATAGGTAACTCCTGGATCTAAGCACGCAGTAGTTATACTAGGTGTAGGCGGGCGGATTTGGTAAAGCTACATAAAAACTACTTTTTGATTAAAATTCATCATTTATATTATTTGGACCGCAAAATAAATGTTCATTAATTTTATTTAAAAGAAAACAACTTTAAATGGCAGGTTTTCGCATATAGATTTTATAGTCCAATGCCGAAGTGCGGGTGCGGCGATTGGCTTAGGTAATCCTCGGAAATGGCCAAAGCGCTCGGTCCAAAGCTTCGCCTTTTGCCTAACGAGTTTTCAGGCCAATCTAGTGTCTAATGCTGAGATACTTTGACTTTGCTTAGACTTAAGACATAGTTAAAACGAGACAGATTTATGTTATTCGCATAAGTCTCGTTCTTAAGTTCAAAGAGTTCTTAGTTAAGTTAAGTTAGGCGCGTTTGGAACCCTCGTAGCTTTAGTCTTAAGATACCGTTGTTAATTATCACCATCAATTCTTATTCTTTATAAACATGACGTTCAGAAGGTGTACTTTGTAGGTACCTACCAATTTTGAATAAAGATGATTTGATTTGATTTGATTTGATTTAAGTTAAGTTAAGTTCGTTCTTAAGTTTCGATCTCGTTTTAACTCTAAGCAAAGTCTGAGCCAAGTCAAAGTACGCTCTTTAGATCTCAGCATAAACTTCCAGCACAAAGCTGAATTGGTACAATGTAGATTTGGCTTTGGACTACGCAATCCCAAACTATAAATCTACTTGACTTTTCAAAGTCTGATCCTCAGCCTGCGACTTCGGCGACTTCATCCGCGTGGACTACACAAATTTCAGACCCCTATTTTATACCCTTACGAGTTGAATTTTCAAAAATAATTTCTTAGCGGATGTCTACGTCATAATACGAGTAGCTATCTGAATGCCAATTTTCAGCCCGATTCATCCAATGGTTTGAGATGTGCGTTGATATATAAGTCAGTCAGTCACCCTTTCCTTTTATATATTTAGTAATAGTGACTTATGTGGTAATTATTAAAGTAATATCGCTATTCTAGGTGTAAGGCCATTATCTTTTTGTCTATGTTTGGGGCTAGGAACGCTTTTAGCTTATTCCAGTCAATATCTGTCAGTTTATTCCCTGTGTGTCGCAGCCATTAAAAACATCAACTTAACATGCTGTTCAGTTAAAATTTAATACAATTGTAGGAACCTGTTACAGCTACATAGAGGCATATTTAAATTTATAATAACTAGGTTTTTTTACGAATACCATCTTTTTGCCAATTTGCTTTTAGAAGCAAAAAGCGTTTTGGGACTATAAACCGATAAATTTAGACCAATATTCTCAGTTGACCTTAAAGGAAATCGGCAATCGCATGGACTCAATTCTGGTTTCATTACTGTCGAGTAAGTATGAGTGTTCGTGTTGAGTTATAATCCTTATTTTAGGAACGTCAAGGTACGTCACATCAAACTGTCATTTTGAGTATTATTGCTTAATTATTGCTTTCTGCAGCTGACATGCCGAATCTCAGGGAGGGAACTCTACCGTACAATCAAATAAATATTATAAATGCGAAAGTTTGGATGTGTGTAAGGATGTATGGATGTTTGGTCCTCAATCACGCCTGAACGGATCTGGATGAAATTTGGCACAAAGATAGATTATAGGCTGGAATAACACAGTCTACTTTTTATCCCGGAAAACTAAGGAGTTCCCGCGGGAGCCAAAAAACCTCAATCCACGCGGACGAAGTCGCGGGCGTCAGCGTAGTCACATAATAAATTAAAAAGGAAGTGAAGTACGTACTACGTACATGCTAAACGACAAACGTACCACCTATCCAAAAAAAACATTAACGAATTTTTTTTTTACAACATGCATGCATTGTAAATTTTCAAAACGAACTACTAAGTACTAACGCCGTGAGCGAGAGACCTTAGAAGCGCGATATAAAAACATACAGCATCATACAGCGCCATCTAGATTTGCCTCCGGTAGGTAACTATTCTGAGGTTAGCAAAAAGGAGGCCTAGCCTCGAGGCCCGTACCCCCGCTTGGCCCTCACGGGCCAACCGGAGAAGACCCAGAACACATAGCATGCAAGTTTTCAATTTCAAGTTATGTATTTGGGAACGATGGGGCTGATGCATAGACCATTTTAAATATATGGGCTGATGTTCTTTGTTTTGTGAAGAAAATCCCCCAAATAAATCAGATTTAAAAAAAAGTTATTTATTTGTTGATACGGTAGACACCAGGTGAAAAATGTTTTTTTTTTTTTTATGTATAGGCCAGCGCTTGGCTGCAATCAGACTTGCTTGCAAGTGGTGATGTAGGCTAAGGTGGAGCGCGCTTGCCTAGAAGATGCCTATTCACTCTTGATTTGAAGGTACCTATATTAAAAGAGGAGGGGAAAACGGAAGCCGGAAGGGCATTCCATATCCTAGCGGTTCGAATTAGAAACGAGGACAACTTGTGTCACTTATGAAACGTTAAGACTCTATTACCGGTTCGGAAAGCTGATTCTTCTGAGAAGAGCCGGCAAGAAACTCAGCAGTTGCTCTTTTCTTAAAAAATAAAAGGTTCCAATAAGTAGACAATACAACACACGTTACAAGTTTACACTGACTTGTGGGGTCGCTGGATGCGAGGCCGGTTGCTTCCATGCAACTTTGTCATCAATAAATGTTGGATGATGTTGGATTATTTACCGCTATAGTGTAACTAGATATGTAATTGGAAGGAATTCCAGTTGAAAGCATACCATACTAATATTATTATAAATGCGAAAGTGTGTTGGTTTGTCCTTCCATCACGCCTCAACAAAGCAACGGATCGACGTGATTTTTTGCATGGATATTGTTAAGGACCTGGAGAGTATGCTGTATTCTACTTTATATCCCGGAAAATTAAAGAGTTCCCGTGGGAATAAAAAAAACTTATTCTACGCGGTCGCGGGCATCAGCTATTAGGCTATAAACCGTTTCGCCCCGGTTTAATATACTACAGTTCAAAGTATAAATTTTATAGAAGTTTTAGGCGGATATTTACGCTGCGAAATTTACCTTACCTTAACTTTTAATGTGAATTTTAGAGCATGACTTTTCCAAATCCGTATGTTAATGTACTATTAATTTATGTAAAAACTAGAATATAATATATGAATATTTATGAAAATGTTGAGCTAAAAGCAATTTATTTATTGAAGCATATCTTCGTAACGATCATTTTTTTTATAGTTGCCCAAAGTTAGCAAGACAGAGTAGAAGTGTTAGTATGAACATTGCTCTTTCCGGGGTTTTAAAATAAATATCCAGTAGCGATACCCCTTCACTAACTATTTTTACACGACTGCTCAAAAAAAGGAGTTTAATGTTCTCAGCACTTAATTCCACAATAAATTCTATAAGCCCGAACAGATTTAGATGTATGGGGTATCGTTAAAACTTAGAATGCTTACCTCCTCCCGAGTGACACTGGTTATAATTTTTTTTTTAATAAAATTCTTTTTGGAGAGGCTGTCGTGTATTTTAAAGAGCAACTGCTGAGTTTCTTGCCGGCTCTTCTCAGTAGAACAGCTTTCCGAACCGGTGGTAGAGTTTGACTTCAATTTGAATCAGTGACACAAGTTAAATAAATAAATCATTTATAATAAATTAATTACTTAATATAGTACTTAACACTTTTATTTCTATTAATATAATTAATTATAATGAAAAATCGACTGATTAAATGACCAACTGACAATCGGAGTGCAGCTAAACCCTATATATACCTATATACCTAATCAGATTACCTATTTGTATGTTTTTTCTCCAATCACACTAATATTATAAATGCCAAAGTGTGTTTGTTTGTTGGTTTGTCCTTCAATCACGCCGCAACGGAGCAACTGATCAACGTGAAGTTTGGCATAGGTATAGTTGAGGACAAGGAGAGTGACATATAGGCTACTTTTTATCCCGGAAAATTAAGGAGTTCCCGCGGTAATCAAAAATACTTAAACCACGCGGACGAAGTCGCGGGCATCAGCTAGTAATGACATATTTTTATGGAATATTTCCAAAAACATGAATGCCTGTAAATATTTTGATCTTTAAATTTTTTGTCTGGAGATTTTAAGCTCAAAACAAGCTAAGTAAGAAATAGATGGTCACTTTATTTATTTAACAAAACAGGTCCCTCATTAAAACCGGATAATAATTGTCTCACAAGATAAATATTTATTGCACATATATAATTAATATCCTGAATATCTAGACATCTTGTTTCCTTAGTTATATACGTGGACTGTTCGAGCAATTTTTAGTGAAACCAAAAATAGGTAATTAGTTAATTAGTTAGGTGATTTGAAAAAAAAATTACTCATTTAATATATCTAGTTACCTCGGGCCTAGCGTCAAAAGATGTACCAGGAAAGAGATGGCTATAAAGCAATAATGGCTGCGACGCGGAAGAAATGTACATTGTTTTCAAAATCATAAAAAACATTCGCATAATATTTTTGACAGCTTCAACTAAATAAATAATTTAAAAAAAATTACATATTTCCGGAAGAAGCTGAATCAAAATTTTGGAGAAATCTTTGGAAAATGTTAACGTATCGAGAAAATTCGTGTTACTGTTACATAAGATTAAAAATCCAAAATCACATTGATACGTGCGTATTTACTCGACACTCAAAAGTCTGAAAACTAGATTGTGGCATTAAATTAAATTGTAGATTGTGTGAGTTGTATTATCTATCTTCTATATCTATGTATATAAAATTCAAAGTCCTGACTGACTGACTGACTGACTGACTTATATATCAACGCACAGCCTAAACCGCTGAGGTTAGAAACTTGAAATTTTGACAATAGGTTCCTTTTATGACGTAGGGGCTCAGTAAGGAAGGATTTTTCAAAATTCCACCCCTAAGGGGGTGAAATAGGGGGTGAAAGTTTGTATGAAAGTCCGTCATTTCTCAAGTTATATTCATGAAACTTGGTATTTGAGCTTCTGGTTTAAAATAAAGAAATACGTGTTTCACAGTTTTTGAAAATTCTACCCCCAAAGGTGTTAAATAGAGAGTTTGTCCTTCAATCACGCCGCAACAGAGCAACGGATCAACGTGATTTTTTGCATGGGTTGGTATAGTTGAGGACCTGGAGAGTGATATACGATTTATCCTGGAAAATTAAGGAGTGCCTGTGGCAATTAAAAAAACTTATGCCACGCGAACGAAGTCGCGGGCGTGCGCTAGTCTATATATATAAAATTCAAAGTCCTGACTGACTGACTGACTGATATATCAACGCACAGCCTAAACCACTGGGGTTAGAAGCTTGAAATTTTGACAGTAGGTTCCTTTTGTGACGTAGGCGCTCACTAAGGAAGGATTTTTCAAAATTTCACCCCTAAGGGGGTAAAATAGGGGGTGAAAGTTTGTATGAAAGTCCGTCATTTCTTAAGTTATATCCGTGTAAACTTGGTATTTTGGTTTTCAGTAAAAAATAAAGAAGTACGTGTGTCACAATTTTTCAAAATTCCACCCCCAAAGGGGTAAAATAGGGATCAATCACGCCGCAACAGAGCAACGGATCAACGTGTTTCAACGTTGCATTGGTATAGTTGAGGACCTGGTGAATGACAAAGGCTACTTTTTATCCCGGAAAATTAAGGAGTGCCTGTGGGAATGAAAAAAACTTATGCCACGCGAACGAAGTCGCGAGTATCCGCTAGTTCTTAATAATTTGTTTTGTTCTCGGGTAGGTTTATTTTCTAATTTTATTTTCTAATTTGGTAAACTTGAAGCTGATCCATATAATTATAATAAATATTATAAATGCGAAAGTTTGGATGTATGGATTTATGTTTGTTACTCAATCACGCTCCAACGGATGAACGGATCTGGATGAAATTTGGCACAGAGATAGATTATAGTCTGGAATAGCACATAGGCTACTTTTTATCCCGGAAAATTAAGGAGTTCCCGCGGGAACCGAAAAACCTCAATCCACGCGGACGAAGTCGCGGGCATCAGCTAGTTTATAATAATTTAGATTGTACCTACAAGTGCTTTTTTTCTGTTATTTTTAATTAACTTATTATTATGTCTACTGGTTCGTATGTAGATATAATAAGTATTGCAGTCACCTGAACTTCCCTCGTTTGGCCCTAACAGAATAACAGCGTGGTGGCACAGAATAGGTAATAGTAGTAAGTGGTGGTAACATTTTGTACCCACAATTTTGTTGGCACGACACATTCTAGACGATAAATAAGTTAAGTTAGATTTTAAGAACTTTTTGTATTTCATGTTTACTTTGTGTTGGATCAGCAAATAAACCTTATTCTATTCTATTCTATTCTAAATGATCAAATTAGTGTTTTCAAGATTTCAAAAATCGAAATGAAATCGGCTCAACGTGGATATGATTTTATTACGTTGCGGTTACGTTCGCACTACGAAAATTATTCGCACGAATTTTTTTTCGCAATTCTGTAACACTAAAAATCATATGGAGGTGTACGTACTTGCGAATGAAATTCGCGCGACAGGAAAATTACTGGTATTGGCGCGAATATTTTGTGCTGTACGGAGTTGTATGACGCTCACCGCATTCGCAGTGCGGAGTCGATGAAATTCGAAAAAAATTCGCGCGAATGTTTTTCGCAGTGCGAACGTACCCTACTACTACCTTACCCTAGTCTACTAATCCAGTAAAACCTTAAAAAAAATAAAGAATATTGAGGAGGGTCGAACAACAATCACCATCACACATCATGAGCCTCTTCATGTTTAAGATTTTCCTATATATGGAGCATTTTTAAAGGCATTTTTTGTGCGAGAAACAAAAAAAATATCGCGCGGATCGGGCTTGGCTATAAGGTGGATCTTACACACTGTCTTGAAAGTCAAATTCTTTAGTGACTGTAAAGTTCATTGTACCTATAATATTAGGGGTCGAATGAACGGACGCGTTGTCGGGGCGCAAAAGTAATATACCTGCCGCGGAAGATGGCCAGATATTTTTACAAGGTATACCTTTTTAATTAACTAGCCCGTGACTTCGTCCGCGTGGACTACACAAATTTCACACCCCTATTTTACCCCCTTAGGGGTGAAACTTTTAAAAATCCTTTCTTAGCGG
The DNA here is from genome assembly GCA_917051295.2 of Erebia ligea. Taxonomy (NCBI): domain Eukaryota; kingdom Metazoa; phylum Arthropoda; class Insecta; order Lepidoptera; family Nymphalidae; genus Erebia; species Erebia ligea. The sequence goes on from OU785228.1 coordinate 18,786,264, forward strand.
ATGTCTACGTCGTAGTAGGTAGCTATCCAGCATGCCAAATTTCAGCCCGATTCGTCCAATGGTTTGAGCTGTGCGTTGATAGTTCAGTCAGTCACCTTTTATACAGGTTGGTCCAAATAGTGACGTCCAAAGAAAATAATTAGATTCTTCGTACCTAGACCTATCGGAAAATATACCCCATGTACGTTCAGCGGTTTTTGGTAGTTTTCGAGTTATAATGTTTTTTTAGTTTTATCGTGAGTTTTCTGAGGAAGTGTGTTAATTTTTTTTATTTAGTGGTTTTTTCCGAGCATTTTTTTGTGAACATGCTTGCTATGAAGTGTACTACTTTGCATAAAATAATTACTATCTTAACAAATTTGAATTTTTGGTCGTAACGTAAGTGAAAAGTTTACGCTCGACAGAGGTAGAGTCGAATTTCAACTTTAGATTAAAAATACCTGTCTAAGTCACTTCCGACTAATTTAAAAAACTTTTAGGGTTCCTAAGCTACCCTTAGACTACAAATCTGGTACTTAAAAGGGCATTATTGTGAGAAATCAGACTTCAAAGGTGTTAAGGCGGAAATTTCTGAAGTCACTATTTGATTCTTAAAATTGATTTTCGCCTATTTTTGACAATTTGTTGGCTAATTGCAGTAGGAAATTTCTAAATTTAAGTATTTACTACAGAAATAATCGGTATTTATTGATTAAGTGACATCAAGGTTACGTGAAAGTTATTCGTTTTTTTTTAGTTTTTAACAGTCATTAGTCATTATTATCCTTCTGGCAATAAAGTACCTAGTAAGTAGGGCTTTTCCGCACTTACAAGTCTTTTTTTTACGATCTATTTGACGATTCAAAAGCATTTTTAAAAGTTTATTTGGTTAAACAACATTTGAATTTTAAATAAATAGAACCTACTAAATTGATTTTTTTTTATTGAAAGAACCATACTTAACTATTAAAAATGTACATAACATAAATTGTTTTATTTTAGAGTTAAATATAGATAAATAAATCAAAATTAAAGTGATCGATTTAAATATCACCTCGTCCCGTCCATGATTTACTAGATGATGCCCGCGACTTCGCGTGGATTAAGATTTTTGATTCCCGCGGTAACTCTTTAATTTTCCGGGATAAAAATTAGCCTATTTCTTTCCACGGGATTCAACCTACCCCTGTACTAAATTTCATCAAAATCGGTTGAACGGATGAGCAGTAAAAGCGTAGTAGACAGACAGACAGACAGACACACTTTCGCATTTATAATATTAGTTTAAATATTCATAAGAATTAGTTTTACTATTTATTATTTACTTCTTTTTACGATTTTCTACGATAAAGTTTTGATTCAGGAGATTAAAAAGATACTTATAAAATTGTTTTATTCGGTGTGCAATTTAATGTTGGCATTTCCTCATAACATATTTTGTACTCGTAGGTCATTCAACTTAACAGCACTTCAATTCAAGGTTTCATCTGAAATCAAAGTCTACTCGCAATTTTTTCAACCACTAAATAATATCCGTATTAATATGGTTTTCTTCATATAAGTCTACAAACTTTCCGCAAAACAATTATCATACTAATATTATAAATGCGAAAGTGTGTTCGTTTGTTGGTTTGTTGGTTTATTGGTTTGTTCTTCAATCGTGCCGAAATGGAACAACGGATCGACGTGATTTTTGGCATGTGTATAGTTGAGGCCGGAGAGTGACATAGGCTACTTCTTATCTCGGAAGATTAAGGAGTTCCCGCGGGAATAAAAAAACTTAAACCACGCGGACGAAGTCGCGGGCATCATCTAGTAAATATATAAACTTTCCGCAAAACAATTATAACGATAATTTTATGTGACATAAACGAGTTTTTTTTTAATTATTTAAACGTGAAGCGGTTATAGCCTAGCTCGCGCTCAGGTCCGGGGTTTGAATTCCGGGCTTGCATATTTAATTTATTGAAATTTTATGCTTTATAGTATAAGGTTCTAGATGATACCCGCGATTACGTTCACGTGATTAAATTTTTTTTCATTTCCGCGTGAACTCTTTAATTATATCCGGGATACAAAGTAGCCTGTCTTTTCCTAATTTCATCAAAATTTGTTAAACAGATGAGCCGTGAAAGCGTAGCAGACAGACAGACACACTTTCGCATTTATAATATTAGTATGGAAGTATGGATATCGCTTGCGAATAAAAAAATCGCTAGTTTAATACAAATTACGTAGGAGTAGGTAAAGTGTGTACGCAAAATAAAATCGCGAGGATAAAATTCGAGCGAAAGTTTTCGCTGTGCGAACGTAGCCTTAGGGCTAATTTTTCAATCGTCAGATAAATTTTAACAGAGGAATAAATTTGACGTTTTGGCAGATTTTCAATACAAAACCTGTCAAAACGTCAAATTTATTCCTCCGTTATACTTTATCTGACGATTGAAAAATCAGCCCTAAATCTCTTAGCGCCACTACGTTATTGCCGGTAGAGTGGTAACCAGTCGCAAACGAAGCCTTCCACCAGCCAAATAATATGGTCCTTGCGGGAAGTTTGCTACTCTAGTAACCAGTGGCATGCCAACTCTCTGGTAGCGTGTATATTACTCAAGATCATGATCACGGTCATGATGTAACTGGGAAGCGGATAAACAATGGTGTTTCGTAACCAATGAAGAGCAATTATTAATTATCTACGCGCCTTCATAGTAAGAACGCGTTTGTCTAGTTATAAACAAAGACAAATCCTCAAATGTTCTTATTATTTTGCTTTAAGTTTCGACGTCCCCCCTGGCGCAGCGGTGTTATAAGTAGGAGTTCCCAAGTTCGGTCAGAATAGCCCAAAAAAAAGTACCTACATTAGCCGCTCATTCTCATCCAACAAAGCAAGGCAAAAACAAAGAAAAGTAAGCCATGCCAGCTATAAAAGTTCTCCGATCATCATGTCGGATGAAAAAAAGCGGGCACACATTAAATAAACCGGCCAAGTGCGAGTCGGACTCGCGCACCGAGGGTTCCGTACAAACCTGTAGTAAGTTTTACGATTTATGACGTATTTAAAACAAGACGAAATGAACCGCAAAACTAACTTTGTTTGTAGAGGTGTTTGTTGAAATTTCAAACCCCCGATTTTCCCCCTTTTTTAATTAAACTAAAAATAATTTTCGATTTTTTTTACGGACGGACGGAGAAAGTCGCACTTTTGGTACGGAACCCTAAAAAATAGGCTAGCCCGCTACCATCTTTAGAATGCATCATCACTTACCACCAGGTGAAATCACAGTCGAGAACTAAGTACTTATCTTGTAGTGAAAAGGTTTTGGATATTTTTGTATGAATAAATTAAAATGCAACTTGTGTTACGACTTACGAGTGTCGTCGAAATATTTCTCAGTGAGTTTGCGTGAGAAAAAAGTTTTGCTTACTAAAATAGTTTTTGCTCACTGGTTTTAAGCAGTAAAGACGCGCTTTTCGGGCTAAAGAGGTGAAAATGATTTTTTTTATATGATAATGATACTTGCCTTGGTATTTTGATACTTAGCTCCCATCACTGCCAACATTGCTCTATTGCCATCACCTTCTCGGTACACCACGTTGGACTATAGGTACCTACTATCTACTTGTTTTTTTTAGTCTTTATTGCAACAACCTCAATTTACATAGACGGGCCCTGTCAAACAAAGAATGTAGGCGTTTTTTAATAACGCCATCTAGCCTGAAAAGCGGGATAGCGCTATGGCGGGGACAAGGACAGGCTTATAAAGGTGTGGAGCGCGCTCCACAGGTCGGAAGCCCAATTTTTTTCTATGAAAGGGCCCATCTACCTAGTACCTACGTAATTACATATAATATATCGATGCTTTATGGCACATAAAATACAATGTACAAAAGCGAAATTAATACCTAGAGATAATATTCTCTTCCAGTTATAACCTTTGGTAGTGGGGACAGGCTTAGAATAACTGCCTATATAGAAGGTATGTTTCCAAACAACGCCTTCTCAAAACGTATGTACAAATTCGCTATGTGTGCTGTGTTTACTTGCCTCGTAAACGCAAACATAATGTTGCCTAGGGCTTCCAATACCGGGATCCCGGTATTGGCCAATACCGGGATCCCGGACTTTTTTCGCCGGTTTTCAATACCGGTATTGAAATGTCTAATACCGGGATACCGGTATTGGTGACACTTTAAACGAAACAGTGACTATTGCATATATTTCTTGGTAGATGCCACTGTTTTTTATTCGGCTAAGTTTAAAACTTGTAAGTATCTTAAGCATATTAGCTCAAAAAGAGCGCCTTTATTGCTTAAAACCAGTGAAAAAAAATTCGTTTTTGTTCACTCAGAGGGAAAAATTAGTGTTTGAATTTAGATCCCTGTGGCTTGGCATTTCTATTTCATTGTCTCTCAAAACGTTCAGAAATCTGATTTATAACTAATGCATATTTTATTATGATATATTATTTTCTTATAAATAATAACTATTGAATTTTAGATTAATTTGTGTTTTGACAAAATTATCTTTTTCTTCGACTTCGATCGATTTCGTACAAAAATATCGTTTATTACTCATTTAGTAGTTCCTCAACAGGTGGGCCTAAAAATGAATATGAGCAAGATAAAGATCATTTATAATGCACACGTTCAGCCCCAACCTGTGTTAGTAGAGAATTCTGCACTCGAAATTGTTGATGAGTACATATACCTAGGACATACAGTTCAGTTAGGTAGGTCCAATTTCGAGAAAGAAGTCAACCGCCGAATCCTACTCGGCTTGGGCAGGGTCCAAAATTCCTAAGTGCCTGAAGACTAAAGTTTTCGAACAGTGCATGTTGTCAGTGATGACTTACGGCTCCGAAAAATGGTCGCTAACTTTGGGCCTAATAAGGAGGCTCAAGGTCACTCAGCGGGCGATGGAGAGAGCAATGCTTGGAGTATACCTGCGTGATCAAATCAGAAATGAGGAAATCCGTAGGCGAATCAGAGTAACCGACATAGCTCGAAGAGTCCAAGCTTTAAGTGACAAAGGGCGGGGCACATATTTGGTAGAACCGATAGGCGTTGGGGTCCCAAAGTGCTTGATTGGCGGCCTCACACCGGGAAGCGCAGTGTTGGACGACCCCCCACTAGGTGGATGGACGATCTCAAGCGTGTAGCTGGGAGCCGCTGGAAACAAGGGGCACAAGACCGTGCTCTGTGGTGATCCATGCACCTACGTCCAGGATGTCTATAGGTTGAGACGACGAAAGTAGTTTAAATTACAATCTTCGACACTAATTTCACTAATTATTTAAAATTTCCTGCCATATTTATTTAATTTTGTGTGTACGTTGAGAAAGTGCGTCACAAATATACTTTATATTAAAAGTTCAAAATTCAATGGAGGTTAAAAATATATATTTTCGTAAGAATTCATCTAAAAATAGTTCTATTTTAAAAATCATATAGTTGATATTCTGATTGATATGAATAAGAAATTGATTATTTGATAATAATATAAGTATTACTTAATAAGGTTGTATTTAAAATGATGTGATGGAGTTTCAGAACATTACGTGGTCCGTAATTTTCACCTTATACATACATGAAACAAACGATGGTTTCGTAAGAATTAAGTCAACGCGTAAATAACTATCTCAATACTCAAAATACAAATAAATCTAAAATCAATACTTTGTACTACTGTACAAAACAATACTTTAAAAAACAATTTCATAAAATATAATAGAGTGAAGGAGTTACTTAACGTTTCATGAGACAGTGAAATAGACATACCAATCCACAGCGTAATAATCAACCACAGCGTTCAATATCCAAAAAAAATCTCGCTGAGTGAAAAAAACGGCTTTTCTTCACTGAATTTATGCAGAAAAGGCACTTTTTTGAGTTAATTTAGTGAAAAATTTTTTTTTATGAAAAAACTGTTTTTTATAGGTCCGTTTGCTTCAGAAAAGACTAATTTTAAGTTAAAAAACATGTACCACATTTTAAATTTTTTCCAATACCGGGATCCCGGGATCCCGGTATTGAAAAAAATCTTTCCGGTATTAATACCGGTATTGAGAAAAACCGGTATTCGAAAGCCCTAATGTTGCCAGTTTAAATGTTTTCCCCCTAATAGTTGGGTAAGTAATTGGCTAGTTTGTTTGTAGCATTGTAGCTTCTAAAACTAAGTTAACCAGCTTTTTTCGGACTGCGCGAGCGTCGTACGATATAACGATACCATTTATGGCACCAATTAAACGGCTTACATTTCGCGAGTGTACTAGGTTTCTATAGGTAGTTATTCTAAGGGGGACAGGGTTGAATGGTTGAAAGACAGTGCGTATAAAGAGAAAAGTTGGGGAAAAGATAAACACTTACATGTCTCACGTTTTTTTTGCTTGAATGTCATTTACTTGAGATTTATAATGTCATTGTTTCATAACCAAGATTGTAACGGAACGGTAAACTAAGGCGATACAATTTTAGCGGTAATGTTTACTAAAAATGCAAATAGGACCGGATTAAAAAAATATACCATGCGTGGAATTTTTTTTAATATTATAATTCGCGATAGTAAGTATATAATAATAATAAAAACAACAAGTTTTACAAGGTACTACAATTATTTCCGGTCTCCTGCCTACACGCACCAATATTTGCAAAACCAGTAGCAAAGATTCTTGAATCAAACTTGAACTGTAGGTATTAAAAATATTCTTGATACTTACTCTGAGAAAATATATTTCAAAAGAAGAATGCTTGAAAAATAATAAAAAAGATACACCGATTCGTGACAAAAAATAGAGAAAGTTTTTTAAATTAGGTACTTGATTTTATGCCCGCGACTTCGGCCGCGTGGATTAAGATTTTTTGAATCCCCGGGAACTCTTTGATTTTCGGGGATAAAAGCAGTGTATTTCCTTTCCAGGGACACAACCTATCTCTGTGCAAATTTCATCAAGATCGGATGAAAACATGGGCAGTTAAAGCGTAGCAGACAGACAGACAGACACACTTTTGCATTTACTTAGTATTAGTATGGATAGGTTGTTGATAAAAACTTTTCATAAAATTGTTTGTCTGTCTGTTACGATTACATGGCAACAGATTTTGAATCGTTTTTTCTTAACATCACGTTCATAAACGTTACATCATGTGACTTCCGTAAAGCTCGACAGTCTGCAGCGAGACAAAAACTCTACTATAGATGAGTAGCTCGGACATAGAGGGCGGCACTCTTCAATTACTGGGGGGTTACTACTATCGCTGAAAGCAGTATTACTTCAAAATTACAGTTTTATGTCACGTACCTTGACGTCCCTAAAATAAGGATTATAAATGCGAAAGGATACATTATAAATGCGAAAGTTTGGATGGATGTATGGATGTATGGATGTGTGGATGTATAGATGTATGGATGTATGGATGTTTGTTACTCAATCACGCACCAACGGCTGAACGGATCTGGATGAAATTTGGCACAGTGATAGATTATAGTCTGGAATAGCACATAGGCTACTTTTTATCCCGGAAAATTAAAGAGTTCCCGCGGGAACCGAAATACCTAAATCCACGCGGACAAAGTCGCGGGCATCAGCTAGTAATTCTATAAAACACGAACGTCAATAATATTAAAACAATACGTATTTAAGCGATGGTAGTATGCCCCCGTAACAGCAAATCAATAGCGATTAGTGTACCTAATAGCTAGACTTATTATATTGCTGCCTAACTATACCAATCAACGGTAGATTTTTAAGCATACGGTATGCAACGCCGTCTTAGGCCATGCCGGGGCTCTTGGACACAACGAATTTGGGGCCCTGTTGGAAAGCAAAAAAAGTGTATGACAAAAACACCCGACAATAAAGTTTAGATGATGGCGAAACGCGGAACTACATATTTCCTGAGAAGTCTGGCAATGCCACGTTTTCTATCAAACTCGGCAATGTCATTGACTTGAAATTTACTTGTTACTGCTCAGGGTTGCCGGAAAGTCGCTAACAATGTCCTCGTTTACTCTATAAACTTTTTTGTCGGGTTATCTACCTAAAATAGAAAAAAAATGTATACTTAGTGAAAATGGACGTGGCCCCAGGCACGAGACCCGTGTACCCAAGTCAAAGTTGGTAGATATTTTACCTAAAGTATTAAATGTAAAAAGTAGTAAGTATATGAGTAAAAATGTAGAATATGTAGAATTCCGGGATCTAAGTTAGCTTTTTTCCAAATTTCTTCAAAATCCGTCAAGCGAATGGGCTTTGAAAGGTATCCGACCGATAGCTGAATAACTTCGTGCGCGAGGTCTTTCGGTTCCTGCGGGATCTCTTTAATTTTCCGGGATAAAAAGTAGCCTATGTGTTATTCCAGACCATCCAGAGACATCTATCTCTGTGCCAAACTTCATCCAGATCCGTTGCGCCGTTCTGGCGTGATTGAGTAACAAACGTACATCCATCCATCCACCCATCCAAACTTAAGTACAGATGGGTAGTGATTATAATATGAGATTTTAGGCGCCCGGTACACAGTCAATCATTGATCACGATCCAGATTGAATGTGTAATACCAAACACGACCGATAAAAAAAATGAATTTTATCCTTCGTCGCGTCGTTAATTTTCTTACAAATATTTTCTACTACAAATAAAAAAGCATCTGATTTGGAGCAAATGGCATAATTTACATAACTAGGTACCATTAGGCATTCCGGTTATACGATTTTTTTAATTTTTTGTTAGTTTACAAGTTTAGACACTAATTAATGGGGCTGATTCTGTAGTGCACAATCTCTAAACTAAACTAAAATAGCAGCTTTAAATCTAGTTCCGTCCCTTTCCGTAGGGAGTATTATAAAAGGGCTAGCAATATTTGTAATGCTCTAATTTTAGTTTAGTTTAGAGATTGTGCACTAATGGTGCCAATTCTCTGTTAGTTTCTCTAAATTAGGATCGCTTATTTAACACTTAGCGACGTCTGCTATTCTGAAAACACACTTAATTGACAGGTCTAACCTAAAATTAAATCTGACAGCTCTAACTACTCAATTTAGCGATGATATAACGAAATGCTATTCTAGTCGACGTTTTGAACGCCAAAATTAGGAAACGTCAAACTAAAATTGGATATTTTTCTCCAATTTTAGACAGGACCTCGGAAGGTGGCCGCTAAGTCTAGAGAAGCGGATTTAAGCAAAATAAACACGAATTTTCACAAAAAGTTAAATAGTTCAAGTGTAATTTCTATGCATTATTAGGTGCATTTGGGATTGAACTTAGTGTTTAAAATGATAACAGCTAAAATTAACAGTTAAAATGGAAGAAAAGCTTCTTTTTCTGGTCGGTGGAAGAAAACGTTGTTGCAGCTCTGGTTGTTTCGAGAGAAAGGTAATTTTAGGGTCAAATCTTAGTTAATATTCATAGGGCAAATAACATATGCAAATTGTGACTGGACGGACATACTTAGTTGCACTTCAAGGGTTGCTTTCGTACCATTTAGGTACGCACACCCAATGGTCTGTAGCTCTAGAGTTTCCTAAGAAAACCAAAATAAACTAGGGAAGACGCCATACAGGGAATCACCTCATGCTGTTTGCCTCTTCTATGGTAGGTACTAGGTAGTTAGAACTCAGAATAGAAAAGAATAAAATTCACAAGCTAATTCCTTTTGTATTAGGTACCTAGTTACTTAGCTATAACTATCTACCCAAACCTATAAATCAGGACCCTACCCACTGCAACATAATATTATGTAGTATAAATTACTCAGAATATTGTAAAACTAGCAAATGCCCGCGACTTCGTCCGCGTGAAATAAGGTTTTTAAATTCCCACGGCAACTCCCTAATTTTTCGGGTTAATTTAAAGCCTATGACACTCACAAATAATTGTGGCTTTCTATTGGTACCAGAATTTTCAAATACGGGTCAGTAGATCCAGATTTACCTCTTTATAATATTAGTAAGTATAGATATGTTAATTAAGTAGGTAGCACATAGTATTTCAGTTATATCTAAAGAGCAAGACGTGCAAATTCACTTATGTAGACTTGGAGACTGCTTCGCTCGGTCAAATATGCATGTTTTCTCTAAACTGACAAAATATACCTCTGGTTGTTCCAAAAGAAAGCTAATTTTGTAATATTCATAATCTTAGGTAAATAACATAATGCAAATTGTGACCAGACAGACAGTTATACCATAAGAGTTGCTTTCCTACTGTTTAGGTACGCAAACCCAATGGTCAGTAGCTCCGTAGTAATAACTAGTGAATACACCATACAGGGAATCAGCTCATGCTTTTTGCTTCTTCTGTGGTATATCTAGTACCTAGTAGTAGCTGGAACCCATACAATAAAAGAATTCAATCATTAGCTGATTCTGTTTTGTATTAGGTACTTAGCTATACATACTTATATCTACCCAAACCTATACCTAAGTGTACCTAACTAGTTTGAAATAACCTAATGAATTATTTAAGAAAAGAGAGAAGAGCAACCACCGAGTTTCTTGTTAGTTCTTCTTGGTAGAAATGGCATTCCGAACCAGTGGTAGATCCACTTGACGATTCAAAAGTAGGTACTTGTAAAAGTTTAGTTTAATAAAAAACATTTGAATTTTGAAATTTTTTAGTTTAAGTTTAGGGACATCTACCACTGTAGTATGGGTTAGGCAGAAGAGTAATTTTAAAAATTATTTAGATTGCCTTGATTTATCAAGACCACATCCACTGCATCATAATATTATGTATAAATTACTTAGAATGTTGTAAAAAATGTTAATTAAGTAGGTATATTTAAGTATGCAGTCAGTAGGCAACACATAGTATTTCAGTTATATCTAAAGAACAAGTGCAAATTAACTTCACTGAACTGACAAAATATACAAGTTCAAGCTTTTTCAAGTAACCCTTATACCTTCCATAAAATACCAAATACAAAAATTCTGTGTATTTTGCAGATAGTGCTGATGAAAACCAAGTAATTCACAGAACAAATTGATCCAAGTCTAACGGGGCAAATATTGGTTGAACCGACATGTATCCAATCTCAAGCTCCAGAACACAGCTGCAGAGGCTCTGCTGAGGCGACAGAAACACATTTACACATCATCTGTTACTACTGCCCTGCGCTAATGCACTAACATAGCCTTTTCTACCCGGATAAGGCTAATAATTAAGGATATCCCAGCAAAGACGCTGCTACTATTCTTGGCTGCAAGTGGTTGTGGATCAAAGGCCTTGCATAGCTGTCTCTCCAAGAAGAAGAGAATAAGATGTGAATTTCCTTGCATAAGCAAGAATAATTAGACAAGGATTTATTAATATACTTTAATTAATAAAAAGAAAATTAATTAAATCTTTTTATTTTTGTGTTATTCTTTTATAACAATCTACTAGGTACCTAAATAAAATTGAATAAATATCAATATAATATAATTTTATTAACATTAGATACATAACAATGTTATGTATACATATTTCTTCAATATACATTCTTTTTCAACATATTGGTATAATAAGATGATGCTTGTGAACCCTTGGATTCTCCAAGATAAAAAAATAGAAATAGTAGGTATATTTCGGATGTAAGCCTACCTAGCTATGTACTAAAATTTATCAAAATTGGTTAATTCGATGGTCCAATCATACAAACACATCCCCTATAACCTAAACATCAACTATAAATAGCTATTACATGTAAAATCAACTTATTTATACTTATTGTAACAGAGTGCCTGGGTCTAGGTAGACTAGACTTCAAGCACTTCGTTGTACATTCTCTGTGCAACCTAATCAGATAGGTTACGCAGGGTTTACCTACTTAACGGGTCCTAGCATAGACTAGGACCCCTTTATATAGCAGGGGGTTTTCAAATAAAACTAATATGATTCTAAGCCACACAGGTGGTTTATTATTAATAAGTCTTACACTGATAAAAGGTTCTTAAACTGTATTTGAGACGCTAGATACTAAACGAGACAGATTCGCGCAGGTTAGGTTAGTCACTCTCTATTTATATAAATCTACTTTTATGTTCGACCCGACTGGCCTAGACTTGAAGAGATTCAGGCATCAGTTAGGATATTAAACGGTACGTGGTTCACAAAAACTGGACTTCGTTTATACACTGTAGTCTGTGCTGGACTTCGTTTTATTTCGGAATCAGAGGATGATAGGCGAACGATACCTAGTGATCCAACTCCTAGATGTCTGTCGTTGCAGCAGCGATAATTTCCGATGCAGTACCAATTGCTTCCTTTTGTTGCCTTTTACTTTCATAGGCTTGCCACCAAGATATTCACCAGGGTGACCGAGGATGTCCATGGAGACTTGACGTTCTACGCTCTTGGTGCAAAGGTTATAACTTAATTTTTAGGATGGAATTTCTCTACTAGAAGATACATTTGCTTTTAATTTGCTCTTTTACTCGCTTCATTCACAGTTTTTTGTGAAATCTCGAAAATCGAAATGAAAAGTGAAAACAAACAAGTTATGTACCAAAGACAACGGAATAGCATTTAATTTATTTTACGGCCCTGGATACAAGTCCTTTAAGGGAATAGCAAGTGACAACTGACCGCCACAGACGAATAAACATAGAGGTAGTATGTGGTAGCATCATGGAACTAGGAATCTGCCTAAGTAGCATTGACAAAATGTCTCTTTTTGGCAGTTTATTACGAAGTTGGTGCAAGGAACATCCATTTTATTAAAATAAAATAATTTTTTTTCGTATGAAATGCCATTTAATTCGATTTTAGTCGCAAAAAGTATTATTACGATTATTGTGCAAAAAACAAAGACAAATTGTGCAATTTTTGTTTCTGTATATGGTAACACTCGCAATTCAATTTAGACTTTAGCCTAGCGAGGATTTTACACATCCTAAATTTAGATGGAGGCATATACAGAATAGCAAATGGAAATAGAAAAGCTAAATTTGGCGATTCTTAATTTTAGTTTAGTTTAGAGAGTTGCATTCTAGAATCGCCACCAATGTCAATTTATTTAAAGACCTGACCACAGAAATCAGAACAAGTATAGAAGTACTAGCTGATGTCCGCGAGTTCGACCGCGTGGTTTTTTTTCCCGCGGGAATTCCTTATTTTTCCGGGATAAAAAGTAGCCTATGACACTCTCCTCCTCCTCACTATGCCCCTGCCAACAATCACGTCGATCCGTTGCTCCGTTGCGGTGTGATTGAAGAACAAACAAACAAACAAACACACTTTCGCATTTCAATGAATGAATGAAATATTCTTTATTGTACACCAAAACATAAAATAAATAATCAGAAACTATAAAACTAAAAATGTCAACAAGTCTGTACAATTGGCGGCCTTATCGCTTTGAAGCGATTTATAATATTAGTAGGTATGATTAAAAAAAAAAATTCAAAAAAAAAAAAACCGACTTCAAAAACCACAAACACTAAAAAGTAAAAAATAATTTAATTTATTATGTATACAAGAGTTAATTTAGTTCTATAATAACATTTTTTGGAGTCGGTGCCAATGTGGAGTCACGTCAACAATAATGAAGAGTAGGTAGTCCTAGTATATTATAATACCTGGTATAGGTACATTATAATAGCATGGTTTAAAAAGAATATTGCGCTTCCGATTAGCCCGTGACCTCACTAGGGGTCATGCCTAAAAACCAGCGCTGTAGTTGACTGGCTGCAGCATCAAGCTGAGGCAGAGCATCGTTTTTTTTTTTTAATATATAGGCTAGCGCTATGGCTGCAATCAGACTTGATGCAATCAAAATCAGACTTCAGCAAGTGTTGATGCAGCTTAAGGTGGAGCGTGTTTACCTAGAAGATGCCTATTCACTCAACTAACGGAAGCCGGAAGGGCTTTCCATATCCTAGCGGTTCAAATCAGAAACGAGGAAGCAAATCGCTTCGTACGAGCCCGCGGAATTTCGACTGCGTAAGGGTGCAGGGTGCAGACCTTGTCGATGCCTTGCGGTTCGATGATAAAAAGGTGACGGAGGAACCAGATCACTAAAATATAGATTTAGCCAATAAATATATACCTACTCGTAGATTTTAAGCTTGTTTTAAGGAGTGAGTGCCCGGGTCTCGTGGAACCAAGGTTGGCATAAACATTGGTTCTCTCCTTGGTTCCATGAGAGTTGTTTTCAATCTTAGTTCATTATTGTCTTTATTGTGATTAAAAGTAGCCGTCCGCCGCTATCTCGTCCTATCTTTGTCTTTCGCATTGGCCTTTAAAGGGTACCGGCATTTGGCTTACAGACACACAGACAGACAAAAACATTAATCCTACTAATAAAATGAATGGGAAAGTTAGGATGTTTGTAACTTTGTATGTTTGTAACTCCTTCACGTTGCCACGACTGAACCGATTTGGCAGAAATTTCGAATGGAGATCTATGTACCTATATAATAAAATTCAAAGTCCTGGCTGACTTATAACTTAACGCACAGCCTAAACCGCTGGGGTTAGAAACTTGAAATTTTGACAGTAGGTTTCTTTTGTGACGTAGGCGCTCATTAAGGAAGGATTTTTCAAAATTCCACCCCTAAGGGGGCGAAATAGGGGTTGAAAGTTTGCATGAAAGTCCTTCATTTTTCAAGTTATAACCATGAAAGTTGGTATTTGGGCTTCTGGTTTAAAATAAAGAAATAGGTACGTGTTTCACAGTTTTTGAAAATTTTATCCCCAAGGACTTTAAATAGAGAGTTTGTCCTTCAATCACGCCGCAACAGAGCAACGGATCAACGTGATTTTTTGCATGGGTATAGTTGACCTGGAGAGTGATATAGGATTTATCCCGGAAAATTAAGGAGTGCCTGTGGGAATTAAAAAAACTTATGCCACGCGAACGAAGTCGCGAGCATCCTCTAGTAGCTTATAAATTGATTTAACACATTTTATCCACGTTCCCACGAAAACCAAATACCTAACTAACCTCAATCTACGCGGACAAAGTCGCGGGTGTCATCTAGTAAAAATAATGATAAATAATATTCATGCTATGCGTACCTATATAAATATTTATATTGAATTAAATCAATACAAGTTTTAGGTAAGCATAGGTATTAACTACATATTAACCAGTTTTTTTTTTGTTCTTAATTAATAAAAGCGTTGATTTATCTGGTTTTATCTCGTTAATCAAAACGTCGTTACCATTCGAGTATAATAATTATAAGCAGTTTATGGAATTAATGTTGTGGTGGACAACTAAGGAAGTTAAAGTTCTTGCCTAATGCCTACTTAAAGCGTTAATTTAACGTTATTAAACAACAACTGCGTAGGACCGGAAAAAGCATATCAACACGCTGAACGCGCGTATAAACGTGGGCGATTTGTATCTAATAACTACTACAAATCCATACTAATATTATAAATGCAAAAGTGTGTCTGTCTGTCTGCTACGCTTTCACGGCCCATCTGATCAACCGATTTTGATGAAATTTGGTCAGATAAGTTTGTAATATTATAAATGCGAAAGTGTGTTTGTTTGTTGGTTTGTCCTTCAATCATGCCGCAAACTAGAAATATCATACTTAATATTATAAATGCGAAAGTGTGTTTGTTTGTTGGTTTGTCCTTCAATCATGCCGCAAACTAGAAATATCATACTTAATATTATAAATGCGAAAGTGTGATTGTTTGTTGGTTTGTCCTTCAATCATGCCGCAAACTAGAAATATCATACTTAATATTATAAATGCGAAAGTGTGATTGTTTGTTGGTTTGTCCTTCAATCACGCTGCAACGGAGCAACGGATCGACGTGATTTTTGGTATGGGTATAGTTGAGGACCTGGGGGTCTACTCTCTTTCTCTAAAACGAAACTTCGCAAACAAACGAACGAAATTTCGTTAACTCCTCTCCTACATAATATTATCTCTATGCTCCTCTCTATTTCGTTTTCGTACACGCAGACGAAGTACGGATCCATAGAAATTTTTCGTGACCGATTGGATTGAACGATTTTGTGTGGGTCTAATAACCGACTAATTACGTTCGTTTGCGAAGTTTCGTTTGAGAGAAAGAGAGTAGACCCCCTGGAGAGTGACATAGGCTTTTTATCAAGGAAAATTAAGGAGTTCCCGCGGGAATAGTTAGTTACAGGTGAAGCGTGAAAAAAAAATTGTTAAATCATTTCATTTCATGTCTCTCTCTCTTTGCGTTGTATTCCTCATAGCTGAGGGTCGTGACTCGTGACCCCATTCCATTAATCGTATAATGGCAGGGTTTTTCTTCGGATAATAATGCGGTGGGTTACCAGGTCCTTCCGCATACGACTCGATTTAAGAGTACTATCTCAACTCTTAGGTTACTAACAATTATTATCAAATGTTAGTGATAATAACAGCTATACTCCGAGGCACGGAGGAAACGAAAAGGCCAAATTTGGACTTCCAAATTCAGCCACCCATCCAGTTACCGACTTGGGTCAACATTGCTTTACAATCGCAATCGACTGATATACGCCGCGCATCTAGGCCACTCGTTTTATTTCTTCATACTATCATACTAATATTATAAATGCTAAAGTGTGTTTGTTTGTTGGTTTATTGGTTTGTTGGTTTGTCCTTCAATCACGCCGCAACGGAGCAACGGATTGACGTGATTTTTGGCATGGGTATAGTTAGGGACCTGGAGAGTGACATAGGCTACTTTTTATCCCGGAAAATTAAAGAGTTCCCACGGGAATAAAAAAAAATTAACCACGCGGACGAAGTCGCGGGAATCAGCTAGTACCAAACTATTTTTTTTTCTCACAGAAGACGATCAGTTCCGACTGCCGAGGCTGTTTCACCTGGACAACTATGAGCGTTGCTTGGGGCCTCGGGACGGGCTCTACTGTATCGGGACCTTCCGTTTGTCCACGGACAGGCCCAACGCTGCTTTCAACTTTATTAAGGTAAGCTACATTTACTAATACCTAGATTTTTTTTACCACCACTACAGCCCATTAATGTCCCACTGCTGGGCACAGGCCTCCACTCTCATATGAGAGAAGGAATTAGAGCTTAGACCCACTACGCTGCTCTAATGAATTGGCGGATTCTTTTTACGCCACTACAATATTAAGTTATTGATGATGCAGCCTAAGATGGTAACTCTTTAATTTTCCGGGATAAAAAGTAACCTACGTGTTATTCCAGACTATAATCTATCCCTGTGCCAAATTTCATCTAGATCCGTTAAGCCTTCTGACGTAATTGAGTAACAAACATCCATCCATTCATCCATACGAGAAAGATTAGTAGGATTAACGAACGCCGCTCTACTAGGTATCATACTAATATTATAATTAATGCGAATGTGCATTTGTTTGTCCTGCAATCACGCCGCAATGGAGCAACGGGTCGACGTGATTTTTTTCATGGGTATAGTCAAGGACCTGGAGAGTGACTTAGGCTACTTTTTATGCCAGAATATTAAGGAGAACTTATTACACGCGGACGAAGTCGCGGGCATCAGCTAGTAAATCAAAATTTTAACGTTTAAACTATCGTGAGTGATATTCATAAAACTATACATAGTATCCGGATAAACTCACGTGTTCTGTCGGAAAAATGCCCGACTAGTTTTGAACCCGTTCGGGGCCTTTATTCATGAGCCTACCGACATGACATGAGCCGACAAAACATGTGAGGTTATCCGGATATTATGTATAGTTATAAATCAAAATTCTTTATCTGTCCAACCATATAATGTTGCTCTACCACCAACAAAACTTATTTGTCCAGGAATACTCATCAGAGTCGCAGAACTTCGATCGCACGCTGGTCCACAGAGGTTACTGCCTGACATCGCGCTGCCCTTCCACGGAGCTGAACAGAACGCTTCGCTTCGAGCGATGTATCGAGCAGCAGGCCCTCTCGCCTGGCATGCACGCTTCGCTCCAGAGCATATCATGCAAAACCCACGAAGATCTGAGGGTCAAGGAACGGGGAATGGATATTCCACAGCGTATACTTATCGGAGTAGTTGCTGTGATACTTTTCTTCAATCTCATCGGGACGCTTTATGACCTGGTTACGAGTGGAGAAGGCAGTAAGTACTTTATGTTTATGTTAGTCCATAAGCGCGATAGATTTGATATAAAACTTATAGAAATAAGAGCTTGTACATTTGCGCTGTTTATATTCCACCACCGATTGATTCTAACTACATGGACATTTTCTTAAATAACTTAACAAATGCATGCCAAAAAACAGTAGTAACTTCACATCTACTACTTAGGTATAGGGGATTTTAACTTACCGCACCTATCTTGGAGCTTTATACCCGGAAGTCACTCTCTTGTCTCTCAGTCTTCCAATCAGGCAATCATTAATAATTTTCTTGATACTTTATCATTTTGTAATTTGCGGCAGTATAATCCTGTCTTAAATGATGGTGGACGGATGCTCGACCTTGTTATATCTAACCATTCATCATTTTCTGTGACGAAAGCTATCACCCCGTTACTCCCTATTGATCCCCACCACCCAGCGTTAGTAATAGATTCCGAGATATGCAGCGAGCGGTTACTCAATAGTCATTCAGCTGCCTCCCTCAATTTTAAATTGTGTGACTTTGATTCAATAAAATAATAGCGATCTTTCTCAAATTGACTGGAAAAAAGTTCTTAAATCCAGTGAGTCTGTTGATAATGTTGTGGATATATTTTATGAAACTCTAATGACAATAATTTACTTACATACTCCGCTTACCAAATGCAAATCAAACAAGTATCCTATTTGGTTTTCACGAAGCCTAATAAAAGCTCTAAATGAGAAAGCCAAATATCATTATAGATATAAAAAATACAAAAACGAAAGAGATAAACTTGCCTTTGAAAGAATTAGACACCGCTGTGATATACTGATACCCGAATGTTATAAAAAGTTCAAAACTTCCGCCGCAGATCATCTACGTAAGAATCCGAAATATTTCTGGCGATTTTGTAATTATAAAAGGACGAATAGCACTCCGATCCCAAATAAAATGGTTTTTGGTAATGAATCCGCAAAAGGTGGTCAAGAAATATGTCTAGGTCTTTCAATCAGTGTACAGGGATCGGACCTCTACTTCGTTAACTTCTCAACCTTATAATGATTGTTATAGTTATCATAACGAAACAGTGTCAGAATCCCTTGTCGCTATAAGTTTGGAAGAGGTACGCAAATACTTACTTTCTATTAATGCCAATAAAGGTAGTGGACCAGATCTGATCCCTCCAATTCTACTTAAGAAATGTGCAGAACATCTAGCTTATCCCCTCACGTTTATATTTAATTTATCATTAAGAACAGGTGCATTTCCAACCAGATGGAAAATAGCTCATGTTACTCCGATACACAAAGCTGGTGCTTTAGACAACGTTTGGAATTATAGGCCAATCTCAATATTGTCACCTAGTGCCAAAGTTTTTGAAGCACTCATACAGCAGAAATTACTTTATCTGTTTAGAAAACATGGTTTTCTGCCACGTAGATCCACGACCACCAACTTAATTGGCTTTGTCACCGATATAGTCGAAGCATTAGATAATAATGTTGAAGTACATGCAGTTTATACCGATTTCAAAAAAGCTTTTGATTTAGTGAATCACGATCTATTACTAGTAAAGCTAAATCAGATGGGAATACACGGTTCTCTTTTAAGATGGTGTGAATCTTATTTAAGAAATCGTTCTCAATAATTAGTGTCTCTATTCGGTTTTAAATCTGACATTAAGTCCATTCCTTCCGGTGTTCCTCAAGGATCTCACCTGGGTCCTCTGCTATTTTTGATTTTTATTAACGACCTCAGTATAGCTCTTACATCGAATTTTAAATTTTACGCGGATGACCTAAAGATTTATCGTACCATTTTAAATGATAGTGATTCTGTTTAACTTCAGAATGATATTAATATTGTTATTGATTGGTGCAAAAATAATGAAATGGCTAATATTGGATAGAAGCAGGCGTTACTTTGCGGAAGTCCATGATTATGAAGGAATTTGAAATTTAATTCGCTATAATCCGCAACAATAGGCAAATATATGTGGTACAGTGTATCTTGCACTTGCAGCTTATCTTGCACTTGCAGCTTGCAATATTCACCACACCACATAAATCTTCCAAATTATGCTCAACGTACGTTTCACTCCGACACCGGAGCATCTTCAGGAGATGTTGACTCGACAACAAGTTGTTTACAATCGTGCATTGTCGAGTCAACATCTCCTGAAGATGCTCCGGTGTCGGAGTGAAACGTACGTTGAGGGTATTTTGGAAGATTTATGTGGTGTGGAGAGAATATCGCGGGCTGCCAGTTCAAGATACGCACTGTACCACCACGTACCACATAGATTTACCTTCTGTGGCGGATGTGACGTTGCTAGTTAAGAGAGGAATAAAAACCAGCAAGTCAACACAAGGATTTATTGAAGGTACAAGTGGGTCGTGGGACGAGAGGCCCGTCAATATTTTCGCTTCCTAGGCCTGCAGTGGGCAAGTACTTCCCTGTATTGCCGCAGTGTGTCGGTCCAGCTGGTAGAGGGACGCGCGGCGAGGTCTTCAGCCAGGTAGTGTGCTGTAGGTATTTCGTGCACGCAGGGAAGTCGGTCGTCTGCACTCGTGAGCTCTGACCCGCAGAAGTGGCGAGGCCAGAGAGCTCAGACGTGGAAGAGGGCCACGTCTGAATGGGGCTCGTAGAAGTCGAGGCGCAGATCACGAGAGCAGCAAGGAGGAGAAGAAAAACCCTGGAACGCACATTCCGGCGTGTGAGAAAGCTGTTCCCTACTGACCATCTGATTGTGACACGTAGCAGCAAGCAAGCGGAAAGGTACTGCGTAAAATGGTGGTGGCTAGGTATGTCACAATCAGACGGAGTTACAGAAGAGAAAAGAGTGAAGCTAAGTTACAAATATTTATTTTAAAACAAGGAAAAGATAATATTAAAATGCAGAGGGCAATGAGAAGCTAATAATAATTTACAAGTTATAATTAATTAAGTATTTTAAAAACAATCAAAAGTGCTAATATTAGAAGATCAAGTATTTTAAAATATAGTGCAATTTTAGTTAGCTTTGCTATAGGTACATAATTACAATTTAGGCAAAGCAACATTCGGCGAACAAAGGAAGGTCGTACAAAGGACGTGTGGAATGGCCTTTAATGTTCGGTGCGTAAAAAAAACTATTCTACAGCGAATTGTTCAGCACTTACCCGTTACACGGGGTTTATAATATTTGGAGAGGTCTTCCGACGAATAATAATTTGGAGATTAGCGTTTTAAATGTTAAATTCAGGAGATCGAGCAGCGTGTAGTCACCTTGGGACGAAATTTGTGACTAGCTGGCAGCGCGCCGGCGGCCCCGGTGCGCGGCAGCGCCACCGAGCCTCCAAGCGGCAGCCAAGCAAAACAACCGGTTCTAGGCGACGCACGGCAGCTGTTATCGCGCGTACATGCCTACTTATGTTGATGAAGTTATAATAATATGTCTTAGCTAATAGGTGCTTTAAAAGCATGTAACGCCTTCTACAACGTTACATATCCCCCTCTCCTGGTGAAGAATTTTATCCCTACAGGATAAAATTCGTTATGCCTTGAATTACGTCAGTACTTTACACTTTCTTAATCACCATTCACACTCTTTCATACATCACGCAATTAATAAAAGCAACAGTAATTTATTCTTTAAAATTACTGACGCATCCTTACAAAATGAGTTAGAGACTGTACAGAAACCAATAACTCTCGTACGAACTTAGCCACAAGATGTCAAATTTACACGAGGGATAACGAGTTAACTAAAACATATTTTGTAATGTTAGTTAAGTTGAATATAATAAGATAATAATAATATATACCTATATACATAGTGATAGAATCTAAGTTGAACTGATATTATAATTAAATATATTATAATATGTGCATTTAAGTTAAACTTTATAGTGAGAAGATACAGGTTTAAGGTCTTTTATATGCCAAGTACCTAAATTATTACCCGACATATTTTCCAAAATATATACGAGTGGCGAACGTTTTTCTATAACGCGACACTTAATATATTTAGGAGCTAATTTTTTGCTAAAAAACTTATCTTTATCAGATAAAACATAAGTTTTCTTAAAGACAATGTCTCCTACTTCAAATTCGAAAGGCTTTCTACGTAAATTGTAGTTCAACGTATTTTTTGCATGAGCATGATATAATGTTTTTTGGACTTCATTAAATATATTAGCAAGATGACCTAAATTTTCGCAATAGATATCCCTAGGTATAAAGATAAATTCGTTACCTACCTCGGAGTTTAGGTAATGGGAACCGCAAGTGACAAGTTCTCTTCCATGAACAAGGAAATTCGGAGTATACCCAGTAGCCTCGTTCACAGAACTGTTTATAGCGAACTGAATTTTCGGCAGTTTTGAGTCCCAAGATCTGTGATCGTTCTCTATAAATGTGGCTATACTAGTAATGACCGTTTTATTATACCGCTCCACTGTATTAACTTGCGGCGTGTACTTGGGTGTGAAATAAACGTTAGGTATTTTGTACTTTTTAAAGAATTTATCCAGGTCTTTACTACAAAAATAAGTACCGTTGTCCAGAATAATATACTGAGAAATTCCGTGGACTAAAAACACGTGGTCCTCTAGGATTCGAATTACAGATTCCGTGTTAGCGCGTCGTAGTGGAAATAGCATAGTATATTTCGAAAAACAACAGACTACTACTAAAAGATAACTATGCTGCTTTCGACTAGTGGGCAAGGGACCTACAAAATCTATAGAGATCATTTGAAAAGGGCGTGAGACTTCCTTCGGTCTACCCATCTGTCCCATAGTACCGTGAGTAGGAGTTTTATAGGATAGGCAGGTATCGCAGTTAGAAATGAAGTTCACTACATCAGCGTGCATACCGGGCCAGTAATAGCGTAGCGTTAAGCGCTTGTAAGTTTTAAATACGCCGAAGTGACCAGCTGTAGGCTCTGAATGACACTCGGTAAGAATTAGATCGCGTTTTTCTTTAGGTATCACTTCCTTCCATTCGAACTCTTTCAGTAAGGCGCATTTAGTTTGCATGAAGCGGTAAAGTCGATTATTTTTAACAATGTAATTTGGAAATGAAGTTGGTGAGTTTTGACAACCATGGTAAATATTTAAGTACCATTGATCTGAACTACTACTTGCACTAGATGAAGTATCATTCGAGTCTAAAGCTGCCACTGGACATGCGCGAGAAAGAGCGTCAGGAATAATATTGTCAGCACCACGACGATGTTTAATTTCAAAATTAAAGCAAGATAAGCGAATACCCCAGCGAGCTAGTCGTCCAGTGGGATTGTTAAGATTGAGAAACCACTTGAGTGCGGAGTGATCAGTGTACACCGTGAACTTGAGACCATTGTCGATATAGCATCGCCAATGTTCCAGAGCTACTAAGACTGCAAGTGCTTCTCTTTCTGTGATACTATAGTTTCGTTCTGGGGCCGTTAGTGCTCTACTCATATATGCTATAGGATGTTCAATGCCGTTAATAGTTTGAGTTAACAACGCACCTATTCCGCAGTCGCTAGCATCAGTATGGATTTCGAACGGTAGGTTGTAGTCAGGGCAAGCTAAAATAGGAGCAGAAATTAAGCATTCCTTAAGTTTATTAAAAGATTCATCAGCTTCCTTAGACCAGATAAAAGGTTTAGCTTTTTTACCTGTAGACGTCAATCGATTCAGTGGTCCTGCGATAGTACTGAAGTTAGGTACAAATCTTCGGTACCAGGAAGCTGTACCTAGGAATCTTTTAACTTCCTTTTTATTAGTGGGAGTTGGAAAATTAAGGATCGCGTAGACTTTGCCAGGATCGACGTGTAACCCTTGAGCATTCACAACATAGCCTAAATATTTAAGTTCATTTCTAAAGAAAACTGATTTTGATAAATTTATAGTTAAGTTGGCCATTTGCAATTTTTTATAGACTTTCATTAGTAGTGAGATATGAGTGTTAAAATCAGGTGAAACAATTATTATATCGTCTACGAAAACAAATACAGAGTTTTCGAACTCGGGACCGTAAAACAAAAGATCGACTAAGCGTTGCTGAGTGGCAGGAGCGTTCGTTAACCCGAAAGGCATGGTAACAAAACGGAAAGTACCCCGACCAGGAACATAGAATGCAGTTTTGTCTCGATCCTCAGTTGCAATAGGTATTTGCCAGAATGCTTTGGATAGGTCGATACTTGACAAATATTTAGCATTTTTAAGGTTGTCTAGTATTTCTGATACGTAGGGTAATTTATAAGCGTCTTTTCTAGTAACAGAATTTAGTTTACGGCTATCGAGACAAAACCTAAGCTTACCGTCTTTTTTAGGGGTCAGGAGGACTGGTGAGGACCAGGGACTCTCGCAAGATTCAACCACACCTAATTTTAGCATTTCGTCTAATTCCTCACATAGAATACGTTGCTTATCTGGTGACATCCTATAGTATCGTTGTCTGATAGGCGGGGAGTCTCCTGTATCAATATGATGAGTGATAATATTAGTAACGCCTAGACCTTTGTTTTCTGATGAAATATCCTCATATTGTTTTATAATATTATCCGCTAACTGTTTTTCAGAGTCAGACAAGTTGCTATAGCTTTGAATAAAAGGTTGATGTGAAGCATCAGCTTTAAGGTTATTATCAACATTGCTACTAGTAGTAATAACACTGCTGACATATTTAGGGCAAAGTTGGAATTTACGCCAAAAATCAATACCTAAAATTATATCTGGAGTAACTTCAGGTATAACAAAAGCTTTTAAAATGTGGAATTGGCTCTCAAATTCAACAGGTAGGTTAATGTAACCAAGACTTTGTAAACGTTGACCACCGGCCGCAATAACAGAAATACAGTCTTCGTTAATTAGAGTCAGACCAAGATTGCTAAGTTTATCATGTATTCCATTACCTAGTATTGTAACACTAGAGCCAGAGTCTAAAAGACCTAAAAAATTATGACCACAAACTTGTATTGATGCGTGAGGCCTATTTTCATTGTTATAGTTTTTATCGAGAATTGTGTGGATTTTATAGGTTTTGAAATACAAATTTATAATACTAAGCCAATTTTTCCAATCCTTATCATTAAATTTACTGTCCACACAATTCTCAGATTCTAGTTTTTTGGATTAGGCCGATCAGGACTTCTAGCGCAGTCTGGACAGTCTGGAAATTTTACATTTTTTCGTCTGCAGCCAAAACAAAAAATTTCACTGCGATCAGCGGTACACCCTCTAGTGCTATGACTATCAGAACGGCATCGAATACAGTAACGAGATCTTTTGTTACTTACAGGGGTACTGACTGCATGAACGTAAGTGCTATCTGAATTTGTGTTTTTATTACTAGTATGTTGAGGTTTATTAAAATCAGATGTAGTATTTTTAAGTTTATAGTTATAATTAAATTTTCGAGAGAAGTTAAATTTTTGTTTATTACACGAGCTACCCGAGTAAGCTAAATCAGGTGCCAAGGTATCGGAAGTGGCTTTCGGCGGTTCCTTAAAGTGTGAGAGACGAGACTGAATGTCCTCGTAGTTGCGACATAGGTTTCGTAACTCAACAATAGACTTTACTTCCGAAACTGACGATAAAGTGCTAGCATAGCAAGGCCTAATGTTGTGTAAGAGTATTTCTAATTTTTCTTCGTCCGTGGGTTCCTTAGTTAGTCGTGCAAATAACCCGGACATAATTGACAAATATATAATTATATTTTCATCTTCACCTTGGGTACGAGATCTTATTTCAGCAGACAGTTTGTAATCGTAATCCGGTTCGCTAAAATCTTTTTTTAATAAGACGACAAGTTCCTCCCAAGAGTGTACGGAATCCTTAATACTTCGGTACCAATGAATAGCATCGCCAGTAAATATTTCAGTGGCATTCTTAAGTATTTTTTCAGACTTTATATTTTTTGCTTGACAAAATTCATTAGCACGTTGTATAAAAGTCCTTACACAAGATTTGCCGTCAAATTTTAATTTAGAAAACAAATTAAGGTTGTTTCCCTCGCAAGTAACGTTGACATTGAGTGGCACTGTAGGTGTTGCAGAATTCAAAGAACTAGTACTCGCAATGGCTAGGGGATCTGTAGCATTGTCTAAGAGCGTGCTAAGTTTCGATGCGTAAGTTTTATATAAAGTGACACATCCATCATAGTCTTGTTTTATTTTATCAGAGCAAGGAATCCGGTTAAGCCGATGATATAAATGGTTCAATAAGTTTTGAGTTCGTAATAGTGCACTTCTGTCAGTAGTAGACAATAGTGTTTGGTTTACCTTCTCAAGAGCATCAACTACGCCTTCTAGGTCAACGGAAGGATCAAAGGGACTAGTTAGAATATCCTCCGAAGGATATATCGGACCACATTTAGCTATTTGTTTCCGCAACTCTTGAACCGTGGTAGCTGGAGTTTCACCTCTAATAGCTACTTCGTATTCGAGTTCCCCTTTTTGAAGTGACATAAATTTGACCTCATACGCCATTGTAATTGAATTTAAAATAATTAAAAGAATCAAAAAAAATTAATAAAGTACGCAAGGTAAGTGCTGACCAATCGAAAAAAAAAACAACTAAATTCTCCGTCTGTTACAATTAAAATTAACTAAAATAACGTTTTGGTTGTTTTTTCTTTAAAGCGTGAAGTATTAAAATAAAATGATTGAATGATTGATGAATGATTGATTGATTGATGAAAAAAAAATCTAACTAGTAAAATCAAATCAAATCTGCAAAAAATAAAAAACAATAATTGCAACTAATGTGTACGAGCGTGATTAAGAAAAAAATTTTTTTTTTTTTTTTGCTAACGGTACTAAGACACCGATAAAATAAACAGTTAAAAGAAAACAATAAAACAATTAAAAATTCAATAAAATAAAATTGGCCTAAAATTGGCCTAGGCAAGATGACTCTTAAGTGGAGTACTGCCTCTTAACAAAATTTACGATAGGTAGCTTTTTACGTCGAACACCTTAGTTGCTGGCAACCAAAAAATATAAATAAAACGTTTCACAAAACATAAATAACAAAGCACACATACCAAATTTACCACTACAAACTTAGGAAGCAAAATAATGACCATAAATACCACGTTGGGCACCAGTGTGACGTTGCTAGTTAAGAGAGGAATAAAAACCAGCAAGTCAACACAAGGATTTATTGAAGGTACAAGTGGGTCGTGGGACGAGAGGCCCGTCAATATTTTCGCTTCCTAGGCCTGCAGTGGGCAAGTACTTCCCTGTATTGCCGCAGTGTGTCGGTCCAGCTGGTAGAGGGACGCGCGGCGAGGTCTTCAGCCAGGTAGTGTGCTGTAGGTATTTCGTGCACGCAGGGAAGTCGGTCGTCTGCACTCGTGAGCTCTGACCCGCAGAAGTGGCGAGGCCAGAGAGCTCAGACGTGGAAGAGGGCCACGTCTGAATGGGGCTCGTAGAAGTCGAGGCGCAGATCACGAGAGCAGCAAGGAGGAGAAGAAAAACCCTGGAACGCACATTCCGGCGTGTGAGAAAGCTGTTCCCTACTGACCATCTGATTGTGACACGTAGCAGCAAGCAAGCGGAAAGGTACTGCGTAAAATGGTGGTGGCTAGGTATGTCACAATCAGACGGAGTTACAGAAGAGAAAAGAGTGAAGCTAAGTTACAAATATTTATTTTAAAACAAGGAAAAGATAATATTAAAATGCAGAGGGCAATGAGAAGCTAATAATAATTTACAAGTTATAATTAATTAAGTATTTTAAAAACAATCAAAAGTGCTAATATTAGAAGATCAAGTATTTTAAAATATAGTGCAATTTTAGTTAGCTTTGCTATAGGTACATAATTACAATTTAGGCAAAGCAACATTCGGCGAACAAAGGAAGGTCGTACAAAGGACGTGTGGAATGGCCTTTAATGTTCGGTGCGTAAAAAAAACTATTCTACAGCGAATTGTTCAGCACTTACCCGTTACACGGGGTTTATAATATTTGGAGAGGTCTTCCGACGAATAATAATTTGGAGATTAGCGTTTTAAATGTTAAATTCAGGAGATCGAGCAGCGTGTAGTCACCTTGGGACGAAATTTGTGACTAGCTGGCAGCGCGCCGGCGGCCCCGGTGCGCGGCAGCGCCACCGAGCCTCCAAGCGGCAGCCAAGCAAAACAACCGGTTCTAGGCGACGCACGGCAGCTGTTATCGCGCGTACATGCCTACTTATGTTGATGAAGTTATAATAATATGTCTTAGCTAATAGGTGCTTTAAAAGCATGTAACGCCTTCTACAACGTTACACGGATTATAGCGAATTAAACTTCTAGTTTTTTCAATATCATGGACTTCCGCAAAGTAACGCCTGCTTCTATCCAATGACTTTTCTATGTCAAATATGGTGAAGCTGCTTCTAATATTATATTTCCTTAAGTTAAGACATCCAAATTCTCACATCCATACCATATTTACTTAAGATTAAAAAACAACAGCGCGTTAAAAATGGATTTTCATACAGTTTTCTCCCCGCTTAGCACGTTAGAAATGAAATTTCATACATCTTTTCTTCCCGCAAATTTGGTTTGTAGCAATGACGTACTTTCTACCTCGTTTTGACAAAAGCAAGAAGGTACTTTCCGAGCGGGTGTAGTATAATAGTACATTGTTCACCGAGGGGAGAAAGTGACCGATTACTAACGAGGGTGTAGTTTGAGGCCCGAGGCATAGCCGAAGGGCCGCAATACACGCGAGGTAGGAATCGTACCTTCTCCCGAGTGATACATAGTGCTTTATACTACACCTGCGAGGAAAATAAGCGATAATTAGTGATTAAACGAATTTACAAAGGTTTAGGTTAATAGTTAATAGTCTTTAATTAGGTGAGGCTAGGTTAGGTTTCAATAAATTTTTTAAAAGGAAAAAAAAAGAAAGAAAAAAAATATATCATAATTAAATGAGTCGCTTTATTCGAAGCTTCACTATCACAACTAGACTACATTTTGACGATTATTTCACTATAGATCGATATCGACAATCGACACTCGACATCGATGTCGACAATAGACAGAATATAATATTAGAAAAATATTAGGAAATATAATATTAGAAGCTGCTTCTAATATTATATTTCCATATGGTAGGACATATCCAAATTCTTGACGTCCATAGTCCATATCATATTTACTTAAAATTAAAAATACAACAGCGCGTTAGAAATGGATTTTCATACAGTTTTCTCCCCGCTTAGCGCGTTAGAAATGAAATTTCATACATCTTTTCCTCCCGCATATTTGGCTTGTAGCAATGACGTACTTTCTACCTCGTTTTGACAAAAGCAAGAAGGTACTTTCCGAGCGGGTGTAGTATAAATAATTGACCGAGCGAAGCGAAGGTCTCTGAGTCTACTTGGGTGAATTGGCACTTGTCCGTCCGTCCGTCCGTCCGTCTGTCAGAGCCTTATAACTTCTGAATTGCTAAACGTAATTACTTCAAATTTTAATATAATATGTACACCGATGGCCTCCCGCCGAATATGGCTTAAAAAGTTATAAAAATCTTTATTTCAGGGGGGCTCTCATAGAAGCGAATGCGAAGTAAAATATTTTTTATAGCGTTACATAGGGTTGCGGTATATCATTTTAAAGATAATTAGAAATAGAGTCCAAAAATATTTTTTTTTTAATTTTTCCCCTAAAATTTACGAAATGGGGGGCTTTCAAAGTGGCGATTTTCTAACGTCCAAAGTTGACCTCAGAACTCTCAATTTTCTGAACTCTCAAGCCTGAAACTTGATCAATTATTTGAATTATATCCTGTACTTGAACAACAAATACTAAAATTAGATAAATATTATAATGAAACGAAATTATTTAAGATTTAATGATGATGATATTTTTAACAGAACTTCACAATGATGTCAATAGATGGCGTTCTGTGATACCGCGAGGTCTCAGTTCGGGGCGAACCACTAGTATTATAGTCGCGTAGTGACTGCCTCGTTGGTCTAGTGGTTAGCATGTTCGACTGCAGCCGACGAGGTCCCGGGTTCGAGTCCCGGGCCGGGCCATAATTAATCGTTGGGTTTTCTGACTAGAAATTCTCAGCTGCAGGAAGTTGGCGGTTTTTCACCCCCGAGCCCCACATAGTACGTTTTATATCCAATTAAATATGTAAATAAACATATTGCAAATGGGTTGACTAAAAAATTTCAGTCCAGAATATGATTAATTATCAATTTAAAAAATATTTTTTTAAACATTTTACTGGTTTGGTTAGTAGACAAATTCCATACCAATCGAATTAGTATAAAGCCTTAATATAGAATATGCAAACGTTAGGTTGACTATTTTTTTCCCGTCACAACTCTTGGGTAGGCACTAGGCAGGTATAAACAGGTAAATCGATATAGACTAAGAGATAGCTGCACTTTTGGTAACTATCGCCAGAAAGGCTGATTCAGTGTTAGGTGGATGTAGGGCTCTCCACTCATCACAAAAGTGACAGTCTGCCCGCATGTGGATGGGCCTTTCGCTAGATATGGCCGTTCAAAGACGGTTTATTGTTACCAAAAATGAACGATAACTAGAAAAGCTGATTCTTGTACAGTATTAAAGTATGCACAGTACCTATGTAAACAGCATAAAAACTGACGCATGTGGGTGGGCCTTTTACTAGATATCACCTCTTAAAGACGTTATAAGCTATAATTACTATGCCTTCCTGTAAAAAAATATTAGGAATTATTATGTCGTCCCGTTGATTGCTGTTATTTTTTTTTAATATGAGAGAGGTTATATCTAGTGAAAGGTCCATCCACATGCGTCAGTGAGCATTGTCGAGTCAACACGTGCCACGATTGTAAAGTCTTTACAATCGAGCATTGTCGAGTCAACATCTCCTGAAGATGCTCCGGTTTCGGAGTCAAACGTGCGTTGAGAGTGATTTGCAAGATTTGTGTGGTGTGGTGCTGTGCCAGTGCGAATTGCTGGGTGGTGAGTGTTCGCATGCTATTGGTGAAGGACACGCACTGTACCACATAGATTTGTTTACGGTGGCGGATTATAGCGAATTGAACTTCTCGTTCATTCATTATCATGGACTTCCGCAAAGTAACGCCTGCTTCGATTCAATATAACAATTAAATTTACAAAAAATTACAAACTTTGTTCCGTGAAGTACACTTAAAAGTTTTCTTTTTCAAATTAACTTTCAATTCCTCGCTAGAAATAAATTCTCTAATTTCATCGTCATTACTGAACTTAACTCTTTCTTCAGCTTTGATACGTTCAATTCGACTAACGCTAGTTTTGCACACCTCGAGGAATTCTCTGACCTCGACTTTCGACACAATCTTCTGATAGCGTTCAAACACGTCCATTATTTCGTCGTAAACATTAGGCGGAAAAATGGTTACCAAGTCCCCGTAGAACTTTTTTCTCTTCCAAACATACATGTAGTAGTCAAAGGCGGTGGGATACTTCCATGATTCATTCACGTAATCAATAAACAGTTTGGATAGAGCCAAAATTCTGTCCAACTCAAGCGAATCTATAGCCTCGTAAGTTACTTCAATTTTATCTTTGTCGTCGTCGTTATCGATAACTACTTTCCTTGCATTCTTTACCAATTCCGTGTAGAATGATTTATTTCGGTCGATGGCAAAAAAGGGACGAAACGTCTTTTCACAAATTTCAAACGTGCTTTCCCCGGCTTTTGGTCCATCCAAATTACCTACCATATACATCGAGTGAACATAGTCATTCAGATGAACTTTCTCATCAACAACATCATCGCGCCACATTTCCTTGTGATTCAATTTAAGGTAATTCAGTATGTAAAGATTAAACGGGTTTTCAATTTCGCTGACTAGACATGTCGGTGGTTCAGTCTTGAAAATTCTCTTTAACAAACTATAAACTTTTTCTCTACGTCCATGGATTTTCTTCAAAAGCATCGCATAGCTAATTAGCTCTCTACGTTTTTCAATATACTGCTGATCTAGATCGTAATTGAAGTACTTTAAAATGTCAATCATATAGGGCGCTACGCTATAAAACCTTCTCAACCGCTCATGTTTGAAGTTTTGAGGATCATTTTTGAAAATACCTGAGGACAACTCGACGCAGTACCACAACGCAGTTAACAGCGATGTGTTTACTTGAGGATCCAGCGGCAGAGATGACAGTCCAATTTTGCACACTGTTTCTCTAATACGTCGCAATGCGTATTTCTTGAACTGTTCATCAACATTTCTATCCATCCATCCGAGGTATTCACATTTTTTCCACAGCACGAAGTAAAATAATCCAACATTGAAATTAACCTTCTTAAAATGAAAATATGTCGCTGCCAAAATGTAGTCGTTGTATTTATCAAAGTGGTCTGTGTCTGTTAGCACAAGGCCGCCATGAAACGGTATTCCTGTAGTTGGGTCAGTCTTTATGCTGTTTGCCAACAATTGTTTGTATACATTCAAAGTGTAAAAATAACCGATTGATTTACCGACATCTTCATGGGTTAGTAAAAACAACGGACACTCTATGATCGATTTGAACTTACTAAAACTCGCAGCTGTTCCTTGTTTCAACCGTCGTATTCTACGGAAAAGGATTTTGTCCATCAAATTGAACTCCGTTAGAATTACAACAGGGATTCCTTTGTCATCGTCCAGAATTACGTCAGGAAACTCAATTTCTTGTTCGGGTGTGAAATTAAAATCAACGATCTGCTCCTCTCTAACAGACTTGTTGAAATCCGTGTGGAACTTCAATGCATCAAATGAGTAGGATTTAGCGTCGCTGACGATGTAACTGATCAAAGTTGAAATGGATTTCTCAATTGCAACTTTATCCGTATTGACCGAGGTATTGAGATCCTTGTACCAATTAGTCTTAAAGAATTTGCGCAGGAATAGATTTCTGTCCTTTGTTTCCAGGACTTTTTCACTGTTTCCTGTTTTCGATGACAAATAGTCAAACAATCGATTTCTTAACTTCTTCAATTTATCGATTTCTCGCAAAGCATCTGCGTTTCGTTGGAATTTATGGATAAACTTCAATTTGATATAAGACTTCAACTGATCTTTTTCAGCTTCAAAGTTGTAAACGTTGATTTTATCGTAGTCATACTCCTTGGAAATATCAGTGCTGTCATAGAGCTTATCATTACAATAAACCATGCAACGGCTCTTGAAGAAGGACGCTGCTACAGAAAGGTTGACTTCATCTAGATCTTGATTGAGTGCATGGAAAACAACCGTTTCGTATTGCATGTTCTCGTTCAATTCAAAACATTTTTCTGCTTTTGAACTATCAATCAAACCATCCGTGATGATGTACAACAACTTGATTCTATCATTTTTATCGAGAATGTAATCTTTTTTTAGACATTGGATAATTGCTTCCGGGTGCGTATTCCTCTCTCTACCCACTCGTTCCAAGTACGCTGTTCTAGTCTCGTTTTCATCGACTTCCCGACAATCGTATCCCCAGTGCAAGTAAATAATTTTTGATTCTGTCGGAGGCTCTCCGTCAATCAATTGTTCTTTTTTGATTTTTTCTACGTCACATTTGAATTGTTCAAGTGTTCTCAAGCCGTTGCTGTGATAATACTCGACTCCATTCGTTGAAACTGAAAAATCTTTTGCGTAAATGAAGTAATTAACCATTTTTGCGGTGAATCTACTTTTTATCTTTCGAAATGAATGACAATGTAATGCCTGTTGAAGACTGATGAACCCTTAATCTGCGTTACTGATGGCAGTGTGTGTTACTCCAAGTTATTTTTGTCGATGATCTACTGGCATGTGTTGATAAAAAACTTCAACGCAGGTTCTTCTTCCTTCTCCCTAAAACAAACACACGTGTTAGAATCATAGAAAAAAAATAAAAGGGCAACCCAAGAATGGCTAGAAAATTAAAACAAAGTCTGGCAAACAAACATTCTCGAGGATCATCATTACAACAGTAGAGCGCAATATAGTGATGCAGTAACGTCGTCTGTTCGAATCTTTGCTAGCATATAATATAACAATCTTCATCCTTGGTCCAATCAAAATACAATCAATACTAAATTCTTGACCACCTGCTATGTGCTACTCACAGGTGCTACTCACAGACATCTGTGGTGCTACTATGTGGGCAGACCCTCCTATTCATGGACAATCGTGTTGCATTTTTTTGGATGAGAGGCCTAATTGTCTAAGCAAATCGTAATCATTAGACAGTTTAAAACGTATTACTCAAACTGTTTAAGGAGCTCATTCATGTTTTTTGACGTGCAGGCATCTATGAACTTCTCAAACAGGTCGAATTATCCGTTTGACAAACGATTACGATTACGATTTCCTTACACAATCGGGGGGCAGGTCTGTGCACGGACTGTTACGAGGGTCGGGTCGGACAGTCTTTTTAAAAAAAACACTAATGCTTTACTGAATTTAACAAAAAAAGGAAAAGTAAAATACAAGACACGGATCTTGATATCTATGCGCTCCAGCAACAAGCAGCTGGGTTTTCGAACCGGAGTTCTGGCGGGTGACTGACTGACTGTCCGCATGCTATACAGCTAGTTTTAAAGTGCAAAAGTGCTGATGCAGCGAGTCAGTGCATCCATACTAATATTATAAATGCGAAAGTGTGTCTGTCTGTCTGTCCGTCTGTCTGTATGTCTGCTACGCTTTCACGGCCCATCTATTCAACCGATTTGATGAAATTTGGTATAGAAATAGTTTGTATCCCGGGGAAGGACATATAGGCTACTTTTTATCCCGGAAAATTAAAGAGTTCACGCGGGAATCAAAAACCTTAATTCACGCGGACGAAGTTGCGGGCATCATCTTGTATTAAAATATTAATTTATAATAGGACGGTAATGAAAATGAGCTAGTCCAATTGTACCGACATTTTCATTACAACCAGTTACCCGTGCAAATTGCGTTCCATATTGGAATATGGAACGCAATTTGCACGGGTAACTGGTTAGAAGTATTCGAACTTATATAACTAGTGGTTCGCCCCGAACTGAGACCTCGCGGTATCCATATACGTTTACAGAGTGCCATCTATTGACATCATTGTGAAGTTCTGTTAAAAATACTGAAGCTCATTAAAAATTAGATAATTTCGTTTCCTTATAATATTTATCTAATTTTAGTATTTGTTGTTCAAGTACAGGATATAATTCAAATAATTGATCAAGTTTCAGGCTCAGCCTTTCAGAAAATTGAGAGTTCTGAGGTCAACTTTGGACGTTAGAAAATCTCTACTTTGAAAGCCCCCCATTTCGTTAATTTTAGGGGAATAATTAAAAAAAAAATGTTTTTGGACTCTATTAATAATTATCTATAAAATGATAAGTATACCGCAACCCTATGTAACGCTATAAAAAATATTTTACTTCGCATTCGCTGGCTCCCCTTGATAGTCGGCTGGAGGCCATCGGTTTAATTTATTTATTATTTATTTTATCCACTACAAGTTAGCCCTTGACTGCGATCTCACCGGTAATTCAGAAGTTATAAGGCTCTGACAGACGGACGGACGGACAAGTGCAAATTTACTCAAGTAGACTCAGAGATCTTCGCTTCGCTTGTCAAATAGTACATTACATCGCGAGACCGGGAAGTACGCGTTTTCTGGTCGAGTGTTAGTTAGACGGCCGAGCTACGCGAGGCCGGCTATATACGAGACCAGAAATGCTCTCCCGGTCGAGATGTGTATAGTGCTTTTCTAAAAAATGAAACAAGTGACTTTTTTTTAATTTATTATATTATGTAATTAAAAGAAAGTAAATAAAAAAGCAACCTACTTAAGAAATTAAATTAGTTATATTTGAATTACTAATTGAAATTGTAATTGGTTTTCCGGGTACATTTATGCATTTATGTTTGTTTAGCTAATTCGGCCTCCGCTCTCAGAAAAGGAGGCGTACAATCTAAATCCATTATATCCTCACTCGAACTCGTTTTTTCGTCACTTTTAAATAATAAATTATAACGATTAGGTATGTAGTTAATTCCCGCCTTTCAATATTATAAAGATAAAAAATAAATTATATTATACTTTTAATTTTTTTTTTGCGCTGTGAGTGCTGAACGAGTAATACGGTAGAGTTCCAAATTTAAACTATTTAGGCCAAAGAACATTATAATAACAGGTTACAAGATATTCAGGAAGAAAGATTCCAAATTCAAACTTATGATATGTAATGAAAATACATACATTCTTTACTGGCCTAGGCCGGGAAGTTTAACTTTCGAACTCATTTACAGGGTATGAAATGAATAAATAGTTACGCTATGTTACACAGAATGATTTACTTTTTTCATGTTCCATTTTTGAAATAATTTGCACGCAATCACCTACAGCTAGCTCAATGTCTATGGTTCTTAATGTATTTTTTTTAAATTCCTTCTTGTTATCAATAAGGAGAAAAATAAAGTTGGTATTGCGGATTGCCGCGAAATCTCTAGAATTTTTATTGTAATTAATTACATTTATTTAAAGGGATGTTTATTTGATCCATTTCGGATTTCGATGCACAATACGTAATACAAGGTAAAGGCATAGGGTAAAGTGAATGTGAATATTTATTTGTTAATATCATCAAGTGAAAATAAAGATCTTACTCCTATCTACTAATGTAACAACAGAATGGCAAAAAAATAATTAAAAATCATTATTTATTTTATTTTCTCGCAGTCGAAGTGAAAAGTAGAGTGTTTACCACGGGACTAAAAGCCATTCTACTCGATTCTATAGCATACCTCGCTACGCTCGGTAAGCTAAATATCTCGTATGAAATTGCTCATTTTAGTCCCTTGATGAACAATCTACTATAATTAGGCATGTATAAGAATATGATAAGCTTAATTTGAGCTATTGTATGGAGTTTCCTGTT
Source organism: Erebia ligea (assembly GCA_917051295.2). NCBI lineage: Eukaryota > Metazoa > Arthropoda > Insecta > Lepidoptera > Nymphalidae > Erebia > Erebia ligea. Next base: position 18,823,102 of record OU785228.1, read on the forward strand.
TCTGTAGGCAAACCGCATAACGGCATATTATAGTCTAGGAAACGGGGCGGACTGTTGTATGGAGAACCCCGCATTAAATCTTCAGTCGATGAAATTTGGCATGGCAATACCTACTAATTTTGGATGATCCAAAATAAATTATTTTTAGGCGGCAAGAAAAGGACACTCCAGTGAAAAAGTTTCAATGAGGAATTTTCCGATGCAAGTAACATTAAAAAAACATATGTATTTTTTCAAAATTTGGTTGTTTCATATTTCTTATTTAGTTTCCATAATTTACATGAATATTCCAAGTGAATAATTTTTTGACCGAGCATTTTTCCGATCATCAATATTTAAATGTGCCTACATATCCTTACCACTAATAGTACCACTAATAGGATCTATTTTTTCTGTTCTACTTTACTTAATTTCAAGTTTTCTTCTATGGAATTTGAGTCAATAACCCCCGGAACAGTTAAATTTATAAAGGGACAAATTGCATCTACAACATTATCCGATATTACGTAGCCACCTTCTGGTGGGCCTCCACCTGTACGTCTCATATTACGTAGCCACCTTCTGGTGGGCCTCCACCTGTACGTCTCATATTACGTAGCCACCTTCTGGTGGGCCTCCACCTGTACGTCTCATATTACGTAGCCACCTTCTGGTGGGCCTCCACCTGTACGTCTCATATTACGTAGCCACCTTCTGGTGGGCCTCCACCTGTACGTCTCATATTACGTAGCCACCTTCTGGTGGGCCTCCACCTGTACGTCTCATATTACGTAGCCACCTTCTGGTGGGCCTCCACCTGTACGTCTCATATTACGTAGCCACCTTCTGGTGGGCCTCCACCTGTACGTCTCATACTCGTCGATTCTAGAAAGAGCTCCTTCTTTCTTTGGCTTTTTATATTTTCCCAACATCTTTTCAGTCAAGTATGTTATTCCGAGGCGTAACATACGATTGTGAACTGTAGGCTACCGTCAATTCATCCCAAGCCTTCTTCTTTAAATCGATATTTTGACCGTGTGTACGCTTATCTTCAATAATAGGCCGCTCCCGCACTAATGCTACAAGTAATTCTCTTTCAGAAGAAGTAAATGGTAACTTTTTTGGGCTGAAAGCAAACAAACAAATGTTATCATTTTCGTAACTTTTACCAGGAAACTAAACAAGTATAAAACAGGTACTTGCCCCATTTTGGCATTTTGGCTTGCCCTATAGTCAGTATTTATACTAGTAACTCATGAAGAACCAATATTATTCTAATTTATTAAACTGAAAATATGATTTTATCATTGAATTATATGTAAAAGTAGTACATAATACCTCAATGGATTTTATTCTTCTTTTCTTGGTTTTTGGCTGATAAAATGACAATCCTAGTTTGTGAATCTGTAATCGGTCAGACGTCAGACAACTCGAGTGAAGTTGCATCACAACGTTAACCAATCACAGCGTCACAGCGCTCCAGTAAATGCTATGCGTAACCACAGCAAAAAGTCCTTTGAGTCTAAGAAATGAATGGCTCGCCATACCGAAACCGAACCCACTGAAAAACATCGTACTTACGAGGTTACTACAGGGATGCCGCTATAGACACGGAAGTAATGTTTGTGTGAAGTGAATGTACGGGTGTCAGGCTGTGTCGGCATGTTTTTCTATTTTTGATTATATTTGTCTTTGCTTGCGGGATGTGGGATGATTGCGCGAAATTTAAGACATTTTTGCAATTTTTGAAGGTTCTTTGTTCTTTATTATTAAATATTAAATTATTAATTTATTGAAAAAAGCAAAACATACGGACATGCCTCGGATGGTGCAAAAATATTTTACCTATTGTTATTATCCACGGAAAAAACAGATAAATAAATACGATTTTATGGGGAAACCACCGTGGCATTACTTCAGAAATCGGAACCGAGCGACGGCGACAGCGGGGCGATGGAATCCGAGAGCTGGCAACGAATTTCGGGAAGGTCCTTTAGGCAAGGTGATATTGTGGAAAAATATAATTTCGTTCGTTGGCGAATCCAGTTCTGCCAGTCTGGTAGAGCGTTTGCGGTAATTTCGCTACTGCGCAGTATATTATAACATTTGCAAAAAAAAATCCGAAAAAACATTTTTTTGGCAACTTCATTTTTTTATCTTTAAATTTTATACTTATAGAATTCAAAAAAATTAATCCCAGATGTTTTTGTCGTTTATAAAGTATTAACAGACCTCTTTCAAATTGTTCCCGAAATTCGTCGCCAGCTCTCCGACTAATCGTATCGCCCCGCTACCGCCGTCGCCCCGCTACCGCTAGTTTCGTGCCCGTACACAGTCTTAACGTGTGGTGTTTTTATGAGAAAACTAATTGACCAAAGTGATGACCACGGCCGCTCTGACAAGAGCGATACGAAGAAGAAGAAGAAGAAGAATAATTGATCACCTTAAATTGAATGAAAAAACTTTATATTGACATCAATACTTCCATACTTATTATTATACATGCGAAAGTATGTAGGTATGTTTGTTTGTTTATTTGTTACCTATTATTAGATTCAAACACTGATTATCCATTTTAATATACTTTAATTCAGCAATTTAAACACAGATACACCGCTGCCATCTTATCTGATAATCCATAGCGTTCCCAGAACGGTGTTGCCACTTCAAAAAACCATAGCAGTGATAAGTATTAGGTACCACATATAAATCGCTTTTTTTTCCATCTAACACTATACACGGCGTAACTACTGTACTGATCTCGACGAAATTTGGCTCAGAGATAGCTTGCGCCCTGGAGATGGACATAAGATACTTTTTATCCCGGTATATAGTGAAGGGTTCTCGTGGGATTATCAAAAACTGAAATTCACGAGGGCGAATCCGCGGGCAATAACAGTAGGATGATGTGTGCAGCAGTATGAACTGCTGTACTAGTATTTAATGCAAGAAATAAAGATTTTAATTATACGTAGACATCAAAATCCATTTGATTGGATTAACTGTTGTTTGTGTGCGAAGATTTGCCGTCTCATCTTGAGAATGTATCCTAATCTCGTGTGTAAATGTCTCAAAGCGCGCGTACCTGATATTGAAAACTTGCAAAGTTTTACAATTGAACTTACCGATCCGAGTTGAGGAATTGTGAAGTATTACGTTTCTGAAGAACTTAATATGTCACTGGTTAAAATTAACTATGAAAAATCCACTGGGAGCAAGTAGCTTCTGTAATGATTGACGGCCAATACCACACTAATATTGATCCAAGTGGTTCCCGCCCTCGCCGGAGCCCGGAACATCTGACGCAATGTGGGATTACCCATTTACGAATTAGCTCTTCTAATATGGTAAAATTAAATAATATTTTGCGATGTAGGTATACTTCAGGGAACCTCAACCGATAACGTACCCAAATAATAACAAGCATAAAAATTAATCAACAAACAAACACATTATCGGTTGTGTTTCCCAAGCTATTATGATTTAAAAATCATGTTTATTTTTATAATTCGGTCGATCATTTTGTCAGCCCTAACGCAGACTTGGGTGTATTCGGTATATAAATGTGAAAAGGTATCGTAGATAAGCGCAGGCTGCATCATCTTTTGCCAAGAGATTAAGTCATGAACCAGCTGATGACCGCGACTTCGTCCGCGTGGTTTAAATTGTTTATAATCCTAGCGGAAACTCCTTCAGTTTCCGGGATAAAGCTAATGCCACTCCCCTGGCCCTCAACTAAACCTATATCACGTCGATCCGTTGTTCTGTTGCGGCATGATTGAAGTACAAACTAACAAACAACTCTTTAATTTTCCAGGATAAAAAGTAGCCTATGTGTTATTCCAGACTATAATCACAGAATAGGTAATAGTATGTATAATCTATCTCATCCAAATCTGTTCAGCCGTTCTAGCGTGATTGAGTAACAAACATCTATCCATTCATCCATCCAATCTCTCGCATCCGTCGTAACGTCGTCCGTTTAAAAGTTAATAATTTGTAGTTAATGACATTTGATTTTATTTCTCAGTTTCCTGCTAGCTCTAATAGTACCTATTTTGGAAGTTTTCGAAAAATATACGGCTATTCTAAATTATTTTCTTTTTGTAATAGATAGGTCCTGTAATTAATAATTCGAAACCATTAGTTTTATCAAAATAAAATAAAAACCATCTTGTACATAATTTAATGAACTTTAATTTTACTCTCCCGGCATTGTTTTCCAACGTTTGTCAGTTTTTATATAAATTATAAAATTATAAAAGTATTATATATAATATTATAAAGTATAAAATTAACCCAATTACAAAAGGCTACTATTATGTGGATAATTAATATGAACGTGGGCATATATCTGAAACTATAATTCCTACGTTAATAATTTATATCACATACTAGATGATGCCCGCGACTTCGTCCGCGTGGATTAAGGTTTTTAATTCCCACGGGAACTCTTTAATTTTCCGGTATAAAAATAGCCCATGTCCTTTCCCGGGATACCACCTACCCCTGTACCAAATTTCATCAAAATCAGTTGAACAGATGGGCCGTGAAAGAGTAGTTGTCAAATACCCAATTGAACTTACCGATCCGAGTTGAGGAGTTGCGAAGAATTACATTTTTGACGTACTTATTATGTCACTGGTTAAAGTTAACAATCGAAAATCCACTGGGAGCAAGTTATCTCCTGCGATGTTTGTCGGTCAATTAGGTAGGTACACAGTACACACTGAATAATCCAAGTGGTTCACGACGCAATTTATACGGTAGCCGAAACCCCTGACGCAATGTGGGATACGAATAAGCTATTACATATTGTACTAGAGGATGCTCGCGACTTCGTTCGCGTGGCATAAGTTTTTTTAATTCCCGCAGGAACTCCTTAATTTTCCGGGATAAAAAGTAGCCTATGTAGCACTCTCCAGGACCTCAACTATACCCATACAAAGAATCACGTTGATCCGTTGCTCTGTTGTGATTGAAGGACAAACTCTCTATTTAACATCCTTGGGGATAAAATTTTCAAAAACTGTGAATCACGTATTTCTTCATTTCAAACCGAAAGTCCAAGTGCTAAGTTTCATTGCTATAACTTGAAAATGAAGAACTTTCATACAAACTTTCAACCCCTATTTTATCCCTTTTGGGGTGCAATTTTGAAAAACTGTGACATACGTATTTATTCGTTTTTAACCGGTAGCTCATATACCAAGTTTCATGGATATAACTTGAGAAATGACGGACTTTCATACAAACTTTAACCCCCTATTTCACCCCCTTAGGGGTAAAATTTTGAAAAATCCTTTCTTAGTGAGCGTCTACGTCACAAAAGGAACCTACTGTCAAAATTTCAAGTTTCTAGCCCCAGCGGTTTAGGCTGTGCGTTGATATATAAGTCAGTCAGTCAGGACTTTGAATTTTATATATATAGATAATATGGTGAAATAAAATAAAATTGCACGTTAAATAATGTATTGACGTTATCGGTTTCAGTTTTCCCGAGCTAAAATGATTCGACTATCATGTTTATTTTTAAATAGTACTTACTGCAGACTCATATATTGACCAAATGAGATTGATAATGGGTTACAAGTTAGGAAAATTACTTAAAAACAAAGTAGCTGTGTAGATACACACAGTAGCGTTACTAACTAAAGCTCGGGCCAATCATCAAATATAAATATTATAAATGCGAAAGTTTGGATGGATGTATGGATGTGTGGATGTATGGATGTGTGGATGTATGGATGTGTGTTACTCAATCACGCTCCAACAGCTGAACGGATCTGGATGAAATTTGGCACAGAGATAGAATATAGTCTGGAATAGCACATAGGCTACTTTTTATCCCGGAAAATTAAAGAGTTCCCGCGGGAACCGAAAAACCTAAATCCACGCGGACGAAGTCACGGGCATCAGCTAGTAATATAATATAGTCGCGTAGTGACTGCTCATAGCTCGAAGAGTCGCCAAGCTCAAGTGGCAATGGGCGGGGCACATACTCGTAGTTCGTATAACCGATAGGCGTTGGGGTCCCAAAGTGCTCGAATGGCGGCCTCGCACCGGGAAGCGCACAAGAACTCTCACCTCAGTTCAGAGACGTCTACAATCCCACAAACATAACTGTCCCGGTGACAACGGCGCAAGTAGATATTAAATAAACCGGCCAAGTGCGAGTCGGACTCGCGCAACGAGGGTTCCGTACAAACCTGTAGTAAGTTTTAAATTAAAAAAAAAACTACTTACTAGATCTCGTTCATACCAATTTTCGATGGAAGTTTGCATGTTTGATGTACCTACATCATATATTTTTTTAGTTTTATCATTCTCTTATTTTAGAAGTTACAGGGGGGGGGGGGGGGGGGGGGGGGGGGAACTATTTTAGGACTTTAGGAAGGGAAGTTAACGGTGACTGGTTGGGATCTAGCTGGGTCATCGACCGGTGCCCGAGGCCGGCTGGTCCGATGCTGGCTTTATCTCAAGGCACCAGTTCAGCGACCGGTTGCCCGAGTCTGGCGGTCTGCAGTTGGTTTTATCTCCCGGTTTAACGACCGATGACCGAATCTGGCTTGTCGGTTCTTCTTCTTCTTCTTTTTAAATGTAGCGGTTACAGTTGCGAGCCTTGGCTGGGAAGATCTGGCGATCCTGGCTATGTTGGCGGGCCAGGACGCCGCATAGAGGCCGTCTTTAACTGTCCCCGCATTGGTAAATCGATGTGTACACCACAGAGCCACTTGATAACAATATCCCCGCCATTTGCAAGTGGGCGGCTATAAAAGCCAAGCTCGCCTTAAAAGCGTAGTGGATGTCTTCTCATATTCTTATTGTTAGGTTCAAGAGATGAGGGATATAAGATTTAAGCAACACTCAGTTTAATTTTAAATAATTTATTTACATAATTTCATCGTCTCACAACAACAATAAAGGAACACATTAAAAAAACAATATTTTCAATACAATTTTAAAGTGTTTTTTACAATCTGCTTCCAAACTTCTCACTTTTTTACATCACGAATTTTTTTTTGTAGTGGCTCGCGCAAACTAATATGTCAATATGTACTTATAGACTAAGAGATATCTGTACTTTTGGCAACTATCGCCAGGAAGGCTGATTCAGTATTTGGTGCGAGTAGGGCTCTCCTCTGGTGGAATTTGTGACGGTCTGACCGCAAGTGGCTGGGGACCTGACTACTTATCGCCCCTGAAAAACGAGTTATTGTTACCAAAAATGTACAATAACTAGGAAGGCTAGTCAATGCTAATGAACAATAACTAAGAATTAATCGCGGCGTTTACTAGAATCTAGGTGATATCTGATATCACCTCTCAAAGACGTAATAAACTTTTAAAAAAATGCTCAAGTGTCACCGCGTTGATGTGCTAATAAATATTTGAAGGCGTAAAATTAATTGGTATGCTATTCTTATTACACATGTTTAATTATGCCTATTTTATGTTAGTGTTTGTGTGTTGGTTTGCCTATATAAATATGTCATTATTATTAATTTTCCTGTTTCAGATTGTATTTATATTAGTATTATTACAGGTGATCTAAAAGGTGATATATTATGTTATTTTGAATACTTAAATCGGAGATATTTAAATACACACAAACTAGTTGCTGCCCAGGGTCTCGTGATGGAGCCAGGAGGTGGTCACAGGAACTCCTTAAGTGATCATAATTTTTTTTAATCCATAATATATTTTTAACGTTTTTTTTGAACTGATATATTTTTTAACAATTATTTATCAGAATATTAAAATTTAACACTATTTAACACCTCTACTCATTACCATTTGGCCATAGTCCACCACGCTGGTCAAAAAAACTACTGAGCCGACAAAGATGCAGTTTTGTGTTTAAGATATTATGTTATGTACACTTCTGCAAAGTTCTAATTGTTGTTACAAAGTTATAAGTTCACTAATCACAATGGCGTGCTGTAAATTGCAATGAATGGATTTCGTCGTGGGTTTTTAGAAAAAAATTAAAAAAAATTGGCAGTCATAGGGACTGCCGATAGAGGTGAAAAAAATGTTTAATTTTTTTTTTAATATTTAATAATAAATAAAAAAAAAATGAAATAAAATAATTAAAATGTAAACCTTAACAGTAAGGCATTATAGTTTAATTACGAATGTAGTATATTTGTATTTAAGACCTTTTGTCTTCGTAACAACGCGAGCATGTCGGTCACGCGAATCCACAAGTTTACCCCCTACCAAAAAGTGCTCAACGCGGCCAAAGTAGTTGTCACTTAAAAAAAATTTATTACTTGTTGTAAGTATATTAAGTCTTTGAGAGGCGATATCTAGTAAACGGCCCGATAAATAGCGACAGTTTTTATACTGGTTATTTACAGCGCATAATTTAATCTAAATATATAAAAGGCAAAGGTGACTGACTGACTGACTGATCTATCAACGCACAGCTCTAACCACTGGTCGGATCGGGCTGAAATTTTGCACTCAGGTGGATATTATAACGTAGGCATCCGCTAAGAAAGGATTTTTGAAAATTCCAACCCCAAAAGGGTTAAATGGGGGTTGAAGGTCTGTATAAAAGTTCGTGATACACGAACGTCAACGAACGAATCGGGATGGACGTGATTTTTGGCATGGGTATAGTTGAGACCGAGAGTGACATAGGCTACTTTTTATCCCGGAAAATTAAAGAGTTCCCGCGGGAATTAAAAAAACTTAAAGCACGCGGACGAAGTCGCGGGCATCAGCTAGTAATTCTATACTAGAATAAGGCTTCCTAGTTATTGTTCATATTTTTTGGTAACAATAACTCGTCTTTGAGCAGTGATAAGTTGTCAGGTCCCCAGCTGCTTGCGGGCAGACCGTCACAAATTCCACCAGAGGAGAGCCCTTTAAGCACCAAATACTGAATCAGCCTTCCTGGCGATAATTACCAAAAAATAGATATTGACAAAATGTTGGTAACGGGTATCACATTTCATACATTTTCAAGCTTAGACTACAGAATAATTAAAAAAAAATCATATATCAATAGATTAGTTCTATTCGCAACCATGAATTATTATAATCCGTATCACTGTGAGTGTGAATCAAAATTACAAAAAATTACAAAAATTAGTCCGTGAAGTACACTTTTACTGAAAAACTTAATAAGTTTTCTTTTTCAAACTAGCTTTTAATTCCTCGCTAGAAATAAATTCTTTAATTTCGTCGTCATTACTGAACTTTACTCTTTCTTCAGCTTTGACACGTTCAATTCGACTAACACTAGTTTTGCACACCTTAAGGAATTCTGTGACCCCGAATTTCGTCACAAACTTCTGATAGCGTTCATAGACGTCTTTAATGTCCAAGTAAACAGTAGGCGGAAAAACGGTAACCAAGTCTCCGAAGAACTTTTTTCTCTTGGCAACAAATTCGGTGTACTCAGGCAAGGTGGGATACTTCCCTAATTTATTCACACAATTAATAAACAGCTTGTATAGAGACAAAATTCTGTTCAACTCAAGCGAATCGATAGATTCGTAAGTCACTTCAATTTCATCTTTGTCGTCGTTGTTAACGATAACTACTTTCCTGGCATTCTTTACCAATTCCGTGTAGAATGATTTATTTTGGTCGATAGCAAAAAGGGGACGCAACGTCTTTTCACAAATTTCGTACGTGCGAACGGCTTTTGATGCGTCCCAGTCACCTACGAAATGCATAAAGTGAACATAGTCGTTTAGATGAACTTTCTCTTCAACAACATCATCGCGCAACATTTCCTTGTGATTCAATTTAAGGTAATTCAGTATGTAGAGATTGAACGGCTTTTCAATTTCACTGACTAGAAAACCGTATGCAGTCTTGAAAATTCTCTCTAACAAGTAATGAACCTTTGCTCTACGTTCATGGATTTTCTTCAAAAGCATCACATAACTAATTAGCTCTCTACGTTTTTCGATAGACTCCAGATCTAGATCGTAATTGAAGTACTTTAAAATTTCAATCATGTAGCGCGCTACGCCATGAAACCCTCTCAACCGTTCATGCTTGAAGTTTTGAGGATCATTTTTGAAAATACCTGAGGACAACTCGACGCAGTACCACAACGCAGTTAGCAGCGATGTGTTTTCTTGAGGATCCAGCGGCAGAGATGACAGTCCAATTCTGCACATTGTTTTGCTGATGCGTCGCATTGCGTATTTCTTGAACTGTTCAACAACATTTTTGTCCATCCACTCTTTATTTTCACAGTTTTTCCACAGCACGAAGTAAAATAATCCAACATTGAAATTAACTTTCTTGCATTCAAAATATGTCGCTGCCAAAATATAGTCGTTGTATTTATCAAATTGGTCTGTGTCTGTCAGCACAAGACCGCCATGAAACGGTCTCCGTGTTCTTGGGTCAGTCTTCGTATTGTTCGCTAACAATTGTTTGTATACATTCAAAGTGTAAAAATAACCGATTGATGCACTGACATCTTGATCGTTAACTAAAAACAACGGACACTCGATGGTCGATTTGAATTTACTAAAACTGGCAGATGTTACTTGTTCCGAACATCCTGTTTTATGGAAAATTATTTTGTCCATCAAATCGCACTTAGTTAGAATTACAACAGGGATTCCTTTGTCGTCGTCCAGAATCACGTCAGGAAACTCAATTTCTTGTTCGGGCCTGAAACTGACATCAACTATATGTTCCTCGTCAACAAATTTGTAGAATTTTGTGACGAACTTCAAGGCGTCAAACGAGTAGGATTTAGTGTCACTGACGATGTAATTGATTAAAGTTGAAATGGATTTGTCAATTTCAACCTTATCCTCATTGACCGGGGCAGTGAGATTCTTGTACCAGTAAGAGTTAACGAATTCGCGTAGGAATAGAATTCTGTCCTTTGTTTCCAGGACTTTTTCAGTGTACACTGTTGTCGATGACAACTCCTCAAACAATCGATTTCTTAGCTTCTTTAATTTATCGATTTCTCGCAAAGCTGCGGCGTTTCGTTTGAATTTATTGATATACTTCAATTTGATATACGACTTCAACTTCTCTTTTTCAGCTGAAAAGTTATAAACGTTGATTTTTTTATATTCAAACTCCTCGGAAATATCAGTGCTGTCATAAAGCTTATTATTACAATAAACTATGCAACGGCTCTTGAAGAAGGACGCTGCTACAGAAAGGTTGACTTTTGATAGGTTTGGATTGAGTGCATGAAAAACAACCGTTTCGTAATGCATGCTCTCGTTCAATTCAAAACATTTTTCTGCGCTCTTATTAGGTATCATACCATCCGTGATGATATACAGCAACTTGATTTTATCATATTTATCTAGAATATAGTTGTTTTTTAGACATTGTATAATTGTTTCCGGTTGCGTGCCCATCGCTGCACACTTTTGTTCCAAGTACGCTGTTCTAGTCTCGTCTTCATCGACTTCCCAACAATCGTTGCCCCAGTGCAAGTAAACAATTTTTGATACTGTCGGAGGCTCTCCGTCAAATCCTTCAAGAATCCGTCGTTCTTTTTTGAGTTGTTCTGCGTCACATTTGAATTGTTCAAGCGTTCTCAAGCCGTTGCTGTGATAATAGTCGCTTTCATCCGTTGAACCCGAAAAATCTTTTGCGTAAATTAGGTAATTAACCATTTTTGCATTGAATCAACTTTGCCTCTTTTGAAGTGGAACAATGTTTTGTCTGCTAGAGACTGATGAATACTGAATCTGCGTTACTTATGGCTGTGTGTGTACCTACTCCAAGTCCTTTTTGTCAATGACCCACTGGCATTTGTGTTGATAAACAAACTTCGACGCAGGTTCTCCTTCCTTCTCCCTAAAACAAACATACGTGTTAGTATCATAGAAAAAATTAAGGAAAAACGCAAACACAAACTCAAATGTTTTTTATTCAAGTAAACTTTGACATGTGCTTTTGAATCGTCGATTGAATCTACAATGGAGTAACAAAGTTTGTCCATTCTCGAGGATTATCTTGACAACCTAGAGGGCAGCCTAGTGTTGCATTTACGTCGTCTGTTCGAATCTTTGCTAGGAATTTGGAATTAGTTGGCCGATTGGAAAATGTACAACTAATTTCTAAACTGAATTATAATCAACTATCATCCATTAAAAAACTCGGATTAGATTAGCAGTATGAAGATGGATCCAGAATTCGAACCCGAAGATTTAATGTTGACGCCTGCTTCAGCTACTAGACCTTAACTCCATACAACGCTGAATAGCTGCTGAATAGTTAATTATTATAAAGTGCGATTGTTGTGTAAGAAAATCGTATTAGTTTGACAGATGGTTAGATACGTCAAACGGTTTTTTCGAATTGTCTCCATAGACAATTCGAAAAAACCGTTTGACGTATCTATCCATATAGGGATCCGCAAAATCGATACCTGAGTAATTATTGTTGGGGTCCACTAGCTTTATTGCCTAGACTATCTCAAAAACTATTTGACATTTTTCAAATTTGAAAAAAGTTTCAAGAGAAGATTCTCGCTCGAGAGACGAGCTCGACGTTTCTGATCCGAACCGCTAGAGTGTGGAACACCCTCCCAGCTCACGTGTTTCCTGCCACGTATAACTTAGGTACCTTCAAGGCAAGAGTGAATAGGCATCTTCTAGGCAAGCGCGCTCCAACCTAGACCTCATCATTGCTTTGCACTAAGCATGATTGTCGTCAAGCGCAAGCCTATCTCACAATAAAAAAAAATAAAAAAAAGATTTTCTCCTATTTCCTTCTCTATTTTACTTATGTATTTATTGAAGCATATTAGGATTAATTTATCACAATACTTACGTAAATATTGAAACTCAATAAAATCTTATCAATCAATTTTGATTCATTATGTAAAAAATATATAGGTACATATTATATAGAAACAATTTAATTGTTTAAGTATAATAATTTTTTTATTAAATAAATATGAAAAATTAAATAAGATATTTTTTTATAAGTACTTAATCATATTTATCTTGATAAATAAAAAAAAATGTTTTTATTAATAATTACAGGTGGTACAAAAAAATGTTAATTAACAAATCCGTTATTAAGATTTTTTTTATAAGGAACGATATTTTTTTAAATCATAATTTGCATCAAAGATTGTTTCCAAATAAAATGTTTAATAATTATCTTATTAACAACGCATTTGTTTATAAAAAAAAATTAAACAATAGGAAATAAAATAAAATAAAAATCATTTTCATGTGGTTTCTGATCATACAAAAATGGATCAATAGTAAATATTTTAAAAAAAAATTTCAATGATTAATCAAGCTTTTTAATTTTTAACTTAAGTAAATTGTTGATAACAAATTAAAAAATAACATGAAGGAAGTACAAATTTAATTTGCTATAATCCGCAACAGTAGGCAAATATATTATGTGGTACAGTGTATCTTGCACTTGCAGCTTGCTATATTCACCACACCACATAAATCTTCCAAATTATTCTCAACGTACGTTTCACTCCGACACCGGAGCATCTTCAGGAGATGTTGACTCGAAATGCGCGATTGTAAAATCGTTAAACGTACGTTGAGAATAATTTGGAAGATTTATGTGGTGTGGTAAATATTGCAAGTTCAAGATGCACTGTGCCCAATGACCTTCTATATATACAAGGACATCGCACTGACGCGCAAAACAAGGGACCAAGTAAGTGTGCTCAAACTCGGTGTAAGCACACTTTCTTCATTCACCTTATTCGACTTCGACTGATTCATCGATTTACATTAATTACGGCTTAAGGCTTGTAGATCGGCGAACGACCTTGGGCATTTGGGCGGAGCCAAAAACCGCTCCCCGCGCAAGCGGGGCGCTTCGCTAGCGCGCGAAGTACCGCGGACTTCCAAAGGGTCGTTGACGCGACGACGCGAGGGCCGTGCCAAGGAGATCGAATTTATTACAGACGAATTCTCGAATTCTCGAATTATTATTAATACCTAATTATCGAATTTATTAACGGATTAAAACTATCCTATGTATTGACCCGGAGTATCAGCTACCGCTATACCAAATGTCATTTAAATCCGTTCAGTAGTTTTCGCGTGATGCGCGGCCATACAGACAGACAGACAGACAGACAAAAATTAAATAAAAATCTGTTTTGGGCTCAGCATCGATAGTAAAGCATACCCCGATTAAAATTTTCAGAATATATTAAATGTAGAGAAATCTTCCAGTTACAGTTTTATTATAACCCACTTATGCAGCTCACGAAATTGATAAAATTGTTACTAGAGAATAGGTAGTTTTAATTTAATTTATATTGTGTATTTTTGTTATTTTTTTGGTAATTTAATTTAAATTTAATTAATAGTGTGTTGTTTATTCTTCTATTTTTTTAATGTTTTTTTTTTTATGTATGTGCAATTCAAATGTAATATTGTAGCCCGGTAAGACGTATTGGGAAACTGTAATGTTTTATCGGGTATTTCCTATCAATAAAATAAAATAAAAATAAGTAAGTGAACCCGTCAGTTCGCCGACCAGCCCCCTTTCACGACCATTTTTCCGAAAACAACCAATAACAGTTGTAATAGGGTGAACCCGTCAGTTCGCCGACCACCCCCTTTCAGGACCATTTTTCCGAAAATAACCAAAAACAGTTGTAATATCAGCGCAACGATCACTCTTTTTTCTTGAAGATCGAACTCTATCTATCCCTTACTCTCGGTTCAAATTTGGCCAACCCAATATAATTCAGTGTCGCTCAGTGAGCTGACGAATCTGAGCCACAGCACACATTGATTTTGGAGCTAAATGCTAATAAAAAAATAGTGAAGAGGCAAACTTAAACCGTGAGAAAAAAATGTTTTATTAACGTTTGTGCGTATATTTTGTGCTTGTGGTGTCAGAATATGATTAAATTATAACTTAGAATCCATATTTTATCTATAAAATGCGTATTTATCTAAATAAATGGTGTTCGCTAATGGCCCGACTAAAACTGAGCTTTTTCCGTTTACGACCACGTGGTCGTAAACTAGCGGTTTGTAACGAATCATTTTTGAGCTTTTCTAACATGCTGCATAATACCAGTATTAGCGCAAAATTTATAATTGCCCCTTGACATCCTATTTATGTATGGTTTATTTAAACGTCAGATTGCGACCAGCAAAATATAGAGAAAACCTAAAAATCTAAACATATTTGATGATGTAAAACAAAGTGGTCGGCAACGAATTATTTCTCGACCATTGAATTAATTACCTACAAAACTTATAAAAAACACAATATTTTTGTGATAATATTATTTGAAAAGCAATAAAGAAAATTTAGAATTGGAAAAACACGAAAGCAGCAATTAAAAGCAAAAGAACAACATAGGAAAGTTAAAGAAAAAGAGAAGAGATGTATGAAAAGAAGACTAGTAAAAAAAGAAAAAGAGAAGAGATGTAGGAAAAGAAGACTGATCAAAAAAGGAAAAGAGAAGAGATGGCGGAAAAGAAGACTAATCAAAAAAGAAAAAGAGAAGAGATGTAGAAAAGAAGACTAATCAAAAAAATTCAAAGCATGCAAGTTATGTCCATAATATTCTATTTTCGATAAAAAATATTCCTTTTTTGCTATTTTTTAAAGTAGGTAGATATTAATTAATAATTCATAGAAAAAATAAATAAACGTGTTTTTTGGACAATTAATTGTTATTTTTATTTTCGACCTTAACCTAATATATCAAGAGATCATTTTTCAGTGGCTTTTGAATGGTCGTAAACTGACTACAGTGTGGTCGTAAATTAACGAAAATTGGTCGTAAACAGAAAAAAACGCAATTTTTGACAAATCGGAATATTGCTTAAAATAGGGAAATAGAAATATTTAAATCATATGGTAATTATGTTTCTTCATGTTTCTTTCATGCATATAAATTGTTATTTCGTCAAAAAGTTAAATTTCAAAGAGCTGGCTAGGTAGGTATGTAACTTTAAAGACGGCATGTCGACTAACTGGTCGTCAACTGACGAGTTGACCCATAGATAAAGAATTTTTCCTGTCTTTTTCCCAATAATAGCAATGAAAAAGTGTCACTAAAGCGAGATGCGCGAATCACAGCACTTTAAAATTCATCATCATCATCATCATCATCATCATCCGATAGACGTCCACTGCTGGACATAGGTCTCCTGCATGGACTTCCACACGCCGCGATCTTGCGCCGCCTGGATCCAGCGGCTTTCTGCAACCCTAGCGTGGGTCGAGACAATTTTCTCCCCGAGGAAAGGATAATTTTTTTTATTTCTAAATAAATAAATAAAAACGCTAAATAACGATGGATAAATTGTCCCCCGAGTCCCCGTGAAATGTCAAACGGGGATAAACTTCTCCTCTCCCCTGTTGCCGTGCTCTGAGAAGTGGTTATGTTAATTTTATCTCTTGTCAGTGGATACATTTTTTATCTCCGGCCCATGCCAGCCCTGCTGCGCCTTTAAAATTACTAGAGAATAATTGAATCGAATCCAAAAACGGTTGCAGGTTTCGGAGCAACAAGTAGCGTGACCTTCCCCACCGACAGCCCGAGTCACACTGCCGCCCGTCGCCCGCGCACTGATCCGCCCGTTCATATTTATGTAGAAAACAAAAAAAATTATTTTTAGCCTCATATTTTAATATTTTGACTCGCCAATCGTACACTTTGTGACAAAAACCTCGACAAATGTTTGTGCGAAAGAAAAATTCTAAAATTCAATGTCGTTTAGAAGTAGTTACAAAAATTCTAACAAAAAGGGCTTCACTTTGGACAATTTTTTCATCCACTAATAATATACTTATAATTATTTCAAACGTTCAAATTAAAATTTAATGTACATTAAACAACATATATTTTTTCTGTAATTTTACATTCACTCAGTAAAGAAGAGTTACACGGAGAAAACCTCTTGTTTGCAAGTACAGAAGCCTTAATCACAGAGGTCAGTTAACAGGACTTGAATGTCAGCGGCAATGTATAGATGGAGGTGAATTAGAAGCGTGTGCCATGTTTGGGCTCTGTTGTTGTACCTATGCCACGATTTGTCCATATGTATAGAAGGTCATTGACTGTGTATTTGCCTACTGTTGCGGATTATAGCAGATTAAATTTCTACTTCCTTCATAAATGGACTTCCGCAAAGTAACGCCTGCTTCTATACAATAATGAAAAAATAACAATTTTTTAAAACATATCATCCCTGTACCTCCTAAATTTCATCAAAATCGGTTTGTCAGATGGGCCGTGAAAGCGTAGGAAACAGACAGACAGACACACTTTCGCATTTGTAATACAGTGATCGCCAACCCTATTATTAATGTAATCTGTGGCCAGTGGCTAGCGAAGAACTACGCGACGCGATAACGCGACGGGACGGAAAGAATGCGCCTGCCGCCCTCTCCTCTCTTCCTCCCCGCTGTCGTCATATACCGCGCGGGCTTATGGCTCGTAGCAGCTGATAACACGCATCGAAATACATAAATTTGCAACGATTCATCGTGTAGGTACTTAAATTATGAAAAATCACAAAACTGTACAGTTGAGGTTTGAACTTACCGATCCGAGTTGAGGAATTGTGAAGAATTTTATTGACGAACTTAATAATATGTCGCTGGTTAAAATTAACTATGGAAAATCCACTGGGAGCACGTAACTAACTTCTGTTATGTTGTACGGACAATTCCACACTGAGGCTAAGCCCGGAACGGAACCACTGACGCAATTTGGGATACGAATAAGTTATTATTGTTTAATATGGTGAAATTAAATAAAACTGCACGTTGCATGTACCTACCTACCTATAGTTCAGGGTAGTTCAGGGTGAGGAATTGTGAAGTATTACGTTTCTGAAGAACTTAATATGTCACTGGTTAAAATCATACTAATATTATAAATTAATTATGAAAAATACACTGGGAGCAACTAACTTCTGTAATGTTTGCAGTCATTAACACACTAATTTTATTGATCCAAGTGGTTCCCGCCCGCGCCGGAGCCCGGAACGTCTGACGCAATGTGGTCCCATGTACGAATCAGCTCTTGTAACATGGTTAAATTAAATAATATTTTGCAATGTAGGTATATTTCAGGGAACCTCAACCGATAACGTATCCACAAACATAAAAATTCATCAACAAACAAACACATTATCGTTTGCCAAAGCTATTATGATTTAAAAATCATGTTTATTTTTATAATTCGGTCGATCATTTTGTGAGCCCTAACGCAGACTTGGGTCTATTCGGGTCAAATGTGAAAAGGTATCGTAGATAAGCGCCGGCTGCATCATCTTTTGCCAAGAGATTAAGTCATGAACCAGCTGATGGCCGCGACTTCGTCCGCGTGGTTTAAATTGTTTATGATCCTGGCGGAAACTCCTTCAATTTCCGGGATAAAGCTAATGTCACTCCCCTGGCCCTCAACTAAACCTATATCACCTCGATAAAAAGCACGTCGATCCGTTGTTCTGTTGCGGCATGATTGAAGTACAAACTAACAAACAACTCTTTAATTTTCCAGGATAAAAAGTAGCCTATGTGTTATTCCAGACTATAGTCACAGAATAGGTAATAGTATGCATAATCTATCTCATCCAAATCTGTTCAGCGTCCTAAGTTGGTTTGGTATGATATACTAACAGTTAAAACAATAATAAGAAATTTCTTAAGAATAAAAATATACAAAAAATAGATAGTGTCAAAATTTTGGTACCTATCGGTTATCACATTTTATTTATTTTCAAGCTTAGATACACCAAAAGTCATACTTCATTAGCTTAGTTCTATTCCCAACCATGAATTATAATCCGTATCAATGTGAGGTAGGTACTTTCATTATTATTTATTAAGTACACATCAATTGCTTAACAATCAAAATTACACGCATTGGTCCGTGAAGTACACTTTTACTGAAAAATTTATTAATTTTTCTTTTTAAAATTAACTTTCAATTCTTCACTACAAATAAATTCTCTAATTTCATCGTCATTACTGAACTTAACTGTTTCTTCAGCTTTGATACGTTCAATTCGACTAACGCTAATTTTGCACACCTTAATGAATTCTCTGACCTCGAATTTCGTCACAAACTTCTGATAGCGTTCATAGACGTCTTTAATGTCGAAGTAAACAGTAGGCGGAAAAACGGTTACCAAGTCACCGTAGAACTTTTTTCTCTTTGAAACATACTCGGTGTACTCAGGCAAAGTGGGATACTTCCCTGATTCTACCACACAATCAATAAACAGTTTGTATAGAGACAAAATTCTGTTAAACTCAAGCGAATCGATAGATTCGTAAGTCACTTCAATTTCACCTTTGTCGTCGTTGTTAACGATAACTACTTTCCTTGCATTCTTTACCAATTCCGTGTAGAATGATTTATTTTGGTCGATAGCAAAAAGGGGACGCAACGTCTTTTCACAAATTTCGTACGCGCGAACGGCTTTTGATGTGTCCCAATCACCTACGAAATGCATAAAGTGAACATAGTCGTTTAGATGAACTTTTTCTTCAACAACATCATCGCGCAACATTTCCTTGTGATTCAATTTAAGGTAATTCAGTATGTAGAGATTGAACGGCTTTTCAATTTCGCTGACTAGAAAACCGTATGCAGTCTTGAAAATTCTCTCTAACAAGTAATGAACCTTCTCTCTACGTTCATGGATTTTCTTCAAAACCATCACATAACTAATTAGCTCTCTACGTTTTTCGATAGACTCCAGATCTAGATCGTAATTGAAGTACTTTAAAATTTCAATCATGTAGCGCGCTACGCCATGAAACCCTCTCAACCGTTCATGTTTGAAGTTTAGAGGATCATTTTTGAAAATATCTGAGGACAACTCAACGCAGTACCACAACGCAGTTAACAGCGATGTGTTTTCTTGAGGATCCAGCGGCAGAGATGACAGTCCAATTTTGCACACTGTTTCACTGATACGTCGCATTGCGTATTTCTTGAACTGTTCAACAACATTTTTGTCCATCCACTCTTTGCTTTCACAGTTTTTCCACAGCACGAAGTAAAATAATCCAACATTAAAATTAACCTTCTTGCAATCAAAATATGTCGCTGACAAAATGAAGTCGTTATATTTATCAAAGTGGTCTGTGTCTGTCAGCACAAGGCCGCCATGAAACGGTCTTCGTGTTCTTGGGTCAGTCTTCGCATTGTTCGCCAACAACTGTTTGTATACATTCAAAGTGTAAAAATAACCGATTGATGCACTGACATCTTGATCATTAACTAAAAACAACGGACACTCGATGGTCGATTTGAACTTACTAAAACTGGCAGATGTTACTTGTTCAGACCATCGTGATATATGGAAAATGATTTTGTCCATCAAATCGAACTCCGTTAGAATTACAACGGGGATTCCTTTGTCGTCGTCCAGAATTACGTCAGGAAACTCAATTTCTTGTTCGGGTGTGAAATTAACATCAACGATCTGTTCCTCTCCAACAGACTTGTTGAATTTCGTGTCGAACTTCAAGGCATCAAACGAGTCGGATTTAGCGTCGCTGACGATATAATTGATCAAAGTTGAAATGGATTTCTCAATTTCAACTTTATCCGTGTTGACCGAGGTAGTGAGATTCTTGTACCATTCCGTGTTAACGAATTCACGCAGGAACAGATTTCTGTCCTTTGTTTCCAGGACTTTTTCACTGTTTACTGTTTCCGATGACAACTCCTCAAACAATCGATTTCTTAGCTTCTTCAATTTATCGATTTCTTGCAAAGCAACTGCGTTTCGTTTGAGTTTATTGATATACTTCAATTTGATATAAGACTTCAACTGATCTTTTTCAGCTTCAAAGTTATAAACGTTGATTTTGTCGTAGTCAAACTCCTTGGAAATATCAGTGCTGTCATAAAGCTTATCATTACAATAAACGACGCAACGGCTCTTGAAGAAAGACGCTGCTACAGAAAGGTTGACTTCATCTAGGGCTTGATTGAGTGCATGGAAAACAACCGTTTCGTAATGCATGTTTTCGTTCCATTCAAAACATGCTTCTGCACTCCCATTATCAATCATACCATCTGTGATGATGTACAGCAACTTGATTCTATCATTTTTATCAAGAATATAGTCTTCTTTTAGATATTGGATTATTGTTTCCGGCTGCGTACTCATCCTTCCACCCTCTCGACCTAAGTACGCTGATCTAGTCTCGTATTCATCGACTTCCCAACATTCGTCGCCCCAGTGCAAGTAAACAATTTTTGATTCTGTCGGAGGCTCTCCGTTAATCAATTGTACTTTTTTGATTTTTTCTACGTCACATTTGAATTGTTCAAGCGTTCTCAAGCCGTTAATGTGATAATACTCATCTCCAACGGTTGAACCCGAAAAATCTTTTGCGTAAATGAAGTAATTGACCATTTTTGTGGTGAATCAACTTTTCATCTTTTGAATAGAAACAATGTTATGCCTATTGGAGACTGATGAACACTTAATCTGCGTTACTGATGGCAGTGTGTGTTACTCCCAGTTATTTTTGTCGATGATCTACTGGCATGTGTTGATAAAAAACTTCGACGCAGGTTCTTCTTCCTTCTCCCTAAAACAAACACACGTGTTACAGAAAATAAAATAAGGACAATCCAAGAATGATTAGAAGATTAAAACAAACTCTACTAGCTGATGCCCGCGACTTCATCCGCGTTGTTTAAGGTTTTTTAATTCCCGCGGGAACTCTTAAATTTTCCGGGATAAAAAATAACCTATGTCCTTCCCCGGGATGCAACCTACCACTACACCGAATTTCATTTCATTTCATTTCATTTCATTTCATTTATTGATAGCTGTCATGTCTTACTTACTAATACCACGTTTATCTACCCTGTGCTAATACATTATATTACATAATACAATTAGCTATTAGCATGCATGGACATGAGGCCCTGTCAGGGCGTTGCTACATGTTAACACAATTATAATTATATTTGTATATATATATATATATATACAATTATAATCATATTTGTATATATATATATATATATATATATATATATATATATCTATCTAACTAATCTCTTTAACTCGAATGTCAAGGGAAATGCAAAAAAATTCGAGTTATTGAGTTTTCGACTTAACAAGAACTTCGAGATACATATGATTTAACTGCTGAAATTTCGACTTAGAAAAGGCGCAATTTCTAAGTATATTTTTCGATTTGTAGAGTCAAATTAATAACAATTCAACTTAAGTTTTATAGCATGTATATATTTTTTACATATTAAAATAAATTACATATTAGTGAAGTAAACTGTACACTTAAAAAAATCCGTTATCTTCTTTTGATTTAAACAATTAGCAGATTTTTTATTAATTATTTTTCCAAGCTCAAACGATGAACCGAATACCTACACTAATAACCAAAACTACAATAAACAAAACGTCAACAGCTGTGTTACTTAGAAAGTTTTATGAAATATTCATTCATTGCACGTGTACAAGACAAAAACATTAGAAACCCCGAAACCGAACACTCATTTTGGATTTTATTGCTACATATTATTTCGGGGAATTCGAAGTAAGACGTCATTGTACCTATGTATTCTACTAACTACGACTTACGGAGTCTCCTTTTTGAAATTCGAGTTATAGAGTATAAATATGTATTATCAATACTTCGTAGGGAAATGCCATTTTGTTCGAGTTACAAAGTCTAAATAATTCGAGATACCGCGTATTTAGGGGTTCAGCGGAAGGGAATGGCATTTTTTTCGACTTACTGAGGATTTCGACTTAACAAGGTTCGAGTTATAGAGATTCCACTGTATTTATATTTGCACAGAATATATATTATATAATATACTTAACGATATAGTAATAACAAATTTCGGATAGTAATTAACATTTCATTCAAATCGGTTGACTAGATGGGCAGTGAAAGCGTAGCAAACAGACAGACAGACACACTTTCGCAATTATAATATTAGTATGGAACTATAGAAGTATAGATTCTGGGGCGGGGTATAGGAGCATGACGATAGCGGGGAGCGAGAGAGGAGCGGGCGATAATATTCTGTGCGGCCGCATGTCACACAGTATGATAGCGGGTAACGGGTGGTGTTTTTATGCGAAAATTAATTGATGACCTTAAATTGAAAAAAAAACATAATACCTAACATTTAGACTAATATTATGAATTTGAAGACAGAGTTAGCTTGCGTACGGCGTAGTTAGCTTGAGACGGACACAGGATAATTTTTATCCCAGGAAAGTAAAAGGTAAATTATGGAAATTTCACCTTACTCACTTTCAAGGAAGGCTGGAAGAGATTTCAAGAGATAAGCTATGCAGAACAAATTTGATTGCAAACCAAAACGTTAATATTTTGCCAACCAGTTAAAGGATAGCCAAATAGTAACTAGGGCCATTCTAACCTTTTTTACCTACTAGATGATTCCCGCGTTATTTATAGTTACAGCTGTCAAGTAGCCAATTATAATCAACTATCATCCATTAAAAAATTCGGATAGAAGCAGTATGAAGATGGATCCAGGATTCGAACCCGGAGATTTAATGTAGACGCCTGCGTCAGCTACTAGACCATAACTCCATACAACGCTGAATAGCTGCTGAATATTATGAAGTGCGATTGTTTTGTAAGAAAATCGTTTTCATTTGACAGATGGTTAGATACGTCAAAGGGTTTTTTCGAATTGTCTATGGATAGGGATCCGCAAAATCGATACCTGAGTAGTACCTACACTTTCGGTTCGATACCTAATATTTTTGTACTCGATACTTTTAATCTAGAATTTCAGTTGGATACTTTCGCAAATACTCGATACTTTTGTCCCAGAGACTATAATCTATTAGTCTAGTCAACAAGTGCTTTTTGGGTCAAACTTTACTCCGCCTCCGAAAAATATGAACGAGGTGTCATTCGATTCGGAATAGCGTATTCGTGATATTCGAACAAAATTCAAGATCCGCTTGCAAAAATTGCAAAATTTGTTAACAATTAACTGGAAAAATGGGGGTTGGTTTCTTGCAAATATCTTATCTCAAAAACTATTTGACATTTTTCAAATTTGAAAAAAGATTCAAGAGAAGATTCAAAAGATTTTCTCCTATTTCCTTCTCTATTTTACTTATGTATTTATTGTAGCATATTATTAGGATTAATTTATCACAATCTTTACGTAAATATTGAAACTCAATAAAATCTAATCAATCAATTTTGATTCATTATGTAAAAATAATATATATAATATATTGAAACAATTTAATTGTTTATAATCAATTTTTTATTAAATAAACTATGAAAAGGACATTGTCCAAATTCGCCTAAGAATCAACATACGTTTGAAATATACAGTAATTCTTAGCTTATTTTTTACCCGACTGCGGAACGCGCAGGGTTATGTGTTCATCAGTCTATATATGTATATTTCCTTTGTGTCGCACTACAGACAAAACGGCTGAACCGATTTTGATGATACTTGCACCACTAGATTTGTCTTAATTTTCCGAGTGTCATAACGGAAGCCGAATTTGAGAAAAAACAAAATGGCGCCCACTAGAAGCCATATTGTAACAAATTTAAAAATGAAAGTCAATAAACTATGGCAAGTGGGGTATCGATGAATAGGTCTTGTAAAATCAGAGTTAAGTTCCCTAGACCATTTTTTCATTTTAACGATCATTTAGGATTTACGAGGTTTCAAAGGTTCATTTTTAGTGTATTCCTTTGTGTCGCACTACAGACAAAACGGCTGAACCGATTTTGATGATACTTGCACCACTAGATTTGTCTTAATTTTCCGAGTGTCATAACGGAAGCCGAATTTGAGAAAAAACAAAATGGCGCCCACTAGAAGCCATATTGTAACAAATTTAAAAATGAAAGTCAATAAACTATGGCAAGTGGGGTATCGATGAATAGGTCTTGTAAAATCAGAGTTAGGTTCCCTAGACCATTTTTTCATTTTAACGATCATTTAGGATTTACGAGGTTTCAAAGGTTCATTTTTAGTGTATTCCTTTGTGTCGCACTACAGACAAAACGGCTGAACCGATTTTGATGATACTTGCACCACTAGATTTGTCTTAATTTTCCGAGTGTCATAACGGAAGCCGAATTTGAGAAAAAACAAAATGGCGCCCACTAGAAGCCATATTGTAACAAATTTAAAAATGAAAGTCAATAAACTATGGCAAGTGGGGTATCGATGAATAGGTCTTGTAAAATCAGAGTTAAGTTCCCTAGACCATTTTTTCATTTTAACGATCATTTAGGATTTACGAGGTTTCAAAGGTTCATTTTTAGTGTATTCCTTTGTGTCGCACTACAGACAAAACGGCTGAACCGATTTTGATGATACTTGCACCACTAGATTTGTCTTAATTTTCCGAGTGTCATAACGGAAGCCGAATTTGAGAAAAAACAAAATGGCGCCCACTAGAAGCCATATTGTAACAAATTTAAAAATGAAAGTCAATAAACTATGGCAAGTGGGGTATCGATGAATAGGTCTTGTAAAATCAGAGTTAGGTTCCCTAGACCATTTTTTCATTTTAACGATCATTTAGGATTTACGAGGTTTCAAAGGTTCATTTTTAGTGTATTCCTTTGTGTCGCACTACAGACAAAACGGCTGAACCGATTTTGATGATACTTGCACCACTAGATTTGTCTTAATTTTCCGAGTGTCATAACGGAAGCCGAATTTGAGAAAAAACAAAATGGCGCCCACTAGAAGCCATATTGTAACAAATTTAAAAATGAAAGTCAATAAACTATGGCAAGTGGGGTATCGATGAATAGGTCTTGTAAAATCAGAGTTAGGTTCCCTAGACCATTTTTTCATTTTAATGATCATTCAGGATTTACGAGGTTTCAAAGGTTGTAATCCTTTGTGTCGCACTACAGAAAAAACGGCTGAACCGATTTTGATAGTACTAGCACCACTAGATTTGTTTTAATCTTCCGAGTGTCACTATGGAGGCCGAATTTGAGAAAAACAAAATGGCGTCCACTAGAAGCCAATTAATAAATGAAAGTCGATAGGCTATAGGCAAGTGGGGTATCGTTAGATAGGTCTTTTAAAATCACAACTAGGTTCCTTAAACCATTTTTCCGTTTAAATGATAATTTAGGATTTACGAGGTTTCAAAGGAAATGTTTAAAGTTCCTACATAAATCATCTATCTATCAAACTAGGTATGATACCTATTATAAAGAGAAAAGATTTGGATTATCTCAAAAACTACTCAACCGATTTTAAAAATTATATCACTTTTAGAAAGCTACATTATTAACATGTAAAATAGGCCATATTTCATTTTAAAAAAAATAAGAGATCCCTACGAAAATTGCAATAATGTGAATTCAGTCGGAAAGAATCGTCTCATCTGAGAGCTTCGTTGCGTGCGCTGAGTAAATAGTTAAAGTTACACGAAAATAATGTATGGTGGAATAGTTTATCTTAAAAAGTTCTATAAAAAAGTCCGCGATAGCATATATCTAACTTTTAAGGCTGACTAACAATAAACATTTTTATGATTTTCAAACTTGGTTTAAAACTATGCTTTACTTGTGAAGGTGTTTTTAACGACATAGTAGTAATCCTTATCAAAATAAATATGTTCGTCATCTTCAGTATTTAATTAAGATAAAAATTGCTCTGTACACCATTTAATTTAGATGAATATTTTATGAGATATCATAGAAATACAGTAACGTTCAACAGAAAATGACGCGGCCGGCAGCGGATAGAAAAGGGTGAAGGTGGGGCGCGTACCTACTCTCACAATATAATATTACGGTAGTAACTTAATATCATTGTAAAAGCTTAATGTGACGACATAACCAGACTCAAAAAACTTGATGATTTGTACTCCTTCAATCGATCAGTCAAAAAATCAATAAATTCATCAATGCCACATGCAGCGCATATTCGACTTACATAACTTACGACTAAAATTTTTAATGTCTATTAAAATATTGGTTCCGACTTTGCTACGTACTAAATACGTACAAATTGTGTTTTTGAAAATACTTTTTTTGCATTGTTCACGGGCATTTTCGTAAGTGGCCGACGTTCATTGGCTTACGAAAGCGATTGGACGCGGTAAATGCCGAGGTCTCGTGACGTCGCGTCGCTGCGATAGGACTCTCGAAAATTAATTCACTCTCTCTGTCGAAAAAATAGCAGATTCACGAACTTTACCAAACCAAATTTATATTAGCATTATAACATATTATGCAAATTTAATGATGGTTATGGTGATCACCATGGTAGTCATTACGAATAAATGAATCCGCTGCTTATTCACATGCTCTAAAATGCTACCACAAAATCTATAATAGTACCTTTGGTACAACTTCGGGCAGAAAAAACGTCGCCTGTTTACAATAAATACTGAACTAAAAAGTTTGAAATAAAAAAGTAATTTATTAAAACAAAAAACCCGACTGCTTGGATACCAAAAAGTATAAAACAAGACATGTATTGAAGTATTTCATTATTATCAATTTACATCGTATAATAATATTAATAAAATTTATCAAGGCGCAGTCGCACGTCCAATAGCTAACATTTACCTTAACGTGCGACTGCGCCTTGATAGATTTTATTAATATTATTATACGATGTAAATTGATAATAATGAAATACTTCAATACATGTCTTGTTTTATACTTTTTGGTATCCAAGCAGTCGGGTTTTTTGTTTTAATAAATTACTTTTTTTTAACCTTTATTCCAAATATTAGAATTCAACGGACACTTCAAATTAATTAAAAATAGATAAATGGGTATTAAATTGACTAGCATACTTTTCCGCCTCTCTATTATTATCCACATATCAATAACTTACATGTTAAAATAATAAACATTACCACCGCTTGAGCGCTGGTTCCGTAACTAAAGAAATAAGATAAAAGCAGCTTGAAAGCGCTTCAAGCTGCGTTAGTAGTCTGAATATCGCAATGCTATCTATTGAAAGTACAATAAATTAATATTTGTAACGTCATCTGTAACGTTTTAGGTGAACTACGACGAAATTTGTCTTTTCTACACACTGTTTACAGCTCTATTACAATTGGATAAAGATGATATTTATTTTTCAAGCAGATTGAGTCGAAATAACCTCAAAATTGAAAATATATTTGGTAATAAATAAATTTTCAGAAGTGTCCGTTGTTTCAATCTGCTCTCAAGTATTATAAGGTTATTATTTTGAACCCAGTATTCAATGTGGTTTGACGGTTGGTTTTTAGGCGAACTTTGTATGGGGACAGGGCAATGTCCCCATACAAAGTCCTATCCTGAAGGATGATGCCGATATTGAACGGGAGCGAAGGGCGATGTCAGTCAGAGCTAATATGGTTATCCGTAGGTTTGCGCAGTGCTCTGCAGATGTGAAAATCACACTTTTCAGAGCCTACTGTACTTCGTTTTACACCTGCAGTCTGTGGACTAACTTTACGCAAAGATCTTACAACGCCCTTCGTGTCCAATACAACAACGCATTCAGGATGTTGTTGAGGCTCCCTCGATATTGCAGCGCATCAGCTATGTTTGCCGAAGCATGCGTGGATTGTTTCTATACAATCATGCGCAAGCGAGGCACCTCGCTGGTTCGGCGAGTGCGGGGGAGCACCAACAGCATGCTGGCTGCGCTTGCGGATCGGTTCGACTGCGCATACATAAACCACTGTTGTGGGCTGCACGTTGCGCACAGCGACAGATTATAAGTGGGGCTTATTTCGAATAAACTAAATCATATAGTGGGTATCATGTTAGTATTATTGTATATTTTATTGCTGAAATTTGATATAATATGACTAATTTTGTAATTTGATGTAATGTTTTATATGATTTAAGTAGGGGAGACCGGGGATGGTTGACTAACTTTTCACTTAAGCTCGTATATCTCTGATTTTTAACTTAATATAACAAAAACAACAGTTGATACAGATAGAAGAGCTATTCAGGTACCTAAAATACTAATCTATAACCTATATATGTATCATTATAATACTTATTTAGTCGATTTTCTAAACCCTTGACGCTTGGTCAACCTACCCCATATCCGGGGTAAGTTGACCATAAGCATGGGGTAGGTTGACCTAGGCAGTAATTAGTGTAAATAAAGAGGATAAGTATAAAATAAAACATTAAAATGTACAAAATGATAGAAACTTTTTATTTAATTATAAAAAAACTTAAATTTGAGATCCATTCTCGGTTAATAAAGAACTTTACTAAAGGTAACAGTCACATTAAACTATTTAAAAAAAACTTAAATTTACAATAAGTAAGATTAATTTTTGTACTTCATAAACTTACTTACTTACTTAACATAAATTAGTGACTATCATAAACTTTTATTTTTAGTACCCCGCCGTGTCCAGGGTCAAATCTGCTCTCCTGAGGTTCGGATTATTTTCTAGCTTATGTTTCAGTTTAGTTATATTACGATGCAACGTTTTGTATGGAATTTGGTATTTCTTTGATGTGGCGTTTATGCTATTACTATCGAAGATTACTGCGTGGCAAGCTCTTTCTAGGATATCTTTTGGTACATCACCCCTTTCAGATTTTCTTATGTACGTCCTCATTTTCTGTAAAAATACATTTGTAATTTAGTATGTGAGAGAGACCATAATAGTGTTTACATTGATGATGCACAATAACCATTAGCCCACACATAAAGAATAACTTTTTTTAATAACTATACTAATAAGTCTACCTACCCCGAAAAAAATTGGTCAACCAACCCCTGGCGCCATTTTGAATTTTACCTGCGTATCATATGCAAACTCTGGCACTAACATGGAAGCAATACAGTGTAATATAGAATAAAACTATCATATTTACATTAGGCATAACAACTACATTGTTTCTAACAGATTCATAGACACGATAACAAAAAAAGTAAGAACGAAAAATGTCACTTACCGAGGCCAAAAAGACAAAATGTGATGCCACTCACGAACCCCGCGCGACTGCGGCGGCTCACTTCGCACAAGTTAGCGGGTCGTGTGGAGGCATCGTCACTCATAATTGGTTGATGAAAAACACGTGATAGTGGCGAGTTATTGTTAATTAGTCTACCTGCCCCTATAGCCAACCATCCCCGGTCTCCCCTACCTATGTTATTATTTTAATTTGTATTTATGTAATGTGACTGTTTGAAATTAATAATTGTTTAAATGTATGAGTCCTGTCACTTGAAATAAATAAATTATTATTATTATTATTATTAATGTCCTTTAAATAAAAACATTTTTTTTAATTTATCATAGAGCAAGATAAATTTATATGATTATAAAAAAAATATCCTTAATAATAATTACAGGTGGTACAAAAAAAATGTTAATTAACAAATCCGTTTTTGAGAATTTTTTTTTAGAAACGATTTTATTTTAAATCATAATTTGCATCAAAGAATGTTTCCAAAAAAAATGTTTAATTATCTTATTAATAACGCATTTGTTAATAAAAAAAATTTAAACAATAGAAAAAAAAACATTTTCATGTGGTTTCTGATCATAAAAAAACGAATCAATAGTAATATTTTTTTTTTTTAATTTCAATGATTAATCAAGCTTTTTAATTTTTAACAGTAAATTGTTGATAACAAATTAGGAAATAACAATTTTTTAAAACATAATATCCCTGTATAATATACCTCCTAAATTTCAGTCCTCCTAAATTTCAGTTTGTTAGATGGGCCGTGAAAGCGTAGGAAACAGACAGACAGACACACTTTCGCATTTGTATTACAGTGGTCGCCAACCCTATTATTATTGTAATCGGTGGCCAGTGGCTTGCGAACAACTACGCGACGCGACGACGGGACGGCAAGAATGCGCCTGTCTCTCTCTTCCTCCCCGCTGTCGTCATATACCGCGCGGGCTTATGGCTCGTAGCAGCTGGGCCCCAGCCCCCAATCATGTAAGAATTGTCCATCAAACGTTAAAGATTTACGTCAAAGTAAAATAAACCATAACCGCATCGAATTAGAGCTCAATTTCGTCTGCCCATTCTTATACGTTTAGGTATGTACGATACCCTAAACGTATAAGAATGGGCAGACGAAATTGAGCTCTAATTCAATGCTGTCATGGTTTATTTTACTTTGACGAAAATCTTTAACGTTTGATGAACAATTCTTACGTAATCGGGGGGCTGATAACACGCATCCAACCAAATACATAAATTTGCAACGATTCATCGTGTAAATTATGAAAAATCACAAAACTGTACAGTTGATGTTTGAACTTACCGATCCGAGTTGAGGAATTGTGAAGAATTATATTATTGACGAACTTAATATGTCGCTGGTTAAAATTAACTATGGAAAATCCACTGGGAGCACGTAGGTACCTAACTTCTGTTATGTTTGACGGTCACTTCCACACTGAGGCTAAGCCCGGAACCTCTGACGCAATTTGGGATACGAATAAGTTATTATTGTTTAATATGGTGAAATTAAATAACGTTGCATGTACCTACCTATAGTTCAGGGTGAGGAATTGTGAAGTATTACGTTTCTGAAGAACTTAATATGTCACTGGTTAAAATCATACTAATATTATAAGTAACTTCTGTAATGTTTGACAGTCAATAACACACTAATTTATTGATCCAAGTGGTTCCCGCCCGTGCCGGAGCCCGGAACGCCTGACGCAATGTGGGATTACCTACCTACCCATTTACGAATAAGCTCTTGTAATTTTATGGTAAAATTAAATAATATTTTGCGATGTAGGTATACTTCAGGGAACCTCAACCGATAACGTATCCACAAACATAACTAGTGGTTCGCCCCGAACTGAGACCTCGCGGCATCACAGAGCGCCATCTATTGACATAATTGTGAAGTTCTGTTAAAAATATCATCATCATTAAAAATTAAATAATTTCGTTTTCTTATAATATTTATCTAATTTTAGTATTTGTTGTTCAAGTACAGGATATAATTCAAATAATTGATCAAGTTTCAGGCTTGAGAGTTCAGAAAATTGAGAGTTCTGAGGTCAACTTTGGACGTTAGAAAATCGCCACTTTGAAAGCCCCCCATTTCGTCAATTTTAGGGGAAAATTTAAAAAAAAAATATTTTTGGACTCTATTCCTAATTATCTTTAAAATGATATACCGCAACCCTATGTAACGCTATAAAAAATATTTTACTTCGCATTCGCTTCTATGAGAGCCCCCCTGAAATAAAGATTTTTATAACTTTTTAAGCCATATTCGGCGGGAGGCCATCGGTTTACATATTATATTTAAATTTGAAGTAATTACGTTCAGCAATTCAGAAGTTATAAGGCTCTGACAGACGGACGGACGGACGGACGGACGGACAAGTGCCAATTCACCCAAGTAGACTCAGAGACCTTCGCTTCGCTCGGTCAAAAATGCATCAACAAACAAACACATTATCGGTTGCGTTTCCCAAGCTATTAAGATTTAAAAATCATGTTTATTTTTATAATTCGGTCGATCATTTTGTGAGCCCTAACGCAGACTTGGGTGTATTTGGGTCAAATGTGAAAAGGTGTCGTAGATAAGCGCCGGCTGCATCATCTTTTGCCAAGAGATTAAGTCATGAACCAGCTGATGGCCGCGACTTCGTCCGCGTGGTTTAAATTGTTTGTGATCCTAGCGGAAACTCCTTCAATTTCCGGGATAACAAGTGAATATAACTCAAAGAATTAAAAAATACGACTGCCATAGTTAAATGATATTTTTTTTGTGCATCACTGGATATTGAAATATAGTCTTATATATTTTTGGAATCTACTCATCGTTTTCTTGATGATGACAATATAGTTAATCTCATTTTGGAAAAACAAAATTCAACTTTAGTCTTTGATGCGGGACCATGGTCACCATATCATTTTTTTTTTAAATTTACTAGTTTATGTCACCCGGAATAAGCTAAGGATTCTAGCGATACCTTATTCATCAAAATCCGTTCAGGCGTATAGAAGTTATGGTGGAATATACAAACTCACATACATACATACATACATACATGAACCCTGAAAACAATATACTCCTTTTTTCAGGTAGTCGTATGAAAAGCTTATGTCACTCCCCTGGCACTCAACTAACCCCATGTAAAAATCCCGTCGATCCGTTGTTCTGTTGTGGCATGATTGCAGTACAAACTAGCAAACAACTGTTTAATTTTCCGGGATAAAAAGTAGCCTATGTGTTATTCCAGACTATAGTCACAGAATAAGTAACGTATAATCTATCTCATCCAAATCTGTTCAGCCGTTCTAACGTGATGGAGTAACAAACAAACATCCATCCATCCATCCAATCTCTCGCATTTATAATATTGGTATAGATTTCTAAAAAAAAACCTGCTAGTTAAAGATTTCATCTTATATTAGTTTGGTATGATATACTAACAATTAAAACAATTATATGAATTAGAATATACAAAAAATAGATATTGTCAAAATTTTGGTATCGGTTATCACATTTTATTTATTTTCAAGCTTAGATACACAAAAAATCATACTTCATTAGCTTAGTTCTATTCCCAACCACGAATTATAATCCGTATCAATGTGAGGTAGGTACTTTCATTATTATTTATTACACATCAATTGCATAACACTCAAAATTACACACATTGGTCCGTGAAGTACACTTTTACTGAAAAACTTATTAAGTTTTCTTTTTAAAATTAACTTTCAATTCTTCGCTAGAAATAAATTCTCTAATTTCATCGTCATTACTGAACTTAACTCTTTCTTCAGCTTTGATACGTTCTATTCGACTAACGCTAGTTTTGCACATCTTAATGAATTCTCTGACCTCAAATTTCGACACAAACTTCTGATAGCGTTCATAGACGTCTTTAATGTCGAAGTAAACAGTAGGCGGAAAGACGGTTACCAAGTCGCCGTAGAACTTTTTTCTCTTGCAAACATACTCGGTGTACTCAGACAATGTGGGATACTTCCCTGATTCTACCACACAATCAATAAACAGTTTGTATAGAGACAAAATTCTGTTAAACTCAAGCGAATCAATAGCTTCGTAAATTACTTCAATTTTATCTTTGTCGTCGTTGTTAACGATAACTACTTTCCTTGTATTATTTACCAATTCTGTGTAGAATGATTTATTTTGGTCGATAGCAAAAAGGGGACGCAACGTCTTTTCACAAATTTCGTACGTGCGAACGGCTTTTGATGCGTCCCAATCACCTACGAAATGCATAAAGTGAACATAGTCGTTTAGATGAACTTTCTCTTCAACAACATCATCGCGCAACATTTCCTTGTGATTCAATTTAAGGTAATTCAGTATGTACAGATTAAACGGCTTTTCAATTTCGCTGATTATAAAACCGTCTGCAGTCTTGAAAATTCTCTCTAACAAATAATGAACTTTCTCTCGACGTTCATGGATTTTCTTCAAAATCATTACATAACTAATTAACTCTCTACGTTTTTCGATAGACTTTAGATCTAGATCGTAATTGAAGTACTTTAAAATTTCAATTATGTAGCGCGCTACGCCATGAAACCCTCTCAACCGTTCATATTTGAAGTTTTGAGGATCATTTTTGAAAATATCTGAGGACAACTCAACGCAGTACCACAACGCAGTTAACAGCGATGTGTTTTCTTGAGGATCCAGCGGCAGAGATGACAGTCCAATTTTGCACACTGTTTCACTGATACGTCGCATTGTGTATTTCTTGAACTGTTCTACAACATTTTTGTCCATCCACTCTTTGTTTTCACAGTTTTTCCACAGCACGAAGTAAAATAATCCAACATTGAAATTAACCTTCTTGCAATCAAAATATGTCGCTGACAAAATGAAGTCGTTATATTTATCAAAGTGGTCTGTGTCTGTCAGCACAAGGCCGCCATGAAACGGTTTTCGTGTTCTTGGGTCAGTCTTCGTATTGTTCGCCAACAATTGTTTGTATACATTCAAAGTGTAAAAGTAACCGATTGATGCACTGACATCTTGATCGTTAACTAAAAACAACGGACACTCTATGATCGATTTGAACTTACTAAAACTGGCAGATGTTACTTGTTCAGACCATCGTGATTTATGGAAAATGATTTTGTCCATCAAATTGAACTCCGTTAGAATTACAACAGGGATTCCTTTGTCGTCGTCCAGAATTACGTCAGGAAACTCAATTTCTTGTTCGGGCGTGAAATTAACATCAACGATCTGCTCCATAACAGACTTGTTGAATTCCGTGTCGAACTTCAAGGCGTCAAACGAGTAGGATTTAGCGTCGCTGACGATATAATTGATCAAAGTTGAAATGGATTTCTCAATTTCGACTTTATCCATGTTGAACGAGGTAGTGAGATTCTTGTACCATTCCGTGTTAACGAATTCACGCAGGAATAGATTTCTGTCCTTTGTATTCAGTACTTTTTCACTGTTTTCTGTTTTCGATGACAACTCTTCAAACAATCGATTTCTTAGCTTCTTCAATTTATCGATTTCTTGCAAAGCAACTGCGTTTCGTTTGAGTTTATTGATATACTTCAATTTGATATAAGACTTCAACTGATCTTTTTCAGCTTCAAAGTTATAAACGTTGATTTTGTCGTAGTCAAACTCCTTGGAAATATCAGTGCTGTCATAAAGCTTATCATTACAATAAATTATGCAACGGCTCTTTAAAAAGGACGCTGCTACAGAAAGGTCGACTTCATTTACGTTTGGATTGAGTGCATGGAAAACAACCGTTTCGTAATGCATGTTTTCGTTCAATTCAAAACATGTTTCTGCACTCCCTCTATCAATCCAACCATCTGTGATGATGTACAGCAACTTGATTCTATCATTTTTATCAAGAGTATAGTCTTCTTTTAGACATTGGATTATTGTTTCTGGCTGCGTACACATCCCTCCACTCTGTAGCTCCAAGTACGCTGTTCTAGCCTCGTCTTCATCAACTTCCCAACATTCGTCGCCCCAGTGCAAGTAAACAATTTTTGATTCTGTCGGAGGCTCTCCGTTAATCAATGGTACTTTTTTGATTTTTTCTACGTCACATTTGAATTGTTCTAGCGTTCTCAAGCCATTGCTGTGATAATACTCGACTCCACCGGTTGAACCCGAAAAATCTTTTGCGTAAATGAAGTAATTGACCATTTTTGCGGTGAATCAACTTTTCCTCTTTTCAAGTGAAACAATGCCTGTTGAAGACTGATGAACACTTAATCTGCGTCACTGATGGCAGTGTGTGTTACTCCAATTTATTTTTGTCGATGACCTACTGGCATGTGTTGATAAAAAACTTCGACGCAGGTTCTTCTTCCTTCTCCCTAAAACAAACACACGTGTTAGAATCACAGCAAATAAAATAAGGAAAATCCAAGAATGACTAGAAGATTAAAACAAAGTTATAACTCTACTAGCTGATGCCCCCGCGTTATTTAAGGTTTTTTAATTCCCGCGGGAACTCTTAAATTTTCCGGGATAAAAAATAGCCTATGTCCTTCCCCGGGATGCAACCTACCACTATACATAAGCTATGCAGAACAAATTTGATTGCAAACCAAAACGTTAATATTTTGCCAACCAGTTAAAGGATAGCCAAATAGTAACTAGGGCCATTCTAACCTTATTTACCTACTAGATGATTCCCGCGACTTCGACCGCGTGGACTGAGTTATTTCGATTCCCGCGGGATCTCCTTAATTATTGGGGATAAAAGTAGCCTATGTCCTTACCCGGGATATAACCTACCCCTGTACCAAATTTCATCAAAATCGGTTGAATAGGTGGGCCGTGAAAGCGTAGCAGACAGACAGACAGACAGACAGATACACTTTCGCATTTATAATATTAGTATGGATATGGAAGTATGGATTCAGTGCTGTTAACACGTGTGACGGTGTGATCGGTAACCATAATGTATTCTGTGGCTAAACAGTAACCACATGGCAAGCGAACTAAGCTACGGCAGGAATAAGCCCGCTCTCTCTCACTCCCCTCTGACGTCATACCCCCGCACCCCTGTGTATAGATATAGTAGCCGAAATATTTGCAACTAGTAATGCCCGCGACTTCGTCCGCGTGAATTGAGGTTTTTCGGTTCCCGCGGGAACTCTTTAATTTTCCGGGATAAAAAGTAGCCTATGTGCTATTCCAGACTATAATCTATCTCTGTGCCAAATTTCATCCAGATCCGTTCAGCCGTTGGAGCGTGATTGAGTAACAAACATCCATCCATACATCCATCCAAACTTTCGCATTTATAATATTTATTTGACTAGCTGATGCCCGCGACTCCGTCCGCGTGGATTGAGGTGTTTTAGGGGTATGAAAATTAGTTTACGTCCTATTCTCAGACCTACCGAATAAACACAAAAAAATTCATAAGTATCGGTCAAGCCGTTTCGGAGGAGTACGGTAACTAACATTGTGACATGGAAATTTTATATATTAGAGATAGATAGATATTCATCGTGTGAATTTTGAAAAATCACAAAGCTTTACAATTGAACTTACCGATCCGAGTTGAGGAATTGTGAAGAACTACGTTTCTGACGAACTTATGTCACTGGCATTATGTATTCTGTGCTTGTGTCACTGGTTAAAATTAACTATCGAAAATCCACCGGGCGCAAGAAACCTCCGTTATGGTTGACGGCCAAGGACACACTGAATGATCCAAGTGATTCCCGACGGAATTTAAACAGT
The DNA here is from genome assembly GCA_917051295.2 of Erebia ligea. Lineage (NCBI taxonomy): Eukaryota > Metazoa > Arthropoda > Insecta > Lepidoptera > Nymphalidae > Erebia > Erebia ligea. The sequence continues at coordinate 18,860,744 of OU785228.1, forward strand.
ATGCAGAAACTTATGACGCTATGTGTGATACGAATAAATTCTATATTGAAATATGGTGAAATCCATATCCATACTAATATTATAAATGCGAAAGTGTGTCTGTCTGTCTGTCTGTCTGTCTGCTACGCTTTCCCGGCCCATCTTTTCAACCGATTTTGCTAAATGTGGTAAATATGGGTTGAAAGTTTGTTCGAAAGTCCTCCATTTTTCAAGTTATAGCCATGAAAGTTGGTATTTGGGCTTCTGGTTTAAAATAAAGAAATACGTGTTTCACAGATTTATAAATTTTATCCCCAAGGACGTTAAATAGAGAGTTTGTCCTTCAATCACGCCGCGACAGAGCAACGGTACAACGTGATTTTTTGCATGGGTATAGTTGGAGAGTGATATAGGCTACTTTTTATCCCGGAAAATTAAGGAGTTCCCGCGGGAATCAAAAACCTTTATCCACGCGGACGAAGTCCCGGGCATCATCTAGTGAAATAATAATTGCACGTTGTTGGGGGAAACTCAACAGATAACGTATCCAGTATCCACATTATCGGCTGTGTTTCCCCAAGCTATTATAATTAAAAAAAACAATCATTAATTGTTGTTATTTTTAAATAGTTCCAAATGAGATTGATAGTGTGGCGAATTCTGCCAGGTATACATATAATGCTGTCCCTTTCTGTAAGTGTTAAGAAAGGGATAGCAATAAAAATAGAGTAAATATATGTCATTTTAGATTGACGACCTCCGTGGCGCAGTCTGTAGCGCTGTTGTCTTAACGTGCTGAGGTCCCGGGTTCGATCCCCGGCAGGGTCAATTTGGGAATTTATAATTTCTAAATTTTCCCTGGTCTGGCCTGGTGGGAGGCTTCGGCCGTGGCTAGTTACCACCCACCTGGCAAAGACGTGCCGCCAAGCGATTAAGCGTTCCGGTACGATGCTGTGTAGAAACCGAATAGGGGGGGGGATATGGGTTTAATATAACTGCCATGCCCCTAACAGGTTAGCCCGCTACCATCTTAGACTGCATCATCACTTACCATCAGGTGAGATCAAAGGCTAACTTGTAGTGGTTAAAAAAAAATAGTGATGGTACAGAATCGGCCTCAATGGGTTACATTACAAGTTGCGAAAGTCAATATTAAGTAGGTACTTACTTTAGATGTAAACAAAGTAGCGCTATCTACACAGTAGCTTCACTAATAAAGTCAATATTAAGTAGGTACTTACTTTAGATGTAAACAAAGTAGCGCTATCTACACAGTAGCTTCACTAATAAAGTCAATATTAAGTAGGTACTTACTTTAGATGTAAACAAAGTAGCGCTATCTACACAGTAGCTTCACTAATAAAGTCAATATTAAGTAGGTACTTACTTTAGATGTAAACAAAGTAGCGCTATCTACACAGTAGCTTCACTAATAAAGTCAATATTAAGTAGGTACTTACTTTAGATGTAAACAAAGTAGCGCTATCTACACAGTAGCTTCACTAATAAAGTCAATATTAAGTAGGTACTTACTTTAGATGTAAACAAAGTAGCGCTATCTACACAGTAGCTTCACTAATAAAGTCAATATTAAGTAGGTACTTACTTTAGATGTAAACAAAGTAGCGCTATCTACACAGTAGCTTCACTAATAAAGTCAATATTAAGTAGGTACTTACTTTAGATGTAAACAAAGTAGCGCTATCTACACAGTAGCTTCACTAATAAAGTCAATATTAAGTAGGTACTTACTTTAGATGTAAACAAAGTAGCGCTATCTACACAGTAGCTTCACTAATAAAGTCAATATTAAGTAGGTACTTACTTTAGATGTAAACAAAGTAGCGCTATCTACACAGTAGCTTCACTAATAAAGTCAATATTAAGTAGGTACTTACTTTAGATGTAAACAAAGTAGCGCTATCTACACAGTAGCTTCACTAATAAAGTCAATATTAAGTAGGTACTTACTTTAGATGTAAACAAAGTAGCGCTATCTACACAGTAGCTTCACTAATAAAGCTCGCGCCAATCAAATAATCCCATCTGAAGTTGACAGCAAGACGCGTAGCAATAGTAAATTTCGCGTTTAGTTTGTAGTACTTACTAGATGATGCCCGCGACTTCGTCCGCGTCGATTAAGTTTTTTTTGGTTTCCGCGGGAACTCTTTAATTTTCCGGGATAAAAAGTAGCCTAATATGTCCTTCCCTGCACCCCTAGCATGGGCCGAGACAATTTTCTCCCCGAGGAAAGAATAAAAAATTTATTCCTAAATAAATAAATAAAATCGCTAAATAACGGTGGATAAATAGTCCTCCGAGTCCCCGTGAAATGTCAAACGGGGATAAACTTCTCCGCTCCTCTGTCACCCCCTGTTGCCGTGCTCTGAGGGATGGATAAGTTAATTTTATCTCTGGTCAGTGGATAAAATCGGGGGATAAAATTTTTATCTCCGGCCCATGCTAGCCCTGCTGGGATACAACCTATCCCTGTACCAAATTTCAGCGCCATGGGTTTGAACAGATGGACCGTGAAAGCGTAGCAGACAGGCAGACAGACAGACGGGCAGACAGACAGACACACTTTCGCATTAATAATATCAGTATGGATATGGATGTACGTTGACTTCAACAGTTTGTATGAGATCTGCTCAAACAAACACTCGCACCTCAGCTCAGAGACGACTATTTATTTGGTGAGTGACGCTGACGTCATAGCAGTTTACACGAAATATTATGCAATGGCTACTCGCTAATATCAGTGTATGAATTACGATTGAGTCAGCAATCGATTATTTTAGGAACGGAGAGAAAAAGTTTGTGAATTAAATAATATGTACTGAAATCGATCTTTTAAATAATGAGAAGTGGTCGGATTGAACTGAATGCAGTAAAGAAGGTAAAAAAATATGTGTATTCCAGCGAAGGCAAATCGGGAGTGGAGAGTGACATAGGCTACTTTTTATCCCGAAAAATAAAGGAGCTCCCGTGGGAATAAAAAAACTTATTCCACGCGGACGAAGACGCGGGCATCAGCTAGTACTTAAATAGGTAAGCTAAGTAATTAAATAATATTTAAAAATAGGTTGTTAATATTTCTAAAAACAACTAAGTCCTGCCATAAAACTTTAATGAGATGTGTAATAAAAATATTCTTAGATGCAAAAATGTCATCGTAAAAATAAAATTGTTGATCACAAAACTTGCTCCAAATTATTATTAAATGAGGACTTATTTGGAATCCTGTTTTACCAGGAACTTACAAGAGTCCAAATAGGACTACTGCTTTTATAATGATACCTATACTAGCTGATGCCAGCGACTTCGTCCACGTGGTTTAAGTTTTTTGTATATCGCGGGTAGGGCTTTCGAATACCGGTTTTTCTCAATACCGGTATTAATACCGGAACGATTTTTTTCAATACCGGGATCCCGGGATCCCGGTATTGGAAAAAATTTAAAATGTGGTAGATGTTTTTTAACTTAAAATTAGTCTTTTCTGAAGCAAACGGACCCATAAAAAACAGTTTTTTCATAAGAATTTTTTTTTACCAAATTAACTCAAAAAAGTGCCTTTTCTGCATAAATTCAGTGAAGGAAAGCTGGTTTTTTTCACTCAGTGATATTTTTTTTTGGATGTAGAACGCTGTGGTGGATTATTACGCTGTGAATTGGTATGTCTATTTCACTGTCTCACGAAACGTTATGTAACTCCTTCACTTTATTTTATATCATGCAATATTTTATGAAATTGTATTTTCGTGAAAATTACGTACCACGTAATGTTCTGAAACTCCATCACATCATTTTAAATACAACCTTATTAAGTACCAATACTTATATTATTATCAAATAATCAATTTTTTATTAATATCAATCAGAATATCAACTATATGATTTTTAAAATAGAACTATTTTTGGATGAATTCTTACGAAAATATATATTTTTAACCTCCATTGAATTTTGAACTTGTAATAAAAAGTATATTTGTGACGCACTTTCTCAACGTACACACAAAATTAAATAAATATGGCAGGGAATTTTAAATAGTTAGTGAAATTAGTGTCGAAGATTGTAATTTAAACTACTATCGTCATCTCAACCTAGGTATAGACATCCTGGACGTAGGTCTCCTGCATGGATCGCCACAGAGCACGGTCTTGTGCCCCTTGTTTCCAGCGGCTCCCAGCTACACGCTTGAGATCGTCCGTCCACCTAGTGGGGGGTCGTTCAACACTGCGCTTCCCGGTGTGAGGCCGCCATTCAAGCACTTTGGGACCCCAACGCCTATCGGTTCTACCAACTATGTGCCCCGCCCTTTGCCACTTAAAGCTTGGACTCTTCGAGCTATGTCGGTTACTCTGGTTCGCCTACGGATCTCCTCATTTCTGATTTGATCACGCAGGTATACTCCAAGCATAGCTCTCTCCATCGCCCGCTGAGTGACCATGAGCCTCCTTATCAGGCCCAAAGTTAGCGACCATTTTTTGGAGCCGTAAGTCATTACTGACAACACGCACTGTTTGAAAACTTTCGCCTTCAGGCACTGAGGAATTTTGGACGACAAGATGTCGCGGAGTTTCCTGAACCCTGCCCAAGCCGAGTTGGATTCGGCGGTTGACCTCTTTCTCGAAATTGGACCTACCTAACTGGACTGTATGTCCTAGGTATATGTAGGTACTCAATACTTATCAAGAATTTCGAGTGCAGAATTCTCTATTAACACAGGTTGGGGCTGAACGTGTGCATTATAAATGATCTTTATCTTGCTCATATTCATTTTTAGACCCACCTGTTGAGGAACTACTAAATGAGTAATAAACGATATTTTTGTAAGAAGTCGATCCAAGTCGAAGAAATCGATAATTTTGTCAAAACACAAATTAATCTAAAATTCAATAGTTATTATTTATAAGAAAATAATATATCATAGTAAAATATGCATTAGTTATAAATCAGATTTCTGAACGTTTTGAGAGAATGAAATAGAAATGCCAAGCCACAGGGATCTAAATTCAAACACTAATTTTCCCTCTGAGTGAACAAAAACGACTTTTCTTCACTGGTTTTAAGCAATAAAGGCGCTCTTTTTGAGCTAATATGCTTAAGATACAAGTTTTAAACTTAGCCGAATAAAAAACAGTGGCATCTACCAAGAAATATATGCAATAGTCACTGTTTCGTTTATAGTGTCACCAATACCGGTATCCCGGTATTAGACATTTCAATACCGGTATTGAAAACCGGCGAAAAAAGTCCGGGATCCCGGTATTGGTCAATACCGGGATCCCGGTATTGGAAGCCCTAATCGCGGGAACTCCCTAATTTTCCGGGATAAAAAGTAGACTTTGTCACTCTCCAGGTCCTCAACTATACCCATGCAAAAATCACGGCGATCCGCTGCTCTGTTGCGGCGTGATTGAAGGACAAAACAACAAAAAAACACACTTTCGCATTATTAATATTAATCTTGACGTGCAACTGGCCGGTTTTCGCCTTTCTTAATTAGGGTTTCGTACAAATTAACAATTACTATTATAATAAATGTACAATTGCAATAGTCTTTCATTGTCTCTATTTCGTTGTCTCTTTTCTCTTGTGCTTGCTTTATTTCCGGCCTGGGCATTAATGTACTATTAACGTTCAAAAGTGTACAGTAATACGCTCTTAGAATTAATGTCTTTGATTTTTAGAGCAGATAAACGTATCGTGATCTAACTACCTAAACTAAGGGCCGCTTATTATTAAGTTAAATTTTGTAATGCTAAACAAACAATTTTGTAATGCTAGACAAATGCATAATATTGTAATTGTCTAAAAGGGACAGCATTAAAATATTTAACTAAATCAATATAAGAGTCCTTGTCTTGGGCCTAATATTATAATGTTTGTCTTCCACAGAAAGCAAGGTGCTCAAAGCATGGTCCATACGGTCGAATCTCGCACGACTGACAGCCACCTATGAAGATGGGGATCCGAGGCTGTCTGCGCTAGGCCCAATACAAGGAGTCAGGTAACCTAATAGTTTTTTTATTTGTACCCATTTGTACCAAAAACATTTTAACAAAATCTTAAGTAAGTAAGCAATAGTAACTAGTAAGTAACCACCACCACCACTACACCCCATTAACGTCCCACTGCTGGGCACAGGCCTCCACTCTCATAGGAGAGAGGGAATTAGAGCTCAGACCACAGCTCAGACTCACCACGCTGCGGGTTGGCGGGCTTTAACGATTATTTTCATGTTAGTGATAATAACCGGGACCGACGGCTTAACGTACTCTCCGAGGCACGGGGGTGAAACACCGCCAACTTCCTAACTCCGGGCTAGTACTGAGAATTTCTAGTCAGAAACACCCAATACTTAATTATGGCCCGACCCGGGATTCGAACCCGGGACCTCGTTGGCCGCAGTCGGACATGCTAACCACTAGACCAACGAGGCAGTTAAGTACAAGTAGTAGATAGAATATATGATCCCTATATAATCAGATATTTTATCTCTGCCAAAATTGCAAAATTCGAGCGTCGAAACACATTAACGTCTGAGTAAAACCTAAAGATCCACGAACATTAATATATTATACTATGTTAATATTGCAACTTAGTGTTAGTACCAACGATTTTAATTTCAAGGACGGCTAAGGCCGGCCGGATGGACTGCTCGAGCAGTTAGCCAGTGATCAACATACACGGACCGCACTTGCAGTCAACAGCTACCATTGATAACTGCTGCCAACCGCCCGAAGCAGTCGCAACTGCTCGAGCGGTTCCATGTATGTGTGTACGTAGAAGACTGTAGTTTACTATGCAGTCGCAGCTTAAGAGGAATTCTCCCGGCGATTTCTCCATACAAAAACATTTGTCTGTTTCCTCCGTGCCATGCTCCTATGTTTTGTTTTTTTTCAATAAATTAATTATTTTAAGAACAAGGAACCTTCAAAAATGGCAAAAAATGGCCCAGTTTTCGTGCCATCATCAGAGATCCTGCAAATAAATTTGACGGATATAATCAAAAAAAGAAAAACATACCGGCATAGCCCGAGTCCTTCTTAAATTATACGTAAAAAAAGAATTAAAATCGGTTCTGTTTTGGAGGAGGAAACAGAAAAATACGTGAGTAAGAATTCGACTGTTTTTCATAGGTATTATCGGTCCAAGCTGCAGTTGTCCCTATCGGGTGTTATGGAATTCTATTCGAGGAGCAGCGCGACGGCAATATAACTGTTCAATACCTATTCTCAAAGTTTCCCGTTCATGCCATATCCTCTTAAAGCAGTCCATTACCTACTATTATACCTATCTATGCAGTCCATCCTGACTGCTATAAGCTGTCCTTGTATGGCCGGCCTAAGACGGTCACGCTAACTGTAGCTTAGAGCTGGGCCACACTGCCAATGCTTAAGAGGCCGTATACTCGCCATCGGTCAATTTTGGAATCTGTAGGTATATCGCACAGTAGACCGTTAGGCTGCACTCATACATAGACGACATAGGCCAGTAAAGATACTTTGATACTTTGCGTAGTCAAGTTCGTACGTACGTGCGGTCGTACGATCTGCAGTACCATTTTACACGTGAATTTGATCAGACTTTGATAATATTTTTTGGTCATATAGGTATTTTATAGAACTTTATTTTTACACAATTTGTATTATATAAATACTAAACATTCATGGTAAATTTTATTTTATCAGTAATTTCGTCAAACTTTTAAGAAATACAGGTTATTGTGACGCGTAAATTTTGATAAATCGTGCACATTGATTTGATTTTTTTATTAACTAATTTTGTATAGAACGTATAAAAACGAATTGCAACAGTCCAATTTTAAGAGCGTGTTTATCATATTTGTATTTTTTATAAGTCATTTATTATAATTTTTCGTGGATTTATATGGGTGAAAAGTGTCACCCAAAAGTGCAAAAATGGTAAACGTATTCTGCAAGAATGAGAATTTCACTATTATATTTCAATAAAATTAAATTTTTATTTGCAACAGTCTACTAAGGAGGGATTAATCTTTAATGTTTTAATTTTCTTTTTGTTATAATACTAATATCTCATGCACAAAGCTCATCAAAAGTTCTTAAAATGTCGGTTTACTGGTTTACGGACTGTTAAAGCCATATTGTTTCATTAATGTTGACTTTCGTGTTTTTGAATTATAGTCCTTACTAGCTGATGCCCGCGACTTCGTCCGCGTGGATTGAGGTTTTTCGGTTCCCGCAGGAACTTTAATTTTCCGGGATAAAAAGTAGCCTATGTGCTATTCCAGACTATAATCTATCTCTGTGGCAAATTTCATCCAGATCCGTTCAGCTATAGGAGCGTGATTGAGTAAGAAACATCCATACATCCATACATCCAAACTTTCGCATTTATAATATTTATATATTTGATTTTAGGAACGTCAATGTACGTGAAATAAAATTGTGATTTTGAGTAATATTGCATAACTAGCTGATGCCCGCGACTTCGCCCGCGTGGATTGGGGTTATTTGGTTCCCGCGAGAACTCTTTAATTTTCCAGGATAAAAAGTAGCCTATGTGTCCCATCCTCGTCGCCAGATGGTATGTCGGTACGAGATAAATGAAACACCCGAATAGCTCCGTAGCTAGTTTAATACTGGCAAATGACAGAATGCATTGCGATTGCATAGGTATGGTATACATATTATACATCAGTTATTCCAGACTATAATCTATCTCTGTGCCAAATTTCATCCAGATCCGTTCAGCCATTCTGGCGTGAAAGAGAAACAAACATCCATACATACAAACTTTCGCGTTTATAATATTAGTAAGGATAGTGGCTCCTGAAGTCCGTAAATATCCTTCCTAAAGTTAAGATCCATTTTACTTTGACGCTAACGCTAAATTGTTTTGATGCCTTGAAATTGTTTATTATTTTATTTATTACTAGCGATCCGCCCCGGCTTCGCACGGGTAGCACTTATAATCCTAATAGTCTATACCCAATACCAATATAGCTATAAAAATGGTTATTGTGAGTCAACCTTTAAAAGATAGATGTATGCTATCACGGACTTTTTTTTAGAACTTTTTGAGAGGAACAATTCCACCATACATTGTTTTCGTGTAACTTTAACTATTTACGCAGCGCACGCCACGTAAGCTCTCAGAAGAGAGTTCTCGACTTGGTTCACATAATTGCAATTTTCGTAAGGATCTCTAATTTTTTGAAAATAAAATATAGCCTATGTTACTCGCTGATAATGTAGCTTTCTATAGGTGAAAGAATTTTTAAAATCGGTTGAGTAGTTTTTGACTTTATCCATTACAAACAAACAAACAAACAAACAAACAAACAAACAAACAAACAAACAAACAAACAAACAAACAAACAAACAAACAAACAAACAAACAAACAAACAAACAAACAAACAAATCTTTCCTCTTTATAATATTAGTTACTACTATTACCTATTCTGTGATATTAGTATAGATTTTATTTAGATATCTTTATTGCACACACAAAATATACAACATACAGTTAAAAAGCAGTAGTAAGACTACATAGAAATGTGCAAAGGCGGTCTTATTGCTAAAGCAATCTCTGTCTGTAATTGTTCTGTGTTGAAAGAAAATAAATCCGCATATTTTATCAAATACGCAGACAAAAAGAGTACAACTTTATTTTAATCTTTGTACAAACGATAATAATTATCTTATTATTATAACATTTTGTTTTTCAAGACCAAAGTTATTAAACTTATAATAATTTATGATAAGTAACATTATTTATTCATTAAAAGAATAGATAGTATTAAAATGTTATTGTGTAATGTTAATGTTACTTATAAATAATTTATATTCAACATTATGCATTAATATAATAGTAAAAATAATATGAATTTATAGCAGCATCGAGGGTCAATTAATGAATAATTAATTTAAATAACAAATACGACGAACAAAAAGTCTAAAATTTTTTTGTTTTTTAATTATTCTTCTATCTATCTTTCGCTCAAAAACTTTGTTAGTATATCTCTAAGGGCGCCTTCAAATTTGCCGCAAAGCGTAGCGCGGCTGCAGCGCGGCTGCAGCGCTGCGGCCGCGCTCCTGTCGCGAGGTTCGAACATCATAGGGTTGTACCTATATTTATTTTCACGATGGACTCTGACGAAGAAACACTGCTCTGTGTTACTATTAATACGAAACAACGAAAATATAAAGTAGTTGTGTTAACAATACATAATATTATACTTACATGCTTCATTTTTTTTCACTTGTAGTCTTAGAATAACTAACTATGTAGAAACCTAGTACACTCGCGAAATGTAAGCCGTTCAATTGGTGCCATAAATAGCATCGTACGACGCTCGCGCAGTCCGAAAAAAGCTGGTTAACTTAGTTTTAGAAGCTACAATGCTACAAACAAACCAACCAATTACTTACCCAACTTTTAGGTGGAAAACATTTAAACTGGCAACATTATGTTTGCGTTTACGAGGCAAGTAAACACAGCACACATAGCGAATTTGTAGCTTGCGTTTTGAGGCGTTGTTTGGAAACATACCTTCTATAGGTAGTTATTCTAACCTTGGAGTCTTGTTTGTGAAATTGTCAATAAATTTAATGCATTATTTCTTCCCAAGCCTTTTTCTTTTCGATTTTGTTGCTGTACTTGTCGGACTTCGAATCCCATATTGCTCAACCTCATCGATAAATTCTTCTACCTTATTTTCGTTCATTTTTAGACTTGAACAAAAATACGTGCGCAGTCCCGTCACTAGTCGATCGATGAACTGATGCGCGGCCGCAGCGCGGTTGCAGCGCTGCAGTCGCGTGTTTTTTATTTATATGGATTTACAAAGCAGCGCGACTGCAGCGCTGCAGCCGCGCTGCGTCCGCGCGGCACTTTGCGGCAAATTTGAAGGCGCCCTAAATAATAAAATTGGCACCTAGACCCTTTAGACTTACAACCCTCTTATAATCCTTATTTCAGGGACGTCAAGATACGTCATTAAAAACTGCAATTTTAAAATAATGTTTACTACTTTTAAGTTATAGCATTAAGAGGATCGTCTAGTTGTAAATTTTCATACAAAAAGCGATAACGTTTTTCTTCCCGTAAATGTTGTCCAATTTTCATAATTTTTAGTAGCTAATTTGTATTTTGGAAAGTTAAGGAGATCCAGTGGAAATTAAAAAAAACTTACTCCACGAGAACGAAGACGCGGGTATCAGCTAGTAAGGATTATAATTCTACTAGCTGATGCCCGCGACTTCGCCCGCGTGGTTAAAGTTTTTTTGATTCCCGCGGGTACTCCTTAATTTTCTGGGATAAAAAGTAGCCTATGTCACTCTTCAGGTCCTCAACTATACCCATGCGCCAAAAATCACGTCGATCCGTTGCTCAGTTGCGGCGTGATTGAAGGACAAACCAACAAACCAACAAACAAACACACTTTCGTATTTATAATATTAAGTATAACACGAAAGGCAATATTAATAATAAGCAGTAAGGCCCCTGTTGTAACAAACTATCGCTTGTCCCCAGGGTTCTCTTGCTAACGCTGGTTATAATGACCCACGCAGCGGAGATCCAGTACAAAGTCCATCTCTACAACCCAGAATACTTTGAACGGGTAAGTTGACAACTGTAATAAAAGTTATTATGACCTCCCTGCCGCAGTAGTGAGCGCTGTAGTATTATAAGTGGGAGGTCCAGGTTCGATCCCTGGCAGGGTCAATTCAGAATAAATAAAAAAAACTTAATTTAAATTATAAATATCTTCGTACGGAAGCCTAAAAATATATTTCAGTTTCAATTATTTTGTTTTTGATAGGCTTTTATAAAGCTCTTACGAATGTCAAAAAATAAAATTACAAGATTATCTCTTAAACATATCTGAGTCGATGACAGCCACGTCGCCTAGTATCTATTAAAAATAAAATAAAAACAAAACTAAAAATTAATAATAAAAATTAATTCCAATTTTGGCCACCGGGTCGTATTTAAGTTTGTGGGACTGTGGCTGTCTTCGCAGTCCGCACATAAACCAATAGATGGCACTACTAGTAGCGCACGAAGAACACGAAGAGCCTGAATCGCGATTACGAAGTTTTCTCTGAATTACGCTATACATATTACTTCCAAAGATCAATGGTTGGACCAGTAGTCCCCGAGCACAACACCCGCTCATAGGATGATCATTATTTGTTACGGTCGAACCATATCACTTGCTTCCATACAAGACTATATAATGTGAGGACTCTCTGATAAATTATGATTCTGACTAAATGATGTCCAGGTCCTGCTCCAGCCGGTGACCATGCTGATCAGGAACGGTTCAGCGCTGACGCAGATCTTCATCGTCATCTCCAACTTCCTGTTCGCATACACTCTGCTGCTGCACGCCAAGAACAGACCGGTTGGGTTGGCACAACTGCCCATATGCATTCTGCATAGAATTGCCAGGTAAGGATGTTTTGGATCATTCATAATTCATTCACTAAGGTCCGTATTCATCCATCCATCAGCCTGTAGGTATGCATCCACTGCTGGACATAGGCCTTTTCGAGAGTGCGCCACCAAACACGGTCCTCCGCCTTCCTCATCCACCCGCTTCCCGCCACCTTCTTTAGGTCATCGGATCAGCGAGCTGGAGGTCGTCCTACACTGCGCTTGCCGGTACGCGGTCTCCACTCCAGAACACGTCTGCCCCACGGCCATCGGTTCTGCGACAGACATGGCCTGCCCACTGCCACTTCAGCTTGCTAACCCTCAGAGCTATGTCGGTCACTTTAGTTCTTCTCCGAATTTCCTCGTTCCGTATTAGGAAAATCGTAATCGTAAATGTTTGTCAAACGTTTACAAACAACGCTATACAATCGTGAATTGTCGAGTCAACATCTCCTGAAGATGCTCCGGTGTCTGTCGGAGTGAAACGATACGTTGAGAATTATTTGAGAGAAGCTGGAAGGGCATATCCTAGCGGTTCGAATAACACAAGCTGAACTCTCATGCAAGTCAGTTGTGTAGCTTGCCTGTGGAATGTTAGGGGCTTTAGAGCAATTAATAGATTATAATATGCCCCCCGATTGTGTAAGGAAATCGTAATCGTAATCGTTTGTCAAACGGATAATTCGACCTGTTTAAAGAGTTCGTAACTGCCTGCACGTCAACAAGCATGTATGAACTGCTTAAACAGTTCGAGTAATACGTTTCAAACTGTCAAATGATTACGATTTACTTAGACAATTGGACCTCATTATTGATTACGGTGTTAATGTCGTATTGCAGGATAGTACCAGTCCACCTGCTGTTGGTCGGCTTCGCGGCGACGTGGTGGCGGCAGACGGGCGACGGGCCGCAGTGGGAGATGACGGTCGGCCACGAGAGCGACATCTGCCGCAAGAAGTTCTGGACGCACGCCCTGTTCTTACACAACGTCTTCTACCCTGACGAACACTGCATGCTGCCAACATGGTGAGTTTGTGGTTAATAGTGCGAGGTGACGGCAGACGGGAGACAGTTAGCAGTTGGTCGTCTGTCGCAAGAAGTTCTGGACGCATGCCCTGTTCTTGACCACTCAAGACCAGGGCATGCGTATTCCTATCATGTGAGTCAGACGCTATATAAAAGCAAATTCCTTTTTCTAGATAAAACTCGGATTGTTTTTCCAGACCATAACAGCTAGATCAATATGACGTTTTAAGAAAATCTATAGACCTCTCTATTTAAATTTACGTCGGATTTTTCATCGCTGAGGGCCATGACCCCTTTTTTGGGCTTTCTTGTGATAAGGATGCGATGGATTTCCACATTTTTACATGTCCATGTTACCCAGTAAAAACCCAACGAACCCAGCAAAAACTCCACAGAACACGGTTCAAGAAACCCCGTCAGCCGTAGAGAATAAAACCTTTTTTTTTTTACTATGAGATAGGCTTGCGCTTGACGACAATCATGCTTAGTGCAAAGCAATGATGAGGTCTAGGTTGGAGCGCGCTTACCTAGAAGATGCCTATTCACTCTTGCCTTGAAGGTATCTAAGTTATACGTGGCAGGAAACACGTGCGCTGGGAGGGTGTTCCACACTCTAGCCCTAGCGGTTCGGATCAGAAACGTCGAGCAAAAACGTTTCGTGCGGGCAGATTGCACCTTAACCACATAAGGGTGCCAACACTGACGGTTTCTCGCTGTTCTGTGGTAGAACGGAGAAGGAGGAACAAGGTTGTGAAGTTCCTGAGCACACTCTCCATGGTATATCCGGTAAAAAACCGATATGCAGGCGACACTGCGTCGGTGTTGTAGGTTATTTTTGTTACAAGGTGTTTTTATTTAACTTTTATTTTTTAATAGTTTATTTGTTTTGGTCTAATTTTGCAACTGAATTATAAACAGTCTCAAACTGATTGAGCTGAATTATGCAGTTTTCATTCTAAATCCAATATGGCGGCCTCCCAAAGGGATAAGGCGGCCTAGTTATTTTTTATGCAACCCCATAATATAGGTATCAATTAAATAAAATGGTTTGCTGAGAATAATACAGTCCCACCAACTTAATCTGGTCCGGTGGCCAAAATTGAAACTAATTTTTTCGTCTGTTTAGTTATTATTTTTATTTTATTTTTAACATTAACATTTACTAGCGAACGTGGAACTATACTCGTACGAAAATTAAAATGCCGTCACACTTAATTCAATATGGCGGACGGAAAAGTTTGTTTTTGAAAACGTCTTTTAATATTATCTTATTTTTATTACAGGTTCCTAGCGGTGGACATGCAACTGTACATCATGGCAGCCGTGCTGACTCTTTACCTGATGGATAAGAAGAAGCGCCAGATCCCCATCCTAGCAGCTCTGTTCGTCATCTCATGCGTGATGAACTTTTCTCTCGCGTACGTGAACGAGTGGAAGTCACTGCTGTACATCATGGTACCTGAGTAAGTTGGCTTTGGATATTTGTAAAGCTTTTTTTAATCCACTACAAGTTAGCCCTTGACTGCGATCTCTCCTGATGGTAAGTGATGATGCAGTCTAAGAAGGTAGCGGGCTAACCTGTTAGGGGCATTTTAGGGGGGTTTCTAAATTTCTTGGTGGTACCTCTTTGCCAGTTGGGTGATAACCAGCCACGGCCGAAGCCTCCCACCAGGCCATACCAGGGAAAATTCAGTAATTATAAATTCCCGAATTGGGACTTCCGCACGTTAAGATAACATAGATCAACACTGCGCCAGGTCATCAAAAAAAATGTACAAGTTTTTTTGTTCCACTACAAATTAGCCCTTATCTGCGATCTCACTCGGTGGTAGTCTATGATCATAGACTATGATCCCTCAATCTTGGTAGCCACTCAATATTTACCTATTCAGTGATGGTAGCGGGCTAACCTGTAAGCCCATAACCCTGATCAATTTCATTACGGCATCGTACCCGATCGCTAAATCGCTTCGTAACTAACTACAACCGAAGCGTCCTACCAGACCGACCCAGAAATAAATCAGAAATTATAAATTTCCAAAATGACCCTACCATAGGGCGATCCCTGGTAGGGTCATTTTCAACTCAACCCATTTTCAAATGGGTCAACCCAGGACCTCCTGAACAGGTCCTTAATTTTCAGGAGTAGGGTTCGCTTTACAAGGTAGACCCTACACCCGAAAAATATCGTCTTCCTTGACACAATTGGGTATTTGAACAACTAGTCAAATCTTCAACTTTTTTCAATCGTCAAAACGCGTGCTTAGTATGGAATTTTGTATGAAATTTTGAATTGTGACGTCATTAAAGTTCGACGCAGTTTTTTACTTTGATCGATAGTTTAAAATGGTTATTCAACACAAAACTAGCAGGGGACGTGGATATTTCGACTTTTGGGAGATGCTTTATGGTCCAAGATCCCGCGACGATCAGACCTACGTTATTTTATTAAAGCTGAAATTTTTTGTATATGTATGTCTCTAATAGAGGTATAAACGATCCCCGACTATGAAGTTTGGATCGCGGATGCTTTGGAAGGTATCAGGTAAAAAAGGTGGCACCTCAAATTCGTTAAAGTATTAAGCTCCGTTTTTTTATACCTCTATTAGAGACATACATACAAAAAATTTCAGCTTTACTAAAATAACGTAGGTCTGATCGTCGCGGGATCTTGCTCCATTATGTAATAATCACTAAAAAAAAAAATATTTGAGCAGTAGATAGTCAAATACCCAATTGTTAAACATTTCGACTTGGCCACTGTCAGGAACGTGCGGCTGACCTTCCGCGGCATCTCGTCGTTCTCGCAGTTCTACACGGCGCCGTGGGGCAGCCTGCCCGCCTGCCTGCTGGGTCTGCTCACTGCGCATGTACACTACGAGTGTCAGGAACGGGGCTACAAAATATCCAAGCACAAGGTGAGCCACCCAAAAAAGTTAAAGATTGAAAGTTGTTTAAAGATTTTTTTATTCCCGTGGAAACTCCTTAATTTTCCGGAATAAAAAGCCTATATGTCACTCTCCAGTGTGCTTATAGCATGCGCACAACGAGATTATCTCGCGACGAGAGAGGGAGATGTCGTCGTTGCCGGCAAATTTTTCATTTACCCTACCATGCACAAATACGGTATACCTATTACAAGAAAAAAATAGTCGACATGTAAAAGTTCGTAGAGAAAAATACCACAGATAAGAAATATTACTTTTATCTCTACTTTTGACGTAACGAGACAAGTAACCATGTTAACTTCGGTAGACAGAGAGATAACGGGTAGACATAATTTTACTCGTAGTGCGCTGCTAGATACAGGTCCTCAACTAAAAATCACGTCGATCCGTTGCTCCGTTGCGGCGGATTGAAGGACAAACCAACAAACAAACACACAATCGCATTTATAATATTAAAGTATGATGTATATTATATTAATGATTATGTACGGACAAGACGTAAAAACTTATGCGTCTATCAACAAACGTATAGACAACGTACATGAAATGATGAAAGGTAATATAGGCCGAGATCCCGCTGCATGATTGCTACATGAATCGAGTACGTGATAAAAGACAAATTTTTATGTATATTATAAATGGGGGAGTATATGTTTGCCAGGTTGCCAATCAAAAAGTGGCCGTAGTATTTTTAATTAAAATAATTGTTTGCGTCTAAGTAATTTAGTTTTCTTTGTGCCACCTAGATGGCACCACTTGTACTCTGTCTCGCGTAAAACGCGATAATACATACAAATTAGTTTTTGATCACGTACTCGATTCATGTAGCAATTATGCTGCGGGATCTCGGGCTATAAATGACTAAACAACTAAAAAATATCATATTCAGCCCCTGTACATCGATGATTCAATGATAGAATAGAATAGAATAGAATAGAATAGAATATGTTTTATTTGTTGAACCAACACATAGTAAACACAAAATACAGAAATTACTAAAAATCTAACTTAACATAATTATAGTCTATAATGTGTCGTGCCAACAAAAGGGTCCTAACTCAGCTAAAATGTTGTGGGTACAAAATGTAACCACAACGCTGATATTCTGTTAGGACCAAAACGAGGGAAGTTCGGGTGTTAGTGACTGCAATATACAGTTATACAAAAAGTTATACAAAAGAACAAAAAAAAAGAACTTAAAAATAATAAGAATTAGTAAGACAATCAAAAAATAAGAGAAAAAAATAATAATAAAATAATCTTGTACAATCTTAATTATTAATCAGCTTAAAATTAAACAAATTAGAAAATAAACCTACCTGTGAACAATACAAATTATTGAGATTAGTATAACAGCTCATTAAAGAATTTAATGCCACGAGTTAGTTAACTGACTTTTGAGTGTCAAGTAAATACGCACGATATAATTTTTTAAAAGCAAATTTGGATCCAACGTCGCGAAAAGGTGGCGGAATGTCGTTCCAGCATTTCGTGGCAAGATATTTAAAACTACCACGAAATGCTGCAGACCTATGACGTGGCATCGAAAGCGGGGGCATCATCGTCCTAGCTCCAACTCTTGGCTTCCGCCAAACTAGCTTTTTGTACAAATACTCCGGCTGTTTCGATTTGATAACGCCGAACAATAATGTGCCTAAAAGTAGGTTATACCAACTACAATGATCATCCATTCGATGATTTTGTTTTCCCAAAGCATCCTAAATTCCATTGATTTATATTTCCAGTGGTTCGAATGGATTTTCCACTTGACAGTGCCAGTATATATGGCATGGATCCTGACTGGCAACGCGATACTAGCGCTCACGACCCGAGTCGCCACCGCCGCGTACGTGGCTATCGAGCGACCCTCCTTCGCGTTTCTGGCGTCACTCACGATACTTGGCATCGCTAATAACATCGATGGTAAGACGATTTTTGAACAACGCAATACTAGCCCTCACAACCGTGTCGCCACCGCCGTGTACAATGTACATTGTTATCGAACGACTCTCCTTCGCGATTCTGGCATCACCGACTCTGCTTGGCATTGCCAATAACATCGATGGTAAGACACGCTCACGACCGTGTTCCCACAGCCGCTTACGTGGCTATCATTCTACCCTACTTCGCGCTGCTGGCATCACTAATGAGGTCGATGGAATTGCATTGCACTAGCGCTCATGACTGTGTCGCCACCGCCGTGTACGTGGCTGTCGAGCCTCCATCGCGATTCTGGCATCGCTTACGTTGCATAACATCGATGGTAAGACGATTCTTTTTGTAACGCAATACTAGTGCTCGCGGCCCGCTTAGCCACCGTCACGTGCATAGCTATCGAGTGACTCTTGTTCAGGATTCTGGCATCACTGACGCTGCTTGGCATTGCCAATAACATCGATGGTACGACGACTTTTTTTTTGGTAACGCAATACTTTGCATCGCTAATAACATCCATAAGGTATCATGTTCTTTTTTACAATGCAACACTAGCGCTCACAACTTTGTCGCCACCGCGGCGTACATAGCTATCGAGCGAGTCTTCTTCGCGATTCTGGCATTGCCAATACCATCGATGGTAAGACAATACGATACTAGCGAACTTCTCATTCTGAGACAAGACTCGTGCTCATGTATTTATATAATCTTAAGAATATTTTATAGTTTGTTTACATTTCTATTTAGTTGCCTGATTTAAACAAATAAACAATTGAAAAATGACCGATGTGATACATTGATGGTTGAAATGATGCTGATGATGATAATGTTGTCCGCAGGTCGGCTGCGGCGCGCGTGGGCGTGGCGCGGCTGGGCGACCATCGGCCGCATGTCTCTGTCCATCATGATGCTGCACTGGATTGTCAACGTGTACGTCGTGGGCACGCGGCGCACGCTCACCGAAGCCTCCGTCGCCACCATTGTGAGTACAGCTGTATTAGTCCAGTCAGTTCTGTTATATTATATTCGATGACTAGCTGTAGCCCGCGACTTCGTCCGCGTGGTTTAAGTTTTTTTGATTCCCGTTGGAACTTCTTCATTTATAATATTAGTATGATGCAATTGTTTAGATGGATGAATGGATGGTTGGATGTTTGTTTTTTTTTTATTCCATTACAAGTTAGCCCTTGACTGCGATCTAACCTGATGGAAAGTGACGAAGCAGTCTAAGATGGTAGCGGACTTACCTGTTAGGGGTATGGCAGTTAAACCCATACCCCTAGTCGGTTCCTACACGGCGTTCGTACCGGAACGCCGGTAGGGTGGTAGCTAGCCACAGCCGAAGCCTTCCACAAGACAAAGTTAAGACAGTTTGTTACTCAATTACGCCACAGCCCAGAACGGTTGAATAGATCTGGATGAAATTTGGCACAGAGATAGATTATAGTCCGGAGTAACGCGTAGGCTACTTTTATCCCGGAAAATTAGAGACTTTAAATTTTCTTGTTTCATTTCCAGTGTGGCGACATGTTCGGAACGATATTTTGGACGACGCTGCTGGCGGTGCCTGTCACGGTGCTCGTGGAGTCGCCCATACTGCGCTCCTTTACAGCGCTGCTAACCTAGTACCCAGCAACGGTCGCACCTTACTTTATGACCGGTCGGAACTCTGTGCGAGTCGCAAACCAGAGGGCCGAGCGGGAGATTTTTTACGTATTCGATCGCGACAACTTTAACTATCATTTGTATGGGATTGATCGAGCGCCAGCTGCGCGTTTAACAATTCCATAAAAATCGTAGTTTTTTTTTAATCCACTATAAGTTAGCCCTTGACTGCGATCTTACCTGATGGTAAGTGGTGATGCAGTCTAAGATGGTAGCGGGCTAACCTGTTAGGGGCAAGCCAGTTATATTAAACCCATACCCCTATTCGTCTTTAACGTTGTGGCGATCGAATGGGAAGAAAATCTCCCACTATGCACTCAGAACGCATCTTCCGATTGCCTAGTAATATTTTCAAAGTAAAATCGGCCATTTTGTATGAACGTGGTTTGACCACTCCATACAAACTTAGGCTGTACGTTACAGTAGGTGCCTTTCCATCGGAGATGTGCTACGTTGCTAAGCTATGGATTTATGTCAAACCCACTAATAGGAGCGTTTTTCAAAGCTTAGATCACTAGATGTAAGATCAAGCGCTCCTATTGGTGGATTTGACACATCTTTAGACTAGCAAGCTGATAGCACATTTCTGGTGGAAACGCACTATAACACATTTATCTTCGCGTGTGGCGAAATTTGGAACTACCAGAATGTACTTTGTTTTGATTATGAAGTTTTGATTTCATAATAGACAGTGGCGCCTCCACCACACGCATGGATTTAAGTGTGTGGGAATTTATTTCATCAGTAACTTTTTTTTTAGTTTGAAAATGTATAGGTAGGTACTTAGTTCTTACCTACTTGTGCCTGTGATATTTAGTGATTTAAAAGGGCAAGTATAATGCTAAAAGCACATTGCGGGAGAGTGGAAGCTAGTTTTCCGAAGTGTAGCAAAGTGTAAACTGAGCTTTAATATCCTTAGTAACATAGGTGCATTGGTATGTATTAGTAAAGAACAGATGTGCGCGAAGACGGAAGTTCTTGCGCCACTTTTTCGTTTTGCTTTACATAGTACCTAGTGTGCATTATGTAATGGGGATAAATGTTAAAGTTTGCTTTGATAACTTTTAGAAAAGTCACATCGCGTCGCTTCTACTCTGCTTTAATGTGCATTGAACTTAAGTTCATACTAGGACTTAATTAAAAATTACATGCCCAAAGGTCTTTCAATACGAAATAGTATTTTTCACTATTTGTTTACCTTCCGATAGCATAGAAACCTAGTATAAGTGTGGGTTTACGCAGATTCAACGCAAACCCTTTAGTAATCTAGCTATCACCCATCGTTTCATTTAAGGCCCAGTTGCAAGTCAGGGAGTTTATTTCACGGTTACTGCTAAATTTTGATCGTCAGTATGCAAAAGTTGCACAAGACAGTGTCTGAGAGTGATACTGATTTGTGCTAAACACTTTGCTTTTCATTGGTGGTGGTCATCGTTTCATTTATTCACCTGAAATCCTGACGCATAATTATTATTATAAACGTAAAATTAATGACAATATGACATACCTACTGTACAGGATATATACTCGTACATATTATAGGAGTGGAGAGATATTACAGTATAACTTAACTTGTTGAATTGATCTATTACGTTAGTTATAATATTATAATGAAATCATTTTTATGTCATATTCGATTGCAAAATTGCAAATTAAATAACATTTCGTACCTACACCTAACGTGACTTTACTTAACCAACTGTCATGTAACTGGGCTTAAGTAGTTATCTTTAAATGTAAATTAGATTTTACAATTAGTACAAAGATTATGTTACGTTTAGTTTTAATGTTCGGTTATAGGTTATTTAAATAAAGTTTTAGTCACTGACAGTATCTTTGCTGTTAAATTCGTAAAAATATTTTCAGAAAACTTTTACAATTTTGAACCCATAATAACTGTAGACTTTATGAAATTAAAATAACAGTTTATTAAGTTCAAATAAAATACATCACTTTTTAGTTACCTTAAATAATTGTTATAGTGATTTTGTAGTTCTTGTAATATACTATTTTGTAAATAAAATATCAATTATCATGTATTTTGCGTGTTTTATTAATTTCAAGCACATTCCCTATCTACTAGATTTAGAACATCAAATAAAGATAAAAATAAAAATAAACATAAAAACTTTTTATATCAAAGTTTTCTTTTACGAGAAGACTCAGAGCAAAATACACTTCAGCGACCAGATACTACGTAACGCCTGCGCAAAACGTCTGCGTGTCGCATCGATAATGGACGACATTTTATCTGCCCCCCGATTGTGTAAGGAAATCGTAATCGTAATCGTTTGTCAAACGTGTATAACTTGACCTGTATAAGAAGTTCATAGATGTCTGCACGTCAAAAAGCATGTATGAACTCCGTAAACAGTTCGAGTAATACGTTTTAAGCTGTCAAATGATCACGATTTGCTTAGACAATTGGGCCTAGTATGTGCGGGTCCATTACGGTCATTAAAAGTGAGTTACGCAAAAGTTTTTGTTATTTTAAATTGTTGTTCGGGCAGTGTCTCCTTTTTTTATGCATAGCTATGTTCAGACTAGATGATGCCCGCGACTTCGTTCGCGTGAATTAAGGTCTTGGAAAAATCCCGATTCTTCTTGAAAGATTTCGAACTCTTGGATTTTTCCTGTCCTTCCTCGCGATGCAGTAGAACGGTTGGGCCGTTATAGCGTAGCAAATAGACAGACAGACACATATTTGCAATTTTAATATTAGTAATTAATGTAAATTATTGAAGGATAAATCGACAAACAAAAAACTTACTGACATAATATTTACAAAAAAATACATACAAAAGACATCAACGCAAACACAGCTGCTGTTGTTTATATCAAACGATAAAGTAATTGTTGGAAAAACATAAATAAGATTTGGAACCCACAAATCATATACTTAAACTACTTACATCGTTTTAAAACAATTATGTAAATAGACAAGATCTTTAATACATTATTTTTATTGCTTTGCAATTATTTAAAACCGTCGAAAACATTAATTATATTATCGTAGATCAATCCGTAGACCAATTCCGAAAAAAAAAACGGCAGTATTTTAGACTCATATTTTAGAACTCATCTTTTAAATATGTGCAGTATTTTTAAGTACAGTAAAAGAAAGAACAATGACGAAATACTACGATTGTAATTTTACATTCGAAGAGAATTTTTCGGTAACCCATGCAAAAAATCATATCGATCCGATACTCTATTGCAGCGTGATTGAAGGATAAACCAACAAACAAACACTCTTTCGTATTAATAATCCTTACTTAATATTATAAATGGGAAAGTGAGTTTGTTTGTATGTTTGTTCCGCTTTCACGCCGTAACTACTGAACGGATCTGGATGAAATTTGGCACAGAGATAGATTATAGTCTGATATAGCACATAGGCTACTTTTTATCCCGGAAAATTAAGGAGTTCCCGCGGGAAACGAAAAACCTCGATCCACGCGGACGAAGTCGCAGGCATCAGCTAGTATAGGTATATACGGATGATTATAAAAGCTACCTTTTAAAAAGGTTGTATCTTTTTAAAAGGGGCTATTCAACTTCAAATTGGCTATATTGTTACAATTTTTCTTAATGTAGATATCTTTTCAATATTAACTTAGCGG
Organism: Erebia ligea; assembly: GCA_917051295.2. NCBI lineage: Eukaryota > Metazoa > Arthropoda > Insecta > Lepidoptera > Nymphalidae > Erebia > Erebia ligea. The sequence goes on from OU785228.1 coordinate 18,884,354, forward strand.
TCATAATGTCAACAAAATTGTTACAAACCATATATAATGAAACTTGGGATTATTAAGATTATTTTAAATTTTTTGCAGTAAATAATTTTTATGCAAAAGTTTCCTTATACATTTCAAAACTCGAGTGTTTTTCTTAAAATCTTCTGTAGAAATCGCAGATTTTATTATTTTTGTTACTTGCGTGGCTAACTTTTTGTGCAAGTGCTAGATGCTAGATGATGCCCGCGACTTCGTCCGCGTGGAGTATGTTATTTAATTCCCGGGGAAACTATTAAATTTTCCGGGATAAATAATGCCCTTCGATTAATTTTTCCTTATTTTATCCGCGTTGTTTAATTGTATTTCCTTCTGTTTTTTGGTGTACATTAAAGAATATTTCATTCATTAATTCTTCCCCGGGATGTATCAATCAATATGTATTTATTCAATTTAGGTACACTATACACTTATTGACGTCCGAAACGTATGAAACATGATGGTGATAATATCAATTACGGTATCTTAAAACTAAAGCTACGAGGGTTCCAAACGGGCCCTGGGCTGAGAAGAGCCCACATCAAACTCAGCCAGGTTTGTTTTATTATCACTATCTCTCACAAACATTGCATATTTAATAGAACTATAATAATAATTAACAATTTGATTAATAAAAAGTATGAAGGAACTTGAAATTTAATTTGCTATAATATATTTGTTATAATTTGGGAGCAATTAGAAATAATAAAACACAACAATAGAGGATTTAAGTTGTTAAACGAACAAATAAATGTATCAAATTCACCTTTACTCAATTTATACAGTAATAGGGGGGGAGGGGGCGGGGCTTCAGTATGAGTCATGTCAAAAAGGTATAAAAGCCGGACCTTTCGACACGATCGTCACTTTACAATCATGCACTGTCGAGTCAACATCTCCTGAAGATGCTCCAGTGTCGGAGTGAAACGTACGTTGAGAATAACTTGGGAGATTTATGTGGTGTGGTGAATATTTCAAGCTGCAAGTGCAAGTGCAAAATACACTGTACCGCATACATTTGCCTATTGTTGCGGATTATAGCAAATTAAATTTCAAGTTCCTTCATAATCATGGACTTCCGCAAAGTAACGCCTGCTTCTATCCAATAATAAAAAGTAACCTACCTCTATACCAAATTTCATCAAAATCGGTTTGAAAAATAGACGGACAGACATACACATTTTCGCATGTCTTAGTATGGATCCAGTTTTCGGTGAGATTTTAGCTAGATGCTTTATAGAGATGGGCCCTTTCAAAGAAAAAAATTGAGCGTCCGACCTGAAGAGCGCGCTCCACACCTGTATAAGTCTTTGTCCCCGCCATAGCGCTGTCCCGCTTTTCAGACTAGACGGCGTTAGTAAAATAAGTCCACCTTCTTTGTTTGACAGGGCCCGTCTATGTGAATTGAGGTCGTTGTTTAAAGGTGAAGGAAAACCTCGTGAGAAAACCTGTATGCCTATGAGCTTTCCATATAATGCTGTCGAGTGTTGTTGTGAAGTCAGTCTGTGACTAGGGCCTGAAGTGTGTATATTATTTTTAGTTTTTTGTTAAAGTTTATTCTTAATGTGTTAGGGCGAAAACACACTACAGTCAGGCCATAACATAGAGCCCGCGCAAATTTGTAGTGTGATTTCGACCTTTATTTAATTTGAAAGAAAGAAAGAAAGAAAGAAAAAACATTTATTTTCAAACTGTGCCATACATAACAAGTATACCTACCGCATCACGCATGGCACAACCCGAAAAATGGTCCAGGCTCAGCATAATGCTGCATGTTCAGTGCAAGCACTGACCATACAGCGCTGATTTTCAGCCTGAACCCTGATTCAGGTGACACCACGGAAAAAAAAACTACGTAGCTGCAAGCTAGTAGAATACTTAAAAACTATACCAAGTTTAATAACAAATTTATATAACTATCTAATTATCAATCAATCTATCTATCTATAAAATTAAAAGTGCTACAAAAACGACTACAAATGTTCATTAGCACTACATACAGTTCTCATATCTATCCAATAAAATTAACTATTATACTACTAATAGGCACTAGGCTACTATATCCCTCATTATAATAATAATAAATTATGTATATTAACTACATAAATAAATAATATAGAAATATGTATATATATATATATATTTAATATATAAGTATAAATAAGTATAAATTAATAATTAAAAGCAATACGTATTACATGTAAAATATAACTTATTAAGCACTAGCTGATGCCCGCGACTTCGTCCGCGTGGATTGAGGTTTTTCGGTTCCCGCGGGAACTCTTTAATTTTCCGGGATAAAAAGTAGCCTATGTGCTATTCCAGACTATAATCTATCTCTGTGCCAAATTTCATCCAGATCCGTTCATCCGTTGGAGCGTGATTGAGTAACAAACATACATCCATACATCCATCCATCCAAACTTTCGCATTTATAATATTTATTTGATTTGATTTGATAATATATTAAAGAAAAGAGTACTCTGCCACATGATCTTGAAATTCCACAATTAATTTAGTTTTATGCTCTCGTTGTAACGATACACTACGGATTGGACGGAGAAACTGAATTAATTATCTTCATATTTTTTTAAACGATGAAAAACCCCGTCTGGTCTTTTTGTGGGCTCTTCTCAGACTAGAGGCCATACTGCCAACATGTTTCATTATTGTTCACTTTTATGTTTTAGAACTATAATCCTTATTTTAGGAACGTCAAGGTATGTGTCATCAAACTGTCATTTTGAGTAATATTGCTTAAGTTTCGCTATATGCGTTCTCAGTAAGGCCACAGGATGCGCGTTTGGTTTTAAGATGCCGTAATTATTTATCATCATCATGTGTTATATTTTATTAATGTTCAAAAGTTACACATTTTAAGCCAAAAACTTATTATTTTAGATTAAAAAAATTAAAGATTTTATGTTATTTGCATAAATGATAGAGTTATAATATTTATCACTATCAATAAAGTTTCTGTTTATAACGTTATAATATGTGCCAGCAAAAACGGTGACTCTTGACTTTTTGGCATCACAATGCGCTTGGTTTTTTATTATGCTGATAGTTCTGCTTTTATGGTGGGTATACATACTTACATATAAAAATAAAAACCGGCCTAGTGCGTGTCGGGCCAAGCGCAGAGTAGGGTTCTATAGTTACCCGTCACAATATGCGAATCGCAGACATCTAATACTGGATACAAGCAGGAGCTACTTTGCGCAATTCCATGACAATCAAGGTAAAAGAAGCTTAATCTATACTAATATTATAAATGCGAAAGTGTGTCTGTGTGTCTGTCTGCTACACTTTCACGGCCCATCTGTTCAACCGATGTATATGAAATTTGGTATAGGGATAGTTGATATCCCGGGGAAGGACATAGGCTACTTTTAATCCCGGAGAATTAAAGAGTTCGCGCGGGAATCAAAAAACCTTAATCCACGTAGACGAAATAGCGGGCATGATCTAGTGCGCTATAATGTAGAGTAGTGTAGCTTGATAAATGTTTTGACTCTACCAACATCTTCTGAGGATGCAGGTGTCGGAGTGAAACGTACGTTGAGAGAGTAATTTGGAAGATTGTGTGGTGTTGTGGCGGTGCGAATTGCTGGCTTATTGGGCGGTGAATATTGTAAGCCACATAGATTTGTCTGCTTTGGCGAATTATAGCGAATTAAGCTTCTTTTCCCTTGACACGCTGGTTGAATATTACTCGTTAACTTGTAAAGTCTTAGCTATACTTAATAGTTTACCTTTTAACTTCGTTAATTACTTTTATATATACTTATACACTTACTTCCATTATATTTTTTCACTTATCCAGTAACAACTGGTCGGCTTTAGCTGGCAGAGGGGGTACACTGGACTCTAACAAAAATTTGTACATTAAAGCTTAAAAATAGTGGTGGTGGAAAAGGTTTCTCACACCCGCAATATTTTTGAACGACCTATCCAACGACACTCCACACTACGGGATAAACGAGAAAAAAATCATCCTCACAAGTAGGGGAGGCACCCTAAAAATGTTTTTTTTTCAAAATTACCTATATTGTAATTATTTTACCACTTTGTTGGCGTGATTAATATGTATACCCGCATGCCAAATTACATGTTTCTAGTACTAATAGTCTCTGAGCTAAGCCGCGGACGGACGGACAGCGGCGGTTCCTTGTTGACTACGGAACCCTAAAAATGCGCAAAAAGTATGTAAGCTTGGCTTATTATGTTTTTATACTAAATCTATTGAAAATAGTAGCGGTATCTACGTTTACAAATAAAATAGATTCTCGATTTTTCCTCTACATCCGTGTATGTAATTTTAAAATTGTATACTTACTTACTTAAATTGTTGATCATATTATGGTTCCAAAAGAGCTTTTGGATTTGCCGTTACATAAATTTAAAAAAACCGTAAAGGAACACTTGTTGAGTCGAGGCTATAGTACAATTGACGAATTTGTTATGACAAAGTAGTGTGGAAGCAATCGACTTTGGATCCAGCGCGCCACGGGATAGTAATTATATTAAACCCAAACCCCTAACCAGTTTGTACATGATATCGTAAAGGAACGCTGAATTACTTGGCGGTAGGTACAAAGCCTCCCACCAGACCTGCAGACCAGGGAACATGCAGAAATTATAAATTCCCAATTTTACCCTTCCGTAAATTGAATCCGGGACCTCCCACTGTAAGACCACATCGCTCACCACTGCGCCAGGGAGGTCATCACAACCTCTCTCAAGGTCGATTACTCTAAAAAAAACAACACTATCTATATCTGAAAAACGGACCATTTTCGCCCAAAAATATAACATTTGACAGGATTTGACCTCTCCATAAACTTGTTTGCGGGAACGTGACGTTGTACCATTTTTCACCCGACTACGGCAAAGCCAAAGGAAAGGGTTATGGCTTTAGCTTTTTTTGTATGTATGTATTAATGTATGTTCCACCGTAGCGCCTAAACGCAGCGTCGTAGCGCCTATAATAAAATAAAATAAAATAAAATATATTTATTGACAATAATGCTTACAGTCATTTTTTATTAACTTTGGTTTCCGCACTAGGGAGCCTGTATCGCGGAGACCATGTTATGATTGCCTAAGTTTAGACTTAACCGAGGACTAACTAGGTGAGATCAGTTTGAATTATGAATTCTACAAGTATACATATATATACAAAATAATAGTGTTAAGATAAAATAATGCAAGTATATTTAATTATGATGTAGTTAAGCGTAAGTTTATTAGTATGACAAGAGTAAAATAATATTATAATATAATAGAATGTTAACCGTATACACATATAATATTTAAAGATCTTCTGTTTATGTCTTAAAGCTTGTTAGTATGTTTTCAGTGTCTTTGTATGTTAATGCTTTTAACCAGTCTGTGATGACTATTTTGGCCTTCTTTGTTGTGCAGTTCCTGAGGTTGCATGACTTTGATACATTGTTGTAGACCTTCCCAATAACAAAAGGCCCAAAACGCCCAGCAAAGGCAGTTTTAACAGCTGGCAGATCTACTTTTACCACTCTTCGCTTGAATATTTTATCTGCGTTCGGGGATTGTAGGATTTGCTTATGTTTTAGTAAAGTAGCTTTTAATATAAATAATTGGCGGACAGTAAGCACTTCGGCTTCCTTGTAAAGGAGTGTAGTCGAGTATTTAAATGGTTTTTTAAGCATAACTTTTAGGACGGATCGCTGTGCTCTTTCTGCTTCTAGTAAAAAGGTTTTAGCTGCGCTTCCCCAGGATAGTATGCAATAACTAAGAAGCGATTGACACAGGGAAATATATATTAATTTTAAGGTAGGTGCGTCTGCTACGTCTCGTAATTTTCTCATAATACCAGTGACTTTACGAACTCGGCCGGAGAGGGATGCGATATGGGACTTAAAAGAAAGGTTGTGGTCCACCTGGATTCCAAGGTACTTGATGACGTTGACCAAACCGATCTCATCACAGTTGCATTGGCATCCTGTAGAACCGGTTGTATTTCCGCAATTGTGGATCTTAAGGCAGTGGTTGTGAGAACTCTGAGGAGCGGTTAATGCAGTTTTATGGAAACGCAGGTATTTTGTTTTGGCTACGTTTAACGTCAGTAAGTTTCTGCTCAGCCACCTCGAGACTGCAGAGATTCCCTGCTGCGCATTGTAGTATGTTTCATCCCAAGTCGAGCCGTGAAAAATCAAGGCCGTGTCGTCGGCGTAGCAGATAATTTCCGTATTTTTGAGTGGTAAGTTATGAATGTCATTCACATATAATATAAACAACGTAGGACCAAGTATGCTACCTTGTGGAATACCGAAATTAATACTTTGCATGTCACTTTTCATACTGCCCACTTTTGTGCACTGCTTTCTGTTTGACAGATAACTTTTAAACCACTCGAGTGGTGTGCCTCTGATACCAGCGCACTCGAGTTTTCTCAGCAGCACCGAGTTGGAAACAGTATCGAAAGCCTTAGCAAGGTCCAAGAATACACCTATACAACCCTTCTTCTGATCTAGAATTTTAGAAACAGTTGAAGTCAGAAGAAAGACAGCGTCTTCTGCTGACTTGTTAGGCCTGAAACCGAATTGTCTTTCTGACAGAATGTTGTGGGACTCCAAAAACGCTACAAGTCTCTTGTTTACAATTTTTTCTAGCAATTTAGAAAAGGTCCCAAGCAATGATATTGGTCGATAGTTTTCAGGTTTTTCTTTAGGGCCCGATTTGTGTATCGGACTTATTAATGCTATTTTCCACTCGTCCGGGAAAGCTCCAGTGAATAGACTTAAGTTGAAGATCGCTGTTAAAGGTTGGATGATTTCCTTTCCTATTTGTTTGATAAGTTCATTACTTAGTTCATCAATGCCTGAAGACTTTCCATTCTGAAGTTGGGCGATAAGTAATTCGACTTCATATTCATCCGTTGGATTCATAAAGAAGGAATTACATGTAGAGCAATTTAATCTTACCTCAGCTGCAATATTCTCCTCAGTTTCACCGGTTGCTGATAGGATACGATTTGCTAGATTTTGGCCTAAAGTAGAAAAATAGTTATTGCATGAATTTAAAGATTCTAGTTTCTGAGTGGTTCCTAGTAGTTCTTCTATATTTGAGTGTGGTTTTTTAAAATTAAGTATTTTCCCGATTGTTTTCCATAGCTTCTTCGAATTTTTGTAGCTTCCGTCTAGTTCCTGTTTTTCGTAGTTCGTTTTGAGTTTTCTTAACAGGTTGTTGCAAAAGTTACGATATCTTTTATAAGTTATTTTAAGTATCTCGTTTTCTTTATCTGCTCGGTACTGCTTGTGGAGTTTGTCGCGGTGTTTCATACACTTTATTAGGCCTGGTGTTATCCAAGGCTTGAGGTTATACTTTGAACGTGTTAGCGTAACAATTTGGGTGTGTTGGCTTATAATATTTATCAACCGGGTCGTGAAATATTTTACTGCCACATTAACGTCGACGCTTTCATTTGTTACAAATGACCAGTCTTCATTTTTTAGGTCTTGAATGATGGCTTCAATATTTCGCTTAAGTCTTCTCCGTGGTAGTCTTTCGACCGTAAAATTAAGTGTGAGTCCTGTTATAGCTATATTGTGATCAGTTATATCAGAATCGCAGACCACACCCATCGCCTTCCCAGCGGATCGTACCATTATGTGGTCCAGGCAAGAGTCTCCTCTAGTTGGCAGGGTAATGCTAGCTCGCAGTCCATGTTCCGCATTAAGGCAGAGGTATTCTGCGCAACTCAGATTGTTGGTAGATGGAATTATATTAATGTTTATGTCTCCACAAATAACCAAGTTTGGATGGTTTTTTAATCCATCGAGAAGACTGTCGAGAGATGTGAGGAATGAGTCTGTGTTTCTTACAGAAGGTGAACGATAAATGCCGACTATGGAGACAATTTTATTAATTTGAATTAAGAGACAGTCAGAGTCAGGCAGTTGAGGTTCTTGTTTAGTAGCATTGTGAGAATTTTCCACATATATAACCACGCCTCCATTCTGATTTCGTGTCTTCGATGTTATGTGAGAGGTGTAACCAGGTATTTCGGGGATAATAGAACTCTCATTCAGCCAACATTCACTAAGAACAATGACGTCGATTTTTGAGCTTAGACGTGTAAGCGTAATATAAAAGGTGTCAAAGTTTTTTTCTATACTTCTTATGTTAAATGTCAGAATTTTAAAGTTACAATCTGAGGGGAATATGTTTTTACACAGTTCAGGGTTGCTTATAGAGAGGCAATCAATTTGAATTGTGTCTATATTCATACCTAAATCATCTGGATTCATAAGATAATAAATTTATGAATTTTCCTAAATAAGTTAATATTATTAGTTTAGCAGAAATACTTAATGTCATTTTTTCAAATAAAGCTTTCAATTCGTTAAGATTTAATTGCATATAAAGTAACTGTGTATAGTTTATGTAATATAATATTATACTTAATATAGTGATGTAGCAGTATACATAAGAAAACATATTATAATGGGTTAGTACCTTTGTATGAGAGTATTTCCTATGAAATCTTATAATATTAATAATAATCAGCTCATAAACAGTTATGGTCACGCTCATCGCAGTAGGACGGAATACTAACATACTCAAAACATTATGTAAAATTCTTACAGTTGATATTAGAAAAAAACAATTCCAATCACTTATATATAACATTGTAGCAAATGCCAATTTACAAATGATCAAAAAATTATTTAATGTTATCCGACTTAATTGTACATAATATATTTGTAAATGTATATAGTGTAGATAACATAATATATTCAATACAGTAGTGAAGCAGTGTACATTAGAACACATGAAATTCATTTGTAAATTTGTATGGGCATATCCTATATTTCTCTTAGGGTTTGCTAACATACTCATAATATTATGTGCATTTCTCAAAGTCAATATTATCAAAATATAAATCCAAAGAATAATATACAATATTCGGGCAATCTTAACTAGCCTACATTTGCACAACATATTTAATTTTATAGTAAAAGTAAGTAATTTGACTGTGTACAAAACATAATAAAAGGTGACTAAATATGATAATAGTGTATCAGAGTTTAAGACACAAAAAAGTAGTATAATGGATTGTATCTGCTTAATTATTTTTTTACAAAACATTTCCATAATGATTGTGAACAAAATATAATATAAGATGACAAAAAATATAAATAGTTTATAAGAATTTAATATACAAAATATTAGTCTAATAGATCCGACAAGCTTAACTATATCACAAAGCAGTGTCATTAAGAGTAGAACAGAACAAAAATACCTTTGGCGATTTAAAACATATGACCTATACTCTCCACCCTTAAAATGACTATAGTGTAATAATAGTTTTAAATAATGTAACTCACTGATATTGCATAATGTACTAATACTAGCTACTGCATACTTCAAAAACCTACAGTATTGCTGTATTGTTTTATGGGGATTTATTTTTACTGATAAGACGTTCCAAATCCTCATTACTACGGATGGCAATGGCAGATTTTCCTTCGCAATGACGTACATATATAGTCCCATTACTGCACCAGCAAAAATTGTAACCCATTTGCTTTGCTTGGGTTCTACACTCACGAAATAACAGCCTGTTTCTTGATGTTAGCCTTTCATTTATATAAACTTTTTGTGCAGGTCCGGGCAGGCTTAAGTCGGTGCTATTGACATTTCTGTGTGTTTTTGACCCTTTCAGCATTTCATCTCGTTTTGCACGCCGAAGTAACCGCACTACAATAGGGCGGGGGTGTTTTCTTGCGTTCCCTGTTGAATTTACAGCGGAAAGGACGCGCGGGCCGGCGCGAGTTGACCAATCTATGTCTTGATCTGTGAGTTCTACGCCGATTTTATTCGCTAAAAGCAAAACTGTGTGGCTCACATTTTCGCCGGGGCATTCTGGAATGCCGCAGATCTCAATTTCGTTTTTGATATTATTTTGGGCCTGTATGCTTACTTCTGTTTGGAGTTCGTTGACCCTGAGTTTCAGCGCGTCGATCTCATTGTTGCGGCTCTCAAGGGCAACGATGCGGGATTCGTTTGAAGCGATGGATGCTCCGAATACATCAAGTCTCTCGTGACACCGGTTTAAAGATGTGGTAGCCTCCTCTAGTCTGCTCTTGAGACCTGATATTTCATGCGTTAGTAATCTGACTTCGGCGAGAAGGCCCTGAAGGTCAGAGCTAACGGAGACGCCAACGGCATCGGCTGTGGGCTCGGTTCTTTTACGGAAGGTTACATTTGGGTTGTCAGAGCTTGTTCGCACGGGGGTCGAGCTATTGTCAATTCCTTTCTTCTCCTGAGCACAGCACTCTGGACACAGCCATTTGTTTAATCGGTCAGGCGCCAATGAATGTGTATCAACACAGCAATTACAAAAGCGTCGTTTACATGATGACGAACTGCATCCAATAGACGTACCTTCCTTTATCGATTTTAAGCACCCAGCGCACTTCATCCTCACGCAAATATTGGTTTGTATTATAATCCGATCAGCTGTGGCGTATGCAATGAACACCAGTCCGCTCAACGATGACGTCAGCCGATGCAATTTTGCAGTGTGATGAAACGTAACTTTTGAAACGTATTTACACTGTTTTTAATGCTTTAATCGATACTTTTTGCAAAAATAACTTTATCACTACTTGCAATAGAAAGTATTAATTATTTTAATATGTAATTTACTTTGTTTCGATAACTTTGAACAGCAAAATAGATAAATATAACACGGAGCAATTAAAAACGGTATTGTCTGCGCCTAGTCCGCCATGACAGTCCCTATTTATTTATTTACTGAGCCGATTTTGATGAATGGATTTTCAATCGATTCGTTATCAAGGTCCTTTTATTCATGTCTCTAAAATTTTTACCCGTAGTAAGTTTAAAGATTTTTATTAATACATAAACAGATTATAATTTACGAGTAGGTATATATATACTCTACTAGATGTTGTTTTATCCGAAATCCGAATTATTTTAAAGGATTTTGGAAAATCTTAAGTCATAAGACATAAATATTTATTCAATTTAGGTATAGTTCGCGCGCGAGTTGAATGCAGAGCTTATGTATGGTGACACATAGCGCGCGAACTAAGGTACACTACACTTATTGACGTCCAGTTACATAAAAATATGATGGTGATAATGTGGTGATAATCAACAAACGCGCCCTGGTCTGAGAAGAGCCCACAACAAACTCAGCCGGGGTTTTTTTTTCATTATCACCATCTCACAAATCTCACATAATCTCTCATCATCTGAACTAAGGAACTATTAGAGCCATTAGAGCAAATTCTTGCCAAGCTTCCGTGTCATTTAAGTAATCTTTCACATGGTAATAGGATTTTTCAATGAGTTTACGTTTTACAATAACTTTAAACTTCTTCAGAGTTGTAGAAGCGGACACTGTTTCCAACAAATGAATTGCTAGATAAACAATTCTCTTAAAACAATTCTTCGGTTTTCCGAGATAAAAGAATTTGTTTTTTTTTTTGTTGTTATTATTATGAGATCTTATCTCAATAAGATTTCATTTTTTTTTTATATTATCAAATCAAAATACAATACAAAAAGCTTAGTCTAAAAGCACCGAAAAAACCACAGAGGTTTGTCCTCAGTGCCTAGCTACAACGATTTGGTATTAACTAATTACATAAGAAATAATCCAGTTGTAAGACAATGTAGGTAAGTACTGCAACAGTAGGTGTAGAACGCGAAGAATCAAACTTTAAGTATGTGACACGTAATCGTCACTAGGTTTACTAGGTTTATAGGTTTCTTAGGTGAATAGGATTAGCACTAATATAATAATTATATATTCTACATAGACACAAAAGACTCAGCGATCTACTTTGTTAAAAAATATTCTTTTAATTTATACTTAATGTTTTTAATATCTATTTTTTTAGTCAGCGTTGGAGGTAGTTCATTTATGAATCGCGGAACCAAGTACATGGTGGTTCACTCACCATATGTATTGTTAGCGAGCGTATGTGGAGACGGTTAGCCGTCATCATTCGCGTCTTTACAGGATGTTCTTTTTTTCGGAGTATGTTCTCGTTGAAGAACTCCTCCTTTAGTAATGAGCATTTAAACTGTTCCTGAACCGGTAATGTTTTACAATGTTTAAATAGCCCTAGTTCATTGCCGTCGTATTTAGATTTAATGGAACTGGAGACAATAGTTTTTAAAATTCTTAGCTGTAACTTATAATATATGTTATTGAGGTAAGTTTTATAAGTACGACCGTAGCTACTGAGACCATAATGTACGTAAGTAAGAGCAAACGAGTTATAAAGCATTAATTTGATTTTAAATGGAATCCGTCGATTCAAGATATTGTTTCCTTATTTCATTAAAAAACGTTCAGGTTAACCTTCGTACCTTAACAGTACAGTAATCGTAATAATTAGAGTCAGATTTATTTATTAGAGTAACATATTTTATATTTAGTAGGTACCTACACATTTTCTTTGCGAGCCCGTTTTATTTTTTTCCTTATTTCACTGTATCATCGATAAAAACTGGCGTGTGCTTAATAATATAAAATTACATATAATTTATTATATTTAATAGTAGATTGTTCATCAAGGGACTAAAATGAGCCATTTCATACGAGATATTTAGCTTACCGAACATAGCGAGGTATGCTATAGAATCGAGTTGAATGGCTTTTAGTCCAGTGGTAAAGAGTCTACTTTTCACTTCGACTGCGAGAAAATAAAATAAATAACGATTTTTAATTATTTTTTTTTGCCATTTTTTTGTTACATTTTATTAGTAGGAGTAAGATCTTTAATTTCACTTGATGATATTAACAAATAAATAGTCACATTCACTTTACCCTATGCCTTCACCTTGTATTAAGTATAGTGCATCGAAATCCGAAATGGATTAAATAAACATCACTTTAAATAAAATATAAATGTATTAATTACAATAAACATTCTAGAGATTTTGCGGCAATCCGCAATACCTACCAACTAGGGCTTTCGAATACCGGTTTTTCTCAATACCGGTATTAATACCGGAACGATTTTTTTCAATACCGGGATCCCGGGATCCCGGTATTGGAAAAAATTTAAAATGTGGTAGATGTTTTTTAACTTAAAATTAGTCTTTTCTGAAGCAAACGGACCCATAAAAAACAGTTTTTTCATAAAAAAAAAATTTTCACCAAATTAACTCAAAAAAGTGCCTTTTCTGCTTAAATCCAGTAAAGAAAAGCCGTTTTGTTTCACTCAGCGAGATTTTTTTTTGGATATAGAACGCTGTGGTTGATTATTACGCTGTGGATTGGTATGTCTATTTCACTGTCTCACGAAACGTTAAGTAACTCCTTCACTCTATTTTATATCATGCAATATTTTATGAAATTGTATTTTCTTTAAAAAAAATCACCAAGTATTGATTTTAGATTTATTTGTATTTTGAGTATTGAGATAGTTATTTACGCGTTGACTTAATTTTTACGAAACTATCGTTTGTTTCATGTATGTATAAGGTGAAAATAACGGACCACGTAATGTTCTGAAACTCCATCACATCATTTTAAATACAACCTTATTAAGTAATACTTATATTATTATCAAATTCAATTTCATATTCATATCAATCAGAATATCAACTATATGATTTTTAAAATAGAACTATTTTTGGATGAATTCTTACGAAAATATATATTTTTAAAATCCATTGAATTTTTAACTTTTAATATAAAGTATATTTGTGACGCACTTTCTCAACGTACACACAAAATTAAATAAATATGGCAGGGAATTTTAAATAATTAGTGAAATTAGTGTCGAAGATTGTAATTTAAACTACTATCGTCGTCTCAACCTATAGACATCCTGGACGTAGGTCTCCTGCATGGATCGCCACAGAGCACGGTCAAGTGCCCCTTGTTTCCAGCGGCTTCCAGCTACACGCTTGAGATCGTCCGTCTACCTAGTGGGGGGTCGTCCAACACTGCGCTTCCCAGTGTGAGGCCGCCATTCAAGCACTTTGGGACCCCAACGCCTATCGGTTCTACCAACTATGTGCCCCGCCCTTTGCCACTTAAAGCTTGGACTCTTCGAGCTATGTCGGTTACTCTGGTTCGCCTATCGATCTCCTTATTTCTGATTTGATCACGCAGGTATACTCCAAGCATAGCTCTCTCCATCGCCCGCTGAGTGACCCTGAGCCTCCTTATCAGGCCCAAAGTTAGCGACCATTTTTCGGAGCCGTAAGTCATCACTGACAACACGCACTGACCGAAAACTTTAGTCTTCAGGCACTGAGGAATTTTGGACGAGAAGATGCGCGGAGTTTCCTGAACCCTGCCCAAGCCGAGTTGGATTCGGCGGTTGACCTCTTTCTTGAAATTGGACCTACCTAACTGGACTGTATGTCCTAGGTATATGTACTCATCAACAATTTCGAGTGCAGAATTCTCTACTAACACAGGTTGGGGCTGAACGTGTGCATTATAAATGACCTTTATCTTGTTCATATTCATTTTTAGGCCCACCTGTTGAGGAACTACTAAATGAGTAATAAACGATATTTTTGTAAGAAGTCGATCGAAGTCGAAGAAAACGATAATTTTGTCAAAACACAAATTAATCTAAAATTCAATAGTTATTATTTATAAGAAAATAATATATCATAATAAAATATGCATTAGTAATAAATCAGATTTCTGAACGTTTTGAGAGACAATGAATGCCAAGCCACATGGATCTAAATTCAAACACTAATTTTTCCCTCTGAGTGAACAAAAACGACTTTTCTTCACTGGTTTTACGCAAAAAAGGCGCTCTTTTTGAGCTAATATGCATAAGATACAAGTTTTAAACTTAGCCGACTAAAAAACAGTGGCATCTACCAAGAAATATATGCAATAGTCACTGTTTCGTTTAAAGTGTCACCAATACCGGTATCCCGGTATTAGACATTTCAATACCGGTATTGAAAACCGGCGAAAAAAGTCCGGGATCCCGGTATTGGCCAATACCGGGATCCCGGTATTGGAAGCCCTACTACCAACTTTATTTTTTTCCTTATTTTCAACAAGAAGGAATTAAAAAAAAAATACATTAAGAACCATAGACATTGAGCTGTAGGTGACGACTTGGTGACGATGGGTAGCATTAGCATATTGACGCATACTTACATTCAACCAAGGATTGCGTGCAAATTATTTCAAAAATGGAACATAAAAAAAGTTTGTGGATCGTAACATAGCCTAGCTATTTATTCATTTCATACAGTGGGTCGACGCTCACACAAATGTCAGACCTGACTACCATCATACCATGACAGTTTTAGCAGTCCTAGATGTACGGTACTGCTTATAAGACATTAAGAGTGATAGAATTTTGTATTATAAAAAATCTGCTAGTTTCATTCGTTACGCCCCTGTCACCCGCAGCTTTGCTTTGTCTAGATGCCTCCGTTAAACGACTGGTAGGATACAACGTATCTCCTTAAACTGTGTTTGTGACATTAGCATGTTGATAGTAACCATAGACTATAAATGTTTACTATCCATTTACTACCTATAACTTAATAACGCCGGCAATTATTAAAAAAAAATACTTTAATCCCTAGACCTTAAATGCTTACTTTAGTCCGCTTACGCTAAGCTATAATGACATCTTTTTAGAGCATGAGAGGTGAAAAAATTTAAATCACGCCCGACGTATGAAATCTGAATATATCTATAGTAAAATTATATTATATTATAAATGCGAAGGTTTGGATGGATGTATGTTTGTTACTCAATCACGCCAGACAGACTTAACGGATGGGATAAAATTTGACACAGAGATAGATTATAGTCTGGAATTACTTTTAATCCCGGAAAACTAAAGAGTTCCCGCGGGAACCAAAAAACATCAATCCACGCGGCCGAAGTCGCGGGCATCAGCTAGTAAAAGGAATAACAGGAAAAGGCGACTGACTGATCTATCACATATCTCAAACCACTGCAGAAGGATTGGGCTGAAAAGTCTTTAAATATTTTAGCATAGAGCCTGGCCTTATACCGTCCCGCCATTTTAATATTTTTTTCGAAATATTTCTTACTCATAAACCCTGTTTTAATTTAATTTAATTTCATTTCATTTATTAATTAATCATGAGCAAATTCAACTGCTGAGGGGGTAAAATTTGTCAGCTGTAAGCACCTCTAGATTTTAGAAAACAAGAAACAATGAAAAGTGAATAGGTATTATAGTCATGTCTAAACAACAAAAACCGGCCAAGTGCGAGTCGGACTCGCGCACCGAGGGTTCCGTACAAACCTGTAGTAAGTTTTACGTATTATGACTTATTAAAAAAAATTGCTTAAAAATTACGTTTGTTGTATGGGAGCCCCCCTTTAATATTTACTTTATTGATATTTAATTATTTATTTTGAAAGGTATACCTACATTATTATTATTATACAAGTTAATATTCTGTGAAACCGTCTACCTGTTACCGTTTTTAATATTGAGCAAAAAAATACGAAAAAATCACGTTTATTGTATGGGGACCCCCCTTAATATATATATTTTTTTAATTTTTAGTATTTGTTGTTATAGCGGCAACGGAAATACATCATTTGTGAAAATTTCAGCTTTCTAGCTATCACGGTTTATGAGATACAGCCTGGAGACAGACAGACAGACAGACAGACAGACAGACAGCGGAGTCTTAGTAATAGGGTCCCGTTTTTACCCTTTGGGTACGGAACCCTAAAAAAACATCATCAAAACGAGTACGTATATGTTTGTAGCAGACAGTTCACAAAATAGTTTTAGCCAAACTGATAATTACTGGGTAACCTTGTACCTACGTCGAATCCTCATAATTGTCGCCTTTTAAGTTCCCACCAATGCTACGCCTATATATCTTAGTTGAGAGATCAATGTAAGGTTAACTTTAATCTAGATAAACTTGAAGTAGACTAAAATAATGTGCAAATTAATCTAAGATGATTAATATAGTCGGAAGACGTAAAATAATGGCAGATTCGGAATGATCACCGTTTTAAACAAGTAAATAACCAACCTACTTCGACGAACTTATAGACGTTGGGGTCCAAAAGTGCTGGAATGGCGACCTCTCACTGGAAAAAGCTTATTATACTGTTGAAGATTACGTAAATGACAAAAGAGCATTTGACTCGCTCCAGCAATGCTAAGGACAGCGGTTACTTATGAAATATGAGGTCACATGAATGAAATTGTAAACTAATTTTTTCAAAAGACCAACCGTCGAGTTTCTTGCTGGTTCTTCTCGGTAGGAATGGCATTCCTTACCAGCGGTAGCTTCACTCGAATATTTAAAAGCACTTGTAAAAGTTTATTTGAATTTGAAAGCGCAGTCGGCAACGCTGCAGTGCTTTCCGACGCGAGGAAAACAACAAACTCGGTCCAAAAAACAAAAACTTGGTGGGCCGACGACATCAAACGAGTCGCAGGGAGCCGCTGGATCCGGCGGCGCAAGACCGCGGCATGTAGAATACTTGAAGGAGACCTACGTTTAGCAGTAATGGACGTCTAGGTATAGCTATAGGGTTTTTGACGACCTCCGTGAAGCAGTGGGTAGCGCTGTTGTCATAACGTGCGGAGGTTCCGGGTTCGAACCCCGGCAGGGTCAATTTGGGACTTTATAATTTCAGAATTTTCCCTGGTCTGGCCTGCAGGGCTAGCATGGGCCGGAAATAAACATTTTATCCCCCGATTTTATCCACTGACAAGAGATAAAATTAACTTATCCACTTCTCAGAGCACGGCAACAGGGGAGAGGAGAAGATTATCCCCGTTTGACATTTCACGGGGACTCGGGGGACTATTTATCCACCGTTATTTAGCGTTTTTACTTATTTATTTAGGAATAAAAATTTTATCCTTTCCTCGGGGACAAAATTGTCTCGGCCTATGCTAGGGGGGCTGGTGGGAGGCTTCGCCGTGGTTAGTTACCTCCCTACCGGCAAAGACGTGCCGCCAAGCGATTTAGTTCCGGTACGATGCCGTCTAGAAACCGAATAGGGGTATGGGTTATAACTGCCATGCCCCTAACAGGTTAGCCCGCTACCATCTTAGACTGCATCATCACTTACCATCAGGTGAGATCGCAGTCAAGGGCTAACTTGTAATCGAATAAAATAAAATAAAAGGTTGACGACGACGGCTACGACGCCGACATGTTAATAAAGCTGCTAAAATATTTAAAAAATATGCGTACCGGATGGGTACGTGATCTACGTAATTATCATTAATGAGTACAATGACTCATAGGAAAGATGTTATATTTTAGTTTTATTTATAATTTTTTATTTGTTGTGGTTTTGGGTCTTTACAAAATTATTATTGTTAATCCGGTTTTTAATAATGTTAGATTTATTTTATTAAATTCTGACGCATTCAGATGTATGGAGTGGGACAACCTAAACTGAGATTTATTTACATAGACATACGTCATGGGTTTCCATGGGCAATCCATTCTGAAACCATAGTCCGTGTCCAGGATAGGAGGAAATTCGGTCAAGCACGGAAGTGCTATGTTCGTTTTAATTCAAAAGATAAAAAAACTAGAAGTTTAATTCGCTATAATCGCCACAGAAGGTAAATGTATGTGGTACAGTGCGTATCGACAATACACGATTGTGAAGTCGTGCATTGTAGAATCAACATCTCCTGAGGATGCTCCGGTGTCGGAGTGAAACGTACGTTGAGGGTATTTTGGAAGATTTATGTGGTGTGGAAAATATCGCGGGCCGCAAGTTCAAGATACGCACTGTTACCACATACATTTACCTTCTGTGGCGGATTATAGCGAATTAAACTTCTAGTTTTTTCAATGCCATGGACTTCCGCAAAGTAACGCCTGCTTCTATCCAATATTCAAAAGATAAACTAAAACTCATATTTTTTTATTCAAATAAACTTATTAAAAGTTCTTTTGAATCGTCGAGAGAACCTGCCACTGGTTCGGAATGCCATTCCTACCGAGAAGAACCAGCAAGAAACTCGGTGGTAATATATTCGGGGGATGCCCCGTCGCTTGGGGGATGCCCCGTCGCTCGGGGGATACCCCGTCGCTCACGTCCGCATTCTACCTCCCTGCTCGTGTCCCCTGGGTGGTGCTAAACGAGCGACGAACTTGCAGATGAAATAAGCGTTCTTTTTAAATAACTTGTATATTGTGTTGTATTGTGTTGTATTATAAAAACGCATAAATATACTAAACGTAATACGATTAAATAAATATACTCCTCAATTATTACCTTACCAGATACTTCCATATAAATAGTTTATAAAGAGCAAACGAGCAGGCGGCCTGATGTTAAGTGATTACCGCCGCCCATGAACATTTGCAGCACCTGCAGAGGAACCGCCAATGCGTTGCCGGCTTTTGAGAAATTTGTCTATCCGCCCTTTGAAGATCCGCATATTGTAATCATGAGGGAACACAGAAGATGGAAGCTGGTTCCATAATTAGCAGGCAGAAAAGACCTGGAATAACGGGAGGTGGAAGAAGACCAGGCATCACGGTCGTGAGGATAGAATTTTGCGACGAAGGGTACGATGGATATGAAAACTATTCCATTTTACGCTTAAATTCAACTTAAATTCCGTAGCAGGACTACGAGGAAACACCCTTTTTAGGGTTCCGTACCCAAAGGGTAAAAACGGGACCCTATTACTAAGACTCCGCTGTCTGTCTGTCTGTCTGTCTGTCTGTCTGTCTCCAGGCTGTATCTCATAAACCGTGATAGCTAGAAAGCTGAAACTTTCACAAATGATGTATTTCCGTTGCCGCTATAACAACAAATACTAAAAATTAAAAAAATATATATATTAAGGGGGGTCCCCATACAATAAACGTGTTTTTTTCGTATTTTTTTGTTCAATATTAAAAACGGTAACAGGTAGACGGTTCAAATTTTCACAGAATATTAACTTGTATATTACCTTTCAAAATAAATAATTAAATATCAATAAAGTAAATATTAAAGGGGGGCTCCCATACAACAAACGTAATTTTTATTTTTAATACGTCATAAATCGTAAAACTTACTACAGGTTTGTACGGAACCCTCGGTGCGCGAGTCCGACTCGCACTTGGCCGGTTTTTTTTCAATTATATGAGAAAGAAGTAAGAGTTAACGAAGTTAGTTGACGGACGAGTGGCCTAGTTGTGGCAACGCATATCAGTCGATTGCGATTGATAAGCACGTTGACCCAAGTCGGTAACTGGATGGGTGACGAATTTGGAGGTTCAAATTTGACCTTTATGATTATTATTAAAATCTGTATTTGCACCACAACCTTTTCGTTTCATCCGTGGTTATTATCAGTAACATCTGATAATAATCGTTACAAAACCTAAGAGTTAAGATACTCTTAGTCGAGTTACGAGTAGTATGCGGAAGGACGTGGGAACCCACCGCACTATTATCCCAAGAAAACTCCTACCATTATTTGATTAATATAAAGGGGTCACGACCCTCAGTAATGAGTAGAGAGAGAGAGAGAGTTAACGATCAGCCCCCTTATCATGTAAGAATGTCCGATCAAAACGTTAAAGTTCGTCGTCAAAGTTTATAAACCATAACAGCATTAAATTAGAGCTCAATTTCGTGTATCCATTCTTATACGTTCGAGTATCGTTCATACCTAAACGTATAAGAATGGGCAGACGAAATTGAGCTCTAATTCAATGCGATTATGGTTTATTTTACTTTGACAAAAATCTTTAACGTTTGATGAACAATTCTTACGTAATCGGGGGGCAGATTGTAACAGCTGATATTATTTTATAACCAGGAAGCCCTTCAAACTTCCTCCAAAATTAATTCAACCGAGTGTAAACTGTCAACTTTAATTACAATCATAGCCATCGTAACATCGTACAATCATAACCATTTAAATGATTTGTAACAACCTGGGCCCCAATCATGTAAGAATTGTCCATCAAACGTTAAAGATTTTTGTCAAAGTAAAATAAACCATAAGTGCATTGAATTAGAGCTCAATTTCGTCTGCCCATTCTTATACGTTTAGGTATGTACGATACCCTAAACGTATAAGAATGGGCAGACGAAATTGAGCTCTAATTCAATGCTGTCATTGTTTATTTTACTTTGACGAAAATCTTTAACGTTTGATGGACAATTCTTACGTAATCGGGGGGCAGGAAGGTCGTCCTAAAAGCGTAGCTGACAGACAGATATTCGCATTTATAAACGGTTTTAAGTGTGGATTGTTTATGTCGGAGGTTAAATAAATCTATGACACCGAACTATCTAGATACTAATATACATTATTAATAAATACGAAATTTTGGATGAATGGATGGAGGTTTGTTACTCAATCACGCCATAACGGTAAAAAAAGATCTGGAAGAACATCGGCTAAAATTTGAATACAATCCAATTTTGGATAAAAAGTAGCCTACTACACATAGGTACCTATAGTATAGTTTGTACGCGAGTTGAATGCAGAGCATATGTACGGTAACACATACAAAATCTCTGTAAAATCCACGCGGCCAAAGTCGCGGGCATCAGCTAGTAATACCTATAACTTATAAATACCTATAAATAGATACACATGCATACACATGGACCTAATTCGTCATGATTACCTTAACTGTTGTTCACAAGGTATTTCGATACACAAACTTTCCGATGTCAGTCAAAACGTTTAGACATGTCCATGGCTAAAGTTAAGGCCGCAGAGTTGGTTAAAATTCGCATATTCACATACGATTATAGGCCTGTACGCTTACTCCCAGTTTTAACATTGCAAACACGATTGATCGACGTGAGCGTTCGATCACATTTGGGTCAAACTAAAATGAACCTTAATAGCATTGATTTAGAGCCACAAATTCAGTGCAACCGATTTAAATTTCGAAACGTATCGTTTGGAGCGCTGGCTGTGAATGCATACACGAAATTGAGCTCTAAGTCAATGCGATTAAGGTTCATTTTCGTTTGACGCAAATGCGATCGAACGCTCACGTCGATCAATCGTATTTGCAATGTTAAAACTGGGAGTAAGCGTACTGACCTACCGCTGGTTTTAAACAGGACATAATATTAGGTATACTAGCTGATATCCGGAACTTTATCTGTGTTAATTTAGATGTTTTTCGTAATCCCTTGCGAATTCTTTAATTTTTCAGGATAAAAATTAGTCTCTCCAGGTCAGGGGGCATAAGTTACCATCGCTTAAAGCTGTATTATTTTAATATTGTTGACGTTTGAATTCTAGAATTATAATTCTTGTTTTAGGGACGTCAAGGTAATAATAGGGGAGCCCAAGAGGGGATTTTTTGGATTTACTCCAGCGCGTCAGATATTGATAGCGTATACGCCGTGTCTCTGTTATCGAATGGTATGTTTGTCTGCCAGTTTGCATGGTGGGGTTGGCCGTACGGAAGTAAAAATATTGGTAGGAAAACAAAAAACATCGAGCGCGTCAGATTTTCAGAGGAGATCCACTTAATCCAAAGGTAGCTCCTATTCAAAAGACTGACGATTCTGACGTAACGCTAAGTCACTGCAGTTTTTTGAAAATGAAAAGAAAAATTGCTATTTTGAAATACTCGAGCGCGTCAGTTTAACATACTGACGGTTCAGCCTTATGTCCCAAAGATGCTGACCCTTAATCTGACGATTATCTCGAGGAATTTTCTTAAACTGATGATTTGAAAAAAAAACCTGTAGACGCTGCCCCCACCTGGGGAAGGGTTTACATCATAAATAACCTTTTTTCTTTCTACCATCAAATCTTCAAATTTCATTAGGTCTCTCTGCAAGCGGGCCTGAGAGTTCTATTTAACTCTTAGCTTAGTAACTTTTATATAAATTACGTAAAACTTATCAGATATCAAATAAATATTATAAATGCGAAAGTTTGGATGGATGTATGGATGTATGGATGGATGTTTGTTACTCAATCACGCCCGAACGGCTGAACGGATCTGGATGAAATTTGGCACAGAGATAGATTATAGTCTGGAATAGCACATAGGCTACTTTTTATCCCGGAAAATTAAGGAGTTCCCGCGGGAACCGAAAAACCTCGATCCACGCGGACGAAGTCGCGGGCATCAGCTAGTGAGTAATAATAACCAGTACTGATGGCGACTTATTTTATTTTAATTTTTCAATATACACTTTTCTAAACCCAAAGCAAGATCACTCTGTTACCACAATATGTAAACTCTGCCCTAACAATTTTATTGCAATGATATACCTAATTATGTATTTCATTTAAGACAGCTTGTACAACATATTATTATGATATATCAGGGACTCTACCACCGGTTCGGAAAGAAGGTTCTACGGAGAGAAACCAGCAAGAACCTCAACAGTTGCTCTTTTTAAAAATGAAAAAATGTTACAGTATGTACATAATAATGTAATATTATGCAGGTTTCATTGACTTGTGTACTTTGCCCTACAAATTTTATTAGATACGTAGGTTTATTACGCCTTCACAAATCTCCAATTCACTATACCTTAATCGCTTACATATTTTTCGAGCATAAGCCCACGACTTCGTCCGCGTGGACTACACAAATTTCAAACCCCAATTTTACCCCCTTAGGGGTTCATCATCATCAGCAGCCAATATGCATCCACTGTTGGACATAGGCCTCTTTAAGATTGCGCCAACTTTGCCTTAGGGGTTGAATTTTCAAAATTCCTATCTGTTTACCTGCATGTCTTGCAGCCCGATCCATGCAGTGGTTTGAGCTGTGCGTTGATGGATCAGTCAGTCAGTCAGTCACTTTTCCTTTAATATATTTAAACTAGCGGACGCCCGCGACTTCGTTCGCGTGGCATAAGTTTTTAATTCCCACAGGCACTCCTTAATTTTCCGGGATAAAAAGAAGCCCATGTCACTGTCCAGGTCCTCATCTATAGACTATACCCATAAAAAATCACGTCGATCCGTTGCTCTGTTACCGCGTGAGTGAAGGACAAACTCTCTATTTAACGTCCTTGGGGATAGGAATTACAAAAATTGTGAAATACGTATTTCATAATTTTAAAACGGAAGCCCAAATACCAAGTTTCATGGCTATTACTTGAAAAACGACAGACTTTCATACAAACTTTCAACCCCTATTTTACCCCTTTGGGGGTAGAATTTCGAAATATCCTTTCTTAGTGGATAAGTACCTACTCTTTACAAAGAACACACCCTCCAAATTTCATGTTTCTAGGAACAGCGGTTTAGGCTGTGCGTTGATATAAAAGTCAGTCAGTCAGTCAGGACTTTGAATTTTATATATATAGATTAAGTAATACTAGGCTCTGAAGCCCGTGACTAAAAAAAATTGGCAGTCATAGGGACTGCTAATAGAAGATCTAAGTGAAAACTTATAACTTAGAATTTTAGTATTAAAATTTGAAATTTCATGATGTTTAAATTAAAATTATCAACATCAATCTGATAATAAAATCAAACTCAAACACTATTTGAACAATGTACAGTACATAATATAAACATCAAACTTTTATTACCATTCAATTTTACTTGTAAAGATATACACAGCACTAATATTGCACGATACGTCACGGCATGTCGGTGACGCGAACCCATAAGATTTTCCCCTACCAAAACTACCCCTACTAAAGAAGTTTTCACTTCAAATCACGACGAATCACTAAGTAATTTTTATAAAACTAGATGATGTCCACGATAAGGAATTCCTTGGACAGGTACCTACTTAGGACTAAGTGTGAACAATAGACGGCAGACCATGTCCATCCCTGGGATGCAATCTATTTCTGAACAAAATTTCGTCAAAATCGGTTGAACAAATGGACCGTGAAAGCCGTGAAATAGTAGACAGACAGACACATTTTTTATTTATGATATTAGTATGGATGGAGAGCCGGACATATTGCTATCTATCTATACTTATAATAAAACTGTAACAGGTCCAATTCTGTACATTGAAGATATTTTGAAAATTTTTTTTGGAGGGCACTCATTATTCGATACTGAAGCCAAATCTGTAATTTTTTTCATTTTTGTCTGTCTGTCTGTCTGTCTGTCTGTCTGTCTGTCTGTATCTTGGCCGCGCATCACGCCGAAACTACTGAATGAATTCAAACGAAACTTGGCACGATTTGAGCCCATACTACGAGGTAGGACATAGGATACTTTTTATCCCGAAATTCTACCCACGAAGGGGTGAAATAGGGGTTGAGAGTTTGTATGAAAGTCCTTAATTTCTCAAGTTATAGCCATGAAACTTGAAATATGAGCTGCGGGTTGAAAATGAAAACATATGTGTTTCACAGGTTTTCAAAATTCCACCCCCGAAGGGGTGAAATAGTTGAGAGTTTGTATGAAAATCCTTAATTTCTCAAGTTATAGCCCTGAAACAGCATTTGGGCTTTCGTTAAAATATGAAGAAGTACGTGTTTCACCATTATAGGGGAATTATACCGTGGGATAGTAATATAGGCTACTTTTTATCCTGGAAAATTAACTGAAAAACTTATTCCACGCGAACGAAGTCGCGGGCATCAGCTATAAAGAATAAACATACATACATACACACATAGGCTACTTTTTATTCCGGAAAATTAATGAGTTCCCGCGGGAATCGAAAAAACTTAGTCCACGCGGACGAAGTCGCGGGCATCAGCTAGTTTATAATATAAGTATGGATGGAGAGCAACAAAATGTTTTATTTAATTACGATTAAGTACAATTGTTTAAAATTTTATGCTAATTCTATGCAGGAAGTAACTTCAGCCGAATGCCCAATTTTAAGGGTCTAAACTTCGAACATTAAAGTACAAGGTCTTTGGGGTGCCTTTCCACCAGAGATATGCTACTTTGCTAAGCTAAGGATGTTTCAAACCCACAAATAGGAGCCCTTCATTTTCATAGCATAGATTGATGGGTGGCTTATAAAAGAGTATAATAGAAGAGGGGCAAATAAATAAGTATGTGTATTGTGTCATATAAATAGAATACTTAATACTTGTTTATATACCCCTTCTATGATACCCTTTATATCACGCTCATGTAGGGTCTAAGGCCTAAGCAAACATAAACAATTTGAAATTCATTGAATAGGCGAGCGTTGTGATCTGATAAATGAGAGGTCCCTGGTTCGATTCTTCCCTGGGTCAATTAATTTATAAATTGTTAATTAATTCTAGTCTGGAACTCTGGAATAATATTGAGCTCCGGCCATGACTCTACCGAAAAAGCCATACCGGCAAGCAATTTGGCCATTGGATTTAGCTTTCCGGTAAAATACCTAGACACTTCTAAAAGATATAGGTATATCAGTTTGAATATTTCCAGATTAGCCTGATTTTGAAGACCTCCGTGGCGCAGTGTTGAAGGTCCCGGGTTCGATCCCCGGCAGGGTCAATTTAGAAATTTATAATTTCTGAATTTTCCCTAGGGCGTCTGGCGTAAGTCTGGCGTGGTAGGAGGTTTCGGCCGTGGCTAGTTACCACCCTACCGGCAAAGATGTGTCGCCAAGCGATTTAGCGTTCCGGTACGATGCCGTGTAGAAACTGAATAGGGGCATGGGTTTAATATAACTGTCATGCCCCTACCAGGTTAGCCCGCTACCATCTTAGACTGCATCAGGTGACATCGCAAGGGCTAACTTGTAGTTGATAAAAAAAAAAGATTTCGGTTTCGACTGTTTACCAATCGGTCAGGACTGTCGAATCGAGGGCGAGCGAATATTGTTTAGTGAACAAAAAAAACAAAATTATTTTTAAATTACGACTCTATGCTAATGAACAAAAAATCTGAATTTAAATACACGAATCCCCAATCCCTGGTACTCGTATTTCAAAACACGTCAAAGATGTGGGCTTCCCGTTCTGGGAAAATCGTCAACCTGTTTCGTAGTTTTTATTTTAATCTCAAGGTAAAGCAAGACTTTTGTGTGACCAATTACTTTATCGATTAACTAAAAACACATACGATTAAAAAAAAATCGTACGAGACCTTTTGAAAATCAGGTCTTCAGGTATTTTAGGCTTTTTTTTCTTGAAGGAAGGCCTTCAAGGCAAGAGTGAAAATAGGCATATTCTAGGCAAGCGCGTTTCAACCTAGATAGGTTTGCAACCTCATAATCATTGCTTTGCATTAAGCATGATTGTCGTCAAGCGCAAGCCAATCTTGCAAAAAAAAATGCAAAAAGTAAAGTCAATCCGTTGCTCTGTTGCGGCGTATAATAGAAGGACAAACAAACACACTTTCGCATTTAAAATATGGTTAGTGATTAGAAGTAAGTACTTAGTAGGAATATAATACGAAATAAAAGTATTATTTACTTTCTAGCATGTCTGTTGTATGACAATTTAATTATTAAAATTCAATTTTAATTTTAATCACATGAATGAGATTTTAAAACTTTCCTTCACTTAATGTAAATCTTAAATTTTAATAAGCATAACTTCCACACTTTAAATTTATCTT
The DNA here is from genome assembly GCA_917051295.2 of Erebia ligea. Classification (NCBI taxonomy): domain Eukaryota; kingdom Metazoa; phylum Arthropoda; class Insecta; order Lepidoptera; family Nymphalidae; genus Erebia; species Erebia ligea. The sequence goes on from OU785228.1 coordinate 18,911,845, forward strand.
ATTTCTATTCTATTATTATTATTTATTTATTTATTCTGTACAAAATACAAATTAAAACTAAACTTAAATATAGAAAGGACGTAAGGATTATTATATTAGCACATAATACTAATATGGTACGTATTTTGCAAATTGATTAACTTTAGCTACCTATTTGATACCAATTAGTTAAACTTTTTTTTTTATTCTATTACAAATCAGCCCTTGACTGCGAGTTGATGTAGCATTGATGTAAACAGTCTAAGATGGTAGCGGGCTAACCTGTTAGTTATGGCGGTTAAATTAAACCCATACCCCTAATCGGTTTCTACACGGCATAGTACCTACTACCTAGTACCTACCACTAAATCCCTTGGCGGTAGGGTAGGTAGGGCGGTACAGCCAGAGCCTCCCACCAGGCCAAACCTGGGAAACTTCAGAAATTTCAAATTTCCAATTTGACCCTGCAGTGCAAGTGGATCGAACTCTTGACCCACACATAAAACCACAGCGCTTACCACTGCGCCAACGAGGTATCCATACTAATCCATACTAATATTATAAATGCGAAAGTCTGTCTGCTACGCTTTCAAGGCCTATCTGCTCAACCGATTTTGATTAAATAAGGTATAGGGGTAGATTGTATCCCGGGGAAGGATATAGGCTACTTTTTATCCCGGAAAATTACAGAGTTCCCGCGGGAATTGAAAAATCTTAATCCACGTAGATGAAGTCGCGGGAATCATCTATTTATAAACAATCGAACACCTTGTAAAGTTGTAAAGCTAACTTTAACATACTACTAATTAATTTGGAGAAGCATATATCGCTTAAAATGTTTGAGGCGGAATTAATTACAACAAAAAATATTCTTGTTACATACCTTGGAACAAGTATATTTTTTGTGATCCTAATTGTTGTAAGTACTTACGGGATCAGTCGAAAACCTGTTTTACATTGGCGAATTATTTTGCAGCTTCTAAACCGGGAAAGCAATACGGCAGAATGGCTAACTATGTATTAACATTACTATTAGGCTAATCTGTGCTCAGGGCTGGGCAAAATACATGCTTTGCTTTAATTGAAATACAAATTAAAAAAATACTGTATCGCAAGTAATTAAAAAACGAAATACAAAATATCTTTAAGTAAAGTAATTGAAATATAAAATACAAAATACAGTATTTTAGCTATTTTTAATTGAAATACGAAATACAAATTACAAAATACAAAATAGGTTCCTAAGTAATCTAGACCAGCACGGGCTGAAAAGTAGAGGAAAACAAGATTAATTAATCAGTAAAACCAGAGTTTCCCTTCATGAACACTAGATTATTTTGCGTTTTGTTGGCCAATTTTGACGTACAGTCATAGCGTACTGTATACTTAAGAGGATATGGGATGAACGGAAAACTTGGAGAATAGGTATTGAACAGTTATATTGCCGTCGCGCTGCTCTTTGAATAGAACTCCATAACACCCGATAGGGACAACTGCAGCTTGGACCGATAATACCTATGAAAAACTGTCGAATTCTTACTCTCGTATTTTTCTGTTTCCTCCTCCAAAACAGTACCGATTTTAATTATTTTTTCAAGAATAATTTGAGAAGGACTCAGGCTATGTCGGTATGTTTTTCTTTTTTTTATTATATTCGTCAAATTTATTTGCGGGGTACCTGATGATGACGCGAAAACTGGGCCATTTTTTGCAATTTTTGAAGGTTCCATATTCTTAAAATTATCAATTTATCGAAAAAATCAAAACATAGGGACATGGAACGAACAAATATAGATTTTATGGTGCAAAAATATTTTCTCTATTGTAATTATGCACGGAGAAAACAGACTAATACGATTGTATGGGGAAACAAGCCCTCCCGTATCGTCTTAACAGGTGCAGTGTTGCCAACTCTAATAGCTGCTTAACCATCATTACACTCTCGCCTCGCACTCACACTCACAATCGCTAAATGAAGGTTAAATGTATTTTAATGTTAAAATGTATTTTGAAGCCTCAAGTATTTGAAATACTAATTACAAAATACCTCGGCGTCAGGTATTTGAAATACGAATTACAAATTACATTTTAAGGAAGTAATTGAAATACAAATACCAAATACGTATTTGTATTTCAGTTACGTATTTTAATTACAAGTAATTCAAATAGAAATATTATAAATGCGAACGTTAGTTTGTTTATTTGTTTGTAACGCTTTCAGGGTCCATCTATTTTATGAAATTGGGTACAGACATAGATTGTCTCTACGCGTTATCTCTATTTGTCTACCGAAGCTAACATGGTTACTTGTCTCGTTACGTCAAAAGTAAAGATGAGAGTAATATTTCTTATCTGTGGTATTTTTCTCTACGATCCTTTACATGCCCACTAATTTTTTCTTGTAATATACCGCATTTTTTGCATGTTAGGGTAAACGAAACAATAGCCGGCAACGAAAACATCTCCCTCTCTCGTCGCGAGATAATCTCGTTGTGCGCATGCTAAGCACACTGGGAAAGGATAGCTGGCTACTTTTTATCCCGGAAAAAATAAGGAGTTCCCGCGGGAATTCAATAATCGTCTACTTAGTCAGCATGTCTGGTCTGGACATATGAGTAGTTACGTACTTAAATGCTTAATTTTCAGCTGATTTTTCGTATCTCACTGGGCGCAGTGAGACTAGCATGGCTCAAATGGGTCTCCCACAAACTTATCTTCATACTGATATTATAAATGTGAAAGTGTGTTTGTTTGTTAGTTTGTCCTTCAATCACACCGCAACGGAGCAACGGATCGACGTGATTTTTGGTATGGGTATAGTTGAGGACCTGGAGAGTGACATAGGCTACTTTTTATCCCGGAAAATTAAGGAGTTCCTACGGGAATCAAAAATACTTAAACCACGCGGACGAAGTTGTGGGCATCTGCCTCCCGATTATGTAAGAATTGTCGATCAAATCGTAAAAGTTCTGAAAGTTATTGAATTTAACCTGGTCTGGCCTGGTGGGAGGCTTCGGCCGTGGCTAGTTACCACCCTACCGGCAATGACGTGCCGCCAAGCGATCAAATTCGGCGTCAAAGTAAACCCATGTCCCCATTCTCATACGTTTAGGTATGTACGATACCCTACATGTATGAGAATGGATACACGAAATTGAGCTCTAATTCAATGTTGTTATGGTTTATTTTACTGTGCCGCCGAACTTTGACGATTTGATCGGCCATTCTTGCATTATCGGGGGGCAGCTAGTAGTAAATAATTTCTCTCTGTATAATAAAAATCACCTCCCGTGTGGTTATCAGATGGGTTGAGGTCGTTCTTATCTCGTACTACATTGTACTGTTTCCAATCATATTGCAGCTAAAAATAGCTGGGTCTTGCATATTACGAGTACAAGTTACAAATGTAGCTATCTGTTTTTCAATATGAATAGGTAGTAATGTTTAAAACTGGAGAAACAACCATTCACACCCTCAGACTATATATGTATGCCCTCGCTATGCTCGTGTGAATAATTACAATTTCCCCCCTCGTATAACAATATACTACATCAGCCCAACAGTTTAATTAATTTTGAAATTTGGTACTGAGGTGGCTTGCATCCCGGGAGTGGACAAAGTCTTGATTGATTTTCCAGGATACAAAATCCTGGAAATTAAAGAATTTACAAAATCCATGTAGGCGAAGTTGCGTGCGTCATCTAGAGTTTGACAATTAACATCGAAATAGAATTGTAGGTATAGGTACTAAAATTCTACATCAATGACAAATAATATAAAATTGATCTACACTGCGTAGCGGAGAGCTACATTATGTGTCTACTTATAGACGCCAGTAGTCGGGTTTAAGTCGGCCTTCTAAAAAGGCGTAAAGCCCTATCCTACGTTAGCGCTAGAAGCGCGACAACGCGACTTGATACGACGCGATGCGACAGTATCAAGGGGGGCCTGGATGCGAAGCCGGTTGCTTCCATGCAACTTTGTCATTAAGTAAATCATCAATACCAGAAAAAAACGCACACACGACCTCACAAAGGATTTCTGCACCTTGCGCACACGATATGACGCTGTTACTAGCTTAATATGGCGGTTTCTAGTACGTCGACTATGAGTGTCACTCATTTGCATAATAGAGATTAATGTTCTGCCTAACAAAGAGTATATCTATACTAGTATTATGAATGCAAAAGTTTGGATGGATGAATGTATGGATGACTCAATCACGCCAGAACGGCTGAACGGACCTGGATGAAAGGCACAGAGATAATTATAGTGTGGAATAGCACATAGCCTGGTTTATATCCCGGAAAACAAAGAGTTCCCGCGGGAATCAATAAACCGCAATCCACGCGGCCGAAGTCGCGGGCATCAGCTAGTTATTGTATACTAGATTATGCCCGCGACTTCATCCGTGTGTATTAAGATTTTTGATTCCCGCGGGAACTCTTTGATTTTCCGGGATAAAAGGTAGGCTATGTCCTTCCCCGAGATACAACCTACCCCTGTAGCGAATTTCAGCAAAATCGGTTGAACAGACAGGTAGCAGACAGACAGACACACTTTCGCATTTATAATATTACTAGCTGATGCCCGCGACTTCGTCCGCGTGGATTGAGGTTTTTCGGTTCCCGCGGGAACTCCTTAATTTTCCGGGATAAAAAGTAGCCTATGTGCTATTCCAGACTATAATCTATCTCTGTGCCAAATTTCATCCAGATCCGTTCATCCGTTGGAGCGTGATTGAGTAACAAACATACATCCATACATACATACATCCATCCATCCAAACTTTCGCATTTATAATATTTATATATATGGATTAGTATCTCTCTTCATGTGCCTCTCCATTACTGAAGGTCAGCATTCAGTTTACTAAGCTTCTCCTTGTCCATGGCTAGGCGGAATAGTTCTCCGACTGTTTTTATACCAGTCCACTCCCTTATGTTACGTAGCCATGACTTGTTCCTTCTTCCCACCCCTCTTTTGCCAATTTTTCAATATTAGTATGGATATATGGAAATGGAATGTCGTATCGCAGTCGTGCGGTGTAAATGACGCGGTCTATATAATATAACCTTTCGGGGCTGATGCGTGCTGGACGCTGGTTATATTGGCGTTACGTGTACAACCGCCCTCACTAACGTAGTAACACGCCGCGGATGATGGTGCTTGTGATACCAGTGTTGTGTTTGTTGTTTGTGGTCGCCGGCGGAGCCGTGGGGATTTCAGGTCGGTCTTTTTTTTTAATTTTTAGTTTTTTTTTTTTTAACATTTATTCAAAACAATACATTAGAACTTAAAGCTAGCTGGGCTAAAATTATCATACTAATATTATAAATGCGAAAGTGTGTTTGTTTGTTGGTTTGTTGGTTTGTCCTTCAATCACGCCGCAACGGAGAAACGGATCGACGTGATTTTTGGCATGGGTATAGTTGAGAACCTGGAGAGTGACATAGGCTACTTTTTATCCCGGAAAATTAAGGAGTTACCGCGGGAATTTAAAAAAACCACACGAACGAAGTCGCGGGCATCAGCTAGTTAATATATAAATCATGGTAAAAATTAGACTGTTTATGTTTATAAAATTCCGAGAGAGAAAATTCCGAGTGGATAGAATGAGGAAAGGAATATATCCTTGTAATATTTTTAATCAATCCCTTTCCAAATTTAGAAAATATATTTTTAATATAAAATCCCTTTTGGGAAAAGACACCAAAATAACGGGCGGAGGACCACATACACCCGTGTTTATTATTTTTTTGATTTATTCCCTTTTCTAAATAGATTTTTTTCTTCAAATTTCTTTTGGGAAAGGAAAGGATGGAAAAGAAATCAAATTCGTCATATATGTCCGGACGGATGTATCCCTTGCATCCTTGTAATTTTTTTAATTCATATATAGTATTTGGCCCAAATACCTACCTATTTAATGGGTAGATATATTGAATTTAAATAAAACTAAAATTTTAAACTTCATTAAAACTTTCACATCCCCTTTTTTCGTCAAGGGTCCACGCCTAACAGTTCGCGCGCGAGTTGAATGCAGAGTTAATGTATGTGTCACCATACATATTTTGCTCTGCATTCAACTCGTGCGCGAACTATAGGTACATACTACATAGTACATACGGAGTGCAGTAGAGTCAAGCCTATCTAACGAGAGAACATAATTTTAAAAAAAAAATATTTTTTTTTTGTCATTCGGGATGATGTGAGGATTCTAACGATACCATACATCCAAAATAAATATCAGATATTTATTACACGACTACCCCAAAAAGGAGTCAATAAATCTCTGAATTTGTACGATATACCGTTGAATATAATTAATTATTATAATCAAATCAAATCACATGCAGTGCGCCCGGTCTTGGCGCGTGTCGCCGCCGGCTTTTAAGTAAATAAAGCTTACCTTGAGCTTATAATATGAAAAAGACCTATACCTAACAATATAATTATAAACTTAGGTACTATACATATGAAAAATTTGCGGAACCGGCAGGATTTGAACCTGCGTCTCTCTGGGAATCGCGCCTTGAGCGCCTTTGACCACTAGTAATAGAAAGTAGTTTCGATACTGTAATATTATATCGCTACTGGGTGGCATAAACTTTGGCATAAACAGTCGTGTAAAAAGACTGGCAGGTAAGTGAACCGTGGCCGAGTGGTCAAAGGCGCGGTTCCGCAAATTTTTCATATGTATTTAAGTAAGTTTAGAAACTTTCCTCGTGTGTGAAGCACTGTAATAAAATTATAAATTATGTATATGATTTAAGTTAATTATTAAATTTATCAAGATCGCATTAGTTTTACCTGCAAGGATAAATTTTAAGTTATGTACGAATATATGTCTGTTTGTATAAAAATCAAATGCCGTGCTTTAGTCTCGAAAAAAGTAGAAAATGGATGAACAGATTTTTAATAAAATTTGTTGTGTATGTTTGAGTGGGACCCGGGATGATTAAGATTCACAATTGGGTATTTAACAACTAGTCAAATCAGCATATTTTTTACAAACGTCAAAACGCGTGCTTAGGTTTTCGTATGAAATATTGTATAGTGACGTCATCAAAGTTCGACGCAAAATGAATAAATAGTACCTTATGGAAAAACTTTTTTACTTTTTAGTAAGGCATGCCGCACACTTTATATTGTAATAGCTGATGCCCGCGACTACGTCCGCGTGGTTTAAGTTTTTTTGATTCCCGCGGGAATTCCTTAATTTTCCGGGATAAAAAGTAGCCTATGTCACTCTCCAGGTCCTCAACTATACTCATGCCAAAAATCAAGTCGATCCGTTGCTCCGTTGCGGCGTGATTGAAGGACAAGCCAACAAACAAACAAACACACTATCGCATTTATAATATTACTTAGTATGATGATTATTATTACGTCGCGCCGGCCGGCCGCGTGCGTCACATTGCAAGGCGCAGCGCTTCGAGTCTCCTTCGTGACGTGTTTTGTTTCTATTAATATTATGTTGGGCTCAAATAATGGATATCCCACAGCACGTTTTTTTTTTATCCACTACAAGTTAGCCCTTGACTGTGATGCCACCTGATGGTAAGTGATGATGCAGTCTAAGATGGCAGCGGGCTAACCTGTTAGGGGCATAGCAGTTATATTAAACCCATACCCCTATTCGGTTTCTACACGGCATCGTACCGGAACGCTAAATCGCTAGGCGGCACATCTTTGCCGGTAGGTTGGCCGGTAGATTACACCAAGTTTGTTTGCAAAGGTCTACTGTCGAGGATTTTTTTTCTGCATTAGGGACTTAAACCTCTAATTATTTCACAGTCATCACTCATCTTCGATTTTTCTGTAAATCTAAATATAAACTATATACTGATACTATACTGATATATATACTGATTCTTGCTATTAGGTATATTATATATAATATTGTATATAAGAACTTTCTATTGACATTATGTAGTTAAATTACCTACTATAAACTTGTATTGGAATGCAAAATAAATAAATATGAATATGAATATAAATAAAAGGAAAAGGTGACTGACTGACTGATCTATCAACGCACAGCTCAAACCAGTGGACGAATCGGGCTGAAATTTAGCATTCAAATAGCTATTATGACGTAGGCAATAGGCATCTTTAATTATGTTCCACAGGCAGCAATATTAAATCAATAATAACTCACTAATTAATCGATCAGTTTAAATAATAACTTGTTTATATTTGCGCGTCCTACAATCAGTTAGTTCAATGACTGATAAGGGAGCAAAGGGCTGACGGCGCTTACCTCATCTTACCTAGTTGAGTGCTTTAAATGTGATTCTACCCTTGGAATTCTCCACAGTACAAAAAAAAAGAACCTGTTTCATGACAATTAAAACAGAATAAGGTAAAAAAAAAAAGAGCCGTGTTATGCTATATAAAGTCTCCGATAACCATGTTGGAGGATACCTAGCAAAACACACATATAAAAAAAACCCTTGAAATTCATTTACACTTGCCACAAGATGATTTTGCAGTCAAGGAATAATTTATAGCGGTCTTTAGCGGTTATAGTGACTCGTTGGTCTAGTGCATGTTCGACTGCCGCTGACGAGGTCCCGGGTTCGAATCCCGGGTCGGGCCATAATTAAGTATTGGGGTTTTCTGACAAGAAAAGTACCTACTAGTTAGTACTATTACCTATTATGTGGTACTAGCCCGGAGTTAGGAAGCTGGCGGTGTTTCACCCCCGTGCCTCGGAGAGCACGTAAATCCGTCGGTCCTGCGCCTGGTCTCTCTCCGGTCGTGTCGGATTTTCCGTCCCATCGGGCTATGAGAGTAAAGGAACAGTACACCTGTGTTTGCACACACACTTGTGCACTATAATATTATGTCCCGTGCAGATAGCTAATTTCTTTTGAGATTGACCGCCGTGGCCGAAATTCGGTCGGGAGGACATTGTTATAGTGGAAAAAATAGTTTTGAGACCGGTAGTTTTCTACCATAGAATTAAAAGGCATTAAAAAACCTATCGTGTTTTCAAAAATAATAATATTTTAATCAACGCAATATATATTCTAGTGCACGCAAGCTAAACAACCGCTTATGGATAAAGTACTACACCGGAATTTAAATCCATATAGATCTTCTATTGATCGCAATAAGATGTAGGTATAAATTCTTATTCTAAAATCACTCACATTCCGTACCAGTTTTATATCAAGCGGTTAAAATATGGTTACTATGTTCAGCTCATCGAGGCATAAAAGCACTGCTTACCTAGATGGAAATACGTCAATTCTCATTTTTCATCAAAACAGGTATCAAGGCCCCAATCATGTAAGAATGTCCGATCAATCGTTTAAGATTTTTGTCAAAGTAAAATAAAACATAACTGCATTGAATTAGAGCACAATTTCGTCTGCCCATTCTTATACGTTTAGGGTATCGTACATACCTAAACGTATAAGAATGGGTAGACGAAATTGAGCTCTAATTCAATGCAGTTATGGTTTATGTTACTTTGACAAAAATCTTAAACGTTTGATCGAACATTCTTACATGATTGGGGGGGCAAGTATGTATTTTGACTAACTAATGCCTACCCTAGCTTCAAAAGCTATGCACGCCACTGTTACCGTTAAGTTAAATTTGACCAAGAAAAGAAAAGTAGGTCGCACAAATTAGTATTTACTATTTATACCTCCATCTTCTAAATATATAACAGGAAAAGATGGCTGGCTGACTGATATTAATAAAATCCAAAGTTAATGAACTCTGACTTGAGCAATCCACTATGTTTCTTTAGGTGGCCAATTATTTATTTTACTTTAACAGTTATATTTGATAATTAGCGAAAATGCCTCTGCCTGTCTGTCTGTCGCGATATATTTCTGGCTAAAACGAATTAAATAACCATTGCAATACTTGAAATATATATTATTACGAAAGCATGTAGGTATGTAGATAGATAGATAAACTCTTTATTTGCTACACAAGGCATAAAAATACATTGAAAAGAAAACAAAGTGCGCAATGCAGCGCAAGGGCGGTCAATCAAATATAATATAATAAATATTATAAATTATGCGAAAGTTTGGATGGATGTATGGATGTATGGATGTATGGATGTTTGTTACTCAATCACGCTCCAACGGCTGAACGGATCTGGATGAAATTTGGCACAGAGATAGATTATAGTCTGGAATAGCACATAGGCTAATTTTTATCCCGGAAAATTAAAGAGTTCCCGCGGGAACCGAAAAACCTCAATCCACGCGGACGAAGTCGCGGGCATCAGCTAGTTATCACTAAAAGTGATCTCCTCCAGACAACCCACTAATTAAGAACCTTTATGACAGGAGCGGGATAGTGCAACAATATAGACTGCTATACAATATACCTACTACATAAACTTTACATACCAATAATACATAAATAATTTTATAAATATTAAGAAAATATGATAATATGATATATTATTAAGAAAATATGGAGGAACAGGAACGTAACAAAAGCTACGAAGACCCGGCTCGTTAAAACGCTTGTTTTCCCCATATTTTTATACGCTGCGGAGACGTGGACTTTGCGACAAGTCGAGAAAAAAAAGATTGATGCTCTGGAGATGTGGTGCTGGAGGCGAATGTTAGGAGTCTCATGGACCGAATTTCGCACCAACGTCTCTATTCTCCAAGAAGTCGGCATTAAGCAACGGCTTTCATCGCTGGTACAGAGTCGCATACTAAAATTTTTTGGACACGTCTCCCGGCGTGAGAATGACTCCATCGAGCGCCTCGTCGTGCAGGGCAAGGTGGAGGGCACCAGAGGGCGAGGAAGGTCACCCATGCGATGGACCGACCAAATTAAGTCGGCTGTTGGCGGTTCATTACACGAGTGCACCAGGCTGTCGGCCAGCAGGGAGAAGTGGCGCATGCTCGTGAGGCGCATAACATCTGCCACTAAAGCCGTCACTTCGTGATGACCACGACCACTCTGTCAAGAGTGTTACGACGAAGAAGAAGAATTTTATAAATACATATAAACATAAATATATACCTTTAAACCTACAAATACAATACTTAAATGTTCAATCTATAGCATACCTACTAGTAATATAAGATAAGTAATACTCCTCTAAACGATTCTTGAATATATTTATAGATTTCGATTGTCTGTCATTCGGTAGGACATTCTACCGTACTCATGTACGGTTAAGCTTTGGAATGTATATGTATGCCGTACTTATGTATGTACTTAGTCAATGCTATAATAATAATATTAAAATCCATGCATCCATTTTATTTAAATTACAGTACTACGTTTTTTAGGGTTCCGTAGGGTTTTTTTTGTATATTGCCTAAAATTTTGATGGTGATTTTAATCATTATTCCAACGGCGTTATAAAACTATTTAAAACAAAAGAAACTCTTTGATTTTCCAGGATAAAAAAGGAATGTGTTATTCCAGACTTTAATCTGTCTCTGTGCCAAATTTCACCTGGATCCGTTCAGCCGTTTTGGCATGAGTGTAACAAACATTCATCCATTTATCCATCCAAACTTTTGCATTTATAAATTAATAGTTAGTATATATTAAAAAGGAAACACTGGCTATCCACTGCCGTATAGAGGCAGTGATGCTATGTGCACTCTCTTTATTTTTTACCTCTAACAGTAGGTATCATAGGTACTAATATTATAAATGCGAAAGTGTGTTTGTTTGTTATGATATTTAAAACATGAGATAGGTACGTTCCCCGCGCTTTATTTTGGCATGTCGAAATTTGCGGCCATTGCAGTTAACAACAGTGTAACTCAGAATCTATATTCATCTCTTTCTAATAACAGGTATAGCGAATGATGACCTTTATGTTCTTTCCCTTTCTTACGCCGTTTTTTAGTGCAATGATGTTCGCGTATGCCGCGTCTATTTGTAATAAGTCGTTGTTTGTTTGCTGGTTTATTGGTTTGTTGGTTTGTCATTCAATCACGCCGCAACGGAGCAACGGATCCTGACGGACCTGAATAGTGACATAGGCTACTTTTTATCCCGGAAAATTTAGGAGTTCACGTGGGAATCAAAAAAAACTTAAACCAAGCGGACGGAGTCGCGGGCATCAGCTAGTTTTGTATAAAATGCACCTCAAAGTGATCGAATGACTAACTGATGCCTGCGACTTCGTTCGCGTGGAATATTCCTATTCCACGCGAACTCCTCCTTCTCCGGGATAAAAAACAACCTATTTTACTAACTAGGTCCTCAACTACCTATACCCATGCCAAAAATTACGTCGATCCGTTGCTCTGTTGCGACGTGATTGAAGGACAAACCAACAAAAGAACAAACAAACGTTCTTTCGCATTTATATTATCATCATTTCGCATTGATATGATTACAGATTATTCAATTATTATCGAGAATTTTTCTCCACTACTTATCTCCTATAAAAAGTCTGCGGGGAAAAACATTCACACTGGTTTTAATTGTGAACATCCTCTATTGTGTCCAGTTGTGCATAAAACCAACTTGCGATCTAAGTACTACCTACTGACTGCCTCGTTGGTCTAGTGGTTAGCATGTTCGACTGCAGCTGACGAGGTCCCGAGTTCAAGTCTCGGATCGGGCCATAACAAGTATTGGGTTTTTCTGACAAGAAAATTCTCAGTACGACTAGCCCGGAGTTAGGAAGTTTCACACCTACCTTTCAGGGACGCAACCCTTAAAAGCCCGGGGATCGAACCCCCGTCCATGGAAAAGAAAGCCGGTCGTCACTGCTTTTTCACGAAATTATTCAATAAGTTATAATCATTGATTAACCTTGACTCTCATTTGGTGATGTAACGATGCAGTCTACGGTGGAACCGGGCCAAGTTTATGTTCCAAGTTCGTATGCCTAATAATTATTTATTCATTTTTTTGCATTTTTTTATTAACAAAGTGTGATATTCATGCTAATATAAATGTGAAGGTGTGTCTGTCTTTTAAACTTTCACGGCCGCCGCGCCGCCTTAGATCTATGTTTAACTAATTTTGAAGAATTTTTTGGAAAGGTTTTAATCGGAGGTACAGTCCGGTCGCCAGCAACTAAAACCAAAAATATACAATACTAGCTGATGCCCGCGACTACGTCCGCGTGGATTGAGGTTTTTTGGTTCCCGCGGGAACTCCTTAGTTTTCCGGGATAAAAATTAGCCCATGTGTTATTCCAGACTATAATCTATCTCTGTGCCAAATTTCATCCAGATCCGTTCAGCAGTTGGGGCGTAATTGAGTAACAAACATCCATACATCCATCCAAACTTTCGCATTTATAATATTTATTTGATACTTACATGCATAAAAATTAGTTCCAAAGAAGTGTAGGAAATCCTTTTATGGTAAACAACACCTCGGTAGAGATAATTTCAATTTAGTGATCTGCGATTGTAATTATCTTTGATTGACCACAATAATTTAAAATTCTGATACGTTATTAGTGAACATAAACAATGTATATAATTTGAATTTTAATAATAATAATAGAAGATAAAAGGCCAAATCAATAAAAATGCAAATCTACTTATATGCGTAATTAATAAATTACTCTCAACTTATGAGACTATTACTCGTAGGCATAAATAGAGAGATTAAGCTTTCCTTTTTAGGGTTCCGTAGCCAAATTTGGCAAAAACGGAACCCTTATAGATTCGTCATGTCTGTCTGTCTCTGTCTGTCTGTCTGTCTGTCCGTCCGTATGTCACAGCCACTTTTTTCCGAAACTATAAGAACTATACTGTTGAAACTTGGTAAGTAGATGTATTCTGTGAACCGCATTAAGATTTTCACATAAAAATAGAAAAAAAACAATAAATTTTGGGGGTCTCCATACTAAGAACTAAAACTCAAAATTTTTTTTTTCATCAAACCCATACGTGTGGGGTATCTATGGATAGGTCTTCAAAAATGATATTGAGCTTTCAAAAATCATTTTTTTCTAAACTGAATAGTTTGCGTGAGAGACACTTCCGAAGTGGTAAAATGTGTGTCCCCCCCCCCTGTAACTTCTAAATTAAGAGAATGATAAAACTAAAAAAAATATATGATGTACATTAACATGCAAACTTCCACCGAAAATTAGTTTGAACGAGATCTAGTTAGTAGTTTTTTTTTAATAATTTAAAACTTACTACAGGTTTGAACGGAACCCTCGGTGCGCGAGTCCGACTCGCACTTGGCCGGTTTTTGTAACTCTTTTTAAGCCCTTGCACTTTTGACAAAATATGTGTCTGTGAAAACTTCACTGGCTTAATGAAATTTCTAGATTAAGGTTTACGCTATGTTATATGTTTAGCTGTTTGTTTTCTAAATAAATAAAAGAAAAAAAAAAATTCAAATGTCTGGCGAACAAAACGTACGTGGAACTTTTATAAGGAGTCGCACCCACTAGCACGACGGAACAAAACGTCGCTGCCCTCCGACACGGGCGTTTCACGCACACGTTTTGTTCCGTGCCCCGACTTTATTGTAATGTACTACAGTTAAATCTAAAGGACAGAACAGAACATACTTGAATTGTGAAATTATTTCGCATATCCGACAGTTTCGGATAGTTTCCGCTATGGATTACATATATACATCCTTAATAGACCTAAGTATGAAACTTTTTAAATAATATGCTTACTTAATTAGAGGCGAAAAACACAATTCAGTACAAGGTGAACGACTCTAACCAAAACCTATCAGAATAAAATGCAAGTGTTTTGAATTATTTATTCAAAACATTGCATTAGTTATTTACATTTGAATATTTTTTTTTTCTTATCAAACATCACGGTATCCGGTAACAAGCCGGTTTCCGACCGATAGACCGCGATAAAAAAAATGTTCGACTAGGTCAGTACTTTAAGGGATAGAAATAAAAAATAAAATATTTTTTTTTAATTTAATTTATAAACTTTTATGATTGTGAATCGTCGAGTGGATCTCTCATCTCTGTTTACAATATAGAGCAAATCGCGCTCCGAGGATTGCGTACCTTGGAAGGATTTGGTTTTAATTATTCGACGTCTAATTAATGAAGAAAAGACGGCGCTACAAATTTACAGTTAAAGAAGATAAAAAAAATTCGCACTCATAGGAACTGCTCGAAATAATTTAAATATTCGAAGTGAACACGAATATTTAAAATAATAAAAGTTTTTTTTTTTTTTTAATATAAACCTTAAAACTAAGGGATTAAATTTTAATTACGAATGTAGTATAATATTTTAAATATTTAAGACCATTATGTCTTCGTAAAAACGCGAGCATGTCCGTGACGAGGTCGGTGACGCGGTCGGTGACGCGAATCCACAAGTTTACCCCCTACCAAAAAGTGCTCAACGCAGCTAAAGAAGTTCAAAAATACTTTATAGTATGTTATAGTTTACCGCTGCACTGGACGTAACCTATGTTGTTGTTACCGCGAACTCGCGATGAAATCGTGATACTAGTGAAAAACCTAAACTCGAGAACGTCCAAAGCGCTGGACAACGCGCGTCGCTTACGCATTTCGCTGAGAAGGTTTCTGCGTTTTTTTGTAACTTCTCATCTATGATATCATACATTAGAATGAAAACATCATAAATGCAGCCAATTACCAATGCAAAGTGAGTCAAAATTAAATCATAAGAATCGGTTTGTACATTAATAATATGCTAAAATCTAAATATTAAACTAATTATAAGATACATTTAAAAATAAAACCCCTAATCAAAAAGAATAACCCTGGTTGCCCCTGGGCCAAAGGTTGGGTACCTTTGGTCTAGGGGCAACCAGGGTTCAAGCTTCCATCAAGCTTGCATCGGTTTAACAAAAATCCATCCATCCATCAGCCTGTATGCATCCACTGGTGGACATGGGCCTTTTCGAGAGCGCGCCACCAAACACGGTCCTCTGCCTTCCTCGTCCACCCGCTTCCCGCCACCTTCTTTAGGTCATCGGACCAGCGAGCTGGAAGTCGTCCTACACTGCGCTTACCGGTACGCGGTCTCCACTCCAGAACACGTCTGCCCCAACGGCCATCGGTTCTGCGACAGATATGACCCGCCCACTGCCACTTCAGCCTGCTAATCCTCAGAGCTATGTCGGTCACTTTAGTTCTTTTACGAATTTCCTCGTTCCGGATTTTATCCCTGAGAGAGATTCCCAACATAGCCCGCTCCATAGCACGTTGAGCGACTTTTAATTGGTGGACGAGCCTCACCGTCAGTGTCCACGTTTCTGCCCCATACGTCATTACCCGCAGGACACACTCGTTGAAGACCTTGGTCTTTAGGCTTTGCGGTATCAACAAATCGAAGACCTGACGTAGTTTTGAAAATGCTGCCCAGCCCAACTGAATTCTTCTGTCAGCCTCTGTCACTATAAAAACGTACGTGTCAAATTGTTGATTTGGTCATACGAATATTATTATTTGAGTTTTTTTTTTAATTGCTGCAACGCTCGCTTTAAGGCTTGTGTATAAACAAAAAATAATAAACACGCTCGCACTAGGCTTGTGTATAAACAAAAAATATTATCAGTGTTAATTCTACTTAGTAATGCTTATTAGGTATTCTATAGCGACCTATAAAAAGCTCAAAAGAGTCAGTCGTATTGAAAAACACCTGACTGCATGGAAAATTCTGTGACGTACTCATTTCAAACTGGCTGGACCGTAAAGAATAGCTGCAAAAGTATAGTAAAAAATATGTAGCATCATTATTTATAATTTGCAATAAGTAGTTTATTTATGGATACCTAAGCTGCAAAAATAAAACGCATATTTTGGTGGTCTCTACCTACAGATTGAGGGACGAGTGGCTTAGTTGTGACAACGCATATATCAGTCGATTGCGATTGTTAAGCAACGTTGACCCAAGTCGGTAACTGGATGGGTGAAGTTTCAAATCTGGCCTTTTCGTTTCCTCCGTGCCTCGGAGAGCACGTTAAGCCGTCGGTCCCGGTTATTATCAATAACATCTGGTAATAATCGTTATAAAACCCTAAGTTAACGCTTAGTCGGGTCGTATGCGGAAGGATGTGGGAACCCACCGCACTATTATCCCAAGGAAACCCCTACCATTATGTGATTAATGGAAAGGGGTCACGACCCTCAGTAATGAGGAATACGACGCAGAGAGAGACCTACAGATTTAGCATCCCATGGAAAGCCTGCTATGGTAATAAAAATGAAAAGGGGTCACGAAACTCAGTCATGAGTTATGTACGACGTACAAAGTGTCTACCCAACCCTTTTTTTTATCCACTACAAGTTAGCCCTTGACTGCGATCTCACCTGATGGTAAGTGTTTCTACACGGCATCGTACCGGAACGCTAAATCGCTTGGCGGCACGTCTTTGCTAGTAGGGTGGTAACTAGCCACGGCCGAAGCCTCCCACCAGGCCAGACCAGGGAACATTCAGAAATTGTAAATTCCCAAATTGACCCTGCCGGGGATCAAACCCGGGACCTCCGCACGTTAAGACAACAGCGCTCAACACTGCGCCACGGCGGTCGTCAAAATCCTTAGTATTTGCACGCATTCTCATCATGGCTTATATTCCAGACGCTTGGGTATAGCCACAGAACATATAATAGAGGTTCTGTGGGTATAGCCAATCCTTAGTAGGTATTTGCACATTTTCTCAATTCTCATCATTGCTTCTTTTTCATTAAAACGTGTTTTATGTTGTTTTTCTTTCTTTTTCAATTTATATGACGTAATAATAACATGTTTTGCTTTTGCCTGATACCGGTTAGCCTTTGTGTTGATCTGAATTAACTCATCTGATTTAATTTTACCGCCTTTTTCTCGTTAGAAGCAACTTTCCGAACCTGATTAGAAGCTGATATAGGGTTGTCGACGTTTTCAAATGTAATATAATCATTAAATATCTTTTCTCAAACATGCATGGAAATATTGTCATTATTTTGAAAAAAGAACACGCGAAGTATCGAATTTTCGGACAAAGAAAATCAAATCCATTGCAGGAGCGTTTTTTGAATTTGGAACATTACAACGCTCCTGCAATGTTGTATGAAAAGGCGTGCTGGGGTTATTAGATACTATTTGATCGGATCTCTTTTGTCATTCTTGGCAAACCAACTCTTTGCTTAGTACAAATTGCGTTTACGTGGCTGTATACCTAGCCATAAATGCGTTTGCCTGTCGGCACAGATGATAAAAAAAAAATTGGCGGCAAAGCTGAAAATTCGTCTTGATTTGTTATTTACATACATAATAAATATAAATTTAATAATAATTAAAATGGTTTCCAACGGTTCAGAGAGTGAAATGGAGATTGATTGTACTCCACCAGATTTAAGATAAGAAGCCAAATTGGCAATGGAAAACCGGCTTCCAGCGAAGTCAAAAAAAAACACATGAAAGAATATGAAAATTTTATGATAATATAAAAAGTATGTTTTATGTTCCTGCATTCTTTTGAGAAAAGCATATATAGATATGCCTCGGCGGAAATGGCAATTGCCTGTCTCATATTAGTGAAGTCCTCGCCGTAATACTCGACCTGCAATTGCCTATTTCCCGGCCTTTGCAATAATGTACTATTATCGAATTGAATTGCGTGTTTACCTAGTGCCTGAGCCATTTAATATTTTGTATACATAATACTTGTAATTCTGTTGGTAGTTTTAATAAATAAATGAATTTCAACTCTTCAATTTTGCATTTTTTTAAACTAGCGCTGATACCCGCAACTACGTCCGCGTGAATCGAGGTTTTTTGGTTCTTTAATTTTCCGGGATAAAAAAGTAGCCTGTATGTTATTCCAGACTATATCTATATCTGTGCATAATTCATCCAGATCCGTTCAGCCGTTCTGGCGTAATTGAGTTACAAACATCCATCCAAACTTTCGCATTTATACGAGTATAATAACTAGCTGATGTCCGCGACTTCGTCCGCGTGGATTGAGGTTATTCCCGCGGGAACTCTTTAATTTTCCGGGATAAAAAGTAGCCTATGTGTTATTCCAGACTATAATCTATCTTTGTGCCAAATTTCATCCAGATCCGTTCAGCCGTTCAGGCGTGATTGAGTCATAACATCCATACATTCATCCAAACTTTCGCATTTATAATATTTATTTGATTACTTGTTATTATGTAATTTTATAACTCTACTATTTTAACTTCAAAAACATCAAGAGGTCATTTTTTATCAATTTCAGTAATGCCGTACTTCTATTCCCTTTACAACTTATTTAGCTTTACTTTATTTGTCACCCACTTCAACCTATTGCCGACTCACCTTCTCAGAATGAGAAGGGTTTAGCCTTAGTCCACCACGCTTGTGAAATGCGGATTGGCAAACGTCACAGACCAAGAACTCTCGAGCATACAGATTTCCTGACGTTGTTCCCTTCAACCGTTAAAACAAGACGTGATAAGTAGGCACTTTTATTTAAAGTGCACTGGCAAAGACGTGCCACCAAGCGATTTAGCGTTCCGGTACGATACCGTGTAGAAACCGATAGGGTATAACTGCCGTGCCCCTAACAGGTAAGCCCGCAACCATCTTAGACTGCATCATCACTTATACCATCAGGTAAGATCGCAGGGCTAACTTGTAGTGGAAAAAAAAGTCGGCAAGTGGCAACCTTAAATTAATTAATAGTAGTTTGTGATCTAAGGGAAGTAAATAGGTTTTTACATACGAGTTGACTAATGTCAGCCCGATGACGCCAGTCGAGGGCTGACCATCGTCACGAGTATGTAGAAACCTTAACGCCCGTGTATCACACGATATTTTTCAATACATTTGTGAGAAAACTTGAAAATAAAAGTCGAGTAGTTAGGTACTAGGTACTCACTAGGTACTATGGCTTTTCACGCCCATACTTAGTCGGGATTTTTAGCGGCTATTACATGTGCGATTTTTTTCTCACAGCTAAAATACCTAATTGATTGATTTAATTTTATGATCCCTCATCACAACCATTCGTATTTATTAATAATTTACAAGAAAACCCAATGAAACTTTTAAAAATAGCACGCTCAGATTAAAGATTTAGTTTAGACTACGGCGCCTTGCTTTAATTGCGTTTTTTTTATTGGCTTCATGGCTCCAGGTTCTAGCTCTTAACTCCCAGCCTGGACTATTCAGGCTTTACTTTTTTGATTTATAAAACTTAAAAAAAATTTACAATTTTTAATTTCATGAATTGATTTCATCAATCTAAGGTAAATGGCAATTGCCTGTCTCATATTAGTGAAGTCCTCGCCGTAATACTCGACCTGCAATTGCCTATTTCCCGGCCTTTGCAATAATGTACTATTATCGAATTGAATTGCGTGTTTACCTAGTGCCTGAGCCATTTAATATTTTGTATACATAATACTTGTAATTCTGTTGGTAGTTTTAATAAATAAATGAATTTCAACTCTTCAATTTTGCATTTTTTTAAACTAGCGCTGATACCCGCAACTACGTCCGCGTGAATCGAGGTTTTTTGGTTCTTTAATTTTCCGGGATAAAAAAGTAGCCTGTATGTTATTCCAGACTATATCTATATCTGTGCATAATTCATCCAGATCCGTTCAGCCGTTCTGGCGTAATTGAGTTACAAACATCCATCCAAACTTTCGCATTTATACGAGTATAATAACTAGCTGATGTCCGCGACTTCGTCCGCGTGGATTGAGGTTATTCCCGCGGGAACTCTTTAATTTTCCGGGATAAAAAGTAGCCTATGTGTTATTCCAGACTATAATCTATCTTTGTGCCAAATTTCATCCAGATCCGTTCAGCCGTTCAGGCGTGATTGAGTCATAACATCCATACATTCATCCAAACTTTCGCATTTATAATATTTATTTGATTACTTGTTATTATGTAATTTTATAACTCTACTATTTTAACTTCAAAAACATCAAGAGGTCATTTTTTATCAATTTCAGTAATGCCGTACTTCTATTCCCTTTACAACTTATTTAGCTTTACTTTATTTGTCACCCACTTCAACCTATTGCCGACTCACCTTCTCAGAATGAGAAGGGTTTAGCCTTAGTCCACCACGCTTGTGAAATGCGGATTGGCAAACGTCACAGACCAAGAACTCTCGAGCATACAGATTTCCTGACGTTGTTCCCTTCAACCGTTAAAACAAGACGTGATAAGTAGGCACTTTTATTTAAAGTGCACTGGCAAAGACGTGCCACCAAGCGATTTAGCGTTCCGGTACGATACCGTGTAGAAACCGATAGGGTATAACTGCCGTGCCCCTAACAGGTAAGCCCGCAACCATCTTAGACTGCATCATCACTTATACCATCAGGTAAGATCGCAGGGCTAACTTGTAGTGGAAAAAAAAGTCGGCAAGTGGCAACCTTAAATTAATTAATAGTAGTTTGTGATCTAAGGGAAGTAAATAGGTTTTTACATACGAGTTGACTAATGTCAGCCCGATGACGCCAGTCGAGGGCTGACCATCGTCACGAGTATGTAGAAACCTTAACGCCCGTGTATCACACGATATTTTTCAATACATTTGTGAGAAAACTTGAAAATAAAAGTCGAGTAGTTAGGTACTAGGTACTCACTAGGTACTATGGCTTTTCACGCCCATACTTAGTCGGGATTTTTAGCGGCTATTACATGTGCGATTTTTTTCTCACAGCTAAAATACCTAATTGATTGATTTAATTTTATGATCCCTCATCACAACCATTCGTATTTATTAATAATTTACAAGAAAACCCAATGAAACTTTTAAAAATAGCACGCTCAGATTAAAGATTTAGTTTAGACTACGGCGCCTTGCTTTAATTGCGTTTTTTTTATTGGCTTCATGGCTCCAGGTTCTAGCTCTTAACTCCCAGCCTGGACTATTCAGGCTTTACTTTTTTGATTTATAAAACTTAAAAAAAATTTACAATTTTTAATTTCATGAATTGATTTCATCAATCTAGTTACATCTAAATGTTATTATTTTTTAGGTTTTTTTACTTACAAAGTCAATATCATTATAAACCTTCTTGCAAGAAAACTTTTTATTTAGAAGTGAAGTAGACTTAAGTACAAGGATTTAAAAAAAACTGCAAATTTACTGCACGAGGGCAGTAAATTCTGCAAGTTTACCGCACGAGGGCAGTAAATTTAACTTACAAGCCCTGTTTACTGCCTCTGTAAGTGCATTTTTCGAGCAAGTGTATTGAAAACTAATATGACGACGCGGTCGGTCATTACGACGACAAAGCTACCTACGCATAAATAACGCATAATCAAAAAATAGTTACAAATCCGAGTGTTAATATACCCTGATTTTTAGGTCAAGTTAAACTTAAAGAATTCTATATTCGATTTCGCACGTGTGGCCTTAGTAGGTATCCATATCCAATTATCCATACAATCCATACTTATATTATAAATGCGAAAGTGTGTCTGTCTTTCTATCTGCTACGCGCTCATGTTTTAACCGATTTTTAATCGATTTACTCCGAAAAGAAAAAAGCGGGACCCCTAGTTGCGACAACGCTTATCAGTCGATTGCGGTTGCTAAGCAACGTTGACTCAAGTCGCTAACTGGATGGGTGACCGAATTTGGAAGTCTGAATTTAGCTTTTTCGTTTCCTCCGTGCCTCGGAGCCGGAGCCGTCGGTCCCGGTTATTATCACTTACATCTGATAATTACAATCGTTAGCAACCTAAGAGTTGAAATAGCAGGTACTCTTAGTCGAGTCGTAAGCGGAAGGACCTGGGAACCCACTGCAATATTATCCCAAGAAAACGTCTGCCATTATGTGATTAATTGTCTGTAATAAATAAATTGGACCTACTTATGCAAAAAGGAACCAATCCACACACATGCCAAAAATGAGATAAGTATACAGAAAGCTTTTAAAATGCACCTTCTATCGACCCTGGAAAGATCAAAATGATCTGACAATTTTGACATTGTGTGACCAAAATTGTCAGATCATTTAGATCTTTCTAGGGTCGATAGAAGGTGCATTTTAAAAGCTTTCTGTAATACTTGTCTCATTTTTGGCATGTATGTGGATTGGTTCCTTTTTGCATAAGTAGGTCCTTGATTGTCACGATCCTTAGCAATAAGGAATACGACGCAGAGAGAGAACTCTGACAAGTTAGATGGCAAAGTCCAGGGATCGGCCTCATATTAAGTCTAAGATGATAGCGGGCTTACATCTAGTAGTTTAGGCACCCAACCTCCTAAGGTTTGGTGCCTAAACTACTAGATAGGTAAGCCCGCTACCATCTTAGACTGCATCATCACTTACCCTTAGGTGAGATCGCAGTCAAGGGCTAACTTGTAGGGGAATAAAAAAAAGACTATCATCGCTTCATCGTTTTGAAGTGAAAACTTCTTTAGCCGCGTTGAGCACTTTTTGGTAGGGGGTAAACTTGTGGATTCGCGTGACTGACATGCTCGCGAACACCGACATGTTCGCGTTGTTACGAACACAAAAGGTCTTAAATATAGATATACTACATTCATAATTATACTTTAATGCCTTAGTGTTAAGGTTTTTTTAATTAAAAAAAATATTTTAAAAAATATTTTAAATATTCGTTTCCATTTCTATCGGCAGTCCCTATGACTGCCAATTTTTTTGTTTTAAATACAATGTACAGAGGCGAACTTAATACCTAGAGGAATTCTTTTTTTTTATATATATATCCACTACAAGTTAGCCCTTGACTGCGATCTCACCTGATGGTAAGTGATGATGCAGTCTAAGATGGTAGCGGGCTAACCTGTTAGGGGCATGGCAGTTATATTAAACCTATATACCCCTATTCGGTTTCTACACGGCATCGTACCAGTTTACCTTTGGTAGTGGCTCGATGGTCTAGTGGTTGGCATGTTCGACTGCGGCCGACGAGGTCGCGGGTTCGAGTCCCGGGTCGGGCTATAATTGAGTATTGGGTTTTTCTGACTAGAAATTCTCAGTACTAGCCCGGAGTTAGAAAGTAAGCGGTGTTTCACCCCCGTGCCTCGGAGAGCACGTTAAGCCGTCGTTCCCGGCTATTATCACTAACATGATAATAGTCGTTAACGCCCGCCAACCCGCATTGGAGTAGCGTGGCGGGTCTAAGATCTAATTCCCTCTCTCCTATGAAAGTGGAGGCCTGTGCCTAGCAGTGGGACGTTAATGGGCTGCAGTGGAGGTAGTGTAGTGGTCTTGGGTATCTTTCATTAGTGATAACGCATTTTTCTTTGAGGTATAAAGTCTGGAATAAAGTGATTTGCCAAAGAACTAAAGTGACCGACATAGCTCTCAGGGCCGGCACGCTGAAGTGACAGTGGGCTGGTCACGTGTGTCGGAGGACCGATGGACGTTGGAGTGGAAAGGTCCTCGAGTGGAGACCGCGTGTTGGTAAGCGGAGCGTAGGGCGAGCAAGCAAGGTAGAGCGATGATATCCGGAGGGTGGCTGGCATCGATTGGATGCGGAAAGCCGAGGAAAGAGCACGTTGGCGCTACTTGAAAGAGGCCTATGTCCAACAGTGGATGCACAACGGCTGATGATGGTGATGATGAACGCATTTTTGTCTTGCAGATGAGCAGTACTACTCGATGCCAAGGCTCTACGAGCTGGATGATTATGAGGAGTGCATGGGCAGACACGGCGCCTTCTGCCTTGGATCCTTCCACCTTACAGCGAAGCGATACAGCCCACTGCTGGACGTTATACAGGTGATGACAATATTCATATTGTGAAAAAACTAGAAGTTTAATTCGCTATAATCCGCCACAGAAGGTAAATCTATGTGGTACAGTGCGTATCTTGAACTAGCAGCCCGCAAACCACACTAAATAGTGTGTTATGTTGGCTGTCCTTCATACTTCATACTTTCATACTTAATATTATAAATGCGAAAATGTGTTTGTTTGTTGGTTTGTTTGTTTATTGGTTTGTTGGTTTGTCCTTCAATCACGCCGCAATGGAGCAACGGATCGACGTGATTTTTGGCATGGGTATAGCTGAGGACCATGGAGAGTAAATTTTAATCCCGGAAAATTAAGGAGTTCCCGCGGGAATCAAAAAAAATAAACCACGCGGACGAAGTCGCGGGCATCAGCTAGTAAATAATATAAATAAAATATCCAAGTGTGGCGACCTTCCTGGCGCAGGGGTGAGCGCTGAGGTCTTATCGTGGGAGGACCGGGTTCGACTCCCGGTAGGGTCAATTTGGGAATTTATAATCTCTTAATTTTCTCTGGTCTGGTCTGGTTCTTGTTACCACGCTACCAGCAAAGACGTACCGCCAAGCGAATTAGCGTTCCGGTACAATACCGTGTAGAAAACGATAGGGTTTAACTGCCGTACCCCTAACAAGCTAGCCCACTAGCATCTTAGACTGTATCATCGCTTACCATCAGGTGAGATCGGAGTCAAGGGCTAACTTGTGTTGGAATTTAAACAAAACACTTGTGTAGGGTTACACAGTACATTTTTTGAAATTTGATAAAATATAAGGCATGATCGTGATTACACTGATCTACAAATTGGGAAACAAACTTCCTGCAATATATTAGCATATTATACGAGTATGATATAGGCATAAATAATATAAATAAAACTAGCTACATAATTAAATCAATAAAATTTTAATTTAATTTCTGATAGAAAACATTTATCTTATAATTGAATCAATTAACTGACCTATCGTATACCTAGTTAATATATAAAAAAATAAGCTCTTGTATCACGCAGGCATGTAATATTTTAGTTTTAATTTTTATTATAAGGAAGAGACCACAACCTCGAGGTCAATCAGACACCATCAACATACTATAATTGAAAAAAACACCAATAAATAATATAAATCATCGAAAATTAATAAGAAAACCTCCAAAATGTGTTATAAGGAACACCTATAATCATCAAATCGCCTAAAAAATTAACGACTACGTTATGAACTTGAAAATTCCAAATCCCTAAGTTGCTTTCGGCAAAAAATCGATTTGGTTTTTTCCGTAACGGGTCTCTGTCACCATTTTTAGTGTCATATAAACCATATATATACTCCGTATGGAAAGTTAGGGACCTTACAATGACCGGATTGGATTGATTTGTTTAGTTATAAAACAAGGTTATTATTTAACCATGCGAAGTGTAAACTAATGCCAAATTCAATGTTAACTTTATGTAACTGTTTTGGTTTGTGTTTAAAAAGATAAAATTAAAAATTACTAGGTTGAATGGCGAGGCTAAACCGTTGGAATCAGAAATTATTTATTGCATGATACACATAATATTACAAAGGTTGACGTAGAGGTTGAAGGACGTTACATTGGGCTAAATAGTATACGCTTAATATAACATGGTACCAAAAGAGTTTCTGGAGTTGCCATTACATCAATTTAAAGACTGTGTTAAACAGCATCTGTTAAGTCGAGGGTATTATAGTATAGATGATTTTCTCGATGACAAAGTTGCATGGAAGCAACCGGCTTCGCATCCAGCAACCCAAAAGTCAGTGTAATACCTACTTGTTACGTAGCGTACGCATTTTATATTAAGTATGTATATACAAATTGTTACATTTTTCTGATTTTGAAAAGAGCAACTGCTGAGTTTCTTGCCGGTTCTTCTCAGTAGAATCAGCTTTCCGAACCGGTGGTAGATTCTTACGACTTATCATAAGTGGCACAAGTGGTCCTACATGAAATAAATCATTTTCATAAATAAGCCCAGCTCTTTGGTCACCTGAGGCGTCGATCAGTTTTTGGGACATTTATAAAATTCTTCGTGTCCGATGACCATGGGCCCAGAGTCTCAAAACCAAGCGCAGCCAAAACGTAGTCCTAGAGTATTTTGAGCAGATTCGGCAGCCTTTTGGCACGTTATCGTTGAGAGGTTGTGTTTAGGCCTTCATTTTTGTTATTTTCTACCTTTCATTTCTTCCTTTCCTTAATCTCTATAATACCTTTCTTGTTACTTTACCTTACAATGAACACATAGACTGATTTGATTACTTAAAAAACAAGGTTGTTATTTAACCATGCGAAGTGTAAACTAACGCCAAATTCATTGTTAACTTTACAAAGTTGTTTTGGTTTGTGTTTTGGCCTTCATTTCTGTTATTTTCTAGAACTTAAAAGTAGGTCCTACGAATTAAAAATATTTTTTGCCTTTATTAATACGTACCGATTTTTATCAAAATCGTTGGTGTTTTGCGTATATCCTACCAGATCTCTGAGTGCGGAAGTATGTTTACATGATGTTAACTTCATGTACAGACCGGATGCTTCCGGCCAAGTCGACATGATGCGATAAAATAACAAGTTAACAACACAATAATTATTGTGTTATTTATTAGAATTATTCTAATTCAGTTAATAGATCTTTATTTAAAAATGATTTTTTGTATACGCTTTTAGGTCAGTAATATATATAAAACGTGATGGTTGAAATAATTTACAGTATCTTAAAACTAAGCCACGAGGATTCAAAACGTGCCCTGATGTGACGAAAAGTAAATAGTTCGTACCATTACTTTAAAATCTCTTACTTAATTTTAAAGTAAGGGTATAGCTCAAGCCCCTATTCAATGTCAATAAAAATATTTAACAGTCTGCCAGACTACATTAGGAACATCGGAAAAGAAACAGAGTTCAACAACACGCTAAAAAACTATCTGATTGAAAAATGTTACTACAATTTAAATGAATTCTTAAACGATACTGACAAGCACAAATAAAAAATCGGCCTCCCTACCACCATACACTATTCTGTTGCCACACCCAAACTGGGTATCCATAGCATGCCTTGTTTACTTATGACTATAATATGTTAATTAAGAAACTATGTAACTATGGAATTGCAACTAATAAATAAATTGAAATTGAAATTGAACTGCCTTACCCCTTCCAATCCATCCATCCATCTTACGGACGGGCATCCATCCATCCACGTGTATTTAAGAAATCCTGGGGGAACTCTTTTATTTTCCGGGATGACAAGTAGCCTTTATCACTATCCAGTATGATAAGTAGAGCTAAAAGTAATATTTCTTATCTGTGGTATTTTTCTCTACGAACCTTTACATGTCGACTATTTATTTCTTGTAAAATATACCGCATTTTGTGCATGTTAGGGTAAATGAAGAATTTGCCGGCAACGACAACATCTCTCTCTCGTCGCGAGATAATCTCGTTGTGCACATGCTAAGCACACAGGTCTTCAACTATATCCTTACAAAAACCACCATATAGCAGCGAGCCACAGTTACCCTGTTGCTGCGTGATTGAAGAACAAACCAACAAACAAACACCGTTTTGCATTTTTAATATTAATACGGATCACCGGTGAATCACCAGTCAAGGCAGAGTGAACGAGGTCAAAGGCTAAAATATAATTAACATCATACAAAAAAATACAAAAAAATACACAAAAATTTCATTCAAAATTATCGCGTAGTGCTTAAAATTAAACTAATTGCAACGTAGAGATACCTAATATCTTTATATTTACTAATTATTATATTATTATAAATGCGAAAGTTTGGATGGATGTATGGATGCATGGATGTTTGTTACTCAATCACGCCAGTACGGCTGAACGGATCTGGATGAAAGGCACAGAGAAAGGTGATTGTTTGGAATAACACATAGGGTAATTTTATTAAACCCAAAAATTAAAGAGTTCCTACGGTAACCAAAAAACCTCAATCCACGCGGACGAAGTCGCGTACATTAGCTAGTTTTTTTCTAAATGGTCCACTCAAAAACAGAACCCGACACCTTTGCGTAGTGCGCAACGCGAACTAACCACGACGCTAGAGAGGTAAATGCATAAAAATAAATCAAGCAGATTCTGATTCGTAATCAAATGTAATTCGTTGATGTCAATGAACTCTGTGCAAAGTTCAACGTTCCAAAACTCATGTTTAAACTCTTTCTAATCTGAACTCCTTTTAGGGTTCCGTACCTGCCTTTTAATAAATAAATTTCTTTTTAGGGTTCCGTACCAAAATGGTAAAAATGGAACCCTTAAATATGGACTTTCTCCGTCCGTCCGTCCGTCTGTCACAGTCGATTATTTCAATATCTATTAAAGCTATCGACATGAAATTTGGAATAGTTGTGTATAATAGTGGCTTACATCATTAAAATAATAAAAAATCGAAAATTATTTTTAGTTTAATTAAAAAAGGGGGAAAATCGGGGGTTTGAAATTTCAAAGTATGATAACTATACTGAGTGGGATATCATATGAAAGGGATATACTTCTACAGTTTAAAACAGATTTGTTAAACTGTTTTATTTTTATGCATAATAGTTTTTGATTTATCGGGCAAAATGTCGAAAAAAATACCGTCCCCCCCCCCTTATCTCCAAAGTTTACCAAGTGAAAAATCTGAAATAATTAAGGTCAATAGAAGCTTATGTATATTTTACAGGAAAAATAAAACCAACGCTCTAACTAGCATAGTTTTTTTTATATTAACAATAAACCTCTACAAACAATGTTAGTTTTGCGGTTCATTAAATTCATTAATCGTAAAGCTTACTACAGGTTTGTACGGAACCCTCGGTGCGCGAGTCCGACTCGCACTTGGCGGGTTTTATTTTATATTGAAAAGCCCTGCCCCTTGGACCATCCGAGTCTACCCCCTACTAACCAAGCGAAGCCGGGGCCTGGAGGTTTAGAATATATAAAGAACTAGATGATGCCCGCCACTTTGTTCGCGTGGAATAAGTGTTTTCGATTCCCGGGGGAACTCAATAATTTTCCGGGATAAAAAGTAGCCCATGTCACTCTCCAGGTCCTCAACTATACCCATGCCAAAAATCACTTCGATCCGTTGCTCCGTTGCGGCGTGATTGAAGGACAAACCAACAAACCAACAAACCAATAAACCAACAAACAAACACACTTTCGCATTTATAATATAATATGTAAATATGTAATAAGTAATAGTATGGCTGATTAGTATTAGTTTAATGATTAGAATTTTTTTTTTAAATCTTATTACATTCGGGCGCAGACACCATCTAGTCATTACTAATTTACGTCATCAAACCTACCTACTTAAAAATACCAGTAAACTGGTTTTCATTTTTAATTAAATTCATATTCGAACAACAATAATAGTGTAATTTAACTAAAAAACAGTCTAGATTTTGGAGCAGTCTTAGGATGTATTTATCAAAGAAATAGTAGGTATCAATAGTGCTTATAGGTACTAAAATTCTACATCAATGGCTTATAGTTTTCAAATAAAAAGCTTCCATTTCGATTCTGAATCCTTAATAGGATTCATGATTTATGCAGGTTACTATAGCCTTGTTTACGCTTTTGGTAAAACCCAATCGCCAAGATTTAACGTTCCGGTTTGATACCGCCTTTGTACCTATTCCATACACCTATATTTTTACACTTACCTATTTCCATAGATATAAACTAGTGTTTCGCTCTGTGCGCGAGCTGCTAAAGCAGCTCACGAGATGTGGTTAGACGTTAGTACTAAGTAGTACAGACTTGACGTCTTTATTGTATTAAACCGAATTTATTTACACAATTCACTTTTAAGTAGAAAGATTTTAAAAATGGCGCTGATTTTTTAAAACTTTAGTATCACTTTCCTGTTTTGTGATCCCAGGGAGCCCTAAATATCGATTTTGAACGAAATCGGTCAATAACAAAGAATTTCAAAATGGCGCTGATTTTTTAAAACTTTGGTATCAGTTTCCTGTTTTGTGATCCCAGAAAGTACTAAATATCGATTTTGAACGAAATCGGTCAATTAACAAATAAGTTCAAAATGGCGCGGATTTTTTTTAATTTTGGTAACAGTTTCCTGTTTTGTAACCCCAGGGAGTCCTAAATATCTATTTTGAACGAAATCAGTCAATTAACAAAGAATTTCAACATGGCGCTGATTTTTTAAAATTTTTGTAACAGTTTCCTGTTTTGTAATCCCAGCGTGCCCTAAATATCGATTTTGAACGAAATCGGTCAATTAACAAAGAATTTCAAAATAGCGCTGATTTTTTAAAAACTTTGGTATCAGTTTCCTGTTTTGTAATCCCAGGGAGCCTTAAATATCGATTTTGAACGAAATCTGTCAATTAACAAAGAGTTTCAAAATGGCGCTGATTTTTTAAAACTTTGGTATCATTTTCCTGTTTTGTGATCCCAGGAAGACCTAAATATCGATTTTGAACGAAATCTGTCAATTAACAAAGAATTTCAAAATGCGCCGATTTTTTAAAACTTTGGTATCAGTTTCCTGTTTTGTAAACCCAGGGAGCCAACCCTTAATATCGATTTTGAACGAAATCGGTAAATTAACAAAGAATTTCAAAATGGCGCTGATTTTTTACAACTTTGGTACCAGTTTCCTGTTTTGTAATCCCAGGGAGCCCTAAATATAGATTTTGAATGAAATCGGTCAATAAACAAAGGATTTCCAAATGGCGCTGATTTTTTAAAGCTTTGGTATCAGTTTTCAGTTTTGTAATCCCAGGGAGCCCTAAATATCGATTTTGAACGAAATCGGTCAAATAACAAAGAATTTCAAAATAGCGCTGGTTTTTTAAAACT
Source organism: Erebia ligea (assembly GCA_917051295.2). Classification (NCBI taxonomy): domain Eukaryota; kingdom Metazoa; phylum Arthropoda; class Insecta; order Lepidoptera; family Nymphalidae; genus Erebia; species Erebia ligea. Next base: position 18,943,326 of record OU785228.1, read on the forward strand.
TTGGTATCAGTTTCCTGTTTTGTGATCCCAGGGAGCCCTTAATATCGATTTTGAACGAAATCGGTCAATTAACAAAGAATTTCAAAATAGCGCTGATTTTTTAAAACTTCGGTATCAGTTTCCTGTTTTGTGATCCCAGGGAGTCCTAAATATCGATTTTGAACGAAATCGGTCAATTAACAAAGAATTTCAAAATGGCGCCGATTTTTATAAATTTTGGTAAGTTTCCTGTTTTGTAATCCCAGGGATCCCTGGGCATGGGTAAAACGGAACCGTATCAAAATCTTGCATAGCTGTTTTACACGTCTTGTTGTCTCTTCAATATTCGCCGTAATAGATTTTCTATGAAAAAATAAATTCCGCCATCTTGAAATTTTTTCCTGTTCATCAAGTAGACCTCTTGATCATTTGGTCTTGATCATCTTTTGCCAAGAAACCACTTTTCCATCTTTTATACTTTCTGAGTAGACACCAAATAAATTTGTATGGCAGCCATCTTTAATCCGCCATTTTAATTTTTTTTTCAGCTCATTATCTTTTGGATGAAGTTTCGAATGACATTTGGTTGAGCACCCCCCCCTATCTTGAATACCTTGGCCGTGCTCTTTACCCGTCTCCGAAATCCTCAATCATCAGCTGTCTTAATATATTTGTTCAAGTTTAATTTTCTGACGTGTATACGACGCCATCAGTGAAAAAAAAATTTTTCATATAAAATTTTACAGGAGGACATTTTTGGGAAAATCTCGAAAACTACCCCAAATGTGGCAACACTGTTTAGATATCTCGATACTGCCGGTCGAGTTACACAATCGATCCATACATGTCAACTTTTCCAAGTGTTGCCAACTGCCTCAAAAACGCTGGCCGCCACCTCTTTTCACAGAAACATTTTACATAGTTTTATAATTTTCCCGTAAACTACAGGATATACCGCTCCTGATGACGTTTCAATTTTTCATCTCGCTCGCACCCAGCCGAAATGATCGCCCCTGAAAAAAGACCATGTCGAAAATCACTTTTACTTTGATAAATTCCAGTGTTGCTAGACCTCGGCGACGAAAATACTCAAATGTCATTCATACAAGTGAGACACGTGGTTGCTCGTACTCAAATTTTGCAAAAAATACGTATTTCGATTTTTTCATTTTTGGGGTAAATCTTCAAAAATTTCCCGAGAAATAGGGTAATTTTTTTTTCCCAATTCATTACTCGAGTCTGTACACACAATCGCCCCGTAGAAGTCAAAACGCTCCGACGTTGCCAACTGTGAGAAATTTGAATTTTATAATTGCGTTTTTTCGTACTTCAAACCGAACGGCCGCCGCGACAGCCGTCATCTTGAATTTTTAAAATCCACTCCCGTTCTGTCAAAACACAGGATAATTGTAGGCGAAAAAAGAAATATTATGCTCGACCATGCCGTTTCGGATCTGTGGAGCCGCGGTTCGGGGTCGAAAAATCAAAAATTTTAAAACACTACAGCTCGGCCGCCATCTTGTTTTTCCAATTCTTTCCACTTTTTCTATTGATCGTTTACTAATTTCTTCAATCATTGCGAGTTTTAACGAAATCGGTCGGAAAACAAAAGAGTTACAAGAATCACGTCGGCCGCCATCTTGTTTTTCCGAAATGTCATAATTTTTCCCTACTTGAATCCCACACTTGAACACATTTCCCGTACATCATTGTATCGTTTTCTGTCTCTTTCTATGAGAACAATTATTATGTATGTCCTAGTCGCTATATAATTTGGTATGAAAAAAATATTCCGCCATCTTGAAATTTTTTTCATTTCGCTACATATACCTTCTCGTCCTGATCATCTTTTGCCAAGAAACCACTCTTCCATCTTTTATACTTTCTGAGATAGACACCAAATAAATTTGTATGGCGGCCATCTTAAATCCGCCATTTTGAATATTTTTTCATTTCATTGTCAATTGGATGAAGTTTCGAATGACATTTGGTCGAGCACCCCCCACCTATCTTCAATACCTCGGCCGTGCTCTTTACCCGTCTCCGAAATCCTCAATCATCAGCTGTCTCCATATTTTTGTTCAAGTTTAATTTTCTGACGTGTATACGAAGCCATCAGTGAAAAAAAAATTTTTCATACAAAATTTTACAGGAGGACATTTTTGGGAAAATCTCGAAAACTACCCCAAATGTGGCAACACTGTTTAGATATCTCGATACTGCCGGTCGAGTTACACAATCGATTTATACATGTCAACTTTCCCAAATGTTGCCAACTGCCTCAAAAACGTGATCGAAATTTTGAAAAACACAAACAGAATACAAAATGGCCGCCACCTCGTTTCACAAAAACATTTTACATAGTTTCATAATTTCCCCGTAAACTACAGGATATACCGCTCCTGATGACGTTTAAATTTTTTATCTCGCTTGCACCCAGCCGAAATGATCGCCCCTGAAAGAAGACCATATCGAAAATCACTTTTACTTTGATAAATTCCAGTGTTGCCAGACCTCGGCGACAAAAATACCCAAATGTCATTCGCACAAGTGAGACACGTGGTTGCTCGTACTCAAATTTTGCAAAAAGTCCGTATTTCGACTTTTTTATTTTTGGGGTAAATCTTGAAATTTTCCCGAGAAATGGGGTAACTTTTTTTCCCCAATCCATACCTCGAGACCGTACACACAATCGCCCCATAGAAGTCGAAACGCTACGACGTTGCCAACTGTGAGAAATTTGAATTTTAAAATTGCGTTTTTTCGTACCTCAAACAAAAAGGCCGCCGCGACAGCCGCCATCTTGAATTTTTAAAAACCATTTCCATTCTGTCAAAATACAGGATAATTGTAGTCGAAAAAAGAAAAAAATATCATGCTCGACCACGCCGTTTCGGATCTGTGGCGCCGCGGTTCGGGGTCGAAAAATCAAAAATTTTAAAGCACTACAGCTCGGCCGCCATCTTGTTTTTCCAATTTTTTCCACTTTTTCTATTGATCGTTTCCGTATTTTTTTAATAATTGCGAGTAGCAACGAAATCGGTTGGAAAACAAAAGAGTTACAAGAATCACGTCGGCCGCCATCTTGTTTTTCCGAAATGTCATAATTTTTCCTCACTCGAATCCCGCACCCGAACACATCTCCCCTACATCATTATATCGTTTTCTGTCTCTTTCTAGGAGAACAATTATGTCAATGAGTGAGTCAGTCAGTCAGTGAGTGGTAATCGAGCTATATATAGTATAATATATATAATATATATATATATATATATATTATATATATATATATATATATTATATATATATATATATATATATATATATATATATATATATATATATATATATATATATATATATATATATATATATACGTTAATAGAGCAATCAAAACTTGATTTAGACGACGCGACGTGGGGCTTTGGAATTTTACTCAGTAATGCCAGCTTTTTTTCCCATTACAGTTTAGTCCAAGTCTTTATTGAAAACGATACAATATAAATTAAAGCTAGCTAGCCTAACCTAATTACTATATAAATCATGTCCAAGTTAGTAATAATGCAGTTTAAGATGCTAGCGGCAAATATATTAAACCTATACCCTAATCGGCTACTACCACAGAACACATATGAAAGGTGTTCTGTGGCTACTACCGTATCAGAACTCTAAATTACTTGGCGGCAAGTCTTTTCCGGTAACCAGCCGCAGCAAATGACCCTACTGGGAAACGGGTATCGAACCCGGGACCTCCCAGCTGTAAGACTTAGAAATTAAATAGAAATAAGTTAGTTATCGGATCACTCACATGCCATTAGGTAAGTATAAACATCTTTGAGGAAAAGTGACTCTCCGAATTGTGAAGTATATGGTGAAGTTGATGATATTTTACACTTGCTATTGGCATGTATAATATAATAATGAAATAATTTATTTGTCATATATTCATCATCCCTATTATTTGTTCCAGAAATTCTCCAAAGACAAGAAGCATTTCAACCACACCCACATCCAGCGAGGATACTGCCTCACAACCACCTGCGCTCACATAGACGCCGAATCTTTACCGCGCATCTTCGAAGAGTGCGTCAATAACCTAACCAAAACTACATACGGCCTCGATACAGAACTAATACATGTGGAGTACTGCAGAACTGAGGTGCCAACCAAACCTGTTATAGATATACCGGATATGATATTTGCGGTTATAGTCGGTCTGATCGTGATGGGAAATGTGGTTGGCACGGCGTATGATTTGCTTAGGAACCCGGATACTAAACGTAAGTGGTTTTCAATCTATTGTGCTTATTTTTGTTTATTTTATCATCGAGCAACATACTATCAAGTATCAGAATTATCTTCTTCTTCTTGAGGATGTGGTTATGTAAGGCTCTGCAAAGAGGCCCGGTATCTTCCGATCTCCGTGGCGCAGTGTTGAGCGCTGTTGCCTTAACGTGCGGAGGTCCCGGGTTCGATCCCCGGCAGGGTTCGGAAATTTATAATTTCTAAATTTTCCCTAGTCTGGCCTGGCCTGGGAGGCTTCGGCCGTGGCTAGTTACCACCGTACCGGTAAAGACGTGCCGCCAAGCGATTTAGCGTTCCGGTGCGATGCCGCGTAGAAACCGAATAGGGATATGGGTTTAATATAAGTGCCATGCCCCTAACAGGTTAGCCCGCTACCATCTTAGACTGCATCATCACTTACCATCAGATGAGATCGCAGTCAAGGGCTAACTAAGAAAGAACTAAGAAGTTTAATGATTTAGTAACGTTACACAGCAAACCGCTACCTGATGACGTGGTCGGCCCGGGTCAACTGGAGGAGACTAACGGCCAGTTATGATGGCGACCCTCGCCTCAGCGCTCTCGACCCGGTCAATGGCATGAAGTAAGTCTTTTTTTATTCTACCTACTACAAGTTAAGCCTTGATTGCTCGCTTAGCGGCATTTCTTTTCCCAGTAACTGGTGTATATTTTACTAGCTGATGCCCGCGACTTCGTCCGCGTGGTTTAATTTTTTTGATTCCCGCGAGAACTCCTTAATTTTCCGGAATAAAAAGTAGCCTATGTCACTCTACAGGTCCTCAACTATACCTATGCCAAAAATCACGTCGATCCGTTTCTCCGTTGCGGCGTGATTGAAGGACAAACCAACAAACCAACAAACAAACACACTTTCGCTTTTATATTAGTAGTATGCGGGAAAATGACAAGGCACTCTCCCCTCGCCCCGCAAAAGTTAGTCGAACGTGATTTCATACATTTTTCTCACGTTACCTATCCCGTGTTTATTATATCCAATACACAGACATGATCATATCTACCACGTACCTGCAAATTATGGAACCAGCTTCCATCTTGTTTCCTCTTGTTTATAATAAATGGGGCTCTTCAAAGGGCGGATAAACAAACATCTCAAAAGCCAGCAACGCATTGGCGGTTCCTCTGGTGCTGCAAATGTTCATGGGCGGCGGTAATCACTTACCATCAGGTGACCCGCCTGCTCGTTTGCTCGCTATACATATAAAAAAAAAGATAGAAATAAATTACGTTGTTTGTTTCAGAGCAATGACTCTGATCGCCGTAATCGTGGCGCACTCTTCAATAGCACACTACATGACTTTTGTGTACAACCCGGCATTTTTGGAAACTGTAAGTACACTGTCCATCTTCTTCTTCTTCTTCCTTGGACAGGCTCTTCTTCTCCCTTGAAGAGGCTCCTGGAGAACCAGCGTCACTTTGACCGTTACCGATATTTGTCGCAAGATAAAGCGTGATATTTAATTGCTAGGGGTTACTTTGCGGAAGTCCATGATAAGAAAGGAACTAGAAGTTTAATTTGCTATAATCCGCCATAGTTACAAATCTATGTGGTACCGTGTGCATCTTGCACTTGCAGCTTACGATATTCACCGCCCAGTAAGCCAGCAATTCGCACCGGCACAACACCACCATCTTCCAAATAAACATACGTTTCACTCCGATACCGGAGCATCTTCAGGAAATGCTGACTCGACAATACATGATTGTAATTTTTACTTTGTAGCTAAACACAGAATTAAGAGGAAATGGGACGGCAGTTTCCCCATACAATCGTATAATTATCTGTTTTCTCCGTGGATAATTACAAAAGAGAAAATATTTTTGCACCATCAAATCCATATTATATAAGTGTCCATGCCATGTCCCTATGTTTTTCTTTTTTCAACAAATTTTAAGAACAAGGAACCTTCAAAAATGGCAAAAATGGCTCAGTTTTCGCGCCATCATCCGACATCCCGCAAATAAATTTAACAAATATAATCAAAAAAAGAAAATCATACCGACATACATAGCCTTCTTAAATTATTCTTGAAAAAGGAAAAAAAATCGGTTCAGTTTTGGAGGACGAAACAGGAAAAGGAAAATACGAGAGTAGGATTTCGACTTTTCCCGTTGATGACATATCGTCTTAAGTACGATTCTTTAGCCGCTGGTCCAACCCAATTTTACTGTATCATCATTAAAACTACATCAATTGTTTATAATTTATTAGATAATAATCAGATGATAATATGTAAAATTGGCAGGGGCGGCCTTAGACTTTGCGAGGCTCTGGGCGGTAGATATTTGCGAAGCCCTTATAAGCTTTGTGGAGTCCATTCTTTTTTTTACCTTTCGCAGTTACCAGCACAGGCATCTCAGATCAATAAATAGAATAGATAGTGGATTGTCTATGTAGTTTGTCACTAGTTTGGATCTTCCTAGCTTACTTCCTATTGATAGGTGGGGCTTTTTCTACTTGAGTTATAGCGCGAGGGCGCGAAGCCTTTGCAAGAGCGAGGCCCCGGGCGGTTTCCCTGCTTGCCACCCCCTAAGGCCGCCACTTTAAATAGGTGTTAATTGAATGGTTTAAACACAATACGATGAATAAAGAAATAATTACTTATGATCATTCTAACGTTACCAGGTACAGCAGCACCCGTTGACATCTCTACTGACCAACGGCACAGCTGTGGTACAGACCTTCATCATTCTGTCCAGCTTCCTCCTGGGGTACAACGTGCTTCTGTCGCTGAATGCCAACCCTAACAAGAAGATGGGCCTCGCTTTCTGGTGGCAGATCATTCTTCATCGGATCGTTAGGTAAATTATACTTTAATATTATAAATGCGAAAGTGTTAACTGACTCGTTGGTCTAGGGGTTGGCATGTCCGACTGCGGCCGACGAGGTCCTGGGTTCGAGTCCCGGGTCGGGCCATAATTAAGTATTGGGTTTTTCTGACTAGAAATTCTCAGTACTAGCCCGGAATTAGGAAGTTGGCGGTGTTTCACCCCTGTGCCTCGGAGAGCACGTTAAGCCGTCGGTCCCGGTTATTATCACTAACATGATAATAGTCGTTAAAGCCCGCCAACCCGCATTGGAGCAGCGTGGTGGGTCTAAGCTCTAATTCCCACTCTCCTATGAGAGTGGAGGCCTCTGCCCAGCAGTGGGACGTTAATGGGCTGTAGTAGTGGTGGAAAGTGTTTGTTTGTTGGTTTGTTGGTTTGTCCTTCAATCGCGCCGCAACGGAGCAACGGATCGACGTGATTTTTGGCATTGGTATAGTTCACAGATCAGAGAATTAATGCAAAAGTGTGTTTGTCTGGATATCCGTTACGTTTACTCGGGCCACTGGGTATTTTCACAAAAAATTCAACGATAAAATTTCATAGTTTTACAGTTTTACTAAAGAGAAATTTAAGAAATCCTGCACATATTTGCATTTTTGTTAACAGTTAAAGTAGGTAATCAACTGTTTTCAAATCATACATACACATAAAACACACACACACACAAAAATACACATAAAATACACATAGGTACACACATAAAATGAATACCACCGATTTTCCGGATACAGCAAAACCTTTTTGAAAATTCATGCAATTTTACTGTATTTGAAAATTTTCTTTGCTGAAGAAGTCAAATTTTTTATATATTGAATTGAAGCAGGCGTTACTTTGCGGAAGTCCATGATAATGAATGAACGAGAAGTTTAATTCGCTTTAATCCGCCACAGCTGCTGTGCTGTGGCGGATTATAGCGAATTAAACTTCTCGTTCATTCAAATTTTTTATACGTTTTAAGCAGGGTAAACTTAAGAAATTTTACCTTTTCTAGAATAACCCCTCTCTCGATGTTCGTGGTGGGTCTAACTGCGACGTGGTGGCGCCACATGAGCGACGGTCCACTCTGGTCCACTCTAGTGCAGGCCGAGAGCGACCGCTGCAGGAACAAGTGGTGGACGCATGCCCTCTACGTCAACAACCTGGTCAACCCTGATGAAAGGTGCCTCATACAGACCTGGTAAGATACATGATACTTGGTTTTTATTGCGAGATAGGCTTGCGCTTTACGATAATCATGCTTAGTGCAAAGCAATGATGAGGTTTAGGTTGGAAAGCGCTTGCCTAGAAGAAAGCCTTCTAGAATAACACCCCTCTCGATGTTCGTGGTGGATCAGAGCTTTTTGCACAATGTAGTAAACTAGATAATGTCCGCGACTTCGTCTGGGAACTTCTTGATTTTCGGAGTCCTTTTTATTTTGATAAAAGTATAGTCTGCATGTCTTTCCCTGGTATGCAACCTGTCAAGATACTTCAAAATCGCTTTTTTTTAATTATCAAAATAAAAATTGTTACAGTTTTGGTGGTTTTTAAATTGCGTGCTCTTCCGTCAACATATCAAAATTTGAAACTATTTCTAAAATTAGTGAAAATACAGGAAAAACCCAAAACGAACCTACCTACAAATTCCTTAAGAAATACGATTTTCACTTATATTTTAAATTATTCTTAGTCAATTCAAAGCTTTTAAGATCCTGAGTTGATATATATGTACTGTAAGTGCGTTTTTTCTATTCGTCCGTAACTGCTTAGCACACAAGTCTAAATATATAAAAGGCAAAGGTGACTGACTGACTGACTGATCTATCAACGCACAGCTCTAACCACTGGTCGGATCGGGCTGAAAGTTTGCACTCCTAGGTAGCTATTATCTATTATAACGTAGGCATCCGCTAAGAAAGGATTTTTGAAAATTCCAACCACAAAAGGGTTAAATGGGGGTTGAAAGTTTGTATAAAAGTTCATGATACACGAACGTCAACGAACGAATCGGGATGGACGTGATTTTTGGCATGGGTATAGTTGATGACCTGGAGAGTGACATAGGCTACTTTTTATCCCGGAAAATTGGGGAGTTCCCGCGGGAATCAAAAAAACTTAAAGCACGCGGACGAAGTCGTGGGCATCAGCTAGTTAAAAATATGGGCCTTAAAAGCTTAGCAGACAGACATACTTTCGCATTTATAATATTAGTATGGATAGTTAATCACTTAGATAACTTCATTATGAGCACACCCTGTTTTGGATTTATTTGACTCATTGTTTTTATGCGACATTGAACATAATATATTGTGACCTTAACATTATACCTGAGTGCGGTTTTGGCTAGACGGTAGACATTAATTATTATATGTAAAGCATAATCTCTATTTATTAGAGTAAATCTGACAGCTATTTATGTTCTTTAATATTCATAATTAGATTAGTATTGTTGTGTTGAGGAAACCTAACTACTCCATATTAATATTATAATACATGCGAAAGTGTGTCTGTCTGTCTGTCTGCTACGCTTTTTAGGCCCATCTGTACAACCGATTTCGATGAAATTTAGTACAGGGATAGTTTCTATCCCGGGGAAGGACATAGGCTACGTTTTATGCCGGAACATTCAAAATTTCCCGCGGGAATCAAAATTCCTTGGAGCATGCGACATCTAATATTATAAACTAGCCGATGCCCGCGACTTCGTCCGCGTGGATTGAGGTTTTACGGTTCCCGCGGGAACTCTTTAATTTTCCGGGATAAAAAGTAGCCTATGTGCTATTCCAGACTATAATCTATCTCTGTGCCAAATTTCATCCAGATCCGTTCAGCCGTTGGAGCGTGATTGAGTAACAAACATCCATACATCCATACATCCATACATCCACACATCCATACATCCATCCAAACTTTCGCATTTATAATATTTATTTGATGCGAATGTGAGTTTGTTTATTAGGGTTCCGTAGCCAAATTTGGCAAAAACGGAACCCATATAGATTCGTCATGTCTGTCTGTCTGTCTGTCTGTCCGTCCGTATGTCACAGCCACTTTTTTCCGAAACTATAAGAACTATACTGTTGAAACTTGGTAAGTAGATGTATTCTGTGAACCGCATTAAGATTTTCACACAAAAATAGAAAAAAAACAACAAATTTTGGGGGTCCCCATACTTAGAACTGAAACTCAAAAATTTTTTTTTCATCAAACCCATACGTGTGGGGTATCTATGGGTAGGTCTTCAAAAATGATATTGAGGTTTTTAATATAATTTTTTTCTAAACTGAATAGTTTGCGCGAGAGACACTTCCAAAGTGGTAAAATGTTGGTCCCCCCCCGTAACTTCTAAAATAAGAGAATAATAAAACTAAAAAAAATATATGATGTAAGTACATTACCATGCAAACTTCCACCGAAAATTGGTTTGAACGAGATTTAGTAAGTAGTTTTTTTTTAATAATTTAAAACATACTACAGGTTTGTACGGAACCCTCGGTGCGCGAGTCCGACTCGCACTTGGCCGGTTTTTTTTTATTTGTTACGCTGTCACACCCTGCATCTTTTCAACATAGTCATAGGTTTTGTTCCAGGGAAGGGCATAGGCTACGTTTTATTCCGTAAAAAAGGAGTTCTCGAGAAAAAAAATACTTAAACTACGCGCATGTAGTCGCGGTATAATACATAGCTTTTTTTATAGCTCAGAATCTATGTTTATCTCGGTATGACGTCAGGATGAGGTATACCTACCTTTTATAGCGGATTGTGAATAATGGGCATGGAAAAACACTTCTGTTATATCTATATCTGTATGGTAATTAGAACATTCTCTGAACGCGCGTGTCTAGTTTCAAATGGATGTGGGAAAAACTACATTTTACTCATTATAGGTATTTTTTATACTCTGTAAATTGTCTTTATCTTTAATCTTTAAATGGTATACATACTAATACTCCGGGCTATTACTGAGAATTTCGAGTCAGAGACACCCAATACTTAATTAAGGCCCGACCCGGTACTCGAACCCGGGACCTCGTCAGCCGCAGTCGAACATGCTAACTACTAAACCAACGACTGTTCATCCATACAAATCTATACTACGAGCTAACATTATAAATGCGAAAGTGTGTCTGTCTGTCTGCTATGCTTTCACGGCCCATCTGTTTAACCGATTTTGATGAAATTCCGTATAGAGGCATGTTCCATCCCGGGGAACGGCTACTTTTTATCCCGGAAAATTAAAGAGTTCCCGCGGGAATTAAAAAACCTTAATCCACGCGGACGAAGTCGCGGTCTAGTAATATTATAAATGCAAATGTGTGTAATCAGTCTGCTACGCCATCACGGTCCATCTCATCAACCGATTGTATCTAATCATGGTGCAGAGATATGCTGCATCCTCGGAAGGACGATGATCATCATCCTTAATTAACTTAATAACTTCGGTGAGCTGTATTTAATAAATAATTCTTCTACAATAAAGTAATAGTTATTTATGCAACAGTTGTGTAATAAGGGGTATTAAAACACGAATGTGGGTTTATCACGACGCGTAGCGGAGTGTGATAATAGTATCATATGAGTGTTTTAATACCTAATTATCAACTGTTGCATACAAGACTTTATCTACACTCATGATATGAGTCCTCTATAACAGATTCTGAAATAGTTAGCTTATTGCTAACATTAAAACATCCAGTCCTAGTATACCTAATATCATCAAAACTCAAATATTGAACCACTCTTTTTTTTTTTTTTTGTTAACAAAACAATAAAAAAACGAAGAAAAATGGCGGGGAAAATTCTAATAACCTACTTTTTTTTACAGCGCGCGGCGTTCTGGGCTCGTTCAAGGGGCTCGAAAAAAAAAAGGGGTGTTGTAATGAAATTCAGTACAACATTACATCACCCGTTTGGATGATGTAATGGTTATTAGGACATTGGGTGTTTTAATGTTGGCAATTATTAGCTAACTGTTTCAGAACCTGTTATAGAGGATTTATAGCATGGGAGTAGATAAATTAAATAAAGTCATATCTGACCGCGAGAAATAATTCGCAGAGCAAAAAAATCATATTCAGAGTTGAATCATATAGTCCCGCTTCGTAAAAAGTAGATGATAAAAAGTGATGTTAGAATAAAATTAAAATTAGACGTTTCATCCATAACCATGTTTTCTGTTAATTTTATTTGAAAACCATTTAGTTGAAATTATAGATTAAATTAAAAAAGTGCGTTGACTTTGATGACGTCAATAATTCAGCATTTTAAATTGTTTGAATATGTTTAGTTTGATAATACAAAATCAGATAGATAGATAGATAAATTCTTTATTACCACACATACTGTAGAAATAATTTAATTGACCGAGCGAAGCGAAGGTCTCTGAGTCTATTTGAGTAGTGAATTTGCACTTGTCCGTCCGTCTGTCAGAGCCTTATAACTTCTGAAGTACTGAACGTAATTACTTCAAATATAAATTTAATATGTAAACCGATGGCCTCCAGCCGAATATGGCTTAAAAAGTTATAAAAATCTTTATTTCAGGGGGGCTCTCATTGAAGCGAATGCGAAGTGAAATATTTTTTATAGCGTTACATAGGGTTGCGGTATATAATTTTAAAGATAATTAGGAATAGAGTCCAAAAATTTTTTTTTTAATTTTTCCCTTAATATTGACGAAATGGGGGGCTTTCAAAGTGGAGATTTTCAAAAAGTACCTGATTTGCCTAGTTGTTTTTTTTGACTGGAGACTAATTACTACAAATCTATATGGAGGCCACAGATTAACTACAAGTCTCTTTCTCCAGGTTCCTGGCAGTAGACATGCAGCTCTACGTGGTCACATCAGTGCTTCTAGTGCTGCTAGTGCGGCGCCCGCAGACCGCGGTCAAGTTGCTATCTGGTCTCTTCATCCTGTCCATAATAGTCAACTTCGCGATAACCTACAACTGGGACTTGACCATCCTGTTCCTTGGAAACCCTGAGTAAGTTGAACCTACTGTTTATTCCTCAACAAATCAGCCCTTGACTGCGATCTCACCCAGTTGCCTAACTTGTTGGTAGTTGAGTATGGCAATTATATTAAATCCATACCCTTAATCGGTTTCTACAAGGCAACGTGTTGGAATACTAGCATCACCACGGACCACCTTCCTCGCTTCTGATTCCCTCAACTTTAAATTGCTCAACAAGACTTTCACTCTCACAAACTCAAACTCATATTTTTTTATTAAAATAAACTATCAAAATAAATAATACTAAAATAAATATCTTCACCACTACACCGAACCGAACCTAATCCGAAACCGTTCAAGTAGCACCGAAAGACCTTGTTCTAGGAGACCAACGTCTGTCTGTATTCGGCGTGAAATCTAATCTCATCTTGGATAATTTCCATCGTGTTTTATTAATTAGCAAAGAAAGGAAGCTAGAAGTTACCTATTTGAATTTGTAAACTGCCGTGTTATTACTCTTTATTTCGTCTTTCCATAAAGTTCCATTAAGGCAACCTTATTGTCTACCACCAAGGGCACGTTTTCCACGATCGAAATAAATATTATCAATCGGGGGAAGACGTGTGCATTGTGTCTTGCCATGCATTTCGTAACCGCAAATCGTGTGGTGCGGTCACAGATTATGGAAATGAGGGTGTGGTAGGTACGTGGAAACGATAGATGAAGGCGCTAAAAGTCGTCACAGCTCAAAGTTACCGGATTCTTCAAAAACGTAGTGTAAACACCAACTACGTTACACCTTTAGAACGAGGGGCATCGTAGGAGATTTTCTACCTATTCGATCGTGATAAAGTTAATGACGAATGACGATTTGTACTGCCTAATTAAGTATTGGGTTTTTCCGACTAGAAATTCTCAGTAGGTACTAGCCCGGAGTTAGGAAGTTGGCGATGTTTCACCCCCGTGCCTCGGAGAGCACGTTAAGCCGTCGGTCCCGGTTATTATCTCTAACATGATAATAGTCGTTAAAGCCCGCCAACCCGCATTGGAGCAGCGTGGTGGGTCTAAGCTCTAATTCCCTCTCCTCTATGAGAGTGGAGGCCTGTGCCCAGCAGTGGGACGTTAATGGGCTGTAGTGGTGGTGGTGGTGGACGATTTGTATGGAATTGTCAAGCGCTTGATGACAGAGGACCGCTGCCTGCACTGGGCGCTCCATCGATTCCATACAATTAGACTTGTTACCCAATAGGCTTGCTTATGCTCGTAGTGTAAGCTCACTTCCAGAAGAATTTGAAATTTTATTTTTGAGGCTCATTGGTTTTGACATAAGAAGACCTCTACAAAAGCATGTTTTTTTCTGGTTGTTTGAAACTATTTCTATTTTAACAGACTGATCCGCTGGCAATACAAAGGCGTGCCCTCGTTCAAGTGGCAGTACGCTGCGCCGTGGAGCAGCGCGCCGGCCGCCATACTGGGGCTCCTGCTTGCCTTCGTCTACCATCTGATGAGGAAGAGCGAATACGACCTTCACAAGAACACTGTAAGTCACTCACTCACTCACTCGTTCGAGGGATATTACGCCGCGTCGTGGGGCATGGATCTTTGGATTGAGTTCGACCGAAGTTATTAGATTATTCTTTAAAGAAATCTCGTACTAAGATTTAAGAAGTTCACTTCCATGCCTCGGAGAGCACGTAAAACTCATACTTACCTAATCACTATACGTCTACTGGCCTAGAGGGAGATTTTTTACATGTTCGATTGCGTTAAATTTATAACTATTACTAGCTGATGCCCGCGACTTCGTCCACGTGGTTTAAGTTTTTTTTTGATTCCCTCGGGAACTCCCTAATTATCCGGGATAAAAAGTAGCCTATGTCACTCTCTAGGTTCTCAACCATACCTATGCCAAAAATCACGTTGATTCGTTGCTCCGTTGCGGCGTGATTGAAAGACAAACCAACATACCAATAAACCAACAAACAAACACACTTTCGCATTTATAATATTAGTATGATTAAGTCTGATTTGTATGGAATCGTCAAGTTGTTGACAGCAGCTGGGATCTTCTGGGGTACGGGCTCCGAGGTCTGACCTCATTACCCGGGTGGGGCGCGGAGTAACTTTGTGCCCCGGTGAATATCTTGTTAATCTAATTCTTGACATGGACCTATAGAAGATAGTTCCATGGTTCACAGATGGTTCGTGGTTGGACAGATGGCGCTCGTTCGATCCCGTACAAATCGCAGTTAAATTTACGTAATTGAATGAGTAAAAAATTTCCCATCTTTTCGGACTTATCAGATAGACGTCGCGTCCCATCGAATTTTGAAAAACTGAAATAGACAGTGCATTAATACCTCTAGCGCTGCTTGGCTATGGCCAATCTCTGCGGAGATTAGCCGCTTCAACCGAAACTCGGTCTAATTGAGGAAAGGGGTCATCCATAAAGTACGTCACACTAATTTAGTGATTTTTTGACGCCTCCCCCGTCCTTGTCAATAGTTGGCCACATTTGTGAGACCCCCTACCTAGTGTGACGTCACATAATATCTTGCAATTTTACATCTAGAAATTATTAAAATAAATACAGCACTTCCGAAATTAGTTTTATCACAGAATAGATAATAAGGTTTTATTTCCATTACAGATACAGATAGAGTTGAAAATATTTTTAAGTTTTTCGTTAATAGTTCATTCATTTCGTTAATAGGCATTTTAACACGATGCAAAAGATTTTGAAATGTGACGTCACGAAACTTAGGACCACTCCCACCCATCGTTCAATCTTTTTATTGTGATTATGTTATTTCAGTGGTTCCGGATACTCTACCGCATGTCTGTCCCCGCCATGGTCGCCTGGATTATGGGCGGGTTCCTCATGAAGGACTGCCAGGACAAGTTCCTGGTGACGCTGTTCTCGACCCTGGAGCGACCTGTCTTCGCTGTCATCGTCTCCACCGCCATGATCGGCTTCTTCTATAAACTTGACAGTAAGTGCGGTTACCACTATGATAACTAGGTGGCATAGAGATATAATATATTACCTCTATGGTGGCAAGCTATAGATTATTTTTACAGTACAGAAATAGTTGAACGAGGTGAAAAATCTTTTCACTCGAGTGCAACACGTAACTTTTCATCCCACCTCAGCGAGGAAATTAAAATTAAAAACGGTTGTATGGAAATTCAGCACCATAGAGGTAGAACTTCATAGACGAGTGATATTTACTAACGTGCACACGATGTTCTAAATACAATTTACTTTATCCTCAAGAGGATAATAACGGCTTTTGCATTCAGATATCGAAGAGTAAAAATACTCTTTTGTATGAGATGGTGGGATGAAAACTATATTAGTTTAAAGGCACGCGGGTACCGTCATCATCAGTGGCCGATTCCATACTATATTTTGTGGGTAGGCGGGCGAGGAGAACTAATTAAAACTTGTACGGAATCACAGAAATATAATTTGAGTTGCAATCACGTTAATGTTATGGTTTAATTCCAACTAGCACTCCACCGAACACGTAGCTTAAAACCGCACGATGCAAATAGCATAATTCTTAATTCACCGCGCGTGAGTGACACTAGCGCCCGGAGTTGTGCCAGAGTGACAAAGAGCGTTAGCTGTCAAACGCCACAGACTACAGCCAAATGTCGGATGCGCTCCTTGCCACTCTAAAAACATCGACGTGCCGTCACGGCCGGACTGACATTCGCGCGCCCTCGCGCGTCTGCTCATGCCCAGGGCAGCCCAGCTCATCTGCAAAGAAAAACACACAGCTGAAGTATCTTTCTGGACATGCTCGCCCATCCCTGACATTTCACCACTTTTAGATCGTTCCCTAACACCACATCTGTTCATTGCGTTAATTACCCACACACCTACTGGAGCGGATAACTGAACCCGGGCTTCCCTTCGACCAGTCACCACCTCAGTATGATGACCTGGACCGGACACAACCCGTCAGCATCCCTTCCACCAGTACCATCACGAACGTCGCACGTTCACACGCTGCCGCAAATGAAATGATCCGGAACCTCGACCCGCATAAGCCAGTCCCTTAGACCATCCACTTACCACCCAGCTCACACATACAGAACCAACCCAGGTTGAAGTGATCCGGAACCTCGACCCGCATGAGCCAGTCCCTTAGACCATTCAACAATCGCCCCGCACAACAACCAAAGTCATAGTGAAACCGTAGTCTGATTAAGAACATCGACCCATATAGGCCAGTCCTTTCGATCAGCTACACCATATACGCACTTGCCAAGTCCACCAGTAATGAATAAACGTCAAGGTACTAAATGAAACAGCACAGTCAACGAAATGCCTTGTACATTGATGGGACTAAGAATCTGAGAGACACACTCAACGTTTTCCCGGCAAATTCCCGTTAGATATACCAAATCATCAGTTACTAATTAACAAGCAGACCCACTATCAAAAAGAAAGGAAACGAGCTCACCGGATGATGTAGTGAGAGTGCTTCTCGATGATTGACGTTCACACACATGAACCTCCTGAACACAAGGCGGTTAGCCTTTGTTCCGCCGTCCTTCCGGTCCGCGCACGTTTACTTATTAGTTTCATGGTCGCGCCTGTTCTCCTCTGATCTAGGCCCTTTACATCCCACTTCTGATAAAGGCACGCGGGTACCCTCATCATCAGTGGCCGATTCCATACTATATTTTGTGGGTAGGCGGGCGAGGAGAACTAATTAAAACTTGTACGGAATCACAGAAATATAATTTGAGTTGCAATCACGTTAATGTTATGGTTTAATTCCAACTAGCACTCCACCGAACACGTAGCTTAAAACCGCACGATGCAAATAGCATAATTATTCATAATTCACCGCGCGTGAGTGACACTAGCGCCCGGAGTTGTGCCAGAGTGACAAAGAGCGTTAGCTGTCAAACGCCACAGACTACAGCCAAATGTCGGATGCGCTCCTTGCCACTCTAAAAACATCGACGTGCCGTCATAATAATTTTTTCGTACCACTTGCTCAAAAAAGTGACATTCTATGCCACAAAAAGCGAACATAACAATTTTTTATTTATTTATTTTAGCCTACCTCTAAAACTATATATTAAAACTTTTTTTTTTTTTTAATATAACAATAGTCATTTTTAATCTGATATAAACAGGGAAAGAAAATTATACTGAATTTCATTCATCCTCTAGGGGGAGAATGTGATTTAAATTTGGAATACTTACCGAAACTTGACTGCCTCGTTGGTTAGTATGTTCGACTGCGGCCGACGAGGTCCCGGGTTCGAGTCCCGGGTCGGGCCATAATATAAGTATTGGGTTTTTCTGACAAGGAATTCTCAGTACTAGCCCGGAGTTAGGAATTTGGCGGTGTTTCACCCCCGTGCCTCGGAGAGCACGTTAAGCCGTCGGTCCTGCGCCTGATCTCTCTCCGGTCGTGTCGGATTTTCCGTCCCATCGGGCTATGAGAGTAAAGGAACAGAGAGTGCACCTGTGTATGCGCACACACTTGTGCACTATAATATCTCCCGCGCAGATGGCTAATCTCTCTGGAGATTGGCCGCCGTGGCCGAAATTCGGTCGGGAGGACATTATTATTATCGCTATATATTTTACTCGCTATTATTATACTTACCGAAATTTATACTGAACTACATCTGTGTTTACACCATTGAGTTTGTATATAAGCATTATACATCTTTTTGAAAAAGGAATACGCATTTATTATGCAGTTAAGATTATTAAATAAAATGACGAAAACCGACGAGGCCGTATGAGCTTGATGCCTTTGCTTTTCCGACAAAAAATATTAGTCTAGGAATTTGCCGCGTTTTTGTTTTCTTCAAATACATAAACGTTAATGTAACTCTCTCTATCAATAATTGAACCAATGTTTCGAATGTTAACTTTTACTTTTTATTGTCATTATTTTTAATAAATGCTTATCTCATATTATTATTGTGTTAATTTTTTCGCAAATGGTACGAAAAGTAGAGTATTTTCCTCGGTGATAAAGCTGTCTTAGTCTTGGGTGAACTTAAATCCCTCGCTACACTCAGGACTCGTCTTAAATCCCTCGCTTCGCTCGTGATTTAAGTTTTTAACACCCTCGCTACGCTCGGGAGTAAACCTCGAGTCCTTCGTTACGCTCGCGATTTAAATCGTCACCCGCGACAAAAGACTGCTTTATCCCCTTGGTTAATAATCTACTAATAGTCCCACAAACTTATTTGACCCGGTGATTGCCTCGCTAGTAGATATCTATACTAATATTATGAAGAGGTAAAGTTTGTGAGGTTGTAGGATCTCTGGATCTACTGAACCGATTTTGAAAATTCTGGTACCAATAGAAAGCCACATTATTTGTGAGTGTCATATATATTAATCCGAAAAATTAGGGAGTCCGTATTCCACGCGGATGAAATAGCGGGCATCGACTAGTGAAAATATATGGTCAAAAAATCGAGTAAAAAAAGTTGCGAGCATCTGCTAGTGAACTTGGTATATTATATTAATTTTATCGACTCCATTAATCAATTGACTATATCCGGTTTCTAAGCCATCATAAATATATAAATCTATAAGAATATTTTTTATGAAGATTTTCATGAGATCATAGCGTTTTATGGCTTCTAGTATAGCGTTTTATATGTAGATATCAGATACCATACTTAACTTGGGGATAGGAATTTTGTAATTAGTCAGTAATTATTATGTATTACGGATAATTCTTTATAATGTTTATTTTTCATGGGTAGGTAGGTATAGCTTATTTTAATTTTACCCTACCATGTTTTTTACTCGATATATTGAAATTTTCTAAAAACGTTAGAGAAATTTCGAATCCATCAGACCTGAAAAAAAAACAATCGGTTCTTGGACACACGTGAAAAAAAACAAGTGCGAGTCGGACTCGCGCACCGAGGGTTCCGTACAAGCCTGTAGTAAGTTTTACGATTTATGACGTATTAAAAATAAAAATTACGTTTGTTGTATGGGAGCCCCCCTTTAATATTTACTTTATTGATATTTAATTATTTATTTTGAAAGGTAATATATAAGTTAATATTCTGTGAAAATTTGAACCGTCTACCTGTTACCGTTTTTAATATTGAGCAAAAAAATACGAAAAAACCGGCCAAGTGCGAGTCGGACTCGCGCACCGAGGGTTCCGTACAAACCTGTAGTAAGTTTTACGATTTATGACGCATTAAAAACAAGACGAAATGAACCGCAAAACTAACTTTGTTTGTAGAGGTTTATTGTTAATATCAAAAAATTACGTTTGTTGTATGGGAGCCCCCCTTTAATATTTACTTTATTGATATTTAATTATTTATTTTGAAAGGTAATATACAAGTTAATATTCTGTGAAAATTTGAACCGTCTACCTGTTACCGTTTTTAGGGTTCCGTACCCAAAGGGTAAAAACGGGACCCTATTACTAAGACTCCGCTGTCTGTCTGTCTGTCTGTCTGTCTGTCTCCAGGCTGTATCTCATAAACCGTGATAGCTAGAAAGCTGAAATTTTCACAAATGATGTATTTCCGTTGCCGCTATAACAACAAATACTAAAAATTAAAAAAATATATATATTAAGGGGGGTCCCCATACAATAAACGTGTTTTTTTCGTATTTTTTTGCTCAATATTAAAAACGGTAACAGGTAGACGGTTCAAATTTTCACAGAATATTAACTTGTATATTATTACCTTTCAAAATAAATAATTAAATATCAATAAAGTAAATATTAAAGGGGGGCTCCCATACAACAAACGTAATTTTTATTTTTAATACGTCATAAATCGTAAAACTTACTACAGGTTTGTACGGAACCCTCGGTGCGCGAGTCCGACTCGCACTTGGCCGGTTTTTAATATTGAGCAAAAAAATACGAAAAAAACACGTTTATTGTATGGGGACCCCCCTTAATATATATATTTTTTTAATTTTTAGTATTTGTTGTTATAGCGGCAACGGAAATACATCATTTGTGAAAATTTCAGCTTTCTAGCTATCACGGTTTATGAGATAC
Organism: Erebia ligea; assembly: GCA_917051295.2. Taxonomy (NCBI): domain Eukaryota; kingdom Metazoa; phylum Arthropoda; class Insecta; order Lepidoptera; family Nymphalidae; genus Erebia; species Erebia ligea. Next base: position 18,964,429 of record OU785228.1, read on the forward strand.
AGCCTGGAGACAGACAGACAGACAGACAGACAGACAGACAGACAGACAGACAGACAGACAGACAGACAGACAGCGGAGTCTTAGTAATAGGGTCCCGTTTTTACCCTTCGGGTACGGAACCCTAAAAACTACGTGAAATCCCAAAATCCCCATTCCCCACGTAACTAATATTTGAAGAATTTCGCAATAGTATTAAATTATCTAATCTACAAGCCTTTAAGGCTTCGAATCTGACTGTGGGTGGGGACGTTTTTTCTCACAGCCCTTTAATTAATTTCACAATCTTCTCAGGTATATGTTGGTGGATCCTCTCGTGGCGCACGTGGCAGGTCCTGGGAAGGATGTCGCTTTCCATTCTCCTCATACACTGGTCGTACAACCTCTCTCTGCTCGCAGTCAAGACCAATCTAGCACGGACATCCTTCTTTGAGATTGTAAGTAAAGACGTGTTGATATTTTTGCAAGTTGTCTCTCTTACCAAGGTAGGTACAAGAAGCTTAATCCATATCCATACTAATATTATAAATGCGAAAGTGTGTCTGTCTGTCTGTCTGTCTGCTACGCTTTCCCGGCCCATCTGTTCAACCGATTTTGCTGAAATTTGGTATAGAGGCAGGTTATATCTCGGGGAAAGCTTTTTATCCCGGAAAATTAAGGAGTTCCCGCGGGAATCAAAAAACCTTTATCGACGCGGACGAAGTTGCGGGAACCATCTAGTTCGCTATAATCCACTAAAAATAAGCACAAAGGAGAAGGTTCACCTTCGATGTACTCTTTGTACACTCTACCATGAATAGAGGAAAATACATAGATTGTATTAAAAATATAATAATTTAGAATATTAAAGTAAATAACGAGAAATAAAATAAAATGTATTTCAAGTTTTCGATACGTTTCCAAGATGGCAACCATTAGCCATAGAGATGGCAGTAGGCGCGAAATGTATCAAATGTGATTTCTGACAGTCACTGTCAAAATAACGTGTTTTTCCCTACGGTTTTTCCCATAGACATAGAATTTTTTCGCTACGCTCAACTAAGCCTATGGGTTTTCCGGTGTTGTGTTGACACTTGACAGAAAACGTCAAAAAATATGAATCCGCCATTGTTACCCGCTCGTGTTTAGTGTTGCTTATCGTGGAAAGATTAAATAATTACACCACTGAAATTACGATGAATTCGTAGATTTGAACGATCAAAACTGGTTTAGTATTTTTTTTCTTTCATTCCTCTACTTGTAAAAGGACCAGACCGACGCTCCATACAAATCTGGGCCGTCTCCTTTATTTGGCAAAACATGCAGCATGCGACATGTACAGTCGACTGCAAAAGTCCATACATAGCTCTAAGGCTAAAACCGCTTGCAAGCAATGCTGTGAATAACTCCGTGCTCACTCACACTGATAAACATAAACTGTCAATAATATTATCAACCTTAAATCAACACCGTAAGGTTCAAACGATTTCAGTTCAATACTACCTGCATTACCATAAACTGTCAACAATATCAACCTTATGTCATTAGCATTAGGTTCTAAATATTCCTATTCAATCACCTTGTCTATTCTGATTGTTTATTTCATCACTTTACAGTAACCACTCCCAGTGTCGTGATAATATAGTTGGTATACGAGTTACGACGCATCATATGACCTAGGTTCGAATCTCTTACAGCAGTTTTTATTTTGTTTTGAATACAAACAAAATTAATGTTTTGTTTATGTGTTTTGTGTCAGTTTGTTATTCTTTATTATAATATAATATCTTTATTTCCATTTATAAACGCAAACATTAATTATAACAAGATAATACTTAAGGACAAAGTTAGTTATTTTGGGAGGAAAGCTATAACTATGTTAGTGGTGTCAATTATTGCTTATTATGAGTCAATAAGTAATAAAACAAACAAAATAAATTGGAAGAAACATTTTTTATTAGATAATCGACTTTATTTTCATTTATTTTCATTGTTATCATGTTACATTTTCTCAAAAGTAATAAATAACTTCAGCTACTTTTTCTATCATTTTTTAAGGTTATAGCTTAAGTAATCGTTTTCATAAAGAAAAGAAAATTGAAGCTAAACCTTAAAAATCTAGTAAGCAAAGGGCGGCGCTGCTTTTTTGTCTGTTAATTTTGATAAGATATACTAATAATAATTATTACAAGTTAGGAAAAGAATAAACGTTAAGTTTCATATTTAAAGCCTTAAAAATTAAATTTTATGTAGCTTTAAAAGTATTACTTCAATAAAACCTCCACTTTTTTCAATAACATCAAGCAAGCGCCGCCGGGTGAATCCGTTTGTAATATTAGGATAGATATCCGTTATTCTAAATATATTCTCCCATAATTCCATACAGTGAGCCTCCGTTTCCTCTGCAGTCTTTTCATTTCACATAACCCACCAGTTTGCACCATCAAACCTCATAATATTCTCTATGATTTAAGTTTGGTGATCTTACTGGCCAGGGAATAACTGTTGTCTGGGTTTTGATTAAACCAATTACGCACTATATGTGATCGATGCACAGGACAACAATTATCATGCACAAATGATAGTTGTGGCACATCAACAGCTGGACATCACTTCCATGTGTTATAATGTGCAGCTTTGGCGCTGGTGTTTAAGTATCGAACATGTTCGCGAACTCGACAGTTGGTATGCAGATATTGTTCTCATATTGTTCATCTATAATATTATGTCTTCGTTGTGAAGCATTACTCTCTTCGTCAGGATGCGACACCCAACACTTGGTTGTCCACTAAAAACCAAACAGCGAGATTAAAATAAACACTTTTGAAACTACTAAGTATCTTGTCTAGATATTTACTAATAAAACGTTATGTAACTAATCCTAAGTTTATGAACACACATTTTTTAACAATAAAAACAATACTCACAGTGAAACCAGTTTCATTGCAAATTTGAGCTAAGTATATTGTATCCGTTATTTTTTAGCTCAATAATATGCATCCTCCTCTGCATATTAATATAAGCCTGCATTATTGTTGAAGATAAGAAACAGCAAAACTTAGTAAATTATAATAATTTTGTAGTATTTGCTAATAACGACTAACGAGTGTCAAATCTTCCGTCTCCGTCAGTACTCAGTGGCCATATCTGTTCAGAGATTTTTTAAACTACCCGCATATGCTATTGCTGGTATAAAAATATCAGTCATCAAATAAAAAAAGTAAAAAAAACTTACACGGGGTCGAGATTTGAACCAGCAACAGTTGCGGTGTGCAATCCAAGTAGTTCCACACCTCGCCATTGAGCTCACTTACTTGAGGTGTGAAATTATCGATATTACTCGGCTATTACAATACCTACAAGCTGAACGACTTATATTATACTACTGCAAGTGTGTGGGTGTCCGACCGCATGCAAAGCAACTTATTTGCTTATTCTATATGCAATTTTGACGTCGACTGTACCTACGGCCCACCCTCCGGTTTCTAATCATGCGGGAAAAGCAACGACTTCCGTGGCGCAGTGTTGTGCGCTGTTGTCTTAACGTGCGGAGGTCCCGGGTTCGATCCCCGGTAGGGTCAATTTAGGAATTTATAATTTCTGAATTTTCCCCGGTCTGGCCTGGTGGGAGGCTTCGGCCGTGGCTAGTTACCACCCTACCGGCAAAGACGTGCCGCCAAGCGATTTAGCGTTCCTGTACGATGCCGCGTAGAAACCGAATAGGGGATGGGCTTAATATAACTGCCGTGCCCCTAACAAGTTAGCCCGCTACCATCTTAGACTGCATCATCACTTACCATCAGGTGAGATCGCAGTCAAGGGCTAACTTGTAGTTGAAAAAAAAGCAAGCAATCAAGCAAGCAATATTAATATGCCCACCACCATCACACCATACAAACCTTTCAAAGCACCCTCAGAGATACGAGATACGATAGAGATGATTCCTCAAAGTAACGCCTGCTTCTATCCAACATCTATTATCTCTCTCTCTCCTGACCTGGGAAAATTCAGAAATTATAAATTCCTACATTTTCCATGCCGGGATCAAACTAAGTACCTATTTAAAATAAAAATATGTACGAGTAAGTCCTAAACAGCTGATTTTTGTTTCAGGGAGGGCACTCTTTAGCATCAATATTCATGACCTACGCGACGTCATTTCCGCTGTACATTTTCGTCGAACTACCCACACAGAAGTTTTTACAAACGTTATTTATGTGATATAACATTATTATATTGGTCATAAAAGAAGTATGTATAAGACGTGTGAAACACGCATTTTCTACTATGACGGTAATATTAGAGAATTACTGCATTTGTATTTTGTATGTGGCAAAGAAAATTCATACTACTTTAAAGTTTAATGTCCGAGTTAAAAGTTAGAGTAAGTTATGTCTGAGTTAAAAGTTAGAGTAAGTTAAGTCTGAGTTAAAAGTTAGAGTAAGTTATGTCTAGAGAAACCTGAAAGTTGATTTTTTAACGTTTTTAGACACAATATGGGGGCCATATAAAATTCAAAGCAAAACTAAAAATATGCATTTGGTACCAGACCTATTTCTAAGGTCCCGCCCTTTTGTACTCAGTTTTCATGAGACAGATTCTATCTAATGTTGTAATGTATCTATTACCTACCTACCTATAGCGTTGTAAATATACCTACCGTGTAGCCGTGTCATAGTCCCTGCACAAGCTTATATACTTATGTGACCCGGTGGCCAAAATTTGAAATAATTTGTAAGTATGCCTGTTTAGTTTTTATTTTTATTTTTCATTTATACTAGGACTAGGTGTAATAAAGATCTGGGCCCCAATCATGTAAGAATGGCCGATCAAACGTTAAAGATTTTCGTCAAAGTAAAATAAACCATAAAAGCATTGAATTAGACCTCAATTACGTCTGCCCATTCTTATACGTTTAGGTATGTACGATACCCTAAACGTATAAGAAATAAAATAAGTAAAAATAAGTACTTAAATCAAATAAAAAATAAGTCAAATAAGTTTTTGGGACTTTACTCTTTGGATCTCGGCTTGGAATTTCGTTTATTGAGCTCAGATTTTAACTAGGTATACATAATATTATACGGATAAAATCACGTGTTCTGTCGGAAAAAAGTCCGACTAGCTAGTTTCGAACCCGTTCGATCAAAAGCTCAGATTTTGTTAAGTGTACAAAAGTGTAGAATAATTTTAAACGGCCGGGTATTTATCCTAACTTAAGTACTAGCATTTATTTTTTGTAGTTTAACTTCTAATGAGGATTAAGCCAGTGCCAGTTATGAAAAAATGTCATGGACATGAGAACCATTTTCGAAAATAATTCTATATAATATTCCATGTCATATTAGGTACTATATAAATTATTATAATAATGACGTATTCTGGTTTTTATAATATACCTACTTCTGTCTTAGCTTAAATATTGATCAATATGATATGTTACTGTACCATGATTGTATCCACCTTATCCATGTATCTGATTCTATCATCGATATATATATATGTAGCCTGTACTAGATGGGCCCTTTCATACAGAAAAATTGGGCATCCGACCTGTAGAGCGCGCTCCACACCTGAATATGCCTGTCTTTGTCCCCGCCATAGCGCTGTCCCGCTTTTCAGACTAGATGGCTTTAGTAAAATAAGTCCACATTCTGTGTTTGACGGGGCCCGTCTATGTAAATTGAGGTCGTTGGATTCTAAGGTTCAATTTAAATTTCAAAGAAGAAGAAGAAGAAGAGAAGGTTCATTTTGGGTGTAGTTCTTGTACACTTTATCATGAATAGATTAAAATACATAGATTTTATTAAAAATAGAATAAATTAGACTAAAAAAAACTAAATAAAGTCCAAAAATAAAAATCTATTTCAAGTTTTTCGATATGCTTCCAAGATGGCGCCTTCAGCCATAGAGAAGTCAGTAGGCGCGAAATGTGTCAAATGTCATTTCTGACAAGTGACATGAGTCACCGTGTTAGTTTTCTTCGTGTTTTCTTTCTTAATATTTGACACTTGACAGAAAACGTCCAAAATATGGATCCACCATTGTTACCTACTCGTGTTTAGTGTTGCTAATCGTAGAAAGATTAAATAATTTCACCACTGAAATTTGGACGAATTCGTGGATTAAAACTATCGAAGCTGGTTTGATATTTTATTTTCTTTCTTTTCACTACTTGTACAAAGACCAGTCCCACGCCCCATACAAAAATGGACCGTCTCCTTTACTAATTTATTTATTTCCAAAAAATATACACTGATACCTACTTTATACTCCTTAAAAACTAGACATCATCGTAATTCATCATCATCGTGTGCAAAGGAGTAGATTGTATGCGAAATTATCTCACTACAATGATCGACAATGACTCGAGATACTATACTTGTCCCTCGATTGGTATAGATAGGTACCTACTTGCCTTTTCAAACTGTGATATCTACTGTAGGTACGTACTCTACAACTAAAATAAAAGTTTAAAAACGCTTAAATACCTAATTAAGATTAAAAAATAAGTTTACTTGTTATTTAATAAATTTTGTATAACGTTCTTGCTGTTTTGCTTTCACAATATATTATTACCTACCTACCTTCGTGATAACGCTAGAAATAATTCATTAGTCTGGAATTTTATATTTTGGAAGTCTGCCATTGTTCTTTGCCTAGGACTAAGTCTAAATCTACTTAGTACTTACACAGCTTGATCGATAGGTACAGGCAATGATTTCATATTCACTCTATTCAGGTAGGTAGTAGCCAAGATTTACTAGGTACTATATTATTAAGGATAGTATTAGTAGCACAGAGTACAATAGATTAGTAAATACCTATTATACTTACCGGGCTGTGGTGTGATCCTCCTGGGCTATGGGGTAAGGTAAATAATGGAAAATTTTAATAAGTTCTGGCTCAATATCCAAGAAGAAAAATGTATTTTTAAACTACAATCATTTTAATTCCTCCGTAGTAATATTATAAAAAAAAGCATTTCAAGATTTTCATATACGTTTTTCATCGCTCAAGTTTTGAAATTTTAGGCGCGCGCGCTCTTTTTCATCTGAGACAGATTGCAAAATAATAGTAGTTTATACACCAAAGTACAACAGTAGTTTATAACCAAGGGGATAAAGCACTGTTTTATGTCACGGGCGCTACATTGAATCCTGAACGTAACGAAGGACTCCAAATTTAACTCCCGAGCGCAGCGAGGGTGTTATAAGTTAATTCCCGACCAAAGGGAGGGAATTAAGATTGAGTCCTGAGTGCAGTGAGGGATTCAAGCGCCCAAGAAAAAAACTGCTTTATCCCGGTGGTGTATACTCTACTTTATACTTCTACCATAACAGTAAAACAAACTGTAATGGTTAGATATTTATTGCAAATCATAGTAAGTAGGATACATAGGTCTAGTAAATAATAAAAAGAAAAGATGCAGGTATACATACTCCTTGGTTTAAAAACTTTTATGTCAAATGGTACGGTCGTTTGGTCGACCAGTCTGGAGCCTAGACTCTGTTGTGCATATTTACAGTATGGGGTTGGTCAACTAGTTGGGCGATCGATCGACTAGATTACGGCCCTAGGGCATGAAGACTGACTTTAGACCCGCAAAAGTATGATTAAAACAGTAGTAAAGGTATGGTAGAAGTATAAAAATATTTGACATCCTACCGCGCATTTATTTTACCTGCTTCCGGTTTTTTTATAAACCGGTACATTCATAGATTAATAATTAAATAGAATGACAGATACACAAATCCCAAACGTAATATCCAAAATATTATTTTTCTGATTTAAATAATATTTATATTACACTATAATATGATGCCCGTGACTTCCACGTGCATCATATTATAGTGTTTTTTTAATTCCCGTAGGAACTCCTTAATTTTCCGGGATAAGAAGAACTCTTATGTCGTTTAGAAATAGGTTAAAAAGATCTTAAAAAGATGAGCCGTCCAAAGGAGCCGTCGGTGCGTCGACGGTCGAAGCGTAGCAGACAGACATAGGGGCTGTGTTCCGTTATAGACTGCGAGCACTGTTCAGTGCTCTTTACTGTGGAGAAATTCATTCCGTTATAACTGACAGTAAACTGCTGCAGTATCCTAGGGAAATATATGACGTCATTAAATGACGCCATCTTTGTACTGTGAGCACTGGCGTTTTCGAGGTAAGGTGCTCTCAGTGTTTGTCTCAGTGCTGACAGCGTTCCGGTTAGGTATATTGGGTACTGCTTAAAACGGAACGCAGTCAGCACTGAGACAAACACTGAGAGCACCTTACCTCGAAAACGCCAGTGCTCACAGTACAAAAATGGCGTCGATTAATGACGTCATATATTTCCCTAGGATACTGCGGCAGTTTACTGTCAGTCAACGGAACGAATTTCTCCACAGTAAAGAGCACTGAACAGTGCTCGCAGTCTATAACGGAACACAGCCTTATTAAAGGATACCTACACAGGAACTACTAAAATTCTACATCAATGGATACTTATGATTTTGCTATAGAAAAGAAGCAAAAAAGACGAAAAAAGAGCATTTTGCGTCAGTTTGACATTGACAAATGACTTTTAAATGTCAAATGAATTCTGTCATTACTGGATTTTTAAAAGATTTTTTATGTTCTAAGATTGCTAAGTATGACGTGCACGCTGATTATACAAATACGAATTTGGAATTTTTTAGTGTTCACAGAGTATATTGAATAAAGGTGTTCAATATCAAGTTTAGAAGGTGTTTGTAATAATTTTAGTTCTAAAAGTATTGTTACTGTGAAAATGGGTAACCACAACACCCATGAAAAAGGCTTCTCTGATGGTGGAAGCGGTTCCAGTACTCCCCGAGGGTCAACCAGAGGAAGTCGGTCAGGATCCGGCGGCGAACTGCAAGGCCACCAGGAAAAGAATGAAAACCAAACAACCTCCTTAGTGCCCGTAGAAAAACTTGGCAAGGTAAAGGTTATTTTTTTCTTTCTTTGCATTCCACAATATCTCAGGCTCAGTTAAAAGAATTAACCCAACACTGTTCTAACTTTTAAAAATAACAGTAGGTAACTAAGTAAAATACTTAAATAAGTACTTTCTTAAATATTTTTTTCTGAATGTAAGTATAGCTATGTCAAACAAAACAAATAATAATGCTATAATTTTTCTATTTAGTGTTGTTTGGCCTTGAAAATGATACATTTTTCGTCTGATAAGAAACAGTAAACAATGTTGCAATCATAAGGTTTTTGGCCATTAAACGTCCTGAAAGGTACTGAAGGACCAATAAAATGTATTTAAATAGGTATAGTTAACTAGATGATGCCCACGACTTTGTGTGCGTGGATAGATTTTTAAAATCCAGTATATGTTTGCACACTGCCACCGGCAGTAAATTGTGAATGGGAAGGGACTATGTTTATAAAAAACAACATCAATATGTTGATGCCCACAATTTGGCAAAATAAATGATGTTATCTTATCTTATCTACAAAGTGTCTGTCTGACAATCTGTAACCTTTTCATATTTGTCCACTGCTGAACCAATTTTAACATAATTTTGACACACAGATAGCCTGCATATTGGAGCCAGTCAAAAGATAATTTAAATTTCAGGGAATCAAAAACCTCCATTAAGATCCTTGAATTAACCTTTCACACAGCTGAAGTCAGGGCATAAGCTTTTATACTATGACAAGATGATGACTGTGACCTGTATCCGGTTTTAAAAATATTATTTTTCTTCATTTTTCTGGTATATATACAAGAATGTTTGGTACTAAATTTCATCAAAATTTAGCAAATTTAAATTTAAACAGAGAGGACATTGAAAAGGTAACAGATAAAAAATATTGCATTTAAGTATAACTAGATGATTTTGTTTCTTACGGGAAATCCTTAATTTTCCAGGATAAAAGTAGCCTATGCCCTGCCCCAGAAGTTGAATAAAAGGATGGGCCTTGAAAGCATAGCAGACAGGCAAACACACTTTCGCATTTATAGTATTAATATGGAAGTATGGATGGATATTGAAAACCTAGTTTGACTCACAGTCTGTTTGTTCACCCCGCATGACTGAGTTGTTGTTGATTTAGCATTAGTGTTTCTTGGTTTGCTTTTTATGCTGTGTCATTTCTGAACATCGTCCAGATGTGTCACATAAAACAACAACAGTCTATAAATACATTATGTTTTGCATCCAGGGTGCAAAAAGAAATGTATACGGAGGTTCAAAACTGAAAACTATATTCCTTATATTTGCTCAATAGAAAAATTATATATTTATCTTAGTAATGTAATTACTTATTTATCTTTCACTTATGACGTTTTCATAGGTTTTGTATATTAAAAGTAAGTAATCGTTACATGACTAGATGATGGCAGACTTCATGTTTTTAAAATCCCATGTACTCTCTTTGTTTTCATAAAATACTAGCAAAGCAAGATGTTGCAGGTTCGAGTCCCTGTCTTCGAGTAACTCGAGCAAAAAGAAATTTCGTTACAGGTACAAAGGCACCACACGGCTTGTTATATATTATTTTTATTATGATCTTTAATCAACCTACAAAAAAGGTTTTCAATTATATTGAGCTGATGCTTGTGACGCTCGTCTCCATGGAATAAGCTTTTTACTCCTCAATTTTCCAGGATAAAAAGCCTGTCACTCTCCAATCAAATCCTGTTGATCGGTTGCTCTGTTATGACTTATTGCCAACCAACCAACTAACAAAGACTTTCACATTTATAATATTACTTAGTATGATGTTTTTTTAAAGATTTCTACTTATTATTACTTATTACTTTTTTACTGGCTGGAGGAAGCTCACAAGATGGTCCCCTAAAAATTACTCAATCCTGATACTGCCCACCTAGGGTTATGGAGACTTAGGGACTATTCATGGTGAACTCAAAAAACACATGACTTCCTGTTTTATGCACAACTACAATACCATTCGTATTAAGCAAATGCATTTTAAATCTGAACACCAAACATGCTCTAACTATTTAACAACAAAAGGTGATTGCATACCAAGAAACGAACCGCAAGGGCCGCTACACGCAACAGTCTGATAAAAAGATAAAAAATTACATAAATTCGATACAATAATTACAATTTCCGATTAAACTTAAATAATTGTTTTCGAGATTTTTGGCTGTCCCCACCTCATTGAATAGGTATTTTAAAATTATTATGAGATTTCTTAGAAAAACTTCTGGCAACATAATAATTTACAACCTATTAGAAAAATAACCTATAAAATATAGCCTTAGACATTTAGGAATCAGCATGGTTACGAGACCCTACCTTTTACATATTCTGACATGCACTGGACCACATATTCAGGATACAAATTGAAGCGCTAGCCGCTCACTGCTGCGTCAAATCTAGTAGGCGATAACCTTTAAGTATCTACGAAGAAAATTATTTTTTAATTCGAAATCGTTCTGGTGACGCTCTTATCGCAAATCTGGAGATAAGTCTCATTTTGATTCGTGTTCATTTGATCGTTAATAGCGATAGACGGGTTGTGTGGTGTGAAACGGTTATTAATTTTATCTAACATCTAATAGTAATTTGTAGTAAAACCTTTTTTATAATTTAGGGTATTCCCATATGGAGCGAGTTGTAATTGTGGCTAAAGATTTACGGTTCACCATAGTTGGTATCCAGAAGAGTAGGTTAAAGCCGAAGCTGAAGCTGAAAGCTAAAGCTTGTTGCAAGGTAATTTCTTAATTTTTGATTAAGTTTCAGATTGGCGTGTAATATTTTTAAAGTAAGTATTATTTTTATAAACTTCTTGTATGCTTGAATACGTTGACTTTGCGTAAGGCCTAAAGCCTATTGCGCATTATAAGATTTCTTGTGTCTTATAAGAAATTCAGTCGCAATGGTAGTTGCATGAGACCATACATATTACTTACAAAATATTTTTTCTTGTGTCGGATCAGACACGCGCATACAAAATATAAGATATTACTTATATGGATTTTACTCGCTCCAGCAATGCTAAGGACAGCGGTTACTTATGTAATTACAAATTAATGAAATTGTTAATTATTTTTTTCAAAAGAGCAACCGCCGAGTTTCTTGCTGGTTCTTCTCGGTAGGAACGGCATTCCGAACCAGTGGTAGATTCATTCGACTATTCATAAGCACTTGTAAAAAGTCTATGTGAATAAAATACTTTTGAATTTTGAATTTATAAGACACAAGAAATCTTATAATGCGTGATAAGCCTGAATGTTTCAACATTAATTTTCTATACCTGTCCTTTTCATGTCAACCCCAGAATAAACTTATCAAAAAGTGACAGCATCAAAAAGATTAATACTGTTAGGGCAGTCAATTAGGGCAGTGTTGTGCAAGATGGCCAGTACCATATTATTACCGTGCCAGTACTTATTATTAATGGTTGAGTTATAATTTATAAAGAAGTATTGGATAGAAGCAGGCGTTACTTTCGGGCGTTACACCGGAGCATCTTCAGGAGATGTTGACTCGACAATGCACGATTGTAAAGAATCTTTTTAATCGAGCTCCGGTGTCGGAGTGAAACGTACGTTGAAAATAATTTGGAAGATTTATGTGGTGTGGTGAATATTGCAAGCTGCAAGTGCAAGATACACTGTACCACATATATTTGCCTATTGTTGCGGATTACCTATAGCAAATTAAATTTCAAGTTCCTTCATAATTATAAAGAAGTAACAACAAACTAGCTACAACAGACACTTTCCTAATTAATTAAGTAGTAGTAACTACAGTCCCACCAACTTACGAGTATCTGGCCCGGTGGGCAAAATTGGAACTAAGTCATTTTTATGACTGATTAGGTTTTTGTATGTATGTTACGTGATCATTAACCGCCAATTATGAATCAATTTTGTTGATTCTTTTTTTGTTTGGTAGATCATACTTCAGAGGTGGTCGGTCTCATATAAATTTTATCGAAATTGATTTAGCGCTTTTTGAGAAAATCAACGAACCCATATAATGTTTATACCCAGATAATGTTTTTTTACTTTTTATTTATTTATTTATTAAATCTTTATTGCACACAAGAACACGAAAATAAACAAGACATTAACTAAGACTTTTTAGTTTAAGTTTCAAGAACAACTAAAACTTACCATCAGCGATTTACTTTGTTATACGTGTATTTTTTTAAAAATCATAAAATACGCCAAAATGTTGCGCAAATCGATTTTTTTTCATCATAAAATTAAAGTATAATCTTCAATTTAAAAAAAAAAAAATTAACAATTTATGTTACTTTATGCAGTTTATTTCTTTCTTCAAGTGGAAAATCGATATGGATTACTTCCGAGATTATTGAACGCTTATTTGTAAATAATAAGTTAATCAACGATAAACAAAATCACAATCTTGATAACATGAGGATAATTATAGCTTTAATACAAATCAATAATTTTCATTTCCGTTTGTGCAATAAATCTTAGCTGTCAGGGAAAATAAATAATTTACATCAGGGTGACTCTATTAATTGAATTATATTGAATAAGTTTTTTTAATTCCCACCACCACCACCACTACAGCCCATTTACGTCCCACTGCTGGGCACAGGCCTCCGTTCTCATAGGAGAGAGGGAGTTAGAGCTTAGAGTTAAACCCACCACGCTGCTCCAATGTGGGTTGGCGGGCTTTAACGACTATTATCATGTTAGTGACAATAACCGGGACCGACGCGACGGCTTAACGTGCTCTCCGAGGCGCGGGGGTGAAATACCGCCAACTTCCTAACTCCGGGATAGTACTGAGAATTTCTAGTCAGAAAAACCCAATACTTGTTATGGCCCGACCCGGTACTCGAACCCGGGACCTCGTCGGCCGCAGTCGAACATGCCAACCACTAGACCAACGAGGCAGTCGTTTTAATTCCCACGAGAACTTAATTTTCCGGAATAACAAATAGCCTATGTCACTCTCCAAGTCCTCAACTATAAATAGTAACTTCCCATGCAAAAAAAATAACGTCGATCCTCTATTGCGGCGTGACGTGATTGAAGGACAAACCAACAAACAAAAAACACATTCGCATTTATAATATAAGTATGATGATGTGTAAAAACAGAATAAATACTTATTTATTTTTAAACATTTGTTACGCGCTATTTTAGTAAAAAAAAAATATCAGCGTGGGTAACTCTTGTAGTAAACAGTTTTGTTTTGCTCTCTTATTTTGTTGTTTACATTTCAATCACTTGCTCTGGGGCCATACTGCCAACGCGGCTTAAAGCCATACCTATTGTTTCATTATTGTTGACTTTCGTGTTTTAGAATAATTAAAATCTGTATTTTAGGAAACTCATTTTGAGTGACTATATAAATAAAATAGTAAGTACTGTTTTTAACTTAAAATTTAAATATTAATCTCTAATGATTTGCTCTGCGTGTCCTTCGACATAGGCCTCCTCTAAATTTTTCCAAGCGTTTCTATTTTTGGCTAACCTTGTCCACATACTACCAATCAAGTTCCATAAATCGTCCTCCCATCTTTTAAATTGTCTGCCTCTTCTTCGTTTTTTGTTCCTGGGGTACCACTCTTAAAACTTTTTTGGTCCACTTCTCAACATTTTCTCTTAATTTACTATAGGCAGCCCTGATACGAGTAGCTTAGTGGCAGTCATTCATGATTAATTACAGACACCTTTTGGTATTAACTAATTACTTTTATCGGTCAGATTTGGATAAACATTGATAAGTTACGTTTTAACAGGGATTATTTTTTAATGTTATGGTCAAGGTTTATGAGAAGTTACATTACTGAAGGGAATTGGTGCTTATTACATTTAAGAAATGAGATATTTTTTAGCTTAATATTTAAAATGTACATTTATTATGATCTCTAATCTATATCATCCTCAGGAGATATTGACTCGACAATGCACGATTGTAAGATTGTAATAGAAATCCATCCATCCATCAGCTTGTATTCATCCACTGCTGTACATAGGCCTTTTGTAGAGTGCGCCACCAAACAGTCCTCCGCCTTCCTCATCCACTCACTTCCTGCCACCAGATAAACGTCGTCGATCCAGCGGGCTGGAGGTCGTCCTACATTGCGTTTACCGGTACGCGGCATCCACTCCAAAACATGTCTCCAACATGTTTGACGACCTCCGTGGCGCAGTGTTGAGCGCTGTTGCCTTAACGTGCGGAGGTCCCGGGTTCGATCCCCGGCAGGGTTTGGAAATTTATAATTTCTGAATTTCCCTGGTCTGGCCTGGTGGGAGGCTACGGCCGTGGCTAGTTACCACCCCAACGGCAAAGACGTGCCGCTAAGCGATTTAGCGTTCCGATACGATGCCGTGTAGAAACCGAATAGGGGTATGGGTTTAATATAACTGCCATGCCCCTAACAGGTTAGCCCGCTACCATCTTAGACTGCATCATTACTTACCATCAGGTGAGATCGCAGTCAAGGGCTAGCTTGTAGTGGATAAAAAAAAAAAAAAAAAAATGTCTAAATCAACGCCCATCTGCAACAGACATGACCTGCCCACTGCCAGTTAATTCTCTGGACAATATCAGTGAACTACTTTAGTTCGGTAGCGGATTTCCTCATTACAGCTCTATCCCTCAGAGAAACACCCAACCTAGCCCGCTCCATGGCCCACTGAGCTATAACAATCGTCCCTACTTGTCCGAATGATTTTATTTTCTTTACTTAAGAAATGAAGTAAATTTTGGACTATATTATTGTGTTTCAATCAATATTTTAAATGTTTTTAAAATTATACAACCACTGCTGTCTGCTTGTTTATGTAATTTATCGATATAACTGTCAGTAATGAGGTCACAGCACTAGCACATTCCTAAGCTCTGCATTCAACTCAGGCGCGAACTATAGTTACTGTAGATTTATGCAAAAGCAAAAGGCCTGCTGTCAGTGTCCACGTTGATAGAGACGCGTGGAAGTAATTAATTAATCCTTTATTGTTGTCCACAGCTGCTCGCGCAACGCTCACAAAGGGAAGATGGCATCAATGGCGTCACGGAGAACTGTTTTACTGTAAGTAAATCATCATAAAAGTTTAAAATAGCTGGTGGGAAGCTTCGGCCGTGGCTAGTACCACCCTATACCGGTAAAGACGTGCCACCAGGTGAATTAGCATTCCGGTACAATGCCTTGTAGAAACAGATTAGGGGCATGGGTTTAATATAACCGCTATACCCCTAACAGGCTAGTCTGCTACCATCGTAGACTGCGTCTTCAAAATTTCAAATTTCTGAACAGTGGTTTAGGTTGTTGAAAGACAGTCAGAACAAGTATCTATACTTCTATATCTATACTTCCATACTAATATTATAAATGCGAAAGTTTGTATGGATTGATGGATGTATGTTTGTTACTCAATCACGCCAGAACGGCTGAACGGATCTGGATGAAATTTGGCACAGAGATAGATTATAGTCTGGAATAACACATCCCGGAATCCCGGAAAATTAAAGAGTTACGAATACGGTTAAGAACCTAAAAACCTGAATCCACACAAAGTCGCGGGCGGGCTAGTTTTATTATATTAGGTAGCTATTTCTATTTTTATCTATGTAATTGGAATCACAATAGGGAAGTAAATGGCGTACAAAAACAATTCGTTACATGACAACCTCCCACAATGATTGCTCAGTAATTGCTCTTTTTGGCAAATGCCTTCTATTTTGGTCTCATTGAAATGACTATTTATAGTATAGTCCCACAAACTTGTGTGACCTGTTGCTTAGCACGCGCACAACACCAACGAGATTATCTCGCGACGAGAGAGAGAGATGTTGTCTTTGCCGGCAATCATTTACCCTAACATGCACAAAATGCGGTGTGCGGAAAAAATAGTCGACATGTAAAGGTTCGTAGAGAAAAATACCACAGATAAGAAATATTACTTTTATCTCTACTTTTGACGTAACGAGACAAGACAGTAACCATGTTAGCTTCGGTAGACAGATAGAGATAACGGGTAGACATAATTTTACTCGTAGTGCGCATGCTAGCCATACATGGTGACAGCGTCGCTAGCAGATGTGAAAAAAAAATTAACAGGCATTAAAAATTAGTTCCAATTTTGGTCACCGGGTCATATAAATTTCACGGACTGTAAGTAGGTATTTGTAACAATGGTTTCTATATTTTATCAATGTATAAGGCTAATGCCCAAAAATAGAACTCTACTTACAAGGAGTCCCTAGAGCACCGAAGAGACGTTAGTTATCTTTGTGTACTTCTATCGTCTCTACAATGGGGAGTGCTCTGAGGAGTTATTTAATCTAATACCACCTTCCGTGTTCTCCAGTCGCACTCTTCGTCGCAGAAACAAATTTCATCCTCACCACCTGGATGCCTGGTCTTCTTCCATCTCCCGTTATTCCAGGTCATTTCTGCCTCGTACCTGCAAATTGTGGAACCAGCTTCCATCTTCTGTGTTCCCTAATGATTATAATATGGGGCTCTTCAAAGGGCGGATAAACAAATTTCTCAAAAGCCAGCAACGCATTAGCGGTTCCTCTGGTGCTGCAAATGTTCATGGGCGGCGGTAATCACTTACCATCGGTATCAGGTGACCCGCCTGCTCGTTTGCTCGCTATATACTCGTATATAAATAAAAAAAATAAAAAACAAGTTTAATAATCTTCATAGCTTGTAAACGCTGTAGTCTTATTCGTTGGAGGTCCCGGATTTGATTCGGAGCAGAGGAATATTATTTCAAAATTGTCTATGTACCTATTGTCTGTCCAATCATTTATTTAACATTTGGCAGCTCCGAGTCAATGGTGTCCTTATGCGTTACCGATTCGATTTTTGATAACATTCCACTTTGTTTATGAAGAAGTTTTAATCGATTTGACACATTGGTACCTATTTGATATTTGCTCAACATTTTTTATTTTTTTATAAACATACGCAAGCGAAGAGAAGAATTCACTCGTAGAGATGTAAAAAAGAGTCATGAGATATCGGCAATCAGCTCGTACAGATAAATTATGAAAACTGTTGCCTTTTTTTCAGAAATACCTCTTCCCAATGTACCCGGAGCTGGCGCGTCAGTTCTACAGATACATACACAAAAGTGGGAAGTGCAAGAACAAACACATTCCCGTCTCCACGTTCCGACAACAGTGCGAGAGGATCCTAGCCATGCTTGACGACAACATCATCATTGACACCTATGTCAGGTGAGATATCGACTATGTTTGTTTTGACGGAATAACGTCTTATAAATCGATGAACACCGGCTGCACCCACGAAAAAGTGTCACGTTCCGCCTGAGCGTGCAAGTGAGAACGCGGAACAAGCGATAGAGAGGCACGATCGGCCCAAGCGTTGGCTTGTGACACATTTGTCTCTCTTCTCGCGTGACGTCAGAGTTAGCAGTTCGAATAGTTCTGCTAATGGAACGCCGCCACGCGAGCTTCTTCGAAACCTTCTAGTTATCACGTAAAACTATCGTCCGTAAACCGACTTTACAGACAACCAATATTTTTTTTTCTACGTATTTTTTAACTTTTTGGTATATAAAAAAAAGAAGTTAGTTCTCACCTCGCCATTTTACTATAGAATAAATACCCGCTGAATTGGGAACCTCCTCCTTTTTGGAAGTCTGTTAAAAAGTGGGAAGTACAAAATCGCTTGACTTCCACATCCGACACTCAATAATAAAAAACTCTCTCTCTGTCTGCGTCGTATTCCTCATTGCGTGAGGGTCGTGAGTCGTGACCCTGTTCTATTAATCACTCATAGTGATAAGGCCGCCTTTACACCGTAATAAGTTGTTTTCTGTCACGATTCATTTTACCTCTGTTTTGTTATTTGTTTGTGTGTAATAAAGTGTTACTTACTTACTTAATCACATAATGGCAGGGGTTTTCTTGGGATAATAATGCGGTGGGTTTCCAGCTCCTTCCGCATACGACTCGACTAAGAGTACTATTTCAACTCTTAGGTTTCTAACGATTATTATCAGATGTTAGTGATAATAACCGGAATCGACACCTTAATGTGCTCCCAGAGGCACGGAGGAAACGAAAGGGTCAAATTCAGACTACCAAATTAGGTCATCCATCCAGTTACCGACTTGGGTCAACGTTGCTTAACAATCACAATCGACTGATATGCGTTGTCGCAACTAGGCCACTCGTCCCTCAAATAATCAATAAAATACTAATATGTATTGTAATTTTGTTTCACAGAATGTTCAGTTCGGACCCAGAGGAAGGCATGATAACCCCAGATGATTTGCGGAGTCTCCTGTTCATAAGCTACAAGCTATCTATGGACCACTACCCTGAGGGACCGCAGACTTGCCCCATGGTGAGTGAATTGATGTTGATTGATAAAATAAAAATAATACATAAAGGTTTATTTCGCTTTTCACGGATAACCACAGAGAAAAAGAAAAGAAACACAAAATTGAGAAATTATAACTACAAATTACTTACTAATTCCTCAGGTGATGAAACTTTACAGTATGATAAAGTATCATGTGTTAAAACGTATTTTAAAAATTATCAAAAAAAAATTAGAAAGGAAGTAAAGTATTTTTAAGCTATACCCAATTGTTAAAGCAGGAAGTTACATTATTATGTAAATGTAGTTTAGGTTTGCTAAAAAACCCGGTTTAAATAGCGATGTTCTGCATGAATTTTACTTCTGATATTTCGGTTTTGAGTGTAAAATATACTACCTACTATTATTTAAAAATGAAATCGCGAAATTATTCGGTCAAAACTGCCCATTGAGCAACATGTCGTCCCCAATTATTTATGCACCCAATTTCTTCTTATATATTTATCTATACAATTTTTTGTATTTTTTTGCTGTAAGTTTTCCGAACAAAATAAAATACTAGTCTCTCTCTACACACCCTCTCTTTTTCTCCGTTCTACCACAGAACAGCGAGAACCCGTCAGCGTTGGCATCCTTATGTGGTTGACGTCCAATCTGCTCGCACGAAACGTTTTTGCTTGACGTTGCTGGGGGTCTACTCTCTTTCTCTCAAACGAAACTTCGCAAACGAACGTAATTAGTCTGTTATTAGACCCACTGAAAATTGTTCAATCCAATCGGTCACGAACATTTTCTATGGATCCGCACTTCGTCTGCGTGTACGAAAACGAAATAGAGAGGAGCATAGAGATAATATTATGTAGGAGAGGAGTTAACGAAATTTCGTTCGTTTGTTTGCGAAGTTTCGTTTTAGAGAAAGAGAGTAGACCCCCTGATCCGAACCGCTAGGGTGTGGAACACCCTCCCAGCGCACGTGTTTTCTGCCACGTATAACTTATGTATCTTCAAGGCAAGAGTGAATAGGCATCTAACATCTTCTAGGCAAGCGCGTTCCAACCTAGACCTCATCATTGCTTTGCACTAAGCATGATTGTCGTCAAGCGCGCATATCGCAATAAAAAAAAAATTGGCAGTCATAGGGACTGCCGATTGAAGTGAAAACTTATAACTTTAGTTTTAAAATTTGAAAAAAAAAAATTAAAATATAAACCTTAAACCTAAGGCATTAAAGTTTAATTACGAATGTAGTATATTTATATTTAAGACCGTTTGTCTTCGTAACAACGCGAGCATGGGGCAGCGAGGTGTCGGTGTCGGTGACGCGAATCCACAAGTTTACCCCCTACCAGAAAGTGCTCAACGCGGCTAAAGAGGTTTTCACTTCAAAAATAAAAAAAAATAACTTGCAGATCAACAAAACGCTAACCGCCGTAGTGAGAGGCTGCTTCAACAAGAAGGACTCGCACAGCGTCGGTTTTGTGGTGCGCTGGCTGGAGGAACACTGTCACCGTTTGATATTCCCTATACACAGGTAAATATACACAAATACTCGTGCTAACATAAAATAGGGAAACTAAATTTGTAATATGAATAGGACAGCCATTAATTTTACGCCTTCATAATATTTATTAGCAAATCAACGTGACGACACGTCATATTATATACGATCTAATAATTGCTAATAATTATTTATAGTTTGTAAGTTTATTACGACTTTCAGAGGTGAACGGCCCGATGAATAGGGTCAGTTTTTATACTGTTTACATAGGTACTGCGCATACTTTAATACTGTATACAAGAATCAGCCTTCCTAGTTATGGTTCATTTTTGGTAACCATAACACGTCTTTGAGCGGCCGTATCTAGTGAAAGGCCCATCCGCATGCGGGCAGACTGGCAGATTTCCCACCAGTGGGGAGCCTAGGACCCACCAAATACTAAATCAGCCTTTCTAGCGATAGCTACCAAAAGTGCAGCTATCTCCTATAGTATAAGTTTGAACTTTGACGGGCTATAATTTATTTGACTAGGTAGTTGTCAAAACCCAATTGTTGGTTCTCACAGATACTGCGTCCACATGTTGGCAACTCGATACCGGGAGATCGAAGCCCGAGTGGAGGCGGGCAACGGCGGCGGAGACGGCTTGGAGCTGGGCACTCCGGTCCTGGAGCGCAGCGCCTGGGCCAGCTCCGGAGCCCTGCTGCCCGTGTCCGCGGCCTGGCTGCTGGCGGCGACCGCGCCCCCGCTGTACAGCCGGCCGCTGAAGCCCCCTACACAGCCGCACCCGGGTGAGTCTCACTAGCTGATGCCATCTGGAGCTGGGCACTCCGGTCCTGGAGCACTATTCTCCGAACTTATTGCTCTGCCCATTGTCTCTTCAGCTTAGCAACAAGTTGCCGGTTGCATTAGTACTTCTACGGGTCTCCTCATTTCTGATTCATGAGCCTATTTTCGGAGTTCCTCCACTCAGCGGGCAATAGAGATGAGGCAAATGAGCCATCTCTCTATAACTCAATTTTAACTGACCTGTTTGTAAAATTTAACATTTGCATGCCAGAAATGGCTGATTACATTGGATCATCAAATCAAATCAAATAAATATTATAAATGCGAAAGTTTGGATAGATGTATGGATGGATGTTTGTTACTCAATCACGCCCCAACGGCTGAACGGATCTGGATGAAATTTGGCACAGAGATAGATTATAATCTGGAATAACACATAGGCTACTTTTTATCCCGGAAAATTAAAGAGTTCCCGCGGGAACCGAAAAACCTCAATCCACGCGGACGAAGTCGCGGGCATCAGCTAGTAATACATATAATTTAAGTATCACCCACTGTACCTGTATTCATGCAAATAAAGGATATTGTATTGTATTCTCTTAGTCGTCCACTGAGTGACCTTGAGCTTTCTTATGAGGCCCATAGCCAGTCACCATGTCTCGTATCCGTATGTCATCACTGGCAACACCTGTGACACCGTACTATATGGAACCCGTTCATAATGGGTCTGACAAACGTTTTTTACTTTACATGCCATAAATCTACTAAAAATTACGAGAAAAACTGTGTTTTTACTTTTTTCATATCTTAAAAAATGGCTGAGATATTTACGATCAAAGTGCGTATTTCCGGGCGAAGGTTTTTAAAAAGCCGATGACGTCAGAATCCCTACGCAGTAAAAATCAAAATTATAAAGTTCTGTGGTAAAAATGAAAAAAATACTGTATTGTGCCTTGGTGCTTCAATTCAACAGTTAAAACACCTGATAAACTCTTTTTTATGTGCCCGAGGACCCAAAAATGAGTCATAACCGTGGGTGTCATAGTATGAGCGCGCGTAATCTCGAAAATTCGAAAAACGGCTGAAACTTCTCGTCGTTATAGGAAATACTGCATGTATTTAAGTGAAATAAAAACTAATGTAATATACATGATCTACGCTCCGATTTTAGGTGTATTTGATAATATCACCCTTTTGTGTTCTCCATTGCAGGCGGTACGAGCGCGTCGGCCGCGTGGCTTGCCCGCCTAGTGTGCACGCTGCCTTCCCACTGGGCGCCGCTGTACGCGTCGCGCGAACACGGCCTGGGCAGCAACCGGTTCCTGCACCACACCTTAGCTTATAGGTACGTGCCGCACCGTGGACGCACACCCTTGTAGACCGAGATCCCGCTGCATGATTCTTACATGAATCGAGTACGTGATCAAAAACGAATTTTTATGTATAATTGGGTATTTTGACTAATAGTCAAATCAGCAATTTTTTTTCAAACGTCAAAACGCGTCCTAAGTATGGGATTTATATGAAATTCTAAAATGTGACGTCATCAAAGTACGAAGCACTTTTTTACTTTAATCGATTGTTTAAAATGGTTATTCAACATAAAATTATCAACGTGGATATTATGACTTTTGGGAGATCCTTTATTTAATAATCACTAAAAAAATTGAATAGTAGTCAAATACCCAATAATTATAAATGGGGGACAAAAAAAATCGCGTTAAACGCGAGCTAGAGTACAAGTGGTGCCATCTAGGTGGCACAAAGTAAACTGAATTACTTAGATGCAAACAATTATTTTAATTAAAAATACTAGCGGCCACTTTTTGATTGGCAACCTGGCAAATATATATTCCCCTATTTATAATTATACATAAAATTGTTTTTGGTTTGTTGGTTTGTCTTTCAATCACGCCGCAACGGAGCAACGGATTGACGTGATTTTTGGCATGGGTATAGTTGAGGACCTGGAGAGTGACATAGGCTACTTTTTATCCCGGAAAATTTAGGAGTTCCCTTGGGAATAAAAAAAACTTAAAACACGCAGACGGAGTCGCGGGCATTGCAGCTAGTCGTTACTATCATACAAACGTACCGAGTTTTCCATTCCAGGGGTCCCACCTTAATAGTAGTGGAGGGTGCGGCGACGGGTGAGGCGGGTGACGAGGGTGTAGCGGAGGGGGTGACGCTGGTGGTCGCGTCCCCTCAGGAGTGGAAGGACACGCATCAGTACTGGGGCGGGCCGGACTGCGCGCTCATACAGCTGCTGCCCACGTGAGTGTATTGGCGTTGTTATTCATCGATATACAGGGTTAGTTTTAGTAGAAGCAAAACCTGAAAGTAATTTGTTCAGAATCTGTAACAGAATCTTTTTTTTTTTTTTAAATGTATAGGCCAGCGCTTGGCTGTAATCAGACTTACTTGCAAGTGGTGATGCAGCCTAAGGTGGAGCGCGCTTGCCTAGAAGATGCCTATTCACTCTTGATTTGAAGGTGCCTATATTAAAAGAGGAGGGGGGAATCTAATGCTACCATTTTTACATCGTGTTATATTTTGTCCAAAAAATATTTTAAAGTCCTGCAAGATTGGACACAAAGTTGAATGACCTAATCAGCTGGCTCCGCGTCGTCGGAAGCGGTACAATGACGCATCGAGAGTCGCAGTCGATGACGTCATCACCCCGCGCGGCGTGTGGGGTGGCCATGTTTTAGCGAGCACAATGACCCAACACAACAAGCTTATAACTTCGTTAGTTTTCAATAAAAAAAAATTGAAATTTTGTATAAATATTCCTTAGGTGAAAATATTCGACACGTGTTTCGGTTATTGCATAAAGTAGAACTAACGTATATGTAGGTACAAAACGACCCTTTCATAGAAAAAAAATTGGGCGTCCGACCTGTGGAGCGCGCTCCACACCTGTGTACGCCTGTCCTTGTCCCCGCCATAGCGCTGTCCCGCTTTTCAGACTAGATGGCGTTAGTAAAATACGCCCACGATCGCACTGGCATCACGCGAGATTATTTTTAGGATTTTAAACACATGGCCACTGTATGTGTTTAAAATCCTAAAAATAATTCTAAAACACAAACGTTAACAATATTAAAATAATACGTCTTATAGCGGTAGTAGTAAGGGCTCTGAGGACAACGTCTGCCGGCCCCACTGGTAGGTATGATAAAATATTGTTTTTTTAAACTTATTATCTATATATATAAAAACCGGCCAAGTGCGAGTCGGACTCGCGCACCGAGGGTTCCGTACAAACCTGTAGTAAGTTTTACGATTTATGACGTATTAAAAATAAAAATTACGTTTGTTGTATGGGAGCCCCCCTTTAATATTTACTTTATTGATATTTAATTATTTATTTTGAAAGGTAATATACAAGTTAATATTCTGTGAAAATTTGAACCGTCTACCTGTTACCGTTTTTAATATTGAGCAAAAAAAATACGAAAAAAACACGTTTATTGTATGGGGACCCCCCTTAATATATATATTTTTTTAATTTTTAGTATTTGTTGTTATAGCGGCAACGGAAATACATCATTTGTGAAAATTTCAGCTTTCTAGCTATCACGGTTTATGAGATACAGCCTGGAGACAGACAGACAGACAGACAGACAGACAGACAGACAGACAGACAGCGGAGTCTTAGTAATAGGGTCCCGTTTTTACCCTTTGGGTACGGAACCCTAAAAAATGAACCCCTATTTCCCTTGGTCACGGCATCACGCGTGAACAGCTGGACCGATTTCGCTAATTCTTTTTTTGTTGTGTTTGTTTGGATCCCGGGATGGTTTATATTCACAGTTGGACCCGGTAGGGGGCGCTGCAATCGGGTTCGAGGTTCAGGGCAGGACAAAGTCTGCCGGGCCCACTAGTTATATTATATATTATTTTTTCCAGGCTCGCCTTAGTGGAGCATGCACCAAAGATGCTGTATCTGAACTCATGTATCCGCGGGTACCCCAAGGGCCTCCGCGCTGGTTCCGACCCCCGCAAGCCCCTCCTATCCATCAGTGAGGGGTTCGAATCCTTTACCTTCCAGGGGGTGCCTTACCCCCTGAGCGCTATTGAGGTACGTAACTACTTTTACCTATTTTAAAGTAAAAAAATAATAATTGGCCACATAATATAATGTTATTTTGACGGATACTATATTAATTGTTATGAAATTAAACACGTTAGTTACCTTTATTTTTATTTTATTGTATTGCATGAGAAACGGACTAGAGGGTATGGGTTTCATATAACTGTCATACCCCTAACAGGTTAGCCCATTACCATCTTAGACTGCATCATCACTTACCATCAGGGGAGATCGCAGTCAAGGGCTAACTTGTAGTGGAATAAAAAAAACGATAGTGTTACATTTGTACCTAGTTTTGTCTGTGACACCACTGATGAATAAACTGTTTTTTTTCTTTTCTTTCTTTCTTTTCTAAAGCATGAAGCCAATCAAGCGCAAGCCTGTCTTACAATTTAAAAAAAATCTTAATATTGTCTGTTTGCAGGTTTGGGGCTGCGGGGAGCAGTCGGTGAGAGAAGCGCAGATGGAAGTCAAGAAGTGGCAAGTGAAGGAGGCTGAGAGGCAACGACACGTGAGTTTACTAGTCACTTATTGAAGTAAAACTTCTTTACGCACGCTTGACTTGGGGAGTAAGCTGGTGAATGCGTGACGAGAGCGTTACGAAAAGTGCGAACGGAAGTTGAGAGGGAGATATACTATGTTAATGGTCAATAGTCAATTTATTGGTAAAATTTAGTTTACAAGCGTAGACTGAGTAAGATATATAGACGCCGCCATATCTCCTTTTCACTCCCACATGAAAGAGATGCAGTGTTGGGATGTTACACAAGATAGAATGAGAAAAAAATATGTGTTTTTCTCTCCCTTTCTGCGTGTCACGGATTTTATGCCTATTGCATACAAACAAACCTTAAATTGTGCCGACGTTTGTATGACGTTTGGGAGGTGTTTCATAGTATTACCTATCCCTTTCGGTTACACGCTGACCCTGATTCTAGAGATTCCTTCTTCTATGTTTACAAGTAATTTTAAATATAGGTAGGTACATGTTACAAAAAATATTGTATATAATTTTTTATATTGGTGAAGATATAAAGAGAGAGAGTTACGTTTCGTATATTACTGTAGGGGCAAGACAGAGAGGTGCGAGCACACATTTTCTTTCTCTCTTTCTCTCATAGCCACCCAGTTATATATAATAGATGATGCTAGATTTTGGCGTTTTTACCCGACTACGGCAAAGCCAAAAAAAGGGTTATGATTTTAGCAGTATATAAGTATGTATGTTTGTATTCATGTATGTTCCACCGTAGCTTCTTAACTACTGGGCCGATTATTATGGTCCAGGTAACATAGGCTACATTTATACTTACTAAACTGATACGACAGATGTTACATACAAAAAAATGGAGTCTCTTAAATTTTTTTGCTAATGTCAAATGAAAGAGGAGAAAACTTTTAATTCACAAAATATGAAAATATACCAAGCGACAGAAAAACAATTTTACAATATTATTTCCGTAGTCGGGTTAAAGTTTTTAAACCTTTTTATCTATACATGACTAGCTGATGCCCGCGACTTTGTCCATTCGTTTTTAGTTTTTTTGATTCCCGCGGGAACTGCTTAATTTTCCCGGATGAAAAGTAGCCTATGTCATTATCCAGGTCCTCAACTATACCCATGCCAAAAATCACGTCGATCCGTTGCTCCGTTGGGGCGTGATTGAAGGACAAATCAACAAACCAACAAACAAACACACTTTCGCGTTTTTAATATTATTATGATACAATGTAGCGTAAACTTCGGCGTGTAAACTATCGCTGTATCAAAAAAAGTGTGTGAAAATTTGTTAAAGGTGAATCGGTAACAAACAGCCAGGGAGACTTTGGATTTAGGTTATATACTTACTAGCTGATGCCCGCGACTTCGTCCGCGTGGATTGAGGTTTTTCGGTTCCCGCGGGAACTCTTTAATTTTCCGGGATAAAAAGTAGCCTTTGTGCTATTCCAGACTATAATAATCTATCTCTGTGCCATATTTCATCCAGATCCGTTCAGCCGTTGGAGCGTGATTGAGTAACAAACATACATACATCCATACATCCATACATCCATACATCCATACATCCATCCAAACTTTCGCATTTATAATATTTATTTGATTATTTTCTTTCAATTCTAGGTAAAGATATCAGCGGCCGACTGGATCGAACACCCAGATAGATATCTGTTAGAGCTGGCCGGGAGACCCCAGTACAATAACTCGTCCAAATAGCGATCATGTGGAAGTCTAGACTTTATGTTAGCGCTGAAAGAACATTTCGTAGTCAAACTATTATATTTAGTTAAGATATTCGAGCTTTTAGTACTTAAAGCAGAGATTTAGCATGTTTTGATTGAAAACTATATATAAATAATCAAAGACGATGTCACTCGTGCCCGATAAAAAGAAATGAGTCCAAAATTACGGCCCTCTAATCGTTCCCTCTCTCATTGGTTAACGGTGTAAAGCTCGTCGAAATTCAAAGTTGTTTGTATTCAAATAAACTTTTACAAGTGCTATTGAATTGTCGAGTGAATCTACCACTGGTTCGGAATGACTTTCCTATCGAGAAGAACCAGCAAGAAACTCAGTGGTTGCTCTTTTTAAAAAATAATTTACAATTACATCAATGTATAGATACAAAAGTAACCGCTGTCCTTAGCATATAAACAATCAAAGACGGTGTTACTCGTGCCCGATAAAAAGAAATGAACTGAATGACGGCACTAATCGTTCCCTCTCACTCGCTCATTTTAAAACGTCATTCAAATTTGCCTTACAGAATATTTCACGATTAAATATTGGTTTTATATCCCGACATAATACAAATGTCTTAGGGTGTGTTCCGAAATACACTGCGAGCACTGTAAGTCCCCAGTAATAGCACTGAACAGTGCTCGCAGTGCTTATATCGGAACACCCACTTTATCAAGCTTAAGTTAGTAATTGTCTTATGTCAAGCATAAGTTTAAGAAAATAAAATATTGAGCCACCGTTTTAGATTCGTTTCTATGACACGAGTTAGCTAATTAAATTTTTAAAAAATCAAGCCAAAATTATGCTCTACTTTTCTAAGAAAAATAACTTAAGTATGTAAGTTTTGTACGTAATAATTATAAAATGGCACAAGACATTTGTGTAGCTTTTCACCCTTAAAATAATAACATCATAATTATTTCGAAAATAAATATAATAATTTATTATACGTAAACATATTTGAACCAATTTGGCAGAAATGTTTGATCAAATGTTCCTAAATTATGTTTTGTTAGCCATAATAAAAAGTCATTTATTTTTAAAAAGACACAATTTTAGCTTAATTTTTGACATCACTTTAAAATATTATCGTGAGGTTCTTCATTAGATAATATATTTTATATTCTTGTAACAAACAACTTTACGGTGCGTCTAGACATAAAACATTTTATATAACATATACACATGTTATATAACAACGTGCATGTAATATTCAACTAAAATTAATAAGGTTGGGTTACATGTTCTGGATGCATCTGTGTGTTTCTAACTTTGAGGTTAGCCTGCACTATTAGCGTTATAATATTACAAAATGTAGACGTGTTATATAGTGTAATAGTATTCCCAGATCCAATATGTCTATGACATCATCAATACGATTTGACGGCCATCGAGAGAATGCTTTCCTGATATTTCGTCATCAGATGATCGATGTAACTTTGAAAATGATGGTGTACAGTATATTTTTTGTCATTTGTACACTCGATACATAATTAAATTAAAAAATTCTTTCGACTTAAAATCATGTAATATGTGTATTCATGTATTTAATAGTAAATTCAGTATTTAAGGAATCAATGCGTATGCTTTAATATGTGTACGTTTGTAGTCCTTTTTCGAACAAAGATTCTGTTTTGTATGGCCAACTCAAAAAAGGCAGAAACGCATTTACTCGGTGTGCCTATGTACTTTTCGCGTATATCATTTTATAACGTCATGTCTTGTCATGTCAAGACTCGCATTACAGAAGAATTATGCTTTGAATTATGAATGTCATGGCTAATAATGGTTCTATAATAAACCCAGGTGCTTATCTGTAGGCGTTAAGGCGGTAAAGTAACGAAGACTTTTATTTAACTAACTTAGCTTTAGAGTCTATGAGTTTTGACAGGTACGTATTCAAAATTATTGTGACAACAACTTTAGCCATGTCTTGAAAAGTTTTAAATACGTACCTGTTTTTTTGTTTATCAATGGACAAGTTAACACCCAAAGTTTTAACCGAATAAGTGATTAATTTATATTACAATTTTTACGATAATTATTATTAATCTATTTTTATTTATGATGACATTATAATAGTAGTGATATTACTGTTCTAGAGGACCAATTTGTTGTGAATAATTATTTATTTAAAAAAAGAACATGTTTGCTCACGCACAATTTTGCTCTAGAAAGTGCTGATGCAAATAATTTGAGGTAGGCATAAGGTGAGTCCACTCTATAACATGTCATTTTTTTTATAATAAATCTATTAAAAACCAAACACATGTTAGAATACGTAATCAAAATCTAGAAGCATATTGTTATGATGCTGTATAACAATGTTACATAGTCTAGACTCGCCTTTAGATTTTTTTTATAATGATTTAAATTGAAAAAAATGCTTTGCTCGTAAAGGTAATTTTGGTCTGAATAGTGATTTAAGTTTTGCTTTATATTGAAACTAATGGAAATGCTTTACTGTATAAAAATGTAAAAATAGATGATAATATTATTATAGGTAATAAAAGTATTTTAATATATTTTTGTCTTTATTTTTACCTAAGTCCTAACGAGTATTATTGTTCCTAGCATAATATTGTGCTGTATATAGTGTCTAGACAGACGGACTGAAAATTTGCACACCGACTGCAAGTGGACTGCTCATTCCAGTTTTTCTATCCAGACTGCATAGTGCGGTGCGCAGTTTTTTCATCCACTATTTTCAACAGCCTAAGAGCGAACAACGTTCATAAACGTGATGAACGAAGTGTACGGACTTGTAATCTTTCGAAACAAGACCGTTGTTGCCATTATTCTCAAAAGGGCTGGAACTCAGAGCCAGTTAGTAAGGGTTCAAAATGTTGCTGTCATTTGTCAAAATGATTACAAATGTCACTGTCAGAACTGATAAGAATTTGTGTAAACAAATTGAAAATTCTCTTTAATTCTAAACATTTAAGCCAGAAATAAAGCATGAAAGCAATTTATCTAAGTGGTAAACACATAAAAGAATAATTTAAAGCAAAAAGCCGCGTTAAATAATATAAATATGGCGGTATATGCGGCGCATTTAACACGTACTCTGCAAGGGACTCCGTCGGTGTTCCAAGTGACGGCGCAAGAAGCCCTAGGGTCGACCGTTAAACCAGCTTTGAGGAAACTTATAGAGGTAATTGTTAGCCGTTAAATTATATCTTACAGCTTTATTTAAATAATATAGTAAGATATAATTTGCCCGCAACTTCATCCGCGTGGATTGAGGCTTGTTGGTTCCCGCGGGAACTCTTTAATTTTCCGGGATACGGGATTTCCGACTTACGGAAAAGTAAGATATGTGTTATTTCTGACTATAATCTATCTCCATTCCAAATTTTAACCCTAATCTGTCCAGTAGCTTTGCATGAAAGTGTAACTGTTATGTACTTAACAGTATTGCTATTAAGAAATGTTTAAGATTTGTGTTTGTGAGGATACCTACTTGGTTACTTCTTTATCTATACTAATATTATAAAGAGGAAAGATTTGTTTGTTTGTTTGTTTGTAATGGATAAACTCAAAAACCACTCAACCTATTTTAAAAATTCTTCTACCTATAGAAAGCTACATTATCAGCGAGTAACATAGGCTATATTTTATTTTCAAAAAATTAGAGATCCTTACAATAATTGCAATTATGTGAACCATGTCGGAAAAAATCCTCTCTTCTGAGAGCTTACGTGGTGTGCGCTGCGTAAATAGTTAAAGTTACATGAAAACAATGTATGGTGGAATTGTTCCTCTTAAAAAGTTCTAAAAAAAAAGTCCATGATAGCATATATCTATCTTTTAAGGTTGACTCACAATAACCATTTTTATAGCTATATTGGGTATAGACTATTAGGACTATTAGTGCTACCCGTGCGAAGCCAGGGCGGATCGCTAGTTTGTCAATAAAGTGAATGTGAGTACACTCACAATCACAAACCTTAAACATTTCTTAATAAAAACACACACTTTATAAAATTAGTGTAGTGTGATTAAAATATTGATCTATAATATTGTACTTCCAGTACCTAGCAGCAGTGTACCCAAACAAATGTGGATGGTGCGAGCGCTGGTACCACGAGTTGTACCTGCTTTTTGATCTGTGCCTGCAGTACCACTACTTGAAGCACTATGGTAAAATCCTTATCACCCATACCATACGTCTTCATCCATTATTATCTACTAGATGATGCCAGTGACCTGCTAAAAAGTATTTTAGTTATGTCCTTTCCTGGGATGCAATCAACCTCTGTTTAAAATTTCATCAAAATCTGTTGAAAAAATGGGCTGTGAACGCATAGCAGACAAACAGACACACTTTCGCATTTATAATATTAGTTAGATTCACAAAGGTGTCTCTCTGTCAGTTATCTTTTCATGAATCAACAACTGAAATGTCTTTGACAGGATTTGGCACAGAAATAGGTAGGTGGTGCCCCGGTTACATTTTATCCCACACAATAACATTTCTATAAAATTCTTGAGAAATTTGTTGGTAGAAGATGCCAGCATCAGTATTATACCAAAGGATTTTTAATTTTTGCTTACATAATATGATCATCATTTGTTTGCTGGTTTGTCCTTCAATCACGCCGCAACAGAGCAACAGATCGACGTTTTTTTTTTGCATGGGTATAGTCAAGGACCTGGAGAGTGACATAGGCTACTTTTTATCCCAGAAAATTAAGCAGTTCCCATGGGAATTGAAGGAACTTATTCAGCTAACGTATAACAGCTATAACTATACTATACTATACTTGCCAGCTACCTACTTGCAGTTAAAAGTTGCTAAGAATCTAACTGTCTTACAGCCGCATCATTTTCCGAGTGTTTCTACGGGCTGCACCGAGTGCCAATATCCCCCGGCACTGAGTTCAGCACCGGTCCACGCCTGCCGCCGGCCCTGGAGCAAGGCTCACTTGCTCTGCTGGTGCTGGCGCCTTATCTGAGGGATAAGTGTGAGCAGCTGGTCCACAGGTGGCGGGAAGATCTGGAGGATGGGAGACTAGGTAAGGTGAGGATTGAGCTTTGTTTTTTCCCGTTTTTTAACTGTGAACTTTGTTTTTTTTTTTTAATTTTTAGTGGTTTGTACTCAAAAGAAGAAAATGGTATACTTCGGGAATGACCTTATGCCCATTTTCTCTAAAAATGCCTTCATTTTAAGGAACGCAGACCAATAGGTGATGGTTTTCACTTACAATACCTTACATTTAGGCACTATCTGTAAAAAAGAATGTTGGTAAAAAGTATTATAGTGTTGTCTGTCATAATTAACTGTAAATATTTGTTACAAGTGACTAGTAGGAAATTCAAAAAATCTTTATTCCTTGTCTACATTAAAAAAGCTTGAAGTTCTGTACAATTGTATGAGTGAGATCAAAACTGTATACTGTTCTAGACCAATTCAGACCTAATATTGATACTGTTACAGACCAAATTAGACCAAGCGCGCAAAGCAGCAGTAAAGCTGTACTCCATAGCGCACTTTGTGACAGAATCAACGCGGCTGCTGGTTCTAGCGCGATACCTCACTGGCAAGGCCGAAGCACCCTCCTTGTCGTTACATCTATTGGGCTTGACCTTGAGGGACGCTCCGCCCGAGGAACCTGATGAAAATACTTGGGGAGATTTCTTCAGGAGTATGTTTAATGGACAGTTTGGGTAAGTATTTTTTTATTTTTTGGTATTTGCCCGGGTCGGGCCATAATTAAGTACTGGGTTTTACTGACTAGAAATCCTCAGTACTAGACCGGAGTAAGGAAGTTGGTGGTGTTTCACCCCCGTGCCTCGAAGAGCACGTTAAGCCGTCGGTTCTGGTTATTATCACTAACGTTAATGGGCTGTAGTGGTGGGTATTTGACAACTAGTCAAATCCTTAGACCTTTTTTTTCACACGTCAAAACGCATATAATGCTC
Organism: Erebia ligea; assembly: GCA_917051295.2. NCBI lineage: Eukaryota > Metazoa > Arthropoda > Insecta > Lepidoptera > Nymphalidae > Erebia > Erebia ligea. The sequence continues at coordinate 18,998,237 of OU785228.1, forward strand.
GCTATGATGCATACGCGTCAAAGCTATCTAAATAAATAAATGACTAAATGACTATAAGATATAAATACGCACATATCAAATCAATAAAATTATTATTATTCTCTGAACAACTCAGGAGGCAACTTGTGCTTTGCCATAATGGACTACTTACTTCACACGTGTTGCAATATTCTATTATCGCTCACGTGCGGTATCTACTTTTCAGTTTTGTCAGTAGTGTAATATAGAAAACACCTATTATCGCAACAGAAAACGTCTAAGCCTAAGGTCACTGAAGCTTATAGCGCAAGCAGTGCAGTGGCGTGCATTTCATAAAAGCATAAAAGCACTGCTTAGCCAAATAGAAATACGTCAATGCTTATTTTTTACCATGACAGTCAGTAAAAAGGTACTCTGACCAACTAATGCCTACCCTAGCTTCAAACCCTGTGCACGCTACTCTGCACAGGCTAACCTAAATTAGGCAGCAGAGACCGTACCATGTATCATTTAGACCTAAGTGTACGCGCACGAAACTAGCGGTAGCGGGGCGACGGCGGTAGCGGGGCGATGCGACTAGTCGGAGAGCTGGCGACGAATTTCGGGAACAATTTGAAAGAGGTCTGGTAATACTTTAAAACCGACAAAAATGTCTGTGATTTATATTTTCGAATTCTATAAGTACCTATAAAATTTAAATATAAAAAAATCAAGTTGGCAAAAAAATGTTTTTTCCGATTTTTTTTGCAAATGTTATATGCTGCGTAGTAGCGAAATAACCGCAAATACTCTACCAGACTGGCAGAACTGGATTCGCCAATGAACGAAATTATATTTTTCCACAATTTCAGCTCGCCTAAAGGAACTTCCCGAAATTACTCACCAGCTCTCGGTTTCCATCGCCCCATCGCTCGTTTCGTGCGCGCCCCCTTGGTCTTACTTTTGTTAACTGTGGCATCAATAAAACAGTTATTTATTAATTATCTGAACAGAAGTGCAGTGGTAACCTTTCCAATGGTGTGGCGCGTGGCCAGCAACGCGGTAGAGTACGGCGCATTCGCGGTGCAGCTGTTGCGCTGGTGGGACGCGCGCGCTCCGCTAGCAATGGCGACACTACCCGCACCGCCGCCGCCGCAGGTAAACAGAATTTTAGCTCGCTTCGCTACTTACGATTGCGGCAGCTGGGATGGGTTTATTTATTTATTTAGTAAGTACACTAACAATTTACATATATGACAAACACAAGAACGTTCACATTATTACTACATATTTCTTATACGTAAATCAAATATAAATATTATAAATGCGAAAGTTTGGATGGATGTGTGGATGTATGGATGTTTGTTACTCAATCCCGCTCCAACGGCTGAACGGATCTGGATGAAATTTGGCACAGAGATAGATTATAGTCTGGAATAGCACATAGGCTACTTTTTATCCCGGAAAATTAAAGAGTTCCCGCGGGAACCGAAAAACCTCAATCCCGCGGACGAAGTCGCGGGCATCAGCTAGTAGTACATATTTAATTTCACGGTTTTCAAGACACAAAAATGAAAAAACAATTTCGCATTTTGTAATTATATTGTTGGTTCACTTTCAGAAGGATGAACGAGACACTCGGTGGCGCAACATATGCCCCTTGTGTTTACAGCGATGGAAAGTCCCTACCGTATTACCTGTTTCAGGGTGTGTATTATAATATTTTTTTCATCCCACCATCTCGGAAAGAGTATTTTTACTCTTCGATATCTGCAGAAGGTCGTTATTATTCTCTTGAGGATAAAGTAAATTGAATTTAGAACATCGTGTGCACGTTAGTAAATATCACTCTTTCTACTTCTTCTACCTCTATGGTGCCGAATTTCCATACAATCGTTTTTAATTTGTTAAAAACTCACACTCGTAACCTTCTTGGTGTACTTTTTTAATTTGCTTTGCGCGCACCATTTTCTTTCACGTCATATTGTTTGAAATTAAAACCGATTAAAAAGAAGAAAATTGAAAATAAGTGAAAAACCTAAAATGAGTGATTCTAGTGACGAAGAAATTAACAGAATTGAATTTAATCTTGTGATTTTTTTTGCATTTAGTCATTTCCTCGCTGAGGTGGGATGAAAAGTTACGTGTTGCACTCGAGTGAAAAGATTTTTCACCTCGTGCTCTTTTGATTCCCTCGCTGACGCTCAGGATTCTAATTTTTGAATCACTCGCTCGCGATTTTATTTAGAATCCTTCGCTTGCTCGGTCATCAAAATTGAGCACGCGGTTAAAAAACAACTTTTCACTCTTGTATAACAAATAACTATTTACAAAACACTTACTCGAAAAGTTTATCTTACCGAAGTGAATCTTATAGAACTATAAATTAGACTTTTACCACCCTTGGGCGATAAAAATATTACCTCACAGTTTGCGGTGTTCGATATTAAACACTATTAAACCTATAAGCTAAGTCATAATTCATAATAATTTAAGTCAAGCTTAAGTAAGCTATAAGTTAGTAAGCTTGCCTTAAAGGTACTTAATTGTAACTTATGTGTGCGAATAGGCATCTTCTAGGCAAGCTCGCTCCAACCTAGCTTAAGCTTTGTATTAAGAATGATTGTCGTCAAGCGCAAGCCTATTCTGTTATACATACTAATATTATAAAAAAGTGTGTCTGTCTGTCTGTCTGCTACGATTTCAAGGCCCACCCGTTCAACCGATTTTGATGAAATTTGGTACAGGGATAGTCTGGGGGAAGGCCATTTTTATCCCGAGTTCCCGCGGAAATTAAAAAAACTTAATCCACGTGGACGAAGTCGCGGGCATCATCTAGTAATAAATACATAAAAAAGCTTTTACCACCCTAGGGCGATTAAGATTTTACCGCACAGTTTGCAGTATTTAGTATCAAAATTGTGTCTATTGTCCCCAGCTACGTGTTTTGCTACACGTGCATATCGCGCCACGTGCGCAGCGCGAGCGCGTGTCCCGTCACGCGACTGCCGGCCGGCGAGCGCGCCCTAGTGCGACTCTACCTCGACTCGTAGCGTTGCGGCCGCTTCACATCACTCCAGTGGCTTCCTTACAGTATTGGACTAATGCACTAACGAATTACCATGGAGCACTATACACAGGGTTCATTTAAAAATACTAATAACCTCTTTTTTTTTTTTTAATTTATTTAATGCCCGTAAAAAAATCTAAAATTACACCACAATTTTGCAGACCAAAGCACTAGACTAAAAACACAGGCTGGCGTTTGTAATTTACAGCCCAAATAGACCGTAGACTGCTTTAGGGCTGACAAAATGATAACTTACTTATTTTAAATATACTTACCTGTTTGAGTAAGATTGACGAACAAAAAAAGTGTTTATTTTAGATTTTAATGTAACTCATATTAGTTAGGTAGGTTTATAGTTTTAATTATCTATTTTACTAAATACGTGTAATAATATTTTTTTAATGCATTATACATTGTATTATAAATATAATAAAAATCTTTCAATGACTTTAATTCTCTACTACTCTACTATTGTTAATTTTTTTTTAACTTTCTTAATACATTTACGAAAAACAAGCTTTAAAGTTTTTGATTAAGTACACTGTATACAATAAATCAAAAAAAACGAGGTTATTTTTTTTTAAACGAACCCTGTACTTACATTATAAATGTATTTATTTTTATTTATTTATTATTATAAACATATAATATGTTTACTTTGTTTACGTAGTTGTTTACGTAATATTTTACAAACTCGTGACGTTGGTCAGTAAAATCTTACTTACCGCTCTTGTATCACAAACTACTATTTCCAAACGGGCTGTGGCAATGTATTATTAGGGTTGTGTATAAATAAAATAAGGTGTACAAAATGTATATTTTAATAAAAGTTTTTTATTTGTTATAAAAATCATTTTATTTTAGTGTAAAAAATAGCAATTAAGTAAAAAAAAGTATCAAAAAATTGTTTTTGAATAATATTGTTAATTCAACAATTCGTACATACAACGTTTTTTGCTGAAACTTACAGGAAAAGAGATAATTACTTTACTTTTATTAAGTAGCAAAAATTTTAGTACACAAGTCAAATTTTCGATACAGAATTTAAGATTTAAAATTAACCCTAATTTTAAATCCGAAACTCTACTTCTTAAATTCAAAACGGTTGGTTCTTTTATGCCTTTTGTAAAATGCTTTTTAAGTTTTCCGTGAGTTACAAAAAAATACTAAATAAGTATCGTTTCCTGTAATTTTTTGCAAAAACCTTGTATGTACAAGTTACAAAATTAATTAAGGGCTAAATAACTAGTAATTAAAGAGGTAAATAATTCATCATACTTAATATTATAAACTAGATGATGCCCGCGACTTCGTCCGCGTGGATTAAGGATTTTTGATTCCCGCGGGAACTCCTTAATTTTCCGGGATAAAAATCCTAGCCTATGTCCTTCCCCGGGATATAACCTACCTCTATACCAAATTCAGCAAAATCCTGCAAAATCGGTTGAATAGATGGGACGGGAAAGTATTATTATGGAATTACGGATTAGTATGGAAGTTTGGATGCGAAAGTGTGTTGGTGTGTCCTTCAATCACGCCGCAACGGATCGGCGTGATTTTTTGCTTGGGTATAGTTGAGGATGTGGAGGGTAATATAGGCATTTTATCCGAGTTCCCGTGGGAATTAAAAAAACTTACTCCATGTGGACGAAGTCGCGGGCATCAGCTAGTACAAATTCCGCGGGCATCAGCTAGTACAAATTCTAAATATTTAATTATTTTAAAATAAAACTAAAAACTGATTTGCTTTAATAAATGTTATTATTAAACTGTAACTACTTGTACTTTTTATTTTTTGAACTAAAACCTAACTTATTACTTAGGCTACGTTCGCACTGCGAAAAAGATTCGTGCGATTTTTTTCGCATATCTGTAACACTAGAAAGCCAAACTAATATTATAAATGCGAAAGTGTGTCTGTCTGTCTGTCTGCTACGCTTTAGCGCCCCACCTGTTCAACCGATTTTGACGAAATTTTGTACAGGGATATTTTGTATCCTGGGGAAGGACACAGGCTACTCTTTATCCCGGAAAATTAAGGAGTTCCCGCGGGGATTGAAAAAACTTAATCGTCGCGGGCTGATATCTAATCACAAATAACACTTGCATTAATAAGCACTTGCGAATAAAATTAGCGCGAAAATAAAACCGCTGTACTTTACGGAATTGTACGACGCGAGTATAAAATCCGCGCCACTGTTTTTCGGAGTGCGAACGTACCCTTAGTTTACAAATACTCAACCTTGTCAGTCAAAACACCGCATAGATAGTGATGTGACAGCTGATTACCGTTCTCTGAAACTAAAGCTATTCGAGGGGTCCTTCCCCTCAACAGCACCGGTTTCGGGGTCGTCTGGGGATTAACCTCGACTGGGGGAAGTCCCTTGATGTACTCCTTTAGCTCCTCGCGAGTGCAGAAGTTTCTGTCGCCGTAGAAGAGTTTGCCGTCTTCCTGGTCCATGATTTGCCAGGATTTGCTGGTTGTGAAGTAGCCTCCGTCACCCTGAAGGAAACCAGGGACATACAGTTACAGTCCGTCATACGGTCAAAATTGGAACTAATTTTATGACTATTTCATTTTTCCTATCTAACTATCTACTAGCGACGCTGTCACCGGACCTTATCTCGGAGTAAGAATATAACTCTATGGACCCCAATGCCTATCGGTTCTTCTAACTATTATAGGCGTGTGCTCTGCCAATTGCCACATACCTAAGCTACGCAGTGGCGTGCAACTAATAGAGGCATTAAAGCACTGCTTACCTAAGTTGATGTAGTTCAGTGCTCATTTGTCATCGTCATCGTGACAGTCAGTAAATACTTTATAGGTACCCTAACTATGAGTTAGTATTCTGTGCCCTAACAGAAGAACGCCTACCCTGGCTTCGAAGCCAATGGACGCAACTGAAGCTACGCGGCTCTTCGATCTAAGTTGGAAAATGTTTAGCACCATACTTCCACCACAACTACAGTCCCACTGCCGAGCACAGGCCACGCTGCTTGCTGCCCGAATGCGGGTTGGCGGGCTTTAACGACTATTATCATTTTAGCGATAATAACCGGGACCGACGGCTTAACGTGCTATCCAAAGCATGGAATTACTTCACAATGCAATGGCAATGGAGCATTACCTCGAAAGCGGACACAGCGTAGTGGGCCCCCTTGCGCGCGGTGACTATGCAGACATTGAATCGAAGCAGGCGTTACTTTGCGGAAGTCCATGATAATGAATGAACGAGAAGTTTAATTCGCTATAATCCGCCACAGTAGACAAATCTATGTGGTACAGTGCGTGTCCTTCACCAATATAGTATGCGAACACCCACCACCCAGCAATTCGCACCGGCACCGCACCACACCACACAAATCTTCCAAATCACTCTCAACGTACGTTTCACTTCGAAACCGGAGCATCTTCAGGAGATGTTGACTCGACAATGCACGATTGTAAAGTCTTTACCTTTTTTGTATGACTATGCAGACACCAGCGCGGCGTCCTTGTTGACGATGGGAGTGCCCGCTACATATAGCGGTTAGCGGACTCGGCCGTCACTTGACACCAGCACAGTGGTAAGAGAGCCGTCAATGGAGCATTACCTCGAAAGCGGACACAGCGTAGTGGTTCCCCCTGCGCGCGGTGACTACAGACACCAGCGCGCCGTCCTTGTTGACGATGGGCGTGCCCGCTATGTAGCGGTTAGCTGACTCGAAGGTCGGCGCGCACCGCCACTGCGCCATCACGCCGTCACTCGACACCAGCAGGATGCGCTTGCTGCGGTTCAGGAATACCTGGCAAAAGTCAAAGGGGGATTCTTCAGCAGCGCGGATCTTCGGGGTACGGGCCTCGAGGTTTTAGACGGAGATTCTTTAATTTAATCTGTAGCGGTTACCATTGTTTAAACTAGATGGCGCTAATTGTATCTAAATCACGGGATATTTAATTGGCTGAAAACTTATAAGACACAAGCCTGCATCGCGCTAACGTAGTTTTCTAAGAATAGCGCTATTATATAGGTACCTACCTATAGACCGTTCAAAATTACAACTATTGGACCAGAATGGTCCCCGGTCACTTAAATTAAATAAAATACTTTTGGCCCACAACATTGACTAAGTAATATATTATGTTCCTACATGCTTTTTGACGAGCAGGCATCTATGAACTCCTTACACCGGTAGAATTATCCGTTTATTAAACGATTACGATTACAATTTCCTTTCGCCATCGGCGGGCAGATGGGGGATAGGTATGGGTTTGGAGAATCGATGTAGGTATGAGATGGCGATGGCTCTCGCTTACCTTCTCGGCCAGGTTTTCGTCGAGCCGCACGTACGCCAGCTCGCCGAGCGGCGCGAGCAACTCTTCTGTGAACACGTCACAGTAGTGGTGGGTAGTCTGTGCTCTCTGTGACAACTGCAAATATAAACATGGGCCATACTGTCAACTGTAAAGCAATACCTAAGCAATATTACTATAAATGACAGTTTGATGTCACGTACCTTGACGTTCCTAAAATAAGGATTATAGTTAATCTAAAACACGAAAGTCAACGGCCCTAGTTAGTTCCAATGTTGGATAGAAGCAGGAGTCACTTTGCGGAATCATACCTACTAATACTTATTATAAAAGCGAAAGTGTGTTTGTTTGTTGGTTTGTCCTTCAATTATGCCGCAACGGAGTAACAGATTGACGTGATTTTTGGCATGGATATAGTTGAGGACCTGGAGAGTGACATAGTCTACTTTTTATCCCGGAAAATTAAGGAGTTCCCGCGGGAATCAAAAAAACTTTAACCACGCGGACAAAGTCGCGGGCATCAGCTAGTTCCATGATAAGTAAGAAGTAAGGAACAATAAGCTTATTTCGCTATAATCCGCCAAAACAGACAATTGGATGTAGAATAATACCTATATAGATAAATAAATAAATAATTAATGTGTCCACGAAAGCAATTTATAATACCTATATGTGCTTACAGAAGTAAATCAGAAGAACAGGCATGTTGGCTGGTGCAGACGTGTGGCAAAGATATGCCCAGATGCTAAGGGGCATAATGTTGAGGAAGGAGCAAAGAGAAAGAGAAGAAAAGAAGAAGAGCGAATATAGAATAGCTAGCGGGTCAGCACGAAGTAATGCAGTTGCGGCAGTCGAAGACAAGGGGAGGTTATTTTAGTCCGTGCAAGTCAGACATGCCCTGCCATTAGGCAGAAGTCCGTAGGGATTTTTTCCTCCCCTGAAGAAAAAAAAAAAGAAGAAGTAAATCAATCTATTGCATATTAAAATCATTCGTGAACAAATAAGGCTCCTCACTCAGCACAAAGCCGCAGCAAGCTGCAGCGCTGGTTTTCAGGAGGAGCCTTAAACTTGTAGTAGCCTTAAACATGTCATTTCGTCCATAATATTATGTAGTACTTATGCCATGAAACCAAAGATTACTGGTTTACAATTTGAATGTGCTGTGATTTACTAATAAAGAGTTATGACTCAAAAACAAAACTGTACCTATGTCATTTTGAACGTACTTCCCCTAGATAAAAAAAAACGTCCTAACCTGCTCCGGAGTGGCACAATGTATGGGCAGCACAGAGCCCATGCTAGCGAACCTCTTGTCGTCTCTCTCGTGCAGTTCCACGGGGATCTGGAGCGCCTCCACCAGACCCTTGTACTCTTCATTCAACACCGTCCGTTTAGACATGGCGCACTGCTGCAATATAATCATACTAATAATATTATAAATGCGAAAGTGTGTTTGTTTGTTGGTTTGTCCTTCAATCACGGAGCAACGGATCGACGTGATTTTTGGCATGGGTATAGTTGAGGACCAGCCCCCCAATCATGTAAGAATGGCCGATCAAAACGGTAAGTTCGTCGTCAAAGTAAAATAAACCATAACTGCATTGAATTAGAGCTCAATTTCGTGTATCCATTCTTATACGTTAGAGTTTCGTACATATCTAAACGTATAAGAATGGGTAGGTACACGAAATTGAGCTCTAATTGAATGCTGTTATGGTTTATAAACTTTGACGACGAACTTTAACGTTTTGATCGACCATTCTTACATGATCGGGGGGCTGGAGAGTGACATAGGCTACTTATTATCCCGGAAAATAAAGGAGTTCCCGCGGGAAACAAAAAACTTAAACCACGCGGACGGAGTCGCGGGTATTAGCTAGTAAACATATTAAATCATGTTATTGCTTGACGTTTCTGATCCGAACCGCTAGGGTGTCAAACACCCTCCCAGCGCACGTGTTTCCTGCCACATACAACTTGATAGGTACCTCCAAGGCAAGAGTGAATAGGCATCTTCTAGCCAAAAGCGTTCCAACCTAGACCTCATCATTGCTTTGCACTAAGCACTGTCATCATATTGCACTAAGATTGTCGTCAAGCGCAAGCCTATCTTTTAAAGTTCCTTATGTACTTAATGGGTTGTCTGGAGGAGATCACTTTTAGTGATAAGACCGCCCTTGCGCACGCGTTGTTTTCCGTTTTTTTGTTTGTAATTAAGTTATTTCTAAGTTATGTGTTTCAATAAAGAATTTATCTATCTAATATCTATCTATCTCACAACAAAAAAAAATTAAATCGTGACTGGAGTTTCACTTTCATCACAGAATAGGTAATTTTCCTGGAGGCATACCACTATCGTTTAGAGAAGTTTTGTTAGGGTTCCGTACCAAAATGGTAAAAATGGAACCCTTATGGTGCGACTTTCTCCGTCCGTCCGTCCGTCCGTCCGTCCGTCCGTCTGTCACAGTCGATTATTTCAGTAACTATTAAAGCTATCGACATGAAATTTGGAATAGTTGTGTATAATAGTGGCCTAACATCATTAAAATTAAAAAAAAACGAAAATTATTTTTCTCTGGTTTAAGATGTTTATTGTTTCAAAAGAATTCACAATTCACTTATATGAAACTTACAGGCTAACTAGATTAAATAACATTTTGAGCGTACAAGGTAAGGAATAATATTAATTAGCTTTTAGAGGACAATTCCATGCAAAATATTGGTTTCTTTCTATATATTATAATAATCAATTTATAGTGAGGGTAGCCTACGATCCTAACAAAAAAACATACCAACGCATACACGGATAGTTTGCCACGGAGCTGTGTGAACGTAGATAAATCTGAACTAGAAGTGACTTACGTAAAAAATTGTTAAATTTTATTTTTATTTAAGTTTTGTTGGATAGGTAAATTTTAAGTAATTTTTTGAAAGTGTGCATGCTTTTACATTCTTTAATATCCTTAGGCAGTTTGTTATATAACTGTGCACTTTCAAATGTAATATTTCTTTGGCCATATTTAGTTCTTGGTGGTCTTAATATTATGTTGTTTGCACTTCTTAAACGTTTTAATTGTGGGTATTTATTTTTAGTATTGAAAGTAATGCTTGTATGTATTTCTTTTGACAAAATTTTTCTTATTAAAATGCATGTGTAGTATTTGTAAGTATTCGTTATGTTCATTAATTTTGTTTCTTTATATATTTTCTCTGTTGAGCTTAAAAAGTCGTAATTAAATAGTACTTTTATTAATTTATTTTGTGCGATTTGTAAGATTTTAAGATTAGTATTAGCTGCTGAGCCCCAGACTTGGATTAGGTAATCTATGTGTGGCTTGACAAGTGAGTTGTAGATTATGTAGCGGACTTTACGGGGCAAGCAGCGTACTATGGAGCGGAGGACTCCAGTAAGAGATGTTAATTTCTTTTTTATATTTTTAATATGTGGTTTCCACGTAAGTTTATTGTCTAAAGTTAGACCTAAATATTTTTCACAATCTGATCTATTGATAATTGTATTATTGATTTTTAGTGGTTCAAAGTCGTTAATTTTTTTGTTTTTAGCTGCGAATATTACATAATGAGTTTTGCTGACATTGAGAGTCAGAAGGTTACATTGAAACCAGATATTAAGTAAATTTAAGTCATTTTGTGCATCGTGGATTAAGCTTTCAATTTTATTGCCGTAGTAAAAAAGAGTGGTGTCATCGGCGTAAAGCAACAATTCGCCTTTAAGTTGTAGTTTACTTATATTATTTATATATATCAAAAACAATATAGATCCAAGGATAGAGCCTTGAGGAACTCCATAATTTATAAGTCTTTGAGAGCTTTGATATGACCCAATCTTAACAACTTGGGAGCGATCATTTAAATATGATTCAAAAATTTTGTACGCTGTATCGGTGATGCCTATATCCTTTAATTTGTTGAGAAGAATTTGATGGCTGACCGTGTCAAATGCTTTTTTAAGATCTATAAATATACCAAGCGCTATTTTCTTTTCATCTATATTGTTTTTTATTTTGGTTACTAGATCAACAGTGGCAGATAATGTATTAGACATAGCTCTAAATCCATATTGCTTAGGATACAAAAAGTTAATGGAAGTCAAGTAAGATTCTAGACGATTGTATATAATTTTCTCGAAAATTTTTGACATTACCGGCAGCACGGAAATAGGGCGATAATTGCCAGGATCAGATTTTGTTCCAGACTTATATATAGGGGTCACTTTGGCTATTTTAAGGGACGTAGGAAAACTACCATTTTCCATACACGTATTTACGCATCGAGTTAGTTCATCAGCTACGGAAAATTTAATGCATTTAATTATCTTAGTATTGATGTTATCAATGCCTGCACTAGTATTGCTGTCGAGATTATCTATTATTTTAATAATTTCCTTTGGTGTTGTTAAATTTAGTTTATTAAGACCAAAATTAGGGTGACTGACGTTAGGTGTTGCATTGGTATAGATTTTGTCATTATGGTACTTTACATCTATATTTTCCGCTAGTAGTGAACCCACAGTAGAGAAAAATTCATTGAAATATTCAGCAATTTCCTTTACATCGTTCAATTCCTTGTCCCCTTTTTTTAGTTGAGCTGGTATCGAGACATCTTTTATCTTATTGTTACTCAGACTGTCTATAAGGTTCCACATTTTTCTAGGTTTGTTGTTACATTCAGAAAATCGCTTGAGATAGTAGCCACTTTTCATAGTCTGTATTTCTTCTAGTACCTTATTTCTTTCCTTTACAAACTTCTTCTCTATTTCTTCATCTTTTGGATTGGCTTTGTGTTTGTTCCAGAGGATATTCTTTTGGTTAATTTTATTCAGTATGCTTTTGTTTACCCAGTCTTGCTTCGGGGGATTTAATATTTTTGTCTTGTTAACTTTACACTGTTGTATAGTCTTTATAATTCTTCTTTCAAATTTTACGTAGTCGTCGTTATCGCTATCTTTCTTTTGTACCAATTCATTGAGTTTAGAGTAGTCAGTAGCTTCATATTGTATTTTTTGTTTTAGTTCCGGTTGATATTGGTCTATTTCGAAATAAATCTGTTTATGGTCTGACATTGAGGATTCAATGACAGCCATATGAAATCGGTGTCCCTTAAGATTAGTAGAAACATGGTCTAGTAAGCTCTTTTTTTGTGATGTTTCGCGAGTACAGTGTTCAGTATCAATTTTGTTGATTATTTTGAAACCGTTTTCTTTAAGTGTATCTCTGTATTCTTCCACTAAACTGTCGGGGACCAATAAATCTAGGTTAAAGTCTCCAAATACCACTGCTCGTTTTCTGCGATTCAGTTGTGTTGAGAAAGTATCCAGGAAGTTTTTTACATTTGTCCGCCCAGGTTTATATATAACTCCGATGTCTACAGATAATTTATCCAAGTGAATCCATAGGTAGTGATTATCATCTTGTGAGAGTTCTTCAATAAAATTATGTTTTAAGTTATTATTGGCAAAAATCGAGACTCCTCCGCCAATGGTATTTTGTCTATATTGATAGTAGTGAGTGTAACCTGGTATGCATAATCTTTTGGCCTCTTCATCACTTTTAATCCAAGTTTCTGTTAGTATTATAAGATGCAAGACTGTTTTAAAGGAGCTCACCACACACCGTAACTCGTCAATTTTCCCAGGCTTAACTATGCTTCGCGCATTAGCATATAGACACTTGAGTGATTTGTTATTCGTTGTAATACTGTTATAATTGTTAAGAACCTGGTAGGTGGTACTATGATCTTTTTTTACTTTGTAGTTACTTATGACATGAAGTTTTTTGGAAGAGAGCTAACAATTTTAGGTACGCCTTTGACATATTTGATTTTTAGGTTGTCCTCCCCGTTTGCAGTCCGATGTTTAAGCTCTTCTTTAAGATTTTTAAATCGCGCTTGCTGGAATGGTGTTTGATCCGAAAAGATTGTGACTGTATCACTCTTCAATTTATTTCGGCTTCGTAGTATTAACTGTACCGATTGCTCTGATTCAAAGCATGCTTTAATCGCTCGATTTTGATTAGGTTTATATTTTCCGATTCTTATGATTTTAGTGGGTTCAGGGCATTTTTTGAATATAGTTTTAATAATTTTTGATACTTCATCTTTGTCCTGATTCTGTCGCTCTCTGAAGTCTGTGGATTGTGGTTCTGGTATGCCAGTGAATATTATATTTTTCTTCCTTAGTGTTTGATCGGTGATTTCGGCCAACATATTTTCATATGATGCTGCATCAGTTCTAGATAATTCCGGTGAAGTTTTTAATTTTCGCAGATCACATTCTAGGGAGGCGATTTTCATTTCCATTGTATGAGCAGCACTAGTGATGTTTTGGAAGTCAGTTTTAATTTTTTCATGCTCTGTGGTTATGGTTATTAATGTATTTTCAGTTTTGCATATACTGCTTTTTATTTCGGACATTTCATCTTTTATGGTTGCAATATCATTTTTAATTTTGTTTGAGCTTTCTTTTTGTTCATTTATTGATGAGGACAAAAGTGCCATCATCTCGGCCATTTTTGTCTGTATCTCTGATAGCTGATTGGTAACTTCAGTGTCAGGGCAATATTTACGCTTATTGCGGACCGTAATTGAGGGTAAGTCTAAAGTGGCCATACCTGGGACATTTATAGATGTTAAATTCGGTTGAGATCCACTGCGTTCCATGTTCTTGCCACTTCCAGTAGGTGAGCGTACTAAGTCCATGTTTACTTCAGTGAGTTCCGATAGCCGCTATCGGTACGGGACGAAAAATCAGAGCCCGTCTCTTTTACCCGAGGGGGTGAGGAGGGCTTACCGGTGTCCAGATTGATTAAGCGTAGAACAGGATGGACTTAACTCACACAGTTTTTATATTCACTTTACGAACTTGTGCGATGGTAGTTAGGATGAAATTACATTGATTTCGGTAATAAACGTTATAAAAATATTATGCGACACGTCCGCCTCGTACGCTCGCGAGTATCGTTAAAATTATTTTTAGTTTAATTAAATAAAAAAGGGGGAAAATCAGGGGTTCGAAATTTCAAAGTATGATAACTATACTGAGTGGGATATCATATGAAAGGGCTATACTTCTACATTCTAAAACTGATTTTTATTTATTTTTATGCATAATAGTTTTTGATTTATCGGGCAAAATGTCGAAAAAAATACCGTTCCCCCCCCTTTATCTCCGAAGTTTACCAATTGAAAAATCTGAAATAATTATGGTCAATAGAAGCTTATGTATATTTTACAGGAAAAATAAAACCAACGCTCTAACTAGCATAGTTTTTAGGGTTCCGTAGCCAAATTTGGCAAAAACGGAACCCTTATAGATTCGTCATGTCTGTCTGTCTGTCTGTCCGTCCGTATGTCACAGCCACTTTTTTCCGAAACTATAAGAACTATACTGTTGAAACTTGGTAAGTAGATGTATTCTGTGAACCGCATTAAGATTTTCACACAAAAATAGAAAAAAAAACAATAAATTTTGAGGGTCCCCATACTTAGAACTGAAACTCAAAAATTTTTTTTCATCAAACCCATACGTGTGGGGTATCTATGGATAGGTCTTCAAAAATGATATTGAGGTTTCTAATATTATTTTTTTCTAAACTGAATAGTTTGCGCGAGAGACACTTCCAAAGTGGTAAAATGTGTGTCCCCACCCCCCCCCCCCCCCCCCCCCCTGTAACTTCTAAAATAAGAGAATGATAAAACTAAAAAAAATATATGATGTACATTACCATGCAAACTTCCACCGAAAATTGGTTTGAACGAGATCTAGTAAGTAGTTTTTTTTTAATAATTAAAACTTACTACAGGTTTGTACGGAACCCTCGGTGCGCGAGTCCAACTCGCACTTGGCCGGTTTTATTTTATATTAACAATAAACCTCTACAAACAAAGTTAGTTTTGCGGTTCATTAAATTCATTAATCGTAAAGCTTACTACAGGTTTGTACGGAACCCTCGGTGCGCGAGTCCGACTCGCACTTGGCCGGTTTTATTTTAATATTGTTGACGTTCGTGTTTTAGAATTATAATCCTTATTTTAGAGACGTCAAGATACGTGACATAAAAGAACCCGCCTAGGGTTTTTCCGTTCCCGAGAAACGAGAATGAAATTTTTGGCTTCCAGGGTAATCGCAAGAAATCCCAACTCCGGGATACCCACTATAATACCTCCTACTCTCATCGCCCGATGGGACGGAAAATCCGACACGACCGGAGAGAGATCAGACGCAGGACCGACCGGGCTTTACGTGCCCTCCGAGGCACGGCAGTTTAAACACCTCCAACTTCCTAACTCCGGGCTATACCTACTGAGAATTTCTAGTCTAGTTCTACACGCTTTGCAATGGTTTATTCAATTATTACGGATACATAAAGATACCAACCGCCGCGCGTCTTAGTGATAACACGATTGATATGAGACTAAATTATAGGCACAATTTCGAGATAAACCAAGTAGATTAACAAAAAAAACCATGTAGGTACTTATGTAAACAAAATTGAAGAGTTGTAGGAATTCTTGATTTCAGGTAAGTACTAAAATTCTACATCAATGATTTCAAGTTAATAACGTCATGAAAATAAAAACCGGCCAAGTGCGAGTCGGACTCGCGCACCGAGGGTTCCGTACAAACCTGTAGTAAGTTTTAAATTATTAAAAAAAAAACTACTTACTAGATCTCGTTCAAACCAATTTTCGGTGGAAGTTTGCATGGTAATGTACATCATATATTTTTTTTAGTTTTATTATTCTCTTATTTTAGAAGTTACGGGGGGGGGGACCAACATTTTACCACTTTGGAAGTGTCTCTCGCGCAAACTATTCAGTTTAGAAAAAAATTATATTAGAAACCTCAATATCATTTTTGAAGACCTATCCATAGATACCCCACACGTATGGGTTTGATGAAAAAAAATTTTTTGAGTTTCAGTTCTAAGTATGGGGACCCCCAAAATTTATAGTTTTTTTTCTAGTTTTGTGTGAAAATCTTAATGCGGTTCACAGAATACATCTACTTACCAAGTTTCAACAGTATAGTTCTTATAGTTTCGGAGAAAAGTGGCTGTGACATACGGACGGACAGACAGACAGACAGACAGACAGACATGACGAATCTATAAGGGTTACGTTTTTGCCAAATTTGGCTACGGAACCCTAAAAAGGGGTTTTGCAATGAGAACAGAGAGATAGGTATAGTCAAGTCTTATTTCACAAGAGTCGATTCAACCCAACGACTTAGTTCCACTACAGCCCATTAACGTCCCACAGCTGGGCACAGGCCTCCACTCTCAGGAGAGAGGAAATTAGAGCTTAGACCCACCACGCTGCTCCAATGTCGCGTTGGCGGGCTAACTATATAGTTACTTAATTTTATAATGTCGCGTTGCAAGCTTTGAAACAAAATTCTATATCGACACATTAATGTATAAGTATAAATTGATATTAAAGTCTTACCTCCATTTTCTCTGGCTACGCTTACCTCGTTGATGGCACAGAATAATAATATTACAAGAAAGTGCCTATCGACTATTTAGTGATGGTTATTTAAGAACAATGAGCGGTATTCGCTCAAATCTTTATCTATTTACATATTATATTAACTAGACGATGCCCACGACTTCGTCCGCGTGGATTGGTTTTTCTTAGTCCCGCGGGTACTCTTCAATTTTTCGGGATAATAAGTAGCTGTCCTTAACCGGGAAATTACCTGTCTTTGTACCAAATTTCATCAAAATCGGTTGAGTAGTTGGGCCGTAAAAGCGTAGCAGACAGACAGACGCACTTTCGAATTTATAATATTAGTAATTATGGATGTATAATAATATATTCTAATAGATACATATTGTATCTACCTATTATAAAGATTCCTTCAGCGTGTGACGTTGATGCTTTGAATCTTTGTTGACTAATCGGAGGTAATAAATATTGGTGCAAAATGCAAATTGAATAAACTAAGTAAAGCTTGAAACACACTCAGTTTTGTGGTGCGTTCTGAATTGTTACGTGACAGAGCGTTCGAAGCCAAGCTGCAAAAACTAGTACATTATACTGTACAGGCCGGAAATAAAGCAATTTATGGCTGACTAATATTGGAAGGACGAGGCGGAGCCGAGGACTTACCAAGTGATTTTAAAAGGACGAAGCGTCAAATGAGTTACTATTTCGGATTTGTATAGTACCAGACTTGTGTACACACACAAACATTGTGGAAACACAAGGTTTCAGCGTGAGTTGGGTAAGTCAATGCCATCTATCGGTAATGTAGAAAAGCTTTCCTAACAAATTCTGTTTTATCGCCCGCGGCGCGGAGTCCACCGGATCTGACACCATCTCGGCGAGCGAGAGCGACCCCACTGCCCGCAACGCCGAGACACGGACATGACACGGGTCCTGCACGCGGTGGCAACGACGTCACCCGCAGTGCGGACCCAACACCGGAGACGACATCAGGCCTAGGGGCCCGTAGCCTTCAAGGCAGGCCCTAGCCGACACACGGCTCAAAAACAATCACCGGGGTACAATGTTACCCCGCGCCCCGCCCGGGTAATGAGGCCAGGCCTCGAAGCCCGTACCCCCGCTTGGCCCTCACGGGCCAACCGGAGAAGACCCCTGCTGCTGCTGTGTTTATTTTTCCACACACAGGTGGAATAATAATATATCTCGCTCGCAGATGGCTAATCTCTGTGGAGATCTCTCGGACCTCGGTAGAGAGTATTATGTTCTGTGGTGGAGATTGGCCACGGGAATTCGGGACTCGGTAGGGCATTATAACTTCACAAAATAGTTAACTGGGTAAGGGCTTAACTAACTACATAAATATTTAAAATATTTTTATTATCATCGGATTGGTATACTTAGTATAATATACCTAGTCACATGAGGATTCCAATGGATAATCATTAATCAAATCATAATCTCTTACCCAATATCTTAATGACAAGTGACAAACAATTACTAAGTAGGTAATTAACGTACCTACTGGCCTAGGAACTTAAAAATTATTGTTGTTACAGTTTGTTACCTACTTACTTACCAAGTAAGAGATGGTAAGAGATTTTGTAACTATATCTACCAGAGACGGGATCCGGCGATTATCCCCATACCGATAGTGTATTTTTCTACGTAGGTAGCACAGTCAAGGGTTAACTAAATACTTAGCTTAGCAAAATATGTAATAAATTAATAATATTTCGTCACGGAATTTTTAAAACATAAATCCACGCGGACGAATTAGGTACCTGGTTAGGTATATTGATTTATGTTCATAGTCATTTACATTTAAAGGTTTAGTTTATTGGGTAGTGCCAAAGAAAAGATCAAGTGCCTTTATAAATTATATTTTGAGCCCTATTTGCTGTGCCCATAACCTACATAAGTATCTTGGAAAAAACCAAAAACACAGATAATTTATTTAAAGTTGGTAGCACTGATTTTTGAATGTCAATATACTCAAATATGCGTATAGGTATAATACCTATACCTCAAAATTTTATAATTTAGGTAGGTACACACTACACAGACGTGACGGTAATAATAAACAACCTTAAAACAACGGACTAAGGTAACTTTATAATATACTGTATCTATTACAAATAAAGCTGAGGGTTGCAAACGCGTCCTTGTCTGAGAAAAACTGGTAAAAATGGAAATGGTAAAAATGGAACCCATAAGGTGCGACTTTCTCCGTCCGTCTGTCACAGTCGATTATTTCAGTAACTATTAAAGCTATTGACATGAAATTTGGAATAGTTGTATATAATAGTGGCCCAATATCATGGAAATCAAAAAATTTGAAAATTATTTTTAGTTTAATTAAAAAAGTGGGGAAAATCAGGGGTTTGAAATTTCAAAGTAGGATAACTATACCAAGTGGGGTACATCATATGAAAGGACTTTGTACTTGACTTGTACACTCTAAAACAGATTTTTATTTATTTTAATACATAGTAGTTTTGGATTTATGGGGCAAATTGTCAAAAAAAATACCGTTCCCTCCTTGGAACTCTACCGTATTACGCGTTCAGCACTCACAGCGAAAAAAAAAAAATACAAGTAAAATAAATAGCAAAAACAGTGGGGCCACTAAAAATTGTGAAATAAAAAATTTTCAAAAAAAAAAAACCGACTTCAAAAACCACAAACACTAAAAAGTAAAAAATAATTTAATTTATTATGTATACAAGAGCTAATGTAGTTCTATAATAACATTTTTTGGAGTCGGTGCCAATGTGGAGTCACGTCAACAATAATGAAGAGTAGGTAGACGGTTCAAGCGGCTAATTGGTACCGACTCCAAAAAATGTTATTAAAGAACTACATTAACTCTTGTATACTAAATTAAATTATTTTTTACTTTTTAGTGTTTGTGGTTTTTGAAGTCGGTTTTTATTTATTTTTTTCTAGTAAGTAACCATGGACCTATAAAAAAAGGATTTTCAGCCACACGCTGCACGCACATACGCGCCGCCGCCATTGCAGTACTTCAGTTCGTTCTTAGCGAGATTGCGTCCGCATTTTTTTATGACCATTTTCTACCTGCCAGTGCCTAGGCCCTAGGTAGTTGGCACGAGAAATTAAAACGCACTCTGAGCAGACAGTACGAGAAATTAAAACGCACTCTGAGCAAACAGAAAAATGTTGAAATATGGACGTTGTGTTTGGGATTTGTAGATTTGCTGTTTTACCTAAATATAGAGGTACTTAATTAGGTAGGTAGGTACTTACCTGCTTTAAGTCGTTTTTTTTACATCACAGGCGGAAAGTTCAATAAGTAGGTATTATATTTATTTCCTGAATTAGAATAATTAATAGGTATTTTCTTACCTTTTAAATATATAAAACTCGAAACAACTGAGTAACCTCAGGCAACTTACGCACTGACTATGATAGTACCTAGGTAGGTACCTATAACGTCACGAATAAGTAGTTGCAGGTATAAAGGCAAACATCAAAATGGTATAATATATTGAACTGTACCTGCAGTGTACCTGATAAATCTTATCACTGACGACATGCTGACGACATCTTGCCTCGCGTTACTACATAGGTATCTAATATCTAATCCTACAAAGCGAAAACTTCAAATAGTCGTAATTTTCCTAATTCCATGCTCAAAACAGTTAAATATCAACTCGTGATTTTTTATTGTCACGCCAAAAAATCAAACAAAATCAAAGAGTTCAAAAAGCCTAAATCGACGAAGTCAAGGGCGCATTAACTAAGTAGGTAATAAAGATAGATAGAAATAAACTTTTATTCCTTACTAGTACATACCTATATATACGCCTTATCTTATTTTTTCATAATTGCTTGTGATAAAGTACACACTTACTTATTTTAGTATTATTTCAAGTATTTTTGGAATTATTTTTATTGTGTCCCAAACAGAGCCAAACAGAAAATTGCCGATGAAACGCCATTTTGAGATAGACCCCGGGACAAAATTTGACAACTTTGATAGCCCCAAAAACGTAAATTTTTGATGTTTTTTTGTACTATTGGTAGGTACCTAGGTACTTTGTTTACTAGAAGTCTATTGGGCGATAACCAATTAAGAAGTCTAAGGTAGACCGACAAGAAGACTAGACCTTCGCGTCCTTAAAAATAATAGATGCATTTATAGGTTAGTTAAATATACCTACCTATCTACCTACTAATTAATAGTGTAGACCTAAACTATTAATTAGTAATTATATTATTACTTTACATTTACCTTTGCATCTATGTACCAACTCTAAAGTTATTAATTTTAAGTATTAGGCCCACTAATTACCTACTTAAGTAGGTACAACTCTTTTAAATAATTAGATGGTTTCTTACAGATTCTTTATTATGATATAATTGACATATTTTAAAGAAATTGAAATAATAATAAAATATTCAGGGATTTCCAGTTCCCACGTGGTGATTATGACACAATTTTTGAGTAGGTAGGCAGGGTTTATACCTATTTAGATTAAAGTAGAAAGAATTTATTTGAAGTAGAAAATAGGGCCTAACAGCTAAGTACCTAGATAATTTAAAAGTCACATACCTTAAATTTTTACAAAATAAAAGACCATTATTATTTAATTAATTTCTTTCACAATTTAAATATAATAAATAATTCAACAGTCTCTTCTATGGAATGCACTGCACTGATTCTACCGTCTTAACCAAACTAAAATTTTAACTTATTTTAGAAGATACATCCGTTCGCATTTAATGACCATTTCTAGATTTTTTTTCTCTTTCACTACTATTACGAACCTCGCTTTGTAAGACAGAGAGGTACCTACTAGGGTAAATAGATAATTGAAATAGGGTTGGTACCATGATAGTTATTTTTAACTATATTTTATATAAATTTTTAAGTACCGAAATATTGATATCCTGAAAAGTGCAATGCAAAAATTGAATACTCATATTATTATGATGATGATCCTACTTGCCCCGGCTGAAGCCTCCAATCCATTTCCAATCCCAACAGAAAATATTGTAATTCATACAGGAGTTATCACTTACCGATACAAATTTAACAGTTATTAAAATTGTAACAAAGCTTACTAGTTTCATGTTATGGTAAAACAACACATGTGCTCATATTATGACAGACCAAGTGATATTTTATGTACACTTTAATCCTACAAACTTATATGGCTCGGGGGCCAAATAAAATTGAAACTAGTTTTTATGACTGTTTAGTTTTTGGTTTATTTTACATTCATGATAACAGCCCATAGTCAAGGCTGACTATGGGCCTGATAAGAAGGCTCAGCGGGCGATGGAGAGGGCTATGCTGGAAGTGTCCCTACGTGCTCAAATCAGGAATGAAGAGATCCGTAGGAGAACCAGAGTCACCGATATAGCCGGAAGAGTTGCGAAGCTGAAGTGGCAATGGGCGGGGCACATAGTTCGGAGAACCGATGGACGTTGGGGTCCAAAGGTGCTGGAATGGCGACCCCGCACTGGAAGGCGTAGCGTCAGCAGACCCCCACACGGTGGACAGACGACATCAAACGAGTCGCAGGGAGTCGCTGGATCCAGGCGGCGCAAGACCGTGGCTTGTGGAGGACCCTACAGGAGACCTATGTCCAGCAGTGGACGTCCATCAGTTGACGACGACGACGACGAAGAGATAACAGCGAAGCTGTCACCGGATGAGATTTTATTTGTATCTATGTATTAGGTAGGTACGCATTAGGTGTTAGATAATTAATTTGATAATGCCTAAGACTTCGTCCGCGTGGGGACTCTTTGACTTTTGACTCCGGAATTCAAGCTGTCTTGCCTTTAAAAATCGTAGAGGATGCATCTTCAAAGGGTTACAGACAGACACACTTTCGTATATTTTAAATACTAGCTGATGCCCGCGACTTCGTCCGCTTGGATCGAGGTTTTTCGGTTCCAGCGGGAACTTCTTAATTTTCCAGGATAAAAAGTAGCCTATGTGTTATTCCAGACTATAATCTATCTCTGTGCCAAATTTCATCCAGATCCGTTTAGCCGATGGGGCCTGATTGAGTAACAAACATCCATATATCCATTCATCCATACATCCATACATCTATCCAAACTTTCGCGTTTATAATATTTATTTGATATTTGATTTATTTGATTAGCGTGGATATTGATTTCAAGGGAAATAATTATATAAGTACCTAGTAGGTTTATATTTAAAGGGTTATCTGCCACATTCACGCATATAATTAATTGGCGGGAAGCGGGTGGATGAGGAGCGCGGGGAAAAACATATATCCAGCAGTGGTGAGTGGACTCATACAGGCTGATACTACTAATACTCCCCTCTACATGCAATGCAACTTATCGGCGGCTGGCTACGCTAAAACATATTTTGCGCATCAACCAATCAGCATGGTTATGTGAGCAGACCCGCCTTCGCACTCGCTTATTTCTCAACCGCCAAAAAGATTGTAGGTATAGAACCGTACATGCTATTCCAATTATTTAGTCACCATTTGTCTGCCAACCCAACGCTAACGTCAGACGCTACACTTTTAAATGCAATTGTAATATTTGTCCTGGACAATAAATGATTTATTTTTTTATATAATAGGCTATCCTTAGATGCTGAAAAAGCTGCATTCAATGTTACAATATCAATTATTGAGATTGGCTGAATTTGTGGTATTCTGACTACTTTCGAGGAAAACCACATCTAATCTGACCACCCAAGAGTGCTTCATGCGGCAAATACACAGACGGAGAGACAAAGTGATCAAACGTGTTCTGACTTCAGGGCCTTGGGTCAAAAAACAAAAAGTTACGCTTTTATGATTAGCGGATGAAAGATACAATAACTAAATTAGATATAGGTGATTTACTATTTGGCAAATAAAAAAATGATCTCCTTCTACGACACCAGATCCTTATAATCACAAACACTCTCAATATCCTCTACACATCCTTCAACCTCCATCAAATTAGCTTGATCGATCGAATATATGGTATATTGACATTGTTTTGTCATCACTAGACATTACGAAGAATTTATAATAATATTCAGTTACATTGTATGTTGTTACAATGTAATTGAATTTACAGAGATCGATCTGTCCCCGTGTTTCGAATAAGGCTGAAACTGAAGGTCCTCTTTCACGTTTTCAAGCACGGTGGCTTGCATTCTCAAGCACGAGAGGAGAGAGTCATTATGAGAATGAAGGAATGAAGAAGTACGACCGAGACTTCTCTTTTCCCTGAGTCTGATGGGACGGTAATCCGAAACTACTCAGGAGAGACTGGACGCAAGCTTTACGTAAGAATAATACGAAGCCCTGGGCAAAATTCTGGTAACATTCGAGCGCAAAGAAGAATAAAAGATAAGGATCCAGCATAGGTAAATAATCTATTTGTAAAGAGTAAAAGGTAGTGTCGGAGTAGGAACCAAGATAGGTAAAATAATATAAGCATAACGGCCTCGTTGGTCTAGCGGCCAGCATATTAATTCAGGTACAAGTCATACAAACAATGGTTGAAGTCCTAGTTCAGACCAAAATTATTTTTCAAGTAATTTCCACTTCCAAGTTGAAGCTTCAAGGAGTTCAAAAGTGGTGGCGTTACACCCCGTCACAAATATTGGATAGAAGCAGGCGTTACTTTGCGGAAGTTCATCATAACGAAGGAACTAGAAGTTTAATTCGCTGTTTCAAATTACTAAATTTATTAGGTGTCGGAGTGAAACGTAGGTACGTTGAGAATAATTTGGAAGATCTGGTTGTGTGGTGTTGTTCCGGTGCGAATTGCTGGCTTACTGGGCTGGGCTTATCGCAAGGTACACGCTGTACCACATAGATTTGTCTGCTTTGGCGGATCATAGGAAATTAAACTTCTAGCTCCTTCATCATCAACACCCCGTTAGCGTTGGTAGTTCCTGCCTATTCCGTTGCACACCAAAACCCTAGGTTATAACAATAATATGCTAAGGGTTTAAATTTCGAAGGGCTTCACCTTCAATAATTAGTTTGTGTAAAATAAAGTAAACCCTCACCAAAATAATAAAAAAACCTCGCCATGATTTGAAAATTATTTAAGTGAAGATGGTGAGGATCTGATGAATAATTCGGAGATGAAGGATGCAATTCTTCAACGGGTGCAAATCATTCGCAATCAGTGTACCTACTCAATCAATATTAGTATTATTCTTAAACTAACTGATGCCCGCGACTTCGTAGCCTACATCACTCTCCAGATGCTCAGCTATACCCATGCAAAAAATCACGTCGATCCGTTGCTTTGTTGCAGCGTGATTGAAGGGCAAACCAACAAACAAGCAAACATACTTTCGCATTTATAATATTAGTATGAAGTATGATCATGTGTAACTGTTTGTCTTTTCTTTTTTCACGGCTCAACATCAGCAGAATTGATCTTAACCACGTAGCTGCAGGTAAAACATGGAGCAAGTCGTCATAATAACTAATTGAAGCAAATACCTACATAATACATATCGCTAACCCCCCTCGACTAACAATTAATAAGAGCTATATGGGATTTGCTTCAAATAGGTTATGTATAAAAAAGGTAAGTATTAGGTATTAGGCTTAGAATAAAGGTATTAGGAGTGCTTGATCCATTCTCTACAGCTTCGTGTAATTTCGGCACAGAGATTGATAAAAGCATGCACTCTGGAGATATAAAAATTATATAAAAATTTCCCACGGGAATTAAAATAAAATAAAACGAGCTCGCTATCAACTCTATATCTTGTTAAAAAAGAAAATTTTCAAAAACCAAGTACTTCCTACATAGGTAAAGGGTGTGAAACAATATATTATATCTCTATTGTGTGAAAGTAGTAATAAATAAGGTAATCACAACCATGCAAAGCCGGGGCAGATCAACTCTGCCTATGATAAATTAGTTATAAATAATACCTATTTAATTACCTCAAAGTTTAATATGACAAGAAGCGTTTAGCTAATCAAACAACGAACCATAATATGCTTCGTTAAAATAAAAATTTATTATTATTTATTGATACGAATGTTTACACAACCCTGTTTTTAAATTTTTCCGATTGTGAGCTACGTGCTACAGGAAAAGCAATTCTAAAGCGTTGGAATAATATTTACTGGGTCTACTACGTCATATACCGGGATTCCCGGTGCATAGAGTACTAACTAGTAAGCCTCAGAGTAAGTATATAGGGAAGCTAACGGAAGCGTCGTTATTAGTTGTTACGTTGGCAGCACTGAAATACATTATTCTGTACCACAGAGTTATAAAATATGTGTGTGTTCTGTACTTTGATCAAAGATCAAAGATTTAATTAAATCAAATTAAATAAAGAGAGATATAATCAAAGATTCTGTAAAAATACTTTTTCTAGAGGTTGTTTATAATATTATACGTACTCTTTTGTATTCTGCAAGGCACCTCAACAAAAATATTTTTATATGATATTATACTCTTTGATTTTATATATAAAAATCAATGATGACTGCCAGAAAAAAGGAGTAGGTAGGTATATTGTTTTCAGGGTGCATGTATGTATGTATGTATGTGAGTTTGTATATTCCACCATAACTTCTATACGCCTGAACGGATTTTGATGAATGAGGTATCGTTAGAATCCTTAGCTTATTCCGGGTGGCATAGGCTAGTAAAATTAAAAAAAAATTGATAGGGTGACCCTTTGGGGTGACCATGGTCCCACATCAAAGACTAAAGTTGATTTTTTTTCCAAAATGAGATTATCTATACTGTCATCATCAAGAAAATGATGAGTAGATTCCAAAAACATTTTCAATATCCAGTGATTCACAAAAAAATATGATTTAACTATGGCAGTCGTATTTTTTAATTCTTTGAGTTATATTCACTTGTTTAATTTTAATTAAGTGTTAGCGAAAATGTAGCATTGTATGAAGATAAAGTGCAAGTGAGAGCGCGGAACAAGCAATAGAGAGGCACGATCGGCCCAAGCGTTGGCTTGTGACACATTTAGCTCTTTTCTCGCGTGACGCCAGAGCTAGCAGTTCAAATAGTTCTGCTAGGTACTGGAACGCCGCCAGTCGCCACGCGAGCTTCTTCGAGAACTTCTAGTTATTACGTAAAACTATAAACCGACTTTAAAGACAACCGTAACTTTTTAAAATTAAAATAGAGATGCATGGAGCTCGATAACCCTTACCGTAACCTTTGATGTTGTACCTACAATATATACCTATGACCGTGACCCCTACAAATTAATACAAAACCTTACAATTATTTTTAAATAATAATAGAGATTAGTATATTAATTATTAAGTCTATGGTTTAACAAATTAAAATAGGGATGTAACTACTTATTAAGTATGAATTTTTTTAATTAAAATATAAACCTTAAAACTAAGGCATTAAACTTTAATTACGAATGTAGTATATTTATATTTAAGCCCTTTTGTCTTCGTAACAACGCGTGCATGTCAGTGCGCGAGCAGTTCGCGAACACGTGCATCCACAAGTTTACCCCCTGCCAAAAAGTGCTCAAAAAAATGTGCTCAACGCGGCTAAAGAAGTTTTCACTTCAAAAACTAAAATGAGAGCATTCAAAATATTGCTAACCCTTTCATAATACTCCCTGCAGAAAGGGACAGAACTAGAACTTAAGCTGTCATTTTAGTTTAAAACCAAGCAGTAGGTACGACCACGGGCAATCAATGCTTTATTTTTGTACCAATAGGTAATTATTAACAATATTATTTGTCGTGATTATAAACGAGTAGGTATAACGTCGGCGTCAGTGTGTGGCGTGGTAGCGGCGCGCGGGCAACTCCCTGCAGAAAGGGACAGAACTAGAATTAAAGCTGTCATTTTAGTTTAGAACCAAGTAGAAGGTACGACAACGGGCAATCAATGCTTTATTTTTGTACCAATAGGTAATTATTAACAATATTATTTGTCGTGATTATAAACGAGTAGGTATAACGTCGGCGTCAGTGTGTGGCGTGGTAGCGGCGCGCGGGCAACTCCCTGCAGAAAGGGACAGAACTAGAATTAAAGCCGTCATTTTAGTTTAGAACCAAGCAGTAGGTACGACAACGGGCAATCAATGCTTTATTTTTGTACCAATAGGTAATTAACAATATTATTTGTCGTGATTATAAATGAGTATAACGTCGCCGTCAGTGTGTGGCGTGGTAGCGGCGCGCAGGCGTTTCCGCGTGGTGGCGCAGAGCGGGTGAGAGCGCGCGGGGTCGCGGTACCGCAGCCTGCCGCCAGCAAAGACCAGCGCGAGGATGTAGTGGCCGCGGTAGCTGCCCCCAAATATACGCCTGGGAAATGAAAACTTTTTACCTGACTACGCCAACAAGTGAATATAACTCAAAGAATTAAAAAATACGACTGCCATAGTTAAATGATAATTTTTTTGTGAATTACTGGATATTGAAATATAGTCTTACATATTTTTGGAATTTACTCATCATTTTCTTGATGATGACAATATAGTTAATCTCATTTTGGAAAAAAAAATCAACTTTAGTCTTTGATGCGGGACCATGGTCACCCTATCAATTTTTTTTAAGCTAAGGATTCTAACGATACCTCATTCATCAAAATCCGTTCAGGCGTATATAAGTTAAGGTGGAATAAACTCACATACATACATACATACATGCACCCTGAAAACAATATACCTACTCCTTTTTTCTGGCAGTCGTATAAAAAGAAGGATTATGATTTTACCACTCTATCAGCAGTGGCGTGCAGGTCATAGATGCATAAAAGCACTGCTTACCCTAGTAATGATAATTAGCTGTTGCCTACCCTGGCTTCAAACCACATTTCAAACCATGTGCACGCCACTGTGTCTATGTATGAATGTTTGTATTTATGTATCTTCCACTGTAATAAATAGCCAATCCAATTCATCAGCCTGTATGCGTCCACTTCTAGACATAGGCCTTTTTGAGAGTAAGCCACTAAGTCCTCCAGATTCCTCATCCACCACCTCATCCCGCGATTTTCTAATGGTCATCGTCACACACTGCGCTTACCATTATATCCAAAAATACGAAGATAAGTATAAATACTTAAGTATGTACCTACCTAAATTCTGACTTCAGGTTATTGTGTTTACACAAATCGCAGGACAGTCGTGCAGCGTCCACAAGGACGATGGCTGGTCCAGTGGTCGTCACGTGTGCGACCAATTGCTCAGTGGAGAGAACGCCGTCCACCACTGTGATGCCGTTGTACGAGGCGTTTCTGAACCGATTGAGGACACGCTCTGCTACCTACAACCACATTAGCTCGTATTAATAAACCTACATCAGCTAAGAACAGCCCCCCAATCATGTAAGGATGACCTTAGGACATTCTTACATGATTGGGGCCGATCCCCGATTGTGTATCTAAGGAAAACGTAATCGTTTGTCAAACGGTTTTTTTTTTATTCCACTACAAGGTAGCCCTTGACTGCGATCTCACCTGATGGTAAGTGACGATGCAGTCTAAGATGGTACCTAGCGGGCTAACCTGTTAGGGGTATGCCACTTATATTAAACCCAAACCCCTGAGTCGGTTTCTACACGGCATCTTACCGAAATGCTTAATCGCTTGGCGGTACGTCTTTGCCGGTAGGGTGGTCGGACTAGCCACGGCCGAAGCCTCCCACCAGACAAATACGAATAATTCGATATGTTTAAAAGGAGTTCATACATTCCTGCACATCAAAAGCATGTTTGAATTTTGAACTCCTTCAACAGTTCGAATAATACGTTTTAAGCTGTCAAATGATTAGGTACGATT
The DNA here is from genome assembly GCA_917051295.2 of Erebia ligea. Taxonomy (NCBI): domain Eukaryota; kingdom Metazoa; phylum Arthropoda; class Insecta; order Lepidoptera; family Nymphalidae; genus Erebia; species Erebia ligea. The sequence goes on from OU785228.1 coordinate 19,027,804, forward strand.
TGCTTTTTGACTATTACGATTACAATTTCCTTGCACAATCGGGGGGCAGGTTCTCAAGTAAAATAAGAAATAAATAAAGCATTTATTGTGTTACAGTCTTGTTCTCATATATTTATTTATTGTACTTAAAAACTTAAGGACTACAAAAGACAATTTTTCGTAAAAGTGACAAACTATTTATTTCAGACTTCAAAAAAAGGAGGAGGTTCTCAATTCGACTATGTTTTTTTTTGTATGTTTGTTACGCGATTTCTCCGCCAATTATGAACCGATTTAGATAATTCTTTTTTTGTTTGGTAGGTCATACTTCAGAGGTGGTCCCATTTTAATTTGGTGAAGATCTGATGAATGTCTCCGGAGATGGAGAACGGAACTCCTCAATGGATAAGAGTAAATTGCTCGCGATCAGTGTGATCGTTTTGTAAACAGTATGTTTTAACCATGCATAGCATATCTCGTTCTGGTTACACCCTGTATTTTAAAACAGTGGGGCCACTAAAAATTGTGAAATAAAAAATTTTCAAACAAAATAAATAAAAACCGACTTCAAAAACCACAAACACTAAAAAGTATAAAATAATTTAATTTATTATGTATACAAGAGTTAATGTAGTTCTATAATAACATTTTTAGGAGTCGGTGCCAATGTGGAGTCACGTCAACAATAATGAAGAGTAGGTAGACGGTTCATGCGGCTAATTGGTACCGACTCCAAAAAATGTTATTATATAGAACTACATTAACTCTTGTATACTTAATAAATTAAATTATTTTTTACTTTTTAGTGTTTGTGGTTTTTGAAGTCGGTTTTTATTTTTTTTTGGTTTTTGTTTATTTTATTTATAAATAAGAGTACCTAACGAACCTCATCACTAGCAGCTCTTTGGTTGGCTGCTTGTCTTGAGGTGTACATACGATGCTTAATATTGAACCTGGAAAATCAAGCAAATCAGTACCAAATAAACTACAGTAAGTACTATAGTTCAATCCAGAAAGACGCGCCCGCTTTGTCTGATCAAGAATATTGCTTTACATACCTAACTACCTAGTACCTACATTATTTTTATAAAGTTTGTAATTTAACGGTTCATACCATGTGCATACTAAGTTTCCATCATCGCAATAAGAGTCGGGCGCGTCTTCATGGACTTAACGAACTTTACGCCGTAAAGTTCGGTGGAGTGTCCCGCGAGTGTCTGTGAATCACAATTGCGTCAGAATAGTTTGCACGAAATGTCAACTCGATTTTTTTATTCCACTACAACTTAGCCCTTGAAAGTAATTTTACCTAGTGGTAAGTGGTGATGCAGTCAAAGATTATAGCGGGCTTACCTGTTAGGGGTACGGCAGTAAACCTATACCTACCTACTCCTAATCGGTTAAATTGTTAATTTAACATGGCATTGTACCGGAACAATACCGTGGCGGAATTCGCTCGAGTGGGATTTCTCGATATCCTTTAATAGTGGGAATCCTCGATGAGAAACCTCCAAGCAGTCTTAATTTACTCAATTCACCGGCTTAAAGTTGTCAAGCTTTTGTTGCTCAAAAAAAAAAAAAGTTGTAAGTACGTCGATTAAGTATGTTAGTCAGTTCTTACTGTTCCTGAGTCAGTTTCATTACCGCACCCCTAGATATAAATTCAATAAAAATTGGTATATTTACCGTTTCAGTAAATAACAGATGTCTATAGTCCAAGTGGAACGCCCGAAGCCTTCCTCTAGGCATATTCGCGAGAATCCTTCTAGAAATTCCTTTCTCTTCTGTTCTGACAATAGCATGAGGACACATGCTATGCCACAATCCCAGTTGAACCGTTGTCGAATGTGGGGAATGCTGAGATTCACAATATTATTACTTGGCCCTAAGAAAAAAAACTGGTACTTAAATACGAAACCACTGTAGGTGTATCACTAATGTTACATGTCTACATAAATATCGAAAGAGAACTGTTTTTTTAAATAGATAAAAATGTACCTACTCGATGAGTACCTAAGTAGGTACATAGTTTTGTTTTACCTTTTTTTATCAAACTTAAGTAATTATAGATTACGACACGATTGAAACACTCAATACTTACTTGCTTTCATTGGAAGTCATGATATTCGTTAATTCGTTGTTTTTAGAGAGAGCTCAAGCTACCCTTCCATAAAGCTAATCACCTGTCATGGTCAACCTTATCAATTTTATCAAGATTTTATCAATAATACTTACTCAATATTATCAATCGATATAGGTACAGTCCGGAAAGTTAATTTCCAGTTGCTGTTGTAGCTTTATTATGCTATGTATTGGAATTTTAAAACTATATTACGATTATTTAGTATTTCAGTCGTTTTTTATTGTTGTTTAATGTATAGTAAGAATCTATAATTTTGTAAAATAAAACTCGCATTCATTTCGCAGCACTAATAGAAACAAAAAAATACAATTTTATGTCTATGGCTAATTCGAGTCTGACATTTGTTTTTTTTGTCAATTTGACATTTATTGGCGTCTGTTTGTCAATGTCAAATTCAGCTGATTTTGGCATTGGCAGTGTAGGTACCTATTTTGTTTTGGTGTATTTTTATTTTATTTTTGTCTATTGGTGGTTGTGGATATAATCCAATTTCCATGTAATAATACTTTACCCCTTCGATGAAGACACAGTAGCAATAATATATTATTCTCAATACATTAAAAATGGCGCTAAGGAGATCTGTTTTTACGGTAATAAACACTAATATAAGGGCGTCTCTGAGGTTATGTGGTGCCAAAAATTTCAGCTCGCAAGCCGAACCTAAAGAGGAAGAGAAACGAAAAACACATTTTGGGTTTGAAACTGTAAACGAAGATGAGAAAACGAAAAAAGGTATCACTTTTGTATACTACGTAGCTTATGCCCGCAGCTTCACTTACGTTATGTTCGATTTTCATAAAAATTTCAAACACCTATTTTACCCCTTTAGGGGTTAAATTTTCAAAAATCCTTTATTAGAGGATGCCTACATCATAAAATCCAAATTTCAGCCAGATCCTTCCAGTTGTTTGCGTTGATAGATCAGTCAGTCAGTCACCTTTTCCTTTTATATATAAACTAGCTGATGCCCGCGACTTCGTCCGCGTGGATCGAGGTTTTTCGGTTCCCGCGGGAACTCCTTAATTTTCCGGGATAAAAAGTAGCCTATGTGTTATTCCAGACTATAATCTATCACTGTGCCAAATTTCATCCAGATCCGTTCAGCCGTTGGGGCGTGATTGAGTAACAAACATCTGCACATCCATACATACATACATACATCCATACATCCATCCAAACTTTCGCATTTATAATATTAATTTGATTATTTGATTAGATACCGACCTCGAAATATTGCTCAATATTAAGTTATGTTATTTTGCATCCATCACTGTTAGCCCAGACTCCAGACATTAACTAGTACAAAATAAATTCGTTTTTACTCAACTACAACTTCCAGACCAGAGAAAATTAAAAATTGGCCCTGTGGGGGGTTGCACCTCCGTCTCTCTTGAAGCTCTCACCACTGCAAAAGGGAGGTTTTCAAAAATTATACAAGCTGAGGCCAGTAACTTTGACCTCATGCATTTTTTAATTCCCATGGAAATTCCTTAATTTTCCAGGGTAAAAAATAGCCTAGGTATGTCACTTTCCAGGTCCTCAACTATACCCATGCCAAAAATCCTGTTGATCTGATGCTCTGTGATGGATGATGGAGTGATTGAAGGACAAACCAACACACTTTTGCATTTATAATATTGCTATCATTGTTTTTGTTATCCAGTGCATCAAGTATTTGAGACAGTGGCTGACAAGTATGACCTGATGAACGATGTGATGTCATTTGGAGTTCACCGACTTTGGAAGGACATCTTCATGCTGCGACTGGCTCCCACTCCTGGAACCAAGCTCTTGGATATGGCTGGAGGCACTGGTAATATATTTATAAGTAATTGAATATTTTCATACTAAATGTACTGTTATAATACTTTCTCTCTACTATAATGTCTAAACTAAACTCTTACTATAAAAAAAACCGGCCTAGTGCGAGTCGGACTCGCGCACCGAGGGTTCCGTACAGGTTTGTACGGAACCCTCGGTGCGCGAGTTATAAATTATTAAGTTAAGTTTTAAATTATTAAAAAAAAACTACTTACTAGATCTCGTTCAAACCAATTTTCGGTGGAAGTTTGCATGGTAATGTACATCATATATTTTTTTTAGTTTTATCATTCTCTTATTTTAGAAGTTACAGGGGGGGACACACACATTTTACCACTTTAGAAGTGTCCCTCGCGCAAACTATTCAGTTTTGAAAAAAATGATATTAGAAACCTCAATACATAGAAGAAGGAATCTCTAGAATCAGGGTCAGCATGTAACCGAAAGGGATAGGTAATACTATGAAACACCTCCCAAACGTCATACAAACGTCGGCACAATATATGGTTTGTTTGTATGCAATAGGCATAAAATCCGTGACACGCAGAAAGGGAGAGAAAAACACATATTTTTTTCTCATTCTATCTTGTGTAACATCCCAACACTGCATCTCTTTCATGTGGGAGTGAAAAGGAGATATGGCGGCGTCTATATATCTTACTCAGTCTACGCCTGAATATCATTTTTGAAGACCTATCCATAGATACCCCACACGTATGGGTTTGATGAAAAAAAATTTTTTGAGTTTCAGTTCTAAGTATGGGGACCCCCAAAATTTATTATTTTTTTTCTATTTTTGTGTGAAAATCTTAATGCGGTTCACAGAATACATCTACTTACCAAGTTTCAACAGTATAGTTCTTATAGTTTCGGAAAAAAGTGGCTGTGACGTACGGACGGACGGACAGACAGACATGACGAATCTATAAGGGTTCCGTTTTTGCCAAATTTGGCTACGGAACCCTAAAAATAATGGAGGAAATATTTGTAAGAAAGATTAACCCTGGTCTAATAGGACACATTCGAAAGCTGCGCTATCAATTGGTATCATCATACTGGATAAGCACTCAACAACAAAGCACAATAGGAGCATCAGGGAAAACAAAAAATTTATATATAGCGAGCAAACGAGCAGGCGGGTCACCTGATGGTAAGTGATTACCGCCGCCCATGAACATTTGCAGCACCAGAGGCACCGCCAATGCGTTGCTGGCTTTTGAGAAATTTGTTTATCGGCCCTTTGAAGAGCCCCATATTATAATCGTTAGGGATCACAGAAGATGGAAGCTGGTTCCGCAATTTGCAGGTACGTGGCAGAAATGACCTGGAATAGCGGGTGGTGGAAGAAGACCAGGCATCCAGGTGGTGAGGATGAAATTTGTTTCTGCGACGAAGAGTGCAACTGGAGAACACGGAAGGTGGTATTAGATTAAATAGCTCCTCAGAGCACTCTCCATTGTAGAGACGATAGAACACACAAAGAGAACTAACGTCTCTTCGGTGCTCTAGGGACACCAGCGTGCAAGATTTTTTATAATATTAGGTTTAAACTATAAACTACATTGAGTTTCATAAAAATTTCAGGTGACATAACATTCAGATACGTAAACTATCTGCGGAACAAGGGCTTATCTGCAGCAGACAAGCACAGCAGTGTTACCGTGTGCGACATCAACCAACACATGCTGGACGTGGGCAAAGCCAGGGCAGACAGGTGAGATTCATACAGAAGGCTTGGCTATTAACACTTCACACAATCCTTGGAGTGACCTTGAGCTACACTCGCACTGCGAAAAATATTCGCGCGATTTTTTTTCGCATTTCAGTAACACTAGAAATCATAATATCGAGGTGTATACGCAAACGTAGCCTTATACAGAAGTATTACAGTTGAGGCAATCCTTGGAGTGACATTAGAGTCACGGCTTAGTGTAAGTGCTTGTTCGCGATTGCGGAGGCGGCCGCGGGCGCGGTTGTCTTGGCGAGTTGGTGTTACATTGGCCACCAGGAGTTTGCGCGGGTGTGACTACCTTGCTGACCCGTGGTCCTAGGTGAGTAATTTAGACAGAAGCGACGCGATGCGATGCAACGCCGTAGAAAATGACAGACGTTGTCGCATAGATACGTCTGTTTCCTATGGCGTCGCGTCGTTTCTCGCTCACCTAAGACAACGGGTCACCTAGTACAACGCTAGTTCGACGTGAACACACACCAAACAACTTCCCACGTTTGATCTTATCGCGAGTTTGCCCGCTACTTACACGTACTTGCGCTTTGTACGTGAACAATTCGATACATATGTCATGTGTTTCATATTTCATGACCGCGCTCGCGATTGAATGTGAGTCGCCTCAAAGTGACCATCACAAACTAGATGATGCCCGCGACTTTGTCCGCGTGGAACAAGTTTTTTTTAATTTCCACGGGAACTCCTTAATTTTCTGAGATAAAAAGCACTCCTATGTCACTCTGCAGGTCCTCAACTATACCCATGCCAAAAATTAACAAACAAACACACTTTGGCATTTATTGACCGAGCGAAGCGAAGGTCTCTGAGTCTACTTAAGTGAATTGGCACTTGTCCGTCCGTCCGTCCGTCCGTCCGTCTGTCAGAGCCTTATAACTTCTAAATTACTGAACGTAATTACTTCAAGTTTAAATATAATATGTAAACCGATGGCCTCCAGCCGAATATGGCCTAAAAAGTTATAAAAATCTTTATTACAGGGGGGCTCTCATAGAAGCGAATGCGAAGTAAAATATTTTTTATAGCGTTACATAGGGTTGCGGTATATCATTTTAAAGATAATTAGGAATAGAGTCCAAAATTATTTTTTTTTAAATTTTTCCCCTAAAATTGACGTAATGGGGGGCTTTCAAAGTGGCGATTTTCTGACGTCCAAAGTTGACCTCAGAACTCTCAATTTTCTGAAAGGCTGAGCCTGAAACTTGATTAATTAATTATTTGAATTATATCCTGTACTTGAACAACAAATACTAAAATTAGATAAATATAATAAGGAAACGAAATTATTTAATTTTTAATGATGATGATATTTTTAACAGAACTTCACACTGATGCCAATAGATGGCGCTCTGTGTTACCGCGAGGTCTCAGTTCGGGGCGAACCACTAGTAATATTAAGTATGAATAAATACCCCAGAAATGCTATGTTGCATAAAGAGAGCTAGTTAATCTATAGAGAGTACACAATAGTGACTAGATTGTATGATTCCCTCACTCACAATATATTTTTACTCGTTTTCAGACAAGGCCTTACCAAAGACACATCAGTGGACATAGACTGGTTGTGCGCGGACGCAGAGAGCCTTCCTCTCCATGACGACTCATACAGCGCGTACACCATCGCATTTGGTATCAGAAACTGCACGCACGTAGATAAGGTAAGTACAATTTTTAGAGTCCGTCCAACTTAATCTGACCCGGTGGCCAAAATTTGAACAAATTTTTATGCCTGTTTGGTTCTGTTTTTATTTTAATTTTCATATACCTATACTAGCGACACTGCACGACACTGTCACCGGGTCATTGCCTAAACTAGCCGTGCGTTCCGTTATAGACTGAGAGCACTGTTCAGTGCTCTTTACTGTGGAGAAATTCGTTCCGTTATGACTGACAGTAAACTGCCGCAGTATCCTAGGGAAATATATGACGTCATTAATCGACGCCATCTTTGTACTGTGAGCACTGGCGTTTTCGAGGTAAGGTGCTCTCAGTGTTTGTCTCAGTGCTGACAGCGTTCCGTTTTAAGCAGTACCCAGTATACCTAACTATAAAGGAACGGCTTCGCAGTGTACTGAATTGACGTCACACCTTACAGTGCTCGCAGTGTATTTCGGAACACACCCTAGATGGCTAACCTCTCGGTCGGGAGGACACTTATTATGTCATACAAACTGTTTGAGCAATATTGTTACACTGTTCCAGGTGTTGGAGGAGGCGTACCGCGTGCTGCAGCCGGGCGGGCGCTTCCTGTGTCTGGAGTTCAGCCGACTGCCCAACACCACCATGCAATGGTAACACTTCATCATCATCATCAACCGATAGACCGACAGACGACGACAAAGGTCTCTTGCACTTGGATTTCCACACGCCGCCTGGGTCCAGCGACTCCCTGCGACTCGTCTGATGTCGTCCGTTCACTGAGTAGGGGGTCTGCCAACGCTGCGCTTCCCAGTGCGAGGTCGCCATCCCAGCACTTTGGGACCCCAACGTAACACTTACTTATGTAATGGTGACACTTAGGCTGAGATCTATAGAGCGTAGGTACTTTGACTTGGCTCAGACTATACTTAAGAGTTGAAACGAGATGGACTTATGTGAGTAACATAAGTCTGTCTCGTTTTAACCATGTCTTAAGTCTAAGCAAAGTCAAAGTTAGCTCTATAGATCTCACTTATACTGAACTAGCAGGGCCCCAATCATGTAAGAATTGTCCATCAAACGTTAAAGATTTTTGTCAAAGTAGAATAAACAATGACATCATTGAATTAAAGCTCAATTTCGTCTGCCCATTCTTATACGTTTAGGGTATCGTACGTATAAACGTATAAGAATGGGCAGACGAAATTGAGCTCTAATTCAATGCAGTTATGGTTTATTTTACTTTGACAAAAATCTTTAACGTTTGATGAACAATTCTTACGTAATTGGGGGGCTGATGCCCGGGACTTCATCCGCGTGGTTAGTTTTTTTGATTCCCGCGGGAACGGGATAAAAAGTAGCCTATGTCACTCTCGGTCCTCAACTATGCCCATGCCAAAAATCACATCGATCCGTTGCTCCGTTACGGCGCGATTGAAGGACAAACCAACAAACAAACACACTTTCGCATTTATAATATTAGTATCTAAGTATGACGAGTACGAATTACTCAAAGAAATAGTATGGAACTGTATTTTTGTTCTTTCTATGATTGTTATATGATAATATAGAGATGCTTGAAATATTATTTACTAGCCGATGCCCGCGACTCCATTCGCGTGGATTGAGGTTTAATGGTTTCCGCGGGAAACCTTTAATTTTCCGGGATAAACTGTAGCCTATATGTTATTCTCACCAGCCTAATTTCATCCAGATCCGTTCAGTCGTGATTGAGTAACAAACATCCATCCAAACTTTCGCATTTATAATACTAGATGATGCCCGCGTGGATTAAGTTTTTTTCTTATTCCCGCGGGAACTCTTTATTTTTCCGGGATAAAAAGTAGCCTATGTCCTTCCCCGGGAAGGACATAGGCTACTTTTTGATGAAATTTGGTATGGGAATAGTTTATAAACTATTCCCATACCAAATTTCATCAAAATCGGTTCAATAGATGGGCCGTGAAAGCGTAGCAGACAGACAGACACACTTTCGCATTTATAATATTAGTATGGATTAGTATAGATAGATTAGATAGGTACCTACATAATATTAGTATATGAACATACTTATTAAATTGCAGGGTGTACGACCAGTACTCGTTCCAAATGATCCCAGTGATGGGCCAGCTGGTCGCCGGCCAGTGGAAGCCATACAAATACTTGGTGGAGAGCATACGACAGTTTCCCGATCAGGTGAACTATCGGTCTATTCTTTAACACGTATCAGCTTGGCATATTAGAATACCTGTTTATATTTTGCACCGCACCATTAATTTGTTCCATTAATCGTGCAAATCAGTTAATGTAACAGATTAATGGTGCGGTTATTATAACCTTCACAAAGATCTATGGCGCCCAGTCTATTCCACACATGGTACACGTATGGTACACAGTCTATTTCCACAGTTGATCGTACAGGCAGGCCATTCTGTACACGATGAATCTGGATCGCAAAGATCGACCGTGAATGGGGCGCCATAGAACGTTGTGAACCTATGAATGTAATGAAATCTGTCAAAACAATTTTAATCAGCCCCCCGATTATGTAAGAATGGCCGATCAAATCGTAAAAGTTCGGCGTCAAAGTAAAATAAACGAAATGGAGCTCTAATTTAATGCTGTTATGGTTTATTTTACTTTGACGCCGAACTTTTACGATTTGATCGACAATTCTTACATAATCGGGGGGCAGGATGGTGATCCGCGAATCAAAATCTTTTGTAAATATCTAATAGACTGTGTGCGGGGGCGCCTTACCCGAGGTTTTTATAAGTGCTGCCTGTGGATGCATGCGCGAACTAGAGCTCTAAAACAACGAAGTTAAGGTTGATTTTACGCCCGCTTAAGCTATTGGCGACTCTTCGAGCTACGTCGGTTGATTTTTAAGCAAAGTTATCTGGTTGTAGTTAATATTTTCCATGTTTTTAGTATAAAGTATGGTTTGTTCACAGGAAAAATTCAAATCAATGATCGAGGAAGCTGGCTTCAGACAAGTGACCTATGAAAACTTAACATTTGGAGTTTGTGCCATCCATTCAGGGTTTAAGATCTAAGTTTAATAATTGAGTTTGCCTCTGTGAGGTAATTAATTTATCTAAAGTAAGGCCCACTTACCCAAGGACTTATATTTATTTAGTCTTAATTAATTGCCGGCTCTGTATATTATCTAATATCTATCTTGTTATACTTTCCTCAGTGAGTTAGACATATTTGGACAAAAAACCTGAGTTGAGCAGTGTTACATCTATTCTGTTCATCGGTACGCTTACACCCAGTTTTAACATTGCAAATACGATTGATCGACGTGAGCGTTCGATCGCATTTGCGTCAAACTAAAATGAACCTTAATGGCATTGATTTAGAGCTCAATTTCGTGTATGCATTCACAGCCAGCGCGTTACGATACGTTTCGAAATTTAAATCGGTTGCACTGAATTTGTGGCTCTAAATCAATGCAATTAAGGTTCATTTTAGTTTGACGCAAATGTGATAGAACGCTCACGTCGATCAATCGTATCTGCAATGTGAAAACTGGGAGTAAGCGTACAGCAAAGTAACGCCTGCTTCTATACAACATATTGGATAGAAGCAGGTGTTACTTTGCGGAAGTCCATGATAATCAACTAATGGGACTAATGTGTGTTCAATCATTAATTTTACTTTTGGCAGATGGAGTCAATGATGTTCTTATTCGATTTTTGATAACAATCGACTTTCTTTATGAAGAAGTTTTAATCGATTTGACACATTGATATTTATCTTTGCTCAACATTTTTTTATTGTTTTATAAACATACCCAAGTGTTTAAATGACTAAGTATATTAAAGTATGTATTAAAATAAATTATTTTTAAGCAACAGTATCTGTGAACAGTATACCCAATATACATGAATCCGTCAGGTCATAGAAACCATCCATCGCGAAAGATGTATGGTGTTTAAAAGACTATCAAGAAAGCTAGTGTTCAAGCTCCGTGACTATTTTGAAAAGGAAAATCGTACTTGTAATTACTAGATGAACGAGTTACAAAATATCGGATAAAAGGCCACGTCGCTTCACTATTGACACTATTGAAAAAAAACGATATGCGTCTAGGTAGCTCGTACCTATTGAATTTTTTTTGACGATGGTTGCCTGTCAATAACTATGACACTTGATCAATAATTATGGGTGCGTTCCGAAATACACTGAGAGCACTGAAAGTCCCCAGTAAAGAGCACTGCCAGTGCTCGCAGTGCTTAAAACGGAACACACACTATGAGACGTGCATAAATGCCAAAACTAAAATAAATCGTTGGACAAGGCATAGAAGTTTAGATAAAGATAATTAGCTATAATTCGCCAAAGAATACAAATCTATGGGTACCTACAGCATGTAGCTTTACAATCGTGCATTGTCGAGTCAAAATCTCCTGAAGATGCTCCGGTGTCGAAGTGAAACGTACGTTGAGAATAATTTGGAAGATTGCGGTGCTATGTTGGCTAACTGGGCGGTGAAAATAGCAAGCTACATGCTGTACCGCATAGATTCAAACAAAATAAGTGTAAATAGCTATATTTTACTGTATAATATATTCTCGCTTAAACCCTCCCTTTAGTATGTGTTCTTTGTGTTTTTGTAGATAATCAATGTGACTAATAAAACCCCTTTATTGCAATCTCTTCATGATTACAGCATACTTTTTTTTTTTTGCACAGTCTCCTTTGTGGATCTTCCACTCCACCTGACATTGGCAAAGTGCATTGTGCTGGTGCGGCACTAATAAACGCCATAAAACAAATTAAGAAGAAGAAGAATTTGTCTGCTTTGGCGGATTATAGCGAATTAAACTTTTAGTTCCTTCATTTTCGTCACGACAGTAAAGAACCCTATAAATAAGTGAGTGGTACCAGTGTAAAATAAAACAAAATGATATTTTAAAGGGGTATTTTATTTAAGTCCATCAAACTGTCGGTGTTTGGAATGCAGATCCAGTACCTAAATTTACACACACATTAATACACTATGATATCAACATCGAAACACGATTTGACTCGATCAGTCACGATTTAAAGGCCTCTGTAGACTACATACTTACGATACTATAATAGTATGTAGTCTGCGGGGGCCCTAGCTAAGATTTAAATACAATTTAATATTATTATGATACAATAATAAATCTGATTTTGAAAAAAATAATTTCCTAGTACATTTCGCTTTCTTATACGTCTAATATTGTTTATTTTCCAAAATCGCTCAACACTTATTTTTTTGTAAATTTTATGGGTCGATTTTCATTATTGTGCCTTTATTATTGGTCTTCAGAAAAGTCAAAGCACGGACTTTATCAAAATTTAAGTTTGACCATATGTATGTATACCTAAGTCATAAATCTATTGAACCTATTTCGATCAGGCTTTACTTATAGGTCAAGCCAACTATATACTCCAAGCAAAGTAGTTTTGTTACGCTATATAGCTGTCATCAATAAGGGTGCGTTTCCACCAAAGTGTGTGTCAAACCCACCAATATAGGAGTGTTTGATTTTCATAGCTTAAATCGCTAGATGTTAGATCATATTGGTGGGTTTGAGACACATCCTTAGCTTAGCAACGTAGTACATCTTTGGTTGAAACTAACTCTTATGTTGAGATCTATATAGCGTACTTTAACTTGGCTCAGACTTTGCTTAGAGTTAAAACGAGATGGACATAAGTGAGTAACATAAATCTGTCTCGTTTTAACCATGTCTTAAATCTAAGCAAAGTCAAAGTTCTCAGCATTACAGTCTCATTTTGCCATATTTGTTGGAGTGTAATATCCATTATTTCAAAATTTTGTTTAACACTGCACTTTAACACATTTTTTTTTATTCCACTACAAGTTAGCCCTTGACTGCGATCTCACCTGATGGTAAGCGATGATGCAGTCTTAGATGGTAACGGGCTAACCTGTTAGGGGTATGGCAGTTAAATTAATCCCATACCCCAAGACGGTTTCTACACGGCATCGTACCGGAACACTTAATCGCTTGGCGGTGGTAACTAGCCACCACCAGACCAGGAAACAGGCAAAACAATGCAAATCGACCTCAATGCACCCATTCGTCCGTCGCTCGTCCACTCTGGCATACGTCACTCGAGCGCGGGATGTGAAGCTCTGAAGCATGCTAATTACAATGACATCGATCTGTTAGGATGTACAGATTGCTTGCGCCGGCGCAGACCGAACGAATGCTGGAACAAGCGCGACCACTTTTCAAATAGGTAACGAATATTGAAGTGAAAACTTCTTTAGCCGCGTTGAGCACGTTTTGGTAGGGGGCTAACTTGAGGATTCGCGTCACCGTCACCGACATGCTCGCGTTGTTACGAAGACAAAAAGGTCTTAAATATAAATATACTACATTCGTAATTAAACTTTAATGCCTTCGTTTTAAGGTTTATATTTAAAAAAATAAAATAAAAAAATTTAAATATTCGTTTTCACTTTTATCGGCACTCGGCAGTCTCTACGACTGCCAATTTTTTTTTTGATTCCCTTGGGAACTCTTGGAGTTTCCGGGATAAAAAGTAGCCTGTGTCTTTTCCCCGGGATACAACCTATCCCTTCATCAAAATCGGTTGAACAGATGGACCGTGAAAGCGTAGCAGACAGACAGACTTTCGCATTTACAATATTAGTATGGATTCTTATCCATTAAACATTGTTTTCTTTCTTATGTAATAAGAAAAATACTTTACCACAGCTTTAATACAAATAACTAGTTTTAAAAGTGACAGCTAATTTAACTGCACACAATTTGCCAACTAAATTGACAGGCCTAAGAATAGTGCTATCCTTCTCTACCACGAATATTCTCAAAGGGATATTAACAACTTATAGCCAAGTCAACTAGGTTTAAAAATTATGTACGATAGAATCAGCAAACATAGAAGTTATGCGCAAAACAAAGCCCCAGCTGAATTTCGGCGCGTTTAAAAAAAAAGGAATATTATGCCTCGCCAAGTAGAGTTGGGGCGCGACTTTTTGGTATCTTGCATTCTACTCGTATTTACAACTCTATTTGAATGGGATAAAGATATTTAATTGTTCGTGAGCTATTTGAAAAGTGCATGCGCATGCGCATTTTGCGCAGTCTGCGCTGACCCTATAGGAGCGCCGTCTAGAAAGTAACGCAGACATCGAAAAGCAAATAAAGTGAGTTAAGGGTATGGTCAAACAAATAAATTAATTTTCTTTCCGTACGGAGAGGCGTGCACTCAAAAATTAAGTATTACTGAAGTTATACTTCTTTAGGCGCGTTAGAGGTAACAATGAGGGCATTTTTGTTTAGAAATTATTGCATGCAACAATATAAGCGACACTACGGCACACGAAGTTAGTCAAATTTATTTTTAAGTAACTTGAAATACGAGGGTAGTTGCATATTGAAGAAATTTCATATTATTGTACTGACTGCAAAACTTCAATTATTTTTTATGTTTAATGGAGACCAGATTAAGGGTAAAAAAGAAGTATAACTTCTAACGCGCGTACGGAAGTACACGCACCCATTTTATTGTTTTGGTTTTGTATTATTGGCAAAAATTTTCAAAATCATACCCAGGGGAATCCTTACGGTATCCTAGATCCTTGTGATCCGGGCTTGAGTCCGTGCGATCCGGGTAAAAGTCCGGTCCAAAAGAGTTTTTAACAAGAACGACTGTAGTCCCCGCGATCCCTACATCCGTGCGTCCTATCCTAATGTCCCGAGTATCCGTCCCTCATGTCCTATGTCCTTCCCTCATGTCCTATGTCCGTTCCCTCATTCAGCACACCTCCAGCCAAGCACATCCAACGATCCAATCCAAAGAGGATGAAACAAAAGAAAATGCTTTTAATTATAAATCGTTTACAATTGCTTAATAGTTAATACATATCTAATATTTATACTTTTAGCGACTACCCCCCGTTCTTTTGGCAAAAATATTTAAATTGATATGGTTCATAACTTCATGTCTGCAGCCCAAATCTCAGTGGTTATCAAAAAATTAAAGCCTATCATATATTCCATCCATGGAAATTATTGCTACCCAATAACATAAATATTTCATAGCAAACCTTCAATGGATAACAAATATATGTCAGGGGCTTTCAGTTTTTGATAGCCACTGAGAGAATAAGGGTGCCGAGTCATTGCTTTAATGCAAAACTTTCGTTCTTTGAAGTATTAGAAAGTTTGAATTTTATTATATCAAATCAAAACTACTCTAGCATCTTGAGATTAATGGAAATAATATAACACTTGACTGCCAAGAGTTCGTCAAAATAACATGAACGTTTTATATTTAAAGCAAATAACCTATAAAAAATAATAATCCGTTTTTTTATTACTTAGTTGAAAACCAATCATAATTTTAAAATTCCATTTTGGACTGAAATTGTTGATCCACATTAACTTAAAATAGTCTTTTGTTAATATTATAAATATATTATATATCTTCGTTTAAAATGCCGCCAGTCCGAAGAGTAATGAAAATATAATAAGTACCCTACAATTACTTATTTTAAATCTGAAAATGTATGAAACCTTTGACAATAACATAATTTATATTCCATAATTAGTCTTAATGCTAAAATAACAGCACGATACTGATACTAATAAGTATCTGAGTTTTATTGTTCTTATAATCTAACTTCACTAAAATGAGGGTATTCTAAAAAAATAAAATATGGCGTACATTATCAAATATATTGCCATTTTGAGATAAGTTATTTTTACTTTTAGGTTTAGTTTTTATTGAAACGGGCGTCTTTCTTTAACCGACTTCCAAAAAAGGAGTAAGTTCTCAATTCGGCGCGTATTTTTTTTTTGTAAGATATGTTATTGTCAAAGGTTCTATATGTATGTTTTGTGTGTATGTCTGCGGGTGTCAGTACAGTAAATCGCGCGTGTCTTATGTCTACTGCAGCCGCCACGCGCCGCGCCGTTGTCGCGCCGCCTCGGTCACTAGCCGCTGTTGAAAATATCCACCCTTCAGTCCCAAGATCAATATACACCAAAACACATAGAAAACACAACTTACAAATTTATTATCCAAATATCCAGTAACGTGCAGAACCACTGGTAGACTAATTTCTTAGTCCTTTGAAGATTCCAAAAGCGTTAAGTCTGTTTGTTAGACAAGTTTTCCTTGCTTTTGCATTATTCATTATACTTAATTTAGATAAAATGTTAATCAAAACAATATTTAGCTAATTTATGTTGCCTGGACTTACATATATACTACAAAATCCATAATTAAATTTTACTTTTTCTATTAAAAAAAAATTCATGACACTCTAGATATAAAATTTTGAAATCTTATTTTTTCAGAAATCTCGAATAATAAAGTGGTCAGAAGAAAGAGTACTCAAAATTATAAATAAAACTTGAAGGGTACAAATCTGTAGTATTTCTTATCCTAGTGATCATATTGTGATGTCCTCGAAATTCCTGAGCAAAAGGAGTTTGAAAACTTTAAAATTCGACAATATACTATTTCTTTTTCCTATGTCCATTATTTCAAAGGTTTTCAAAATCCTTTAATGTGTAATCCTGAGATCCGACAGCTGAATAAAATCCAACAAGGTTTATCCAAAATAACTGTGGAAGTAAGTTTTGTTAATAAAATTTACCAAGTTTACAATTATTATTGTACTCATATACAAATCATGTGTTAGAAATATGTGTCTATTGAATTTTTTTTTCTAGTTCTTTTAAGGATATAAAAATTACTTTTCTGTGTTGTGTACTTAGTTTATACATTAAGCCAGATTGACACAGGGCAAGTGAGTATGTACGAGTAAGGTCTGTTAAACAAGTCGGCTTGAACAACCTCATTACAAGTGTATTTTTTGTTATGTCAAACAAATTACAGTTTTCTGCTTTAACTAAAAGTAAATCTAACATAACCGTCACCGAAGAGGTGATAGCCTAGTGATTAAGACACCCGACCTCCTGTATGGGGTCGCGGATTCGATCCTAGAGCAAGTACCTCCAACTTTTAGAAGCCAAGTGCATTTTAAGAAGTTAAACATCACTTGTTTCAAACGGTGAAGGGAAACATTGTGAGGAAACCTGCACGCCCGAGAGTTGTTCATAATGTTCTCGAAGGTGTGTGAACCTAACGCTGTAGCGGCCATTAGGACCTAAACGGTATACACAATCCAAAAAAAAACACTTTTTCGTGTCAAAGACATTCCATATTCCCTGTACATCTCAATGTAATAATGTAATGTGTATAAAGACTAAAGAAATTTTTGAGTTTCATGTGAATTGTAACTTGAGGTTCAGAAGGGCTGGAACCCAGAACCTTAAATACACTAAGAGATAACTGCACTTTTGGTAACTATCGCTAGAAAGGCTGATTTCGTATTTGGTGGTTCCACTGGTGGGAAATCTGCCAGTCTGCCCGCATGCTGATGGGCCTTTCACTAGATATGGCCGCTTAAAGACGGTTTATGGTTACCAAAAATGAACCATAACTAGAAAAGCTGATTCTTGTACAGTATTAAACTATGCGCAGTAGGTATGTAAACAGTATAAAAACTGACTCTATCCATCGGGCCTTTCACTAGATATCACCTCTCAAAGACGTTATGAACTACATACGTCATCTACTGTAAAAAAATATAAGCAATAATTATGCTGTCACGTTGATTGCTAAATTTTAACAGCAATCAGCTTGCGGGCAGACTGGCAGATTTCCCACCAGTGGAGAGCCAAGGACCCACCAAATACGAAATCAGCCTTTCTAGCGATAGTTACCAAAAGTGCAGTTATCTCTTATAATATAAAGCTAGATAATAAAAGAAACAATGTGTAATGTGCTGAGTGTAGTG
Organism: Erebia ligea; assembly: GCA_917051295.2. Classification (NCBI taxonomy): domain Eukaryota; kingdom Metazoa; phylum Arthropoda; class Insecta; order Lepidoptera; family Nymphalidae; genus Erebia; species Erebia ligea. The sequence goes on from OU785228.1 coordinate 19,045,981, forward strand.
GCGTATAGAGCTAGTGTGGTGTCAGCGCTTACCGCGAGAGTGCGCGCTCAGTAGTTGTTGCGCGACCGCGAGCGCGAGCGCGAGTACGAGCGGCGCACGGGCGAGTAGGTCGGCGAGCCGCGGCGGCGCGCGAACGACGGCGAGCGCGGAGAGAACGAACGAGACCTGACACAACAACAACCATAAGTTTCCCGTCTTTATTCCACTACAGCAGGGCTAGCATGGGCCGGAGATAAAAATTGTATCGACTGACAAGAGATAAAATTAACTTATCCACTTCTCAGAGCATGGCAACAGGGGAGAGGAGAAGTTTATCCCCGTTTGACATTTCACGGGGACTCGGGGGACTATTTATCCACCGTTATTTAGCGTTATTTATTTAGGAATAAAAAATTTATCCTTTACTCGGGGAGAAAATTGTCTCGGCCCATGCTAGGGGGGCTGGGTAGCCCTTGACTTTTTCATGAAATGATCAATTCTGCTATATAAGCATGAATTAACCATGATGTATTTAGCACTCACCTGTCCCTATCACCGCCACCACTGGCACCTCCTCCACTGCCGTAATCTTCTTTCACTCTGATGTACGAAACCTCGCCCTGGGCAACAACAACATTTGCGGTTATTATTCATGATGATCCATCTACATTTAGTTATTTTTTTTCGGACTATATTTTATTTCGAATTTAAAAAAAAAAAAGGTGCCTTATACTCCTTATAGCAACTTCCATACCTCGTGGCTCCGGAAGCGCGAGTCGTCCAGTTTCTTAACAGCGTACTTCATATCCTCATGACGCAGGAACTCCACCACGCCCGTGCCGTCCTTGAACGTGTCCGCGAAGCACACATCGCCTGCTTCACGCATGTGGTCTTTGAGATCCTGTCACCAATAACAATATTGGACGTTTTTCAGCAGTTAAGGTGAAAACTTAAATTAGTAGTTATAATATAGGGATTTGCTCTAAGGAATCTCTTTGTTGAGTCGAATAAAATAATAAACTGCATTAAAGAAATACACCCGTTAAATTGTTTTTTTGATTTATTAAAAGAACAAGGAAGCAAATCGCTTTGTAGACCTGCTTGCTTTGCTTTGTCGATGTCTTGCAGTTCGATGATAAAAAGGTGATGGAGGAATCAGATCGAATAGTTCTTAAGCACACTCTCAGAAATATATCCTGTCTGACAGACAAGCAACAATGCGCTGATGTTCCAAGCTTTGCAGCTTCGTAAGTAAAGTAACCCAATTTAATTGTGCAATATAAAGCTTGTTTGTATCACAATTTGGGGTTGGCTAGGTCAAATTGCATCATTGAATATCAGTTTCAGGTCTTTTTAGATTTTAACTTATTAAGTGACAACTTGACATGAAGTAGTAAAGATCAGGTGGCATTTGGCCTTGTGCTATTGTTATTGTATGCAATAGAGCTTGGTACTCGTGAACACAATTTTAAAAATCCTTTCTTAGCCCATGTCTACATCATAATAGCTATCAGTCCGAATTTGAGCTGTGCGTTGATAGATCAGTCACTCAGTCACCTTTTATTTTTATATATTTAGATGATATATAGAGAACTTGATGGATATGTTGAACGTAAGCCCTCAGCTCTCATAATCTGTTATTCATCGGGCCACCGCAGAGCACAGCAGGCAATACGCTGCGTACACACAACACAGTGTACGCAGAGGCGCGCACACGCACAAGCCCGCTGCGCCCCACACCCCTCCAGCATGAGTTCTCATCATTGGGCAAACAATGTGTATGTGTGTATTGTATGTAAATGTTGGTTAAGTTACTTACATACACTACTTACGAGTGTTATCGTGGCCTAAGATCTATTCTTTGTCATATTCTTTGTCATGCAGAGCCCGTATTAATAAACCGATATCTAAGAAAATATTCTCAAATCTCAGTCAATATATGCTTTTGACTGGTCTTAAGCATAGATTGACTGAGACTTGGGAACCTGTTCTTAGCTGATGTTAGTTTATTAATACGGCCCTAGGCGTGGTAGTATCTCACCTGCCAAGAGCCAGACGGTGGCAGGCCGGTGACGAGCACCCTGTACTCGGAGCGGCGGGCGGGCGGGCCGCGCACGGCGGGGCGCGGGCCGAAGCGGTCGCCCTGCGAGCGGCCGCCGCGCGCGCCGCCGCCGCCGCCCCGCGGGAACTCCACCCGCAGCCGATACCCGTCGTAGTCGTAGCCGTCGCGGGCTCGCACCGCGTCATCTGCGTCCCTGATCAATCAAAATTGATACAATGAGGTATTTGACAAGTCAAATCAGAGACTTCTTTTTAAACTTCAAAACGCGCGCTTAGTATTGCTTTCTTCCTACTGGGCAGGTTTCCAGACTTAAACTTCCAGTTGGAGGTCTGTCGTGACCTCCCCGCCGGAGTTTTCACTCCAGCCATCCAAAGCCATCCAGCTCTAAAAGCCTAGAATACTGCCCAGGTTGTTGAAGGCTTCTCGTAATGAGTTTGGGAATCTCAGGGTTTGGGTTCGCGTTTCGTAAGTTACTTACGGAAGCGTAGCGGGGCAAATGACACAAAATATGTGTGAAAAAGTTTCATCTGCCCCGTTAAGCGACTACGCCGAGGCTAGCGGGCCCGATGGCACTATTTTTCCCAACTGCCCCGTTAGCGGGGCAGAGTCAGCGGGGCAGATGGGACCAAGTCAAATATGTGGTGTTGTATGAATGAAATACTGAATTTTGACGTTGTCAAAGTTCAACACACTTTTTTACTTTAATCGATAGTTTAAAAGGTTTATAAAACTAACAGGGGGCAAGGAAATTACGTCCTTTGGGAGATTCTATATTTAAGAATCACTAAAAAATAATTAATTTCACTTATTGTCAAAAATACTCAATTGACTACCTTTGGCTACCATTTTTTTTTAAATCTTTTAATGACCCTGCTGGTTATTCAAGTCCATTATGGCCAGTTGACTACTATCTTAGTTCCTGTTGGCAAGTGGACAAAAAAAGGTGGCAGAGTATTTAAGTAGTAGTGTCAAAGACAAAGAAGCCTCTATATAGACTATAGAGTATAGACTGCTAGACACTACCCATTTTTGTCACACAAGAAAGGAATGCTTATTCATTCATTACATGATAAATAATGAGATTGAATTACGTCATTTTTAGTCCCTCATCATGTACTTCAATAGAGCTCAAAGAGCTGATTCGAATGATACATACAACTAATGCCCAGTTGCACTGACATCCCCTAAACAATCACATAGTTAAAAGACCGCTAAGCTAAAAGGTCCCATAAACCAACCCGCAACTAAAATTTGTTTTCATGTACGCAACAGACTCAGAACTAGGAGACTCCTCCATATGGGACAGATTTTTTACAATGATAGTGCATCCATTCAAAAGAAACCGTTGGGTAAGCAATAAATTACCCTTTTTTCTATCAGTGAGCAAGTCAGGAGGTTCCTCTTTATATGTGGATAATATTATGAGTAAAATAATTTCATAATCAGGTTTATTGAGCTAGTCATTTACCATGGTCTCTCTCTCCAAGAGGACTATGTCCAGCAGTGGATAAATACAGGCTGATGGATGGATTACCATAGGTGACAGGAAAGAATTTAAGTTAGTTGCCATAAAGAGCAATAAAATACAGTAAGAATGACTTAGGTTGTCATGCATAATGTATTACTGTTTTGCATTTCATACTGTTGTTGACTGTCAACTTTAAGTATTTGCATTGTTATCAGTATTTTGGCCATGAGTGGAACAATACAGATAGCATACAATACAAACAATAATGTTAATTATCTAACTTTATATTACAGTCACCACTCACAACTACCCATTACAACCTTGACAGGTTTTCATGAGATAACTAGCTAACTAAAAAGATAATATCATGTTTTTGATGGGCATTTTTCATGGGCAAATATTTTTAACGTGTTTCACAACCTGATGTAATCATTCATAATGTTTGTATATAAATTATTTCCAAAAATTGGCCACAAGTCAGCGCAGTTTGGGGCCAAGACAGGTCGCAAATTTGCGGTTATTTGTAGCATTACTGTTTGAAGAACCTTTTTATTAAAGATACAGTAGTTTAACAAAATTGAATTAAATTGCTGCAATAGCTATGCAATGCAATGTGACCTTTGTTAGTGCTGGTACCACCAAATAAGAAAATAGTTTACTTTATCTTATCTACAGCAAGATAATATGATGGCCCTTATACAGCTCAGAATAGTAATGGGCACATGGGCACAAAAACAATAGATTTGATTAATTATTATGATTTTATAATAATTGTAGTCCACATCACTATTGATAATAAAATAAAGCAATTGTTCCTTTGAATGTTGTTGATATGTATGAAAACGTAAGTAGGTAGTTTTATAGTGACTATTGTCAATACATATTATGAAAACGTAAGTAGGTAGTTTTATAGTGACTATTGTCAATACATATGAAAACGTAAGTAGGTAGTTTTATAGTGACTATTGTCAATACATATGAAAACGTAAGTGGGTAAGTAGGTAAGCGCTCAGGGCGCGATTCCCAGAGAGACGCAGGTTCAAATCCTGCCGGTTCCGAAATTTTTTGATATGTATAACTTTCCTCGTGTGTGAAGCACTGTAATAAAATTATAAAAGTAAGTAGGTAGTTTTATAGTGACTATTGTCAATACACAACAGTTGTCAATTTTCATAAAACTTCATGGGCACAAAAGGGCCATAGTGATTGATGGTTTTGAGTGTAAAAGTTGATTTTTTGAATCAAAATTGTACCTAGCTGATATAGCTGTAGTTTCCAAAAATAAATACAAAAAACCTGATGTCAGACTGATAATAAGTATCATCATCACCATCATGCATTGACTGCAAATGTTAAAACTAAAGAGTTTTTGTAACTTCTAACTACATTAATTAGTTACATTATTATTTTAGCTCTAAGTGTCAAAACCACAAAAACCTAAACATTTAAAAAACAACACGCTGAAAATTTTCCATATAAGTAGGTAGGTACCTAGGTTCCTCAATTTCAATTTATTTATCCAACCCTAACCATAGATGCTATGCCTAATCGTCTACGTACATGCAATATATGCACGAATAAGACAATAATTATTACAACCATGCAACAAATTGAGGCGCATTTATCAGCGCTAATATGCCCCAATTAAGATTGTACGAATGGCGACTGAAATTGACTTAGTCAAGGTAAAAATATTAGGAAAACACTTACCTAGGGTCTTCGAATTCTACGAAAGCAAACGGTGGTCCCTTTCTGTTTTTCAAATCAACGAAGGTAACTTTGCCGAATTTGTAGAATAAGTCTTGGATGTCCTTTGTCCTGATGTCCGGGGGCAGATTCCCGACGTATATCCTGCACTCATTCCTGCTACCACCACTACCACCAGACATTATTTTGTGCTTTATGGACAATTTAAAATTTAAAACAATAAAATATAATGAATTTAGCGAATTATATTGAAAATTTTAATACACAAGCTTCTTCAGTTTCAGGTGGTCAGCGGGGCAGCGGGCGTTTTTTGACAAATTTTAAAGATGGCGTCGGAATCGTTGTCTTGAAATGTCTTGAAAGCGTTGCTCGTTCGGAAAGTGATGTTTTTCACTCTACAGTCTATGATTGGCTAGACACGCAAATCGAGTTTATTACTTTTGAAAATAATATCCATTCGTTAAATTATTCCACTATTGAATTAATAAAAATATCTGAATAATTAGCATATCGACGCAAATAACAATTTATGAGAACAATAATGTTTTAGTGAATATCAATAATTGTAGGTATGGAAATATAACTTTTAAAATATTTTAATACGTATTTTTTGATTTATGAATTTATTAAAAATGATTGAACGCTTTAGGCTTGAAGGGTATTCTTATTCTAGCCAGTGCTGAGGATTAAAAAGTAAAAACTTATTTTATTACTTCGATTTTCGAACTATTTTGAAATTAGAACGCCCTCTAGCGCAATCCGAGTCAATCTGTGCTGAAAGAAGCCTTTGCAAGAATCCTCTAGAAAGTAGGCAAAGAATCTCCGGTATCAAAATCATTACGTGAAAATTTGATCTAAGTCCGACGTAAACGTGAGTAATTTATAAATTTATTATGTGTTTTCTTTAGTTTTAAGGATCCCCTTTCGTGGAAATATAGTTTTATTGCATTCCGCCTTTTTTAGGCCGAAAAACAGTGAACAAAAGTATCGGCGCTCCAACACATTTCGCTAACATTCGCAATAAAAGTGTACTAAAGTAGTTTTATTGATTTAATTTATGTTTCTATGGTGATAACCCCCATAGCAATGTATGACCATTATCTGGTATTAGTCCTCGTTTTAGTTACGGCGGTTCTCTAGGCTTCTTTATTTTTTTTTGATGACTGGCATAACCGCGAGTGCTCGTGTTAAAATAACTACGAGAAAATCTTCTCAGGCAGTTGACTCGGCTAGGTATGAAATGTGTTCTTACCTATCCAAACTTGTGTTATTGGGATTTAAAGATGTTCAAAGGAAAAACGGAAAATTCATTTAGGGCGCGCGGGTATAGCTTCGCGCCTGACCTTTAGGAGTTATTTTTAGAGCCCGCTATTGAACATAAACAATCAATGGCGTGTTTCACGCATGTGGAAAATCGTAATAATGTCATGCGATTATGATAACCTTTTCACTGTGAAAAGTGTCGCATATTATGCGGTCTTTACTTACATCCACACGACGTATTTGGCGCGCGTCGAGTGGACGTGTAGAAAAGCAGTGTCGTATGAAAATGAACCTAACCGCTTTGGTATAAAGTTTGAATTTGTAAGATTTTTTTGTTATGAATTGTACTTAGCCTATTTTAGTTGACATGTCAAAGGTTTAGAATGTTTTTGATGACTTTTGTAACAAAGTGGTGAAGCCCGAGTAAAATAAGAGCTATGCAGGTTTATTCTGTAGACATGAATACTAAGCAAAGCGTTAAATCATAGGTCTTTGTGATTGGGTGTCTCTGGTAACCAATCAAGGCTATATACATCAGCACAGAATCTCTGAGATGAGATGTAGGTTTGCAAGTCTTGTCCAATTGGTCACAGCTAATTGCAAAATTCATTTTCACATACTAAAGCGGTGCTTCCGCTAAAAGCGGAGAGATCTCCATATAAATTCTGTTTAACTCTCAAGAGGTAAACTGCATTTATGAATACTTTCACCAACAAAGAGCTAGCAGAGAGGACTGAGAGAGCAAAAAGAGTCAAAATGAGTTTGTTCATAAGGCAGAACTGTCAAAATTCTTAATGGAAGAGTGTTGTAATCCCTTTCAATTACCCTATTGCAGTGGCAACCCCACTTAAATTAAAACTGTTATGGTACCAAAATTAGGCCTAGTAACAAGAAACTGACATTAGCTAAGAACACGTTCTTAAGAATTGGTCAATCTATGGTAAAGACAGTCTTAAGCATAGATTAACCGATACTTGAGAATCTGCTCTTAGCTGATGTTGGTCTATTAATTTGGGCCTAGGACATCTTGTGAAGTTAGCATCAGGCTGTGCATTTTTGTTTAATAGGGTAATTAGAGCTGTAGTTGTTAGTTATCCACCACTACAGCCCATTAACGTCCCATTGCTGGGCACAGGCCACTCTCATAGGAGAGAGGGAATTAGAGCTTAGACCCACCACTCTGCTCCAATGCGGGTTTGCGGGCTGGACTATTATCATGTCAGCGATAATAAACGGGACCGATGGCTTAACATGCTCTCAGAGGTACGGGGGTGTAACGGGCTAGTACTGAGAATTTCTATTCAGACAAACCCAACACTTAATTATGGCCCGACACGGGATTCAAACCCGGGATCTCGTCGGCCGCAGTCGATCATGCTAACCACTAGAGTCTAGACCAACGAGGCCGTTATTGGTAAGCATTAATAGTTAATGTTTGGTGTTCCAGCAATACAGCTGCCAAGATGTGTGACCGCAAGGCGGTGATCAAGAATGCCGACATGAGCGAGGAGATGCAGCAGGACGCTGTTGACTGCGCCACGCAGGCGCTCGAGAAGTTTAACATTGAAAAGGTGAGTCTGACCTCATCCTATGATATGGTATCTAATCTCCTCTCCCCAATGGTTGTCTGGAAGAGCAATCTTCTTAACTTTTGTGTATTTAATTTGTGTATTGTTTCAATGATAAGTTATAATTAATGATAATGGTAAATGATTTATTTTATTCATGTAGGACAACTTGTGTCACTTATGATACGTCATCAAGACTCTACCACAGGTTCGGAAAGTTGATTCTACTGATCATTTCATCATTTAATCATTTTTATGTGTGTGCAATAAATCTATGTAACTATTTAACTGGGAAACATCCCCAAATGACTGATGGCCCTTGTTTCTTTTTCTGTCTTGTAGCTACGACTGTTTCAGTGGGATTACTCCATTTTCCTGGTTTTTACTAGGTTTTGGTCTGCTCCATCACAGGGACCACACTCAGGGAAACCTGTGTATGAGGCTCATTAGTTATGGTTAGAAGCATGTGTTACTTTATGGAAGTCCATGATAACCAAAGTACAAGTAGCTTAATTTGCTATAATCTGCTGAAACATCCACTACCACCACCACTACGGCCCATTAACGTCCCACTGCTGAGCACAGGCCTCCACTCTCATGGGAGAGAGGGCATTAGAGCTTAGACCCACCACGCTGCTCCAATGCGGGTTGGCGGGCTTTAACGACTATTATCATGTTAGTGATAATAACCGGGACCGACGGCTTAACGTGCTCTCCGAAGAACGGGGGTGAAACACCGCCAACTTCCTAACTCCAGGCCAGTACTGAGAATTTCAAGTCAGAAAACCCAATACTTAATTTAAATGGCCTGACCCGGGACTCGAATCTGGGACCTCGTCGGCCGCAGTTGAACGTGCTAACCACTAGAACAACGAGGCAGGCAGAACTGCTGAAACATATGTTGCATTGAAGAGAACTAGATGATGCCCGCGACTTAATTCATGTGAAAAAGTTTTATTTCTCAGGAACTCCTTAATTTTCCAGTATTAAAAGTAGTCTATGTCCCTCCAAGTCCTCAACTATACCCATGCATTTTTGCTTTTATAAGTATAACATCTGAGAAGGTTCATAATTATGTCTTAGCCTAGGGCCCTTAGTCCACCAAGCTACACTGCAATCGTGATTTTTGAAGTGAAAACTTCTTTAGCCGTCTTCAGCACTTTTAGGTAGGGGGTAAACTTGTGGATTCGCGTCACCGTCACCGACATGCCCGTTGTTACGAAGACAAGAGGTTTTAAATATTACATTCGTTATTAAACTTTAATGCCTTAGTTTTAATGTTTACTTATATATTTTTTTTTGTGAGTTTTCACTTCTATAGGCAGTCCCTATGACTACCAATTTTTTTATTGTTTATGTTACCTTGTTTAATTGATTGCAACTGGTTTGCAGGACATCGCGGCGTTCATAAAGAAGGAGTTCGACAAGAAGTACAACCCCACGTGGCACTGCATCGTGGGCCGCAACTTCGGCTCGTACGTGACGCACGAGACGCGCCACTTCATCTACTTCTACCTCGGCCAGGTCGCGATACTGCTGTTCAAGAGCGGCTAGGCCTGCCCCCCCCCAGCCCCGAGTGACCGTGTGACTGTGACATTGCTGTTGACTCCACCCCCCCCATGTTGACAGGTGCCGCTTGCTCAATGCTTCAAACGTTACAGTTCTAAGTGTGAGATCTATAGAGCGAACTTTGACTTTGCTTAGACTTGAGACATGGTTAAAACGAGACAGGTGTTAGACTTATGTTACTCACATAAGTCCAACTCGTTTTAACTCTTAAAGTAAAGTCTGAGCCAAGTCAAAGTACGTTCTATAGATCTCAGCATAAGAGGTGTCTCTAAGGCTACGTTCGCACTGCAAAAAAAATCCGCGCGTTTTTTATTTCCCATACAGATTTCACCTACTCCGCACTTCCAATTACCATTATTCTTACGCACCGCGTGAAATTGTATCAAACCAACGATTTTGTTTTCGCGTGAATTTTATTCGAATGTGCGTACACCTCCATATGATTTCTGGTGTTACAGAGGAAAAAAATGGTCGAATATTTTTCGCAGTGCGAATGTAGCCTTAGGCTGCCTTTCCACCAGAAATGCGCTAAGTTTCTGAGCTACTGATGTGTGTCAAATCCACCAATTGGAGAGCTTGATTTTCATAGCTTAAATCGCTAGATGTTAGATCAAGAGCTCCATATTGATGGTTTTGACACACATAGTTTAGCATTATATCACATCATAGAAGCAAGCACAACACGAATTGGTCCAGGGTTGGACATACTTTGGCTACTTTGAAAAACCGTTTCTTTTTAGCAATAGTCTGATTTTAGCAGCTTAGAAAACTGTAGAGCGGTTTAGGTGTCTGAGGTCCGCTTGCAGAAACGCCGGGTTATCCTTTTAACCCAGAGTTAGCTGCTACTTTGACAGAATTCGAATAAAACTTCTGTCAAAATTTCAAATTTATTCCTGGTTAAATTATTTCAAAGTTAAACGTTACACAGCAGGCACGCTTGCAGATATTAATCTGCAAGCGTGCCTGGTTATTTGAGCCTCATTGCTGCATTTCAAAGCCCTGAGCATCTGAGCAGCTGAGATGAGAAAGTAGCTGATGTGTGTCTTGAACACTGGACGTAGACATCTCTTATTTTAGTTGACATATCTTTGGAATTATACATCTCTTATGTCTCTTTAAGATGTTTTTATAGGTAATGTTGGGATTTGACAGTTTACTACGGCAGATTTAGGGTGCAGCTTCACTAGGTGTATAGTTTACATCTCCCTGTTTTAACTTTCTCCCAATACTAATTTTAATACAAGCATTTGCACTATAGAGTACTGAGCAGTCAGCAATATGCTAGATAAATCAACTATTTGTAACACTAACAGATTGCAATTAAGTTGCTGCAAGATCTAGGCAACTCAGCAGGTTTCTGTAAACTATACATCTAGTGTTAGTGCACACTAAATCTGGTATTAGATGGTCAAAAATTGAATTCACACAACTCCAATGTCACATTTGTCATCTTGATAGGTTACACTCGAGGTCAATCAAAATTTTTGTTGTTAGTGATGCAGAATTGCCGACCGTCCCCAGACTTGCAATCTATTGTATAGAACTCTACATTCCTACCCGTAGGTAGACCTACACGCAGACTAGAGGAAAGTGGTAGATAGAAAATTGGCCATAAAATGAAGCTGATTTGACCATCATGTCTAGAAAACAATGGTTTTCTAGTCCATGTGATGGTTGAATCTTCTCTTAAATTGATAAGAAAAGTTAGTTAATGGAGATTATTTATATTCTTGGTTGTTGGTTAACAGGTTGAGAAAGTTGTTCATTTTAACTAGTTTTTAAACACACCCTTTTTTGTTCACTCATTCGTTGATTTATTTTACTATGATCATGTCTTCATCACGAATCAAATTTTTTAACCTGTTAACCTAAACTAATACAAACTTTGTAATAATTAGTATTATGCACACACAAATTAATATATTCCAGAATACAAATACACAAAACAGTTTGACACGCACACAAATGGCTTCACTTAACCAACTTCCTAGAAGGTTATTGTGATGCTTTCACCTTTTTCCTTTAGTCTGTGGTCTCTTGGTTCTATAATAGAATGCCTCAGGGCCGACTGCGCGAGGTAAAATGTGTGTGAATGATTCACAAGCCTTTATTTAATGCTGGACATTGATCTCCACACTAGGAGCCACTTTCATACTTACATTTAAGGCACATTCATATAGAGCCAGTTGCTGACTCGAATCTATGCTGACTTTGATACTGATGATGTAAACAGCGTTCATCAGACTTGGGAGTCAGACATTAGAATAGCATTAAGCTGGATTTACATTTGGGCAGTTATACTAACTGTTGATGTCATGTAAACTGCTTGAGTTAGTTCAGTGTAAATCTTACATTAAGCTGAATTTACATTGAGCTAGTTATTGAATGCTCAAGACTAGTCAGCGCGGATTTGGTAATAGTGTAAATTAATTTTAACATTACAGCGTTGAAACAGCAATTCTTGACTGAGCGTTAGTAGGTGACAGTTTTGAAGCTTGTACTGATAACTGGCTTAATGTAAACCAGCCATTAGGTTTTGAATGTTTTTGTTACTGGCATATCCCTTTCGCTCCCGGCGCACGATGTATGTATGTACTTTTAGCTATTTTAAGAACATTTACTTGGGTAATCCACATCTAGTGTATTTATATTAAATGGAAATTATTTAATTATTATTCCTAGACTATACCTAGCATAGAGTAAAGTCATATGTTAGTACTTATCTAAATTTATTGTTTAGTTTCTTTGTTAATAAAACACTGGAGACCTTTTCAAAACTTCTATAATATTAAACTTTCTTACAAACCAGTTTTGTTTTATTATAATTATTTAGGAATTAAGGAACCTTTTAACAAGTTTGGTTTAATTTCAGGAATATCCAATTCCTAGTGACCTATTCTACTTTGTCCACCCTGGGTGATATAAATCCCATGGATGAGCAAAGTGGAATACAGGTGAATAATTGTATCAGCTTGGAATTAACCACCTTATGGTCAAAACATATCATCCCACAACCTTTCTGACCCAGTGACAGTGTCGCTAGTGTCTATTAAAAATAAAATAAAAACAAAAACGAATCTTGTCTAATTGACCGAGCGAAGCGGGGAGTCTACTTGAGTGAATTTGCACTTGTCCGTCCGTCCGTCCGTCTGTCAGAGCTTTATAACTTCTGAATTACTGAACGTAATTACTTCACATTTAAATATAATATGTAAACCGATGGCCTCCCGCCGAATATGTCTTAAAAAGTTATAAAAAATTTTATTTTAGGGGGGCTCTCTTAGAAGCGAATGCGAAGTAAAATATTTTTTATAGGGTTGCGGTATATCATTTTAAAGATAACTAGCGATCCGCCCCGGCTTCGCACGGGTAGCACTAATAATCCTAATCTATATAATATTAACAACTTAACTGTCCCTATACAATACAATTTACAACTACCCCAAGTCCCTCGGGATTTCTTTTTTGATAGGATAATAACATTCACATTGCGAAATTTTATTTTGTTTTCTTATAGGTTAGGTTTTTTGCTACACGTTCACGTAATTTTAATTATAATATTACTTCACGCTCATAACAAAATTATGTGCACAAGTTGTATAAAAAAATGAGTCACCAGTGACTCTTGAACTTATTTCAAAAGTTCTCCGTGAGTCTTATGTGAATCATTGGACAGTTAAGTTGTTAAACTATCCTATCTCTCAAGTTAGATCGAACTGCACATGGTGTGCGAATTTTATTATAATCGGTTAAGTGGTTTAGAAGTCCATTGAGGACAAACATTGTGACACGAGATTTATATATATTAAGATTAGGAATAGAGTCCAAAAATATATTTTTTTCAAAGTGGCGATTTTGTAACGTCGAAAGTTGACCTCAGAACTCTCAATTTTCTGAAAGGCTGAGCCTGATATCAAATATTTGAATTATATCCTATACTTGAACAATAATACTAAAATTAGATAAATATTATAAGGAAACGAAATTATTTAATTTTTAATGTGCTTCAGTATTTTTAACAGAACTTCACAATGATGTCAATAGATGGCGCTCTGTACAAGTTTATGGATACCGCGAGGTCTCAGTTCGGGGCGAACCACTAGTATTCCACACTATGTGGGGTCGGCACATATTTTCTTCTTCCACTTACTTCTGTTATCCGTCAACCTATTATTCACCCCCTTTTATACGCATATCCTCTTTCACACAATCCATCCATCTTTTCTTTGGTCTCGCCTCTACTTCCTTTTCCTTCCACATGCATATTGTGTGTGTTCCGTTATAAGCACTGCGAGCACTGGCAGTGCTCTTTACTGGGGACTTCCAGTGCTCTCAGTGTATTTCGGAACGCACCCAAAATCTATCATTCTTCTCGTAATATGCCTTTCTTCCTTCCGCATGACATGCGCATTGCCCATACCACCCATACCATGCCTGCCTATTACTCCTCATCTTTCTGTCTCTGGCGCTACTTTCAAACTTCCCCATAAATATTCATTCCTAACTAATCTTATCCAAACAAACTTAATCAGGCATAAAAATTATATTATTCCAAATTTGCCCACTGGGTCAGTTAAGTTTGTGGGACTGTACTTCGGGCAGATCCGTAGCGCTCATAGCGTCAAATCGCTGACAGCGCAGCCTCAAGGGATAGGTGGAAAAAAATTCCACTCTTCTAAGGACTAACTAGTGGAACAGGCCCACCCGTTGTCCTAGGTGAGCGACAGAAGCGATGCCACGCAACGCGACGCCATGCGACGCCATAGAAAACTGACGTACCTAACTACGCGATGTTTTTCGCTCACCGTCGACACCTAGGACAACAGGTTACCCGTAGTCCTAGGTGACCGACAGAAGCGACACGACGCCATAGATAATGACACGTAAGTCGTAATTCCTAATTCCATGATAATGACGGACGTATGTACGCGACAACGTAGACATATCACCTGTGCATATCACGTAACGTCATTTTCTATGGCGTCGCATCGTGTCGCGTCGCTTCTGTCGCTCTAAGACTACGGGTGAGCGAAGAAAAGCTATACGATTCCATATACTTACGTGGCGACGTGGGCCACGTGAAGTGATCAGGCCATAGGAACGTCTTACTGATTCTGTATAAATGGTTCAGGTCCTGTTATGTTCCCATTTCAGAGCCATAGAAAATGGACAATCAAACTTATCAATCCCAACAGCGTCGTCAGCGTCAGAAACAGATCAGCATCGTTAGTATTTATGAAAAATAAAATAAAAACTAACTATAAAATTAGTTCCAATTTCGACTACCGGGCCAGATACGTTTGTAGGACTTTACATGACGAGTCACATGAAGGGTCAGGATTTGAAATTCCTAATGGACCCACTAGTGGGACGAATAGTCCCACTAGTGGGTCCCTTTACAAGGCCTACGTCGTCGCGCATACATGAGTTTGTCCATTTTCTATGGCTTCAAACATTTTAAACGCTCGAAGTTCTTATGTAGCGTATCGTGTCGCGTTGCGTCGCGTCGCTGACGCCCACCAGAACAGCGCGTGCACCTACGAGACGTGAGCGACGTAGAACAATGCCTCATAAGTCATAAATATTTATTCAATTTAATTCACATTTAATTAATGTAACTTGTGACACTAACCTAAGAAGTAGAACTATTGTAAGTACATAGATACTAACTAAATGTTTAATTCTCAATATAAGTGAATGTTTTTATGTTCTTTTTGAGTGATAAATGTCTTTAAACCGAATTTAGGTAGGTACAACTAAACTTATTGACGTCCAGAATCTGTTAGGGTAGGTATATACCTATCTTAAAACTAAAGCTACGAGGGTTCCAAACGCGGTCTGAGAAGAGCACACAACAAACTCAGCCGGGGGTTTCTTTTTCATTATCACCATCTCACAAATCATCTTAACTATGGAACTATCAGAGCCATTAGAGCAAATTATTGCCAAGCCTCCTTGTCATTTATGTAATCCTTCACATGGTAATAGGATTCCCTCGTGTCCCTTATACGGCCCGGAAGGTCCAATTCCCCGAATGTCTATATGTACTTATGTCTGTTATGTACAGTTCCCGGAATGCCCGGGAACTTTTGTGGGATTCTTCTCAGACCAGGGTGCGTTTGGAACCCTCGAAGCTTTAGTTTTGGGGTAACGTTGTGTAGTTACTATGGCGTTTGTTGATTTCAAATCCAAATCCAATTTATTTGTTGAAATAGGTAAGTTGTAATAGGTTAGGTTGGTAAGTAAGTACATTTTTTTTCAGCCTTCAGATGCTATTTACTTAATTATAGCTGAAACATTTGCCACGATTTTTATGTAGGACATGATACCAATTTGTACTTAGATTTTAAATATTATACGATCCCAATCTTTAACCCAATGCAAAGGTTAAAGAATTAAACATATGATTAAGGTCAATACTACGATATCCGATATTTATTGGCACGGCACTGCAATTATACGCGATTTTATTTATACTGGTTCGAGGTGAAGCTATGATCAGTGGAAGTTGAGAGTGATTGACAGAGTACAGTTTTGTAATCAGTTTTGGCAAATAAAGATTTATTTATTTATTTATTTATTTACACCTAGCTGAATAAGCCAAGATGAAGTTATTTATATTGGTAAGTACTTGAGGGTACTTATTACTTCTATACTATCTATAGACTTCAATACTAATATTATAAACTAGTTGATTCCCGCGGGAACTCCTTAATTTTCCGGGATAAAAAGTAGCATATGTCACTCTCCAGGTCCTTAACAATACCCATGCCAAAAATCACGTCGATCCGTTGCTCCGTTGCGGCGTGATTGAAGGACAAACAAACACATTTTCGCATTTATGATGCGAAAGTTTGGATGGATTAATGTTTGTTACTCAATCATGCCAGAACGGCTGAACGAATCTGGATGTAATTTGGCACAGATAATACATTATAGTCTGGAATAACACACAGACTACTTGTTATCCCGGAAAAATTAAAGATTTCCCGCGGGAACTCTAATTTTTAATTTAATAGTTTGACGACCATCATGGCGCAGAGGTGAGGTGGTCTTATAAGTGGCAGGTCCCGGGAATGATCCCCGTGCCTCTGGATTTCGGGATTTTTTCTGAATTTTCTCTGGTCCATTGTCTTGTGGGAGGGGATGTGCCGCTGAACGATTTAGCATTCCGATTATATAAACGATGTGTAACCTATTTGGAAAATGGATGAACCCCATTTTCCAAATAGGTTACACATCAACTATACTTAACTGCTATTAATATCCCTAACGGGTTAGTCCGCTATACCACCTTCGACCGGAGTTCATTGATGCCTGTATGTAAAACAAAATGAACTCTTTAAACAGTTCGAGTTATAAGCTTTAAGCTGTCAAATGATTACGATTTGCTTGCTGGTGGAGTCTGGACCCGCCGAACGGGAGCGGGCGCACCAAATTAGGTTTTTATCCGAGGTTGGTTTTAGTATTGAGATCTAAAGAAGATTCTTTTTTTCAGGCTGTTTTATCAGTGGTCCTAGCAGTAAAATCCGAGAGTGTAAAATCCAAGACCGTCACAGACCAGAAGAATGAAGACTCGGCGTTCCTACAAAAATTCTTACCGCCCTTAAACCATAACGTAAACCAAAGATACGGTCTGAACGCAGAACTTATCAAGGACATATTGAGAAATGATCACAAATACTACGATTACGTTGATGATGATGAAGATGACTTAAGACAGAACGGTAGATCGAGGCTCTATAACGCGCCAAATATCTGGGGCTATTCTAGAAACGGTGGACTGGGAAATCTCGTTAGCCATTCTTATAACGGTGACGCAAATGTTTGGGGATATTTGAGAAACTCTGAGGGAAGAATGAGAAATTCTGAGGAGGGGAGAAAGATGAATGAGCCTATTATGGGAAACAGAAATATCGGTCGTATTTATTTGATACCCAGAACTCAGGCACAGATTAATATGATGGGTCCGGAAAATAATGTGGGTTATGGAAATAATATGGGTATTGGAAATAATATGGGTCTTGGAAATAATCTGGGGTATGGAAATAATATGGGTCTTGGAAATAATATGGGGTATGGAAATAATATGGGGTATGGAAATATGGGAATTGGAAATGTGCGACTTGATAGTATGTTACAGAACATCAGATCACTTCTAGAACCTGAACACGTAGGTTATGTCGGCCAAGTGCGCCAAAGAGGAAGAGGCTATAAAGCCAGGCATAACTTTGCAATGGTAGGCCCAAAGGAACTGGATGTAGACAGAAGGAGAGCTATGGCCCACGGAAGACAAATTACGCATTCGCTTTTAAACGATCGTCGAATTAACATGGCGTATCATTGAGTATACCATAGTACCTAAATCATTGAATTTTCGGCGAAATACATACCTAACTAGTTGAGCAAAATGTTTTAATAATGCGAAATTATACTGGACATATTACCAGACTTAGAATAAATAAATATTGTTAGAATTAGAACAGCACTTTGCTTATTAATTTCCCCTTTACACTTTAAAAAGTTAAGGTAGGTACTTACATACAGAAGTTTTTAAGGTAGCTTAAGGTGGACTACACGGGTCTGCCCGCGAAATTCAAATTTAATTTGGTTTTTCGCAATTTATAAACTAATACGACAAAGTAGGCTTATGGCATTCTAATTCCGCCAATGGATCTTCACAGGGTTATATAAAAATCTTTATTTGAAAGTGTCCAGTTTAAGTAATTAATCAGATACCTAATCGACTAATTTGTGAGTAACTCACATCCAACTCGATAGTCTAACTAATTTCTTAAACTGGACACTTTCAAGTAAAGATTTTTATATAACCCTGTGAAGATGATACTGCCATTGGCGGAATTAGAATGCCATAAGCCTACTTTGTCGTATTAGTTTATAAATTGCGAAAAACCAAATTAAATTTGAATTTCGCGGGCAGACCCGTGTAGTCCACCTTAAAGCTCGTTTAAGACTGAACGCAAACTGGAGTGAGATGAGAGTGCCGACGCAGTTTTTTTGATCTTAATGGGTATGGTTTTTGATATACCATAACACTTATTATGTAAAAGCATTGATGTAGAATTATAGTGGGGCTGATTCTGTAGTGCACAATCTCTAAACTCAACTAAAATTAGAACATTACAAATATTGCTAACCCTTTCATAATACTCCCTACGGAAAGGGACAGAACTAGATTTAAAGCTGCCATTTTAGTTTAGTTTAGAGATTGTGATAAACAGAATCAGCCCCATTACCTATTTAAAAGTCAATAAAGCTGAATAACGCGTCCACTAAACTTCGATGTTAAGCGTCAAATCTAACCTACGTATAGAAATTACTTCCGCACAGAGTAGCATAATAATAATTATCAATACAAAATTTTCTATTATAAGTACTTATAGGTACTAAGGAAAGGTAAGCCTAGTTGTTTATAGGAGGAGGGCTAAGAGCACTAAAAGGCAATCCAGAAGGACCGATACCTAATTGTAAAACGAGTAGTTAACTTGGTTAGACGCTTATGTAGTTAATTGATTTATTAATAGTCCATGACGTATCAAAATTGTGCGACTCTATGCATCATTTACTACAGTGCGGTTTTCTGCATTAGGCCTCCTATCTATCGGAATCTATATTATCTCACCCGCTATTCTAGATTGCTGTATCATACGAAATGTATTAAGTAATTAAATTCCAATTATACCATCGAGTATCGAGCGTCAAGTCCGTGCGTGCGGTTTTTTCTTGAATCTAGTTATTTGGGTTTCAGTATACGTAGGTATTTTGCAATTCAAAACACGAATATGACCTTTATTTCCACGCAAATTAGTTATTATTATAATGAATCAATTAAGCACATATCTTGTGCTTAGCCCGCGACTTCGTTAGAGTTAAAATTCTGCTTTCTCGTTGAATTTAAGTATTTTTAGTGTAAAAAATTCCAACTCCAGAATACACGCTCTCTCTCTGACCTGACCCAGAGGTCAGGGTCAGGCCTCCTCATACCGCTTAGTACCTACTCCTTTTCTATAAATGAAATAATCAATAATAGTAGGTGTTTTATTACTTATAGCTGATGCCCGCGACTTCGTCCGCGTGGATTGAGGTTTTTTGGTTCCCGCTGGAACTCTTTAATTCTCCGGGATAATTGTTATGTGTTATTCCAGACTATAATCTATCTCTGTGCCAAATTTCATCCAGATTCGTTCAGCCGTTGGGGCGTGATTGAGTAACAAACATCCATACATCCATACATCCATCCAAACTTTCGCATTTATAATATTTTTACTTATAATAACTAGCTGATACCAGCGACTTCGTCCGCGTCGACTGAGGTTTTTGGTTCCCGTGGGAACTCTTTAAAATAGGGATGATGACAACTTAATAATAAAATCACTCTCTTTACTAACTAACTCTTTATCAAACTTAAAATTGTATGAAATTCACAGTAGTGACGTCATAAAATTTCGACGCACTTTTTTTCTATAATCTAGGTAGGTATAGGTATTTTAAAATGGTTATCAAACTTAAAATTAACCGAGGATGTGAATTTTAGGTCTTTTGGAATAATCAGTTAGAATTAATTTATTTTTGATATAAGTAGTTAGGCATCATTCCTATTTCCGGGTCTCAAGAAGCACTAACAATTTACATACATGACAAACACAAGAACGTTCACATTATTACTATTTCTTATACGTAAATCGATTATAAGTGCACATAACATTTTATGGTTGTAAGTATGTCATGTAAACAAAATTTTGACAATTGAGGTATAAAAACTTACATATCTACTAGGTGTTTTAACTTACAAACTTACTTACTTTTAGTGGGAAACAATAAAAGAAAATAAAAAAATTATAAATAAATACAAGCAAAATATAAAATAGGGAGATTCTATGATACACTAGCTGATGCCCGCGACTTCGTCCGCGTGGATTGAGGTTTTTTGGTTCCCGCGGGAACTCATTAATTTTCCGGGATAAAAAGTAGCATATGTGCTATTCCAGACTATAATCTATCTCTGTGCCAAATTTCATCCAGATCCGTTCAGCCGGTCGGGCGTGATTCAGTAACAAACATCCATACATCCATACATCCATACATCCATCCAAACTTTCGCATTTATAATATTTATTTGATGATCCGTGAGTATTTTCTTAAAAGTAGTATAAGAGTCATGAAATATGTCGATGCCTGGTAATGTTTTATTATATTCATTATATTATTTGCTACAAATACCTACCTACGTACATTATAAAATATGTCTGTGTTATCAGGTTTAGTTCAGCAGTTGAGCTCTGAAATGGTTACAGACAGACACACTTTCACATTAGGGACTAATAATCATTAGTAACTAGTTGTGCATAGATAAATTACAACTGCATCTAACGGTAAGTAGGTAAAAGGTCTAATATAAAATATCGCTTCCGAATGACTTTCTCATTACCAAATTCACCATGGCGGTGACAACAAAGGTAAGAAAATATTAATTATTTTTATATTTAGGCTTTATATTATATTGGATATTTGATACTTGACGACCGATGGCGCAGTGGTGAGGGCTGTGGTGTTATAACTTATAAGTGGGAGGTCCCGGGTTCGATCCTAGGCAGGGTTGATTCGGGATTTCACCCTTACGCAGTCGAAATTCGTATTCGCCGATTCGTACGAAGCGATTAACTTCCTCGTTCCTAATTCGAATCGCTAGGATATGAAATGCCCTTCCGGCTTCCGTTTTCCCCTCCTCTTGTAATATTGGTACCTTCAAATCAAGAGTGAATCTAGGCATCTTCTAGGTAAGCGCCACCTTAGGCTGCATCACCACTTGTCATACGAGAGTCAAAATAACCCGAACTCACTGAATTTTAAAAATAAAATATTTATTTGCAATTAATTTTAAATTACAATTTTCTTATTCACTAGTTATCTCTAGGAGTATATAGTCGAGAAGAGCCGTCTGGTCTTGTTGGACGACCGTTTTATACTGATTTAATAACCATTGTTCTTTTGTGCTGGTTGGTGCCTGATACTTCATGCTTCGAAGTCCAAGGAGTTATCGAGAACTCTATTGTCTCCATGTTTTGACTGTCTTTAATAGTTTCCTTGGATACCGAGTGTTGATTGTTTTTAATGGGTCCATTGTTAGGAAGCACTTGACTGTCCCCCTTTAATTTTGAAGTCCATGGTTTCTTCCAAACCTTGGATCGAAAAAATTCAAACAATATCATAAAAACAAGAAGTATAGTTATGCTTGATATCCAAATAAATTGAATAAAATTATTTTTATCTTGCATTGCAAACTCATCTATTTGTTTAAGTTCTCTTATTTTTGCTGATATTTTTATTGGATCATAATTTAATTCGATTTCAGGGGTATCTTCAGTGTGATTTATTTCTAAATGTGTTATAATTACTTTATCAAATGATTCTCGAGTCCGGAATCTCAATATGCCTGATATATTTACTTCACAGCTATTTCCTGTTAATAAATAAGGTCCACTTATCCATAACGTTTCTTCAATCTTTTCACAGCTAATTTTTACTTCAGTAGTTTTATTAAAATACATAAAGATCGCATTTGATGAAATTTCTTGTATTTCTTCTTTTGGGCATTTAATAGGTACAATAGAACATTTTTCTGTAGATTTATTCCATAGAAATTCAGTTTCACAATTCGATGTTTGTAGAATGCTTTGTTTACAAATTAATTCTCTTTGTATAGTGCAATCTTCTACTTCATATGTTTCCCATTCGGTGTAAGCTAAAGTTACCTTTCGCATTATAGGATAGGTACAGGTAGGGTAATTCTGGATAATGGGAACAATTTTTCTTGTATAATATACTTGTGGCTTAACTAAAGGTATTTCTAATATAAAATAGACAACATTACTAATAATTTTACATTTTACAAAAATAAAAGGTTCTATGTTATTTATATTATTAGAAATCAGCACATCTTTATTAATCTTACTAAGAGTATCCTGTAAAATATGAGATTGAATTATACTATAATGATACATATGATGTTCAGCAAAAGTAATAGCTGTTGACAATCTTTCAGCTACATCTTGCAAAGTTTGAGCTTGTAATAATATTTCTAAAGCTACTTTTAGATGAGCTTTACTATTAATACCTTCAGTATATTGTCTATCTAACAATTGTTGAATATCTGTTATTTTTTTAATTTGCCGATTATACACTTCTAAAGTTTCATCGGTTACAGATATTTGTTTATTATATGCTACTCTAAAAGTTTCTAAATTTCTTTGAATATTATTAAGATCTTCTTGATCTAAATTTCCTGTAATAGATTTTATAATAGAACCTAAACCATTAATTAATCCTCTCTTAACTCTATTCTGTATATTTAAATGATTACATATTTCGGTTACATGGTCTAATATAATATTAATGCGATTATAAATATGCTTTACATCATCTAGTTTATATTTAGACATAACTTTACTAACAGTATCTTTAAGCTTTTTTGTATAACTTAATATAGGACTTATCTCTAACATATGAATGATCGTCCATTTCCCTTCAATAATACGAGTAGTTTGTATTTCCACTAAAATTACATGTTCATTTGAATCTAGTTTTCGGAACTGGTATCCGAAGATAATGCAGATTCTGTAACAATAAGTTCTTCTTCATGATAAATTCTGCCATTACTTAATTTATATTTATTATGAGGTTCACAAGCTAATATATTATATGGACCTACATATCTAGCATTTGTTTTATGTCGTTCTGCTTTACTGTTTTTTAAATATACTTGATCTCCTACTTTAAAAGATTTTGAGGGACGAATTCTTTTATTTATTCGTTCATTACGACTTTGTTTTTGTTTCTGTAGTAAATTATGAATATTTTTATTTAATTGAGTTACAAATTGTTTTTGTTGTGTAGTATAATTTTGGATGACTACTCTAAGAGTGTCAAAATTTTGAAGTTTAGGTTTCCTACCAAAATGTACTTCAAAAGGAGTTATTTCTATAGCACTGTGTCTTGTATTATTATAAGCATGTGTTATAAAATATATCTTTTGATTTTGGTCAAATTCTGTGTCTCGTTGCAATCTGTATAATTCTTGAATAGTGCTATGCAATCTCTCTACATCCGAATTAGATTTATGATGCTGTGGGGAAGTAGTATGATTAATTATGTTATAAGTTTGAAATAATTCTGTTATTATTTCACTACAAAATGATTGTTCACCATCGTGTATTATTTTTTTAGGCGACCCGACTAATGAAAATATTTCTAATAAAGTATCACAAACTTTACTCTTTTCGGTTGGTTTTACTATAGCATATTTAGAAAACTTATCTATAATTGTTAAATACCATTGTCTTTCTAAAGACATGAAATCTATATGCCAAATTTCCATTGGTTCATAGGGTGTTTCAGTTTCAGTTGCTAATGTTACATTTGGATGTCGATTATATTTTTCTCTTAAACAAGGTTCACATTGAAGTACGAACTTTTTAATTTGTTTTCTCATATTTTCCCAATAATATTTTTCTTTTAATTGCTTATATAAACTTTCAATGCCAGGATGTCTATTGTCCTTTAAATGATAATCTTTAATTAACCTTAATTGTTCTTCTTTTTCAAATATTTCCACAAGATTTTTTGTAAATCTTACTGGTTTAAATTTAGAGTGATCAAAATATTTTCTATATGTTTCAGAAACTTTGTAATATAATTCATCATTTGGAATTATAAAAGCGTATTTTTCATGCGGTAAATATTCTAACATAAATTCTTTTATAATACTTTCTTCATCATTAGGTGGGATATAAAAATACCAAATATTATTTTCTCTACTAGCCTTTTTATATGGGGCATACTCAAATATAACGCGTCGTAATCTTTTTGGTGGATATGAATTTACTATTGGAATTCCTTCATCACTATCTTCTTGATTAGAATGTAAAGTACCTTGTTGACTAACATTTGAATTATTAGACTGTCCTAAACTTGCAATTGATTCCGTTCTAGAATTACTAACATTAGAATCTGTTAATGCTAAATCTTCTTCTAAATTAACTGCTAAAGAGTCACTATCAGTGTGATGGATCTCTACACGACTTAATGCGTCGGCTACGTAATTATCTTTTCCTTTTACGTGTTCTATATTAAAATCGTAGTCCTGTAATTTTAATTTCCATCTAGTTAATCTTTGATTAGGTTCTTTTAATTTCGCTAACCATATTAAAGCTTGATGGTCTGTACGTAATGTAAATTTTCTGCCATAAATATAAGGACGAAATTGTGTTACTGCCCAAAGTATTCCTAACAACTCTTTTTCTGTTGTATTATATTTTTGTTCTGTTTTACTTAAGGTCCTAGATGCATAGGCTATTGGATGATTGTCTTGACTCAATACGGCTCCTAAAGCTATGTCAGACGCATCGGTTGTAATAATGAAAGTTTTATTAAAATCGGGAAACGCTAGAATAGGTGCGTTAGTTAACAAACGTTTACAATTTTGCACTGCTTCAATATAGCTCTTTTGATTGATATCTATGATAGCATTCTTCTTTGTGGCTTCTGTGATAGGTTTGACTATTTTGCTTAAATTTGGTACAAATTTTCTATAATATCCGATTAATCCTAGAAATGCTCTTATTTCTTTTAAAGTTTTTGGGATCGGAAATTTTTGAATAGCCTCAATCTTTTTTTGATTTGGTTTTAAACCATCTTTATTTAATATATGACCTAAAAATTCGATTTCTTCCTCCATAAAAACACATTTATTTTTATTTACTTTAAGGTTAGCCTTTCTCAAAGCTTCAAAAACTTGTTGTAATCTATTTATGTGTTCTTGTTTTGTTTTGGAATAAATAATAATATCATCTAAATAAACAAGGCAAATATTATTAGAAATTTCGCGATGTAATACATTATTCATCATTCTTTGAAATGTTGCTGGTGCATTTTTTAATCCAAACGGCATTCTTAAAAATTCATAATGACCGTTCGGCGTACTAAATGCAGTTTTCTCAATTGAAGCATCATCCATTTTTATTTGGTGATATCCTGAGGTTAAATCTAAAGTCGAAAAATACCTATTACCCTGTAATTTAGAAAATAACTCTTCTATATTAGGCAATGGAAATTTATCTGATTTAGTTTTTTCGTTTAATTTTCTAAAGTCTATTACCATTCTCCATTTTTGTATTCCAGATTGATCTATTTTTTTTGGTATAATATGCACAGGGGATGCCCAAGGCGATTCAGAGGGGCGAATAATATTTTCATTTAATAAAGTACTAATTTGTTTCTTTATTTCTTCCTGTTGGATTTGAGGTAACCTAAATGGTCGTTGATAGATAGGTTCTTCATTTATTAAATTAATATGGTGTTTAATTTTTGTAGTTGCACTATTAGTTACACTTTCTGTAAATAAATCCTGATAAGTGTCACAAAGTTCTTGTATATTTAAATTATTATCATCTGTCATATGAAAAATAAGTATTTCACATTCAGGCATACTTAATTTTCTTTCTTTTAAATCTATCACTGCATTAATTTGTTCAATCATATCGGTGCCCATTAAAACGTCATATTTATCGCTAAATGCGTAAATATAAAATTTCAAAGGCCCTTTATCTTTTCCAAAATATCTACACCAAAATGGAGTTTCTATTACACCATTGTGAGTTGTTATTCCATGTGAAGTCCTAACTGTAAAGTTTTCAGGTTTATAAAATTCAGGAAAATATAATCTTTGCGCTGTCGGTGTAATAAATGAACGCTGACTGCCAGTATCTATTAATATTTTTAGTTTAGGATTTTCCGTCTCAAAATATGGTAAATAAGATTTAACATGATTGAATTCTATGATATTTTGCTGGGATCTAAACCCTCCTGAAAATCCTGGTTTTCTTCAGTTACATAATAATTTCCTTCAGGAACATAATAATTTTGCTCATAATCATAAAATTTTTGTTCGGGATTATAAAAGTTCTCTTCCGGAATATGGTAATAATTTTCCTCAGGACAATATTGATAATAATTGTCCTCGGGGGTTAAATTGTTATTTTCTGATGGGTTTTCTACATGATGGTATAATTCTTTTGCTACAAACCCTTTCCCTAAATTTATTTGGTTAGGTTTTATTTGAGGAGCGGTTCGCATGGTTACATCTTCTAATTTTTGATTAGGTCGTTGCTGATGTTGATAATTATTATTATTGTTATTGTTGGTACGATATTGGTGAAAGTGTGGATGGGGTGGTCTTTGGAAAACGTTATTTGGATTTGGTGACCACGGGTATTTATTATGAAATTGATTATTTGATACTTTATTATTGTTACTAAATTGAAAGTTGTTTAATTTTTGTCTCTGTGAATTAGTTTGAGAATTAAATGGATTGTTAATATTTTGCATTGGTCTATATTGTGGAGTGTTCCATTGTGGTTGAATTTGGTTTATTACTCGAGGAGCAGGTAAATAGTTAGAAAATTTTTGCTTGATGTTATCAAATCTTCCTTCAGCTTCTAATTGTAAAACTTTATTAACCGTTTCA
This sequence comes from Erebia ligea, assembly GCA_917051295.2. Taxonomy (NCBI): domain Eukaryota; kingdom Metazoa; phylum Arthropoda; class Insecta; order Lepidoptera; family Nymphalidae; genus Erebia; species Erebia ligea. The sequence continues at coordinate 19,073,139 of OU785228.1, forward strand.
TTAAAGTTACAATTGCTAACAAAGATTTGATCATGATATGGCAAACTATTTCGTAATGAATTTTGTGCGGTATTTATATAAGGTTCCATAATTTCATCTATTAAGTCTTGCTTAGCTGGACCATGCTTATCATTAAGTTTACTTTTAATAAAAAATAATTTTTGTTTCAATTCAAAAATTAAATCCTTATAGCTACCTTTACGTTTAACATTAGATAATTCTACTAATAACGTATTTAATTCCCTATTATCGGCACATTCTATTTTTAATGTGGCCTCAATTATCTCCCAATTGAAAGAATGGTTGATCATAGAAATTATGATCGCAGCCTTTCCCTCAAGTTTGGTTAGCAATAACATCACATTTTGAGGTGTATTGCCTCCTACAGCTAATAACCATTGACGAGCATTATTTAAATAATTATAAATTGTAAATGGGTCTCCGTTATAACTAGGTACGAAATTAATTAATTTTTTCGGTTCAATTGTATATTGAACTGGTGGTTGGTTAGGTACATTTAAAGGTACGTAACTTTGATTACCCTCCATATTATTTAAGGGAGTTGGATGAGTTTCTCGACTAATACTAGACCTAGATCTATACACAAAAGTTGGGGGTTTAATGAGCGGAATTTTGGATAGGAAAATGCTACTAGGTACTTACAAGGTGCAGCAGATGGCAACTCGGATCATAAGCATTCTTTATTCCTTTTCCAATTCCTCTTTTATCTTGACTTATTTATTTGTAGGTTGCCCAGTATTTTAAGACTTAAAAGTCACGTGAAATGTTTTTAGCGAACTTGGAGAGTTTTTGCTTCAAAAGTCCTGGAACTAATTACACTCACTTTTATTACCTGGGCCCCACGTTGGGCGCCAGTCAAAATAACCCGAACTCACTGAATTTTAAAAATAAAATATTTATTTGCAATTAATTTTAAATTACAATTTTCTTATTCACTAGTTATCTCTAGGAGTATATAGTCGAGAAGAGCCGTCTGGTCTTGTTGGACGACCGTTTTATACTGATTTAATAACCATTGTTCTTTTGTGCTGGTTGGTGCCTGATACTTCATGCTTCGAAGTCCAAGGAGTTATCGAGAACTCTATTGTCTCCATGTTTTGACTGTCTTTAATAGTTTCCTTGGATACCGAGTGTTGATTGTTTTTAATGGGTCCATTGTTAGGAAGCACTTGACTCGAGTCTGATTGCAGCTAAGCGTAGCTAGTTAATTAAAAATAAACTGTATTTTCTCTGGTCTGGCCTGGTGGGAGGCTTCGACCGTGGCTGGCTAACCACGGCAAAGACCCTACCGGCAAAGATGTACCGCCAAGTGATTTAGCGTTTCGGTACAATGCCATGTAGAAACCGATTGGGGTATGGGTTTAATATCTTAGACTAATAATTGAGAGGTGAGATTGCACTCAGGGGCTAACTTGTAGTGGCGTAAAAAATAAAGCTGATCCGTCCCGGTTTCGCACGGGTGGCTTAAAACCGCTGCAACGTGCGAGAGCCCTTTAATATGTAGGGTTAAAAATCTTCTCTTTAGTAATGAAAGAACTTGAATTCGACTTTTATTCGCTATAATCCGCTAAAATAGACAAATCTGTGGTACACTGTGTAGAGCATCGACCATACAACTAATAGACTCCTCATATAGGGCGAACACTTTCAGACAACACATCAGACTTAATAGGTCTTATATAATTCCACGCCCTTGTAACAAAACCTACCGAGTTATTTAAATATTAATTAGAGTATATCGATAATTAATTATCGATAAATAATTATTAGGAGTTAGGACCCCATCCCATTTGATTTATGATTTTTTTGACCTTGAGTAGACCAATCAGCGTTTAGTACCCCGCGCCCGCTTACTTGAGTCATTTGACTGAATTGTTTGCATTACGAAAGCATAGTAATTAGGCGTCTATTGGTTGTGTGGTCGATGGTGTAGAGCCAGCAATTCGCACCACTCCTCACAAATCTTCCAAATTATTTTCAACTTACGTTTCACTCCGACACTGGAGCATCTTCAGGAGATGTTGACTCGACAATACACGATCGTAACTTGTAATTACAATCGTGCATTGTCGAGTTCTTTCATTATCATGGACTTCCGCTAAGTAACGCCTGCTTCTATCCAATATTCTCTTTTGTAATTATTTTGCTGTAACATAGGTAGGTAGGTACTTGAGCTAGTAAAGTACTATACTACTATAGGTACTCAAGGGAATGTATAGGTATACAGGCTTGTTTTGCAGGCAATATAATATTTTAGACTTAGAAAATACCTTTAGGCAGTATCTAAAACGCGAAAGTGTGTCTGTCTGTCAATCTGCTACGCTTTCAACTGATTTTAACGAAATTTGGTACAGATGTAGGTTGCAACCCGGGGAAGGCTACTATTTTAAATCTCTCTCTGCGTCGTATTCCTCATTGCTGAGGATCGTGACCCATTTCCATTAATCACATTATGATAAGGGTTGTCTTAGGATAATAATGCGGTGGGTTTCCACTTTCCATGTCCTTCTGTCTGCAGTTTTAAACAAACTATGAGCAAATGAAACAAATTTAACTAATATTTCCATACAATAAAACTACCAATCTTTGCAGATCTTCCTACTCTTTCTCGGAGTGGTGATAGTGAAGAGTCATCACCTGCATCGCCATCATCACCGTGATTTCTTGGATGATATATTCCATGTTGTTGGAGATGGCTTATTTGGGAACGGGGATTCCCAATCAGATGGACTTTATAATGACTACGGCGATACGGGACAAGAAGGAAATTACGCACCTCCTAATACAGGAATGGATTACCAAGATTATGGGCAGTATAATGATTATAACATGGGAGTTAACATTCCTGATCAAAGCAATGGCGACTTTGGACTACCAAATGGATCGCAGACACCTGATGCTAGTTTTAACATCGCAGTGCCAAATTCACCTCAGTCACCTGATGTTAATTTGAACGTCACAGTGCCAAATTCACCTCAGTCACCTGATATTCATTATAACATTGCAGTGCCAAATGCACCTCAGTCACCTGATATTCGTTATAACATTGCAGTGTCAAATGGACCTCAGACACCTGATGCTAGTTTTAACATCGCAGTGCCAAATTCACCTCAGTCACCTGATGTTAAATTGAACGTCACAGTGCCAAATTCACCTCAGTCACCTGATATTAATTATAACATTGCAGTGCCAAATTCACCTCAGTCACCTGATATTCATTATAATATTGCAGTGCCAAATGCACCTCAGTCACCTGATGTTAATTTGAACGTCACGGTGCCAAATTCACCTCAGTCACCTGATATTCACTATAACATTGCAGTGCCAAATTCACCTCAGTCACCTGATATTCATTATAACATTGCAGTGCCAAATGCACCTCAGTCACCTGATATTCGTTATAACATTGCAGTGTCAAATGGACCTCAGACACCTGATGCTAGTTTTAACATCGCAGTGCCAAATTCACCTCAGTCACCTGATGTTAAATTGAACGTCACAGTGCCAAATTCACCTCAGTCACCTGATATTAATTATAACATTGCAGTGCCAAATTCACCTCAGTCACCTGATATTCATTATAACATTGCAGTGCCGAATTCACCTCAGTCACCTGATATTCATTATAATATTGCAGTGCCAAATGCACCTCAGTTACCTGATGTTAATTTGGACGTCACGGTGCCAAATTCACCTCAGTCACCTGATATTCACTATAACATTGCAGTGCCAAATTCACCTCAGTCACCTGATATTCACTATAACATTGCAGTGCCAAATGCACCTCAGTCACCTGATGCTCATTTTAACATCGCAGTGCCAAATTCACCTCAGTCACCTGATATTCATTATAACATTGCAGTACCAAATGCACCTCAGTCACCTGATGTTCATTTTAAAATTGCAGTGCCAAATGGATCTCAGTTACCTGATATTCATTTTACCATTGCAGTGCCAAATGCACCTCAGTCACCTGATATTCATTATAACATTGCAGTTCCAAATTCACCTCAGACACCTGATATTCATTATAACATACCAGTGCCAAATGGACCTCAGACACCTGATGCTAATTTTAACATCGCAGTGCCAAATGCACCTCAGTCACCTGATATTCATTATAACATTGCAGTACCAAATTCACCTCAGTCACCTGATATTCATTTTAACATCGCGGTGCCAAATGGTCCTCAGACACCTGATATTAATTATAACATCGCAGTACCAAATGGACTTCAGACAACTGATGCTAATTTTAACATTGCAATACCAAACGCATCTTTAACATCTGATATACAGGGTTTAAATAGTCTTGCAAATGAAGGTTCTGTGAATAATGTAAATGCAGTGGCAAACAAAGACGGACAAAGCGATGAACCACACCATGACTCAAGTGTTCTAGACAGTCATGTGGATATTAATCAATCACAGAATATAGTGCCTGATAACGTAGAAATACCGAATATCAATGCTGACGCAGGAATAAAAACTGCTATTGATTCATCAGGATCATATGACCAATGTAATCCTGGAGAAAAAAATTGCGACTTGATTGCTAAAAATGATCCAGGGTTCACTGATGATGATATAAAGAAGGGTATTGTCATGAAAGAGTCAATACACAATAATGACGAGACTGAAAATTCTGATGATTTCATTGAAAATAACAAGAAAATTCCTGGATCCAGTGACGATAATATGCCTAAGAAAATTTCTACGGACGAACCTAAATTAAGTCACATTATTGATGAGGTACAGCCTTTGAAAATCACAGAAGAAACCGATGATGAGAAGGCAGTTTCAGAATTTAATCATGATGACCTAAAAAAGGGTACAATGATGATCGATCCTAAGCTGAAAAATAATGAAACTGATGTGGGACTTGACAAATATTCAGATGCTGTGGTTTTCCCCGACGATGTAGACGAAGTAAAAAAGCAAAATCAAGGCAATACTGATGATAAGCAAAGCATGCCTAATAGATTTAGTGCCGGGGATAGTAATAAAGAATATCCTTCGGTCATAGCGCCTGTCTTAGCTCTTACTACTTTGTCTGCAAGTAATGATAATCCGAGCCAATTGACACCAAATAATAATGAACAACCGACTTCAACATGGAATAAACAAGGCACACAAAACCAATATTCTAAACCCACCGGTGTCGTATTTGGACTAAGTCTAAACCAACAAGTGCCTGTAAATAATGGAAATGGATCACCATATGTTAACGTTGTGAGAGACCCAAACGGTGAATATACAGCTGTGAATGTTCCTAATAATAATAATGGTCAAAATCCTAGTCAAGTTTACGTATCTGGTAATTCTGGGGTTAATAAACCAGGTCAAAGTTACGTATCTGTTAATTATGGAGTTAATAATCCTGGTCAAAGTTACGTATCTGGTAACCCTGCGGTAAATAATCCTGTTCTGAGTTACGTATCCGGCAGTTCCGTATTAAATAATCCGGGCCAGGCATACATCCCTGTTAATGTAAATTCTGGTGTTACCAATCCTGGTCAGATTTATGTTGTAACTGACGGTGGCAATTCTCAAGTCAATAATCCTGGTCAAATTTATGTATCAGGAGTCAACAATCAAGGCCAGATTTACGTACCTGTAAATTCTGGAGCAAACAATGCCGGTCAAATATACATTCCGTCTTCTGGAAGTCAAACAACAAGTGGTGGATATTATAAAGTTATTCAATTGAGCAATGGCCAAACTGTTCTTGTGCCTGTGAATGGCAATGGACATACCCAATGGAACGGCCAATCGAATAATGGCCAAATATTGTATGTGCCAGTCAAATATAACCCTGGTCAAGGATATCAAACGTTAGGGAATAATCCTACAGGTGTCGTAGTAACTTTGGGAAGCTCGGGAATGTCTGGTAATGTTGGGACGAGTGGAACAACGAATAATGTACCATTGCTTATATCCTATAAAGACAAAGATGGTGAGGATGGTGAAAAAAGCACGACATTGAATCAAGATGATAAAAAAGAAGAAATAGAAGAATAAAATTATTGTTTAATAGGTAATTATTAGAAAAATAATAGATAAATATTTATTAATTATCAACTAGATTTAGATAGTAAACATAATAATATTATTTTAGTAGGTAAGAAGAAATAACACTGGAGTTTTTGTGTTAAAGTGAATGGTTTCTAATGTTTAAGACAGCCAAAGTTAATGAATAAAAATGATATTTATTACAGAGAATTTGGTATTTTTATTTAACATAGATTTGCAAACCTTGCGGCTTGAGCTAGCATAAAATCTATACTTATTATTATAATTAATGCGAAAGTCTGTCTGTCTGTCTGTCCGCTACGTTTTCACGGCCCACCGGTTCAACTGATTTTGATGTGGCGTGGTTGCGTGAATTAATGAGTTTCCGCGGGAATCAGTAAAACCTTAATCCAATCAGAGGAAATCGCTGACACCATCTATCACATGACAAATGTAGAGCTACTTATAATATCGTAACATTCTTTTTTCTTTAAAAAAAAGAGTAACTGCTGAGTTTTGTGATGGTTTGTGCCGTTTCTTCTCAGTAGAATCTTTTTCCAAACGCGAACTGGTGGTGGCCTGGAAAAGACGTGCCGCCAAGCGATTTCGCGTTCCGGTACGATGCCGTGTAGAAACCGAATAGGGGTATGGGTTTAATATAACTGCCATGCCCCTAACAGGGTAGCCCGCTACCATCTTAGACTGCATCATCACTTACCATCAGGTGAGATCGCAGTCAAGGGCTAACTTGTAGTGGATTAAAAAAAAAAGTCTTGACATATTATCTGTGGCGACCAAGTTGTCCTTCGTGAAATAAATAAATCATTTCATTTCATTCAAATGTATTGGACCCACCAATTCAAATATTCAGTGACGAGGATCCGCCTCCCAAGGGCGGTCCTGTCGCGTCACATATACACTCTCGGCCTGATTTCCCACGGGCCCCGTGTATGCAGACCACAGCCTTTTATTACTATTGTTTTTAACATCGCTTGTATCACTTTCAGTTTCATCCCCGTCAAATCAAGTTCCTCCATCCCTTTGAGATTGATTTTCAGTGTTCTCAAAAGTTTAACATTAGTTTCATGCCAGGGAGTTCGTTTATGTCAACATTGGGAGAAATAAAATCAAAACAAAACCTGAGGCCCAATAATTGTCTAAGCAAATCGTTATCATTTGACAGTTTAAAACGTCGAATTATACGTTTGACAAACGATTACGATTTCGATTTCCTTACACAATTGGGGCTCTTATTTTGACTGCTCCTTTTATTCTCGTGCACGCGTTTATAAAAAACTGGGTGGAATTTAGTTATTGAAAACTCTCGTGGTTGTCTCGCGAAGAGCTTACTATAGAAATGATCCTATGAAGTAAGGTCTTTGTAAGTAAGTTCTTCGTGGTTGCTCTTTGATTTTCCTGTATAAAAATTAGCCTAAGTCGTTCCCCAGGAGGCACAGTGGAGGCAACCTTTACGAAGAAAGGAAAGGTTGCCAAATATCTTGAAATGCCGGACCGTAAAAGTGGAGTAGACCCACAAACGGACTTAGGTAAAGACACACAGATTGATAGACACACTTTCGCATAAAAATAAAAATAATAATAGCATGGATTTTGGCTTTAGAATCCAGTTACATAGGAGATATTATAGTAAAGATTATAAAAAGATGTACTCTTGATTCCCTCACTCTCCAAGCAGCATGACATGACATGACATGATACTATCCGATGATAAGCCTTTAACTAAGATGCACGAAAATGTAACACCGCTACAATTTCCAAACCTCACGATGCTGCTGTGAATTTCTTGACACAAAAAGCCAATAACTTTTTTTGGACCGACACGAAAACTGAAACCCGGAATATTTTAATCCATAGTTTTAGTCCATGGATATAAGTCGTAGCCAAGTTTATTTTTTTATGGGCTCTTGTGGTATTTAGAAAATAAGACACATAAATTAAGAATTAAATTTATTTATTGGATTTGATTCAAAATTTAAAATCAACTTAAACAAAGTCACATACTTAGTAAAATTGAGTTTTTAAATTAAGAATATAATCTGCAAAGGTATACAATAATTTACAGTATTAAAAAATAACAACGATTTCAAATTTCGTTTACCTACCGTGCACGTGTTAGCTAGAGATTATATTATGTGCACATAATAATATGCAACATCCTAACATTAGGTATTTTAAATGTTATAATTTACCTGAACAAATTTTGTTTGTAAACGAATTTTGTTTGTAAGTAACAAATATTTTTAGAGGCTTGAGTGTATGTTTTAAAATGCAGCTATCTCAGTGTTGACAGTAATGTCTCAGTATAATACAGCTCTAGTCTTTCCTTTAAGGACACACGTTTTTATCGTACTGAGTGAGAAGCTCAGACAGAAATATTACGAAAATTGCCTAATATTTCTATTATGACTTAATTATAAAATTTGTGTATGACCGGTATTTATTTTTTGGGAAATCGTGTTTTTTGGAAATTATATTTAAATAAAAAATTATATTTTATTTTTTCTAAAATATAAAATATTATATTACATTTGAAAAAAAGGGAAAAAAATAATCGGACATTTGGTCTCGACTCTCGAACCGGGGTCTTCTGGTTTCGAGACCGACCTGTTTCCCACCTGAGCTATTATAACATTTACCTTCGTATTCTAATTATATTGTAGCATTTTTTCATTGCCTGAAAACACGGACAAACGACATTTTCTAAAAATGGATCTTAGCTAGATCGATTTTTCGCCCCCGAAACCCCCTGCATACTAAATTTCATGAAAATCGTTGGAGCCGTTTCGGAGATTCAGATTATAGGTATAAATATAGGTATTAGATAAGTAGATAGACACCACATAGCATAGGTTAAGTAATGTATTTAAAAAGTAAATAATATTTATTCTTTGTTTCTAGCTTTGCTAGTTAATCGACAAACGTGCCAGTACCGCTCATATCTCATGAGCATGACTCAAACTTCGTATTCAGAGGACAATAATTGTCGGGCGAGATTGGGTGATGTCGACTGGCGTCGCCAGACATCTGGTCTCGCGACCTTTTGCCTATTGTTGCCTGTTGCCAGACTTGTCGTGCGATGTCGGGCGAAGTCGAGCGACGACTTCTGTGGCGACATGTGTTGCGGAATATTTGTCCCCTAGTGAATACGAGGCTTTAAGCGACACGAGGATTTGTCGAGGTTACTCTGAGCTAATTGAGCTACTGAGTCAGATAAGTGTAAAGTGATGCGTGTCTTCACATATAAAATAAAATATATTTCACGCATTTTGTTTCTACTGCGCTTTAAAAATTGCCATATATTGTCTAAAAATGTAATAATGTTAACATAATATTATGTAGCTAATTCAAATATAATTATTACCTTTGCAGACTATATGACTAGCAGATTCTAGCAAACTTGATAGACTTATATGCTTATAAGCTTTATAGACTTAATAAGCTTCAAAATCGTAAGTACAATAAGTGATATTTTAAAACCTACCAGATGTTTTTATAATAATCATAATATAATAAAAGCACTTAACTCTAGTCACCTATCACAACATGTAAAGGCAATTTATATATTTGGACCGTTCGCTCGCCAAAGATAAAACGCGAAATACAAAATATCCTAAAATCTAAGCTGGATGTAATGAATTACGTGAATTTGGAGTCAATACCTGCATGTTTTGTTTGAATATAATTGTAGTATTTAAATAATGAGACTAGAGGATCAATTGGGTATTTGACAAATAGTCAAATCAGCAACTATTTTCAAACATCAAAACGCGTCCTATGCAAGGATTTATATGAAATTCTGAAATGTGACGTGTTCAAGTTCGACGCACTTTTTTACTTTAACCCATTGTTTAAAATAGTTATTCATCATAAAACTATCAGGGAACGTGGATATTACCACTTTTGGGAGATCCTCTATTTAATAATCACTAATAATTAATTTATTTGAATAGTAGTCAAATACCCAATTATGGCTAATTTAACACAAAAAGTTATGTAGTAGGTACCTACACAAATAATTATGTACGTAAAACTAAAAGTACAATTTTCCTCGTGCTTAGCTCGGGATATTATACTCTATAACTATCTATTTGTTTAGACACCCTGTGTTATGGTCTAAGCTCAAGGGAAAGCGGGCAGAAAATTCGATCAAATTATGATTAACGGTTCCCTTACTAAGAAGTGGACAGGAATTATGTTAAAATGTTTTAAGTTAATTTAAAATTTCGACAAAATTGGTCAATGTTAAATAATTCTGAGATTTGCATGCAAGTATGAACATGAATAGAATGTGAAATGAAATGTTAGATATTTTATTTAATTAATTTTTTTAAGTCCGCGTCTTATAAATAATCACGAAAATTAATTCCTGAACACAGAATTTTCATACTTGCATGTGATTCTCCATAGATTAGCATTATTATATTATATACTAGCTAATTCTCAAATTTAAAATCCTCTCAGGCATTTAAATTTTTTTATTAAGTATTTTTTATTTTATTACTATACAAAATTTTAATATAATATAGTAGGTATAGGTAGCTTTTAAAAAACTGTCATAGAGCAGTTAATACCTAATGAAACATGATTTTTTGTTTCCTACTGAGATTTCACTTTTTTTTATTGAATTTAATACGACATTTCGATTATGGAATTGTATTATTATCATAGTATAATTATAGCTTGCATTATCAGTTGAAACCTCAAAATCGATGCAAATTAGCAGGTTGGCTTCACACATTTTGATAATATTATTTGGACAGTGCAACGTTCGATGTAGGTAATTTTCAGGAACTAAGGATTGGATTCATGGACTTTTCTAAATTGATTTTTGTTTCTAACCTATCGTAATTTCATCTTAACTATATACCTACTCATATCTTATAAAGTTAATATTTCAAATTGAACATAAGTAATTAATATTATCGTCATATTATTATGTCTAATTTAATGTACAATATTTTTAAATTTAGATTTGTGTTTGAGCATTTAAATGACATATTTTTGAATTAATTAGGTATATAAAAATAAGGTTCTTGAAATATATAGACGCTAATTAATTTCTAATATAATTAATTACAAACATCAAGAAAAGCAAATAAATCTTCTATCAAAAAATAGTGTAAGGACCTAATAATATTTTAATTTGACCAAGAAATTTACCATCCTATGGTCAAAATTTATAATATAAAATATATACACCTAAGTAATATTAATTACTTATTAAGTATAATAATATTATTTTACACATTGTTGTGTTTTTCTAAAAATATCTATAATTGAAAGATTTTTCGTCAAATATTATGTGCATTAAGTAGGTATCTTAAACGTATGAAAAATCGTGAAAAAGTCAAAGAGTTATATACAGTTGCAATAGACTAGACATTTCAAAAGACAAATATATAAAGAGTTAGATAAATCACAATCTATCTTTACGATTCTCTATAAAAATATCATTTCAGTTCGTAGGTTAGTAGGTACCTAATTAGGTACTTAAACCTCATCATTATAAGGCTGGCTACCACAATATAATATATTATTATTATTATATTATTAAGTATGTCATGAAAGTTAAGAGCTAAGCTTAGATAATCGAAACTACAAGTCCCACAAATTTATCTGACGCGGTGGCCAAAATTGGAACTAATTTTAATGACTGTTTAGTTTTTAAATTAATTTAATTTTTAATATTTATTAGCAACTTTAAATGTGATAGCTAGCGGGTCAGATAAGTTTGTGGGACTATACTTATAATAAAATTTCATTTTAGTTGCAAAAGCATCCAATCGTTTGAATTAAATTGATTACGTATATATTTTGTCGTAAGCACTTTGTGTATCATATAATTTTTGACTGTTTGACTTATGCAATGTTTTAGAGATTACGACTTTTACATAGGTACGTCAGGTAAAACGTATAATTTGTTACATTTTACCTGTCAGTCGCAAAGGTAAAATGTAACAAATTATTATACGTCGGACGGTAACGTCTTTCCCAGAAAAAGGAAAGGTTGAGTTGGAAAACCTTTTAGTATGACAAATTGAGTACTCTATATACCAGCTGGTAGGGTAAGGAGTAGGAGGAGGAGTAGAGTATTTAGCACAGCTGTGCTAAATACCTACTCTAAGTATAATTATCATGGGAGTCAGCCTTAACCCAAATATTTTTTACCTAATATTTTCTTCTTATAACGTCACAAAAGTATTATTAATAAGTACACTATGTATTTTAAGACTAAGGAAATAAACTTGACATTAAAAGTTTTGATAAAATAATTTTATCAAAACTTTTAAACTTCGGGTCCTGTCAGCTTAGCAATTATTGCTAAGCGGACAGGACCCTCCATATGAATCCTGAGAACAGTTTTTTAAATATAAAAATGCAATGGAAAATGGCCTACTTATACCTATACTTAAGTACTTTTACATTATTTTAAATGCATGTTTTACTCAGCAAGTAAGTATCTTTTTAATGCCACTACAAAAATAAGTTTCAAATTTGTGCCGTTTATTGAAAGAGACGATAATAACGTATTTTTGAATTATAATATTCTGTGCCTATTTTTCATGTACCTACCTATACCGTAGTAGGTACCTGTAAAACTTAACATAATCACTAACCTCAATAACTATTTTGATAAATTGCGCGTGGGCCGTGGCATATAACTCAATATTATTATGAATCAAACAGTCTTTCCCTCAAAACTCAACAAGCTATCCAACCGGTTGCAAGACGTGTGGGGCTTATAATACACTACTGTAGAAAGAGCGTGAGGCCAATGAGGCTACCATCGATGTACCTATTACACAGGTATTACTCATATCCATAATGCCATACTAGTATTAGCCTTTCTATTTATTGTTCACTTTTGGTAACCATAACACGTCTTTGAAAAAGCATGGCACATGAGGAAGCATGGGGAAGTAGACCGCTGGCTGACACAAGCACTCAGCGGCCACGGGGCGTTTAACACCTACCTGTTTGCAATAGGGAAAGCGCCAAGCGAAAATTGCAACTGTGGAGAGGAGGACACCCCAAGACATGCAATATTTGTATGTCCGGGTTGAACGGACCTAAGACTAGCAGCACAAGGAACAAGCGAGTGTGTGGATGCCCAAACCCTAATCAGTCGCATGTTGTCGAGTGAGGACGAGTGGCATAGATACAGCCAGATGTTGAGGGTCATAATGCTGAGAAGAGAGGAAGAGAGAAAAAAGGAGAGAAAACAACTTAAGGGTCAGCATGAAGAAATGTAAATCGGTTTCGTGCTGATCTCGCAGACAAGGGGAGGTTATTTTAGTCCGTGCAAGTCGGACACACCCTGCCAGCAGGCAGAAGTCCGTAGGGATTTTTTCCTCCTCATCCAGGAAAAAAACACGTCATTGAGCGGCGATAGCCAAATAGTCAGTTAAAGCCAGCCGCATGCGAGTAGACCGTCACTATTCCCACCAGAGCAGAGCCATATACCCATCAATTATTGAATCAGCCTTCCTAGCGATAGTTACCAAAAGTACGGCTATCTCCTATAAAATATATGGATAGGGCCCATGTGCAGGCGTTCACAATGCGCCGGAATTTTGGACACATCCTTGCATCTATTTCTGTCTGTTTTCTAATATTTTTCCAAAGGCTACGCACAAATATAGCATGCTTAAAACATACCCAAACGTCCCGTCCCAAGGGTCCCTTCGACTATCGATAAAACCAATGTAATTTTTCAAATCAGTTTTCTTTTTGGGGCGCGTTTTTGGTCTACATCCTTAAACATACAAATCGACTGTTTAATTCTCTTAGGACACTGTGATTTCTCTTCAGTTTCAAACATAATCCGTTGTCCTAGGTGAGTGATAGAAGCTACACCTCGAATCTCGATACAACGCGACGCGACAGTATCAAACAGTAGCTGACCATTCACGTGGCCTACGTTGTCGCGTAGTCATTTTCTATGGCAACGTACCGGGTCGCGTCGCTTCTGTCGCTTACCTAGGACAACGGGTAATAACGACCTCAATTTACGTAGACGGGCCCTGTCAAACAAAGAATGTAGACTTATTTTACTTACGCCATCTAGTCTGAAAAGCGGGACAGCGCTATGGCGGGGACCAGGACAGGCGTATACAGGTGTGAAGCGCGCTCTACAGGTCGGACGCCCAATTTTTTTCTATGGCCCATCTAGTACCTACATATTGTTAGAGGGAAACTTAAAAACGATTTGTACATGGTATCATTGCCTGATTAATCTAGGGTGGCAACACTGCTCTAGAGCGGGGATGACTATGGCGTAACGCGATTGACGTGTGTCTGTGTTTGAATTGCTGAATTAAAGTATTAAAATGGATAAACCGTGTTTGGATTTAATAATATATATATATCGATGGTAATATATGATTTTCTGCTTTAAAACTCATACTTAAGTTGTAAAGTTTGTTTTAAGCTAAATGCTAGATCACTCGATCAGTTGCTAGACGCGTCGGGCAACTGATCTCAAGCAGAAGCGCGGGGCGCGGGCGGTCGGCATCACCTTCCCTTATTCTCTTTTCTATCTCCATCCTTCTTATTCTCTTTGCTTTCTTTTTCTTGAGTTTTGCAGTTAGTTTGAGCTTTGGGATCGTTGAGGTTGCTCTGTTCTGCTGGTTTGCTTGGTTTGACTTCTTTTGTCTCTTGCACTGATTCGAGAGAGATGTCGAATGACTGTTGCCTGTAAAAAAAAAAACTATCTTTTTTAGTTTAATATTGAGGCAAATAGGGTATATACTTATAGGGATCAAGTTTCGCGAGTCAAATCAGTCTCCAACTAATTTGAGTTCGTGTCTTAAAGAGCAGATTGGTTCAGTCTGTAATTTTTCAGCTGATAGTTTTTTTATCCACTATAAGTTAGCCCTTGACTGCGATCTCACCTGATGGTAAGTGATGATGCAGTCTAAAATGGTAGCGGGCTAAACCTGTTATAGGTATGGCAGTTATATTAAACCCATACCCTTAATCGGTTTCTACACGGCATCGTACCGGAACACTAAATCTCTAGGCGGTACGTCTTTGCCGGTAGGGTGGTAACTAGCCGCTGCCGAAGGCCTCCGACCAGGCCAGACCAGAGAAAATTCAGAAATATAAATTCCAGAATTGACTCTACCGGGAATCGAACCAGGGACCTCCCACGTTAAGACCACATCGCTCCTACGCCAGGGAAGGTGTCAAATACCCAAGTATTGGTTTGTTTAATTGAACCGTTATGGGTTTCCAACCCGATTCATTTCTACGCGGCATCATACAGAAATGTGTCCCCGCTTGGTAGTAGGTATAAATGTTTGCCAAATTACTAGAGGCGTACTAGTAAAAGAACACCTGTTGAGTTGGGGCTTTCATACAATTGACGAATTTCTTAATGACAAAGTTGTATGGAAGCATCCGACTCTGGGTCAAGCTCCCCACAGGACAGTATAATAACTAGGGATGTTATGGATATCATATTTCGGATCTGGATACGGATATGGATATAGGAATAAAATTATATCGGTTTCGGATACGGTTACGGATATGTAATTATTTCGGATTATCCGTTAGTTTCGGATAGTTTCAGTTACGGGTATCTATATTAACTTGATAAAAAATGTCCAAATTAAACTCGACTTTGGTGGCGTTTTGTCTGTAGAAATCAATTTAATACTTAACACAAGACTTTCTTAAATTATGTATCAACTCTTAAATAAAAAAACTAACTAGTTATGAAAGCGGTTATGTTATGAATAGAAATAACAAACAAACTGCAAGTTTCAAGTGACGCGCGAGCGGTGAAACAAAAACCTGTCGAAACATGTCGTTTTATTTGGACTCCTCCCTTATACGAAACTATCCGAAACTTGTGAAACGGATACGGTTACGGTTACGGATATATTTTTATTTCGGATATCCGATAGTTTCGGTTACGGTTACGGAGCTCCATAACATCCCTGATAATAACTTACATTATTGTATTTAACTAGCTTATGCCCGCGACTTCGTCCGCGTGGACTACACAAGTTTCAAACCCCTATTTTACCCCCTTAGAAAATTCAACCCGAATTTTCAAAAATCCTTTCTTAGCGGATGTCTACGTCATAGTAGCTATCTGCATGCCAAATTTCAGCCCGATTCGTCCAGAGGTTTGAGCTGTGCGTTGATAGATCAGTCAGTCAGTCACCTTTTACTTTTATATATTTAGATACATATACTTAAGTATGTAATGTAATATACATATTGTTTAAAAAAAAAAGAGCAACTGCCGAGTTTCTTGCCGGCTCTTCTCAGCAGAATTTATTTTGCGAACCGGTGGTAGAGTCAAAACATGACGTACATAAGAGACACCTGTATGTCCTACATGTTTTAAATAAATGAATTGAAAAATTGAATTGAATTATTGACGCTGCCGGGGATCGATCCCGGGACCTTACACTTGTAAAACTGCAGCGCTCAACACTGCGCCAGGGAGGTGGTCAAAATACAAAAAATAATTACTTGTCAGTAAGATAGTTCCCAGGAGCCGACAGCGATCTTCCTGAGCGGGCGAGGTTAGCTCTTCGCGTGGCTCTGTCCGCTCTGACCGCCGCCGCTTCCCTCCCACCCTCCTCTGGCTCCACACCGGCTCCCGCATCAGCGATGGACTCCCGCCTCGCGCTGCCCTCGCGACTGCGTAAGAAGGGATTCTGTAAAAGAATCATCATTATTAAAGTGCAAATTAACTCTATACTATTTATACTAATACTAGCTGATGCCCGCGACTTCGTCCGCGTGGATTGAGGTTTTTCGGTTCCCGCGGGAACTCTTTAATTTTCCGGGATAAAAAGTAGCCTATGTGCTATTCCAGACTATAATCTATCTCTGTGCCAAATTTCATCCAGATCCGTTCAGCCGTTGGAGCGTGATTGAGTAACAAACAGTAGAATATAAGTAGAACAATTAAACAATAGAAGTAGGTAGACTAAATAAAAAAAAACCGGCAAAGTGCGAGTCGGACTCGCGCACCGAGGGTTCCGTACAAACCTGTAGCAAGTTTTACGATTAATGAATTTAATGAACCGCAAAACTAACTTTGTTTGTAGAGGTTTTCTGTTAATATCAAAAAAACTATGCTAGTTAGAGCATTGGCTATAGTTTTCCTGTAAAATATACATAAATTCATATTGACCATAATTATTTCAGATTTTTCGATTGGTAAACTCCGGAGATAAGGGGGGGGAACGGTATTTTTTTTGACTTTTTCCCCGATAAATCAAAAACTATCATGACTAAAAATAATTAAAAATCTGTTTTAGAATGTACAAAGTAAACCCTTTCATATGATACCCCACACAGTACAGTTATCTCACTTTTAAATTTCAACCCTCCGATTTTCCCCCCTTTTTAAATAAGATAAGAACAAAAATAATTTCCAATTTTTTTTAATTCCAGTGTCTTTAGGCCACTAATATACACAACTATTCCAAATTTCATGTCGATAGCTTCGGTAGTTACTGAAATAATCGAGTGTGACGGACGGACAGACAGACAGACAGACAGACGGAGAAAGTCGCACCATAAGGGTTCCATTTTTACCATTTTGGTACGGAACCCTAAAAATATTAACAAAAATAGTGTCTAGCTAATGTTCCTGGCCCCCAAACTAGGATTCCCTGTGCTATGGGAAGCCAGTCCTTCGCCGTACCTTCAAATATAAATTTTTGGTTATAACTAATCATTGTACTAATTGTTATTAAGGTTAATACTTACAAGATGAATAGAAACAGTAGGGCTGATTCTGTAGTGCACAATCTCTAAACTAAACTAAAATTAGAGCATTACAAATATTGCTAACCCTTTCATAATACTCCCTACAGAAAGAGACAGAACTAGATTTAAAGCTGCTATTTTAGTTTAGTTTAGAGATTGTGTTATACAGAATCAGCCCCAATTGTCTAGCTAAGTTCCTTAGACCTTACATTATTATCCCAAGAAAGTTTTCTACCACCATTATTAGATTAATGGAAAGGTGTCACAACCCTCAGTAATGAGGAATACGACGCAGAGAGCTGATATGAAGTATGAAGATGTTTTGGTGTCGCACCTGAAAGCTGTGCTTCTTGAGCATGGTCTTGATGAGTATGAGCGTGGACAAGTTGGGGATGGAGGTGACGACGCGCTCCATGTCCTCGTCGGTCACTTCCACCAGCCGGCAGTTCTCCTCCTCAGAGGGCAGAGGCTCCTTGCCTCCGAGGGTCAGCCATTCGTGTTCCTGGAAAAAATTATATCATTTCTGTTGGCTCAATTTTGACGGTCTGCCTGCCGCAATGTGTATCTACACATTCTAGGGCTGTTTTTTTTTTTTTTAATTTATTTAATGCCTTTAAAAAAATCTAAAATTACTGCAGACCAAAACACTAGACTAAAAACACAGGCTGGCGTTTGTAATTTGCAGCCCAAATAGACCGTAGTCCACGTTAGGGCTGACAAAATGCCTGTAGTGCAATCTTAGCACAGCATTAAAATGTTGCTAACCCTTTCCTAATACTCTCTGCGGAAAGGGACAAAACTATCTAGATTTAGTTTAGTTTAGAGATTTTGTTGTACAAAATTGGCCACATTGATGTAAAAAATTTCTAACTGATTATTAAATAGAGGGTCTTCCAAAATACCTAAAATTCACATCCTCGGTTAGTTTTAAGTTTGATAGCCATTTTAAAATACCTATAAGTAGATTAAATAAAAAAAGTGCGTTGAAATTTGATGATGTCACAACTGTGAATTTCATACAACATCCATACTAGAAGTGCGTTTTCAAGTTTGATAAAGAGTTGCTGATTTGGTTGAGTTGTCATCATCCCTATTGTAAATGAATTTTTTCAAAAGATTTTCTCAAAAGGTTCTTCTCGCTAGGAATGGCATTCCGAACCAGTGGTAGAGTCACTCGACGATTCAAAAGCACTTGTCAAAGTTTATTTGAATAAAACACATTTTAGTTTGAGTTTCAATGGTGAGTGCTGTGGTCTTACAAGTGCGAAATCCAGGGTTCGATTCTCGGCATTGTCAATTTGGAAATTTAAGTATAATTTCTGAATTTTCTCCGGTCTGGTTAGGCTTTGGCCGTGGCTTATAACCACTCTACCACTACGATGCCGTATAGAAACCATTAAGGAGTAAGTATGGGCTTAATATGACTGCCATACCCTAACAGGATATCCAACCATCAACCATCTTAGACTGCATCATCACCAACCATTAGGTGAGATTGCAGCTAAGGGCTAACTTGTAGTGGATATAAAAACCTTGATTTTTGGATTAAGTAATCAAATACAGCAGGAAGAGTCGTACAATCGTTGTTAGCACAGAGATCTGCCCCCCGATTACGTAAGAATTGTCGATCAAATGGTAAAGGTTCGGCGTCAAAGTAAAATAAACCATGACAGCATTGAATTAGAGCTCAATTTCGTCTGCCCATTCTTATACGTTTAGGGTATCGTACATACCTAAACGTATAAGAATGGGCAGACGAAATTGAGCTCTAATTCAATGCAGTTATGGTTTATTTTACTTTGACGAAAATCTTTAACGTTTGATCGGCCATTCTTACATGATTGGGGGGCTGAAGGTCGTGGCCTCGTAATTATATTATTTATCTGGATTCGCAAATACTTGGTCACTTATTAGTGTGTTCAGTTGAATGGCGGAGCGTGATGTTTGAGTCAGAGATAAGCGATAGACGGCCAATATTTGTTATTTGCCTTGAGCTAAGTCTAGGCAAGAATATTATTATGTAGGTACACACTGCCACAAATTCTTGACCTCCCTGGCGCAGGTGTGAGCGCTGTTGTCTTTAAGCAGGAGGTTCCGAGTTCCAGGCAGGGTCAGTTTAGGAATTTATAATTTCTGGATTTTCTCTAGTCTGGTCTGGGGAGAGGCCTCGGCAGTGGCTAACTACCGTTGTGTGGTCGATGCTACCCTACCGGCAAAGACGTGCCCTTAGTCATCCTTAATTGGGTACCTATTTGACAAGTTAAATCGACAACTTTTTTTCAAACGTCAAAACGTGCGCATAGTATGGGATGTTGTATAAAATACTGAACAGTGACGTCATCAAAATTAGACGCACTTTTACTTCAATCGATAGTTTAAAATGGTTTTCGAACATGAAACTAACAGGGGGCGTGGATAGTACGACTATAATTGGGAGATCCTCAATTTAATTATTCATTATTCATTATTATTCATTATTCATTCATTTATTGCATGATTGTAAGTTACATAAAGATGTTACATAAAGATGGTACATATTACAATCTGCCAAATAATGGCGTGCAAAATTTCAAGAAACATTCACAATATTATATTAACAGAGAATTATTTACTACTGGAAAAATTCATGAAATCAATATTTTAAAAATAACAAAAAATCTGAAATCAATGAACGAAAGCAAGTCTATGTAAAATAAATATAAAATGTCAAACTTAATAGGTACTTAAATGTCAAAAATGTTACAAATCTCGAAATAGGTACCTACATTAAATGATATTATCATAGTACCTATATTTATAGAAAAAAGAAAAGTCCTATATAGTACCTATATTTATAGAAAAAAGAATATTATGTCAATTAACTATAGGTAGGTAAGTATGATTATAATTATTATTATGTCAAGATTCATGAAGCATTCGTTTATCAATTAAGTTATTTTGTTGCAATAATAATCACTAAACAATATTTTTTTTGAATGGTTGTCAAATACCCAGTTATTATAACTATACATAATATCCGGATAAACTCACGTGTTCTAGTATTATGTATAGTAGGGATGTTATGGATATCATATTTCGGATCTGGATACGGATATGGATATAGGAATAAAATTATATCGGTTTCGGATACGGTTACGGATATGTAATTATTTCGGATTATCCGTTAGTTTCGGATAGTTTCGGTTACGGATATCTATATTAACTTGATAAAAAATGCCCAAATTAAACTCGACTTTGGTGGCGTTTTGTCTGTAGAAATCAATTTAATACTTAACACAAGACTTTCTTAAATTAAGTATCAACTCTTAAATAAAAAAACTAACTAGTTATGAAAGCGGTTATGTTATGAATAGAAATAACAAACAAACTGCAAGTTTCAAGTGACGCACGAGCGGTGAAACAAAAACCTGTCGAAACATGTCGTTTTATTTGGACTCCTCCCTTAAACGAAACTATCCGAAACTTGTGAAACGGATACGGTTACGGTTACGGATATATTTTTATTTCGGATATCCGATAGTTTCGGTTACGGTAACGGAGCTCCATAACATCCCTGATGTATAGTTATAATGAATATCACTCACGATAGTTTAAACGTTAAAATACTCAATTATTGGTTTGTTTAATTGAACCGTTATGGGTTTCCAACTCAATTAGTTTCTACGCGGCATCATACAGAAATTGTTCCCCGCTTGGTAGTAGATAATTTTTTGACATTATTACAAGCGCCGCGCCGCCGTATGGAAATATACATATACCTACGTAACTACTAAGAATGAACAAAATATGTATGAGGCAGGGATGTAACGGAGGTAAGTTTATCGGAACCGAATTCGGAATCGGAGTTTTAAAATTTGATTTATCGGAATCGGAACCGGAATCGGAACCGGAGTCGGAGGCAGAGTCGGAGTCAGAGGCAGAGTCAGAAGTGGTCATAAGAGAGATATTTTTCATTTAAGTAAGAACACATAAAACATCATTCAGTCAACCTTTTTTCATTTTAATTATAAAATAACCTTTTATCGTTAAATTTCTATTTGCTATGCTTCGACCTCCGATTAAAACCTCCGATTAAAAAGTTTCGGAACCGAAATCGGAACCGAAAGTGTAATAATAATCGGAAGTTCCGATTTAACGGAATCGGAATCGAAGCTCCGTAACATCCCTGGTATGAGGAACTAAATCGATGATTACCTTAATCTCCTTCATAGTAGCTCTAGTAACCGGATCCTTATCCAGCATCCGCGTTAGGAACCTCTTGAGAGACCTGGACAGCGGCGGCCTTGGAGGGAAGGTCAGAGGTTCCGAGAGGATCCTCTTTTGGACGTCCGTTGACGTCGCTCCGATCCATGGCACTCTGCCCGTCACCATGGCGTAGAGGGTCACGCCTAGAGACCAGATGTCTGCTGCCTGGGTTACAAAATATTGAGAGTTGATAATGTGGGTAGTTTGCTAGCTGAGTGATCCTAAGCTTTTCTATTAAGCCCATAAATAGTGACCATTACCCTTACTCTGAGATTGATCGAATTTAAAATACGGTCTCACTAAGTGAGGTGAATCACATTTGCGTCAAACTAAAATGGACCCAAAAACTCTTGATTTAAAGCCACAAATTCAGTGCAACCAGATTCAAATTTCAAAACGTATCGTTTGGAGCGCTAGCTGTGAATGCATACACGAAATTGAGCTCTAAATTAATAAGATTAAGATTCATTTTAGTTTGATGCAAATGTAATTCACCTCACTTAGTGAGACCGTATTTTAAATTCGATCAATCTCAGAGTAAGGGTACATATCTTGTTTCGTAGCCGATAGAAGTTGCTTATTCTTCATTCACCTCACCAGAACTTAAATGGATCAGTAAACGCGGCATTGGGCAACCAATGCTGCACTAAGTGGACGGATTATCTCAACGGAGTTGTTCTTTGGACCGTTTGTTTGACAAAATACCATTGTTCTGTGGAGATCCTTCCAATATTATACCTCTATGCTTCCAAGAGACCTGCGTTCTGTTAGAATGAAAAGTCCGGTGAAAAATACACCCTTAATTATCCACCAACTTTATACAGAGTGCTTTATCTCACCACTAGATTATAATGTCCTCCCGACCGAATTTCAATGGCCAATTTCCAGAGAGATTAGCCATCTGCGCGGGAGATATTATAGTGCACAAGTGTGTGCGCATACACAAGTGCACTCTCTATTCCTTTACTCTCATAGCCCGATGGGACGAAAAATCCGACACGACCGGAGAGAGATCAGGCGCAGGACCGACGGCTTAACGTGCTCTCCGAGGCACGGGGGTGAAACACCGCCAACTTCCTAACTCCGGGCTAGTACTGAGAATTTCTTGTCAGAAAAACCCAGTACTTGTTGTGACCCGACCCGGGACTCGAACCCGGGACCTCGTCGGCCGCAGTCGAACATGCTAACCACTAGACCAACGAGGCAGTTACCACTAGATTATAGGTATACTTGGACTAGGTAGTTTGAGCCGGCGTCTTTATTGTTAGTCTCTAGTGCTGAAAGCCAGCTGGCGGGCATAAACCGGGTCCGTAGCTGGGCAACAGTTTGACTATACAATCAGAACTGAGATAATTTGGCGAAATGTATCGATTTTATAGTCCCATATAGCTGATTGACAATAATTTATTATTGATGTAAATTCGGAAGTAGTAGTTAAGCCATATGTGGCCGATATTAGGGTGGTAACAAAAGCGGCCGCCTCCCGACAAATTCGCCAATCGGAGTTGTTGGTAAGTGAAAGATGACTCTACCCTACCACGTATTTGCTCCAACGCGTAGACACTTACTTCGCCGTTGTACTTGTCAGTGGTAGCCACAGCCTCCGGGGCCCTGAAGGCCGGAGTCCCCACCGCCCCGGACAGCCGTCCGGCGGCCGCTAGTTCCCCGCACGCGCCCAGGTCTGCCACTTGCACTCTCCCCTCGCCCATCAGCAGATTCGCTGGCTTGATGTCCCGGTGGGCGATGCGTTGGAAGTGTACTGTTAAATTAAAAACAAGTGATTATCTAAACCTTCGAGACCTTCGTCCAGCAGTGGGCGTTTATAGGTTGAGACAATAATCTAAAAGATTTAAGGTTATACCGACCTTACCACTCACTTAACAGTCCATATCTTGAAAATTACTTAACCGATTTTGATGAAACTTGCAATATTAACTGAGTTGAAGTAAATGTAAGCCAATAGAAAAGAATGTTCACAATCCGATAAATAGTTTCGGAGAAATCCGCGGACAAACATAATATTATATACAAACGTACTGTATACACCATTGAGGTATAATGTACTAACGTACGTACATATTACTTTCAATGGTATACACCAAAATTCTTTCCAAAAAACCGACTTCCAAAGCCACTGTAAAGCAAAAAATAATTTTGATTTCTACACAGTTGAACTCGGGCGAGCCTCAATTGCCATTTTCATTTTTTCCATTCAAGGTCTTAATTTGTGTTGTCCATAGTAATAATATTATAAATGTGGATGTGTATGTGTGTGTATGTGTGCAGTCCATCTGTTCAAACGATTTTAACGAATTTGGTAAAGAGCTAGGTAACATCCCAGGTTAGATTACCTATAGTTAACTTTTTTTCCCGGAAGGAATTCCCACCGGATTATAAAAACCAAAATCCACGCGGACGAAGTCGCGGGAATCTTCTAGTGGGAAATTAAATAAATAAATATTCTATACATAACGTAAGTAGATAAAGAAAGTATCTAAGTGTCCTAAGAGGCTATTTATACATATCCAAAGAGCCTATTCATATCTAAACGATCGCGTAATCATCGCCGTGATTAAACCGAACGAGCGTGATTAAAACGTGATTAAATATCAGAGTGATCACGAAATAAGGTGATTACCGTAATGGATGATGAATTAACATTCGTGAAGTGTAGGAGGCGACGTGAAATAGATTAAATTCGGCCGTTGTATGGCAGCCTGATTAAAGGATTTTGCCTTTCTGCCGATCAGGCGTATCTTTTACTGATGCCTTTCTGCCGATCAGGCGTATCTTTTACTGATGCCTTTCTGCCGATCAGGCGTATCTTTTACTGATGCCTTTCTGCCGATCAGGCGTATCTTTTACTGATGACTTTCTGCCGATCAGGCGTATCTTTTACTGATGCCTTTCTGCCGATCAGGCGTATCTTTTACTGACGCAGTACAAAATCCTAACTAATTTAATATTTATGTGCGAATAATATGAGTTTTTACCATTGAAAATGGTTATCAGATGCAAATCGCCTGAGACGTATTTTTGGCCATAGCTTCGAGGATTTTGGGAGGATCAAGATGGAAATAGTACCAAGAGTTGAAGAATTTATTGACACGTGTGAGCGTTTGAACTTTGAAATGGGCTGGTAACTGTTTTTGGAATTTTGAAAAATGTAAAAACGTCGGGTTTTTTGGGGGGTGTTTGTTTACTCAATTGTAAATATTTCGGAAAAAAAACCGACTTAAGATAAAATGAAAACAAGTGTCCTAGGGTATTAGTTTAGCTACAAAATGGCGAAAACATTTTGAAAATCGGTTAATATATTGTGACCTGTTGGTTGTCCCTTTAGATTTGGAATTGTAGAAAAACGGGTATATAAAAAGTGATGTAGCTTCCATGATTATTGACCAATCGTCATGGTGATGGTGTTAAAAGATGCGGATGCAGGCGAGAAGTGCATTTGAGTTGGAATTTTGAAAATCGGTTACTGAATTTTTTAAAAATTTTGAAGAAATTTTTATTCCAGGATTTTTTTTTCGTAAATTTTTGTATTCATTTTCAATGCTCCGATTCTTGCGGGGACTGCGAAATCTGTGATTTTTTTTGTTAATTCATCCATGTCCCATCTTTTCAACCGATTTTTATTAAATTTGGTAAGTACAGACAGGTTGAGGCCTTGAGGGCATAGGCTACTTTTTATCCCGGAAAATTAAGGAATTCCCCCGGGAATTACTTAATAAAACTAAACCACGCGGACAAATTCGCTGGCATCATCTAGTGATATAAACTCGTAACTATAATTAATTAATCAATTCATCATTCAAGGCACTCGTCTGAAAATAACTATTGACAAACGTATCTAACTTATAACGATTTTCTTCCTGAGAAAATCATAATCATATTTTGAGGGCTTAAAACGTAGAGTATTTTATTTCTTAAAACATATCAAATTAAATCTAAACTATGAAATATGTTAACTAAACTAAAACAAACAATATTAGGTACCTACCATACATTTATATACTAAAATCTTAATATTAAACTGACAATAAAATAAACTAAATTCTAATATACCAACAAAAAAAGCTTTGACATGCAAAACTTTGACTATGTTTTATTTCTTTTAACCCATTTCCTGTTTTTGTGTGCTATAAACATTGATGTAGAATTTTAGGGCAGTAAAGTAAAGTAATAAATAAATAAGAAGAAACATAAAGCAAGGACCATACTCACAATATTCAACGCCGAGCACCACATCTCTGAAGTACCTCCTGGCAGTCTCCTCGTTGAGGGGGTTCTCTGTGGGCACGTCGATCACGGGCCCACCTTCTAGCAGTTGGAACACGAGGTACAGCTGGTCTTCGGCTGGGTCATCCAGCACCTAGAAAATACTGTTATGTAATAGTTATTTATGCAACAGTTGTGTAATAAGGGGTATTAAAACACGAATGTGGGTTTCATATGAGTGTTTTAATACCTAATTATCAACTGTTGCATAGTAATAGTATCATATGAGTGTTTTAATACCTAATTATCAACTGTTGCATACAAGACTTTATCTACACTCATAATATGAATCCTCTATAACAGATTCTGAAATAGTTAGCTTACTGCTAACATTAAAACATCCAGTCCTAGTAACCTAATATCATCAAAACTCAAAACTTGAACCGCTCATTTTTTTTTTTTTATTACAGTTTTTTTTACAGCGCGCGGCGTTCTGGTAGTGAAACGCGCGTGTATGACAATGTTATTTTTTTTAAATTCGTACAGATGTTCTTTTTTTGTAATTCATACAGATACCACGCATCGAGCAGATGTGGCTGTCTGTTGAGTAAACCCTTTGCGCAGAGGGGATCGAAAAAAAAAAAAGGGGTGTTGTAATGAAATTCAGTACAACATTACATCACCCGTTTGGATGATGTAATGGTTATTAGGACATTGGGTGTTTTAATGTTGGCAATTAGCTAACTGTTTCAGAGGATTTATAGCATGGGAGTAGATAAAAGACATTTAAAATCGCTTCAAGTAGATAGAAGCACTCAGGCGTTACCTTGCGGAAGTCCATGATAATGAGGGAACTAGAAGTTTAATTCGGACCACAGTGTAACCGAAAGATGCTCCGTTATCGGAGTGAAACTTACGTTGAGAATAATTTGGAAGATTTCTGTGGTGTGTTGAATACCGCGGATTATAGCGAACTAGAAGATGCCCGCGACTTCGTCCGCGTGGATTTTTGATTCCCGCGGGAACTCTAATTCAATTTTCCGGGATAAAAGCCTATGTCCTTCTCCGGGATACAACCTACACCTGTACCAAATTTCATCAAAATCGGATAAGCCATAAAAGCGTAGCAGACAGACAAAGACAAACTTTCGCATTTATAATATTAGTATGGAAGTATGGATTAAACTTCTAGTTCCTTCTTTATAAAAATACTGTTATGTAAAAGCCATTAACAATCGCTTCTAGCACATATCCACATCACCTACATTACATATCCACATGATCTATTTTATTTAGACTCCTATACGGGGTCACGTAAGGGGTCGTTAAAAGGAAAACTATCACAGCTAAGTAGGCTTATATATGTAAGTTAGGTACGAGTAATAGGTACTTTAACTATCGCATTTCCGACAAAACAAGTGAGCTACAACCGGTGATACACATTTTTAGTTATAGTTGAGTAACTTTTCGTAAAATCCATACTAATATTATAAAGTCTGTCTGTCCGTCTATCTGTCTGTCTGCTACGCTTTCACGGCCCACCTGTTCAGCCAATTTTGATGAGAGATAGGTTGTATCCCGGGGAAGGACATAGGCTACTTTTTATCCCGGAAAATGGAGGAGTTCCCGCGGGAAACGAAAAACTTAGTCCACGCAGACGAAGTCGCGGGCATCATCTAGTTACGTATAAATACGTAAATTTTCGGATATTGTAACTGGCAACTATGGAACTCTAGGGGAGACCGGGGCTGGTTGGCTATAGGGGCAGGTAGACTAAGTAACAATAACTCGCCACTATCACGTGTTTTTCATCAACTAATGACGATGCCTCCCCACGACCCGCTAACTTGTGCGAAGTGAGCCGCCGCAGTCGCGCGGCGTTCTTGAGAGGCATCACATTTTGTATTTTTGGTCTCGGTAAGTAACTTTTTTCGTTCGTACTTTTTTTGTTATTGTGTTTATGGATCTGTTAGAAACAATGTTGTTGTTATGCCTAATGTAAATATGATAGTTTTGTTCTATATTACACAGTATTGCTTTCATGTAAGTGCCAGAGTTTGCATATGATACGCAGGTAAAATTCAAAATGGCGTCAGGGGTTGGTTGACCAATTTTTTTCGGGGTAGGTAGACTTATTAGTCAACCAACCCCTTTGAAATAAGTATAAAATTTTATACTTATTTTAAAGAATTGTGTGGGCTAATGGTAAATGTGCATCATCAATGTAAACACTATTATGGTCTTCTCTCACATACTAAATTACAGTAGTAGGTATTTTTACAGAAAATGAGGACGTACATAAGAAAATCTGAAAGGGGTGATGTACCAAAAGATATCCTAGAAGGGCTTTCAACGCAGTAATCTTCGATAATAATAGCATAAACGCCACATCAAAGAAATATCATATTCCATACAAAACGTTGCATCGTAATATAACTAAACTTAAACAAAAGCTAGAAAGTAATTCGAACCTCAGGAGAGCTGAATTGATCCTGGACACGGCGCGGCGGGGTACATAAAAATAAAAGTTTATGATAATCACTAATTCAAAGGTGATACTATTTTGTTAGTAGATATACTTAAAAACTCTAATATGAGACTGATTGTTCTATTTTCATTATTAAGTTAATTTTTAGAAAAGCAGTTTTCTGTTTTAATAGTTTATGCTTTATAATATTAATACTCACAAGTTAATATTGAATAATATTTTCATAAAAGCAATTTGATCTGTGATTAGAAATTTATTAGAATAATTCAAGTTACAATTAAGTTTGAAACAGAAAGTACAAAAATTAATCTTACCTACTTATTGTTAATTTAAGTTTTTTTTAAATAGTTTAAAAAGTGACTGTTACCTTTAGTAAATTTCTTTATTAACCGAGAATGAATCTCAAATTTAAGTTTGTTTATAATTAAATAAAAAGTTTCTATCATTTAGTACATTTTAATGTTTTATTTTATACTTATCCTCTTTATTTATACTAATAACTGCCTAGGTCAACCTACCCCATGCTTATGGTCAACTTACCCCGGATATGGGGTAGGTTGACCAAGCGTCAGGGGTTTAGAAAATCGACTAAATAAGTATTATAATGAAAAATATATCGGTTATAGATTAGTATTTTAGGTACCTGAATAGTTCTTCTATCTGTATCAACTGTTGTTTTTGTTATATTAAGTTAAACATCTGAGATATACGAGCTTAAGTGAAAAGTTAGTCTACCATCCCCGGTCTCCCCTACACTACACGGCCTTGGCCGGTTTTTTTCGGTCTCTCGGGCGGTTTTCCAACGCTTTATGTACATATTATATAAACGTTTGGAAAACCTCTGCTCTGGTCTGTACCCTTACTCTGAGATTGATCGAATTTAAAATACGGTCTCACTAAGTGAGGTGAATTACATTTGCATCAAACTAAAATGAATCTTAATCTTATTAATTTAGAGCTCAATTTCGTGTATGCATTCACAGTGAGCGCTCCAAACGGTACGTTTCGAAATTTAAATCGATTGCACTGAATTAAATCGCTTTAAATCAAGAGGTTTTGGGTCCATTTTAGTTTGACGCAAATGTGATTCACCTCACTTAGTGAGACCGTATTTTAAATTCGATCAATCTCAGAGTAAGGGTACTGAAGGTCAACTGCAACTCATAACCCGTAGGAAGCTGCGGGGCTGCGTTTAGTAGATAATTTGCATGAGCACATAAATCACTTGTATGCAATAACACTATCTCCCATTAGGTATAGTGTAAACCGACCACACATTACTGGCATATTCACTACACCGCCTGATTAATAGCATCGGCATTCATATTTGCGGCACCATTACTGAAAATGAGTTATAGTCATATCTAGATAGATAAACTCTTTATTGCAAACACCTAAAATTATTGAAACAAAATACTAAAAATCGATGCAGGACTAAAGGTATCTAGGAAAATTATATTGAAGGTTGCAAAGGTGGTCTTATTGCTAGAGCAAGCTCTTCCGAGCAACCTTTGGGGAGACGAGATTATTTAAAAAAGCGCGGGATAGTGTAAAAATCAAACACCAATTAATGTAAAGTGTAAAAACCAAAAATTAAAATCGAATACTTGTTATGGCCCGACCCGGGACTCGAACCCGGGACCTCGTTGGCCGCAGTCGAACATGGCAACCACTACAACGACGAGGCAGGCAGCCCCCCCCCCCCCCCCCCCCGAAAAGGTGAAGGTGAAGGAAAAACCTGCATGCCCGAGAATTCTTTATAAAGTTCTGGAAGGTGTGTGGTGTGTGAATTCTGCCAATGTGCACTGAGCCACCGTGGTGGACTCTGATACCCCTTCTCATTCCGGGAGCTGGAGACTCGTGTAAGCCGGCAATGGGTTGAAATGGTGATGATGAAGCGTACCTCTACAAGTTTGACAACGTTGGGGTGGTCCAGTTTCTTGAGCACGGCAATCTCCCGGTAGATCCTCTGCAGCGGGTCCGTGGGAGGGCCGGGGCCCGTCTTCCGGGGGGGAGTCCTCCCGAAGAGGCCCGCGCGCCGCATTAGCTTGCGCTTCGAGAGGATCTTCATTGCCTGAGTAAAACACGTGAACATATTTAATACTTCTATACTGTAATATTATGTGACGTTTGTCATGTGTGTGTGACGACCTAAGTGGCGCAGTGTGTAGCGCTATTGTCTTAACGTGCGGAGGTCCCTGGTTCGATCCCCGGCAGGGTCAATTTGGGAATTTATAATTTCTGAATTTTCCCTGGTCTGGCCTGGTGGGAGGCTTCGGCCGTGGCTAGTTACCACCCTACCAGCAAAGACGTGCCACCAAGCGATTTAGCGTTCCGGTACGATGCCGTGTAGAAACCTAATATAGGGGTATGGGTTTAATATAACTGCCATGCCCCTAACAGGTTAGCCCGCTACCATCTTAGACTGCATCATCACTTACCATCAGGTGAGATCGCAGTCAAGGGCTAACTTGTAGTAGATAAAAAATAAAAAAAAATAACAATTAAAACTATGAAATACATTAAAATCTAAATTAAAAACTAAACATCATACTATCATCATACTAATATTATAAATGCGAAAGTGTGTTTGTTTGTTGATTTGTTGGTTTGTCCTTCAATCACGCCGCAACGGAGCAACGGATCGACGTGATTTTTGGCATGAGTATAGTTGAGGACTTGGAGAGTGACATGTGACATAGGCTACTTTTTATCTCGTAAAATTAAGGAGTTCTCGCGGGAATGAAAAAAAACTTAAACCACGCGGACGAAGTCGCGGGCATCAGCTAGTATTATAAATGCGAAAGTTTGGATGGATGGATGTTTGTTACTCAATCATGCCATAACGGCTAAACGGATCTGGATGAAATTTGGCACAGAGATAGATTATAGTCTGGAATAACACATAGGCTACTTTTTATCCGCGGGAACCGAAAAACCTCAATCCACGCGGATGAAGTTGCGGGCATCAGCTAGTGTAACATAAGGTTTGAACATAATACACAAATATCAAATTGAAACTATGAAATACATTAAAAGCTAAAATAAAAATATCATCCAAACCGCTGCAATGAGCCAAAATGCCCAGAACGCTGGCTGCGTTACCCCTTTATCAGTCCTTTCACCAAAGGAGATTGCTTTAGCAATAAGACGATGCAGTTTTACTACTTTTTTTTAGCTGTATACTGTATATTTTGTGGGTGCAATAAAGATATCTAAATAAATAATATTTAAACATACATGATAAAAAACGACTGCCCTGCCTATTGAATTTTTTCAAAAACTTTATATCCAGTGTCACTCTAGAAGATGCCTATTCACTCTTGATTTGAAGCTATATTCAAAGAGGAGGGGAAAACGGAAGCCGGAAGGGCATTCCGTATCCTAGCGGTTCGAATTAGAAACGAGGAAGCAAATCGCTTCGTACGAGCCCGCGGAATTTCGATTGCGTAAGGGTGCATACATGAAACCTGAAAAAATTACACTCTTTTTTCAAAAAATTTAAACGGTTTTGAAATTTGTATGAAAATCGAACTTAACAGTAGCGAATCAGCGGCCAAAAATAAAGTTTAATTATAAGTAAATACTGTACCAGCCATAATAATATATTTCGCGAGTATTGACTACCGTAATTGTGTAATTAAGGTAATTACCTGTCCAAACTACACGCCATTAACGCGTTAGTGCATGTATTCAATTTTCCCCAGACACGCTTCAATTGAAAACCAATATTGAAACCAATGTAATAGCAAGATTCCACTAGTGTTTATTTTATTTTATTGCAATACTAGCTTTTGCCCGCGGCTTGGCTCTCGTTGCGTGAGCAAACCAAAAAGTTCCCATGGCAATTAAAATATAACGAAAACCGTAAGGCACTGCAAGTATCTAATCCATGCTAATATTTTAAACGCGAAAGTGTGTCTGTCTGTCTGCCACGTTTTAACGGCCCATCTGTTTAACCCATTTTGATGAAATTTGGTACAGGGATAATTTGTATCCCGGGGAAGGGGTATCGGCAATCGGGTATCCTTTTTGTCTCGGAAAATTAAAGAATTCCCGCGGGAATCAAAAATCGCGAACGAAGTCGCGGGCATCATATTATAGTAATAAGTAATATAATATGGGAAAAACTTACGTAATGCGTGTCATCTTCTTCACTGTACGCTAGCTTGACGATGCCGTATGAACCCTGAGAACAAGGGTTTCCATTGCGTTATTATGATGGATTTAATTATTTTTAATATTAAGTAGAGGGAAGAAGAGAGGGAATTAGAGCTTAGACCCACCACGCTGCTCCAATGCGGGTTGGCGGGCTTTGGCGACTATTATCATGTTAGTGATAATAACCGGGACCGACGGCTTAACGTGCTCTCAGAGGCACGGGGGTAAAACACCGCCAACTTCCTAACTCCGGGCTAGTGCTGAGAATTTCTAGTCGGAAAAACCCAATACCTAATTATGGTCCGACCCGGGACTCGAACCCAGGACCTCGTCGGCCGCAGTCAAGCATGCTCACCACTAGACCAACGAGGCAGTCGTAACTTGTATTAGATTTTAAAAAAATTTTGACGTTCATAAAGTGTACTAAGTACACATTTTGAGCAAACACATTTCGATTTTGGCTTTGACTTTCATGCCCAATTTTAAGCTGATCCTCACCTGTCCGATCGGCTCCAGCAGTCTGTACTGGTTGAGCTGCACGTATCCCGGGGCCTGCGCGAGGGACACCCGCCGGGACTCCCGGGGCGTCCGCCTGGCCCGGGGGGAGCCCTGGCCGCCGCACTCCGCAGACTTGGCGGCGTGAGAGCGGAGCAGAGACGAGCGGTCCGGGGAGTAGGCTGACAACCTTGGACCGAAACGCAGAAACCATCAACGTGGGGAAAACACTGATATAGTATATTGTGATACAAGGGTGGAAAGTAGGTTATTGCAAACGAGCTGTCATTAATAAGCCCGAGCCGAAGGTGAGGGTTTTTAATGTCACGAGTTTGCAATAACCTTCACACCCGTGTATCACACGACGTTTTTCAATACAGTTGTGGGAAATAGTAATAAACAAATCAAATAATTACAAGTTTATTTCAACATACATACGTATATAGTAATTAATTCTGAAAATTGAGAGTAAAGCTTGAGCAATTACTAAAATTCAGTGAAATTTGCTGCTGTGCACAGGTTGAAGATCGCTCAAATCCAAATCGATCGCAAAATTCCATCTTGCGCAGTTTTCGCCTCAGATAAAATATCTGGTGGAGTTAATTCCATTTCATCATTAGTACTAGAACTCATATTAACAAAAATATAAATATTTGTGAATATTTGTGAATACGTTAACTTATTATTAAAATTTAGGTTAGATTTTGTAACCATTACTTTTAGATGAAACACTGTACAATGTTTGAGGAGGGCGATCATCACTGCAACGCAGTTTTATACTTTTGTAGGATGATCGTTCATATATGTTTTTTAAGTCCTAGGTTAATGTTTCAAAATAAAGTTTTTGTTATTATTTATTATTATTTAAAGACTATAGCTGAATTCCGCGTGGAATAACGTTTTCCCACGTTTGTAATTCCCACGGGACACGGGAACTCCTCAATTTTCCGAGATAAAAAGTAGCCTATGTCACTCTCCAGGTCCTCAACTATATGTATGCAAAAAAAAACACTTTTTTTAATTCCACTACAAGTTAGCCTGTTAGTGGCTGGCGATCTCGCCTGATGGTAAGTGACGATGATGGTAGCGGTCTAACCTGTTAGGGGTATGACAGTTATACTAAACCCATAATTCATAATTCATAATTCATAATTTTTATTTTGCCAAATTGTGGGTAAAACAGTTGTTATCTTATAATTAGTGCCGTTCACAATTTACTGCTAGTAGCAGTGTGCAAAAATATACATGTATTGCCTTAAATTACGTTATTTTTATCAATTATTAATAATGTTTAAACAACATCCAATTCCCTTAAGTCCAAAAATTTAAAATGTGTCAATATAATAATGTATGTTGAAATAAATCATTTTCATTCATTTTTCAATTTTCAATTTTTAAA
Source organism: Erebia ligea (assembly GCA_917051295.2). Lineage (NCBI taxonomy): Eukaryota > Metazoa > Arthropoda > Insecta > Lepidoptera > Nymphalidae > Erebia > Erebia ligea. Next base: position 19,107,941 of record OU785228.1, read on the forward strand.
TTTTCAATGTCAATTAGTAAATAAAATAGAAAAAGATTAATAAATTATGTACGAGTAGGTAAATGTCAAAATTATGTCAAATCAAATAAATAATAAGTAAATAATTCATACATCAGCTATGACACCTTTTAAATTTACATAAGTACATTAAACTTTATAGAAAATTAGTTATTAAAATGTTACAATTTATCCAGTTAAGCTGTCATTAAGGTATAGCTAGGTAAGGTAGGTAAAGCTGTCATACGCATACCCCTAGTCGGTTTCTACACGGCATCGTACCGGAAAGCTTAATCGCTTTAAGTCGCGGTTAGCCCGCTACCATCTTAGACTGCATAATCACTTACCATCAGGTGAGATCGCAGTCAAGGGCTAACTTGTAGTGGATAAAAAAAAAAAGAGACAAACATATTCTTAATACACTTTAGCCTGCGAGAGAATGAGATAGAATACAAGTTATATTTATCTTTCTCTCGCAGGCTTACTGAAGTTTCACATCTGCCGTGTGTGAATTGCACACACACACACTTTTTTTTTTATTCCACTACAAGTTAGCCCTTGACTGCGATCTCACCTGATGGTAAGTGACGATGCAGTCGATGGTAAGCTAACCTGTTAGGAGTATGGTAGTTATATTAAACCCATACCCCTAGTCGGTTTCTACACGGCATCGTATACCGGACGCTAAATCGCTTGGCGGCACGTCTTTGCCGGTAGGGTGGTAACCAGCCACGGCCGAAGCCTCCCACCAGGCCAGACCAGGGAAAATTCAGAAATTCCCACATTGACCCTGCCGGGGATCGAACCCGGAACCTCCGCACGTTAAGGCTACAGCACACAATACTTCGCCACGGAGGTCGTCGTTTTTAGTGTCGTTTATCGTTTCATCGAATAGAGATGATGCCTATATCAAAAATAAATTATTTTTAACTGATTATTATAAAGAGGGTCTTCCAAAAGACCTAAAATTCACATCTTCGGTTAGTTTTAAGTTTGATAACCATCATACTAATATTATAAATGCGAAAGTGTGTTTGTTTGTTGGTTTGTCCTTCAATCACGCCGCAACGGAGCAACGGATCGACGTGATTTTTGGCATGGGTGTAGTTGAGGACCTGGAAAGTGACATAGGCTACTTTTTATCCCGGAAAGTTAAGGAGTTCCTGCGGGAATCAAAAAACTTAAACCACGCGGACGAAGTCGCGGGCATCAGCTAGTTTTAAATAAAAATAAAAAAAGATACCGACGAATTGAGAACCTCCTCCTTTTATTGAAGCCGGTTAAAAATAGATTAAAGAATAAAAGTGCGTTGAAATTTTATGACGTCACAAATGTGAATTTCATACAGCTTCTATACTAGAAGTGCGTCTTTAAGTTTGATAAAGAGTTGCTGATTTGATTGAGTTGTCATCATCCCTATTTTCAAATCACAACGGACAGAAGAAAACACACAAAGAAATGCAACACAAGACAAAGACACAGACAAGAAAGAAGAGACCAGAAGACAAAGACAAGAAAAGAAGACACTTTAAAAATGGGATGTACCTACCTGTCACTGTCTGACGGCTGGTGCCATCTGTTGCTGACGTCACGATCCCTGCTCGCGTCCGCGACCACGTCCACTGCGGAGTGCCTGAAACAAAATAAATCATTCTCATTTTCACGGAAGTTTTCCGTATTCCACTGTATTTAATAATGTTCCCAACCCACTAAATAAATAAAGCCTTTATTTCCAATTCCAGTGAAGACATATTTCAGTCTCTATGGTTCAATACAAACATTATTATCACAACCATATTACAATATCAATAATTATTGTGAAAGTTTCATAATAAAATTAAAAAAACTAAATATATTAATGTCTGATTCTAGGAATCTTCTAGGAAATCTAGGAGTCATTTTGTAGCATGTCAAAAAAAAGAAAGGTTTTGTTACTTCGATGTGTGTTACATTTTGTCATTGGAACGCCCCATTTATACAAAAGTAAACTAAAATATGATAAATGCCATAAAAGTTTGACTTTTGTCAGTTTCAAAAAATAAAGAGTTCCGGCGTGATTTTCAAAAAACCTAAGAAGACATCGCAGGCGTCATCGTAGCAAAAATATCATATATTTTAAAACAAGATTGGGGTAAAATAACTGGATCCTCCGCCAGGGATAGAAATCATAGACTTTAGAAGTATTAGGTATATTAATCCAGTGAGACTCCCCGAGGAGGTTCAAATTCCACATTTGCTGGAAAAACCGCTGATACTGGAGAGGCATCGGAGGCATCGATGTGAGGGCCGAGGGGTGACCATGCGTAACACACTTTACAGGACTGTCCTACAAATTTACAGGGCACGTCTTATAACCATGCAAATTGAGGGTATGTATTATTTTTTAAAGGTATATAGCGTAAGGCCTAGTTGAAGAGGTATACTAATATTCACTGTAGTAAGTAGTTTAAGAAATGGGTGCTTATTAGAGGTTATTAAAACACGAGTGTAAGTTAAAGTATTTTACAAGAGTGTCATTTTCAACTAGTCAAATCACCAACTTTTTTTAAAACTTTTTTTTAAATAGGGGATGTTGTATGAAATTCTTGCTTGTGACGCCATCAAAATTCGACGCACGTTGTTTAACCTTAGTCGATAGTTTAAAATGGTTATGAAACATTAAACTAACAGAGGACGTGGATATTACGTATGTTGGGAAATGCTCTATTTAATAATAATCACTAAAACATAATTTAAATACTTTATATAGGCAATATATTATGTGTTTGTTTCATGTAATCCTAACTCTAACTCGTAATACCTACTCGTAATCGTTACTTATAATATCTTAAAATATAATCCATAAAATTTTCCGAATATATCGCGTTCTTGATGTTTCTTGATTCAAAAGATTATTTATTCGTTATTTTCACCGATATTTCTAGATAGTCTGTCCTGCAATATTAATAAAAGATGGCCGCACCATCCTTATGAAGATTGTGGAGTATCTCTTTGAAATATTTACGCTCACCGACGCGATATTTTGTATCTCGACTGTTGTGAAATTCATCGAGTTTATAAAAAATGTAACGTATGAAATTTTCTCTGAAGTGATGCTTATCAGCTGGCATTCGATGCATTTAATTTTAATTAAACAATTCATTAAAAAATATAGCTATAGATCGTCTGACTGGTCATATCCATATCCATACTTCCATACTAATATCCGTACTATCCATACTAATATTATATGCGAAAGTGTGTCTGTCTGTCTGCTACGCATTCCCGGCCTATATTTTCAACCGATTTTGATGAAATTTGGTACAGTGATAGGCATATCCCGGGAAATTAAGAAGTTCCCGCGGGAATTGAAAAAACTTAATCCACGCGGACGAAGTCGCGGTCATTATCTAGTTATTTATATTTTACAACCTTTTCATTATCTCAATGCATCGCAATACAAATACCTCTTGCAATACCAGTCGGCTCAAGTAGACTTGGCACGTTGAATAATAATAATTATAATCCTTATTTTAGGGACGTCAAGGTACGAGACATATAACTGTCATTTTGAAGTAATACTGCAGAGCGATCGCGTAACTTCTGCATCAATCATTGATACATCGCAATCACCTCTGATTGGTTAACACTCTTCCACTATTGGACATAATCCATTGACGCAGCAAGAATGCAATAAATTCAGCCAATTACAACAATTGATACTGTAACAATGATTGATGCAGAAGTTACGCGATCGCTCGGCTGCTTTAAGGGATGGTAGCATGCCCCGTGCTGCCACTGGAGGGTTCATTGTTAAAGGAGTCAAGACCCTCAGTAATGGGGAATACAACAATGAGAAGGAATGAGACCCTTGCAAACAAAATTGTTTTGCATTATATTAGGACTTATCACGTTTTCGGAATGCCGTTCCAATTAAAACTTTTTTTTGCGAGGTCTCCAAATTTTTCGCAACTTCCGGTGTTTGTAGCTCGTTCCCGGTTGTAAATAATGAATAAAATCAAACAAACTTTTTTCCAACAAGTCATGCAATTCCGCGCGGCGGAGCGTTGCTAATTGTTTGAGTTTGCCTTAAAAGTCTCAATGGGAGCTTTTGTTTATAATTTACTAGCTCATGCCCTCTGTTTACTTTTTTCAAACTGTGGCAACTCTTTTTCGTGACAAAAGAAAGAAAAAAAAACAAATTCTGCCGCCTTATTACGTAAAAATAATTGCCGCAGTGTAACGATCGCGATCACCTCTCATCTCATTGGTCATTAACACTTTTCCGTTATTGCCTAGAATCAGCTGTCGCAGCCAGAATACCATAAATTCAGCCAATCACAACCATTGAGAGTGGATAGAATTTTAGTATTAAAATTTGAAAAAAAAAATTATTCAAATATAAACCTTAAAACTAAGGCATCAAACTTTAATTACGAATGTAGTATATTTATATTTAGGACCTTTTGCCTTCGTAACAACGCGAGCATGGGCACAGAATAGGTACATGGGGCAGCGAGGTGCTAGGAGAATTTCGTCTAAGACACCAACCAGAATGGGTGTAAAGTTCAGCGTTGAGCCCACATTGTATGTCAATAAATTGCATACAAAGCAAGGCGCTGTTTTGATGATGATGATGATTTTATTTATTTCACATAGGACAATTTGTGTCACTTATGATACGTTAAGACTCTACCACCGGTTCGGAAAGATGTTCTACTGAGAATAGCCGGCAAGAAACTCAGCAGTTGCTCTTTTCTTACAAAAGAAAAAGGTTACATTAAGTAAACAATACAACACATACAATACGCTACAAGTATTACACTGACTTGTGGGTCACTGGATGCGAGGCCGGTTGCTTCCATGCATCTTTGTCATTTAGAAAATTATCGATCGTATTGGTCCAAGATCCCGCGATGATCAGACAGTTCGTTATTTTATTAAAGCTGAAAGTTTTTCTAAGTATGTCTCTAATAGAGGTATAAACGATCCCCGACTATATGTAATGGCTGTGTTAAACAGCATTTGTTTTCAGCTGTGACCCGGGTGGCGGGTGGCAAAACTATCCCAAGATCTTATATCCTGGAAACGTCTTCAGTATGTAAGATCTCCTTGTTAAAGGAGAACAGTGAAATTGGACCCACATAATTTAAAAATTATGGAAGCATCCATCAAGTACAAGTTTATATTAATTATAATCACAAGTTCATACGATGTTTATATAAAAAATATTAAGGCTCTCAGACATAGGAGTCAAAAGAAAGAAATTATTATAATTATTAAAAAAATAAATCATCTTGCACTAACGGAACGTTATGCGCAATTGACATATACCACCATAGACATTTTGTTGACATGACAGCACTTGTCATTATTTTTATAGGGATTTTCCCATAGAAATAGGAAGACTATAGTCGTAATTCCTAATTCCATGGATGTTCCGACACCATAGAATTAGGAATTACGACCGCTTCCTATTTCTATGTCCGACACCATCGAATGATCGATACCACATCGATACCTACTCAAATGACTAAATGAGTGGTATTCACGTTATTATCGGCTTTTGATAGTAACACGAGTAACAATAGCCCTTACGTAGGTAGATCGTTTTTGATTAATAATTTTTAGGTTATATTTACTTTTAGGTAGGTCATATCTTTTTTCTCCCACTTTTTTAGACTTACTTACTATTTGCTTTTTTCTTAGTTTTGTTATGTTCTACAATTATTAATAAGTTTCCATGATGCACGTTATCCCTTTCAGTGGGTCCCAAAATACATGCATTTTCGCCACCCTCCTTTTGTTCAAATTGGTCTCTTGTAAAAGTAACAACGTGTTGCATTCCGGTATATATATATATATATATATATATATATATATATATATTTTAATGTGTGTCCTCTTTTTGTCCTCCGACATGATGATCGGAGACTTTTGATAGCTGACATGGCTTCATGTTTTTTTTTTTGCCTTGCTCTGTTGGACGAGAATGAGCTGCTATGTTTTATTTTTAACCGACTTCAAAAAAAGGAGGAGGTTCTCAATTCGACTGTATTTTTTTTTTTTTTTTTATGTTTGTTACCTCAGAACTTTTGACTGGGTGGACCGATTTGGATGATTCTTTTTTTATTTGAAAGCTGGTGCTTCCCGTGTGGTCCCATTTCAATTTGGTCCAGTTCTGACAATGGCATCCATGAGAAAATCATATAAGTCTTAGATTTGCATTAAGTGTGTGCGTGACAAATGGACGCATAACTCAATATCAAGCCAACCTATTTCGATGTTTCTTTTGTTATTGGAAAGGATGTACTTCAAGGGTAGTTTGATGAGAGTTTGGTTTATTTTTAGTTTAATTAAAAAACAGTGGGGCCACTAAAAATTGAGAAATAAAAAAATTTCAAAATAAAAATAAAAACCGACTTCAAAAACCACAAACACTAAAAAGTAAAAAATAATTTAATTTATTATGTATACAAGAGTTAATGTAGTTCTATAATATTAACATTTTTTGGAGTTGGTGCCAATGTGGAGTCACGTCAACAATAATGAAGAGTAGGTAGACGGTTCATGCGGCTAATTGGTGCCGACTCCAAAAAATGTTAATATTATAGAACTACATTAACTCTTGTATACATAATAAATTAAATTATTTTTTACTTTTTAGTGTTTGTGGTTTTTGAAGTCGGTTTTTATTTTTATTTTGAAATTTTTTTTTAGTATTTCATTTATCATGATTATCTATTTCTATGACATATTATTTTATATGTATGCATAAGTATATAATATTATCTTATAAGTATACATAATATTTCTTACTTCTATTCATAATTACCTACTTCAAATTTATACATTTATATTTTCCGGTATATATATTATTATTATATATATACTTTTATTAAAACTGTAACAGCTTATAATATTATTAAGAAGTTAGGTGGGTATTAATATACTTTTAATAAAACTGAAAGTCATGGAAACATTTTTGTTAAAATTTTAATCGGTGTATTAAGGTTTAAGGAAACTCCTTGATTTTCCGGGATAAAAAGTGCCCTATGTCCTTTCGAGGGATGCGAACTATGGACAGATGGGCCGTGAAAGCGTAGCATACACACAGAAGGACAGGCAGACACGCTTTCGCATTTGTTAAGAGGATCGAAGTGACGAAACGCGACGCGAGTAGGTATTTTCAATAATGCTATCTGTTTCACAACGCTTCGCTGCCTTCTCCGTATCGTGCGATAGAGAGAGTTGCTTGTGCTTGCGGGTGATAACGTTTTTAGCCCCCCAAACGTTTACGAAATTAGACAATTTTGGTCTCATTAGATTCAGTACACCTTAATCTAAGCTCGTACGTTTATTTTTTTAGTATTTTAGTTTAGTTAAATTAAAAAAAATTAAAATACTCGAGGAAGTTTTTAGGTCAAAAATATTTAGACGCTAATAACTTTTAACATAAGCAATATTTCTTTAAAATTAAAACGTGCGAGCATAGTTCTTCATTGTATCTGCAACATTTCTAAAAATTATGAAAATTGGACAACATTTACGGGAAGAAAAACGTTATCGCTTTTTGTATGAAAATTTACAACTAGACGATCCTCTTAATATGGATAATTAGCCCAAAAAAATTTTTTTGGATTGGCAAGACTTCAGAGTGCGTAAACTTTAATTAACTCCTGCTTCCTTTTCAATTTAAAATATAATTTGTGAAGAGACAGCCAATAAAAGTTGAGCTCATTGAAAATTATATTATCAAGTTGCTTAAAATTCATAAAGTTTTGACTCTGTCGCGACTTGTCCCGGTAATCCGGCATCCAAGGCTGATCAGTTAATTTGCATTCCCGATTTCTTAATTTAGAAGATAATCATACTAATATTATAAATGCGAAAGTGTGTTTGTTTGTTGGTTTGTCTTTCAATCACGCTGCAACAACGCTACGGATCATTTATGTATAATTTTAGTACCTACCTCATTCTATTTCGATGCTACGGATCGACGTCATTTTTTGCATGGGTATAGTCAACTTCTACATCAATGGGTAAAGACCCGGAATTTAGGAGTTCCCGCGGGAATCAAAAAAACTTAAAAACGCTGATGAAGTCACGGGCATGAGCTAGTGTTTTCTAAATAGGTAATTTGTATCTAAGTACTTATCACTATTTATCTACTATCCATACTTATTATGAACGCGAAAAGGTGTTTTCTCACCTCCGGGCGGAAAGCGTCAATTTTCCTCCCGCTGCGCTAAACGAAAATGCCGCTTTCCGCCTCCGTCGAGGAGAAAAATAGTATACACACCACGGGCAGTAAATAAGAAAGCCTCAGATCACATGTTTATTGACCTCGGCTTCGCCTCGGACAACAATTACATGTGATCTGAGACATTTCTTATTTTACTGCCCTAGATGTGTAATGTACTATTGTTCGTTTGTTTTTCAATTACGCCGCAACAGAACAACAGATCGATGAAATTTTTTGCAAGAATATTATAATTTATGACCTGGAAAGTGACAAGGTATTAATTAGTTTAATAATAAATAGTACATTATTTAATGAGCAAAAATTCAATGCAACTCTATGAAAAATTCACTGCAACTCAGCAACCTACATAAACTTGGCAAAGATATTATTTCACGCCAAGAATAGACCTTCAAAGCCTTTTTCTGTGACCTGTTTTTCACTCCCTCGGCGCGATCAATTGAAAACTTTAAATAGAATTCAAATTTAAAATATTTAAATTGTATTGCGCGAGGTAAATTAATTAAAATATTCTATTTAAGGCAAATTAAAAAGCACTTTCAAGTATAAATTTACTCTGAATAGAATCTGGTGCTGAAATAATGCGGTTTAAAAAGTTGCGCCACGTTAACTGCGGCTTCTATCGACTTCAGTGAATTAAAATAAAGAATAGGAAAAATATGCTACTACGAGTAGAACTATAAGCATATTTTTTCTATTTATATTTTATTTTTGTTTAATAATTCTGCATCATAAATACAAAGAATTACTGAAAGTTAAAATAAAAAAACTATTACTAATTATATTATGTTTACAAAAAATACACGCCGTCAAAGTGAATACTTCTAATTCGCTTCTTATTATTATGAAGAAGAGAATGCGAGACGGCTTTACTTGCGACTAAACCCGCGTGAATTTAGAGTTTAAAAATCCAGGATAAATAAATTAGATTCCGTCACTCTCCAGGACTTCAACTATTCCCATACAAAAAATGGATTCATCATTTTTACCAGTGGGATAAACTCTAATTGTTAAAATTTTGCCACTGATTTTGCCCCACTTTTCCATTTTAGTGGGACAAATTACGTAGACTATAAACCTATACTCTGTTGCGGCGTGTTTGAAGGACAAACTAACAAGCAAACACAACCAACACACTTTTGTATTCATAATAGTATGGATAAACTTACTAGAACTATATATAGTAGAGCACTAAGTATAATATCCCTCTCAAAAAGGTAAATAAGTCGAACAAACGTTTTAAGCAGTTTAGTTAATATGAATTATCTCTCAAAATAAAACTTGCCAAAACTGCCAGGAAAGTTGCAAAGTTGCGAAATATAGCGAATTTGTGTTTCGCCATATTTCTTAACTTTTTTCCACCTGCCACCTGGACTCGTAAACTTTAGTACTTTAAACTTGTAAAGCTAGAAACTACTTGAGATTTTCTCAAAGCTCTGGATTTACGAGGCACTTGAAATAACCGTGTAAAGATTACGTTTTAACTTACACGTAGTACATCTAATTAGATGCCCTATTAATTTTTTTTTTATTCTTATAGAATCAAATAAATATTATAAATGCGAAAGTTTGGATGGATGTATGGATGTATGGATGTTTGTTAATCAATCACGCTCTAACGGCTGAACGGATCTGGATGAAATTTGGCACAGAGATAGATTATAGTCTGGAATAGCACATAAGCTACTTTTTATCCCGGAAAATTAAAGAGTTCCCGCGGGAACTGAAAAACCTCAATCCACGCGGACGAAGTCGCGGGCATCAGCTAGTTATAAGAATAAAGATAAAGAGCTATGATTATGTAATGTAATGTAATGTAATAGAGAAGCTCATAGTTATAATCAAAATAATATTATTTTGCACGCCGGCTCGGCTAATATGTTGGACTCTGTACTACAATTAACCATCTCTTATGTACGTGACATATTAATGAAAATAAAGAATCAGAATCAGAAAAAAAAATTGGGTATTTGACTACGAGTCAAATAGATAATTTTTTAGTGATTATTAAATAAGTAGAGAATCTCCCAAAAGTCGTAATACCCTGGTACCCTGTTAGTTTTATGTTGCCTAGCTTTTGTCTGCAGCTTCGCTAACATTAAGTTCGATTTACATACAAATTTGAGAGCCCCATTTTAACCCCTTAGGGGTTGAATTTTCAAAAATTCTTAGTGGATGCCTGAGTCATAATAGCTCTCTGTACGCCAAATTTCAGCCCAATCAATCCAGTGGTTTCAGCTGTGTGTTGATAGATCAGTCAGTCAGTCAACTTTTGCTCAAAATATTTAGAAGATAAACATTTGACGACCTCCGTGGCGCAGTGTTGAGCGCTGTTGCCTCAACGTGCGGAGGTCCCGGGTTCGATCCCCGGCAGGGTTTGGAAATTTATAATTTCTGAATTTTCCATGGTCTGACCCTACCCTACCGGTAAAGACGTGCCGCCAAGCGATTTAGCGTTCCGGTACGATGCCGTGTAGAAACCGAATAGGGGTATGGGTTTAATATAACTGCCATGCCCCTAACAGGTTAGCCCGCTACCATCTTAGACTGTATCATCACTTACCATCATGTGAGATCGCAGTCAAGGGCTAACTTGTAGTGGATAAAAAAAAAAAAAAATTTAAAATATCGATTAAAGTAAAAAAGTGTTCATTCATTCATTCGAAATTTGATGAAGTCACAATTCCTATTTCATGCAAAATCCCATACTAAGCACACGTTTTGGCGTTTGTAAAACAGTTCCTGGTTTGACTAGCTTAAAACGTGTATTGAATCAATTGTAGTAATAATTGTCTTATGGTATTCTTGCTGCGACAATGGATTTTGGCCAATGGGGAAAGATTGATAACCAATCAAAGGTCATTGTGATCGTTCCACTGTAGCAATCATTTTGACATAATAAGGCACTAGGCTTACGTAATATCAAAAGGTCGGATAGTCATTTTATGGTTCCGATATCTAGTTATTAACGATGCCCATAAAATAAAGCCTCAACACTCAACGCGTACGTAATTATAGTACCTAGTAAAGGGCGAAAGGCTATACATTAACGAATTACAACTTCGCTGAACGGCTGAACGGATCCGGATGAAATTTGGCACGGAGATAGATTATAGTCTAGACTCTAGAATAAAACATAAGCTACTTTTTATCCCAGTTTTTAATAAATAAAATCCATACTAATCAAATATAAATATTATAAATGCGAAAGTTTGGATGGATGTATGGATGTATGGATGTATGGATGAATGGATGTATGGATGTATGGATGTTTGTTACTCAATCACGCTTCAACGACTGAACGGAACTGGATGAAATTTGGCACAGAGATAGATTATAGTCATGGAATAGCACATAGGCTACTTTTTATCCCGGAAAATTAAAGATATCCCGCGGGAACCGAAAACCCTCAATCCACGCGGACGAAGTCGCGAGCATCAGCTAGTAGGTATTATAAATGCGAAAGTGTGTAGGTATATATATCTGTCTGTCGGCTACGATTTCACGGCCTATCTTTTCAACCGATTTTGATGAAATTTATTACCGAGGAAGGTTGTATCCTAGGAAAGCACATAGGCTACTTTTTATACCGGAAAATTAAGGAGTTCCCGGGTAGTTAAAAAAACCTAATCCACGGGGACGAAGTCGCGGGTACATATTTTTTTGATGTCCTTAACTCTGGCTGAAATAAGGGTTTATTTAATTTATTTTGTAAGCGTAAATGTCGCGATGTGTGTGTCCCAACCCTTATGGGTGTGGGGTAGTAATAGCGGTGGGTATGGGTGGTAATAGTGGGTGTGAGCCAGGTGTTACTGGCCGTTTAATCGTAAACATTGTATCCCATTTACCGCTCACCTCTGCCATTATAAAAGTGTAAACATCTGTTTATTTGTTAAAGAGGGCATTACGTGAATACCATCGAACTCATTTCGCACTTTCTATTTTTCTTCAAATGGAATAGTATTTCTTGTCTGCATAGACATTTTGTTCATTCGAAATTCCACCCGCAAAATTATATACATAGTTCATCATCATCATCATCATCATCACTACAGCCCATTAACCGTTCCACTGCTAGGCACAGGCCTCCACCCTCATAGGAGAGAGGGAATTGGAGCTTAGACCCACCACGCTGCTCTAATGCGGGTTGGCGAATAGGTAAATAGTTACTAGGAATAAAATAATTCCCGCAACTTCCAGACCAAATTTCAGCAAAATCAGTTCAGTCTTTGTCAGGAGTTATTTTTATTTATTCCACTACCAACCGCCAAGGTGTGGGACACCCTCCCAGCGCACGTGTTTCCTGCCACGTATATAACTTAGGTACCTTCAAGGCAAGAGTGAATAGGCGTCATCTAGGCAAGCGCGTTCCAACCTAGACCTCATCACTGCTTTGCACTAAGCATGATTGTCGTCAAGCGCAAGGCTATCTCGCAATTAAGAAAAAATAAAAAAACCACACCCTTGACTGCGATCTCACCTAGTGGTAAAGTCTGAGATGGTAGCGGGCTAACCATAAATCCATACTGTGAATCGGTTTGTACACGGAATCGTACCGGAACGCTTAATTGCTTGGCGGCACGTCTTTGCCGGCAGGGTGGTAGATTGTCGATGGAAGTGTTATGTAGTTCAGCAATAAATGCAAACACCTTAAAAACCTACCTTAGCGTTAAGTCCTTTTATCCTTTAAATACGCCATCAAAGAGACACTTTTCAGTAACTCCCTTAGAGATGAGAGGTAGCCCATAAAAATAGAGTGCAAGTAAAATAAAATTAGTTTCATATAATAAACTTGTAGTAGTAGAAGAATTTTAAAGCCTACTGTATTTATTATTCGTAACTTATACTTAAACACTTTGCTTACTTTTTATATTTTTAATTGTTGGTAACTTTACAATGCCTAAGGACAGCGGTTACTTATGTACATATTAATATATATAATAATTGTAAATGAATTATTTGAAAAGAGCAACCACCGAGTTTCTGGCTGCTTCTTCTCAGTAGAAATAGCATTCCGAACCAGTGGTAGCTTCAAAAGCACTTGTAATAAGTTTATTTGAATAAAAAAAATATAAGTTTCAGTTTGAGTTTAAAAGTTTTCATTGTTATGCCCGTTTTCACAGATAATCCCAAAACACCCCTTGCGAGGCCCCCATTCAAGGTCTAGACCTTGAATGGGGGCCTCGCAAGGGGCTTGAATGGGGCTAGCCCATGCCCAACTAACAGAGGCGCGGCGCGGCGCGGCACGTAGCGACAAGACTTGTCGTATACAAATAATACCTACTTAGTATTCTTTCCATGAGGTTGTATAGAGCTGGGCGGTAGGCCCACATAAACGACGCGGCACGGAGATGCACTGCGCGACGCTACCCCGTACAAGCTCATAGGTAGGTACAATCCATACCAATATTATAAATGCGAAAGTGTCTGTCTGTCTGCTACGCTTTCCCGGCCCATCTTTTCAACCGATTTTGCTGAAATTTGGTATATATTGGTTATATCCCGGGGAAGGACATAGGCTTTTATCCCGGAAAATTAAGGAGTTCCCGCGGGAATCAAAAATCCTTAATCCACGCGGACGAAGTCGCGGGCATCATCTATTTGCCGCTACGTGCCGCGCCGCTCTGTGCATCACATCAGTGGAGCTAGACCTTCAAGATGCTTGAATGGGGCCCCGCAACAGAAAGCACAGCATTATACGACCCCCTAGGGGGCCGCTGGACGCTAGCAGCACAAGACCGTTTCATATGGAGATCCATGCAAAAGACATCCTGCCCTATCCTAGTAGTAATTCTATCGGATGTAATTAATGTTAATTATTATAAATGCGAAAGTTTGGATGGATGGATTGATGGATAATTCTTACTCAATCAAGCCAGAACGGCTGAACGGATCTGCATGAAAGTTGGCACAGAGATCTAAGATTATAGTCAGGAACAGCACTTAGGTTACTTTTTATCCCGGAAAATTAATGAGTTCCCGCGGGTACCAAAAAAACAAAAAAACGAAGACGAATTCGCGGGCATCAGTTAGTATTAACATATTAGTTAAATACCTACCTATTCTTGGAATTTCTGGCAGCCCGCGATTCGTCTTAATAGGGTCCTTCATACATAGGGTTGGGTTGCGTGTTTCCTCTCAGTCAGGCTAGCTGTTTCAGTTTTAATTGAGGTTTCGTGATTTCGGACTCTCGGTGTCGAATGTCGATGGTTAAAAGGTCGTGAGTCGTGACCCACAATAGTTTATATTTATTACTTACCGTACTTTACCTCCAACGAGGGCAAAGCTACAATATTATATGTAAACGTTTTTTAGCTTCACTCAGGTGGAATTTTTAAAAATTTGGGTACCTATTTGACAACTATTCTAATAAATTATTTTTCAGTGATTATTAAATAGAGGATCTCCCAAAAGTAATACCCTGGTCTTGTGTTAGTTTTATGCAAGTTAATATATAGAATTAAGTTTTATGTTTAAAAACCATTTTAAACTATCGATTGAAGTAAAAGTGCGTCGAATTTTGATGATGGCACTTTTTACTCGTACAACATCCCATACTTGTTGTCTAATACCCAATTCTTTAAACTTGTAGAGGATTACGTTATTAAAAAACCCTAAGTACCTGAAACTAGGGTTCAAGCTGTTGTACGTTGATAAATGTCAGTCAGTCAGTTTTTAAATGTTAGATGGTCAAAGCGGGTGTTACTTTGCGGAAGTTCAAGAAGTGGTCACACCGTTCAAAGAACCGCTAGACGTTGGGGTCCCAAGTTGCTGGAATGGCGACCCCGCACCGGAAAAGGCAGTGGTAATGCAGACCCCCCCACTTGGTGAATGAACGACATCAATAATTATTATATATCTTACAATTCACGAATGCGCGTCAACACAAGACTTAATAATTCAACAATAATGAAAATAAGTCAACAATAATATAATAAATCACATAAACGGACGCAAATTGTGATCATGTAGTAAGTAATGTCTTAATGCTGACACTGAAATAATCCATGCTCAAATTAAGAAGACATTATCTCTAACTATATTAATTCACCTCTGTGGCAAACAAATGTTGGGACTTCAATCCAAGCAAAAAAACATTCAACAATAATGATGGTAAATCAACAATAATAAATCACTTAAACGGACGCAAATTGTGATGATTTAGTGTGTGTTCCGTTATAAGCACTGCTAGCACTGGCAGTGCTCTTTACTGGGGACTTCCAGTGCTCTCAGTGTATTTCGGAACGCACCCTTAGTAATGTCTTAATGCTGACACTGAAATAATCCGTGCTCAGATTAAGAGGGAATTATCAATTCAATTCAATTCATTTATTCAATTTAGGTACACTGTAGGTACTCATAATTTTAACATTTGCAGTCGTTTGCTATTTCTTTAAATTGAGTAAGTACCTATTACATATATTTTAGTATTTGTTGTTCAAGTACAGGACCAAAGTGATAATGTGAATTGCAAAACTACACTGTAGGTACACTTATTGATGTTGACAATAACTTACTTATAAAACATGATGGTGATAATCAGTTACGGTATCTTAAAACTAAAGCTACGAGGGTTCCAAACTCGCCCTGGTCTGAGAAGAGCCCACAACAAACTCAGCCGGGGGTTTTTTTTTATTATCACCATCTCACAAATCATCTTAACTAAGGCACTATCAGAGCCATTAGAGCAAATTATTGCCAAGCTTCCTTGTCGTTTAAGTAATCCTTTACAATATGGTAAGAAGATTTTTCAATGAGTTTACGTTTAACTTATTCAGAGACATCTTCACCATGTCTTCTGGGAGCTTATCTCAAAGTATATTTCATTTCATAATGGGAGAGCACTTTAAACTGAGAGCTATTACATTTTTACAGCGAAGCTAGAGTAGACTGTTTTAATACACTTAGGCGGCCATCTAGAAAATTATTCCGACACAATTGGGTACTTGGCTGGCCTTCTGAAGACCTGTGTGACCCAGCGGCGTAAGATAATCTGCTTTATTACGTGAAAACGATTGCTACAATGCAACGTTCGCCATGGAAAAACTTCACGATTATAATATCATTTTTAACGCAATGGAAATAAATATAGATAAAAACAAATAAATCAGGGTTTTTTTTTAAATCCATCAATAAGTGACTGAGAAATTAATTAATTTTGACGTTAACTATCCGTGCATCTCAAGAGTTTTAACTTTTGGAGGCTTGCTTTGTTTTAAAAAACGTATAAAATAGTAATAATTAGTACCTATTCTGTAAAATAGTAATAAATATTAGGTAGATAGATAGATAAATTCTTTATTGCCACACATATATTACAGAAATAACTTAAATATAAACAAACAGAAAACCAACGTGCGCAAGGGCGGTCTTATCACTAAAAGTGATCTCCTCCAGACAACCCGTTTCATAAGGAACTTTAAAAAGGAGCGGGAAAGTGCAACAATAAACAATAAACGTGCAATAATAATATACTACTTAAACTATACATACCTACTAATAATACATAAATAACTAAATTAATAAATATAAACACATACACATAATATATAGCAGTGGGTACATAAAAATACATTTATAAGAAAATACTTAAATATTCTATAGCATATTAGAAAGATAATATTGATTTACGCGACTCTTAAATATGTTTAAAGACTTTGACTGCCTAATGTCGTTCGGCAATTCATTCCAAAGCATAAGGCCCTTTAAACATTTACCCCGCGACCAACTATAGGTAAAAAACTCAACTATAGGTATAAAACTCGTCACACTACAGCATATATATGCACGCTTTACGAGAGCGTAGAGCTATAGAGCGTAGAGACGCTCGATTTTATAGACAACTAACCAGTTTTGTTACTTGAAAATATTAGACGATTATTTATTTACTAGGTACTTGTTTACGCTGTTGGCCGCGGTAAATATTATGTACCTATTTATGCGCCGAAACAATACTCGCGGCTACAATAATACTCAGTTTTTGAGATTGTAAAATAATGTATAAAAGATTATCTTACCGATTTCGTTCAAAATCGATATCTGGGGTTCCGTAGGATCACAAAATAGGAAACTGTTACCAAGATTTTAAAAAAGTCAGCGCCATTTTGAAATTCTTTGTTATCGTACCGATTTCGTTCAAAATCGATATCTGGGGTTCCCTGGGATCACAAAACAGGAAACTATGAACAAAATTTTAAAAAAGTCAGCGCCATTTTGAAATTCTTTGTTATCGTACAAATTTCGTTCAAAATCGATATCTGGGGTTCCCTGGGATCACAAAACAGGAAACTGTTACCAAAATTTTAAAAAAGTCAGCGCCATTTTGAAATTCTTTGTTATCGTACCGATTTCGTTCAAAATCGATATCGGGGGTTCCCTGGGATCACAAAACAGGAAACTGTTACCAAAATTTTAAAAAGTTCACCTCTGACTTTTTTTTGATTGACTGCTGTTTTGTGATCCCAGGGAACCCCAGATATCGATTTTGAACGAAATCGGTACGATAACAAAAAATTACAAAATGGCGCTGACTTTTTTAAAATTTTGGTAACAGTTTCCTGTTTTGTGATCCCAGGGAACCCCAGATATCGATTCTGAACGAAATCGGTACGATAACAAAGAATTTCAAAATGGCGCTGACATTTTTAAAATTTTGGTAACCGTTTCCTGTTTTGTGATCCCAGGGAACCCCAGATATCGATTTTGAACGAAATCGGTACGATAACAAAAAAATTCAAAATGGCGCTGACTTTTTTAAAATTTTGGTAACAGTTTCCTGTTTTGTGATCCCAGGGAACCCCGGATATCGATTTTGAACGAAATCGGTACGATAACAAAAAAAATCAAAATGGCGCTGACTTTTTTAAAATTTTGGTAACAGTTTCCTGTTTTGTGATCCCAGGGAACCCCAGATATCGATTTTGAACGAAATCGGGACGATAACAAAAAATTTCAAAATGGCGCTGACTTTTTTAAAATTTTGGTAACAGTTTCCTATTTTGTGATCCCAGGGAACCCCAGATATCGATTTTGAACGAAATCGGTACGATAACAAAAAAATTCAAAATGGCGCTGATATTTTAAAATTTTGGTACCAGTTTCCTGTTTTGTGATCCCAGGGAACCCCGGATATCGATTTTGAACGAAATCGGTACGATAACAAAAAAAATCAAAATGGCGCTGACTTTTTTAAAATTCTGGTAACAGTTTCCTGTTTTGTGATCCCAGGGAACCCCAGATATCGATTTTGAACGAAATCGGGACGATAACAAAAAATTTCAAAATGGCGCTGACTTTTTTAAAATTTTGGTAACAGTTTCCTATTTTGTGATCCCAGGGAACCCCAGATATCGATTTTAAACGAAATCGGTACGATAACAAAAAAATTCAAAATGGCGCTGACTTTTTTAAAATTTTGGTAACAGTTTCCTGTTTTGTGATCCCAGGGAACCCCAGATATCGATTTTGAACGAAATCGGTACGATAACGAAGAATTTCAAAATGGCGCTCACTTTTTTTTAATACATACATACATACATGCATACATATATATTCCTAACATACCCTTTCCTTGTGGCTTTGCCGTAATCGGGTAAAAAAAATACGCCTACACTTGAGAACTTCCTTCTTTGTGGATGTCGGTATCAAGTTTTTCTAAGCGCAGTACACATAGAGAATATTATATCTCTATGGCAGTACACAACACGGTGTTCATTTTGTCGTAATAAATTTCGTGCAAAAAAGCGATACACCCACCCGTCCACGAGCGCGTCTCAGCGCGTACTGAGCGCCAAACGCCTAGCGCTCGGCTTCTTTTCATAGAAAAATGTATGAAACATTTTTTTTTTGCCACATAAACTATAAACATATTTATTTGTATGCTTAATGCTTTGCACCATGGATAGAGGACTATATAAGCCCCACTTTATTGTTAATATTCAAGTTAAAATATGCAGCGGATCTAGCTTTATGGGTACCTATCCGGACCCCATTTTTCGTCATTTTCAGCAGATCTTGCGTTCGGAGAAACGTATTTAAGCAGAAAATTTGTATTGGAGTGTGCATTTTTATAAGGTCAAACGAGAGAAGAAGAAATGACCTTTAATTTGATACCATGACATCCCCACAGCTGTGACTCCCGATTCTTTAAAGTGTACCTGGAAAAGGATGACATAAGATGAAGGATGTATAAGGCACCTAGAATTACTGTACACCCCTGTATGACTAGGAGGGATTTTTAACATATTGTCATTTTTCGACCGCAAACAAAAAAGGAGCATCATAGCTGCCAAGCAAGTTGAATCGCTCTTTTAGGTAAGGTTCTCTTTTAGGTAGGCTCTTTTAGGTTGTATGTAGTGATATCCTTGAGAACGAGTTCTTTTGTAGTGAGCAACAGTGATATTATGTAATATCCTTGAGTTCTAAGTTCCTAGCGCGTTCTTTTGTAGCAAGTGCCTAAGTAACAAACAAAACAGCCACAGATTCTCCTCTCCGGTAATACAACGCTGTTTAACAATGCATACAATGGCGGCGGCAACGCGAGCGCTCGTGTCTTATTCATCCGCCTTCGACGAGAGGCTGTGTTTGGTTACACCTCACAAGGACGTAGTTTTGTTTACTATTTCCAGTATATATTATTATCTATGACTATATCTACTTTTTAGGGTTCCGTAGCCAAATTTGGCAAAAACGGAACCCTTATAGATTCGTCATGTCTGTCTGTCTGTCTGTCTGTGTGTCCGTCCGTATGTCACAGCCACTTTTTTCCAAAACTATAAGAACTATACTGTTGAAACTTGGTAAGTAGATGTATTCTGTGAACCGCATTAAGATTTTCACACAAAACTAGAAAAAAAACAATAAATTTTGGGGGTCCCCATACTTAGGACTGAAACTCAAAAATTTTTTTTTCATCAAACCCATACGTGTGGTGTGTCTATGGATAGGTCTTCAAAAATGATATTGAGGTTTCTATTATCATTTTTTTCTAAACTGAATAGTTTGCACGAGAGACACTTCCCAAGTGGTAAAATGTGTGTCCCCCCCCCCTGTAACTTCTAAAATAAGAGAATGATAAAACTAAAAAAAATATATGATGTACATTATCATGCAAACTTCCACCGAAAATTGGTTTGAACGAGATCTAGTAAGTAGTTTTTTTTTAAATAATTTAAAACTTACTACAGGTTTGTACGGAACCCTCGGTGCGCGAGTCCGACTCGCACTTGGCCGGTTTTTTTTTCCTAGATTTTCCGCCAACGAAAGACCTGTAGCTCCGTAGCGCCAAGCGATTTAGCGTATGTTTTTAATATTACAACTGCCATACCCACAGGTTAGTTACCTACCTTAAGGTGAGATCGCAGTCAAGGGCTAACTTGTAGTGGAAAAAAAAAGAAAATACTTCCACCACTTCTAAAGAGAGATAATATGTTTTTTCCTACCAGTCATTCGAGTGAGGAAACTCATGGGTATACAGTATGTTTTTTTAATCCACTACAAGTTAGCCCATGATTGCGAATTGCGATCTCACCTGATAGTAAGTGATGATGCAGTCTAAGATGGTAGCGGGCTAACCTTTGAGGGGTATAGCAGTTATATTAAACCCATTCGGCATATCCCTAATCGGTTTCTACACGGCATCGTACCGGAACGCTAAATCGCTTGGCGGCACGTTGCCGGTAGGGTGGTAAGTAGCCACGGGCGAAGCCTCCCACCAGGCACTACTAATGTACTACTATGGTACTAGAAATCTGCTTATTAATAAGTAAGTTTCTATGGATGGGTATACCGACAACATACAGATATACGAGTAGCAATTAACAACGCTACGCGGTGAAAATTGTAAGTGGAGGTTGCTTTACTATCAAAACAGAGCACAAAACAATTTATTTTAATTTTTGTCTGTCTGTCCGTCTGTCAGTTCCTATGTCGAAATTGTTTTCATTTAAGAGGATCGGTTCCTAAGACAGTTTCCCTATAAAGTAGATATTTACAGAATGTAATAGTGAAGTACCTATAATAGGGAAATCCGAAATCATTCTTTTCAGTAAACAATAATTTTGACATACTCGTAGTCGAGGTTTTAGCACAGAATAGGTAAGTAATAGTAGTAAGTTTTAGTCCCGTCAGCAATAAGGCTAATTTAGGTCTATATTTAGATTTTAATCCCATGGAAACTCTTTGTTGTAGTTTAAGTATCTCTCTAGGTCCTCAATAGTCATTACCTATGCCCATGCAAAAAACTCACGTCGTCAATCCGTTGCTCTGTTGCGGCATGATTGCAGGACAAACCAATAGAATAACCTACTTTCACATCTATAATACATAGTAATAGTTATTTTATTAGAAAGTAGGATAGGTATGTATATCTCAACAAGTGATCGTAGACGATTTCCCACGAATCACGCCGCAACGGAGCAACGGATCGACGTGATTTTTGGCATGGGTATAGTTCAGGATCTGAAAAGTGACATAGGCTACTTTTTATTATTAGGCTATAGGCGCGGGAATAAAAACTTAAACCACGCGGACGAAGTCGCGGGCAACTGCTAGTCATTAGATATTTATATTAGACAGTAGAGCCACAGAATATGTAATGTACTCGCAGCTATAAATTTCGCTCTCGTCCATAATACAACATGTAATTCACTCGTAGGTACATTCCTGGCGTACTGGAATACATCCCTCCTTCATGAATACTTGAGTCGGTCTAGGTCTAGGAAGTAGCGTGGAGAGCGGGCGAATGTAAAATAAATAAATAAATAAATAAAAGTTTATTGACCAACACTACAAATAGTACAGTTACATTTAGTTTACACCAAATAAACATAAACTAGGTACGTGTGATCAATGGGCCACCTCCTCAGCCCGTGCCACAGCATGAGAGATAGGTACATAGGTACCTACTGTTAGATGGAAACTTAAATACAATTTAGGTATGGTATCCCTACTATGGTTTTGTAGAGTGGCAACCCTGATCTGGGAACTCTATGATTATCATCTAAGATGACAGCGGTGTGTCTGTGTAAATAATTGCTAAATAAAGTACAATTTTAAAGGATAATAAGTGTTTTGGATTTAATACTACTTAACATACTGCAACGCTGATTTTCAGGAGGGGCCCAAGGGTCAAAACGCCACGGACCATCACTTACACCTAACACAATTTAAAATTAAAACAAAAATAAAAATTACTTAATTTACAACAGTGTGTATCTTCCATTATGGTACCAACTTCCTACCTCCATGACCACACCTGACTAAAGCACAGGACTATTCTCTGTCTACGTCTTCTATTAATATGTCTGTGGTCTACGTAGATGCCAAAGCATTGGGTTAAACTTGTTACAGTGTTAGCCGGATAACTAATCGTATTATAGTACTAGTTGGCTTGCCCTAGATTCGAGCGATAGGTATAGTGAGCTTACCTTACCTAGTATCATAGTCAAAAAGTCAAAGTCAAAGTATGTAGTGAAAACTTCTTTAGCCGCGTTGAGCACTTTTCGGTAGGGGGTAAACTTGTGGATTCGCGTCACCGACACCGACATGCTCGCTCCGACATGCTCGCGAACACCGACATACTCGCGTTGTTACGAAGACAAAAGGTCTTAAATATAAATAATATACTACATTCGTAATTAAACTTTAATGCCTTAGTTTTTTTTTTTTTTTAGTGAGTGTCTACTTCTATCGGCAGTCCCTGCCAATTTATTAACTTTAGGTATACAACTGTACACCTATTGACGTTACATAATATGATGGTGTTAACTGATAATCAATTACGGTATCTTAAAACTAAAGCTACGAAGGTTCCAAACGCGCCCTAATCTTAGAAGAGCCTACAACAAACTCAGCCTGGTTTTTTTTATTATCACCATCAAATCATCTGAGTGCGAAACATTTAAAAAAAAACTAAGAAAAGTAAGAGCTGCGTGACCGAAGATCGAACCCCCCGACCGTCCAAATTGGAGGCAGAGTGTCTTAACCACTACACTATACATGTATACGTGTACACTGTACACCTATAATCCATTTATATTGCGATCTACTTTGCATACAACCTACAGTGAGACAGGTTCTCCCAGTGAATTCAAAATGATGATAAACATTGTTCGCTCGCTCGGGATCGCTCCCGGGACGGGCAAATCCAATTGTGTGTGGAATGCCTTTACTTGTTTCAGGTTTATTGGGCGAATTGTGTGAACACCGGCCTTTATTTGTTCCAGCTTATTGGACCACTGCTGAGGTCACTAAACTACCCGCTACCACAGAATAGGTAATAGCCGCTGCCCGCTACTATGTTTTCGGGCCATCAACTTAAATAAGGGTTGCCATCAAATCAAATATTTAAGTGAAAACTTCTTTAGCCGCGTTGATCACTTTTTGGTAGGGGGTAAACTTGTGGATTCGCGTCACCGACATGCTCCTCACCGACATGCTCGCGTTGTTACGAAGACAAAAGGTCTTTTAAATATAAATAAACTACATTCGTAATTATACTTTAATCCCTTAGTTTTAAGGTTTATATTTTAATTAATTTTACTGCCATATTATTTTACCGCCATAAACTTGTAACAGCGTCATATCGTGTGCGCAAGGTGCAGAAATCCTTTGTGGGGTCGAGTATTCGCTTTTATAACATGGTACCAAAAGAGTTTCTGGAGTTGCCATTACATAAATTTGAAGACTGTGTTAAACAGCATCTGATAAGTCGAGGGTATTATAGTATAGATGATTTTTTCGATGACAAAGTTGCATGGAAGCAACCGGCTTCGCATCCAGCAACCCACAAGTCAGTGTGATACCTACTTGTTACGTAGCGTATGCATTTTATATTATATACAAATTGTGACATTTTTCTGTTTTTAAAAAGAGCAACTGCTGAGTTTCTTGCCGGCTCTTCTCAGTAGAATCAGCTTTCCGAACCGGTGGTAGATTCTTACGACTTATCATAAGTGGCACAAGTTGTCCTACATGAAATAAATCATTTCTATTTCTATACTATTTAAAAAAATAATTTTCATACTAAAATTCTTAGTTATAAGTTTTCACTTCTATCGGCACTCGGCAGTGCCTATGACTGCCAATTTTTTATTTTACTAAGTTACTTTAAAAAAATATACTGTTGACATGTCTGGGTTCTAAGCTCCAAAATCCGGTCCAATCTAAAATCTACTATTATTATACCGTTAGATAAGTAACTAGGTAGGCATTTCAATTACTGACAGACAGTCAAGTTTTCGCATATCATTTGATTATATAACACCTATGCGAGTTTGTTTGTCGGTTTTTCCTTCAATAACGCTGCAACAGAGTCGGGTAGACTTGATTTTTTACATAAGTAGATACTTAGATACGGATTTATATAAATCAGTATCCATGCAAAAAAACTTCTTCGAGGTCGCAGGCATCATTTAGTACTTACCTATATACAATTAAGTATGGATTGATTAATAATCACGGAAGATTTTGGAATTACGGATATAGATTTAAAAGCTGGTTTAAATTCATATGAAAAATATATATACCTACTTAGTCTAATTTTATGATGTAATCAAAATGTAGCCACCAAATATAAAGAAAATTTCTATAAAATACTAGTTAGGTACATAACCATGTAAATGATGAATAAGGTGGTATACGTCCGTACACGAATCAACCAAGGAGCTATGTTTTTAAGCCAGCTTAACGCACGAATAAATAAATCCTCAAACTGAACTTGCCGGAAAACGGAGGAAGTTGCCTATTTCCTGGACGCATCGCATTCGGAGGAGAGTCGACCAATTACTGACTGGTACGTACTCCTTGGACCTACGTGTAAGTACCTTTGATACAGACGCAAACCGAGATTGCTTAGTGTTCCGGAAGTATGAATTTAGCTTTTGCATCCCTGTATTGATGTATTAATATCGGTCTGCAATTTATACCTGTTATAAATTAAACACTTTAACCTTTGTGGCAGAAGTAAATTTATTAAAACCTTTTTAATACTAATTTATTAAGACACGTTAGCCAAATTATATTCATTTTTTATCCAAAGAGATTTTACAGAGTCATAACGTCACAGACTAAAATTACATACATAAAAATACCACAGACAATATACTACAATACCTATTGCAAAGACTCAAGAACATTGATAGTACTTCATTGCTCATGGAAAAGCTACCGTCGTAACTTGAAAGACGTTTTACATCCTTATGTGGTTGACTTTTTCTGCCATCTGTGTTAACGTCCAATCTACTCGCACGAAATGGTTTTGCTGTAGGTTTCTGATTTGAACCACTAAGATGTGAAATACCCTTCAGGTGAATGTGTTTTCTTAAGTACTTTCAAGGCAAGAGTGAGACAAGAGTGAATTGGCATCTTCTATAGGCAAGCGCGCTCCATCCTAGAGCTCATCATTCCTTTGCACTATAAAGCATGATTGTCATCAAGCGCAAGCCTATATGCTCAGGTTTAGGAAATCATTATTTTGTATCTACTTTCATCTTTGAGCCTACGCCATCGTTAAAGATATCAAAAAATATAGGAAAAATACACGAAAAACTGATTTTATTTTTTTAATACTTTTGAAAATGAGGGAGATATTGAAGACCAAAGTGTGCTTTTCTACTTGAAGTTTTATTTTCATACTACGTTTTTATATAAATAGTAAGTAAGTATGTTCTTAACCTTAAACCATTTTCGTAAACTGCTTCTTTATTTCATTCGACTAAGTCACTGATTAGGGTATAATTTATTTAATTAATGTCAACCAGCTTAATAACTAATGTCTTTTTAATAACGTATAATTTTAAAACAATTGGTCTAAGTGGGTCTCCCTGCAAGAGGCCGAGTTAGCCTTGAAGAAGATTGTACGCTTGGAGTTTTTGCCACTAAGTTACAAATTAGGGCATCCAATTAGCTGTTCACAGACGTACTGACTTGATTGGTGTTGACATTGTACCTGACATTGGTTGGATTGTGTTGGGTGCTTGGTAGTTCTATTGAGTCGGGCCACGAGATTTGAGACAGTACAATAATTAATCTATCTGCATTTACAGAGACTCCCATCCTATAGCCACTTCCTATAAACGGAATGTAAATGTAAGTAAGCATGCATGCATAGTTCTTATATGTAAGTCTGCCAATCCACACGCTAGCGTGATGGCCAAGCTTTCCTCATTCTGAGAGGAGATCAATGATGCGACCAACTTTTAGTTAGTTTGTCAGTTACGGCTGTCATTAATAATCAATCTATCTGTAATCTGTCGATAAAGTTCCACCAACTTTTATCTGGCTCAGTGGGCAAAATTTGAACCAGTTTAGTTTTTGTTATTATTTTATTTTAAATAATATAATTATAGCTAGCTAAAAAACAGACTAGCGACGCTTCACGGACGTTTCAGCGCGTTTCACGGACTATAAGTTACTTTGCAACGTTGTTATTTGACAAAAAGGGCAGCGCCTCTTTTGTCAAAACAACGTTGCTAAGTAACGTATCGACAGATTACAGATAGATTGTTAATTAATTTCGGCCGTTAACATAAGGCCGATACATGTCATAAGTCACGCACTATTGGTGTAAAACAAGCCATGATCTCACATCTCACGGTCGATTTACACACTATACGCTGCGCTCAATTATCTCGAGCCGATGTGCCACGCGACTTTATAAAATCGATTCTATTATACCTAGTTGGAATGGAATAGGTACAAGCTTTCATCATAATATTATTATTATGCAGAAATTTCATTTCATTTATTTATTTGCACAGATTGAAGATATACAGGTGTTATAATATAATATAATTTGAGCAGTAGCATACAATCTGCCATGGAGACGGCATGCAAAATTCAGGCGTAATTATTATTATTCTTACCATAATACTTCAACAATATACAATATTGACATTACAATAAAAAATATACGACGATAACAATGCTAAAATAAAATAAATATTAAATAGTTACAAAATTTAAATACCTATCTATTCCACCAAAGCATTCTTATTTATTATGTCTGGTCTGAAATCTGTCGGGTTTCAACGAAAAATTGTGGGGTTGAGTTTACGCTTTTATAACATGGTTCCAAAAGAGTTTTTAGATTTGCTTTTGCATAAAAGACAGCATTTGTCATGCCGAGGCTATTTATAGTAGTGATCAATTTATTAATAAAAAAATTGCATGAGAGAAATTTGGCTGTCAGAAGTCAGTGTAATACTTGTTACATTATGTATGTGTGATGTTCACACATCTAAGCTTTAGGTTTTAAATAAAAACACTTGTTTATCAGTAAGTAGGTACACAAATTGACGGTAACGTCTGCTCGCCACCGATGACAGATCGAGAGTGCGAGTAAGGCGCCACGGGCCATTTGCGTACTACATTTAATAGAATGCCACATCTCTTTCCTTTTATAAATAATTAATTAATATTTAAATACAATATTTATACACACCAAATAATATTTAAACCGAAATCAATATGTCAAACTAACTTCTTTATCTGATCCTTCTTCATGGTCGACGACTTTACATTTACCTTCTACTTTTTCAGGTGTAGGTACAATATTCGAAGGTACTTCTGACCAATTCCGTCATTCTTTATAATTATTATGTCTGATGGATTAAATTCTGAAACTAATTTATTTCTTGTACCATGTCCTTTACACAGACCTTGTAGCTAATCTCCAATTCCTCTTCCTTTTTGTTTTCTCTGTCTCTTATTTTGAACCATCATTTATTTCAGTCTCTCAAAAGAGGTATTTTGTCATTTTATTTGCTCACGATACGACGAATAAAATAAAATGCAATGACAAATCCAAATTTGAAACAGACATTAATAATACAATTGCATGGTTAAATGAAAATAACTTAAATATTTATATTGACAAAACTTAATTTATAAATAAATTTATATTGACAAAACATAATTTATAAATAAATTTAATATTATTAATTGTTTGTACAATATTTGTTGGCATGTCAATAAACAAAATAAATATGAAACACCCAACTCAAAACATCCTTCTCTGAATATAAAATTTTATGATCATTGTCCAATTGGAAAATTTGAAAATATTAGATTATAAGGACCATATTAGAATTAAATTGGAAACCTAGATACATAGATGCACATAGATGCAATTTGTAAAAATTTGTTTTTACCTGAACACGGATAAGTCCGATCTCATTGCGAGAGGCATCATTGAGTGCCTATCATGAGCATGTGTCAGCTTTACTGACTATCATGGGTATGTCATCTGTAATCTGTACTATTATCTTATACTGTGGGGTAACTCGATAGATTTCGAGAAAGCACAAAATCTCACAAAAAAATGTGTTAGAGCAATAAGTGGAGTGGATAGTGCAAACCCCATTTAACCAATGGTAGATTCACTCGACTATTCAAAAGCATTTTACACACAGCTAAAAGTCTACTTTAATAATAATTGATTTGATCGATTATTTGATTTGATTTAATAGATTTAATATGCTGACTCTACCTTGTATATATTGTATTAAAGAAATCTGTATATTTGTAAAAAATACAACCATTAGGTACATTAAAACTTTTGGTGACACGAACACTTTTTAAACACGAGAACGACAGCAGGCGGGGAAATACATTGGTATAGACCATAGATAATGGTAAATTGGCACTGTATAAGAAGAATGTTTATTTTAGTTGTATATTTTCATAATTTGACAAACAGCTTTACAATTCTTATTTCTTTATATCTTTTTAAAAAAAAAAATTATTTGGACCATAATAATTTCTAGATCAATGAGGATTGTTATGTATGTACTATTCCTATTTTGATAGGACGTACATAAATTAATTAATTTGCAAGCCATATGATTGGCAGATTGTGGCTCGGAACTATACTGCATTTATTTTAATAACTTATTATTTACAATCAGCAAATAAATGCTTATGATTTAAACGATATTCCGAGCATTAACCTTTTGTAGCGGTAAAGCCCTTTGCTGGTTAAGAACGTTGTAATTTTTTGTTAAATATAACAAGTTGAAGGAATACCTTCAAGTCCAACTTGATGAAAACCGTTCGAATTATCCAATTATGAGAAAAATGAGACGGTCCAGATTTGTATGGCCGTGGGACTGGTCTGGTACCTATCAGTAGTGAAATTATAGAAAATAAAATATTAAACCAGCTTTGATTGTTTAAATCTCCCAATTCGTTCTTATTTCAGTAGTGAAATAATTTAATCTTTATACGATTAGCAACACTAAACACGAGTCTGTGACAATGGCGGATTCATATTTTTGACGTTTTCTGTCAAGTGTCAAATATAATGAACTATGGGTGCGTTCCGAAATACACTGAGAGCACTGAAAGTCCCCAGTAAAGAGCACTGCCAGTGCTCGCAGTGCTTCTAACGGAACACACACTGTGTCATTATTCGGCACTGAATGAAAAATATCACGGTATTATGACAGTGACTCACGTCACTTTTCAGGAATGACATTTGACACATTTCGCGCCAGGTACTGCCTCCTCTACGGTTGAAAACCGCCATCTTGGAAACACATAAAAACTTGAACAGATTTTATTTTTGCAAGTTATTTAGTTTGCTATTTAAAAATTTATTTTTATTTTTATAAAATCTATGTATTTTCCTCTATTTATGATAAAGTGTACAAGACTGCAGCGTTGTGGGTCTAAGCTCTAATTCCCTCTCTCCTATGAGAGTGGAAGCCTGTGCCCAGCAGTGGGACGTTAATGGGCTGTAGTGGTGGTGGTACAAGAATACGCCCAAAATGATCCTTGGGTATCTCAGTTGCTCCATGGTGGGCAAGGGATAATTTTCTCTAATGGCTTTGTTAGCAGCACGCTTAACCAAACAAATACGAATGTCAACTTCAGGCTTTAGAACCGGTACCATCGTAGAAACCCAAGAAGATGGCTTATTTACTAGTTCAATGACGTCCATTTTACATGTTCGTCTATTTTATTATTTATTTATGGGTCACTTCTATAGTTAACAGACGGGAAATAATGTTTTGTCTATAAAAATCACCAATTAAATATTTTTTATTTGGGATATTGTTTTTTCAATTGATTTGACATCAAAATCTAGTGTTAGCATATTGAGGGAAATGGAAAATAATTATTTTATATTTTTATATATATTATACTTAATATACCCAAAATATTTCTCAACCCATTATTATCAATGACATAAACTTTGTGTTTATGAATTAAAACCAAACCGAACCTCAGGTTCATTTGACTTCAGCGTCAAATGAACCTAACACGTTTATAGGATCTTTAGCCTTATAAGCCATGAAAGTTTTGTCTGAAGCTATTTGTTGGTTGGACACAATAACTTCAGATTGTTTCATGCGTTGCCAAGTTTTATCATTGATACCACCAGAATCAATGATTATTTGATGTTAACTCCACCTACAATCTATTGTTGCATCGTCATCGATGAGGAAAATATAATCAACAGATGTAGGCTCTTTATTTTTTTGGGGGTCGTTTTAGAGTGTATCCACTCAGGTTTTGAGTTCTATAATTTTCTTGACCAAGAGGTTGGAACGTTGTCTTTTATTGGCCCTTGTTTTCATTGTTTGTGGAAATGTCGTCTGAAACCACATAATATAAGGCAATTAGCACTAATTGCAGGGCAGGAACTACTATCACCTTTATGATTTTACTGCCACATCGGCAACAGAGATCAACCTCTTTTTTGGCATGTAGTTTGGTGGGTTTAACCTCAATTTTATCAAGGCTGGTAACTAGTTGTTTGTGCTCAGTCTATCGTGGAACTCGTTTACCCTTGTTCAACAGGTTCTAGGGGGTAAGTTTCTGTTATGATTATATTTTAGACTGTTCATCTTCCTAAGCAAAGTTGCACTTTGACAGTTGTCGTCTTAGCAGACGAATCAAGACTTTATCAAACCTTTCGTCTGATTCTTGTTTCATCAACCGATCGATGCCGTTCAAATAAATAACTTTGCTTAGGGGGAAAATACTCATCTAATTTTTATTGCGATATTATAAACGTCAGTCGTGTCAGAATTAATCACGTGAGTTCCGGGGATGTTGAAATATATATATCTTGTAGGGACATACCTCCGGAATATACTTCTTGCTATGAAGTATATTATTTCTAAAGCACAAAGATTGGATCACCCTCACAATGGAATGATGCTAGTGTTGGGACTTGTGATTGGAACATGTTGGACGATCTTCAAATAAGGGAGAGGGAATTTCTAGATCGATTCATTAAATAGCATTCATTAAATTAACTAATTTAATTAATTAGTCAAATACCAAAATAATTAAGGGTCAATAGTTAGTAAAATATATATCTAAATTTTGAGAAAATAGTTTTAAGTACAAGTAATATTGAATTTATTATCACTCGTGTTATTATGATTAAAATCAACTATCGTTATTTATGAATGCGGTACTTCTTAATTCACATGAATTCATTAGCATGAATGAATGGTGAATTTTCATTTGACGATCATATTGCTTCCTCTTTACAGTAATTTCATTGTTAATTTCATATCATTCACTGCTAGGTACTTTGGTAAAATAGCAGTTGCTCCTTATGAAAATGTTTGATGCACGTGAAATGTGTTCCATGAAAGAGTGCCACTTGGTATTAAAACAGTCAGAGCAGTATCAATGAGGCACAATCATATGATATTTTATTTCTAATGGATTTTCATTGATAATAATTATTGTTAACGATAGACAGTGCAAAGTACATTCGATCCGCCGACGTTCGACTCATATTTTATGATGTACCCACATTATTATTTAGTTTTAACGATACCATAAATTTATGACTTCAAGATTATTGAAGTGGTACTTAGTTAAAACAGGTAATTAACGATGGTATTAACCAATAATGTTATGTTCGTTGGAACTTTTGTTTATTGATCGAATATATTTCGATAGGTATTACGCACATTATTATTTAGTTTTAACAATAACATAATTACTTAATTATATGACTTCAAAGTTATTGAAGTGGTAATTTGTTAAAACGGGTAATTAACGATAGTATTAATAATAATATTATGTACGTTGGAACTTTTGTTTATTGATCGAATTATATTTCGATAGGTAGGTATTGTACGTGGAATACCTACCTACGTAGAATAATTTTGCAAACAGAGTTGGTCAACAATGCATTTCTGAGTACTGTATTAGATTAAAGTAAAATTTCGTAACTAAATACCAATACACGGTATAGTTTACGAATTTATGTAATTATCGGCGTAATTACATTTATTAAACTACGCGGCACATCCACCGACCAATTGCCGGTTCTGTTCGCCCATAGTTAGGTACCGGCAAACAATAAACTCAAATAATATGTACATACTAATAAAACAATAAAGTTTAATATATTTTAGAAAAAAGGAAACGCAAATTCACAGGTTTTGGCATTTAAACCGTAACTTATCTATTTCTCTTCTTTTCATAAGATTTTGCGAAATTTCAAATTGTTGCTGACCAATTTCTGCTAGCAGGTACTTATTTATCCATGTGATAGTTAGAGCGAAATTTACTTACTGCGCTTTTACTCGTCGCCAATGTGATGTTCACACATCTAAGCTTTAGGTTTTAAATAAAAACACTTGTTTATCAGTAAGTAGGTACACAAATTGACGGTAACGTCTGCTCGCCACCGATGACAGATCGAGAGTGCGAGTAAGGCGCCACGGGCCATTTGCGTACTACATTTAATAGAATGCCACAGTATGTATTGAACCATAGCTACATAGAATTTTTTCGCTTTGAACACGGTTTAAGCTACATATTGTAACATTCTTTTTTCAGTTTATTAAAAAAGTGCAACTACTAGGTATGTTTCGTGCCAGTTCTCAGCAGAATTCCTTTCCGAAAGTGTGAGTAGGTACTAAATGTTTTGAATTTTGATAGACTGCTTGTTTGAAATGCCGATACATGTCATAAGTCACGCACTATTGGTGTAAAATAAGCCATGATCTCAAATCTCACGGTCGAGGGAGGCAATTAGCTCAAATTGATTTACACACTACACGCTGCGCGCAATTATCTCGAGCCGATGTGCCGCGCGATGTTGTTAAATAGATTTTGTGGCCAATTCCGTATATTACAATCTCTAAACTAAACTAAAATGACAGCTGATGAATGCAAAATTACATTTGTTTATATTATATTTTACTTGAAATTTAAAAATTCATCTATCGTGATTCGTGTCCTAGTTAGTTCTCGGTTAAGTTTAAACTTAGGTAATCATAATATTATGTAGAGTAGAGAGTCTTAACGTATCATATGTGACACAAGTTGTCCTACGTAAAATAAATAAATCATTTCTCATTTTAATCTTTTACCATTTTTTAATTTTTAGCTTTAAATCTAGTTTTGTCCATTTCTGCAAGGAGTATTATGACAGGGTTAGCATTATTTTAGTTTAGTTTAGAGATTGTGCACTACATAATCAATCTCTATCAGCTCAATTCATAGCGTTTCGTTGCGACAGTGGATTTTGGCCAATGTGTTATCCAATGCCCCCCGATTATGTAAGAATGGCCGATCAAATCGTCAAAGTTCGGCGTCAAAGTAAAATAAACCATAACGGCATTAAATTAGAGCTCAAATTCGTGTATCCATTCTAATACGTTTAGGGTATCGTACATACCTGTACATATGGTTTATTTTACTTTGACGCCGAACTTTTACGATTTGATTGACAATTCTTACATAATCGGGGGGAAGAGGTATTACGATCGTTACACTAATCAATTTGACGTAAATAAAAAGGCCCCTATTTTCAAGAGCTTTCTATCAAGAGCGTCAACAAAATTAAAATAATAGTTAGCCCCCTTGACGACAAATCCAATCCATTGAAAAGAAAATTAAATTAAATCCATGATCAGCAATAGAGACGGAACTCGGACGATGACCCTGCTCGTAGTCAGGGTAACATAACGCAATTATATTAGAAACTGATTCGGAATTTTCCCGCCTCCGCTGAAATGTCTTTGAAATTTTATTATTGTCAAAATCAAATATAAATTTAGCTATTTCGATTAAGGTATTTATTAATTTCTAGCATGATGCCCGCGACTTGGTCCGCGTCGATTGAGGTTTTTTTGATTCCTGCGAGAACCCTTTTTCCGAGAATTTTCGGGATAAAAAGTAGCCATTGTCCTTCTCCGGGATGTAACCTAGCTCTGTACCAAATTTCGACAAAATCGGTTCAAATTACGTAGTAGGTACATACCACGGACCTCGATAAACATGACGATTTAATTTGTCGATACTTCCCATGCATGTTGCATGGATCGCGGTCTCGTCGTCTTCACGATCCATATGCAACTGGGTCGAACCTCGAAACATCGACAAACTAAATCATAATTTAAGTGCTCGTTTATTAGATAACTAGCTTATGCCCGCGATTTCGTCCGCTTGGACTACACAACACCTTTTCCTTTTAAATATTTTAGATTCAAGATTCAAGATCCAAATTCATTTATTCAATATATTATATAGACCGTACACTGGGTACATTTATTGACGTTAAAAACTACTTAGGTACTTATAAAACATGATGGTGATAATCAGTTACGACTTACGGTATCTTAAAACTAAAGCTACGAGGGTTCTAAACGCGCCCCGGTCTGAGCCCACAACAAACTCAGCCGGGTTTTTTTTTATTATCACTATGTCGTCACGTTTAAATTAAACTAACTCGCAGATGAGAATTGCATACAAGCACATTCTAAACAAAGAGATTGAGGTAATTATTAAAGAAAGAATAATTAAATAGGGTCTATTTATAATTAAATCTTTGAACTGCAGAATATTCATACTAATATTATAAATGCGAAAATGTGTTTGTTTGTTGGTTTATCCTTCAATCACGCCGCAACGGAGCAACGGATCGACGTGATTTTTGGCATGGTTATAGTTTAGAACCTGGAAGTACACTAGGCTAATTTTTATCCCGGAAAATTAAGGAGTTCCCGCGGGAATAACAAAAAACTAAAATCACGCGGACGAAGTCGCGGGCATCAGCTAGTCTCATCTAAAACAGCATGCGCAGGTTAGTCAACCTTACCTACAGCGAGTGGTAAAATAACTTTGAACGGACTATAAACAGTTCAGGGATACGTGGAAAATTCCGAATTAGTTTTTAATTGCATTACTCAGTCTGTTGACAGAATGATCTTCCAAGTTTTATCTTTATTGTTTCATAATCACAAATCGTATTAACATTGAACTGCGGGTTCAATGTTCAGTGCGCTTACTACCATCATCGCTTGAAACAGTATTATTTTAATACATCCCGCGACTTCGTCCGCGTGGATTAAGATTTTTTGATTCCCGCTGGAACTTTTTAATTTTCCGGGATGAAAAGTAGCCTAC
Source organism: Erebia ligea (assembly GCA_917051295.2). NCBI lineage: Eukaryota > Metazoa > Arthropoda > Insecta > Lepidoptera > Nymphalidae > Erebia > Erebia ligea. The sequence continues at coordinate 19,143,567 of OU785228.1, forward strand.
GTCCTTCCCCAGGATACAACCCATCCTTGTACCAAATTTCATCAAAATCGGTTGAACAGATGGGCTGTGAAAGCGTAGCAGACAGACAGACACACTTTCGCATTTATAATATTACTAGATGATTCCCGCGACTTCGTCTGCGTGGACTAAGTTTTTTCGATTCCCGCGGGAACTCATTAATTTTCCGGGATAAAACGTAGCCTATGTCCTTCCCCGGGATATAACCTATCCCAGTACCAAATTTCATCAAAATCGGTTGAACAGATGGGCCGTGAAAGCGTAGCAGACAGATAGACGGACAGACAGACAGACACACTTTCGCATTTATAATATTAGTATGGACTATGGATTGCTGACGCTCGTTTCAGAAATATAATCTTTATTATATGGAAAAATGGATGGAGGTCCTGGGTTCGATTCCCGGCAGGGTCAATTGGGTGGGAGGGTGGGAGGCTTCGGCTGTGGCTAGTTACCCCACTACCAGCAAAGACATACCGCCAAGCGATGTAGCGTTCCTTTGTGTAGAAACCGACTAGGGATATGTATTTAATATCATGCCATACCCCTAACAGGTTAGCCCGCTACCATCTTAGACTGCATCGTCACTTACCATCAGGTGATATCGCAGTCAATGGCTAACTTGTAGTGGAAAAAAAAACCTTCGAGAGCACTATGAAAATATCTCCTGCGTGTAGGTTTCTTCACTATATTTTCCTTCACCGTTCGAAGCAAGTGATATTTAATTTCTTAAAACGCACATAACTCTGAAAAGTTACAGTTGCGTACCTACTCGGGGATCGAACCCGCGACCTCGTATAGAAGGTCTTGTGTCTAAAGCTGTGGCTTTCACCGCTTCAAGATGGTCTCATATAAGTCATATTTAAACGTCAATCATACTTCATACTTTAATATTCTAAATGCGAAAGTGTGTTTGTTTGTTGGTTTGTCCTTCAATCACGCCGCAACGGAACAGTTAGTTAAGGACCTGGGGAGTGACATAGGCTACTTTTTATCCCGGAAAATGAAGGAGTTTCCGCGGGAATCAAAAAAACTTAAACCACACGGACCAAATCGCGGGCATAAGCTAGTTTTTAAATAATACTGCTTTGAGGGAAGGTAGTAATCCCCCAGTGTTGATGTTTCATTTGTATTTTGACCTTTTCGGGTTGTCATCAAAACATTATCATACCATTATATTGCTAAAGTTTTGATAACTTGTGCTATCCTCGTTTTGAATTATAGTTTGTTATTGTTAGATAGTGGGTACATTGTTTTATAACTACTCAATAACTATTTCAATGTTTTTGTAATTTGTGTAGTTCTACGAACCGAATTGTAATATAAATAGTTTCATTTGTTTTATTGCTTTAATTAACAGTCTCTACAAACTTAGCTCTATCACAAGTAATTTTGAAATGCATACAAATTAATGGAGTATTGTATTCAACAAATGTATTTCATTATAAGTTAGGATATGGAATGGCCTTCCGCTTTTCCATCTGCTTAAAATATTGGTATCTTCAAATCAAGAGTGAATATGCATCTTCTAGGCAAGCACGCTCCACCTTAGGCTGCGTCACTAATTCCAGCAAGTCTAGTCACTAGCCAAGCCTAGCCAAGTCTAGAACTCTTCAATTTTTCGAGATAAAAATTAGCCTATGTGTTATTCTAGACTATAATCTATCCCTGTGCCAAATTTCATCCAGATCCGTTCCGCCGTTCTGGCGTGATTGAGTGATAAAAATCCATCCAATCCATACAGACATCCAAACTTTCCCATTTATAATATTAGCAATTAGTCTGATAATATAAGACTCTAATATTATAATAATAATCTTAGAGTCTACAGTATAAGTTGAATAAAAATTCAATTTTGAGCGAAAAAATAAAGTTGGAAGATAAGATATACTTAAAGGAACTTCAGGTATACAATAGCTTAGATACAGGAAAGTTATCTCTGAAAATCCCATTTTCTCAGTATATCCATTCTAATATTATAAATGCGAAAGTGTGTCTGTCTGTCTGCTACGCTTTCCCGGCCCATCTTTTCAACCGATTTTGCTGAAATTTGGTATAGAGGTAGGTTTATATCCCGGGGAAGGACATATAGGCTACATTTTATCCCGGAAAATTAAGGAGTTCCCGCGGGAATCAAAAATCCTTAATCCACGCGGATGAAGTCGCGGGCATCATCTAGTATAGTATATACTATACTAGACAGATTAGAAACTTCTATAAGATGTTGGCACCAAAAATTTCTTACATACCTACTCGTACATCTCAGCATTGCGACTTGCGATAAACTCGCAGTTTTTGCTCAAGAAAAAGTGTGACAGTGATTGATGAAATCGCAATTACCACGTACAATAGAGTACAATAGAGTTACAATGTTAACTTACTCACAAGCTTATGCCTGCGACTTCGTCCACGTGCCAAATTTCATCGCCGCGCCGTTTTCCAGTTCGCCGTTCTAGCGTGATTGAGTAACAGACATTCATCCATCAATCCATCCAGCCATCCAAACTTTCGCATTTATAATATTAGTAGGTATAGATTAAATAAAATGCGCAAGATATTAGTTGGATTAGTTGTTCATACACTACATATTTAAGTGTTCATACATTATTTTTGTAAGCTCAAATAATGACGTTTAATCGTATAGCCTATAATAGGGCACGTCGGTTCAAACCGTTGGTTATCGAACTTACGTTGGATCAACATTAGAGCTTGAAAGCCCTATTCGAGACGCATTTGCTACGTATGCTCTCATGACTCGATGGCTCGCCGCTAATTTCGATGTAGGTCTGTCTAGGATGTCTGTCTGTCTGCTACGCTTTAACGACGTAACTTTTCAACCGATTTTGATGAAATCGCATCGCGGATGAAGTCGCAGGCATCATCTAGTAGCACCTAAAATCTAAATATATGGCGAATGGCGATCCGGTTCGACTTGGCTTGGCTCGGTCATTTCCTCTATGGCAAACAAAAATGTCGTAATGAACGCGTTCTTTTACTAACATTCGTTAGCGCCATATTTATAGGTTACGTAATCAAAATAATATGGTGATGCAACCTAGAAATGCCCAGAATATAAAAATATCTAAAAATATCTACATAATATCCGGGATATACTCGTAGTTTTTGTCCGCAACAAAGTACGACACTGAGTGATTGATGTACACAGAATAAAATGTATATGTATACAGTAGTTTTTCTATTGCGTCTATTACAAAGGATCTTGTTAATTCATTCAGTGCTAGAAAAAATATTTTTCAACATGTTGTTAGCCCTATTCTATATAATGCATCAATCATTGTTACAATACCTGAGTATCAATAGCTGTTTTGATTGGCTGAATTTATTGTGTTCATGCTGCGACAATGGATTTGAGCCAATAAATAGCAAACGCGTGTAAAAGTCTCTACTAACTACACGATCCGTAGAGGAGGCGGTGTTAGAGAATATAGGGCTACAGAAATGATTGTTCAAAGTTTTTGTAAAACGTAAACTAATTGAAAAATCCTATTACAATGTTAAGGATTATTTAAATGATAAAAAAGCATGGGAATGAATTGTTCCAGCGGCTAATTAATCAAATTGTTAATTATAGTTCTATTATATATACGATGTTTGTAAGACTGTGATGATAAAAAAAAACTCCGGCTGAGTTTGTTGTGACCCTGTGAGCTCTTCTCAGACCGGGCGCGTTTGGAGCTCTCGTAGCTTTTTAAGAAACCGCAATAATTAATTATCACCATCGTGTTTTTTATGTCTCAGACGCCAATAAGTGTACCTACAGTGTACCTAAATTCAGTAAATAAATATTGATTTATTGATAATTGCACTGTAGTACCTACTAAGTATTTACCCAATCATTTTACCGTAATAAGGCTTTCATATTTTACACTAATCTCACGATCAAATTTTACATATTTTATGTAGCGACTGTATCGGCAAGTTTAAAAAATAAACTACCAATTTAATAAAAAATAAATAAAAGTAAGTAGGTAATAAGTTGTAATAAAAAATAAAATAAACTGTGTTTTCCAAAATAGCAGCTAGTGACATGTCATGTGTAGTCCTCGGTCGGAACGCCTGCGAAGCGATTAATCCGTGTCAGCGCTAATACGTACACAGTACACCACAGAACACATAATAAGAGGACCTCTTATTATGTGTTCTGTGCAGTACACACACGGATCTGGAGTCAGACAAAGGACACTAATTGAGACGAATTATTTATTTAACCTAAGCCTCACTAGTGTCAGCTTTACGTTTTAATTTTTAGAAAATTTTACATTCGATTTATTTCACTAGATTCGTTCTTTGGAATAACTTGTATAAGTACGAATACTTTGACTTCGAAAGTTGGTCTGCTTCTGCCCCCCTAGCATGGGCCGAGACAATTTTCTCCCCGAGGAAAGGATAAAATTTTCAAATTCCTAAATAAATAAATAAAAACGCTAAATAACGGTGGATAAATAGTCCCCCGAGTCCCCGTGAAATGTCAAACGGGGATAAACTTCTCCTCTCCCCTGTTGCCGTGCTCTGAGAAGTGGATAAGTTAATTTTATCTCTTGTCAGTGGATAAAATCGGGGGATAAATTTTTTATCTCCGGCCCATGCTAGCCCAGCTGGCAGACTCATATTATGATTATATTGAATGCCTTCGGTGTTTAGATCGTTATTTGATTTTAAGCTTAGCAGTAGCAACTGCAGCCTGATCAAATGATTTATTATTGTAGTAATGCTTTGGCCAAGTTATTATAATTAACTATTACCTACATTAAATCTCTGGTGGAACCTCTATATCGTTTTTAAATTCAACAATATAGGATGATGACGATACATTCAAATCAGCAACTCTAAACGCGTTTCTAGTACGGAAATTTGTATGAAACACATAGTTGTGACTTGTGACGTCATTAAATTTCCACGAAATTGTTTTGTTCAATCTATAGTTTAAAATAAGAAAAAGAATAAGAATAATATTTATTTTCATAAAAGAGTGACATCAAATAGATGACATAAATGGTTATCAAATTTAACTCTAACCGAGGATATGAATTTTTAGGACTTTTGAAAGGCCCTCTATTTTATAATCAGTAAGAAATTATTAATTTTTGAAACAGGCATCATCCCTAATGGCGAAAATACTCTTTGGACAAAAAATTTCGTCTGGAGTCTGGAGGACAATAAATTCGCGTCATTTACTTTTATATTATGCATGCAGTATAAGAAGGTTGTAAGGGGAAAGCACTGATGCCTTTAACACGAGTTTTAAACTTGTCGTAGGCATCTGACGCTAAACCTGAAACTACATGCGATGAAATTCCTCTATTCATAGAGGGCTGAGGTGAGGTGAGGCAGAGCCTGCGTGGAGAGCGACGAGACACCAAAACACGTATTGCTCGAGTGCAGCGGTGTATCCACCCTACGAGAAGCCTACATGGGCTCCCATGCAGCAAAACTACCGGAAATCTGGAGTGAGCTCGGCTGGCTGGAATGATCCAGCGGGGAAACAAAAAGTTGATTCACTTACACGTGCTCTAGTACGAGGACGACTTTTAGTAGATGTACTGGCTTCTTGTTCTTCATGTTGTCTTTAATAGCTGCAGCAATTGAACACTTTCAAGTATAAGACGATTACAACTCTTTCAACTTTTTGAATCGTTATATCTCAAAAACGGTGGCTCTTAGGAAAAAAGTATTCAGACATTTTTTATAGATAATTATCTGATCTACAATTTTTGTCTGAGCTAATTTTATGATAAAACTTACCGTTTTGCTGAAAATCGCGAAAAACCCGTTTTTTTGACCTTTGACCCCGAGTAAATTTTTTTGCACGGGTCGGATCGATGAGGACTTTTCACATTTCCTTTATAATTGTGTATTGAACAATCCTACCAATATTCAGGCTAGTCGGAATTATTGTAACCTCACCCCTATTTTTAAGTCTAATTTGACCGGACTATATTATTGCATATCCGTAAGATAGCGGTAAGTATATAATATTATTCCTATATCCGTATCCAGATCAGAAATTTCATTTTCATAACATCCCTGGTATGCAGCATCAGTAGGTAGGTATTCGCGAGTCACCGTATATTGTGGAATTATTCATGGTCGTGGCGGAGTACATTTCCAAATTTATTCTTTTGCTTGTTTTTGATGTTACGTGCCAATCTCTTAGAGGTCTCATATTTGTAAGAAGAATTTTTCGACTTCTCGTGGAGATATTCCAAGAAAAAGCTACCTTATACACCTTTTACATCACACTACCTCCCTTGAGGTTTCTGATGAAAAATTCATTAGTGTATAGTTCCACCAACTTATCAACTTAGGCCCGGTGGCCTAAATTGGAACTAATTTTAATGCCTGTTTAGCAACGACCTCAATTTACATAGATATGCCCTATGGCGAGGACACGGACAGGATTATACAGGTGTGGAGCGCGCTCCACAGGTCGGACGCCCAACTTTTTCTATGAAAGGGCCCATCTAGTACATAGATATCGATGCTGTTTAGTGTTACGGCAGTCGTAATTCCTTCCTCCATGTTAGTGTTTGTTTTTATTTTATTTTTAATATTATAAACAAGCGACGCTGTCACCGGGTCTGACAAGTTTTTTCAAAAAGTCATGTAAACCTATGGTGATTAAAAAGAATCTCGAAGCATTCGGAAGAAATCGAGTAACTTGTTTGTGAGCTTCTTGCGGAAGTTTTATGTATGGGTGCGCTTTGAAAGTTTCAAAGTAATTGCAAAGCCACGCGAACGTATCGAGCTCTTAGATTCTAGAACATGAGGATTTTTTTATATTTAGGTACTAGCGTTTGCCCGCGACTTACGTTCTTAAAAAAGGAAATCTCAAAAAACTGAAAAACATAAAATTCTTCATTTTCAACCGAAAGCACAAATACAAAGTTTCATGGATGTAACTTGAACCGCCTATTTAACCTCCTTGGGGGTGGAATTTCGAAAATTCCATCGTTAGTACACCTCTAGGGTGCTCAAGGAATCTCTCTCTCTGCGTCGTATTCCTCATTACTGAGGGTCGTGAGTCGTGACCCACGACCTCAATTTACATAGACGGGCCCTGTGAAACAAAGAATGTGGGCGTATTTTACTAAAATCCATCATTCATTCATTCAGGCCATCTAGTCTGAAAAGCGGGACAGCGCTATGGCGGGGACAAGGACAGGCTTATACAGGTGTGGAGCGCGCTCCACAAGTCGGACGCCCAATTTTTTTCTATGAAAGGGCCCATCTAGTAGATACCTACATACGAGATATATCGATGGTGATCCCTTTCCATTAAAATCAAAAAATGGTAGGAGTTTTCTTGGGATAATAATGCGGTGGATTCCCACGTCCTTCGGCATCTTCTTCCTCTCAAGGAATATTCTCTTAAAATTTCTTTCTACGTTCAGCCGTTTGAGCTGTAGGTTGTCTGACAAAGCCTTTCAACTCAAAATTATTTATTACTAGATGATGCCCGCGACTTCGTCCGCGTGGATTAAGGTTTTTTGATTCCCGCGGGAACTCCTTAATTTTCCGGGATAAAAAGTAGCCTATGGCCTTCCCCGGGATATAACCTACCTCTACACCAAATTTCGGCAAAATCGGTTGAAAAGATGGGCCGGGAAAGCGTGGCAGACAGACAGACGGACACACTTTCGCATTTATAATATTAGTATGGAATTAAAATCGAGACATGTCAAATGACTTGCCCCCAAAGCATTATTCGTTCTCTCAGCCGAGTCGAGAGAGTAATATTACAATTTGGTCCATTCGGAGCGGGAGACAGGCTGATGCATATTCATTCAGTTAAAACTGTAGCGCTAAATTTCCCGTGACGTATAATTGTGTTCGCAAATATGAATTATTGTGACGTATAATTGTGTTCGCAAATATGAATTATTGTACACCGGGTTACGTCGGTATCGCGCGATATATCGCTGATTTAGTGGCATGGAATGAATTGAATTGCCTGGTTGGTACTGTATAGCATGGTTGACTTCGAATGACGAGGTCTTGAGTCCGATTCCCGGGTCGAACTATAAAGTCAAAGGAAAAGTAAAAGACGTAAGTTTATTCAAAACTAGCTGATGCCCGCGACTTCATCCGCGTGGAATAAGTTTTTTTTAATTCCCACGAGAACTCTTCAATTTTACGGGAAAAAAAATTAGCCTATGTCACTCTCCAGTCTCCCTGGTCCTCAACTATACCTATGCAAAAAATCACGTAGATCCGTTGCTCTGTTGCTGCGTGATTGAAGGACAAACCAACACACTTTCGCATTTATAATATTAGTAAGTATGATTGGTACTTACGCAGTACACTTTTTGAACGTCAAGTATTCAAAGTATGTGTATAACACGTGATGGTGATAATAAACGACGGTATTTTAAAACTAAAGCTACTAATTTATGGGTTAAGTAAATAACTACATAGATAATTGGGTATTTGACAAAAAGCCAAATCAGCAACTTTTTTTCAAACGTCAAAACGCGCGCTTTTGGGATATTGTATGAATCGATGTCGATTTTTTTTATGTTTATACTTTTATAAAAAATTGACCTGAAACCATTGAATTATATGTACAATTACTACATAATACCTCAATCCCTGAAACGCAATCGTGTCGATAAAAGCAAACTTTATCAAGACCTTTGACCTGTTTTTTATGTTATTAAACGATATTATCGATATAATCTACATCAAATTGCGCTCAAATCCGTGTTATGTGTACCTATTTTGGACTTGCCTATACACAAATTTAAGAAATTCATTATAAGTTAATACTCCTGAAAAAAGCTTATTATACTGTTGAAGATTATGTAAATGATAGAGGACTTATGTACACATTGATATAATGATAATTGTAAATTAATTATTTAAAAAGAGCAACCACCGAGTTTCTTGCTGGTTCTGCTCGGTAGGAATGGCATTCCGAACCAGTGGTAGATTCACTTGACGATTCAAAAGTATTTGTAAAAGTTTATTTGAATAAAAAACATTTGAATTTGAATTTGAATTTGAATCGCTTGACAATCTTAAAAGCTTTCGTAAAGTTTGTTAACGGTGGAACTTATTCGCATTCATTTTGTGAAATTTTATTACATTTTTTTCACCTCTGAAATTGTTATCGTGTTTTTGACACGTTTTAAAAACGACTTCAATTATTTTTTATCCTGTAAAGCCTACCTACTATTAAGTTTTAATGAACGTTTCATAATACCGTTGAAATTTGATTTTGGTGTCCGTATTTTTTTTAGGTAAAATAATATTAATAAATTCAAAAATATCCTCCTCATAAAATTCTAACGTATCTGGCTGTCTATTTGCTACGCTTTCACGGCCCACCTATTCAACGGATTTAGATGAAATTTGGTACCTACAGGAATAATAGGTTATATCCCGGGGAAGGACATTGGCTACTTTTTATCCCGGAAAAATTAAGGAGTTCCCGCGGGAATCAAAACCTTAATCCACGCGGACGAAGTCGCGAGCATCATATCTATATATATAAAATTCAAAGTCCTGTACCCTTACTCTGAGATTGATCGAATTTAAAATACGGTCTCACTAAGTGAGGTGAATTACATATGCATCAAACTAATATGAATCTTAATCTTATTAATTTAGAGCTCAATTTCGTATATGCATTCACAGCTAGCGCTCCAAACGATACGTTTCGAAATTTGAATCGGTTGCACTGAATTTGTGGCTTTAAATCAAGAGTTTTTGGGTCCATTTTAGTTTGACTCAAATGTGATACACCTCACTTAGTGAGACCGTATTTTAAATTCGATCAATCTCAGAGTAAGGGTACTGACTGACTGACTGACTGACTGACTTATATATCAACGCATAGCCCAAACCGCTGGGGTTAGAAACTTGAAATTTTGACAGTAGGTTCCTTTTGTGACGTAGGCGCTCACTAAGGAAGGATTTTTTCAAAATTCCACCCATAAGGGGCTGAAATAGGGGTTGAAAGTTTGTATGATGAAAGTCCTTCATTTCTCAAATTATATCCATGAAACTTACTTATATGAGCTACCGGAAAAAAATTAAGAAAGACGTGTTTCATAGTTTTTGAAAATTCTACCCCCGAAGTGGTGAAATAGGGGATGAAAGTGTGTATGAAAGTACTTCATTTCTCAAGTTATATCAACGAGACTTGATATTTTGGCTTTCGGTAAAAAATAAAGAAGTACATATGTATCATAGTTTTTCAAAATTCCACCCACGAAGGGGTAAAATAGGGGTTTAAAATTACAATGAAAGACCGTCGTGTTTCAAGTTATAGCCCTGAAACTTGGTATTTGGGCTTCCGATTTAAAATTATGAAGTACCTATACGTATTCCACAGTTTTGAAATTTCTATTCCAAGGACGTTAAATAGAGAGGTTGTCCTTCAATCACGGCGCAACAGAGCGACGGATCGATGTGATTTTTTGCATGGGTAGGCATAGTTGAGGATCTGGAGATTGACATAGGCTTCTTTTTATCCCGGAAATGAAGGAGTGCCTGTGGGAATTAAAAACTTATGCCACGCGAACGAAGTCGCGGGCGTCCTCTAGTAGTAAATAAATATTGATCCATTGATTGATTGAAATGTGTGAAATAAGGATTGGTGGGTTCAATCAATCAACATATTTTATTTATTCAATTTAGGTACACCTTTGATTATGCATGCATACACATGTACACTTATTGACGTCCGAAACTTATAAAACATGACGTTGATATCGTTTAAATAATCTTTTCATCATACCTATTCGAAAAACGCATATTGCCTTCAGAGGATAGCGGGAGCAAAGTGTAACTTGTAGGCCCATGGGACTTTTCATTTCTCTCTTCTGATTGGTCCGAAGTCACGTCATCAATTTGTTGATCGAATATACGACTTTGCATTTCTCTGTTCTGATTGGTCCGAAGTCACGTGATCAATTTGTTGATCGGATATACGTCTTTACATTTTATTTAAACTTTAAATATACGTCTAAATAATGTCTATACAATTACATAGAAGGTTGATAGGAGTATCTTCTGATTGGTGCTTAAACGTATAGGTAGGTAATGTCCATACATAGTAGGTTGATACTCCTAGCTTTTTCTCATACGTAATGATGAAAAATAGTGTGTGTCACTCGGGGCCAAATTTTTTGTTCTCGGGCGGCGTATATTGAATTCCTCGCTACGTTCAGGATTCTACTTTAGAACCCCTCGCTACGCTCGGGATTCTACTATAGAATCCTTCACTTCGCTCTGAATTCAAAATAGCGCCCTCGGGGAACAAAAATTTTCTTTGGCCCCATGTAACACAAATAACTATTTCACCTCTCATGCTCTAAAAAGATGTCATTATAGCTTAGCGTAGGCGGACTAAAGTTAGTATTTAGGGTCTAGGGATTAAAGTAATTTTTTTTAAATAATTGCCGGCGTTATTATGTTATAGGTACCTAGTAAATGGGTAGTAAAAATTTATAGTCTATGGTTAATATCAGCAGCCCAAATTAATGTCACAGACACAGTCTAAGATGATACGTTCTTTCCTTCGAGTCGTTCAACGAAGGCATTTAGACAAAGCAAAGCTGCGGGGTGACAGGGGCGTAACGATCGAAACTAGCAGAACTTTTATAATACAAAATTCTATCGCTCTAATGTCTTTTATGCAGTAGGTACCATACATCTAGGACTGCTAAAACTGTCATGGTATGATGGTAGTCAGGTCTGACATTTGTGTGAGCGTCGACCCACTGTATGAAATTAATAAATAGTTACGCTTAACGCTATGTTACGATCCACATACTTTTTTTATGTTCCATTTTTGAAATAATTTGCACGCAAGCCTTGGTTGAATGTAAGTATGCGTCAATGTGCTAATGTTACCCATCATCACCAAGTCGTCACCTACAGCTCAATATCTATGGTTCTTAATGTATTTTTTTAAAATTCCTTCTTGTTAAAAATAAGGAAAAAAATAAAGTTGGTATTGCGGATTGCCGCGAAATCTCTAGAATTTTTATTGTAATTAATACATTTTATTTAAAGGGATGTTTATTTAATCCATTTCGGATTTCGATACTACAAGGTGAAGGCATAGGGTAAAGTGAATGTGACTATTTATTTGTTAATATCATCAAGTGAAAATAAAGATCTTACTCCTACTAATATAATGTAACAACAGAATGGCAAAAAAAATAATTAAAAATCGTTATTTATTTTATTTTCTCGCAGTCGAAGTGAAAAGTAGAGTGTTTACCACGGGACTAACGCTACTCGATTCTTATCTCGTATGAAATGGCTCATTTTAGTCCCTTGATGAACAATCTACTATTTACTTTGTAATAGGATTTTTCAAAGTGCATAGTCCCTTATTATAGATGATCAAACGAACTTCCTGAAGTGAAGTTCGATCATTATTATATGAGTCGCTTCATTCGAAGATATAATTTTTACATAGTAGTTTCCTCAATCATGCAGCAACAATCGCACGATTTTTAGAGATGTTTTATTTTAGTATAATGATAAAATTCTCCCGCTTAAGGCATCCCTACCTGGTTACACATTCAATATTTGTTCGTCATTCTTTTTAGAGATATATAAGTACCTAATGTTATTGCAAAAATATATTTCGGGTTGGGTGGGTTGGGAATTTATTTATATATCTTCGAATGAAGCGACTCATATAATAATGATCGAACTTCACTTCAGGAAGTTCGTTTGATCATCTATTATATTTCGTCGCTTCATTCTTCAGATATAATTTTTACATAGTAGATGTTTAGAGATACAGAAAATATCTATTTTTGCAAGAACTGTATCCATGTTGAATAGATACTAATTATTGTTGTCAATATTTTTTTTTTTTTTTTTTCAATCTCTTATTTGAGTCGTAATGTTTTAAGCAGCTTTATGCTTAAGGTTGGAATCATGTGCGGATTTCTTGATATTCTCATCTACGTATAGTTATATCATATGTATAGTTCATGAGTCTAAGATTTTTCTTAAGTATTCATTTTACTTTAGAAATACAATGTTGCGCTTTTTACATCAGCGCCTGAGTAACAAGCTTACAGGTTGGATGCAAGCAAATGAAACCAATAATTATTGATGTTAATGCTGCAAGATTTATAATCTAATCAAAAGTATATTAGCCGGCCCAGTACTTGGTTGTATTTACACACAACAGACGTCCAATGGGACGTTTGAACGTTTGGAAACCTACCCAGAAGGAGGGAGAAAATTATTATTTTTCAAAACGCGGCGGGAAAGGAACGGGTTATTCCGGTCCTGTTGTAGAGGTCCTTTATTGTTGTAGAGGTAAATTATGTGCCTGTAGTAACAGGCACATATTTAATAAAATTATTAATAATGGTACCATTTTATGATGTTTGTCAAAAAATTATGCCATAATCAAGATTATGGAATACGACAAATACCTATTTGTGTATAAGTTCCCCGCAGAATATAAATGAAAAATGATGAATATACTCGGTCGATATTGTGATAGACTACTAGCAGTGGCGTAACTATAGGGTGGCAGGACTGGCAAAATGCCACGGGCCCCCGACCAAAGAGGGCCCCGGCCCAAGAGGCCACGAGCTCAGAAATAACATCAGTGGTTTATTAAAATTAAATTCTAACGTGACTATTTTTACTGGGACGCCGGAGGGCCCCATCCGAAAAATTTGCCACGGGCCTCAGATGGTATAGTTACGCCACTGACTACTAGGTAGTACTAATGTCGACTTGGAGGTGTAAGTCGGTCGGTTTGGGCTTTAAACCCCACTGACGTTAGAAGCTTTAAATTAAGTGAGATATCAGGCTACTATACTTTTTTAACAATGGACAACCTAGTTGTTCATGTCGCTAAAAACATGTGTCATCAGTCATTATAAATTATTTAATATTCATAAGTACCTACTTATTTTTGAATGAATGCGTTAAATCATTTCCCTCCGTCAATTATTAAGGTAGACGCGCTGAGAGCGTGGATCTATACTCTTTACTCTTTTTACAAAAAACAAAGTATTTTAATTTTGCATTAAGCAAGTTATTATGGAGTATGTTAAGGCGGAGTAAATTGTATGTTTTCCACGAGTGATAACGATGTAGGTATTATAATAACGACAGTGTCATGACGGTTTTTCAAAGATTGTTTCCGATATAAGGACGATGCATAGATACTAAAGTTAAGATCCCGCTTCGGGCAGCATGAACTATGCATTATCCCGAGTTTGCAGTAGTGCTTGCCCGCTAGCCCGCGAAAAATCTTTTAAAAAAAAACAATAATACGATAAGATTTTACATTGCTAGGTACATCATACGAAGTCTACTTCCGGTCGTAAAAATACTCGCCGTTTAACCGACTTCCAAAACGGAAAAGGTTCTCAATTAGGTTTTTATTTTTCTGCCGTCTTCTAAGTTTAGTCAACCATTCTTACGCGTCATCGGATGTATGATATATTATGCTTCCAGCACGATGGAGATATAAAACTAGAGATTTGAGCCCAAGAACATGTGGGTAGGAAAAACGTAAAACTTGTGGGTAATTTTTGCAATTTTACCACACATTTTTGTTGCAAATTTTCTTTGCACACCACTATGAGGCAAGATACTAGCCGCTTTTATTTTCGTTTTCTGTATCTACAGTATTCGTAAATAAATTGAATTTATATAACGCTAAAGTACCTAGATAACTGATAAAAAGGATATATTCATTATCTCAGACCTTTTGTTACCTCTCTGACGGTGTATGTACGTTTGATACTGAGAGGTTTTATATTGTGAACAATTACATCTGGAAATTTTGAACCTGAGATCTTGACTATTTCATTCACTGAATGATTTACATTTCTTTCAGGTCTATTCATTTATTATATTTTTCACCAAATTTTGGATCGTTTCCTGTCTCTTCTATCTCCGAGTACCCCGAGGAGTTCTGGATCGAGCTCTGGACAAACTTAGAGCATCTATTAAATCTGCGTGTTAACCCCCGGTTAACCGCCAGGTTTTTCGGTTACATAATATTATCGTATGAAATATACAAGGCGTAACTTCTAGCCTCTGTTAAACCTTCGTGATAACTCTCGGTTAACCACCAGGTTGTTCGCCTACACCCCATTGTTGTATGGAACGTACAAGACGAAACTTTTAGCGTGTATTTAAACCCTCGTGTTAACTCTCGGTTAACCGCCATGTTGTTCTGTTACATAATATTACAGTCTGAAAATGTAGGTACGAGACTATAAAGTTTTAGTCTCTGTGAAACCTTTGTGTTAACACTCTGTGAATCGCCAGGTTGTTCAGTTACACAATGATTTGTGATTTCTAGAGAAAAATGTTTGTTGTATGTTTTTCTTACACAGGTATGATGAAAAGTAAGGTAGACGGCCATCGTTTTAACTCTTGGTCAACCATCAGGCGTTTGTACGTTCGAATAAGCCGGTTTTCTGCTTTGAAAGCGATATAATTTAGCTGTATTTTAATGCAATATTATGATAGTGAAAAATTATTTTTATGCGAGGGTAGGTTGAATTATGAATGCATACCGGGTGTCTGATGAGGATTCTATAATAATCCTTCGACGATTACGTTTCTGTTGTTCGCGTTTTCGTTTCGGCATTTCACTTAAATATTCACTTTTAAAAGTTTTAACAAACAGTGCACGTGCGTTTGCTACGTCGCACGAAAAAAAATATAATAAGAGTAAAAAGTAACCTTCTTTATAAGTAGGTAAATAATTAATTTACCTGTGTTCCGGATACTTCTCGAGTATTTGTGAACGAAACGAAATCAATTTGTGTTAGGCTTGCTAAGCCGGTCCTTAGTGACGAATCTGATATAGTCTTGGTCGTCTTTGACTCTTCACGACTTCCCCCTTGTTCAGAGAATGGTGAATTCGTCTTGTGCATGGTGCTCAACCTCATTTGTATCTCTAAAGAATACAATAAGTGAGCGGACGAATATGGAGGTAGTATGTACGAGTATGTACGCATTTTGCGTTAATTTTGTCTCGCGGACAAAAGCTTGCAGTTAATGTGCATATCTAGTCAAGGTGATAAGTATATATTCACTGCATGAGTGTCATAAGAATATGACTCATAATTAGCTCGCAGCTAATTATGATCTCGCAATTGACTCGCAGTCAATCCCGAGTTAAAAATACTTTTTTAGTTTGCAGTTAATGTGCATATTATCTAGTCCAGGTGGCACATATTCACTGCATGAGTGTCATAAGAATATGACTCATAATTGGCTCGCAGCCAATTATGATCTCGCAATTGACTCGCAGTCAATCCCGAGTAAAAACACTTTTTAACACTTAGTAATAGAATTTTCGACTAACCTGCAAAGTTCTCGTCATCAGACGAGTCTAACGGGCGCCAATATTTCTCCTTATCCTGCTGTCGCTAGGAGTGTCTAGCTGGAAGGTTTGATTTGCGTCGTGTTACTTCGCTAGTAACCTCCCAGTGGATTAGCGTACTTTAACACGTACTTCGTGTAAGTACTAAGTAACTATAATTACTTAGGCGAGCCATGCTGAAGGGCTTAACCTTCTTCATGGTGCCTCTTGGGCAACCCGCCGGATGGACATTTAGAATAATTAAACGCTGCATAAAAGAATAATTTCATAAGCGTGTTTTGTGCTGAAAAGTTTACTCTCCTTCGTTGTTACCTCTCGGGTAAACCCTAGGAAAACCTTTAGTGAGTTAGATATTTTAATTATTAATGTAATAAATACGCAAGAGCCACAATAAAAGTGACGAAACTGTTTTGTTTAAGTACCCACATACAACATAGTGTAATTTGACACTGCATGAAAATATAATTTAAGTATAATTTCTTAAGCCTGTCAGGCATGAAATAAATTGCTGAAATTGAAAGATTAAAGACTCACCGTTTTCCTGTAAGAAGCAGCGGCTGTTTCTTTTTCAATATTTTTTATTTAGATATAAAATAATAATATTAACTTTGTTGAAAGTGGGAACGTCCGATCGTTGCTACGCACGAAAAAAGAATGACGAACAAATATTGAATGTGTAACCAGGTAGGGATGCCTTAAGCGGGAGAATTTTATCATTATACTAAAATAAAACATCTCTAAAAATCGTGCGATTGTTGCTGCATGATTGAG
This sequence comes from Erebia ligea, assembly GCA_917051295.2. Taxonomy (NCBI): domain Eukaryota; kingdom Metazoa; phylum Arthropoda; class Insecta; order Lepidoptera; family Nymphalidae; genus Erebia; species Erebia ligea. The sequence continues at coordinate 19,160,716 of OU785228.1, forward strand.
GAAACTACTATGTAAAAATTATATCTGAAGAATGAAGCGACGAAATATAATTAGGTACAATACAACAGACAATGCTTTATTTATATGATGCTACATCGCACTACGTCTATAAATAAATCTAAACGGAACGTAAGGAGGTCAGAGCTGCACTATTGATCGGAACTTTAGTTTTGGTGGAATACACTTGAGTGGACTAGGATTTAGGATTCCTATGATAATTATTTAGTCCTTTTATACTTTGATTCCTTGGAAATAAAGCCCGCCTTGCCACTGTATTGGTCGCTTTAAGTTTTGCTTTTCTTTGTCATAAAGATAGATGATACAGATGGATGTGTAGAATAAAGATTTTCCATCTTTTAACATAATTTACCTAGTATTTCTACATGATAGTAGGGACGGATAAGATTAAACCAGCCAAGTGCGAGTTACCATCATTAAAACAGGCAAACAAGCAAAATGAGCCGATTTTTGGCAGTGAAATTATCTACTGATAAAATAATAATGTTCTCCCGACCGCATTTCGGCCACGGCGGCCTATCCATAGAGATTAGCCATCTGCACGGAAGATATTATAGTGAACGTATGACGTAAGTATGTGCGCAAACACAGGTGCACTCTCTGTTCCTTTACTCTCATAGCCCGATGGGACGGAAAATCCAACACGACCGGAGAGAGATGAGGCGCAGGACCGACAGCTTAACGTGCTCTCCGAGGCACGGGGGTGAAACTCCGCCAACTTCCTAACTCCGGGCTAGTACTGAGAATTTCTTGTAAGAAAAACCCAATACCTAATTATGACCCGACCCGGGAATCTAACCCGGGACCTCGTCAGCCACAGTCGAACATGCTAACCACTAGACCAAAGAACAGTCAAAGTGATGGATTACATACATATCCGGGTACATACATAATGCTTAAACAAGTAACAAGATTTTGAGATGTTTGAGATCAAGCGATTGCTATTCACTTACAGAGGTCATTGACACCATACATACGATGGGCTTTTTATCTTTTACATTGATCTTTCATTGGCTTTACATTGATCGTTCAGAGAACATTAATAAAAGACGTGTCATAGTTTACATACTTAGACAGCGCTTTATTTGTTCAATTTTCATCTGTTTACCTATTGGTAGGGTTTATTATTCCAAGAAAAAACTCTGCCTTTATGTGATTAATGGAAACAGGTCACGACCCTCAGTGATGAGGATTACGACGCAGCCACTTTGACTACGTCTAGGACGAACTTGGCACGCACTTTAGGCGTTTTTGGAATTTAACGGAAACGATTCTACACCGGGTTTAAGATTTTAAAATGGAATTCAAAACCAGTTTTTAGAAAGTTAGCTAAAGTCAAATGAAATGAATTATGGAGATAGATCGCACTCCAAGGAATGCCACTGGCTAGCGGCTATTATGTCTATACAAATATTAAATAGAGGTAAAGTTTGTGAGTTTGTGAGGTTGTAGGCAGTGGCGTGCAGTTCATAGAGGCATAAAAGCACCGCTTACCTAAATGGAAATACGTCAATGCTCATTTTTCATCAAAACAACTAGTAAATAAGTAGGTGTTCTGACTAACTTAACGCCTACCCTAGCTTCAAACTCTGTGCACGCCACTGGTTGTAGGGGGTAATCTCTCTACTCTCTTTCTCTAAAACGAAACTTCGCAAACAAACGAACGAAATTTCGTTAACTCCTCTCCTACATAATATTATCTCTATGCTCCTCTCTATTTCGTTTTCATACACGCAGACGAAGTACGGATCCATAGACAATTTTCGTGACCGATTGGATTGAACGATTTTGTGTGGGTCTAATAACCGATTAATTACGTCCGTTTGCGAAGTTTTGTTTGAGAGAAAGATAGTAGACCCCCTGGATCTACAGAACCGATTATGAAAATTCTGGTACCAATAGAAAGCCACATTATATGTGAGTGTATACTGGCCACATTATATGTGTGTGTATGTGGGCTATATATTAACCCGAAAAATTAGGGAGTTCCCGTGGGAATTTAAAAAACTTATTTCACGCGGACGAAGTCGCGGGCATCTGCTAGTACCTAAGTATGTAAGCATAAAATTAAGACTTGTCACAGGCAGTCGCGGATATTTAGGTAAAAAAAATAAAATCAATAAAATAGCTTTTATTTTTCCTTAGTCACTTATTAATTATACATTTTATGCTTACACCTACCTCGGTTTTTTGAAATTTTGTTTTTGTGTTTTTTAATTTTAATTCCTGTAACAGTTACTTACAATGAATTTTCTACTTACTTATTATTATTATTATTTATTTTATTTATTTGAATTTTCATTTAGGTAAGTACCAATCAAATAAGCAGCAAACAATAAAACCTTTTCACGAATAAGCGAACATGGTTTCTCACGATGCGAACATGGTTCCTAATAGCTTTATTTTTTTGCCAGTCCGGGGTCAAAGGCGCCTCATAGTTATAAGTTATAACAATATAATATAACTGTAGTTCGTAAGTTCATAACGTGACTTATTATTATACAAGTACCTACATTTTCACAGCCAATACTTGGGTTCTTTATGCAATAACAATCATGTAATTTTCCTAGTTATGAATGGTAATGGCGTGCCTACTTCTCGTTCTACTTTGTATTGGGGACTTAAATGGAACTTCGACCCCTATTATTCACGGTGTATATCTATGCTCTATATTCAAATAAATATTATAAACTAGCTGATGCCCGCGACTTCGTCCGCGTGGTTAAAGTTTTTTTGATTCCCGCGGGAACTCCTTAATTTTTCGGGATAAAAAGCCTATGTCCTTCCCCGGGATATAACCTACCTCTATACCAAATTTCAGCAACATCTGTTGAAAAGATGGGCCGGGAAAGCGTAGCAGACAGACAGACAGACAGACACAATTTCGCATTTATAATATTAGTATGGAAGTATGGACTAGCTGATGCCCGCGACTTCGTCCGCGTGGTTAAAGTTTTTTTGATTCCCGCGGGAACTCCTTAAGTTTCCGGGATATAAAGTAGCCTGTGTCACTCTCCAGCTCAACTATACCCATGCTAAAATCACGTCGATCCGTTGCTCCGTTGCGGCGTGCTTGAAGGACAAACCAACAAACCAATAAACCAACAAACAACCACACTTTCGCATTTATAGTATTAAGTATGATGATGCAAAAGTTTGGATGGATGGATGGGTGGATGTTTGTTACTCAATAGTCAATCACGTCAGAACGGCTGACCGGATCTGGATGAACTGTGGCACCGAGAGAGATTATATAACACACAGGCTACTTTTTAACTCGGGAACCAAAAAACCTCAATCCAGAAGGACGAAGTCGAAGATTAGCTAGTAATACAAATAAAATACAATACGATACAAAAAAAATATTTTTATATTTTATTTTAACTTGATAAATGTCAAATGATCCTAAACTTTAAACTAATTTTAGTTTCGAGGTCTTTCAACCAGTTTTGGTAGAAAAGCAAATTATTAATTATGTAGACCTATGCTATGAGATAATATTCTGAGTAAGTACATAGGTATTATATTATACGTGCTGGAATGTAGTCACGGGCGAGGTCCAATATTCGAAACCAGCTGCCTCCTTGATGCATGTAGTTTTTGTGAATTATTTTTTGTTTTTTATTTTTTATTTTTGTTTTTTATTATGCATAGTAATACCTACCTACGATCCAAAGCTACGATCATTTAAAATATCTTTATTATGTGGAACCATACTAATAAAAACCTTTAATTACTTACTAACTGTGTATTTTTTGTACGAATTTATTTTGCACTTGGGTGCAATTTGCAACAGGTACAAAATACAATATCATATCATACTAAAATTATAAATGCGAAAGTGTGTTTGTTTGTTGGTTTGTCCTTCAATCACGCCGCTACGGAGCAACGGATCGACATGATTTTTGGCATGGGTATAGTTGAGGAGAGAGTGACATAGGCTACTTTTTATCCCGGAAAATTAAGGAGTTCCCGCGGGAATCAAAAAACTTTAACCACGAGGACGAAGTCGCGGGCATCAGCTAGTGGTAACATAAGTTAAAATTATGAAATTAAATATGTCGAATAAATTGTTTTTCTTTCTTTCTTTCTTTCTATGATCAGTTACTTAATGTCTTGCAAATTGTTATAAAAAAAAAGATACCTACGCGCCGAAGTGACAACCTCCTCCTTTTTTGGAAGTCGGTTAGATAGTGTTTTAATGCCAACTCTATGATTTATTTAAACCTTTTGCCTCCGATTGTTCCCATTTGACGAAGCATGGTATAAATTATGTATGTAAATTTATGATATTTTAGGTCGCAGGTCAAGTAAAACACGTTTTGTATCATCTTAATATGAATACTGAGGACAAAATATAAGATACCTATGCCCCTTTTGGTAGAGGTACCTACATGAATAAATTCGGATATATAAAACCTCTGCGAAAACTCAATTTTGTTTATTCAAAGGTTCATTCAACTACAAGTTATATTATAGGAGATAACTGCACTTTTGGTAACTATCGCTAGAAAGGCTGATTTCGTATTTGGTGGGTCCTAGGCTCTCCACTGGTGGGAAATCTGCCAGTCTGTCCGCATGCCGATGGGCCTTTTGCTAGATATGGCCGTTCAAAGACGGTTTATTGTTACCAAAAATGAACGATAATAAAAAAAGCTGATTCTTGCACTGTATTAAAGTATGCGCAGTACCTATGTAAACAGCATAAAAACTGACGCATGTGGATGGGACTTTTACTAGATATCAACTCTGAAAGACGTTATAAGCTATACTTACTATGCGTTCCTGTAAAAAAATATTAGCAATTATTATGTCGTCCCGTTGATTGCTGTTAAATTTTTTTAATAACACCCTGGACGGCCATATCTAGCGAAAGGCCCATCCACATGCGGGTAGACTGCAACTTTTGTGATCAGTGGAGAGCCCTACATCCACCTAACACTGAATCAGCCTTTCAGGCGATGGTTACCAAAAGTGCAGTTATCTCTTAGTCTATTAGCCCTTGACTGTCATCTTACGGTGGTTTAATTTAATTTAATTTTAGGTATAGTCCGTCAAACTTATCTGAACCGGTGGCCAAAATTGGAACTAATTTTTATGCCTGTTTAGTTTTAGTTTTTACTAGATGATGCCCGCGATTTCGTCCGCGTGGATTAACGTTTTTTGATTCCCGCGGGAACTCTTCAATTTTCCGGGATAAAAAGTAGCCTATGTCTTGCCCCGGGATGCAATTTATCCCTGTACCAAATTTCATCAAAATCGGTTGAGTAGTTGGGCCGTGGATGCGTAGCAGACAGACAGACAGACAGACACACTTTCGCAATTATAATATTAGTATGGATTTTATTTTTCATTTAAACTAGCGAGTATTTTAACTGCCAAGCCCTTCAGGTTAACCCGCTACGATCTTAGACTGCATCATCACTTACCATCACGTGAGATCACAGTCAAGGGCTAACTTGTAGTGGATAAAAAAAAAAGAGTAGCGACGCTGTCACCGGGTCAGATAAGTTTTTGGGAACTTACTAAAATTTAGTTAGCATGACATAATATGTATGTATTTAACCTGTGAATGTTATTAAAAAAAAATAAAAAATATACACTTGTAATTGATTATACATGTATCAGAAATTGTAATAATGTGTTCGTTTTCGAATTTCGTGTTTATGTCAAACTAGCTGATGCCCGCGACCCGTGGTTTAATTTTTTTGTCATTCCCGCGGAAACTCCTTAATTTTCCGGGATAAAAATTAGCCTATGTCACTCTTCAGGTCCTCAACTATACCCATGCCAAAAATCACGTCGATCCGTTGCTCCGTTGCGGCGACAACAACATTGAACAACAAATCGACAAACCAATAAACCAACGAACAAACACACAATGAATGAACTATAGAGATCATGGACTTTCGCAAAGTAACACCTGCTTCGATTCAATAAACAAACACACTTTCGCATTTATAATATTAGTATGATGTATAAGTGTGTATTTATAATATTGTAGATAAGTGTGCTTAGTAATTATAAAATAAAATAACAAATAAGTCACAAGTAGGTAGATACTATAACGACAAGCATGCTCGTACGTAGCTGAAATTATACCCAATACTCAATTTATTTATTCCATGTAGGACATACAAGTGCCTCTTATGTACATGTTTTGACTCTACCACTCCATAAAAACGAAATAAGTTTTGCATTCAATCAATGATAACGAATCTATAGTAGGTTAACCGTAAATTATAATTATTTTTGTGCGTCGTACCGTGAAGATAACGTTACCATTACGTTGTTCACCACGTTAAATGAAACACATTTTGATTTCACGCAATAGGTATTAAGCGAGAAGACTCTATTTGGCTCAGATATAGGTTATAGTCTGAAATAACACATAGGCACTTATTGGATAGAATCAGGCGTTACTTTGCGGAAGTTCATGATTTAGCAAGAAAAGATTACAATTATCAAATAATCAAATAAATATTATAAATGCGAAAGTTTGGATGGATGTATGGATGGATGTTTGTTACTCAATCACGCTCCAACAGCTGAACGGATCTGGATGAAATTTGTCACAGAGATAGATTATAGTCTGGAATAGCACATAGGCTACTTTTTATCCCGGAAAATTAAAGAGTTCCCGCGGGAACCGAAAAACCTCAATCCACGCGGACGAAGTCGCGGGCATCAGCTAGTTTTGCTATAATCTGCCAACAGAAAAATCTGTATGGTCAAAAATGCAGTTACAAGCGAAGCACCGCTTACCTTCCCAAGCAAGAAAGCCAAGTTCCCAAGCAAGCAATGCCACCCACCACTCACATGCACTACCACACAAGACTTTTACACTACTCTCAACGCACGTTTCGCTCCGACACCGGAGCATCTTCAGGAGATGTCGACTTTACAATGCAAGATTGTCTAGAAAATACAAGACTAGACAATCTTGCAATAAAGCAAGCTAGTTAATTCGTAATGATACACAAAGAAGGAAATAAAATACAAAAAAAAAAATTGTTATCATGGTAAGCTAAGGAACATTAACGATTCAGAGAAGACTAGACATTTAGGTCTTTTAAAAATCCCGTTGGAAAACTTTTTTTTCGATTTCACCCCCGCGCGCCTTTATTTTGATCTCGTGAACTGAGAGCGCCACGGATCTTTTCAACCAATTTTAATGAAATTTGGTATCTATAGGGGTGGGTTACATCCCGAGGAGTGACTTACCGCCAGTTACGAGTTTAAACGTTTGTACAGCAATGAAGCCCGACTGATTTATTTACAGCCGTCGCGTCGAAGCGATATTTATTCAGTGTAGTGGCCGTTAAATTGTGCCGGGGTAACGTATGGCCATAGTGACCTTTGTCTGACATTTCTTTCGTAGGTAGGTATATTCTTTTACTAGAAATAGTGTTTCTATTAAAGGGTTAATCTTGTCTACGAGTTAACGCGTTTCAACAGGCGCCAGCGGAGGGCTAATTGCTCATACAAACGTAATACCAAAATAATTAGTAATTCGAGCATATTTCCTCCATATTATGCGATTATTATGATTGAACTTGTATTTATCTAGGTCCCTGGATAATTATTTTTCCAAAATACTTTCCCAAAATTAAATGTAAGCACATTGCGTTTTGCATGTTTTTGCGACATAAAGGACATGTTTTCTCCTTATTTGTTTCATATTAAAACCAATGATATCTCACGTACTAATTGATCAGGAACATAGCCTATATTGTCAAGTTACAGAATAACAACACGAAGTTAAAAACACAACAATTTTTCATTCATCATTTTTGGTATTTACGGAACAAGACTAAATGTATAACAAATTCTGTACGCTCATATTGCTATCGCGCTTGCACGCGATCATGTGTCTTCAGACAAATAGGGATAGCAATATACCGGCAAATTAATATTTGCGGTTCTAGTAGAAGTTGCGAGCGGCGGTCGCCGGTCCCTTAATAATTTACATCACTATTAAAACTGGAACTCAAATATTTTTTATTCAAGTAGACTTTGACAAGTGCTCTTGAATCGTTTAGTCTCTCTCTTGAATGTCGAATCTACCACTGGTCCGGAATGCTGTTTGTACTGAGAAGAAACTCGGTGGTTAATCTATTGAAAAAATTAGTTTACAATTAGGTACATTAATGTGTACATACAGATGTAACCGCAGTCCTTGCATTGCTGGAGCGAGTCAAATCCATGAACGTTTAGGTATCATTTAAAACGTATTATTATCAGAGTGTAATATATCCTTTTGAGCTATAAATCAAGAATTTAGAAAACCCCTTACACATTCAAATGACTCTTTAAACCAAGAGTTGATGATCTTCAAACGTCTGAACAGATTTTTTTAATCATTGCTAAGAACAGTCTCGATTAAGTCACCTTTAAAAAAAAAACAATCATAATCGGTTTATCCGTTTGAGTGCTACGATGATACAGACAAATATCTACACAGATGTTTTTTTCTTTGCATTACCTTGCGAAACATTTTGGACTTCCGCAAACTACGCCAAGCCAAAATGTTCCGAAAAGTATTTAAATTCCGTGTTGGTAACGTGCACAGAATCTGGAGCCAGGGTAGGCATTGGTTAGGTAGATACTAGATACCTACCTATTTTCAGGCAGGGAATGAAGAAAAATTAGCATGGAGGTTTTTAACAAACAATTAACCATGAACCTCATACCAATAATGAACCTATAAAAAAAGGCGGACCCCATCTCGCTAAGAACGAACTGAAGTACTGCAATGGCGGCGGCGCGAGTATGTGTGAGGTTTTTTTATACCTTTTTTTATAGGTTCATGCAATTAACCTATACCAACTTTGTAGGTAGGTACCGGAGGATGGTTGCGGACAGATTTGACTCTGACATGTTGCCAGTACCAGTGTCGGAGAGAAATTACTGGCCACAATCATCTACGTAATAACTTTAAAATGCTCGCGAGCATGTCGGTATTCGCGAGCATGTCGGTGACGCGAATCCGAAAGTTTACCCCCTACCAAAAAGTAATCGCGGCTAAAGAAGTATTCACTTCAATAATTAACTAGACGTAGGTACCTATTTGCTTAACCTTGTCACAAGATGGTGTTAATGAATGAACGAGAAGTTTAATTCGCTTTAATCCGCCACAGCAGACAAATCTATGTGGTACAGTGAAGATGCTCCGGTTTCGGAGTGAAACGTACGTTGAGAGTGATTTGGAAGATTTGTGTGGTGTGGTGCTGTGCCGGTGCGAATTGCTGGGTGGTGGGTGTTCGCATGCTATTGGTGAAGGACACGCACTGTACCACATAGATTGGTCTGCTGTGGCGGATTATAGCGAATTAAACTTCTCGTTCATTCATTATCATGGACTTCCGCAAAGTAACGCCTGCTTCGATTCAATAGATGGTGTTAAATCAATTATTTGATGACAATTATTGGTATAGATTTAATTTAAAACGGCCTTCTTAGATTAGGTAATAGGTATTAACGTTAAGCGTGATCCGTCCAAATGAAATGTAACAACAAGTTGTTTAACGATCGTGACCGGTCAGTTTATGTACTTATTGATTTGCTCTAAAGTCAATAAAAGTTGATTTGGATAATATCTTTTCGACCTTGGCTTTATGTAGTAGCACTACAAAGTACAAGTTACACCTTGATTGTCTAAGATGGTAGCGGGCTAACCTGTTAGGGGTATGCCCAGTTGTATATTAAACCCATACCCCTAATTGGTTTCTAAACGGCATCGTACCGGAACGATAAACCCTTAGAATAACTACCTATTGGCGGCACGTCTTTGCCGGTGGGATGGTAATTGGCCACGGCCGAAGCCTCCCACCAGGCCAGACCAGAGAAGATTCTAAAATTATAAATTCCCAAAATGACCCTGCCGGGGATCGAACCCGGGACCTCCCACGTTAAGACAACTGCGCTCAACCACTGCGCCACAGAGGTCGAATATTTGTATTCCTCATTGGCAATCGGCAAATTGTAAGAATGTTTGTTGTACGTGACGCAGACGCGGATGAAATTAACATAATGAGGTAGGTACGATGAATAATGGTAGGATGAACATAAAATATCCGCACTAGCTGATGCCCGCGACTTCATCCGCGTGGATTGAGGTTTTTTGGTTTCCGCAGGAAATCTTTAATTTTCCGGGATAAAAAGTAGCCGTGTTATTCCAGACTATAATCTATCTCTGTGCCAAATTTCATCCAGATCCGTTTGGCTTGATTAAGTAACAAACATCCATCCATCTATCCATCCATCCGAACTTTTTTTTTTTTTTTTTTTTTTTTTTTTTAATTTATTTGGAAAACGTACAGCTTAAATAAATCAAATATAGCTAATACACTAGTGATATCACTGGAGCCAGTTAAGTTTCCACGTTTTGTTGAAATACAATTACAAGTGGGAGTCCATCCTAAATTTTAGTGGACAAAAATATAATAATAATAAAAGATAATTAAATATGTACCACAAACAAGATAGGTTCACCCCTGTCATCAAGCCTTGCATTATATGCATTTCTTGATGGCAGAGACGCATTCAACTTTCGCATTTATATTAGTACTAGCTGATGCCCGCGACTTCGTCCGCGTGGATTGAGGTTTTTTGGTTCCCGCGGGAACTCTTTAAGTTTCTGGGATAAAAAAAAAGCCTATGTGTTATTCCAGACTATAATCTATCTCTGTGCCAAATTTCATCCTGATCCGTTAATATCCACATTATATAATATTAGTATCCACCACCACCACTTCAGCCCATTAACGTCCCACTGCTGGGCACAGGCGTCCACTCTGATAGGAGAGAGGGAATAATAAGCTTAGACCCACCACGCTGCTTCAAATATGCGGGTTGGCGGGCTCTGTTGTTCAAATCATTTCAAATATCAAATCGATGTCTGTTTCGGAATGTTCTATAAGTGCTCGCGGTCAGTAAAATTCGTTTTATTGTATAGATCCAAATTGATACAGCAGATTTGATCTAGATTTATTATCAAACAGTTTGCGTCAGAGCTTTGTGGATGTGATATCCAGATATAGGTTTTGAAATAGCCGAAATAATTACTCTTTTTACTTCAAGCACAGCCAAATTCAAATTCGAATGTTTTTAACTCAAAAAAACTTTAACAACTTTTGAATCATCAATTTATTTATTGATCTAAAACTCGTTCGAAATGCCATTCCTACCGAGAAAAACCAGCTAAAATCGACCGAACGGACAAAAGCAATGATGAGGTCTAGGTCGGAGTGTGTTTGCCTGGAAAAAAATAGCAGTCATAGGGACTGCCAATAGAAGTGACAACTTAAAAAAACCGGCCAAGTGCGAGTCGGACTCGCGCACCGAGGGTTCCGTACAAACCTGTAGTAAGTTTTGCGATTTATGACGTATTAAAAATAAAAATTACGTTTGTTGTATGGGAGCCCCCCTTTAATATTTACTTTATTGATATTTAATTATTTATTTTGAAAGGTAATTGACCGAGCGAAGCGAAGGTCTCTGAGTCTACTTGGGTGAATTGGCACTTGTCCGTCCGTCCGTCTGTCCGTCTGTCAGAGCCTTATAACTTCTGAATTGCTGGACATAATTACTTCAAATTTAAATATAATATGTAAACCGATGGCCTCCCACCGAATATGGCTTAAAAAGTTATAAAAATCTTTATTTCAGGGGGGCTCTCATAGAAGCGAATGCGAAGTAAAATATTTTTTATAGCGTTACATAAGGTTGCAGTATATCATTTTAAAGATAATTAGGAGTGAAGTCCAAAAATATTTTTTTTTGAATTTTTCTCCTAAAATTGACGAAATGGGGGGCTTTCAAAGTGGCGATTTTCTAACGTCCAAAGTTGACCTCAGAACTCTCAATTTTCTGAACTCTCAAGCCTGAAACTTGATCAATTATTTGAATTATATCCTGTACTTGAACAACAAATACTAAAATTAGATAAATATTATAAGGAAACGAAATTATTTAATTTTTAATGATGATGATATTTTTAACAGAACTTCACACTGATGTCAATAGATGGCGCTCTGTGAAACCGCGAGGTCTCAGTTCGGTGCGAACCACTAGTATACAAGTTAATATTCTGTGAAAATTTGAACCGTCTACCTGTTACCGTTTTTAATATTGAGCAAAAAATACGAAAAAAACACGTTTATTGTATGGGGACCCCCCTTAATATATATATTTTTTTAATTTTTAGTATTTGTTGTTATAGCGGCAACGGAAATACATCATTTGTGAAAATTTCAGCTTTCTAGCTATCACGGTTTATGAGATACAGCCTGGAGACAGACAGACAGACAGACAGACAGACAGACAGACAGACAGCGGAGTCTTAGTAATAGGGTCCCGTTTTTACCCTTTGGGTACGGAACCCTAAAAAAAATATATAATATTTAAAATAATTAAAATATAAACCTTAAAACTAAGGCATTAAAGTTTAATTACGAATGTAGTAAGTATATTTATATTTAAGACCTTTTGTCTTCGTAACAACGCGAGCACGTCGACGCGGAGCATGTCGGTGACGCGAATCCACAAGTTAACTCCCTACCAAAAAGTGCTCAACGCGGCTAAAGAAGTTTTCACTTCAAAAATCGAAGTGGACGAAGTCGCGGGCATCATCTAGACTTTGTATTTCAGACGAAGTTTCCAAGAATCATATCCTCAGGACATTGTTCTCGTAAAGACATACAAAAAATAATTTTACTTAGTTTATCATGATTATTCCTCTAACATCAAAGGTTCATCAAAAGCGCCGGCGGCCAAAAGGGAAATAAGTTACCTACGAGTATCTCTTAAAATAATGAGCCCAAAAATACATTCGTAGCTAGAGGCAACAGGTGAATTCTTATACAAAGACTAGCCGACCCGCCCTGGTTTTGCCTGGATTTGTGGTAGACCTTTAGCAGAGTTCATTCAAGAAATTAAAAAAGTAAATAATATTATCACATGCTTTATTGGTGAAACATCGTGAGGAAAACTGCTCGCCCGAAAGTTATTGGTAATGTTCTCAAGATATTGTGTTGAGTCTGCCAATCCACATTTGGCCAGCGTGGTCGACTTTGGCCGTACCTTTCTCATTCTATACCTAAGGCATTATGATTATGATTATGATTAAAGATTGAAGTGAAGTGGCAGTCCGAGGCTCCGAGCAATAGGTACACATTATAACTGTTTAACTACACCACACATACTTATCCCGAGTAAAGTTCATCCATATCCATACTAATATTATAAATGCGAAAGTGTGTCTGTTTGTCTGTCTGTCTGCTACGCTTTCCCGGCCCATCTTAACAACCGATTTTGCTGAAATTTGGTATAGAGGTAGGTTATATCCCGGGGAAGGACATAGGGTACTTTTTATCCCGGAAAATGAAGGAGTTTCCGCGGGAATCAAAAAAGCCAAATCCACGCGGACGAAGTCGCGGGCATCAGCTAGTATAAGTATAATTTCGTCCGTAAGTCGGTAAGTACATCATTTAAGTAGAAATGGGGTCTAACATCTAAAACCTCGAGCAAAACACCCCAAAGAGCCGATTATAGCCTTCTACGTCATTCTTAGGTCGGCTTTCTGTCTTAGTAGTCCCAGTTAACAAGTCCTAAAGCACATCTTAAGGCTTATGTAGCACACGAACTTCATACTAATCAAATAAATATTATAAATGCGAAAGTTTGGATGTATGGATGTATGTTTGTTACTCAATCACGCTCCAACGGATGAACGGATCTGGATGAAATTTGGCACAGAGATAGATTATAGTCTGGAATAGCACATAGGCTACTTTTTATCCCGGAAAATTAAAGAGTTCCCGCGGGAACCGAAAAACCTCAATCCACGCGGACGAAGTCGCGGGCATCAGCTAGTATTATATATGCGAAAGTGTTGTTTGTTTGTTGGTTTATTGGTTTGTTGGTTTGTCCTTAAATCACGCTGCAACGGAGCAACGGATCGACGTGATTTTTGGTATGGGTATAGTTGAGGACCTGAAAGTGACATAGGCTACTTTTTATCCCGGAAGATTAAGAAGTTCCCGCGGAAATCAAAAAAAACCTTATACCACGCGGACGTAGTCGCGGGCATCAGCTAGTCTCAAATATTATGTTTTACTACTATGCAACTTCGTAAACGTGGATTAGTCCTTTACTCCGCAGGAACGGAATAAAAGTCTAATCCACGCTTACAGCTAATAGCAGGAACTCCATGACCTTCAGAAAAAAGTATGCATATTATGTCCTTTCCTGGAATGCAATCTTTCTCTGTACCAAATTTCAAAATCGGTTGAAAAGATGGGCCGTGAAAGCGTAGCGGACAGACAGACACACTTTCGCATTTATAATATTAGTATGGATTCTTTAGTATTGATAAAAACATGCCAGGGAAGTCAGTGGGCTACAAAATGTAGGTACATCCTTCAACTAAACATCTTGAGAAACGAAGGACTTTCATACCAACTTTCATCCCCTATTTCACCCTTTTGGGGGTCGAATTTTCAAAAACTGTGAAACACGTATGTCTCCTATTTCAACCCGCAGCTCATATATCAAGTTTCATGGCTATAACTTGAGAAATTAAGGACTTTCTTACAAACTTTCAACCCCTATTTCACCCCTTCGGGGGTAGAATTTCGGGATAAAAAGTATCCTATGTCCTACCACGTAGTATGGGCTCAAATCGTGCCAAGTTTCGTTTGAATTCATTCAGTAGTTTCGGCGTGATGCGCGGCCAAGATACAGACAGACAGACAGACAGACAAAAATGAAAAAAATTACAGATTTGGCTTCGAATCGAATAATGAGTGCCCTCCAAAAAAAATTTTAAAAATATCTTCAATGTACAGAATTGGACATGTTACAGTTTTATTATAAGTATAGATAGATAAGTAATTATTTCTTACTGATGATATATAGAGGGTCTTCCAAAAGACCTAAAATTCACATTCTCGGTTAGTTTTAAGTTTGATAACCATTTTAAAATATAGATTAAAGAAAAAAAGTGCGTTGAAATTTGATGACGTCACAACTGTGAATTTCATACAGCTTCCACACTAGAAGTGCGTTTTTGAGTTTGGTTAAAGAGTTGCTGATTTGAGTTGTTATCATCCTTATTGAACGTTTATTTTTGACTAGAGGATGCCCGCGACTTCATTCGCGTTGATTAGGTTTTTTTAATTCTGCGGGACTCCATGGCTTTCCTATATCGTTCCCCGGAATGCAATCTATCTCTGTACCAAATTTCATCAAAATAGGTTGAAAAAATGGGCCGTGAAAGCGTAGTAGACAAACAGACGCACTTTCGCATTTGTAATATTAATTAAGTAGTATGGATTCTTCAAAGGGAATATCACAAAGGCGGCGAATAATGTACTCTTCCGTTAAACAGTCCATCCTTAGAGATTAATTTAATTAAAATAATTCAATTAAATTTCATTTCATAAACATTTGTATATATTTTATAGAAATAGCTACGTAACATTTTGCCTTTTATAAAGAGCGATTTTGTAGTTAGTAGAATTGGCTCTCCGTTCTGATTTTGACTTACCTTAATATTATACAGCAAATTGTATACTACATGATGGTGCCCGCGACTTTGCGTGGTTTTATGTCTCACTATTCCTGTGGGAACTTTTTGATTTTTCTGGATAAAAAAATCCTATGCCCTTCTCCGGGATGCAACCTACCTCTGATACATATTTTGTGAAATTCGGTTGTAAACGTACTCAGACAGACAGACACACTTTTGCATTCATATTATTATTACTAGCTTTTGCCCGCGATTTCGTCCGCGTAGACTACACTTTCGAACTCTATAGTCCGAATTTTCAAAAATCTTTTCTTACCGGATGTCTACGTCATAATAGCTATCTAATATATCCGACCCTATAGCCGACCCGTCAAGTGGTTTGAGCAGTGCGTTGATAGATCAGTCAGTCAGTCAACGTTTCCTTTTATATATTCAGAAGTACCTCCTCTTTTATATATTAAGAAGTAGGTAGAAGTTGTGACGACCTCCGTGGCGCAGTGTTGAGCGCTGTTGCCTTAACGTGCGGAGGTCCCGGGTTCGATCCCCGGCAGGGTTTGGAAATTTATAATTTCTGAATTATCCCTGGTCTGGCCTGGTGGGAGGCTTCGGCCGTGGCTAGTTACCACCCTACCGGTAAAGACGTGCCGCCAAGCGATTTAGCGTTCCGGTACGATGCCGCGTAGAAACCGAATAGGGGTATGGGTTTAATATAACTGCCATGCCCCTAACAGGTTAGCCCGCTACCATCTTAGACTGTATCATCACTTACCATCAGGTGAGATCGCAGTCAAGGGCTAACTTGTAGTGGATAAAAAAAAAAAACCCTACGCGCGTCTGTTTCTTCCATCTAAGATGAAAAGTATTCAAAATACAATCTTTTAAAAGTAAAAAAGAAATCCGAAGAATTTCTTTGTCTTGCGAAAAGTGGAATCGAATCTCCGGAGTTGATTAGAATTCAGCTCACACGTCCGGCTACGATCCTTTTTCCGGTCAATCGGAATGAGATTCTGTTCCTCAGATATTGAATTTATTAGACAAGTCTTAAATTAAAACTGATGTATATTAGGCTAGCTTTTGACCGCAGCTTTGCTCACGGTAAATTCCATTTCACACAAATTTCAAATCCCGTTTTTACCTTGTTTTTACCACCTTAGAGGTTGAGGGGTTGAATTTTCAAAAATGATTTCTTAATGCCTGCGTCATTGAAGCTATCAGTGTGCTGTATCAATAGGATGATCATCCTCCGAGCGGGTGTTGTGCTCGGCAGTGGCGTGCACAAGGCTTGAAGCTAGGGTAGGCATTGGGTAGTTAGTCGGAATACTTATTTACTGACTGATATAATGAAAATGAACATTGACGTATTTCCACTTGGGTAAGCAGTGCTTTTATGCCTCTATGAACTGCAAGCCACTGGTGCTCGGGGACCACTGGTCCGATCGTTCATCTTTGGAGGTCGTATATAATAATATTATGTAGCGTAATTCAGAGAAAACTTCGTAAGAGTGAGTTGGGCTCTTCGTGTTTGCGTGCATCGTACTAGTATTGCCATTCTATGGGATTATGTGCGGACTGCGAAGACAGCCACAGGTTAGTCCACCACGCTGGCGAAGTGCGGATTGGCAGACTTCACACACCTTCGAGAACATTATGAAGAACTCCCGGCCATGCAGGTTTCTTCACGAAGGTTTTCTTCACCGTAGGAAGCAAGTGATAATTTAACTTCTTAAAACGCACATAACTTCAAAGAGTTGGAGGTGTGTGCCCGGGGATCGAACCTGCGACCCCGTACCAGGAGGTCAGGTGTCTTAACCACTGTCTTATCATCGCTTTATTCATAACACCGATTTACGTAATATTATTTTTATAATTTTATTTTAGTGCTTCACACACGAGGAAAGTTTCTAAACTTAAATACATATCAAAAATGTTCCGATCATCCTGCCGGTTCCGAAAATTTTTGATATGTATTTAAGTTTACATAATATTACTTAAGTACTTGAAAATTTGAAGAAGGTAATCATTGTGACGGATAAATACTTACAAATGTTTGCTCGACCTAAAGCAATATACAGCTATTTTAGAATCAGGTAAAATCTTTTCCTTTTCCTACGTTTCCGAGAGAATAACTAAAAAGTAAAAAGCAAGCATCAGAGAAGCGAGTGGAAAAATTCACACTCACTAATTACAGGAATTCGAAGCGGGAAATTCAAAATTCAACAGCTTCACCGTAAAAACGAATTTTTCCAAATGAAAATTCCAAACAGAGATGGATTTTTAGTTTTTACACGCGAAAGCAATTCCAATGTGATTCCAATATCACGTTTGATCTAGGTGGGTGAATAGTGAATACATATTGTAACAATTTTGTTCAATAGTTGACCGATAAGTTTTCATTGGATGAATAATAATTGAACTCAGTACTAAATTTATTTTATATATGTATTTAATTTTTTATTACTGCCATACCCCTAACAGGTTAGCCCGCTACCATCTTTGACTGCATCATCACTTACCATCATGTGAGATCGCAGTCAAGGGCTAACTTGTAGTGGATAAAAAAAAAAAAAATTACATGTAGGACAAACAGGTATCTCTTATGTTACCTCATGTGATTATACGCCGCCAGCCAAGCGATTTAGCGTTCCGGTACGATGCCGTGTAGAAACCGAATAGGAGTATAGGTTTAATATAACGGTCATGCCCCTAACAAGTTTGCCCGCTACCTTCTTAGACTGCATCATCACTTACCATCAGGTGAGATTGCAGTCAAGGGGTAACTTGTAGTGGATTTAAAAAAAAATGTTTTGACTCTACCGCCGGTTAGGAAAATAATTCTACTGAGAAGAGCCGGCAAGAAAATCAGCAGTTGCTCTTTTTAAAAGCAAGACTTTAAAATATACAGTATAAGGTAAGTTATTATACTATCATGTGGGGCGCTGGACCCCTAGTCGATTGCTTCCATACAACTTGCCGCTCATATTTATATAGGTAGGTATTTCTTTTGTAAAGATTCCATTAAGTAACGCCAATTTAAATAGTATTAATAATATTCTAAGACTTTACGGTGAATTGCACGAAACAATTTTGAAAATTTAAGTGTTGTTAAACTAATTTAATCACAAGACTCCATACGATTCTTGCGATTAAATTAGTCTAAGTACCACTTAAAGTTTTGTATTTGTTTCGTGCAACTCAGCGTAAGTCGTGTACATAAATGTATATTTTTGTGTGTTTTAAGTACCTTTTTTTTTATTGCAAGGTAGGGTTGCGCTTGACGACAATCATGCATTAATGCGATTCAGATACGAGCGATGATGAGGTCTAGGTTGGAGCGCGCTGGCCAAGAAGATGCCTATTCACTCTTGCCTCAGGGAATACATGCGCTGAAAGGGCATTCCACATCCTGGGGGTTCGAATCAGGAACGTAGAGCAGAACCGTTTCGTTCGGGCAGAGGACGTCAGCCAACCTTATTTGAATAATATTCCTATTTATAAGTGTCTTTTTATTTATTTTTAGGGTTCCGTGGCCAAATTTGGCGAAAACGGAACCCTTATGTCATATGTAACGTCATGTCTGTCTGTCTGTCTGTCTGTCTGTCTGTCTGTGTGTCCGTCCGTATGTCACAGCCACTTTTTTCCGAAACTATAAGAACTATACTGTTGAAACTTGGTAAGCAGATGTATTCTGTGAAGCGCATTAAGATTTTCACACAAAAATAGAAAAAAAACAATAAATTTTGGGGGTCCCCATACTTAAGAACTGAAACTCAAAAATTTTTTTTTCATCAAACCCATACGTGTGGGGTATCTATGGATAGGTCTTCAAAAATGATATTGAGGTTTCTAATATCATTTTTTTCTTAACTGAATAGTTTGCGCGAGAGACACTTCCAAACTGGTAAAATGTGTCCCCCCCCCCCCCCCCTGTAACTTCTAAAATAAGAGAATGATAAAACTAAAAAAAATATATGATGTATATTACCATGCAAACTTCTACCGAAAATTGGTTTGAACGAGATCTAGTAATTATTTTTTTTGTTTAATAATTTAAAACTTACTTCAGGTTTGTACGGAACCCTCGGTGCGCGAGTCCGACTCGCACTTGGCCGGTTTTTTTTTTTTTTTTTGACGACTGCTTTCGATCGCACCTTCCAATGATAGACTGGGAGATAAGGCTCTCCAGCTTTAAGTCCGCCTATTGTACATAGCAGCTAGTTCAGCGCCCCGATTGTGTAAGGAAATCGTAATCCCACCAAAACCATTCCATGGAAAGGCTACTAACTGCCAAGACTTACATACAAGTTCAAATAATAATGCTTTCACTGTTAAAAAGTTATGAGATCTCTATAGTAGAGCCAAGCCCCTAGTTGAGCTCCGATTTGTGCTGCGCATCATCATAGCCCATGGGGCCAGTTCCAAGTCCAAAGTGTACAGGTTTAAGTACTTTTGGATGTACCACATTTACTACATAGAAGTCCTGACTCTACAAACTCTACATCTTGATAAAAATATGAGGCTTGGCTGTTTCGTGATTGTCACACAAACTATACCTTATGTAGGTACATATACCTACCTATGTTATGTCCTGTAATAGTTCTACGAACATTAAATGATTTATTGTATCACGAAACAGCCAAGCCAAATCCTTAAAATTATCCTATAAGTATCCTCTTAGGATCTTAGTAGTTAATATCTTATCCTGAAAATTTCAGCTTTCTAGCGTCATCTGGACCTAAGCTATGACGGTTCGAAAATTCGACGAAACGCTTCCAGAAAAGGTAGGTAGTGCCCCGTTCCTTTGGCTCGTCTTGGCGGGGGCACTGCCGTGCCCCCAGATCGTGATTGTTTGTCAAACGTATAATAATTCGACCTGCATAAAGAGCTCATAGATAGGCGCACGTCAAAAAGCATGTATGAACTCCTTAAACAGTTCGAGTAATACGTTTATTATAAACAATGATTACAATTTTCTTAGACAATTGGGACTCTGGTTATTGGTTACTCAATAAAGTTTAAAAAAAAAATGTGCAGTCAAAATCAATATCCTTATAAAGAGTTTATTGACACTACGTTGTATTTTAACAGCGCATTCACCGCTGCGGCAAACATTGAGTTTGGAAATAAAAAACTCGTAAAAGATCTTTAAATGTCCGAATATGTTTTGTTTGGAACTCTTGAATTGGAGCTTTTAAAAAGTTAATGCTTATTGACGATCGCATTTAGCACTTTCAATTAAATTTTCTTAACCCAAATATCTTTCAGGCTAATTTCATCACCATCGCCATTTCAACCCATTGCTGCTCAGTTCACTACGGAGAACGGGTCCCTTCTCAGAATGAGAAGGATTAGGCCAAAGTCCGCCACGCTGGCCAAATAAATGCTGGCAGACTTCACAGCATGTTTTTCCTTGAGCGTTTTAGCAGGTGATATTTAATTTATGCTATGTGCACATTTACAATTGATATGCATATGAGAAAATGTAAAAATGTGTTTTTTGTATCTATCTAGTCTTTGAGCGGCGATAAGTAGCCAGAGCCCCATCCGCATGCGGGCAGACCTTCACTATCGTCATCAGAGGAGAGCCCTACACCCACCTAATACTGAATCAGCCTTCCTGGCGATTGTAACCAAAAGACGATAACCTATAAAATCTGTTCAGGCATTTAGAAGTTATGGTGAAAGAAACCAACATACATACATACATACATGAACCCTGAAAACTACAATTAAACTCCTTTTTTTGGGCAGTCGTGTAATAAATTATTTCAAAACACTTTTTCTCTTCACAGTACCAACGATGTAAGATAAACTTAATGCTGTTCTGTACAAAAATAGTAACATTGTGAAATGCGTAGGCACGTTATCGTTGAAGAAGGCGCGTGAATAATATTATCATGAGTGACAAGCTTCGTCCGCATGGATTGAGGTTTTTTGGTTCCCGCGGGCACTCTTCAATTTTTCGGGATAAAAATATGTAGCCTATGTGTTATTCCAGACTATAATCTATCTCTGTGCCAAAGGAGAAGGTTTACCTTTGGAGCACTCTTTGTACACTCTACCATGAATAGAGGAAAATACATAGATTGTATTAAAAATATAATAATTTAGAATATTAAAGTAATTAACGCGAAATAAAATAAAATGTATTTCAAGTTTTCGATACGTTTCCAAGATGGCAACCTTTAGCCATAGAGATGGCAGTAGGCGCGAAATGTATCAAATGTCATTTCTGACAGTCACTGTCAAAATAACGTGTTTTCCCTACGGTTTTTCCGGTGTTGTGTTGACACTTGACAGAAAACGTCAAAAAATATGAATCCGCCATTGTTACCCGCTCGTGTTTAGTGTTGCTTATCGTGGAAAGATTAAATAATTACACCGCTGAAATTACGACGAATTCGTAGATTTGAATGATCAAAACTGGTTTAGTACTTTTTTTTCTTTCATTTCTCTACTTGTAAAAGGACTGGACCCAGTGGCGTGCAGTACATAGAGGCAAAAAGGCACTGCTTACCCCAGCTGAATTATACCACTCAACTAAATTACTTAATAAAAAATAAAACAGCAACTGTAATATAAATTCATAAAAACGCCATCTATAGTAAATCACCGCCCGTATCTATATTATTCTGTAGTAATTCTGTAATTATTACGAAGATGGCGCTGTCGTGAATTTTATCCATAGTGAATACGCTCGAGTACCAATAACCGACGCGACGCTAGCGCCACGGAACAAGCACGAGTTAAAATTGGATATGATTGAAGGTGTGTGTGTTTCACATTCAGTAATACAACACACAACACGTTTACATGTGTGGGTCATCACTCCATAGTCATGACCGCACGTGAGTACGTCATAAAAAGCATAGCTTGCGGAAGCGGCGCAATCAAATCAAGACTTATTTTAATAATGAAAATTAAGTAACTGTATTTACCTAGCCGCCAAAAAGCTTTTTAAAATTATTAAATGGATTAAAATTTTGTACCGTAATTCTTTCTACTGGTTTTGTATCCTAAGAAATTATAAAGATTCTAAATTATTACTTTAGTATTTTAGTACAAAGGACTTGACCAGCGCAACTATGGGAGCTTGCCTAGATATCAAAAATTAATGTGCAGCAATGAACTCTTTATTGTTGTAATTTTTATATTTTATAGTTTTCAGATAAAAAAGCTTCAGGAGTCTAAAGGCTCTGAAAATTGAGAAAATAAATAAAAGAAGTTTCACCAAAAAACTGCTTTCCCACACTAGATGGCACTAGTTGTTGTGCTGAGCGAGTCTAAAAAAATATTTTAAGTATTGCTTACCACGTTTCTCAGGAAAATAATTAAGCTTTGCATTATTTGGGCATGGATGAGGATAATACTGGAATAATAAAACTATATTTGCAAGAATTATGTAATTCCTTTAAAAATCACGCTACATTATACTGCTGCCACACTAGATGGCGCTAGCGAGTCTTTTCAACTATTCGACAACAGATGGCGCTAAACGTTTTGGTTAGCGAGTTTGTTCAACTATTCGACCACAGATGGCAGACAGATGCAATGCCAGAAGGCGTTACGTTCCTTTAAACGCAGTGGTTATTTGAAAATGATTTGTTCGTTTGAGGCCTGTCGACTAACAAAAATAATAAAAACAAAACATACATTTCCTTTTCATTACTATTTAATTGATCAAAAATAAATCACTCATAATAATTAACTCATAAGACTAAGGTACTTATATGGTGTTCATGTAGGGTAACAAGATTATTATTAGGCATGGATAAAACGGAACGTCAAAATGGAGTATTGCATAAAGAGGAAACCGGACGCTCAAGATTTAAACAATAAACGTATTGTTTTTATAGACATTTTAACCTTGACCTTATTCGGAATAATAAATCCATAGTAATTTAAGTTTTAGTTTTTAAACCTTACTGTAAAAACGGAAATCCTGCACATTGTCCCGAATCGGAGGGCAGTTACTGGTCATCTCCTTTAAATAATCAAATCAAAAGCAGTCCAAATTAAAAAGAAAACATAATACGACCACCGATTAAACATCCAAAAAAAGGGTAAATAGTATATTACATATTTTTTCACGCAAATAATAGCGTACCTTATTAAAGTATTTAAATTAAATACTTTAATAAAAGAGTTATTAAGCGAGACTTCCGCCGGCCACCACACGGCACTCGCGCGCCCTGTGCGCGCGCCATATTGCTACAACAAGGTACCTACTACGTGTATGTTATTGTTTTGATTGCGAATTGAGTCCCGTTATAATAAATTTGTAACACGTTCAAGGACATTTCTTTGTAAAAAAACACGTGAATTATTGTGAGAACATCATGTGAGAACTTTTATAGTGATTAGTGATTACAAAATTATTGGAATTGTTCAGAAATCCTATCTTCGAAGTATTAATCGGTAACGTAACAATCTACTTAAATATTATTATTTTAAGTACCTACCTAGTACCTACTACCTTTTTGGGGTGTAAGACGAGAGAGAGTTCTTGGTGTAAGCACTTTTTTGCATCACATAACGCTCGCGATTAACTAATAAAATATAGTAAGTAGGTAGGTACCTGGTCCTAGTAGGTAGTTGAGTATGATTTGTTAGCATGCTAAGCATGTTCGACTGCAGTTGAGAGGACCTGGGTTATTTCCCAGGTCGGGCCTAAAATACCTAGATAAGGTAGATCGATATTAGGTTTTTGTTTTAAGAAATTCTCAACACTAGCCTGGAGTTGGAAACTGGCTGTTTCATCCTCATACCTAATAAATGCTTACCCTGGCTTCGAACCCTGTGCACGCCACTGACTGGACCAACCCTCCATACAAATCTGGACCGTCTCCTTTCATCCAGATCCGTTCAGCCGGCCTGACGTGATTGAGTAACAAACATCCATCCATACATACTCGTTCATACATCCATCCAAACTTTTTTTTATATTCATTTATTTTATTTCGATTTTGGCTTGTATAAAGCTCTTACGAATGTCATATAAAATTACAATTTACTCAAATAATATGATAACAACATTACAAACAAAAAAAATTAACCTTTTAAACAAGATCAAAATAACAATTTACAAAATATCATAAAATAAATAAATTAATAAATTCATGAGAAACAATCGTCAATTTGTGTATAAAAGATCTATTTACATAATTTTATGTAATCCAAGCTTGTTTGTCATCTACATAGTCATCGATTCTGTAATATGCCTTACTTATTAACTTATTTTTAATGTACTCTTTAAATTTACGATCTGGTAGATCTGTTACATTGTTCGGTATTTTGTTATAAGTATTGTCTTTCGCATCATACTTCATACTTTAATATTATAAATGCGAAAGTGTGTTCAATCCTTCAATCACGCTGCAACGGAGCAACGGATTGACTTGATTTTTGGCATGGGTATAATAATTGAGGACCTGGAGAGTGACATAGGGTACTTTTTATGCCGGAAAGTTAAGGAGTTCAAGCAGGAATCAAAAAAACTTAAACCACGCAGACGAAGTCGCAGGGCATCAGCTAGTTTAAAATATATATATATTTTTTTTTAAGTTTATAATATTTATTTTAATAATAAAGTAAAGATGGTGGAATGGTGGAATAAACTCACATACATACATGAACCTGAAAGATTACACCCCTTTTTTATCCGACTTCCAAAAAAGGCGGAGGTTTTCAATTCGGCGCGTATCTTTTTAGGCAGTCGTGTAATAAATTATTTCAAAACACTTTTTTTCTACACAGTACCAACGATGTAAGATAAACTTAATGCTGTTCTGTACAAAAATAGTAACATTGTGAAATGCGTAGGTACGTTATCATTGAAGTAGGTGCGTGAATAATATTATGATATTGTTGTGGGTTCACGTGGGTTATCGGTCTTTGTGCGAGGGGCGAACTGATGTATCTCTGAATATTAAGCATTCAACACACAATGTGCCACAGAAGATACATAATGATTATTGCAAGACTAGCTTTTGCCCGCATATTCGCTTACGTCAACTTTGATTTTCATACAAATTGAAATCCCTATTTTACCCCTTTAGGGGTCACAGTTGGTCACAAACGGATCTGGATGAAATTTGGCACAGAGGTAGATTATAATCCAGAATAACACATAGGGTACTTTTTATTCCGGAAAATTGAAGAGTTCCCGCGGGAACCAAAAAACTCAATCCACGCGGACGAAGTCGCGGGCATTAGCTAGTATAAAAAATATAACTCGAACACTACCAAAAATCGTTGAACATACATGGGGTACTTTGTGATAGGTCTAGGTAGGTACGAGGAATCAAATTTTTTTCTTTGCACGTCACTTCTTCGACCACCTGTATATTTAGACTGAGTACATGTTGGTATTATTTTAGCGTTCATTCCAGAAAATTACACATCGCAGTACATTTGGAAGCGTGTTGTTGGCACTTGGCGTCGCGTGTGTAAATATTTTGTGTAACGGCAAACAGGGCGTGAGGGGAAACGAAACAGACGGAATTGTAACACATTACACATGGACACAGTTATTGGGACTTTAGCTGTATAATAAACATCGAGTTAAGTGTAATTTAAAATCATCATCTTGACGACCTCCGTGGCGCAGTGTTGAGCGCTGTTGTCTTAACGTGCGGAGGTCCCGGGTTCGATCCGGGGATCGAACCCGGGACCTCCGCACGTCGATTTGGGAATTTATAATTTCTGAATTTCCCTGGTCTGGACTGGTGGGAGGTTTCGGCCGTGGCTAGTTACCACCCTACCGGCAAAGACGTGCCGCCAAGCGATTTAGCGTTCCGGTACGATGCCGTGTAGAAACCGAATAGGGGTATGGGTTGAATATAACTGCCATGCCCCTAACAGGTTAGCCCGCTACCATCTTAGATTGCATCATCGCTTACCATCACGTGAGATCGCTGTCAAGGGCTAACTTGCTAACTAAAAGAAAATCTTTAAGCAATTTAAACATACAGGAGCCATTCTGCAGACTCTGTGTACGGGCACGAAATCAGCGGTAGCGGGGCGACGGGCGGCGGTAGCGGGGCGATGCGATCAGTCGGAGAACTGGCGACGAATTTCGGGAAGAATAATTTTGAAGAGGTCTGGTAATACTTTGTAACCGACAAAAACGTCTGGGGTTTTTTTTCCAATTCTATAAGTACTAAATTTGAAGATAAAAAAAATCCAAAAAATTTTTGGTTTTTTTTTGCAAATGTTATATGCTGCGTAGTAGCGAAATAACAGCAAAATACCACAAATAAGAAATATTACTTTAATCTCTAATTTTGACGTAACGAGACAAGTACCCATGTTAGCTTCGGTAGACAGAGAAGAATAACGGGTAGACATAATTTTACTAGCCATACTGTACCCTGACTCTGAGATTGATCGAATTTAAAATACGGTCTCACTAAGTGAGGTGAATTACATTTGCATCAGTAAGGGTACTGCTCTATATTTTCAAAACTATCAACCACCGGAACTTAACTTTATTTCCATAACATAACAATTATGTGATTCTATCACAGTTTTGAAAACACTAATTTACAATAATAAAGCACACTATAAAAGAAAATTGCATATTGAATCTTAGTTACACATAATTAAATACCATTTTTGATTGACTAGTCTCACACATGGGTTCTTCAAATCAAAGCTTCCTGGTATCTGTTATAGGTTAATGAACTTAAATTTTAAGTAATTATGGTTGATTTTCGTATAACTGGGAGTGTGGGAAAACTTTCAGTGGCAGTACAAGACTGTAACATGTGTGAATGTTGAAGTTATAATGAAAATTAAACAGTGTACGTCAAACAGAAACAGACGGTCTTTTGTTTAAGTTGAGACTAGTTTCCGCCCGCGAATTTGTCCGTTTAGAGGCAACTTTAGTAACAACTAGCTAGATGATGCCCGCAACTTCGTCCGCGTTGATTATGATATCTTAGATTCACACGTGAACTCTTTAAACCCGTCTCGGTTGAACTGAAAATTGGTTGAACAGATGAGCCGTGAATGCGTAGAAGACATACTGATAGACAGACAGACAAACAGACGGACGAGCCGACAGACACACTTTCGTATCATACTAATATTATAAATGAGAATTTCTATTAACTAGAGAATGTTTGTTCTTGAATCACGCCTCAACAAAGCAACGTAACAACGTGATTTTTGGCATGGGTAAAGTTGAGGACCTGGAGAGTGACATAGGCTACTTTTTATCCCGGAAAGAAAGATACGCGCCGAATTGAGGACCTCCTCCTTTTTTGGAAGTCGGTTAAAAATTAAAGTTCCCGCGGGAACCGAAATCCTCAATCAACGCGGACGAAGTCGCGGGCATCAGCTAGTTACTATCATAAACACCAAGACAAAAGCTGCTCCACAGAAGTCTTATAACGGCTTGAAGTTTTAAAACTCTAGTTAGAAACTCTATAGTATTTAATACCGTGTCAAAGCTTAATAACAAGCGTCTGCATTTTGTTGAACTAACAAGGTAATACTCGTAGGTATCTCCGCAATAAATAATATCGTCTCATTTTCTTCTAGGTCGAAGATTATGAGCTCATAATGTAGGGTAGATAGAATATTTTTTGAGAAAGCTGAGAGTGGAAAATTGTGGGGAAAAAATAAATAAGGGCGGGTGTTCGAAGGTCGGTTTAAGTTTTATTAATTAATTCGGCAACTCCTCAATTTTCTGGGATAAATAGCCTTTTTGTCCTTCCCCAGGACACAAGTCACAAGAACCTATGCCTGTACCAAATCGGTTGAAAGAAGCGTGAAAACGTATCTGATCTACCTGTTTAGGTTTGCTTGTTATGTGTGGCACAATTTGGTAATAAATGTTTTTTCTTTCTTTCTTTCTGTATCAAACAAATTCACAATATAATAGGTATTATAAATGGGAAAGTGTGTCTGTCTGTCTGTCTGCTACCGATTTCGATGAAACTTGGTATAGAGGTATGTTACTTCCGGGGGAATGACACAGGCAAACAATTTATCTTGGAAAATTAAGTTGGTGGTAATTTTCCGG
Organism: Erebia ligea; assembly: GCA_917051295.2. NCBI lineage: Eukaryota > Metazoa > Arthropoda > Insecta > Lepidoptera > Nymphalidae > Erebia > Erebia ligea. The sequence continues at coordinate 19,189,293 of OU785228.1, forward strand.
GGTAAAATGTTTGCGGGAATGTATAAGAACTCGAGAACAAACGCGACGGCGAGATCTCTATACAAACATATTTAAGTATCTGTTTCCTCCGTGGACAATTACGCGGACGAGGTCGCGGGCATCAGCTAGTTTTTAATATTATTAAGTTAGTACTATTTAAGTTCAAATTCTTTTATCAAATAAATATTATAAATGCGAAAATTTTGGATGGATGTATGGATGTATGGATGTTTGTTACTTAATCACGCCCCAACAGCTGAACGGATCTGGATGAAATTTGGCACAGAGATAGATTATAGTCTGGAATAACACATAGGCTACTTTTAATCCCGGAAAATTATAGAGTTCCCGCGGGAACCGAAAAACCTCAATCCACGCGGACGAAGTCGCGGGCATCAGCTAGTGTTTTAATAAAACCATTAGGCACTTGAATAACATATTCGAAACTATCTATGTAGGTATTACGAACCGGTTTAGAAAAATTCTAGTTTGAAAAACATATTACTGAATACTGATAGATATAAAAGGTTCCCCGTAGCTACTTATGTTTAGAATATCAATGAGATATTCTAAATTAAAATTCCTTGATCTACATTTTCTGTATTATCAGTATATTTTTATGAATTTTCCAATTGAGAATTCCGACGTGAGAACGCATTTTATTTATGTCTACCACTTCTTTCGAAACATTTTATTAAGTTAACTACTTAATTAAAATTGCAATCACTTACTAAACCGGTAAGTTACTTAACTTGCATAATAATTATTCGTGTACTCGGGTATTTATATATTAATTATATATTTTAATTGTGTAATCGTCATTTCAACCCATCGCCAGCTCAGTACGAGTCTCCTCTCGGAATGAGAAGGGTTTGTCCATAGTCCACCACGCTGGTGCGAATTCGCAGAGTTTAAAAAAAAGTGTGGTGTCGTGGGACATACATTTTAATTTAAAGCGAAAACCATTTTTTTTTATTTTTCTTTTTTTTTTAATACGAAAAAATTATTACAATATGAACCTTAACATTGAGGAATTAAAGTTTAATTTGGGATGTAGTATATTTATATTTAAGACCTTTTGACTTCGTTAAAAAAAATGTTACTATAAGGAACTTATATGGAAGTTTGTTCCAAAAAAAACCTAAAAATGTTTTCCTTCACCGCTTGAAGCAAGTGATATTAATAATTTATTAAAAACCGGCCAAGTGCGAGTCGGACTCGCGCACCGAGGGTTCCGTACAAACCTGTAGTAAGTTTTACGATTTATGACGTATTAAAAATAAAAATAACGTTTGTTGTATGGGAGCCCCCCTTTAATATTTACTTTATTGATATTTAATTATTTATTTTGAAAGGTAATATACAAGTTAATATTCTGTGAAAATTTGAACCGTCTACCTGTTACCGTTTTTAATATTGAGCAAAAAAATACGAAAAAAACACGTTTATTGTATGGGGACCCCCCTTAATATATATATTTTTTTAATTTTTAGTATTTTTTGTTATAGCGGCAACGGAAATACATCATTTGTGAAAATTTCAGCTTTCTAGCTATCACGGTTTATGAGATACAGCCTGGAGACAGACAGACAGACAGACAGCGGAGTCTTAGTAATAGGGTCCCGTTTTTACCCTTTGGGTACGGAACCCTAAAAAGCACCTAACTTCGAAAAGTTAGAGGTCCGGGAATCTAACCCCGACCACCCCAATAGGAAGCTAGGAGCTTAAACCACTAGGCTATGAGAGCTAAGTAAATTATTTTTCTCAATAATATTTTAGGGCCTGCACTCTGTAGGTAGGTATTTAATAAAATTGACATTGTATCGCGTTAGAACATTTGCAATTACATAGAAAGATTTAGTTATTGTATTAATATTGTATTAATGCGAAATAATTTTCGAAATAAATAATCGACCGAATCGATTGAATAAATAGTCGAAATAATTTTTATTCAGTTAGTAAAGATAATAATATAGATTTAGATACTTATCTTATATGTACCTACTAGCAAATCCATAACCAAAGGAAAAGTATTAATTTAATTGAAGATTGATTGTTTTTTTTTCCTTTTTTTTTTAGTAAATAGGTAGGCTCTATATGTAAATTAAATTATATTATGCAGTATCTCATAAAAAAGCTGAAAATAAAATCACAATATAAGTAGGTACTTAACATAAAAAAAACTTCAAAGTAAACAGCTGGTATATCACTTTAGCGTGTTTTAAAAATAATCGCATGTTGACTCACCTGTCAACATTTCCCGCCATTTCCGCGCTTCGTTCGGAATCCACAACTACTCCATTCATGTCGGAACTTTCAAACTTTCACAGCAACACACACATAAACACACGTGTAAACACGATACAATACACACACACAGAAGGCAATAACAGCACCAGATAGAATAGATATTTTTGTAAAAAAAAACTTTTTGAGCGGTTTTTTAAATTAGTTTGTCTATGGTCTATTGTTTATGTTTTTTTTTTGTGTGCGGAAAATAAAGAGGTGTAAAATAAAAGAGGTTGTACGTCCGATGAGGTCAAGACGCCATGCGGTTGTGTTGTGATTATGTTCTGCCGTGTTTGCCGCTTGGACCGGAGCGGCGCGGAGGCTCGGTCTGACCTGCCATAGATTAAAATTTAAAATACAGTAGATTGCAGACGCGCAAGTTTTGACTTTGTAAAGGCCTTTGCTTTTACGTTTACCATTTTACACGTGAATTTTATCAGACTGATTATAATTTTTTTTGGTCATTTAGTTATTTTATAGACCTTAATTTTTTTACAATTTATGATAACCTCTCGGCTAAATACTAAACATTCGTGGTAAGTTTTATTTTATCAGTAATTTCGCCAAACTTTTAAGAAATACAGGTTATTGTGACGCTTGAATTTTGATAAATCGTGCACATTGGTTTGATTTTTTTATTAACTAATTTTGTATAGAATGTTTAAAAACGAATTGCAACAGTCCAATTTTAAGAGTGTGTTTACCTTATTAGTATTTTTTATAAGTCATTTATTTTAATTTATCGTGGATTTATATGGGTGAATGAACCAGAAGCTTAATTCGCTATAATCCGCCACAGTAGACAAATCTATGTGGTGCAGTGCGTGTCTTCCACCAACAGCATGCGAACACCCACCACCCAGCAATTCGCACCGGCACAGCACCACACCACACAAATCCTCCAAATCACTCTCTACGTACGTTTCACTCCGAAACCGGAGCATCCTCAGGAGATGTTGACTCGACAATGCACGATTGCGAAGACATAGATTTGTCTACTGTGGCGGATTATAGCGAATTAAGCTTCTGGTTCATTCATTATCATGGACTTCCGCAAAGTAACGCCTGCTTCGATTCAATATTTATATGGGTAAAAATTGTCGCCCAAAAGTGTAAAATTCAAAAATTCAAATTGTTTTTTATTCAAATAAGCTTTTACAAGCGCTTTTGAATCGTTATAATATGAATCTACCGCTGGTTCGGAATGCCATTCCTACCGAGAAGAGCCAGCAAGAAACTCGGTGGTTGCTCTTTTCCATCAAAACTTACAATCATCATAATGATACAAGTAACTGCAGTCCCACGCATAGCTGGAGCGAATCAAATCCACGCTGTTTTTTTTATCATTTACGTAATCTTCGATTGTATAGTAAGCTTCTAGCGTGAGTAAAAATGGTAAACGTATTCTGCAAGAATGAGAAATTCACTATTATATCCCAATAAAATTAATAATTTTTTTGCAACATTCTACTAAGGAGGGATTAATCTTTAATGTTTTAATTTTCTTTTTGTTATAATACTAATATCTTATGTACAAAGCTCATCAAAATTTCTCAAAATGTCGGTTTTCGGGGCTACGGATTCTTAAGCAATGAAGAGATCTAGATACCTTCTTCGAAATACTTTGAGTATTAATAATTTGCCTATGGCTCTCAGATACGACCTCGTAAATACTAACAGGGAAAACACGTTACAAACAATGACCCAGGAAAAAATTTGTAAATACGTGTCATGGGGAAAATCATCTAAGGAAAATAGTAATTAAAATAACTTCATTCATATTTATAATTAGTCATGAATGAGCTTTAGGGTTTTGTATCATATTAATTACTAAATGATGCCAGCGACTTCGTCCGCGTGGATTAAGATTTTTGATTCCCGCGGTAACTCTTTAATTTTCCGGGACAAAAAGTAGCCTATGTCCTTCCCTGGGATACAACCTACCCCTGTTCCAAATTTCATGAAAATCGGTTGCATAGATAGGACGTGAAAGCGTAGTAGACAGACAGACAGAGAGACACGCTTTCGCATTTAATTTAAAATATTAATAAAATCACTTAATAAGTCCGGCAACCTAAAAACTCCTAAAAACCTACCTAAAAACACCTAAAAAATCCGTCAACCTAAAACCGTCTTAAGTGAAAATATACTGCCGAGCGATCGCGTAACTTCTGCATCAATCATTGATACATCACAATCACCTCTGATTGGTTAACACTCTTCCACTATTGGACATAATCCATTGACGCAGCAAGAATGCCATAAATTCAGCCAATTACAACAATTGATACTGTAACAATGATTGATGCAGAAGTTACGCGATCGCTCGGCTGATAATAATTAATAGACGTATAATATGTAAGTAATAAGTGATAGATGCCTAAGAAGCACTTCTGCATAAATATTGTTTACTCTATGTACAACCAGTTGCTCCGCACAGCGGTGTTCGCGCGCAAGCGTAAATATACCCTCGGCTAGATGGCAATAGAGTTCAATTCTCTATGAACACTAGCTGAACGAGCTTTACGAAGGAAATAAGCTTCAACTTTTATAGTAGGTACTTCGGAAATCGTACGAGATGCATGTCAAATGACTTAGCGTACTACAACTGACGATCTAGATTCTAGACTCTAGATTCCCGGGTTGCGTTTGATGACCTCCTTGGCGAAGTTGACCGCCGTTGTCTTAACGTGCGGAGGTCCCGAGTTTAATCCCCGGCAGGGTCAATTTGGGAACTTATAATTTCTGAATTTTCTTAGGTCTGGCTCTGGCCTGGTGGGAGGCTTCGCCCGCGGCTAGTATATTCTATAAATTCCTGCCGGGGATCGAATCCTGGACCTCCCAAGTTGAGAAAATAGCGCTCAGCACAGCGCCAGAGAGGTCGTCAAAAACCTCTGATCGCGGAACACTGGCACTAGTCGGTAAGTGTACCAATGTGTACTTGAGCTTTAAAGTTAATCTTTCTTCCGCTATGTTTCACGTGGGCAGCCTCTAACGCCCTCGTTAACTGTAAAAGATTCTAATCAAATAAAGGTCAAAGTAAAGCTTATACCTACTTATTTAACTAACTAGGTAGGTATAAGTGGCTGTGAGACTGTGATAGCGTAAAATCGACATAACGGAGTTTTTTAGCAGTGTATCCATCAAACGGTGACATAATGTACCTATGCTGTAAAATAATTTGCTGTTTTCAAAACCTTTAAGCCGCCATTTACGCATCTCAAAACACAATAAAAAAAAAATCTCTGCATTGAAATTTCAGTTAAACATAACTAAACTAAACTAAGAGGTAGTTTACCTTTTTTAAAGCAATTTTCTCCATAAACAATAATTTGCTCTAGAAATATTATGAGATAAAATTTAAATTCATAAATGAAACACATTGTTGGATGAATTTGTATTGAACAGTAAATATTTATTATTTTACAAATTTCTTGAATTTTTTGCTATTTTTGCTCTATTTTACGGTTTCACCCCCGCGTGCCTTTATTTTGATCTCGTGAGCTCACAGCGCCATAATAGGTAAGCTCCAAAGAAAACTTTAGTTAAAGCATGTAACACCCATTAGGTAATACCTTGCAAGGATTATAGTAAAGTAGATTTAAAGTAGATAATGGTTTGCCAGCCAAATCTTTCTGTGTGCTTCATTAATTTATGTTCTACTAGCTAATGTTTGCGACTTCGTCCGCGTGAATTGAGGTTTTATGGTTCCCGCGGGAACTCTTTAATTTTCCGGGATAACTAGTAGCCTATGTGTTATTCCAGACTAGAATCTATTTCTGTGCCAAATTTCATCCAGATCCGTTCAGCCGTTGGGGCGTGATTGAGTAACAAACATCCATCCATCCATCCATACATCCATCATTCTGTACATCAATCCATCATCTAGATTGATGATTCTCGGACTTCGTCCGCGTGGATTACTTTTTTTTGATTCCCGCAGGAACTCTTTAATTTTCCGGAATAAAAAGTATCCTATATTATTCCCCGGGATGCATCTGTACTATCAGAACTATCTCAGTATAAAATTCGTCGAAATCGGTTGTAAAGATGGGCCATGAAAGCGTAGCAGACAGACAAACAGACGTTCGCATCATACTAATATTATAAATGCGAAAGTGTGTTTGTATGTTGGTTTGTTGTTGTGGTTTGGTGTGTTTGTATGTTGGTTTGTTGTCCTTCAATCACGCCGCAACGGAGCAACGAATCGACGTGATTTTTGGTATGGGTAATGGGTGTAGTTGAGGACCTGGAGAGTGACAGAGGCTACTTTTTATCCCGGAAAACTAAGGAGCTCCCGCGGGAATCAAGAAAAACTTAAACCACGCGTACGAAGTCGCGGGCATCAGCTAGTTTATAATATTAGTATGGATGTAAATGAGTTGAAGATGCGAAAGATTACCCCTCATAAATGACGTAACTTGCAAAAGAAAAGCGTACACTTCATAAAAGTTGAGAAAGAGCTTTCAGACAATGGTTTCTCATAACAAATGTTCCACGCGTACGTGCGCATTGAATTTGAGGTCTTTACTGTTAAGTTTGTGTAGCGCACAGCGGCAGAGCTGAGGCAAACATGGAGTCTTTCTTGATGAAAATCAGATTAGCTCGCTATCTACAGCATTATCATTTACCACCAGACGAGATCGCAGTCAAGGTAGCCCTTACCTGATGGCAAATGATGATGCAGTGTAAGATAGTAGCTGGCTAACCTGTTAGGGGTACGGCAATTATAATTAACCCCTTATCGATTTCTACACGGCTTCGTACCGTATCGTTGTCGGTAGGGTTTTTGTTTAGTAAACCAATGTCGAAGAGCTTATTAGAGCTTAGGGAGTCATCGAGCCAACTCCACTCTCTGGCCCTTATCATTGCGTGTCGCTTTGTGTATTTTAAAGACCTCAAAACTTAACGTGTAACTTAACTAAACGAGAACTCGTTAAAACTTAACCAAACTCTTGTTACTTAACCAAACGACAACTCGTTTGGTATAACTTACTCGCAAAGTTTTCGTCCTTACAGTTAATTACTACTAATTCTTCTGATAAACATCTTTTGCAGAATCCGATGAGATAAAAACCTTTGAGTTATCCTACCAGAGAGCGGTAGTTAATTCCCTATGTTTATGTCAAATAGTAACAGCCGAAACTAATCCATACTAATATTATAACTGCAAAATATGATTCTGTCTATCTGTCTGCTACGCTTTCACGGCCCATCTTTTCAACCAATTTAGATGAAATTTTGTAAAGAGATATGTATGTTCCATCCCAGGGAAGGACATAGGCTACATAAATACCCGGAAAATAAAGTACTTCTTGCGGGAAATAAAAAACTTAATACACGCGAACGAAGTCCTGGGCACCATCTAGTTCCAAATAATTACCGTGAAAGTTTTACTTTGTTTTACTATAAAAGTGTGTTCTGACACGCTCTTATTTCTTAACCTGTTACCTCACACTATACATATATAGGCACTTTACGAGATATTGACACTTAGTGTGAGATTTATATAGCGAACTTTGACTTTGCTTAGACTTAAGACATGGTTAAAACGAGACAGATTTATGTTATTCACATAAGTCCATCTCGTTTTAACTCTAAGCAAAGTCTGAGCCAAGTCAAAGTACGCTCTATAGATCTCAGCATCATAGTGTATGAAGTCTGTTACTCTATGCTCTAACTCAATGGCACATTCCGGCTTATCCAGGGCACTTCAGTAAGTACCTAAACAAGGGCGGCGAACACAAAGGGAGCATCAGATAAGATGATCTCAGGCCAATTTACATTTGTACGCCTTGAGATGTCATTTGTGAAAGGAAATCACTTTTACAGAAGTTCCAGATATTATAATTAAATTATTGGAGGCCTGGGTTTATAGAAAAGTTGCCAAAGCGCGACCGGCTGATCACACCTGACTTATTTTATGAGTTATCATTTGGACGGTGTATATCAATAAATATCATAAATGCGAAAGTTTGGATGGATGTATGGATGTATGGATGTGTGGATGTATGGATGTATGGATGTTTGTTACTCAATCACGCTCCAACGGCTGAACGGATCTGGATGAAATTTGGCACAGAGATAGATTATAGTCTGGAATAGCACATAGGCTACTTTTTATCCCGGAAAATTAAAGAGTTCCCGCGGGAACCGAAAAACCTCAATCCACGCGGACGAAGTCGCGGGCATCAGCTAGTTTTGTATATATTATATAGATTTTTTGTAGTATTATGTACCTATTTGTAAATATTTTAATTATTATTGTTATTAATACCATAATATTTTAAAATAAAAATTATTATTGAGCGAAAAATATATTAAGTTAAATGCACTTTTAAACACACCCTAATTCTATTTCATGTAATAATAACTTATTTTGGGAAATACAATTTGGACTTTTTTTCGATTTTAAATTTTTTTTTTTTCAAATTTTATATAATAATAATATCAAGAACATAATGTGTGGATTATAGCATCCACAACTTGTCTTTCTTTCATTGTTTCTTTCAACTTTTTTAACTTAGCATATGCTTAGCATAATCTAAGCCCGATTTAACTATAAAATTCAAAGATTAAAATTATGCTGAACCTGAGCATAATATATTTAGCCAAGTTTTTCGTAAGTAAAGTCTGAATAAGCTAAGTCAAAGTACGGTCTATAGATCTCAGCCTCAGACATTAACAAAGTAGGTTGTAGTTCGATAGTTTGTTACAGTTTTGTGACAAACGACCAATATCTGGATTTAAATTTAGAAAAACCGGGAACTCCGATTTATGTATTGCCCCCAGTTTATGAAAGTTTTTGTCATCATTCGTGTTAGGCGACGTGCCTAATAGGCACCCCGAGTTCGCGGCGGATTCCATGTGTTGACAAAGGATAAAGGAATGCCAACATAAAGAGCGTCGTCAAACAAGGGTTCGCGAGCGTAAATACTGGTATTTATACCTATTAAAAAGTTACTAACATCTAAGTACTTTGGACATTTTAATGTGATATTTGTATAGCCTTTAAAATATAAATAACAAGACTAGATGGTGTAGAATTTAGGTTTTCGAAGAACCTCGTAGGAACTCTTTGATTTTCCGGGATAAAACGTAGCCTATGTCCTTTCCCGGGATGCAACCTATCGTCAGCATCGATTGAACAGAGGGGACGTGAAAGCGTAGCAGATAGACAGATAGACAGACACACAATTTATAACATAGGTATATATGGTAGCAAGCCACGGTTGAAGCTTCAAGCCAGACCTATATGTACTTATTTAGAAACAAGCTTTTGCCCGCAGCTTCGTCAGCGTTTACTTCGATTTTCATACAATTTTTAAAATACCTATTTCATCCCTTCAGGGGTTGAATTTTCAAACTTCCTTACGTGATTATAGCTACCTGTTTGCCAAATTTCATCCCAATCCGTTCAGTGGTTGAGCTGTGCGTTGATAGATCAGGCAGTCAGTCAATCAGCCAGTCAATTTAAATAAAAAAATCGCTAATTGCCCTTGCCGGGGATTAGATAATGCCAAGACAGGAGGTCTCGGGTTTGATCCCTGGCTCGCCACTGCGTCGAAGCCTCAAGTCTTTAGCAATAACATGGAAGTACCTCGGGATGTCTGCAAGTCTGGGCGGCCTCGCCCTCCGCACGGCGCCAAGCGGGAGCACCCCCACCTGGAAAAGGGGCAAAGGTTATATTCATTACACTGGCAACATATGAATTTATATCATGTAGGACAACTGTGATTAGCCAGGAATCTACCATCGGCTTGGAAAATAGATTCTACTAAGATGTTGGTGTGACCGTGTGGTTGAATGTTGGTCCAAATACACCAACATCTTGAATTAGTTTTCTCATTGGCTTAATCCTTTGTTGCATGGTTTCCTGGTAGAGATCGCTTCAAAGCGAGAAGACGGATAAGACCGCAATTATAATACTGCTTAGTTTTATTGTAATTGATTGCAAGTATGTGTTTCTTGATTTGTACAATAACGAATAATTTATCAATTCATTCATCTCCAACCAACCACAACAAACATAGTAACACAGGTTTTAACTACCTAACACAGCTGTTCCCGTTCCTTAGTTAATAAGCTACCATTGTAACATTTGTTTTAATAAAAAATTTATTAAATTAAGTATTAAATTATCTGGTTACACTGGTTGATCCGGGTCTGTTGGAAGGCTTCGGCCGTGGCTAGTTACCACCCTACCAGCAAAGACGTGCCGCCAAGCGATTTAGCGTTCCGTTACATTAATGCCGTGTAGAAACCGATTTGGGTAGGATGGGTTTAATATAACTATTAATGTAACGGAACGCTAAATCGCTTGGCGGCACGTCTTTGCTGGTAGGGTGGTAACTAGCGGTGGTGACAGTTATGTCATACCCCTAACAGGCTAGCCCGCTACCATCTTAGACTGCTTTATCATCAGGTGAGATTGTAGTAAAGGTTAACCTGTAGTGGAATCCAAAATTAAAAAAAAAAACCTCCTAGAGTGATAAAAGTGAATCCCGAGGAAATATTAATCATTTTTCAAATTAAATAAGACGTCCATTAAAATCCTTTGCTAATAAATGTTAAAATTTCCCAGTTGATAAAGTAAACACTTTTGAAAGTCAAGTACAAAGAGCTATTGAATACAAAGGGAACACAAAAACTCGAGGAATCCGAGATAAAACATTGTACTTACTGAATGAATTATTCATTCATTACAAAAGTATCCTAATTATAAAATATGCTTTTGTGTAGGAGCTATTGTTTTAGCCACTTTAGATATCGCAAAATAAGATTTCAGAAGGAAGTTCTGTTTTCGAGGCCTTTTATGTGCTTTTACCACACAGTCTAAGAAGCTATAGGTACCTACATTCACTACATTCTTCTCGATGGAGGTGTCTTAGAAGAGCATGGCTTAGAATATTTACTTATAGTCCGACAAACATATTTGACACGGTGACACCGTCTCTAGTATATATGAAAAATTAAATAAAAACAATAACTAAACATGCATAAATTGGTAATCAGGTGACCCGAGGAGGAGGAGAAGGAGGCCTGCTCGTTTGCTCGCTGTATATATATTTAAAAAAAAAATAGTTCCAATTTTGGCCACCGGGTCGGATAAGTTTTTTTTTTTTTTTTTTAAATGTATAGGCCAGCACTTGGCTGCAATCAGACTTGCTTGCAAGTGGTGATGCAGGTGTGATGTGGTGGGACAAGGGTGGGACTGTAAGGAACTTTCTTTCCACAGATTCTTTCCTACCAGTCGTTACACGGAAGTGTCTAGACTAATTCACTTAGGTATATAGGTACTCGTAGAAAGTAACACCACAGGGTAGATAAACCTCGTAACACTGCGGGTGACAGCAGACGTGACGGATGAAACTGTCAGAATTTTCAATATAAAATTCTGTCACTCTATTGTCAAATTTGTATGCAGTTTCCACAGAGTTATGCAGTTTCCTACTTCTTTTAACCGCTGGTGAGAGAACCTTTGATTCTGTATATAGAGCTCAAAGGAGAGAACCTACTAGAAAATTGAGAAATATATACATTTTTTTTTTTTTTTTTTTTTTTATCCACTACAAGTTAGCCCTTGACTGCGATCTCACCTGATGGTAAGTGATGATGCAGTCTAAGATGGTAACGGGCTAACCTGTTAGGGGCATGGCAGTTATATTAAACCCATACCCCTATTCGGTTTCTACACGGCATCGTACCGGAACGCTAAATCGCTTAGCGGCACGTCTTTGCCGGTAGGGTGGTAACTAGCCACGGCCGAAGCCTCCCACCAGGCCAGACCAGGGAAATTCAGAAATTATAAATTTCCAAACCCTGCCGGGGATCGAACCCGGGACCTCCGCACGTTAAGGCAACAGCGCTCAACACTGCGCCACGGAGGTCGTCAAAAACAACATTCATTCACAACTTCACCAGTTTTGTATGGACAAAGCTGCATCTAACGAAATAAGTGTTGTGTATACGGCTAAAAAGTCCCTTAGTTTTCTGAAACAAGTAATAATATAGGTATAAAATATTTCTCTTATTTTCAGCAGCAGAATACTGTAAAATATAAACCAATAAATCTTACAAGGTGGTTATTAAAATTTCACGACCAATGCTTCTAAAGTTCTTTATTATTCTAGTAAACACTCCGAATTATCCAATGAACCATAAATCAGTTCAATTCACGGAGTATTGGGGGACTGTGGTGCTAATTTCAAATTAGTTTGCTTTAGAACTTAGCGATAGAAGTTAACTCAATGTCGAGCCTCCAAGGTCCGTGTTGGATTTGTATAGAGCTTTTGTGTTGAGTTCGTCTGCACGAATCTTGAGTTATACCTGCCTGTAAAGTCACGCTATAACCTAATCATAGACTAGACCTAATCATAGATAGGCATAATAATGTTGTCAAGCGCGTGCCTATCCTGGGGGGTTATTACCATCGCTTAAAGAAGTATTATAACTAAATTACAGTTTTATGATGCCCGCGACTTCGTCCGCGTGGATTGAGGTTGTTTTGGTTGCCAATGGGATTCTTTAATTTTCCGTGATAAAAAGTTTATACCCAATGTGTTATTCCAGACTATAAACTATCTGTGTGCCAAATTTCATCCAGATCCGTTCAGCCGTTGTGGCGTGATTGAGTAACAAACATCCATCCGTTCAAATTATAATATTAGTACTTACATATAGATATTACCTTGCAATTATTGCAATGGAGCGGGCCATGCTCGGTATATCGCTCATTGACCGTGTGCCAAACACCACATTGCGCCAAAGAACGGGACTGACCTATATTGTTTTGAAAGTGTCCAGGTCAAAGTGGAGGTGGGCAGGGCATGTCTGTAGGACCAAAGATGATCGATGGACCCGTTTGCTACTGGAATGGAGACCACGTACCGGCAAACGGAACGTGGGAAGACAACCATCTCGTTGGTCTGACGACATCACCAAGCTTGCGGGGAAAACATGGAGGAGGCTTGCCCAACATCGGGAAGAGTGGCGTGCACATGAGGAGGCCTATGTCCAACAATGGATGAATAAAGGCTAAAAAAGAAGAAGAAGAAGAAGATATTACCTTGACCCCCTTTGGTAGTTTTATGATACGTTTTATAAAACTGCCATTTGAAATAAGTAATACTGCTTTAAGAGATTCTAGTAACCCCTCTGGACTTTACTACCGGTTTGGAAAGAAGATTCTACAGAGAACTTGTAAGAAACCCTAGTTTAAGACCATAGTAGGTTTTTCAAGTTGTGTGTATAATAACTTACACTTGTGTATTTAATTTATATACTTACACTAGCGGACGCCCGCGACTTCGTTCGCGTGGCATAAGTTTTTTAATTCCCACAGGCACTCCTTAGTTTTCCGGGATAAAAAGAAGCCTACATCACTCTCCAGCCTACTCAACTATACCCATGCAAAAAATCGCGTCGCGTCGATCCGTTGCTCTGGTGCGGCGTGATTGAAAGACAAATTCTCTATTTGACGTCCTTGGGGATAGAAAATTTTAAAACTGTAAAATCCGTATTTCATAATTTTAAACCTGAAGCCCAAATACCAAGTTTCATCGCTATAACTTGAAAAATGAAGGACTTTCATACAAACTTTCAACCCCTATTTTACCCCCTTAGGGGTGGAATTTTGAAAAATCCTTCCTTAGTGAGCGCTTACGTCACAAAAGGAACCTACTGTCAAAATTTCAAGTTTCTGACCCCAGCGGTTTAGGCTGTGCGTTGATATATAAGTCAGTCAGTCAGGAGGAGGTTCTTTCTTTCTTTCTTTCTTTCCTTTGTCACTCTCCAGGTACCTCAACTATACCCATGCAAAAAATCACGTTGATCCGTTGCTGCAGTGTGATTGAAGGAAAAACTCTATTGAACGGCCTTGGCGATCGAATTTTCAAAAATGGTGAAACACGTAGGTACTTCTTCATATTTAACCGTCAGCTCAAATATCAAGTTTCATGGCTTTTACTTGAAAAATGAATGACTTTCATGCAAAGTTTCAACCCCTATTTTACTCCATCGGGGGTGAAATTTTGAAAAACTGGGACGTATTACGGAAAGCCAAAATACAAAGTTTCGTTATATATAACTTGAAAAATATCGTGAGAAATGCGGGACTTTCATACAAACTTTCATCCCTTAATTCACCCCTTTGGGGATCGAATTTTTAAAAATGGTGAATTACATACTTCTTCATATTTAACTGGAAAACCAAGCGCTAGGTTTCACGGCTATAACTTGAAAAATGAAGAACTTTCATACAAACTTTCGACCCTTATTTGAACCCTTTCGCGGTAGAATTTTGAAAAACTGTGACACATGATCTTCTTTATTTTTTACTTTAAGCCAAAAAACCAAGTTTCATGGATATAACTTGAGAAATGACGGACTTTCATACAAACTTTAACCCTCTATTTCACCCCCTTAGGGGTGGAATTTTGAAAAATCCTTCCTTAGTGTGCGCCTACGTCACAAAAGGAACCTACTGTCAAAATTTCAAGATTCTAACCCCAGCGGTTTAGGCTGTACGTTGATATATAAGTCAGTCAGTCAGTCAGTCAGTCAGTCAGTCAGGACTTTGAATTTTATATATATAGATTACGTATTGTAATATTTAAAAAAAAAAAAGAGCAACTGCTCAGTTTCTAGCCGGCTCTTCGCAGCAGAAGCTGCTTTCCGAACCGGTGGTAGAGTCAAAACGTGACGTAACATAAGAGACACCTGTATGTCCTACATGTTTTAAATAAATAAATTGAAATTGAAATATCAGACTGTTATATACGCCATCGAAATATTGCAACGCGGTACATAGGAACCAATTCACGTGCCCCGCAAGATTGTCAGGTCAAGTCTCAAGTGACTTTAAAATGCATTACGTGTCGTCCGCCGCGGGAACTTTGAACATTTTAAAGGGTGCATTTTTCTCAGTAGCGACAAAATGGTAGAAACTTTTCTGGTATTAAAAAGGATGATTATTAGTTGTGAACTGCTCCCTGCGTCGTATTCCTCATTACTGAGGGTCTTGACTCCTTTACATTAATCACATAATGGTAGGAGTTTTCTTGGGATAATGATGCTGTGGATTCCCAGTCACGTCCTTCCGCATACGAATCGACTAAGAGTTTTGAAACTCTTAGGTTTTTGTAACGATTATTATCAGATGAAAGTGATAATAACCAGGACCGACGGCTTAACGTGCTCCCGAGGCACGGAGGAAACGAAAAGATCAAGTTTGAAGCTCCAAATTCGGTCTTTTAGGAGATCCTCCATGTATTACATAAGAAATAATTATTTTTGTACATAGGTATCAATCAACCCTATTGACTTACAAGCTTCGATACAACCAGTGTTCTTTTACCATTTTTTTAAAACTTGTGCCTACCACACAAATAATTTTTGCGCTTTCACACAATTAAAATCCATACTAATATTATAAATGCGAAAGTATATTTGTCTGCCTGTTTGTTACCTTTTCAATGCCCATCCGTTTAACGAATTTTGACGTAATTTAGTGTCGAGACAGCATGCGTTCCGGACGCGGACATAGCGCTTTTATTGCTCAAAATCAAAAAGCTTGCGAGGAAGCCCAGAATTCGCGCATTATTTAGTTGTCTTTAAAATTGAATAAATCCAGTGTAAAATAAATAAAACCTTTAATCTTCTCTTTCTTTAAAATGTTCATAATCCAGACTTGACCAGCGTGGTGGACTATGGCCAACCCTTTTCATTCTGAGAGGAGACTCATGCTCAGATGGTGAATCAAGCATAAAATGCATTGTTTATTATACAAAGTGTAACATTTTTCTGTTTATGAGAAGAGCAACTGCTGAGTTTCTTGCCGGTTCTTCTTTGCCGAGTAGAATCAGCTTTCCGAACCGGTGGTAGATTCTTACGACTTATCGTAAGTGGCACAAGTTGTCCTACGCGAA
This sequence comes from Erebia ligea, assembly GCA_917051295.2. Lineage (NCBI taxonomy): Eukaryota > Metazoa > Arthropoda > Insecta > Lepidoptera > Nymphalidae > Erebia > Erebia ligea. Next base: position 19,205,510 of record OU785228.1, read on the forward strand.
ATAAATAATTTCATTAATTTCATTTCATTTCAAATGTCTGTATTTATTTTATTAAACCGAAAAAGAAAAAGCAGCAATTCCAAAACATTAAAGTAAAAAAAAACAAAATTTAAAAAAACAGAATTAAAATTCCATTCATTTATACTCAAAGCTCACTAAAAGTTAATGTCAGCAACTGACAAATTGAACTCAACCCAATCAACTTTGTTTTTTTTTTTTTTTTTTTTTTTTTTTTTTTTTTTTTTTTTTTTTTTTTTTTTTAATCCACTACAAGTTAGCCCTTGACTGCGATCTCACCTGATGGTAAGTGATGATGCAGTCTAAGATGGTAGCGGGCTAACCTGTTAGAGTCATGGCAGTTAATTAAACCCATACCCCTATTTGGTTTCTACACGGCATCGTAACGGAACGCTAAATCGCTTGGCGGCACGTCTTTGCCGGTAGGGTGGTAACTAGCCACGGCCGAAGCCTCCCACCAGGCCAGACCAGGGAAATTTCAGAAATTATAAATTTCCAAACCCTGCCGGGGATCGAACCCGGGACCTCCGCACGTTAAGGCAACAGCCCTCAACACTACGCCACGGAGGTTTAGAAACTCTGCCGCGGGTAAAAAGGATTAAATTCTAAAGCTGAAAAAATTTAAAATTCTACGCATTTCAAACAATTTTGATATCACAGAGTTTGATATATTTGATTGGCAAGCGAGTTTTTCCGCGAAATATTATTTACTAGATGATGCCTCTTATTTTTCCGGGATAAAAAGTAGCCTGTCCTTCCCCGGGTTGCAAACTATCTCTATACTTTCCCAATTTCATCAAAATCGGTTGAAAAGATGGGTCGTGAAAGCGTAGCAGACAGACAGACAGACGGACAGACAGACAGACACACTTTCGCATTTATAATATTATATAGTATGGAAGTATGGATATGGATTTCGCGGCTTTTGCATCGCTTAGTCAGCCACGAAAAAGTATTGCAAAATTCAAATCATCCTTAAAACCCATCACTGGCCCATTATACCTACTCCTACCTACCTGAATCAGGGTTTCGGCTGAAAATCAGCGCAAGCACTAAACATACAGCATTATAGTGAGCCTGGACCATTTTTCGGGTTGTGCCATACGTGATACAGTTCATTCCTGCGCTTCCTCGTTGTTGTTTAGATCTAGACAATCTTGCATTGTAAAGTCGACATCTCCTGAAGACGCGAAACGTGCGTTGAGAGTAGTATAAAATTCTTGTGTGGTGGTGCATGTGAGTGGTGGTGGCATTGCTTACTTGGGAACTTGGCTGTCTTGCTTGGGAAGGTAAGCGGTGCTTCACTTGTAACTGCATTTTTGACCATACAGATTTTTTCTGTTGGCGGATTATAGCAAAATAATTGTAATCTTTTCTTGCTAAATCATGAACCTCCGCAAAGTAACGCCTGATTCTATCCAATAGTTGTTTAGATCGTTGAGGTGCAGGGGAGATCTATATCTCTTTAGGTATGCTTGTTTATGTGTGGCACAATTTGGAAATAAATGTTTTTTCTTTCTTTCCACTAAGGGCCTGTTATTGGAATGAGAAGGTTTTAAAGTTCGGATTGGCAGACTCTATAAACCTTTGAGCACATTACGGGGTAAGTACTCTAAGGCATTTTATTTTATTTTTTATTTATTTACTCTCAGGCATACAGGTTATCCTTCAGACAATGTTTTCCATTAGTCCAATCGCCACAAAGATTATAATCAGCACAATATTGCATAAGTTTAAACGTAAATACAGGTGCACAGGTGCTTAGTACCAGGTATGTATAGATACGTAGTGAATAGAGGAGTAGAGGAGGAACACAGACTTGGATTACTACTCGGTGAGGAGGAAAATAAAGTACAAAACGTAGCGGCGCGCGGCTGCGGGCGACTGATAAATTAATCCCTCCACTGAGTTTGACGAGCGAGTGGCCACTGGGAATTACCTCTGGAAGGCGAATTAGCGCCCTGAGTGAAATACCCCCTACAATCTACTGCGGGCTGCATTTTACCCTATAATTTTCTTCAGTCTTTGCTAGCACACTCATTGCAGGGGGCATACTACCACCGCTTAAAGCAGTTTTTTGGAACGAAGTTCCTTATGGGACTATACTTCTATAGATGCGAGGAGTACCTTAGCTGGCAAAAAACGTCCGTAATGAAAATGCGTGGAGTAAGATTTTTATGTATAGTTTATGTATGTGTGCTATACAGTGTCTAATTATTATTATATATTTTTATGAATCATTGTGAATAAAATAAAAGTGTTAAGATAATTTTGTAAAGTAGTTTTTGATTTTTAACGATAAAAAAATCGTAATAAAAAAATTATACCTGAATAATTATTTTCTTTTTAACTCGACTAGAACCTATTACCTATTCTGTGCTAGAACTTGAAACTAATATTTATGTAATAAGAAATTTCGATCCTATCTGACGTCCCACGACACCACACGTTTTTAGGGTTCCGTACCAAAATGGTAAAAATGGAACCCTTATGGTGCGACTTTCTCCGTCTGTCTGTCTGTCTGTCTGTCTGTCCGTCCGTCACACTCGATTATTTCAGTAACTACCGAAGTTATCGACATGAAATTTGGAATAGTTGTGTATATTAGTGGCCCAAAGACACTGGAATTAAAAAAAATTGGAAATTATTTTTGTTCTTATTTAAAAAGGGGGGAAAATCGGAGGGTTGAAATTTAAAAGTGAGATAACTGTACTGTGTGGGGTATCATATGAAAGGGTTTACTTTGTACATTCTAAAACAGATTTTTAATTATTTTTAGTCATGATAGTTTTTGATTTATCGGGGAAAAAGTCAAAAAAAATACCGTTCCCCCCCCCTTATCTCCGGAGTTTACCAATCGAAAAATCTGAAATAATTATGGTCAATAGGAATTTATGTATATTTTACAGGAAAACTATAGCCAATGCTCTAACTAGCATAGTTTTTTTGATATTAACAGAAAACCTCTACAAACAAAGTTAGTTTTGCGGTTCATTAAATTCATTAATCGTAAAACTTGCTACAGGTTTGTACGGAACCCTCGGTGCGCGAGTCCGACTCGCACTTTGCCGGTTTTTTTTTTAATATATAGGCCAGCGCTTGGCTGCAATCAGATTTGCTTTCAAGTGGTGATGCAGCCTAAGGTGGAGCGCGCTTTCCTATAGAAGATGCCTATTCACTCTTGATTTAAAGGTACCTATATTAAAAGAGGGGAAAACGGAACAGTAATATTGTAATATTGTTGACGTTAGTGTTTTAGAATCATAATCCTTATTATAAGGACGTGAAGGTTCGTGACATAAAGCTGTCATTTTGAAATAATACAGCGTGAGGCGATTGTAGTAACCCTCCTGAGTAAAAAAACCACTACAAAACTTACGGGCTGCATTTTTCTCTACAATCAGCAATTTTTTTTTTAACCACTACAAGTTAGCCCTTGACCATCACCTGATGATGCAGTTTGAGATGGTAGCGGGCTAACCTGTTAGGGGCATGGCAGTTATATTAAACACATACCCCTATTCGGTTTTACACGGCATCGTACCGTAACGCTAAATCGCTTGGCGGCACGTCTTTGCCGGTAGGGTGGTAACTAGCCCACCAGGCCAGACTTGGGAAAATTCAGAAATTATAAATTCCCAAAATGACCCTGCAAGGGATCGCACCCGGGACCTCCGCACAACAGCGCTACATACTGCGCCACGGAGGTCGTCACAATCACGTCACGTCAAAAATATTATGATCATGATTATAATTATTTAGGTAGGTACTTCAATAGTCGCTTACGCAATCATCCAGTCATCTACAACCTATTTTAAACTTGCAAGTATGCTCCTGAAAAAGCTTATTATACTGTTAAAGATTACGTAAATGATATAAAAGAGCAAGGATTTGACTCGCTCCAGCAATGTTTAGGCCTGCGGTTACATAACATTATGTACCTACACAATACACATTGATGTAATTGTAAATTATTTTTTCAAAAGAGCAACCATCGAGGCTTCCCGAATCAGTGGTAGATTCACCCGACGTTTCAAAACCACTTGTCAAATTTTATTTGAATAAAAAACATGAGTTATGAGTTATTTGTCATTGTCATGTATGCATATCCATACTAAATGCAAAAGTGTATCTGTCGGTCTGTCTATCTGTTTGTCTGCCTATCTTCTTTCACGGCCCGCCTGTTTGACGAAATTTGGTACAGGGATAGCTTGCATCCGGGGAAGGACACTTTTTATCCCAGAAAATTAAACAATCCCCGTGAGAATTAAAATTGGCAGTCATAGGGACTGCCGATAGAAGTGAAAACGAATATTTAAAATAATTAAAAATAAAAATTAATATAAACCTTAAAACTAAGGTAGGTATTAAAGTTTAATTACGAATGTAGTATAAGTATTTATATTTAAGACCTTTTGTCTTCGTAACAACGCGAGCATGTCGGTGTTCGCGAGCATGTCGGAGCGAGGTGTCAGTGACGCGAATCCACAAGTTTACCCCCTACTCGTACCAAAATGTGCTCAACGCGGCTAAAGAACCACTTCAAAAACCTTAATCCACGCCCACGGTGTCGTATACATCATCTGCTTAGTTATTATTATGATCAAGTTTCTACTAACTTTGCGTGTATCATAATAATCTATGATACGGGTATAACATATTAGCACGCTTGGGAAATCAAAATTAATTTCAGTCTGATAAGCGAGGGTCAAAATTATCAACTGTTGGCAAAGTTTGATAATACCGCAGCGTAACAAGTAAGTGGGTATACATACAGTGGGTCCACGCCCATAAATTTAACAGGCCTGATTCTCCCACTGTCAAAATTGGCACTGCACAGCTCAAGCCCCTATTATAATAGTTATTTGTTATACAAGAGTGAAAAGTTGTTTTTTAACCGCGTGCTCAATTTTGATGACCGAGCAAGCGAAGGATTCTAAAATTAGAATCCTGAGCGTCAGCGAGGGAATCAAAAGAGCACGAGGTGAAAAATCTTTTCACTCGAGTGCAACACGTAACTTTTCATCCCACCTCAGCGAGGAAATGACTAAATGCAAAAAAAATCACAAGGTAACTTTTCATCCCACCTCAGCGAGGAAATCAAAAAAAATCACAAGATTAAATTCAATTCTGTTCATTTCTTCGTCACTAGAATCACTCATTTTAGGTTTTTCACTTATTTTCAATTTTCTTGTTTTCAATCGGTTTTAATTTTAAACAATATGACGTGAAAGAAAATGGTGCGCGCAAAGCAAATTAAAAAAGTACACCAAGAAGGTTACTAGTGTGAGTTTTTAACAAATTAAAAACGATTGTATGGAAATTCGGCACCATAGAGGTACAAGTAAATAGGTTTTAATGATGTTTTGAATTCACAAACTTCATAGACGAGTGATATTTACTAACGTGCACACGATGTTCTAAATTCAATTTACTTTATCCTCTAGAGGATAATAACGGCTTTTACCATCAGATATCGAAGAATAAAAATACTCTTTCCGAGATGGTGGGATGAAAAAATATTTAACAATCTGCCTGACTACATTACTACTACTACATCGGAAAAGAAATAGAGTTTAACAACACGCTAAAAAATCTGATTGAAAAATGTTACTACAATATTAATGAATTCTTAAATGATAATGACAAACACTAATAAAATCGGTCTCTCTACCACCATGTACTATTCTTTTCTTTTGCCACCCCCAAACTGGGTATCCATAACATGCCTTATTTACTAACGACTATAATATGCTAATTATGAAGTAATGTAACTGGAATTGCAACTAATAAAGAAATTTAAATTTAAATTTAAATTGACCCGGCTACCATAACGGCCTAGCCCCACTATAGATGCACGGAGCGGCGCTGCACGTAGCGGCAAATAGTATTTGTATGAGTTTGAAATGAAACTGGACAATGTACGATACTCAACATCTCCTGAGGATGCTCCGGTGTCGGAGTGAAACATACGTTGAGAATAATTTGGAAGATTTGTGTGGTGTGGTGTTGTGCCGGTGCGAATTATTGCTGTGTCTGGGCAATACCGCAAGCTACACTTGCAAGCTACACGCTGTAACACATAGATTTGTCTTCTTTGGCGGATTATTATATAGCGAATTAAACTTCTAGTTCCTTCAATATTATGGACTTCCGCAAAGTAATGCCTGCTCCTATCCGATACTTGACAGTTTCAAGATATGGTACCAGAGTGAACGATACTATATTATGGTTGAGAGAGGAGGAAAGTGCATACAAATTTGACATTAGAGTGATAGAATTTCTTTCGTCACGTACCCTGTTACCCCACAGCGTTACTCTGTCTCAGACGCGTCAGTTGAACGACTGGTAGGAAATAACGAATTTCTTTAGACTGTGGTAACACATACATATTCCCTTGCAATAGTAGATAACATATTATGCGAGACTAATGCGTGGAAGGAGAGAGCTACATAACATAGTTCTACGAAACTTTGATATTACGAGGGCGGTGGCTTTGATAACAAGTAACGTATTGCCAAAGTATTTAACTGTCCCAGTGGATATCCAGCTAGATGATCCAGCCCGCGACTTCGTCCGTGTGTAATAAGTTTCTTTAATTCACGCGGGAACTCCTAAATTTTCCGGATTAAAAAGTATCCTAAGTACTTCCCCGAGATGCAACCTATCTTTATACAGAATTTCACCAATTAGGTTGAAAACATGGGCCGTGAAAACGTAGTATACAGACACTTTTGCATCCATATCCATACTAATATTATAAATGCGAAAGTGTGTCTGTCTGCCCATCTGTTCAACCGATTTTGATGAAATTTGGTACAGGGAAAAGTTGTATTCCGGGGAAGGACATAGTCTACTTTTTATCCCAGAAAATTAAAGAGTTCCCGCGAGAATTGAAAAAACTTAAACCACGCGTGCGAAGTCGCGGGCATCTAGTTTATAATATTAGTATGGAAGTATGGATTGGATTCTAGCGCAGATTTCTTTCAAGTACAAGATTATGATGGATCGATGTATAATCTGTAAGGGCCACGATAAGTAAATCAATGTAGTCGCAAGAGAGCAGACGAGCTCTTTTGCATAATATGGGTGTGAGGGTGACAGGCTACTTTTTATCACATGAGCTTTTTATCCCGGAAAATTTAAGAGATCCCCGGGATTTTTACCCTAAGTCAAAGCGGACACAGTCGGGGGATTCTTTTTCTTTTTCTTTTACGTTAGTACAAGTTAGCCCTAGACTGCAAACCTAACCTAACCTTTTAGGGGTATGGCAGTTATATTAAACCCATACCCCTAGTCGGTTTCTACACGGCAGAACTCAATCGGCGGTATGTCTTTGCCGGTAGGGTGGTAACTAGCCACGGTCGAAGCCTCCCACCAGACATCATTCTAGAATCATATAATTTAGTGACAATATTAGATTGACCGCCCATCAATATTGATTCACGGACGAAAATATCCCTTATTCACCGAGTTACAGTTCAGAAGTGGGATGTGACGGAAACTTGGGTCTTAATATTAGCTTTGCCCCACTGGTCCACAGAGCTTTGCCACTTTGCTGTTTAATTTGCGCTACATTTATTTACAATTCAATACAATAAGTATAATAAGTTTTCCAAATCATTTCATTTGTTCTATAATGTGCGAAAGTTTGGATGGATAGATGGATGTTTGACACCTGCAGAACGGCTGAACGGATCTGGCTGTTTAACACAGAGATAGATTACAGTCTCGAATAACCAGACTACTTTTACTATCCCGTAAAATTAAATATTTCCCGCGGGAATCAAAAAACCTCAATCCTGTGTGTTAAATTTTATCAATATATCAGTTACAAAGGTGGGCCGTTTTTATTCCGGAAAATCTAAAAGTTCTCGCGGGAATCTAAAATGATCTGTTCAACCGATTTTGATGAAATTTAGTAGGTACAGGGATATGTTGTAAGGACATAGACTACTTTATATCCCGGAAAATTAAGGAGTTCCCGTGGGAATTGAAAAATCTTAATCCACGAGGACAAAGTCGCGGGCATCATCTAGTTTAAAATATTAGTATGGATAATATAATCTTGATGCAAAATCTCATGTTTCTAGTCCAGTACGTAGGTACTTCATCGATATTATATTTGACTTTTTTCTCCTTTTATAATTTACCAAGGGTAACAATCACTAATTTCGTCAGATTATTACCTCCATCGTGTTTACGCCCTTAACTTAAGTGACCTTGTCGCTCGGCCGTTTTTCAAGGCCTCGAGAGTCGAGACCTCAAGTTAATATCGGCGCTATTTCGGGAAAGTTCGCGCTGACTTTGTCACCGAATCACCGTTTTTCCAATAAATAATAAAATCTTCCACTTGGATGGATTTACGTTATTTTAAAACTAGATCATCTGCCCAGGCATCGCTCGGGTGAGAGTTGCTGAAAATGCTTTCTTAGAGGTATCTTAGGAGTTTACGTAGAAGAGGAAAAATGTTGTGTTATTGTGTAACAATACTCAATATACTCAATTTATTTATTACATGGAGGACATACAGGTATCTCTCGTTACGTCGTGTTTTGACTCTGCCACTGGTTCGGAAAGCAAATTTCGCAGCAGGTTCTACTGAGAAAAGCCGGCAACCAATAACCAAGTATACTTATTGTGTGTGTGTTTAGAGTTTTGACTCACCGGCAGCTACTTTTTGATATTGAATCGAAGCAGGCGTTACTTTGTGGAAGTCCATGATAATGAATGGACGAGAATTTTAATAGCAAGCCTGACTATAGAAGATATAGGTATAGACTTGAAAAATTTTATAACTAAAAAACTATAACTCAAATGAAAATCAAAATAAAAAACATAATGAGCACAATAATTATTGGAAAAGGGCCCGAGTTGTGGGGGACGAAATTTTAAAGTGCAAGCAGATACTGGGGCTGATTCTGTAGTGCACAATCTCTAAACTAAACTAAAATTAGAGCATTACAAATATTGCTATCCCTTTCCGTAGGGAGTAAGTATTATGAAAGGGTACTACAGAATCAGCCCTAATATATTACTGGGCACATCTAGTGGGATATCCATAAAAATACTTCAAAAAAGTTCAAAAAAATATGTTTATTCATTTTAGGGCCCTAAAAATACCACCGATCTTGACAAAATTCACTGAGGTAGCTTGTATCCTGGAGAATAATGGATAATTTTTAACCTGAGAAATCAAAAAAAAAAAAGCTTACGCTTTTTCACTAACCGACACGACACCGAACATATCGTCGTTGTTATGATAATGTATGTCGGAGCCGATATATCGGTATCGTGTCGGCCAATGAAAAAACGGCCTCAAGGTAAATGTTTGCACAAGTGTTGTGAGAGTTGTAAGAGCGATCAGAGAGTTGTTTTAGGATTCCATCAAATCACATAAATTAACATTGACTTTACCGTGAACTCATGTTGACCGCTGGGATCATGTACTAGGTTTTAATGTAATTAAAGTCTTAGTTTACCTAGCTAGGGTTTGGAATACCCTTACAAGTTTGTAGGAATGTTTCCTGTCAAGTGTGACTTGAGTATCTACTTTCAAGGCAAGAGTGAATACTGAATAGGCATCTTATAGGCAAGCGCTTCAAACTAGACCTCATCATTGTTTTTCCTAAGCATGATTGTCGTCAAGCGCAAGCCTATTTTGCAATAATAGTTGATTAGTAGCCAAGGGTTGTAAGGCATCAATTGCAGCCCGAGATATTTAGGCGCACGAGCGCAGGGAGGGCGCCTATAGTTCGAGGGTGCAATTGATGCTTACACCCGAGCTAACTACTCTGCTTTACATCTCGATTGTGAGGTAAAGTAGGTCCTTATTACCCCCAAATGGAGCTTGTAGGTGACCAATAATTAGCGCTCTAGGGTAATAATGTAGCTAGAAAAGCCCTAGGGCGGTAAGTAATTAAAAAAAAAAACTCTTCACTCTTTCAAAAAGTTCGCGTACATCTAACCATCATACTTTTTTTAATTACTTACCGCCCTAGGGCTTTTCTAGCTACATTATTACCCCAGAGCGCTAATTGGTCACCTACAAGCTCCATTTGGGGGTAATAAGGACCTACTTACCGAATATGAGAGATGTAAAATAAATAAATTTTGTGTTAGTTTTTTGCCGGTTCTTCTCACTATAATTGCTTTCCGAACCGTTGGTACAGTCATGACTCCTGATATATCATAAGTGAAACAAGTTTCCTACATGAAATATATATTTTACTAGCTGATGTCCGCGACTTCGTCCGCATGGATTGAGGGTTTCCGGTTCCCGCGGGAGCTCCTTAATTTTCCGGTATAAAAATTAGCCTATGTTATTCCAGGCGAAATTTCATCCACATCCGTTGAGCCGTGATTGACTAACAAACATCCATCCAAACTTTCGCCTTTATAAAATTAGCTTGATAAGTATAGGTACATAGACTTTGTATGGAAATATTATAACGGCGTAGTGATCGTAAATTGCCGTTATTACATTAAGCTCTATACAATTATTATTGATCCTAGGTATTTCCTCGACGGAAATTCATCCCGTAGTTTTCTCAATTTTTCCTTCTTTTACTTTCCACTACAAGTTTGCCTTTGACTGCGATCTTACCTGATGGTAAGTTATGAATGCAGTTTAAGATGGTAGCAGGCTAACCTGTTAGGGGTACGGTAGTCATATAAAGCCCGTAACCCTAATTGGTTTCTACACAGCATCGTACCGGAACGCTTAATCTCTTGGCGGTGCATCTTTACCGGTAAATAAATAAATAAATAAATAAGATTGGTAGGGGGGTAACTAGCCACGGTCGTAGCCTCCCACCAGATTAGACCAGAGAATCTTTTTCAAATCTTTTTTCAAATTTGAAAAATGTCAAATAGTTTTTGAGATATTTGCAAAAAACCAAACCCCATTTTTTTCAGTTAATTATTAATAACTTTCGCAACTTTTGCAAGCGGCTCTTGAATTTTTTCATAAATCATCTACACGCTATTCCGAATCGAACGACACCTCGTTCATATTTTTCGGAGGCGGACAAAAAAGTTTGACCCAAAAAGCACTTGTTGACTAGACTATATTCCCAGGGCTAATGGATTGATGTAAATCCTAAAACTTTTAGGCCGTTTTCGAGCGTAATGTGTTAAGCGTAGCAATGTTTGAAAAGTTCTTTAATTGAACATGTGTGAGGCATTTGATTTTAAGGGTTGAAGAAGATTACTAAAGGGTCTGACAAAGAATTTCAATTAGTATCAACTCTAAATAATTCTAACTTTGAGTTCGAGAATTTATTAACTTAGGTATATTTTATGGTTGGTTTAAAATGTATACTTTTACAAGTGCTTTTGGATGGTCGAGTGAATCTACTATTGGTACGGAATGAATTCCTACCAAGAAGAGCCAGCAAGAAATTTGGTGGTTGCTCTTTTGCAAAAATTAAATACCTAGTAATTAAAACCAGCCCAGCGATTTGACGGCAATAGCACTTCAGCCTCAGCTATTTATAATCCAAGGCATCTTCTTTCTCCTTAGATTATGTGTTTAGGCGTCAGACACAAAACTAGCGACGGCCGAGCGACGGCGACAGCGGGGCGATAGGGTCCGCGAGCTGGCGACGAATTTCAGGAAGGTCCTTTATGCAATCCTTTAGAAAAAATATAATTTCGTTCAGTGGCGAATCCAGTTCTGCCAGTCTGGTAGAGCGTTTGTGGTTATTTCGGTACTGCGCAGCATATAACATTAGCACAAAAAAAACCGCAAAAACATTTTTTTGGCAACTTGATGTTTTTATCTTTAAATTTTATACTTATAGAATTCGAAAAAATAAATCCCAGACGTTTTTGTCGGTACCAGACCTCTTTCAAATTGTTCCCGAAATTCGTCGCCAGCTCTCCGACTAATCGCATCGCCCCGCTACCGCCGTCGCCCCGCTACCGCTCATTTCGTGCCGTACACGAAGAGATTGCTGTACTCGTAGCAATCAGATATATAAGATAGGATAGATAAGTATTCATTATTATGTTATTATATTTAACATATTTTATGTGATTGTTATTTTAATTGTCATTAGGGTTTTGTAATGTGATTGCAGCTATGGAATTTAGCATGTTGTGTTTCCTGTTAGATGATTTTTACACATGTGAATGTAACATCTTGCATGTACCTTTACTAAATATTTCGATTTAAAAAATCGCTTGTAGGTAAACCCATAAATAAAAGAATAAAAAATCACCTTCGCGCCCTTCTGTATAATCTTTTTTCTGTATGTGCAAAAAAGAGGTTTTTATTTTATTTCTCTGCGCTTTATCGCAATATATTTAGAACTAGCTAATGCCCGCGACTTCGTCCGCGTGGGTTGTGATTTTTTGGTTCTCTTACTCCGCGGGAACTCTCTAATTTCCGCGGGATAAAAAGTAGCCTATGTGAGTTCCCGCGGGAACCAATAAACCTCAATATACGCGTGCGGAATCACGGGCATCAGCTAGTATTAGTATAGATTTGCAGAATAATGGTAGGGAAGGCAATGATGCTAAATGTGTCAGCACGTTTGGGACATGAAGCTGAACCGCCTGTATGATAATCTGACGCGCTCGAGTATTTCAAAATGGCAATTTTCTTTGCATTTTTAAAAAACCGCAGTGACTTTGCGTTACGTCAGAATCGTCAGTCTTTTGAATAGGGGCTTCCTTTAGGTCCACTTAACATCACCTCTGAATATCTGACGCGCTCGATTTTTTTTTACTTCCGTACGGTCAACCCTACCATGCAAACCGGCAGACAAAAATACCATTCGATAACAGAGACACGTGGGGCGTATACGCTATCAATATTTCACGCGCTGGAGTAAATCCAAAAAATCCCCTCTTGGGCTGCCCTACTATAATTTTTGTTTCGCAAAATACTTTTACTTGTCGAAACAAAAGCAAGCGTGGGCGATCGCGGTCAGCCCAGAGAGGGGTCATTAGGGAACAAAATGGCGACGCAACGTTTGATGTCGGCCTTCGCTAGCCGGGAGTAGTTCCGTTATCCGCCCTTGTTTATTTCCCGAAGGCCGATCGGAACTGTCACCCTAAATTGCCGTGTAAACAGACATACTCGTATTAGAGTAGTAGATAATTATAAGGTATCTTTTTTATATTTAATGACTAGCGCTTGGCTGCAATTAAACTTGCTGGCAACTGGTGATGCAGCCTAGGTGGAGCGCACTTGCCTAGAAGATGCCTGATCACTCTTCGAAGATAGGAAATATTTAAAAAAATCTTCAATTCTTCAAATAAATAAAATATCGTTTTTAGGGTTCCGTAGTCAACAAGGTTCATTGTAGTTTCCTCCATTTAATCTCACTTATCCCGTTGCTGCGGACGGCTGCGAAGACTGTCGAGCTCGTGCGTGTCACTCGTTTGGGCTCCGGCAGAAAACCAGCGCTCTTGTTTTGCTTTCAAAACCTGCAGCGTTAATGCTGAGTCGGGGCCTTTTTATCTTGTGCCATTTTAATTTTATGTACGAGGCACAGGATGAATAAATGATTTTTCTTTCTTTCTTCTTTCTTTCTTATAGTTCAATATATATATAGCAACAAGTTCAAAGTTTTTGGTAAAACGTAAACTAATTGAAAAGTCTACCTATAGTGTAGAGGATTATTTGATTGATAGGCAGCCATGGGTAAACCCGGCTGAATTTGTTGTGGGCTCTTCTCCGACCAGGGCGCGTTTGGAACCCTCGTAGCTTTAGTCTTAAGATACCGTAGTTAATTATCGTCATCAAGTCTTATTCTTTGTAAATATGACGTTCAGAAGGTGTACTTTGTAGGTACCTATTTTGAACAAAGATGTTTGGAGTTGAGAGTTGAGTTATAGTAGGTTTTAGTGTATAATATTATGGTTTAAAAATCGAAAACAAAAGTATTTTAATTTACATTAAAATAGTATATTCGAGTTTTTGAAACCAATGACGCCTAGCTTTTTTTTGTTTTTCTAAATACCAGCGCTTGGCTGCTAGACTTGCTTGCAAGTGGTGATGCAGCCTAAGGTGGAGCGCGCTTGCCTAGAAGATGCCTATTCACTCTTGATTTGAAGGTACCTATATTAAAAGAGGAGAGGAAAACGGAAGCCGAAAGGGCATTCCATATCCTAGCGGTTCGAATTAGAAACGAGGAAGCAAATCGCTTCGTACGAGCCCGCGGAATTTCGACTGCTCAACAAAAAGATGAAGTATTCCAATAAAGCAATAACTTAAATGCCCTCAAACGATTAATAGCAATTAGTTCCACGAAGCGCATACTTAAACCGAGGTTTAACCCCATTTGCGGGCCAAAAGGTCTGGTTTAATCCTTGTAAAGTCAAATAACCGGCGGCTGACAATATCAACAAGCGGTGCTCGGGTCGCGGAGATTACAAATTACAATCTGATACGTTGAAGGAAATATTATTTCGCAAACGCCAAGCTAATTTTTTTTATTAATTTCAGTTTTTTACCCGGGATTATTATAGGATATCTCCTATAGTATTTAATCAATCAGTATTTGTAAGTAGAACACGACTTTCGCAAACATCACGCTAATTTTTAGGATTCCGTACCAAAATGGTAAAAATGGAACCCGGTGCGACTTTTTCCGTCCGTCTGTCACAGTCGATTTTTTTATTAATTTCAGTTTTTTACCCGGGAATATTATAGGATATCTCCTATAATATTTAATCAGTCAGTTTTTGTAAGTAGAACACGACTTTGAGCGGCCATAACTTATGGACCAACCGATGAATACACACACATAGGTTACGAGTACTACTCATATCATATTCACAATGCTATATTAGTATCAGCCTTCCTAGTTCTTGTTCTTTTTTAACCGACTTCCAAAAAAGGAGGAGGTTCTCAATTCTTGATAATTACTTAGATTAATTATTCGTCTTTGAGCGGCGATAAGTACTAAGTCAGTTGCTCAGCCGCATGCGTTCCGGTACGATACCGTGTGGAAACCGAATAGGGTTATAAACTTAATATAAATGCCATGCCCCTAACAGCATGGGCCGGAGATAAAAATTTTATCCCCCGATTTTATCCACTGACAAGAGATAAAATTAACTTATCCACTTCTCAGAGCACGGCAACAGGGGAGAGGAGAAGTTTATCCCCGTTTGACATTTCACGGGGACTCGGGGGACTATTTATCCACCCTTATTTAGCGTTTTTATTTATTTATTTAGGAATAAAAATTTTATCCTTTCCTCGGGGAGAAAATTGTCTCGGCCCATGCTGGTTAGCCCGCTACCATCTTAGACTGCATCATCACTTAATATCAGGTGAGATCGCAGTCAAGGGCTAACTTGTAGTGGAAAAAGCGTTCTAAAACAGACGGACACACTTGGCTTTCTTTATTCTATTTGAGTGATTCAGAGCAAATCATTCTATCCTCGTCATTCAATTCTTAATTTTTCATTCATTTATTCATTCTTGAGTGTTCTAAGTGGACTGAATGTTTTCACAGAAAGTTTCTTGCTAGAGTTAGAGACAAGTTAGAATTGTACGGGCGTGCGGGCTTACCAACAAAGTTGTACAAAGTAGAAATACCCAGGTAAGTTAAATAAACAAAGTTATCTTTTATATACAAGAAAAACGCTTCTATTTACTTTGAATTTTAAGTAGGACTTGTTGATGTTTTTACTTGTTATTTTTATTTGGCGAGCTTTTGTTTTGTTTTGTTTAGAAATTCAAATACTAGTAGTAACATAGTTTGTTTTTTTTGTACAGAATTTGAGTGTGTGTTAATGTCCTATGTCCCATCGCCATCTCGAGTGGTTGGAAGCTACACCCTTGACCTCACCCCACGTCATCCCTATCCTCGCGACCTCCGCCAGAACCGTACGTCGCCAAGTTTGTTTGGGTCGACCACGCTTTCTTTTTCCCTGAGGATTCCAGTCGAGAGCTTGCCTCGCGATATTGCTGGCTCTCTACGTAGAGTGTGGCCGATCCAGTTCCATTTGCGTCGTTTAATCTGTTCGTCTATTGGAGCTAGAATTTCAGTAAAGTGCTCTAATTTTGTAACCTGATGGTAAGTGATGATGCAGTCTAAGATGGTAGCGGGCTAACCTGTTAGGGGCATGGCAGTTATACCCATACCCCTATTCGGTTTCTACACGGCATCGTATCGGAACGCTAAATCGCTTGGCGGCACGTTTTTACCGGTAGGGTGGTAACTAGCCACGGCCGAAGCCTCCCACCAGGCCAAAACTGTACCACCTAGTTACCACTAGTACCAAATGGTTAACGTGGGCATCATCTAATTCTAAAAATATATTACCGTTATCTTTCTGTAGATCTGTCTATATCTACGTCTATAGATCTAAAAACTTTTACCCTTGATGCAAGGCGAGGGCTGGAACCCTCGGGGCTATGCAAAGCCAAGGTCGAGAGTCTCAACGACACTCGCTGTAGGGCTCTCAAGATGGTATCTACACGGCTTGTCTAACTAGAGACGCTTCGCTGAACAAACTGTATAGTTTTTTTACTCCATTACAAGTTACAGCAAGATCCCGCGACGATCAGACCTTCGTTATTTTATTATAGCTGAAAGTTTTTCTATGCATGTCTCTAACCCCCTGTCAGACACCCTGTTGTTTTATAATTTTAAGAGTGTCTGACAGGGGGTTGCAATCGTACTAAGTGTCTGACAATGGACTACCTACGTGGTTTCTAATATTATTCCAAAGAAAAATATAAAAAAACGGAGCTTAATATTTTAACGAATTTGAGGTGCCACCTTTTCTACCTGATACCTTCCAAAGCAACCGCGATCCAAACTTCATAGTCGGGGATCGTTTATACCTCTATTATAGACATAAAAGAGAACAACTTTCAGCTTTAATAAAATAATGAAGGTCTGATCGTCGCGGGATCTTGGACCATTGACTGCGATGGTGGATAATGTAGCTGATAAGACTAATTAAAGAAGTAGAACTTTAACTTCTTTTATTAACATGGACTTCCGCAAAGTAACGCCTGCTTCTATTACATAATATTTGATAAGACTGTGTTAAACAGCATGTGTAAAGTTGAGGTTTTTAGTTTTGACGACCTCCGTGGCGCAGTGTTGAGCGCTGTTGCCTTAACGTGCGGAGGTCCCGGTTTGGAAATTTATAATTTCTGAATTTTCCCTGGTCTGGCCTGGAAGGAGGCTTCGGCCGTGGCTAGTTACCACCCTACTGGCAAAGACGTGCCGCCAAGTGATTTAGCGTTCCGGCACGATGCCGTGTAGAAGCCGAATAGGGGTATGGGTTTAATTTAACTGCCATGCCCCTTACAGGTTAGCCCGCTACCATCTTAGACTGCATCATTACTTACCTTCAGGTGAGATCGCAGTCAAGGGATAACTTGTAGTAAATTATAAAAAAAAAATTATACTAGTGTAAGAAAATCCCTTCATATCATGGCTCCATAAGTAAAATACCGATGCTGTACTCTTCTATTTTATTAACGTTTTATTTCAGTTGCAGGTACAATTACTGTATAAAAGACCAAATCTTCCATATAAGTACCGATGCTAAAACAGTAGTAAAAGCACGAGTAAAAACTTGGCAAAGCGCCAGAATATTTTCAGCTTTTCACTTTCATTTCAATGAAACCGAGTGTAGGTAAGTATATGAAACTACATTACATTACCTTACTTTTAATCTTGAGCATATTTTAGCCACTAATCTGTTTCTCCTCGTACTACAGCGTATTCACTAAGGGACATCGCACGGACATAATATCGCCCCATATCGCAGGGACATTAAAAACCATTCTATTATACTAAACTTAACCTCGTTTTCACGTCGCTTCTGTCGCTCACTTAAGAGAACGGGTTAGTGAAAATAAAAATTCTATGAATTCACCATAAAAAATCCTAAATCGCTATTGTTAAGGAGTTCTGTACCCTGCAGCATCAGGGTTGAGGAGTTGGGACTGAGAGTTGAATCATATACACGTGACTTGATACCTACTGACTATATGAATTCACCATCAAAATTTCTTAACTCCCTAGTTTTGAGGATTTCATGTAATACGGTACACCTACAGCATCAGGATTGAGGATTTGGAGACAGAATTTTTTATGGGACCACCTAGCGAGCTTCCTCTAACCACTGAAAAAAAATTTTTTCAAATCGGTTTAGAAACCACGGAGATATGCACCGGCATAAAAAAAAGATACGCGCCGAATTGAGAACCTCCTCCTTTTTTGGAAGTTGGCTAAAAACGGGGCTTAACAATATGCGGACTAGATGACGCCCGCGACCTCGCCCGCGTGTATTTAGGTTCTTGATAAATCCCGTGGAAACCCTTTGATTTGTTCGGAAATTTTATCTAAATTCGTTGAATAGATGGGTCTTGAAATCGTAGCAGACAGGCATGACATACACACTTTCGCATTTATAATTTAAGTATGGATATGGATGATTAGTAGATTAAGGTTTTTTTTTAATGTATAGGCTAGCGCTTGGCTGCAATCAGACTTGCTTGCCTAGAAAATGCCTATTCGTATTCACTCTTGATTTGGATATTCTTTTTATTTTTCAAACAGATAAAAAACTTGCAAGTGTGTCTCTGTTAGTTATTGAGTGTGCGCTTGGGGTGTATAGGAGTGAGCGGAGTCACACGAAATGGCTTACACTTAAAAGTCTGGATTCGGGCTTGGCTCGGAGCCAGGCGCGGTGGAATATCCTGCTGGTAGTTATTTTTGATTGCGCACTACTATTGGATTGTTTACCGAATTTACCGAATTTATATTCGTGTCCTCTTATTGCTTGGAAAGAAACGTCGCACGAAAACAAGCTGTTATCTTGATTATCCTAAACCAAATCGATGGAGTCCATATTCTAGTACATAAAATATTCTACATAGACGTCCATTGAACCAAGGTCAAGACAAGCATCTCCACAGAACACGATCTTGTGCAGCTTTTTTTTTTTTAATCCACTACAAGTTAGCCCTTGACTGCGATCTCACCTGATGGTAAGTGATGATGCAGTCTAAGATGGTAGCGGGCTAACCTTTTAGGGGTATGGCAGTTATATTAAACCCATACCCCTATTCGGTTTCTACACAGCAACGTCTTTGCCGGTAGGGTGGTAACTAGCCACGGCCGAAGCCTCCCACCAGGCCAGACCAGGGAAAATTCTGTAATTATAAATTCCCAACTTGACCCTGCCGGGGATCGAACCCGGGACCTCCGCACGTTAAGATAACAGCGCTACACACTGAGCCACGGAGGTCGTCAAAGCTTTTCATAAAGTCATAAAGTCATAAATATTTATTCAATTTAGGTAGACACACTACACTTATTGACGTCCATACATAAAAAATATATTATGATGGTGATAATCTGTTACGGTATCTTAAAACTAAAGCTACGAGGGTTCCAAACGCGCCCAGGTCTGAGAAGAGCCCACAACAAACTCAGCTGGGGTTTTTTTTTTTTTTTTATCACCATCTCACAAATCATCTTAACTAAGGAACTATCAGAGCCATTAGAGCAAATTATTGCCAAGCTTCCTTGTCATTTAAGTAATCCTTCACATGGTTATAGGATTTTCCAATGAGTTTACGTTTTACATTAACTTTGAACTTATTCAGAGACATCTTCAACATGTCTTCTGGGAGCTTATTGTAGAAGCGGACACTCTTTCCAACAAATGAATTGCTAGTTTTACCACAGAATAGTGGTTTTACTAAGCCTAGAAGCAGGCATTACAAGTTTATTTTTATTTCTAGTATTGACATTATGACAATAACTTTTCTTCTTGAATTTATCAATGTGTTTATGCACGTATACTAAATTTTCAAATATATATTGGTTGTGCACTGTCATAATATTGATTTTTTGAATTTATCTCTTAGTGAGTAAGTCTTTGTTCAAAGGTTCTTAGATCTATCTATATATATATATAAAATCGTTACGGGATCAACGCACAGCCTAAACCGCGAGGGTTAGAAACTTGAAATTTTGACAGTAGGTTCCTTTTGTGACGTAGGCGCACACTAAGGAAGGATTTTTCAAAATTCAACCCCTAAGGGGGTGAAATAGGGGGTGAAAGTTTGTATGAAAGTTCGTCATTTCTCAAGTTATATCCACGAAACTTGGTATACGAGCTACCGGTTAAAAATGAAGGAATACCTGTTTCACAGTTTTTGAAAATTCTACCCCCGAAGGAGTGAAATAGGGGATGAAAGTTTTTATGAAAGTCCTTCATTGCTCAAGATATTCTCAAGTTATATCAACGAAACTTGGTATTTTGGCTTTCGGTAAGAAATAAAGAAGTACGTGTTTCACAGTTTTTCAAAATTCCACCCCCAAAGGGGTAAAATAGGGGTTGAAAATTTGTATGATAGTCCTTAATTTGAAACTTAGCATTTGGGCTTTCAGTTAAATATGAAGAACTACGTATTTCACCATTTTTGAAAATTCGACCCTCAAAGGGGTGAAATAGGGGATGAAAGTTGGTATGAAAGTCCTTCATTTCTCAAGATGGGTTACAAGTTATATCAACGAAACTTGGTATTTTGGCTAACGGTAAAAAACAAAGAAGTACGTGTTTCACAGTTTTTCAAAATTCTACCCCTAAGGGGGTGAAATAGGGGGTGAAAATTTGTATGAAAGTCCGTCATTTCTCAAGTTATATCAATGAAACTTGGTATACAAGCTACCGGTTGAAAATGAAGAAATACGTGTTTCACAGTTTTCGTAAATTTTACCCCCAAAGGGGTGAAATAGGGGTTGAGAATTTGTATGAAAGTCCTTCATTTCTCAAGTTATAGCCATGAAACTTGGTATACAAGCTACCGATTGAAAATGAAGAAACACGTGT
Organism: Erebia ligea; assembly: GCA_917051295.2. Taxonomy (NCBI): domain Eukaryota; kingdom Metazoa; phylum Arthropoda; class Insecta; order Lepidoptera; family Nymphalidae; genus Erebia; species Erebia ligea. Next base: position 19,226,360 of record OU785228.1, read on the forward strand.
TTCACAGTTTTCGTAAATTTTACCCCCGAAGGGGTGAAATAGGGGTTCAAAGTTTGCATGAAAGTCCTTCATTTCTCAAGTTTTAGCCATGAAACTTGGTATATGAGCTGCGGGTTGAAAATGAAGACATAGGTGTTTCACAGCTTATCAAAATTCCACCCCCGAAGGGGTGAAATGAAGATTGAAAGTTTTCATTAAAGTCCGTCATTTCTCAAGTTATATCGATGAAACTTGGTATTCAAGCTACCGATTAAAAATGAAGAAATACGTGTTTCACAGTTTTCGCAAATTTTACCCCCGAAGGGGTGAAATAGGGGTTCAATGTTTGCATGAAAGTCCTTCATTTCTCAAGTTATAGCCATGAAACTTGGTATATGAGCTGCGGGTTGAAAATGAAGACATACGTGTTTCATTGTTTTCGTCAATTTTACCCCCGAAGAGGTGAAATAGGGGTTCAAAGTTTGCATGAAAGTCCTTCATTTCTCAAGTTATAGCCATGAAACTTGGTATATATGAGCTGCGGGTTTAAAATGAAGACATACATGTTTCACAGTTTTCGTAAATTTTACCCCCGAAGGGGTGAAATAGGGGTTCAAAGTTTGCATGAAAGTCCTTCATTTCTCAAGTTATAGCCATGAAACTTGGTATATGAGCTGCGGGTTGAAAATGAAGACATACGTGTTTCATTGTTTTCGTCAATTTTACCCCCGAAGAGGTGAAATAGGGGTTCAAAGTTTGCATGAAAGTCCTTCATTTCTCAAGTTATAGCCATGAAACTTGGTATATATGAGCTGCGGGTTTAAAATGAAGACATACATGTTTCACAGTTTTCGTAAATTTTACCCCCGAAGGGGTGAAATAGGGGTTCAAAGTTTGCATGAAAGTCCTTCATTTCTCAAGTTTTAGCCATGAAACTTGGTATATGAGCTGCGGGTTGAAAATGAAGACATAGGTGTTTCACAGCTTATCAAAATTCCACCCCCGAAGGGGTGAAATGAAGATTGAAAGTTTTCATTAAAGTCCGTCATTTCTCAAGTTATATCGATGAAACTTGGTATTCAAGCTACCGATTAAAAATGAAGAAATACGTGTTTCACAGTTTTCGCAAATTTTACCCCCGAAGGGGTGAAATAGGGGTTCAATGTTTGCATGAAAGTCCTTCATTTCTCAAGTTATAGCCATGAAACTTGGTATATGAGCTGCGGGTTGAAAATGAAGACATACGTATTTCATTGTTTTCGTCAATTTTACCCCCGAAGAGGTGAAATAGGGGTTCAAAGTTTGCATGAAAGTCCTTCATTTCTCAAGTTATAGCCATGAAACTTGGTATATATGAGCTGCGGGTTTAAAATGAAGACATACATGTTTCACAGTTTTCGTAAATTTTACCCCCGAAGGGGTGAAATAGGGGTTCAAAGTTTGCATGAAAGTCCTTCATTTCTCAAGTTATAGCCATGAAACTTGGTTTATGAGCTGCGGGTTGAAAATGAAGACATAACTGTTTCACAGTTTTTCAAAATTCCACCCCCGATGGGGTGAAATAAGGGTTGAAAGTTTGTATGAAAGTCCGTCATTTCTCAAGTTATATCGATGAAACTTGGTATACAAGCTACCGGTTGAAAATGAAGAAATACGTGTTTCACAGTTTCCGTAAATTTTACCCCCGAAGGGGTGAAATAGTGGTTGAAAGTTTGTATGAAAGTCCTTCATTTCTCAAGATAAAGCCATGAAACTTGGTATATGAGCTGTAGGTTGAAAATGGAGACACACGTGTTTTTCGCGCGACATTTAAATTCTCCCGCTAAGAAGCGCGTTAGCGGGGGTGCGGGCCACACCCGGTGCGTGGGCGGCCCGTCATTCAAAAAAGTGCAATTACGTTTGCTCACAGCATGTCAAGCGACGAGAACACCTAATCGCAAACTCGCAAATTTTTAATATCTTTGTTTTTGGCTCTTTTATTTCATATTTATTTAAACAGTTTCAAAGTAATTTTGTTTCCTTCAATTATCTTATGTGCGGTATCGCACAGTTGGTTGGTTTCACAATTGTTCAGATCTCCACCCCCAAAGTGGTAAAATAGGGGTTGAAAATTTGTATGATAGTCCTTAATTTGAAATTTAGCATTTGGGCTTTCAGTTAAATATAAAGAAGTACGTATTTCACCATTTTTGAAAATTCGACCCCCAAAGGGGTAAAACAGGGGTTGAAAATTTGTATGAAAGTCCTTCATTCCTTTAGTTATTTTACATATCAACGAAACTTGGTATTTAGGCTTTTAGTAAAAAATAAAGAAGTCCGTGTTTCACAGTTTTTCAAAATTCCACCCCTAAAGCGGTAAAATAGGGTTTGAAAGTTTGTATGAAAGTCCTTCATTTCTCAAGTTATAGCCATGAAACTTGGTATATGAGTTGCGGGTTAAAAATGAAAACATACGTATTTCACAGTTTTTCAAAATTGTACCCTCAAAGGGGTGAAGAAATAGGGGTTGAAAGTTTGTATGAAAGTCCGTCTTTTTTTTTTTTTTTTTTTATTATCCACTACAAGTTAGCCCTTGACTGCGATCTCACCTGATGGTAAGTGATGATGCAGTCTAAGATGGTAGCGGGCTAACCTGTTAGGGGTTTCTCAAGTTATATCGATGAAACTTGGTATACAAGCTCTCTGTTGAAAATGAAGAAATACGTGTTTCACAGTTTTTCAAAATTCTACCCCCAAAGGGGTAAAATAGGGGTTGAAAGTTTGTATGATAATCCTTAATTTGAAACTTAGCATTTGGGCTTTCAGTTAAAAATGACGAAGTACGTATTTCACCATTTTTGAAAATTCGACCCCCAAAGGGGTGAAATAGGGGATGAAAGTTGGTTTGATAGTACTTCATTTCTCAAGTTATAGCCATGAAACTTGGTATATGAGCTGCGGGTTAAAAATGCAGACATACATGTTTCACAGTTTTTCAAAATTCCACCCCCAAAGGGGTGAAATAGGGGGCGAAAAGTTGTATCAAAGTCCGTCATTTCTCAAGTTATATCGATGAAACTTGGTATACAAGCTACCGGTCAAAAATGAAGAAATACGTGTTTCACAGTTTTTATAAATTTTTTCCTCGAAGGGGTGAAATAGCGGTTGAAAGTTTTTATGAAAGTCCTTCATTTCTCAAGTTATAGCCATGAAACTTGGTATATGAGCTGCGGATTGAAAATGAAGAAATACGGGTTTCACCGTTTTTGTAAATCATACCCCTAAGGGGGTGAAATACGGGGTGAAAGTTTGTATGAAAGTCCGTCATTTCTCAAGTTATATCCGTGAAACTTGGTATACGAGCTACCGATTGAAAATGAAGCAATACGTTTTTCACAGTTTTTGAAAATTCTACCCCCGAAGGAGTGAAATAGGGGATGAAAATTTTTATGAAAGTCCTTCATTGCTCAAGATATTCTCAAGTTATATCAACGAAACTTGGTATTTTGGCTTTTGGTGAGAAATAAAGAAGTACGTGTTTCACAGTTTTTCAAAATTCCACCCCCAAAGGGGTAAAATAGGGGTTGAAAATTTGCATGGCAGTCCTTAATTTGAAACTTAGCATTTGGGCTTTCAGTTAAATATGAAGAAGTATATATTTCACCATTTTTGAAAATTCGACCTCCAAAGGGGTGAAATAGGGGATGAAAGTTGGTATGAGAGTCTTTCATTTCTCAAGATGTTTTACAAGTTATATCAACGAAACTTGGTATATGAACTGCGGGTTGAAAATGGAGACATACGTGTTTCACAGTTTTTCAAAATTCTAACCCCAAAAGGGTGAAATAGGGGTTGAAAGTTTGTATGAAAGTCCGTCATTTCTCAAGTTATATCGATGAAACTTGGTATACAAGCTACCGGTTGAAAATGAAAAAATACGTGTTTCACAGTTTTTCATAGTTCTACCCCAAAAGGGGTGAAATAGTGGTTGAAAGTTTGTATGAAAGTCCTTCATTTCTCAAGTTATAACCATGAAACTTGGTATATGAGCTGCGGGTTGAAAATGGAGACATACGTGTTTCACAGTTTCTGAAAATTTTACCCCCCAAAAGGCTCAAATAGGGGATGCTATAAAAACGAAACTTGGTGTTTTGGCTTTCGATAAAAATAAAGAAGTCCGTGTTTCACAATTGTTCAGATCTCCACCCCCAAAGTGGTAAAATAGGGGTTGAAAATTTGTATGATAGTCCTTAATTTGAAATTTAGCATTTGGGCTTTCAGTTAAATATAAAGAATTAATTTGAAATTTAACATTTGGGCTTTCAGTTAAATATAAAGAAGTATGTATTTCACCATTTTTGAAAATTCTACCCCCAAAGGGGTAAAACAGGGGTTAAAAGTTTGTATGGAAGTCCTTCATTTGAAACTTAGCATTTGAGCTTTCAGTGAAATATGAAGAAGTACGTATTTTACCATTTTTGAAAATTCGTCCCCCAAAGGGGTGTAATGGGAGATGAAAGTTTGTATGAAAGTCCTTCATTTCTCAAGTTATTTTACAAGTTATATCAACGAAACTTGGTATTTAGGCTTTTAGTAAAAAATAAAGAAGTCCGTGTTTCACAGTATTTCAAAATTCCACCCCCAAAGCGGTAAAATAGGGTTTGAAAGTTTGTATGAAAGTCCTTCATTTCTCAAGTTATATCCATGAAAAACTTGGTACATGAGCTACCGGTTGAAAATGAAAAATACGTGTTTAACAGTACCTATTTGAAAATTCGACCCCCAAACGGGTGAAATAGGTTCTTTATTTTAGTAAAAAATAAAGAAGTCCGTGTTTCACAGTTTTTTAAAATTCCTCCCCTAAAGCGGTAAAATAGGGTTTGAAAATTTGTATGAAAGTCCTTCATTTCTCAAGATAAACTTGGTACCTACTTAGGCTTTCGGTAAAAAATAAAGAAGTATGTGTGTCACAGTTTTTCAAAATTTCACCCCCAATGGGGTTGAAAATTTGTATGAAAATTCTTCATTTCTAAAGTTATAGCCATGAAACTTAGCATTTGGGCTTTCGGTAAAGTATGGAGAAGTAGGTAGGTACGTGTTTCACCATTATAGGGGGATTATACCGTGGGATAGTAATATAGGCTACTTTTTATCCCGGAAAATAAAGGAGTGCCTGTGTTAATTGAAAAAAACTTATGCCACGCGAATGAATGACGCTCTATCACACCAGAACGGTTGAACGGATTTTGATGAACTTTGGCAAAGAGTATAGACATTATAGTCTGGAATAATACATAGGCAACTTATTATCCCGGAAAATTAAATAGATCCCGCGGGAACCAAAAAACCTCAAATGAATGTTCGATACTCAATCACGCCAGAACGGCTGAACGGATCTGGATGAAATTTGGTACAGAGATAGATTATAGTCTGGATTAACACATAGGCTTTTTTATTCAGGAAAAAACAGTTCCCGTTGAAACCATAAAACCTTAATCCACGCGGACGAAGTCGCGGGCATCAGCTAGTTCTTCTATAGATATCTTCATTTCATCAGAGAGAGAATAGCTCTCTCCGTCGTCGATTGAGTGAACACGTATATCTAGTATCGGTCAATCTTTGTTGATTTGATACTTAAGAACCAAAAGTAACGTGTGTCCAAGTAGGTATTTTTTACATGAATCACTAAAATTGGAAAAGTTTAAGAAATTCCCAAACTCGTTCAGCTCAAAAGTTTTTAATCTTTTTAAAAAGGCGAAGTTTCTCCATTTTATTTTTGTTTTTCGTTTCATTTGTATAGAACAATGAGATTTATTTGAAAAACATAAAATAAATACTAGAACAGAAATTGTCTTTGTTACTAAATAGACACTGTAGCTAATTCTGTTTCAAACCATTTCTAAACTAAATTAAAATGACAGCTCTGTTTATATTGCTATTCCTTTCATAATACTAACTGCGGAAAGGGGCAGCATTATATTTATAGCTGTTATTTTAGTTTAGTTGTGGGCCACGTATATCATGAAACTTAAGTAGGTACCTAAAGCATGTTCTTTTGTAAAACATTTATGTACATTCTTTCTGCCAAGTTTACATAAAAATGCAATTTTCATAAACCCTTTTCGCGAGTAGATATTATAGTACGCAGCTGTTTGTAAGAGGAGGACAGTGGGAGGTACACTCGATCCCTAAATGCGGATCCTCGCTAGCATCGCATTTATAATTTTTTTTTATTTTTTTTATTGTGAGATAGGCTTGCGCTTGACGACAATCATGCTTAGTGCAAAGCAATGATGAGGTCTAGGTTGGAGCGCGCTTGCCTAGAAGATGCCTATTCACTCTTGCCTTGAAGGTACATAAGTTATACGTGGTAGGAAACACGTGCGCTGGGAGGGTGTGAAAAAAAAAGAAAGTTACTGTATTGATTGTTTTGAAATAAGAAGCTTCCGTAAGTCGCAAAAGGTTCAACATGGACCCTTACGAAGTTCCGCTTTTACCTCGTTTCTCTGTAGAGTGTTCCTATTTTTAAAACTTCTAAAAATATAAAAGGAAAAGTTGACTGAGCTAAATGACTGATCTATCATAGCTCAAGCACGGATCGGACTAACCGCACTTAGGCATTCGCTACGAAAGGATTTTTGAAAATTCAACCCCAGAAGCGGTAAAATAGGCGTTTAAAATTTGTATAAAAATCTAACTTGACGTGAGCGAAGCCGCGGGCATGTAAGGTGTCTAAACCACCACTGGGTGTGTCAGGCTATCGAAGTACAGTCAAGAAATGTTTATTCAAAATATACATACTACGTACATGATACCTGAAACCAAATCCAATTAGTACAAGGTTGATATAAGCACATACAAAGCTCTGAAAATGTAAAGAAAGCAGCACGCAAGTAGGTCACGCCTCTTAAGATGCATCTCTTGCACAACCGGCACCCCTCCAACGAGCCTCTTGTGCAATGCCAAAACTCCAAAAATACTTACTTTTTACACGAGTGTCCAAAAAACTGGAGTGCAATGTTTTCGGGGTTCATGTTTTTATGCAAGTTTCATTATTCCACTATCCATACTAATCCATACTAATATTATAAATGCGAAAGTGTCTGTATGTCTGTCTGCTACGCTTTCACGGCCCATCTGTTCAACCGATGTTGATGAAATTTGGTACAGGGATAGGTTGTATCCCGGGGAAGACATAGGCTACTTTTTATCCCAGAAAATTCAAGAGTTCCCGCGGGAATAAAAAAAAAAAACCGGCAAAGTGCGAGTCGGACTCGCGCACCGAGGGTTCCGTACAAACCTGTAGCAAGTTTTACGATTAATGAATTTAATGAACCGCAAAACTAACTTTGTTTGTAGAGGTTTTCTGTTAATATCAAAAAAACTATGCTAGTTAGAGCATTGGCTATAGTTTTCCTGTAAAATATACATAAATTCCTATTGACCATAATTATTTCAGATTTTTCGATTGGTAAACTCCGGAGATAAGGGGGGGGGAACGGTATTTTTTTTTTACTTTTTCCCCGATAAATCAAAAACTATCATGACTAAAAATAATTAAAAATCTGTTTTAGAATGTACAAAGTAAACCCTTTCATATGATACCCCACACAGTACAGTTATCTCACTTTTAAATTTCAACCCTCCGATTTTCCCCCCTTTTTAAATAAGAACAAAAATAATTTCCAATTTTTTTTAATTCCAGTGTCTTTGGGCCACTAATATACACAACTATTCCAAATTTCATGTCGATAGCTTCGGTAGTTACTGAAATAATCGAGTGTGACGGACGGACAGACAGACAGACAGACAGACAGACGGAGAAAGTCGCACCATAAGGGTTCCATTTTTACCATTTTGGTACGGAACCCTAAAAATGATCTGTTCAACCGATTTTGATGAAATTTTGTACAGGGATAGGTTGTATCCCGGGAAAGGACATAAACTGCTTTTTATTAAGGAGTTCCCGCGGGAATTGAAAAAACTTAATCCACGCGGACGAAGTCCCGGGCATTAGCTAGTAACATCTAAATGCCTGACTGATTTGGAGTTTGAGTTCAATACAACAACCATAAACCTAACAGGTTAGCTCGCTGCATCATCACTTATACTACCAGGTGAGATTTAAACAGTGGTGTGCGCTGCTGGGGTGTAAGCCAGGGTAAGCATCAGTTAGGTAGGTAACTGCCTCGTTGGTCTAGTGGTTCGCATCTTCGACTGCGGCCGACGAGATCCCGGGTTCGAGTCCCGGGTTGGGCCATAATTATTAAGTGTTGGGTTTTTCTGACTAGAAATTCTCAGTACTAGCCCGGAGTTTCGGAGTTGGCGGTGTTTGACCCCCGTGCCTCGGAGAGCACGTTAAGCCGTCGGTCCCGGTTATTATCACTAACATGATAATAGTCGTTAAAGCCCGCCAACCGGCATTGGAGCAGCGTGGTGGCTCTAAACTCTAATTCCCTCTCTCCTATGAGAGTGGAGGCCCGTACCCAGCAGTGCGACGTTAATGGGCTGTGGTGGAGGTAGGTAACTAGGTAGATACCTAATTAATGTCTGCCTATCCTAAAAAAGTTAGTGGGATTTACGTGCTCTCCGAAATACGGGGTAAGGTTGGTTTTAGCAGTAGATACTTACGTTGTCAGTCAGTCAGTCAGTTAGAACACCTTTTTGATTAATTTTAACAAATAAGATAGAAGAAAGTCGCGAAGCATTCCCTTCGGAGTGATTCAATTCTCTCGCCCACAATTGTCTTCGCCTTTAAAGTGGTTTTGCATAAACTTAGCTACAACGTTGCTCATTCAAAGGCTTCTTTTGTAGGAACTTATCTGAAAACCTCGCATTTGAACATTTAATATAACACAGCTTTGTATTGGGTTTGAAAGATTGTAATCATTGGCAAGGTGGACGGCAAGAGACCTCGGGGACGTAGCCAGATGCGTTAGTCAGATCAAATCCGCACCGCTCTCCGCAGCAAGCTCCACGAAGCCCGGCATGTCGCAAAAAACAGAGCAACATGGCGCGACATCGTCCACAAAAGAATTATTGGTGGAAGGGGTCGCGACCCTCAGTAATGGGGAATACGACGCAAGGAGGAGTATTGGTTTTAATCGGGTATTCTTTTTGAAGTGAAAACTTCTTTAGCCGCGTTGAGCACTTTATAATAGGGGGTAAACTTGTGGATTAGCGTGACCGACATGCTCGCGAACACCGACATGCTCGCGTTGTTACGAAGACAAAAGGTCTTAAATACAAAATATACTACATTCGTAATTAAACTTTAATGCCTTAGTGTTAAGGTTTATATTTTAATTATTTATTTATTTTATTTAAAAAAAAATTAAATAATAAAAAAAATTTAAAACATTCGTTTCCACTTCTGTCGGCAGTCCCTATGACCAAGTGACAATATGCTACTGCAAATATTACATGTTTAATGCAACATAGGTGCCCTACTTTACAGAACTAAGTACTCGTACCTAGAGTCCATCCTACCATCGAACACATGAAAAATTGTTAAACTTGTTTTTGGTGAATAAACAATTTTTTATGACAATAATTAGTAGTTTGAGTAGTTATCAAGATAAACGATAAACACAAAACAAAAACAAGACAAACAATACAAGACAATAAACGATACAAGATAACGATACACTCTGTCGGTGTGCGTTCGGCCTTAGGACCATCCCTCGCGCATCAAAAGTGGGATTAAAACCTGAAACAACTCAACTTCCGAAATAAATACTTACTTTAATTTTACACATTGATGTATAATTTTAGTACCTATAATTTCAATGATTTTACAACTCAATACATAAATTTTGAAATAATTTTATTGTAGCACTTCAAAATTAATGCCCCTTGTTGGAAAGCTTTTCCGATTGGTTTATAATTCAGGCCGAGGTCGCTCGTCGCGCGTTTTTTAGCCAAAGTAATGCTGTAAAGGCTTCAATGGTATAAACAGGTTTCATTGAAAAATACTCCTAAATAATTAACCTCTTAGGGGAGCTTCTATACGTAATAGTACTTATTAGAACTTTCATAGAACTATTATATTCATCAAAAATATTTTTTTTATTTTTTTTTACAGTTTATAACTCGATAGGACGACGCTCGACGCGACGCGTCATTATCAAACAGTACCTGACCTTTCACATGGCCTACGTTGTCGCGTACATTAGTTTGTCATTTTCTATGAAGTCGTATCGCGTTGCGTTGCGTCGCGTCGCTTTCTTCTCTCACCTAAGACAACGGGTACCTATAGTTCGCGCACGAGTTGAATGCAGAGTAAATGTATGGTGACACATACATTTACTCTGCATTTAACTCGCGTGCGAACTGTAAGTATGTGGGCAGCCTTCGACATTTGCATTACAAAGTCAAATAAAAAGGTTTTCCCCCACACTGCTCCGCAGGGAAATGCAGTCTTTCCGTTCGTATAGAATAAATGAAGTCAATTTGAAATTGTATTTTATATTCATCTTTTTTGAACAGAATATTTTTAAAGAAAATACAGTGTTATCCTAAACTTGTTTATTATCTACTAGCTGATTCCCACGAGCTCGTTTGCGTTGAATAAGTTTTTGGGAACTTCTTAGTTTTCCGGGATAACAAGTCACTTCCCCGGGATACTACAATACAACCTATGTCGGTACCAAATTTCATCAAAACCTTGAAAGCGTATCAAACAAACTCACATTCATATTTATAATATTACTAGCTGATGCCCGCGGCTTCGTCCGCGTGGATTGAAGTTTTTCGGTTCCCAAGGGAACTCTTTAATTTTCCGGGATACAAAGTAGCCTATGTGCTATTCCAGACTATAATCTATCTTTGTGCCAAATTTCATCCAGATCCATTCAGCTGTTGGAGCGTGATTGAGTAACAAACATCCATACATCCATACATCCATCCAAACTTTCGCATTTATAATATTTATTTGATTAAGTTGGAAGTTAGGAGACTCTATCATTGGTAAGTAGATAAGGAAAGACGATTCAATTGTAAAAGATAAGGAAGACGGTATTTAAATTTAAATTAAGTTCTTTGTGAAATTACTAGTCTATTTATGAATTTTAATCAATCTTGAGTTAACTTTGGAATTCAAAAAATTTAGTTTTAATTTTTCGAAACCCTTTTCATTCTGGAACGGGAAATTACTTTTGAAGACAGCTTCATGCCTCATTAGCAGAAGCAAAGTAAAAATGATAAAGCAACGAGAAACAATGAGATGATACGTACCACAATGGAATTTATTGTCATGACTTTATGAGTCACAATTCCGTCTGCAATACAGTGGGGTTACTACGGTCGCTTAGAGCAGTATTATCACAGAATAGGTTGGTATTATTTCAAAATTACAGTTTTATGTCACGTACCTTGACGTCCTTAAAATAAGGATTATAGTTCTACAGCACGAACGCCAACAATATTAAAACAATACGGCTTTAAGCGGTAGTAGGTAGTATGCCCCTAGTCTGCAGTCTGGACCTCGCAATTAACCTTTAAAGATGCCTAATCGCATAAGTATATTTGGCATTCCGAACCAGTGGTAGATTCATTCAACTATTCATAAGTACTTGTAAAAAGTCTATTTGACTCAGAATAACTACCTATAGAAGGTACGTTTCCAAACAACGCCTTCTCAAAACGCAAGCTACAAATTCGCTATGTGTGCTGTGTTTACTTGCCTCGTAAACGCAAACATAATGTCGCCAGTTTAACTGTTTTCCACCAGTTGGGTAAGTAATTGGTTAGTTTGTTTGTAGCATTGTAGCTTCTAAAACTAAGTTAACCAGCTTTTTTCGGACTGCGCGAGCGTCGTACGATGCCATTTATGGCACCAATTGAACGGCTTACATTTCGCGAGTGTACTAGGTTTCTATAGGCAGTTATTCTAAGCTATTTGAATAAAAAACTTTTGAATTTTGAATTTTATTACTATGACGAGCCGCAGTGTTATTTTGTTGCGGCGCTAATTTTTTAGAGTTCAGTAGTCAGTACCTCAAGAGGAAAAAAGGAACCCTTATAGGATCACTTCGTTGTACGTCCGTCTGTCTGTCCGTCTGCTTGTCAATCACTATTTCTCGGGAACGCGTAGAGGTATCAAATTGAAATAAATATCAAATACTGAGGTCTACGATCCCTTGGAGCTGTAAAAAAACAAGCTTCTAAGTCAATGCAATCAAAAGTTACGGTCGTTTATGCCGGATATTTTGTATATTTTGACAACCAATATATCAACCAATATATCAAAACGGTACTTCCCGTTGACGTATAATCATGAAATTTGACAAGAAGCAAGGTCTCACAGGCAGCACAAATATAGGCGAAAAACCCTCAATCCACTAGGATCCACTTTTACCGGAAATACTTAATTAAGGTTCCGTACTCGGTATAGGGTGTCGAATTGTTTGTCGGGCGCTACCAGTTTTTTCTAAGAAGGGCACAGAATAGTTAAGTAATTGGATACTAACGGTAAAGAAACCAGATTATGATACTTAAGTATAAAAACGTAAAGTAAACTTACAACGACACATTTTCTGACCGTAAAATAGAAAGGGGAACATAATAAAAGTGTCTCTAGGGTTGCCAGATGGTCGGGATTCGTCTTGATTCTCCCGACATTTTAAATATTCTCCAGACTCCCGACAAAACTCAAAATCTCCAGACAAACAACTTCTCGGAGTGTTCGATACAAAATATTTTTTAAAAATTCTAAATACTACTACCTTAAAATTTTGTGGACTCATTTAAAGTCCAATGCAAAACACATGTGGCAACCTAAAAAAACAAGTGTATTTAAATTAGTTGTGTCAACAATGTTAAGTCTATTTGTAGCCTTCATATTTACAAAATAAACTTTTATTTTTCATTTTTATTTTACTCCCGACAACAACCCCGAACTTTGCAAAACTCTTTTTCATCTATTCGAAAAACGCATATTGCCTTCAGAGGATAGCGGGAGCAAAGTGTAACTTGTAGGCCCATAGGACTTTTCATTTCTCTCTTCTGATTGGTCCGAAGTCACGTCATCAATTTGTTGATCTAATATACGACTTTGCATTTCTCTGTTCTGATTGGTCCGAAGTCACGTGATCAATTTGTTGATCGGATCGGATACGTCTTAACATTTTATTTAAACTTTAAATATACGTCTAAATAATGTCTATACAATAACATAGAAGGTTGATAGGAGTATCTTCTGATTGGTGCTTATACGTATAGGTAATGTCCATACATAGTAGGTTGATAGTTGATACTCCTAGCTTTTTCTCATACGTAATGATGAAAAATAGTGTGTGTCACTCGGGGCCAAATTTTTTGTTCTCGGCGGCGTATATTGAATTCCTCGCTACGTTCAGGATTCTTCTTTAGAACCCCTCGCTACGCTCGGGATTCTACTATAGAATCCTTCACTTCGCTCTGAATTCAAAATAGCGCCCTCGGGGAACAAAAATTTTCTTTGGCCCCATGTAACACAAATAACTATTTCTTAATATTATTTTTGTTTAAAAAATGAAAGCTGTTTATAATATACAAACTTTTTCATTTATAGGTAAAAAAACAAAAATATGTTTTATCGTAAGTTTCTTAAGGAAGCGTAGCGGGGCAAATGACACTTGATCTGTGTGAAAAGGTTTCGTCTGCCCCGTTAATAGACTATGCCGAGGCTAGCGGGTCCGATGGCACTTTTTTTCCCAACTGCCCAGTTAGCGGGGCAGAGCCAGCGGGGCAGATGGGACCAAGTCAGATATTTTGGTCTTCCGATCTGGCAACCCTAGTCCTAACCCAGATCTCAAATTGTACGTTAATAAACTAGAGATGTTCCAGGATAACACGGTTGACTGGCCAGCGATTACACTTTCCCGTAAAAAGGGTCTGTAATAATCTGAAGCGGCCATCTTACCGAATAAAGGCCTGCGTGACAAACTGTGACACAGCTGTGACCCTTTTTGGGTTAACATTGTTATTTGTAAAGGCTGATGCTAGGCTGAGGCTAGGCTAGGCTCGCCGGACCGAGTCGAATCGCAATAATGCTCGTCACTAATAAATTTACTATGAAGTCCGACTAGAGTCTATACGTATACGAAATATACGAAAATGCGTAGGTATACTCTTTTTTCATCGCCGCTACAAATTAGCCCTTGACTGCAATCTCAACTGTTAGTAAGTGATGATGCAGTCTAAGATGGTAGACCTTGTTGTGGCGGTATTGCACCATTCCCCCAATCGTTCACAATCTATAGCGAGATAATATTATATTCCTTCCTATTATACTTTAAATATCGATAATATATTATACTAGCGGATACCCGGTGTGTGCTACTACGCTAAAAAAACCTTCTTCGCATTATTGCCTTTCTAATGAAACCGGTTTGGGGCACATTGATTGGGTGGGTTCTACGTCTATAACAGACATATAGGTAGTTTCTTTTTTTTGGTGTTATACATATATATGTTACGCTCAAAGATCGAAAACGCTCATTGAGCGGAAAAATAGCTCACAACGCGATGTGGTCACAGTAAAACATCCACATAGCGAAATTCGTGTTATGGCTCTAATGAAAACGCGCACGACGCGTTGTGGCAATCAAAGAAAGACCAAATAGCGAAATTCGTGTCGTGGCTTACATGCTATTCGATCTCAACGCGTTGTGGCACGTGTTACGCTCAAAGATCGAAAACGCTCATTGAGCGGAAAAATAGCTCACAACGCGATGTGGTCACAGTAAAACATCCACATAGCGAAATTCGTGTTATGGCTCTAATGAAAACGCGCACGACGCGTTGTGGCAATCAAAGAAAGACCAAATAGCGAAATTCGTGTCGTGGCTTCATGCTATTCGATCTCAACGCGTTGTGACAACGTGCCACAACGCGTTGAGATCGAATAGCATGTAAGCCAGTGGTGGTTTTATTCGGCTCTATTTCCGTGCGCCACCCTGCAGTCATTAGCGCCAGCGGTAGGCACATTTTCCCTCGCTATAGTGAGTTTTTTTTAAGTTCCACGAGAAATTAGCCCTTGACTGCGATCTCACCTGATGTTAAGTGACGATACAGTCTAAGATTTGAATTTTCTCTGGTCTGGTGAGAGGCGCCGGCCTTGGCTAGTTACCTACCACCCTACCTGCAAAGACGTACCACCAAGCGATTTAGCGTTCCGGTATGATGCCGGGTAGAAACAGACAGGTTTAATATAACTGCCATACCCATAACTGCCCCCCAATCATGTAAGAATGGGCGATGAAATCGTTAAAGTTCTGCGGCAAAGTAAATAAACCGTAAATGCATTAAATTAGAGCTCAATTTCGTGTACCCATTCTTATACGTTTAGGTATGTACGATACTCAAACGTATGAGAATGGATACACGAAATTGAGCTCTAATTCAATGATGTTATGGTTTATAGTACTTTGACGCTGAACCTTTACCATTTGATCGACAATTCTTACATAATCGGGGGGCAGGTTAGCCCGCTACCACCTTTTACTGCACTTATACCATCAGGTGAGATCGCAGTCAAGGGCTAACTTGTAGTGGAATACCTAAATGGATTTAAAAAAAACTACTGGATCAATTCAACCTGCCTGAAAAAGATGCACACGTAATTCGCGCTATTTACATAAAACGCGATCTGTAAATAGTTTTGTTTGTTTTATTTAGCACTAAACTGCGTAGGTAATTGACGGTTAGGCTATAAGCATACTATACAGTAGCAACTAGCGATACTATGTCCATAATATTATTATATCAATAAATTATAAAAGATGGATCATCCACATTTTTAACCGACTTCAAAAAAAGGAGGAGGGTCTCAATTCGACTGTATGTTTTTTTTTGTATGTTCGTTACGCGATTTCTCCGCCAATTATGAACCGATTTTGATAATTCTTTTTTTGTTTAGTAGGTCATACTTCAGAGGTGGTCCCATTTTAATTTGGTGAAGATCTGATGGATACCTCCGGAGATGGAGAACGGAACTCCTCAATGGATAACAGTAAATTGCTCGCGATCAGTGTGATTGTGTTTAGGTAGTTTAACAATAACGCTAAGTTTTTACTAGCGTTCTGGTTACACCCTGTATTTTATAATAGTGGGGCCACTAAAAATTGTGAAATAAAAAATTTTCAAAAAAAAAATAAAAACCGACTTCAAAAACCACAAACACTAAAAAGTAAAAAATAATTTAATTTATTATGTATACAAGAGTTAATGTAGTTCTATAATAACATTTTTTGGTGTCGGTGTGTGTGTGCCGCGTGGATCGAGGTTTGGAACTTCTTAATTTTCCGGGATAAAAAGTAGCATATGTGTTATTCCAGACTATAATCTATCTCTGTGCCAAATTTCATCCAGATCCGTTCATCCGTTGGGGCGTGATTGAGTAACAAACATCCATCCATACATCCATCCAAACTTTCGCATTTATAATATTTATTTGACTAGCTGATGCCCGCGACTTCGTCCGCGTGGTTTAAGTTTTTTTGATTCCCGCGGGAACTCCTTAAATTTCCGGGATAAAAAGTAGCCTATGTCACTTTACAGGTCCTCAACTAAACCCATGCAAAAAAATACGTTGATCCGTTGCTCTATTTCGGCGTGATCGAAGGACAAACTCTTTAATTGACGTCCTTGGGGATAGAATTTTCAAAAACTGTGAATCACGTATTTTTTCATTTCAAACCGAAACACCAAGTTTCATGGCTGCAGATTGAAAAATGACGGACTTTACCTACAAACTTTTTTTTTTTTTTTTGTAAATTTCTTTTGAGAATAAATTCTTTAACCACAACTTTCCACCCCTGAAAAGCCCTATGGGGGTAGAATTTTCAAATAGGCGAAACACGTATTTCTTCATTTTGAACCGGTAGCTCCAATACCAAGTTTCATGGATATAAATTGAAAAATGATGGACTTTCATGCAAAATTTCAGCCCCTATTTTACCCCTTTGGGGTGGAATTTCGAGAAATCCTTTCTTAGTGGATACCTACTCTTCACAAAGAACACACCCTCCAAATTTCATGACTCTCGGACCAGCGGTTTAGGCTGTGATATATAAGTCAGTCAGTCAGTCAGTCAGGACTTTGAATTTTATATATATACCTAGATATATCTCGGAGAAGGACATAGGCTACTTTTTATCCCGGAAAATTAGGGAGTTCCCGCGGGAATAAAAAAACTTTATCCACGATGGCATTTTGGTATAACCAAAATGTCATCGCCATTGCGCTATAGGTGCAGTTGCCTCTAATTTGGTATAGTGGTTAACTAGTTCGACTGTAGAGAGTGAGGTCATAGTTTCATTTCCCTGATAAGATCAATAGTAAAGCTCCCTGACGCAGTGGTGAGCGCTGTGGTTTATAGCTGAGGTCCAGGTTTTGATCCCCGGCAGGGGCTATTTGGGAATATATAATTTTTGACTTTTCCCTTTTCTTTAGCTAATTGTGCTTAGTTGCTCTTGGACTTCATGTCCTAAGGCCACGATTACACTTCTTAGTTTAACTCTAAGTCGGTTTCATGAGCAATTTACGAAATGTAAACAGTCTTGTAAGTCGCATAACGTTTGCAAATGCTATTTAATACATTATGTAGCTACTTCCAGCTTCTGTTTTACCATCCGCTTATAATATTGGTATCTTCAAATCAAGAGTGAATAGGCATCTTCTATGAAGGAACTTGAAATTTAATTTGCTATAATCCGCAACGTTCCTATTGTTGCGGATTATAGCAAATTAAATTTCAAGTTCCTTCATAATCATGGACTTCCGCAAAGTAACGCCTGCTTCTATCCAATATTAGGCATCTTCTAGGCAAGCGCGCTCTACCTTAGGCTGCATCACTACTTTCAGCAAGTCGGATTGCAGCCAAGCGCTAGTCTATAAATAAAAAAAATAAAATTAGCAGTCATAGGTTACTGGAGATAGAAATGAAAACGAATATATAAATAATTTTAAAAAATATTTAAATTCAAAATAATTAAAATAAACCTTAAAACTAACTAACTTAACCTTAAGACATTAATGTTTAATTACGAATGTAGTATAATAATATTAATATTTAAGACCTTTGGTCTTCGTAACAACGCGATCATGTCGGTGTTCGCGAGCATGTCGGAGCCGCGAGGTGTCGGTGACGCGAATCCACAAGTTTACCCCCTACCAAAAAGTGCTAAAGAAAACAATTTACGTAAAAATGTACTTGTATTAAATAAAACTCAAATAAAGACTTTTCTTTCTTTCTTTCTTTCTTTCTAATAATTGTTGCCTGAGCAAGCGTTTAATTTTGAGATAGTATGAGTAGATAGGTAAGTACTACTACTACTTAACTAACTGAATATTAGCTGAAAGTTTTCGATTTATGGTAGTTATTTATCGACTGGAATATTCCTAGGCATAACGTAATAGACCTGCCAACAATCTAGGTCGTGGAGTATCTTTCTAGGACATATTTATGAAGTTGTTGGCTGACATTTCACATCTGTTTCCATTCCAACCAATAATGCTGGAAGTCGCGATTTAACAAAAAAAGAGAGATAAATGTGTCACAAGCCAATGCTTGGGCCGATCGTGCCTCTCTATAGATTGTTCCGCGCTCTCACTTGCACACTAGGCTCAGGCGGAACGTGACACTTTTTCGTGCGTGCAGCCGGTGTTCATCGATTAATAAGACGTTATCACGTCAAAAATAATTGGTTGTCTGTAAAGTCGGTTTACAGACGCTAGTTTTACGTGATAACTAGAAGTTCTCGAAGAAGCTCGCGTGGCGGCGTTCCAGTAGCAGAACTATTCGTACTGCTAGCTCTGACGTCACGCGAGAAGAGAGATAAATGTGTCACAAGCCAACTCTTGGGCCGATCGTGCCTCTCTATCGCTTGTTCCGCGCTCTCACTTGCACGCTCAGGCTCAGGCGGAACGTGACACTTTTTCGTGCGTGCAGCCGGTGCTCATCGATTTATAAGACGTTATCACGTCAAAAAATTGTGTGTGTGCAATTCAAACACGGCAGAAGTGAAACTTCAGAAAAATAGCCTACGAGAGAATGAGATAGATATAACTTGTATTCTATCTCATTCTCTCGCAGGCTAAATCCTATTAAGAATATGTTTGTCTCTTTTTGGTGTCGCTTTTTCGTTTCATCGAATTTTCAAATTACAACGATTCTAAAGAAGTTTCACTTCATAAACATCATGCCGGTGAAATCTGAAAGAAAGCGGGACTAAGAGTGCTTTTTCAACTCTTAGGTTACTAACGATTATTATCCGATGTTAGTGATAATAATCGGGACCGACCAACGACCTCAATTTACATAGACGGGTCCTGTCAAACAAAGAATGTGGACTTATTTTACTAACGCCATCTAGTCTGAAAAGCGGGACAGAGCTATGGCGGGGACAAGGACAGGCTTATACAGGTGTGGAGCGCGCTCCACAGGTCGGACGCCCAAATTTTTTCTATGAAAGGCCTCATCTAGTGCCTACATAAATATATCGATGGGACCAACGGCTTGTGCTTTCCGAGGCACGGAGGAAACGAAAAGGCCAAATTAGGACTTCCAAATTCGGTCACCCATCCAGTTACTGACTTGGGTCAACCTTACTTAACAATCGCAATCGACTGATATGCGTTGTCGCAAATAGGCCATGTGTCCCTCCCGCCGCGCCGTGCCCATTACCGACACATTAAAAGTTGGGTAAAGCCACGAACTTCCGTATTCCAATACTACTCACTATAAAAGCTTAGGAAAGCGTTTGTATGTCGGTTTGTCCTTAGTCACGCCACAACGGAGCTACGCATCTACATGATTTTGAGCAAGTCTGTTAGAACTTTAGATTAAATTAAGCTACTTTTAACCTGGAAAATTAGAGTTCCCATGGGATTTCAAAAATAAATCGTGGCCTTCGTCTAATAGTTGAGTAGTAACATACAGCTAATTACCTGGGAAAACGTAGCTTTTTATAGTTTAAAAGAAGAGAAAAGTAATCACTTACCGTCCCGCCGCCACATTTAACGTCCTCTGCCATTTACCACCCGTCCGTGCTCCCATAACACAATGGGAAACACGAAAACACCATGAAAACTTCAAACCAAATACCACACACCTGAAGGTTAAGTTGAATCCGCCACAATTAAAAACAAATGGCGTAAAATATCCCGATTCGTGAGTTCGAAATTGGAATGTTTACAATATTGTTTACATTCGGAATCGGGACGCGACTAGTCTGTCCCGGTGTTTGGTGGTGACTGGGTGCGCGCGCCGGCACGTCGCCATGGCAACCAGGGGCTGGTGCGTCTACCTTGTCAGTTGTTATGTATTCGGTAAATTGATATCATATAATAAAATATACGATAATACGTAATACGATATAATCTATCCCAGACTATAATCTATCCCTGTGCCAAATTTTATCCAGATCCGTTCAGCCGTTGGGGCGTGATTGAGTAACAAACATCCATACATCCATACATCCATACATCCATACATCCATACATCCATCCAAACTTTCGCATTTATAATATTTATTTGATATTTGATGCAACTAACTGTGAACCTCAGTGTCCCCACTTCTGTTGTAAAAATATGTCCCTACTGGTTTTACAGGTGCACTGAAACTTGGACGTATGGATATATAATTCGCCCGGTTTTTTGATTCCCGCTGGATAAAAGTAGTCTATATGTCACTTTCCAGGTCCTCAACTATACCCATGCCAAAAATCACGTCTAGTCGTTGTTCCGTAACGGCGTGATTGAAGGACAAACCAACAGTCAAACACATTTTAAATTTTATAATATTAGTATGATTAACTGAAGCAGTAATAGGCCATGTTAGATCAAAAAGCGTTTGAATCATCTTAGATACAGCTCATCAATAAAACAATTATTTTATCAAATTTTTTTTTTTTGGTTCTTTTTAATCCACTACAGCCTACAGGTTAGCCCTTGACTGCGATCTCACCTGATGGTAAATGATGATGCAGTCTAAGATGGTAGCAGGCTAATCTGTTAGAGGCATGGCAGTTATATTAAACCCATACCCCTATTCAGTTTCTACACGGCATCGTACCGGAACGATGAATCGCTTGGCGGCACGTTTTTGCCGGTAGGGTGTTAACTAGCCACGGCCATAGCCTCCAACCAGGCTAGACCAGGCAAAATTCAGAAATTATAAATTCCCAAATTGACCCTGCCGGGGATCGAACCCGGGACCTCCGCACGTTAAGACAACAGCGTTTAACACTGCGCCACGAAGGTCGTCCTGTAGGTACCTATGAGGTATACAGTACCTTTCTTTGTGTGGCAGTAATTGTTTTTTTATATAGATAGCTGTACCAAAAACCCGTGCAGCTCTTATAGCTTAAATATATAACATGACATGAAATAGAATAATATAGACAGACGGACAAACGGACAGACGGACTGGACGCAACGCTACGTAGCAAATGTATGGTGTTATGGTGTTCGCATTAGCCACGCCTTCGGCTCGACGCTTGTTTGACAAGCGCCTAATGGGGCCGTAATGCGCAGAAACTCTCTATACGAGAATATAAGCTCAGATCCAGTGGAAATAATTTATTTACCAGGTAACTTAAAGGTTAAGTACCGCACTCAAACATCACTTAAACTTAAAATGGTTTTTTTTTAATCTTTATTAATGTAGCTTCTGACAACAAATATTAAATATTAAGTAGCTTCTAACAAAAAAGATTTGTAATGTCTCATGACAACATTGTAAAAAAAATGCACAAAGAAACACACAACCTCTAGAGGCAAACACATACCGTCCCGTCAACTGCTATACCTACCCCGAACCCGCTACCATCTTAGATTGCATCATCACTTACTACCAGGTGATACCGCAGTCAAGGGCTAACTTGTAGAGGAAAATAAGTCTTCCGGTTTCCAATTTTACCTTCAAATTAAGAGTGAATAGACATCTAATAAGTCTTAAATCCTTAAAAAACCAATTTTATATACAATCACCCAAACAATTTCTCAGCAAACCCTTTTAATTGATACCCCATATCATGGGAGCATTAAAAATAACTAGTCGGCCATCTTTGGGCGTCCGCCATATTGGATTAAGAATAACGCCACTTAGCTAAGCATGCACTATGAAACTAAACGTCTAAGCAAAATTTCAGCTCAATCGGTTGGGGAAACTGTTTTAAACTTTAGTTACAAAATTGGACCTAAACAAATGCACTGCAAATGCATTGCAAGTTAAGCGGCATCCTTATGTGGTTGACGTCTAATCTGCTCGCACGAAACGTTTTTGCTCGACGTTTCTAATTCGAACCGCTAAGGTGTGGAACACTCTCCCAGCGCACGTGTTTCCTGCCACGTATAACTTAGTACCTTCAAAGCAAGAGTGAATAGGCATCTTCTAGGCAAGCGCGCTCCAACCTAGACCTCATCATTGCTTTGCACTTAGCATGATTGTCGTCAAGCGCAAGCCTATCTCACAATAAAAAAAAAATTGGCAGTCATAGGGACTGCCGATACAAGTGTAAACGAATATTTATTTATTTTTAAAAATTAATTTATAATAATTAAAAATTAAACCTTAAAACTAATTGGCATTAAAGTTTAATTACGAATGTAGTATATTTATATTTAAGACCTTTTGGCTTCGTTACAACGCGAGCTCGGTGTTCGCGAACATGTCGGAGCGAACATGTCGGTGACGGTGACGCGAATCCACAAATTTACCCCCTATCAAAAAGTGCTCAACGCGGCTAAAGAAGTTTTCACTTCAAAAAAGTTTGTAAAAAAGAACGTTGTCCCTTAGTGTAGTGAAACGTAATGGATTTCAGATCCCGTTTCAGCGCTAAGGCTCGAGCCGATAGGCTGTTCGGAAACTATCTGGAAGATTTCCCGACATTACTTTATTATGTTTACTAACTGCTACAATTTTATGTTACGTGATTTTTCTCTTTTAACATGGTCACGTAGCAAAATAAGGAACCCTTATATTTACTTCCAGCCCGTCTGTATTTCTGTGTGTGTTAAGTATAAGCTTAGAGCCATTTTAAAAATCAATTACCCATAGGTAACCTCTAGGCCCATTTTCACTGACGGAAATAAATTAAATTAAAAAAAAACAGTTCAACTATTAGGTGCGTCAGGAGATCCGCCTGGTCGTTTGCTTGCTATTCTAATAAAATAAACTGACCAAGTGCGAGTCAGACTCGTACACGAAGGGCTCCGTACCAGTGAACAAAAAATTTTTTTTAATACAAGTTTATTGAAATGAAATGAAATGATTTATTTATTTCACGTAGACAACTTGTGTCAGTTATGAAACGTGAAGACTCAACCACCGGTTCGGAAATCTAATTCTACTGAGAAGAGCCGGCAAGAAACTCAGCAGTTGCTCTTTTCTCAAAAAAGAAAAGGTTACAATATGTAGACAATACAACAAATAAGTTACAAATGTTACACTGACTTGAGGGTCACTGGATGCGAGGCCGGTTGCTTCCATGCAACTTTGTCATTAATAAAATCATCGATAGTGTAATAACCTTGACTTAACGAATGCTGTTTAACACAGTCTTTAAATCTATGTAATGGCATATCCAGAAACTCTTTGGGAACCATATTAAAAAAGTGTACACTCGACCCCACAAAGGATTTCTGCACCTTGCGCACATGATACGACGCTGTTACTAGCTTGGCGGTTTCTAGTATATCGATTTTGAGTATCCCCTATTTGCTTATAAAGATTAATGTTCTGCCTAACAAAGACTATATAATTGTATATGTATTGTGAAGGCACCGTAAGAACACCAATCTCTTTAAATTTTTCACGAAGTGATACGCGTGATCCGAGTTTATAAATAGAACGGATGGCTCTTTTCTGCATTATAAAAATTGATTGGATATCAGCTGCTCTGCCCCACAATAAAATGCCGTACGACATAACACTGTGGAACTAAGCAAAGTAGACAAGCCTAGCCGTTTCAATATCGGTAAACGGTCTAATTTTCCTTCGTTAGCAAAAGCAGCCGAGCTAAGTTTTCGTGCTATAGTGTTTCTAGCTATTGGATGGTTATGATTAGGGCTTCCAATACCGGGATCCCGGTATTGGCCAATACCGGGATCCCGGACTTTTTTCGGCGGTTTTCAATACCGGTATTGAAATGTCTAATACCGGGATACCGGTATTGGTGACACTATAAACGAAACAGTGACTATTGCATATATTTCTTGGTACATGACACTGTTTTTTATTCGGCTAAGTTTAAAACTTGTAGCTTAAGCAGATTAGCTCAAAAAGATCGCCTTTATTGCTTAAAAGTTAAAATTAGTTAAAAGAAAAGTCGTTTTTGTTCACTCAGAGGGTAAAATTAGTGTATGTTTAGATCCCTGTGGCTTGGCATTTATATTTCATTGTCTGTCAATACGTTCAGAAATCTGTTTTATAACTAATGCATATTTTATTATGATGTATTTTCATATAAATAATAATAACTATTGAATTTTAGATTAATTTGTATAGTGGTTTAACGCTCAACTACCTCGGCAGAGTTTCTCAACTGGTGGGCCTAATAATGAATATGAGCCGAAGATCATGTTTAATGCACACGTTCATGTCATATACCTGGGACATACAGTCCAGTTAGGTAAGTCCAATTTCGAGAAAGAGGCCAACCGCCGAATACAACTCGGCTGGGCATCGTTCGGGAAACTCCGCGACATCTTCTCGTCCAAAATTGCTCAGTGTATGGAGACGAAAGTTTTCGAACAGTGCGTGTTGCCAGTGATGACTTACGGCTCCGAAACATGACCGCTAACTATGAGCCTCATAAGAAGGCTCAGGGTCACTCAGCGGGTGATGGAGAGAACTATGCTTGGTGTATCCCTGCGTAATTAAATCAGAAATAAGGAGATCCGTAGGCGAACCAGAGTAACCGACCTAGCTTGAAGAGTCGCCAAGCTTAAGTGGCAATGGGCGGGGCACATAGTTCGTAGAACCGATAGGCGTTGGGTACCCAAATTGCTTGAATGGCGGCCTCGCACAAGGAAGCGCAGTGTTGGATGACCCTCCACTAGGTGGACGGACGATCTCAAGCATGTAGCTGGGAGCCGCTGGAAACAAGCGTCACAAGACCGCGGATGCATGGATATGCATGAGACCTTCGTCGAGCAGTGGACGTCTATAGGTTGAGACCACGACGACGATAGTGGTTTAAACATTAATACCTCAATGGGTTTAAATTACAATCTTCGACACAAATTTCACTCATTATTTAAAATTTCCAGCTATATTTATTTGATTTTGTGTGTACGTTGAGAAAGTGCGTCACAAATATACTTTATATGGAAAGTTCAAAATTGAATGGAGCTTAAAAATATATATTTTCGTAAAAAAATTGTTCTATTTTAAAAATTATACAGTTGATATCCTGATTGATATTAATAAGAAATTGATTATAATATATTATAAGAATAATATAGGTATTATAAAATGATGTGATGGAGTTTCAGAACGTTACGTGTTCCGTAATTTTCACCTTCTACATGAAGCAAAGGATATTTTCGTAAGAATTAAGTCAACGCCTAGATAACTATCTCAATACTTAAAATACAAATGAATCTAAACATCAATACTTAGTGATTTTTTTTTAAGAAAATACAATTTCATCAAATATTTCATGATATAAAAAAGAGTGACGGAGACAATAAAATAGACATACAACAGCGTAATAATCAACCAGTGTTCCAAATCCGAAACATTTTGTCTCGCTGAGTGAAAAAACACACTTTCTACACTGAATTTAAGCAGAAAAGGCGACCTATTTAAGTAAATTTGGTGAAAAAAAATTTTTTATTTAAAAACTGTTTGTTATGGTTCCATTTGCTTTAGAAAATACTATTTTTAAGTTAAAAAACATCTACCGCATTTTAATTTTTTTCCAATACCGGGATCCCGGGATCCCGGTATTGAAAAAAATCTTTCCGGTATTAATACCGGTATTGAGAAAAACCGGTATTCGAAAGCCCTAGTTATGATACACCCCTTTAATTTATAACTTTATTTAATTTTCTACTATTACAAACTTATCTGACCCGGTGGCCAAAATTGGAAGTAAGTAATTTTTTCTCAAACATGCATGGAAATATTGTCATTATTTTGAAAAAAGAACACGCGAAGTATCGAATTTTCGGACAAAGCAAATCAAATCCATTGCAGGAGCGTTTTTTGAATTTGGAACATTACAACGCTCCTGCAATGTTGTATGAAAAGGCGTGCTGGGGTTATTAGATACTATTTGATCGGATCTCTTTTGTCATTCTTGGCATACCATAGTCTCTTTGCTTATATATAGTACAAATTGCGTTTACGTGGCTGTATAGCCATAAATGCGTTTGCCTGTCGGCACAGATGATAAAAAAAAATTGGCGGCAAAGCTGAAAATTCGTCTTGATTTGTTAGTTAGTCCTCGCCTACGGCTCGGCCTTCAAACTCATATTCGACCTGCAATTGCCTATTTCTCGGCCTTTGCAATAATGTACTATTATGCCTGTTTAGTTTTTGTTTTTATTTTTATAATAAAATATTCTCATCCATAGCGCGTTTTCGCCCCTATTATGAAGACGCTGCCTTCAATAATAGGTACTATAGACTAATTAGACTGATGTTATAAATAGCAAGGACCTTGTAATCTTGTAAAAACCTTCATTGCCCTGACACTTTGTGACGCGCAAAAAAAGGATGAGTGCTGTGAGCATGACGCAAAATATTGCCGCGCCGCAGCCATATTGGATATGGTTTATTTTGTATGGATGAATGAGTATTGGGTTTTACCAGCCTATATTTATTTGGGGTTTTAACCAACGCTCTTTATATATTATTGAATGCCCTTTATTATTGGCCCTTGGTCTAACTATAGCGGTTAGCATGTGCGGCTGACGAGGTGCCGGGTTCGAATCCCGGGTAGAGCTAGATCTAGCCCGGAGTCAGGAAGTTGGCGGTGTTTCACCCGCGTGCTTCGGAGAGCACGTTAAGCTATTAGTCCCGGTTATTATCACTAACATCTGAGAATAATCGTTACAAAAACCTAAGAGTTTAAATACCTACTCTTAGTCGATATGCGGAAGGACGTGGGAAGTGGGAACTCACCGCATTATTATCCCAAGAAAACTCCTACCATTATTTTATTAATGGAAAGGGGTCAAGACCCTCAGTAATGAGGAATACGACACAGAGAGGGAGGGGAGCTTACAAGTCTGAAGCTTGGGACATCTAGTTTAAAATTAACGTTAACAATACTGAATTATGAAGTTGTTTGCTCGACTTACAACTTGCAGTCGAGACTTCAAAACTTGGCTTTCATGCACATTAACCAAGTGTCTGGGTTCTATCGGAGACGTAGTAAGGGAAGGCTAATTACAAACTTGGTCGTGGAAACCTTTTGCTACACTGTAGTCTGTAACTATAGATTAGGGCAAGAACAGACTATTAGGCTGCTTTTCCACCAGAGGTTTTCGACGACCTCCGTGGCGCAGTGTTGAACGCTGTTGTCTTAACGTGCGGAGGTCCCGGGTTCGATCCCCGGCAGGGTCACTTTGGGAATTTATAATTTCTGAATTTTCCCTGGTCTGGCCTGGTGGTAGGCTTAGGCCGTGGCTAGTTACCACCCTACCGCAGCAAAGACGTGCAGCTAAGCGATTAAGCGTTTCGGTACGATGCCGTGTAGAAACCGAGTGGTATGGGTTATTAATAGCTGCTAATTATGAATAGAATAGCTATATTAATAGCTGTCATGCCCCTAACAGGTTAGCCCGCTACCATCTTAGACTACATCATCACTTACCATCAGGTGAGATCGCAGTCAAGGGCTATCTTGTAGTGGATAAAAATAACTATAGATTAGCATTTAATTCCTCAAAGTAGATTAGGGCAAAAACAGTCTATTAGGCTTCTTTTCCACTAGAGATGTGCTACATTTTTAAGCTACGGATCTGTGTCAAACCCACCAATCAGCCTTTTCTCCCGGCTTTTTGTGAAGACAAGCCCTTTGTTGAATATAACCTTCAGGTACCTCAATATTCGCTTGACCTTCATTACATCAAGCTTAGTAGGTTTTTCAAGATTCCTTGATGCCACGCCTACAGCGTAACTTATATCTGGTCGCGTAGCAACCATCAGATATGCTAAGGCTCCCACAGCTTGACGACATGGAAAAAGTGACTCAGAAGTCTCATCTTCTTCATAATTTTTGCCATCTTTTATAGGAGTGCTTGATTATCATAGCTTAGATTAAAAGATGAGATTAAGCGCTTTTATTGGTGGGTTTGATACAAATTCCTAGTTTAGCAGCTTAGCACATCTCTGGTGGAAACGTACTTACCCCTAATCCATACTTCCATACTAATATAAATGCGAAAGTGTGTCTGTCTGTCTGTCTGCTACGCTTTCCCGGCCCATCTTTTCAACCGATTTTGCTGAAATTTTGTACAGAGGTAGGTTATATCCCGGGGAAGGACATAGGCTACTTTCTATCGCGGGAAATTAAGGAGTTCCCGCGGGAATCAAAAAACCTTAATCCACGCGGACGAAGTCGCGGGAATCATCTAGTCAGATTTATGGACAAAAAATGTTGTATAAAAGCAGGCGTTATTTTGCAGAACTCCATGGTAATCAAGGAATAAGACCCTTATTCCATACCACCATACCACAGAATAGGTAATTGCTAATACTATAAATGTGAAAGTGTGTCCGTCTGTCTGTCTGCTACGCTTTCACAGCCCATCTGTCCAACCGATTTTCATGAAATTTGGCATGGGGTTAGTTTGTATCTCGGAGAAGGACATAGGCTACTTTTTATCCCGAAAAATTAAAGAGTTCCACCGCCACCAAACCATCACACAAATAAGTGATTTTATTATTTTCTAGTAAATTAAGCTTCTTGCCTGTATTTAGCACAGACCATACAACATTTAGTTAGTTATCTCAGATAGCCTAGGTCAGGTTTACGCACCAAGCTTAATGAATCCGCATTGCTTTTGATGCAGTCATAGCATTATGTTTCACTTAACAGAATAGGCTGTCATTTATTTGAGATGCCATAAATAATTTGCATTGTCTATTTGCTCATTTTCTTCGTAATGTTAAAGTTGTCAGGAAGAGATTAGTTTTCAGTTAGATTAGTTAGTACAATGTGGTGGTTTTGTCGCTATTTAGCGACAAAACCGCCACATTTTACATGCAATTTAAGTTTTTCTTTTATAAATTGTTTATTTGGTGTGCAATAAAGTAAATACAAACATAATGTATTAGTTACAGACACAAGACACCCTGAATTCGCTGAATTTTCCCGGATGCCAGAGCTAATTCGGATAAAAATGAGGAAAATCTCAACATGCGCCGCGGCTCAGCCAGCAGAGGCTTTAGTAGTGCCGATAAGAGCATACTTACACTCTCAATCGAATATTATATTGATGATAAAAGTGAATGTAAAAGTGCTGACTCGCTCTACGAATGCGTATAGTAACTTTGATTATAGTAATAGAAACATTGTTAAATTCTTAACAAGAGCAACCTATGAGTTTCTTGGCATGCTTAGTAACTAAAAATATTGTTAAACTAGATTGTTTAGATGCCGGTTGTTGAAATCGGTTGAAAAGATGGGCCGTTAAAGCGTAGCAGACAGACAGAAAGACGGACGGACAGACAGACACACTTTCGCAGTTATAATATTAGTATGGATTGTTGACGAGAGCAACCTCTGAGTTTTTTGCTGGCTCTTCTCTTTAGGAAGGTCATTCCTAACCAACAGTAGATTTACTATTGATTCAAAAGCACCGGTAAAAATTAATTTGAATAAAGCAAGGCAAAAGCACATATACTTTTCTACCGTAATTAGCTATGTATGTCACCCAAACGGAACTGCTGAGTCACACCCCATTATACTCCACCAATACGGGTAGCTATACCTACTCGTATATAGGTTTAAAAATACACCAATAAATACACGTAACTGACTCACTAGGATTATAAAAACATGAGTAGGTAACTAATTGTTCACATTTCCTTTATATCCATTGAAAGTGAACCTATTTTATTTATCACTTGTGATAAAAGACCCGCATTTTTTGTCGTACAATCTTTTTAAATGACGCTTGGCAGTTTGTCGTGACGCTTCGTGGTAATAAGAACGGTTTAATTGTGGATCAATTAACTTGGTTTAGTTAAATTTAAAATGGATTACAGGATACTGGTCGTTTTCGTAAGTGAATCATTGTTTTTTTTGTGGAAATATAAAGTGAATTTAAAAGTGTTTAGGTTGTGCAGTGGTGAGCGCTGCGGTCAAGAGCGGGAAGTCTCGGGTTCGATTCCCGGCGGGGGTAATTTGGCAATTCCTAATTACTTTGGCAATTCGGTTTTGGCTGGTTACCAACCACTCTACCTGCAAAGGCACCAAATGATTCAGAGTTCCGGTGCTACAGTGCGTAGAAACCAATGAGATGTCTCATGTCACCCTACTTTGATCACATCATGATTCGTCCCTTACCATTATACTAGAATCTTTAGTTAAACAACATTTATGGACGACTAGCTGATGCACGCGACTCAAGCCGCGTGGTTTAAGTTTTTTTGATTCCCGCAGGAACTCCTTAATTTTCCGGGATAAAAATTAGCCTATATCACTCTCCAGATTTTCAAACCCATGCCAAAAATCACATCGATCCGTTGCTCCGTTGCGGCGTGATTGAAGGACAAACCAACAAACAAACACACTTTCGCATTTATAATATTAGTATATATATATGACATGATATTTTAGGGAAGTCAAGATACTTGAGATATTTGAGTAATATTGCTTAAGTATTGCTTTAAGCTTTGACAGTATGGCCCAAGGACTTCAACAATATTAAAATAATACTGCTTCAAGCGATGACTGTATGCTCACAACATGCACTCAATATGATAGTATGATCTCAGTGCTACCAGATTTTAATGAAAAACTAGTGGGCCCGGCGACGTTGTCTGCCCTGAACCTAGAACCCGATTGCAGCGCCACATGCCGGGTCCAATTGTGAATATAAACCATTCCGGGACCCACTCAAACACACAAAAATTTCCATCCTGTGAAATTTATTCCTGTGAAATGTTATCCTAATGCTAGAACATACTTGTACTTATTTAAATACTTACCTAATATTAATTTGTACGTCAGGGTTGCCTGACTGAATATGATGCGACTTTCATACTGTAGCCATCATTGTGACACATATTCAGACAAATAAATTCATTCATTCATCAAAATCCCTCAGTCTCCCTTCAGTGGTTCCGAACCGGAACTGATTTTGAGTGAATCAAAGGCATTTTTTGTTGCATTAAATACGGCTCAGTGACTCGCTATAAATTGATAACGTTTGAATATAGCCCTAAATTATACATTAGATCTTGCCCGCGACATTGTCCCCGTGTTTTTTTTTTAATTCCCATAGGAAATCTCTGATTTTCCGAATTTAAGAGTCCATCCCTGGGATGCAACCAAGCTCTATACAAATTCCGTCAAATTCTTGAACAGATGAGTCGTGAACACGTCGCAGAGAGACACACTCTCACATTTTTTTGTTTTAAATTTATTGTTTTATAATATGCACAACCAAATACACATTTGTATCTCGCCAAACTACACACATAGTTTGTTAGCGAGTTCGCGCTCAATTAACAACTACGCGAAGAGACGATTTTTTCCGACTTACTTCACATTATTGCAATTTTCGTAAGGATCTCGAATTTTTTTGATAGTAAAATATAGCCTATGTTACTCGCTGATAATGGTGCTGATTCTGTATAACACAATTTCTAAACTAAA
The DNA here is from genome assembly GCA_917051295.2 of Erebia ligea. Classification (NCBI taxonomy): domain Eukaryota; kingdom Metazoa; phylum Arthropoda; class Insecta; order Lepidoptera; family Nymphalidae; genus Erebia; species Erebia ligea. The sequence continues at coordinate 19,258,145 of OU785228.1, forward strand.
CTAAAATTAGAGCATTACAAATATTGCTAGCCCTTTCATAATACTCCCTACGGAAAGGGACAGAACTAGATTTTAAAGCTGCCATTTTAGTTTAGTTTAGAGATTGTGCTATACAGAATCAGCACCAATGTAGCTTTCTATTAAGGTGAAAGAATTTTTAAAGAGTTTTTGAGTTTATCCATTACAAACAAACGAACAAACAAATCTTTCCTCTTTCTAAACAACTTCAACTAAAGTTGAAAGCTACATTATCAGCGAGTAACATAGGCTATATTATTTTATTTTCAAAAAATTAGAGATCCTTACGAATATTGCAATTATGTGAACTAAGTCGGAAAAAATCCTCTCTTCTGAGAGATTACGTGGCGTGCGCTGCGTAAATAGTTAAAGTTACACGAAAACAATGTATGGTGGAATTGTTCCTCTCAAAAAGTTCTAAAAAAAAGTCTGCGATAGCATACATCTATCTTTTAAGGTTGACTCACAATAACCATTTTTATAGCTATATTGGGTATATACTATTAGGATTATCAGTGCTACCCGTGCGAAGCCGCGGCGGATCGCTAGTATAATATAAAATATTAGTTTAGACAAAAGGTTGTATCGAGTCGCATTGTCGCGTTTATCGCTCACGTAGGAAAGAGCCTACGAGATCCAATAAACGTATCTGTAATGAAAATTAAACGACGTTAGGTTTCGTTGAGGGAGCTATCGAGGCTGAAAACTAATTAGTTACGCAGACTTGGGGCTGCGTCGTGTGTAATCAATTTTATCTCGATCAAAGCCTTGCGAGATGCCGAGATTGATTTAATCATATTATACATTCTTATGCGCTTTAACTAAATTATTATCTGACTAGCCCGCAGCTCGTGGGAATTTCCTGTACACAATCCATACTAATATTATAAATGCGAAAGTGTGTCTGTCTGTCTGTCCGTCTGACTGTCTGTCTGACTGCTACGCTATCACGGTCCATCTGTTCAACCGATTTTGATGATATTTGGTACAGGTATACGTTAAGGACATAGGCTAATTTTTATCCCGGAAATTTAAAGAGTTCCCGCGGGAATCAAAAAAACTTAATCCACACGGACGAAGTCGCGGGCATCATCTAGTGTTTTATAAAACATGGCCTAGGTACATGTTATTTTGATGTATAAGCTGTAAATTCTGTGAAGTTTCATCAAAATCCGTTCAATAGTTTTAGCGTGAAAGTAGTTTTTACATCCATCCTTACAAATCGTCGTTTATAATAATATGCAGAATCAATCTATAATCAAAAATCTCAACACACACAAAAAACGCAAGTGCGTGCGCAAACACAGGTGCACTTGCTGTTCCTTTACTCTCATAGCCCGATGGGACGGAAAATCTGACAAAACCGGAGACAGATCAGACGTAGAACCGAGAGCTTTACGTTTTTACGTATACGCTTTACCAATTTCCTAACTCCGGGCTAGTACCTACTGAGAATTTCTTGTCAAAAAAACCCAATACTTAATTATGAACCGACCCGGGACTCGAACCCTGACCTCGTCAGCGGCTGTCGAACATACTACCCACTAGACTGACTTCCACTTCATGAGAAGATGAAATAAATGGGCTTCAAAATAATATTAAAAAAATATAACGCCTAGCTCAAAATATACCGCAATATAGCCACTTAAAGTTTTAGCTGTTGCGTTTTGATGTAGGTCGAACGTTTTTCCCACAAATTGTTTTGATAAGATGAAAGCCACCTGGCACTCCGGCGTTTATCCCTTAAAAGCTTTTTTTTTATGAAACAGTAGGTACCTTACTCTTACATAAAGCGTTATCCAGCAGGTACCTTAAAAAGCGCACCAAACTTGTCCAAGTGCGGCTGTAATTTCACAGATTAATATAAAGCCTTTTACAGTAAAATACTTTCGTTTTTTTTTTAACTCGAACAATTTCCTTCGGTTTTTCCTATATTGCCTTCACAGAATAATGTAATTTTACTATTATTTCAGGTACTACTCCATTGTTCAATCAATGCATTACCTTACGAACACGACTCGTATAAAAGTGGTGACTTCTTAAACGATTCAGAAGATGATGTGAAAAGAACATTTCAAGATGAACAAAAAGAACAAAAAACATCAGAAATAGAGCAGAAAATAATTATAGATGAATCAAACCCCGTGTCATATTCAGTCACAGAATTAGTAATTGACGTTCCTGATGATAGGACGAAGGGACCTATTGTAACTGATTACTCCATTTCTAGACCTCTAAATATGGCTTCTACCACTATCCCTTCTTTAAACAAAGACAAAAACACAGATAATAACGAAAACGGTGTAGATAAAGAAAAAGAAATAGATGATACAGATGAAAAAGGTGTAGGTAAAAAGAATTATATAAACATTTTACATATCAAAGCTGAATTCGATAAAAATAATGATAAGACTAATAAAGACAGGATAGACTATAGTGATTTTGATTTCGGTAACGTACCTCACGTTTCAGGTATCAAAGAATACTTCAAGGGTATCAAGCAAGGGATAGTCAATGGATTTAATAGTATCATACATAAACACAAAAACGAAAACGAAGACAGCCACAACCATGATGGAAACACTGGACCTTTTAATTTTTTCAATAAAATCCATAAAAAGAGTTCGGAGTTTGCCCACAAAATTCACAATTCAATTTTTCGTAAACATGAAGATGATTTAGATTAACTCTGAATATTGTAGACTATGAATATAATATTGTTATTTATTGAAAATGGCATTGTTTCATTTCTATAGCGTTTCAACAAACACACATTATAATTCCAAAAAACAAAAGCGAATTGTAAAAAAAATCGTCACGAAAAACTCTGTTTTTTTTTATACAATTAAACTTTTACAAGTGCTTTTGAATCGTCAAGTGAATCTACCACTGGTTCGGAATACCATTCCTACCGAGAAAAGACAGCAAGAAACTCGGTGGTTGCTATTTTCCAACAATAATAATAATAATAATGTCCTCCCGACCGAATTTCGGCCACGGCGCGACGGCCAATCTCCAAAGAGATATGCTATCTGCGTTGGAGATATTATAGTGCACAAGTGTGTGCGCAAACACAGGTGCACTCTCTGTTCCTTTACTCTCATAGCCCGATGGGACGGTAAGTCCGACACGACCGGAGAGAGATCAGGCGTAGGATCGACGGCTTAACGTGCTCTCCGAGGCACGGGGGTGAAACACCGCCAACTTACTAACTCCGGGCTAGTACTGATAATTTCTTGTCAGAAAAACCCAATACTTGTTATGACCCGACCCGGGACTCGAATCCGAGACCTCGTCGGCCGCAGTCGAACATGCTAAACACTAGACCAACGAGGCAGTTTCCAACAATAGTTGCTAGTGGAATAGGTGGTTCCAACAAAGAAGTCCAATGGCAATTACTGGAATTGATAACAACATACTTGCTTATACATGTGACTACGAGCGCCGCCTCTAGGGGGCTTGCTTCGTGATACGAGAATTTATTAGTTCCACGTAAAAATAAAGCATCAAATTCTCGTCTAAGAACAAAAGCACTTTCACGTTGTCGAATGTCGAATGTCGAACACTTTCGAGTGTACGCGACGCGAATAATGAATACAGGAAATTATTGGCGACGTCGTAGGTGGAATGATGAGTCAACTAAACGAATAGGCTAACGTATTTGTATGAAAACTCTTCCTAATATCATAATACTTTATGACATTCAATACATCGATCAGCCCCCCGATTATGTGAGAATGGCCGATCAAAACGTCAAAGTTCGGCGTCAAAGTAAAATAAACCATAATAGCATTAAATTAGAGCTCAATTTCGTGTATCCATTCTCATACGTTTACGGTATCGTACATACAACGTATAAGAATGGGTACACGTAATTGAGCTCTAATTCAATGCTATTATGGTTTATTTTACTTTGACGCCGAACTTTTACGATTTGATCGACAATTCTTACATAATCGGGGGCTGATGTTCTATGGCCTATGACCTATTATGTGTGAATGGCTATGGCCTGTTTAGAATTTATATGTTACCTATGACTTACTACTTATCAGTCCAATGCTGGATACTTCCGTTTCGTACGATCCGTTGCTGTGTTGCAGCGTAACTGAAGGACAAACCAACAAAGGCAAATAAACACACTTTCGCTTTTATAATAAATTAATTAGTGTATAATACTCATCACAACGAAAATAGGATCAGAACAACAAGAAAGACGATTCCTGACAACAAATTAAAGCCTTTAAAATTAAATTATAAACAGAGCAAAAAGATCGAGTCGTATTCTTCATTTTTACTAATTCCCATTTATTTCGATGAAACGTCTTAAGAAATAAATTAATTTTAATTGTTTGTTACTTTTGACCAGTATGCTAATACCTGGTCGATGAACGCCGCCATAAACGACCGCACTATTTGTCCTGATACAACAAAACTACATTGAGTTGATGATACCGATATTAATTTTTACTATACATAATAATTACCGGATGAACTCACATGTTTTATGTCGGAAAATGCCCGACTAGTTTCGAACCCGTTCAAGGCTGCGGCCGCGTCGCGCGAGCATGTTAATGATTATGGGCCCCGAACGGGTTCGAAACTATAATTATTTCGAATTATAGTCGGACATTTTCCGACATAGCACGTGAGTTTATCCGGTAGTTATGTATAGTTAAAATGAATATAACTCACGATAGTTTGAACGTTAAAACGATATCAATTTATTCATTTTTTTAAAATGTCTTAATACTTATATAATTATATTATGTATACTAGCGACCGCCTGTGGCTTCGCTCCCGTTGGTATTTGTGAAAATCCGGACAGTCCTTGTTTAAATTGTGTAAACAAGGCAAAGTCCGGGAACCTCTGTGTAAAACTGTAGCTTTCTAGTTCCAAGCCAAGGGTTTTAGTTGGGCGTTGATGAGTCAGCCAGTCAGTGAGTGAGTCAGGAATTTTCAGCTTATCAGCTGAAATTGAAATTCAGCTGTCAGCTTATTGACACGACAAAAAGAGAATAATATATTGATCATTGTAATTCGTAATAGTGATCTAACGAGGTATACAGAGGGATATAGAGGTAGGGTATATAGACGGGGAGGGTACATAGAGGGAGAATACATATTTAGAATGTAGAATACGAATATTTTCATAAGTAGGTACAGTATTTTTTATGACACGTACCACCCAACCCAGCGAACGAAAATTGCCAGCCTAAGAAAAGTGAATTGGGTGGAAATTGATGACAGAGGCAGTAAAGGCTTCCCTGGCATCCATTACTCATAAAAATTTAGAGTAAAGAGATGACGCTACTAAAAGCGCTAAAATTAAATAAAGCTTTGAAAATTACTGATAATATGATAAATGCGCATACAAACTAATAAGTAATGAATCTAATGATATATTATACTTAGCTACTGATAGCAGTACATTAATAAAATTGGCGTATCATCCAATAGAATCTACAAAAATCTCGGTGGTTGTTTATTCAATGTTTCACAGTAATTAAGAAACTATAGGTATTCTTTATTATTGTTAGTCTTTTTGGTAGTGTTTACTACCTACTGATCGAAATAAATTAAACAGTTTATGTTTTTGTGTCGAGTTTTTTTAATTTTTTCATCTTGTGTTTGGTGACACTAAATACCTACCTATTATAATAGTTCTCTACTATAGTACCTCTAGTTCTTTCAATTACTATATTATATTACTATATAATATTACTTATAATGATCAATTTATGAGTCGTAGTACCTAGTAATTTTTGAGTCTTTTTAATTATTTAAAGACGTAAAATAATAATTAACAAATAACCATACAATCTATACAAAGCGTTTATGCACTTTTTGATATTTTTACCCAAATTTATAACACATACCTTCCATATATTTTGTGCTTTACTTAAACCTAAGCAATATATTTGTATTTGGTGTCAATAAATCAGATTATACGGAACACTAAATGCCAAGAATATATGGGCGGCTGGAAACATTCATAATACCTTAAGTAGGTACCTAAGATAAGCCGCCAAAACGTAGGCACGATAATAACTAAGAACCTTAGTTTTGCATGTTTTGCTATATTTATTACATGCCTCACCTAAGCAATCTCTTACATGATATTAACTTAATCTTTTCTTTGCAAATAATAATCTTTATTTGAATAGGCTTTTACTACATAAGCTCTCTCTTTGAAAAACTTTTTTGTACGTTAAAGTAACGTACTATACATAATTCAATTAATATTTACCTTTATTTATACGCACTTAGCTGCAATCAGGTTTCTAGAAAAGCTTAACTTCAAATTGTCGTTCAAGATTTCCTATGTGCATTTCCTTAATCAGCCATCTTAAAAAAGGGTAAATTCAGTTTTTTCACAATTTTTTTTTTATCCACTACAAGTTATCCCATGAGTCATGACTGCGATCTCACCTGATGGTAAGCCATCAGGTGATCGCAGTCATGACTCATGATGATGCAGTCTAAGATTGTAGCGGGCTAACCTGTTAGGGGCATGGCAGTTATATTAAACCCATACCCCTATTCGGTTTCTACACGGCATCGTACCGGAACGCTAAATCGCTTGGCGGCACGTCTTTGCCGATAGAGTCGTAACTAGACACGGCCGAAGCCTCCCACCAGGCCAGACCAGGGAAATTTCAGAAATTATAAATTTCCAAACCCTGACGGGGATCGAACCCGGGACCTCCGCACGTTAAGGCAACAGCTTTCAACACTGCGCCACGGAGGTCGTCAAACTCGGTTCTCCGTTGAGATACGAAAATTTTGATACAATACTTTTTTGTTTCTTTTTTTACGATCTACAATTAAGGTATGTGCATTTTTTACCTATTGTTCATCGTTATTGAGATATCGATCGAAAAAACCATAAATTAGTTTTTTGCTATTTTCTTTTTTCTCGTGAAAGATATCGAAAAAATGTCTAGTGTCAAACTTGTAGAGCGTATTCAGACCTACAATTTCGTTTTTATTTTCAACAAAAAATACGACCTCTAGCACGCCGCAAAATTGACCGGAGCGCGCCCGACGCGTACAATGTGCGTCGTGCAATATTTTGTATCGCTAGAACCTAGACCTCATCATTGCTTTGCACTAATCATGATTTTCGTAAAGCGCAAGCATATCTCGCAAAAAAAAGTTAAAGGTTACAAACAGTACTTCTTTTCCATCAACGTCGGCTAAGCCCGCGACATTGCTGCACTTGACATTCAGAACAGGTTCTGTCAACTCTAAGCAGTTCTAACCCGGGGTCATTATCCTGATGCTGGGCGCTCGGACAGTGCCGCGGCGCACGCGCAAACGACGCACGCGTTTAGACCGCCATCTTGGATTTATTGAAGGGTGAGTAAGTTTTTTTTTATTCGGTAAGAGAGGATCGCCTGGTACAACTTAAGTTTTTTTTAATTCTTTGATTATTAATATATTTATTTATTTTTCCCTAAATATAAAATAGCATTTGTCTGTAGGATGCGAGCGATTTTTGTACTTAATTTTATCAAAATTGGTTAAACTTTTTATTCGGTAGGAGTGGTGTGGTGGGGTTTTCTCTGCGTTTTATTTATTTTTAGATGGGATTCTGGGATATTGGAACTGTGGAGTTTATATTATGTCATCATCATCATCATCATCAGCCGTTGTGCATCCACTGTTGGACATAGGCCTCTTTCAAGTAGCGCCAACGTTATATTATTTGTTGTACGAAAACAACTACATACTAACTAATTAAGGGTAGATTCCCTCGACTATCGTTTGCTATCATTCATTTAAGTTTTATAAAAAAACTAGCTTATGCCCGCGACTTCGTCCGCGTGGATTAAGGTTTTTCGGTTCCCGCGGGAACTCTTTAATTTTCCGGGATAAAAAGTAGCCTATGTGCTATTCCCGACTATAATCTATCTTGTGCCAAATTTCATCTAGATCCGTTCAGCCGTTCGGGCGTGATTGAGTAACAAACATCCATCCATACATCCATCCAAACTTTCGCATTTATAATGTTTATATTTGATTTAATTTGATATTTGATAATTGAAAACGTAAGGCCGTGGAGAGTTAACATTCAGATAAAGGTACATTGCATTTATGCTATCTGTTGTTATAACGAATAAATCGAAGAGAAAAATACATATTATCTCAAGTTAATTTAGATAGATAGATAGATAAACTCTTTATTGCACACACTTAGAACAAGGACAGTAAACAGAAAGAATAAAAGATACAACAGAAGGGTGCAAAGGCGGTCTTATTGCTAAAGCAATCTCTTCCAGACAATCTTTGGGGAGAGGAGATTAACAAACAAGAGCGCGGGGTAGTGCAACGTCTAAAATATATAATAAATATACATACAAAAATACATACATATATATTATATACATACATACACATAATTTATTGCATGATCTAATTATTTAAGAATTTTGATACAAAAAGCTTTTATTTGCTGCGAAATCAAGTTATTTTTGATTCTTGGGTTGTTCAAGGAAAACGTTTGTTTTCGTTTTATTTAGTTTATAAAGGTTGGGTTAGAGAATTATGCAGGTATCTTCAACCAAAAGGATGAATACCTAAAACCTCTAAAGTGTAACAATATCCATATTAATATTATAAATGCGAAAGTGTCTTTCTGTCTGTCTGCTACGCTTTCACGGACCATCTGTTCAACCGATTTTGATGAAATTTAATATAGGTATAGTTTGTATCCCGTGGAAGGCGGAGCTACTATTTATACTGGAAAATTTAGGAGATGCCGCAAGTATGTACGTTTTGCCGTACATACATGTACGGTATGCCTTTACAATAAAAATTCCAAAGAGTAGGTATATTTTAGTACACTGAGTATTTATTTTCAATATTCTTAAAAAATATATGCCTAACTAGATGATGCCCGCGATTGAAGTTTTTTCATTTTTGCGGGAACTCTTCAATTTTCCGGGATAAAAAGCCTATGTCCTTCCCCGGGATGTAAACTATCTCTGTACCAAATTTCATCAAAATCGGTTGAGAAGTTCATCGGTTGAGGCATCATATGGATCAATTGTAATATTTAAAGATTGTGTATAAACAACTCCGGTTTCATTTTCTTAATTTTTTTTGTTTTAAATGAAAATACAAATCATTCTTATTTGTTATTTTCTAATCATCGGCGTAGGTAGGTGTTAGAATGCAAATAATACAAAACATGGCAAAATTCGTAATGATCTGGTTAGGTGAAAGACCTTTGGCGAGTGTCTTTGTGTGTGCTTTATAACTCGTATAAACCTCTTTTTTAGGGTTCCGTACCTCAAGAGGAAAAGGCCTCCCACTTTTTTGCATAGTAGACTATAGTATCCATTTATTTAGATCATTTGACCGGCCGTAGGCCGTTAATAAGGGAAAAATTCTATCTTGAAATATTCATTTAATACCTTTAAGTACCTACTGTGGCCGATTCTGTATAACACAATCTCTAAACTAAACTAAAATGGCAGCTTTAAATCTAGTTCTGTCCCTTTCCGTAGGGAGTTTTATGAAAGGGTTAGCAATATTTGTAATGCTCTAATTTTAGTTTAATTTAGAGATTGTGCACTACAGAATCAGCCCCAAATATCTATCTAACTTCTAATCTTAATCTAATCTAATTCAGAATTCTAATTTTATGTAATAACCTTAATCTTGATAACTACGAGTAGATCCTGAAACTAAAATAAAACCTAAAATCGTTGGTCTTACACTAAGAGCATTTTACAGCGGTGCAAATTCTCAACATGCATAATAATATATCGGTCCCAGGTTCGATTTCCTGTTAAGGGGACCGCGCATGCGTTGATGTCTCTTACACACAGTTGTAAATGATGTAGTTCTTGGTTACCTAACATAATGATAATAATTAATGTATACTATATAATACTAGTGGTTCGCCCCTAACTGAGACCTCGCGGTATCCATAAGATAGTTTTAAGTTTTAACTATAATATTATATTGTAATAATTGATCAAGTTTCAGGCTCAGCCTTTCAGAAAATTGAGAGTTCTGAGGTCAACTTTGGACGTTAGAAAATCTCCACTTTGAAAGCCCCCCATTTCGTCAATTTTAGGGGAAAAATTAAAAAAAAAAAAATTTTGGACTACTCCTAATAATAATTATCTTTAAAATGATATACCGCACCTCTATGTAACGCTATAAAAAATATTTTACTTCGCATTCGCTATCAATCTACGAGGACGAAGTCGCAGACATCAGCTAGTAACGTTGTAAACGGTAAAACAGGGGCTTGAAGTCAATCAAAATCGAACTCATCGTAAGTGAAGTCGCGAGTAAAAGCTAGTCAAACAATGAAACCAAATATCAACTTGTAACTTCGTTTACACGATAAAAAAGAAAGAGGAAGCACAGAGAGGAGGGTAAATAAGCGTAGGTTTTCATATAAAAGCCTTATTTTTCCCTCGCGTTACAGAAACTTCGGTGTATCAACATTCCTTGAGCAAACTAATAACATAAACTATTGTCTAACCGTGATTCTGTTTTCTTTCACCTTTCTTTTCTTTTGTTGGTCTAGTGGTTGGCATGTTCGACTGCGGTTGACGAGGTCCCGGGTTCGATTCCCGGGTCGGGCCATATATTCTGACAAAAAAATCTCAGTGCCAGCCCAGAAAACAGAAATATCCTGAACTAGCTGATGCCCGCGAGTTCGTCCGCGTGGTTTAAGTTTTTCTTGATCTCCGCGGGGACTCCTTAATTTTCCGGGATAAAAAGTAGCCTATGTCACTCTCCAGGTCCTCAAATATATCCATGCCAATAAGTCAAGTCAATCCGTTGCTCCGGTGCGGCGTGATTGAAGGACAAACCAATAAATAAACAAAAAAACAAACACACTTTTGCATTTATAATATCAGTATGAATTATGATACCTAGGGGTGGAATTTCATCCTTAGAATGATGGCACATACTAATTCAAGATTTCGAGCTCTAGCCGGCGGTGGCAGGTGGACTAGACTGTGCGTTAGTGGATCAGGGACCATACACAGCCTACACTTAAAGCAATACTTAAGCAATATTACTCAAAATGACAGTTTGATATCACGTATCTTGACGCTCCTAAAATAAGGATTGTAAATCTAAACCACGAGAGTCCACAATGATCCATACTAATATTATAAATGCGAAAGTGTGTCTGTCTGTCTGTCTGCTACGCTTTCACGGTCCACCTATTCAACCGATTTTGATGAAATTTGATACAGGGATACTGCGCAGCATTTGCAAACAACATTTGCAAAAAAATTATTAATAAAATATTTTTTTGGCAACTTGTTTTTTTTATCTTTTAATTTAGTACTTATGGAATTCAAAAGAAAAATCCCAGACGTTATTGTCGGTTATAAAGACCAGACCTCTTCAAAAATATTTTATTAAAATTTCGAAAAAATATACTTTTGGCAATCTATTTATTGAGTAATTTCAATAATACCTGCAAATCGCCAGAAAATTTTGCGGTTTTAAACAGTTCCCAGACGTAAATAAAGTTTTCAAATGAATACGACATACGAAATAACCGCAAACGCTCTACCAGACTGGCAGGACTGGATTCGCCAATTGACGAAATTATGTTTTTTCACAATTTCAGCTTGCCTAAAGGACCTTCCCGAAATTCGTTGCCAGCTCTTGGACCAACAAGAAAGCGTTGTCGCATTGATTGTCGGCCACGTCTAGGGACGTCCTACGTGATTTGAAAATCGTTTACTTACAGCAATCTTTTATCTTATTTATAATTTGTTTGTCCCTACCGAAATAATATATTTGTTTTGCGATCACGAAATCTCAGGACATAAACGAGAAAGTTATGGCTATTCCTACGAAAATTGTTTACCTACAGCTAAGTAACATATTACCAGCCTCATTGACCAAAGTTGTATACGTAAGGACTAGCTGTTTCGTTGGTTTACTGGATAGCATATTCGACCTCGGATGACGAGTCTTGGGGTTCGATTCTTGGGTCGGACCATAATTAAGTAATGGGATTTTCTCACAAGAAATTCTCAGTATTAGTGTGGTATTAGCCCGGAGTTAGGAAGTTGGCGGTGTTTCACCCCCGTGTCTCGGAGAGCACGTAAACGAGGCCTTCTTGTCGAAACTGCGCCATCTCTTTTAGCCTAGCCATAGTCTGTCCTTCTCGGGAGTCGGGGTTCAAGCTACCTCTCGTCAAAATAGGTCAAACAGATGGGCCGTGAAAAGGTAACAAACAGATGGACAGACAACCTTACGAATTTATAGTATTAATATGGTATAGTATTAGTATGCAATGTAACAAGATAATATTAAAAATACTTTTAAAAACAAGCTTTTATCGTCCGCCATATTGAATTTAGCGTGACGTCATTTTATTTTTCGTGTTATTCTCAGCAAACCCTTTTTATTGATACCCATATCATAGGGGTGCTCATAAAATAACCAGTCCACTATTTCTGGGAGTCTGCCATATTGGATCAAGAATGACGTCACTTAACTTATGCATTGTCATCTAAGCTAAACGTGTATGCAGAATGATAGGTGAAACTAAATAAAAGTTTGTTAATAGTGACGTGTTGTAGGAAACCAAATAGATAGTTAAAAGTTAAACATCGAATAACTTTTAAGCTTACAAGAGCTTACATCCGCGTACTATAGTAACTAAGTAGCAACTAAGATTCCAACCTAGATAGTGGATACTGTATGCAATTTATTAGTCCTCACAAGGAAATGTCTGATATCTAAACTATTTGCATCCCGTTACTCGGCCCTATAGAATTGGGGCCAAACTACTTTATATACCCTTTGTAGCAAATACAAGCTCTGGTAATAGCAAAGTTCGCTATACAAGGAGCAAATATAAAGTAGAAGTAAAAGGTATCTAATGGCCAATTACTGAGAGCATACGATATATACGACTTGAATTTATTTACAAAGTAGAACTTTATTTATTTTCTCTCGGCATTCATAAGTATTGTGTTTCCTGGAAATGAGGAACGATACATTGCGACCTCCCTGGCAAAGTGGTGAGCGCTGAGCTCGTATATATGGGAGGTTCCGGGTTCGATTTCTGACAGGGTCAGTTTTGGAATTTATAATTTCGGAATATTCTTTGGTCTAGTCTGGTGCGAGGCTTCGGTCGTAGCTATTTACCACCCTACCGGCAAACACGTGCCGCCAAGCAATTAAGCGTTTCGGTAACTCAAACTCAAATGTTTTTTGAAGTGAAAACTTCTTTAGCCGCGTTGAGAACTTTTTGGTAGGGGTAAACTTGTGGATTCGCGTCACCGACAAAAGGTCTCAAATATAAATATACTACATTCGTAATTAAACTTTTTTTTTAATGTTCGTTTTCACTTCTATCGACAGTCCCTATGACTGCCAATTTTTTTTATTCAAATAAACTTTTAAAAGTGCTTTTGAATAGTCGAGTGACTCTATTACTGGTTCGGAACGCCTTTTCTACCGAAAAGAACCAGCAAGATACTCTGTGGCAAAAGCTAAAGACCAGCCCCCCAATCATGTAAGAATGGCCGATCAAAACGGTAAGTTCGCCGTCAAAGTAAAATAAACCATAGCAGCATTGAATTAGAGCTCAATTTCGTGTATCCATTCTTATACGTTAGCGGTTAGAGTATCGTTCATACCTAAACGTATAAGAATGGGTACACAAAATTGAGCTCTAATTTAATGCTGTTAAGGTTTATAAACTTTGACGACGAACTTTAACGTTTTGATCGGCCATTCTTACATGATCGGGGGGCAGATATTATTAACAAAACAAACCAAACTGCGAAACTGCACAGTGCACAGGTGTATTCGATAAATCCGTGCAATAAACCTGAGTTGGCACACGCGGTGCCTCATATTTGAGATATTTATTTGCGCTCAGTTTTACGACCAATAAATTTCATGCCATCAGTTGGAGCCATAGTGAGGGCGTATTTTAATTAGGTATATTCACTTTATTTTATTTGTTGTCTAGATGATTTCTCGGGGTAAAACGTAGCCCTTTCCCAGGACGCAACCTATCAACCGGTCTCTGTACCAAACTTCGTATCGGTTTAATATGTAGATGTGACGTGAAAACGTAGCTGAGATACAGACAGATGGATAGACAGAAACGTTATCGCATTTACGATAGGTATTAGTACGGGAATAAAAAGATCTGGTATAATACTTCATCGTACAATAATCAATTTAGGGGTGAATATGGATTATGTGACTAAGCTGACCGCCCACGTTAATAACAGTCTCACAAACCAGGTACACGAAGTAGTCAGGTCAAAAACAGCGCAGATGTCTTCGTTATATCCGTGCAATAAACCTGAGTTGGCACACGCGGCGGCACACGGAGCGCGGGCGTGCCTCATATTTGAGATATTTATTTGCGCTCAGTTTTACGACCAATAAATTTCATGCCATCAGTTGGAGCCATAGTGAGGGCGTTTTTTAATTATTTGCATTTTAATCTGTTGTCCTAGGTGAGCGCAGAAACGACGTGACGCGATACGACGCTATAGAAAATGACAAACTTGTCTACGCAACAACGTAGGCCACGTGAAGGGTCACCTACTATTTGATATTATCACGCCGCGTCGTATCGATTTGCGGTGTCGCGTTTGTCGCTCGCGTAGGACAACGGGTTATTTATTATATTAAGCCTGTATCTCTAATCGGTTAAAACGTGGCGTGGTATTGGTATGTAACCCAGGACCTCGTCACCCATACCCTAACATGCTAACCACTAGGTCAACAAGACAATTATCCGAAATTAGTTAGTAGGTATTTAACCAGCCAAGCACAAAAGATTGTATAAGCGTAAAGGTAGACAATCCTCATTTGTACAGAGTAGTGGACGATGGAATGATGATGATGAAGATTGTAGTTATCTTTCTGCATCCAACGTTTACTAACATAACATTTATAAGCCTTGTAAAACGCTTGCAGTCGGCAGCACCTTTGCAAAGTTTAAACGGTTTAAGGGCTTCAGTAAAGGAAATTTCACCCCAATTTAACCCGCTCTCCGCGATCGGGAATTTAATAAAATTTCATACACAGGCGCGTGCGATTTCTCGGAAACTTTTCCAGTGCTTATGTACATTTTATTACACCTAATGCTGTGGAGAAAGTAATATTGAAGCGAAATCACGTTAAGCTCCCTATTTATCAAGAAAATTGTCCTCAATTTATTGGACAAATGTAATTTTATCAAGAAAGAGGAAAATCCATACTTATATAGAAACTAGATGATGCCCGCGACTTCGTCCGTGTGGACTAAGGTTTTTTGTTTCCCGCCCGAAATCTTTAATTTTCCGGGATACAGAATCGGCTGAACAGATGGGCTGTGAAAGCGTAGCGTGTTTTATGTCTCATTTACTTTTGTATATGGAGTTTTTTTAACCCAATTTTTTTTACTTTTCTGTACAATTTTTGAAACCTTTTCTTTCATTAGAACCTTCTCCTTACAATAACAAACACAACAAAAAAAAAATTAGCGAAATTGGTCCAACCGTTCACGCGTGATGCCGTGACCAAGGGAAATAGGGATTCATTTTTATAATATAGAGAAAAAAAAATCAAATATATATGAAAATTAAAGAATTCTCGCAGGAATAAAAACTCTATATCCACGCTCTCGATGTTACGAGCATCTTCTAGTACTACTATAAGTTCACACTCAAGAGTTCAAATCAAAATCATAAGCTTTTTCAAATAAACGTTTACAAGTGCTTTTATATTGTGAAGTGAATCTAACTTCGAAATACCGTTCTTATATAGAGAAGAACTAGAAAGAAACTTGGCAGTTGCTTTTTAAATAATTAAAAATATACTAATAATGGAGTATAGTAATAGTTTTATTGCTCTTGTTACAGATATCAACGATGTTTCGACAAAGTATTTTGTTCACGATCTTCCTGCAAGCTACACAAAATGTACTGGTAAGTCCAAATCATATAAAAACAGGGATGGTATTTTTCAATATTGCTACAGTTGAGCTATATCGGGTGATCGGGTCTATCTAAAATCTAAATAAACAAGAGAATATAACTCAAATAATTATCTCTCTCTGATAATAATCAAACTCAAACACTATTTGAACAATGTACAGTAAGTATACACACATTAAACTTTTTACTAAATCCATTAAATTTTAATTGTAAAGATATACACAGCACTTATGTTGCACAATACGTCACAGCATGTCGGTGACGCGAACCTATAAGATACCCTACCAAAAAGTGCTCAACGCGGCTAAAGAAGTTTTCCATTCAATAAAAGGAAAAGGTGACTGACTGACTGACGGATTTATCAACGCACAACTCAAACCACTGGTGGCAGGTTAAAATTTGAAACACAGATAGATATTATGACGCAGGCATCCGCTAAGAAAGGATTTTTGAAAATTCAACCCCTAAGGCGGTAAAAAACGGCTTTGAAAGTATGAAAATTGAACCTAACGTGAGCGAAGCCGCGGGCAAAAGCTAGTTTATTCATAAGAAATCTGAAAGTCACTCTGCAGGTGATGTATTTTTTATTTCAACTGTAAACAGTTTTTTTTTTGCGAAAGAGGACATTGTGTCACGGAGTATGAATATTCATGTGTTTTCGCTTTCACCTGAGTTTCTGTAACAATGGTGGTCGTGACGTGACCTAATCACTTTCGAGATGGCGTAATATACCGACAATAAAATTCAACGGACTAGCTGATGCCCGCGACTTCGTCCGCGTGGATCGAGGTTTTTCGTTTCCCGCGGGAACTCCTTAATTTTCCGGGATAAAAAGTAGCCTATGTGTTATTCCAGACTATAATCTATCTCTGTGCCAAATTTCATCCAGATCCGTTCAGTAGTTACGGCGTGAAAGCGGAACAAACATACAAACAAACTCACTTTCCCATTTATAATATTAGTAAGGATTAGTATAGATTAAAGGGCTACTAAAATTAAATGTAAAGTCGATTATTTCCAAGCAATTTGGTCACTAAGAAATTTATGACTAATATAATGGTATAATAAGTTCGACTTACTGTGAAAATGAAAAAAAAATCATGACAATTAACCCGCAATGAAGCAGCGTGGTGGGTCTAAGCCATTGAAGTAATATGTACTAATAGTACATTATACCTCAATCGGCCTCTAATTCCCTCTCTCCTATGAGAGTGGAGGACTGTACCCACTGCCCAGCAGTGGGATGTTAATGGGCTGTAGTGGTACTGTGAAAATGAAAATATAATAATTGAAATCACATCTCAATCTATATTACAGGTGCCAAATAACTAAACCTACGTTTTATTTCCAGAAGACAGATTAGTAATTAATCGCAAAGGTAATTAACGTCAACTGGTTCAAAAAGCCAATTAAGAGATTAACCCCGTTAATAGCGGAGGCATCCCCACTGTTCCTACGAATAGTAATTAATTGTTATTCGGGGAACTGGTTTCAATCTTTTGTGCTAAATTATATTAATCAAATCGTTTAAAACAATAACAAATACATCACAGAAGAATTTAATTTCTATAATATTTTTATTGGTTCAGTTGATATGATATTATGTTTTTTTTTTAAATATATGGACCA
This sequence comes from Erebia ligea, assembly GCA_917051295.2. Taxonomy (NCBI): domain Eukaryota; kingdom Metazoa; phylum Arthropoda; class Insecta; order Lepidoptera; family Nymphalidae; genus Erebia; species Erebia ligea. The sequence goes on from OU785228.1 coordinate 19,275,739, forward strand.
GCGCTTGGCTGCAATCAGACTTGGTTGCAAGTGGTGATGCAGCCTAAGGTGGAGCGCGCTTGCCTAGAATCTTTGCCTATTCACTCTTGAAAGAAGCCATAGAAAATGACGTTACATCTACGTTGTCGCGTAGATACGTCTGTCATCGTTTATTTTCTATGGCATCGCATCGCGTGGCGTCGCTTCTGTCGCTCAACGAGATTCTGTATAAGGGCTCCCACACAAAACTGCGATGGGATGCGATTTCGTGCGGCAAAGCGTTGGTTCAGCCCCCCGATTAAGTAAGAATGGCCGATCAAAACGTTAAAGTTCGGCGTCAAAGTAAAATAAACCATAACACCATTAAATTAGTGCTCAATTTTGTGTATCCATTCTCATACGTTTAACTTTAGGGTATCGTAGGTGCATACCTCTCCACCATCCCTTCAGCATTGTCCTCAAGCGCAAGCTATCTCGTAATAAAATTAAAAACTACATTTCCAGGTTCACTCAGCTCAGCAGGAGGTCAAGCTCTCCGACTCGTATCTCCCCGTAGCCATGCAGATCATCGCGCACCTCACCGACCAGATGGCCTTCGAGGTCAAAGACGATACCCCTCAGAGGACGACCACGACCGCTAAACCTTTGTATGTCTCCTCAGATTACTTCGCCAGCTTGCCCAGCCAGGGCTGGTGGATGCGGTATGGTATTGCGAGGTGACGGTCTATTTCTATTCTCTTCCATTCTATTTTCTCCTGCAGACTTAGCATGCGCACAACGAGATATCTCGCGACGAGAGAGTTGTCGATGCCGGCTAATTTCTCGTTTACCCTTTGACGACCTCCGTGGCGCAGTGTGCAGCGCTGTTGTCTTAACGTGCGGAGGTCCAGGGTTCGATCCCCGGCAGGGTCAATTTGGGAATTTATAATTTCTGAATTTTCCCTGGTCTGGCCTGGTCGGAGGCTTCGGCCGTGGCTAGTTACCGCCCTACCGGCAAAGACGTGCCGCCAAGCGATTTAGCGTTCCGGTACGATGCCGTGTAGAAACCGAATAGGGGTATGGGTTTAATATAACTGCCATGCCCCTAACAGGTTAGCCCGCTACCATCTTAGACTGCATCATCACTTACCATCAGGTGAGATCGCAGTCAAGGGCTAACTTGTAGTGGATAAAAAAAAAACCCCTAACATGCAAAAAATCCGGTATATTACAAGTAAAAAATAGTCGGCATGTAAATATGTAAGGGTTCGTAGAGAAAAATATCACAGATAAGAAATATTACTTTTATCTCTGCTTTTGACATAACGAGACAAGTAACTAACTAACTAGCTTCGGTAGACAAATAGAGATAACTGGTAGACATAATTTTACTCGTTGTGCGCATGCTAGCCTTACTGGTAGCTTTTAAAATTTTAACTATGCTTAGAATTATCTTCTTTCTTTAGTCAGTTTCATTTCTATTTCTTAAATGGGCTTCATCTCTTTGAGCACAAAATGATAAGGATAATTTTAAATTAAAGGAATTACTTGAAAAACTATAGGACAAACTCAAATGCAATGAATTCTAACAATGCTTTGCTTTGCTATTTATCTTTATGGTTTAAATTACTGTTTCTCTTTTGACACAATAAAGAATCGTCAAGGGCCATACTACCAACGGCAGCCATATTGTTTCATAATATTTGACTTTCGTGTTTTAGAATTAAAATCCATATATTTTAGGAACGTCAAGGTACGTGACATCAAACTGTCATTTTGAGTAATATTGCTGAGGTATTGCTTTATGCGTTGGCAGTATGGCCCCAGATAGTGATAATAGTCCATTCATTTTAGATTTTTTCGCGGCAAAATTTATAATTTTTTGAAACCACTGTGGTTTTATACCTATGAGTGAGTACATTAAAAAACACAACTCTCCCCCCCCCTCCGGTGGTGGCTTCCCCCCTCCCCACCTTGAAAAGTGTGCCATTTTGCAGATTTCCTAGATTTTCAAGAAAACTATACAAGCTAGGACAAAACCGTCAAAGAGAACATTGTTCCTTAATAAATTACCTACAAATAAGTTTATATCAATTATTATGATAGGAGTTATAGTTTACAAGCTATGGTGCGTTAAAGTTGACTAAAAATCGCAGCTCAGTAAAATTAGCCAATTTTCAACATTTTTTAAGTATTCTGTAATCTCTAGAAAACTATTAGAGTTAGGCAAAAACTGTCAAAAGTAAAAATAAACACCATTTAATGACCTACAAAAAAATATTTAGTTCATAAAGATAGGACTAATAATTTCGCATATATATCCACGTATTGTATACGAAGAAAAATAAAAAAATTGTTAGAATCCAGTGTTATTTGCAATTTGCACAAAAACTATTAGAGCTAGGAAAAATCCTTCGAAGAGCAATTAATTTCATTAAATTACCTACAGAAAAATGCTATGGTTTATTTAGATAGGACCAATAGTTCGAAAAATATGACTACCTTTATTACATGAAAATTTTTTTTTTTCAAAAACCATGTATATATTTTGTAATTTTCACAGAAACTATTAGAACTAGGAAAAAAAATATCAGAAGCAAAAATGAACTTCATTAAATTACCTCCAAAATAGTTTTTAGTTTATTTTGACAGAACTAATAGTTTCGGAAATATTGCTGTTTAACTTGCATAAAAAAAGAAACCCTTGTAAAATCCGTAAATGTTTTTTGTAATTTCAAGAAGAAGTAGTAGAGCTAGAAAAAAAGCTGTCAGGACTTAGGACAAAGATAATTAATTTACCTATAAAATAGTGTTTAGTTTATTTTGATAGGACAAATAGTTTTTGAAATATACCTTGCTATTTTGTAAGAACCGGTGGTAGTCATGTTGACTTAGCATAATAGTATGGAATGAATAGAAATTAACCCCTAAATAAATAACGTTTTTTTTTATTTTAGGCCCAAATGATGCCATCCTCCCTCCCCACTCCCCCAACCCCCCTCCCCCTCCCCTCTCTCAAACATCTCGCCGATTGTGCTTTGATTTTAACTTTGAATAAATTAAAAAAAACTTTAAGATATAATAAACACATATTATCTAATGCCCCCTTTTTAGGGTTCCGTAGCCAAATGGCAAAAAACGGAACCCTTATGGATTCGTCATGTCTGTCTGTCTGTCCGTCCGTATGTCACAGCCACTTTTTTCCGAAACTATAAGAACTATACTGTTGAAACTTGGTAAATAGATGTATTCTGTGAACCGCATTAAGATTTTCACACAAAAATAGAAAAAAAAGCAAAAAATTTTGGGGGTTCCCCACACTTAGAACTGAAACTCAAAAATTTTTTTTTCATCAAACCCATACGTGTGGCGTATCCATGGATAGAACTTCAAAAATGATATTGAGGTTTCTAATATCATTTTTTTCTAAACTGAATAGTTTGCGCGAGAGACACTTCCAAAGTGGTAAAATGTGTGTCCCCCCCCCTGTAACTTCTAAAATAAGAGAATGATAAAACTAAAAAAAATATATGATGTACATTACCATGCAAACTTCCACCGAAAATTTGTTTGAACGAGATCTAGTATGTAGTTTTTTTTTAATAATTTAAAACTTACTACAGGTTTGTACGAAACCCTCGGTGCGCGAGTCCGACTCGCACTTGGCCGGTTTTTTTATGCTAAAATGACTGGACTACAAGTGCAACAATGGCGAGGAAATGTGTTGAGTCTAGAAAACTGGGACTGGAAAAAAACAACTTTTTTCGCCCATAGGTACATACTACAAAGTCACCAGCTCCAGCATAGAGCTGATCTGATGATGGAACCAGGAGGTGTATAGGGGAACTCTTCAATTATTATCAGTAAGCCCCTCGAGTATGGGCTCAATTGGTTTGTTTTAAAGATTCCAAGCGTGTTTTGTGAACTAATTTATGGCTTATTTTACTGAGCTGCGAATTTTAGTCAACTTTAACGCACCATAGCTTGTAAACTATAACTCCTATCATAATAAATGTCATGAACTTATTTGTAGGTAATTTATTAAGGAACAATACTCTCTTTGACAGTTTTGTCCTAGCTTGTATAGTTTTCTTGAAAATCTAGGAAATCTGCAAAATGGCACACTTTTCAAGGCGGGGAGGGGGGAAGCCACCACCGGAGGGGGGGGGAGAGTTGTGTTTTTTAATGTACTCACTCATAGGTATAAAACAACAGTAGTTTCAATTAATTATTAATTTTGCCGTTTTCCCCATACATTGAAATCTAGAATGAATGGACTATAATTATAATACCAAATGGAACAATTTGGTTTTCATTTGTTCCTATTTTCCTAGTTCTATTCTCTTTCTATAATAATTATTGTTAACGTTTTAGTGGAGAAAAAAAAAAACAGTCTGTTTAGCGTTTTTAATTGCTTTCGTTAAAGCGCTATCGATTATAGAAAGAGAATAGACACGAAACGTAACTTAGCTAGGGCGACTGGAGAGAGATAGCAAGATGATAACAGGGCTTCACTAACTTTTCAAGTTTATTTAATACTTCCAGAGACACTACAACCCAACACCATAAACCAGGCCTCTACGCTCCGGCGTTCCCACCAAAACCGACCGATAGAGTCATCGCAAAGAATGAGAACTACGTGCTATTACCCATGGAGCAAAACGCTGAATACACCATCATAGGACCGCAGGAGAAGAAAACGGAAGAGCCCCTGCTGTCAGCACACAACGAAGAAGTCAACCCTTTGGTGGAGCCGATACCTAGTCTGGAGCCTCAGTTCTTGCCTTACGAACACGACATCAAAGCTTCCAGACGTTCTGATGGGTAGGTATCCAAACTAATATCATAAATTTGAAAGTGTGACTGTCTGTCTGTTTGCTACGCTTTCACGACCCACCTTTACAACCGATTTTGATGAAATCTCGGAAAATTAAAGAGTTTCCTAACGCAACATAATAATATATATATTATTAAAATTAGAATGTCAGGAAAATAATGGAATATCAAAAGTATAATACTACAGAACGTGAGGTTAAATTATTTAAAAAAAAATTGGTAAATTAAATTCAAAATTATAAGTACACTCAGTAATAAACAAACAATACATAATATTTATTTTTACTGTAATATAATTCTCATGAAATTGTAAATCTGGAGGTGGGCGTTAGTTAGTTTGAATGGTTTGAACACATTATTAAATATTTAAATATTCTGTTTGGTACTTCAAGGTATGAAGACATAGACGAGGAAAGCTTGCAGTACCTGTCCCAGAATGTAAGGGAGATGATCAGAATGGCCAACGACCCCAAAGACGACAGAGTGGTGGACGTGTGGGAAGGGCTGCGGGCCAGTCCCACTGAACCGTCCTCTCGTGGCAAGTTGTCGTCGTCCAACTTACGTCTGCTGCTGCTCTACGACCTGCTCAGCAGAGACGCGAAGAGGCAACGGCTGTCCGACTTCAGTGTGAGTTGATCTTTATTCTTTATGTTCTACCTAACCAAAAAACTATTTTTTTTATCCACTACCAGTTAGCCCTTGACTGTAATCTCACCTGATGGTAAGTGATGATGCAGTCTAAGATGGTAGCGGGCTAACCTGTTAGGCTAACCTGTTAGGTAATATTAGTGTATTAGTGTAGTGAAGGAATCGTATGTATGCCAATCCCTTTATAACTTTCGCGCAGGGATTCCGTTACTCTTTTCTGCAATTTAAATTATTGTAAAAATAGTTTGGATATCAGTTGCTCTGCCCCACACAACAGGACATTAATGATAATTAATGATGAATGATTAATAAATAGCACTGTGAACGTGGAAAAAGTAGACTTCAATGTGAGTGTATTGTTATGTTCTGCCTAACATTTGAGTTTATAAATAGAACGAATGGTTCTTTTCTGCAATATAAAAATTGTTCGGATGTCAGCTGCTCTGCCCCATATGCCGTACGATATAACACTGTGGAAGTAGGCAAAATAGATTACTGTAGCTGACTAGCTGCTTAATCTACAAGCAGGGGCATGGAAGTGATGGTTTTTGGATTACAGTAAGTTGTATAGATTGTGTATGGTAAGTTGAAGCGTTAAAATGGCGAATGTTTGTGTAATTTCTCCATTTAAGTATTAAACTTTCGTATAATATATTATGATGCAAAATGAGTGCAGGAAACGGAAGCCGTTAAATTTGTTGTGACAGAAATTATTTTACTGCGTAATACTTACTGTACCTCGTAAACATCACCTTAAACGTTAAGCGAAACCTTGTAGCCCTGAGCAGACAGGTTCTATACAAGAGCGGATTTTATTACAGGTGTAAAAATGTTATCACTTGTACAAGATAAGAACAAGAATGTACATTCAATATTTATTTATTGGGTTGTAAATTTTGATGGCATGTTTGAGGAATACAACGCTTAAAAGCATAGCATGCATGTCACAAAGCATGTTACAAAATTAATATGGATACTTGAGTCGTCATAAAAATGTTACGTAAAATACTAGTGGTTCGCCCCGAACTGAGACCTCGCGGTATCCATAAACTTGTACAAAGCGCCATCTATTGACATCATTGTGAAGTTCTGTAACTAATAATACTAATAATAATAATTTAAATTAAATCGTTTGCTTATAATATTTATCTAATTTTAGTATTTGTTGTTCATGTACAGGATATAATTCAAATAATTGATAAGTTTCAGGCTCAGCCTTTCAGAAAATTGAGAGTTCTGAGGTCAACTTTGGACGTTAGAAAATCGCCACTTTGAAAGCCCCCCATTTCTTCAATTTTAGGGGAAAAATTTAAAAAAAAAATTTTTGGACTATTCTTAATTATCTTTAAAATGATATACCGCAACCGTATGTAACGCTATAAAAATATTTTTTGACGACCTCCGTGGCGCAGTGTGTAGCGCTGTTGTCTTAACGTGCGGAGGTCCCGGGTTCGATCCCCGGCAGGGTCAATTTGGGAATTTACAATTTCTGAATTTTCCCTGGTCTGGCCTGGTGGGAGGCTTAGGCCGTGGCTAGTTACCACCCTACCGGCAAAGACGTGCCGCCAAGCGATTTAGCGTTCCGGTACGATGCCGTGTAGAAACCGAATAGGGGTATGGGTTTAATATAACTGCCATGCCCCTAACAGGTTAGCCCGCTACCAACTTAGACTGCATCATCACTTACCATCAGGTGAGATCAGAGTCAAGGGCTAACTTGTAGTGGATAAAAAAAAAAAATTTTACTTCGCATTCGCTTCTATGAGAGCCCCCCTGAAATAAAGATTTTTATATTTTTTAAGCCATATTCGGCGGGAGGCCATCGGTTTACTTATTATATTTAAATTTGAAGTAATTACGTTCAGTAATTCAGAAGTTATAGGCTCTGACAGACGGACGGACGGACGGACGGACAAGTGCAAATTCACTCAGACTTGCTTGTAGACAACTTGCAAGTAGACTCAGAGACCTTCGCTTCTCTCGGTCAATTAAACTTTTTAAATTGAAAACGTTACAGTAAAACTCAGATTTTCATCGCCGACCCATCGGGCAATGAGAGTAAGGGAAAAGATAACTATAATATCGAGATGTGGAGATTGGCCGCCACAGCCGAAATTCGGTCGGGAAGTCATATTGAAAAGATTCTCAAAGGCAGCAGTAAAAGTTTACAAAGCAGCCTGAAAACTTGGTCACTGATTAAATCTCGGATGGCGTGAAAACCTGTTCTTATTGGATTACTAAAAGCTTTATTGAAGTAGTCTGACCTCCGCAAGGTCACTGGCTATTACCACAGTGTAAGAAAATACGTTATTTCCTACCAGTCGTTCGACGGAGGCGTTTTGTTAAAGATTGAGCAATGCGGGGTGTGTAAGGCATGACGGAGGAAACTGGCAGAATTGGGTATTTGACAACAACTCAAATCAGCAAGTTCAAACGTCAAAATCGCGCATAGTATGGGATGTTGTATGAAATACTGAACTCTGTCGTCCTCGAAATTTGACGCACTTTTTACTTCAATCGATACTTTATAATGGTTTTCAAGCATAAAACTGTCAGGGGACGTGGATATTAGGATTTTTGGGGGATGCTCTATTTAATAATCACGAAAAATTTATTTATTTGAATAATAATTAATCATTGTCAAATACCCTATTTTCAACACAAAATTCTGCCACTCTAATGTCAAATTTGTATGCAGTTTCCTACCTCTCTCAACCATGGGTGAGAGTACGGTATCTTTAGGTACTACCACAGAATAGGTAATAGTAGGTACTACAACTGTCATGGTAGCCGGGTCTGTAACTTGTATGGGCATCGACCCACTGTATGAATATGATATACTTAGGCTGCGCTATTACTACTGTCTTTATTGGCAGATTTATAGTATTTTGGGTTTTATGTCTATTTTACTAGACTCATTTTTACACTGCTGTATCACGTTAATCTAGTAGTATAGTACTAGTATTTTTCTTCGCCTCACAGTACCTTTTTAATAAGTGCTTTAAACTGAGCTTTATAATAAGTGAAGATAATATGGATAGATATAACCCATACCTAAATACTAGCAGATCATACTAATATTATAAATGCGAAAGTGTGTTTGTATGTTTGTATATTGGTTTGTCCTTTAATCACGCCGCAACGAAGGAACGGATTGACGTGAGTTTTGGCATGGCTATAGTTGACCACCTGGAGAGTGACATAGGCTACTTTTTATCCCGGAAAATTAAGGAGTGCCTGTGGGGAAAAAAAACTTTAACCACGGGGACGAAGTCGCGGGCATCAGCTAGTCAGTAATAATAATTAATGAACTGAATTTCTCTGTTTACCTCCCACACCAAAGACGGTAAATCACTTCAACCGCTATTCGTCTTTAGAATTATGTAGACTTCTACTCATACCACGTTATTACATTTCACCAAATTAAATCATTGAGCATGCGGTTATATCGCAGTGGTTAAGACTGCGGCCTCTTATTCAGGGGTTTAAGGTTCGATTCCTGAGCAGTTATTTCGGAGTTATGTGCTATTTAAGTTATTTTAATATCACTTGCACAATTGATAGATATCACGCATGCTTCAGTTTTCCTTAATGTACCTACTCAAGACAATTCATTTTTTGGCAGCATATAACCTGATTTTAATAGGTAAATAGGATAAAATGACTGATTTTAATAGGATTTTAGGTTGTCAGCTGGTGTTGAATTTAAAAAAAAAAAAATTATTTAGTTGGTACACTTACAATTATTTACTTAAATGACAAACACAAGAACATTATCATTATTACTATTTCTTATATGTAAATATTCACCAAAATATGAATTGAAAATCTTCTAGAATAGTTTTTTTAACATCATTATGATAAATTTAAAAAAAATTAAGTAACTGTTTACGAAAAATTTAAAAATAAATTATTTGCCATGCAATCTTACTCAGGGCAGTGGTCAATTTGTGTACTCATATTTTTATAGAAGATCCCTAAAAATACATTTATTACGTCAATGCGCAGGATTTTTTTTCCTTTTATGTTCTAAACTACACTAGCGGCACGCTATGATGGCCGGTTGACACATTACAATAGGTCAATTTATTCTCGAACAAAAAACAATTAAGTTTTTTTAAATTTATGAATCTCTGCACATCACTATCGTCATAGCTATCGTCAATAAAGTAATACAATTATTTCCTTCAAAGTCGTTATCAATTAATACGGAACGTTTGTCCAACCGGCCATCATAGCGTGCCGCTAGTGTAAGAGAGGTATATTTCTAATTTTGGAAGGTTTAGTGCCTGTACAATCAATTCCATGTATTCAGGTTTTATTGTTGTAATCTTGAACTTGTTTATGGCACCTTTAATAACTTAACTCATTCCGTCCTGAGGTCGAAAGGAAGAAGTCCTTTTGACCTTGTGGGGTATTTGATTGTACTCTTTGTGGCGGTTTGCCAAAAACTCCAAAGATAATTATATCTGTTCGTAAGGAATAAGATTTATTTTTCGATTTAGCTTTTTTTCTAGACTTTATTTATTATAAGCTGATATTAGCAATCCTCCAGCTGTGTTTCAGCTACTTTGGGAATATAAACCCCATAGCACTTTTAAAATCATTTGATTTAGTACTTTAGGCACAACATCTGCTTTTAGTTATACTAAATATTATTGTTTATTAATTTTCCGGGGTAAAAAGTGGCCTATGTGTTATTCCAGACTAAAATCTATCTCTGTGCTAAATTTCATCCAGATCCGTTCAGCCGTTTTGGCGTGATTGAGTACCAAACGTTCATCCATCCATCCAAACTTTCGCATTTATAATATTAAGTAAAAATGCACAGAATAATTATAATTGTACATTTTTTTTATGTGTTTTAATCCATAAGTTAATATTATAAATGCGGAAGTGTGTCTGTCTGTCTGTCAGCCTGTCTGTCTGTCTGCTACGCTTTCGCGGCCCATCTGTTTTTACCGATTTGGATGATATTTGGTACAGGGGTAGTTTGCATCCCGGGAAGGCCATAGGCTAGGAGTTACCGCGGGAATCAAAAAAACTTAATCCACGCGGACGAAGTCGCGGGCATCATCTAGTGCTATATAAATTTATTATTTTTAATATTTTAAATATGCGTAATCGACAAGCTACCCAACGCCAGTCTACAAATAAAACAAACATATTGTATTGAATCCAAGCAGGCGTTACTTTGCGGAAGTCCATGACAATGAATGAACGAGAAGTTTAATTCGCTATAATCCGCCACAGCAGACAAATCTATGTGGTACAGTGCGTGTCCTTCACCAATAGCATGCGAACACCCACCACCCAGCAATTCGCACCGGCACCGCACCACACCACACAAATCCTCCAAATCACTCTCAACGTACGTTTCACTCCGAAACCGGAGCATCTTCAGGAGATGTTGACTCGACAATGCACGATTGTTAAGTCTTTACAATCGTGCATTGTCATAAACTTCTCGTTCATTCACAAACATATTGATCTATCTACAGGGATTCTCCCCGGAAGTGATGAAGGCTTTGGTGGAGTCCTCTGGCGGCGGGGCCCGGGCGCAGCTCAGCATGGCGCTGGACAAGATGGTGGAGCGCCACGACTGCGGCCACGACTACGCCAACAACCGCGCTAAGGAAATGGTCGTCGAACTGGCCAAAGACGAGTCCAAACTATCCTCCGAACTGAGATATTTGCAGCCGCTCGTTTATAGATATTAATTTTGTAAAGTATAGTGCGTTAATTGATGATAATGAAGGAGCTAGAAGTTTAAGAGGATCGCCTAGTTGTAAATCTCCATACAAAAAGCGATAACGTTTTTCTTCCCGTAAATGTTGTCCAATTTTCATAATTTTTAGAAATGTTGCAGATACAATGAAGAGCTATGCTCGTACGTTTTAATTTTAAAGAAATATTGCTTATGTTAAAAGTTATTAGCGTGTAAATATCCATATTTTTGACCTAAAAACTTCCTCGAGTATTTAAATTTTTTTTTAATTTAACTAAACTAAAATACTAAAAAACGTACGAACTTAACTTAAGGTGTACTGAATCTAATGAGACCAAAATTGTCTAATTTCGTAAACGTTTGGTTTCGTAAATCGATAATGTGCAAAGTGATTATCGATAGCCCGCAAAGTGATGTCCTAGACATCTGGCACATCACTTTGCAGGTGTTCGAACATGTGCGGACGATGGAATGAGGTTTAAACTTTTCTAACTCAGGCCTCTGGGTTCGGACGCATACTGCAAATCGGAACCATAAGTGTAACCTTTAAAATAAAATAGTACCTAAAATAAGTCTTATATCATTAAAAAAACATTTTAAAAAACAAGCTTTTATCGTCCGCCATATTGAATGTAGCGTGACGTCAGTTTATTTTTCGTATTCTTCTCAGCAAACCCTTTTAATTGATACCCATCCTTGACCTTTGTAAGTTTCTGCCGCATTAATTAAGGACCAAATCAATAAATTCTGTCTAGAATAAAATAAGGATAATGTATGCATAGTGTGATATTTATCATAAAAGGTTTAAGACAGATAAAATAAAATGATTATTATGTTAAATAATTGTAATTCTATGCCATCATTGTGTGATAAACATGCAAAGTATTTGTAATTATTATTACCTATTAAAGTAATTAGACCCTACGTTAATTGTTTCATTTTGCAACAATAATTCAAGTTAAATATCTTGTTTTAAAATGTTACTAAAGTCAGCTTGGGAGACCTAAAATTTAACAATCTAGAATATTCCTTGAAATAAGCGTTTACCTTAAAACGGTATCTTAAATAAAGTTTAAGATTACAGAGAACGCTTTGTACGTCGTATTGTATGGCATTCCTTGAATACTTTCTTTGTAAAATAGAAATACCTTGAGTATATCTAGTTGGTACCTTTACGCTGGTTCAAGAGGACACACGACCCCTTTTTAACTGACTACGGCTAATCTAAAGGGAAGGGTTATGATTTTAGCAGTATATGTATGTATGTTTGAATTTACTTAAGTTACACAGTAGCGCCTAAACCACTGAGCCGATTTACATGTATGAATAGTCAGGCTATACTGTAGTCGGGTTTTAATTTCAGAAAATATTTTCTTGTTATTCACTCTACCTCTAAGGCAAAAATATATATATGTATATGGGACAGGCTGTAGAGGTTTTACGTATAAGACTCTACCTCTGAGGCCAAAATACAATAAAGGGGAAAAACTGTAGAGAAGTCAGTTCTCTTTGTGTGTTCTGAATTCAATCTAATACCACCTTCCGTGTTCTCTAGTTGCACCCTTCGTAAATAATATATTCTATTCTATTCGTCGCAGAAACAAATTTCATCCTCACCCCCTGGATGCCTGGTCTTCCACATCCCGTTATTCCAGGTCTTTTCTGCCACGTACTTGCAAATTATGGAACCAGCTTCCATTTTCTGCTTTCCCTCATGACTACAATGTGGGGCTCTTTAAAGGGCGGATAAACAAATTTCTCAAAAGCCGGTAACGCATTGACTTCCTCTGGTACTGCAGGTGCAAATGTTTATGGGCGGCGGTAATCACTTAACATCAGGCGACCTGCTCGTTTGCTCGCTATATAAAAAAGGCTCATTAGTGTAGGCTGTGGATACAAGCAAAACATAAAGAGTAGGTAGGTACTTTGATTATAAGAAAAACAAGCAAATAAAAACGGCTCAGAAAAGAAAAGAGGTTTTATCAAAGTTTTATCCATCGAATAGGTAGGTATATTTCGTTTGATTAGATTCCGTTTTTTTCCTTTTCTTAATTAGTTATTGGGTTTAGATTACATGGCTTCCATCTCTTTGCCTCGAGTCCGTGTTTATTGGAAGAAGTGAGAACAATAGGATCGGTTCTCTCTTTGTTGGAAATGTTTTTACTACCCATTCTAGCTAATAATAATGTACTGAATTTACGCCATACTGTGATGTCATAGCAAGTAGGTATATTGTCTTCTAAATATATATAAGGAATAGGTGACTGACTGATCTATCAACGCACAGCTGAAACCACTGGACGGACACACAGCTTTACGTACGAATTTTTATGACGTAGACTACTATTTACTAAGTATATCCCGGAAAATCTAAGTTTCTAAGTACCTAACAAAGGATTTTTGAAAATTCCACCCCTGAGGGGGTAAAATAGGTTTAGGTTTGAAATTTGTAGGAAAATCGTACTCAACGTGAGTGAAGCTGCGGACAAAAGCTTGTGAATCAATATAACTATTAACTAAACACATACTGTTTCACTTTAAGTTTACACAATAAAGAGGGTTTTTCTATTATTCTATTAATAGTACAATACTCACTAATAGTAGATAGATGATGCCCGCGTATTTTAGGAAAATCCTTGATTTTCCGTGATAGAAAGTACCTTCTAGGAACCCTTAACGAACCTTTACTGGACCGAGCTTCGTCGAAATCGGTTGAAAAGGTGGGCCGTGAAACGTAGCAGACAAACTGACAGGCAGACTCACTTTCGCACTTTAATACTAGTGGTTCGCCCCGAACTGAGACCTCGCGGTATCCATATTGAATTTTTACAGAGCGCCATCTATTGACATCATTGTGAAGTTTTGTTAAAAATACTGAAGCTCATTAAAAATTAAATATTTCGTTTCTTTATAATATTTATCTAATTTTAGTATTTGTTGTTCAAGTACAGGATATAAATTAAATAACTGATCAAGTTTCAGGCTCAGCCTTTCAGAAAATTGAGAGTTCTGAGGTCAACTTTGGACGTTAGAAAATCTCCACTTTGAAAGCCCCCCATTTCGTCAATTTTAGGGGAAAATTTTAAAAAAAATATTTTTGGACTCTATTCTTATTTATCTTTAAAATGATATACCGCAGTCCGCAACCCTATGTAACGCTATAAAAAATTTTTTACTTCGCATTCGCTTCTATGAGAGCCCCCCTGAAATAAAGATTTTTATAACTTTTTAAGCCATATTCGGCTGGAGGCCATCAGTTTACATACTATATTTAAATTTGAAGTAATTACGTTCAGTAATTCAGAAGTTATAAGGCTCTGACAGACGGACGGAAGGACAGACGGACAAGTGTAAATTCACTCAAGTTACAAGTAGACTCAGAGGCCTTCGCTTCGCTCGGTCAATTACTATTGCTGGGCTCGCCACTGCGCCAGGGAGGCTGTCGACCATATATCTTGTAACTGAAAAATTTAGTCCAGGGTTGCCTATACCCTTGCTTGTTACCTTGGGGTTATAAAGAGACAAGCCCAAAGGGCTTCGCGCAAGGAAGGCACCGATGCGTTCCTAAGAGAGCTTTGATCGCTCCAGCAATGCTAAGGGCAGCGGTCACTTATGTACACATAATAATAATAAATAATTGTAAATGAATAATATAATAATAATAATTGTATATGAATTATTTAAAAAGAGCAACCACCGAGTTTCTTGCTGGTTCTTCTCGGTAGGAATGTTATTCCGAACCAGTGGTAGATTCACTTGACGATTCAAAAGTAGGTACTTGTAAACGTTTATTTGAATAAAAAACATTTGAATTTTGAGTTTTGAATCTAGGAGCCTCCCAATATCCGCTGAGGGTGGTCACTGAGGGGGTTCTTTCTATTAGGTATGAATCCTACATAACTCAATTTCTCCCCCAGGAAGTTGGGTATCTCATGAAGACTTCCCTCTCCCCCGTAAACAAAAAAAAAGGTTGTTACTCTATACCCCCTATAGACTGAAAAGTGCTCACTCAACAAGCGTTAATGTGAAAAGTCGATATTATTGTGCGAACCCATTTTGTACAATGAATCCTGCCGCCGCGGTCACAGCGTAAATATAACAATGTATTCATACAGTGGGTTGACGCCCATACATATGAGAAACCGTGACAATTGTAGCCAGTAGAGGTACGCTACCTATTCTCACCTAAGCTTGAGAGAGATAGGACACTGCATACAAAAGGGTTTGAATATTTTTGTATGAAGCCTGGCCTACCAGTAATTTTTTTTTCTAAAAACGGCCACGCGTAATGGATGTATTAATCAATAGCTGGCATCAATACAAACAAGCGTTTTATGAGACAAAATCTTCCAAAGACTCAGGTTTTCGAGATAATAATATAATTTTCATCCCACCATCTCGGAAAGAGTATTTTTACTCTTCGATATCTGAAGGTAAAAGCCGTTATTATCCTCTAGAGGATAAAGTAAATTGAATTTAGAACATCGTGTGCACGTTAGTAAATATCACTCGTCTATGAAGTTTGTGAATTCAAAACATCATTAAAACCTATTTACTTGTACGGTGTACCTCTATGGTGCCGAATTTCCATACAATCGTTTTTAATTTGTTAAAAACTCACACTCGTAACCTTCTTGGTGTACTTTTTTAATTTGCTTTGCGCGCACCATTTTCTTTCACGTCATATTGTTTAAAATTAAAACCGATTAAAAACAAGAAAATTGAAAATAAGCATTAAAATAAGTGAAAAACCTAAAATGAGTGATTCTAGTGACGAAGAAATTAACAGAATTGAATTTAATCTTGTGATTTTTTTTGCATTTAGTCATTTCCTCGCTGAGGTGGGACGAAAAGTTACCTTGTGATTTTTTTTGCATTTAGTCATTTCCTCGCTGAGGTGGGATGAAAAGTTACGTGTTGCACTCGAGTGAAAAGATTTTTCACCTCGTGCTCTTTTGATTCCCTCGCTGACGCTCAGGATTCTAATTTTTGAATCACTTGCTCCGCTCGTGATTCAATTTTAGAATCCTTCGCTTGCTCGGTCATCAAAATTGAGCACGCGGTTAAAAAACAACTTTTCACTCTTGTATAACAAAAAACTATTAATTATCATCAGAGCTGGTGAATGGTGTCACTATCGGCGTGAGTCTAGACGTCAATTGAACTTTGATAGCTTTAAATATCACGGTAACCTGACGATTTAGGATATTTTGTCTCATGCATGATGCAATACTTAGTGGCCGCTAATGCGAATGCCCTTCCCCGGGATACAAACTATCTAAATACCAAATTTTATCATAATCGGTTGAACAGATGGGCCGTGAAAGCGTAGCAGACAGGCAGTCAGACACTTTTGCATTTATAATATTAGTATGGATCCTGCCAGTTTCCCCCGTCACGTCTTGTCACCTCACAGTGTGTGGCTCTGTCTAGACTCCTCCGTCGAACGACTGGTAGGATCTGGTGTCTTTAAACTGTGCCGCCGCTGAATTGCTGCGAAATTTCATCTGGATATTGATAAAATATGATATTTGATATGGATCTTGCTCTTGAGAAATAAAATCGTATATTGATTTATTATTTCTATACTAGGTATCGACTAATATTGTGTATTTTTATTATATTATATTATTTTTATACTTACTTGGTACTTAGGTAAGTATAAAAATAAACATCTGCGACATCTTTCGAGCATTTCAGGCTGGATGAAAACAATCACTCATTTATTAAGATAATTATTATTATTACTTGACTAGCTGATGCCCGGGACTTCATCCACGTGGAATAAGTTTTATTAATTTCTACGGGAGCTCCTCAATTTTCCGGGATAAAAAGTAGCATAAGTCACTCTCCAGTTCCTCGACTATACCCATGCAAAAAATCACGTCGATCTGTTGCGGCGTGATTGAAGGACAAATCAACAAACAAACACACTTCCGCCTTTATAATATTTGTATGATCGTGAAATCATACAGTTAATGTGAACGCTACTTCAATAGAATAAAAGGAGTATAGTAATCGCCTAAAATTTTAACTTATTTTTTCCTTCTTTCTGAATCAGTGGTGAGCCTTAACATTTCAGAACTAAAAGCAGTGGTAAATTTGTCAAGTAAATCCATACGATTGTTATAAACGCGAAAGTGTGTCTGTATGTCTGTTTGCTACGTTTTCACGGCTCATCTGTTCAACTGATTTTATATACCGGTAAATTAAAGAGTTCCCGCGGGTATAAAAAAAACCTTTTTTTTTATTCACTACAGTCGCCCTTGACTGCGATCGCACCTGATGGTAAGTGATGATGCAGTCTAAGATGGTAGCGGGCTAACCTGTTAGGGGCAGTGCAGTTATTTTAAGCCCATACCCCTATTCGGTACCATATACCTTTTAATCCACGCGGACGAAGTCGGGCGTCATCTAGTGATTTATTCTATAGTACTTAGTGTTTTGTTGTAATAGCACTTTGTGAACCTGTCATATTCAGAAGAAAATGGAATTGTATCCATTTCTGCTAAAAGGAAATCTGACACTGACTCTCACCCAAACGTTGATTTTCACTTACTTTAAGTAGGTACAATACAAATTCTTTGATACTTTCTTAGGTATCGTCAGTTGTCTTAGGTATTGTCAGCCCATTTAAATCATGTTAATATAACGTAATGAGCTAGACATTATGGACCCGTTTTTCTTTTTTTGGGAATGGAATAAATTATTTGTACAAAAAACAGAGTAGTCGAAATAAATATTTTATTTTAATAATAATATTGCACACACTTAAACCACAAACGTAAATTAAAGACTGGATTTTTTACGATGAAAATAATTCAATCATCAATGGCACTAAATTTAAAACCACCACACATCAACATTAAATAAAAAATACTTATCTAATAATTTTTGTGACGTTGCGAATGCCAATATTATTACATACCACGAACTATCTATTTACATAATTATTATTTTCATCAATCTTAGATTATAAGTAGATTTAAAGTGGTTAGTACTGACGCTTCAACAATCTCTTTAAAGTTTAAACTTAAAAGATATTTTATTTATATAACTGGTCCGGTCCAAATTACTTTCAAACAAATATAACGCTAAAAGTACATATAAATATTAAGAGTTACTTACTTACAATTTTAATAAACCTAAAACTTCCTTTCTAATATTGAAAATCCCTTAAAAATTCTCAAAACATAGAATAATGTTATGATCATCTAGCCCAGTCATCCTAACATGTAAAGGAAATGTAACGGATTTTCAAAAAATCAAAACGCTGACTAAAACTGAATGCGAACACAGAAAAACAGACCTTATGTGCTCGGACTCCGAACATGGCGCGTTGGCAACAACAATAGCGGAGAGAAGAACGCTATGATTCGCTGAGATATATCGCGTTATAGCGTAACTAGCTGATGCCCGCGACTTCGTTCGCGTGGTTTAAGTTTTTTTTTGATTCCCGCGGGAACTCCTTAATTTTCCGGGATAAAAAGTAGCCTATGTCACTCTCCAGGTACTCAACTATACCCATGCCAAAAATCACGTTGATCCGTTGCTCCGTTGCGGCGTGATTGAAGGACAAACCAACAAACCAACAAACACACTTTCGCATTTTTAATATTAGTATGATATGATTTCGCAAAAATAAGATTTCTGCACAGGTGCATCGGCGTAGCTTATAAAAGTAGTATACCTGTATTTTAAGCCAAGTTCTCTGCTTCATTGTACTTAAGACGAAATCGCATCTGCATGACATTGAAAGAGTAGATATTTAACAATAAAATTGCCGTCGCGCTGCTCCTCAAATAGAGTCCCATAACACCCAATAGGGACAAAGTCTGCAGCTGGGACCGATTATACCTATGAAAAACAGTCGAATTCTTACTCTCGAATTCTCCTATTTCCTCTTCCAAAACTGAACCGATTTTTATTTTAACAGATTTTAACAGATAAATATGTTTGTATGGAGAAACCGCCTTGCCATTTCGTCTTAAACCTATAGGTAGGTACATCTCTTTTGTGTTTTGATAAGAATCCAATAGAGGCTATGCTTTTGATTTATGGTTAAGTATAAAATCCTATTTGGTAGTTTTGCTCGAGGAGAAGAACGCCACAATGCCGCCGTATATCAATTGTATGATACTTCCCACGATCTCCAGGAAGTACACAATCGGTCCCACCCTGCTGGGGCCCGCGTCATCGCTGCCGTCGTCGACGTCGTCGAAGCCGAAGGTCGTGTCGTCATCGCTGATCTCGTTTATGGTGTCATTACCTGGCAAAAGAAGAGGGAAATCATCATCAAAATTATTACAATATGGGGCTCTTCAAAAGGCGGATTAACAAAGATCGAAAGCCGGCAACGCATTGGCGGTTCCTCTGGATGATGAAAATGTTAAAGGGCGGCAGTAATCACTTAACATCAGGTGACACGCCTGCTCATTTGCTCGCTATCGCTATATATCGCTCTATACTAATATTATAAATTCGAAAGTTTGGATGGATGGATGGATGGATGTTTGTTACTTAATCACGCTATCTGGATGAAAGACACAAAAATAGATTATAGTCTGGAATAACACATAGGTAACTTTTTATCCCGGAAATTAAAGAGTTTCTGCGGGAACTAAAAATAAACCTCAATCTACGCGGACGAAGTCGCGGGCATCAGCTAGTAGGCACGTTATATTTAGCCAATCACAATAATTGAGACTGTAACAATGACTGATGCAGATTTTAACAGTAGTTCTTTATAAAATCATGCAATTAAAAAACAATACTAATCTAAATTCTTAACCAACGAAGTCTGCTCAACTGCAGAGCTAAAATACTAAGGGATAATATTTTAGCCACTCCAGCCTCAGTCAGACGCCATTAATAATTAATTAATTATTACAGGTATACGTTATTAGGGTATTAGGGATGGTGTTATCAGACTAGAAGGGAATTAATACAAAATGGAAAGACCCACTTATCCATTCTAGAGCCGACGAGTAGCGTAGCTTATAGTACATTACTGCAGCGGCCATCAAAACAGGCATTGAAGGACGAACGTGTAAATGTGGGCCGAGGCGAAGCCGAGGCACACATACGTAAGTCCATCAATGCCTAGTTGTGGCCAAGGCTTGTATAGTGCTTTTCTCAAATAATGCGCGGAAATTAAAACTAAGTGTTCATCACACTCATTGTCTTCACTTGAACTCATTTTGTCAAAAACATTTCAAAATCAATGACGAACAACGAACAACAATAATTTTTCCCGCGTCAAAGTGTTCATTTGTTTTTTTTTTCAATAAACAGCTTTCTATTTGCAAGCTAGTTCGAAATTTAAATAAAACCTTTGATAAGTTACCTCCTTGGTTGCCATGTTTCGGAGTAAAAGATCGTTCCACTTTTAAACTACACGACAGATATGAATTTAGTATGTAATTTATTTGGCCGCTAAACCACGACAGATATGGATTTTCATACAACTTTAGAAGGCCGCTGCTCGCATGTATTTGGCCAGTACAGCAATTTCGATTTATCTCGAAGAAGGTTGTCAAAATAATGCTCAAATTTCCAAGCATGTTTGAGAAAACTCTCTTTTACTTTCTAGTCTCTATATATCTCTCTCTATGGAAGAGATAGAGAGAGTAGTGTTGTTTTAGCAGTGGGACATTTTCCTTACCATCAAGCTTTTCAATCTTTCCACTGGGCAAATAACTGGAATACAGTGTGATTTTCTCCGGTTTCTTATCTATCTTCCGAAGTGCTTCTGACGATAATTCTTCTACTTCTTTGTCTAGGGAGATGTCGTTCTCCACTGGTTTCTGGTTCACTTTCGAGACGGTTTCTGGGTCGTCCAGAATCTCTATCTTGCCCCATGGTTTGTTTGTGGTTGTTGGTTTTTCTGTTTTGTTCTTGCCGTAGCCGAGAAAGCTGGAAAATGGGGAAGAGACAATATTATACTAAGCATTGTAAATCTAAGTAACTTAAACATTACCATTTTAGGTTAGGTAATTTAAATTTTAATCTGAGTTTGTTGTGGGCGTGAATGTTGAGGTCCCGGGTTCGATCCCCGCGACAGGGTTAATTTGGGAATTTATAATTTGGTCTATATTATGGTATAACTGGTCTGGCGTTGTGGGAGACTTTGGCCGTGGCTAGTTACCACCCCGCCGGCAAGCAGTTTAGCAATTTAACTATAGTACGTAGAAGCCGATTAAGGGTATCGGTTTAGTGTAACTGCCATGCCCCTAACAGGTTAGCCCGATACCATCTTAGACTGCATCATCACTTTCAGGTAATATCACACTATCAGGTAATATCACTTGCCTAGAAGATGCCAATTCACTCTTGATTTGAAGATACCAATATTTATTTAAAGTGGAGGGGAAAACGGAAACCGGAAGGGCATTCCATGTCCTAGCGGTTCGAATTATAAACGAGGAAGCAAATCGCTTCGTACGTGTCCGCGGAATTTCGACTGAGTAAGGGTGGAGACCTTGCCTTGCGGTTCGATGATAAAAAGGTGAGGATTCTGGATTACAGTCTCCGAAATATTATATCCTGTAGAATACCGACAGACAGGCAACTTAAAGATAAGATAAGGCAGGAAAGATACCTGTATATGGGGCTGGTGATCTTCTCGGCGAGGTTGTTCGCGATCTGGCGGTACACGTCGACCTTTCCACCGGCCGCGTTGGGCTGCGTGGTATACACGCTGACCACAGACTCCGGAGACTCGGGCAGGCCGCGCGGCGAGCATTGCTGGCAACCCTGGAACGTGGGGAATTAAACTAGTCAATATAAATTTTAATACGCAAATTACAGCAACAGTTTTTTTAACATGATGATAAGGCAGGCATTATTTATCAATGACACCTTTTGGTCAAGATAACCATATTTTAAGGCAAACAATTAAAAAAAATGCTATGGTTATAATGTCCTTATTATCCTTACTGTATTTTTGCCTTTATCCGCCCTTTGTTTCGATCGACTAAAGCGTATATAACTCAGTGTAGATCTTTATCTCTATTCTCTTGATAGATGATACCTTGGCCTAATAAATGAAGAACATGTACCGATATCAATCAATCAGCAAGGAATCGTCCTTGAACATTAGTTTATATCACGTTATCCTACATTATTGAACTAGGCTAATCTACTAGCTTCGACTCCAAGCACGTTCGGATGGCATTGTCTCTACGCTGCAGTAATTGCGTTGTTTGAGTTTCGCCATTACATTATTTCCTTCCGTTTCATTTATACGCAAACCGAATTCAGAGCTTTGAGTAAAGCTGAATGAGCGTGAGTGGATGAATTGAGAGCTGGCCCCTAGCTAAGTTACGTATGCGTTCCGTATCTATTCTTAAGGCGTCAGATACGAAACTAGCGACGGCCGAGCGACGGCGACAGCGGGGCGATGGAATCCGAGAGCTGGCGAGTGGCGACGAATTTCGGGAAGGTCCTTTAGGCAAGCTGAAATTGTGGAAAAATATAATTTCGTTCATTGGCGAATCCAGTCCTGCCAGTCTGGTAGAGCGTTTGCGGTTATTTCGTTACTGCGCAGCATATAACATTTGCAAAAAAAAAATCGGAAAAAACATTTTTTTGGCAACTTGATTTTTTTATCTTTAAATTTTATACTTATAGAATTCGAAAAAATAAATCCCAGACGTTTTTGTCGGTTAAAAAGTATTATCAGACCTCTTTAAAATTGTTCGCCAGCTCGCCGACTAATCGCATCGCCCCGCTACCGCCGTCGCCCCGCTACCGCTAGTTTCGTGCCCGTACACTATAATTCTCTTAATATCGCTTTAAAACGCTTTAGCGGGGAGAAAAAATAATTGAATAGTCTATGGTTAGCGTTTTTAATCGCTTTCGCAAAAGCGTTAACGATTACGGTAAGAGAATAGACACGAAACGTAACGTAACTTAATGTCACTTGGCTAGGGGGGCTGTTTACGTAAAACTTAATACTTTGGTATTTTGTAATTTTACATCTTTTACTAAATCTCGTACGATAAAAAGATAAGTCCTGACCCATTCTTTTTTTAAATTTCTAGACTAGTGCTTGGCTGCAATCAGACTTGCTTGTAAGTGGTGATGCAGCCTTAGGTGGAGCGCGCTTGAATAGAAGATGCCTATTCACTCTTGATTTGAAGATACCAATAATAATTATTTAAAGTGGAGGGGAAAACGGAAACCGGAAGGGCATTCCATATCCTAGCGGTTCGAGTTATAAAGGTGGAAGCAAGTCGCTTCGTATGCGTCCGCGGAATTTCGATTATGTATGGATGCAGACTTAGGTATGACGATGCCTTGCTGCACGGTAGTAGAAAGGTCACTCACTCACTGTCTCATAAACGACTTAGGCTAACAAAAGAACTATGTCCAGCGGTGGACGTCAATCGGTTGACGAGGACGACTTTAAACATAGACCTATAAAACATTACAAAAAGGGGTATGCCATATAACCAATATTACTAATCAATCATAACAAACACCGCCGATACCTAATAAAACAATAACACTCAATAATAGTGCAATAAACCCTAAATGTGTCATTGTTACCAGCAAGTATCAAGACTACGTGTGCGGACTACACAGGTCTGACATTGACGCGGGGACCAAGGCGTCACGTCCTCTGATTCGGGTCTGCGGTGGCTATTGAATATTAATTGTTATCTTAGACCTAGTCTAACAACTAGGTATTATAAAACAATAACAATTGTACAGGTCTAACTCTAAAGGGTCCCAAGGAGCATTCAGCCTAACTAACTTATCCCCACGACTTCATCCGCGTGGACTACACAAGTTTCAAACCCTTATTTTACCCCTTTAAGGGTTGAATTTTCAAATATCCTTTCTAAGCGGATGTCTACGTCATAGTAGCTAATCTGCATGCCAAATTTTAGCCCGTTTTTTTTTTTTTAATTTACTACAAGTTAGCCCTTGACTGCGATCTCACCTGAATGTAAGTGATGATGCAGCCTAAGATGGTAACGGGCTAACCTGTTAGGGGCATGGCAGTTATATTAAACACATTAACCCCTATTCGGTTTCTACACGGCATCGTACCGGAACGCTAAATCGCTTGGCGGCACGTCTTTTGCCGGTAGGGTGGTAACTAGCCACGGCCGAAGCCTCCCACCAGGCAAAAAAAAATATATCCAGTGGTTTGAGCTGTGCGCTATTAGATCAGTAAATCAGTGAGTCACCTTTTGTTTTTATTATATACTAGCTGATGCCCGCGACTTCGTCCGCGTGGAATATACCAAGTTTTATCGAAATAACTTGAGAAATGACGGACTTTTATACAAACTTTCAACCCCTATTTCACCCCTTTGAGGGTGAAATTTTGAAAAACTGTGAAACACGTGTCTTCATTTTTAACCCGCAGCTCATATACCAAGTTTCATGGCTATAACTTGAGAAATGAAGGACTTTCATACAAACTTTCAACCCCTATTTCACCCCTTCGGGGGTAAAATTTCCAAAAACTGTGAAACACTTATTTCTTCATTTTCAACCAGTAGCTTGTATACCAAGTTTAATCGATATAACTTGAGAAATGACGGACTTTCATACAAACTTTCACCCCCTATTTCACCCCCTTAGGGGTGGAATTTTGAAAAACTGTGACACACGTACTTCTTTATTTTTTACCGTAAGCCAAAATAAAAAGTTTCGTTGATATAACTTGTAAAACATCTTGAGAAACGAAGGACTTTCATACCAACTCTCAACCCCTATTTCACCCCTTCGGGGGTGGAGTTTTGAAAAACTGTGAAACACATATGTTTTCATTTTCAACCCGCAGCTCATATATTAAGTTTCATGGCTATAACTTGAGAAACTAAGGACTTTCATACAAACTTTCAACCCCTATTTCACCCCTTCGGGGGTAGAATTTCGGGATAAAAAGTATCCTATGTCCTACCTCGTAGTATAGGCTCAAATCGTGCCAAGTTTCGTTTGAATTCATTCAGTAGTTTCGGCGTGATGCGCGGCCAAGATACAGACAGACAGACAGACAGACAGACAGACAGACAGACAGACAGACAAAAATGAAAAAAATTACAAATTTGGCTTCAGTATCGAATAATGAGTGCCCTCCAAAAAAAATTTTCAAAATATCTTCAATGTACAGAATTGGACCTGTTACAGTTTTATTATAAGTATAGATAGATTTAGATAAGTCAGATCAATTTATATTATCGTCGTACTGAGGGATGATTTCGTTCGTTTAGATTTTTAGTACCGTAGGAACCCTTTCATGTAAGAAGTAAGTAGGTCTACTAAAGTATAAAATACGTCTCCAGATTGAAGTTCCCTAGCCAAATCTTCTCAAAATCGGTATAGCGAATGAACTCGGCGAAAAGGTACTTTAACAGACAAATACGCATCACGCATTCTTTCGAATCACCTTGTTATTATTTGAACAAAAATTCTTGTTTTTTTATACCATGATATTACTCGTACCTAATACGAGTATAGTCCGACAAGACAGCGTCTATGACAAATAAAATAAAAACAAAAACTGAACAGGCATAAAAATTAGTTCCAGTTTTGGCGACCGGGCCAGATATGTTTGTGGGACGGTAGGTACACCATAAAGGATTAATTACTATAGTATTATTTACAAGAGTTTTACCTTCAAGTACTTACCAACTTTAATTAATTATTCTACAGTTCTTTAATTGGCACAAAAACATGTAAAAACATAACTTTACCGTCGCTGTCAAACAAAATCTTATCACGTTTAATTAATTAAGGAAGGCACAAATTGTCAAAATGATTAAAGTTAAGGCGGTTTTAGGTTTATTGAACTTAAGGCTCAAGAAACCTAAAAAGGTACCTACCTCAAAAAAAAGCTGATGACTGGTTTTTGAGGTAGGTACCTGAACAATTTACACAAGTTTAAGAAATATGTGAAAAGTGTATGCTTCTGAAAACAGCTTATTATACCAACTATTATGCGCTAGCCTATATAGTATTAAAAAAAAAATTGATGCCCTCCGATTACGTAAGAATTGTCGATCAAACGTTAAAGATTTTCGTTAAAGTAAAATAAACCATGACAGCATTGAATTAGAGCTCAATTTCGTCTACCCATTCTTATACGTTTAGGGTATCGTACAATCTCTCTCAAGTCTCAACCAACATTATTGTTCATTGTTGAGTTACTCGTAGCATCGGAGAATGCTCCAGTGTCGGAGTGGTCCAAAGAGTGACGTCCAAAGAAAAAATTTTGATTCCTCTTACCTAGACCAACTTTTCACTTACAACCAAAAATTTTCCGACTTATATTACTGTTAAGCTCTTTTCAGACTACGCTATAATATTGTGATATATAGTATAGCAAATAAGGAATATCGTACAGTGAAGTGTGAACGTGTCCATAATCATGTATGGTGCGCGATATGAACTATATCTATATGCTATTATATTATAGCGTAGTCTGAAAAGAGCTTTAAGATGGTAATTATTTTATGCAAAGTAGTATTCACAAAAAAAATGTTCGGGACAAACTACTAAATAAAAAGAAAAAAAAATAACACTCACTCCCTCGGTAAAACTAAAGATAATTATAACTCGAAAACTACCAAAAATCGCTGAACACACAGGTACGAGGAACTAAATTTTTTTCTTTGGACGTCACTATTTGGACCACCGGTAGGTAAGGTAGCCCCGCGATGAAATCTATCTCTGTACGATATTTCATCAAATAAGTAATTGAAATGTAGCAGGCAGACGGTTAGACAAACTTTCTTATTTACAATATTATTAGGACAGTGGAGCAACCACCACTACAGCTCATTAACGTCCCACTGCTGGGCACAGGCCTCCACTCTCATAGGAGAGGGGGAATTAGAGCTTAGACCCACCACGCTGCTCCAATGCGGGTTGGCGGGCTAGTGGAGCAACGCTTAAATAAAATGTTTTCAAACAGTAAGTATCGACATTCTTTTCAGTAATGGCATTGACCTTTAAGATGAATAAATCGAGAAGCCTCATCCATCAAACTTTGGCAAGTAACCGCTAGAGTTAAAAAAATAGTAAAAGTGGATAGGACACTTTTTGCTGCGAACGCCAGTCGTTAAGTTGCTACATCAGCGGTGTTTATCGATAACAGGGCCCAAGTCTGATGTCACGTACCTTGACTTTCCTAAAATAAAGATTATAATCCTGACACAAGACCTAATGGTTCCTTCTTTCCTCTTGAGGTACGGAACTCTAAAAAACACCGGCTGAGTTTTAAATAGGTGGTAGAAGTCATGACCCCTGAGCTATCACCTTTTTTTGCACGAAGGGCTGATTCATAAACTCAGAAATATGCTCCCGAGGTCATACGCAGACATTCTAGAATCATATATTTCGAACAGATGGTTTAGAGTTCGCCAAGATGAAGCATACTCTGAACTTAAGAAAATCAAAGCTGGGGTACTACAAGGAAGTGTTTTAGGTCCGGTCCTGTACTTATTATACACCTGTGATATCCCAGTACTAGAAAACAATACCATTGCAACATTCGCTGATGACACCGCCATATTAGGAACCGGAAAAAGTCACGAAGAAGCAGTGAAAAAGTTCAAGTAGCAATAAACAAAGTTAATCAATGGACTATAAAATGGCGAATAAAGCTCAACGAGTCGAAGTCGATGCATATAGATTTTTCCAATAAGCTACAACAATATCATCCGATTTACCTAAATAGGAAACTTATTCCTTACGTAAATACAGCGAAGTACTTGGGTATGACGCTAGACACAAAGCTTAGATGGAAAGCTCACGTTAAAAAGAAACGTGAGGAGTTAGAATTACGCCACAAAAAAATGTATTGGCTGCTTGGACGGCATTCAACACTTTCATTACATAATAAACTAATGCTATACAAGCAAGTTCTGATGCCTGTATGGACGTATGGTATACAACTCTGGGGGTGTACTAAACCAAGCAATATCCAAGTGATACAGAGATTCCAGAACAAAGTACTCAGGGAAATAGCCAATGCACCCTGGTACGTAAGAAATCACGATCTCCACAGGGACCTAGAGATGGAGTTCGTAACTAGAATCATCCAAAAATACGCAGAAGTTTACCAAAATCGACTTCGTCATCATGTCAATCTGGAGGCTGTAAAGCTTTTAGACAACACGGACATAAAAAGGAGACTTAAAAGAACGAAACCGTTCGAACTAGTGTAAAAAGTGCATAAGTGCTGTGTAGTGAATTAGTGCTTGTGCTACTTAACTTATGTAGGCCACAAAAACGTAGTGAACACTAAGTACATTAGAATAAACTAAGGACAGTTATTGAACTGTAAATTAGATGTAGAAATTAATTATAAGTAGAAGTTTAAGCTAAATTAATATTACTTATTAGCCCATAGGCTAGATGGTAGTACACAATAAAGTTGCCATTATAATATTGTAATGGGACTTTATGGTATGAAAAAAAAAAAAAAAACCTTTTTTTTATACCGCTACAAGTTAACCGATATCACCTGATGGTAAGTGATGATGCAGTCTAAGACGGTAGCGGGCTAACCTGTAAGGGGTACGGCGCCTTTACCCATAATAATAGGGATGATGCCTGTATCAAAAATAAATTATTTCTGATTAATAAGTTGATGAATAGTTGTTAAGGGCCCCGAACGGGTTCGAAACATAGTCGGGCATTTTTCCGACAGAACACGTGAGTTTATCCGGATATTATGTAGGTACTGTTTTAATTTAATAATTTCTAGATGTAAAATTGCAAGATATGTAACGTCACACTAGGGAGGGGGGTCTGACCAACTGTGACAAGGACGGGGGAGGGGTCAAAATATCACGAAAAGATGATGACGAAAAGTGGGCCCTTCTTGCGTCTTAATGAAATTAACTGTAAAACATAGGAAATATACTCAGGATTATATAATAAAAAAAACATTAAGATATTATGTGGGAGTTTGGAGTAATCTCACTTTTAATTTTGAAGCTAGAGTACAAGTGGTGCCATCTATGTGGCACAAAGTAAACTAAATTAACCTAATATATAGACATGCAGGGTTCCGAAATACGTAAATAAATATATATACCTAATATAGATAACGTTTTACCGTTAATTCGATCCAGACGCAAAAGGGGCCGAAATCTCTAACAAAAACCGGCATTATCCTGTGTGTGACGTACTTTATGGATGACCCCTTATAATAGGGATCCATGCTCCGAATCCCTCGAATAGGTGGCAGAAGTCTTAATCCCTGAGCCAGTGTGGACCATGGTAACCCATACTCGTATACCAGCGATCCGATAAACTACTCGAGATTTAGTTTGCGAGTGATTAACTGGGTCAAAGACTGTTAACGTTACTTCATTCGTTTAGGTGCTTGATCGCTGCATAAAAAATTATCAAACCTAAAGAATAACAATACTTTGTGAGTATTTGCCTGCGTCTTTGACATTTAACTTGTTCCGGGACTTAACAACTTATCTATACAGATATCAAAGCATGTATGTATTTTAATAATAGTATTGATTCAGTGAGATATTGCTTTTTTAAATTTAAACGCGGATTCATAAATTGCATTGCATGGGTACATCCATTCCATCATAACTTCTAAGTCTTGTTTATTTTCGTGTTCTTGTGTGCAATAAAGATTTAATAAATAAATAAATAAACTTCTAATATGCCTGAACAGAGGCATATTAGAAGTACGAATAGGTACGAATACGAGTAGAGGTATGTACGATACCCTAAACGTATAAGAATGGGCAGACGAAAGAGCTCTAATTCAATGCTGTCATGGTTTATTTTACTTTGACGAAAATCTTTAACGTTTGATCGACAATTCTTACGTAATCGGGGGGCTGATTTGGATGTATGAGGTATCGTTAAAATTCTTACATATCATCCCGACCCCAAATTACCCTGGCTATAATTTTTTTTTTTAAAATTCAATATGCCAGGGCAGCCGTGTTTTTAAACTTCTTATTTGAGGTTCACGACGTGATTGTGAACTGTAAAAATGCACGCCCGAGGATGGAACCTTCAACCATCCGAGCAGGGCCGAACGTCTAGACCACTAAGTTGTCACCGCTTTACCGATCTACGAGATCTATACTTCTACACAAATATTATAAATGCGAAAGTTTGGGTGGATGGATGTATGGATGGATGGATGTATGGATGGATGGATGGATGGTTTGATATATGTTTGTTACTCAATCACGCCAGAACGGCTGAATGGATCTAGCTGAAATTTGGCACAGAGATAGATTATAGTCTGGAATAACACATAGGCTAGGTACTTGTTATCCCGGAAAATTAATAAGTTCCTGCGGGGAACCGAAAAACCTCAAACCACGCGAAGTCGTGGGCATCAGCTAATAATTAAAAACTGCAGCCAACCTTCAAATTGATAGAGACATCTCTGCCTATACAAAGTAAATGTCAAGTACTCGAATAATACAAAAATGAAGTGTTGCATTATGAAATAACAGTCGTTTTCATTCGATTTATTTGTTAGAGATCGATTGCAACATACTTGGTTTAACTACGTACGAGTAGATATAGTAATAGCAGTCAATAGGAGATGCGCTCTTTCCTACCAGGGGAATTACTATAATCCATTAAAGTAGTATTATTTCAAAATAACAGTTTTATGTCACGTACTTTGATGCCCCTGAAATAAGGATTATATTTCTGCTACTAAAGAGTCAACAGTATTAAAATAATACGACTTTAAGACGATACGGGAGCGATAATTACAATAAAGAAAATATTTTTTCACCATAAAATCTATATATGTGTCCGTGCCATGTCCCTATGTTTTGCTTTTTTCGATAAATTAATAATTGTAACCTTCAAAAATTGCAAAAAATAGCTCAGTTTTCGCGTCATCATCAAATAATTTTGACGAATATAATCAAAAAAAGAAAAGCATACCGACATAGCCTGAGTCCTTCTTAAATGATTCTTGAAAACAAATAATTAAAATCGGTCTGTTTTGGAGGAGGAAACAGAAAAATACTAGAGTAGAATTCGACTGTTTAATGTTTTTCATAGGTATTATTGGTCCGAGCTGCAGTTGTCCCTATCGGGTGTTATGGAATTCTATTCGAGGAGCAGCGCGACGGCAATACCTGTTCTCAAAGTTTCCGTTCATGCCATTATGCCCCCTGGGGCCATACTGTCAACGCTTATAGCCATACTACCTAATGCCCGCGACTTCGTCCACGTGGATTGAGGTTTATCGGTTCCCGCGGGAACTCTTTAATTTACCGGGATAAAAAGTAGCCTATGTGTTACTCCAGAGTCCAGACTATAATCTTTCTCTGTGCCAGATTTCATCCAGATCCGTTCAACCGTTGGGGCGTGATTGAGTAACAAACATCCATCCATACATCCATACATCATCCATCCAAACTTTCGCATTTATAATATTATTAGTATAGAAGTATAGATTGGTTCATTATTCGTGTTTTACAATTATAGTCCTTATTTTAGGAACGTCAAGGTACGTGGCATCAAACTGTCATTTTGAGTAATATTGCTTTAATTGGCATTAAGGCCCCTGAGCGGATGAGTCAACCAATTAAGTAACAGAAAAACTATTTTTATAAAGACAATAGTGTTACGGATAAAAGATAACAAATCAAATAATAATAACCTATTATGTATTATTATAATAGGCGTGCATAATCTTCAATCGTTTACTCATTATTCTTATTATGGTTATGCTTTTGACTCTAGTTAGTAAGTTTGAATATATCTACAACATATTATTACTAGCTTATGCCCGCGACTGCGTCCGCGTGGTTTAATTTTTTTTGATTCCCGCGGAATCTCCTTGATTTTCCGGGACAAAAAAGTAGCCTATTTTCTTCCCCGGGATGCGACCTATCTCAAAACCGAATTTCATCTAAATCGATTGAAAATATGGGGCGTGAAGGCGTAGCAGACAGACAAACAGCGATGGATAGACAGACACACTTTCGTATTTATAATATTAGTATGGATATGGATTCAGCTAAGCGTAACTACTAGGTACCTTAGTGCCTTAGTCCACCATGCTGACCAAGTATGGATGAACAGACTTTACACACTCTACAATAATTTATTATCAGGCGTTAGGTTAAAGTTAAAGCAAGCACCTAACCTAAGAAACTATTAAGTTAAACTATGGTTTATTGTTTTACAAGCTGATGCCCGCGACTTCGTCCGCGTGGATCGAGGTTTTTCATTTCCCGCAGGAACTCCTTAATTTTCCGGGATAAAAAGTAGCCTATGTGTTATTCCAGACTATAATCTATCTCTGTGCCAAATTTCATCCAGATCCGTTCGGCCGTTGGGGCGTGATTGAGTAACAAACATACATCCATACATCCATCCAAACTTTCGCATTTATAATATTAGTAAGATATAGATTAATATTAAAAAAAAATACATACCATCAATCCAAAAGCAAGTAAAACCAAGACACGCGCCATTTTCAAGTTGTCCTTTATAATTCTTTGGCAGTACTTCAAGATTTTCCTAAGAAAATGTACTTATTTTTTCAGAACTTGAAGATTTTCCTAAGAAAATTTATTTTCTTATTCTTGTCGGCTTTCCTCTTGAAGCGCCAGAGTCTGTAGAGGCGGGCTGCGCGGGCGCACATCGGCTCGGTAGTGCTTGGCAGAAAACGACACAATAGGATGTGCATCGCTTCCGAAATGGCAGGATAAATTGGCAAAGGCGCGACGTGGGTGAGTGACAACGATTTTTCATCATACGTATTCGAAAAACGCATATTGGCTTCAGAGGATAGCGGGAGCAAAGTGTAACTTGTAGGCCCATAGGACTTTTCATTTCTCTCTTCTGATTGGTCCAAAGTCACGTCATCAATTTGTTGATCGAATATACGACTTTGCATTTCTCTGTCCTGATTGGTCCGAAGTCACGTGATCAATTTGTTGATCGGATATACGTCTTTACATTTTATTTAAACTTTAAATATACGTCTAAATAATGTCTATACAATTACATAGAAGGTTGATAGGAGTATCTTCTGATTGGTGCTTAAACGTATAGGTAATGTCCATACATAGTAGGTTGATACTCCTAGCTTTTTCTCATACGTAATGATGAAAAATAGTGTGTGTCACTCGGGGCCAAATTTTTTGTTCTCGGGTGGCGTATATTGAATTCCTCGCTACGCTCGGGATTCTACTATAGAATCCTTCACTTCGCTCTGAATTCAAAATAGCGCCCTCGGGGAACAAAAATTTTCTTTGGCCCCATGTAACACAAATAACTATTATTGTGTTTTACTATCTAACCAAATCATATTACATTCCACAAAATATACCTTGATCAGAATGACAGCTGTCAAACTAATGTGACTACACCTGAGAAACAATAGAGCAAGATCCCGTTTGCTGTAAGTTTTTCTATATTATGTCTCTAATAGAGGTATAAACGATCCCCGACTATGAAGTTTGGATCGCGGTTGCTTTGGAAGGTATCAGGTAGAAAAGGTGGCACCTCAAATTCGTGCTCCGTTTTTTTATATTTTTCTTTGGAATAATATTTGAAACCACGTTTTCCATTGTCAGACACTTAGTACGATTGCAACCCCCTGTCAGACACTCTTAAATTATAAAACAACAGGGTCGGACGGACGAAGTCGCGGGCATCAGCAGCTAGTATCATAAACAATTGATTGGTATTGATAAATAGGTACAAAAAATTTAACAAAATTATTAATGTACCTACTGCAGGGCTAGCATGGGCCGGAGATAAAAATTTTATCTCCCGATTTTATCCACTGACAAGAGATAAAATTAACTTATCCACTTCTCAGAGCACGGCAACACGGGAGAGGAGAAGTTTATCCCCTTTTGACATTTCACGGGGACTCGGAGGACTATTTATCCACCGTTATTTAGCGTTTTTATTTAATTATTTAGGAATAAAATTTTTATCCTTTCCACGGGGAGAAAATTGTCTCGGCCCATGCTAGGGGGGCTGAGGTTAAGGAACTTGGAATCAGAAGAGAATTGTTGTTATCAGCGTCCTAAAATCTGTGGACGCATGGTCACCGCAGTAGGCCGCGTCCTTAACAATCGCACTGCGGTTGAATAATCAATTAGACGCACCACTGGAGTCATTCATAACCACCACACTTACTTCTTACTTACCTACTGCCTAAATTATATAAAGTACTAGCTGATGCTCGCGACTTCGTCCGCGTGGATTTAGGTTTTTTCGGTTCCCGCGGGAACTCTTTAATTTTCCGGGATAAAAAAAAACTTTATTTTGAAAGTTATGATTAACTAGCTGATGCCCGCGACTTCGTCCGCGTGGATCGAGGTTTTTCGTTTCCCGCGGGAACTCCTTAATTTTCCGGGATAAAAAGTAGCCTATGTGTTATTCCAGACTATAATCTATCTCTGTGCCAAATTTCATCCAGATCCGTTCAGCCGTTGGGGCGTGATTGAGTAACAACTAACAAACATCCATCCATACATCCATCCAAACTTTCGCATTTATAATATTTATTTGATTACATATTTGATAATATATTTATTTTCTGTGCCAAATTTCATCCAGATCTGTTCAGCCGTTGGGGCGTGATAGAGTAACATCCATCCATCCAAACTTTCGCATTTATAATATTACTAGCTGATGCCCGCGACTTCGTCCGCGTGGATTGAGGTTTTTCGGTTCCCGCGGGAACTCTTTAATTTTCCGGGATAAAAAGTAGCCTATGTGCTATTCCAGACTATAATCTATCTCTGTGCCAAATTTCATCCAGATCCGTTCATCCGTTGGAGCGTGATTGAGTAACAAACATACATCCATACATACATCCATCCATCCAAACTTTCGCATTTATAATATTTCTTTGATTAGTATAGAAGTTTGAGGCCAGGATTACACTTTTTTTTATTCCACTACGAGTTAGCCCTTAACTGCGATTTCACCTGATGGTAAGTGATGATGCAGTCTAAGATGGTAGAGGGCTAACCTGTTAGGGGCATGGCACTTAAGTACCTATATTAAACCGATAAGTAGGTACGCCTAATCGGCTTCTACTCTGCATCATTAAATTGCTAAATTGCTTGCCGGTAGGGTGGTAACTAGCCACGGCCGAAGTCTCTCACCTGCCCCCCTAGCATGGGCCGGAGATAAAAATTTTATCCCCCGATTTTATCCACTGACAAGAGATAAAATTTACTTATCCACCTCTCAGAGCACGGCAACAGGGGAGAGGAGAAGTTTATCCCCGTTTGACATTTCACGGGGACTCGGGGGACTATTTACCCACCGTTATTTAGCGTGTTTATTTATTTATTTAGGAATAAAAATTTTATCCTTTCCTCGGGGAGAAAATTGTCTCGGCCCATGCTAGGGGGTCAGGCCAGACCAGGGAAAATTCAGAAATTATAAATTCCCAAATTGAACCTGCCGGGGATCAAAAAATGTAAACAAATCTTATCACATTGTAGTCTATTTACGAACAAGTAGGTAAGTA
The DNA here is from genome assembly GCA_917051295.2 of Erebia ligea. NCBI lineage: Eukaryota > Metazoa > Arthropoda > Insecta > Lepidoptera > Nymphalidae > Erebia > Erebia ligea. Next base: position 19,311,396 of record OU785228.1, read on the forward strand.
CATTTTAATAATATTTTCAAAGGTGTTGAAAAATCCGCAGTTGGTCAGCGTGGTGGTCTGTAGCCAAACCCTTCTCATTCTGAGAACATAGAACTCTATTGACAGAAAGATAAACTAAAACATTTTTTTTAGTTTAATTCTTATAAATGAAATTTTCCATCGTAATCATTGATGTAGAATTTTAGATGATCGTATTAATTAATAAAATCTATATAAAAAACAAGATTTTAAAATATTAAAGTTCTATAAAACCTCTTTAGAAATTAGAAACGGCGCCATCTTGTATAACAATCTGGTACGACTTATAATGCTACTCAACAAAAGATGGCGCTGAATACTGAATAATTTCATTGTATTTTTGTTTAACTTGAACTCTCTATCGTAAAAAATTTTTAAATCTAAAATTGTTTGCTGCTTGGTTTAATAACACCAAGTTTTACTGCTTAGTTTAAAATCTTAAAATTAATTATTAATATTGATCTTTACGCCATCTATGTATCTACATTGTTTTCGACAAACGACGATAGGTGACGCCATGGTGACGTGAGCGACTTTACTGTAGTGATTTATTTTCTTTCTGGTAAATATTCAGATTTGAACATGTTAATATTGTCCAGTGTACACTATTTATAATTTTCTATTAAAAATATTAAATTGAAAACAGTACAAATCCTTTGTTTGACCAATAATTATTTCAAAACGTTTTTTGTGTGCCAGTTTTTTGTTCGTTGCCATGACAACGCAATTGTCAAAAGTCAAAACAAAAAGTTAGTCATTGGTCAAGAAAAGATTTGTTTTGAATCTTATTGTTAATGTTTTACTGATATTTACAAAAAACTAAAAACTTTGGTTCTTGGTACAAGAAATACCATGTCGAAAAGTAATAAAGTATCACCTAAAATATGTTGTGAACGTTATAGAAAACACTTGCGACATTTCAACAGCTTTGACAAAAATGTTTTTAGAACTGTGAAGAAAGTTATTGTTTCGAAGAAAATTTGCTCTTCTAGAAGCGACAAAAGTTATTCTACAGGTTTTATAAGCAGCTACAAAGGTATGCAATTGAATACAATCAAAAAAACTGCAAAATCTGACTTAATTTTTGATCAAAATATGCCTTGTAATGAAAAAGTTGATTACTGCAAAAATTGTGGAGATGTAGCCTATAACATTGAAATTAACTCTAAATCAGCTTCTAATATTACCCGAAATCAATCACAAAGTACATCTAGACATACCGTAAACAAAAGTATAAATAGACCTATTGGAAACGGTAAAAATAAGTCTTCAGTTAAAATTAACAGTGAAAATAATCCAATACAACAGTATTATAGAAACGAAAAGTTTTATCAGTCCACTGACTCCTTTTATGCTACAGATAATAATATTAAAAAAGCTTCCAAAGTATCGCTTAATACAATAATCGAGTATCCAGAAAAAGTATCAGAGAAGACTGAGTCAGCCATTTTTGAAATATATCCCGAAAATTTTGAAGAAGAAGTTGGTTTCATGGATCCAGATGATAAAGACACTATAAAAAAGTTAAAAGTATTCAGAAAAAATAATTATTTTGAATGCCATTCAGCCAAATCTAGGATTCATTCAAGAGGAAGTGTGACAAGTTTAAATAACCATAAATGTGTTTACAGGTTCTATTTGAATGATAGATTATTTCCTGTACCGTTGAACACAGATTATCAGGAAAACATAAGATGCATAGAATGCCAACTACCGCTAGAGAAATATTGTGAAAATTTGCATATAAATGGCACCGTTCAAGCTAAAGTAAAATTGAATGGGGAAATTCAAGATATGCTGCTTATGTTGCCAGTTAAAAACTCTCTAATCGTTAAAGAGAGACGAAAAGTACCCAAGGATAAGAGAGATTTGGACTCTCTCTACTTTGGTATTATAAAATTGGACTTAAACGGAGATTCCAAGTTCAACAGGAATTTGCCCAGTGACTCTTTGGCTCTGAGATATCAGAAAGGATATAAGGAGTTAACTGTGAATAAAAAATATGAATATGATTGTATTGGAAACAATGATATAATTATTATATGATTAGTATTTTAGTTTTTCTACTTGTAAATGTAAAATATATTTCTATACCTACTTTAAATATTCTTTACTATATTAATTTTTACTTTCAATATGAATTTTCTGACAAATGCTTCTTGGTATTTATAATATCAAAAAAACCGGCCAAGTGCGAGTCGGACTCGCGCACCGAGGGTTCCGTTCAAACCTGTAGTAAGTTTTAAATTATTTAAACAAAACTACTTGCTAGATCTCGTTTTTTTAAAACCAATTTTCGGTGGAAGTTTGCATGGTAATGTACATCATATATTTGTTTTAGTTTTATCATTCTCTTATTTTAGAAGTTACAGGGGGGGGGGGGGGGCACTTTGGAAGTGTCTCTCGCGCAAACTATTCAGTTTAGAAAAAAATGATATTAGAAACCTCAGTATCATTTTTGAAGACTTATTCATAGATACCCCACACGTATGGGTTTGGTTTTAGTTCATCTACTTACCAAGTTTCAACAGTATAGTTCTTATAGTTTCGGAAAAAAGTGGCTGTGACATATGGACGGACAGACAGACAGACATGACGAATCCATAAGGGTTCCGTTTTTTGCCATTTGGCTACGGAACCCTAATAAAAAGGGCATCCTCCCTAAAATAATAACTATCTATGTATTGAAAAATCTATACTTTTATTAAAACTGTAACAGGTCCAATTCTGTACATTGAAGATATTTTGAAAATTTTTTTTGGAGGGCACTCATTATTCGATATTATCATATTCTCATTATACATATTTTTTATTTTTGTATGTCTGTCTGTCTGTCTGTCTGTCTGTATCTTGGCCGCGCATCACGCCGAAACTACTGAATGAACTCAAACGAAACTTGGCACGATTTGAGCCCATACTATGAGGTAGGACATAGGATACTTTTTATCCCGAAATTCTACCCCCGAAGGGTAGAAATAAGGGTTGAAAGTTTGTATAAAAGTCCTTAATTTCTCAAGTTATAACCATGAAACTTGATATATGAGCTGCGGGTTGAAAATGAAAACATATGTGTTTCACAGTTTTTCAAAATTCCACCCCCGAAGGGGTGAAATAGGGGTTGAGAGTTTGTATGAAAATCCTTAATTTCTCAAGTTATAGCCATGAAACAGCATTTTTGGGCTTTCGTTAAAATATGCAGAAGTACGTGTTTCACCATTATAGCTGTAGAAAATTAACTTAAGTATAATAAGTTGTTCTTATTCCACGCGGACGAAGTCGCGGGCATCAGCTATAAAGAATATACATACATACATAGGCTACTTTTTATCCCGGAAAATTAATGAGTTCCCGCGGAAATCGAAAAAACTTAGTCCACGCGGACGAAGTCGCGGGCATCAGCTAGTAATAAATATAAATAAATAACTAGGTATCTATTGAAAAATAAATCTTACCTCATTGTTATGGAAAAGAGCAGGTTAACTTGTTTCTTAGAAAATGAATATTTCAATGAATTAAAATTCTAAGGTTGCAGATATTTTGTTTGTGACCTCTTACTAGGTATAAGAGCTTGTTGTTTGTAAATTAAACTATTTTAGTACTTTGGCATTGGATATAACATTGATGTAGGTACATAAATATAGGTAATTAAATGTTTATATACCATTTTTAGATGCCATTAGTCTTATTATTTTGAATGAATTATGGAATAGGGGTCATTTTTTATTACTTCTGGAAATTATTTACCTATCTACTTTATCTGTAAAGGTCTAGCCCCACTACAGTGGTGCGGCACGTAGCGGCAAGTATTCTTTGTAGAGTCGTTCAAAACTGCTATAAAACCATAGCACGCTACAGGCTATAAACTATAAATTTCTAGCATGCTTTTAAATATGCTATGCTATAGCACGCATGAAAGCATTTTTTATGAAAGCATGTAAGCGGACGGCAGGATAACTGAGTGATGACGTACGCTCATAGCAGCGCGTTACGCGAGACCAACGGTCGGCCAGCGCGCTACCGGTAGGCGGGCGCTGCTACGGCCGCTACTAGTGCTACGAACTACGAAGCACCGCGCGCGATCGCTCGATATTCGTAGCGTCATAGAGGCTCCTCGGATGGCATGCTGTCCGTGCTATGGAAAAAAGCGTGCTATGCTTTTGCGCTACGTGCTATATTAACCACCTCTAATTCTTTGTACAAATAAGTCGCAGCGCATCTGCGTACCGCGTCGCTTTAGTGGGCCCAGATCCATACAAACTCATTCAAAGAATATGTGTCGCGCCGCGCCGTGCATCTGTAGTGCCGCTAGACCTTAACTAGTTGATTTCCGCTACCTTGAATATTCATTAACATTATTATTATGAGCAATAGGTTAAACTGAGCAATTAATCATTAAGATCTATTATTTAGTATACTGTAAGTATCTACGAGTATCATATTGTTGTAGTAAGGTTACTCGGGTTATATAACTACTTAATAGTAGCAAAACGAAGGCTGCGATTATTATCACAGTCTAAAGAGATTCTTTCCTACCAGTCGTTCGACGGAGGCGCCTAGACAGAGCAATGCTACGTGGTGACAGGTATGTGACAGGAAACTCGCAGAATTTTCCTAGTCCGACAAACTTAGATAGATAGATAGATAAATACTTTATTGCCACACAAAACATTAAAAAGAAACAAAAAAGTGAACAAACAAAAACAAATAAGTGCGCAAAGGCGGTCTTATCACTAAAAGTGATCTCCTCCAGACAACCTTTAAATAAAGAAACAAACGCAATGAAGCGGGATAGTGCAACAATACTAGTACATATAAATATACTACATAAACTATACATTCTAAAAATACATAAACAATTACACAAATAAAAATACTAAAATATATACCAATACATATAAATAAATATATATATATATATATATATATATATATGTATAAATATATATAATTTAGACCTACATACCAAAAAGTAAACAAATACATAAATAATTTACTTAACTGACCCGTTGACAGCGAAGCTAGTATCTATGAAAAATATAATTAAAAAAACTAAACAGGCATAAAAATTAGTTCCTATGTCGGCCAACGGGTCAGATATGTTTGGGGGACTTATGTTATACTAGCTGATGCCCGCGACTTCGTCCGCGATTGAGGTTTTTTGGTTCCCGCGGGAACTCCTTAGTTTTTCGGGATAAAAAGTAGCCTATGTGTTGTTCCAGACTGTAATCTATCTCTGTGCCAAATTACATCCAGATCCATTCAGCCGTTCGGGCGTTATTGAGTAACAAACATCCATCCATACATCCATGCATCCAATTCATTTCATTTCATTTATTTGCATTCCAATACAATAATTCTAATAGTTATTTACATAATGTCAAGAAAGTTCTTATATATAATATTGGAACCCCGGTGGGGCACAGCAAAAATCAGTGGTAGTAGAGAGACATACATACATCCATACATCGATGTATGGATCCTTACACGAATGTTTACAATCGTGAAAGAGCAGATTGTTTACAATCGTGCATTGTCGAGTCAACATCTCCTGAAGACGCTCCGGTTTCGGAGTGAAACATACGTTGAGAGTGATTTGGAGGATGTTTGTGGTGTGGTGCTGTGCCGGTGCGAATTGCTGGGTGGTGGGTGTTCGCATGCTATTGGTGCAGGACACGCACTGTACCACATAGATTTGTCTGCTGTGGCGGATTATAGCGAATTAAACTCCTAGTTCATTCATTATCATGGACTTCCGCAAAGGAACGCCTGCTTCCATTCAATATTTGTAAACTGATATGTTAGTTCCGTCAGACTTACACACACACATGACACATGGCGATGATTCGAAGCAAAGCTGTGCGTTATTTTACAGCTAACTTTTGCCCATGGCTTCGCTCAAGTTAAGTTCAAACTTGATTAGTCAACCTGTTTTACCTCTGGGGTTGAATTTCAGAAATACCTTTTTAATACAGTTGCTCAAAAAGTGGCGTATTGCAGGGATGTATAGCGTTCGGGATGTGGGCTATTACATACTCGTGCTTTTTTTTTACCTTTCCCGAACTCGTGCGTTCTCTTTCCCAACTGTCAAAATAATGTCTATTAAAAAGAAAACCAACCATGAAGTTTTTACTAAAAAAATTCATAGAAGTTTTTATGATTCATGCAAATACGTGTATATTTCTGAAAAGAAGCTACTAATTTGTTTCAATATCAGATTTAATGATTTGATTGAATGAGTTTGGTTAGGTTTCATTTCATTTCATCCCATTAAATTTCATTTTCATTTCATATCAATAAAAAAAATCTACTGAAGACTTGGCTGTATGGGCATAGTTCCCTTTGCCTACCAGAATGGGTGAAGAAAAAAAAAACTCTGCTTATATTCTACGGTTGGCGCCATTTTTCAGAAATTTTCTTTGCGAGTTTAGTTGTTTGTTGCACAAAATGAGTAATTTCGACCCTAGTTTTTTTGAATTAACACCACCGGAACTCAGTATAATTGCACAAAATGCTTCGGAGAACATTTTACCGGAAAAGTCAAAAAGTCGCTACATATCTACATACGACGAATTTATTTGAGAGTTTGAGTTAATTTACTGAGAGAAGAGAAAAAAGCAAATAGTTTTTCAGAAAATGTTATGTTGGCATACTTCTCCGATCTCTCCAATCCACTCCATTAATTTAAGGTCCAGTCCGTCTCCTTCACATGTTGCAGAGAACGTTCGTCCTTCTACCTTCGTTGATAATGATAATTCATCAGATCCAACTCCATCAACTAGCAAACGCCATTGTATGACAAATATACATGAACAATCATACGAAATTAATAATAGTTTGTCTCAAACAGTAAATATGCAACCTAAAACTTCCCCAGTTAATATAAAAAACTGTACCAATTTCAATGTAATATGTGAATTATACTTAACTTTTATAAGAAATAAATGTTAAGTTAGTTGAGTTTATTGTGTTTTTATTGTTTTATTAAATTGCTTCATTTTTTCGCAACTGTATTAAAAATAGTCGTTCAGTACACGTGCGGAACCGTCATTGCAACTTGTTCCGACTGTCAACCCTCGCTTTCGGCTGCGCCTCGGCTCGGGTAGACATTTGTCGGAACTCTTTGCAATGACAGCCTTTCCACACTAATTGTAATGAAATATACTATTCTTAGCGGATGCATAGGTCATAGCTGTATGCCAAATTTCAGCCCGATCCGTCCATTAGTTTGAGCTGTGCGCTGATAGATTAGTCCACCACCACCACTACAGCCCATTATCGTCCCACTACTGGGCACAGGCCTCCAATCTTATAGGAATTAGAGCTTAGACCCACCACGCTGCTCCAATGCGGGTTGGCGGGATAGATCAGTCACCTTTTCCTTTTATATACTTACTTACTAGCTGATGCCCGCGACTGCGTCCGCGTGGTTTAGGTTTGTTTGATTCCCTCGGGAACTCCCTAATTTTCCGGGATAAAAAGTAGCCTATGTCACTCTCCAGGTCCTCAACTATACCCATGCCGAAAATCACGTCGATCCGTTGCTCCGTTGCGGCGTGATTCAAGGACAAACCAACAAACAAACACACTTTCGCATTTATAATATTAGTATGAAGGGACTTTATGGGGCTTTGACAAATAAGTATTTTCAACGGAGCGATTTCCCAGAGCGAAGCCGCGGACGTTCGCTAGTGTCATTTTCAACATAAACTTTAGAATAGCCCCAAGTCGCGTTACCTTGGGCGTAAGTTGAGACACTGAAAAAATTGCATCATAAACCATTTAAACACCGTTCCTTATTATTTTTGTTTTGTCAACATTGATTCATTGACACTCTCGAGTAATATTGATCCAACTTCACATATGTCGGGTGAATTGCACCATCTATAGTTATGGTTAACGTTAGATTATCCCACAAAACAGTCAGCAGTGTGGGTGGTACCTTCTAGTCAGTCTTACTACTTCCCTCAGTCTTTAGTCGTAGATACATCTTACATCCATAATTCCTGTTTGTAAGATTAAGATAAATTACCTAAGTCTTTTGACAGTAACAACCGGTTAAGTGCGACTCGGACTCGCGCACAAAGGTTTCCGTACCACCACACAATGTAAATTATTTTAGTTAATAACAAGAAAGTTGTCATAATAACACGTAATCTGCTGTGAAATAACTGGCTAATACGAATAAACTTGTGCTGTGAGACAATGCTTTTTGCCAAATTTCATGATTGTAGGTCTCAACGGGTAGTACCCGATAGGTTTTAATTTATTGGCAAGTGGCAAAATGTGGAAAATATACGGCATAAACGGACGTATCTATTGATATACGGGTATATCTATAATATATCGTTGACTTAGAAGCTTGATGTTTATAACAGCCCCAAGGGACCGTAGACCTAAGTACTATTACTATATTTCCACGCACTCCCGAGAAAAGGACGTTGTCATACAGACAGACGGACAACGAAGTGATCCTTTAATCCTCTTGAGGGGTTTCTTTATTCCTCTTGAGGTATGGAAGCCTAAAATGTAAAAGAACCCTGACTTTTTCATCGTTATGTGGTTGAAATGAAATGAAAAATTCTTTATTGTATACCAAGAAACACATACTTATAAACAATAAAACTAAGCTATGGTACAAGTGGCGGCCTTATCGCTTTAAAGCGATCTCTACCAGGCAACCATGCACACAACGGATTAACCTAATGAGAAAGCTTCAAGGGTGTACGTTACTTATTTAAAAAGGAAAATTAATAATTAGTTCTAAAATGTAATCTAATCATTCTAGACAATGTAAAATATTATACAATATAATACATGTATATCTACATACCTAAATACACTTTACGTAAATACATAATATATAAATAGATAATAATACATATACTTATCTATAAATAAATAGATATATACATATACCTACTTATAATATAAATATATAAATATTATATAAAATAGAGTAAAATAGAATAAAAGCCAACAAGACGCAAAGTAAGAAAGAAGAATATTTATTTGAATAGGATGATGATTTAAGGAATTCAAGGAGGAAGAAAGTGCGCTTTGACGAGGTTTTTAAATTCTCCAAGAGATTGCGCACGCCTAATATGAAGCGGTAAGGAGTTCCATAGCCTAACCGCTTCAACGGAACAGGATTTAGAATAAAAAGAAGTGCTATGGGAAGGTTGTTTTTAGGTGATCAAATTAACTATCACTATAACCATCGATGGTGCATTCGACCCAGAGTTAGTTCGACCATCATTTTTTGGTACTTTAGGCGTTTCCTAGTGTCTATTTATCTATAAATCATAGTTTTTTGCTCGTTGATGGCCACTCACGCATCCGTATTTTGCGTACTTTAGGTTTTTTTTGATAAATGGAAAATTTTGGCGATGTAGGGCCTACGCAAACAGTGGAGCGGAAGTTACCTGAACTCAGCTTAATTACCTATCAAAATATATAGTTAAGGGCGAACAGTCACTACGGCCAAGATGAAACGTCCGCACGAAACGTTAACATAGTTTAAAAAACCCTGTACTTACCTATTCGTCTTACAAATACCACCTCATTATTTTGTTTGTCTGGTGGGAGGCTTCGGCCGTGGCTAGATACCATCTACCTATCGGCATAGACGTACCGCTTAGTAAATAGTAATTCAGCGATCTGGACTTCAGTACGATGTATTAATTCAAACTTTATCTTCTTCTAAATATATAAAAGGCAAAGGTGACTGACTGACTGACTGACTGACTGACTGATCTATCAACGCACAGCTCTAACCACTGGTCGGATCGGGTTGAAATTTTGCACTCAGATAGCTATTATAACGTAGGCATCCGCTAAGAAAGGATTTTTGAAAATTCCACCCCTAAGAGGGTGAAATAGGGGTTGAAAGTTTGTATAAAAGTTCGTCGTTTATCAAGTTGTTTTTCAAGTTTTATCCATGAAACTTTGATTTTGGGCTTTCGATTAAAAATAAAGAAATACGTGTTTCACAAATTTAAGAAATTCCACCCCCAAAGGCATCACATAGGGGATGAAAATTTGTAAGAAAATTTCTGATTTTAAAGTTATTTTTTAAGTAATATTTTTCAAGTAATATCCATGAAACTTGGCAATTTGGCTTTCATCTTCTAAATATATAAAAGGCAAAGGTGACTGACTGACTGACTGACTGATCTATCAACGCACAGCTCTAACCACTGGTCGGATCGGGTTGAAATTTTGCACTCAGATAGCTATTATAACGTAGGCATCCGCTAAGAAAGGATTTTTGAAAATTCCACCCCTAAGAGGGTGAAATAGGGGTTGAAATTTTGTATAAAAGTTCGTCGTTTATCAAGTTGTTTTTCAAGTTATATCCATGAAACTTTGATTTTGGGCTTTCGATTAAAAATAAAGAAATACGTGTTTCACAAATTTAAGAAATTCCACCCCCAAAGGCATCACATAGGGGATGAAAATTTGTAAGAAAATTTCTGATTTTAAAGTTATTTTTTAAGTAATATTTTTCAAGTAATATCCATGAAACTTGGCAATTTAGCTTTCATCTTCTAAATATATAAAAGGCAAAGGTGACTGACTGACTGACTGACTGATCTATCAACGCACAGCTCTAACCACTGGTCGGATCGGGTTGAAATTTTGCACTCAGATAGCTATTATAACGTAGGCATCCGCTAAGAAAGGATTTTTGAAAATTCCACCCCTAAGAGGGTGAAATAGGGGTTGAAAGTTTGTATAAAAGTTCGTCGTTTATCAAGTTGTTTTTCAAGTTATATCCATGAAACTTTGATTTTGGGCTTTCGATTAAAAATAAAGAAATACGTGTTTCACAAATTTAAGAAATTCCACCCCCAAAGGCATCACATAGGGTATGAAAATTTGTAAAAAAAATTCTGATTTTAAAGTTATTTTTTAAGTAATATTTTTCAAGTAATATCCATGAAAAAACTTGGCAATTTGGCTTTCATCTAAATATATAAAAGGCAAAGGTGACTGACTGACTGACTGATCTATCAACGCACAGCTCTAACCACTGGTCGGATCGGGCTGAAATTTTGCACTCAGATAGCTCTTATAACGTAGGCATCTGCTAAGAAAGGATTTTTGAAAATTCTACTCCTAAGAGGGTGAAATAGGGGTTGAAAGTTTGTATAAAAGTTCGTCGTTTATCAAGTTGTTTTTCAAGTTATATCTATGAAACTTTGATTTTGGGCTTTCGATTAAAAATAAAGAAATACGTGTTTCACAAATTTAAGAAATTCCACCCCCAAAGGCATCACATAGGGTATGAAAATTTGTAAAAAAAATTCTGATTTTAAAGTTATTTTTTAAGTAATATTTTTCAAGTAATATCCATGAAAAAACTTGGCAATTTGGCTTTCATCTAAATATATAAGAGGCAAAGGTGACTGACTGACTGACTGATCTATCAACGCACAGCTCTAACCACTGGTCGGATCGGTTTGAAATTTTGCACTCAGATAGCTATTATAACGTAGGCATCCGCTAAGAAAGGATTTTTGAAAATTCCACCCCTAAGAGGGTGAAATAGGGGTTGAAATTTTGTATAAAAGTTCGTCGTTTATCAAGTTGTTTTTCAAGTTATATCCATGAAACTTTGATTTTGGGCTTTCGATTAAAAATAAAGAAATACGTGTTTCACAAATTTAAGAAATTCCACCCCCAAAGGCATCACATAGGGGATGAAAATTTGTAAGAAAATTTCTGATTTTAAAGTTATTTTTTAAGTAATATTTTTCAAGTAATATCCATGAAACTTGGCAATTTAGCTTTCATCTTCTAAATATATAAAAGGCAAAGGTGACTGACTGACTGACTGACTGATCTATCAACGCACAGCTCTAACCACTGGTCGGATCGGGTTGAAATTTTGCACTCAGATAGCTATTATAACGTAGGCATCCGCTAAGAAAGGATTTTTGAAAATTCCACCCCTAAGAGGGTGAAATAGGGGTTGAAAGTTTGTATAAAAGTTCGTCGTTTATCAAGTTGTTTTTCAAGTTATATCCATGAAACTTTGATTTTGGGCTTTCGATTAAAAATAAAGAAATACGTGTTTCACAAATTTAAGAAATTCCACCCCCAAAGGCATCACATAGGGTATGAAAATTTGTAAAAAAAATTCTGATTTTAAAGTTATTTTTTAAGTAATATTTTTCAAGTAATATCCATGAAAAAACTTGGCAATTTGGCTTTCATCTAAATATATAAAAGGCAAAGGTGACTGACTGACTGACTGATCTATCAACGCACAGCTCTAACCACTGGTCGGATCGGGCTGAAATTTTGCACTCAGATAGCTCTTATAACGTAGGCATCTGCTAAGAAAGGATTTTTGAAAATTCTACTCCTAAGAGGGTGAAATAGGGGTTGAAAGTTTGTATAAAAGTTCGTCGTTTATCAAGTTGTTTTTCAAGTTATATCTATGAAACTTTGATTTTGGGCTTTCGATTAAAAATAAAGAAATACGTGTTTCACAAATTTAAGAAATTCCACCCCCAAAGGCATCACATAGGGTATGAAAATTTGTAAAAAAAATTCTGATTTTAAAGTTATTTTTTAAGTAATATTTTTCAAGTAATATCCATGAAAAAACTTGGCAATTTGGCTTTCATCTAAATATATAAGAGGCAAAGGTGACTGACTGACTGACTGATCTATCAACGCACAGCTCTAACCACTGGTCGGATCGGTTTGAAATTTTGCACTCAGATAGCTATTATAACGTAGGCATCCGCTAAGAAAGGATTTTTGAAAATTCCACCCCTAAGAGGGTGAAATAGGGGTTGAAATTTTGTATAAAAGTTCGTCGTTTATCAAGTTGTTTTTCAAGTTATATCCATGAAACTTTGATTTTGGGCTTTCGATTAAAAATAAAGAAATACGTGTTTCACAAATTTAAGAAATTCCACCCCCAAAGGCATCACATAGGGGATGAAAATTTGTAAGAAAATTTCTGATTTTAAAGTTATTTTTTAAGTAATATTTTTCAAGTAATATCCATGAAACTTGGCAATTTAGCTTTCATCTTCTAAATATATAAAAGGCAAAGGTGACTGACTGACTGACTGACTGATCTATCAACGCACAGCTCTAACCACTGGTCGGATCGGGTTGAAATTTTGCACTCAGATAGCTATTATAACGTAGGCATCCGCTAAGAAAGGATTTTTGAAAATTCCACCCCTAAGAGGGTGAAATAGGGGTTGAAAGTTTGTATAAAAGTTCGTCGTTTATCAAGTTGTTTTTCAAGTTATATCCATGAAACTTTGATTTTGGGCTTTCGATTAAAAATAAAGAAATACGTGTTTCACAAATTTAAGAAATTCCACCCCCAAAGGCATCACATAGGGTATGAAAATTTGTAAAAAAATTTCTGATTTTAAAGTTATTTTTTAAGTAATATTTTTCAAGTAATATCCATGAAAAAACTTGGCAATTTGGCTTTCATCTAAATATATAAAAGGCAAAGGTGACTGACTGACTGACTGATCTATCAACGCACAGCTCTAACCACTGGTCGGATCGGTTTGAAATTTTGCACTCGGATAGCTATTATAACGTAGGCATCCGCTAAGAAAGGATTTTTGAAAATTCCACTCCTAAGAGGGTGAAATAGGGGTTGAAAGTTTGTATAAAAGTTCGTCGTTTATCAAGTTGTTTTTCAAGTTATATCCATGAAACTTTGATTTTGGGTTTTCGATTAAAAATAAAGAAATACGTGTTTCACAAATTTAAGAAATTCCACCCCCAAAGGCATCACATAGGGTATGAAAATTTGTAAGAAAATTTCTGATTTTAAAGTTATTTTTTAAGTAATATTTTTCAAGTAATATCCATGAAAAAACTTGGCAATTTGGCTTTCATCTAAATATATAAAAGGCAAAGGTGACTGACTGACTGACTGACTGACTGATCTATCAACGCACAGCTCTAACCACTGGTCGGATCGGTTTGAAATTTTGCACTCAGATAGCTATTATAACGTAGGCATCCGCTAAGAAAGGATTTTTGAAAATTCCACTCCTAAGAGGGTGAAATAGGGGTTGAAAGTTTGTATAAAAGTTCGTCGTTTATCAAGTTGTTTTTCAAGTTATATCCATGAAACTTTGATTTTGGGCTTTCGATTAAAAATAAAGAAATACGTGTTTCACAAATTTAAGAAATTCCACCCCCAAAGGCCATAGGGGATGAAAATTTGTAAGAAAATTTCTGATTTTAAAGTTATTTTTTAAGTAATATTTTTCAAGTAATATCCATGAAACTTGGCAATTTGGCTTTCATCTAAATTATATAAAAGGCAAAGGTGACTTATTTAAATTGAACTTAACGTGAGCGAAGCCGCGGGCAATAGCTAGTATAATATATAAGGTTTATAATTCCGGTCAGAGGTACTTATGGGTTTAATAAGTAGATATAACTGCCATGCCTCTAACAGGTTAGCCTGCTACCATTTTCGACTGCATCATCATTTACCATCCGGGTAAAATAGAGTAAGAATTTTAAAAATAGTGGCTCTTCCAAGATTTTTTTCGATCGAACCCGGGACCTCCCACTTGTAATGCGCCTGGAAGGTCGCCAAGACTCTACCAAAACTCCAGACTAACTATAAAATGTTAGTGACCCTACCAACGCGCCTCTGACAGCATATTCTATTGCGAGGAACCAGCAAGAAAACAGATTTATTATATTAATTATTAGCGATTTTCGAATAGATTTATAAGCAAGAGAAACGCTCTAATCTTTATCATAGGTTATTCACTAAACAAAATTAAGTATAGACTTTTCGATACTCAATAGTACCTACCTACTTATATTTGTAGTTTGTAGTAGTATATATTTTGTATTATTATAATATGACATCAACATATCTTACAAGAACTAGTTTGCGAAGCACCACCATTCTGCAATATGAGCGCGAAAAATAAATATATATTCTGTGGACGGACGCGCGCGGTCTCAGTTCATGGCATACATCGTACGCGCATTCTCTTTTCAAAAACAAACATCCGTTCGGGAACTTGACGAAAAAGTTTTCAGCCGTGGCACCAAAGGTTTTCCTAGTGTGAAAAAAAATGTTTTTAATATTTTTATTCGCGCCTTTTACTATAGCGGCGGCACAGAATGAATTGCGTAAGTTTTTATACATATTATGTTATCTTATGAGGTGAAGGTGATCGTTTTGTAACATCGCGCGTTAAATCGTTAAACTTTTAGTGAACTTTTATTTAAACTATTCTCCTTTGATTAAATAATATAATAAATAAATAAAAATAATTATTAACCCTATTAATTAATTAACTGTAACTTTTTAAAAAAATAACTTAATTATTTATATAACTGAACTTCCTTTTTTGGGCGATTCCTTAATACAAAGAATTAAAGTACGTATTTAAAATAATAGTTCACATAAACAATTTGTTTTACGCAATATAATTATTGTTTATGTACGAGTAACATAGGTATATTTCTATGCATATATCTTGTAATTTTTTCAGTAACTGATACATTTAGGAAACATTGATTCAAGAAAACTTTTACTACTCTTAAAATATTACTACTCTAAAAATACTTAAAATACTCTTAACTATAGAGTCTGACTAGTGAAAATAGAGAGTGCAAAATGGCAGAAAAGTTTAAAAAATTAGGTTGGGCATCCCCAAATATTATCATCAGACTTCGGCCTTCTCCTATAATCACAGACTCTTAAAAAAAACAACCGGCCAAGTGCGAGTCGGACTATCGCACCGTTCCGTACCTTCGGAAAGATTTGTTAATTACTTATTTGACCACTAAATAATGAAGATTTTTTAGTAGTGGTGTGTATCTAATGTTTTAGTTAACCACTGATTTATAAAAGAACTTTTGGGTTAGCATATTTTTAATGTAACTATTCCAAAGTATTTAGCTACTAACTTTACTAAAATATGCAAAGCGTGGTGGACGGACATAGACGCACCAGGGTTGCTTTCCTATACCTTACAGGTACGCAACTCTAAAAAAGGATAATAATTTTAAATCGCAGTATTCGACGATACCATTTTCACGAGGTCAACTTATTGAGTATTCTAACCTAGATTTTAAACGACCTTCTAACCTTGTGTTATCTGCAAAGATCAGAATAATAATTTAGTGTTCCCAGATATTTACCAAAATTACAAGCAAAATAACAGACATAATTTTTTCTCTGATAATCATAATATTATATATTATTTTTTCTCAGATAATCATACCTTTATACTTAAATATAATTACTAATGATACCTATGTATAATAATGTACCCTTTACACATTCAAACTAACAGTACACCTTTGCGAACTATAAATCGCTCAACACTTAGAAAGCTTTAAAAAAATCTTAATTTTTAAATTTCAAAGTGTAGAGCTTCCATATGAAAACTCGAAAAACGGACGACGCAATATGAATTAGATACTTAATAAATTTAATAAACTAGCGAAGAAAAAGTTATAACTCCTTATAACGCTTCTAATCAATTAAACCTAACTATAACCTATTAAATAATACTATCTAACAGTCACTAAGGAAATAGTTAAACGTAAGGATCGCGTAACAGACTATAGGTACCTAGGATACCTAACTCTATTAAGTAGGTATCTAATAACACATTTTATGCAACCCGCTTCGGTCTATTGGTTTGGCATAGTATTCCGGATATACCTACTAAACTACCATATTATTATTTACTACATAAAACTACTGCATAAATCTACTTTAAATCTACAGATAATCTTAATTTTCTTTAGTACTTAAGTATTTCTGAACACAACGGAAACACTTCTAATTTTTTTGATCATCTTAAGAGTCATCCTGTTGACGGTAAAAAAATAAACTTGTAATTAAGGTAATTTACTAATTACATAAAAGATAAGTTACGTTAACGTAGATAGTCTGTAATGTTTTTTATTTATTTACCTAAAGAAATTCGTAACATGATTTGAATCAGACTTATAATTAAAAGTAATAAGTATAAGTACCTACCTACTTATATCTACTCATTTCATAATTTTATATTTTGCCTGCTCTGAATTATTCACACCTACACTAAAATCATCTAAGACAATGCAAAAGAGTGTATTGTCTGTCTCCATGTCATGTATAACTTAACGTTTGTCACAGAGATAACATGCATTCCGTAATACGAGCAATAAGCCCTCCTTTGCACCGTTCCGTATAGTTAAGTTCACGTTAAGTTTATCTACATATCTTATTTTGCTCGCTAAAAATATATCTACAAAAAAAAATAAAAGTACTTTAAATCCCGAAAAAACGAGGAGTTTTCTCGTTAATCCATGCGGCCGAAGTCACGCTTATCTTGCTTTTTATTAAATCTAATAAAAATTTACTTACATGCTCAAATAATATGATTTACCTAATATCATTACGAGCTCATTTCTGCGGTCTGCAGTAATTATTTCCGCTAAATTTCTTTTGCTCATACAAAAGACTTCAACGCGTTTGTGACAAATATTTTAACACTGTGAAGTGAGATTTCTGTGAAAATACGAAAGATAAAACTGTGTAATTCCGTGGATTTATTTGTATTGCAAGCGGCAAGACATCACTTGCTTTAACGATTAATGAAACATCTTAAGAAAACATGCATGACTGATAGCTTTCCATAATGTTCTCAGAGCTCTGAGAGTGAGGGAGAGCTCAGAGAGTCTGCCGCATGGCCAGCATAGTGGACTATAGCCTTTCTCATTTTGAGAAGAAACCTTTTGCTTTACCTACCTGCAAAGCACAGGTACCACCGACAACCACCGAGTTTCTTGCTGGTTCTTCTCGGTATAGGAATGGCATTCCGAACCAGTGGTAGATTCACTTGACGATTCAAAAGCACTTTTAATAAGTTTATTTTAAAAAAAAAGAGTTAATGAGCGAGACCGGAGATGGGTTGACATATGTTTGATTTTTAATAGTTATTTGATGAAGATGATAATAATTTTAAATTTATCTTTGGCCTGCCTAAGCCGAGGTCAAAGTAATCTATAGATATTGTATTACTTGGATAAGTTTACGTGTGACCACAAACTACATATTATAACGTAGAATTTCTATTGTAGGCGTAGATCGATCGATGGTGATCTAGTACTTCCTGTATAAGCTGCAACTGCAAGAAGTTGAAACAAAGCCTTTTTTTGTTCTTCAGTAGAGTCACAATTCTAAATAACAAAGTTTAAGTAATTCATTTTCATAACTAGATGATGCCTGCGACTTCATCCAGATTAAGGTGTTTTTAGTTCCCGCGGGAGCTATTGAATTTTATCCGGGATAAAAAGTAGCAAATTTCATAAAAATCGGTTGAAAATATGGGGCGTGAAAGCGTAGCAGACGGATAGACAGACAGGCAGATCAACAGATGGACAGATAGACCGACACTCTTTCTTATTTATAATATTAGTATTGGTTAAAGATCTGACAGTCTTGTGGTTTGACGTAGGCCACTTGTCTGGTCGAAGGTTCAGTGTTCGGGCAAGCACTTCTAACTTTTCGGAGTTACGTGCCTTTTAAGCAAATTCAATATTACCTTGCTTTAATGGTAAAGGCATCTTCTAGGCAAGCGCGTTCCAACCTAGACCTCATCGTTGCTTTGTATTAAGCATGATTGTCGTCAAGCGCAAGCCTATCTCGCAATAAAAAAAAAAAAGGAAAACAGCGTGGGGAAACCTGTATGCCCGTGACTTCTTCATAATGTCTCAAAAGTGTGTGAAATCTCCCAATTGGGTATTTGACAACTAGTCAAATCAGCAACTTTTTTTTCAAACGTCAAAACGCGTGCTTAGTATGGATTTTGTATGAAATTTTAAGTTGTGACGTCATCAAAGTTCGACGCACTTTAGTTCAAAATAAAAATAACAGGGGACGTGGATATTACGACTTTTGGGAGATTCTTTGTTTAATAATCACTAAAAATAATTTATTTCACTATTAGTCAAATACCCAATTTCAATTTTAATTCAATTTCGGATGATAATGATGAGAAGGTACATAGTAAACGTAGGTAGTAATTTACTAGCTGATGCCCGCGACTTCGTCCGCGTGGAATAAGTTTTTTAAATTCCCACGGAGACTTTTCAATTTTCTAAGATAAAAAGTCCATAGCCTATGTCACTCTCCAGGTCCTCAACTATACCCATGCAAAAAAATTACGTGATTGAACAAACCAACAAACATACTTTCGCATATATAATACTAGTATAATGTTGTTTATTGTTGTTACTTGTTCATACTTGTCAAGGCTAATATGGTAAAATACCACTGATCAACCGATTAAGAGTATGTAAAAATGCTGTTTTGCTTATGTAGATAGCTGCCATAGCTAAAGGTTCCTTAATTATATTAAAATTAAGTATACATAATGTAAATGCCAATAGAACGTGTATGGAACGATGCTTATGCAAATATTAGGTCCTCCCATTGGCTTTGTGATCATAAATCAAACTAACTCCATCTAAAGTGAAGGAGAACATAATATGTAAACTAACTGCTAAATGAGGAAAATTGGCTTTGTATGTGCAAACTTTTATCTGTAAACCTAATAGTACCAGTATTATTAAGTATTCTGTGCTAATTTTATGTATTCAAGTTGGAATTCAAGTCTTTTTTTTAAATTCCGTTGACACTCTATAATTCAATTATAGGCATATAAATTAAAACCTATGTCATTCTATAGGTCTTTAACTATATCCATTTCGAATATCACGTCGATATTGTTTCGTTGCGGTTTGATTGAAGGACAACCCAATAAACAAGACAACACGCTTTCGCGTTTATAATATCGGTAGGATATTTAACTGTGTAGCATTACTTTTCTTTAGGTGGTCGGGAGTTTGATCTTGTGATACACACTTCTATTTTTTATGAGTTATGTGTGTTTTAAGCAATAAATACCTATCACTTGATATAACGGAGAAGAAATACATCGTGAGGAAATCTGCACGCCCTAGGGTTCTTAATAATGTTCTCAAAGGTGTTTGAAGCTGCTTATCCGCACTTAGCGAGCATGGTGGACTATGCCAAGCCTTTTCATACTAAGAGGGGGGGCCGGCGATGCGTTGATGATGATGATGATATTTTTAATCATCGGGTGTTTCTTTAGTAATCACTTTACGTTATTGATATCGAAGTTCTAAATGACCGAATGTTAATATTTTACAGTGAAAACTATAAGTTAGTATTCAATGTAGGCTGCGTTAAATTGATATGTGTCAGGCACTATAGTGAAGTTTTGCATTCTATTAAAATAAACCCTATACCTATATACAGAGATAGGGCTTTAAATATAACATTAAAGTAAATAAAACCAACAAACACGTTCCTATTTACAATACGGAAGATTAATGTGGGTGACTATTCTCGTGGCTTCCGTGAAATGGAATGGCTTCATTCTTATTCTAATGACAACTTCTTCGGCGTAATGGTGTGCATATAAAAAGCCATGGGTTTCTATTTGAGTTGCTTCGAGATGATGCGCCGGACGACCTCTGTGGCGCAGTGTTGAGCGCTGTCGCCTTAACATGCGGAGGTCCCGGGTTCGATCCCCGGCAGTGTTTGGAAATTTATAATTTCTGAATTTCCCTGGTCTGGCCTGGTGGGAGGCT
The DNA here is from genome assembly GCA_917051295.2 of Erebia ligea. NCBI lineage: Eukaryota > Metazoa > Arthropoda > Insecta > Lepidoptera > Nymphalidae > Erebia > Erebia ligea. The sequence continues at coordinate 19,332,057 of OU785228.1, forward strand.
TCGGCCGTGGCTAGTTACCACCCTACCGGCAAAGACGTGCCGCCAAGCGATTTAGCGTTCCGGTACGATGCCGTGTAGAAACCGAATAGGGGTATGTGTTTAATATAACTGCCATGCCCCTTACAGGTTAGCCCGCTACCATCTTAGACTGCATCATCACTTACCATCAGGTGAGATCGCAGTCAAGGGCTAACTTGTAGTGGATAAAAAAAAATTAGGTTCTTTGTAAATCCCATGGAAATTCGAGATTTCCTGATTTAAAAATCTATGTCTAATCGCTATACCACTCTCCAGTCGTTCACTCTGGGGTCATACTGGTAACGCTTAAAGTCATATTGTTTCATTATTGTTGAACTTCGTGTTTTAGAATTATAATCTTTATTTAAGCAACGTCAAGGTACGTGACATCAAACTGTCATTTTGAGTAATATTGCTTAAGTATTGCTTTAAGCGTTGGTAGTAATTCTCTTGAATTTTCCGAAATAAAAAGTAGCCTATGTCCTGTCCTATGTCGGGATACAATTGAACAGACGGGCCGTGAAAGCGTAGCAGACAGACAGACAGACAGACAGACGCATTTACGCATTTATAATATTAGTATGGATTAATGTTCTGTTTACTCGAATACGACTGAATACAATTTGAAAACCAAGGTACAAGAAGCTGAATTCGGGATACGCCGCTAAAAGTTAAAACCGACAAATCTATGTGGTACAAATTTCAGCATGCGAGATGCACCGCCTGCCCTCCCGTTTTTATTAATATGCAGGAAAAGCAAGCAACAATCAATCAAATTAATACCTATCTATTTATTCAAATTAGGTACACTGTACACTTATTGACGTCCAATAATTTATTAAACATGATGGTGATAATAAGTTATGGGATCTTAAAACTATATCTTAAGCTACGAGGGTTCCAAATGCGCCTTGTCTGAGAAGACCCCCACAAGAAACTCAGCCGGGGGTTTTCTTAAATTTTCACCATTTCACAAATAATCTATCTATCGGAGTCTTTATCAATCAATCAATCAAATCATCTTTATTCAAAATTGGTACCTACAAAGTACACCTTCTGAACGTCATGTTTATAAAGAATAAGAATTGATGGTGATAATTAACAACGGTATCTTAAGACTAAAGCTACGAGGGTTCAAAACGCGCCCTGGTCTGAGAGAAAATAGATAGAGAAAATAATTATTGCCAAGCTTCCTTGTCATTAAATAGACTGATATATGCGTCGGCGCAACTAGGCCACTCGTCCCTCACTCAACCAAGAGATTATTAGTATATTTAAATTAACCCAATATAGGCAAGTATGTTGTACAGCACGTTTAGGCTATATAGGAGTTCGCCCTTGCAGGTCGGCTGGCTGAATGTAAATGTGTGCATTGTCGATTGTTTGGATGCTATTGTCGTGCCTTAACTGCCTGACCTTCAAAGGTTATTGGTTTAGGCCTATATTTTGTTAAGGTTAGGCCTTTTTAGGCTTTTTCCTAGGCCATGAACAATCTTAACGTTTAAATTGCGCGAGTGATATCCATACTAATATAATAAATGCGAAAGTTTGGATGGATGGATGTTTGTTATTCAATCACGCCAGAACGGCTGAATGGATCTGGATGATCTCTGGCACAGATATATAGATTATTGTCTGTAATAACACATAGGCTGTTTTTTATCCCGGAAAATTAAAGAGCTCCCGCGGGAATTAAAAATCCTCAATCTACGCGTACGAAGTCGCGGGCATAGCTATAGTTATGTAATAAATACGAGACTATCAGCTGTCTATACGTGTATCTGTCTGGTCAGTCGGTTATCTTTTCATAGTCCAACAGTATAACGGATTTTAATTGAATTTGGTGCGGAGATAGCCAGCATCCCGGATATGGACGTATACTACTTTTTATCCTTGAAAAGGAGTTCCCGCGAGATTTAAAAAAAACTTACATACACGCGGATGAAGTCGCGGGCATCATAGGTATTTTACTTAAATGTTAAATAATTTATTTATTTCACGTAGGACACCTTGTGTCACTTATGATACGTTAAGACTCTACCACCGGTTCGGAAAATTGATTCTACTGAGAAGATTCTTATACTTTTATGTTGTACTAGCTACGCTTTCTCGGCCCATCTTTTCAACCGATTTTGCTGAAATTTGGTATAGAGGTAGGTTATATCCCGGGGAAGGACATAGGCTACTTTTTATCCCGGAAAATTAAGGAGTTCCCGCGGGAATCAAAAAAACTTAATCCACGCGGACGAAGTCGCGTGCACCATCTAGTTTGTAATAACACCGGTTCTGACCTTCGCAGATACGGTCCATGCATGGGGCAATACTTAGTTTGCTCATGCAACATGTACCTTAAAGCTTGCAGACATAAGGATAATAATTATTATTTAGCACTCTCATTGCAACCGGCCGGTGAAAATTGCGACATTTCTTATAACAGCCATTAAAGCCAGTTAGGAAAGACAAGAATGTAATTCCAGAAATTTCTTCTTGGGTGATGATTATTTTTGATTGTTTTTTTAAAATTCTAACAACACACAACACACATAAACAAATATAACACATAAACTGCCAGGTCCCTGACGACTCCCTTGTTGAGCGCGGTTGTCATAACATGCGGAGGTCTCGGGTTCGATCACCGGCAGGGTCAATTTCGGAATTTATCCCTAGTCTGGCCCGGTGGCTAACTTGTAGTGGATAAAAAAAACAAAGGCGAACTTAAGAGGATCGTCTAGTGACGAAATGCGACGCGAGTAGGTATGTTCAATAATGCTATCTGTTTCACAACGCTTTGCTGCCTTCTCCGTATCGTGCGATAGAGTTGCAAGTCCAGTAGGCATATGCCTACATTCTATTCTTGAAATATTGTTTCGGGTGATAACGTTTTTACCCCCCCCCCCCCCCCCCCCCCCCCCCCAAACGTTTACGAAATTAGACAATTTTGGTCTCATTAGATCCAGTACACCTTAATCTAGATGGATATTTAGACGCTAATAACTTTTAACATAAGCAATATTTCTTTAAAATTAAAACGTACGAGCAATGAGCATAGTTCTTCATTGTATCTGCAACATTTCTAAAAATTATGAAAATTGGACGTTTACGGGAAGAAACACGTTATCCCTTTTTGTATGATTTACAACTAGACGATCCTCTTAATAAATAATATTTAATGGAACTCTTCCAGAATTAACGATACCTGATCCATACTAATGTTATAAACTAGATAATGCCCGCGACTTCGTCCGCGTGGATTGATGGTTTTTGATTCCCGTTGAAACTCTTCAATATTATGTCTGTTATCAAAGATTATTATTATCATATTGTCATGCACTGATTCAAAAATCCAACTCATAATCAAATTGTAATATTTAAATACGCAAAGCACTACCTACTTTAATATTGTACCCGATTTTATAATACAAGAGATACCTACTTGTTATACTAAATGTTTAAGTAAATAGTTGTCTTATGCTAATCACAATAGGTGTGAATTTCAAACGCCTGCACCGTAAGTGCAGAGTGCAATATCCCCTTACACAATCCACTTTCGATGTTACGTCTATCACCGAGGACTGAGTTTTTTTTTTTTTTTTAAATGTATAGGCCAGCGCTTGGCTGCAATCAGACTTGGTTGCAAGTGGTTGAAGTTAGGCTAGGTCGTGACTCGTGATAGTACAATTTACATTCCCAGCTTCCAAACTAGCCTCTAATTCATTATTTGCGTTCTTTGGTTATAGCTGTATGCGTCTAGTTGTAAAGTTATCTGTTGGCGGCGAAAGCGACGCGATGCAACGCTTTGCGATACGACTCCATAGAAAATGACAAACTTATCTACACGACAACTACAGTTTGATATTGCCGCGACGTTGCTTCGAGTCGTTTAAAAAATTCACGTAGGAAAATGCCTTGCTAATACAATTTCACGCGCGCTATTTCCTACTCTATACAACATTTGGCACGTCAAGAAACTCCGAGATATCTTCTCATCCTAAATTCCTCAGAACCTGGAGTATAAAGTCTTCGAACAGCGCTTGTTGCCAGTAATAGCTGCCAATGGTGGCACCACTACCTACCTACGAGTACCGTACATTAAGTATTCAGTATTGAGTATTTAGTATAAACACCTCTCTAAAAGATGGCAGCCATATAAGGTCAGTCGACCTATACGTATATAATATACTAGCTGATGGCCGCGACTTCGTCCGCGCGGATCGAGGGTTTTCGGTTCCTGCAGGAACTCCTTAATTTTCCAGGATAAAAAGTAGCCTATGTGTTATTCCAGACTATAATCTATCTCTGTGCCAAATGTCATCCAGATCCATTTAGCCGTTGGGGCGTGATTGAGTAACAAACATCCATACATCCATGCTAGTATATAAAATAGTTAGCAACTAAGTAGTATCAGAATAAAATATGCTCATTATTTTACCTTCTCTACATGACCTCAACCTATCTGATACGAGTATTAATTTGCCTACTAGTAGAAGCATAATCCACGTTTATACCATGATCACGTTTTTTTTTGTAGTTATAATTATTACCTACTAGCAGATGCCCGCGACTTCGTCCGCGTGGTTTAAGTTTTTTTATTCCCGCGGGAACTCCTCAATTTTCCGGGATAAAAAGTAGCCTTAATCACTCTCAACTATATACCCATGCCAAAAACCACATAGATCCGTTGCTCCGTTGCGGCGTGATTGAAGGACAAGCCAACAAACAAACACACTTTCGCATTTATAATATAAGTAGTATGATTCTATGCCATAATCCTTAAAAAATACACAAATCGCCAATATAATATATATACTTTATAACTACCAGCTAACTAGCTCTATAATAAAAAACAAAGATGAGAATGTCATTGACCTCAAAATGAAAATGGTAATGGAACAAAGGTTAATGAAGCGTCGTGGAATTGGTATAATGTATAGACACACATAATTTTTTTTCCACTACACGTTAGCCCTTGACTGCGATCTTACCCGATGGTTAGTTATACGATGGTAGCGGGCTAACCTGTTAGGGGTATGGCAGTTATATTAAACCCATACCCCTAATCGGTTTCTACTCGGCATCGTACTTAAACGCTGAATCGCTTGGCGGTACGTACTTGCCGATAAGGTGGTAACTAGCCACAGCCAAAGCCTCCCATTCCCTGCCAGGAATCGAACCCGGGACCTCCCACTGTACACAACGCTCACCACTGCGCCAGGGAGGTCTGAATTGGTGAAGTGACGACGATTTTTTTTGACGACCTCCGTGGCGCAGTGTGTAGCGTTGTTGTCTTAACGTGCGGAGGTCCGCGGGTTCGATCCCGGCGGGGTCAATTTGGGAATTTATAATTTCTGAATTTTCTCCGGTCTGGTCTGGTGGGAGGCTTCGGCCGTGGCTAGTTACCACCCTACAGGCAAAGACCGCCAAACCGCCAAGCGATTTAGTGTTCCGGTACGATGCCGTGTAGACACCGAATAGCGGTGTGGGTTTAATATAACTGCCATGCCCCTAACAAGTTAGTCTGGAATAACACAGGCCTTTTATCTCGGAAAATTTAAGAGTTCCTGCGGGAATTAAAAAACTTAAACCACGCGGACGGAGTCGCGGGCATCAGCTAGTATATTATAAAACAAAAATGAGCCCTATTTAACTTGCACTATATTTTTCTTGCACTAGATTTTAAAAACTCCTGAATACGGAATGCCTAGTGTTTATTATGTTGAAGATTATGTTATTGATAAAAGAGCGTGAATTTGACTCGCTCCAGCAATGCATGGGACTGTGGTTACATAAGTATTAAGATTGTAATTTATTATTAAAAAAAAAACAAAATTAAAATTCAAAAGTTTTTTATTCAAATAGACTTTTTACAAGTGCTTATGAATAGTCGAATGAATCTACCACTGGTTCGGAATGCCATTCCTACCGAGAAGAACCAGCAAGAAACTAGGCGGTTGCTCTTTTGAAAAAAAAAAAATTAACAATTTCATTAATTTGTAATTACATAGGTAACCGCTGTCGTTAGCATTGCTGGAGCGATTCAATTCCATGCTCCTTTGTCATTTACGTAATCTTCAACAGTATAATAAGCTTTTTTTCAGAAGCATAAAGAATGGACTTTTTAAACTTGTGTAGAGGCAAGTTTAAAATAGGTTGTGGAATTTTGTTATAGAATATTGCTCATTCCCACGAACAACCTTCGGACTTTCTTGAGGCATGATCTATTATAATAATAATTTATATTTTTTTTCAAAAGTGGAAGATACTCCGAGTTTCTTGCTGGCTCTTCTCTTCGAAAATGCCGAACTAGTTGTACATTCATTGGAGGATTCAAAAGCACTTGTTCAATTTAATTTGAATTGAAAACATTTGCATTTGAAGTACCATCTACCATCCGCTACCATCTTAGACTGCATCATCACTTACCATCAGGTGAGATTGCAGTCAAGGGCTAATATAACTTGTAGTGGATAAAAAAAACCTACATTAGGAAACTTGATATGGAAATAAAATGAAATTTATATATTTAGGATTTTTTTTTTTATTCACAAAAAATTGCATTCGTGAAGTAATGATTAGTTTAATATGACTAATAAAAGTGTTGGTTAACGTAAAGATTATAGATGATTTAATTATTAATCATCCATATTTTATTAAATATGATAGTTCCTTATTGCAAAAATGGATTTATTAACCAGTCGTGGCAGCTAATCGTGGATTTAGTTTTTTTTTTCTATTTTAATCTATGGTCCACATGATTAATTATCTATACTTTGAAGCTGAAATAAACCTTAGTTTGTTTAAAGTGGAACTTTTACAATCCTTTCTTATGGTGACACACTAATTACAGATCAAATCCCGGCAGTTTAAAAAAAGTTTTTTGTATAATTAATTTTATATGTAAACTAGATGAATCCCGCGACTTCGTCTGCTTTGATTAAGATTTTTTGATTCCCACTTTTCCCACACTGATTTTGATTTTTGAACTCTTTAATTTTCCCGGTAGCCTATGTCGTTCCCCGATACAACTTTACTTACCAAATTTCATCAAAATCGGTTGAACAGATTGGCCGTGAAAGCGAAATAGACAGACATGAACAGACAGAAACACTTTCGCATTTATAATATTAGTTAAATACTTCAAGTAAAGGTGTATTTCTTTCATAAGATTTCTGTGCGTGCTACGCAACCACCAACATTTGGATGTAAGTGGGTACGCCATAGTAATTTGTAACAAAAGACATAAACAATAACAGCTGTCGTGAAAGGCGTCTGCATTTCGTTCCTCAAACCTTGAGCTGGATTTAAGAGAACTGACATTTCGTCTGTTTCACACGTGTAATGTCGCGTGCAAAACATGTTTGTTTTGCATCACCATACATTTTCGAGGTGCAATAGTTTGTTGGGAAAGTAAACGTCACTGCCGGTCCAATATAATCGATCTAGTTGCAAAAACTTGTGACCTCCGCCCATTGGAATAATCTCAGGGGCCATATTATACCTACTGCCAAGTTTCAATATTGTTGACTTTCGTGTTTTAGAATTGGGTATTTGACAACTCTTCAAATAAATTCTTCTTTAGTGATTACCAGCTGATGCCCGCGACTTCGTCCGCGTGGATTGAGGTTTTTTAGTTCCCGCGGGAGCTCTTTAATTTTCCGGTATAAACAGTAGCCTATGTGTTATTCCAGACTATAATCTCTCTCTGTGCCAAATTTCATCCAGATGCGTCCAGCCGTTCGAGAGGTTTATGTGTTAGAACAAACCCGACTTTGTTTTATATATTAAGAAGATTAAATAGAGGATCTCCCAAAAGTCGTAATATCCACGCCCCCTGTTAGTTTTATGTTGAATAACTACATATATTAAACTATAGATTAAAGTAAAAAAAGTGCGTCGAACTTTGATGACGTCACTATGCAATGTTTCATACAAAATCCCATAAGTACTAAGCACGCGTTTTGACGATTGAAAAAAAGTTGCTGATTTGACTAGTTGTCAAATACCCCATTATTTTAATCCTTATTTTAGGAACGTCAAGGTATTTGACATCAAACTGTAATTTTGAGTAATATTGCCTTAGTATTGCTACATGCGTTGGCAGTATAGCCCCAGGTGATAGCTCTACGGCTTTATGCCCGGTTTACATTATTCCAGTACCTAGTGGGTTTCCCATTCCCGTCATGCATTGTCTCAAGTTCAAGCTCATTCACCTTGATTTGCAAAATATATTATTACCAGTTGATGCCCGCGACTTCGTCAGCGAGGATTAAGAGATTGTCAACGGTACACCTTAATTTCGGGATAAAAAGTAGGAAAATGAAGGAACATAGGCCCCGAGAAGGACATAGGACATATAAAAGATGGGCCGTGAAAGCGTACCAGACAGATACACTTTTGCATTTATAATATCAATTATATTATTATAACAGTGTATATCAGTTAAATACACTAATATTACAAAGAGGTAAAGTTTGTGAGTTTGTGACGTTGTAGGGGGTAATCTCTAGATCTACTGAACCGATTTTGAAAATTCTGGTGCCAATAGAACGCCACAATGTATTGGCGAGTGTCATAGGCTATATATTAACCCGAAAAATGAAAAGACTTTTTCGTGGTAGTCGGATTTGCAAAGTAAGTCGGAGAAAAAACGGTCGAACGAAAACTTTTCTTATGAACACTGCCTTAACGATGGGATGATTGAGTTCTGAAGAAAAGTTGTAGAGCTTGATAATGCCTACAAAAAATTCAGCGACAGCATATGTCTAGCTTTCATATTTAAGTCACAAAAAGATGAAAAGACTTTTTCGTGGTAGTCGGTACTCGGAACCAAAAAACCTCGATCCACGCGGACGAAGTCGCGGGCATCAGCTAGCATTATATATAACAACTGGTGAGATCGCAGTCAAGGGCCAGCTTTTAGTGGAATAAAAAAATAATTAAAAATTAAAAAAAACCGGCCAAGTGCGAGTCGGACTCGCGCACCGAGGGTTCCGTACAAACCTGTAGTAAGTTTTAAATTATTAAAAAAAAACTACTTACTAGATCTCGTTCAAACCAATTTTCGGTGGAAGTTTGCATGGTAATGTACATCATATATTTTTTTTAGTTTTATCATTCTCTTATTTTAGAAGTTACGGGGGGGGGGGGGGGGGGGCAACATTTTACCACTTTGGAAGTGTCTCTCGCGCAAACTATTCAGTTTAGAAAAAAATGATATTAGAAACCTCAATATCATTTTTGAAGACCTATCCATAGATACCCCACACGTATGGGTTTGATGAAAAAAAAATTTTTGAGTTTCAGTTCTAAGTATGGGGACCCCCAAAATTTATTGTTTTTTTTCTATTTTTGTGTGAAAATCTTAATGCGGTTCACAGAATACATCTAATTACCAAGTTTCAACAGTATAGTTCTTATAGTTTCGGAAAAAAGTGGCTGTGACATACGGACGGACAGACAGACAGACAGACAAACAGACAGACATGACGAATCTATAAGGGTTCCGTTTTTGCCAAATTTGGCTACGGAACCCTAAAAAAGAACACGTGCGCAAACCGGCTGGCACGAAAATTGGCGCGCTGTTTCAAAAAGTTTGCGTCAACGAAATCTTCCGTGGACGGTGGCTATTGCGCAACGGCCTTGGTGGCGCCTCGTATGAAATGTGGATTGCACTGTTGAAAGACCCTTGTTATTTTCCATTGCTTTCGATTCCGAACGCTTTAAATCTTTCCGAACTCTAATATTGATATCAAAAAGATCGTAACAACAAAGAGTTTAAATACTCTTAGTCGAGTCGTAAGCGGATGGACGTGGGAACCCACCGCATCACTATTATCCCAAGAAAATTCCTACCATTATGTGATTAAGGGAAGGGGGTCACGACCCTCAGTAATTAGGAATACGACCCAGAGAGAGATCAAAAGGATAATTTAGACTGAATTTCGACCACGCTGGACATTTTTCAAGAGATTAGCCATCTGCGCGGGTTATATTATAAATGATAAAATGATTTATTTATTTCACGTAGGACAACAGCTACTCCTGTCACTTATGATAAGTCAAGACTCTACCACCGGCTCGGAAAGCTAATTCGTGTACACAAGTGTGTGCACAACTCTATTCCCATTATCTCATTGCCCGATGGCCCATTCCATCCAAATCAGACATGACCGGAGAGAGATTAGGCGCAGGACCAAATTCTTTACGTGCTCTCGGGGGTAAGGGGTTCACCTTTCCTAATCCGGGCTATGGTATACTGAGAATATCAAAATTCAAAAAAATTCAAAATTCAAATGTTTTTTATTTAATTAAACTTTTACAAGTGCTTTTGAATCGTCGAGTGAATCTACCACTGGTTCGGAACGACATTCCTACCGAGAAGAACCTATCTTGTCGAAAACCCTTATATTTTTTATGGCCCGACTCGGGAATCGATACGACGACGCGATAGTAGGTATATCAAAAAGTAGCTGACTCTTCACGTGGCCTACGATATCGCGTAGTTTGTGACTCTTTGAAGTCGTATCGCGTCGCGTTGCGTCGCTTCCATCGATATATGGTACTAGATGAGCCCTTTCATGGAAAAAATTGGGTGTCCGACCTGTGGAGCGCGCTCCACACCTGTATAAGCCTGTCCTTGTCCACGCCATAGCGCTGTCCCGCTTTTCAGGCTAGATGGCGTTAGTAAAATACGCCCACATTCTTTGTTTGACAGGGCCCGTCTATGTAAATTGAGGTCGTTGGTCGCTTCACTTTGGCCGCTTCCGTTAACCTAAGTAGGCGACAAACGCGGCAACGCGATGCGACAGTATTAAACAGTAGCTCACCCTTCACGTGGCCTACGTTGTTACTTGTCACGTAGGTAGGTACATCTGTCATTTTCTAGACGTCGTATCGCGTCGCGTCGCGTGGCGTCGCTTCTCCTAGGACAACGGGTGAGCGACTCGAGTACCTTCACGTTTTTTTTTTATTCACTACAAGAAATTGGCGGTGTTCCACCCCCGTGCCTCGGAGAGCACGTTAAGCCGTCGGTCCCGGTTATTGTCACTAACATAATACTTAATAGTCCTTAAAGCCCGCCAACCAGCATTGGAGCAGCGTGGTGGATCTGAGTTCTAATTCTCTCTCTCCTATGAGAGTGGAGGCCTGTGCGCAGCAGTGGGACGTTAATGGGCTGTAGTGGCAGTGGTGGTAAAAGAAGAAGCTTTGTTTAAGCAGAAACCAATGAGTAACGTGTTAATTTTCATTGTTTTCAGCCACTGATTTCCTGCGGTGCCAACAGAGGGACAACAAAATCAACGACTGCCTCAAAAAAGCCGTACCCGATGCTCTGCGGAGGATGAGGGACGGTGAGTCGTTACATTTTATTTTATTTTACATTACATTACATTACATTTATTAAATAGGTATTATAATAATCATAATGACATGAGGCTCCGTGAGGTCAAAATAATTACTGGATTGACCACAATAATTATTGCCCTTCTGAGGAACTGTTTTTTAATCGAAGACGTCACAATGAAACATTTACCTAGAGCCTAATCTAATTATCACACAAATCATGTCCACGTGGAATGGTGGCAAGAATGCTGGCTGCATTTCCGCCCTGGACACAGACAGCCAGGTTGATCTTTTGCGCAAAATGAACAGCGATGTAGTATCTCGTAAGTTATTTTTTTGCAATTAGTCTTATTGTGGGAGGTCCTAGGTTCGATTCCCGGCAGGGTCAATTTGGGAATATCTATAATATCAGAATTTTCTCTGGTCTGGTCTCGTGGGAGGCTTCGGCCGTGGCTAGTTACGACCCTACCGGCAAAGACGTACCGCCAAGCGATTTAGAGTCCTGGTACGATGCCGTGTGGAAACCAATAAGGGTATGGGTTTCATATTTGTATGAAGGGGTTTATATTGTTAGGGGTAAAGTTAAAAAAATATATTATATATTATAGGCTAGCGCTTGGCTGCAATCAGACCTGCTTGCAAGTGGTGATGCAGCCTAACGTGGTTAAGTTAGCCCACTACACCATCGCAGTCAAGGGGTAACTTGTAGCGCAATAAAAAAAAACGAAAAAATATATTATGTAGCATGCGATGAGAGAGGCATCTCATAGCAACCGTCCGCCGCCCGCTTGCCGCTGGCCGGAACTGTTGTGATAGGAAGTAAAACAACTAAAAGGTCAAAGGCTCTCTGATGAAGGATGCTTCACGCGTCCAACGCCCCGGAAGAGCCGTGTAATAAAGGAGTAATGATGTGATGACGGGGAACCGCAATTAACTTGGCACGCCGTCCATCTTTTGTGACGAGTATTTATTTAATCACTACTGTAAGCATAATTCCAGAAGTGGGCAATAATAATAAAATAAGTTTAAATATATTTGTACTCTCTTTAAAACTTGCACGAATAAATGGTTAAAAGTGTAGCGGTTCCACGAGAAATTTAATTTAATTAGATAATTATAAAACATGGCCAAAGCATTACTACAATAAATTATTTGACCAGGCCCGATTGCTATCGAAGCCTGTAAATCAAATTGCGATCTAAACACAGAAGTATTCAACAATCGCTAAATTATTCCAATATGGCGTTCCCGCCAACGAACGAACGCCAGGATATGGATGGAATGCCCTTCCAGCACATGTATTCCCTGCCAGGTATAACATAAGTACCTTGAAGGCATGTCGTCAAGCACAAGCCTATCTTGCATTAAAAAAAAAAAAAAAAAGAACTGACCGACTGAAATACATCGAATTCGTCAAATATCAGTTTGATTAAACCTTCATCAATAAATAAATTAACAATATTTTCTAAAAGTTCAAATCAATTTTTAAAGTAAAGTTGACACTACTCGACTACCTACTCGTATTATAAAACAAAGCCCCCCTGCCTCGTCTATCTATCTGTCTGTCTGAACGCGATAAACACATTAGTTATTTGTGTTATATGGGGCCTACGAAAATTTTTGTTCCCCGAGGGCGCTATTTTGAATTCAGAGCGAAGTAAAGGATTCTATAGTAGAATCCTGAGCGTAGCAAGGAATTCAATATACGCCGCCCGAGAACAAAAAAATTGGCCCCGAGTGACACACTATTTTTCCTCATTACGTATGAGAAAAAGCTAGGAGTATCAACCTACTATGTATGGACATTACCTTAATACGTTTAAGTACCAATCAGAAGCACGAACGCGGACCAATCAGAACAGAGAAATGAAAAGTCCTATGGGCCTAAAAATTACATTTTGCTCCCTCTATCCTCTGAAGCCAATACTCGTTTTTCGAATAGGTATGATGAAAAAACTATACCTAACCGATTTTCCGGGATACGGCATACGGTTTTCACCAATTCAATAGGATGAAGTAATTCAAAAAGATTTTTTATGATGTGTATAATTCATTAATGTTTTGTGTATATGAGTTGAAATATATGACGATGATTGTTGAAGGTGTCGGAAAAAATCAAGCTGAGTGGAAGCTTTCATCGAAAACGCTGCCAAATCCCTTTGAGATCTAACTTGAGAATGGTTCTGATATGTATTTATAAGTGGTGTTTTAATTGGAACAATCAACAACATTACGATCCTGCAATTAAAGAAATAATCGCACAAGATGGCTGACGTTCCAACTTCCAAGTACAATAAATTGCTGTTTCGTATATTTATTGTTGTACATCATTACAATACCTACTCCTTATATGGCTTTTCCGGGTTCCTTAATAATAAAGTAAAGTACAGTGGGTCGGCAATGAGTTGAAGATGAAGGATGATGATGATGACATTATAATAAATCTAAATGCGAAAGTGTGTTTGTTTGTTGGTTAGACCTTCAATTTAATAATGTAATATATTTTTTGTAAAACAGCACATCCATAATTACAAAAAAATATGCGATCTGCACGATAGGTAAACTAGAGGCCGTAATAGGCTCGTGATTCCATCGCTCCGCCTAAAAAAAGTCAGAAGGTCATTCGTCGGTATGAGCATTCTTTTCTATAACAAAATTCCACAACCTATTTTAAAGTTGCCTATCCATCAATCCATTAAAAGTATGCTCCTAAAAAAATCTTATTATACTGTTGAAGATTATGTACGAGTAAATGTTAGAGGAGCTTGGATTTGATGCTAAGGACAGCGGTTAATTATGTACACATTGATATAATAATAATAGTAAATGCAAACACCGAGTTTCTTGCTGGTTCTTCTCGGTAGGAATGGTATTCCGAACCAGTGGTAGATTCACTTGAAGATTCAAAGGTACTTGTTAAAGTTTATTTGAATAAAAAAACATTTGAAATTTGAAATTGCATCGGAACAGAGCAACGGATCTATGTAATTATTTGCATGGGTAATGGGTATAGATGAGGACATGGAGAGTGACATAAGGCTACTTTTAATTCCGGAAAATTAAGGAGTTTCCGTGGGAATTCAAGAACTACTTATTCCACGCAGACGAAGTCGCGGGCATTAGCTATTAAAATATAATAATGAAAAGAAATACTTTGAGAAAATGGAATTATATTTCTTGACCAAATTTTTTATCACCTTAATTTGACCGTTGCGGCATGATTGAAGGGCAAACTAACAAATTAGTTTTCAGTTTTGCAGTTTTAATTTCTGTTTGAAAATAGTTAAAAGACTGTACTTTGACTGACTGGATTAGTTTGAGTGGAAAGTTTGCCTGTGCAAATTCCTACTGTAAAAATTTGCGTTGATGGATCAAGCAATTTTTAGAATGTCAAAGCCACCCAGTCAGCGGCACGAGTGTATTTGTGCGCGATGTGTGAAAGAGGCGGTCGCCCTTGACAGCGAGATGTCTTTCACGTCTTTCACCGTGTCCACATTCCACCGGCCAATTAACTAATGTAGTCGGAGAGACAGCTACATTACAAGACAAGTACATAATTAATTCATAATATGTACGTAAATGCGTAAGTGTGTTTGTCTGTCTGCTACACTTTCCCGTCTTTTCGACCGATTTAGGTGAAATTTGGTACAGAGGTATGTTGATTTCTGTACATTGAATATTTTTTGAAAATTTTAATTGGAGGAAGCTTTATTAGGTATCTAAGGTCCTACCACTACAGCCCATTAACGTCCCACTAACGTCCTATGAGAGTGGAGGCCTGTGCCCAACCAGGCCTCCACTCTCATAGGAGAGAGGGAATTAGAGCTTAGACCCACCACACTGCTCCAATGCGGGTTGGCGAGCTTTAACGGCTGTTATCATGTTCGTGATAATAACCGGGACCGACGGCTTAACGTGCTCTCCGAGGTACGGGGGTGGAACACCGCCAACTTCCTAACCACGGACCAGTACTGAGAATTTCTAGTTAGAAAAACCCAATACTTAATTATGGTCCGATCCGGGACTCGAACCCTGGACCTCGTCGGCCGCAATCGAACATGCCAACCACTACGAGGCAGTCCTACGTCTATACTAGATATGTACTTATTAAGTAGCCTTTCGGAAAATTCTCAAACATTTTGGGCCAAGTTCGATCCTACGATCGTGCGACCTCTGAGTTCGGTACATTACTAGTTTCTCCATGATCCAATTCCCACCCGATGGTCACCGCGCGCCCGATTTGCATAGCTGCTTGGCACAGGTTAAGGAAACCATAATTTAAACCTAAATGGTTACAATAATGGTTATTTACTTACGTAATTTTGACCTCCCTCGCAGTGTTTAGCGCTACTGCTATAATGGGTTTAATATAACTGCCATACCCCTAACAGGTTTACCCTTTACCAGACTGCATCATCAAGTAGTGGATTAAAAAATAGATCAATAAAGTCTAGTAGGTTAATCCTCGCCATTGATGATATAAGTCATTTGACTAAAGTCGTGTTATAAAACTAAAATTTGAGTGTGAGTGTAAGCCATATTTTGGCGCCATGCCAAACCGCAGAAATTCCGTTCCTTAACCATGACTACCTTCCACAGACGTCAATAGCGTCATGACATTTTGATCGTGCGTACGAAATCCTGGAGCTATGACATCAAGTCGCGCGTATAGTCCCACAAACTTATCTGACACAAATCCTTTCTTAAGGCCGGTTGATTCAAACCATTGGTTATCGTAACTTACGTTCGTTAAAATTTACCACACGTAAGAACTTTAACGTCTGACGTTCGTTAACGCCATATTTAAAGGTTACATGTCCGTCAAAATGTGTTGATGCAACCCAGCCTTAGTGGCCACGTCATAAATAGCTATCTGTATACCAAATTTCAACCCGATCCGTCCAGCTGTACGTTGATAGATCAGTTAGTCACCTTTTCCTTATCAAATATCAAATAATAAATATTATAAATGCGAAAGTTTGGATGGATGTATGGATGTTTGTTACTCAATCACGCCCGAACGGCTGAACTGATCTGGATGAAATTTGGCACAGAGATAGATTATAGTCTGGAATATCACATAGGCTACTGTATGTATTCTATGTGAATGTAGCCATAGTATCCCGGAAAACTAAGGAGTTTCCGTGGGAACCAAAAAACCTCAATCCACGCGGACGTAGTCGCGGGCATCAGCTAGGTAGGTATATATATTTTGATGTGTACAGGTCGCGGGCGACCACTAGTATTAGTATAGCAGCTAAGAAATAGAGGGTCAGCACGAAGTAATGCTAAGTGGTTCCGTGCTGACCCGGAAGACGTGGGGGGAGGTTGTTTTAGTTTTAGGCCGACAGGCAGAAGTCCGGAGGGATGTTTTACTTCCCCCCGGAGAAAAAAAAAAAGTATAGCAGCTAAACCGCTTACCACGGCGCCCGGGACGCCGACAAATCTCTCGGTGGATCTTTTGATTAGATTTGATGATGATGCTATATGTTTGGTGTTGCAGGTATCCCCGCGTTGTCAGTGCCGCCGCTGGAGCCGCTGCTGGTGTCGGGGATGAACATCGAGTCGGGAGCGGGCCCCGTGGTCATCACGCAGACCTACAAGGCCATCAAGTTACACGGCCTCACTGACTCCGTGCTTACCACTTACAAGTGAGATGCTTCATTGCAGTTTACTTCACCTTTTTACTATAATCGTACCGCAAGGCATCGTCAGGGTCTGCATCCGTATATATTTTTTAATTGCACGAAAGGCTTGCGCTTGACGAAAATCACGCTTAATACAAAGCAATGATGAGGTCTAGGTTGGAGCGCGCCCGCCTAGAAGATGCCTATTCACTCTTGCCTTGAAGGTACTTAGGTTATACGTGGCAGGGAATACATGCGCTGGAAGGGCATTCCACATCCTGGCCAGAGGCGTATTTAAAGATTTGGCGCCCCGGGCCAGTTAGCTTTGCCGCCCCATTCATTTAAAAAAAACCTACTATGTGATGTGAAATAATAAATGAAAAAAAAAATTAACCATTTATTCACTATAATAGGTAAATATTTACATTTTTTTTCTTATGTACAAATTGGTTGACAAAATCGTCAATGACATGTCGGTGAACTTGGCAGAGCAAGTGCTAGCAGATCAAAAATAAAAGAGAGTTCTGTTCGCATGCAGATGAGTTCTATAGTTCCTGATAGATTTTAGAGATAGTTCTGGCGAGTTAACCTAAATAACGCCGGTTGAAAAAATTATCTGCTAACTTCCGGTAGCAGATCATTTTACACAAAATCAAAAATTGAAGTGAGTTCTGTGCGCATGCGACTGAGTTCTATAGTTCCAAATAGGTTTCAGACATAGTTCTAGGTCTAGCACTTTAACCTAGAAAAAAGTCAATTGAAAATAATGATCTGCTACGGGAAGTTAGCAGAGCATCTATCTGGCAGACCATAAAACAAAAATTCACAGAAAATAGAACTGTCGCTTCAGAGGCTAGAACTCCACCGTTTCTGATAGAAGAATAGCAGATCTATAATGTCCAGTACAAATCTCGCCTGGAACTCTCATAAAACTCTAGCAGAGCATAGGAGAAGAACACAATATTTCATCGAAACGAGATAATCACTACGTTTTAAAAAATTCACTAAAACTAGAACTCTCGCCCTAGAGGCTAAAACTCCGCGGTTTCTGATAGAAGAATAATTGATCTATAACATCCAGTACAAATCTCGCTTGGAACTTTCGTAAAACTTCTCGCAGAGCATACCAGAAAAATACAATTTTCATCGAAACGAGATAATCACTACGTTTTAAAAAAATCACTGAAACTAGAACTCTCACCCTAGACTCTAGAGGCTAGAACTCCGCGGTCTCTGATAGAACAATAATAGATCTATAACATACAGTACAAATCTTGCCTAGAACTCTCGAAAAACTTCTCGCAGAGCATAGTTGAAGAATACAATTTTCATCAAAACGAGATAATCACTACTATTTAAAAAAAACACTGAATCTAGAACTCTCACCCTAGAGGCTAGATCTCCGCGGTTTCTGATAGAAGAATAATAGATTTATAATATCCAGTACAAATCTCACTTGGAACTCTCATAAAACTTCTAGCAGAGCATACGAGAAGAATACAATATTTCATCAAAACGAGATAATCACTAACGTTTTAAAAAATTCACTGAAACTAGAACTCTCGCCTTAGAGGCTACAACACCGTAGTTTCTGATAGAAGAATAATAGATCTATAATATCCGGAACAATTCTCGCCTAGAACTCCCGTAAAACTTCTCGCAGAGCATAGGAGAAGAATACAATTTTCATCGAAACGAGATAATCACTACTTTTAAAAAAAAACACTGAAACTAGAACTCTTACCCTAGAGGCTAGAACTCCGCGGTTTCTGATAGAAGAATAATACATCTATAATATCCAGTACAAATCTCGCCTAGAACTCTCATAAAACTTCTAGAAGAGCATACAAGAAGAATACAATTTTCATAGAAACGAGATAATCCCTACTTTTTAAAAAAAACACTGGAACTAGAACTCTCACCCTAGAGGCTGGAACTCCGCGGTTTCTGATAGAAGAATAATACATCTATAATATCCAGTACAAATCTCGCCTAGAACTCTCATAAAACTTCTAGAAGAGCATACAAGAAGAATACAATTTTCATAGAAACGAGATAATCCCTACTTTTTAAAAAAAACACTGGAACTAGAACTCTCACCCTAGAGGCTGGAACTCCGCGGTTTCTGATAGAAGAATAATACATCTATAATATCCAGTACAAATCTCGCCTAGAACTCTCATAAAACTTCTAGAAGAGCATACAAGAAGAATACAATTTTCATAGAAACGAGATAATCCCTACTTTTTAAAAAAAACACTGGAACTAGAACTCTCACCCTAGAGGCTGGAACTCCGCGGTTTCTGATAGAAGAATAATACATCTATAATATCCAGTACAAATCTCGCCTAGAACTCTCATAAAACTTCTAGAAGAGCATACAAGAAGAATACAATTTTCATAGAAACGAGATAATCCCTACTTTTTAAAAAAAACACTGGAACTAGAACTCTCACCCTAGAGGCTGGAACTCCGCGGTTTCTGATAGAAGAATAATACATCTATAATATCCAGTACAAATCTCGCCTAGAACTCTCATAAAACTTCTAGAAGAGCATACAAGAAGAATACAATTTTCATAGAAACGAGATAATCCCTACTTTTTTAAAAAAACACTGGAACTAGAACTCTCACCCTAGAGGCTGGAACTCCGCGGTTTCTGATAGAAGAATAATAGATCTAAAATCTAAAATCATGCGCTGCGCTGTTTGTGTGCATTTGAAAGCGCGCGTTTTGAAAGCATTGGTACAAAAATGGTTTTTAATTTAAATGTCAATTAAAATATAATATTTATTGTAGTTAAGCTTGACAATAAAAGGCGCCCAGAGAAAGCCAAGCGCAGCCAAGCGCAGCCTGCCGCCCTGGGCCATGGCCCCCTTGGCCCTAGGGTAAATACGCCCGTGATCCTGGCGGTTTGAATCAGGAACGTAGAGCAGAACCGTTTCGTTCGTATATAGTTGAAATCCCACGAAACGATTTGCTTCCTCGTTTCCAATTTGAAGCGCTAGGATGTGGAACGTCCTTCCGGCTTATAATGTTGGTATCTTCAAATCAAGAGTGAATAGGCATCTTCTAGGCAAGCGCGCTCCACCTTAGGCTGCATCAATACTTCCAGCAAGTCTGATTGCAGCCAAGCCATCAACGTCCCACTGCTGGGCACAGGCCTCCACTCTCATAGGAGAGAGGGGATTAGAGATAAGACCCACCACGCTGCTCCAATTGGTGGACTTCGACGACTATTATTATGTTAGTGATAATAACCGGGACCGACGGCTTAACGTGCTCACCGAGGCACGGGGGTAAAACACCACCAAATTCCTAACTCCGGGCTAGTACTGAGAATTTCTAGTCAGAAAAACCCAACACTTAATTATGATCCGACCCGGGACTCAAACCCGGGACCACGTGTCGCAGTCGAACATGATAACCACTAGGTATACCAACAAGGCAGTAATAATAGTTATTAAGCTAAGGTCTATAGAGCGTAGGTACTTTGACTTGGCTCAGACTTTACTTAGAGTTAAAACGAGATGGACTTATGTGAGTAGCATAAATCTGTCTCGTTTTAACCATGACTTAAATACTAAATAGACTCCTCATATAGGGCGAACACTTTCAGACAACACATCAGACTTAATGGGTCTTATTTATTTCCACGCCCTTGTAACAAAACCTACCGAGTTATTTAAATATTAATTAGAGTATATCGATAATTAATTATCGATAAATAATTATTAGGAGTTAGGACCCCATCCCATTTGATTTATGATTTTTTTGACCTTGAGTAGACCAATCAGCGTTTAGTACCCCGCGCCCGCTTACTTGAGTTATTTGACTGAATTGTTTGCATTACGAAAGCATAGTAATTAGGCGTCTATTGGTTGTGTGGTCGATGCTTAAGTCTAAGCAAAATCAAAGTTCACTCTATAGATCTCACACTTAGGCCGTCTATAAGTAGATAGAATTGAGAGATTTTCATGTAATAAACTCACATAAAATGGCTTTACATCCCAGGGCTGACCTGAAGCACTTCCGGCTGCGCACGGACTCCATCACGCCCAAGATGGAGTTCATCGCAGACTACGTGATGAAGGGCCGCATCCTCGTGCTGCCCATACACGGCAAGGGCGTCGCGAACATCACCATGGGTATGTGTTCCAAAAATAGCTGAATATTAAGCCGATGAGTCCTGACTTTCGGTTCCAGGTAATAATAAAAAGTCTGTGCTTACTAACGCCATCTAGCGGCGAGAAGATCGTGGAAGTTTTGAACTTAAACCAATGTCCAATTTTTAATTTAGAAAATTATTATGTAAATAAAAAAAATTAACTGACTCTAATTTAAATAATAACTAATAATTAATCCATTTCGAAAATAATATGAGTTTGATTTCTGTTTCTGAACACATAATATTATAAATTATAAGCAGTAGGTAGATACCTTTTTTTAAGCTTTTGTTATAATATACTATAATTTTTAATGAAGTAGAAATAAAGGCTTCTTTGTTTTGACTGAGTCAGTTTTGAAGAATACGAATTCAGCTCGATGCGCGCATCGTTTCATTTTTCTCTTGCCACGCTCAAACACACACACGGGACAAAAAGTCCAACAGAAAATTATTAATAAAGTTCATGTAACTTACTGTTATAATAAAGGTGTACAATCTAGTGAAAATAAGATACTCTCCGATGTGGACGTTTTGTGTAGACGTTTTGTCCTGTCCGGTCCTTTGTTGAGATGTGTCTTCGAGCATAGTTCATAGGTCTGTAAAACCAACGCGCAATGTTTTGCGCTCACGAAAATTCATGGAATGATAACGCTAATTTCGTCAAATATCCTTACAAAAATTTATGTGCAATCTTCTACACTCAATTATGAACTTTTTCATAATATTGTGGTTTATTCAAAATTCAAATGCTTTTTTACTTTTGAACCGTCAAATGAATCTACCACCTATTGCAGTCTTCTTCTAGATCGAATACGTATATTCGAATATAGTCTTCGAGTTCATAATTCGGGTTTATTGCAGAGAATCTAGCAGTATTTTTCATATTTTCTGATTTATTGCAGTGAATCTAGCAGTCTTTTTCATATTTTCTGATTTATTGCAGTGAATCTAGCAGTCTTTTTCATATTTTCTGATTTATTTCAGTGAATCTAGCAGTCTTTTTCATATTTTCTGATTTATTGCAGTGAATCTAGCAGTCTTTTTCATATTTTCTGATTTATTGCAGTGAATCTAGCAGTCTTTTTCATATTTTCTGATTTATTGCAGTGAATCTAGCAGTATTTTTCACATTTTCTGGTTGATTCCAGTGAACCTAGTAGTGAAGCACGACCTGATCGGCGAGCCGGTGGTCAAGGACGGACAGACGTACATGCACATGAAGGACTACCGCGTGAAGTTCGTGCCGGGCAAGGTTTACCTGCACTTCTCCAATCTGTTTAACGGTGACAAGCGACTCGGAGACCAGATGAACATGTGAGTGTGTCGCATTAAACTCAACTCAAACTCAAAGTACCTATACTTATTCAAAATAGGTATTTTTATTATCCACTACAAGTTAGCCCTTGACTGCTATCTCACCTGATGGTAAGTGATGATGCAGTCTAAGATGGTAGCGGGCTAACCTGTTAGGGGCATGGCACCTACAAAGTACACCTTCTGAACGTCACGTTTGCAAAGTGCATGAGTTGTTTAAGACGTGATGGTGATTATTAACTACGGTATCTTAAAACTAAAGCTACGAGGATTCCAAACGCGCCCTGGTCTGAGAAGAGCCCACAACAAACTCAGCCGCGTTATTTTTATTATCACCATTTCACAAATATCGTAAATTAATTCGATTTATAATTACGATATGAATATACTGAGTTACCCGTTGTCTTAGGTGAGCGACATTAGTAGCTGATGGCCACGTTTTATATTACTAGCTGATGCCCGCGACTTCGTCCGCGTGGTTTTAGTTTTTTCGATTCCCGCGGGAACTCCTTAATTTTCCGGAATAAAAAGTACCCTATGTCACTCTCCAGATCCTCAACTATGTTTATGCCAAAAATCACGTCGATCCGTTGCTCCGTTGCGGCGTGATTGAAGGACAAACCAACAAACACACACTTTCGCATTTATAATATTAGTATGATGTACCTACTGAAAATTACTTTTGTTCATTTCAGATTCCTCAACGAAAACGCCGACCTTGTCTTCAACGAGCTGAAAGAGTCCTACGAGAAGTCCCTCAGCTCCGTGTTCCAAGACGTTACAAACAAGATATTCGACAAAGTACCGATGAACAAGATCTTCCCCGAAGAGTGACTCAAACTGTGATCCCAAATATTAGGTTATGATTTTAGGTTTATGGTGGATTAGGTACTTACCTAGAGAAAGAGACTAGAATATAATAAATTACTGGGTTTAAAATGCAGTAATACTTAACTGTATTTATTGAAACTGCTTTAATTAATTATTAATGTACAAATAAGATTTTAAAATAAAAAAGAAATAAAAGAAAATGTGTGTTTCATTTATGAACATTTATTACAATATAATAAATAATAAAAAAATATACCTAGATAGTAGCAGACTGAAACATTTTTATTTTTTAAGGACATGGGGCTAATTCTGTTGAACATCTCTAAACAAAACTATATCGATAACTCTAAATCCATTGCTATCCTTTTCCGCATGAAGCATTAAAAATTAGATCAAAGATTGTGAACATCACGAGCAGATAAAAATTATCACGATCTCTAAAATAAAGAAACGAGACTAAATCTAGAGCGTTCTCTTTCCGCAGGGAGTAAGACATATTAATTAGGTAAGAAAGTACGTAATTATGTGCTGTAATAACTTTAGTTTAAAGAATAAGCACAACAGAATTAGAGCCAGACACAATAAAAATGCATGACAGTGACATCTAGCGGATAGTAGTTAAAACTGTAATTTAGCGTCATCTAGTGACAAGTAGTTGAGTGATTGAAATTTGATACAGCGACAATCTGTACTGAACAGTTACAGCGCCATCTAGTGACAATTACAGAAAGTTTTTGAGTCAGCGCCATCTATGAGAAAACGTCTAAACTACGTATCCAGGGTTGTCACGATTTAATTTGTATGGAATATTTTGGTCTTTTGATCGTATTGTCTCTGGTTTTCTAGGCTCTCTCTCATTCAACTCAATATCGGGTACTTCTTCAGCACCCTGAACAAGTCTTGCGTTCTTCAAACAAATCGATTTACAGAAAGCTTCGTTAATGATAACCACTGAAACAAATAAAAGTACCTACATTTTATTTTTGCAGAGGGTAAGTAGGGTCCAGTAGTGTCCAATAATAATAAATTTGTGTCATTTTATGAAAATAAAACTTACACTTATTATTCTTATTCTTATTTACATTCTAACAGCCATCGGTTAAATTGTCACAAAAAATTAATATTAGGTAGTACCTATTAGGTTAGGTACATAATCTAATTGAATGTTATTAATTTTATCCCTTTATTAGAAATAAAATGATTAACCCGTAAATTGACCCGTAGGTAGATTTTAGAACCTTCAAACCAACCAACCTTCCCATCAACCAACCATTGTGCTGTCTAATAAGGAATAGGTAAGTAGCTTAATAATAAGCCTAATAAGTAGTCTAATAATTGGGCTAATAATAAAATTAAGTAAGTAGTAGCCTAATAATTGGTGGTTACATTAAAAAAAATCAAAATTTAAATGTTTTTAATTCAAATAAATAAACTTTTTTAGTTTTGTATTTATCATAAATTAATTACTTACACAGGCCAACTAATAGCAGATATAGGATCAGACCTAAATATAGACCGTCCCACTCCATGTTTTAATCTGCAAAATATTATTGTATTGTATTAAGTTCCATAATTAAACCTAGTACCACTACCCTAGTCTGTTTCTTTTTAAAACTAAGAATCCTCCTTGACTATGATCTTCGTCATCATCTTAACCCAACACTTCAGAATGAAAAGGTACCACATATTATTATTATCATATTCCACCACTCTTTTTAAAAAAATACTTAGGTACATAGGTACTATAAAAAATATTCGGCTTCAGTGTTCCCCTCCTCTTTAAATACTTATAGGTACCTACCTACCTTCAAATCAAGAGTGAATAGGCATATTCTAGGCAAGTGTGCTGTACCTTAGCCACTTGCCACTTCGCATCGCCACTTGCAAGTTGCAAGTGGTCTGATTGCAGCCAAGCGCTAGCTTTGTACCTATTTTTAAAAAAATAACTGTGCCTCATGCGGTTTAATACTACGGTAGGTGGTCGAAATGGACGATAATAATAATATTATCATACTTAGATCTTTATTAATAATTATATTATCAAACCCACATCTCCCCCTAGTTCGGATTAAAAAGTTTCTCAGTACCAGAGATGTGCAGTAGGTATAGCTGTTGGGCGCTTCATCATCCTAGCTGTCCTAGGTAGATTATTACCTATTATTAGTACATAAATGACCCTACCTTTAATCTCTCTGGCAAGGAATCCTGGAGTTTCTCGTGGCCCTGAACAGCCCCCGTATAGACAAAAAAGCGGCGAAGATTATCAGCAGAAAGACCACAGACTGCCAGAAATGTATTATCAGCAAACTTGCTGCCATCTTCTAAGAGAACTTTCCAGAAGTTTACTGTTTTACTGATTTGGATGATTCATTGTTGGTTACATTATAGGAATTACTTCAATAGAACGGTCGACATTGAAATATTCATCTTGAGTCTCGATTTCTGTTTTGATCACAGGTTTTGATGCTGTCAAAATTCTTTAGGTATATTATGACAGCTTTGTTATATTGTCAGGTTCTATATTTTCACTCTCTGATCCTTCAGCCATGAAAGAAAAAGGTTCCAGATTTGATTCCTGACAAGGTTTTTTTACCTTTCCTACTTCAGATAGGTTCTTACTTCTTAGTTGTGAAGGTTGTTAATAATTGCCCACTGCTGGGTAAGCCTTACCCGGCAATTAGAGATAGGGTTACATACCTAGCACACGTCAAATAATAATTAATGATCCTGTCTATTCTCCTACAAAAAACCCATAATGAATCAGTTGTACACATGTTGTACATATACCTACGGGAATTGAAGTTTGAACCCGTTATCCTCATTAAAATAGGCGCCGGACTCGTGTGTCCCCTGATAATGTACCTATCCATTCATCGGGTAAGTATTATACCAAAATAAGTAATATACCTATATTTAACCAAAATGGCGCCTAAGCGCCTGCGTTAATCTAGCCTTTAGAAAATCTCATCCGTACCGGGATGATAGTAATCTCTGTACAAAATTTTGTCAAAATCGGTGTAACTGATGGGCCGTCAAAAGTAACAGACAGCCGGGCACACTTCCACATTTTACAATATGGTACCTTCTAAATATATAAAACGCAAAGGTGACTGACTGACTGATCTATCAATGCACAGCTCAAAGCACTGGACGGACTGGGCTGAAATTTGGAGTACAGATACATAGTACGTAGGCATCCGCTAAGAAATGATTTTTGAAAATTCAACCCCTAAACGAGTAAAATCGGGATTTGGAATTTGTTTGAAAATCGAAGTTAACCTGAGCCGTGGGAAAAACTAGTTATATTATCTATTGAAGGTAGAGTTGAAAATTAAAGCAACAATTGTATCCATTAATGTCTTAATGCTTTTATTCAGTGAATTAACAATTTTCTATGGCATAGTCACTGGTAACGTACGTAGAAGAAACAGTAACTAAATCTAACTTAGCAAAACTTAGCCTCTAAAGTTGCTTAACTTCCGCCGTTCTGTCATAACATTACCGTGGTTAAGTTAAACAATACAAAATCCTCGTAAAAAAACCTATAAAATAACTTAAAAGTATAATTTATGAATAAATATGACGAGCGGTAATATTATGACAGTGCGGCACAAGCCTGTAATTACTTAATGATGTTTCGGTAGGTTATCTATTAGTGTTTTTAATGCAAATGTCAATCTGTAATTTGATTAAATACATTCTTATAACAATATATTTTCAAAGTGAGAATTATCGCAAGTATAATAGATGTAAACGTGGGTAATTTATTACCGCGGAACTAAAAACACTAATAGAGTAATAACAAGGTGTTAAATTTTCCAAACATTTACTCTGAATGTTTATTATGAAATCGATACAAAATGTACCTTGAATCAAGGTACCTTTATTTACGGATATGAGCTAAATATTTACTAAAATAATGAATTTCCTTAAAATAAGTATACTGGGCAGAGCGTTATAAAGTGCAGATTAAAAAAAATATGAAAGTTTAATGTTGATTCCCGTACTTCAATTTGCAAACAGTCGGTTGACAAAGCTGTAAGCAGGTGAAGCACGAAAACCTTGTTGTGATTTTATGACTGTAAATCCTAAAGTATTACAGCTGATTCCTACTTGTCTTACCGGTAAATACGCGGTCAACTTAAAATACACTTTTGAGCAAAACAAACTATTTTTACGATGCGTTTGATTAATTACCAACCTTATCTATTTGTTTTTTAAACCTTCATCATTTCTATTTTTTTCTCAAAAGTGTACTGAATAATTCATAATCACTAATAATAATTATCAAAGTTACAAAAATATTAATTCTGTTATAATTATCAAATAATTACCTACTCTTTTATTTTATTTCTAATTTTCAACTCAAACAAAGATTGTTTCGTCGTTAAATGGTTTTAAATTCTAATTTACTACTTAATAAAACAATAGTTATGTCTTTTATGTCCAGCCATATAAGTCGAAACGAACATTAATTTAATTTGACATTAAATTATTCATATACAATGTACGAAACGACTTTTCGGACTGAACGTGGACGGCCTGCAATCTTCGAAAAAAAATGGTAAAAAAATATTGCTTTTCCAATTTACGTATACCGAATGAGGTATGGGTAGGTATCTAGACAGCTTTTAAGACTTGATTTAATAATACCTATTCTACAGACTTAGTCCAATATTTTTTTGAATTGCTAAGTATAATATACCTACTACATATTATAAGTATTATCTTTATCGTGCAGTTATAAGCTCTAACCCTTAATATCCTACTTTTAGAGAAATGAGATTACTACAAGAGAATAATTGCCAAATCTCCCGGCACTTTACGCTTTTAAAAACTTGAAACTGTCGATTTTAAATTAAAAAAAAATAAGCCGGGTATTGTTAGATAATTATGAGAATAACTTAGATTATATTAATTTTAACTTGTCACAATGCAAGTATACTTAGTCTTGCCATAAAACTTCTGAACATATATTAATTAAATATTAAATTCGAAATAATTATATCTAATTAATATATGTTTCAACACAATATATTATAATCATAGACAAACTTAACTTATTTTTATTATTCCATTTCTATGTATCGCAAATTATAAAATAATAATCTAACTAAACAACCAACTAATCATTAGCACCATCTTGCTTTTATCTTATCATTTCTTTATTATCGTTTTTTATATAATTTTTATATGAAATAGATTAGAACCTACGAATTGTCATTTCTATATTAGTAAAAATCTACTCAAATAGAATAACAAATTTTCATTGAAATCTAATCTATAGAGTAATTTCTATATAATGATTCGAATGTTTTTTTTTCTTAGTAAACATCTAATTTTGCGAAGATATGATGGAGATATTTTCTTTCATAAAATACCTATTTATGAATTATCCACAAGGAATCTTAAAAAGACTGCTCTCGTTCAACGTTCAACGTTGCACTAAAAACCACAGGGGTTTCTCACATTCCTAAAAGAATTATCCGAATTCACTAAATCACTCACGAGTCACCTTTGATTCAAATCACAATCGGATTAGTACCAGTCTTTTCCATTGGAGCTTCATCAGGTCATTGAAATTGGGATGTGGAAGTGGATCGCCTGCATCCTATAGCCACAGGAGCTGGTATCCTGGAGGGACCATTCCTAGGATCCTTCCTAGGAGCAGCTAATTGCCTAGTGCTCGTCGATCTCTCCAGCTTCCCATCAGACATCACCCAGGCGGACGTGAAATCAGCATAATCTGAATCTTTTGAACTAGTCCTTGATATGGAGTCCTCTCCTTTTGAATATGATCTGATAATCTCCTTCATCTTTTCAAGAACTGTTGCGTCATCTTTGGCAGATTCTGCGGACCTTAAAATTTGTTCTAGAAGTGGACTCAATTGTTTTTGATGAGTTGGAGACCTTAAAGTAGCACTGCTCGCTCTGAGAGGAGAATTTCTTTGGAAGGCATTGTTTTGGATGGTTTTTGCTTTCGTTTTGGGTGATTTATTTGGGTTCTCGAAAGTGTCTGCTCCAATCGTCGGCCTTGCTTTTGTTTTTGTTTGGTTCGGAGCGGTTCTGCCTCCCCAAGTATTGCGGGATGTAGGGGGTAGTTTGGGTGCTAGTTTGGGGGAGGATTGCTTGGGTGTGTGTTTGGGACTGGGGGTGTTTGCTCGGCTGGGTGTTCTGTTTCTGACTGGTGAATGTGGGATTCGAGAGACTTGTCTGCTCCTGACGGTTTTGACTGGGGACTGCGCGGTCTCCCTGGCCGGGCGGAGGCTCTTGCTGGGGGAGTCGTTGTTCTCGTGGCTGACGATGCACTCGGGACTGGCGCGGTTGGACTTGTCGTCTGCGCTGTTCTTCCTGCTGCCGTAGAACGTTTCAGAGAAGTCTGTCTTGCGCAGTCCGGTGTTGAGGCTGACGTAGTCATCGACGCGGTCGCTTTTATCTATGTGACAGCCGTCGTCCTGGTCGAGACGCTCTGTAACGAAAAAATTTCTAATATTAATAAAAATATGTAACTAGCAGGTATACTTCTTTTAATACTTAGTGTAATAGATAGAAATAAAGAGGTATCTAGTCATTTTAATTACACCAACGCAAAGTGACCAATCATGTTTTCAAACAGACTTTGCGTTCAAAACAAAAACAATCAATAGAATTACAATAATGTAAACAAGGCGAGCGCCGTTACATCAAGTTGGCTCATACATCCATACACAGATTATAAATATGAGAATAATCAATGTAATGTCGATATGCTAATACCACCAGATCGGCCTGTTATAGCCTTTTACGTAAGTTTAGATTGCGGTACGGGGTAGTGTCGTGCGCAAAGTGTCGAGAACTTGAGAACATAAATTCTAAACGAGTTGCTAATGCAGAATTATTGAGATGAATCAACATACAATAAGCCGCTACATAGGTACCTACTGAGAGTAATGGGCTTGTTGAATAAATTAAATAGACCGTTAATACACACATTGATTAAAAGGCGTAGTCTTTAGTGCCTTCAAATCAAGAGTGAATAGGCATCTTCTAAGGCAAGCGCGCTCCACCTTAGGCTGCATCACCACTAGCCTTGGCGCTAGCCAAAAAAAAAAGACATAGACTTTTTATTTTGTTACAATGCATTGCGTAGATGCAGAGCAAGATTTTGACGCGAGTAGTATCCTGGAGATATCATTTACTATTTTGTGATCAGTGAATTTAGATTTGCACCTTGATCAAAATTTGACTCTGATACCCCAGATACCTACTTCCTTTTTCTCGACAAATTTGACAAGAATATAATGAAGCTACATAAATATGGGCTTGGTACATCCTTTTTCTTTCACTGCATGTAGGTAATTTCTTTCAATCGGTTTGTAAGTTGTTTCTACTCGTAAGTCGTTATATATTAAGGAAGCAGGAGTGGATATTGTACAAACTCCTTATAGTTTCTCTGGTGTTGCAATCATTCATGGACGACGAAATCACATATTTTTAATCCTTAATCAGACAGAACTACATCTATTTTTATCTCGCCTAAAACCAGTACCTGAGCCCTTTTTAGCGGACGAGGTTTGGACGCATTCTTGCAACGTAAAAGGTAGACTCCAAGTTCGATGGATGCCCGCCCACTTCGCTTGTGATCGAAACGTAGTATGCTCTATTATGATTATGACAAGAGGCCTTATTCCTTCGCCAAATACATTTTGAGGTCGTGATGCAAGGTTGGTACATGTACGTCCGAAGTTTGAATTGATATTTTGGTTATACGCTTCTTTTCTATAAGCACTTACTATTATTTAAAAATCTTTGTTAGTTTTAGGTTGTATCTGTAAATATATTGAAGAAACGCTTGTAGTGGCTGCATTAAAGCCCAGCGCTGAGCTTTTACTCCCACCACAGGAATAGTAAATGCTGAGTGGTATTTTAATGGACTTATTCAATATGACGACAAAAATACAAGTAAAGAAATAGAGATGACTGAATCTACGGAGTTTTTTACTAAAGCACGTTCTGGAGTTTGGTGATGATATTAATATTATAAATTCGAAAGTAATTGCAAAGTAAAATAACGTAATTATTGCTTTTGTCTGTTATTAATTTTCTTTTCACGGTTCAATCGCTGTACCGAAATGGATGAAATCTTGCATCGTTGCGTACTGAGTACTGAACATTGGATATTTTTATTCTGATCAAAGAGCTCTGACCGGATTTAAAGAACCTGTAAGAGCAAACTTATATTAACTGACTCAGCGACAGCATCACTAGTATAATATATTAAAAATAAAATAAAAACAAAAACTAAACTGGCATAAAAGTAAGTTCCAATTTTGGCTACCGTCTCAGATAAGTTGCTACGTAAGACTATATATTATTATCTACTTAGTGGCTACAGTCTACACTGAGCTAAATTTGCAGCAAGATGCAAATTCCACAGCCCTTTTGTAAGCCACTTGTGCATGCACGAAAACAAAGCTCATATTTGGTCTGCCACATTGTTCAGTTCAAAATGTTGATTCACCCTCCAGCTGTTTTCAAATACTCTCACGTCTGAACGAGTTCACATTCTCATAACTTTCAGCCACATTTTGAACCCTATGGGTCTGGAAATAAGGACTTATGAATGGATATTGTTAGGAATACTAAAACGGTGAGCTATTGTGCACATCAAGGACCTAAGTATTGCTTTCGATTCGCTTTAGTCCTTTCACTTGCGTCTGAATTTCGATTTCAAATATCGATTGTGTTTGCTCTGAATTTGTATGACTCATTTTTATATTATATTGTTTCAAAGCCGTTTGGATATTATGATGCAAGAATTAATAATTAACTTCCTTTTATCATAAAGCTAAATATATAGAGACATCTATCTAATGCAGGACTAAAACACCGGCATCAAACAATTTTTTTATCAATGGTTATTGGTTAGTGAACTTCTCGCTATATATAAATACCTACCTGAATTTAGAAAAGTGCCATTCTAATACATATAAAATTATCTTGGTAGTAGATATGCACAGAAATTTAGTGTTGAAAATGGAAAATAATATTCAAAAAGCAATTTTAGAATATATATGGCGTTCAAAACATTAGACCATAAAATTGCTCGGAAAATATTATTGGTTGAAGGAGTAATAAATTATTTATATAATAATAAGTGACGACCTCCGTGGCGCAGTGTTGAGCGCTGTTGTCTAAACATGCGGAGGTCCCGGGTTCGATCCTCGGCAGGGTCAATTTGGGAATTTATAATTTCTGAATTTTCCCTGGTCTGGCCTGGTGGGAGGCTTCGGCCGTAGCTAGTTACCACCCTACCGGCAAAAACGTGCCGCCAAGCGATTTAGCGTTCCGGTACGATGCCGTGTAGAAACCGAATAGGGGTTTGGGTCTAATATAACTGCCATGCCCCTAACAGGTTAGCTCGCTACCATCTTAGACTGCATCATCACTTACCATCAGGTGAGATCGCAATCAAGGGCTAACTTGTAGTGGTTAAAAAAAAAAAAAATTCTTTTAAGTAGATTCTTCTTTCCAAATCTGGGGTATGGACACGACAAAAAGGCGTATCTAAACTCTGAAGTGGAATATATCGTATATGAAGAGTTTGAGGAATACAGGGCAAATCAAACCAAGAATCTAAAAATAGTTTTTTGAGGCTTTTCATAGCAGAGCATTTTGACGAATCCTTTATGACGTAGGCTAACAAAGTCCCTAAGAGATGTATTTGATAGCATCACCAAAAACGCAAACCCTGAGTTGGCTATCGAACAATGAATCCATACGAGCTCCATACAATTCCATGCACACCAAATTGAGGCCTCGCATATTATGACACCATGTGTAGATAAATTGCGCGCGGATGACATTACGTATGTATGCATAATCATATTGACGTATAGATTAGAAGTTATTACGGCTTTGTTTTAAATTCGACGACCTCCGTGGCGCAGTGTTGAGAGCTGTTGCCTTAACGTGCCGGGTTCGAGCCCCGGCAGGGTTTGGAAATTTTTAATTTCTGAATTTCCCTGGTCTGGCCTGGTGGGAGGCTTCGGCCGTGGCTAGTTACCACCCTACCGGTATAAAGACGTGACGCCAAGCATGTTAGCGTTCCGGTACGATGCCGTATAAAAACCGATTGGCATCATCACTTACCATCAGGTGAGATCGCAGTCAAGGGCTAACTTGTAGTGAAAAAAAAAAAGAATTAATGTTATGTAACTTGAAGTTGCCCGCGTCTCGGTCCGCCTTAAATCATTTTTCAAGTCCTCAACCATACCGTTAGAAAAAAATCTTAAATCCATACGGACGATGACACTGGTATAAAACCATCTGGTAAGTAGATCTTTTTTCGGAAAATTAAGGAGTTCCCGCGCGAATAAAAAAAACTTAAAACATGCGGTCGAAGTCGCGGGCATCAGCTAAGACTTTGACGCCTTTACTCGTAAAATCTCACAGCGAATGAGAAAAGTGATAGAAAATCATATTTACCATTGATCTCTATACTCAGCGGTCTCTATGTACCTAAGTACTTTCTCGAAGTTTTTCTAATATTTACTAGCAAAATGCGCAGTGCTGTTAAAGAAAACTTTCACGCCTTCACTCGTAAAATCTTACAGCTAAGGAAAGTTGAGAAAAGTGATAGAAAATCATATTTACCATATATCTCTAGTGTCTCTATGCTCAACGGTCTCTATTTACCTACTATCTCGAAGTTTTTCTAATATTTACTAGCAAAATGCGTGTGTCACATACTCTCAGCTTTCAAGCTACTCTCGATTGCAAATTATGTAAACTTTGTACACAATAACAGCACGTGCCTACCTAGTACCTAGGCAAGTCACACCTGCGCTTGCAACTGATATGATTTCTACTAATATGGTCAACATATTATTTCCTTTATCTACACTAATGTTATAACATTCTACTTATGTTTCCAATACTTGACTTATAATTACTACTGTTATAGCGCAGATAACAAAACACTCAATTTAAGCAATTTCACATGATGGTATAATATCCACATCGATATCGTAAAATCTCATTAAAACATCAATAAAACGCGACCAATTAACCTGGCGAGCCTTATGTCAAAATCCTCATACAAGTTGTATAAAATTTTGATATTAGGCTGGCTTTTGAAAACAGTTGGGTTATACGTGAAAACTTCGTCGAAACTACTAAACTTACATACACAAAACTCTTTGGTAAGATCTTGTGCCAATT
The DNA here is from genome assembly GCA_917051295.2 of Erebia ligea. Taxonomy (NCBI): domain Eukaryota; kingdom Metazoa; phylum Arthropoda; class Insecta; order Lepidoptera; family Nymphalidae; genus Erebia; species Erebia ligea. Next base: position 19,366,554 of record OU785228.1, read on the forward strand.
AAATAAAAAACGAACAGCGCGCGCTCGCTTCTGATTGGCCCTGCGCGCGCAGCTGCGCTCTCATTGGTTAGATTTTAATGGCGGCAAGTTCACTGTGACAATACACGTATATACATAAACTATTGTCAGCTTTTACTCTTGTTGTTTGATAAATTGCATTAGTGAAGATAAAGTAGTGTATGCAACTGCATATAACACGGGTATTAAAACACTCGTTACTATTATGAAACTCGCTGCGCTCGTTTCATAAACTCACACTCGTGTTTTAATACCCTTCATTATATGACAGTTGCATAAACTACTATTATGACACAACGATAGGTGAATTGTCAAGTTTGCCTACTCTAGCAATATTTCGAAAGTTAATAATGACGGTGATGATAAACCATCATAAATCAGCCATCATACCATATTAATATTATAAATGCGAAAGATATTATTATTGTTTGTTGGTTTGCCCTTTAATCAAGGGCCAACAGAGTAACGGATCGACGTGATTTTTGCATGGGCATAGTTGAGGACCTGAAGAGTGACGTAGGCTACTATTTATCCCGGAAAATCAAAACGTTCCCTGGGATTTTTCCCCGAAAAATTAAGGAGTTCCCGTGGTATATAATATTTAACTATTTTATATAACCACGTATACCTTATTATATATAACTCACACCACCAAAACCACACCAGTCAAAACGCATTTCGTTATGTATAACAGGTAATATAACAATATCAGAGCGGTATTTAGATTTGCGGTATTCACTATTCACACGACGATTCAAAAGCACTTGTTGAATAAAGAAAGATTGAAGTTTGAAGTTGAAGAGACAAAACGCATTACGTAATTCGGACGCAATCGTTAAAATTTCTACAAAATGAAGACTAATAACCCGCGGTTGCAGCAGATGCGACGGATGGAAGCAGTCGTTAGCTGATCCGTCCGAACGGAACGGGTGCCGTGCTCGATCGTTACAGAATGTCCGCCTTGCAACACGTGCGAGCGATGTAATTGTTCTGAACAGCCTAGTTTTACACGGTGCACTAAAAAGAAATAGCTAACACACAATTACGGCGTACGGAAATGGGCTCAAGAAAAGCAGAACTCGGTGAGACAAAGAACGTTGGCAAAATTTGTTTTGTTTTGTGATTGTCACTTGCTATATGTACGGTATCCATTGGTGGCACGGCTGTGAACTCAGTGGAAACATTCTTTGGTTTTCCAGGCATGGACTCAATCCTAATGTTGATGTTCTAGAGACAAAAAGTACCAACCGTAATTATGTCCATCTCTGGGATGCAAGCCGTCTCCAGATTACGTCAATATCGGTTAAGCGGAGTGTGAAAAGGTGTGAACAGACAGACATTCTTATTTACTTTAATATTTTTAGTATGGATATAGAGCGATCATTAAAAACTGATCTTCATAATGATGAAGAACTCTCGAAGAACGTTTTCCTTCAGCGTTGAAGCTAGTGACTTTTAAATTCTTAAAACGCACATGAACTCCGAAAAATTAGAGGTAGGATCGAACCTCCAACTCCAACCTCTCGAATAGCAAATCGGGCATTTAGACCACTGGAGTTAGACTTTCACACCTTTGCAATTTATTATACCCTAAAGAAAAAAAAGAAACTCACCACTAAAATCAGCGTCGTCCATAGAATTCTGACTATGCAGTGAATATCTATTCGTAGTCTTGGTAGAAGGCGACCCTTGTGTAGACCCTGCCACCACACCCAGACTCCTGTAACCCTCATCAGACACCTCCGACCCGTTGTCCGAAGCACTTTCCACTGCTGGGGCTGGAGATACAGGCCTTGGACTCTTATTCCTGATAGCATGAGGGTTAGGCACTAAATGATTGGTCGTCACAATCTTGATTCTCCTGTCAGGGGATGTGGAATGCCTGTTATTTCTTAAAGGACTATTATTCCTTGGAGCCAGATGCTTCCTGCCTGGTGACGCAGCCCTGTCCAAATCACCCATGTATGGCAAACTGGTTGGCGCATCTAGTTTATTGCTCGACAAGTATTGGCCAGACCTTGGGTCGTCGTTGTAGACTTTTGTGTATGGAAGTGACATTGGTTCGTATGTTTTCGGCTCTTTGTATTGTGTGGTTGGTTCCTTGTATGGCAGCGACGTGGGGCCAGGGTCTGGTCGCTCGTATGTGACGGTGGCGCCAGCCAGGTCGTGCTTGGGGCGGGCCAGGCGCGCTGAGAGGGAGGTGCGGTGTTGAGCGCGGCAGCGGCAGGGGTCGTGTTTGTCCAAGTAGTGGGCCAAGGTGTCCCAACCTCCACCAACTCGAACCATGACGTGGGAGCGGAGAATCTGGAAAAGAATTGAAATTGTTAAGATTAGCTTCTAGATAGTTTGAGTGTTTGATGTATTGAACAATGTGATCGCTTCGACAAGATCAATGTTGATTTCTAATCATCATCAGGGGTCATCCATAAAGTACGTCACACTGATTTCGGGATTTTTTGACCCCTCCCCCGTCCATGTCACAGTTGGTCACATTTGTGAGACCCTAGTGTGACGTCACATTTCTTACAATTTTACATCTAAAAATTATTAAATTGAAACAGCACTTCCGAAATTAGTTTTATTTCCATTTAAATATAATCAACATCAAATCAAACATTTGAAAAAATTAACAAAACTTGAAAATATTTTAACGTTTTTCGGTAATATGTAGTTCAAATTTGGCATTTTAATACTAAGATGTCTATGATTTTGAAATGTGACGTCACGAAACTTAGGACCCCTCCCACCCCTTGTCACACAATGTCACACTTTGTCGACCCCCTACCCCCCATAACGTGTGACGTACTTTATGAATGACCCCTCATCATCATTTCAACCCGCCTGCCTGTTGGCTACTGAGCACTAATCTCCTTTGGGAAGAAGAGGGAATTTGGCAGTAGTCTACCACTCTGGCCAAGACTGGAGTTATAGCAGACTTCACACGCCTTTGACCATTATGAAGAACTCTCGGGAGTCTCTACATATTTCTAATTCTTTTCTCTAACATTTTTTAATCCATTCATAATCATAACTAAAAAAAATAAAAACTTTATTTTGAAACATTAACCTAGGACTTAAAAAACATATATGAACGATCATCCTGCAAAAGTATAAAACTGCGTTGCAGTGATGATCGCCCTCCTCAAACATTGTACAGTGTTTCATTTATTTATTTATTTAAATTTTAACAGAATCTAAACTAAATTATTAATATTATTATTATTTTTTCAATAACTAATACATTTGCCAATCAAAAGCAATAAGGAAATAAAAGTACATCTGCACTCCATCTTATTGCCTAAAAATGATAACTCCATCTCTAAAGTGCACGTATCAATTCACTAATGGGCGCCACTATTAAACGTGTAGCATATAAATAGACATAATCGGTCTATTTTGGTCTATAAAAGCGGATACTAGATCCATTAAGGTGCAGATGAATCATAGGCGGTTTGCTCCCTTGTTTGGTAAAATCAAATCGATCGTTGTATAGAGCAGGCGTTTGGACTTTGGAGGCTGGCCTTTATTTGTGGCCAGCGAAATCTGACACCTAACATGTTTTTGGTATCCTACTTGGGTAACATATCGCAAGCCGTATTTGAAATCTAAAACGCAACATTGTATATATTGGAGCTCAGCCCCCCGATTGTGTGAGGAAATTGTAATCGTAATCGTTTATCAAACGTATAATTCGACCTGTTTAAGGAGTTCATAGATGCCTGCTCGTCAAAAAGCATGTATGAACTCCTAAAACAGTTCGAGTAATACTTTTTAAGCTGTCAAATGATTACGATTTGATTAGACAATTGGGCCTCTGGTCATGTTTGGGGTTCTGTGGTAAGGTGTTTTCGACTTTAATGCTTATCTATCTGTCCTTATCTGTCCTTTTATGATTTAATTTTAATTCAATACGGGGTAAATGAAAGAAAAATTTCGGCGGCTTAAAAATTATACTTTCAAGCTGATGACTTCTCATGTCCTTTCCTACACGACCGACGGGTGAGAGGTCAGGCGCAGGACCGACGGCTTTACGTGCTCTCCGAGGCACGGGGCTGAAACACCGCCAACTTCCTAACCCCTGGCTAGTACTGAGAATTTAATTATGGCAACACCCCAATACTTAATTATGGCAACTGGATTTTCCGTCCCATCGGGCTAGGAGAGTAAAGGAAGAGGGTGCACCTGTGTTTGCGTACAAACTTGTGCACTATAATATCTCCCGCGCAGATGGCAATATAAGCAAAAAATAATTACAAGACTAAATATGTACGTCTACATAATATATTATTATTATTATCTTTACCAAAACAACTGTTTATTTTTAGAAACAACCAATAATTAACAGACCTCTCCGTTAAGGTACAATCTTCAACGGTACAGATCTCATTACGCTGGTACATCCGTTCCTGTCAATCACTCCATATTGAGGGTCGCAAGGTTCAGGCCTATAGGTGAATCGAGGACAAACAAACCTGCACCAAACTGATCTAGACTTTATTTTTTAACAAATAAGGTTTAAAATAGAATGTTTGTAAGTGTTTAAATGAATGTAGCATGTTGTTTGTATGTTTGTGACATGGAAACGCTCACGTCTCAGTAATTTTCCCACGATGTCAATGATATTATGTGATGGTAGCAAACTTTTGACTCTATCTCATATTTATTTATACGTGTCCCGTTTTGCTAATCAGCAGGCCGAGTGTGAGTTGTTTTATCTATTCGATCGAATTGGAAGACAATCTTCCACTAGGTACTCCGTATTCCATAGTAGGTAATCACTAATCACTAATCATTGTATTTAAATGTAATAATAGCCATTTCGGGTTGTGTCATTCGTATACAGTTCAATCCTGCGCCTCTTCGTTGTTGTTTAGATTCTAGATCTTGTTTAGATTCTTGTTTAGTTTTGACGACCTCCGTGGCGCAGTGTGTAGCACTGTTGTCTTAACGTGCGGAGGTCCCGGGATCGATCCCCGACAGGGTAAATTTAGGATTTTTCCCTGGTCTGGCCTGGTGGGAGGTTTCAGCCGTGGCTAGTTACCACCCTACCGGCAAAGACGTGCTGCCAAGTGATTTAGCGTTCCGGTACGATGCCGTGTAGAAACCGAATAAGGGTATGGGTTTTATTTATCTGCCATGCCCCTAACTGTTAGCGGGCTAACCTGTTAGGGCCTAACAGGTTAGCCCGCTACCGTCTTAGACTGCATCATCACTTACCATCAGGTGAGATCGCAGTCAAGGGCTAACTCGTAGTGGATATAAAAAAATAATAATAATTTGGCACAACTGAGCACGGATCTCTTCTAAGGCCAAAATTATATTATATCATAATAATTATATGACCATATTTACATCACATTACCATTTATCTATGAGTCGTAGAAATTATGACTCTTAGATAAATGGTAATGTAATAAAAATATAATCATGTAAATATGATAATGTAATTCCGGCACTAGTATGAGAAAAGCTTAAGCCATTTTCGAAATTCATAATTAAGTTTTTAATTCAAACTTTTACATAATATGTTTTTAAATTGTAAAGTAACCCTACTACATTACCATTACATCGCTCTCGAGTCTCGAGTTTCGACCATGCGCACAACGAGTAAAATTATGTCTACCCGTTATCTCTATTTATCTACCGAAGCTACCATGGTTACTTGTCTCGTTACGTCAAAAGTAGATATAAAAGTAATATTTATAATCTGTGTATTTTTTTCTCTAAGAACCCTTACATGCCGACTTTTGTCTTGTAATATACCGCATTTTGTGCATGTCAGGGTAAACGAAAAATTAGCCGGCAACGACAACATCTCTCTCTCTCGTCGCGAAATATCTCGTTTTGCGCATGCTAAGCCTGCAGTTAATTTAATAAACAACATCGTTTAACATATTATATAAAGAATCCACAGAAAGAATCCTTTTAGTATGCACAAACTAACATGTTTATTACAGTTTATGTTAAACTAGCGGCTAATTGAACATATTATAGTCCGGTGATTTATATTTCACTCCAAGTCAGTGTAGATTCTAGTACACCCTTTTATATATGAAAGATCATAGCTAGTACAACAAGTTAAGTAAATAAAGCAATCCATCAATGTCAGTCTGTCTTCCTGTTCACCTTTATATCATATACTTGTCACAATCACATACTAGTTACTACATTCGATTCAATAATGTATTGTACTTAGTTGTAAAAACTCTTGCTATGTTTCTTAGAAGTTATAAAAAGTTATAGACCCAAGTTCGAGGTTTTGTGTATTAAAAAATTGACGTCTACAATGATAAGATAAATTATTTCGTATGTCAAATGTACGTCAATTAAAATTAATAAGATAACATCAAATAACTCTATGTATGGATAATTTCAATGTGCAAAACAAAAGAACAGATCAAACTTTTTGTTAGAGTCCGGTTCACGAAAGAAGTCCCGTGGCATTAACTTAGTGGAACTAATACATTTTACATACATTAATTGCTGCCCCTAGCTAGGGTCTAGGTTCTTTCATGACACGGACTAATTAACCGCTGATGAAGATATGTTGAGTTCTGAAGATTTTGTTAATTATAGATTAAATTATAACTTAAGACTTGCCGCCAAGCGATTTAACGTTCCGGTTTACGATGCCGTGTAGAAACCGAATAGGGGTATGGGTTTAATATAACTGCCATGCCCCTAACAGGTTAGCACGCTGCCTTAGACTGCATCATCACTTACCATCAGGTGAGATCGAAGTCAAGGGCTAACTTGTAGTGGATAAAAAAAACTTAATCTTTGTTATTGATAACAATGGAGTATAGGGCATCCCCCGGGTAGGTGGAAAGATGCCATCCGAATAGAGTGGCTGGTATGAAATGAATGCAAAAAGTCATTAGGTAATTTTGGCGCAATATGAAAGAGTCCTATCGATAAACTATGTCCAATTATCATCATTAGAAGCCAGTATATATATTCTAGCACCTAATGATGATAATGATAATGATAGTGATAAAATTATGGACAGAAATTATATTTTGGACGCACGACATCCTCCTTCTACAACCCATTTCTTGGCAACTGATACGAAGATTCCAGACTCTCTATCATACTTGTTATGCAGCTAGGAAATTTCTAAACGCGGTTCGTGATGATTTAGTAATAAATAATAATTAATTAAAATAATAAGCAATTTCCTATTTTAAAACGTTAATTGGCTAAAACGGAATTGAATTTTGATTGAAATTTCCTACGAAATATTGAATACGGCTTCCTACAAATGAAAAACGTAACCTATACGAGTACATGATGCAGGCATACGTGGCCAATTCTGTATAACACAATCTCTAAACTAAACTATTAAAATGGCAGCTTTAAATCTAGTTCTGTCCCTTTCCGCAGGGAGTATTATGAAAGCGTTAGCAATATTTGTAAAGCTGTACTTTTAGTATAGTTTAGAGATTGTGCACTACAGAATCAGCCCCAATAGGTATTATAGGTCCCACAAACATATCTGACCCGGTGGTCAAAATTGGAACGAATTTTTATGCCTGTTTAGTTTTTATTAGGGTTCCGTACCAAAATGGTAAAAATGGAACCCTTATGCACCGACTTTCTCCGTCCGTCCGTCCGTCCGTCTGTCACACTCGATTATTTCAGTAACTATTAAAGCTATCGACATGAAATTTGGAATAGTTGTGTATAATAGTGGACTAACATCATTAAAATAAAAAAAAATCAAAAATTATTTTTAGTTTAATTAAAAAAGGGGGAAAATCGGGGGTTTGAAATTTCAAAGTATGATAACTATACTGAGTGGGATATCATATGAAAGGGCTATACTTCTACATTCTAAAACCGATTTTTATTTATTTTTATGCATAATAGTTTTTGATTTATCGGGAAAAATGTCGAAAAAATACCGTTCCCGCCCCCCCCCCCCCCCCCCCCTTATCTCCGAAGTTTACCAATTGAAAAATCTGAAATAATTATTGTCAATAGAAGCTTAAGTATATTTTACAGGAAAAATAAAAGCAACGCTCTAACTAGCATAGTTTTTTTGGATACAGCAATAAACCTCTACAAACAAAGTTAGTTTTGCGGTTCATTAAATTCATTAATCGTAAAACTTACTACAGGTTTGTACGGAACCCTCGGTGCGCGAGTCCGACTCGCACTTGGCCGGTTTTTTTAATTATCCATAGATACTAGCGCCGTTGTCACCGGGTCAGATAATTTTGTCGGACTGACTTTTGTTTGTTTGACGACCTCCCTGCGCGCAGTGTTGAGCGCTGTTGTCTTAACGTGGGAGGTCACGGGTTCGATCAATTTGGAAATTATCGGGTAGAGTCAATTTGGGAATTTATAATTTCTGAATTTTCTCTGTCCTAACCTGGTAGGAAGCTTCGGCCGTGGCTAGTTACCACCCTACCAGCAAAGACTTTAATGTAGAAACCGATTAAGGGTATGGTTTTAATATAACTGCCATACCCCTAACAGGTTAGCCGCTACCATCTTAGACTGCATCGATCGCAGTAAGGGCTAACTTGTGATGGATGAAGAAATGGTAACCCAGGAACAATGAATTATTTCTATGACTACGCCCTGTGTTTATAAAGCTAAGTTAGAATTGACCTTCTGTCTAACTTAGCAGTGATCTAAGTTTTATACCATAAGTACTTTGATCGGCAAATCAAAGACTATCATTACAATTTACCGTAATATGCAAAGTCGTGACAGATAGAGCTAAGCCTAACTAATTATCACAAATGACTCATCTTGTTAACATAATTGCCGCATCATTATACTACCATTGAACCTTGTCGCATAAACACAACGATGCAAACAATATATTATTTTAATCACTTACTATTCAATCTTTAGAACATTGCATGAGCATCGCGGTGAAGTTTTGCCGACCGATATAAGAGATTTTATGCTCAAGAACTATGAACTTGAGTGAATTGCTGTACTTTTTTATCATCCCTATCTAAAAAATAGGGATGATCCCTATGTCGAAAATAAATTATTTCTTACTGATTATTAAATAGAGGGTCTTCCAAAAGATCATCTTGGTAAAAATAAAATGCAAGTAAGAGGTTTATGTAAACGGGACACTTACCCTGACGAATATAAGCAGCCTTGTGTCACCAATCCTGTATTTCCCCTCCGAAACCCTCACCATCGGGAACTGGGTGGGGCAGGAGCATCTCGCCACCAAATCCCTGACCCTCTCATCCAAGCTCCTCAAATCATTTGTCACCAATTGCGGCTGAGGTCCAGACGGGACCAGACCTAGCGCTGAATCATCAGGTCTCAACTCTTCTCCGGCTAATTCCCTCTCAATTTGTTTCTCCATTTGTACGAGGAGGGGAGCGGGCATTCCTAGCACAGCCCCTTTTCTGGCTACTTCTAGAAGGCATAACACGACGTGTTTTTCGTTCTTTCGAAGACATAGATCATCTGTTTCGAATAGCAAACACTCAAGGATTCCAAGTGCTTTCCTGCACCAGTCGATAAAGTTGGACAGGTTGTCTCTAGCGAAGAATGTGCCAGCTTTGGCAGCTGGTAGCATGTTGACCGCTGGTCTGGTGCGAAGCGCCTTGGCTAGGATCACGGCGTCTTCAGATTCTGGGACTGGAGAATCGAGGATCAGGCGTGCTGATTCGCGGACGGCGTTTGCGTGCTGCAACAAGAGAAATGGTTTAAATTAGATCATTGTTGGATTTATATGAAATTTTGAAAGGTGGATAATATTTTATAATATTGAGTCGATTTCTTCGGCATCAAATTGGAATAACTTTAGTGGGAGCAAAGTTGTTACAAATATTCTCTTTTCTGGGTCGAATAGTAGATATTAGCTCAATCTAACAAGATTCTAAGTAAAGTTTTCTTTACAATCCTTAGTTTTTGTCATACAATATTTAGGAGTAGAGAAGTCCAATAGAAAATTTAGATCATCTTATAAATCATTTTAAGACGTGATGTAAACGGGTAGTAAAGAGTAGGTATGCTGAAGACATTTCTCTAGCAGAAACTTTAATAAAACATGAGATCCAAACAGCCGCTGTAATTCTTTCGATACCTTTACCTTTAGGCTACAAAGATACAAATTGATAAAATTGAAAAAACTTGTAACCAATTTCCAAGCCATGGCGCCACGCCAGCCATTTGCTAACACCATATTAGCTTTTAGTAATGAACTACCAAACTTGGTAGCACTCTAACGAGGTTCTTTTCGTTAACTTTCCACTATTAGATCTCTGACTTGTGATTAAAGTCCTGATTCGGCCGAAACAGTATATTTTTTAGCTAGTAATGATATTATGTTATCAATTATAATTATGATAAATGATTTATTTTTTTAACATAGTACAATTTGTGTCACTTATGAAACGTTAAGACTCTACCACCGGTTGGAAAAGTTGATTCTACTGAGAAGAGCCGACAAGAAACTCAGCAGGTGCTCTTCTTCTTAAAAAAGAAAAAGGTTACAATAAGTAGACAATATAATAGGTACGTTACAAGCATTAAAATTAATATATTATTTAAATTATCTTATTCAGATTACTTTATTTAGATTTAAGTTCATCTCCGTTTATTATTATTAAAAGGTAAGTAGGTACGTACTTGACTGAAATCAACAATTTACTATTTATACTTGTGTAAAAATTTACCAATCATCTAGTTATTTTAAAATTGTAAGTCCAGCTTTGAAAACTTAGGGGGTTAAGTAAGTAAAGGGTAGTCTTAAATTGATAGATATTTTTTCACAAACGACTTTCGGACAAAAGTCTGAAAACTTCGCTTCGAAGAACAGTCACGAGCTTCTTACGATTTCGAGTTTTCGTTTCATGTAGATTTTTTATGACGAAGAATTTTTTTTTATACAAATCTTATATGCTACTTTAAAAATACCTATTTCCTTAATTCCTTACTTACGTAATTACGCGAGTAGGTACGAGTAGGTATAACACGGGACCCGCCTCCACAAACGAATTATATCCTCGATCGATTATCACGATAATGGCAGGTCTTTATATAGAGCACCTACATTATCCGCTAACTAGCAGGTAACAAGCTGGTTATCTAGAATAGAGACAATTACCTCGCCTGAATATTCAATTAATCGCTACAAGAGTGGAATAACTTTGTCTTATGTTATCTAATGCGAAACATTTTGATTGTCGTTTATGTACGATTTTATATTATTTTAATCGACCAACGGTACTAAAATCTGCTAGGTAGGTTATGTATTACCATTTTATTAACTTAATACTTGATTTTGATGAAGCCAATCATATCAAACTTAATTTTTTAGAAAGTTTAAGCGCAGAATAGGTAATGCTTGAGTATTTCTTCCCAATTATTAGGTAACTTATCATATTTTTAACATAATATGAGGAAAGAAATGATATGGATGTGAAAGGTAGCTGGGATTAGGTATGTACCTAATCTGACAAAGTGTTTTTTTTTTTATCCACTACATGTTAGCCCTTGACTGCGATCTCACCTGATGGTAAGTGATGATGCAGTCTAAGATGGCAGCGGGCTAACCATTAAAAATTATAAAAATATATCAAATCATGTACCTATATATTTCAAAAATATATGGATATTAGTACTGGCAATTGTGTTCAGCGGGAAAACTTAAAAATATTGTATCTAAGTAGGTACTTAGTTGGAGATGAAGTCGCAAAATAATGATATACTCGGCTACAATCTTCGATCACAGAACTACAATACCTACTTTATGATTCAATAGAAACCGTGCTCTGGCGCCGGTTGGCTTGATAAGTATACGCGTCCACCATCGATTACAATAATTATATATTGTTTATAATCGCGATTAATCGATTGCGTATCGCGCATAATAATGCAGTTTTTTACCACCCCGATTATGTAAGAATTGTCCATCAAATGGTAAAGGAGCAGCGTCAAAGTAATATAAACCATAACTGCATTGAATTATAGCTCAATTTGATTTCGCGCTTGACTGCTATCATCATCATCATAATATTAGAGTTTAACTCATTGTTGTTGATGGTGGATTCATTCCGGAAAATTAAAGAGTATCCGCGGAAACCGAAAACCTCAATCCACCCGAATGAAGTCGCGGGTATCAGCTAGTATGACAAATAAAACAACAAGAAATTGCTTGAGTAGGTACTCAAAGAGTAAGCACAGTTGCAAAACTTCTAAATAACAACGGTTTGCATATGTTTGACTAACAACAGCCGCTGTTACTCCAGCTTCAAATGTTGCTTCAGCTGAGTTTAGCATGCATTTAGCATGACACAAAGGATGTTTTCGCAAAAGGAACGAGAGGAATGGCGTGCCTTATGTTTCCTGGATTTGTTTTGAATGGCTCGCTTGGCTTGGTGTGTATTTCACGTAGGCATTTGTTTTGCGCTAAGAAGGCGTTACTTTCCATAATAATATGACTCTTTTTTGACGGCCTCCGTGGCGCAGTGTGTAGCGCACAGTTGTCGTACGGAGGTTCCGGGTTCGATCCCCGGCAGGGTTAATTTGGGAATTTATAATTTCTGAATTTTCCCTGGTCTGGCCTGGTGGGAGGCTTCGGCGGTGGCTAGTTACCACCCTACCGGCAAAGACGTGCCGCCAAGCGATTTAGCGTTCCGGTACGATGCCGTATAGAAACCGTATAGGGGTATGGGTTTAATATAACTGCCATGCGCCTAACAGGTTAGCCCGCTACCATCTTAGACTGCATCATCACTTACCATCAGGTGAGATCGCAGTCAAGGGCTAACTTGTAGTTGATAAAAAAAAAACGTGAAAAGACGTGGTTGTAGATCCCCTTTACGTATGGTGATGTATAGGGTTTTAAGCCAGCGCCATCTGTCATCACTCGAAATGATATCTTGGGCAGGTTTGCTTTATTTTATCTTAGAATTGATGATCCCAGCGACTTCGCCCCCATGGATTACGATTTTTGATTCCCACGGGAACTCTTTAATTTTCCGGGATAAAAAGTGTCCTTCCCCGGGATACAACCTACCCCTGTACCAAATTTCATCAAAATCGGTTGAGCGGATGAGCCGTGAAAGCGTAGCAGACAGACAGACATACACACTTTCGCATTTATAATATTAGTATGGATTGTAAATCGATTTCTGGATCGTGATTTCTGGGTAGTTGATGTGTTTCGATGGTCAGGGATCATATTGCTAACTCTATATGAGCCATATTGTTGACTTTCGTGTTTTACAATTATGATCCTTATTTTAGGAACGTTCAAGTACGTGACATCAAACTGTTTATTTTAAGTAATATTGCGGTATTGCTTCAAGAATTGGCAGTATGGTTTCTGACTTGCTGGCAAGTAGTGATTGAAACTAAGGTGCTCCGCATTGGCCTAGATTCTAGAAGATAATTTGACGATTTGTTGATTTGTAAAGAAGTTGCTCCAAGTCGAGCTTTAAAAAGTTTTACTTCGAGAATATCTAAAGGATTCGCGTGTATGAAAACATGGTACCTATAGCTTGAATTAGCTAAACCGCTGGACCACCTCAAGGTCAGTTTTATCGTCTCACGAGGCGTTTAGCAAGCAATAATTTAGCGGAACGAAGTCAAATCGATTGGCCACAGATTATGGCTGGATGGTAAACAAAATACAATTCAATGAAACAAAAACTTGAGTTTCGATTAAAAATGATAGATAATTAAGTCCCTGGTGTTCTGTAGCATTGAAGTTTGATTAATTTGGTATCGAAAGGTCCGGGTTTGAGTTTTGGTCAGTCAGATTTGGAAGAATCTTAAAAAAGAAATATTCTAAAAAAAGTGTATAAAAAAGTCATTTTTGGAATCCTAAGTTAGAATCGAATTTGTGATGAAGATGAAGATGATCTTGATTGGACAGCTGAGCTAACAGAGGAACTATTCAAAAAATAAGAAAATCAAAAAGTATAACTGACTGAAGTATAAGGACTGGCTCATTTTTAGCGAAAATGCATCCAGCATGATTCCCACCATTCGGCGCGGGCATTATTTGTATAGTAATCAGGTTAGCGTTATGCTAACTAGCTTTAATTTTAATTGAAAAGTTTTCAATAAAGTGAAATATATACCTTAAATTATTATAAATATTATCTGTGTAATAAGAAGTTCACTCGTATAACCAGCTCACCTTTATCAGGAAGTAGGCATTTATTTAAAAAATGTCACACAACCGGCAATAAATCACATATTAATAAGTGTACACCGGATAATAAATCAATACCAGCTACCGTGCGCCCGCGCCTTCTATACCGAAATATTATATCGTAAGTGTAAAACGACATTTCATCGAGATAAATAATTAACTGTACGAAATGAGCTACCGTTTACACTTTATCGTTGCAACATAATCAGCAAGTGTACTATAGGGTAATAATTTGAGATTTTTGCATTGTTATTAAAAAGTACCTAAGGCATAACTAACTTAAAATCAAAGTTTATTTCATGTAGTCACTTGTCACTGGTTCGGAAAGCAGATTATATTGAAAACAGCTGGCAAGAAACTCAGAAGCGATTATTTTTTAATAAGCCCGATGTTACATTACGAAAATATTCAGTAGTAACTAATAACAGATTATCGAACTTTAAATTTTGCAGGAGGCGCGGCGGTGTGGAGGCGTGCGAAACTGGACTTAATTATGTAATTTGCAAAACAAATACATTCTGTCAAATCCTTAGCTATCAGATACAGAAAACGATTGTACCAATTCTACTATCATACTTCATACTAATATTATAAATGCGAAAGTGTGTTTGTCTGTTGGTTTGTCCTTCAATCACTACGCAACGGAGCAACGGATCGACGTGATTTTTGGCATGGTATAGAAGAGAACCTGAAACGTGATAGAGGCTAGGTACTTTTTATCCCGGAAAATTACGGAGTTCCCGCGGAAATAAAAAAACTTAAACCACGCGGACGATTTCGCGAGCATCAGCTAGTATTATAAGTAAACCTGCACTTTCGTGTTTTGAAGCATGCGTCCTTTAGTGATTTGAACCAATTTCGTTTTCAGAAAATATATTTTATCTTAACGATAAAGTGTAAAAGCTCGCTAGTCCTGACAGCCAGTATTGCACGGCACTCACTCGAGTTCGACAACCGAACCTGCCGAAACCCGCCGTTCGCATCGGTTCAAGGGCAATCGATCGAACCAATTAAATAACTCGTTTATACGAGAAAAAACAATAATCGATGTACGATCATCAAACCCGCATCATCAATAGAACACGTGTATCCCCTATAGTACCCCTATTATCTAAAATAAAATGTAGGTATAAGAAACGTTCGTCTTACCTAGATCTCACACCATTCGGAAGTGTGATAAATTCTTCTTAGGGCGATGAACGAAGACGAAAAAGACAAACAATAAATTTTATTAAAAAAAAAGTTTTTTTAAATATTTCGATCTATCATTTTAGTTATGAAGATTATCTACAACCGAATTGACCACAGAATTTGCAAAAGAATTTATTTTTTTTGGTTAGGTATTTGCGTTACCAAGCTTGTGTTTGGTTATGTTAAAGTCATCTAGAATACTGTAGTTTCTAACTAATATAATAATTTTATAAAAATATGTGGTATTAGAAATCCTTTAAAATAATTTTAAAAGGATTCCTTTGACAAATTCAGGTATGATGACAATTTGTAAAATCTGTAAAATTTGCCTTCAATTAAAGCAAAAATTTGTCAACAACATTCCGTAGTCTAGACATGTCTCGTTCCGAAATAAAAGCTTGTATCGATATCAATAATTAATAAAGGACAATTAAATAAAGTATACGCATTGGCACCTCGCAACGAGGAAGTCGATCTTCGTAAGTGATCTTATCACTTGCCTCCACTTAAATGCACGTTCGTTGCCTTCTTAATGGCTTTAATAAGGTATATCAACAATGTGAACATGTTTATGTGTTTGTTTAAAGTGCACTTCAAGTTAAAATACAACATTTTCTTCATTAAACAAGGTCATTCAAGGGCTTCATAAAATAAAGATTTTGAATCAACAATTCAGTCACTCTCTATATTGAAGTCTTGATTAACAGAAGTAACCCAAAAATAATGCTGTGCTTTTTGTAGTAAATCTATGAATTTATCCTTCAATCAGAAGAGAAGAGAAGTTGGAATAAAGTTACTTAAATTTAATTTGGTAGCATGTCTTGAATATTTCGTAACACCAAACGTATTACTTGTGGTCATAATTCGATTATTTTAATAAAAAAAATTCCATCAAAAGACTTTATTTTATTATCTGTTTACGCAGCTGTTTTCCAAACCTCCCATCAGAAAAATGTATGGTGTATTGTACGATTATAAACTGATCAAAACAGGATAAAGACGAAAGATATAAGTCTATTGGCATCATTGTAAACTCGAGTAGCAAGAGTCAAGATCACGTCATTTATTAAATCCGGACAATGGTAACAAATGGTAGATACCACAAATTGGACATCAAATAAATCATTGTAAAGATTGCTAAGATTGACAAGTCTCATGGGCATCTAAACATCTAATGGTTTATGTATTGTTCTCTGTAATCTTTGGATCTAAACTCATTGTTATTTTGTCGATTACCTTTATTTTTAATGCGAAAGACATATATTTTGGCCATGAACGATTTGTTTTGAGTTTTACCTATCGCATTAAAGTTTATTGACCTCTTAAGTTCTCCAGGGGCATGTAACGTAAAAAAGCTGTTTTAAGCTGTCTCAAATCCTTTTAAGTCATGTATTTTTATCTTTTTACACGCAATTTCATCTCTTTGGCCTTTTTGTATTTTTCCAACAAATGATAATATTGTTTTGGAAATAGTTAATGTTATTTTGGCAACCAAATTACCATACAACATATTTTGTTCATCATTGTGGGATCAATTTTCTCCCACGCGTAGGTGATAACCTCCCCTTGAATAAAAAACGTTCAAAAGAATATTTTCCTAAACATTAATGAAATGTAGCAAAACCTACCTCATTCAGCTCGTGATTCAGAGGGAAATAGCTAATAGAAGACCATCTGGTCAAAGAACATCTTGTCTTACGAATTTACGCCAATGGTACAGGAAGAGTTGTTTTCGATACTTATTCCCCTCAGCAACATCTAAGCCTAGGATAACTCTAACTCTATGGTTGCAAGCCTCCGAAGGGAATCAGTACTTACTAAAGAAAAAGAAAAGGGATTGCTACATCTTTTGATAACATCATCTACTCCCATCATCTCATATTATTGCTATCGAACTATATTGCTGCTATATTGATCTGCGTTGGATAACCGTATTTCTATGTGATCACCCAGCTCCAACTTCACAGATTGTAGATCACAAATGGGCATCCAGTTATTAATAACATCAGGAAGTTGCCAGCTTCAATTAAACTCACTTGCTCTACGACAAACAGGCGTACCTACTAGCCGGCGAATACGGAATCGCCTAATACGGTGAGCTATAATCAACTAATGGTCATAATCATCAAGATTCCATCTCAAGGCAATGCCAATACGTGCCCTAAATGGTCATGGTGTCATAGCTCGAGGCCGTTTTAGAGTTCCGTCAAAGCTTTTTACCAGAATTTCATGGGAGAATTAGATCACCTTCACGATTATCTAATGATTAGATAATAAGTTTAAAGTTTATAGCATCGTACTTCCTGGTATGCACCGGATTCCAAATTTTGTTAGAGTAAACCTTGAATCTTGGTAAGATAAAACGTATTTTTTTATATTTTAAAAGTACTAGTCTTATCCATTTAAATGTCATGTAAATCAAGAATCCCACGGGTTTTCTGTGTTGTACTAATTTACCAAACTAGTGATATTTTATCAATCGTATATTATACTAAACGAAAAAGTGATAACTTTACCTTTTTAAGAAATATATCAGGGTCAGTGAATAAAATCATTCATTGAATACATCATCTGGATATGAAATCACAGTATTACGTATAAAAGTCACATCTATTATCTAATAATGTAGATTACCACATAAAATTGAAACAAATACAGGCTAAAGGTTCTCACGACTTCATTCCCGTAACATTACTTATTTTGTAAAAAGCATGCCCTCTGTGAATCGTAATCATTTTGCATAACAAAAAAGCGTAACCGATAGTTTTTTTTTGTGGTTCAAAATGTTATTTTAACGGTACACTTTTATAATCTTATTTTTAATCAAAGTCAATGCTAATAATTCTGATTTAAATATCTTGAATGTGCTAATGAGCGATAATTAATTATCAGAATAAACAATTTATTAATTTATCTTTTTATTTGTTTACTGATTGCATTTTTTTTAATTGATTGGGATCAGACCCCTTGTTGGAAACCAGTTGCCAAGCTGGTCACAGTTGGCACTGCGTTTAGAATAAGATGAAACGAAACTGCTTGTGGTAATATGTCTCATACATAGATGAACTTCCAACTAAGATTTCTACAATTCAACTGAAAATCTTATAAAGATAATTAACTTATATATTGGTTTGCTCATCTTTCATTTGCTCTATTAATTACAATACCTTCTTTAGTCTGTAATTCTTTAACTGAAAAACTTTCACTTGTTTCACGGTTATAAGTCTGGTCAAAATCATCTAATGCGCCTCGTATTGTATGTAATACTGGATCATTTTTATCCTTCTTAGAAATAGCAATAGGATTATTTAATTCTGAATCCGGATCTCACTGGCAGGCTCTAGGCCCGAGAAACGAAGTCGTTTATTAAATTAAGTTCTTGCCTCATATTTTAATCATGAGCCGTACATATTTTACGAAGATAAGAGCAACTGGCTATCTGTGTGGCGAGATAAGTAAATTGGAATGACAAATGGTCGATTCGTGTACAAAATTGTTTTTGTACATCGCATTTAATCGGCGATCACGACAGTGATAGGGCCAAAAATGGCTAAATAAATTCAGATTATTCGACGTCGCATTAATTCGTTTCATTCATCACCATGAAGTCACATTAAAGGGTATTCTTCCGCGTCTTTGGGGTTATCGGAGCTGTAAATCTGTTGATAGTGTGAATGAGTCAGTCACCCCTCGCAGTAGGAAGGCATACGACCTTGCGTGTCAGTTGTCCGGCCTCGAGTGACCCGGGGCGGCGCGCTCCGGCCCATATATGGAAGATCTCGCGCCTGGCTCGACGGCTTCCAGGTCACGTGGCACATTAATTGCATCTAAATTTTCACATTTATCAGCGTCAAGTAGGAAATTGTTTACGCACTTGCGTGTGCCCTTGTCGCTTACATTCTTTAGGGCTTTAGTGTGTTAAAGGTTTGATAAAATTAATCAAGAAGGCCGCAAGGCGGCGTAATTATAATTATAAATTATATTCAATTAGCTAATTTTGTTCTGACGGGTTTTTAAACTACTTTTATGGAGTTGGTACCAAGAGTTACTTGACTAGATTTATTGTCACTGTGCCATAATAATGCGACTTCATTTCAGGCTTTATTGATCAGATATTATGGGTTTCGTCGTACCCACTTCAACAGTCAAGAGTTCATCCATGCTAATATTATAAATGCGAAAGTGTGTCTATCTGTGTACTACGCTTTCCTGGCCAATCTTTTCAACCGATTTTGAAGTAATTTGGTACATAGGTAGGTTGTTTGCATCCCGAGGAAGGATATGGGCTATGTACCTATATAATGAGTTTCCGCGGAAATAAAAAATTTCACGCGGACGAAGCGAAGTTGCAGGCATCTTCGTAGAATTGTCGAAACATGGGCTAAATATCGATGTCTAAGATTTCTTAGTGAACAGAAATAAATGAAAAATAGGTAAGTATTTAAATTTTAAAAGGAGCCGTCTCAGGCGTCATTTTATAACAATATAGAGACTAATAATAATAAAAGCAAGCAAGGCTAAAATACAACTAGGTGCCTAGTACCTACCTACCAGTGGCGTGCAGTTCATAGAGGCATAAAAGCACTACGTAGGTACCCAAATATAATGCTCATTTGTCATCAAAACAGCAAGTTAATAGGTAGAATACCTACTGCTTACCCCAGCTTAAAAAACCTGTGCACGCCACTGCTACCTACATAATATGTGACGCTAATATTATAGTATGTCAAACTGTCAATCGCTTTAGCAGGCGAAGCGAGGTGCGCCCGAACAGGACCTAAATAAGTAGCTGCTTTAAAAAAAATCTCGATAAAGATGTTGAAAATGTTTGTGATAGATTGGTGGGCAGAGTTGTCTATACTTATTACGTGCTGAATCGTAATGGGTTATGTAGTGCACAAACAAAATATTGCTAACCCTTTCATAATACTCCCTACGGAAAGGGACGGAAGCAGAACTAGATTTAAAGCTGCCATTTTAGGACTATAGTCGATTTAGTGATCGTTTGGTGGCAGTCATCTAATGTCCTCCTGACCGAATTTCGGCCACGGCGGCCTATCTCCAGAGAGATTAGCCATCTGCGCGGGAGATATCATAGTGCACAAGAGTGTGCGCATACACAGGTGTACGCTCTGTTCCTTTACTCCCATGGCCCGATGGAACGGAAAATCCGACACGACCGGAGAGAGATTAGGCGCAGGACCGACGGTTATACTTGCTCTCCGAGGTACGGGGGTTAATCACCGCCAACTTCCTAACTCCGGGCTAGTACTGAGAATTTCTTGTCAGAATAACCCAATACTTGATAAGGCCCAACCCGGGACTCGAACCCGGGACCTAGACCAACGAGGCAGTCAAGTATAGACATGCTGATTGCTGTCCAACAATGGATTCAAGCATTATATAGGTTTGTTGGCTGAAGCAGGCAGCTGACTTATTGGCACGTCTATGGACAGCTTAAAAGCGTCCACGTCTGATATTATGATAAATCTAAATTACTTTTATACATAAAATCAATAATTAAAATTGGCTACTAAAAAATAGTGTACTAAATGAAAAGTAAAATATTATAGAAAAAAAATAAAAAGCAAAAAGTGTGCGATGGCCGGGAATCGAACCCGGATCAACTGCTTGGAAGGCAACTATGCTGACCATTACACCACCATCGCATCTGTCTACTTTGACGAAATAGCAGTACGTACTCACAAAGTGTATGTTGACTTTCACCATTCCATTGTTTTGTGTTTATTAAAATAATAATTATTATTATGCAAAGAAATAAAATGTGTTTATGCAATTTTTATGTGTATTCAACGTATTTATGTAAGTAGGTACAGTATTATAAGTTTTCAAATCAATGATCACACGAGCGTAAAGTACAGTGAAGTGCAAGTTAATATTATAGGAAAAACAAATTAATTTATTACGCACCACTTCAATTATTTAGGGCAGTCACTCATAACATAATGCTCATGATTGATTTTCATTGCGTAAAAATTGAATTTCTTTTGATTGTTTGCCGAGTTCTGATGGGGTGGCAATTAAACACGCCCGGAGAGAGATCGAAGCGCAGAATGAAAGACTTTATGTACTTACAACTTTATAATATTACTAGCGGATACCCAGCGTGTGCTACTACGCTAAAAAAGGAGATTTAAATTTTAAAAGGAGATTTAAATTAAAATCTCAGTGGTCTAAAACCATATTAGCATTATTCCTTTCTAATGAAACCGGTTTGGGGGCACATCGGTTGGATGGTTTCAAAGTCTATAACGAACATAGGTAGAAACAATTTTTGTGTTTTATATAAGTTTAAAGATAGTGGTGTAACAATGTACAAACAACAAAGTGTCCCAACTCCGTATGCAACTGAGAATAAAACTTATAAACCCGCTCCAGCACTCGATAGTCGATAGTCGATACCACATGATACCTATGCAGAGCGGAACATGCTAGCCCCTATAGAGTTCCTAGACCGCCGAGGCAGGCAAAAGTATCAAGTTGACAGCCCTACGCATCCCGCATTACACCACCACATCGCAATTACTTTGTAGATCGCCGCCGGTGAGTCGTGATCGCTGAGATTGCTGGCATGACCACACTAACTGCACTTTGCGAGACAATACTGGGCTATGTAAGCAACGTGAGGTAGGTACACTCTCGCGGCTGAAAACATGCCGTAGGTAAGCCTAAATAAATTATCATCAACAACAGTCTTTCATTGTAAAACCATCCCTTACAAAGTACAGTCTTAGTAACTTTTTTAACCTCCACTAAAATTAACTCTAACATCTCTTCACCTAAGGTCTTTAGCCGTCGCCGGCACACTATTAGGGGGCGCGCACGAAACGAGCGGCGGCCGAGCGACGGCGACAGCGGAGCGATGGAAACCGAGAGCTGGTGACAAATTTCGGGAAGGTCCTTTAGGCGAGCTGAAATTGTGGAAAAATATAATTTCGTTTATCGGTGAATCCAGTTCTGCCAGACTGGTAGAGCATTTGCGGTTATTTCGCTACCGCGCAGCATATAAAATTTTCAAAAAAAAAAATCGGAAAAAAACATTTTTTTGGCAACTTGATTTTTATATTTAAATTTTATGCTTATAGAATTCTAAAAAATAAATCCCAGACATTTTTGTCGGTTATAAAGTTAATACTTTATAACCGACAAAAATGTCTGGGATTTATTTTTTAGAATTCTATTGTATTCAACGAGAGGTCAGGTAATCCAGACCTCTTTCAAATTGTTCCCGAAATTCGTCGCCAGCTCTCCGACTAGTCGCATCGCCCCGCTACCGCCGTCGCCCCGCTACCGCTAGTTTCGTGCCCGTAAACTTAAACACAGGTCTCCTCTCATAGTAAGAAGGGTTTGGGCTATACCTACTCTAGCAAGCTGGCAAAACAGAGATTGGTAAACGGAGATTGGGTCGTGATGTTTTTCTTTACCACGTTTGTGATATTTAAATAAATAAATAAATAATAATTTATGTAAATAATAATTTTTATAAGGATGCAGGTGATATAAAGTTAAAATAGTTATTACAGTTTGAGAGCCTTACATCCTAAACAATTTTTATACATTCTACCAATTAATGGTGTATGAATATTTGATATTTTGCCTATTTATTCGAGTGTTAATTTATGTACGTAAAGTTAGAATAAATCGTCTTAATTATATAACAGTCGATAAATTAGTAAATTAAATTATAAAAAAATCAGATTTACAATTAAAAACGAAAAATTAATAATATGATACTAATACTTAATCACAGTTTAATTACTTACATGTCTAATTTCAATGTTTAAGGGCAGCTTGCATAGACATTTAAACTGATTTAGTTAAATTTTGTAATGCTGTCTCTTTTTGACAAATGCATATGTTGATGTAAATGCATGTAGTTGCCAAAAAGGGAGAGCATTAAAATATTTAACTTAATCAATTTAAGAGTCATTGTGCAAGTGGGCCTAAATCTTGTGCTAAGGCTAAAGTTCGAGGATTGTCCGCGATGCCCCAAGCCCGTGGTCCCCCTATCGCGGCGTGTTTGTCGCGGATAACCCTTGACCTCGAGTAATTGGCGTGCATTCGCACGGGGCGACCTTTGCGCTCCACGCTTGTTAGCCGACGGCGCCTCACGTGACAAACTAACCGTCCCGCGTATCTTGAGCACATCAGCTACCTCCCGTGAGCTTTATTTAACCGACTTTTACATATGTCAGCTTTGGGTCTAATCTAAAGGGCTAACTTGTGTCAGAACAAAAAAGGAGTCCTAAGTTTAAATTGTGCGTAATTCTGACTAATTGAATTCCTACAATCTACTTAGTATTATTCCAATTATTTCCAACTAGCTGATGCCCTCGACTTCGTCCGCGTGGTTTGAGTTTTTATGATTCCCGTGGGAAGTAGCCTATGTCACTCTCCAGGTCCTCAACTCTTATATCCATGCCAAAAATCACGCCAATCCGTTACTCCGATTGAAGGACAAACCAACAAACAAACACACTTTCGCATTTATAATATTAGTAGTATGATGCGTCATGCGAAGCCTCTATAGTCTATACCTATGTGTAGTTTCAAAATAAAACGCGAGTTTTGTAAAACCTTCCTCTTATTTTGAACTAGAGTCCAGTGTCAAAAGACAAAAGCTATTATATGTATAAACCTATATAAAAGTTAGCAAATAATTAAAAACAAAATAAACATAAATGATAGGTATAATAGCACTGCACAATATTTCCAGGAATTCGTTGATTTGGCACTAGGTAAGTAAATTCCTCAATTGTGAAGGTTGTCAAGATTACGGCTTGTGTAATTCAATCCCAGGACACTGGTTAGCTTATTTGAGCTCCTAATTTCATAATAGTTGACCGTTTGTTAATTTGATTCGGGCGACACCTGCACATTTACCACAGGCTCGCAGTAAAGCGCAGTTCAAACAAGATATTTTTAAAATATATCTAAAATAGGTTTTAGATAAGTTAGAGAGAGAGTTACATATTTGTTCCGTTACCAGGCATGGGCCCGTGGAGTCTTAGTGCCAAAAAATTTTTGCGAAGTACTTATTTTACCACGGTTAGTTGCCTCATAAACCTACATATATATTTGTTTTTTGATTCCCGCGGTAATTCTTGAGTTGTCCGGGATAAAAAGTAGCCTATGTCCTTCTCCAGGATACAACCTATCCCTGTACAACATTTCATCAAAATCGGTTGAACAGATGAGCCGTGAAAGCGTAGCAGACAGACAAACAGACAGCCAGACACACTTTCGCATTTATAATATTAGTATGGATTTTCCACACATAAATTGTGTTTTTACTAACGCAAAAATCACTAAAAATTACGAACAATTATTGGGGTCTGGATGGTCCACCACGCTAGCAAGAGCGAATTGGCATACTTCGCACAACTTGTAGAAAAAAAAATTGCGTTCTAACAAATGAAATATCACGTGCTTTACAGTGAAAGAAGTTACCAGACGAAACCAGCATGCCCGAAGGTTCTTTACAATCTGTTTTTTACGTAAACAGTTTTGCGATTTGTTCATGTGTATGATGCCTTAGCCCTTATTCGGGCTGGAATCTATGAGATTAGTCCGCGTCCACCTCGCGGCCATATTTCAGCGGCGCAGCGCCATTTGTCCGCTCACAAAAGATGCCATATTGTATTCATAGCGCGCGAAATATCGCTAGATCTGCCTCCATATTTTACGCCATCTATGAAATATTATGCAGTGCTTAGAAAATTAATATACACCTTTTATCTGCTACAGTCGATTTGAAGGTATAGGTACAGTTGAGGCATTTTTTCATCCACTCAAAGTTAGCTCTTCACTGCGATATCACCTAGCGGTAAGTGATGATTTATTTTGAGATAGTAACGGGCTCAGCGGTTGGGGGTACGGCAGTTATATTAAATCCATGCCCCTGACTGATTTCTACACGGCATCGTACCGGAACGCTAAATGGCGTGGCGGCTTGTCTTTGACGGAAGGGTGGTAACTAGCCTCCCACCAAACCAAACAAGAGAAAACTCAGAAAACAATTACCGCGGGAACTCCTTAATTTTCCGGGATAAAAAGTAGCCCACGTCACTATCCAAACCCTCAACTTAACCACGCAAAAATCACGTCAATTCGTTGCTCTGTTGCGGCGTAATTGAAGCACAAACCAACAAACACACTTTGGCATTTATAATTTTTTTTAATAATTATTCTTAGCAGACTCAGTTATATTGTAAAGTCTGAGTTTAATTTTCTTTGTCATCACAACTCACTATCAATTGGTCTCCACCACCACTACAGCCCAATAACGTCCCACTGCTGGGCACAGGCCTCCACTCTCATAGGAGAGAGGGAATTAGAGCTTAGACCCACCACTGCTCCAATGCGGATTGGCGGGCTTTAACGACTATTATCATGTTGGTGATAATAACCGGGACCGACGGCTTAACGTGCTCTCCGAGGCACGGGGGTGAAACACCGCCAACTTCCTAACTCCGGGCTAGTACTGAGAATTTCTAGTCAGCAAAACCTTACACTTAATTATGGCCCGACCCGGGACTCGAACCTGGGACCTCATCGGCCGCAGTCGAACATGCGAACCACTAGACCACCGAGGCAGTCAATTGGTCTTAGTTTTACGTAATTTTCCGCCATTTGAGCGTTTTCCGCTCCATGCGTAGTATCCTTGACCGGTCGCAGCCTACTTGGCAGACGGCTTGTGACGGACAGACGGACAATCGGAGGAAATGCTATGGTACCTGAATGTCTATTGGCACACCGTTGGATTTATGACGGTTTCCTGCGCGACTCTGGTATTGTATTTTTTTAATTCCACTAAAAGCTAGTCCTTTGCTACGATCTCATCAGGTGGTAACTGTTGTTTCAGTCTAAGATGGTAGTGGGCTAACCAGTTAGAGGTATGGCAGTGTTAGGTATATTTAACCAAAACCTTTACTACAGATGCACGGCGCGGCGTGGCATATATATCAATTCTTTGCATGATTAAATTTTGTATGGAGCAGCTGGGCCCTCAAACGACGCGGCACGGAGATGAACTGCGACTTAATTGTACAAATATTACCATCAGTAAGTGATGAAGCAGTCTAAGATGGTAGCGGGCTAACCTGTTAGGGGCATGGCAGTTATATTAAACCCATACCCCTATTCAGTTTCTACACGGCATCGTACCGGAACGCTAAATCGCTTGGCGGCACGTCTTTACCGGTAGGATTGTCACTAGCCACGGCCGAAGCCTCCCACCAGGCCAGACCAGGGAAAATTCAGAAACTATGTATCATAAGACCACAGACATACAAGAGAGGCATAATTCCTGATATCATTGATGTATAATTTTAGTGTAGGTACTCATTCATTTCGATGTGTCAGAGGCTAAAACTCTCTTCAGGTCACCGAGCGAAGTAAATAAGTACTAACTAAGTTCAGAAGCCGTTTGCAAAAGAAATTGAGTCAAATAAAAGATTGTGGAACTACTCGGATGAAACAGCAGGTTATCTAACTGAGTGGGCATGTTTCGTAAGTTCATTAATAAGCCATTGTATTCGACACTCACACATCACACGTTTACAACTGGCAGTCTATGGAGGGGGCGGTCTCGGGCCTCTAGGGGGCCTCCAAACCTTGAGAAGTCCTTTAGTGAAACCCCCAATTTATGTTTAGTGAATGACAGCCAATTTGGGTTTCGAGGACCTCAAAAAAATTATGAGTTATAAAAATTTTGGCTTACCTGATTGTATTGTATAATAATGTCGTTCTCAATATCGTAAGTATCCAGGGGAATTTTCAAAAAAAAATTGATTAGAATCCACTGAATTATTTGTTTTTTTATGTAGCCGACAGCTTCGCTCACGTTAAGTTAAATTTTTATATAATTTTGTAATTCCTATCTGGGGTTTAATTTTCAAACATGCTTTGCCCAATTTCAGCCCTTTCCGTCTAGTGGTTTGTGCTATGCATATAATAGAGTGATGCGTGTAATAGATTAGTCAGTCACATTTTCCTTTTTTACAATATTATCTAGACAACTTGTTTCACGTATGATATGTCGGGGCTCTTCCACCAGTTCGGAAAGTAATTCCACTGAAAATAGCCCGCGAGAAATTTTCATTACATTTTTATTACGCTAGGCCTCCGACGCGACGTGCATAGTCCGCCCGCTATATCCCTACTCCATACTCCATAGCCAATATATGAGAGCGATAAAAGTCGTAGGTGAGAAGATGTGTAACTGTCCAAGTTGATTGTTAAGATAATAGAGCAAGGGCTGAGTAGGCGTTATACAGTTAACCCACATTTTACTCAGTTTAAGGCTGGGTTATCACGGCGTTGAAACCGGTTCCATACCGCTTCCGGTCCTAATATTAAAAAACTCACTCACCTTTATGATAAAGATTTAGTCACTTTTATGACAACGTTAAATGATTATCATAAATGTAGGTGATAAAGTCAAAACAAGATATTTTAAGAGACACCTGTATACTCTATCCATACTAAAAAACTTTAATCCACGTGGACGAAGATATTATTCAGTAGGTATGAAATAATATACAAGTTGAGTGTAGAGTATATTTTACTCGGAAAATAATAAATGATAATATTTATTTTGGGGTTAACAGTTTCGAAATTGTTTTAAAAAAAAAAATTCGTTCCGGATTATAAACCGGAAAGGATCCGGCTGTATGTGTACACAGAGCCTTAATTTTATTGATAATTCAAAACACTCGGAAAAGATCAATAACTTAACGATTCTGAATGTCAATCCCATAAAATTGATTGGATGGCGCTATTGCACTTTGCGAGCATGTTGTGTTGTAAAGTTTTTTTTTAAACTATTTGTGAAGTTAACATTTTAGGAAGATTTACTTTACTTATTGTGGTCGTAATCTATACTAATATTATAAATGCGAAAGATTGGATGGATGTATGGATGTGTGGATGGATGTTTGTTACTCAATCACGCCCGAACGGCTGAGCGGATCTGGATGAAATTTGGCACAGAGATAGATTATAGTCTGGAATAGCACATAGGCTACTTTTTATCCTGGAAAATTAAAGAGTTCCCGCGGGAACCGAAAAACCTCAATCCACGCGGACGAAGTCGCGGGCATCAGCTAGTAATATATAAAAATGTTCTCGCTCTTCCCAATTTTCCATAAGACCAACAATAAACATAAAACCATTTTTAGGGTTCCGTAGCCAAATTTGGCAAAAACGGAACCCTTATAGATTCGTCATGTCTGTCTGTCTGTCTGTCTGTCTGTCCGTCCGTATGTCACAGCTACTTTTTTCCGAAACTATAAGAACTATACTGTTGAAACTTGGTAAGTAGATGTATTCTGTGAACCGCATTAAGATTTTCACACAAAAATAGAAAAAAAACAAAAAATTTTGGGGGTCCCCATACTTAGAACTGAAACTCAAAAATTTTTTTTTCATCAAACCCATACGTGTGGGGTATCTATGGATAGGTCTTCAAAAATGATATTGAGGTTTCTAATATCATTTTTTTCTAAACTGAATAGTTTGCGCGAGAGACACTTCCAAAGTGGTAAAATGTGTGTCCCCCCCCCGTAACTTCTAAAATAAGAGAATGATAAAACTAAAAAAAATATATGATGTACATTACCATGCAAACTTCCACCGAAAATTGGTTTGAACGAGATCTAGTAAGTAGTTTTTTTTTGCTTACTGAGTTGCATATATATTCGTAGCTTAATTTAGTTTTAAGTTAGAAGAACCAGGTACTTATTATTTTTCGGAATAAAAATGTATGTAAGTAGGTAAGTTTGTGTGCCAAAGTTACATTTGAATACGTAGAGTAGTTTCTTATAGTTATGCTTAACATGTAACTTTGATTCAAACCAAGTAAGTATTAATATTATTTTGCTTATCAAAAGTTCACTAAATATGTTATATACTAGTGTTCGCCCGCAACTTCGTCCGTGTATAATTTTTGATTTCCCGCTGAGATTGTTTTCCCGCAGCAAAAGGTCTACCTATAGAGGCTATATTATAAAGCTTATGCCGGTTTTTATTATTTAAAACTATTTATTAAACCTAAATACCGATTTTCATGTCTCTAAATTCAAACACATAGGTTTTTTTAAACACATGGGTGGTCAATGGGTTTTTCATACAAACTTCCAAGCACTCTCTCTTTCTCAAGAATACAAGAATTTTCTCAAAACCGTTTCTTAGCCGATATCTACGCCGTAGAAGGAACCAACCTTCTAAATTCCAAGTTTGTAGGTATATGTCTTATAGTTCCTAAGATATCGTGTTTAGTCAGTGAATGGTATTTCGGTTTTAAATAATATAAATAGATAGATGATTTGACCTTTACGATAAAAAAGGCAGTCCTTTAAAACCATGACTTTGTGATAAGTCAAAATCAAGTGCCAGAGTGAAGCGAATCCAATTAAATGAATTGTTATAAGTCCGAAGGCGAGTGCAGACAATCAGTACATTAATTATTGTGACCAAATATGTATCGTTTTTGTTCGCTATGCACTAGTGTACAGTCAAGTGCACAGATATTGTTTATTTGCCAACATTGAAAAGCAGTAAATTATACTTAACGTTTAAACTATCGTGAGTGATATTTATCTATACTTATAATAAAACTGTAACAGGTCCAATTCTGTACATTGAAGATATTTTGAAAATTTTTTTTGGAGGCACTCATTATTCGATACTGAAGCCAAATCTGTAATTTTTTTCATTTTTGTCTGTCTGTCTGTCTGTCTGTCTGTCTGTCTGTCTGTCTGTCTGTATCTTGGCCGCGCATCACGCCGAAACTACTGAATGAATTCAAACGAAACTTGGCACGATTTGAGCCCATACTACGAGGTAGGACATAGGATACTTTTTATCCCGAAATTCTACCCCCGAAGGGGTGAAATAGGGGTTGAAAGTTTGTGTGAAAGTCCTTAATTTCTCAAGTTATAGCCATGAAACTTGATATATGAGCTGCGGGTTGAAAATGGAGACATACGTATTTCACAGTTTTTGAAAATTCGACCCCCAAAAGGGTGAAATAGGGGATGAAAGTTTGTATGAAAGTCCTTCGTTTCTCAAGATGTTTTACAAGTTATATCAACGAAACTTTTTATTTTGGCTTACGGTAAAAAATAAAGAAGTACGTATGCCACAGTTTTTCAAAATTCCACCTTTAAGGGGGTGAAATAGGGGGTGAAAGTTTGTATGAAAGTCCTTCATTTCTCAAGTTATATCGATGAAACTGGGTATACAAGCTACCGGTTAAAAATGAAGAAATACGTGTTTCACAGTTTTCGTAAATTTTACCCCCGAAGGGGTGAAATAGGGGTTGAAAGTTTGTATGAAAGTCCTTCATTTCTCAAGTTATATTCATGAAATTTGGTATATGAGCTGCGGGTTAAAAATGAAAACATACGTGTTTCACAGTTTCTCAAAATTCCACCCCCGAAGGGGTGAAATAGGGGTTGAAAGTTTGTATAAAAGTTCGTCATTTCTCAAGTTATTTCGATGAAACTTGGTATATCCACGCGGACGAAGTCGCGGGCATCAGCTAGTTATAACTATACATAACACCCGTATAAACTCGCGTGTTTTGTCGGAAAAGTGCCCGACTAGTTTCGAACCCGTTCGGGGCCCTTATTCATGAGCCTATTCGCGCGACGCGGTCGCTACTCGAGTATTAAACTACTTTTCAATGTTGCTTTTCAATGATGCCCGCGACTTCGTCCGCGTGGCGTAAGATTTTTTGATTCCCGCGGGAACTCTTTAACTTTCAGCGATAAAAAGTAGCCTATGTCCTTCCCCGGGATGTAACCTACCCCTATACCAATTCGGTTGAAAAGATGGGCTTAAAGCGTAGCAGACAGACAGACAGAAAGACGGACAGACAGACAGACACATTTCCGCATTTATATTATTAAGTATTATGTATAGATTCAATTAAACGATACACACGACTTCCTAACTAAACCTATGATTTCGTCAAAATCTATTGAAAAGATAGACTGTGATTACCTAGCATAAACAGATAGATAGATAAACATGGATTAGGCTATTTAAAATAATACTTTTTTTAAGGAATATCATATTATGAAAGAATATTTTTATATCCTTTATCATATCTACTGATGTATAAGTAGTTGAATTAACTAAATATCGATAAATATTGTAATGTACTTAAATGTTGCTTTTTGAAAAGTTCGTCCCAGAAAAACTGAGTTCCATATGAGTTTCTTCTCCGTGGATTCTGTTTCCGAACTGATGGTAAGTAGACTCACTACAAACAGATCTACAACAGCGGGCCTAGTGGGAGATCTTTTACTTATTAGATCGCGTTAGAATTAACTGTTGTATGGAAATAAACAAGCGCCGTCTGTCATCAACGCTTAAAACAATTCCATACAAACCGTAGTTAACTTTACCGCGATCGAAATTTAAAATCTCCCACTAGGCCCCCTGACTTGTCCATTCATAAAGGCCTGTACATAAACCTCGATAAAATAAAGTAAATGTATGATTAAGTCTGTAGCCATCTGTACGACACGAGGTCGATGACTCAGTGTTAAATTATATGAAATGTAATCGGAAGGCTGGCTCTATCAGCGGAAACATATCCAAATGTAAGTAATCTTCTGTGGAAATTAACTTTTTGAAATTATGTCAGCGCCTTGAGTCCAATATACAGAGCTGATAACAATAATGAGTGTTTTTGACAAAGGACATTTAATATTATTGTGGAGTCGGAAGGCGGCGATGTCGTCTGGGAAACATTAATTTAAAACACTCGTGAGGGAAATTCGTTTTTGTAATTGGTTTGTCGGACTTGATGTACCTTTTTACATGGCGCCAAACTTTTGCATCGTTTTATATTTATTTGTAATAGATATTATTTGATTACTAGATTAAGTCTTTCGATTCCCATGGGAACTTTAATTTTCAGGATCATTTTCATTCGTTAAATTAAATTAAAATCGGTTTAATAGATGAGCCGTGAAAGCGTAGCAGACAAACAGACAGACACTTTCGCATTTATAATATTAGTATGAATATAGTATAGCATACGGCGATGCTCGCGAATCCATCAGCGTGGACTTAATTTTTTGGAAACTCCCTTATGAACCCTTAGATTTACCTTTGATCTTAATAAACTTAATCAGGTGAACTGATCATAATATTATAATACACTTAGTTCATCAACGACTGTTCTGATTTCAGTCCCTATTCTTCAGTTATACATATACTGGGGTTGTAGTTGTAGAATTTGACCTAGTTTTTTTGTTTATTATTTTACAAAAAGCCGTTTTTCCGAGGAAATTTTCATCGAATAATGGATTCACATCACGAAACAATCATTAAAATAAACAGTACCTTAAAAAGTTATAACTTTTATTGACGGTTTACGATCGTAGCCTGAAAAGCGTCCGAAACTTTTTATACTACGTCTCATCCATACTAATATTATAAATGCGAAAGTTTGGATAGATGGATGGATGGATGTTTGTTACTCAATCATGCTAGAACGGCTGAACGGGTCTGGATGAATTTTGGCACGGAGATTAGTCTGGAATGACACATACGCTACTTTTTAGCTCGGAGAATTAAAGAGTTCCCGCGGGAACAAAAAAACCTCAATCCACGCGGACGAAGTCGCGGGCATCAGCTAGTAACTTATGCACACGCAGAAAAAAGAGAAAAAAGAGAAGAGAAAAATATAGAATGAAAAAAATGGAACTTTTTTTAGATTTATAAAATGTTATAGGTATATACTTCAGAAAGAAACATTTTCACTTTTCAAGAACTACTTAACATGAAATGAATCCTAGGCACGCAAGCCTAGGTTTCATTTCATGTTACATTAATTTATTTGTGTTTGAGTACATGTGATATCGTGAGTCAGAACAATAATCGTGTTATCAACATCATCAGAGTCAATAGAAATGTGGTCAAATGTAGTGTATCGCGCCCACTGGACGCCCACCGGACGACCTTCTGCTGGCTAGTGGACAGCTGGCTTTTTAGCTCTATGCTACCTTGTTTAGCGTTTCATAACATACTAGCTAAAGGGCTAACTTGTAGTGGATAAAAAAAAACTATAAAAAAAAATAGCTGATGCCCGTGACTTCGCCCGCGTGGTTTAAGGGGAACTCCTTAATTTTCCGGGATAAAAAGTAAACTACCTATACCTATGCCAAAAGTCATGTTGATCCGTTGCTCCGTCGTGGCGTGATTGAAGGACAAACCAGCAATCCAACAAACCAATAAACAAACAAACAACCAGTTGATTGCGACTGTTAAGCTACGTTGACCTAAGTCGGTAACTGGATGGCCTTTTCGTTTGGGTTTTTCGTTCCCTCCGTGCCTCGGGAGCACGTTAAGCCGTCGGCCCCGGTTATTATCACTAACATCCATGATAATATAGATAATAATATACCTACCTATAACCTAAGAGTTGAAATAGTACTCTTACAGCCGAAATTAATAATCAATCTCTCTGTTATCTGTCGATAAGTTGCTAAGCAACGTTGTTTTTTGAAGAAAAGTACAATACAACTCTGGACAAATAACAACGTTGCTTGGTAACAAATCGACAGATTACAGATAGATTGATTATTAATTTCGGCCGTTAGTCGAGTCGTATGCGGAAGGACCTGGGAACCCACGAACTCAAGAAGACCCACGTCATTATGTGATTAATGGAATGGGGTTACGACCCTCAGCAATGAGGAATACGACGCAGAGAGAGAGAGAAGAAATTTGATATATTTTATTATAACTAGCGTTTTTTTTATTCCACTACTATAGTTAGTCTTCTATCTCGCTTGGTGGTAAGCGATGATGCAGTCTAATATGGTAGCGGACTAACCTGTTAGGGGTATGGCTGTTATATTAAACCCATACCCATAATCGTTTCTGCCAATAGAACAGGAGGATTACTATCATCATCATCATCATTATCAACCGATAGACGTCCACTGCTGGACATAGGCCTCTTGCAAGGATTTCCACACGCCGCGGTCTTGCGCCGCCTGGATCCAGCGGCCCCCTGCGACTCTCCTGATGTCGTCCGTCCAGCGAGTAGGGGGTCTGCCAACGCTGCGCTTTCCAGTGCGTGGTCGCCACTCCAGCACATTGGGACCCCAACGTCTATCGGTGGTTCCAACTATGTGCCCCACCCATTGTCACTTCAGCTTCGCAACACGTCGAGTAATGTCGGTCACTTTAGTTCTTCTGCGGATCTCCTCATTTCTGATTTGATCGCGCAATGAAACCCCGAGCATTGCTCTCTCCATCCCCCGCTGAGTGACCCTGAGCTTTCTTATGAGGCCCAAGGTTAGCGACCAAGTCTCGCAACCGTTTGTCATCACTGGCAACACGCACTGGTCGAAGACTTTGGCCACATGAGTAGATAAACCTCCTAACGGAACAGAGACAAAGCTTCTAAGGAGCGAGCAAAATTTATACCTATTTTGGTAGGGTTGGCATAGCAGGATACAATTTAATAAACAATAGTTATTTGTGTAAGAGAAATAAGTATTTATTGAAACAATAAGGCAGTTTTATATTTAGGTACATATACTTATTCATTTATTATTACCTATTAATTTAAATTTAGAGGTTGTATAAGCGTACACTATATTAATAAATATTTAACATGAGCCTACGTATTTTAATTTATAAACATTATAAATTCAATCACTAGGTAAGTAGGTATTACCTACAAATTTCAAATCAAACACCAATCATTTGGCATTAAGTAGTAAAAAAAATTGTGTATGTGCAATTCACACACGGCAGAAGTAAAACTTCAGAAAAGTAACCTATGAGAGAATTAGATAACTATAGAGTATCAGGAATATTAAGATAAATAATGTTTGATAATTTATAATATTATTGCCAAGCTCAAAAAATAAAGTAAGGAAATTTATGAAAAATTTAAAATTTCAAAAAACTGTACAGTAAACAATATTTACACTTTTATATTAAAACACTATTATAAAATTACATTAAAACACTATTTAAATGATTAAATTATTATCATTAACATTCAATTAAATGAAAACACTACGCGCGACGTGTGCTGCAGCCCCTGAGCTTGAGCACAGGCCGAGCCGGTATAAACCGATTTCTCTCCGTACGCGACGTAGCGCCTGTGCTCACGCACACACGCGCCTCAAGCTTGTAGTAGTGTACCTATCGTAGCGCGCTTGTATGAAGCTTTGTCTCTGTTGGCTTTCAGGCACTGAGGAATCTTGATCTCCATTCCTCAGTACCATCGCTTAAAATATTATTTCAAAATGTCAGTTTTATGTCACGAACTTTGATGTTCATAAAATAAGGATTATAATTCTAAAACGTCAACAATATTGAACCAATAAGACTTTTTAAGCGATCAGAGAAAATTCAGAAATTTTAAATTCCCAAATTGATCCTGCCGGCAATCGAACGCCAGGGATGTACTCGAAGGTGTTGGGCACTGTTTACTTATACAAGCATCTTTTCTTGTGATCTTATCAGCGTTTATGGTCGTTTTGTAAGAGCCGTCTCCAGCGGCGATAATTAAGGCGTTATAGGAATCGAAAGCGCGTCGCAATGTCTCCGATTAGATCAAGAGATGAGAGATTTTACGTTTTGTCAAAAATGTTTAGCGTTTTGATATTATAATGAGTAGTGAGTGAGTCTCTAGTGCATGGATTACGTAGGATCTCAATTTGGACCCTCGGGCTTCGGAATCGATAGATAGATATAAGGTTATAACTCATTAAGGACCCGACAGGATCAAACGTTTCTAAATGGGGATTTTATAAAGAATATTAATGTTATAAATGCGAAAGTTTGTATGGATGGAAGGATGTTTGTTACCCAATCACGCCAGAACTGCTGATCAGATCTGGACGAAATTTGGCACAGAGATAGATTATAGTCTGCTTTTTATCCGGGAAAATTAAAGAGTTTTCGCATAAAACCTCAATCCACGCGGACGAAGTTGCGGGCATAAGCTAGTAGATTTATTGCAACGTATCAGCTAATAACCATTACATCTGTCACCGTTAACAAGATATCAGTTTTTATCGCGTTGCACAATCGCCAATCACCATTAAATTTTCATATAACTACCGAAACTCATAAATCAAACCGAAATAACTTCAACATTAAAATTCATAAATCTGTGGTTGATGAATTGTTCTAATGCAACTTAATTTGGAATTGATTAACGAATTTATTTGTTGATCACACCGCAACGGATAAACGTAGGTATACAGTCCCACAAACTTATCTTTTTTTTTTTAACCACTACAAGTTAGCCCTTGACTGCGATCTCACCTGATGGTAAGTGATGATGCAGTCTAAGATGGTAGCGGGCTAACCTGTTAGGGGCATGGCAGTTATATTAAACCCATACCCCTATTCGGTTTCTACACGGCATCGTACCGGAACGCTGAATCGCTTGGCGGCAAGTCTTTGCCGGTAGGGTAGTAACTAGCTACGGCCGAAGCCTCCCACCAGACCAGACCAGGGAAAATACAGAAATTATAAATTCCCAAATTGACCCTGCCGGGGATCGACCCCGGGACCTCCGCACGTTAAGACAACAGCGCTACACACTGCGCCACGGAGGTCGTCAAATATCAAGCCTGGTGGCCAAAATTGGAACTAATTTTGATGCCCGATTTGTTTTTTGTTTTTGTTTTATCATATCATACTAATATTATAAATGCGAAAGTGTGTTTGTTTGCTGGTTTGTTGGTTTATTGGTTCATTGGTTTGTTGGTTTGTCCTTCAATAACGCCGCAAGAGAGCAATGGATCGGCCTGAATTTTGGCATGGGTATAGTTGAAAACCTGGAGAGTGACATATGCTACTTTTTATCCCGGAAAATTAAGGAGTACCCGAGGGAATCAAAAAAACTTAAACCACGCGGACGAAGTCGCTGGCATCAGCTAGTTTTTAATATTTACTAGCGACGCTTACCTGACTTTAATCTTAATTACGTATATATGGATGTAAGAAGTATAGTATATTAATACTACCTGGTAGAAGTTATAACATATTATGGTGGGAAATTTTAACGTTAACCAAAAGCATCGTCGCGTCGTTGCAACTCGCCCTCAGTAACAAATTAAAAATTCAGATATTTGTAAACCGAAAAACCACGTAACGTGTGCGGTATGGTATTCTGTACCAATATGTCCGTACCATTTGAGTGATCATTCGATACGGTACATTCCTATATTATCTTTATGGCATATCGCGGTAAAAACAGAATTAAAAGGTTTGCGTTGAAACGAAAGAGGTAATTAAAAACGATTTATATGCAACGGCCAGACAGTGAGATAAATTTCAGTTTTTACAATACGGCGTGCGCAATCTGTACTAAGTAATTAATATTTTTCATCGTGAAATTGAGCTTTTCCGTCAGTCTGTCTGTTTGACACATACCTAAGCGAAGAAGACGCCAAACTATTGTAATTATTTTGCAGAAGTTTGACAAAATCGGATTAAGGTAGGATCTAGCTTAATGCCTGCGACTTCGTCCGCGTGGACTACACAAATTAGAACCCCCTATTTTAGGGGTTGAATTTTCAAAAATCCTTTTTAGTGGATGTCTACGTCATAGTAATCTGCATGCCAAATATCACCCCGATCCGTCCAGTGGTTTGAGCTGTGCGTTGATAAATCAGTCAGTCAGTCAGTCACCTTTTCTTTTTATATCATAATATTAAGAGACATCCTTTATCCTACTTCATATTAATATTATATTATGTGACAGTGTTTATCAGTTTGTCCTTCAATCACGTCTTAACGCCTTAATCGAGCAACGGATCAACGTGGTTTTTTTTCATGGATTTATGTTTATAACCGAGTGTGTTTAAACCTGTATGGCTAGCATGCGCACTACGAGTAAAATTATGTCTACCCGTTATCTCTATCTGTGTCGTTACGTCAAAAGTAGAGATAAAAGTAATATTTCTTATCTGTGGTATTTTTCTCTACGAACCTTTACATGTCGACTATTTTTTTCTTGTAATATACCGCATTTTGTGCATGTTAGGGTAAATGAAAAATTTGCCGGCAACGACAACATCTATCTCTCTCGTCGCGAGATAATCTCGTTGTGCGCATGCTGAGCACAAAGGAGAGTGTAATAGGCTACTTATTATTCCGAAAAATCAAAAAAGACTCAATGGTATTTTTAAAAACCTACATCCATGCGGACGAAGTCGCGTCTATCATCTAGTAAAAAATTAATGAGATAAGTAGTAATATAATTCCCCGCAAGAAGTCCTATAAAATAATCGGCTTGAAACAAACGAATTGACGTGCGATCAACAAGCGAAGACTTTCAAATGTCGCACGTTATGCCAGCGTACTTGAACTATTGACCAATAGAAAATTAGCAGAAGTTTATAGCAAACATAAAATTGTGTGTATATAACGGAAAACATTGGGTAATAGGTGATAACTTTTGTGAAATTGACTATTAATATACGTTGAATAAAATAAATATAAAACGATAAATCAAAGTTTAAACGGTCGGAATAGCGTGTAATTTGGCAAAAATGACAAATTAGAATGGCATGGATATCATGCACTTTTAACAAAATCTATACTTATCTATACTTATTCTTATAATATTACTAGAGGATGCTCGCGACTTCGTTCGCGTGGCATAAGTTTTTTTAATTCCCACAGGCATTCCTTAATTATCCGGGATAAAAAGAAGCCTATGTCACTCTCCAAGTCCTCAACTAAGTATACCCATGTAAAAAGTCACGTTGATCCGTTGCTCTATTTCGGCGTGATTAAAGGATAAACTCTCTATTTGACGTCCTTGGGGATAGAATTTTCAAAAACTGTGAATCACATATTTTTTCATTTCAGACCGAAATCCCAAACACCAAGTTTCAAGCTTGAAAAATAACGGACTTTCCTACAAACTTTCAACCCCTGTTTCAGCCCTATGGGGGTAGAATTTTCAAAAATGGCGATACACGTATTTCTTCATTTTGAACCGATAGCTCAAATACCAAGTTTCATGAATGTAACTTGAAAAATGACGGACTTTCATACAAACTTTCAACCCCTATTTTACCCCTTTGGGGGTGTAATTTAGAAAAATCCATTCTTAGTGGATACCTACTGTTCACAAAGAACACACCTTCCAAATTTCATGTCTCTAGGACCAGCGGTTTGGGCTGTGCGTTGATATATAAGTCAGTCAGTCAGGACTTTGAATTTTATATATATAGATAAATGCAAAAGTTTGGATGGATAGATGTATGGACGGATGGATGGATGGATGTTTGTTACTGAATCACGCCAGTACGGCTGAACGGATCTGGATGAAATTTGGCACAGAGATAGGTTATTGTCTGGATTAGCACATAGATATGCCGAAACTAGGCCACTCGTCCCTCAAAAATAATAGGTTAGTACATATTATATGTATACTTATACAAAACATCTTGTTTACTACAAGTATCTGAATATCAGACGGTTAATCTTGACTAGGTATATCGCAATAATAGTTGGTAAATAAAATACTCAATTTGAAGACCGCGCTCACACCTCTCCTATCACACGTCCATTTACCTTGAGCAGTACCTATTATGAGCATAATCTTTTGATAGGTCGCCTCAGCAAACAAGATTCTTGGCTAAGTCGTGAGTTCGCAATTTGTTCCAACTGCACAACTCACGGGTCAAGCTGCTTGACCTCCGTTTTGTCGTGGGTCCTAAGGGCAGCGGTGTTTTGTCTTAGAGATATATTGGTTTCATTTACTATGTTGTATGTTGTATGACTGCCTCGTTGGTCTAGTGGTTAGCATGCTCGACTGCAGCCAACGAGGTCCCGGGTTCGAGTCCCAGGTCGGGCCATAACAAGTATTGGGTTTTTGTGACAAGAAATTCTCAGTACTAGCCCGGAGTTAGGAAGTTGGTGGTGTGTCACCCCCGTGCCTCGGAGAGCACGTTAAGCCGTCGGTCCTGCGCCTGTTCTCTCTCCGGTCATGTCGGATCTTCCGTCCCATGGTCCTATGAGAGCAAAGGAACAGAGAGTGCACTTGTGTATGCGCACACACTTGTGCACTATAATATCTCCCGCGCAGATGGCTAATCTATGTGGAGATTGGCCGCCGTGGTCGAAATTCGATCGGGAGGTCATTATTAGGTGCAGGACGGACGACATCAAGCGAGTCGCAGGGAGCCGCCTGGAACCAGGCGATGCAAGACCTTAGCGGGTGGGTGACCTCTCGTATGTCCAACAGTCGTCTATCGATGGACGACGACTACGAGTGTTAGTTTTACTTCATTATCTAAAGGGTTTCTAATAAAACTACTTCGTAATATTTTTTACGATAAAATTCTTGTTATGTTAACAAAAATAGAAAATTTCTTGGAATACGCAATCAGGCTTATCGCAAAAAAATACACGGACATCGTATTTTAATGTACAAGAAGTATGATTGATAAATAACAGTTTTATCACATAATGGTACCTACATTCAATGTACAATAAGGATAACTAGCTTTAATAACAACTATTGATAACTAGTTGGTTGACTTTCTTCTCTTAAAAAAAAAGGCACTCTTAAAGTATAAAACAACAGGGTGTCGGACAGGGGGTTGCAATCGTACTAGGTGTCTGACAGTGGACAACGTGGTTTCTAATATTATTCCAAAGATAAATAAAAAACGGAGCATAATGCTTTAACGATTTTGAGGTGCCACCTTCCAAAGCAACCGCGATCCAAACTTCATAGTCGGGGATCGTTTATACCTCTACTAGCATAAGCCCACGACTTCGTCCGCGTGGACTACACAAGTTTCAAACCCCTATTTTACCCCCTTAGGGGTTGAATTTTCAAAAATCCTTTCTTAGCGGATGTCTACGTCAAAGTAGGTATCTGTATGCCAAATTTCAGCCCGATTCGTCCAGAGGTTTGAGCTGTGCGTTGATAGATCAGTCACCTTTTCTTTTTATATATACTAGAGGACGCCCGCGACTTCGTTCGCGTGGCTTAAGTTTTTTAATTCCCATAGGCACGCCTTAATTCTCCGGGCTAAAAAGAAGCCTGTGTCACTCTCCAAGTATACCCAACTATACCCATGCAAAAAATCACGTCGATCCGTTGCTCTGTTGCAGCTTGATTGAAGGACAAACTCTCTATTTGACGTCCTTGGGGATAGAAATTTCAAAAACTTTAAAATCCGTATTTCATCATAAGCGGAAGCCCAAATACCAAGTTTCGTTGATATAACTTGAAAAATATGTTGAGAAATGAAGGCCTTTCGTACCAACTAAATGAATAATAAAACTATGTTTTAAATAAATTAAATTAAAACTTTCATCCCCTATTTCACCCCTTTGGGGGTCCAATTTAAAAAAATGGTGAAATTAGAGACATACATAGAAAAACTTTCAGCTTTAATAAAATAACGTACGAGTAGGTCTGATCGTCGCGGGATCTTGCTCTATAAATCAGATAGCCAACATCTATTAGCCACATATTTCACTTTCGCTTCCAAAAATGGCGTCCTTCAATGAAAGTGAAGTTCAGTCAGTTTTTGTGTTAGAATTACCGCGTAAAGATTTTATCTCGAAGAAAGTTCGCCTCGAGCATAAAGTTACGAAATTATTTATTGTTTATTGAACACATTCGCAAATTGAAGAAGAATACAGAATTAACCTTTCGATTCTATTGCCTTGAGGATGTAAACGTTTATGTCATCTCCTTCACCACCCATCGTGGGCTCACAACTGAGCATGGGAATCATCTCAGAATGAGACGAGATTTAGCCACCAGCCCACCACGCTGGTCAAGTACGGATTGTGCTAATTTCACACACCTACGAGAAAATTATAGAGATATCTCTGGCATGTACCTAGGTTTTTTCACAATTTTTGCTTCCATCGTTAAAGTAAGTCATAGGTGCATTTAGACCCTTTTTCACCACCACCAACAAAGCCCAATTAGATGACAGCAACGTGAAGAATTTGTTTTTTTTTATTTTTACTATCGCCAAACTCTACCATTTGTCGTCTACGGGTTGGAGGTCCCCTAAGCTGATTGAATGTAAACATAGGCATTACTCGTAACTCTTAAAAGTTAGGAAGTGCGTGCCTGAGAATCGAACCTCGTACCTCACCAAGGTCCCGAAGTTCTAACAACTAGGCTTTATTATCTCGTTGTTTTTTGATACCTTATGATAATTTCAACTAGTCAACCATATTCGAGTTGTGCATAGAATAAAAACTCGACTTATGTCACAAACGTCACCTTTAATTCATCAACTTGCCACTAGAGGCGCTACGATCGCTCAAAACATCGAAAAAATTAATTATTGGCATATGAGTAAACATGGTCTCTTTATGGCGAGTAAATAATCATTATAGCCAATTCCGATGCTCGAATAAATAAGAAAAATTACTGTAAAACCTCATAATAAGTAACTTCGAGTTGGAATCGTTATGGATTTTGAAGTTTTAATGTCTACTGATTGGGACGTTGACGACATCAGTGCTACTGTACTTACAATCAATCGTATTTATCGATTTTAATTTTGAGGACTTGCAATAATTATTGATTTCTTTCTTCGTATATTCTTGGTGCCTACTGCCTACCTATATCATTTTTTTAAACGGTAGTGAAAACAGAAAAGGCTCGTTGAGGGAATAAATAACAATATGAAGATGATAATTCAAGGGAACTTTTGAAGTACCTACTCATATTTCGTCGCGAATGTTGGTAATCAAATTAGTTTTTTTTCCTATTTAAACAAACTCACAGAACAGAATATGAATCTGAGGAACTGATTAGGTGAGCAAAATTCTTAAATCGAATAGTTTTCGAATAAATATTCTTTATCTACACTAATGTTATAACATTCTACTTAAGTTTCCAATACTTGACTTATAATTACTACTGTTATAGCGCAGATAACAAAACACTCAATTTAAGCAATTTCACATGATGGTATAATATCCACATCGATATCGTAAAATCTCATTATAACATCAATAAAACGCGACCAATTAACCTGGCGAGCCTTATGTCAAAATCCTCATACAAGTTGTATAAAATTTTGATATTAGGCTGGCTTTTGAAAACAGTTGGGTTATACGTGAAAACTTCGTCGAAACTACTAAACTTACATACACAAAACTCTTTGGTAAGATCTTGTGCCAATTAAATAAAAAACGAACAGCGCGCGCTCGCTCCTGATTGGCCCTGCGCGCGCAGCTGCGCTCTCATTGGTTAGATTTTAATGGCGGCAAGTTCACTGTGACAATACACGTATATACATAAACTATTATTGTCAGCTTTTACTCTTGTTGTTTGATAAATTGCATTAGTGAAGATAAAGTAGTGTATGCAACTGCATATAACACGGGTATTAAAACACTCGTTACTATTATGAAACTCGCTGCGCTCGTTTCATAAACTCACACTCGTGTTTTAATACCCTTCATTATATGACAGTTGCATAAACTACTATTATGCTACTTTTTCCACGGTATCATAAAATTAGCAAT
Organism: Erebia ligea; assembly: GCA_917051295.2. Classification (NCBI taxonomy): domain Eukaryota; kingdom Metazoa; phylum Arthropoda; class Insecta; order Lepidoptera; family Nymphalidae; genus Erebia; species Erebia ligea. The sequence goes on from OU785228.1 coordinate 19,410,457, forward strand.
ATTTTTCGCTACCCCTTAAAAAGTAACGTTCTAGTTAAACGATAATCTCAGGCCTTCCAATTTTTCTTTGTCACTAATAAAACATTTTTCAAAAATCCTTATGGTTTCAGGAAGGGTCGTCAAACCTGTTACCTGAGTAATCTCGTCTGCCTGTTTTCTTTATAAATTGAATAAAAAGAGGAGATAATATATCATTTTGCTCTGAGTAAAAACATCTTTTTTAATTATAGGGTCCATCCGTATACAATTAGCCACAAAATAAGCCGGAATGATTTAATCGGTGAACCTGTGTCAAGGCCGGCATCGAACTGGCGATCCTTTGCTTATTGATTCCGGTGATTAATGAATTTTTGTCAAGTTATGTATGGACAGCAAAAAATATGAATAATAACTTAGATAAAGTATGCCATGTTTGTAGCAACTCGCAAAAATACAAATTCAAAGTAAAATACAAATTCAAAAAAAACCTCCCTATATTAATTTACTGTTATTCTGCTGAAAAACTCTGCTTTGAAACTTGTTTAATACTCTATGAATAATTAATCTTATGAATTCTAGCTATTGTCCGCGACTTCGTCCACGTGGACTAAACAAACCCCAATTTTATCACTTAAGGGGTTGCATTTAAAAAATCCTGTCTTAGCGGATGCCTACGTCATAAATCATAATACTCGTAGCTATCTGTATGCCAAATTTCAGCCCGATCCGTTCAGTGGTTTGAGCATGTGCGTTGATAGATCAGTCAGTCAGTCACCTATTCCTTTTATATATTTAGATTTAATGCATTAATTTATTAATTTCATTAATGAATTAATGCGAAAAATATACCTAATATGTAGGTATCTAATTATTGGTTTAGTTTGCAGTAAGGTTTAATTAGCACAACGTGTTAATAAAAATATTTCTAGAAAATAATTTTTTATTTGAATAATTATTCTTTTTTTGCTGTTGGTACAGATACTTATACCGACAAGTTGATGGTATTATTAAGATGAAATCGCCATTATTGATTAATACCCCTCCATGATGTACAATAATTACAGGCGTCTGCAAAAAATGAGCTAGATCATCGCGTACGGGTCTCCATACTTTTTGTATTGATTTTTTCGATGTTCAAGTTCTTTTTTTAATTTTTTGACAAGTTGATGTTGGGCTGTGATCTCAGCGATGATGTTATTTCAATGAGCATCTACAACGACTGAGTATTATGGATTTTATAATAATACTAGCAAATGCTCGCGACTTCGTGTGCGTGGATTCAGGTTTTTGGTTCAAACTTTCGCATTTATAATATTAGTATAGATAGATGGGTTAGTTTTCTCATAGTTATGGTTAGGCTAGCCTTGTGCTAGACTTTCCACGAGTAATAAAAGTGACCACGGTCGAAGTCACCCACTAAACCTAGACCATAAGCAATCATCTATATTATTTATTAAAGGAGAAATAAGTCTAGAAGCTTCATATTTCTATCATCTAGAAAATCCAACGGATATTTAAAAATCTTAATACTTCTAGACAAAGTCGCAAGACATAGCTAGTAAGTAATCAATCATAAACTTTATTGCACATTATGTGCACACTATTTATGTTGCTGACAAAAATTGTTCAGTTATGATTTTAAAACTCTATATTTCTTTACTTTTTATATAGACCACCACTTACCATCTTAGACTGCATCATCACTTACCATCAGGTGAGATCGCAGTCAAGGGCTAACTTGTAGTGGATTAAAAAAAAAGGCAATTTTCGGCATTTTTTCGTTTCAAAGGAAAAATTGTAATCATTATGTTTTCAAGCAAAATAACTTTCAGCTATTAGAATAAACTAAATTAGTACAAGAGGTTGTAAGCTCATAGCTTTGTGTTATTTAACGATGGATGTCGTGCCTTATTTCATGAAGTAATTAAGTAGGAATACCTACCACAGGTAAACAATTTAATTTTGTACTTGTATCACAATCAATATAAGAACCGTAAATGACAGGTTATTGGTGTATTTACTCGGTGGTTAAGTCGGTTCTGCGCAAATAGTAATTTTAAAATTACAGCCTCCATTCCGATCGCCAATAATCAATAATATTAACTTGAGGCCTGACATTTTGGTATGCCATGAAGGGGAGTTTCATGGCTGCTCAATCTTTACCTCACCTAAAGAGTAGAAACGGTAGGTACTACATCCATACTAATATTATAAATGCGAAAGTGTGTCTGTCTGTTTGCTACGCTTTCACGGCCCATCTGTTCAACCGATTTGGATGAAATTCGGTATAGTGGTAGGTTACATCCCGGAAAATTAAAGAATTCCCGCGGGAATTAAAAAAATTGGCAGTCATAGAGACAGCCGATAGAAGTGAAAACGAATATTTAATAAAAAAAAATTGGCAGTCATAGAGACAGCCGATAGAAGTGAAAACGAATAGGTATTTAATAAATTTAAAAAAAATATTTAAATATAAACCTTAAAAGCTAAGGCATTAAAGTTTAATTACGAATGTAGTATATTTATATTTAAGACCTTTTGTCTTCGTAACAACGCGAGCATGTCGGTGACGGTGACGCGAATCCACAAGTTTACCCCCTACCAAAAAGTGCTCAACGCGGCTAAAGAAGTTTTCACTTCAAAAACCTTAATCCACGCGGACGAAGTCGCGGGCATCATCTACATATTCTTAACAGCCAAAAGCGTCTTTTTCTCAATGACTTCAGATTACTACTGTCTATTCATTGATTATACTTTTTATGACTAGTAAAGGCCTTAATTTCTAATCTCGTAACGTACGGATCGACGTGAATATTGCATGGGTATATTATGCCATAATATGCAGAAGGTTTTTGAAAAATCCCGTGGGAACTCTTTGACTATGTCCTTCCACGAGATGGAAACAAATTTTGTCAAAATTGGTTGAAAAAATAGGCAATGAAAATTGGTTCAAGTTTGTTTTCGATAAAGAGTCCGTCCCAAATTTTAGTATATCCGCACTAATACATCTTACACATCTTACACATCTTACAAACTTCCGAGTTCCAATCACATCTACTCATATTTAATCGGCATTTTTCCTACACAGGTTTTGATTGAATTCCTGCGTTGCGTCACGCTTCCTAGTGAAGCGATCGTGTGGGTACGTAATTACCTAATTACCAATACACTCGTAACGTAACCCGCTGTATTGATGTATTGTTTCATACCTCAGTTCCCTAAGCGCGTTTATGTGAAGCGAAAATCGTGAGGGGAATATAGGTACATACCTAATATCCACCGATAAAGCTGCAATAGCTTCCTTCCGTACCGCTTTCTAGATATTTCTAACATAATAATAATATTATCTTTGTTGAGCTACACGTTGGCGCTACTTGAAAGAGGCCTATGTCCAACAGTGCATGCCCAACGGCTGATGATGGTGATGAGCTAACAAACCTAGGTTTTCTCACTGCCTAGGCCTGCGCTTGACGACAATCATCATGGTTATTACAAAGCGATGATGAGGTCTAGGTTGGAGCGCGCTAGCCTAGAAGATGCATATTCACTCTTGCCTTGAAGGTACTTAAGTTGTATGTTGTACGGAAGGGCATTAGACATCCTGGCGGTTCGAATCAGGAACGTAGAGCAGAGAACCGTTTCACTCGGGCCGACTGGACGTCAACCACATAAAAATGCCATAACGCAAACGGTTTCTTGCTGTTCTATGGTAGAACAAGGTTGAAAAGTTCAAGGTTGAGCACACTCTCCAAAGTATATCCGATAAAAAACCGATAAGCAGGCGACATTGCGTCGTTGCTGTAAGCTATGCTATATAAGCCATCCGTGATAAATTAATTTGATATTTGAAGAAGAAACTTTTCTGTTCTAAGCAAAATGAAATCTCGCAGTCCATCAGCGGGTAATGCAGAGAACAATACTTGAAGTATTTCCCCCTAATTCATTTTAAATTTTCCCACACTTTTTTTGCCATTTTATGCATATTATAAGTTACAAACCCTATATTTCATTAATTAATTATCTGCTTAACGCCACGATTGTGTAATTAAAAATCGGTTAAACAGATATGAAACACGAAAATCCCAGAGCACAACAACCGAGCATTAAATCAAAGCGCAAAGATGTTATTATAAAATACACAATTTCATCAAAACTTAATAATTGTGAGAAAGCCACAAAACACAATGATGGAATGCGAAACGGTTTTACGGTTCCGCGGTAGAGTTTCTGGTTTCTTTGACAAATCAGCCCTTGACTGCGAGAATCACCTCTTGGTTGATATAACGGACTAACCTAAGTGTATAGCAATTTTATTAAACCTGCATAGGCCCTACGGGTCGCTACAGCGGGTGGGCGAGCGCTAGGCATCACCGAGAAGTTGGATGTGAGCCCTAGGGCTCCACATCAAGGGGCAACGTCTTCCTAAGGGCACCTTCTGTGAGGCTCGGACCTCGGCTTAGAATGTCACTGGGATGGGAGGTCGGTTGGACAAAACTAGTCTGTGCGCCCTCCGAGGCTGTGGTGTTAGTCCCAAGATCTGGTTAAAACATTATTGGTTAGTCCACGTCCGGGTGACGTCAGAGATCGGGAAACTCTGCTTCGAGACCACCGCTACCCCTAATCGGTTTCAATGCGGATTCGTAAGGGAATCCTTTGAGCAGGGCCAACTAGTCAAGCCGAAAGCTTTCCATTAGAACAGACCAGACTTGATCCAATTTAGAAAACCAGAAATCGAACCTGAGGCCTTTGAGTCCTTAATCTTTGCTTTCTTCTTGTCAGACTAGTGTCAACTCACGCTTGGCCATTTCATAATCATCAAGAAATGTGTAACTTTAGTCAACAATTATTAAAAGATCTGACGTTAGATTACATCGCCATGAGAAATAGCGAAAAGGCGTCCAGTCATTCGTTTTTATTGAATTCTTGGAAATTTCGTAAGGCTCAGGTAATTATCGCTCATAATCAGTTCCATGCGATCTGTGATGTTCTGATTGCTACCGTCCATCAAGCTAATTTTGCATCTTATAGATATGCCAATTTTGGTATACAATAGGTAGACTTTAAGTTACATTTTAACCCCAGACGCAAAACGAGGGGTGTGTGTGTACCTATCTGGCTGTGTGTTCTGTGTATGTGTTTCAGTGTGTGGCATCGTAGCTCCCAAACGGGTGAACCGATTTTGTTTAGTTTTTTTTGTTTGCAACTTAATCGAGAGTGTTCTTAGGTATTTTTAAAAAATCGGTTCAGATGTTTGAAGATCATCAGCTCTTTTCTAGTTGATGAAGGAATGTGAGCAACTTCCACAGGCTGATATCAAAACAAAATTAATATCCTGTTACTTGAATATGGGGTATTTTAATTTTTTAATTTATACTTGTTTTGCTGTACTGCTCTTGAGACTGGTCGGCACGTCTGTAGGCGCTTTAAATTATTCACTAAACTTGTGTGTGAATGTATAGTTAAGTAATACTGCGCAATTATCTGAAAGAAAATATGCGCCGAATTGAAAATCCATTTTTAGAGACAGCTTAATATTATGTAAACCGAGTTAAAATAACAGCGTTATAGCATTGCCGATTCAAGAAAAAGTAAAAAGTTTATTTTATTACTAGCTGATGCCCGTGTTTTCGCCCGCGTTTCGGAACTCTTTACTTTTCCGGGCCTAAAAGGTAGCGTACCTATGTGTTATTCCAGACTATAATCTATCTCTGTGCCAAACATCCAGATCCGTTCAGCCGTTTTGGCGTGATTGAGTAACAAACATTCAGCCATCCATCCATCCGAACTTTCGCATTTATAATAATATTAAGTAGTATAGATAAGTAGAATACAACTAAGTAATTAATGTGAAAGTGTCTGTCTGTCTGTCTGCTAGGTTTTCACGGCGCATCTGTTCAACCCATTTTACCCAACGAGATAGGTTGCAACTTGCATTCGAAGAGCAAGCAAACGTTACTTTGTAAAGGTAATTTTATTGGTATTCTTTTGCAACTTACTGAAAAAATTGATAGCGTAATACACATATCTATTAGCAGAATGGATGTTTTAAGAACTTGTATCATTTAATTTCCTATCTTCTGTAACAATTGGATGAAGAAAACTAGAAACCCAAAAACTTAAACAGAATTTAAACAAGTTAATTCATGACGCACCAAAACAAGTAGCAACAATTAAACTATCTCGTCCCGGATTAAAAGAAAGCTGTGATTTTGACTATGGTTAAATAGGCATTACCATAGTTCAGACCATTTTGGTTCCTATTTCGTAAGCAATAAAGGTTATAATGGGATACTTATTGGTAGATTGCTTAAGGCACAGCTCCTTATAGGGAGGGCATTGTTTTAAAACAATTGGAAAGATCATTGTCCTGCTTTCTGCGATGTTATTAGATGTCTGATTCGTAGACGTTTCATTTGTTCGGATATTATTTTACTTTATAAGATAGTTTGTTTATTTTATAGATGACAGAAGGCCCAAAGGCCATGACCGGATACACTGCGTTGCGAAGACTCCAACCCAGCGCGACGGATGATTTTAATTGAGTAGTTAGGAGTCAAAGGATACTGGATCCTTGCAAGGTTCAACGCGACGTTGCGACGTGATTTTAACCGTATATGTATACCTAGTTGGATAGAAGCAGGCGTTACTTTAGAAGTCCGTGCTAAATAAGGAACTAGAAGTTTAATTCGCTATAATCCGCCACAGTAGGTAAATCTATGTGGTACAGTGTGTATCTTGCACTTGTAGCTTGCGATATTCACCACACCACATGAATCTTCCAAATTATTCCCAACGTACGTTTCACTCCGACACCGGAGCACCTTCAGGAGATGTTGATTCGACAATGCACGATTGTAAGGTCTTTACAATCGTGCACTGTACCACATAGATTTACCTACTGTGGCGGATTATTGGTGTTTTTAACTCTATTTTTAGCGAACCTATGAGTGTTTCGGCAGCGAAAGTATATAAATTTGTCAGTGATTCTCTCAAATTGCTATAGATTTAGAATTAATCATTATAAGGTTTAATATATATAGCGTGTAACGATAGGGCTGACATATAAGGTCACCTGTAAAAGCCCTTTAAAAAGTAGATTAAAAAAAAAAAAGATTTCTTTAAAAACATTAGCGGGCGAAGTCAATGCGAATTAAATAATTATCTTCAAGGTTTATGGTAAGTAGGTATGTAGGTACTAATATTTAATGGCAGCAGCATGCCAGCAGTTAAATAGACACGTCTGCCGGCGACAGCTTATCGGACTGCGATCTTGCACACGTCAGTCCATTGAAAAGCTAAAAAAGCACCGTTGACGCGACGCTGACACGACGTCATATCACATTGACATACTGCCTGTTTCTGAATCGCCATCCATATCCATACGAATCCATATTAGTATGTATTATAAACTAGCTGATGTACGCGACTTCGTACGCGTGGAATACCTATGTTTTTTATTACCACGGGAATTCCTTAATGTTCCGGGATAAAAAGTAGCCTATATTACTCTCCAGATCCTCAACTATACCCACGCTAAAAATCACGTCGATTCGTTGCTCTGTTGCGGCGTGATTGAAGGACAAAGCAACAAACCAATATACCAACAAGCAAACACAATTTCGCATTTATAATTTTGCTAAAACTGTCTGTCTGTCTGCTACACTTTAAAGGCCCATCTTTTCAACCGATTTTGATGTTTGGTATAGAGGTAGCTCGCATCCCGGTGAAGGACAGAGGGTACTTTTTATCCCCGAGTTTCTGCGGGAGTCATCAAAGGATCAAAAAGTGGTTTTTGTCTTATATGTTTTATCACTATAGTTACTGGAGAAAATTCAACTAAAATAGAAATTTAACAGGCTCAGTGGTCATACAAGATGCAAATAAAAATGCAAAACGAGTTTTAATGCTAAACCAGAAAAATTATTATTAGAGAAATTTAGATAATACAAATCCAGTTTCTAAATAAGAATAGGTATTATATCACCCAGTGTAATGAAAGTTCCTGTATACTTTCTTTAAATATTAAAATTAATATTAACAAAATTATTATGTTAAAATATTTTGTCAAGTTCTTTCGAACCCAGATTTATAAAAATAATTTTCTGTATTCTTATACGTCCATACATGGGTTTATCATATTTAAATACAAGGATTCGAGAAGTGTAATCAACTTTAATTATTAATTTACTTCCCCTTAATTATACATTTCATTGGAATTTAATTATAGTTCATTAAAAATGCACTATTTTTGTTTAAGCTTTATGTCAGCAACGCCTGCCGAATCAATAAAATGTTTGGAATGTTGAGAATTGATCTTAAATTACGATTAAATAAAAGGGAAATCAATAAAAAATATTGTACTTTGTATTACTTAACGCATTCCTATCTCACTTTTTCTTTTTAATAACTGTGTACTTATTTTTTTTTCCATTAAGATGAGTATATAGTATATACAACCTATAGTTACTCACTAAGATTACAATCTAGCCTTAAAATTAGACTAATGAGTAATTTTACGTTAACCTAAACTTATAAATTATCATAAAGGTATACTAAGAAGTAGCCTATTGACGCCTCTTATGTCTTTCTTTATTCAATTTTAAAGACACTATGTTCTTGTGTTCTGCATAAATAAGTAAAACAAAATAGTATACCTATTTTATTTATTTTAATTTTACTTCCTTTAGGGGTGAAATTCCAAAAACGCTTAAATAACGCTGTCTGTAATCCATTCCTTCCAAAACTAGTCTTGGCATAATAATATGGCAATGATATACTATAGATAAATTAATATTTAGCTACCAAAATAGAGAACCTGCCAAAAGACGTAATAACACAGAATAAGTTTTTTTTTTCTATTATTGAGAACCAATGAAGGGTGTTCAATATAATAATTACAATCTAGCCAAACTATTTGACTAATAAGTAATAGCTTATAATTATCTACAGAATAAGTAATGAAAGTATTGTTTGTTGTAGGTATTGTAACAATGTTGAGGTTTGATAACTATTTTAAACTATCGATTAAAGTAAAATAGTGCGTTGAGTTTTGACGTTTGAAAAAAGTAGCTGATTTGATTAGTTTTCAAATTTATCCATTAATAATTATGCAACACCAATAAATTAAACCTGTAACACAACGACCTGCTGCCCTTCCAATCCCTAATTCCTCAGCCAGGATTTGCACTCAAGTCGCGTACACACGTCCCGATTCCTGACGCCAATATAATCAGGCACTATCCACATAGAAGGCGCGTGGCATGTAACAACTACCAACCAGCGACTTAGCGAACTGTTTTAAACCTTTGGACACGGAGTTAGCGATATCTGCCACTTTGTTAACCATAATATTAAAGTTGCGAAAGTGTGTTTGTTTGTTGGTTTGTCCTTCAATCACGCTGCAACAGAGCAACGGATCGACGTGATTTTTTGCATGGGCATAGTTGAGGACCTGGATAGTGACATAGGCTATCACACAGACGAAGTCATCTAGTTCTCGATATTTAAGTAAAAAATGCAAAGCGACACAATATGGTAATAATATGCTACTCGAGGTTCAACCATTCTTCTACAGATTGGCAAAAAGCCAGCATTTTACACAATATAGACATTTATGAAAATAACTTTTCCGCTTTCCGGGTTTTCTGCGGAAGGATATTTAAATTTTTATTCTGTTTTGCTAATAAGTATTATTTATTGTGTTGCTATACAAATTAATTAACTATGTGCATGTTAGTCTTAAGTCATGTAACTGTAACTGTGAGGAATAATAAAAGCTATTTTATTTATACATTCTGGAGTTATATGATAATAATCGTTATTCTAAACTTGAAAAGTATTAGAAGTAGAAAAATATATAGCTGTACAGCTAACCGATAGATATTGTTAAAAACCTGAAGATTGACGCAGGTTATACTTGTTTTCTTCACGATTAAGTACAATTTAACAAAGTTCACACAGAATTTTTAAAAACTTAAATCCACGCAGTCAAAGTCGCGGGCGGTAGTTAGTAATAACACCGCTAACCGTCTGACAGCGTCCTTAATATTAAAAATACGGGTCTATTCAAACTGGACATCCGATTAGGGATTCGCGATTCTAACTGCGATTTAATAAATCCAATGCAAGACGAACTATATTTCTTTTCACTAAGGCTTAAAATTGCATGATTTAGTTATGATAAATTGAATAGATTAGAGAACCATATTTGTAGTGCAAAATAAATATGAAACATTTGATGAATAATAGACTTTATTTAAATTTAAAATAGGGCTTGTATTTGACGAGCAGGAAATGGGTTTCGAGACGCGACGGTTTGCGAATTTATATTATGGGAACGCATAATATGGTTACGTGATATTTTGATAATGGTATTATCAACTAGTTTATTATAGGCCTGTTTTCGAAACTAAACTAAAAAACTGATTGTTTTAGAATTAGAAATCCTTATTGTAAAATTATAAAATGAAATCGTGGTAAATTAGAAATATATTATAAAGTCATCAAGATTTAATTTGATTACCTAAAACACACTAAGAAGTTTTTTTATATTGTGAAATAGGCTTGCGCTTGACGACAATCACGCTTAGTGCAAAGCAATGATGAGGTCTAGGTTGGAACGCGCTTGCCTGGAAGATGCCTATTCACTCTTGCCTTGAAGGTGCTCAAGTTGTACATAAGTATAAGAATGCACAGCATATAACTTTATACTGTTTGAAGAAGAGAGAAAGATCACATTTTATGTCTTGTTTTGTTAACAAACACCATTAGAGTTTCTCTTTTCTTATTTCTATGACCGTGAAATAGTAGAGATGGACAGTTTACATTTAAAAAAACCGGCCAAGTGCGAGTCGGACTCGCGCACCGAGGGTTCCGTACAAACCTGTAGTAAGTTTTACGATTTATGACGTATTAAAAATAAAAAACCGGCCAAGTGCGAGTCGGACTCGCGCACCGAGGGTTCCGTACAAACCTGTAGTAAGTTTTACGATTTATGACGTATTAAAAACAAGACGAAATGAACCGCAAAACTAACTTTGTTTGTAGAGGTTTATTGTTAATATCAAAAAATTACGTTTGTTGTATGGGAGCCCCCCTTTAATATTTACTTTATTGATATTTAATTATTTATTTTGAAAGGTAATATACAAGTTAATATTCTGTGAAAATTTGAACCGTCTACCTGTTACCGTTTTTAATATTGAGCAAAAAAATACTAAAAAAACACGTTTATTGTATGGGGACCCCCCTTAATATATATATTTTTTTAATTTTTAGTATTTGTTGTTATAGCGGCAACGGAAATACATCATTTGTGAAAATTTCAGCTTTCTAGCTATCACGGTTTATGAGATACAGCCTGGAGACAGACAGACAGACAGACAGACAGACAGACAGACAGACAGACAGACAGACAGACAGACAGACAGACAGACAGACAGACAGACAGACAGCGGAGTCTTAGTAATAGGGTCCCGTTTTTACCCTTTGGGTACGGAACCCTAAAAATTACGTTTGTTGTATGGGAGCCCCCCTTTAATATTTACTTTATTGATATTTAATTATTTATTTTGAAAGGTAATATACAAGTTAATATTCTGTGAAAATTTGAACCGTCTACCTGTTACCGTTTTTAATATTGAGCAAAAAAATACGAAAAAAACACGTTTATTGTATGGGGACCCCCCTTAATATATATATTTTTTTAATTTTTAGTATTTGTTGTTATAGCGGCAACGGAAATACATCATTTGTGAAAATTTCAGCTTTCTAGCTATCACGGTTTATGAGATACAGCCTGGAGACAGACAGACAGACAGACAGACAGACAGACAGACAGACAGACAGCGGAGTCTTAGTAATAGGGTCCCGTTTTTACCCTTTGGGTACGGAACCCTAAAAAGCACCAAAACATTGAATTTCGGCCTGAACACTTCAAGTATAGTTCTAATCTAAGTCTGTATAACTTCAAGGCGCTGCCATATCTGTGTTATGTGCAATATGAAGACAAAATGTATTTCTGAAGAGGCACAAAAACACAAAATGACACTATAATAATTATATTCGTCGCATCGCACGTGTCGGCATTCTTTCATGTCACCGCTCCACCGAGCGACACGGTGGAGAAAGACGATATAGAAAGAAGTCGCTCCAGAATGTTTAACCCCTCATCCTAAGTTCTAGCAGCGAACTGACACCGCTATAATGTGATAAATATGCTTCAGTAGCTTAAAAATCAGGAAGTAAAGTAGCAACAATTTCCTGAAGGTGGCCGGCTTCAGTTGGGTGCGAAAAAGCCGAAGATAGAGCTCGTCAACAAAACCGATGGTAGATTCACTCGAATATTCAAAAGCACTTGTTAAAAGTCTACTTGAATCATACTAATATTATAAATGATAAAGTGTGTTTGTTTGTTGGTTTGTTGGTTTGTCCTTCAATCACGCCGCAACGGAGCAACGGATCGACGTGATTTTTGGCATGGGTATAGTTGAGGACCGAAAGTGACATAGGCTACTTTTTATTCCAGAAAAATAAGGAGTTCCCGCGGGAATCAAAAAAACATAAACCACGCGGACGAAATCGCTACTAGCTAGTAAAAAATAATTGATTTGATAAGATTTGAATGATTACAACGATAGAATCCGATATAAGTAGGTATCCAGTTTCATGCAGTGCGCTCATGCAATTAAACGCATACGCTGGTTAAATACATATTTAATTTTGTATTATAATCCGTTGCAGCCACTCGTATATTAATAAAAAGACAACGCACGCGCCACTATATCACCTCATACTTCTAACTGCATATTATGTTTAATTATTATGTGTCTTAAATCTTAACTGATAAATGGTAAGACAAGGAAGTGGGCGGTGCCACCTAAAGAACACTTATAAAGTTTGCAGTGCCAACCTAGCCAAAATTCTTGTACCACCGTAATGTCGTTCACTTAAAGAATTTTTTAAATATCAACTCTATATTATTTTCAGACCCAGTGGTCCAGTATTTTGATAAAAGTGTATGTTACTTATGTAAAATTTTTCCCTCTCATAGAACCGCGTTACTTTTCGCTTGCATACAGTGTATTCATATTATAAAGCCGCCACTTATTAACCAAATTACCTGCCATTTCATTAAGGAGTATTTAACATTAACATTAAAATAATTATTTTAAATCAACAAACGGTCCCGAACACAATGGTGTCATAAATATCGGCTTTTTTCGAAAATAAATATTTCATCTCGCCGATCATGATTTGTAAAAGACCTCTTAATTTTTTAGGCTGAACCTCGACTGTCCAGAACATGCGTAACACGATTATTATTATAACTATAATCACACAATTTTACACTTGACTTACTCATATAGATTTTTACCAAGTGTTTGATATATCTACGTGTGTCCAATACTAGGTTATTATAGTTTTCAAAGGCGAAATTTGATACTGAGTCCAATACATTTGCAGTAAAAATTTATACTTATTCTAAAAAAATAGGCTTTGCTGGCCGCCGCTGTCCAAGTGCGGATTGGCAGACTTTACATACCTTCGAGAACACTACGAGGAACTCTCGGGCATGCAGGTTTACTCACGATGTTTTCCTTCACCGTCTAAAGCAAGTTTTACTTTTAAAAGTTGGATGTGCGTGTCCGGGGTTCGAACCGGCGCGCCCGTTCAGGAAGTCGGGTGCCTTAATCACTAGGCTATCACCGCTTACAATAAATTTACTACCTAACTTTTACCATTTTAATACAGTATGGTAACAAAATATACTAACCACAACATTCATATGCGGTCCAACGAGCTCCAACCAAAATCAAAGAGAGCCAACCCCCGGAAAATCAAAGAGCTCGTTGGAGCTGGATTGGATTGGAGTTGGATTTTCCGGGATAAAAGAAGCCTACGTTCGTTGTCTATCCACATGCAATTAAGAATTATTAAGTTTATGAAGAATAGAAACTCCACCCGTTTGGCGCCCGCTACACGTAGAAATGCAACCGGTGTACATGCAGCATTAACCCTAATGACCACGTTATAAGGCGTAATTGCTGCGCGATGTTTACGAGGTCTCTAATTGATGAAATGGTTCGTATTAAAGAGAGCTCGATATGGAAACTTATTGCATTATTGGACGGTGACAGTTTTAGGGTTGTACCATTACATAAACCGTGAATCATCCATACTAATATTATAATTAAGAAAGTTTGGATGGATGGATGGGTAGATGGATGGATTGGTGGATGTTTTTCACTCAATTACGCCAGAAAGGCTGAACGGATCTGGATGAAATTTGGCACAGAGATAGATTAGTCTAGATTAACACATAGACTACTTTTTATCCCGGAAAATTAAAGAGTTCCCGCGGGAAACACAAAACCTCAATCCACGCAGAGGAAGTTGCGGGCATCAGCTAGTAACTTATATTTTGTTGAAAGTATCTTGTCCTACCTACCTAAACTTCGCGGAGGTAAACTCTATTTTTCTCTATCATAAGTACCTACCTACTTTTTAATATAAAACAAATGCCCACACTGAGTTGGTATTTTTTTTTTATCCACAAGTTAGCCCTTGACTGCGATCTCACCTGATGGTAAGTGATGATGCAGTCTAAGATGGTAGCGGGGTAACCTGTTAGGGGCATGGCAGTTATATTAAACCCATACCCCTATTCGGTTTCTACACGGCATCGTACCGGAACGCTAAATCGCTTGGCGGCACGTCTTTGCCGGTAGGGTGGTAACTAGCCACGGCCGAAGCCTCCCATCAGGCCAGACCAGGGAAAATTCAGAAACTATAAATTCCCAAATTGACCCTGCCGGGGATCGAACCCGGAACCTCCGCACGTTAAGACAACAGCGCTACACACTGCGCCACGGAGGTCGTCGAGGAGGATTTTCACGGTAATCTCTGAAAAATACCTAATGAATTTTAGTTTTTACTTTAGGCCTTTAGGTACAGTTCGAAACAAATGGAGTTCTCTCCAAGCAAGGATTCTGAGTAATTTACAAAGATTTGAAGATTGATCTATTGAAGAATCGGAGAACTATCAACAACTATAATAATTTTCGATGAAAATAGGCGAAAATCGCTAGCCTAAATAAGTACTGGCGAACACTGCTGAAACTATAGATTTAGGTATATAAAAAGTTTAAGAACCAGGGAACTGTAGTATAAATTATATTCAACAGACCGTATTTATTTTAAAACTGCAATATATTTTATGCTATTTAAATTAAGTGAAATGGTATGAAATTCAAGAGAAATTATTAAAAAAAGGTCATGTTTAAAACTTAGGCTAAACACTCACTGCACAATTTCGACGATATTCTCGTAGGTGAAGTAGATAGTACGTTGAAAAGATTATCCTTCACTTACCTGTAACAAAAAAAATCACAATAAATACATGTTACCTACGCAATTTTTTTTTCCAACAGTAGTTAATTAAAAGAAAAGTTTTATTTAAAGGAGATCTACGTTGTTTCAGTGAGTATATTTTTCTTTAATTTGCAGTACCTATCTAGGACATAAAATATTTGGTGTTTTTTTTAAGAGTAGGTACTTAACAATCTGTTGCACCTGAATGCAAAAATTACCATACAATTACTATGATAATATAAATGCGGAACCCTTTTGAATTTATTTACAATTACATTACTTGAAAGGAATGTAATATTAATTTTTATGACAAAACATCAATATTTTTATGATAAATGATGATGATTAAAATACCTAATAAAGGTACTTCATTGTAACAGCATTTACTTTTTACTCAAATATCTGGGTTATTTTTACGCAATATATATTATATACTTGCAACATTATTTAAATAATAATAATAGGTATTATATGCATTTTTCCGGTACCTAAGTGCAAGCCTTAATTTAACTATTCCGTACGAGGCGTATTTTTAATTAATACAGTAAGTACCTACCTTATCAATAACCAAAATCGTGATAATCGAATTGCAATTCTATCAATACAGACAGACAGACATTATCAACGTTCAACTCAAAAAATAAACTTGAGATTTGGTCGTAAGTAGATAATTATCTATTTACCTAATATAGACGGGGCAAATAATATTCCATGCGAAACCATAAAAATCAATTTAAAACTCGATGGGTGCCTGGAACAAAGCCGCAATCGACAAAACACAATTTTACAGGAAAAAAGATTTAGTGAAAATCTTGAATAATTACTAAATTACGAGGCGCATTAAAACGGTTTGTGTACCAAACGATGCGTTATTTTTTTTGGAGTAACATATAAATGTACTTTAGGTTATAGTGCTAAGGAAAGACCTAAAAAACTACAAAAACGATATTGCCGCTACAGATATTGAAAGACGTTTCCGTAAAAGTCCATTGTGGTTATATTCCGGTAAAAAGTGCGAAATCAATCAAACAGCAATAGTCTATTGCAACGTTGTGCGCTGTTCTGAAGTATGTATGGCGAATACAGTAATAGCGTTTTGCAGTGATATTACATGAATTTTGATGATCGACCAGATATTGTACTCGTGAATGCTGTGTACATTGTATGAATATTGCTTGAATATTGTTGTACTGGAATGAGTACATTTTTTATTGAATATTTATAGTATTACGTAAATATCTGTAAATAATGTAGTGGAATTATATTTTATTTGTTAATAATCATAATAAATTATATTATTAGTCCTGTATAATATAATATAATATATATAATATAGTCTTTGGTTATTAAAATGTTTGTACGATCTAAAATTTGTACGACGGTGACCCTTTTACATTTTTCACTCTCATTTATTTGTACAGATTTTTATAAAATTATTACTAAACACGTTTTACATAAATATATAAAAATACTATACAAAACACATTTAATAATAATCCTATAAAACTTCCACCCACTGCGGGGCCAGTGGTCAGGGCTCCAGAGAGAGGAACTTCCTCACAATTCGCGCCGTCTCAAGAATAACCGCCTTCTATATCCGACCCTTAATCCAACAACCAAGCGAAAGCTTCTGGAGGTGTTGATTGAAACTTTTCGCAATAAACTGACCGTTAACTGATACAACCATCGGTATAATAATCGTTGAGTCAACATTCCACATGGCGGTAATCTCGTGAGCAAGGTCCAAGTATTTCGATACTTTTTCCTTTTCTGCTTTCACCAGGTTATCATCATGTGGAATAGTAACAACAACAATTATTGCTGGGCGCGCTAAACGGTCGACTAACACTATGTCAGGTCTATTGGCAACAATAAACCTATCAGTAATAACCAACCAATCCCAGTAGAGCAAGGCACTACTATTTTCGAGAACTGACACAGGGTTATATCTATAGTATGGTACCTCAGTGTCAACAAGACGTACTGGAGAGCCAGTTGTTGATGGATTATTTTGGCTACTTGATTGTGTCTGTGCAAGTACTCTCCATTAGCAAGATGAGAACAACCGGAGACAATATATGTCTGAGGGACTCCCCAGGAAGGTGACACGCACGACACATGTCAACAGTGCCATCTTTCATTAGGTATGTGTCTCCGATAGTTATTCGTCTTGATAACTTCATCCATAATTGCACACACAAAACCTTCGGTTTTCCCAAAGAGGTCACCGAACTGTAACCAAAATATAGATGCTATTGGATCTACATCCGCCCTAGGGCCTTGTAGAATCTACCATGCAACTCCTTGCTCTCCCATACCGTCATGCGATCCGAAGTACTAATTACTATTGGTTTGCGCCAGTTCTCTTTGCCTGAGGAAAGCAAGGTGAAACCGTTAACAACTGCAACCACATCCCTATGTAGGTATACCCACGTTCACCTTGAGAAAATAATCCCTGAGTTTGCAGATCTCACGATTATAGAGGCTCTTGATATTCAAAAAACCACGTCCTCCATACTTGCGTGGGATGTACAATCTCATAACAGATGAGCGCGGGTGATGCATACGGTATGTGATCAACAGTTTTCGAACCTTTCGATCCAGGGTATCCAGTTCAGTTTGGGTCCACTTTGGATGCCAAAGGTGTGTGAGTAAAGGCATATTACCACCTGTTAAAATACTATTAAGGACTTTTTCATTATTATTAAGGGTTGTAATATTGTTTCTGTTTTAATTTACGTGAGACTTTGATAATAAATCATTATCATAATAGTAAATTATTAATATTATAATAATTCATCATCAGTCTCGTGTAAATTAAACCAGAAACAATATTACAATGTTGAAGTATGTATTAAAAATAAATAACAACATTATTGTATTTAATGTAAGGAGATCATTCTCAAGAAGATACACCATCTTATTAGTGAAAGTGTAAAAAATATATGTATATTTGTACAGCAATGTTTATTATGAATCGGCATACAAAGTTTATTTCCGGGAACAAAGCCAGAATGGCCGTTACTTGTAGAAGGTTGAAAAAAAACTTGTATCATTGGACATAGTACGATTATTCCGGTAAACAAAATTCGAATGATGAACGGGAAATAACGAAGCAATAACCATAGTGATATTGGGTAAATCGGCCAGGTTTCATTTTAAATTTGTGAAAAAAATTCACAAGGTGTATTGGGGTCCGTAGATTACGAAAATGGCTTGATCGGAATACTGCCGCAATGGATATTGCGGTCTTGTTCCAGGGACCCATCGAACTATAGGTAATAAAAAATAATAATGTCATTCGGAAAGAGCAGCTCATTATGGATTAAGAACTCAAAATCCAAAACCAAAAAGAAAAACACGGAAATAAATCAATCATGTTCCACTCTCGCCGATGTGCCGTTTATGGGTGTCTCAATAACACTCGCCGGGAATCGAACCGGCTACCGATGACGTGAAAGTGACATATGACACGTGACACCGGCTCAGTAATAATCACCATTCATGGTGACGGAACTTTAAACAGATGTGTTCATGTCAAAATTATTTTAAGTTGAATTTAAAAGACTCCT
This sequence comes from Erebia ligea, assembly GCA_917051295.2. Classification (NCBI taxonomy): domain Eukaryota; kingdom Metazoa; phylum Arthropoda; class Insecta; order Lepidoptera; family Nymphalidae; genus Erebia; species Erebia ligea. The sequence continues at coordinate 19,429,380 of OU785228.1, forward strand.
CTATTTTTTTAAGAACGTCCGTCGTTTATAATCCGGTTCATCTTGGAAGGATGAAAGAAAGAAAGAAAGAAAGAAAAAACATTTATTCCCAGCATTGTGCCACACAAAACAATACCTTAAGGTAAATGTTACCGTAGCGCTTCCAGTACCTGAGCATTAGACTCATGATCAAGTCATAGAAGCACCATGATAACACTTGTGGTGTGTGGCACAACCTGAAAAAAGGCATCAGCTCAGCATAATGCTGAAACCCTTGCAATTAATTACAAGGGCATTCAGCGCTGATTTTCAGCTGAAGCCCTCCTCCAGGTGACACCACGATGATGAGGAGGTGATGAGTGTTCTGAATCAGTGGTAGAATCAATAAAGACGGTCAGTTTTATGACTATTTAAAAGTGTACTTGTCAAAAGCGATAATGCTAATCGATTGATTAGTTTAAAAGTGAAACAATGAAATTGTATAATCCCACGAACTTATGTCCAGTGGGCAAAATTTGAACTAATTTTCATGCCTGTTTAGTTTTTGTTTTTGTTTTATTTTTATACGACTGCCTGAAAAAAGGAGTATTATTGTTTTCAGGGTTCATATATGTATATTATGTACTATGTATGTGAGTTTGTATATTCCACCATAACTTCTATACGCCTGAACGGATTTTGATGAATGAGGTATCGTTAGAATCCTTAGCTTATTCCGGGTGACATAGGCTAGTAAAATTTTATTAAAGACTAAAGTTGAATTTTTTTTTTCCAAAATGAGATTATTTTCATCGTCAAGAAAATGATAAGTAGATTCCAAAAATATTAAGACTATATTTCAATATCCAGTGATTCACAAAAAAATCAGTCGTATTTTTTAATTCTTTGATTAACTTGTTGCATATAAACTAGCAATGCTGTCACCGGTCAGATTATGTGGGACTCATAGAGATATAATACCTACTATAATATTATACCTCTATGGTGGGACTATACAGTGCTGCCGCCCATATAAGTGGCGTTTTACTATTACATAACATTATTATGACACATGATATTGTTATCATTATTAAATAGACTCAATAAATATACCTACGTACTTACTTATTAATTCCATGCATTATCAACCAAATGCCATAAATATTATTTAATCGAATATATAGAATTCCTACACACAATCAATTAGCATATTATTACGTCATAATGATGTAATAATTTTCATTATCTTCCTCACACGAAGACAACAACACCAAAAAATGCTATGACATGCATTGACAGCGACAAAATGATATGACATGACATTATAAAGTTTGAGGCAGCCATATTTGACAGGTGGAAACCGCCTCAAAGGGTGTAAGAAAACTTGATATGATATAATAACCATCCGCCCCTCAGATGGAATTTTATACAAACCTTTCTATGTTAAAATTAACCTTAGATAATGTACTATGCTACGTTTTTCTTTACTTTTCATTCATTCAATTTTTTATTCAAATTAGGTACAATGTACACTTATTGACGTCCAATAAACTAATAAAACATCGTGATAATAACCAGTAACGGTATCTTAAAACTAAAGCTACGAGGGTTTCAAACGCGCCCTGGTCTGAGAAGAGGCCAGAAAAAGCTAAGAACTATTCTTTCTTTCATTAGGTAAATTAGTTTAGGTCAGGTACATACATATTAATTTCAGTCCTTTACTTTATAATTTAAAAATAAATAAATTAAAATTATAATTGGATCAATAATAATATATAAATTAAGAACAATTAAGTATTATTTGTCAGTTTTTAGGTAAATGAAGCAAAAAGTATGAGAAAATGAACATCACTTTTCGCTCTATTTTTTTCAAAGCTCTGGGAGTTGGGACGTAAGGCTTCCTTAATGATCGGGTAGTTTTCAAGAATTATGTATAGGTAATATACTCTGATTCATCTGAATTGTATTGCGAATATTAAAGCTACGTTTAACCCTAAAAGGTTCAAGGCAGGACTGTTCTGCCACCCTTGACTCAGGTCTCAGACACTCAGATTGAAGGTTAGGTTTTAATTGACATTTCACTTATTTCCGAAACGCAATAATCTACGCTTACCGTAATAGCTGTCAACGGATGAATGATCGCGGGCGATTGTCTTTGAACTTTACGTTTTTGTACGCCATGGCAAGGTGTTGAAAATGTGATTAAAGGATACTTCGCTACAGGAAGTGGATTTTAGAAGGTTAGAGTTGACTCGTTATTGTTAAGGCATAAACACATTATGGACAAAAAGTCCGCTTCAGCTTCACTCACTTTTATACGGAGCGCTCTGAATCGGAAGATTTAATTTACTGCTGTTTTATATGCGTCTATGGAGTGTTGCATTTTTTTGTTGATTGTTGCCTGTCCAATAATGATGACACTTCATAGGCGTGCTAATGTCAAAAGTAAAATAAATGGTTGGACAGGTTATAGCATGTTTTCACTCTTATTGTTCTAAAAGTGTACACTGATACCAAATTAGCATAAAGTAAATGATGTTTAACTGGCTATTGCTAAACATTACGTTATGGTAACTCGTTCGCTTGGATTGCAACTTTTTAACCGAAATATGGCAATAAAGACTGTCAGTAAGACATGTAATAAAACTAGTAATGGTGATAACAATTGTAAATCAAAACAAAGTTGACCTTTCTCGACATTTATGCCGACAAGTATACGGTCACGATAATATTAATAATACTGATAAAGATCGGCCAAATAGACAGGGCGTGGCGATCTAGCGTCTGTGCTCTGTGTACAGGAAAACTAGCGTGACATGCGTCTTCGTTACTTATCAAAATGATAGAAATGATATGAAGTATGTACTATAGATCCATTGTAATAGGCCACTTTTGAACGTTGCTGACTTGCTGTTGAATATATATTTTTTCAAAATTTTTGTGTGTTTTTTGAACGTGCCTTTTGGACGTAAGTTACAGATTCAGGTCAGGCTGACTCTGTCCCGAAGGTACACATTCATCCTGGAGCACAAAGGCTACTTTCAAGTTTCATCCCGGAAAATGAATGAGATCTCACAAGATTTTCAAAAAACCTAAATCACAATCACACTATGTGGTGTAGTATATTTTTAGAACTATACTAAGTACACCACTATAACAATCCCGCGACTTCGTCCGCGTGGATTAAGTTTTTTTGTTAATGTTTAATTTTCCGGGACAAAAAGTAGCTTATGTCCTATGTTATTACTATTATGTGTTATGTATGTTATCCGGGATACAATCATCAAAATCGGTTAACCGGATGGACCGTGAAAGCGTAGCAGATAGACAGGCACTCAGAAACACTTCAACCTCCGTGGCGCAGTGTTGAGCGCTGTTGCCTTAACGTGCGGAGGTCCCGGGTTTGATCCCCGAAAGGGTTTGAAAATTTATAATTTCTGAATTTCCCTGGTCTAGCCTGGTGGGAGGCTTCGGCCGTGGCTAATTACAACCCTTCCGGCAAAGACGTGCCGCCAAGCGATTTAGCGTTCCGGTACGAATACGATGCCGTGTAGAAACCGAATAGGGGTAGGTATGGGTTTAATATAACTGCCATGCCCCTAACAGGTTACCCCGCTACCATCTTAGACTGCATCATCACTTACCATCAGGTGAGATCGCAGTCAAGGGCTAACTTGTAGTGGATAAAAAAAAACTTTCACATTTATAAATATTAGTATGGAGTATGCATTTTACCACTAAAATCAGTGAGAACACAACCACTTCCCCTCGATCCGTTAATCTCTTACAGTCTACAGATCCGTGTGTCTGATTTCCACACTTTCAAAGATTAACATTGACAATGACATTACGGTCTAGTAATCTTCACCCGAGTTGTTAAACGATCGGTTCTCACGATAAACAGTTGTACAGTTAGTTGAAGCGGGGTCAGTCAGTCAGTTTCAGACTTGGCTCGGTTTATACCAATGCTAATAGTCGTGACTCGAGATAAAATCTAACGACACCTTAAACGTAGATACCCGTAGAGTTGATAAGTCATTGATAAATTGTTAATGATCTTCTGCGTTTATTTACTAGCAACCTGTATCTGTTTAATTTTTTTTAAAATGTTTAGGTACATAACCTTGCGCTTGTAATCTTCTAACCGCTCGCGTTGTCATCTTTATGTAAAACTAGATAATGCCCGCGGCTTCGTCCGGGTGTTGTATTTTTAATCCCCACGGGAACTTCTTAATTTCCGGAAAAGTAACCTAAGTATGTCATTTCCCAGGTCCTCAACTGTGACCATGCAAAAACCTCGTCGATCCGTTGCTCTGTTCCGGCGTGGTTGAAGGACAATACATAAAGCAAGTTTACCACTGAAAATGACTTTTTTTTTGTTGGAAATGCAATGAAATATAATATATAATATAAGTATAATATATATATAATATAATATATAATACTAAAATTGCAATACCCTGACGGGGTGTCATGTCATTATAATTAATTCAATTTATTGTATGTACATGAATGCAATGAATAAATGAAATGAAATGAAATGAAATGAAAAGTTTCAGAAAAATAATGAGAATTATTGACAGATCACTTAAAATTCTTATAAGTTCAGCAGATATTTTGCCTTTCTGAACTCGTCGTGGTTTTCGCGAACCAATTGTAATTCCGCCTTCGTCCTCGAGGTGCGCATATCGGCTCGCAATTCTATCGTTTCCCAAGCGCTCGTTGTACTGGGCCCCAATCATGTAAGAATGGCCGATCAAACGTTAAAGATTTTCGTCAAAGTAAAATAAACCATAACCGCATTGAATTAGAGCTCAATTTCGTCTGCCCATTCTTATACGTTTAGGTATGTACGATACCCTAAACGTATAAGAATGGGCAGACGAAATTGAGCTCTAATTCAATGCTGTCATGGTTTATTTTACTTTGACGAAAATCTTTAAGGTTTGATCGACAATTCTTACGTAATCGGGGGGCTGATACTGAATAAAACATCGCATTCGGAATCTATTCCCTTAAACGCGTAATGGCGATCGAATTGTAAATTGTATTATTCCTTGTGACAAAACAATAAAGATTTCGATCGATTGTGCGTGTACTAGCTGAATATAAATAAAGTAAATAAAAGTAAATAAATAGTACGGCGACTTCTGGCGTCAAGATTTGTCTTTCAAGGTCTTTCTTGCAAGACAAACGATCAGTCACATTTTGTTTTGCACTGTACAGGCTCAAAGTATATTTATTCAAAATTGGTACACCCACACTTATGAACTTCACGTTTACAAAGTATATGACGTGATGTTGATAATTTTGAGGGTTGCAAACGCGGCCTGGTTTGAGAAGAGCCCTCAACAAACTCAGCCGGGTTTACATCACTTCTAACTTTAACTTTAACCATATTATAAACGCAAAAGTGTTTTTGGTAGATGGTTTGTCCTTTAATCAAGGCGCTACAGAGTTCCGGATTGACGTGATTTTTTTCCATAAATATAGTGCCATACGCTACCTTTTATCGAAAATCAAAAAGTTCAAACGGATTTTTGTGTAAAACCTAAATCAAAGACGAAGTAGTGTAGACTAGGCAAGAAAGCTATTGGATCCCAACAATAACTCCTCTAACGACGAAGATGAAGACCTCAGTCCATATATTGTGGTATGCGCTTTTGCCTCAGTCTTGCATATCAACGTTTTGTCAGTTAGTTCAAAATGTCATAGTCGAATCCATAATCGTAGTCAATTATAAAAAATAAATTAACCTACTACCTATTTTAAAAAACAAAATCTCCTTTATTTACGGGTCATTAAACCTTATCTACAATACGACAGCATTCACGCATAAATTAACTTAATTTTAACTCGAAATCGTTAATTAACAACAAAATTACCATTTATGGTTAGTTAATACCATATATGGCATATGTTTGCCTATACGTAAACAAGATAAGAAACAGATGACCTCTGGAGAATTCCCAAAATTGTATGTTTTTTTTTATTTGATTCGTTATAGGCTTACGCTTGACCACAACCACACATCTGATGGGAAGTGATGATGCAGCCTAAAATGGGACGTGCTTGTCTAGAAGATGCGTATTCACTCTTGATTTAAAGATACCCGGATTGTAATTGGGTATTTGACAACTAGTCAAATCAGCAACTTTTTTTTCAAACGTCAAAACGCGTGCTTAGAATTTTTTTTTTTTTTTATCTACTACAAGTTAGCCCTGTACAAGTATGGATTTTGTATGAAATTTTAAGTTGTGACGTCATCGAAGTTCGACGCACTTATATTTTGCTTTAACTAATAGTTTTAAATGATTATTCAAAATAAAACTAGCAGGGGGACGTGGATATTACGACTTTTGGGATATAAATAATAATCACTAAAAAATAAATTATTTAAAAAATATAATATAGGTTTCTCACTTCAACCTCTTTCCAGCTCATTATTGAACCTGAGTCTCCTCTCAGAATCATCCCCCCGATTATGTGAGAATGGCCGATCAAAACGTCAAAGTTCGGCGTCAAAGTAAAATAAACCATAACAGCATTAAATTAGAGCTCAATTTCGTGTATCCAGTCTCATACAACGTATAAGAATGGGTACACGAAATTGAGCTCTAATACAATGCTGATAAGGTTTATTTTACTTTGACGCCGAACTTTTACGATTTGATCGACAATTCTTACATAATCGGGGGGCTGATAGACAGACTTCAAACACCTTTGAGAACATTGTGAAGAACTCTAATGCATGCAGGTTTTCTCGCGATGTTTTCCTTCACCGTTATAGCAAGTGGTATTTAATTTCCTAAAACGCACGTATAAGTCAAAAGTTAAAGATACAAGCCCGGGTATCGAATCCCCGACCACGCGAATAAAAGCCGGACGTCTATACCATTAGGCTATCACCGCTCGATAATATCTGTTTTTTATCCACTACAAGACGTAAGCCCTTGACTGCGATCTCACCTGATGGTACTTAAGTGATGATGCAATCTAGAATGGTAGCGGGCTAACCCGTTAGTGGTATGGCAGTTATATTAATCCCATACCCCATCGTACCGGAATGCTAAATCGCTTGGCGGTACGTCTTTGCCGGTAGGGTGGTAACTAGCCACGGCGGAAGCCTCCCACCAGACCAGACCAGAGATTATAAATTCCTAAATTGTCCCTGCCGGAAATTGAACCCGGGACCTCCCGCGTTAAGTCAACAGCGCTCAACACGAAGCCAGGGAGGTCATCAAACATATCTACCGGAAAGGTATTCCTGGAATTTAGTTTCCACGCCCTAAAGCTACGCAAGTTGGAATTTAGCTCAACCAGTAGTAGGACAGGCAGTAAAGTAGGTACTTATCTACTAGAATGTGTTGACATTGTGCATTGTTAATTTATTGAAATGCGTCTTTCTGGAATTTCAATTGGAATTTAGTGCAAAGTGAATGTGCAACTATTCGTATACCACTTGATAATAGTTTAAATCAAATACAAGATACCCAATTTACATACATATAATTATTTATCAAAGTAAATATTCACAAGGCTGTTTAAATCGTCAAATATATCAACAACTAGCTGATGCCTGCGACTTCTTCCGCGTGGATTGAGGTTTATGGGTTCCCGCGGGAACTCTTTAATTTTCCGGAATAAAAAGTAGCGTGTTATTCCAGACTATAATCTATCTGTGTGCCAAATTTCATCCAGATCCGTTCAGCCGTTCTGGTGTGATTGAGTAACAAACATCCATCCATCCATCCATCCAAACTTTCGCATATAAATATTAGTATAGATTAAACATTCCTCATCGATCCAGAAATCATCATTATCACCACGTAATGTCAAAATATTTACTGTTAATTATGATAATATTTTTATCTGTTAATATTGTTAATATTAATATTGTTACTGTTAATATTTTTTTAAAGCGTATAAATGAAATATTTTTCTAAGCAAATAAATCAAACAATTTAACTAAGAAAAAAAAATTGTAAAGCTGGTTGTCAAATCCATACTTCCATACTAATATTATAAATGCGAAAGTGTATCTGTCTGTCTGTCTGCTAGGCTTTCACGGCCCATCTGCTTAACCGATTTTGATTGTATCCCGGGGAAGGACATAAATAAAAAATAATTAAAATAAAAATTTAAAAAAAAAAAAAAATGTATTTACTATTACGTTACAATTTCTTAGTCATAACTACATAATAAGTCAGATAAGTATAAATCAATGAATATGGCCTTGGGAATGACATAGGCTCAAATATTATACCTCTATGCATAGGCTACTTTTTATCCCGGAAAATTAAAGAGTTCCCGCGGGAATAAAAAAAGTCTTAATCCGCGCGGACGAAGTCGCGGGCATCATCTAGTTTTTAAATAAATTTAAAAAAAAAACAACTTGCCTGTACCTACTATTATCATGCAACATCGTCAAGTGTGACGGCCTCGCGAGATGTGCTCGTCTCATTAGCGCCGCGCAACACGCCGCACAACACGCCGAACAAACAGTTATGTTGGGCAACCATTGTTTTTTGCTCGTTTTCGCACATTCGGCAACTGATTCACGTGCTAGCTTTGCGCAAGGCGATTAGGTTAGCCTTTAACAGACATAAACGTTGGTAAAAACGCCATAAACGCGTGACCATTGCCAATTTTTCACGTTTGATAATCTTCAAAAAAAGGCATTTTTAAAACGATCTTAACGTTGTTTTTTGGGTATTTATGTTTATTTTGGAACTACGGTGATTCTTATCCTAGTGGTTAGGAGTTCCTCTGATTCCTATTCAGGGGGCTGAAAAGCACACGGATGGCTATTATGTAAAGAAATGTTTATTGAAAATTCAACCCCTAGGCGGTAAAATAGCAGATTGAGATTTACCCATCAAAATCGAGCTTAAACCCACTTGCCTAGAGTTCTACTTTAATATTCTCAAACGTGTGTGTAATTATTTTTGTACCTAGAGTCTAGACTAGATGTTTTTGATTTCAGTATACATTTAGATTATAATGGGGACCTATAAAAGCCCCTAAAGAAATAAAAACGAAAAAAAATCCACCAATCAATTTCTCTCAAAACTCACTTTAAAGGAAAGCTGGAAGAAATTTCTGTTCGAGAAATAAGCTTTACCTTTGTCCACTTATTTTCTGTGTTAAACGACATATTTTTTGTGATAAAAAAGTGAAGAAAGTTAAGTTTTGTATTAAAAATTAAAAAAACAGTCTGCCAACCGCACTTTACTTTGGCTTGATTGGCCGCCGTGGCCGAGATTAGATCCTAGATCCTTAACTTAACTTAGTCCGCCCCCAAAATCAAAAGCTATTGTAGTCAAGTGCAAAACAAGTCAAGAAATATAATTTCTTAGGGTACCTTCGCACTGCGAAAAACATTCGCGCGAATTTATTTTTTTCGCAATTCTGTAACACTAGTAATCATATGGACATTACGCACTTGCGAATGAAATTCGCGCGAAAAAAATATCTCTGGTTTGATACAAATTTCACGCGGTGCGGTAAGAATTATAATTCGAGCGAATATTTTGTGCTGTAGGTATGGAGTTGTATGACGCTCACCGCGTTCGCAGTGCGGAGTAGGTATGGGAAATCCGTACGCGAAATATAAACTAATATCATAAATGCGAAAGTGTGTTTGTTTGTTGGTTTGTCTTTCAATCACGCCGCAACGGAGCAACGGATCGACGTGATTTTTGGCATGGGTATAGGTGAGGATCTGGAGAGTGACAAAGGCTAGGTTATCCCGGAAAATTTAAGAGTTCCCGCGGTCAAAAAAAACTTAAACCACGCTGACGAAGTCGCGGGCATCAGCTACTCGTTAGAATAAAATGTGCGCGATTTTTTTTTTATCCACTACAAGTTAACCCTTGACTGCGATCTCACCTGATGGTAAGTGATGATGCAGTCTAAGATGGTAAGCGGGCTAACCTGGTTAGGGGCATGGAAGTTATATTAAACCCATACCCCTATTCTGATTCTAAACGGCATCGTATCGGAACGCTAAATCGCTTGGCGGCACGTCTTTTTCGCAGTGCTAACGTACCCTTAAGTTGTACCAGTCGTACCTGGTTAATTGATCGACGTACCCGCGTGGGTACGGCTAACTATGTCACTCAGTATTAACTGAATTCACTATTTATTACTGCAATAAACCTAAACGGTATGAATAATCGTCCTTGTCGATCAACGTGTACAATGGGCAAAACTGCTAAAATATCTCAAACGATAATAGCTCTTAAATGTTATAGTGATAGAGATCGTACGGTAGGCGAATGGAGTTTGCGCGAAATTCTCATCGACAGCTGCCTTTATGGTTTTAAAGTTTATATTGAAGTACAACGTCAACAGAAGTAAGGTAACAAAGCATGATAATAGTCTTTATTGAGCAGGTATTACGGGTTATTAAAATGTATTTGGAATGTTTAAGGTGTTGGAAAAAGCGAGGGCGGAGGCGCCGGCGCGGGTGGCTGGAGTAGGATATCTTGTATTCGATACATTTAAAGAGATTGTAATATGTGCGAATTGTTATTGAGAGCTAAATATAATTAAATATGTTTAGCTAACTGAAGAAAGATATAGACAAATGGATGTACCCCATAAAGGCCGCCAAGATGTGAAGCTAATTTTTTTTAAATGTCTTGCCACTTGTGTAATAAAATAATGACATAAATAAAAAAATTAAATAACCCCCAACATATTGAAGTAAGTAACAAGATAAAACTCAAACTCATATTTTTTTATTCCAATAGGTAAACTAATTAAAAGTGCTTTTGGATCGTCGAGTGAATCTACCACTGGTTCGGAATGCCATTCCTACGTGCAGTCTAGTAAAAAGTAGTAAAGATAGAATACTGTTGCCCGCGGCTCCGCTCGCGTGAATTTTGGTTTTCACAAATTGTGTAAAGTTAATGATCCATGGATTTTTCCACGATAAAGAGTAGCCTATGTGTTAATCTAGGGTATAATCTACATCCATTCCAAATTTCAGCCAAATCAGTTCAGTAGTTGCCGCGTGAAGGAGTAACAAACATACACACATACAAACTTTAATATTATTATTGCCGATAGGTGGCGATTTGCACCCTTAAACGGTATTCAATTCTATGCCTTGATATGGGTAGTCGGGTATGTCACACTCTCTTTAACGTTTCTGTGGTGGTGTCGTGTGGTGCGGGTTGTTACGTTCCCTCAAATATGGTTGAGCGAAGCAATGGTCATGCTCGTGAACGGGTGCCACCGTCGGAAATGGGGCTGCCTCTGTCTGCCAGTCTTGGCGTGTATTGAATATTGTATGCTCGTGAAAAAAAGCTTACTATACAATCGAAGATTACGTAAATGATAAAAAAAAAACAGCGTGGATTTGATTCGCTCCAGCATGCGTGGGACTGCAGTTACTTGTATCATTATGATGATTGTAAGTTTTGATGGAAAAGAGCAACCACCGAGTTTCTTGCTGGCTCTTCTCGGTAGGAATGGCATTCCGAACCAGCGGTAGATTCATATTATAACGATTCAAAAGCGCTTGTAAAAGCTTATTTGAATAAAAACATTTTGAATTTTGAATTTTGAATTTTCCAAACAGCATCTGGATATCATACTTCATACTATATTACTAATTAATATTATAAATGCGAAAGTGTGTTTGTTTGTTGGTTTATTGGTTTGTTGGTTTGTCCTTCAATCACGCCGCAACGGAGCAACGGATCGACGTGATTTTTGGCATGGGTATAGTTGAGGACCTGGAGAGTGACATAGGCTACTTTTTATCCCGGAAAATAACGGAGTTCCCGAGGGAATCAAAAAAACTTAAACCACGCATCATTTTTTTATCCACTATAATCCCTATACTATATCAGCTATATTATATCAGCTAGTGATAGTATATTTTCCGTTTACTCTGTGGATGATGAACTGAAAAGTAGTCCAACGCACATTGTGCTATCAAAACAAAACGAAGCGCTATCGCAGTGAGTAATCAGACTGAAGACGTTTTTCAGAAGTTGACTCATATACGCGTTTCACCCACAAATATACGTTTTACTCATTTTGTTTCCAGTATTCCTTATGTTTATGCCCCGGACATGACTGGATTCTGACAGAATACGATCTAATTCGATGACCTCCCTGCCGCAGTGTTGAGCGCTGTTGTCTCAACGTGGGAGGTCCCGGGTTCGATCCCTGACAGGGCCAATTTAGGAATTTATAATTTCTGAATTTTCCCTGGTCTGGTCTACCGGTAAAGACATACCGCCAAGCGATTTAGCGCTCCGGTACGATGCCGTGTAGAAACCGAATAGGTATGGGTTTAATATTACTGCCATACCCCTAACAGGTTAGCTCGCTACCATCTTAGACTGCATCATCACTTACTATCAGGTGAGATTGCAGTCAAGGGCTAACTTGAACATAACTGGTAAGAAATAAAACCCGGGACCTTCCAGTTCTAAGACCGCAGCGCTTACCACTGAGCCAGGGAGGTCGCTATGTCGGGTGTCTAACTATCACCTCTTCAAGAACTTTTCAGTTGCGTAGAAACGTGTTCACTACGCGGTTTCTTATCAAACAAAGTCAAGGTCGTCCTACCAATTACAATACTAAGCAGTAATGACCTTTTTGCGTTATCACTCCGCATTCCTCGCTTACGCAACAACGATCAGAATAGTAATGTGTTTGTGCAACGCTCCGGAGCTACGATGTGACGAACGGCGGGACACATTATCTGAATTCATAGAAATGTCATCGGACGTTTCGAAACCTAATTCTGATTAATTTTTAATTAAATAATAAACTATATAAACTTGATTTATTTGAATCTTGTCAGAAATCTTTTATTTTCGAGAATCAAAATGGATGAGAAATGCGTGGAAACTTATCAGACAGACAAAAACAGATAGACAGTCAGACACACTTTCGCATTTATAATAAGAATGAATTAGGTACTTAATATAATCTATATATATAAAATTCAAAGTCCTGACTGACTGACTTATATATCAACGCACAGCCTAAACCGCTGGGGTTAGAAACTTGAAATTTTGACAGTAGGTTCCTTTTGTGACGTAAGCGCTCACTAAGGAAGGATTTTTCAAAATTCCACACCTAAGGTAGTAAAATAAGGGCTGAAAGTTTGTATGAAAGTCCGCCATTTCTCAAGTTATATCCATGAAACTTGGTATATGAGCTACCGTTTAAAAATTAAGAAATACGTGTTTTACAGTTTTTGAAAATTTTACACCCAAAGGGCTGGAACAGGGGTTGAAAGTTTGTAGGAAAGTCCGTCATTTTTCAAGCTGTAGCCATGAAACTTGGTGTTTGGGATTTCGGTCTGAAATGAAAAAATACGTGATTCACAGTTTTTGAAAATTCTATCCCCAAGGACGTCAAATAGAGAGTTTATCCTTCAATCACGCCGAAATAGAGCAACGGATCAACGTGCTTTTTTGCATGGGTATACTTAGTTGAGGACTTGGAGAGTGACATAGGCTTCTTTTTATCCCTGGAGTTAAAAGTGGAGTGTAAAAAATTAAGGAGTGCCTGTGGGAATTAAAAACTTATGCCACGCGAACGAAGTCGCGAGCATCCTCTAGTATATTATATAAGTAATCATTGTTGATGAAAGTATAATAAGTAATTACTTATATGTATTTATACACGGATTCAAATGCAAGACGATCTTTTAAAATGTAAAAAAAACAATTAAAATCTGAATAGATTTTTCAATCTAAGTATGTATTTTTGTTTGTTTGTCTAGGAACAAAGTTAACAGTAAAATAGTTTCTTGGACATATAAAAGATCAGTGGTTTCTTGTCATACCTAAAGGTATTTAATCAGTCGATAACAAATAACAATGTTAAAGCTAAAATAAATATAGTATGCAATTATTATAATCATAAGATTAGACTATATCTCCATACTGTACTACTGTACCTACTTAGTTATTAGAAAAATGTTTTTTTTTTTTTCCTGTGTAGGATCTGTGATCAGTCGACAGACTATACGCAGATTTGTTTTGTTTGAATTGATTTTTCCAGAGAAGAGGACCAGCGTCCTCATATCTGTACACTGTGGAGCACATTGGCACGCTTCAGACGCTTTATTTTTGTCATATAAAACTGCTGATTCCAATAGTTTATTTTTTGCAGTTATTTTACAATTATATACGTATATCGCACTGTTTATTAGTAGTTTTTGTAAGCTAAAATTTTAAATAGAATTCTGTATTAGGTTAGGCATTGCAAAACGAATAAAATATTACTTAGGTAAAGGAAAATTATTTCAATTACATTGGTATCCGCTCTATACTGATTTCGAGTGACGTCAATTGGATTGATGACGTCACAGTGTTTTGCCTACCTACCTCCATTGTCAAAGAGCGCGTGACCAAAATTTTGATTTCATTCATTCATTAATATTGTTATTGAATTTTTATAACCTGGCTCATTCGTGACAACTGTATTAAACCGCTTCATAATTTGAGTATCACGCAAAAAGTATAACTTTCCTACATGAGAGAGAATAAAAAATTCAAAATTCAAAATTCAAAAGTTTTTTATTCAAATAGACTTTTTACAAGTGCTTATGAATAGTCGAATGAATCTACCACTGGTTCGGAATGCCATTCCTACCGAGAAGAACCAGCAAGAAACTCGGCGGTTGCTCTTTTGAAAAAAAAATAATTTACAATTTCGTTAATTTGTAATTACATACGTAACCGCTGTCCTTAGCATTGCTGGAGCGATTCAATTCCATGCTCCTTTGTTCAAGATACATCTCTATGAGAATCTCTCCAGTCTCTATAACAAAGTTGTCCCACTGGGTGGAATTTTCAAAATTATTTGGTCGACATGTCCTCAATAATTCATTTTGGTAGGACTTTATACCGAGTAGGTTAACTCTTGTCCCACTTTTCCTGGTAGAGGTATAACATTACACAAACCGTAAATCATCATGATATCATACAAATATTATAAATGCGAAAGTGTATTCGTCTGTTTGTTGGTTTGTCCTTCAATCACGCCGCTAACAGAGCAACGGATCGACTTGATTTTTCAGGTATAGTTGAGGACCTGGAGTGTGACATAGGCATTGACATGTGGCATAGACATTTATCCCAGAAAATTAAGGAATTCCCGCGGAATTTAAATAAGTTAAACCACGCGAAGTCGCGGGCATCAGCCAGTTTTTTAATAAAAGTACCTACTACAGATAAATATATAGAAAAGCAGGTATCTATGGTCACGGAAGTCTTGGAATATTTATAAAATATTTCTTAACTCTATTTCCTTTTATTGGAGCAGTTTGATAAATTGCTCGCTCATTAAAATTCCTCACAACCACGATTAATAAAGCCACAGACTAAAGGAAAAAGATAGACAAAAATAATGACGTTAAAATGATTTACTGCTGAAAAGCTCATTAAAAATAGAAACCGATTGTCCTCTGCCACCTTTACGCTGCTGAAACGACTGCATTTTGAGATTATAACCACCTTTCATCTTATTTCACATCTGTCCTCATTTAGCTAGTATGAATGAATAAAATACACTTCTTTACATCCTATACACTCGTCATAATATGAGGAACAAAGAAAGAAAGAAGCTCTCCTACTTATTCAATCAATCAATCAATCGTTTATTTGCTTGAAACATTGTACAATTATGATGACAGTCCAAAAGTAGTCCACACATGTTTCGTCAATTGCTGACGTGCAAATTTTAGAATTTGGTAAGTACTTAATTAATACTTACAATATTTAAATCCTTAATCAATCATAACAATTAATATAATTCACCACAACCTTAAATACATAGCATAAATAAATAATATTCTTTCTTATAGAAAGAAAGATCTTTCTTAGGTCTCGCCGAGAACTATGTTGATACCATGTTGATACATAACGTGGTTTAGGCACAAAACACGTTTCAAGGCTCTCAAGGAATCAGCCCTGCGGCGGTTGCGACAGAAAATATCACTCGATTGCGTGTGGTAAGTAACGTAGACCTAAGTCCGACCTAAGACCTAAGTACTGGCCGAATTTCTAGATCTAAACTTGAGTTACTATCGAACCACTAACGTTTATAATTCTAGAATTAACTCTAAGATAGCTGATAATCTTTTATGATAGCAGTCCCGATTTATTTCTTTTATCGAATCAGTGTGATATATTGCTCGCTAATTAAAATTCACTACATGACTGCAGCTAAAGTATGGCGAAGTGGTTATATTTTCCGGTACACTTTTCCACGGCATATAAATCGGTAACGCTTTGAAGTCCGGTTCATCCAAGCTCGACTAATTCGTTGCGGTTTAACCATTAAACAGAATTAAACCCACTTTGGATTGAAACATAAAAAAAAATGAAGAATATGTGCCTATTATCTAGATGTTGTAGTCATGTAAGCTGTTCATTTGATATAACATAGATGTCCTCCCGGCCGAGATATATTACTTACACAATGCTAGGGAAAATTCATGAAATAAAAATTCCCAAATTGCTGGGTATCGAACCCGGGACCTCCGAACGTTATACAACAGCGTTCAACAGCTTATCAAAAAACGCCATCCCAGCACTTTGGGATTATACTTTGGGAATGGGATATCCCATTCCTTAGTACGTACGATTTCACGTTCCGGCACGATGCCGTGTAGAAGCCGATTAGGGGTATGGGTTTAATATAACTGCCATACCCCTAACAGGTCAGCCCGCTACCATCTTAGACTGCATCATCACTTACTATGTGAGATCGCAGTCAAGGGCAAACTTTAGTGTTTTTTTAAAAAGTAAAAACTACTGGTATTCATTACTGGCAAGTGGTGATGCAGCCTAAGGTGGAGCGCGCTTGCCTAGAAGACGCCTATTCACTCTTGATTTGAAGATACCAATATTATAAGCAGATGGAAAACCACAAGCCGGAATTGCGTACCATATTTTTTAAGTAACATAGAACAATATCTCCACTCACCCTGCACAAAGCCACACCAGTGTCCAGCCTGTCCAGGAAGTTATCAGCGTTGATCCTCAGCTCAGGGTACAGCACCGTGAGCCACTCAGCCAGGTCCTCCTTCATGGCATACAGATACTCCTCCGAAGACTTGAAGGGCCGGAAGGGCCGGGCCTCCAGGAGCACGGCGCCTGCGCTTGCCATCTTTGATGTTGTGGTTTTAGGCGCAGGACATTACGGGTTCTGAAACAAGAGAGAACTTTTTTAAGGTGCTGTCGGATCACCAAAACAAAATTACACGCGGGCGGGGTTTTTTTTAATTTTTATTGCGAGATAGGCTTGCGCTTGACGACAATCATGTTTAGTGCAAAGCAATGATCTCAGTCTAGGTTGGAACGCGCTTGCCTAGAAGATGCCTATTCACTCTTGCCTTGAAGGGACCTAAGTTATACGTGGCAAGAAACACGTGCGCTGAGGATGTTCCACATCTTATTAAGTAAGGAGTTAAAATCGAGCAAAAAAATGGAACAAATGTTTTGCAAGTAAAACAACAATGACAATGATATAATTTGAAATTTTATGTTATATTTTTAGAATGAATGAAAATGAAAAATAGAAAGATTTTAATAAAATAATTTAATTATTTTTGTCTTTTGGTGTTGAAACCCTGGGTTCGTGGGGCGAAGATGCTAATTCCTGTTATAAGGAGCTATCTTCTCGTCTCACAGAGTCCACAGGTGCCAACCTATACTTAAGTTTGGCTATTCAGCGGGGTAACGCAGCCAGAGTTCTGGGCACATAGCCCCCTTGCAGCGGTTTGGATGATATCTTAAATGCTTAGTTTTTAATTTAGGTTTTAGTGTATAATCATAAAAATAATTGACTTCAAATGTATTTATTTAATTGAAAAACCTTTTTAAGTGTACTATAAGTATTTTCAAATCCTATAATATAAAGTTGCATTGTTTAAAAAGTGGCGACTTTCACCGACGATTTTGTAGGGAGCTCTTAACAGTTCCTCCAAATTATCATTAAGTAATCAGAGTAAGGACACAATAATTAGGTACATTAACTCTGATTAACTTGCTATATATATGCCAGTACAGTCGCTTCCACTTGTCAGGATTCAATTGTGCCAGTACAGTCGCTTCCACTTGTCAGCAGTCAATTGGTTAAGGGCCCAGTTAGCTGTGAACTCATCGCTGATGAATTGGTAATTCAATATTGTGCAACGAGTAAATAAATATTTTGTGATGCTCAGGGTTGGCACAATCATACTAATATTATTATAAATGCGAAAGTGTGTTTGTGTGTATTCAAAAAATTTTTGTATTACAAAAAAGGGCAATACGTGCAATTTATAATTTAAAACCGCGCGAATCCCTTAGAGAGAAATTCAAGGAAATAGGTATTCTTACAGTAGCCTCGCAATACATTTACAGTAATTTAATCTTTGTGAAACAGCGCCTTCAGAATTACAAAAGAATTTGCGATCTGCACGATAGGCCAACTAGAAACTGCCATAAGCTCGTGACACCATCGCTCCGCCTCAAAAAAGTCCGAAGGTCGTTCGTGGGAATGAGCATTCTATTTTATAACAAAATTCCACAATCTATTTTAAACTTGCCTTTACACAAGTTTAAGAAATCCATTAAAAGTATGCTTTTGAAAAAAGCTTATTATACTGTGGAAGATTACGTAAATGACAAAAGTGCATTTCTATGATAATATATTCATTTAAACGATAAACTAAAACATGAAGATCAATATTTTTCTACAATTTTTTCCGACTAGCTGTTGCCCGCGGCTCCGCTCGCGTGAATTTTGGTTTTCACAAATTGTGTAAAGTTAATGATCCATGGATTTTTCCACGATAAAGAGTAGCCTATGTGTTAATCTAGGGTATAATCTACATCCATTCCAAATTTCAGCCAAATCGGTTAAGTAGTTGCCGCGTGAAGGAGTAACAAACATACACACATACAAACTTTAATATTATTATTGCCGATAGGTGGCGATTTGCACCCTTAAACAGTATTCAATTCTATGCCTTGATATGGGTAGTCGGGTATGTTACACTCTCTTTAACGTTTCTGTGGTGGTGTCGTGTGGTGCGGGTTGTTACGTTCCCTCAAATATGGTTGAGCGAAGCAATGGCTGGATCATGCGTCATGCTCGTGAACGGGTGCCACCGTCGGAAATGGGGCTGCCTCTGTCTGCCAGTCTTGGCGTGTATTGAATATTGTAGGTATGCTCGTGAAAAAAGCTTACTATACAATCGAAGATTACGTAAATGATAAAAAAAACAGCGTGGATTTGATTCGCTCCAGCTATGCGTGGGACTGCAGTTACTTGTATCATTATGATGATTGTAAGTTTTGATGGAAAAGAGCAACCACCGAGTTTCTTGCTGGCTCTTCTCGGTAGGAATGGCATTCCGAACCAGCGGTAGATTCATATTATAACGATTCAAAAGCGCTTGTAAAAGCTTATTTGAATAAAAAACATTTTGAATTTTGAATTTTGTTTGTTTGTTGGTTTGTTGGTTTGTCCTTCAATCACGCCGCAACGGATCGACGTGATTTTTGGCATTGGTATAGTTGAGGACCTGGAGGGTGACATAGGCTACTTTTTATCCCGGAAAATTAAGGAGTTCCCGCGGGAATCAAATAAACTTAAACCACGCGGACGAAGTCGCGGGCATCAGCTAGTATAGAATATATAGAATATAGAATTACATAGATATATAGAATTTTCATTCTTAGTACTAGGTACTGAGAATGAAAATTCTCAATACCTTGGGCCATTGGGTCCGGTGGAAAAAACTTTTAATAAATCCCAGACCGCAACGTTTCTCACCACGCGAAACTGCAGTGTAGGACTGACTTGTCTTCGAAAAAATAAAGTTTTCTGAAAGCCCTGAGTGATTACCTTGAAGCAATTTGATCCTTTAAAGAATCTAGCTAGATTGCTAATTTAACTGAATCAGAACCGTATCTAATGTCTAGACTGTTTAAAATAGGCTAATAATAAATTCACGTTGATTATCAGACGCTTGTTAAAAACGAATTTTGGTAGCCTTCTTGTTAATTAATGAATTTGCCAATTTTAATTAACTGTCTTATTAAATGTTACGACAATGCCTACACATTTTGATTACAAATTACGGCAAAGTCTACTCAGTAAAGTAGGTAACACAATTATTATATTATGCAATTTGGCTTTTTTTCTTCATAAATTTTCATTGCATAATACGAGTATATCAAATAAATATTATAAATGCGAAAGTTTGGATGGATGCATGGATGTGTGGATGTATGGATGTTTGTTACTCAATCACGCCCCAACGGCTGAACGGATCTGGATGAAATTTGGCACAGAAATAGATTATAGTCTGGAATACGATCACATAGGCTACTTTTTATCCTGGAAAATTAAGGAGTTTCCGCGAGAACCGAAAAACCTCGATCCACGCGGACGTGGTTATTATGTTTTTAAATAGAAAATCAACATTCAAAACTAAACGTTTGCGGCCGACAAAATTCAGTTTTAAAAATAATAAAAATCTGTTTACCCAGCTAATTATATAATAATAATTGACAAATTGTATTCAGGAAAATAAGAGCAAAATATAACATCAATAATAAATGTTTCATTATCATATTTATAAGTAGTTTATAGCGCTAATAAAACTAAGAATAATATTATTATAATCATAAACACATTATTTTCTCAAGAAGATACAATAAAGTTTTTGTCTGACGTTCCTCGTGCACTATGACTCATACCTTGATTATATTATTAGCACCTACCTAATCCACTTAGTACTTAAAACGTACCTTTTTTTCTATAAAACATCGACTAATAATGATGGTCGCAAGAAAAAACTTCAATTTGACTTTAACTAAAAACTATAGGTAATTTGAATAAGCACAGCTGTACTATAACAAGTGCTAAATACAAGGTAAATGAATTAAATCAAGGCTAATTTTATATTTAAGCCTTATATGTAGGTACTGCCGAAAGATAAAATGGTATTTCTACGTGCTAAATGACTTAACAATGCAGTATTTGCTAAGTCACTAAAACCAGCACTTTTTGAAATTATAAACTGTAATATTATAATCTGTAAAAACCTTTCTTCCGAGAAGAACCAGCAAGAAACCGAGTTTCTTGCTGGTTCTTCTCGGTAGGAATGGCATTCCGAACCAGTGGTAGATTCACTTGACGATTCAAAAGTACTTGTAAAAGTTTATTTGAATAAAAAAACATTTGAATTTTGAATTTTGAATTCTTATTACCATGTAAAGGATTACCTAAACGACAAGGAAGCTTGGCAATGATTTGCTCAAATGGCTCTGATAGTTCCTTAGTTATGATTTGTGAGATGGTGATGATAAAAAAAAACCCCGGCTGAGTTTGTTGTGGGCTCTTCTCAGACCAGGGCGCGTTTGGAACCCTCGTAGCTTTAGTTTTAAGATACCGTAACTGATTATCACCATCATGTTTTATAATTAAGTAATTTTTAACGTCAATAAGTGTACAGTGTACCTATATTGAATAAATGAATTGAATCTTGATCATTTCCAAACTAGGCAAAATTTAAATGAGGACAACAAGCTGGTAGAATAAGTTTCATATTTATTAGATTGATCATAATATCAGCTACAGTCCGTTCAATCCACGAAGACGCGCGCCAATCATATATAAAACTAGCTGATGCCCGCGACTTCGTCCGCGTGGACTAAGTTTTTTCGATTCCCGCGGGAACTCATTAATTTTCCGGGATAAAAAGTAGCCTATGCCCTATAATGGTGAAACACGTACTTCTTCATATTTTAACAAAAGCCCAAATGCTGTTTCATGGCTATAACTTGAGAAATTAAGGATTTTCATACAAACTCTCAACCCCTATTTCACCCCTTCGGGGGTGGAATTTTGAAAAACTGTGAAACACATATGTTTTCATTTTCAACCCGCAGCTCATATATCAAGTTTCATGGCTATAACTTGAGAAATTAAGGACTTTCATACAAACTCTCAACCCCTATTTCACCCCTTCGGGGGTGGAATTTTGAAAAACTGTGAAACACATATGTTTTAATTTTCAACCCGCAGCTCATATATCAAGTTTCATGGCTATAACTTGAGAAATTAAGGATTTTCATACAAACTCTCAACCCCTATTTCACCCCTTCGAGGGTGGAATTTTTAAAAACTGTGAAACACATATGTTTTCATTTTCAACCCGCAGCTCATATATCAAGTTTCATGGCTATAACTTGAGAAATTAAGGACTTTTATGCAAACTTTCAACCCCTATTTCGCCCCTTTGAGGGTAGAATTTCGGGATAAAAAGTATCCTATGTCCTACCTCGTAGTATGGGCTCAAATCGTGCCAAGTTTCGTTTGAATTCATTTGGTAGTTTCGGCGTGATGCGCGGCCAAGATACAGACAGACAGACAGACAGACAGACAGACAGACAAAAATGAAAAAAATTACAGATTTGGCTTCAGTATCGAATAATGAGTGCCCTCCAAAAAAAATTTTCAAAATATCTTCAATGTACAGAATTGGACCTGTTACAGTTTTATTATAAGTATGATGATGATGCGCCATTAGCAAGCAGTACCTACTCTATTGAATGTAAAAATATTGGAAGTATGTACGCAATAGCGACCAAAAACACACAACTTTATACAAATAATAGTATGCAAAGCAACATTCTTTATGAGACGCAAAATAGTGGCGCGCGTCTTCGTGGATTGAACGGACTATTCGGTAACGTTATGCGAAAAGGAGATTATGCGTCCTAATCTTTAAAATTATTAGATGATTAATGTCATATTGCCCAATTGATTGATGCACAAATGATTGATGATTGATGATATATTTTTTTTAATTCGTGAACGTCAACAGCTCTTATTTTAAATCAGTTGTAGAAATCCGCTAGTATATGGAATTCCATTTTGTTTTCTGTTTTCCCCTCCACTTTTAATATTAATCAATCTTTAGGCACCTGTAACTGATACTACATCACCACACTTGCCAGCAAATTTGATTGCAGCCAAGCGCTATTGTTTTTTTAAATTGCAACATACGCTTGAGCTTGACGACAATCATGCTTATGAAAAACAATGATGAGGTCTAAGTTGGAGCGCGCTTGCCTAGAAAATCTCTATTTATATAATTGCATTCGTTGCGCTAGTCAGGATAAATTTGAAAAGGTTCTATTTAAAAAAAATATTAAAAAGTGTAAACGACTGCTGTTATTTTAAGTTCAATATCCCCTATCTATGAAGAGGGGAAGCCTTGCCCTACAGGCTTACTTTAGCATAAAAAGCACACAATATGAAGCACGCAACAATGGGGTATAGAGACAATGTGCAAAATCAGAGCGGCCAATGTCCTGATTCTGCACATTGCGGTACGGGTAGCATTGTGGCCAAGCAGGTGGATTAAGTGTGCACATGTTTTTATAACACTCTTCAAGTTTGGGCCGAGGACAATCTCCAAAATATTTATCAAAACGTAATACGTATTATATAATAATATTTATCAAACATATACATAGTAATTAAAAAATAGAGTTATAGTCTTCAGTTAGTATGGCTATCTATAACTATTTCTATACTTCTATACCAATATTATAAATGCGACAGTTTGGATGGATGGATGGATGTTTGGATAGAAGCAGGTGTTACTTTGCGGAAGTCCATGATAATGAAGGAACTACTGTTGCGGATTATAATCCGCAACAGTAGGCAAATCTATGTGGTACAGTGTATCTTGCACTTGAGCTTGCGATATTCACCACACCACATAAATCTTCCAGATTATTCTCAACGTACGTTTCACTCCGACACCGGAGCATCTTCAGGAGATGTTGACTCGACGATGCACGATTGTAAAGATCTTCTCTTATTATTGATATTATTGAAGATTGTTACATCTTTAAGGTTCTTTACAATATACTCAATCACGTCAGAACGGCTGAACGGATCTGGATGCTATTTGACACAGAGATAGAATATAGTCTGAAATAACACATAGGCTAATTTTTACCCCGGAAAATCAAATTGTTCCCGGGGAACCAAAAATACCTCAATCCACGCGGACGCAGTCGCGGGCATCAGCTGCCTATAAGTGATCTAGGTTTCCGAGTTAAACCGGAGGTGCAGTCAAAACAACACATATTATATAGGTAGAGGTGACTCAGTCCACGTATTACCCAAACCGTCGTTTAACATGAATGGCCATCCCATAAACCACGGTGCTTAGTGGGGTCGTTGCCTTTTCCGCTTCCCCAGGGCTGCCACAATACAATAACCATATTTGCGAGTGTATTCTTTATTAATGACAGTCCTTAATAGACTTTGTAAATAATATATCAAATAAATATTATAAATGCGAAAGTTTGGATGGATGTATGGATGTATGGATGTATGGATGTTTGTTACTCAATCACGCTCCAACGGCTGAACGGATCTGGATGATATTTGGAACAGAGATAGATTATAGTCTGGAATAGCACATAGGCTACTTTTTATCCCGGAAAATTAAAGAGTTCCCGTGGGAACCGAAAACCCTCAATCCACGCGGACGAAGTCGCGGGCATCAGCTAGTTTCTGATAAATTAATCACAATGTATGTGACATTATAAAAGAACCTCCTCCTTTTTTTGAAATTGGTTAAAAATTTACAGATTTTGACATCTTAAAAAAGTCTATTTGCGCTCTTTTAAAGAGCGCAAAGACATGAGGGACAAAAAAATGCCAGGCGGCCAAAAATTTCACTTTACTCACTTTTATATGGATCCACACACTGGATGAGTGTCTGGATCCCATGACATGAAAAAATATCATTCGACGTTTCATGCAGACTCTCTGTCCTGTCCAGTCTTTAGTGTGAAATCTACTAACACAATCTATTAACACATTATTAGTGTGCAATCTATTTACACATTTTGTAAACTATTTGAGTTAAAGTTAGAGTCGACAACCCTAGCAGGTGTCGCGAATTCACGCGACTAATTGTAAACATGCACTAACGAGCTGCCGAATGGGTTCTGCTATTTCTAGTTTTCAACTTTTGAGAGCATACATAACGCTATGAGCTTACTATACCTACCATCACTTGAAGCAATATTATTTAGGTAAATATCGCAGTTTTATGTAGGTAAGTTTAACGTTACTGAAGAATTATAATTCTGAAACAAGATCGTCAACAATATTAAAATAATCCTGTTTTAAGCGATGGTAGTATGAATCTAACTTTGTGACAACGCATATCAGAAGATTGTGATTGTTAGGCTAATTGGTTGGTAACTGGATGGGTGGCCGCATTTGTTTTTTTTTGTTTAGACGTTGATGTGCCTAACATTCAATCGGGTTCTTTTTGTATGTATGAAAAACATCTTTAAAAAATAAAACTATTATCATGATAGTGATAATAACCGGAACCGACGGCTTAACGTGCTCTCCGGGGCACGGGGGTGAAGCACCGCCAACTTCCTAACTCCGGGCTAGTAATGAGAATTTCTAGTCAGAAAAACCCAATACTCAATTATGGCCCGACCCGGGACTCGAACCCGGGACCTCG
The DNA here is from genome assembly GCA_917051295.2 of Erebia ligea. Lineage (NCBI taxonomy): Eukaryota > Metazoa > Arthropoda > Insecta > Lepidoptera > Nymphalidae > Erebia > Erebia ligea. Next base: position 19,454,890 of record OU785228.1, read on the forward strand.
TCGGCCGCAGTCGAACATGCCAACCACTAGACCAACGAGGCAGTCGATTGGTCTCAGTTTATATACTTAATATGATTTGAATTATCTGAGCTGTAAACAGATTTCCAAAAAGGAAGATATTCGATTATTATAAAGAAAACGCCAAAATTTCATCGAAATCATGGTATCACACGCTCGTAGTACATAAATGAAATAACTTATTGATTCAATAACAATTCCTCAGTGCTAAAGATCTCATAGCGATTGGTTACCGAGTCATGCAATACCTATAACAGCACGCGGCGATGCGTGAGCTATGCATAAATGTTTATTGATCAGCATACTTTCAATTTAATCATCAGATTGATAACCTTGGTACCATTTCTTCACTCGGCACTAACTAATGCTTGTATCCCTTTCATACTCAGTTTTACCATGTTTATAGGCCTTTATGCAAGATAAGGTACTTATTGCTATGATTTGATAATAAAAATGTTATGTTTAGCATATTATTGCATATTTTTAATCTTACGATTGTATTTTATTTTTAATCTATAGGTCTCCGGCTCTACATTGCTAAGTAGTCAAAGAAATGTAAGTATCCATAAGTATATGATAGTTTATATGTTGGTCTGTCTGCTGCAGTCAGATCATATCATACTAATACCTACCTATTATTAATGCGAAAGTGTGTTCGTGTGTTGGTTTGTTGGTTTGTCCTTCAATCACGCCGCAACGGAGCAACAGATCGACGTGATTTTTGTCATGGGTATATTTTTTGGCATGGGTATAGTTGAGGACCTGGAGAGTGACATAGGCTACTTTTTATCCCGGAAATTAAGGAGTTCCTGCGGGAAACAAAAAACTTTAACCACGCGGACGGAGTCGCGGCATTAGCTAGTTCCTCATAATAATAAGTAGGACAACATTGATTCTTTGAATCTTTGAAACTTTGGATGATCCTACACCGTTTAGTAATTTTAAAATTTAGCTGCAAGATGACTGACGCAGAGCTTATTTGAAAAAATACTGTTATTTTTAATATTTTTTAAATCGTTGCATGACTGTACTAGCCACACGCGTCTCCGATTCAACTCAAAAAAGTAAAAATAAACTAGTTTTGCCAGTCGAAAGCTTCCGTCAGAACTGTTACACAACTAGGAGAAAATTTATTTTGATTTTCGGTTAAGATTAAAGTGAAATAGGTTCACAGTTCACACTGTGTTCTGATACTGTTGTTTAGTGTATCCAATCACTGCATCTGATAAACTGAAGAGCTGAATAGCTAAGTTGTGATGGAATGATAAAAAAAATTGATCTAATTATGATACAATCCTTAAATCCACAAAACGTAAGTCACGTTTACGCAACGTAACAGGTAAACTATTTAGAGTAAGTACACAATATACTGATAAAGTATAAGGTAAGATTATTCATAGAGATTTGGGTAAAGCCTAAGAGCAATGACCGAAGATTAGAAATATAGGTCATATTTATGTACCTTTGGATTCATGAAGGTTTATTAAAAAAATAAGATATATTAGCTTATAGAAGCAGTCGTTCATTTAGGTAAAAGGAAGAAATTAATAATATAGCTAACATTTAAAAAAATTTAAACAATAAAGGTTTGATTTATTTAATTTATAAAGACTTGATTTTTCACTGTTTCTTATAGTTTTAATGAATTTCAATTCATGAAAAACCAATTCATTTATGATCCATCACAAGTTATTATTAATAATGACTTTTACAAATAAATCATACGCAATACGTAAATATAGAATGTACAAATATGTAATTACAGTTTTTCCCCAATAAACAATTGACTATGAGGTAATAATTCACATTAAATTAGTAACATTGCATTTGCAGTTAATACGTCAGCTGCATCATATTTTTCTGAAACACTAACCTATTAATATATTCTTATTAACGAGTCAAGATGCGCACCGCGTATTGTACGTGTTAATTAGGATGGAAGTGTCGCCTTCTTGTAATGAAGTGGCCACTTCATAATATTATCATGGAATATTTATTTGTCCTTGTCTGGAAACCTTGTCGTTTCCACTTAACCACTAATTTCAATTAAATCACAAAAAACTGTCAGTCATCATTATTTGAAATCATTAGTTGAGCGGGTGTGGTACAAGGATGAATTTTCGGGCCCTCATAATACTTTGTGACAATAGTTATTTAATTATTATGTACCTAGCTGTTATTCAAATTATTGCAGTCTGAGAAACGAAATGTTTACGACATTTTCATAATTAATAAATAAATAGGTTAAAAATTACCGAAATATTCAAAACGAGACCAACGCCCAAATAAAGTCATGCAAAAGATAAATTACTATGTTCTAAAGCTCTAGAAAGTATCAAAAACAGTTAGTAGGTAGTGTCGTAGGTAGTGTACAGCTTGATAATAAATTCTATTAAATAGGTAGGTACTATTTTAAATCGCGGTTTTTACGTGTCTAATTGTTAGAAGAACAGCGTAGACATTGATGATTGACTTAGGCCTACAATTCTTTCATGACCAATAAACCAAAAATAGCAACACACTTGTACACAGTAGATACACACTAACAGCAATTATTCGGAAATTACGTTGATTCAGAGCCCATAACCGTTGAAACAAAATAACTGACGAGTTAATCACTTTTACGCAATTTATGTGTTGTGGCACTCCTATTTAGTTTCGTTCACTATCTGGTGTCTTCTGAGTAACTGAAGTGATTCATGAATATTTAATTTCTTAAAGAGTATTTTAGGCGTTCAGGAAGTACTCAATACTCATACACCTTTGTTATCATAACAATCAGATCCTTTAAGTAGACTTTTCATTTAGGCGTTTTTCTAAAGTTTTCTTAATATTCCTACATTCATTCTTTTTTTAAAAAAAAAACAATAACATTTTTTGATGACTTTTTTTAACAACTCTATATTCTGGACAGACAGCTTTGAAACTTGGACGATGAGGCAAATATTATAAATATTAGCTACTTCTTTTAACTAGGTAAACATATTAAAGCAGAATTAATGAATGTTGTCATATTAAATCTAAAACTTGATTTTGCGTTCATGAAGGTTAAACTATGTATAGGTACAGCCACAGATCAGAGAAACAGCCTATGTTTTTTAACTTCTCCTAACTATTACGATGCGAAGATTTTGGTGTCATATTAGCTGCGGATAATATTGTTAAAGCTGATTTGTAAATAATGGGGGACGCACACGCATCAAAGCGACGAACGATGCAAGACAAAAGCGCGCACGACTCGCTTGCGTAATACCACGCCCCGCTAACTTCCGTTGTCACACACGTACGGCCAGCAGAACAATATTTTTCAGAATATTTTTCTGCTAAGTAAGATTTTATACCACTAAACGTACCAGAAAAATATTTTCTTTTTGGTTGCCTCAATAAAGAAATTTATTCATTTATTTATTTACTAGCTGATGCCCGCGATTTCGTCCGCGTGTATTTAGGTTTTTTGGTTCCCGCGGGAACTCTTTAATTTTCCGGGATAAAAAGTATCCTATGTTCTATTCCAGACTATAATATATCTCTGTGCCAAATTTCATCCAGATCCTTTCGGCCGTTGGAGCGTGATTGACTAACAAACATCCATACATCCACACATCCATATATCGATCCAAACTTTCGCATTTATAATATTTATTTGATTTAATATTCACCATGGTACTCAAAATCACTACTACTACTACTACTAATATTATAAATGAGTTTCTTGGATTTGCCTTCAATCACGTCGGAACAGAGCAACGAATTGACATGATTTTGCGTCGGTCCTGCTCTTTGAACCTGGAGAATGACATAAGCTACTTTTTATCCCGGAAAATCAAAGAGTTCTCCCGGAATTTTTAAACATAAATCCACGCGGATGAAGTCGGGAGCATCGTCTAGTAATAAGCCATCTAAATTTGGAATAGAAATAGCTGCAAAAATTGAGAAGATATGGCAAACAGAGCTCGAAGAATTGATATTGGCCTTGAGGTCCCAAAAGGATTCTTTCGAAGTTTAGGTACTATAAAAATCTTGATAATGAATTTCTGTAGACTTGAAGGGCTTAATAAATATCGCAATTTTGATACTTGAAGGCAGTTTTTTTCACATTATTTATTTGCCTGTGTTGCTGACGGTACACTTAGTAGGCTAGCACTAGCAATCATCAGCACGTCCGCCGCGCGGGCGCTCGACACAAATACACGACGGAGTTCCGCACGCATTGGCTTAGCACAAGCCATGCACAAGCTAATGTATAGTTTAATTTTTATCATTATGTCATATTATTATTTACATTATGTATTTTATTGCTGACGGTACATTAAGCGGGCTAGTAATCTAGAATATAGGTATGGAGTACCTACTAACATAGCTGAAACCACTGGATGGATCGGGCTAAAAGAGCAATGCACAGCTGAAACCACTGGACAGACCGGGCTGAAAGAGCAACGCACAGATGAAACAACTGGACGGATCGGGCTGGAAGAGCAACGCACAGATCAAACAACTGGACGGACCGGGCTGAAAGAGCAACGCACAGATGAAACAACTGGACGGATCGGGCCGAATTTGGCATAAAGATTACTCATTACAGATAGGTAGAGCTATTATAACGTAGGCACAGAATACTAACTATTTCATTACCACACTATTACTATGACGTAGGCATCTACTAAGAAAGGAATTTTGAAATTTCGACTCCAGGGTTTGAAAACCAATCAAAATGGAACTTAACGTGAGCGAAACTGCAGGCAAAAGCTAGCTATAATGGAAGGGCAAGGCTTCAGCCTACATGGAGCCTTATATTAAAATCATTTATTTTTATGTGCTGTTCGTTTCCCGTGGACCCTTTAGATACCTAACAGACGTGTACGCATATTATGAAAATTTTGGCGTAATATAAAATTACTAAGTAAATGATCGAGAAACTTGACCAAAATAATGCATTTAGCTGCCGGATTATATTAAAATATAGTAATTTATTCAAACATTTTAATAAATATCACTCGTATACAAAATGTCAGCGTCCGCCCGAGGGCACGACTAGTCTTCCGGATAGCAAGGCCGTTGACAAGTGCCCAAATTGCGATAATGGCTGGCGGTAATCACTTCACACGCAGTGAACTGTGCGTTTACGGCTTGACGAGGTGTTTAATGCCGTGGCCTCATGGTGACACATAATTAAGCCATCATCGTAAGTTTTCCAATGACTTGGAAACCTCTCTGGCACAGTGGTGTTGATTATGCGACTAAAAGTGTAACTTAGGTAGGTAACAAGGAAACTCAGTTGAGACACTTTAGAATTTTTCGTAAATAGATGGTGCCCTCAACTTTTTTGATTCCTGGGCTAACTTCTTAATTTTTCGGATAAAAAGTAGTTTATGTCCTTCTCCGAGATGTAACCTTTATAAAATTTCATCAAAATCGGTTGAAAAGATGGGCCGTTATAGCCTAGCAGAAAGACAGAGAGATGTCAGACATACAGACACACTTTTGCATTTATAATATTAGTATGGATGAGCTATGCCATGATTTATGAACATTCAAGGAGAACATTATTTTACGCGAGTAGAGCAATGAGCTTCAAGCATTGAATGTACCTGTATGACCTCGCTAGTTTAGTGGTTAGCAAGTTTGATTGCGAATGATGAAGGAAGGGTGGAGGGAAACCAGCGACGGTTAAATATCACTTAACCCGGAAGGTTCAATTCAAGTTCAACCCGTAAATACATAACTTAAAAAAAATAGAGGTGCCTGTCCAGGGATCCAACCCCCAACCAACCACTAAACCACAAGGCTTTCACCACTCGCTTTGGAATATTTTCAATCATTTAGGGTTACATGGTAGCAAAAAAAACTAACATTTCCAAGTAGTTAACTTAATCAGGATTTAACTACTACTAGCAGTAAATTGTTATCGGCACTAATTATAAGATAACAACTGTTTTACCCAAAATTTTGCAAAATAAAAATTATGAATTATGAATGAATTATGAATTATAGAAGACTTCTTCATTAAAACAGCAATAGTATAAAGTCCACGGTTGAGTCCACTCGATAATTCCCATACTCTTATCGCAATAAGTGTTTTGTTATCGGGAGGTTATCGCCGCCATATTGGATTGATAACAAAACATTGGCGATTGGAATTGAGTGCGATTTCTGACGCCCAGGTGTCTATAATAATTTATAATTATTTTTGGACGATAGTGAGCTCAAAGGTTCTCTACATGACCTAAATATAGAGATCCGTAGATGTAAAGTATGTGCCGATTGCACCACGTCCGAATAACCTAGGAAGAGATTTGGCACAGAATGCTGTCGACAAATAAGTTAACTAAACATCATCGACTAAATGATTGGCGTAAGTTATAGACAGGCGAAAGAAAAAAGCTCGTCCCAAGGATCCTCCATAGGTGGCTGACCCATCCCGGTTGCAGTTTCATTTCTGATTAACCTTTGCTTCAACGGTAAAGAAAATTATCAAGAAAAAGCTTGAATGCTAGGCCAGGGAGCCTTCTTAAAGGTGTGTAAGCTCTACCAATACGCCTTTGGCCAGCGCTGTGGAGCATAAACCCTTCTCCGTGCTCCGTAGTGGGGCGATGGGATGGTATAATACATACATAACAGATCCACCTTATAGTCAAGGAACAAGAAACTTAATTCGCTATAATCCGGGGAACAGACACATCCATGTGGTACAACGAGTAGCTAGCGATATGCACCGACCAATAAGCCAGAAATTCGCTCCACCAGAACATCACACCACACAAATCTTCCAAATTACTCTCAACATAAGTTTTACTCCGACACTGGAGCACCCTCAGGAGATGATGACTCGACAACGCACGATTAGAAAGTCTATAGAATCCTGCCTGCTTTTATCCAATATTCACCTTCGTCACTGCGTATTACCTTACGTAATATTACCTATTCTGTGATAATACGTAAGGAATATACAACCTGTCCTAGTATTCCAATTGATGTTAATAGGATACAGGAAAAGGGGTCATTCCTAAAGGGATTACCCATTTGAAACACGATAGTTTGCAGTATGGTGTCACTAGGGAAAGACCTAGATAATGTAATACTAGATAATACCCTACTCACAGTAGAGTCAACTTCAAATCATACGTACAATCACTTCATTTCATAATATTTAGATCGGTAATTTCGTATGAACGCATCCTATTCCACAAATTATGCAGATAACCAGTAAGTAATTCAAGCAGCATTTTCATCCGGAGTTTTGCAACTATGCAGAATACACTTCCATCACTACAGCCCCTTAACGTCCCATTGCTGGGCACAGGCCTCCACTCTCATATGAGAGAGGGAACACACTTAATATCTAGTAAGTAGGTAGGTATACCTATAAGACGTAAAAATTACAACGGGATGAGTTATGGAATACTCATGGAAAGAAAATGACAAATAAAATGTTGTGGGATGAATAAGGAATACAAATGGGTTGAGCTGTGAAATAAGAATTAGTGGAATGAGATGAAATGGGATGAGTACCTACGGAACAACCCGTTAAATATAAATAGTCGTCGTGCGATGAGGGAGAGGGCTAGTTGTCCTTAACACAGATCTTTAAAAATCTAGAAAGGACAACTACCGTTGATCACATTACTAATTCTTCTATTTTCATCTGAATATTCATTGTGTATTGTTATAGTAATAGATCTAACCACGTGAACAATGTATATATATGCATGTATTTTGAGAAATAAATTGAATTGAATTGAATAGGAACAACCCATTTCTAGCTACTTCATCGACTCAGCGGTCGATAGAGATAGGGCTGCGCTTGGATTGATCAAATCAAAAATGAGGAGAACCAGAGTAACCAACATAGCCAGTGGCGTGCAAAGGGTTTGAAGCTAGGTAGGCATTAGTTAGTCAGAATACCAATTTACTGACTGTATTGATGAAAAATGAGAATTGACGTATTTCCCTTTGGGTAAGCAGTGCTTTCACGCATCTATGTACTGCACGCCACTGGACATAGCCTAGTCTAGGACAAGGAAACCTTCGTCCAGCACTTAGTTTAGTTGTGATGACGAAATCCTTAAAGTTTTTTGAAAAGTTGGAAACTCGCAATGATTTCCAACGTAAATAAAAGCATTGAATATTTTTTAAATAACTGGAAGAATTCATTTGAATAAAAAATGCATAAAAACTTTGGCACAACATAAAATATTATAAAAGTTATAGTATCAATTAATTAGTTTCTCGGAACGGATAAAAGCTACGATCTATATTTCTAGCTACCAGGAACCAATGCATAAAATTCTACGCGTATAATAAATTGAATGCATTCTGTGATTTATGGAAGAAGCAAAGAATATAAATGCTGCATGAATACGAAAGGAATTTAGCTACATTTTATCGACTTAGGCAGGCTTGCACAACACCGCCTAATCTGATTTTTTTTTTTATTTTTGTGGTTGTAGATTTTTATCTCTTTAATCCGGGGTTGACATGAAAAAGACAGGTATAGAAAATTTAACTTAAACACATTTAACAGCAACCTTGTGCAAATGGGCCTTAATCATAATGACTTTAACTAAAAAGCCGACAAAAGTTTTATAAACTCTTTATTATAGAGTTATTAATTCGATAAATATATTATTGTCGTATTATAATTATGGTTTTCGGTAAATTTCTAAGTAGATTACCTTAACTGTATGATTCTTACGAATTATAAAATTATGATGGTTAAAAATATGTTAAAAATAAATAAAGTTAAGAAAGTTAAAATTAAGAAAATTAAGAATGTTTATGTTTTATTTTTAAGTTACTGGTACAGAATATAATAAATAGATAAAATTAAAAAGGTAATTGGGTAAAGCTACAAAATATGGTAAAGAACCGAGTAAAATTTAAAGAAAAGCAAGAAAATCTGTGGTTAGTCCTTCCAAAACGAAGTGCTTCAATATTCCAATCAGAATATACCCGTACTCGTAACTGTAATAAGATAAGACTGAAATGGATTGTAAATATTACATTTTACATTCATAAAAAATATTAATGACATATTTTTTATTGCAAATAAGATTTAATTAGTATGTTTAACGCCAATAACTACGATACTTTAATTTAATATTTAAGTTTGTTAGCAAAAAAAAATTGTAATTTATTGCTTTTTGCCATAACTATGCGATTGCGCCGAATTCCGTACTTGTGCTATAAAACAATTACTACATAATAAACTTAATTGATTCTTCCGGCCCCTTTCTTACTTAACTTTTATGTAAGAATATTATTTGCGATTATATAACAAGGATGTAATTCTATATTCGTCTTAAGTGATGTGTGTTTGTGTGTTTGTTACCTTGTAGTTTGATAACCGACCAAACGTATTTTTTCTGATTAGATTTTGACTGCTTGACTCTATTTTTATTATATGTAATTAAGTATATGTATATAATATTAAATGAAAATATTTTGTCTACAAATTATTATATATATCTAACTATAAGCCGGTATTTAACGAAATTAATAACGCTTTCAGACTTCCATGACGTAAATACTGATGATTAATTTAACTTATTCATCCAAATCTGAAAACAATATTTTAGGAAACTAAAATGTTTTAAATACAACTTATTTACTTAAATTATATTTTGACAACCCTGACTCAACCCAAACTTACCTTTGGGTATAAAGAAACTGGCACCACTACACAAAAATCCTTTTTCGACAAAAAAACACAACACTCGAGTTCGAATAAATCGCGAGACGATTTCAGTATCGACAATCGACACGTACGTTCGCGGCGAGAGTCAAACGAAGACTAAACTTGAAGTTGATAAATTCTGTAACTTACATGGGCGCGTAGTGTGATGCGCGCGCGCACGCTTCCACTTTAGATGACCTTGGAAATGCAATTTTGAGATTTATCTCAGTCTCTGTGGTCTTTTTTTTAGGGATCCGTGACCGACAAAGTAAAATAGAAACCCCTCCAATTATGTATTACAAGTTTAGAGACGGATGATGTCACAACATCGCATGGTTTTATGTTCCCGTGAAATGTCTTTGATCTTCCGGGAATAAAAAGTTGCCTCTAGAATGCTATCTCAGTACTAAGTTTCCTCAAAATCGGTCAAACAGGAGGACCGTGAAAGGGTAACAAACAGACAGACACACACTTTCGCATTTATAATGTTATTATAAGGTTTATTCTTCAATCACGCTGCAGCAATGGGTTGACGTGATTTTTTGCAAGGTTATACCTAGATATAGAGTAGATATAGACTACTTTTTATCCCGGAATATCAAAGATACGGGATTTCTAAAAACTGAAAATCCATGTGGACGAAGTCGCCTTGTACCTATTCTACTTTTAAATGTAATTAAGAACCCTTTATCAAACGAGTTCCACTCACAGCTGGCAGTTTTTTTTTTCACCAAAAGTCAAAACAAGTTTTAGAAATACAGTATACACACCTTTTCAACATCTCAGCTACCTGGGTAGGGGTGATAGGACTCAGGAGGATCGTCCGTGCTTAACAAAATAATATTTTGTATAAATCAGTTCGATTTTAATTCGTATCAGGCACGCAAAATAAAGCAATTGACTTTGGATCCAGCGCCCCACAGGATAGTTAATAACTTACAGTACTGTATATATATTGTATTTAATTTATTTACCTACTTATAGTAATATCTTGTTTCTTAAAAAGAGCAACTGCTGAGTTTCTTGCCGGCTCTTCTCAGCAGAATCTGCTTTCCGAACCGGTGGTAGAGTCTACACATGACGTAACATAAGATACACCTGTATGTTGTACACCAACATGTTATAAATCCATATAAATATTATAAATGCGAAAGTTTGGATGGATGGATGTATGTATGTATGGATGTATGTTTGTTACTCAATCACGCTCCAACGGATGAACGGATCTGGATGAAATTTGGCACAGAGATAGATTATAGTCTGGAATAGCACATAGGCTACTTTTTATCCCGGAAAATTAAGAAGTTCCCGCGGGAATCAAAAAAACCTCAACCACGCGGACGAAGTCGCGGGCATCAGCTAGTAAATTATAAAAATCAATTGCTGTTCGTTTGGAAACTAGTGGGCCCGGCAGACGTTGTCCTGCCTTGAAGCGAGAACCCGATTGCAGAGCCCCCTATCGGGTCCAATTGTAAATATAAATCATCCCGGGACACACACAAACACACTTAAAAAATTCCATCTAAATCGGCCCAGCTGTTCTCGAGTTTTAGCGAGACAAACGAACAGCAAAATTGATTTATAAATAGATAGAGATTAATAATTGAAATTGAATTAAAGCGGTGATATAATATGTACTCTCTTTCACGGGGTCTGGGCACAGAATACTGATTAATAATAATTCTGTCCCGAGGTTCAAATCTCGAGGACTTTAGTTTTCGGAGTTAGGGATGTTTCTGACTGTGAAGAAAAATATCGTGCAGAGGGAAAGCTGCATGCACGACAGTTCTTCATAATGTTCTCAAAGCTGTGTGAAGTCTGTCCTACCACAAGTGGCCAGCCTGGGGATTTTGTTTTTTTTTGTTTACGGAGGAGGAATTCTTCATAAGATACCCAACTTCCTGGAGGAGATTCGGGTTATACAGGGTTTATACCTACTAAAACCTCCTCGGTGGCCACCATCAGCGTATATTGGAATCATCGACCATTGTATGGTCGATGATTGGAAGGATGCGCGATGCCTAAACCCTTCAAAGAACCATCTTCTCATTTCGAGAGGAGATCAGTGCACAGTTGTGGACTGTCGATTGGTCAATGATACTGCTGATACTGATGATGATCTACCAAATTAACTTTACTCAAAAATATCATAGAGCTAATTCAAATTTAAATGTTTTTAAGCTTTTGAAAAGTTTATCACGATTGACTTGACGATTGTCAACTGGTTTTTGACTGCCATTCCTACCGAGAAGAGCTAACAGAAACTACGGTTGATGAAGATTAATTCATAAATTTGTATGAGTATAAGTAAAGCGCATTTTTTTGCTACAAATCCAATTTTCCCAGCGATTCGCTTTTACCATTGTGAGCGATTAGAAACCCCCCACGTGCGAAGCGCATGCGTCGCTGCAATTTGATTGTTTCCATGATTTACGCCTTCTCTTAACATTTCACTTCACTTTCAGTTTTAATAACCCGCGGGTAATTTATTGACGAGTTGTCATTCGCTTTCTCAGTTCCCACACAAATTGGATAACATGACACGGATGAAATGAAAATGAAATGAAAACATACGTAACTGTACGCCAAATAAACACAACGGAGAACACAAATATAATATGGTTTCTGAAGAACTTTTGGATTTGCCGCTACACAAAAAAGGCGTAAAGGAACACTATTGTTACAATTGACGAATTTCTTAGTGACGAAGTATGTATGGAAGCAATCGACTGCTTCTGCTCTGACTGCTTCTGCTCTGACTGCGTCTGATCGATCATCTTTCCGAACCGGTGGTAGAGTCAAAACATAACGTAACATAAGAGACCTACATGTTTTAAATAAATAAATGGAAAATTGAAATTGAAAAATTTAAATTGACTTTGGGTCCAGCGCCCCACAGGACAGTAGGTATAATAACTTACACTAGTGTTTATCATAGTCTTGCTTTTTAAAAAGAGCACCGGCTGTGTTTCTTGCCGGCTCTTCTCACTAGAACTTCTTTCCGAACCGGTGGTAGAGTAACATAAGAGACACCTGTATGTCCTACATGTAATAAATAAATTGAGTATTGAGTATTGCCCAATTAGACGTGCTCCTTGCTATGAAGTGATCTCTTCCACGGAATATAGAGAAGGACTTATGCACACTTCATCATTTTATCAACAGCTGAAGACCTGTGTTTGGTTACACAACTTTGTTCTTTTCTTATATTTGATTTGATTATTAATTTTATTGTTTCATAAATGATAAACTACATATTGTGATCGAATAAAAACATTTTCTTTCTTTCTTTCAAAAAGGAATAATACAAAAGTACCTATACGTTAAAGCCTAGGGGCCTTACTAATAAACGTGGAATAGCGGTGGAATAGTTATAACCTGTTTTGTCTTTTTCCTTCGAATGTCAAATTACTGTTGACAAACAAAGACAAAACAGGTTATAACTATTCCACCGCTATTCCACGTTTATTAGTAAGACGGAAAGTGTTTTTCAAACTGAAAATGAATTGAGTCGTAGTATCGAAAGGCGTTTCCGCCCGCTTCCTGGCGAGTGGCGCCCGTAATGACGCTTTCGAGCTGTACGCTTACTCCCAGTTTTAACATTGCAGATACGATTGATCGACGTGAGCGTTCGATCACATTTGCGTCAAACTAAAATGAACCTTAAATGCATTGATTTAGAGCCACAAATTCAGTGCAACCGATTTAAATTTCGAAACATATCGTTTGGAGCGCTGGCTGTGAATGCATACACGAAATTGAGCTCTAAATCAAAATGCCATCATCATCATCATGGTTCATTTTAGTTTGACGCAAATGCGATCGAACGCTCACGTCGATCAATCGTATTTGCAATGTTAAAACTGGGAGTAAGCGTACAGTTTTCAGCTTGCAGCCGGCGAGCGACCGATGTGACGAGGAAACGACGCCGGCTCATTTCATTTGTACGAAACGCGCTACCATTTGACTAGGTCACGGAAATCTCGCAAAGTGAGTTTCATGAACTTTCATGACTTTTTAAAGTAAAAGAAGGAAGTACCATTTAAACGTTACTTCCGCAGAATATAACTACAGAACAAAACAGCTAGTTTGACGCCGCCATCGCCATCTTGTATCAGGGTGTTACTAAGGCCGGCCATACACGGACAGCTTGAAGCAGCCAGGATGGACTGCTTCAAGCTGCGACTGCTTAGTGAACTAGTCTTCTATGTACACACATACATGGAACCGCTCGAGCAGTAGCGACTGCTTCGGGCGGTTGGCAGCAGTTATCAATGGTAGCTTCAAGCTGTTGACTATGACTGCAAGAGCGGTCCGTGTATGTTGATCACTGGCTAACTGCTCGAGCAGTCTGTGTATGGCCGGCCTAAGTGGTTAGACCGTACCGTAAATCGTAGTGCATGGAACGTTTTTTTTATACCATCCTATAAAATAAAAAAAGTCGGTGTTTTTGTTTGTAGTAACAGATCAGCGTGATTATTTGTATGGATAGCATATAGCAGCATACACATACGCTACTTTTTATCCTGGAAAATCAAAGAATCCTACGGGATTCAGGCAACCTACCATATATCCACGCGGACGAAGGCACAGGCTAGTGATTCGATAAAAACGTACGAAATCATATTATCTTACTAAACACTATTATAAATCTCTCGTAAAGTAAAAAAAATTAAAACATCAAAATCTATGTATTTGTATTACAGTGCTTCACACACGAGGAAAGTTTTTAACCTTAGAAAGACGCAGAGAGACGCAGGTTCAAATCCTGAAGGTTCCGCAAATTTTTGATATTATGTAGTTATTTATCTAAGTTTAAAAACCTCAAAATCGACGACCTCCGTGGCGCAGTGTTGAGCGCTGTTGTCTTATTGTGCGGAGGTCCTGGGTCCTGGGACCCCGGCAGGGTCAATTTGGGAATTTATAATTTCTGAATTTTCCCTGGTCTGGCCTGGTGGGAGGCTTCTGCCGTGGCTAGTTACCACCCTACCGGCAAAGACGTGCCGCCAAGCGATTTAGCGTTCCGGTACGATGCCGTGTAGAAATCGAATGGGGGTATGGGTTTAATATAACTGCCATGCCCCTAACAGATTAGCCCGCTACCATATTAGACTGCATCATCACTTACCATCAGGTGAGATTGCAGTCAAGGGCTAACTTGTAGTCGATAAAAAAAATCGTTTATTCTTATAGTAGTGGTTCGACATGAATATTTCAAAGAGGTGTCACAGCTATTCGTTTAGCGCGGCGACTAGCTGGAACAGCCCGCTCATATTGATTTTGCGGGGTTTTTCACCGGCCAGTCACTACTTCAAAGATAGTCTATGAATAACTTATGAAATATTGCACTTTTCCCTGAAACAACCTGCATTTTCCTAATGAAAGATTAAGCTGTCCAGACACAGACTTTATTCTTTTAAATATTTACGTATTAATAGTACGTGGAGTTGCTACTAGCAACTCTTGCCATCTGAGTCCCAATTGTCTAAGCAAACCGTAATAGTTTGACAGCTTAAAACGTATTACTCGAACTGTTTAAGGAGTTCATACATGCTTGTTGTCGTGCAGGAATCTATGAAGTCTTTAAACAGGTCGAATTATACGTTTGACAAACGATTACGATTACGATTTCCTTACACAATCGGGGAGGTTTGATTACTGCTGAAGTGTTTTAAGTAAGGTG
This sequence comes from Erebia ligea, assembly GCA_917051295.2. Classification (NCBI taxonomy): domain Eukaryota; kingdom Metazoa; phylum Arthropoda; class Insecta; order Lepidoptera; family Nymphalidae; genus Erebia; species Erebia ligea. Next base: position 19,470,264 of record OU785228.1, read on the forward strand.
GTAAGGTGCAAGTTGAAAATGGTGAAATGATTTATTTGATTTTCCGAAGATTACGTGATCAAACGTTAAATTTCAATTTTCAATTTCAATTTATTTATTTAAAACATGTAGGACATATATAGGTGTCGTCATGTTTTGACTCTACCACCGCGCCGGTTCGGAAAGTAAATTCTGCTGAGAAGAGCCGGCACGAAACTCTTCCATACAACGTAAACTTCCATTCAACATAAAGAAGTTGAAGGAATAGGTCATCCCTATTGGAACAGACTTTTGATACCAGAATCGACCTACACATTCCAACGAGGTAAGGGGTCATACTGCCAAAGCATAAAGCCATATTGTTTCATTACTGTTGACTTTCGTGTTTTTAGAATAATTATAATCCTTCCTAGATGATGCCCGCGACGGTATTTTGATTCCCGCGGGAACTCCTTAATTTTCCGGGATAAAGACCGGGTAGCCTATGTTCTTCCCCGGGATATAACCTACCTCTATACCAAGTTTCAGCAAAATCGGTTGAAAAGATGGGCCGGGAAAGCGTAGCAGACAGACATAGGCTACTTTTTATCCCGGAAAATAAAGGAGTTCCCGCGGGAATCAAAAAACCTTAATACACGCGGACGAAGTCGCGGGCATCATCTACTTTATAATATTTGGATGGAAGTATGGATTTAGGAACGTCAAAGTATGCGACATCAAACTGTCATTTTGAGTAATATAGCATTAATTTTGCTATAAGCGTTTGCAGTATGGCCCCTGCACATGCAACTTCGCATCCCTTTCGCGAATCCGTTTCCGTTCTAAGCTGGAAAGCGCAATATTAGCACATGAGTAGAAAAGGAACAGAGACAAAGCTTCATACAAGCGCGCTACGATAGGTACACTACTACAAGCTTGAGGCGCGTGTGTGCGTGAGCACAGGCGCTACGTCGCGTACGGAGATAAATCGGTTTATACCGGCTCGGCCTGTGCTCAAGCTCAGGGGCTGCAGTACACGTCGCGCGTCGTGTTTTCATTTAATTTAATGTTAATGATAATAGGTAATTAAATAATTTAAATAATGATTTAATGTAATTTTATAATAGTGTTTTAATATAAAAGTGTAAATATGGTTTACTGTACAGTGTGTATGACCAATAATAGAAAGAATAAAAACACATCATTTTTAGCTATCCCAAAGACTCTACTAGGTAGATAGTACTAACTTGATTATAATTTATTATTTTTAATGTGTAGGGTAGATAGATACCTCATACATATTAGATGTTATTGTGATATTCTGTAACCGCATCCATCTCATCATTGGTGTATTGGATCCAAGACTATAACTTGTAGCCAATCTATCCAATGTGTGGCGCCGGCATAAACTGATACGCGCGCGGTTCGCCGGCCGTGTCGGCAAACTCGCGTCGAAGCTAGCTATTTAGTTTGTGTTTTCTGTGCGCGTGGATTATATTAAAATCAATCTTTCTCCGTTACGGTTCGTGCGCAACTTATCTTGCCCAGCTGCCAGCACTTGTCAAAATTTTATTGTAGAAAATAATTAGGTACCTATTTTTTATGTTTCCATGACTTTGTAATGTATGTTGATGAATATAAATTATATATTATTAATATAAAAAATTTATATTTAGGGCTCCCTGGGATCTCAAAACAGGAAACTGTTACCAATATTTGTAAAAAGTCGGCGCCATTTTGAAATTATTTGTTATTGTACTGATTTCGTTCAAAATCAATATCGGAGGATCCCTGGGATCACAAAACAGGGAACTGTTACCAAAATTTAAAAGTTGGCGCTATTTTGAAATTTTATTTTTTTCATAAATTTCCTTACTTTATTTTTTGAGCTTGGCACAAATATTATAAATTATCAAACATTATAATTCTTAATATTCCTGATACTAGTTATCTAATTCTCTCATAGGTTACTTTTCTAAAGTTTTACTTCTGCCGTGTGTACTGTGAATTGCACATAGGTACTTACACAATTTTTTTTACTACTTAATGCCAAATGATTGGTGTTTGATTTGAAATTTGTAGGTAATACCTACTTACCTAGTGATTGAATTGTTATGTTTATCATTGATTAATAATGTTTATAAATTAAAATACGTAGGCTCATGTATCATCATATGTCATGGTATTTATTAATATAGTGTAGGCATATAAAACCTCTAAATTTAACTTAATGTTTCAATAAATATTTCTCTTACACAAATAACTATTGTTTATTAAATTGTATCCTCCTGTGCCAACCCTACTAAAATAGGTATACATTTTGCTCGCTCCTTAGAAGCTTTGTCTCTGTTCCGTTAGGAGGTTTATCTACCCTGTGATATTAGCGCGTTTGATTTGGCAGCGCGCCAAAATATCTAACATAGTTTACGGCCGGCGCCGTAAGGTCAATGCCCCGGTTATGTAATTAACCACATTTAGAATAAGGGATCGGATTCCACCGCTGGTGCCCGCCTGTGGGTAACTTTGTAGGGCTGTCATGTTTGTACAGTGTTGATTGTTGACAAGGACATCGCACGCTCCGTGCGAAATCCTTTCAAAACTCTTTTGCAGTATCAGAACCGAGAACGTAAAGATAAAACGCTTTTTATAATTCATACAAATTTTTTTTATATAGCTGCATGCAATCAAATGATAACATTGACATTTTCAATAATAAAATAAATACATTCAAAAAACACATTTTTAATTGTATTAAATAATATTTGTAATGTATTTTATTGTCTTTAAATTATCAATCATTGTTGTTCATATTTTGCTAATCAATTTTATAAATTCTATGCATAATCTCTCTGATTTGTATTTGTAACTTCATACACTTAGATATCTGTTTCATTCCATCTTCATTCATTCACTATTCTTTTCTATTTATGTTATATATTTTGTGTATAAGTCATGCTGTGTGCACATGTTTTGGGTTATAACTTAGAACCGTTCCTATCATTTTATACTTACCTGAAATGTTGTAGTTATTTCCTGTTTTGTATACCATATAAACAATAAACAATAAAGACTTGCTGGAAGTATAATGATGCAGCCTAAGGTGGAGCGCGCTTGCCTAGAAGATGCCTATTCACTCTTGATTTGAAGTTTCCAATATTATAAGCGACTGGTAAAACGGACGCCGCAAGGGCGTTCTATATCCTAGCGGTTCGAATTAGAAACGAGGAAGCCAACCGCTTCGTACGCGGGATTTCAACTACGAGTATTTAAATACGGATTCAGACCCTGACGATGCCTTGCGGTACGATAATAGAAAGGTGAAGGGCGAGATCAAAAAGTTCTTGGGCACACTATCCGAAATGTATCCTGTAGAATACAGACAGACAATTTCCGTGTCCAAGGATTCCCAGGGGCATAAAAATCCTAAGTGTAGGTACGAGTACCTAGGTGTAGGAGTAGTATCAAAATAACGTATCTCCGAAGACTGTGGTAGTTATACTAGCATAAATAATGTTATTGAACAAAACCTTTATCTAGTCAACGAAATCTTAAACCTCTCGCAATAAAAGCAATTTACCACTCAATATTAAACGGTCGTAAAACGAGTTATTATCGGTTATTCATTTAATGGCTCGCACTAAGATATCTTTATCGGACATACCCGCGGGCGTGAACGGGTCCAATCAATCACAAAGTGCCATTTTGTGAACTGCCTTTGGCATTGCAACCATCTAACTAAGTATGTATATAAAAGAAAAGGCTGACTGCCTGATCTATCAACGCATAGCTCAAACCACTGCTGGACGGATCGAGCTGGAATTTGGCATACAGATAGCTTTTATGACGTAGGCATCCGTTAAGAAAGGATTTTTGAAAATTCAATCACCGTTTTAATCAAGTGATAATTAATGTCTTAACTTTTTTTTTTTACTTTTTGAGAGGAACTATTTCGCCATACTTACTTTGTTTCTATACGCAGCACATGCCATGAAGCTCTCAGAAGAGACTTTTCCGACTTAATTCATATTATTGTAATTTTAGTAGGAATCTCTAATTTTTTGAAAATAAAATACAGCCTAAGTTACTCGCTGATAATGTAGCTTTCTATAGGTGAATGAATTTTTAAAATCGATTGAGCAGTTTTGAGTTTATCCATTACAAACAAACAATCAAATCTTTTCTCTTTATAATACTAGTTTAGTTTTAGACAAACAAAAAGGAGCAAGCGGTAATAGATGCTAAAAGGTCGTAACAGGTTTTAATTTAAAAACCAAGTTAAACCTTTAAGCTAAACTGTAATCCTAGTACTCGTAAGTGGCACTAGACACTAACAGTTACCAATTTGCATGTTGCGGTGACAATTGAACCTCTTAGCGACGTCCTGTGACCCGTTACACCCCTCAGGTCAGAACACAGTTACGTAGTCCTTGTTTAACTACAAACGCTGAGCGCTGTTGCCTTAACGTGCGGAGGTCCCGGGTTCGATCCTCGGCAGGGTTTGGAAATTTATAATTTCTGAATTCTCCCTGGTCTGGCCTGGTGGGAGGCTTCTGCCGTGGCTAGTTACCACCCTACCGGCAAAGACGTGCCGCCAAGCGATTTAGCGTTCCGGTACGATGCCGTGTAGAAACCGAATAGTGGTATGGGTTTAATATAACTGCCATGCCCCCTAACAGGTTAGCCCGCTACCATCTTAAACTGAATCATCATTTACCATCAGGTGAGATCGCAGTCAAGGGATAACTTGTAGGTAGTAAATTTAAAAAAAAAAACTCATAAAAACCAAAATCCTACTATCTGTCTTCTCTATAAGTTAAATCAAAACCATATTATAAGCAAATTCCTATAAGTAGGTATAACCTATCCTCTCCAAAAATACACACTGTCGAATTTGTTTTTTGGTTTATCCTTCAATCACGCTGCAACCAAGCCACGGATTAACACGATGTTTTTTTAAAGAATTTAGTTAAAGGGAGAGTGACATAGGCTACTTTTTACACGACTGCCCAAAAAAGGAGTGTAATGTTTTCTGGGTTCATGTATGTATGTGAGTTTCTTTATTCCACCATAACTTCTAAATGCATGATCAGTTTTGGATGATTAGGGAATCGTTATGAATCCTTACATCCTCCCGAGTGACACTGGCTATAAACTTTTTGAAGAATACAAGCAATATAGCAGGGCATTCGTGTTTTTGGTCTTTTAAATTATGTTCACTAGTATCCCGAAAAATGAAAAAGTTTCCATGGATTTTTTAAAAACCGTGGACAGATTTAATAATGTAATGTTTGTTGTGTTGTACAGAAATCTGTAGGAAACGGAAAAAACGCCTTTGTTTCTGTTAAATTGACCTAAAATACTATTAAAAAACCATTTTCGTGCTTTACAGTCGTCCTTGACATGATTGTGGGTCGTAAACAGAGCCGCGTGGGCCCAGTTTTAGTTCAGTGTCAACTTTTACGAGTATTGGATAATACATTAGAGGTGTGTACAGTAGAGGTGAGGTTCCAGGTTCGATCCCCGGCAGGGTCAATTTGGGAATTTATAATTTCTGAATTTTCCCTGGTCTGGCCTGGTGGGAGGCTTTGGCCGTGGCTAGTTACCACCCTACCGGCAAAGACGTGCCGCCAAGCGATTTATCGTTCCGGTACGATGCCGTGTAGAAACCGAATAGGGGTATGGGTTTAATATAACTGCCATGCCCCTAACAGGTTAGCCCGCTACCATCTTAGACTGCATCGTCACTTTACATCAGGTGAGATCGCAGTCAAGGGCTAACTTGTAGTGAATAAAAAAAAAAAAAAAAAGTATCAGAGAGTCAGATGGAAAAGGTGAGTGCTTCCAAATTAATAGTGCTCTCCCCAATTATTCACATCTGAAAGAATTTGCTGTATAGAGCCGTGGTTGTGGTTTACTTGTACAACAAACTTGTAATTATTAATTAAATCGGATTGACTAAAAGAAAGAACAATTAAATAAAAAATTAAAAATTAGACGTTACGACTTTATTAAATGAAAGAAGAGCAATGACAGTTCTAATGTCAGAGTATTATGCGTCGACAGTGACAGCGAACCCAGAGACAAAATATGGTTGCATTCATATTATAACAACACCCTCCCTGAATGCAAGCCCATTATGTTCTTAACACAAAACAAATGTTTATCATACATAGTGCCCTTTGTTAAAATATCAGCAATCATAAGGGCCCCTTTAATATAGCAAAACATTATTTCGTTATCATTGACATGGTTCTTTAAAAAGTGAAATCTTATATCTATATGTTTTGTCCGTGGCAAATAACAATCACTGGTAGTTAGTCTAATAGCACTTTGGTTGTCACTATAGATCGGTATAGCACTTCCTTGAGACTGGCCCAGTTCCCTTTGCAGCTGTCGCAGCCAGAGAGCCTCCTGTGCCGCTGCAGCCATGGCCATGTACTCAGCCTCGGCAGTAGATAAGGCTACAGTTTGCTGTTTACGCGAGCACCACGAAATAGCACCTCCCTGTAACATAAATACATAGCCAGTGCATGACTTCCTGTCATGGATGTCGCTGGCCCAGTCAGCATCACAATAACCGGTGATTCCTTCTTCACAATTTCTAGAGTATGTCAGCCTTAGATCCATGGTACCCTGCAGGTATCTTAGCACCCTTTTGACTGCCACCCAGTGCTCTAATTTTGGATTTTTATTAAATCTACTCAGTGTATTTACTGCATATGCAATATCTGGACGAGTTCCTTGTGCAATGTAAAGAAGACATCCAATAGCCTGTTGATAGGGAAAAACTTGTTCAGTCTCATCTTCAGTAATTGTTTGAAATTTTGCTGCCACTTCAATTGGTGTTCTGACAGGTTTACACTCTAGCATTCCAAACTTACTCAATACATCCCTTATATATTTTTGTTGGTCTAACATTATCTTTCCATCGGCTCTGGTAACATTAAGACCAATGCATTGACTAACTTCACCTAAGTCTTTCATTTTAAAATGTAATTTTAATTTTTCTTTTATCATATTTTTATCCTCCTTTTGAGATGTGAACAAAATAAGATCATCCACCCAAACTGCAATAAATATATTTTTTACATAATCATAGTAAATGCAGGGGTCTGTCTGTGAACGCTGCAATCCAATATCCTTTAGAGATTTATCCAATTTAATGTTCCACAGTCTGCTAGCCTGTTTGAGCCCATATAGGGACTTATGTAAGCGACATACCTGTGAGCCTTCTTCATACAGCTCCGGCTGTGCCATGTAGATCTCAGCATCAATTTCTCCTTGCAAAAATGCTGAGACGGCATCCATTTGATCAATATGAAGATTGAATTTGACCGCCAAGGCAAATAGGTAGCGTACTGAAGTATATCTCACAACTGGGGAATAAACTTCTCCATAGTCTATGCCTGATTTTTGAGCATAGCCTTTAATTACAAGTCTAGCCTTAAATTTCACTATATTACCTTGTTGGTCAGTTTTTTTTGATTTAAACACCCATTTGCACGGTAAAGCCCTCTTGTTAACTGGAAGATCTGCCAAATTCCATGTATTATTTTCTATCAATGATTTATATTCTTCATCCATAGCCTTCTTCCATTCTGAGGCATTCTCTGATGATAAGGCCTCCTCAACAGTCTGTGGATCAACAAGGTTTGTCATAAGACATAAAAGGCTAGTTTTATCATTTTCATTATTAGACCTATTTCTTGGTCTAAGAGTGATATTTCTGTATGCCACTGAACCAATAGGAGAAGAAGGGCAATATGTCACATCTTGATCACCTGTATCTGTTTCATATTCACTTGAGTCTGGACTCTTTTGTACTGATGTGCTCGGTGAGTTTGAAATATCTGGAGTCTGTGTCTCTATGAATTCCTTTGATTGATTATCTTGTAACACATCACCTGAGCTACACGGACTCAACTCATCATTTTCAGTCTTAGACTTTTCATATAATGGCACGGTGTGACACTTGTTTAATTTTTCCAAAAAGACAACATCTCTACTTTTAATTACTCTATGTGTCTTAGGGTCCATCAAGCGGTAACCCTTAGAATTCTCACAATATCCTACAAATATCATTTTATGTGACTTACTGTCCCACTTGAGGCGCCTTTCTTTAGGGACGTGGACCATGGCCTCACAACCAAATATTCTTAAGTGAGACAGATTCGGTTTTTTGCCACTCCACATTTCATATGGTGTTTTATCACCTAATGATCGTGTTGGTGAACGGTTTATAATATATGCAGCTGTGGCAACACTCTCAGCCCAGTACTTTTTATCTAAATTTGCATGGCAGAGCATACTTCTCGCTCTTTCTACCAATGTACGATTCATCCTCTCCGCCAGGCCATTTTGCTGCGGAGTGTATGGGGTACTTGTTTGATGAGTTATCCCACAATTAGACAAATACTTTTGTAATGTACTGTTACAATATTCTTTGCCATTATCTGTTCGAATTATTTTAATCTTATAATCTATCTCATTTTCCACCTTCATCTTAAAATCCTTAAAAATTTCGAGCACACTCATTTTATCCTTCATGAAATAAACATATACCTTTCGTGTGAAATCATCAATAAAAGTTATAAAGTATTTCATACCTCCATATGAGAGATTTTCCATTGGGCCGCACAGGTCAGAATGTATCAGTTCTAATGGCTTTGTAGCTCGAGTACCTACATTATTAAAGGGCTGTCTTGATTGCTTTCCTTCAAGGCAGCTGTGGCAGATTGTGGTGACATTGCTTTTCTTCTGAGCCAGAGTCACACCTTCAGCACAATCAGGCAACTTATTTACATCTGAAAAATTAAGATGACCCATACGAGTATGCCATAGAATACAATTATTATTTTTACTAGCAGCTTCATCTGTGGAAGTCAGGTGGACAGAGAGTTCTTCAACATTTAGACTGTATAATTTATTGGCTAACGTCGCTGAACATAAAAATTTGCCACTGCAGTCATATATTTCGCAGCCCTTGTTATTAAAGGTTATTTTATATCCATTGTTTACAATAGTGCTCACTGAGAGTAGATTAGCTGCCAGACCAGGTACGTACAGAACATTTCTCACCTGAATGTTTTTATTACCCGGTAAGCTAATATCCACGGCTCCCATAGCTTTAACTGCCATCAGCTTCTTATTGGCAGCTGTAATGCTGTCCATAGGTGGCTCGGTGACGTTGTACAACCAGTCCTTCCTGTTAGTCATATGCATAGATGCACCGGAGTCTATATACCACTGATTGCTATTCTCGCCGATGGTTGCTGAAAAGGCTGCAATAAAACCTGAATTATCTTCTTTCTTCTGTTCTTTGTTGTTCTTCTTAGGAGCTCTGCAAAATTTGGCCAAATGCCCATATCGGTTGCAGTTAAAGCATCTGGGTCCCTTCATCTTTAATGGAGGCTTGGACGTCCTTGGATTTGAATAAAAAGCAGCAGAATTACCATTAGTCTCAGATGACTTTACCTCTTGCAATAGCTTTGTTTTTACTAGGTCAGCACTTATGATGGCACCTGAATTTTCCAACCCCATAATCATGGGTTTATACATTTCCGGCAGGCCGGCCAACATCAGAGTACCTAACCATTCATCATTCACATCAAATCCGATGTTCCGCAGCTTATGTGCAGTACTCATGATTTTACTGACATAATCCTCTACACTTGTGCTCGAATCTAGATTTGAGTTGATTAAATCCCTTAGGAGACCCACTCTCCGAGTCAATCCATTATCATCAAAGGCCTTTTCTAGGCTTAACCACACTTCCCTCGCAGTCTTACAGTCTTGTACATGTATATAATTCTGAGGATCCAATAATAAAATAAGTTTTGCTCTTGCCTTAACATCCTTGCTGGCATCGACAGGCTTCGTTGCGTCAACACAATGCCATAAGTCTTCATGTTCGAGGTAAGTCCGGACACTGAATTTCCAGGTCGCAAAGTTATCGCGCCCAGTTAATTTTTGAATATTAAACATATTATTATTGCTGTTGTTCATATCTGCGAATTGCCACCGGGCACCGGCCGGCCACGTTATATAACCTCAAAATTGTTTTGCCGAACCACGCTACTGCTACCATGAAAGAATTTGCTGTATAGAGCCGTGGTTGTGGTTTACTTGTACAACAAACTTGTAATTATTAATTAAATCGGATTGACTAAAAGAAAGAACAATTAAATAAAAAATTAAAAATTAGACGTTACGACTTTATTAAATGAAAGAAGAGCAATGACAGTTCTAATGTCAGAGTATTATGCGTCGACAGTGACAGCGAACCCAGAGACAAAATATGGTTGCATTCATATTATAACAACAACATCATCAACGTCATCATTTCAAACCTTTTTTTTTTTTAGAGTTTAGACTATGAGTATCGTTTGGCTGCAATCAGACTTGCTGGCAAGTGGTGATGCAGCTTAAAGTGGAGCGCGCTTACCTAGAAGATGCCTATTCACTCTTGATTTGAAGATATGCTCCTGAAAAAAGCTTATTATACTGTTCAAGATTATGTAAATGATAAAAGAGATGATTTGACTCGCTCCAGCAATGCTTGGGACTGTGGTTACATAAGTAGGTATCTACACATTGATGTATTTGTAAATTATTTTTTTCAATTGAGCAACCACCGAGTCTCTTGCTGGTTCTTCTCGGTAGGAATGGCATTCCGAATCAGTGTTAGATTCACTCGACGATTCAAAAGCACTTTTAAAAGTTTATTTGAATAAAAAAGATGTGAGTTTAAGTTTGATAGCAGAAATACCTCCTTTCTTTAACGGTGAAAGAAAACATTATGAGGAAACCTGTCGGAGAGTTATTCATAGTTCTCAAAGGCGTATGAAATCCTCAAATCCGTAATGGGCAGCGTGGTGGACTATAGCCTATTTTGTCATTCTGAGAAGAGATTCGTGCTCAGTAGCAGAACTAGTGAGCTGACTGTGTTGAAGTGATGATGACAACTCTAGTTCTCATGTGAAATAAGTAACGTTTCCACACCAAAGCATAATAATAAGTGTGACAAAATGCAACAAATCGCCGATGATGTCACAAAGTATGACATGTGCCACAATGATACATTAGGTGTCAGACACGAAACTAGCGACGGCCGAGCGACGGCGACAGCGGGGCGGTGGAATCCGAGAGCTGGCGACGAATTTCGGGAAGGTCCTTTAGGCAAGTTGAAATTGTGGAAAAATATAATTTTGTTCATTGGCGAATCCAGTTCTGCCAGTCTGGTAGAGCTTTTGCGGTTATTTCGCTACTGCGCAGCATACAACATTTGTAAAAAAAAAAACAGAAAAAACACTTTTTGGCAACTTAATTTTGTTATCTTTAAATTTTATACTTATAGAATTCGAAAAAATAAATCCCAGACGTTTTTGTCGGTTAAAAAGTATTACCTCTCTCAAATTGTTCCCGAAATTCGTCGCCAGCTCGCCAACTAATCGCATCGCTCCGCTACCGCCGTCGCCCCGCTACCGCTAGTTTCGTGCCCGTACACTTAAAACACTCGATAACTCAACACGACGCAAAGCTAACAAAACAATGGGCAAGTAGACCGACAGACGGTGTTGTTGACAAACAGCTTGGACTGTTGAGATAATCTTGAATCAAAGTTATCTATAACACGATAAACTGACTGACTGGTATACAGGATGTTGTCTGGGAGCGGTCAGCGAGACGTTTTAAGCTTACAAACTTACAAATTTTTGAAGTGAAGCTTCTTTAGCACCGTTGTGATTTAAAAATTCAATGGAACGAAGAAGTTGGAACGGAAAAGCGACACCAAGAAGGGACAAACATATTCATAAATAGGATTTAGCCTGCGAGAGAATGAGATAGAATACAAGTTATATAACTCATTCTCTCGTAGGCTACTTTTCTGAAGGTTCACATCTGCCGTATGTGAATTGCACACACACACTTTTCTAATGCCAGATGATGCCCACGACTTCTTCCGCGTGGACTAAGTTTCTTTGGTTCCTGCGGGAAATCCTTAATTTTCCTAAATAAAAAGTAGTCTATATGTCCTTCCCCGGGACACAAGCTTCCTCCGTACCAAAATCGAATGAAAATTGGGCCGTGAAAGCGTGCAACTTTTGCACCGACTTCTAAGATCTTTAATTTACAAAATAACAAGCAATAATATTCATAAATCATCAGTAACAGCAGTGGAGCACACCGCTGGACCAAATTAAAATCATGCCTATTTTCTATCTATTGTTTGTTTATTCTGTTTGCACGGGCATACTTTTAATACGAAAATTTATTTTTCATCCCACCATCTCGGAAAGAGTATTTTTATTCTTCGATATCTGATGGTAAAAGCCGTTATTATCCTCTAGAGGATAAAGTAAATTGAATTAAGAACATCGTGTGCACGTTAGTAAATATCACTCGTCTATGAAGTTTGTGAATTCAAGCAGACACAACATAAATTTCACACCCACATAGACAAGTGTATGCGAATCAGTGTGACTTAGTGTGACCGTGTCCCTGCAAGCAAAAATGTGTATGTATTAATTTGCTGCAACACTGTGCTACACCAACGCACACATTGACAAAAATTCAATGCGTGGCAGTCATTATAAGACATCTATGAGACCTATGGCGTTTGTTTACATTGTGTTGTCTTGGGTGTCATAAGTTTTTTGTGAAATTTGGAGATTTATATGAATATTTACTGAAATAAAATGGTGAAGTGTTGTGTCCCCCTGTGTTACAACGCTTCGTACAGGAAAACCCCAGAAGTAACGTTCCATCGGTAAGTAAAATTCATGCTATCATGTAGCTTTGGAACGTTTTCGTATCGCATCGTATCAAGGCTAAGATATCTAATATTTTATAGTTGTTATGACGAAATATGTAGCCATGCATATATTAAAACTATAATATTATGGTTTTCTGTAGAAATACATGCTTTAAGTTGTTGAATAATCTTTTTTGACATTTTGAGAACTTTAACAAATTACAGGGCCGGACTCGACGACTCTTTTATTTTAAGTATATAACTTCGACTTTTAATTTCAGGTTTCCAAAGGATGAATACCTGAGAGACCTATGCATAAAAATATTAATAGAAAAGACTGGCAGACCAACTCATGGAGTGCTATATGCTCCAAGCATTTTACAGATAATCTAAGAACGTAATATATTCCGTACAATTCTATCTCCTGGTGCAATACCGACCATTTTCAAAGAAAAGTTAGTTGAGGTCTTATACTAAGTAGGTACCAATTTACCTTATCTTCCATTAGGTGGATGAATTTCATTAATTTTTATTGAAAACCTCAATACAGATTCTAAAGCACTAATTGTAAAGTTTATTTGAATAAAAAACATGTGAGTTTAAAACACCTGTTGTAATTTTTTATTTAACCTCTTTTTGGAATAACGATTCGATTCGATTGTTTAACAACATTTATTTGGTTTACTGCCAAGAAATTATTGTCAATAGGAACTTTGAGCTAAAATCTGGCGGTATTTACACGATATCCGTTGGTACTGTTCTTCTAAATAATATCCCCATCACCTGCGCGTCGACGCAGAGCGAGAACGACGCGAGAACCACTAGCCATGATACTGACGGAGTCCTCAGGATTTGAGTTGTAACAGGAGTTATAACTTCGCGCGCGACGGTGACGATATCACACGCAGCGCGGAGCTCACATCTATATTCACCACATTGACTAGGGTCCCGCACGTGGTGATGATTACCATTACTAGTGTTACTATTTTGCAGTTGTGATCGCTTTTGATGAGGAAATTATAAAAGTACCAATAATAATTATGTATTTTTAAAATCCTTACAAATTATAGCTTCCAAATGATAGGTGTCTTTGGGTCAATTTTTTTCACGCAACCTAACCCTACATATTAATATAGGTAATGTTTTATGCAGCAACAAGGTTCGGCCCTGGGTTTTGTGTATGTGTGCGTAATGTTTTCGTGTGTTTGTAATTGCCACGCTATTTTTTGCCACGTTATCTTGACTCTGTGTGGTGAATTCAAAACATCATTAAAACCTATTTACTTGTACCTCTATGGTGCCGAATTTCCATACAATCGTTTTTAATTTGTTAAAAACTCACACTCGTAACCTTCTTGGTGTACTTTTTTAATTTGCTTTGCGCGCACCATTTTCTTTCACGTCATATTGTTTAAAATTAAAACCGAACAAGAAAATTGAAAATAAGTGAAAAATTAAAACCGATTAAAAACAAGAAAATTGAAAATAAGTGAAAAACCTAAAATGAGGGATTCTAGTGACGAAGAAATTAACAGAATTGAATTTAATCTTGTGATTTTTTTTGCATTTAGTCATTTCCTCGCTGAGGTGGGATGAAAAGTTACGTGTTGCACTCGAGTGAAAAGATTTTTCACCTCGTGCTCTTTTGATTCCCTCGCTGACGCTCAGGATTCTAATTTTTGAATCCTTCGCTTGCTCGGTCATCAAAATTGAGCACGCGGTTAAAAAACAACTTTTCACTCTTGTATAACAAATAACTATTTCTTATTAATTACAGAATCCTTCCATGCTAATATAGATATGTATGCGGTACATAAACGCGAAAGTGTGCTTTTTTAGTTTATTGATTTGGTGGTTTGTCCTTCAATCACGCTGCAACAGAGCAACGGATCGACGTGATTTTTTTTGCACGGATAACTATTGAGGAGGAGATTGACATAGGCTATAACTTTTTATCCCGGAAAATGAAGGAGTCCCCGCAGGAATAAAAAAAACTTATTCCACCCGGACAAAGTCCTAGAAGACTCTAGTACAGAATAAAGATTCCATTTTGTATCACTTACCAAAAAAAAAAAGATTCCGACGAATTGAGAACCTCCTCCTTTCTTTGAAGTCGGTTAAAAAGGTAAGTAACTCAAGCAGACACGTAATCCTATATTGATATTTGGGACCCGTTTGCTACGACGAAAAGCAGACTCCCTACATTCCACAGAGTACAGACCACGTACAGACCACTATCGGATGTATCCATTGCTCTTTGACCTAATTACGAGAGGACAAAGATCTTGGGGTTCAACGCTGGAACTCCTTCAATGATATACAAAAAGCAAAGATATACCTACATATATAAGTGGAACGAAATGATTTGTTTTCTGGATGAATTGACAAATAAAAATAAAGAAAAGAAAAATAAGTAGGTACATAATATCTTGTAATTTTTTTCTTTCACTTAATTGCACTCAATGCGAGTTTACTATAATTCTATAAAATCAATACTTAACTATATTAGTTCAGTCATAGAGTCTCTGTAATTTATTAAATTCAATACTTAGTGTACGATTTTTTTAACCTTATAAAAGTTACATATTTTGCTTTTTAGATTAAAAATAGTTTTTTTTACTACTCCTATTTTGCAGTTAATTTCAACGGTTATTAATTATTATTGATGTTCAAAAAGTGGTGCTGTACCCACGTTAAATAAAAAAAATTGACTGTGACTATGAACTGCGTATCTTTAATTTTTGTATCAATGGAATGTGTAAATGAAAAAATGAAGTCGACACATCCTTATAAACGGGTCCTTTGTCCAACTAACTGCTAAAATCGGTAACTCGACGCCACGTCCGGCGTGTCAGTCAGTGAGTGTATATGTGGGTCGGCTTAGAGGTCACTTGGAAATCAATGATCAGTTTTAATCTAATCTTATTGAATAATTTTAATGTATATTATAATAGGGATGATGCCACAGATAACGGAAACAAGGGATGATGCCTATATCAAAAATAAATTATTTCTAACTGATTATTAATTAATAGAGTCTGCCAAAAGTCTGTTAATAAAACTGTAACAGGTCCAATTCTATACATTGAAGATATTTTGAAATTTTTTTTTGGAGGGCACTCATTATTCGATACTGAAGCCAAATCTGTAATTTTTTTCATTTTTGTCTGTCTGTCTGTCTGTATCTTGGCCGCGCATCACGCCGAAACTACTGAATGAATTCAAACGAAACTTGGCACGATTTGATACTTTTTATCCCGAAATTCTACCCCCGCAGGGGTCAAATAGGGGTTGAAAGTTTGTATGAAAGTCCTTAGTTTCTCAAGTTATAGCCATGAAACTTGATATATGAGTTGCTGGTTGAAAATGAAAACATATGTGTTTCACAGTTTTTCAAAATTCCACCCCCGAAGGGGTGAAATAGGGGTTGAGAGTTTGCATGAAAATCCTTAATTTCTCAAGTTATAGCCATGAAACAGCATTTGGGCTTTCGTTAAAATATGAAGAAGTACGTGTTTCACCATTATAGGGGGATTATACCTTGGGATATAGGCTACTTTTTATCCTGGAAAATTGTCTGAAATACTTATTCCACGCGGACGAAGTCGCGGGCATCAGCTATAAAGAATGTACATACATACATACATACATAGGCTACTTTTTATCCCGGAAAATTAATGAGTTCCCGCGGGAATCGAAAAAACAGTCCACGCGGACGAAGTCGCGGGCATCAGCTAGTTTTAAAATATAGATTAAAGAAAAAAAGTGTGTTGAAATTTGATGTCGTCACATCTGTGAATTTCATACAACTTTTATACTAGAAGTGCGTTTTCATGTTTGTTATTTGTACAATTTCATCAATGTGTAGATTAAGTTGAAATGATGGTGATGAATATGGATGTCACCAAATGAACATGGTTCATGTTTTGCTCACAGGAGGTCGTTGACCCCGCACTTGTTATCAGATGAGTGATAAGGTATGATATACATTATGTGGGACAGCGCGACCTCGTTCCCCACTCCCTTGATAAGGAATTAAGTTGTCAAATAAACGCTGGCGTTGCATTGGGCAGGATAATGAATGATACCTACGAGGTGTACCTACTGTGAGAAATATGGTTTGTTAAATTAAGAACAATTCTCGGGTATGCAGGTTTCCTCATGATTTTTTCCTTCACTTTTATAATAGCAAGTGATATTTATTTGCTTAAAACTGTCTGTCTGCTGCATATTCACGGCCCATTCTGTTCAACCGATTTCAACGTTTGGTACTGAGATAACTTATATTATCCCGGTACGGGTAACAGATATATTGACTGCCTCGTTGGTCTAGTCACCTAGTGGTTGGCATGTTCGACTGCGGCCGACGAGGTCCTGGGTTCGAGTCCCGGGTCGTGCCATAATTAAGTATTGGGTTTTTCTGACTAGAAATTCTCATTACTACTATTACCTATTCTGTGCTACTAGCCCGGAGTTAGGAAGGTCCCGGTTATTATCACTAACATGATAATAGTCGTTAAAGCTTGCCAACCCGCATTGGAGCAGGGTGGTGGGTCTAAGCTCTAATTACCTCTCTCCTATGAGAGTGGAGGCCTTTTCCGTTAATGGGCTGTTGTGGTGGTGGTGGGTAACGCATATAGACATACTTACTTTTTATCACTGAAAATTAAAGAGCCGTCGCGTCGTCTCAACCTATAAACTTCTACTGCTGGACGAGAGTCTCCTGTATGGATCGCCACAGAGCACGGTCTGGTGCCGCTTGTTTCCAGCGTCTGCCAGCTGCACCCTTGAGATCGTCCGTCCACCTAGTGGGGGGTCGTCCAACGCTGCGCTTCCCCGTGCGAGGCCTCCATTCAAGCACTTTGGGACCCCAACGCCTATCGGTTCTACGAACTATGTGCCCCGCCTATTTCTGATTTGATCACGCAGGGATACTCCAAGCAATCAAAGAGCGTTCCCGTGTATTTGGAAAATTCTATATTTACGCGGATAAAGACGCGGCATAACTATAGCCTACTAAAATAATAAATTAAGTTTTTCTTCTATACTTTTATACTAATACTAGCTGAAGCCCGCGACTCCGTCCGCGTGGTGGTATGAAAAATAGTTTACGTCCTATTCTCATACCTACTGAATATACATATGAAATTTCATCAAAATCGGTCAAGCCGTTTCGGAGGAGTAGGTACGGTAACTAACGTTGTGACATGGAAATTTTATATATTAGACTAATATTATAAAGAGGTAAAGTTTGTGAGTTTGTGACGTTGTAGGGGGGTGGGTAATCTCTGGATCTACTGAACCGATTTTGAAAATTCTGGTACCAATAGAAAGCCACATTATATTTTGTAAGTGTCATCATACTAATATTATAAATGAGAAAGTGTGTTTGTTTGTTGGTTTGTTGGTTTATTGGTTTGTTGGTTTGTCCTTCAATCACGCCGCAACGAAGCAACGGATCGACGTGATTTTTGGCATGGGTATAGTTGAGGACGGAGAGTGACATAGGCTACTTTTTATCGCGGAAAATTAAGGAGTTCCCGCGGGAATCGAATAAACTTAAACCACGCGGACGAAGTCGCGGGCATCAGCTAGTAGGCTATATACCTATTAACCCGAAAAATTAGGGAGCTCCCGTGGGAATTTAAAAAACTTATTTCACGCGGACGAAGTCGCGGGCATCTGCTAGTTCATTATAATAAACAAGATTTAAAAAAGGTTGAACCATATGGAGTTATTGCATCTATAAATTTTAATTCCATTCCCGCTTCCCCTAGCCGAGAGCATTAAAGATAAAAACAAACACATAATAATACATTGAGCATTCATTTGAATAGAGCTTGTGCTTTATTCCTGGGAGCTTACTAACATCGCTAAGAGCAGTATTGTTTTAATATTGTTGTCGCTCTTATTACAGAAAACTGACATCATACTTCATACTAATATTATAAATGCGAAAGTGTGTTTGTTTGTTGGTTTGTCCTCCAATCACGCTGCAACGGATCGACGTGATTTTTGGCATGGGTATATAGTTGAGGACATAGGCTACTTTTTATCCCGGAAAATTAGGGAGTTCCCGCAGGAATCAAAAAAACTTAAACCACGCAGACGGAGTCGCGGGCATCAGCTAGTTTAAAAATTAATACTGATTTAAGCATTGGTAGTAACCCCCGCTGTGGAATTAGAACTTAACTGCGTAACTATTCATCTAAAAATAAATCCAAAAGTCACATGGAATTCAACCTTGATGGCAAAGGTTAAGGTTTAATTTAGAATAACAGTGTGAGAACTTTATTCTTTGAAAGTGCACGTGTACACACATGTTACAAAAGCTCCCCCAGCTTGCAATGTAGGGTTGTCACTCGTCACAACCTTGAAAGAAGCTAGGTACCTACTCATACACACAAATAATTATAAATTCGAAAGTAAATATGTTTGTAAGATTCACTGGACGATTCGAAAGCACTTTTAATAAGTTTATTTGAATAAAAAAATATGAGTGAGTGAGTGAGTGAGTTTTACATTTTTGCCGAACGGGGTGAAAGAGTCTTGTTCAATCCAAGTTGTTTTAAGTTCCTAATATAATATTTTTAGCCATAGACCATTAAATAACCAATTGGATAACTCCTCGGTGTTTTAACAACATTCAAATCAAGACCTTTTTAGGGCCTGCGGGCATAATTCACAGACAAGATTATATTAAATTGTATTTACTAGATGCGTCACGTTTAGCATTTTTAAGAATCCCTTGGGAACTCTTCTCTTTCTTTCTTTCTTTCTTTATTTTCCGCAATAAACGAAGCCTATTCCCGTACCCGAGATACAATCTATCTCTGACAAATATACATACGAGGTGACTAGTGCATGAACTATATCAATATGGATATTATAACTTAAGATTATATTAATTTTATTGAAGTTAGCTATATATAATTTATTGCATTTTTCACCAGAAAGTGGCAACCCCAATTTCGTACCCTCTGTGTCACTAATTTCGTCGGTTTAGTGACCGTCGTCGTCTGCGATCCTCGTTAAAACTTAAACAGATTATAATTGGATGAAGAAAGTCACACGAAGTTAGTAAATAAAAAGAAATATCGTTCATGAAACCTTCCATTCCATTTTTAACGGTGAACAAAACTTGGACAAAATACCAAAAAAAAGCAAAAGCTTTTTTGTCTAACCCGAATTTAGGAAAACCGCAAAATAATTGAGGCTACTAATATAGCCCAAACCATTAAAAGGGAAGCGTTGCCTTCCCTCAACCTCAATGTCCCAAACCATCAACAAGATGCAGTGCTTAGGCAATGCTTATCGTAGGAGTGATGGTCTGGAGCCTGGAGCCAAAATCCCCTAATAGTGGGAAGATGCGACCTAAAGTGGACAGTTCACTTCCTGCCTTTCTCAGCCATAGGTACCGTACGCGTACCGTACCTCTAGGTGCTACAACTGTCAATTGTAGCCGATTCTGTCATTTTGTATGGGCGTCGGGCGTCGACCCACCACTGTAAGGCCACGATTACACCTCTTAGTTTTTACGTAAGTAGCGTAAGTAAGTAACTCACATAACTAACATTATTGCATACAATACTCAACTTAGTAAAACTTACAACTTGGTACGTCGAGGTTATTATAGTATAGATAATTTTCCCGATGACAAAGTTGCATGGAAGCAACCGGCTTCGCATCCAGCAACCCACAAGTCAGTGTAATACCTACTTGTTACGTAGCGTATGCATTTTATATTATATACATATTGTTGCATTTTTCTGTTTTTAAAAGAGCAACTGCTGGCTTTCTTGCCGGTTCTTCTCAGTAGAATCATCTTTCCGAACCGGTGGTAGATTCTTACGACTTATCATAAGTGGCACAAGTTGTCCTACATGAAATAAATCATTTCATTTCATTTCATAGGCAGAGTGACTTTATGAAGTAAACATAATCAATATTTATCTTTAATTAGATAAGAAAAGGATTAATTAATTATCTATATATAATCTAGAATGAATAATTCCTTACAAAATATAAAGCTCCATTCATCATTATCACTGCTTCTATAATTATCTATTTATCAGCTCTATAAATAAGTTTATCTTTCGAAATGGGTCGCATATAAAATACCTCACGGCGCCCGTCGTAGAAGATAAACTGTATGTTTGTCTGTGTGCCCGTGACTGCGGAAGCGGTGGATGTTTCTACGATGATTATTATAATGGTAAGGAATTTATGCACATATATAGAAGAATAATGAAAAGTTGTTCTAAATTTAGCCTTATTTGATATGATTGCATCATACTTACTACATGGCACTGGCAAGACAATGAAAAGCAGGCAGCCACCGGATCCAAGCGTTTTTTTATCCACTACAAGTTAACCATTGTCTAAGATGGTAGCGGGCTAACCTGCTAGTAGCAGTTAACCCCTAATCGTTTTCTACACGGCATCGTACCGAAACGCTAAATCGCTTTGCGGCGGCACGTCTTTGCCGGTAGGGTGGTAGAAGAAGAAGTATTTCTTCTTTCATAATTTTATTACAGTGCTTCACACACGAGGAAAGTTTCTAAACTTCAAAAATTTGCGGAACCGGATTTGATTCCCAGAGAGATCTGGCAATCGCGCCCAGAGCGCCTTTGACCAATAGGCCACGGTTCACTTACCTGTCAGTGCCGAAAAATGTGTCATTCCTCGTTCAAAGAGTTCCATCGGATATGGGCCTTTGAAAGTAGTTTCGATACTGTAATAATTATTTAACTACTGGATAGCATAAACAGTCGCGTAAAAAGACTGGATTAAAGATGCATATCATCTTAAATTTCGACACTGACAAGTAAGTGAACCGTGGCTTAGTGGTCAAAGGCGCTCAGGGCGCGATTCGTAGGTTCAAATCCTGCCGGTTCCGCAAATTTTTGATATGTATTAGAAGTCTTTCTTCGTCCATTGTTGGACACGGGCCATGTACACGCTACTATCGTATAAGATCATAACTGAGCCAAGCGTGAGTCTAATTACTGTACTGAGTTAGTTGAAACACAAAGGCCAAGTTACGTGATTCATCAACCCATAAGCTAGTGCTCTACCGGTTTCTAGATCCTAGGTGACCTAGGATTACCAACCTTAGACCTAGACCAGACCAGCATTTGTGACGGTCAAGGGAAGGGCTTATGTGGACATAAGTACCTACCTAACACATTCTCTAGATATTAGTGATGTAATTAAAGTTAAAGTGTGCTTATTACCACCTAGTTAGAACCATATTAAGGAGATTATGATTATAGATAATAGTTAACATTGCACAGCATAAGCAGGAATGATAATATTAATAATTTATTCATATGTATTACACTATACTTTTTTAAAATTATGTACTTACTTACTTTGAAGTTGCAATAAACTGGCTTTTCAGCAAGTTTTTAAAAAAAAACTGGTTGAAGATTTTTGAAAATTGTTTTTTTTTTTCACAAGTTAGACCCTGACTGCCATCTCACCTGTGAGGGATGTGATGATAGGAATGATGACAACTAAATCAGATCAGCAACTTTTTATTAAACTTAACCCTTAACTACCTACCTGGAGTCTCCCAGACTCCATCAAGGCTATTTTTGTTTATAATTTTGCACATAGGCATCTTTGTCCTTCGCGCGTCTGTGTACCTTTTCCCCGCTATCCGCAGTACCGCACCTGCGCTCATCGGGGTCATTCGCGCGCGCGCTGCGTTTTGGTGAGTAAAAATATTTTTGACGGAGTCTGAGAGACTCCTGGTAGGTAGTTAAGTAACTTTTTTATTAAGTGATTTCTTTTTTGTTTTAGTTGAAAATGGCGACTAGCGATAAAATTATTGAGCGTTGGTTGGAGGAAGAGCTTTTTTCAAATGAAGATGATGTTTTGGACAGTAATTGCAGTGATGTAGAAGTGGATATCGACGAAAGTCATGTACTGCCCTGTGATTCCGCATCAAATTCAGAAATAGAAGGCGATGAGGACGCAGATCTAGTAGAAAATTCTCAACAACAGAGCTCAAATTTAGATTTTACGTCGGATGATGACGTCCCCTTGTGTGAATTACGATCAAGACCTCGGAAGAAGAATTATTTCTCACATGGTGTGTTTATGCTGCCGTGAAAAATCATAACCACCAACCATCATCTTCAACCTTTGCAATTTTATAAAAATGTTGCGATTTTGAAGAAAATTTGTTTTTTGCTAAGTTTGTTCATTACTATACCTTGGAAAATTTATGATTAAAGTTTTTTATTTTTTTTATTTTAGTAATTGATCTCATTTTTTATGAATGTTAAGTCTTTTTAGTTTTTTTTGGAAGTCTAGAAAGAAACTGAGTTTTTAGAATAAGTAATGCAAATGTTCCAAAGTTTTATAATTTAAGTATAAATAAACGAATATAAAAATATAGTTTTCGATTTTAATTTCTGACCTCAAGTCATAGTTTTTTTTTGTAGGGCTTCTAAATGCAGGAGTCTGAGAGACTCCTAGTAGGTAGTTGAGTGACTGAAAAGAGAGGTAGGTAGCTAAGGGTTAAAAACGCGCTTCTAGTATGGAAGTTTGTATAAAATACATACCTAGTCCTGAGTCGTGACGTTATTAAATTTCTAAGTTAATTCCACTGGGAAGAGCCGGCAAGAAATAGTACAGTAAGTAATAGTAATAGTAAGTACAGCAGTTACTCTTTTCATAAAACTATTTTTTTTTTTTATAAAATTGCTACTCCTTTGGATATAATAAGCAAAAATATATAAATTAGCTAGATACCTATACGCGCATGATTTTGATTCAACTCCAACCACGCCTTCTAAATACCTATAGCAGGCTATCGCAACGTGTACGCACAATCGCACCTAATTGCGAAACCCAAGATACCCTCCGCGTCGGATGAATGAATGGCGAATGCTCTTTGAGATATGAATGAAGTAACAAAACAAAAAAATAACGCCCCATTGTCTTTGTTATCTAACGCTGCCCATATATGCAGTTTTTCTAGGACATGTCTTGGTTTTTTAGACTATAGCCTTATTATGTAATACCTGCATCAATCATTATAACAATCTTAATTGTTGCGATTGGCTGTATTTAATATATTCATGCAGCGACAATAGATTTTGGCCAATAGCGTAAAAGTATCGTATTAATGTTCGAATCAGAGGTGATTGCGATCGTTACACACTTTTTACAAAAGCAGGCCCTGGTGGTGGAAGGATGGTTAAGACTATGTTTATCCGAATTGACAACCTTCTCCTTACAATAAACAAACACAACAAAAAAAGAATAAGTGAAATTGGTCCAGCCGTTCACGCGTGATGCCGTGACCAAGGGAAATAGGGATTCATTTTTATATATAGAGAAGATATTAAGGCATCTACAGTTTGCCAATTTCTTGTCCTGATTATCATCAAATAGAAGTGGTTACTGTACTCCTAACAAGCTATTATTTCGCAAACCATTCACAAAGAAAATGCTTTTTGTCCTTTCATAGACGTACAGACAACGGAGTAGATCATGACTTTCTATAGTGTTCATACTAATTTCGTACTTATTGTTTGTGATACAAAGAATATAATTGTGAGCACTAATTTTATTTCAAATAATGTGTTGCACTGTTCAGTGACACACGAGTAAGAATCACCATGTGTTTTACGATTACAAACGAAATTAAAACAGAACTATCACTACTACTATTACCTATTCTGTGCTATCACTAATAATTTAAAAATAATCCATAATCTATACTAATAATATAAATGTGAAAGTTTAGATGGATGGATGTATGGATGGATGGATGGATGTGTGTTAATCAATCACGCCCCAACGGCTGAACGAATCTGGATGAAATTTGGCACAGAGATAGATTAATTATAGTTACTTTTTAGGGTTCCGTAGCCAAATGGCAAAAAACGGAACCCTTATAGATTCGTCATGTCTGTCTGTCTGTCTGTATGTCTGTCTGTCTTTTCCACTTTTTTCCGAAACTATGTTGAAACTTGGTAAGTAGATGTATTCTGTGAACCGCATTAAGATTTTCACACAAAAATAGAAAAAAAACAATAAATTTTGGGGGTCCCCATACTTAGAACTGAAACTCAAAAAATTTTTTTTCATCAAAGCCATACGTGTGGGGTATCTATGGATAGGTCTTCAAAAATGATGTTGAGGTTTTCAATATCATTTTTTTTCTAAACTGAATAGTTTGCGCGAGAGACACTTCCAAAGTGGTAAAATGTGTGTCGTCGTCCCCCCCCTGTAACTTCTAAAATAAGAGAATGATGAAACTAAAAAAAAATATGATGTACATTACCATGCAAACTTCCACCGAAAATTGGTTTGAACGAGACCTAGTAAGTAGTTTTTTTTTAATAATTTAAAACTTACTACACGTTTGTACGGAACCCTCGGTCCGCGAGTCCGACTCGCACTTGGCCGGTTTTTATCCCGAAACATTTCCCGAGGGCACCAAAAATCCACGCGGACGAACTCGCGGGCATTAGCTAGTAATATTATGAATGCGAAAGTGTATTTCCATCTGTCTGCCTATCTGTCAGTATATCGGCCTGTCTGTCTGTCTGCTACGCTTTCACGACCCTTTTTTTCATCCGATTTTGACGAAATTTGATATAGAGATGGCTTGTATTGGCTTGGGCCGTTAAAGCGTAGCAGACAGACCGATATACAGACAGACACACTTTCTCATTTATAATATTATACTAGCTGATGCCCGCGACTTCGTCCGCGTGGTTTAAGTTTTTAATTCCCGCGGGAACTCTTTAATTTTCCGGGAAAAAAGTAGCCTATGTCACTCTCCAGATCCTTAACTATACGAGTATATCCATGCCAAAAAATCACGTCGTTCGTTGCTCCGTTGCGGCGTGATTAAAGGACAAACCAATAAACCAATAAACAAACACACTTTCTCATCTATAATATAAGTATGAATATCAAAAACATTCTTACCAGACGCTAATAAAATAGCTGGGTTTCGCCTTTACTATCTAAAGTTAGAAATACCGTAAGATAAGCGACCAGATTAACATTTGGGACACAAAATGACGACGCCGGGCCACACCTGTATGCAAACTTTATTCGGCGTCGTTATTGCGAAGTGCCTAACAAATTACATATACTTAGCTGTCGGGACTTATCTTTAGCATCTATATGTTACAGACTAGGCGATGCCCGCGACTATGTCCGCCTGTATTAAGGTTTTTGATTCCCGCGGGAATTCTTTAATTTTCCGAGATAAAAAGCTAGCATATCTATTATTTTGGCGACAGCGGGTCCACAGTGGGCCATGAAGGCATTAGAGCGGAAGGTATGGGAGAGCTTGGAGGAGGCCTACGCCCTCTCGGGCGCAAATTCTTTTTAAAACCTTTTTTTTAAATAAGTTTTTTAAATCTAACTTTGTATATCTTAGCAATAAAGGCTTTATAATAATAATATCTATTATTTCCTTCCCCGATAAAAAACCTATCTCTATTTCGTGAAAATCGGTTTGACAAATGGGCCGTGAAAGCGTAGCAAATAGACACTTTCGCATTTATAATATTAGGTACTAGATTACTAGATGATGCCCGCGACTTCGTCCGCGTGGATTAAGGGACCGGCGACCGCCGCTCGCAACTTCTACTCGAACCGCAAATATAAATTTGCCGGTATATTGCTATCCCTATTTGGCTGAAGACACATGATTGCGTGCAAGCGCGATAGCAATATGAGCGTACAGAATTTGTTATACATTTAGTCTTGTTCCGTGAATACCAAAAATGATGAATGAAAAATTGTTGTGTTTTTAACTTCGTGTTGTTATTCTGTAACTTGACAATATAGGCTATGTTCCTGATCAATTAGTACGTGAGATATCGTTGGTTTTAATATGAAACAAATAAGGAGAAAACATGTCGTTTATGTCGCAAAAACATGCAAAACGCAATGTGCTTACATTTAATTTTGGGAAAGTATTTTGGAAAAATAATTATCCAGGGACCTAGATAAATACAAGTTCAATCTTAATAATCGCATAATATGGAGGAAATATGCTCGAATTACTAATTATTTTGGTATTACGTTTGTATGAGCAATTAGCCCTCCGCTGGCGCCTTAAGTTTTTTGATTCCCGCGGGAACTCTTTTATTTTCCGGGATAAAAAGTAGCCTATGTCCTTGTCCGGCATACAAACTATCCCTGTACCAAATTTCATCAAAATCGGTTGAACAGGTGGACTGTGAAAGCGTAGCAGACAGACAGAGGGACAGACAGACACACTTTCGCATTTATAATATTAGTATGGAAGTATGGATATGGATTAGTATGAATTTCTCAAGTTTTGGGCGCGGTCTATGTGAATGTATCATACATCATTTACCTACACGAATAATTAATAAAGCTATTGCAAAGTATAATTATTAAGTGAGGTCGTTTATTTTTAGTAAGTTAATTATAAACTACTGGTAATTTAAATATTTAAATAAAATAAAGTGTTCACAGGCGTCTCGTATGTTTTCGATTGTAAGTTGTAACTCTACTGTTAGTTTGGAAGTGACCTTCCAAACTCAAACTATTTATTTATAAATAAATAAATAAATTCATTTATTTGCTTGAAAACATGGGTTACATTACAGATAGTAGGTTACAATTATACTTAAAGATGCCAAACATGTTTTGCCATAATATAGCTGATATTAAAAATTGTAAATATTATGTTTTGCCATATTATTTGTAAAAGAACCTATATACCTATTGGACAAAGTTTTTCTGCACAATAGGAATGTTAAATCTTGTGTGGACTTTATCACTGGCTTAGAAAGTCAAGTAATTCAGAAATAAATATTTATATCGCTAGATGAAGCGCCCGGCGATCTTTCTAGCACATTGTTGAGCGATGTTGTCTTAATAGTAGGGGAGCCCAAGAGAGGATTTTTTTGGATTTACTCAGATATTGATAGCGTATACGCCCCACTTCTACACAATTTTCTTAATCTGATGATTTGAAGAAAAAAAAACCTGTAGACGCTCCCCCCACCGGTGAAAGGATATAACCTTTTTTTCTTTCTACCATCTAATCTTCAAAATCCATTAGGTCTCCACGACGCTCGAGTAAATCCACATTTATCATCATTGCCTCCCCTACTCACTACTAATTTGGGATTCATAATTTCTGAATTTTCCCTGATCTGGCCTGGTGGGAGGCTTTGGCTGTGGTTAGTTACCAGTGTTACCACCCTACCGGCAAAGACGTGCCGCCAAGTGATTTAGCGTTCCGGAACGATGCCGTGTAGAAATCGATTAGGGGTATGCATTTAATATAACTGCCATGCCCCTAACAGGTTAGCCCGCTACCATTTTAGACTGCATCATAACTTAGCATCAGGTGAGATCGCAGTCAAGGGCCGATAGAAGTGAAAACGAATATTTAATTATTTTTTTTAATTTATTATACATCATTAAAATATAAACCTCAAAACTAAGGCATTAAAGTTTAATTACGAATGTAGTATATTTATATTTAAGACCTTTTGTCTTCGTAACAACGCGAGCATGTCGGTGACGGTGACACGAATCCACAAGTTTACCCCCTACCAAAAAGTGCTCAACGCGGCTAAAGAAGTTTTCACTTCAAAAAAGAAGCGATGCTATCGGTCGGTTTGATACAAACGTAGCACATCTCTTGTGGAAAGTCACCCTGTAAAGGCAGGGCGGGCGGTGCATTATGTATCGTTAGACTGACATTAACAGATCTATCTATCTCTCGACTCTCGACGGGGACAGCGCGATTTGAGGTGCTTGCAAGAGGTTCGTGCATAGTTACACATATACTAGAGGTTCGTGCCTAGTGTCAAAATGGCCGCTGTGCCTGTGTTATAAATTATCCAATAAAATATAATGATTGAGTGCATAACCTGTGTTTGGATTTAATAGTATATATATAAGACCATACAGATTTATCTCCTTGGCGGATTGTAGCAAAATAATCTTGACGCTGGGTCAAGGTTTGTGTGACATTGGTAAGCGTTCAGGCTTCAAGGATTCTTTGACATTTTACATCAATACTTATCAGAAGTGTCCACTCGAATTACCATAAAAATATGACATCATGATTTAGCTGGAAGTGAAGTTATTTACTCGATTACCTAATTATTTACAAGAAAATACAAATTACGAGAACAACCTTCGATATGGGTGCATTCGTGTGATACTCATGCCACATGAGTAATTGCTCATACCCTTCAATGTCAGAGGGCTAAAAAAGTTTTCGGCCCATACATGACAGCGCTAATAGCCTAATGGTAAAAACTCTACCGGCCCCCTATTCAGGTAGTCCTCCGTATCTCCGGGCACGTATAGTACCTACGCACCTCTTTGCGGAGTTATATACGTTTTTCCTTCACCGCTAATACAAGTGGTGAAGGAAAACGTCGTGAGGAAAGCATGCCCGAGAATTGTTTATTTGTATTTTATTTTGTTTTTGTTAAGATGGGTTTCTTTTTAAAATTGCTTGTTCGTTAGTGTTAGGTTATCTTCTATATATATAAAATTCAAAGTCCTGACTGACTGACTGACTGACTGACTGACTTATATATCAACGCACAGCCTAAACCGCTGGGGTTAGAAACTTGAAATTTTGACAGTAGGTTCCTTTTGTGACGTAAGCGCTCACTAAGGAAGGATTTTTCAAAATTCCACCCCTAAGGGGGTGACATAGGGGGTGAAAGTTTGTATGAAAGTCCGTCATTTTTCAAGTTATATCCATAAAACTTGGTAAATAGGCTACCAGTTAAAAATAAAGAAATACGTGTTTCACAGTTTTTCAAAATTCCATCCCCAAAGGGGTAAAATAGGGGTTTAAAGTTTATATGAAAGTCCGTCAATTCTCAAGCTAAAGCCATGAAACTTGGTATATGAGCTGCGGGTTAAAAATGAAGAAATACGTGTTTCACAGTTTTTGAAAATTCGACCCCCAAAGGGGTGAAATAGGGGATGAAAATTGGTATAAAAGTCTTTCATTTCACAAGTTATAGCCCTGAAACTTGGTATTTGGGCTTCCGATTTAAAATTATGAAATACGTATTCCACAGTTTGGAAATTTCTATCCCCAAGGACGTTAAATAGAGAGTTTGTCCTTCAATCACGCCGCAACAGAGCAACGGATCGATGTGATTTTTTGCATGGGTAGGTATAGGTGAGGATCTGGAGAGTGACATAGGCATCTTTTTATCCCGGAAATGAAGGAGTGCCTGTGAGAATTAAAAAACTTATGCCACGCAAACGAAGTCGCGGGCGTCCTCTAGTTAGGTATACTAGTGCTAATTTTAGATGCAACTTGAATATTATGTTTAGAGCGCCAACTCGCCAACAAACTGGCCCACCAGTTTGGCGAGATTTAGATTTTGTAAAAAATGGTTGTATCAATTTTAATTAAATAAATTAAAAAAAAAAAAAAAAGTTCCTCACGCACGCGCACGCGCCGCTCCGTACCTACATCTCAAGTGAGGCTAGACCTTTAGTGGTATCGTTTCAGGGGCCATACTGCCAACGCTTAAAGCTATCTCTCTCTCTCTCTGCGTCGTATTCCTCATTACTGAGGGTCGTAACCCCTTTCCATTAATCAAATAATGGTAGGAGTTTTAGAATAATAATTCGGTGGGTTCCCACGTCCTTCCGCATAAAGCCATATTGTTTCATTATTGTTGACTTTCGTGTTCTATAATTGTAATCCTTATTTTAAGAACGTCAAGGTATGTGACATCAAACTGTTATTTTGAGTAATATTGCTTTAAGCGTTGGCAGTACGGCCCAGACCCACCGTACCGGGGTCCGTCACAATGAAGACGACAACGGTACCTTCAAATCAAGAGTGAATAGGCATCTTGTAGGCAAGCGCGCTCCACCTTAGGCTGCATCACCACTTGCAAGCAAGTCTGATTGCAGCCAATCGCTAGGCTATATATTAAAAAAAAAACATACGCACCGAATTTAGAACCTCCTCCTTTTTTGGAAGTCGGTAAAAAAAAACGGCCAGCTGGAAACTTAGAAAATTTGAGGCCAGTACTTTGGCCGTAAACGTCGTAAATATATTAATTACGTAGTACGTTCTACCGAGAAAAGAGCATGGGTGTCCCCGAAAAGGAGTAGTTTTTATAGGTCACGAGCCATAACCGCCCGCCCCCGTGCTGTTTATCTTAATCGCCATTCTGGGTTAAGGCGAATACTCACGCACTGCTACGTAGCAATTACATTTTTTAACAGAAGCTAAAACGCATGTACCTACCTAAATCATTCTATGGAAAATTCACTGGAAAATTAATAAATAACATCTCATTGTAAAAAATGTTTCTGCAAATAAACATTTTCCAAATCAATCGATTTTCATATATTATAAGCCCAGGGTATAAAAATTTGTGGGGAGTAAAATCAAACTGTCTTTCTTATGTTATTTACTACGTTTCCATGGAAACGTAGTTACCAGTTTATACGTAGGTAGCACTTGTTTATGTTTCCATGACTATGTAATGTATTTTGATGAATATTAAATCATATAATTAATACTAGCGATCCGCCCCGGCTTCGCACGGGTAGCACTAATAATCCTAATCTATATAATATAAACTATCCTATCTCTCAAGTTAGATCGAACTGCACATGGTGTGCGAATTTTATTATAATCGGTTAAGTGGTTTAGAAGTCCATTGAGGACAAACATTGTGACACGAGATTTATATATATATAGATAAATATAACTAGTTCAATCCACGAAGACGCGCCCCACTCTTTTCCGCAATCGCTTACAGTGCAAGTGTGCAATGTAAACTACAAGAATGTGAGTTCTATTACTACGCAGCGAGTAGCAATGTTACACACGCACACAAAATTAAATAGCAAAAAATTCCCCCGAACCCCGAACCCCGTTGTTTCCCCTCGCGATAAATAGTGGGGCGCGTCTTCGTGGATTGAACTAGCTTATAAATATATCAAGCATGCTTCCAGTAATATAAAAAATGCGTTCATTTACCCTCATTTACTTACTAATCCATATTTTAATTTTTATTTTAGTTATATATTTTATAAACGTTCGTCAAGAGTAAACTCCAGTTGTGCGTCGGAGCTGACATACAATTTTTTTTTCAATTTTTATGTAAAAAAAACTATCGAACATATTATGAATGATCACGTACCTGAAAATTATGGAACCAGTATCCACCTGTTGTGTGTGTTCCTTCAGAACTACAATAGAAGGCTTTTCGAGCGGCTTATGGGTGCTGCAAGCGTATGGGTGGCGGTAATCTCTCAACATCCAGCCTGCTCGTTGCTAAATACATACATAAAAGAGCGTCGCTTACACGTTTCTCCAAAAAAAACAAATTACTATTCACGTTTCGGACTCCTTACTTAGATTCTAGGTAGCGAGTTGAGCGAGGCGAGCATTTATTTATAACATCGGTCTTTCAAGCTTTCAAGTCTTTCAACCACATTTAAAACGTCAATGAACATAATTCGCCTTAAATAATATGCGGTTTTTTTCGCGAGTCGCACGTGGGCCGCGCCTCGCCATATTTGACCATAATAATGGCGTATAAAATTACATAATTTAGTTGTTTGTATTGTTTGGCCCTTCGACACGGGAGGGTACGAAATACGAATGTTCCCAAATTGAAGGTTATTGGCGGTTCTCGTAAATTGTTCGGTAGGTACTTAATCGGGAAGCCATAACTACTGAGTTTCTTACCAGATCTTTTGTGTTTTTTTTTTTTTTAAATCCACTACAAGTTAGCCCTTGACTGCGATCTCACCTGATGGTAAGTGATGATGCAGTCTAAGATAGTAGCGGGCTAACCTGTTAGGGGCATGGCAGTTATATTAAACCCATAGCCCTATTCGGTTTCTACACGGCATCGTATACCGGAACGCTAAATCGCTTGGCGGTACGTCTTTGCCGGTAGGGTGGTAACTAGCCACAGCCGAAGCCTCCCACCAGGCCAGACCAGAGAAAATTCAGAAATTATAAATTCCCAAATTGACTCTGCCGGGGATCGAACCCGGGACCTCCGCACGTTAAGGCAACAGTGCTCAACACTGCGCCACGGAGGTCGTCAACTGTTGGCGTTGTTTCTTTCATTAGGGTTCCGTACCCAAAGGGTAAAAACGGGACCCTATTACTAAGACTCCGCTGTCTGTCTGTCTGTCTGTCTGTCTGTCTGTCTGTCTCCAGGCTGTATCTCATAAACCGTGATAGCTAGAAAGCTGAAATTTTCACAAATGATGTATTTCCGTTGCCGCTATAACAACAAATACTAAAAATTAAAAAAATATATATATTAAGGGGGGGTCCCCATACAATAAACGTGTTTTTTTCGTATTTTTTTGCTCAATATTAAAAACGGTAACAGGTAGACGGTTCAAATTTTCACAGAATATTAATTTGTATATTACCTTTCAAAATAAATAATTAAATATCAATAAAGTAAATATTAAAGGGGGGCTCCCATACAACAAACGTAATTTTTTGATATTAACAATAAACCTCTACAAACAAAGTTAGTTTTGCGGTTCATTTCGTCTTGTTTTTAATACGTCATAAATCGTAAAACTTACTACAGGTTTGTACGGAACCCTCGGTGCGCGAGTCCGACTCGCACTTGGCCGGTTTTTACTTTTTATAGTTTATTTATTAGTGTTTTTGTACATCAAAATATATTATGTTGTATATATTTTTAGGGTTCCGTACCTCCGAATGTGGAAGTACGGAACCCTTTGTGCGCGAGTTTGACTCGCAATTGACCAGTTTTTTTTTAAAGAAAAAGAATGTTACAATATGTAGCTAATACATATGTAATATAACAAGACCTACACTGACTTGTAGGCTGCTGGATACGAAACCTCTGCCTAATCTCTCTCCGGTCGTGTCGGGTTTTGCATTCCATCGGGTTATGAGAGTAAGAGATTAGCCGCCGCGCCGTGACCAGAATTCGGTCATTACAGAAGTTAATAAAAAGTTACAACTTTCCCAAAATTCCGCAAACACAAATGCTAAATAATTCATAGCGTCAAACGGCAAGCTTATCACGACAACGTGATAATTTTGCTACTTAAGCGGGAACTGAACCCGTGACCGTATAACGACCGTCGACTTCTGTCACTGGCCTCTATCAGAGTAACAAATAATAAAAGTTTTACCGTTTTTGTCTCGGACCAAGGAAGTTGTATCGGTGTATTTTTGTATCATTTCTCAAATTTTAATAGTTACATTTTATTTATTCTTTCAAAAATACACGTGATATGATAGGGTGTTACAATTTAAATAGATAGGCATAGGCCCATCTGCAATATACGAAGAATTTGGAACTTACCTATATTCGGACTTTTAATTAGATGCATTAAACTAAAAGTCAACAAGTGCTTTTTGGGTCAAACTTTTTTCTCCGCCTCCGAAAAATATGAACGAGGTGTCATTCGATTCGGAATAGCGTGATTTTCGAACAAAATTCAAGACCCGCTTGCAAAAATTGAAAATGTAATTAACAATTAACACAAAAAAATGGGGTTGGTTTCTTGCAAATATCTCTAAAACTATTTGACATTTTACAAATTTGAAAAAAGATTCAAAAAGAGGAGGAAATTTCCCAAAAAAAGTACCTAAGTAAGTATAAGTAACTTAATAAACGTAATTTTACTAAGGACATCTAAATAAAAGCTCGACCAAGATCTCTCACAAGATATCTACTTAAAGTCCTGACTCATCAACGCCGGACTCAAGTATTTGGACGTGAAAAGCTGAAATTTTACAGTGGCTCGCTTTATAATGGCATAATAACATTTTTATAGGCATAGAATAACAAGGATTTTTTTAAAATTCCCACAAGAGCGAAGCTGCGGGCGGTCGCTAGTCTATTAAAAATCTACTTTTTCGTGAGAATTTCATAACAGAAAAATACAATAAGTACTTACCTAGTTATGGCCCAACCTGTGAACCCAGGACCTGGTCATCAACATGCTAACCACTAGACTTAATCCAAATTAAATCCAGGCAGTCAAGGGACTCTAGCTACAGAATAGGTAAGGCTATATTAGCCATTGTTCTAGAATCTAGTACCTACTTACATTGTCGTACCTATACATCAAATTTTTTATAATAATTCTATTAAAACTACTACAATGTAATAAAAAATTAATAGAGTAGCCTTGCTACAAAGTTTGACACCCACTTACATTATATTTACATTTTAATTATGTTGTTCACACAAAAAATTGATTAACGCTCGTTTTTGTCGGACAGATTTCTGTCTTCGGCGTAGGTACTCGTGCTTTCGTCACGTGTCTAGGTGTTAACTAGTCTATCAACTAACAACTAACATTTAGGCTCTATACCATCATGAGGGTTGTCAATTACTTTACAAATCTATACTAATGTTATAAATGCGAAAGTATATAGATGTCTGTTACTCAACCACGCCAGAACGGCTGGGCCGCTGGACGGATCTGGATGAAATTTGGCACAAAGATAGTTTATAGTCTGGAGTAACAAATAGGCTTTTAATCCCGGAAAATTAAAGAGTACTCAATCCACGCGGACAAGTCGCAGACAACAGCTAGTGAGCAAAATATTAAGATTTTGAACGTTTTTTATTCAAATCAAGTTTTACAAGTTCTTTTGAAGCATCAAAAGTATCTACACGTACCTACCTATTTTCAAGGGCCATATGAAGGTATTTGAGATTATTGAAAGCCTTCGAAAACTATAAATGCCATAACTTTTGCGCCTGATTTCTCTCAGGTTGTGTCTAATTGCTGTCCCAGTAGACTATGACAGGACAAGGTGACCAGCTTTTGTTGTCAGCTAAAATATACTTACAAGATCTTCTAGAACCTATTGACTCTACAGTGCAGTGTTAGAATGGAACTTATATCTATAATATATCGTTCGTTTATGAAGTTGTATGCGAAAGCCAGGCTGTTTATGGGCAGCCCTACGGAGATCTAATAAGTTGCAAAACAGTTAAGAATGCCATCATCGCCCACTCGGCGAAATGTGACCAGCCCAGCGGTGGGCGTGGACCACTCGCAACATGCGCCTAAACGTTGACGATATTGTATGTACTCGCCGCTTATCTGCAGAGGACATTTCATCACTTATGAATTTATGAACCATCCAAGACGAATCCTATTACAGTGTTACTTACTTAAAGGATTATTTAAATAATAAAAATCATGGATATGCATTGTTCCAGCAGCTAATTAATGTAATTATAATAATTATAAATCTAATTAATTTACGATATTTGTGATAAAAAAACCTGGCTGAGATTGTTGTGGGCTCTTCTCAGACTAGGGCGCGTTTGGAACCTACCGTGGTTAGTTATTATCACCATCACGACTTATA
This sequence comes from Erebia ligea, assembly GCA_917051295.2. NCBI lineage: Eukaryota > Metazoa > Arthropoda > Insecta > Lepidoptera > Nymphalidae > Erebia > Erebia ligea. Next base: position 19,506,350 of record OU785228.1, read on the forward strand.
CTTTGTAAACGTGACGTTCAGAAGGTGTACCAATTTTGAATAAATATACTTTGAGTATGGAATTTACATCAAGTCTACAATCTGGGGGTCTACTCTCTTTCTCTCAAACGAAACTTCGCAAACAAACGTAATTAGTCGGTTATTAGACCCACACAAAATAGTTCAATCCAATCGGTCACGAAAATTGTATATGGATCCGTCCTTCGTCTGCGTGTATGAAAACGAAATAGAGAGGAGCATAGAGATAATATTATTTAAGAGAGGAGTTAACGAAATTTCGTTCGTTTGTTTGCGAAGTTTCGTTTGAGAAAAAGAGAGTAGACCCCCTGTCTCGTCGAGGATTCCGATGTTTGGAGAAAAAGAATTTCGTAGTAGTAGCGTTAACTTAGTAGCGTTTCAAAAATGAATCCCTTTTATTTGAGACCCCAAACCTAACTGGATAGGTTTATTGCTAAAACTTAAGACTTCGTTTTTTATTTATCTAGCTGACAAAAATAATAAAGTATTTCAGATTTTAGGCAATGCAAACTTCGAATATCGAAAATATAAGGGGAGGGAGGATCAATGAGCTATAAAATAAATGCGAAAGTGTGTGGCCGCTTCTAACGGAATTTAGTACCGAGCTAGCTTTTATTGGAAAAAAAGTTATCACGGGCTAAAAAAACCTAAATCCACGCGGAATCATCTAGATTCCAGATGTAGACTAACTATAATAATTGATATGTAGAAAAGTTGAACTATTACACATAACCAATTGCGTCCATGCACATACATGGTACATGGTAGCCATTAAAGTAATGAACAGCATAATTCATGATAAATCAGAGCTTTGTACATGAATTGTTTTGCAAAAAACGGAATGGCCGCGTGGGCGGTATGGTAAATCACTGGGAGACATATTTTGTAGCAGTAAATTAATAGTCTATAACCAAGCACTTATAAAAACAGTTGACCATGTTGAAATGTTTTGATTGAGTATAAATTACAAGATGATGCCCGCGACTTCGTCTGCGTGGTTCAAGTTTTTGATTCTCGCAAGAACTCTTTAATTTTCTATATAAGCCAGGTATATTATCACATACTAGCTGATGCCCGCGACTTCGTCCGCGTGGTTTAAGGTTTTTTGATTCCCGCGAGAACTCCTTAATTTTTCGGGATAAAAAGTAGCCTATGTCACTCTCCAGGTCCTCAACTATACCCATGCCAAAAATCACGTCGATCCGTTGCTCCGTTGCGACGTGATTGAAGGACAAACCAACAAAATAACACACTTTCGCATTTATAATATTAAGTAAGTATGATTTAGATAGACATTAGGATATTGGATACAGATAAACTATCATTATTACATTTAAGTAAATATGTTTTTACTGAGCCATGCCCCTAACTATTTCTAAATTCTGTACATTTCACAATTCTTCTGAGAAGAGCCGGAAAAAGCTTTAGTCGCTCTACATTCCTGTAGTATCAAGTTATGTTTTTGTATTCGCTAATAACTTCTTCGCAGTGGTTTCCTATATAGGTTTTTCAAGTATTACCTAATTAAAATAAATACTCTCAAGTTCAGTAAATAAAACATTAATTTGGTGCCCACTAAGTTTCCGTACACTCATGTTTACTCACTCGACCTTTGGGTCTTGTCACATGAGAAATACATCGCATTGTCTTCCATAATGAGTGCTAATAAATAAACGAGTGCATCCGAATAAATCAGCGCCACTCATTAACACGCGTTAACAGTTATTAAAAGTGGTTAAAAGCTGTTAAAAGCGTGTAAAGCACTCAATTGATCGGTGGCAACGCAAATTGACTGGAAAACAAATTGCGCCACAAGTTAATGCATAATATTTATTGGTAATTTATTCCTTGTGGTTTTATATTCATTTTTATTATGGTAATTGTTTCTACTTGCTACTGGCGCCATTAAATTACGTTAATGGATATGTAAATAGATCGTGTACAAACTATTTAGTAACTCGACATAATGTCAGATCGACTTTTATCTCTGATCTGTGCGCAGACCCTGTACCTAGCGGGGCCTAGTGGATTTTTTTAAATATTCGATCGCGTTAATAATAAAAATAAATAATAAAGTATTTATTAAAAGGCATATTTAAAACCCAATATAAAATAAGTCACAAACACAATAGAATACACAGCATATGCAAAACTAGCTGATGACAGATCCGTTCAGCCGTTGGAGCGTGATTGAGTAACAAACATCCATACATCCATGCATCCATCCAAACTTTCGCATTTATAATATTTATATTTGATTCAAACTTACGGTTAACTGAAATGGTTAATAAACTCATTTCAGATGTTAAAAAATTTAACCCTAAACAGGCTTATAAACTAATTTCAATATTGGCCACCGGGCTAGATTATTTAAGTTTGATGGGGTATAACGCGATCGAATATGCGCATTTATAATTCTGTACTTCACCTTTTCGAGGACAGAAATAATTGAGAATTTTGAAAAAAATATATGTCATGTGTGGGAAATTACTGAGGGTTTTTACTAGTAGTACTCGTACATTGGATATAGGCATTTGATACTTTATGTTAGGCGTTGCCTATAACAAAAGATTCTTAACACAATGCCCTGTCTCTCATGTAATACTTCGGATACCACTATCTATTGTTGGTTCATGAATAGATTTATTTTTTACTGCAAAAATGTATATAATCAATGGAAATCGTTAGCGTCAATAATCGATTGTTCCATTCTGCTGTGTCGCCGTTATTTTCCCCATAACCTTCTTGTATTAGCGGGTATATAAACAGTAAAGATTTTTTTTCATTGTGCATTGGGGTCCATAGTTCCATACAAATATGTAGTTATAACTTACTAGATGATGCCCACGACTTTGTCCTCGTAGATTTATTTTTACTCCTGCGAGAACTCCTTTATCTTTCGGGATAAAAAGTGTCCTATTTCCTTGTACTTGTTTACTTTATATCTTTAAGTGGCAATAAGGAATGTATCTATCTATCTGTCTATATAGCCTACGTAATTATGTGTCCTGCCCAAAGGAACGACCACCAAGATGCCACCAAATTTAATAAAAAACTGTTAATAATATGCAATCTATCTCTATACTTACCAAATTTCATCAAGATCGGTTAAAAAGATGGGCCGTGAAAGCGTAGACAGAAAATACTGACAGACGGACAAACAGACACACTTTCGCATTTATTATATTAGTATGGATAAGCTAGACTAGCTAGTGAGCCTCCCCGGCTTTACACGCTTTACATTTTCGCTCACTTTACATACTAGGTAGGTACCTATATCATTTTTTTATCTGTAGGTATTCAGAACTACAGTTTGATATTATTCAATACTTACTCAATACTCAATTTATTTTATGTAGGACTTAAGTGTCTCTTATGTTTTCTCTTATGTAAAAAAGGTAAAGCTAAAGCTGTAACTTTCTTGTTCCTTGATGATCGTGGATCGCAAAGTAACGCCTGCTTCTATCTAATATTAATATGGAGTACTTCAATGACATATTATATGTAGGTATACTTTAATATACCTACCTTCCTTTGTGTATCTCATGTATGTCTCATATTCTGGAATGCATCGTTCATGCGATCACAGAGTCGCCTCGTGCACACTGCACTGCATGTCACATCAATTAGAATGAACCTGCGGCAATAATTCGGAATTAAACCATTCATCCAGCTCCGTAAACTCCGGGTGCATATCTGTATCGTCATAGATCATTGTTATAGCTTGTTTACTCAACTAGGTCGGTATGTGATACAGTTTCATATGACATAGGTACCTAAGTCTTAGCGCATATTGGCGCAGTGTGAATAGTCTGTTCCAATTGAGATTCCGTAACGAACTCTGATCATTTCATCTTATTTACCACTTGATCAATACTTAGTGATGGGAGCATTGAAAGACGACAAGTATCGAGATATTCCCATAATTATTGGTCGAATAATTGCAGATGAGATTACGTGATCAGACGATAATGAATTTGAAAAATGAAGCTCATCTCTATTGGAACAGACTTTAGTGCGTGCGTGATGATCCTTCTCGAAAATATTTCAAGGAAACAGAACTTTATTCATAATATGTTCCTGTCAACAAACTTTGTAAGCTGTGAGAAGCAAAGACAGCATATTCTGTATTAATATTCAGCTGCATACCTATTCTAAGACAATAGCCAACCAGAAACTCAGCCATTAGATACTCTTTTCATTTTCAAAAGGTAACGTCGTGTTACAAATTATAATTAGGTATGGTTCATTTAACCATCTTGTAGACTACCACTTTTAGATAAATGCGATTGCTTCTATACTTACAACTCTACTTCGAAATGTTCATAGATTTTTACTTCGCCTATAACTCTATTACTTCGCTTCGTTTCCTCGCAAATCTGCCCTGATCCGAATTTTTTGTTTTTAGAAACACACAATTAGCTTTTTTTAATAAAAATTGATTATTACAATTGATGGAACATCCATCAGACAAGGTTCATACAACACAATGACTCACTTATCATGGTGGTATTGACCCGCATAATCGAACTCCCAACTAGGTACCTACATCCCGATTCCCATGGTACCGGTCCATGGTATACATCCATACTTATTACTCGTAATATTATTACTTTATTATTATTGCGTGTCTGTTTGATACGCTTTCACGGCCAATATTATTAACAGTTTTTTATTAAATTTGGTGGCACCTTGGTGGTCGTTCCTTGGGGCAGGACACATAATTACGTAGGCTATATAGACAGATAGATAGAATAGATACATTTAAACAAGTACAGAAAACAAAGTGCGCAAAAGTCTAAAAGTGTTTTCCAGCCAACCCATCCATCTTTTATGCCGGATAATTAGATGATCCACGGAATTAATCGAAAACAATTATTGTCCACTATGTTTCTGTTTTTCTACGTATTTTATAACTTTTTTCTCCTCAACCTCAATCCACGCAGACGAAGTCGCGGGCCTCATCTTATTTGTTCATGGTCCACACAGACTCACGCCGCCCCCCGGATCCGTCTAACCCTAAAATACACCGCGCCATCTGCAGGCCATTAATGTTACGTAATCCGATATATTGGCAGGGTTGACAACTGTTCAATCGGTGATTACCTACTATGCCCAAAGATGGTATAACATTCGCATGGTCATACTAATATTATAAATGCGAAAGTGTGTTTGTTTGTAGGTTTGTTGGTTTGTCATTCAAACACGCCGCAACGGAGCAACGGATCGACGTGATTTTTGGCATGGATATAGTTGAGGACCTGGAGAGTGACATAGGGTACTTTTTATACCGGAAAATTAAGGAGTTCCCGCGGGAATCAAAAAACTTAAACCACGCGGGCGAAGTCGCGGGCATCAGCTAGTACTAAATAAAAACAATGATTGTTTTTTATTACTTCACTAAAAGATAGCCCTCTTCGAACTATAATATGTCCCTGCCACAGATAACGGAAACAAGGGTCCCTGCACTCATTGCCATTCAACTTCGCAACCCGTCGATGTCGCTTAACTAGTTCTTCTAGGGATCTCCTCATTTCTAATTAAATTCCGGTCAACTTTTTAAAAATCCTCTCTTTTTTTTCACTGCATGCAGTCTAAGATGATGGCAGGCATATTAAATTAAACCTACCCTACACCCATAATTGGTTTCAACACGGCATCGTACCGGAACGAAAAATTGTGTGGTTTTTTTCCAGTTATGTGGTAACTAGCCACGGCCAAAGCCTCCCACCAGAAGATTCCTAGCGGTCGTCAACGTTGTAGAGAAAACTAACTCTTAAAAGTTAAATGAATGTTTGCAATTGGACAGCCCTGCTGCCAGCATCTGCGGTGTCCAAAAAGAGCGTTAAAGATGGACGTCAGTCTGCGTATGGCGTTATAGTTTTATTGACTGCATCCGCTCGTCTTATGCAATGCCGGGTACTGTTTTCTGTTAGGTATAAGGGTACCTGCCCACCAGAGATTTGTGCTTTGATGCTAAGCTAAGGATATGTGTTAAAGCCACCAATAGCGCTTGATTTTCATAGCTTAGGCATCTTGAATAGACATTTGAATAGGCGTCTTCTAGGCAAGCGCGCTCCACCTTAGGCTGCATCACCACTTGCAAGCAGGTCTGATTGCAGCCAAGCGTTAGGCTATATAAATTAAAAAAAAAGCTTGGATCACTAGATGTTAGATCAAGCGCTCCTATTGGTAGGTTTGACACACATACGTATATAAGCAACGTAGCATATCTCTGATGGATCGTCGAACTTTGATGACGTCATAATTCAGTATTTCATACAAAATCCCTGCACATAGCCTAAGCACGCGTTCTGACGTTTCGAAAAAAATGGCTGATTTGACTTGTTGTCAAATACCCCATCTCTTCAGATTGACTGGACCGATTTTAATGGAATTATTTGTGTGTGTTGGAGTGGGTCCCGGGATGGTTTATATTTACAATTGAACCCGTTATGGGCCGCTGCAATCTGGTTCTAGGTTCAGGGTCCAAGGTCTGCCGGGCCCACTAGTCTTTACTAATATTGACTTGCTATACTCATGTCTGGGCTTTCTCTAAAAGCCCCTGATTACAATGCATTGGGCATTGCCCAGAAAAAAATTGATACGTGATCGTCATTTTTTTTTAACCAATTTTACTATCAGTGAAACCTTTCAATGAAATTAAACTACTAACTGCATTTTACTACTTCCCGCATCTACCAGCATAATAATTACAAAAGACACAAATATACACTTTCAGTTAAAGTCATAAGGTACAAAATCCTCAAACTCCAATTTAAACTAGGATGTATGCCCCAAAAAGGGATTTTACGATGGTTTGAAAAAAGGGAACGAATACTAAACTTTTAACGCGTGTTATAAATTTTTAAGACTATAAACAAATTGCGACACCAAGCAGGGCCTGAAACCGGGTGGTGTACTCGGTGCTACTCATCTAGGCGATAAGACACCGCTTACTCTTATTAAAATTGGGCACAAACGGGATTCTACCAAGCGATAAAAATTTTTGCTAGAAAGCTGTATAATAGCAGAACAGAAGTGTATTTAACGACCTCCGTGGCGCAGTGTTGAGCGCTGTTGCCTTAACATGCGGAGGTCCCGGGTTCGGTCCCGGCAGGGTTTGGAAATTAATATTTTCTGAATTTCCTTGGTCTGGCCTGGTGGGAGGATTCGGCCGTGGCTAGTTACCGGCAAATACGTGCCGCCAAGCGATTTAGCGTTCCGGTACGATACCGTGTTCATGTCCTTTCCTGGGATGCAACAAGCGACCTTTGTGTATCTTTGTGCAAAATATCGACAAAATCGGTTCTGATCGGATCGGATGGTCTGTGAGCGCGTAGCAGACATTTTGAATTTATAATTATTTTAGTATGAATTTGTGGTTAGAAATAAGAACGTGTACAACAACGTGTAGAACAAGGGTTCACTTCATCATTGTGTCTATTTTAATCTTCGTTCATACCAACACAGTACCCAGTCAGTATAACATTATACTCAGTGACCCAGTGTATCTCAATGTCACAGAGACACAGAGAGTGTAGAAGCGGCTAGCCTCCCTGCCATCAGATAACATTCCTGTCGCCGAACAATACGCTCTATTGATCAATACACTCTATGTCTATTGCATCAATGCCGCTGCGTGCGCAGGCGCCTGGCGCATGACTTGATCCATATTCATTGATAGGAATGATAAGCATCTAACTTCTAAGGTCGATGTTGATCCACTACAGCTTATTAAAGTCCCACTGCTGGGCACAGGCCTCCTTTCTCATAGGACAGAGGGAATCCTCCATGCTACTTCAATGCGGGTTGGTAGTTTTTACGACTATGTAGATTTAACGACTATTATCATGAAGTGCTAATAACCGAACCCGGATCGGGCCCTAATTGAGTATTGGGTTTTCTGACTAGAAATTCTCAGTACTAGCCCGGAGTTAGGAAGTTGGCGCTGTTTTACCCCCGTGCCTCAGAGAACACGTTAAGCCGTCAGTCCAGCCTCCCGATTATATAAGAATGGCCAATCAAATGGTCAAAGTTCGGCGTCCAAGTAAAATAAACCGTAATAGCATTGAATTAGAGCTCAATTTCGTGTATCCATTCTTATACGTTTAGGGTATCGTACATACCTAAACGTATGTGAATGGGTAGTGGGTACACGAAATTGAGCTCTAATTCAATGCTGTTATGGTTTATTTTACTTTGACGCCGAACTTTTACGATTTGATCCACAATTCTTACATTATCGGGGGGCCGGTTATTATTATCACTAACATGATAATAGTCGTTAAAGCCCGCCAACCCGCATTGGAGCAGCGTGGTGGGTCTAAGCTCTAATTCCCTCTCTCCTATGAGAGTGGAGGCCTGTGTCCAGCAGTGGGACGTGAATGGGCTGTAGTGGTGGTGGTGGTGGCTGATAACCGAGACTGAAGGCTTAACGTACAGGTTATTATCACTAACATCTGATAATAATCGTTACAAAAACCAAGAGTTTAAATACTCTTGTACCATACCATACGTTACCAACGCCTGCTCTCTTACTTCGGTCACATCATGCGACGTGGGAACGACAGCTTGGAAAAGCTTATAGTGACGGGCAACACCGAGGGCAAAAGATCGAGAGACCGCTCACCAACCTGATGGTCAGACCAGCTGAGCGACTCCAAGTGCAAATTTCACACCATTGCAAAAATTTAATCCGCACAAGGTTGCAAAATCCCCAGGACCACGATCTTCAGTAATGAAGGAACGACTGGAGAGAGAGAGAAATACTCTTAGTCGAGTCGTTTTTTTTTATCCACTACAAGTAGCCCTTGACTGCGATGCCACCTGATGGTAAGTGATGATGCATTCTAAGATAGTAGCGGGCCACCCTGTTAGGAGCATGGCAGTTAAATTAAACCCATACCCCGATTCGGTTTCTACACGGCATCGTACCGGAACGCTTAATCACTTGGCGGCACGTCTTTGCCGGTAGGGTGGTAACTAGCCAGGGAAATTCAGAAATTATAAATTCCCAAATCGACCCTGCCGGGAATCGAACCCGGGACCTCCGCACGTTAAGACAACAGCGCTCAACACTGCGCCACGGAGGTCGTCAAAAAAAACCTTGCAAAAATTACACACATACACTTTTTTTTTAACCGGATTCACGCGGACAAAGTTAGTAAATAAAACAAATGTGTCCATAATGTAGGTATTCCTCTCTTTATTATCTTAGCTTTATTATCTACGTCCGCTGCAACGACGCGACGACGCGCTGCACGACGCCGCCAAACCGGCGCGGGCGCGGCGTCTGCATCGAGTAAACAAACACACATCGATAGTGATGTGACCTAATTTCTTGTGCCTACATCTATCGATAAAAACTTATCTACTATCTTATCAATGTTTTGATTTATTTTTAGGTACCTACGTTTACGAATTATTATAGTTCAATTTTTTTGTTATTTATGTAGTATCTATCCTTCCATACAAAAAATATGAATGCCAAGGTTTCTTTCCATCATTTAGTACTTTTCACAGCGCAAACGTTTATCAGATTTTAACGGTTACAGCGATAGCTTTAATATTACATATTATTTCCCGCGGAATTTTCTAGTAAGTAATTATATATGGTTTCTTTAATTCAATATCTTATGTTTCTAACGATAATAAAACTAGGGCACTAGCTGATGCCCGGAACTTCGTCGGCGTGGATTGAGGTTTTTCGGTTCTCGCGAGAACTCTTTAATTTTCCGAGATAGAAAATAGCCATATACATATTATATATTCCAGAATATACATATACATATATATATATATATATTCCAGAATATTCCAGACTACAATCTATCTCTGTGCCAGATTTCATTAAGATCCGTTCAACCGTTCTGGCTTGTTTGAATAGCGAACATCCATCTATCCATCCAAACTTTAGCAATATCAGTATAGATTGTCCTACTTTGATTTGTCCTGAATTGACTTGAGCGACTGATGCTTCACGTGGCCTACGTCGTCGCGTAGATTTTGTCTTTTATGGAGTCGCATCGCGCCGCGTTGCGTTACGTCGTTTTTATCGGTAACCTAGCAATAATGGCTTCTACGAGGCTAGGCGCGGTTATTTCTCAACTGCAATCAAGTAGTAAATACCTCACCTGTGATTTGACATTTCACCCGATGTAATTGAGATATGAATGTGAATTATGTTGATAAGTGTACAGTGATCGATCAGCATTCGGCACCGGAATGCAAATGTCATGAGCAATTCATTAATACTTATTTTTTATTCATTATAGGCTTACGCTTGACCACAATCACACTATAAATTAGCCCTTGACTGCGATCCCACCTGATGGTAAGTGATGATACAGTCCAAGATAGTAGCGGCACAGAATAGGTATAGCGGGCTAACCTGTTAGGGTTATGTGATGCGACCTTAGATGGGCCGCGCTAGCGTAGAAGATACCTATTCACTCTTGATTTAAACTTTTAAAGATACCCGGATTGTAATTGGTGGTAAACACAGTTTTGGTAGAGTGTTCCAGACCCTAGCCATGCATGCGAACGAGGAATTAAAACGCAAAGTGTTTCGTACGTGTGGAACGTCGACCACATAAGGGTGGAAACTCGCACGGCGTCTTGCAGTACGATGGTAGAAAGGTGAGGGAGGTACAAGATCGAAAAGCTCCCTACGTTTTAACTGCCCGCTGTCAAACAAAGAAGAATCTAGGTTAAGTCGTAACAGACTTTTGGAGTTCAAACTTCACTCTGTCAGATCTTCACCATAGTTTCATAAAGAATTTGTGTTTCTGTCTACAAGTCACAACCATTTTGTTCACTTTATCATCATTTTATTATAAGCTGTATCCTTACGAAATGAAACTGTAGAAACCGAATAGGGACCCGATAGTAGAACCGCTACCATCTTAGATTGCATCATCACTTACCATCAGGCGAGATCGCAGTCAAGGGCGACTGTACGGGGGAAGGGGACTGTACTATACTAGTGGATATGAAAAAAAAATCGTATTTAAAAAAATCATTGTTTTTACGGCGCGTCCACAAAATAGAGAAGTCCCTATTTCTATGGGCATGTCTAACAACACCACGACACAAAGTAAAAAAAACTTACCTAATTTCAAGTTTAATGTAGAGATGTGAAGAAAGTTATCCGTAAGAAATCTTTGTTTGTTGATACATGATTTTTCATCGTTGTTAATAATACGGAAGCATTCATTAAAATGCATAACACAATACACTAACTATGTCAATAAAATATAATCATGAATATGCTTAGATTCAGAGAGTTGTCATTACTAGAGCTTTGACTGTTTGGCGGAAGTTAGGAAGTTAGGCGGTGTTCCCCTAAAATATATTAATAATAAAGTCTTGGAAAGTACGTAAGTCTGTCCAGTGTCCGTGCATGTCCGGTGCCTGATATTTTCTGTCTGACTCGCTCTTACCGCATCTTTCTCTGGGGCCATACTGCAAAAGCTTAATGCAATACTTAAGCAATATTACTCAAAATGTCAGTTTGATGTCACGTGCCTTGATGTTCCTAAAATAAGGATTATAATTCTAAAATGCGAAAGTCAACAATCATGAGTCAATATGGCTTTAAGCGTTGACAGTATGGCCCCTGATCGGTCGTTTGGATCGCTGTCACACCAGATGATGAGAGTACCTACCTAATAGCATAGAGAGTGCATCAGTGCACTAAGCCTTATTGTCTAGTCTTCATTATTTTATGTATTAATAGCGAGCAAAAGAGCATGTTGTCAATAAAACGCTGCACCTCTGCTCCATTCCACTCTACGTTACGCCATATTTGTTTGAACTTTCAAGTTTTACGTATTTCTTGTCATTAGGTGGACGCGTCTCATGTATGAGATCCGCTACTCCATTGCTAGCAGTCTCAACTCAATGGCTACAATACAAAGTAACGTGGAAACAAATGGAAAAGTCGTGTTTGATGACATTCCCACAGCCGCGTGGGAGTCTAACTAGGACGGTTTTTGCTCATTACGAATAATACAAGCTTTGGATGCAAGGAAATTAGTTTTAGTGCGTGTTACGCCGACATTACAGTGGGATTCTCCTAAATAAACAAGTAATATGTAATGCTGCTAAATATAGACATCGGCTGATGTGATAATTTGGCGTAAGTAGACTACTTAAGTACCTACCTAATAAATGCTCTCTTTAATTTTTCGGGTTTTTATTAACTACCTATACTAAGTACCATAGAGCATTCAAAACAAAAGCATTTTAAGTATAATCACATGTGAAAGTTTATATTATGTTTATCTCAGTTTAGATATTTGTATACCTATTTGTAAGTTTGTCTGTTTGAATGTTTGTTTTTCCCACGCCACAATACTGAACCAATATGGCAGGTAATGGAGATAGCTTAAAATAAATGCAGTTCCGCGTCGATAGGTTTGGTGAGACCCTAGATAATTTTTTTCTGGCTTACCTACAGTTCAGCGTCACTAAGTAAGTACGTAGTTTCACTACATGCTAGCTAAGTTCTGTGAGGTATAGATGTTTTTGCAGCAGGACTAGGTACTAACTACTAGTCATGTTCATTCAAAAGGCTCAAGAGATGTCAGGCTGAGCTCCGTTTTGACATTTTAAAGTGACGTTGGAAGTTGGAACGCGAATACCTCTTGAGTGCCGTGTGGGCCGGCGGCGGTCAAGTACCCTTACTTTATCAACCTTATCGTATAAGCAATAAGGACCATATTGTAACACCACTATGTTGCAAAGTAACATCATAGTATGATGTGCAATCGATAAGCAAATAGTAAGTTTGTTACTTTATTTATTGTGGCTTCTTTAATGGATGTCTTTATGCGGCTGTGGTAATGAAGATAGCGACGCATGCAGTGAATCCATAGTAATATTATAAACGCCAAAGTGTGTCTGTCTGTCTGTCTTCTACGCTCGTGCGTATAGTGAGCAAAGTACGCGCTGCGTGTTGCCGTCCATGCGGCACGCAATTTGCGCAGCGCCGCATTTGTCGTGTGAACAGGTGTATTCAGACGAGTTCAAAAACCACCACCACCCCCACTGCAGCCCATTAACGTCCCACTGCTGGGCACAGGCCTCCACTCTCATAGGAGAAAGGGAATTGGAGATTAGACCCACCACATTGCTCCAATGCGGGTTGGCGAGCTTTAACGACTATCATCATGTATACTTAATAACCGCGGGACCGACGCGTTAACGTGCTCTCCGAGGCACGGGGGTGAAAAACCGCCAACTTCCTATAGTACCAACTGAGAATTTCTTGTCGGAAAACCCCAATTTGAACTTGATTATGGCCTGACCCGGGACTCGAACCCGGGATCTCGTCGGCCGCAGTCAAACATGCTAACCATTAGACCAACGAAGCAGTGACAGACGAGTTCAAAAACAATAAGTTTTTTTTTTAAACTTTCAATTATTCATGCATGAAACAGCATAGCATGGTAATGCAGCCTAATGTAGAGCACGATAGTCTGGAATCTGGATCTACGAGTAGAAGGTAAGCTTGTCTTAAAAAACGTGTGATGATAAACAAATTGCCTGGTGGGAGGCTTTGGCCGTGGCTAGTTACCACCCTACCGGCTTAGACGTGCCACCAAACGTGAAGCGTTCCGGTACGATTAGGGGCATGGCAATAATATAACTGCCATGCCCCTAACGGGTTAGCCCGCTACCATCTTAGACTGCATCTTCGCTTACCATCAGGTGAGATCGCAGCCGAGGGCTAACTTGCAGTGAATAAAAAAAACGGACAAAACCGTGTAATATTTACATTTTTATAACTTAAAAATCTCTTAACATATTCATAAGGAAGCCCTTAAGGGCAATCGCGTGCCGTATGGTTGTCGCGTCACTCAAACGCTTATTATAATAATTATAATTAACATTCATTAACCTATTTGTCGGACATTTCTTCCTGTACCGTTTCCGCATCCGGTTTAATGAATCAAAGGACACTGAGCTTACTACCGTCGTCAAGAAGCAGTATTATTTTAATACTAGCTGATTCCCGCGACTTCGTCCACGTGGTTTAAGTTTTTTAAATTCCCCCGGGAACTCCTTAATTTTCCGGGATAAAAAGTAGCCTATATCACTCCAGGTCCTCAACTATACCCATGCCAAAAATCACGTCGATCCGTTGCTCCGTTGCGGCGTGATTGATGGACAAACCAACAAACAAACACACTTTCGCACTTTAATATTAGTATATATATGACATGATATTTTATGGAAGTCAAGATACTTGAGATATTTGAGTAATATTGCTTAAGCCCAAGGACGTCAACAATATTAAAATAATACTGCTTCAAGCGATGACTGTATGCTCACAACATGCACATGCGTTGTTACGAAGACAAAAATAAATAAATAATTTGCTCTTAAATATAAATATATAACATTCGTAATTAAACTTTATTGGCTTAGTTTTAAGGTATATATTTTAATATATTTTTTTTAATTATTTTAAATAATCGTTTCACTTCTATCAGCAGTCCCTATGACTGCCAATTTTTTTTATCCACTGCAAGTTAGCCCTCGGCTGCGATCTCACCTGATGGTAAGCGAAGATTCAGTCTAAGATGGTAGCGGTCTAACCCGTAACGGGCATTTTTTTTTTTTTTTTAATATATAGGCCAGCGCTTGGCTGCAATCAGACTTGCTTGCAAGTGGTGATGCAGGCTGCAGCCTAAGGTGGAGCGCGCTTGCCTAGAAGATGCCTATTCACTCTTGATTTGAAGGTACCTAATATTTATTAAAAGATATTAAAAGAGGAGAGGAAAACGGGAGCCGGAAGGGCACAGATGTAGTACGGAAGGGCATTCCATATCCTAGCGGTTCGAATTAGAAACGAGGAAGCAAATCGCTTCGTACGAGCCCGCGGAATTTCGACTGCGTAAGGGTGCAGACCTTGTCGATGCCTTGCGGTTTGATAATAAAAAGGTGACGGAGGAACCAGACATTGTATTTACATCAACAATATTAAAATAACACTGCTTCAAGCGATGGCTGTATGCCACAGCATTGACATACGCTTTATATTTTTGGATCTTATAACCTTTGAAACGCGAACACGTTGGATTTTTATCTCGACTCATTAAGGATTCCGTATAAAGTCATTTTGTGAACTTCTGGTATGCAAATTGGTCTTATTATAGGTTTGTCTTGCGTTAAGCTATATCCATAATCACCCTAATATTATAAAGGCGAAAGTTTGTATGTTCACGCAAAAACTAATGGACGGATTTCGCTGAAACTTGGAATAGAGATAGATTATACCCTGGATTAACAGATATCGGAACTAACTTTTTATCTCGGAAAATTAAAGAGTTCCTGCGGGAACCAAAGAACCTCAATCCACGCGGACGAAGTTGCGGGCATCATCTAGTATTAACTAGCATGTCCTTGCAAGAGACCTATGTCCAGCTGTGGACGCTTATCGGTTTTTATCGACGACGACAATAATTAAACTGTCAACAGTACTGTTTTGTTAATTCTTTTTTAATACATAAAAGGAAAACTTGACTGACTGATCTATCAACGCACAGCTCTGACCGCTGGACAGATCGGACTGAAATTTTGCATACCTACCTACAGATATTGAAAAAACCAGAAGTTTAATTCGCTATAATCCGCCACAGAAGGTAAATCTATGTGGTACAGTGCGTATCTTGAACTTGCGGACTGCAATATTCACCACACCACATAAATCTTCCAAATTATTCTCAACGTACCTTTCACTCCGACACCGGAGTGAAAGGTACGTTGAGAATAATTTGGAAGATTTATGTGGTGTCATGGTGAATATTGCAAGCTGCAAGTGCAAGATAAGCTGCAAATGCAAGATAAACTGTATACCACATATATTTGCCTATTGTTGCGGATTATAGCAAATTAAATTTCAAGTTCCTTCATATTCTGTTATATTTTTCAGGGTTCCGGACTTCCGCTATGATGCCGCAAAGAGATTAATAAATGAGTTTAATTCACTGCCATTTTATCTCGGCATTGCAAGGTCTTTGGATTTTAGAAATCTTACATTATTATAGACAAAGTCATGGGCAAAAATGCCTAAATAATAATATTACAACATGACTAATTAAAGATCTCTTGTGCTCAAGTGACTCACGATAAACTAGAACGCCACTCCATTGTGTTATCGATATTTAAACGTCCCACGCACGTCACTAGTGCGTTATGAAAAATAAGTGATAATGGACTTCGCACTAAATGGAATATCACTCAACTGTACCACGTACGATAAAATCAACAAAAGATCTAAGTGCATTAAATGGAACGTATAAATAAAAAGTAAAGTACTTTACATGCTGCGATACTGTCCTATTTATATTTTTTGTTTTTCGTAAGTGGAGTTGTTTATAGCTTTTGCTTGTTACCTAGTAAGATAAAAACATTCACGAAGAAATTATTATTTAATACTAAATATTGCCTGTGAGTCGTGACATCTACCCCGTGCATTAAATTATTTCATATGCATTTTCCGTGACAAAAAGTAGCCTATTCCTTCTCCTTAATACAAGCTCTCAACATCATACGTGTAAATATGATTGTAACAGTCTAACACAAAGTATCCACATGGATTCCCTGTAATCTAGCTTATAATTATTTTAACATTAACTTTGTTTGGTTAATTAGGAAGAAATTCGCACTTAAAAATAGAAAGATAGATAGGTACTTTTTATACCGTTCTGATGACACAAGAAACCACAAAGTTATTTAATTTGTCACAAACGTTTTTAGGCTTATGGTAGACAAAAACACAATTATAAGTATTCTATACTTAAATGACATGGCCTATGTCCTTCCCCTGGACACAACGTATCTTTATACTAAATTTCATCAAAATCGGTTAACAAATAGGCAGTTAAAGCGTAGCAGACAGACATAAACACTTTAGCATTTATAATAAACGTAAACAAGAATTAAAACTTTGGGAAAGAAAACAAACTTTATCGACACCAGCAATAAAGCCAGGACCATCCCTAGCGTGTTAATGAACTTGGCATGGAAATAGACGCATTTCGTCGGCTGCTATAGGAAATTCTAGCGATCCTTTCTTTTTGTACATCCGTCTGTCCGCGTATTTATATCCATATAAGCTAAAACAAGCAAAGTGTGGGGGATTACGTAGATATAAATAATATAGAGTTAATAAGCTGAGTTTTTTGTAGGTTCTTCTCAGTAGAATTTGTTTTCAAAGCCGTTTGTTGAGTCCTTACATTTGACATGGATTTTATTCCCTTCAGCTACATGGGACTGTACTTTATTACTAATGTATCCTAAAAATGATTGTAGTTTTTGTTTTTTTTAAAAGCAACCACCTAGTTTCTTGCTGGCTCGGTAGGAATGGCATACAGATCCGTCGCGTCCGTGGCTTCAGCCGTTCTGGCGTGATTGAGTAACAAACATCTATCCATCCATCCATCCAAACTTTCGCATGATAAATAGTAGCCTATGTATTATAGTCTGGAATAGTACATAGGCTACTTTTTATCCCGAATAATTAAAGAGTTCCCGCGGGAACCAAAAAAACCTCAAGCCACGCGAACGAAGTCGCGGGCATCAACTACTAATTAATACTTATCTACTCGCAATTGGTAATTTATTACTATTAGATACCTCAAAACCTGAAGGCCGTTTGTAGAGAACGAAATGTACATACAATAATGTTACATAGATACCTATCTAAGTGGCAAAATATGTTTCTAAAAGATTGCTATCTTGTTCTTGATATTATTGCTTAAACAACTGTCTAATGATCATTTTAACAACTCAACGCCTCAGATATATAAATTAAGCATTATAATTAAGTACTTATATTACAGGTAATGCTCGATCGCAAAATTCCAATAATTGTTTCGCAACCCAGCGCCGAACAATTCCAGCTGTCAATGCAAATTAGATAGTGCATTAATTATTATAATCAAAATCGATATAGCAATACCGAATATAAATAACTGAGAGTTTGGACCGGTCCGCGGCCTTGCGAATGTTACTTACTTTAGAATATTACTGAAATAATGACATTGGAGATATATGAAAATGGGTTTACTTACTTTTGTAATAAATCTAATTATCTAAGAGGAAAAGGTGACTGACTGACTGACTAATAGAGCAAGATCCCGCGACGATCAGACCTTCGTTATTTTATTAAAGCTGATAGTTTTACTATGTATCTCTCTAATAGAGGTATAAACGATCCCCGCCTTTTCCACGATCCACGATTGCCTTCCAAAGCAACCGCGATCCAAACTTCATAGTCGGGGATCGTTAAATATACCTCTATTAGCACAGATAACGGAAACAATCTCTGATCTGTGTCTATTAGAGACATGCATAGAAAAACTTTCAGCTTTAATAAAATAACGAAGGTCTGATCGTCGCGGGATCTTGCTCTAATAACATTAGAGATATGACAATATTACTTACTTTTATATTAAATCTAAATATATAAGAGGAAAAGGTGACTGACTGACTGAATAACTGATCTATCAACGCACAGCTCAAATCACGGGACGGATCAGGCTGAAATTTGGCATGCTGTACTTATACTAATAGGCATCCGCCAAGAAAGGATTTTTGAAAATTCGATCCCTAGAGGGGTAATAAATCAGTAGCTTAATTTTTTTTTATAAATATCAAGCTTAACGTAAGCGAAGTGCCTTTAATATAGTTCCAGCCCTCTGACGTCCTCCAATAAACAACATACTTTATCACTGTTCTATAAAATACGAGATACGTATACGATAACACGAAAGAAACCATAAGTAGCCATCTTTAATCATCAAATTTATAGCAATGTCCGTATATATATTATTAACCTGCGAATTCTTATTACTTTTAATTGCATACAAATCATTTCGATTATTTTAATGACACAATTAACTGTTACTCGATATGTTTTAAATGGTTAAAGGGCTTAATACAAAAAGTGTATGTAGCGATTAAGATATATTTTTTTGTTATTAATAAATTGTTGTTTTAATGTTTCTTCTTTAAAGTGATCGCTGATTTACGATGTGAACTTGGCTTACGATTATGTTTTTTTTAATCCACTACAAGTTAGCCCTTGACTGCGATCTCACCTGATGGTAAGTGACGATGCAGTCTAAGATGGTAGCGGGCTAACTTGTAAGGGGGATGGCAATTATATTAAACCCATACCCCTATTCGGTTTCTACACGGCATCGTACCGGAACGCTAAAACGCTTGGCGGCACGTCTTTGCCGGTAGGGTTGGTAACTGGCCATGGCTGAAGCCTCCCATCAGGCTAGACCAGGGAAAATTCAGAAATTATAAATTCCCAAATTGACCCTGCCGGGGATCGAACCCGGGAAGTCCGCACGCTAAGGCAACAGCGCTACACACTGCGCCACGGAGGTCGTCAAATGTGTTTAAAGGAAAGGTATACTTATAATAATTTTGATATATAATTCTGATAGAATAGGCAGTAGGCACCGTAAACCTTTATGTGACCTGTAAGAAATGCTAGTTAAGTTCTGTGGACCTAAGAAATGCTAGTTAGGTCCACAGACTAGCGCCGATTATACTTCGGGAAAGAGCCAACCCAGCTCGGAGACGTGGACGTCAGAGTGGCGATATACACCGCACCCAGCTGTCCGTGTAATAATCCCTGGGGAAGGGACCTCAGGGTCGAGTACGGCTGGAGTGGGGGCTCTAGTCGTGCACCTAACAATTCGACCCGGGGAAGATGGCAGCTTGCTGTGGCCAACAAGCAGCCATACCTCATGTACAGGTCCGGGTAATGAGGGGACTTCTCCAGGAGTCCGGGATGAGCCATAGGGCTCACCTCTTGATGCGTTCTTAAGTGATCTCGGTGCCTCCCGACATGCGTTAAGGTCGGCCACCGGGGGGGTTTTAGTAGGTAGAAATCCTACATAACCCGATTTCCGCCCCAGGAAGTCGGCTATCTTAAGGAGATTTCCCTCCGACAAAAAAAAAAAGTCCACAGACTAGGACGCGTTTGCAACTCTTTTATTGTTATTTACCACCTTTCCGAAATTCCTCAGTGCCTGAAGACGAAACTTTTCGAACAGTGCGTGTTGCCAGTGATGACATACGGCTCTGAATCCTGAAACATAGTCGCTCACTATGGGCCTGATAAGAAGGCTCAGAGTCACTCAGCGGGCGATGGAGAGAGCTATGCTTGGAGTATCCCTACGTGATCAAATCAGAAATGAGGAGATCCGTTGGCGTACCAGAGTAACCGACATAGCTCGAAGAGTCGCCAAGCTTCAGTGGCAATGGGCGGGGCACATAGTTCGTAAAACCGATAGGCGTTGAGGTAACAAAATGGATGTTTGAATGGCGGCCTCGCTCCGGGAAGTGGTAGTATCCCTACCGTGCTGTATAGGACGTGTATTTAGGTAACTGTACTTGGCGTAAATATGACTTTAGACCTAACACGTCCTTTGAGGAGATTCGCAACAGGCGTGCGAAATGCAGATGTGCGATCACTCTTAGTGAAGACAAAAAGCATATCGTAGACTGTAAATTGTGGACGTGATGTCTGATTAAACCCGTCACAGCATACCTGTCTCTGTACCGAAATACAATTAACTCGACAATAATTAACAATGAAATAACTAGCTCATGCCCGCGACTTCGTCCGCGTGGATCGAGGTTTTTCGGTTCCCGCGGGAACTCCTTATTTTTCCGGGATAAAAAGTAAGCCTATGTGTTATTCCAGACTATAATCTCGTCAGATAAAATGGTCAGATCTGGATGGAATTCGGCGCAGAGATAGATTATAGTCTGGAATAACACATAGGCTGCTTATCCCGGAAAATTAAAGTTCCTGCGGGAACCAAGAAAATCTCAATCAACGCGGACGCGGCCATCAGCTGGGAACTTTATAATTTTCCGGGATAAACCCGCTCACGCTCACTTAGAAAGTATCATAGATTAGATTGTTTTACATGTTTTTACGCGTACTATGTTTTTACAGCCCACTCCCTGCGGGGGCTATGTGATGCAAATCACGTAGTCCACGTCGTTACAACCGATAAGAGCAATCGTAAAACTTATCCAATCCGAATTACCCGTGTACCGGCTATCGATTAGCAATTGAAGATAAACAAGTACATTCAGTGTACAATATACTATGAGCTCGTTGTCTCGCGAGTGGCGCCAGCTAGGCTGAACTCAGGTTATTCGAAATTGGTACTTTTTGAACGTCTTTTATCTATAACTAGAGGATGCTCGCGGCTTCGTTCGCGTGGTATAAGTTTTTTTAATTCCCACAGGCACTCCTTAATTTTCTAGGATAAATCCTATATCACTCTCCAGGTCCTCAACTATACCCATGCAAAAAATCACGTTGATCCGTTGCTCTGTTGCGGCGTGATTGATGGACAAACTCTCTATTTAACGTCCTTGGGGATAAAATTTTCAAAAACTGTGAATCACGTATTTCTTTATTTTAAACCAGAAGCCCAAATACCAACTTTCATGGTTATAACTTGAAAAATGAAGGACTTTCATGCAAACTTTCAACCTCTATTTAACGCCTTTGGGGTAGAATTTTCAAAAACTGTCAAACACCTATTTATTTATTTTAAACCAGAAGCTCAAATACCAAGTTTCATGGATATAACTTGAGAAATGACGGACTTTCATACAAACTTTAACCCCCTATTTCACCCCCTTACGGGGGAAATTTTGAAAAATCCTTCCTTAGTGAGCGCCTACGTCACAAAAGGAACCTACTGTCAAAATTTCAAGTTTCTAGCCCCAGCGGTTTAGGCTGTGCGTTGATATATAAGTCAGTCAGTCAGGACTTTGAATTTTATATATATAGATATATATAAAATTCAAAGTCCTGACTGACTGACTTATATATCAACGCACAGCCCAAGCCGCTGGTCCTAGAGACATGAAATTTGGAAGGTGTGTTCTTTGTGAAGAGTAGGTATCCACTAAGAATGGATTTTTCGAAATTCCACCCCCAAAGGGGTAAAATAGGGGTTGAAAGTTTGTATGAAAGTCCGTCATTTTTCAAGTTATATTCATGAAACTTGGTATTTGAGCTATCGGTTCGAAATGAAGAAATACGTGTATCGCCATTTTTGAAAATTCTACCCCCATAGGGCTGAAACAGGGGTTGAAAGTTTGTAGGAAAGTCCGTCATTTTTCAAGCTGTAGCCATGAAACTTGGTGTTTGGGATTTCGGTCTGAAATGAAAAAATATGTGATTCACAGTTTTTGAAAATTCTATCCCCAAGGACGTCAAATAGAGAGTTTATCCTTTAATCACGCCGAAATAGAGCAACGGATCAACGTGATTTTTTACATGGGTATACTTAGTTGAGGACTTGGAGAGTGACATAGGCTTCTTTTTATCCCGGAAAATTAAGGAATGCCTGTGGGAATTAAAAAAACTTATGCCACGCGAACGAAGTCGCGAGCATCCTCTAGTACAATATATAGGACGTGATGGTGATAATTAACGACGGAGCCACGAGAGTTCCAAACGCGCCCTGGTCTGAGAAGAGCCCACAACCAACTCAGCTATCAAACATCTAGCCACGCCGAAGGCACCAAACAAGACCAGTGTCAATTTACAAATTTTAAATTTCGAATTTGCTTTGCATATTGCCAATGCTTATAGCCACATTGTTTCATTATTGTTGACTTTCGTGTTTTAGAATTACAATCCTTATTTTAGGAACGTCAAGGTACGTGACATCAAACTGTCATATTGAGTAATATAGCTTAAGTATTGCTTTAAGCGTAGGCAGTATGGCCCCTGGACCTCATAAAAGTCCACAGCGCTCACCCAAAGAGGTCCCAATTGTTAATGTCAGAGTCTAGGAGTGAGGGTACAGAATATCAATTGCGATCAATGTAATAGATAAAAGGTAGATTTTTAACTATAATAGAAATGTTCGGTCTAGGACCTTGTTTGAATGATAGAATTGATTGATATATGATTTATTGATTGCTGGATAATAATCAAATAATCAAATAAATATTATAGATGCGAAAGTTTGGATGGATATATGGATGTATGGATGGATGTTTGTTACCCCAACGGCTGAACGGATCTGGATGAAATTTGGCACAGAGATAGATTATAGTCTGGAATAACACATAGGCTACTTTTTATCCCGGAACATTAAGGAGTTCCCGCGGGAAACGAAAAACCTCGATCCACGCGGACGAAGTCGCGGGCATCAGCTAGTTATAACTATTTTAATAATTATAATTAAATGCTATGCTAATGATATGAGTGGCACGCGTGCTGGTCGCGGTGATGATTTGCGCACTGATTGATTGTTAGTCTGAATGTGTAATGAAAACTAGGTTAATGCTGACGGAGCAAAATGTACGGTTGGACTGTGGACCGTACAAGGTATCAGTACATAAAGTATCCCACCCGTGCGAAGCTGAGGAGGGTAGTTATGTCCATTCATAAGACCACAGCGCAGACTGCGCCAGTGGGGTCATCGTTCAACAGCATCATAGAGCAAAGGAGTAGTAGTGTACTAGGGAAGGTCACCATCCGGCCGACAACCGCAACGATATTCAAGCAAGTATACTGCACTCGTAAACGCATTTCCGCCGCGCCCTTACTGCCTAGTGTCGTGCCGAGTGTCGATACCATAAGTCGATATGACTTTGAACTCACCATATGCGAATATCTATACTAATAATATCCAGACAGACAGACACACTTTCGCATTTATAATATTAGTATGGATGTATTTTTGTTTGCTCAAATATTCCTGAATAAAATGTTTCGACCTTGTAGGCCGAATTAGTTGTCAACAACATACAAACTGAACGTATCGGTCCGAGATAAATCACACGGTTCACCAAAACAAAAGCTTATAACAAGCGGTCCAGACATGAGACATTTCGCTAACAACCGGTTCCGATCGGCCTTGGCAGTGAAACCAATTACTATGATGCAACCACAGGACTCCACTATTAGGAGAGTGTTACGGTTACAGATCGAAGCCGGTCTAGGTGAAAGTAAGCAGCTAATAAGCTGAATGGATTCGTGAACTAAGTTCATGAAAAACCAGGTTTTAGACATACTGTTGTCAACGCAACAACGTCCTCTAAAAAGTGATCCGGTCCATAAATCGTTATAAAATTAAAACATATAAATATAGGGAACATCTAGCTATTCTGTAAAACCTGCATCAATCATTGTTACAGTCTCAACTGTTGTGAGTGGCTGAATTTATATTATACTATACTAGATGATGCCCGCGATTTCGTCCGAGTGAATTAAGGATTTCTGATTCCCACGGGAACTTTTTAGGTACTTTCCTGGGATAAAAAGTATGCAACCTATATTAATTGTACTAAATTTCGTCAAAATTGGTTAAAAAAAGATAGGCCGTGAATGCGTAGTCAGAGAGACAGACACAATTTCACATTTATAATATTAGTATGATAACTTCTATATACTTAAACAGATTTTGTATGTGGTAGCGAGTGACACTGGCTATAAATTTGAAAAAAATTAAATATGGGCAGTAGTGTTTTTGTTTTCTTGAATTATGTGCACTTGTATTCCTTTATTTTAATGAGTATTTTTTGTAACTTTATGCACATATCGACATAAATCGTCACGGCACATTCCTATCGGAAACGCTCGATTGACTCCATCACTCTGGGTCGGCTAGGCACAGCACTATTGTCTCTCGAGCAAGGGGGATATCGACAATTTACTGCACTTACTTTTCAATAAACAACTCATTGACGATTTAAGTACTAACTGGACTTCCTTTATATTAAAATTGTGTACTTGAAAACCGATCCTATTCCTTTTAAATTAAGTACTTAATTCGCGTGCATAAATTTAAAGTATCACAAGAACATTTTAAAGGTAGAGTGGCTAATAAATTAATCTTTATTGACAACACAAATTACAAATTAATTAATTAATATGTAAGAAAAACTAATTTCCACAAGTGACCTTATATTATTTGGGATTGTAAAAGCGTTCTTTATCCAAATTACTTATAAGTTAATAATATTTTAGAACCTTATGTTTCTAATCGTAGGATAAAAAAGCATGCTGATGCACCAGACCAGACCAGATTAAGAATCGGGAATCGAACCCAGGACCTTCCACTTTAAGACAACAGCGCTCACCACAACGCCAGAGATATCGTCAAATCAGCTTTTTCTTCTACAAATCGTTATCGCGCAGATCGCAGTTACATTGCTGAGCTGGATCAAAATGTTTAAAAAAAAATTTTTCAAATCGGTTTAGAAACCACGGAGATATGGACCGACATACATTAAAAAAAAAAAAAAAACATTCCCGCCGAGTTGAGAACCTCCTCCTTTTTTGGAAGTCGGTTATAAAGTGCAAAGTAGCCAAATGACCTAATTCCCTGACCTTTATCGGATTGTCGTGTCTATCCCAAATGAAAAGTTTAAATATCTCTGGTGCAGTGCTTTATTGGTAAAGACTTTAG
This sequence comes from Erebia ligea, assembly GCA_917051295.2. NCBI lineage: Eukaryota > Metazoa > Arthropoda > Insecta > Lepidoptera > Nymphalidae > Erebia > Erebia ligea. The sequence continues at coordinate 19,531,858 of OU785228.1, forward strand.
TGTCCTCTGCTAGTGAAATGTGAGTTTCAATTGAAGCATGCAATTGATTTAGAAGGGAAGGGTCTTTGAGGGTACTTTACGTCCATTGTGGAGACTCGAGTGTGTTAAATGTTTGCGGTAAAATCTGAAGCTTTGTTTTTGTTTTCGTGTAGTTAGTATAATAATGAAAGCTTCAAAGGAAGCAAAGAAATATTATATTGGATTAGAAGCAGGCGTTATTTTGCTGAAGTCCATGATAATGAAGGAACTAGAAGCTTTATTCGCTATAATCCCCCTGCAATAGGTAAATCTATGTGGTACAAGTGCGTATCTGCGATATTCACCACATCACAGAAAATTTCCAAATTTTTCTCAACGTACGTTTCACTCCGTCACGAGCATCTTTAGGAGATGTTGACTCTACAAAGCACGATTGTGTTGTCTTTACAATCGTGCATTGTCGAGTCAATATCTCCTGAAGATGCTGACTCGAAGATTCACACTGTACCATATAGATTTACCTATTGTGGCGGATTACAACGAATTAAGCTTCTAATTTTTTCATTAAAGAAATATAATTTATAAATAGTTAGATGACTAAGTAGGTAGATGATGCCAATGACTTCATCCGCGTGGATTTCGGTTTCCAAACATCCCGTGGGAACTCTTTGGTGATCCGGGATAAAAAGTAGATGTCGTCGTGAATGGCGCCCGGTAGGTACACTGTCAATCCCTATATAAACGTTGGATTAACCGTCAATCCACAGTGCACACCATTAGGAGGTTTTGCCAGATCAATCTGGAGGTTGGGCCATAGGCGCACCGCCTTACAGTCTGCACCAAATCGCCAATATCGGATTCACCACAGAAAAAGAAATATGCTTATTACTGAGAGATTAACAGATAGACCGCAAAAATAGCAGACAGACAGACATACATTCGTATATTATACTAGCTGATGCCCGCAACTTCATCCGCGTGGTTAAAGTTTTTTTGATTCCCGCGGGAACCCCTTAAATTTCCGGTATAAAAAGTATAGCCTATGTCACTCGGTCCTCAACTATACCCATGCCAAAAATCACGTCGATCCATCGCTCCGTTGAGGCGTAATGGAAGGACAAACCAACAAACAAACACACTTTCGCATTTATAATATTAGTATTACCAAATTATTAATAATTATTAATATTAATAATTACATAAATTTTTAATAGGAATTAATTTAAACTGTAATTTAATTTCATATTACTTATTATAGAAAGGTACAAGTAATTGCAATCATTAATTTTGTTTGCTTTTGGTTTCTATAGCGACGACCTCAATTTTATTTGAAACAAAGAAATGCCGGGAGGTAGGATGTAAGTAAAGTTCAAGCAGCAAGCACATTAATCCATGCGACGCATCTAATTCTACGCGACTTGACAACGCTACAGACAACGCTATCCTGATATGAGTATATTAAACCAATACCCCTTATCTGTTTCTACACGGCATCGTACCGGAACGCTAAATCGCTTGGCTGCTTGTGTTTGCCAGTAGGATGCCGGGTGGTAACGGATAAGCTGTGAGGCTTCGGTCGTGGCTAGTTACTGTAATGAATAACTAATTATTTTTTTAATATAATAGGCTAGCGCTTGGCTGCAATCAGACCTGCTTGCAAGTGGTGACGCAGCCTAAGGTGGAGCGCGCTTGCCTAGAAGATGCCTATTCACTCTTTATTTGAAGGTACCTATATTAAAAAAGGAAGAGAAAACGCAAGCCGGCAGGGCATTCCATATCCTAGCGGTTCGAATTAGGAACGAGGAAGCAAATCGCTTCGTACGAGTCCGCGGAGTTTCTACTGCGCGGCATAAGGATGCAGACTTTGTTGACACCTAATTTTCTTTTGGCTGGTCTGCCGTCTGGTTCCCACCAGATCAGATCGGAGAGAATTCTCCAATCATAAATTCCCAAATTGCTTGACCACGGCGCTCACAAATGCGCCAAAGAGGTCACCAAAAGGACAAGTGTGGACCTCCTTGACACTTAAAGGGCTTTTAAAACATAGAGCATTTTAGACATGATCATAATTGTATGCCACACATACCGAGTTACCCTCCAGCCGGTCATTATTCACTACGTACGTTATAAAATGTATTTTTCCTCATTTTTAATCGTCATTAAAAGGGTAAAAAACCCTTACTGTGAGAGTTATTGCAGATATAAAAGATTACATTGCATAGGGGAACTCTACCGCCATTCTGACTACTTTTAATTACAACCACACAACAATTCACGACAAACATCAAATTATTAGACTGCCTTGTTGGTCTAGTGGTTGGCATGTTCGACTGCGGCCGAGGTCACGGGTTCGAGTCCCGGGTCGGGCCATAATTGAGTACTTATGGGTTTTTCTGACTAGATATTCTCAGTACTAGCCCGGAGTTAGGAAGTTGGCGGTGTTTCACCCCCGTGCCTCGGAGAGCACGTTAAGCCGTCGCGTCGGTCCCGGTTATTATCACTAACATGATAATAGTCGTTAAAGACCACCAACCCGCCTTAGAGCAGCGTGGTGGGTCTAAGCTCTAATTCCCTCTCTCCTTTGAGAGTGGAGGCGTGTGCCCAGCAGTGGGACGTTAATGGGCTGTAGTGGTGGTAGTGGATCAAATTATTATGCTACATGATGCCCGCGACTTAGTCCGCGTGGATATAAATATTTTTATCCCATGGGTTTCTGATTTTCCGAGATAAAAGAAGCCTATGTCACTCTCCAGGTCTTCAATTATATCCATGCAAAAAATCATGTTACGGGGAAGGACATAATTTAATTTTTTTCAATTCAATTCAATTAATTTATTCAATTTAGGTACACTGTAGGTACACTTATTGACGTTGACAATTACTTACCTACTTATAAAACATGATGGTGATAATCAGTTACGGTATCAGCTGCGAGGGTTCCAAACGCGCCCTGGTCTGAGAAGAGCCCACAACAAACTCACTCGGGGTTTTTCTTATTATCACCATCTCACAAATCATCTTAACTAATATTGTCAGAGCCATTAGAGCAAATCATTGCCAAGCTTCCTTGTCGTTTTAGTAATCCTTCACATGGTAATAAGATTTTTTAATGAGTTTACGTTTTACATTAACTTTGAACAGCTTATTCAGAGACATCTTCAACATGTCTTCTGGGAGCTTATTGTAGAAGATAGATTAATTTTTATCCCGGAAAAACAAAGATTTCCCACGGGATTTTTAGAAAACTTAAATCCACGCGGACGAAGTCGCGGTCATCATAGTATACCTAGTATTTCAAACTACAGCCCTTGTTACAGCCAGACGTTCCCTAGAGACCTTACTCACTTGCCTATGACTTTCAATATACTTAACTAGCGGATGCTCGCGACTTCGTTCGCGTGGCATAAGTTTTTTTAATTCCCACGGGCACTCCTTAATTTTCCGGCATAAAAAGTAACCTATATCACTCTCCAACTATACCCATGCAAAAAATCACGTTGTACCTACCGTTGCTCTGTCGCGGCTTGATTGAAGGACAAACTCTCTATTTAACGTCCTTGGGGATAAAATTTTCAAAAACTGTGAATCACGTATTTCTTTTTTTTAAACCAGAAGTCCAAATACCAACTTTCATGGCTATAACTTGAAAAATGGAGGACTTTCATACAAACTTTCAACCCCTATTTACCACTTTGGGGGTGGAATTCTGAAAAACTGTGACACACGTACTTCTTTATTTTTTAACGAAAGCCAAAATACCAAGTTTCGTTGATATAACTTGAGAATATCTTGAGAAATGAAGGACTTTTACACAAACTTACATCCCCTATTTCACCCCTTCGGGGGTAGAATTTTCAAAAACTGTGAAACACGTATTTATTCATTTTCAACCGGTAGCTCGTATACCAAGTTTCATCGATATAACATGAGAAATGACGGACTTTAATACAAACTTTCACCCCCTATTTCACCCCTTTAGGGGTGGAATTTTGAAAAATCCTTCCTTATTTTAAGCGCTTACGTCACAAAAGGAACCTACTGTCAAAATTTCAAGTTTCTAACCAAAGTGGTTTAGGCTGTGCGTTGATTAGCTTACGATTTTATATATATATTGGATTGGATTGGATGGATTGGATTGGATTGGATTGGATTGGATTGGATGGATTGGATTGGATTGGATGGATTCTGTATCTACTTTCATACAAATAGTTTTAAAATAACATAATAATAGCTAAGCATAAAAGTTCTTATAAGATAAGTATTCATATAATTAGATTAAAAGATACCTTACTTTATCTTTAAACTAAATAATTGCGTTAGTTTAAACAAAATATTAACGTAACTGTATGACGAAATCCATGTGTCAATGAAGTCATTTACGGATTGAGGCGCGCGGGTGGAATGATGGGTGGGACGGGACTATAACCTATCTCTGTGCCAAATTTCATCCAGATCCGTCCAGCCGTTCTGGCGTGACTGAGTAACAAACATCCATCCATCCATCCAAACTTTCGCATTTATAATATTAAAGTATAGTATAATTTATAGATCAGTGCTACCCATTTGAAGCCGGGGTGGGTCGCTAGTTCTTGATTAAACTTGCTATAATAACAACGCCGTTCATCGGACCTTGAATAAGTAATACAGAGAGTAATAATATGGCGGTGCGGAGGACGTCACGCTATGGCTACGGCTGTCTGGCTGTAACGATTTTTATAATTCTTCATTCAAATTGCAATAATACGTAGAACTCCTTCCATCGGAGCTTTAATACGAAATGATATAATTGCTTGGGGCGGTAAGGAGAACGTCACGCGATGTCTACCTGCTACGAGCTACGGGCTGTCTGACTGTCTATTTTTATAATTCCTCATTGAAATTGCAATAATTCGTAGAACTCCTTCCATCGGAGCTTGCATAGAGAATGATATAATTGCTTGGGGCGGCAAGGAGGTTGGCACGCTATGTCTACGCGCTACGAGCTACGAGCTAAGGCTGTCTGGCTGTAACGATTTTCTTGTAATTCAGCTACAAATGTGACTCACTTTATTAAACCTAAAAGATGGTCATATTTATTACTTTACTCGGTTATATCCTATGTACTAATATAACAAATCTAGGGTTTTATTAGTAACTTTTGCTAACGTGTGTCTGTTATTTTTGAAATTTTGCACAGAGCTTGGATACTTCTTGTCACGGAAAACGACCACTGGGACTGGTGACTGGATCCACACGGTCAAAGCCGCGCGTATCCGTTAGCAATGTATATTTACTATAAATAGCTATAAATAAATCGATTTGTACCGATATTATTATTATTAAATACCTATACACCTAGGAATGTTACAAATGAAATATTTATAGACACTTGAAGTGTTTTGGATCGTCAATTAATGTCGAATAATAGATTCTCTTATCAACCCATTGCCGGCTCACTACTCACGGAAGTCTCCTTTCGGAATGACAAGGGTTGGCCGTAGTCCACCACGCTGGCTAAATGCGTATAGAGACCTCACACACCTTCAAGTCACAGTTGAATAATGTATTTTTGAAATTAGTAGTTCATAGAAACAGAAATTTTCACTTCTTCCTACGATACTGAACAGGGAATCCTCATTTTGTTGGAACTGAAATAGATGAAGTGACCGATCTACAAATTCGGCGGTCCCACAACGGGCCCTGTGGCGCAACGGATAACGCGTCTGACTACGGATCAGAAGATTCCAGGTTCGAATCCTGGCAGGGTCGCTTAATCTCGTTTTTTATTTCTTAATAAAAACATTTTTTTTTTCTACATATTCTCGATTTCTTTTTACATTTTAAAAATAACTATGAGCTAAAACTGGTCCAGCCCAAATCAAGGAGCTTAGCGAGATAACTCCACGCATTAAGTAATAACTGTTTTACTGCATACGTCAATACTCATTTACATACACATTATCAGGGGGCTTAATAATCCATCCCTTTTCTCATTATTTATAGGTAAGTAAGGTACCTTAAATCTAAACGTATACCAAGCTCATGTGAAGTTTATGTCCATTCGAATCTCACGAACCCGTACGCATCACCAGGTTTTTCACAGAAAAACCTTGATATTTAATTTTCACTGAGAAAACTTTCAGGGTCTATGCTGTACAGTCTAATGCTTTTAGGCTGACAATATGGACGATCACAACTCAATCAAATCAGCAACTCTTTATCAAACTTTTTGCTTCTATTATAGTATGGAAGTTTGCACGTTGTGACGTCATCACATTTTAACGCACTTTTTTTTCTCTAATCTGTAGTTTAAGATGGTTATCAAACTTAAAACTAAAAGGGTTGTAAATTTAAGGCCTTTTAGATGACCCTCTATTTAATCAACAGTAAGAAATAATTTTAGTTGGTCATAGGCATCATCCCTATTATGCGAGCGTTAAAACGAGATTTTCTTTAAAAAAGTACACAAAACACATGATTTTATAAGTAATCTTAAAGAATAAACACCAAAGATCTTTTATCGTGTATGTTCTTTAAAAAAGTACAAAAAACACATGTTTTTATAAATAAGTAGTCTTGAAGAAAAAACACTAAAGAAAAAAAATCTCGCGTAAAAGATTTCGTTTCTCATGAAAAGCTTCGCTGTGTCGCGAATAAGCTCGCACTGCTTTGAAAGAAGCTCTGAAGGCGGCATTTATGAATGATTCCCTTTCATGATTTGCTTCCAAAGAGAACTGAGAAGTTCAGCAGAGGAAAATACTTTGTATACTTATACTCATTTGGTTTTCCTGTTTAACTATATGACCCAACTTGGCTTGGATGAAATTTGTTTAAAAAAAAGTGGTCTACGTTATATTTACTAGTTAAGTATATTAGTTATATATTATATTTGGAACTGGGCACGGTCAGCTCGGCTTGCTTACATCACAATGACGACGCCAGTGAAGACGATCAGCAGGAGTCGTCGGGAGAGGACACGTTACCACTTACCACCTCCTCCCCACCTCAACCATCGCACAGAGCTGTACCGCAGTCGAGCAGCGACCATGTTCCGTTTTCCCGTATTCTTTTAATATAGGTAGGTACCTTCAAATCAAGAGTGAATAGGCATCTTCTAGGCAAGCGCGCTCCACCTTAGGCTGCATCACCACTTGCAAGCAAGTATGATTGCAGCTAAGCGCTAGCCTATATATTAAAAAAAAAAAATGTCGCGCGAATAGGCTCATGAATAAGGGCCCCGAACGGGTTCGAAACTAGTCGGGCACTTTTCCGACAGAACACGTGAGTTTATCCGGGTGTTATGTATAAGTAGTTATAGTTATATTATCTTCGTAACATAATATTTCGAAGTGCCGATGGGCGTTGAGGTCACTAGATACTTGTTACATACTTGATAATGGCAGAAGATGGTAACTTGGGACAACGTGGTAGAGTCAAAACGTTGTGTAGCCTAAGAGACACTTGTATGTCCTATATGCAATAAAGAGATTGAGTATTGAGAGGGGTAAACTCGACGTTATTAAATTATAAGATTACCCCCCTAACAGGTTAGCCCGCTACCACCTTAGACTGCATCAGCACTTACCATCAGGTGAGATCGCCGTCAAGGGCTAACTTGTAGTGTAATGAATAAATAAAATATTCAACTATCTAAGTATTTATGTTTAATTAAAATTGGTTCATAATTATACTTCGTGCAATATTGACTACCTAACTCGATAGGATTAGGACGTCTAGAAGCAGTCTTAGGTTAGAATGGTAATCGTCCTTTTATATCTGCGCTGAAAATACTAAAAAATATATCTAGTTTCTTATTCGTGAAACTATTTCCATTTGACAGTCTCTGTAGGTACATATTTACACGTATTTACATAATTAACATACCTTTTTCTATAAGAAACTGTCAGTCTATCTCAATATTTGCATCACATCACTGCACGAAAACACCATGAAAATATTCGTAATTCAATAGACAACACAACACAACGTGGACTCAAAAAACTGGCTAACCGAATTTATATGATCTTTCAGGAGACAAGCTTGTATTTTAAAAGCATCTTAAATTGGTAGCTCTGGCATCCTTTATGTTTTTGTTATTTACCGGGGCAGTGATTTTCCCGGAGACGTGGCGAGCCGGGGCCACCCTCGGACCGTGACAGCTGACTGGGGGATTGCGGAATTCCCCACGCATGCGCCCCTGCAGCGGTGACGGTAGACAAATGGACTATACGGTACAGGGTATAGGGGTAGTGATAAATTCGTTTTATTGCAGCGGTTGTCTGACTGCCTCGTTGGTTTAGTGGTTAGCATGTTTGACTGCGGCCGACAAGGTCCCGGGTTCGAGTCCCGGGTGGGCCATACTTAAGTATTGGGTTTTTTCGACTAGAAATTCTCAGTACTAGCCCGGAGTTAGAAAGTAGGCGGTGTCTCACCCCCGTGCCTCGAATAGCAAGATATGCCATCGGTCCCGGTTATTATCACTAACATGATAATAGTCGTTAAAGCCCCCCAACCAGCATTGGAGCAGCGTGGTGGGTCTAAGCTCTAATTCCCTCTCTCCTATGAGAGTGGTGGCCTGTGCCCAGCAGTGGGACGTAATGGGCAGTAGTGGTGGTGGTGGTGGGCAGCGGTTGTCATCCGCAAACCTGTACTGCCAAGTGATTTATAGATACCTTTCTTTCTTCCTACAGCCTACTGGGCAGGTTTCCGCACTTCCAGTTGGAGGTCGGGTGTGCGTGGATTTAGATACCTATGAATCTTTCACCCTTCATTATTTTCATTTCATTTCAATCCACAATAAGATTGTAAATGCGAAAGTGTGTCTGTCTGTCTGCTACGCTTTCCCGGCCCATCTTTTCAACCGATTTTAACTAGATTTGGTACAGAGGTAGGTTGCATTTCAAGGAAGGACATAGGCTGCTTTTTATCCCGGAAAATTAAAGAGTTCCCGTGGGAATCCAAAAACCTTTATCTACAGCTAGTTTACTTATAAATAGGTACGCGAATTCCCAAATAACACCCAGATCCTTATTTGATCAGATCTCATCGTGTGTGCATTTAAGATGAAAGATGCTGCGACCTGTAATGCCGCCGGAAGGGCCCAAACGATTAGCGGACCCCACATACTTGATTTAACAATGCACTCAAGCAGCTCGGTCATTCTCAAACGGCTCAAAAAAGCGTGTCCGGGTCGAAAACCTCTATGAAATAGATTGCTAACCACTTGATAATTTTATGTATGGTAAATATGATCAAAATATTAGGGGGGCCTTTGTCCTTTCTTAGGTAAACTTAATGTAAGTTAAGTTAAAAAAAGAAAACTGTGGAAATATTGACCTCGGTGCCGTGTCCCACACCCCATATTGCGTTGAAAATTATTTTTTTTCTTTTTTTCTGTAAAATATGCCACTATATGGCAGGTGCTTACAAGAAACTAGTTAGTTACTTGCTCAATTTATAATATTTATAATCAATAGTAGGCCTTAGTTGACAACTTACAACAAATTGTTTTCACGTCCGACGTTTAGAGTTGATACCGGTGGCGCGCTCCAATTCTTTTATAACTTGTGTTCTTTAATAGCTGCGAGAATAGTTGTAAGAGTAAGACAAACTATCAGTCGCGCCGCATCGGTGGTAAAGGCAACACGTCTGTGCGTCTCTGTGTGTCCCTTTTATTAAGGTAAGTATTCGCTTTCGGTGGCTTGGTATACCCATAAAGTTGATTTCGGTGGAACTGTTCTATCCATATCTATTTAAACTACTATTATTTAATTTATACAAACGTATATCGTATGAGAGCTAGATTGCAATTAAGGAGGTTATTATTATATATTTAGGATACTTTTGTAAAAATCTGGGATATTGCTCATTATTTTGATTTCAGTGGGATTGATCTCGGTGTTTTCGGTGGAAATAGATGCACCGAAGTCAATTTTAAAATCACCGAAATCAAATGGTAATTCTTTTTTACAATTTAAGACCTTAAATTTACCAAATCTTAACTTTTTTCAGTATTGTGACTATGCCGTATTCGAAAAACGATCGCAAAGTTAAAAAAAGATTGGCTGAAAGACGTCGGAAAGAAAAAATCAAAAGTGATCCAGAGCTTTACGCAGTTCACAAAGAGAAAGATAGGCAACGGTACTATAAAAGGAAGAATGAAGGAAAGGTTAAACCAGTGAGCGCATTAGATCCTCGCCAACAGCGAATCGTAAGGGAGAAAAGTCGAGTTTCTTCCAACAAACATAATTTGAAAAAAAGGCGCAAGGAGATGAGGTGCCTTGAAGAGGATTTAATTATATCAGAAGCACCCGACGAAACTGATGATCCTTTGGCTAGTTCACTTTCACACACATTAAAATTGATGCCACCAAAAGAAAAACCACCTCTTTTAACTCACGCCAGTTGCTTACCATCAACAAGTTCATTTGTCACTTTATCTCCTTTATCACAGCATATGAAGCCTTATCGAGAATCGTCAGCACCGTTGAGTCCGTCTAGTGACGTAAGTATAATTTCAAGGCCATGTACACGATTATCAGATCTTGTGGTTGAAAGGAACCTTCCTGTAACACCAACTGCTAACAAGAAGAAACTAAAAACCAAAGTTATCGTACGTAGGCTTAAATACCGTATGAAAAAAATGCTTCAATTTCAAAAAGAGAAATATGATAAATTAAAAACTGTGACCGAAAGATACCGAAAACAGGTATATAGATTAAAGCACCAGTGTGCTGATTTAAGAAAATATTTACCTATAGTTAAAAACAAAACTGAAGCCATAGAAAAACAAAGTGAATCAGATGCTATAAAAGAAATTAAAAATAACGTGCAAGATGATGTTAAAACTTTTCTTGAGGAAGATGAAAATAGTCGTATGTGTTCTGGAAAGAAAGAGTTCATTACCAAGAAAAAGAATAAAAAACAAAGACGCTACTTAAATGATTCTTTAAAAGAGTTACATACCAAGTTCAAGCTAACAAATCCCCAAAGCAAAATAAGTTACTCCAGTTTTTGCAAAAAACGACCGTTTTGGATTTTGAAACCTGACGTAAATAAGCGTGAAACCTGTCTTTGTATTGAACACGAAAATATGGAATTAATTGTGACGGCACTAAAAAAAGAAAACTTAATTCATGAAAAAACTACTAAAGATATTTTATCGTCACTGTGTTGTGACTCCTCTAATGTGTCATGTTTAACAAGAAAATGCGACGACTGCAAATATAAAACCTTAATCTATAAGGAATTTGAAAACGATAAAGAATCATTCTACTGGCTTTGGCAAAAAAGTAAAAGGACCTATTCCAAGAACGGAGTAACTAAAACAACAATCCACACGGCTAAAGATAAAGTGATCACTTTCCCTAGAGACATAATTTTAAAATTTGAAAAAATGTTACCACTATACATGACACATTGTGGAATTATGCTCGCACAGAACAGATTTATAAAAGAAATGAAAAGTTGTCTTACTGATGAAGAATGTATAATTCACTGTGACTTTAGTGAAAATTACAGCACAAAATATGCTAATGAAATTCAAGCCGTACATTTTGGAGGTAATCGCCAACAAATAACCTTGCACACTGTGGTCATTTACTATCGTAAAAATGGAATTCTAAAAGTCCAGTCTATTTGCACATTATCAGAATCTTTACGCCATGATGCACCAGCCATTTGGGAGCATTTACTTCCGATTTTAAAATTCATAGAAGATGAAAATATCAATATTAATACACTACATTTCATTTCTGATAGTCCGTCCGGCCAGTATCGAAACCGCAAAATGTTTTATATTATTAGCAAACTCCATTGGTATGTTCCCAGTTTAACGAGTATTTCATGGAATTATACAGAAAGCGGCCATGGAAAAGGCGCCCCAGATGGTGTCGGTGCAACAATCAAAAGAACAGCTGATCGAATAGTTGCTCAAGGCAACGATATCACAAGCTTAACATCATTAATGGCTCATTTGAAATCTGTTCAAGGTATTCTAACAAAGACTATTAACGATTTTGGCATTTACGAGAAAGAGTTGCTGATTCCACCCGATCTCAAACAGTTTCCAGGGACAATGAGAGTGCATCAGGTAGTCTGGAACGCCAATAAACCCAACCAACTATCGATGAGAAGAATGAGTTGCGCCAAAGATGACTGTAAAAATAATTCAGTACCGTGTGAACATGGACATCATATAGGATTGTACATAATCGGCGAACAAACTAACAGAATTTTGACTGATAGAGTTAATAAAAACAAGAGTAATAAGATTAGTCTAATTAAAAAGTCAAATAAATCTAATCCTGGAGAAGAAAAGGGGAGCGCAGTCGATGTAACTACATCTGATAAGCCTAGAATTTTATCGAATATTTCTATCAAACCTCGAAATAGCTATCGTAAGCTTGCTTATCAGTCAGATATTGGGTTACATGAAAGTGACAGCTTTTGGACGCATGTGTCAACAGACTGTGAAAATGTTCCTCCGACAGTAATTAATGATGTACTATCGCATATTATTGTGGAAGATGATCATAAAAGTAGTGACGAGGATTATTTATTACCATATAATTTTTATAAACGCAAAGACAAGAAACGTGAATTATCATAATATGTTAGCTTTGCTTTTTTTATTGATGTGTAAACATCTTTTCTCTCGCTTTGCAGCAATTTGTGAGAGTGATTTCATGTAATGCAACGGAACCTTCTATTGACGTTGTTGTATTTAGACTGATTATTAAGAGAAAATATAAATATTAATTGTTATTTTCAATGTGTAGATTATTATTCTGTGATTTTTTGTGATAAATAAATAAATAAATATATAAAGCCTTTATTTCCAATTACTCAAATGAATACAAATTACAGTATTTTTAAAAACAAACTAATACAAATTTACAATAACATTAATTTTAAAAAGTTTAATAGTAAAAATAAAGAATCAAAATGTAAATTTTTTTAATTTATAGTTTATAGTAAATTCTAAGTCTTTTTATTTGTAGCATGTCATAATATAATATGTTATTGTATTTCAAAATTATTTATGTCAGTAGGTTTAATGTTTGTTACATTTCGTCATTGGAATGCCTATTTTTGGTTATAGGCCTCCTCCATCCTTTTCCATTCATTTCTATTCTTCGCCAGCCTGGTCCAGGTATTTCTCACTGCCTCAGTGATATCGTCACGCCAGCGACGCCGCGGCCGGCCTCGCGGCTGGCGCGTGTCCCATGGATACCAATGAAGAATTTTTTCAGTCCAACGCCCATCAGTCGCTCTTGCTATATGTCCGGCCCATCGCCATTTAAGGAGGCATGCTGGTTTTGCCGCGTCAATAATTTTAGTCTTCTTTCGTATTACTTTGTTCTTGACTCTGTCTTTTATTTTTAGGCCTAGCATGCTCCTTTCCATGGCTCTCTGAGCAACCTGTATTTTAGTTATTATTTCCTTAGTTATTGGCCACGTCTGGCATCCGTATAGCAGTGTTGGCGTAACAACTTAGTCTAGAGCTACCTTCTTAATTTTAATATCTATGTGCGATTTAAATATGTGTTTTAAGGACCAATATGCTGCCCACGCGTTCTTAATTCTTCTTTCTACTTCCTCTGCATTATGGTTTGGCCCTAGTAATTATATTCCTCAACATATTTTATATTTTTTCCTTGTATTTGTGCATTATACTAATCTCCATTTGTCATAATGCATGTTTTTTCAGGATTCATTTCCAAACCACATTATCTGCTTTGGACATCAAGAGTTTTTAGAATATTATATAAAAGTTGGTCATGACTTTCTGCAATTATAACTATGTCATTAGCGAAGCGAAGATGGTTTAGATTTTCCCCGTCTACATTATTATTCCTAGTCCAGTCCAATCCAATTTTCTGAAAATGTTTTCTAGTAGAGCTGTGAAAAGGTTTGGAGAGATTTTTGTGAGAAAGACAAATCTAAACTACCTAGTAATGGTTAATATTTTTTATTTCATTTTATACAAATTAATATTATAATTAAATAAGCACCTTCAATAATTCACGTTATTATCAAACTGATTATTATAAGAAATAAATATTTGTTATTGTGATTTTTATAAATATGTAGGTAGATTATGATAGATCTAGATAGAGACTGTTTTAAGTTCCTACTTTGTTATGGTTACTATTTTTAATTTCATTTAGTATGTAATTTATTTAAAATACATACCTACATAAGTACAAAGTTGGTTTTCGTAAATTTTCCTAAATCTAAGTTAAGTAATTTAAGTACATACTTAATTATTATAATATGTTGATAAAATAAAATATTTTATTGTAAAAATTAACCTGAAATTCTTTACGTTTAGTCTTCGAAATATTAAATACCTCCATAAATAGTTTTATTTTGATTTCAGTGACTTAAATATTGATTTCGGTGGACACCATTTTTTGAAAATCGAATACCGATGTAACCGTTGGGCCTATAAAGTTCCCTTTACTACCAATATTAACTAAATTAAATCTAGATTTGATATTTCCGGCTAGTATGTCTCAAATACAAAAAAAAAATTGTGCCACCGAAGTCAATCAAATAATGAGGCGCCTGAGAAGTACCCAGCTACCGTGGGACTTCGGCGTCTTTATAGTGGCCCAATTTTTTAAGGGTGTCATTAAAATTAAATTGCTCATTTAATTCAAACTTTCTTTTTTTAAACATTAATTGTGAACAATTCAATATAACTTAAAGCTAGCTAGCCTAACATCCCCGCGTGGAATGGTGGCAAGAATGCTGGCTGCAATTCCGCGTTGGACAGCCAGGCTGATCCTTTGCGCAAAAAATGAACCAGCCCTACTGACACCAGGGCGCGTTTGGAAGCCTCGTAGTACATTTAGTTTTAAGATACCGCAACTGATTATCACCATCATGTTGTATAATTTATTGGACGTCAAAAAGTGTACAGTGTACCTAATTTGAATAAATAAATATTGGTTGATTGTTAAAAACCGTAGAGTTATAATATTATAGTACATTCTTACTCAGTGTTAAAAACGCAATTTCAAGCGTTGATGCATGCGTTACGTTGCGTTAGCCCATGATAACCGACGATCAGAAATCATGTTCATTGATCACAACCCATTTCCGGCTAAGGAATAATCCACATCAAGTATCCACCCCACGGAAAATGACAGTAGTTGAGTCTCCAATAACCAAGTTTGACAGCATCAAGGCCGGGAGCCGCAGCAGAAAAGGCTGAAACCGGCAAGGCGGAAGTATGCCTCTCTACATATTTACAGAGTTACATATTTATTTCGGTTGCCGTAGGGAACCTGCCGTGGAGTCTTTTAGTTCCTTTTTTTGCGAGATATTTAACCGCGGTGTCATCATGGTGTGAGAAGAGCACACAACAAACTCAGCCGGGTATTTTTTTTAATATCACTATCTCAACTAAACTATCAGAGCCGTTAGAGCAAATTATTGCCAAACTTCCTAGCGCCTAGAGGTAATGCGTGTCGATAATCAAAGTAACGAGCAAACAATACAAACAACCGCTGAGAGACAATAGCGAATTATACAACTATTGTCTTCCAGCGAACACACTACATGTCTGCCTCGTGACTGGTGTCACGAATTGCCTCGTACGCGATATTAACCCCTATTAGTAGTAACATCAGGGTGTATTCTCGTGTGTTAGTCGGGGTGGTTAGTCGTGTGCGGCGCCGGAAGTTGTGGATAGCTGTCACGTCGTCAAGTGGGTACGTATGAGGAGTATGGGTGACCTGTTTGGAAAGAGTTCGTGCTAATTGTTGTTTATTTTGATGCTTATCTATATATTAGATCATGCCCACAACTTCCGCGTGGATTTAGGATTTAAAAATCCTATGGGACCTCTTTGATTTTCCAGGATAAAAATATGTTCTTCTTCGGGGTGCACTTTATCTCGTTACAAAATTTCGTCAAAATCGGTTGAAACCTAGATCCTGGAGGGTTGATGAAAGAATAGCAGGCAGCCAGACAAACATTTCGCATTTAGTTTTAATCAGAAGGGTAAGTAGGTACTAGTATTATTAAGTATTCTGTGGTTTAAGTAATTTACCAATGTTCAGTGTATAAACTGGCGAAGCTATGATGACAACATAGATTTAGGATTGGTCTCCGCTGCGCTCCAAGCGGAGCGGAGATCAAAAAGGTTGACGAAAATAGCGACTTGAGAGCTTCAATAACTGCCTCGTTGGTCTAGTGGTTAGCATGTTCGTCTGCGGCCGACGAGGTCCTGGGTTCGAGTCCCGGGTCGGGATATAATTAAAAATTGGGTTTTTCTAACTAGGAATTCTCAGTAGGTACACCCGAAGTTAGGAAGTTGGCGGTGTCTCACCCCCGTGCCTCGGAGTCGGAGAGCACGTTGTTATTAACACTAACATGACAATCCGCATTGGTGCACCGTGGTGAGTCTAAGCTCTAATATTCTCTCACCTATGGCAGTGGAGGCCTGAGCCCAGCAGTGGGACGTTAATGGGCTGTAGTGGTGTAGAGCTTCAATGTCGAACGCTGTGCTTAAATTTAATGCCACTTATCTTACTTGCTTAATTAATTTAGCTTAGTGAGAGCAACTTTTAATTAATGCTGGATCTTTGCCAAAATGACAAGTATTTTCATAACAGCGAAGGTGGGTAAATAGGCTAGGAATTCAGCCCTGAGCGTGCCAACCTCGGCAGGCCTCGGTCCAACACGCTGCAGCGCGATTTAATTAAAAATAACGACCGTTAATGATCGATGGCGAACAATTAACGATGAAAAAGCCGCCTGCCTTATCGCCTACATCTCTTTGATTACATCTCGCGAGATCTTCACTGATTAAGGTGTACTACCAACGGCCACGGGCAACGCTGCGACGACGTCGTAACGTAAGGGGATACTGTGGTCAATTCTGTATAACAATATCGCTAACATAAACTTAAAAAATTACAGCTAGATTAAATCTAGTTCTGTCCCTTTCCGCAGGGAGTATTATGAAAGGGTTAGCAATATTTTTTATTCTATCATTTTCGTTTAGTTTAAAGATTGTGCACTACAGGATCATGTGAAGTACACCTTTTGAACGTCATGCTAACAAACTATAAGACGTGATGGTGATAATTAACTACGGTATCTTAAAACTAAAGCTACGAGGGTTCCAAACGCGCCCTGGTCTGAGAAGAGCCTACAACAAACTCAGCCGGGTTTTTCTTTTCTAATCACCATCTCACAAATATCGGAAACTAGCTGATGCCCGCGACTTCGTCCGCGTGGTTTAAGATTTTTGATTCTCTCGGGAATTCCATAATTTTCCGGGATAAAAAGTAGCTTATGTCACTCTCCTGGTCCTCAACTAGGTATACCCATGCCAAAAATCACGTCGATCCGCTGCTCCGTTGGGGCGTGATTGAAGGACAAACCAACAAACCAACAAACAAACACACTTTCGCATTTATAATATTAGTATGATAAATCTCTTATAACGCCGTGTGCGTTTTCAAAAATCTCCGAAAGGTCAGAGGTGCGTGGGGAATGGGGATCGAACCACCGGCCCTTAAAAGAAGGTTGGGTGTTTTAACCTCTTGATCTACCAGTGTGGTCCCGTCGAATCCCAGCTTAACTGAGAGTCCAACAAAAATGTAGCCCCGTTTGTTAGCGCAAGTGTAAAAACTGTTTTTGCTCGTTAAACACGATTGGACCATTGTTTAATTATATTCGCCAAGTTAACGAATAGTGCCCAGTGCCCACGTTTGAAGGTGATCGTAAAAAATGTGATATATGGTGCAAGACGCCTTATTAATAAAACTTAATCAACCGCCGAGCTTTATCTGCCTTTGAACGGGGCGACATTTTCATGCGCATTTACAGTTTTGTGATAATTTGCCGATCGCAGTCGGTGTCGCTGCTGCCAAGTGCCAGACATCGGTTTTTGCCACTCTCTGAGTTCTTAATTGCTGAGGGTCGCGACCCTTTTCCATTAATCACATAATGGCAGGGGTTTTCTTGGAATAATAATGCAGTGGGTTCCCTGGTCCTTCCGCATACGACTCGACTAAGAGTAGGTAGGTAAGTACTACTTATTTCTTAGGCTCCTAACGATTATTATCAGATGTAAGTCGTCGCGTCGGCAAAGACGAAACATGTTTGTTCTTTAATTGGTTTGTCTTCTTAATTATACAATGTTTCTTGCAAATAAACGATTGATTGATTGATAAGTGAATAGTGATGATCCTCTCCTAGGCACGGAGGAAACGAAAAGGCCAAAATCGGACTACCAAATTCGGTCACTCCAGTTACCGACTTGGGTCAACGTTGCTTAACAACCGCAATCGACTGATATGCGTTGTCCTTGTCGCAACTAGGCCACTCTTCCCTCACTAATTGAGTCTAGCTTGTTCGAATTGGTACCACCATTTATCGGTCGTCAGCGCCGCTTATATATCTTAGGACATTCAATCCACGAAGACGCGCCCCCACGCTTATTTATTGTGATTTGTGACGTATAACACATGCTTCTCACTCTTGAATGTAAAGAAATATTGGTTTATAGTAGAAAATTATGTACCTAAAAACGAACATAAAACACAGGACACTAAGAAAGTACCTACCTAATGTATGTACTTAAAGCAATTTTCTCAATGGGACCTAAAATAGTGGGGCGCCAATTCGTGGATTGAACTATGCTCTATGTAGATGTCGAACCACGCTCTGCTACTAAAAATGTTACACACACAAAATATGTGTTCACAGCCCAGCGAAACTGCTATCCCTGGGGCCCGCTGGGGTGCTACTTAGGCTTCATCATCAATTACCATGATGACTTGTGGTGGGATAAAAAATGTCGCGGTGCGCAAAGGCCTTATAGGTACTGCGTCGTAAGAGATGTCGCAGACGTTTAATTTTTAATTTGCTTCCGTTGTAGGTATACGCGTTGATGGATGTGCTTAATATGCGGTGATTATTATATTTACAGCTTGCGCGTATCGCACCAACCTTCATGGCCTGCCGAAGCCATACTTCCCATCATTCTATAGTCCCACGAGTCCCACAAACTTATCTGACCCGTCTCTGTTTTTTTTTTAAATATATACTTAAGCTAGCGCTTGGCTGCAATCAGACTTGCTTGCAAGTGGTTATCACATTTAAAGTTGCTAATAAATATTAAAAATCAAATAATAAAAACCAAAACTATAGTCATAATACTTACGTATCATATTATAAAGTTGCCAATACATATTAACAAAAAAAATAAAAGTCATAAAAATTAGTTCTAATTTTGGCCACCGGGCCAGACAAGTTTGTGGGACTGTAGTCTGCAGTCTGTACCTACTTGATGCTAGCAAATTCGTAGGCACGGGTATGAGATAAAAATTACTGAATCTGTACTCTACATTTTTTTATTCCACTACTAGCTGATGCCCGCGACTTCACCCGCGTGGAATGAGGATTTTGGCTCCCGCGGGAACTCTATAATTTTTCGGGATAAAAATTAGCCTCCAGACTATAATCTATCTCTGTGCCAAATTTCATCCAGATCCGTTCAGCCGTTTTGGCGTGATTGAGTAACAAACATCCATAAATCTGTCATGATTTTCTAGTTTTATTTTCACAATAAATATAAGGCCATAGAGGACTTGAATCCAGGGCCGTAAAATAAATTAATTAAAAAAGAAGGGTATTCTGAGGGCCAATCAGGGTGCTTCCCGCCAATTGAGCGCGGAGGACAAAAAAGAAAAACCAAATTAGGTAGGTACTCTATAATATAATATTAACGGAAGGATATAAACGAATCCTTTTACTCAGTGAAGGAATTTCTTGAGTATAAAATTAATAAGACAATATTTTTTAATTTTTTTTTAGTACTGTGACATTTATTTATTTATTTACTAGCTGATGGCCGCGACTTCGTCCGCGTGGATTGAGGTTTTTCGGTTCCCGCGGGAACTCTTTAATTTTTCGGGATAAAAAGTAGCTTATGTGCTATTCCAGACTATAATCTATCTCTGTGCCGTTCATCCGTTGGAGCGTGATTGAGTAACAAACATACATCTACATCCATCCATCCAAACTTTCGCATTTATAATATTTATTTGATGCTATGTATTTAAGGTTGTGGTGAATTAAATTAATTGTTATGATTGATGGATATAAATATTGTAAGTATTAATTAAGTACTTACCAAATTATAGAATTTGCACGTCAGCAATTGACGAAACATGTGTGGACTACTTTCGGACTGTCATCTTAATTGTACAATGTTTCAAGCAAATAAAAATAAACGATTGATTGATTGATTGAATATTGGGTTTTGACTTATCAAACATCCATCCAAACTTTCGCATAAAATATTAGTAGGTATAGATAGATATAAAGTTACCCCTTGTCTGCGTGTCACGGTTGTAGGTACTTATGTGATGATGCAGTCTATAAGATGGTAGCGGGCTAACCTGTTGGTGTTAGGTTTGACAGTTATATTAAACCCAACTAGTACATACTTAGTAGGTACGTTAGTATATTATTAGTACGTACTTAGTTATATTAAGACGTGCCGCCAAGCGATCAGGGGCTTGGCGGCACGTCTTAGCCATTAGGTAACAAGCCACGGCCGAAGCCTCCCACCAGACCAGACAAGAGATAATTCAGAAATCATACAAATCAAATTGACCCTGCCGGGGATCGAACCTGATACTTATAAGATCTCAGCTCTCACTACTGCGCCAGGGGAGGTCGTCAAACATTTGTAAAGAAACCTAAAATCTTAAGACCCGAATTAATAATCACTTCAAAATTCTATGCGGGTAAAATGAAACAAAAAAATTCACTTTCATAATTAAAACTTTAAATATATATATTGATTTCCAATAACTTAACCAGATCTTAACTATTAAATAAACCTAGCTACTTCTTATTTAGTACTCATTGTATTATCTACAATCACTATATGAATATTTTTTTAACAAAGGGAAATATGTACAAAAGATTTACGACAAATGGGTAAAATGCTAATGTACCATTCGTCTAATGTCTATAAGATGTAAGCGCATAACATGGGCGTATTCGAGCGTTGAAAACCTCTGGCATTAAAGAAAAATGGACATTAATTAATTGTTTTAAAGTTCATGTTTGACCATACATCTACAGCAAGCGCTTAGCGCTCCAGGCGGAAGGCTTATAAAATTAAACTCGGTGGTACTGAATCTATAACCTAAAATCAAAGACATTTGGGTCCATTTTACTCTGACGCCAAAGTGCTCAAACACCACCCACTCCAGCCGCATGTGGTTTCTACCTGTCGTCCACAATGAGTAATGACAGATGCAGCTCTAGAAGCTTCCATGTATCATGACAAGATATATTACAATCAGATCCTATTATTTCTACTTGCTTTGGTCAAATACAAGTCTTTATTTTAAAATTCCAGTCTGATAAGTATATTTAACGCGACTGAATTTTGTTCAGCGCCATCTATATTTCAAACTAGCTGATGCCCGCGACTTCGTCCGCGTGGATCGAGGTTTTTCGTTTCCCGCGGGAACTCCTTAATTTTCCGGGATAAAAAGTAGCCTATGTGTTATTCCAGACTATAATCTATCTCTGTGCCAAATTTCATCCAGATCCGTTCAGCCGTTGGGGCGTGATTGAGTAACAAACATCCATACATCCATCCAAACTTTCGCATGTATAATATTTATTTGATACAGGTTGTGTTAAGCAAACTCTGTCTGTTGGGGAAATTTCCATTATTTCTTTGGACAGATACATCATATTGTCACCTAAATTTACATTAATGTAAAAGCTATATCTGTATTCAATAGACTTAGAGGGAACAAAAAGTTTTACTTACTAGATGATACCCGCGATTCGTCCGCGTGGATTAAGTTTTTCTGAATCTCCTTAGTTTTCCGGATAAAAAGTAGCATATGTCCTTCTCCGAGATATAACCTACCTCTATACCAAATTTCATCAAAATCGGTTGAAAATATGGGTCGTCAAAGCGTAGCAGACAGACAGACACATGACATAAATTTGCACGTCAGCAATGACGAAACATGTTTTTTTCTTTAATTAGTTTGTCATCTTAATTGCAATCTTGCAAATAAACGATTCATTGATTGATTGACACTTTCGCATTTATCATATTAATATACCATATTAATATATATATCATATTAATATATATATATATATGTAGCTACCTATATTGCGCGTTTAACTGTATTTTTGTATAGAAGTTTGTGGTTGCTTCTAGAAGCTGCCCTAATGCCTGAGCTCGGTCTTCTTGTCCGCCCACACGTATCGCTCGAAGCAATGCAGCAGCTCGAACAGAACCTCCGCCAATATGAGCGCTATGACCATCCACTCCAGCCGCACGTGATGCCTGTCCGCCGCCCACGACGACAATAACTCCAATAGCTCCACGCAGTGAGAGAGGCGCTCGTTCAGTACCTGCAGAATATAATAGAATGAATTTATTTGTCTGAATCAATGACTTATATGTATACTACTAGACAAGCTCTGCGGCCTTAAATAATTGCCCACTCGTTTAGTCCATCACGCTTACTCTTTACTAGAAACATGCGAGAGCGATACACAACTGCCAGCATAATTGTCCATCACGCTTACTCTTTACTAGAAATATGCGAGAGCGAGCGGTCCTACCGACACGTTCTCCCCTCTCTACCCGCCCGCGCGATCCGAAATTGCAACACAATTATTATTCCAAATTGCTTGTCTAGTAGTATACATATAAGTCAATGGTCTGAATATGTGATATTTTTGAATATGAATATTTTAATTTCTTTCTTTTTACAACTGGTACGAGACCAGTCCCACGCCCCATACAAATCTGAACTGTCTCTTTTTTTTGGTAACTGGTGCTTTACGGCTCTGGGTTCCAGCCCTTCTGAATAACTGGTCAATGTGTGTCGAAACTCAGAACATGCATTAGATAGCGTTCCAAAGTCATACTGATGCATTTTGAAGGTCTTTATTTCGCAAATCTTTTTAAAAATACCTATTCAAGGTATCAATAAGGTAAATAGAAGTACTAGTGTCACTCACCCTGGTCCGCCTGGGTATGGTGAAGAAGGCAACAGTGCTGGAGTACAGCATCTCTAGCCGCTCATCCTCCCAGTAGCAGTCGGGCGTGTCCAGCAGATCTGACTCCACGTTGATGCGGTGCCGGAGAGACAACAGCTGCCCTAGTTTGCGTACCACCTGGAAAATATCCCTCCGCATGTTAAAAGGTGTAGGGGCGTAGACTGAGTAAGATATATAGACGCCGCCATATCTCCTTTTCACTCCCACATGAAAGAGATGCAGTGTTGGGATGTTACACAAGATAGAATGAGAAAAAAATATGTGTTTTTCTCTCCCTTTCTGCGTGTCACGGGGTTTGAGCCTATTGCATACTATTGTGCCAGACAAATTATGACGTTTGTATGACGTTTGGGAGGTGTTTCATAGTATTACCTATCCCTTTCGGTTACGGGCTGACCCTGATTCTAGAGGTTCCTTCTTCTATGTGTAGGGGTTACCACAGTGTAAACTAGAGGGCACTAATTGGGTATTTGACAAGTAGTCAAATCAGCAACTTCTTTTCAAACGTCAAAACGTATGCTTAGTATGGGATTTTGTATGAAATATTGCATAGTGATTAGTGACGTCATCAAAGTTCGACGCACGTTTGACTTTAACGTTTAAAATAGTTATTCAACATAAAACGAACGGGGGATATTTATAAAGAGCAACCACCGAGTTCTCAGTAGGAACCTTCTCGGTATGAATGGCATTCCGAACCAGTGGTAGATTCACTAGACGATTCAAAAGTACTTGTAAAAGTTTATTTGAATAAAAAACAGTTGAATTTTGAATTTTGAATTATGGTGGAATATGGATATTACGACTTTTGGGAGATTCTCTATTTAATAATCACAAAAAAAAAAAACACATATTTGAATAGTTGTCAAATACCCAATTGTATCTACATCACAGAATAGATAATTGACAGAAAACATCAAAAATCCTGACATCATTCTGTTATTATTCATCAAAGATAGCTGCCTGCAACACTGTATAGTCATATTCGGTTCTTAGATAAGAAGACATGGACGTAACAATGTTTAACTTCCTTGATAAATTCTCCATACCTCTTTCTTCTCCACATGAGCAGCGCCCACTTTCTCCATCAGGTCTGTGTGGGCGCGCACGGACGACGCTAGGGCTTCCAGCCGCGCCTCCCAAGCACCCAGTCGGGCTGACTGCGCCATGGCGTGACTGCATGCACCAGAAACAAATTCACTTGTTCATTCAATTTTGACCATACAGATTTTTTCTGTTGGCAGATTATAGCAAAATAATTGTAATCTTTTCTTGCTAAAACAAATTCATTTTTTTTATCCAAAAAAATTGACCATACAGATTTTTTCTGTTGGCAGATTATAGCAAAATAATTGTAATCTTTTCTTGCTAAAACAAATTCATTTTTTTTATCCAAAAAAACTTCTTTTTAAATTTTTTTATTGCAAGATAGGCTTGTGCTTGACGACAATCATGCTTAATCATGCTAGAAGATGCCTATTCACCCTTTAAAGTGCTTTTAAATCGTTGAGTGAATCTACGACTGGTTCGGAATGCCATTCCTACTGAAGAGAACCAGCAAGAAATTCTCAGTGATTGCAGCTTACATACTCGTAGATCAATGGGATCCATTCAATGACAAGCGGACAACCTTGGTTCTTGAAAAACTAAGGTATGGGGAAATCATGTGTCAAATTGTCTTGTATCATGTATCAAATGTACTTGTTACCTACGTACATCGGTGCATCGTGCTGCAACGTATCAACTTAAAGTTAACTACCCAGCGTATCAAATACACGTTTTCGCAGTGCCTAAAACTTAAATATATTAAGTATATAAAATGTCTAAGACTTGCTCTGCGTGTGAGAAGCCGCTTAAATCTAGCGATCTTAAATCTTGTACAGTGTGCGATGACAATTATCATTTCCAATGCTTGCGGATATCGCCGGATAACTTTGCAAAGGAGTCGAAGGCACATAAAGCCGCTTGGAAATGTCCACAATGCAGAGCTGGCGAGAGGCGCAGCGACAACGCCAACACCCCTGTGAGACAGCCAGCAGCGCAGTCGTCTGCATCGCCAACGGGCTCCTCGAACACATCGGATTTAATAAAACTTCAAGAGTATATAGATAGCAGTTTGGACCGCATTAAGAAAGAAATTTTAAAAGAAGTCAGCAATAAGTTGGAGGGCCATTATAAAACTCTTACTGAGAAAACTTCAAAAATTGAAGAGTCCATCAATTTTCTAAGTGGCCAATATGAGGCCATACTTGGGAAGATGAAGACCATGGAGAAATCCATTAAAGACTTGGAGCAGCAGCGTGACCAGCTTTTACAGGAGAACGGGGCCATTAGGAATAAATTGACCTTCTTGGATGCCAAGTTGGAAGACCTCGAGATAAGAGGAAGATCATGCAATGTTGAAATAAGAGGCGTCCCCGAATCGGGCAATGAGAATTTATCAACTATCATGGAAAAAATCTGTACTGTGGTGGGAATGAACTTTGACCTTTCCGAGTATCAAACCTTCTTCAGAACAGGAAAATCTATGCCAGAGAAAGTGCGTCCGATTGTTGTTATTTTTAAAAGTAACCTCAGAAGGAATGAGTTATTGCGCCTAGTAAAGGAGTTTAATAAAAAGTGTAAGGATCAAAGCACTAGACTAAAAACAGACTATTTAAATCTTAACTTAAATTCGCAGGCTTTTTATATTTCCGAGCATTTAACACCCGCCGCAAAGCGTCTCCTCGCCTTGAGTAAACAAGCCGCGAAAAAGAATAATTATAGGTATTGTTGGTACTCGAACAATAAAATCTTTGTAAAGAAACAAGATAAATCAACACCTATCATAATTAAGTCAGAAGATCAAATTAACAAAATCATCTGACTAGCAATATTATCATATTGTATTGTTTCGCAATATTTCTACATACCCTGCATATTAAATAATTTTAGTCTAAGTGCGTACACACACTATTACCTGTGCAACAGTGTTTTATTGATATTACTATTTTATTATAGCATGAATTATGTAAAAAACAACCGTCTTGTAACTTTTTATCTATCTAGGGTTGTCAAGCATACGATGATGGCATATTCTTATATTAAAATTCAATACTTTACAACAATATTCCTCTGAATTAGATGATTACCAGAATTCAGACCTTTGTATAAGTACAGATAATTTTTGTGTATGTAGTAAGTATATTAATGTGAACAATTCACTGAAAATAATTTCATTAAACATTAGAAGTATTCACAAAAACTTCAACCAACTGCTCGTTTCACTGGAACTTCTTAAAATAGATTTTGATATTCTAATTCTTACTGAATGTAGGATCAAGCATCATGTGTCCAATCACAGCTTGCCGGGTTATATTTCGCACTGCACTAAGATAAATCCTGTTCAAAATGATGGTGTCGTGGTTTTCATTAAAGATACTATTACTCACAACTGTACAGAGTTGGAGGTTTTTGGAGCAAATTGCTTACAACTAAACTTAAATGATGAACTTACCTTAATTGCCCTATATAGATCACCTTCTTCCTATAATATCGAGATCTTCCTAGATTCTCTGGATCATAAAATAAAGCAGATAGGTCGTTCGAGAAATATAGTATTAATGGGTGACACGAATATTAACATTATTGGCAATGTGCACCCTCAAGCTAACGATTACTTAGCATTATTAACTCTTCATAATATAGAAATTGGCATAAATGCACCCACCAGGGACAATAGTTGTCTTGATCACTGCATGGTAAGACTAAACAAAAACAAGACTGCTAAATTTGCTGTGTTAAAAACTGATATCACCGACCACTATGTTACTCTTTGCAGTGTGTACTCACATAATGGAAATTCTGATGTTGAAAGGCAAAAACCTCCTCTTCAGAAACGATGTATAGATTACGAGCAGCTCTTTAAGGATATAAGTAGTCAATCGTGGGATGTAGTTTTTAAGGAAACAGACGTCGACTTAGCCTTTCAAGTATTTAATGACATACTCAGTACACATATTAGGAATAACACTACATTTAAAAGAATACCTCGCTCTAAAGTTAAATTAAAGCCTTGGATTACGGATGGACTACTTAAGTGTATTCAAAAAAGAAATAAACTATATAGACTGCTTAAAAAATATCCTAATGATTCTATTAATAGAAGCAATTACTTGAAATATAGAAATCTATGTAACCGTATAATAAAAGATGCGAGGGAAAAATACTACAGAAACAAAATTTTTAAATACTCAGGGGATTCTAAAAAGGTATGGGAACTATTAAATGAAGCTTCTAACCGGAAAAGTAAACAAAAATTCTCAATTAAAGAAATGTTGATAAATAAAGAAAATACAAATTTTGCAACAGAGCCAAACAAAATAACCAACGCTCTGAATACTTTTTACTGTTCAGTAGGCCATGACCTTGCACAAAAGCATCTAAATAAAGTAGGTGCCACAGAGCAATCCTTATGTAACAAAATTAGTTTCTTTCATTCTCATTACAAAACATTTTATTTAAAACCCACAAACCCAGTGGAAGTAAGTAAATGCATAAGTTCTTTAAGAAATACTGAATCTTGTGGACATGACGGCTTTACATCGAAAATCTTAAGATTACTGAATAATGAAATTGCTTCTCCACTCTCGTTTATGATAAATTTAAGTTTTAAATCAGGAATATTTCCACAGACCTTAAAAACTGCTATTATAATGCCACTACATAAAAAAGGACCAACTAACTTTATGTCGAACTACCGTCCTATTTCACTTTTGCCTACTACTTCAAAAATAATTGAAAAGATAATGAAAATTAGGATTAATGCTTACACTTCGGATTTCTTATGTAACAATCAGTATGGATTTAAAGAGGGAACGGGAACCAGTGATGCAATTGCGGAACTAACAAAGCAGGTAGTCTTGAACCATGAAACTAAAAATAAAACAATTGCTGTATTCATCGATCTTGCTAAAGCCTTTGACACTATTTCACATAAATTATTGTTAAGGAAGTTGGAAATATACGGATTTACTGGAAATGCACTAAATTGGTTTAGTAGTTATCTTAAAAATCGTAAACAATTTGTTCGGGTTGAAAACCAAGTAAGCGTTGTAAACTCATCAGAAATTATGTTTGGTGTCCCTCAAGGGAGCGTCTTAGGACCTATTTTGTTTAATATTTATCTTAACGACTTTTGTTCGCTACTTACAGACAGACAGGCAGACGCTAAATCATTATGTTTTGCAGATGATACTGTTTTATTATTCAAAGCTCCGACATGGGATAGTGCCATCCAAAAAGCCGAATATGGTCTACGCCTGGCTAAGGAGTGGTATGACAGTAATTTGCTAACATTAAATGAAGATAAAACGTTATGTATGTGTTTCTCCCCTACTAGTGCTGGTCTTCCAACGATTACTCCGAAAATTCAAGTTCACTCCTGTCTGAATATGTCTAGCTGTGTAAATTGCAAAACTCTGTCATTTACCGATAGTACGACGTACCTTGGGATCATCATTGATCAACATCTAAGGTGGGATAAGCAAGTGGATATGCTGACTAAGAAAGTCAGAAGCCTAGGTTATATATATAATAATCTGAGAAATATTTTGAGTACTAACCTTTTGTTAAGAGTGTATAGTTCTTTAACTCAATCATTAATTTTGTATGGCATTATAGCATGGGGTTCATGTGGATCAACCTTATTGGACGGACTAAATAAGGCTCAAAAACTTAATCTCAAAATCATATTAAGAAAAAATCGAAGATTTCCTACGGATGAATTGTTTAAGCTAAGTAAAGTACTAACCCCACGAAAAATATATATATGGCAATTAGCGATGTACATGGCAAAATATATTGACAATTTTCCTCTGGAGAGAACTATCAGTCACCTTAGGGAAAGGAAACAAAGATGTGCAATTCCCCTACGAACGTCTGGATTCACAAGTAGGCATTTTACAGCTGCGGCCCCGAAACTGTTTAACAATCTTCCTACAGAGACATCTAATTTAATTCTATGTGCCCAGCACCCTTCTTTAAAGAATAAACTAAAATCTAATATAAAGAAATTTCTCCTAGATTGCTCATCTGAAGAATTTAAAAGCCTTTATGACAAGATCTGTTGAAAGAAGTTATAATAATAGTATTATCTAGAACATCTTATCCTGTAATTTTTGTTTTAACAATCGAACTACCTATAGTTCAAACTTAGTAGGTATCTGACTTAACACTGTTGCACAAACTTTTCTAACTATTCTTAAAAAACTTTATATTGAACTTAAACTCATTGCAAGTTGTGTATTATATTTATAATATATTATGTAGGTATATTATGTATTTATTAAAAAAAAAAAAAAAAATATTAAATGTATTTAATAAAATAGATAATTAAAACTAGAAACCTTATATGAGTTATATTTAAAAAATCTAAAATATAAACCTATTTATTAAAAATTTTTTTTTTTTTTTGTTCGTCATTCTTACTCATACAGGTATATTTAAATGTAAGCCATCATTTTGTCAGCCCTAACGCAGACTTCGGTCTATTTGGGCTGCAAATTACAAACGCCAGCCTCTGTTTTTGGTCTAGTGCTTTGGTCTGTAAAATTGTGGTGTAATTTTAGTTTTTTTTTTTTTAAAAGGCATCAAATAAATAATAAAATAAAATAAATAATAAAAATTAACTATAATAGATACTTGCTTTTGCCCGCGACTTTGTCCAACCCCCTATTTTATCCCCTTAGGGAGTGAATTTTCAAAAATCCATCATAATAGCTATCTCCATGCCAAATTGCCAGTGGGTTGAGCTGTGCATTGATAGATCATTCAGTCACTCAGTCACTTTTTCTTTTTATATACATACTAGCTGATGCCTGCGACTTCGTCCGCGTGGATTGAGGTTTTTTGGTTCCCGCGGGAACTCTTTAATTTTCCGGGATAAAAAGTAGCCTATGTGCTATTCCAGACTATAATCTATCTCTGTGCCAAATTTCATCCAGATCCATTCAGCCGTTGGAGCGTGATTGAGTAACAAACATACATCCATACATCCATCCAAACTTTCGCATTTATAATCTTTATTTGATTTAGATTATGATCAAAGTAATTATACCTGAAAGAATATCTCTCCAGTGAATTATCACAATTGGGCACCAGCACAAAACAGGACTCTTGAAGAGAACACCTTTTCCTGAAAAATAACAATCCTTTGAATAACCGTAAATAAATAACTAGATGATTCCCGCGACTTCGTCCGCATGGATTTTTTGATTCCCGCAGGAATTTTCCGGAATAAAAAGTAGCTTATGTCCTTCCCCGGGACACAATCTACCCCTGTACCAAATTTCATCAAAATCAGTTGAAAAGATGGGCCGGGAAAGCGTAGCAGACAGACAGACAGACACACATTCGCATTTATATTATTAAGTATGGATGTAAACTATGAAATGTGTTAATTAAATTACTTACGCATTCGATTGATATTGATATGTCATGATTTCTCTCTCCCTTGTCACAACATCTCTAGGATAACTTTCCATTTCAAACCTGCCAAATGAATTATGGAAAAATTATACATGACAAGATACGATGACAACCTTATCCGCAGGAAGAACTGTGATAGCGATAGCAATACATTTAGGACTGTCATTTATTTAGATCAGAGATTGATTATATTAGCCGTTGCATTTAAGCTGTAATGAATCATAACATAACATGTACATAATAGCTCTGGAATGTAATAACTTTCGAGTTTTGCCTGGAATCCTCAACAGAATTTCTCCCCAGCCAGCCAGCCAGCCAGTGGTAATATTTTGACCTACCTTAAGCATCTAAACAGGTAATTGAAGTAAGTCTACTAAAATAAATTATTTTAGTTTAAGTTTTCAGTTTAAAAGCATAAATTGGAGAGGCTATTAATTCCCACAACTATTCGATAAAGTAATTTAGTAATTTATAAAGTATATTTAGCATTACTAAATCAAATTCAATCAAAACTTACGGCCTAATAAAATCCAGTACATTATTAGCTTCCAGCTCTGTGCAGTTCCAGAACACCACCGCCCCTTCCCTGAAGAATATGATCTCCCTGGGCTCATCTCCTATTGTGTAGACTGGGCTAGCCACCACCACATCACCTACTTCTTGAGTTTTTAACCTGCAACGTGTTGCAGAATTTACACTAGCTACTACCAGCCACTGGGATTCAGGTTTTTGAAGTAAAACTTCTTTACGCACGCTTGACTTGGGGAGTAAGCTGGTGAATGTGTGACAAGAGCGTTACGAAAAGTGCGAACAGAAGTTGAGAGGGAGATATAATAAGTTAGTGAAGATAGAAAGAGAGAGAGTTACGCATTGTATATTACTGTAGGGGCAAGAGAGGGGTGCGAGCACACATTTACTTTCTCTCATAGGCAGCCAGTTACTAAGTTTTACTTCAGTCATGTGGTCTAAAACACTCTTTTTTTTAAATTATAAACTCTTATTTATTGGTAGCAAAAGGATCTTATGTAAGAAATTCAGGATATGAGATATCTTTGAGCCAATTTCACCAAGATTGGTGAAGTTTTTGAGTCAAGAAAAGGTTGCAAACATTTGCAATGGTTGCTGCTAACTTTACCTATGTACTAATATTATGTACATACATGATAATAACTATATAATTGTCTGTAATCCTGGATATGTTTTCATAGAAAAAGTCAGATCATATTTTTATGATTGTAGTTAAGTGCAAAACCTGAATATAGTATAGTATTGTATTACATTTTAATACGTTATATCTTATGATTGCATCATTTTATGGAAAAATTAAAGCAGTGTTAAAACCTTACGTTCCCGGTTCGTAAAGCTTCTGCTGCACCAAACCCTCTCTCAAAGCCTTCATATCGTAACAATTTGCTGTAGCATACGCTAAAGTTAAATAATGCCCTTTTTTGATAGTCAAATCTTCCAAAACCGCCTTTTTGTAAGTAGTCTTTTTTTTCAATGGTAAACTAGCATTATCCAAAGCCATTGTCGTGGGTTGGACTTTTTCAACGCAATAGTCTCTAATGAACTGTTGTCCAATGCGAAATAAATCATTTTTCTTCGGAAAAAACAGATTTCTTGCCGGTTTTACATCAGAGAGACAGCTAGACACCGATCTACTGTTTACAACGGTCCGCAGTGTCGGTATCACAAATCTCGACAAATAAACAGTCATACTGCAGATATTTTATAATTTAAACCCAAGTTTTTAAAATTTTATTTGAATTTTTTAGATTTTTGTAATCTCGTAAACAAAAACAACATTTGAGGTTATTTTTGTCACTTTGACTGTTGACATATTTTATTGTGTCACTGTTTTGTTAATTTTCTTATATTTTTCGGCCCTGAATTCTAGCTTTTATGGTGATAACAGATAGTAGCTGGTAGCTTTTTTTAGCCCATTGTTATCAGGTATGTATTGTTTGATCTTTTTACACATGTTGAAAATTAAAAAAAACTAAGACGCGAAACAATAATTATTTATTTACTTTATTTAAATATAAAATGTCAAATCTCATATATTTTAATACACCTCATCACAGCTGTTCACAGCCCTAGATCGTAAGTAGTATCATCACAGTATCATCATAAAAATCAGTTGCGGAACGCGGCGAGAGCCGCCCACGCCGGCCACGTCAGCCAGAGCCGGTAGAGTACTCAGTGGTACTCAGTAGAATACACTCAGTCTATCAGCGTGCTGCCATCAGTGGCCGTGAACAGCAGCTCGAGTTTTCTCGCAAACTCGGGTCCGATGCGGCGCGTCTTGGAGCCGGGCAGCGCGGCGCGGGCCACGCCCACGCTGGCCACGTCAGCCACGCCGCCGGGAGTCAGTAGAGCCTGTATAGAATTAACTTCGTAAGGTATAGACAAGTATAAATTATAGAAAATCAACCAATCAAAAAATGTATTTAGTTTCCTATCAGGGTAGGATGTAGGTATATCAATATAGGATTGCGTCATTGTATAATACACTTAAGTTTAACGCTGCTTAAGTATTAACAATATAATTCATCCTAATAAATAGTTATTTTTTTTACTCTACCAAAGTTAGCCCTTGACTGCGATCTCACCTGGCGGTTAGTGAAGATGCAGTCTATGATGAAACAGTTATATTAAACCCATATCCATACAGTTTCAATACGTCATCACTCATCGTATTGCAACGCTAAGCCGCTTGGCGGCTCATCTTTGCCGGTTGGATGATAACTAGCAGGGATGTTATGGAGCTCTGTAACCTTAACCGAAACTATCGGATATTCGATATAAAAATCTATCCGTAACTGTCCGATACAAATGTTTCGAATAATTTCAGATAGGGGCCGAGTCTCGTGTACACATATTATGTAAATAAAGAATCTGAATCTAAATGAGACATGGTAGGACAGGTTTTTGTTTTTGCCTGACGAGCCGACACACTAGCCGCGCGCTTAATCAGGAAAATCTCCATTCATCACGTACCTCGTACATATCCAGAGGAGAGTGGTATCGCGCGCAGAGAGCCCGAGAGGACTCCAGACTGGCCATAGGAAGCACCGCGACCATTTGCTGCCACAAGCGACTCAGACCATTACCTGCCATTCATTACAATATAAGTAGTCTCTTTTAGCCATACAAAATACAAATAGTATGTTAGGCCTGACCAGAAAAATTAAAATCCTCTTTTGAAGCGCCACTGATGCATTTCTCTTTAAACTAAATAAAAGTCATATAAAAATGTTCGGCTAATAAACTTTGTCTTTACTATAAGCACACCCAATATAGATTTCCTACAAAATTTACCATTTAACAACTTCCTAAACGAAGTGAATGATGATAAATAATTTGTAGACTTCAAGAAGGTTTTCAATACGGCGCGTTTTTAGGGTTCCATTAATAAAACATGGCCAATTCTGTTAAACACAATCTCTAAAATGAAGTAAAATGTCAACTCTAAATACGTAGCTGCCCGGTTCAAAACAATCCTTGTTCGATGGGAACTCGTCAAGTCGATGTTGAGATAAATAATTATGAACAACTCTCGGGCGTGCAAGTTTTCTCACGAAGGTTTTCTTCAGCGTTGAAGCAAGTGATATTTGAGGAATTAAAAAAGAACTTTTTCCCCAGTGAATTTGTAAAATCATCTCGATGTTAATTTTAAGTACATAGTAGTTTTTGCTATCCATAATTTTTCTTCTTCGCTGGTGTCTGTTTTTTATGTAATTTCAATTATTAAAAGTATTTTTTTTTATTACGTGATAGGCGCTTGACGACAATCATGCTTAGTGCAAAGCAATGATGATGATGAGATCAAATTTTGACATCAACTCATCAAACTGTTTGAGCCGCGATAAATAAAATTAAATATTTTAATAATTATGTGTATTATTATTGTGTGTTGATGTTTATTATGTGTATGTAATAAATAAACACAATAAACATGCATTAATGCAGCCTCTATTTAGTTACCGTGTTGGTCGACGGGCACGCACTTCTTGTTGTCTCCGCGCATGTAGAACTCTGCCTGCTCGTCCACGTCCCGCTTGGCTTGCCTGATTAATGACAACTGTTTCACTATCACTATCACTACATCACTACTTCCATTCTAATAATTTAAATACAAAAGTGTGAGTCTGTCTGTCTATCTATCCATCTGTTACCTTGCAACTAAATTCTTCTAGAAACTAGAACACTTTTGCATCTATGATATTAGTAAAAGTAGATTGTTAAACAAGGGGAAAGCTCAATATCTGGTGTAAACCCACACCAGAGATGTTTGGATGCTCTCATTTAAAACTTTGCAAAAAAAAAACAAAAATTATACTAATATTATAAATGCAAAAGCGTGTTTGTTTTTTGGTTTGTTGGTCTGTTGGTTTGTCCTTCAATCGCGCTGCAACGACGGCTAAAGTGAAAGGCTGAAAGTGATATAGGCTACTTTTTATCCCATAAAATCAAAGAGTTCCCGAGATTTTATGTTTCACTAGCTGATGCCCGCGACTTCGTCCGCGTGGTTTAAGTTTTTTTATTCCCGCAGGAACTATTTAACTTTCCGGGATAAAAAGTAGCCTTTGTCACTCTCCAGGTCCTCAACTATACCCATGCCAAAAATCACGTCGATCCGTTGCAGCTCCAAGGACAAACCAACAAACCAAAAAACCAACAAACAAACACACTTTCGCATTTATAATATTAGTATGATACATAGATATGATACTAGCAACGCTGTCACCGGGTCAGATAAGTTTGTCGGACTATAAAAAACCATAAAAAGCTCACTTTAAGTTGATAATGAAGGACACAGTAACTCTGACGGCGTTCGTTCCGCCTTACAAGTGCCAGTGTACTCACTTATGCGGCTGCTCGGCGATGGCTTTAGTGTGGTGCAGAATGGTGAGGGCTAGCTCGTTGGGTGTGTTCACTATCACAGTGTCACAGCCCGCGCCCACCAGCAGGTCTGCAATCATAGTTTCATTAAACAACTAAAATAAATAAATAAATAAAAGTTTATTGACCAACACTACAAATAGTACAGTTACATTTAGTTTACACCAAATAAACATAAACTAGGTACGTGTGATAACAACTATTATAATAAGTAAATAATAAATAAATAATAAGCCTTTTATTTCTAATCCCATGGTATTTACAATTGTATAATACTACTTTTTAGATGAAATAAGTGTTAGTTGTATTAGTGTTTGTCTTATTCTAGTTAGTATTGTTATTTGTTGTAGTATTTGTTGTAGATGTAGTCCCATATCGGGTATAGGCCTCCTCCATCTGCTTCCAATGCTCCCGGTCTTTGGCAAGGGTCAGCCAGTTTGTGCCAGCATTCTGGGCTACGTCGTCCGCCCACCGTTTGTATGGTCTCCCAACCTTTCTTTTCCCTAATAACAACTATTACAACGACATAATTCAATTATCAATTTAATGAAGGGCATGTGTTGAATAGAAGCAGGCGTTACTTTGCGGAAGTTACATTGAAAAAAACTAGAAGTTTAATTCACAATCTTCACAATCGCACATTCACAATCGTGCATTGTAAAGTCAACATCTCCTGAAGATGCTCCGGTGTCGGAGTGAAACGTATGTTGAGGGTATTTTGGAAGATTTATGTGGTGTGGAGAATATCGCGGGCTGCAAGTTCAAGATACGCACTGTACCACATAGATTTACCTTTTGTGGCGGATTATAGCGAATTAAATTTGTAGATTTTCAATTGAAGGGCATGTGTCTTTTGCTACGTCATGTTTTGCCCATTTGGACCTACGGCATACAGCTATGGGGCTGTATAGATAGTTCAATCCACGAAGACGCGCCCCACTCTTTTCCGCAATCGCTTACAGTGCAAGTGTGCAATGTAAACTACAAGAATGTGAGTTCTATTACTACGCAGCGAGTAGCAATGTGGGCACACGCACACCAAGTTAAATAGCGAAAAATGTCATAATTAACTTGAAGTATGCTCTACTTCATTTCACCTACTTTAAAAAATAAAATATAAGTCGTGATGGTCCTGCATAGAATGAATTAATTGTGATATTGGTTAAGGTGCCTTATACATCCTTCATCTTATGTCATCCTTTTCCAGGTACACTTTAAAGAATCGGGAGTCACAGCTGTGGGGATGTCATGGTATCAAATTAAAGGTCATTTCTTCTTCTCTCGTTTGACCTTATAAAAATGCACACTCCAATACAAATTTTCTGCATAAATACGTTTCTCCGAACGCAAGATCTGCTGAAAATGACGAAAAATGGGGTCCCGATAGGTACCCATAAAGCTAGATCCGCTGCATATTTTAACTTGAATATTAACAATAAAGTGGGGCTTATATAGTCCTCTATCCATGGTGCAAAGCATTAAGCATACAAATAAATATGTTTATAGTTTATGTGGCAAAAAAAAATGTTTCATACATTTTTCTATGAAAAGAAGCCGAGCGCTAGGCGTTTGGCGCTCAGTACGCGCTGAGACGCGCTCGTGGACGGGTGGGTGTATCGCTTTTTTGCACGAAATTTATTACGACAAAATGAACACCGTGTTGTGTACTGCCATAGAGATATAATATTCTCTATGTGTACTGCGCTTAGAAAAACTTGATACCGACATCCACAAAGAAGGAAGTTCTCAAGTGTAGGCGTATTTTTTTTACCCGATTACGGCAAAGCCACAAGGAAAGGGTATGTTAGGAATATATATGTATGCATGTATGTATGTATGTA
Source organism: Erebia ligea (assembly GCA_917051295.2). Taxonomy (NCBI): domain Eukaryota; kingdom Metazoa; phylum Arthropoda; class Insecta; order Lepidoptera; family Nymphalidae; genus Erebia; species Erebia ligea. Next base: position 19,569,111 of record OU785228.1, read on the forward strand.
TTAAAAAAAAGTGAGCGCCATTTTGAAATTCTTCGTTATCGTACCGATTTCGTTCAAAATCGATATCTGGGGTTCCCTGGGATCACAAAACAGGAAACTGTTACCAAAATTTTAAAAAAGTCAGCGCCATTTTGAATTTTTTTGTTATCGTACCGATTTCGTTTAAAATCGATATCTGGGGTTCCCTGGGATCACAAAATAGGAAACAGTTACCAAAATTTTAAAAAAGTCAGCGCCATTTTGAAATTTTTTGTTATCGTCCCGATTTCGTTCAAAATCGATATCTGGGGTTCCCTGGGATCACAAAACAGGAAACTGTTACCAAAATTTTAAAAAAGTCAGCGCCATTTTGAAATTTTTTGTTATCGTCCCGATTTCGTTCAAAATCGATATCTGGGGTTCCCTGGGATCACAAAACAGGAAACTGTTACCAAAATTTTAAAAAAGTCAGCGCCATTTTGATTTTTTTTGTTATCGTACCGATTTCGTTCAAAATCGATATCCGGGGTTCCCTGGGATCACAAAACAGGAAACTGTTACCAAAATTTTAAAAAAGTCAGCGCCATTTTGAATTTTTTTGTTATCGTACCGATTTCGTTCAAAATCGATATCTGGGGTTCCCTGGGATCACAAAACAGGAAACGGTTACCAAAATTTTAAAAATGTCAGCGCCATTTTGAAATTCTTTGTTATCGTACCGATTTCGTTCAAAATCGATATCTGGGGTTCCCTGGGATCACAAAACAGGAAACTGTTACCAAAATTTTAAAAAAGTCAGCGCCATTTTGTAATTTTTTGTTATCGTACCGATTTCGTTCAAAATCGATATCTGGGGTTCCCTGGGATCACAAAACAGGAAACTGTTACCAAAATTTTAAAAAAGTCAGCGCCATTTTGATTTTTTTTGTTATCGTACCGATTTCGTTCAAAATCGATATCCGGGGTTCCCTGGGATCACAAAACAGGAAACTGTTACCAAAATTTTAAAAAAGTCAGCGCCATTTTGAATTTTTTTGTTATCGTACCGATTTCGTTCAAAATCGATATCTGGGGTTCCCTGGGATCACAAAACAGGAAACGGTTACCAAAATTTTAAAAATGTCAGCGCCATTTTGAAATTCTTTGTTATCGTACCGATTTCGTTCAAAATCGATATCTGGGGTTCCCTGGGATCACAAAACAGGAAACTGTTACCAAAATTTTAAAAAAGTCAGCGCCATTTTGTAATTTTTTGTTATCGTACCGATTTCGTTCAAAATCGATATCTGGGGTTCCCTGGGATCACAAAACAGCAGTCAATCAAAAAAAAGTCAGCAGTGAACTTTTTAAAATTCAAAATGGCGCTGACTTTTTTAAAATTTTGGTAACAGTTTCCTGTTTTGTGATCCCAGGGAACCCCAGATATCGATTTTGAACGAAATTTGTACGATAACAAAGAATTTCAAAATGGAGCTGACTTTTTTAAAATTTTGTTCATAGTTTCCTGTTTTGTGATCCCAGGGAACCCCAGATATCGATTTTGAACGAAATCGGTACGATAACAAAGAATTTCAAAATGGCGCTGACTTTTTTAAAATTTTGGTAACAGTTTCCTATTTTGTGATCCTACGGAACCCCAGATATCGATTTTGAACGAAATCGGTAAGATAATCTTTTATACATTATTTTACAATCTCAAAAACTGAGTATTATTGTAGCCGCGAGTATTGTTTCGGCGCATAAATAGGTACATAATATTTACCGCGGCCAACAGCGTAAACAAGTACCTAGTAAATAAATAATCGTCTAATATTTTCAAGTAACAAAACTGGTTAGTTGGCTATAAAATCGAGCGTCTCTACGCTTTAAAGCTCTACGCTCTCGTAAAGCGTGCATATATATGCTGTAGTGTGACGAGTTTTATACCTATAGTTGAGTTTTTTACCTATAGTTGGTCGCGGGGTAAATGTTTAAAGGGCCTTAATAATAATATTTTAATAACAAGAAATAATGTATCTAATAATTATTATCATAAAACACGACTTTATGGAAATAAAGTATTTATTAATAACATAAGTAAATCATTCAATTACACTTGGATATTACATGTACATTAAAAAAATGATTGAGAAATCATCACACCTTACATTAGTCGGAATCGTCGTTTAATTCAGAAATATTTGATTCAGAGCTCGATGAATCACAGACATTGATGACAAAACTAAAATCTAAATCAAAGTATTTTAAATACTCTTCTTCTATTTTTCAAAATACCTACCTGGCTTTTAAGGACAATACGTTCCGTTTTTTTTGGACATAATAAAAATAATATTTTACAAAAAATTAAAGTAGAGCAACTTTCCGGTGGGTCACGACACGCAGCAAAGCAAACCAACTTAACCGTGTATACTGAGCCGTGGTCGACTCGAGACTAATGTTCGGGCTGAACTCCCCGCACCCCGTTGTTTTCCCTCGCGATACATAGTGGGGCGCGTCTTCGTGGATTGAACTATCTATACCAAAAAGAGTAACATCCAAATTATACAACGGTTCCAAAATAAAGTGCTCAGGAATATAGTAAATGCGCCCTGGTACATCAGAAATGACGATATTCATCGGGATTTAATTTTCCAGAATGAAAAGCCTATATCCTTCCCCAGGGTGCAACCTAGCTCTACATGGTTACTACTATCGCATAAATCAGTATTATTTTTAAAAGACAGTTTAATGTCACATACTTTGACTTCCCTAAAATAAGGATTATAATAATTATTGTATATAAAACACGAACTTTACAAACCCTGTACAAAATTTTGTCAAAGTCGGTTGAACATGTCGGTATGGGCCGCTAAAGCATAGTAAACAAACAAACACACTTTCACATTAATTGTCATAACTATTCATATTATGACGCATGATATGGAGGTATGTTTGTCTGTTCGTTTTTCCCTTAATCACGCCGCAACAGATTGGCATGATTTTCTACATGAGTATAGTTGAGATTCAAAATTCAAATGTTTTTTATTCAACTAAACTTTTAAAAGTACTTTTGAATCGTCAAGTGAATCTACCACTGGTTCGGAATGCCATTCCTACCGAGAAGAACCAGCAAGAAACTCGGAGGGATTGAGTTGTGAATAGTGTAATAGATGTTACCTGTAATAGCTTTTTCCAAATCTATCTCTGTAATAAGCTTGTTGCCGCTATTTGCTGTTTTTCGACCTGACGTCCTTTAAGAGAAGAATTATATGAAGTGTTAGGTATAATCCAAAATTATAAAGTTGTACACGCATTTGCCAGCAGCGTACGTAAATATTGTATGAGTAGCCCATAACAACTACGTCCATGTGGTTTATTTTATTTTTTAATTAGCTAATGCCCGCGTCTTCGTTCGCGTGAATTGAGGATTTTTTGGTTCCCGCGGGAACTCTTTAATTTTCCGGGATAAAAAGTAGCCTATGTGTTATTCCAGACTATAATCTATCTCTGTGCCAAATTTCATCCAGATCCATTCAGCCGTTGAGGCGTAATTGAGTAACAAACATCCATACATCCATCCAAACTTTCGCATTTATAATATTAGTATACAATTCTCACAGGAACTCCAATTTTCATAGATGAAAGCCTATGTCAAATTGCATCGAAATTTATTCAAAAGATGGGCGGTGAAACCATAACAACTACTATTACTAATTCCACCTCAAAAGTACTCTATTCACAAATAAATGAATTGATTGATTGAACAAGTCCACAAACTCACATTCGCATTTAGGTATTGTAGGAAGCAAGGGGGTTTAAACCCAAGGGTTTGGGGGACAGCCCCGTTGTAAGGGTCTGGGCCCGGGTAAAGGCTTAGCGCCTGTCGATATTCAGTGAGATAGTTAGTTGAGACCGCACCGTCTTCACCCTCAGACGTGCGATATTAAGTTGTGTCTCACTCCGCGATTCAGGGTATCATCGCGTAATAAAGTCACCCATTGTAATTATTAGTGACTAGCTGATGCCCGCGACTTCGTCTGCGTGGATTAAGTTTTTTTGATTCCCGCAGGAACTCCTTAATTTTCCGGGATAAAAAGTAGCCTATGTCACTCTTCGGATCCTCAACTATACCCACGCCAAAAATCACGTCGATCCGTTGCACCGTTGCAGCGTGATTGAAGGACAAACCAACAAACCAATAAACCAACAAACAAACAAACACACTTTCGCATTTATAATATTAGTATGATATGACTTATTCACTTTTAATCGTCGTGATACATTGGCGTGGGTGGCGCCCCACGTGGGGCGCAACCCACGGTTTAAACCCCTTTGCCTTCCTATGTATTAGTTAGAATTAGGATTTAACCTACTTGAAGTAATCCTTAACGCCATACAACACCAGTGTAAGTTGACACCCCGCCAATTGGCTGGCTTGCTGCGCAGTGTGAGTGAGTGTGTGTGTGTGGATCAGTTCCGCGGCGTCTTCCAAACGACGCACGTACAACCCGCGCCCACATTGAACCTTAGACGGTGTCAGTTCTACCTGAGAAAGTTAATTTATGTTACAATGAAGGAACTAGAAGTTTAATTCACTATAATCCGCCAAAATAGATTTAAAATCTATGTGGTACAGCGTGCAGCTTGAACATGTAGCTTGCGATATCCACCGCCCGGTAAGCTAGCACGAAAGTTCATTATCATGGACTTTCGTAACACCTGCTTCTAACCAATATGTTATGTTACAATTTACATACTACCATACCCTATTCAAGACTATTCCATAATCGCTTCAACCCCTTGCCGGTATACTTCTCCCAAGATTCCTCATTCAAAATGAGTTTCATCATAAAGTTTAAATCGAACTATACTTAATCAATTACTATACTTAATCTAATTCCCTCTCTCCTATGAGAGTGGAGGCCTGTGCCTATTAACGTCCCACTGTTGGGACGTTAATAGGCTGTAGTGGTGGCGGTGGATCCTTAATCAATTGTTTGAACAATCACACCGCAAGGCATTACCTAGCAAACTAGACACTTACCATTCCCCGATTGTTGGTGAGGGTAGGAGGCACGGATCTGGTCCACAGTAAGAGTGCCGGGTCACAGATGGCGGAGGAAGCCCGCACCTTCACTCCGCTGGCGCCGGCCTCTCGGGATATGTCCGCACAGTACCACGACTCCAGCAGCACTGGATGTATTTCTATTGTCATATGCTGGAAGATGTGGACAGACAAATGAGGTGGTAAAAAATACCCATGTAATCTTAGTACCTACTTCTACTAATATTGTTATTTTGTCACTATAAAGGAGGGAAAGTCACTGAAGCCTATAGCACAGGGTATAATTCAGGCAGCAGAGATCCACCATACCATGACCATGTATCATTGGACCTAAGTCTTACTTTTGTAAACTGTGGCATCAATAATACATTGAAAAAACTAGAAGTTTAATTCGCTATAATCCGCCACAGAAGGTAAATGTATGTGGTACAGTGCGTATCTTGAACTTGCGGCCCGCGATATTCTCCACACCGCATAAATCTTCCAAAATACCCTCAACGCACGTTCAATAATACAATTATTTATTTATTTAATTACCTATCTAAAATCCATACTTACATATCCATACTTAATATTATAAATACGAAAGTGTGTCTATCTGTCTGCTACGCTTTCCCGGGCCATCTTTTCAACCGATTTTGATGAAATTTTGTACAGAAATAGGTTCCATCCCAGGGATGGACATAGGCTGAAAAATTAAGGAGTTCCCTGGGAATTAAAAAGCTTAATTCATGCGGACTAAGTTGCAGGTATCATCTATTAAGATACAAACTATAAATAAAAAAATAATTAATTGGTTACCTTCATGCACTCCCCGGGTTTGTATATCTTGTTGGCATCTTTTGCTGCTTTTCTTTCCTCTGCTAACCTCTTTTTCTGAGCTTGTCTCTCCGCTGCTGTGGTCTTTTTGGTACCATCGCTTTCTAAGCTACCTGCTAATGAAATAAATAGCATAATTATTTTCGTCAGACCATCGAAATTTATAACGTCAGACGTTCTCAAATGAAGTTCATCATTAATATCATGATTTTATATTATTAGTTAATGACAACAACATCTCCACAGTGCATTTCAGTAGAATCTACTAGCTTACATTGCTTCTAGTTAAATAAAAATAGACCACAGTAGGAAACTTAAATGAAATGCATAAGGTTTATAGCAATTCTTGCAACTTACCGCCTCTTTTCCGCCTGCTCTGTTTCTTTCCATTATCTTGGGATTGAGTACTTTTACTAGTTCCACTGGCAGATGGAGAAACACTGTCTTCTGAGTCTACATACTGTCCTGTAAATTTTGTACAATCTTTTAAAAAAATAGACTTGTCCTATCGAATTTAAGTAGTTACCTCCCTACATAATAATGTAAAAAGCCCATATAAAAATCAAGTTTGAAGCATATATCAATTTCAAGATTCCAATGGTTTCTCTATCTTTTTGTATTTTGCCTGTAATTACACTTTCTTTGATATTAAATTAACAATATCCAGCGTGTATCCAGCTATTATTTACCTTGCAAATCTCCTTCCACGAAATTTGCTTCAGTTTTCGGTAAATCCAAATATTTATCACTTCTAAAGCTATCGTCTGAATCGTCAGAGCTTAGCTCTATTGTATTCACGCTCATGTTAGGTTATTTTTAATTAAATTTCGATATAAATTACAATCTAATGAGATTTTCTGTTTTCAATTTTCAAAGTTCAAACTCGTTACTCGGAAGGTACTAAGACTAGAATATACAATACTTATTTAAGGACTAGAATAAGAGTATATTTTCTTTGGTTCAAACCACAGGTTCAAAACTTCAAACCAAGTTCAAACCAAACCTGTGAACCAAACAGAGTTTTTTTTTTTAAATTTATTTTACGGCCCTGGATACAAGTCCTTTAAGGCCTCAGAGTTTTCGTGGAGTTTTCAAAAGGTTTTCACACAGAACACATAATATTCCTAGCTGGAGGTTTTCAAAAGCAACAACCAGAGGCAATTAATACTTTTTATTTTATTTAATTGGTTTTACGGCTCTTGGTTCCAGACCTTCTTAGCCTGACTTTTTCCTTACTTTTTCATATTGTGTCCTTTTCACAGATTTAAAATAGCAATTTGCACCAATTTGCACTAATGAAGCGTTGTCAGTAAAATAAAAGTCCTTAGTCCACCAACAAACAGCTTTGTACAATAGGTTATAGGGCAGATAGGCGACTTCCATGTTAGTATTTCTAGCGCGCGCGCGTATTGATTTCGCATAAATCCGTCACAATAATCACGTGGTTCGTAGCCTTTTCACGGCACATTCATTAAATTACTAGTTTAAGTTACTAATTTAAGAGCTTATTACACCTTCCTAAATTTAGTCGTCTAAATGTTTCAGTTACTAAATTCAGAAAAGTGTAATCGCATTTAGCAAGTTAGGATCCTAAATTTAGGAAAAAGTATGGCTGCTAACTTACTAAATCATTCAGTTTCCTAAATTTAGGAAGGTGTAATAGCATTTAGTCGCCTAATTGGTTCAGTCACCGCCATAGAGTAAGTAATACTGATCACCGCGCCTGCCTGATAGGAGGAGAAGATGGCGGCAAATTCAAATAACCATTTATTAATTTTTGATAAAACTTTGTAGATTCCAGTAAGGTATTCCAGTATCAAATCTTCGGATTCTCCCCTTCATAACTTAATATCCCAACACCAAACAAAATCCACGCATCTTACACCATCTATACAGCAACATATCAAATCTTCGGATTCTCCCCTTCATAACTACCTTACCATCCCAACACCGAATACAATCCCCACATCCTTCACCATCCACATTGTATCATATCATTCATATCCCCTCTTCACAGTCATTAACGTCCGATCAATACCAAACCGATGAGACTGTTGATTGAAGGCAATGGGGAAATAAAGATTTTTTTTTAAATTTTTGGTAAGAAAAAATAAAGGCATCTATTAATTTTAATTGAGCCAATAGCCAGAGCTACGGCAAGGCCAATTTTTTGGAGAATGGTTCCAGTACTGTCCAGTACTGTTGTATAATGTAATCTGTATTCTGTGGTTGCACTCGACACTAGCACGACACGTCCGACGCCGTCGAACTTTATCTGTAAACTGATTCAGTGACTAAATTTAGGAAGGTGTGATCAGAAATATGAATTTGCTTTCCTTTCCTGAATCCTAATTAGGACGACTAAATTTAGGAAGGTGTAATAATTAGGAAGGTGTAATAAGCTCTTAACCCCAATGATATTATGTATTTATTATAGTTAACCCATAAAAATTCCTAAAATACACGAAGCGAAAGAGCGATTCTACTAGAATATATTAAATAAATACATTTTAGTAGAATAATAGAATTATTAATTATATTAGGTACAGAAGTAGCCCTAAAAATAACTATTGAATCCATATCCCTAATCTGCCCCCCGATTGTGTAGGTAAGGAAACTTAGTTCGAAAATCGAACTGTATAAGTCATTGAAATAGAAAGGTATCAAAATTCTACATCAATGGTCGTAAGTAGTTCGTAGACGCCTGCACGTCACAAATCATGTATGAACTCCTTAATAAACAGTTCGAGTAATACATTTTAAGCTGTTAAATGATTACGATTTGCTTAGACAATTGGGATTCTGCTTATTCACGGCATCGTACCGGTACGCTGAATCACTTGGCGCTAAGTAACTACCTACTGGTAACATTCAATGCATGCACTGGGTGTTGAGTGCACGCGCTTGCACTGAAGGGTTCGTCTAATATATAATTTCATCAACTCATCGCTGGTGTTTTGGTCGTGGCTGCCTTAACGGCAAAGACCTGCCGCCAAGCGATTTAGAGTTCCGGTACGATGCCTGTAGAAACCAGTTAGAGTCATGGGTTTAATAGCCCGCTACCATCTTAGACTGCATCAGCTGACCACCGGCTACCAGGTGAAATCGCAGTCAAGGGCTAACTTGAAGTGGATAAAAAAAACGAGCTTGATAATTGGGAAATAATACAGGGCGAGCTCAATTCTACGAATAGGGCCCGGGCCCCGGCGCCGATGTTTAGGCTTTAGGCATCAAAAAGAAGCCTAACGGTCGTCCTTGCCTCGCCCTCCGCGAGGGATTGTCTCGAACCTGCCTGAATTAATTCGAGCCGAGCAATCTCTACGTGAGATATGAGAGGACGGGGCATAGAGTTCATATTGCAGAAGCGATTCGTTTATGCTAGGTTGTGCCTGCTCTACATAAAGCTCTGGCGAGTAAGTAATACCCATCGTAGTATTTAGCTGAGCGGTCAGCAGACGGGCATTGCGCTCATTTATATATTAGTTCATTTTATAATAATTTTTATTAATTTGTCGGCAATTTAGCTAGCTACGAGTACCTAAGTACTCGTAGTTCGCAGGTAGGTACCTGTTCCTAAGTTCCTATGAATAAATAACATATTATCTTCCTATCAGATTAAGATAAATAGGCTCTTTTTCTTTTGTATTATTTAGTACTCGCTGATGCCCGCGACTTCGTCTGCGTGGTTTAAGTATATACCACTTTATCTTTGTGCTACAGATTCGCAGAGAAAATCTTATAATTCAATATTTATTTATATTTTATACATCTGCATTCCATTATTTATTCTATGAGAGAGGGTTCCCTCATTTTCCCTCCGCCTCCAGTCTGTCTTTGTTTACGAGGGCGTCCGGCCGTTGCTCCGCGCCGCGCCGCGCATGCTTTTCGAATTTAAAAATAATTCCTACTTATTATCGCGTTCACAATAAATCGCACCCATATAACAAGCATTAAATCCGATGAATCATTGCTATTATTATCAAACTTTATATATAAGCGCCCCTGATTGTGTATTTTAGACGCGTTTTAGTGTTAAACTGAACAAAATAAACACTTAAAGCGAAACCAGTCGCGCGGCATCGAAAAGCAAACAAACTCACACCGAACTTAGCCCGTTACCGAACGTTAATTAAAAAAAAATGTAAGCCGTTTATGGATTTAAAAAAAATAACGAGTAAAATGGATTGGCGCGAAAAACTTTTCGGCCGCGTGCTCGTGAAATGCGACTCGCCTGGAACTCAGAATGGTAAATTTGAGAATGTGCCGACGTTGGGCGCTTTGGCCGACTGCGTTGAGGATGGGGAGGGTGCTGTTTGTGGCATTTATTTCTCGTTTGCGAATATAAGCGATACAAGTGATGATTTCGGGGTTCGCCTGGAGGATGTGTATAAGCGAGTGTACCCTCGACTGAAGGTGGTGGAAGTTGTGCTGTGGGCTCACGTTGGTACGCCTGAGGGTCCGGTGGAGAGAGAAGCCGGGTTCCGGCGCAGTCTGACTGGAAAGCCTTGGTTCGCTGTGCCCTTTCATGATGTAGACACGAAGGTAGGTAAATAGACAATAAGTAGAAGTAATACCTAAGAACTAAGGTACTTACAAGGTAAGTGTTATGAACTAAGAAAGTTTGTATAGCAAATATGCCATTAGAGAGAGCAAAGCATACACTCCACAAGTCACGACAATATTACAATACAGTACGATGCAGGGTTAAAAACGACACGATTTCTCTTGAACTTTGCAGATTTCCTCACGGTGATGTTTTTTACAGAAAAGCTCGAGCCTAAACAAAATTGGTACCTACACAGTAAAAACGTCTATTTTACAAATTATAAGACGTGATGGCGATATTTAACGACGATATGTTTAAAACTAAAGCTACGAGGGTTCTGAGAACAGCCCACAACACACTCCGTCGGGTTTTTTTTACTAGCATCATCTCACATAACATCTAAAAATTAATTAAGTATTATCTTATAAATATTTGAAAACCTTTCGACAGTTCTATCACGTTCTATGATCATTGGAAGTTGGAACCACTACTCTGAAACAAACACAACACGGCTACTAACCACACATTTGTAGGACGTCACGTGGTAAAGTGCCGTAATGAGGTCATAGAGGCATAAAATCACTGCTTACCCTAGATAGCTCAATTACCGTGTGAGCTCAGGTAAACGGCCTATTACACTACTCGATTTCAAGGGATCCGATCGTCTTAATATCCAAGTGAAGTGGGAAATACTTACAACTTAAAGAAACATTTATATTTACAACTATAAAAAATAGTCTTTGTCCTTCCCCGGGATACAACCTAACCCTGTACCAAATTTCATCAAAATCGGTTGAAGCGTAGCAGACTGACAGGCACACTTTCGCATTTATAGTACCTATTAGTATGGAAGTATGGATTTTTACTATCTTGTATATTGTAGATATTCAGGATTAAAATATCACGCTTTTTTATATCCAAAGTTGATTATGCTAGCATAAAATTAATCACATTAAACTTGCAGCATCCCAGATAATGGTATTGGAATCATAAAGCGAGCGGAGCGCGACGGCAGATGCGAAACGCGTGTTTTTGTATGTTTATTAAAATTTCAATGCTATTTTCATATTATTTTCGCGACCGTAACAGATATACGTAATTGAAAATGCTTTTTAATTTTTGTATTGCACTCAAATGTATGCGTGATAAAATTATTCATTTTGCAGACTTACATTTTCTTTTTTTTTCAATTCCATTTCAATTTTGAAGTAAGTACTGCGATTAAACCGCGTCCCAATTTTTTATAAATAACGTTTCAAAATTCCTGCGAGCTTCCTTTCATCGCTTCTTTTTTTTTTATTATTTTTTTTTTTTAATTTATTGAATAAGATAAACGTACAATCTAATTATATAAACACTAGCCATCCTCTAAAAACTTTAACGTTTCAGACAGTATTATTTTATTTTTATACTAGATGATGCCCGCGACTTCGTCAGCGTGGATTAAGGTTTTTTGATTCCCGCGGGAACTCCTTAATTTTCCGGGATATAACCTACCTCCATACCAAATTTCAGCAAAATCGGTTGATAAGATGGGCCGGGAAAGCGTAGCAGACGGACGGACAGACAGACTGCACTTTCGCATTTATAATATTAGGTATGTATATTGCTAAGTATTAACGCTCTTGTTTCCCTTTGTAGGGACGTCAAGGTACGTCATGTAAAACTGCAATTCAGAACCAATGAACAGTAAAAAAATCAGCATAAAAAAAGAAAACTGAAAATATTTCGATTGTACAATTGAAGCCGAGAGTTCGGCAATAAACATCGAAATCCACCTGCACTAAGTTTCCTTTACACTAACTCGTTTTCTTTCACTACAACCCCTGAGGTTGTAATAACGACTGGGGGGAGGGTATCGCCCTAAATTACTTTCACCCGGGGTAGGGCTACCAGCGAAAAGAATTTTCTCAACACGTCCGGAATTTTCACCGGAACTATTTACTGTAGCTTACGCTTACACATAACTTGTCTGCTTTCAAACTTGCCTCTATGTTAATTCAATAGGAATTTACATACTTACGACTTTGACGACCTCCGTGGCGCAGTGTGTAGCGCTGTTGTCTTAACTTGCTGAGGTCCCGGGTTCGATCCCCGGCAGGATGCCCCTAACAGGTTAGCCCGCTACCATCTTAGACTGCATCATGACTTACCATCAGGTGAGATCGCAGTCAAGGGCTAACTTGTGGTGGTAAAAAAAAAAACTTAGAGGCATTTGGAAATAAGTAGAAAAGTAGTTGAAATCATAGAGCTTAGTAGAGGTTACGTCTTGTTGATTTTAGATTAAATTGATATGAGTAGGTACTTAACTAACTATAATATGACTATAATATTTTTCTTCTCGGTTAAAAATAAAAATGCTTATACTGATCCTTGCTAAGTCGGTAGGCTGCGATCTATAGACCGTATACTTTGACTTAGCTCAGACTTTACTTACGAAATACTTGGCTCGGCTTATGGTAAGCATAATCTATGATTTCGAATTTATAGTTTTTTTTTTTTAATCCACTACAAGTTAGCCCTTGACTGCGATCTCATCTGATGGTAAGTACTAAGTGATGATGCAGTCTAAGATGGTAGCGGGCTAACCTGTTAGGGGCATGGCAGTTATATTAAACCCATACCCCTATTCGGTTTCTACACGGCATCGTACCGGAACGCTTAATCGCTTGGCGGCACGTCTTTGCCGGTAGGGTGGTAACTAGCCACGGCCGAAGCCTCCCACCAGGCCAGACCAGGGAAAATTCAGAAATTATAAATTCCCTAATTGACCCTGCCGGGGATCGAACCCGGGACCTCCGCACGTTAAGACAACAGCGCTACACACTGCGCCACGGAGGTCGTCAAAAGGTTGTATCGGTCTAAGATTATGATAAGCTTTACGCTAAGACAAAAAAATCGTGGATGCTTCATTCCTCGCATTATATTCTTGATTTTACTGTATTTAAAATTTAAGTGTCGCCTTGGTTTATGTACTCAGCTTGGCAACCCTAGCCGGGGGTGGGTTTCAGCTACTTTAGAGCGCAGCCATAAAATTGTCATAATCCCGCCGGTTGCCACATTTCCGACGCTCATGTTCGGCGGCTCCCATAAAGGCTGCGTTGTGTTTGGCTTTGATAATAACGTTGATGTCTGTGAATTAATTAATTTCATTATCATATTCAAAAGGCTGGAAAATGTGGCCCTGGCGAGACTACCACCGCTTAAGATTCTACTTTCTATCTATATTCTATTACTAGCTGATACCCGCGTCTTCGTCCACGTGGTTTAAGTTTATTTGATTCCCGCGGGAACTCCTTAGGTCCTCAACTATACCCATGGCAAAAATCACGTCAATACGTCACTCCGTTGCGGCGTGATTGAAGGACAAATCAACAAACCAATAAACCAACAAACAAACACACTTTCGCATTTATAATATTAGTATGAAGTATGATTCTGTGAATCTACTTATATCTATTCCATTATTCTGTGAATACATACTAGAATATTATTACACAAATGCGAAAGTGTAGTCTGTCTGTCTGCTATGCTTTCCCGGCCTATCTTTTCAACCGATTTTGACGACATTTGGTACAGAGGTAGGTAATTGTATCCCGGGGTACACAGGCTACTTTTTATCGCGGAAAATAAAGAGTTCCCGCAGGAATAAAAATAACCTTATACCACGCGGACAAAGTCGCGGGCATCATCTAGTTCAATAATAATTGCATGATATTTTGCATGATATTTTGCATGATATTTTGACAATAATAATTTTGACAATATTAATTATATTGCTTTGGCTTTTGAATTTAAAAGAAAACCTAGTAATCTGGGTGCCCATTTAATCAAAACTAAATTCTAGTGTTACCAGTCTCGCTGACACTAACTGAAATTGACTGAGAGAGACTGATAGCTCTTACCTAATCATTCAATTTAGCACTGTTCAAATTTTATAAATAAATTCAATTTTAAAGTTCAAACTGCATTTTTATTGTAGACGACGCCCGCGACTTGTGTGGAGTAAGTTTTTTTGATTCTCGGGGGAAGCCCTTAATTTTCCGGGATAAAAAGGAGCCTAACTTTGTCCTACCCCGGGATACAAACTATCCGTAAGTATACCAAATTTCATTAAAATCGGTTGAACAGATGAACCGTGAAAGCGTAGCAGACAGACAGACACACTTTCGGATTTGTAATATTAGTATGAATTTGGTATGTTTATTTCGTACTCAGAACCATATAATATACGAGTACCATACATACCAAGGCACAGGCACACTATTATGTGAAGACATTACCAACTGTTATTAAACACTTTCTTCGCGTGTTACCTATAGCTTATTGTTTGCACAATGGACACTTGAGAATTCTAAGAAAATTCATACGACCCTCTTCTGTCTCTATTATGTACAAACACGATCGAATATCGATATATTTTTGTCGGTTATGTGCCTAATCGTTTCGGCAATACCTATAGACATGCTATAGACTAAAATATGCGCCCGATGAGCTGACTCGATGCGACGCTATCGTATCAAACCCACCAATTTAGATCGCTAGTTATTAGGTCAAGCCTCAGAGTAAGAATAGGTCAAGCGCTTCTATTAGTGGGTTTAACACGCATCTATAGCTTGGCAACGCAGCACATCTCCCTATAAGACATGATTGTCGTCCAGCACTAGCCAATCCTGTATTAACAAAACTATAGTACAAAAACTGCACCCGATTGTTTCTTCGTTAATAAATCAATCATGTCTCCCATCCTCATCCGCCTCTGAACAAGCAGTCGTCAATCAAACTGGTTCGCAAGTACAACAGATATCGTACCTACCCTCCATTGTGCGGGCCCCATTGTTTGCGCGCCAGTCAGTCATCATTCCCGGGTGAGAGACATATCTGCATGCTGTCTAGCCTTCGTTTTTCCCACTCTTTGTTAGTGCCACAGATTATGGGAAAGAAATGGACGCCAACAAATGTATCTGAAAAACCGATTTCTACAAAATCAGCTTCAATATTCATAAAAATAGGGGTATCTATGGGTTTAATATAACTATTTTTTTTTAAACCTAAATCCCGATTTTCTATTAATTAACTAACAGGTTAGCCCGCTACCATCTTAGACTGTATCATCACTTACTATCAGGTGAGATCGCAGTCAAGGCCTAACTTGTAGTGGATTTAAAAAAAAACGCAGATGCAGTAACGCTTGTGTGACTTGCACCGTCTGTTGCGTGTTTTTTTTCTGAATTTGCTGTCCGCTGTCCCATCACTGAGTCTGTGTCCCAAGACTTAAGAAAAAGGTGTCAGATATCAATCTGGCCTTAATATTAAGTCTAAAGAAGATAAAGAATCGCACCCTGTGTACCTCGATACAACGAGGATCAAACCTCGATTCACACACAGATAAAATGCGTTACATTTGCGAACTAGAGACAGCATGCGCGAATTTCAAAAAATCCGGCCTTATTTCTTTGTCTATATTAAAAAGGGAACCTCTTTGCAAAGTTTCAGCATTACTGATCCAAGGGTATGAGCTGGGCGTTGATGAGTCAGTCTTTCTCTATATAAGTATGTAGAGATTCTCTAGAGATAATTAATATGATTTGTATTTTGTATGCGTAATGGGCAAATGTGATGATTTGACAAACTGTATTACGGCATTTGAACACCACCGAGGAGATATTTTAATTATAACTTTTCAGTCAAAGCTCGCCACCGCCAGCGAAAGTAATTAGGAACTAAGCTACGCTAAACTAGGAAATAAGTTGTCCGTCCACCAAAAAATAAGCTAAAACCATACTATTTATTACACACACTACAAAACAGCACTGGCGCAAGGCGCCAGAGGGGTAACGTAAGGGGGTGAGAGGACCTTAGCTTAGTTCGCATAGCTTCGGATCGGCCTATACAACTAAGTTATTTTGACTTAGTTGGGATATTTTAGTAACTGGTATAGTTTGCGGTGGACGCACATGTATGAAAAACTGGCTCAACTATGCGCGCTAAACTAAACTAACTTAGTTTAGCTGGCGGTGGATGATCGGTTTTTATGAACACATCGCTGCGCGAGCCCGTCCGCATTTTTCTATAACTCTGTGGTTAGAGCTGTGTCAGGTCATTCGCTTAATGCACTAGAATCTAGATGAATGGGAATGATGGCGCTTAAACTGGAACTGGAGCAATTTCAAATGCTCTTTACTTACTATCATCTATGGAATAGCGCATTTCATCTGGGAAAGGAGAAGGTTCATTTTGGGTGTAGTTCTTGTACTTACACTTTATCATGAATAGATTAAAATACATAGATTTTATTAAATATAAAAAATAAATTAGAATAACAAACAAACAAAATTGTTATCTATTCATGTTTAGTGTTGCTAATCGTAGAAAGATTAAATAATTTCACTACTGAAATTAGGACGAATTCGTGGATTAAAACCACTTAAAACTATCAAAGCTGGTTTGATATTTTATTTTCTTTCTTTTCACTACTTGTACCAGTCCCACGCCCCATACAAAAATGGACCGTCTCCTTTCCTTTGCTTTTATGTTAAGCGGGTTAGCACAGTTGCAATAAGACTGCCGATCCTTTAGTCATTAAGTTTTAAAGTAAGTATCTACTAGTATAATAACATTTTGATGATCGTGTGTACCTAACCCTTCTTACATTGGTGGTAAGTATAAGATCCTACCCGTAAAAAATAAAAACATAAGAACGGAGAATTCTTTCACAGTTTAATGCCAGATATCATCTATTAAACCTACCTATAGACACATATAATGGTACCTAAGTTAAATGTTTGCTTTCACAAATATTACTTTTGATGTTTTAATCCATGGTTTTAATACTCGGAAGTGTCTCTTTGTCACCTACGAGTGCATTTCAATTCAAGCGTGTTTAAACTTTTGTCTTTAATGTAACGCTATGCACCACACTTGTACAAACTAAAGTTTCCTATTGAAAGCTTTTGAGAACATCTGCCGCTTGGATTCCATTACTGCTGATATATACCTTTTGAAAGTGTTTTAGGTTTTATATCTTGACGACCTCGTCAGCACCGTGGGTTGAGCTCCCGGCAGGGTCAATTTGGGAATTTATAATTTCTGAGCTGAGTTGTTCAATAATTTGAGCGAGCGTGTAATAAAAGATTTAAAAACCTTCAATTGGGTATTGACAACGAGTCAATCAGCAATTTTTTTTCAAACGTCAAAACGCGTGCTTGCTTAGTATGGGATTTTGTATGAAATTTTGAATTTTGACGTCATCAAAATTCGGCGCACTTTTTTACTTTAATCGATAGTTTTAAATAGTTATTCAACACAAAACTATAAGAGGACGTGGATATTACGGCTTTTGGGAGATCCTGCATTTAATAATCGCTAAAAATAATATCTTTCACTAGTAGTCAAACACCCAATTCTGAAGTTATCCATAGGCCTTGACGTATGTTCAAAATTGATAATGTTTAGAATCAAACAGATCTTGGTTCAATACCAATTTTTTTTCTTAGATTTTAGAGCAATAGGTACCTACTGCCTGTTTTTCCAACAATAGTTTTCCTTTTACACATCTCCCATACTTCCAGCTCTAAATTGAAGTGAAAAAAACGTCGACGGATCTCAACTCGTTTGTATTGGCTATGGATTTTTGTACCGCGGCCATAGCGACATTGTCCGTCAGCAGTCAATAGAGTGCACCGGCTGGAACAATAACTTCCTGTGTTAGGGACAGGAGGCTTAGCATGCGCACATCTCGCGACGATAGAGATAGAATGAATGGAATATTCTTTATTGTACCTACACCAAAATACAGGAGAAATACATTGAAACAGTAACAATAAAAATAAGAAAGAAAAAAATCGGTACAAATGTCGGCCTTATCGCTTTTAAGCGATCTCTTCCAGTGTGCTTAGCATGCGCACAACGAGATTATCTCGCGACGATAGAGAGAGATGTTGTCGTTGCCGGCAAATTTTTCATTTACCCTAACATGCATAAAATGCGGTATATTACAAGAAAATAATAGTCGACATATTGTAAAGCTTTGTTTGTAGAGAAAAATACCACAGATAAGAAATATTACTTTTATCTCTACTTTTGACGTAACGAGACAAGTAACCTTTTTAGCTTCGGTAGACAGAGAGAGATAACGGGTAGACATAATTTTACTCGTCGTGCGCATGCTAGCCATACAGATTTTAGAAGAGGCCCACAAAAATCTCAGCCTGCTATTGAGGCCTGGCGTTCTACAGCCTTCGAGTCCCACTTCGCGCCAGAAAAGCCTGGTTACGTGCATGCCTGGTCAATTGTTGACCGCTCGATTGCTTGCATTTCCGACTACCTCCAAATTGCGTCAACCCCTCAATTGATTTCCACGGTCCACCTCTATTTCTGTACGTTCTATGTACTAATTCTGATGAATTTAATTCATGGGTACGTTTTTAATCGTTAGGGTTTGTTTTAGTGGAATTTACGTTTTGAATTGTTAACGCAGTGACCACAGTTTCTGTGGGAAAATATAGAGCGTAGTCATTTTAGTTTTCAACGCAAATAAATCGATGTATAAGCACAGAATAGGTAATAGGTATAAGGGAACTACAATTTAAAAGCCTCTTGGTATAGTTTCAGTCTTTTTTGCTGTGGAATACCTAATATAAAGCTTTTAAAAGTTGTATGGAACAAAAGTTTTACAATATTATTAGAGTAAGTTGCTGTTATAGGTTAGTAGTATTTTATTATCTAAGGCCATTATTAAGAATGTCTACCTCTATGCTAGAAACTACCATACTCAGAGTCGCTTATAATAATTAGTTACTTAATATGGAAATCCTTAGTATTTTAACCAATACATTTTGTATTGAAATCCATACTAAAGAGTTCCTTAAGTGCCCTCATAAGTCTACTTCTCATATTATATTATGAAATTATCCATACTAATATTATAAATGCGAAAGTGTGTCTGTCTGTCTGTCTGCCTGCTACGCTTTCACGGTCTATCTTTTCAACCGATTTTGATGAAATTTGGTACCTATAGGGATAGTTTGTATCCCGGGGAAGGACATAAGCTGAAATCTTAATCCACGCGGACGAAGTCTCGGGAATAATCTAGTATCAAATATAATAAACTTACTATGAACCCTTTCCTTTGAATCGGACTTGCATCGGAGCAAGCGTCAGCATTCACAAACGCGAAGCTAAATTAAGCGCAGCAATAAGTAAAAATAAGTCGCACCTTAAATTTAATCCAAGGGTAAAGTGCTGGCTAAGTGTCGGGGGCAAGGACCTCCGATGAAAGCGCCAGCCTCGCAACTGCTCAACTGCTCGGATATTCTGACCACGGCGTACTTATTCATTTCTTACGCTAGGAACTCTCTACGGTTGTTAGGAGTCTGATAAGATACGTTTTTGTTGACTACCGGTTCGGAAAGAAAAAAAGAATCAGAGAATTAATTGTGTCCCGGTACGATGCCGCCTGAAAGCTGATAACTGAAAAAAAATTAGGAAAGAAAATTCTTTATGCGACGCACTTCTGCACAAAATAACTTAGTTATTTTTCGAAGCACGTACTGGCACAATATCTGTATTGTAGCCAAAACATTCTTCTCTGGCCTAGTTTAATTAAGTACTTTAAAATCTCATGACGTACTTGACATCCCTAAAGTAAGAGTTCTAAATTGAAAATGCAAATGTTTTTTTGTTCAAATAAACTTTTACAAGTGCTTTCGAATCGTCGGATGAATCTACCACTGGTACGGAACGCCATTCCTACCGAGAAGAACCAGCAAGGAACTCGGCTGTTATGAAAAAATTCATTTACCTACATCAATACATAAGTAACCGCTGTCCTTAGCATTGCTGGAGCGAGTCAAATGCTCTTTTTTCATTTACGTAGTCTTCATTAAGGATAAAATTGTAATAATACTGAAACATGAGCTTGAACAATATTATAATAATAATGCTTTAAGTTAAAACAATAGTAGTGCTCCCTGTGATAATAGCCTTGTACTAATTAATCTATACACTTTAGGTCAGTACATAGATATAGGTTCTATTTATAAAGTCTGTAAGCTCGGTCAATATCGTCACGTCCACAATTGTCTAATATCGGCTAAGTATGCAGGCAACGTGCGTCGATTAATTGGCTTCGTCCTGTGGGCTTACTACACCAATATTTTAAAATTGCAGTTTTATATGACGCACCTTGACGTCTCTACAATAAGGGTTATAATTCTAAAACAAGAGCGTCAACAATATTAAAATAATACTACTTCATTAAATGGTAGTAGACCCCTGCTCGCTATGTCAACGACATGCCCATTTATTAGCATTCATGTAAAGACACATGATATCGACTTTATCTATTGTATTGGTTTTCTTGTGGTTATTTCCTATGTTCTGCTTTGCATACCGGTGGTAAAGTCAAAACAAAATGTATCATAGCGAGACAAGTAGTTAGGTATGCCACGTGAACTTGAGAAGTTTGACTGCCTCGTTAGAACCTACTAAGCATTTTGTGATATGGATTTTCAGCATGAGCCGATTTAAATAAAAGTTCAGGCTGTTCTGTAATGATAACATGGATAAACTTGATCTCTAAATCGCGCGGGGTCATGACGCAAGCTCATCGACGGGTAAACAGCCTAATCGCAGTTATACGGCACGATACCTTACAGCTTGACGATGGTCATAAATAAAAACAACAAATAAAGCTTTACAAAGTTGCATTGTACCTATCTCGGTATCTACATCGGGGTCATGACGCAAGCTCTTCAGAACGCACAAAGTACAGTCAAATCGCAGATATACGACACAAATCACAATGCCTTGCAGGCTACAGCAAGACGACAGTCTTAAATAAAAACAACAAATAAAGCTTTACAAAGTTGCATTGTACCTATTCAAAAGCTCAGACGGTTCAGTAATATTTCGGATCATGGATTTTGGATCATTCTATCTACATCGGGGTCATGACGCAAGCTCACCAGAACGCGCTTACAGCCAAATCGCAGATATTATACGACACAATGCCGTACAGCTAGACGACAGTCTTAAATAAAAGCAAGATATAAAGCTTTAGGTACAAAGCTTTAGGTATACCTATTCAAAAGCTCAGACGGTTCAGTAATATTTCGGATCATGGATTTTGGATCATTCTATCTACATCGGGGTCATGACGCAAGCTCACCAGAACGCGCTTACAGCCAAATCGCAGATATTATACGACACAATGCCGTACAGCTAGACGACAGTCTTAAATAAAAGCAAGATATAAAGCTTTAGGTACAAAGCTTTAGGTATACCTATTCAAAAGCTCAGACGGTTCAGTAATATTTCGGATCATGGATTTTGGATCATTCTATCTACATCGGGGTCATGACGCAAGCTCACCAGAACGCGCTTACAGCCAAATCGCAGATATTATACGACACAATGCCGTACAGCTAGACGACAGTCTTAAATAAAAGCAAGATATAAAGCTTTAGGTACAAAGCTTTAGGTATACCTATTCAAAAGCTCAGACGGTTCAGTAATGTTTCGGATCATGTATAAACTCAATCTACATCGGGGTCATAACGCAAGCTCGTCAGAACGCACAAACAGTCAAATCGCAGATATGCGGCACAATGCCTTACAGCTAGACGACAGTCAAATAAAAGCAAGATACAAACCATTAGGTACAAAGCTCTAAGTATACCTATTCAAAAGTTCTGACGGTTCAGTAATGTTTCGGATCATGAATAAGCTCAGTATCTACATCGGGGGCATGACGCTAGCTCATCAGAAGGTGCGAGCAGCCGAGATCGCAGATCTGTACGGCACAATGCCTCACGGCGAAACGAGGGTCTGAATAGAGCCAGAAATAAAGCCTTTTCATTGTATACTTGCCTATTTAAATGAAAGTGGCTGGTAGATAACTATATAATTGGGTTCTTTACACGTTTTATTTATTTACATAAAACAATTTTCTTATATATTTCTTCCTACATAACAGACATCAATATAATAAGTACATAGATACTTTCTTATGTCCTAATATATTCAAGAAGTTGCCAATAAAGAACACCAAAGAGTTAGAAGAGACATACTCATACCTACTTAAGTCTGCCACTGCCACATTTCTGTTAATTTACAGTGTTGGGAGTTGCGACAATTATTGTACATTATTCAGAGAATTGAAGACGTCACGTCTGAGCAAATGAATACTAAAAAATCACGGAATCCATATTTATTATATTAAAAGTGTGACCTGTTTATTTATTTGTGTCTGTTACGTTTTCACTTTCTCTCGAAAATTCTAAGAGTTCCTTCGGGATTTAGAAATACTTAAACCAAGCGGAAGAAGAAGCAGCTGAAACCACCTAAGTAATCAAGTAATCAAAGTACGCAAGTAGTGCAGAGTGCAGACTATTTGAAACTAGCTGATGCCCGCGAGTTCCTCCGCGTGGTTTAAGTTTTTTTAGTTCCGAGATAAAAAGTAGCCTGTGTTACTCTCCAAGTCCTCAACTATACCCATGCTAAAAATCACGTCAATCCGTTGCTCCGTTGCGGCGTGAATGAAGGACACACCCATAAACAAACACACTTTCGCATTTATAATATTAGGTATGATGATCCAACTCTACCTAATGTAAATTCATCATGTGTCTTCATAACACGCAGTGATGTCCCACAAGACATCTGCGGCAACAATCTCTCACGCACCTCTAACACTTCTATTACAGAATCTAATTTCCGCAAAAGAAAAACCACATTTCTCGGCGATGTTTTATGCAGCGCCACTCCAGCGGGTTGACGTCTGCGGGAGGGCCCTCAGCCGCGACCTCTCAGCTCGTTTACACCGTCCTCAGCCCTCAGCCCTCAGCCCTCAGCCCTCAGTCGCTAAACACGCTTTTTATGCGCCCATAATTAAACCTGCAATCTCTGGGATCTACCATCCGGGTTACCGCCATCGCTTAAAACAGTATTACATATTTCGAAATGACAGGTACCTTGACGTCTCTAAAATCCATATCCATACTAATATTATAAATGCGAAAGTGTGTCTGTGTGTCTGTCTGTATACTACGCTTTCACGGCCCATCTTTTTAACCAGTTTTGATGAAATTTGGTATAGAGGTAGATTGTATCCCGGGGAAGGACTTAGACTTTTTATCCCGGAAAATTAAAGAGTTCCCGCGGGAATCAAAAAAATGATCTGTTCAACCGATTTTGATGAAATTTCAAAGGAGAAGGTTCATTTTGGGTGTAGTTCTTGTACACTTTATCATGAATAGATTAAAATACATAGATTTTATTAAAAATAAAATAAATTAGATTATCAAACTAAATAACGTGCAAAAAGTAAAAATCTATCTGAAGTTTTTCGATATGCTTCCAAGATGGCGCCTTCAGCCATAGAGAAGTCAGTAGGCGCGAAATGTGTCAAATGTCATTTCTGACTAGTGATGTGAGTCACCGTGTTAGTTTTCTTTCATAATAATTGACCCGCGGGAATTGAAAAAACTTAATCCACGCAGACGAAGTCGCGGGCATTGTCTAGTAAGGATTATAATTATAATTATATGGTAGAGTCAAAACATGAGGTAACATAAGAGACACCTGTATGTCCTACATGTTTTAAATAAATGAATTGAATTGAATATACGGACGTCAACACTATTAAAACAAGACTGCTTTAAGCGACGGTAGTAGGTATGCTGAACTACGCCCGCTATTAAATGAGGTTCATGCAGGTTCAGTTCTAAAGGCGACGTATTTTGTGCACAACTTGTTCAAAAGATGTGAACAGGAAGGAACAGGTCTAATTATGTTTTGCTGTACAGAGCCTTCTTAAGTTTTAATTAGAAGTTTGCGGATATTTTGCTTCTCAAATGCTGCACAAAATCAAATCTTAGAAAAGTGTGTTTTTGTTATTTGGGGGTGCGAAATACGAATAAGAAAAATCTTCATTTTGACTCACCAACACCCAGCTGAAACCCTTGCCTTGGGCCTGTACATAAAGCTGAGAGATGCCTAGGTTCTCTTTATAATGTACTTTAGAAAGGAATAAAACCAGATAATATATTAGGTATTATATCGAAATTCCCACGGGAGCAAAGTTGCAGGCGTTCACTAGTCTTTCAATATTTATCTCATAAGTTTTAACGATTACTTTGAATTGATACAGATGCCTTAAATATTCTTCTAATTAATAATTCTCCACCATAGAAACGATTTAATGAGAATGCTCTCCCCTAGAACATATTTTTCGTTGTACCTACTACTGAAATTATAATTTGCTAATTACTCTTTTGATGCAGCAATAATGAAACCTGCAATCTCAGTAGGCTCGGCTTTGAATAAAACTTGTTCAAACATAGTTTGGGACCTAATTATTATTAAGTTGTACTGTATACGCCTCACTTTCAACCTGCCTTCTTACCTTTTAATTAAAAGTTTGCAGACATATTGCCGCTAGTAGTTAAAAGCATGAAGCCTAAGCAAAACGGGCGTCGTTTCTTAACAATATTTTTTCTCAGAGTAAGAAATTATTTGCAACTTAATTTCCTTTCGATACTCTTCGAAAATAATACTTCTTAGCAAAAACATCTTCAGTAAAATAGAAAAAATACGCAAAGGCAAGGTAAAAGTAGGTTTTTAATGAGTAAAAAAAAGGTGGGGATATCTCGGATGGATAAACTCAAACTCAAATCATCTTTATTCAAAATTGGTACCTACAAAGTACACCTTCTGAACGTCATGTTTATAAAGTAAGATTAAAGCTACGAGGGTTCCAAACACGCCGTCTGAGAAGAGCCCACAACAAACTCAGCCTGGTTTTTTTTATTATTATCACCATCTCACAAATATAGGAAATTACTAAATTATATTTATAATATAACATAATTAGCCGCTGGAACAATTTATACCCATGGCTGCCTGTCATTCAAATAAATCTTTACACTATAATATGACTTTTCAATTAGTTTCCGTTTTACAAAAACTTTGAACTTGTTGAGAGACATCTCCAATAGTAGGTAGTATCTAGATACACTATTCACTGAGTGATTGGATCACTCAGTGAATAGTGTATCTAGTTATGCCAATTACTACATTGTGAATACTGAAAATGGCTATATTCGAATGCTTGAATACTGAATGACAACAACTATATTTAAATACTGAATTTTACAATAAACCGATGTGAAGACATAGGTATTTTGTATAGAGCCTGATGAAACTTAAGATATAAAATGGCATGGGCAAAAAAATGTTTTCTCCGGAATACGCCTCCCCTTACCTTATAACGAGAAGTTTGCTGACTCATTCATGCCTGAGGTTGCAAACAAGCTGCATCCTTGACTACTATAGAATAAGGAGCAAGCAATTTCTTGCGTTCATTGTCCTAAAAGAATTAAAAGTTACCTAACATTTTTAAAGTGTTGTGCGGCTGGCTGAAACTTCTCTCACCTCACTCTCACTCTTCTTACAAACAACTGAAATGATTGAGACAAAAGTTTCGTAGGTAGGTAAATAGGATGGATAACCTAAGTTAAATTCTTATACCACGCTGAATTTGATAGAAATCGTTAAAACCCAGACCAAACTTAAAGTTTTAGAAATTGAATTCGCGTGTCGTCTCTCTTACTTTTACTAGCCAATAGTCAATACGGACATATTTTGCTACAAAAATAGCATGCATTCCTTATATAGACGGGCAAAGGCTAGATACTTAATACTTATTATGCCTGAAAATCAAAATCAAAGTTGTAGGTATCAATCAAAATGAGCACCTGTCGGGCAAGTGGATTGGTAAAACATAATAAGTGGCGATTGGTACGTAATGGCACAGAATAGGCAATAGGAAATGGGCAAGGGCCCTCCCTTTGTTGCCGTTCCATCCGGCTGGCCGCCACTAAATCGCTGTCCCTACGACCAACAATGCATTTAATGTCATGCATAAAGAAACAATATACTGGAATACTCTACTAAATAATAAATAACTGTGTTTCCCACCAATTACGATCTTTAAAGCTAGAGTGAAAAGGCATCTTCTAGGCAAGCGCGTCCCATCTTAGGCCGCAGCATCACTTTCCATCAGGTGCGATTGTGGTCAAGCGTAAGCCTATAAATAATATAATATGGAAGAAATTGGCTTCACATTCGGCATCCCACCAGACAGTGTACTTAATTCTTGTTACATTAGTTAAGTATGTATTGTGTATTAACTTACATATTGTGATATTCATTTTTTCTTTTTAAAAGCCAACTGCTGAGTTTCTTGCCGGTTCTTCTCAGTAGAAATTTTCCGAACCGGTGGTGGAATCATGACGTTTCATAATAATTGGCACAAGTTGTCTTACGTGAAATAAATAAATCATGTCATCATCTCAATAATAATAAAAAAAACAGATTCACATGCTTACAAACATTTTCATTTAGTGCCGTTATCTCTTAACAGAAATTGGGAACCATGGCTAATTGAATTTGATTTTTAACTGTCTACCAAAATATGAAAAAATTTGAGCTCTTTGAACCACTGGCGAAGGTTCAAGCCATCTCTTCGGTTTTCTTTGCCCTTTACCTTTACTTGTATGTCTAGTCTAGCTGCAGTAAGGTCATAATTTGAATTGGTTACTAGCTTTGACGGAAGTTGATTAGTCAACTTCCGTCAAAGTCGTCCGTCAATTCCTACACCATGACATCCAAATAGTTGCTCTTTGCATATTATGGTACTTACCTATGTCTAAGCTGCAAATAGGTAAGTACTAAAATGAGAACCCTTCCGAATTAATATGAAATTCATTGTAGAGACTCAACAACACAACAAACAGGAAGTAGCAGTATCAGTACCTACATAAAACAATCAAGATTAGGAGTAAGTATCGAGCAAGTGGCGATTGGAGTGGAAGGGCTCAGAGCCCTCCGGCAGCGCCCGTTCCGCTCGCCTGCGCTCCCCGACCAGTGGCCGTCTCTACACGCAACAATGTACATACAACCCCATCCTCTAACCGTGATTACTGGATTAATGCAACTCATTTGGTGACTTTAATGAGTTTAACTAACTTACCTCAGAGTTTAAGGCAGCAGGCTATTACTTGAGACAATTATGTCTTTCATGAAATAAAGAAAGTGGTTGAGTTTTACATTCAGCAGTCAGCTGTAACAACCTATTTTGGTGACAGAATTGGAATATTTACCTACTAAAGTAATTTTTCTACATACACGTGGTATGTTCGTAGGTATGTCCATGATAATGAAGGAACTAGAAATTTAATTCGCTATAATTCGCGACAATAAGTAAATCTATGTGGTACAGTGTGTATAGCATAGCATACCACCATACCACAGAAATCTTCCAAACTACTCTCAACGTAATATGTTTCACTCCGATACCGGAGCATCTTCAGGAGATGTTGACTCGACAATGCACGATTGTCGTACAATCAATTGTCTTTACAATCGTTCATTGTCGCGGATTATAGCGAATTAAACTTCTAGTTCCTTCATTCCTTACAGAAAACATATTAATTGGTCGATAGATAATAGAGTAGTCATATTTCTAAAATACTGGTGTTTTCTCTTCAGCGATTTTGGAAAACGACTTGTTCGATTAGATTGTCCTGAAATTAATAGCTGTCAACCTAATAGACATCTTCATCGTTGACAACGTGTCAGCTACTACAGCTTGTTAATATAATTACCGGTATAAATAACCCGAGGGGGAAACACCGGAAGCTCCGAGCTATTTATGTTTGGACATGTTTGTACCAGTTCATTCGTTTCATGTTTAACAGTTAGACTGACCTAGTACAACACAATCGTACTACTTAATTTAGGGAGTTTTCAATTTATTACACCATTGCGTCGATATCTATTAATACTAGTAGTCTCATAATTATTATTAATTAAAAAAACCTAATTTTTTAAAAGATTAACCTTTATTTAAAGTCTTTAAATATTGAATCAACAATGTGACATACAAGATTGCATAAATTAAGTATATCTACGTAGACAAAATATTGAATTTCTTCGCATTTTCCCGTGAATTACGCGCAAGTTAACGCTAAGTATACCTACCTACTTTTAAAATGAATCATACATAAAATATCGCAAAAAACCTAAAGCTACGATTACTTATTTCTAAAATAACGCTGATCTGAGAGGAAATCTAAAATAAATCTTTAAAAAAATATTTTACATGTCACGTCACAGTACTTAAAAGCCTCTCATTAAACGAAGTCTGTCTTTAAAATAATATTCTTCCCCCTGAGGAATTACGTGTCACTCAGAAAACTAGCTGCTCGTAAAATCTCTGGTTTTCTGTGGCGTTATTAAATGTTGGAGCTCAGTTTTTGCTCCGCAACCGTGCTCAGTGCTCACCGCTGGAAGATGAATGGCGAGCAGTGTTTCCACTTTAATGATTTCCTTTCCCCGCGCCTCAATTCAAATTTCCCCTTCTCAGGGCTTTTTTCCCCTCAAAAATTTTTCTGCTGCAGTTTTTACTTTTGGCCCTAGTGTAGTAACTAAAAAAAAAAGGTCTTTATCGATTTTCTTCTATAGCCTGCCCACGCCTCTTGTGATACTATACTATTATTTTACACTAAATGCGTCAACAAAATCATCGACAAAATTTGTCCACTTCGCACATCATTACTTTGATGTAACTGCACATCACTAGCTGTCAATTTCTTTACGCCAGTAAATAAACAAAACTAGAAATATTTATTGTGACGGTTGTTTTATATGAAAAATGGATCGGTGGCTAATTAATAATTCTGCTAGAAATTCCTAAATTTCCCGCAATATTTTAAGCTAGGTATTACCCATGATTTCCTGCAATTTCCCCTTTTAATGTCTTCCCCTTTTTCTTCCCCTATGGACCCTAATTTCCCCTCAAATGGGGAATTTCCCCTCATTGTGGAAACACTGATGGCGAGGCATCGGCGGAGGCTTTTAGATGATTACCCGAGAGTCCAAGCGTATCACTTGCCAGTTGTCTGTCGGAAAACACCCGTATTATGTCAACAAACTCAGAAATCGTTGGACATTACGAAGATAGTACCTACTTTTAATCGATGATAAATCTAAACTGTTTTGAAATACAGCTGATTACCCTTGATTATAATTTATCAATTGGACACTGACCTGTTAAGTGGCAATTATGTTACGCCCATGGGCTTAACATAATGAAAGTCAAATCCATTTCGCTGCTGTATCAGCGTTGAGTTCGAGTTTGAATTTAGAGAATAACACCATCCAGCAGATAGTGATGCAAATTTGATGAGCTTTGCAGTGTTTGTGACATCTCGATGCGGGTGAAAGCGTAATGTATCGACATTTGTAGTGCGTTTATTGATTTTTCATTACTCATACACGGAAAGTAGGTTTGAAGTTGCCTGAGAAGCGGGTTGAAAGTAATACTTTTCAGCCCTAGGGAGAATCGTTTTCAACTGAATTTTTATTGGAGTTCAAATGAAACACGACTTTTTTTTTTTTTTTTTTTTTTTTTTTTTTTTTTTTTTTTTTTTTTTTTTTTTTTTTTTTTTTTATACCCGAGTGCATCCATAGACAAGAAGAAAGATAGACTTTATTCATAAAGTAAAGACAACTGATTCATAGACTTTTTATTTTGACTTTACTTATATTCGTAATGAAAAGCACAGTGTTTACCTCGGGATGAAAGACTTATTTAGTCCCTCGAACTATAGGCCCCCTCGCTACGCTCGGGCGCCAAACCCCGTCTCGGGACTAAATAAGTTACTTTCATCCCTAGGGTAACAATGTACTATAGTTGGATACGGGAGCAGGGATCGGATCAAACGGGTGTCTGGATGAGATCGTTAGGAACCGAAGTACCTACTGTTTTCAAGCCGTTTCGTATAATTTGGTTCAATATATTATAATAAGTACAATAGCTTTTGCCGGCAGTTTCGCTCATGTTAAGTTCGATTTTCATACTTTCAAACCCCTTTAGGGGTTGAATTTTCAACAATCCTTTCTTAACGGATGCCTAGGTACATTAAAAAAGTTATCAGCCCGATTCGGCCAGTGGTTTGAGCTGTGCGTTGATAGAGCAGCCCCCCAATCATGTAAGAATGGCCGATCAAACGTTAAAGATTTTCGTCAAAGTAAAATAAACCATAACTGCATTGAATTAGAGCCCAATTTCGTCTGCCCATTCTTATACGTTTAGGTATGTACGATACCCTAAACGTTTAAGAATGGGCAGACGAAATTGAGCTCTAATTCAATGCTGTCATACACAGATGTATTACATCTGTGCTGTCATAGTTTATTTTACTTTGACGCCGAACCTTTACCATTTGATCGACAATTCTTACGTAATCGGGGGGCTGATCGTCAGTCAGTCACCTTTTCATATTAATTAGGAAGTGAATATAAATACAAAAATTACGCGAATGATTTCATCTAAAAGAACTTCATAATTAAAGGAAACTCGAAAGTGTGTATGTATGTCTGTCTGTTTTTCACAGGTCGAGTTTTCGTATTTATGAAAAGAAAATCAATCAATACAATCAAATCTTTTCTTCTCTTTCTCAAAAACCTCAGAGACAGTGGTAGGCACTCGTGTAATATAAAGATTTTAAGCAAGCGAGAATTTAAATGCGTGGATTATAGAAATTCCAACCATCCAATTATTGTCACGTCAAAACTTAACGAAGGATATGCTTAATTTGTGTTTTAAAACTCAACTTGCACGAATTAGCGGAGTGAATTTTTTGTGTTCCACCCCTGGAGGGCGACGCGGAGGGCCTCGGGCGTCACCCTTTATACAGTGCCTTCCGTCTGGCGCCTCCGCTGTGAGACCGGGCAGGGTACCAGGAAGTGCTAGTCAAGCGTACAAGTCAAAAGTTACATTGAAAAAGGACGTTTTTGTGAGGAAGTTTTAGCGAGATTGCGTTTTAACAAGAGGATGATACTCGTAGCAATCCTGTATGAAAACTTTGATTGAACAATGAACTTGTAACAGTTGTTCTTTGAGTTTGGACGTTCGGCTAGCGTTGACCATCCTGAATTCATTTTTATATTGTCTTATTTGTATTTGTCTTGAATAGGTAGAGTTTGCAAAGTTATACCTTTTACTTTTGTAAATCTTATACGATTTTCTGGACTGAACTATGGAGGGATTAGACATACCTTTTTTCTTTTTAATATTCGTTTTCATTTGTATCAGTTGTCCCTATGACTGCCAATTTTTTTTTTCTTTATATTTTCCTAATTTTAATACTAAAATTCTAAGTTTAAATAAGTTTTCACTTCTATCGGGAGTCCCTATGACTGCCAATTTCTTTTATTTATTTACTTATTTGTAACTTTGCGAACTCTATTCAAGAGATATGTGCAAAGTTATTGCTACCCTCTCTCTGCGTCGTATTCCTCATTGCTGCGGGTCGTGACCCCTTTTCATTAATCAAATAATGGTAGGAGTTTTCTTGGGATAATAATGCGGTGGGTTCAGATTCTAATTCACATAATAAATGATACGACATCTCAGAAAGGGTTAATCAAAATGAAAACATAAGATTATACTGTCAAAATTACACTATTTATTCTGATATAATAATAATTTAACAGTTGGTAGGTTTTCTTTACAAATTACTCTAGATATTCAATATTTATGAAATTTGTATAAATTAACAATGTATCGCTCTCTATAATTTTTCTAATAGTTAAATATTAATAAATATCCCTATAAATTACTTATATCTCAATTCAATTCAATTCCCAGATGTTGGCTTTTAGGTATGCCACAGGGGCACAGGTTGTTTCGCCAGT
Organism: Erebia ligea; assembly: GCA_917051295.2. Taxonomy (NCBI): domain Eukaryota; kingdom Metazoa; phylum Arthropoda; class Insecta; order Lepidoptera; family Nymphalidae; genus Erebia; species Erebia ligea. The sequence continues at coordinate 19,601,264 of OU785228.1, forward strand.
GTCGAGTTTGTGGATAAGGCACGAAAGAGATTGTTCGGTGAGCTGAGATATGGATAATTTTGAGTGTCTAAAAAATAGGTATTACTGTTTTTTTTTTTTTTAATATATATTGTTAGTAGGTACCTGGAAAAAAAATACAAGTTAGTTACAAAATATTTACATGGATTACATAGGACGAGCACAATATATTTTACAGTTTGATTTTATTACATTCTATATATTTACACAGAAATCTACAATATGGACTGAACACAAACATTAATAGGGATTCAACATTTAAGGGACGGGGGACTTTAGGGGGGAGAACGTCATAGAGAGGATGCAAAAGTTTGGGGCAGTTGAAGAGGATGTGTGAAACAGTGCCTTCATCCAAGCCGCATTCACATAGTGAATTGTCCCTTATCCGGAGTTTAGCCAGATGTACAGGTGTGCAAGAGTGGCCAAGACGCAAACGGGAAATAGTAGAGGAGATCCAACGATCTGCATATCTGTGTAAGGAAAACCAAGGTCGTCTAGGGATGTTTGGTTGGATGGATGCATAAAATTTTCCTTTAATTTGTTTGGATTCGTTCCAAAATGAATTCCAGGATCTATCCATATATGTTTTTGCAAGAGCACATAAGTCCTGAGATGAATTCTGAAAGCGATCCAGAGAACCAGACGTGATAGCTGTCTTGGCACAAGAATCAGCAGTCTCATTTCCAGGAATGCCAGAATGACCCGGGATCCAAACTAGTAAAACAGATAAGCCCTTTTGATAGCATGTAAACAATGTCTCTCTGATCTTTAGAGTAATGGGAAACCTTGACTTGCTACGAAAAGGATTTTCCTTTATGGACATTAGGCAGCTTAAAGAGTCGGTAAAGATAACTGTCTGTGGAACATTATGGGAGAGTGCATACAGGATTGCCTCCAAGAGGGCGGAGGCCTCTCCTGTAAACACAGAGGACTCGGGTGGTAATTTAAATCTTAAAATTATTTGGAACCTGGGAACCCAACAGGCAGCACCAACACAACCCTCGGGAGACAATTTAGACGCATCAGTATAAATGAGGAGGTGATTTGACCAATTTTGACTAATATAGCTTTGGAGTTTGAAATTAGTGAGAGGAGAACCTTTAGTCAGACCAAGATCTGTGATGATGGGAGGATTGTAAACTAGGGCTTTGTAGGGGGTAGAGAATAGTGGATTAACAGGAAGGGTTGACAGAGGGTGTGGGAGACTGGTATATTTTAGAAAGCTGTCTAACAAGTATGAGGAAGAATTGCGAGAAGGAGGGGCTTGGGATAGTTCCGTTAGCCGTTGCCAGAGTGGATGAGATGACATTTGTAACATCTTTGCAACAAAACGATCACAAAGATATTTGCGGCGGATAGATAGAGGAGGATCCACACATTCCACCTGCATTGCATTGGTTGGGGAAGACTTCATAGCACCCAGGACAATTCTGAGGGATTTATACTGGATTCTATCAAGTTTTTCAACAGCTGATTTATTAAATGGGTCTAAAACAAACAAACAATAGTCCATGTGGCTACGTATTAAGGCATTATACAATAATTTAAGAGAGTAAGAGTGAGCGCCCCACCACACACCCGCTACTGCACGTAGAACATTAATACCTTTTTCACATTTTTTGAGGATATGTTCTGAGTGGGCAATCCCAGTCAGACGGTTATCCAGATAAATACCTAAAAATTTTACATTATTTGCAAGGTGGATTGGTTGATCCTCAAATGAAAATTGAAAGGTGGGAAGGGATCTTTTCCTTGAAAACACCACTGCCTGACATTTTCCCACCGAGAGGGACAGACCATGGTCAGACAGCCATTGGCCTAGGTAATATAGAGCAGAATTAATACGGCAGGAAACTTCCTCAGCACTGCTTGAGCTGAGATAAAGAACAATATCATCAGCATATTGTAAAATGTTGCAAAAACTGTTGACAGACAATTCTAGGTCGTGGGTATATATGCTATAAAGTAGAGGGCTGAGAACTGAGCCTTGGGGGAGGCCTTTCCAGACGAGTCTGGGTGGGAGAGTGGTAGATTGATGTTTGACCAGAATAGATCTGCTGAACAGCATATTACAAATGAAATGTGTTAACCTCGGAGGAATACTCAGATTTTGCAGTTTCTGCCTGAGCACCGGAAGTAAAACATTGTCATAAGCAGAAGCAATATCAAGAAATAAACCCACAAGGTACTCCCCCTTTGTAAAGGCTAGTCGAATGTCTGTGGTCAATATGCTGAGGCTGTCTGTGGTACTCAAGCCCTTTCGGAACCCAAATTGGGATAGCGGAAGAATATTTCTGCTTTCTATAATCCATTCAAGTCTGTTTTTAAGGAGATGTTCTGTTATTTTCGCCAAAGAGGATGATAAAGCTATGGGTCTGTATGAACTAGAATCAGAGGGATTTTTACCAGGTTTGAGGATGGGAATAACTATTTGGGATTTCCAGGAGTCTGGAACAATGCCGGACACAAAACATTTATTAATTATATCTAGGAAATATAGTTTTGCTTTTTCATTTAGATTAGTCAAAAAGGAATATGGGACACCATCTTCCCCTGGGCAAGAATCATTAAGGCCATTAAGAGCTATTTGAAGCTCAGAAAAGGAAAAGGGAGCATCCATTTCATTTGAAATGGTAGCTGGAGAGGAATTAGGAAATGAGTCAATATTGGGGACAAAAGGAGGGGCCAGTTTGTCAACAAAGCTGGTGAGCCAATCAGAAGGATTGTTGGATGATGGATCTGTATGGTTTAGGGAACGACGGAATCTTCTGACATTTGTCCAGACAATTGAGGAGGGGGAGCGAGGACTAAGATTTTCACAGAATTGAGTCCAGCTTGATCTTTTCTTTTTTGTTATTAGTCTTTTAATTTTTGCATCTAGTCTTTGATATTTAATAAAGTTCTCCTGTGACATACGGACTGAGTATGATTCCTCTGCAGCAGTTCTTTGAGTAAATAAATCACTGCATTCATCATCCCACCAGGGAGAGGAAAGCATATAATTTTTGGGGGGGCGTTTTTTGGGAATATGAGAGTCAGCCGAAGATTTGAGAGAATTAACAAAAAGGTCATAACAAGGCAAAAAACCTCCATCATTTTCCAGAGCCGGCAAAGAGTCTACCATACAGTCGACAGACTGAGCATAATTTGTCCAATTTGCTTTTTTAAGTTTATATTTTAATAGGGGATCGTGATGAGATGGAGGTAACGATCTATTGTTTAATGAGAGGATTATGGGAAAGTGATCACTGCCGTGAGTTGAAGACAGAATTTTCCAAGAGATTTGGGAAGCAAGGCTAGGCGAGGCAAGGGAAATATCCACGGCAGATTTAGGGTTCTGATTCGGGAATACTCTGCGGGTAGGAGAGCCATCATTGAGGATGCAGAGACTTAAATCATCAAGAATGTCAATCAACAGAGGAGCAAACCCGTCACAATTATGACACCCCCACAAAGTATGATGGGTGTTAAGATCGCCTAAGGCGATGATGGGGCTGGGGACAGAAGATAGGATAGATTGCAACTCTGGAAGTAGGGAAGGGGAAGGGTGAGGTATGTAGAGCGAGACAAAAGAGATGTTTAATGCACGGACAGCAACAGCATTAATCTGATTGCTGTGGGGCGGGAGAGGAATTTGGGAGTAAGGAAGGGAGCGCCGTACAAGTACGGCACAGCCTGCATATCCATCATCCCTGTCATCCCGCAAACAGGAGAAGCCAGGTACCCGGAACCGGGAACCGGGCCTCAGCCATGTTTCCGAGATGGCAGCAATGGAGGGCTTATGCAGGTTAATGAGAGGGAGTAATTCATGCTTTTTGGAACGCAAACTTTTACAGTTCCATTGCAGCAGGTTTATTGGGGCCATTATGTAGGATTTTGAAGATTTCATTTAGAGTGTTGGCAACGTTGGGCGGTAAAGGAATTTCATCACATGGGCCTACAAGGCTCAGGAGGAGAGAGGAGATAGTTTCTAATAAAGGAATGTTTGGGGCAGGAGAGTTATTATTATTAAGAGAGGAACCATTTGGGAGAGATGAAGTGGGCTCATTGATAATATTTTGGTGTGTTTTTCTATCGTACCCCTTTGCTGGAGGAGCTCGGGGACGTGGGGAGCGGAAAATTGTTTGTCGGTGAGTTCTGTTTGGGAGTTGTTGAGAGAGGCGGAGTGGAGTCTTTGGGGAGGAGACGGAGGAGGAGGGCTCTTTTGTCACGTCTGCGTAGGATGTCTTTACGGGGGGGAACTGGGAAGCGGCTTCCATGTACGAAATATTGTCCTGGGACATAACTACTTTAATAGATTGCTGTCTGGAAAATTCCGGACAGCCCTTGTCTGTGGCGGAGTGTTTACCAGAGCAAAACAAACATGAGGCGAGTTCTTGGGATATGTTGCATGAGTCGCCAATGTGGTCTTGGCCACATTTGAAGCAACGCGGCTTGGATCTGCAGATCGCTTTGGTGTGGCCAAAGCGGCAGCAGTTGAGGCACTGGATTGTCGGGAGTTTGTATGTTTCTACTTGTAGGGACGTATGGTAGCTGAAAACTCTAGATGGAAGCATTTGCCCCCTAAAGGTAAGAACGACAGATTGAGTAGGAATCCAGGAGGAAACATTGTCGGTGGTGATCTTTCTATTCAGTCTACGAGCCTTTACAACCTCCCCACAACCCGCGGGAAGCTCTAACGACTCCACAAGCTCTGTCATTGCCCAGTCAACGGGAACTCCCTTCACCAATCCTATCCTGGTAATGTTGTATGCGGGGATCTGAGCTTTAAATTTACACATTGAAAGTACCGGATTAACCAGGAAGTTATTGGCTGCAGATGCAGTCAAGAATTCCACTGATACCTTATTGCGACCCATATTTTTGATGCCGTCATGGATAATTGAACCTATTTTATGTTTGTGGAGAAATTGTCCGAAAGTAATGGCCCGCAATGAGGCACCAGAGGAAGGGTCCTCGACTTCCCGAGATACTTGAACGACGAACGGTCCTTTGTCATCAATGGAGTATGATTTAGGGCCTTCCAAAAAAGATGGGTGAACAAACATATTTTGAATAGAGGGGTTTGCTACTGAAGGTTCAGTAATTAATTTTTTTTGGGGATTGGGAGGAACCGTTTCATCCTCTCCTTGACGTTTTCTAGTAGATGAAGAAGGAGCAGCTCCCGGATCGGGAGGCTCACTTGGGGGGTCTAGGTCCATTTTGCGGTTAGTTAGTGCATAACTTTAAACTTACCAGCACCAATAGGATTAGTCTAACAAAGTAACACCTATTTAAAATATAAAAATCACAATACAAACGCCAAAAACACCAAAAAACTCTCAAACACGTGCGTCTACCACAATGGAGATCGACCGAAAAAACACTTATATCTCAGTTTTAAAAATATCACGCACCGTTTTACAGCAATCCCCTTTCTTATAAATATGGCGGCAACCGACTAGCACAATATCCACAGACTACATGATAATCACAGAATACACAATAACACGGATAGTACGCGACATAGAGCAATAGTGTGGTATATATATAAATATAGTGTTACATAAACTACCTTTTTAGGGTTCCGTACCCAAAGGGTAAAAACGGGACCCTATTACTAAGACTCCGCTGTCTGTCTGTCTGTCTGTCTGTCTGTCTGTCTGTCTGTCTGTCTGTCCGTCTGTCTGTCTGTCTGTCTGTCTGTCTGTCTGTCTGTCTCCAGGCTGTATCTCATAAACCGTGATAGCTAGAAAGCTGAAATTTTCACAAATGATGTATTTCCGTTGCCGCTATAACAACAAATACTAAAAATTAAAAAAATATATATATTAAGGGGGGTCCCCATACAATAAACGTGTTTTTTTCGTATTTTTTTGCTCAATATTAAAAACGGTAACAGGTAGACGGTTCAAATTTTCACAAAATACTAACTTGTATATTACCTTTCAAAATAAATAATTAAATATCAATAAAGTAAATATTGAAGGGGGGCTCCCATACAACAAACGTAATTTTTATTTTTAATACGTCATAAATCGTAAAACTTACTACAGGTTTGTACGGAACCCTCGGTGCGCGAGTCCGACTCGCACTTGGCCGGTTTTATGTTATGGTTTGATTAAAATCGCTATCAATTGGTGTGAAAAGAAACGATACGTAGTAAATGAAACATTGATGTTGACTCAGGAATTTTCGGCAATAGTTACTTGTAAGTGTAAAAATACCTTTAGAACATTTCGAAAATGAGGAATCGCGGTGTAAGTGCACTATAATCGTGTCGTTGGGATGCTGCGTCTGCTGCACAATGGCTTTTGCTCGCAATCAGCTAAAAGCTCCTGTTCTTCACTACTGCGCTGCAGCTCATTACCGCTAAAGAGCTTCGCTGAGGAGCGAAACGCGGTCACCAAGCTCATCCCTGCACGCTGCAGCTTGCCCAGTGAAACGAAACTGCTGTTCATGTGAATTTTGACGTCAGCTTCTAATTGGGTATTTGACTACTAGTAAAATAAATAGTATATTACACATCTAGGGCAGTAAAATAAGAAATGTCTCAGATCACATGTAATTGTTGTCCGAGGCGAAGCAGAGGTCAATAAACATGTGATCTGAGGCTTTCTTATTTACTGCTCGTGGTGTGTATACTATTTTTCTCCTCGACGGAGGCGGAAAGCGGCATTTTCGTTTAGCGCAGCGGGAGGAAAATTGACGCTTTCCGCCCGGAGGTGAGAAAATATTTTTTAGTGATTATTAAATAAAGGATCTCCCAAAAGTAGTAATATCCACGTCCCCTGCTAGTTTTGTGTTGAATAACCATTTCAAACTATCGAATAAAGTAAAGAAGATACGCGCCGAATTGAGAACCTCCTCCTTTTTTGGAAGTCGGTTAAAAAGTGCGTCGAATTTTGATGACGTCACAATTCAAAATTTCATACAAAATCCCATACTAAGTACGCGTTTTGACGTTTGAAAAAAAATTGCTGATTTGACTAGTTCTCAAAATACCCAATTCTACCTGATTCTGTGACGTACTCAGGATATATACTACGTATATACGACGCATTCGAAAAATAGCTATTGAGTACTCTATTCATTCTATAAATACTTTTTCGTATCGTATCCTGCTTGTTTATTGGAAATAAATAATTTCTAATTTGGATAATATTATAGGAGATCTTAAGTGATCGCGAGTCTCGACTTTTTTACTAACTCTAAAGCACGTACTGGAGGAGTTTCTAATACTGCAACGATTGGGGGAAATCTCTTTTTCTCATGACAAAATGGCATAATCTAATTTCTGCCAAGATCAGAATTTACGACAGTTCCGTTTTTCAAAAAATATCTCAAATAGGTTTTTAAAAAAATAGTAATTTGCATTTTGCTCCACATCTGCAGTCCCATGCTTATATTTCCCCAACGACCTAACAGCATAACGCCTACCTTTCCTACCCTAATAGCTTATTTTAGAGAAGCCATGTACAATGGTAGATTCACTTGACGATTCAAAAGTACTTGTAAAAGTTTAGTTGAATAAAAAACATTTGAATTTTGATTTTTTTTTAATGTTCTCTTGCTTGTTTCAGAGGCGGCTCACTCAAAAGTACAGCATCGCTGTGGGAGTCCCGACCCTGGTGATCAGGGGCCGGGCAGTCCGGGACGCGTTACTCAAGGACCCCAAAGGAGAGAGGTTCCCCTGGCCGGCGCCTCCTCTAGACGAGGTGCTGAGAGGAGTGGAGTTAGAGGGAGAAGAGAAGAGGAAGTACGAGGACTTACCGCCTGATGCTGTCAGGGTATTCTACTTTGCTGCTCATTGGGTAAGGTTTACTTCCTCCCTAAGCTTGCATGCGTCTTTTGGCCGTAGGCGTAATCGACCGCACACAATTTTCTGGCTTCTTCATGAACCCTCTTCCTGTCTTCCATTCTGGTAATAAGGCTATTGGTTCATCGCACTGGGGTCTCCAATCTAAAACACGCCTGCTCCAGGACCAGGCCATCAGTTCAAAAGCAGTCAATTATTGTCTCACTGTGATTTCAAGATATATTTTTTGAAGAAAATAAGGTTTACTTTGACGAGAAGTAATTTTCCCCTTTCTTTAAGTTTTCAAACTGCCAGTAGACAGAATACCCTTTGTTTCCACTGCGCTGTTAAAATAATGACTTTATCTCCGAGGCTTACCTTAAGAACCTGTTATAAAGTCCTTGTTTCCAGTCTTCAAACTTACTTAAAACCTCGTTTAGTAAATAGTCTTCATTCCAGACTTAACTTAATAGGCAGCGTTAAGAGCTTAAGACTTTGCAAAGTGAATTCAGCATTTTTCGCGTTGCTTTTTAAGTCCTGACGACCTCCGTTGCGCAGTGTTCTAACGCTATTATCTTAACTTCACTTGCGGAGGTCCCGGGTTCGATCCCCGGTAGGGTCAATTTGGGAGTTTATTATTTCTGAATTTACCCTGCTCTGGTCTGGTGGGACGCTTCGGCCGTGGCTACCTACCACCCTACCGGCAAAGACGCACCGCCAAGCTTCATATAACAACCATGCCCCTAACAGGTTAGTCCGCTACCATCTTAGACTACATCATCACTTATGGTAAGTGAGATTGCAGTCAAGGGCTAACTTGTAGTGGTGTAAAAAACAAAAGCACTCGAGTGAAATTAACTGACGTTCTTACGGAGTGTCCAGCGACACCACACGACTTATTGGAAAGTAGGACTCCTCTAAATATGAACAGTAGCTGTCCACTTTGTCAACTTGAATGAGGCGGATGCTGCTCACTTCCAAGACTAGTTTTGGAAGAAAGGATTGCAGGCAAGAGAGCTCCAGCTCCAGGTCGCCAAAGGCGCAAGTGGTTGGACGATATAAGGGGGTGGACAGGGCTTAGCTATATAAATCTCAAAGATGCGGCGCAAAATAGAGAAGTTTTTCGGATGATGACCGCCAAACTTCGTTTTGAAGAGGGCGTGCGATGATGATGATGATGATGATGATGCTATATAAGCTGTAATGTCTGCAGTGTCCGCCGTGCCGGTCGTTCTCGCCCAGCCTGTGCGCCGCGCTATCGGCGGTGCGCAAGAGGAGAGCCAAGTACGCCAACACGCAGCTCATCCTCGTGTCCAGCGATAGGCAAGTCTTTGTCTTAATAAATTTTTTCTCTACTAGTTTTAGCCCTTGACTACGATATCACCTGGTAATAAGTTATGATGCAATCTGAGATGGTAGCGGGCTAACTTGTTAGGGGTACCTATACTGGAGTCTGGAAGTTTAAGTGCGGAAACCTGCCCAGTAGGAAGAAAGAAAAAAGAAAAGGGATATGGCAGTTAGAAATGAAAATGATAAATTCTTTATTTATTTCACGTAGGATAACTTGTATCACTTATGATACATCAAGACCAGACACAGAAACACCCCTTGTTTCTGTGATCTGTGGTCAAGACTCTACTACCGGTTCGACAAAACTGATACGATTATATATTAAATCCATACCCCTGAAGTTCTTCTTTCTACACGGCATCGTATCGTAGTGGATAGGAACTGTTGAGTTTCTTGGCGCCTCTTCTCAGTAGAACCGTTGGTAGAGTAAAAACAAGACGTATCGTAATGTCCTACACTTAATGAACGAAGGGTTTGAGTTATTCTTCAAATGCTGCCTGAATACCTGACTAACTTGACTTGCGGACAAGCTGGTGAGCATATTGACAACCCAATTATCAATATTTATTTATTTAAATATTTAAAAACACATGTCTCCCAACCCGGGAAAGGAACCCAAGAGTCAGGACCTCGTCTTCCGCAGTCAGGCATGCTAACCCAGTACCAAATAAATCTGCCCTTGAATCGATTAATATTGTTATGATTCAAAACGCAAGCTGTCAGCTGTTACAACTGGTATTAAGTAATTATTCGCCGACAGAGATCTGTAGACAACGCCCACGGGCGCTTCTAACCTCGGCAATAAACCCGTCTGCAGGTCATACTCATCATGCAGTGTATTAGGTCATCGCCGGGAGGCGCGATGACTCGATGAGGTCATACTGCGAAATATTACCTAAACTCGACAAGCGAGTTCAAAACACGGACAGAACATTACATGCTTTATTTACTCGGCTACCTCGGCTACTCGGTTCGCTTGAAATAGTTAACTGCATATTACTATATCTAGTAGTTAATCTATGGTTAACTGTAACCTCTTACCGTGGCTAGTAAAGACGTGCCGCCAAGCGATTTAGCGTTCCGATACGATGCCGTGTAGAAACCGAATAGGGGTATGGGTTTAATATAACTGCCATGCCCCTAACATGCCGCTACCATCTTAAACTGCATCATAACTTACCATCAGGTGAGATCGCAGTCAAGGGCTAACTTGTAGTGGATAAAAAAAAACATATTTTTCACCATATATAATACCGTCTGTTACCTCTTGTAGCTTCGTCTGGTTATTTTGAGGACATTGGTAGATCACCTTTACGGCTACGTTCGCGCTGCGAAAAACATACGCGCGAATTTTATTCTCGAATGAATCTATACTTATAATAAAACTGTAACAGGTCCAATTCTGTACATTGAAGATATTTTGAAAATTTTTTTTGGAGGGCACTCATTATTCGATACTGAAGCCAAATCTGTAATTTTTTTCATTTTTGTCTGTCTGTCTGTGTCTGTCTGTCTGTCTGTCTGTACCTTGGCCGCGCATCACGCCGAAACTACTGAATGAATTCAAACGAAACTTGGCACGATTTGAGCCCATACTACGAGGTAGGACATAGGATACTTTTTATCCCGAAATTCTACCCCCGAAGGGGTGAAATAGGGGTTGAAAGTTTGTATGAAAGTCCTTAATTTCTCAAGTTAGAGCCATGAAACTTGACATATGAGCTGCGGGTTGAAAATGGAGACATACGTGTTTCACAGTTTTTGAAAATTCGACCCCCAAAAGGGTTAAATAGGGGATGAAAGTTGGTATGAAAGTCCTTCGTTTCTCAAGATGTTTTACAAGTTATATCAACGAAACTTTTTATTTTGGCTTACGGTAAAAAATAAAGAAGTACGTGTGTCACAGTTTTTCAAAATTCCACCCCTAAGGGGGTGAAATAGGGGGTGAAAGTTTGTATGAAAGTCCGTCATTTCTCAAGTTATATCGATTAAACTTGGTATACAAGCTACTGGTTGAAAATGAAGAAATAAGTGTATCACAGTTTTTGTAAATTTTACCCCCGAAGGGGTGAAATAGGGGTTGAAAGTTTGTATGAAAGTCCTTCATTTCTCAAGTTATATCCATGAAACTTGGTATATGAGCTGCGGGTTAAAAATGAAAACATACGTGTTTCACAGTTTTCAAAATTCCACCCCCAAAGGGGTGAAATAGAAGTTGAAAGTTTGTATAAAAGTCCGTCATTTCTCAAGTTATTTCGATGAAACTTGGTATATCCACGCGGACGAAGTCGCGGGCATCAGCTAGTTTCTTAATAAAATTCTTTCTCCAAGATACAATATGGTTCTCATTTTATAATTTTACTACAGTGCTTCACACACGAGGAAAGTTTCTTTAAACCTACTTAAATACCTACATATCAAAAAAATTCACGATTCCCAGAGAGACGCAGGTTCAAATCCTGCCGGTTCCGCAAATTTTTGATATGTATTTAAGTAAGTTTAGAATATGGTTCTCTTAATTGTGAAATCCTATGTATTAGGATAGTACAATAATTATTGATGATTTGCATAACGAAAAAGTTGCAGAAGCAATCGGTTTCCCATCCAGTAAGTAGCCTACGCCTATTTAAAATAGGTAAACTACCTACACTACATAGTAATAATACACATATAGATATCTACCATAAATAACATACATTAAATATTATAAATACGAAAGTGTGTCTGCTACGCTATCGAGGCCATCTGTTCAACCGATAGGTTGTCTCATGGGAAAGACATAGGCTACTTTTTATCCCGGAAAATTAAAGAGTTTCCGCGGGAATCAAAAACCTTAATCGTGCATCACCTGGTATTTAAATAAATCAAATTTTGAACAAGGCTAGGGTGCGGGTGCGGTCACCAAAACAGCTTTTATGAGCACGAGAGGAATTGGGGGGCGCGGCTAACTTCGTCAGCTGTTGCTCAAACAATTCCACAGAATTCGATTTGGCAAAACTTACTCCTCGTAAACCAACGAGCGTCACGCCTAGGGACAGACATAAGCTAACTCAGCAGCTATTAGATACTTTTTTGTTTAGGTCGCAATTTGATTTAGAGGCTCCCGATAGCAATCGAGCGTGGATCAAATGAATATTCAAATGAATTTTGACCCAGTGGTCCTGTACCTGCTTTAGAAAAAAATAACGTGTGACCTCTCCCGTTGTAAGACGTAACTCAAAGCTTTTTAACATAAACTCAATTCGGCGAATAAAAGCTGAAATAAATCGTTCCCCATTTGATTGTACATACAGGCCTGTTGGCTTGCTATTCCATCGCTTGAAGCAGTGTTATTTTATATGACGTTCCTTGGGGTCCCTATTACAGGGATTTTAATTCTGAAACAAGATTAAAGTAATACTGTTTTAAGCGTCGGTAGTAAGCTCTCTGCATTGTGTGTTTGTGCGTGCTGAATATAAATAGATACTAAGCAGATGGGCTCGGTCGCGTTAAGGTCGCGTGCCATGCGATTTGCGGTTTTGTGGTTTTGTTTTATGAAAAATACGTTTATTTGTCCTCGCTATTTTTGATATTTCGTGCTTGACTCCATTTCAGTCGAGTCTGATTGACTTGAAAATTTTATCTAATGGTCGAACAACACGAACTTTTAAGTTGACTTTTACAAGAGTTAGTGTGTGATAAAGAATTGAAATGTTCGATGTAATTTGTCCAATTTCTTTATCCCACTACATGTTAGCCCTTGACTGCAATCTCACCTTGCTGTAAATGAAATAGGAGGACAAAGTCAATCCCACCTGTGGGACAACTTGGTGAGACAATGAGACCTAATTAATTACCATAAGTAATTAATGGATAATTTTATTGTTAACTTTTGTAACAATAAAATTATCCATAAGTACTGTCCGTAGGTACTAATATTAACAAAGATCTTGCTACAAAATATAGCTCAGAAAGAATAGTACATTACACATCTAGGGCAGTAAAATAAGAAATGTCTCAGATCACATGTAATTGTTGTCCGAGGCGAAGCCGAGGTCAATAAACATGTGATCTGAGGCTTTCTTATTTACTGCCCGTGGTGTGTATACTATTTTTCTCCTCGACGGAGGCGGAAAGCGGCATTTTCGTTTAGCGCATCGGGAGGAAAATTGACGCTTTCCGCCCGGAGGTGAGAAAAAACTTTTCCACACAATAATGTCGCTTTTCTTGCAGCATATTTTTTATTATAGCGCCATTGTGTGCATTGTTATGTAGATCGCCTCTGCGAGAAGAAAAATCGCGCTAAAACTAATTATTCACCCAGGGAGTTACTCAGGGCACGATTCCCAGACGACGCAGGTTCAAATCCTGCCGGTTCCGCAAATTTTTGATATATGTATTTAATTAAATTTAATAATGAGCTTTTTCCTGACTATAGTCACTCCACAATACACATACTATAAATGAGAAAGTGTATTAGCATTGTGACAGTACCTATTTACTAGCAGGTCACTATGAAGAATGGGCATTGAGTCATTACTGCTAGCGTTGTGCGTTTGTGTCTCTATGACCTACACGCCCCTTATTGTTCCTGTTCTTCAATCACGCCGCAACGGAGAAACAGATTCTCATGGATATAAAAAATGACGAGTGGCATAGGCTTCTCTTTATCCCGAAAAAAATTAGAGTACCCGCAGGATTTTTAATAACCTATATTCACGCAGACAGATTCACGAACATCACTTAGTTTTTTCAATAATTATGGCAAACAATCCGGACTAGAGTGTGCTAGAGCTTAATGAAATTTAATTCGTCAATTAATTTCAACAGAATTGAATATTCAGTTTAATCCAATAAGTTTTCATTCAAGCGTTGCGTCACTGCGACATTTTCGTTTATGTCGAACCTTTGTCAGACCCATAATTAATCCAATTAAATTTAATAAGCTATGAAGATTGGTTATAAAAATATCAAAATTAAAACTATGAAATACATTAAAATCTAAATTTAATTTAAATTAAAAACTAAACAATAAACAGAGCATCCATACCGCAAATTAATTAATTTAAATTTAAGTAGTTCCTCAATTATTTCAATTTACGGTTTGCGCGAACAGACAAACTACGTGTATGTACCTACTAGGTATGTAGACCTTCGTGGGGACTGAGATTTGAATCCCAACTCCCAAGCACGTATCTCTAACTTTTTAGAGTTACAAAATAATATACTTAAGTAGGTAAAAGGCCATAAAAGGCACATTATTTTAGAAAGTGACATCAGCACCTGCCAGTTTACTTCAGTGAATTTAATTAGTACTTCAGTGAAGTTAATTAGTATACTTTAGGGTTAAGAAATGGGTTTTTCTGACTAGACAATCTCAGTACTCGTCCGGAGTGAGGAAGTTGGCGGTGGCTCGCCCCCGTGCTTCGGAGAGCACGTTAAGCCGTCGGTCCCGATTATCACGAACATTGGAGCATCATGGTGGGTCTAAGCCCTCTAAGCTCTAATTCCCTCTCTCCTATGAGAGTAGAGCCCTGTGCCCAGCAGTGGGACGTTAATGGGATGTAGTGGTTAGGGTTGTAGTAACGTTGAGTTTAGTAGGTAGGTAATGTTTTAATTTAAATAAGTACTTACTTATATTGTAATAAAATACTTATTTGTTATTTTTACCCGACTGCGGAACGCACAGGGAACGGATTATGTTAATCAGTTTATATATTATGTTTGTTTTATATCGGTAGTTTTACTTGATTACCAGGGAGAGGCATAAATATGCAGAGCACGTAGAATTCGCGTAAAATATGACGCAAACCATTAAATGTAGCGTTTGAGAAAGGCCCCCTTCAAAATAATTACAAGCTACCCTCAACCCTCGCGAAACATAATGGCGGGGTCGGGGGTAATCCGAAACGCACCGGGGCTATCAAGTGCTACTCGGGATACAAGGAAAACTCAGTAACCGACAGGACACCGTTCATTTCTGTCATCATTATAGTAATAAAATAAAATTGCTTTTATTTTTCCTTACAGTAAATTTTTTTGTGCTGAACACCTACACTACATTTTTACAATTTCATTAAGTTTCAATGGTCTATTTTCTTAAAACTAACATGCACATAGTTATCACTATCATAGTATCAAATAAGAGCCTTATCTTGCACGGGTTGGGACTTTCTTGCCCTGTAAATCAGTGGGCATTCTTACTGCGACAATATTTGGCTATTTAGCGATAGAAAGCTAGCCAAATGCCGATCAGAGGTTATTGCAATTGATAGTCATTTTGAGCTAAGGATAAAAACACACTACGGACAGGACAAAAGGCGCGCGTCGCCGTTGTGTGCTTTTGACAGCCTGACAAAACAATTTTTTCGGTAATAATAATATGCACTAATGCACCTAGTCAACAGTTGTGTGTGCAAGAATACCTTAACATTTAAATTGAGTCATCAAAGCTAAACTGTCTTCGAAAAATGAAAAATAAATCACATCTTTGTCTGTTATTAAGTTCTTCTGCTACGCCGTCGAAATATTCCGGCAAATTATGCCGTAAAGCTAAGCAATAAGGGCGAAAACCGTGGCTAAAACGGTAGGTCGTATAATAGGACCTATAATAGGACTCCTATGGATGGTGTTGAGGTGGTTTCAAAGGCTAGTGTCAAGTGTTGAAGCGAGGCGCGGCGAGTGGCGAGTGAAAACGCTGGGAGGGCCATAATTTTTTTTTTCTCCTTTATCCTAGGTCACTATCCAGGAGTTCAACTTCAACTATATTCATGGTAAAAAACCACGTCACAGTATATCTAATAGGTATTATGGGTGAGGTTTTCTGACCTGCGTAACTACAAAAGCTTGATATCCATACTACGAGTAGGTACAAAGTGCCAGTTGAATCTTTTAGATATCATTCCATGACTGTTAAAAAAAAACTTAAAAGCTCAGACCTCCGTGGCGCAGTGTAGAGCGCTGTTGTGTTAACGTGCGGAGGTCCCGGGTTCGATCCCCGGCAGGGTCAATTTAGGAATTTATAATTTCTGAATTTCCCTGGTGGGAGGCTTCAGCCGTGGCTAGTTACCACCCTACCGGCAAAAACGTGCCGCCAAACGATTTAGCGTTCCGGTACGATGCCGTGTAGAAACCGAATAGGGAATATAGGCAACTGCCATTAGACTGCATCATCACTTACCATCAGTTGAGATCGCAGTCAAGGGCTAACATGTAGTGGCTAAAAAATGCGTAACGAAAGATGGGACAAATAAGCTCTCAGCAGTAAATATTATGTAATCGAGCCACGCAGTTGGGTGGCCGTGTTTTTGTGACGCCGCGCGGTCTGAATGCCCGAGGACTTGTCCAGAATGCCGTCTCCGTGTAATTAGGCATACATTTTTTGGGTTGGTACATTCATTTGTATTATTTCACTAGCTTTTGCCCGCGTCTTCGCTCACGTTAAGTTCGATTTTTTTTTTTTATTATCCACTACAAGTTAGCCCTTGACTGCGATCTCACCTGATGGTAAGTGATGATACAGTCTAAGATGGTAGCGGGCTAACCTGTTAGGGGCATGGCAGTTATATTAAACCCATACTCCTATTCGGTTTCTACACGGCATCGTCCCGGAACGCTAAATCGCTTGACGGCACGTCTTTACCGGTAGGGTGGTAACTAGCCACGGCCGAAGCCTCCCACCAGGCCAGACCAGGGAAAATTCAGAAATTATAAATTTCCAAACCCTGCCGGGGATCGAACCCGGGACCTCCGCACGTTAAGGCAACAGCGCTCAATACTGCGCCACGGAGGTCGTCAAACTCAATCTTTCATACTTTCAAACCCCTATTTTACCTCTTAGAGGTTGAAATTTTAGAAATCCTTTCTTTGCGTATGCCTACGTCAGAAAAGCTTATATGTGTGCCAAATTTCAGCCCGATCCGTTCAGTGGTTAGGTTGTGCGTTGATAGATCAGTCAGACTGTCAGACAGTCTGTCGGTCACCATTTCCTTTTATATTTAGCTAGCTGATACCCGCGACTTCGTCCACGTGTTTCAAGATTTTTTCTAATCTCGCGGGAACTCCTTAATTTTCCGGAATGAAAAGTAGCCTACGTTCTTCCCCAGGACACATCACACAACCTATAGCGTACGTAAAGCAGAATTTCGTCAAAATCGGTTGAATAGATGGACCGTGAAATCGTTCGCTTAGAATTAGAGTTCGCTTGGCTCCAATTAGGTGCATAGCTGCATAGGGTCGAAAAAAACACGTCGGGACCCCATGGTTTGGCTTCAAATAGGTGCATAGGGACTAGGGTCGTTAGCGGCCAATTTTAATAATTGCACTCTATACAATTTGAAAGCACCGGAGCTTCTATTGTTTCCGCAATTTTTCGATTAAAAACTTTTAAACTACAAAATTGGATTGTGCAGATCTATTGTTTTTAAAGAAAAGCTCTCGGCTTTTATACAAAACTTTCCTTGCTATATTTTTTTATAGTAGACCGTGTACCTAACTAGTAATAAAATCCAAATTAGTTTATGGCCAAGTATTATTACGAATCTTCTTTTTCAAAAGAAATTCGCTTTTAGAATTGTCCTATAAAACATTTCATTTTCATTTGAGGGGTGGAGGGTGTTTTTTTGAGGAGTGGATGTATATTGTGTTATGTAGGTAGGTATATCATCAGAGCAATAAGTCGTCTAGCAAGAAGTAAACTGAATGTTGTTCTGCACATGTCGTAAAAAGTAAACTGAAGTTATGGTTATATCATAAGATGGTTGAGTAGAGATAAAGAACAAAAGCCGAATTAAGTAAATCATCATGCTAATAATATAAATGTGAAAGTGTGTTTGTTTGTTGGTTTGTCCTTCAATCTAATAAAACCGCCGCAACGGAGTAACGGATCGACGTGATTTTTGTCATGGGTAGTCGAGGACCAGGAGGACTCGAGGACTTTTTATCCCGGAAAATTAAGGGGTTCCCGCGGGAATAAAAAAAACTTAAGCCACGCGGATGAAGTCACGGTGTAGTGTAGCAGTAAGTAAAGTAGTAATAAATCGAACCTAGTGAAGAACAGACGTGTCTCATTTAATCCCAGTACGCCCACCACATGGCGACCCTTGCCATGCGCGTTCCGCGGTGTCGGATGTCGGCCGGTTAGATGCGGACGGTGCGAATTCCTGTGTGCCTCGATGCCTCAATTGAAGAAATAAGTTTTAAAAAATGATTGAAGCCAGTCCTGAAGTTCCGATAAAAATAGATAAACCACCAGGATGTGACACGAAAAAGAAGAAAAGCCATCTATTGAAAAGCCTAAAAGTCTAAAAGTATCAAGGTCATAAAATTAAAACCAAAAAAAAAAGAAGAAAAATTGAATATTTCACCATGGGAAAACAGTGTTCGAAATGTGAATGCCAAAACAAAGAAGTGGTAATTCAAGACGGCAATAATTCGGAGATAAACATTAACAACGTGCTATTAGCTTCAATTTTGGCGATATGTGGTATTGCGCTAATATATGTGAGCATCACTAAATATAAAAAATGCCACCAAAATTGGGTCTCGGAAGGAGTCCGCGCTGATTTTACGAGAAGGCTGCAGCAACGCTGGTCAGGTCGTGCAGGAGGAGGAAACCGAGGAGAACACGAACAGGAGAGAGTTTAAGAGTTTGAAGAGAATTCATCCCTGAAGTTAAAGTCAACTTGTGCGGTTTAGTGTTTCGTAAATAAAGTGCGTGCGGTAATAAATGTTAACAAGTGCAAAGTGCCTGCCTAAAGCATGAGTGAATTAAAGAACTTTTAAAGAACTTTTCTTATGAACTGTTAAGTTTTCCTTTTTTTTTTTATAAATATGTTTAATGGAAATACAATTAAAAAGCTTTTATAATGAATTAGAAGATATAAGGGTAAGTCTTAGAAAATTAGGTCCTAATAGGAGATTAGAAGAAATAGGGAAAAGTAAAATTAAAAAGGGCATAGAAATATATGGAAAATATAAAATATATATTAATACGTTGCATTCTAAAGAATTATCAAGTGATTATTCAGAGTTAATTATAGAAAATTTATGTAAGAATATAGAAAGTAGTTATCGTAAAATATTACTTTATAGTGAGTCTACGGTATCATCAGACAACATGGCAAATTTTGATTTAAAAACTGCTAGTATTTTAATTCCTGTAATGGATGGAAATGAAGTGACGACTGAAAAGATAATACAAGGCATAGAAATGTACGATTCTTGCTTATTAAAAACGGAAGACAAGAAATTGCTGATTTCTTTTGTACTCAAAACTAGATTAACTAAAATAGCTAGATTAAAATTACAACCTGATTACAAGACAGTAAATGATTTGACCTTAGATATCAAAAAGTTTTTACTAACGAAAAAATCAGCAAATTCTTTATTGATTCAATTGAATAAATTATCTCAAAATGAATCAACTATTGGAGATTTTGGTAATAAATTGGAGGAACTTTTTGTTGAGTTGACGATTTCCCAAGCAGATTCCAATGATACAGCGAGTGCGATTTTAAGACCGATTAATGAAAAATTAGCTGTAAAACGGTTTGCAGATGGACTTCGTAACAGAAGGCTAGGTACCATCATTGCAGCTCGAGACTACCAGGAGTTGAAGGACGCGATTCGTGCGGCAGAAGACGAAGAATCGTCTCTACCATCCGGTCAAGTAGTGATGAACATGAGAGGTAAGTCGAGAGGAATAGGAAGATACCAACACTACCCAGTTCGCGGAAGTTCTTCGAACAAAGGTCAGTACTATAATAATACTCGTATTTACCCAGGTGCTTCCTACTATAATAATTACCGTGGTAATAATAACTCGAATTACCGTGGAAGGAACAATACTGCTCCAAATCGTTACCGTAACCACTACACCCGTGGCTATTCCCGTAGAATTCGAGGTCAAGGTCGTGGCGTAACGCAACATAAAGCATATGTTGGTGAAAATCAGATTGACTCAGAACAGAAAAATAGTGAGTTAAATGATAATTTTCAGTTTTTTCGAGCATAAGATATTAACTTCGTGTGACGGTCTAGATATTTTAAGGTTTAGGTTAGGTAGTGTAGAGTGTTCATTTTTATTAGATACAGGTGCAACCCTATCTGTCATACATAAGGATAGATTACCTAGTAACATAAAGTTATATAGTAACGAAACCATAATTTGTGGTCTAGGAGGTAAAATAAGTTCACAGAAAATAGCGTGGATAGATTTAGAAACACGTGCAAATGTATTATTCCATCATAAGTTCCATGTATTGGACGAAATGCCGTGTCAGGCGGACGGAATTATCGGATTAGATTTCTTGCGAGCTTACAATGCAAATATCAACTTACGAACGAATGAGCTAACTTTGTACACTCGAGGACAAAAGTGTTCGATACAAATAAATAAAAGTAGTGGAAGTCAAATTTATTTAACATTGCCAGCTAGAAGTGAATCGATACATTTTATTTCGATAGATAAATCATTTGTTTCAGGAAATGAGTATGTTTTGAACGCGAAACAGTTTTCAGAAAATATATATTTAGCAGGAAGTTTAGTAAAAGTTCATGATGGCAAGGTGCCAGTTAGGTTACTTAATACATCCGAAAAGGACGAAAAATTAAATATATTTAACCCAGAATTAAATTCATTAAATGATTACAAGATATGTACATTTGATAAGTCGTACAGTTCAGTAGAAAGAGTTAAAAAATTATTACAAACATTGAAGTTGAAACATTTAAGTTCATACGAACGAATCCAGGTAGAATCCATATGTGCTAAATACGCCGATGTATTTTACTTAGAAGGCGATACGTTAGGTACAACTAACATAATGGAACAAAGTATCAGCATAAAACCGAACACGAAACCTGTTTATGTTAAGCCATATAGAATTCCCGAGTCATTGAAATCGGAAGTGGATAGGCAAATTGAAAACATGTTGAAGGAAAATATTATAGAACCGACAAATAGCGATTGGAATAGTCCAGTACTTTTGGTTCCAAAAAAAGTCTATAGACAATAACAAAAAATGGAGATTAGTTATTGATTACAGAAAAGTAAACAATGTAATTCAGGATGATAAATTTCCTTTACCAAACATAACCGAGATATTAGATTCCTTATCAGGTGCTATGTATTTTAGTCATTTAGATCTTCAGTCTTCATACTACCAAGCGAGTTTAGAACCTAATAGTAGAAAAGCTACAGCATTTACAACGAATTCAGGACAATATCAAATGATGCGTCTTCCAATGGGACTTAAAATAAGCCCCAGTGCTTTTTCCCGTGTCATGTCTATAGCGTTATCAGGTCTTACGTGCGATAAGGCATTTGTTTACATGGACGATCTAATAGTATATGGGCGTAATTTAGAATCTCATAATAAAAATTTAATAGATATATTCGAAAGACTTCGAAAGGTAAATTTAAAGGTTAATCCACAAAAATGTGAATTTCTAAAGACCGAACTTTTATATTTAGGTCACGTTGTTACATCAGATGGTGTTTTACCAGATCCAGAAAAGGTTAAGGTGTTACAAAATTATCCAATTCCAAAAAGTACAGACGAGGTGAGACGTTTTGTAGCGTTCTGTAATTATTACCGAAAATTTATACCAAATTTTTCTGAAATAACTGTACCATTAAATAAACTTTGTAGGAAAACATCAATTTTTAAATGGACGAATGAATGTCAAAAAGCTTTTGAAAAATTAAAACAAGGTCTAGTATCTCCACCTATTTTACAGTACCCAGATTTTTCTGAGAACAACGAGTTTATTTTACAAACCGACGCGTCCGGTATAGCTATCGGATCAGTTTTGTGTAACAGAAATATGAAACCCATAGCTTACGCGAGTAGACCATTAAATAAAGCCGAATTAAATTATCCGACTATAGAAAAAGAGTTGTTAGCAATTGTATGGAGTGTTAAATACTTTAGACCATATTTATTTGGCAGAAAATTTACGATTATGACAGATCATAAACCACTTATATATTTATTTAGCATGAAAGATCCCTCTAGCCGATTATTAAAGTTTAGATTAAAGCTTGAAGAGTATGATTACAATGTTGTTTACATTAAAGGAAAAGATAACGTAGTAGCGGATGCATTGAGTAGGGTAACCATTACTTCGAACGAATTAAAGGATATCAATCAAAAAATTATGGTAATGACGCGTGCACAGAGAAGAAAATTAGATAATAGTGTTGATAACAGTAGCTTAGGAAACCCAAGTATACCTAATGTTTCTGACAACGATAGGTCAGGCCAACCTAGAGTAGCGGAAATATTGCGTATTCCCAGTGGTTCCGTGGAAATGAAGTTTATCGAAGGTAAATGGATAGATAGATTACGAGTAAAAAGAGAAATAACTGAGGAAGATCAATGTTTTGCGTATGTAGAAAGTCAATCAATTATATACATTAACCTCAATTTTATGTCGCAATTCACGCGAGACGTATTTGCGAATATGTTGAGAGATTTTTGTAATAAAATAAATGTGAAAGAAATATGTATATTAAAAGACGTATACAACACGTTATTTTTAAAAGAGTTGTGTGAAGAGATAAAAAGTAGAAATATGTGGACCGGTCCCCAAATTCATATATTAAGAAATGTTAAGAGAATTACGGATAAAGACGAGAAGACAGTTATATTAAATGATTATCATTTATTACCTTCGAGCGGACATGCAGGTATTCGACGAATGGTAAATAATATTAAGAGTAAATATTACTGGCCAGGACTAGAAGCAGATGTTAGGAACTATGTAAGTAAGTGTATCAAGTGTCAAGTTATGAAGCACTCTCCAAGTCATAAGGAACCTATGGTAATAACAACAACTGCTAGTTCAGCGTTTGAGAAGATATTCTTAGATCTCGTTGGTCCATTAGATAAGGATGATGCAGGTAATCAATACATACTTACCATCCAGTGTGAGCTTACCAAGTATGTGGAAGCATACCCATTACCATCAAAGGAAACTAAGGTAGTAACCAGTGCATTAGTTAGTAATTTTATATTACGTTACGGCGTTCCTGACGTCATCGGTACAGACAAAGGAAAAGAGTTTGTATCGTCTACAATAGCAGAAACATGTAAGTTATTAGGAATAGAGAAAATCCATTCCACAGCTTACCATCATCAGAGTATAGGTGCGTTAGAAAATACCCATAAAAATCTAAGAAACTTTTTGCGTATACAATGTGAGGAAAATACTTACACATGGAGTCATTGGCTACCATTTTGGTGTTTTGCTTTTAATACAACCATACATACAGCAACAAAGTATACTCCGTATGAATTAGTCTTTGGTAAACAGTGTCATATTCCAAGTCGATTGAAAGGTGATATTATAGAACCATTATATTGTGCAGACGATTATGCATTACAGTTGAAATATAGATTACAACTTGCGCATAAAGATGCGAGAAAAAGGTTAATTGATAGTAAGATAGATCGAAAATTAACTTATGATAAAAATAAAAAACCAGTTCATTATCAAAAAGACGATTTAATTTTGGTTAAAAATGAAAGTAAGAATAAGATGGATCCATTGTATAAAGGTCCATATTTAGTCATAAGAGATATTGAACCTAATGTTGAAATAATTAAAAATAACAAAATTGAAGTTATTCATAAAAATCGTACGAAACTTTATAAAACATAATTAAAATTATATAATATAATACAACAATAATGTTTGTTATATTCTTGTTTACGTAATTTTTTTTATTGTCGTACAATTTATCGAACATTGAATTCATGTCAATTGTTAGAATACCTATTTACTACTCTATGTATTAGACAATAAGTATATTAATAATATGTTCTTATTCAAAAAAAAAAAAAAACAAATAGATACCCTTTTGTTTTTTTTTTCATTTAGGGGAATGATGTAGTGTAGCAGTAAGTAAAGTAGTAATAAATCGAACCTAGTGAAGAACAGACGTGTCTCATTTAATCCCAGTACGCCCACCACAACGGGCATCAGCTAGTCAAAAATTATTAGTCTGTCTTGTCATGTTTTCCACTACTTTATCTATGCACATTGATGTAAGTATAATTTTAGTACCTATAATATACTCTATTTCAATGCCTACGCATAATACAGGTTCATACAGGAGTACCCACTACCCACCTTACTTTGAATAGCTTGTCTTTAGATTCGTACGCAAGCGGCATAGACCTGCCTATGCCTGCCTACCCGTGTTTTGTTCAGCGAACGCATAGAGTTTGCTCAGGGGCTCTCGGCTCTAGGATTCAGTCTGCGAGTCGCATCATTGTTCGACTAATTGGCTTTCTGACTAGGGGTGGTTAATATAACACGATGCGCAATATCATAGCGCGCTATCTATCCATAACGCGGATAGCGTGCTATGTGATCGGAGCCGCCATGGCGCTACGGCACTATGAATATCGTATTCCCGCGGGAACTTTTGTGTTATTCCAGACTATAATCTATCTCTGTGCCAAAGTTTCATCCAGATCCGTCCATCCAAACTTTCGCATTTTTAATATTAGTCTAGAAGTTTATAATATAGATTCTGTTGATACAAATTGGATCAAAGTTGGAGCAGTATAAGTTATCGTACTTAGCCAGTGTTTGGCTAGCACGGCATTTCAACGACGCGGACGGCGACGCGGCAACGCGACGCCAATGCTGACTGAATGAGATGAAATTTCATACGGATAAAATCGTCTGGACGCTGGACCGACGATTCACGCTGAAAGAAAATGTGTAAGTTGAAGTAGGTACATTAGGTACTTACCTACTGATTTTAGGGTTCCGTTAGAAAACATGGTAAGTACCAACCAATTTTCATAAGCTTACCTCCTGCATCACCTCCTGCCCCACAGATTACGTAGGGAAATGTAGCGAGATTGAGATGCAAAATAGACCGTACGTCTGTCTAGATAACGCTTTCTCGGCTCATCTTTTTAACCGATATGGAAGAAATTTCAGAGATAGGGTTTTTCCCGGGAAAAGAAATTGCTTCAATAACAAATTGGAGATTTCAGCTGCAACCTGAATTTGTTACCTATAATAGTCTTGTTCTCTGCAAGGACTGCAAGTCCTGTCTACGATGCACTGCAGTCTGCACTTATTGTACAGCAGCACCGGTTCATTTAGGGTAAAAAGAAAGGCAAGAAAAAAAAAGCCATTCAGAGTACCGAGTACCGACCTAGAACAGTCTCCGATCGCCATGTCGGAGGAAAAAAGGAAGGAATACATTTAAAAAAAAACCTGAATTGTATCAAAACAAACGCACAGGTAGCTTACCTAAACTATATGTAGGGGTAGAGTAGGTAGACGTGAATGCTATCACGGGATATTGCACTGGCAATATGACCAGACTGCAATCAATATTTGACGACTCATTCAGAAGGTACTCCGCACGTCTCGTCTGTCCCTTACACTACAGGCAGAGGGTATGTTTTTGTTTAGAATCTAGACTCTTATTCCATGATGGTTCTCAGAACGGACAATTGTAGTTGCCAAGTTGAATTTGATATCAGCCCGCGACTTCGTCTTTAAGGATTTTATAAAAATTCTGCGGAAACTCTTAGCTTTGAATTTTCTGAGAAGATAAAATATCTCCAACAAAATCAGACAGACAGTGATAGACACTTTCGCGTAATTGTAATATTAGTATGGATTTTATTAGATTAGTAAAGAGTTTTTTTTTCTGCCAGGAGTAGGTATGAATAGAAGAAAATTTCAATAAATTCAACCCAACAATAGAGATGACCGCAACTCTATCACACAAAAAAGTTGGCCGACATGAAATAAAGGAATTTAACATAAAACAATCAAATGGCATACATTATTATCTTCTCTCCTGTAAAGCGAGAAAGTTAAAGTCATACAAAATTACCAGATAGAAGTTAGCACATAAATTAATTCATTCTGTCGCGTCGGGCCGGTCGCGGTAACGGACGGGAAAAGTTTCTGAATAACATTCTGCCCACGACAACAAACTCCGAACTGAATAAAATTACGTCCATTCTCATTATCTTGTTTTTGCTTTGCATTTCAGACAATCATGTAATAAAATGTATACTTACCTAAAAATAAAAAATATTGATTCTCTTGAGAGGGGTCCATAAAGTACGTCACACGTTAAAGGGGGGGTAGGGGTCGACGAAGTATGACAATGTGTGACAAGGGGTGGAAGGGGTCCTAAGTTTCGTGACGTCACATTTCAAAATCTTATACATCTAAACGATAAAATGCCTAATTTGAACGAAAAACTTAAAGAATATTTCCAAGATTTGTTAATTTTTTCAAATGTTTGATGTGATGTTGATTAAGTACCTATATTAAAAAAATAATTTTAATGGGAATAAAACTAATTTCGGAAGTGCTGATAATTCAATCATTTCTAGATGTAAAATTGCAAGATATGTGACGTCACACTAGGGAGGGGGGAGTCTCACAAATGTGACCAACTGTGTCAAGGACGGGGGAGGGGTGAAAAAATCACGAAATAAGTGTGACGTACTTTATGGATGACCCCAGAACATAGATCAGAGACCAAGAGCCGTAAACCTCTGCTTCTTTTTTCAAACTGATAATTTAACAAACCCAGCAACCCTGTGGTATTACCTAATTAGTATTCTGCTACAGTAGCATGCCGCAGCACAGCCAGAGCTGTCGAAGTCGCGCTATGTTTGAAACTGGCTGGATGGATGATCTATGGCCCTGAAACAATAATATGACTGCTTACTATGAGCCTGGTAAGAACGGTCAGGATCACGTCGCGGGCGATTGAAAGAACTTTGCTTGGAGTGATCAAATCAGAACTGAGAATATCCAGAGTTAGTGGTTACCGATATAGCTTGAAGAGTATCTAAGCTACGATAACGGCACAAGGCCGTGTCCTGTGGAGATCCATGCAGGAGACCTTCGTCCAACTGTGGAACTCCATCGGTCCATCGTCGAACGAAATGTGATGACAAAATGTTTTTCAATTACAGTAATGGTAATGAAAACCTTTGAAAAGGCAAAAAGCCCAGTAGGTAGGTGCCAGAGTCAAGCCGGAGTCTAATTCCCAGTCAAAGTTCACAAAAGGCGAAATTTGAGCCAAAACCAAAGTCAGCCAAACGCCCCGGCGCCCGATTCTTTGGCGTTTCGCTTTGAATACAAAAACCGAGTGAAGTTTTTTGATGCTTTTGTGTATTTCGCTGTCTGATTGGATTTCTGATGCTGTACAATGTTGGATGCGGTCGAATTTATGTTGTTTCAAGTTTTGAGAGTGCATAATAAGGGGAAATTAGGATTAAATATGATATCATCATACCTAAAGAGTTAAGATTAAGTACTTAAATAGAGATCGTTGGTGAATGCAACTTTCAACAGTCAACATTTGACTATAGATCGATACTTAGTCGGTACTCGGTACTTAATTGTAGTACTTAATTTGAATTTTGTTGTCGATGTACATTTTTTCCTTAGTATGTATTAGGTATTTTTGTGGCATATTCTCGGCTAGCGCGAAGATCTTAGGCTGCATCCATATACTTATTAGATTACTAGGCTGCATTACAAGCGAAGTGATTTCATGAAGCGCACGCTGGTCAATAAAATCAAAATCCATTTATCTTCGAAAAAATTCGATTTAATTTTAGACCAGTTTCTGCCTACCGGTATCTATCTATCTATCTGTATCCATTTGTCTTGTAATTAGTATACTAGTAAGTAGTACCTATTAAAAATCTGTATTCAAACAAGGCAAACAATGAAAACGTCAATATAACCACTAAACGAAGCCATAACCCCTTCATGGAGAGGGGTAATGTCGGATACGTATTTTTTGTTGTATTTTGAATTTCACCCTCGAAGGTAGCGGGAGTTTTGCGTCGTGGCGGAGTCAACCTCTGCAGATCTATCTACTCTCAACGTATCTTTTGTACCTAGGGGTCGGCCGGCCGGCGTCAAAAAAGATGATGCCGAATGATTGTAGTTTTCTCTTCTATTTTTATCCTCTGCAATAAACTCTCGCTCCAAAACTTTTCATTCAACATAGGTAGATTCTAGGTACCTATGTAGAAATTTGTGCAGTTTTAATCGGTCTGTAGTAATTTTTTTTTTATCCACTACAAGTTAGCCCTTAACTGCGATCTCACCTGATGGTAAGTGATGATTCAAAATTCAAAATTCAAATGTTTTTTATTCAAATAAGTACTTTTGAATCGTCAAGTGAATCTACCACTGGTTCGGAATGCCATTCCTACCGAGAAGAACCAGCAAGAAACTCGGTGGTTGCTCTTTTTAGATAATTCATGAGATTCTTTTTAGATGATGCAGTCTAAAATGGTAGCGGGCTAACCTGTTATTGGCATGGCAGTTGTATTAAACCCATACCCCTATTCGGTTTCTACACGGCATCGTACCGGAACGCTAAATCGCTTGGCGGCAGGTCTTTGCCGGTAGGGTGGTAACTAGCCACGGCCGAAGCCTCCCACCAGAAAATTGAAAAGAAAATAAAAATAAAATAAAGTATACTTAATACAAGAATCGGAGTGAGACCTTTGCCCAGTCGTGGGAAAGTGCAGGCTAAATTAGATTAGATATAAGTAGGTATGAGGTATTTTTAGGTAAGTCCCTACTTAAGTACCTACTTATTACGCATAATATTTAGTCACTAATAAGCGTCTCTAAACGTTTGCTTGATATTGGGGCTGATTCTGTGTAAAACAATCTCTAAACTAAACTAAAATGGCAGCTTTAAATCTAGTTCTGTCCCTTTCCGTAGGGAGTAAATTATGAAAGGGTTAGCAATATTTGTAATGCTCTAATTTTAGTTTAGTTTAGAGATTGTGCACTACAGAATCAGCCCCAATATGTAAAAGCGGCTTTAAATTTACAGTCAAAGGAAATACTTAATTAGCGATAAATGCTTTTATTAATTCTCTGGCGTAACTTCCAAAACGGTCATAATGGAAGATAATTTTTCCCCGCTGTGACCAATGTGACCAAAATTTTTCCGCTCGAAGTGGGAAATTCTGCTATAGGGGGTACATACCTACTTACCGTAATCCATACTGATATTATAAATGTGAAAATGTGTCTGTCTGTCTGCTACGCTTGTACAGACCATCTGCTCAACCGATTTTGATGAAATTTGTTACAGGGATAGGTTGTGTCCCGGGAAAGGACATAGGCCCATTTTTATCCCGGAAAATTCAAGAGTTCCCGCGGGAATCAAAAACCATAATCCACGCGGGCATCATTTAGTAAAAAATAATACTTAGCCCAATCAGCATAGGTATTGACGACCTCCCTGGTGCAGTAGTGAGCGCTGTAGTCTCATGTAACTCTCATAATGGGAGCTGTATGGAGTTCGATTCCTGGCAGCGTCAATTTGGGAATTTATAATTTCTGAATTTTCTCTGGTCTGATCTGATGGGAAGCTTCAGCCGTGGCTAGATACCACCCTACCTGCAAAGACGTACCGCCAAGCGATTGAGCGTTCCGGTACGATGCCGTATAGAAAGTGATTAGGGGTATGGGTTAGTGGCGTGCACGACATAGACGCATAAAGGTATTGCTTACCCTAGCTAAAAAAGCTCAATGCATAATTTTCATAATTCCCTGCCGTAAACGTAACAAATGCCTACCCGAGCTCGGAATAATGTGCACGCCACTGGTATGGGCTTAAAATAACTCCTAACATGTTAACCCACTACCATAGTAAACTGCATCATCACTTAATATCAGGTGAAATCGCAGTCTCTAAATTAAAGTAAATCACTAATTAGTAATTAATCTCAATTGTATTCGAGACAGGCCGAAGCCTCCCACCAGACAAGATAATATTTTCTTCGTTGAGGATATTGGGTTTGTATAGCGGATACACTATAACAAAATTTGATCTTATATCTAAGAACGATCACGGTTATAACAGTAAGTAACGTTTAGCGTTTCAACCGTCAACACCCGCCTCCGAAACAGCTACTGTATAAGTAGCTGTAGATATCCATAACAATTGTCTAAACTCTAAAGTAAGAAAGTATTGCCACCTTACACATATAATTCTTCCGTGCCATTGAGTACGCCCATAAAAGGAAAGTAGCACCCCCGTCGGCTATGGAGTATAACTTGCAAGATTATGCCAACTTTGGGCAATAAAGGCGTTACGCTTTATTTGTGTAGCTCCGGCGAGATGTTTGACATAGATTGAACCTAGAATAATGGTAGGTACAAGCGCTATAATGTTAAAAGTTAGATGAGAATTGAGATGCATAGAAATAACAAACTAAGTATAAGTAATTAAATATTATTTCTATGACGTGATGTCATACGCGGAATAAATTTATTAGGTGTGGCATCCAGCTTTGACAGTTAAAATAATAATAAAGATACGCGCCGAATTGAGAACCACCTCCTTTTTTGGAATTCGGTTAAAAAGAAGGAGCAAATTTTGAAAAACCCTTTCTCTTTGACCTCGTGCACCATATAATTCTCTTGAAAGGCTCTATTTTTAGGAGTTGGACCTATTGATATAAGTTTGCCGCCGAAGCTGAAGTGGAAATAGGCGGGAGACGTAGCTTTTAGAACCAATAAATAACGATGAAAGATCTTCACTTGCCTAAGAGACACTAAAACATGGATCCAGATCCATGACAGAGCCAGGACCGTGGCATATGGTAAGTCCCAGCGGTTGACGACAAAGACAATAAGAAACACATTCTCATGATTCAGAAAAAGAAAATGATTTAGGTACATTTAAATTACTAAACATAAAATAACAATGTTTCAGCCTGAATGGGGAGCTCCTTAATTCATTCCTCTGTGACTCAATTTACCCCCGGGTCGGAGCGGGGTAAATACGGTCATAAAGCCTAGAAGGGGGTAATAGGCATCGCAATAATCCGGGTGACGCTGTATAATAAACGGGGCGTGCTCGTTTATTGGAACGATAAATCCCGGAACACACTGTTTGTTTATTTATATTCACTCGTACATTTGTAGAAATATTTTTGTTGTGAGTGTATTAAGTAGAGTTATTACGATATTAAGTAGAGATAAATTAGTACTACCTACTTTTGTAGAGGTTACAAACATGATGATAACCATGATTATTCGAGAGCTGCAGATGATGGTGAAGACTCTTCAACAGATCGCGCAGCAAACGTTTGCCATATTATTAAAATTAATTATTAATAAAAGCTCCGCCGTTTTCAACGAAGCATGCGCGCGCCATATCAAGAAACCGAATGACGTTATCAAATTCAAATGTATTTTATTCATCTAAACTTTTACAAGTGTTTTGATTCAATATCAATAAATATCATTACTTACACATTTCTAATAGCTATTTTACGTAAAAAAGTTCGTAAGTTAATATTATAAATGCGAAAGTGGGTCAGTCTGTCTGCTACGCTATCACGGCCCATCGCGATTAAACCGATTTTGAAGAAAATCGATAGGTTGCATCCCGGAGGTTATAAGCTAGTTTTTAAGTACCTATCCTGGAATAACCTGTTCCTGTGGGCATCAAAAACCATAACCGCCATCCTTAACTAGTATCAAATATATATACGAGTAAGTATACTTACTTCGCTTAAAAAACTTGAGTAGGTACTTTGGTAAAAAAATGAAAATGATTTATTTCAACATACATTAATAGATTGACACATTTTCAATTGTTGGACTTTTAGGGGAATTGGATGTTGGTTAAATATTATAAATAATTGATAAAAAAATAACGTTATTTAAGGCTGTACATGAATATTTTTGCACAATGCTACTAGCAGTAAATTGTGAACGGTCCTCAACTATACCCATGCCAAAAATTACGTCGATCCGTTGCTCCGTTCCGGCGTGATTGAAGAACAAACCAACAAACCAATAAACCAACGAACCAACAAACAAACATACTTTCGCATTTATAATATTAGTATGATGAAATTGCAATGATGATAAACATCCTTATTCAGTAAAATAGATATTTAACATAACTCAATAACGAAAGCGACAAGTCCACGGAGAGTAGGACATTTCCGAGTGGAGATTATTATTGCAGCCTAATGGCTCTTCGGCTCCTCGATGGCGACCCGATATCGATCCTATCATACTTTTTATGATGTCTTAGCTATTCAGTACTTGTATTGGCCTCACTATCTATACTCGTCGTCGTCGTCGTCTCAACCTATAGACGGCCACTTCTGGACGGCTGTCTCCTGCATGGATCGCCACAGAGCACGGTCTTGTGCCGCTTGTTTCCAGCGGCTCCCAGCTGCACGCTTGAGATCGTCCGTCCACCTAGTGGGGGGTCGTCCAACGCTGCTCTTCCCGGTGCGAGGCCGCCATTCGAGCACTTTGGGACCCCAACGCCTATCGGTTCTACGAACTATGTACCCCGCCCATTGTCACTTGAGCTTGGCGACTCTTCGAGCTATGTCGGTTACTCTGGTTCGCCTACGGATCTTCTCATTCCTGATTTGATCACGCAGGGATACTCCGAGCATAGCTCTCTCCATCGCCCGCTGAGTGACCCTGAGCCTTCTTCTATACTATCTATAGTATAGATACATTCTATACTAGCACATGGTAATTACCTACCCCTATAACAGTCCGTTGAAATAGAGATGCGCTATTTCTTCAACTTCTTTAACGTCTGATCACGTAATCTCATCTACCATTCGATCAATAATGATGGAAATATCTACATAGGTACTTGTCGGCATTCAATACTCCCATCACTATTAATCCGCTACTATCTTAGACCGCATCATCACTTACCATTAGGTGAGATCGCAGTCAAGGGCCAACTTGCAGTGGAATTAAAAAAAGTGATGTCCGTCGGAGAGCAAGTAAGTAACTGGTGATCTCACATCTTGTCCTGATCTCTCTCCAGACGTGTCGCATTTCCGTCCCATTGTACTTTGAGAATACGATACAATATATTTTGCTTAAATATCATTGCTACCACTACCACTACAGCCCAGCACTCTCATAGGAGAGAGGGAATTAGAGCTTAGACCCACCACGCTGCTCCAATGCGGGTTCATGTTTGATAATAGCCGGGACCGACGGCTTAGCGTGCTCTCCGAAGTGCACGGGGTTGACTCACCGCCAACTTCCTAACTCCGGGCTAGTACCGAATCTTTCAAGTCAGAAAAACCCAAACTTATTTAGGGTCCGTTCCGGGACTCGAACCCGGGCAGTCGTCGGCCGCAGTCGAAGATGCTAACCACTAGACCAACGAATATATTCTTTAAATATCATTGAATCAATCTTATTTTTTTTATCATGCAATTTGCCCGTAAAATATTTTTATCAACATTTTTTTCACCCTTTGCACTTGACGACCCCTGCAATATCCCAGATAACGCCACCCCTGCCGCTGCGATGGCTACAAGCGTGCAATAGGCAAAGTCTAAAGCTTGTAATCACACCGCTTGATTACTATCCGAGTCGACTTTTATCACTCGAACCCAAAGAGTGTAACAATAATTGCTCGAAGCTCGAAAACCTTCGGAAAGATCATTTGTGAAATGCAAGTCTGGCTGCACTTTGCAAATTGATACGAAATTGATTTAGTGAGTACGTACAAAGAGAGTTTTGATTTAGTTTTATTTTACTAATAATAATTTAAAATTTTATTATAAAAGTTGAAAATATCTCAACCGAAGCGAAAAAATTCTATGTCTATGATCTCAACATTATTTCGGGAGGACATTATTCTTTAAAAATAATAAGCCCAAACTAATATTAACGTACCTACCTACTTCGCCATGTAATGGGGATTAGGGGATTATGTCTTGAGTTGTGCCATAAACTACCGCGATATTGGCTCAGAGCACGCACTGGCTGTCCACGTCACGTTAACGGGACTATTTACGAGCCGATAGTTACGTAATGTGGACATTTATTAGCGCTAAATTATTGGGATATCACCCATATTACTTGTAAGTGATGTTTACTTGTTTATCAGAAAAAAAACCGTCGCTCATGCTCGCTTTTCAGGGTTCCATGCTATCCGTCCGTCCGTGCGTCTGTCCGTCCGTCTGTATACGTCCGTCTGTCTGTCAGCGGGCTGTAACTCATGAGCCGTAATAGCTAGACAGTTGGAATTTTCACAAAGTGTGTATTTCTATTGCCGCTATAACAACAAATAATAAAAATAAAATTAAAAATTACAAGAAACGTGATTTGTTCAGCGTTTTTTGCTGTAGGTATGGTACACAACCGTTCGGTAGGTAGGACCGTAAGAGAGAGTACACTAGGTAACTGTTCAAAATTAAGAAACAAAAAGTATCAGGGCTCAGGGGCCATACCAACGTACTATTGACCTGCCCACGCTTTAAGCAATACTTACGCAATATTACTCAAAATGACAGTTTGAAGTCACGTACTTGGACGTTCTTAAAATAAGGATTATAATGCTAAAACACGAAAGTCAACAATAATGAAACAATATGGCTTTAAGCGTTGGCAGGCCCCTGGCAGGCGTATGGCCCTTGACCTCCATCAAGCCGCTCCCTGAAGCCGACAGCTTCAAATTATCTCTGTCAGGTTATATCTGTCATTTATTTGTCAACAGATCAGAGCAATCGTACGCCCGCACCCTAGCGTCATTGTCCTCAGCCAACGCGCTGGCCATCCCCTGGTCGGCGAGCGACGCCCGGCTGACCCTGCCAACGGCGTTGGGCGTCGCCGGCATACCAGCGTTGGTCATCACGGACGCGACCGGCAAAGTGCTCACCGCCAACGGGAGACAGCATCTGGCTGCTGATCCGCTGGGATTGGTAAGTGTCTAGAATACCCCAGTACGCTCTTTTGAGTTTTTATTTTTATTTTTTTATTTTATTATGGAAACATACAGTTATAAAACATACAATAGGAGATACAGAAATAATAGCACTTAAACCAAAACAGTTTCCAAAGAATAATTTTGCACATATTTTTAGACATTTTTACAAAAGAAATAGTTGGGTATAACCGCTAAAAGAAACATAAACTTATGAAAATACTTTAAACTAAAACAGAAAAGAAGAAAAACATACAAAAACATACACACTGACAAATAATAACCTAGTTGGTTTTTGCCAAACTATCTTTAATACTAGACTTATACTTAGGGAGAGAGAGATGAAATATGTCATTGACAGAAAACGACTCATTATATTGGTTCCATAAAAAATAAAAAAAACCAGTCAAGTGCGAGTCAGACTCACGCACTAAGGGTTTCGTACCACTGCACAATATAAATTATTTTAGTAAATAACAAGATAGATGTCCTAACCAACACTGAAATTACTGGCTTACATGTGGCGCTAAACTGGTAGCGCGACAAACAATTATTCGACACCCTATGAGTACGGAAACCTTAATTAACGATTTTCGGATTTTTTCCTATACTTGTGCTGTGAGCCCTTGCTTCTTGCCAAATTTCATGATTCTAGGTCAAAGGGAAGTAGGTAGGTACCCTATAGGTTTTGATTTATTGACGAGTGTCAAAATATGCAAAATATGCGGCCGTATCTTTTGATTGCGTTGACATAAAAGCTTGATTTATCACAACTCCAAAATACCGTGGACCTATGTATTTGATATTAATTTCAAGTTGATACCTCCACGCGTTCGCAAAAAAGGTGGTTGACAGACAGACGGACAGCGAAGTGATCCTATAGGGCCAGGGGTTTCTTTTTCCTCTTGAGGTACGGAACATTAAAAACTGCCTAGTTCCATCAATGAAAACCGATCTCGATATTTTAAATCACTTGTACACTTCAAATTAATTTCTTTTTAAAGAGACAGTGAAAAAAGCTGCTCTGGCAACATGAAATTCATAGGGGCGCTAGTTTGTGTGGGACAATCTAATTTGCACAGCATTTGCATAACTGCAGTGCGCAAACGCGCTGGCCTCGGGAGTCGGCCCCGAGACGATTGCTCTTTTAGCTGGACTGATGCTTTAACTTTGTTTACAGTCTTACCTCTCTCTCTCTCTACTCGTATTCCTCATTACTGAGGGTCGTGACCTCTTTCCATTAATCACATAATGGTAGGAGTTTTCTTGGGATAATAATGCGGTGGGTCCCCACGTCCTTCCACATACGACTCAACTAAGTATAAGAGTATTTAAAGGTTTTGTAACGATTATTATCAGATGTTAGTGATAATAACCGACGGCTTATCGTGCTCTCCGAGGCACGGAGGGCACGAGAAGGCCAGTCACCCATCACACTTAGATCGACGTTTGACCTAATGCAGTTGGTATTGTTTTCCAGAACTTCCCGTGGGCGCAGCGGCCGGTGTCGGTGCTCAACGAGCAAGCGCTGCTCAAGATGGCGCGACACCCGGCCGTCGTGCTTTTCATTGGTAAATCAAACTCAAACTCAAAGTATATTTATTCAAAACTAGCTGATGCCCGCGACTACGTCCGTGTGGATTGAGGTTTTTTGCCGCGGGAACTCCTTAATTTTCTGGGATAAAAAGCCGGGGTAGCCTATGTCCTTCCCCGGGATATAACTTACCTCTATAGTCTATACCAAATTTCAGCACAAGCGTAGCAGACAGACAGACAGACAGACAGACAGACACACTTTCGCATTTATAATATTAGTATGGATATGGATTAGTGGTAGTACCTACACAGTACACCTTCTGAACGTCACGTTTACAAAGTATAAGACGTGATGGTGATAATTAACCACGGTATTACGAGGGTTCCAAACGCACCCTGGTCTGAGAAGAGCAAGAATCATTTTGTTCATCAAAGCCTAGGGCGTGTTGTTCAAGCTAGACAATCTATTAAATTAAGATTTTGCATGCAAGCCATATTAGTCCATACATGAGCTTACGTACCTACTGGAGGCGCCGGTGTAGGTAGTTAGGTATTGTACTGTGTGGCACAATGGTGTGAAAAAATGTTTTTCCTTTCTTTCTTTCATACCAGGACTTTTGCAGGTCATTAGACCTGCAAAAGTCTGTCTGTGTGTCTGTTGCCTTTTCAAGGCTCTTCAACCGACTTTTACGATTGTCAAACCGAAAAATCTAAAAAGTTTTTTTTAAATAATGGGTTTTGTAACAGGTTGAAGAGAGAAATAATAACCTATGCACAGTAAATAAAAGTATAATCAGTTAAAACACAAAAGAACAAAATAAGAGTTAAAATGGGTCACACGAAAAACTATACTAGGTACTACTATGAAAGCGCGCGTTGTCGCTAGGTGGCTAGCAGCGGACTGTCGGGCGGCGCGGGGCGCACGCGCCACGCGTTGGGAGAGCGGGTAGCGGGGTGAGACGCGCGCGCGGGGAATCATACGACCGTTGGTTGCCATGGAAACGGTCAACGATGACGCGCCGGTTAGATGCCTACTATAGTTTTCAAAAAACCTAGACAACCCACGCGGACTATGAGTTTCTTGCCGGCTCTTCTCAGTAGATTTTCTTTCCGAACCGGTGGTCTGGATTCAAATCATGACGTAACGTAAGAGACACCAGTAACTATGTTAATTTTTTTTTATTTTTTTTTTATTAAATGTATAGGCCAGCGCTTGGCTGCAATCAGACTTGCTTGCAAGTGGTGATGCAGCCTAAGTATGTAAAAATGTCGAGATGTCGTAGGTATGCAGTAGGTAGCACCCAGAAAGGATGAGATTAATTGTCAACGCGTTCTTTGACAGATGACGAGGACTCCGAAATCGAATTCTCCGAGTCAGTCCTAACACCTTCCGCGGAGTCCTACTACGAAGAGTGCAGCATCCAATACCCGGGCTTCTGCCCCTACCAGAACTCCTCCGACGACGAGACCATGGACTTTGACTACACCACCACGAAAACCTCCTCGCGCACCAGGAGGAAATCCTTCAAACACGTCATGTTCTACATCGGCGTTGACGGCACTGACAGCGCTGACATGATCAGAGAACACATCGGCCTGGACGATGCCGTCCCGCTGCTGACAGCTATAGACTTCCCCAAACAACGCATGGTCACCATGAAGTATGGCGATGAGATCACCACGGATTCCGTGCAGAACTTTGTCGACGCTTTCCTCAGTGGAAACGCTGATTTTAAACCCCTGAAGCCTTATACTGAGAAATGTTAAGCTATTTTACAAAATAAATAAAAGTGTGTGCGCAATTCACACACGGCAGAAGTGAAACTTCAAAATAGTAGCCTACGAGTGAATGAGACAAATATAACTTGTATTCTATCTCATTCTCTCGCAGGCTAAATCCTATTATGAATAAGTTGGTCTCTTTTTAGTGTCGCTTTTTCGTTTCATCGAATTTTCAAATAACAACGATTCTAACGAAGTTTCACTTCAAAACTCTTTAAAGCTATCGCATAATGTCCGAATAAGATGTGACGAATAATAAAACAACTTCTGAATGTTCTGATAGTTATCTGTTTGCCAAAACACTATATTAATATCAACAAGATCACTATAACAACTAGGTACTTTCATTGGTTTTGACTTTCGAGAAAGGAATTAACAGCTGTAGCCGCCATGAGTACCTAGTTACTTCTTCAAAATCTTTTCAATGATCAAGAAAAAGTATTATTTATAACACGACATTTTATTTAGTATAATAATTACTTAGTTGTAAAACACTTGACAAGTTTCGATTAGGTTCGTGTGATATAGTAGTCTGTAGTCACGACTTATGAATTCAGTGTAGAGGTAGGTACTAAGTGAAATTGAGTAGAAAACTTTCAGAAATTATACATCATACTAGGATTATAAATGCGAAAGTGTGTTTGTTTGTTGGTTGGTCCTTCAGTAACGCCGCAACGGAGTAACGGATCGACGTGATTTTCGGCATGGGTATCGTTAGACCTACTTTTTATCCCGGAAAATTTAAGAGTTCCTGCGAGAACCAAAAAACCTCAATCCACGCGGACGAAGTCGCGGGCATCAGCTAGTTGTCTATAAAAAGGCAATTTGAAACTTAGTTTGGTAAGTTTTAAAAATACCTAGTTTTATAAATAAATAGCATTAGAAAACCATTCTATAAATGTAAGAAAGTGTATTCTAAGAATGTTTTTTTTAGAGATGACCAATGATAGATACCTGGGACCTGCCGAGCGATCGCGTAACTTCTGCATCAATCATTGTTACAGTATCAATTGTTGTAATTGGCTGAATTTATGGCATTCTTGCTGCGTCAATGGATTATGTCCAATAGTGGAAGAGTGTTAACCAATCAGAGGTGATTGCGATGTATCAATGATTGATGCAGAAGTTACGCGATCGCAGGGCTGAGTCCTGCTCAGGAGTCAGGAGCCGATAAAAGTACGCCGAGGTAGTCCTTTTTAGGGCAGATAGAAAAACGATAGACTTATTATAATTATAAATGGAAAAACGGTTGATAGTTTTTGGTGAATATTTTCTTTTCAACAAACTTTCTATGATTGAGTATCTATAGCTTTTGTCTTCAAATTAAGTCTACTTATTATCACCATGCAAGCTATATTTTTCGAATCAAATAGAACGTTACTATACTTTCGGGTTTATTAACTAAATTCCACTTGCCCTAGAAACGGACTAAAAGTAAGTAGGTACCTATGACTAAAAGTAAATTTGTTGGATAATATTCGGTTGGGACTTGGGATAGTTAGCTGTTGGCCGTTGGGAATTCATAAGACCTTAATTATTACGTTATTAAAATTATTGTAGATTTTCGTAGCGTCTATTTTTACTTTTGTATCTGTGATCTGTTTTATATAAAACCAATAAAATATTAAGGTTGGAGCATCGGGTACAAAACTCTTTGCTACCAGACTATTTGAGGATATTCTTTTTTTATGAAAAAAGAAGAGTTCTATTTTTTGATAATTAAAAAATTATGTCAATGTGATGTCTGAATAAAAATCTCGTAAATAATAAAAATTAAAGTATTCTATTCGTTAAATAACTAATTCTACATATATTTAGTGAAATAAATATACGCGTACACGCTTAGGCAAATAACAATTATAATCTTAGTGACTATTGTGATTCAGTGTGTTTCTTTTGACTTTCTCATTCTTAAAATCGTTTTCACAAGGTTAGTAAACCACAAACTCTAAGAGGTTATTGGGCTCCAGAAAGAAGAGAAGAAAGCGTTAGGCAATGGATTACACTACCAAGATCGAAATTGGAAAATTGCTAGGCAAAGAGAATTGGGCGACATGGAAGTATAAAATCTCCATCATGCTTGAGGGTACGGAAGGTGCCACAGAAGCTGTGGAAGGTAAACTTCAAAAGCCAGTCCTTGTCGAGGGAGCAGGTGACGCCGAAGTAAGTACCTATAACAATGCTATGGCTAGGTATAGGAAAGCTGAAACTGGTGCTTTGCTCATGCTCACTACCAATATGGCGGAGAATACTTTAAAGAAAGTGATGAGATATAGAACTGCACGTGAAGTCTGGCAGGAGTTACATAGACTATTTGATGGACAGACGGAGGATAGAGCGTATAATTTGTGTTTAGAATTCTTTGCGCTCAAATACAATAGGGCAGAGGATATTCCCACGCATATCTCAAAGCTAAAGAATTTGTGGACTGAGCTCAAGGTTGAAGTCGCAAAAAATTGACACGAATGCTAAGCTTCCAGAGCTGTTCCTAATATGTAAGGTCTTAGACACGCTAGATGATAGGTACTTCAACTTTAAGTCAAGCTGGCTGATGCTAAAGCAAACTGAAAGGACTATTGATAGTTTGACGAGTCACCTATGCACGTTCGAACGAGATCTGGGCAGTCAAGAGAGCTCTAAGCAGGAGGCACTAGTGACTACACCCAACCGGCAGGATGTTGTAGCGCAAGGTAAGGAGCGACCAAAGCTGATTTGTAACTACTGTTCAAAGGTTGGACACAGGGTTAGGAAGTGCAAGAAATGGATAAAGGATGGGAGGCCACCTAAGGATCCATCTCAAGGCACGGCAGCAGCTCAAACTGCAAAACCAAACCAGGTACAACATATTTCATTGATGGTAAGCGCATGCTCTAGTGAACAGGCTAAGAATGTGGAGAGAGATAGCTGGTTTGTCGATAATGGAGCGACAACACACATTGCTGTAAGAAGTGACTACTTTAGTAAGCTTCACAGATTTGAGTCAGACCACACGGTAACAACGGCAGATGGGACCACTATTCCAGCGTTGGGTAAAGGCACCGTAGAGGTAAGCTCAAATGTCAGCGATAAGGACCAGACTATGATAACACTTAATGATGTTTGGCTCGTACCATCACTTACGAAAAACTTGTTTTCGCCACTAGCTGTGCAAGATGCGATACAAGATAGCGTCTTCACGTCAACAACTAGAGAGTGCAAACTTATAGTTAAAGGGACGACTAGAGTTGTTGGCAAGAGAGATCGATTTGGAGGGCTCTACAAGTTGGCAATGAAGACGGTAATGCCAAAAATTAAAAGACCCTTTGAAGTCAACGTGATTACCGGCACGAATCTGCTACAGCTCTACCATGAACGTTTCGCACATCAAGACAAGAGACATGTCCGTGATATCGTTAAGAGGGAGCTTGGAATAGATTTGAAGCCAGATAATGTGAAATGCGAAGGCTGTATTTATGGTAAATCCCACAGGAAGAAGTTCGGAACAAGGGAAAGAGCTTCACAGCCTGGAGAACTAATTCACACCGATGTGTGCGGACCCTTCGACGACAGTATCTCGAAATTTAAGTACTTTGTATTATTTAAAGATGACTTTTCAAGTTACCGTTTTGTCTATTTCATAAAGCATAAGTCTGAAGTAAAGGATAAGCTTTTACAAATGCTGCAAGAAGCTAAGACAACTGGCCACGTCGTGAAAACACTGCTCAGCGACAATGGAGGTGAATTTGACAATGACATCGTTCGAAAGATTTTACAAGAGCACGGAATTCAGCATCGGCTGACAATGCCTTACACGCCAGAGCAAAATGGCTGTAGCGAGCGAGAAAACCGGACACTTGTAGAAGCTGCGAGATCAATGTTGCACACTAGAGGAGAGATGCCGCAAGTGCTTTGGGCAGAACTTATTAACACCGCTGCATATGTGCTTAATAGGACAGGTCCTACTAGAGTGGCTACTAAAGTACCATTTGAGTTATGGCATGGGAAGAAACCTAAAATAAGTCACCTTAAGATCATCGGAAGTGAATGCTATGCTCATGTACCAAAGCAGAAACGCAAAAAGATGGGCAAGAAAGCCATCAAAGGAATGCTAATAGGATATGAGAACGACGATGGTTATCGTATCTGGGATGGACACAAGACACAGAGGTCTCGAGATGTAACATTTCAGTCTGATGTCGAATTTAAGATTTCCACCAGTATCCCTATTCCGTCAGAGGGAGCCATAGAGAGCGACGATAGCGGACGAAATCTCACCGAAGAGCAAGATTCCATCAATGTTAGAGGAGAACTAGAACATGGTCTAGAGGGAGAAACCAGTGAAGACCAAGTTCAAGAGTATACTCCTGTGCTAGAAGAGCACGACTCAGAGGAAACTCCTTTGTATATCGAGCAAGAACAAGAGAGAGTACCTCTAGCGACCGAAGAAGACGACGTTTTTACTGACGCTCAAGAAAACTTCGAAGTCGTTGAACCCTTGCCACGATATAATATGAGGGATAGAGCAACGCTACAGCGTCCAAAACGGTTTGATGACTACGTGTGTTTTGTTGGGACCGATAATTTTCCCGGAACATATAAGGAAGCGACGCACAGAGAGGACCATGCCGAATGGCAGAAGGCCATGGCGAGCGAGATGAAGTCCCTTGCTGAGAACAACGTTTGGACACTATGCGATCTACCAATTAATAGAAAGGCGCTACCTACTAAGTGGGTCTATAGAATAAAAAGAAACCCAGATGGATCTATCGACAAATACAAGGCAAGACTAGTTGTTAAAGGGTTCAAACAACGCAAAGGCATCGATTTTGAGCAGACATTTAGCCCGGTTGCCCGCATGTCTACAATTCGAGCTTTGCTAAGTGTTAGTGCCAAAGAGAAGTTGCATTTAACTCAATTTGACGTTGCGACAGCCTTCTTGAACGGCAAGCTAAAAGAAGAGATCTATATAGAGCAGCCTAAAGGATTTAGCGACGGCACTTCTAGAGTCTGCAGATTACAGAAGAGCCTGTACGGCCTGAAACAAGCACCTCGGTGCTGGAACTCGTGTTTCGACGAAATCCTTATTGAGAAAGGCTTCCAACAAAATGCAGCTGACTGTTGTCTCTACATGAAGACCGTAGGCGACAAGAAAATAATAATAGCTCTGTACGTAGATGACGGGCTTGTAGCCACTACAGATAAAGCTTTGGCGGACCAATTCTTGAAGGAGTTAGGTGCTACGCTCAAAATTACCGTCAAGCCAGCATCATACTACCTAGGATTAGAGATTGCTCGGTCGACAGATGGATCTATTACCATATCACAGCAATCTTACAGCAGAAAAATCCTTGAACGATTTGGAATGTCAGCCTGCAATCCCGTTTCTACACCGATCGAGAAGACTTCTGAAACAGGGAAAGTTGCAGAGAAGCATCCTGGTGAAAAATATCCGTATAGAGAGGCTGTAGGTGCGTTGGCGTACCTTATGACTGGTACACGCCCAGATATAGCTTATGCTGTTGGGGTGGTATCAAGGAAGTTGGAGAATCCAACCTATGCTGATTGGTTAAGAGTCAAGCGAATATTCCGTTATTTGAAAGGGACAACTGGTTACGGCATCAAGTACACCTCAAATGCTACAAGGGCAGTTATTGAAGGCTACAGTGATGCTGACCATGCTGGTGACGAAGAAACTGGACGTTCTACTTCAGGAGTAGCTTGCCTGTTTTCTGGAGGAATTGTTTCGTGGCTAAGCCAAAGACAA
Source organism: Erebia ligea (assembly GCA_917051295.2). Classification (NCBI taxonomy): domain Eukaryota; kingdom Metazoa; phylum Arthropoda; class Insecta; order Lepidoptera; family Nymphalidae; genus Erebia; species Erebia ligea. The sequence continues at coordinate 19,645,208 of OU785228.1, forward strand.
GCATCAGTTGCGATCTCGACAACTGAAGCTGAAATTGTTGCAGCGAGCGAAGGCGCACGTGAACTAGTGTGGCTACAAAGACTATTTGGCCAACTTACAAAGCTGGAAGGTATACCCACATTGAAAGTTGATAACGAAGCCGCCATACGCCTTGCACACAATCCAGAATTTCACAAACGGACAAAGCACATTAGAGTGAGACATTTCTTTGTTCGTGAGACTGTACAAGAGAGTCTTGTGGATGTACAGAAGACCAGTACCACAGATCAACTAGCTGACCTTTTGACGAAGGCAGTTCCAAGACCGACGCTCAATAGTTTGAGATCTCGATTGGGGCTGCAGAGTCTTTCCGATGAGGGAAAGTATTAAGGTTGGAGCATCGGGTACAAAACTCTTTGCTACCAGACTATTTGAGGATATTCTTTTTTTATGAAAAAAGAAGAGTTCTATTTTTTGATAATTAAAAAATTATGTCAATGTGATGTCTGAATAAAAATCTCGTAAATAATAAAAATTAAAGTATTCTATTCGTTAAATAACTAATTCTACATATATTTAGTGAAATAAATATACGCGTACACGCTTAGGCAAATAACAATTATAATCTTAGTGACTATTGTGATTCAGTGTGTTTCTTTTGACTTTCTCATTCTTAAAATCGTTTTCACAAGGTTAGTAAACCACAAACTCTAAGATAAAACACTTGATGCATTTTTAAACAAAGTAACTAAAATAAAAATATGTTAAAAATAAAAAGTGTTTCATTTAAATTCAAGTCTCGACTTTCTTCGCCTGAGGAATTATTGTTGGGGTCCACTAGCTTTTAAACTTTACTTGATAAGTTGATACACCTTACTCAGACGCTTCAGCTTATTCCAAATAAATAGTAGGTAAGTATCACGTGGTAAGTATAGACTATCAAGTTGCAACTTGCAACCCAAGGAAAAGATTAGAGTATTAAAAAAGTTAATATAACACACTTCCGGATCCGGTGGCAACTTACTTAATTTTCAAATCTAGGCGGGAACGGGTAATTGTCTTGGCAGCGCTGCACGCATTGACCAAAGGCACTGACTTAGCAGTTTGCACCCTAAGCACCTTAGCCTTTACCTTAGCGTGACCATAGCACGTAATCCTTTAACTCATAATCACAGAATAGGCACGGCTCAGAGGGCTGGGTAACATTTCTTGCCTCTGGTAAAGCTTCCCCTTCACGGATAAAGTTTAAAATGCAGAACTCATGCAATTTTGGACACCGCGCCAGACGGACTCATGTTTAGAGAGAGACAGGAAGGAGACGACGACACAACGACTCACGACACAACGTACCTACAGTTTATTTGAAGAGGCAGAGTAAAATATGTAAACAAAACATACCAGTCACGACATTTCAACTTTGCTAACAATATTTTCACTGTTGTTTAACACAAATCACTCACAAAGTTCTTATTTCCTGAAGTAAAACATATAAAGTCCATAATATACTCAAAAGTAATTCAATTCAAGCACTATGAAGCTAATAATTTATCAAATACATAACTAGCAAGAATCACGAACTAAAAACAAAGACTAATGACCTAATGGGTGTTTGACATATAGAAATAGAATGATTCCATAGAGATGTGACATGAAAAGTGAACCATAGACTGAATGATAAGAGCGGTTTAATCGATTGTAAAAATCGAAAATCGATTACCACATTCTATGATTATGAAATTACCTTGTGATGTTGATGACGATATTATAATTAAACCTTTCACTAACATCTTATCACCAACTTGATAATAGTCGTTAAAGCCCTCCAACCCGCCTTGGAGCAGCGTGGTGGGTCTAAGTTCTAATTCCCTCTCTTCTATGAGAGTGGAGGCCTGTGCCCAGCTGTGGGACGTTAATGCTGTGTAGTGATCAGTGATCAAGTACCTACATTATGAAAAACTTGTGTGTTGACGTCAGCTCCAACGTACGACTGGAGTTTACTCTTTACGAACGATAATAAGATATATAGATTAGTAAATGAGGGTAAATAAACGCATTTTTTATATTACTGAAAGCATGCTTGATACATTTATTTATATTAATTATACAACGTGTTTATGAGCAATTCCTATAACTCTAGGGTTAGATTCCTTAACGAAAAGTAATCAAAAATGGCTAAGGAACATGTGTTCTAAAATGGATATTTTCGGAGAAAATAATTTTTCTTTTATAAATAGATCCAAAATTGTTTCCCATATGCCGCATCCTTGTTTTTGCGACGTTGCCAAACTTAAATCATTGAATAATATCCTACGGTGTAACTAGTGATGTGCCAGTAGAAGCTATCTTGTCGGCATCGATAAAGTCTTGCCGCAAACGATAAAACATAAATTTTCCTCAGATTTATCTTTTACAGTTTACAGTTTGGCGATATTGAAAATCTACTACCTGATAATAAAAAGACTACACCGCTATTCATAAAAGGTAGGTATTATACCTAAGTAAAAAATGCTGACTCGAAATTAAATACGATTTAAATTCACTCAAGATTAAATACCGGCGTATTTACCATACTCGAAATTAAAAACATACACACAAGTCAATAGTAGGTACAATTCCGTCAATTTTTTTGACTGCGCAAACGTAGGTCAGCAAGTTCCTACCTAATTAATATTTCGCTTTTATGTTTTGTAATACTACTAAACTTACTTAACTACTTTTCGTTTAATCCCTTGTTTGGTATTCGAACCGGAACCCAAGCTCGTAGACAAATTCTATTCCTAACCGTAGTCCCTAAAGTTCATAACTGGGTAATTAGGTAAAAAATTAAGTCCATCAGTAAGATTCTCCTATCTCGATATTGTTAAAAATAGCAAAGGCACACCGCAATCCCTTAGTAAAAATTTTGCGACGTTGTCGCTTTTAACATAAAGGTGTGTATAACATAAATAGTCGGAAATATTTGAATTACTTTGTATGAAAACTGTGTTTTTTTTTTTTAAATATTAAAAAATATTTCTTATGCAGTTCGATTCTTATAAGTGGTCTGCTCAATACCTCGAAGTTATAGGAATTGCTTATAAACACGTTATAATCAAAATACATCAAAATACATTACATAGTCATGGAAACATAATCACGTGTTACTATGGAAACATGTACATAACGTCACGGAGAAAGTTTGATTTTACTCGCCACAAATTTTCATACCCGGGCTTATGAAAATCGATTCGATAATTGCGTGGTTAAATAAGTTTATTGCATTGTGGACTGTGGTACACTCAAAAAGACTAACAAAAGTCTAATATCATGCCAAAGTCATCATGCAGGATATGTATCGGTCAATTTATGGTTATAACCAGCTAGTTAATTGATAAATTATTAGAATCGCTCCGTAGAAGCAACTGTATGTGGTAATCGATTTCAGAATGTATTCATTCAATCGTTCAGTCACAACTAATCTGTCAATGTTTCCATCACTATATGTCTAATGACAATAATTATAATCACGTGATCTGACGCCATATTTGTTTACATATATTACTCTGCCTCTTCAAATAGACTGTACCTAGGTACATATTTTTATTTTTATTTGGCCAATTATCGTTGGCAACAAATAACTTAAATAAGGAACTTCTAATGTTCCATGCTTTGATTAAGAAATCAAAGGTTCCATGACTGTAGTAAATATAGTAAGTATATGGTTCGGATTTCCATCACAGAGATTTCCATGCATATGTTTAAGATTTTTTTACTCTTGGGAGGTTGGCAAGCCGAAGCCCACATAAAAAGATCCATCCTACTCTATGGTCCACTAAAAATATAGAAAAAATATGTTGTTTTTCTTGAATCTTGTTGTCTGTGGTCTTGTCGACAAGCTAACCGACGCCATTAGAAAAAAAAAATTTTTTTGAGAAATTTCACGTGCTTCTGCTGATTTGTTAAAATAAGTGAAGTGCATTTATTTACACCAAACTAATAAATAATGGCTGACAACGACGATCTTCTCGACTACGAAGATGAAGAGCAAGCAGATCAACAGACCGCCGACGGAGCGACCGAAGCGGCGCCAAAAAAAGAGGTTAAAGGATCGTATGTATCAATCCACAGTTCTGGCTTCAGGGATTTTCTTCTAAAACCTGAAATATTGCGGGCTATAGTCGATTGCGGTTTCGAGCATCCATCAGAAGTGCAACACGAATGCATTCCGCAGGCCGTACTCGGTATGGACATCTTATGTCAAGCGAAGTCCGGTATGGGGAAGACTGCGGTGTTTGTATTGGCGACTCTGCAGCAGTTGGAGCCTTCCGAGAACCACGTATACGTGCTTGTAATGTGCCACACCAGAGAGCTGGCGTTCCAGATCAGCAAAGAGTACGAGCGCTTCTCCAAGTACATGCCTGGCGTACGGGTGTCGGTGTTCTTCGGTGGAATGCCGATCCAGAAGGACGAGGAAGTGCTGAAGACTGCATGCCCGCACATCGTCGTCGGTACTCCGGGACGTATCCTAGCATTAGTCAATAGCAAGAAATTAAATTTAAAGCACTTGAAACATTTCATTTTGGACGAGTGCGACAAGATGCTCGAATCGTTGGACATGCGACGAGACGTTCAAGAAATCTTCCGCAACACTCCTCACGGAAAGCAAGTCATGATGTTCTCAGCTACCCTGAGCAAGGAAATCCGGCCGGTCTGCAAGAAATTCATGCAGGACCCCATGGAAGTGTATGTGGATGATGAGGCCAAATTAACACTGCATGGCTTACAGCAGCATTATGTTAAACTCAAAGAAAATGAGAAGAACAAGAAGCTGTTTGAGTTATTGGATGTATTAGAATTCAACCAGGTAGTGATATTTGTGAAGTCTGTGCAACGATGCATAGCCCTGGCACAACTGCTCACAGATCAGAATTTCCCCGCTATTGGTATCCACAGGAATATGTCCCAGGATGAGAGACTGACTCGCTACCAGCAGTTCAAGGATTTCCAGAAGAGGATACTAGTAGCTACCAATTTGTTCGGAAGAGGAATGGATATAGAGCGAGTCAACATTGTATTCAACTATGACATGCCTGAAGATTCAGATACCTATTTACATAGAGTAGCCCGAGCGGGCAGATTTGGTACCAAGGGCTTGGCGATAACCATGGTATCTGATGAGAATGATGCAAAAATTCTGAATGAGGTCCAAGACCGCTTTGACGTCAATATAACTGAGCTACCTGAAGAAATTGAATTGTCCACTTATATAGAAGGCCGATAAATCACGACCATATATCATAAATCTTTAAAAAATTAAGAGTTCCCTGAGTTTTTCTTGTATGATAAGTTTGTCTACACTTTACTGTAGATTAATTTGGGCCTTATCCAGACTGACAGACGAATATAGATTGGAACATAGGTCTACTTAATTTGATTTGCATAAAATATAATGAAGTATTATGTTAATATGTGGACTAACAAATTCATGTGATATGCACTATGCTGCAATGACAACAGTTTTTACAATCGAATAAAATTTGTTTATTTTATGACTTAAGTATGCAAATTCCATAATATGTTAAAGTAAATTGTGCAATTCATTCACTAACAATGCCTTGGTCTGTCAGTTTGGATGCAATCCCAGTCTGTGACATGATGCAAATGTAAAGCACAGTCCAAATTAAGTAATTATAGATTTAAGACTTCAATAAAACATTTTGATATTGTGAACAATTTATTTTTATTTATTCTCACCAAAAAGAAATAGGTTCAAACTTAAAAGATCCAATTTAATAGGGTAGGTAAGTGTACTACAAAAAAGCAGCCACGTGCAAGTCAGACTCGCTAATCAAAGGTTCCATAGCTTTGAAAGAAATATAACAATACATAGGTAATATAAATTATGGAACAAGCTTCCATTTACAATATGGAACTCTTCAAAGGGCAGATAATCAAATTTCTCAAAAGCTGGCAATGCATTGGTGTTGGCTTCCTCTGGTGCTGCAAATGTTCATAGGCAGCGTTTATGACTTAACATCAGGTGACCTGCCTAAACAAGTATTTGGAATTTAATATGGAAACTATGTGGTGCAAAACTTAACTTAGTAAAGGTTTATGGCTGATTTCTAAAACAGACTTATTTGCCCTAAGGGTAGGGTAGGTATGGCTTAGCCTCTATCAATTTGAAATAATATTGTCAGATTGTAGTAACATGCAAAAAGTTAATACATCTTTTTCAACTAAGTAAATTAAAAAAACATGATTGGTAATGAATTTATTATTTATACAAAAACATACATTCCAACAAATTGAAATGAACATATTATTATTGCCAACTTAACATGCAAAAAGTTATTTTGAGTATTGTACGCATGTTTTTTACATAACACAAAATATAATAATGTATATGTTAATAAAGAAAAGCATCCATTGCCGTATTTAATATGAACTTGAGATTCTTACAATAACTTAAAAATAATGTAGAATGATTTGCCAATTCCAGCTTCTTATGCACGGTGCCTCTTTTTGTGAGTGAAGGTATTTTTGTGAGTAAAGGTCTTTTCATGAGTCAACCTAGTGATCATATCAAGTGCCCACTTTGGCTGGTCTCCAGGCACCATGTGGCCTGCGTTCCTCACCATGATCTCAACCAACTTCCCCCCTTGCTTGACATATCCAGCTAATTCTCCATCCACATACCACTGGTATCTCTTTGCTTTCAAATAATCACTGGAACCAGTAAAGTTTAGGTTTCTCAAATAATTCAGTGTAAGAGGATATGCAACAATGATATCTAGCTGTCCATTGTAAATTAGAACATAGTAATGATCTAAAAGTTCTGCTATCCATGGCGCAACAGACTTCATGACATCTTGTTTCAGATGATTTTCCACCTCTTTGCCAACATTAAATGTTAAGTTACCCACATGTATAGCCTTCCTAACATGGCTCGTTTGTATCATTGGTCCAAAGTCCTCAAATTGCTGGTATTCCTTAGTGTGCAAGTAGTTGAAATAGAATTCAAACCCGGTCATGTTGTAGAATACACTTTTTCCGTTAATCAAATCACCATTCAGTAAAGTGTCAAAGGCTTCAAAAGCTTTCTCCCACTGCTGCGCTTGGATCAACTGGATTGCCTCACTCTCAGCAACTGCAAAAATCTGTGCTTGGTTCCAATCTATCAAGCCAATTTGGTACAAGTATTTGCTGTAGATTAACTGATGTTGAGGATCACTTAGCCCATTTCCAATAGCCAGGGCTTTTAAGTTGATTTTTATCTTGGCATTGGGATTTTTCTTGTGTATGATGTATGCCAATGCTGGGACATATTTACCAGCATAAGACTCTCCGGTGATAAAGAACTTATTTCCTTGCAGGTCAGGGAACAATTGGAAGAATTGAATGAGGGTTAAGTAGAGTTGTTCCCCCACTTGTGTCTGGTTGATGCAATATCCTTTAGGGTCCTTTGTAAAACTGAAGCCTGTACCTACCGGGTTATCTATGTATATAATGTGATGACTCAGTGCCCAGTTGTATTTCCTCCGTTCAAACCTACTCTTTCGCACTCTAAGGGGGCCATTCTCTGTGAAGAGTCCATAGAGAGATGATGCGCCAGGGCCACCCTGCAGCCATACAATAACCGGCGCGTCTTTCTTTTTTGATATCATAGCAGGGAAGTACCAGAAAAACTGGTTAGAGTCGTATTGCTTGTCGACGGTGAAATAGCCGGCGTAACTCTTGATGCGCAGGCTCTCGGTGAAGGGTACTCGCGCCAGTCGCCTGCCTTCCGTCAGGTTGCCGCTCTCGATGTACGGCGTGAGGAACAGGGGCTCTCCGGGATCTCCATCGTCAGTTATATCAAGATGTAACTTCGGATAACGGTGAAAGAAGCATTGTGCAGATAGTATTTGTAATATAAACACAGTACTAACCGGATAGAGCCACATCATGGTTATTTATGTTGAATATTCGAGTAATTTGACTAAGTAACTGCACGGCAAATATTGCGCTTATCGCAGTTAGTGTGTCGGCCAGCCTGCCTAGGTATAATTATTATTTATTTATTACTTGATAATTGCTGATAAAGATAACCCGTTTCCTTTGAGTTTGACCATAAACCAAGAATGAAGATAAGACTTGCAGAAAAAATAAAAAACAAGTGCCTGTGCTATACCCAATGACGAAGGAAGTACTACCTTTTTCATTGGCTATACCCATGGAGGAAGGAATTACGACTGCCGTCTAGCTATACCACACGACTGAAGTAAAACTTCTTTACCAGAGACTAGTACTGCTAGTAACCAGAGAGCTTCTTTACGCTCACGTTTAGTGTGGCCGCGGAGTTGGACCACCGAGAAGACGTTCATATTTTTTTTACAGAAAGACCTCGATGTGGTTAGGCCAAGCCTTGCACTAAAATATTTTACGCCGGAAACTAATAGTTCTAATACTTTTCGAGAAATATTTTTTTGAAAATTCGCAATTCTTCATTCTTCACCACTTTTCACTATTTCTTACGACATTTGCCATGCCATAGATTACAGTCTCCGTTTATACACTGTAGTCTGTGATTACTTAGATTACAGACTCATTGACGTCGCGGGTGCGTCGCGGCCACTAAACTGTGACACCCCAACCCTTCTTTAGCTTCATCATAAGTACCTATGTTACTAACTCAACCTTCTCAACTTCCGTTCGCCTCGCCCGATCACACTTTTCGTAACGCATTCACCAGCTTATTCCCCAAGTCAAGTTTGTAAAGATTAAAGAAGTTTTACTTCAAAAAAACCTGATTGCAGTTTCAGAACGATGAACGATCATCAGAGACAAAAATCAGTACCTACAATACATCATAATACTTTACTGTGGGTGCGTTCCGAAATACACTGAGAGCACTGGAAGTCCCCAGTAAAGAGCACTGCCAGTGCTCGCAGTGCTTATAACGGAACACACACTGTATGACCTACTTAAATTGTGGGAAGACGCAGACACTTTCGGCTGTCCGTGTCACTGCTGTGAGCTGTCAGACAAGCGGGCTCCTGTGGAGGTAGGAATTTAGTAGGTAGGTAGTAGGTACCTAATTGGGTATTTGACAACTATTCAAATAAATTATTTTTTAATGATTATTAAATAGAGGATCTCCCAAAAGTCGTAATATCCACGTCCCCTGTTAGTTTTATGTTGAATAACTATTTTAAACTATCGATTAAAGTAAAAAAGTGCGTCGAACTTTGATGACGTCACTATGCAATATTTCATACAAAATCCCATTACGCCATGGAGGAAGGAATTACGACTGCATGCATTACGCACGCGTTTTGACGTTTGAAACAAGTTGCTGATTTGACTAGTTGTCAAATGACAATTATAAGCGTGACAGAGTGTGTGTTCCGTTATAAGCACTGCGAGCACTGGCAGTGCTCTTTACTGGGGACTTTCAGTGCTCTCAGTGTATTTCGGAACGCACCCAGAAGCTCTTATCGTAGTCCGTAATTTTTTGAATTCACCATGACGGTTGGCCTAGTTCAACTGTCTAGTGTCTATGGTTTCGCTAAGGTATTCTCAAGGTATTCCAAATATTTTGCTTCGAAAGCATTTATATACATACAACCATTTACAAGTATTTTAATTTTTAATACTGAGCCTATGGTGTCCCACATAAACATATTGTTCGTTGCATAGTAACAATGAGCGTTTTAAGCCGATGTGGCATTGTATTTAATTTGTTTATAATTTTGAACCTTTTTAATTTCTGTATATCAACATTTTTCCCACATGTATATCCGCGAGTGAAACTCGAAGCGAAGCCTCCCGGTCCAGCCGGCGATCCGTTGATACTCACGCCGTACGTCGAAAGAGGAGATGTGGACCTCGCACAAAATATGTCTCGCGTACCTTTCACTGAAAAAATTGGTTTTACAAGTCATGCAGGCTTCTTCACCGTGGACGTGAAATACAATTCCAATTTATATTTCTGGTACTTCCCAGCTTTCTCTAAAAACAGAGCTGCTCCGGTCATCCTATGGCTGCAAGGCGGCCCAGGAGGAAGTTCTTTATTTGGATTATTTACTGAAAACGGGCCGTTAATCGCTAAAAAAGGTGGATTCGCTCTCAGGAAGTATCACTGGGCACTTAAACACAACTTAATTTTTATAGATAACCCAGCCGGAACTGGATTTAGCTTCACAGATGACGAAAAGGGTTACTGCACTGATGAGAACTGTGTAGCAGATGGATTGTACAATTGCTTGCAACAATTTTTCATAATGTTTCCTTCTTTGAGGAACAATGAGTTTTACATCACGGGAGAATCTTATGCAGGGAAATATATTCCATCTTTAGCAATGAAAATCCACCGACAAAACTCTCAAGGTGAACTAAATATAAACCTAAAAGGCTTAGCATTAGGCAATGCGTACTGCGATCCAATCAACCAGATGGATTATGGAAGCTATTTGTACCAGCATGGCTTGATAGATTTTGAACAAAAAATGTTATTTCTCAAAATGCAGTCGGCTATAATCAATGCAATCAGCAATGAGAACTGGGTCCAAGCAGACATTCTCATGGACCAACTGCTGGACGGGGAGCTGACTAATTCTTCCTATTTCAAAAACTTTACAGGATTCCAAAACTACTACAACTTTCTAGACCCAAGGGACAAATCTGTCACTGACATGGAGATTTATGTTGATCTATTGAATAATGACAAAATTAGGCAGAGTGTACATGTTGGAGGACTGCCTTTTCATTCAGGCAATGAGGTGCGAGAACATTTAGAATATGACGTTTTAAAGTCTGTCGCATCTGACATATCGGAATTACTATCGCACTATCGCCTTCTATTTTATAATGGCCAGTTAGATATAATAGTAGCATATCCATTAACTGAGAACTTTTTGCGTAACTTGGAGTTTTCATCTGCTTGCGAGTATAAAACAGCTGCGCGACACATTTGGAGGGTAGATGATGAAATAGCAGGCTACATGAAGAAAGCTGGCAATCTGACCGAGGTACTGGTGAGGAATGCGGGCCACATGGTGCCGCATGATCAGCCTAAATGGGCTTCAGATATGATCACTCGTTTTATAAAGAACACACTGTAAAACATTAATTTCCGGAAACATGGCCCTTTCACATTCTAAGAATGTGATATGGACACAATGTACAGATTTCTCATGGAAACAAAATAGTGATTCTGATTAGCAATTTGCATACCAACAGCTCGCTGGTCTGTGTAAATCTATTTTCTAAATGATTTATTTTGTTATAATTATTATAACAGGTTAGCCCGCTACCATCTTAGACTGCATCATCACTTTCTATCAGGTGAGATCGCAGTCAAGGGCTAACTTGTGAATAAAAAAAATTAAAAAAAAATTGATATTTTTATAATTACCAGTGCATAATAATATTATAGGAGATAACTGCACTTTTGGTAACCATCGCCAGAAAAGCTGATTCAGTGTTAGGTGGATGTAGAGCTCTCCACTGATCACAAAAGTTGCAGTCTGCCTGCATTTGGATGGCCCTTTCGCTAAATATGGCCGTTCAAAGACGGTTTATTGTTACCAAAAATGATCGATAATTAGAAAAGCTGATTCTTGTACAGTATTAAAGTATGCGCAGTACATAATATGTAAACAGCGTAAAAACTGACGCATTTGGATGGGACTTTTTCTAGATATCAGCTTTCAAAGACGTTATAACCTATACTTACTATGCGTTCCTGTAAAAAAATATTAGCAATAACTTTGTCGTCCCGTTGATTGCTGTTAATAATTGTTAATAGCGATCAACGGCGACAAAGTTATTGCTAATATTTTTTTACAGGAACGCATAGTAAGTATAGGTTATAACGTCTTTGAAAGCTGATATCTAGAAAAAGTCCCATCCAAATGCGTCAGTTTTTACGCTGTTTACATATGTACTGCGCATACTTTAATACTGTACAAGAATCAGCTTTTCTAATTATCGATCATTTTTGGTAACAATAAACCGTCTTTGAACGGCCATATTTAGCGAAAGGGCCATCCAAATGCAGGCAGACTGCCACTTTTGAGATCAGTGGAGAGCTCTACATCCATCTAACACTGAATCAGCCTTTCTGGCGATGGTTACCAAAATTGCAGTTATCTCTTAGTCTATAATAATTATAAAATTTAAGAGAACTGTTTATTTAATACACAATTTATAAAATGCCAAAGTGTTGAATTTTACTCCACTATTTTACTATTCAGGATGGTTGCTATTAGCAACAAACAACTTTATCAAAAGGTCAATGACCTAATTAATGATGAATTTTTTTTCGCAATTTTATAGCACTAGATATCATATGGAGGTATTTAAGCACTTGCGAATAAAATTGGAGCGAAAAAAAAAACTGGTAGATACAAATTTCACGCGGTGCGGTAAGAATTATATTCGAGCTAATATTTTGTGCTGTATGGAGTTGAATGACGCTCTCTGTATTCACAGTAGAGAAATCCGTATGCGAAATATAAATCGCGTGAATGTTTTTGTAAGTGCGAACGTAGCCTTAAACACTAAACACTATAAACTTATTATAAATAACTAGCTGATGCCCGCGACTTCTTCCGCGTGGTTAAAGTTTTTTTGATTCCCGCGGGAACTCTTTCATTTTCCGGGATAAAAAGTTAACTAACAGAGAATTGGCACCATCTGTCACTCTCCAGGTCCGCAACTATACCCATGCCAAAAATCACGTCGATCCGTTGCTCCGTTGCGGCGTGATTGAAGGACAAACCAATAAACCAACAAACAAACACACTTTCGCATTTATAATATTAGTATGATAGACTACTTAAATATTTAAAAAAAAATTAAGATGTTTTGTTGAACAATAAATGAGAAATAGTTTTACAAAGTACATTTTATTTCACCAATAAATAACTAAGTTTAATGATAGGCTTTATGATAGGCTTATACAATAAGTCGATTTAATTATTACTTACTTATCTTTAATAATAATTACAAATTAATTTTCTTTCTATTTTACAAATAAGACAAAATACAACTAATATGGACACCAGACTTCATGGAACTATTTTATTTACTATTTTTGATTGAGAAAAGATTATATTAATTTTTGAAAGAACCAGAAAAAATTGAAAATTAATGGTAATTTGATTAATTATATACGATTGATCAATAAAGTATAATCATGTCAATATTTTAAAAAAAACTTATGAATTTCATACATATTAGAAAATGAAAATTTATGTGTTATCTTGCTTGCAGAATGTATGTGGTTTGGCATGGCGCATGGCGCCAAAATTTGTCTTGCAGATTTCACTCACGATCAAATTTTGGTTTTATAACGCGACTTTAGTCAAATTACTTATCGTCAATGGCCATATTACCATCGGACATATGAAAATTAATGATCAAAGTTAATTTTTTGGGGAATGAATATTTTAATGAATAATTTTTCGATTATTTCAGTCATAATTATAAAAAAGTCGATTAACTAGTTCTAGTTTAACTTACTTGGTAGCATTTTAATTTGGTCCAATATCTAAACAGAAGGCACATTTTTCGTGTGATGATAGCTATAGGTCGGAGTTGTTCTTATACAGTTTAGTGAGCAAATAATTCGGAAATTACGGTACTTATATCAATGGCTTAATTCTAAGTACAGTTGGTTTCAGGTAAAAAGATCCGGACGACAGTGGAGGGGATGTATCTGAGCTTCTATCTGCACGGTAAACGGAAGGTTGACTGACGAACCAATGCGCGGCGGAACGATCTGAGCTATTTGACGTCAAAATATGTTTTAGTGAGGCGCGTTCATTCTTAGCTTAGATGGTCCCCATCACTGTCGCCCAAGGGTTTTTCGTGAGGCCAACTGTAAAAGTGTCGGGGCGGGTTCGGTTACTCCCATCGCTCAAAGCAGTATTATTTTAAAATATCAGATTTACGACTTGTTACTTGACTACTAAAAACACGGAGTTGAAGGGTGCCTAAAGTAGAATCATTAATTCAGTAGAGTAAACTGACGTTTACAGTGTTGTCAGTTTCTAATGAAAATGAAATAGTGTTGTGACTAAAGTGTATAATGTTGAAATGTGTATAAAGTGAAAATTTTTGTCATTGACTTATATGTATAATACTACTAGACAAGCTATGCGGCCTTCAATAATTGCCCACTGAGTTTCGGTTAATTCTCGTAACTCGTTTAGTCCAATGCGAGCAAGCGAGAAGACCAGTGCACTGTTTTGTAAACTGTGAACGTTGTTTTCGACAAACTAACACTGATTTTATTTAAAGTGACCAATAAAACACTGTTATAATTTACGTGCGTAGTTTTTCCAGGTAATTTGAAGTTTATTTCAGTAATTACCAGAGAAATTTATTTCGTATTTGTCTAAATCAATAATTATCGTAAATATAAATACACAACTGCCATCATAATAAAATTGTCAATCACGCTTGCTCTTTACTAGACACGTTGACAAACATTATGAGAATTATTTAAACAGATGTACCCAAGTGGAATAGGGTAAACCAGTAGAAAAATAATTTTAATTGTTGTATAAATAGGTACTTCATTATAATTTTTGTGTTTTAGATATTGGATTAATAATTGAATATTTACGAAAATGCCGAATTGCATAGATATTGCAAAAAATATTCGGTAATTCCGTAATTTTTACGCACCGTTAGCATTATAAAGTTGTGTATATTTCTTATCTAATATTTAAGACTTAAGATATTTGTATTAATAATAAACGATCGGTACAAGATTATCTGCGTTTAAATTAATACTTCCTATACATAGATATTAGGTAGGTTCATAAAATAATACATTTACCACAATATTTGTACAATAATAATTGACCGAGCGAAGCGAAGGTCTCTGAGTCTACTTGAGTGAATTGGCACTTGTCCGTCCGTCCGTCCGACCGTCCGTCCGTCCGTCCGTCTGTCAGAGCCTTATAACTTCTGAATTACTGAACGTAATTACTTCAAATTAAAATATAATATTATGTAAACCGATGGCCTCCCGCCGAATATGGCTTAAAAAGTTATAAAAATCTTTATTTCAGGGGGGCTCTCACAGAAACGAATGCGAAGTAAAATATTTTTTATAGCGTTACATAGGGTTGCGGTATATCATTTTAAAGATAATTAAGAATAGAGTACAAAAATATATTTTTTTTAATTGTTCCCCTAAAATTGACGAAATGGGGGGCTTTCAAAGTGGCGATTTTTTAACGTCCATTGTTGACCTCAGAACTCTCAATTTTCTGAAAGGCTGAGCCTGAAACTTATCAATTATTTGAATTATATCCTGTACTTGAACAACAAATACTAAAATTAGATAAATATTATAAGGAAACGAAATTATTTAATTTTTAATGAGCTGCCGTATTTTTAACAGAACTTCACAATAATGTCAATAGATGGCGCTCTGTGATACCGCGAGGTCTCAGTTCGGGGCGGACCACTAGTTATATAAATTTTACTTGTTACATTGAGCCGCAAACTCTGAGAGACAAACAAGAAAAAGGTACAAATCACTTGAAGTCGCATCTGCGTTTGCAAGGCATATTCATTATTCACCATGCTCCCCTCTCTACCCGCCCGCGCGATCCTAAATTGCGACACAATTTCTTTTTTATTATTATCAAAATAAAAATCGATACAGCTTTGATGGGTAGCACTGCGAAAAACCACGTAGGTTTAAATTGCGTGCTCTTCCGTCAACATATCAGAATTTTAAACTATTTATAGCTATTAAAAAAATATTATTCTAAATTGCTTGTCTAGTGTATAAATATAAGTCAGATTGTTGTAACTCTTTTTCTTTGGAGAAAGAAAGTCTTGTTGGCGTGATGTACCTACTTGGAATATCCATATCTTTCTTATTGATTAGGTACAAAACAGTACAAAAAACAGATTACCAAAACACAAAATCCGTCGTAAAAAGTCGAATCCGTCGTAGGTACTAGGGCTTTCGAATACCGGTTTTTCTCAATACCGGTATTAATACCGGAATGATTTTTTTCAATACCGGGATCCCGGGATCCCGGTATTGGAAAAAATTTAAATTGTGGTAGATGTTTTTTAACTTAAAATTAAGCTTCTGAAGCAAAAGCAAAATTCTGAAGCAAACGGCACCATAAAAAACAGTTTTTTCATAAAAAAAATTTTTCACCAAATTAACTTAAAAAAGTGCCTTTTCTGCATAAGTTCAGTGAAGAAAAGCCGTTTTTTTTCACTCAGCGAGATTTCTTTTGGATTTAGAACCTTGTGGTTGATTAATACGCTGTGGATTGGTATGTCTATTTCACTGTCTCACGAAACGTTACGTAACTCCTTCACTCTATTTTATATCATGCAATATTTTATGAAATTGTATTTTCTTAAAAAAAAAACACCAAGTTTTGATTTTTATATTTATTTGTATTTCGAGTATTGAGATTTTAATTCTTACGAAAATAAAATGATTGTTTCATGTATGTATAAGGTGAAAATTAGGGACCACGTAATGTTCTGAAACTCCATCACATCATTAACCTTACGACCTTATTAAGTAATACTTATATTATTATCAAATAATCAATTTATTATTCATATCAATCAGAATATCAACTATATGATTTTTAAAATATAACTATTTTTGGATGAATTCTTACGAAAATATATATTTTTAAACTCCATTGAATTTTGAACTTTTAGTATAAAATATATTTGAGACGCACTTTCTCAACGTACACACAAAATTAAATAAATATGGCAGGGAATTTTAAATAATTAGTGAAATTAGAGTCGAAGATTGTAATTTAAACTACTATAGACATCCTGGACGTAGGTCTCCTGCATGGATCGCCACAGAGCACGGTCTTGTGCCCCTTGTTTCCAGCGGCTCCCTACACGGCGGCTACACGCTTTAGATCGTCCGTCCACCTAGTGTGAGGCCGCCATTCAAGCACTTTGGGACCCCAACGTCTATCGGTTCTACCAACTATGTGCCCCGCCCTTTGCCACTTAAAGCTTGGACTCTTCGAGCTATGTCGGTTACTCTGGTTCGCCTACGGATCTCCTCATTTCTGATTTGATCACGCAGGTATACTCCAAGCATAGCTCTCTCCATCGCCCGCTGAGTGTCCCTGAGCCTTCTTATCAGGCCCAAAGGTAGCGACCATTTTTCGAAGCTGTAAGTCATCACTGACAACACGCACTGTTCGAAAACTTTCGTCTTCAGGCACTGAGGAATTTTGGACGAGAAGATGTCGCGGAGTTTCCCGAACCCTGCCCAGCTGAGTTAGATTCGGCGGCAGACCTCTTTCTCGAAATTGGACCTACCTAACTGGACTGTATGTTCTAGGTATATGTATGTTATCAACAATTTCGAGTGCAGAATTCTCAACTCAGGTTGGGGCTGAACGTGTGCAATGATCTTTATCTTGCTCATATTCATTTTTAGGCCCACCTGTTGAGGAACTACTAAATGAGTAATAAACGATATATTTGTAAGAAGTCGATCGAAGTCGAAGAAAACGATAATTATGTCAAAACACAAATTACCTAATCTAAAATTCAATAGTTATTATTTAAAAGAAAATATATCATAATAAATGCATTAGTTATAAATCAGATTTCTGAACGTTTTGAGAGACAATGAAATAGAAATGCCAAGCCACAGGGATCTAAATTCAAACACTAATTTTTCCCTCTGAGTGAACAAAAACGACTTCATTGGTTTTAAGCGATAAAGTCGCTCTTTTTTAACTAATATGCTTAAGATACAAGTTTTAAACTTAGCCGAATAAAAAACAGTGGCATCTACCAAGAAATATATGCAATAGTCACTGTTTCGTTTATAGTGTCACCAATACCGGTATCCCGGTATTAGACATTTCAATACCGGTATTGAAAACCGGCGAAAAAAGTCCGGGATCCCGGTATTGGCCAATACCGGGATCCCGGTATTGGAAGCCCTAGTAGGTACCTATGTGTTTGTTTGTCATACGAAAGAATATACAACGTTGTTGTTCGTCAATTTCATTAAGTAATTCTGCATTATTAATAATTATTTACAAATAATTAATATCCCTATTGCAATCAGTTATTTATAAAATTGTTATTTAAAACACTTAAATATAATAGGTACCTATTTAGAATTAATATTATTAGGTATTAGGTATTTTTCCATTGACTTTGTGCAAATGATCGGAATCAATACCATAGTGTACCTACATAAAAAATGTACATTGTACACTACCTACTCAACTAGAACATCACTATTACAATAAATATGGCAATATTATTTTACAAATTGACATTAGCAACTGTCATTTCACTCTACTGAATTAATGATTCTACTTTAGAATCTACAGTGAAAAGTAAAAAGTTGTACAATAAAAGTTTTTCTGTATTATGTAGAGCCTACATTCAAGAGGTTGTTATTATGTATTTTTAAATTAACCTTGTAGTTGAGGAAATGAAGCAACATAGGCTACTTTTTATCCGGAAAATAGTCCACAAAAACTTGAGTTTTTCCTCCTACATCCTTACTAGATTATGACATCTAGTAAGGATTATAATATTCTAAAACAAGAGCGTCAACAATATTAAAACAATACTGCTCTAAGCGAAGGTAGTAAGCCCCGGGCCAGGTCGCGGTCACGCCAGGAGCGCAGTGAGCGCGTCCAGGAACTGAGCGCGCTGAGACGAGGGCAGGCTGATGATGGAGGAGTCCAGGAAGTCTAGCGATACGGACGCGCCGCTCTTGGCCGCCGCCTGCTCGAACGCTGCTCCGAACAGGCTGGAAATAAAACAACGGTATTTCAATGGATACAATATGCAATGCCCTTAACAGGTTAGCCCACTACCATCTTAGACTGCATCATCACTTACCATCAGGTGAGATCGCAGTCAAGGGCTAACTTGTAGTGGATAAAGAAAGAAAAGAAGACATAGACTATCTTCCTTCCATTTTATTTATATTTTGTAGTGGACTGTTAAGATAATTTGCACACCATACATAATGAGATTGGTAAACTGTGGTTCGATACTATGACTCTATAGTAAGAACTTATTACGTACAGTCCCACCACCTTATCTGGCACGGTGACCAAAATTGGTACTAATTTTTGCCTGTTTAGTTTTTATTTTAGTTTTCATAAACAAGGTGTAAGGTAATATTTAGTATATAACATACCCGCGGCTACCCATGTTACATGGTGTATAGATATATAGGAAAAATGACATGAGATGTGTAGCTCATATCCTGGGGAAGTTAACAGGACTTAAAAATTTTTGCATAAATGTTCAGGTGGCATCCCTTAGAACAGCTGATTCAACATCAATGAACTGCGAATAATACCGTATGTTAAGGCGCCAGCGGAGGGTGAATTGCTCATACAAACGCAATACCAAAATAATTTGTAATTCGAGCATATTTCCTCCATATTATGCGATTATTAAGATTGAAATTGTATTTATCTAGGTTCCTGGATAATTATTTTTTCAAAATATTTTCCCAAAATTAAATGTAAGCACATTGCGTTTTGCATGTTTTTACGACATAAACGACATGTTTTCTCCTTATTTGTTTCATATTAAAACCAACGATATCTCACGTACTAATTGATCAGGAACATAGCCTATATTGTCAAGTTACAGAATAAAAACACGAAGTTAAAAACACAATTTTTCATTCATCATTTTTGGTATTCACGGAACAAGACTAAATGATTCGGCATGAAATGAAATTCTCAAAGTAAAAGCCCGGCTAGAAGTCACGTATTTTTGTATAAAAATGCCCGACTAGTTTCGGACTTAGTAAGTCGAAGTCAGTCCCTTATCCTTATTTTATGAGCCGCCTTTCTCTGTGATTAATTTTTCGACTGTTGAAGTTTTTAACAATAAATAATTATTCTGTGTAGTTTGTTTTTTCAATGATTTGTAAATTGTAATGAATCGCCTAATTACATAACGATACAATAAAAATAACGTCAAAATTGCATGGGTAACGCCGGTATGTTATACTACCTTACACCTTGTATACTAGCAACACTGTCACCGGGTCAAAGAAGTTTGTGGGCAAATAAATGATCATGATGACTCACTTCCGCGGCTCCTGGTCGAAGCGCGGCGGCAGGCCCAGCAGCAGGCAGTCCCCGTTGGCGGTGGGCGCGCTGGCCAGCAGTGGGCGCGGCGCGTGGGCGTGGGCGCTGGCGATCCAGCGCGCCGCCTCCGACAGCCACAGCGGGCCGCGTAACGCTGTAGCCTCGGGGGTGCCCTGGAACCGAACATACATACTAATCTATACTTCTATACTAATATTTTTGTTTGTGTCTAAGTTATTTTAGTTTACTTGGTGCCACATAGATGGCGCCACCTGTACTGTACCTCGCACTATCGCTTGGTACTACTCATTAAATATAAGGAAATAGTAATGTTTCGAATAAAGTTCCACCAAACAGTGATGTGCAGTGTTATTTAAGTGTGGTGAGTGAATATTGGTCCTATTCGTTAGCCGGATAAACTGTAAGTACATTAAAGTTATAAAGTAAAGTGCAAAAGACTCTAACTAATTTACTAGTAAAAAAGACATAGTTAAAATTTGCAATTAAAAAGACTTAGTCAAATAACGTAGTGAAAAAGACTTTGAAAAAATTTGGAACTTAGAAAATTTACATAGAAAAAACACATAGCCAAATTTCAAGAATTCTAAGACTTAGAAAAATTTCGTTAAAAAAGAACTTAGAAAATTTACGTACAAAAAACACAGCCAAATTTTGAAGAATTCTACAACTTAGAAAAATTTTCAAAAAAGGACTTAGAAAATTTACTTTGAAAAAAGACTGAAATTTTTCGAATATTTTGGACATAGAAAAATTTGGATTGGAAACACTTAGAAAACTTTTCTTAAATTTTGAACTTTGAAATTGAAAATGCCGCAATCTGCGAACTACAACATACAATTATGTGTAGCACAAAGATCACTCGGCGAACGGATTTCAAAGCAATTTACTAACTTTAAGAAAACCTCAAAGTCTCGGTACACTCAGAGTTTCTTAGACACGAGACTAGAAACCTTAACGGAATATTGGGAGTCATACAAAAAACAACATAACGAAATTCTTCTTAACATACCCACAGAGGCGCTTGACCAAATTAAATTTGACCCATTAGATAATTTTAACTCCACGGAAGATACATACTTGGAGCTTAAAACCTTACTAAAGGAGTGTTTGAGTGAATTTATTAATACAACACAAAAATCGAATAGTTCAGCAACTTGTCATAGTGATCTCACAGAGCAAGTGAAACGGAAGGCAAAACTACCGCCAATCAGCATACCTAAATTTTCTGGCGATTACCTTGAGTGGCTTAGTTTTAGAGATATTTTCACTTCGCTTATTCGTAATGATGATAGCTTATCAGACATAGAAAAATATCACTATTTAAAATCTAGCATTACGGGAGAAGCTGAACAACTTTTGAAACATTTTGCTCTTACCTCCGTGAATTATGAAAAGGCTTGGAAGATCTTAGAAGATCGCTACAATAACAAAAGGGTCATAGTTAACAATACGATAAATCGTTTACTTACTCAAAGAAAGATGACTGTTGAATGTGCGCGCGGAATAAAGGAATTATTGGACACAACACAACAATGTCTGCATTCTTTACAGAATATAGGAATAGAAACTGACACTTGGGATGCTATAGTAGTTCACGTGGTTGTTTCTAAATTGGATATGGAATCTCACAAACTATGGGAACAATCACTAGGATCCTCCACAGACATTCCTTCCTTTATATCCTTGGCGTCTCACTTAGAAAATAGATTCAGATCTTTAGAAATGGTCAGCAATTCAAGAAAAATTACCTCTCCGTCTCCCGCACAACCACAAAAAGCCAAGAATGTTAAGAGCTTCACTAGTGAATTAAATACCGAATGCACTTACTGCACAAAAAACCACTACATCTGCCACTGCACAACTTTCACACAACTCAATGTTGAACAGCGTCGAGATTTTGCCAAGAACAATAACCTTTGCTTTAACTGCTTAGTTCAAGGTCACTCAATTAAGAACTGCAGGCAAAATACGCGGTGCCGTACCAAGAACTGTACCAAGAAACATCACTCACTTTTGCACCAGAATAAGCTGGTTGCTAAGCCAGTAATTGAATCCGAAGACGAAAATCATGATTCATCGACAGGCCCTGAAACTAAAGTTACTAGTATGAAGGTAGCTGTTGACAACAACCTCGTTGTTCTGGCTACTGCTCGCTTAGGAATCAAGAATAAGAAAGGAGAAATTCCTTACCTTCGAGCACTAGTCGATCAAGGATCCATGGCTACTTTTATAACAGAATCAGCCGTTCAACTGCTAGGCTTAACGAAGACATACTTTGAAGTACAGGTGACTGGCATCGGACACAGCGCTGTCAAATCACAAAATACAGTCCTCTTAGATATTTATTCACCGATTGAAACACAACACGTGATGCAAGTCAATGCTCATGTACTCACCAAGTTAACCACATTGTTACCCACAAGACAATTTAACACAGAGAAATGGCCAGGTCTCACTAGTATCCCACTATCTGACCCTCACTTCAACCGACCTGGACAAATCGACGTGTTACTTGGAGCTGATGCTTATGCTGCAATCTTACAAGAAGGTTTACACAGACACGGATCTCTCATAGCACAAAACACACGATTAGGCTGGCTAGTCTCTGGCAGCACTAAATCCTCAGATGATCTTCCTGATTACCATATCACAGTTGACACTTCACTCATAGAGGTAGATCATTTGATCAGAAGATTTTGGGAGATCGAAGAACTTTCACCAAAAGATAAACCCTCAACATTACTAGATCTTGCGAATGACGACATGCACGCAAAGTTTGTCCTACCAGGTATACACAAGCACGAATCTCTCGTCGCTCTCCACACTAGTCTTGGGTGGTTGATATCTGGAAATGTAACTCACACGGACACACGAAAAGTAACTCACATCAATACCACAAATGAAACTCACACGGACGCCGAAAATGAAACTCACACGGACGCCGGAATTGAAACTCACACGGACGCCGGAAATGAAACTCACACGAACAGTGATAATGTAACTCACTCAGAAAGCGAAAATGAAACTCACACTCACACTGTTCCCCGGCTGACTAATTCGAGCACCAAATTAATAGAAATTTATGACAGGATTGCTCCTCCTGAAAACAATAAAATAATTAAAGAAGAATTGTTGATAAGACCTCCACTACTACAACACTTACATATGGATGATTTGATGAATGATGACTCCACCAAAGATGATTCAATCATGCTGCAACATCATTCAACTGAAGAATTAAATCGAGATGGTTTTCCTTTGCACAAGTGGTCCAGGTGGTGTTATAGTGAAATAGTGTTAAATCAAATCTCTCATGAAAGTTTAAAGCTAGAAAGTGAAGTGAATCTAAAAGTCAAATATAAAATTAAAGGTTTAGGTATTACAAAAAGGAACTCACAGACATACAAAGTTTGAAGTGAAACTAAATTTAGAAAATTGTAGTAATGTTATAATAGAACGAAATATTTTTACCGCATTGTCTACTATCGCAAAGACTTTCGACCCTCTGGGTTGGCTAGCCTCATCTCTAATAGTCTTACTTAAGGTTTTCATACAACAAATGTGGCTAGCTGGCTTGGGTTGGGACAAAGAATTGACACCCGAACTGAAAACTGAATGGTTCACTTACCTTGATGATTTCACTAATATAGAAAACATTCAGTTTCCACAATGGCTTGAATTGTTGAATGCCATTACACGGGTTGAACTTCAAGTCTTTAAGAATTCATTTTGCGCCGCACATACCTATGTCCTGTATCTCAGAGTTTGGGAAGGTGATCACTTGAATGTACATTTGATTTTGAAATTCACCAGAGTGTCTCCTTTAAACCAAACTCAACTAAAACTCTGTGATTCAGTTTTATCAGCCAAAATGTTGAACTCTGTAATAACTGTATTAAAAATTTATGATGAATATCTGTACGGTCGGACAGACTCCACTATCGTTTTGGAATGGTTATGCAAACCTCCAAGACCATGGATAACTCTTGTAGCTAGCCGCACTGCGGAGATACTTACTGTTTCAAGCAATAGTTCGTGGCATCATGTTGAATCTGTAAGTAACCCTGTTTACTTACCTTGTCGCGATGTATACCTATCCAGCTTACACGAGTCAAAACTATGGTGGAATGGTCTAGACTGCTTACGAAAACCTCACGATGATGTACCTAAAACAAAAATTAAATTAGAAGATAATTTTACTGATACTTACCTTTGCATTATTTTGAAGTTTTCACGATTGATTTATGTTATTACATTCTGCTTAAGAGTCATATTAATCTATTATAAATTAGAAATAAAATTAAATAAAGAAAAATTAAATACTTAACTGCTGCTGTCAGCACCTGAAATAAAAATAAGATTAAAATGTATTATATTCATATCTCACAACTTACAATCTAAAGTATTTAATGATGAAATTAACTTACTATAAGAAAAATGTGTTTACAAAGGTAAATGTTAACTATAAATTCTTACCTTTCTAATGATGATTTACTGGATAATTTAGGAGTTTTTACTTATCTGAAATTACAAATTATATTTAGTATTCATTATCTTTCTATCTTAATCGAAAAAAGAAATTATTGATAGTTTTGAAGCTTGGAAGAAACTGTAAAATAACTCACAAAAAACTTACCTTGAATAAGATGTCAAAATTGCATATAGTTAAGAAGACTTAATTTTCTTTCACAATAACTGGCTTAATCCGTGTTTAGGTCAACCTGTAATTCTGTACTACATTCTTAAGATTTATAGAAAAGGATCATAACTTGTACCAACGCTAGTAACAAACTGTTAGGACTTATCAATGTCAACTCAAGGGAGTAGGTTCGTTAAACATTCACATTTCAAGAGTTTTTCACCTTTCTGACTAATCTGGAAAGATGCATAAGTTCACATTGGTTCATTTTCTCACCTGAGAGGCTCCTCTAGTTATAGCTAAGGAAAGATTAATTGTTTCAGATTTTAAACTTAGTCCTTTAAGATCGGTAGAAAATGATCCAAAAGATGTTTCAATGTTTATGGTAAAGTTTGCAACTGGTTTGTCTCTCCAATGATTTTAGACTTATCACTGCTAAGCATCTGGGAGCAAATGACATTACGCGAGTAGTTTAATTACAATATAAAGACAAGATTTTTAAAAGACCTGTTGCGAAGTTATGCCCTCTGTCCTTGAGTGATTGGATTTAGTTTTGTTAATGTTTAAATTTTAATTTGTATATGTCTTTATTTACTTACCACGATTTGCTTAGTCAAAAGAATTTTGTTTGTAATTTGTTAATTTTACATACATGATAATTATCTTAATTTTCCTTGTTATTGTCACAATTAATTTGCTGATGTCAATTAACCTCACTTTTTGCCTTTAAAGGACCATCCGTCCTTTGGGCGCCGGAATGTTTGTGTCTAAGTTATTTTAGTTTACTTGGTGCCACATAGATGGCGCCACCTGTACTGTACCTCGCACTATCGCTTGGTACTACTCATTAAATATAAGGAAATAGTAATGTTTCGAATAAAGTTCCACCAAACAGTGATGTGCAGTGTTATTTAAGTGTGGTGAGTGAATAATTTTAAATGCGAAAGTTTGGATATATTTTACTTTTTACTTTACGTGGTGGCAGAAATGTGTCTGGCCGCCTATCTTTTTTTTTTTAATATATAGGCTAGCGCTTGGCTGCAATCAGACTTGCTTGAAGTGGTGATGCAGCCTAAGGTGGAGCCTACAAAATGCCTATTCACTCTTGATTGCCGATTGGAAGGTAAGGATATTAAAAGAGGAGGGGAAAACGGAAGACAGAAGGGCATTCCATAATATCCTAGCGGTTCGAATTAGGATCGAGGAAGCAAATCGCTTCGTAAGAGTCCGCGGAATTTCAACTGCGTAAGGATGCAGACCTTGTCGATGCCTTGCGGTTCGATGATAAAAAGGTGGTGGAGTCTGTCTGCTACTACGCTTTGATGGCTCATCTTTTGAACCGATTTCGATGAAACTTGGTATAGTGATAGGTCGCATCGCACACTACCCACCTCCTGCACGATGAAGTAGTTGAAGGGCCCGGCGAGCATGAGGCCGCGCGACGCGAGCGTGGCGTGCGCGAGCCGCGCCACCGCCTCGAGGCCGCGCCGCGCCGCCGCCACGCCGCGCGCCAGGCTCTCGTTCTCGCCGCACACGCCCAGCGCGGACAGCGCGTGCTGGAAGCCTTCCGCCCGCGACATGCACTCCTGCAGACGAGGGTACAGTTCGTCAAACTTATCTGCGTGTCAGAAACACCGCTGTATTGCAAAGGCTGACCAAAAATCCTGACAACTATAAAAGTACGGAAATTAGAGTACTTTGGCTATATTATGAGGAATAGCAAATGCGACCTGCTTCAGCTCATAATTCAGGGGAAAATAGACGGCAAAAGACCACCTGGCCGTAGAAGAACATCTTGGCTTAAGAATGTATGCCAATATTACGGAACTAGTATGGCGCGTGGCTGCGCGGCCCGCTGAAGCGGACCGCGTATTGGACCGCGCGGTCCACTGTCTACTTACTCGCTGTCCTACTATCCTGGTTTACTGTCGACGTGTTCTGAACTGAACAACGAACTGCTATGCTAGTGAGCACAGTGGAAGCGCCAGCACGCCAAGCGTCCGACGTAAAAGAAAATTCTCATAAAGGAAAAACATGAAACTTAGGCCGGCCATACACGGACTGCTCGAGCAGTTACCCAGTGATCAATATACACGGACCGCTATGCAGTCATAGTTAACAGCTTGAAGCTACCATTGATAACTGCTGCAACCGCCCGAAGCAGTCGCTACTGCTCGAGCGGTTCCATGTATGTGTGTACGTAGAAGACTGTAGTTCACTATGCAGTCGCAGCTTGAAGCAGTCCATCCTGACTGCTTCAAGCTGTCCGTGTCTCGCCGGCCTTAAAATAAACGCCGTTCTGCTCGATGAATAACATGAAAGCTCTATGTACGGTCGCGGTCTAAGACCACCAACCCCCCGCCCCCCCTCCCCCCACATGCCCCCTCCCCCTCACCCCCTTGTATTAATACCTTTGGGTGCCATCGAACTTCGGCAACTTGGCTTTCCTAATGGCAAACCGACAATAATTCTTCCATAAAGAACAAATCTCGTAAAAAAACCATATCAAAATCATGCATATTTCCTAACTTCTTCTACTCTCTTCAATGTTCGTAGATTCTGCCATCTTAATTTTTTCTGCTCAAGTAGACTTTCAGGCCCTGATAATTTTCTACCCAAAAACCACTCTTCCATCTTTTAAATACTGTCTGAGATAGCCGCCATCTTGAATCCGCCATTTTGGATTTTTTTTCAGCTCACTGACAATTATAAGAAGTTTCGAGTATTTTTTGTTTGAGCAGCCCCTACCTATCTTTAATACCCTGACCGTGCTCCTCACCCATCATCCGAACCTTCGATCATCATCTCTCTCCATATTTTTTCGCCGAACCATTCGTCAAAATGAGAATTCTTCCATAAAAAACAAATCTTGAAAAGGAACCGTAGTCTTGCATAGTTCTACACTTGTAGCCTCTTCAATGTTCGCCATACATTTTCTATGGAAAAATAAATTCCGCCATCTTGAATTTTTTTCCTGTTCATCAAGTAGACCTTCATGTCCCGATCATCTTTTGCCAAGAAACCACTCTCACATCTTTTATACTCTCCGTGATAGACACCGACGAAATTTGTATGGCGGCCATCTTAAATCCGCCATTTTGAAAATTTTTTCAGCTCACTGTCAATTGGATGAAGTTTCGAGTAACATTTGTTCGAGCACCCCCAACCCATCTTCAATACCCTCTTCTATGGAAAAATAAATTCCGCCATCTTGAATTTTTTTCCTGTTCATCAAGTAGACCTTCATGTCCTGATCATCTTTTGCCAAGAAACCACTCTTCCATCTTTTATACTCTCCGAGATAGACACCGGCGAAATTTGTATGGCGGCCATCTTAAATCCGCCATTTTGAATTTTTTTTTCACTCACTGTCAATTGGATGAAGTTTCGAGTGACATTTGGTCGAGCACCCCCCGCCTATCTTCGATACCCTGGCTGGTGCTCTTCATCCGTCTTCGAAATCCTCAATCATCAGCTCTCTCCGTATTTTTCCTCCGAATGAATTTTTGTCTTCTATACGAAACGATGAGTGAAAAAAAAATTTTTCATACAAAATTTTACAGGAGAGGTGATCAATGAGTCAGTCAGTCAGCACGAGCAGCTATATATATATTATAATAAAGAGTACCCGATGGCTATTCCGTGCAGCAGCGTCCAAGGTGCAGAAAGCCCTAATGTTAGCCAACCTCTGATAGGAGATGGCACTAAAAGAAGAAGAAAACTTATCTGACCCAGTGGCCTAAATTGCAACTACTATTTTTAATATTTTTTTCTTTACAATCGTGCATTGTCGAGTCAACATCTCCTGAAGATGCTCCGGTTTCTGAGTGAAACGTACGTTGAAAATAATTTGGAAGCTGAAGTGCAAGATACACTGTACCACATATATTTGCCTAATGTTGCAGATTATAGCAAATTCTAGTTCCTTCATACTAATATTTTTGCCTGTTTATTTTGTTTAATTTTTAATATACCTAGCGTATATTAAATCACCGATTCAGATGAGTTTATGGGACTGTAATATTCTAGCAGAAGAGATAACTAAAATAATCAGTAAACATTCACTTTTTGAAAGCTTTTATCGTACTCCATGATGAATTTAATTTAATTTTTCCTATTCTCAGTGAACCCTTTTATTGGATACCGTACATAAAAGATAACTAGTCCGCCATGTTTAATTTAGAATGACGTCACTTAGCTTACCGTGCATTCAGTGGCGAGCATGTCATACATGCTCAAAAGTAGTGCTTACCTTAGCTTTAATTGTTCAAACTTTGAAGCTCATTTTGCATTATGAAAAAAAAGGAAAAAAGGAAATTACAGTGAAACGGATTCTACAGAACCCCTGAGTACTAACCCTTAGCACGCCGCTGCATGCATTGTCATTCAAACTACGAGCTATGGATGTGTGCGATGTACTCACACTCTCAATGAGGCCCATGACGGCGTACACTGTGTCGAGGGCCGCGAGCGGGGGCGCGTGAGGCCTCTGCAGCAGGAACGTGGCTCGCGTGGGCACGGGCAGCTTGTGCTTGGGGGCCGCAGCCTCCAGGGCGCTCAGCAGAGCCCTGCGAAGCTCCACGTCCATGGAGCGATAGGCCTGCCGAGCCTGCTGCAGGGGGAACCTGCAAACAAGATACGTTGTTACTTCTGGTGCTGGACAGGACACCTATACTCATTATGTTTGGATCACTCACCCCATATCAGCCAACAGCTGCCTCAGCCGCGCGGCGCCCGAGCGCGAGTGCAGGCGCAGCTTGGGCGCCAGAGCCGGGGCGTGGCTGAGCGCGCCCTCCACCGACCACCAGCGGTACAGCGGCAGCCAAACGTCTTTCTCCACCACCACGCGAGCTGACTGTCGAAATAGAAAAGTTTTCTATAAAAAAAAAATTGGCAGTCATAGGGACTACCGATAGAAGTGAAAACTTATAACTTAGAATTTTAGATAATTAATTAAATAAAAAATTAAAATATAAACCTTAAAACTAAGGTTTTAAAGTTTATTTACGAATGTAGTATATTTATATTTAAGACCTTTTGTCTTCGTAACGACGCGGTGTCGATGACGGTGTCGGTGTCGCGAATCCTTAAGTGACCACAAGTTACCCCCTACCAAAAAGTGCTCAACGTGGCTAAAGAAGTCTATTGAAAGACTATTGTCTTTGTTTAGCAGTTTTTTGAAGTTTCGGTTTCGGTATATAGCTGTTAATGGACGTTTTTGATGATAAATAAGGCAGCCAACGCTAGAGCGTTAGCGTTAGCGTGGTAGTAGACTACCAATAATGTACTGTGCCGAACTATGCAAGGGAGCTGTACGGAGTTGTATGACCATCACCGCATTTGCAGTGCGAAGTAGGTGAAAGCCGTACGCGAAATATATATCGCTAGTAAAAAATACGCGCGAATGTTTATCGCAGTGCGAACGTTTTTTATCCACTACAA
Organism: Erebia ligea; assembly: GCA_917051295.2. Lineage (NCBI taxonomy): Eukaryota > Metazoa > Arthropoda > Insecta > Lepidoptera > Nymphalidae > Erebia > Erebia ligea. Next base: position 19,675,367 of record OU785228.1, read on the forward strand.
GTTACCCTTAAAGCATTGATTTCATACCCAAATACTTTCCTATATTTTTTTCACCATTAAAGTAGTAAAGGGTGACCAAAGGTACTAATTTCCTACCTCCATGGTACCATTCGTCCTAATTATGGACAAGCACGAGGGCATTAAATTTAACTTACAAGCCCTGTTTACTGCCTCTGTAAGTGCATTTTTCGAGCAACTTTATTGAAAAAAATACACTAGATTTCAGAATACAATACAATTTTTACAAGTCAAATAAGTTTCGGTTTCGGTCGAATCTGAGAGTCGCCGAAGATTCGATTTCGGTTTCGGCAAAAAAATCCTGTTACGGTCGGACGTTAAAGAGATAAACTTTCAACAAGAAAATCTTTCGCCAGCTCGAGTCATCATCAGAGTATGTCATCGTCGGTAGTCCTCCTCTGCTGCGCGGCGACGTGGCGGTGCAGCGGCTCCGCGTCCAGCAGGCAGCGCGCGGGCGGGCGGCAGTGAAGCGCCGCGTGCGCCGCAGAGCCCACGCACGCGCTCCACAGCGCGGGCACGGTACACCGCGACGCGAGCACCGCTAGCTCGAGCCCACACATACCTGGTGTATGTCATCGTCGGTAGTCCTCCTCTGCTGCGCGGCGACGTGGCGGTGCAGCGGCTCCGCGTCCAGCAGGCAGCGCGCGGGCGGACGGCAGTGAAGCGCCGCGTGCGCCGCAGAGCCCACGCACGCGCTCCACAGCGCGGGCACGGTACACCGCGACGCGAGCACCGCTAGCTCGAGCCCACACATACCTGGTGTATGTCATCGTCGGTAGTCCTCCTCTGCTGCGCGGCGACGTGGCGGTGCAGCGGCTCCGCGTCCAGCAGGCAGCGCGCGGGCGGGCGGCAGTGCAGCGCCGCGTGCGCCGCAGAGCCCACGCACGCGCTCCACAGCGCGGGCACGGTACACCGCGACGCGAGCACCGCTAGCTCGAGCGCCACACACGCGCTCTGCGGAACACAATGACACGTTTACCACAAGCTTAGAGGAGGGCATATAAATGGGAGTGAAGTGTGTGCTCAACCATTTCCACTGAAAAAACACAAAAGTATCCGACCGAACTTTTGGTTTCGGCCTAGTTTCGGTATAACACATATTTGAGCTGTTATTTTGTCGCGTCCGCACTCAATGCCGTAAGTCTTGTCATGACTTGCATGTTAAAACTAATATAATAAAGCCTGATTATGATAAATGATAATGTTTAATGTCCCCACGAAAACCATGACCTTATATGAAAGTTTCGGTTTCAGTTTCGGCCGAAACTGAGACTAGCCGAAGTTAGGTTTCGGTTTCGGCCATAAAAACCAGTTTCGGTCAGACCATATAATATAAGAAGCTTAATCTAATAGTGCAAAGTCTTGGACTGTCTATAGCTGGAGTGTGTATAGTAATACTTACAGCCTTCCCATGGTATGAGAACTGTGTATAGTTGAACATGAGCGTGTGTCTGCGCTCCTCCCACGCCTTGCGCGCGCGTCGTCTCTCCACAACCGCCTCGATGTCTTGGCGACCTTCCCTCTCCTCCTCATTCTACAACAACGTTAAAACTTTCCAGTGACGGCAATTCATTCGACATAAGTGGAATGGACGGATATTCACTCACTTCATTAGTCCAAATTACTTCATTTCTCGAATGAGGGAATCCCCATATTCATGATAAGTTTTGTAACTTTCAAGATATATCCTTGAAAATTGGAATTATGACTAAATGAAAAATCATACAAATTTAATAAATGTGAAATGTGAAGTGAGGACCTGGAGAGTGATATAAGTCTACTTTTTATATTGGAAAATTAAGAAGTTCTCGTGGGAATTATAACTTATTCCACTTGGAAAGTCATGGGAAACAATAAGTGTTTCAAAGATTTTTTAAATGCTAACTTCAAAGTTTTTTAAATTATCCAATCAAGGGAAGCCGCTCAAAAGCAGAGGGCTGGCAAGCAGAACTGCTAATATTGAACCTTTTTCAAGTGATTTTATGTTTTGCAATGAATTAAACCTTATACTTACTTCATCTTCCTCATCGTCTTGGAAGATGTCATCAAAGTTAGGAATGTTCTCTTCTTCATCCTTGTACACCAGTCTCACCTACAATTTTATAGCTCATTTGTCAGCTGACACCTTGATGAGGTTAAGGTAAGAAATACAACTGCTCAAAAATAGTGACTAGCAAGATAAATTGACCATGAAGATCCTTGACCAAATCTACAATAATTAGAATAGTAGCTAACTATGACCGCTTTACTTCTGGGTCAATCTTGATTCAATTTTGCATAGACTACCTACTTTTATTTCTACAGCAATACAAAGTTTAATTTCCAATGTACATGTCAACTACTGGTCTCTTATAATGCCTATAGGTGAAGATACACAGGTGAAGAAAAGATGGAAAAGTTGGTAGAAGTACATAGTACATGTCATAGTTGCATAGATGTAAGGCCGAATATTTTGTATACACCTTTATTGGAACTTGGAAAGTTTGGATTATTAGATTTTTATTTAATCACACATTTTGGCCACATTTACCTGTCCATCACTATAAACATTGCAAATATCAGTCGGCTTATGCGAATCTAGCACAAAAAACACTACATGCTCCTCTGGCTGCAGGATATCCACCAGGTCCACGGTCCCGCCGCAGTTTACCAGCACCACATACTTCACCTCCTCATTGTTCTCATCATAAGCGATCTTCAACTCGGTTATACCACCCACAGGGACTAATGTGTACGAAATATTATCACATTTGAACAAATCCTGTAGTATCTTACAGGCACATATAGCATCAACGTCGTAGTGAACTAGTAACAGCACTCGCTGAAAGGATAAAAGTTACTTTTACTTATTAAAAATATTGAAACACTTATTTAAGTGGGTAATCTCTTTACCGGGCTAAACAAAACCACTTACGTTTCCAAGAAGAACGTTGTAGAAGTCATTCCTGATGTCCTCTATAAACATTTTAAAGGGATCTCTGGTGTTAAAACGAGACTATTTCTTAGGAAACCATGCTTTTTAAAATAATTTAACTTTTTAACACCTGCTCCCGAGTCCCGACCGAAATTCAAAAAAAATTTGATTGACAAACAACAAAATCTTCAACTTCAAACGTCACTTTCAAAGTTCAAACTGTCTGTCAAAGAAATTCCCGCCAAAACTAGACTTTAGCTCTATGGTTCGGCACATTCTTCACCTTCTCTTTATTTCTTCACATGGTTATAATAAAAATCTGAGTAATAATGGTCTGCTCATAGAGGTATTTATTAATATTATACCTCTATGGGTCTGCTGAACTCACAGTGAACTGTAGCCGGAAGCAAAGAGCAGAGGCAGAAGCAATGACGAAGGAAGTACTACGAGTAGAAGTAACAGGCAATCACTACCCTTTAAAACATCCTACTCTAATTATGCAATCACCATTTGAAAACCAACCCGCGAACATTGAATTATATTATGTACATACCTCAATGCCCGCGAATTTCAATTTTTATAGTAAATGACTTAGATCATGAAAAAATTCTATGTCTATGACTTAGATACAACTTTGATTGTTTGTTTTCTTGTTTATTACATACATAATCAAACGTTTAGTTATGTATTGAAAATTTCCAATTTTGATAAAAAGAAAAATTATATAAATCTTATGTAATAATGTAAGACTAACTAGGAATCATACTAAGATATTTGAGATGATTGCTAAATAAAAAAAACAATAAACGTTTTCAAATAACCACTTTATTCTTAAAAAACACCTATTTAGTATGGTACAGTTTTGTGCTTTCTATAAATCTCTAAATGATGCTTGGCTATTTTATAAACAATTGTATCAGGCCTTAGTAAATTACTTGACAATGCTCTGGAGTATGACTTCAAAAGAGACTCATCTGTTTCTTCTGGATAGTAATATTCATTCAAACTGTAACACAAGTAGTTTTCTGGACAATCCAAAGCTCTCAAACAGCCAGCATATTCCGACCACATAAGCTTTCGCCATTTAACATTATGCTTTTGAGCTAAAGGAACCAATACACAAGATGCAAACGTATGGTCCCCATAGCTTACAGACTGAAATTGTTCCAAAATCTGTGTGTAAAAATCTTGGAAATTTCTGAGACCTGTTAATTTACTATCAAAATTAAATTTCTGACAATTTTTATAGAGTACTTGCATACACTTCCTCAGTAAATTATTAATTTTCTTATCCAAAAATAATGAGCTGTCACACAGAAAGACACACATAATTCTGCAAAACCTATCAGTAACTTCTATGTCACTTATTAGATCTGGGAAAGCGATTTCATTGAATAAAATCCATTCTAAACTGCATCTCACAATCAATTCCTTGTCAGCCTCTTGCCATTGAGCTATTTCAGTAGCATGTTCACTAGATACAGTCGGTGTACTCTTCACCTCTTGATTGCTGCTGTATAAAGAAAGAATTGGCAAATAAATCCAATCTCTTGGTAAAACAGGTTCCTGCCACTTTTTTAATACAATGTTACCATTCATTTTTATTTGGTTCATGTTCACAACTTTACTGTAACATTGTTTTATCTCTTCTACATTTGTTAGGGCTGTGAGACCATCTGCTTCGGCCAATGAGATTAAGTTGAACAATCTATCAGCTGTAAACCATTGTTTATTAAAAATAACATTATTAAAAAGGTAATGCAACTCATACTGTTTGTCCATCCTCAAAATGTAACAAAGTCTGCTTCCAATCACGTACATAATATCTTTCATGGACTCTGATATATTACTTTGAATTGATAGTTTAACAATGCTAAATACAAACTCAACTTCCATTCTTGTAAACCAATTGTTACTGAGACTTAGATGTTTTTCAGATAGCTGTTGTAAGTAGCTCAAAACTTTATTGATAAAAAGTGTTGCTATTTCCTTATCACCAATGATGTTTAGTAACTTAAACAATGATACCAAAAGTGGTACAGGGGACGTTATACCCAGGATTGGTTGCACTCTCTGTGTTGAAGTAACAACGGCTGCTCCAAGACTCACAAGATTTTTGTTACACATTATTTCTCCATCCCCAATACCAGAGAGAAGATTCGAGCTGGACACTATATGATTTATAATAATATCAAATCCTTTTGATGTTGAAAATTTTATCAATGTTTCATTTAAAAACTTCAGCGTAACCTTTTCATTTATCAATACAGTTTTGCAGCAATCGAGGGCTGAACATAGCAATCTCAAATGACCACAAGTGTAGTTATCAACATTAGCTGTTTGCATCAACCATTTCTGTATTCCATCTTTCAATAGCGGGTAGATTTGATGTTTATAACTATCTAAACTGAGCATGTTACAGTTCAGAAGCTTATTTACAAACTGTAGTACCACTGCAGCATGAGTGGCAGACAATACGGAGGACTCAATAAAAATATCTGTACCTTGCACATGCTTAAATAGTGTGGTAACAATCAATGGGCATAATGACAAGGCGTGATCTGTACCCAGCCCAAAACTAAGCAAGTTAGACAATATACAGAAAGCCTCTATCTGTAATCTCAGTCCATATGTGCCATCTACTCCAGAACTTATATAAGCAGATATTGGTTTTAATAAATCATACTTTGATATTAAAGTTTCACCAATTTCCCTGGACTGCAGGGACAGGATTCTCATCAACTTCAAAGCTGCTAGAACAGGTTTTCCGTCATATACAGATTTTGGATCCAAAGCAAAGTTAATGCTTACACTTGGAACAAAATTTTCTATGATAGTCTTCATTAAATGATCAGTTTGGACAATCCAATTAGCAGTTTCTATTGAATCTCTAGATAGTCTTGTCAGAATTTGCAATGAATACTGAACACAATTATAACTAGGTTTCACAGTATTTAAGATATAAAAAAGCCTTTGCAAAATATCTGTTCTTAACACAGCTGATATAAGATCAATTTCAGCCAAATGAAAATCATTCAGCTCTGTTTCTTTAGAGTCCATCTCTTCAATTTCCGATTTATCATTCTCAAGGCACGGTTGAAAACTGCCTTCTTCAAAACCCATTAAAGCATCCAGACATGCTTCATCTATTCTGTTGAATAGTAAATTCCTCATAGCTTTCAGGGCAGGTTCTAGCAATATTAGTTTATTTTCATCCATGGCTATCCTTACCACAAAGAATATCTTACTCAATGGTATTTCTATTACATCTTTGTATATCCCAGCATTATAATAGTCAAGAATTCCTGCTAATGTGTTAAGAGCCATCACTCGTTGCTGGGTTACTGTAGACCTGGTTAGCTCAATCAGTTCAGTGATAGAATACCCAGGTCTGTGTGGTTCCTCTCCATGGTGGAATAACGTTTTCGTTTTCTCAGTGTACTCCATTGTGTATGGAAGCAGGTAGCCATTGAAATCAAACCTTGCTTCATATGGTTCATCTGTTTTAATCTTGCTATCTTCAATACCTCTAATCCATTCCAGCTTGTCTTTTTCAAGATTCTCAAAATGTAGCCATTTGTTGACTTGAGGGTGAGATAGGACATCATTATCCCAAAGATAATCATTACCCTTTGTGTCACTTGCTTCATTCCTGCTTGCTTGTTCTGTGACACTCAATTCACTATCGTTTGTTTCTATATTTTCAGCATCACGTGTAGATTTTTGTGGATTTTTTTCACTTTTTTTACCTCTAATAAATTCAATTAATGTAGGATCTAAACTAGAAAGCAATTGTTGCTGTTTTTGTAAAATATCTTGTTCAGACATTTTTGTTAATAAGTTAAGGTTTTCTTTGTGTATGTCATCTGCTTCATTACTGGACAAAATATAGCTTTGTGATGGAATATTTACGTTTTTGAGTTTGTCTCTTACAGAGTGTGAAGAACTTGATTGCTGATCAGTATCAATATCCATACAACTATTAGCCTTCTGTTTATTTAAATTCTCAATTTGTTGTGCAAAAATACTCTTAGAACCAGGTTTAATATTGGGATCACGTTTGGTTGCAATGGGGAATCCTTTTGAAGGCATTACCTTACAATCTAAATCAAAATCATCATCACAACTTTTCTCCACTATATTGCCCAGGATTGAAGGTACAGCTTTTGGGTAGTATACCTTATCATCATCAAAGTCGGTTGTCTCATTTTTTTCTATCAAGTTTATGTCATAATCAGGATCGGGAGGTTCTTGTTCTTCAAGAACATTCTTTTCTAAAATAGCACCCAGTACAGACCCTGTCCGTTTATCCATACGCGGTCGTTTTTCTCTAAGGCCTTTAGACTGAGCATACTTGGAAGGTCTCCGATTATCTGAAGTCGACGGGATGGATCGTTTGGTAGTTTGATGTTCTGTTCTTCGTAAGTTAACCACTTGCGCGGCAGGTTGGAAGTTATTATCTTTGAGGAATTCTTGCTGCATGCGTAAAATATCCTCTTCATCTTCACCAGGTTTTGGCCGGCGAATCATTTGCTTCAATTTTATTTTGTCACTAAGCAATTCTTTTGAAGTAGTTAGAATAAAGTTGTTTACAATCGACACAATTCAATACTTAAAATAGTTTACAAGCTTTGATTTACAAGGCAGGTTACAGTACTATACATTATGGGTGCGTTCCGAAATACACTGCGAGCACTGTAAGTCCCCAGTAAAGAGCACTGCCAGTGCTCGCAGTGCTTATATCGGAACACCCACTCAGTGTGTGTTCCGTTATAAGCACTGCGAGCACTGGCAGTGCTCTTTACTGGGGACTTTCAGTGCTCTCAGTGTATTTCGGAACGCACCAATATGTTAAAAGTATAGCAAGCAATTTGCAATATTTGTAGAAACTAGAAAGTATTTTATTATAGTGCAAAATGCCCAAAATCAAAACATTCATAAACTTGACCAGAGACAAGTTAACCAGAGACATAGAGTAAGAACCAGAGAACTTGACATTGACCGAGGTTATTGATCTGAGCCTTTACATTCCATGATCTGAGCCATGGAATTAGGAATTACATTACGACTTTAGTCTTCCTATTTCTATGATCTGAGATTGACCGTATATTCAATGTACTCTGTGGCATTGACCCACAGGCATATATATGTCGTCTTCGAACAAACTTACTGGTCCCCATAGAAATATGAAGACTTTAGACGGCAGTCGTAATTCCTTCTTCCATGCTGGTCCCAAAAAACTAGCGCCATCTAGTAGACATGGGTTAAATGATTACACAGTGTTGCTTTAACTAAAAAACTTGTTCAAATATTATTTAGAGTTGCCGCAATTTAATGGTGTGCCGATTCGATTAAGCGAATAAAGGTTATTGATTTGGTTCGATTATTAGTTCGAAATAAGAATACAAATTGTCTTACGAAATGTACGAAATTAATTATTACAAATTGTCTTATTTACAGATTATAAAAATGAAATATTAAAAATATTAATTAAATTACACTTCAAACAGTCATCGATTTCCAATCAGAGTCCAGTGTAGGTATACAAAGCGTTCCATTTTTGTAATTTTCTGTTTGATTGTTTAAATGTAGCACTAGAAAGTCTGATTTGATAATTGCTTTTTGTTTTATTTTAATCCGCCTCTGGTTGATAAAACGAAAACGAAACGAAAATGCGACGCCAAAAAGAGACAAAGATATTCATAATTTAGCCTGCGAGAGAATGAGATAGAATAGAAGTTATATTTATCTCATTCTCTCGAAGGCTAATTTTCTGAAGTTTCACTTCTGCCGTGTGTGAATATTGCGAACACACACTTTTTTTTACTAGTAACGGTGATTCCTTTTGGAAGTAGGGTTACCTTGACATGATTGACATGGTCACCAGCCGAGCGATCGCGTAACTTCTGCATCAATCATTGTTACAGTATCAATTGTTGTAATTGGCTGAATTTATGGCATTCTTGCTGCGTCAATGGATTATGTCCAATAGTGGAAGAGTGTTAACCAATCAGAGGTGATTGCGATGTATCAATGATTGATGCAGAAGTTACGCGATCGCTCGGCAGATTTCTCCCAATAACCGATTTTATTAATGATTATTATAAGTATAGATAATCGATTTCAAACGATCATGTTGATAATCGATTAATCGATTATTGACAATAGATTCCGCACAGCATTTGATGATTAGGCCACATCTTTCAGGTTATACAATACCACAGAGTACATTATATATACTGTACAATACATAACTTAACTATGCATCCCTTAGAAAAATAAAAAAATATGGCCGTAGTCATGTACGCCAATGCTTAAAAAATTTTCTTGTTGCTGTGATTCAGTGTTATTCGCGTTATGTTTTACTCTCCTGCCATAAGTTACAAAAGTTTTCAGTGCTGAGATGTGATGTGTGATTTTGGACTTTGAACGAATACTACTTACATCTACATATTAACCTCAATTATTTTTGTTACATAAATAAATAATAATTATAAAATGCATCTCCTGTATTTATTATTTGTCCTTGATCCATAATTTAATTATCATTATTGTACTAAATACATTTTAAGTATTTAGTACAATAATTAATGATTAAACGAACTTACCTGTAAGTGAAGTTCGATCATAATTATACGAGTATTCGTCCGAAGAGATTAGCATGATACACTTGTAGTACCGTGTACGTACGGCCACTTTCACACGTTAGTTGAGGTAGCTGGAAATAAAAACAAACGCTCCCTCTTACCGGCCGATAGCAGGCCGCTATATATAGGCCCCACTCCTGCACAACTAGTCATTTAGTTCGGAGCTTGACCTTTTTTTTTTTTTTACACTTTCATAAACACATATATATTACAAATTTAACCTTGAATTTGAAATTTGACCTTTTCATGACACTGGGGTAACCCGTGGGAGGGTGGGATGCTAATCTCTTCGGACGAATACTCGTATAATTATGATCGAACTTCACTTACAGGTAAGTTCGTTTAATCATTAATTACACTTCGTATTCGTCCTCCGAGATTAGCATGATACACTTGTAGATATTGAGAGACTTGTCATGAAAACAGGTCTTACTCGTAGTTATTATGCGAAAAACGCACTTTAACCATCAGGTATATCATATTTAATACATAATAATGATTATGTTCTTATTTAATGAACAATTTTACTTATTTTGATAGATATTTACGAGGTACTGTATAACTTTGTTTTTTATAATGCTCGATTTTATTATTACAGGATCATAGTATTTGTAAGAAATGAGTCAACTCAACAATCTGAATTTTCGATAAGGAAAATTATAATTTCAAAAGTATTCGAGCAACTACTTAGTGTCGTGTACTTTGGGCAAAAACAAGGACCAGTCTGTGGATATGCCAAGTGACTGCAACTAAAATATTCTTGTGGATATGGCGGGCTCTTGAGGCTGCGCTGTATTGAGGAATTGTGTCGAAGGTGTTTAATTTTGTCAAGATAACTATTGAGGGTTACACTTACGATAATGTAAAAATTGTATTATATACGGAAGAAACCTGTTCAGAAAGTTTTAATTAAAAATTAAAAATTTTGATTGACGAGAATTTTCGAAGGAAAGTTCTATGTTATATATTATTATTATTACAATTTTGAAAAACTTTTGCATTCTATGTAATGTTCTTGAAGCTCATAAAATTATTTAATGCTTCAAAAGTTCTTTTATAGTTGAAATTTCATCAGATCATTGATTGAGAAAAAACAAAACACAAAAAAAAAAATAATGCATTTCAAGGATCTCAAGTGATGTTACATTTTAGCATAGAAAGTCAGTATGAATTTGAAAAAAAAAATTTAGAAAATCTATTTATAGTACCTATGTTCAATTTTTTCAATGAAACTGCATATTATACTTAGAGATCACTTATCTCTAATATTACGAGATCTACAACTATTGGTAAAGTTGTGATAAATTTCAACAACTCAAATTCAATTGAATTAATGCTTGCTGAAGACATCCATGGAAGAGATGTATAGTATTGATTGCCGAATTGAAACAACTTAATTGATCAACTATCGTGTTGTTTAAATGAATTTACAGAAGGACAGAAATAAAACTGACTGAAAGGTATTCATCATTTCTATAGATGAGAGTGGGAAATCTCTTATCAATAAAGACTACCGGCGAGCAGCCAGCAGTAGTTCCAACCAGGGTATGTGAGGTGTAATTTGCGGCTGCAGGAACGAGAGAGAAAGAAAAAAAAATAAAAAAAAAATAAAAAAAAAAATATATATATACTTATGTATATATATAACCACGTCAGATGGTTCAAAGACCAGTGGACCAGTGGGTCCGAAGACAAATTACAGCAAGTAAACCATTAAATATGCGATATGATGGTAGGCTATAAAGGAACAAAAATTATGAACTTTACTTGTGTTTTCTTGATAATACCGAAGAGTGGAAACCCAAGAGATTGAAACCCATGAACGCATTAATGGCGTACGCATCTGAGTCATTCTTACACGAAATATATTAATTTTTATAATTGGTATAACATTGGGACGCAAAAAGGAGAATTTTCGAATTATTTGGACAGTTCCCACTAAATACCTTTAAACGGATTCGTCTTGATTCTCTAATAGCTTTAGTATCGTGACTAGAGCGTTTATATGTAATACAAACATCTTTGTAATCGCATCTATTCAATATATATCTCGTGGGCTCATCTCAAGAGGGGAAGTACCTACCAGCCATGCAGGTTATGAAACCAACTGCAATGGTATTGGCGATCTTGAAAAGATTTTGAAAAAATGTGTAAGTATTCAACAAATACTTGAAACCGAAGTAAGCTGGCAGAATTTCCAACTGGTTAATGTGAAATGCCTCATTTCGTTGGGTGCTAGCAGTTTCCTCACCACAAGCGGCCCCCAACCCCGCAGTTGAGAATCCTATGACAATTTCTACATCATTTCAATTTTGTTTACAGAATTAAGCCGCTCAAAATCTGAGGGACAACAGGATATAGATGCGTTGTTTCTTAATTACCATTTTTTAAATTTAAAACATTTACACCTTCTAAAACTTGGTTGTTTTAGCCGGCCACGATGAAGTAATAAGGCCAACTAATGTAGCAAAGTTCAAAAAAAAATATCATTATGTATATAAGAATAAATTACGTATTCCAAAAAATAAAGTTGCAGGAGCTCGGTGGCAACTTATTGTTTCTTTTCATTGAAATATTATGTTATATAGACGTTCGTTTTGTGATTTCTTTTTAAAAAGAGAATCAATCATCATCGAACAATAACTATAGGTAGTGTCGGAACTCCTTATACGGAAGTTATTTACTTGTTTTAAAATTAATTATAAAATAAAACTGTTAAGTTGCCAAACTGTAAAGATTATTAAAGAATTATTATGATTAAAAGGAGTAACATTAATTTCTTAGCCTCGAGGAAATTTTTAGAAAAAAATATTGCAGTTTGGTTTAAATAAACCAAATAACTGTGGAACGTATATTTGGAAAACTATATTCAAACAAAAGCGCAATTAATTTAGTTGCCTTTCTGGTCTGCATGTATTAGGACCGAAAACTAAGCATCTTTTTGATTGGTTGTGGTCATATAGCAGTTCTCACTAATACAATTATTGTTCTAAATTCTTCAAATAAAGAAAAAAATATTGAAATGTTTTTCATTGTTTTATATTAAAGTAAATATGTTCTTGCCGTATGACTCGGAAAAAGAGTACTGCAGTCAAAAATTAATGTACTGCAGGTTCACTTTGTGATATAGCTCCTATAGCTAAGGGACCATCGACTGCCTTTTGAATGAATTTCGGGGCAAAACAAGAAACACTTAAAATAGGAATACTATAGGAAAAAACAACTAACCACTGTAGGGTCATCGGTTATGGATGACCACTGCTTTTTAAAAATTTTGACAAATTTTTTAAAAAAAATTACCAGTGTTCCTTATCTCGGACAACGATGGCTGCGATGAGAAGTCCTTAGCCGAAATGCTCGCATAACAGGTCTGTTGATTTAAAACTTCCTTTGCGGATGTTTGCGGTTTGGGCTTGAGGCTGTTTCGACTCTGCGCTCTATTTAATTATCGCCTTAGCATCTTTGTAAGTTTCTGAAAGATTCTTGCTAAATAATAAGAATTAGTTTTAATATGCAATAACTAATCCTGAGGACAATTAAACGTCTTGTTAAAGAATCGCTGTATGTCGTAATTAAAGCGTCGTGCGTCCATTAATAGATGCTGTATCCGACGATCCGTATCGTTTTATAAAGCTCTGCTGTAGTAGCTATGCTCAAAACATCATAACAAAAAACTCGAAGGCGTCTTGCTGTCGGGATTCGGGAGTGAAGGCGGGACTTGCGCCTGCGTCATCATGACTTCTCCCAGGGCAGGTAAGATCGTTGGTCTTCATGACATTAGTCATTCATTATTGTTCATTAGAACGCAGTCCCAATAGTGAAGCATATTATGGCAACATGAATGCTTGGATAAGTTTTCGCACCTGATCGAAGATGCTTTGAGATTCAAGCACGTGCGCGCGCACTTTCGTCGTACGAAAAAAGGTGTGCCAATAAAGTGCGTAAAAGGACGCACTTCTCAAAAATAGATTTTGCAATAGTTAGTTCAAACAATCAACGCAATACAGAATTTCATAATATATAATCGTGTACGAAAAAAAAAAAAACACTTCAAAATTGAACAACGCCTGAGAGCCCCCGCTTATGACCCATTGCCAGTCCATTACTTTGTAGGCATGAGATTGCACGCGAAAATATACTTCAAAATTGAGCAATGCCTGAGGGCTTTCGCCCACGACTCATTGCAAGTCTATTACTTTGTAGGCATGTGATTGCACGCGAAAACGTACTCCAAATTGAAACGTACTTCAAATTTGAGAAATGCCTGAGGGCTTTCGCCCACGACTCATTGCAAGTCTATTACTTTGAAGGCATGAGATTGCACGCGAAAACGTACTCCAAATTGAAACGTACTTCAAATTGAGCAATGCCTGAGGGCCCCCGCCTACGACTCATTGTAAGTCTATCATTTTGTAGGCATGAGTTTGCACGCGAAAACGTACTCCGACTTATTGTAAGTCTATTAGGCATGAGATTGCACGCGAGAACGTACTTCAAATTGAGCAATGCCTGAGGGCTTTCGCCCACGACTCATTGTAAGTCTATCATTTTGTAGGCATGAGATTGCACGCGAAAACGTACTTCAAATTGAGCAATGCCTGAGGGTTTTCGCCCACGACTTATTGTAAGTCTATCATTTTGTAGGCATGAGATTGCACGCGAAAACGTACTTCAAATTGAGCAATGCCTGAGGGCTTTCGCCCACGACTTATTGTAAGTCTATTATTTTGTAGGCATTAAATTGCACGCGAAAACGTACTTCAAATTTGAGCAATGCCTGGGGGGCCTCGCCTACGACTTATTGTAAGTCTATTATTTTGTAGGCAAGAGATTGCATGCGAAAACACACTTCAATAGGTAGCCATAGGCAATCCGATTTGCTAAGATTTCATAATATCCACATCTAGACAGGTAGATTTTAACAGACTTTCTTGCTGATTCTTTTCTGTAGGAATGTTATTCCGAACCAGTGAAAGATTCCACTCGACGACTCAAAAAGGACTTGTAAAAGTCTATTTGAGTAAGAAACATTAATTGAATTTCGGTTTGAGTTTAGGTATATATCTAAAAAAAAAAATCCTATGCGCAAACACACATTATTAGAAAGTTGGCTGACGAGCAATGTTGCGACTCGATGGTGGCAGTGTTGGCGATTGCAGTGACTCCAAAGAACTCGATGACAAGCAGTGTAGAAGACTTCAAAAACAAAAGCTCGATGGTTAGTCTAGGCAACGGGGCGGTTCGTTGTATGGAGACCCCCGCATTAAATCCTCAGTCGTTGAAACTTGGCAGGGTTGTACTCGTATATGGTATGAACCAAAACATATACAAAAATATCCAAAAAAAAATTCTTGTGGAAGTTAGGTATTTATACCTGAAACTTAATATTGATGACTGAATATTTTCTCGATTTGTTTTTAAAATAATAGTAGGTAGTATATTTACACTCAAAACCGAAATATCATATGAAATGATCATGCAAAACATCGATATTTAAACCGATTTTCTTATCAAACCTAAACTGCGTTTACGCGATAATGTACCTTCCTGCTGTAACAATTGGGTATAGCATATAAAAAAACATACTTTCATTCTGATTTTTTGTTGGATATTTATAATATACGTTTAGCTCATGAGACTTTATCATACTATAAAGTTTCGTCGCCTGAGGAATTATTGTTGGGGTCCACTAGCTTTATTGCCTAGACTATTAGTGACAGATTGAATTATTCACGTACGTCTTCAATATAAAAAAATATATAATATATATTAAGGGGTAAGTAGACATAGGGCTTATTCGCAAAATGACTTGCTCCACTCTTACTATATTAAATAGGTAAACGATTGATTTGATATTCATTAACAAAGATAAGAAAAGGAAAAATTAGTTGACGTTTAATTAAAATTACCTATTCGATTTTGTTAATTTTCAGTTAGATATTAAACAAGTTAATGATTGATTTGATATTCATTAAAAAAGATATGAAAAAGAAAAATTAATATAGGTTTAGGTTTTTGTTAATTTTCAGTTAGAACAAAGACAAAATATAACAAAGATAAGAAAAAGAAAAAATTAGGTCCTATGTCGACTAATATAACCCAAAATCATAAAAACATAGTATTTACGCTTCGTAATTATTGTCATTGACATTGCCAAACGTGATTCACGGAAATTCAGAATTTGGGCGCCATTGACGATATTTTATAAGTAACATTTAACAACACAGTAAAACACAACAAAATCATAAAATACTTGAGAGTATTTTATGATTTTAATGTGTTTTTGTTGATCAAAAGTTTTATTCTGAGTGATATTCTAGAAAAAGCAACGAAACTTTCGGACCAATATTTTAATTGCAATAAAAGCTTACGACAAATTATTTAGGTATGTGACTGGATTGGATTTAAAGATATGAGTTTAGATAAAGTAGTGTATGAAACTCCACACAACCAGTCATTAAACACTCGTGTGATACTGTTTAAGACCTTTCAGCTCGATTTTAAACTCACTGATGTTGTATGGAGACCCCCACATTAAATCCTCAGTCGTTGAAACTTGGCAGGGTTGTAGTATGGTATGAAACAAAACTTATACAAAAATATCAAAAAAAATCTTTGTGGAAGTTAGGTATTTATACCTGAAACTTAATATTTATGACTGAATATTTTCTCGATTTCTTTTTAAAATAATAGTATGTAGTATATTCACACTCAAAACTGAAATATCAAATGAAATAATCATGCAGAATATCGATATTTTAACCGATTTTAATAGCAAACCTAAACTACGCTTATGCGATAATGTACCTTCCTGTATAAAAAACATACTTTCATTCTGATTTTTTGTTGGATATTTAAAATATACGTTTAACTCATGATACTTTATCATTTTGTAAAGTTTCGTCGCCTGAGGAATTATTGTTGGGGTCCACTAGCTTTATTGCCTAGACTAGGTGTAGAAGACTCCAAAAAACTCGATGACAAACTTATTCGGTGATAACGTTTACGTGATCGGTTTAATTTCAAATTTCCGAAATCACTTTTACGTTTTTATCACAAAAATAAATAATAAAAATATTAATTTTTAATTTAATAATTTAAAAATAAAATAAAAACTGAGCTGAGGAAAGCCGTCTTCCGACTCCCCAAGAGGAAGGCGCCGGGCTGCGACGGGATCCCGATCGTTGCACTACAGCAGCTGCCTAGAAGAGTCCTCGTCGCGCTGGCGAGACTCTTCAATGGCATACTCCGCACCGCTCATTTCCCGGACTCCTGGAAGCTGGGGAAAGTAATTACTATCCCCAAACCGGGAAAGGACCGCCGCCTGCCAGGAAGCTACCGCCCCATCACCCTCTTGCCGCACATCGCCAAGCTCTTTGAGCGTCTGTTGCTGCGAAGGCTCGCTCCGCACCTTCGTCCGCGTGCCGAGCAGTTCGGCTTTCGCAGCAACCACTCCACGACGCTCCAGCTGGCGAGAGGACTCAACTTCATCGCCAGTGAGAGAAACAGAGGCCAGTTCATCGTTGGAGTGTTTCTCGACATAGAGAAAGCCTTCGATCGTGTTTGGCACGATGGACTCCTGGCAAAGCTCCTGTCGACCACCCTACCACCCGCGATAGTGCGGCTGGTAGCCTCTTTCCTGGAAGGCAGGTCCTTTAGAGTGTCTGTGGAGGGCGCGGAGTCCCAGCCGCGCCCGATACGGGCAGGAGTACCTCAAGGCAGCTGCTTGTCCCCGTGCCTGTACGCGGTGTACACGGATGACATCCCTACCCTCGCCGAACACCTGCGCGAAGGGGAGGAAGACGTGCTGTTGTCGCTTTACGCCGACGACAGCGCGTACCTCGCGTCGTCGTACCACCAAATCGTCGCTACGAATCGCATGCAACGTCTGTTGGACTTGCTTCCGGAATGGCCGTCAACGTGGGGAAGACGGCCGCCGTCCTGTTCGGCGCCCGGAAGCACATGCGTCAGCTCCACCTACGAGGCCAGGACATAGAGTGGCAGACTTCGGTGTGCTACTTGGGGTGTCGCATCGACGGTGGCCTGGCCATGGTTCCCATGGTAAATCATGCCGTGAATCACGCCACGGCTGCTAAGTCGATGCTGTACAAAGTCCTCGCCTCAAGCCTCTCACCGAAGACCAAGCTCAGGATCTACGGAGCCTATGTCCGCTCACGGCTGAAGTACGCGGCTCCCGCCTGGTACGCGCTTTGCTCCGCCTACCAGAAGAGCCGCCTACAAGTCCAACAGAACAAGTGCCTGCGCCTAATCGTGGGAGCTCCGAGGTATGTGAGGAACGACGTCATCCATCGCGACCTCAAGACGCCCACCGTGGAGGAGTACGTCCGTACGCTCGCGCGGCGCATGTTTGCGCGCGCGGACAACGGACCGTACGAGCACCTCCACGGGATCGCCCCGCTGAACACCCGACCGCCGACCGGGCGTCCACTGCCTCGAGAGCTCCTGCGATCGCCATCACCTGCGCAGCACGCAGGCGATCGTAGCGACGACGACGACGCGACAACCACTGGCCATGACACCGACTCCGCGCGCGGTGGCGATTATATCGCCCGCAGCGCGGAGTCCACCGGACTTGACTTCAGCTCCGCGCGCGACGGAGACCATATCGCACGCACCGCGGAGCCCACCAGACTTGACATTATCTCGGCGCGCGACGGCGACCCTCTCGCCCGCGGCGCCGAGATAACTGGATTTGACACGGGTCCCGCGCGCGACGGTGATGACTTCACCCGCAGCGAGGACCCAACCCCGGAAATGGCAACTAATCCAGGGGCCTGTAGCCTACAAGGCAGGCCATAGCGACACGGCTAGAAGATATTCACCGGGGTACAGAATTACCCCGCGCCCCGCCCGGGTAAGGAGGCCATGCCTCGAGGCCCGTACCCCTGCTTGGCCCTTACGGGCCAATCGGAGAAGGCCCGCGCTGCTGATTGTAAATAAACAATTCAAAATTATTATTACAGCCTAGCTTAGAAACCGAAATAAAACCGTTCAGTTTAAATTTCCCGCCACAGCAACGTAGTCAACACAAAAACAAAACGTAGTATAATTTTTGGTAAATAGTATAATTTTAATTTCCATAGACAATAATTTTATGTTAGCCCGATTCCAACACTGCGTGAGATGGACGTCTACTTCAGCCGAGCGATCGCGTAACTTCTGCATCAATCATTGATACATCGCAATCACCTCTGATTGGTTAACACTCTTCCACTATTGGACATAATCCATTGACGCAGCAAGAATGCAATAAATTCAGCCAATTATTACAACAATTGATACTGTAACAATGATTGATGCAGAAGTTACGCGATCGCTCGGCAGGTCACAGGTAACAATACTTATCTATGCCCACAGGTGTACCAGTATATATAATGTACTCTGTGGGTGTACCTAAATACGAAATAGCACGTGTTTGTGTTTACTACTACAATTATCCGAAAACAAATAAAAATGCCTAAAATAAGTAATATAGAAAAGCTCAAACATCCTAACAGTAGAAAAACAATATCGCTAGCGAAGAAAATGCTTAAAAACGAAAAGAAAAACAACAATAAAATCGGAACTCACATCAAACAGAACTTAATCGGTGAGAAAATCTTATGGTTTAAAGAGAGAATACCGGAAGGTTGTGCAGTTTTGGATAAGGAGCAGACATTGATGTTGATTGAGACTTATTTGGGGCGATTTGATGAAGAGTTGGAGCAGATAAGTTTGAAAAATTCGATTGGTAAGAGGAAAAGTAGACAACACGCAAGTAGAGAAGATGTCATCAATATTACAAAAAAGAGAGAATGTGAAGAGTTTTCGACGTGCGGCCTGGAGATGCCGGACCTGATGGACGCCCAGCAGATGGAGGTGCTAAGGAACTGGAACGGTGAACTTAGATTTTTACAGCACTTTAAGCTGAAAAGAGTAGCTAGAAAACATTTGACTTAGTTTTCGTATTTTAAGTTAACCTCTATTTTTATAGTACGTAGCTTATATTTTCAAAGTTATAATCAACAACTGATTTTGTAGAGAAGAATATTTTGTTGTATTTGTGTAAATAAAGGTTATTCCTATATTTTGCTGTTTCTTGTATACATAAATAAAAAATATCTATTTAAATAATTGAAAATGCCATGCACTTTGAAGTGACTAAAGTATATTGGTAAAGTTAGTTAGGTAAACTGTCTTGAGTAGGAAGTACATGAGACTTCCTACTACTTCCTACGATCATACAGTGTTTTTATATAGAAACAGTAAAATTTGAATGGGAATTTGAATATGAAAAGGTAACTGACAGACATACTTTCACAATCATAATAATGTTGAGGATTATATGATGGAATCATATGGATTTCTTAATAAAAATATAAGTACAACAGATAAGTTAAAACTATTTATTTATTAAATTAATATTTACATTTTTAATAACAATTAAAGTCTCAAACCTGAAATAAACACATTGTTCATATATGCCATAATTTCAAAATCACCAATAAAATTAGATCAAATAAAAACTACTACCTGTCATATCCAGATGCTATTATGATTAAAGTTAGTATTCTATTATTTTCTCGAGTGACTGTAATCAGAGGAAAAGAGATAAACCTATTTTTATTATACAAATAGCATCTAGTTAAGGTAGTAAGGTGCTTATATTCAGTCAGTACAAAAAATAAAAAATAAAATTGTCACAACACCTTAGGTATTAAAGTTCATTGTTACAAAAAATACCTTTTAACCAACTTCCAATAAAGGAGGTTTTCAATCAAGGGTGTATCTTTTTTTTCAAAGTAGAAATAAGTAAATACAATTTAATCTAATGATTTGTTTATAAAACATTGCATCTTGTAAAAACATTTACCTAATATCTTTTTTTATGGATGCAAGAACTAAATTAAGTCTTCCAAATAAAGAAAATAATAATTATGAAACCTAGACTGAGGAATGCCCACACTAGCTGAACTTTCCATTTCCCTGCGTGCCCCAGTGAAGTACAGTGCACATTGTGGTTTAGAGCCATTTTAAGTATGTTTTTTGCATATTTTGTTGTGAACCCTATAGTGCAATATTTAAGGACCAGGTTTCATGTTTTGTTTGTAAGCTGCCATTTTGATGAATATGAAACATTCTCCCATGAACAAGAAACTCTTCCACATATCACACATGTGTATTGTGTTGAGTTACACAATTAATGTATGTTTTTGATTTTAAATAACAGACTTACAAAACATTTCTGTCTTAAAAAGTCTGCCCCGGTGTTTTTTTGACACCATTTTTTTATTTTATTTACATTTGAAAAATCTCTTTTCAAATTCAAAATGTTAGGTACATGAAAAATGTTACATGAAATATTGGCAAATTACAGAAAATGAACACATGAAACTCAACTAGCCTAATCTTTCTTGACGGTTTACTTAAACTAAAATAAAATACTTAACTATTAAGAATTATAATGTTATTTATGAGACATATGAAAATAGTTAATTACGTAAATAATATAAAGTGCTAGAGTCTGTTTAGTGATAGCTGAAAGTGCAAAATGGCAGAAATTCAAAAAAATGGTTAGGAATTCCTGAATTTACTAGATTTTTTTGTTTTTCCTTGACCTTTTTATGACACCAGTGTTGCTATTAATTTATTTTATTCCACTACAAGCACTTCTTAGCCCTTGACTACAATCTCACCTGATGGTTAATGCAGTCTTAAATGGTAACCGGCTAACCTGTTATGGGTACGGCAGTTTTAAACCCATACGCCTAGTGGCTGCTACTTTTATTAAAGGTTATTTTATTTTGTTTATTTGTCTGTAATCAACAGCGTTTTTACTTATATAATTTACAGTTATCTCTCAAAACTAAAATAAGGCCAAAAAGATTACAAAACTTATACAGTTTTAAATTTATTTTTAAAATTGTATAAGTTTTGTAATCTTTTTAAGTAGGTACTTAAAGTTAAACAAGTGCAAGTGCATAATAAATAGAATCGACTCTCAGCTTTCACTACACAGACTATTAACACTTGTTTTCTTTATTAGTTTAAAATGTGTTTATGTTTTATTTATATCTGATAAGATACCTAAAGATTCTAGTTTAATACTATTAACAGCATGTGCTGTTACTAGTAAAAGAAACATTAATTAATTTTAGAAAGAGATCAATTAACTAGGTTCTCTTATTTATACAGATATTTTAATTGTAAAGTAAATTTAAAAAAATGATCTATGTATAAATAATAGGCTAAAGACTTTTAAATAAAATTTTATTTTTAAATAAATATAAATAGGCACTTTTTTATTAAGTTTTTCAGAAAAGTTTATTTTAAATAGTCAAATAGGTATCTATTGTTATGTTCAGATATTAACTTAATGACTTATTTTAATTCAATGAAATTATTATGCAATTTACAGATCATTTCAAGAACTGTTACATTAAGAAATTATTTTAAATTTTATTAGAAATTATTAGGCATACCATTGTTTTGTATATTTATTTACACTGACGGTAAATGATGTTTAATTTAAAGCTTTTATTAGTAAAGCAACTCTTTCCTCTCATTGTAGGACTGGTAATTATTTTGTTTTTAATGCTTAGGTTAGGTAGGTATGTGGTCATTTTGTTTTAAGGTAACAAAATGAGTATAGAGAGCAAGTCGGCTGTCATTCAACCACTATAACATGCATAGCTAAGCTATGTAATCAACGAAGATTATTCACTGTCCTTCCGTTTTGCCAACACTGTCACTATTTGACTGGATTATTTCATTTTTAGCAAGAGTATCATTAAGTTTCACAAAATAGTGACTGACAAATTTACCCAACATTTACATCTCTATTGCTTAAAGATACAACAAAACAAATTTCAAGGAAAAATCAAGTGAATAGAGGTAGGTGATAAAAGTCGTAACCTCTTTGCCCCCTCGCTGCGAGCCATATGTAGACCACATGATATGCGCCAGGAACGAAGCAAATCATGCCTGCTACAAAAAACACTGCACCCTGTAGACCATTTTCTGGTTCGGCGACTGCGAACACGCCCATGCCAATCAGCCCAACTCCAACCAAGAGGAGTATGACTGCTGCACAGACAGTTTTCCAGTTCTCGCGCACTTTGGGATGGTTCCAACAGTAAAGAGACTGTGAAGCCTCTACATACTCGTGGATGAGAGAGTCAGAATCTCGCGATGCTGTGTCCTCTGTACACTTGTACGTTTTGCTGTAAAGGACAAACACATTATTATTAGCTATGACTAGAGTTGGGTTGAAAAAATATTACTAGTTACATACTTAGTTAATGCAGCAACAACAAGAATAATAATTATTACTAATGCTTTTCCATAGATGTCTACTTTCCCAAAAACTTAACAGACATAACAATTCATACTATCTATGTTATTCATACGGGACCATAAAAAATATATGAGTGGATTTGTTTCTTTTTTCAATGCTTACAACTCAACAAAATATACTCTACATTCAGATTACAGACATTTATGACTAACATGTAGACATTTATGTAAAGCAAATACCTGGCATCTGGCTTTAATTTAGAGTGTATTAAACTTAAGTACAGGCATAATTTGAGAAAGTATTGTTTGTATTGTCTATTCTCAGACTGGTCTAACTTTAAGTGTACGGGCACGAAATGAGCGGTAGCGGGGCGACGGCGACAGCGGGGCGATGGAATTCGAGAGCTGGCGACGAATTTCGGGAAGGTGTTTTTAGGCAATCTGAAATTGTGGAAAAATATAATTTCGTTCATTGGCGAATCCAGTTCTGCCAGTCTGGTAGAGCGTTTGCGGTTATTTCGCTACTGCGCAGCATATAACATTTGCAAAAAAATCCGAAAAATCATTTTGTTGGCAACTTGATTTTTTTATCTTTAAATTTTATACTTATAGAATTCGAAAAAATAAATCTCAGACGTTTTTGTCAGTTATAAAGTATTACCAGACCTCTTTCAAATTGTTCCCCAAATTCGTCGCCAGCTCTCCGACTAATCGCATCGGCCTGCTGCCGCCGTCGCCCCGCTACCGCTCATTTCGTGCCCGTACACTAAAAGGCTTGAAATGGTTTTATCTTGAGACAGTTTTAGTATTTACCAAATGTTTGTCTCATCTACTCTATTATAAATTTTATTATGTTTGGCATTTAGTTTATGGTAATTACATAATCTAAAACTAAAACCGTAATCTTAAACTGGTATGCCTCAAGGCTTGTGATAACAGCAACATTTCTACACTATATCAATGTAAAACCAAATTATGAAAAGAAATCAATAAACTAGCATCTAACATAATTAGTATGTCAAAGTCATAATAATATTTTATGGAAATGGACTTAATAATTTTACATCTCTCATATTCGGTAAGTAGGTCCTTATTACCCCCAAATGGAGCTTGTAGGTGACCAATTAGCGCTCTAGGGTAATAATGTAGCTAGAAAAGCCCTCGGGCGGTAAGTAATTAAAAAAAGTATGGTGGTTAGATGTACGCGAACTTTTTGAAAGAGTGAAGAGTTTTTTTTAAATTATTTTTTTTTTTTTTTTTATTTATTTATTTTGGCAACAAACAGTCATTACTTACAGAAATAATTAAATGGTTACAGGATAAAGAAATATAGTAGACAAACAGTGCCGAAAAGTTTCTAAAGTAGAGATAAGTCACATTTAAGTTTACAGATTGAGCAGAACAGAAAACAAAGTTAGAATTACAACACTAAAACAGCATTTTTATCATATAATTAATACTAAGGCATACAATACAAATATTATAATTATGTAGTGTTAACAATTTTGCAATATAGTCACATTAATGAATACCAAGAATATTACAATTAAGTACACATGATCATATAAGTTTTTTAATACATGCAGTTTTAATTCCTTTTAGTGAGCTACAAAATAGATCTAGATCAGAGAACTCCTTGTTATATAGGGTAGTCGAACGACAAACGTAACAGTTGCGTGTGTAGTTTTTATGTAGAATAGGGGGCGAGAATAGATTTATTTTACGGTTGGGACGAACGGGGAGTTTAGTTCGGCATAAAAAGTTGAGTTTGGATAGTAATACAGAGCAATCAATTTTACCATTAATTATCTTGTGTAGGAATGCTATATCGAACAGTTTCCGACGATTATGAAGGCTCAATATGCGATGATATGCTAAAGAATTGTCATAGGAGTTACTATGGTGATTACAACGAAAGTTTAGGATTCTAATGAATTTTCGTTGGACTTTTTCGATTCTATTAATATGATGTTTATAAGAGGGGCTCCAGATGACACAGCTGAAATCTAATATTGAACGAACGAAAGCAAAATATAGAATTTTTAGTGTAATGGTCTTACTGAACGGTTTGGTTATTCGATTAATAAATCCCAAATTTCTAAACGCGCGTAGGACAATTTTATCTATGTGTAAGTTGAAAGTTAGATGATCGTCCAAGGTTATACCTAGGTCGCGAACCTGGCTGACACGTTTAAGAGTATTATTACAAAGATTATAATTAAATTTTATAGGGGATTTTTTCCTGGTGAAAGATATAACACTACATTTGTCTGAATTTAAAAAGAGCTGATTGCGAGCACAGTAGTGAAATAAATTATCAAGATCCATTTGTAGTTTATGACAGTCTTCAAAGGTCGTAATAGCTCTGAAAATTTTTGTGTCATCCGCATATAAAAGATAATTACTACTATTCAAAGAATCTCCTATGTCATTTATGTACAATGAGAAAAGTACTGGACCCAAATGGGAACCTTGCGGAACACCAGAAGGAACAGACAAATATTTCGACATGTAACCCTTTAGGCAAACAGCTTGGCTACGATTTTTGATATAAGATTCTATCCATCTGAGCAGATTGCCGTGGACACCGAGTTTCCAAAGTTTCTCAAGAAGTAAGTCATGGTTGATTTTATCGAAGGCTTTAGAAAAATCGGTGTACACAGCATCTACCTGAATGTTTTTGTCCATAGAGCGAGATAAAAAGTCAGTGAAAACAGCTAAGTTACTCTCAACACTACGTGACTTCATGAAACCGTGCTGATGTTCGGTAAAATGATTCTTCATGACTAAAGATAGTTGATTGGTGACAATTTTTTCCAAAAGCTTTCCTAGAATACATAATTTAGAAATAGGCCTGTATTGAGTAATTAAGTTCTTTTGTGCGTTTTTAGGTATAGGTGTTACGAGTGCTTGTTTCCAGATTTTGGGAAAGACGCCTGTATTAATAGATAAGCGGTAAATACTAGCTACGGGTTTTAGCAGTTCTTCGGCGCATTTAGAAATTAAAATGGGATGAATATTGTCGTGGCCAGCTCCTTTGCGAGTGTTAACAGATTTAAGCTCTTTTAATACAATATCATCATTAAGGTTAATTGAATTAATTTCCACAAGAGGGGCATAGTCACAGTGAATAGGGAAATTATTTACAGCATTATTATGATTATTATTATGTGGAATAAAAACAGAGTGAAAATATTCGTTGAATGCCGAGCAAATATCATTTCCTTGTGTTAAAATATTGCCATTGTAAATCATTTTTTGAGGTATATCAACACTACCATACTTAGATTTAACATAAGTCCAGAAAAAATTTGGGTTGTACCTAATCCTATCCTCAGAAATAATATTAAATGTTATGTAACAATCATGTTCCATTTTCCTTAATCTGTGTCTGAGATGAGAGAATTTAATGTAATCCATGTGATTTCCATAAGTTTTCCACTTTTTGTGAAACTTACGTTTTTCATTACTAGTCTTAATAAGGGAACGGGTATACCATGGAGGATACCTATATGAGTCACTAACAGTACGTTGGGGTACATAATTTTCTATAAGGTTGTTAAGAATTTCATAAAAATAGCTGACTCTAGATTCAACATCATTTAAAGTTGAAAAGGTTTTATCCCAGTCAATTGAATTCAAACCAAGGCGTATACTGTCAAAATCTGATTTAAAGAACATCTTTTTAATGTAAGTGTTATTTTTTAAAGGAATCTTTACACTCAAATTTAAGTCAATATCAAGTGCTTTGTGGTGGGCATCCTCCTGCACCAGTGGTTGATAACAAGATGTCACTGTACAGGTTTCACTACAGAAAATTAGGTCCAATAATCTATTGTTTATGTTTAACTCTGAGCTAAATTGAGATAAAAGTGAGAGATGCATGAAGTCACAGGTAAGTGATGGTAAGAGTTCGTTGCATGGCCTAATGTTCATACAACTTAGATTATCGTCATAGTACCATTCTGCACGGCTTACATTAAAGTCCCCAACTATTAAAAATACATCATTCATATGGGCATGAATAATATCACATGATCTGTCAAAGAAGGAAGTTAATAGTTGCTGATGCTGGTTACCGTGTGGGATGTATGTGCATGCAATTTGCAAGCAGGGCTGGGTAGTGTCGGCGGTGGCGGTGGCGGCGGCGGCGCGAGCACGCAGCGGTATGCTCACCCACAGCTCGTCGGCAGGGGGCGGCGCGCACCAGGCCGGTTGCAGGCAAGGCTCCAGCTCACGGCGCACCGCCACCAGCACCCCCCCACCTCTCACACTGCCACTCACATGGGGATCACGGTCACATCTAAATACTTCATATCTATTATCAAAAAATTCTGAACTATAAAAACTTTCATTAAGCCAAGACTCTGTGATGCATATTATGTCATAATCACAATTAAGTACATTACATAGAAATTCATGAGATTTGGTCCGTAAGCCCCTAACATTTTGATAGTAAATTGATATGGGTTTATTTGTATCCATATTTATGTAAAACATCTGAATGAGAAGTAATAATATAAATGGTCAAAAGACACACAATATACCATATTTGATTAATTTTAAAATAAAGAACAATTATTTTTGCAACTGTTACACTATGAGTCCTGATATTTATTTGATTCTTAATCATTTTGCTCTGTAATGTTCTATGGAAAGTTATTATAATATGAAAATTGAAATTAGATTTTAGAAGTATGAGTCTATAAAACATAAAACAACAACAAAGCAAAATGTAGTATGTGTACTTAATTCCAATCATAAACTTTATAATATTAGATATAGTTTTAAACTTGTACCATGCCAGGGACGGAACCTGTAAGGTATTCAATAAACATGGTATGAAATAGCACCAAAAACACTCAAAATTATAATCCAAAGTAGAACAACAATACAAATATCACTTTATTTTGGTTAGGTCACTCTCAGTAGAAATTAAGATTGCTTTGGATGTGTCACTCTTACGCAGGAAGATTTTACAATCATTAAGCCATATGTATTTGTAACCCAATTCACGTCCAGCCTTGCGAGCACGTCCATATAACATTTTGTTGTGTGGTGCGAGATGGTCATTGATAAAGATGGGCCGGGCTGCACCATCAAAGCCTATGTCAGCCGTACTCAATCCACGTCGAATGCGAACTGCTGCAATCAATTCATTCTTCCGGTGACGCTGGGTGAAGCGAACAATGATATTGGTATGAGTTTGAATGTCCTGTTTGTCAATGGCATCTTTCCTCTGAGAGCTCTCACCAGTTCTCTTTGCATTTTTAGGGGGATAACGTCTGACACGGTGGATGTAATCAATGTCAGAAGACAAGAGGGAGAATCCAACCTTTGTCGCTATTAAGTTGAGAATATTATGGAGATTTTCACTTTTTTGAAGTGGAATCCCTGAGATTTCAATGTTATTGAGTCTACCTTGCTGCTCCTTAGAGAGAAGTTTTTGATTTACTTCTATGATGTCCTTTTCCATACATGACATTTTGTCTTTTAAGATTTTGTTTTCTGTTTGTAGTTCCGATAGGGTTGATGTAATGTCATCGCGTACTTTATTGACTAAGTCACTGAGCGAAGCTATCATTTCTTGTTTAAATTCTGTTAAAGCATCCGTCATTTCACGACGATAGGTGGAAAAAGCGTCCGCAAGTTCCTGGCGGAACAACGTGGTCTCACAATCGGCAGGCCTTCTTTTCCTGGAGCTGGACTGTTCTGTGTCAGGAAGATTCTCCATCGAGGCTCCTCTATTCATGATGTTTTTTAAACTTTTACGCATAAACACTGGTCTAAATTAATTATTCAATTAATATTATAAGAAAGAAAAATTAAATACGTCTGCTCAAACCATAGACTAACCATAGACTGAAATTACTTACCGCCCTAGGGCTTTTCTAGCTACATTATTACCCTGGAGCGCTAATTGGTCACCTACAAGCTCCATTTGGGGGTAATAAGGACCTACTAACCTCACAATCGAGATGTAAAGCAGAGTAGTTAGCTCGGGTGTAAGCATCAATTGCACCCTCGAACTATAGGCGCCCTCCCTGCGCTCGTGCGCCTAAATATCTCGGGCTGCAATTGATGCCTTACAGCCCTTGGCTACTAATCTACTATTATCATAAATCAATTATTGTAAATTAATTAGGTCATTGCAAACAACTTCTACCTAATCCAGAAGGACCTGGGAGCCTACCATCCCAGGTAAACCTTTACTTTAAATGGATACGGTTACAACTCTCAGCAATGTGGATTACAATTATTATTCAGAGAAAGAAATTGGTAGATTTTAAATTAGAAATAAGCCCATTGCTTCTTTTATTGTGTTGCGCCATCTATATAATATCAATGCATGGCATGCATTCTAATAAGGCTTCTTGTGTGTCACCAAGTCCATATCAAGGTAATAGAGCTGTTGCTAGTATTTTCACTTATTTATTAGGTATTATAAAGCATTATAAATTTCATCAAGTGACTTGCTTGGATGTCTTTAGAATTGCAGTTACCTATCTATTTATTTGAGGAAATAAATGACTATGGTCAGTCCCAGTCAATACATAAGTGTCCATACAGATAATCAGTAACTGTAAAGTGAGTACAACTGTAGAATTCAGATACAATAATTACAGTTACACAAATTGCACCCATTACTTGATGAACTACTTGTATTCAGCAATTGTTTAGCATGATTAGAGCTCCATTATGAGGCGAACCGGGTCGCCCGAGCGTTATTAACGTATCGCTAACAACAGTTCAAACGCCTTTGCCCCACTCACACTACATGACTCATTTTAAGGTCATGAACAGCATGTTCATTGAGCTAAGCTTTGTTTCATAAACGTCTAATTCCAAAATGAAATCCAGCACAAAAAACAAAGCGCGAACGTAAGATCACTCACGTAGAAAGGTAATCTCCTCCATTCTTGAATTTGTTTTGTAAGGGGGACCGACCGCCCGTTGCGCCGTACACTTTGATCGCCTCATCGGTCTCCTCTTCGAAGGCGTCGTCGATAGAAAACCGTTTGTCACTGTTTCCGAAAGGCCTAGTCATTTTTAAACTTTGTTTCTACCGGACTGGAGATGCAGAAAACACATTACAACGCAACGTTGAACGACGTACGTTCACGGATAGTCGTAGGTACTCGTAGTTCTAGTACCTACAAAGACAAGACAAAACACAGCTGTCAATTTATCTTATCAACATGCGCCATATTGATTATTGACGTTCAGAAAACAAACGGGGTGTCAAAACGAAAACCATGCCCAAAAACCTTTACAAGTCCCGTAACAAGTCCATACCAGATACCTGTCTATGGCCAAACCATTGGTTATTTTATTAAAACTGTGCTGTGTAAAAAGCGTAAAAAGAAAGATAGGTAAAAAGTTTTAAATGTCAAAGTAACTGAAAGCCTACGGTTCAGCCGAGCGATCGCGTAACTTCTGCATCAATCATTGTTACAGTATCAATTGTTGTAATTGGCTGAATTTATGGCATTCTTGCTGCGTCAATGGATTATGTCCAATAGTGGAAGAGTGTTAACCAATCAGAGGTGATTGCGATGTATCAATGATTGATGCAGAAGTTACGCGATCGCTCGGGCCATGCAGAAGTTACGCGATCGCTCGGCAGAGCACAGGTTCTTAGCCATTAGAGTCCTCATGGAATTAGGAATTACGACTACGTCTAAAGTTCTAGCAATAAAAAAGGCATAAATGGCTACTATTTGATAGAGAATAGAACCCAGACGGTACTACCAGAGACAAGTAACATATAAGCCGTGCGTTCCGTTAAAGACTGAGAGCACTGTTCAGTGCTCTTTACTGTGGAGAAATTCGTTCCGATATGACTGACAGTAAACTGCCGCAGTATCCTAGGGAAATATATGACGTCATTAATCGACGCCATTTTTGTACTGTGAGCACTGGCGTTTTCGAGGTAAGGTGCTCTCAGTGTTTGTCTCAGTGCTGACTGCGTTCCGTTTTAAGCAGTACCCAGTATAAAAAATAAATAAAAATAAATAAAATAAGCCTTTATTGCTGTTTTACAAAATTCAACTTATTACAATGTAGATTCCTAATTCTAATTATCTAGTTAGTTTTATATAATTTCCAGATCGGCATACGGTTGGTCTACAACAGCTTGTCTTTCGACAAAGGCCTCCTCTAAAACTTTCCACTCTGTTCTATTCTTTGCGACTCGGGTCCAACATTGTCCGGCTATTTTTGCAATTTCATCTTCCCATCTCTTGACCTGCCTGCCCCTGCTTCTGGTGCTGCCTCTGGGATACCATTCTGTGACAGCTCGGGTCCATTTTTCTTTTTTCTCTCTTAACATATGTCCCGTCCACCTCCATTTTAATCTTCTATAAGTTTTACTCACATTCTTAAATTTTGTTTTTTGTTTAATATCAGCTAATCTTACTTTGTCTCTTAACCTGACTCCAACTACACTTCTCTCCATTCCGTTTTGACACACTTCTATTTTCTTATGTTGTTCTTCTGTTAGAGCCCATGTTTGGCACCCGTATGTTAAGCATGGAAGAATACATGTGTTAAATATTTTTCTTTTCTCTGTCATAGGCATATCTTTATTCTTCATGATTTCACTGAGTGACCAAAATCTTTTCCAAGTATTAGCAACTCTTCGATCTACCTCTCTCTGCATTGTGTTCTCTATTGATATTAACTGACCTAAATAAATGTATTCCTTGACGTTTTCAATTTCTTCCGTATTTATATTAATTGTGAACTTCTCTGTGGTGTTGCTCATAACCTTAGTTTTTGTTGTGTTCATTGAGAGACCTACTTTTGCACTTTCATCAGAGAGTTGTTGCATCATTTTTTGTAAAGTCGTTGAGCTTTCTGAAAATAAAATTAGATCATCTGCGAAGCGTAGATGATTTAAGTCCTCTCCATTTATATTAAGTCCACAGTTTGACCATTCCAGTTTCCTAAAAATCATCTCTAACACCGCAGAGAATAATTTAGGTGAGATGGGGTCGCCCTGACGAACTCCTCTTTCAATTGAAAACTCTTCGCCGATAGATTCCAGCCTTACTTGTGCCGTGCTATTTGCGTAGATGTTTTTCAGTATCCTTATGTACTTTGTTTGAACTCCCTGAGATTCTAAAGCTGTCCATATATAAGTGTGTTCCAAGGAGTCGAATGCCTTGTTGAAATCCACAAATCCCAAGTAGTATACTTTATTATATTCGCTGTATTTTTGAAGAACTTGTCTTAGTACGTGGATGTGGTCTATGGTTGAGAAGTTACTGCGGAAACCAGCTTGTTCTTTAGGTTGATTTTCATCCAGTATAGTGGCAATTCTCGATAACAA
This sequence comes from Erebia ligea, assembly GCA_917051295.2. Taxonomy (NCBI): domain Eukaryota; kingdom Metazoa; phylum Arthropoda; class Insecta; order Lepidoptera; family Nymphalidae; genus Erebia; species Erebia ligea. The sequence continues at coordinate 19,707,576 of OU785228.1, forward strand.
TATTTTAGAAAAGACTTTGTAGATGTTAGACATTAAACTAATCGGCCTATAATTTGCGATATCTCCTTTATCTCCCTTTTTGTGCAATAATATAATTATCGATTTAGTCCAATCTTTGGGTATTGTTTCTGTGTCAATAATGTCGTTAAATAAATCTGTGAGTTTCCCAGCAATTACTGGAGCTGTAGCTTTCAGAAATTCATTAGTTATATTGTCTAATCCAGGGGTTTTATCTAATTTTTGGGTTTTAATGGCTCTAATTGTTTCTTCTATTAGTATTGGTGGTATGAATTCGGAATCTTCTCTTGATATGTTAAAGTGTGGTGTTACTGAGGTATTGTTTTGACACCGGTACAAGTTTCTATAGTAGTCTGTGGCGATTTTGATAATGTCAGATCTATTACTAGAATATTTTCCGTCTTTATGCTTAGCATTCGGCATCCATTCCTTTTTCTTGTCTAGTTCCTTGAATGCTTTTCTTACGCCTCCTGTTTTTTCTATATATGTTCTTAAAGTGTTTGTTCTTCTTCTTTTCCTGTCTTTCCTTATTTGTTCGTTTATCTTTTTACTTAACTCAGAAATTCTTTTACGAATCTCTCTATTTTTCTCTTCTTGTAACAGCTGTCTCCTGTTTTCTAGTAGTTCTTTAAGTTCTTTAGAAGTAGATTTCTTGGTGGCCGTATTTGTTCTTTTTGTCTCGGTTTCCAATATACTCAGTAAATTGTCATATTTTTCTTGGGTCGAAATATTTACTTTTTCATTGTTCTTTAAAGCCTTATCGATGTTATTGAGCAGCAGATCGTTGTTACCGGAATATGCCACGGGTGTATACTTATTTGGAAATTTGCGACTTCTAGACTGCATTGTCAATGTGGCGCGAACCATTTTATGATCTGTATTGAAATTGAAATTATTTATAGTTGCGACATCTTTAAAGATCTTTCTATTATTTGACATTATGAAATCAATTTCGTTTTTATATAGACCATTTGGAGATGTCCATGTCCATTTCTTTGTCTCTTTCTTTTTATAAAAACTATTTAAGATACTCAGTTTGTTTTCTAATGCGAAGTTTACTAATCTTGATCCGTTTTTACTTCTAATACCTTGTCCGTACTTTCCTATTGTGAAATCTTCCCCTGTCTGATATTTTCCAATTTGTCCATTAAAGTCGCCCATAACTATTATGTTTTTAGAAGAGCTACTATCAATAGTAGTTTGTAGGTCTTTATAAAATTTTTCTATTTTTACAATATCTTCCTTTTTTCCCGACTCAGTTGGTGAATAAGCTTGTATGATGGACCACATTTCGTCTTTCCTTATATTCATCGGTAGTTTTATTTCAAGAATTGTTATCCTTTCGGAAACTCCTTTTATTTGTACTATGTTTTTAGCATATTTCTTTTTAACAACAAATCCTACCCCATAAAGCCCTGGAGTTTCACCTTTGTAGTGCAAAATATACTTCCCATAATCTGTTATACCTTCTCCGAGTCTTCTGACTTCACTCAGACCGAGGATGTCCCATTTTATGTTGTCAAGAGCTTCTTCTAATTCTATTAGTTTTTCATCAGTTCTCAATGATCTTGTATTTAGAGTGGCTATGTGGATATCTGCAGTTTTTACATTTATCTTTGTAGTAATAGTTTGTTTCTTCGTTTTACCCATTTTTAGAGGGTCATGGTCGTTTTCCCCCACGATGACCAGTCGGCTTGGGAGAGTGTTGTTTTTTCCTGTTATATTGTTTTCTGTTCTTTTGGTTCGTTGTTTTTTCCGTTTGCCGATTTCTAGTTGCTATTGTTTCTTGTTTGTTACATCGTTGCCTAAGGAGTTAGATCTACCCCTTAGAACATCAAACGCATTTATTCTATTTGCTTTGAAGGAAATTGTAGTTGTTTGTTTTCTTGGTTGAGGAGTGGATGAAGTGTCTGTTGGTGAAGGAGTTTCTCTCTTCCTTTTTTCTGTGTTCGTTCTATTTTCTCTCACCACCAGCTTATCATATTTTAAATATGCTATATTTCCCTTCTTTCTCTCTTCTACTAGTTGTGGTTGCAAAGCTTTTCTCTTTTCTAAGACCTCTTTCGAATAGTCTTCTGTGACGTATATTGTCTTGAGGCTTTTCTTGTTTTTCATTATTTCGTTCCTTTTCCACCCGTTTGTAAAGGAGCAGAGAACTGGTCTCGGCTTGTTGCCGTCTCTATTTTTGTCTCCTATGCGGTGAATTTTGTTTACTTCGAATTGTTCGATAGTTATATTTAGGTCGCTCATAAAATGATCTTTTACCTTCTGCAATAGTTCAAGCCCAGATCTTTCCTTCTCTTCTACACCAAATATTATTATGTTATTGTTCTTCTTTTCTTTTTTCATATATTCTATTTCTCTTTCAAGATTTTCTATTTTAACTTTTAAATTTTTATTTTCTTCGACTAGAGGTATTAATCTCTCCTCCATTTTATTCATTATAGTATTTGTTAACGATTCCTTTAACTCAGCATTTTGGTTCTGCATTTCGATCTTCATTTTCTCAAATAAAATTTGAAATTGTCCTTCCATTTTATAATTTTGCGTAGATCGGAACGTATTTGGTAGAAATGGTAGGAATTATTTATTTGTCCTGGCAACACTTATCTTGTTGTCAAAGTGCTGTCATTTGATATTGACTGATTAATTGATGACTAATTATGTAATAGTATTTCTAACCTCTTTTATGTAAATGATTTGTTGTTTTATGTCTTCTTTAGATTCCAATTTTTGCTAAACTGATTTACAAAAACACTTGCCGTAGTTTTATGTTACGTCTGGAAAGCAGTGGAATGCAAAACGCGACTCAGAACTATTTTTTTAGATGTTAATTGTGTCGGACAGAATTTACTTAGATGTTGACAGTTTTGACCCCGGAAACGGACCCAGTATACTTAACTATAAAGGAACGGCTTCGCAGTGTACTGAATTGACGTCACACCTTACAGTGCTCGCAGTGTATTTCGGAACACACCAGGATTTACTATCGTAGGTAGTCTGTTTGACGTCAAAAACAGCAAAAACGTCAACCGGTCAAAAACATGTGGGCATCGGCAAGTTTGTGTTGTTTTGGTTCGCGTTACAAATACTTAATTCATAGTCAAAATATACTATGATTTTCTTTTAGAACGATTTCTACGTTAAAATGGTTATTAAAGATTGGACCAAAGTGGTACCTGCGCTTTCGCAGCCCGTGTTAAATTGCATCAATAAGCAGGGTTTTAAAACAATGACTCCTATCCAAGCAGCTGTAATTCCACTTATTCTGTCGTGCAAGGACGTGGTGGCGGAAGCGGTGACCGGGTCTGGCAAAACTCTGGCCTTCGTGGTTCCCATGCTGGAGCTGCTGATGAGGAGAGCGAGGGATACACCTCTTAGGAAGGACTTTGTTTATGCTGTTATCATTTCACCCACCAGAGAGTTAGCCGTACAAATATTTAAGGTAGCTTTATAACAATTTCAGATATCTTCCTTCTTGAAATTCTAGTAGATGGACAGACACACTTTTGGATTTATAATATTATTTTGAATTAGCAGCGGCTACCTTTAAGAGTTTTATCGTTAAATCAACTCTGTATGTGAGACCACGACGAGTGACTGGCCCCCTCTCACTAAAATCCCCCTTTCCCTTGAATGCTTAGAGTGTTTCCTGTGTTAATTTTATTCTTCTAATATATATTGTGTTTTATTTTGCATTAAGATAAGCAAATAAATAATTGTTAAATTAGCTTTACATAATATTATCCAACTTAGCTAGATACCTGATGTAAAATACAATACAGTATAAACTCCATTTAACACCATTTGATTTAACAACAAACTCCCTAAAATGTCGAAATTAGTTGGTTCATTTTACCTTGTTGTCCATACAATGATACTCTGTGTAGCATCACAGCCACTCTAAATAACAACAATATGTCATTATTAACCAATAAACAGTACTTTCTAAGTTGCCAAAATTAATAAGAACTGCAGCGGTGTACATTCTTTTGTTTATTATTTTCTTGCTTTATTGTCTAGCCTATATTTACCGAAGAGTGAACACACATTCGTAGACGCTAAAGAACTAAAGGATAAAACTGAAAACTTCTTTGAAAACACCAAAGACCTTAATACTCAAGAAAAATATAATATATTGCTAGAGATGTTGACCGCAAAAAATACTAAGAAGATAGCCATGAGAGGAGACAAAAGATTACCATGGTTATCTGACAAAACAAAGATTCTTTTAGAAGACAGAATCAAACTTATTAATACACCAAATAAAACCAAAAGTATAAGAAGGTGTATAACTCAGATTAGCAAAGAAATAAACATAAATATACGAAAAGATAGAGAAGAATACAGATTAGGAAAGCTAGAACAATGTATAAAGGAAACGGGTGGTACCAAAAAAGCAGTCAGACAATTGGTCGATAAACAAGATTGGATACCTAAAATGACAGCCACATGTGGCAAAAATTTGACCCAACGCCCAGACATACGAGCATTAGCCACAAACTTTTTCAAGAACTTATATTCGAGCCAATACACTTTAACTTCTACAGATCTTACAGGAGAGGGTACAGTACCAGAAATAATGTTGACAGAAGTAGAAAAGGCAATAAAATCTCAAAAAAAGGACAAAGCTCCTGGCTCAGACTGCATAACAAACGAGTTCCTTCTAGGAAACATAAATACCTTAGCACCCATCCTGACATATATATATTTAATGATGTTATAAAGAGTGAATCTATTCCAAGCCAGTGGACATCTTCAACCATAGTTCTATTGCACAAGAAAGGCAGCAAAGATGACATAAACAATTAAAGACCTATTAGTCTAATTTCCAATATCTACAAAATCTTTGCTAAAATAGTTCTCAGCCGGATAAGCAAGGTACTGGATGAAAACCAACCAATGGAGCAGGCAGGATTCAGAAGTGGTTATTCAACCTTAGATCACATCTATGTAGTCAAACAACTTTTCGAAAAGAGCAAGGAATACAATATTACCTTTTACTGCTGCTTTGTGGACTTTAGTAAGGCATTCGACTCACTCGAACATGAGATGATCTGGCGAGCACTTAAGAACCAGGGGGTTGAACAAAAGTATGTCAGAATATTGAAGAACATCTACAGAATAAAACTAGAGAAAGAAGGAAACGAAATAAGGATAGAAAGAGATGTCCGCCAGGGTGATCCAGTGTCACCGAAGCTATTCACTGCAGTTCTGGAGGAGATCTTCCGTCAAATAAACTGGGAGCATAGTGGTATAAGAATAAATGGGGAAAGTCTGTCTCATTTAAGATTCGCAGATGACATCATCATTTTCTCTCCAACACATGATAGTCTCTAGAGAATGCTAAGTGAACTAGCTGAAGAAAGTCTGAAAGCTGGATTAGTTATGAATACACAAAAAACCAAGGCCGTCACCAATGGAACTAAAGTACCTATATACCTTATGAATAACATAATTGAATATGTTGAAGAATATATATACTTAGGCCAGACAATATCACTAAAAGACCAAGCAACAAAGGAGAAACGCATGGAAGAGATTCTGGAGTCTCAAAGAAATTTTCAAAAATAGAGATATAAATATGGCCATTAAAAGAAAACTTTTTAATACCTGTATTTTACCAGTACTCACTTACGGCTGTCATCAAACATGGTCCCTGACTAAAGCACAAAAGAAAAAAATGGAATCTTGTCAGAACGCCATGAACAGGAGTATGATGGGAAAAAAATTGTCAGATAGAATAAGAAGAACAACTATAAAGAAATGTACAAACACAAAGGATGTTACAGTCACAATCAAGAGCCTTAAGTGGAAGTGGGCGGGGCATACAATCAGGGGACAGGACAAATGGAGTTATGTATTGGTACACGGGTCACTTCAAAAGGAATAGGGGTAGACCAATGCAAAGATGGGTTGACGACATTAGAACAGTGGCAGGTGGCATATGGTCCCGAACGGCAAGAGACAGAGAGGCGTGGAAGATGATGGAGGAGGCCTTTGCCATCAGGCAAACGGACGGGGTTGTTGAGGCAGTGCAGCATATTACAGTGGATTTCATTTATTGCGACCTTGGTTGTAGCGACCATTTACCTATAGCGACGTTAAATCTTAGTCCCTTGAATTTAAAGCATACTTTAGTACAAAATTCATGTGGCTATAGCGCCTTTGGATGTAACGCCGAGTTCGGGTGTAGCGACTGTTTTTAATGAATCATTTGTAACAAATTCCTAGAAATCCCATGCAGATATTGCGACCGGAGTCGGCCGCCAAAGACACAAAGATTTCTTTCTTTCACAAACATTTCTTATCTTTTGTTTACATCCACACAGATGGTCAGCAAGTGTGGAGACCTTTACCTTTTGTTTATAGATATCAGGTACGCAGGTAGGGAAGCGTGTACGTTTCGGAGGTAAATTGAAGCAAACTAATATTACACATTTTTTTAAATGTACCAGTGAGTAATTATGTGTGCAAATATTTTCAATTATAAATGAATATAATATACACTATACATGTGTACGTGTCTGTATCTTTACCTTTGCCTGTAACGACTTCCGGGTATAACGACGAAAATGGAGTGGTCCCTTCATCGTCGTTATACCCGAAATCCACTGTAATAGTTAAGAACAAGAAATTGTAAAAACAAAAAAAAACGTCTGAATAAAGGCTTTATTTATTTATTATCATATATGCACCGAAGATTCTAAGAAATTAATTCTTTGGTTTATTGTGATCACCTTAGCGGCGGGACAAACAGAAGAGGCGAGGGGCGAGTTGCGCGCCTTATGGCGAGGAAGCGTCACCCACGCCATAGCCACGCCGCGCCTCTTCAGTATGCTCGGCGTCTCGCCGCTTGCATACATTTTGTATGAAATACATAGAAGCGGCGGCGCCCGCTCGCTTCTCGACACGCACGTCGACATTTCTATATGTCCCGCGCCTAACATGTGTTTTCTTAATTAGTAAATATTATTATAATAATTGTAAAATAATATTGTTTAATCTCTCTTTTTAACGACAACACTAATCAAATAAATATTATAAATTTGAAAGTTTGGATGGATGTATGGATGGATGTTTGTTACTCAATTACGCCCGAACGGCTGAACGGATCTGGGTGAAATTTGGCACAGAGATAGATTATAGTCTGGATTAACACATAGGCTACTTTTTATCCCGGAAAATTAAGGAGTTCCCACGGGAACCAAAAACCTCAATCCACGCGGACGTAGTCGCGGGCATCAGCTAGTAATAATATAAGCCTTTATTACTGAATTTTTACATGGTATACACACAATTATTTACTTACGACAACACTAACTCAATGTCATAAAATGTATAGTCCCTTCAGCAACACAACAATACAGTGTAAGCCTTACACTGTATTGTCTCAGTAATAGGTAAAACTGAAGTCCATTCATAATTTTATTTCAGGTCATTGGGCAGTTCCTTCGAGAGCCGGAACTGCAGCACTTTAGCCTATCCCTGCTTGTGGGAGGCCGGAGCATCGAGGCAGATGCGGAGAGTATGCAGAAGGGGGCCCAGATAGCTGTCTGCACTCCGGGCAGGTTCCAGGACCTGCTGGCTGAACGGAAGCATCTCAATCTGCCTGGACGAGTTAAAGATCTGGTGTGTCATATCTACATATACTAGAATGAACCTTTTTAGTAGCTATACCTTAAAACATCGATGTTAGGATATCGATGTTTTCAAAAGTGAAACATCGATGTTAAAAATATCGATGTTTATGAACGATATATCGATGTTTTTATCACCATTTACAAATTACATAAACTTTTGACGCCTTGTTCCTGTAATGCAAATGAATCATCGATTTATATAAACATCGATGTATCGCCGAAACCATCTTAGCTCAGTTTTCTTAATTCTTGCTTTCACAAACATCATCCTTTACATCACTGTCACTACATCTTTTAAAGAAATACCACACATACTCCTTAATGCTCTCATTACTACTAAATACTATGTTTATTCTATTTTTATTTATGAGTAGGTATGTCGCTAAATTGAATAATATACGTTTGTGACTGAGATAGGTAATCTTGGTCGATCACGGATAGAACGCAAGATCGCGCCCTATGTCTGTGTACGACAAAACATCGTTCATAAAACATTATTTATCAAAATATCAACATCTTGGTGGTCACTCCTGACTTTTATCAACATTTATTTATTATTTATTTGTTTAAATCAGACAACTAGGCCCATAGAAATATAAACATAATATAACATACAAAATAACACAGTAATAAAAAATTCTTAAAATAAAATAAACACATATGAAAATATAATTATAAAACAGTAGGGATTCTGGATCTGGCTTCCCTGAAGCGACGCGCGACGGTAAACTATGCCCTCAGGCCAACAGTCTGGACTGAGAAACACGTACTTGCACGAAGCTGGAACAGTAAGAACATACTTTTCTTCTTCTTCTTCGTCGTAACACTCTTGACCTGAGTGGTCGTGGTCATCACGAAGTGACGGCTTTAGTGGCAGATGTAATGCGTCTCACGAGCATCCGCCACATCTCCCTGCTGGCCGACAGCCTGGTGCACTCGTGTAATGAGCCGCCAACAGCCGACTTCATTTGGTCGGTCCATCGCATGGGTGACCTTACTCGCCCTCTGGTGCCCTCCACCTTGCCCTGCACGACGCGACGAGGCGCCAAAAAATTTAAGTATGCGACTCTGTACCAGCGATGAACATACACAACATTGCTAACAAGCAAAACCGATATTCCTTCCAGGAATTTCTAGTCCTGGACGAAGCAGACCGCCTCCTCGACCTAGGCTTCACATCGACTCTCAACACAATACTGCAGTATTTGCCGCGCCAGCGCCGCACGGGCCTCTTCTCCGCCACGCAGACCAAAGAACTACAAGACCTGGTCCGAGCGGGCCTCAGGAACCCCGTGGTGATCAGTGTCAAGGAAAAAGCATCAATCAGCACACCCGTGTTGCTGGAAAACTATTACGTCGTAGTTGAACCTCAAGACAAGTTCCTATTTCTGTTGAACTTCATAAGAAACCGTAAGATCTGGAAGGGATTGTTCTTCCTGCCGACTTGCGCGTGCGTGGACTACTGGGCCGATGTGCTGCCGGCTTTGTTGCCTGACATCAAGATATTCGCGATTCACGGCAAAATGAAGCAGAAGAGGAATAAAATATTGGACGAATTTAGAGTGGCGGAAAACGCTATTCTGCTGTGCACTGACTTAATGGCGAGGTGAGTTAATGAAATACTAATGTTACCCCATAAATAACTAGGCTGATAAATTTAATGCAAGGTGCAGAAATCCTTTGTGGGGTCGAGTGTACGCTTTTATAATACGGTTCCCAAAGAGTTTCTGGATTTGCCATTACATAGATTTAAAGACTGTGTTAAACAGCATTTGTTAAGTCTAGGGTATTACACTATCGATGATTTTATTGATGACAAAGTTGCATGGAAGCAACCGGCCTCGCATCCAGTGACCCACAAGTCAGTGTAATATTTGTAACTTATGTGTTGTATTGTCTACTTATTGTAACCTTTTCTTTTTTAAGAAAAGAGCAACTGCTGATTTTCTTGCCGGCTCTTCTCAGTAGAATCATTTTCCGAACCAGTGGTAGAGTCTTAACGTTTCATAAGTGACACAAGTTGTCATACGTGAAATAAATAAATCATTTATCATTTATAACGTGGGTGCCATCGCGTTAAATTTTGGCTCACACTCGCAATTTGATTAATATTGCGACTTTTGTCGTATGACCTGCTGTCAATGGCTGACAATACTTATTCTTACGATAACGATTTTAATGAGATTCAGTAGGAATGGGTAATCGTAATTTCACTAAGAGAGTTGAAACTATAGCGATAGTAGCTATCGCGAGATGGGAGTTAATGCCTACAGCTATAATAAAATACTATTAAATCAGGATTAAATAGGGATTTTGCTATTTGCAGGCAACTGGTTATATGCTATAACTGCCCCCCTAGCCAAGTTACATATGTTTCGTGTCTATTATCTTTCTATAATCGTTAACATTTTAGCGGAGAGATAAAAATAAGTGAATAATCTATGGTTAGCGTTTTTATTCGCATTCGCTATAGCGTTAACGATTATACAATAGACACGAAACACATGTAACTTGTCTAGGGCGGCTGGGGCCATACTGCCAACGCTTAAAGCAATACTTAAGCAATATTACTCAAAATGTCAGTTTATTGTCACGTACCTTGACGTTCCTAAAATCATAAGTACTAATATTTTGAAAGCGAAAGTGTGTCTGTCTGTCTGCTACGCTTTCACGGCTCATCCGTTCAACCGATTTTGATTAAATTTGGTACAGGGGTAGGTTGTATCCCGGGGAAGGACATAGGCTGCTTTTTATCCTGGAAAATTAAAGTTCCCGCGGGAATCTAAACCACTTAGTCCACGCAGACGAAGTCGCGGCAATCATCTAGTAAGGATTATAAATATAAAACACGAAAGTTAACAAAAAATGATTGGTAAAAAAATGGCTCTAAGCGTTGGCTCCAGGTTGCTAGTTGGGTATTATGTTTTGACCTGCGGGGTTGTGGCAGAGGGCTAGACATCCCGGCGGTGGAGTGGGTGCTCCAGTGGGAGCCGCCGCGCAGCCCGGCCGCGCTGGTGCACCGCGCGGGGCGCGCGGCGCGGGGCGGCGCCGCCGGCTGCTCGCTGCTGCCGCTGCTGCCGGCGGAGGAGCCCTACGTGCCCTTCATCCGCGCCAACCAGCAGGTGGAGCTGCGCGACTGGACCCACTCCGGGGACAAACTCACCGTCACGCAGAAACTCAGGGACAAGGTATAAATCATTATTAGAGAGAGAAGAGACCCTCTTACCCGCGGCGCCGAGATAACAGGATTTGACACGCGTCCCGCGCGCGACGGTGATGACGTCACCCGCAGCGAGGACCCAACTCCGGGATTGACAACTGGCCCAGGGGCCTGTAGCCTACAAGGCAGGCCCTAGCTGATTCAAGGCTAGAAGACATTTACTAGAGTTACCCCACGCCCCGCCCGGGCAAGGAGGCCATGCCTCGAGGCCCGTACCTCCGCGTGGCACTAACGGGCCAATCGGAAAAGCCCCGCGCTGCTGCAGTTATTGTTTCCTCGCAAATTAGAGAAAAATACTATACAAGTCTCGTCCGATATGCAATTCACGGTCTCGTTTCGTTAAAATCACTATAAATCCTCGGCTTCGCCTCATCCTGCCAATATTACTCAGCCATGAATTGCTTTATTTTCGGCCTGTACAGTAATGTACTATTGTCTATACTCTATACTATCTATACTTAGATAATATTATAAATGCGAAAGTTTGGATGGATGTATGGATGGATCTTGGTTACTCAATCACGCCGGAACGGCTGAACGGATCTGGATGAAATTTGGCACAGAGATAGATTATAGTCTGGAATACACGCGTACGAAGTCGCGGGCACCAGCTAGTTGTGTATCATACTAATATTATAAATGCGAAAGTGTGTTTGTTTGTTGGTTTGTTGATTTATTGGTTTGTCCTTCAATCACGCTGCAACGGAGAAACAGATCGACGTGATTTTTTGCATGGGTATAGTTGAGGATCTGGAGAGGGACATGGGCTACTTTTTATCCCGGGAAATTGAGGAGTTCCTGTGGGAATTAAAAAAAACTTATTCCACGCCGGACGAAGTCGCGGGCATCAGCTAGTATAACATGTTATTATTGTGTCCCAGGTGCTATCGATCCTCCACGAGCAACAGAAGCGAGACAAATCAGTTTTGGACAAAGGACAACGCGCATTCGTGTCCCACATACAAGCGTACTCCAAACACGAGTGCAACCTGCTGCTGCAACTAAAGGAGTTGCCCCTGGGTCACATCGCCACCAGCTACGGCCTTCTGAAGCTGCCCCTGATGCCCGAGGTCAAAGAGGAGCATAGACTACAGTTCGTGGGGCCCGAAGACGAGATAGACTTCAATAGCATCCCGTACAGAGACAAGCAGAAGGAGGCGAGTCGGCTGCACAAGCTGGAGGAGTACAAGAGGACTGGGGTGTGGCCCTCCAAGAAGAAAAAGAAAATGGTTAACAAACAAACATTTAAAATCTTTGTAACAGGTGGCGTCCTTTTTTTTCAAATATATAGGCCAGCGCTTGGCTGCAATCAGACTTGCTTGCAAGTGGTGATGCAGCCTAAGATGGAGCGCGCTTGCCTAGAAGATGCCTATTCACTCTTGATTTGAAGGTACCTATATTAAATAATATTATACATATTTAATAATAATCTGGTAATAATGGGGGCTATCGCGTATGAATTTGCCGCTAGGGGCGCTGGTGTCGCGTGAGGTCCAATATCATTCACTTTTCACTGGTTTTGGCGGGCTTCGTGACATAAATTATAATTTCTTTAATTTACCTGTTGAAAAGTGATCTCCTTCGTGAAATTATCGCAAATATGGATTATTTGGCGATGAATGTGAACGCTTTGAAAGCGGAATTAAGAAAAAGAGGCGCAAAAATAGGCGGCCTCAAAGAGCAGCTAATTCAGAGGTTAGTTTGTTTACTGTTTCCAAACTTATTTTTTGCCAAAAGTATGCTTGTTTGCTGAGGTAACAGCTATGTTTTTTCTTTTTACATATATTTACCTAATATAGGTATTATATATATTTACTTACTAAGACTTCTGCATGAAAGGTTATGGGTTTCATGCACATCAAGGACACACTTACTACATGATATTGAAATATACCTATGTCTCTGGTTATGTACCCACAGTAGGTATCACTAACGAGAACACACCTATCTTGGGATCAGATTACTATGTGTGAGATGACCAGAATTTAATAATAGTAGGTATTTCTCTTGATTAATATTAGATGTTTCATTTCAGGTTTCTCCAGAAGGATTAATTGGAGAACTAACTAACAGTATTGGAAGTGAAATGTACTTTCTCTTTATAAGATGAGTTTATCAGTGTGATAATTATTATAAGCACATAAAAATGATCAATAATGAATACTTATTGCTTGAAAGAAAGTAGCCCCTACTATCATACATACATGATACCTGCTATTGCTAAAAAAAATTCCAGCTTAATCTAGTATCTACCATTGTTTAGTAGTTTCAACTAACAACTCAACCATCTTTCAGTATCATATGCATTGTATGGATTTAAGTACAATGTTTAATATTTTTTTGTATAGCAGTGTGTTTTAAAGGGAAAGGGAAGGATAAATATAAGTTTTATTAAAACTTAATAAATAAAATAAAAATAAATTAATTACTTATTAGTAATTAATTTATTTTTATTACTTATTAGTAATTAATTTATTTTTATTTTATTTATTAAGTGCCTATATAATTAATTCCTCAGAATCCTGCGAATTCCTGCGAAACGCCACTAGCCACTGTTTTAGAACAGTTTTATCTTTTGGAAACATGTGTTCTCCTTTTTTTCCGAACAAAACGGAACTGCACAACATTGCGGAACTAGCTACTCGATATTATGATGATAGTTATAAATTATTAAACATAATGAGATTCAAGATTTAAAACTTTGTTTCGGCGCCGATCTTATAAAGTCGCCTTTGACAGCTATACCTCTGGGCCTTAGTCAACAGTGGCGCCAACTGGTGAGCAAAGAAACGATAGTCCCCATTGCCCGCAAACACTAGTTTCACTTTATTTTAAGCAATCTGAAAGTCGTGTTCGTCCTAGTACGGGACCATACTGCCAACGCTTAAAGCCATATTGTTTCATTTCGTGTTTAAGAATTATAGTCCTTATTTTAGGAACGTCAAGGTACGTGACATCAAACTGTCATATTGAGTAATATTGCCTAAGTATTATTGCCTTAAGCGTTGGTAGTATGACTCAACGATGAACACTGTACTTTCCTACAGCGCGACTGACTAACGAACCAACAGCGTGGCGGTATTAAAATCCTCACAGCGAACGTTATGAAGACTCTCATATCATGTTTTCATAGATATGGTTTCAAGAAGGTTAACTTACTCAACCTGGAAATATTAACAGATAATAAGTGAATATTCAATAATTCTATGGTACAAATAATATAGTGAGACGAGGCCAATTCTGGAGTTCAACAGAATTGGACTCGTATATCTATTTATACTATCCCTTTCATAATACTCCCTGCGGAAAGCAGCACTAAATTTGGAGCTGTAGTTTAGAGATTGTGTTAAATAGAGCCACAATTTGGGCAAGTTGGGCCGTGAAAGCGTAGCAGACAGACAGACACACTTTCGCATTTAAATTATTATAGTATGGATTATTAAACTTTTTAATTTATTCCAGGCCCAAACACAACCTTGGGAGCAGGCGAAACAAAACAAGCTAGAAAGAAAAGAGAAAAAGAAAAAGCGGAAAGAGTTGAAGAAGAAGAACCACGAAGTAGGCAAAGGAAAGAAGAGAAGAGCAGTGACTCAAGAGGAGTTGGACGAGTTGGCGGCCGACGTCGCTCTCATCAAGAAGTTGAAGAAGAGAAAGATCTCCGACGACCAGTTCGATAAAGCTTTTAATGTTGATAAATAAATAATTTAATTACGTTATTTCCATAAGCTGGTTTGTTTTTATTTCCTGTAACCTGTAGGTAATGGATGCAGAAAAATAACGTGTAATCAGAACACCGTCTGCCATTAAATTATCATGATTTCCTTAAAATCTATACCAATATTATAAATGCGAAAGTTCGGATGTATGGATGTTTGTTTCTCAATCACGCCCCAACGGCTGAACGGATCTGGATGAAATTTGGCACAGAGATAGATTATAGTCTGGAATAACACATACATAGGCTACTTTTTATCCCAGAATATTAAAGGTCCCGCGGGACCAAAACCCTCTAGCCACGCGTACGAAGTCGCGGGCATCAGCTAGTATTATAAATGCGAAAGTTCGGATGGATGGATGTTTGTTACTCAATGATGCCAGAACGGCTGCACGGATCTGGATGAAAGAGCAACGGCGAAATTTTTATTGACCACATTTACTAAATCTTGATTGTACACAAGTAAGGTAAAGACGAAAGTAATTTGCTTATTTTTTTAAATTTTATCAAGTATTCACCTTAATTAATTGAACCTAGGTAAAAAATTGGTTGCCTGTAAAGTCGGTATACGGGCGAAAGTTTTACGTGACAACGACTTTGAGTGGTAAAATAATTTTAATGTGAATATTCATTCGTATAGTAGGAAGAAGGATGAAATCTCTCTCACTCTCTCTCTCTCGCTCTGTCTCTCTCGCTCTTAGGCGGGCTAACTGTGCTCGAGTGGAAGGGACGCGTGCCTTTCACTTTTTATGTCTGTCTCTCTCGCTCTTAGGCGGGCTAACCATGCCCGAGTGGAAGGGACGCGTGCCTCTCACTCGCTCTCATTGTGAGCGCATAACGTGAGCGGAGCGTAACGCAGTTTCTTGAAGTGTCACCCGGCAAACCAATTTATAAGACGTTGTCACGTCAAAAAATAAAATATATATGGAATCTTTTTTGATTATTTAGTTCCCGTTTCTCAGTTTAGTGTTACCATTTTATGTATAATCTACCTAGTAGCTAGAATAAATCTAAATTAGTAGATTATTTTGTATCGTTTTAAAAATTGAAATTATTTCGTTTTAATCAATGTTTGCATAAATAATAGTATTGCTCTTTTTTTTAGTGTATTTATGTTAATTTTCTTGCATACATTATTTAATAATCTCTAACAGAATGGTAATAATTGAAAGAATATTATGGCAGCACTGATGCTGATTGTCTGTGGCTGTGCCTAATGTTTTACTGGTCTGTGGTTGTCATCTGTCTTTGTTTTTGTGGCTTTCTTCCGGTTGTCATTTTTAGAAGTGACATTACCCATAGAGATATATTACCTCTATGGACATCACCACAGAACCTACAAAACTTTAGAACGAAATATCTTTTTTTCTAGCCTCATAAAAAAAAAATTCTAGCTGCTGTGAGCTTCATATTAGACGCTTAGAAAAATATATTTTTTTCACATGTGTACATAATTATTTTTTCTCAATAATATTGATGTATGGAAGTTCGCCGTTGCTCTTTGGCAGAGATGGATTATTATAGTCTGGAATAGCACTTAGGCTACTTTTTATCCAAGAATATTAGAGTTCCCGCGGGAACCAAAAAGCCTATTGGGAACAACCGGCCAGCTTGATGGACTATGGCCTAACCCCTTCTCATTCTGCGAGGACTGAGGAGAACGGACACTCGTGCTCAGTATGAGGGCCAACATTGGTTTGAAATGATGATCATGATTGGTAAGCAGGATCCAGTCTACATTAAAAAAAACGAGTGTGCTTAAGACCACACGACTGAAGTAAAACTTAGTAACTGGCTGGTTAAGAGAGTAAGAAAATGTGTGCTCGCACCTCTCTCTTGCCCCTACAATAATATACGAAACGTAACTCTCTCTCTATTTCTATCTTCTTTATGTTATTATATCTCCCACTCAACTTCCGTTCGCACTTTTCGTAACGCTCTCGTCACGCATTCACCAGCTTACCGCCCAAGTTAAGCGTGCGTAAAGAAGTTCTACTTCAAAAATATTCTCGACGATCATCAAGTTTCATAGATTCCTAAGTAGCTAAAATAATATTGGGTGCCTCGTAAATCCTCCAATATTATATTTTACAAAGGCAAGGGAAAAATAATACTAGCAATGAAAATAGTAAAATAGACATTTATTTCTGTTCAACTTTCATAATTGCAACATTTGATCCGAGCGCCGGCCGCGCTTACAACAAGGCACTTACGAGTTACCGCCAACTTCACACAACATAATAATTATTACATTTTGTTAGGAGCAATAAAAATAACAAGTTAACAGCATTTCCTCAGCAAAAACATTGCTTCTTTATAATATAATGTATAAACTTCCAATCCATAGCAAATGTGACAAGACGTAATAATATATCTTTATTACTAATTCATTATTATCGAATTATTTTCAACGACCTCAATTTACATAGACGGGCCCTGTCAAGCAAAGAATGTGGACTTATTTTACTAACGCCATCTAATCTGAAAAGCAGGACAGCGCTATGACGGGGACAAGGACAGGCTTATACACGTGAGGGGCACGCCCTACAAGTCGAACGCCCAACTTTTATCTATGAAAGGGCCCATCTAGTACCTACATAAATATCGATGATTATATTATGTATATATATATATACAACGGACAGTATACAATATTATTCAACATGTATAATATAGGTTATCATTATTTAGCACATGGTTTACTGTTAGCACCAGTTAATTTATGGTAATCTTTTATAATTGCATAAGGAATCACTTAATTTTAGGATACAGAATTCAATTATTAATGGCTTTAAAATTTATATAACATTTATTACTATTACATTAAAGAAACAGAAAATTAAAGATAAAGTTGTCATTAAAGGTTAATGTTTCGGACAGTATTCTCAAATCGTTGTGCGCTATTTACTATTTTCAATTTTGGCCATAGCGTTTGTTTTAGCTGAACTTAATATATTTACAACTAACATTCGTCGGAGCAGACGAAAAGTCAATTATTTAAATAATATTATTGAGTAGAAAAGCGAAAAGCTTCGATCGAATAAAATATATTTTTGTTAATCTCTCTGGCAATGCAATATTTTTGTGATTTGCCATTTTGAATTTTGAGCACATACTAATACCTGTAATTTGGCACTTCCTAACCTTTTATCACATGTGAAGGTATATAGATTATTGAACAGCGTCATATATTATTGTCAAAGACTCAAGTTACAATAAGTACACATTAGCTCGATATTCCTGCTACAAACAAGGTTAAGCTTAAAAAACTCAAAAAATTATAAAATAAAACAATATTACAAAAACGAAGACCCACATACAAAATACAAAAAAATAATTTACACATAACCGTCGAAGGGTATAAGCATTTCATACAAGGACCCCAATTTACTCAGTTAAATTGTATCCTGCGTTAAACTGTGATTTGTAGCCTACAAATCGACAAAAATTCTCGTATGGATTTGTCAAATTTGACAGTTTTAGTATGGGAGTGTCAAATTTGACGTCACAGTTTGATTTTGCTCGAAATTACGATTCTTATTTCATTGCAAATGAGGGCCCAACCCACAACATACACTGCCTTGTCATGATCTTAAAATACGAACATCTAAAATTACGCCATCTTAAAATTACAAGAAAAATAAGATAATAATCGTAAGAATAATACTATTTATATAAACTATAATACTTGCTGTCCGGAGTGAGACAGCATAACTTAACCTGCTCCCCTAGCACCAGACTAACAACTGGAGCGGATATGACGTGTTAAGTTGACCAATCACATTACTGATACATGTCGTGATCATTTTAAAAAGAAATTGATTGATTGCCAAACACATGTTCGTTTCAATAAATAGGCACCCTTCAAACCAATGCAACGATAGCCATTCTACCTGATAGTAGCTTTAAATATTTTAATAGCTAAACAGGTAGTTTTAGCTAGAGTACTATAATCCAATCATCAATTCATCATCGATTTGCAATAACAGCAATGTAATTATTAGTAGTTTGGTTCTAGGGGGCTGTCAAATGTTAATTTCGTGACGTGACTAGCTGTCAAAACGGCTAAGCTATGATCCCGATGAAACTTATCATATTTTGCAACCTTTCTGTGGCAATAAGTTTTATTTCCAGTTCAAATAAAAGTGTTTGCCCCGACCATAACTTTGCGTTTTACATAATAAACTAAAGCATGCAACACACACAATGCGCGACACGGGAGAAGTTTCATGATGTTGTGAATATCATATTTAACGCAACGGAGTAATCAGTGGTTTTTTTTAAATCCAATAAATGACTGAGAAATTATTTATTTAATAAGTTTAATTATTTAATGTACACCGATTGCTGTTTCTTACTCGAGTAAGAAATTTTGTGAGTGAGTTTTAGATTTAATACTTCAAAATTAGCTTCACACACAAATTAAGTGCTTTTAGTTCAATTAAGTCACGTTAAGTCCATTTCTTTGTTTAATTCGGCTTTAATCGATTCGGATTTTTCGATTGTTAAGGTCGTGTGACGTCACACGACCGTAATGCAAGCGCAACTTTAAAGTTCCATAACTTTTTCATTTGTTGATATATTTTAATGATTCTTTCATATTTTTGTTTTATTTTGTCTTAATTTTCATAATAAATAATAAAAAAAAATGGAAACTTCTCCATTGTTATACAAAGACACGAACGCGCGCTCTGTGTGGATATCAGCCTTATTAGCGAAATCTGAACGGCCAAAACGATGCCTTTAAAAATATTATCAATCTAATAATTACTAAATAAGACCAAAAATAGCTATTAGTTAATGAAAATTTCTTTGTCACATTCGAGATGGAAAAACATCCGAGTGCGAGCGAGATAACACTACAAGTTAGAACATATAAGAAATACAAATAGTCCGATTTACAATTGCATGGAGTTTTTTAACAGGTGTAAATGTCAAAATAACAACCCGACCAAAAATACTTAGTAAGTAGGTCTCTAACTACAAAGGAACATGAGTTCCATACATGAAATAAAGTTCTTTTCGTTTAGTTAATTTCATTGTTTTAGTAAAAAAAATGTACCTACTCATATTGGCATTTCAAAAAGTTATGATAACTCAAAGCAATAATAAATCGACCCAAAATACAGTTAGTAATACAGAAGAGTTTAATACTAGAAAGATAAATATTATCGTAAAACAAGTTGATAGTGATAGTGATAGCGACTATTATTCAATTATTAATTAATATACTAATCGTAAGCGGAATCCAAATTATTAAAAAGCACCACGTTACTGCACTCTTACATCTAAACCTGATCGCACATCTGCGAGCATTGAACACGGGCCGCAATTTTACGAAATCTGTTAATTATGTTATGTTGAATTAGTGTTGTCAAGTCACAACTATAATAAGGACCAAATGACACATTACACACGTCAGTTTTGTATCGACAATATAGTCCAGTCAAATAAGATCTGAAATCAAAATTTTTGCACAACTTTGCATTTTTGATATTAATATGTAGTTTGTGTAGTAGCTACATATTATGTAGTTTTAATGATACAAAAACAATGTGTTAAGGTTTTCGTGTCTGCAACCCCCGGCAAGGGTTGAAAAAAAAATGTCAAAAGTGATTTTTGGCAATTACTCGGAAACGGTAAAAATGAGACAAAAAAGTTCGAGTAAGAATATGTAGAGCTTAAAATTTTACATAAAAAAGCTCCTATGCCTTTTTTCCCCCGGTCAAAATTGACAGAGTTAGCGATATATGTATATGGAGTATATGGAGCTTACACGTGTAAGTTTTTACGTAAATAGCGTACGCAAGTTACTTACAAAACCAATATTTGCGTACAATTCGCGACTTACAAGACTGTTTACATTTCGTAAGTTACTCATTTAAGCGATTACTAGCGATTTACTAGTGTAATCGTGGCCTAAAGCTTGTGTTAGGAGTATGTACAATATTATTAATAATAAGACTGTCGGACTTACAGATTCAGGTTCCATAACAGCCAGGTTCGTTGTTGACAGATGTGCGATCATCATAATACAGGAAATACGAAACGTCAAGTTATAAAAATATATTAATATTAACAATGAACTAAAATTAAAATGACTGCAATAATTAAAATGTTACAATAAATAGTGATACAGTGATGACTTCTTTCTTTTACTACAAAAAAAATTATACAATAACACGAAACACATAAATTGTGACCTCAAAAAATTGTAAAAAAATTAAAATCATTAAAAAACAATCACCTTTTTCGCCAATGGAAACACGTTAGCTATACTTTGTTTCATATTTGCAAAAGGATGGAACTATAAATCAACAGCGATTATTTATAATCATTACATAGTTGAATAAATAATTAATAATTATACATTTATATTATTATTTCTGTATTGCTAATCATTATTATTAAAAGCTAGAAGCATAATTTATATTATTAAAACATGTGGTGGCACACTTATCAAACACCATGTTGTCTTTGAAAATATAATCAATTATCTACTATTGGTATATAATATACCTCTATGATCAATACCTTTTCCGGTGCGAATTTCTTTTCATATAACGATTTAGAATATAAGGCACGTCAAAAGTTACTTTAAAATTCTTCCAACTAAACTTATTGATTTCAGTCTACCCTCTAAACAGGTTTTATGATAACTTTAAGTCATATCATCATCGATTTACCAACTAAGGATACAACATTACCTACCAATTAATACTCAAAAAGCGTCCACAATCGCTTATACAAACACAGCTATAGATAATATAGACTGAGACACCAAACGGTTCACAAAAACCAAACATATACCTTTATATTTAGCGTTCAATTTTGTAATAACAATTCGACACATACGACATTTTGTCGCCTAGTGTACTCATGCGCGACTGAGATGAAAATTGTTCACAATATCTATTTGTGCACAATTTGACCGTGCCGTTTTTTGCGTTTCGATGGTGCGTCTGGTATTGGTAAGTCAATGCATATCATGCTCAATAAATTTATCAAAAAAAAATGAGTTCAATAAGTGTGCACGCACTTTCCCGACAATCTTAAGAAGAATTTAAAATGAAATCAATCTCGTAGGTACAGGCTATATGACTAAATGCAATACTTGTACATCACCAATCATAACTCCCATTTGAGACTTCACTGTGTTGTATATAAGGCACTATAGTTATCACTCGCTAACCGTAAACATATCAATATTATTTACAATTTTAAATAGATAAATAATCGAATCTCTTCTTTTAACAGGTGTTACTCGTTTGACACATGCCAATTCCTTAAAAAAGACCAAAAGTCGTAAAATCCCACTAACTTAACTAACCCAGTGACAAGGTCGCTGTTAACTATTAAAATTAAAATAAAAAATCTAGACAGTCAAAAATTTTATTCCAATTTTAAGTCTAGTAAGTTGGTGGGACTATAGTTTGTTTTGTATGGAAGTGATAGATAATAATTGAGTTGCTAAATGTCAAAAGCATACAGAATAAGGTCAGATTTAGATTACACCGTGCAAGCAACTGGCAAATTATTTTGAATGGATTACTTCATACGATATCATCATACTAATATTATATATGCGAAAGTCTGTTTGTTTGTTTGTTTGTTGGTTTATTGGTTTGTCCTTCAATCACGCCGCAACACTGCAACGGATCGACGTGATTTTTGGCATGGGTATAGTTGAGGACCTGGAGAGTGACATAGGCTACTACTATTTTTATCCCGGAAAATTAAGGTGTTCCCGCGGGAACCAAAAAAACTTAAATCACGCGGACGAAGTCGCGGGCATCAGCTAGTACTACAATAATTTGCATCGTGGCTGAACCAGGCTCGGGTTCGGCGTAAAATAAATCCACCATAGCTTCCCATGGTATAGGTATATTATCAATTTAAATGAGTCCCGACATGAAACACCGCAGATGTATGCCGTATGTATGAAACAGTCTGGCGGGTGATTAAAATAATACTTTGGTCAATGTTTCCAGACGTGTTGTGAGGTGCGGTTGAAACGCATATTACCGTCAAAAATGCATTTTTTTTAACATTCGTGACGGGTTTTTTAAAAAACTAAAAAAAAATGTTTTTTTTTATTCTAATAGTATATAATAATCTTATATTTTATTTTAATAGTATTATTTTATTCAACAAGTCACAGAAAACCACCTGTTCAACAAATTCATGTCAGGCCTTTTTTTAGCTATGAAATTATTACAAAGATTTTCATTTTGTTAGGTCTTCTGTAACAATGTCATAGAAAATCAAGTAAATCATGTGGTCGTTAAAAATTCTTTTCTTCGTTAATTAAACGTCTAAATAGGAAAAAAAATAACTTTAAGATCGAAGTGCATCTCAGTTCTATAATATACATTTGTTAAGATCAAACCAATTGCACTGTATAGTATTTTTACATTCCGAATGATGATATTCTTGCCGGTGTAAAATACTCAAAATTTTTAGCAGTTATTCAACGGATAAAATATGTTGTTTGGTATTTCAACGGATAAAATATGTTGTTTGGTATTTCAGTCCATCCGTTGAGCTATATTTATTGGTCGTGAAGTTCTCTGTGAAAGTATAAGCTGTAAAAAGATATAGCTGTACAATTCGCTTTTGAAGTTTCGCTACTGAAAAATTCCTATATTCTGTCAATATTGTTTACAATACACCATGGACCATACTACCATGGATGTATGTACAGTCGCGGTCAGAAAATGTTTACCAGTTTTCAAATTAGATTCTTTGTAACACTGCGCGTCTAAAAACTCACTGAATCACTGGTTTAAAAAGCCTTAGCAAGGTATTTATTAAATTTCAAAGTTATCTTATAGCATCAAACTCAACAAAAAGAGTATTAATGACTTTTATAATAAAAAATCAATTCCTTATTTCAAGTTTGACACTTATGCATCATAATTACTAGTTAGTGACATTTAAAAAAAAAAAATTCTACATCTATCCTGTGACAGCGACCGATACATGTTGAAAAGTCTATGACCTTCTGACACAGATGTGTGCACGCAATTATGAACCTCGAGGTGGTAAACATTTTCGACCGCGGCTGTACGGGGCGCCATGCAATTGGTTCGATCATGCAACATACACGGCACTGACGTCACAGCTCACACCTCGTCGGGCGCCATGTCGTCGTCGTCGTCGTGGTTGTCGGCGGGCGCGGGCGGCGAGGGCGCGGAGGGCGCGGGCACGGGGGAGGGGGCGGGCGCCACGGGGGGCGCCGCCGGGGGCGCCAGCGCCGCCTTCGCGGTGGCCTCAAGCGCGCGGATGCGGTTCTCTTGCTTCACGATCACGGACTTGAGCTTGCGGATCTCGTCCATCAGGTCGGACATTTGCTTTTCCTGGAAGGGAGGTCTGAATTAGAGTGTGCTCTCAATCGTGGAATGGTCGTGTACGGAGAAGGAGGATCCTTTCCAGGAGAGGAATTTGCAATGTACAAACTTGGACTAAATGTACAGATGAATTTTGTAGAAATTACTTCTAATTTACTGGACAAATATTTGAAAATATGGAATTTTTGTGGTTGTTTTCCCACAGCCAAATATTTTGTTTCGGTAGTACAATCAATTTATTAAAACAAAATTTAACAATCCAACTGTGACAGATTTATAATCGAGAAAAACAAAATTCGAAAGCGAACTCGGACCAATAGTAACATCTCGCGATACATTCGTGCAGGCGGGCGTTTCCTCGTGCTCGGCAGGCGTAGTTACGTCGTATCAATAAGCGCGAGAGTTTATTTTATGCTAAACATTTTTTCCCTTTACTTCCTTTCATTTTGTAGGCAGCGTGCGTTAGCGCGTGGGATTTTAAATAGTCCCTACGTTACGTATAGAGAATTACGTCATATCGTGTGCGCAAGGTGCAGAAATCCTTTGTGGGGTCGAGTCTACATGGTATCAAAAGTGTTTTTGGAGTTACCATAGCAAAAAATTTAAAGACTGTGTTAAACAGCATCTGTTAAGTCGAGGGTATTATAGTATAGATGATTTTCTCGATGACAAAGTTGCATGGAAGCAACCGGCTTCGCATCCAGCAACCCATAAGTTCATTTTATCATACTAATATTATAAATGCGAAAGTGTGTTTGTTTGTTGGTTTGTCCTTTAATCACGCCACAACGGAGCAACGGATCGACGTGATTTTTGGCATGGATATAGTTGAAGACCTGGAGAATGACATAGGCTACTTTTTATCCCGGTAAGTTAAGGAGTACCCGCGGGAATCAAAAAAACTTAAACCACGCGGACGAAGTCGCTCGTATTATATACAAATTGTTACATTTTTCTGATTTCGAAAAGAGCAACTGCTTAGTTTCTTGCCGGTTCTTCTCAGTAGTATGAGATTTCCGAAACGGTGGTAGATTCTTACGACTTATCATAAGTGGCACAAGTTGTCCTACATGAAAATAAATCATTTCATTACTATTGTTTTTCACGCTTTCGAGTTAGTGATTTTTGTTTTTCAGAACAAAAACTCTTTTATTTTTTAAATATTGACTCTATTTTTCGATAGTACCACTGAGGGCTAGTCTGTCTGCCGCGGGTAAACAACCATCAATATGTCAGACTGTAGGTGTAGGGTATACTCACGATCATGGCGGTGAAGGCGGGCGGCGGCGTGGCGGCGGCGGGCGTGGGCGCCTGGCTGTCGCGCTGCGCGGGCGTGGGCGAGCGCTCGTCCTTGTCTCGCTCCCTCTCGCGCTCGCGGTCCCGCGGCGTGGCGAGCGCGTTGCGCTTGGTCACCGTGAGCGTCGTGGCGCGCCCCGACACGTACCCGCCCTGCACAAGGAGGGCGCGCTCCTGTAGTTTGGTTAGGGACCCCTAGCCTATAGCATCTGTCTGACAACGTTCCTGATGGCTTCACCGATCACCCGCCACCACGTGTCCGATGTATCGGTACACGTAGCGAGAGGGAGGGGAGTGGGGGGGGGGGGGGAGGGGATGTTTACGATCAACCCGATTTAACAAATGTTGCTTCGATAGAAACAAAATTTAATATTAGTCCATAGCGTTGCGTCTGCATATGCGCATATGTGTTCAATGTAAAATTCACATTAATGGAAATATGATACTATCTTTGGCAATAATATATATATATATTTTATGTCATAATAAATATAGATTCTTTCTAATTTGTTATTTTTGTAAATTATGTAATTGAACTAGTACTGTTAAAATTTTGTGCAGTGCATATTGTGCTGCAAAATTTTACTACCAAAAAGTTACCCAACTGAGAAGTCAATGTATAATTTTGAACAAAGTTATTATTAAATCATAAAACACGAGTTACACACGACAACAAAATACATCAAAAACTTGCACGTAAACGTAACAGGTTATTCAAGAAAGCCCAAAAGTTAGTAAACACCAAAAAAACACGGAAAAGGTCACGCACTGAACACGTGTATTGTTAGGGATAAGCCAACAGAAACATTCATCACAACAAATGCTTAAAACTAATGCTAAAGTATAATTAATTAATCCGATAAAGAATCTTTGCGCATCATATATCACAGCCAAGTTTTCCGCCGTAAGCACGTTCCAACGCGTCCGCACGCGGCAGTTAACTCCTTAAGGTCTCCCCGAATGTATCGAGCCGGTCAGAAAAAGCTTTATGTATACGGTATCAAGGGTGAAAACGCGGCAAATCACCGTTTTCTCGTCAGCCGATGCGAGAAACGTCGTATTAGAGCTTTTTTTAACCAGCTTGAGCCGGTTCCGCGTCGATCGATAGCGATACATTTGGGGAGACCCTTAATGTCTTTCTGTTTATGGCGTAAAGGCATCAGAGTGTGAATACGTCGGCTTGCTAAGACCTTTAATACTAAATTCGACATTGACAAAAGAAAGATGCGTATAAAATAGTCATAACTTGTAGCTCAACCTCCTCCATCTGCCTAATATGAGTAAAGTTTCGGCTCTTATGAGATGATAAGATGGCCCACAAATTCTTATGTTTATTCATACATCGGGCCCGCTGGCAAGTCAAGATTGTCCTGACCAGAAAGGGTGAAAGGGTTAACAATAGACTACCGTATAATCTTAAACTCACCTGTGTTTGTTAATATACGAAAGTCACGACACTATAAGGCCACAGATCATGCTATTCATACAACTCAAAGTGCAGGTTTGCTCTGCGGCACAATTTTCAACTCAAACGTTCGCCATTCGCGATGTTCTATCAATATGTTAATGCAAAGAAAACACACGACAAACCTTATTTATCACATCCTTATTTTACATTTTTACATAATAAGAGATTAAATATATTGATACAGTACATATAATTCAATATCAAAATTTCCAGCAATATTTTTGCAATTACTCTTTACTTGATCTGATGATAAATCATTTAATTTTAAATACATTCGCTAGACACACATACTAGCAAAGTTTATAATAACTACATTAAAAACCTTGTCGTTGTGTCTAAACATACAAGATTCAATGTTTGGACCAGCATCCCAGGCCATAAGACTAGCCTGGATGAACATGTATACCACGCCACGTATACTCGTCTGGTCCCCTCGCATACCATACATCAGCATACCTTGAGACCAAGATTCAATGTTTGGACCAGCATCCCAGGCCATGAGACTAGCCTGGATGAAGATGTCTACCAGTCGTCAGGTCCTCATACCAGCATACCTTGAGCGACATGGTGCAAGGCTCGGCGTTCTCGCCCGCGAGCCACTCGTCCGCCGTGAGCGAGGCCTCGTCGCTGAGCGTGTCGGGGTACAGGTCCTCTTGGAACAGCTCCGACTTCCGAGGCACCGTCATCGACACCACCTGAGGCACGACCACCACAACTGGCTATCGGCTCAACACGTCTATCGACGCGGAACCGGCTCGAGCCGGTCAGAGGAAGCTTTATGTACATGGTATTAAGGGTGAAAAAGACGTCGGCTGCCGACGCGAAAACGGCGTTTTACCGCGTTTTCACTCTTACTGCCGCACACATAAAGCTTATCTGATCGGCTCGAGCTGGTTGCGCGTAGATAGGTTTGGTGAGACCCTTAAACCAGTTTTTGATACAGAATAAGTTAATGTGAAAAATTCTGTTTAGAGATTGCTCTAAACTTAACTAAAATGACAGCTCAAATTATATTGCCATCCCTTTTATAATGCAGAAAGGGAAATCACAAGATTTAGAGCCGTCATTTAACTTTATAGATTGTTACACAAAATTGGCCAGAGGGCGCGAAAGTCTAACTCCCAGGGCTTCTCAACCATCACCATCACCCATTACAAATGAATATTTGGAATGGGTGATGGTGATACATAATATTGATTAGGTGTAACAAAAAAAAATTCAGCTACGGGAGTTCCAATCGGGTCCTAACAAGAGCCCATGACAAACTCAGCAAATCATTGATCCGAGCTTCGGATTCCGAAGGCATGATAATCATAAAATAGAAGTGAATAGTGGGGCAGTTGGACATTTTGTGTTGGTCGTCTAACTCTAACCTGACAGAGGCCGGAGTTGTTGAGGCGGTAGAACTTGGCGATCTCGCACGTCGCCACGTCGCAGCCGCGCTTCGGCATCATGCCGATACCTGCGGGGGAAACCATTCGCACTGTACCTGACCTGCACCTTATAGAAGATGATGATGTGGATGCAACGGAGGTTGAGTTGAGGAGGAGGAGGAGGGAAGCGCAGGAAGCAGATAGAAGGCGTTGCCACGGGGAGGAATCGTGATCTCTTCGTGTGCTCGTGACTTCAGCCCCAGAAAGGGGAGAATGACAATAGGGACAAGGAAGCAGAAAGAAAATAATTTGTAGGGAGCCAAGAATGCGCCCCGGAAACTCGCCAAGAGCAAGTACCGAACGGGTGCTCTCCCGCGATTCGGCCCATATAACCGCGAGGTTGGTGGGGTGTTCCTGACACTCCTGTATGTGGAGGGTGTGTGTTTAATCCACCAATAGGCGCGCTTGATTTGTACAGCTTAGATCGCCAGATGTCAGATCTAGCACTCCTATTGGTGGGTTAAACACACATCCGACTTAACGACGTATAGACGTATCCAACTTATCTGGCCCGGTGGTCAAAACTGGAACTAATTTTTATGCCTGTTTAGTGTGTTTTATTTTATTTTTAATGTACAATAGCGACGCTGTCACCGGATCAGACAAGTGTGTGAGACTATAATACATCTCAGACACACCATCTCAGCAAACACACCCTAAAACTCGCTATTGATGATAAATAAAATTACTTAAGTCAAATTAATTACGCCAAACATATCCCATCCTACTTACGGCATCAGCCCAAATTACATTGCAAAACTCAAAATGACTTAGGCTGTGGATTACAGAGGAAACAGAAATTCCGTGGGAAGGCATAGCGCCAAAATTTGACTTAAAAAAGGCTCTGACAGACGGACGGATGGGTACACAAGTTTGAATTGAGTAAACTCGGAGACCTCCCTTCGCTTTGTCAATCAAAATGATTGTCAATATTGTTGATAACAAAACAATACCTCTTTGCGGATCCGGCGTTTGGAACGTGTTGATGTAATGCACGTACGGCGGCTCTGGAGTCACCTGAAATAGATTTGTTGTATTGATCAATGACAAAATTATTTATTTAATGGTTCCTTGGTGAAAAATCTAATATTTATCACATTAATGCTGGAATGATAACTGCAGCTGGAATAACTATAGGAGATAATTATAGAGATCAATAATTTCTGTTGCGCTCAAGTTACGTTTAATCTTCGTTGAAATTGTTTGAGCTGGTTAAGATGATTTCGGTGGTAGTTAGTTGTTCCAGCACTTAGTTGCCAAAAATATAAAGTATTTAAATTCTTGACATTTAATTTCAGGATAGTGTGGTCACGTATCGCTGCAAGAGGCGGTTAAAGGGTATCCACGGTCACAATGGGGTCGTTCAGTCAGTTTATTGTTGGACTGGTTCCCCAGTCACCTTTTTATCATCGAACCGCAAGGCATCGACAAGGTCTGCAGTCGAAATTCCGCGGAATTGGACGAAGCGATTTGCTTCCTTGTTCTAAATCGAACCGCTAGGGTATGGAATGCCCTTCCGGCTTCCGTTTTCCCCTGCTCTTTTAATACCCTGAAATCAGGAGTGAATAGGCATCTTCTAGGTAAGCGCGCTCCACCTTAGGCTGCGTCACCACTTGCAAGCAGGTTTGAGTGCAGCCAAGCGCTAGCCTATATATTGAAAAAGAAAAGCACTCACCTCGAAGTACCGTATGACAGAGTCGCCCTTCCCGCAGAGGTAGATGAGGTTAGTGTCGGGGTCGTACAGCGGGAACATCACTCCGTTGCTGGTGTCTATCTCCACGGTCACGATGGGCTCGCTCAGCTCGTCCGGCGTGCGCAGCGTGTACTGCCGCTCTGACATCCGGCTGAACCTGTACACGAGTCATCGTCACATTATTTCCAGAACACTGTCATAAAATAGACACAGAACAAAGAGATAGAAATGATAGGACTCTGCATTAAGTTTTAAAAAAATAGTGCCACACAAATTACAACCACTTCAGGACTCAAATTGGAGCAGTGATCTTTTCATTTGACTTCCTAAGCCATCAAATTTATTTCAATCCATACTTATCCATACTAATATTATAAATGCGAAAGTGTGTCTGTCTGTCTGTCTGTCTGTCTGTCTGCTACGCTTTCCCGGCCTATCTTTTCAACCGATTTTACTGAAATTTGGTATAGAGGTAGGTTATATCCCGGGGAAGGACATAGGCTACTTTTTATCCCGGAAAATTAAGGAGTTCCCGCGGGAATCAAAAAACCTTAATCCACGCGGACGAAGTCGCGGGAATCATCTAGTATTATATATGCAAAAGTGTGTCTGTCTGTTTGCTACGCTTTAATGGCCCACCTTTTCAACCGATTGTGATGAAATTCGGTGTGGAGGTTGGTTACATCCTGGGGAAGGACATAGGCTTTTTATCTCGGAAAATTAAAGGGTTCCCACAGGAATCAAAAACCTTAACCCACGCTAGTACAAGATATTTAGGTACACAACTCACAAGATGCCAATACCAATCATTATTTCAAGAAGAAGAATCATTAAAGTCAGCTTACCCTGTTGTGAATACGAGGCCATGCTTCAGGAAGATGGCGCGGGACGCCTTGCTGCCCTCGTGAGCGATCGCCTCCGAATTCACTTCACCTTTGCGAGGGTCGATGATCCTGAAGCGAAGGACGAGTTTAGAGCACAACATCGTGGCCGTTTCAAGTTTTGTGCAGGCCGGTCTCAGTACAATACAAGTTTTTGAGAATTGTAACATAACAATGAAACTCAACAATGAAACAAAACTAACATATCAGGGTGCCAATATTTGGGATATTGGGACAGGGGGCCAATATCCCCGTACCCAGGAAACCAGCGTTGCTCCGTCAGTTCTTTTGCCATCACCCCGACTAATCCCTGCCGGCTCAATGAGAATAGAATAGAATAGAATAATAAATATGCGCACGAATGGTGCCCTTTTGATCGTATCATCGAAAGCCATGCCGAAATAGCCTACCAGCGCTCCTTTGGCAAGAGAGTCTGTGAATTTTCAAGGGTTATTGTGTGTTCACCTGATCTTCTTGTCCCGGCACGTGGTGAGCAGCTTGGAGCCGGTCCAGTTCCAGCACGCCGAGTAGATGAGGTCGGGGTGGCAGTCCAGGGAGATCAGCACTTCGCCCGTGCCCACGTTCCATATCGCTATCTGTTGACATTACAATGTTCTTTATCTTTACTTTTCCGAAATCATCCCAGGTCCTAAATACTTGACCCCAAAAAATTTAGATCCTGGGCGAATTATCTACCTATAACGTCACAATGATGCATCGATCAGAATAATTGGCACAAAATATCTACCAAGCTGGACGCGAGAGCCAGCGAACCTGAAGGGATTATTGGCATTACTCGAAGAATCTATAGACGCCGTGTTGAAAGACGTCCCGCCGGGGTGGACACACAATCACAGAGCGAGTTGCACATGACTGTAGAGACAGTACTAATATCTATTCTGTCGTGGAGATCAGCAGGCATGTATTGATGAGATGAAGATTGACAAACAAACTGATCACCAGAAAATGTTTGTTTAGCAGTGCAGTACTCACCTGGTTGTCGGAGCCGGCTGTGAGCAACACGTTCTGCGCCGTCGGATGCCACAGCACGAGCCCCACGCGGCGCTGGTGGTACACCAGGTCCACCACCGGCTCCGTCAGCGTGCGCGACAGACCACCGTCCGGGATCTGCCACACCTGGTCACAACCGCATACTTTTTAATATTTAAACTAAATTGTGAGTGATATTCATTATTACTACAACATGCCTACTAAGTACTACCTGATAAACTCACGTGTTATGTCGGAATATGCCCGACTAGTTTCGAACCCGTTCGGGGCCCTTATTCATGAGCCTGTTCGCGCGACGCGGTCGTTCCGACCCGAACGGGTTCGAAACTAGTCAGGCATGTTCCGACATAACACGTGAGTTTATCCGGTAGTATGTTGTAGTAACCGCACACTTGTACTAATATCTTCAGCTTCTTCAGGTTTCCATGTGCTATACCCTCTTGAGCGTATACTTGTTGCCAGTCAAGGCATACGGATTACGGATGATATACACAGATGCTATGACTCTCACAAACAAGCTCAAGGTCACTCAGCTGGCGATGGAGTGGGCTATACTCGGAGTTTTGTTACGCGATCAAATTAGAAATGAGGAGATTCGTTTAGAACTAAAGTAACGAACATAGCTCGACGTGTTGCGAAGCTGTAGTGGCAATGGGCCGTGGGCGGGAAGTTCGGAGAACCGCTAGATTTTGGGGTCCCAAAGTGCTGGAATGGCGTGGCGACCTTACATTCAAATCACCTACCTTGGCCCTCGAAATCCTTGCAAGAGACCTGTGTCCAGCAGTTGGCGCCGGTCGGACGATATCCTCGAGCAGGAGCTAATACCTTAACAACGCAGTCCTCTGAACCGCTAGCGATGACATTGTCGTTGTGAGGACACCACGCGATGTCCAGCACCGGCCCTTTGTGGCCGCCCACCAGCGGGTGGTCTGCGGGGATGCGCCCGACCTTAAATACATCATGTTTAAATTATAAACACTGATTTTATTTATTTATTCTTATGGCATTTAATTCATAATAAGCGTATTAACAAAAACACGCTTATTGATATGCCGCCTGGTTCGTCGTCAAAGGCTAGGCTTTGATGGGACAGTGTGTACGTCTTAATCTTTTAATAACATAGAGAATTATGTCAACTTAGCAATTATTACAAATATTTCGTTGTTTCACGTAATGTAGGTAAGTATAACCGCTTTCGCGTTTCGCGGTGACCCAAATAAACGGAATATATACTCGTAGTTAAGCAGTTGGCAGGGATCCACGGCGGGCGGCTGCGAGACGGCAAAGGTGAGAAAGCACATACTCGTATAATTGCCCGCAATCACCACTTTCACTCAATTATTTTGAGCATTCCGAAAGTCGTTTACGTCCTAGTTACTGGGGCCATACTGCAAACGCTTAAAGCAATATTGTTTCATTATTGTTGGCTTTCGCGTTTTAGGATTATAATCCTTATTTTAGGAACGTCAAGGTACGTGACATCAAACTGTCATTATGAGTAATATTGCTTAAGTATTGCTTTAAACGTTGGCAATATGGCAGTATTGCTTTAACAGTTGGCCCTGCACTGGCTTGCACGTTAAAAAATAATAAAAGCGTAAGTGGTATGTTATCTGTGATCTCAAAGAAAGACCTATATATAAAGCTGGCTACAGTTTTTGTACTAACTATACGTGCTTTCGTCTCTTTACATAATTCGAATATGCAATTCGAGCCAACGAGCCTACCTATGTAGTTTGGCAGCTGGAGTAAGATTATAGCAATCTAAATTCACAATAAATTTTCAAATCGCCCCTACCGGCAATCAAACCTGTGACTCACCAGTCGCCACTACGCAAGGGAGGTTTTCAATGTCATTACAAGCGTGTAGTATATTGTATATTACCTGCCCCTGATAACAATCATCAATGACTATCATTACAGCGAAACCCGACACCCTGCGGTATCACTTTTACCACGGGCCATTGGATTGCAATACCTAATGAGCGGTTATGAATTACTAGCTAATGCCCGCGACTTCGTCCGCGTGGATTAAGGTTTTTTGGTTACTCCTCCTTAGTTTTCCGGGATAAAAAGTAGCCTATGTGCACTGCTATTCCAGACTATAATCAATCTCTGTGCCAAATTTCATCCAGATCCGTTTAGCCGTTGGAGCGTGATTGAGTAACAAACATCCATACATCCACACATCCATACATCCATACATCCATCCAAACTTTCGCATTTATAATATTTATTTGAATTTGATGAATTGCACGCCACTGGACACAAATGATGTTTAAATTATGATTAGTAAAGTATAACGATTGCAATCATCTCTGATTAGCGAACACGCTTTCGCTGATGGCCAATATCCATTGACGCAGACAGAATGTACCATAAATTCTTTTTTTTTTTTTTTTAATTCACTACAAGTCAGCCCTTGACTGCGATCTCACCTGATAGTAAGTGATGATGCAGTCTAAGATGGTAGCGGGCTAACCTGTTAGGGGCATGGCAGTTATTATTAAACCCATAATACCCCTATTCGGTTTCTACACGGCATCGTACCGGAACGCTAAATCGCTTGGCGGCACGTCTTTGTCGGTAGGGTGGTAACTAGCCACGGCCAGAGCAGTTAAAATTCAGAAATTATAAATTCCCAAATTGACCCTGCCGGGGTTCGCACCCGGGACCTCAGCGCTGCACACTGCGCCACGGAGGTCGTCAAATTCGTAACAACTGCGATTGTTACAACGATTAGTGCAGCTCTTACGGCATAGGCCTACTGTCCTACATACAGACAGTGGTTCATAACAGTACTCAGACAGGTTGGCGTCGCGATGAGAAAGGCATTAGGCAATGCGTCTCAAGGAATGAGATCAAAAGACCAATATAATGTTCCGCTGTTCCTGTTTTAGCTCAACGCGAAATCGATGCTTCGACCGTAAAGGTCGAACGCGCCCCTTTGAGTTCAATTTACATGATCTGGGAATTAAAATTTTAGTAAGTATTAAAAAGCGCGTCTAATTTTGATGACGTCACAATTCAGTATTTCATACAACATCACATGCAAAGCGCGCGTTTGGCTTTTGAAAGCCAAAAGAAAAAGTTGCTGATTTGACTAGTTGTCAAATACCCAATTGTGCGGCCAAACGTGCGTTTTTGGGCGTGTCCGAGTGCAGAGTCCGACACTGCTGGTTGACGCGGAATTTTGGACAAATACCAAGTGAATTTGTCACTCATTCATCAATGACTAGATGATACTCGCGACTAGTGGATTTAGGTTTCAGATTCTCGCGGGAACTCCTTAGCTTCTCGGGATAAAAAGTATGCAACTTATCTGTGTACCGAATGAAAAGGTGAGCTGTGAAAATGTTGCAGACAGACGAACAGACAGACACATCTTTAGCATTTATAATATTAGTATGGACTATGGTCTATGGATCAACGAAGCGCAATTTCCGCTCTCAGTCAGAGAGGAATTCAGTTCACGCAATTTAGCGAGCAATTTCCACTAGATTTATCCCTAGCGGCGCGGCGCGGGCGTTTCGACCGCGTTACGTCTGAAACGTCCAATAATCTAGTTGTATTCACGAGTTTATTCAGGGGCCTTACCTACTGCCAACGTCTAAAGCAATACTTGAGCAATATTACTGAAAATTACAGTTTGATGTCACGTACCTAAAATAAGGATTATACTTAGGTAATTCTACTAGATGATGCCCGCGACTTCATCCGCCTGGATTAAGATTTTTGATACCGCGGAAACTCTTTCATTTTACCGGGATAAAAAGTAGCCTATGTCTTTCTCCGTGATACAAACTATCCCCATACCAAATTTCATCAAAATCGGTTGAACCATCTGTTCAACAGATTTTGATGAAATTTGGTATTCGTGCAAACGTAGCAGACAGACAGACACACTTAAAATATTAAGTATGGAAGTATGGATTTAAATGCGAAAGTCAACAATATCACTTGAAGCGTTGGCAGTATGGCCACAGAGCGCGCGATGGCGCCGCGCCAAATCAACACCATACAGCATAGTCCACTTGCTGTGTGATGTGTCACCCCAACCTGCCTGCGCCTGCGACGTGTAATAATACCCGACGGAGACCCGACTGACTCACATCGGAAAACAAACTTTGAATGGACTGAGTTCTGATCTTCTGAACTTTTGGAGCCATGACCAATGACCGTCTATTGCAAAGATAAAGGGGGTAGTAGCTGGAAGGAGTTACTATTGTAAGGTTTATTATTTCGATAGTGGTCAATTTGACTTATTTCACAACTCTTTATTCAATATGAGCTGGGTGTACATTGAAAATATTATTAAGTTAAGTAATACTGTTTGTCAATTTACCTCATGGAACAAGAAGTGTAACTACGTCGATATACCTAATTTAATTACCTTATGTTAAACCTTAGTCAATATCCGTTTGTTGACGTATATTGACATACGGAGGTGGGAGTGTTAACAACTTTTATAAAACGAGAATGTTTTGGATCTCAGGATTCATTCGATTGACGACAGTAGTCGTATTCAGAGGTTAAGTAATGTTGTGGTAATGTTGCTACTTGCTGTAATATTTAATGAAGTGTTAGATTTGTGATAAGGAAGTGATGAATATATTGATTTCGCGCAAGTTTCGAGTTTTATTCCACGGAAATATTCGTCTGAGCCTTTAGCTCAGAAGTGGGATACCGGGAAGATAGTGCAGTTATCATCTCGTTGAAGGACTACGCCCAAAGGAAAAAAAAAGGTGATGTACATATTTTTGTTCAAATTTATTTATTTTTGGGTATAAGTGAAGCTCATCAGTGAAACACATCACGTGTTTATAAATTGTAATACAAATTCGTATATATATTTTTTTTTCTTCCGAGTCGAATTTATCACAGGTGATAAAGTTCTGGTAATGACAAGATATTAATAAACGACCTGAAAGTTACTTTTTTACATTTGTGGTTTCATGCCTGTAAATTATGTTTAATTAAAGGAAAACTGAATCGTGAGGTATAGGCACTACCTCGATAAAGCGTAGAGTAACGTTAATTTTTTTTTTATTTCAAATTTATTCATTGTTTTTAAAGAAAGGTGAAAGTACCCTTAAACCTTGTCGACTTGTCTGGGGGCCGCTCTAAAAACTAGTACATGGATATAAGTATTTTAAGGACGTAATTCGGGTATAAAGTACCAGTAACACAGCAACGAACAAATAAGTAAAAGTGGGCGAAACAAGTGAATAAAAAGTAATTCAAAGATGAACGAGCAACATCATAATGTCATCATATAATATAGTAAATTGAAATTGTGGGGTAGTTTGCGGAGTCCCGGCGCCATGCGTTTGAACTTTGGGGATTCGAGATACGGGATAGTTGGATTTGGATATTAAGGAACGTGTACTTTTGTATTATATTTATTTTTCAGCTGGGTATCGAGGCAGCGCCCGGTTTGATGCAGTCAGTCGAGGCATTGAAGTGAATCCACTGAGGAGCCGTGTGAAAGGCTGGAATGGAGGTTAACAAGGACGTAGTTGGTGCTGAAGGGTTTGCTAATGCAGGTTGGGTTACAAGTGGTACAGCTTTGTGAGTTATAAAAAAAATGGTTGATGGTTGATTGGTCTACAGGGGCTGATACTTGCCGTAAGTACTTTTTTGTTTCCTTTTTATTATTATTCGAAGATTTTGTTTTGGTTAGACTTTAGTTGACTGGCAAATCGCGTGAGGCCCGGTCGACCAGTGGAGGTGGTCTGAGCCGTCGTGTCGTGCTGTATTGGTGGGAAGGCTTGACGCTGAACAATGTTGTAATGGCGGAATTTATTCATTAATTAGACAATTTTTACATAAAATGTGGTACCTAGGTTTGGCAAGGCTTTTGTTTTCTTTCAAACAAAATTAAAACTGATTTTTGTAGGTCATAACCGTTAGGATTATAACTAAGGATTTGAGTTAGGTATTTCATTTTCCCAAGTGTTTGGTTTTTTTGTTTGGTTAAGCCAAAAATCTAAAATAGTAACCAGAGGTATTTCTTTTGGATAGAGCTTGCTTTCAGTAATTCTGGTGAAATGAAATGATCGCAAAATCCTAGTGGTAGACGAAAAAAGAAAGGTAGTTAAGACCTGTGATTTAGACAATTCATAACATTGATAACCTGCGGTCACAATGTGTGACATTCTCTCTCTAAATCGCAATTGCGGGTTGTCTTATTATTGTTGAGACGATTAATCGCGACTATTATCGCAAAGGGGACTATGAAGAGTTTTGTTATTTCCATAATATTAATATGATTTAATTTTTTTGGTTTCAAGTTTGTTGTGTTGGCTTTAGGACTTTACGTTTGTTTCTGTAGTCTACGGTTCTACGTCCTTGAATAATAATTAACTTTGGCCGTTTAAGGGAAATCATTTGGTGAGCCCCAATCTTTACTTTGGGAATTGGATGTTGTTTTTGACCCCTAGGTATAGTTGTGAGTGCAATGTTGAAAATACGCGTTGAAAAGAGGACCTCTTTTGGAAGTTCTTTTGAAAAAAATAACGAATAATAAAACTTTGTATTTTTGAATAAATTTATAGTCATAAAAGGGGTGGCGATATACTTACAAATGATGTTGTTACCTCGTTCCACATGATACGTTTCAGAAATTAGTTACAATTCGGTTTATTATCTCAAGTCGAGTAACTGGAGGTGTGTTCGTGACGAAATAATGTTTTTCGAAACTTTGAGTATTTAACGAGGTATTTTTACAAAGCGTCAAACCGTTGACATTGTGGCAATTTTTGAGTGTAGTCTTAAACTCTTTACCTGATAGTGGTGGTGATATAGTGATTTCGAAAGGGTCGAGCCGTCGGCTTAGTTTTTATTTACATGTACGAGACCGCGAATTACTGTTTCGGCCGAGAGTTGTATTGCGTTTTTGGAAAGCTTTTATTGATTTATTGATTTATTAAATAATATCCTCGGTACGCTTACAGGAATGCCAAAACGCATACCGAGTCAGGAATTACAAATTTGATAAAATTCATTAAAACTAATATTGAATACATCTAGTGGTTGGTGCTTTGGTGGTTGGTTAGTGTTGTGGTAGTTGTTGGTTGGTTGTTTGTATGTTTTGTTCGTTAGATAGGAAATGTTTAAAGCGTCCCTACTTGAGTATCGGAGGTCTGAAAAGGGTTGATGTACGTATTTTATTTATTTATATACTTATGCCATCTTTGAGCAAGTGGGAGAAGCCGATGTACGGGAGGAGATGATGATGATGAGGGAAATAAAAATCTTTTACACACATAGCAGAACAATTGTTTTTAATGAAAAAAAAAATGATTTATTTCAATATTTTTGAATACTATTATTGCTCGGTTTCTGGTACCTCTTGGAGGTGAAGCTAGGCGGTTTTGGATGGCTGATTGGGTCTCCCTTGTGTTTTACTCTGATCGAGTTTCTTTTCTCATTTAAAATTTGGAAAAATATATACGATAGATACCTGGTTGAATTTCGATTTTGTTGTTGTAAATGAAACAATGGCGGACTTCCAAACGAATGTTGTTTTCTTCTCGCGTCTACTGACGAAAGGATGTTCAAAATATTAAGGATGAATTATTAGTATAGTATCAGTTTTGTCTTAAATATTCCAGTTCGAAGTTTTTGAGGTTGATGTCTTTGACACCAAGACGGTCGGACAGTGGTCAGTAGTTAGAATATTTGGTAAATTTACATGACAAATAAATGTCTTAAGGTCGGTTTATCAGTGTTCTATATTTGGTATATTTGGCGGGTTTACCTGACAAATAAATGTCTTCTGCATAGGTGTGGGAAACCTTGTGGATTCTTTTCTAATGAGTTTACGTTATTACGAGTTACCGGGTTTACGTTGGAGGGACGTATCGTGACTCCTGATCTCTGAAATTATTGTTTGGCACAAAACATAAGGAGTCAAGGTGAAGTGAAAAAAGGTCCACTTAAGACATTATCGATCGATTCACTATCTATGGGTCGGGATTCAGGGAGGTAGATATAATCTTTCAATTGATCAAATGAGTTGTCAATAAATAGTGGTTTTGTCTCCAGACTTAGGTAAGAGGGCCATACGTTAAACGTACGTTTATTGTTAAATAATTGGTGTTTGGATCGTAATGTGATTTGGTGGTCGCGACAGCGGTTAGGCACGGGAATTAATGTATTGGATCCAGGTCTTTTGCATTGCAGCATATCACTTCCGTGGGTTTGACTGAGAGTATAAAAATATTGAGCGGGGGATTAACAGGAAACTATTTTATCTAAATCTGTAGTTGTTGCATTTGTGGTCCACGCCGATGTTCTTTACTGGAACGAACGGAGTGAGGACAGGTCTCATTAGGACCGTGCCTAAACAAACAGGATTTAAAGGCAATAATTTGAACTTGTGTATATTTTAATTTTATTTGTTGTTACGAGTCCTTAGCTTAATTTATTTGGGATACTTATTTTCGATGGGAAAGGAACTTTGTTTCTACTGGATTAAAACTTAACGGAAATATAATAAATAGGAATAATCCAATTTTTAATATATACGCAATTCAAAAAAAATTCAAAAGTGAGCAAAAGTTAAGCAGTTATCATTATGTGATAGGTTAATACAGGTACAAATGACTTGGACGTTGGTAATGAGTTATGTGGTATCACATATTAAGCAGTACTTGAAAGTTTCAGGGAAAGAAGCAATGGATGACGATGAGTTGACCCCAGGTGAGAAAGAGTCTGCCCTGGGGAGAGAGGATCTGACTAGAGGAGGCAAACACGAGGTGAGAGAAGGTTTGAGTCAAGGAGGGAAACCCTAGGTGAAGAGGGTCTAATGGAAGGTTAAATCCTAGGTGGAAAGGATCTAATCTAAGGAAGGTTACCCTAGGTGGAGAGGGTCTAATGAAAGATTAAATCCTAGGTGGAAAGGGTCTAATCTAAGGAAGGTAAAATCCTAGGTGGAAAGGATCTTATCTATGGAAGGTTCACTGGGTGGAAGGTCTTGCCTAAGGAGGGTTAATAAGGAAGGTTGAAGCGCTGGATAAACGGTATAAACGGAAGGAGGGAATCCAAAGATGGAGGAGGTGTGTGGCAATGAATCCGAGATGCGGGCGTGGTAAGTTTTCCCTTTGTTCTTTAGGTTAGGATCCGGAATAAAAGGAGTGAAATATGGTGTTGTGAGTCTTCTAACTTAATGCAAAGTGCTTTACTGGAAGAATCATGTGTCGCAGTCGGAGTTCACGTTATTAACTTAAATTTAGTCTTTAAGTAATATGGATTAATTTATATCTTTTATGTTTTAGGGTTATTGATATATGTTATGTTTTTGTGTTATTGATATATGTATTATGTTTTTGGATTATTTATATATGTATTATATTTTTGGGTTATTGTTTATTGATTATGAGGGGACTTATTATATTAAGCCAGTGTAAGATAACACCGTGACAGATGACTATGAAAATTAAAGGTGAAGGGTGTTGCGTCCAGGGAACTCTACGTAAAGAGCCTTATGAATAGAAAGTCCGAAGTAAAGGAGTGATTTTCAATGCTAGCACGCGACGTGGGCAATTGATTTGAACCCGCAATTAAAGAGTAAAACGAGGTCATACTAATGGGTTCATTAGGGCGGTGTGTCCAATCCAAGGTAGAAATGACGCATACTAGAGGACTAAGATTATTAATCGTATCGTAAATGCGCACTCGCATAGCTTCCTTCTGGGAGCGAATGCGACAAACGAATAATGTCATTCTTGGGGTCAAGCAGCATATACTCAAGCACTGGCGCTCTGTCCACCGAGACGCGGATAAGAAATGGGAAGTAGTTTTGGGAAATGGCTTGGGCTATTTTTTTGATTTTTATTTTTTTATTTTTATTCTTATTTGTTTTTTCATTCATTATATTTTATACTATTTTAACATTGGATTTTTATCTCAAATAAAGAGTTTATAATTATTATTATTAAGAGGGATTAGGTTAAGCCTCAAAACGCGAGGGGACTCGCTTATGATAGGATGGCCGAGCTGTAAGGTTTATTATTTCGATAGTGGTCAATTTGACTTATTTCACAACTCTTTATTCAATATGAGCTGGGTGTACATTGAAAATATTATTAAGTTAAGTAATACTGTTTGTCAATTTACCTCATGGAACAAGAAGTGTAACTACGTCGATATACCTAATTTAATTACCTTATGTTAAACCTTAGTCAATATCCGTTTGTTGACGTATATTGACATACGGAGGTGGGAGTGTTAACAACTTTTATAAAACGAGAATGTTTTGGATCTCAGGATTCATTCGATTGACGACAGTAGTCGTATTCAGAGGTTAAGTAATGTTGTGGTAATGTTGCTACTTGCTGTAATATTTAATGAAGTGTTAGATTTGTGATAAGGAAGTGATGAATATATTGATTTCGCGCAAGTTTCGAGTTTTATTCCACGGAAATATTCGTCTGAGCCTTTACTATCAATTTTATTGTGACAGAACATGATGTTTGAGCATAAAAAAATTAAAATGTTTATTGTATAGGTATAAAGAATATTTAAACGTGGTATTTGACACTAATATCAAATGTCCAGGATTCTTGAAAAAACTGTATTTTCAAACAATAATAATTATTTAACCATAGAGTAAGGATTGGTCTCCGCTGCGCTCCTGCTTACTCCAGTTCTGTCAGTCCTATTCAGGACTCAGGTTCTAGGTTATTCTCAGAATAGTGTGATGGTACTAACTACTAAGCAAGTAGGTACCGCGAGTATTTAAGAGGATCGTCTAGTGACGAAACGCGACGCGAGTAGGTATTTTCAATAATGCTATGTTTCACAACGCTTCGCTGCCTTCTCAATTTACTACTAGACGATCCTCTTAACAGAAACTTTGTAAGTTGTAACTTCGTGTAACGTGTTAAATAAACTTCAATTAAGGGCGCCTTCAAATTTGCCGCAAAGTGCCGCGCGGAAGCAGCGCGGCTGCAGCGTTGCGGTCGCGCTGCTTTGTAAATCCATATAAATAAAAAACACGCGACTGCAGCGCTGCACCCGCGCTGCGGCCGCGCATCAGTTCATCGATCGACTAGTGACGGGACTGCGCACGTACTTATTTTGTCTAAACATGAACGAAAATCAGGTAGAAGAATTTATCGATGAGGTTGAGAGTCGTCCAGCAATATGGGATTCGAAGTCCGACAAGTACAGCAATAAAATCGAAAAGAAAAAGGCTTGGGAAGACTTATGCATTAAATTTATTGACAATTTCACAAACAAGACTCCAAGTGAAAAAAAATGAAGCATGTAAGTATAATATTATGTATTGTTAACACAACTACTTTATATTTTCGTTGTTTCGTATTAATAGTAACACAGAGCAGTGTTTCTTCGTCAGAGTCCATCGTGAAAATAAATATACGAGTAGGTACAACCCTATGATGTTCGAACCTCGCGACAGGAGCGCGGCCGCAGCGCGGCCGCAGCGCTGCAGCCGCGCTGCAGCCGCGCTACGCTTTGCGGCAAATTTGAAGGCGCCCTTAGTCACCGCGCTGTTGTTGTCATTTCAAGACCCCTTCTGACCATCTGAACATTACCTTTCTGGTGGAGACCAATCCTAAATCTACGAACTAAACATAACAAAATTGTGGCACAGTAACTAAAGAACTTTTCGAAAGAATCTAACTAAAGTAGGTACGTGGTCACCAAACATAAATGGGCCATAACCCCATGAGTTTCATAAGGACAGTGATTGTTATCGCACATCGACTGCACGCTGCTACAGGGCATCCGTCCTAACCGCTCGCGAGAAATCACCATGGTCAAGTCGGTTGGTCATACGTCACGGTATCATTTCGGCCGGCAGTGATAAACTGCGTCCTTAAATAGCGTGCTAAATATACCTACACTAGCGGCACGCTATGATGGCCGGTTGACACATTACAATAGGTCAATTTATTCTCGAACAAAAAACAATTAAGTTTTTTTAAATTTATGAATCTCTGCACATCACTATCGTCATAGCTATCGTCAATAAAGTAATACAATTATTTCCTTCAAAGTCGTTATCAATTAATACGGAACGTTTGTCCAACCGGCCATCATAGCGTGCCGCTAGTGTAGTCCCTATTGCGAATATCTTCTGATGACACGCCGCTTTAGCTTGCAAATAGACTCGACGCGTTTACTATTATAATTTATCATACTTAATATTATAAATGCGAAAGTGTGTTCGTTTGTTGGTTTATTGGTTTGTCTTTCAATCAAGCCGACAGAGCAACGGATCGACGTGATTTTTTGCATGGATATAGTTAGGACTTGAGAGAAGCAATTTTTTGCCCCGGAAAATTGAGGAGCTCCCGTGGAAATTAAAAAAAACTTATTCCACACGGACGAAGTCGCGAGCATCAGCTAGTAATTAGTAAATTGCCTTGGTAACATGGACAGCATCTAATATTAATTAAGTATACCTACTGTTAAAACCAACGAATGAATTACAATATCGTAAGAACGCTTCTCTAGGAGGATTCCACATGGTTTCCATGTTCGAGAAAATTGACTGACTAAATGATGATTTAAACAATGCCTGATCTCTCTCCTACGAGAGAA
Source organism: Erebia ligea (assembly GCA_917051295.2). Lineage (NCBI taxonomy): Eukaryota > Metazoa > Arthropoda > Insecta > Lepidoptera > Nymphalidae > Erebia > Erebia ligea. The sequence goes on from OU785228.1 coordinate 19,751,880, forward strand.
GAGAACTAATCCGACAACTTGGTCGGAACACAATTAAGTATTGGGATTTTCTGCCAAGATATTCTGGTGATAGGAGGGTGGTGTTTCACTCCAGCACCTCGGAGAGTACATACAGCTGTGTAGGTCCTGCACCTGGTTTCTCACCCGGTCGTGTCTCGTTCTCACTCGGTACACTACAGTAAGCAAACCAGAGGGTCAATTGCATGGAATTAGGAATTACGACTTAGTCTTCCTATTTCTATGGTCAATTGTCTAAGCAAATCGTTATCATTTGACAGCTTAAAACGTATTACTAATATAGAACTGTTTAAGGAGTATATATTATGCCTTTTGATATACAGGCACCTATGAACTCCAAACAGTTCGAACAAACGATCCGTTTGACAAACGATTATACGATTTTCTAACACAATCGGGGGGCGATGGGCTCAAGTATAATATTCCTTCGGGAATTTGTCAGTTTCCACATGGTTTCCACGTTTCGGAGTCGGAATCATAACATATTATCGTTGCACACGGGCACGCGCTCTCCCGAGCGGCGCGCGTGGGCGGGCCCTCGATCCAGCCGCGAATTACCCAACCGCCTGTATAAATAACTGGATAAACTTTTCGCTAAATAATATGTATCACAATCAACAGTAAACACTGATTCTATATTGGTAAATCAACGATATGTTGCCTTATTATGTACAATCTGCATAGAATCTGCGATTCCAAAATCGTGTACAGCGCATTTGTGCACGAGCATTTTCATCTCGAGTGGATGGACAGGAAAGCTTATACTGTTGCAGATTATTTCAATGATAAAAGAGTATGAATTTGAATAGCTTCCAGTCCGTTTCCTTTTGCAGAAGTGACCTAGTAACTATAAAACACGTCGTGTACTTGCCACCTAAGAATGTAAATGCATCGTATCGTAATACCCATCACTCGCATACGAGAATAGAACTATCTTTAATTCCTCGTAAAAACGTAATCTCTAAAGATTACGTTTTTACGAGCACGAGAGAGAGTTTTTTGTGAAGCAGCCCTAAGGCTGCTTCACATTCAACATCCACGCGGCGCGGTTAAGCGTTGTACCAAATACCAAATAGCTTTGCGATTTGACTGTAGCTGTATTTAGGGTCTTAACTTAGCCATCTAACGACGACCAAGGCTTCTCACGAAACCAGGCCTAAGCCAATACAGAAAAACTTAAATGCCAGAGCCCTTAGCTTTATAAAGCCACAGTGTGCAAGAGGTAAAACTACTTATTATTCTTTAAAAGTTCTTTGAAAGAGTTTTTTGCGAAACGATTAAATCCGAAATAAGGACATCCACTGGAGAATAAGGTAAATCAGATAGCCCGAATCAGTCGTCGTTCGGGCGAAGGCCGTTTGAAGCGAAAAGGTTTAGACTCTATAAGTGAAGACCGCATGTTAGTTAACATTTAAGCATAGCATGACGACCTCCGAGGCGCAGTGTGTAGCGCTGTTGTCTTAACGTGCGGAGGTCCAGAGTTCGATCCCCGGCAGGGTCAATTTGTAAATTTATAATTTCTGAATTTTCCCTGGTCTGGCCTGGTGGGAGGCTTCGGCCGTGGCTAGTTACCACCCTACCGGCAAAGATGTGCCGCCAAGCGATTTAGCGTTCCGGTACGATGCCGTGTAGAAATCGAATAGGGGTATGGGTTTATCAAATAATAAATATTATAAATGCGAAAGTTTGGATGGATGGATGTATGGATGTATGTTTGTTACTCAATCACGCTCCAACGGATGAACGGATCTGTATGAAATTTGGCACAGAGATAGATTATAGTCTGGAATAGCACATAGGCTACTTTTTATCCCGGAAAATTAAAGAGTTCCCGCGGGAACCGAAAAACCTCAATCCACGCGGACGAAGTCGCGGGCATCAGCTAGTTGTTTAATATAACTGTCATGCCCCTAACAGGTTAGCCCGCTACCATCTTAGACTGCATCATCAATTGACATCAGGTGAGATCGCAGTCAAGGGCTAACTTATAGTGGATAAAAAAAAAAGCATTTGCAGGGTGTAGTAGCGCTCACTAGAGGAAGCTTATGTTCAACAGTGGACGTCACAGGCTGATATTTTGATTGCAAATCATCTACCATGAGCTAACGCCGTGCGTCGTGTCTGGCCAAGCCTCTCCGCTAAGGAGGTAGCTACGATAAGTACGCGGGTTAATCGCATAAGCACTCGCGTAGCTATTGCTACCCATTAAGTACGATATCGTGACAGCGCGCGAGGAATCCACACAAAACACAAGTTAGTAAACATTCCCGGAACACGATAGGCGATATCTTGCCCATTGTTGCTCGCTGGACGCCCATTGTCCCATATCTGATGCACAATGTCGTTACTATACAGAATGTTCCGTTTGATCGGGAAAAATCCCCTTTTAAAACGTGCTAATTATGTTATACTTAGTTAGAATCAATTTTGATAGGGACAGAAAAAGGTTCTTGGTTACCTTGGCTTGTAGACCTATCATATAAAAGCTGCATCAATCATTGTTACTTCAATCAAGTAAAATCTCAATTGTTACTTAAGTACATATCCAATTATTGGGATTGGCTGAATTTATGGTATTCTTTTGGCCAATAAAGAAATAAATAAATAAATAATAATTTATTCATGAGAATGTAGGTGATATAAAGTTGACATGGTTACAGTTTATGAGCCATATACATTCTACCAATTAATGGTGTATGAATACTTGGTATAAATCGTCAAAATTGTATTAAAGTTAAGAAAGAAAAGTAGTAAATTAAATAGCGAAAGAGTGTTAGCCAATCAATGGTGATTGTGACTGTTACATTGTCGCAATAATTTTTAAGTAATAAGGCCCCTGTTTATTATTTTAAATGACATGTGACAATACAGGAGATTCTCATTCCAATGCATAATTTTTTATTATGTTTCATATTTAAATTTAATTTCTACAATAAAACTGCTTGTTTTAATAAAACATACTGTATAAGAATAGGGCACACAATAAATATATTCAAACATTATACTTAACTATAAATATCAATTTGGCATGATAACTAGTTTTTTAAAATTTAGTTGAACAAAAATGATGGGAAGTATACAAAAGTTAGCAGCAAATGTACTACGTAGTCTGATGCGAGAAGATAAGTCAAGATCAAATCAATACTTTAAAAATGGAATGGAAAATATAATCTCTTCCAGAGTACATCCGTCCTTCAAATGATTTGGTTAGCATCGCTAGGGGTTTACAGCATACACAATTATAATTATTATTTCCTTCTATGTGAATGCTCTGCATGAGCTTCCAATAGGAAATAAATTAAATTTTTAGGGTCCAGAATCTCAAGAGGAAAAAGGAACCCTTATAAGATTACTTGATTGTCTGTCTGTCTATCAATAGTCAACACCCTTTAAGTACCTCAGGAATGTGTGGAGGTATCGAGTTGAATTTAATATCAAATACTTATGTAGGTCTACGGTCCCTTGGAGCTGTAAAAAATCAACAGTCAACTCAATCAAAAGATACAGCTTACTTTCTGTTGACCTAGAATCATGAAATTTGGCAAGAAGCAAGCTCTCCTAGCACAAGTATAGGAAAAAATCCGAAAATCGTTAATTAGGGTTCAAACATCTAATAATACTTAAAGGAAATATTTGATTAACTAATGTTTTGTTTATGCATGCACAATTACAAGATTGCTTGTGTAATTGACTGTATGTAAGATGAACCAAAATGGTGGTTGTCTACACATTACATACATTACATATAGGTACATTGTACTACAGAGCCGAGCAGAGCATGCGCAGGGAGCTAGGGGTATGGTTCTGCATGGCCCCTCGCAGAGCACCGCATACCGCACTTTGTTTGATACCCGAAATCTGTTTCTGCATAGAGTTCAACTTATGCCGCAGCTATTATACTTTATAACTAATAGTAAGAAAAACAACAAATAAATATGCATCTTCAGTATACCTTGGCAACAGGGTTGCAAATTATCATGTCAAATTATTATTATGTTCATTGATAGTTATCTCATAATTACCTGGTTATTATCCAACCCTAATGTGTAACAATATAAACTATCAAATAATAAAAATATATAAAGTTAATTCATACTAAGTAAGTAATATTATAAATGTGAAAGTGTGTTTGTTTGTCCTAGCAAAGCCTAGTCTTCAATCCTAAATTCTATCTAGTATTGTTATAATTCTTTCTTTTATTTCAATAGGTACCTAAAAACAATCTCTCAGTAATTTATTTAAGTATTTTTGCACAACACTACACAAAAACTGGCAAGAGCGAAGGGATCCCCCACTAAGTTAGGCATGGAAATTATAGCAATTTTTATTTAATGTTATACTTAATGTGATATTGTTTTTAATTTAGCAAATTGATGCTTTATTTATTTATTAGCATGTGATTTTTAACATTGAAATTATAACGACTCTGACAGTTCTCAGGTTCAGATATTCACTATCGATGTGACTCCAAAAAAAGTTAAGCACAATATATACATACATTATATATTATCATTATAATTATCAGCACATTTAATTATCTTGATTATAATGCAGCCATAAAGTTTCTATCAGTTACTACACAGCAAAATTTTGACTACTTTTTAATGAAGACCGGTACGTGCAAATGTTACATCAAAATAGGTTTAAGTAGACCTTTTGCAGTCTGCACTATCTGCTGTAAATCCATAGTTAACGAAATTTGTTACTGGGATATGAAAACATTTAACCGTAAGAAAGTAAAACTGAACTTAAATGCTAAGAAACAATAAGGGCTTCTACAATATTACACTTCCGAATCAGTTGATATAACACTGTGTATCAGTTAATATGATGTAAATATTGGGTAGAGCGAAACGAACTCTTCTTACACTTCTCATTTTTAAGTGGTTTTTAACATTAGCAGTACTCACCTTGTTATGGGGAAGGACTATGAAGGCGCCTCCGCCGGCCGACTCGACGATGATGGCCAGAAACTTAGGGTTCACTGCACAAAACGTAGAGTCCCACGAACTTTTGGACACTCTGATGTTATCATAACACTGCTCTCTTTTCATAGCCTGCCCATAAACATGGCGGAATTTTGAACTACGAACCACTCTAAACGACATCTGTAAACCAAAATACGCACTTTTACAAACACACACGGCGATTTATTCGAATAATTCCATCTAAAACATAACCTATACGCCAAGAGTTGTCTGACCTATATTGACATTAGTAAAACTACTATTTAATTTCAACTCACGATTAATTAAAAGAAGAAATTAAATTATTTACACTAACTATTTCAATGAATTCATTTGAAAATTACTCGTATGATTTATTTAAAATAAAATTGAGAGCTACTAAGGTTCGAAGGGAGGACGGTTGGGAAAACGAGCGAACTCCATATTTGGTAATGCTTACAGCCACTGCATTTACTGATTTTAAATTAGTAAATTTAGGGCAAAACGGTCTCTACCCTTAGCGAATATTTTTCTTTGATTTATTTATTAATTGAAAATATATTTTATATTAGATTTTCATGGTTTAATTAATAAAAATCAAGTTTAAAGTTGCAAAATATATTGATAATTTTGAACGCATTTATTAAATGTCAAACAAACGTCAAACGCCATAAAATTTAGGGTTGCGTTCATTTTGCAATTATTTTTTTTTGTAATTATTATTCTAAAGTCTATGGTTTCCACTTTGTCCGAAACTGTCTACAATTTGTACGGTCCGCAACGAACCCCAGAAGTTGACCGAGTCTTATCTAGACAAAAGTGAGTAAAGTTGCATTCAAATTCGTCCAGTGTTCCAGTGCTCCTATATACTATACTATACTATACTATACTATAGAATAATAATACTTCATGGTATTTGATTTATGTATTTATATTTAGTATTTTAATATTAATAGGTATTATATTATTTTACATTTAAAATTTAGTTTATAACAATATGGGTACTTAGCCTGAAATAAAGACATTTATTATTATTATTTATTATTATTATTTTATATAAAATCAAAGGTCCAGTGATTTCAGCGAGACGCCGTTACAGAAAAAAACTCGATAAAATCCCCTTTTTCGGCTTTGTATCTTATAACTGACTATAGTATAAATAAAAATGAATGTTGCTAAGTGCATAACTTACGAACGACTGCACCAAATTATTGGATAATTCTTTTTTTTGTGTTCGTTATAGCCAGCCGAGCGATCGCGTAACTTCTGCATCAATCATTGATACATCGCAATCACCTCTGATTGGTTAACACTCTTCCACTATTGGACATAATCCATTGACGCAGCAAGAATGCCATAAATTCAGCCAATTACAACAATTGATACTGTAACAATGATTGATGCAGAAGTTACGCGATCGCTCGGCAGGACGACACCCTTGTCATGTATAAAAAAATTTAAGAGTTCCCGCGGGAACCAAAAATCCTCAAATGGATGTTTGTTACTCAATCACGCCAGAACGGCTGAACGGCTCTGAATGAAATTTGGCACAGAGATAGATTATAGTCTGGAAAAACAGATAGGCTACTTTTTATACCGGAAAATTAAAGAGTTCCCGCGGGAACCAAAAAACCTCAATCCACGCGGACGAAGTCACTAATAAAGCTTCCTCCGATGAAAAAAAATATTTATTCGATGAATACCACGCACACCACGTAACAAGAATCGTCCAGTTTAAAAGTATAAAAAGTATCTTAGTAAGTATTAAAAGTCTAATAGATGCAGTCAGTCAGATTTTTTTTACTGTCTGTAGTCTGTTCTTGCATCACACTGAAACGTTGTTCGGTTGGTCCCATGTGAACAAAGAAAATATTTTTGGTGATCATCATCTGATCTTACTTAATGTTACTAATCTATTCTTAATTGACCGAGCGAAGCGAAGGTCTCTGAGTCTACTTGAGTGAATTGGCACTTGTCCGTCCGTCCGTCCGTCCGTCCGTCCGTCTGTCAGAGCCTTATAACTTCTGAATTACTGAACGTAATTACTTCAAATTTAAATATAATATGTAAACCGATGGCCTCCCGCCGAATATGGCTTAAAAAGTTATAAAAACCTTTATTTCAGGGGGGCTCTCATAGAAGCGAATGCGAAGTAAAATATTTTTTAAAGCGTTACATAAGGTTGCGGTATATCATTATAAAGATAATTAGGAATAGAGTCCAAAAATATATTTTTTTTAATTTTTCCCCTTAAAGTGACGAAACAGGGGGCTTAAAGTGGCGATTTTCTTACGTCCAAAGTTGACCTCAGAACTCTTAATTTTCTGAAAGGCTGAGCCTGAAACTTATCAATTATTTGAATTATATCCTGTACTTGAACAACAAATACTAAAATTTGATAAAATAAAATATTATATGGAAACGAAATTATTTAATTTTTAATGAGCTTCCGTATTTTAACAGAACTTCACAATGATGTCAATAGATGGCGCTCTGTGATACCGCGAGGTCTCAGTTCGGGGCGAACCACTAGTAATAATACCAGCGACTACGTCCGCGTGGATAGTCAGCATAATATGGTAAGTTCACCCATGATAAGCCAGCGTGGATCAGCTAGTAATTGAATGAAATCATACTTTACAGTTTACGTATATTGGTTATTAATGATTTTAAGTTTTCGTTCTTGGGGTGACACCAATGGTAACCGACCCTAGCTACGCTACTGGGCTTGGCAGATAGGTCATCAAACTGCGCCTGGGAGGTCATGAAACTGAAGGTGTAGTGTAGGAATGGTGGAGGTGTATTTTATAAAATACTGCTTACTTTTGGGGCTTCAACTGGGGCATCACAATAATTTGAATAACTGTGGCAGCGTTCTCTTGCTGCTCTCTTAGATATTGGAGCTCGTTTGGTTGGTTGTGTGAAGCTGCCATATCTTTTGATCTCCTATAAGCCAGAAACATATAGATTAAGTAGGTAGTTACCTAATGATCTGAGCTTTAAAAAAGCTTATGATTTTAGAAAAATATTAGGTATTTATGAGCTGTAAAACTTGAATATATTCGGTTTAAAAACAGTTTTGACTTTATTACCCTGGCTCCGTCTACTTCCATTTCAATGCAATATATTGTAAAGAAAGGAACTTTTAACTTAATAATTATCACTTAATTGGAAATTAATCACTCAACTAGCTCACAAATTATAGGAAATTCTTTGTACACGGTCATGAATCAGATTTCAGGTTAAAAAGCGGGTAGTTTTTTAGTCTAAAACAGTGGTGTAAATCCTGACCATATACCCTCACGGGGCGAAATGCTTTTCATCGGGAACGGAAAGCAACAACATTTTCGTTGATAATATACACAAAAACCGTCATAAATGTGAAGCAAAAAATCACAGCAAAAAATAGTGTTTTGTGAGGATATTTTTTTCTAGTGTTTCGGGAAAAACAAACGCTGTGTGATCTATTTAACCTTTATTCTCTGAGAAAAACTATTAAAAAAAAACACATTAGTTTATGGTTTATTTTGACATATTTGACATTAACTCCTGACATTGACAAGGCAATCTGCCAATTCTGTCAATACTAAATAGTAAATTGCAAAAGCAAAAGAAAATTGTATTTTTCGACTTGAGTGGTGTTGTAGAAAAATTAATCGCTTAATGATTTAAATAATTTCCATGATTAAAATCTTGGCTCAGCTTTAGTATACTGTCGGTTGAGTTGGACGTTCATATTGTTTTTTACAGAAAGACCTTGATGTGGTAAGCTTTGCACTTAAATACTTTACGCCGGAAACTCAGTATTTTACGTCGGAAACTAATACTTTTCGAGAAATAATTTTTTGAAAATTCGACGACCAGAGCGGTTTAATACTTAAGTGTCAAAAGTGTAGGTTAGGTTAAGTTAGAACATGAATATCCAGGTAGTGCCCGGCCGCAGGCCGGGCACTTAGGTTCTTATGGGGTTAACATACCGAACTTAAGTAAAATAACATTGTGAAAGCAAACATGTATTAGTGTATTTTTCATGAGAACCTAACCTCAAAATTTTAAAAAATTAATATCTCGGAAACTAATAAAATTCGGAACGTCTTACTTGGAGGGGGGGTATATCCCCTCCCCCCCCTCCCCCTCCCCGCTCCCCCTCCCCCTCCGTCACCGACAGTATACTAAAGCCCAACCAAAATCTTCCCGGAATTATTGCTATTAAGGATGTTTTGAACCTGTGTGTTTAAAAGAGGTGAAAGTAATGGAACTTACTATTTCAAAGGTATGGGCCGTACAAATTTTTCTGTTGTCATAACAAGATTAGGAGGATTTTGGATTTTATTTTTGGACTAGGCATGTACTAATTACATGTCCAAGACTTTTGAAGTACCTTTTTTCTAAAATAATTAAATAATTACATAGCTATTATTTTATTACATAGTACTTATTTTACTGTTATTCTTATGTTAATAGGTAGATTAATAATTATAAATATCATTTTATTGTTAGCAGTTATAGTATTTTAGCAGTAAAGTATCGTACAAAGGTCTTAAACTATATGATTTTTTGCATAATATCCATGTAAGTAAGTAAATGTTAAATGCTGATTCGAAATAAATGGTCCTAATTAATGTTTTCCTTGCATATTGACCGGGCGAAGCGAAGGTCTCTGAGTCTACTTGGGTGGATTGGCATTTTTCGACATCTGTCTGTCCATCCGTCCATTTGTCTGTCTGTCAGAGCCTAATAATAACTTTTGAATTCATGTATATAATTACTTCAAATTTACATATTATAATATGTATATCAGATGGCCTTAAGCTGAAAATGACATAAAAAGGTATTCAAATCCTCACTTGAGGGGGGGCTCTCATAGTAGAAAATGAGAAATAAATTATTAATGAATGAAGTTTAATTCGCTATAATTCGCCACAGTAGACAAATCTATGTGGTACAGTGCGCGTCCTTCACAAATAGCATGCGAACACCCACCACCCAGCAATTCGCACCTGCACAGCACCACACCACACAAATCTTCCAATTCACTCTCAACGTACGTTCCACTCCTTTTTATAACAAGATCCCACAACCTATTTTAAACTTGCCTATACACAAATTTAAGAAATCCATTAAAAGTATGCTCCTGAAAAAAAGCTTATTATACTGTTGAAGATTATGTAAATGATAGAGGAGCTTGGATTTGATCGCTCCAGCAATGCTAAGGACAGCGGTTATGTATGTACACATCAATTTAATAATAATTGTAAATGAATTATTTAAAAAGAGCAACCACCGAGTTTCTTGCTGGTTCTTCTCGGTAAGAATGCCATTCCGATACTTCCAGTGGTAGATTCACTTGACGATTCAAAAGTACTTGTAAAAGTTAATTTGAATAAAAAACATATGAATTTATTTTTAAATTTTGAATGGGTGAAACGACGCAGTGTGAGAGAGGAGCATGCTCTGTTGCAGATGCGTCAGCACCGCGTGATGATGTGCGTGCTGACCGCGTGCAACGCCTGCTCGCTCGCCGCCGCCATCAACCTGGTCGTCGTGCTCGAGCCGGAGGACAGGTAACTGCCCCGTTCAGGCCCTCGCCGTCGGAGCTCCCCGGCCCCCCTAGCCAAGTTACATACGTTTCGTGTCTAGTCTCTTTCTATAATCGTCAAAGAACGAAAACGAATTACTTACTTACTTAATTATTCATTAATAGTCTATCGTAAGCGTTTTAATCGCTTTCGTTTAACGATTTTTTTTAAATTTTTTTTATCCACTACAAGTTAGCCCTTGACTAATAATGTAGAAAGAGAATAGACACTAAACGTATGTAACTTGGGCTCTGGACTTGTGTCTCCCGTAACTGCCCCCCCTCGGGGAAACATTAGGATTTTTCAGCCCTGGTGTCTCCCCTAGGCCGGGGGAGATAACAGAACTTATTTTGTAACTTGGCTAGGGGGCAGGTGCACGGACGGGACTCCGTGAAGACAAAGTTTCGTGTTAAAGAAAAGCGTATTCATGCGAGTGCCCAGGGTGCTTGATATATCAAGTCCTTACAGCGCTTAATACAAGAGATCTGATTCAATTCCTTGGTCGGACCACAATGAAGTAGTTATTGGAATTTTCTGTTAAGATATTCTGTACTATATTGTCCTGGAGATAGCCAGGGCGGTGTCTCACTCCCGTACCTCGGAGAGTACATAAAGCTGTGTAGGTCCTGCACCTGGTTTCTCACCCGGTCGTGTCGGATTTTTCGTCCCATCCGACTATGGGAGTAAGGGAATGGGGTGCACCTGTGTTTGCACCATAGACATAGAATTTTTTCGCTAGTTTGCACACATATTTGTGCACTTTAATTTATGTCCCATGCAGATAGCTTATCTTTGAAGAGACTTTGTCTATTTGCAGCATTAGGTATACAGTGCAGTCGATTTTTATTTTACAGCGACGTTATTACAGCGATAAGCGTGTTTATAAGTTAAACTATTTAAATATCAATGCTAATGACGTATGAGTTATGAGTTTCGACGCTGCAAGGTTATATTGCGGTGTTGTTATATCAATTATCGCATTTTACCTCTTCACTAAAACCAAAACATCGCGTGAATGATTTCCTTGAGTCTCGATATAATGTTATAACTTCCTATTCGGTTCGTCGGGGGCTAGGTACGCTTTTAAGCAATTAAATATCATTCGCTTTAACGGCGAAAACCGCATGCCCGACAGTTTGTACTCAAACATGTATGGAATCTGCCTTTTAGTTCCATTTGGCTTTATCGATGTGTTTCGACCTTGGTTTCTACCTGCGATGCTCGAATACGCTGATCGTCAGTATGACTTCAAATCACGTGTTTGACCCTAATATTATAAGGTTGGCTCTAAGCCTAGGCCTCATAGGCCTCCTCCATTGGAGTGGAGGAGGCCTATGTCAGAAGACACACTGGGGATTAAAAACGGATAGCGTCGGGTGCTTATAATACCTATAATATAAATTATTTAAAAAATAAAGGCTTTATTTATTTAAGGCTCTAAGCCCATCACATAAATTATACAGAATAGAGTGCCTCTTGGAGGAGGTACTAAGCAGGACTCGTTGTAACTGGAGGACTGTAGTTGATTTAACTTTGTAGTTTGTATGCAAAATTGCTATCGCCTTTGTTTCCGCTGTAGGGGTTTGGTGTCGTTGCTGCGTGAATTGAATTCGCTAGTAGGTACTAGGTAGATAATATTTATATTGCGTCCGGAATACCGGCGTGTGCCAATGGCCGCCACCCACGCGTTTGTGCTAGCTCATAGCTGATGACGTTGAGCTTACCGGTTCTCCTAGGTGAGTGACAGAAGCGACGCCACGCGACGCGACACGACTCCATAGAAAATGACAGACGTATCTACGCGAAAATGTAGGCCACGAGACACCAGAAAGAGTTCCTACGGGGTTTTTTAAAAATATAAATCCTCGCGAACACAGTCATCATGTAGTCCTGGTGCATTGCTGAACAAAGGTGCATTGGAGCCCTTGTAGGGACTTCTTCTTGGGCCGCCTAGACTCTGCGCGACTTCTATACGATCAGCTGGTGTTTTAATAATCACATACATAAAAGACAAACCTAGATATAACCTGCAGTACTATAACCTATTCTGTGATAGAACTAGTCATGCTGCATCATATGGATTGAGTATAATATTATTTATTAAATTACGTTAGCAAACAACAATGTTTCTTAACAACTGCTAAAAATAAAAAACGCCTTGTCAGATGGTGTTTATCAATAAGCTATTTGCACTGGCCTATGTATCTATAACCGAGATAAATGCTTGAGATGTATTTATCGTTTGCGATAAGTTCGCTTTTATCTCAAGGGTGTTTCTGACCCATCGTAAATTCACGTTGCGTGCCAGTAATAGGCTGGCATGGTATGGGCATGTAATGCGGAGGGAAGAAAGGCATATTACGAGAAGAATGATTGATATGCACGTGGAAGAAATAAAGAGTAGAGGGAGACCAAAGAAAAGATGGATGGATTGTGTGAAAGAGGATATGCGTATAAAAGGGGTGAATAAAAGGTTGACGGATAACAGAAGTGAGTGGAAGAAGAAAACATGTTGTGCCCTACTCTGCCTACACATAGTCTGGGAGAGGGACAAGAGGAAGAAGAGTAATTGGTCTGCCCGGTAGTATCATCAGAACATAGGCCTTCCCCACAGAGCGCCACCACACCCGCTCGTCAGCCTTCCTCATTTAGACACTAATTCCTTCCACTCTCTTTTTTTATTGCGCGATAGGCTTGCGCTTGACGACAATCATGCTTAGTGCAATGCAATGATGAGTTCTAGGTTGGAACGCGCTTGCCTAGAAGATGCCTATTCACTCTTGACTTGAAGGTACTTAAATTATATGTGGCATGAAACACGTGCGCTGGAAGGGTGAGGGAGACAGCCTAGCGGTTCGTATCAAAAACATCGAACAAAAACGCTTGTTGGAATTTGCGCTCCACTCTTACTTCTCGGTCCCCACTCTAAGACTTTCTGGCTCTAAGTGTAATCGTAGCCTTAGTTTCGTAGAGAAGAAGTCTGCGTAGTAATAAATCAGGTGATAAACTTCGGAGTTGTCGTTATAGCAGTTCGCATCGACGCGATTGGGCGCGGGCGCGGCGACATGTCTGAGGTCACCGCTCGTAGGTTAACGCAATGATAATAACATTGGGACTTCGTGATAACACTCGGGAATGATTATTTTTGTCCAAACATTCGATTAAACGAAAGATTCTTTGATAGGGAATCAAAAGTAGTGTGCTTGGAATGTTTTAAGGTCGAAAGGCGATATACGATATGCGAAGGCGATATGATGGCGTGAAGAACCAATTTAGGGGTATGGGTTTAATTCAACTTCCGTACCCCTAACAGGTCAGCCCCTATCATCTGAGACTGCATCATCGCCAGGTGAGATCGCAGTCAAGGGCCAACTTGTTGAATAAAAAAAACCGGCCAAGTGCGAGTCGGACTCGCGCACCGAGGGTTCCGTACAAACCTGTAGTAAGTTTTACGATTTATGACGTATTAAAAACAAGACGAAATGAACCGCAAAACTAACTTTGTTTGTAGAGGTTTACTGTTAATATAAAAAAAACTATGCTAGTTAGAGCATTGGCTATAGTTTTCCTGTAAAATATACATAAATTCCTATTGACCATAATTATTTCAGATTTTTTGATTGGTAAACTCCGGAGATAAGGGGGGGGGGAACGGTGTTTTTTTCGACATTTTGTCCGATAAATCAAAAACTATCATGACTAAAAATAATTAAAAATCTGTTTTAGAATGTACAAAGTAAACCCTTTCATATGATACCCCACACCACACAGTACAGTTATCTCACTTTTAAATTTCAACCCGCCGATTTTCCCCCCTTTTTAAATAAGAACAAAAATAATTTCCAATTTTTTTTAATTCCAGTGTCTTTGGGCCACTAATATACACAACTATTCCAAATTTCATGTCGATAGTTACTGAAATAATCGAGTGTGACGGACGGACAGACGGACAGACGGACAGACAGACGGAGAAAGTCGCACCATAAGGGTTCCATTTTACCATTTTGGTACGGAACCCTAAAAAGTATATAGTATAGTCAGTGTCCTTTCTTCGTATGCTCTAATCTTTTAAGGCCGATAGTAGAGCCAGTTGAACAGAACTCTCAGTTTACGTAAGGAATGGAATAGTTCGATTCAATTTTTTTAGCGATTTGGAATCAGCGAGGAAAATCAGTTAAAGATGTTTTCTCAAGCCGCTAATATGCTGATACGCAAAATCCCTACCTAATATCGAAACAACTTTAATGCGTTGCTTTCAGAGGATAAAAGATTCTAGAAGAAAGGTAGAGTTAGTAGGTACATGACGTAACATAAGAGACACCTCTATGTCCTACATGTTATAAATAAATTAAGTATTGAATATTTCGTAAACTGTATCAGATGTTTATAGTACCCGGGCAGCGTGTCGCCCATGAGATACACCCCGAAAGATGGTATTTGTAGCATATCTATCGACGTTTACCTGCAATTTTTCTACTTTAAGTAATATGTAACACTAGCTGATGCCCGCGACTTCGCCAGCGTGGAATAAGTTTTTTTTAATTCCCGCGGGGACTCCTTAATTTTCCGGGATAAGAAGTAGCCTATGTCACTCTCCAGGTCCTCAACTATATCCATGCCAAAAATCACGTTTATCCGTTGCTCCGTTGCGGCGTGATTGAAGGACTAACCAACAAACCAACAAACAAACACACTTGCATTTATAATATTAAGTATGATTTTGCCTCTTTTCAGAATCTCAAAGACCCGTGGGTCAGCCCTGACAGCGCTAGGACTGGTGTACTTCGTGACGCTGTTCGAGCTGTTCAACGTGGCAGCCCTGCTGACGGGCGCGGGCGCGCGCTTCAGGCAAAAGTACCGCCTCAGCTGCGGAGAAGTCCTGGATATCAGCAACAAGTGAGTGTTGAATCGAAGCAGGCGTTACTTTACGGAAGTCCATGATAATGAATGAACCAGAAGTTTTTATTCGCTATAATCCGCCACAGCAGACAAATCTATGTGGTGCAGTGCAATGTGGTTTTACAATCGTGCATTGTCGAGTCGACATCTCCTGAAGATGCTCCGGTTTCGCAGTGAAACGTACGTCGAGAGTGATTTGGAGGATTTGTGTGGTGTGGTGGTGTGCCGGTGCGAATTGCTGGGTGGTGGGTGCTCGCATGCTATTGGTGAAAGACACGCACTGTACCACATAGATTTGTCTGCTGTGGCGGATTATAGCGAATTAAAACTTCTGGTTCATTCATTAATAAGTGAGTGCACCACACGTGTCGCGTGGAGCAGCCCTGACGGCGCCGTTCCGTTCCAGCTGCGCAACGTGGCAACCCTAGATTCATCCCTTCGCCTGACATTCCCAATTTCTTTGGCTTATTGAAGAGAAACATTCTGAGAGCACATGCGAGTCATGGAAGAAATTTTAAAGAGTTCTGTCAACAGAAAAAATCTGAAGTGCACCCGCATGTCTGGGAATCAACGGCAGGCCTTTATTGCGTAGCTTGAGTTGCTCCTTTTCACAGTAAGTGAAAGTTTCCTTAAAATTCACGTGAGGAGCAAATGTGTAGTTGGAATCTTGACAACATAGGAATGTTGACCACTACCAAATCTTACGCTTTACAATTCAATACGCAAACGAAGATCCTATCCGACATATATCTAATTCGACAGCTTTAACAAAACCGATAGATTCGAGCTAAGCTGCTCGTTCAATCAATTCTTATACGCGATACTACATACTACATGACTATAACTTGTACAATGGGGCCGATTATGTTGTATACAATCTCTAAACTAAACTAAAATGACAGCATCAAAAATATTGCTAACCCTTTCATAATAGGATCCTGCGGAAAGGGACAGAACTAGATTTAAAGCTGTCATTTTAGATTTTGTTTAGAGATTGAGTTAAATAGAATCAGCCCCAATGTTATTTTAGAAATAATGTATTTAAAATTAGTACTTGTATGAGCTAGCGACACCTGCAAGCAGCCTAGCGCTGCGATCGCCAACCCGCATGCCCAGCGTGGCGATTCAAAATTCAAATGTTTTTTATTCAACTAAACTTTTACAAGTACTTTTGAATCGTCAAGTGAGTCTACCACTGGTTCGGAATGACATTCCTACCGAGAAGAACCAGCAAGAAACTCGGTGGTTGCTCTTAATAATTCATATACAATTACCTATTATTATATCAATGTGTAGGTACATAAGTAACCGCTGTCCTTAGCATTGCTGGAGCGATCAAAGCCAAGCTCCTCTATCATTTACATAATCTTTAACAGTATAATAAGCTTTTTTCAGGAGCATACTTTTAATGGATTTCTTAAATTTGTGTATAGGCAAGTTTAAAATAGGTTGGATTATTAGAGGTAGATTATTGGGCATAAACCCTAAATGGATAGGTCACAGACATCCCCTGGTGCCCCGCAGTCCCACTATCCCTAGCTCTGGCAGCGGCTACGAGGTGGACGGACAATCTCAAGCGTGCAGCTGGGAGCCGCTGGAAACAAGCGGCACAAGACCACGCTCTGTGGCGATCTATGCAGGTGACCTTCGTCCAGCAGTGGACGTCTATAGGTTGAGACGACGACGACGACTTGCATGAGAAGTTTTTTGAAAAAAATAATTGATTAATGAAGGGGGAAGAAGATCGAAATTCTTGAGCACACTCATAAAATGAACCCGAATGTTATCGGTCCAGGCTGGTGTCCGCGGTGCAGGCCGCCTTCTCGTGCGTGACGGGCGCCGTGGTGTGCGCGTGGTCGTGCACGCGCGACCTTATGAAGTCCTCGCACTTCATGTCGGAGGCCTACGCGTGGTTCGGCGCCGCTTACTTCTTCTACGACATCTGGTCCATGTATATGGTGAGTACCACCCGCGTCATCACCGTCAATCCACTCATCATGATAATTTAATGAACAGCACGCCATTTTTTATTTTATTTTTATTTTTATGTTCTCTTAACATGCATTATTTACCTTTAAATAAATCCTTTAAAAGCCAAAGCTTTCGTTGGTTCCCAAATTTCACAATCACAAAAATTTATCAAAAAATGGAGCCCCCTGGGAACCAAGGAGCCTCGGTTCCGAGAGACCCAGGCACCCCCTCCTCGAACCGAAGGTAACGTTCGTGGGTGCAGTTTCATAGGCCCTAAAGCTTATTGTCATTTCTGTAATATTATTTTCATCCCACCATCTCGGAAAGAGTATTTTTATTCTTCGATATCTGATGGTAAAAGCCGTTATTATCCTCTTGAGGATAAAGTAAATTGAATTTAGAACATCGTGTGCACGTTAGTAAATATCACTCGTCTATGAAGTTTGTGAATTCAAAACATCATTAAAACCTATTTACTTGTACCTCTATGGTGCCGAATTTCCATACAATCGTTTTTAATTTGTTAAAAACTCACACGCGTAACCTTCTTGGTGTAAGTACTTTTTTAATTTGCTTTGCGCGCACCATTTTCTTTCACGTCATATTCACAGGTCATATTGTTTAAAATTAAAACCGATTAAAAACAAGAAAATTGAAAATAAGTGAAAAACCTAAAATGAGTGATTCTAGTGACGAAGAAATTAACAGAATTGAATTTAATCTTGTGATTTTTTTTGCATTTAGTCATTTCCTCGCTGAGGTGGGATGAAAAGTTATAGACTGTCTAAGCTAAGTCTGCAGCAGTAAGAAAATGGTAGAATTTGAAAATCTGTTGATGACAACACAGAGTGTAATGCGAAAAAACGCACTTGATACTTGTGTTTTTTGTTTTTAATCTGATTTCCTGGGAGTGTGGTCATTGTTCGTTTTAGTACATTTCAAAGAGTAAAATGTAAATAGAGGGGAACAATTTTGACAGCGTAATAAGGTAGAGCATATATGATCCCCGTATTTATATAAATTTTATATATTATATTTGCCGTGAATTCGTCTGCGTGGATTTCGGCTATAAACTCACGAACTCAGAAACCATATGTTTTTGTTTAGGGGATGAGTCAAAAAAGGTAACAGACAAACGGTTACTTTCGCTAACTACTCTTCGCTACTACTAATATTAGTATGAATCTACTGACGCTAAAGATTAACAACAAATTATTACTTGATCAGGGGAGATCTTTGAATTACTTAAGGAGAGCATAAATAAATTAAAACATAAAATGAAATGAATGAAATATTCTTTATTGTACACCAAAGACATAACATTAATAATCAGAATCAATAAAACAAAAAATGAAATAAAACAATAAAAATTATCAATATTGACTTTTGTTTCCCGTGCTGCACGCTTTTTGCCGGGAGTCCTCCAGATTCCCTGATTAGTTTGGCCCTCATTATTAATAACTCTTAAGGTTCGTTCGCTTACACCTGGAAATAAAAAAAACAAAATTTCAATTTGAGATGGATGGATTGACTTATTCCAAGTTTCTGAAGGACATCCTGGAGATGAGGCTTTAACTCTTCGCTTATTCCACCTTGAATTTATACAATAATTAATAAAAAGTATTAAAACTTGATAGGATTTTGCTGTCAGTTTTTTTCGCATATTATCCATCATAATTATACGATATGAACAGGCGAATATAAACCGTTTAAACGTTTAATATAAATAATCTAGTACCTATTTTATGCAAAGATCGAAAGGCAAAATATCAAAACCGTTTGATCAACTTACTTGTCGACTCTTCAATTTCTTGTAAACATTGTTGTTTTTGGCTTTGGACAGCATCGTGTTCTTCCTTTACTTCTTAGAATTTAAGAATCATGTTATAAAATAACTCGCACACATTATTTTGAATAGGTTTATCCATTATTTCACTATTTTCACTTTTATTTTCGAAATATTAAAACAAACATAAACAACCTGATAGCTGAATTGACAAATCAGTGACAAATGTAAGAACACAGATTAAACGACTGTTTTTACTTTGTTTTAAGTGTTACCCTTTTATTCCGTGGCAGAGTTAGCGTGGCCAGACTCTACGTGTTGCACTCGAGTGAAAAGATTTTTCACCTCGTGCTCTTTTGATTCCCTCGCTGACGCTCAGGATTCTAATTTTTGAATCACTCGCTCCGCTCGTGATTCAATTTTAGAATCCTTCGCTTGCTCGGTCATCAAAATTGAGCACGCGGTTAAAAAACAACTTTTCACTCTTGTATAACAAATAACTATTGTTTTTTATTACCCACGACGGAATGTTAAATGGTCTACCTATTGTTATATTTAAACTTTAAGGCTATTTGTTTACTAGTAACCCCACAGCAAGTAGTAGCAAGTCCAGTAAAATGCATGCATGCTTGCCAGTAATTGGGTGTACACTCAAACTATTTTCATTGTGTTTGTAATTTTTGACCGAGCGAAGCGAAGGTCTCTGAGTCTACTTGAGTGAATTTGCACTTGTCCGTCCGTCCGTCTGTCAGAGCCTTATAACTTCTGAATTACTGAACGTAATTACTTCAAATTTAAATATAATATGTATACCGATGGCCTCCCGCCGAATATGGCTTAAAAAGTTATAAAAATCTTTATTTCAGGGGGGCTCTCATAGAAGCGAATGCGAAGTACAATAGCGTTTATAGCGTTACATAGGGTTGCGGTATATCATTTTAAAGATAATTAGGAATAGAGACCAAAAGTATTTTTTTTTATTTTTCCCCTAAAATTGACGAAATGGGGGGGCTTTCAAAGTGGCGATTTTCTAACGTCCAAAGTTGACCTCAGAACTCTCAATTTTCTGAAAGACTGAGGCTGAAACTTATCAAATATTTGAATTATATCCTGTACTTGAACAACACATACTAAAATTAGATAAATATTATAAGGAAACGAAATTATTTAATTTTTAATGAGCTTCCGTATTTTTAACAGAACTTCACAATGATGTCAATAGATGGCGCTCTGTACAAGTTTATGGATACCGCGAGGTCTCAGTTCGGGGCGAACCACTAGTTATTTTGTGATTGTGTATAATCTTATTGGCAAACCATTAAATAACACGTGTGTGTACGCTGCCGGCAGGTGCACGTGTACATGACAACGAACCTGGACTACTTCAAGACGAAGCTGCGGCGCGCGTCCAAGCCCGGCGGCGCGCAGTCGGCCGGCGACGGCGCCGCGGCCGCGCGCAAGCCGTCCTTCCTGGCGTACTGCCGCCACGAGCCCGTCATACTGATGCACCATCTCTTCATCGGCGGCTTCGGCTTCCTCGTCATTGTCGTGAGTTTATCATACTTCTTGTTCTCTCTGCGTCGTTTTACTCATTGCTGAGGGTCGTATCTCATTCTCCATCCTCATTAATCACGTAATGGTGGTAGCCTCTAGTTACTATTTAAGTTTAAGTACCTATCCAATATTTAATGATCATTATTAAGAGGATCGTCTAGTTGTAAATTTTCATACAAAAAGCGATAACATTTTTCTTCCCGTAAATGTTGTCCAATTTTCATAATTTTTAGAAATGTTGCAGATACAATGAAGAACCATGCTCGTACGTTTTAATTTTAAAGAAATATTGCTTATGTTAAAAGTTATTACCGTCTAAATATCCATATTTTTGACCTAAAAACTTCCTCGAGTATTTTTATTTTTTTAAATTTAAGTAAACTAAAATACTAAAAAAATAAAACGTACGAGCCTAAATCTAATGAGACCAAAATTCAGATAGCATTATTGAACATACCTACCTACTCGCGTCGCGTTTCGTCACTAGACGATCCTCTTAAAGTATCATCCGATACCTGTGCTAGTTTGTCATTCGCCTTAATAACTTATAAAACGCGATGGAGATAATCAATTGCAGTATCTTAAAACTAAAGCAAGGAGGGTTCCAAAATTCCTAACAGGTCTGAGAAGAGCCCGCAACAAACTCAGCGGGGGTTTTATTTTTAAATTATCACAAAAGAACTATCAGAGCCGAGCAAATTTTTGCCAAGCTTCCTTGTCATTTATGTAATCCTTTACAATCGGCCTAATAGTCAATGATCAGAAGTAATCCATATTATTAATGTTATAAATGCGAAAGTGTGTCTGTCTGCTACGCTTTAACGGCCATCCTTTAAACCGATTTCGATTAAATTCGGTACCGAAGTAGGTTATATCCCGGAGAAGGACATAGGCTACTTTTATCCCGGATATTTAAGTAGTTCCCAGGGGAAATCGGGCATCATCTAGATTCTAGTAGGTAATATTTGTGTGTGTCAGTACTTCCGCGGCGGGCTGGGCGACTGCGTGTTCGGCTTCGTGTACCTGATGGAGCTGTCGACGCCGTTCGTGTCGCTGCGCGGCGTGCTGTCGCGGCTGCGGCTCAAGGGCTCGCGCGCGTACCTGTGGAACGGGCTCGCCATGCTGCTGGCCTTCCTGCTGTGCCGCGTGCTCTCGCTGCCCTACGTGTGTCTGCTGTACAGCCGCGTCGTGGGCCTGCCCTATCTGGAGGTGAGACACCGCCACCCTCCCCCACCCCCACCCCCACCCTCACCATTACGAAGTTATTTTGTTATCAAATAATCAAATAAATATTATAAATGCGAAAGTTTAGATGGATGTATGGATGTTTGTTACTCGATCACGCCCGAACGGCTGAACGGATCTGGATGAAATCTGGATGAAATAGATTATATAGTCTGGAATAACACATAGGCTACTTTTTATCCCGGAAAATTAAGGAATTCCCGCGGGAACCAAAAACCTCAATCCACGCGGACAAAAGCCAAGTTCCAATGGCCATTTCTCGGTCAATTTTTAATCAAAAAAATATTTCAGCCCCGCATTTTGAAGGAAATTTAGTCTACTTGTTGTTATCTACAGCAATGCCTATACCTATCTCAGCCCAAAAAAAAGAGATTTTTTTCAAGTTTATTTCGACTGTTTTGGCATGGTATGTTTTTTTCAATATTTAAAAAATGCTATGCCGATGGGATTTCCACCCTCTAATTTAATAGCACTCCACGGGTTATTCTTCTCTTATAACCCATTGAACGATTCCTGTAATAAAAACCCGTGAACGTGTTAGTTCCTTTCTAAATGTTATAATCAATAGCCAATAGGTATAAATTCACAAATAGAAGGAAACAAAATACAAAAAAAAACATATTAAAAGTTAAGCGCCATGTTGTCCTTGATACAATATTATTTATTCGCCCCAAAACTCCGAACTTATGCATGAACTGTCATGAACAACAACAATGAACAAGCGATTTAGCGTTCCGGTACGATGCTGTGTAGAAACCGAGTAGGGGTATGGGTTGAATATAACTGTCATGCACCTAACAGGTTATCCCGCTACCATCTTGGACTGCATCATCACTTACCATCAGGTGAGATCGCAGTCAAGGGATAACTTGTAGTGGAATAAAAATAAATGATTTATTTGTTTCACGTAGGACAAGTTGTGTCACTTAAGAAACGGTAAGACTCTACCACCGGTTCGGAAAGCTGATTCTACTGAGAAGAGCCGGCAAGAAACTCAGCAGTTGCAAATGTTACTATAAGTAGACAATACAACACATAGTCAAGTCAAGTCAAGTCATAAATATTTATTCAATTTAGGTAGATGCACTACACTTATTGACGTCCAGTTACATAAAAATATGATGGTGATAATCTGTTACGGTATCTTAAAACTAAAGCTAGAGAGGTTTTTTTTTTTTTTACGTCACGTTACAAGTATTACACTGACTTGTGGGTCACTGGATGCGAGGCCGGTTGCTTCCATGCAACTTTGTCATTAATAAAAGACCTTCCTGACCTAACTTCTAGTAAATTATGATGATTTTGTTCGCAGGCCATCAAATCTCTACCGACGGGCTGCAAGATATCCATCTGCATACTTCTCGTACCGCAGCTGTACTGGTTCTACCTCATGTCAGTGGGCGCTGTCAAGGTGTTCATAGGCAAGGCGTCGCGAGGCAAGAGCGAGGCGGCCTCGCGAGGCACGGGCGAGGCGAGCTCGGGCGAGGCGCTGAGCGCGGGCGACGCGCACAAGCGCAGTTGATGCAGACGCCGGCGGCGCGGGCGCAGGTCGTAGTTACACTTAGGCGCAACGCACACACGCGGAGTGGAGTGCTTGTTGCCGCACCTCTCGTTTTGGTAACAACTCTAATTCAGCCTTATACACTTTAGCCAACGATTGTAATGAAACTATACAGATATAACTCATACATTCGTAATTAAAAAGGCATTCGTAGTTGAAAAAGCAATTTCCTACACTTGTGTGTGTGTGTGTGTGTGTGTGTGTGTGAGTGTGTGGGTGGGTGGGTGTGAGTGTGTGTTACACACTTAAGCGTAGCATAGACTACATAATAATATGTAGATGCGCGGTGTTTACGAACTTTTGGGTAAAACGACACCTATGAGCATTCGTTCAAACATGGCGGCCGATTATCAGGCTAGATATCAATGAACTTACCATATTCACAGATTCGCTCATAACGTACTGCGTATTATAAGTCTCCTCTATATCTTTACGTTAATTGAAATTCAACCGTATGTCAAAGTGTATAAAACTGAGTTAACGTTGTTATCAAGAAACGGCTCCACTCCACTTCGTCTGTATGCGCCAGCCCTTATGTCGTTAGGGCTTATTCTAGATGGATTCCACCTCAGAATTCTGAATAGGTATAGATGTGGCAAGGGTTCCTTGGTGCGTATGGACGTAACGTATGCAACGCACTACTAGGACGCAGTGAGTCAATTCAATTCATTCATTTAAAACATGTAGGACATACAGGTGTCTCTTATGTTACGTCATGTTTTGACTCTACCACCGGTTCGGAAAGAAAATTCTGCTGAGAAGAGCCGGCAAGAAACTCAGCAGTTGCTCTTTTTTTTTTTAAATGCACTGTAAAATTAAAAGAGTTACTGTAAAATCGGCATGCTACATTTCACTTCTGCGTGTGTGCGTTGCGCTCTAACGCACCAATGAACCTTTATGAATCGTGACATTGGCGCTGCGCCGATGACTAGTAAAACATCATTGCTCGCTATTGTAAAAGCAGCCGTATTCCCATAGAAATACAGATTAATTTACGTTGCATTAGATGCTAGAGATACATATTACGTGTATGCGTGATTATGTATGTATGTGTGATAATTTGAAACTGTAATTCGGCGAATCTACGTTATTTGTAATTCTGTGGATTCGACATGCAGCAACTCCGTTAGCTAATCTGTATCAAACTATCAACCTGTCATACCCAATGATTAAAGATTAGTAGGTACTTCCTTAGTCATTGGTCATACCACATAGAACTGTATAGACTATATATTTCTCTGTCTACGGTATAGAGACCCACATACTTATCTGACCCGGTGACAGCGTCGCTAGTATCTATGAAAAATAAAATAAAAACAAAAACTAACCCGACATAAAAATTAGTTCCAATTTTGGCGCGGGTCAGATAAGTTTGACGGACTAGGACGGATATGTTCTGCTATAAACTGCGAGCAATGTTCAGTGCTCTTACTGGGTAGAAACTCGTTCAATTATGGACTGACAGTATACTGCCGCAGTATCCCAGAGAAATATATGACGTCATAAATCGTCGCCATTTTTGTACTGTGAGCACTGGCGTTTTCGAGGTAAAGTGCTCTCAGTGCTGACTGCGTTCCGTTTTAAACAGTAACCAGTATAGCTAACTATAAAGGAACGGCTTCGCAGTATACTAAATTGACGTCACACCTTACTGTGCTCGCAGTGTATATCGGAACATACCTTTTAACTGCTGACCGCTTGTGAGGTGACAGTTTGGGATGGAGCACAGGGGGGCTAGCATGGAACTTGTGATTATAACATTGCTATAATCACAATTATTGTCATTACGATCGAACCTTATGAAAGTTGCTCAGCAACTTTTCAGTATAGGTGTTCATGTCTGTCTAGTGAAAGCTGAGTGTAAAATTAAATAAAAATTGGACGGATAGCCCCAAATGTCCCAGATTTTTTTTGGTTTACCCTCGAGTTTTGTATAGTATAGTAGCCAGTATGTAAGAATCGACTCAAAGCTTTCACTAGACAGACTCTGATAAGTATTTTGAAAACAATATTGTTTTAGTTTAATTCTGTTTTCTAATGGCACGTTTACATTGGGCCGGTTCGACGTTTTCGGTCACCGACTAATGTAAACTGTAATTCGGTTGGCTGCATTCGATTGTAAACAACGACCTCAATTTACATAGACGGGCCCTGTCAAACAAAGAATGTGGGCGTATTTTACTAACGCCATCTAGTCTGAAAAGCGGGACAGCGCTATGGCGGGGACAAGGACAGGCTTATACAGTTGTGGAGCGCGCTCTACAAGTCGGACGCCCAATTGTTTTCAATGAAAGGGTCCATCTAGTACCTACATATATATCGATGATTGTAGCCCATTTGCGGTGACCGCGCGACCTAAAAATGTTGATATAGTTGGCTTTACTTATTCGAAAACCGAATGTAAACAGGCTAATTCGGTTTACGAAACC
Organism: Erebia ligea; assembly: GCA_917051295.2. NCBI lineage: Eukaryota > Metazoa > Arthropoda > Insecta > Lepidoptera > Nymphalidae > Erebia > Erebia ligea. The sequence continues at coordinate 19,777,868 of OU785228.1, forward strand.
GTTAAACCGTTTTGGCGCAGTGTTGAGCGCTGTTGTCTTAACGTGCGGAGGTCCGGGTTCGATCCCCGGAAAGGTCAATTTGGGAATTTATAATTTCTGAATTGTCCCTGGTCTGGCCTGGTGGGAGGCTTCGACCGTAGCTAGTTACCACCCTACCGGCAAAGACGTGCCGCCAAGCGATTTAGCGTTCCTGTACGATGCCGTATAGTAACCGAATAGGGGTATGGGTTTAGTATAACTGCCATGCCCCTAACAGGTTGGCTAACCTGTTAGGGGGGGCATGGCAGTTATATTTATATCGCTACCATCTTATCGACTGCCTCGTCACCTACCATCAGGTGAGATCGCAGTCAAAGGCTAACTTGTAGTAGTTAAAAAAAACCGAATGCAGCTGATGCAATTCAGTAACCGACCCAATAATAAAGCGCCATTACTACGAGTAGCTTCGAACCGTATGAATGCACTTCCGCTGTTACCTGCTGGTAACGGATACAGAATGGCTAATGTTGATTGACTGTTGCATTGTTGTTATTATTTAGTGTTTAGCTTGTGTTTTGAGGCTGAATCTGACGTATTTATTTGTTCCACTTCTTGTTACCTGTCTGTGGTACGCACTACGCACGTATTTATTTGTTCCACTCCTTGTTACCTGTCTGTGGTACGCACTACGCACGTATTTATTTGTTCCACTCCTTGTTACCTGTCTGTGGTACGCACTACGCACGTTGACTGAAAAGAGGAACTTTCCATCCCGTTCAAATGCTAACAGCGGACCCATACATCGATGCGCTCTTTAAACCAATTGGGTATTTGACTACTATTCAAATAAATCATTTTTTAGTGATTATTAAATCACAAAAGCAAAACCCAAAAGTCGTAATATCCACGTCCCCTGATCGTTTTATGTTAAATAACCATTTTAAACAATCGATTGAAGTAAAAAAGTGCGTCCACTTTATTCACGTCACATTTCAGAATTTCATATAAATCCCATACTTGGGACGCGTTTTGACGTTTGAAATAATGTTGCTGATTTGACTATTAATTGTCAAATACCCAGTTCGGATGCTAATATTCACGGTTTTAAACCTCGTGCTCATTTCAATTACAGTTTCGTTATTTTATCCGACTTCGTCCGCGTGCAATAAGATTTTTTAATTCCCAGGGGAACTCGTTAATTTTCCGGGATAAATAATAAACATCTATAACACTCTCCAGGTCCTCAACTATACCCATGCAAACAAACACGTCGTTCCGTTGCTCTGTTACGGCGTGATTGAAGGACAAATCAACAAACACTTTCGCATTTATAATATTAACTAGCTGATGCCCGCGACTTCGTCCGCGTTGTTTAAGTTTTTTTTGATTCCCACGGGAACTCCTTAATTTTCCGGGATAAAAAGTAGCCTATGTCACTCTCCAGATCCTCAACAATACCCATTCCAGAAATGGAAGGACAAAAACCACCAACAAACAAACACACTTTCGCATTTATAATATTGGTATGATGTAAATGTAGTTAGCTGGAGGTGTCAACACGCGTCACGCACCGGTTAGCATGTGAAAGGGTTTCGAGTTCAGTGGTGCGTACCATTGCTCGGCGCGACCAGTGCATTGATGTCACTGTGAGTTTATGTAAATAGTTTGGATTTTCTGCTGGATATTCTGATGATTTTCATTTATTGCTTATTTATTTTGTCGCCGGCTGTCAAGAATTTTCATTTAACATTTGAGGTTATAATAAATCGATATTAGGCTTCGTACCAAAGAAAATCCGGACTGAATTCAAATATTATGCACAACAGCTGTTGATGTTATGATTTCTAAGATAATCGCAGAAATTACAGAGTAACGCACAAAAACAAACAAAAAAACCGAAATTATATATTCATCTCCATACATAGAAATTAATATTTTAAGTGAAAAAGTATCACCCAAAATACGTAATAATATTGTATTGTCTGTTGTGTTTCAATTATTTGATGTTTGTGTTAGAGAGAAAAAATGGTAAGATTTACCTACAACCTTGTTAGTTTTATTGAAAGAAAATTAATAGAAGTAAACTACACATATTAATCCAAAATATTTGCAAATTATATACATATTGCAAGTAAAAAAGTTACATTTGACAGATTATTATTAATTTAGAAAGAAAGAAAGAAATTTCTTTCTTTTCTTTTTCTTTCTTTCTTTCTTTCTTATTTTCTTATTAATATTAATTTAATTATACTAATTTATCTATAGCTCTGACCTCGGCATTTCTTATGCATTTTTCTGTAAACTATTCCATTTCTATGTAACAGAACGTTTTTATTGATTTTGTTCAACTCGAATGAAACCATAATTTCTGATTTTTTTTTTAAGTTGTTAACTTAAGAAAAAAATAAGAATCATAAACAAAACAAACTTGATTGTTTGAAACCTGGTATATTATAATAATTGTAAACTGGGTTTAAGTATATTAGTACCTTGGTATTATACTTGTTACAGTCCCACAAGGTTATCTAACCCGGGACAGAGTTGCTAGTAGATATGAACATGAAATTAAAAAAAAAACTTATCAGGCATAAAAATTAGTTCCAATTTTGGCCACCGGGTTAGTGAAGTTTGTGGGACAATAACTTGGTTTAAAAGACTATGTTCTAATAACACCAACAATGAAACATCCATGTATTTGTAGGTACCTATATTATGTTATCGAACATTCGAGTCCGCGTAGATAATATATAGTCGCTGTGTATAATAATTAATTATCGATACGACATTGTAAATGGTAACGTTTTGAATGGTGCTTTCTCACTGACTCTTAGTAGGTAGTCACGTAGTTAGTGTAACAAATAATTAAATAGCGACATAGAGAATGGACTGCAAGCCTCGAGCTGGGGGTTCCAATTGGTGCGAAGAAGTCGGCTAATCTGAAAATGAACGCGCAATGTGGTCACGATGTCATGATCTGAAACGAGGCCGAATTTCGGCCACGGCGGGAGGACAAATTTTAACATTACATATGAATTCTACGGCCGGATATGTTGGCCAACTAGCGCACATATGGCGCAATCGAGTGAGGCGCGTTCATTTTTAGATTAGACAATCTCTAAAAACGCAACGCAATAAACTCCGCGTCGCCGGGTGAGGCGTTGCGAAAGCGCCCATAATAACGAGCAATTCATTTTTTATGTCATATCCTAGACACATATTATTCAGTTAGATGTTTTTCCCGTCTGAAGAGGGCATAATGTACGAAAATATTGATAGCTTGTATAAAAATTAAAGTTATTTAAATGTGTAGTTTTATATTAATAATTCAATGTTCGGTAAGGTTACTACGAGTTTTGTGTAGTGTGTTAAGGTGCACACAAATTGCTGTGTTGTTGAGTGTTATGATGATCACGTAAACGTGCAGTTGAGGTGCGATCTAATTTTCGTTCCTGGCATTCAGAATAGTAATCGAGTCAGTAATACAGTCGAAAGGAGTTTGTCGCCGTGCGGATGTCAGTGCGTGTGGTAAAACCAGTTTAATGTACTTTGCTTTGGATGCTAGAGATATGGTAGGCTTTAATTATTATATCTGTATGTGTAGGTGTGGTTTTAGTCTATGTTAGGGTTCGGTCTGGGTGAAATCCGGCGACACGCGGTCCGAGTATTAAAGACAGCAGATATACTATTTCTGTTGGAACTCTATAGTTGCAAGTTGCAACTATAGAGTAAACTTGTAAACTGTAAGTAGTTTGTGTTCACCTTAAGTAATATGTTTGGTAAACTCGTTGTAACTTAACAATAGTATGAATGTTGTGTTCGTATAATATGTGATCAATGTTGCGATACGTCAAATTTCATACGTAGTTTTTGTCAAATTAAGAACTAAAAATATTCGACTACCGCACGAGCTCCGAACTTGTGAGTGTTGGCATTTGACATTAGCACTGTAGTCTGTAATGGGCCCCAGATTATCATAAGGATCATAACATAACGATGATATCCTTGTGTAAAGTCGGATCCAATAAGACAGTTTAAATATAGAAATATTAGAAAAAAAAAATTCGCATCCTGACGACATTGATAATAATTGCTGTCGAGTACTTTTGTTTACCATTAAACATTTGTTTGATTCATCGATGATTCTTTCGCAGTGTTGCTATTAAACTATTTTTCAATTATCTTGTAATTTACCCGTGTAAACTGACTTTTTGAACAGACTACCATCCTAGGGCACAGAAAAAAAAAAACAAGTTTTTTTTTTTTAATTGTTAAATAAACACATTTTTGAGCCTAATTTAAAATTGTTTATCTGCAATTTGCGTTGATGGAGAATGGACAATAGATTTGCTAGTAACGTATACCGAATGAAATAGCGATAGTCTATGACGTAATTTATAGATTACTAGATTAAAAATTTTACCCATATTGATGGTTTATTACGAGTACCTATCAGTATGGGAAACTTTCAAATAAAAACCCATTGATATGGGTAATTCTACCATTTGCTTATGCACGGAATAAGAATGAAAAATAGCCGAAAAAAGCGGATGGAAGTAGAGTCTGATAGGCTGAAAATACAAAAAAAACAGTTCATTAAATTAATATTTTTTTTTTATTTCGAAAGTAAAATCGTCACTGGCCATTAAATAAAATCAATTTATTAAAAAAGTTTCGAATCTTGTTATCCTCTTCAGATATTTTGTTTGTTGCGAAATGTTCTCACTTTTATATACTTTAATTAAAAGTGGAAAATGACAGTCTAGAAATGATTGACTATGGAAATTATGCGCAAGTTGACAAAATAATTTGACATTCAAGCACTTCCTGAGACATTCCTGTAAAATAGCATGAAAAATATTTCTTTTACTCAGGCTTTTGTTTTGGCGAAATATTTTTTCACTTATTTCGCAAATAGAGACAACATCTTTGCTGGGATAGTGCAATCCCCCTTTATCCTTCTTCAATTGTAAACTTGTATATTTTTCTGATATTAAGGCAGATACATTCCTGGGATTTCAATTCTTTTTGAAGTTTGTGGACAACAAAACCACCAATATAGATTATGACTTGTCTTGAGAACTCTGTTAATCTGCTTGGATCTGTCAAGTAATCATGATCTTCCATGGTTCGCATCAAATCTATATCTCCACAGATGTTGTTCCCAGAGTCATCAATAGAATCTTCAATTAATCTACTCCTATCAGTTGTTTTTTTGATTGCCACTTCAGGTTTGGAATAAGTTAATATATTTATTTCTTGTAAAGGAATACAATTGCCAGTTATAATATGCTTAAGTTCCCCATGAACTAACAACCTTTTGAAAGCAGATTTGAATTGATTTGCAGTGGGGTCATTATTGAAACCGCCTTTAGCCCGTATGGCACTGAAAAAGTATTCTAAATGATCTTGGCTGAATTTGTACGTGCAGAGGAATCTAAGAGAGTTACTCCTAGCGTGATTCTCATACAGAGATAAAACACTTCTTATACAAATTATAAATCCCCAAAATCCGGTTTCCTATTAGTGTCTAGGATATTCCTTCCATCTAATATTTTAAGACGTGACAAATACACAAACATATCTTCTAAAAAAATCTTCTGTTTCGCAAAATTTCCCTCAAATAACGGTTTTTTAAAAGCATTGCGTTCATATTTCTCGAATTCATTACATCAAATAAATGTTCCGAATGAACTCAATTGTTGCTTCAGATTTTCGGAAACTATCAATATTAAGTTCATTAGAACAAAACTCTATCGCATCGGCAACAGACTCACTAAAAACTTGGGCTGCCAATTTTACCTTCATTATTTGTTTCGTAAAATTGACATGAGCTTTTTTTAGCTTGTTGCCCAAGTGCAACCCTTCATTCTCCTGTAACTCAAAAAGAAGTTTTATAGACTCCCAAGAAATCGTTCGACCATGTCCGTCAGTAATTTTTTCTTTTTGAGCTAAAATATTTCGAATCAACTTTAACATGTGTGAAGGATCCGGAAAGATTACCACCTTTTTATCTCCAATGCTGAAAGAGGGATCAATTTCACAAATATTCAAATTACAAAAACGCCCAAGAAGCTTGGTCATAGCAAAATTCGTTGGGCATCCATCAAACGTAACTGAAATAATTTCAACTCCACATTCACGATGTATCATTTCAATGCACGTCTTTACTAAGCCAGCTTTTTGTTCAGCGGTAATACTATCGATCAAGAAGTAACCCAGTGGTATCTTCCATGAGCCATTTACACACGTTATCATAAAAACTAAGGCTTCTCTAGCTAACTGGTCACTCTCCACATTGTTGCCGTAATTGACAAATCCAAAACACTGTTTACCATCAAAATCTACGAACTTCCTTATAGACATTTCATCAAAGCTTAAAGCACAAAGTAATTTATGTGATGGGTTTTTTTCACTGTTAGCTCTATTGAGAAGTTTGATAGCTTCTAACGACTCCTGACTAAATCCTGGGTCACCCTCTACGCACTGGTACCATCGCGACAGTGTTCGTGGGTGAGGAAGACAGGTGTTAAATTGATTTCTGACATAATTATAAGCTCTAGGGCTAATAAAATTCAGAGCTAAGGCAAACTTCCACAAGATGTTGACTCAACTTTCACAATCGTGCATTGTCGAGTCAACATCTCCTGAAGATGCTCCGGTTTCGGAGTGAAACGTACGTTGAGAGTTATTTGGAGGATTTGTGTGGTGTGGTGCTGTGCCAGTGCGAATTGTTGGGTGGTGGGTGTTCGCATGCTATTGGTGAAGGACACGCACTGTACCACATAGATTTGTCTACTGTCGCGGATTATAGCGAATTAAACTGCTCGTTCATTCATTGTATTTTGGTATACTTACAGGAATAAAAAGTGTTGGAATTGAATCTGGACACAAGTAAGCTAAATGTTTTGTTTTTCGAAAGCAATTAGATTCAAAATGTTTGGAGCATATTCGAGCATTCTCAGTTGGTTGCCAGTTTTTCAGTGCTCTTCCAGTGAGTAGAGTCCACAAATTTCGAATTTTTTGTTTTTTTTGGAAAGCTGGAAATGAAAAATAGCATCAATATATGTGAGAATTAGGATAGGACAATAGGATTTATGGGAAAATTTTGCAAAGACTGGTATCCCTAACTCTATGAAAACCCAAACAATTTAAGAAGAAGCGTTGAAAATGGCGGTTACGAGTTATAATAGTAATATTTACTCTGGTCGGGTAATATAGAAAAGAAAATTGCAAACATACACTTGTTTATTAATCGGCAAATACACGCAGTAGTTAAGAACAAATTTAATGAACGTTTTCTATTAAATTTATAGTAAGTAAATACTTCGATAAAATTGTAAAACCAAGCATACTTACCGATGAAAGGTTATGTTTTCAATTTTTCGTTCTGGACGATTCGTACAACCTAATACACAACAATACAACGCCCCATATTTTAATATGATTTCAGTTCAAAAATTCACATAAATTCACTCAATTATATTATTACGCGTCACAAACACAGTTTTTTAAAGAAATATAAACAATGTTTGACAGCTAATGTTTGTTGGGAGCCGATGAACTGGGTCTCTGTGACTGGGTCCAAACAAAAAATTCGCATACGTGAAAGAGCCAACAGATATTATATTTCATCTCGTTTACTCTTCCTACAGATATAATTTATGGGTCTCACTCACACTATTATTTTTAATTTAGTGCCGGATCAAGTCCATCCTCCATCAACGGCAATTAGTATTGAAACCAACGTACCTAATAAAATTAATATGCTCTGTTACTGTTAAAACTATACTTGCCAGTGATCAAATCGGATTCGACTGTGAATCGAGAAGATTGCTCGCAACTGATATGATACTGTATATTAGATCTGCGTAAACTCCAATATTTTTTGTATTATAAATTTTTTTGATTGAAATAAAAAACGATTACCTACTACTGTCTGGGTTCTTTTATAGAACATACCTATACAATACAATTTAGTACTTTTTATCGCGTGGCTAGAAAAACTGTTGGCCTAGGTACTCTTCCGTACTATGAATTTTTCAGCTTCTCTACTTGCCTAACTTTCAGTTATTGTAATGACAGTATTATAATATTTATTTGTTTTAGATAGACAACTGATTTGTACAAATATTATATAAATATAGCTTAGATAAAATTTTCCGTAGTCATTTTATATGTGCTATATATGCGGGCACTAGAATCTGTCATACATAAAATTATACAAATAAAAATTAGGTTTCTTCCACTGAAATTTCCTTCCTAAAGTAATGCCAAGATTACGTTAAAATTAACAATTGTAAACACATAATCACTTACCATGTAATAGACTATACCATGTTACTATATGATGAACACAAGATTGGACGAGCTTACTGTAATTAGGATAATTTATTTGAGAGCTTCTCGTATCGTTTTGTGCAGAGAGGTGTCGCGTTACTAGAGCGTGCGTTTTCCATCAATATGGTCTCCACTGACTTGTGTGCGAGTCGTGAGTATTGTATTCAGCTAATTGCCACTGGACTAGTTCTCACTACCGACGTCTTGTCTGTTGTTGTCATTCTGATACAGCTCCCAACAGTAAGATTATTATTATTTATTTGATTTTCCCTACGAGAGATGTAGAGTTTTTCATTGGCCGACACGATATAACGATAATAGCAGAGCCGACACAAGGGATTCACCTTTTCGGCGACGATATATCGGTACATTTCAGTGCCCCAATATGGGTGAGTCTAGGTCAATGTAAAAACGCCCTTCCGTTGTATGCGGCACCTTTATGACGTATATCTGTAAGATATGCTTCTCTCGTAATTCGACATCTCTCTGGTTTTACCTATGTTGTATGTTATAATATTGTCTTCATTTTCAAGTTATTGACAATTGAAACTTGTACACTGAATACTTGAACTGGTGGTTCTATAATATATGAGAGTGCTGTAAACATCTGCTCCTTTTCTTTTCTAGTCAGTAAGTAACCACATAACTCGCATATCGCAGTTGTTTTTTAAAAAAAAATAAACTTCTAAACCAACGCAATTAAAAGATAAGTACCCGAGGTCCGAGGATTCCTAATAAATGTGGACGTAATGAGATAAAGTTGTGATTTAGTCGATATTACGCTATCGATACTAACACATCTTTAGTACCTATCTGTGGGCGTGCATTGAACTCTATGAGGATAGTAAGTATGTGCAATAAGTAAGAAAAAACAAATTGTATCATATTTAATTAAAATGAACTGTACAAAAAGAACGTAAAATAGAATTAATCATCGTATCAATCAGAAAAATCAGTACCTAGTTTATGGAATTTAAAACAGCTATTTGCACAAACAAAGAAACTTTTAAGTTTAGTACTATTTATAGTACAAATATAACACTGCTATCGCAAAATTAAACACAGGACTCGATAAAGCGTACTCTCGCGTCAAGGTCGGCACTAGTATGGGAGTGTGCGGGGTATGGAGCGACGCGACGGTCGGGCGCGGGGCGCACCCGCCCGCTACCTCAGCCCCCGATTCGTCAGAGCTGGCGCGCGGACTATACCTACCGATAACTAATTAGCTACTGATGCAAATCGTTCTAGTCGTTTATCAGCCTGAGATATTAATCAAGGCTTACCTTTGGGTAAATTCCTAAATTCTGTGCGATTCATCCTATCTACACGGCATCTCTATGTTTGACAATATTTTACATTTGAAATTACAATTTTATCAGCTCTATTTTCTGATACGATCATAGAAAAAACGATTATTATTTTAGCAGTATCGGTACTAAGATTAAAAATGTGAACGTGTCTGTCCGTCTGTTACCTTTTCACAGCATATTAGGGATAGGATACATCTCGGGGCATCATCCTAGTCTTTGTATAAATCAATAATTCAACTTCAAACTATAAACTACTACTTAGCTGATGCCCGCGACTTCGTCCGCGTGGTTTAAGTTTTTTGTTATATTTTTAGTTTTAATTTTTAAATAGGATTCAAAGCATCAAAGAAAGAAACCATTTTGCTTCGTGTCAGAGACCACAGAGAGCGGGCCAGAGACGAGTTTATTACTTTTTAATTTTCTCTCAGATGTATGACTTGCCACAGAGCAATGTAGCTATTTAAGATAAAGGAACAAAATTACTTTCTATCACACTCCCCTAATTTTATTTCCTTTGTCTTTTACAAACTTATTTATTAGAAGAACGTTTTACCTTATATACTAAGTTACACAGAAATTACAATTTTTAGTTTTAAACAATGTTGATTATACATTAATAAATATTAAGATATTATATACTATTAATACATACTATATTAAGTTATTATAATATGAGCTAATTTTAAAGTTGTTTTATTTATTTTTCCATAAACACTTTATTTAAGTTTTATTTAAACACTTTTAAGTTACAGTTATACAGTTTTTACACAAAGTTAAGAATTAAGTTTTATAGTTTCACAATATTATTAAATTTTATTGCAATGTTAAGTATACTGAGTTTAATTTTACTGAACAATCTTATTAGCATGATAGTTAAATTTTATTCTAGATAGTACTTTAGTAAAAATGTCAGCTGTTTGTTCACTAGTAGGACAATATTTTATAGTTAGATCACTGTTTTTCACTTTTTCATGAATAAATTTGAAACGAACATCTATGTGTTTAGAACGTCTATTTATGACTCCATTCTCAATCAGTCTTATGGCACTTTGATTGTCTATAAACACTGTCACTTTTACACTGTTTAAGTCCAAGAGTTCTTGAATCACAGATTTTAAGTATAGTAGTTCTTTGCAACATTCAGCCGCAGCAATATATTCGGCTTCAGTGCTTGAAAGTGCCACTATAGGTTGACGTCTAGTACACCATGCTACTGGGCAGTTACTTAGGTATATGATATATCCAGTCGTGCTTCTCCTTGTTTCAGAATCTCCAGCATAGTCCGAGTCACAATATGCTGTTAGCTCTATATCTTGTTTTCCTTTTGTATAGATAAGACCTTTTTCTTTAGATCCTTTGAGATATTTCAATATTTGTTTCAGGTTTTGTACATCTTGATCGGTTGGGTTCTCTACTTTTCTACTACAGTAATTTACTGCAAAGCTTATGTCGGGTCTAGTTTTATTCGAAATGTATGTTAGGCTTCCAAGTAATTCTCTGTAGGGAAATTTAGTGTTTTTAGGTGATTCTATTACTTTACTTGATTCTATAGGTATTGGTGATATTTTTGTTTCCATCATATTGTAATCTTTTAACAAATTTTCTATAAAATTTTCTTGTTTTAACTTCAATTCATTTTCTTTTTGTACTAAATCCATACCAAGGTACTTTTTTGGATTGTTATCTATTTTAGTTATGAATCTATTTCCTATATTTTTAATTATCATGTCTATTTCCTTCTCATCTTTCCCAATTACTATTCCATCATCAACATATATGCCGAGAAATATTGAGCTTTCCTCATTTTTGAAAATGCATGGTTCTGTTTTAAGTTGTAATAGGCCTTGAGTATTCAAAAAATTTTTGAATGTTTGATTCCACTTAAGAGGAGCTTGTTTCATGCCATACAGGGCTTTTTCAAGTTTGCATATTCCATTGATATTCATTCCTTCAGGTGGATACATATAGATTTCTTCATCGTCCAATTTTCCATATAAAAATGCAGTTTTAATATCAAATGTTTTGATTTTTAAATTGTTTAGAGCTGCTATAGCTAAAATCATTCTTAAAGGACTACTGTTTATCACAGGACTAAAAATCTCATTATAATCAATTCCTTCTCTTTGTTCAAATCCTCTAATTACAAGACGAGCTTTATATGTGCCGTTATCTTTTATCTTTAACACCCATTTATTACTAAGAATCTTTTTTCCTTTAGCCTCTTCTTCACTTACAATTTTCCAAACTTCATTTTCAATTAAAGAATTCTTTTCATCTTCGATAGCTTTTTGCCAATATTGTTTGTCTTCTCCATTTATTGCTTCATTATATGTAGTCAACACATAATCTTCATATCTTTGTGGTAGTTTTCGTTGTCTTTTTCTTTTTTCCTTCTCTGTATTTTTATCAGATTGATCTGTATATTTTGTGTTATCGGGTATATTTATATCTTCTTCATTTGACTTTGGTTCTTCTTCATTAGGTATTTCTTGTATTATATTTTCTGTTATTTCTTGTGTTATTTGATTGTTGTTAGGGTTTTCTTCATTCATAATTTCTTCTTCAATTTCTTTCTGTATAATTTCTTTATTTGATAAAATGCTAGTTATTTCAACTATATCCTCATCGTTTTTAAAGTTCTTACTTTTTTCTTCATTTAAACTTCTTACAAATTTGACATCTCTTCTTATTATTATTTCTTTGCTTTCAGGATTCCAGAGTCTGTATCCAGTTGGAGCATATCCAATCATTATGAGCTTTTCACTTCTCTGATCTAATTTCTTTAAAGGTTTTAATATTTTTGTATACACTTCTGAACCGAATATTTGAATATTTGTTACATTTGGTTTTTTACTTGTCCACATTTCTATAGGGGTTTTTATTTGACTATCTCGTGGAGTCCTATTCAACAAGTAAGTTGCTGATAGTACTGCTTCGCCCCACATTTCAGGTTCTAAGTCAGATTCATATAGCATCGCTCGAGCTTTTTCCATCAATGTGCGATTAAAGCGTTCAGCTTTTCCATTGAGTTGTGGACTATATGGTATTGTATAATCTATTTTAATTCCTTTGTTTTTACACCATTCTTTTAGGTTATTACTTGTATATTCTCCACCATTATCACATCTTATTACACTGATTTTTAAGTTTGCATGTCTTTCCATTTCTTGTACATACTGTTTTAAATACATAAATACTTCACTTTTATTAGATAATAGATAAACTTGAGTGTAGTTTGTATAGTCATCGATAAATGTTAATATGTATCTCTTTTCATCCCATGTTACAGGTGAAATTGGGCCACATACATCTGTATGTATGGTATGTAACTTTCTTTCAGATTTTTGACGAGTATGAAAAGGTATTCTTGTTTGTTTTGCCTTCAGACAGATATCACAGGTAGAAGTAAGTACATCTATATCCTGATTTGTTATATTTATACCATTAACTGATTTAATAATGTTTTTTAATGTTTCTTTTCCAGGATGACCATATTTACGGTGCCAATCTTCAGCGGTTTCTTTGTTGTATGAAATCAAGACATTTTCTTCTGTATTTGTGTTAATATTTACGTTATACAATCCTTTATTATTTTTATTACCTTTTAATATTATTTCATTATCCTCTTTTATCATAACGTTATCTTTAGTGAATATTACAACTCCTTCTTTCTCTGTTATAGCATTTACTGACAGTAAATTTTTCTCAAGTTTTGGAACATATAACACGTCATCAAAGTTGCAGTTTTTTGTTTCTATTGTACCTATTTTACTTGCAGTTATTGAGTTATGTTTTTTTGCGGTTTTAATATCTATTTCACATTGTTTTGTATTATGCAGGATTGAGTCGTTATTTGTCATGTGACTAGTACAGCCTGAATCAATAATAAAGTTCTCATCGACAGCCAGAAATGATACCTGTTTCTTTTTCCAGAAGCAATCTTTTTCTTGATGATTATTTTTCTTACAAATTGTGCAGAAAAGTTTCTTATTGTTTTTGAAAAAACAGTCTTTCTCTAAGTGGTTATTTTTATGGCAAAATTTGCATGACTTGTACTTCTTATTATTGTTTTTATTACTAGCTTTAAATGCTACACTTTGAGTCTCATTTGTATTTGACAACCTCTTTTCTTCAGCTAATATTCGTGAAATTAAATTGTTTGTTGTTTTGTCAGAGGTTGCAGTGGATTCCCATGCTGTAATAAAGTTGTTGTATTGTTCGGGTAATGTAGACAGAATTTTGGAAATGAGCATGTTATCGTTTATTTGTTCGCCGAGACAATTGAGTTGATAAGCAAGGTTTTCAAGAGAACTAATATGAAATGTCATGTCGTGTTGTTGGTTGTAGGAGTATTGGAAAAATTCTTGCAAAGTATTACATTTTTGTTGATCGCTTTTCTTTTCGAATATAAAGCATAATTTTTTATACATTTCCGATGCAGTCTTACAGGATAATAAAAGTGGCAGATGCTTGCGGTCGATTGTACTTGTTAATATTCTTTGGGCTTGAGCATCTTTTATGAGATCGTCTTTTTTTACGTATGTCTGTGTACTATGGACAAATTCGTATAAATCGCTACTGCGAAAATATATATCTATCTGAAACTTCCATATTATAAAAGTTTTATCATTTGTCAATCGCTGAATACGTGACAAAGCGTCTTTTTCGTCCATCTTGGGGAAATGGCGTGTCTTGTAGTTTTTACTTTTGAGTTTCGACTTACCGAGAATTCCAGTAAGTGTTTTTACTTTTTGTTTTTCTTTTTTAGGTGTTTTTACGGTCTTCCACGGCTCGGAACCACGCTCTGCTACCATGTTATATTTTTAGTTTTAATTTTTAAGGCCCTTTAAACATTTACCCCGCGACCAACTATAGGTAAAAAACTCAACTATAGGTATAAAACTCGTCACACTACAGCATATATATGCACGCTTTACGAGAGCGTAGAGCTATAGAGCGTAGAGACGCTCGATTTTATAGCCAACTAACCAATTTTGTTACTTGAAAATATTAGACTATTATTTATTTACTAGGTACTTGTTTACGCTGTTGGCCGCGGTAAATATTATGTACCTATTTATGCGCCGAAACAATACTCGCGGCTACAATAATACTCAGTTTTTGAGATTGTAAAATAATGTATAAAAGATTATCTTACCGATTTCGTTCAAAATCGATATCTGGGGTTCCGTAGGATCACAAAATAGGAAACTGTTACCAAAATTTTAAAAAAGTCAGCGCCATTTTGAAATTCTTTGTTATCGTACCGATTTCGTTCAAAATCGATATCTGGGGTTCCCTGGGATCACAAAACAGGAAACTATGAACAAAATTTTAAAAAAGTCAGTGCCATTTTGAAATTCTTTGTTATCGTACAAATTTCGTTCAAAATCGATATCTGGGGTTCCCTGGGATCACAAAACAGGAAACTGTTACCAAAATTTTAAAAAAGTCAGCGCCATTTTGAAATTCTTTGTTATCGTACCGATTTCGTTCAAAATCGATATCGGGGGTTCCCTGGGATCACAAAACAGGGAACTGTTACCAAAATTTAAAAAACGGCAGCGCCATTTTGAAATTCTTTGTTATCATACCGATTTCGTTCAAAATCGATATCTGGGGTTCTCTGGGATCACAAAACAGGAAACTGTTACCAATATTTTTAAAAGTTCACTGCTGACTTTTTTTTGATTGACTGCTGTTTTGTGATCCCAGGGAACCCCAGATATCGATTTTGAACGAAATCGGTACGATAACAAAAAATTACAAAATGGCGCTGACTTTTTTAAAATTTTGGTAACTTTTTCCTGTTTTGTGATCCCAGGGAACCCCAGATATCGATTTTGAACGAAATCGGTACGATAACAAAGAATTTCAAAATGGCGCTGACTTTTTTAAAATTTTGGTAACAGTTTCCTGTTTTGTGATCCCAGGGAACCCCAGATATCGATTTTGAACGAAATCGGGACGATAACAAAAAAATTCAAAATGGCGCTGACTTTTTTAAAATTTTGGTAACAGTTTCCTGTTTTGTGATCCCAGGGAACCCCAGATATCGATTTTGAACGAAATCGGTACGATAACAAAAAATTTCAAAATGGCGCTGACTTTTTTAAAATTTTGGTAACAGTTTCCTGTTTTGTGATCCCAGGGAACCCCGGATATCGATTTTGAACGAAATCGGTACGATAACAAAAAAATTCAAAATGGCGCTGACTTTTTTAAAATTTTGGTAACAGTTTCCTGTTTTGTGATCCCAGGGAACCCCAGATATCGATTTTGAACGAAATCGGTACGATAACAAAAAATTTCAAAATGGCGCTGACTTTTTTAAAATTTTGGTAACAGTTTCCTGTTTTGTGATCCCAGGGAACCCCGGATATCGATTTTGAACGAAATCGGTACGATAACAAAAAAATTCAAAATGGCGCTGACTTTTTTAAAATTTTGGTAACAGTTTCCTGTTTTGTGATCCCAGGGAACCCCAGATAATGATTTTGAACGAAATCGGTACGATAACAAAAAATTTCAAAATGGCGCTGACTTTTTTAAAATTTTGGTAACAGTTTCCTGTTTTGTGATCCCAGGGAACCCCAGATATCGATTTTGAACGAAATCGGTACGATAACAAAGAATTTCAAAATGGCGCTCACTTTTTTTTAATACATACATACATACATGCATACATACATATATATTCCTAACATACCCTTTCCTTGTGGCTTTGCCGTAATCGGGTAAAAAAAAATACGCCTACACTTGAGAACTTCCTTCTTTGTGGATGTCGGTATCAAGTTTTTCTAAGCGCAGTACACATAGAAAATATTATATCTCTATGGCAGTACACAACACGGTGTTCATTTTGTCGTAATAAATTTCGTGCAAAAAAGCGATACACCCACCCGTCCACGAGCGCGTCTGAGCGCGTACTGAGCGCCAAACGCCTAGCGCTCGGCTTCTTTTCATAGAAAAATGTATGAAACATTTTTTTTTTGCCACATAAACTATAAACATATTTATTTGTATGCTTAATGCTTTTCACCATGGATAGAGGACTATATAAGCCCCACTTTATTGTTAATATTCAAGTTAAAATATGCAGCGGATCTAGCTTTATGGGTACCTATCCGGACCCCATTTTTCGTCATTTTCAGCAGATCTTGCGTTCGGAGAAACGTATTTATGCAGAAAATTTGTATTGGAGTGTGCATTTTTATAAGGTCAAACGAGAGATGAAGAAATGACCTTTAATTTGATACCATGACATCCCCACAGCTGTGACTCCCGATTCTTTAAAGTGTACCTGGAAAAGGATGACACATCATGAAATCCGTATAAGGCACCTTAAATAGGATTCAAAGAAAGAAACCATTTTGCTTCGTGTCAGAGACCACAGAGAGCGGGCCAGAGACGAGTTTATTACTTTTTAATTTTCTCTCAGATGTATGACTTGCCACAGAGCAATGTAGCTATTTAAGATAAAGGAACAAAATTACTTTCTATCATTTTTTTGATTCCCGCGGGAACTCCTTAATTTTCCGGGATAAAAAGTAGCCTATGTCACTCAAGGTCCTCAACTATACCCATGCCAAAAATCACGTCGATCCGTTGCTCCGTTGCGGCGTGATTGAAGGACAAACCAACAAACAAACACACTTTTGCATTTACAATATTAGTATGATAACAGCTATGGTCCTAATGAATAGGTGGTGTAGTTGGTTTTCGCGTGTTAAAGTTACTCAGGCTTGGCTATGACGTCATACCAAAACCACAATGGCAGACCTGATTAAAGACAAATGAATTGAATTTACTTTGGATCTTACTGTGTGGATTCCGAAAATGTTCGTGGTGGTAAATTCGTGAGAGTATCGTAATAGATCTGTGAGATGAGTCAGATGACGTGATCAAATTATGACGAGCTCTACCAATCATTTGATTGGCTTACTCAACATATCACCGAATCAAGGAGGACATCCTTCATAGCCCAGAGTTCTTGGCTGATATCTGAAACTTGTGTCCGCATCCCTCATTAGGTAGATATAATCATGGCGATATTAAGGTAATTTAGGATGCCTTAAGGCTTAACCTATTGGCTGCCAGGGCTTCAACATAGCTACCTAATTAGGTATTTAATACATCGATAAATCAAAATATCATGTTCATTAAATTCCAACAACATTGAGGATTAACTCAATTAATCAGAACGTTATCAACATCTGTGCGATAGTTGTAATTAGGTACAGTGATCTTACGGGCTGATAGGTAACGTGGAACCGGCGCGTTTCGGCTTATCGGCAGGTGTCTTTACTGTGGAGGATGGTGCTTGAGACCAGTGCTAGAAACCATGTGGAAGAGTGCGGGGTTCTGTGTGCTTGCGGCGGCTGTTAGCTTGGTGGTAAGCTACGAACGACTCTAAGTAAAAAATTATTTAATTTAAATACTTAAACTTTTAAAAATGCTTTCGAAATTCAATTCAGTGGATCTGCTACTGTTTCGGAATGCTTGGTGCCATACATTACGGGGAAGAACATGCAAGGAGGAAGAATATTATTAAGATGTTTGCAAACTTTCACCTTTATCGAATTTCGATGAATATCTTTGGGGCCCGAGAGTCTTGAATTTAATTTGTAGGTAGGCTTAGCGTCAATTGCGAGCATAAGTTTGTGGAAGCAAGTAAATTCATCTAGACAAAAAAAACATTAAAATAGTTTAATTTAAATAGTTCCTCACAAGTAAAAGGATTACAACAAGGTCACAACCTGCTTAAAACTTTTGTTTCAGGTGGCAGGGAAAGATTATTATCCAGTGGATTTTGTAGAAAACATAGATAACCCAGGTAACTAGGTATTCAGGTATAATATTTTCTTGTGAAAATTCTAAATAATATGAGCCGCATCTGCCACCGGCTTGAAGAAGTCCTAGAACCTAGCTTAATATCGATACCTTTTGTATTGTATATGGCATGGATGGTCTAACCGGCAGGTGGGTAGGTAGGTACATTAATTTAGCCAAAATAATTCCTGGGGGACGACGTGACCGTAGATTTGACTTCAGCGACCGATCTTATAGGTAAGCTCACGATTCTCAAGATACTTAATTTAAATTAGGAATATCAGATTGAATCGTTATTTAAGCTTGTTATTGTGACAGACTCACAAGCAGAATCCTAATTCTATGTGCAAGTGTTTCGCCCAAGGCAAGACGCTATCGAATGTCTTTTTCACATCCTTAACATGTCCATAACAGAACAGGACACGAGTAGATTCGTGAAGATTAAGATTTTGAGTAACATTTAGAAATCCACCAAAAATAAGGCCGAGGATTACCTACCTATCGACTTCAGCAAGATTTTTGTTTCATTTATCATCTGCGTAAATGACAGTGAAATTGATCAATCTACAAAGGCGATTTATTAGTCCGCAAAACATTTTTATTAAGTGCTCATTTAGGACCTAATCCGAAGTTCTGTCGCAGAGGCATGGCAGAGCCGCATCGTGTCGGGCTGGGAGGCGCGGCCCGGCCAGCACCCGCACCAGGTGTCTCTGCGCATGATCAACCTTCTCGGCTCCGTCAGCAGCTGCGGCGGCAGCGTGGTGGCGCGCGAGTGGGTCATCACGTCTGCACACTGCACCGCCACGTAAGCTCTGCGCACGATCCGCCTCCTTGGCTTCCTCACCAGCTGCAGATATTATCAGTTTCTACAAAGTCAAACCTATCGAGCTGAAATGCGGAGAACAAAAATCCCGAAACTAAAATTGAACTCGTACGTTACATAATACCAATGGTCATAATATGCTCTTTCGCAGACGAATCACTCTGGTGGTCCGCGCGGGTGTGACCTCACTGACTCGGCCGGAGTTCATCGTGGAGTCATCCCTCTACTACAATTACCCCACGTTCGACTCGAGCCGCCCGGGCGTGGTGCAGCCCGACGACATCGCGCTGGTCAGGCTGCCCGTCAGGCTGGTGTATAGCAGTATGTGGTCGACCGTTTCTTTCATCTTACTACATTTATCTAGACAAGAAAAATTGTGCCGTTATACCACTTTTTCACATTTTCTCACTTAAGGATGTTTGGACCTTTCGTTCATAATTTCGTTATTGAGAAGCCATTGTGTTTCAGGAAATCTTCAACCCATTCGCATCCAATCCTCAGCGGATGCTCACAGGAACTATGAGGACCTCATCGTCTACGCGAGTGGTTTCGGTCGAACCTGGACTAACGGTAATTACTTAAATGCCTCGTTCGCATTATGTAACACTTATTAGGTAGGTATGTGTAACAAAGTGTAATGAAATAAGTCTGCAGTAGCGTAACATAGGTACTTAGTGCACGAGAAAGTGGAAAGGATTCTAGGTAGCGAAGATTACGACGCATAGATAGAGAGAGATACCTGCAGGAACCATGTAGGTACTTAGGTAGGTACCTACTGATTTCTGTCATAATGTTTTTCCAGCGTGCTTTGCTGCTGAATATGTTTGGATGAATTCACAGCGATAATATGTATTATTACAGAGACCATAGGAAAACCAAAGTTGTCGCCATTGATTGGGAACTGAATATTGGCTAAGCACTGACGCGAAGAGAGTTCTGGTGCAGTCCTATTCTAGAGTTAAACATTAAGGTGTAATGTATAATGTAACCTTATGATGTGTTTGTCGGTCAGGGCCACTGCCGGAGCAGCTGCACTGGACGTACTTGCGCGCAGTGTCCAACCCGACGTGCGCGCAAGTGTTCGGCTCGAGGATCATCACACCCAACACCATTTGCGCGCGATTCTACAACGTCACTTCGCAGTCTGTGTGCCAGGTGGGTACTGGGTAGGATCTCGGAGCTTCCCAATAAGTATGCGCCGTGGGCATCGATATTCCGTAGGTATTTTACAAGGTAAACATTTCACATAACCCGATTTCACCCCCAGGGAATTTGTAGATTTCTCCACGTCTGTAAAAAAAAAAGGGTTTACACAAGCTGATCAAAGGGACGTTTCTTTCTATTCATTCCATACTAATATGACCTTTCAGTTTATACATGATTATACATGATCTTTCAGTTTTCAGCTTATATATCCTCGAAATTTTCAACAACTACCACATCTATACTTATAATAAAACTGTAACAGGTCCAATTCTGTACATTGAAGATGTTTTGAAAATTTTTTTTGGAGGGCACTCATTATTCGATACTGAAGCCAAATCTGTAATTTTTTTCATTTTTGTCTGTCTGTCTATCTGTCTGTCTGTCTGTCTGTCTGTCTGTATCTTGGCCGCGCATCACGCCGAAACTACTGAATGAATTTAAACGAAACTTGGCACGATTTGAGCCCATACTACGAGGTAGGACATAGGATACTTTTTATCCCGAAATTCTACCCCCGAAGGGGTGAAATAGGGGTTGAAAGTTTGTATGAAAGTCCTTAATTTCTCAAGTTATAGCCATGAAACTTGATATTTATGAGCTGCGGGTTGAAAATAAAAACATATGTGTTTCACAGTTTTTAAAAATTCCACCCCCGAAGGGGTGAAATAGGGATTGAGAGTTTGTATGAAAATCCTTAATTTCTCAAGTTATAGCCGTGAAACAGCATTTGGGCTTTCGTTAAAATATGAAGAAGTACGTGTTTCACCATTATAGGGGGATTATACCGTGGGATAGTAATATAGGATACTTTTTATCCTGGAAAATTAACTGAAAAACTTATTCCACGCGGACGAAGTCGCGGGCATTAGCTATAAAGAATATACATACATACTTTTTATCCCGGAAAACTAATGAGTTCCCGCGGCAATCGAAAAAACTTAGTCCACGCGGACGAAGTCGCGGGCATCAGCTAGTTACAAATATATGTCGCTGCCTGATACTCCATCATTCTGAAGAAGTTCTAGTCTTGTTATAACTGCCCCTTTGATACGAAAGATATGAATCAAATTGCAGCACTCGCTATTGGTGTGATTGAATTTTTGTGATTCTTGCAGCAACTGCACATTTGTGTGATCGTTACATAGCGATCAAACTACGGCGGTATGTCGCCTGTTTTCCAAAACACTTCATACTAAGTATGAGGCTTTTTAGAAATTATCCCCTCGTTATTTAACCCATAGGTAGACATCCACTGTCCACGCCTCCTGAATCTAACGAATTTTGTCCGTCGACCGAGTGTGGGAGCCAACGCTACGGTTTCTAGTGCTTATAATCACCATTCCATTAATTACCTTATAGGACCCCAACGTATAGGTATATCGATTCTACGAACTTTGTGCCCCGCCTATATGTGATTTTGGCTTGGCAAACCGTCGGGCGCGCTTTTCTGATCCGACCACTAATTGGACAACTAGAGAACTGACTAGTGGTGTGTACCTGCAGGGTGACAGCGGCGGTCCGCTGGTGCACGTGGACTCGCGCGGAGTGCCGGTGCTGGTGGGCGTGAGCTCGTTCGTGGCCGGCGAGCCCTTCGGCTGCCACTCCGGCCTGCCCGCCGGTAAATACGCTCTCTTTCCCGGTGTCGGGTGCCTTCCCTTCAGAACGGTCATTTTTCACCTCTGGAGACGAAACCGGGGGTGACAAATGGGATTTTTATTTAAAATAATACCCAGTTGTCACTAGCGATGGCACTTCAATGGGGACGATTGGAAATGATAGATTTTTGTATTCCCAGTTGTCTCCAGAGGTGACAGTTAGGAAAAGAAGATGTGCTTCGTTAGCAACGAACGTGTATCAAACTCACCAATAGCAGCGCTTCATCGAACAGCGATCTAAGCTATGAACCTCGAGCGCTCCTATTGGCGAGTTTGACACACATCCCGAGCTCAGCAACGTAGCACCGTAGTCTCTGGCGGAAAGGCACCCTAGTAATCAAGCTTCGTCCAGGTAAAACCTTTTGCATGCATTATTTCAATAGACTTCGTCCGCGTGGATTTAGAATTTTTGACTTCCGCGGGAGCTCTTTAATTTTCCAGTAACAAAAGAAGCATAATATTGCCTTGCCCATGCAAGTTGCAACTTATCTCAACAAAACATTGTGGCGAAATTTAATTTCGTCAAAATCAGATTAAAATTGCCATGAAAGCGTAGCATAGATAGAGGCATAGTTTCTCAATTATAATATTGGTTTGGATGTATTACAGGTTTTGCTCGCCCCGGACCGTTCCACAGCTGGTATAAGGATGTGACTGAAATCGATTTTGAAAACCTAAACGAAGACGAGGACACCACTACTACTACCACAACTACCACTACAAATTCTACGACTTCTGCCCCTACTACAGTCACCACAGTAACAGTTCCAACTTTAACCACACCTAATGTTACTGTCCCTACAGTAACAGTTCCTACTATGACAACACCTAATATGACAACACCTAATATAACTATCCCTACAGTAACAGTTCCTACTATGACAACACCTAATATGACAACACCTAATATAACTATCCCTACAGTAACAGTTCCTACTATGACAACACCTAATATGACAACACCTAATATAACTATCCCTACAGTAACAGTTCCTACTATGACAACACCTAATATGACAACACCTATCCCTACAGTAACTTTCACTTTCGCTACTACAACTGTTCCTTCTATTACTACTCCTAATATGACTATCTCGACCACAACTCCGACTCCTCCTACCACAACCCCTACCCCGGAGGGTGATGATAGTGATGAAGATGACCCGGAGCTTTCGGAACTGCTCAAAAAACTAGAAGTCAAAGTTGGCGTTGTGGTCAGATTGACTAAACGAGGAAGGAATAAAAAGTTAGTGCTCGTAGAATAATATACTTACCGAAATGTAAACACCTATCTAATAAATTATACTTACAAAGTTTATTACGCCTATAATATAATTCATGAGTATTAAATAGTTAAAAAGATTAAATAGGTACTTAGTTTATTAAAAAAACTGTTTTTATTACTGATCCTCGTAGGTTAGCACCCTGAGAAATGTGTGATAGGTATGTATGTTTTGGCGAATTCGTTGTAGAGCATTCAAGCAACTGCTTGAAGCTTTGTGCGGAAGGCAGTAATTCCTCTTCATGATCCTGATTGCGGGACCTCGAAGTTGAATATATTATGTTGATAGAATAATTGCGAAATTAGCTGAAGCCGACGAACATCGGCTTCACCATCACGTCAACGTTGAGGCGATCCAGCTGCTCGACGTTACGCAGTTAGTATGGAGACTTAAAAGGACAAAACTCTATGAGATAGTTTGCGCGCGAGTTCAATGCAGAGCTTATGTATGGTGACACTTACAAAAGCTCTGAATTTAACTCGCGGGCGACCAATACTACTTAGTTCTCAATATTGATTAATGAAAGTGTAGTGTAAGTGCTGCCTCCAAGAGTACAAGAACATAGATTTTCAATTGGAGTAAAGAAAGACTAAGATGCGTCAGTGGACTACTTCTTAGTATATAAGATAACTAAGTAAAGAAAGACTAAGATGCGTCAGTGGACTACTTCTTAGTATATAAGATAACTAAGTAAAGAAAGACTAAGATGCGTCAGTGGACTACTTCTTAGTATATAAGATAACTAAGTAAAGAAAGACTAAGATGCGTCAGTGGACTACTTCTTAGTAAGTATATAAGATAACTAAGTAAAGAAAGACTAAGATGCGTCAGTGGACTACTTCTTAGTATATAAGATAACTACCTACTTAGATGATGCCCGCGTCTTCGTCCGCGTGAATTAAGTTTTTTTGGTTCCCTCGGGAACTTCCTAATTTTCCGGGATAAAAAGTATGCCCATCGAAATATTATTAGTCTAAGAGTATGCCTATATCCTTCCCCGGGATATAACCTACCTGTGTACCAAATTTCATCAAAATCGGTTGATAGATGAGCCGTCAAAGCGTAGCAGACAGACACACTTTCGCATTTATAATATTAGTAGTGAGCACTTTTTGGTAGGGGGTAAAATTGTGGGTGAATCGGCACTTGTCCGTCCGTCCGTCTGTCAGTGCCTTATCTTCTGAATTGCTGAACGGCATTACTTCAAATTTACCTAAACCGATGGCCTCCCGCCGAATATGGGTGTTTCTTCATTGGACGGCCCGGCCCGGCACCGGCACCGACACCGACAGTATTCGACGACACGACACCGGCACCTACATTCTTCATTGACCGACACCGACACCGACACGCTGCGAACCGCGTGAGCCAAGAGCGATGGCAGCGTATAACAAATTGACGACCTCCGTGGCGCAGTGTGTAGCGCTGTTGCCTCAACGTGCGGAGGTCCCGGGTTCAATCCCCGACAGGGTCAATTTGGGAATTTATAATTTCTGAATTTTCCCTGGTTTGGCCTGGTGGGACTGGGACGGCCTTTGGCCGTGGCTAGTTACCATCCTACCGGCAAAGACGTGCCGCCAAGCGATTTAGCGTTCCGGTACGATGCCGTGTAGAATCCGAATAGGGGTATGGGTTTTAATAATAACTGCCATGCCCTAACAGGTTAGCCCGCTACCATCAGACTGCATCGTCACTTACCATCAGGTGAGATCGCAGTCAAGGCACAGATAAGAGAATCAAGGATTCCTTGATTCTCTGATCTGTGAGTCAAGGGCTAACTTGTAGTGGATAAAAAAAAATTATATTTCTTGTATTTATTATATTTGAGACGCAAAAAAAGAACTACCAGTAAACGGTTTTGAGCGCATCCAATGGGGACTATCGCGTGTGAATTTGCCACTAGAGGCGCTAGTGTCGCGTGAGGTCCATTAACATTCACTTTTCACTGGTTTTGGCGGGCTTCGTGACAAATTATTTTAATTTCTATATTTTACCTGTTGAAAAGTGATCTCCTTCGTGAAAATAGCGCAAATATGGATTATTTGGCGATGAATGTGAACGCTTTGAAAGCAGAAAAAGAAAAAGAGGCGCAAAAATAAGCGGCCTCAAAGAGCTGCTAATTCAGAGGGTAGTTTGTTTACTGTATTACAAACTTATTTTTTCCAGAAGTATGCTTGTTTGCCGAGGTAACAGCTATGTTTTTTTCTTTTTACATATATTTACCTAATATATTATGTATATTTACCTAATATGACTTCTGCATGAAAGGTTAAATGGGTTTCATGCTCATCAAGGACACACTTTTACTATATGATATTGATGAACATCGATGTTTGCTCTAGGCATGCTCTAGGTCTCTGCCCTCTGGTACTATTTATGTATCTGGTTATGTACCCACAGTATCTCTATTGAGAACACAAACAGGTACTAAAAAAAAGTATTGTGATTTTTTTGTTTGGACAAATAAAGATGAAAAGAGAATTTATGTAAATAGAAATGATAAGCTTATTTCAGAAGTTTTATAACTTAATCTAATATCTAGTTACCATTGTTTAGTAGTTTCAACTAACAAATCAACCATCTTTCAGTATCATATCCATTGTATGGATTTACAATGTTTAATAAGTATTTATTTGTATAGCAGTGTGTTTTAAAGGGAAAAGGAAGGATAAATAAAAGTTTAATAAGTAATTAATTTCTTTTTTATTTTATTTATTTAGTGCCTAACTATATAATTCCTCAGAATCCTGCGAATTCCTGCGAATCGCAACTAGCCACTGTTTTAGAACAGTTTTATCTTTTGGAAACATGTGTCCTCCTTTTTTCCGAACAAAACGGAATTGCACAACATTGCGGCATTGCTACTCGATATGAAGATAGCTGTTATAAACTAATAAACTTAATGAGAATCAAGATTTAAAACTTTGTTTCGGCACCGATCTTATAAAGTCGCCTTTGACAGCTATACCTCTGACCTTAGTCAACAGTGGCGCCAACTGGTGAGCAAAGAAACGATAGTCCCCATTATAAAAGTAAGATATTTAGACGGCGTGTATTACAATTGAAAAACTAACCAATAAACCGGATAAGTTTTTCAATTATTTCCGTATGAGTAAAGCAGCTTTGATTATTTACTAATGAACTTGATCGAAAAATGCAAATGAATTGTGTACTAGAGCGACGGGGGCGCGGGGCGGGGTCACTGATCACGCCACTCGCACGCCCACATGGACGTTTGTATGCGTACACAACACATGCACAACGATGCCGGCCCGACACCTGCAGGGCTAGCATGGGCCGGAGATAAAAATTTTATCCCCCGATTTTATCCACGGACAAGAGATAAAACTAACTTATCCACTTCTCAGAGCACGGCAATAGGGGAGAGGAGAAGTTTATCCCCGTTTGGCATTTCACGGGGACTCGGGGGACTATTTATCCACCGTTATTTAGCGTTTTTATTTATTTATTTGGGAATAAAACTTTTATCCTTTCATCGGGAAGAAAATTGTCTCGGCCCATGCTAGGGGGGCAGTGGGAGACTTGCTGCCGACGACATGCCGGCGCCGGTAAAACGTAGTGGTTATATTCTCTTGGGGCGCCGGCGCCGACATGTCGGTGCCGGGCCGGCCCAGTGAGACAGCGTGCCATACAACTTCATACAATTATGCGTCCACTAATGTCAGTGTCGGTGCCGGGCCGGGGCCGGGCCGTGCAATGAAGAAGCGCTCTATGGCTTAAAAAGTTATAAAAATCTTTATTTCAGGGGGGCTCTCATAGAAGCGAATGCAATGTAAATTTTTTTTATAGCATTAACTACATAGGGTTGTACCTATATCATTTTTAAGATAATTACGAATAGAGTCCAAAAATATATTTTTTTTAATTTTTTCCCTAAAATTGACGAAATGGGGGGCTTTCAAAGTGGAGATTTTCTAACGTCCAAAGTTGACCTCAGAACTCTCAATTTTCTGAAAGGCTGAGCCTGTAACTTGATCAATTATTTGAATTATATCCTGTACTTGAACAACAAATACTAAAATTAGATAAATATAATAAGGAAACGAAATTATTTAATTTTTAATGAGCTTCAGTACTTTTAACAGAACTTCACAATGATGTCAATAGATGGCGCTCTGTGATACCGCGAGGTCTCAGTTCGGGGCGAACCACTAGTTATTTGGGAATACTAGCCCACTCCATAGTCCTGCGTAAACACAACTTACACAAGTAGGTAAACTTGTTAAAGTATGTACCTACAAAGTACAAACTTGTTATTTTCTGTATAATAATTAATTAACGTAGAAAAGCTCAGAGTAGAAAAGTAACTATCCACTCTGTATCAATAATATTATACTTAGGTACCTAATAATAAGCGAAAATATGTTTGATGGATTGAACTTCAGTCCTTCAATCAAGCCGCAAGAAAGTTGCGGATCCACATAATGTTTTGCATGGTTAGGTATTGATGAGGACCTGCGACATAATACGTGAAAATGGCAGCTACAGTGTAACATTGGCAATCGCATTTGATTAGTTAAATAGGTACTATTTTTCTTCCACTATTGGACAAAATCCATTGGTCGCTGCAAGAATACCATAAATTAACCAATCACAATAATAATAAACTATAGATATATAACAATGATTGATGCTGGATTTACATGATTAGGCTACTGGAGAGTGCCATATGGGTTACTTGTTTTCCCGGGAAATTAAAGAGGGATCCCCCTAGGATTTAGAAAACTTAAATCCACGTGGATGAACTCGCGGCCATCATCTTTAGTCCCACAGTTATTATTATAAGCCTACTAGCTGATGCCCGCGACTTCGTCCGCGTGGTTTAAGTTTTTTTTTTTATTCCCGCGGGAACTCCTTAATTTTCCGGGATAAAAAGTAACCTATGTCACGCTCCAGGTCCTGAACTATACCCATGCCAAAAATCACGTCGATCCGTTGCTCTGTTGCGGCGTGATTGAAGGACAAACCAACAAACAAACACACTTCGCATTTAAGTATGGTTCATAGTTAAGACTATAGTATATCTAAGATATCGGTTTTCACCACAACACTATCATTTCGGGTTCCGACTTCCGAACACACTGCGAGCGAGCACTGTTTACTGTTTAGTGCTCTTAAAGGCCTATTACATTACGCGGTATCAAGACAGTCAGACCGACCGAGTGGATTCGGCCGCTCTTACTTGCTTGCTTGCTGAATATCGCATGGTGTAATAAACTAATAACGAGCAAGACAACCGTTCAGAGTTCAGACAGCGCGCAGCAGCCGCAAAGTGAAGTCGGGTACTTCTCAGGCGCCTCATTAATATTTGATTGACTTCGGTGGCACAATTTTTTTTTTGTATTTGAGACATACTAGCAGGAAAAATCAAATCTAGATTGAATTTAGTTAATATTGGTAGTAAAGGGAACTTTATAGGCCCAGCGGTTACATCGTAATTCAATTTTCAAAAACCGGCCAAGTGCGAGTCGGACTCGCGCACCGAGGGTTCCGTACAAACCTGTAGTAAGTTTTACGATTTATGACGTATTAAAAATAAAAATTACGTTTGTTGTATGGGAGCCCCCCTTTAATATTTACTTTTTTGATATTTAATTATTTATTTTCAAAGGTAATATACAAGTTAATATTCTGTGAAAATTTGAACCGTCTACCTGTTACCGTTTTTTATATTGAGCAAAAAAATACGAAAAAAACCGGCCAAGTGCGAGTCGGACTCGCGCACCGAGGGTTCCGTACAAACCTGTAGTAAGTTTTAAATTATTAAAAAAAATTGCTTAAAAATTACGTTTGTTGTATGGGAGCCCCCCTTTAATATTTACTTTATTGATATTTAATTATTTATTTTGAAAGGTAATATACAAGTTAATATTCTGTGAAAATTTGAACCGTCTACCTGTTACCGTTTTTAATATTGAGCAAAAAAATACGAAAAAAACACGTTTATTGTATGGGGACCCCCCTTAATATATATATTTTTAAAATTTTTAGTATTTGTTGTTATAGCGGCAACGGAAATACATCATTTGTGAAAATTTCAGCTTTCTAGCTATCACGGTTTATGAGATACAGCCTGGAGACAGACAGACAGACAGACAGACAGCGGAGTCTTAGTAATAGGGTCCCGTTTTTACCCTTTGGGTACGGAACCCTAAAAAATGGTGTCCACCGAAATCAATATTTTAGTCACCGAAATCAAAATAAAATTATTTGTGGAGGTATTTAATATGTTGAAGACTAAACGTAAAGAATTTCAGGCTAATTTTACAATAAAATATTTTATTTCATCAACATATTTACTTACAACATATACCTACTTTAATTACTTAACTTAGATTTTGAAGCGAAAAAGAACAAAATTGTTAACAGGATGGGAACAGTTGGAAATGGTAAAGTGGCATATAATAAACGTAAAAAAAATGCGTGAGCAGGGGTTTTTCCAGGTATATTTGGGGGATGAAAAGGGGTGGAATTTTGGATTATTGTGATTTTCGGCGAAAGTTGACTTCGGAGAGAAAAGTGTACAATAAAAAAGTTGTAGATCATAAAAAGATCAACCACTTTTGTATGAATCGTATTTTCACATAACCTCAAAATCTCCGAGTAAAATGCGAAAAACCGCTTTTATCTTTTTTTATTTCTCATTTACACAAAAATAATTTTATTTTGACGAAACTTGGTAAAAGTATACACTTTTGTATTTAAAATAAACACAATTTTTTTCAGATAATAATGTTAAGAGACTTCCGAGATAATCACGTTTTTAGGCCCAAAAAAATATTTTTCAAATTAAAATTCTCCTTTGGAAAATTGTCGTAGAGACTTCTTTCAGGTCGCAATATTTTCGTTTTGAGTTATACTTTCTTGTAAAATAATAAAAAAATACAGCCCCCATTTAGAAACATGCTCAAAAATTGGAAAAATCAAAAAATGAATTTTGCAACCATCTTTTTTTACTAAATAGTTTAACTATTTCCACCGAAAACACTGAGATCAATCCCACTGAAATCAAAATAATGAGCAATATCCCAGATTTTTACGAAAGTATCCTATATTTATAATAATAACCTCCTTAATTGCAATCTAGCACTCATACGATATACGTTTGTATAAATTAAATAATAGTAGTTTAAATAGATATGGATAGAACAGTTCCACCGAAATCAAGTTTATGGGTATACCAAGCCACCGAAAGCGATTATTTACCTTAATAAAAGGAACGCACAGAGAGGCACAGACGTGTTGCCTTTAACCACCGATGCGGCGCGACGTAAAGTTTGTCTTACTCTTACTATTCTCGCAGTTATTAAAGTACAGAAGTTATAAGAGAATTGGAGCGCGCCACCGGTATCAATTCTAAACGTCGGACGCGAAAACAATTTGTTGTAAGTTGTCAACTAAGGCCTATTATTGATTATAAATATTATAATTTGAGCAAGTAACTAACTAGTTTCTTGTAAGCACCTGCAAAATAGTGGCATATTTTATAGAATAAAAGAAAAAAAAAATTTTCAACGCAATATGGGGTGCGGGACACGGCACCGAGGTCAATATTTCCGCGGTTTTCTTTTTTTAACTTAACTTACATAATGTTTACCTAAAAAAGGACATAGGCCCCCCCTAATATTTTGATCATATCTACCATACATAAAATTATCAAGTGGCTAGCAATCTATTTCATACAGGTTTTCGACCCGGACACGCTTTTTTTTAGTCGTTTGAGAATGACCCAGTCACGTCCGTGTTTTATGCTGTGCCTGTGCCCCGTGGCTGTGCCGTGCACAACGGCTTGTTCAAAAGAAAAGGAAGTTCTCTTGAATGTTCTTGATTTGTACCGTGACATGCCATATTTATGGCAAAAAAGTTTTTGAATATATGGAGCACAATGGAGTAACTAATTTCAACAGATGTTCAAAGCCAGCAACTTCTACTCAGCCGAGCGATCGCGTAACTTCTGCATCAATCATTGATACATCGCAATCACCTCTGATTGGTTAACACTCTTCCACTATTGGACATAATCCATTGACGCAGCAAGAATGCAATAAATTCAGCCAATTACAACAATTGATACTGTAACAATGATTGATGCAGAAGTTACGCGATCGCTCGGCAGGTAGTTTCATAAGTCAGATGGTTCCAAAACACTCAGTATTTGCTTATTTGATAATTTTTCCCGTAGAAGTAAATTATACTCCTTCACCCATATTCTTCTTTTCTTTTTTAGGGTTCCGTACCCAAAGGGTAAAAACGGGACCCTATTACTAAGACTCCGCTGTCTGTCTGTCTGTCTGTCTGTCTGTCTGTCTGTCTGTCTGTCTGTCTGTCTGTCTGTCTGTCTGTCTGTCTGTCTGTCTGTCTGTCTGTCTGTCTGTCTGTCTGTCTGTCTGTCTGTCTGTCTGTCTGTCTGTCTGTCTGTCTGTCTGTCTGTCTGTCTGTCTGTCTGTCTGTCTGTCTGTCTGTCTGTCTGTCTGTCTGTCTGTCTGTCTGTCTGTCTGTCTGTCTGTCTGTCTGTCTGTCTGTCTGTCTGTCTGTCTGTCTGTCTGTCTGTCTGTCTGTCTGTCTGTCTGTCTGTCTGTCTGTCTGTCTGTCTGTCTGTCTGTCTGTCTGTCTGTCTGTCTGTCTGTCTGTCTGTCTGTCTGTCTGTCTGTCTGTCTGTCTGTCTGTCTGTCTGTCTGTCTGTCTGTCTGTCTGTCTGTCTGTCTGTCTGTCTGTCTGTCTGTCTGTCTGTCTGTCTGTCTGTCTGTCTGTCTGTCTGTCTGTCTGTCTGTCTGTCTGTCTGTCTGTCTGTCTGTCTGTCTGTCTGTCTGTCTGTCTGTCTGTCTGTCTGTCTGTCTGTCTGTCTGTCTGTCTGTCTGTCTGTCTGTCTGTCTGTCTGTCTGTCTGTCTGTCTGTCTGTCTGTCTGTCTGTCTGTCTGTCTGTCTGTCTGTCTGTCTGTCTGTCTGTCTGTCTGTCTGTCTGTCTGTCTGTCTGTCTGTCTGTCTGTCTGTCTGTCTGTCTGTCTGTCTGTCTGTCTGTCTGTCTGTCTGTCTGTCTGTCTGTCTGTCTGTCTGTCTGTCTGTCTGTCTGTCTGTCTGTCTGTCTGTCTGTCTGTCTGTCTGTCTGTCTGTCTGTCTGTCTGTCTGTCTGTCTGTCTGTCTGTCTGTCTGTCTGTCTGTCTGTCTGTCTGTCTGTCTGTCTGTCTGTCTGTCTGTCTGTCTGTCTGTCTGTCTGTCTGTCTGTCTGTCTGTCTGTCTGTCTGTCTGTCTGTCTGTCTGTCTGTCTGTCTGTCTGTCTGTCTGTCTGTCTGTCTGTCTGTCTGTCTGTCTGTCTGTCTGTCTGTCTGTCTGTCTGTCTGTCTGTCTGTCTGTCTGTCTGTCTGTCTGTCTGTCTGTCTGTCTGTCTGTCTGTCTGTCTGTCTGTCTGTCTGTCTCCAGGCTGTATCTCATAAACCGTGATAGCTAGAAAGCTGAAATTTTCACAAATGATGTATTTCCGTTGCCGCTATAACAACAAATACTAAAAATTAAAAAAATATATATATTAAGGGGGGTCCCCATACAATAAACGTGTTTTTTTCGTATTTTGCTCAATATTAAAAACGGTAACAGGTAGACGGTTCAAATTTTCACAGAATATTAACTTGTATATTACCTTTCAAAATAAATAATTAAATATCAATAAAGTAAATATTAAAGGGGGGCTCCCATACAACAAACGTATTTTTTTGATATTAACAATAAACCTCTACAAACAAAGTTAGTTTTGCGGTTCATTTCGTCTTGTTTTTAATACGTCATAAATCGTAAAACTTACTACAGGTTTGTACGGAACCCTCGGTGCGCGAGTCCGACTCGCACTTGGCCGGTTTTTTCAAATGTATTCAAACTAATACTCGCGGTAAGAGCTACGGCGATTTTCTGGTGCTTGGATAATTTTCCCATGACTCTCACGACAACCGTCACCGACGACGTACGGTCTACGCCACAGAACACTTATAGCGGAGGTCTACGCCTTGCAAATGAGTTAGCATTAGCATGCGGTATTCAGCAAATAGCGAGCTTGTCTTTATTTAGAGTTTTAAGACTGTCCCACAGAGTTATAAAGAGAAGCAGAGGCAAGATAACGTACAAAATAGCGTGGCAATTACAAACACACGAAAACATTACGCACACATACACAAAACTACCAGCATCATTGGCTGACCGAAATCTAAATATCGTAACGTTTAAACAAAAAATAAAGGAATTTTTGTTGAAGAAAAGATATTATACAATTAAGGAGTATTTAACAGATACAAATATATAGGTAGATAGGTAGTTTGAACATATAAGTAATAAGCGATATAACATTAGACTGACGGTTTTGATTAAAATACAATAAATTATAATAATATAATTGATATAAATATTGTATAGAATAATAAAATATATTATAATATTATTGATGAGTAGATATAAATGATGTTTAGAATAAGTATTTATAATAATAATTATTAGATAATTTTTGCATGCCAGTACACGGCAGATTGTAGTTCATACCAATTTAATAATGTAACATCAATGTACCTACGCAATCTATGCAAATAAATGCTTTGATTTGATTTGATTTGATTTGATTTAAAACTCAGGGCCGAACCTTGTTGCTGCATAAAACATTATATTAATAAGTAGGGTTAGGTTGCGTGAAAAAATTGACCTAAAGACACCTATCATTTGGAAGCTATAATTTGTAAGGATTTTAAAAATAATTATTATTGGTACTTTTATAATTTCCTCATCACAAGCGATCACAACTGCAATATAGTAACACTAGTAATGGTAATCATCACCACGTGCGGGACCCTAGTCAATGTGGTGAATATAGATGTGAGCTCCGCGCTGCGTGTGATATCGTCACCGTCGCGCGCGGAGTTATAGTTCCTGTTACAACTCAAATCCTGAGGACTCCGTCAGTATCATGGCCAGTGGTTCTCGCGTCGTTCTCGCTTTGCGTCGACGCGCAGGTGATGGGGATATTATTTAGAAGAACAGTACCAACGGATATCGTGTAAATACCGCCAGATTTTAGCTCAAAGTTCCTATGGACAATAATTTCTTGGCAGTAAGCCAAATAAATGTTGTTAAACAATCGAATCGAATCGTTATTCCAAAAAGAGGTTAAATAGAAAATTACAACAGGTGTTTTAAACTCACATGTTTTTTATTCAAATAAACTTTACAATTAGTGCTTTAGAATCTGTATTGAGGTTTTCAATAAAAAATAATGAAATTCATCCACCTAATGGAAGATAAGGTAAATTGGTACCTACATAATATAAGACCTCAACTAACTTTTCTTTGAAAATGGTCGGTATTGCACCAGGAGATAGAATTGTACGGAATATATTACGTTCTTAGATTATCTGTAAAATGCTTGGAGCATATAGCACTCCATGAGTTGGTCTGCCAGTCTTTTCTATTAATATTTTTATGCATAGGTCTCTCAGGTATTCATCCTTTGGAAACCTGAAATTAAAAGTCGAAGTTATATACTTAAAATAAAAGAGTCGTCGAGTCCGGCCCTGTAATTTGTTAAAGTTCTCAAAATGTCAAAAAAGATTATTCAACAACTTAAAGCATGTATTTCTACAGAAAACCATAATATTATAGTTTTAATATATGCATGGCTACATATTTCGTCATAACAACTATAAAATATTAGATATCTTAGCCTTGATACGATGCGATACGAAAACATTCCAAAGCTACATGATAGCATGAATTATTTTACATAGGTCTCATAGATGTCTTTTAATGACTGCCACGCATTGAATTTTTGTCAATGTGTGCGTTGGTGTAGCACAGTGTTGCAGCAAATTAATACATACACATTTTTGCTTGCAGGGACACGGTCACACTAAGTCACACTGATTCGCATACACTTGAGTTGCTCTCAGATGCTGACTGCGACTGCGTTCCGTTACAGTAGGTAACCAGTTTATCTAACAGATAAAGGAACGGCTTCGCAGTATTCTAAGTTATTGATGTCACGCCTTTACAGTGCTCGCAGTGTATATCGGAACATACCCTTCATTTTGGCTGTGTTCCGAAATACACTGCGAGCACTGTAAGGTGTGACGTCACTTTAGTACACTGCGAAGCCGTTCCATAATTAGGTATACTGGGTACTGCTTAAAACGGAACGCTGTCAGCACTGAGACAAACACTGAGAGCACCTTACCTCGAAAACGCCAGTGCTCACAGTACAAAGATGGCGTCGATTAATGACGTCATATATTTCTTTAAGATACTGCAGCAGTTTACTGTCAGTCATAACGGAACGAATTTCTCCACAGTAAGAGCACTGAACAGTGCTCGCAGTCTATAACGGAACACAGCCTTTGAAGTGATGTCGGGTGTGTTCCGAAATACACTGAGAGCACTGTAAGGTGTGACGTCACTTTAGTACACTGCGAAGCCGTTCCTTTATAGTTAGGTATACTGGGTACTGCTTAAAACGGAACGCTGTCAGCACTGAGACAAACACTGAGAGCACCTTAGTACCTCGATTCGAAAACTCCAGTGCTCACAGTACAAAGATGGCGTCGATTAATGACGTCATATATTTCCTTAAGATACTGCAGCAGTTTACTGTCAGTCTTATCGGAACGAATTTCTCCACAGTTTAGAGCACTGAACAGTGCTCTCAGTGTCTCAGTCTATAACGGAACGCACGGATCATTGTCAAATGTCAGTTTGAAATCCTGTGTGAATTTGTGAAATTGTGATCAACTTAATAGACTCATTTCGTGTAAATTCCACGATTTTTAAAATATTTTCCTGTTAAAAGTGAATTTTTGCAATGAAATGGAGAGCCAGAATCAAAGAGGTAATCATTCTTCATTTATATCTGCTTTTATTTGGTTGGTTTCACGTTACATACGCAGTAGTTTTAGTGTGTTTTTGTCATTGAAATAAAGAGTGGGCGAAACTTGTTTTTTTAGTAAATATCTTTATAATTGTCGCGTTAATCTTTCCTGATTTAATAAATACGATCATGGATATAATTCATAATAATAGTTTAATGTATTATAGCTGATAAAACGCATATTAATCGTTTAAACTTTGTTCGAATAAAAGTCTATACTTCCGCGTAAATACAATACCTATACATTCCTTTGAGATTATTACGCACGATATAAAGGGCTCAGCTTTAGTATAGTAACCCACGAGTTGGACGTTCACATTTGTTTTTACAGAAAGACTTTGATGTGGTAAGCTTTGCACTTAGATATTATAGGGCGGAAACTAAATATTTTACGTCGGAAACTAATACTTTTCGAGAAATAATTTTTTGAAAATTCGCTATTCTTCACCACTTTTCACTATTTCGTACGACATTTGCCATAGATTGTACCATAGACTAAAGACTCGTTGGCGTTTGAGTACCTAATCTGTGATTAAAATCC
Source organism: Erebia ligea (assembly GCA_917051295.2). NCBI lineage: Eukaryota > Metazoa > Arthropoda > Insecta > Lepidoptera > Nymphalidae > Erebia > Erebia ligea. Next base: position 19,814,744 of record OU785228.1, read on the forward strand.
GTTCTATGGACGTTTTTTTCTAATCATTCGAATAAAACCATAGAAATAGGAAGACTATAGTCGTAATTCCCATGGAATTATCTTCCTATTTCTATGGTAATTCCTACCATGAATAAAACCACGGATAAAACACAGAGTTTAAAGGTTATAGGTATAATTACGAATTAACTAAAAAGGTATAAAGTTATGTTATTAAATGTTTATTTAGGTACTTTTGATCACAAAACCGAATCGGCACGCCCCGACTCCACGCAGTCTTGTCTGCCCTGCCCCTAGAGTGTTTTTTTTAAGCGCGAAGCCAGAAGCTTGCGTAGGAGGTCCTGAAACAGCAGCGAAACGAAGGTCGAGTAGGCGAAGCTTCATTCAGGGGCGACGAAGCGAGTCTTCTGGCGTAGCCCATTCCATTTCAGAAATTAACCTTTTCCACTACCACTACGATTTTTAAAAATTCATAGAAAAAAAACGGTGCATTACCTTGTAATGGGAGTAGTGTCGGGGGGTAGGGGGCACCCCCCTCCTCCCCCAAACCCCCCCCCCCCACCCCCCTCCTGCCAAACGATACTAAATTTTACCCAATTTGAGAACCTAACCTCAAAATTAAAAAAAATTAATATCTCGAAAACTATTAGGTTCCTCCAAGTTTGGCTTGGAGGGGGAGTAGACCCCCTCCCTCCCCCTCCCCCGCCCCCCCCCCCCCCCCCCCCCCTCTGGGTTACTATACTAAAGCCCAACCGATATTTAGAATTTTCTCCAATATTATGGATATAAATTATAAAATATCAACTTCATTACGATTCCTTTTAATTTTCACAATATAAGCATTCCTTAGTATTATTTGCCCTTTTATGTTAGGCTCCTTATGTTCATAATTTAATCTCAAAAATCATAAAATGCAACGACTTATTACAAATAGATGCGGCATACGCAAACATCATTGCACTGAAAAACGGCGTAAATATTACGTACGTGGAGAAAGGGAAAGAATATAAAGGTCAACATACGCTATACCTGTTATTAAAAAGAGATGAATATAGATTCTGAGTAACACTGTTGTTAACTGCAATGGCCGCAAGTGACGGCAAGTGCCTTCTTAAATTCTTGCCAAAATAAAGCGCAGGTAATGTATCTAATGTTTTAAATATCATAGATAAAATGTAGTAATATTTGATCTTTCATCCTCAATTGTGTTTTGATGTTTGCAGAAATGCTGAGTTGTGCAAGTTGCCTGAATGACATTGGGGATGAAGATTACGTGTCTGCACTCGGCCAGGACTGGCACAGGGACTGTTTTAGGTAACTCTTGTTTATTGTACAAATAGTTAGTGCTTGACTTTTACTTTGCTTTTGCTTTGACGTTTTAATTTTGTCAGTGACTGTAGTCAGCCATTGTTGGATAGGTATAAAACCTATTTCTGTATTTTATGCATGTCGTTGTTATTAGAATTAGAAGGTAACTGATATATATATCAGTGCAAATAAAATCAATGGAGTGTCATTCCATTTTTTTTTTATCTACTACAAGTTAGCCCTTGACTGCGATCTCACCTGATGGTAAGTGATGATGCAGTCTAAGATGGTAGTGGGCTAACCTGTTAGGGACATGGCAGTTATATTAAACCCATACCCCTATTCGGTTACTACACGGCATCGTACCGGAATGCTAAATCGCTTGGCGGCACGTCTTTGCCGGTAGGGTGGTAACTAGCCACGGCCGAAGCCTCCCACCAGGCCAGACCAGGGAAAATTCAGAAACTATAAATTCCCAAATTGACCCTGCCGGGGATCGAACCGGGGACCTCTGCACGTTAAGACAACAGCGCTACACACTACACCACAGAGGTTGTCAAGACACATACATAATAATATTGTAGTTTTTCTACAATACTTTCATGGGGAACCCCCTAATATTGTTTTGGTTTATCCAATAATTCTGGGGGGCCCCCTGTTCAATTCAAGGTCCTATGGGTCTTATCCTTAACAGAGCAACATTTTTGCATGGATATAGAGAAGACCTGAGACGTGACACGCTTCTTTTTATTCTGGGATATATAAAAGTTCCTGTGTGTAGAACTTTTAAAAACCTAAGCCATACAAAGCTGTCCAGATTTATAGTAAGGTAGATAGAGTCTGTCGTCATCCACGCGTTTCGCTTATCGGCCTTAGTTTGTAATGTGCGCCCAGCATTTTAGAGCAAGAAAATTTTTCTTGTCCTTATATCTGTGTTGTGTATTTCCATGGAAATGTTTACCTAAAATAAGAAAGATCATGTCAGGTCGTCAACCTTTCCCGACCTAAATCCTTTCCGCAATGTCTGGAGGCTTACGCAACTAACGAGGACAATGTACTGAGCTTCCATTACGCATAATATTATATTGAGCTTTATATACTTCTTACCGACGCGACGTTTGGAACAGACATCGCAAATAATAGACGGCGAGTTTTGTATCTTAGCTTAACTTTCTGTCGCCGCCGTCACAAGTTGAATTTTTATCCCAAAGTGGTCACATTTTACGTTTTTATCATTCTTCATAATATTATGTCGCCTTATCCTACGTCCGCACTGCGCTAATTTTGTTTCGCAATTCTGTAAATCTAGAAATCATATTATTTAGATATATAATAATAAATAATATATAATAACAATAAAATAATTCGAACTCCGTACGCGAAAAATAAATCGCGAGAGTAAAATTCGCGCGAATGTTTTTCGCAGTGCGGATGAACCTTATATATGTCGGACATAGTGATTTGAAGCAGTGTATATGTTCCTATAGTGTAGGTATTGCTTTCGTTAAACGTCATCATCACCATCGGCACTGCAGCCCTATGTGCGCCCGGGCCTGCTCCAGTCGATTTCTCCGTATATCTCTATCTCTTCTTGCATAATATATCCTCCAGTTTTTAATCCGATGACTTTTGCATCTCGGTCGACACCATCTACCCTTCTGGCCTAGGTACTGATAGATTGTCGCCCATCAGGCGGTGACGTCATGATCTTGTTCTTTGGTCGTCCATACGTTGTGGATCTATGGACGTCCATACTCCATACGTTGTAAATGTATGATATAATTTAAAACGCTTTCATGGTAAGCAAAAAAGTAGATCTTTCGGGAAGTGGTAAATATCTGCCAGTTTCCAAGTTGGAAGTTTCCCTATAAGCAGCTACTAACTACAACTACCTAGTATTTTAATAGATAGTACTTGCTATTTTCATTTCACTGCAAGTTAGCTCTGGACTGCGATCTCGCCCTGGTGACTCTAAGATGGTACCCGGCTAAACTGGTAGAGATATGGCAGTTATATTAAACCCTAAATAGTACAAGAGAGCTCAGTTCCCGCCGCGTCACGTGTATGATATATCACGCGACGGAGTGACGTAATGTGCTTTTTTCCGCGAACGTGACAAACTATCGCCCACGAGCGGGAAAACGGTGGGAACCCGAGACATTTAATTCAACCGTTTCCAATATTTACCTACTGAGGTAAATTGACATTGTTTACTTTGCTTAAACCATTATTGCAATTATTAGTTAGTAGCGGATACCCGGAGTGTGCTACTCGTTAAAAAAAGAAATGAACTATCTTAGCATTATTGCCTTTCCAATTATACCGGTTTGGAGCACATCGGTTGGATGGTTTCAAAGTCTATAACGGACATAGGTAGAAATATTCTTTGTCTTTTATACCTTATTTTTTGTCTTTTATACAGGTGTGCAATTTGTTTAGTGCTTTTTTCCGAACTTGTTTTCTGTGAACATACTTGTTATGAAGAACATACTTTATACTTCTACCATACCTTTACTACTGTTTTAATCATACTTTTGCGGGTCTAAAGTCAGTCTTCATGCCCTAGGGCCGTAATCTAGTCGATCGATCGCCCAACTAGTTGACCAACCCCATACTGTAAATATGCACAACAGAGTCTAGGCTCCAGACTGGTCGACCAAACGACCGTACCATTTGACATAAAAGTTTTTAAACCAAGGAGTATGTATACCTGCATAAACACTAGCAGCATTGACTGGACAAATGTGACTCTATCGAACGTGAACATTCACTTTTAATTTGTCTTTTCTTTTTATTATTTACTAGACCTATGTATCCTACTTACTATGATTTGCAATAAATATCTAACCGTTACAGTTTGTTTTACTGTTATGGTAGAAGTATAAAGTAGAGTATACACCACCGGGATAAAGCAGTTTTTTTCTTGGGCGCTTGAATCCCTCACTGCACTCAGGACTCAATCTTAATTCCCTCCCTTTGGTCGGGAATTAACTTATAACACCCTCGCTGCGCTCGGGAGTTAAATTTGGAGTCCTTCGTTACGTTCAGGATTCAATGTAGCGCCCGTGACATAAAACAGTGCTTTATCCCCTTGGTGTATAATCTACTATTTCAATACAGTTGTCAAACATGGCGCACTTTCAGAGGCTGTAGTTATGATTCGAAAATTGAATCTTTCGCATAGGCATCTTACTTTTACACGGTCGTGACTTACTTTTACAAGCTCGACACTTACTTTTGCAGTTTAGTTTTAAATTTTCCAAGTCAATTAAAAAAGTTTAGTAGCAAGGAGTTTTCATACATAGAATATAATCGGATAGGCTTTTTACGAGGAAAAATGAATGAATCCGTACGTTTTAGCATTGAATTTCCAAAATTCTTTTAAATGGTTGTTGATTATATTTAATTAACAGTTTTAAGTTAATTATTTTCAACATTTGACAAAAATCGAATAGGCTGTATACGCGTAGGTACGAACCCGTAGCCTAGTTTCGTTGAAAAAAAAAATATGTCCAGGTGTAAATACGCGCCATTTGCTGAAATTTTTTATTTTATATGTGATAAATTGATTATATTTTTGTTAATATGAGTTCTAGTACTAATGATGAAATGGAATTAACTCCACCAGATATTTTATCTAAGGCGAAAACTGCGCAAGATGGAATTTTGCCCCCAAAATCTCGAGAAAGATATATGACGGCTTACAATCATTTTATTTCATGGAAAAAACATAAAAAAACTAAGTCATTCTCAGAAAATGTTTTGTTAGCTTATTTTCATGAATTGAGTGGAAAATATAAACCATCTACATTGTGGTCAAGTTATTCCATGTTAAAAACTATCTCAATTTTCAGAATTAATTACTATGTACGTATGTATGTTGAAATAAACTTGTAATTCTTTGATTTGTTTATTACTATTTCCCACAACTGTATTGAAAAACGTCGTGTGATACACGGGTGTGAAGGTTATTGCAAACTCGTGACATTAAAAACCCTCACCTTCGGCTCGGGCTTATTAATGACAGCTCGTTTGCAATAACCTACTTTCCACCCTTGTATCACAATATACTATTGTATAAAATCATTACCATCTTAACACTAACATAAGTCGGAAAATTTTTGGTCGTAAATGAAAAGTTAACGTTCGGCAGCGGTAGAGTTCCTAAGCTTCCTTTATTATTCTAACAATTTGGTACTTTAGGGGGCATTATTGTGAGAAATCGGACTTCAAAGGTGGGAAATTTCTGAATTTACAAATTGGTTCGTAAAATTGATTTTAGCTTATTTTTGACAATTTTATGGCAAATTGCAGTAGGAATTATTGTATTTCCTACAAAAATAATCGATATTTGTTTTTTGGCATTTTTTTAGTTTTTAACAGTCAATAAGCAAAAAAGAAGCAGAATTGCACTCGGTTACTAAAATAGCTTTATCTTATTACCTTACTGACAATAAAGTATAGCTTTTCTGCTCCCACAAGATTTGATACCTGTTTTTGCCAGCAATACTTTACAATGCTGCCGACAAAGGCAGGTAAATAAAACTTGTAGGTGCGGAAAAGCTATGTACCCATATGTATAAGTTTAATTCGCTATAATCCGCCATAGTAGTAAATCTATCTGGTACAGTGTGTATCTTGCACTTGTAGCTTGCGATATTCACCACACGACACAAATCTTCCAAATTATTCTCAACGTCGTTTCACTCCGACTCCGGAGCAGCTTCAGGAGCAAGCGTGTGATATAATTCGTCGCGTTAAAGTGAAACCGTAAGTGGAATCGTCAAACGCTGTTGATGGCACTCGATCGATTCCGTACAAATGGTTCGGTAATAAAAACCCCTCGGCTTGCTAATCGCTTTAAGTATGAGAGTTGTTATTTCATTTGTCAAGTTGTATATGTGTGTCAGTTGTATATGTGATGTCGGCAGGTGTTCAGAGTGCGACGCTCAGCTGACGACGTGGTACTTCGAGAAGGATGGCATGCTGTTCTGCCGCGCCGACTACTGGGCGCGCTTCGGAGAGAGCTGCCAGCAGTGCCGACAGGTGGGGCCCGAATGTTATTTCTAATTAATTATTATTATTTTTAATTTCCTAGCTGATGCCCGCGACTTCGTCCGCAAGGATTGAGGTTTTTTGATTCCCGCGGGAACTCGTTAACTTTCCGGCATTAAAACCTATGTGCTATTACAGACTATAATCTAACTCTGTGCCAAATTTCATCCAGATCTGTTCAGCCTTTCTGGCTTGATTGGTAACAAACATCCATCCATATATTTATTCAGATTAACTTTTTGAAGTGAAAACTTCTTTAGCCGCGTTGAGCACTTTTTGGTAGGGGGTAATCTTGTGGATTCCGACACCGTCGCGTTGTTACGAAGACAAAAGGTCTTAAATATAAATAAATACTACATTCGTAATTAAATTTTAATGTTAATATTTTAAGGTTATTATTTTAAGTTTTTTTAAATTTAAAAATAATAATAATAATAAAAAATTAAAATACTCGTTTTCACTTCTATCGGCAGTCCCTATGACTGCCAATTTCTTTCTTTATTCATAACTAGGCAGTTACTTTATCTCAGGCTGAACTGGCCGATAGGTAGGTAGGGATACGATCGCCTCCACTCTTGAACATTCTTCAGACAGATAACTAAAACGTTTTCATTAATTAAAAGATTTATACGTTCCACTTGTAGGCACTAATATTCGACAGTTCTTGATAAATAACAAAAAAAAAGCACTAGTTATCAATTATGTATCAGTGCAGGTCGGTCCACTTGCACTGATCCATAAATGCTAACTACGAATTTAGATTGTTCGTTTAATAGTCTCGTATGAGTGTACAGTACTCCCAAATTAATAATGCGCATAGAAATCTTCGTCACTGTTCGGCAACGGTCGTATTCCCCGAGCATCGGAAGACGATATGTATATAGAGTGGTAAGTGCATTTTCTTCATGCATAATTTAGTAGAATTATGTGTTTTGTGTTTGACTGCCTCGTTGGTCTAGTGGTTGGCATGTTCGACTGCGGCCGACGAGGTCCCGGGTTCGACTCCCGGGTCGGGCCATAATTGAGTACCTATTGGGGTTTTCTGACTAGAAATTCTCAGTACTAGCCCGGAGTTAGGAAGTTGGTGGTGTTTCACCCCCGTGCCTCGGAGAGCACGTTAAGCCGTCGGTCCCGGTTATTATCACTAACATGATAATAGTCGTTAAAGCCCGCCAACCCGCATTGGAGCAGCGTGGTGGGATCTAAGCTCTGATTCCCTCTCTCCTATGAAAGTGGAGGCCTGTGCCCAGCAGTGGGACGTTAATGGACTGTAGTGGTGGTGGTGGATGTGTTTTGTGCTAAAAGAGATAAATATTGACTTATCAGTAACAAAATTTGATTGATAATTCCATGTAAGTAAATAGCGAAGAAAACCACACGATTGCGAATATGCTACAATCTTTGTAGAATTGATTTCAATTGATTGAAGGGTGTGTAATAGCAGCTCCATATAATTCCACACGGAGAGAACACGTGCAGTCACCACCAATATATAAAGACGACTGATTTACCTTTGACTGACAGGCGACAGCCCGAATTGTTTTCGATTGTTTACACATGATATTGACTCCTATTTCTTTCGAACAAGGTGCAAAATGCTTTAGGGCTCTTACGATTCAATAATTCGGGTGTTTCCGGGAATACGACAATTAGCGAAGATCTGCATGTGCATTATTAATTTGGGAATACTGTAACTTAGTAAGGATGGGGTGTCTGGTGTGTCTGCACTCTTAATCAGCTCTGAATTGACATTAATGGGTTTTTGGGAATTGCTCGGCCCCATGAATTTTATATTTAAAGTTTTTGTGGGATCACATATGTGTATAACCTTCCTAAAAACTTTAATATCTTTAAAAGAGAGAGTTGGCTAGTTATCCTTAAAACAGATTTAAAATATCTAGCCAGGATAGTCAGTTCTTGATCCAGCAAGGGAGGCTGGTGTCTGGTTCGTGTGGCTAACTTGTACTGGAGTAATACAATAGTCTCGTGCGTGTGGCGCAGGTTATAACGGGTCCGGTGATGGCGGCGGGCGAGCACCGCTTCCACCCGGAGTGCTTCGCGTGCGCGGCGTGCGCCGCTCACCTGGAGGACACGGAGCCCTACGCCCTGCTCGACCGCGCGAGGCTCTACTGGTGAGGAGGCGCCCAAGAAGTCGAAAGTCGTTTTGATAAATGATTTTATTTCTTTCTGAAACATACACTGCCGAGTTTATCACACAATATATGAGCAGTGTGCCATCTGCGTGCTTTTTTCTGTTAATTTCCTGCTAAGCTAAAAGTGAACATAATCCATTGTACAAAAGAGTCATTTATCCTCCATAGCGGTGCGTGCTACGAGAGCGGAGACACGCAGCGCGACGCGCACGCCATCCGCGTGCTGCGCGCGCCTGCGCACGCGCTTCGCCTCGCGCCCGCGCACTGCGGCGCGCTACTCGTACACCAGTGAGTTGATTTACACGCGCATATTCCAATACACATCCAACTAAAATGAATAACACTTTAAATAACCGAATGATTATGCATAATTAACGAATAATTAATGTTAGTTAAAAGTAAGAATATCCCTAATATTATACACCTAGGACCTATAGACCATAGAGGGAACTCGCGAATTCGTCCACGTGGATTTAGATATTTGAAAAATCCTTTGGAAACTCTTTTATTTTGGGGATAAAAATCTAAGGGGAATAGTCTACGCCCTTCTCCGCAACCTATGTACCTATACCAAAATCTCTCCAAGTCGGTTGAACAGATAGCCAGTGAAAGCTTAGCAGACAGACACACTTTCGCTTTTTTAATATTAGTGTGGTTGGAACTTTATTATTCGAGTGTATTACTGAATCAAGTAGTAGATTCGTTAAATAATTACGGTTCATTGACAAATCAATATTGATATAGTAGGTAGTTATGGAATTCCGAAGTAGTTTATATCTGATAACGGCTAACAGTTAGTGACTAGCATTGAACTACTCGATATAACTCACTGTCGCGTTGGTTAGCGGGCGCTGCGCGGACAAGCTGCGCGGAGTGGCGCGCGCGTTGCTGCGGGCCGCTCTACGTGCCTGTCTGCAGCTCGTCTGCCATAGGTGCGAATAAAGCATCTATTTTCATGTATTACGAGTATATTAGAATGATGACCACTGTGATACCAGTTGCTATTTCGCTTACTTTTGTAGTTTTGTCGTATCACGTTTGCAAGTTGCTACCATTTTTCCCTGACCTTATTTGCTAAATGTTTTTCTATATGCACAACCAAAAAGTAGTTCTACTCGTACTAAATATAATATTGTGTTTTATTTCATTTCATTTTGTTTCGTTTGTGTTCTGTAAACAGTAAACAACAGTTGTTCCGAATTCGTTGGCTTGAAGTGTTGCATGTTACCATATCGATTGGAGAGCTGTGCTTTCTTTAACTTTACTTAAAGTTTAGACAAGGCAGAATAAGAATTATAACATAGGTATACATATCAGACCAGCGCATCCCTCGTCTATAATGTAAATGGTAATAATTGTTGTTTTTCGTAGCATGTAGTGGTATTGTTTTTTTTCTTTGCACCATTATTATTAGTATGTTTTGGAGATATCTGTGTTTTGTATGAGGTTGTAGCACTGGGACCCCGGCGCCTTCCGCGGCGCCATGTGAGACCTATTTATCAGCCGCTAAACAAAAACTTTAACTCTGCTTGGCGAGGCGGTTTTTTTTTTATCCACTACAAGTTAGCCCTTGACTGCGATCTCACCTGATGGTAAGTGATGATGCAGTCTAAGATGGTAGCGGGCTAACCTGTTAGGGGCATAGCAGTTATATTAAACCCATACCCCCTATTCGGTTTCTACACGGAATCGTACCGGAACGCTAAATCGCTTGGCGGAACGTCTTTGCCGGTAGGGTGGTAACTAGCCACGGCCCGAAGCCACCCACCAGGCCAGACCAGGGAAAATTCAGAAATTATAAATTCCCAAATTGACCCTGCCGGGGATCGAACCCGGGACCTCCGCACGTTAAGACAACAGCGCTACACACTGCGCCACGGAGGTCGTCAAACGTCAAAAGGTTTGTGTGCGTGTGCTGTCAATATGCGGCTTCGATTAGTGATGCTTGGCACATGACTGCCGCGTCACAAATCCAAGCTGCATATTTACAAGGTCGTGCACAAAGCGCAAGACGAGCTGAAGCACGTATACGGTATACGGTATACGTGTGGCGAGTGTGAGCGTGCGAGCGTGTGAATGCTTCAGGATCGACTCCCGCTGCGGGCTGCTGGCGCTCCACATCGGCGACAAGGTGCTGGAGGTGAACGGCAGCGCGGTGGCCGACACGCCGCGGGCGGAGATCGAGCGCGTGCTGGCCAGGACGGAAATCATACAGGTAGCTAGCTATAGACTAACAAGGCTGTGCCCCACCGGGGTTCCAATATTGTAATAAGAACTATAATTATTCTACTGACATTATGTAAATTATTATAAGAAATTAATATTAATATGAATATCTGGCCCGGTGGCGAAAATTTGAACTAATGTTTATGCCCGTTTAGTTTTTATTTCCAATTTCCAATTTATTTATTATTATCAGAGACTTTTTTACATTTACATGGTTTCTTAGCACCCCATAAGCCTTGTCGTCTTTTATTTTTAATAGTTAGTAATAATAGCGGCGACGCTGTCACCGGATTAAATTAGTTTGTGTGACTATATTAATTTTTGGTGTAGAGGTGGAATTTTAAGGTGGCATTTTGGGCGTATGAACGCAGAAATCAATTATCATTGAAAGAAATGTAAAAAGTCATACTGACGTTACGTTTACCGTACGCAGCATGCGTCCGTTACTGCAGGCTATGTGCGACGGTTGCAGTCATATAATATCTTTAAAAAATGTGGCAAAACCTGCTAATTATTTTTGTACATAATTATCTTCAACTCTAACAGGTTCCGTATTTTTCTAGTTAACCATAGAACACAATCCGGACACAATAAACGCAAAGCGCGGGACTTCGGACTCCCAAACGCAATCCGAGGACGACCGGCTCCAACACGAGCCCAAGTCCACCGTCGAGAGGAAAATACCCTGGGACGACTCCAAGAAACACATTCCAAATACACATTCCACTGAGGAAAAGAGACAGGAGGAGCTGGTCGTGAGGAAAGAGAGACTGTTCAAAAGAAAAGGGGAAGACGGGGGAAAGACGCGGGGCATCAAGAAGCGGCAAGTGCCGTTGTCTCCCCTTTTGGGTGAAAAGGAGAGGAGCAGTAGTATGTCCAAATTACTAGATGTGTGAGTATGATTTTTGTAGAAGAAATTATTTTGTTCTCAGTTAACTTATTGATATTTTAAAATTTCTTCAGTGAAAGTTTCGACATTCAATATAGTTTGTTCATTTATTTCTTTCAAACACCGAAAACGTTTTGGTGAATTGCTTTTAAATATTTTTGTCACAGTTACTGCTATGATTGATTCTATGTAGGTATTTCTGACAAATATCTATATCATCACTCATGATTACTGGAATTGGAAGACGCATAACCTATAGTCAGATAGATTTAATGCTAAGACACAGTTTCTACCTAGATTCTAGATTCACAGAAGCTACTTTTGGTTACGTTTGAAGTAATCATTGAACTTTAAGTTTAGTACATGTTCGAAGTAATGTCGACGACGTTGACAGGTTGCGTGTATTGGAACACTGTGGGAATGTTGAGTTGACTGTTCCAGCGTGGACGGCGAAGAGCCCGGCGGAGTCCTGGGCGACCTCAGCAGAGCGCGCTCCTTCCGCGCAGAGCCCGCCCCGGGGCAGAAGGTCTTCCGAGCTTCGGATCTGATACAAGTACTGTCTTCTTATTTCTTGCCGTTCATATATCAAATTCAATAATTCAGTTACTTTTGAAATCTCTTGAAACACTTCAAATTTATACATTGATACTCTTGCCATTAGAACAATCTTTCCGTACTTAGTTTGAATTGGATTAGGTGTGTAATTTGTGCATTTCATTTTCATGGTATACAAATTAGCTACAATGGTCAGTGATAATATTGTGTGTTATAACGAATACCGATGGTCTCACCGCATCTCCGCCGGTCAGAAAAAGCTTTATGTTATACTAGAAATAGCTGATGCGCGTGACTTCGTTCGCTAAGTTTAAGTTTTTTTGGATTCCCGCGGGAACTCTTTAATTTTCCGGGATAAAAAGTAGCCTATGTCACTCTCCATGTCCTCAACTATACCCATGCCAAAAATCACGTCGATCCGTTGCTCCGTTGCGGCGTGATTGAAGGACAGACCAACAAACAAACACACTTTCGCATTTATAATATTAGTATGATGGTATTAAGGGTGAAGAAGACGTCGCCCGCCCGGTCGACGCGACGCGACGGCTACCTACGTGGAAACAGCGATTTGTCGCGATTAAAGCTTTTCTGCTCAGCTCGTGGCGGCTCCGCGGTCGGTAGGTTCGTGAGACATTGTAGTGTCGTGTCGTGTCCAGGGCGAGCTGCTGGGCACGGGCTTCTTCGGGCAGGTGTACAAGGTGACGGTGCGCGCGACGGGCGAGGAGATGGTGCTGAAGCAGCTGTACCGCGTGGACGAGGAGGCGCAGCGCAACTTCCTCAAGGAGGTGGCCGTGCTGCGCTCGCTCCGCCACCGCTGCGTGCTGCGCTTCGCGGGCGTGCTGTACCGCGACCGGCGCCTGCACCTCGTCACCGAGTACGTCGCGGGCGGCACGCTGCACGCGCTGCTGCAGGTAGGCTAGTACCTGGCTGCAGGCCACTGTACCATCACAACTTGTTCCACGCTACTCGCTAAGCTAATCAGACTCCACAGGGCTTATATTAGACTTGTTTAAAAACGGTTTAAAAATTGTTTGCCAATTTTTTTTGGCATATAGTCTAGTCAACAAGTGCTTTTTGGGTCAAACTTTTTTCTCCGCCTCCGAAAAATATGAACGAGGTATCATTCGATTCGGAATAGCGTGTAGATGATTTTCGAACAAAATTCAAGACCCGCTTGCAAAAGCCCTTTGCGTATATGAAGCCCACAGGCTGCACGTATAGAGAGTTTGACAATATGCTTTAAATAGACTAAGCTTTACCTCTCTATTGCAACGAGCAAACCTTCGGGCCAGCATATTATTTTAAATTAATTAAAAAAGAAAAAAAAAATTAAAACATAAACCTTAAAACTAAGGCATTAAAGTTTAATTACGAATGTAGTATATTTATATTTAAGACCTTTTGTCTTTGTAACAATGCGAGCATGTCGGTGACGCGTATCCACAAGTTTACCCGCTACCAAAAAAGTGCTCAACGCGGCTAGAGAAGTTTTCACTTCAAAAATAACGAATTGTCTGGCTCGGTCACACATAATAGTCCGTGGAACACCATACTGAACGACTTCGTCCACAGGACAGTTCGCGCGCGCTGAGCTGGTGCGAGCGCGTGCGGCTGGCGCGCGACGTGGCGGCGGGCGTGGGCTACCTGCACCGCATGAACGTCATCCACAGGGACCTCAACTCGCACAACTGCCTCATCCGACCCGGGGAGGTGAGCGATCCGAGATGGCCTTATATATAGATAGATAAAACTCTTTATTGCGCACACTTTTTACTTATTTCATTAGGATCGGTATAAGATTAGATAAGCCTTTATTGACAATTTTACAAATAATCTTCACTTATATTACTTAAGGGGGGATTCCAGCCGGTACCTTCTTCATACAAACGTAAACTCATAATTACTACATTATTTGATATTTTACGCTCAAAACTAAGTATTATTTCGATTTGTCTCGTCATTATCTAGGTTTATTGATACATAAAATATTGATTTTAAAGTTACGAGCCTCGAAAGATTCCTATTTTCACACTAAATTGATGACAACTTTGGGCGCAAATAAATAAGATTAGGAGTATGAAAATTATAAAACAATTTATCAAGAAACATAGTTTATTTATTCATTAGTTGAAATAACTTTACTTTGTAAACATACATTTAGTAGTTTTTACAAACAAACGGGTTTCCCAAACGACTGTTCAACCCTTTTCGCGCGCTTGATTTCGGTGAAAATCATCGTGCCTCGCACCCGACACGCACTTTCTAACACAATGTTAGGTGAAATAGCAAACAGGTTACCCACGTGCGCCGGCTACTTCGGTCGCGCGTACTGAGCCCTCTTAATGATTACAATTTACATTAAAAGTATATTAATTAAGTACTAAAGTTACTATAAATAATAAATAAAAAGACACCGATAGTCATTGTAATTGTCTTGCTCCCGCGAACGCCTCCCCCAGGCGCTTCCATGTTTCACGGTCGTGAGTTTTTCTACCTTCTTCGGAATGATCTAGCCCTTCTTCTCTTTCCCTCTCTTGGGTACCATTCCGTTACATTTTTAGCCCAATTTGGTTTCTTGTTTCTTATAAGATGTCCAGCCCACTTCCATTTAATATTTTTTAATGGAAAAAATTAATTAATTAACTGTAATTTTAGTTTTCTGTCTTATACATTTAAGATCGGTATAATGATCGATTAAATTGTTTCCGCAGCTTTACATAATTTTTGAGGTGAATATTTATTGTTCCCGTACTACGAGACTAATATCGGTACGTGTATGAAGGAACTAGAAATTTAATTTGCTATAATCCGCAAATTGACTCGACAATGCACGATTGTAAAGAGCTTTACAATCGAGTGTCGAGTCAACATCTCCTGAAGATGCTCCAGTGTCGGAGTGAAACGTACGTTGAGAATAATTTGGAAGATTTATGTGGTGTGGTGAATATTGCAAGCTGCAAGTGCAAGATGCACTGTCTGCCTACTGTTGCGGAATCGTGGACTTCCGCAAAGTAACGCCTGCTTGTATCCAATATCGGTACGTGTGTCGTCAGGAGCTGAGCGTGGTGGTGGCGGACTTCGGTCTGGCGCGCATCGTGCAGCGCACGGCCAGCAGCGCTCCGCCTCACGCATCGCTGCGCCGCAAGCGGTACACCGTGGTCGGCAACCCGTACTGGATGGCGCCCGAGATGATGAACGGCAAGCTGTACGACGAGAAGGTGGACGTGTTCTCGTTCGGCATCATCCTGTGCGAGGTGATGTACTGACGCTTGCTTGTTTCTTGTACGACAAGCTTGTACCATTTACGAGACGTCTTGTTGTGACTTTACTCCTGCGTGCAGATAATAGGGCGCGTGTCGGCGGACCCGGACTTCCTGCCGCGGCGCTCGGACTTCGGCCTCAACGAGCGCGCCTTCCTCGACAAGTTCTGCGCCGCGTGCCCCGAGCCCTTCTACCGGCTCGCCTTCCTCGCCTGCCATCTCGACCCGGACGCCAGGTGACCGGCACAATTGTTTTGTAAAACTTGCTTTTTCAGGTATTGTATTTAAGAATTTCAGGAACAAATATATATTTAGGGTTACTAACTTAATTTTAATTATATAATATATTATAACTAGGTATAGGTAACAAAGCAGTGTCTGGATAAATCAACGGCATAGTTTTAGTTGAGCGCGAACTCGCCAACAAACTACGTGTGTAGTTTGGCGAGAAACAAAATTTTGTATTTGTTTGTGCATTACCTATATAAAATAAATAAATTTAAAAAAAATTGTTCAGAAATTTTATTGACTAAGGGAAAAAAATTAGAAAATTTCATCCAAAAAAATAATTAAACTTGTCTGTTTGCGAAACCGACTGACTGTACTATACTATCTGTACCAAAACTCATTACGTTTAACCGAGTAAAGGTTAAACTTTCGGTCCTACATTTTTCTAATATTGGATAGAAGCAGGCGTTACTTTGCGGAAGTCCATGATAATGAAGGAACTAGAAATTTAATTCGCTATAATCCGCAACAGCAGGCAAATCTATGTGGTATAGTATGTATCTTGCACTTGCAGCTTGCAATATTCCCCACACCACACAAATTTTCCAAATTATTCTCGCTCCAAGTGCAAGATACACTGTACCACATAGATTTGCCTACTGTTGCGGATTATAGCGAATGAAATTTGTAGTTTCTTCACTACATTATTGTATAAGGTGCTCGTGTGTGGTGTGTCGCAGGCCGCCGTTCGAAGTGATAGAGATCTGGCTGCAGGCGCTGGTGATGCACCTGTCGCACCCGGGCCCGCTGCCCGCCACGCTGCTGGCCGACATCGTGCAGTACGCGCGCGGACACGGCCACGCCGGCCACGCGGCGCACGGCCGCGGACACGCCACGCCCGAGTGCTGCCCGCACGCCGCCGACAACGGCATCTTCTGCGTCAACGACGCGGCGTGCGCGTGCCGGCCCCGGCCCGACTGGCCGCAGGGCGTTGTCAAGGTGCACCGTCACATTATATCCGACGGGTTTCTTTACTATTTTAACTACGCTCATATCTTAAAAATTTTATTAGGAAATTAAAAATAATGGCTTAAATGACGAAGATTATTCACGGAAAAACATTATCTAAGTAACACTGATTTCATACCAAATTGATGCTATAAAATATTTTTTAATCTGTTAAAAACAGGGAAAGAAAGTTGTACTGAATTTCATTCATCCTCTAGGGGGAGAATGTGATTTAAATTTGGAATACTTACCGAAATTTATACTGAACTACATCTGTGTTTACACCATTGAGTTTGTTTATAAAGCATTACCTATACATCTTTTTGAAAAAGGAATACGCATTTATTATGCAGTTATGATTATTAAATAAAATGACGAAAACCGACGAGGCCGTATGAGCTTGATGCCTTTGCTTTTCCGACAAAAAAATATTAGTCTAGGAATTTGCCGCGTTTTTGTTTTCTTCAAATACATAAACGTTATTTATAACTCTCTCTATCAATAATTGGACCAATGTTTCGAATGTTAACTTTTACTTTTAATTTGCTTTTGACTTTTTACTTTTTGACGACCTCCGTGGCGCAGTGTGTAGCGCTGTTGTCTTAACGTGCGGAGGTCCCGGGTTCGATCCCCGGCAGGGTCAATTTGGGAATTTATAATTTCTGAATTTTCCCTGGTCTGGCCTGGTGGGAGGATTCGGCCGTGGCACCCTACCGGCAAAAACGTGCCGCCAAGCGATTTAGCGTTCCGGTACGATGCCGTGTAGAAACTAGAAACCGAATAGGGGGATGGGTTTAATATAACTGCCATGCCCCTAACAGGTTAGCCCGCTACCATCTTAGACTGCATCATCACTTACCATCAGGTGAGATCGCAGTCAAGGGCTAACTTGTAGTGGATAAAAAAAAAAAAATTGACATTATTTTTAATAAATGCTTATCTCATATTATTATTGTGTTAATTTTTTCGCAAATGGTACGAAAAGTAGAGTATTTTCCTCGGTGATAAAGCTGTCTTAGTCTTGGGTGAACTTAAATCCCTCGCTACACTCAGGACTCGTCTTAAATCCCTCGCTTCGCTCGTGATTTAAGTTTTTAACACCCTCGCTACGCTCGGGAGTAAACCTCGAGTCCTTCGTTACGCTCGCGATTTAAATCGTTACCCGCGACAGAAGACACTGCTTTATCCCCTTGGTTAATAATCTACTATTTTTTACCATTATAATACCGATCACTCACAATTCACAGGCTCCGGGTTCTAGCTTCTGAATATTTGTTCGTATTTGACGTTATTGGTCAATTACATTTCACGACATGATTCGCGCATACGGGTTGTTTATTGCCGCCATATTTACTTTAAAGGACTTGTCCAAGATTGGGCCTTGAACATGAACCAAGATGATTTTAATACACGTGAATAGAGATCCTAAAATATGGCTTTTAGAATTATTTACACATTTTTAAAGGACCCCAATTTGGAGAAAAATATATTTTTATTTTGTGGCTTTTTTAGATCTTTGTCTGAATTTTATCAACAGTAAAAAAAAACTTGATTTTTTTTTCACGTATGTCATTGGGTGATTGTCAAATGTCACTGTCAGTTTTGTTTATCTTACTTTATTGGTGATTTATTGTTGTCTAATACTTATTTTACGAATGTCTCAAATACTCAATTATTATTTATTAATCTTTTAATGTTGTATGTACTACCTATGTAGTGGAAAATGGGTAGTTTATCGAAATGGAATATTAATAATCACAATTAATGCGCATTACCCAAGTTTTAGTGTTGCCATCCATC
The DNA here is from genome assembly GCA_917051295.2 of Erebia ligea. Lineage (NCBI taxonomy): Eukaryota > Metazoa > Arthropoda > Insecta > Lepidoptera > Nymphalidae > Erebia > Erebia ligea. The sequence goes on from OU785228.1 coordinate 19,833,205, forward strand.
GAAAAATATTTTCTACAAACAATATTTTTCATAATTATTTTTTAAAAAAACGGGGTTTTCTAAAATTATTATTTAAATTGCGTTTAATGTTATATTTTTTTCTCTTTCACGTGATGGAAGTTTGGTTCTGGTTCATTGACACTCAGAATAAAAAACCACCCTCCATACTGAACTGGGACATGTCCTTTTGATTGCGTGTTCGAACGCATTCATATTTTAAGCACATTTCTGTCGTACAGCGTAATTGTATATGTTGTCGCAGTCTCAATCGAACGCAGCGTTGGATTCGAGCGTTGCGCTGCGCTCGGCGCTGGGCGCGGGCGGCGGTGAGGAGGCGGGCGCGGCGCGGGGCGGGCGCGCGCTCGGCAAGTGCGTGTCGGCGAGCCACTTGGCGCCGCGCCGCGCCGCGCTCGCGCCCGCGCCGCGCCGCCTGTCCAAGAGCACGCACGCGCTCGCGCCCGGGTACATCCTGCGCGCCACGGGCGGCGGCATCGACATCACAAGGGTGAGCACCGCACGACACACGTTGTTGTTAGTGCCGTTCGTCAACACTGTTACAAAGCTTCGACACCAACTCACACTCGCCGAAGTAAACTAAAAGACCTCGCTCCGACCAGTCATGTATTGTGTCAGTAGATTACAAAACAACTATAAAATTCGCCAATTGAAGCCACACAAATCGGACAATACAAATAAATCGTTCGTTATGCAGGTGGACGACATATCGGAGTGGCTGGAGCCGGCCGCGCTCAAGCGCAGCGCGCCCGAGCCGCACCTCGACGCGCCGCTCGGCGAGCACGCGGGCGCGCGCGCGCGCGGGCTGCGGCGGCGCGCCTCCGACTCCTCCGCGGACGACGAGCCGGACTGCGGCGCCGGGCTCGCGGACATGGTGCGCCGCGGCGGACACGTGCTGGCGCAGCGGGGCAGCTACGACCTCGCCGACGTCACCCTCCGCCGGGGACTGAGGAGCGACGCCGACTGCAAGCGGTACAACATCGACTACCACACCAGGCCTCCAGCCCACACTGACACCGGCGAGGACGCGCCCGAGCCGCTCCACCACAAACCAGAGAAGCCCCCTTCCTTCGCCAAGAAACTTCTGTCCCCCAAACTCAGTCGGCTGTTCAAACCGGCCCCAACCGATTCCAAGCCCGTCCCAGACGATACGGAGGATAAGTCGAGGAGTAAATTCTTCGTTCAGCGGCCGGCCTCCCCCGCCCCGACCCGCTCGGCGTACCGCGTGCGACCCGCGGACGACGGCGAGAGGAGGTTGAACCGAAACGTCCTGAAGAGCGACGTGAAACTCGCCGGCCTGGGCAAGCCGATGACCCCCGTGTTCCGGCGGCGCCCGCCCTCCGCCGACCGAGCCGACTGCGCCGACGTGAGGTACAGCTGCCGGGAGAGGAGGTTCGAGCCCAAGTCGACGGACAAGTCGGAGACGAAGGCGCGGCTCAAGGCCGACCCCATGGGAGGGGTCGAAATGAAGTTGACGCAGCTCGGCCGCGGCGCGCAGAGCGACGCGACCCTGACCCCGGTCCTCGAGAAGAGGGATAGGACGGTCGAGAAGGACAAGGGAGAGAAGGACCCGCCGAAGAAAAGGGAAATAGGTATAACTCGCAGCAATTACGTGAATATTGCCAACTTGCGCATCAGCAAGGAGCTCGGCCAGAGCGGCCGGAGGAAACCCGGCGAGAGCTGCCCCGTCCAGAGAGCTATCTAGCGAGCTACGTCCAGCGAGGCCGCGACACGACCGATAACGAGTCACACGCGCGTTTCAGCGCCATGCGCCGGGTGTCCATGACTCTCGTATTATGAATTCATATCTCATCAACGTTTGGGGATTTTTTTACGCGAGAGTTGAGAGAAAATGACACCATACAAAGTGTTAAGTATCAAAATAGATGGGTGAATCGAGTGGTCCAAAACATGTCGTGTGGAGCGACTCTGTTCGAATGTGTGTAGGACCGAATGTGAACTGACGAACTGTACAGTGAACATTCAATCTTTATACATGATCTCAAGGATCCAACAATATCAAAAGAGACGAAACGCACATTCCGAAATATAATCTGATCACGAACTTCTAACATTCCAAAATTGAGTATGTCGGCGAAAGTCGGCATTGTTAAACCAATAATTTTGGATTTCATAACAGAAATTGTATCAAGCACTTCCGCTGGTTATGTGTTCAAAAGCGTAGTAGTTATATTCAGACAAATAAATTCAAAAAAAAAATATATATGTATCGAAAGTTTATACAATTTGCTACTCTTGTCAAATTAATTATTACAGTATTGTTGTTACATTTTCAATGTTCAAAGTGTTACCTATTTGTCGTTTTAGTTGTTTACGAGAATGACTGTGCCTTAGTTAGTCATATTTTAACAGTTGCAGTCTACTAGCAATAAGGAGATATAACTACAGAGAGAATTTCAATTTGTCAGTCATAGAACAGTAATTTTATGTACTTATATGAGGGGCCTTATTCTCTGGCAATCAAATCGGACTGTAAACATTTTTGACATCAAATTTGACACCTATTCTTAAAAACCGTCAGGTTTGATATTATAGGGCCCGCTTGCGGGTTACGTATAGCGTAGGAATAAATTTGAAATTTTGACAGAAGTTTTATAAAAATTCTGTCAAAGTAGCAGCTAACTCTGGGGGGTTAAAAGTATAACCCGTCGTTTCTGCAAGCGTACCTTAGTACAGTTGCAATGTGAATGTCATATTGATCAATAATAATCTTTGAAAAGGTTTAAAGACATTACAATATTGTGTAGACTATCGATTCGTGACTCTTGCCAACTAAATATACTATAATAAGTGATATGTACTTACTTAGTATACTCTGCTTTACTAACAGATAAAAAGAATAACTTTGAGAAGTATATTCTGGTACGTGCTATTCTACGTATTATTAATGATACTACTTGATACTAACAACTGAACGCCGCCCGACGCCCGACGCCCGATGCGCGGCACTCAGGATGTCGACAGACAAATTATATATACAAAAGTTGGAATATGGTGGTTATATTGAAGGCCATGGCTCACCTGTGAGAACGGCGTCAGGATATTTTTCGCGCAAAGATGTGTGTAGATGTTATATAGATATAGTTTGATCCACCATATGATAAAGATGAAATTCTGATGTAAGATGTTAAAATGTCCTAAGATCATATTATATATATATATATATATATACCTTACTAACTGCTGCCCGCGACTTCGTCCACGTGGATCTAGGTTTTGGGTCCCACGGGAACTCTTTAATTTTCCGGGATAAAAAGTAGCCTATGTTTTATTCCAGACTATAATCTATCTCTGTGCCAAATTTCATGCAGATCCGTTCAGCCGTTCTGGCGTGATTTAGTAACAAACATCCATCCATCCATACTTTCACATATTTTATAATATTAGTAAGTATAGATATATACTTACTAATAGTATAGGAAGTATAGTAAGTATTTTTGTATTAAGTTAATTTGTTAATAAAGATTTCTATTTCTATTTCTATGATCTAAGGACGCAAACTGAAAATTATATTATATTATGCTTCATAGTTGATATTGTTTGTACAAAAGTACCGATGCCAAAATAAAATAATTATTCTATTATTCATTAAATGTTTATAGGAAATGTTCGCTCGCGCCTCACAAGTATTACTATATGTAGTTAAATATTATAACATAGTGTTTTTCGAGTGTTGTCAATATATTTACCAAGTTTTGATACCGCTTGCATCGAGCAGTTTACCATTTTATACGCCATTTATAGATTACGATATTTATACCGTTTATAAAGAAAATAGTAACAATATTCAACTTGTAACTTGGCTTGAATTTTTATGACGTTGAAATCGTACTGGCGATTTGAGTTTGAGTATTTCAATGTTTCGAAGAGTCGAAGCCCTTCGCGAGAAGCGCGCGGTCCATTTTTGTAATTCGTGAGATAAATATTTGCCTACAACCATTATATTATAATCAATATAAATAAGTGAATGACGCAATATTTGAACGTATAAGCGTACTTTTCTACACCTTAGAGTTTTTATAGCGCAATGAAAATGCACTGTTTAGCTGATAAATAGCTTTCAGTAGGTAGTATTGTACTAAATTATGTCGTACAACTTTCTAAAAGTATACGATAGGCGAATTTTTTTACAGGGCATAATTATTATTAACATTGTTTTTAAAAGGTAGCCTGCAGACGGATCTGAAATTATACTCTTTTTAATAGGTTTAAGCTTTTGGATAGGTTTTATTTGCCATATACAATGACGTTAGTCGATCTGATATTGTGATATAAAGCACATTTTCTTAAATTTAAATTTTTATAAAGATTTACTTTTATTTGTTTTAACATTATGCGATACTTATTTATTAATTGGATCTGAGAATTAACTCTATTAATTTATTAACACTGTTATGTAAGTTGCTAATGTTTTTAATATGTTAAGGCTGATACATTGCGACACAGGGTGCCATTATATAATTCGTTTTAAGACGTAATGTCCTCGCGTATGGTTATGAACAGCACACGACAACCATTATCAGGGTGTTTATCAAAATTAATATTTTTAACATGTAAATGTTTGTGCTGTTTTTATAACTGTACGCTACTGAAAAATGCATAGATTATAAGGCGCTACATATACTTAGGTACTTATTTTTATTAAGTTGTAATAGATTCTGGGCCCTATTTTGGTATTTTTGTTACCTATCAAAAGATTTTTAAAGAAACTTGGTATCATGAATTTAGAAATGCCCGCTAGTTTTAGTTGAAAGTTGTTCATTGTGGCCAATTCTGTTTAACGCAATCTCTAAACTACCCGCCCCTTTCCGCATGGAGTTTTGGAAAGGGATAGCACTATAAATAGAGTTATTTTAGTTTAGATGTGGTGTACTACAGAATTGGCCTTATTGACAATTAATTTGATTTATAGAGTACTGTAGTCGGTCTAGCTAAAATGCCGGCAAAATTTAAAACAAAATAAGTCTGGTATCCCCGGGTTTAACCATTGAATAAATGCGCTCGATGGCATAGCACCAGTGTTGCCATTATCCAAAAACCGTTAACGCTAGACCGACTTATACAGCTGTGAAACCCCCGGCCTGGCTGTAGCAGGCTGGACACTTGTACAGCCCTTCTTCTAGACTTTGTGCGAGCTTTCACTGTTAGCATGACAACAGCCAAGCTCCTGTACTCCAGAGCGAGGCCGGGGGGGAAGCTTGTGCTCGTATGTTTTGTCTGTGATACATTATGTTTGTAAACGTTGCAATAACAAGTATTATAGGTTTCTCGTAGGTTGCGCATTGGCTGCATCGCATAACATCTGATTAACAAACCCGCTAACAATACGTTCGGATGCATTCCAGGCAGACGCCTTCCGTTGTTCGCGAGTACAAACAATAAAGGAGTATATACAATACTTTCTCTTTTATTTACATCTTTTCCAGTTTCATATTATACGCATGTCCTACGCCGTAGGACATGCGTATAATATGAAACTGGATACCGTAGGACCTACGGTATTAAACTGTAGGTATGCCAAATTAATTATTTTATGAAAAAAAATATAGTGGCCTTAGTGTTGCCGTCCATGGCTACAATAAAATAAGGAGTTGTAAAAAAACACAGTGTCAACTATAAAATATAATTTATTCGAAAAAAAAACTTAAATGGATCTAAACAAGGGGGTATAATGTCGTAATAACATAATAGGGCTGATTCTGTAGTGCACAATCTCTAAACTAAACTAAAATTAGAGCATTACAAATATTGCTATCCCTTTCATAATACTCCCTACGGAAAGGGATAGCAATATTTGTAATGCTCTAATTTTAGTTTAGTTTAGAGATTGTGCACTACAGAATCAGCCCCAATATCTCCAACAGTCCGTACATACCAATATAAACGCAAATACAAAATACTCCAAATTGACGAACCGTAGAAAGTGGGTAGGTAACTAGGTACTTATAAATAGGAAAAGTGCATAGATATTGTCAATTTTGGACATCCGTGCCGAGTTCCATAGAATGGGTTCTTAACTTCTTATAACTAAGTAGGTATACAATATTCATATTCTATACATCTAAACATTTGGCACAAGGCGTTGACAACTTATATTATATTTTAGAATATTTAAATGAAATAATAAAGAAAACTATGAATAAAAATAATGTACCTACTAAGTTAATACAACTATTACAAATCACAACACATTTTTAGCCAGTCTGACATCAGAAAAGTAATATTATAGGTAATTAGTTGATTTATGTAAGTACATAACTTCTGTGATAGAATAATTTAAAGAACTTATTGCCGCACTCAGTCGCTAATCATTACAAGAACTCCTTCGTAATAAATTTTAAATTGAAATCTCAACGACCTCAATTTAAATAGACGGGCCCTGACAAACAAAAAATGTGGACCTATTTTACTAGCTCCGTCTAGTCTGAAAAGCGGGACAGCGCTGAGATGAGGGGCACGCCCTACAAGTGGTACGCCCAACTTTTTTTCTATGAAAGGGCCCATCTAGTACGTACATATAGGTACAGTATGGCCCAAATAGTGACGTCCAAAGAAAAAATTTAGATTCCTCGTACCTAGACCTATCAGAAAATACCCCATGTATGTTCAGCGATTTTTGGTAGTTTTCGAGTTATAGGTAATTTTTTTAAGTTTATTCGTGAGATTTCTGAGGGAGTGTATATTAAATTTTTTTTCTTTTTATTTAGTGTTTTTTTCCGTACATTTTTTTTGTGGACATGCTTGCTATGAAGTGTGCTACTTTGCATAAAATAATTACTATCATAACATTAGTCCAAGTCGGAAAATTTTTGGTCGAAAGTGAAAAGTTTACGTTCGACAGAAGTAGAGACGAATTTTCAACTTAAGATGCCAGCCTGTATATCGATGTGAAATCTACACTAAGGAATCCTTAGGTAATGATTAGGCGACGCTGAGTGTGGCAGATAGTTTTTCGTATTTTGAAATCGAAGAGTGAAATGCAGAAAAAAACATTGACTGTGCTCTTAATTCTTTTTAACTAGGTCATTATAATTTATGAGCTATAGAAACAGTTATATATGGATTATATGGACGTGCTGTGGTGATAAATTCTCAGACAACATTATGTTTTAGAATTCTGGAATTTCCAAAACGAAACTTAATGACGATCAAAATACCTAATCAAATCCGTGCTCATATCAGTCTCTATATTAATTAATAAAATGTGATAATAGTGCGTTTAATCAATAAAATACACAGTGTACCAATACAGAACTTCATTAGACGCTTTTCTGAAGATAATCTGGTTAAGTACCTACTTACTCAGTTTTTAATTGTATATCTTGCTATGTTGAACATAGGTGTCGGTACCCATTCGTATAATTATTTGAAGGTACCTATTACCATCTTGTAGAACCTTTTACTATGAGAACAATATCTAGAGTATATAATAATATAAAGACTTGCAGACTCCCCTTAAGTACAAATGCAAAGTCTCGCGCCTCCCGATCCCAAACCTACAATACTATAAATCAGAAGATCGCTCGTATAAAAACCACATCTAAACGGATCGGGGCCACTATAATCGCTAACCTAATCTACATAATCAGGTATACGTGGTAATTTAGACTTAGACACAGTTTCAGACATGTATTTTTCTTAATACTACAATGCTTTAGTGTGAAGCGAGCTGCAGGAAGCTACCACTCGCAGGCAATATTGTGTGTATTTGCAACTTTGCAACAACAAACAAAAAAATCTAGAAATAAATTCATGATCTCCCAAGGATACCTACTTGTTATTCACCGTGTATAGTAAAAGCATTTATATTATACGGCCATTCATTGTACAGTATCCTTGGAGTAGGTACGTTTTAGGACTTGTCACCATAACGCTTCGCAATCTTGCTTTAGGCATACTAAATGAGTTGCTTCTTTTCAAAATATCTAAGCATGCTTTTCGGCTCGGCGCTCCACTTCGCTTGTAAAACATTCACTCCAAAAATATGTCAACTATTTTGGGGGTTTTCACACTGAGGACCCAACTTTAGAAACGGTATAAAAACCGGCCAAGTGCGTGTTGAGACACGCGCAGTGCAGGGTTCCGTAGGTGCCCGTTACAGTATGCGAACATTTTATAAGTTGATCGACTATTCCTACTCGTTAACTTGTAGCTGTGAGAGTTGTATAGAGTTCCTTGTTGTCTACGGAACCCTAAATTAGTAGTAGTAATAAGTAATTTGGCTACTGCAGCTCACTTCGTGCTAACTATTAGTTTTTACGAAAGGAGAAATTATGAAGTTACGCATGCAGACTACGATATGTGCATATGATAGTGAACGTAATGTACTTACCTAATTGAATATAGGTATTTATGCTATACTAAGTAATTATAATTTATCTAAACGTGTAAATATGCAACAAAATAAATGCAATGGAAGGACATCGACTACCTACTAATAAATTTAACTAGGGACAAGTCTACAAACGTTCTATCATCTAAAGCTGTTTGCAGAGTGCACACCGAACACTGAACAGTGAAATCCAGCTCAAGACCGGCACACAAACTGACTGACGGAATAAGCCAGTCTGAACACAGCTTTAGATAATGAAGACACTCACTAGGTACGTACACATAACAAGCCTTAATGTAAGTTTGTTCTAATTCCCGATTTTAACGCAATTACTTAATTTATACCCAAATATTCGTTGCGGTGTGCGCCTGTGCAGCTCCCGGCACGAAAGCTGAAGCTATAGGTTTTTAACCATCCATAGGTTTTACTTGTTTCCACTTTTCCAACTTAGGTGACGAGTGCTGTAGCCTGTACCGGTCACTGTTCCTACGTCGCGACGATCATTTCATAAATGCACCGCCATTTGACGATTTAAACCCATAAGCACACTAATTGTCGACTCGCTTAGCACCAACATTCGATATTTACATAAAACAATATATAATGATTAGGTACAAGTTACAACCCATACCTACTACATAACCATAATAATATAAACTAGTTAGAAATCTCCGCAGGGTCTCGTGTGACTTTTATTTTTGAAAACATACCAAAAGTATTTAAATTTATATTTAAAACAATTTAGAAATTAGTTTTGTAATACATAAATAGTACTCACAAAAAGGAGATTTTTATATTTAAGACACATTCTTAAACCTATCTAAGAGATCATCAATCAGGGTTAGGTACCTACGCTAACAACGCGTGAATGATATTCGATATACTGCTTAGGTATGTTCTGTTTCGCTAAACTAAGTATATTTATGTAAGAATTGGCACATAATGTATTGTAGGCACCTGATATCTGATTTATAATGAGTACCTAATAAATATTGATGAATGCTTTACAACTAGCTACAGATTAATTTGACTGAACAAACAATCGATTATGAATCCGCGTAAGTATACCACGTTAGCACAGTAAAATCACTCAATATTTTACACATGCAAAAAATGCAATTTTTTACCATTAGCGCTAATTTAGTTTTATTTATATTTAAATTAAATTGATAGGAGTAAAAGCACAGAATATGTTATTATTTAGGGTCTTCTATGACGCTATACTATGGATTTTATTCTGTATCTCAGTAGGTGCATAATATACTCGTAGATGCGCTACGGAAACCCGTTTATCGCATACAACCACTAAAGCCTATTAATGTTCCACCGCTGGGCAGAGGCCTCCACTCTCATAGGAGAGAGGGAATTAGAGCTTAGGCCCGCCACGCTGCTCCAATGCGGGTTGGCGGGCTTACAAGGCGCATAACATTTAAGTATACTGTATAACGTTAATAAAGTTTCATGTTAGTTTAAATCTAGCTAGCTAGCTTCAGTTATCCACCGAGACAGACCGAGATGAAACCATAAGCGTTGCATCGCGTTTGTAGACATTGATAGAGATGGTTCATGGTAGGTATATAATTGTAGGTACGGTAGCGCAGTTACTATTTGAACACTGTTTTTTTTAAATAATAAAGCCAATGAGATAAAAGATAGGCCTGCAGAAGTCTGTAGTCTTCGCGGTGTTAGTCACTGCTATACACTAAACTAAAATGACAGCTGAATGTCTAAAATTATCTTTTTTTTTTATTGCGTGATAGACTTGCGCTAGAGTATTACAATACTGTTGTATTACTTACGAAAGGCGCAGCATACAGGCGTAGTAGACAGAGGTGTTATTTTAATTTTAAACTAACATAATTAGCTGGTAATTGCGTTTCGATGAAATTACTGGTTTTATGGTTAATGCTTGTGAGTGAAGTGCAGTGCAGCGCGGCGCGGCGCGGCGCTAGCGCGGCGGGTCGGCGGCGACGATGCGCTGGCGCAGGCGCGCGAACTTGCCGTGCACGAGCCGCAGCTGCGCGCGCAGCCGCGTGCTCAGCTCGCGCTGCAGCGCCTGCACCTCCACCAGCTCCTGCCGCAGCTGCTGGTAGTCCGAGCGCACCTGCGCAGCCGCACCACACCTCTTATACCACTACTTCCATGCATACGGACCGATCTTCGAGGCTGCATTTTCTGAGGCCAGCGGGGCGGAGGCAGATCCGCGGTCGCGGTATACATTTTGTATTTCATATAAATTATATTTTCATGAGCGAAAATCGGGGCGCGAAGAGCGAGTGTCATTAGCGGATAGCGGCATCGCAAACGAGCCATCTTTTATCGCTCACGTATGTCGGTTGACATGAGCGGGTCGGCGTACTCCACCGCCGGTCACCGAAAACGCAACTGCGGAGCGCCGCGTATTATATCCCTCTTCCGCTCACCGCTGCCCACCGGAAATGCAGCCTCATGCTCGCCATTGAACATAAGTCATGTCACACAAGCCACACTTAAGAAAACTGACCTACCCCAAATAGTTGACCGAATGAGATCCGTATTTGTAATTCTTAATCGACGCGACGGGGCTCCATATAACTACGTCCGGCGTGATGCCCAGTGAAGTGGCCCACGTATTTCGCATCCACGGTCAATATTGCCATTTGACATAGCGTCAAAATTTAAACTAAGATTTTACACTCACTCACTTATAACGCGACTTCAGTCAAATGACCTACCGTCAATAGCGAGCATTACCTGGCACGCGATCCGTCGGTGCTGATCGGTTGGAGGATTGACACTGACCACTTAAATGTTGATGATGCATGCATACCCGAAAGCTGATTCAATCGATGCGCGCCCCCGCAATCTATTGGCTTTGACTGGCTAGTTTTGTTCGCTAAATAGGATTTGAAGACCTAGAAACGTGCGAATACAAAATATATAGATCAAACGATAAAATCTTTGTGGGCTTCGATTATTACTTACGAGTAGCTAGGCCATGGAATACCTAATGTCAACTATCGATATTGAACGCTAACATTCGCCAACCGACCGGACCTTCATTTTGAATTTAAATTGTCTACTTCGCTTGTAAGTTGTATCATCTGAGAAAAGAATTTTATTTCGAAACGGCCAATCGTTTACGGAGATGCTCCAACAGTTGGCTGCAATTTTAAAGTCTAAAAGACGTCAGTTTCGAAAATAACGTTAATGATAATATAGACTAACTGGCAGCTTTCGGGTATGCTTGCTTGAAAGGACAGTAAAATAAATAGCAATATTTCTAGCTCATGGATGAAAAATAGTAATATGGCTAAGATCAGTTCTGCATTGAAGTAGATAAATCGCGTATAGAAAAAGTATGAGAGAGAACATATAGAATGAGATGAAATGGTCACCCATCGGAAGTAACGTGTGAGAGTGAAGGTTGAATGTTTTCCATGACTATCTTTATGTATAAAGCTGACAAAAATGGAGTCATAGTAGCTGATCTTGTAACATAAAATAAACACATTACGCCCCGCCCCCAAAACCGTCACATATGCATGACATTTTCTTGTTACGATTTTTAAGGTTTTTTTTAGATTTCCATTGATCATGGTTTTGTACCAGCTACTATGACGCACGGACCAACAATTTATAATAAAAATTCTTTATAATATAGACATCTATTCTTAAGACAACAGCTGTCCATGACCGCAGGTAGGCGACCAGTAGCTGTCAAATCAAAGCCCAGTATGAAGCGTAGCCCTTTTCTGAGGGAGTTGTGTGGTCGGCTTAAATTTGTACCACATTTAAGCCTTTCCTAACTAAGATAAGCATGATATTCGCAACTTGCCATTTCTCATTCAATTTATAGTTTCTTGTTAGATAAAATACATTCATCAAAATATGAACTTAATACTTTCTGTACTCAGTAAAAGTAACAACAAAAAATCTGACTAACCAATATCATTCTAAAATCATTATTTTATAATATAAACAGTAGTTAATTAACTCTACTAATATCTTGCAAAGACAGTTTTACTATTCACTCTTTACCAAGATGCAAGATCTTATTAAAAAGTAGAAATGGATTGTAGTAAGAAATTTTTAAGAACTTATGATATCTTTAACAGATAAATAGGAGAAATAACAAGTTGTGAGCAACATGACAACAGTATGTAGTTACACTGATATGCTCTGACCTTTCTCAACACTAATATGCAAGGGGCTGAAAAATAAACATTGGAATCTTTTTAAATACTTATCAATAATTATTATGTTTAATTAAATTATAACAATAGTTTAAACGGTAAAATAGTTTAATTTAATCATTATATCGAGGGTCCCTACGTACATAAAGTCATGTCAAAAATGGCATTTTTTTTTATTGCATAATTGGCTTTAAGTTTTCCATATGCCCATACCAATGTAAGATTATTTTAAAATATTATGTATTTAACTTCATTTAAAAATCGTATAAGAGAACAAGTATTATAATTACAACGAATAAATGTCGTAGATGCGGATATCTATACATGTCGTTTTGTACGTTGTTATAAAATGCGCGCCGCTCGGTGCGAGCGCGGTCTTGTCTGACATAACGTCATTTACTTGGTTAACAAAAACTTGCCAGGGAATTAAAAAACGTTGATAAAATTCAAGCTCAATCAAGTCCTTCTGATATTTGCACTCCACATGGCGAAATTAGTGAGCTGTATTACAAAAGGAAATTATCAGTATTGATGCTGGGTTAAAGGAAGCTACGTGTTACATGTGGGATGAGACAGTTGCTAAACGTGGCGCCAATGAAGTGGCTAGTTGTTTGTTTCATAAAACATATTTTTTTAAATTCTATTTTAGACAGAGTTTTATTCTTTCCTACGTATATAAAGGTATCATAGACATGTCTGACATGCTTTCATTTTAATATCAGCGTAGAAACAGTCATCTATCAGTTTTTCTAAGAAAAAAGAAAAAAATGAAATATGTATAAATACCATTATAAAGTTCCTAAAGCTAATAAAACGTTATAGAAAAAAATATTTATGTTTGTACATAAAATTATTTCTAGGGCAGTTTGAACATAAATTACGCTCTCCTGTAAACCTCGGTTTTTGACATGTCTTTATGTACGTAGGGACCGTCGATATTATTGTTTTTTTTTTGTAAATTATGGCTACAGAGGGAGGTGCAATGTAAGACGATTGCTTTGAAGTTACTATGTGCCAGATTTTAAGGATCATGTCAGTTATATTCCAGATAATATGGTATAATCCTCACAGTCATCTTTAGTTCTAAGTGTTAACCTGACATGAATTACTATTAAATGTGTGGTCATAATAATTGATGCACAAACTATACCAGCTGCTGTTTAATTTATCTTTTCTATAGTATTATAAAATCATTGAGCATGACACAAGTTAGCTGATTGTGTAATGAGGCTCACCTCGGAGACGGATTTGAGCAAGTTAACAAGGCACACATCCTGACTGTCCAGAGGCACCACCATCTGCTTCTCCACATTGTCCATCTTCCAGCTCATCAGGTCCAGCTGCTCGTCTGTGCGCTTCACCTACCGTCGTGTTACAGTACACACATTTAATAAATAATATAATAAAACTAGCAATGAATATCAGCTGAGCCAGATTCAGTACAGTACGGGTGTCAGGTTTCACATTGTCAGTGATGATTTAATAATTTCATTATGTTGGCTCCTCTACACTAATATAATCCTTCCTTATTTGAGCAATCTCTCAGAGTTGAATGGTGACTCAAAGCAACATTTGAGGAACTTAAAAGCCTTCAGGTAAGCCTCTGACCTTAACAAGGTTGCTCAAAGCCAGTTGTAAGGAAGGTTCAGCGCGATACGCGGGGCGCCGCCGTCTGAAGACTAGGAATCATTGGATACATGCAGGTTGGTTGGTGGATAGATTTGGATAAGGGGATGCTACTGTGCCGGACGATAGCGCGAATATACGTCTCAAATAAATATTAGATAGAATTCTCCTCTGTCTATGAATCGTTGAATGTATGAGACTGAAATATTACCTACTCAGTCGCCGGACGCGCCCACTTCGTAAACAAGCTAACTGAATTGTTACTGTTAGTTGGTCATTCGACACCTGAGAAGAGCGTGTTCATAGAAAAATATATTATGAGCATATTTAACTTTTATCGCCTGTAGATACTGTATTTAAATAATTAATTAAACAAGAGCGGTCAAATGACCTAAATTATATGAGTTGTTCAAATTAATTTAGTATGAATAACACTTACAGTTTCTTCCAATTCTTCCATCGTAATTTGTTTTTCAGTCATCTTTACACACACTATACAATTTTTTTAATGAACTTTATTAGAAAAATATAAAAAATTGAGCGCATCGTTCAACCATTTTCCTATGATTTTCTTTCAAAATCATGAATCACAGATTCAAAATGTTTGAAATGACAATGACACTTGATTTGATTTGACACATGAATTGAGATTGACAATTTGATGACATTTGACTTTTTTTTTGTGTTTTGGGTTCTACGACCATTAAACCATTGAAATTCAATTATTTTCATCTACCCATATCTGGTGGGAGCCTTCGGCCGTGGCTAGTTACCACCTTACCGGCAAAGACGTGCCGCCAACCGATAGCATTCCGATATGATGCCGTGTAGGAACCGAATGGGGTATGGGTTAATAGAACAGTGCCATACCCTTCACATCTTATACTCCATCATAAAATAAAGTTTCTCTATAGAAATGTTAAATTAATGCTCTTCGGAGGAATTCATTTTTATAAAGCGTACCTACAAAAGTTTTGAATGTTGCGGTAGAAGTCTTAAATCATTAAAACATTTTTAAAAATAAATTCTCATCGTCCACCATTTTGAATTTAGTGACGTCATAAATAAATTAAAAACGTTTTACTCCCCATAAATTTTCATACAAATATATATAATATGCAAATCGATTCTAAACTAGGTAAACTTCAATAATTAACTAGTCCGCCATATTGGATTTAGAATATCGTCACTTATCTAAACACTCCCCCTACTAAATGTTTCTTGGCTAAGCATGTCATCCAACTTAAACGTGTAGGTAACCTGGGGGTCTACTCTCTTTCTCTCAAACGAAACTTCGCAAACGAACGTAATTAGTCGGTTATTAGACCCACACAAAATCGTTCAATCCAATCAGTCACGATAATTGTCTATGGATCCGTACTTCGTATGCGTGTACGAACACGAAATAGAGAGGAGCATAGAGATAATATTATGACGGAGAGGAGTTAACGAAATTTCGTTCGTTCGTTTGCGAAGTTTCGTTTTAGAGAAAGAGAGTAGACCCCCTGTAATAATTGTGTTGCGTTTTTTTTTTTTTGTTTAATTGATTACCCCTGGTAGCGGGTAAATTGAAGGTTTCTTTCGAATAAGAAATGCAAAAAGTTTGCCACGTAGCGCTTGAATCGTCTCCGTGGCGAGCCCCTTAAGTCGATTAAGAATTCCACTGTAAAAGCTTTAAAATTTCATTACAAGTTAGCCGTAGACTGCGACCTCACCTGATGGTAAGTGATGATGCGGTCTAACTTTTTAGGGTATGAGCTTAATATAACTGCCGTACATTAAACCCATACCTCGGTTTCTACACATCGTACTACATTCGTACATTCTAAATCGCTTGGCGGTACGTCGGTGTCGGTACTACGGTAGGGTGGTACTGGTAACTAGCCTCCCACCAGACTAGACCAGAGAAAATTCAGAAATCATATGAAATCATTTTTATTTTCATTGGTTTGCGATTTAATGAAAGGAGCGTTAAATAAAACAAGTGTCTCGTATATGTACATTTATTAGTCTTTGTACATAAAGACAGATCAGTTCTTAGTGGTCGCGAATCGCGCTTCTACAACGAACACAATGGGGCTGATTCTTTGTAACACAATCTCTAAACTAAACTAAAATGGCAGCTTTAAATCTAGTTCCGTCCCTTTCCGTAGGGAGTATTATGAAAGGGTTAGCAATATTTGTAATGCTCTAATTTTAGTTTAGTTTAGAGATTGTGCACTACAGAATCAGCCCCAATATTATTTTATTATAATAATTAATGTTAATTTACACTGTATAACACTGCAACACGTGCATATTCGTGTAATATTTAGTTTTTACTTTTTAAACTTGTTTTTGTCATTTTGTTTTCTTAATATTAAATCAAATCATAACATATTATATATAAATTGCTGTTATTACGCAATATAATATTGAACAGATGACGTATCGCCAAAAATTATGGTCTAATAACATCGATATATATGTAGGTACTAGATGGGCCCTTTCATAGAAAAAAGAGTTGGGCGTCCGACTTGTAGGGCGTGCCCCTCACCTGTATAAGCCTGTCCTTGTCCCCGCCATAGCGCTGTCCCGCTTTTCAGACTAGATGGCGTTAGTAAAATAAGTCCACATTCTGTGTTTGACAGGGCCCGCGTATGTAAATTGAGGTCGTTGTCTAATAACTATTGAGACTAAGCTGCTTACAGTTCGTGTAAGCATACACTCAAAATATGATACACATTAATAACTATAAATTGAAGTATGTGTGTAATGTGAAACAAGAAAACATTTTTTTATGATTTAAACTTTTTTTAATATCTTTATTGCACTTACTATACAATCACAGTGAATCAAACCTTACAGAACGCGTCAGCGCAGTTGGAAAACAGCGGCTACCCTCGGAATGCAAACATTCTGGATCCTACGAGTACCGCCCGAGACGCTAGCTTGAAGCTATCCGGTGCACAGTTTCAACTGGTGACGGCCCGTGCGCGTCGTCTTCTCATTTATCACCTCACCTCACTGGCATCGTCACAATACATAACCTATGCAGCCTAAAGTCAACATTGCTTTACACAAGTATCAATCGAATACTAATAAGTACTTCTGATTCTCAAATTAATTAATTTTTGGCTTTATCCAAACGAATCTTGGTGTCAATTTATAAATATAACCTATGTACAAATCGAGCGATTCAGTGCTTGAATCACTGTAGACCGCTTTTAAAAATGTAAACGTACAATATATGTACATGTTTTTGTCTAATTTTTTTACAGTTTTACTAAATGAGAATGATCAGCAATAAACTAAAGCGCTGATGTACGAACTACATGTTACTTTGTACAAATTAGATTTTTCGTATACGAATTTTTACACAACTAATATTAAACAGGCGAAGTCGAGATGAAAATATATAAAAGCTAAAACGATTGGTGGTATATTCAAACATCGATTCTATGCCAAGTCTCGGCGAGCGAGCATGCGCGACGTCATGAGTTTAATCGAGCAAGTTCGAACATGTAGCATCAAACGGAAAGCGTTGTTCCACATGATCAAAGGGCGATTGAACTCAACGTCGAGACTTGCTTGTGATTACAATAAAATAAATAGAACATACTACAATATAATCATTTGTCTCTCTGTGGACAAGCAGACAAGCAGACGAGGAACATTGTATAATGTATTCACTAGAGTATGCAGTCCTTAGCTATCACATCACATTACAAAACCCTCTCGAGCGAGGAACAGCTCATTTCAATTAGGAATTAACTAATTCGTGCAAATTAAAAAATCATGTCAATGCGTCAGGACCGCTTTAAATGGCGGTCGACAGCCGCGACTATTTGCGATAACTAAATACAACAGATGAGATGAGCATACCCTGTACATTATATACATACGCAAACGAGGCTCATCTATTTTTTAATAAGCACGGCATAACTGAAACAGGAAGCTCCAATCAAATCAGCACATTGATTAGAATAGTCACTCAGTTTTCAGATTCAAACATATTATTTTCCGTAATATAGAAATATCGAGACAGGGACCCGACGAGTGCAACCAGTCATCGCCCGTAATGGACTCAATTGGACAGCGCTCGCTTCGTGAGCGACAGGCGACAAAAACAACTGTACGCTTCCACGCCGCGCATATTGCCTCTTACGTTTGTATACTTATTTCTAGAACAATATCGGGCTGGGAAGCCTGACTAATATCATCCTCGTGCTTTCTCCGAGGCGCGAGGCGCGAGGCGCGAGGCCGGGGCGAGGACGCGCTCAGAGAGCGGACGCCTGTGTGACGCTGACAACACGAACTCTGCACGCCCCGATCCGCTAAACAGCCTTATACTATGTAATATGTATGACAGTCCAACCGGCGCGGCGCGCGGGGATGCTGACACTCTCGGGTACCAGTCCGCTGGCCGCGCCGCTGAGCTGCGGGAGCCTCGCCTCGTCAGTGCCAGCGCGTCCTCTGCGGAGAGCCCCTTGGTGCGGGGCGATGAGGGGTCAGAGGGGGCGGGGGCGCAGGCCTAGCGCTCCGACTCGAAGGTCTGCTCGGTGACGGACACGGCGTCCGAGGAAAGCGTCTCTTTGAGCGTCTCCACGCAGTTCTTTGGAATGAGCGTACCTGTAACCGAAAAACGACATATTAAACAAAAACACGTACAACGGCGTGCAACGGAAATAAATTCATATATTTTTATAACTACCTTCATTTTACAAAATATAAGAAAAAATTAAGGAATCAAAGTGGCTTGCCGGTCCAGATGGTGAGGTGCATTAAGTCGTGAATCAAACTGAAGTTGGTCAAGAAAGTGTCATGTTGTGAAAATGAGAACTGTTGAGTTTGACCCAGGTGTAATGTAGTGAGAATGAGGTATGGTTACTTTGATTGAGGAGTGTCATGTAGTGTGATGCAGCGCGGACGAGGCGCGGCGAGTGGACGTGGACGTGGGGGTCACTCACCGACGATCTTGAGCCCGTCGTCGGTCTTGAGGCGCACGACCTGCATGCGGCCCGCGGCGCGCGCCGCCAGCGCGTGCTCCACGCGCGCCCACACGGCCAGCAGGCTGCCGGCCAGCACGTGGTGCGTGCGCCGCCGCAGCCCCACCTCGCAGTGCGGGTCGCGGCACGCCGCGCGCCAGTACGCGTGCGCGCACGTGCGCAGCGCCGCCGCGTGCTGCGCGCGCCACGCGCCCTCCGCCTCGCCCGCCTCCACGCGCCGGAACTTCTTCTCCAGCTCCGCGAGCGACTCCAGCCGCAGCTGCAGGCCTGTGTTCGCTCTGCGGCAAAGAGACCACACCGCACCGTTACCAGGAGCCGTACAAACACAACCACCGGGCTAATTACTAAAAACCTTACACAAACAAACAAACAAAGAAAAACAAACAACAAGAAGACAAAGTTGAAAATTACGTCCATTTTGAACTCAAAGATGGCCGACATATTATTTTAAAGTTGATACCATATTGGGTATCGTTTGCGATCTTTCTTGAGGCAATGAAGACGAAGATTGTGCATTTTCAAATCAAAGTAACCGACGTAATTTTAAAGTAAATGCCCACAAGTCAGTGTAATATTTGTAACGTAACGTATGCGGTGGGTATTGTTTACTTATTTTAACATTTTTGTTTTTAAGAAAAGAGCAACTGCCGAGTTTCTTGCTGGCTCTTTTTCAGTAGAATTATTTTTCCGAATAGGTGGCGGTCTTATTATTATTATTATTAGGAGTATTGACGAATCCTAAGCGACACAAGCTGGCCTATGTGAAACATAAATCATTTATCATTTTATGAATCTTTTTCAAATGAAGGACTTGAACCGATTTGAACCAGCGAGATTTCTGGAAATCGCGGGCCGAACCGCGTTTGACCGCTAGGCCACGGTCCACTCGTCGCAGTGAGCTCGTGTTAGTGTGTCAGTCGTCTCACTTGTATATCTGGAACATGCGCTCCTTCCTGGCGAGCCGGTCGCGGCGCTCGGGGCGCGCGGGCGCGTGCGCGAGGCACAGCACGGCCGTGTGCTTGCCGTTGCGCGGCGCGCGCGACACGTAGAAGCCCTCCTCCGGCGCGCTGGCCGCCGACAGCTTCTCCAGCGCCGCCGACCACTCCAGCCCGCGCTGCAACGATACCGCACCACTCACTAACCACTCAACGAGTTCGACATCACGCGGGAAACAAAAACCCCGCTCAGTTTGTGGTGGACTCTTCTCAGACCAGTAGGACTAGCATCGACAACGAATAAAATTATCTCTATTTGTCTACCGAAACTAACATGGTTACTTGTCTCGTTACGTCAAAATTAAAGATAAAATTAATATTTCTTATCTGTGGTATTTTTCCCAGACTGGGCCAGACTGGTGAAGTCTGAGTCGGAGAGTTCCGACCTTCTCGGGCTCATATCCAAAACCCTGAAAACTTTCAATTCGAACTGCAGAACCGTTTCGATTGCCTAGCAGATTGCGATTCTGTGGACGATCTGAACAACAGGCTGGTGGAAACTGTCCAGACGGTGGGGTTTTAGTTCTATAAGACCCACTGTAAGCATAGAACCAAAAAGTTCTCAGACCAAACTCTCAAGCTTATGGAAGAGAGACAAGAGATGAGACTGCAATCTTCAGCAGACGCGTCTGCCTACCGACAGATAAATAGGCAGATCTCTAAAGTGCAAACGCGCGACTTGCGAAATGCTAACACAGAGAATATTAAAGATACTATCGAGCGAAATAAGGGCTCCAAAGTGTTCGCAAGCGATCTGGATATCGGGCAGAGCCAGGTGACGCGACTTAAAACTGATGATGGCAGTCTCGTTTTTTCGAAACCTGACATCTTGGGGGAGGTAGAGAAGTTCTATGCGCAGTTGAAGTGAAGTGGTTGAGTTATACACCTGAACACAAAAGCCTGTTGAAGATTTGGCGAGAGATCCCAGTGCCAAACTGACCCGACACTATACCGAAGATACGAGTATCCCGGACGTCAGCCTTTACGAGATTAGTATGGCTCTTAAACAGCTTAAGAACAAACAGGCGCCAGGTGAGGACGGAATCACGGCAGAACTCCTGAAAGCGGGTGGAAAACCTTTACTTAAAGTCTTTCAGCGATTGTTCAATTCCGTCATTCATGAGGGCACAACGCCTGAGGCATGGCATAGGAGCGTGGTGGTTGTGTTCTTCAAAAAAGGGTGATAATACCCTGCTGAAGAATTATAGACCCATCTCGCTGTTGAGCCATGTCTATAAGTTGTTTTCAAGAGTCATCACGAATCGTCTCGCTCGTATGTTTGACGACTTCCAGCCTCCCGAACAAGCCGGATTCCGAAAAGGCTTCAGCACCATAGACCACATCCAGACGCTGCGGCAGATTATACAGAAGACTGAGGAGTATAACCAGCCACTTTGCTTAGCCTATGCTAACAATGGTATTTTTCCCTACGAATCCTTACATGCCGACTATTTTTTTCTTATAATATACCGGATTTTGTGCATGTTTGGGTAAACGAAAAATTTGCCAGCATCGACATGTCTCTCTCTCTCCTCGCGCCAAATTGTATTTGTATGCCAAATTTCAGTCTGATTCGTCCAGTGGTGTGAGCTGTGCGTCGATAGATCAGCAAGTCAGTCACCTTTTCCTTTTGATATATTCAGATTGGACGTCAAAAAGTGTAAACAATGTTTATCTATTCAAATTAGGTGCACTGTAGGTGTCCTCTACATCTTCACTTCCTTGAAAAAAGAGAAAAGAGCAACTGCTGAGTTTCTTGCCAGCTCTTCGCAGTAGAATTATTTTTTCGAACGGTGGTAGAGTCGTGAGTCTTGACGTATCATAAGTGACACAAGTAGTCCTATGTAAAATAAAAAAATCATTTCTCTCCGTCGCGGTTGCAACTCCGTCGTCGCCACCCAGTCTCCCCCCGTACCTCGGACTGCACGGTGTGCAGCTCGACGGGCGCCTGCCCGGTGGCGTGGCGGCGCAGGAAGCGCACGCAGCGCACGCGCCGCACGCTCTCGTCCGCGCTGCCCAAGTCCAGGATGCCCAGGTCGAAGCGCCCGCTGCGCCGAGCTGCACCGGGAACACAAATAGCCGTTTGAGTTCTACCCGCAAGTTCTGCACATCGAATGTTTTGCTAGAATACATATTACATATATATAAATGTTATAAGCCATACTAATACAAATATTATAAATGCAAAAGTGAGTCTCTCTGTCTCTCTGTCTGTCTGCTACGCTTTCACGGCCCAACTACTCAACAGATTTTGATGAAATTTGGTACAGAGATAGTTTAGATTCCGGTAGGATATAGGCTACTTTTTATCCCGGAAAATTGAAGTGTTCCCGCGGGAATTAAAAAACCACAATCCACACGGACAAATTCGCGGGCATCATCTAGTTACTTAATATTTATTTTAAATTTTTCATTGTTACCATTGTTAATATACTATTGTTTAAGAATTATGCTAAGAATAAATAATTTGCTTGTGAATTTTGCATGCCATTCCATGGCAGATTGTATTCTAATATGTTAAAATATTATATTTAAACACACATGTATCTTCAATCTGAGCTTATAAATAAATGAAACTAAATAACTTTAAAGCCAGCATGTGTTTTATTCTAATGCTTTGGGGTCTAGAAAATTGTGGTGTAGTTTTGTTCATTGTTTTAAAGGGAATAAAAATAAAAGAATACGATCCGTTAAATTCGCAACTGTTCATAGAAGCAATAAAAGCTGCATTTTTGTCTCGCCTATAGCAAACTATAGCAAACTACATAAGAGCGCCATACCTTGCTCCATGACAGCGGCGAGCGTGTCCGTGAAGTATTTGAACAGTCTGTTCTGCAGCTCTACGGGCATGCCCAGTATCCGGTTGAGGAACTTTGACATATTGTTGTAGTCCTGCGAAGAGACAAACCACACTGATACGAGTATACATTGAAAATGGAACTAATCTTCTTGATCATTGACCAAAACCATGAATTGAACAGGATACCAAACATTGTTACATCCAACAGGTTACAAATTACAATACAATAACAGGAAATATATAGCTCATTGAAAGAGTAATGTACATTATTGTAAGCCCACTTAAAGTTGCCACAGCTAGCAATATAATGTTAAATTTCACCATGGGCCGGAGAAAAAATACAAAGTAAAATTAAAGAAGTGTGTGTGTGCAATTCACACACGGCAGAAGTGAAACTTCAGAAAAGTAGCCTACGAGAGAATGAGACAAATATAACTTGTATTCTGTCCCATTCTCTCGCAGGCTAAATCCTATATAATATGTTTGTCTGTTTTTGGTGTCGCTTTTTCATTTCATTTTTTCGTCTCGTTGAATTTTCAAATCACGATTCTAAAGAAGTTTCACTTTAAAAATTAATTTTATAACTTAAATTTAATTTTAAGCGACAATGGCCTCATTTCGTTACTATATTTGTATGTATGTAGTTTATGATACAGTTCCTAAACGTGTCTCCAGATCCTTTTAGAATCATCACCTAACGGCTAACCTATTAGATCATGTTAATCTGTTAAGTGCCTAGTAGTTTTTCTGTATAACGTTTGTTAGTGAAGTTTGTTTTTGCCATCTGTACTGTTATTTTCTGTGGCTTCTGTATTTTCCTGTGGCTTCTTCGCTGGTGTATGTGTTTTGTATGCTATTTTAAATTTAAGTATTTCAGCTTCGTACCAAGTAGTTTATTTCACCTTTTTATCATCGAACCGCAAGGCATCGACAAGGTCTGCACCGTTACGCAGTCGAAATTCCGCGAGCTCGTACGAAGCGATTTGCTTCCTCGTTTCTAATTCGAACCGCTAGGATATGGAATGCCCTTCCAGCTTCCGTTTATCCCTCCTCTTTTAATATAGGTACCTTAAAATCAAGAGAGAATAGGCATCTTCTAGGCAAGCGCGCTCTACCTTAGGCTGCATCACCACTTGCAAGCAAGTCTGATTGCAGCCAAGCGCTAGCCTATATATTAAAAAAAAAAAGTATTATGTAAACTGTTTGGGGCTCAACAAATAATATAAATAGAGTCACCTTGTCCAGCGCCAGCATGCCGGGCGCGGCCTCGCTGTTGACGATGAGGCCGACGCCCACCAGCGCGGAGGCCACGTCCTGGAAGAAGTCCCCCGCGTAGTCGGCGGGCGGCGGCACCAGCGGCGTCTCGTACTTCATTATAGCCTTCATCACCGCCTCCAGGGCTGTGCGACCTGATCACAGTTATATCACCATCAGTCTAGGAACTTGTTATGCTCAGACCAGGGCGCCTTTGGAACCCTCGTAGCTTTAGTTGTAAGATACCACAACTTATTATCACCATCATGTTTTATAAGTTATTTGACGTCAATAAGAGTACAGTGTAACCTAATTAGAATAAATAAATATTGAATTGTATTGAATTTCTCTGAATGGTTCATTAGTGGGAAAGACGCGATTAAGCGACCATCCTAGCGCAGTGTTGAGCGCTGTTGTCTTATCGTGGAAGGTCCTGAAATCGATCCCCGGCAGAATCAATGAGCTGTGAGGGTGTTCCACACCCTAGCGGTTCGTATCAGAAACGTCGAGCAAAAACGCTTCGTGCGAGCAGATTGTACGAGTATGCGATGAGTATGTATGGTTGTGCGAGTATGGGTTTAATATAACTGCCATGCCCTAACAGGTTCATCATCACATACCATCAGGTGGGATCGCAGTCAAGGGCTAACTTGTAAATGATAAATGATGAAATGATTTGATTTATTTATTTTTAACATAGGACCACTTGTGCCACTTATGATAAATCGTAAGAATCTACCACCACCGGTTCGGAAAACTGATTCTACTGAGAAGAACCTCCAACCACCCATGGCACCACCAACCTCGCAGTTATATGGGCCGAATCGCGGGAGAGCGCCCGTTCGGTACTTGTTCTTGGCGCGTTCTTAACTCACTACAAATTATTTATCCACTCCTTGTCCCTTATGTGCACTCTCCTCCCTTGGCGATAGTCAATACATAAACATCTATTGAGAAGAACCGTCAGAAATTTTTTAAAGAAAACGAAAGCCGTGTACCGTATTTGTTGTCAATGTTGAACTGGCTGAGGTCGCGCGTCTCGGTGGCGCGGCGGTCGCCGTGCGTGAGCGCGCCGAGCGACTCCAGCCGCTTGGCCACCGTGGACGCGAAGCGCCGCTCGCCCGCCAGGTCCGAGATCAGGAAGATGTACTCCGGCGCGTTCACCTGGTTCGAGCGGTGCGTGCGACCTGCCCGCACCCGCACACACCGTACCATACATTAGCGATACCATCATACTAATACGAGTATTATACATGCGTGTTTGTTTGTTGGTTTGTTGGTTTATCCTTCAATCGCGCCTCAACGGAGCAACGGATCGACGTGATTTTTGGCATGGGTATATAGGTGAGCACTTGGAGAGTGACATAGGCTGCTTTTTATCCCAGAAAATTAAGAAGCTCCCACGGGAATCACAAAAAACTTTAACCACGCGGACGAAGTCGCGGGCATCAGCTAGTTTATAATATAACTTTCTCTCCAAGTCGTCCTCCTCATTGCTGAGGGGACGACCTATTAATGCAGGTAGGCTACTAGTGCTCGTACTGCTAGTACTTGTGCTACTAACACTCATGGTGTTGTCGTGTTCTCTGACCACCTCAATACTCTCGATCTGTGTGTAACTCTCTCTATCCAGAAAACTTACAGTTTTGCGGAGTTCTTAGCCTGTTGATAAAGCCATAGAAGGACATAGTGATGATCCCTTTACTGTCGAAGAAGCTCTCAGCAGAAATGACAAGGATAAGTGCCAGGAGGTCATTGATGCTGAACTTAATGCCTTGAAGAAGAATGGCACCTGGAGTCTAGTCAAGCCGGATCAGTCCCTTAATAATTTTAATGTAGTAGATTCCAAATGGATTTTTAAAATTAAAAAAGAACCAGGGGGGAAAGATAGATACAAGGCTAGACTAGTCGCCCGTGGTTTTACACAGAAATACGGGTTAGACTACACGGAGACATTTTCACCTGTGATAAGGCACAGCACACTCAGACTTCTATTCGCTATTGCAGTTGAGAATGATCTGTCAATTGATCAGATGGATTTAGTCACAGCATTCTTGAATGGAGATTTGACAGAACGTGTATATATGAAGCAACCTAAGCTATGTGAAGAGAAAGGCAAGGAAAATCATATCTGCCTACTAAAGAAAGCCCTGTACGGTCTGAAACAGGCACCCAGAGCATGGAATAAGAAACTTAATGATGCTCTGATTGAGATGAAATTTAAGAGATCTGACAATGAACCATGTGTCTATTTCAGAAGAAGAGGAAAACACATTGTTTACATTGCAGTATATGTAGACGATATTCTGATATTCTATAATGACAAAAAGGAAAAAGAAAAGGTCAAAATAGAATTGAAGACTAAATTTGAGATGAAAGATTTGGGAATGGTGGATACTTTTTTAGGAATGAAGATAGATCAACAAGGGAAGAAGATAACCATTGATCAAAGTGAATACATTCAAAAGATTCTGAAAGAGTTCGGAATGACTGACTGTAAGCCAGTGAAGACACCCTTAGAGACTGGGAGAAAACTGGAAAAACCGAGAACAGAGAACTTCATCCCATCCAAAGATTTCCCTTATCAGAAACTTATAGGTTCACTTATGTACCTAGCTGTTTGCTCGAGACCTGACATAAGTTTTGCCGTTGCCTACCTTAGTCAGTTTAACAGCTGCTATACAGGTGAACATTGGAGCGTAGCAAAGAGACTGTTGAGATACCTGAAGGGTACAGCTCACTACAAACTGAACTTTGAGAAGACAGGAAAAGATCTGACTGGATATGTAGACGCTGATCATGCTGGAGATATCACTGATAGGAAATCATTTTCCGGATATATATTTATTTTAGGAGGAGCTCCTATATCCTGGGAAAGCAAGAAGCAACGTACAGTAGCCTTATCCAGTGCAGAAGCTGAATATGTCGCCATGTCAGAGGCATGCAGAGAGTCGACGTTTCTGAAGAGACTTATAGAAGAATAAACCGCAAAGGAACGCCGTGCAATTGTGCTCTATAGTGACAGTCAGTCAGCAATACAAATCGCGAAGAACCCTGTTCATCACCAACGAACTAAACACATAGATGTGAGATGCCATTACATCAGAGAAGCATTGAATGATAACATTGTGAAAGTGGAAGTACCTGCAGACTGAAGAGATGACTGCAGATATTTTGACGAAAGCTTTACCGAGATGCAAGAACGAGTTCTGTGTGAGCGAAATGCACTTGTGTGCTTGATGATGATGAGTGATGTAGTAATACATCACTCATTCTTCTTCAAGGCATTAAGTTCAGCATCAATGACCTCCTGGCACTTATCCTTATCCTTGTCATTTCTGCTGAGAGCTTCTTCGACAGTAAAGGGATCATCACTATGTCCTTCTATGGCTTTATAAAGATAATAATCTCCGTAATCCTTTGGTTTTCTCTTGCGTTGAGGGTATCTCTTTTAATTTATCATTTACCTCTATTATATTATTATTCTACTCATTTACCCCTTACCATTAATTATATAATGGCAAGAGTTTTCTTGGGAAAATAATGTGGTGGGTTCCCAGTTGAGCCATGGTTCCGCATACAACTCGATTAAGGGTACTATTTCAACTCGTAGGTTATTAAAGATTATTATCAGATGTTAGTGATAATAACCGGAACCGACGGCTTAACGTGCTCTCCGAGGCACGGAGGAAATGAAAAGGCCAAATTCAGTCACCCATCCAGTTACCGACTTGGGTCAACGTTGCTTAAGAATCACAATGCGTTGTCGCAACTAGGCCAATCGTCGTAAATCACTTTACTGAACCATAAATACTAAGGAAATTACGTCAAACCAGGGTTTCAAGTCTGAAAATTATGGTTTAAACTTATGACAACCTAAGTTCCACCAAGTTGTACACTTCCTGGATTTAGCGCAAAACTCCCAAAATATCAAAATCTCACCAAACTGTTGTATAGCCCTGTCCGCCGACCACGGCAGCTCCAATGTTATGTGAACCCTTCGCCTTTGATTTCTCGCTCTGAAAGAGAGTTACAGCGCATTAGATTGTGTCACAGACCATAGATATAGTGAATATGGACATAGATTGTAACGCATAGAAGAAGGAATCTCTAGAATCAGGGTCAGCGTGTAACCGAAAGGGATAGGTAATACTATGAAACACCTCCCAAACGTCATACAAGCGTCGGCACAATATATGGTTTGTTTGTATGCAATAGGCATAAAATCCGTGACACGCAGAAAGGGAGAGAAAAACACATATTTTTTTCTCATTCTATCTTGTGTAACATCCCAACACTGCATCTCTTTCACGTGGGAGTGAAAAGGAGATATGGCGGCGTCTATATATCTTACTCAGTCTACGTTGTAACACCTTTTACAACGTTACATAGAATACCTCATATGGATCGGATCGAGTCCAACAAGGTTGCTTTTTGCATTCGGGGGAAGGACAGTATAGTTTCCCATATGTCACCTGCGGTCGCTCTGCAGCGATATGCCGCTGGAGGCCGCCTCCGAGATGATGGCCACGTCCTTCTCGCCGTCCATGAAGCGCTGCTTCTCCGTCAGGTTGAGCGTCTCCAGCGGCACGTCCGCCTCCGAGCGGCTCTCGTACTGGATCTGCCCGTCCTCCGTCTGCACCACGCGCCCCTTCCGCCCCGTCATCTGCGACCGATAGCAGATTACGATGAGATGGGGCTAGCGCAATGTCTTACGTTACGGGCGCCGGGATGTATGCCAAGCGTAACGAGGGATTTTAGACTAACTCCCGAGCGTAGCGAGCGTACAATCCTGAGTGAAGCGCGTGATTTAGGGGCGCCCGAGATGTTGATGGATTAGACAGCTTTGAATACTTCTACTTTTCACACCTCGCGAGACAATAAAATCAAGGGGTAATAGATAAAACAGTCTATACTAATATTATAAATGAGAAAGTTTTGATGGATGGATGGATGTTTGTTACTCAATCACGCAAGAACGGCTGAACAGATCGGTATGAAATTTGGCACAGAGATAGATTATAGTCTGGATTAGCACACAGGCTACTTATTATCCCGGAAAATTAAGGAGTGACCGCGGGAACAAAAACCCCTCAATCCACGCGGACTAAGTCGCGGGCATTTCAAGTATTTCTGCACCTTGCGCACACGATATGACGCTGTTACAAGCTTATGGCGGTTTCTAGTACACCGATTGTAAGTATCACTTATTTGCTAAAGATTAATGTTCCGCCTGACAAAGACTATATTATTGTAAATGTACTGTGAAGGCACCGTAAGTATACCAATCTCTTTAAATTTTCGAGTTTATAAATAGAACGGATGGCTCTTTTCTGTAATACGACATGACACTGTGGAAGTAGGCAAAGTAGACCTAGCCGTTTCATTATCGGTAAACTGTCTAATTTTCCTGAAAGCAAAAGCAGCCGAGCTAAGTTTTCTCGCTAGTGTCTCTATATGAGCGCCCCATTGAAGCTTATTATCCAAGGTCACTCCCAAAAAAACTGTGGAGTTCTCCATTTTTAGTGTTTCCCCATTTAACAATATTCATTTAAATTACAAATTGAATACATAATTAATTCCAATAACACAACAATATAACATTTGGGCGATATATTGGAGTAAATTTATAAATAATCTTTCCTCTATGGTTCGTGCTTTCGGGCTCTGGCGAGGGAAAGGGACGCCATCACTCATCGACGCGAGATTCCCAATTCATATCACGCGAGTGAGAGGGACGCCATTATACGTCGAAGCGGGACAGCAATATTAGAATGAACTACAACCTGTACAACACACGTCACACGTCATGCGGTACCTCAGCCACGTTGTCGGTGCCGCCGAGCTCGTCGACGAGCTGGTCGAGCGTGTTGGGCGGCAGGCGCCGGCCGAGCCGCTCCACGGCCGCCAGCAGCTGCTCCTTCATGCTGCACGCGCGCTCGATGGCCGACCGCGCCGGCGCCACCGCGCGCGTCGGACCTGCCCGCACGGGCACATTAACACGCGTCCCACTCTTATTTATTGCGCTGCTGCCGCGCATTTGCATCTCAATGTATGGACACACCTTTAAAATATTATTTGTGGCAGCATAATAATCTGCATCCGTTTAAGTACATGCATCGCTTCAAAAACCTTTCGACTGATATCCGCAACGTAACAAGACCATGAGAGTTTTTGTGAAATATGGAGTCCTAAATTTTTCACCTGAGTGGAGTATGGTAAATTTATATAATTAAATGTAACTGGTGGAAGAGAATTTAAATCCAGTTAAGAAAGTAGCCTAGGTCTGCCGACTAACATGACTTGTGTTTTAGCAGGGTTAACGAGAAGTCCATGGTTTTCTGTCCAGATATTCTCTGTAATAAACTCAACAGCGATCTGGAGGCAATCCAGATCGCTGTTGAGTTTATTATATGTTAAGCATATGTAAATCGTCTGCATACAGGTGATAGGAATTGAAGTTTAAAATGGAAACGAATGTATTGTTAAATACAGAAAAAAGTAGAGGAGACAATACTCCGCCCTGGGGTACGCCCGCAGTGATGTCAGTCCATTCAGAGGAAACCTCTTCAGTTCGGACACACAGCGGACGGCCCCGAAGATATGAGAGAAACCATTCACCTACTGACTGTGAGATATTAAGAGAGCGTAGTATTGCCAGCAATATGTCGTGATCTACAAAGTTAAAGGCATTACTAAAATCTAATAGCGTTATTATTTAGATTTGTGATTTTTAGAAAATCATGTCGAAAACTTACTATAGAATTTTTATACAAGAATACGCTCATTCCCACGAATAACTTTTCGAATTTCATGAGGCGAAGCGAAGGAGTCGAGTCTATTGCAATAGTCCGGGATATATGCCTGTTTAGTTTTTGTTTTAATTTCATTTTTCATATAAACGAGTACTAGCGCCGCTGCCACCGGGTCAGGTAAGTTTGTGGGACTTTATATAGGTTATAGGCGTCTCATCTCTTATACTACGTCTTGTTTTGTCTGAACCACCGATTCGGAAAGCGGTTCTACTGCGAGGACTCACCGAGGTAGAGGCCGTTGGTGCCGACGGGCGTGCCGGTGAGGCTGCGGCCGGCTGACGTCACGGTGAGGGCGGGCGCGGGCGGCGCGAGCGTCTTGCGCGTGAACATCGTCTCGATCTTGTCCTGCGTGCTCGCCTTTTTCTTGGCTGCGGCCACTTTTTTCTTTTTGGACACTTTTTTCTTGCGACCCACCCACGGCTCTGTAGGAGAATCGATTTTCATACTGTAGTATTAGCGGAATTTTGCTGCAGCGAACTTGTAGTGTATAAAAAAATATCTGACCGGTGTCGCTGTCGCTGCCGGCGCGGAACGGGTTGAAGTCACTGAGGTCGGAGTCGGAGCGCGCGGAGTCGCCGCCGGCGCCGCGCTCGCCCTCCAGCTCGCCGTCCAGCTCGGCGTCCAGCTCGTCGTCGGAGCGGACGAACTCGTCCGACGACGAGCCGCCGCGCAGCCGCTTGGCCGCCGCGTTGGCCTGCTGCCGCGCCGACACTGCCACCCACACCGGCACCAGATTATTGCACACAACGACACAACTGACGGTCTGGTGCCCGCGCCTGCGTTCGCTAGCCGGATCCTTTGCCGATAATTGTTATTTGTTCAACAAGATAGCAAAGTTCGTTTTTCTTGCGAGTGCCTAGTTGGAATTCCGAGCGAGCGAAGGATTCTGTAACGGAATCACAAGAGTAGCGACGGATTCTATTTTAAAATCCTGAATGTAGTGATTTAAAGGCTCGTGAAACAAAAACTTTGCCGTTGTGTGATACATACAACTTTTGACCTCAATAGAGAGAAAATACAAGACGTAAGAAAAATGTTAGCACCTGCATAGATTGAGCAACACGTTTTATCTAATAGTAATAAATTACAATCTTCGTCACTAGATTCCCTCATTTTATTTATAAAATTGTTTACAATTTTACAGCAAAAGAAATTAGCACCACCTAGTTAATAATGGTATAAAGTGTATTTATTATTATCTATGGTTGGTAGTCTTCGTGCCCGCCACGAAGGCATTTATATGCCTTCGTGGCGGGCACGAAGCGGGCACGGGCACGAGTAGATGATGTAAACTCTAAATACATATATTCATTTTTGCACTCTAAATATATCTAGTATATTTAAAGTCAATCCCATTTTTCGCAATCCCACTTCAACTGCCGAGCGAAAGCGAAAGATTACACACTATGAATTGGGCACGTGATTAATTCAAAGGAATGAGTGGAATGAGGAAAGTAATCTCTCAGAAGGAGAAAGAGCGAGTGGTGCTCACGTTTCCTCTTGGCGGCGCCGGTGTCGCCGCTGCCGTTGGTCGGCGCGACCGGCGCGACCGGCACGGCCACCACGGCCTTGGTCGGCTTGCTCTCCAGCCCCAGCAGCCGGTTGATTCGCTCCCGATCCGGCGCCGGGAAGTGCTTCTCCACTAGCGTTTGCAACACGCCCCTGGCGACACAATCAATGTTCATCGATAAATACCTACTCTAAGTAGAAGCCATTTGAAAATGAAATAATACTTATCGATTTACTATTCGAAAGAATATTCCAGAATAGTGTAATTTTTTTTGTATTTATAGTGAGCAAACGAGCAGGCGAGTCACCTGATGGTAAGTGATTAACGCCGCCCATGAACATTTGCAGCACCAGAGGAACCGCCAATGCATTGCTGGCTTTTGAGATGTTTGTTTATCCAAACTTTGAAGAGCCCCATATTATAATCAAGAGGGAACACAGAAGATGGAAGTTGGTTCCACAATTTGCAGGTACGTGGCAGAAATGACCTGGAATAACGGGAGGTCGAAGAAGACCAGGCATCCAGGTGGTGAGGATGAAATTTGTCTCTGCAACGAAGGGTGCGACTGTGCGGATAATATTTTACACATCACCAACTTTAATAAAATGAATGTCAAAAGTAGTTTATTATATATTATATATATCTACTGCAAGTGCTCTGAGCACAATTCTTGAGAAATTAAAATCGGTGGTGTGTCAATTGGGAGTGGATGGGTATGCGTAAGTTGATGGGAGTGCGCGTCAGTTTAAGTTCGCGTGTGTTATTGGAAATGAATATGCGTGTGCATGTGTTAATGTGAGTAAGAGTGTGCCAACTGGCGGTGTCGTGTGCGTGCGTCAGTGCGAGTACGCGCTCACTTGGCGGTGGAGACGAAGTCGGAGAGCTCGCCGTCGTCGCGCTCGAGCTGGTCGAGCGTGCGCGCCTCGCCCGTGCTCTGCAGCCCGATCACCACGCACTTGCCGCACTTGACCGCCTCGCGCGCCAGCACCACCGCCTGGTTCACCTGCGCGCAACCGACCGCCACGACCACCGCCGCCGCTACATTATATGACAACGAGTATCCCAGCCGGGGGCATACGAAATTACAGATTTCAAACCCCGCGCCAAACAATTAAGTGATTATTGATACCTCATTAATTAAAACGGTATTTGCTTAACATTTAAATAAATAAATTCAATTAAATATTTAATTTTAAAGACATAGCAAAACTACTTTTTCACTACTTTTGGCAGTCAGGTTAATTCATTCATTTAATTCATTTATTTAATTCATTTATTTAAAAAACATGTAGGACATACAGGTGTCTCTTATGTTACGTCATGTTTTGACTCTACCACCGGTTCGGAAAGCAGATTCTGCTGAGAAGAGCCGGCAAGAAACTCAGCAGTTGCTCTTTTTTTTTTTTTTTTTTATACAATAATATAATACATTACGTAGCTTAGTGTAATAAGTATGTAAATTAAATACAATATTGTATGTTATTATACTGTCCTGTGGGGAGCTTGACCCAGAGACGGTTGCTTCCATACAACTTTGTCATTAAGAAATTCGTCAATTGTATAATAGCCCCGACTCAACAAGTGTTCTTTTACGGTTTTTTTAAATTTGTGTAGCGGCAAGTCCAATAGTTCTTTTGGAACCATATTATAAAAGGTAATACTCGACCCCACAAAGGATTTCTGCACCTTACGTAGACGACCTTGCGGCATTACTAGTTTATGCCGGTTTCTAGTAAGTCGATTGTGTGTATCCCCTCTTTGCCTATGGAGATGAATATTTTGTTTCACAAACATTATGTTATCGTATATGTACTGCGATGCAACCGTAAGGACGCCAATTTCTTTAAATTTTTCACGAAGGGACTCGCGTGATCCGAGTTTATATATTGATCGAATCGCCCTCTTTTGCAAAACAAAAATTGTTTGTATATCAGCAGCTCTGCCCCACAATAAGATTCCGTACGACATAACACTATGAAAATAGGCAAAATATACAAGCCTAGCCGTCTCAATATCGGTAAGCTGTCTAATTTTCCTGATAGCAAAAGCAGCTGAGCTGAGTTTCCCTGCTAGTGTATCTATATGAGCGCCCCACTGAAGCTTATTATCCAAGGTCACCCCCAAAAAAACCGTGGAGTTCTCCATTTTCAGTGTTTCACCATTCATCACTATTTCCTTGTCGATTTTCTTCACATTGGGAAGTACAAACTCTAAACACTTAGTTTTTTTTGCGTTCAAAAGCAAGTTATTGACAGTGAACCAGTGTGATACATGCGATATAGCACCGTTTACATCGTCAAAATTATCTTTACACCTATCAACTTTAAAAATTAGCGAAGTGTCATCTGCAAACAGCACAATATTGCAAGTATTATTGACATAGTATGGTAAGTCATTTATATACACCAAAAATAAGAGTGGACCCAAGATTGAGCCCTGTGGGACACCCATTAAGGCAGACGAACCCTGAGACTTCACGTTATTTATGCATACTTTTTGAGTTCTGTCGCTTAAGTAAGAGGCAATGAGGTCAAGTGCAACGCTTTTGATTCCATAATGGCTAAGTTTAAGTATCAAGGTTTTGTGATCGACACAGTCAAATGCTTTAGATAGGTCACAGAAGACTCCAATAGCATTCTGTGAACGTTCCCAGGCATCGTAAATATGCTTTAAAAGTTTTGCACCGGCATCCGTTGTATTACGGCCTTTGGTGAAGCCATACTGCTCGGGGTGAAGTAACTTATTAATATTAAAATGATTTAATAATTGATTAAGGATGACTTTTTCAAAGACTTTACTAAGTGTAGGCAAGATAGAAATAGGTCTATAATTATTTATGTCATCTTTACTGCCTGATTTAAACAGAGGAATTACCTTGCTATGTTTCATCAGGTTAGGAAAGGTACCTGAGTCTACACATTCATTAAAGATTACTGCTAAGTATGGGGCAATATCGTTTATTATGTTTGATATAACTTTCACAGACATACCCCATAGGTCACCGGTATTTTTCAATTTTAATAACCTAAAATTTTTTATGATATCTAACGCAGTAATATGTTTAAATTCGAACAAAACGTTGCACTCTTTAACATTGTCTCTCAATAAATTCAGAGCTGCAGTCGGTGAGGAGCCTAAAGAATCAGTTAACGAAAGAGGAATGTTCTGGAAAAAGTTTTCGAAGTTATTTGCAACATCAATGTCAGAGGTGATTTTATTATTTCCAACAACAATCTCGAAGTTAACATCACGAGATTTGGTTTTACCGGATTCATTATTAACTATATTCCAAGTAGTTTTTATCCTATTGTCTGATTTAATTATTCTTTCTTTGATATGGAGGGCTTTTGCATGAATACAAAGGTAAAA
This sequence comes from Erebia ligea, assembly GCA_917051295.2. Classification (NCBI taxonomy): domain Eukaryota; kingdom Metazoa; phylum Arthropoda; class Insecta; order Lepidoptera; family Nymphalidae; genus Erebia; species Erebia ligea. The sequence goes on from OU785228.1 coordinate 19,869,105, forward strand.
ATAAAACCTCAGGTGGGTGATACTTACGTGAAAAAAGTACGCGTGTTTGGAGCGGTTAGATCGTTTTTGCCACCGCAGGAATACGAAATACACAAGCGGTCGACGACAGTCCAACCGATATAAATTTTGCTAGTAATCGGTGGTCTGGCTTTTCACTGCAGGCCGCCATTTTTTTCTCAGAAATATCCTACTTTTTACTGTTAAAAAAATCCGAATGGAAAAGTGTTGCTACCTTGGCCGCGATGCAGAGGTACTTGAAGAACCGCTGGTGCGCCGACCAGAACTGCCCCCACATGGTCTTGCGCATGCGCGGCTCCGCGTCGATCAGCTCCGCCGCCTCCGTGAAGCGCTGCATCGCCTCCACCCACTGGCGCACACAAACAGACAAGCTTAAACTACCGCCTCCCGAATATCTAGTTGTGCGAACGTCGCCATCGCCTGCAGCACTGCTACAGAAACTAGAAGAAGAATCCAGGAAGAAGTAGCCAGACCCACTAGTCATCTATTACAGCCCCAACATTAGCGGTTAAGCACGGCACGGGGTAAAGTCCAAAAATTAGTCCAAAAAAAAACGTAACAAGCTATGTAAAGAAAGCATAATGGATGAAAGAGCTCCATCCTTGAGAAATCTCAGGCTTCGGCAGTTGTGGTATGTCAATGCAGTAAGTACATTTACTGATCGGAAGGAAGAAGCTTCGCCACGAAAGTGATCTGCTTTTACAGTTGTGACCTAGTCTGGGCACCATAAATGAGACAAATACAAAAGTATTTAAATCGAGTTGTCGAAAAGTATCAAAACACCCTGAAAAGTTAAAATTAAATTGACACCAAATATTCACGATTGCAGAAACATTTAATAGAAAATTAGTAGCTGGTCGTAAGTGTCGGTGGACTCACCAGCGCGACGGACTTGTCGTACACGTCTCTGAAGGAGTCAGCGAGCGGCACCTCCTCGATCTTGAAGGAGACGCCGTGGAACGAAAGCTGGCGCGCGATGTACATGCCTCGCAGCTTCATGTCCATCGCTACTATCTCCATGGCGCCCACGCCCCTGACCAACACAAAACCACAAGTTAATCATGCCTCTCGTGCTATTTCCAAGGCCTAAGGATTAAGTACCGTTGTCAGGTATAGTTAAATTTGTAGGTACTACCAACTTATCGTTATAAAAAACTAAATTTTCATCAACACTAAGTTCAGCTCATACCTATTATCCTACCGACTGCGCCATGTAGTAAATTGAAAGAAAGATGGTTTGGTCTTCGGTGTTTGTTTTATTTTATCACTTTATGTTTTATTTTATGTGCAGCTCCAGCGCCGTCAGACCCGTCTCGTGTGTGTGTATACCTCTTCTCGACGGCGTTGATGAAGTCCATGAATGTGGGGAAGGGCGTGCCCTCGCCCCAGATGCCGAGGCGCACCATGTAGGCCATGTTGCGCGGCTCGGACGCGCCCGTCGCCGACGCGTACACGACGCGCGCGCGCGGCAGCCGCGTCTGCAGCTCCAGCGCCGTCAGCCCCGTCTTGGTCGCCTTGCCCGACCCCACCGGGCACAGGTTCTTGGCCTTGTGGCACTCGTCAAACACGATCTGACCGCCCGAGTGAAGGATTGCGTTGCGATTGCGTGAGATTTGGTGGTTATTTATCAATAACTAGCCGATGCCCGCGACTTCGTCCGCGTGGAATATTTTTTTCCGCGTGAGCTCCCCAATTTTTGGGATAAAAAGTAGCCTGTGCCATTCATCCATCTTTATCTTTCGCATTTTAAATTTTAAGTATAGATGTGAAAGTATGTTTGTTTGTTGATCTGTAACAGAGCAACGGATCGACGTGATTTTTTACATGGATAGATATGAAGACCTGGAGAGTGACCTAAGCTCTTGATCCCGGATTAGACGGTAAGCACGCAGCCGGAGTCGCACGGAATGGGGCGCGTCAACAAAAGGATACGACGCCGTCGAAGTCGTCTCCGCACCACTGCAACAGCTGCTTGAGCCGCGAGCGGTACTTTGTGTTCGCTTGGGTCTCGCCGATGAGCGCGCTGTACGTGCTGAAGATGACGCCCTTCTTCACGTTGCCGTTCACGCCCGAAGAGATCTTCGCGTACTTCAGCTGCGCAACCACCGACCACAAACAACGTTTTTTAAACCTTTTTTTTATGAAGTGAAACTTTTTTAGAATCGTTGTGTTTTGAAAATTCAATGAAACGAAAAAGCGACATTAAAAGCGAGACAAACATATTCATAATAGGATTTAGCCTGCGAGAGAATGAGATAGAATACAATTTATATGTTCACAACCAATAGATGGCGCTGTACGATATTGAGTCGCGCTACTGTTCCATTGTGCTCAAAATAGTATATTATTGTCTCATTTTCTCGTAGGCTACTTTTCTGAAGTTTTACTTCTGCCGTATGTGAATTGCACATACACTTTTTAGCTTGCAACGTTATTGTTGGAAGTATGCCATATTGGATTTAAAATGTCGTCACTTAGCTAAACACGTCATTCAACCTAAACGTGTATACAAAATTTCTGCTCAATTTGTATCTGTTTTAAAAGTGTTTCAGATTGCAAGTTTAGACCTAAACAAACCCACAAATATTGCAAATTAATTAAAAGCTTATTTTTGTATCCACTACAAGTTAGCCCTCGAGTGCGATCTCGCCCGATGGTAAGTGATGATGTAACCTGTTAGGGGCGCGCTGAGTGCTAACCAGGCGACCAACCTTGCTGAGCGAGTGCACCTCGATCCTGCCGGCGCCGATGTCGCGCAGGTCGCGCTCCGCGTCGTACTTCAGGTCGTTGCTCACGGACACCCACACGGCGCGCTTGCGGCCGCGCAAGTGGTTCTCGAAGATGATGCCGGCGATCGTGCGCCCCTTGCCCACGCCCGCGCCGTCGCCTGCACGCAACCACACACGAGATCGCTATGTCATTCACTTCCCGTACCTTGTCACTCTTCATGCTAGCCCCTTTGTGTGGAAACTGACACAATCCGCCATTTTTGACCAAAAGTCTCTTGAACTCCATGCACAACAAACATCCTACGGGACGTTTACGTTACGCTGTAGTAGCAGCGTTGTGGTTACATTTTGTACCCACAATATTAAACTGAGTTAGGACCCCTTCGTTGGCACGACACATTTTAGACAATAATAAAGTTATATTTTAAGTACTTTCTGTGTTTCAGCGTTTACTATGTGTAAGTTCAACAAATAAAACATATTATATTCTAATTAGTACCCTGATAATATGCATGCCATGTCCACATCGAGAAAACTCAATTGTAAAAATCTCTGTGAATTGTATCCAATTTTTAAGGTTGCTTTCACAATTGAAGTCAGTTTTGTAAAATAAAACCAACTCACCGATGAGGAATCCGGCGCGCGTGCCGTCCGGCAGCGTGTGCTCGTGCGCCTGCGACGCGTACACCACGGCCTCCAGCTGCAGCGCGGACAGCAGCCCGTTGCGGACGGTCTCGTCCGGCAGCGTCAGCGAGTACGTCACGTCCACCGGCTCCACCGACGACAGCGACGCCGTCTCCACCACCGGGTCCGGGTGCTTGCGGCCCAGCTTCACTGCGCACCGGGGCAAACACAACATTACGACGATATACAGCTGGTGTCCTGACTCCTGGAAGCGAGCGGCAAGTGACCGTGTGGAAATCTTATGTAAATCTGGAATGCAGCAGCAGGCCGGTTATGCAAAACCTGCATCAATCATTGCAACAGTTACGATTGTTTTGATTGGCTGAATTTATGGTATTTTTTTCTGCGACCATGGATTTTGGCCAATTTTAACCAATCAGGGGTGATCGTTATACAGTTGCTAACATTTTTAGCTAATCGCCCAACAGTCTATCTTCACTCTTCGTCCAGAAGGGTCGTGGGGAGCAGCTGGCTTCCAGACGGCGCAAGGCCGCAGCGAGTGGACTTGTGTCTACAAGAGACAATCTACGAGTATGTCCACCATCAGTCGGTTGCCGACGAACGCAAGAGGTATTTTCCTGCGTCATGAATCTCTACGAATGAACATAATATTATACAGTTTGAGGGATGCTCTGAATGTGGAACGTGGACGAACTAAGGACCCCGGTGATACTCGTAACTCACGTTTGGGCGGCATGTAGTCGGCGTACGTCTCGGCGACGCCCATCTCCTCGTCGTCCACTTCCTCCTCCTCGCCGGGGATCTGCTAATTGCATTCGTTGCACGTCAGTAACATAAATACTCTCTAGTGTCCATTACTATTTCAAACAAGGCAGTAATTTTGTAATTAGCACCCCACCGAAATAACCCGAAAATCAGACCCCTAATTCATTAAAATCTGTTGGTAATCTTTGATTCAAAAATTGACCTCTTTTCTTACCTGGAATAATCTTAAAAATTTTGCAATCGACTTTTTTGAGCTACTTGGAGCAGAAGCGTCTGAAATATTGTGTCAATAATAAGAGTAAAAAAGCTCCTAAGGCTCCTGAGGTTGGGCTCCTTTCTAAAAACCCCGACATGCCAGGGTCTCGTCGGTGGCACGTACCTTGTCCTGCGGCCACAGGCCCTTCTGCGCCCAGGGCGGCACCTGCGCGAACTGGCCCAGCATGCCGGCCAGCGGGCCGCCCATGCCCGACGCCAGGATCTGGTTCAGGTTCTGCAGCAGGTACGAGTTCATACTCTGCATGCCCACCATCTCCACTACGGACAGGGAACCGTCAGGCGTTAGCTCCTACCCTCCGAGGCCGTTTTGCGAATAACGCGTATTTTCAGCGCGTATACACGTCTGCATCCATCAGATCTGCAGCTCGACGATATTCAATCAAAGTTAAGTTTTCAGGCCAACACTTTTGTGTACAATAGGCATTTTATTACTGCATTAAATAACAATCATAGGCGCCGAAAATACGCACCATCCGTCTTTTCTAAACAAAACTACAACAAGAAGGATGAGGATTTTTAAAGGTTATGTTAAGTTTATGTAATTTAATATGGTTATCTCATTAGCCAGCTAAGCAGTTAGTAAATTTTTGATCTAATCTGAGACCTTATAAAACCACAAGATTTTACCTCTAAAAAGTCACCTTTTAGAGGGTAACAAAGACTGAAATGTTATATGGATCGATGGCCTTTCGACCTTCGATCGGATCATGTAAAAATCTTTTGTATTCGTGAAGTCGAGATAATATTTATGAGAAGTTTCAATTACAGAAACAGATCTATATCTACGTGTCTAGTAACATTACGCAGGCATACACCGAGCATAGATTTACAAGTTATCTAGATTGGATCTCGACACGTATATTGGAGATAACCTGTGGAAGACATCAAACATCTACCGTGAAATTAGATTTTAACAAGCAATTTAGCTCGCATACAATGCAAGATAGTGAACTAGCTGCTACAGCAATGTTATACGAGTTAGCTGCTACTACTGGAAAATTAAAATGTTCTTCACAATGGCGTCGCTGAGGGCAACATTTGCAAAAATAATTTTGATCACGTTCACATAATATGTATTATGTTTTGAAAGAAGAAGTTCATTTTTTTTTTAAATCCTGAAAGTAGCGCAAAGTTATTGATATTTTCATTTTGTCATCAAATTCGACATCATCTTACCGCAGCTAAGCAACCGCAACGCGTGCGAACCTGTGTCGCGTAAAATCCGTACAGGCGCTGCTCTTGTATTGAGGGGAATCTAACAATGTACTTTACCTCGTTGGCATTTGACGATCTCTAACCGATGCAATGGTCGCAACTTCTAATATATTTTATACCTGACATAAAGCTGATAATTTTTCCCTTCACCTGTGTATCAATTTTTTTTCCGAAAGTATTCTCTATTATTATGATTTTTGCTGGGTAGTTACTTTCCAATCTGGGTAGATATTTCATTCGTCAGATAAATTTGACCAAAGTTATAACCTATATTTGCGGTTTGACAGGTTTTGTAATGTCAAATTGATTCGTCAGTTTATCTGGCAATCTATGTGAGATCTATAGAGCGAATTTTGACTTTGCTTAGACTTAAGAGATGGTTAAAACGAGACATATTTGTTACTCACATAAGCCCAACTCTAAGTTAAATCTGAGCCAGGTCCAATTACGGTCTATAGATCTCAGCCCTCGTGTTCTACACTCGCGTCTGGTTCAGGGCGCTAGTGTCGGGATGTGACGCCAATAGATCGCCTCGCGACGCCACTGTCAAGGCGGGGAGCCGCTACTAGTGCACACGGGAGAGAGGCGGGCAGTACTCACTCTGAGCGAGCAGCGAGGCGGCGCTGCGCGCGGAGCCGGCCGCCGCCGCCGCGCCCGCTACAACACGAGAGCCTCGCTGAGCTGGGCTTTAATACTAGCTTAACCTAACACGACGACACTATGAACCACCATGTATACACCGTTACGCGTGAAACATCACGCGGCGGTCGTGATGGAGCTGCTGCTAATCTTACAGTTGCGTTATGGAGATAATGCTTTCCCTTTCTTAGACCTAATCAATTGGTTTGGTACAGTTTTGCGTATCAGACCATTCTCGACACGTCTAATTTTATTAATGCCACTTTCTTATGATGCATTCAGAAAGTGGAAAGTGAGCAGCACTAGATTAAGCCTGTCAAATCTTGTCAATTGTTTGGTTTAGAGATGACCCGTTGTCCTAGGTGAGCGACAAACGCGGCAAAGCGACGCGACGCGTCAGTATCAGTCAGTAGCTGGCCCTTCACGTAGCATACGTTGTCGCGCAGATACTCGTAAGTCTGTCATTTTCCATGGCGTCGTATCGCGTCTTACGGCGTCGCTTCCGTCGTTCACCCATGGCAACGGATGACAGAACTGGCCACGTAACGTGGTGACTGGTGGGTGTGTGTGTGTGTGTGTGTGTCGCCGCCAGCGGTCAGTACTCACCCCCGCGGCCGAGGCCGACCGGCAGCGGCTTGGCGAGCGAGCTGGCGGAGATCTTGATGGGCTTCATGTTGGTCGCCTGCCCGAACGCCACGCCCGACGCCGCTGCAACAACAACACAATACCTATGTAGGGGCACACGCAACTGCAACACGACTCCTGACGCTGACGCGGCGAGTCGGACCGCTGCCGTGGCTCTCAATAGGGAAAGTAATAAAAAAGTAATGTCCTCCCGACCGAATTTCGCCCCCGGCCGCCAATCTCCAGAGAGATTAGCCATCTGCGCGGGAGATATTACAGTGCACAACTGTGTCATACACAGCTGCACTCTCTGTTCCTTTACTTTCATAGCCCGATGGGACGGAAAATCCGACACGACCGGAGAGATCATGCGCAGGACCGACGGCTGAACGTGCTCTCCGAGACACGGGGGTGAAACACCGCCAGCTTACCAACTCCGGGCTAGTACCGTAGGTACTATTACCTACCTATTGTGTGCTAGTACTGAGAATTTCTTGTCAGAAAAACTTAACAGGTTATAGGCTTAATATAACTGCCAACCATGAAAACATTCATTACAATCACAATTTCATTAACTCAGTCCGATAAAAATAAAATTACCACCCGAGCGAAGCTGAAGGCAAAATCTAATTATAATTTGATTTTATTATCAATCAAAATGCTTAACACATTGAATGCCAGCTACGCAATATTGCGTAGTAAGTAGTAATACTAGGGGCCAAATACGTAATACAACGTAGCACTTTCTTACAATTTAAATGGGTATTTGCATTATTAGGCCTCCTGGAAAGGACGTTATTAGGTTCGTTGGCATCTCAAATAAAACATGACATGGAAAAAAAGTAACTTTATTATTTTTAAACTATTCTAAACACAACATTTATAAAGCACTAAGAAGGCCCAAATTACAGTATTATTATGAGATCAAAAATTGTTTTATAACTAAAGAGATCGATAACTAACGATATAAAAAAAAACAGGAACATGTGAGAACATCAACAGAATTTTTATCCAAAATTATACAAAACGAGGATCAGTGTGGTAGGTGTAAAAACAGTTTACAACACACAAGGCAGGCTTTTCCGGACAAGTAGCACATACAAAAGATGACTCCTTGCGTTTTTTATTTTTAGTGCAGACACGACAAGGCTTCGCTGGAACAGCCTTCTTACTAGGTGGGAGCTTTTCTAAGAAATGGAAATCTCTCAAGGGAACACGACTTTTACGAACGGCCGGCGATGCAGGTGGTACAGAGGGCCCAGGCAGAAACGGCGATGGGTCTGCTTGAACTTGTGCAGGGCCAGGCTGTACTGGGGGTATTTGTGGTCCAGGTGCTTCTGCAGCTGTTGGAGTAGTATCGCCACAGTTCAGCCCCAGTAGATATTTGATAAAATCTTCCCGAAACTTCAAGAGCCGTATTTTGGATGTCCGGTCTTTCAAACGTAGCAACCTATGCGCGTTTTGTACGTAAACTCAATCTACGTAGTACTACGTAGATTCCGGCACCACACATACAATACACAAGCGGGGTGCCGAGTACGTAGTGTTACGTAGATGACCATTTGTATGGTGGGAACCAATAACGACCTGAAAATATATCTGGCACTCAATGTGTTAAACAGCGTTTGTCTTCATTCTCCAGGACCTTGAAGTCCAAGAAGACAGCCTCCGTCGAGTTACTTTCAGTTTTAATTCAAATAATCAATATCAATAAGTAAGTTAGTGCATTTGGAATCAAATCAACGTATAGGAGTGAGGCGCTCCCGCGGCCTGCATATTGATCTGGAGCTTAAATAACTTGGCCTCCGCCCGTCCCTACTCCCGATTGAGACGCGGACTCATACATATACAGTCATAGATAGCTGCAGTATGTATCAATATCGCTTATCATAACGTCTACAGCCACCAGTCATGTGGGTGAAGCAATTTTAAAGCTAATCTCACCATGGTGTTTACGCTACTATATAATAGGTCGCGCATTCGTCCGCAAGTTTTTTTATTCCCGCGGGAACTCCTCAATTTTCCGGGATAAAAAGATTGCCGGAATGCAATTTTCCGGGATTGCCTATGTCACTCTCCTGGCCCTCAACTATACCCATGCCGAAAATCACGTCGATCCGTTGAGGCGTGATTGAAGGACAAACCAACAAACAAACAAACTTTCCCGTGATCCCGTGTTTACAAAAACGTTAAACTTAAGACAACGCTCACCATCATCAGGTGTGCCCTGTTCGAAAATAATCTTCTGAAGGCAAAGCTCGTCGTAGCTTTACATTTATAATAAAGTAATTAACTAGCACCATTCCACCACGGAATACATACTATTAATCCATATTCATACTAATATTATAAATGCGAAAGGGTGTCTGTACGCTTTCACGGCCCACCTATTCAACCGATTTTGATGAAATTTGGCATAGAGACAAGTTGTATACCTCATCCACGCGAACGAAGTCGCGAGCATCATCTAATTATAAATATTTTTTGAATCCTGCGGTTCGCCTATAAACTACAATACAAGTCGGACTTGCCGAATAGCATTGACCCGGTGACGTAATATTTAAAATTTCGAATATTTCAAATGTCTGTTGATATCCTTTGTTTATTGTGTTACATTTTTAGCTGAATAAAGCCAAGTTTTCATGCAGTTCTATAAATTATGGTAATTTATGTATGACCCAGTCTCTCACAGGCCCGGGATTGGTCACAAGAGCACAGCATTGGCCACTTTGCCACGGGTCGTTTCATTATACCTTTCATGGAAGTCATATAACGATCATATAATAATATCATGACGTCTGTACGGGGGAATCTTCGAAGCGCATCCCGCATCCTGTGCTGCGAGATTGCAGTTTCTCGGCAGGTGGGGGTGGGGGCCGCACTTCCCACACCCTGCACCCCTTCCCGCTAACTTGCCACACACGGCGGGGTTGTTACCCTCGGGGCCACGAGCGTGTCCAACAAGCGACACTAGCCAGCGTGTATAGGTGTGTAACCTAACCTCAATGCTGTAATGGCTAGCATATTCAGCTTTGGACTATGAGGGCTTTTTTAGGTTTCCGTGTCTCAAAAGGAAAAATGGAACCCTTAAATAGGATCACTTCGTTCTATCAACCACCTTTTTCACGGGAACGCGTAGACGTATCAAGTCGAAATTAATATCAAATACTTAGGTCTACGGTCCCTTGGAGCTGTAAAAAAATCAAGCTTCTAAGCCAACGCAGTCAAAAGATACGGCCGTTTATGCCGCATATTTTGACAATCGTCAATAAATCAAAACTTATAGGGTACTTCCCGTTGACCGAGAATAATGAAATTTGGCAAGAAACAAGGTCTCATAGCACAAGCAGCAGCAGGAAAAAATCAGAAAATCTTTTCCGCTTTAGGTACTTTTTATGCACTATAATAATTTATGCCCTGGCGCGTCATTGGCAATTCGTTCGGTCAGGAGAACATTTTTGTCGAGTACGAGCCTCTTTCAAAAAGGGCTGCTAGAAAAGAATGTTTGGTTGGCAGTGGCTCCGCCCCGCGCCCCGCGCCCCGCGCCCCGCGCCCCGCGCTTGAGCTTGAGCTTTCATTGAAACTTGTTTGCAAGTTTCACAGTTTTCCTATTGTACTAACACGAGGCGGAGAAACGTTGGGAAATATTCCCAAGTATCTTTCAAAGGTTTCTTTTTCAAAGCTGTGCCAATAACAGCCATTGCTGTAAACGTGTTTTAATTGCGAAATTTAACCGCGCCATTATTTCAGCAGAAATCTGTGACAAATGAAATTTTTAAGTCGCACGCACTCGCAAAAAGATTACACGCAAACGGTTTATAAAAGTTCCATAATATAATATATCTCACAGATTTCTGCGAAAATTCACACAAAACGCACGGAGAAATTTCGCAGTGCGGGGCATTTCACAGCGATCTCTACCAGGCAACCATGCACAGGTACACGACGGATTAACCCAGTGAGAAAGCTTTAAGGGTGCAGTACGATGTTTATAAGGAAAATTACTGCATGCAAAGATAAAGATGTCTGGCTAGCTTCTATTCCCTAAACCTCATTTACAACATGATAACAACCGGCAGCAATGACTCAAAATGTGTCTGCAGGGAATACCCCAAAACATCGCATCCCAAACAAACTCGCTCTCGTCGATTCGTTATCTTTGTCCTTGTCCTGTTATAATCTGGTGCTTGCGTGAGAACACTAGTAGTATGGTACTATGTCCATGTTGGAATCAACATTTTCGAAGTCTGAACTTGGCTTCCTACTTATTTTTCCTTCAATGCATCTAAAACCAACTCAGAAAGCTGATGGCTTATTAGTTATCACCCAATTATTTTGTTTTCTGTGAGAGCACGTTAAGCCGTCGGTCCTAGTTATTATTATCACTAACATCTGATAAAATAATTATTGTTACAAAAACCTAAGAGTTTCAAAACTCTTAGTCCAGTCGTATGCGAAAGGCATTATTATCCCAAGAAAATTCCCACCACCATTTGATTAATGAAAAGGGGTCACGACCCTCAGTAATGCGGAATACGACGCAGAGAGACAGATTTTGTTTTCTTCTGGTACAAAATACATGTTATAGTTAGCGCCAACCAAGTATTCGTGTCTGAACTGAGGTGTGAGTGCTTGTTTGCGCAGCTCTCACACAAAATTCGTCGATGTCTGTTCCATACTACGCGCCAAAATATGCTATTGCTTGCGACGCGTCTTGCGGTCAACTTCAGACACGACTAAATGATTGGCGCGAGATATACTAGAGTGATTAATACAATTTTTGTTCAATGGCCTAAGCTTTTGAACATTTTGGTTTTCAAAAACTTTTTCGGGTTGGTCGGGTTGATCGGGTTGATCCTCCACATCCAAATCTCTCTATAATTTTATTGACCTTGAAATTTGGACATCCATACATATGGAAAGTTTGGTGAAAAAATCCCGTATAAAATAATTGTTCAGGACTGATAAGTCCATTAGCAGAAGTCACTTTACATATACATAGAAGTATAATAGCCATGAGGATCATGATCCATACTAATATTATAAATGCGAAAGTGTGTGTGTCTGTCTGTCTGCTACGCTTTCACGGCCTATCTGTTCAACCGATTTTGATGAAATTTGGTACAGGGATTAGTTTGTATCCCGGGGAAGGACATAGGCTACTTTTTATCAGGGAAAAATCAAGAGTTCCCGCGGGAATCAAAAAACCTTAATCCACGCGAAGTCGCGGGTCTAGTATATGTATAATCGAAGCTCTAGATCAGCCTTAACATAACATGTACTCACCGGCCAGCGGGTTGGTTGTGGCTCTGACAGTGACAGGCATGACAGTGTGCGGCGGCTTGGCCTTGTCGCCCAGACGAGCGGCCGCCGCCAGCGTCTTGCCGCCACCTGACACCACAACAACCATTGTATTTACGATCATTTTGTAGACACTGTGTCAACACACGTTTGCGTTATAGGCTCTAATGTACACGGCATATCTAGCGTCAATGCGCGTTGTGGGCGCGGTTTGTGTCGATACAGATACTACAATCTGCTTTTTGAACTGACGTGCACGCGTTGTCAGCGCGTATGAAATACGCCGTGTGCATAGGCTCTAATTTCTTTAAAAAGAAAAAATGATGCCAATAGGAGCCACGAGACTCCTGAGAGCTCTATCAGTGAGCAGTGCTGAACCTGATAGGTTTATATTACACAATGTACTATGGAAATATTCTTCTAGAATAGATCTTTAAAAAATTCCCAACACTATATTTTATCTTTCAGCCTTTAAAGTTCAAGCCTTTTCCACTTGTGACCTGGACATGTCACCACTAGTACAGCATAAACATACCTGGCACTTCCAAATTGTCTGGGTCCTCATCGTCATCAAAGTCAGAGTCATCATCTGATGGGTTGTGCTCACCAAATGCTTGGCGTTTTGACTAAAAGCAAACCACTCATTGAGTATCTATATTTAGCATCTGTATTTGTAATAGCCTCATTAATGAAGATTGATAGATATTAGAACAGGAATCATACATTAGTGGTAGATTCATTCGATGATTCGAAAGCACTTGTAAAAGTTTATTTGAATAAAAAACATTTGAATTTTGAATTTTTGAATCAGTAAATATATAAATTGAGTATTTTTGTCAATAGTTCACACAATTGAGTTGTAATTTTGTACCTACAGTTGCTGTTAGTACTTGCGTACTTAGAGGTTTCTGGCATAGTAGATATTAATCGCATCATGCATAAAAAAGCCAAATTATAAACTGTTAGAATCATAGTTTCATTTTTTCATAAATTATGCAATAGTAAAAAATCACAATTGATTTTGTGTTATTTCTTATTTTATCATAAAACAGCCTACAATATGAATGCATAGCATTATTACGTTTAGGGCAATAAAAATGAATGGTTTGGCACCCAAGTGTTTTCAATTTCAATATTTCTGCTTCTGGCAACTGCACAAGTTTGCATTGTACTTACTTATATAACTGATAACACAGGTTTTTATTGCATTTTAATATTATCGTATTCTTAAGCTAACCGTAAAACTATACACAAACCTCCTATAGCATTTACGAAAACCGAAACACACAAATTTTAATGCATTGAGCTCCCTTGTTTTCCCTTTGGTTGTTGTGAATTTTTCATTTCATTAAATTATTGGTCCTACTACTACGTAATTACATGAAAAATATCAGAATGCAATTCATTTTCGTAAAAACTCATTTATTAAGTCGACAATCTAGGCAGAACTTAGACAAATAATGCTTTCATACTACAAAAGACAAGTTCATAGTGTTTAGGTAAAGTGCATTTTAAGGACGTATCCTAACACTAGATCTAGAACCTTCCGAGAAAATCAATACAGCCACACCCAACTTGCATAATTAAATGCGAACGTGATCTAAGACATACCAATTTTTGGAATAAAACACAAAAATATTATCACATGTGAGACTGTCATCGCCTCATGACGCTTTTTTTTGGTTAGAAATCTTAAAAACAATGAAAAAATCGCATATTAGGTAGCTTTTATTAAAAAATACACTACGGGATTTATGCAGTAAACTTTTGAAATACTGAAAATCATTAAATAAGTTAGATTAACAAACGAAACATTTAAAATTGAACAATGATAAGTTACTAAAAAAGTATCAAAACAAAAAACTATCATTACCATTTTTATCCTTGAATTATACGTTAGAGAGTATTATGCGTTCTTTTATTAATCTTTAATAATTGAAAATTATTAAACATTCACATTAACTTCACACGCGTGCCAATAACTGCGAAAACTTCTTATTTTGCACTTATCAAAAACTAGACGACCTGACGGCGGTCAATTCTTCCGCCATATTAAAAAATGTTCAAAAGAGAAAGAAAGAGTTCGGTGTTGCCCGTTCGGTTACTTCATTGACTTCATAGTTCATACTTCAATTATTCGTCATTTTTCATTTCAAACTTTATAATACAAACAGGCAAGGTATTTTCTCAGTATTTTTTCTCAGTATTAGATCTTAAGGCGGTCTGAATTTCAAGTTTTATTGAATTCTTGAAGTTTAACTATAAAAGTGAATAAATATTATGTTGGTCAATGTAACCGAAACATTGTCTATTGCGCATGCTCAAACATCGATTCGCTATTTTGACAAAAAGAAAAGTCAATTTTTCACTTTCAATTCTCGATTTTTGTGACTCCGAATATTGGTACCGTTATCGATTCTGGAATCGACATGATACCATAGAGAAACGCCGTAGAGTCAGTAACTTAGAGTAGGCCGAGACTCGTGGAGGAAAATATATTTGGTCTTGGGAGATTGGCAATGATTTACTCTAATGGCTCTGATAGTTCCTTAGTTTAAGATCATTTGTGAGATGGTGTTCATTTAAAAAAAAACCCTGCCGAGTTTATTGTTGGCTCTTCTTAGACCAGGGCGCGTTTGGAACCCTCGCTTTAGTTTTATGATACCGTAATTGATTATCACCATCATGTTTTGTAAGTTAGTAGACGTCAAAAAGAGTACAGTTTATTGAATATAAACTAAAAACAAAATTTGTGAGAGATAAAGTTCATTTTGTAATACCAATAATATTACGAAAAGAAATTGGTTGTCTGTAAAGTTGGTTTACGGACGATAGTTTTACGTGATAAAGTCAGAAAGAAACATTGATGAAAAATTGCATAGGTACTTATAAGAATTGAATTGAATTATCATCACTGAATTATCATTATTTTGTACCTATAATACAAAGAAGAAAAATTGAAAATTACAATTTTTTCGATAAATTAACATTTATTTACACTCGTTAATTCAAATATTTTTTTACATAAATTATTCAGATTAATTACAAGTAACAATGTGCTATTAACAATTTATGTACAACTTATATACATGTGTTATATTTAAGATCCTACAATCGAGAAGAGAGATAAATGTTTCACAAGCCAACGCTTGGGCCGATCGTGCCTCTCTATCGCTTGTTCTGCGCTCTCACTTGCACGCTCAGGCTCAGGCGGAACGTGACAGTTTTTCGTGCGTGCAGCAGGTGTAATCGGAAAAATAACTTCTACTTCTACGAGTTGTTATCTCTCTCGCACACATTGCTATGCCGATTTTTCCTTTGATTTTTCGGCATGAGTCATAAGGTTTTACCCTTTGTTTTACCCACGTTTTAGGCCCATATTACACTATACTGATCCTATAACTATGACTACTAGAAATATGATAGTGTAAAGGTAATAATGGCAGTATCCAGTATATCATATTTCTAGGATGATGATCTATGGTGCGAAATAGGATCCTTTTTCTCCATCAACGGATCTTAATAGTGTATTATGGGCATGGTTAGGGGCCTTACCACAGGGCATGGACTTATTATACCTACCTACATCCACAGGGCCTTACCTCAGACATATCGGCCTTACCCATAACCACATGGAGGTAGGAAATATTGCCTATCCATAGATAAATAAATCCATATGTCTGTGGTACTGTATCTATGAATCCACAGATTCATTTCTGCTGATTCCGATCTTCTCGATCTAAGTACACCACAGAGTACATTATTTATCGACGGTTACAACTTACGTATTGACTATTGTTCTATCGGCCATATTGTTTTTATTTATGAATAAAAAATGTGATTTTCTCTTTCTCTGAAGTTTGTGAAGAAATTAAATTGGTGTTGTGTAAAATAGATAAATAATTTATCTTTCATCAATCCATAATCTGGAAACTTTTCCAATTATGGATTCTCTAGTTGGCTACGGCAGCGACGATGAGGGTGAATCCGGTCGCTACGGACAGCAGCCCTCGGTACGTAATACCTACGTATTACCCAGCTCTAGTCCCTAATATAATGTGCTTGCTTATTCGTTCGTCCTTCTATCACGCCGCTACAGAGCAACGGGCTCAGCTGCTGTAGTCCCCTAACTTTAGCCTCCATTTTTCAAGTCATAGCCTGATAGGTTTAAAATAAAGAATCCCCAAGGATGTTAAATAGAGAGTTTGTCCTTCAATCACGCCGCGACAGAGCAACGGTACAACGTGAATTTTTGGATGGGTATAGTTGGAGAGTTAAAGGTTACTTTTTATCCCGGAAAATTAAGGAGTGCCTGTGGGAATTAAAAAAACTTATGCCACGCGAACGAAGTCGCGAGCATCCGCTAGTTGTAAAATAAAAAGGTTGGGCTTTAGTATAGTAACCCAGAGGGGGGGGGATGGGGGGGGGGGGGGGGGGGTCTACTCCCCCTCCAAGCCAAACTTGGAGGAACCTAATAGTTTTCGAGATATTAATTTTTTTTAATTTTGAGGTTAGGTTCTCAAATTGGGTAAAATTTAGTATCGTTTGGCAGGAGGGGGGGTGGGGGGGGGGGGGGGGGGGTTTGGGGGAGGAGGGGGGTGCCCCCTACCCCCCGACACTACTCCCATTACAAGGTAATGCACCGTTTTTTTTCTATGAATTTTTAAAAATCGTAGTGGTAGTGGAAAAGGTTAATTTCTGAAATGGAATGGGCTACGCCAGAAGACTCGCTTCGTCGCCCCTGAATGAAGCTTCGCCTACTCGACCTTCGTTTCGCTGCGGAGGTCGCCGGCTCGCTTCGCTCGCCACCTCCCCCCTTCGCTCCACTCGACCTCGTAGGCTCGCTTCATTCAGGACCTCCTACGCGAGCTTCTGGCTTCGCGCTTAAAAAAAACACTCTAGGGGCAGGGCAGACAAGACTGCGTGGAGTCGGGGCGTGCCGATTCGGTTTTGTGATCAAAAGTACCTAAATAAACATTTAATAACATAACTTTATGCCTTTTTAGTTAATTCGTAATTATACCTATAACCTTTAAACTCTGTGTTTTATTCATGGAATTAGGAATTACCATAGAAATAGGAAGATAATTCCATGGGAATTACGACTATAGTCTTCCTATTTCTATGGTTTTATTCGAATGATTAGAAAAAAACGTCCATAGAACGGATTTTAATCACAGATTAGGTACTCAAACGCCAACGAGTCTTTAGTCTATGGTACAATCTATGGCAAATGTCGTACGAAATAGTGAAAAGTGGTGAAGAATAGCGAATTTTCAAAAAATTATTTCTCGAAAAGTATTAGTTTCCGACGTAAAATATTTAGTTTCCGCCCTATAATATCTAAGTGCAAAGCTTACCACATCAAAGTCTTTCTGTAAAAACAAATGTGAACGTCCAACTCGTGGGTTACTATACTAAAGCTGAGCCAACCCGGGACCTCTGCACGTTAAGGCAACAGCCCTCAACACTACGCCACGGAGGTCGTCAAAAGTTATCATAAACTGTCCACTGTAAATTAATTGTACAAATTTGAGAAACCATTTTCATTTGTTTGCTAGTGAGAAAGCCACTGTGGACAAATCACACTGTAGATTATTGATCATAGAATAAACAGTTAGTATGCTTTGTATTTTAAGTAAGAAACAGATATTAATCAGTGTTCTCTGCTTGACAATAGACTGGTATTCTAGGGTGGAGGGGCCGGCGGCCGCCGCCGGGAGGACGACACCAACTATGACGATGTGAACATGGACATGAGTGAGGTGAGTTGATCTCTACATTCATTAAAGTATGCACAGTTAGATGTAGCTCTCACGTACGTAAGACATCTGTAACATTGTGTGTAGAGTATGGGATATCCTTGTCACAAACAAATTTATTGTAGCGGTGAATATTGGAAAGCATTTGGGGCTTACAACCATTGCCATAAACACTTAATATTCGAGGTTGTCTTAACAATGAACTGCCATTTCAGTATTGGACGTGGGCCTTATTATGAAATGTTGTCAGATAAGTTGATTTGAGAGACTACTATAGGTTTTGTAGATTTGTCCCATCAGTGTAAGAGAGTAAGAGAGGAGAGATTGCCCTGTGTTTGTGTGCACACTGGTCTCTCCTGCACAGGCGGCAGACCGTTGTGGGGCCGCCATGGCCAAGCTTGTGTTGGGAGGACAATATTGAACTAACTTATCTGGCAATGTTTGCGGGAGAACTCATAGAACCTGTGCTTCTCTGTGACAGGGTTGTTTAGGTTTCCTGATAGTTTATAGACAAGGGTACCTATTTACTTTCTGGAATAGTTATAGCATATTATGGTCAATACAATTTCTTCTAGTTTTCATACATATTATTGATTCTTTATCAACTATAGTAATATATTATCATAATTAGGTTTATACAAAGTATATTATTTCGCGGGACTTTTTATCTATAATTAAATATTAAATGAAACAAGTAATGTAAAATAATATAAATAAAGTCACCTAAATATATTTAAAATTAAAAAAGCAATCTGTTTTCAACGATGATATTAACACTTTTATTATTTTATATGTTACCCATTTGTAAATTGACACAAAACAAAAGTCAAATACTGCCCGCCGTGGTGCCCTGACGCGCGACCGATGCAGCCGTCCCATACCGCTAGCATGTGAGTACGTAGCCCTAAGACGATTACATGTAACAGACTGTTTCAATGTTTATTAAGTATGTGCTGGAGGGGTAACTAATATTAATTTTGTGTATATATCAATAGCTACAAATTACTAAAATATTCTATTTACTCTTTTATATAGTAATATATAAGTAGGTGGGAAAAGGTCTGTGAACCTCTGAACTGTTTACTTATAACTCCTTGTGTAGCATGAAAAGCAATCATTGCATTTACAATATGAAAGCAATTATTTGCTTTCTAAAAATATAATTCTAAGGTTTGTATCTTACACTTTTACAAACTAAATTGAATGCAATCTAATATTTGTGATGTTTTCCACTACTGGGTAACAGTAGCGTAAGTTTAAAGCAAGAGAACCATAAAATAGGACAATGTAATTTTGTTTTTCAATGCTGATATCTTTACCATGTCTTCAATTTTGACTATGATTGGGTTTAAAAAGATAATTATTCAATTTCTATAAATTGTTATAATATCTTTAGTATTATTATACATTGTTTCTAGCTTACAGGATTTCAGAACACATTTCTTTGTGAATTTTCATAAAATGTAAAAGGAAGAAAAAATAATCAAGGAATGGTGCTGCTTTTAAGTTATTCAATAGGTAAACTTTAACTATAGCATTCTCAGATGAATTGGTTCTAAACTTCAACACAGATAGGAAATTCTTCAAATATATGAGGGGGACATGTAGGCTGCGGAAGCTAGTATCCGGTTTTAATATGTAATAATTATCAAAATAAATTCCAGCAAGGCAATAATAGTCATAGCAGTCATAATAGTTTGTATACAATTCTAGAACTGCAAATTCACTACTATTAGTTCATTAGAACAGGAAGATTTTATATTCATGTAAACATTTACAATATGTGATTTCAAATCAAGCAAATCTACTACTGGGTCAGAATGCCCTTCCCACCAACCAATAATAAGATAAACTCGGTCGTTGCTCTTTTTTTTGCTATTCTCTAAAAAATAAAAAACTGTCCCAAGTGACAATATGTGGTAGCATGCCAGCAGTGGGGAGTAGGGCTGAGCCTTTTTGATTACAACTTTGACTCAGCTTTATACTTGACTTGTAAACGCGCCATTATAGGCGGCGCGCGTTGCTCCTTGTTGTATATTGTTTCAGTACACCGATTTGAGCCGCGTGTCCAGTATAAAGCTGAGTCAAAGTTGTAATCAAAAAGACTCAGCCCCACTCCCCACTGCCGTCATGCTAGCATATATTGTCACTACTCACTTGGGACCAGCTCCAGTCCACTCGGCCGGTGTGCGTTGCTGCGAAAGACGAGTATTCCAAACGGGCCAGAATGTACCGCGACCGGCGTCTCCAGACACGCTGTACATGTCTGCACACGTGTTGTTATGCTCGTAATGAATACACGGCGCGCGTGTGAGCCTGTGAGGTGGTCGTCTCAACTGCATATGCGGTGCGGTGCGGTAGTGTGAGGGCGCGAATGTATTGTCGCAGGAGTCGCAGGGCGCCGAGTCGGAGCCCGAGCTGCCGCCCACCGCGCCGCCGCCGCCGCCGCCGCCGCGCCGACACCCCACGCCCGACAGCCGGCACTCCAGTGAGTACTGCAGCTTATCACTGTTCCGAATACATTTATCTCTTCAATTTAATGAGTCATAGAGTGCGTGTACATTCATAAGGTAACAATACTTTGTCGGTTACTATTTCCAAAAAATTTTAGACTGCGGCAATCACTCGAGCCATTTAACTTTTTTTCGGCCCTTGTTTTATTCAAGGCTCATTTCCGGTAAATAAATGCCTATCTATAGTGCGAGCAGATGAGCCTACCAAAATGAGATTCGAAAAATAAATAGGCTTATGAATACTTTGATTGGCTCAAACTATAGTTGTATTATTGTAGTGTGCCATGTGTCCGCCAGGTGACAGTCGGGAGCGCGACCGTTCTCGCTCCGCGGACCGGCGCGGCGACAAGCGGCGCGACCGCGACCGCGACCGGGAGCGCGAGCGCGAGCGCGAGCGACCTCGTGACACGGAGCGCGCGCGCGAGCGCACCTCGCGCGAGCGCCGCGACGAGCGCCCCCGGGGCCCGCGCCGCGGCCTGCTCGGCGACCGCCCCGACGACAGGGTTAGTGCGCCCACTCACCCTCATTGCTCTAGAGTGTAGTGACTGCTTCATTGGTCTAGTGGTCAGCATGTTGGACTGCGGCCGACCAAGTCCCGTCCCGTAGGAAACCGTCGGCCCTGCGGCTTACCTCTCACCGGTCGTGTCGGATTTTCCATCTCAGACTATGAGAGTGAAAATTCAAAATTCAAATGTTTTTTATTCAAATAAACTTTTACAAGTACTTTTGAATCGTCAAGTGAATCTACCACTGGTTCGGAATGCCTACCGAGAAGAACCAGCAGGAATTCTCGAAGGAACAGAGAGTGCACCTGTGTATAAAACTATACACACTTGTGTACTATAATATCTCCCGCGCAGATGGCTAATCTGTCCGGGAGCACATTATTATTTTGTATTAGTGGGCTCAGAGGACGTTGCCCAGTTGTGGGACAGTACAGGCTAAATTAGGTTAGTGGGCTCACGCTCTTGTAGACAGTTCCCGCACCCGTATCTCCCGTATCCCCGTCCCCTCTATATTCTTACAAGTTTATAAACTTTGATACGAGGAGGCTTATATCAAACTGAACTAAAAACAGATACTTACAGACTATCCCCTTTTAATACGTTATGTACAATTATTGTTAAGCATCCAGGACTCTTTGAAGCATACCTAATATTGTACATATTCTATGTAATAAAACAAAGTTTCCTATGCAAATATATTAACTTGTTTAGTCAATAAAAGTTGCCAGTATCTTATAGAAATTCCATGTGTCAGATGATAAATGTTTAGCTGATAAACATAATTATGCACAGGCATCACTGAAGCCTGTACAATATGTATAATTGTATACGCTGTGTCTTGTCGCACAGTCGGAGCCCTGTAGACGTGTCCGTGTGTTGCAGGGCGCCGCGCCGCCGCCGCCGCCGCGCTCCACCGCGCCCGACGCGCGCGACGCCGTCTCGCCGAGGTGGGTACTCCGCTAATAATAGTTCTTTACTTGCAGCTATGCACGTTGCGCAAGTGTGCGCGCCTATCGGAGCACGCACACATTCACACGTATACAAATGTGAACAGATAGGACTTTAACACAAGCATGAGCCACGCGCACTCGTGATGAGCAACAACTGTACCAGTAGTATGAACGACCACGAGTCTCCTCACAATGAGGAGGGTTCTTCCCACAATTTTTTAAACCACGCCTACAATATCGTTTAACTGCATCGGCTTAGCATGTCTTCAAACCAGCCAGCGCTTCAAACGGCAAACGTTTCGAAATTGATATTGTTCAAGTACTTTTGTGACTTTAAATCAGGGGCGTTTGGGTCCATTTTACCTTGACGCCATTGTGTTTGAAACGCTTGACTATGATCAACGTAGGTGTGATCTAAAACTTGTGGTAGGTAAGGTTGCAGGTTGCAGGTTGCAGGTTGCAGGTTGCAGGTTGCGGGTGCACTGCTGCAGACTTCTTACACCAACAATGGAGGCTGAGTTGTCAACTGCTTCAATTCAGCGTTCGGATCGCGCTATTGTGACGTAGGCAGCCCGCTAACAAAGGATATTTGAAATGCAACCCCTATCGGGGGTAAAAGTTAACCAAATCTTAGACTGCATCACCACTCGCGAGCAGGTCTGATTGCAGTCAAGCCTATATATTTAAAAAATATATAAAAAGTAAAATACAAGACCATAATAATGTTTTGCAGATTCATAGAGCAACGCGATCGTCGCGACAGGGACAGAGAGCGCGAGCGCGACCGCGAGCGCGACAGAGACAGAGACAACCGGCCCGGCAGACGCTCCGAGGAGAGACGGTACGTGTTACTGCCTTGATGTAGTGCGAGCTGGTTCAGGAGACCCATGGAATAGTAGTAGGGAGAAAGTGTAGTCAAGGTAATGTATCGAAAGTGTTATTGTGAGGTTCCGGAAATGGTAAATCCGTCCGTTTTGGTGTTTACATAGAATACTAGGAAGAAATCAACAGTGACTAAATGAATCCATTGTATTTGTAATTTGTACTGTACACCACTTGAAAGGGAAACTGACATCATTTTTATAATCAGCATTCTGAAAAGCCACGGAAACGACAACCATGTCCAATATTTCTACCATCTTGTTGGTAGTTTTTCAATATCCCCTATCGTATTTCTGCGAGACTACAATGTAACGCTATATAAGGCACGGATAGAGATCATCATCATCGGGTGCCATCTTCAAATCGAACCGAGGTACTGACCGACCGACTGACGGTTGTTCACATACTGATCACCAAATGTCAATAGGTGAATAACCCCTCACCTTGAGTAATTATGCCAAGTTCACTCCTTTATATCGTCCATAAACACGCTCGGATAAACATGATCCTCCAAAGCCATTGGCAAAGGCGGCATTGGCGGTTTCAAATGGTGCTGCAAATGGTCGTAATCTGCTTGTTTTTTTGCTATCTATTTCTACCTCCCCCCGTGCCTCGGAGAGCACGTAAAGCCGTCGGTCATGCGCCAGATATCTCCGGTCGTGTCGGATTTTCCGTCCTATCTGGCTATGAGAGTAAAGGAACAGAGTGCACACGTGTGCACTATAATATCTCCCGCGCAGATGGTCAATCTCTATGGTGAAGGGCGCCGTTGACGAAATGCGGTCGGAAGGACATTATTGTATTTGTATCTGTCACTTCTCGTGTGTGTCGCGCCAGGCCTGCAGGCGGCGGCAGCGGCGCGGCCGGCGGCGGCTCCGCCCCGCGCGCCGCCTTCCCGCCGCCGCACCACCACCACCACGCCGGGTAACTGACACTGTCTCTCTTCCCTCATCTGCCTCCTCCCTCTTTAGGGTCTCCCCGAAACTATTGACGCGGAACCAGAAAAAGCATTGTATTAAGGGTGAAAACGCTGCAAATTGCCGTTTTCCCGTCAGCTGTAGCCGTCGAGTCGCGTCGGCTGAGGCGAGCGACGTTGTTTTCACCCTTACTACCTTCCTTAGACATAAAGCTTTTTCCGGTTCCGCATCGATAGATTTGGGGAGACCCTTACTCGAACTTTTGTCGTTCTCAATTTATAATAATATTACCAGATAATCCTGCGTATACCTGTGTATTTTATTATCTGATACCAGTCATAGTAACAAGGACCGACGCGGCTGCTTAACGTGTTCCAAGGCACAGATTAAATTGCACATACAGACTCATTCTCCCGATCAACTCGCTAACTGACAATCTTGTTCAAATTCTCTTACAGAAATTACCCTACAGAGGAATGGTATTACTTAAAGAAAAATATTATGTCATTTTATATCATCAATTAAAAACTAGTCGATGTCTCAAATATCCTGCCATAAATATTGAAGGCCCATTGTTGCTAATGACCGTATTCCATCAATGATTGACATTATATTGTAATTACTTATAACATAATATAATTGTAAAATTGTAATGCAAAATAAATGAATATGAATATTGTGTCAGGCCGAGCGAGCGGGAGACGCCGGGCGACTACCGGCCTTCCTCATACAAGGTTAACAAGAAGCTGGACGTCATGGAGAAAATGGGTGAGTGGAGTGGAGTCCGTGAAAGCCTCGGATGTTGTGTTGAAGCATCCTAATCTATACTTAATAATTATTATAAATGCGAAAGTTTGGATGGATGGATGTTTGTAACCCAATCACGCCAGAACGGCTGAACTGAATTTTGGCACAGAGATAGATTATGGTCTGGAAGGCTTGAAAGAAAATAATATTGCGAGTGCTTACTATGGTTTAAATAAACTTAAAACAAATGTTATTACTTGGACATAAAGTTTTTCTTGCCTTAGCGATACATGTACGAAAAAATCTGTATCGAAAGTGAACGCTTTTAAGAGTTGGTGGCCCTCTCGCACACACACACACCAACTCGAAGGAGTGGCTTGATTTTTTGGCATGAGTAAACGTTCTATATGTTCTATGTCTATGGTACACGTAATAGTGTGTCATTGCGCGCAGGCCTGCAGATCAAGACGCCCGACGGCTCGATGGCGACGGCGCGGCAGCTGCGCGCGGCCACGCAGCCCGCGGGGCAGGCCGCCTACGCCATACAGTCGCACCGCGCGCTCGACCAGGTGACGTCACCGCACCCACCGCTGTACACACGCACGCACGCGCACACACACACGCACACACACGCGCGCGAGTACAACGCTGTAAGACAATTGGGCGCAAAACATTTACGACAACGCTAGGTCAAGCTGTGTATTCTCGCCTTAACAAATGAAGTTTTCGAGATGTTGGAACTCGTACTAGCCGTACTAGTGATGTGCCCGATATCCGTATCCGTAGATATCCGAGGGAGAAGAAAGATCCGTATCGGTTACCGTTACTTTTTTGACGGATACCTATAATTTTACACTGTCTCTGACAGTTGATTGTGTACGGGAAGGTTCCACTTATGTTATTACCCACAATTTTGCAAAATAAATGATTTATGATTATAATTATGATTTTTTACGGATCTTTTACCTTATTAATTTTCAATTCCATTCAGATTATTTTTTATTTTTTAAAATCACATATTTGGCACTTTTATATTGCAAACATATTTTATATCGTAGTGAGTTTGAAGGTCACGCGCACCGACACCGATTGAGTAAGAACATTAAAATCCGTATCCGTACCCGCGGATCTTGACACCAAATATCCGTATTCGGATCCGTATCCGCGGATATACATTTTTAACGGTCCGGCACATCACTAATATGTAGTCACGTTAGACTTTTCTAGGTTGGATTATAGATCTCTGAACCATTCATATTTCATCAATAATCGGATGTTGTGAATTGGGATGCACCAATTTTTGTTTTGACCTACTTTTTGTTGGACGTGTTGTTCGTTTCAATATTGCAATCTGTATGCTCTAATTTTTGAGCGGCAGGTCTAACGGTAGATTCACTCGACGATTCAAAAGCATTTGTAAGAGTTTACTTGAATAAAAAATATTGAAGTTAGATGCAAAAAATTTGGTAAAATACGGCCAGACGTGGGCGGAGCGCCGAGTAGGAACAGTGTATGGTTCAGTAGGTCGGGTGATCGTTCGCACCCTGACGTGTCGGGTCGTGTCGTGTGCGCAGGTGCAGAAGCGCAAGCTGCTGTGGGCGCACAAGGGCGCGGCGGAGGCGGAGGCGGCGCGCTGGAGCGGCGCGCGGTTCGCGCAGGACGCGGACGGGAAGCAGGTCAACAAGTTCATGCGGCTCATGGGCATCAAGGACCCAGGTGACTGTTGTTGTGTCGTACTAGCCGGTGCAGAGGCGCGAGCTGAGCTGTGGCCGCACGAGGACTAGTGGTTCGCCCCCGAACTGAAACCTGGCGGTATCCTAAGCACAAACGAATAAACTTTTACAGAGCGCCATCTATTGACATCAATGTGAAGTTCTGTTAAAATACTGAAAAATTAAATAATTTCGTTTCCTTATAACATTTATATTTGTTGTTCAAGTACATACTGTATAATAATTCAAATGTTATAATTCAAATAATTGATCAAGTTACAGGCTCTGCCTTTTAGAAAATTGAGAGTTCTGAGGTCAAGTTTGGACGTTAGAAAATCTCCACTTCATCACCACTTCATCACCATTTCGTCAATTTTAGGGGAAAAATAAAAAAAAAATATGTTTGGACTTTATTCCTAATTATCTTTAAAATGATATACCGCAACCCTATGTAACGCTATAAAAAATATTTTACTTCGCATTCGCTTCTATGAGAGCCCCCCTGAAATAAAGATTTTTATAATTTTTTAAGCCATATTCGGCTGGATGCCATCGGTTTACATATTATATTTAAATTTGAAGCAATTACGTTCAGTAATTCAGAAGTTTTATGGGTCTGACAGACGGACGGACAAGTGCAAATTCACTCAAGTAGACGCAGAGACCTTCGCTTCGCTCGGTCAAAAAGTAGCCTATGTCACTCTCCAGGTCCTGAACTATACCAATGCAAAATATCACATCGTTGCATTGCTCTGTTGCGACGTGATTGAACGACAAACCTTGATTGATTGTGTATGTATGTGTCCGCAGCGGCGGTGAAGACGGACGCGGTGGACGCGACCGAGGACCCCAACAAGAAGCAGGAGGAGCTGTTCCAGGCGATGCAGCAGCAGTACGAGGTGGCGCGCGCCACCACGCACACCATGCGCGGCGTGGGGCTCGGCTTCCAGCGCGGGAACCTGTAGCTGGGGCGCTCGTTCAGCGCTGCTGGCCACAAGCCCCATAGAGCCGGCTGGAAAACTGCCGTACCCGAGTTAGCCCGCATCAATCTTGAGACTGCATCCACTGTTTTACCAGAAGGAACAAGAACAATTCAATATAATCCTCTAAAACAGACAAATGTATGTGGTGCGATTTACAACGTGAGCATGCAATATGCTACACCCGCTGCTGAACATGCCGGGAAGCAACCGAGCGAGGAAGACGCACTGCCATCAGACAAAGACAAATCTTCCAAAGCACTTTGTGTTTCACTCCGATAACAGAGCATCCTCCAGAGATGTGGACTCTACAATCTCTGCATCGTCAGTTACCGTCACGTGAGATCGCAGTCGAGGGCTGACTTGCTGACTGATCATTGAAAAAAAAAGTCTCTGAAGCTCCTTATTTTATTGTGGTTATTATATTTTTGTATCTATAGCAAATGTAGATGTAATAGTAATGTGCCGGATATCTGTATCCATATCCGTTACTTTTTTGTTAGATCTTTTACCTTATTTATTTTCAATACATAGATTACATTAGGTAGCAATAGACTAAGAGATACCTGCAATTTTGGTAACTATCGCCAGAAAGGCTGATTCAGTATTAGGTGGGTGTAGGGCTCTCCACTGATGACAAAAGTGACAGTCTGTCCGCATGCTGATGGGCCTTTTGCTAGATATGGCCGCTCAAAGACGGCTTATGGTCCGTTCAGCCGTTGGGGGCGTGATTGAGTAACAAACATCCATACATCCATCCAAACTTTCACATTTATAATATTTATTTGATGCGAAAGTTTTGATGGATGTATGGATGTTTGTTACTCAATCACGTCCTAACGGCTGATCGGCTCTGGATGAAATTTGGCACAGAGCTAGATTATAGTCTGAAATAACATAGGCTACTATTTATCCTGGAAAATGAAGGGGTTCCCGCGATCCACGCGAACGAAGTCGAGGGCATCAGCTAGTAGTACATAACTCAAAGGTACTAAAGGTAGTTTAAATCCGTATCCGCGGATATACATTTTTTACGGTCCGGCACATCACTAAGAGAGAGGCATGGAGGAACTGGACATCGAATTTCGTTTTCGAAAAGTGAAGCTCGTACTAGGGGTACAGACTACAGAGCTAACGTTTCTGTTACCGAGTGTACGATTACATTGTAAGGTGGGCTTCCAACTTGAGCGATTACTTCATCAAACTATTAAGCATAAGTCCATTTGTATTTCACGTTCGTGAAGTGAGTGTTGAAAGAACAACGTGTTGACGTGCTAGCGAGTTGCATCCGTCGAATGATCTAACTTTAGCTATTTCTTATCTAGTTGTAATAAACAATTTTTTTCTAGATTTTCTAGATGTCTAAAATACTTTTGACTAATTGTGTGATATAGGTATTCTAAAGTATATATTTATTAAATAATAAGGCTTTAACATAAAAAATGTTTTCATCAGTTCGTTGGTTTGTAAATACATTTTGTTTTTGAACTGTATAAAAATAGGTTTTACCTAGTAAGCCAGTCTTTAGATTTTCCACTTGTAAATGTCATTTTTTGAGTTTCAAATACCATATTATTTTACCAAATTTAGCAATCACTAATCCATGAAGAAATGTAATAGTTTCGGTAACAGTTAAAACTCGTGCCGGGGGAAAGGCACTGTTTTGTCAAAATAAGTAATTTTTGTTAGATATTTCTGAAAACAAAATATTGTCTAACGCTTTGTGTGATATAAACGCTCTCAAGAGTTGTAAAATAATCTCATGTAAAAGTGGTGACCATTGTCTCATAGTTAGGTTATAGTTCTTTATTTTCCTATAGTGAGTAAGTTTGTTTGTTAAATATCACTCGTATATTACTAGCAATGATCACTACTTTTGTATTGTATAAAAGTGAAATAAATATTATTAATATACCAATTTTGTAGTTTTATTTCCAACTAGTTCACGCGGCCCGTCTTCGCAATTCGCAATAGGCACTATAAGCATTTGTTTAATTAAGTATTACTAAATGTTGCCTGCAACTTCGTCCGTTTGTTTAAGTTTTTTTGATTCACGGGGGAACTCCTTAATTTTCCGGCATAAAAAGGGGCCTATGTCCATCGACAGGACCTACAGCTAAACCAAATTTCATCAAAATCTATTGATAGTCAAACGAACTTACCTGTAAGTGAAGTTCGACTGTAATTATGCGAAGTTGTCGTTTTGTCCGAAGATGATATAAGAGATCACAAAATTGTAGTCCCGCCTTTAGTGCCACGAGCATCACACGACTTCAAAGCTGAAAGAAAAAACAGAAACGCGCCTCTCTGACAGCGCTGTCACTGTCATCACTATTTCTTATCTTCATTCAGTTTAAAGAGCTCTTTAATTTTACCACAAGGGGCATACTCTTTAGAGTTGTGATTAAATGTTATAAAAGATTAATTGTTAAAACGTTATTGTTATAAAAAATTAACACGTTAAATTAAAAGTTATAATTATAACTTTTAAGGATAACAAATATTCAAAAGTTGTCAAATTTTAATGTTATATAATAATTCGTTTCGTTAAAAGTTCAATGGAATGAATGTTATATTTTTTATAACTTAATAGGCCTAAGTACTTACCTACTGCAAAGATGCAACTGGATTCGGAAATCAAACATTTTTTTGAGTTGTTTTACATTTAAAAACATCAATATGAAATAGGTTTGAAATTGAAAAGTGTTTTTAAGTTGATCGAGTTCAGCACTTCAAAATAGTTCCAAATTGCGGCATTAAATACTCCGCCTTGAACTCGTGTTAAACTAAGGTTACACTTTACAACTTTATGCTTAAAAACTTAATATTTTACTTCCATTAAATGAATAGGTATAACATTCATAGCACATTTCAATAACAACTGAAGTTTGATAATGGTTTACGTTTGCTTGAAATCATTAAACGTTAAAAAGTTATTTTTACGTAAATTCAATAATAAAAGTTATTTTTATTGAGATAAGGCTCACAATTCCTTGTATTATAAAAATAACAAATAGGTAAAGCAGTACATGATAAGTGGCTGCTGGCCGAATGTTGTAACAGCGCCATCGTCTGGCAGCCACCTAAACTTCTATGCAATTTACTGTAAAAGACACAACGATCGTTGTCAATAAATCTATACGCGATACAGTTATAACTTTTAGCGAACATCTCAATATTTATTAACAAAGTTAAAAGTTTAAAAAAAATATTGTGTTAAATTAAATGTTATAACTTTTAATGCTCACCTCTAATACTCTTCAGTCTTCACAATCACAAAGTTGTGAGAAGAAAGGGTAGGGAGGGACCTATCATCCTCGGACAAAACGACAACTTCGCATAATTACAGTCGAACTTCACTTACAGGTAAGTTCGTTTGACTATCAATTATGCTCGTTTGTCGTTTTGTCCTTGATGATATAAGAGATCACAAAATTGTAGATGTTCAAAGATTTGTTGTAAAATTAATAGAACAAATAATTTGATCAGAAAAAACTCTATTTTGAACTTATTTTAAGTATAAGTAAAACTTAGCCTGATTATTAAAAAATAATCATACAAGTGTATTAAGATTACCTACTTCGTAGTAAGTAGGTACCTAAACATATTCTAGCACATCCCTGGGATGATGCATATTGTATCAGAAGGCAAAGACAATCTGCAGTGGGAATCATATTATTTCACACGTCAAGTCTAATAGGTCTATTTTAAAATTAACTACCATTGCAGAATCCACCGGTCCCAACCAACCAACCTTCTGATGTCATTCATATTGACTAACCCCTTTTCTTTAGGTATGTTCATGTTCATGTTATGTCTCATGGCGAAAACGGCCATACATAATTATAGTAATATATCAATTTTACTATCTTCCTTTATCCAACGGCTAACCAGAAAACGGTAAACAGAAAACATCTGTTGAAAATATATCCCCATCAGATTTTCTTCAGATATATGAACTTTTAAATTTCACACAATAGACCTAAACAACTATTAAGTAATTATACATGCATGAATAATAAGGTGAAACATTCCTACTGGAAAACTTATAGAATAAAATGTCATTGTAAAAAATGTTTCTGGAAATAAAGAATCTTGAATATTCCCAATGCTCAAATGTTCTGTGTAAACCAGAATATTAACAATATTAATCCCATGATAGTAAGATTTAACTGAGTAAGTATAATTTGTAATGGTACCCACTCTATTTGTTCATGACAAAAAAAGAAGTGCAAGCACCTAACCATTAGCTGCTGAATTCTTATTAACTTACTCTAGTTATTTTAATAATTGTTATTTGTAATCAATCAATTAGTGAAACAGTTTAAGACCTGTACTCTTTGACCTCTATACAACAACCTACTATAAATATATTTTTTTTTTTTATCCACTACAAGTTAGCCCTTGACTACGATCTCACCTGATGGTAAGTGATGATGCAGTCTAAGATGGTAGCGGGCTAACCTCTTAGGGGCATGGCAGTCGTCTTAAACTCATACCCCTATTCGGTTTCTACGCGGCATCGTACCGGAACGCTAAATCGCTTGGCGGCACGTCTTTGCCGGTAGGGTGGTAACTAGCCACGGCCGAAGCCTCCCACCAGGCCAGACCAGGGAAAATTCAGAAATTATAAATTCCCAAATTGACCCTGCCGGGAATCGAACCCGGGACCTCCGCACGTTAAGACAACAGCGCTACACACTGCGCCACGGAGGTCGTCAAACTCTATGTACCTATACAACTAAAAACTGCTAAAAACCAATTACTAGTCGGACCTTTCTCTGTCTACGAGTCGGACATAAAGTTCCACCGAAAAACGGTCTCGAAAGAGAACTCCTAAAGAGGTGGTGTCCCTTGCCCTCACAAAAGTAGGTACTTCAGAGTAAGTACCCATTCTCAGCAGAATATTTCCGAACCGATGGTAGAGTGGTAGAGTCAAAGCATAAGAGACACCTGTATGTCCTACATGTTATAAATAAGCTTTGTATGAAATTAGTACTTTGTGTTTCCAGCAACCAGCAACAAACTAGGGAAAATACCTGTGGAAAATACTAAATAGTCATAGAAGAATTAACCTCTAGTTAATCTATGGTTGGAAGCCAAAGCTGTAATGTCCTACCTCCATGAAGCAGTAGGAAGAATTTTAAATGTGGCAACATTTTTTTACAAACGTCAAAGTCCTGGAACTGCGGGATTTAACCGATTTTATTGAAAACCAGAGAAAACTCTTTAAAATTATTTTACAAATTACAGACAGTCCATAATTAATTAAATAATTGTTATTTTTGTGTTTGATATCGGGAGCTTTAGGGCACTGACGAACAAAAGTATTCCAGGAAGTTATAGTTATAACAGCAGATTATGTTGTAAGATTGTTGTGAAAAACACTTGAATTGTTATAATTGCATTTCCTGCTAGAGAATGGACGAGGGCGAGACGAAAACCTGCGAGAACTGGTGAGTGGAGCTACGGCGCAATGCAACTTAATGTTGTGTCAATAATTGCGCTATTTTTAGAGCCCTACGATGCGAGTTTATTTTGGGATAAATGGAGCAAATTACATGTGTTAGACGCTGCTCGCGCGGTTGTTTACCTCTTCATCAAAATATTTTGCCGTCCTTTTCCCCTTCCGGCTTTCGTACGATTTCTGGATTAGTTTTAGCGACTGTTTGTTAGAATATTTTTTCTACCCTCATCTCCAGTATAGTGTTATAGCCAGCTGTTTATGGAGTTTAATATTTGAATAAGTAGGTACTATTCAAATGGTTCTTAGTGGCTAAGGGTAAGTAAATGATGTGTCTATGTGTCCGATTAAAGTTATGCAATTATCTCACAAGTTTCTTGGCAGCATTTAAAACCAGGTCAATAGTCCAAGGCATTCGATTTGATCAGTTAACAATACAAACAATTACACTTTAACTGAACCAAACTAACAAGTTTAAATGGTTGTTCTCTTTAGTGAAATGTTGAATTTTAAAGTTCCAAAGTAAAACAAGTATAGTTCCGCCCCGTCCTGTCTGTCTGTCAGTCCCTACCCTATGAGACCCAGGTATCAGACCCAGGTATCAGACCCAGGTATCAGACCCAGGTATCAGACCCAGGTATCAGACCTAGTTGCTATCAGACCCAGGTATTAACTTATCAGATATAAAACACTATGTTAAAAAGAAAGTTCCAGTTACATTTTCTCTAGAAACAAAATTGTTAACAACAAGCTCAGCCTAAGCCACATGGTATTCTCAATTAGGCTGCGGAGACAGACCATACAATGTATCGGAAGACTTAGGACTTACTTTTGCACCAATAAACAATTATTTATTTATTACCAAGTATCACAAATTTCAGCCTTTAGTTGTTTACACTCACTCATAGCATCATCTGTTTTCATAGCAAAGGTTAACTTTGTGTAAACCTGCACACCATCTTGAAAGTAATCTGAAGAATATATAAAGTGCCAGAGAAAAGAAAAGCTTTCTTACTGCTAACCTGTATTGTCAATTTGTAAGCAGCTGCTTATCTAAAATGAATAACACAATTATAAGAATAACAATAGAATTAATATCAGTCAGCAATAGAGAGGCCATTCAAACTGTATTTCCTATTTTTGTCAGTCTATACTTATAATAAAACTGTAACAGGTCCAATTCTGTACATTGAAGATATTTTGAAATTTTTTTTTAGGGCACTCTATTTTCGATACTGAAGCCAAATCTGTAATTTTTTTCATTTTTGTCTGTCTGTCTGTCTGTCTGTCTGTATCTTGGCCGCGCATCACGCCGAAACTACTGAATGAATTCAAACGAAACTTGGCACGATTTGAGCCCATACTACGAGGTAGGACATAGGATACTTATTATCCCGAAATTCTACCCCCGAAGGGGTGAAATAGGGGTTGAAAGTTTGTATGAAAGTCCTTAATTTCTCAAGTTATAGCCATGAAACTTGATATATGAGCTGCGGGTTGAAAATGAAAACAGATGTGTTTCACAGTTTTTCAAAATTCCACCCCCGAAGGGGTTAAATAGGGGTTGAGAGTTTGTATGAAAGTCCTTAATTTCTCAAGTTATAGCCATGAAACTTGATATAGGTATGAGCTGCGGGTTGAAAATGAAAACATATGTGTTTCACAGTGTTTCAAAATTCCACCCCCGAAGGGGTGAAATAGGGGTTGAGAGTTTGTATGAAAATCCTTAATTTCTCAAGTTATAGCCATGAAACAGCATTTGGGCTTTTGTTAAAATATGAAGAAGTACGTGTTTCACCATTATAGGGGGATTATACTGTGGGATAGTAATGTAGGCTACTTTTTATCCTGGAAAATTAACTGAAAAACTTATTCCACGCGGCCGAAGTCGCGGGCATCAGCTATAAAGAATATACATACATACATAGGCTACTTTTTATCCCGGAAAATTAATGGGTTCCCGCGGGAATCGAAAAAACTTAGTCCACGCGGACGAAGTCGCGGGCATCAGCTAGTATTTAATATATTTAAATGTGGTTACTTTTGTATCTATGAATTATTGTATGTATATACAGCGAATTACTAAAACACATCTAGATACTAGATAATCAAGTTAGAGTTTAAGTATTTGGCGGTATGTATTAGTGTTTATGACATGTTTGTATTGTCTCTGTCAGCAAGCGAGAGATCCCGGCAGTGAACTTCACGATCCACGCGGTGCACTGCGCGCGGAACATCGGCGTGTGCCCGGCGTGCAAGGAGCCCGTGCCGCTGGCCGAGTTGCCGCAGCACCATGACAAGATGCACAAACTATGTGAGGATACACTAACTATTTTCGGGCTGTCATCATAACTGTACAATGTTTCTAGCAAATAAACAATTGATTGATAGATACGCCTTGCACACAACTTATCTTTACCCTGCCGAGCGATCGCGTAACTTCTGCATCAATCATTGATACATCGCAATCACCTCTGATTGGTTAACACTCTTCCACTATTGGACATAATCCATTGACGCAGCAAGAATGCAATAAATTCAGCCAATTACAACAATTGATACAACAATGATTGATGCAGAAGTTACGCGATCGCTCGGCTGATGTAATATCGTATCCATTTAAAGGGGTCCTCATTATTGAGGAAGCATGTTACAGTCACAAGTTTTGGTTGAAAAGGTCAAATCCCAGTAACTTTGTTAGTGAGACATGTAAATGAGGCGTATTGCCTTGTTATGTGTCACAATTTCATTGTTAGTTTCTGGTAACCTATTCCCCGTGCTCATTTCTACTTGCTTATCTTTTGTCTAAGTTGAAGAAAATCATCATACTAATATTATAAATGCAAAAGTGTGCTTGTTTGTTGGTTTGTCCTTCAATCACGCCGCAACGGAGCAACGGATCGACGTGATTTTTGGCATAGGTATAGTTGAGGACCTGGAGAGTGACATAGGCTACTTTTTATACCGGAAAATTAAAGAGTTCCCACAGGAATAAAGAAAATCTCAAACCACGCGGACGAAGTCGCGGGCATCAGCTAGTACTAAATAAAACACTTAGTTCCCACTTGTATACCAAGAAATGTTTTCAAAATACATTTCATATTGAATGGTTTCAAACATGAGTATCAGCTGACATCTAATCTATAGTTTCCTACAAACACTCAACACTTTAGAAGTGGCTTATAGTTATGTGCACATACATTGTATTGTACATTGCAATAATAAAATGAATATCAAATTCAATTCAAAGAGAGGATTGAAATAACTAAGTTCAAAACAAAGAGGAATAGAGGGACAATTTTAATCAATACATTTTTATTGCAAAGGGTACAGAATTTGACGACCTCCATGGCGCAGTGTGTAGTGTTGTTGTCTTAACGTGCGGAGGTCCAGGGTTCGATCCCCGGCAGGGTCAACTTGGGAATTTATAATTTCTGAATTTTCTGGCCTGGTGGGAGGCTTCGGCCGTGGCTAGTTACCGCCCTACCGGCAAAGACGTGCCGCCAAGATTTAGCGTTCCGGTACGATGCCGTGTAGAAAGCGAATAGGGGTATGGATTTAATATAACTGCCATGCCCCTAACAGGTTAGCCCGCTACCATCTTAGACTGCATCATCACTTACCATCAGGTGAGATTGCAGTCAAGGGCTAACTTGTAGTAGGTAAAATAAAAAAAGAATTACGAAATAAGTACATATATCGAGTTAATCTTTTTGTAATTGCAAATACATTTGAGAATTTCTTCCAAAATATTCCAATCTCCACTACCAGTTCCCTTAATTCCTCGCCAACAGAAGCCTATAAACTTCTCAGTAGTAATGTCTCTGAGTGCAGTGTTAAGTTTAACCCTTAACTGGTATCGTGGGGGCCGCGCGGCCCCCATGCATGACGTTTTCTTGGTTTTCTAATAAACTAAGCATCGTGAGCAGGCGCCATTTTAAGTATTCTCATTACGTCGCTATTCGCGGCGGGTGCCGGACGTTCGGCGCTGTATCATTTACTGGAGCCCAGGTATGCACGTGTTGGGGTCCACGCGGCCCCCACGATACCAGTTACGTAAGTTTTTTTGAAGCCTTGAAGAGGGGACGCTGTCACTTATGTGATAGAAAAACAGATGGGAAATTTGCTACAAAGTGCAATAATTGTTCACAATTTATTTGCAAAGTCCATAGTAGCACAAAAACACTATGTGATAATTGTCTAGACTGAACAAAGTTTCATATTAGTATTTTTGAGCCTTAATATTAGAGATGATTTATTTCATGTTGATTTTTGTGAAATTTTGATTATAGATTATAAAACGTTATTTTTTTTTCAGTTTACATATTATAGATAAAGTAAAATAATGTTATTTTTGATTTTAACTTTTTAAACTATAATTTTTATTGATATTTCTAAAGTAGAAAAAAATATTAGCAAAATGTTGATACTATTTTTTGATCTCTTCTAGTATTGAAATAAGAAGGTTTATATTAATAAAAACTATTTGATTACATAAAACAAGCCTATTATTTATTATTTCTCACCATTTATTCAAGTACATAGTTAAAACTTACTTTCTAGAAGGAAACATAACCATGGGGGCCGCGCGGCCCCCACGATACCAGTTACGTATGTCAAATTTACGATACCAGTTAAGGGTTAAGTTTCAGTACGTGACCCCCTATGATATTATAAAAACATTCAAATCTTTACAATGCAAAAAAACGGGAGATCTATGGGGGATATCAGTGAAAATTATCTGCAATGTTATTGATGTTATTGCGCCATATCTTGCTCAAATTTTTAATGAGTCTGTGGATTTGGGATCTTTTCCTGGCCTCATGAAATTTAGTAAATTGATTCCTCTTTTTAAATCAGGTAGCAAAAGTGATCCAAATAACTACAGACCAATTTCGATTTTGCCAACCCTTAGCAAGATATTTGAAAAAATTATGTTTAACCAACTGCTCCAACATTTTAATTACTTCACTCCGAGCAGTATGGATTTACGAAAGGTCGATCAACAGTCGATGCGGGCGCGGCGCTGTTAAAACATATATTTGATGCCTGGGAGAACTCACAGAATGCTATTGGTATTTTCTGTGATTTGTCTAAGGCATTCGACTGTGTTGAGCATGAGACACTGTTGACCAAATTAAGCCACTATGGAATCAAAGACACTGCACTTAGCCTCATTGCGTCATATCTTAGTGACCGTATTCAGACGGTATGCGTAAATGATGTGAAATCATCCGGATCAGCCTCGTTAATGGGTGTCCCTCAAGGCTCTATTCTGGGTCCCTTCATGTTCTTGGTATATATAAATGATTTACCATATTTCGTCCAGGATACTTGCGATATTGTGCTGTTTGCTGATGATACGTCTTTAATTTTTAAAGTCGATAGAAATAAGGAAGATTTTGACGACGTAAATAGTGCCATTTCTCAGGTCACTCACTGGTTTACTGTAAACAACTTACTTTTAAATGCAAAAAAAACTAAGTGTATTGAGTTCGCACTGCCCAATACCAAGAATACACGTAACATTAATCTAGTGGTAAACAATGATATGTTAAAAATAGAAGAGGCCGCCGTGTTCTTGGGAGTGACCTTAGATGCTAAGCTTCAATGGGGCACCCATATATCAAATCTAGCTGGTAAACTCAGTTCTGCTGCTTACGCTGTCAGAAAGATTCGGCAGTTAACAGACGTTGAAACTGCAAAGATTGTATATTTTGCTTATTTTCATAGTATTATGTCTTATGGAATCTTGCTGTGGGGTAAAGCGGCAGATATTCAAAAAATTTTTGTATTACAAAAAAGGGCAGTACGTGAAATATATAATTTAAAACCACGTGAATCCCTTAGAGAGAAATTCAAGGAAATAGGTATTCTTAGAGTAGCTTCGCAATATATTTACAGTAATTTAATCTTTGTAAAACAGCATATTCAGAATTACAAAAGAATATGCGATTTGCACGATAGGCCAACTAGAAACCGCCATAGGCTCGTGACTCCATCGCTCCGCCTCAAGAAAGTCCGAAGGTCGTTCGTGGGAATGAGCATTCTATTCTATAACAAAATTCCACAACCTATTTTAAACTTGCCTTTACACAAGTTTAAAAAGTCCATTAAAAGTATGCTTCTGAAAAAAGCTTATTATACTGTTGAAGATTACGTAAATGACAAAGGAGCATGGAATTGAATCGCTCCAGCAATGCTAAGGACAGCGGTTACGTATGTAATTACAAATTAATGAAATTGTAATTTATTTATTTTTTTTCAAAAGAGCAACCGCCGAGTTTCTTGCTGGTTCTTCTCGGTAGGAATGGCATTCCGAACCAGTGGTAGATTCATTCGACTATTCATAAGCACTTGTAAAAAGTCTATTTGAATAAAAAACTTTTGAATTTTGAATTTTAATTTTTGTAATAAACAGTTAATAGCAACTTCCTTGTTTTATAGTATGTACCTAGTAGTATAGTACCAAATATGTTCATAGAGTCACTCCTCTCACCAGGAGGCCTGGTGGAGAATGCGCCATCAGCAATAAGGTGCCGCTTTGTAGCAATGTAAGGTGCATATTATGTAGTTTTAAGTCGACTATATAATATACTAGCTGATGCCCGCGACTTCGTCCGCGTGGATCGAGGTTTTTCGGTTCCTGCGGGAACTCCTTAATTTTCCGGGATAAAAAGTAGCCTATGTGTTATTCCAGACTATTATCTATCTCTGTGCCAAATTTCATCCAGATCCGTTCTGCCGTTGAGGCGTGATTGAGTAACAAACATCCACACATCCATACATCCATCCCAACTTTCGCATTTATAATATTTATATTTGATTTTTTGTATTCTGCATAGACTGCTGCTTGTCGGAGGTTGTCACTAATGTGTTGCGTGTGTGTGTGTGTCAGTGCCGTGCGCGCAGTGCGGCGAGCGCGTGTGCGGCGCCGACCTGGAGGACCACGTGCGCGACTCGTGCGCGCACACCATGCGCGGCTGCAGGTGAGCGGCGAGCGTTACGCGACGCACACACCTCTGTGAGAACAGGGCTTTTAGAATCCATTCTTCAAAGTTGATTAGCCATATTCAGTTCAGAAGCCGCGGTACTCTTGACATATGATAGGTGGCACAAGTCCTACATGATTTTTTTACCCGACTGCGGAACGCACAGGGTTATGTGTTCATCAGTCTATATATGTATATTTCCTTTGTGTCGCACTACAGACAAAACGGCTGAACCGATTTTGATGATACTTGCACCACTAGATTTGTCTTAATTTTCCGAGTGTCATAACGGAAGCCGAATTTGAGAAAAAACAAAATGGCGCCCACTAGAAGCCATATTGTAACAAATTTAAAAATGAAAGTCAATAAACTATGGCAAGTGGGGTATCGATGAATAGGTCTTGTAAAATCAGAGTTAGGTTCCCTAGACCATTTTTTCATTTTAACCATCATTTAGGATTTACGAGGTTTCAAAGGTTCATTTTTAGTGTATTCCTTTGTGTCGCACTACAGACAAAACGGCTGAACCGATTTTGATGATACTTGCACCACTAGATTTGTCTTAATTTTCCGAGTGTCATAACGGAAGCCGAATTTGAGAAAAAACAAAATGGCGCCCACTAGAAGCCATATTGTAACAAATTTAAAAATGAAAGTCAATAAACTATGGCAAGTGGGGTATCGATGAATAGGTCTTGTAAAATCAGAGTTAGGTTCCCTAGACCATTTTTTCATTTTAACCATCATTTAGGATTTACGAGGTTTCAAAGGTTCATTTTTAGTGTATTCCTTTGTGTCGCACTACAGACAAAACGGCTGAACCGATTTTGATGATACTTGCACCACTAGATTTGTCTTAATTTTCCGAGTGTCATAACGGAAGCCGAATTTGAGAAAAAACAAAATAGCGCCCACTAGAAGCCATATTGTAACAAATTTAAAAATGAAAGTCAATAAACTATGGCAAGTGGGGTATCGATGAATAGGTCTTGTAAAATCAGAGTTAGGTTCCCTAGACCATTTTGTCATTTTAACGATCATTTAGGATTTACGAGGTTTCAAAGGTTCATTTTTAGTGTATTCCTTTGTGTCGCACTACAGACAAAACGGCTGAACCGATTTTGATGATACTTGCACCACTAGATTTGTCTTAATTTTCCGAGTGTCATAACGGAAGCCGAATTTGAGAAAAAACAAAATGGCGCCCACTAGAAGCCATATTGTAACAAATTTAAAAATGAAAGTCAATAAACTATGGCAAGTGGGGTATCGATGAATAGGTCTTGTAAAATCAGAGTTAGGTTCCCTAGACCATTTTTTCATTTTAACCATCATTTAGGATTTACGAGGTTTCAAAGGTTCATTTTTAGTGTATTCCTTTGTGTCGCACTACAGACAAAACGGCTGAACCGATTTTGATGATACTTGCACCACTAGATTTGTCTTAATTTTCCGAGTGTCATAACGGAAGCCGAATTTGAGAAAAAACAAAATGGCGCCCACTAGAAGCCATATTGTAACAAATTTAAAAATGAAAGTCAATAAACTATGGCAAGTGGGGTATCGATGAATAGGTCTTGTAAAATCAGAGTTAGGTTCCCTAGACCATTTTTTCATTTTAACGATCATTTAGGATTTACGAGGTTTCAAAGGTTCATTTTTAGTGTATTCCTTTGTGTCGCACTACAGACAAAACGGCTGAACCGATTTTGATGATACTTGCACCACTAGATTTGTCTTAATTTTCCGAGTGTCATAACGGAAGCCGAATTTGAGAAAAAACAAAATGGCGCCCACTAGAAGCCATATTGTAACAAATTTAAAAATGAAAGTCAATAAACTATGGCAAGTGGGGTATCGATGAATAGGTCTTGTAAAATCAGAGTTAGGTTCCCTAGACCATTTTTTCATTTTAACCA
Organism: Erebia ligea; assembly: GCA_917051295.2. Lineage (NCBI taxonomy): Eukaryota > Metazoa > Arthropoda > Insecta > Lepidoptera > Nymphalidae > Erebia > Erebia ligea. The sequence goes on from OU785228.1 coordinate 19,910,661, forward strand.
TCATTTAGGATTTACGAGGTTTCAAAGGTTCATTTTTAGTGTATTCCTTTGTGTCGCACTACAGACAAAACGGCTGAACCGATTTTGATGATACTTGCACCACTAGATTTGTCTTAATTTTTCGAGTGTCATAACGTAAGCCGAATTTGAGAAAAAACAAAATGGCGCCCACTAGAAGCCATATTGTAACAAATTTAAAAATGAAAGTCAATAAACTATTGCAAGTGGGGTATCGATGAATAGGTCTTGTAAAATCAGAGTTAGGTTTCCTAGACCATTTTTTCATTTTAACCATCATTTAGGATTTACGAGGTTTCAAAGGTTCATTTTTAGTGTATTCCTTTGTGTCGCACTACAGACAAAACGGCTGAACCGATTTTGATGATACTTGCACCACTAGATTTGTCTTAATTTTCCGAGTGTCATAACGGAAGCCGAATTTGAGAAAAAACAAAATGGCGCCCACTAGAAGCCATATTGTAACAAATTTAAAAATGAAAGTCAATAAACTATGGCAAGTGGGGTATCGATGAATAGGTCTTGTAAAATCAGAGTTAGGTTCCCTAGACCATTTTTTCATTTTAACGATCATTTAGGATTTACGAGGTTTCAAAGGTTCATTTTTAGTGTATTCCTTTGTGTCGCACTACAGACAAAACGGCTGAACCGATTTTGATGATACTTGCACCACTAGATTTGTCTTAGGGCGCCTTCAAATTTGCCGCAAAGTGCCGCGCGGAAGCAGCGCGGCTGCAGCGCGGCTGCAGCGCGGCTGCAGCGCGGCTGCAGCGCTGCGGTCGCGCTGCTTTGTAAATCCATATAAATAAAAAACACGCGACTGCAGCGCTGCATCCGCGCTGCGGCCGCGCATCAGTTCATCGATCGACTAGTGACGGGTTGAACGAAAATTAGGTAGAAGAATTTATCGATAAGGTTGAGAGTCGTCCAGCAATAGATATGGGATTCGAAGTCCGACAAGTACAGCAATAAATTCGAAAAGAAAAAGGCTTGGGAAGAAATATGCATTTTTATTGACAATTTCACAAACAAGACTCCAAGTGAAAAAAAATGAAGCATGTACAGTATTCCCAAATTAATAATGCGTATAGAAATCTTCGTCACTGTTCGGCAACGGTTGTATTCCCCGAGCATCGGAAGACGATATGTATATAGAGTGGTTAAGTGCTTTTTCTTCATGCATAATTTAGTAGAATTATGTGTTTTGTGCTAAAAGAGATAAATATTGACTTATCAGTAACAAAATTTGATTCGATAATTCCATGTAAGTAAATAGCGAAGAAACCCACACGATTGCGAATATGCTACAATCTTTGTAGAATTGATTTACTTCGAAAATAAAACCAAGAAGGGTGTATAATAGCAGCTCCATATAATTCCACACAGAGAGAACACGTGCAGTCACCACCAATATATAAAGACGACTGATTTACCTTTGACTGACAGTGACCGGCGACCGCCGCGCCACCGACAGCCCGAATTGTTTTCGATTGTTTACACATGATATTGACTCCTATTTCTTTCGAACAAGGTGCAAAATGCAAGTGCATTGTTTAGGGCTCTTACGATTCAATAATTCGGGTGTTTCCGGGAATACGACAATTAGCGAAGATCTGCATGTGCATTATTAATTTGGGAATACTGTAAGTATAATATTATGTATTGTTAACACAACTACTTTATATTTTCGTTGTTTCATATTAATAGTAACACAGAGCAGTGTTTCTTCGTCAGATTCCATCGTGAAAATAAATATAGGTACAACCCTATGATGTTCGAACCTCGCGACAGGAGCGCGGCCGCAGCGCTGCAGCCGCGCTGCGGCCGCGCTACGCTTTGCGGCAAATTTGAAGGCGCCCTTAATTTTCCGAGTGTCATAACGGAAGCCGAATTTGATAAAAAACAAAATGGCGCCCACTAGAAGCCATATTGTAACAAATTTAAAAATGAAAGTCAATAAACTATGGCAAGTGGGGTATCGATGAATAGGTCTTGTAAAATCAGAGTTAGGTGTCTTTGAACATTTTTTCATTTTAATGATCATTCAGGATTTACGAGGTTTCAAAGGTTGTAATCCTTTGTGTCGCACTACAGAAAAAACGGCTGAACCGATTTTGATAGTACTTGCACCACTAGATTTGTTTTAATCTTCCGAGTGTCACTATGGAGGCCGAATTTGAGAAAAACAAAATGGCGTCCACTAGAAGCCAATTAATAAATGAAAGTCGATAGGCTATAGGCAAGTGGGGTATCGTTAGATAGGTCTTTTAAAATCACACCTAGGTTCCTTAAACCATTTTTCCGTTTAAATGATAATTTAGGATTTACGAGGTTTCAAAAGAAATGTTTAAAGTTCCTACTAAATAGTTAAAGTTACACGAAAATAATGTATGGTGGAATAGTTTATCTTAAAAAGTTCTATAAAAAAGTCCGCGATAGCATATATCTAACTTTTAAGGCTGACTAACAATAAACATTTTTATGATTTTCAAACTTGGTTTAAAACTATGCTTTACTTGTGAAGGTGTTTTTACCGACATAGTATTAATCCATATCAAAATAAATATGTTCGTCATCTTCAGTATTTAATTAAGATAAAAATTGCTCTGTACACCATTTAATTTAGATGAATATTTTATGAGATATCATAGAAATACAGTAACGTTCAACAGAAAATGACGCGGCCGGCAGCGGATAGAAAAGGGTGAAGGTGGGGCGCGTACCTACTCTCACAATATAATATTACGGTAGTAACTTAATATCATTGTAAAAGCCTAATGTGACGACATAACCAGACTCAAAAAACTTGATGATTTGTACTCCTTCAATCGATCAGTCAAAAAATCAATAAATTCATCAATGCCACATGCAGCGCATATTCGACTTACATAACTTACGACTAAAATTTTTAATGTCTATTAAAATATTGGTTCCGACTTTGCTACGTACTAAATACGTACAAATTGTGTTTTTGAAAATACTTTTTTTGCATTGTTCACGGGCATTTTCGTAAGTGGCCGACGTTCATTGGCTTACGAAAGCGATTGGACGCGGTAAATGCCGAGGTCTCGTGACGTCGCGTCGCTGCGATAGGACTCTCGAAAATTAATTCACTCTCTCTGTCGAAAAAATAGCAGATTCACGAACTTTACCAAACCAAATTTATATTAGCATTATAACATATTATGCAAATTTGATGATGGTTATGGTGATCACCATGGTAGTCATTAAGAATAAATGAATCCGCTGCTTACTCACATGCTCTAAAATGCTACCACAAAATCTATAATAGTACCTTTGGTACAACTTCGGGCAGAAAAAACGTCGCCTGTTTACAATAAATACTGAACTAAAAAGTTTGAAATAAAAAAGTAATTTAATAAAACAAAAAACCCGACTGCTTGGATACCAAAAAGTATAAAACAAGACATGTATTGAAGTATTTCATTATTATCAATTTACATCGTATAATAATATTAATAAAATTTATCAAGGCGCAGTCGCACGTCCAATAGCTAACATTTACCTTAACGTGCGACTCGTGCTTGGATACCAAAAAGTATAAAACAAGACGTTTTATACTTTTTGGTATCCAAGCAGTCGGGTTTTTTGTTTTATTAAATTACTTTTTTATTTCCATTTCATTTGTAATGAGGAACTTTCCAGCCTACGTTCCTTTAAATCATCATAGGTGGCGCTTTTATACACACTATTTATGACAAGTATATTATGAGAGTGCAAATGAGGTGGTATAGTACCTCTATGCTCTTTGCTCGGATTTTTTACGAAGAAAACTAAGGCCAGTCACTCACTTTTTTGTTTTGCAGTTTTTCGTGTTTGCATCGAATAAATATTTGAAATATTTTTTCTCATCTCTGAAGCACATTTTGATGAGATAAAGTGATGAAGTCCATCCGCAGCCACTCGAAAAGTCAATAAAAAATATTCTTTATACATATTGGCCGCATGATTGTTATCTTCATGTTCTGCTATAGAACAGCCCCCGATTATGTAAGAATGGCCGATCAAATCGTAAAAGTGCGGCGTCAAAGTAAAATAAACCATAACAGCATTAAATTAGAGCTCAATTTCGTGTATCTATCAGTGTGTTACATGAATTCATCTTGAGTTTTTTTTATTTTTTATTTTATTCAGGGTATTATTAATTTAATTTTAGACACTTAATATTTAAGCATTCCCTGTTTTGATTTGATTGGTTATACGGGTAGTAGGGAAGGCTTAGTATAATAAACACTAATTAAAGTTGTTTTTTTTAAGCAAATTTATTTATTAAGGGCTAATTTTTCAATCGTCAGATAAATTTTATTGGAGGAATAAATTTGACGTTTTGGCAGATTTTCAATACAAGACCTGTCAAAACGTCAAGTTTATTCCTCCGATAAACTTTATCTGACGATTGAAAAATCACCCCTTAGATGATTATATTTTTGTTTTTGATTTTAAATATTTTATTTATTTACTTGTACTAAGAGTAGCTTGTAATATACATTGACGGTCCGTGACGTCTCGGCCCCTCCTGAAAATCAGCGTTGCGGTATGTCCGGTGGGTACATACCTACCTTTCATGCTGTGGCACAGGCTGAGGAGGTGGCCCATTGACCACATTTACTTTTAAGTATGTACACAGTGCATAGGTACTGCATTTAATTAATTTGTTCTACTACTGATTAATTTTGTGTAAACTGTTGGTCAATAAAAAATTATTTATTTATTTATTTATTTATCCATTCTCATACGTTTAGGGTATCGTGTAAACTGTAAACCGATGACCTCCAGTCGAATATGGCTTATCAAATAAATATTATAAATGCGAAAGTTTGGATGGATGTATGGATGTGTGGATGTATGGATGTTTGTTACTCAATCACGCCCCAACGGCTGAACGGGTCTGGATGACATTTGGCACAGAGATAGATTATAGCCTGGAATAACATATAGGCTACTTTTTATCCTGGAAAATTAAGGAGTTCTCGCGGGAACCGAAAAACCTCGATCCACGCGGACGAAGTCACGGGCATCAGCTAGTAAAGTTATAAAAATCTTTATTTCATAGAAGCAAATGCGAAGTAAAATATTTTTTATAGCGTTACATAGGGTTGCGGTATATCATTTTAAAGATAATTAGGAATAGAGGAAAAATATATTTTTTTAATTCTTTTCCTAAAATTGACGAAAATTGGGGGCTTTCAAAGTAGAGATTTTCTAACGTCCAAAGTTGACCTCAGAACTCTCAATTTTCTGAAAGCCTGAGACTGAAACTTGATCAATTATTTGAATCCTGTACTTGAACAACAAATACTAAAATTAGATAAATATTATAAGGAAACGAAATTATTTAATTTTTAATGAGCTTCAGTATTTTTAACAGAACTTTACAATGATGTCAATAGATGGCGCTCTGTAAAAGTTTATGGATACCGCGAGGTCTCAGTTCGGGGCGGACCACTAGTATTAGTCGTCTTCAATATCCAGGAGTATCGGTATCCAAATATCGTAGCCAGGTCTTCAATATGCAGGAGAATCGGTGTCCAAATATCGTAGCCAAGTCTTCAATCCGCAGGAGAATCGGTGTTCAAATGTCGTAGCCAGGTCTTCAATATGCAGGAGAATCGGTATCCAAATGTTATAGCCAGGTCTTCATATACAGTGGTAATCGGAGTCCAAATTCGCGCAGTTCGATATAAATCAGAAAGATAAAAATTAAATTCGACGAAATCACACAACCGTATCGCAAAACGAAATAGTGAGTGCCTGGCCTAAAATTTCATAAATTGACATGAGTAGTTTTCTTCGTAAAAAATCCGAGCAAAGGGCGTCAGGCCATAGAGCATTAGATTAAGGTACATACCGCCTCATTTGCACTCTCATATACTTATATAGTGTGCATAAAAGCGCCACCTATGATGTTTTAAAGGAACGTAGGCTGGAAAGTTCCTCATTGACCGAGCGAAGCGAAGGTCTCTGAGTCTACTTGAGTGAATTGGCACTTGTCCGTCCGTCCGTCCGTCTGTCAGAGCCTTATAACTTCTGAATTACTGAACGTAATTACTTCAAATTTAAATATAATATGTAAACCGATGGCCTCCCGCCGAATATTGCTTAAAATCTTATAAAAATCTTTATTTCAGGGGGGCTCTCATAGAAGCGAATGCGAAGTAAAATATTTTTTATAGCGTTACATAGGGTTGCGGTATATCATTTTAAAGATAATTAGGAATAGAGTCCAAAAATATTTTTTTTTAAATTTTTCCCCTAAAATTGACGAAATGGGGGGCTTTCAAAGTGGCGATTTTCTAACGTCCAAAGTTTACCTCAGAACTAATTTTCTGAAAGGCTGAGCCTGAAACGTATCAATTATTTGATTTATATCCTGTACATGAACAACAAATACTAAAATTAGATAAAGATTGTAAGGAAACGAAATTATTTAATTTTTAATGTGCTTCAGTATTATTAACAGAACTTCACAATGATGTCAATAGATGGCGCTCTGTACAAGTTTATGGATACCGCGAGGTCTCAGTTCGGGGCGAACCACTAGTAGGACTAGTGTTGCAAAATAACTGTTTTTTTGCTATTGTGAAAAAGCACATTTCTTTTTCTGTAGCATGTTTTTGTTCAAGAGTACAGATTTCAAAATTAATAAGGTAGTTACCGTAAAGGATAAATACTGAGTCCATATCAGAATTTTTTGTTTATTTTTAAACCAAACATACTTTTTTTGGTTGAACAGTACCAATATTACATGAATTTATAAATTGGCAACATTCAAGTGGCGCACAGGGAAATTCCCGTTCGGTCTTTTTGTTTGAATGCAGTTGGCGGGGCACAGTTGAATACTTCATTCAATTTGTAATTTTAGTAACATATAAGAAATTAGAAAACATATCCCTTACAAAACATTTAATTTCCTATCAAATTAAGATTTTTTTAATTTTTTTATTTCACGTTACATCACTAAATAGGACCCGTCGAGCTGAATAGTTGTATCTGTATGGAGGATTCAGTCTACCAGACTATATCCGAACGTAGCTATAGTTGAGGCAATAAGGGTGCGTTTCCACCAGAGGTGTCAACCCCCCCACCCCCAATAGAAGCATATGACCTATCATCTAGCGATCTTAGCTATGAAAGCCAAGCGTTCCTATTGGCGGGTCTGTCCACATCCCTGGTGGTGACGGTCTCGTGGTGTGGGGCAGGTACTGCGCGCTGGAGCTGCGGCGGCGCGAGCTGCCCGCGCACGAGCGCTACTGCGGCGCGCGCACGGAGCGCTGCGCGCAGTGCGGCGAGTGGGTCATGCACAAGTACCGCCAGCTGCATCTCGACTCCAACCACGGCTTCCTGCGGCTCGACGACGGTGAGCGAAGGGGTTTTTTTAATTTTTTTTTTAATTCCACTACAAGTTAGCCCTTGTCTGCGATCTCACCTGATGGTAAGTGATGATGCAGTCTAAGATGGTAGCGGGCTAACCTGTTAGGGGCATGGCAGCTATGTTAAACCCATACCCCTAGTCGGTCTCTACACGGCATCGTACCGGAACACTAAATCGCTTGGTGGTAATTTATAACATTAATTGTATGATATTGATATGATAATGTTTCTAATGTAACTGCCTATTTTCATTGTAATCTAAATGTCTATGATAAAGTGGTGATAATATTATAATTAAGTATCTATTATTTTTGCATGCCTATTGGCGAAACATGGTTTCCGTCATTCTATTTAACACCTATTGTATAAAACATGTTTCTGCAAATAAACGAAATTGAAATTGGTACGTCTTTGCTTTGCCGGTAGGGTGGTAACTAGTCACGGCTGAAGCATCCCACCAGACAAACATTATGTTACAATACAACAGGAAAATATTGTATGATACATCCGTCAAATTTCAACTATATATGGATGCAAACAGCAGACGTCCATATTAAAGAGCCTATTTTTGGGATGAAATCTAAAAAAAATCACTACTAAATGTCTGCTACAGCATTGCATTTAAGGACTCAAAACCAAGTGAGTGCTGGTTCTTCTCAGTAGGAATGTCATCATTCTAAACCAGTGGTAGATTCACACGACTTTTTTTTTTTTTTTTTAAATATATAGGCTAGCGCTTGGCTGCAATCAGACTTGCTAGCAAGTGGTGATGCAGCCTAAGGTGGAGCGCGCTTGCCTAGAAGATGCCTATTCACTCTTGATTTGAAGGTACCTATATTAAAAGAGGAGGGAAAAACGGAAGCCGGAAGGGCATTCCATATCCTAGCGGTTCGAATTAGAAACGAGGAAGCAAAACGCATCGTACGAGCCCGCGGAATTTCGACTGACGGTGCAATTGTACTGTTAATAATTTTATTTGAATAAAAAAAAGTGTGTGTGTGTGCAATTCACACGGCAGAAGTGAAACTTCAGAAAAGTAGTCGACGAGAGAATGAGATAAATGTAACTTGTATTCTATAAATAAAAAAACAAATATAACTTGTGTTCTATCTCCATTCTCTCGTAGGCTAAATCCTATTATGAATATGTGTGTCCCTTTTTAGTGTCGCTTTTTCGTTTCATAAAATTTTCAAATCACAACAATTCTAAAGAAGTTTCACTTTAAAATTATGTTTGAGTTTGATTTTGATTTTGACACTGAAACGTTAAAAGTCAAAATTAAGAAACTGAGAAATCCACATTATGCATAAGCATTACTTGCTCTGTATTCCAGACCCTGTGCCGACGGAAAACGCCATCAAAACGACTAATGTGCCAAAACCATTGAACGTGCCCGAACCCTCGTCTTCGGCCAAACCGTCCAAACCTGATCTCAGTGTTCCGAGGAGCAATCTCAACCGTCCGCAGACCGAGATACGGTACTTCACTCCTTCCGACTCGTCCGCCCCTAGCGCTTCCAAACCGCTCAACGTTACTGACCTACTAAACTCTGTCGCGTCCAAACCTCAAAATGCAGCTTCCACGGGTCCCAGTACATGGAGAGATCAAAATATAAATTGCAATAATTCCAACAACGATAATACGTCAAGATCTCATACAAAGGGGCCGGTGAGCAATTCTGCAGCCAATAGACAAGCGAACGGGCCAACAAACTTGCCCAGTAGCAGTAGAGGGGCGAGCGGGCCGGCCGACCTGGCGGCCAAGGGAGGGGCGAAGGTGGTGAACGGCGCGAGCGGGGCGGCGCCGCGCGCCAAGCGCACCAACCACCAGCCCCAGCTCAACACCAGCGCCGCGGCACCCGACAAAGTCAACAAGGATTTGTGGTGAGTCTGCACCTGTATAGTCCCACAGACTTACCTGACCCGGCGACAGGGTCGCTAGTATCTATGGAAAATAATATAAACAGGCGTAAATATTAGTTTCAATTTTGGCCACCGGGCGTGGCAAAATCAATGGCGTTTATTCACTTTACACTGAGATATTATATCTCAAGTAGTTCTACCTGCCCTATGTGACTATTTTAGGCGTGGGTAAACAAATTCCTCAGAAGACATTGATTGTTCCTCTGGTGCTGCAAATGTTTGGTTTTTAGGATTTTGTGTGAAATCGTACCTATAATGTGAGTAGTAAATGAAATATAATTCACGGCTAAGTAACATTGGAAGGACGAGGCGAAGCCGAGGACTCCCCGAGTGATTTTAAAAGGACGAGGCCTTTTTGAATAAACGAGGCCGTGAATTGCTATATCGGCCGAAACTTGTATATTACTTTTCTCTAATTTGCGAGGAAGGAAGCTTTTGTACAATGCCGATAAATGGCGTTAACTTTTCTTAACCTACGCTAATATGGTAATTGATGGTTAGCGATATGGCGAGAGTGTAACATTGAGCTATGTCTCGCTACGTATGCGCAGGGCGTCGCGCGGCGCGGTCAAGAAGCGTCCGGCGCCGCCGCCCCCGGCCCGCGCGCCGCCGCCGCCCGACCCGCGGCGCGACAACGCGCTGCAGAGCGCGTCGCGGCGCCTCCAGGAGGAGGACGACCGGCGCAGGGATCAGACCGCGTACAACCTGTCCGTCGGTGAGTCATTGTTGACGCGGCACGGCGATCACGGTCCGACAAACTTATCTGGCGGTGACAGTGTCGCTATGAAAAATAAAACAAAAACAAAAACTAAACAGGCTCTTAAATTAGTTCCAAATCTGACCACCGGGTCAGATAAGTTTGCCGGACTACAACAGGCACGTGTGAGATATATTCATACAGCGGGTCCTGCCTGCAGTCGGCTGTCCGGATGCCTTCATACATTGCCGGGTCTCGGCAGATTAACTGTAACCACTGCTTTCGACGTTTATCACATAATATTGTAGGAATGTGTTTATACAATTTGTCAGGATATTAATTAATTATTATTTATGTAAAGAAAACTATAATTTTCTTTAATTCAAATTCTCCCGCGCAACAAATGTCACCGAGCCGCACCAGAGGTCTATACTCTATAGACTGTATGAGACAGACTTAACCTAAAAAGCGTCTCGTCATTTTCGTGTGAAAACAATTTGTAAAATAAGTAGCATTGTTAACTAATTGCACAGAAGGATATTCTAATTGTGATTAAGAAACTGACACCGTGTTTAATAACATTAAATGTCGTTTCTTTTCTTACAGGTATGAGAGGTTTTGTTACTTATAACTTTTATTTCATGTGAATCTTAGTGTACAAGTAAAATGAACACAATAAATCTTTTCTTACAGAGAAACTCAATTATGTTTGATTGACGGTGTCATCTAATCACAAAATTATATTAGAAACCTTATAAAACGACATTTATTGTCACATAATGGAGAAGTTGAAATTCACTTTCCAAGTTAAACCAACAGCGGACGGAAAGTCAAACTTTATCGCCGTAACCTCAATTGCCACACAAGATGACAAGGTTTTCCTTATTCCTGAAGAGCATCAAACAATATCACTTCACAAACATATTCTAGCCACAAAAACCTACGTTACAGTGAAAAGTACATTAAAAAAAAGGTATCAAACTAGAAATGTTTGGATAAAAACGACACAGGATATATTACAAACATACATTGATGAGGATAGCAACATGATATTTCTGGACCAATTCCTAGAGGAAACTACCCAAGAACAATTGGCTATTGCGAGTAAAAAGTCTTTAGAAGATCCTATCGTGAAAATTTTGGAAAAATTAGTTGAGGATAAACAGAAGAAAGAAAAAAAAAGTATGAAAAAGTTAGCTGAGAGATTTGTAATTGAAAAGTTTAACGGAAAAAATTCAAGTGCATTGCAGTGGATGGAAGTATTTGAAAAAGAATGTACAAGGTTTGATATTGTAGAAGAGGAAGAAAAAATTGAAATTCTCAGACTATTTCTAGAAAAATCATGCATTGATTGGTATTCCTCCATGATGATCAAGTTTGATTTACATTCCGAGTGGTCGGAATGGAAATCAAGTTTTCTGCAAACCTATACCAATAAAGGTTGGTCTTCCAGCAAGTATGCTCTATCTTTCAAGTATCAATCAGGGTCTTTATTAGAATATGCAGTAAAAAAAGAAAGACTTTTACTAGAAGTAAGAAAAACAATGGATGAAGGGACCCTAATCGATATAATTGCAGCCGGTTTACCAGATTTTATAACAGATAGAATTGACAAAGAAGAAATTGTTCACGCTAGAGACTTATTTAATGAACTTGGCAAATTAGAACATTTGGTGCAAAGAAAAAAATTCATCAAAAGAAAGGAAGACACTAAACCAATTAAGGAAAAATGTACCATTTGTGAAAAATCAAATAAAGGTGTACGCTATCATTCAGAAGATTCCTGTTGGTTTAAACCAAGAATAAATACTGAAAAGGATAAAAAGCAAATAAGACTTATCAACAATTCAGAGTTAGAATGCGAATTACAGTGTGAAGACCAAAAAAACTAATAGTGCCGCCATTGATCAAAGTAAAATTAGTACTCAATAAAAATGTCGAAGTATTTGGGATCTACGACTCAGGGTCAAATGTCTCATTGATAAATTCGAAGTTGTTAAAGATAAATAAAAAGGAGGCCACTCTTTCTAACAATACTAATTTAAAAACGATTAATGGCGTTAAAAAAGCAAATGGAATGATTACACTTGATGTAGCAATTTTTGATGTGGAAAAGAAAATGAAGGTTTTTGTAATAGACAAGGAAAGTTTCGATTACGATTTTTTAGTGGGACTAGATTGTATAAAAGAATTCTACCTAGTTCAAGATGAAAACTTAAAAATTAAGCAGAAAATACCTATTCAAAGAAGTGAAATAGTTTCTAAGGAAACAAATAAAACAGATATGGGTTCTAAGGAAATAAAATCTAATAATGTAATAAACTACAATGAAGATTTTAGAGAAGAAAACTTCAAAATTTGTATTAACCATCTAGACTATCAAAAACAGGCAGTGATAGATGCCTTAATATCAAAAAACAAATCTGTGTTTGCAAAGGACAAATATGACATAGGGAAGGTAACGGATTATGAAGCACACATTGATCTTCAAATAGAAAAATATTGCAGTAAAAGGCCATATCGTTGCACAATGGAAGACAAGAAAGAGATTGAGAACCAGGTTGCAACATTACTAAAAAAAAATATAATAGAAGAATCATATAGCCCATTCGCAGCACCCGTTACATTGGCCTATAAAAGAGATGAAAATAAAAGATCAAGATTGTGCATAGATTTTCGAGACTTAAATAAAATAGTTATACCTCAGTCACAACCTTTCCCACTTATTGAGGACCTAATAGTAAAAACAAGAGATTGCAAGTTTTTTTCAACACTGGACCTAAATTCAGCGTTCTGGTCTATACCTTTGCGTATCACAGACAGACACAAAACTGCATTTGTGACACAAGAAGGACATTACCAATGGACCTGTTTACCATTTGGCTTAAAAACCTCTCCAGCCATATTCCAGAGGATAATGTGTAATATTATACGGAAGCACAAGCTTGGAGAGTTCACAGTATGTTTCATCGATGATATTTTGTTATTCTCAAAATCATTCTCGGATCATGTCGGACACCTGAAACAATTATTTCAAGCAATTAAAAGCGAAGGTATGAAACTAAAATTCTCAAAATGCACATTTGCAGCAGACTCAGTTAAATACTTGGGTCATGTAATACAGAATAATTCAGTCAGACCGCTGAAAGACAACCTGATATCAATAAAAAATTTCCCGACTCCAAAAACTCAAAAAAATGTGAGACAGTTCTTGGGGAAAATAAACTTTTATCATAAATATGTGCCAAATATAGCAATAAAATTGGAACCATTGCATAACCTTTTGAGAAAAGGACAATCTTTTAACTGGACTGAAGCATGCCAAGAGTCATTTGATGAAATGAAACAAATATTATGTTCTCAACCAATATTAACAATCTTTGATCCAAACCTACCTATCCACATATACACAGATGCTAGTATACTAGGAGTAGGAGCAGTCCTCAAACAGCCACAACAAAACAATGAAGAAAAACCGGTAGCATACTATTCAAAAAAATTGAATGAAGCACAAAAAAGAAAAAAAGCTATATATCTGGAATGCCTGGCAATCAAAGAATGTGTACAGTATTGGCAGCATCTGTTAATAGGTAGAAAATTTACTGTCTTTTCTGACCACAAGCCACTGGAGAATATGAACATAAAATCTAGAACAGATGAAGAATTAGGTGATCTAACATATTACTTATCACAATATGATTTCCAGATTAAATATTCTCCAGGAAGATATAACATTGAAGCAGACTGCCTGAGCAGGAACCCAGTCCTTGAACCAGAGGAAAACCTAGAGGAACAGTTAAAAGTAGTTAACACAATAACACTAAATGATATCTTACAAGATCAAGTTAAAAATGAATATATACAGTGCAGAAAAGACAAGTTAAAATCAAAAAACAATGTGTACTACAAGAAAGTTAAGAAAAAAGAAAAAATAATAATATCAGAGAAATTCAGCATAGAACTCATGAATAATGTACATACAGATCTAGGCCACATTGGAATTAAACAGATGCAAAGAATGATTAGCTCGGTGTATACAGCAGAAAACATGACGAAAAACATAAAAAGAATCTGTGAGAGTTGTATAGTATGTTTAAAGAATAAATCAAGAGGAAAAAATAAATATGGATTGATGTCCCACTTAGGCCCCGCCACAAAACCTTTTCAAATATGCTCCATTGACACCATTGGAGGTTTTGGAGGATCTAGATCAACGAAGAGATACTTACACCTGCTATCAGATCATTTTACTAGATATGCATATATTTTGACATCCAGTACTCAAAATGCAAATGATTTCATCAAACTTATAAGAAACTGTGCAGAAACTGATGACATCGAATTGATATTCTCAGATCAATACCCGGGTATCAATTCAAAGGAATTCAAGACATTTTTGGACGAAAAGAATATTCCAATAATTTTTACAGCAGTGAACTCACCTTTCTCAAATGGCTTAAACGAGAGACTAAACCAAACGTTGGTCAACAAAATCAGATGCAAGATAAACGAACATGACACGAAAATAGCCTGGTCAACTATAGCACACAACTGTGTAAAAAAATACAATGAAACAGAGCACACTGTTACTGGATATGCCCCAAAGTACCTACTTTATGGCACAGATGTTACAATATTGCCAAATGAGCTGAAACAAAAGAAAACTGAGTATGATTTAATCCAGGACAGGAAAAGAGCTCTGGAAAATACAATCAGATCACATAATTACAACAAGACAATTTACGATAAAAATCGAAAGTATATAGACTACAAAGTTGGTGATACTGTTTTTGTGGAGAACGGAAACAAACTAAATAGGAGAAAGCTGGATGAATTGAAAACCGGCCCCTACAAGATCATAGAAAAAATATCAAACTCAATTTACAAGATAAACACTGACCATAAGAAATCAGAATCTAACTTTTTCCACATCTCGAAGCTGACGCCAGCTCCTGCCTGCGCTTGAATACTGGTATGCATGAGCAAACCAATTATTTCATCTTCTCTCGGAGGGGAGATGTAAAGAAAACTATAATTTTCTTTAATTCAAATTCTCCCGCGCAACAAATGTCACCGAGCCGCACCAGAGGTCTATACTCTATAGACTGTATGAAAGACAGACTTAACCTAAAAAGCGTCTCGTCATTTTCGTGTGAAAACAATTTGTAAAATAAGTAGCATTGTTAACTAATTGCACAGAAGGATATTCTAATTGTGATTAAGAAACTGACACCGTGTTTATAGTAGATTAGTAGCCAAGGGTTGTAAGGCATCAATTGCAGCCCGAGATATTTAGGCGCACGAGCGCAGGGAGGGCGCCTATAGTTCGAGGGTGCAATTGATGCTTACACCCGAGCTAACTACTCTGCTTTACATCTCGATTGTGAGGTAAAGTAGGTCCTTATTACCCCCAAATGGAGCTTGTAGGTGACCAATTAGCGCTCTAGGGTAATAATGTAGCTAGAAAAGCCCGAGGGCGGTAAGTAATTAAAAAAAAAACTCTTCACTCTTTCAAAAAGTTCGCGTACATCTAACCATCATACTTTTTTTAATTACTTACCGCCCTAGGGCTTTTCTAGCTACATTATTACCCCAGAGCGCTAATTGGTCACCTACAAGCTCCATTTGGGGGTAATAAGGACCTACTTACCGAATATGAGAGATGTAAATAACATTAAATGTCGTTTCTTTTCTTACAGGTATGAGAGGTTTTGTTACTTATAACTTTTATTTCATGTGAATCTTAGTGTACAAGTAAAATGAACACAATAAATCTTTTCTTACAGAGAAACTCAATTATGTTTGATTGACGGTGTCATCTAATCACAAAATTATATTAGAAACCTTATATTTATAGTATTTCTACACACGTCTTGTAGCTTGTATCTAATTTTCACAAATGGCTATTTGACAGTTTTCGGAAAAATAGTACGTGGGTTCATTTTATACCTCTTACAATTATCTTTATCTCAAAAAAAGCCGCGCGAAAACAGCCGGTCACGTGACATTTGCTAGCTGTGACGTCATAGCTCAAAATAATACAAAGCTAACTACTATACACAGTAGTGACGGTATATATTTTCTCCCCTTTTGATAAATAAACGTAGACATCGTGTCTGTGGCTAATTATATACAACTGTCAGTTGTTGACAGTTGACGTTTGTTACTTTGTCGTCTGACATCTGTGTTGCCCTATAAAAATTATCTCTGCCTGCGTTTCCGTAGTAAAGTCATCTAAGCTAATCGTATTTTATTGAAGAATCCACGCCCAGTTCCATCATTGAAGGATTAGTGTGACTGGTGTAGGGCTGCCGCCGGTGCTGAGCGCGGCCGACAAGCTGGACAAGCTGCGCAAGCTGGACGCGCTGCAGCACGGCGCGCCGCCGCAGCCGCCGGACATCAGCAACGTGCTGCAGGGCCGCGTGTGGCGCGCGCCGCCCCCGTCCGCCGCCGGGCACGTGCTGGGCGGCGGCGCGCAACGCACAGGTGACTAAATTCTAAATTCAAAGGTTTTTTATTCAAATAGACTTTTTACAAGTGCTCATGAATTGTCGAATGAATCTACCACTGGTTCGGAATGTCGGACACGAGGGGGTGAACTACCACGTGCGGAGGGCCATTTAAATTTCTGGCACTTTACTTTTACACATAAATATACCTTTTTTTTTTAATTGTCGGACTAGCTGATGTCCGCGTGTTTAAAGTTTATTGATTCCCGCGGGAACTTCTTTATTTTCCGGGATAAAAAGTAGCTTATGTCACTCTCCAGGTCCTCAACTATATCTATGCCAAAAATCACGTCAATCCGTTGCTCCGTTGCGGCGTGAATGAAGGACAAACCGACAAACAAACACACTTTCGCAATAATTATAATATTAGTATGATAGGTTTGCGTTTGTCGACAATCATGCTTAGCAATTGCAAACTATGCAAAGCAATGATGAGGTCTAGGTTGGCACGCGCTTGCATAGCTAAAGATGCCTATTCACTATTGACTTGAAGTTATATGTGGCAGGATTATAACACGTGCGCTGTTTTGAAACACCTAAAATCTATACTAACATTATAAATGCGAAAGTGTGATTTTGTCCTTCAATCACGCCGCAAGAGAGCAACGGATCGGTGTGAGTTTACAGTAGTTTGAGAGTTGAGTAAAGTTCAGTTGTATGGCTATTGAGAACACAAGTCATGCGCGGGCAACATTTTGTTGTGTAAATGGCAATCAAAAACATTTGCTCCGTATACGCCGTCCGCAGATGCGTCGGGCGCGCTGCGCGACCTGAAGCCCATGTCCGCCGAGCAGTTCGCGCGCCGCTTCAGCGAGCTGCAGCTGCCCGCGCGCGCGCAGTCGCCGCCCGAGCAGTCCGCGCGCGAGCAGTCCGCGCCCGCCGACCGCTTCAGCCAGATCAAGAGCTCGCTGCGGGAGCTGCGCAGGGACCTCAACGAGGTGACACGCTCCTCTCTGCAGGTGTAGGGGGGACTGCATACAGGGAAATGCTCGCGAGAGTCTACCGGCTGAATCTTTTTTGAAATGAAAATTTCTTTAGCCGCGTTGAGCACTTTTTGGTAGGGGGTGACATGCTCACGTTGTTACGAAGACAAAAGGTCTTAAATATAAATATACTATATTCGTAATTAAACTTTAATGCCTTAGTTTTAAGGTTAAAAAAAAAGATTTAAATATTCGTTTTCACTTCTATCGGCAGTCCCTATGACTGCCAATTTTTTTTATTCAAGTAGACATTTATCTATGTATATCCAACTCCCCCACTGGATCGTCGATGCTCAACTATGTAGGGTCCAACTCCCCCACTGGATCGTCGATGCTTAACTATGTAGGGTCCAACTCCCCCACTGGATCGTCGATGCTTAACTATGTAGGGTCCAACTCCCCCACTGGATCGTCGATGCTTAACTATGTAGGGTCCAACTCCCCCACTGGATCGTCGATGCTTAACTATGTAGGGTCCAACTCCCCCACTGGATCGTCGATGCTTAACTATGTAGGGTCCAACTCCCCCACTGGATCGTCGATGCTTAACTATGTAGGGTCCAACTCCCCCACTGGATCGTCGATGCTCAACTACACCCATTTCTTATCGTATCCCCTCCATTTCACGCTGCGATCGACCGCCGCCATTTACCTATTAATTGAAGAAACTCATCACCCGTACCGTTTCGCTGGTGACGTAACTCTCGACGTCGTACAAGTGGTAATTACCTTCGGTCGCTTGTTGCAGGTGACGGCGCCGTACAACGTCAACGCCAACGTCGACTCCGCACAAAAGTGAGTGTAAGCTGTGTAGTGCGCGTCGCGTCGTTCACTTGACACTAGTGTTATTATTCAAATTTTTTTTTTTTATTCAAATAGACTTTACAAGTGCTTATTAATAGTCGAATGAATCTATCACTGTTTCGGAATGCCGTTCCTACCGAGAAGAATCAACAATAAACTCGGCGGTTGCTCTTTTGGAAAAAATATTTTACAATTTCATTAATTTGTAATTACATAAGTAATTAAGTAACAGTATAATAAGCCTTTTTCAGAAACATACTTTTAATGGACTTCTTAAACGCAAAGGCAAGTTAAAAATAGGTTGTGGAATTTTGTTATAGAATAGAATGCTCATTCCCACGAACGAACTTCGGACTTTCTTGAGGCGGAGCGATGGAGTCACGAGACGATGGTGGTTTCTAGTTGGCCTGTTGTGCACATCGCATATTCTTTTTTAATTCTGAAGGTGCTGTTTTACGAAGATTAAATTACTGTAAATATATATATATACAGTAATTTAATCTTCGTAAAACATTTACTATTGTCCTCGCGTCAGCAGTGTCAGTGTCAGTGTCAGTAACTCGTGTGTGTGTTCCGCAGCGGCGGCGGCGCGGTGCGGCTGCCGTGCGAGTTCTGCGGCGCGGCCGTGCTGCCGGACGACCTGGTGCTGCACCAGGTGAGTGCCGCCGTCGACCCGACAGCGATATATATATGTAGGTACTAGATGGGCCCTTTCATTTTTTTTTTAATGTGCTTTATCATGCGATCAGTCGATGGACTATGAGCAGATTGGTTTAAAGAGTAATTGGGCCCTTTTATAGAAAAAAAATTGGGCGTCCGACCTGTGGAGCGCGTTCCACACCTATCATAAGCCTGTCCTTGTCTCCGCCATAGCGCTGTCCCGCTTTTCAGACTAGATGGCGTTAGTAAGATACGCCCACATTCTTTGTTTGACAGGGCCCGCCTATGTAAATTGAGGTCGTTGCGACCCAACCACTCATCACTTCGCTGTTGCAGCGGTGCATTCCTTTGGGCCTGTATCAGCACTTGACCAGAACTGAACCTATCAAGTGCAGCGACCACTCGTGTCAGACTTTGACATAGATATGATCATTATAACTTGGTATCTATCTGTGCACACTTGTATTCCCTCAGCGTTAGAAAAAAATGTAGACCCAACCACCAAGTCTTTAAAGTTAAGAGAATAATCATAAATGTGTTCAAGTTGGACAGTCGCAGTCCCCTCACTGAACGTCATACTAGAGTTGTACATGTCTCTATCTCCCATTTTGATCTTTAGATTTAAGGATTGCAATTGTGTTGGGGTCCCCCCAAATCTATCGACGCGAAACCGGCTTGAGCCGGTCAGATAAAGCTTTTTAATGATATTAGAAACCTCAATATCATTTTTGAAGACCTATCCATTGATACCCCACACGTATGGGTTTGATGAAAAAAAAATTTTTGAGTTTCAGTTCTAAGTATTCCCCCAAAATTTATTGTTTTTTTTCTATTTTTGTGTGAAAATCTTAATGCGTTTCACAGAATACATCTACTTACCAAGTTTCAACAGTATAGTTCTTATAGTTTCGGAAAAAAGTGGCTGTGACATACGGACGGACAGACAGACAGACAGACAGACAGACAGACATGTCGAATCTATAAGGGTTCCGTTTTTGGCAAATTTGGCTACGGAACCCTAAAAACGGCGATTTGCCACGTTTTCATCCTCAATACCGCATACATAAATCTTTTCGACCGGCTCGAGCCGGTTCCGCGCCCTGTGTCGGGGAGACCGACACAATAGCGACACTATCGTAATGTATGTGTCGTGCGCGTCAGACGGGGTGCCGGCCCGACCTGGCGCAGTACCGGCCCGCGCCCGGCTCGCGCGACTCGTCCGGCAGCTCGTCGCGCCACTCGTCGCGCCACTCGTCGCGCCACTCGTCGCGCGCCGCGTCGCCGTCGCCCGTCATCCCGTGCGAGTTCTGCACGGCGCCATTGCCCGTGTACCTCATCAGTGAACACCAGGTGACCGCTGCTTTCGTAGCTGTAGTTATAAGATACCATATCAGATTATCACCATCATATTTTTATGTAACTGGACGTCAATAAGTGTAGTGTATCTACCTAAATTGAATAAATATTTATGACATAAGAGTGATGTTGGGACGCCCAATGAAAAAGTTGTTGATGCATAAGCGTGCTTTAATATACTGTTTCTTAAATAAGGTGCATTTATAATATATAGTAACTGCCTCGTTGGCCTAGTGGTTATTATGTTCGACTGCGGCTGACGAGGTCTCGGGTTCGAGACCCGGGTCGGGCCATAATGAGTGTTGGGTTTTTCTGATTAGAAATTCTCAGTACTAGCCCGGAGTTGGCGGTGTTTCACCCCCGTGCCTCGGAGAGCACGTTAAGCCGCCGGTCCCGGTTATTATCACTAACATGATAATAGTCGTTAAAGCCCGCCAACCCGCATTGGGTCTAAGCTCTAATTCCCTCTCTCCTATGAGAGTGGAGGCCTGTGCCCAGCAGTGGAACCTTAAATGGGCTGTAGTGAGTGTATTAGTGTCAAGAGCCGTGGGTCACATATTACACTACCTCCATTGTTCGAGATTCGTATCTCATAACTTATCAAGCTATTCCACAAGTAGGTTAACTATAAGGATACGCTGCTGCAGCGCCTCCAGCGCGGGAACACGGCCGAGTGCTGCCGCTCGGTGGTCGCTGTGCTAACACTGAACCTTATAACAGCACAGTAGTTTGTTACGAGTACCTGTCTGCTTGTGTATCGAGACACTTTTACACCAACAACTTTGGTATAAAATTCAACTGAATTACTCATTACTACTTGTGAGTAGTAATTTAGTAGATTGTTACACAAGGGACGTAGGTAAGTAAGCTATTACAGAACAAGATCCAATTTGGCGCCAGTGCAAGCGCAGCTCGCATAGGGCGCTAATGGATCGCGTGCACCCGAGATATTTAGTCACACGAGCGAGCGCAGCGAGCGAGGGTGAATATAGTTCGAGGGTGTAATAGCTACTTGCAACCGAGGTAAGCATTCTACTTTATATCATTCTTGCGAGGTAAATAAAACATTGGTAATGCAAAATGAAATTTAAATTAGAATAATTAGCAAATTTAGAGAAAAAATAGAAAAAAATGGTTTTTTTTTTCGTAAATGGTTTTCCATTTTTTTTTTTTACGGCTCTGAGTTCCAAGG
Organism: Erebia ligea; assembly: GCA_917051295.2. Lineage (NCBI taxonomy): Eukaryota > Metazoa > Arthropoda > Insecta > Lepidoptera > Nymphalidae > Erebia > Erebia ligea. The sequence goes on from OU785228.1 coordinate 19,932,194, forward strand.
AGTTTTGCATAGTTTAAAATGTATGGAAATTAAATGCCGCCATGTTCAGTGTTTTTTTTTCAGTAAAAAGTTTTCTTACCATTTTATAAGAAAAGAGATTGTTTACCAAGGAGTTTTGCATAGCTTGAACTGTAATGTGAACATTACAATTCAAGCATAGTGCGACGTAATGTTGCCTTGAATTGCAAACACCAACTTACAAGGAGACTTTCCACCATAGTAATCCCTAGTTACTGAGCAAGTATGATATAATAGTACATTACATCGCGAGACCGGGAAGTACGCGTTTTCTGGTCGAGTGTTAGTTAGGCTATATACGAGACCAGAAATGCTATGCTATGCTATGCTGTGAGTGCTGAACGCGTAATACGGTAGAGTTCCAAATTTAAACTATTTAGGCCAAAGAACATTATAACAAGTTACAAGATATTCAGGAAGAAAGATTCCAAATTCAAACTTATGATATTTAATAAAAATACATACATTCTTTACTGGCCTAGGCCGGGAAGTTTAACTTTCGAACTCATTTACAGGGTATGAAATGTGCACATTTCATATCATTTTTTAGAAATAATAGTTTAACTCAACTATTTACATCTGTCTCCTGTTAAACAATATTGTGGATTTCGTGGCACAGACAGGGGGAAAGTGTAACAGCTACCCTCGCAGTGCTAATATTATAAATGCGAAAGTGTGTTGGTTTATTGGTTTGTCCTTCAATCACGCCGCAACGGATCGACGTGTTTTTGCATGGGTGTAGTCGAGGACCTGGAGATTGACATAGGGTACTTTTTATCCCGGAAAATTGAGGAATTCCTGTGGGAATCAAAAAAACTTATACCACGCGGACGAAGTCGCGGGCATCAGCTAGTAATATAATAAATGGTATCGCTATTATGATCGCGCTCTCCGACGATGCCTGACGTGTGTGTGTTGCCCGCAGGAGCGCTGCGGCCGCGAGGCTAACCTGCTGTTCCCCGACTGACGCACGTGAGTATACACGCACGCGCAGACACACACACACACACACACACGAGAGCGACGCGACACGACTCCGTACAAACTGACAGAGTTATCCACGCGGCAACGTCGGCCGCGTACAGGGCCGGCTAAAATTCAAAAGTTTTTTATTCAAATAGACTTTTTACAAGTGCTAATTATGTCGAACGAATCTACCACTGGTTCGGAATGACGTTCGTTCCGAGAAGAACCAGCAAGAAACTCGGCGGTTGCTCTTTTGAAAAAATAATTAACAATTTCATTAATTTGTAATAACATAAGTAACCGCTGTCCTTAGCATTGCTGGAGCGAGTCAAATGCATGCTCCTTTGTCATTTACGTAATCTTCAACAGTTCTACAATCTACTGTTTGATACTCGTAGTGTCGTATGTTTGATGTCGTTATCGCGTTTGTCGCTCGCGCACAACACTCGCTCGCCAGTTACTATACGCTATGCGCATTGTTGCGTCACAGCCGCGCTACGTGCAATGTACATGATCATTTGCTCGCCGCGGACGTGCAAGAACGCTTCAAAGGATCGTGTGTATGTCTGTTACGATCTTCCTCAAAATATATATTTTGGAGATTTTTGAAGTGAAAACTTCTTTAGCCGCGTTGAGCATTTTTTGGTAGGGGGTAAACTTGTGGATTCGCGTCACCGACATGCGACATGCTCCGCGCCGACATGCTCGCGTTGTTACGAAGACAAAATGTCTTAAATATTTTTATTTTTTTTAACTTAAAATAGTTAAGTTAACAATAACTTACAACTTTTTCTTTTCAGCTAGTCCATACGTCCATCCGTAAGGAGGAGTCGTACGCGGGTTCTGCTATTATTTATTACATAAGAAATAACTATTACATTAATTAATTATTTGTGCTCAGAGTCAAAACATGTCAATTTCGCTTTTCAAATTTTTATCTGTAATTTAAAAAAAAATACGTGTATTCGTGCGAAAATGTAGATGTAGGTTTTTAAATTTGAAAAAAACGACCAAGCCAAAAGTGTATGCATACGTTTTGATATTGACCTCATTTGTAATCAAAAATGAAGCGATTATAATTTCAATAAGCTCGTCCTATTAGATGAATATTTAAAAAAAAAAATACAGGTTTTAAAGATTAGTGTAATTATTAAATTTAACGATATTTGAACTACTTGAGAGTCGGGCGATAAAATTATGTATTTTTATATTGAAGTGAATCTGTTACAACCATTATGGCTAGCATGCGCACTACGAGTAAAATTATATGTCTACCCGTTATCTCTATCTGTCTACCGAAGCTAACATGGTTACTTGTCTCGTTACGTCAAAAGTAGAGATAAAAGTAATATTTCTTATCTGTGGTATTTTTCTCTACGAACCTTTACATGTCGACTATTTATTTCTTGTAATATACCGCATTTTGTGCATGTTAGGGTAAATGAAAAAATTGCCGGCAACGACAACATCTCTCTCTCTCTCGTCGCGAGATAATCTCGTTGTGCGCATGCTGAGCACACTGCGGGCCCATAGTCGTAATTTAGCAGCTACTGATTGGTCGATACTCTCTCGCTATTGGGTGAAATGTATTGTTGTGGCAAGAATACCATAAATTCAGCCAATCCCAGTCATTGAGATTGTAGCAAATGAAGTTTCGCAATAGATCATTATTAGCGTAGGAAAGTATAGAAGGAATTGAGGCATTAGACCGGCCGCATTATTATGGAATTGTCTATCAGAAAAAGTCTTAAATGCGCGCTGGGAGGCACTTTTTCCATACAATTTGTAGTTGCACCCCGGGACCTGCCAGTATATGCAGGATACAAATAGAATAGAATAATTTGTGTTCTATCGTCTCTACAATGGGGAGTGCTCCGAGGAGTTATTTAATCTAATACCACCTTCCGTGTTCTCCAGTCGCACTCTTCGTCGCAGAAACAAATTTCATCCTCACCACCTGGACGCCTGGTCTTCTTCCACCTCCCGTTATTCCAGGTCATTTCTGCCACGTACCTGCAAATTGTGGAACCAGCTTCCATCTTCTGTGTTCCCTAATGATTATAATATGGGGCTCTTCAAAGGGCGGATAAACAAATTTCTCAAAAGCCAGCAACGCATTAGCGGTTCCTCTGGTGCTGCAAATGTTCATGGGCGGCGGTAATCACTTACCATCAGGTGACCTGCCTGCTCGTTTAATTATTTGCAAGAATGTGGTACAATCAGGTCTTAAAATGATTCTGTGCTACGTACGCTTCTGATGAGCGAGTTCGAAAGACAGCTATAATATGCGGCCGGCCTAAGAGTTGAGCGCGTTCGACGCGGTAAAGTGTGCAATCAGCTTTGATGATGTTAACTTTAGAAATAGATAAACAAATAAATATTAGTCGATAAGTTATTCGTGTCATATTATTATGCAGACGGAAAACAGAGATAGAGAGATACCTGTACTTTTGACCCCGTCACGGCAAAGCCAAAGACGGGACGGTCAATGAAGATTCCGAGATATGTATTTAAAAAGTGAATCGTTGTGTTGCGCTGGTACTCGTATAAACAGCAGTAAAACGGCTGTTTGATTCTATTTTTTTACTCTTAATTTGAATATATTAAATTAATTAGAGCTTTATAGATAGTAGGTGTTATAGCTAAAATATAAATTTGAGGTATAACGTTGCGCGCCTCGCCCCATGATCTTGTATCCTATAGCCTGAGAAATTACTGTAATACGTGATGAAATTATAATTACTATTAAATAAAATTGGAATAATGTAAAATAATATAAATTAATCTGTAGGTACATTATTGTTAGTTTGTAGGGAGAAACCATAAACGCGTATTTTCTTGTTATAAATAAAAATAAGTTATAATGCCTTTAACAATTTTGTATTTTTATTAATAAATGACAATACCTAATTCATACAATAATGACTTTTATTAACTTAAGTTTAAGTACATATTTAGCTACGCGCACCACATACCTACATTATACAGAGTAGTTTTAACTCTACATCTTTATTATCTACTTGAACTAAAAATAAGAGGACGGATTCACACTTTTCGGTAAACTTTACTGTAATCAGCCGTTCATTACCTATTCGTGTAAACGTGGACAATTTAGGTAGGTACCTACATGTTTACCCTGCAGCCTGCAGGTTTAACAAACTGCTTCATATTAAAGTTTACTTTATGTTAACACGGCAGTGATAGAGTTCGGTGGGATTATACCTATATTTACAACTCAAGTCATCCAATCACTGGTCTTAGGTCTGTCTGTCCGTTACGCGCCAAACCATAATATCATCAGAAAAACAAACAGAAACTGCGGCGCATAGCTGCATCGATATGCGGATTAGTCTTATATAATGACTTTCTAACAGCGTGTGTGACGTCAGCTGTAGGTATAGTATGCGTAGTGCGTATACCTATTAAATAGGAAGAGCTCCGTAATATTTGTCAAAATACGCAACAATCAGCCGAACTTGATGTCGCTGATGGCAGGTTGAGAGGTGTGCACATGTACCTAGAGGTTCCTGCGGCTGATATACTTAATTTGAACGCAATAACATTACGTTCGCACTGCGAAAACATACGCGCGTATTTCGCGTACGGATTTCACCTACTTCGCACTGCGAATGCGGTGAGCGTCATACGACTCCGTGCGGCTCGAAATATTCGGGCGAATATTTGTCGCAGACGCAGTGCAAACGTAGCCTGATCGTGTTCCGGCCAGCGCGCCCGGGTGCCCGGGTCGCAGGTCACAGGTCGCAGCACAGGAAGTACTCGTCGGGGCAGCGCGGCACGGTGATCTGCAGCCGCGGGCAGTTCCAGATCTTCTCGCACCGGCAGCTGCTCGTGAACTTGCGGTACCCCTTGTCGGGCCTCTCCAGCAGGTTGGTCTCGCCGTCGCTTGCTGCGTTGGCCCTGTTGAAGTAGCTCAGCTTGGATATGAACCGGGGGCCGGGCCTGGCGGTGGCGGGGCGCGGGGCTCGCGTGAAGGTGCGGGCGGGCGTCCGCGGCGCGGCCTCCGTCTCGGTGACCGGCGGCTCCGTGCCCGCGGTGTCCGCCTCCGCCGGCCCCGCGGTGGCGGCGTCCTGGCGCGCGCGCCGCACCAGCTCGCCGCTCTCCGCAGCGCCGGCCGTCCCTCCGCCGTCGCTCTCCTCCGAGCTGGTGACGCCGGCCGGCTGCTCGCTCGCGGCGGGCTGCGGCTCGTTGTCTTGCGGCGCGCTCCGCACCGCGCACGCGCACAGCAGCAGCGCCAATATTAACCTATAGAAAATGCAATTTATATTTCAATAACCAACACCTAGGTCCTAGTCAGTGTTGCCGTTAGCTCCGCCAGGGGCGTGCGTGTCCTCGACGATACTATATTACGAATCGTATATATCGTATAATACGATTCATTTCTGGCACTACCTATAGGACCGACGAGACAACAGTTAGTTCTTCTGCCAAAAAAAAAAGCGTAATATTTATCACTACTTATGAAGCTGATTATTATTATTAATGAGAGGCGCGAGGAGGGTGTATTTATGAACCTTAGATCACCAAGGTCTAACTATCTCTATGCCACATAATATATCATCAACATTCATTCAGCTATTTGTTAATAGTATAATAAAAAATACGTGATTATAGCCCGTCTGTATAATAAATAATAATAGTATTTCTATGTTAATTTGATTTTGAATGAGCAAAACTAATTTGAATCGGTGAAATTTTTCCTACGCTTTAACTAAGTATACCTACCTACTACCTACCTATGATGCCGCAATTCTTTTAATAATAATTTATTCTCTGTTAAATATCTCTGACCTTACATATTTCGATGTCTCTGACCTTCTCAAGAATTCAAACGACGTAATTTTTTTATATTAAGTAGGTAAGTATTCTGATTATCATAATAACATCTTCACTTTAGTGTCGGTTTTCTAGAAGATTTCTGCAAGTACCACTTAAGTTTACTTATTTGTAGGTACATTAATAGATCAGTACCTACCTAAAATGGATTCTCTCTGTATGCTAATTTGTGATATTTTAAATTAATGAGCTACCTACATGTTAGGGTGAGATAAGTATGTACCTAACCATTTATCACGCTTATTTTAGAGACCGGAAACTCGTGAGGAAACGCTGGAAACCTAAATAAATGACTGAACCTAATAATAACGAACGGTTATCAGATGTTAGCTTTAGACTAAGTCCACATTGCGAAATGAAACCTCGCGATTTTTTCATACTCGTATGTCATCTTAAGTCACGCTTTTGCAACTATAATAATTCGCGCGAAAAAATCTGTGGTTTCAAACAAATATCACGCGTAAGAATTATATTCCCGCGAATATTTTGTACGGATTTGTATATACGAGCGCGATACGCGCGATTTTTATCTACGCGAGATACTCGTATATAAGCGAGAATAAAAATCGCGCGATCGTTTTTCGCAGTGCGGGCTTAGCCCTTCTTAATGCTGAGATCTAATAATAGAGCGTACTTTGGCTTGGCTCAGGCGTTACTTAGAGTTAAAACGAGATGGACTTAGATATGTGAGAAGAAAAGTCAAAGTTTGCTCTATAGATCTCACATAATATGGTCCACGATCCCGGGACGATCAGACCTACGTTATTTTATTAAAGCTGAATTTTTTTTTATGTAAGTATGTCTCTAATAGAGGTATAAACGATCCCCGACTACGAAGTTTGGATCGCGGTTGCTTTGGAAGGTATCAGGAAATATTACCTATTATAAAACAACAGGGTGTCTGAAAGGGGGTTGCAATCGTACTAGGTGTCTGACAATGGACAACGTGGTTTCTAATATTATTCCAAAGAAAAATATTAAAAAACGGAGCTTAATAGGTACTTTAACGAATTTGAGGTGCCACCTTTTTTATCTGATACCTTCCAAAGCAACCGCGATCCAAACTTCATAGTCGGGGATCGTATATACATATACCTCCAAGAGGCATAGGTATCTACATACAAAAAATTTCAGCTTTAATAAAATAACGTAGGTCTGATCGTCGCGGGATCTTGCTCATAATAGAGATGTGTTGCGTACCCAACTTGAAGCCTCGGGATAGTCATAGGTATAGGTACATTAAGTATATTATTATGTTATGAATAGGAGTACGTAAGTAAAATGTCTTAAACATTGAATATTCATCGAACGGCCCCGCCACGGTCGGTGAATAGTAAACCCAACATTGGCAAAAAATGACTGTCATTGTGTCGATCGCGCGACTCGGAACAGTGAGACATGCAGCGGTATTGGATAGGTACCTATATCGCCACACAGTGCCTGGTAATTAGATAATTTAATTTATTATAATAAAATGAGTAATTTACTGGGTAAATATATGTAGCGGGAGTTCGCAGCTATAATCGGAGGCGAAGGCGTGTTCTGTTTTTGTTTCGATAGGAGGCTTGGGCCGTGGCTAGTTACCACCCTACCGGTAAAGACGTGCCGCCAAGCGATTTAGCGTTCCGGTACGATGCCGTGTAGAAACCGAATAGGGGCATGGGTTTATTAACAACTGCCATGCCCCTAACAGGTTAGCCCGCTACCATTTTAGACTACATCATCACTTACCATTAGGTGAGATCGCAGTCAAGGGCTAACTTGTAGTGGATAAAAAAAAAAAATTATTTGATTATAATAATTGATAACTAAAGTGGATTAAAAATGGGTTAATTGTTAGAGATATTTTTTTTAAATTCTTGTGTCTAAAAGGTACGTATTCCTACGTGCTTAATAATATTTAAACGAATAACTGTAGTAAGTCAGTATCGCAGGATTGCATCGTACCTATATAAATAGTTGCAGTGGGCTCTACGACTATCGAATGTTTTTAATGAATGATCTTGAAGCTATTTTCCCACTGAACAATGTCCGCAGGAACCCGGCTGCTAACGTGCGATGACAATGAACGCGCAACATAATAATTATACTACCAACTCCACTAGAGTTATTATCATAAATCATAATCTACGCAAATGAGCAGCTAGCGAATTAACATTAAGTATAAGTAGTTAGGTATGTAAGTAAACAATATATTATGTAAGTAAACAGAGTTAAAGCTGTGTTAATATGTTCGTGCCTACTGTGAGTAAGTAAATATGTATTGAGAAAAATATATATGCGTATGATGAATACAGAGATGCGGAATACTTGCCTGGAGATCGTTGAATGGATAAGTAAATAGGTATTAATAAAGATGTATAGGCCAATGGAAAGTTGTTGATTTTGGTATATTGGTATAGCAGATCGATGCTCAATGTACTGAAACACAATATTACATAAGTCCTACATGTTCTTAGTGTGGAGCGTGAGTGGTGACCGAGAGTTCTTCTCGGAGGTGTGTGAAGTCCGCCAGTCCGCACTCGGCCAGCGCGGTGGACTACCAAACCGGTGTCGTGCTGAACTGCTGCTTGCTCTGCAGACTGCAGTTGACTGGCGATGGGTATAGCTGCAACAAGTGTGCCGGTAGGTACCTACAGTAGAGCCACTGAATAGGTAAATAAGGTTGGAATGGGCCACAGTAGAGCAATCTGCAGCTCTTCGGGAATCGAACCCCCGACAGCCGACCTCGTGCGGTTCGCCTGACTCTGCTGAGCATAGCACGTCGTCAAAAGCCTGAAATAGTAGGTAAGTAGTTGCGATAATATTGGATAGAAGCAGGCGTTACTTTGCGGAAGTCCATGATAATGAAGGGCCTAGAAGTTTAATTCGCTATAATCCGCCACAGTAAGTTAATCTATGTGGTACAATGCATTCAGTGTGTATCTTGCACTTGTAGTAGGTACTCGCGATATTCACCACACCACACGGCCCACCACAGAAATCCTCCAAATTACTTTACAATCGTGCATTGTCGAGTTAACATCTCCTGAGGATGCTCCGGTATCGGAGTGAAACGTGCGTTGTCGAGTGAACATCTCCTGCAGGGCTAGCATGGGCCGGAGATAAAAATTTTATCCCCCGATTTTATCCACTGACAAGAGATAAAATTAACTTATCCACTTCTCAGAGCACGGCAACAGGGGAGAGGAGAAGTTTATCCCCGTTTGACATTTCACGGGGACTCGGAGGACTATTTATCCACCGTTATTTAGCATTTTTATTTATTTATTTAGGATAAAAAATTTATCCTTTCCTCGGGGAGAAAATAGTCTCGGCCCATGCTAGGGGGGCTGAGGGTGCTCCGGTATCGGAGTGAATCGTGCGTTTGAGAGTAATTTGAAGGATTTCTGTGGTGTGGACTGTGGTGAATATCGTAATTAGGTACCTAGTTAGTCTAAATCACAAGCTATAATTAATGCAAGATACACACTGTACCAGTTACCACATAGATTTACCTATTGTGCCGGATTATAGCGAATTAAACTTCTAGTGCCTACCTGCGATCTGAGCCTGAACTTTGTAGTATAGTCTACTTATCCGTCTAGGGATAGGTATTACATAGGTAGGTATTATGAGTATTTATATATATTGTGTAAATCTAATATGATTAAAATGTTATCCCTATTTACTTACTTAGTTTAAATATATAGTTAAACAATGAATCACAGAGTAAATACATAGGTATACAATGAATCAGTAAAAAAATAGCACTAGCTGTTGCATAACTTTACATATTTTTATATATGTAATACCTAAGTAGGTAATTACTCAAATAACTCTACAATGAGGTAGGTATGTAATATACTACGATGTACATATTGTAATGTAATATATACTAAGTACTAATTTAAATAATATTTATTATAATATTATAATGATATGATTTTAATTAAACAAAATTGTATAAGTAGGTAATTAATTAATTAGTCACCAAATGAGGATTGAGGAGGCAAAGAACAATAGTTTTAATTTCCTCCTTCGAAACCCATTTATTTTGGCCAAATGAGGTAAATGATACAACAAAAAATACCTATTTATACTTAGTTACTTGCGTCACTTTGCGGAACATTCATTACAAAGTACCTATCTACCTTTTTTTTTTGTGTAGGATGGGAAAATCCTCATGGACATCCGACTCCGAATCGGATCTAAGGCACACAATAATAATTATATTCAACCGGGCCAAATGTTGTTTGCATGAAAACCTGCAAAAATCATTGTTAGTCTCAATTGTTGTGATTGGCTGAATTTATGGTATTTTTGCTGCGCTACAAGATTTTGGCCAATAGTGGAAGAATCACAGATCAGTTAAACAAGGGGAAGAATGTTATCCATTCAGAGGTGATTGTGATCGTTACACAAAGACGTGCCGCCAAGCGATTTAGCGTTCCGGTGCGATGCCGTGTAGAAACCGAATAGGGGTATGGGTGGGTTTACCTAATATAACTGTCATGCCCCTAACAGGTTAGCCCGCTACCATCTTAGACTGCATCATCACTTACCATCAGGTGAGGTCGCAGTCAGGGCTAACTTGTAGTGGATAAAAAAAAACTGTGTAGCTGTCACTTTTAGACCATCGCCCCCCTGAAATACCCTTGATTACTCTTGTATGATCCTGGAGTGCTGGAGTGGACTTTGAGTTGAGTATTAGGCTAAGTTTAAATTCTCCTGCGACAGTTGGGAGTCGAATAATGTGACACATTGGCTTCGGTCCAGCTGCAGCGCGGCGCGGCGTGACAACGGGGCTTGTCCTAGATGCGATACTAGGATATCTAAAGCTGCCAATAGTACGGATACACAAATCAAGTTGCGGTACTTTTTACACATAGATACTTATATTATATCTATATGTTTTTACATATTTACCATACGGCTCTAGTACACCTTGGCGTGTAACGGCTTATGAATTGGATATGCAATCTTGTATACAGTGTAGTCCCTAAACGCATCATTAGACAGCTTCTTCTGACATCCCTATATATTTTTTTATTCTATTACAAGTTAGTCCTTGACAGCGATCTCACCTGATGGGAATGGATGAAGATGATGATGCAGCCTAAGATGGTAGCAGACAGTGCAGCGGGCAAACCGGCCCCCCCAATCATGTAAGAATGGCCGATGAAATCGTTAAAGTTCTGCGGCAAAGTAAATAAACCATAACAGCATTAAATTAGAGCTCAATTTCGTGTACCCATTCTTAAATACGTTTAGGTATGTAGTAGGGTAGGGCTGGGCTAGTTGAGCATAGGGGCAAGTTGGGCAATCGAAATATCTCGCAAACTATTCACCGTACGCATAGGCATCTTATGGCGGAAATAAGGGGTTGCGGAAGGGATAATCACCGCGCTATCGCTAGTGGTGGCTCGACGAGCGAGGTAAGCGCCCGGGCGTTTTGTTTATTTTGTAACCAAAAAGTAAAAACGTCGTTTCTCGCAAGTTTTCGTCTGTATTAGTCAAATGTTATCCGTTTTCAATCATGTAAGTGTTAATCTTCCAGAAAATTATTGTACTTTTGATATGTAGAAAGGTCCTGGGTATAATTCTTACGATTTTTTTATAACTTCACTTTTGTTTTAAAATTCCGGGTTGGGGTTAGTTGAGCTATAGTTGCTCAACTTACCCCACGACTGAAACAACTAAAGTAATGAATGATTTATTTTTTGTTAGGATGCGGACTTACAAGAGGAAGACTACGAGATTTTCTTACATTACTGAAGACTTAAATTATGCTGTAAAGGCTGTTGACGATGAGGGGAAAAGTGTGAATTTTTGTCAATTGCAACAGTGACAATGACCATTAAGTTCCAAAGATCTTATTAATATTTTCTTCTAAGATATAAGCTATATGGGTAATAATATAAATATTTAGGTCTGATTTTAAACAGAAAGACTAAATCTAATTCTGAAGTTAATCTTGAGATACGTTAATGTTTTGTTGATTCTAGTTTCGGTTAATTATTCAAAGAAAGTTTGTTGTTATGTCACTAAAAGACTATAAATAAAGAGCTGATTGTCAAACACATATTTTACTTCATCTCTAGTCAACATTGAACCCATGGTTTGGCTAGACATTCTTAGTGCTCAACTTGCCCCATACCCTTGCTCAACTTACCTCACCTATGGGGTACATTGAGCATACCTGACTTTCTGCATTTAAACAGCTGTAGCTCTTAAATTCGACGTCTTACAAAAAAAATACTATGGGCACTTTTGCTAAGGGATAAATTACTAATCTATCAGGCCACATAACAACTCATTGAGACTTATGATTGAGGAGCTATATCCGCTCAAGTGAAAAATTGCTCAACTAGCCCCGCCCTACCCTATGTACGATACTCAAACGTATTATAATGGATACACGAAATTCAGCTCTAATGCAATGCAATTATGGTTTATATTACTTTGACGCTGAACCTTTACCATATAATCGGGGGGCGGGTATGGCAGTTAGGTATATTTAAATCCGTACCCCTAATCGGTTTCGTAAACGACGCTATGGTTTTGCCTTGTTTCCGTTCTCTGTGGTTTTGGCAAATCGAGGCTTTAAGTAGGTACTAGGTACCTACTTGTCGAAAACATTGTTTGAATTATGAACAAATAATTAAACAAGCAACGAGTAATATTTACCTATGTAACCAGAGGCTTTTTAGTGAAGGAGTTCTCTACAATCTCTATTATAACATCCTATATATATCCATCCTATATATATCTAGTCAGCTATATCCATATAGCTGACTAGGTAGGTATTTAGGTGGGACCTAGCAAATTATTTCTAATCAAATCGGAATTTGTCCCAATATGGCGTAATTTTTTTCTCTTTCGAGTAGTTTAGCGGAATGTTACCTATTTATCAGCTCTAGTGTTGGCACTGACAGTGAGCGCTGGTCGTTGCTCCCCCGACCTCGCCGCGCGCCCGTGTCGGCTGTCGGCTGTCGGCTGTCGGCTGCCGGCGACACCCACCGACGACAGATTCCTGCCGACGCGACGCATTTACACGCCGCGCTGTAATGATAATTAATTAAGCTCCACAGTAGGTATACCTACTTAACTCGTCTCTTTATTGTAACTGCGACGGCAAAGGATTGTGCTGTGAACACCGAGTGGGCGACCCAATCTCCACAGAGATTAGCTATCTGTGCTGGAGCCTGGAGATTCGGTCGCTACGATCACACATCGCTTGTGCAATGTTGAACAAGTGTGTGCGATGCAAGGACAGTGAATACCCCAAAACTCCACACTAGCCCGACCCGGGAATCGAACCCAGTATCTCGTTATCCGCAGTCTAACAAGCTAACCACTAGACCAACAAGTCAGCTACAATATAAATACTGCTAGGTAAGTGCTCACCAAAGGGCTGACGGCGGCCGGCGCGGCGCGCGGGTTCCAACTTCCATCATGTCCTGTCAGTTGTCACTTGTCACCTCGGTCGAAGCTTTGTGGAGATGTACCTACCCACTTAGTGGCTACTTGCGCCGACGATGTCAAATATTACACACAGGATGTTCTATGATAACTTACACTATTGTTTATTAAATTATATTCTAAGTACAATCTATTTTCCGAAGTGGTGGTAGAGTCAAAACATGACGTTGCATAAGAGAGAGCTATGTGTCCTACATGTAATAAATAAGCAAAATTGAGCATTGAGTACATTGTATTTACTAAAATCATTTATTATGGGATTGCAGCCCTAGGTAGGTACTTACTACTTACTTAGTAATTAGTATAGAATATAGATAGACCACTAGCCACTAGGTACCTAGTACCTACATTAACTTACAAGTTGAAAATAAACTGGATGTTCGTGCGCCGATCGTAAATCCCGTAAACACGTCATCGCTCATCAGTGCGGGAGGCTGGCTGCAGGCTGGCCTCGAGACGAAGGTGACCCACTGTTTCCCCCGACTCCGAGCCCTTATCGCAACATTGTTGATTTCAGTTGAATCTGCTTTTCGAACCAGTGGTAGAGTCAAAACATGACGTAACAGAGACGCCGCCGGTATGTTCTAAATAAAAAAAAAAAAATTAAGTATTGAATATTGTGCCGAATACATAATATGAGGATATGGGATGAACGGGAAACTTTGAGAATAGGTATTGAACAAATTAAATTATAATATAGCCGTCGCGCTGCTCCTCGAATATAATTCCATAATACCCGAGGACAACAGCTTATAGGTACATCTTGGACCGATAATATAATACCTATGAAAAACAGTCGAATTCTTACTCTCGTATTTGTCTGTTTCCTCCTCCAAAACAGAACCGATTTTTTTTTTTTTTTTCAAGAATAATTATACTAGTGGTTCGCCCCGAACTGAGACCTCGCGGTATCACAGAGCGCCATCTATTGACAACATTGTAAAGTTCTGTTAAAAATATCATCATCATTGAAAATTAAATATTTTCGTTTCCTTATAATATTTATCTAATTTTAGTATTTGTTGTTCAAGTACAGGGTATAATTCAAATAATTGATCAAGTTTCAGGCTAGAGTTCAGAAAATTGAGAGTTCTGAGGTCAACTCTGGACGTTAGAAAATCGCCACTTTGAAAGCCCCCCATTTCGTCAATTTTAGGGGAAAAATTAAAAAAAAAATATTTTTGGACTCTATTCCTAATTATCTTTAAAATGATATACCGCAACCCTATGTAACGCTATAAAAATATTTTACTTCGCATTCGCTTCTATGAGAGCCCCCCTGAAATAAAGATTTTTGTAACTTTTTAAGCCATATTCGGCGGGAGGCCATCGGTTTACATATTATATTTAAATTTGGAGTAATTACGTTCAGCAATTCAGAAGATTTAAGGCTCTGACAGACGGACGGACAAGTGCCAATTCACCCAAGTAGACTCAGAGACCTTCGCTTCGCTCGGTCAATAAGAAGGACTCGAAGGCTATATTATGTCGGTATGTTTTTCTTTTTTTGATTATATTCGTGAAAGCATACTGCATAATTCAAGTGGGTGATTAATAATTAAATTGCTTTTAAAATATGTTTGTACTCTCTTTAAAACTTGCACGAGCGAATGGTCACAACGTGTAGCGGTTTCACGAGAGATTTAATGTACCTACCTAAACAGTTAATTATAAAAACTTGGCCAAAACATTACAACAATAAATTAATCATTTGATCAGGCTGCAGTTGCTACTGCTGAGCTCAAAATCAAAGTGCGATCTAAACACAAAAGTATTCAATAATCGCTGAGTCTGCCGGTAGGAGACACTTTCAAACGTCAAAATATTCGTATCTAAGTAAACAAATCCAACATGGCGAACCCGCCAACGAACGGATCGAGTGAAATACATTGGAATGAGTCAAATATCGGTTTAATTAAACCTTTATCAATAAATAAATTAACAATCTTTTATATTTTCTAAAATTGAATCCTAATTTTAAACATAAAGCTGACATTCGTCAAATTTATTTGCGGGATATCTGATGATGACGCGAAAACTGGGCCATTTTTTGGAATTTTTGAAAGTTCCTTAATATTCTATTATTAATTTATTGAAAAAAGCAAAACATTAGGGACATAGCACGAACACATATATAGATTTTATGGTGCAAAAATATTTTCTCTATTGTAATTAAGCACGGAGAAAACAGACTATAATACCTACGATTGTATGGGGAAAACCGCCCTCCCGTATTGTCTTAATTTATTTTTTCGTCTGCGTCAATTTAGATTTTCCGGGATAAAAGCCTACGTTCGTCCCCAAGTATGCAACCTATGTCTCTACAATATTGTGCTATTTATTACTTAGGCATATAGGTATTAAGGTCTGTATAAAAATACCAGAAACTAAAATTAAGTAAGTAGATATAGGTACCTATAGTCCGTGTCACGAAAGAAGTCGTGCGCCTCTGTGTGCGCCCTTTTGTGGAACTACACTATTTAATGCATTTTATCATTTTTTTAAAACAAAAATGGCTTTTCTTCTTGGACTTCTTTTGTGACAACTGACACGTTACAACAATGAAAACTTAAAACATTATGTACTTACCTTTAACTCCGGCAAACAGTTCCGACAGTGATCCGGTGACAGCGTCGCTAATCTATCTACTAACTATCTATGAAAAATAAAATAATAAAAACAAAAACTAAACAGGCAAAAAAACTAGCTACAATTTTGGCCACCGGGCCATATAAGTTTGTGGGACTTTAAATATACTGTAGTAAGTAGTTAGGTACATTAATATGGCGGTGTATTATGGCCTTCCAGAACGAATGCCCGGTCGGGGTCCGACCGTCGCGCGCGTCGTCGGGCAGCCCTAGGCCCTAGTGGCAATGTGCAGTGCTCCAATCCAGAGAGGGCTGTCTAGCTTAGTAGCCCGCAATGTGCTGAGGAGGGTATATCGGTGCCTACTACTCACTAGCCCATGATCATCATACATGACGGCTGCGGCACGAGCGTCCGCTAAACATTGTGTAGATAGAGGTTTCTTCAGCACATTGCATTGGATAGACGGGTGGGCCCAGGGTCCTTTAGAGTCAGGGCACCCTTCATTGCACAGTTATCATTACACAGGGGTGAAGGTAGTCCACTCTTGTCTTGATCGCGGTGGTGGCGCCGCGTCGATCAACTCTGTCATTTGTTGCCCTTCGCTAGGCAGCTGGCGACCAACAAGCAAACTGCCTTACGATGAGCCGCAACTAACACGAGTTATGAACACCTTCTCTTCCAGTCTCTTCTTTATTTCTTCACTGTTCTTGATTTTCTTGGTGTTTTTTACAAGAGAACATTTCAGTAGACATTACGAGAGTTAAGAGAGCACTGCAGTTGGCGTCAGGTAATAAGAGCTCAGGGTGACAGTGGAGTGGATGTCAATGGAAAGTTCTTTTCTCCTGACGCCAACATCCCTAGTGACAATTCGCGGCAAACATCTTGAGCGAATGCGCTGGTCCGATCTTTGGGACTCTTAGCAGACCCGAGGAGACGCGAGGGAGCAGGAGCTCGTGATTGATGATCATCGGCCCCTATTTCCCGCGAAAGACTGATTAACCATCCATTACGCCTTTGCTCAAGTTATACGCCTAACACTGCATAGGGTTGCAATAGTCGACACTAATGTTCAGCGCTGAGCGTAACTTGCGCTTGAATTAAATCTCAAACCGACCTCCACTCTTTTGTTGAGCGCTCAACATCTGTGCCGACAACCTACCTACCCTACCTACCTACACTAAAGTCTTCCTTGACAGCAGTAAAACAAACTATAAGATATCCTAGTTATCATAACTACGAGTACCTAAGCTCATTAACTACATGTGCATAATATGGAAAATAACGCAAATTTTAGCACAGGACTCTATATAAGGGCAAGGCACATATATAACAGATTATACCTAAGTATATAGTTAAATGATACATGCATACAATAGGCACTAATTACATAATTACACTTCATCAGACTACCCTGTCAAGGAAAATGACTCACTCACCTGCAGTCGCCACATATAGTTATGCTGCTTACCCACTGGTGACGTCTGCGTACTCTTGTAGAGCAGGAATGTGACTCGCACCAGCAATACGGCGGCTTTCAGGGATGCTCCGTGTCCTGAGCGGCGCAGGAGCGGTGTAGCGAGGGTGTCGGGCGGCGCGGCGTTATAAACCGGCTTATCTAGCAGGAAAGCCGCGCGTTGCTGGCGGCCGCTAATTAGGCGCTGCACACGCGGCCCGGCGCGGTCTACGCCCGCAACCGACCCGCACTGATATCGCCGCTAGGGATGTGTATGTATGACTCTTTAAAATAGGACTTTTTTTTGTTATTCGGTGAAGACAGCCTCCTGCAAACACGATCTCAACTCGTGATACGCGACGACACAGTCCAAACTCTAACTTCTAAGATGGAAGCTTATTTAAATGGAAGGTACAACCTCGGTAGAACCTTAGCGTCGATCGAGGCTTCTCACCAGACTTTTAATGCAGTAGTTAAATAAATTCCCAAATCAAACCAGCTGGGTTTAACAAACCCAGGACCTTTTGTTTTATAACGTTTGAGTCTATAGAGAGTTATATAGCGCTTACAACTGCCAAGGCAAGGGCGCATTTGGTTTATTCTACTTCAATTGAGTAGAATTTAATGGGTCAGTGACTATAACTTACATTCTTTGGTTCCCGTTCTAGATAAATATATATATCGACTTGGTGAAGGAGTTGTTCTTTTTGTAACTTCCTGAATAAAGAGAACTAAAACATGTTCGATACGCAAAGTAAAAGATGCATCGTATACCTACGTGCGCTATGGTACAAGCTGGCAACTTCCAACAATTCAGCTTTGATGAAGCACATCCAGTGGAAATGGACCAGGATAGGTAGTAGGATGTAGCGAAGTGTGAAAATATCTCGAAGCATCCATCCATACTAATATTATAAATGGGAAAGTGTGTCTGTCTGTCTGTCTGTCAGTCTGTCTGCTACGCTTTCACGCTCCACCTGTTCAACCAATTTTGATGAAATTTGGTACAGGGACAGGTTGTATCCCGGAAAATTAAGAAGTTCCCGCGGGAATCGAAAAAACTTAGTCCACGCAGACGAAGTCGCGATCATCGTCTAGTTATGTATAATTAATTAAGTAGTAGGTAAGTAATGTGACATCACTAGCGTTCAACCAAAACAGTTGTTATCGGTGGAGCAGGATCCGTCGCCGGAAGCCAGCGCGGCTGACGGCTGACGGCTGATAGCGCAGAGTGCTGAGTGCTGCGACGTGTCGCTTGACCGCACACTGCACACTGCAGCTAATGAACTGACCACAATGCCTCCACATCGGCCCTATTCTTATCGTCAGGGGCCAGAAGTTACATGCCTGACCCCCTACGCAGGTCTACGCTACGCAGCTCGCTGAATCCCTGAAATCGGAACGTGTTTCGACTTCCGAGTTAAGTCAAGTTTGTTCGTTAAAATCTGCGAGAACATTTTGACGAACTCACGATCCATAGGTTTCCTTGTGATGTTTTTCATGTAGGTAATATTTAATTGCATATAAAACGCAATATAAGTAACTCAGAAAAGTTTTAAGAGTTCAGATAACCCCCGCGCCGTAGTAAATATGTTCCAGGGTTCATATAACCCCCGACAACCCGGTTAAGAGGCCGGTCGTCTAAACTCTAAACTCTATATCACCGCTCATAACTGCATACTTAAAGAGCATATATACCTACTCGTAGTTATGTTGAATGCATAATTATAGAATGAAACCCTAGTGATACCTAATCCCACCACTTATAAGTGATTTCTCTTGACAGATTGTGCTTAGATGGTACCGCTACCGAGGCCATCAAGATGTTAATGGTCAACGCAATTGGTCAGAGATAACGTAGTCCTCCAACAGCGATAGATACCGAGGGGCCGATCAGCTTGGAACTCGGAGGTGCTGGAAGAGTACGGTCTATACCCGCGAGAGGAATAGGTATTAGGTACGAGTAGATCTACACATACCTACAGTTACATACATCGGGCGAGCAATCCTCATTTCAAAAACCCATCACCACCGAAACCACAATTTTTTTAATTAGTAGGTACCTTCCTGCCTCGACTAATTAACTGTTAACTCAGTATTATTTTTCCATGTTTACACTTTACACGGGCAGTGGTTTCAAATGGAAGTATCGGTTTTCTGCGGTTTTCCTTACGTAGTTTACTCGCATAATTTGCTGATGACGGCATATTTAGGCTCAATAATATTATTAGGAACTAAATCATGCCCGTGACTTCGTCCGCTTGAATTAAGGTTTTTTGATTCCCGAGGGGGGTCCTTAATTTTCCGGGAAAAAAGTAGTCTATGTCCTTCCTCGGGATATAATCTACCTCTATACCAAATTTCAAGAAAATCGGTTGAAAAGATGGGCCGGATCTTTTTATTACTTACTA
This sequence comes from Erebia ligea, assembly GCA_917051295.2. NCBI lineage: Eukaryota > Metazoa > Arthropoda > Insecta > Lepidoptera > Nymphalidae > Erebia > Erebia ligea. The sequence goes on from OU785228.1 coordinate 19,951,949, forward strand.
GCAGATGCCCGCGACTTCGTCCGCGTGAAATAAGTTTTTTAAATTCCCGCGGGAACTCCCTAATTTTATTCTATTTTTATTTTATTTTATTTTGTACAGAAAACTTACAGCTACAAGTTACAACAAAAGTGGATAGATAAATAGAGAATAAGTACCTATAACGCCAATTACAAGTTTTCACAGATATAATTTGTACGTGAGATAGAAATAGCTCGCAAAGGTGGAAAAAGTAAATATTATGATATATATAGCATATCTAGGAAGTACTTACTTAATTAAAATATAAAAAGCTTATATACTTAAATAGGAAGATGGGTTAATAACTTAATACAAGAGAAGAACCAGAGTAAACTAATATTTGGGTTATTTTAGAAATTAATAATTATTTAGATTACTAGCCCAAACCATTTCAACTCAGGCAGTGGGAGTCAAATTAAGAATTCACTGGCCAGAATCCTACGCATGGAGGTGGCCGTGGTGCAAAAGAGATCTAGCTTGGTATTCTTGTTTACCAATTTATTAAATGATAAAGAAGATAATATAATTGACCGAGCGAAGCGAAGGTCTCTGAGTCTACTTGGGTGAATTGGCACTTGTCCGTCCGTCCGTCCGTCCGTCCGTCTGTCAGAGCCTTATAACTTCTGAATTGCTGAACGTAATAACTTCAAATTTAAATATAATATGTAAACCGATGGCCTCCCGCCGAATATGGCTTAAAAAGTTATAAAAATCTTTATTTCAGGGGGGCTCTCATAGAAGCGAATGAAGTAAAATATTTTTTATAGCGTTAGGTACATAGGGTTGCGGTATATCATTTTAAAGATAATTAGGAATAGCGTCCAAAAATATATTTTTTTTAATTTTTTCCCTAAAATTGACGAAATGGGGGGCTTTCAAAGTGGCGATTTTCTAACGTCCAAAGTTGACCTCAGAACTCTCAATTTTCTGAAAGGCTGAGCGCGAAACTTATCAATTATTTGAATTATATCCTGTACTTGAACAACAAATTACTAAAATTAGATAAATATTATAAGGAAACAAAATATTTAATTTTTAATGAGCTTCATTATTTTTAACAGAACTTCACAATGATGTCAATAGATGGCAATCTGTGATACTGCGAGGTCTCAGTTCGGGGCGAACCACTAGTACTGTATATATAATAATATATAGCTTAAGACACTCACAAATAATGTGGCTTTCTATTGATATATACCAGAATTTTCAAAATCGGTTGAGTAGATCCAGAGATTACCCCCCCCCCCCCCCCCCCTACAACCTCACAAACTACCTACCTAGTACCTAGTACCTACCTCTTTATAATATTAGTACCTAGTGATTATTGTAATTAATAACGATCTCACGTCAGCAGTCACCTGTACAGTAAGTGTATTGAGCAGATGGCAGCGGGCTTGGCTGGTGACTGGTGTGGCAGTTATATACCTACGTAAAACTCATACCCTTAATCAGTTTCTACTATCGCTGCTAACGCTAAATGGTTTGGCTGTAGAGCTCCCGCCTTACCAGCCCATAGCCAATTTTAGAAACTGGTAACGCGCGCCGGGGATCGAACCCGGCACCTCCCACTTGTACCTACAACCACAGCACCACAGTCCGCACTCCACACCACACGGTCACACCGTCGCGTCGGGGAGGTGGGGGAGGCCACACGAGGCTCAGTGGCGCTGTTGTTTTTATATCGCCTGACTTTCCTCCGATAGGTAGGAGTTCGACCAACTCGCTCGTTGTTTTAATCTTCCAGTTCCATAAATAGGTACTTATACCTACCAAGTGCCTACCAATAATGATTGTTTTTCTTATAATAGGTAATATTACGTAGGTAGTGTACCTATTGGTTTGGTGATGTAGCGTGGTTGTTGATGGAAGCAACTTGCGTACCTACACTAGACATACTTACTCTGTACTCAGTACTCTCTAGTTCAAGGTCGCTCGCTCCAGCTAGGGCTCGGGGACACAGCTCGATCGATCTAAACATCGTATATTATATAGAACAGAGTCAGTCAGAAGCTCAAGTTGTTGGAACAGAGGGAACACGGACGGTCGCGAGTCCTCGCTCACGGCACAGTCACCAGTTCTGTGGTCGCGGTCAGCTGACAGCTGTCGGCGCGGCGGCGCTTGCAGGCTGCGGGTCAAGGCCGCGCGCCGCGCAGCTGCCGCGCCGGAGGTCAATGTTACCACTTACCGTCTACCGAACATACGAGGCGCCTGGTGCAATGCAATAGCAACTCGCCTGGCCGTGTATTCACTATTTTTTCACTAAGGGCTATTCAAGTTTCTGAATGTTTATCTCGTTACCAACATTTAGATTGATCATTGAAGACTAGCTGATGCCCGCGGCGATTGCGAGGTTTTTCGGTTCCCGCGGGAACTCTTCAATTTTCCGGGAAAAATGTAGCCTGTTTTATTCTGGACTATAATCTATCTCTGTGCCATCCAGATCACAGAACACTCTATACCTACTCGTAGCGGAGATCCAAATCCGTTGAGCCGTTTTGGCGTGATTGAGTAACAAACAAACATCCATCCATTATCCATACATTCGTACTTTCGCATTTATTGGAACGTAAGTTCCTTATTGGACGTTGCGGATGGGAACTTTTCGGCAAAAAACGTCCGTAGCAAGAATAAGATTTTTATGTATAATTTATTCGAAATTAAACCTTAACATTAAACAATTAAAGTTTAATTTCGAATGTAGTATATTTATATTTAAGACCTTGTCTTCGTAAAAATGTCTTTCCGAGAATGCGTAAGATTTATAAGTAGGTATAGTTTATTCGAATCAAATGTACTTAATTGTGGAACGTAAGTTGAGAGGTATGAGAGAGAAGAAACGAAATGTCAGTGAGATGACGCATAGAGACTTTTGAAAAAACCCTTCTCGAAAAGGCGTTTGGACTTTGGTTTGTTTACGATTAGTGTTGAATGAAACCAAGTGTTTATTGAGTTTCGATATTTGGGACCTCCTGGGATCACAAAACAGGAAACTGTTACTTATCAAAATTTTAAAAAGTCAGCGCCATTTTGAAATTCTTTGTTATTGAACCGATTTCGTTCAAAATCGATATCTGAGGATCCTTAGGATCACAAAACAGGAAACTGGTACCAAAATTCAAAAAAGTCAGCACCATTTTGAAATTCTTTGTTATTGACCGAGTTCGTTCAAAATATCGAAACAGGAAACTGTGACTTTTTAAAATTTTATTACCAGTTTCCTGTTTTGTGATCCTAGGGATTCTCAGGTATCGATTTTGAACGAAATCGGTTCAATAACAAAGAATTCCAAAATGGCGCTGACTTTTTAAATTAATATTTATGTAATAAGGAACTTCGTTCCTATCTGGTGTCCCACGACACCACACGTTTTTTATATTAAGTAGGTATAGAAATAGATAATCGAATGATCTCAACTATCATGTTGCACACAAAGTATATTATGTAGTATACAGGGCACAGCTGATATTGTAGTGCATACAATAATGTACCTACAAGTACAAACACAGACGTGCACTCTCTATTCTCGTGCTATACACAAACAGTTGTCGTAGGGCCGACGGCTCCACGTGTCCCCAGCTGGCCGGCGCGCGCGGGGCTGCCGGCTGTCGTATAACCTCGGCTTGCCAGATCTATTATGAATTTGTTGACAGAAAAGCCAGACTAAGTACCTGTTTTCGTCCTCCTCAACCTAGCTAGCGCCTCGCACTAGGCACAACCAGTACCTACACAGTACACATTTAACTTATACTTAAGTTGATTTATGATAATCATTATGACTAATGGAGCGTAGTCTTTCGACAGTTAATTGGAGGTTTAACTGAAACTTTGTATTCAAAAAGAATAGAGAAACAATAGGAAATTTTATATAGTATATTTATTCATAAGGCTTAAATTTACAAATAGTGCTTTATTAATAATGATAATAAATTTATGAAACGTACCTACACTTTAAAATAAAATACATAAACCCAAGTCAAAAACAACCTCTAACAATAATTATTACTATTCCAATAATATATCTTTACACACTGCACTTTACACGCGGCGACGCGACGCTCTCTCCGTCATTCAAATCATAAGGTACGCGCCAAAGTCGAAACGATTTTAATTACAAGTACAGCTTATCAGCAAAACAACACCCGCTCGGGGGCGCCACTGTGGCATCTTATTTACACTGGTATTAAAAAAAAATACCGGACAGACTGAGAGTGAGGCGTCAGACACGGAACTAGCGACGGCCGAGCGACGGCGACAGCGCGGCGGGGCGATGGGATCCGAGAGCTGGCGACGAATTTCGGGAAAGCCCTTTAGGCAAGCTGAAATTATGGAAAAATATAATTTCGTTCGTTGGCGAATCCAGTTCTGCCAGTCTGGTAGAGCGTTTGCGGTTATTTCGGTACTGTGCAGTATAACATTTGCAAAAAAAAATCCGAAAAAACATTTTTTTGGCAACTTGATTTTTTTATCTTAAAATTTTATACTTATAGAATTCTAAAAAATAAATCATAGATGTTTTTGTCGGTTATAAAGTACATTACTAGACCTCTTTCAAATTGTTCCCGAAATTCGTCGCCAGCTCTCAGACTCATCGCATCGCCCCGCTACCGCCGCCGCCGCCGCTAATTTCGTGCCCGTACACAAAGGGTTGCAAACCTACCTTAAAAATGGAACTAATTAGGGTTGCGTACCTGAGTACCTGAGTACCTGAGTACGCAACCCTAATTAGTTCCATTTTTTTGGCAACATGGCGAGGTTTTTTTTATTTTTCTCGTCAGGCTGCACATGCATGCATCGTACATGCTACGCTTCAACCGAGCCGGCCTTTCCCGTAGGCCTAACTATTACTGTACGCATAAGTATTAGCTGCCCACTGACGGTGACGGCGGGCGGGCGCGTCAGATGGCGGTAGGCCTCCGCCCCCGGCACGCCGATGTGCGAGTCGCTCCAGTGGGGGCGGCGCGCGGTCAGCTGGTGACGGCGGGCGGGCGCGTCAGATGGCGGTAGGCCTCCGCCCCCGGCACGCCGATGTGCGAGTCGCTCCAGTGGTGGCGGCGCGCGGTCAGCTGGTGACGGCGGGCGGGCGCGTCAGATGGCGGTAGGCCTCCGCCCCCGGCACGCCGATGTGCGAGTCGCTCCAGTGGGGGCGGCGCGCGGTCAGCTGGTGACGGCGGGCGGGCGCGTCAGATGGCGGTAGGCCTCCGCCCCCGGCACGCCGATGTGCGAGTCGCTCCAGTGGTGGCGGCGCGCGGTCAGCTGGTGACGGCGGGCGGGCGCGTCAGATGGCGGTAGGCCTCCGCCCCCGGCACGCCGATGTGCGAGTCGCTCCAGTGGTGGCGGCGCGCGGTCAGCTGGTGACGGCGGGCGGGCGCGTCAGATGGCGGTAGGCCTCCGCCCCCGGCACGCCGATGTGCGAGTCGCTCCAGTGGTGGCGGCGCGCGGTCAGCTGGTGACGGCGGGCGGGCGCGTCAGATGGCGGTAGGCCTCCGCCCCCGGCACGCCGATGTGCGAGTCGCTCCAGTGGGGGCGGCGCGCGGTCAGCTGGTGACGGCGGGCGGGCGCGTCAGATGGCGGTAGGCCTCCGCCCCCGGCACGCCGATGTGCGAGTCGCTCCAGTGGTGGCGGCGCGCGGTCAGCTGGTGACGGCGGGCGGGCGCGTCAGATGGCGGTAGGCCTCCGCCCCCGGCACGCCGATGTGCGAGTCGCTCCAGTGGGGGCGGCGCGCGGTCAGCTGGTGACGGCGGGCGGGCGCGTCAGATGGCGGTAGGCCTCCGCCCCCGGCACGCCGATGTGCGAGTCGCTCCAGTGGTGGCGGCGCGCGGTCAGCTGGTGACGGCGGGCGGGCGCGTCAGATGGCGGTAGGCCTCCGCCCCCGGCACGCCGATGTGCGAGTCGCTCCAGTGGGGGCGGCGCGCGGTCAGCTGGTGACGGCGGGCGGGCGCGTCAGATGGCGGTAGGCCTCCGCCCCCGGCACGCCGATGTGCGAGTCGCTCCAGTGGTGGCGGCGCGCGGTCAGCTGGTGACGGCGGGCGGGCGCGTCAGATGGCGGTAGGCCTCCGCCCCCGGCACGCCGATGTGCGAGTCGCTCCAGTGGGGGCGGCGCGCGGTCAGCTGGTGACGGCGGGCGGGCGCGTCAGATGGCGGTAGGCCTCCGCCCCCGGCACGCCGATGTGCGAGTCGCTCCAGTGGGGGCGGCGCGCGGTCAGCTGGTGACGGCGGGCGGGCGCCTCAGATGGCGGTAGGCCTCCGCCCCCGGCACGCCGATGTGCGAGTCGCTCCAGTGGGGGCGGCGCGCGGTCAGCTGGTGACGGCGGGCGGGCGCGTCAGATGGCGGTAGGCCTCCGCCCCCGGCACGCCGATGTGCGAGTCGCTCCAGTGGGGGCGGCGCGCGGTCAGCTGGTGACGGCGGGCGGGCGCGTCAGATGGCTGGGCGCGTCCGCGAACGCAAACTTGAGACGGTAGGCCTCCGCCACCAGCACGCCTATGTGCGAGTCGCTCCAGTGGTGCGTGGGCACGTTCTGCAGCAGCAGCATCAGACCCTGCGACAAACAGCACAAGCGACCTTCAGTAAACCCGTACTGCTCGGGGTGAAGTAAGTTATTGGGGTTAAAATGATTCATTAATTGGCTCAAAATCACTTTTGGTTGGCATTGGATGCGTTTAAGGTATCATTGAAACGGTTCGTTCGTCGAAGGGGCTAACTCGACCAACACAGGCGGATGCTGCAGGCGAGCGGGGTCTGGCGCGTCAGAGACGAAGACCCACCTGGAAGTCTCTCTCCAGCACGAGGCGCTCGCGCCAGTGCAGCAGGAAGGCGGCGCAGACGTAGAGCTGGAAGGTCGCGAAGCCGTCCGCCTCGGCCAGGTACGTGTCCCACAGGCGGATGCTGCAGGCGAGCGGGATCTCGCGCGTCAGCAGGTTGTTCATCCAGCGGAACGAGAACTGCAGGTAGTCTACGCCGTGGCGCGTCAGGTGCGCGTGCAGCGGCGCGTCGATGCGCGCGATCAGCTCCTTCAGTTGGTTGACCTGCAACAACAATAGGCTCGTGACTCCTTCGCTCCGCCTCGAGAAACTCCAACAGTAGTTCATTGGAGCAAATGAGCGTATTCTTTTATAATATTTCACATTCAATTTTGAACTTGCCTTCTTACAACTTTTACACAAAGACGTGTACTATACAATTGCAAATTACATAAATATAAATATTTGATTACTTCCAGCAATGCGCGGGACAGCGGTTACAGAATATGTATTCTGTTGATCATTGTTAAACTTTTAAAAAGTGCAACTGCCAAGTGTCCTTCTGATCTGTTCTCGGTAAGAACGCTATTTTGAAGCAGCAGTACATTCGTTTGACAATACACAAGCAGGTCTCATAGAAGTTTATATTTATAAATAAAAAACATTTAAATTTTGCATACGAGTGTCTCCAGCGGATGCACGTCACGACAGACTCACCTTGTACTGTATCCCGAGCTGCGCGAATATGTAGTTGTCCTGGATGCTGTCGAGGAACTTGGAGAGGCACCAGAAGGAGTCGGCCTCGATGACGTCGCGCTGGCGCGGCGCCAGGCTGTCCAGCGGGAAGGAGTCGAGGTCCTGGCCGGGCGCCGCCTCCTGCAGGAACACCATGAAGAAGGGCGTCACCAGGTCGTTGATGCCCTGCACGTAGCCTGAAGCGGGGTGGCGGATGGCCCAGATGTACAGGATGCGCTCGAACATCACCTGCCAAGAGTGAGGCCGGCATCAGAACAGGTCAAATTAATGTGTAAAATCCATACTAATATTATAAATGCGAAAGTGTGTCTGTCTGTCTGTCTGTCTGCTACGCTTTCCCGGCCCATCCTTTCAACCGATTTTGCTGAGAAATTTTGCATCAGAACTGCTCAAATATTTACACAAAGATATTCTTTAAAATGGAGATCTCCACTAAAAGGGGTTTTCAGAAACTGCACCAGACAGGAAGCAGTGTGTGTGTGTGTGTCTCACCTGCACAGTGGTCTGCTGGAAGAGCGCGACGAGCGGGCTCATGCGCGGGATGTCGATGTGTATCTGCCGGTACGTGTCCTCCTCTCGCTCGGCGTCGTAGTACTGGCGCACCAGGTGCTTGTAGTGTGTGTGTGTGTCTCACCTGCACAGTGGTCTGCTGGAAGAGCGCGACGAGCGGGCTCATGCGCGGGATGTCGATGTGTATCTGCCGGTACGTGTCCTCCTCTCGCTCGGCGTCGTAGTACTGGCGCACCAGGTGCTTGTAGTGTGTGTGTGTGTCTCACCTGCACAGTGGTCTGCTGGAAGAGCGCGACGAGCGGGCTCATGCGCGGGATGTCGATGTGTATCTGCCGGTACGTGTCCTCCTCTCGCTCGGCGTCGTAGTACTGGCGCACCAGGTGCTTGTAGTGTGTGTGTGTGTCTCACCTGCACAGTGGTCTGCTGGAAGAGCGCGACGAGCGGGCTCATGCGCGGGATGTCGATGTGTATCTGCCGGTACGTGTCCTCCTCTCGCTCGGCGTCGTAGTACTGGCGCACCAGGTGCTTGTAGTGTGTGTGTGTGTGTCTCACCTGCACAGTGGTCTGCTGGAAGAGCGCGACGAGCGGGCTCATGCGCGGGATGTCGATGTGTATCTGCCGGTACGTGTCCTCCTCTCGCTCGGCGTCGTAGTACTGGCGCACCAGGTGCTTGTAGTGTGTGTGTGTGTCTCACCTGCACAGTGGTCTGCTGGAAGAGCGCGACGAGCGGGCTCATGCGCGGGATGTCGATGTGTATCTGCCGGTACGTGTCCTCCTCTCGCTCGGCGTCGTAGTACTGGCGCACCAGGTGCTTGTAGTGTGTGTGTGTGTCTCACCTGCACAGTGGTCTGCTGGAAGAGCGCGACGAGCGGGCTCATGCGCGGGATGTCGATGTGTATCTGCCGGTACGTGTCCTCCTCTCGCTCGGCGTCGTAGTACTGGCGCACCAGGTGCTTGTAGTGTGTGTGTGTGTCTCACCTGCACAGTGGTCTGCTGGAAGAGCGCGACGAGCGGGCTCATGCGCGGGATGTCGATGTGTATCTGCCGGTACGTGTCCTCCTCTCGCTCGGCGTCGTAGTACTGGCGCACCAGGTGCTTGTAGTGTGTGTGTGTGTGTCTCACCTGCACAGTGGTCTGCTGGAAGAGCGCGACGAGCGGGCTCATGCGCGGGATGTCGATGTGTATCTGCCGGTACGTGTCCTCCTCTCGCTCGGCGTCGCAGTACTGGCGCACCAGGTGCTTGTAGTGTGTGTGTGTGTGTCTCACCTGCACAGTGGTCTGCTGGAAGAGCGCGACGAGCGGGCTCATGCGCGGGATGTCGATGTGTATCTGCCGGTACGTGTCCTCCTCTCGCTCGGCGTCGTAGTACTGGCGCACCAGGTGCTTGTAGTCGGCCCGCTTCCGCTCCAGCGTGGCGGCGCGCCGCTCTGTGCACGCGGGCAGGTAGCCGGCGAGCAGCCGCCACGTCACCGCGCGCGCCTGCCGACACAACGCGGGTCTAGTGGCCACACATACAAAACCGAACCGCAGTTTACAGTTTGGCCCATTATTTTTCATTAATAGTATCTAACCCAATTTCTCTGAGCTTTATGAACTAATTCAAATTTTTTTAGTAGCTAGATGAAGCTTGCAGAAGGGTCGTATAAACTGAATCCAATTACTCAATTGTGATACTGCAGGGTAGAGAACTCCTAAAACTGTTGATCAATGATGGAAAATTCATACCTTGGGGTATCAAGCAATCCTGATACTCATTTAGGAACTGTCAACAGTTCCTAAATCATGACAGATAGGATCTGAATGAAAATTGGCGATTGATTAAAGTCTGTAATAACACATAAGCTACTTTTTATCCTGGAAAATTAAAGAGGCACCAAAAACCTCAATCCATGCGGATGAAATCGCAAGCATCAGCTAGTAACCTATATTATTCTCAACAACAACAAATAATTTTACAAACCCACTTTGTGTGTTGACTTGCTAAAATATAAAAAAACGGAGCTTACTGCTTTAACGAGTTCGAGGTGCCACCTTTTTTACCTGATACCTTCCAAAGCAACCACAATCCAAACTTCATAGTTTATACCTCTATTAGAGACATACATACAAAAAATTTCAGCTTTAATAAAATAACGTAGGTCTGATCGTCGCGGGATCTTGGACTATAACAAATTGACTCAAATTAAAACAAGATTTTGCTGTAGTTAGTGAGGTGCAATTTCAATGCTTCACATTAGTGAAAGAAGTACTCACCCCATCAAATACACGAAAATATAGCCTACACTCTACATCATATAATATGAGTATAAGGACCAATTATTGTGTTTTGTCTTGTTACTTTTAAATAAGTAACTTTGTGAGGTACCTATATCTGTAATAAGAACTGTGGTTGTACAAGGTTCTTTCCAAACCGGTGGTAAAGTCATGACGTTTCATAAGTGGCATAAGTTGCCCTATACTATAGCTGAGCCATTGCTGATACATTGCATTGTGCCTCTCTCATTCTATATTCTAATTCAATTCATATTTTCAAAGAGAAAGCAATCAGGGTATGATAAACTCAGTGCCCCCTCGACTACTAGAGCCCATTGTCCCATTCACTTGTACTTTTGCCTCTAAGTTTGAAATAGTTCAGCAACAAATCACAACGCCGAGTCAGCTGCAAGCACCTGAGGTCTCAGTTACGCACGCGCCTACCTTGGCGGGTATCCCGGACCAGCTGAGCTGCTTGAGCTCGTCCAGGTCGAGCACGGCGCTGTCCAGCAGCTGCGTGAAGCGCTCCAGCTTGCTCTCGCTGCTCTCCTCGCGCGGCGCCAGCGCCGACAGCCGCACGGGCCGCGGCCGCCCCGGGTAGTGCCGCAGCGCGCCGCCGCCGCCGCCCGGCTTGCGCACCTCGTTCCTGCGCGCCGCCACGGCCTCCGCCGCGGGCCTCACCGCCTCGCTCTCCGCTTTGACGTCATTTCTGTCTACGTTCCTGCTGCTGTTTCTGTGTGAATTGATCACGTCCAGCGCCGCCGTCTGCGATATGGCCTTCGATATCTTGGCCTCCGCGATCCCGGACACGACGTCATCGTCGCCGAGGTCCCAGGCGTCGTTCACGGACGCCTGGAACTGCTGGTAGGACGACCCCGACATAACCTCGTTTCGCTCGACCGTCTGCAGAGGCCTGCCCGGTACTCTCTGCGGAGTCCTCCAGAACGTTTCAGCCCCCGATCCGTTCTTGTCATGTTCGGCTCGGGCGCTTTCCATAATAAGATACAGCTAGAGACATATTAAATAACTTTTTTTCAGCGACACAAATACAAATTAATGAGACCACTTCCAGAGACAAGTGTTTTTTTATTTACAAAAGAAAACGTCAAACGTCACAATTGCAGTGTTGCCAGAATAACATTTTCACAAAAACTAGCATTGAGGAATAATAATTGTAATATAATCTATTATCAAGACAGTTGCAAGACAGGCTTCAGCCCTTCTTCAGCGGTTTTTTTTTGTAAATATTTATAAATTCGATAGGTTGTTGTGGCTTTAGCAAAATTCCTATATCACCATTTTAAAAATAATCTCTTAAAATACAAATTCATTATAAAATCTGTGTTCCTTTACCGTAAGAATACAATAACATACCTAATATACAATAGGTAGGTACATAATATGGCCGTAGGAAATCGTTTCTAGGGGAACTGTTAGATCGATATGAATGATTATTATTTTATATTTTGTTAGAGCAAGTTTTTTATAAACAAAAATGGCAAGTCCAAATTCTGAAACTGATCTGACTTCTATGTTCATGCAAAGAGGTGATAGCAAACGAGTAAAAAGTCCAACAACAAGATCCGAATCAGCATCTAGAAGAAGTTCTCTCGTGAAACCTAGTCTACCAGCCGAAGTTATCACTGTGAAAGATTTCTTCGACTTTATGAAAACTGCCTACCAAGTGTACGAGCACTTGGAAGGCGACGAAGGCGAAGGATCGAAGATAAACTGGGAGGAGTTGACGAAGCTGACGGTGCTGAACCACGTGATCGAGCAGCAGGAGCGCGACCTGCTGCAGCAGACGGCCGCGGCGGTCAGCGACCGCAAGCCCGGCACCAGCAAGAGCGACACCGCCGTCGAGCGCAGCGGCGCGGCCGGCCTCGACTTGAAGCGCTACAGCTGCAGTGACATCGAGGGCGAGTTGTCCATAGACTATTTTTATTTTTTATTTGAAGCGTTAGTGTGGCCCTTAGGCTGTGGTAGTGACCTTCTATGCAGCGGCGCACAGAGTTTGCAATCTCGAAGAGGTCCCGGGTTCGTTAACCGACGGCAAAATAATTGTTGAATCAATGCAAGTTTATGTTTTTAAACTTTTTGTTGTAATATTAGTTAGTGCACCTTCGTCCGCGCAGATTATGGTTTTTGATATTATTATGAATTGTGGGTTAAAATGTAACTTGTGACCTTCCTCAGGACAACACAACCTGCCCGCCAAAATCGGTTGAAATGAGCCGTGAATGCGTAGACCGTAGTTGACGGACACACGCACTTTCGCATTTCCCTATAGGTATACTTAATAGCGTGTACTGAATGGGCGGCTCCCCCTCGCACTTCGCAGGTAGAGCGCGCCGCCGCTCGCTGCCGCGGGAGGCGCGCGTCGAGATGCTCGGCGTGTGGACGGAGGCCAACCTCAACTGCAAGCTGAACGACGTCGGTATTCCGTGCTCAATATATAATCGGACATCATATATTAATAGTATACAATAATCATGCTAAACCATTAACGTTGTAGGTAATAAACGAAGGAATACTAGATTCCATTCTCCCCTATTTGGTGGGCTACAAGAAACCGTCCAAAACGACGAGTGTGTACGCGCCCATCATAAAGAAGAGCCCGTCCAGTTGCTCCACTGACGTCAAGAAGCTGGCCAGCTTCGGAGGTATAACCTTGTCTTTTTTTTTATTCCATTACAAGTTAGCCCTTGACTGCGATCTCATCTTGATCTGTTGGTAAGCAACCCGGGACCTCCCTATAGAGGCTACAGCGCCATTGCGCCAGGCAGGTCGTCAGCCGTCAACTCTGATCGTACCTACCTATATCAATTACAACTATGTAAATCAATTAGAGACTAAATTGCTATTACATTTTATTGATCGTTTATAATTAAGGATTCGTGAATGAAAAGGAGTCAAGGGATCGTCTCGGAAGGCGCAAGTCGTCAGTGGCGGCCAATCAGGAGCGCGCCAACCACAAACACGAGTAAGACTTCGGAATATAACAAAAATAATACACAAATATTATATTATTGAATACGTAAGTACCTACTACCTACCAAAATACACATTAAGAATTTCATTTCAACTTACTCACAATCAAGTCTAAAAGGAGAGTTGACGTGTTCAGTGCCCCGGCAGCGGACCGCCAACGGATTGATGCGATGATAGTGATTCACTATCAATTAGTGATGATATTTTATAGATGATACCTACTTGATAAATTTGAAAAGATTTTATTCGGTTTTAGAAACTTAACAGTATTTTCATTAAATCGTTTATATCCGATATGGTCTAGTGGCTAGGATACCTGGCTCTCACCCAGGAGGCTCGGGTTCGATTCCCGGTATCGGAATATTATTTTGAAACTTTTTTCTTTTTTAATTCCGTAGTATTCAGTATTCACAGACCACAGAACCAGAGAACAATTTTAATATTTTTTGAAATAATTTTTCAGTATAACTCCTCGGTTTGAACACCAAGAGCATCGATTTACCAACTAGTCAATGACCGAGAGCCGAAAATAAAAACATTGGTTTCAGAATCCCTTTCTTGACTTCTCTTTCTTGACTTGATTGTGATATCCCGCTCAATAGGTATTTATTTTACAATCATTGTAATTTGTTTTTTCTATTTCATAAAACCTAATATGAATATGCTGGTCTCCTTTTAGTGTTCCTTTTTCGTTTCATCGAATTTTCAAATCACAACGATTCTAAAGAAGATTACATCTAAAACTACCGTTTTTAAAAAATCTCTTTAATCTGGACTACCTGCGTGCTCTGAATCGTGTTTCAGTCAGCTCTGTTGTGTGTCCGGCAGCGGCGACGTGGAGATCCACGTGTGCGACGAGGTGAAGGGGCTGAAGCAGGACTTCCGCTGCGCGCAGAAGCTGCTCGTGTCCAAGATGGGCTACTTCGCGGACGTGACGGCCGGACAGCGGCTCGAGGACATGGACATCTCCGTGCACTGCGACATACAGGCGAGCCCCCTGACGAGTGACGAGTGACGAGTGACGAGTGACGTGACGGCCGGACAGCGGAGTCGCTTCATAGTTCACACTGCAACTGCAACTAGACGCGTCGACTCGACACTGAAGCCTGTCGACTTTATTGCTAGTGCTTCTGTTGGAGCCCGGGCATTCCGAAATCAGAACCAGTAAATTCCCTACACACAAGCCGTCACTACGATTGACTCGTGACTCGTGAGTCAGGTACCAGCTACTGGGGGGTCGCGAGCCGCTTCATCCGGGATCACGGGATAGCGTGTGATCTTTTTGTCCCGAGTCACAAGTTAGCCGTGGACTGCGGTCTGCTACCCCTGCACTATGCGCTGAGCGAGTGGTGAACTTGATGATACAGTCTAACATTGTAGCGTGTTAACCTTTTACGGCTACTAAATATTCGTATTAAAACGTAAAATCATACCCCTGATCGGTTTCTACACGGTGCCGTACCGGAACGCTAAATCACTTTGCGGCACGTCTTTGCCATTAGGTTGGTAAGTGGTAGGTAGGTATCTATAGACATTTTGTACGAACCTGAGCATTCTAAAATCCGAACCAGTAAATTGATCACTATTCAATAGTAAAATAGGTACTTTGTAAGACTGAGGCCATATTGCCAAACTCAATGCTTTGATGTCACGTATATACACATTTGTACACATTACCTTGTATGTTAATGTCGTATGTCCCCCCCTGCAGTGGGGCAGAGGGCGTCTACAGTGTTGCGCCATCTCGAGCGGTTAGAAGCTACACCCTTGACCTCATCCCACGTCAGCCCTATCCTCGCGACCTCCGCCAGGACCGCATGTCGCCAAGTTTGTTTGAGTCGGCCACGCTTTCTTTTTCCCTGAGGATTCCAGTTGAGAGCTTGCCTCGCGATATTGCCTGGCTCTCTACGTAGAGTGTGGCGGATCCAGTTCCATTTGTGTCGTTTAATCTGTTCGTCTATTGGAGCTTCCTTGCATCGTAGTAAGAGCTCGATGTTACTGATCTTCTCAGGCCAGTGGTCACCTAGAATGCTGTGAAGGCATCGATTGACAAAAGCTTGGATTTGGTGTGAGATGGCTTTCGTGACCTTCCATGTCTCGCACCCATATGTCAAAACGGACGGACTTCACGTTGCTTCGAAAAATTTTAAGTTTCAGATTTCTTGTAAGTTTCCGTGAATGCCATATAGGGCGGAGCCCTGCAAAGGCTGCCTTAGCTTTCGCGATACGCGAAACGATGTCCTCTTCGGTACCCCCTGTCTCTGACACGACGCTCCCAAGATAAGTACAACGATGCACGCGCTCTACGTCTTCAGTGCCGGTGCGATGTAGACGGGTTATTTTTACCCTATTTTTACCAGTCCGCATCTCCTGGGTCTTTCGGATGTTGATACGTAACCCTGCACGTAGAGTTTCTCTTTATAGATCGCCCAGCTTTGTTTGCATGTCTATATGTCTATGGCTTAATAGGCAAAGGTCGTCGGCGTAATCCGAGTCTTCAAGTACTTCAGAGAGCCCCCACTCAATTCCACGTCGCTTGTTATCAAAAGCTCTATGTAGAATACCGTCGAGAACGACCAGAAAGAGAAGAGGGGATAAGAGGCATCTTTGTCGCACACCCGCATGCACCTTTATATCATCCGATGTAAGACCGTCGCGTCGGGTGACACTTTACTTTACAGGAATAATTCCGATATAAGGCTTTGAGGATCTCCGTTACCTTCGGCGGTACCTACTCCTATTTCATATAGTCGCGTCTGTTTGACCAGCGCATCGTATCGAAAGCTTTTTCAAAGTCGACAAAGGTCAGATATATGTCCCTTTGCCATTCTGATGCTTGTTGATACCTTGAAGTTCCTAAAATAAGGATTACAATAATAATTAATATAAAACACGAAAGTCAACAATAATGAAACAATATGGCACTAAGCGTTGGCAGTATGACCCCTGAACAAAGCGTCGCCGGTGTGCACAGATCTTCGAGTGGCTGATGCGCTGGGTGAAGCGGGACAGCATCCTGGTGGCGGACTGGCCGCTGCTGGACGCGCACAACGTGGTACCCATCCTCGTGTCCGCCTCCTTCCTGCAGGTGAGCACAGATCTTCGAGTGGCTGATGCGCTGGGTGAAGCGGGACAGCATCCTGGTGGCGGACTGGCCGCTGCTGGACGCGCACAACGTGGTACCCATCCTCGTGTCCGCCTCCTTCCTGCAGGTGAGCACAGATCTTCGAGTGGCTGATGCGCTGGGTGAAGCGGGACAGCATCCTGGTGGCGGACTGGCCGCTGCTGGACGCGCACAACGTGGTACCCATCCTCGTGTCCGCCTCCTTCCTGCAGGTGAGCACAGATCTTCGAGTGGCTGATGCGCTGGGTGAAGCGGGACAGCATCCTGGTGGCGGACTGGCCGCTGCTGGACGCGCACAACGTGGTGCCCGTCCTCGTGTCCGCCTCCTTCCTGCAGGTGAGCACAGATCTTCGAGTGGCTGATGCGCTGGGTGAAGCGGGACAGCATCCTGGTGGCGGACTGGCCGCTGCTGGACGCGCACAACGTGGTACCCATCCTCGTGTCCGCCTCCTTCCTGCAGGTGAGCACAGATCTTCGAGTGGCTGATGCGCTGGGTGAAGCGGGACAGCATCCTGGTGGCGGACTGGCCGCTGCTGGACGCGCACAACGTGGTACCCATCCTCGTGTCCGCCTCCTTCCTGCAGGTGAGCACAGATCTTCGAGTGGCTGATGCGCTGGGTGAAGCGGGACAGCATCCTGGTGGCGGACTGGCCGCTGCTGGACGCGCACAACGTGGTGCCCGTCCTCGTGTCCGCCTCCTTCCTGCAGGTGAGCACAGATCTTCGAGTGGCTGATGCGCTGGGTGAAGCGGGACAGCATCCTGGTGGCGGACTGGCCGCTGCTGGACGCGCACAACGTGGTACCCATCCTCGTGTCCGCCTCCTTCCTGCAGGTGAGCACAGATCTTCGAGTGGCTGATGCGCTGGGTGAAGCGGGACAGCATCCTGGTGGCGGACTGGCCGCTGCTGGACGCGCACAACGTGGTACCCATCCTCGTGTCCGCCTCCTTCCTGCAGGTGAGCACAGATCTTCGAGTGGCTGATGCGCTGGGTGAAGCGGGACAGCATCCTGGTGGCGGACTGGCCGCTGCTGGACGCGCACAACGTGGTGCCCGTCCTCGTGTCCGCCTCCTTCCTGCAGGTGAGCACAGATCTTCGAGTGGCTGATGCGCTGGGTGAAGCGGGACAGCATCCTGGTGGCGGACTGGCCGCTGCTGGACGCGCACAACGTGGTGCCCGTCCTCGTGTCCGCCTCCTTCCTGCAGGTGAGCACAGATCTTCGAGTGGCTGATGCGCTGGGTGAAGCGGGACAGCATCCTGGTGGCGGACTGGCCGCTGCTGGACGCGCACAACGTGGTGCCCGTCCTCGTGTCCGCCTCCTTCCTGCAGGTGAGCACAGATCTTCGAGTGGCTGATGCGCTGGGTGAAGCGGGACAGCATCCTGGTGGCGGACTGGCCGCTGCTGGACGCGCACAACGTGGTGCCCGTCCTAGTGTCCGCCTCCTTCCTGCAGGTGAGCGCCGCTTCACTACACCTCACAACACCTCCGCCAAGTTGTTACACTGTATCAATCAACCAAACAATTACTTAGATCGTATATTACATTTACAAGCTCAACTGCATTTATTTTTCACAGCCCTTTTTGTATCTTCGTATTTTTCCTTTAGTCGGTGTAGTACAGGTGCTGTTCAACGCGTCCATGCGCGGGTCGCAAAAAATAAAGATTTTTATTTATTTGGCAAAAATTAACAAATTTTCACTTTTGCCTCCGCACACATCCTTAAATGAAAAACATCGGCATGCATGGCTTTAAACAGGCCATTATGAATATTTAGCAATTTTTGAAAGCTTTTCATTGATATTTCAATATGTTTTTTGGGCTGATCCATATTTACTATGTGACAGAAACACGTTTGACTACAAAATTCTCTATAGAAATAATATTTTCCAAAAAATACTTCAATTTGTTTTTAAATTTTATTCGGAGATGCCTTAAAAGAGCAATTTATTATAAGGCAATTTTTTATTTTATTCTGTACATAAGTTGGTAATTATTGTAATTGTCAAAAAATATATACGAGTTTTATTTTAATATTAAAATAAAATACAGTTTGTTTTTTTTCCGTTGCGGCTAATCTTGCTTTATTATAATCTCTTTGCTGCGCAGTGCATAGAACTATCGTTCTCACGTCATCGTTTTGGGAATATATTTTACTGTTTGACGTTGAAATGGTTGAATCCGCCAGATGGAGCCTCTGCTTCACGACTGCATGATTTACTGCCACGCGCACATGAACGACATCGTCAAGACTTCCACCAACCTGGCCTGCTTGAGCGACGCCTTGCTCACTAGGTAATAATACAGAATCTAATGACTTACAAATTTTATATATTATACCTCATGTGAAGATCGGAAGGTGAATTGGTTTGTGAATGTCTGCAGGTTAGCAGCGATGTACACCAACGCCGAGCTCGAGGCGATCCGCGACCGCAAGGACAAGATCCAGTCTCGGCTGTACTGCAAGATGATCCTGTCGCTCGCCGAGCCCGTGCCCGAGACCCTGCGCGGCCACTACGCCACGCTCGCCACGCTCTTCAAGTGCAGCAAGTAATGTGGACCCTTATTTTATTTTATTCGGAATGTTTGTTACGCTGGGGCCCTATTTTGGGGTTTGGGTGCCCGAACCTTTTTTCATTATCATAATTTTCGCAATAGATTTTTCCAAGTGATAGTGATTTGTTTCGACGCGTAGTGTACTTAAATATTTTGATTTTTAAGTGTACGCTGTTGGTATAGTTTTGTATGCAATCCGACAGATGCAACAAGCTGCTGGGGCGGCACATCGCGGAGCAGGTGCCGTGCCAGCCCGCCAGCATGCGCATCGACCGGCGCGGCAACGTCGTTTCCTCGCACACCAAGTATGTCCCCTGAGCACGGCACACAGCACGAGCCGCCTGAATGCAGACAATGACGACAGATGCTCGATATTATTTTCGAAAAATTGGTTTTCCTTCTACTTGCTCAGAAATTACTGCATTATTAAAAAAAACGTACATTGGCTCTTTGCTGACCGCTAATTAATACTCGAATAGGAAATCAGATAATTTTCCATACTTAATATTATAAATGCGAAAGTTTGGATGGATGGATGGATGGATGTATGGTTGGATGTTTGTTACTCAATCACGCCCCAATGGCTGAACAGATCTGGATGAAATTTGGCACAGAGATAGATAATAGTCTGGAATAACACATAGGCTACTTTTTATTCCGGAAAATTAAAGAGTACCCGCGGGAACAAAAAAACCTTAATTCACGCGGATGAAGTTGCGGGCATTAGCTAGTTTTCCATACAATACGAGGTTTTAGCGTGAGTTAAGGAGAATCAACGCCATCTATCGGCAAATTAGAAAAGCTTTCTTTTTTGCTAATAGATGGCGTTGATTGAGTCTCAGCCCAAAAACAATTCACGGCCTTATTTACCTACTCACAAAATCACTTATGAAGTCCTCAATTTCCCCTCATCCTTCCAATATTACTCAGCCTTGAATTGCTTTATTTCCGGCTTGGGCAATCATTTACTATATATATTGAACTAGATGATTCCCGCGACTTCGTCCGCGTGGATAAAGGTTTTTTGATTCCCGCGGGAACTCCTTAATTTTCCGGGATAAAAAGTCTATATGAAAAGTGTATGTCTATATAAGCCTATGTCCTTCCCCGGGATATAACCTACCTCTATACCAAATTTCAGCAAAATCGGTTGAAAAGATGGGCCGGGAAAGCGTAGCAGACAGACAGACAGACAGATAGACAGACAGACAGACAGACAGACACACTTTCGCATTTATAATATTAGTATGGATATGGATATGGATTTGTCACCAAATTACGTATCAGTGTTTGTGATTGGGAAGGGACGTGTCGTGGAGCCTGAACGAGTACATCACGTGGCTGTACGGCGAGCTGCGCTCGTGGCGGCGCGTGTACTGGCGCCTGTGGGCCGACTGCCACTTCCTGCGCTGCCAGCTCTGCGACTCCTTCTTCCCGGCCTACCAGGTACCGCGTGCCCTCGCCTTGACGGTACACACTGAATACATGCTCCATCCGAATCAGTCAGTGTCACCAGTATAGCAATTTGCGCCCTATTCACACACTGTGCGCGCTCTACACGAGGTCGCTTGTGTTCATGTGTCATTCATTTTTACGTCCTACCCTCGTACATTACAGAATGTTTCCCAAGTGCAATAATTGAAAGCGGTTTAGGGTTCATGTTGGACGCAGCTCGGCTCTATTACCGGATCAGTTGTTGCTGAGCGGCCCGTGTCCACAGATGGAGTGGTGCTCTCATCACGAGCAGGCCCCTCACATGTACGCGCGCGAGGGCCGCGCGCCACTCGCCGCCGGCCGCCACGCATGCTGCGGCGAGCGCGCATACCGCTTCGAGACGCTCACCAGGAACACGGTAACGTACACAGTACACATCTAGCCCGATTACTGTGAACCTCTAGGAAATTAATACACCACAGATTTGAATCCCGCATAGATTGATTTATCGTTCACTAGATAATGTCCGCGACTTCGTACGCGTGAATCCAGGTGTTTTTATTCCCACTATTTAATTTTCCGGTATAAAAGCATATACCAAAATTCAACATTCGGTTGAAAAGATGGGCCGCTAAAGTAGCAGACAAACAGACACACACTTTCGCATGAACATATCGTATAGTATAGTATGGATTGTTATTTGAAGCTGACCTCCGTAGCCTGCTGGTGGTAGTACGTTCATTGCGCGGGTGTTGTCGGCAGGGCTGCCAGTTCCGCGAGCACGCGCCGGACGAGCGGCTGGCGGGCGACGCGGCCGCGCTGCAGCTGTACGGCGAGCTGCGTGACGTCATCGCCATGCGCCCGCCGCAACTGCTGTTCCCGGAGCGCCTCACCAGGCTTGTGCCCAGAGGTCGAGCGGCACTCACTCGTTTACAACTAGATCAAGTTTCAAAACTGAAACACGACCACTTGTATTCCAAACTGTAATCTAAAAATTGCATCCAGATCCGTTCAACCGTTCTGGCTTGATTGAGTAACAATGCATCCATCCATCCAAACTTTCGCATTTATAATATAGCTGACTAGCTGATGCCGAATGGTTGTCGTGTGAGCGACTGTCTGTATACGGTGTGTGTGTTGTGAACAGAGTGCGGTGACGAGGCGGGCGGCCGGCTGCAGTGCAAGGAGGTGTTCTGGTGGGAAGGCATCCAGCTGGCGCCGCCGCGGCAGTCGCTCGGCCTGCTCGGGAAGCTCTACACCAGCAACACCAAGTTCAACCGTGAGACCCCAGACCCCACACACGCCCACTGTTACGAGGATACTAGGCGATTTGCTATCGTTGCGTTTGGTCTGGCTCTATGAAAATATAAATGAAACATGTATACGGTTGAGCAATTGACTGTAGCTCGACAACGTTGAACTTAAATATCTTGATAAATAAGTCCACTTTCAGTTTAATTGTATATGTGCAGTTCCCAAAATATATAACAGTCCATAGAATGAAAAGAATGGTGGGATACGAAATAAATCTAAATGTTTCAGAGTTGTATAAAACCGAAGAATTTACATGGTTTACCGATAGCACGTCGTCTTTCCCACCGGCTGAGTAAAATAAATTTCAATAGAAAACCGCTGTAAATATTTTATTATGCTCTCCACATTGGCAAAATGTATATAAGTAAATGCAATTATATTAATTTTGATTACGAGGTTTTTCTTCACAGCGTTCTGATACACAGTTAAGTATTTAGTTAGTACGGAATGCCTTAGATGTAACATTTAAAAACCTGATTCTAATTTTGGCCGCAAAATAATTTTGCGGAGCGCTTTGCTTACCTATGAAAAAATATTTCGGCATAGTCGCAATATTGTGTTTTTAAATTACTTAATAGTGCTAAAAACTCGTGCAAATGGTAGACTCGTGAAGAAATACCTCGTGGATTATTATTGGCTTTCGAGAATTTTTCAAAAATATTGGAGATATCTATTGGAAGCGTTTGTCTGTAAGTACCACAGCGATTCATCGTTTATGAACAATGACTAAGCTTCGCCAAGCAACCGTCAGCATTTGCCACGAATACAATACCTAGCTGCAAATGCAAATAGCTTTAGTTACAAAGTTAGCGTCAAAGACATGCATCCCGTGACAATGGCCACGTGCACAGCGAACGCGCGGCCTGGCTCCCCTGTATTGGGTGCGACTCGCACGTCCGTGCAGTCGCTGGCCGGCAACGGCTCGAGCGGCGCGTGCGCGTCCCCCGAGAGGCTCCACGCCAAGCCCAAGCCGGCCAAAGAGGACACTCCGAAAAATAAGGTGAGTCCGGCTCGAAAGACCAAATTCAATCGCCCATTTTTCAAAGCTTTATTAGGATGTTATTTTAGTTCAGTTGTAAAAAACTCAAATAGTATTAGTTAACTGTTGATACAAAAATATATCATTGGCTAGTTTAACTTTGCTTTGTTATACGATTCTTCGTTCGAAGATGGACTTGAAAAAACAATGCCAAATATCAATAAAGTTGGTAAATTCAACAGATGTTCCCACTGGATGTTTAGTGATTCTCCTATCCTCGCGAAGTAGATATAAAACTCGTGTAGTTCGGCAAGGTAATGTTGCATGAAGTAGATTTTGCTGTCACTCGTGGAGCACTAGCGGCACGCGAGCGAGTCACGAGTGCCAGTAGTTTGACGATATTAAATGTTTACTCTGTGTTACTGACGCGGTGGGGTTGTGTGGCAAGCAAGGTGCGGGCGGCGCGGAGGGCGGCGAGGAGGCTGCGCCCTCCGACTCCGAGCGCAGTGACCCCAGCTCCGACAGCGGAGCCAGCGATGAGGACGCACCACGACAGTCGCGAGCACGGGCGCGCCCTCCGCCGCCAGCCGCGCGGACGCAGTGAGTACCGCCTGCCAAGTTATAAACCTATTTGAAGTGTTATATTCTCATATTCTGTGCTATTACAGGTATAGGATCCGATTTCTTCCATAAGCTACCAGTAGCGCCATCTATTAGCATATGAGTGGAGACCGCCATGTTGACAAAACGTGCTTTCAGATTAAATACTAGTGGTTCGCCCCGAACTGAGACCTCGAGGTATCCATAAACTTTTACAGAGCGCCATCTATTGACATCATTGTGAAGTTCTGTTAAAAATACTGAAGTTCATTAAAAATTAAATAATTTCGTATCCTTATAACATTTATCTAATTTTAGTATTTATTGTTCAAGTACAGGATATAATTCAAATAATTGATCAAGTTTCAAACTCAGCCTTTCAGAAAATTGAGAGTCAGAACTCTCAGAACCTCAGAAGGTCAACTTTGGACGTTAGAAAATCTCAACTTTGAAAGCCCCCCATTTCGTCAATTTTAGGGGAAAAATGTTATAAAAAATATTTATCTACACTAATGTTATAACATTCTACTTATGTTTCCAATACTTGACTTATAATTACTACTGTTATAGCGCAGATAACAAAACACTCAATTTAAGCAATTTCACATGATGGTATAATATCCACATCGATATCGTAAAATCTCATTATAACATCAATAAAACGCGACCAATTAACCTGGCGAGCCTTATGTCAAAATCCTCATACAAGTTGTATAAAATTTTGATATTAGGCTGGCTTTTGAAAACAGTTGGGTTATACTTGAAAACTTCGTCGAAACTACTAAACTTACATACACAAAACTCTTTGGTAAGATCTTGTGCCAATTAAATAAAAAACGAACAGCGCGCGCTCGCTCCTGATTGGCCCTGCGCGCGCAGCTGCGCTCTCATTGGTTAGATTTTAATGGCGGCAAGTTCACTGTGACAATACACGTACGCGTGAATTTAATGTTTCGCAATGTGTTTTGTATTGTCAGCTTTTACTCTTGTTGTTTGATAAATTGCATTAGTGAAGATAAAGTAGTGTATGCAACTGCATATAACACGGGTATTAAAACACGAGTGTGAGTTTATGAAACGAGCGCAGCGAGTTTCATAATAGTAACGAGTGTTTTAATACCCGTGTTATATGACAGTTGCATAAACTACTATTTTGGACTTTATTCCTAATTATCTTTAAAATGATATACCGCAACCCTATGTAACGCTATAAAAAATATTTTACTTCGCATTCGGTTCTATGAGAGCCCCCTGAAATGAAGATTTTTATAACTTTTTAAGCCATATTCAACTAGAGGCCATCGGTTTACATATTATATTTAAATTTGAAGTAATTACGTTCAGTAATTCAGAAGTTATAAGGCTCTGACAGACGGACGGACGGACGGACGGACAAGTGCAAATTCACTCAAGTAGACCCAGAGACCTTCGCTTCGCTCGGTCAATAATAGGTACGTGTAATACTTAAACGAAATGTCCTAATAAGTGCATTATAATTAACTAGCTGATGCCCGCGACTTCATTCGCGTGGTTTAAGTTATTTTGATTCCCACGGGAACTCCTTAATTTTCCGGCATAAAAAGTAGCCTATGTCACTCTCCAGGTCCTCAATTATACCCATGCCAAAAATCACATCGATCCGTTGCTCCGTTGTGGCGTGATTGAAGGACAAACCAACAAACAAACACACTTTCGCATTTATAATATTAGTATGAAGTATGATGATAAGTGTGGTGGTCTACCAGCGGACGCCGCGGCGCGCGCACGGCTGGGCGCGTGTGGCTGTCGTCGCAGTCAGCACGCAGCAACCAGGACGGCCAGCGCCGCTTCGAGGAGCGCGCCGCCTCGCACATGCGCGCCGCGCTCGCGCGCCGACACCAGCACGCGCCCAGGACGCGCGCACTCGCCGGTCAGTACCACCTACCAGTAGCCGACAAACGTAACAAATAAAATCACCGAGCCCTGATCCTCCCGAGCAGGTTCTTCTGGTCATTCAGAACAGACAGCGTATAATATTCATTTTACATTTCATTTCATTTATGTAATCAAAATACGATACAGTTTTACATATTAACTTCGTGTGTATAATATTGTATATGTAAAGTATTATTGATATCCACATAAAAAAATAATTGAATACGTTCTAAAAGAAAGTAAAAAATCGGTTGATGCTCCCTGAATAGACGAAGTGGGTTGAATGACCTCGTGAAAAAATCTTAGACTAAAGTGCAACTAGATAGAGTTTGAATATCAATCGTGCCGCGGACGACGCGACGGCGAATCCATAGTGTACTCACCTACTTTTAAATAAATAATTCAATCAACCAACAAGGATCATATATAATTAGTATTGTTAGTAGGTACATGTAACTTAAAACCTATTTGTTAGTAAACCTAAACCTAAGTAGGTTTCCTATCTAACCGGACAGGTCGCAGGATTGACTTTAGGCATTCATTTTCAAAAAAAGGAGTTTTAGTTATACCAGCCTGCATATAAAATATCCACCACCACATGATACCGGTCAGTTCACCCAACATGAACTACACATCGTGCATCGCACTGAGCTTGGAGGCTTCCTTGACTATCGGAATGCAGATGTTTCTCAGCAGTGGGAGTTTAGTGGGAGATTATCTTCTCATTCGATCGCGACTACGTTAACTACGATTGGTATGAAATTGTCAAGCGCTGTCAGCTGGCGCTCTATCAATTCCATTTCCTACTTTCCATGGTAAGTAGGTATATCCGTACCGATTAGTGACCACATTGAGCTCTTGGGTATTGACACTTCTCCCAACCTAAATTTCGGGAAATGTATCGAGTCAAAGGCCAAAACAGCTTCCAAGAAACTTGGTATCCTGAATAAGGTGAAGCGGGACTTCACGCCTGAACAGCGCCTCGTTCTTAAATATCAGGCACAAGTTCGATCTGGCATGGAGTACTGCTGCCACCTTTGGGATGGATCCGCCAAATACCAACTCGATTCATTAGACTCGATAGATCGCCGTGCCCGAAGAATACTTGGTGATCAATCACTTAGCAGGCGAAATTGCTGTCTACAACACCGGCGCAATGTCTTTTTAAATCGGTTTTTTTTCGGATATACCATGGGGTCGAGTGTGCTCAGGATCTTCACAACCTTGTTCCTCCTTCTCCGTTCTACCACAGACCAGCAAGAAACCGTCAGCGTTGGCACCCTTATGTGGTTGACGTACAATCTGCTCGCACGAAGCGTTTTTTGCTCGACGTTTGATACGAATAGAGTGCCCTTCCAGCGCACGTATTTCCTGCCACTTTCAAGGCAAGAGTGAATAGGCATCTTCTAGGCAAGCGCGTGCCAACCTAGACCTCATCATTGCTTTGCACTAAGCATGATTGTCGTCAAGCGCAAGCCTATCACGCAATAAAAAAAAGGTGTATTGTATTGTGTCAGGCGGCGTGTTCGTGCGGCTGGAGGCGGAGTGGCGCGAGCGGCGCGGCGCGGGCGCGGGCGGCGCGGCGCGGCGCGGCGCCGTCTCCGCGCAGCGCCGCCAAGCGCCGCTCAAGTACAAGTGAACGCGCTCCTGGCTGGAGGCGGAGTGGCGCGAGCGGCGCGGCACGGGCGCGGGCGGCGCGGCGCGGCGCGGCGCCGTCTCCGCGCAGCGCCGCCAAGCGCCGCTCAAGTACAAGTGAACGCGCTCCGGACACGCTCACAATACACGCACTGATCAAGCAAAGAGTTTTAATTCCATCCTCCCTTTACCTACAGTTTAATAAACAGAAGAACACGACGAATGTATTGATAAAAGTTTAAATAGACCTACTTACTTAACCCGTTGTCCTAGCCTCCTAGGTGAGCGACAGAAGCGACGCGACGCGATGCGCCGCCGTAGAAAAATGACGTATCTACGCGACGTTTGTCATTTTTTATGGCGTCGCTTCTTCATAGGACAACGGGTCAGGAGTCAGGACTCGTCATCGTCTGGGCGAGTCGAATCGAATCGCCATACTGAGAAACTGTGTCGATTACGGCGCGGCGCGGCGTGCCGAACTGCACTGAGTCGAGTTTCCCGTACGGAAAAATGCTCGACTCGATTCGGCTGAAGTCGACTGCGGGCTTCCGGCTAGCCTCGATGGCACGGAGCGAGTTTACGAGCTGCTAGTCGGCGAGTTTAAAAGCTAGCGAGTGAGCGAGTAAGCGAGTGTCGATGACACACAAAACGTTCCACTCGCTCAGTAGACAACTAGCTAGCGAGTGCTTTATCGTTTATTTTTTTAAGCTGAAAAATGAAGTGGAACACTCATGATATAATAGAGTTTCTCAACATCTATGAGCAGTACCTACCCTATTTTATCATACTAATATTATAAATGCGAAAGTGTGTTTGTTTGTTGGTTTGTTGGTTTGTCCTTCAATCACGCCGCAACGGAGCAACGGATCGATGTGATTTTTGGCATGGGAATAGTTGAGGACCTGGAGAGTGACAGGCTACTTTTTATCCCGGAAAATTGAGGAGTTCCCGCGGGAATAAAAAAAACTTAGTCCACGCGGACGAAGTCGCGGGCATCAGCTAGTGAAATATAAAAAACAAAGAGTATTCTATCACAAAAATAAAGGATGAAATTTTCAAAAATTAATTAATTTAAAAAAATTCAAATTTACATTTTAGCTCTATCTGCCAAAACGCAGATGCTCGCAACTATAGTTCACTAGCAGCGATGATGACACATGGCTAGTTAACTAGCTACAGGCCAACACGCCAGCGAGTGGCGAGTAAATTAGCCCGGCTTTCTATTTTACTAGCAGCTTTTTTACAATCAGATAGTCAAAAGCAGATTGTAAAAAAGCTCAATGACACGGGGCGAGTTTACAAGCTGCTAGCGAACTCGCTGGCTTGTAGCTTGTATACTCGCCCCGTGTCATCGAGGCATTACTGTACATTTACGTGAAAAGTAATAAACCACAGACGTGCAAAGATCCATCAGCATTCAGCAGGCCTTATAATATCCATCCAAACTTTCGCATTTAAATCCTAAATCTATATAGTTATATAGGTACCTATGTAAAGTCCCATGAGTCCCACAAACTTACCTGACCGTGACAGCGTCGCTAGTATCTATGAAAAAAGACGTGTGGCACTCGGAGACTGCCGCGGTAAAGCTATTGCATAGCATTTTTTATCAATTTATGTACATAATTTTAATTGGACCTACTTATGCAAAAAGGAACCAATCCACTCACATGCCAAAAATGAGATAAGTATACAGAAAGCTTTTAAAATGCACCTTCTATCGACTCCAGGCACAGAGAACTGAACAGAGATAAATAGGGTAAACGTGGGGCAGGTGTTTCCTATTTACCCCTGGCTCCACCAACATTTTTAACCGACTTCAAAAGGATTTGACCCGTATGTAGGTATGTATGTAGGTTTGTTAACGATTTTCTCGGAAACCAATGAACCTATTTTTATGATTTTTTCACTTGTGTAATTAACGTACCTACCTACTTTCGGGAAGGTTTAGGTTAGGTTATATATATCGATGTCGATGTCGTTTGTCGATATCGATTATGATTGTCGATGTCGTTTGTCGATATCGATGTCGACTGTTGATATCGATGTTGATACTCATATCAATTGACGATATCGATGTCGATTGTTGATATCGATGTTGATACTCATATCGATTGACGATATCGATGTCGATGGTCGATACAAATGTCGATATCGATGTCGATTGTCGATATCGATGTCGATGTCAATTGTCGATATCGATGTCGATTGTCTATATCGATGTCGTTGTAGATGTCGATATCGATGTCGATTGTCGATATCGATGTCGATTGTCGATATCGATGTCGATTGTCGATTGTCGATGTCTAAGTCGATGTATAATATTTTTATTTTTCCTTAAATTGTTGACATGCATCAGGTGACAACCCTAGCAGAATAGGTATACATTTTCGACTTTATTAGGAAGCTTCCCCTCTGATCGGATATATACTCGTGTGCTCCAGGGTCGATTTTTGCATAAGTAGGTCTTACCATGTGGTCTTCTTACTCATCGAGTCGGAGCCGGTCGGAGTGGGGGGTGTTAGGTTATTTTCGTTACGGAATTTGTGTATTCGGTCTCCACGCTCAAGGCCCGCGATAGCTTAATATTATCTCTACGATGGGACTGTGTCTAGAACTAGAGATGGTTTACAATTTGACGACCAGCGACCTCCGTGGTCTTAACGTGCGGAGGTCCCGGGTTCGATCTCCGGCAGGGTCAATTTGGGAATTTATAATTTCTGAATTTTCCCTGGTCTGGCCTGGTGGGAGGCTTCGGCTGTGGCTAGTTACTACCCTACCGGCAGACGTGACGCCAAGCGATTTAGCGTTCCGGTACGATGCCGTGTAGAAACCGAATAGGGGTATAGGTTTAATATAACTGCCATGCTCCTAACAGGTTAGCCCGCTACCATCTTAGACTGCATCGTCACTTGCCATCAGGTGAGATCGCAGTCAAGGGCCAACTTGTAGTGAATAAAAATAAATAAAAAAAACTAGCCGATGCCCTCGACTTCGTCCGCGTAGACAGAGATTTTGGTTCCCGCCGACCTCTTCAATTTTCCGGGATACAACGTATTACGTAGCCTATGTGTTATTCCAGACTATAATCTCTGTGCCACATTTCATCCAGATACATTCAGCCGTGATAAAGTAACTAACATCCATACATACAAACTTCCGCGTTTATAATATTAGTAAGGATTGCTCAGACTTTTTCAAGGCTGGAATTTCAAGTGTTTTTGTAGTTTTCTAGTGTTAAGTTTTTTGCTGCGGAACCTAGACTATCAACACAACACAACCACTTGGATTTTAAAAACTTTTCTAAGACCACTCATTGATCTGAGCACTCGTGGCGTGCGACGTGTGAGATCAGCTCGGGTGACCGCGGGGCAATGAAACAGCAGCATGGTGTTGTCAGTATATTTATTGTACAGGCGTCTAGAAGCGCAGGCGGTGCGGGAACTGGCTGGAGCGCAGGCCGAACGCGGCGCGCAGGTAGCCGCGCACCAGCTTCTTGTCGGGCCGCGCGCCGATCGCCTTCATCACCAGCTCGTCCACCAGCTTCTGGTCGGCCTTGCGCTGCTCCGACGGGACGTACTTCTGCAATGCCGAATACGTCAACCTTTAACTATCGCAGATATAACATTAGACTGATGCCTGATATGTAAAGCAGAGATGGTTTTAGTCGACCAAACATAATGTAAAGGTGAAGTTTTTAAATCAACGGTTGGCTAAGCACGCCGGTAATTCTTTATCTCACTAGTGCAGTAATATTAATAGGTGC
This sequence comes from Erebia ligea, assembly GCA_917051295.2. Lineage (NCBI taxonomy): Eukaryota > Metazoa > Arthropoda > Insecta > Lepidoptera > Nymphalidae > Erebia > Erebia ligea. The sequence goes on from OU785228.1 coordinate 19,982,534, forward strand.
CACACAAAATAAGTGTTTTTAAGCTATTTCCAGACCACCAATTTTATCAGCTGCCCCCCGATTACGTAAGAATTGTTGATCAAACGTTTAAGATTTTCGTCAAAGTAAAATAAACCATAACTGCATTGAATTAGAGCTCAATTTCGTCTGCCCATTCTTATACGTTTAGGTATGTACGATACCCTAAACGTACGTACGGACATTCTTACATGATTGGGGCCCAGTTTTGTGTGTTTTTTTATCGGCCATTTTATATTACCGCACTAGTATGAGAATTAATATTACCGCACAGCTTTGTGGGCTTATCGTATTTTTATCGCCCAAGGGTGGTAAAAATCTAGTTTCTAGTTAACTGTGAAACACTAAACACTTTATGAAGAAATGTATTTTAACAATTTTTTTACATTGAACTTTCCCTTACTACCATGAAATGTACTGAAATCATTAGAATAAGATTGTATTCTGGCTAAGTAGTTATTCTCAGTTAGAACAAGCGGCAAGTGTGTGGGACCTCTTTCTTGGTGGCGAAGATGTCCTCTCCCTCCTTGCGCTTGACGCTGCGCTTGGCCGAGCGCTTGTTCTTCTTGAAGTAGTTGTCGTCGAGGTGCGGCGGCAGCGCGAAGGATCCCAGCTCCAGCTTGGTGCTGGTGCCGATCACGTAGCGCTGCGGGATGCGGCGCAGCGGACACGAGTTGTACTGAAATTTTAATAATAATGCTTTTAATTATATGCACTAGGGCTGATTCTGTAGTGCACAATCTCTAAACTAAGCTAAAATTAGAGCATTACAAATATTGCTATCCCTTTCATAATACTCCCGACGGAAAGGGATAGCAATATTTGCAATGCTCTAATTTTAGTTTAGTTTAGAGATTGTGCACTACAGAATCAGCCCCAATGTATGAGAAAGCTGGATGTATTGCACCCATGCTCTGAACAAAATCACCACTGTCATCTAGAGACCTGTTTATACACAGTTAATCTAAATACACTAATAACCTCTTAAAGCAAATCAATTCAGTTTAATAGTCTAACTACTAATACTATAAAATATGTGAAAGTATGTTTGTTTGTTGGTTTGTCCTTCGATCACACTGCAACCGAGCGACTGATCGAAGTGATTTTCAATTAAAAAACCATACTACGAGGGAATCGCGGTCATCAGCGAATGCAATACAAGTATAGAGTGTGTACACTCACGGCGAAGGGCCCGGTGACCAGCAGCAGGCCGCTGGGCAGCACGGCCAGCAGCACGACGCGCTTGCCCGCGTGCCGGCCCGCCAGCAGGATGAGCTAGTGCGATACAGTGTGTACACTCACGGCGAAGGGCCCGGTGACCAGCAGCAGGCCGCTGGGCAGCACGGCCAGCAGCACGACGCGCTTGCCCGCGTGCCGGCCCGCCAGCAGGATGCACACGGTGCCGGGCGTGAGGCTCGGCCGCGTGCGCCGCACGTGCTTGCTGAACGTCTTGTGGTGAGACACCTTGCGGATCCTGCACGCAGTGTTCAACAGTTACAATTCAAAGTATATCATTACAGATGAAACGGATATCCGGTAACTATCCAGTATCCAGCCTAAATTTACTATCCCACCTGATACCCGATAGTAACTCAATATTGTTTATGCTAGTTAGCTAGTTACCACCCTGCCACAAAGACATGCTTTCAATTTAGCATGCAACAGTTGGGATATATACATATAATTACTAGTTGATGCTTGCGACTTCGTCCGCGTGGATTGAGGTTTTTCGGTTCCCGCAGGAACTCTTTAATTTTCCAGGATAAAAAGTAGCCTATGTGCTATTCCAGACTATAATCTATCTCTGTGCCAAATTTCATCCAGATCCGTTCAGCCGTTGGAGCGTGATTGAGTAACAAACATCCATACATCCACACATCCATACATCCATCCAAACTTTCGCATTTACAATATTTATTTGATGAAGTCACCTGTGTATGAATATTAGATGCTATCTCAGGCTGCTTAAGAAACAAAAACTTAAGGAACAATCCTGCACTAGCATAGGCCAGCCCTGCCATAAGTCTCAAGTCATGTCACCAAATAAATCAATTATTTGCTTCTGCACAGGTCAAGGTTAGCAGTCCTTTTACATGAATAATAATCAAATAGTGTCTCACTTGTCCTGTGTGGGGTAGAAGGATCTCCGGCGAGTGAGCAGCACCGTGCGGGTGCCCCCGTTCTTCTCCCCACCGATGGGCTTCACCACTACGGTGGGCTTCTTGTCTGCGGGTGCCTTGGGGTGCTTCTTGCCTATGAACTTGTACTTGGCCTGCAATACAAGTGCATACATACTTTACATGTATTGCTACTTTACATTATTAATTGTTGTTCAATAAATCAATAATTTTCAAGTAGCAACTAAGGGTTTTGACATCACCGTTGACGGATTAGTGGTAGATATGACTGGATTTTTAAAAAACCTTATCATATTAAAAATTAAAATATTGTGAGTAAAATATTCAGCTTAATTATCTTTAAGTATTCAAATTGGGGCTGAACACTCAACTCTTTATACATAAATTAAATGTAAGATGTGATGTTGATAATAAATTACTACTAACTAACCAAAGCCATGAGGGTTCCACACACACCCTTGTGTTAGAAGAGCCCAACAACAAACTCAGCCAGGATTTTTTTTCCATTATCAGTGATATCATATCTTACAAATCACCTTAAATTACTAGGTAATTAGAACTATCACAGCAATTAAATATGAATTAAGTATTTATTTCATGTACTTATATGGCAACCTGTGTCACTTATGATAAGTCTAGATCTAGAACAACTACACATAAATGGAGCAACACATTGCCATAACAAACACTCTACTCTCTCAAACTTATTGAGACTTCATTTTACTATACAAAATATGAAATTTTTAGGAATTTACATTTAATTTACTAAGATCAAGTCTAACAGAGCCTATATCTGGGATGTTGGGAAATCATAATAATACGTAAGCACTAGATTTCTACTTTCTAACATATGAGTGAGGTTGTTTTTAGTTAATAAACTACCAAAACAAATAGTTATGAATTACAATACAATTAAGTGATGTGGCTTACCTTCTTGTGGAACATTTTGGTCTTTGAAAATCTCACGATACCATTTCCTAAGTCATAATTTCTCGGTTTGCCTTGCTTGGCCTTCTGGACTCCGCCAACGGGCGCTGCGGGGGCCTTGGCCGCCGCCTTGGGCTGAGGGGGAGCCATTCTACAACAAAAACAACCCTCAAAACTGTGCACCACCCTACTAGGACTCAGTGTAGGTTATACTTCATCTGCGACTGGTACTCTCATAATTCACAATATAACTGGGCAAAGGAAAACTTAAGAGTTTAAAATACATAAGAATTATGATCTTTATTGGAAATAATTCATCCCAAAAACCATCACAACATTTTCGCACGTCAAAGTTATAACCATAATATCACCCTCAACTATAGGTCCCAGAATGGAAATAGACCACAGTATCACATAATTATGAATTAAAGTTTAATATTCATACATCAGAAAGTTCTAATCTTCAGTGATAAAACTTATTTTTATGGATTTAAATAAAAAATTCACAATATCAACTCACACTTCAACCGGGATCGAGAAAAAGAATTTGACGATGAGTTGACACTTGACGTTAGCTGTCAGCCTGTCACAGATAATTTATAACATAAACAACTAGTGGTGGATCTCAAATTATCAGTTAAAGTCGGTATTTACCGGTTAGTTTTCAAAATATTATTTTCAACCAATAAAACAGTATCTTTAGTCATTATACACTGTGATATAGTAACTGATCAAACGCAGCCAAACGCAAAGCCTTTCTATGATCTACTTATTTATGTCAAGTAATTAGATACAATTTTTTATATATTTAAAACTATCACAGACATATTATAATACTATAATCTTTTTGGGAATTACATGATGTGTTCAATGCTTATAAATTAAAGCAATACGGAATACATAATTTACGAACGAAACTATGAAATGTCAAAAGATCACTGACCTTTCAATTGTCAAATGTCAAGTAAACTTCAGTCTTCAAGTGAAAAAAAGTTTTGTAAAATCAGTAATCGGAAATGGCTTCGTTACGGAGCCCGTCTTCGCCCTCCGACGGTTACAAAAGGTTCAGTGATGAGTTCGCAAACAGCAGCATCAACAATTACGGCTCCAATGTCACAAGTAAACGAGAAGCTCACATTTTCACTGCACAGTAGTGCCGCTACATGTTTACGCTTTTGTTGATAACAATACATTTCTAATGCATATATTAAATCATTTGTTTAATTTCCCACCTTGAGTTTAACATCTCTCTGATCTCAGCGCTGCGAGAGCGATCTTTTTCGTGCCCTTTAAAGGATAATGACGTAGCGTATGAGTCATGAACCCGACAAACCTAAATAGGTATATGTAATAAGCATTTGTCAGTCTAACGGTTGACCGTCGACCTCATTCCTCCGGCAGCTTCATAAGCGTAGCTGCAATCTGCATATGCATAATGGTGCTTGCCCGCATGCTCTAGATTTGCACATAGTCACAGCGCACACATGCATTTAAATACTAATCATTATTACTTAATAAAGGAACTATATTATAATGGCAATCATATCAAGTTAACTCGATATGTAACAGGTTCCAAAGGAATTGGTTCCAGTTGTATTTGGTTCAAAGCTGTTGTGGCTGTTTGATATCCTTGGACATTATTCCTTGCAGGCGGCAGTAACACTCAGTTTATGTATGCACTGGCTCATGTTATTTTAGACAGTAATATGAGTACTTAAATAAAGATAAGATTTATGGGCATCAAGTTATGATACATGGCCCCATTTGGGCAGGTCAACTTATGGTACATTAAGTTTGACCTAATTTATCTTCAGTACCCTATAAACTGTCAGTATGCTGTTTACTGGATAATAAATGAATACTCGGGAACACTTGAGCCCAGTGTCGACAAATATATTAAATAAACTTTTTCTTTGCACTGTTTATATCTGTATATATTTGTGTAGGTACTCAGTTAGGAGCTCACACTCAAATTCTTTGATTTAGATTATCTTCAATATCATGATTAACACTGCTTTATAAATCAACACTCAAGCACACTAGTTCATTCCACAATTTAACTCAACACCACTCCTGTAAACTAACTCATAAGGAAAAGCGTCGCTAGTATATCTATGAAAAATAAAACAAAAACTAAAGAGGCATAAAAATTAGTTCCAATTTTGACCACCGGCCCAGATAAGTTTGTGGGTCTATATAAGTAGTCTTAAATTTCATTTAATCTAGTTAAAAGTAATGGTAATACCTGTGTATAGTAATACCGAGTTTCTTGCTGGCTCTTCTTGGTACGAACGGCATTCCGAAGCAGTGGTAGATTCATTCGACTATTCCTAAGCACTTGTAAAAATTTGAATAAAAAACTTTTGAATTTTTGAATTTTACCTGTACTTAGTTACTCTATAAGATTTGCATGGGTACATATGATCTGACTTGGATGAATAAACAACTGCCCGAGGTGTCAAAGCAAAATAATATTTTTGCAATAGGAGTTGCTTTGGATTTTGAAAGCATATCACAATTCACAGACCTACTAATAGAAATATGTACGTACCTACCTACACAACTCTTGAGCTTGCTTAGCTGTAAAAAGTAAAAACCACCTAAGAATAAATGTTTGAGTCTGACTTTATATCCATCTGGAAAAGAAAGCCTTTTGGAATTTATGATTTAGCAAGGAACATACTAAGGTAATTGATAGGTACCTACTACTTTTTAGGGAGAGGCGAGAGCTATTGACACCTCTGCATCCATCATAATTTCCAAAGTCGGAAGTCTCCGTCGCTATATAGGTATTTACTATTTAGATCACAACATAGATGATAATATAAAAGATACAAGTTTATAAAGCCAAAAATAATAATTAGGTAGGTGCCTACCTACATTATTTTGGTTGAAATTAAAAATATAAAAATACATGAGGGTAATTTACTTATGTAGGTACATGTGAAGGACGCAGTGAAGTAAGATGAATTATTATTAATATTGTTATCAGTAGTTTATCTGTCGAGAACTGATATTAGACGATACCTATCTTGTACCTGCTCTCCAGTGATACATGTACTACCTACTGTGGTATATACTTTAGTGGTAATAGAACATTGTAATAGAATGACGAAAATTGTGGAAATTCCCGATAAAATATATGATACATTACGGGATTACTGGTATACGCTTAAATCGTGTAAGTTTTTGTGATTTTCATTTAAGTTATCGTAATTCGTAAGGCGTACCTACCTAACTACCTATTGAGGTAACGTTACTTCTGTGAGTACCTAGGTCCTATGTCCTATCCATGTGCATGGTCCTATCTAATGTAATGAATTCGTTCAAGCGATGGATTCATTCAGTGTTTAATGCAATAATGCAAGAAATATGGGGCCCTAACTATGAAATAGGTTACTTTACGTTTTACGTTACTTAAGTATTTTAGTTTTTACGTAGACCTAACTCTCTACAATGTGAACGTTTTGAGTTGTGTCGTGAGAGATCGCAGAATGTAGGTAATTTGCACGTGAATATTAACTGAATCTCATTGTGTTAGTAATATTATTCTCGTCCTCGTCACATTATTCACAAATCACATCACATTGGCAGCAGCGAGGTCACTTGCGTTTTGTGGACAAAGATGTGAAAGTACCTACCTAGTAACTAGGTGTCCGCTTCCCAGTTCCCATGTGCTGCTACTTGCTAGGGTATCTAGGTCGAATTCTGCTTGAAATTGAAAGCTTTAATGAACTCTCCTATTTATTTAAGAAATGAGTAAAACCTCCTCCTATTAAGTAAAGTAATGAGTAGACCTACTCATACCTACGCATACCTGTATGCTGTATGAGTTATTAATTCAAAATACCTACAGTTTCCGTGGTGAATATTAAAACGAAATAAATGCGCCTTGTAAAATTTAATAGCAACAGTTAGATTAGTGTTTGTCCCGCAGGTCAAACGTCTGAATCGAGGAATGCATCCTTGCTTAGGGCCCGAGCAGAAAGAAAATGGAAATTGAAGTACTTAGTTACATACGTAGTCCTACTATATCCAGGGTCAGTAGGTACGCTCTTATTCCCTCTTCTGTCATTCATTTGCGAGGCAATGTTTGCGAGCAATCAATCTGCACCCTACAGCTGTTGACGCGTTTCCCGGCGCAGCGGCACATGAGTAGATAAACTGCGCAGCGGCGAGCGCTGGTTCTCGTTTTATTGTTAAGATCATGTTTTCGTAGCACAAAAATATTTAAAGTCGGCCGCCATCGCGTCGCAGTCCGCATGTAAGTACGCCGGAGTTACGACAGTGCAATAATAACAATGGATTACAACGTTGAACCATGTCGTAAAATGGATGTAGGTACCTACTTTGGAGGTTCGAAATCGGTTTGCATTTCTTGGAAGTATTTTCGAGAGCACGTCGCGCCAAGCCGTTCTGTGGTTAGGTATTAGAAGAAGTAACAGTAAGTACCTAATTAGAAATCGCGAATTCCTAGTAGAGTGGTAATGTAAAAGGATTACTGGATCTCAAAAAAATCCCTACTATAAGTATGTACCTAATTAAAGGAGAGGGTTGACGACCCTGAGCAATTAGGAATACTTACGACGCTGAGAAAAAAAAATTCCGATGCCCGCTGCTTACATATCTACTTCTTAAGTTCTTTATCATATTATATTATTATAAGTGCGGTAGCTTTCTAGTTTCTACTAAGAACGTTGTTTCAACCCATATTATAAAACGGCGTTTCGCTATGAGCCTTGACTTAATTATGTAGCATTATACAGTCAATATTTATACTGATTGATAGCGCGGCTCACCGGCAGTGCGCAGGCGCAGCAAACAGTTGCAGGTGGAATCATTTGTGTCAGCATTTCCATCAAATGTAGCTTAATTGCACATACAAACTGAAAGTTGTTAATATCTACTCAATTTTATCATCATACTATCATACCTAGTTATCGTAGTGTCATGGGCATAAATTAAATATACCTACCAATGGTCACACTCACAGGCAAGTGTTGTGAAATAAATCCTGGTTAACTTCAGTTTACCGAGTTTCGTAAGCCTAGATGTCCGAATAAGCTACAACATTGTAACAGTGGACACGCGTCCTGTCGTGTAGGTACTGTAGCAGGAGGTATGTTTGCAGACAACCGCACGGAAGCGGGAGGGACGGGCGGCGGGGGCGACGGCGGCGGCGGCGGCGACGGCACGCTGGAGCTCGGCAGCCGCTCGTCGCTGCACGGCGGCCTGCCCATGAGCGAGGACGAGCACTGGGAGATGAACTACCACGAGGCCGCCATCTACCTAGAGGTATACCTAGTGCCGCGGACGAGCTGGGAGTGCAGGGGGTCCTCGTTGGACCGTCGCGTGTCGCGTGTTACACAGCGGTGTCGGTTGCAGGAGGGGCTCAACAACGAGAAGTTCGACTCGCACCCGTCGAGCGCGGAGCAGCTGCCGGCGTACCTGCGCGTGCACAACCCCTGGTACCACGGGCTCGACCTGCTCGCCTCGCTGCTGCTCATCCTGCTCGCCTTCACCGAGGACCCCGCCGTGCCCGCCTTCCAGGTACACCCGGTGACAGCGGCGCTAGTGTATATCATACTACTTAATATTATAAATGCGAAAGTGTGTTTGTTTGTTGGTTTGTTGGTTTGTCCTTCAATCACGCCGCAACGGAAATACGGATCGACGTGATTTTTGACATGGGTATAGTTGAGGACCAGTGACATAGGCTACTTTTTATCTCGAAAAATTAAAGAGTTCCCGCGGGAATCAAAAAACTTAAACCATGCGGACGAAGTCGCGGGCATCAGCTAGTGAAAAATAAAATAAAAACAAAAACTAAACGGGCATAAAAATTAGTTCCAATTATGGCCCAAGTCTGTGGGACTGTTCACTGTACATACTCGTAGGCGCTTGATTGGATACGAGCAGGCGCTAGGATCAGCGCGGAAGTGCATCTCCCGCTACTACACAATACACATTCGTATAAGTGTTCATTACGTGGTACCTACTCGTGTTTCCATGCAATTCTCTTGCTTCACTGCTAACTGGTGCGATCACCGCACCTTATTCCGGCCGTCAAAACCCTTCGTAGATTCCTCATTTTTCTTCTCACAATTTTCACATTTACAAAATTATACGAGACTTTAAAGTCACCTACCTCTACACATCTTCACAGACTTCACTGGCATCATTCTGGTGGCATGCGGAGGCTTTGGCAGCAATTTAGCAAGCCCCTGTTAATTTGGTCTAATCTGGTCTGGTCTGCGATCTGGCTAATGAGTTATGTAAATAATTAAATAAAATCATTATTTGGGATTTAAAAACAAAAACAAAGAACAAATATTAAACATAAAATTAAAACTAGAACTAAAGTAACTTAACTTTTGAAACTGTGCCACAAATAATCCCCTAAGTGCACTGTTGCAGTTGCCGGTGTGGGCGCACGGCTCGCTGGAGCTGCTGGCGCTGGCCGTCATCGCCGTCGAGCTGCACCTCAAGCTGAGGTGGATCGGCTGGGGGACCGTACTCAAACACAAGAGGACCATGATCAAAGTACATACGCTTTCTAACTATTTGAGTATTTTAAACTTGTACCAAATAATATCTTCTTCTTGGGAGAGAACACTGTGCAAGACCCTTTATAACTCAGACCGTTGCTGATATTTTATCGCGATGGTCACCATCTATATTGGCAGTCGCTATACTAGCGACCAATACCACTTGCCGCCAAGAACAGCAGCAGCTTTTGGTCGGCATATTCGTAGCCTCCTCCTACTGTGCGCTTCCCTAGTTTGAGACTCCGTTTGAGCTTCATTCGTGTAGGGGAGGGAGTTGCAGATGATGTGTAAAGATGTTTCCGCGTTCCGCGGGCTCTCAGCACTCGGCAGAGCCTAAATACATCCTGGAGCTTGAGGTTGAATATGTGTCTGTCCAATCCGCAGTGCCCCGTTTGATACCAAGACTTGACTGCGATCTCACCTGATTGTAAGTGATGATGCAGTCTAAGATGGTAGCGGGCTAACCTGTTAGGGGCATGGCAGTAATATTAAGCTCATATCCCTAATCGGTTTTTACACGGCATCGTACCGGAACGCTAAATCGCTAGGCGACACGTCTTTGCCGGTAGGGTGGTAACTAGCCACGACTGAAGCCTCCCACCAGGCCAGACCAGGGAAAATTCAGAAATTATAATTTCCCAAGTTGACCCTGCCGGGGATCGAACCCGGGACATCCGCACGTTAAGTCAACAGCGCCCAACCCACTGCGCCAGGGAGGTAACTAGTCAAACTTGAAACTGAAGATAGGCAACGCAAATGATCGTCCACGAGGCCGAGTAGTGCAGGCGCCTGCAGTGACCCGGTGTGCTGTTGCAGGGCGCCACGCTGCTGCTGATGGTGCTGGAGGCGGCGGTGGTGCTGTGCCGGCAGTCGTCGCACTTCCGCGTGTCGCGCGCGCTGCGCCCCATCTTCCTGGTGGACACGCGCCACTGCGGCGGCGTGCGGCGCTTCATCCGCCAGATCCTGCAGTCGCTGCCGCCCATCATCGACATGCTAGGTGCCCCGACCCACAGTCACTAGTGCAACTCTACTGGAGCGTGCGGCGTTTTAGCACCGCTTGGCTACAAACTTCTGAGAGCTGGGGGGGAGGGGGGATGCTGGCATTCAACCTGTTTTCCAGGGTCAGAGTGATTGAAGACGTTAGCGTCACGTTTGTAGTGTGTCGGGAGCGGCTGGTATATGCTCCCGAGACAATAGGAAGATCTTCCTCCGAGCCGGTGTCATGCTCGGGGCTGCCAGCTGGGCCGACTGTTGTAGGTTGAAAGTTATACTGACTGTTGTAGGTTGTATAGTACAATTCTGAAATAACTTCGTAATCGTGATTCAGGCGGCGGCACGTGATTGGCTAACGTGGCCGCGTCATGTTACGTCATCCATGTAGGTATGTGTGCCCCTACAAGTGTGTGTATGGAGTAGCCGTCATGTTTGTAGTGTGTGTATGGAGTAGCCGGGGTCGAGACGAAGTCATCGATACTAACGAGCCCGCTGTCAGTGTTGCAGGCACATTGCAGGTGCCCACGTTCTTCGGGCACGGGATGCTTGCACGAGTTTTCTCAGATATCCATTAGATGGCACTACTATTAACACACACATTAAAGCTATTCATTGGCATCACAGCCGCTTTAGCAAAATTTGACTGCGCGGGTCACGTGTGCCGTATAGTATTAATTAATGCTAAATGTCTTGATAAACCTGCTCCTTTTCCACCCACGAATCATTCGTTTGTTACACAATACGCATTAGACTTTCTCTTACCTCGTGACGGTGCTGTTGCAGGGCTGCTGATGTTCTTCGTGGCGACGTACTCGCTGCTGGGCTACTACTTGTTCTCGGAGCACGTGGACAACGGCCACTTCCAGACCCTCAGCGACTCCTTCGTCAGCATGTTCGTGCTGCTCACCACCGCCAAGTGAGTGTCCGCACACCGCACCGCACTTCTGTGTAGGAGGAGGAGTTGTGGTGCTGTTATCTGAAGTGTTGCGTTCTATTGGGCAGCTTCCCGGACGTCATGATGCCGTCGTACGCCAAGTCTAAGTGGTACGCCGTGTTCTTCATCCTCTACATCATCACCGTCCTGTACGTGCTCATGAACTTGGTGAGTGCGACTCGCTCGCGTCGCCGGCGTCGTGTGACGGCCGGCGAGTGACAGTGGCGCGTGTGTGGCAGATGCTGGCCGTGGTGTACGAGACGTTCACGCGCATCGAGCGCGACAAGTGCCGCGCGCTGCTGCTGCACCGGCGCGGCGCGGCGCGGCGAGCCTTCCGCCTGCTGGTGTCGCGCCGCGCGCCTCGCGCCGTGCGACTGCGCCACTTCGCCGGCCTGCTGCGCCACTACGCGCCGCACTACAGTGAGTAGCGCGCGCCGAGCTCGCCCCCTGCGCCTGCGCCTGCGCCTGACACTGACACCGCTCGTGTTGCCGGCAGGCGCGCTGGACGTGTTCCTGCTGTTCAAGCAGCTGAACCGCAGCGGCTCGGGCGCGCTGTCGCGCGGCGAGTTCGCGGCGCTGTACGACGCGCTGCCGCTGCGCTGGTCGGCGCAGGCGGCGCGCGCGCCCTGGTACAGCGAGCGCGCGCTGGAGCCGCTCGGCCGCGCCGCCGCCGCCGCCGTCGCCTGGCCCTACTTCGAGCATCTCGTCTGTGAGTGATGACCACCACCACTACTATTGATTCATAGCCGATTTAGATGTTGCTACGATATTTTATACCGAAAAACTACTACCTAGACGTATTTTTACTTGTAACCGAGACATGGGTACCAGTTTTTTCTTTTATCGATGACCTATGACCTGATTTATTAAGAATTAATATCGATCAAGTAATTCTTAAGTTCACCTGTTTCTGTGGTACGGTAATGTACACATTACCATCCATCAGATGGCACTGCCTTACAAGGCAGTGCCATCTGATGGATATCCGAGAACACTTGCGTGACATGCTGCACCTGTTAGGTACTATTATAGCTAACTATTTATTCCTCTCCGCCGTTTTCAAGAATTACACCAAAAACAGCGTCCACCAGCGACCTTGCAAGCGTCGATGACTTTGGTCTTGAGACCTGTCTTTACCTGACTTCTCCATTTAGTACAGCAACATACTTAGTGTTTTCTCAAACGTCAGAGTCGAATTTTCTGTCTGTCGATTCTGGGCATATGCATTTTGAACTGGTTTAAATCTACCTCCCTAAAGGCCCAGAGTCCTCCAAAGCTTGGAGCTCTAGGGGTATAAAAAGCCAAGTGATGCCAACATTGGATCATTCTGCATCTTATGGACAGAAACTGCTTTTGGTTCGGTTTAACATATAAGTGAATTATACAGTGTCATTTCATAGCGAAGTCTGAAGAAGTCAGTGTGGCAGCTGACGCCTTGTTGAGGAATGCATTGTTGTGTGTCAGACGCGCTGATCATCGGCAACGGCGTGGCGATGGTGCTGCGCGTGTGCGAGGCGGCGGGCGGGCTGCGCGACAGCGCGCGCCTGCTGTGCGCCTCGTGGGACACCTGGCTCTTCATTACGCGTAAGTGGCGCGGCGGCTGCTGACACCGCCGTTCACTCTCCGGTCGCGTTTGTTTTGCATCCCTAAATTATTGTAATGAATTTTTGTGTCGTTGTGTTGTTCAAACGACTTTTCGATAGTGATAAAACGAAGTGTGAATGATTGAGTGTCGCTGGGTGTGAGTGCAGTGTTCCTGGCGGAGGCGGGCGTGCGCATGCTCGCAGCGGGGCTGGAGCGCTACCTGGCGAGCGGCTGGAACGTGTTCGACCTGAGCGCCACGCTGCTGGCACTGCTGGGCGCCGTGCTGCTCAGCGCCGCCCCCGACCTCTACGTCGTCGTCATCTTCCGCCCGCTCAGGTCAGCCACTATACATACTTTACACTGTACTGTACATATTCAGACCTTTGCTGTTTCCTAGATAGAAATTATCTGGGGGCTGTTACAATTATTATTCAATATTTCACTTTTGTGACGAATTTCAGCACTCATTGGGAGCTTCCAGAATCCCCAATAAAACATTGCCTTCCTTGTGTGATCTTAGAAACATAAATATTCCCACATACCACACCACCACATAGATTCGGTGCTGCTGTAGCCGTGCGTGTGTGTGTGTGTTGCAGGCTCATGCGGCTGTACAAGCTGAAGAAGCGCTACCGCGACGTGTTCGGCACGCTGGTGCTGCTGTCGCCGCTGATGTCGTCGGCTGGCTGCGTCATGCTGGTGCTGTACTACTTCTTCGCGATCGTCGGCATGGAGCTGTTCGCGGGCGCCGAGCTCAAGAACTGCTGCGCGTGAGTGACAACCTTCATTTACAGTTGGAGCTCGACGCCTTCGCGGGAAACAGGCGACTCGCCCGAGCAGGACCTGGTGCCGGCCTCGCTCGAGACCGGCCGGTCGACTTACGGAGTGTCTCAGTACCGCGATTTAAAATGCGAGCAACACTGTGATTCTTCGCACTTGCCCTGCACGTTCTCACTTTAGTTTTGCGACTCGTAACTAGTTCGTTTTTAGGGTTCCGAAACTCAAGAGGTAAAAAAACCCTAATAGGAACACTTCGACGTCACACGGCACACACACGACGACGTTGGTCTGTCAGTCAACCATTTTTTTCCCGGGAACGCGCGGAGATACCAAGTTGAAATTAATATCAAATAATTAAGTCTACGATCCCTTGGAGCTGTAAAAAAAAGCAAGCTTCTAAATCAACGCAATCAAGAGATACAGCCGTTTATGCCGCATATTTTACAATCGCAATGAAATCAAAACTTATTGGTTTCTCCATCGCTCGCTAAATGACTCGGGCTTTCTTTATGAGGCTCCTTAGTTAGTGTGTAGGTCCTCATCAGGTCATCGTCGAGGTCGGTTTATTTTTATTTTTTGACTAGCGCTTGGCTGCAATCAGACTCGCTGGATGCAGCCTAAGGTGGAGCGCGCTTGCCTAGAAGATGCTCAATCACTCTTGATTTGAAAATACCAATATTATACCAATATAAATTATTAAAAAAAAAATTTAAAAAAATTATAAAACCAATATTATGAGCGGACGGAAAAATGGAAGCCGGAAGGGCGTGCCATATTCTAGCGGTTCGAAATACTGAAAATGCAACATTGCGGTGGTGTCTCGTGCGTCCCCGCAACTGATAGGCCCTCGGTCCCAGGAACACGACGGTGGAGCAGTTCTACAAGTGGTCCGCGAACGGCTCCACGGCGCTGGGCTACTACTACCTGAACAACTTCGAGAACCTGGTGACCAGCGGCGTGACGCTGTTCGAGCTCACCGTCGTCAACAACTGGTTCATCCTCATGAACGCGTACGCCGCCGTCGTCGGCCCCTTCAGCAGGATCTACTTCATGGTGCGTTGCCGTCACACCGCAAACTGGCCAATTCTGTTTATCACAATCTCTAAACTAAACTAAAATAACAATTCTAAATCTAGTTCTGTCCCTTTCTGCAGAGAGTATTACAAAAGGATTACAATATTTGTACCTAATGCTATCATCTTAGTTCAGTTTGGAGATTGTGAGCAACAGAGTTAGCCCCAATCAATCACTAATCGTAATCCATACTCATATTATAAATGCGAAAATGTGTCTGTCTGTGTGTAATGTTATCACGGCCCATCTGTTTAACCGATTTTGATGAAATTTGGGACGGGGTTATGTTGTATCCCGGGGAAAAACATAGTTAGGCTTTTTATCTCGGAAAATTAAAGAGTTCCCGCGGGAATGGAAAAAACAATCCATGCGGACGAAGTCGCGGGCATCATCTACCTATATATATGCTGTTCTTTGTACGACCTGCACATTAATGGATATTGAAAAGTTCTACTGGGGTCATTAAATACATCACAATTTCAATACATTGTACCTGCTAGTGTGAGCGTGCGACGTGTCGGCAGTAGGTACAGTCGTGCACTAACGCGGCGGATGTGTGTGTGTGTGTGTGTGCAGGTGTTCTACCTGTTCACGATGGTGGTGCTGACCATCGTGGTGGCGAGCGTGCTGGAGGCCTTCCGCTTCCGCATCCAGTACAAGCGCAGCACCACCAAGAGGGACGGTGAGCGCTGCACACTTACATAGCATTTGGTTTATGAGGAGAAGGTGGTAAGGTGGCTCCCTAACTACTTTGTAGGTATTTGGGGATTTAAGTAAAAAATATCGCATCCAGAATCCGAATAAATACGTTAAAGTGTTCTTTATATTTTATTTTTCTGTGTATGCTTGACTGGAAGAAATGAAACTGCCACAGAATAATCAAAAGCAAACTATATTCTAAAAGTAAAAAGTTTATCTAACCCTTCGATAGTGCCGCTAGTAGAATATGCAAAATAAAATTAAAAAAAAAAAGTACACCAAGAAGGTTACGAGTGTGAGTTTTTAACAAATTAAAATTGGTTGCCTGTAAAGTCGGTATACGGGCGAAAGTTTTACGTGACAACGACTTTGAGTGGTAAAATAATTTTAATGTGAATATTCATTCGTATAGTAGGAAGAAGGATGAAATCTCTCTCACTCTCTCTCTCTCGCTCTGTCTCTCTCGCTCTTAGGCGGGCTAACTGTGCTCGAGTGGAAGGGACGCGTGCCTTTCACTTTTTATGTCTGTCTCTCTCGCTCTTAGGCGGGCTAACCATGCCCGAGTGGAAGGGACGCGTGCGCCTCTCACTCGCTCTCATTGTGAGCGCATAACGTGAGCGGAGCGTAACGCAGTTTCTTGAAGTGTCACCCGGCAAACCAATTTATAAGACTTTGTCACGTGAAAATGTCAGGCAAAATTAGTGCCAATTTTGGCCACCGAGTCAGATAAGTTGGACGGGCTGTAGGTACCTGCGTCCTGCGGCCCCTGCGTCCTGCGGCCCCTGCGTCCTGCGGCCCCTGCGTCCTGCGGCCCCTGCGTCCTGCGGCCCCTGCGGGGGTCACGTTACCACCTTCTCCTCTATTATTTTTGTAATTTTTATTTTATTTTATTGATCTATTTTTTACTTCTTTTTCTATTAAATTAAATAAATACAGGTAGCATTAGTAGATAGCACAGAGCGGCGACATTTTGTATGACAACTCAGTAGAGATTCTCTGAATGCCGGTCACCATCACCACAACAGTTGTTCTAGATGGATAACAATGTCGTATTGAACGGTAACCCGAGGAGGCCTCTGCCCGGACATGGAACGGGTCATAGGGTCATCTCAGTAACTACAGGCTCGTAATAGAAAAAATGGTGATGTAAAATATTGCTCGTCGTAAGAGTAACTTTTAAGTGTTGTTTTTTAGGGCTCCGTACCAAAATGGTAAAAATGGAACCCTTATGGTGCGACTTTCTCCGTCCGTCTATCCGTCCGTCACAGTCCATTATTTCAGTAACTATTAAAGCTATCGACATGAAATTTGGAATAGTTGTGTATAATAGTGGCCCAACATCATTAAAATAAAAACAAATCGAAAATTATTTTTAGTTTAATTAAAAAAGGGGGAAAATCGGGGGTTTGAAATTTCAAAGTACATATGATAACTATACTGAGTGGGATATCATATGAAAGGGCTATACTTCTACATTCTAAAGTAGGTTTTTATTTATTTTTATGCATAATAGTTTTTGATTTATCGGGCAAAATGTCGAAAAAAATACCGTTCCCCCCCCTTATCTCCGAAGTTTACCAATTGAAAAATCTGAAATAATTATGGTCAATAGAAGCTTATGTATATTTTACAGGAAAAATAAAACCAACGCTCTAACTAGCATAGTTTTTTTGATATTAACAATAAACCTCTACAAACAAAGTTAGTTTTGCGGTTCATTTCGTCTTGTTTTTAATACGTCATAAATCGTAAAACTTACTACAGCTTTGTACGGAACCCTCAGTGCGCGAGTCCGACTCGCACTTGGCCGGTTTTTTTTTTCTTGTGCAGAGGCTCACACCTCGGCTTAGGATGATGTTAGGCGAATGGGGTTCGGTTGGAAGAGATTATAATCTGTAGCGCTATGTTGGGTGCTCGTTTGTGTGTTGCAGAGGAGAAGCTGCTGCACGAGGAGGTGCACACGAGCTGGGAGGAGGCGGCGCGGCTCGGCGCGGCGCCCGCGCTCGCCGACCAGCTGCGCGCGCACCTGCCGCCCGGGGTGAGCGCGCGCTGACACTGACACACGCCGACACTGACACACGCCGACACCGACACACGCCGACACTGACACGCGCGCCTGTTGCAGATGCAGGTGACGTTCATCGGCACGCGGCCGCGCACCAAGGAGGTGCTGCAGCGGCGCATGTACCACGCCGACATACACAGGTGGCTCGCCGAGGACGACGACGCGGACGGTGAGCGACCGCGACCGCACTCACATTTCGTATATTGCGATATTGTTCTTTAGTCCACACTAATCATAGACATAGAATTTTTTTTCTAAGCCTATGACACTAATATTATAAATGCAAAAGTGTGTCAGTCTGTTACGCTTTCACGGCCCATCTGACGACCGATTTTGATGAAATTTGGTACTGGGATAGGTTGAATCTCAGGGAAGGACATGGGCTACTTTTCATCCCGGCAGATTAAAGAATTCCCGCTGGATCAAAAAAATTGAATCCACGTGGACAAAGTGTTGGGCATCATAAAGTATCAGACGAACTATCCTCGCCCTCGTACCAATTGGCTCTTCCTGATTGTTTCGGCCCGGGAGTGCGGGGGTGCGGGAGTGCGGGGGTGCGGGAGTGCGGGGGTGCGGGAGTGAAGGGCTCGACTGAGCTCGATGAGGATGTTCGAGGCTCCAATGGCGCAGGAAAGCATGCTGGAACACAATTACAATTCTGATTTGTTCCCATATTGGAGGAAATAAAATGGAACGCGTCAGAGGGCACATGTCGGCTCGTGTGTTGCAGACGCGGGCGGGGACGCGCCGTCGGCTGCGGCGCCGCGCGAGCCCGAGGCGCAGCAGTTGCGGGACACTCGCCAGCTGTAGGCGAGCGCGAGACGCTCCCGCCCGTCGCCTCAGGCCCCGACTGCATTCAACTCGCGCGCGTACTATACCTTTCTGTATAATGGTGTAACCGTTATAGGGTATACTTAGATAAGTGCCGTTACAACGTTACTCGCTTTGGAAGTCGGAACGGGTAACAGGCGAATAATTAAAAATCTCAATATAAGTAACTAGGTAGCTTGTGACACGAACAAAATAATACAGAGATTATTCAATTTTTAATCGTTAAATGGAATTTACCTTTAGTTTTACATTTAAGACAGGCAGGTACTCGTACTACTAAGTACGGACGGATTATGCTTATGTATTAATTTAGCTTAAGTATTTGAACTTCGAGGGTATTAACGACAGCTGTGATAGGTAACTATAGGTAACTGTATGAGATTGGTTTGATGAGTATCATTCATATTTTTTTGTTTGAGGAGCGCCGATGTGTGCCGCAGTTTTCAAACGCCCTGAATATTACTGTAAACTGTACTAACAGGCGGTACAGATGTAAAGAATGCCGACTGGTAACTGGAAGAGCGTCTTCTGTATAACATTCTCGAGCATAATTGTATCTCCACCGTCCACACAAATGTGGCGCATCTAAGCTATATACCTACACAGCAGAGATATATAAAGTTTAGTATTAGGTATTATCACCATTTTAGAAAACACGAGTCGTCGTCGACCGCCAGTCAGTCGTTCACAACTGGACGTTGGCTGGACACAGGTTTCTAGTAGGGTCTTCCACAGGCCACGAGTTGCAAACTGAAGTGGCAATGGTGGATAACCTAAATTAACACATAGGCTACATGTTATCTCGGAAGAGTTCCCGCGGGAACCAAAAAATCTCAATTCACGTGGACGAAGTCGCGGGCTTCAACTAGTATATATAGATTGAGGTAGGTAAATACTAAATAGTTAGCGCTTGCGCTAGGTTTGTAGTGGAGCTAGATGTCTAGATCCGGAGCAGCGGAGAGGCCTTATACACGTTTGTATTCAGAATTGTAGGTAGGTAATTATGTAGCTAGGTTTACGTCATTATTCGGCGACATATTGGTTATTAATTATCTATGTATCACTTTATCCACCACATCTCGCTGGTATCATTGTTCTCTATTATACTTATTATGAAAGGTGGGCGAGGTCAGGTGCTCGAGCGATAGGTACCTACAGTGAGCCAGCTTGTAGGTAATCAAATCGGTAGGCATCAGTCTGCACTCTGCACGTTCTGCACTAGGGAAAGCCGAGGCTGATTTTTAGATCCTAGCAATATATATTATAACTGATAGGTACTTAATACAATATTAAAATGCTAAAAACTAAATAAGTATTAAACTAACTAAAAAATAAATTTAAAACAAATCCTTATATACCTAATACCTACTAACAATAAAATAGTATAAAATATGTATATAAGTACAATTAAATATTGAATTTGATATTTTATTTATTTATAAAATTTGGTTAGTTGTTTACATAAGAAAGTAGGTACAATACTTAGGTACAGTTCAGGATATCCGAGTTATTTTTTTAATTTCCCGCCATCTAGCATGCACTCTTAGCTTTCACGAAACAGACTGTACTTACCTACTTACTTGGTTTCAACTTGTTGTAATCCATACATAATATTATAAATGCAAAAGGGTGTCTGTCTGTCTGTCTGCTACGCTTTCACGGCCCATCTGTTCAACCGATTTTGATGAAATTTGGTACAGGGATAGGTTGTATCCCGGGGAAGGACATAGGCTACCTACTTTCTATCCTGGAAAATTTAGGAGTTCGCGCGGGAATCAAAAAAACTTAACCCACGCGGACAAAGTCGCGGGCATCATCTAGTAGTTATATTATATTTCTTGGATAACTATTTGAACAATCTGCGCTGTGACGCTCTGAGCGGTAGTTAGGTCACAGATGGTCTTGATGATAGACAGATAGTGTTGCGACGATATTTATACCTAGGTAGGTACCTAGGTACTTATATAGAAGCTGTGCCGGCGTGTTCAGACAGTGCTGTTAACAATTCAGTCGGTACTCGTACTTAGTTGTAATACTCGTAGTGCAGTAGACGAAGTTGCCTTTATAGTTAACATACTCGTAGTTAAGTAATACAATATTAACAAGTAAGATAGTTGTAACGTACGTCTGTTACACGGACTGGGTGCTGTGTAATAGCGAATTGTCTGCTTTCATTTATATTTGATAGGGATCGTCCATTAATCACGTGAGATTCTAAAGGGGAGGCGGAAAAATCAGGCACATGTATTCTTTCGTTGAGCGCGATGTTTAAACAGAGAAGTGGCGCGTCATGATGGGATGGTTAAAAAGTTACTAAAAATTAACATCACGTGATAATGGACGACCCCCCATACCATTTTTCATGAAGTTTATCTACAGAAAAAATCAATCTGTATTTTGTAATTACTAGTAGTTTAGTGTTCTCCTAACGCGTTTATTGAGGCGGTCGAGAAGTAGACACATTCCCCGAGCGAGTGGCTTGCGTAGCAAACTAGCGGTAGCGGGGCGATGCGATTAGTAGTCGGCGAGCTGGCGACGAATTTCGGGAACAATTTGAAAGGTCTGGTAATACTTTATAACCGACAAAAACGCCTGGGACTTATTTTTTCGAATTCTATAAGTACTTATAAAATTTAAAGATAAAAAAATCAAACTGCCAAAAAAGTGTTTTTCCGATTTTTTTTCCAAATGTTATATGCTGCACAGTACCGAAATAACCGCAAACGCTCTACCAGACTGGCAGAACTGGATTCGCCAATGAACGAAATTATATTTTTCCACAATTTCAGCTTGCCTGAAGGACCTTCCCGAAATTTGTCGTCAGCTCTCGGTTTCCATGGCCCCGCTGTCGCCGTCGCTAGTTTCGTGTCTGACGCCTTAAACTCGGTCGAGTAATGGTGGCCGAATGGTGGCCGCCATCTACAGAATACAGGCGCATTTGACAATTACTTGTCAGTCGGCGCTATTTCAGCAGCATCCGGCGCGTCGTTACTATACAATATATAGTATATGACAATCAGTAGCTTCAGTACGATATCAGTTTCGAGAACGTTGATAGGTTTCGAATGGTATTGAAACAAAGAACCTAAAGTGGCTAGTTTTAAGGTTCAGGCTGCACAGCCTGTGGATCCATGGAAGCGGAAACATACTAAAACAAAAATCGGTAGTAGGTAGTTAGGTACTAAAAAACTTTAAAACTTTCGACTTAAGGTTCATTTTACTTTGCCTTATTATTTCAGGATCGAAATCTATCATCTGTAATCTACAAAGCTCTATCTGTATATACTGATAAAATTAAGTCGCAATGACTATACATACCTACCTACCTACTGTGGGTACCACTTGTTCGGGGCTTGTACGTTGTACCATACCATACGTTAGTCCACTTTATCTATACATTACAGAGTCATAACAAAATGCAGAATAATCATTCTGAATTTTGTTATAATTCAAAATAAAGTCGCAAATGTGATAAATAAATAATAATATTTAAAGGACCACGTGTAGGTATAGCTAATTATTTTAT
This sequence comes from Erebia ligea, assembly GCA_917051295.2. NCBI lineage: Eukaryota > Metazoa > Arthropoda > Insecta > Lepidoptera > Nymphalidae > Erebia > Erebia ligea. The sequence continues at coordinate 20,004,651 of OU785228.1, forward strand.
TATATTTTTTTTTAACCAAAATAATGTAGGTCTATAATTTGTGATCGGTTTCGTTGTGATTTTCGTATTACACAGTATATTAATCTTATTTATATTTCCGATTGAATCTTATATTTTTTGTTTTTTATCTTAAGTTATAAATCTACTAATACAATTTTAAAAAATAATTCCGAGTTTCATTTTCTCAAATACAATATATTATGACATACACAAATCTAGCCTTATCCATTAGTAATCCATACTAAGTACCTAATATGAGGGAGACGGGGTTATTATAAAAATAACATTATTTGTTAAAAATATTTTATTGGTCAATATAAAATATCGATTCATACTCAGGCAAGTAGAACGAATGGCCTACATATTATGATTTCATTACTTAATAATTAATACAAGTACCTGTTAAATACAAAACACTCCACCATATATTATAAACTTGCTATTCCACCCTGAACCCTCACCGAATACGAGACACGCTATTGCAAACTATATTAATAAACTTATATAATAATAGTTTATTGACTGCTTACTATGGTTTAAATAGTAACTAAAAACAATCTTTAATAGTAGCACATAAAGTTTATTTTCCATTATTAATATATGTATGAAAAAACAGTCTCCAAAGAGACCACTTTGACGAGTCGGTGTCCCTCTCGCACACCATGGATTAGGAATATTGTAGATTGCCATACATGCTACCGTATCGCACATTGTTCACCATATTGTATGACTGTCTGTAATATTTCTAAACTATGGTGTGCGAGAGGGACACCAACTCGTAGGAGTTTGTCTTTTGGGCCCAATTTTTTGGCATGAGTGAGCGTTGCAAATGTACTATGTAAATAGTACATAATAATATTATGTTTATGTGTTTATGGATTACAAAAAGCTTCTGTGCGCGCCTCACGCCTCGCGCGCGGGCATCGCAGGGTTGACTGACGAGTCGCTCTTGTGTTGTGGCCTCACGCTGTTACTACCATCGCTTGACGCACGGCGGGCTCGGCGCCAGGCGCTAGGGCGAGTGCAGCGCAACGCCGGGCGCTAGGGCGAGTGCAGCGCGACGCCGGGCGCTAGGGCGAGTGCAGCGCGACGCCGGGCGCTAGGGCGAGTGCAGCGCGGCGCCGGGCGCTAGGGCGAGTGCAGCGCGGCGCCGGGCGCTAGGGCGAGTGCAGCGCGACGCCGGGCCCGCCGAGCAGCGCGTCCGCCACGCCGTACCCGGCGGCGCGCAGCTCCTCGGCGAGCGCGCGCACGGCGGGCTCGGGCGCGCTCGGCGGCAGCAGCACCAGCGCGTAGCTGCCGACACAGAACGCGCGACTGAAGCGCACAGCACACACACGCACAGGCGCGGGCTCCGAGCGCGACCCGCGCTGCTCGCTGTCTTCACACACTCATGCATATAAATACTGTTTTTCCCTCCGCTTGCGATATTGATATCTTCAAATCTAGAGTGAATAGAAATCTTCTAGAGAAGCGTGCTCCACCTGCGGCTGCATCGCTACTTCCAACGAGTCGGTTGCCGCCAAGCGCTAGTCCATAAATTAAAAAAAATTGAAGTGAAAACGAATGTTTAAAATAATGAAAATATAAATCTTAAAAAAAGGCAATTACAAATGTAGTATACATATTTATATTTAGGACCTTTTGTCTTCGTAACAACGCGAGCATGTCGGTGACGCGAATCTACATATTTAACCCCTACTAAAAAGTGCTCAACACGGCTCAAGAAGTTTTCACTTCAAAAACATTTTATTTTCGGGCCCGGGCTGGTCATGGTAGCATTTGACTCCCAGCAAGCTATTCCAACAGACCGGAAGGCGCACGGAGCCGAGCTCACAGCGTGCAGAGTGCAGAGTGTCACTCACCCGCCGCCGCCGGCGCCGGTCAGCTTGGCGGCGAGCCGGTGCGCGGCGGCGCGCGCGCGGATGTCCTCCAGCGCGGCGTGCGACGCGCCCAGTTCCGCTGTGAGCTGTATGCGGCTGCGCACAGAGTGCAGAGTGTCACTCACCCGCCGCCGCCGGCGCCGGTCAGCTTGGCGGCGAGCCGGTGCGCGGCGGCGCGCGCGCGGATGTCCTCCAGCGCGGCGTGCGACGCGCCCAGTTCCGCTGTGAGCTGTATGCGGCTGCGCACAGAGTGCAGAGTGTCACTCACCCGCCGCCGCCGGCGCCGGTCAGCTTGGCGGCGAGCCGGTGCGCGGCGGCGCGCGCGCGGATGTCCTCCAGCGCGGCGTGCGACGCGCCCAGTTCCGCTGTGAGCTGTATGCGGCTGCGCACAGAGTGCAGAGTGTCACTCACCCGCCGCCGCCGGCGCCGGTCAGCTTGGCGGCGAGCCGGTGCGCGGCGGCGCGCGCGCGGATGTCCTCCAGCGCGGCGTGCGACGCGCCCAGCGCGCCCAGCAGGCAGTGGTTCATGTCCCACAGCTCCTGCGGACACACAACCGGACTGACAGCTGACGCGCTGCACACACCCGCGACCACTGGCGCCGCTCTACGGCGCTCACTTCGCTCGTGACACGGCCCGTACCGAGTCCCCCCCCATTTATCCGACCCGGTGCCCAAAATTGGAACAATTTTTATGCCTGTTTAGATTTAGATTAGATTTTATTTTAAATATCTACTAGCGACGCCGTCACCGGATCGGATCAGTTTGTGGGACTGATATCTGCATTTAATCTATATATATAAAATTCAAAGTCCTGACTGACTGACTTATATATCAACGCACAGCCTAAACCGCTGTGGCTAGAAACTTGAAATTTTGACAGTAGGTTCCTTTTGTGACGTAGGCGCTCACTAAGGAAGGACTTTTCAAAATTCCACCCTTAAGGGGGTGAAATAGGGGTTTAAAGTTTGTATGAAAGTCCTTCATTTCTCAAGTTATAGCCATGAAACTTAGCATTTGGGCTTTCAGTTAGATATGAAGAAGTAAGTACTTCACCATTTTTGAAATTTCAACCCCCGAAGGAATGGAATAGGGGATGAAAGTTTGTAAAAAAGTCCTTCATTTCTCAAGATATTTCTCAAGTTATATCAACGAAACTTGGTATTTTGGCTATCGGTAAAAAATAAAGAAGTACGTGTGTCAAAATATTTAAAAATTTCACCACCAAAGGGGTTAAATAGGGGTTGAAAATTTGAATGAAAGTCCGTCGTTTTTCAAGTTATCGCCCTGAAACTTGGTATTTGGGCTTCCGATTTAAATTTATGAAATACGTATGCCACAGTCTTGAAATTTCTATCCCCAAGGACGTTAAATAGAGAGTTTGTCCTTCAATCACGCCGCCATAGAGCAACGGATCGATGTGATTTTTTGCATGGGTAGGTATAGTTGAGGATCTGGAGAGTGACATAGGCTTCTTTTTATCCCGGAAATGAAGGAGTGCCTGTGGGAATTAAAAAAACTTATGCCACGCGAACGAAGTCGCGGGCGTCCTCTAGTCTAGTTATACACTGTAGTCTGTGATCTAGTTATACAAAATGGGTTTGTTTCCAGATTTAGCTAAGCTGAACGGGTAATTTAAAAATTCTAAAAGCTATATTATTATATTTGCATTTTGTCCCCATTGTTTGTTCACTCGGAGGTTCCCTTTATACAAGGGAAATTATTAATCGAGCGAAAACTAAACCGAGCCGCGTTTAATTATGTTTGCTAACTAATTAATGTTAACTGGTGATAATAAATAATAATGAATCACAAAATCTATGTGTCATGCGCGGCTCTTAAAGGGCAACAATTAATCTAAGCTAGCAATTAAAATTCTAAAATTAAAAACTAAAGCTAGCGAAAAAATACTGAATGCTATACTAAGTAAGTACCTACATACATCGTATATAACCGGTTTGAGCTATCAGCGGGACGCGGGACGCGGGAGGAATGCGGAGGCTGCGTTAGTCAAAGTCAAGTCGTTGCGGCAAATGCCCTTTGTTTGTGAACAAACAACCGACACTCGCCATCGGCTACAAGCGCTTGCAAACAAACCTACAGGCTACCAGGCTACACAAACCAAGTCGAACACTCTATCCACACGTTTGAATTTGTGATGGCTTGTTGAGGTTTGGATCGTATGCACGCGGCATAATACTTTTTGAGATTTCTTTTTTCTTTTTTAGCACATTATTCTTGTTCGGTTCTATAAATGTTCGGGAACGAGGCGAGTGAGGCGACGTCGTGCAGCGCGGGAGCTGGGGAGCATGGGGGGGGGGGGCATGTTATGGTGAATGGCATGCTATTATAAGGGGTGACAATATTATTAAAAAATGAAAATCTTTCTGAAGGTCGAGTAACACTACAGTACACACTACTCACGGCCAGGTGGCGGTACTGCTCATCCGCGTCGCCGTCGCCGTCGCCACCGCCGGGCAGCTGCTCCAATATCTGAAATCAAAAGTAACAGATTTTTAGAAGGATTTTTAATATTTAATTTTTATCTGAAAAGAATCTCAGAAGAATCAGCTCATAATTCAGGGAGAAATAGCCGGCAAAAGACCACCTGACCGTAGGAGAACATCTTGGCTTAAGAATTTACGCCAATGATACGGGAAAAGTACCCGATCGCTACTGCGGGCAGCGGCGTCCGAGGTGCAGAGCCCTAATGGTTGCCGACCTCCGATAGGAGATGGCACTGAAAGAAGAAGAAAAAAAGAATCTCCTTCTTTTTGGAATTCAGTTGAACATGCTTAAAACTAATGAAGACCCTCTATTTAATAATCAATGAAATGTATGAAAGAATTTACTGTTGTAAATTGACTGTCCGTCCACGTGCCGTGTGGGCGTGTGGAGCGCGCGCCACACCGCATGCGGGCGTGTGGAGCGCGCGCCACACCGCATGCGGGCGTGTGGAGCGCGCGCCACACCGCATGCGGGCGAACCACGTGCCGGCGGAACTCTCGCGATCCTACACCGTGCGTGTGTGCTTCGAGTGAGTAAATATAACTCTCTTTGATCGCGTGGAGCGCGGCGTACCTGCGCGGCGCGCTCGGCCACGTGTCCGCACGCGGCGAGCACGGCGTCCACGGCGGGCGCGTCCCGGCGCCGGCGCGCCGCCACGCGCTGCACGAGCGCGGCCGTGCTGCGCGCCACGCGCGAGTCCACCAGCAGCACGCGCAGCGCGCGCGCCGGCCGCAGCGCACGCGGCGCCGCGCCCGCGCGGAACCGCACCACGCCGCCGAACGTGCACGCCGTGTTGTCCACGCCTGCCGCACAACAAACAGCGCACGCGTTACACTCCGTCGATGACGAGGGACGAGTGACGAGTGACGTCCGTCGCCGCGCTCACCGGAGGGCGCGCCGTGCATGATCCTCTCGCAGTTGAACGCCCACGCGGATATCAGCTCACGCTCCGCGGCGGTGAAGTCGCCGGCGCGCGCCGCGCCCGCGCGCAGCGCCAGCAGCGCGGCCGCCGCGCACACCGCGAACGCCGCCGAGCTGCCCGCGCCCGCGCCCACCGCCAGCTCGCTGGTGGCGCGCGCGCGCACGCCGCACGCGGGCGCCGCGTCCGCCAGCACGCCCGCCAGCAGGTACAGGAAGCCGCGCACGGCGTCGCGCTGCGCGCCGCGCCACGCGCCCGCGCCGCTCCCCCACTCCGCCACGAAGCCGTCCACGGCGGCCAGCAGCGGCTCGTGCCGCACGGCGCCGGGCGCGTCCCACGAGCGCAGCGAGCGCGCGCCGCTCAGCAGCCGCTCGACGCGCCGCATGGGCACGCGCGCCTCGACGTCGACGCTCGGGAACTCGAGGATGAGCTCCGGCTCGGCGGACTCCTCCTCCTGGAGATATTACGAAGGTTAAACTGGACATCTATGTTCAAGAGCGTCTGTTACGTCGAGGTTATTATAGTATAGATGATTTTCCCGTTAGTTGTACCCGATGTTAGTCGCAGGCTGCATCGCCACTCGCAAGCAGGTCTGATTGCAGCCCAGTGCTAGCCTATGTATTATGTATTAAAACAATACCTGCACGGTGAGCGTGGTGCGGAGGCCGAGGCTGGCGGCGAGCGCGGGCTGCCCGAACACCACCGCGTGCTCGCCGTGCACGATCACCTTGCCCGGCGCCGACACCGCCACGCGCCGCATGCCTCCTACTGCTGCTGCTGCTGCTGCTGCCACTGCTGCACGGTGAGCGTGCGCTGCGTGAACGCGTGGATGGACTGCAGCTCCTGCTGCAGCGCCGCGTTCACCAGCCTGCCCACAACGAACCACGTGACCGGTCATTGGCAGAGTGAAAAGAGTAGCAGACAGACACACTTCCGCATTTATAATACAAGTAAGAATGAATTCATATTTACAACACAAATGTTTCTTCTTAGCGGATAAAATCTTTTGTTATGAGCTAAATACTGGATACCTATTTGAACGAAGAATAGATGGGGTTTGCTTTGTGACACATACCTACTTGTATGTTATATGTATAGGTATAGAAACAATAAGATAAAAACTATCGCTACACACGACATGCGACAGTAGGTACAAACAAGTCGTCTAGGCATAAACCGACGGCTTGGAAATAAAAAAAAACCTTGACGATAGAAACGTAAGGAATTTAAAAATTTAACATCGTCTAAATATAGTTTGGTGTAATCGCACCTATTTAAAGGACGAAGCAGTCTAAGATGGTAGCGGGATAACTTTAAGGGGTACGACATTTAGATATAATTCAACGTTTTAAACCGGTTTCAACACGGCATCGCACCGGAACGCTAAACCGCTCGGCGGTCTGGCTCGGTTGAGTGGTAACGACTAACGAGCCAAGGCCAAAGCCACCAGACCAGACCAGATCTAAAATTATTAATTCCCAAATTGACCCCGCCGGGGATCCAGCCCGGCGCCTCCCACTCTCGAGATGCACTCACAGCGCAAGAGAGGCGGCGATACTTGTGTCAACGCCACACGTCACCTGTGCCTCTGCAGCAGCGGCTTGCCCTGGAACCTGTCGGACACGACGAGCGCCGAGAACTTGCTGCCGCAGCCGTCGCTCTCGTCCACCACCTCCTGCACACACACACACACACCGAACGTTCAGCTCGCGCACGACCACTTGGGCCGCCACGGCTCCAGTCTGTCTGCACCACCGCGACCGGTTCGGAAACAAGATTCTACCGAGAAGGACCGGCAAGACACTCAGCAAATGCTCTTTTTTTAAAAACCAAGCTATAAATTATTCAACTACAGATAAAATAATAGTTACTGGGCACTAACTTTCATTCGTAGGATAACTAACGTTTAACCTACGAATAATATGATAAAATTCTGAACATCAAACAACATAATATATTTATTCGTAAGTCAAACGTTACGCAGTTGGAGAAATCGGAAATGTTACGTGTTTTATTTATTTTGTTTCGACTTTCATAACTCAGGTGCCATAATACGAACGTTTAAAAAGTTTGATCTAAACTGAAAAAACCCCGATAACGCGTGTGCTCTCCTCAGACATCAGTCATCACTGAACAATAACCGCGTTGTATATCGAAGACAGCACCAACTACAGCTAGTTACGTGTTTACCGCACCGTTGCCTCGAGGCCTCGAGCACACCGCACACGCCACACAGTAACGGCACTGAGCATGCCTGACGAGTGACGAGTGACGACTGATTGCAATCATGCTTTGCATAACTTAAGTACTAGGTACTTGAGTGACTGCAGGCACTTAATGTGAGATACAAGATTAGCGGCGACCTTCAGGGGAAAAAATAGTTAATAACCACAACTTTAAAGGTTCTTAGTTCGTCATTATTCATCGGGGCGGTGATGGTCAGTCAGGGTTCAGGGTCATGGGTGTTCATGAGATCAGGTCAGATATTTCACAATGGTGTCTACCACAGGTGTCTACCTTTCAAAACCTTGAAGTTTCCTTTTTGATCACAAGGTTATCCAAATTTTAAAACTATTCAGTGCAGCGTATTGTCTGTACTTTTTTTAATTTATCTGAATTGTTGCGAGCAATTTTTTTATAATATTATTATAACTTTTTCTAGTCATAGCATAAATATAATGTGATGTGTTGACTAACATTAGCGAGAAGTGGATAAATTTATGAGGACACAGGATTTGATCCAGACACACATCTGATCGATCTGTTCAAATGTTAGCCACATAGCTAAATGTCAAAGCTTCTCCATAAGATCTCAGTAGGAGTCCAGACAATCAAACAACAGAAACATGACACAAGTTTATTTGGAATGCTCACAATATACACTTATTGCAGTACTAGTTACTAGTTATTAGTTCTTCTTAACGTTAGTCCGGAGGGGCAGACAGGTGGGCAGCGACAACTGGCGGTACGTGAAGTATACCAGGAAGCACAGGAAGTGCAGGCAGCTGTACACGGATATGAGCAGCGGGTACAGGTGCGGCAGGCGCGCGGGCGGCGGCGCCAGGCGCGCACACGCCGTCAGCACACACATGCCCAGCACCGACAGCCCGAACAGCGCGCGCGGCGCCGCGCCGCCCGCGCCCAGCGGCGCGCGCCCCGCCAGCCGCAGCGCAATGCTGTACCAGCTGCCGTATATGACGCTGCAGCACAGGAACGGCAGCAGCAGGCCGTCGCGCAGCAGCAGCGGCAGCATGCTGAACGTGGACAGCAGCAGGAACCAGAAGCACGCGAGCGGCTCCTCCGCCAGCTGCAGTGACACCGGCGCCGCCACCAGCAGGATCGACTTCTCGTGCACCTGGTACGAGAACAGGAAGAACGCCAGCGACACGTTGATCAGACTCAGAATGAATTTCTTCCTATTTATTCGGAAGAAGAGGTCGAGGCACGAGGGCAGCGCCGCCGCCAGCGTGCACAGGGCGCACGTCCACACCATCCGCTCGTTGCTGTACGTCTGTTTCAGTTTGATGAAAACGTTCACCGAGCACCACACATTGGACACTTTATCTTCGAACACTCCCCGCTTCACCGGGAACAATCTGTGCAGCACTTGCAGCACGTCGTCCCACGAGTACAGCAGCGGGTACCAGATCGCGACGAAGCTGCCGATCACCACCGCCGCCAGCGCGCCGAGGCGGCGGGCAAAGCCCCGCACGCGCGCCTCGGGCGGCAGATCGAGGCAGCACTTCCGGAGCAGATAGAGGAAGAAGGGCAGGGCGTGGTAGAGCTCCATCTGCTTGTAGTTGAGAGCCAGCACGAAGAACACGGCGGCGAGCGCGTCGTTCTCCACGGCCACCACGAAGAACACGGCCCACAGGAACAAGCCCAGCGACACGCAGTTGTACTGGAAGTGGCCGTGGTCCACCAGCACGAGGCCGGGGTACAGCAGCGCCAGCGCGGCCGCCGCGTCCGCGCGCCCGCACCCGCGCGCGCGCGCCGCCGCCGCGCTCAGCGCCAGCACGGCGCCCGCGTAGCAGTACAGGTCGGCCAGGAACACGCTCCAGCGCATGAAGGCCTTGTGCGCCGCGCCCTCGTGGCCGCGCGACGCGAACAGGCGCACGGACTCGGGCTGCAGCCAGTCGGCGGCGAGCGCCAGCAGGCGCGAGTGGTACGCGCTGAGCGGCGGGTAGTCGAGCCCCCAGTACTGCAGGTCGTTGTGCGTGCAGTTGCGGTACCACAGGCGCGCCGGCACGTGCAGCGTCACCTCCTGCCAGTGCCGCTGCGCCTCGTAGTCGCCGAACAGCGGCGGCGCGCCCTGCCCGCCGTACGGGAACGCGGCCACGCACCAGCGCACCAGCAGCGCCAGCAGCAGCGCCGGCCACAGCGGCCCCCGACTCCACTCCGCGCCCTTCCCCGTCGTCCGAACGTTCGTCATTCGGAACTCCATACGGAGTTTGTGCGCACGTAAATACGGGGACGATTTATTGACAGTCGATACTCACGACGTGAACGGCGTCCAGTTCCTTGATAAGTTTCTCCTTCAGGAACTTTTCCGTGTACACCATATTCGATCAAATAATTATCAATTCGAACACTTTAGATACCTACCCGGAAATCAATAACAACAAGAAATCAAGACAAAATCAAATCAAATAGGCACAACACAGCAGCAACACAGACACACAGAACCAGTTATACAATACTTATCTATGCACAGAACACAAATAAACAGACAATTCAAAAGCAAGAAAGTAGAAACAGAGACGTTGTCAAACCACAGTGTCAAACATGGAGGTAACAAATGTCAAACTTGGAACCATAGAGTAAAGTAATATCGTACAGTCTATTTGAAGAGGCAGAGTAAAATAATATGTAAACAAAACATACCAGTCACGACATTTCAACTTTGCTAACAATATTTTCACTGTTTTATATCACAAATCACTCACAAACGTCTTATTTCCTGAAGTAAAACGCGAACGTGAAGTAGTTCTTAACTAATATACTCAAAAGTAATTCAGTGGTAATTCAATTCAAGCACTATGAAGCTAATAATAATAATATCAATTACTAGATGATTCCCGCGACTTCATCCGCGTGGATTAAGGTTTTTTGATTCCCGCGGGAACTCCTTAATTTTCCGGGATAAATAGCCTATGTCCTTCCCCGGGATATAACCTACCTCTATACCAAATTTCAGCAAAATCGGTTGAAAAGATGGGCCGGGAAAGCGTAGCAGACAGACAGACAGACGTACAGACACACTTTCGCATTTATAATATTAGTATGGATCTAGCAAGAATCACGAAATAAAAACAAAGACTAATGACATGGGTGTTTGACATATAGAAATCATGGAGGAAGGAATTACGACTGAGAAATAGAATGATTCCATAGAGATGTGACATGAAAAGTGAACCATAGACTGAATGATAGGAGCGGGTTTAATCGATTGTAAAAATTGAAAATCGATCACATTGTATGATAATGAAATTACCTTGATATGTTGAGCCGCAGTGTCCCCACCTCAGGGTATTTTCCCCTAGATTTAGGGGATTTTTGAACACTTAGGGGCTTTTTTAGGGTATACAATTATTTAGGGAAATTTTTAGGGGGAAAAAAATTATTAGGGAATTTTTTAGGGAAAGTTTCAACTTTCGGTTCGAATCGGGGACTGCGTGTATCTGAACGTAACTTGGTGTGCCGATGTTGCCCATAGAAGTAGGAATTAAGGAATTACGACTATGATGTTACATTTCTCTATGGTTAGTACCAAACAAAATGTATTTTTCTCTTTCGCACTCATAGAATTGTGTACGTGGAAAGAAGAGATGTCGAATACGAATAAAGCTGCTTTATGTGTGCGAGGTAAACTGTTTTTTATGGATTTATACGTTATGGTTTAGGTACTCTTGTTTGTTGACTTGGTTGGTTTGACTGTCAGTGTTTTTAATCTAGGTAGTGTGTTTTTCGCTTGTTCTAAATGTAGGTACGCTGTGCACCATTGTCGTATGACAATGTAGGACAATGATGCCATGTTAACCATGGGTCATTTATAGAGGACTCCTCTATAAATGATCTATGGTTAACATAGTTCACAAAGCTGATGATTGATGATGAGGATTCTATTCAAAATCCTCATAGATTTGTGGTAGGCATGTAATATGATCGTTAAATGTTATGTTAGTGACATATGGCTGCTTAGATCTTCACCTTAAGGGACCGGCGACCACCGCTCGCAACTTCTACTCGAACCGCAAATATAAATTTGCCGGTATATTGCTATCCCTATTTGGCGGAAACCACATGATCGCGTGCAAGCGCGATAGCAATATGAGCGTACAGAATTTGTTATACATTTAGTCTTGTTCCGTGAATACCAAAAATGATGAATGAAAAATTGTTGTGTTTTTAACTTCGTGTTGTTATTCTGTAACTTGACAATATAGGCTATGTTCCTGATCAATTAGTACGTGAGATATCGTTGGTTTTATTATGAAACAAATAAGGAGAAAACATGTCGTTTATGTCGCAAAAACATGCAAAACGCAATGTGCTTACATTTAATTTTGGGAAAGTATTTTGGAAAAATAATTATCCAGGGACCTAGATAAATACAAGTTCAATCTTAATAATCGCATAATATGGAGGAAATATGCTCGAATTACTAATTATTTTGGTATTACGTTTGTATGAGCAATTCACTCTCCGCTGGCGCCTTAATAATTGGTCAAAAATTATCTGATGGTAGTGTACTTCCTACATATTATATAGTACGTACCTATATATGGTCCAGATGGTATTGATTTAGTAGTTTTTTTTTTTTTAGTTTAATATAAAAAAAAGTTAAATAAAAGTTTAATGCACTTTCATTTGTGTTTTATTCTTAGAATAAATTTTGGCTCAGCTTTAGTATACTAACCCACGAGTTGGACGTTCACATTTGTTTTTACAGAAAGACCTTGATGTGGTAAGCTTTGCACTTAGATATTTTAGGAAGGAAACTAAATATTTTACGTCGGAAACTAATACTTTTCGAGAAATAATTTTTTGAAAATTCGCAATTCTTCACCACTTTTCACTATTTCGTACGACATTTGCCATAGATTACAGACTCATTGACGTTTAGTTGGCGTGATAGAGATTCGTTTTACGTAAACTAGTACTTATAGTAGGTACCTAATCTGTCATTAAAGTCCCTTTATTTTGACGTTTTCGAATAAAACACAGATTTAAGTGTACCAAAAACGGAACGCGCCAAAATTTTTTGCGCTAAATTGACAAATGACATTATTGAATTCAAATTTCAAATCTTTAAGTCGTTTTACGGTTTACTACTACTTGGTACTTTTTCCTCTTCCGCTCCCACTATCAAGAGCGAGCGAAGCGAGCTCGGGACTTGGGGGCACTCCGACTCGGATAGGTTAGGTTAAGAAGAGGATGGCGGCGCCATCCTCTTCTGTGGTTATTTACTTTGTTTACGTCCCAGAATAAGGAGCCCCGCGAAGCGGGGCTCCGTCGACCGGCCTTGGAGGGGGTGAGAGGGAGAGGGTGAAGTCTAACTCCCCCTCCCCCTCTAAAGTACTTTTTCCTTTGGAGGGGGGGGGTTCACCCCCTCCCTTCCTACCCCTCCCCCCCTACCCCTTTCCCCTCTCCATAAATGAGGTTCATGAGATCAAAAAAATATACAAAAACATAACCTCAAAATGAGATTTTTAAAAATTCATAGAAAAAAAACGGTGCATTACCTTGTTATGGGAGTAGTGTCGGGGGGTAGGGGGCACCCCCCTCCTCCCCCAAACCCCCCCCACCCCCACCCCCCTCCTGCCAAACGATACTAAATTTTACCCAATTTGAGAACCTAACCTCAAAATTAAAAAAAATTAATATCTCGAAAACTAAGTATTAGGTTCCTCCAAGTTTGGCTTGGAGGGGGAGTAGACCCCCCCTACAAATTAAAGCTAGCTAGCCTAACCTAATTACTATAGTAAATCATGCCCGCGTGGAATGGTGGCAAGAATGCTGGCAGCATTTCCGCGCTGGACAGCCAGGCTGATCCTTTGCGCGAAAAATGTGCCAGCCCTTCTGTCATCAGATGAGGCAATCAACCGCGGTGAAATATCTCGCAAAAAATTTTTGCCACTAAGATTCCACGGCCCCAGGTTCTCCATGGCAAACGGAACAAATATGCACAGCAAATATGTAACTCTGTATGAGAGAGGCATACTTCCGCCGTTTGCTGGTTTAAGCCTTTTCTGCTGCGGCTCCCGGCCTTGACACTGTCTCCCTGTTATGACACGGGGCCAATGTGCCTACGCATGTTGTAGTTTTTCTGTGAAAAACAGTTCACATTTGGAAAAAATTTTGATAATAATATTTTGACCCTTTTGTGTTCTCCATTCACTATAAAGGATAAATCTATTGATTTGTTTTGTGGAAAATTACAAATCAAACTGATAAAATCACTTATAGACCGGGAGATGGTCGTAGGTGATAGTCTCCCATTTTCTACTGCATGCCTTTTTAAGAGTTGATAACTAACCCTAAAATATGAAAGATAGAGGGGTTACTAGCCCTTGCGCGCTTGCACGTCATAAACAAAATGGCTTCTCTTTGTGACAGAATTTTAGTTTTTGCCGTGACATTATACTGCATGCCTTTGTAATATAACATAGTTGGAACAAATTTAAGCTATAATAATTGATGGCATGCAATTCGCAACGGCCGACGGGGCTCAAACGGTTACGTAGAAATGTAAAAAAAATAGAACATTTCCGTGTTTACAAATTGCATGCCGTTGTAAAAAATTACTTTTTTTATCTCAAATATACTCTACGAAAATTGGCATGCACCCCTCGTATGACCAAGGGTGGAAAATATTAGGAAAATGTTGTGAAAATTCAATACAGCATTTCCGTGATTTCAAACTACTTCTAATAAAGATAAACATTAATTTAATGACCAAATAATTCTGAAATACAAATGGCATGCATGTTGCTCATGATCATTATATTATAAATAATAACAAAAGTTGCAAAAATTTAATAAACATTCCCGTGTTTTTTATTTGCATGCCGTTTTGTATTTCATAAAAACGTATTATTTTAAGTATATACCGAAAATGGCATGCGTATTAAATAATACCATCATATTTTAAATAATAATGAAAGTTGCAAAAAATTTAATAAACATTCCGTGTTTTTAATTTGCATGCCGTTTTGTATTTCATAAAAACATATTATTATAAGTATATACCGAAAATGGCATGCGTATTAAATAACACCGTCATATTTTAAATAATAACAAAAGTTGCAAAAATTTAATAAAAATTTCCGTGTTTTTAATTTGCATGCCGTTTTGCATTTCATAAAAACATATTATCAAATAAATATTATAAATGCGAAAGTTTGGATGTATGGATGTATGTTTGTTACTCAATCACGCTCCAACGGATGAACGGATCTGGATGAAATTTGGCATAGATATAGATTATAGTCTGGAATAACACATAGGCTACTTTTTATCCCGGAAAATTAAGGAGTTCCCGCGGGAACCGAAGAACGGAACCGAAAAACCTCGATCCACGCGGACGAAGTCGCGAGCGTCAGCTAGTTTTAAGTATATATCGAAAATGGCATGCGTATTAAATAACACCATCGTATTTTTAATAATAATGAAAGTTTCATAAAATATGTGAACCATTTCCAGTGTGAAACAGAGATCAGAGATTTGGATTTTGGCGCTAACCCATCACCTACCTAGCCACGTTTCCGCGGGAACTCCTTAATATTCAGGGATAAAAGTAGCCTTTATGCTATTCTATATACTTAGCAGACTATTGAAGTAATGTGGTTTTTTGGTTCGTATTTAATGATGAGATATTGGTGGAGACGTCTTTATTCAGTGCAGGCTTAATATCTACTCTTTAATAACTAACAGAAAGAATAACGAAACCTTACATGCTATTGTTATAATATTATTTCCTAATCTAACCTACTTACATTTTCAATGGACCTTTCTTCCAAATCGATGAGTATACAACCTACATCGATTTATTGAGGAGTTGCATCTTTATG
The DNA here is from genome assembly GCA_917051295.2 of Erebia ligea. Classification (NCBI taxonomy): domain Eukaryota; kingdom Metazoa; phylum Arthropoda; class Insecta; order Lepidoptera; family Nymphalidae; genus Erebia; species Erebia ligea. The sequence continues at coordinate 20,020,028 of OU785228.1, forward strand.
TTGAACTGAGTACATATTACAACTCCCCCGAAAATCTATGCGGTTCACCCCTCTTCTTAAAGGAAAAAAAAAATGTTGAGCGGTACCTACTCCGATTGGGAAAAAAGGTGATATACAAAAAAAATAAAACTAACCCTAATGGAAAAAGAGAAACATTTTTTTTAACGCTTGTTCTTGTGCAATTTATTTTACTACTTCGTATGGGCATCCGCAAAATAATAATCAAGGAATATCTTCGCAATTTATAATCACTAATTTAATTTGTTACAAAAGATTCTCTGTATCACTACTCCTACCTTCGTCATAATAGAAATAACGCCGCTAAGTATTGCTTCGAGTATTTAATGAAGTAATGTGCGTTTTTTGTCGAATCAAGGACCTACGCAATTCAAAATCACTACTTTATTCTGTCACAAAATATTCTCTGTACCACTAGTTACTCCTATCTCTGTCATAATAAAAATATCGCCGTAGCATCGCTTCGAGCATTTAACTCAAAATAGCATCATCGTTTGACATGCTTGTCCGTTAAAATAATACCTATGAGGTTTCTAAACCATCATGTAACGTCTTAGGTATTTATAATACCTGAATCGTCATAATATTTCATAATAAATCTTCGAGCCTCTAGTCTTCATCTTTCTTTGATATTTCTCCCTTGCTTATCAACAAATAAATAAATTAACGCGGCGCGGTACACTCCTAATTATAAAACATAACATCCTTTCAAATATTTATCATAATAAGTATATTCTTCATTATTAACATTCAACAAGGCTCTAGGTCTTTCACTAACACCAGCGCGGTAGATAATGATCAAGAGTCTAGACAAAATATACATCGTTGAATGAGGAGGTACTAAGTATGCGCAAAATATCGCGTTCGAATAATAATCATCTTCACCTATAAACTTCTGTCATAATCCGATATAAATATTCGTCAATTCCTATCTATACGTAGCACTTCTACTGCCGAAGGGTGATCAAGCCTTAGGTTAGTAGAGTCCTAATTTGTCCTAGTCGGGTAAAGTCTCTATTTAATTCACTATAGCACGAAATTTCTGTGCTACAACAGAAAGAAAAAGAATTCTCCTTATTTCTTACTGATTTCCTTGTACTTGCAAATTGCATCTCGAGCAATATCATTGTCTCGTAATACAATGAATTTTTGGTACGCGTGTGTCGTTGACCACGCGATTACACCGTAATATTTCTTTGAATTATTATTTAACTTCTATATAAAGTAATCTAACATTGTAGGAAAAAAATTATGACATCTACTTGATTAAAATAATACCGTGAAAAATACGTACCTACCTACTAAATGCTAACTGAAGAAAAAAAATACCGAAACGAAAAATGCCAAAAATAATTATAATTACAAAAACTAATAATTTTAAACCTATTTATTGCCCATAGCGAAGTAATAAATGCACTTACTTTATCGACGCATATCAATTTTTATTTATTTGGCCTGTGCTTCGTCGCCGTCACGTCTTCGTAGAATAACTGGAAGATGCAATGGTCTTCGGACAACAGCTTTGGGGTCTGGACCTTTTCATGCTGCATCTGGGTGGGCCGGGATAACCCTGGACTCCTCGAACTAGGCCGGGAATACCCTGGACACCTCCTAGTTGTGGCCGGGATAACCCTGGACGCACGGTGATGCTGGGCAGACGATGAAGCTTGCTGAGATGAGCTTGCGATTTACATATCTTCTGAGTTGTGAACTGTGATGTGCTTCTTTCTTGCTTATTGGTATATTTCGTGATATTCATCTTTAAATCTTCTTTTAATTGGCTGGGTCTTGATCTATGGTTGAATTTTTCTTAAATCTTGGTAACTAATATTATTCTTCGATATTCTTCTTAAATGACTTGGCAGGCCGGGTCTTGAGGTTTTGTGGTCATCTTCGTATTCGGTGCCCAGCCGGTGCACGCAGATAAGTAGCGCGCACCGACTGGCAGGGTCGCCATGAAGTAATGTGGTTTTTTGGTTCGTATTTAATGATGAGATATTGGTGGAGACGTCTTTATTCCAAGGTGTCTTAATATCTACTCTTTAATAACTAACAGAAAGAATAACGAAACCTTACATGCTATTGTTATAATATTATTTCCTAATCTAACCTACTTACATTTTCAATGGACCTTTCTTCCAAATCGATGAGTATACAACCTACATCGATTTATTGAGGAGTTGCATCTTTATGTTGAACTGAGTACATATTACACTATAATCTATATCTGTGCCAAATTTCATGCAGATCCGTTCAGCCGTGATTGAGTAACAAACATCCATCCATCCATCCATACATACATCCATCAAAACTTTCGCATTTATAATATAACTAGCTGATGCCCGCGACTTCGTCCGCGTGGATATACCAAGATGCATCGAAATAACTTGAAAAATGATGGACTTTTATACAAACTTTCAACCCCTATTTCACCCCTTTGGGGGTGGAATTTTGAAAAACTGTGAAACACGTATGTTTTCATTTTTAACCCGCAGCTCATATACCAAGTTTCATGGACATAACTTGAGAAATGAAGGACTTTCATATAAACTTTCAACCCCTATTTCACCCCTTCGGGGGTAAAATTTGCGAGAACTGTGAAACACGTATTTCTTCATTTTTAACCGGTAGCTTGTATACCAAGTTTCATCGATATACCTTGAGAAATGAAGGACTTTCATACAAACTTTCAACCCCTATTTCACCCCTTTGAGGGTAAAATTTTGAAAAACTGTGAAACATTTATTTCTTTATTTTTAACCGGTAGCTTGTATAGCAAGTTTAATCGATATCACTTGAGAAATGACGGACTTCCATACAAACTTTCACCCCCTATTTCACCCCCTTAGGGGTGGAATTTTGAAAAACTGTGACACACGTACTTCTTTATTTTTTACTGTAAGCCAAAATAAAAAGTTTCGTTGATATAACTTGGTAAACATCTTGAGAAACGAAGGACTTTCACACCAACTTTCATCCCCTATTTCACCCTTTTGGGGGTCGAATTTTCAAAAACTGTGAAACACATATGTCTCCATTTTCAACTCGCAGCTCATATATCAAGTTTCATGGCTATAACTTGAGAAATTAAGGACTTTCATACAAACTTTCAACCCCTATTTCACCCCTTCGGGGGTAGAATTTCGGAATAAAAAGTATCCTATGTCCTACCTCGTAGTATGGGCTCAAATGGGCGCAAAAAAAAACAGGGAAATGTTCTTTATTTTTAATTTTCGTTAAAAAACATTTTTTTAATTTTATTTTTGCACATTTTTTATGTCAGGCTTGTGTAATATGCATGCCATTTTTTTTATCAACTTATAATAATGTTTTTTAATGAAATATTGAATGGCATGCAAAATAAAGTCACGGAAATTATATCAGCGTTTTTTGCAATTTTCGTCATGCATGCCACTAATTTACAACTTTCTGTTGTGCATGCCAAATTTGCTAACGTCAAGTAATTATAAAAACTAAGTATTGTTCAAATGGCATGCAGTTTGAAATCACGGAAAAGCTGTATTGAATTTTCACAACATATTCCTAATATTTTCCACCCTTGGTCATACGAGGGGTGCATGCCAATTTTCGTAGAGTATATTTGAGATAAAAAAAGTAATTTTTTACAACGGCATGCAATTTGTAAACACGGAAATGTTCTATTTTTTTTTACATTTCTACGTAACCGTTTGAGCCCCATCGGCCGTTGCGAATTGCATGCCATCAATTATTATAGCTTAAATTTGTTCCAACTACGTTATATTACAAAGGCATGCAGTATAATGTCACGGCAAAAACTAAAATTCTGTCACAAAGAGAAGCCATTTTGTTTATGACGTGCAAGCGCGCAAGGGCTAGTAACCCCTCTATCTTTCATATTTTAGGGTTAGTTATCAACTCTTAAAAAGGCATGCAGTAGAAAATGGGAGACTATCACCTACGACCATCTCCCGGTCTATTACTCTTAATATCAAAGTGTCAGATGATCCTCTTTGTTGTTTTACCTTTACCTTGTATTGTAAAGCATTTATTTATTATTAATTTTTTGGTATCAAGTTTTTTTTTTCTTAAATAATAATATATTTATTCATAGTTATTTTCATTAGCTTTTTGTAGTCTTGCTCCAGTAATCTTTATAATTTATTAATAACTAGCTGATGCCCGCGACTTCGTCCGCATGGATCGAGGTTTTTCGGTTCCCGCGGGAACTCCTTAATTTTCCGGGATAAAAAGTAGCCTATGTGCTATTCCAGACTATAATCTATCTCTGTGCCAAATTTCATCCAGATCCGTTCAGCCGTTGGAGCGTGATTGAGTAACAAACATCCATACATCCACACATCCATACATCCATACATCCATACATCCATACATCCATCCAAACTTTCGCATTTATAATATTTATTTGATTTCCCAATGTAAACTTGTGTTAACTATGTAGGTACGACTTGTCATAATTGCATGATGTAACTACCTAGTTATGTTACCAGCTGGCAGCTCCTCGCCTACAAACACCGGCTCCGCGCCTTACGTTTCTTGGAATGTCTGCCCTCCCGTGAGAGCCAGGGGTGGCGGGGGCCGGTGACGTCACTGACGGGAGCGCAATTCACTGTGGAGCAATAGATAAGTATTGTATATCTGTGGAGCGCTAATCTATCTAATCTAAATCTAAATCTAAATCTAAATCTAAATAATATATAAAAGGCAAAGGTGACTGACTGACTGACTGACTGACTGACTGACTGATCTATCAACGCACAGCTTTAACCACTGGTCGGATCGGGCTGAAATTTTGCACTCAGATAGCTATTATGTGTTTTTCTAAAACACACAGCGTTGAGATGAAGAAAGCTGATGTAAATCTGCCCTAAAATAGGTTATCTATGATCAAAACTCACCAAATTGTCCATGGTTTTTACCTGTCCCTCTCTTTCACCAGCGTGCATCCTCTTCTAACCTCAGAGGATGCTTGACAATCTGTTGTCAATGTATACAGGTGTTGGAGGTGAGCAACGTTCGGATGTGGACGCTTCGGAGGAAGGTCAGCATTCGAACAGTAAGAGGAGAGCTGATAGCTCGTCATCCTCTAGTTCGTCCTCGGAGGACGAGCAGGGCATATCATCACCTCCACCCAACAAAAGGCGTAAAGCACGTGAGTATAAACAGGTTCAGACATGTTCGGACCCGCGAGTGGAGACTCTCATTCAACAAGTAGGATTCATTTCTTCATACTTAACTAACTTACCTCTATTGCCGACTAACCCTAATCAACCAATACTCAGTCAGCAGGTGATCGATTCGACGCCATCCACATCCGATTTTTTAAAAAATCCGTCATCAACGTGTCAACTTTCCTTAGGTGTACTCGGTACAGAGTTTGATGAGAAAGCACTTATTCCACAGGCTGATAAGGAACGATTACAAGAATTAGCTAACCTTCAAAAATTCGATAGTCCTGCTTGGAAGGGTATCAGATACAAAAAAGCTTTACAATCTTGTATTGCTAGTCCTGGGTTTGTAGGTCTTAAACTGAATGATGAGTTGTGTCATTTTAATAAGAGTAAGGATTATTTAGCTTCCACTGAGCAGTTATTAGCTGGATTGTCTAACAATATTTTGGAACAACGACAACTATTAAAGTCAGGCTTACAAGAGTTGCTTGACTGGGCGTCGGCCAATTCAAATAATTTAAGTACTAGGTAACACATTATTTGAAAAGATTTCTAATATTTTTGGTCCTGGGTCCCCGTCTTATAAGAATTCTGAGACTGCAATGCAAATTGTGTGCGGGAAGAGGGCAGAGTGCATTGAAGTGAGAAGGGACCGAGTCTTAAAAGAGATTGGAAACCCTAATTTGAAGGCTACTCTACAAACGGTTCCACCAAGTCAAGAGTATCTTTTTAGCAGAGAGGCTTTGCAGCCTATCGTAGCTTCTTTAGGTGGATCCCAGATGTGGCTTAACACTCCAGCGTACATTAAGGAGAGAAAAGCTCCTAGTACATCTCATGTTCAGAACAAAAAGCATTATGGCTTTTACAAAGCACAGAACAAAGAGGACAAGACTGACAAGAAACAAAACCCCAAGTTTAAAAGGAATCAGCCCTTTCGGAGGAATGACTCCAGAAAAAATACACCACCCAAGGGTAATACCTCAGGTAAACAATGACAGTCAAGCCAGGATTTTCAGGGGGGGTTGTTTAAGGGACCATGCTCACCATTGGAAACAGCAGGGGGCCAACAATTACATTATGAGCTTAATAGCTGGTGCCCGAGTTCCATTTGCAAGGAAACCTCCCCTTCAGTATCCGGACAACCGGGTGTTGAAAAAATTTGCTACCAGAGTAACAAGGGAGATGACGGAGATGATCTCCAAATTGAAACAACAGGAGATATTGGAGGAACCACCCATACTCAATCCAGGATTCCTGTGTCGAATGTTCCTAGTAAAGAAATCAGATGGAGGATCCCGTCCAATTTTCGACCTCAGGGGTCTCAACTCATACGTAGCAGTGAAACATTTCCTTTTAATCTCACAGACAGATGTCGCAAATTTTTTGCAGTTAGACGATTGGTTAGTGAAAATAGACATTCATCAGGCCTATTTTCATTTACCAATCGCAGAAGCACACAGGAGGTTTCTCCGAGTCATTTACAACAACGAAGTGCTTCAATTGACAGCCCTACCATTTGGCCTGTCATCGGCTCCAAAGATGTTTGCCACAGTTACAAATTGGATTGCGGAAGTCCTACGAGCACAAGGCTTCCGGATAATTGTATATCTGGACGATTTCTTCCTGGTCAACCAGGATCGTACAATATTAGTTTCTCAGGTTGCGGAAACGTTGAGAATACTGGAGACCCTAGGTTGGCACATAAATTATCACAAGTCTGCTCTGGAACCCTCTCAGGAGGTAGAGTACCTTGGCCTGATATGGAACACTCAGCAAAACTTAATAAAGCTTCCCTCCAGGAAGATAATAAAGATAAAACAGATCATTACCAAGATGTTGAGAAATGGAAACAGTTCTCTGCGAGAAGCTCAGAGTTTATTAGGTTTGTTGAACTTTGCAAATTACGCAGTATCAGGGGGTCGACTGCGCTGTCGCAGAACCCAGCTGTTTTTAAAGAAATTCAGGCAAAACAGACCAAGAGAAAGAAGAGATCTTCCTCTACTTGTTCACCAGGATCTCAGATGGTGGTTAGGAACTGTAGGAAACAGCTCAACACCAATAGTCAAGAAAAGTGTGACTCACTTCTTGACTACAGATGCAGCAGACACAGGGTGGGGAGCCCAGTTAAACAGCACTTACCTGTCAGGAGAGTGGGCTCCATTCCAAAAGCCTTGGCATTCAAATATAAAGGAGATGTATGCTGTATTTGCAGCCATAAACAGTCAGCGGATGACTCTACAAGGGGCGCACATACTAATTCAATCCGACAACAGGACTCTTGTTGCGTACCTCAGAAACGAGGGGGGGACACATTCTCTTGCGTTACTAGGACTGACGACCAGACTCCTAAAGCTTGCAGAACAGTTGCAGTTAACACTCTCAGCCACTTATCTTCCGGGGAATCTAAACGGGATTGCGGATCGCCTATCAAGGGGTCGCAAAGTACCAGAGTGGCATCTTCTGCCCCAGGCCACGGAGGCTATATTCCAAGTGTGGGGCGTCCCAGACGTCGATTTGTTCGCGTCAAGAGAAACGGCTGTCGTTCCAAAGTACGTGACATTAGATTCCAGGGATTGCTCTGCAATCTTCTGCGATGCATTCAGCCGACAATGGGACTATCAGCTGGGCTGGGCATTCCCCCCACCCAGCTTAATACCAAGAGTACTAGCTCACTTGAACAGTGCAAAAGGAACTTACATTCTGATAACACCAGAATGGACCAAATGCTTTTGGCTGCCAGACCTGCGAGCGAGAGCAATAGCAGAGCCACTTCCGATAAAGAACCTGCGGAAGGTTTTAATAGATTGGAGCACAGGCCATTGCCCGGCACAAGTGGACAAATTGACTCTTCTCGCCTGGAAAATTGGGGGTGGGCCAGCCAAGTTGCCCACTGGTCCATAGAAGAACAGAACTTGTTAAAAAGTAGCTGGCGGACATCTACTTTAACAACGTACAGTGCCCCGATTAAGAGATGGTTATCCTGGTGTGATACCAATAAAATTAACCCAAGAGCACCTGAGGGCCAGCAAGTTGCTAGGTTTTTGGCAAAATTGTTTTTAGAAGATAAGCTAGCTTATAGAACAGTTCTCTTGCATAAGTCAGCTATTTCAACTTACTGTGCAACATCAGAGGTAGATATCTCCAAAAATTTTTTTGTTCATCAAGTTCTAAAAGCCATCTGCAAGGCCAGCAGTGCAAAAGCCACCAATATGGGACACTGCAATTTTATTTGATTGGTTAAGGGCTTCAACGAGTTCAGACTCTCTATTTGAAATAGCTAGGCGAACAGCCTTAATACTCTTGCTGGCCTCAGGTCGTAGGATTCATGATCTCACTTTATTGGAAAATAGTCCTGATAGTCTAATTATTACAGAGGAAGGGATTAGTCTCTGGCCAAAGTTTGGTTCAAAGACCGATTCGAAGACACACAGACAGTCAGGTTGGATGTTGCGGAAACATCCAGACCATCGTGTTTGCCCTGTCCAACACATTGTAAATTTTTTAAAGATGTCTGAAGTTCGAAGAAACTCAGATAGGTCAGTGACAAGTCTATTTATCTCTCTAACAGGAAAGTTGAGACCTGCTTCCAAAACAATAATTGCAGGATGGATACGAAGCATTTTTAAGGAAGCTAATATTGATGCCCCGCCGGGCAGTGTTAGGTCAGCAGTGGCTTCTAGAAGCTGGTTAGAGGATAGGCCGGTTCAAGAGATACTGGACAGGGGAAACTGGAAGAGTGTTAAAACTTTCCAGAAATTTTATTGTAGACCAGTAAACAGACTTAATAATTCTAATGGTGATTTATTATGGTTTAATTTCTCTAGTATTAATTAAGAAGAATATCTTGTTTTTTAGTTTTTATTATGGTTTGTTTGATTTGGAAGAATATTATATGTTATGTTATATTGTTTAATAAGAAGAGACTTTAAGATGCCAAAGTATTACATTATTTTATATTCATCATAGCGTTTGTTGTTTATCACCAGCAGATACCAAACAGGTCTTCATCTCAACGCTGTGTGTTTTAGAAAAACACATAATAAGACTGTTTTGCATTCCAACAAAACAGGTATTATGTGTTGAATAAAACACACAGCGTTGCAGCAATCCTCTTGCTGGAGAGCTAAAGACTATGACATTGACAACAGATTGTCAAGCATCCTCTGAGGTTAGAAGAGGATGCACGCTGGTGAAAGAGAGGGACAGGTAAAAACCATGGACAATTTGGTGAGTTTTGATCATAGATAACCTATTTTAGGGCAGATTTACATCAGCTTTCTTCATCTCAACGCTGTGTGTTTTATTCAACACATAATACCTGTTTTGTTGGAATGCAAAACAGTCTTATTATAACGTAGGCATCCGCTAAGAAAGGATTTTTGAAAATTCCACCCCTAAGAGGGTGAAATAGGGGTTGAAAGTTTGTATGAAACTCCGTCATTTCTCAATTTATATCCATGAAACTTGGTTTACAAGCTACGGGTAAAAATTAGGAAATATGTGTTTCACAGTTTTTGAAATTTGAGTGACATAGGCTACTTTTTATCCCGGAAAATTGAGGAGTTCCCGTAGGAATTTAAAAAAAATTGTCCACGCGGAAGAAGTCGCGGGCATCAGCTAGTTAGATCATACGTCTCTGATCGGTATTTTTGTAACTCGCAGTTTAATTAAATATTTTATTTCAAATCTCAAACTTTATTTGATTTAAATCTATACTTATAATAAAACTGTAACAGGTCCAATTCTGTACATTGAAGATATTTTGAAAATTTTTTTTGGAGGGCACTCATTATTCGATACTGAAGCCAAATCTGTAATTTTTTTCATTTTTGTCTGTCTGTCTGTCTGTCTGTCTGTCTGTCTGTCTGTCTGTCTGTCTGTCTGTCTGTATCTTGGCCGCGCATCACGCCGAAACTACTGAATGAATTCAAACGAAACTTGGCACGATTTGAGCCCATACTACGAGGTAGGACATAGGATACTTTATATCCCGAAATTCTACCCCCGAAGGGGTGAAATAGGGGTTGAAAGTTTGTATGAAAGTCCTTAATTTCTCAAGTTATAGCCATGAAACTTGATATATGAGCTGCGGGTTAAAAATGAAAACATATGAGTTTCACAGTTTTTCAAAATTCCACCCCCGAAGGGGTGAAATAGGGGTTGAGAGTTTGTATGAAAATCCTTAATTTCTCAAGTTATAGCCATGAAACTTGTTATATGAGCTGCGGGTTGTAAATGAAAACATATGTGTTTCACAGTTATTCAAAATTCCACCCCCGAAGGGGTGAAATAGGGGTTGAGAGTTTGTATGAAAGTCCTTAATTTCTCAAGTTATAGCCAAGAAACTTGATATATGAGCTGCGGGTTGAAAATGAAAATATAAGTATGTGTTTCACAGTTTTTAAAATTCCACCCCCGAAGGGGTGAAATAGGGGTTGAGAGTTTGTATGAAAATCTTTAATTTCTCAAGTTATAGCCATGAAACAGCATTTGGGCTTTCGTTAAAATATTAAGAAGTACGTGTTTCACCATTATAGGGGGATTATACCGTGGGATAGTAATATAGGCTACTTTTTATCCTGGAAAATTAACTGAAAAACTTATTCCACGCGAACGAAGTCGCGGGCATCAGCTATAAAGAATATACATACATACATAGGCTACTTTTTATCCCGGAAGATTAATGAGTTCCCGCGGGAATCGAAAAAACTTGGTCCACGCGGATGAAGTCGCGGGCATCATAGTAACCAATAAAAGTATCTAACTATTTCGCAACGCCCCCCAAGAACCTTGACTACTTATAAATTGAATTGTAGTGCCTAAGCCATTTAACATTTTGTATTCCTACTAGTTAGTTACTTGTAATTCTGTTGGTAGTTCTAATAAATTAAATAAATAAATAAATCCTTCCCTTTTCCGAATTTCCGAGATTACGCGCGCTCATACTATAGTAGGTAGGTACATGGCATTCACACGCAATCGATTTGTACATCGCGTCGTATCAATGGCATCGTATCGGATCGCTAAGGGTCTCACCACATCTGTCGACGCGGAAATAAAAATAAGCTTAGCACGTCTTTGCCGATAGAGCAACCGCCGAGTTTCTTGCTGGTTCTTCTCAGTAGGAATGACATTCCGAACCAGTGATAGATTTACGCGACTATTCGAAAGCATTTTTATTAAGTTTATTTGAATAAAAAACATTTGAATTTTGAAAATGGTTCAATAATTTGTTATAACCAATACTAATATATAAATTGTTATAATCAAAAATAATAAAAATTATAATATGTACGGTTTCCGCGGAAAAAGAAAACTTCCTAGACCTACTTTAGCATGGAGAAGCAATAAAAAATCATTTTTTATTTATTTTGCATTTGATTCAACCATTTTCTTGTCTAAGACCACATTTAGGATATCATATTCGAATAACTTTCCTGTTACAAAGGTGCTTCCAGCCTGTTGGACCGCTCGCCGAGCAAGCGTATATAGTTGTGTCGGAACGAATGGAGGCGTAGAAGCAAATTGCAAATTTCATAATTCAAAATTAAAAAGTTTTTTTTTATTCAAATAGGCTTTTTACAAGTGCTTATGAATAGTCGAACGAATCTACCATAATATTGATTTTACAATGTACAATCCACGGTGTCGACCGACGAAACCGCGTCCGAGACTGGAGCTCCTGTGTTTTAGTGTCGCCGTTCGGGTTCGGGGCGGGTCACGGAGGCTCAACATGTTTTTGGGGTCACTGTGGTCGCTCTTCGACTGTTAACGAGGCGTCTAAAGACGGGAGCGAGTTCGTCTCTTTTAGCGTAGTTTTCTTAATGTATACAATTTTATTGTACTTATTTAGAAATCGGCCGTTAATCGAGCAATTATAAAACGTGCGTACACTGGTCAGGCGGCATACACCGCCCGCGCACGACCTCAAATGTTCCTTTTCGAACGCGCAGCGCGTGGGATCTCTGCTGGCGCGCTCACAGATACCGGGCGGCGATCTTTAAATCGTTCCCGCTTGTGTTGTTACAACAGACGAAACGCGATTTGTAGCGCCAATTGTGCGCGTGTGTGTATTTTGAGACCATCTCGTTTGTGAACATTCGAACTTGGGACCACCTGTGTCCGTGCAAGTTGAGGCCTAGTGTGTGTGAACGGAGTTTTTAAAAGGATTCCACTCACCGACGACCGCCGCCGCCTGAACCTGGGTGCAATATACAACGTGTTTATGAGCAATTCCTATAACTCTAGGGTTAGATTCCTTAACGAAAAGTAATCAAAAATGGCTAAGGAACATGTGTTCTAAAATGGATATTTTCGGAGAAAATAATTTTTCTTTTATAAATAGATCCAAAATTGTTTCCCATATGCCGCATCCTTGTTTTTGCGACGTTGCCAAACTTAAATCATTGAATAATATCCTACGGTGTAACTAGTGATGTGCCAGTAGAAGCTATCTTGTCGGCATCGATAAAGTCTTGCCGCAAACGATAAAACATCCTCAGATTTATCTTTTACAGTTTACAGTTTGGCGATATTGAAAATTTACTACCTGATAATAAAAAGACTACACCGCTATTCATAAAAGGTAGGTATTATACCTAAGTAAAAAATGCTGACTCGAAATTAAATACGATTTAAATTCACTCAAGCTTAAATACCGGCGTATTTACCATCACAAGTCAATAGTAGGTACAATTCCGTCAATTTTTTTGACTGCGCAAACGTAGGTCAGCAAGTTCCTACCTAATTAATATTTCGCTTTTATGTTTTGTAATACTACTAAACTTACTTAACTACTTTTCGTTTAATCCCTTGTTTGGTATTCGAACCGGAACCCAAGCTCGTAGACAAATTCTATTCCTAACCGTAGTCCCTAAAGTTCATAACTGGGTAATTAGGTAAAAAATTAAGTCCATCAGTAAGATTCTCCTATCTCGATATTGTTAAAAATAGCAAAGGCGCACCGCAATCCCTTAGTAAAAATGTTGCGACGTTGTCGCTTTTTACATAAAGGTGTGTATAACATAAATAGTCGGAAATATTTGAATTACTTTGTATGAAAACTGTGTTTTTTTTTTTTTTAAATATTAAAAAATATTTCTTATGCAGTTCGATTCTTATAAGTGGTCTGCTCAATACCTCGAAGTTATAGGAATTGCTTATAAACACGTTGTATAGGTTTTCTCGGGCACCGCGTCGCTTCCGTCGCTGGAGGCGCACGCGCGGCGCTTCGACTATAGACGGGCTAGAGACATTTGTTTAAAACGAAATATCTCTCTGGTAAATCCTGCTTGTATTTATAAATGAATGAATTAATGAATATACTTTTATTGTACACCACAAAGGAAATTGTACAATAGTAAACTTAGCTAATAACAAAGTATACCTACAATTTGGCGGCAATACAATACACAATAGTTATAAGCTTGTCTATTAAACCAAACATGTCTCAGTGCAAGCCGTATTAAGGCGACACCGCGAATGGCTCAATATATCAGTTCCTTAGATCTAACTCAGTTACTTGGATAACTGTGGTAATTTTAGAGCTAAATACATGCAATCAGAACTCTGACCAGTGATGGGACGAGTGCTTTTATTAGATCAAAACCAATCGACGGAGGGCCTCGCGTCCAAAGTCGTTACTTTTGATGAATCTGGAGAAATTTTGCCAATCGCATGGTCCAGTACCGACGACGCATCTTTCAAATGTCTGCCTTATCAACTTTCGATGGTAGTTTCTGCGACTACCATGGTTGTCACGGGTAACGGAGAATCAGAGTTCGATTCCGGAGAAGGAGCCTGAGAAACTGCTACCACATCCAAGGAAGGCAGCATGCGCGCAAATTACCCACTCTCGGCACGGGGAGGCAGTGTCAAAAAATAACGATAAGGGCCTCTTACGAGGCCATGTAATCGGATTGAGTACACTTTTTAAATATTTTAACGAGGAACAAATGGATGTCAAGTCCAGCATGTAAGATGTAATGTAAGATGTGCCAGCAGCAGCAGCACATACTAAGATTATTGCGATTAAAACAAGGAATTCCTAGTAAGTGCGAATCCTAAGCTCGCATGGATTACGTCCCTGCCCTTTGTACACACCGCCCGTCGCTACTACCAACTGAACCGATTTTTGAACACGAAATATTGTTTTAATGTGGTCACATTTCTCCCGATTGTAAATGAGCTTTCCTCCAAAACTGCCAGATTGAAAAACCTGAATAGATCAAAAGTATAAAATGGGTAAGTTAAGCATGTAACAAAACAAATACTAATTGTAAAACTCGAATAGTTAATGAGATATCACTGACCAATATAACGTGTAACTCAACGACTGCAAAATGTACTGAGAAAACGGCAAAGTTAAGTTTGTAAACGTGGCCACATAATACAACCGTTAGGTTAGGTAGTAGGTTAGGTAGTTAGGTTAGGTAGTTAGGTTAGGTAGTTAGGTTAGGTAGTTAGGTTAGGTAGTTAGGTTAGGTAGTTAGGTTAGGTAGTTAGGTTAGGTAGTTAGGTTAGGTAGTTAGGTTAGGTAGTTAGGTTAGGTAGTTAGGTTAGGTAGTTAGGTTAGGTAGTTAGGTTAGGTAGTTAGGTTAGGTAGTTAGGTTAGGTAGTTAGGTTAGGTAGTTAGGTTAGGTAGTTAGGTTAGGTAGTTAGGTTAGGTAGTTAGGTTAGGTAGTTAGGTTAGGTAGTTAGGTTAGGTAGTTAGGTTAGGTAGTTAGGTTAGGTAGTTAGGTTAGGTAGTTAGGTTAGGTAGTTAGGTTAGGTAGTTAGGTTAGGTAGTTAGGTTAGGTAGTTAGGTTAGGTAGTTAGGTTAGGTAGTTAGGTTAGGTAGTTAGGTTAGGTAGTTAGGTTAGGTAGTTAGGTTAGGTAGTTAGGTTAGGTAGTTAGGTTAGGTAGTTAGGTTAGGTAGTTAGGTTAGGTAGTTAGGTTAGGTAGTTAGGTTAGGTAGTTAGGTTAGGTAGTTAGGTTAGGTAGTTAGGTTAGGTAGTTAGGTTAGGTAGTTAGGTTAGGTAGTTAGGTTAGGTAGTTAGGTTAGGTAGTTAGGTTAGGTAGTTAGGTTAGGTAGTTAGGTTAGGTAGTTAGGTTAGGTAGTTAGGTTAGGTAGTTAGGTTAGGTAGTTAGGTTAGGTAGTTAGGTTAGGTAGTTAGGTTAGTAAGTTAGGTTAGGTAGTTAGTTAGTTAGGTAGTTAGGTTAGGTAGTTAGGTTAGGTAGTTAGGTTAGGTAGTTAGGTTAGGTAGTTAGGTTAGGTAGTTAGGTTAGGTAGTTAGGTTAGGTAGTTAGGTTAGGTAGTTAGGTTAGGTAGTTAGGTTAGGTAGTTAGGTTAGGTAGTTAGGTTAGGTAGTTAGGTTAGGTAGTTAGGTTAGGTAGTTAGGTTAGGTAGTTAGGTTAGGTAGTTAGGTTAGGTAGTTAGGTTAGGTAGTTAGGTTAGGTAGTTAGGTTAGGTAGTTAGGTTAGGTAGTTAGGTTAGGTAGTTAGGTTAGGTAGTTAGGTTAGGTAGTTAGGTTAGGTAGTTAGGTTAGGTAGTTAGGTTAGGTAGTTAGGTTAGGTAGTTAGGTTAGGTAGTTAGGTTAGGTAGTTAGGTTAGGTAGTTAGGTTAGGTAGTTAGGTTAGGTAGTTAGGTTAGGTAGTTAGGTTAGGTAGTTAGGTTAGGTAGTTAGGTTAGGTAGTTAGGTTAGGTAGTTAGGTTAGGTAGTTAGGTTAGGTAGTTAGGTTAGGTAGTTAGGTTAGGTAGTTAGGTTAGGTAGTTAGGTTAGGTAGTTAGGTTAGGTAGTTAGGTTAGGTAGTTAGGTTAGGTAGTTAGGTTAGGTAGTTAGGTTAGGTAGTTAGGTTAGGTAGTTAGGTTAGGTAGTTAGGTTAGGTAGTTAGGTTAGGTAGTTAGGTTAGGTAGTTAGGTTAGGTAGTTAGGTTAGGTAGTTAGGTTAGGTAGTTAGGTTAGGTAGTTAGGTTAGGTAGTTAGGTTAGGTAGTTAGGTTAGGTAGTTAGGTTAGGTAGTTAGGTTAGGTAGTTAGGTTAGGTAGTTAGGTTAGGTAGTTAGGTTAGGTAGTTAGGTTAGGTAGTTAGGTTAGGTAGTTAGGTTAGGTAGTTAGGTTAGGTAGTTAGGTTAGGTAGTTAGGTTAGGTAGTTAGGTTAGGTAGTTAGGTTAGGTAGTTAGGTTAGGTAGTTAGGTTAGGTAGTTAGGTTAGGTAGTTAGGTTAGGTAGTTAGGTTAGGTAGTTAGTTTAGGTAGTTAGGTTAGGTAGTTAGGTTAGGTAGTTAGGTTAGGTAGTTAGGTTAGGTAGTTAGGTTAGGTAGTTAGGTTAGGTAGTTAGGTTAGGTAGTTAGGTTAGGTAGTTAGGTTAGGTAGTTAGGTTAGGTAGTTAGGTTAGGTAGTTAGGTTAGGTAGTTAGGTTAGGTAGTTAGGTTAGGTAGTTAGGTTAGGTAGTTAGGTTAGGTAGTTAGGTTAGGTAGTTAGGTTAGGTAGTTAGGTTAGGTAGTTAGGTTAGGTAGTTAGGTTAGGTAGTTAGGTTAGGTAGTTAGGTTAGGTAGTTAGGTTAGGTAGTTAGGTTAGGTAGTTAGGTTAGGTAGTTAGGTTAGGTAGTTAGGTTAGGTAGTTAGGTTAGGTAGTTAGGTTAGGTAGTTAGGTTAGGTAGTTAGGTTAGGTAGTTAGGTTAGGTAGTTAGGTTAGGTAGTTAGGTTAGGTAGTTAGGTTAGGTAGTTAGGTTAGGTAGTTAGGTTAGGTAGTTAGGTTAGGTAGTTAGGTTAGGTAGTTAGGTTAGGTAGTTAGGTTAGGTAGTTAGGTTAGGTAGTTAGGTTAGGTAGTTAGGTTAGGTAGTTAGGTTAGGTAGTTAGGTTAGGTAGTTAGGTTAGGTAGTTAGGTTAGGTAGTTAGGTTAGGTAGTTAGGTTAGGTAGTTAGGTTAGGTAGTTAGGTTAGGTAGTTAGGTTAGGTAGTTAGGTTAGGTAGTTAGGTTAGGTAGTTAGGTTAGGTAGTTAGGTTAGGTAGTTAGGTTAGGTAGTTAGGTTAGGTAGT
The DNA here is from genome assembly GCA_917051295.2 of Erebia ligea. Classification (NCBI taxonomy): domain Eukaryota; kingdom Metazoa; phylum Arthropoda; class Insecta; order Lepidoptera; family Nymphalidae; genus Erebia; species Erebia ligea. The sequence continues at coordinate 20,037,230 of OU785228.1, forward strand.
TAGGTTAGGTAGTTAGGTTAGGTAGTTAGGTTAGGTAGTTAGGTTAGGTAGTTAGGTTAGGTAGTTAGGTTAGGTAGTTAGGTTAGGTAGTTAGGTTAGGTAGTTAGGTTAGGTAGTTAGGTTAGGTAGTTAGGTTAGGTAGTTAGGTTAGGTAGTTAGGTTAGGTAGTTAGTAGGTTAGGTTAGGTAGTTAGGTTAGGTAGTTAGGTTAGGTAGTTAGGTTAGGTAGTTAGGTTAGGTAGTTAGGTTAGGTAGTTAGGTTAGGTAGTTAGGTTAGGTAGTTAGGTTAGGTAGTTAGGTTAGGTAGTTAGGTTAGGTAGTTAGGTTAGGTAGTTAGGTTAGGTAGTTAGGTTAGGTAGTTAGGTTAGGTAGTTAGGTTAGGTAGTTAGGTTAGGTAGTTAGGTTAGGTAGTTAGGTTAGGTAGTTAGGTTAGGTAGTTAGGTTAGGTAGTTAGGTTAGGTAGTTAGGTTAGGTAGTTAGGTTAGGTAGTTAGGTTAGGTAGTTAGGTTAGGTAGTTAGGTTAGGTAGTTAGGTTAGGTAGTTAGGTTAGGTAGTTAGGTTAGGTAGTTAGGTTAGGTAGTTAGGTTAGGTAGTTAGGTTAGGTAGTTAGGTTAGGTAGTTAGGTTAGGTAGTTAGGTTAGGTAGTTAGGTTAGGTAGTTAGGTTAGGTAGTTAGGTTAGGTAGTTAGGTTAGGTAGTTAGGTTAGGTAGTTAGGTTAGGTAGTTAGGTTAGGTAGTTAGGTTAGGTAGTTAGGTTAGGTAGTTAGGTTAGGTAGTTAGGTTAGGTAGTTAGGTTAGGTAGTTAGGTTAGGTAGTTAGGTTAGGTAGTTAGGTTAGGTAGTTAGGTTAGGTAGTTAGGTTAGGTAGTTAGGTTAGGTAGTTAGGTTAGGTAGTTAGGTTAGGTAGTTAGGTTAGGTAGTTAGGTTAGGAGTTAGGTAGTTAGTTAGGTAGTTAGGTTAGGTAGTTAGGTTAGGTAGTTAGGTTAGGTAGTTAGGTTAGGTAGTTAGGTTAGGTAGTTAGGTTAGGTAGTTAGGTTAGGTAGTTAGGTTAGGTAGTTAGGTTAGGTAGTTAGGTTAGGTAGTTAGGTTAGGTAGTTAGGTTAGGTAGTTAGGTTAGGTAGTTAGGTTAGGTAGTTAGGTTAGGTAGTTAGGTTAGGTAGTTAGGTTAGGTAGTTAGGTTAGGTAGTTAGGTTAGGTAGTTAGGTTAGGTAGTTAGGTTAGGTAGTTAGGTAGGTAGTTAGGTTAGGTAGTTAGGTTAGGTAGTTAGGTTAGGTAGTTAGGTTAGGTAGTTAGGTTAGGTAGTTAGGTTAGGTAGTTAGGTTAGGTAGTTAGGTTAGGTAGTTAGGTTAGGTAGTTAGGTTAGGTAGTTAGGTTAGGTAGTTAGGTTAGGTAGTTAGGTTAGGTAGTTAGGTTAGGTAGTTAGGTTAGGTAGTTAGGTTAGGTAGTTAGGTTAGGTAGTTAGGTTAGGTAGTTAGGTTAGGTAGTTAGGTTAGGTAGTTAGGTTAGGTAGTTAGGTTAGGTAGTTAGGTTAGGTAGTTAGGTTAGGTAGTTAGGTTAGGTAGTTAGGTTAGGTAGTTAGGTTAGGTAGTTAGGTTAGGTAGTTAGGTTAGGTAGTTAGGTTAGGTAGTTAGGTTAGGTAGTTAGGTTAGGTAGTTAGGTTAGGTAGTTAGGTTAGGTAGTTAGGTTAGGTAGTTAGGTTAGGTAGTTAGGTTAGGTAGTTAGGTTAGGTAGTTAGGTTAGGTAGTTAGGTTAGGTAGTTAGGTTAGGTAGTTAGGTTAGGTAGTTAGGTTAGGTAGTTAGGTTAGGTAGTTAGGTTAGGTAGTTAGGTTAGGTAGTTAGGTTAGGTAGTTAGGTTAGGTAGTTAGGTTAGGTAGTTAGGTTAGGTAGTTAGGTTAGGTAGTTAGGTTAGGTAGTTAGGTTAGGTAGTTAGGTTAGGTAGTTAGGTTAGGTAGTTAGGTTAGGTAGTTAGGTTAGGTAGTTAGGTTAGGTAGTTAGGTTAGGTAGTTAGGTTAGGTAGTTAGGTTAGGTAGTTAGGTTAGGTAGTTAGGTTAGGTAGTTAGGTTAGGTAGTTAGGTTAGGTAGTTAGGTTAGGTAGTTAGGTTAGGTAGTTAGGTTAGGTAGTTAGGTTAGGTAGTTAGGTTAGGTAGTTAGGTTAGGTAGTTAGGTTAGGTAGTTAGGTTAGGTAGTTAGGTTAGGTAGTTAGGTTAGGTAGTTAGGTTAGGTAGTTAGGTTAGGTAGTTAGGTTAGGTAGTTAGGTTAGGTAGTTAGGTTAGGTAGTTAGGTTAGGTAGTTAGGTTAGGTAGTTAGGTTAGGTAGTTAGGTTAGGTAGTTAGGTTAGGTAGTTAGGTTAGGTAGTTAGGTTAGGTAGTTAGGTTAGGTAGTTAGGTTAGGTAGTTAGGTTAGGTAGTTAGGTTAGGTAGTTAGGTTAGGTAGTTAGGTTAGGTAGTTAGGTTAGGTAGTTAGGTTAGGTAGTTAGGTTAGGTAGTTAGGTTAGGTAGTTAGGTTAGGTAGTTAGGTTAGGTAGTTAGGTTAGGTAGTTAGGTTAGGTAGTTAGGTTAGGTAGTTAGGTTAGGTAGTTAGGTTAGGTAGTTAGGTTAGGTAGTTAGGTT